>CM074125.1:28289331-34179331 GCA_037177725.1 Cyamopsis tetragonoloba | reverse complement strand
TAGTCACCTGAGTCACCAGACTAGTCACGCGACTCACCAGACTGGTAACGGGACTAGTCACCCGAGTCACCAGACTTGTCACGGGACTAGTCTCACGAATCACCAGACTAGCCACGGGACTAGTCACACGTGTCACCAGACTAGTCACGCGAGTCACCAAACAAGTCACACGAGTCACCAGACTAGTCACCAGACTAGTCACACGTGTCACAGGACTAGTCTCCGGATTCACCAGACTAGTCACGGGACTAGTCCCCTGAGTCACCAGAATAGTCACGCGACTAGTCACCCGAATCACCAGACTAGTCACGGGACAAGTCACCCGAGTCACCAGACTAGTCACGGGATTAGTCACCCGAGTCACCAGACTAGTCACGGGACTAGTCAACTGAGTCACCAGACTTGTCACGGGACTAGTCACACGAGTCACCACACTAGTCACGGGACTTGTAACACGAGTTACGAGACTAGTCACCCGAGTAACCAGACTAGTCACGCAAGTCACCAAACAAGTCACACGAGTCACCAGACTAGTCACACGAGTCACCAGACTAGTCACACGTGTCAAAGGACTAGTCACCGGATTCACCAGACTAGTCACGGGACTAGTCCACTTAGTCACCAGAATAGTCACGCGACTAGTCACCCGAATCACCAGACTAGTCCCGGGACTAGTCACCAGACTAGTCACGGGATTAGTCACCCGAGTCACCAGACTAGTCATGGGTCTAGTCCCACGAGTCACCAGACTAGTCACGGGACTAGTCACCTGAGTCGCCAGACTTGTCACGGGACTAGTCACACGAGTCATCAGACAAGTTACGGTACTAGTCACCTGAGTCACCAGACTAGTTACGGGACTAGTCCCACGAGTCACCAGACTAGTCACGGGACTAGTCCACTGAGTCACCAGAATAGTCACGCGACTAGTCACCCGAATCACCAGACTAGTCCCGGGACTAGTCACCAGACTAGTCACGGGATTAGTCACCCGAGTCGCCAGACTAGTCATGGGTCTAGTCCCACGAGTCACCAGACTAGTCACGGGACTAGTCACCTGAGTCGCCAGACTTGTCACGGGACTAGTCACACGAGTCATCAGACAAGTTACGGTACTAGTCACCTGAGTCACCAGACTAGTTACGGGACTAGTCCCACGAGTCACCAGACTAGTCACAGGACTAGTCATCTAAGTCACCAGACTAGTCACGGAACAAGTCACTTGAGTCACCTAACTAGTCACGGGACTAGTCACTTGAGGCACTAGACTAGTCACGGGACTAGTCACCCGAGTCACCAAACTAGTCACAGGACTAGTCACACGAGTCACGAGACTAGTCACGTGACTAGTCACCCGAGTAACTAGACTAGTCACGGGACTAGTCACCTGAGTCACCAGGCTAGTCACACGAGTCACCAGGATAGTCACACGAGTCACCAGACTAGTCACACGAGCCACAGGACTTGTCACCGGATTCACCAGACTAGTCACCTGAGTCACCAGAATAGTCACGGGACTAGTCACCCGAATCACCAGACTAGTCACGGGATTAGTCACCCGAGTCACTAGACTAGTCATGGGTCTAGTCCCACGAGTCACCAGACAAGTCACGGGACTAGTCACACGAGTCACCAAACTAGTCACGGGACTAGTAACACGAGTCTCCTGACTAGTCACGGAACTTGTCACTCGAGTCACCAGACTAGTCACGGGACTAGTCACACGAGTCACGAGACTAGTCACGGTACTAGTCACCCGGGTAACCAGACTAGTCACGGGACTAGTCACCTGAGTTACCAGACTGTTCACACGAGTCAGCAGATTAGTCAACGGAATAGTCATACGAGTACCATACTACTCACGGGACTAGTCACCTGAGTCACCAGACTAGTCACTGGACTTGTAACACGAGTTACGAGACTAGTCACATGATTAGGCACCCGAGTAACCAGACTAGTCACGCGTGTCACCAAACAAGTCACACGAGTTACCAGACTAGTCACACGAGTCACCAGACTAGTCACACGTGTCACAGGACTAGTCACCGGATTCACCAGACTAATCACGGGACTAGTCCCCTGAGTCACCAGAATAGTCACGTGACTAGTCACCCGAATCACCAGACTAGTCACGGGACTAGTCACCCGAGTCACCAGACTAGTCACGGGATTAGTCACCCGAGTCACCAGACTAGTCATGGGTCTAGTCCCACGAGTCACCAGACTATTCACGGGACTAGTCACCTGAGTCACCAGATTTGTCACGGGACTAGTCACACGAGTCACTACACTAGTCACGGGACTTGTAACACGAGTTACGAGACTAGTCACATCACTAGTCACCCGAGTAACCAGACTAGTCACGGGACTAGTCACCTGAGTCACCAGACTAGTTACGGCACTAGTCCCACGAGTCACCAGACTAGTCAAGGGACTAGCCACCTAAGTCACCAGACTTGTCAAGGGACTAGTCACACGAGTCACCAAACTAGTCACGGGACTAGTAACCCGAGTCTCCTGATTATTCATGGGACTAGTCACCCGAGTAACCAGACTAGTCACGGGATTAGTCACCTGAGTCACCAAACTAGTTACGGCACTAGTCCCACGAGTCACCAGACTAGTCAAGGGACTAGCCACCTAAGTCACAAGACTAGTCACGTGACTAGTCACCCGAGTAACCAGACTAGTCACGGGACTAGTCACCTAAATCACCAGACAAGTTACGGGAGTAGTCCCACTAGTCACCAGACTAGTCAAGGGACTAGTCACCTAAGTCACCAGACTTGTCAAGGGACTAGTCACACGAGTCACCAAACTAGTCACGGGACTAGTAACACGAGTCTCCTGATTATTCATGGGACTAGTCACCCGAGTAACCAGACTAGTCACGGGACTAGTCACCAGAGTTACCAGACTGTTCACACGAGTCAGCATATTAGTCAAGGGAATAGTCACACGAGTACCAGACTACTCACAGGACTAGTCACCCGAGTCACCAGACTTGTCACTGGACTAGTCACACGAGTCATCAGACAAGTTACGGTACTAGTCACCTGAGTCACCAGACTAGTTACGGGACTTGTCCCACGAGTCACCAGACTAGTCACAGGACTAGTCATCTAAGTCACCAGACTAGTCACGGAACTAGTCACCTGAGTCACCTAACTAGTCACGGGACTAGTCACTTGAGTCACCAGACTAGTCACGGGACTAGTCACCCAAGTCACCAAACTAGTCACAGGACTAGTCACACGAGTCACGAGACTAGTCACGGGACTAGTCACCCAAGTAACTAGAATAGTCTCGGGACTAGTCACCTGAGTCACCAGGCTAGTCACACGAGTCACCAGGCTAGTCACACGAGTCACCAGACTAGTCACACGAGTCAATGGATTAGTCACCGGATTCACCAGACTAGTCACCGGACTAGTCACCTGAGTCACCAGAATAGTCACGCGACTAGTCACCCGAATCACCAGACTAGTCACGGGACTAGTCACCCGAGTCACCAGACTAGTCACGGGATTAGTCACCCGAGTCACTAGACTAGTCATGGGTCTAGTCCCACGAGTCACCAGACTAGTCACCTGAGTCACCAGACTAGTCACGGGACAAGTCACACGAGTCACCAAACTAGTCACGGGACTAGTAACACGAGTCTCCTGACTAGTCACGGAACTTATCACCCGAGTCACCAGACTAGTCACACGAGTCACAAGAATAGTCACGGTACTAGTCACCCGGGTAACCAGACTAGTCACAGGACTAGTCACCTGGGTTACCAGACTGTTCACACGAGTCAGCAGATTAGTCAAGGGAATAGTCACACGAGTACCAGACTACTCACGGGACTAGTCACCGGAGTCACCAGACTAGTCAAGGGACTAGTCACCTGAGTCACCACACTAGTCAAGGGACTAGTCACACGAGCCACCAGACTAGTCATGGGACTTGTCACCTAAGTCTCTAGACTAGTCAGGGGAGTAGTCACCCGAGTCACCAGACAAGTAACGGTACTAGTCACACGAGTGACCAAACTAGTCACATGAGTCACAAGACTAGTCAAGGGACTAGTCACCTTAGTCACCAGACTAGTCAAGGGACTAATCACCTGAGTCACCAGACTAGTCAAGGGACTATTCACACGAGTCAGCAGACTAGTCACGGGACTAGTCACCCGAGTCACCAGACTAGTCACGGGGCAAGTCACACGAGTCACGAGACTAGTCACCAGACTTGTCACGGGACTAGACACTGAACTAGTCACCTGAGTCAGCAGACTAGTCACGGGACTAGTCACCCAAGTTACCAGACTAGTCACGGGATTAGTCACCCGAGTCATCAGACTAGTCACGGGACTAGTCACCCGAGCCACCAGACTAGTCATGGGACTAGTCACCTAAGTCACCAGACTAGTCACCCGCCTTGTCACCTAAGTCACGAGACTAGTTACGGGACTAGTCACTCGAGTCACCAGACTAGTCACGGGATTAGTCACCCGAGTCACAAGACTAGTTATGGGACTAGTCCCATGAGTCACCAGACTAGTCACGGGACTAGTCATCTGAGTCACCAAACTAGTCACGGGACTAGTCACCTGACTAATCAGGGGACTAGTCACCGGAGTCACCAAACTAGTAATGGGACTAGTGACCCGAGTCACCAAACTAGTCACGGGACTAGTCACACGAGTCACCAGACAAGTAACGGTACTAGTCACACGAGTCACCAAACTAGTCACCTGAGTCACCAGACTAGTCACGGGACTAGTCACCTGAGTCACCAGACTAGTCACACGAGTCACCAGACTAGTCAAGGGACTAGTCACGCGAGTCACCAGACTAGTCACCCGAGTCACCACACTAGTCACCCGACCCACCAGACTAATCACGGGACTAGTCACCGGAGTTACATGACTAGTCACGGGACTAGTCACACGAGTCAGCAGACTAGTCACGGAACTAGTCACCTGAGTCACCAGACTAGTCACGGGAATAGTCACACCAGTCACCAGACAAGTAACTGTACTAGTGACACGAGTCACCAGACTAGTCACCTGAGTCACCAGACTAGTCAAGGGACTAGTCACCCGAGTCACCAGACTAGTCACGGGACAAGTCACCTGATTCACCAGACTAGTCACGGGACTAGTCACCCAAGTCAGCAGACTAGTGACGGGACTAGTCACCTGACTCACTAGACTAGTCACGGGACTAGTCACCCGACTCACCATACTAGTCACGGGACTAGTCACCCGAGTCACCAGACTACTCACTGGACAACTCGCACGAGTCACCAGACTAGTCAAAGGACTAGTCACCCGAGTCACAGGACTAGTCACGGGACTAGTCACCTGAGTCGCCAGACTAGTCACACGAGTCACTAGACTAGTCAAGGGACTAGTCACACGAGTCACCAGACTAGTGACGGAACTAGTCACCCGAGTCACTAGACTAGTCACGCGAGTCACCAGACTAGTTACGGGACTAGTCACACGAGTCAGCAGACTAGTGACGGGACTAGTCACCCGAGTCACCAGACCAGTCACTAGACTAGTCATGCGAGTCACCAGACCAGTCACGGGACTAGTCACACGTGTCAGCAGACTAGTCAAGGGACTAGTCACTCAAGTCAGACTAGTCTCTAGACTTGTCACACGGGTCACCAGACTAGTCACGGGACTAGTCACCCGAGTCACCAGACTAGTCGCTGGACTAGTCACACGAGTCACCAAACTAGTCACGGCACTATTCACCTGAGTCACCAGACTAGTCACAGGCCTAGTCACCTGGGTCACCAGACTAGTTACGGGACTAGTCACCCGAGTCACCAGACTAGTCAAGGGATTAGTCACCCGAGTCACCAGACTAGTCACGGGACTAGTCACGAGATGAGTCACAGGACTAGTCACCCGAGTCATCAGACTAGTCACGGGACAAGTCACTCGAGCCAGCAGACTAGTCACGGGACTAGTCACCCGAGCCACCAGACTAGTCACGGGACTAGTCACCCGAGTCACCAGACTAGTCCCTGGACTAGTCACACGAGTCACCAGACTAGTCATGGGACTAGTCACCCGAGTCACCAAACTAGTCGTTGGACTAGTCACACGAATCACCAGACTATTCACGGGACTATTCACCTGAGTCACCAGACTAGTCACCCGCCTTGTCACCTAAGTCACGAGACTAGTTACGGGACTAGTCACTCGAGTCACCAGACTAGTCACAGGATTAGTCACCCGAGTCACCAGACTAGTCATGGGACAAGTCCCACGAGTCACCAGACTAGTCACGGGACTAGTCATCTGAGTCACCAGACTAGTCACGGGACTAGTCACCTGAGTCACCTGACTAGTCAGGGGACTATTCACCGGAGTCACCAGACTAGTAACGGGACTAGTCACCCGAGTCACCAAACTAGTCACAGGACTAGTCACACGAGTCACCAGACAAGTAACGGTACTAGTCACACGAGTCACCAAACTAGTCACCTGAGTCACTAGACTAGTCACGGGACTAGTCACCTGAGTCACCAGACTAGTCACACGAGTCACCAGACTAGTCAAGCGACTAGTCACGCGAGTCACCAGACTAGTCACTGGACTAGTCACACGTGTTACCAGACTAGTCACGGGATTAGTAACCCGAGTCACCAGACTAGTCATGGGTCTAGTCACCTAAGTCACCAGACTACTCACGGGACTAGTCACTTAAGTCACCAGACAAGTCACGGGACTAGTCACCTGAGTCACTAGACTAGTCATGGGACGAGTCCCACGAGTCACCACACTAGTCACGGGACTAGTCATCTGAATCACCAGACTAGTCATGACACTAGTCACCTGAGTCACCTGACTAGTCACGGGACTAGTCACCTGAGTCACCAGACTAGTCACGAGATTAGTCACACGAGTCACCAGACAAGTCACACGAGTCACCAGACTAGTCACACGAGTCACCAAACTAGTCACCAGACTAGTCACGGGACTAGTCACCTGAGTCACCAGACTAGTCACAGGACTAGTCACCTGAGTCACCAGACTAGTCAAATGACTAGTCACACGAGTCAGCAGACTAGTCACGGGACTAGTCACCTGAGTCACCAGACTAGTCACGGGACTAGTCACCCGAGTCACTAGACTAGTCCCTGGACTAGTCACACGAGTCACCAGACTAGTCATGGGACTAGTCACCCGAGTCACCAAACTAGTCGTTGGACTAGTCACACGAATCACCAGACTAGTCACGGGACTATTCACCTGAGTCACCAGACTAGTCACCCGCCTAGTCACCCGCCTAGTCACCTGAGTCACCAGACTAGTCAAATGACTAGTCACACGAGTCAGCAGACTAGTCACGGGACTAGTCACCTGAGTCACCAGACTAGTCTAGGGACTAGTCACACGAGTTAGCAGACTAGTCACGGGACTAGTCACACGAGTCAAGAGACGAGTCACGGGACTAGTTACCTGAGTCACGAGACTAGTCAAGGGACTAGTCACCCGAGTCAGCAGACTAGTCACGGGACTAGTCACCCGAGTCATCAGACTAGTCACGGGACTAGTCACCCGAGCCACCAGACTAGTCATGGGACTAGTCACTTGCGTCTCCAGACTAGTCACGGGACTAGTCACACAGGTCACCAGACAAGTAACGGTACTAGTCACACGAGTCACCAGACTAGTCACCTGAGTCACCAGACTAGTGAAGGGACTAGTCACCTGAGTCACCAGACTAGTCAAGGGACTAGTCACACGAGTCAGCAGACTAGTCACCAGACTAGTCACGGGACTAGTCACCAGACTAGTCACGGGACTAGTCACCTGAGTCACTAGACTAGTCACGGGTCAAGTCACACGAGTCACGGGACTAGTCACGGGACTAGTCACCTGAGTCACCAGACTAGTCATGGGACTAGTCACCCGAGTTACCAGACTAGTCACGAGATTAGTCACCCGAGTCACCAGACTAGTCAAGGGTCTAATCCCACGAGTCACCAGACTAGTCACGGGACTAGTCACCTGAGTCACCAGACAAGTCACGGGACTAGTCACCTGAGTCACCAGACTAGTCAAGGGACTAGTCACGCGAGTCACCAGACTAGTCACGAGACTAGTCACCCGAGTCACCAGACTAGTCACTGGACTAGTCACACGAGTCACCAGACTAGTCATAGTTGGCCGACATGAATGTCATGTCGAATAAAACATTTTGTCTCTAATCGTTACGCCGGGACTTTACGTAATTTTCTCTTGAGGTTGTTTTTCGCCCTTTATGAGCACATGATTTTCAACTGAAATTTTCAGTCATTTTCTCCTTGGCATGGGGCCTATGACCCTCCACATCACTGATATGGATATGGGATTATGATCCCCAAGTTAAGGTTGCTGCCATCCACTTTTTAGCGGAATCATTTAGATGATTTGATTCACTAACTCTTCCGACACCGGTATTGTTAGGTGCGATATGATAAACTAGGAGGTGTTTTACCACCTTGGTGATTTTAAATTTATGACGACTCTTATTGCTGAAGCTATCCCGAATACTGATGGCATCTCATGCTCTTGCAACCGTATCTCGTTCGATGTCGTCTTGAATATAAGTTTATCTCGAAAATTTCAAAAGATTAACATCATCCCGGAATTTCTGCCTGGACTTGATGTATATATTTTTTACTCTCTACTAATAATGAGTAAGCTTTGTTGGCATTTTGCATTTGTATTTTCAAGCCTATCTCGGTTTCTTTCTGGACTTCTCTAGCAATATTCTTTTCGAAGATGTGTATCTCCGCTACGAAAATGGGCTCTTCGGCCTAGTTATCCCCTTTTAATTAGGGAGCCATAGACTTTGTGACCATTGGCTAATGGTTCAGGATTCCTGCCGGTTATCAATTTCTTCTAATCCTTCAACATAGGATTTGAATAACCTTTTTGTTTAAGGCTTTCGGTTGATGATGGTCGTTAACCTTGAACCCTTTGTTTTGGGTCGACATGAACTTTATTGTCCAAGAATCCGACGAAAGTTATGTTTAGATCAACAGTCTTGCCGAGGTTATCTTCTTCAAATTAGGGACTTGGTCCCTATTAGAATCAACATGGCCTTGGAGCCGAGTTGGGTCAATTATTGAGATGTACTTTGCTGAGATGTATTGATCAAAATAGTTCTGTTGAAATAGACTGTTGTATGCCTGAAGTTGGATCTGTAACTCTCCAGTCTCCCAAGTTGACAGGCTGCTTTGAGCAAGCTATCATCTTTGGGTTATTCATGTCGGATCTATTGAATGTTGATCTTTATATGCTTGCTGCTTTGCATTTTTGTATAACATCTTGAACCCAAATTTGGGACTTGTCTTGTGAGCAAGTTTCAAAGTTTCCTCGAAGGAAGAAGTCATTATGCCTTCGGGGATTGAGTTAAGATATTCAATTTTTGATACTCGGTATTCACCTCAGTTTGGCAGGTGTTTGCTTCTTTTGATCTTTACGTCTTCCAGAAGATCATGACACTGATGTCGGTAAAGCCGAAGCCTCTTGACTTACTTTTCTAATTACTTAACATTTCTTTCGTGATGAACCTTTGTGCTTCTTTCACGCTTTGGTTACTAACTAATTCTTTTGCTTATTTTCCGGGAAACTCTTTTCCCAGTATGGCATATAGCCTCCTCCATACTATATCGGGAAATTTTTATCCCGAAGCGGTTTTTAGCCTCATTGATATTGTTTTGGGGTACTTTTATCCCGGGATGGCCATCGGCCTTATTATGGGATATCTCGAGAGATTGTCATACCGAGATGGCTATAGCCTCATCGAATTAGGTCCAAGTATTTTGTCTTGGAATGACCCTAGGCCTTTTTAGTATCACGTAAGATTGTCTTCTTGAAAAGATCGTAGTCTTTTTGACTTTGAATCAAGTATTTTTCTTGGATTGGCCCGTAGGCCATTTTGTCCACTTCTATCTGAAAAATAATGTTCTAATTTATGTTGAACTTGGCAATTTATGCGTTTTTCACTTTACCCTTTAATGAATTTGGGCTTCTTTGTTGTTTTCTCCTTTAGGATTGATCTGGCTATGATGGTGACAACCATCTTCTTGCTTGTGTTTATTTGGCGCATTTAGCTAGGATCGTTGTCCTCGTGATTTTTCGTAATGTAGAACCGGGTTGGCCCTAATTAATGCCCTTTGATTTTGTTTATGTGTGTTAACTTTGGCGGCATCCCGTTCTGGTGTCGTTTACATAGGTTACCCATGGCGGCATCCCTTTGTTGATCTTGTTGTTGAGGGTTAGCCTTAAAGGCGTCCCGTGTTGATTGGTTCTTGTTTCGAGTTTTTAACCTTGAAACAATATTTTGTATGCACTGTGGAATACTTGTTGCTTTAATCTCGCCACATTTTGTCATCTCGGGCTTTTGCCTTTAATTTGTTGTTTGATAGCTGTAGATTTACATCTTGGTGCTTCATGTAGAGCTTATATTTCTACATTGCATTTTTCGGCCGACTTTGATATGTCGTTTTGTAAGCAGTGTTGATCTTGTTTTGTAGACTTTACTTGCAGTCGTAGCTATTTTTTTAGCTTTTGACTTGTTGTTCTTGAATGGCCTGAAAAGGCATATCTGTTGATCATCATTTGTGGATAGCCTTAAGAGGCATACTTCATCGCTTTGTAGATGGCCTTAAGAAGCCTTGATTAGCATCGTTTGTAGATGGCCTTAAGAGGCCTTGATCATCTTATCATCATTGTTTGTCGTTGTTGTGGGTTAACCTTGAAAGGTATCCCGGTCTCAATCTAGGCTTGACTTTATGCTTTCTGTAGAAATTGTATCTCCATGTCGTAGTCTTGTAGCCTCAGAGGCGTCTTTTCTTTCGATTTTTGTCGCTGAGATTTAACCGTAGTTCACCTTGTTCATTTTGACGACGGTCGGCCTTGAAGGCGTCCCTTTTGGTTTTCATCGCTGAGGTTTAACCGTAGTGGCACCTCGTTCTTTTTGACGAGGGTCGGCCATGAAGGCATCCCTCTTGGTTTTCATCGCTGAGGTTTAACTGTATTGACACCTCGTTCCTTCTGGCCAGGGTTAACCCCACAGGGGCCCCTTTTGATTTTTGTCGTTGAGGTTTAACCGTAATGGCACCTCGTTCTCTTTGGCCAGGGTTTTTGTTGGTGGTCTGGTCTCAGACATCATTTTTTGACGACACTTGTATCCCGACTTGTCTGGTTGAGATGTATCTCAGTTCTGGTTTCTTCGTGAAATCTCGTTTTATTTGTTAACATATACTCTAGGATATCTCCTTTGGGGTTTCCATCATGATTTGACTTCTCCTGTTTACAAATAAAACAAGGCTCCACTACTAGTATATAATTGACCGACATGATATTCATGCTGGTCTTGCTCCTTATCCTCCATACGTGTTAGTCATTGAACATGTAATATTATAAGCATAATATTAATTATGCATGTAATAATGAATATTGATTTTAATATTGTTGTACAAATATTAATCATGGAGCATTGTACCGACAATGTTCGTTTGATGCTAGCATATATGGAGCAAATATAAACAATATCGTATGTGCATATATTTAAACGGTTTGATGTTGAATAAATAATATTGTGAGTGCTAGTATGCGAATTATGAAGCATCTATTTAGCTGGATATATCGCACAAATGATGCAGTGGGTGCTAGCTTACCGTATTAAAATAATTGTAATGTCAAACATGACTATGATATATAAATATTGATCATGGAGCATATAAACTGAAATAGATTATATCGTGCACCATGATTCCATTCATATTGCATAGTAGGTCGTGCCTTAGAAAGCTCCACACGTTCATGCTTCCGCCTCGTGTTAGCCCGACACAGACTTTGAAACAAGTATGGTTTCTGAACTGAAATGGATATATATGTAACCGGGATGGTTTGTCGCTCGACAAGGTCTTTTTAAACTAGTGCATTTTCCACCTTTGGTTGTTGTGACTAAGCTCTTCATTTTTTGTCTGACTGTGCCACCCCTTGTTTTTAAAATCAAGATGATATGATTTGCTAGATACAACATCGTTTTTGTATGTTGTTTGCTAGGCAGGGCTACTACCTCTTCTTTTCTTTCTTTTTTTTTTGTAGTTGGCCCCTTTTTTTTCTAGGTGCACACCCATCTTCTTTTCGGACTGTTTCATTTTTACTAACTACGCCACTTTTTCGTTTGATGTATGCTGTATGAGCCTCATTCCTTCTTTTATTTTATTTTGCTGACTTGGTTTTTGCTGATTGCACCATTCCTTCTTTTTTTTGTGATAGGTAACCATTTTTATTGGTCCTGCTTGATGTATTTTCGCTGGCTGCACCACCACCTTTTTTGCCTGCTAATCAGATCTTCTTCTTTTTTTGCAAGTGGGCTTATCCAACTTGCTATCCGCACCACCCCCATCTTCTTCAACCTAACGTCAGCAAGGACACACACGCAACGCCGCAAGCAGCTTTCTCCCTTGGTGCGCGCACATAAAACCTCCGCCACGATTTCAATCCTGGGTTGCTACCAAGCTTTGAGGGGTGTTGGCCGTTGCACGGTGGTGCACGTATCATCGCCGGAAGTGATGGCGGTGTACGGTGGTGGACGTTGATGTAGCGCGGATAATCATGTGCGGATGGAGCTTTGTGCGAAGGAGTGGTTTCGTCGAGGGATTTGCGGTAGAGATCAGGTGGAGGTTGGGTTGAAACTAGTAACGACGACGGTGCATCTCGTAGGTGTGATGGTCGGAATATGCTTGTTGATGAATCCAGAACGTGGTTACGATGGTGGCTGTCCGCTTCCGTTACGGTGGTTTTCGGCCACGCTCTGCCATCGACACTTTTTGTTGCAAGATGGAGTTCTGCCTTCGTTCCGTTTGTATTCAAGCCAATCGTGATGGAGATGGGAATCAAAAATTTACCGATCCCCACAGACGGCGCCAATGTTGTGTTCTAAAAACACGGGAACGACATAGAATAAAGATACCTGGCTAGGAGGTGCTGATGACGAGATCACGGGAAGAACTCCGGTCTCTAGGTGCTCCGGTGGCGCTCCTCGACGGCGGGTGGGGGAACCTGCAAGGACTCCGACGCTCAAGTCAGTGACTGTATGGGTGGGTCAGAGTAATTATTATTAGATTAGTAGCATACTAGAGTAATTATGATGTATTGTATCTATAAAGAGTTATTTAGGGTTTGCAGGCTATATTTTGGGCCTCATGAGCCTTGTCTTTGGGTCTAGCCCAGCTCCAATAATATCTATGATATTGTACCCGATATGGTATTCACGACCGGGATATCTCTTAATTCTGGTCCACAAAATTATTATTGGCTAATTAAGATAAGTATCCCCATAATTTATTGAATCAAACCCATAGTACTATTAACCTATCAGCTGCCTAAAAAGAAACAAATGAATTGCAATTAAAGACTCACACAATGTAGGTCTGCTTCAGTAATCAGAGGGTGCGAGCAGTAGCTTTACTTGGGTCTACGAGCAGCACCTAAACGAGGGTGCGAGGAAGGAATTGAGGGCGCGGCGGTGAAGGAGACGGTGCGGTGGGCTACGACGGGTGAAGGGGACGGTGTGGTGGGCTGCGGCGAGTGAAGGGGACGGTGCGATTGGAAGGAGGAAGTTAGGGTTTTGATGAGAGAAATAAAGAAAATGAAAGGCCGAAAACAGCGTAAATGAAAGAATGAATTTTGGGTTATTGAATTTACAAGCCTTTATATAGGCTGTTACAGTGCAAAGCAAGAATGGGCCAAACAACCAAAAAGCCCACTAGAGAAAAAGGATAAATCGGATAAAAAAAGCCCAAAGATCTATTTGTCTAATACCCCTCCGCAAGCTGGAGGGTATATGGTAGATACTCCCAGCTTGGAGAGAAGATGCTCAAAAGCTAAGGGTTCTAAGTTCTTTGTTAAAATGTCTGATAATTAGTGCTCACTTTCTATGACTAACAACTTGAATAAACCATAAACAAGTTTTTCATGCACGACATGACAATCAATTTCGATGTGTTTAGTGTGCTCATGAAAAAAGTAGTTATGGGCAATGTAACAAGCAGAGTTGTTATCGTAGAAAAGTAAGGAAGTATTAAGTACAAGGTTGTATATAGACATCTTTTAGATGATAGGAAAGCCATTGTATTTTAATTTTTTTTATTATTGGCTAATTAAGAGTATTCCTTTAATTCATTGAATCAAACCCATAGTACAATTAACATATCAGCAGCCCAAAAAGACTCACACAATATAGGTCTGCTTCAGTAATCAGAGGACGTGAGCAGCAGCTTTGCTTGGGTCTGTGAGCAACACGTAAACGAGGGCGCGAGGAAGGAATCGAGGGCGCAGCGGTGAAGAAGACACTGCAGTGGGCTGCGGCAAGTAAAGGGGACGGTGTGGTGGGTTGTTGCGGGTGAAGGGGGCGGTGCGATTGATAGGAGGAAGTTAGGGATTTGATGAGAGAGAAGGGACAAAATAGAGATAAAGGGAAAGGGGAAAGTGAATCTGAAAGTAATTAAGGGCTTGTGTGAAACAATTTTGGTTTTTAGTTTTTTTGAAGTTGTATTATAAAACAGTTGTCAAAAACAGTTTTAAATAAAAGTTTGAGGAGTTTTCAATATAAATTTGTATGTAAATTTAAAAAACTGAAAACTGAAAATAAAAAAAAAAGTTTTAGATGTTTCAAAATTTTTGTTTTTAAATACTGAAAAACAAAAACAAAATCTGTTCTTGAAAATTGTTTTTTGAAAATACGTATGCCAAACGAGTTTTTTAGTTTTTTGTTTTTAAAAACAGAACTATTTCTGAAAACATGAATCCAACCGGCCCTAAAATTTTAATTTTCCATTGGCCTGTTCCATCGGCCATGGCCCACATAAATGGTGACACGTGGCAATCATGGATCGCGTCCAACATTTAAAATTTCCAAGGGCCTTTGGCCCATGCAAAATGGGCGTCATTTTTATCCCTTTTCTGTCACAGAGTTACATCGGCCTTGGCCCACGTAAACAGCGGCACGTGGCTATCTTGGAGCGCATCCAACGTTTAAATTTTTCGAGGGCCTTTGGCCCATGCAAAATTGGTGTTATTTTTATCCCTTTTTCGCAAGCCAAATGTTACTGTCGGCTAGGCTACCGTAAATCCTATCCCTTGTATCCTTGTTGCATTTCTGTCCAAATTGTGTGGGTGAAGACCATGCAATTTCTGTTGGCCCTAGGCCTACGCAATTCTTTTGCAGGAAAATTAACGTTTTCTAGTAGTGGCCTTCATCATCAGGCATAACGATTCTCTCTTGGAATAGAATAACTTGATCACTTGCTTTGGAGAAGCCCGGTTGTCTCCTCTTCCTCATCATTTCCACGTACTTAGATTGAGTTATCCTAATCCTTTCCCTAAGTTCATTCATTGTTTCTAGCCTAATCAAAGACTAATTCAAGGGCTTATCAAGACTTCAAGGATGAGATCCCTAAACCTCTCTAGCATTTACAATTCATGCATTTGCCATCATGTTGGCTTTCCACAGGGTCTCAACTGTCTACTCGTGAATGTCGGATGAAAGAAGTTTAATGCTTTTGTTTACTTCTACATGTAAAGATTTCCTAGCAACCATGACGATCTCCTTTCTATGACGTTGAGCATATTTATCCATAGAATAATTTGCTGTAATGATCGGAAGTAAGCGGACTTGGTAAATTTGCCAGCGATGATCTACACATATTTATCGTCGGACTAAGTTCTAGTCAAACCTATCACAAAGTCCATAATTATTCACTTTGAAGTTTGTAGCTCAATCTACACAATTTTTCTATCTTTTAAAATTTCACATATTTTTTATATTTCGTGTACAACACACTTGACGAATTTTAGTGTTTTTCGATCAAAACTTGTTTTAACAATTACGTAAACGATTTAAGGTTTTTTTGAAAACAATGTATTATTCACTCAGAAGATTCGCGCCAAATCTACAGAGTTTTTTGAAATTTTAAAATTGCAACAATATTTTTAGAGATCATGTGCTATGAACTTAAAGAATAAGGTGGTTTTTAGTCAAAACAAGTTTGAAAAATTACTTAAATAATTTAAGGTTATTTTGAAAATAATGTATTATTCACTTTGAAGTTTCTAGCTGAATCTACACACTTTTTTGTATTTTAAAGTTGCAACATAATTTTTAGAGATAGTGTACTATACACTAGAATATAACAATGTTTTTTGATTAAAACACGGTTAAAAAAATTGCAACATATTTTTTAGTGATCGTGTACGATACACTTAAAGAATAAGGCGTTTTCCCGATCAAAATGCATTTGACGATTTTGGAAAAAAAAATTATTATCGTTTTAAAGTTTCAATGCCAATCTACACAATTTTTTAAGCTTTTAAAATTGCAACATATTTTTCAGAGATCGTATTCTTTACACTTGAAATTAATGATGTTTTTCTATCAAAACGCGTTCTAAAAATTACTAAAATAATTTTATGTTTTTTGAAAACAATGTTTTATTCCTTTTGAAGTTTCTAGTTGAATCTAAACTATTTTTTGACTTTTTGAAATTGCAACATATTTTTAAAAGATTGTGTCTACACACTTGAACAATTCTATGTTTTTCATCAAAAACACGTTTTAAAAATTACTTAAATAATTTGAGGTATTTTGAACACAATTTAATATTCACTTTGAAGTTTCAACCTCAATCTTTACCCTTTTTCCAATTTTTAAAAGTGCAAAAAAAATTTAGAGATAGTTTACTAAAGAATAAGTGTTTTTCGATCAAAACACGTTTTAAAATTCCTAAAATGATTTTGTTTTTTTTTTCAAAATAATATATTATTCACTTTGAAGTTTTTAGCTCAATCTACACAATTGTTTTAATTTTCAAAATTGCAACAATGTTTTTAGAGTTAGTTTACTATACACACGAACAATACGGTATTTTTTTTATATCAAAACATGGTTTACAAATTACTTAAATAATTTGAGATTTTTGGAAAATAATGTATTATTCCATTTGAAGTTTCAAACTCAATCTACGAAAAATTTTGAATTTTTAAAATTGTAACATTTTTTAGAGATGATGTATTATACACTAGAAAATAACGGTGTTTTTTGATTGAAACACATTTTAAAAATTACTTAAATAATTTAACCGTTTTTAAAAATATATTATTATTCACTTCGAAGTTTCTATCTCAATCTACACAAGTTTTAGAATTTATAAAATTACAATATACTTTTTAGAGATCATTTACTATACTTGAAGAACACGGTGCTTTTCAATCAAAACACCTTTTAAAAATTATTTAAATGTTTTGTGGATTTTTGAAAATAATGTATTATTCAATTTTAAGTTTCTTTCTCAATCAACACAATTTTTTTAATTTTTAAAATTGCAACATTTTTTAACGATAATGTGCTATACATTTGAAGAATATGGTGTTTTTTGGATCAAAACGCATTTTTAAATTACTTTAATTATGTCACGGTTTTGAAAATAATGTACTACTCAGTTTGAAGTTTCTTGCTCAATCTAAATAATTTTTATAATTTTAAAAATTGAAACAAACTTTTTAGAGATATTATACTATACAACGGAAGAATACTATACTTTTCAATAAAAACAGGTTTTAAAAATTACTTATATAATTTAGGGTTTTTGAAAACTATGTATAAGTTGCATTGAAGTTTTTAGCTCAATCTAAACAATTTGTATACCTTTTAAAATTGTTATAAATTTTTAGAGATATTTTATTATACAGTTGAAAAATACTTATCAAAAAGTGTTTTAAAAATTACTAAGTATTTTGAAAAAAAAATTGTATAATTAATATTGAATTTTCTAGCTCTATCTACACAATTAGTTTAGAGATCGGGTACTATACACTATACGGGATTTCCGATCAAAACGCCTTTTCCAAATTACTGAAATGATTTAATGTTTTTTTTTTAAAACAATACATTATTCTGTTTTAAGTTTTTATCTCAATCTAAACTTTTTTTTTTGAATTTTTCAAATTGCAACATAGTTTTTAGAGATCATGTAGTATATACTTGAAGAAAACAATGTTTTTTGATCAAAACTCCTTTAAAAAATTACTTAAACGGTTTAAGGTTTTTTGAAAATAATATATTATTCACTTTTAAGTTTCCGTCTTATTCTACAAAATTTTTTGAATTTTAAAATTGACACATTTTTTTAGAGAATGTGTACTATAAAATTGTAGAATAATGTATTTTTCGATCAAAACAAGTGTTTAAATTATTTCAATAATTTATAAATTTGAGGGTTTTTGAAAATAATATATTATTCACTTCGGAATTTCTAGCTCAATCAAATGAATTTTTATAATTTTTAAAATTTAAACAATTGTTTTATAGATCATGTACTATACAATTGAAGAATAAGATATTTTTCTATGAAAACACGTTTGAAAAAATGCTTCAATAATTTAACGTTTTTTTTAAAACTATGAATTTTTCACTTATGTTCCTAGCTGAATCTACACAATTTTTTGAATTTTTAAAATAGTAACATATCTTTTAGAGATCGTGTACTATATACACTTGAAGATAACACAATTTTCCATCAAAATGTGTTTTAAAAATGACTTAAATAATTTGGGATTTTTTTTTAAAACAAATGTATTATTCACTTTGAAGTTTGAAGCTCAATCTACAACATTTTTTTATTTTTCAAAATTCCAACATTATGTTTTATAGATCGTGCATGTACCATATACTTGAAGATGTTTTTCGATCAAAACACGTTTTAATAATTAATTAAATCATTTGAAGATTTTGAAAATAATGTATTTTTCACTTTTAAGTTTCTATCTCAATAATCTAAACAATTGTTTGACATTTTAAATTGCAATATTTTTTTAGAGATTGTGCACTATACAATTGAAGAATACAATGTTTTTCGATTAAAGTGCGTTTATATTACTTAAATAATTTGATTTTTTTTATGCTTCATCATCCCAAGGCAACACCAATTTGCTTTTTGAAGCTTTCACTAGTCATTTTGATAAATTGTTGGATAAGAAACTTGAGGGTGTATATGAGGTGCTTGATAGAGAAAAAAGGAGATATGCCAATCATGATGTTTATGATTCTCCTAAAAGGAATGTAAGCACTCATTCTAGAGGTATCCCTATTCCCTATGCTTATGCTTATGATGATAAATATGTGTTGCATAAATATGATATATATCATGGTAGACATGACACATATGATAGGCATGCTTTGGATAGATATGCTCTACCTTCTTCTAGATGTGTTATATGTGATGCATATCTTAGCCATGGTATGGATGATAGGTATGTAGAAAAGAAGCATTCTAACATGCATGAGAAAAAGGAGAAATTTTTTTTATATGGGATGAAGCTCATACTTTGCATTGGGAATTAAAGAAGCAAGCAAAGCTTGCACAGGTTGAAAGAAGAGAGCATAAAAAGAGAACCAATGAAATGGAAAAGCTTTTTGACATGTTAAATGAGTTTGACTTGAAAGAAGTTGTGCATGAAGAGATTGAGGTTTCAAAAGTTGTTTTGAACAATCATGAATCAATTCACACTCAATGTTGAATAATTTACACAAGTAATCATCAATAAGCATAATTTCCTCTTAATCCAAACTTATCATCACTAACCTAAGGGGACTTTTAAAGAATGGGGTTACCTATGAAGAGCTACTCTTGTCTTATACCTTCAATGCCTAGGATCTTGAGTCTCCAAGTTCACCACTTCTTTTTCTTTCTTCTGGTCTTGTTCCTAGCTCCCTTGAGTCCCTAACCACCATCCAAACCCTCAATTAACAAAATGAGAGAAAGAGAGGAAAGGAGCTATAGATTAAGGAAGGGAATAGAAAGATGAAGCTTACCCAAGGCTTGAACTAGTTAGGAATTTGATTTAGGATACTAAAATACACACATGCAAGCCATGGGTATGGAATTTGGTGAATTTTTCTTAGAGAAAAGGAGGAGGATTTCATGCTTAGAGTGAGAATGAGAATGGCGAATAGAAAGAGAAGGGAAATGAACTTTTGGTGACTTTTTCCCTTCATACTTTTGTGCAAACAATAATTTATTGAAAGGGGCTCAATTTAAACTTCCCAAAGTTGCTATTTGGTCCCTCTTCTCACCTTGTGGCCATTGGCAAGGGTCTTAGTTTGTTTCCCTCTCATTAAGTACTAGTGTTAATATTAAAACTTTGATTTTGGTATCCATAACAACTAAAATGGTCATAGTCATTTGTACTAGCAATTTAGGGATGTTACAATTCTCCCCCCCCCCCCCAAATTTAATTTTGCACTCAAAATTAAACTTACTAGTTCTGGAACAGTGTAGGGTACGAATCCCGCATATTCTACTCCTTTTCCCAAGTGGCTTCGGTGGAGTCCAAGCTTTGCCAAACTACTTTCACTAAGGGAATTGTGTTGTTTCTTAGCGTCTTCAAGCTACGGTCCACAAAGTCAACTGGCTTTGACTGATAAGACAAGTCCTCCTTCAAGATATGTGAAGGATCGAGAATGTACTTTCGGAGTTGGGACACGTGGAATACATTATGCATATTGGAGAGGTTTGGAAGAAGTGCAAGTTGATAAGCAACAGGCCCTTTGACGGCACACCCAACGTCCCAAACGACGAGCACATTCTCAGTGGCTAACTGCGCACCCAACCTTCCAAATGGAGTCCCTTAAAATAGGTGACTCCAAGCAACAGAGACTCTGACAACAACCTCTTCAAAATGGTGAGCTAGTATCGTGGATATCACGTGCAACAGTAATAGGGGAAGCAAGAACCGTCCTCATTATTTTTTAGTTCCCTTTTCAATTTCAGCTACCATCTATTCCTCTTCATTTTCTTTTGTATTTCACTTCAAAATTCTTTGTTCAAATTGAACTTTATTTTCAATCTTTTATATATTTTATTCCTTCTTTGTTTCTTTGGTTCTAAGTTCCCTTCCCTCTCTTCTTTCTCTTCATTTCTTTTTCAGATACTCTAGCTTTTGGCTTACAACTTGACATTAAGGTTAAGGAACTTGATTTTGAGGTCATGGCTTAATCTGTTGCTTCATTACCATTTAGCAATAATTGCATTACCAAATCTTTGAAACTCCTCGTTTTTATCAAAGTCAAACATGTTTCAGATTTCTGGATCTGTTCTTATATCATTCTTGTATTTATTTATTTAATTTTTGGAATTTTTGATGTGATATTCAATCTGTAATTTCGTTTGGTTGTGAAGTTTGGGTTAGAATTCCTCTCCTCTTTCCTTTCCTTCCTGCACATTTTAGTTTCTCCCACCCCACATATTGGCTAAGAAATCGGTTGCTTAAATTAGCAACTTTGCCAAGAAGGGTTCATTGCTTAAAACTTTAGAACTCCACTAAGAAACTACCGTTGGAGATGGTCTAAACATTGCATCTTTTAGAGCACATTATTGTTGTAGCTTGATAAAAAATAAAATCAACAATATTAAAACATCACGCATTATCCACCCGTTCATCCATCAACATAATGCATATTGATGATAGCCTTCTTCACATAATACCTTCTACAACAAAGTAATTTCAATGCCATTACACCATTTGTTAAGGGACTTCTGCCACCTAGGCACAAGAATGTAGCTATGAAGTTGTAGATTTAGTTAGTGTATATTCATTCTCTAATGGAATTGAAGTGTGTGAAAAATTTAATATCCATGTGACAAATCCTGTCATAGTTTTGGCCTATATACATAGAGAGCTAAGGGAAGTGAGTTCTTTTGTTGGCCCATCTTTTATCTTTTATCAACATAGTTTTTTACCCAAAAGACAAAGGCTAAATAATATCAACACATGATTTTTATTCAAAGCATAAAAGCTAAAAGCCAAATTTACAAATCAAATATTCACTTCATAATATTGAATGGACAAAGAATTTGACACACATCAACTCGCATTTAAAACTATAGAATATTATATTCAAACTTACTTTCATATTAAATTATCAAGGAAAAAACAATATTGGTAAAAGTCGATATTGCACTCTATTTACACAGCAAACCTCATAAATTCAAAAGGCCTAAAATTGTCTTTTAATTACGTGAACAGTGGACTTCAAGTTATCAGCTTGAAGAAGTATATTGATTTATTGTGTCAATTAAAATTATTCAATTATTTGAAATTTTTTGGATTATTAAAGAATATAATAATGAAAATTTAGAATTTTAAAAGGACATCTTTAAATTTAGGGGAGATGTTTGGGATGGGGTTAAAATTTTAAAAGTTGACAAAATTAGATCTTGGTTATGGTTATTTTTTCTTTCTCAGAGGTTAGAATTAAGTTCTTTTTGAGTAATTTTTGTACTCAATTTATTAATAAATTAGATTTGCTTGTAAAAAAGGCTTAAATATCTTTTTAAGATCTCCATAAAATTAGTCATTTTGCTTTTGGTGTTCACATTTTTTTTAAAAAACTTTTTGTCCAACACTTTGATGAAATTGTTGTTTTAATTCCCTACAATGAATAAGTAATATTTTGTCCAAACAATAACTTATAATTAACATTTTTAGGTTATTTTAGTAAATTACTATCATCGACGATATGATTTGAAGGTCTTGAGTGGCCAGCAGGCAAATGGCAAACACGTGCCACTTAGCAATCCATTTTACTGCCCATTTTTTTCTCTTGCATGTTGTCCAATGGGTAACACTCTATGTCTATGGTTTCAAATGAGAGTAATTTGAAATTGGTTTCTGACAAACCCTATTGTTCCTCAATCTAAAATTTATTCCTCAACCTTGTTTCTTTCTCCCATTTCTTCCTCATTCTAAAAGTTCTCCCTTACTCGAAAAAAACAAAAATGGCTCCTTTCTTTACAAATCAGGGATATTCACCGAAGTTTTGGTGATGCTTATTAGAAGATAACATCACTTAAATAAACAATTTTATTGTTTTTTTTCCTTTTTCCCATTTTGGGCCTTTCTGTTGTTTTGGCCCATCTCCTTTGCTATTGGGCTCTTTCTCTGCAGAGACCCATTCCCTTGTTCCTTTATATTCCGTTTCTGCGTTCCACTCTAAAATCAATTGAATTCATTTTATCTTTTTTCACAAATGAGTCTCTTAGGTTTCCTATATGGTATCTACGAGCGCTAGGGTTAGGGTTTGAGAGGTTGCGCCGCTGCGACCTTCTCCCTCCTTTCTTTCGTCGCCGTTGTGCTTCCCTCGATCCTTACAATCTCTTCTCCTTTTCTTTTTATTTCGTCATCTTCCATGGCGAACATTGATCCAGAACCTACAACAGCGAAGGTGGATCCTTCGCAAGATCCTACAAGCCCTTTCTACCTTCATCCGGCTGACAATCCTTCAAGGTGCATGTAACTACTAGGTGTCGTCACGCAACATGGCTTTCAGGTTGTTCTGCAAGGACAAGCTCAGATTTGTGACAAACAATGTCCCTAAACAACCGGCGACTGATCCTTTGCATCACACTTAGATGCGCTGCAACACTATGGTAATATCTTGGATAACTCGCTTTGTAAGTGCCTCTATAGCTCAAAGCATAGCGTATTTTGACAAAGCCTCTGATGTCTGGAGAGATCTAAAAGAACGCTTCTCTAAGGGTGATTCTTTTAGATTTTTTGATTTACTTGCTGCGATTCACACTATACAACAAGGTGACCGCGATCTTGCAACCTATTTCACCGATTTGCAGATCCAATGGCAAGAACTTGGGGTTCTTCGCCCTATTTTCACCTGTACTTGTACTATACCTTGTTCTTGTTTACTTGCTGAAAGTGTGAAACGTTACTGTGATTGAGCATATGTTCTTGTTTACTTGTACTATACCTTGAGGTTCTTAAAGGCCTCAATGAGACCTATGACACTGTCCGACGTTAGATCCTTTGCATGGAACCTTTGCCTAATTTGACGAAGGCCTTTTCTATCGTTCAACAACAAGAGCAAAATAGATCTAATGACATAGGAGAGGGTATGTTTGTTCAAAACATTTATGCTAACACATGGAAATATAATAACCAAAATAAAGGTAAATCTAAACAAAATCCTTGCCATTTGAATCAAGGTAAAATATGCAGTTTTTGTGATAAAGAAAACCATTATGTGGATACTTGTTTTTTTAAGAATGGTTTTCCTGTAAATTTCAAGTTTAAAAACAAATCTCAAAGTGCCAGTATTAACTCTATTAACTCAAAAGATTCCTCTGCTACATCCTCTGATAATTCCAACCCTAATATGATTTTGACTAATGAAGACTATGTCATGCTTGCTGACATGATTAAGAAAGTTAAAATGGAATCCGATGATCACAGTATCAACAGCATCACACACAACTGATAGCTTGATTGCCACATTAGCAAGTGCACTAGTCGAGTTTAGATAGAATAGGGAGAATAGGGGTTGTCGTATCCACAGGGACTATGCAATAGACTATCAAATTCCCAAGACTTTCGCTATTCGGACAAACATAATGCATAGAGAATAGTGTATCCTACAAGAATTTTACACAAAAATAGAGAAATTACAAGAACTAGCTAAGAAAGTGGCGCAACCAATTGAGAAGAGAGCTACGAGATTTGGTTCATTTGATCCTTCCCTTATGCATCATAATTCTAAGGTCAATTCAAGTTCACAAATCCTAATTAAAGGTAGAATTTACCAAACCATAGATTAAGTCTATTCCTAGATCATTAATCACTTTGCTTCTACTCAAATTCCCTAATCCCTTAGAACAATTCCAATAGAAACAAGAGAAAGAGTAATTTCATCAAGAACTCATAATCTACAAGTCTTATCCCTAAGCACATGCAAGATTATGGTAATCTATTCTAGCACAACTATCAATTTTCCAATTCACAATTGTATCAAAATCAGATTCTCATTGATCAATTTCAATTGAGCATTCAACATCGGAAGCAATTCAACAATTGAGCATAATCAACAGAGAAAGAGCATTAAACATAGAAGCAATTACTCAATTAGAATCATAACAACAAGAATTAACCACAAGAATTTAGATTACATCAGGTTTGGGATAAAAATCCCCAATCTCCTAACCTAGAAACTAGCCAAACATGGAGAGGGAAGAAGAAATGGAAGAGGAGATGAAGGAAATCATCATGAAGAAACTAAGAATCACCAAGAACTCCAAGGATCTTCCAAGTTCATCCACAAAGATGAGGAGAAAAGGTGAGAAAATGAGAGAAAATCGCATCCAAAAGTCCAAAAAATTGTTCTGTTTCACACTACTTAAATTTGCCCTGCACATTTGAGGTGCGCACATGTCCTGGAGGGTGTGCGCACGAGATGAGGCAGCACCTTCCAGGACTATTTAAGGTGCGCACATGTTGAGGAGGGTGTGCGCACGAGTTGATCTTTGACAGCACTTGACAGCTTTTTAGTGTTTTCTAACCTATTTTCTTCAACTTTCTTCATTCTTTTCTTCATTCTTCAAGTCCAATCTTCTCAAAACAAAACTTCTCCATCATTTATTCCTACATGAACATAATCAAACAGAAATCAAGATCAAAGATCATCAAAACTACATCAAAATTCATCAATTTCCAAGAGACTACAACTAACTATGCAAGAAAGCACTTTATTTGATTTTATTCATTTCTAAGAGCTAAAAGGCCACAAACACACTACAATACTAATAAAAAGAGACTAAAATAGACCTTAGAGCATAGATAAGTGGACACTTATCAACAACACATCTGTACACCACGACTCTAAGGGTAATTTCTTGAATAGTTTCTGGATCATTGATAGTGGTGCAACTAATCATGTTTGCAACAACTTATCTTTTTTTCATTCATATAATCGCATAAATCCTATTGCTTTGCATTTACCTAATGGTGAAATCTCTAGTGCCATGTTTTCTAGAACTATAAGTAATGATCTGTATATAACTCATGTGTTATACATTAAGGACTTCAGTTTCAACATTCTTCTAGTTCATAGGATTATATGTTCTTTGAACTTACAAATCATTTTTGACAAACATGAGCATTTTTTGCAGGACAAGTTGAGCAAGAGGACGATTGGACTTGCTAAAGTCCGGAAAAATCTTTACATTTTCCATCCTGCTTCTCTGTTAATGCCTACTAGTCTATGTTCCAATACTGTTTCTGATTCCATTTGTGATTCTTGTTCTGATATTCCTTTTAAAACTTGGCACACACGTATGGGACATCCTTCAGATGATGTTTTACTTATCATTGCTAAACATTTTCCTTATGTGACTTTTAATAAATCCTCACTATGTGATGCTTGCCAATTAGGTAAACAAACTAGGCTCCCTTTTCCTAACAAAAATAACAGATGTGATTCCATTTTTTCTACTATACATATTGACATTTGGGGTCCTCTTAACATTGCTTGTTCAAATGATCACAAATATTTTTTAACCATTGTTGATGATTTTTCCTGACATACTTGGCTGCACTTAATGAAAGAAAAATTTGAAACTAGGTCTTTGGTCCAAAATTTTTTAAAGTATGTTGATAGTCAGTTCAATACTAGTGTTAAGATTGTTAGAACTGACAATGGTGTTGAGTTTAATATGCCCTCTCTGTATGCTGAAAATGGTATTATTCACCACACGTCTTGTGTTGAAACTCCATAACAGAAATTCTGTTGTGGAGAGGAAACATAGGCATATCTTAAATGTCACTAGGGCCATTCTTTTGAATTCAAAATTGCCAAAATTTTATTGGAGTTATGCTGTTTCATATGTTGTTCATCTTATTAACCTTCTTCCTTGCAGAATCTTGATGTACTCAACTCCATATCAGCTGCTTTATTGTAAGGCACCTACTTATCTGAACTTGCGAACTTTTGGGTGTTTGTGCTATGCTACAACTCTCACCCAAAATAGAAAGAAACTTGACCCGAGAGCTCAAAAATGTTGTTTTTTAGGTTTTAAACAAGGAACCAAAGGTTATCTTTTACTTGATTTGGAATCTAAAAACATTTTTGTTTCAAGAAATGTCATTTTCAAAGAAAATTTCTTTCCATTCGCATCAGGTCAAACTAACATTGTTTCCCCTGATGACAATTTTATTGATGACCCTTTTTCAAAAGGTTTTTTCAATGACCCTTGGCCCAAGGATCAATCTGATCCAACATCAACACACATAGAGGAAACTGTGGTTGTAACATCCCCTGATAACACCACAAACTCTTTTGATAACTCTGATAGCTCTGTTATTAGCCATGATTCTGATGATTCTGGTGATTCTGTTATTAATAATTCTGTTGATAATGTTGTTCCTTGGAGTTCAACTCGTGTTCGCGGACCTCCTTCTCATCTATCTGATTATCACGTTTATGTTCTTGACAGTACTAATAGCAATAACTCGACTAAATATCCTCTATCTGCTTGTGTCTGTCTGAAAGTTATAACAAATACATTCTCATTCTTAATTGTTATAGCGAACACAATTCTTATGCTGCTGCCTCACAAGACCCTCAATGGGTGGAGGCCATGAATGCGGAATTTTTTGCATTAGCAGCAAACAAGACTTGGAGTCTTGTTCCCTTGCCAAAGTCAAAAAAGGCTATTCATCAAAGTGGGTCTATAGGATTAAGTATAAATATAACGGAGAGGTTGAGAGATTTAAAGCGCGTCTTGTTGCTAAAGGTTACCACCAAAAGGAAGGTATTTATTACTCTAAAACATTTTCTCCTGTTGTAAAATTAACAACGGTTCGTTTATTGTTTGCTATATTTGCGGTTCAAACAATCTGGTTTCATGTTTACTATTGTTCTGGTGTATGTTGATGATTTGATTTTGGCTGGAAATAACACTGTTGAAATAATTGCTTTAAAGCGTTTGCTTGATTAAAAAAATCCGTATAAAGGACCTAGGTAAACTGTGTTATTTCCTTGGTTTGGAAATAGCTCGCTCAAAGGCTAGGATATTTCTAAACCAGAAGAAATACACCTTAGATTTGATTAACTCTTGCGGTTTACTTACAGGCAAACCTGTACAAAGTCCGATGATAAAATATAGTTTAAAGAATGCTGTTGAGACTGATGTTTATCCAGATTCGCAACAGTATAGAAGATTGGTTGAAAAAATGCTCTACCTTACTACAAAAAGACCAGAAATTCAATATGCAGTCAACCAACTAAGCCAACATATGAAAAAACCACACCAAGGAAACTACCAAGCTTCCATAAGAGTTCTTCACTACCTGAAACCTGACCTTGGCCAAGGCCTTCTTTACAAAATCAATTCATAACTCAGACTCAAGGCCTACAGTGATGCAGATTGGGCAACTTGCCCATTAACACGGCGATGAGTAACCGGATACTGTGTATTTCTAGGCACTTCACTGGTTTCATGGAAGTGCAAGAAACAAGGCACCGTATCTCAATCCTCATTAGAAGCAGAATACAGAGCATTGGCCAACATGGTTTGCGAAATACAATGGCTAACATACTTACTAAAAGATTTTCGGGTTCCTTTCATATCTCCAACCTTACTTTTCTGTGATAACGATTCCGCGCGACACATAGCATAGAATTCGGTATTCCATGAAAGAACTAAACATATGGAAATAGATTGTCTTGTGGTTAGAGAACGTCTGCAACATGGATTAATGGATCTCTTACCAATAAATACAACTCACCAATTGGCGGATATATTCACCAAAGCGCTCGAACCGAAAGCCTTCCACGATATGCTCTCCAAGCTGGGAGTACATAGTATATACTTCCCAGCTTGTGGGAGGGTATTAGAAGATAACATCACTAAAATAAACAATTTTATTGTTTTTTCTCCTTTTTCCCCATTTTGGGCCTTTCTATTGTTTTGGCCCATCTCCTTTGCTATTGGGCTCTTTCTCTGTAGAGACCCATTCCCTTGTTCTTTATATTCCGTTTCTGCGTTCCACTCTGTAATCAATTGAATTCATTTTCCCTTTTTCACAAATGAGTCTCTTAGGTTTCCTATAATGCTCACTTTAAATTTATTTGGTAAAATGTATTATGATGAGTTTTGTTTAGCATGTACATATGGTTTTCTATTTTTTTTCCATCTTACCCTTTTCATCTGGATTTGCTATTGGATTCATTATTCTACACGAAATGATTCAGATGATCGTTGTTTAGTTTGAAGTTGCGAACTTGGAGTAATTTCTGCATCTATTAATTTCTGCGTCTATTTTGCCACCAAATAGAAGCCCCTTTTGCATCCTCATTTCATCAAGAATTATTGGTAATAACCAACTAAAATTATTGGAGTGAAGGGTAAAATTAACATAAGGGAAGAAATTATCAAGTCATCAAGTCTTTCTGACCAGTCCATATCAGTCCTTCCAACATTGTCCCATAATTTTCCTTTTTAGTCCCAAGTATATTTTGTTGTAGGATCCTTTAGGATAAGAACTAGATCTATCACTAATTTTCTGTTATTTTCCTAATCTTCGGTTGTTTTCGGTTTTAGTTCTTTTAAGTCAGTTTACTGATTAAAATCTTTCCTGATATTATAAAAAGGGATAAAAACTATATATTGAATTAAGTAAGGAATTAATTGAGGTATTACTCAGAAAATTGTATTTTCCTTTTTCTCTTTTTCGGATTTGCGATCCAATTCTCAGGGTCTTGTAACCCTTTTGGTTAAAACCTTGTTAATAAGGCCTTTTATAATTAACAACCTATTACCAATAACTATCAAGTCACCGTTACATTTGGATTGCGAATTGTTGCCCCACGAAAACCTGCAAACCGTTGTCGAGCTCGAGTTGCTTTTGCGGTCATGAACTTTAAAACCTTGGTAGTCGGTGGTGTGGCAACATTGTTGTTAGTGAAGACTTAAGAGGCAAGATTAGATTTACAAATGAAGAATTGCACTTCAAAGTTTAGGTGCGAATAGGCCGAGGAAGGGGCATGCACGTGAGGTTTTAATTGAAGCCTCTAATCCTAACCATTGGTTTTGATCTAAAGGTGGATAATAATCCTGCTCATTCTCATATA
This sequence comes from Cyamopsis tetragonoloba, assembly GCA_037177725.1. Classification (NCBI taxonomy): domain Eukaryota; kingdom Viridiplantae; phylum Streptophyta; class Magnoliopsida; order Fabales; family Fabaceae; genus Cyamopsis; species Cyamopsis tetragonoloba. The sequence continues at coordinate 34,149,338 of CM074125.1, read as the reverse complement.
AATAACACCACTCTCACATGATTTGTACCTATATATATATATATATATATATATATATATATATATATATGAGTCCTGATTTTTGTACTCAAAATTTTCTGTACTCAATGTACTCATTGGTTACGTACGTTGAAAAAAGTGGTTACATTAGTTATTTTTTTGTTACAGTGTCTTTTCGGATTTGGTGGTTACATGTGTAGAAATATGTGGTTACAACGTAAAAATAAAAATTCAACAAAACTTCTATATATGTAACCAGATATTTTAACGTATGTAACCATGAGTATAAAGTGAGTACAGAAAATGTGATACTCCAAATGTTAGTCTTGAAACATATATTTCGCTTAATATCTTTTCACCCATATTGAATCTCACCAATCTAACCGTTGAATGTAAAGTTGTTAATACATAGATCAACCATACAAAATGTCACATAATTTCAAGCCTTGTTGTTATTTCATCAACCTACTTAATTTTAACAAAATAATTTCTTTTAAAACATAAGTGAATCTTGCTTATAAGATGACATACCAAAAGATGTTAGATTTTTCTAAAATTTGATATACACAATTATCATGATAGCATCATGTAGCTCATTGGTTGGATTGATAAAATTCAATTTCGTGAAAATGATGTACATAGAAATGTTCGATTTATTTTGTGGACTAAAATGATTAAAATTTTTGAAATTGTTGGATTATTGAAAAATATAGTAATCAAAATTTAGATTTTTAAAATGATATCCTTTAAACTTAGGGGAGGTTTTTGGATGGGGCTAAACTTTTAGAACGCGTTAAAAGTAAATCTTCATTATGGGTTAGAACATCTCTTGATTCATATAATTTTTCTTGGGTTAAATATATTTTTGGTCCCTGAATTTTTGCAAAAATCTATTTTTGATCCTTGAACTTTGAAACGTCAGTTTTCAGTCCCTGAACTTTGAAAAATATAATTATTAGTCCCTCTATACATTTTTTGGTGACGTTGTAAGCTGATCAGCTGACATGTGGACTTGATGAAGGATCCTCACCTTGTCATGTCACCAAAAAATGTACGGAGGGACTAAAAGTGAACTTTTTGAAAGTTTAGGGAATAAAAACCGACATCTTAAAGTTTCGAGACTGAAAACAGATTCTCACTAAAGTTCATGGACTAAAAACATATTTAACCCATTTTTCTTGCTCAAACTTGTGTGTTTGTCCTTTCAAATGTATTTTCTTTGACTTAGTGTGTGCCTTGTAAGTTTTCTGACTATTTTTTGTACTCAACTCTTAATATCTTTTGTTTGCTTATAAAAAAAAGGCTTATATATGTTTTTGAGTCATGTAAAATAAGACATCTTTACTTTTGGTCTTCAATTTTTTTTTCCTGAATTTTAGTACAATAGTTTAAGGAAAATGTTGTTTAATCCCTAGCATGAATCAATGATTTTATTTATAATAAATTAATGATATTTTGTCCAAAGAACACATTATACTTCAATTTTTTTATATTATTTTAACAAAATGAAATAAAGAAAAATTATCTCCTCCCCATCCATCACACTCGTTCCCATTCCCTTCCTCTCCCTCCCCATTGTCCCTGACGGTAGACTCCATCACTCCCTTTTCCTAGAATTTGATTTTTCCTCCCCAAAATTTGATGTTTTGCCTACTGAGGAATCAAGCACTAAAAAGTTATATGAATACTCCCATTTAAACAAGTTCAAATTGAAGTTATCATAATCCTTTGTCTTTAAAAAGTGGTGCCTTTTCAAATTAAGAAAAACGAACAATGAAGAGGTCTTTTGCAATGTGGTCCGGAACGATAAGGAGGGAGAGGAAAGGGGAAGGGAAAGGAAAAGGAAAATGATTGATGCATGATGAGTTATTTTTATACTATATTATTAAGCCTTCTTTGAACTTAATTTTATAATTGTGCCTAATGACCTTAATTACATAAGTTTCCATAAATTGGACTTAATTGAGTTTTTATACTTATTTGGGTTTAATTTGAGATTTCAAGTAATAATTTGGCACTGAAAAGTTTTTGGGCTGGGAACTGGAACACGAGTTTTTGCTATTTGCACCATTATATTGTCCAAAATTTGCTATTTTTGCTACTCGCACGATCCTTTGACAGCAGAATTTCTATTTGCACCACCCATTCTAATTCATTCACCAACGCACCAATAGCAATGATTTGGTGAAGATACTGGGTTTCAAGGGAAGTATTGATAGTGGGAACATTTTAAAATAATTTTAGTTATTTTATCTAGGAAAAATTTGTATCACTTTAGTTTATTTTTTATTAGTTATAATTTATTTTTAGGTATGTTTATCTTTTATTTTTGATTCCAACTTATCACCCATTTTCTAGAATTCCTCCTCAATTCACATTTATAACCATTTTCCATTTCCTTTCCAACTCACTCCCACTCATTCTCACCATCCACCTCCAATCTGGCTTACCTCCTTAGCTTTTTCCTTCTTAGCACCTTCTTATCCTATGAAAATGACTGTCTTTTAACTTTTTTCAAATTTCTCCTTTATATACATGGTTCACTTTAACTTTTTTTTAAAAAATACCCTCGGTTATGGAGAAACCTTGATGAAATGACTTATTACCGGCAATTTATCAATCGTGGCTAAATTTAGAGTGTATGCAGTTATTGTTCAAACTGTGACTACCTAGTACTGCATTTAATTTAATTGTATTTTTAGTTGACTGAGTATGGCATCGATCAATGCAGGGGAGATTGTTTCTTCTATTCATTATTCTTTTTTATTAAAATAGTATAACAAACAATAAGTATAAGTTGTTTGCACAAAAACTCATAAATTCATTGTAGGGACTAAAAACAACAATTTAATGAAAGTTTTGGACTAAAATCAATTTTGTTTTATTAGGACCAAAAGTAAAAATATCTTATTTTATAAGGACCAAAAAATATTTAAGCTTCAAAAAAGATTCATAGACTTTGTTTTTTTCTTCTTCTAACTTTTCATTCTAAAAATATGCAAGCACCTTTTAGCTTTATGGGTGAGGTTACCGATGTAGAGTTGGTGGAGTAGGAAGTTGAACAATAATAAACCAAACCAAAATACAATGTAACAAAATCAAAATCAAAAGATCAGGTAGAGCCGAATTAGATCAACACATAATAGAGAGAATATGTCCTAAGCAAAATGAAACCAAAATAGCTCAAACAAAGCTTAAAGATCTTGGTTAAACTGGGCATAACCAAACCTTCCAAATTGAATCAAACAAAACTAAAGTGAACCAAGGTAAATTAGACAAGGCTGAACTAGACAAAACCAAATGGAACCAAACCTGACCACATTGAACTAAGGCAAACCAAAACAAATGGAATCCATTCGAATGGAAATTAACCAAATTATACCAAATTAAATAAGACTTGCAAACTAGACCAAGACAAACCAAGCAAAGAAAGCTAAAACGAATGGAACTGGGCCAGATTGGATAGAACCAATCTAGACCAAATTGACCTAAACCATACCAAATCGGATGAGATTAGACAACATTATAGCCGACTGGACCAAACTTGGTTGTCCTAGACTAGCTTAGACAAGACTCAATCAAACTAAACCAAACAAAAAAAGACTAGACTAAACAAAATAAGACAAATTGAAGAAGAATGGACCAAATTAGATCCAACCGAACCAAACTAGACTGGACTAAACTCAACCATGCCCACCCATGCCTTGTGAGGGTGTTGCAATGTTATGCAGGTGTGGACATAAGTTTTTTTATCCACAAAATAATTCCAATCCAACATTTTTTTCAAAGGTTATGTTAGATCAGTTAATTCTTTTTGTTGCAAAAAAAACATCCAAGCCAAGCTGACAAAATTTGGATTGGATCAGGTTAGATCACAAGTAACCCAATGAAAATTGCACGATATAAAACATTAGGGACGGAAAGAGCTAAACAACTTGATGGACTTAAACCACACATTGACCATATCTGAGAGGTTAAAAGTTTAATTAAACCTATGACAAAACATTGAATCCAAGTTTTGAAACCATGTTGTGCACAAGGTAGACAACTCTATCTTTTTTTATTTTGCCCTTTTTTTTTTCTTGTGAAAACATCTCCCCCTTTTACCTATAAACAACCATATTACAATTCCACTAATCTGCTTATCTATTTATGGAATATATCTATAGAAAAACAAATAATATTTTCAAAACATACTTCTTTATCCTTGTGTGCGAGTCAAATCGCCCACATTCATCTAATTCGACACAAGACTCTCCAGCTCTCAGCTATTGTTCTCCCCATATAGGAGCAATCGAAACAACTTGTATGTTTTCTCTAACTGCTGTAAGGATTTTTTTAGATTTTCTTTATATGATTTGGTCTAGCCTTGTCTAATTTTGAAAAATCAGCTGTCTCAATTTGTACAATTGGCCACTAACACAATTAGCCAAACTAGACTAAGCTAGAACAAATCAAACTAGAAAGGAAAATACTAAACTAGACAAGACCATAACAAACCAGATTTAAATCAATAAAAACATACCAAATTAGTTCAAAACTAGCCAAGCCAAAATAGATTGGACTAAAAAAGACAGAGTCATCAAAATAGGGAGAAAAAAACAAGATCAAATCACATTGGAGTGAACAAGACCAAACAAAAGTCAAACTAAGAAAAACTAAACCCGACCAAACTGGGATGAACCATACAAGACTAGATTACAGCAAACCAAACCAAACCAGACTAGACTAAAGATCAATTTTGACCAACCCAAACTAGACCTAACAAATCAAACTGAACTAAACAAAAAGCTTCCAAATCTGATTTGAATAAATCAGACCATATCAAACTAGATTAGACCACAACAAATCAATATGCACTAAACTAGTCCAAACAAGCACAAACTGGGTTGCACCATACCAAAGGGAACAAAAGCATACTAGACAAAGTCAAACCAAAGAGATAGATCAGAGAACTAGAGCATACCAAGCCATGCTAGAACGATTCAAACCTGACTAGACCAAACTAGACTAGATCAAACCGAATCAAACCATACTAAACAAAACCAAATCAGACCAAACCAAACCATATTAGACCGAATCAAACCATACCTACTCTTGCCGTATGCAATGTTGAGTAAGGGTGATCTGACAATAGAAAAATGAAGTCCAATTCAACATTTTTTTTGTGGGTTGGGTTGGATCTAAAGAAATGATTTCTTTGTCAAATTGACCATTTAGTATTTACACATGTCACTCATTTTCTTTTTGGTCTCTATACTAAAGAAGGCTTAAGTTTGGTTCCTACAAGTACAAATATTAAGGTTTTTGTCCCTATCACTTAATTTTTGGTCCATATAATTTATAATGTATTTCCTTTTGATCCTAATACATGACACTATTTTTCGTTTTGATCTCTAAATGGTGCTAAGAACATTTGGTTAAAGATTCATCTTTGTTTAGGGACTAAAATGGAAAATGTTATTGAGTATAGGAACCAAAATCAAATTGTGGGGATTAAAATGTAAATGTTAATGCGTTTATGGATCAAAACAAAAATTCTTTTAGTATAGAGAGACCAAAACGAAAACAAGTGACATGTATAGAGACTAAATTGTAAATTTTACTTTTTCTTTATCGCATAACCCAAATGAATCTAACACCGGAAAATTTAGATTGGGTCAAGTCAGATCATGAGTTCCCAATAATAGATAATAGAAAAATAATGTATGTGGGTCAAAATAATTTGCAATTGTGTAAAATAAGAAAAAAATTCAAATAAAGGTAATGGGTAGGCTATTAATTGTGTTTCCTTTTCATTAAGTTGACTTTTTTTTTATAAATATATAAAAGATAAAATCTCTCTTGTTCTCTAACTCTATTAAGATAAAATTGATGCCAAATTTAATTTTTGACAATTTGCATTCTTGTAAAATGAGAAAAAAACTTAAAAGATATAGGCTAGGGTATTAACGGATTTCCCTTTACTCGATTATCAAATTAATCATGTCAACTAAATTATAATTTGTGCAATTTCCTACAAATGTCACATTAGCAACTATTTTTATAAGAAACTGCACACACACATGTACCTTCCACTAGTGACAATCATACTTGAGTTAGTTAGAACTATAGTTCAACCTCCAAATATTTAATACCTGCATATACAAAGAAATAGTTTTGTAAACAAGAAACTTGACACATGAAAACATATGTAAATTAGCAGAAAAAAAGAAGAAGATATGTATTGAGTTTTATTACTTTTGCCAATAAATGGTGGCATTCATTTTGCCTATGCTATATAATGTAAAAGAGGAACAGTTTTACATTTTCTTTCCTTTAATAATTATTCACTTTTAAGACAAGATCTCTAAAATAAATCTTCTAATTACTCAAAGAGGAATATCACAAGTATACTTTATATTATTTGATGCGGACATGACTAAAGACATCAAGTGGTGACTACGTTACGTGAATAAAACCCCAAGTTCCAAGTCCAAAATCATGAATTGCATCAAGGCCCAAGTGGGGACTCAAATAAGGTGCCATCCCTTGGAGATATTTTTAGTCTTTTCTAAGTTAAAATAAAGCCCAATCTTTTGTAAAGTTGGCTGTTCAATTCTTGTTTTGGGTTGACCAACTAATGAGCTTAATTCTTAGTTTTTGTTCAAGTGTAATAAAACCCAAAAGTGGAGACAAAAAGGTGATGTCATTAGGTGATATCCTTAGGATGACATCATCCTCATGGGTGTGCCACTTTAGTGGCTTTTGGGGTGTCTTATTGGTCTTCATAATTAGGAGAAAGTGGGAAGTTTAGTTGAAGCCTTTAGTTGTCCACCTTAGCCAATCAAAAGTCATGGCCTTAGGCTATATATAGCCAGGGACGGATCCAGAAAAACTTGTTGGGGGGGGGGAAACTTTTTGTGATTGGAGAACGAAATCTAAGCATATAGAGAATTTATTAATAAAGAGAAAAAATATATTTAGTAGAATAAAGATAAAATAATATAAACATATATTCTTTATATGTTTATAAATTTTTTTAAATGAAAAAATATATTTAGTAAAATAAAGGATAAAATAATATAAATATATAATCTTTATATGTGTATAAATATTTTTAAATGAAAATATATATATATATATATATATATTTAGTAAAATAAAAAAAACAATGCTTGTTACCAAAAAAAAAGAGAAACAATGCTAAAATAATTTAAAAATAAGAAATAAATAATATAAAACAAAGCAGAAAATATAACAGTTAAGAGAAAAAGAAGATACAGAAAAAACAAGAATTTAAAAATGAAATAAAAATAAAACAGAGAAAAAGAAGATAGAGAAAGATAGATGAAAAACAGAAAAAAACAAAACAAATGGTAAAAGGCACGCACTCTGACCGCTACGCTGCACATATCTTTAAGTTTGTGTGCAAATTATAATGTATATAACAAATAATGTTGGGGGAGGGGGAGATGGGGGGGCAAAGCCCCCCTTGCCCCCCCTTAAATCCGTCCCTGTATATAGCCATGAGAAAATCATTGTAGACACACAAGTTTGAAGATAAAATATAGGTGAGAGTGACTCTCTCTTTTGTTCTTGAGTGATTCAAGAATTTGAGGCTTATCAAAGGTATCCACCCTTTATGTGTTTAGCCTTTCCCAAGTGGTGTGATTCCACTTGTTCCCCATCCATTTTTCCTTCCTTCCCTTATCCAAAAATCATAAAAAAAATAGCAAGAACACCTGCAAATTCTTCCAAGAATTTGCGCCATTTCCCAGCCCCTAAAACCCTTCCAATTTCAATTTAATTCCTTCATTTTCTCTACATCAAACTGCCCAGATTTAAATATCATCATTCCCATTATCAAACCTTGTTTTTAACTTCCCTAAATCCATCATCTAACAGCCTAAACAAACCCAGAAATATTCCATCCTTATAACCTTTAATTCCCTCTGATTTTCCATTCCAAAACACATCATCTTCTCGCATCCTTTTTGCGCAATTTTCCCTAAAAATTCTTAACCATTTTGGACCTTGTGTCAACATAGTTTTCACCATCAAGTTTTCTCTAGCAGCTCTAATCAATTGGCGCTAAAAAGGGTCCAATTTCTTCAAGGGATTTCCAGCAAATTCATTCCTAGACGATCCATTTCCATCCCTTGTCTTTAGGGATGATATCATTTGGTATCAGAGCTTCGGCTCTTGATTTTCAAAAGGATATTGAGAATGGAAAGAGGGAGAGGCAAGAAAGAAACTTCGACTCATGGGCTGAAATGAAAAGGCTCATGAGGAAGCGAAATGTGCCGGCTAGCCATGCCCGAGAGGTGAAGTTTAGACTCCAAAGGTTGACCCAAGGTAGCAAGAGTGTTGAGGAGTATCACAAGGAACTAGAAGTGCTCATGATGCAAGCAAACGTTGAAGAAGATGAAGAGGTAATCATGGGCCGTTTTCTTAATGATTTATCTAATGACATTCGAGATATTGTTGAATGATAGGACATTGTGGAGATGGAGGATTTGCTACACAAAGTCATCCAAGTGGAGCAACAACTCAAAAGAAACAGGGTTGCAAGAAAAATTTCTACTAACTATGGTTCTTCTAGTTGGAGAGACAATGACAAGAAAGATGGGGATGCTTCCTCTAGCAGTACTACATCTACCTCTTCAAAAGCTCCTTTAAAGCTCCAAAATCAAATCCCTAAGAAAAGTAGAGATTTGAAGTGCTTCAAGCCAGGGTCTAAAACAATACGCCTACGAGGGCCCTAACAAAAGATCCATGGTTCTTAGGAATATAGAATATACAAGTGAGTCTGAAAAGGAAGAAGAGAATGAGAACGAAGAGGAAGAGGGCGGAACCCCAGGCGGGGAATTATTGATGATTCGGCGATTACTTGGCCATCAATTGAAGGCTACGAAGGAGAGCCAAAGAGAGAATATCTTTCACACCCAGTGTTTAGTCAACGGTAACTTATGCATGGTGATCATTGACAGAGGAAGTTGTACCAACGTGTCTAGTACTAGATTAGTTTCAAAATTGAATCTAGCTACTAAGCCACACCCAAAGCTATGCAAACTCCAATGGCTTAGTTAAGATGGGGAGATGCTAGTGAAGGATCAAGTGGACGTAGAAATTTCCATTAGGAGATATACTAATAAGGTGTTGTGCGATGTTTTTCCGATGGAAGCTAGTCACTTACTGTTGGGGAGACCGTGTGATAGAATGGGATGGATCTAGCTTCAATCATGCTTCATTCTTGCATCACAAACACAAATGAAAAATCTAGGTTAGTAAGAACACAAAATAGAAAATGGAATAGAGAAGATGGGAAGAAGAAGAATGAGAGGATGCCACTTCTAGCCTAAGCAAGAAGATAAATCCATGGGGGAACTGCCACTATGGAATTGAAATCCATTGACAAGGTCATCAAAATTCCAAACCTCACAAGCTAAGTCTCACAAGAGAGAATGCTCTCCAAGAAATCTCAGTATTTATTAATGATCAAAAGTTGTCCACAAAAAACCTAATATGGGTATTTGTACTACTACCTAGAGGCCCAAAAGTGGCACATAACAAAAAAAAAAAACATGGCAGCTCCTAAAATTGAAATACAACCTAGGGACTAAAAACCAAAATTAAAAATGTCTAACATAAATGTGAGCTAAGACATTAAACTCACACTTAGTACAAAATAATCCAAACCTAACAATTTAATCCCTAAGACAATTTTTTATTTGTAAAACATTAAAACAAGTTAGAAAATTCTTCAATGTTGTCACTTGCTTGCTCTTCTTGAAACTTCAATCATCAAGCAATCCATGATCGCATCATCCTCCCCTCCTTAGAAATAATTTGTCCTCGAATTTAAAGGGTATGTGACCTACAAGAGAGAAGCAACAATACTGCCCAGATCAAACACAAGAATTAATTTCTTTCCAAGCTGTTGCACAAACCAAAAAGGACACCACTCAAGAAAATAGGGAAAAACAAATGAACATGCGTGTGTATCAAAAAAATAAAAGATAGTCATGTGTACTAGGATTGGAAAACTTCAACATACAAGCAAAATGTGGAAATCACTCACATCACATGCATCAATATTGTCAATGTCCCAAGTCCAAAAAGGTTGAACCAAAAAAGATTCATTGGGAACTATACATGTAGGAACAAGTGCATGTGTAATACACACATTCTCAATCAAAGATGGAGCATGTTGTTCCAAATGACCACAAGTATCTTGGTTCTCTAAAAGGCTAATGTCATATTGCACACACCAAACCAAAGACACAAAAATAACATGGCCATCTACAATTTGCATAAAGATCAAAGAATCATTGTAGCAAAATACAATCAAATGTCCAAGCTTACCAATCCAAAATCTATTAACAATCAAAAAATAGGAACCAAACAACAAATCATTCAAGGTATGAGAAGTAGAGAAGATAGAAGTATACCTTAGAATACTTACCAATGAAGGTAAGTGATCAATTAAGAACAAACCAAATTTATCACCTATACCTTGCATCACCAATGATTTACCTTTCTCTTCCCTTGGGTGCACATCTTTACAACCTTTCAAAGAAGTCATGAAAACTACTAGGCAATAATTCAAAGTTAGCATTTAAACAAGGATATTCATGATGCATCAAATATGAGGAATGTCTAGCTAACAATATCTGTTTAGTTTTATGCTTAGTCATAAAAAGATTGGAATGAGAAGAAACACTCTCATCCTTGGAGTGCTCTCGGCCATGGTGGCCTTTAGAGCCCTTGGAAGGGCTTTTGGAACTCTTTCCTCCATCATCCTTGCCAAAAGGATTAATCAAACTCTTATTGGACTTTTTCAAATCAAGTCGTTCACTTTCCCTTTTTCTTTTCATAAGTTGTTGGTCTTGACCAACCTCTTTAGGGGATGTGAATACTAAATTTTATCCTACTAATAATAATGTTAATTAGTCAATTAATTGACTAGTTTATAATAATAATAAAAAAAAGAGAAAAGATAAAGCAAACATGAAAAGCTGAAGAGTAAGGAAATATATTATTATTATCATTGTTACTTGACTTAGTCAAGTATTTGTTTTTTTTAAAAATAAAAAAATAAATAATAATAATTAATAAATGAATAAAAAAAGGAGAAGCAAAAAGAAAAAGAAAATAGTGGCGCTGGTAGTTATAAACAATAAATACAATAAAATAATAATAATAATAATTATTATTATTATTATAGTTATAATTATAGTTACTTGATTAAGTCAAGTAATTTTCAAAATCCAAAAAAAGAGAAAAAGAAGGAAACAGAACAGGAAGTGGAGTGCAGTTATTTTCTGCCAATTGAAAGTGCCAAAAAATTAGGAGGAAGAGAGAGACATGGGCCTGTTTCTGTTGATTAGAGATAAGACTTAAATTCTCCCTATAAAAAAACTCTTATCTTGACTCATAGAGGGGAGATTGATCGTAAAAAAAAGAAAAGAGAACAGAGAAGCAGAGAGAAATCAAATATTTCGTAAAGTTATTTTGAAGAGTGTAAAGAAGGAATTCTCTTTCATTCAAGAGAGAAATACAAGCAAGCTTAGGATTGACCGATCTTCATTGGTAAGACTATTTTGTTATTCCAGTAATTAAATTTTTCTTCTAGTTTATGTTCATTACACAATTTATTCATAAAAAAAATCATTTAGGCGCTAAATGCTTGACTTTTGTGAGACAAAAAGAGAGTCCATACATATCTAGAAAAATCATCAACAATTACTAATCCATAGTAATTTCTCCCAAAACTCATAGTCCTAGAGGGACCAAATAAATCTATGTGTAAAAGTTGCAAAGGTCTTGAGGTTGAAACAATGTCTTGGATTGAAAAGAAACTTTTGCTTGTTTTCCTTTTTCACAAGCATCACATAATTTATCTTTTTCAAAACGAATTTTTGGTAATCCAATGACTAATTCTTTTGAAATCAATTTATTTTAATGATCCATATGAATGTGTGCAATTCTTTTGTCCCATAGCCACGATTCTTCTTCTTTAGTCATGAAACATTGTGCATCATTTGAGGATATATCATCTAAACTAATCATATAAACATTGTTAACTCTATGACCCATAAATTTAATGGAATTAATCTCCTTACTAATGATAGAGCATGAATAGGAATTAAACACAACATCATTTCCTTTATCACATAATTTGGTAATACTTAACAAGTTATGTTTTAATCCCTCAACATAGAGTACATTATCAATGGAGGTTGTAGAGGTCTTACCAACCTTACCTATACCAAGAATTTTTCCTTTGTTGTTGTCACCATATGTAACATATCCTCCATCCTTAGGTGTGAGAGATGAGAATTTTGATTTGTCTCCCATCATGTGCTTGGAGCATCCGCTGTCAAGATACCATTTGGACTGTCTAGCCACCAAGCATACCTACAAAAGCATTTTAATTTCTTCTTTTAGGTACCCAAGGTTTCTTGGGTCCTTGAGGGTTAGTTTTTCCAATAGTGCCTTTGAGTACCCATACTTTCTTTCTATGAGGTACACCAATCTTTCTTGCATTGCAAGTGGTAGCACTATGACCTTTCAATCCACAATAATAACAAGTTATGAATGGACTAGAAGAAGTGCTTAAAGAGACAAAGAAATTTTTATAGTTTTTGTTGGTTACTAGGATTATATCCTAAACCGGCCTTTTTGAAATGACATCCTAGCTTACCAAGCAAGATGTTTAGGTTTTCTCTACCCATTGTAAACTTGGCAAGCACATTGTTCAAATCCGCAATCTTTTTCAAGTGTAAATCACAAGAGGTACACGTGTGTGATTTGCAAACATTTTCAATTTTTTTCAAAGGAGCTTTACCTTTGGCAATTATACTTTTCAGCTTGTCCATTTCTTTCAAATGAACATCACATGAAGTACAAGTGGGTGGTGTATTCATTAAGCAAGACTTACATTCATATTGAACACTACCAAAAGGAATTTGAACTTGTATCATCTTAATAACATCACGACTAAGAATGTTTATTTTATCATTTAAAATACCTTTTTCTTTCTTCGTATTAGCAAGTTCTTTAGCAATGATCATGGATTTTTCATGCAATTCATTATAAGCATCTTGCAATTCATCCAAGCTATAGCTAGAGGGTTCGGAATCTTTTACCTCATCTTCATCAAGATCATCTTCGTTATGATTGACCATGAGACATAGGTTGGCTACTTCGCTTTCCGATTCGTCAGATGAATCCATGTCATTTGCATCCTAAGCTATGTAGGCTCTCTTACCTTTCTTTCCTTTGGTAAACCTTTTCTCTTGCATTTCGATCTTACTTTTGTTCATGGGACACTCCATCTTCATGTGTCCAGTTTTTTCACACTCATAGCAAGTTGTGCCTTGATTTGCTCCTTCTCCTTTGTTGAATGTTTTCTGTGATGTGAAGTTTGGTGGTCTCCTTGATGACTCTCTTATTTTGAAGAACTTGTTGAATCTTTTGGCAAAGAGAATCACGGTCTCATCATCCATGTTGGTTGGATCAAAGTTGCCTTCTTCTTCTTCCACTTCTTGAGGTGGAGGTGTGGTTTCTTTGAGAGGATTTCTCTTCTTTTTCTTGTCAATCCCTTCAAGTTGATCCAATCGGCTCAACTCAAGCTCATGCTGTTCTAGCTTGCCAAACAGAGTTGCTAATGACATTGTGCGTGAATCTCTTATTCGCCAATGGCAGTAACTTTTGGTTGCCAATCCCTGCTAAGACATCTCAATACTTTGTTAATAAGATCTTCATTAGAATAATCCTTTCCTAGAGCATGTAGTTGATTTATAAGATATGTAAAACATTTCTGCATATCTTGAATGTTTTCTCCTGGATTCATTTAAAACATTTCAAATTCTCTAGTGAATGCATTTATTTTAGATCTTTTTACCTCATTGGTTCCTTCATGTGTCACTTTTAACACATCCCACATTTCTTTAGCAGTTTTGCAATTTGAAATTCTAGAAAATTCATCATTACATAATGCAGAGATGATTATGGTTTTGGCTCTTAGACCAAATTGAGCAAGTCTCTTTTCTTCAATAGACCATTCTTTTCTAGGCTTTTCTACTTCCTTACCATCAACAATATGCATGGGAATGTACGGTCCTTCTTCTATAGCATCCCATACAGCAACATCAATACCTTCTACCAAAGCTTGCATTTTGATTTTCCAAAAGGAATAGTTGTCTCCATTAAATAACGGGGTTCTCTTAGTGGAGGCACCTTCCTGGATACAAACTTTTTGAAAAGAGGCCATTTCCTTGAAACTGTGAAGCTATTTAAACAAGGATTGAGCTCTGAAGCCACTTTAGACAAGGGCCTCTATGCTCAAGAGGGGGGGGGAGTGATTGAGCTTAAAACCTGTTTCGTAAATTCTTTTACAAATAATAGCAAAGCATGTACGAAGTGTATTTTAGTGAATATATGAGGTTAGATGAAGATAAATATGAATACTAAGATACTATGAGATGGTGGTCACATACAGAGACTGGCATGAGATGCTCTCGTTCCCACTACATGGATACCGTACATCTGTTCGCACTTCAATCGAGGCAACTCCGTTTTCGTTGGTATACGGAATGGAGGCAGTCCTAGAGGACAAAAAGTGGCGCACAAGAAATTGCAAAGTAGCCCCTAAACATTGAAACAAAACCAAGAGACTTAAAAGCAAAAACTAAAAATGTCTAACATAATATGAGCTAAGACACTAACTCACACTTAATACAAAAATAATCCAAACTTAACAATTTATTCCCTAATACAAACATTTATTTGAAAAACATTAAAACAAGTTGGAAATTCTTCAATGTTGACACTTGCTTGCTCTTCTTGAAACTTCAATAATCCTGAAACAATCCATGATCACATCACCGTGGCAGTTTGACAAAAAAAACCAATCATCATGGTTTCACCAAAAAGATTTCATTCATGCACCACGACATAAAGATCGTGCTCAAACCTTTGAGTGCGCAAGAGGTTTGTGAGTGTCAAAAGAAAATGAGAGTAAAACTCTTACAAGAAAAGCGAGAAAAAGAAAAAGAATTTGATAAAGGAAAAGATGTGCAAAAAGAAAGTGGTCACGAAAAAGAGGGAAAAACATTTGAGTGGTAAAAGAGAAAAAATAAAAGGAGAAAAACACTAGAGATAAATGAGTGTTGTTTGGATAAAAAAAGGGAAGTGAAGAATGTTTTGCTTGCACAACAACCCCTTTACCTTAAAACTTCCAAAAATTCTTTTCCTTGTACTAACCTTTTTGCTAACCACAAATTGTCTAGTATTACAATTTGTTTGAAGGATTTAAAGGAAGAAACTACAAAGGAAAAATCATATGAAAGCCATGAGAGAAAAGGAGTAAAGGAAGAAATTGCCATGTCAGAGGTTATGGACACAATGATTGAATGCATGGTAAGACCTTTCCAATTTTTCCATAGTTTTGGTAAGTGTGCAAAGGATTCAAATAACCCTTGGACTACAATATTCATGCGTGCTATTTATCCAAAAAAGAATGCAACCCACCGGGCATTTTTACAGACAAATTTTGGGTTTGACCCTGGATGAGAGAATGAAATTCTTGGAACTTATCTTGAAACTTATTCTTGTCTCTTGGTTTGCGTAGGACTCTGTGATTTGAGGACAAATCCTCTCCAAGAGGGAGAGGATGATGCGGACATGACTAAAGACAAGAGCAAGGAAAAACAAAGGAGGCTTGTCATCAAGTGGTTACTACGTTATGTGAATAGAAGCCCAAGTTCCAAGTCCAAAATCATGAATTGCATCAAGGTCCAAGTGAGGACTCAAATAAGGCACCATCTCTTGGAGATATTTTTAGTCTTATCTAAGTTAAAATAAAGCCCAATCTTTTGTAAAGTTGGTTGTCGAATTCTTGTTTTTGGTTGACCAACTGATGGGCTTAATTTCTTGTTTTTGTTTAAGTGTAATAAAACCCAAAAATGGAGACAAAAATGTGATGTCATTAGGATGACATCATCCTCATGGGTGCGGCACTTTAGTGGGTTTTGGGGTGTCTTAGTCGTCTTCATAATTAGGATAAAGTGGGAAGCTTAGTGGAAGCCTTTAGTTGTCCACCTTAGCAAATCAAAAGGCGTGGCCTTAGGTTATATATAGGCATGAGCAAATCAATGTAGACACACAAGTTTGAAGATAAAATATATTGGTGAGAGTGACTCTCTCTCTTATTCTTGAGTGATTTAAGAATTTGAGGCTTATCAAAGGTATCCATCCTTTGTGTGTTTAGCCTTTCCCAAGTGGTTGATTCCACTTGTGCCCCATCCATTTTTCCTTCCTTCCCTTATCCAAAAATTATAAAAAGATAGCAAGAACACCTACAAATTCTTCCAAGATATTGCGTCATTTCCCAGCCCTTAAAACCCTTCCAATTTCAATTTAATTCCATCATTTTCTCTACATCAAATTGCCCAGATTTAATCTCATCATTCCCATTATCAAACCTTGTTTTTAACTTCGTGAAATCAATCATCTAAGAGCCTAAACCAACCCAGAAAAATTCCAGCCTTTTAACCTTTAATTCCCTCTAATTTTCCTTCCCAAAACACATCATCTTCTCCCATCCTTTTTGCGCAATTTTCCCTACAAATTCTTAACCATTTTAGACCTTGTGTCAACATAGTTTTCACCATCAAGTTTTCCCTAGCAGCTCTACTCAATTTCCGCTAAAAAGGGTCCAATTTCTTTAAGGGATTCCGGAAAATTCATTCCTAGACGATCCATTTTCATCCCTTGCCTTTAGGGATCACATCATTATCATTCTGATGCGTACCTGGGATTTGGATACGGCTTGGTCCAGTGGATGTCCGGTGCTCCGATGTACCCGCCAAGGGGCTGGTGGTACCTGCAAGGACTCTGATGCTCAAGTTAGTATTGGCTAGGGTTTATGAGTGTTTTTGGGTGAGATGATCATACTTGTGCCCAAAATATGTGTATGTATTTATACCTTAAGAGGCAACTCAAGCATGTTGGTGGGTCGGTTTACTGGATCGATCTCACGTTGGGCCCTTTAGCATGTCGGGACGCAATAATTCGGGATGTAGGTCCTCAACAGTTGCCCCCAAGCCGACAAGCTACGGATGTGGGTTGCTCAAGGTTTATATGTTGTTGACCTCAAATGTATCGTCAAGCGTTT
This sequence comes from Cyamopsis tetragonoloba, assembly GCA_037177725.1. NCBI lineage: Eukaryota > Viridiplantae > Streptophyta > Magnoliopsida > Fabales > Fabaceae > Cyamopsis > Cyamopsis tetragonoloba. The sequence continues at coordinate 34,132,174 of CM074125.1, read as the reverse complement.
TGAATTTGTTCGAACTTTCTCTTACCACGTGTCCCACACTAATTGGGTGAATTTCCTCGATCTTGGCGCACCATCATTGTGTTGAGACTGCGGTTACAGGGAGGAATCGCGACGCTTCACTTTACTTAAGGTCACTGCCTCTCTATTTCCTTTACTCTTTTACTCTGTTTCTGAAATTACCAACTCACACCAAAAATTGGCTGCCTTCTCCTTTAGGAGTTCTTTCGGAAGATCTTTTGTCTTATCGATCTAGGGATTGCTCTTCTTCGAGGCTCATCTCTTATCAGGTAAATTTGTTTCTCTCTCTTCTGTGCTTTTTCTTCTTTCTTTTCTACTCGTCCTCGTTGCGATGGCTTCGAGCACCCAATCGTCGATTTCTACGATGTCTTTTAGGTTTTCGATGCGCAGTGTTGAGTCTTCCTCTCTTAGAAACAAGATGTTTAATTTTTTCAGAATAATGATTGAGTCAAGGGTAACATTCCAGTTTAAGGGTTCCCTTCCTCCATTACTTTGACTTAGAAACCTTGGTTGTTGTTCGCTCCGACCCAAATTCCTTTGGGTTATTCTGTGTTTTCATCTATTCCCCTCTTCCCTCTTTCGTTGGGGCTAGGATAAAGGCTGTAGGTCGCATAAAGGTGAAAACTTGAGAGTGTATTTATCTGTTTCCTGTGTTTCTTGGTGTCTTGCTTACCAAAAGTTTTCTTCTTTTCGATTTTCTTCAATTTCGCTTTTCTTCAATTTTCTTGCTACTATTCCTGTGATGTCTATTTCTTAGTCGTTCCTGGTATCTTTCGTTCTTATTCTTCTTTTGTTTTCTTTGTAGACTTGTAATCACGTATCCTCCCGTACGTTTGTTCCTAAAATCTCCAGGAAAGATAAAGGGAAAGCTGTTGTAAACACCTCCAAAGTTCCCATGGTTGAAATCCCGAAAAAATGGGCCGACATTAAGTGCATTAGGGAATGTGTATGGGTTGACGAGGGCATTCTTGATATTCCTTCGCATGTAGAAGATAAAGAAGATTTGAAGATAGTAGAAGCCGATTGGCGCAAGTGTTTCCATCTTTACCGTCTTCAATCCGGGTATGGAAAGAAAACATCGAAGGAGAAGGATTCAAATCCTAGGGGCACTTATGAAAGGGTCCCTATTAACGAGCGGGTTTGTTGTCTTGCTGAGGAGGATGAAACGGCTTATATCATGTTGTACTATGGTTTATTTCCTCGTATTCGTGTACGATTTCCTTTCTCCTCTTTCAAGATGGAGGTATTGAACTACCTTCAAGTCGCCCCCTCCCAATTGAAGCCAAATGGTTGGGGATTCGTCCAAGCGTTTGAAACGTTTTGCTGGGCTCAAGAGTGGCATTGTTCTTCTTTGTTGTTCAGTGTACTTTTCCAACCGTATCGTAAATACAAGAAGTAGAAAAAAGGATTTCCTTTAGGCAGAGCGACTATCCTTCTTTATTTACTTGCTATGAGGAGTCTTTCAAAGACTAGAAGTCAAGCTATGTAAAGGTCATTCCCCGGGTAAAGGTTGCCTTTTGGCGGGTTGACAAGGGCTGAAATCTGTTCCCCCTGTATTGGAGCAAAATCATTATAGCCTGCCTCAACTCCCTAAGACCGAACTGTATCGATTCTTGGAGGAGGCGGATCATGCAACATACCATAAGCTTTGTTCTTTCGTCGAGGAGCACAATTACCCGATGTATTTCAAAGATGTGGTTCATGTAAACTCGCGACATCATCACAAGCGCTATTTGGGTAACCCCCGTTTGATTGAGAGCTTCTGACCTTTAAGTCTTTATGTATTGTATCTCACTGTTGTTCTTTTTCTAGATGAAATTATGAATGCCTACACTGCCCGGTATAAGCGTTTGAAGGGAAAAACCAAGACAGGTGGGGGGTTACGGGCGAACTCCAAGGTTGCTAAAAAATCTACAGAACCCGAGAAGCATGTAAAAGAAAGCTTGCCCTCCAAGGTTTCTGCTGAGGTTACAGTGTCTCCTCCTCTAGCCGACCACATGATCCCTAACAATGTGGTCGACCTCGGTGGGGACGGTGGAGAATCGGACGAAGGTCCTCTGATCATAAGACGTAAAAGAAAGATCAGAGGGCAGGAGGATCAAGGCGCGGCGGTCACCGCTGTTGTTGACGAGCAAGAGGAGGATGCCGAGGCTCGAACGAAACGAGCTAAGAAAGGAAAAGGTAATCTCTTTATTCCTTCTTGTTTAGCATCTTTGGTTGCCATTGCATGTTTGTGTTTTGTTCTCACATGCAATTTTCTATTGCAGCTACTGTTGGGTCTTTTGTTGTGGCTATTGCCGATGATGAAGATCAGTTTTGCCCCCATAGTCCGTTGTAAGTAGGGTGGCATATTCGAAAATATCACTTCGCCCAACGTGAAGTTCTTGCACCCGTAAGACTTCTTCTTCAATAGTTTTGTTAAAACCTTTGAGGTATTCTGATTCACCCTGGTTTATACTTTAATTATTTCTCGGTTTTTTTATGTGTTGATTACACCTTCACCCTGGTTCAGGCTCGCTGTGAACGAATGATGTGTTGGGTAGGGATCATCATGGCGTTTATGAACGACATGATATTCGAATCTATGGCTATTCAGAACGTGTTGGTCTCCCAAAAAGATAATGACATCTTGAACAAGCGAGTGGCTGAGCTATAAGAGAAAGTCCGGGTCCTTGAATAACAATCGGAGTAGCAACAGACTGAAGCTGCCACGTGACAGAGTGAGTTGCAGGCCAAATTAGAGAAATTATCTCGTGATATTGATGACGCCCGGGAGTAGTATCTGAAGAAGAATCATATGTGGGTGACCTCGGAGGCCAAGTTAAACGCTTCCATTGCGGATTTGGAGAAGGAACAAACTAAACTCATTAGGGCTAGGTCCTCTTTAACCTCCGAGGTTCATTTGTAGAAAAGTATTTGTACTTAAATATTTAATAGATTATGTTTTGGTGATGACAAATACAATAGTAACAAGTTATGTGTAGTATGTTTTGATGATGACAGAAGTAAGATTAAATTATGAATGAACATGCTACTATATGAGCTTAATAGAGTGCATAATACCATGCATGATTATGTGTTCTATATTGTGATATACAAGTTGATAATCATGCAATGTGTACATCAATGCTTGATACACTAACTAGAGTTATATATTTATAAATCAAGCATATTTGATATTGAGTTTGGATGTTCGGACTAACTAAATGATTTTCAAGTGAAACATTTCTTGTAGGATAGTCCAAGTATTAAGAGTGAGCAATGATTAATAAATATGGAAAAATCAATTATGCTGAACTCCAGAAGGAGAAAGTCGATGATAACCAAGCACTTATAATACTATGGAAGTCTATGGATTGCATCAAGAAGCTTGGATTGCATCAAGAAGCCTATGGACTTGGTTTGGTATATTTCTTTTCTAGGCTATGTAAGTGTAAATATGAGAAGTCATCACTTGATAGAGCTTGTCTTTCACCTTGCATTCATAGCATCATTTTAAACCACAGCCTCCAAAATGTGTTTTTCAAAGAAATCGGTTACAAAGTGTTTTATCATGTGAATATTGTTTTTCAATTAGATAAGGATTTGAAAAGTGATTTTATGTTTAAAAGTGAACAAATATTTGGTTTGAATTTGTTAATAAGCATAAACAAATATATTTTCAACAATAGTCTTATATGGAAGCTGATATATGTTTATCGTTTTGATAAGATCTTTACATGTGTTTTGCATATTGAGCTTAAACTTATTTCATATGAAAATAGACTCAAAAAGATTTCTAATGACTAGTCTTTTGCTCTAAATAGATCACAAATGAAGAAGTTATGAATTTTTGAATTCAGCCTTTGTTTTTAGGTTTTGGAAAATGAAATTTGTTCACTATTTTGATCATATCTTTATAAATACTTTTAAATTTGATTCTAAACATGATTCATATGAAAGTAGACTGAAAGAGCTTTCAAATGACTGGTCATTCGCTTTAAACGGATAAGAAATGATGGAGTTATGGTTTTTCAAAGTTAGCCGTCGTCTGCAGGAATTTATATTCGAATACATATTCGAATATATAAGAACCAGTAAGTGCATATTCGAATATCGGTTTTTATATTCGAATATATATTTGAATATTGCAACCAGAACAGTTATAAACGGCTAGTAACGACTAGATTTCGTTGGAGGGCTATAAATATGAGTTCTTAGGCCATAGCACAAGAAGCAAGGTTTTTCACTCTAGTATCACACTACAATCATATTATCTCATTTCTAAGCTTCTTCTAACATGAATCAAATGTTATAATCTTGGTCTTTCATCTTTAATCATTCTCATCATTCAAAAAGCTTTGTTATTCAAAAATTCTCTATCTTGCCAAAGGCTTGCTCAAATCATTGTGCTTCAAGTTGTAATATCTACTCTTTTTAGATCTTCACTATTTGTAAAACCTTAAAGCGAATTGTTGAGAGAAGGTGAGGTATCCTTCTAGTTGATTGAAGATGGGGTATCCTTCAAGGTTGTTTTGGGGTGAGGTATCCCTAGTTGAGACTCTTGCACATTGGTGGGGTATCCAATGGTGGGGAGTGCTCTTAGTGTGTAATCTTGCTGAAGATTGAATAAAAGTATTTCCGCGGTGCCGTTTTGAAGACTGGATGTAGGTCACAAGGAGGTTTAGTGACCAAACCAGTATAAATCTCTGTGTTTGATTCTCTCTTCCCTACGCTTTCAACTCTCATATTTGTTGCTCTATATTTTTAATTTATTTCTCATCTTGCTTCATACTCTAATTCCTCATAATCTCATTATATTTGAGTTGGTTGTGCAAATTGAATTCTTTATAAACTTGTTTCACTGCTTATAATTGTTATTTGAACAAAGTTGTTTAAATTTCTTGAAAGTGTTTTCAAGTTTTAAATCACCCAATTAATCCCCTCTTGGGTGATGGTTGCCATGACCAACATCATCAACTTCGAAAAGACAATACTTCTTACTGAGTAGCTAAAGACTCAAACTCGGGAAGCCGAGGAAGCTAAGAAGGAAGCCGAAGCTTTAAAGGATGAATTTGACGGAGTCAATCACGATGCTTTTTGTAACTATTTGCAACAGGTCTTGCAGTTAAACCCCGGTGTCATGTTAAATATGAAAGGCATAAGTGTGGACCACGTGGTGACCAATGGTATTCTTAAGGTGTTTGACCCCTGGGCCCCTTTCGTCTGGGAAGAATCTGAGGCCATTGAAAGTGACAATCGAAATATGGGCCATGAATCCCTTCTAGGACTTATGTCTCTGGTGGGACAAGTTGCCCTTATCCCGGGATGTCGGTGAATAGTAAAGGGATGAATCCCTTCCAGGACTTATGTCTCTAGTGGGGCAAGTTGCCCTTATCCCGGGATGTCAGTGAATAGTAGAGGGATGAATCCCTTCTAGGACTTATGTCTTTGGTGGGACAAGTTGCCCTAATCCCGGGATGTCAGTGAATAGTAAAGGGTTGAATCCCTTCCAGGACTTATGTTTCTAGTGGGGCAAGTTGCCCTTATCCCGGGATGTCAGTGAATAGTAGAGGGATGAATCCCTTCCAGGACTTATGTCTCTGGTCGGGCAAGTTTCCTTTATCCTGGTTTGTCGGTGAATAGTGACATATACTTGTTGAATATTGATGATTCGTGATTTGCACTGTCTGCTTCACTTTCTCCAAAATAACCACATAATGGCAAGGATAACAGAAACGAGAAGTATAAATAAAATGAATAATGATTTCTTATTAAATCTAATAATTGGTGCCTCGTTAAAACCTATGACGGTAAAACCCTCCTTAAGGATAAAACCTGCCGTAGGAAAAAGAGTACCCCCAGTTACAATGAATTATTGAAATGTTACAAACTTAGCTGTAATATCGCTGGAGATCCACAAAGTTGAAAGTTTGTGGGGTTGCCTTTCCTGTAAGAGTCTTTAAGGCATAGGCCCCGGCGTCCATTGTCGTTCTAACCCTGTAGGGTCCTTCCCAATTTGCTGCCAATTTGCCTTCTTCTGCATTCTTGTTTCCAATGCTTGTTCACCGAAGTACCAAGTCCCAAACTTGAAACTTCTTCTTTTGCACCTTTAAATTATATCCCTGTGTGATTTGTTGTTTTCTGGAGACTTCCTTTATTCTGGAAAGCTCTCTTACTTCGTCAACGACGTCTAACTCTTCACAGAGGCTCTGTTTATTGTCCGGGATCAGGTATGTCGTCTACCAAGTCAAATTTTCTATCTCAACTGGAATTACTTTGTCGGTCCTGTAGACCAATTTGAAAGGTGTTTCCTCCGTAGAACTATGTGCAGTTGTGCGATGAGCCCACAACACTTGATACAGGTTCTCTACCCAATTACATCCTGACATTTGACAGCGCTTTCGCAGCCCTTCAACGATGACTTTGTGGATTGCTTCTGCTTCTCCGTTACTTTAAGGATGAGCTACACTGGCAAAGTGGTGTTTTATTTGCAAACCAGCCGACATTTCACAAAATCCTATTTGTAAACTAGGTTCCGTTTATTTTCACCATAGCAGCTAGGATACCAAACCGACAAATGATGTTTCTGAAAACAAAGTTATATGCGCGGGCTGAGATTATGGTGGACGAAGATTCTGCCTCTATCGACTTTGTGAAATAGTCCACCGCCACCAACAAGTGCTTCAATTGTCCCTAGGTATGGAAAGGCCAAGGGGAAGACATGGAGTGAAGGTCTTCTGCTGGCAAGTGATTAAGCGGGGCATGTAGTTGGCAGGCATCACATTTTTTTACATGAGTTGCGGCATCAACATTCATGGCCGGCCAGTAATAGCCAGCTCTTAATGCTTCGCGGGCTAAGGCTTTGCCGCGGTCATGGAGGCCACAACTACTTCCATGGATGTCGGCCAAAATATACAGGTGTCCCTCTACAATGCTAAATTGCGCTGCTCGATTAACAACCTTCTGGGATTCCTCTGGATCCGTCGGTAACAAGCCTTGCAAGATATACTGTTAAATCGGTGTTCGTCAATCATCGCTTTCGACCTGGAGGACCACACAAGGATTCGGCAAAGTTTCTTCTATTATTGACCTTGAATTGCGACATTCTTCGTGCTTGCTAACTTTAACAACAAATTAGCCTGGTGGTTTTGCTGTCGGGGTATGTGTTGGATCTTGAAACCAGACAACCCCTGCAAACTCTCTTTCTCTTTAGCTAGATACTTCTACAGGATGGGCTCTTTAGCCATATAGTCACCTCGGATCTGGGATACCATTAGGTGGGAATTTGAGCAGACAATGATTGTATTAGCTCGAAACTCTTTCGCCATTCTTATCCCTGCCAAGCAGGCTTCGTACTCGGCCTAGTTGTTAAATGTCGGGAAAGAAGATTTCAAAGAATACTCCACTACTATCCCTTCATCGTTTTCAACAATTACTTCGGCCCCACTCCCCTTTTCATTAGAGGATCCATCCACATGACTACCAAAGACCCCGGAAACGAGGGATCGGGATGAGTCATTTCTGCCAAGAAATCTGCTAATACTTGAGCCTTTATGGCTTGGTGTGGTTCATAAGAAATATTGTATTGATGAGTTCAATTGCCCAATTCAGCATCCTTCCCGCCAGGTCCGGCTTGTGCAGCACCTGTCTGATTGGCTGATTGGTGCGTACACATATTGGGTTGCATTGAAAATATGGCCTGAGACGCCGAGAGGTGATCATTAGGGCATATGTGAGCTTCTCTAACTTCTGGTAATTCAACTTGGGTCCTTGGAGTGCTTTTGGGATGAAGTAGACTGGCACTTGCACTTTTTCCACTTCTTTGATCAAAACTGCACTCAAAGCCTCTTCAGCAACAGATAAATAAACAATTAGAGGCTTACCTGGATCTAGCCTGGTTAACACCGGTGGTTGTGCCAACATCTGCTTGAGCTCCTGAAATGCCTTTTCACGTGCTTCATCCCACAAAAACTCCTCTTTGTGGCGTAACAACCTAAACAATGGGAGGCACTTCCTATCCGAAACCGACAGAAACCGAGATAGGGCTGCTACCCTCCCGGTTAGTTGTTGGACTTCTTTTATGCTTCTGGGACTGGACATCCCACGGACTGCCTTGCACTTGTCTAGGTTTGCTTCAATTCCCCTGCTTGTCAACAAAAAGCCTAAAAATTTACCGGCTTCAACACCGAAGGTGCACTTGTCTGGGTTCAGCCTTAGTTCATACTTCCTCAACTACTGAAAGACCTCATTGAGATTTGCAATGGGACCTCCTTCATCCTTAGACTTGACAACGATGTCATCTATGTAAACCTCCAGAATCCGACCTATCTGCTTGGCGAATATGAGATTTATCATCCGTTGGTATGTTGCTCCAACGTTCTTCAAACCAAACGGCATTATGTTGTAACAGTATACCCCGAAGTCGGTGATGAAGGTCGTTTTCTCTTGATCTCCGGGATGCATAGGAATCTGATTGTAGATAGAGTAAGAATCCATTAAAGACAAGTATTTGTACCCCGCAGAGTTGTCCTTGTTTCCGCTGTTCAACCTAACAATAATGGAAACTCTTGGCATTCTGGTAACTCTCAAAAGACGGGTACAGATAAAGGTAGAGGTAAACCTAACCCTAATTGCGGTTCTAGCTTTGTTGGTAAGATTTGTAACTTCTGTGGCCGCGAAAATCATACTACTAAGACATGCTATTTTAAGCATGGATTCCATTCAAATTTTAAATTCAAGCCTCGTCAAAATTTTGCTTTAACTAATCATGTTGCCACCTCTAATTATCCCCCTGCCCCCACCCCTACACCTACTACCACACAATTGAATCTAAGTGATGATGATATGTCTTTGCTTATGACTATGCTAGAGAAGCCTAGGACTTAACCCTTAGTTAATCATCTTCACATGTCACCTTCACACATCTGCACTTCTGATCACAAAGGACAAAATCTTTTTAAGACTATCGATTGTAGATAGTGGGGCCACCGATCATGTTTGCAATGCTTTACATGCCTTTGTTCATTATTCTGTTATATCTACTATATTTGTTCGATTGCCAAATGGCGACTATTCCGTTGCAAAATGTAAAGCTAGAATTCGTTTCTTGAATGAATTTTACCTTGATAATGATTTCTATATCCCTCATTTTAAGTTTAACATACTTTCTGTAAATAGAATTGTATCTGACCTTAATCTTGTTATTAGCTTTGATAAGTTTTCTTGCTATTTGCAGGACATGACATTGAAGAAGACAATTGGACTCGCTATAGTCAAGAATCGTCTCTATTTTTTTGAAAAGTTTTATTACACTGATACTTCTTGTAACACCTAACAAAATTTAAGGCTAAGTTATTTTTTTTCAAAAATACTAGTGGAAGCTAAATTCTAATTTACAATAATTAAAAATAGTAATAATTACACCCCTTTCAATTTATATGTTTTCATATACAGCTCAACAAATTAATATATGAACTTGAGACTTAGGTTCACCATGTGTGGCTATACCTAAGAAAAGACCACAACTCATCCAATCTGTGGCTTTCGCTTCACAATCTTCTGATACCTGCAATATTGTAACCGTCAATTATATGTAAACATATAACTGAGTAACCACCAGCGTTTTTGAAAACAGTTTTATACCATATTGCAGCAAGTCTAACTAGAAAACACTCCATTTAATTCCTATCATACAAATATATCCAATGCAATATATTCACGATCAATGCATGATATGACAAGTATAAATGTATGCATGCCATGATCTTCCATTATCATACTTAATTCATTTCTTTGCTTTAGCCTTTTACGGGAGCCTTGTGCACAAGACTCCTCCCTAGGCGCTTGGCAGTAACGCGTGCTTGAGCTCAATCATGGGACCACGACAAGAGTCCCTACCGTGATCAACTGTCGAGCTATCTTACACCATTCATCACAATAATCCTTTCTTTCGGGCCATCTTCCCGATCACCGGGAAACCCTACTAGTTCAGGCCATCTTACCCCGTTCATTGGGAGACCCTACATTATCAATCTTTTCACGCTTGTCTGCTTACCCGGTGTGCAACCGGTGGAACTCAACCCACTTACTCAACATCTGTTGAAGGGGGAAAGCTTAACTTGTCTTTAAATTTCATTTTCATTTCACATCAAATATTATCATGCATTTCACATTCAACTCATATCATTTGCATTCAACATTCATCATTCATCACATGACAATTTCACAATTCATAATCAAAGAGCTTTCCATATCATTTCATAACCCTAAGACATGTTACTAAGTCCTATAAGTCTATTACTATTCATTCCAATCTTAGAAATAGGTTTACTATGCATTTTGGAAGTAGTTCTTAGGACCTTTGATCTTGGTTTTTGTTTGGTTTTGTTCATATTGGATCTAAGTATGGAGAAGTGTTAATATTTTGAAGTTTAGGCTTGAAGAATGGACCCTAATTTGAGGAGAGTTGAAGAATGGAAGTGAGAAGATCATGGTATTGAAATTTCCCTCTCATGTGGGCACATACATAGGTGTTGTGCACACCTCAATTGCCTTGGGTTCCTTCTGTCCAATCTTGTGCGCACACATGTAGGAGCTGTGCGCACCTCAATTGGCTTGGGTTCCTTCTTTCCAATCTTGCGCGCACATATGCAGGAGATGTGCACACCTCAATTGGCTTAGGTTCCTACCGTCCAGTCTTGTGCGCACACATGCAGAAGCTGTCCGCACCTCAATTCATCTACCCCAAACCCCCACCTTCTTCACTCACATTTAACTTCCAAACAAACCACATTCATTAAACCAAAACATCCAATCATCTTAATATTCACAAGAACAACTTACTTTAGCATACATTTCTTCAAAAATCAGCCACATGCATTAAATCAAATCATTTAATGTACATGTTTCAACATACACATATAACCCATCATACGTCAAAATCAAGAAACAAGTGCCAAACCTAAATCATCTACTTTAACAAAACTAAGCCTATTTCTATCACATTTTCCACACTAGAGCACGACCACACCTCCTACCAATTTCTATTCTCTAACTAGTCTAAGTTGGGGTATAGTGGGGTTACCTTCTTCAAGTTGAGCTCCAAAAACCATTGCTTCTTCAATGTCTCCAAGAGTTCTAATCTCACCCCAAATGACTTGTTGGCTCATAATGTTCACAATGCAAGCTTTTAGCATCTATGGGAACCCTTTTTAAAGCTTGCATGTTAGAAATGGGTTGGGAGATCATTTGCCCAAGAATGGGGACTTGACCAAAAATGGAGAAATGGGTTTGCATGTCTTACCTATGTGCTTAATGGCTTCTCTAAATTGGAAATGCTTCACTCCAAGCTCCAAATAGAAGAGATTGATGAAGAATGTGGCATTAGAAAGATGGAGATGATGAGTCTAAGTGTGTGTGATGGAGAGTTGGGTGAGAATGAGGGAGGAAATAGATGAGCCAAGGTTTGTCACTCATTCATTACATGTATAAAATTGAAGAGTAAAGTGAGGAAGTTGGTTGATGGTGGTGGGGAAGAAGAGTGAGCCCTTATGGAAGAAAAAGTGATTGTGATTTGGGAGAGTGGAGTGGCGTGAGAGAAGAAGGGGAGAAGGGGAAATTGTTTCCCTACTTTGCAATCCAAGCCCTACTTATGAAACCTTAAAATTGCAATTTAATCCCTTCTCCACAATTTTATAGTTTTTGCAACCAAGTCCCTTGAGCCCACCTTGTTACCCATTTAATCTCTATTTTATTATAATCTAGTTCTTTCCACTTAATCCACCTTGCTTTCTAATCTATTCTAGTTTCCCAAATTCCTTATCTTTTCTAGAATAACCCCTCAAGGATCAATTTGTGAATTCAAATAATTTACTTTAGAAAATTAAAAATTTGGGAATTTACACTTCTGCTTCTCTTACAAATTTTGTTACTGCTATTGATTCTAATACTATTTTTGACCTTTTGCTTTTTCGATTAGGGCATGCATCAAACTCTGTTTTGCATACTGTCAAAAATCAGTTTCCTTATGTTTCTTTCAAACCAAATATTGCCTGTTATCACTGCCACGCGACTAAAAAACAAAGTTACCTTTTCCGAATTTTAATCACAAAACGCATCGCGTTTTTTTGCTTATACACATTGATATATGGGGTCCTCTTAAGCATAATTTCACACATGATCATCGTTATTTTCTGTCCATAGTTGAGGATCATTCTTCGTTATGCTTGGGTTTTCTTTATGAAATCTAAATATAAAACTAGGTCTTTCCAGCAAAATTTCATCACATATGTGAAAACTCAATTTAATCTTTCTGTTAAAACTATTCGTATTGATAATGGATTAGAATTTGCCATGCATGAATTTTATGATTAACATGGTATAATACATCAGACCTCTTGTGTTGAAACACCAAAGTAGAACTCTATTGTTGAAAGAAAACACCGACATATTTTAAATGTTACTAGGAGTTTACTATTCCACTCAGGTGTTCCTACTGTTTTTTGGTGTTACGAAGTAGTTCATGCTGTTCATATTATCAATTCTTTACCCAACAAGGTTCTTAAAATGGAATCCCCTCACAAGGTATTGTATGGTGAGCCCCATACTCTTCTCAATTCAAAAGTCTTTGGGTGCTTGTGTTATGCTACCACAATCACTCAAAATAGAAGTAAACATGATCCTCGTGCACGTAAAGCTATTTTTCTTGGTTATCAAAAGGGAACTAAAGGATATCTTGTTTTGGATTTAGATAGACAAAATATTTCTCTATGCATAAACGTTATTTTTTATGAAAATGATTTTCCTTATAGGTCTATGCAACCAAGTCATGGTGCATATGATCAAAATATGTCTTCTGACCATGATACCCTCCTAAATCAACTCAGCCTGCTAATGCAGTGTCTGATACATCTCATGATACACTCACCCAAAACTCTATTAATAATGATTCTGCTAATATGCGTGATAACTCTGTTAATAATACCTGTGTTAATTCCCTTGTTACTCGTTCTGTTCCTTGGCGATCTACGTGACATAAAACTGCTATAAAAGACACTTAAAAGATTTTTATTGTTTCCATATTCTAGGTAATAAAACTCCTTCATCTTCTTCCACAGTAAGGTATCCTCTTTCTGATTTTATTGGTTTTGATAGATTGTGTGCGAAATATGCTAGTTTTGTTGTGAATATAACATTACAAACTGAACCAAAGAACTATAGTTCTGCTATTAAACATCCTGAATGGATTCATTCCATGAATCTTGAACTATCTGCGCTTGCTAGAACTAGTACCTAAGAATAAAAATCCCATCAGCTCTTAATTGGTTTATAAAATCTAGAACCATTCAAATGGTACTACTGAACGTTATAAAGCTCGTTTAGTTGCCAAAGGGTATAATAAGTGGAAAGGATAGACTATTTTGACACCTTTGCTGCTGTAGAAAAATTAACTACCGTTACAATTTTATGTGCCATTGCTGTTGTTAATAAATGGCTCTTATACTAGCTTGACGTTAATATGTGTTTCTTCATGGCGACCTCCATGAAGAAGTTTTTATGACCCCTCCGAAGCAGTTAGTTGTTTCTGGTTCTAACATAGTTTGCAAATTGAACAAAAGTCTTTATGGTCTTAAGCAGGCAAGCCGTATGTGGTTCAAAAAATTATCTAGTTTTCCGAAGAAAATTAATTTCAAACAATCTTTTTATGATAACTCTTTTCATTCGTCATACTGCCCATTCCTACATTGTCATCTTAGTCTATGTTGATGATTTATTAATTTGTGGGGATAACGCTATTGATATTGCTACTTTTTCAATTAAAAGATCTTGGTGAATTACGCTATTTTTTGGTCTGGAAATAGCGAAATCAAAACTGGGGATTTTAATTTTTCAGCGTAAATACACGTTGGACTTACTTGAGAATGTTGGCCTTCTTATAGGGAAATCAGTTCTCATGGCTATGGTGAAAGGCGCTATGAAGGTCAATAAAGCCTCCATCCCCTTTGCTAATCCTACTGGCTACCGTAGATTGGTTGGAATGATTCTGTATCTCAACACCAAAAGACCCGATATAACGTATGCAGTGCAAAAACTTAGCCAACATATGAAGAATCCTCAACAACATAACCATGATGCTGCTATACGTGTTTCGCGCTACCTAAAGAGCAATCCGGGACAAAGCATTTTTATGCCGCTGATAACATTTTACAATTAAAGGGTTTTAGTGATTCTCATTGGGCCACTTGCCCATAAACTAGGCACTCTGTTAGTGGTTTTTGTATATTTTTAGGAAACTCTCTTATATCTTGAAAATCTAAGAAGCAAGGGACCGTATCCAGATCATCTTTTGAATCTGAATATAGGGCCCTTGCTAGCGCCACTTGTGAAATAGAGTGGCTAGATTACATTTTAAATGACTTAGGGATTAGTTATATTTCTCTTGGGTTGTTGTTTGGTGACAATAATTCTGCTAGGAACATTGCCCACAATGCTGTTTTTCTCGAACTAATGAAACACATAGAAATTTAATGTCACGTTGTTTGTGAAAAAGTGAAAAGGGGCCTTTTTAAATTGTTACTCATTGAAAGTGCTCACCAGTTAGCATCTATTTTAACAAAACCACTTGAACCTTCACCCTTTCAGAATATGCTCTCCAAGATGGGAATATTAAATATATATTCTCCACCTTGAGGGAGGGTATTGGAGAAATAAAACTATTTCTTTCTGTTTTTGGTTTTGAGCTTGCTTCTGTGTTTTGGATGCATTGCTTGTGATAGCTTAATTGCCACATTAGCAAGTGCACTAGTTGAGTTTAGATAGAATAGGGAGAATAGGGGTTGTCGTATCCACAAGGACTATGCAATAGACTATCGAATTCCCAAGACTTTCGCTATTCGGACAAACATAATGCATAGAGAATAGTGTATCCTAGCAGAATTTTACACAAAATAGAGAAATTACAAGAACTAGCTAAGAAAGTGGCGCAATCAATTGAGAAGAGAGCTAGGAGATTTGGTTCATTTGATCCTTCCCTTATGCATCCTAATTCTAAGGTCAATTCAAGTTCACAAATCCTAATTGAAGGTAGAATTTACCAAACCATAGATTAAGTCTATTCCTAGATCATTAATCACTTTGCTTCTACCCAAATTCCTTAATCCCTTAGAAAAATTCCAATAGAAACAAGAGAAAGAGTAAATTCATCAAGACCTCACAATCTACAAGTCTTATCCCTAAGAACATGCAAGATTATGGTAATCTACTTCAATTCTAACACAACTATCAATTTTCCAATTCACAGTTGCATCAAAATCAGATTCTCATTGATCAATTTCAAGTGAGCATTCAACAACTGAAGCAATTCAACAATTGAGCATAATCAACAGAGAAAGAGCATTAAGCATAGAAGAAATTACTCCCTCCGTCCCATAATATAAGCCCCAACTACCAAATAGTCTTGTCCCATAATATAAGCCCCTACACATAAAATTAGAAGCATTTATTATGATTTTTTAACTTTCAAAGTCATTCAACCAATAGAAAAAAATTTAGTTTAAATTTAATTGGTGTAACATCTCTATAGGTTAATTAATACTTTTATTTCCAATAATTTAACCACTTTTCTTAAACTGTGTGAAATGTTAGTTGGGGCTTATATTATGCGACTGAGGGAGTACTCAATTAGAATCATAAGAACAAGAATCAACCACAAGAATTCTGATTACATCAGGTTTGGGATCAAAATCCTCAATCTCCTAACCTAGAAACTAGCCAAACATGGAGAGTGAAGAAGAAATGGAAGAGGAGATGAAGGAAATCATCATGAAGGAACTAAGAATCACCAAAAACTCCAAGGATCTTCCAAGTTCATCCACAAAGATGAGGAGAAAAGGTGAGAAAAATAGAGAAAATCGCGCCCAAAAGTCCTAAAAGTTGTTCTATTTTGCACTACTTAAATCTGCCCTGCTACATTTGAGGTGCGCACATGTCCTGGAGGGTGTGCGCACGGGATGAGGTAGCACCTTCCAGGACCAATTAAGGTGCGCACATATCTGGAGGGTGTGCGCACGGGTTTGGGCTTTGATAGCACTTGACAGCTTCTTAGTGTTTTCTAACCTATTTTCTTCAAATTTCTTCATTCTTTTCTTCATTCTTCAAGTCCAATCTTCTAAAAACAAAACTTCTCCATCATTTATTCCAACATGAACATAATCAAACACAAATCAAGATCAAAGATCATCAAAACTACATCAAAATTCATCAATTTCCAAGAAACTACAACTAACTATGCAAGAAAGCATTTAATTTGCTTTTATTCATTTCTAAGAGCTAAAAGGCCACAAACACACTACAATACTAATAAAAAGAGACTAAAATAGACCTTAGAACATAGATAAGTGGACACTTATCACAACCCCAAACTTAAAATCTTGCTTGTCCCCAGGCAAACACAAAATCCAAACCAAGGGGAACAACACAACATGGCATGGAAACAATCCTAGAGTTCATTCAAAATTCATCAAGCACCTAAACACCTTAGAATTAAGCAAGTGTTACCATTGGAAGTTACACACTCCATCAAGTCATCAAGGCACAAATCTACACAATATGAGCAATGTAATCAACTTAGGCAAGTTGCATAGATCATGTAACCAAACAATGCATAATAATCCTCACAAGGATAAAGTGTATGTCACTCATCACTCAAGTGTTTGGGCTAAATTTAGTGCACTCAAATCAATCATGTGATATGTGGAGTCCATAAATTTGAGATTGCCCTCTAAGTCTCAACCACTAAAAATCACAAGTCTAAGAAAGATCAAGAGGTCTTTAAAGGTTGTAATGGAGCTTAGGTAGGGTGGATAAATGTGAAGGGAAACTAGCTAAACCATGTATCACACAAGGACAATGGAATGCATGAAATCCTAGACACCTATATGCAAAAATTGATGAAAATGCAAAAAATGATGTAAAAAGAGAAAAAAAAAATGAACACAAACAATGAATTATTACCAAACTTGAGAGTACCAACTCTTCTTTATTCTTTCTTCTCAATCTTTTTCAACTTGTTTTCCTTCTTTTTCATATTTTTCTTTCACAATCTTGTTTCTTTATTTTCTATTTTTTTTCAATTTTGTAGCTATTTTTTCGTGTATATGCTATCTTTTCCAATTTTTGAATTTGCTTGCTTTTTCATGAGTTGGTATCCCAAAATCGCAATCATAACATACAAATGGAACAATGAAAAATGGAAATATGCAAAAATGAATGAAATGCATGCATGAGTGAATGGTCTCTACCCCAAGTACTACCCAAAACAAACATCAACATAATGTGTTGCCCCAAACTTAGACTTATGACTTGTCCTCAAGTCATGCTCACTATGCACCCAAAACCAAAACTTATAGAATCAATTTCTAAGCAAAAACAACCGGGACCCCAAACTTAGGGAATTGCGCGGGTTCCCTAAGCAAAAACTAGCCCAAACTTAGAGGAAGACTCTATTCCCAAATGCATAACCAAAGTTCTATGTGTGTACATGATAGGGACAATTGGTTTTACACTTGTTTGGCTTGTAATGAGCTATATAATCAAGAAATGAAGGGTAAATTACGGCTCACAGGGGCTAGCAATGGACAATTTAAGGGACAAGGCTTAATTTTGGCTCAAGGCTCACAACAACAAAAATGCCTCTATCATATCAATCCTAGCATGTGACTAGCAATTTCAACCAAGGGCAAAATCAAATTTTAGAGCACACCTCACACAATGAACACTCATGACAATGAACATGTTGGAGGCTCAAATCCTCACCTAGGTTGTATGATTGCTACACATTGCTACGTCACATAAGACATGCCACAAGCCTAATAATTTCACTAATGCACACATATGTCAACAAGTACCTATCAAACAATCAAGAGTATGTAAACTTCACAATGGAACACAAGTATCAATCCTAATTGTCTAAGAAATAAGAATCCTTTCTACTAGAACCAAAGATCAATGCCATGTCATTAACAAATCACAAAAGCAATCAACAAACCTAGGGAGCTAATCAAGTAACCAATCTAATCAAAACTAGAAAAGAAGGGTTAAGAAGGACTCCCCTTTGAAGACCACCAATGCTCTTGAGGTTCAAGAATCACCACAAATCAATGCTCCAAAGCTTATTAAGCCTACAAAAAGCAAACACATGCAAAACTACACAAGTATATTTTTCGTTTTCCTTTTTTTCTATACTTTTTCTTTCTATACTCTATTTTTTTCTTTATATGAAAATATCATAAAAAAAAAACAAACCAATCAATCAAATGCGGGTTGCCTCCTGAAAGCGCTTTGTTTAACGTCACTTAGCTTGACGTGTGACCACATCATGGAGGCTTGAAGTTGGAAACAAGTGATTATTTCTTTTTCAAAACATATTGCACTTGTTTCCCCTTAAGCTCCAACCTTGGCTCAAAAACACATTCACCCGGATTCCATGGTTCCCACATATCTTGGGTTCCAAGAACCGATTCATCCCCTTTTCCACACTTTTCATCATTCAAATCCAAATCAAGTTTATCCACCTTCAAAATCAATGGTTCTCCTCCCTTAACCAACATATTTTCTTTCAAAACCTTGAGCAACTTCTCTTTTGCACCACCATCAATCGAGTCATGAAAGATCACCGGGAAGGTGTGCTTCCCATCAAGAGAAATGTAGTGGCAATCAAAAGGAAGTTGTTCAAGCTCAAACTTAGAATCTTCAACTATCTTCTCATCCACTTTTGAGAATTCTTTTTGTGGAATCATGGAAGCAATAGATGAGTTGGATATCTGATTGGCAACACAGTTTTTTACAAAAGCATCTTGAACTTCCCAAGTATGTGCCAATGGAGTATCCACCACATCTATATTCATGCATGTTTTGCTATCGCTAGGGTTCTTAAAAGATTCAAATACATTGAAGATTAACTTGTCATCTTGCATCCTTAGCATTAGCTCATCTTGCATCTATATTAGTGCACGCCCGGTGGCTAAGAAAGGTCTCCCAAGGATGATAGGCACCTTCTCATATGCCTTGATATCAATGTCAAGCACCACGAAGTCGGCGGGAAATATGAATTTTCCAACTTTGACCAACAAATCTTCAACTATGCCATAGGGATGCGTGATAGAATGATCCGCCAATTGCAAGGACATCATGGTGGGCTTGACTTCGTTCACTCCTAGCTTCTTCAACAAGGATAGGGGCATCAAGTTGATGCTTGCCCCTAAGTCACATAGAGCTCTCCCAACATCCACACCTCCAATCTCGCATGGAATGGTAAAGTACCCCAGATCCTTCAATTTTTGAGGAAGTTTCCTTTGGATGATGGCACTACATTCTTCGGTTAGTACAACCGTTTCATCATAGTTGACTTCCTCTTTTTGGAAAGGAGCTCCTTCATGAATTTGGTGTAAAGAGGCATTTGCTCAAGGGGGCTTCCGCAAAAGGTATGTTGATCCTCAAGCTCCTAAACACATCGAGGAACTTAGAGAATTGCTTCTCCTTATCTTGCCTTTGCACCCTTTGTGGAAATGGAAGTCTTGAAATCTTAAAAGGAGTGAGATTTTCATGCTTGACCCCTTCTTCTAGGATTTGTTTCTTGTCTTCTTTGGGGGACTATTCTTGGGATCCCACTTTAAAATTTCAATGTCACTTGGTTTGCATTTGGGTTCCCCTTCATCATTATGCACCCCACTAGAAGTATCTTCCTTGCCATCATGCGCACTAGACTTCATTTGTGGCTAACACCCCTATTCAAATTTAGAAATTTTTGGGGGAGAAGGAGGTGATACCACTTTTCCACTCCTTAGTGATATGGCATTGCATTGCTCCCTTGGATTCACTATAGTGTCACTTGGGAATGTTCCCTTTGGCCTCTCAGTCAATTGCTTAAAAATTTGGCCCATTTGAGTCTCCAAATTCCTAATGGAGGCATCATGATTCTTCAAAGTGGAAGAAGTCTCTTGCATATAAGTATCTGTTCTTTGAATGAAAGCCAACAAGACATTCTCAAGATTTGGAGAGACACCTTGGGAGGTTTGAGTGGTTCCTTGAGGATTGGGAGGTTGGGTAGAGGTGGTTTGGTTGTATGAGGAAGATGTGTGAAATGGTTGTTTTTGGGTGGAAGTGGATTGGGTGAATTGTTGGGTGTAGGTGGGTTGGTCGGGTTGGAGATAGTTGTTGCTTTTGTATGACAAATTTGGATGATTTCTTAAGTTGAGATGGTATATGTTTTGTTGAGGAAAGGGGAGGTTCCTTTGGCCATTACCCATGTAGTTCACATGCTCTCCACTCCCACCTCCATTAGTAGCACAATGACCATTTTGGTGGTTGCCACCATAAAAGTCACATTGGAGTTGGGGGGCTTGAATGGCTCCAACTTGCACTTTTTGGAGTTGCTTTGTGAGAGCTTCAATTTGTTGAGTAAGTAGCTTGTTTTGAGCTAAGTTTGCACCATGCACCCCAAGCTCCATGATTCCTCCTCTTCAAACAAACACATTATTCGATGCCTCATCCTCATGTGCCATAATCTCTATCAATTCTCTTGCTTCTTCTGCTTCCTTCTTTCTAATTGAGCCACCGGCGGATGCATTTAAAAAACTTCTCACATTTCGGTTCAGCCCATTATAGAAGATGTTGAGTTGTTGGAGATCGGTGAATCCATGGAGTGGACACTTTCGGAGGAGTGCCTTGAATTTCTTCCAAGAAGTAGCAAAGGATTCGCCATCTCTTTGCTTGAAGCAAGATATCTCCGCTCTATATTGATCATACTTTGATGGGGGAAAGAATAGAGCCAAGAACTTGGAGACTAGATCTTCCCATGTAGTAATGCTCCCGGTTGGTTGGCTTTGGAGCCAATCAAGAGCCTCATCCTTCAAAGAAAATGGAAAGAGTCTCAAACGGATCGCCGCATCGGTCACTCCATTTATCTTGATGGTTCCACAAATTTGAAGGAATTTGTAGATGTGGAGGTTTGGATCCTCTTCTTTTCTCCCTCCAAATTGGTCTCCCCTTACTAGTTGTGTGAGTGCTGGTTTGATCTCAAAGCTATTTGCGGCTATAGTAGGAGGATTTATGCAAGAAATGCATCCATCAAGGTGAGGAGCGGTGAGATCTTCCAAAGTCATCCCCCTTTGAGGTGGTCTATTCTCCACCTTTGCTTCTTGAGTCAAAACCACTTGCTCTTGTTCTAGAGTCGGTTGCTCTTCAACAACCCTTGCTAGTTGAGAAGTAGTGGCCTGCTGTTGACTTTCCTTCTTCATATGTGCCTTGAACTTGTCTTTATTGGCCTTAGTTTGCTTCCAGTTCTTCCGTATAGTTCTTTCTAATTCCAAGTCAAGCTCAAATTCTATCCTCTTGTTGCGCATGCAAGCTTCACAAAGAGGTTAGTGCACACAAAAACAAGGCAATATATGATAATAATGAAAGATGGAAAAGAAAAACACAAAAAATGAGTATAGACAATGAAGTGAAGTTACCAAATTAGCAATTGTCTTGGGAACTATTGATATCTAATCAATAGTCCCCGGCAACGGCGCCATAAACTTGATAGCTTGATTGCCACATTAGCAAGTGCACTAGTCGAGTTTAGATAGAAGAGGGAGAATAGGGGTTGTCGTATCCACAAGGACTATGCAATAGACTATCGAATTCCCAAGACTTTCGCTATTCGGGCAAACATAATGCATAGAGAATAGTGTATCCTAGCAGAATTTTACACAAAAACAGAGAAATTACAAGAACTAGCTAAGAAAGTGGCGCAATCAATTGAGAAGAGAGCTAGGAGATTTGGTTCATTTGATCCTTCTCTTATGCATCCTAATTCTAAGGTCAATTCAAGTTCACAAATCCTAATTGAAGGTAGAATTTACCAAACCATAGATTAAGTCTATTCCTAGATCATTAATCACTTTGCTTCTACCCAAATTCCCTAATCCCTTAGAACAATTCCAATAGAAACAAGAGAAAGAGTAAATTCATCAAGACCTCACAATCTACAAGTCTTATCCCTAATAACATGCAAGATTATGGTAATCTACTTCAATTCTAACACAACTATCAATTTTCCAATTCACAATTGCATCAAAATCAGATTCTCATTGATCAATTTCAAGTGAGCATTCAACAATGGAAGCAATTCAACAATTGAGCATAATCAACAAAGAAAGAGCATTAAGCATAGAATAAATTACTCAATTAGAATCATAAGAACAAGAATCAACCACAAGAATTCTGATTACATCAGGTTTGGAATCAAAATCCCCAATCTCCTAACCTAGAAACTAGCCAAACACGGAGAGGGAAGAAGAAATGGAAGAGGAGATGAAGGAAATCATCATGAAGGAACTAAGAATCATCTAGAACTCCAAGGATCTTCCAAGTTCATCCACAAAGATGAGGAGAAAAGGTGAGAAAAACAGAGAAAATCGCGCCCAAAAGTCCTAAAAACTGTTCTGTTTCGCACTACTTAAATCTGCCCTGCACCATTTGAGGTGCGCACATGTCCTGGAGGGTGTGCGCACGAGATGAGGCAGCACCTTCTAGGACCAATTAAGGTGCGCACATATCTGGAGGGTGTGAGCACGAGTTTGGGCTTTGACAGCACTTGATAGCTTCTTAGTGTTTTCTAACCTCTTTTCTTCAAATTTCTTCATTCTTTTCTTCATTCTTCAAGTCCAATCTTCTAAAAACAAAACTTCTCCATCATTTATTCCTACATGAACATAATCAAACACAAATCAAGATCAAAGATCATCAAAATTCATCAATTTCCAAGAAACTACAACTAACTATGCAAGAAAGCACTTTATTTGATTTTATTCATTTCTAAGAGCTAAAAGGCCACAAACACACTACAATACTAATAAAAAGATACTAAAATAGACCTTAGAACATAGATAAGTGGACACTTATCAGCTTGCATCTCCTTTTGGGCCTTCGACCTTTCCCTTGGCCCATTCGGGTTTTGTTTCTTTGGCTTTTATAAAGTCGAGTATTCCCTTTTTATAATCAATCAAGTTTTTCATTTTCCCATTTTTCTCTCGCGTTTAGCGCTCCTTTAATTGTTGAGGGAAGTCCTAATTTTGAGTCAAGCTCCTTCGCTTCTGACGCCCTAATTCGCATTTGAGAAAGAGAAAGTTGAGGTTGAGTTGCTGGTTGCAAATTATGATTTCAAAAGGTAGCGAACTTGTTCATGCCAACGTTGAACGGAGGGAAAGGGAGTCAAGGACGGAGATAAAGGAGGCAGATCTCAGAAGGTAGAGATTGTTGTAAAGTAGGAGGTTTTGGCAATAGAGAAGAAGAAGAGAAGGAGGACTTAATAACAATATTTGCACATGATAAAAACAACTTAAAAAACCTATAACACCATGCTTTAGTAAAAAAACTAGACCATCATAAAAACCAACTTTTTCGTTGTAGTTTTTGTGTCTAACATCATCGTTGTTGAATTTTATCATTATATCTAAAGTCTCATATTAAAATTTTCATCATTTCCCACGATGGGAATCTTCATTTCTTCCCATGATAGACATACCTTATAAAAGAAGGGACAATAAAGTCAAAGCCAAAAACTTCATACCACTTGTTCTAAACAAAATTTATTAAACAAAAACAATTTGTAGAGAAAAGCAAAAGATGACAAGTACTAAAATTGGACTTAGGGAAGAGAAGAGGTACTTGTGATTTTGGTTGTGGTAGTGGGAATTACTCTCTCTAGTCTTTATTAGAAGGCACATTTTAGGTGAATTTTGTGGTCCTTTTTATAAAAAATTTCACAAATCCCATGATATTTTTATGGTTGTTTTTTTTATTTGCCCCTTTTGAATGCTTTAACTTTACTTTAATAAGGGTTTTTCTAACCTGTGCAATATTGCACAGGTTAAGAAACTAAAGATGGAAAGAAAACACATTATTAATTGTATATATTAAATATAATCCCATTAAGTTTTTGTATTTTCCAAAAAAACTTTCTACCTTTGGTTTCTTAACTAGTGCAATAGAAAAATCCTTGTAACAATTATGAAACACAATTTTCAATGAAGGGTAAAATTGATATATCACGCAACTTTTTGAGGGAATTGATGCAACTAACTAACCTTATTAATATGTGTAATTTAGGTAAATATACTACCTTATAATAAAGACCATATGGAGTACATTTAATGTGCATAACCGTTAAAATCCAATCAAATTAAGAAAAGGAAAGCATTCATAAATTTGTAAGAGCACTACAATTTCGATTCCTACAAAAGCTGTTATTGGCTGTTATTAAAATTCATGTAGCGTGAACACAGTTGTTCACCCAACATCACTACACCCATAATATTCTTTTCTTTCTCATCACAATCTTATTATTATTATTATTATTATTGTTGTTGTTGTTGTTGTTGTCGTCGTTGTCGTTGTGGTTGTTGTGGTTGTTGTGGTTGTTGTTGTTGTTGTGGTTGTTGTGGTTGTTGTTGTTGTTGTGGTTGTTGTGGTTGTTGTTGTTGTGGTTGTTGTTGTTGTGGTTGTTGTGGTTGTTGTGGTTGTTGTGGTTGTTGTTGTTGTGGTTGTTGTTGTTGTGGTTGTTGTGGTTGTTGTGGTTGTTGTGGTTGTTGTGGTTGTTGTTGTTGTGGTTGTTGTTGTTGTGGTTGTTGTGGTTGTTGTTGTTGTGGTTGTTGTTGTTGTGGTTGTTGTTGTTGTGGTTGTTGTTGTTGTTGTGGTTGTTGTTGTTGTTGTTGTTGTTGTTGTTGTTGTTGTGGTTGTTGTTGTGGTTGTGGTTGTTGTTGTTGTTGTTGTTGTTGTTGTTGTGGTTGTTGTTGTTGTTGTTGTTGTTGTTGTTGTGGTTGTTGTTGTTGTTGTTGTTGTGGTTGTTGTTGTTGTTGTTGTTGTGGTTGTTGTTGTTGTTGTTGTTGTTGTTGTTGTTGTTGTTGTGGTTGTTGTTGTTGTTGTTGTTGTTGTTGTTATTAAAGGGTGGTCAAGACGAGTTTTGAAATGGAGGGTGGTTGGCCATTGAAAGCTACTACAAGTACACACTAGTACTAATTATTTTATTAAGATTTTGTCATTTGGAAATCAAAGTTAGTAATAAAGGGCAAAGGCCTATTAAAACGACAGTGTTGCAGACAGGGTGATGGAGAAGAACTTGGACGAAAATAATACTCTCTCTGAGGCAAGTCACAACTAGGCTAAAAAAAAGAAAATAAAAAAGCGAGTTGGACTTGAGGGGGAGTGTTGGGAGAAAAAGCCTCTCGTTGCCTAGGATAAGAGCTATGATAGCCTTTATAAGGCCTTAGGCAACCCTCTCCTCGTGAGCTAGCTTTTTAGGAGAGCTAGGCCTATATCATTTCTAAGATGGTATTAGAAGATATCCGAAAAAGAAAACATAGGGCAAAAAAAAAATTCAAGAAAAAAAAGAGCACAAAGTCTAGGCAAAAGAAAAAACAAATGCGTAATGGTGGAAAGGGAAAAAAAAGAGAGATGATAAAAAAACAAATTTAGGAATGCTTTCCTTTTCACAATAAGGGTTTTGAGTGGAAAATAACAGAGATGATAGAAAAAACAAAGAAAATAAAGAAAAGAAAAAAGGAAAAAAATGATTGAAAAAGTTGTTAAAAATAAATACTAGTGTAACATGAGTATACTTTTTCACATTTTAAGTTTAATACCCTCTATGAGACTATAACTATATAGTATTCGGTATTTTGGTCACATTAATGATGTATGAGAATTAACTTATTTCATTTTTTTTGAATAATGTTAGTACTACGAAAGAATTTTTGGGTCACATTAATGATGTATCAAAAAAAATTGTTTAAATTATCTCAAAGAAAACACGTATAGTAGTGGGGATAAGCCAAGACCCTTGCCCACAGATCAAGAGTTGAAAAAGGCTACAAACATATTTGAAAGGAACGAAAGTCTATCTAGGGACTTTGATTAAAATGAAGTCCTCAACCATCACTTACATTGAAATCCCATAAAGGACTTTCGTTACTTTCAATTAGTCTATAGCCTTTTTCAACTCAAGAATAGAGGGTATGGGTCTTGGCGAATAAGAACAATGTGTTAACTCTAAATTCAGAAGCTTCTAAGCCTTTTTATCCTCACAAAGATCTGCACTGAGATACAATTTCAAAGGCAAAATGAGAAACAAAGAAATTCCACAAGATGTCAATCTAGAAAAACTTTAGTAGAGGTATGTTTTTTCTGCCTACTGCCCACCTTTCATTAACATAACCACGAAACCGCCATAATACAACAGAAAAAAGTATAACTGAATTTACAGAATTGAGAAGTGTTGGCGGAAAGCGGGATTGCAGATACATATTTTTGATTTCATGACACTTTCATTACCTGTGTCTTTCTGATTCTTGACTTCATTTTGCGTATCTAATCGCATATTATTCCTTAATCGGGTTCAAAGTAGGTGGATTTCTATTCGTTAGGTGCGACAATGAACCAGCACCAACGACAAGGTAATTATTCTTCTTTTCTTATGTAATAGTAGAAAATTTGACCCTCAAACGTTTTTCATTTAGTAAATCATCTCAAATGAAACACTTAGATGGTCATGGGGATAAGCCAAGACCCTTGCCCACAAATCATGAGTTGAAAAAGGCTACAAACGTATTTCAAAGGAACGAAAGTCTCTCTTGTTTTGACTTTAATTAAAATGAAGTCCTCAACCATCACTTACATCAAAATCCCATGAAGGACTTTTGCTACTTTCAAATAGTCTATAGCCTTTTTCAACTCAAAGGATGGAGGTTAATGGTCTTGGCTTATCTCCACTATCATCACCGTGTTTACTCTAAAGATAATTAACAAAATAGAAAGTGATGAGTCATTTTTTTCTGCTACCAAAGAGAGGAGATATAAACACCTCGTCCAGGGTGCAGGTTCATTGTCACATGTAACTAATAGATATCGACAAACTTTAAAACCTTTGTAAGGAATAGTTTGCCATCAGATACACAACATGGAATCAAGAACCAAAAAAGAGGTAGGCAATGTATCATTAAATTACAAATATCTAACTTTGGTCTCGCTATCCGCCAACACTTGTCAGTTCTGTAAATTCCAACATACTATATTTGTTGTAATATGGTGATTTCGTGGCTATGTCAATGAAAGGTAGGCACTAGGCAGACAAAATATATCTCTTCTCAAGTCTTCCTTTATTTACATCCTATAAAATTTATGTGTTTCTTCATTTGGTTTTGCTATATCATAGGGTCCCTCATTTTGAACTTTCTTTTTGCTAGGAGGTGGGGGTTTCTTTCACTTTCAAACATGCAATCGCGTCACCACCTGCATCCATCGTACTCCTTTACTCCGATTGCCAAGTCAAAGGCTGAACCTGCTGCATCCATCATCGAGCCAACACCACCTTACTCCGTTCTGAATACAGTCACTAATATCACAAAAACCACGACCAATTTTAGATAAATCAATTTCCATCATTCATTCGCTTGATCTCACCTCGCAAACTTTGGATCCAAAAGCGAGCAAGAGTGATGGTCAAGGTGCAACCTCTACAATCTTGATATTGACTGTTAAGTGTCCTTCTTCCCTACCTGCATGGATACAATTTATTTTCTCTTGATCCAGTAGCTTCTAAGCCTTTTTTCCTAACAAAGTTCCACACCCTCTCTCTCCTTTGGGACCATTAGAATTGTTGACTCACACCTCTAATGCTGTTAAATAATTCTGCCGTTGGATTTTCAATTTCCTCTTTCCATCCATGTTTACTCAGCCGCTCTTTCTAACGAGGCATCGTCAACCTTTAATGGTTCAACCAAATTTTGCTTATGTCCTAAATAACATTGCAATTCATTCTCCTCTGTCTTATTTAGTGGTGCTAACATCTAATGGCCGTTGTCAACGTGATGTTCCACATTTTTGTGTGCTGCTTGCATTTTTTTTGGTTAAAGTGCCGCTTGCGCTTAACTCACATTTCTGTGTGCCATTTGTAAAGTATCATCATACCCACTCTCATCCATCAGAACAACACCATCCTTTTTCTCTTTCTTCATCCAAGCCAATAATTCAAATTTCTGTTAACTATCTCTCTCCCCCTTTTCCTCAAAAATTTACTTGATTACCTTTCGTATCATACCTACATGATCCTTCACCATCATTCGTATTCCTTCTCTCCTACCCATGTGTCACTCCTCGTGAACCCCACACACCTCATCCACACCATTCCACATGGTTTCTCTCACCTTGCTACTAGCTTCTAGGAACACATGACTCTTAATTTTATCCACAAATGCATGCATAATGTGTCCCTCAAGATTGGAAATGGTTTCAACAGCAAATTGTCTCAAGCTATACGGATTCTATGAGGAAAGGACCTCACTTGTTTAGAGTCCATGCTTCCTCTAGGACTGGATTGGAAGAAAAGGAAAAATAAAAATTATTTTGGACCATGAGGATAAGGTAAATTTCAAGGGATCGGTAATGTTACATATTATCATATATTAGGATTTATAAATAACTGTAGTATTGTTTGTAATGGGCCTAGCCCAATTAGGAATATTTCAGAGTAGGTATGTTTTGTTATAAAAAAATTTAAGATATAAACAGATGGAAAACAAAAGGAAATTAGTGAAATCTCTTCTTCTCTAATAAATTTCTTAGGAGGCTTGCTCTAGGTTGAATGAGAGCAATTTTTGCGTTCGTAAAACAAGTAGAAATTTTATCTTAAAGAAACAATCTACTCATAAAATATATATATAAAATTCCCTCATATATAAGGTTTAAATTTCCGATAATATAATCCTATCGACAATCTTTGGAGAGAATGAAATGAGCACCAAGTGAATACTTATAATATGAAAAATTAAAACGAAGTCCTAAAGCATCACTTACATCAAAAGCACAAGAAGGACTTTCTCTCATTTCAAACACCTATTAATATAGTGAACAACAGTCTTAGCTTATCCCCCTATCATCGCTGTGTTTGCATTTAAGATAATTTACTAAATAGATTTGCAGGTTCAACTTTGCTATAACCATAGAAAAGTAGAAGAATAAATACCTTGTCAATGCTGCAGGTTCATTGTCACATCGAAAAATGGTGGTCAAAATCATGATTTTAATCACAAAATCTTATGCTTTTATGATCTCAGCACCCTTTGTGATTCAGATCGCATTCAAAATCTCAATATGCCTGAAATCCCTAAAAACACCAATTAAAATAATTGAATTCGGTCTTATACATATGTGAGGAAGGTAATAAAAAAAGAAAGAACTTATTGGAATCTGCTAAGAATTCTTACATAGTTACTTTTGGATTGAAGCTCACACAAGGCGCGACTGGACCTTTAGATCGAGACCGAGCTTCATCACCACTAATGTAGTAGAATAGGGAGTAGGTAGTCGCGACGGATGAGCCAGAGCACAGAACACAGAAGCGATGCGATTATAGAGACCCCTAGGGTGCCTGACGGTGCACAGAACTAAGTGTGCTCGGAATGACTACTAACTTAGGGTTTCGTTTTAGTTATATAGTGTCTGTTGGGCCATACATGCTGGGCCTAGGGTTTTTTTTTCTTTCGAGACTCTACTTTTTCATCCTTGTATGCCCTTCGATGAATAGTCAATTAAATAAAAAACCAAAATTGAAAACAAGAGTTAAATAAACTTTTTTTACTGAAAGTGTAAAATAAACTTTATATATGCTATTTGTTTTGCTATTTATTCTATATTATTTATATATATGAATTTACATGTGTGTATATGTATGTGTATATATATTTATATATATATATGGAGGACATATAAAATGAGAACACTTATTGTGATGAATAAGAACGCTAATATTGACCATTATATCTTATTTTAATGTTCATGATTTAATCAATAAATGCACTAATCTTCTTAAATAATCATGTGAGTGCATTTATTTCAACGGACGTATGACGAGCACCAATAGTGCAAGATGAAAGTTTTACCGTTCTTTGACAAAGAATGATTCTGATTTTGGTAAGTTCTCTGAACTCTAAGTGTTTCACTCCTTAAGAGAGAATGTTGTTTCTACATTTAATTGTTATTTACTTAACACATGCAGGAACAATCATCTCATATAGTTTATGTGCATTTGGAACCATTTCTAGAATAGTCAGACTACGGTTTAAAAGTCGTCCTCAAAAAGCTCATTCAAAATAACTTGATGATATGAAAAATATGGAACATGTGTATCAGTGTATCTAATAGTACTATAAAGCATAATCTATTGTTCAAGCAAAGCACAACAAAGTTTCAAAACATGACCATCCAAAACCTATTCACACATAAGGAAATGGATCCAAATAACAATGAGTCAAGGAATCAAAAGGAAGGAAGAGAGAGGTATATCTTAGAGTACTTACTAATGAAGGCAATGAAATATTGAAAATGAAATCCATACCTTGCTTAGCCAAAGAGTTATCTCTTACTTCCTCAAGTTGAAGCTCATTACAAACTTTGAAAGGAGACAAAGCTTGACAATGAAGATGATTAGTGATGTCGAGAGAAGAAACATTAGAATCCAATGAAAGGAAAGGTTGTTGGAAACACACAACATCCTCTACCTTACTCCTATTGACACCAGCAACACTTTCCTCCCCTATGTGATCCACATCATCTTCACACTCTTTATATTTTTGGATAAACTTCCTTTTCAATTCACTTATCCCCTGTGAAATGTTGGTTAAAATTTTATTTTTTATCCTTTCCTCTTCATCTCTCAACTTTGACTCTCTCATCATCAGTTCATCATCATCTCCCAATGTAATCTATGAGCCTCCTCTCCTATAGCATAATCCCTCTTCTTTTTAGAATGCTTCCTAGCATGACAACCATCAATACTAGCATCTCTAGAATGCCTAGCATATGCATCACATGTAGCATTTCTAAAAAGAGTAGCATGCTAGTATGAGTAGCATGTCTAGGTTGAGTAACATAGCTATCTAATCTAAGCCTAAAACATTTATGACAATTATGCAAAGCGGCATGTCTAGCATCATACTCATGAGTATAGGGAGTAGAAATACTAGCTCTTTCATGTCTAGGTTAGGCTCTTACTTGCTTTCTATGAGAGTCATAATCATGAGTTGAAATTCTCCTCCTTGCCAAGCCATCAAAGGCTCTTTCACCACGACAGTCGAATAACATTTTGTCATGACTAAATACAATTGACATAGGCACAAAATCCAAAAGATACACAAACCAACAAACTACAAATGTAGTTCAAAAATATAGAAGGTCAAAGAAAATCCTATATAGCCAAGTAGGCAAACTAAACCAAAAATAAGAAAATATACAACAAATCAAAGGTGAAAAAATAAAACTAACTAATTAAGGACCTCACAAGATGCACACAATCTCACCAAGTGTTTCACTTAAAAAGAAAAACAAAAACACTCGTGTATCACACTTTTAATTTGATGTCTTTCTCTATAATGTACACACTTGCCTTTTACAACTCATCACCTCTTGAAAAGGGAACTCAACAAGGAAGCTAAATAAAACTTGAAAGTCCTATCCATTCTCCTTAATTTTATGGTACCAAAGTGGCAAATCAAATCATCAAAAAGCTTATCAAGAAACACCACAATTAGAATGACGCAAAAAGTACAAAGGAAAGGAAAACTCAAAAGACAAAACAAAGAGGAAACAAAGACAAGCTATAAACAATGACTCTATCAAATGAATGGTTCTCAAAAAGTAATGAACAAAAAGATGACAATGGCACAAAGAATGGAGTACTAGAAAAATAAGACAATTTCAAGAAAAATACGGAAGCAAGCTAGAACAATAGCAACCAAATCACCACAAGACCAGAAATCCAAGAACACCAACAAATGACGTGTAAAATATTGAGAAGATATGTATAAGTTGGTGGACTATCCAAGACCCAGCCTCGGCCAGACCGACCTCGAAAGCACTCGCCACAGATCGATTACCAACGGTTGACTCAGTATCTATCGGACCCGACAAGTCAGGGGGTCAAGATCGAGAATCAAGCAATCAGGATTCAATCAAGGATGCCCTAATCAAAGACCAAGATATCGGAGATATTTTCCTTACTTAGAATGAACCTGGACAATATGGAAATCAGCTCAAAACTGTATAAAAGTCCGAAGAGGCCCTCGATTGTAGCATGCTCACAGTAAACACCACAGTTCTTATTAGGGTTCAGGAAACGGAACACCATCGTCGTCGAGACGCGGGAGCTGTGAGTGAACATCTGGCGCCCACCGTGGGGTCGGTAAACCAACTCCCAACCCCCAAAGACTAACATCTCTAAAGCAAGCACTTGGACATGGAAAACACACGTAGCAGAGCACACACGAATATGAACACTCAAGCGGGACAAAGTGTAGAGGAAGCAAATATGAGGACTCATGGTAACGGCGTAGGACCTTCTCCTGATCCATTCAGGGCATTGCAAGAGCGCATGGATGCCTTGCAAACGCAGAACGAGTTGGCGGAACAAAGAAACCGAGAACTCGACCAGAGAAATCAGGACCTGCAGAGGCAGATAGACGACCTCAGATCCAGTGACAGGAGATCGGAAAGGTCTGCGGAAAATGCCACCGTAGAGACCCAACACCACACGACTGCGCCGCAACCCCGACGAATCAGTTCGAAGATTGCCCCTTCTCGGATTAGCTAATGAACGAAGATTCCCCATAATGTCAAGCCACCTGTGGCAGTGGTTTACAACGGAGAGGGAGACCCTCAGGAACATGCTGACTATTACAAATCTCTGATGCTAGGGTACAAAGCTACTGAGGCCATGATGTACCGAATTTTCCCGGGAACTCTCGTAAAAAAGGCCAACAAATGGTTTAATATATTACTGCCCCGTTCGATCCAAAACTTCAGGCAACTGTAGGAACTTTTTGTAGCGCAATTCTCTTTCCGTATTCCCTAAAAACGATCACAAGAAGACCTTGGAAACATCAAGCAGGGGATCCACGAAACTCTGAAAGACTATCTTAACTGATATGATCAGGAGTCCAGCATGGTAGATGATCTCAGCCCAGAAGTCATGAAGAACCAACTTATCTCCGGCATTCAGGTAAGTGAATTCTACCAATATATTAAACGTAAAAACATCGTGGATTTAGCCCATTTCAGGAAAAAGGCGGAAAAATGGATTGTAATGGAAGAAGCGTGTGCGGCGAAAAAGGATGACCTTAACGCATCGACGCAACAACCCCATGCCCGGATCATCGGAAAGAAGGACACACCAGAAACACGTGAAAGAAGGAAGGGAACCGAGGTATCGAGAGCGGTACAATACTGACACCTCTTGAACACAGGGTAGGATAGAATTTTAAAGGAAATCAACAATACTGGAATCATTGGTCCCCTGCCTCGACTTACCGATCCCTATCCAGGAGTGGATCGATCTAGAAGATGCGAATATCACTGTTCGTATGGGCACACCACGGCTGAGTGTAGACATTTAAAAGACAACATAGAACAACTCATTCGCGATGGATATCTCAAGGAATACATACGAAGAACCGACGGAGAGAGGAACAGGTCTCGGAGCCCGCCTGACCAACGAGGTCCAGTCCGACGATCCAGCCTGGCAAACAGGGTTATCAACAACATTGCAGGAGGATTCGCAGGGCGCAGGGAATCTAACTCGGCTAGGAAACGGCACCTGTGGGAGATCATGACCATAAAGCCCGATCTCGAAAAGGTAAAACGTCACCCAGTAATTTCTTTTTCTGCTGATGATTTCCGTGGCTGTGTTGGAAAACAGGACGACCCTTTGGTGATATCCGTGGAAACCATGAAATTCACCATAAAAAGAGTACTAGTGGACCAAGGAAGCTCAGCTGACATCCTCTTTTGGACGGCCTTCGAAAATTTGGGACTGCCAGATACGCTCCTACGATGTTACGCAGACAGCCTGGTAGGATTTGCAGGAGACCAGGTGAACGTTCGAGGACACATTGACCTGATCACAAAATTTGGTGAAAGAGAGTCAGCAAAAGAAATCACTGTCCGATATCTCGTAGTTGGCGCAACTAGTTCATACAATAAAATTTTGGAGAGACCATCACTCAACCTTCTGGGAGCCGTCGTATCCACATCGCACTTGACGATGAAATACCCTTTGACGGACACAAAGGTCGGCACAATACGAGCCGACCAGAGGGTAGCAAGACAATGCTACAACGAGAACTTAAAGATCACCAGATCTCCATATATCCCAACCAGAGGAGTACACGCGATATCGACCCCTGCAAATGTCGACCTGGACCCAAGGATGGACTCCACGGAGAGGCGACCACAGCCGATAGGAGAACTCAAACAAGTTATCCTTGACTCTGACCCGTCGCACACAACAAAGATAAGTGGCGATTTATCGCAAGAACTTGAATACAAATTAACTGCTTTTCTGCGTTTAAATGCTGACCTTTTTGCTTGCACCCCGGCCGACATGCCAAGTATCGATCCAGAATTCATTTGTCACAATTTGGTTATTGATCCGAGGTCTAAGCCAGTTAGCCAAAAGAAACGTAAGATGGGGGACGAGAAAAGAGAAGTTGTGCGCACCGAGACTAAGTCTCTGCTCGAGGCCGGGTTCATCAGAGAAATACAATACACCACATGGTTGCCCAATGTTGTCTTAGTAAAGAAACCCAACGGAAAATGGCGAATGTGCACAGATTACACTGACCTAAACAAAGCCTGCCCGAAGGATTCATATCCACTACCCAACATCGATCAATTGGTAGACAACGCCTCCGGTTTTCAGTACTTATCTTTCATGGACGCATACTCGGGGTATAACCAAATCCGAATGAACCCAATGGACGAGGACAAAACAGCTTTCATAGGGGACACATCAAACTTCTGCTACAGAGTGATGTCGTTCGGTCTTAAAAATGCGGGTGCAACTTACCAAAGGCTAATGGACAGAGTTTTTAAAGACAACATTGGACGTAACGCCGAAGTTTACGTTGACGATATAGTAGTCAAGACCAAGGCAGGAAATGACCATGTGGAAGACCTCAACCAAATTATTCAGCAGCTGCGGAAGCACAACATGCGCCCTAACCCTGCCAAGTGTACTTTTGGCGTCAAATCGGGAAATTTCTGGGTTTTATGCTATCCGAGCGAGGTATTGAAGCAAACCCGGAAAAATGCAGGGCAATCACCGAGATGCGTTGCCCAAGATCCGTGAAAGAAGTACAGCAGCTGACAGGAAGGATTGCAGCACTATCTAGATTTATGTCCAAGGTAGACGAAAGAGCTCGCCCTTTCTTCCAATGCATCAAGAAGGCTAAGGTCTTCCAATGGACGGAAGTGTGCGAAGAAGCATTCCAACAGTCCAAGACTTTCCTCGCATCTCCGCCAGTGCTAGCACAACCACGACCAGGTGAGCAGTTAAAGTTATACTTGTCAGCATCAAATATCGCCGTAAGTGCAGCATTAGTCCGGGAGGAGGGAACAAATCAACAGCCCATCTACTTCGTTAGTAAAGTACTACAAGGGGCTGAAGTTCGGTATCAACTAATCGAAAAGGTAGTATTAGCACTAATAGTCACGGCAAGAAAGTTACGCCAGTATTTCCAAAGTCACAGCATAATAGTGCGCAAGGATGTCCCAATCCAAGCAATTCTCCAAAAACATGACTTAGCAGGCCGGATGGTGGGATGGGCGGTTGAATTATCAGAATTTGATAACATTATGAGAATAGAAAGGCCATTAAAGCACAGGCACTGTCAAATTTCCTACTGGAAAGAATGCCTGTCTCCGGTCCTAGCCCGGACACCACCTGGAATCTTTGGGTAGATGGGGCCAGTAACATCAACGAAGGAGGAGCTGGGATCATCTTAGAAGGACCTGAAGGTTTGACAGTGGAGCAATCATTAAAGTTCGAATTCAAAGCATCGAACCACCAAGCCGAATACGAGGCTTTGATCGCCGGCCTGCGCCTCGCCATGGAATTAGGTGTCCATAAAGTAACAGCAAAAATTGATTCTCAATTATTAGCTAATCATGTGACTGGAACCTATCAGGTTAAGGATGAATTCCTAGCAAAGTACGTCCAAATAACGCAACATCTGCCCGCCCGAGATTGAACACGTCCCAAGAGAGCAAAACGGGTGGGCAGATCTCCTGGCCAAGTTAGCAAGCACTAAAAAAGCTATCAACAACTGAAGCATAGTTGTGGAAGTATTGAAAAGTCCCAGTATCGGGAAGATAGAGGTTAACACTATCGAAGAAACAGCTCCAGGATGGGCAAAGCCCAAAGTGGAATCCGTCCAAGGAAAAATTCCTGAAGACAAAGAAGCCGTCAAGAGGTTGGCAAGACAAGCAGCCAACTATACAATAATTGGCGGTGTCCTCTACCAACGTGGCTTCTCACAACCTCTTTTGCGCTACATCACACAAGATCAGGCCGAATACGTCATGGAAGAAATACATAGCAGTATTTGCAATAGCCACATTGGCGGCAGATCGTTACCCACTAAAATCTTCCGAGCAGGATACTATTGGCCGATGCTTCGAGACGACTGCATTCATTTTGTCAAGCTATGTGAAAAGTTCCAACGGTTTGCGAATCACCATAAAGCTCCAGCGGAAGCACTAGCTGGCATTACCTCCCCTTGGCCTTTCTATATGTGGGGAATAGACATACTCGGCCCTTTCCCTCCAGCCACCGGGCAGCGAAGATGGTTGGTGGTGGCGGTAGATTACTTTACCAAATGGATTGAAGCAATGCCAATAACTGCCATCACGGCCGACAACGTCGAGAAATTCTTATGGAAAGATATCTTATGCCGGCATTGCCAATGATCAGCACTAGTCTTGGACAACGGTACCCAATTCGCAAGCGTCAAAATTGCTGACTTATGTGAGCAATACGAAATCAGGCAATGTTTCTCTTCAGTAGAACATCCGCAGACGAATGGCCAAGCAGAGGCCGCTAACAAAGTCATCCTTACAGGCCTCCAAAAAAGACTAGATAATGCTAAGGCAAAATGGGCAGAGGAACTTCCGGCGGTACTATGGTCATACCACACGACCGTCCAAACATCAACTCTGGAAACACCCTCCAGGCTCACCTATGGTTACGATGCGATCATCCCCATCGAGCTGAACCTTCCAGCTCAAGAATACAGAGTTTTGACCCCAATAGAAATGAATAAGAGATGATTGTCGAACTGGATACATTAGAAGAAGCTCGGGAGATGGCCAAAATATGCCAATCCTCGGCCAAGGCAAGGGCGGCAAGGCAAAATAACACTAGACTTATATCGCGATCTTTCAAAGTGGACGATTTAGTACTGAAAAGGGCCGATGGCCCCCGAAAAAACACCAAGCACAGAAAACTGGCCGAAAAATGGGAGAGTCCATACAGGATCTATGACGAGGTCGGCAAAGGCGCATACAGACTAGAAGAGCTGGGAGGTCGGAATATTCGCAACACTTGGAACGCCACGCATTTGAAATTATTTTATTATTAATTGTATTAGACCTTGTGCGTACTCTTTTTCCTTCCTTAAATCTTTTTTCCCAAGGGGGTTTTTGGTTTAAGGGGG
The DNA here is from genome assembly GCA_037177725.1 of Cyamopsis tetragonoloba. Classification (NCBI taxonomy): domain Eukaryota; kingdom Viridiplantae; phylum Streptophyta; class Magnoliopsida; order Fabales; family Fabaceae; genus Cyamopsis; species Cyamopsis tetragonoloba. Next base: position 34,094,594 of record CM074125.1, on the reverse strand, counting down.
TTTTTGGTTTAAGGAGGTGCACACATTCCATTAATAAAGGACAAATTCAGAATATCAATGTGTCAAGATTATTGAAAAGTCCTAACCAGCCCGGCTAATTTAATCTCCGGCTGGGACTTAGGCAAATTTCAACGACATTTAGATTATTAAAAAGTCCTAACCAGCCCGGCTAATTTAATCCTCGGCTGGGACTTAGGCAAATTTCAACGACATTTAGATTATTAAAAAGTTCTAACCAGCCCGGCTAATTTAATCCCCGACTGGGACTTAGGAAAATTTAAACGACATTTAGATTATTAAAAAGTCCTAACCAGCCCGGCTAATTTAATCCCTGACTGGGACTTAGGCAAATTTCAACGACATCAAGATTATTAAAAAGCCCTAACCAGCCCGGCTACTTTAATCCCCAGCTGGGACTTAGGCAAATCACGTCGAATAAAGATTAGTTATAAACAAATAGCGAATTGTCAGAAACAAAATACAATCCTCATTAATATCAACATTGCATCAGGCAGGGACATCCCCCGGATGTACAAATAGCTCACAAGGCACTAACTGGCCATCCCTCACTTCTAGCTGAGAGGACAACTTAGACACATCCAAACCGGGAGCTACGACCTTGAGTTGTTCTACGGCCAAAGCAAATCTGGCGTCGTAGGCATCCACAATCTTTAATTGTAAATTGGTTACCTCACCCCGAAGTCGCCCAGATTCAGTGGCTTGCTTATCTTGACTCTCTTTCTTCCCCTTGAGTTGCGACACCGCTTCATTATATAGCGTCTTCACGGCCTCCAAATTCTGAACGCTATCTTGCAGTTTCTTCTCCAGGTCGGCACGCTCAACAGCCTCGTTAGCTCGGATGCCTTCCACCTCCTCCAGCTGTTTCTTCGCCAAGTCACGTTCCTGGCAGATTCTTTACAATGCAGTCTTTCTCTTACCACTTTTCTTTTGCACGAAATGATAATCACTCAAGAGCCGCTCATAACTCTTAGTGATCTCCTCCTTCTCCCACAGCAACCTTTCGACATCCCGACTACAAATTACCAGTCGACGCCGACATTGATGCGTCGTGAAGGCAAACTGCAGACAATGGCGCTCGGAAGCCCTCATCGAAGCTTCATCATCAAGCTCGTCCGCCGTTTTCACATCGCGCTCATAGGAGAAGTTTCCCTCTATAAAATCCCCAATGTCAAGACTGGCTTCCCATAAGGTTTGCGGTTCTTGAGTTTCCTCTTCAAAATCCTCCTCCACCCTGGCTTTCTTGACGCGGCTCGGGCTGCCCTGCTCCATGGGACTCTTTCCTTCCTTTTAAGACTCGACGGACTCAACATGGAGCAATCCACTGGCGGCGACCTCGTTGGCACAATCTTGGACAAGAGGCTTTGGCACTGGGTCAACTGGAGGCGAGGTCAATACGATAACCTCGTTTGTTACTCCCCTAGTATCAGCTCTTCCTTCGTTATTTACCTTTTCAACATCACCCGCACCAGGGGATTGAACACCAGCAGAAGACACTAACAGTTGAGCTCGTTGCGCCCGAAAACGGGAACTTCGGCCTGAGAAACCTTCATCGAACCTGCACCAACAGCAAGAGTTAATACGTCAGCAAAATGTATATAGTTTGCAATTGTAAGGACAATACCCACCAAAATAGCCTTGCAGAAACGGAGGATCATGCTCATTGTTGATCATCACACGAGAATCGACTTGGAATTTCTACAAAAATTCCACGTCAAACCGATCTAATGTTGACAGCTCGGACAAGGACAATGGCAAAATAGACCGAGCATCTCGGCTCCAATACAGTGGAAACCTCTCTTGTCCACTCGCCAAAAAAAGCAGATTGCCTTCCCTAACCCCTGCTCGCCCCATCACTCGGACAAATCAACGTTTAAAATTCTCTTTGTACGAATCAGTAAAGGCCGCAACAAGGCGACTTCCGGGGCGATTGCTTATATAAACCCAACTACAAGAATGGTCAGGGACAGCTCGACGCTTCTTAGTTACTCCACCCTTTGTCTGGAAGAAATAAAAAAAACTTCTCCACTGAAACGTCGACCTCCAAATGCTTGCACATGATTTGGAAACCTCGGATGAAGGCCCAACCATTTGGATAAAGTTGCATTGGGGCAACCTGAAAAGCACTCAGTAGTTGCATCTCAAACACCATAAGGGAAAGACGTACGCCAAGTGCTCTGAAGAGCGTCTCATAGAAGTAAGTAAACAGCCGCGACCCCTCCCCGGTAGCCATACAAACCCGCTCCCATGACACGCAACTCGTAACCACAATTTGATCAGCGGACTCTGCATCTCGGACTAGGGATGTCAAAATGGGCCCGCCAAAAATAAGCGGGCTGGGCAAGAATTTTTGGCCCGCCCACTTATGCAGCCCACCCCGCCTAGCCTGCCAGCCCGCCGGGCTACAAAGGTGGCGGGCTGGGCTGGCCCGCCGGGCTAGTGACACTTTTTCTTTGTTAAAAGTGGAGGGTGAGAGTGCTTTTATAAAAAAAATTGATAGGCCCAAACTAAAAAACATAAAAAAAGTTAGGCCCATAGTTACAAATAATAAAAAATCAATTTTTTGTATGGTGCAAAAAGCAAAAATAAATTAAAAAAAGATAAATTTAGATTTTTTTAATTGTTTTTTAATTATGCGGCGGGCTGGGGGGCCGGCCCGTGGCCCGCCTAATTTTTAAAGCGACGGGCCGGGCTAGCAAAATGAGCCTGCATTGTCTTGGCGGGCCGAGCTGGCCCGCCCCGCTTTTTGGCGGGCTAGCCGGGCCGCGGGCCAAACGGGCTGGGCTGGCCCGTTTTGCCACCCCTATCTCGGGCAATGGTTAAGCTCGACACCAAGTCGTCAATCTTCTTCTCAGAATCCCAAATAGAGGCCGCTGCTAATACATCCTGTTTCACCCATCGATATTTTGGAACTTCATCAATAACCTGAACGACCATCTTCACTATGACGAACTCAGATCACACCGAAAACAAAAAAGATAAGAAAAAGAGGCTACCTGGGAAAACAATCAAATCTCGGACTCAGACAAAAACTATGGCGGAAACAAAAGATCGTTTAGAGCAAATGCAGACAAGTGAAGAATGCAGTTTTTGTAAAACAATTAAATAGGCAACGAGGTGACTTTTCTAATCCCAAACCCTAATAACAGCAGGCCAGTTGAAGCGACGTCTAAATCAGATCCCACACCTCTTCAACACACCGTAAATCAAAACCGTTCGTCTATACAAAAAAAGAAAAGAAGAATCTAGAAGATTAACACAGATAATTTGTAGTTCTCATATATTTTTATTTTAGGTGCTTACATCAGAAAATCAAAAACCATGAGGACGAGCAGACAAACACTCGTCGAGATCATACAAACAATCTAAAAAACATAACCCTACAAAGACTTTACTATATACCTCTAGACTGAAATGAAAAGGAAAAAATAAACAAGCGCTACCGGCAACCTCTTCAAAAAAATCTGAGGCAATCGATACCCAGGGCGAAAACACCCACACCCGTTATAGCAACCACCACCACTGTCGAAATCATCCATCCTCGACAAACCATTCGTCCGAGCACAAGACCAAGAATCTTGAAGGGCAAATAGTATATATTGCGCCCTAACATCTCAGAATTGCAACGAAACAACGGATCCGACAAAGGACGCTCTCGCAGAAGCTCTTAAACAACAGGGCTCGGATGCATAGTATGCGGTGTCAAATCTCAGCAGTCGAAGCGCCAAGTTCCCCCAGAGGCAGGTCAACCCAAACCAACGCTGTAGCATTCATGATACAACATACAGCGTAGGAGAGGCACACAGGTTGTATCAGAAAGCTACAAACATGATCTGAGCTGACAGCCACTGAAGACTTAGTGACAAACAAGTTCTCTTCTTCTTCTTCATCTCCCACACTTCTGTTCTGATAAAAAAGGGGGAATGAGAAGCCCTATATATAGTCACAACAACCATGAATGCCCACCTGAAATGCAGTGAATCAGGAAACGGTCAAGTTAAGCAATTAATCCGGCACGAAAAACAATAACGTAAAATACGCGTGACAAAGGAGCAAACCGGGCAAAAAATCCCATCACTCCAAGACCCAGCCTCGGCTAGACCGACCTGATTTACAAGACGACCACCACTTCAAGCCTCCTTCAGCCAAGGCTTCAAGGCTTGCGGGGCTGGTAGACTATCCAAGACCCTGCCTCGGCCAAACCGACCTGATTTACATGACGACTACCACTTCAAGCCTCCTTCAGCCAAGGCTTCAAGGCTTGCGGGGCTGGTGGACTATTCAAGACCCAGCCTCGGCCAGACCGACCTCGCAAGCACTAGCCATAGATCGATTACCAACGGTCGACTCAGTATCTATCAGACCCGACAAGTCAGGGGGACAAGATCGAGAATGAAGCAATCAGGATTCAATCAAGGATGCCCTAATAAAAGATCAAGATACCGGGAGATACTTTCCTAACTTAGAATGAACTTGGACACTATGCAACTCAGCTCAAAACTGTATAAAAGGCCGAAGAGGCCCTCGATTGTAGCATTCTCATAGTAAATACCACAGTTCTTATTAGGGTTCAGGCAACGAAACACCACCACCATCAGGACCTGGGAGTTGTGAGTGAACAGTGTGTATGACAAGAAATGTGACAAAGAAGATGATAGGCTATTTCTACGTACGTCTGAGCTAAAGGAAGAAGGAGCTAAGCTAGGGCAAAAGGAAATAAAAAATAACATATTTTCATTAAAACTTCATGTAGGATCACTAGATCCTTAAATACAAGAAAAACCTAAGGAATTAAAAGACTGGGCTAGATTCAGCTAATACAAGAAACTAGAGACATACGGCCCACAATGAAAACTTAACATAATCCTGATATTTTTTTTTGTTCAGTGGTGATGCATTTGGGCCTGCGTATGGCAATTGGGCTGCTGCTGCTAACATTACCATCGGGTGCAAGAGTGACCTTGTATTCAAGGTCCAAACCAATTGGATTCGGGCTGCTGCTACCCGTTGGAGTTGGGTCGGTGGAAACGGTTGTGGAGGATCCAAGAGGGTCATTGGATTCCATTTCTTGTGGTTCACAGGGCAGCCACGCAACTTTCTTGAGGCACGCGTCATCTGGCTTCTTGAGACTTGATCCTGTGCTGGGTTTCAAGGAATAGCTGGCATGTGGGGTTTGAATCAACGGCTCTGATTGTTGGACAATGAGTTGTTCAACATCGAATAGTGCAGGCGCTGTTATTGGAAGGCGCATGTTGGAAATTGTGTAGCGTGTGACAAAGTGTCCTGCTACATCACGCGGATCGTGTATCCCTTGGACAGACGAGATGGCTTTTGGGGAGGGGAATTCTGACATGTTCGTGTCCAACGACTGAGGTTTACTCGGAAGAGAATCAGTTTGCGTGGAAAAGGGTGATTCCTCAGCAAGTGGTTTAAAGTGTAGGGGAAGTGGCTTAAGGTGAGCAGTTGGGCTGTTACCATAATAAGGCCTCAAGAGAGAAATGTGAAAGATTGGGTGTACCCTAGCTTCAGCGAGAAGCTCTAACTCATAAGCTACCTCGCCTATGTGTCGGAGCACCTTGAACAGCCCATAAAATCGCCGTGAAAGCTTCTGGGATTGCCGACGAACCACGGTCTGTTGGCGATAGGGCTGGAGCCGCAAGAGGACATAATCTCCTTCCTGAAAGGAGTAGTCCCGCCTGTGTTTGTTTGCTTGGGCGACCATGCTTTGACGTGTTCTGGCCAAATTATCACGAACTTGGGCAAGGATCTCTTGTCGCTGCTAGAGGGAGATGTCTAAAGATCCAACCTTGGTTGATCCCGGTACATAATCAGGAACTTTCGGAGGAGGCCGACCATACAGGGCTTGGAAAGGGGGCATCTCGATGGCGGAGTGGTATGTTGAGTTGTACCAGTACTCGGCTAAGTGGAGGAATCTAAACCATTTTCGAGGATAATCACTGCAAAATCGGTGCAAATAGGCTTCAAGGGAGCGGTTCAAAACTTCTGTTTGCCCATTCGTCTTCGGGTGGTAAGCTGAGATGTATTTGAGTGTTGTTCCCAGTAACCTGAAGAGTTCCTTCCAAAACAAACTCAAAAATAATGGATCTCTGTCTGAAACTATGGATTTAGGTACCCCGTGTAGCCGGCAGATTTCAACCGTGAAACGAGAAGCAAGGTTCGCAGCAGTAAAGTGGGTAGGTAAGGCTACAAAGTGCGCATACTTTGTGAATCGGTCGTAGACTACCCAGATGGTGGTATGGCCAAAAGAAGATGGCAGACTGGTGATAAAGTCCATGGTTAGCTCCTCCCACACTCGCTCGGGCATGGGTAAGGGTTGAATAAGGCCCTTCTTTTTGCTTGGTTGGTACTTGGACATTTGGTACACCGAACACCTTTTAATATATTCCTTAACATCTCTGTATAGGCCTGGCCAGAAGAAGGAAGCAGCGATCCTACCAACTGTGGGTTTGACCCCATAATGACCGGCTAGGGGAGTGGAATGATACTCCTGTAGTAGTTATCTTTTCAAATTCTCATGATCTGGTATGTAAATCCTCTCCTGGTGCATTAGAATTCCATTTGATACTAATAATTTTGATGCTAATCTTGAAACCTGACAAGTGGACAATGTCTCTTTGCCTGAGGGATGCGAAGAGTAGTATTGCTGGAGCCTATTGATGAGGTCAGGGACGGGTGACGTCAGAGTAAGCAACAAGGACCCTTCTTCTTAAATTTTCGCGACAAAGTATCAGCAACTTTGTTTGAAGGTCCAGGTGTGTAAAAGATTTCGAAACTGAAACCTTACAACTTTGTCGCCCATTTTTGTTGTTCTGGCGTTTGAAATACCTGAGTTAACAAATTTTTTAAACTTTGTTGGTTGGTAATAATATGGAAATGTTGACCAATGAGATACTGACGCCATTTTTTTACTGCCTCTATCAAAACATACATCTCCCGAATGTAAACCGAATCAGCACGCATTCTCGAAGACAGATTCTTGCTGAAGAAAGCTAAAGGATGCCCTTGTTGGGTTAAAACTGCTCCAATGGCCAGGGAGGAGACATCTATTTCCACCACAAAAGTTTGGGAGAAATCTGGGAGTGTCAGCACAAGCGTTGTCAGTTTTTTCTTTAACTCTGTAAAAGCTAGTGAAGCTTTGGTACCCCAAATGAAAATAGTGGACATAGTAGTGCGTAGCAATTCGGTGAGAGGAGCGGCGAGAGTGGCGTAATGACGAACAAATCATCTATAAAAACCGGTGAGCCTGAGAAATCCCCTGAGAGCCGTGAGTGAGCGTGGCTCCGGCTAGTGTAGGATAGCTTGAATCTTCTCAAGGTTGGGGGCAACCCCTTTAGCATAAATGATATGCCCTAAATAGGACACAGTAGTAGTAGCAAAAGTACACTTTGAAAATTTAGCATAAAACTGGTTAGAAGACAGCAATTCAAAAATTAATTATAAATGAAGCACATGATCATCAAGATTAGAACCATAGATTAATATGTCATCAAAAAAAAACTAGCACAAACCGCCTTAAATACGGTCGCAGCAAATCATTCATCGCTGATTGGAAGGTGGATGGCGCATTAGTTAGCCCAAACGGCATAACTAGGAATTCGTAATGCCCATCGAAAGTGTGGAACGCTGTTTTGTGAGTATCAGGTGGTGAGACCCGGATTTGATGATATCCGGACCTTAGATCAATTTTTGTGAATACCCTAGCAGAACCCAGTTCATCCAATAGCTCATCAATCGTAGGAATAGGGAACCTATCCTTAATGGTGACTGCATTCAAAGCTCTATAGTCTACACAGAAACGCCAAGACCCATCTTTTTTCTTTACTAACAGGACAGGAGAGGAGTATGGGCTGGTACTGGGCATTATAATTCCTTCTTGAAGCATTTCTTGGATAAGGATGGTCATAGCTTGTTTCTGGACATGAGGGTAACGATAGGGCTTAACGTTCACGGGAGCAGTATTTGGGGCAAGGTTAATGTGGTGGTCGTGGGTCCTGTGGAGAGGGAGGCCTTTGGGTGTTTGGAAGATGTGTTGTTGGGACAGGATGGTCGATTTTATCGAGTTGGGTAAGGTCTAGAATTTTGGGTCCTGGTCTTCTAGTGGGGTGTGGGTCTGTTCACCTAACGACTGCGTGGTGTAGAAAGTTAGCAGGTGTAGTGAAGCTACTGCATCAGCATGTAGTAAATGACACAGTTGGGGGTAGGAAGATGGGGTTGGAAGGGTCAATGGGTCGCCCCTAATAGTAATTTGGGCCTTATTATGGGAGAATGTCATACTCAGAACGACGAAATCAGCTATGATGGGCCCTAGAGTGCACAACCATTCAACTCCCAACACTATGTTAGCGCCTTCTATAGGTAGCAAGTAAAAGGGTAAACAAAACTCTTCTCCTTGGAAATAGATTGGAACATCAGGGCATTTCCCCAAGCACGTAATATGCGCTCCGTTCCCAACCATCACTGAAAACGGTTGGATTGGGCTTGCTAGCAAGTGCAAGTGATTAGCTATCCTTGGCTGGAGTATGTTGTGCGAACTTCCTGAATCAATGAGTACCCTAACCGGTAGGCGCTGGATTGTTCCTTGGAATTTAAGTGTTTGAGGGGAAGGTTGTCCCGTGAGAGCTTGGGGGGATAGTTGGAAGTTTATGGTGTCTTGTGTTTCTGGGTTAACTAATTCATGTTCTATTTCTAGATGGTTCTCTTACTCCACCATTAGTAACAGAAATGTGCTCATTGAGCACTTGTGACCTAGCACAAATTTCTCATCACAATTATAGCATAGGCATTGCGCTGGGGTTAATCTTTTTATAGGTAAGGGTGTTGGGTTAGGAGGTGGGGGTGGAGGAAATTAAAACTAGCTGGTTTGGTTAGGAGTGGATGGGGTGTTGTTGTAGCTCGTTTTGTAGTACTTTGGCTTTGAATCTTTTAGCTTGGCTTCAACAAGTTTGGCGAGTCCTATAGCTTGAGTTATATTAAAAGGCTGCATTACTGCTAATTCCTGGCGAATCTCAACATTCAATCCAAAAATAAAGCAATTAAGTATCATCTCATTTGACAGCCCATACACTCTATTGCTTAACTTCTCAAAGGCAGCTTGATAATCCGAAACCGTCCCCACCTGTTTCAGTTTAAACAATTCTGCTTGATGATTTTCATAGGTTGAGGGTCCAATGCATCGGGAATTACAATGGGTGCAGTGCTTTTACAAAATGAGCATCCCATTGCCTATTTCAGTAGGGTGTTTTCTCCTCAAATGGTGACTGCTTCGGCCTATTTAAGAGAATTACATGACATCACCAGTGCTGTTAAACGTTGGCGACAATACCTATTGGGGAAATTCTTCATCATTCAAACATACCAAAAGAGCTTGAAGAAACTCATGACCTAAGTCCTCCAAACTCCTGAACAGCAGTTTTATATGGCCAAACTCTTAGGCTACCATTCTGAGATTCAATATAAGGCTGGAAAGTCTAATGTCGTCGCTGATGCCCTTTCCAGGATGCCCCTTCCTATTTTAGCTTCTTCTCTTGTCCTTTCAGTGCCACATTTCACATTCTTAGAGGAACTTATGAGGGAAGTGGAACTTGACCCTTAGTTCATCACTCTTTGGGATCAGTGCCTTGCTGGAATCCCTCCTACGGCGTATAAGTTCATTGACGGTTATTTACTTTAAAATGGGCATATTTGGATAAGTTCTTCTTCCAAGTTTTGACAACTTCTAATCCACAAATATAATGCCTCTCGTTTGGGCAGCAACGCAGGGTCAAAAAGATGTTAAAACGAATTGCTGAGATTATTTATTGCCCTACACATGCTTCAGAGGTTAAGGACTTTGTCTCTGTTTGCACAATCTATCAGCTAATTACACCCCTTAATAAACATTCCGGGGGCCTCTTGTAACCATTACCGATCCCTACGCACATATCGGAAGATCTCTCCCTTGATTTTGTCACTAGGCCGCTACCTTCACAAGGGTGTACAGTTATTTTTGTGGTGGTTGACTACTTCTCCAAAGGAATCCATCTGGGAGCTTTACCTACGAATTTTTCTACCTCCAAAGTTGATGAACTCTTTGTCTCAATGGTCTGTAAACACCATGGCCTCCCAAAGAGTATCGTTTCTAACAGAGATCCCCTCTTTATTAGCAAATTCTGGTCTAATTTATTCAAATTTAGTGGCACTTTACTCCAGATGAGCTCCTCTTACCACCGACAAACGGATGGCCAAACGAAAGTTACTAACCGAACAGTGGAACAATACTTGTGTGCTTTTACTCATCACAAACCATCTCTCTGGTGCAAATTCCTTCCCTGGGTTGAGTTCCACTACAATACCTCCTTTCGTTCCAACTCGGGATTCACACCCTTCCAGATAATTTATGGTCGTCTACCCCCACCATTCCTAATTATGTCGCGGGATCTTCTTCCGTGTCTGCTTGTGACTCATCCCTACACTCTCAAGCTAGGTTCTATCCATCTTGCGCAAAAACTTGGAAAAATCACATAGGATCATAAAAGTTCTGGCTGACAAGAAATGTACTCAAGTCACGTTTGTTGTAGGTGATTCGGTCTATGTCAAACTCCAACCTCACAGCCAAATTTCCCTCTCAGGGGAAAAATACCACAAGTTGCCTAAGCGCTATTATGGGCCTTATAAGGTTCTGAAACGTTTGGGTCCTGTTGCGTACAAGTTAGAGCTCCCTCCTCAAATATCACAAAGGTCGTCCTCCTTCTCAGTTTGACCAATTACCTCCTTCTTCAGTTGATAATCATCCCTTGCTCTCACCTTGGCCATTTTGAATTTAAAAGCTGTTGAATTGGATGGAGTTCTCAAGCGCTTTGCTTTGTCCAATCGCACGGGTTGTCTCCTTATGACACTTCATGGGAAGACTGGGATCAGCATTGGATAGTGGCTACTTGGTGCAATTTCATGCTATTGGAGAGTCTTCAAAGGGGAGTACTATCTTCTCCTTTCCTTTCTAGATTGATTGGTTATGTCTAGGATAGGAACTTCAATGCTTTGTTGATTATTGTCCAATTGTGTTTTGAAAAGTGTGGCATTGATTTCATAACATGATGGAGTTTATTAGTTCACTAAGACGCTTAGGATAGACTTGATTTATCATTGTAAAGTTGCATGCTCCCTTGATGAATCCTTGTATGCTTGTTTGAAAGTTCCTTTGCATGAATTATTACACTTGGTTTGTGGCAAGTTGAAGTGTGTGGTGATGATATCTCTTTATTGCCCTAGTGAGGTTAATATCTGCTTCCAACATGTTTTATTCTTGTGTGTTACCATCTTGCAAAGTTTGCTCTAGAACTTGATTTTTCTCTTGAACGAAATTGTGCAATTGAATGATTGGACATGTATGATGAAGGCAAGTTCTTTCATTAAGCCTAGAGCCAAAAAGCCTTGTCCTTGTGCATTTACCATTGCTAACAACTTTGAGCCTAATTTTACCCATTGTTTCATGACTTAGCTCATTACAAGTCATTAAGTGGAAAACAAAGAATTGTCCCTCCAAGGACCAAAATTAAACAATGAGCAATTGGGTTGTGAATGTGGGTCAAATTTTAAGTTTGGGGTAAGAAGCACCGATGTGCTTAGGTCTTGGGTAGTTAATCACCTCATGCATTTCATCTTGTCTCATATTCATCCTTTTTCAATTTTCGTTTTGTGTTTGTGTAAGAAGCTTAGCTTGGCCAACTCTAGTGGAAAATTGAAGAGAAAAAGAGAAAACAAAAAGTGAAATGAAGGAAACAAAGATTGATAGAAAAAGCTCAAAAAGCATGAAAAAAATCATTGCCAAAAGAAAAAAATACAACAAAAATAAATAAATGAAAGAAAAAATTAGGAAAGCCTTGGAATAAAAGGGTTGCACTACGCCAGATTTGGCCTTTCCTAGCGCACCCTATGCCAGCGGTTCTGTGTCTAACCGCTGGCATACCTTATTCTGTTTTTTAAAAAAATAAAAATACTCTATAGCAGCGGTTACATTGTTAACCCGCTGCTAATACATTGCAATATATGCTAGCGGTTCCATCTTCATCCGCTGGCATTGGCTTTTTTATAATTTTTTAAATTAAAAATATGCTATACCAGCGGTTCATTGTTATAACCGCTGCTAAAATTTATATAAAATTTTTAAAAAAATCCCTTATTACTGGAAACCCTTTTTCACGCTAAACCCTTATGGAAACTCCGCTGAAAACTCCATCTCATTCTCGCATAGCTCTATCATTCTTCCCACCGTCACCGCCGCCATTCACCACCGCACCTTCCTCCCTTCCCCTTCCTCTTCTTCCATAAAACGCATTCTAGGGTTCTCAAGTTCCACGTCATCGATGCCTCACTCACGCAATTCAATTACACGAACAACACGGTCGACTACAACCTAGCTCTCAACATCACGATCCAAAACCAGAACCGGAGGGTCGAGATCTACTACAATCGCATCGAAGCGACGGTGTTGTACGACGATGTGAGGTTCGGGTTCCATTCCGTAGGTCCGTTTTTCCAGCACCCAAGAACACGAGCATGTTGAGCCTTGTGTTCAAGGGCTAGCAAGTGATGCATCTCTTGAATCCGACGAGGTTTCAGAGCTAAATAAGGAAAAAAAGGTTTGGGGATTTACAACATTGATGTGAAGGTTTTGATGAAGGTTCGGTTCAAGTTGGGTTTGTTCAAGTCCGAGAAGGCTACGCCCAAGGTTCGTTGTGACTTGAAGATTCCTTTGAAATCTCACAACAGGACCTCAAATTCCGGTATGTTTGAAACCACTCGTTGCAATTGGTATTACAGATGGAAGCTCATCCATTAGATCTTTCCTCATTATAAACAGAGGTGAAGATGTTAGAAAGACACCACTTTGTGTTGCCAAGATCCTTCGTGAAGGAACCAGAGGTGATTCACTACTTCCCCCCAATTTTCTTTACGAAACTTATCATTTAGTCATGGGTTCTGCGGTTCTGATTGAGTGCTATTGATTCTAAGCTTACCATTGACTCTAACAGGAATGTTTGTTTTGATTTTTCTCTGCATTCTGGTTTATTTTATTTCTTACTTTGATTTTGCAGGGGAGCTTTTTTTTATCACAGATAGGGGGAATGGTTTTTGGAATCTCCATAAATGGGTAATCTTGTGCCCACTAATCTTTGTTTCCATTAGTTATATATGTTGGCTTTCATTTATTTTTTATTTTCTATAATGAAAAATGCTCATTAATACTTTTGATAATTCTAAATTCAAGGGAGGTTTGGTGGATACAATTTGCTCTTATATTACTTTCAAACTAATTCTAAACTTGGTTAGTATTCTCATACCATTGTCATCTTGTCTGCATTGATCTTAACTTCCATTGCCACATTGTCACAGCCAAAAACAATGCATTTTCTGCATTCTCTCAAGTGTGCTTTTGTACTTTTCTTTTTCCCTTAACATGTCCAAGTGTTTTTATTTCTTAAACAGATGGATATAGGAGTTTTGGTGTCCATTGTGTTTATAAGTTGAAGATAAGCTTTCAAGTTCTAAATAAGTTTGTAATCAACTCTTCAACTAATTAACTTTGTGTTTTCATCTCTTCTTTGACAATTCCCATACTGAAGAAGTATTAAAAAGTAATGAAAATGCTAAAATTAAAGAGAATCATGCGTATTATTTGTGCTTAGCAATTTAATGTCTCTTTATTTTCTTTTCTTTTAATGTCTTATACAATGAGCCATTAGTTCATATGATAATCATTTTTTTCCCTAGATTGAGGACTCTTAATAGTAGTAGCTTGCTATTGAGGTTCTAAGTATTAAATATTGATTTATTTTTAAAATTAAAAATGGTTGCTTTTTTTTTTAAAAAAAAAAAGTAGACAATGCTTGTGGCCATTTCTTTAGTTTAATTTACTTATTGGCTTTAAGGTTTGAACAGTTCAGGCAAAATATCTACTTTTACGGTTGGATTGGTTATGAAGGTTAAAGTATTTGGTAATTAAGAGATATTGACCCTTATAGATTGTGTGAAATGAGTATTGAGTACCATTTACAGAAACTCAGATTTTTTTCACCCAGACATTTAGTTAATCTTTAGCTCTCCTAAAATTAGCTGACATTGAAATATTGGTAATTAAGATATGTTTTGTACTATTAAAATAGCTGACAGCATGTAACAATTAAGTCTAGTTTGAAAATCCACAAATACAGAAAATTAGCTATACCTTATATGCTCATTAAACATCAAGAGTCCCTATCAAGGTTAATAAGTCTACCAGATTGGTTTGAATTTTATGCCAAAACTCTTCCATATCTGTTGATGCGGCTCAGTATGTGCTGTTGCCTGAATGCCTAACAGATTTGATTGTGCAAACTGAAAATTTGATCAATTGCCCTTTAAAGTACATGGTAACAAGGGAATGTTGTCAAATATTAGCTTAAGGTAGGTCATTTGAAGTACCAGAAATTTATGTTGTCAGGCTAAAATTATAAACCCCCAGTGATTTATTTTAGCATAGAGATTTGGTAGTTTCATGGTGTTTATTTTACTAGAGGATTTTACTAGTTGAAGCTTTTCTCATAAAATCTTGGTAGGTTTATGGATTGATAAACATGCTTGCAGACTTGAGACAGTGATATTTGTTTCTGCAACTACTGCGATCGTGAAATGATTAAAAGATGTAATTTTGATGGTTGATGTGGTCTAAATCTAATAAACTTTGTTTCTTATGGTACTTTTATTCAGTAGTATGAATTACTAAATTGTAATTACCTAATATTAATTAAAAGTGATTTAATTTGTGTGGGGCAAAGTGCATGAAGAGAAAGGATACGTTTACTTAAAGTTAGAAAAGCATGCTGTGAAGATGTTGGTAGCTAACCATGTTTTGTGGGTGGTAAGTTCTATGAGGATGCATTGTCTTCCTTCTCCTTTCTATTCTGCTGCTTTTCCAGTTTCTTCTATTATCTAATAAATATTTCTGTGTATTATCTTGTTTTTTACTACTTAACTCGTATTTGAAACAATGGATTTTGGGACAAAGAAAATACCAACTTGGTTGCAGCATCTACCGTTAGCTGCTTGAGGGGTGAAAAGTGATTTTTGTCCCAATGTGATTGAGTTGAATTCATATTACATGTGATGATTTGTGGACTGTTTGCATTTTTTGAGAAACAAATGCATTTATTGCATTATGCCAAAAGGATTGATATATGGTTTGGTGTGAATGAAATACATGGTTGTTTGCATTTCTCAGCTGAGCTAATTTAGCGAAATTTTCTCTGTTTTTGCACTAATACTTGATTGAGAGGTTGGTTGATGTGGAACTGATTATTTTCTTTGATTAGCATCGTGGCAGGGTAAAACATGGATAACCAACAAAAGAAGAGTGATGAGTTTAAGAACTCAAGCAAATATTCTCTTGTTTAATAGCAACGGTAAGACTTATTTTTATAAATTGTAGCTTATTTAGCAACTTAACCTTGGATACTACAATCAAAATAGCAATTGGGATACAAAAGAGGGCCATACTTTCCTTCATGAAACAGAGAATCAGGTCATTGAATTCAGTTGCATTGATGACATGAAGAGTGAAGCTAAGAAAACAGGAAAAAAAAAAAGAAAGAACAGAGAATTTCTAGAGAGAGCCATTTTTCTATAGAAAACTGTTTCTTTAGTGGGATTTGATTTGGTATTAAGCTTAGCATTCTCCACTTTATGTAACAATTATTTGATATGTTTATGTGTAACAGAGTTATCAAAGTACAAGGTAACTGTAAAACAGAATTATAATACTACAATTCAACCTGGTTATCAATTCAATCTTATCTTCTTATTAATTAGTTTTTTACTTATGTTAATGAATTAATTTATTCATATCTACTAAATCTTATCTTTACTGAACTCAGTCCCTTAATCTATATACTCGCTTAAAGTTATTTGGGTAGGAAGTAATAAAAAGAAATCAGTTTTGGGTAATTTTATTTTAGAATCAAATAAATTAATTATTGGGTGTTTGATCCTAATGATTTTGTTTGAAACCAATTCGTTAATTATTTTTATTATTGGGTGTTTGATCTAGTGGTGGTTTTCGCTTTAAATGTGAGGTAGCGAGTTCGTAACACCCCTTTATTAAGTAAAAGATGATAGAACAAATAAAAAAAAGAAAAAAATTAAAAAGACCTATATCAGCAGTTCCAATATAGAACCGCTGCTAAAGATACATATCTATGGCAGCGGTTGCAATTGAATCGCTGCTAAAACATACCGGCCCATTTGTTACATGTTGCCCTTTTCCAGCGGTTATGGAACCGCTGCTAAAGAATGAAGCACCTATAGCAGCATTTCCAATAGCAGCGGTTGGGAACCACTGCTAAAGGCCAAAATAACTGCTGCTAAAGGCTTTTTTTGGCGTAGTGTTGGTTTGGCTTGAGTTTCCTTGTTTATGTTTCCTTCCTTTAGTTCTTTTTCTTTTGTTCCTAAATTGTGCATTTTCCATATATCCATCACTTTGCATTGCATGTAGGTTGTTTTGGTCAGTGTTTTGTTTTTGGTCCTTGGTTAGCCTAGTTCCCTTTCATTTTCCCTACCTTGACCATTAAGCCCCATTACAATCTTGGAAAGACCTTTTGAGGGTCCATTCATTCATGAAAGGCGGTGGAAGTTTTGAGAGTAATCTTAACCTTATGGTAGCACACTTGCATTGATTGGCTTTGAGTGTCAAACTGAACCCTTTTTACACTTGAGTGTTGAGTGAAATACATTTTCTTGTGAGGATTGAGATGGATTTGCCACAAATTTTATATGTGCGGTCTTGATGCTTGCTTCATTGGATGAGTCTTGGGAGTGTGTCAATTTTCAATGAGATGGATGGTCATGCCCTAAGATGTGTTGTTGGATGAGTTGACTCTTGATGTTGTGCAAATTGATGCCATTCTAATTGCTTAGTCCCTTGTATGCTTGATCTTGTGTTTGCTTAGGGACAAACAAACTTTTAAGTTTGGGGTTGTGATAAGTTGCCACTTATCCGTGTTTCATGAGAAATTTTATGCACTTTTAGTTAGTGTTTTTGTGTTTTTATGTCATTTTAGCCTCTTGAATTGAATAAAGTCAAAGAAAGGATTTTCATGATTGGTAGAGTTTAGTTTCCTAGAATTTTGTAGTTTTTTTGTTACTTTTGATGTTCATAACCTTAGTTTTTGTTTGCTTGTGTCCTTTTTTAGGAATTAGGGAAGGAAGAGCATCACTTTGAAGATTTGGACCTGAAGATGGATGAAATTCATGAAGCAAGGTGTAGATTGGGTGTTAGCACGGCTTTTCCAGTTGTGAGCACAGCTCTTCCAAACATCCAAACTACAATATGCCTGTGCGCATAGGTCTCAGAGTTGTGCGCACAGCTTGTTCCCCCTGGTAGTGCTGCTCCTGCGTGTGCGCATAGGTGCTATTGGCTGTGCGCACAACCCTTTTGCAGTATATATTGCGAAAATCAGTTTTAGGGGAAGTTAGTTATGTTCTTTTGTGCGATTTTTTCTGCTTTTTCTCATATTTACTGTCTTCTCTCTTGGGGAGTCTTGGAGAACCAAGCTTGTGGTCACACATTTTGTAATTCTTGTACACTTCCACCATGTATTTCTCTTCTTCTCCATTGTTCTCTTATTCTCCTAGGATGTTTGGCTAGGTTTTAGGTTAGGAAATTGGGGGAAATTGATACTTGAACCCTTGTATTGAACTTCTATGGTCAATTGAAGGTTTTTCATCATGCAATGGAGTGTTTGCTTCTATGATTAATGTTTTTTTTGATTTGATCGACTCAAATTGAGTAATTGTTTCCAATGTTGATGCTTCTCTTGTTTTGATCAAATTTGGGATTGATTTAGATTTAATTAGGTATTGGAAAATACATGATTGTGTTGGAATCGGAGTAATACACCATAAATTTGCATGATTCAAGGAATAGGACTTGTAGGTTATGAGAATTTGAAGAACTCACTCTTGCACTTGTTCTACTTGAATTTTGCCTAAAACATTAGCTCAAAGTTGGTAAATTTCCTTCTTCAATTGGATTGTTAACCTTAGATTATTCTAGATTTAAATACTTGGATAAAGGTAT
Organism: Cyamopsis tetragonoloba; assembly: GCA_037177725.1. Classification (NCBI taxonomy): domain Eukaryota; kingdom Viridiplantae; phylum Streptophyta; class Magnoliopsida; order Fabales; family Fabaceae; genus Cyamopsis; species Cyamopsis tetragonoloba. Next base: position 34,076,467 of record CM074125.1, on the reverse strand, counting down.
CAATTGAACCCAAGGACCTAACATTGTTTGAAATTCTTACAAAACTTTCACAGAATTTTCCTGCATCTTTAATTGTATTCAATTTTCTAATATGAATTAAATCTTACATCAAATTATAATTGTCCAAATAGCGACATCCTTCGGAATGTGGTATTCTAGCAAATAGCCCCTGTGGAAACGATATGCCTACTCATTCTATTCTCTTAAACCGACATAGTACACTTGCTATCATGGCAATGCGCTAATAATTCTTACCGTCCAAAATCGATTCTGGGTGAAGCTGAGATTTACTTTCATGTTGGATTAAGAATTTTACACTATATTTTTTATGTAACTATGCTTCTATTTTTTTTATTAACATAGGTTATGTTACTTAAAATCAGTTAGTTATTGTAACATCCCGAAAATCCCTAAGAGACTTAGGACTTAAGGGATTTAGTTGCGAATTTCAAAGAAAAGAGGAAGGGGGATCAGTTGTAAGTAAAAGAGGTTAAAGGAGGGATGAAAAGAACTTGTATATTCGAATATGAATAGGTATATTTGAATATGAATGACCTATATTCGAATATGAGTGAGTGATATTCGAATATGGACTTTTCATATTCAAATATGAATATGTCTTATTAGAATATGAAGGTCTGATATTCAATTATGGAAAGCTGATTTTTGAATATGGAAGTGTGGGATTAATTACAGGAACTTCATATTTGAATATGGAAGATCCATATCTGAATATGGACCCCTAAAACTATAAATATGGGACCTTACCTCCACACTTCACCATTTTTCTTCCCGTCACTCCATACTCCCTCAATCTTCTCTTCCAAGATACCTCACGAAAACTCTATCACAAATTAACAACACTCCACAACGCTCTATCTTAGAGTCTCGTCTCACAAGTTTCTTCTTGACTAAAAGCTCCAAGGGGTAAGATTCATACTGAAGGACAACAAGTTCTGAAGGAGGAAGTTGGAAACCGAGATTGGAGCTTGAAGAAGAAAAAGGGATTCTGGAAGATTAGAGGTAACCCTAAAAACCCCAAATCAAGGACACTATGAAATGCTAGAAACATGTGGTTAGAAACTAAAAACAATGTGTCAGAGATTGTTTGATACAGGATTATGTATATGATAGAGATGTGCATGTTACGTCTGAATACTGTTTGTTTTGATTAAATGTGCAAGTAGATGATGCATGTTTAGGAATTGTGAATGATGTGGAAATCATAAATTGTATGTGTTGAAAAAGACAAGGGACTCCAGATAATAATGTGAAATTAAGACTAGGACTCTGGATGGGTTTTTAAAATGTTTTAGAAGAATAAGTCCAGAGTTAGTATATCCGAATATGTATTCGAATATGGAGGGCCATATTCGAATATAACACTTATGTCACATGATATTCGAATATAGTATGTCTATATTCGAATATTAGGTTAATGGAACTCTTGTTTGAACGCCTATGATATGAATATGGATGTTTGATGCATTATAACATGTAATATGAAATCAAACAAAAGGAAAAGTGGAAAATGCTTCCCCCATCAAATTGGTTGAGTAAGAGGGTTGAGTTCCGCCGGAAGTAGACCGGGTAAGTGGAGAAAGCATAAAAAGATGAGAATGTAGGGTTATCCCGAAAGGGGCAGATAACCTAAAGTGAAAGGTTATCCCGAGAACGGGGTAGATAACCTAATGAAAAGGGGCTATCCCGAAAGGGGTAGATAGTCCCTGGGCTAGCCCTAGAGAGGGTTGGAAGCCCGGTAGTAGGACCCTGGAAGGACGCTTGCCAAGGCCATGATGATGAGCTCAACTATGCATTCACTATCATGCACCTATGGTGGATTCCCTATGCACAGGGTTTGCCGTTAAAAGAGGAAAGAAGTGAAATGGAAAATGGAATAATTCATGGCATGCATACATACTAAACTTGTCATTTCACACATATTGTGTGTGTTTGTTAGGCATTGATTTGGGGAAATTTTACAGTTAGACTAGCTACCATATTGTAATATTATTTTCAATACCGACGGTTACTCAGTTATATGTCATACATATAACGGATGGTTACAGTATTGTAGGTGATACACTCTTGGAGGGTATCAGTGCCTGAGAAGACGCTTGCAGCTATATTTTGATACACTTAGGTAGTCATTTATTTTGTTGTATGGCTACTTAGTTGGACTGGTGTTCTCTCTGGATTGTAAAGTAAATGGAAATACTTATATAGTTTTGACTTCCGCTACGTGTTAGAAAAAAAAACTGATCCTAAAATCTAGGTGTTTCAGTTATACATAAAATTAATTCTATGAAATTGTTTGAAATTATATATCCTTGGTGGTAGTGGACCTTCAAAGATTAGAAAGAAAAGAATAAGAAGAAGAAATAGGAAAATGTGCACAATGTCTCTTCAAGGCGTGTTCTCTAGCATTTTCCTTTAGGCTTAATTCGCCCCCACCAATTTCAACTGTTGGGGTGCAAAATGGGTTGCCTAGCGAATTTCCTGCACGATACAATGAAGATTCCTTGAGTATGTTTTGCACTTCCAAAACTCAAGTCGTGACAACAATGACTTTTAAAAAGTGATATTTTGCATATATCTCTCATGCCCCAAAGAAATAGGCAAATGAAATCAAAGATGCTCTGAGAAATTGGGGTGTTTCATCATGTGTCTCTATTTCATGATTGGTTTCTCATGAATATTGTGAATGTCATGTGTGTTATGAATTCCATATCCATGTCCATCAAATGCGCTTCTATTTATAGACACTTCTTGTTCCTTCATGACGAGTCATATCTTTTTAAGTGAAGTCTTTACATTCAAGAGTCACATTCCTTTAATTGAAGAGTCACATTTGTTGCCCTTGAAATTTAACTAATTTCAAACAATACAATTCTTCATGTTTTGTGAATTTTTCTCACAATCCCCCACCATTTACAAAACATCTTAAAATTCTTATCACTTCGAAAATCTAATATTTTCAGTAATAGGTGTCTTTATGACATGAACCTATACCTAGTAAGACTTGCTTTCACCCATCCGAAATAATGTGGTAGACAAGCCTTTAACCAATTATCCCATCAGAATAGACGTGCATGCCTTACGCATAACTTTTCGGACCATTGAATGTCGTATTTGTTTGACAAATTTATTATGGTCGTGTGTCATGTATCCTTTTCAAGAGAGCCATAAAAGTCAAGCCCAAAAGACTCTTAGAAGCGGTCTCACTTCACTCTCATATAGGTAGAGTCTATCAAGAGCACCACCTTGCTAGGGTATTCCAGCAAATAGATGCTCATAGGTCTCAAACTCAACCTTATCGTAAACACATGGTAACCAGGTACTTTTTAACCTTGGGATGAATATAAAATAATATAAAGTCAAGTACTTGCAATCACGTTCTGATAGTGTACTTTCACCATTTAACTCAAGACTTTATGTTACTCAAGGGTGAGATGGGTTTCCTCTATGGGTGATTAAATGTTTTATGGGCTTCTCATCCTTCCTTTTGATGTCTTACACATCAAAACATTTGTAAATCCTTTCGTCAAAGAATATGCAAGATTTAACTTAACTTAGATCTTTATATATTAAATAAAACTTGTGAAATTATTCACAGAGCTATGTCATTTATAAATATATCGCGACTTTAATTATAAAGCTATCATAGTGGATAGTTATTGGCATCATTTGCTTAGACAATACCAATAATTCAAGATTGGTTTTAAGCCAAACCGTTTTCTCTTTATTTGTAACAACTATTATAAAAACAACTTGGTGGAATTAGGGATCCAAACACATTAACTAGATAGGAATTTACAATAGCTTAAGACTACTTGAAAAGCTATTGAATAAGCACTAGTTACACTATTATCATACACACACTTACAGAGGTCAAATTAATGTCAATATTAGCCTGAAGCCTTTGCTTTCTTTCCGGCCAAAAGGTGTCCACAACCATCAACACGGCAAGGTCCGATTCTCATAGCCAAGCACAGAATTCTCTCGTTTGACACCCTTGGCTGACCAACACAATAAACTAGGCCATTTAGCCACGTGTATCAAGATGCAAAGTCTTGAAATGAGAAAACTTAATCTTGTCAAATTAATGTGAATAGACAATAATAATATAATTAACCCTCTGACCATAGTGATGATTACATGAACCGAATCCAACACGGGATCGAAAACCAATTTTGACCCAAAAATATCCAAACCCATATAAGGCTTCTTTCAACTCTATATTAAGAATTGTTACTCTATCAAAATTGTTACTAGACTAGGCATCAACGTGCTCTTTGCAAAAACACTCTCATTCCAGTCACCACTCATGGTGACTCTACGGAGGCTCTTTCATATAGTACGCTCGACCCCATATGGAAACACCATCGGGCAAATCAACTAGCAATATACACATATTTCTTAAATCCAAGAAACATCACCCCCACCATAAATATAGACCCATATATTTATAAAAGTATGTATGATCTAGTTGCTAAACCATTAACGAGATGAGAAATCATAATAGGAGTGATATAGCACTTTAATACTGTACTTTTGAGAGGGAAGTCACTTTTATCCCTGAGTTTATCGAAAATTCACTTTAGTCTAAACATTTATTAATTTTTTTTTAAAAATGGTATAGTATTCAAAATAACACACCAAAATAACAATTTAATAGTGATAACATAAGTTTCATATATTAATGCAAGTTTAGAATCACACACCGTCTTACAAAAACAAAAGTAAGGGACTAAAATGAATTTCCAATAAAGTCAAGAATAAAAGTGACATTCACCTCAAGATTGCAGGATTAAAGTGCAATACTCCATCTGTCCCATAATATTAGCCCCAACTAATATTTCACATAGTTTAAGAAAAATAGTTAAATTATTGAAATTAGAAATAATAATTAAACTATTGAGATGTTACACAAGTTAAATTTAAACTCAATTATTTTTTATTGGTTAGATGACTTTGAAAGTTAAAAAGTTATAATAAATGTTTCTAATTGTTTGTGTAGAAACTCATATTATGAGAGAAGACTTTTTTGTAGTTAAGACTTATATTATGGTAAGGAGGAGTATTATTCATCATAATCATCTAATTCAATCAATTTCATTTCATTTCACACGGACTCCCACGTGCGGCGCCTCTTAATCCCACGGTTACAATCGAAAATGAAAAATAACTCTTTTTTCATGTTTTCATTTTGATTCAACAAACTTACAAATCAGTCAAATCTTAGTCCTACAATTTTAAAGAGGACTTCTTTACAAAATGAGTCTTGCTTCTTTAGTATGAAATGAAAAAAACATAAAAAATATTTGTTTATCACACTTTGAACAATATCCTTAGAACAAACTATTTCTATACAGAGGAAGAATTGAAATTTCTAATACTATGATTTGTAGCTGAAGGGGTCGTTATAGGATACACAATTTAAGCTGTGTACCAAATACCACCTTTTGGACTACCTGTTGCACTAGGTCATCATTTTAACAACCCACTTTATATAGAAAAGTTGCTATTAAGGACCTGATAGAATGTTTAATTATTTTAGGAGATTCATTATCAATTTGATTTTTTAAAGGTACAAAAAAGGAGAAATAGTATTTAAATTATTATAAGTGTCCTGGTAGTAGTTTACCAAAAAATAATAAAAACGTACGTTATTAAGAATGTATGGCAATTTACCAAAAAATAATAAAAATGAATGGTATTAAAAAAATTAAAATAAACTATATTTAAAGAAAATTATTTATTGTTAAAAATTCAACAACAACAATGCACGATATTAATAAAATGTACCGTATTAATAATTATTTAAAAACACTGTATACGTTACTAAATATTTTGTGAATATTAATAAGAAGTTATTTATTGCATATTGAATATTATTTTTTTTAAAAAAATTAATTATAAAAAATAGAACAAAATTGTCTTTGGGTCTCGGTAGGTTCAATTAAGTCCCTAGCTCATCAACATGGAAAAATCTACAATACTACTTACTATATATGTACAACACCATTTCAAATAATGATAAGTGGTAATTTAAAAAAAAAAAGTTATAAAATTCCTCTTAATCTCCACCACCTACCATGTATTGCGGATCCGTCACTTTTTATCTCCACCACTCTTTAATTAAAGAGAGTATGTACTAAAGGAGTATTGAAAATTTACTCCACCAACATAGATTACTTGGACCTTACCGGTACTCGACTTGTTTAAAAAATTGACCTTAAGTCCTCGAATCTATAATGTATTGAATAGTGGTCCCTTGTCTATCGACAAAAACGAAATAAAAGGAGAATTATAATAATCTAAATTTCGTGAATTGTCTTCTTCTTTGTGGTCCTGTTCATCATTTTTTAATCTCGAGTAGCTACATAGTCGTTACCAGCTACACTATAAAAATCATCCATCCTCCTCTCCATCGTTTATGTCCCCTGAGTTGCTCGAGTAGTGTGTGGATTTTGAGTGAAAACTGCAAATAGCTGTTATTGAAAATTCTGTTTGGAGAAGGGTGGAACGTTGGTGATTCCTACGTTTGTGCTCTTGTGTTTTAACTTTTATAGTTTGATTGTGTGTTTTAAACTAGGTTTTAAATATGGATTTATTAGGTCATATTGCGCCGCAACGTCAAGTTTTTGGCAACCACTAAAATTACATGAGACTGTAATTACCATTTGCAATGCAATTTAATACAACACAATTATAACAATAATGCAACCGTAACCATAATTTAAAACAAGTGAAAGGCTTGTTGGCAAACATGTGTTGTTTCATCTATAGTTTTTATGCTTTCACTTTTATGTGTTTGTTCCCGTGTCCAAGAGTACTCTAGGCCCAAGCAATTAAAGTAAGAGTTTTAGGCTCCAAAATATTTAGACAAAAAGAAGGCCCTTAAATATATTTTTATTATTTATATACATTAATAAAAAATAACTGTATTTAGTTTTAATAATTTATTAAATATAAATAAATATTATTCAAAAATTATATTATTAATAAATAATATACCAATTGATCTACTTTGTTGTGTAATTAGTCTTATTCTTTATTAACTTGGGTATTTTTTTTGTTTCTTATGTATATACTTTCATCATGAGGATAAAAATTTATTATTTTTTAAGTGTAAATAATCTTGCTTTCTAGACTGACGTTATTTGTATAATATTAACAATTTAATTGTTTTAGTAAAAATAATTTTTCCAAGATTAAAATCATTAAAATATTTTTCAACTTCAACAAATAGTAAATAGAATAAATTTATTATCACTTAATTAATTAAGTGAAAATTTACACAAAAATAATTGTAATAGTTTAAAAAGTAATTTTATATGTTAAAAAATTTAAAATAAAATTTAAATAATTTCAATTAATTATATAAGTAATTTTAAAGACCTATGTTAAATATTTACTTTCGGCCTCTAGATATGTTTGGTCATCTTTCTTGTGTTGTGCATATATATCCACTGCTATTCCTATTTGTGGAAAGATGATTCATTATTTGTGATTATATGTAAACAGTATATTGGTTTGCTGCTATATAGTAAGGTGTATTGCTGCATTATTGTGACGATACACAATTACAACACAAGGGTGGTTCAAGGCCCAAGTAAGTAATGCAAGGGCTTTAAGCCCCCAAATATTTTAAACAAAAAGAAGGCCCCTAAACATATTTTTACTATTTATATACATCAATAAAAAATAAATTTATTTAGTTTTAATAATGTATTAAATTCAAATAAACATTATGTAAAAAAATATTGTATTGAAAACAATACACCAACTTATATATAATTAGGCTTGATTCTACTGTTAATGTGTCAATTATTATTATTTTTTGTTTCTTAGGTATACACAATTGAGGACAAAAGAATGATTATTCTTTAGGTATAAATTATCTTGTTTTCTCGACTCAACTAGTGTTCTTTGTATAATATTAACAATTTCATTGTTCATGTAGAAATAATTTTTTCACAACTAAAATAATTAGAATATATTTTAACGTCAACGATATCTCAACAAATATTAAATAGAATAACTTTACTATCACTTAATTAATTGAATGAAATGTTACAATAAATTAATTATCATAGTTTAATAAGTAATTTTACTTGTTAAAAATATTTAAAATAGACTTTTAATAAAATTGAAATAATTTCAGTTAATAATTATTAATTATTTATGTAGTGGTACAGAGCATTTGGGTCGTTGCATTTTATATAATTTTATCTGATTTCAACAAGCTGATTGCTGCATTTTCTCAATGAAAATTTATTCACAAATATTTCCAAAATTGAGGCTTGTACGAGATATTCACCTAAAATAAATTAAATATCATGGATCTAGTTACAATTTTAGAATGGTATAATATTTTAATCATAGTTATCAAACTCGGACCAGACCGGACGGTTCGACTGAGAATCAGACCCCAATCAGTCCGCTTCGTGATGTGGATCGGATTTGCTTACGAACCAGTAAAAACAGGTTTGACAGGGCATAACCGGTTTGCCACAACTTCCAAATTAATCTAAAAAGCTAAGCTGAAATGATGTCAAGCAGAATCGAACGTGTGACCCATGCTCCCAAATGCACAATTTATCCACCAAACCTAGACTATTTCTTTTTTTATATATGTCAGGTTTAATATATATCAGTTGCTAACAGTATTATAATTGGATGCAAAACACATCGTAATATTATATACCATTATATCATATACAATATCATAATTTATCATTAATGAAATTATATCTAATGAAATATTTATATATTTACATTTTGATTAACCTAATTTTAAAAATAATAGATATCAAATTTTATGTTATTATTATACCATTTTGTTTACTTATAAATTTATATTTTTCAATCTTAAAATATAAATTTTAATGTTACTTATTTCTTTAGTGGCGCATTAATTTGGTTATATTTTTATATTATTAATTTTATCTATTTATTTATTATTTATAATATTAATGGGTGATATTTTTTACGAAGGATAGACATAATAATATTTTATATTTTTTAATTATATAAAAATTATCCAGTTCTGCGAGTGACCCAGTGATCCAATACCTCGGTCGAGTCGATGACCGAGCCAAGTTTAATAAACATAGTTTTAACCACGTGTATCGACTATCTATTGTATTTAGCTAATGCATTTTTAGTGCACTAATTTGAATATATACTACTTTTTTGTTTCAAAAAAAAAAAAACCTGTACCAGAATATAATCCTTCATTACCACCACTCACTAGAATATAATATATCAAACGACTGCCATTGAGTGGCGCACCAAACGCCAGAATTTTGGAGGCGGACCCTAAAACGAATTAGCACAGAGAAAGGAACCTTTTTGTTGAGTGAGAAAGCTACTCAAAACAAAAATTCCATAAACTAAAAAAGATTATAATGAAAGCCACCCAGTTCAGCACCTCTCGGCTTCCACTCTTAGCTTCCTCATTCATTAATTTCCCTCCCACATCAACAATTCAACATAAAAAAAGAAACTAATAATAAATAAAAAAACATTTATAGGTACTAGAGATGCCAAAAGCTTTACATCATTATAAAACTTACCCTCGTTTAGGGAAGTGTATAACCCACAGCTCCAAAAAAACTACTATGTTCCAAATTGCTAGAATCCACTCCTTAAGATGGTTTTCCATTGCTGTTTGGATGTTCTTTCCACCAGTTGAGGTTCTCTCCCATATTGCCTTTGCGAATCTGCATCTTTTCAATGAATCTGTTTCTGTTATGGACCGGATTTATGATATGACAATCATGTATCACATGTCGTCCTAGCCATGATAACGTGTAACCTTGAGAGTATCCCGCCATGAAGAGGGGATATGGATTGCCCCACGAGATATAATGATGCTCGTGGGTTGGACCGAGACAGACATTCATGGCCCATTAAGACCCATGGTCAACCGTAATGCACTTGATATAAATACTCACTTAAGTGCACCATGCAAGGTACGTATCATTCTAATTATCACATAACAACTCTAATTCCAATATTGACTTGAGCGTCGGAGTCGTTGCAGGTGCATCACCGCCACTGTTGGAGCTTGGACACTGTATCTTGAGTCTGCCATTGATCCAAATCATCGTCGGCATTTCCTGTCTGCTATCCCAACTAGGTACGATCTCGTGCCATCTATGGGGAACTGAACAAAAAGCTTTTTCTCCCCTGTTGTCGACGATGGTGTATTCAACTCGACAAAAGCATTATAATGATTCGAGTGTTCAAGACCTGGTTGACGGGTAGCAAGGCGATGACTCTGGTCAGCCAGGAGGATCACACAACCTTTCAACCTAGAAGCAAAGTTTCGCAAATTGCAGAAGTTGGTAAAAACATAAACCAAGGAGATCGCGGCTCTGAAAAAGAAGGAACACCTACGAAACGGCAAAGAAAAGATAGTCAAGGAGGATTTAGTCCAAGGAGCTAAGAAGTAACCTTAACAAGGTGCGGGAAACCTGGAGAATGATCAACAATAGCAGGACCCAGCCAACAACGGCGATAACGGCAACCTTGATCTGAAAAATGCGGAGAAGCATTTGGAGATTAGGGTTAGCCGACAGCAAGAAGGGATCCCTCATTAAGATTTTAAAGCAGCATCCCGGGTAGAAGGAGCTAACCCGCCACTGGTGCCTCAGAGAGGCCAACAAGTTCTCCAACAAGAACACATGGCAGAAAATGTTCCGGAGTTTGGCTACACAAACAACCCCTTCACTCCGTGTATCATGTCTCACGCCTTGCCTCAGGGATTTTAATTTACAAAGCAGTTAAAGGAGTATGATAGGACCAAAGATCCTACCTTGACCATAGCACCTTTAAGAAAGCCATGTATTTCCAGAGTGTGAACGAGGCGATCATATGTCGGGCTTTTCCTTTGACCTATCTAAAGCTGCAAGCCGCTGGTTTTCAGATTTTCCACCACAATCAATCAATAACTTGAAGACCTTCAAGGATAAGTTTTTCTTGCATTTTACCAGTAGTAAACATCAATTTAAATATGAATTTAATTTGGAAACCATTAAACAAATGAAAGATGAATCCTTAAGAGAATATATCACCCGCTTTAATAATGAAGTACTAGAGGTTAGGAATGTTGAACCTAATCTAGTGTTGTATTTCATTGTTAAAGGATTAAAACCAGGTGCCTTTGCTAAACATTTGGCTGGCGAGAAGCCCACATCCATGGATGACTTGAAGGCAAGGGTAGAAAAAATGATAAGAATTGAAGAATGGGAGAAAGCTGAAGCAGTCCAAGCTGCTAAGAAAGAGGAAAAGGGCAAGAATCCCCAAATTAGCCAATGCCGAGGGAAGGATGACAAGCCTCAGGATAAACCGCAAAAGGGACCATGGCAGTTATGTTCAACATACACTCCCCTAACTGTCTCTCCAGCAACGGTTTATAAAGAGGTCAAGAATTTCGAGTTGAATGATAGACCACCACATCTTAGAACTCCAGGAAGATTCCAGAATAAGTACTGTCATTACCACCGAGATAGGGGGCATGCTACAACGAATGTGTTCAGCTTTGGGATGCTATTGAAAAGATAATTAGACAAGGCATGCTTAGGAACTACACAGACGGTTCCAATGATAGAAGGGATCGTCGACGTAACCCCTCCCCCAAGATAGAAGACCAAGATCTCCTCAAAGTAACGGAAAGCAGGGATCTGAAAATCGAAGTAGATCTCGGAGCCCCAGAAGAAATCAAGAATCCCCTCCTAGGGGGTGATCCAGGTCATAGCGGGAGGTGCAAGTAGGAAGGGGCTAGAAGACAGAAAAAGGATCCGGGATGCCAAAGATTCTTGCTCACAAGTTGTTCAGGTAACTAACCCGGTCTTGTCTTTTCAAATGCGGATCTACCAGAGGAACAAGTTAAAGACAATGAGCCATTAGTGGTAGTCGCGAACCTGGGTGATTTTGAGGTCCACCGTATTTGCATTGACCAGGGAAGCTCGGTGAACATCATGTTCCGAAGCCTGTTTGATAAGATGGTCCTTGGATCAAAAGACTTGATTCCTCACAAAGGGAGCCTTATTGGTTTTACAGGAGACGCTATAGTCCCAAAGGGTTATGTAGATTTGAAAGTCTTCTTTGGGAAGAAGCCATGTGCCAAGACAGTCACAATCAAGTTTATTGTGGTAGACTGCCCCTCAGATATAATTTCTTAATTGGCCATCTGAGTTTAAACCATCTGGGTGCCATTGTGTCCACCATACACCTGGATTTGAAGTATCCCGGAGAAAATGGTTCTGTTGTTATGGTGCGAGGAAAAAACAATGATGCAAAGCGATGTTATCAGAAAAGTTTGAAGATCACTAAATCGCCAACTATCCCGTCGGATCACCAAGAAAGAAAGGGGAAGAAATAGATAGAACGCTGAGATCTTTCCCGAGACGAAGGAGTTATGATGACTAATTTGGACCCTCGAGCAGACTTTGAAGAACAGAGGCCTCAGCCACAAGGTGATCAGATTTTGGTTCAGATAGGGCCAAGTGAAAAGGGCGGCTTATCGAGTTGCTCAAGCAGAATAAAGAACTTTTTGCTTGGGTTTCTTCTGATATGCCCGTAGTAAATCTAGATTTTGCTTGTCATCATTTGGCCATAAAGCTGGGATGTGTCCCAGTTGCCCAGAAGAAGCAAAGAATGGGCCCCGAAAGGATAGAAGCCATCGATAAACAATTAAAAGAGCTTGACGGTTTCATTCGCGAGACACGCTACACGGAATGGCTCTCTAATGTCGTCATGGTAAAAAAAGCCAATGGAAAATGGAGAATGTGTACAGACTACACATACTTGAGCAAGGCGTGTTCTAAAGATCCTTTTCCACTCCCTTGCATTGACAAGCTGATTGATAACTCTGCTAAGTACAAATACTTATCTTTCATGGATGCCTATACATGATACAACCAGATCCCTATGCATCCTGATGACTAAGAAAAGACAACCTTCATAACCGACATGGGCGTTTATTGCTATAACATGATGCTGTTCGGTCTGACGAATGCTGGTACAACATATCAGCGCATGATGAGGAAAGTTTTTGAAAAGTAGATTGGCAAAATTATGGAGGTCTATATCGATGACATGATAGTTAAGACTCCTGACGATAAGTAACCAGTTGCATATTTGCAAGAAAACTTTATCCAACTGCGCAGGTATGATCTTAAACAAAATCCTAATAAATGTACTTTTGGCGTTGAGGCAGCAAAATTTCTGTGTTTTATGCTAACTAACTGCGGGATTGAGGTAAACCCAAACAAGTGTAGTGCTGTTTTGAATATGCAGAGCCGCAGGACAATCAAACAAGTCCAACAAGTGATGGGGAGAATTGCATCGCTAACCCGATTCTTGCCAGCTTCAGCTCAAAGATGTTTACCATTCTTCAAAATGCTGCACAACAAACAGACTTTCAAGTGAGATTCGGAGTGTGAAGGTGATTTTAGCTTCAACATCTGTTCTGTCTTGCCTAGATCCCGGCCAGATGTCGTACCTATACTTGGTTGTGACATATGAATCTATCAGTGTCGCCTTGGTCAAAGAGGAACCTCGGATTCAAAGTCTGGTATATTTTGTGTCTAAGGCACTACAGGGCTTAGAATTAAATTACCAGAGGCTTAAAAATGTTGCTTATACTCTACTCTTAGCATCCAGGCGGCTGTGCCCTTACTTCAAATGTAACCCCATCATGGTGCGCACCAACCATCCGATCAGGCAAGTCTAACATAAGCCTGATCTCGTTGGGAGGATGATGGATTGGGTCGTTGAGCTCTCACAGTATCTCATATCCTATGAGCCAAGACAAGCGACCAAAGCTCAAGTTTTGGCCGAATTCTTTGCCAAGATGACTCATCCCGGAGGACAAACCCCAGGATCGTGGACGATTTATGTAGACGGATCTTCGAACACAAAGGGTTCTGGAGCCGGGATATTGATTGAGAATGATGAAGGGGTGACAGTTGAGTACTCCCTCAAATTTGAATTTCAAACCTTAAACATTCAGGCGGAATATGAGGCTTGTTTAGCCGGGATAAGGGCAACTAAGGAGCTGGGAGCTACTGCAATAAGCCTCTGCTCTAATTCTCGGCTAGTCGTATCTCAGATTCGGGAAGATTATCAAGCTAAAGAACCTTTGATGCATTAGTATCTCGCCATGGTTAAAGAGAGTTTGATTGGACTCTCTAAGTTTGAGATCAAGCATGTCCCACGAGTTGGAGACAGTAGAGCTGATTTGCTGTCAAAATTAGCAAGCACTAGATTAGCTTTTGCTTTGCATTCAGTCGTAGAAGAAGTCGTCCCAACACCATGCACTATTCTTCAAGTGGAAAATAATGATTAGAGAACCCTGTTGAAGAATTATATTGCAAAGGGGATATTACCTGATGACCAGAAAGAAGCTAGGAAGATAGTTCAGAAATCTTCCAGGTGCATCGTTAATAAAGGTCAGCTATTTAGAAGAGGATTATCCACACCGCTGATCAAGTGTATTGGGCCTTTTGAGATTTGGTATGTATTGACTAAAGTGCATGAAGGTAGCTGTGGTCATCATATTTGAGGAAAGTCCTTAGCTAGAAAATCTTTAACGGCGGGGTATTTTTGGCCCACCATGAATACGCAGCCCTCTATCTCGTATCACGGCTGAAGATCTGCACAACATATCAACCCCATGACCCTTCCATTCTTGGGGATTGGATCTTTTAGGACCTTTCACTCCTATTGCAGGTAAGTTGAAACATTTAATTGTTGCTTTAGATTATTACACTAAGTGGATTGAATTGGAACCTTGTGATAACGGGACTCATTTTACTTACAAAGAATTTCTAGAAATGCTAGCAGGGATCCATATCAAGCAATACCTTGCTAGCGTAGAACACCTGTAATCCAATGGACAGGAAAAATCAGCTAACAAGATAATCCTGAACGGCTTAAAGAAACGGTTTGAGAAGGCCGAGGCTAGATGGACAGAGAACCTTTATCAAGTGCTTTGGAGCTACATGACCGCTCCTCACAGCATCACTGGAGAAACGCCATTTAGAATGGTTTATGGAACTGATGCAGTCATTCTGGTGGAAATCGGCCAACAATCATGGCGAGTCATGTATCCGGCTAAAGAAAATGAACAATTGTTGAGAGAAGACTCTAACATGATAGATGAACTTAGAGAGATAGCCAGGATAAAGGAGTTATCTCAGAAGCTGCAAGTCACCCAAAGGTACTACTTGCAGGTGGTTAAAAGGAATTTCCAAGCTAGTGATCTAGTGATGAGGAGAGCCAGCATTAGGAATAGAAATGCCAAGGATGGTAAATTTAAGGGAAACTGGGAAGGCCCTTACTGAGTAAAAAGCGCTACTACAAAGGGGCATATCATTTAGAGACTTTGAAAGGCAAAGAACTCCCACGGACTCTTAATGTCGCCGATCTAAGGCGATACTACAGCTGAACAAGGACTCTTAATAAGGGGTTATCTTTTTCTTGTAGCAGGTTTTATCCCTAAGGAGGGTTTTTCTACTAGAGATTTTAACAAGGCCCCAACCAATTTCCTTCAATAAAAAGTACTTCTTTTAGAAACTATTAACTTGTTGAATTTCATTGTGTATGCATACCTTGTCAGTATTTTTTCACTTGCAGGAAAATCAATAATATCGATACAAGTATCCCGGAATAAATAAAAACGAAATCACATCAAGATAAATTCAGCAAACACAACCAGGATACATATGTCGTCGACATGAAAGAGTTCCCCAAGGCAATCATAAGCAAAAGGTGACAAAGGTCACTAGGGTGTCATGGTCTCTTCAAAAGAAGACGACAAAGGCCGCATCTACAAAGTTCAGGAATCAAGTCCTCTACATGTCACCAATCAACAAATATGATAGATCAATAACATCTCGACTATTTCGAAGCAACCAGCTTTGAGACTACGAAAAGATAATATGATTAAACAAGCGATACCATGAAAAAGTGCGATATTGAAGAAATAGGAGTTTGGAAATATTATAATAGTGAAACAGGAAAGTTCATACAATTTTCAAGTGCTGAAGCTGAAGAGCTCAAATAAGAGCCGCCAAAATACAAAGGGAAATAAAAAAGAAGAAAAGAAATATAAATGGAGCTGTTAAGCTTTAGCATCTCCATCTGCATCCTTGGTGCCATCAGCCTCTTCTTTATCTTCAGAAGGAGGAGAGTCATAGTTAAATGACTCCATGGAGTTGCCGTTCTGGAGGACAAGATTTTGGTTATCATGGAAATCCTAAAACTACTCGTCCTTAACACCGTGGAATGGATCTAGCATACAAAGTTTTAGCTCCACGCCGGGATTCAGAAACTTCTTTGATATGAGAGCCTCTCGATAGGCGTCATATCCAGCCTCGGTAAGCTCTGTGTTCTTGGCCTCTTCTTTTGCCTCCAAAGCCAAATTGACTTCCGCCACTTGAGCCTTGACCTACGTGATCTCCTGTTCAGACTTCTTCATCTCAGAAGCTTAAAAGGAATTCTTTTTCTTCTAAGCCGCGAGAAGCTCATCATGCTCAGCTAAGGACTTGGTCCTCTTTTCAAAGTCCTTTAGCTGGCACTCCAACTGATCAATAACTTCCTTGGAGCTCTTGAGCATCGTTTCCTGCAACTTGAGGTCGTCCACGGCATCTTGGAGGTCAATTTTCAACTTAGAAATTTTGTCTGAGCTTTTAGCCTCCTCATAACATTTCACAACATGGCCATGTTCATGGCCATCCAGCCCATGAGTGACTAGACTTGACCCTGCGACAAAATGAATAAGATCAAAATGACATGCAAAATAGTAGTAGAGAATATAAGAGCAAAGTTTGAAGAGGGCTTACCATTCTTGTGTCGGCATTCCCCCTTTGGAAGAAATCGTCGTGATGAAATTGGATGGTTGGAGAAGAAAACCCTTGCCAGACCTGCGGTGGGTTCGTCATCACTGGGATGAGCTCTCGGGATGAACCACCCCCAGTCTCAGAAGGGGTATCAGCATTCAACATTTGCGAATAAATCAAAAGAACACATGCAGAATATAAACTGACAAAAAAGAAGACACAACGAAGTTTACCTTGAGTAGTACAATTGTGCTTGCTTTGCCTAGCCTCACCACCTTTTTTAGTGGCAACAGTAGCAGGGGCTTTACCCCCAAGTGGAGACCCTCTGGCTTCTGATGTCAGTAGTACCAAGTGAAGGAGTGCCAAGTGGGTTCACCTTCCCTTTACCCTTAGCATCTTTGGCAGCCTTGGCATCAAAACAAGCACATAACTTAGACATAATATCGGCTGCAAAAGGAGAATGAGACATTAGCATAAACACTTCAAAGTAAACAACAGATACAGAAAGACAAGCAAAACTTTTACATAAGCAGGTGGCGAGATTAGCTCGGGAAGCCCCTAGCACATCCCAGCAGCGGATAGGCATCCGTTGGCTGGACACGAAATCGTGCAAGTTATTGAAGGTCTTCTCGTCATCATCTTTTATAAAACTGCATTCCAGCTCACCATATACAAGTGACTTGGAATATTGGTCCACCTCCCAGTATAGAGGGAATAAGGGCTTGTGACTGGCACTCTCCTAAAAAGGAAGAAACCCCTTTTTCTTGGCCGTGACCCTCACATATAAATCTCGGGGCACCTTGACAGAATCGTCCCATGGAATAAACATATGAGAGATATTTTTACGGTGATGAAGAGACACCCACGATTTCTTAGTAGAACCCCGATATGGGCAAATAATACAGAAACAGATTCGAAGAATATTCTTACTCGTTCGCCCAACGAAAAACTTTGAAGGCCTGCATAAACGCCCAGCAATTTTGGGTGAAGTTGAGAGGGGACCAGATGAAGGTTATGTAGAACTTCTATTTGTAAATCAGAAAATGAGAAACGGAGACGAAATTGGTCGAACATGGTGGTATAAGCCATGAAGAAGGGTTTCTCCCCTGCAACTGCGGCTGTACAAATCCTTTCGTCCTCCCCTGAGATCTCAAGTTTATAATCGTTGGAGGGATTGGAAGTATTGGAATTATCAGGGTGTTGAGCCCATAATGAAAACATTTCTTCCATTCCGCCTCAACAAGCTTCAACTGCTTCTGCATCTTTAGCGAATAGGCTTTGCTCAACCAAGTAGCAGGAACCCATAACAAGTTATTGATATCTCTGATACCCTCCCATTCAGGCCTCATTGGTTGAAAATCTATGTCGGCCCCGGACGGACCAGCTTCACTAGTCCCCACGTTAGCATCCATATTCCGCCCTTGTTCGGCCGATATTTCATTTGCAGGGTGTGGGCGAGGTCTCTTGGGTGCCATATCTACAAATTTATAAGAGGAACGGTTAGATCCCAGAAGGGAAGAACATGGAGTAGGAGGACGAGAAGGACAATAAGCCGGATCAGATTCAAAATCTAGAGAGTTATTCATAGAAGACGATAAGTCATCAAGGTTTTCTGAGTTACTTCCGGGATCATTTTGGACGGGATTGGTTTTTATTAACATATGTTCTCCACCGGGATGTTCCATAGAAGAATCTTCTAAAGATTTCCTAAAAGAAACTACGTAGACAGGGGGTTCTAGGTTTAAGGTGTTGAAGGAACCACTAACATTCTGGGTAACTGACTCACCACTCTCAGATTTTTTCGGTGTATGCACCCAAACAACTTGAGGTTTAGAAAAATCAGGAGTATTGATGGAGCACATACCTCTCACGAGGTCAGGATTTGCAACTCTTAAAGGTTTTGAAATCCTATTCGCCAGAACCCTAAGATCCCTAGTGTTACAGGAATTAGAGGAAGAACCGCTGGAAAGGTGTATGATTTGGCCTTCCATTGAAAGGGGGCAGGGCACTAAAGAAATAAAAACAAGGAAATTGATGCCTAGAAAGTATAAGATCCAAACTCACAATGCAGAACACACAAGCAAAGATGAACAAAAAAAAGTCAGGAGGAAGAACGCCATACTTGAATGAAGAGAGAGGCAGATGAAATGTTCGGTAAAATCCTCGAACGAAGAACTTCGAGAGAGATTATCTTACTCTTCGAAGCAGAAGGAAAAAGACAAAGGATGAACACATAGAGAAAATAAAGAACCAAAGGAGGAATTTCTGCGATTAAAGATAGAAGGAATTTTGAAATTGAAAAGTGACAGAAATACTCCTTTCTGTATATATAATTAAAGAGGAAATACGAAAACCGTCCCATCGCATTAAAGAGCGTATGGATCGAGACTGCACGCAAACATCGCGCGCGTTACCCTATAAGGGCGCGTGTTATCACGCACCTCCAAATGAAGGTCAACTGTTTTGTCAGACATTAATACCGGGAAACTCAAAAGTTCTTAGTTGACCTATGACAAAGATGAACCGACATGTGAAATGCAACTCGTCGACTTACCAAATGGCAACCCAACGACTTGGTGGGCAACTGTTATGGACAAGATTTATGATATCACGGTCATGTGTTACAGGTCGTCCTAGGCATGATAAGGTGTAACCTTGAGAGTATCCCGCCATTAAGACGTGATATGGATTGGCCCACGAGATATAACGATGCTCGTTGGTTGGGCCGAGGAAGAGCATTCATGGACCATTAAGACCCATGGTCAACCCTAATGCACCTGATATAAATATTCACAAGTTCACCATGCAAGGTACGTATCACTCTAATTATCACATAACAACCCTAATTCCCATATAAACTTGAGCATCAGAGTCCTTGCAGGTGCACTACCGCCGCTGTTGGAGATTGAACACCATATGTTTAGTTTGCCATTGATCCAGATAATCCCCAGCATTGCCTTTCCGCTATCCCAACCAGGTACGATCACAACAGTTTCGTTTTTGCCTCTCATTTTCTATACTTTGATTTTTTTATGTTGAGCAAGGTTTTAAATTACATTAGTAATCACGATTGCGATAATGCAACTACTGCGACGCGTAGTGCGCATGTTGTGGCGTGTATTTCTTTTTGTGTTTGCACAGAATACAATAAAATACTTTATAATTATTTTAACTCGTCATATAGTTTTCACTTGTAAAGTTTTAAATGTTTTTATTTATTTTTAAGATCCTAAATAAGCTAAATATTACATTTAAATTGTTTTCATATAAAAACAATTTATGAGACGACATAATGAACCAGCTATATAAATATATAGACATTAAATATTACTAACTACTATAAAGTTCAATAAAAACAAATTAAGTTAAGAAGCTAAAAAAAACTGAAATAAAACTAACCAAAACAAAATATAATAGGCTTGAGGCCAAACGCACTAATTTTCAAAGTAAGAAAAAAAAATTTAAAATGAAATAAGATCATAAGACTGAAATCCCAATAGAGAAAAAAAATCCCTCGACCTAGAATATTCTTTTACAACAATTAATTCATTAAATAATTAAACACTAAAAAATGAAATGAAAAGCCCGGCCAAAGGAAAGAGAGGTCATGTGCGCAAAACGTGGCCGGTGTGCAGTGTGCCCCTTTCATCTTCTTTTACCAAAACGGCCAAAATCAATGTCCTCCTTCATTGGCATCCTCTTTCTCTCCCTCCAAGTCTTCCATTTTTACTGTCTGCCCCTCTCTTCCTCTCGCAAACACTTTCGCACCCTCCGTCCCTCAATCCCTCTTTCAAGTTTTGGAGTTCCACCAGAAGCAAACAAGGGTTTAAAGCAACTGTTTGCGAAATTTGGAGATCAATTTGACTGATGCAGGAGTTACAGTCAAAATGACATCCCGTTGCAGTTTTTCCCATGATTTGGAAAAGCACTGGAATTGCGGTGCGATGCCATTACGGTGACTGCTGCAACTGCAACATTGCGGCCGGAATTGCGGTTGCAAAATGCAATTGAGATCCAAGCACAGTCAATTGCTTGGTTTGTTGTTTCTTCTCCTCTTGCAATATTAATATCTTCTCTTCAATTGTGTTCTGAGCTATGAATTTAGTAACTGTAACAGGATTTTGTTGTCCAATGTGGTTCAAGAAATCCGTTGCCCATTCTTCCATTGAAGGGTTCCACATGCTCCATAAAGAACACTCTGGATGCTGCGGTGAGATCTACAACTGCATTCGAAGCGTTCAGACTTGCAAAAACACAACTGACTGAGTTGCCGGATCATTATCCCTCAATTCCACGAGAAGTTTTATTAAAGCTAATATTTTCAAAGATACCATGAGTACTGAGAACAAGTGAGCATCGGTGAGCAACGTAGACAAGTTGGATAACAACTACTGAAAATGATGATATTTTCGAGCTCCGATAATTCAATGTTGGCAGAAAATATGAGCACAGCTTGTAATTACAGGGCCATATGGAGGCTAAGGCAAATTGGACAGATACATTCATCACACAGCCCTGCATCCTCTAACTCTGTACTATAAGAAAATAATGCTTCTTATATCATGACATATTACCGAAATCATTAATACTTACTAAAAAAGCTTTTCAACTAAAAAGTCATACACTCCAAATTGAATTATTCAAACACATAATGAAAATATATATACCTCGAAATTGAGGGAAATACGAGTTAAGCCTTGCATTGTGCCAAGTTGGAACATAATCGACCTTAATCATTTCTATTATGGAGGAAGAATCAAACAATCGACTCTCAATGCCATAAATTCCGATGCCCTCCAATTTAGCTTCTATTAGATCTTCATATCGATTGTACAACTCACTCACGTTCTTTGTGGGAAAGCTTAACAAAATATTTCTCCACCACTATTTTTGACAGTCCTTCCAATCCATCTTCCTTAGTTCTTTGTAATAATACCTGAAGACTCCTCTCAACACCATGTCCCTTCCACCGAAGAAATCATCTCTGATATTGAAGACCAACATTCAATGCAGAAGCCCCTCTCTGCAAATAGACCACCTTGTTATTTTATCTTTTCCATCTTTTGTTTTTTGCCTTTTAGTTCTCGTGAGATCTAGGTAGTTATTTCTGGTTTTTCATCTTCTTTTCCTTCACAGTATTATGCTTGTGTATATATAGCTCTGTACATACTTCAAAGTTAGGTTGAGATATCATTTTTCTTCTCCATTCAAATATGTTTGTTCTCTCTTTTTATCTTTGTTCTCAGGTTCTATCGTCTTCAACCTCAGGGTTTCATTACCCAATAATTCAATTTCTTTGGAGATGCTATTGTTGCAGAAACAAGAGATAAAATTATCCTTCTTTCATGGAAGTCTGTTATGGTATCAGTAAGCTGGTAAATCCAGTTATGATGGCTACTTCCGATGATGTGCTCAAGATCACTCAAGATTTTTCTCATCCCTTCTTCATTCATCCAAACGAGAATCCATCAATGATTTTTGTTACCCCGGTTTTGCAAGATGGGAATTATCACACTTGGTCCACTTCTATGAGGATGTGTCTCGAATTGAAAAACAAGGAGGGCTTCATTGATGGCACTCTCAAACAACCCACTATTGATGATCCTCTCTTCCCCTCAAGGAAACGTTGCAACACTCTTGTCCTTGGCTTGATTTTCAGATCAGTGAATCCTGAGATTGCCTAGTCTTTATTGCTTGTTCCGACAGCTACAAGAGCATAGTCTGAGCTTTGAGAAAGATTCTATCATGCTGATCTTTTCAGAATTTCGGAGATTCTAGAAGACATTTATGGCTTTAAGCAGGGCGATCTCTCTGTCACCAAATACTACACCAGTATGAAAACCCCCTGGGACGATATTGACCTTCTCAGTCCCATTCCTGTTTGCACATGTGAATCCTCTTGCACATGTGGTGCTTTCGACAAACTCAAAACTCAACGGAACACAGACATGGTGGTTCGCTTCTTACGGGGTCTAAATGAGTAGTTCACAATTGTTTGCTCACATGTGATTATCATGGATCCTCTTCCGCAATAGAGCAAGGTTCTTTCAATAATCTTGCAGCAAGAACGTCAGTTCCAGGCTTTTGTTTCATCGAGTGGAGGGTTCTGGCTCTGATGGCAGCACCCTCTTCCTCTGACACTCATCCTTCCTCCTCTGTGAAGGCACCTTCCCAACCCAAATTCAACAACTACAATGACAAATTTTGCACCTTTTGCAAGAAAAAAGGGGCACACTTTTGACATTTGCTATAAACGCATCAGTTTTCCTCAAGGCTTCAAATTCAAGAATAAAAAATACCAGGAGAAATCTA
The DNA here is from genome assembly GCA_037177725.1 of Cyamopsis tetragonoloba. Taxonomy (NCBI): domain Eukaryota; kingdom Viridiplantae; phylum Streptophyta; class Magnoliopsida; order Fabales; family Fabaceae; genus Cyamopsis; species Cyamopsis tetragonoloba. The sequence continues at coordinate 34,053,296 of CM074125.1, read as the reverse complement.
CAAATGCCACTCTATGGGACAATCATGAGGAATCCAATATACAAAATCCTGAAGAACATGAAGTGAAATTTGGTTTTACAGCTGAGCGATACAAGTTTCTCCTGGCTCTCCAACTAGATAGGAAATATGAGTCTCCCACTGCACAACTCAATCTCGCATCTATCTAGCACCCGTCCTCCTCTTCCAACATTGCTAGTAACATTTCAAGTTCTATTTGGTTACTTGACACTGGTGCAAGTGATCATATATGTTGTTGTTTAACTTGTTTTTCCTCCTATAAAAGGATTGCACCCATCAAAATCAATCTTCCTGATGGTAGTTATCTTGTTTCTAACATTTGTGGCACTATTTATTTCTCTGATTCTCTATATCTGACAGGTGTGCTTTATCTACCTAATTTCCATTACAATTTAATCTCAGTGAAAAAGATAGCTTCTGTCTTGCGTTGCTATGTTGTTTTTTCTGACTTTTGTTGTTGGTTAAAGACTTCAGGTTCCATGAAGCTGATTGGAACAACTGAATCCCCTCATGGCCTTTACAAGCTTAAGAACATTAGCACCATATCTTGTCATATGCCTCTTTTTCCTGAAAATAAATGATGCAATGTAATTTCTGTCACTGACAATATATGGCATTTTCTCCTTGGTCATTTGTGTGATGAACGTTTACTTGTAATGAAAAGAGACTCATCATTTCCTTCATTGTAATAAAAATCATATATGTGATGTATGCCACTTTGCTAAGCAAAAATATTTGCCTTATAATTGGAGCAATTCTATTTCTATGCATGCTTTTGACCTTATTCATGCTGATATATGGGGTCCCATTAACGTTCCCTCCCTTCATGGCCATTCTTACTTCTTAACCATAATTGATGATATGTCTCATTATACTTGGACTATTTTGCTTAAATCTAAATTTGAGGTAAGGGGTTTTTGGTAGAGCTTCTTCCTAATGGTAAAAACTCAATTTAAGACTAATATTAAAACTATAAGAACTGACAATGGCTTGGAATTCAACGTGACTGATTTTTATGCCTTACATGGTGTTATACATCATACCTCATGTACTGAGACTCCGCAGCAAAATGCTGTGGTAGAAAGAAAACATCAACATCTCTTTGATGTTAATCGTAGCCTCCTTTTTCTATCCAACCATCCTAAGTGTTTTTGGTCCTATGCTCTTGGTCATGCATGTTTTTTGTACTGGATTTACTGCATTTGAGAATATTTGGATGTCTGTCCTTTGCTTTTATCTTGACTAGTCCCAGGACAAAGCTAGATCCGCGGGCAAGAAAATGTGTTTTCATTGGTTTCAAACCCGGGACAAAAGGTTACTTGTTATATGATGTAAACAATCATAAACTCTTTGTAAACAATCATGAAAGCTTTGTTTCAAGGAATGTGGTGTTCTATGAACACAGCTTTCCATATAATTTTTTGCTGATCTAGATAGCACAGCTAAGCTCACGCCTTGTCTTCCATCCTATCATGATCACTTCAACATCACTTATGAAAAAGTCAATCCTCAAACCTCTGCATCAAATGACCATCCAAATGATTCCTCCACCACTACTCCTCAACCATCTGCTGTTGATGGCTTGAGACATTCTTCCAGAATAAAAAGGGTACCTGAGAAATACAAAGACTATCAATGCATTTTTTCCATGATAGCAGATAAGAATCTCTCCTCCAATCCTCATTTCTCTAACTAGCCTCTTTATCCCTTGTCCTCTGTGCTCTCATATGACAGGTTAGACACCTCATACAAAGCTTTTTAGCAAATATTACAACGTCTACCGAGCCAAGAACTTATTCTCAAGCCGCCAAATCTGCTAAATGGAAGGTTGCTATGGTTGCTGAGATTGAGGCTCTTAAAAGTAACAACACATGGAAAGTTGTGGATCTCCCAGCCAACAAACGGCCCATAGGATGCAAATGGGTCTTTCGCATCAAACATAAATCAGATGGATCCATCGACAGATACAAACCTCGCGTTGTGGAAAAAGGATACACGCAGATAGAAGGTGTGGATTACCTGGAAACCTTCTCACCAGTAGCACACATGACAACTCTCAGACTAATACTCTCCATTGCTGCCGCCAAACAATGGTATCTACATCAACTTGATGTGGATAACGCATTACTGCACAGCCATCTACACGAAGAAGTCTACATGAAACCTCCTCCTGGATACAAGACAGCGTCTCCCAATCATGCTTGCCTCCTTCAGAAATCAATCTACCGTTTAAAACAAGCCAGCCACCAATTGTTCTCCACTCTATCATGCGCTCTTTTGTCTCTAGGATTTGTAAAGAGTGCTGCGGATCACACTCTTTTCATCAAGGCCAGCAAGTCATCTTTCACTGTCCTTCTCATATATGTGGATGATGTTGTTCTCACATGCAATAACATTACAGAAATTCAAGCTGTCAAACATCATCTTCATAGCAGATTCAAAATTAAAGACATTGGTGAGTTACGCTATTTTTTGGGCCTTGAGTTAGCAAGATCACCACAAGGAATTAGTCTAAATCAACGAAGGTACTGTCTCGAACTCCTTGCTGACTCAAGACTTGCAGCTTGCAAACCTGCACACACACCAAAGGATGCTTCTCTGCGGTTATCAAAGAAAATGGGCAAACTTGTTGAGGATATCAAATCATATCGCAGGTTGATAGGACGACTTCTGTAACTACGTTCTACTAGAGTGGACTAAATACTCAGTCAAATAATTAAGCCAATTCTTGGACTACCCCACAGATGTTCACATTCATGCTACAAATAGGATACCTCAAATCTTGCCCTGCAAAAGGACTTTTCTTCCCTGCCCACTCAGACTTCAAGTTGCATGCTTATAGAGACTTTGATTCGGGTGGGTGTCCGGATTCGAGGAATTTCGTTACTGGATTCTGCGTCTTCTATCACTCGGCTCTAATCTCATGGAGAACAAAGAAACAAGTCACGCCATCACGTTCTTCTGTTGAAGCAGAATATCGTGCTTTAGCCATGACAACATATGAAATCCAATGGATAAGTAATCTTTTTCAAACTCTAGACATGCGTCTCACTGTCCCCTGCAACCTTTTCTATGACAACACCTCTGCCATACACATAGCAAAACATGATTCATTTTATGAACGCAGTAAGCATATTGAATTGGATTGCCACACTGTCCGAAACAAGCTCCTTGCTGGGTTAATTCGCCTTCTCCCTGTCTCATCTTCAAACCAGTTCACTGACATCCTTACCAAACCTCTTCCCCGAGAGTCATTTAATACCAATTTGGACAAGCTAGGAATGATCGACATTTATTCTCCAGCTTGCGGGGTGGGGGGAGGGTAATACCGAAAGACTCCTCTCAACACCATGTCCCTTCCACCGAAGAAATCATCTCTGATATTGAAGACCAACATTCAACTGTAGAAGCCCCTTTCTGCAAATAGATCACATTGTTATTTTATCTTTTCCATCTTTTGTTTTTTTCCTTTTAGTCCTTTTGAGATCTAGGTAGTTATTTCTGTTTTTTCTTCTTCTTTTCCTTAGCAGTATTCTGCTTATGTATAGATAGCTCTATACATACTTCAAAGTTGGGTTCAGATATCATTTTTCTTCTCTATTCAAATCTGTTTGTTTTCTCTTTTTATCTTTCTTCTCGGATTCTATCTTCTTCAACCTCAGGGGTTTCATTACCCAATGATTCAATCTCTGCAGAGATGCTCTTGTTGCAGAAAAAGAGATAAAATCATCCTTCTTTCATAGAAGTTTGTTACATAATGAAATTACACTAAACAAAACCTACAAACTCATATAAGAACAAGAAATCATGAGAAAAAGAATTATTTACAAATACATAACGTACCAATGCAATATAATTTACCTGCAAACGTGAGAGACCTCTTTCCATCCCTTGAATGAAAGGTCATTGCACAAAATTTTACCAAAAGCTTCGAACGGAAAATGGTTGGAACTTTGGAAGGCCATGATAAGAAACCATTTAAAAGATCCATTTTCAATGGCTGCTCTGTTGGATGTTACTTAAACTAAATAGTAAAATCCAATAACAAAAGAAGACCGTTGCATTAGAATATAGAGTAAAGTATGATAGAGTTACTTGAATCCATAGGATCACCTGACAACCGAAGCAGCGAAAAAAGGAAGGTTGATCACGGGTTCTCTATCCAAAAGCACAACCGCAATCTCTACAAGTTTTCAACCAAACAAATAAACAAACATGTTAATTAGTAGAGGATGGTGATGTGGTATTCTTCAACCAAACCTCTTTAGCGCGGAACTAGAACGCCTAACTCTAAATGGGGAAGAGTGTGCGGCTATAAGGCGATTTGGTGTGTTGGGGACCATCACCTCTCTATAGGCCTATTTATAGAACCGCCTACAAGGGTTCCCATTGTGCCCACCGCAGGCTAGGCTTAGGTTTCAATTCATATGAGCCCACGTCAATATCAGAATGTAATCTAAACAGATTTCACGGTATCTCTACCGATTATGTTGATCACAACACAATTAATTCAATTAATGTGAATAACAAATATAATCTTTTTAATTAATATTTAGCCCACACAAATTATTACTAGAAATAAAAAAATATCTCTAATAATAATTAGCAGAAATAAAATATTTCTAATAATCTCCCACTTGGGCTGCATATTTGTAACACCTAGATTTTTAGGGTCATTTTTTTTATTTAAAACAGAAGATAGCGGAATACAAAACATTATATATATATATATATATACAAAATAATTACATAAGGTGTTTATTTATTTTACAAGCTAGAGAGAGATCATCAGTCAGTTATATGATGACACCCTCCAAGTATAAGCAAGAGCTACTAGGGTCTTCTCAAGCGCTGACACCCTCCAAGTCTGTATCACCTACAATACTGTAACCTTCAGTTATATGAACGACATATAACTGAGTAACCGTCGGTATTCAAAATAATATATATACAGTATTATACGCAGTCTAACTGGAAAACAACCCTAAATCGAATTCCTAACAACCATACACAAGAGATGCATGAATTATCAATATAACATGTATGCATGCAATGATCATTTTCCATTTTCTTTATTTCCTCTTTTAACGGGAAACCCCGTGCATAGGGAGTCCACCATAGGTGCATGACAGTGAAAGCAAATTTGAGGTCATCATCACGGTCCTGGAAAACGTCCCCCCAGGATCTTACTGCTGGGCTACCAACCCTTTCTAGGGCTATCCTAGGGACTATCTATCCCTTTCAGGATAGCCCCTTTGCACTAGACTATCTACCCCGTTTTCGGGATAGCCTAGCACTTCAGGTTATTTGCCCCTTTCCGGATAACCCTATAATTTCATCTTTTATGCCTGTCCTCTTACCCGGTCTACTTCCGGCAGAACTTAACCCTCTTACTCAACCATTGTTTATGGGGAAATCATTTCCACATTTTCTTTTCATTTAATAACATGTTCTCATGCATCAAACATCATATTCATGTTATATTCAATCAAAAAAGAGTTCCAATAGCACAATATTCGAACACAATCATCCTATGTTTGAATATTATAAGTGTCACGCTCGAATATCTATTTGAATATGGTCTTCCATATTCAGATATATATTCGATTTCAGACTAACTCTGGACTTATACTTTTAAAACAGTCTGAAAACCTATCTAGAGTCCTATTCTCACTTTTATAATCTGGAACCCCTTGTTTGTTACATACACTTCATCATTTCAAGTTGCTAAACATACATCATTTGTTTGCATATTTAAGCAATACAGTATCATGCAATCATATCATATAACATCATGTAGACATATCAAATAACATCAAACATAATCCTAACTTAGTGAATTTCTAACATATTGTCGATATTCCTTAATCACATATTCCTAATCATATCAAAGTGCCCTAGATATGGGGTTTTAGGTTTACCATGAACTTCTAGAATCCTTTTCTCCTCCAAACCCAATCTTAGTATCCAACTCCCATCCTTCTGCACCTGCTGTCTCCGAGGCTGGATCTCAACTCTTTGAAACCTTTAGTTAGGGAGTAAACTTAGTGAAATGTATGGAATTCCTTGGATGGAGAAGTTATAGAGTTTAGTTGATTCGTGGCAGAGGTTTTGTAAAGTGAGGAATCGGGAAAACAACGAGTTTTGAAGACAAACACCCCTATTTATAGACTTTAGGGTTCATACTCTAATATATATTCGAATATAAGGCTCATGTATTCAATTTCCCACTTCCTTATTTGAATATGAAAAGTCCATATTTGAATATTACTTTGCATATTCGAATACTATTCGAATATGATTCAGATACTATTCGAATATGATTCAGATGCTATTCAAATATGATTCAGATACTATTCGAATATGATTCAGATATGATTCAAATATTCATATTCTAATATGATTCAAATATGCATGTGTATATTTGAATATACATGTCAGTTTTGTCCCTCCTTTGACCATTCTACTTACAACAAATCCTCCTCTTTCTTTTCTTTGTAGATTGTAACCAAATCCCTTAAATCCTAAGTCTCCTTTATGGATTTTCTGGATGTTACAATTCTATCCCTCTTAAAATAATTTTGTCCTCAAAATTACAGTATTACCTCCATCACTGAAGTAATTCAGGAGATGCGTCCCTCATGTCCTGCTCCTTTTCCCAAGTGATCTCTGAGAAGTCGATGTTTTCCCAAAGAACCTTTACCAGAGGGATCACCTTGTTTCGTAATGTTTTCTCCCCTCTGTCTAAGATCTTCACAGGTTTCACCCGGTAAGAGGTATTTGACTTCAATGGAATGTTGTTTGCTTCTAAAATTTGAGAGGGATCGGAGACGTACTTTCGGAGCTGAGATAGGTGAAACACATCGTGTAGATTGGACAAGTGAGGAGGTAAGGCTAGCTGGTAAGCAACAGGTCCTATTCTTCGGAGAATCTGATAAGGACCAATGAAACGAGGTTGGATCTCTTTCGTCTTCATTGCTTTTCCAACAGCGGTATATGGTGTAACTTTTAGGAATACATGCTCTTCAACCTTTCTCTAATACGTCTTATGCCATTGGTTGTATCTTGCACTAATTTCGGTCCCAATAGTAACTTATCTCCAGTTTCAAACCAACATATTGGTGACCGACACTTTCTCCCGTAGAGTGCTTCGTAGGATGCTATGCCTATGCTCGAATGAAAACTGTTGTTACATGCGAATTCTACTAAGGGCATATATCTTCCCCAGTCCCCACCTTCTTCCAGCACATAAGCTCACAACATGTCTTTTAGAGTCTAAATTGTTCTTTCGGATTGACCATCAGTTTGGGGATGATGTGAGGTACTCAAATGTAGCCGAGTCCCAAAAGCCTTCTGCAATGCTCCCAAAAAACGTGAAGTGAACTTGGGGTCTCTATCTGACACAATACTCATCGGTGCCCCATATAGCCGGACTATCTTTGCGATGTACACTTTGGCATATTTCTCCACTAAGTAGGTAGTCTTGACAGGCAAGAAGTGAGCAAACTTGGTCAATCTGTCAATGATAACCCAGATTGAGACGTGTCCTACTGGAGTTCTGGGTAATCCAACCACAAAGTCCATGGCTATAGACTCCCATTTCCACTCTGGAATGTCCAATGGCCGAAGCGGTCCAGAGGGTCTTTGATGTTCAACTTTGATTTTTTGACAGGTAAGGCATTTAGACACAAATTCCGCAATTTCTCTCTTCATTCCAGGCCACCAAAATAGCTTCTTCATGTCTTGATACATCTTGGTAGCACCAGGGTGTACTGAGTATTGGCTACTGTGGTTCTCCTCAAGTACCGTCTTCTTGACCTTGGCCTCATTTGGATTACACACTCGGTTTCTAAAAAAAATCATACCATCACCTACCATAGAGAAATCATTTTGTTCCTTGAGCTTCTGGAGTTCGTGATCATATTTTGTGCTTCTCGGATTTGGTCTCTTAGCGCATCCTTCAAGTCAACTTTACCCACAGAAATGCCAGCTCCGTAACAAGATACTTCCAAGTGTAAATCTCTGAATTTCTCCAAAAGTATCATCTGATGAATCATCATAGTTGACACATGGAACAATTTCCTGCTTAGTGCATCAGCCACAACATTAGCTTTCCCCGGATGATACTTCAGTTCAAAATCATAATCCTTCAAGAAGTTTATCCAGCGTCGCTACCTCATATTCAGCTCCTTTTGATTGAACAAGTATCTCATACTTTTATGATCACAGAATACTTCAAATGTTACTCCGTACAAGTAGTGTCTCCAAACCTTCAACGCAAAGACTACTACAGCTAATTCCAAGTCATGCGTTGGGTAATTTGCTTCATGTGGCCGTAATTGCCTGGAAGTTTAAGCAACTGTCTGTCCTTCTTGCATAAGTACACATCCTAAGCCTTGCTTCGACGAATCGCAATACACTTGGAAATTCTTTGTCGGATTAGGAATTACCAACACTGGTGCTGTTGTCAGCTTTTCCTTCAGCAATTGAAAGCTTTCTTCACACTAGGCATCCCACGCAAACGGAACACCCTTCTGTGTCAACTTGGTCAATGGGATTGCAATCTGGGAAAATCTCTTAATGAATCGCCGCTAGTACCTTGCTAATCCCAGAAAACTTCAGATATTTGTAACATTGGTCGGTCGCTCCCACTTCATCACAGCTTCAGCTTTGCTTGGATCTATAGCGACGCCGTCTTTATTAATCACATGGCCCAAGAATTGGACTTCTTCCAACCAGAACTCACACTTGTCTAATTTGGCATACAACTGTTTTTGTTTGACTATACTTAGCACCAATCTCAAATGCTCTTCAAGTTCTTTGGCAGTCTTGGAATAAATGAGGATGTCATCAATGAAGACTACAACAAACTTGTCCAAGTATGGTCGGAAAATGCGGTTCATATAATCCATGAAAATCGCAGGGGCATTTGTCAATCCGAACGGCATTACCAAGTACTCATAATGGTCGTACCGCGTCCGGAATGCAGTCTTAGGAATATCTTCAGGCTTAATCCTATTCTGGTGATATCCCGACCGAAGATCAATCTTGGAAAACACCTTGGCTTCTCACAGTTGGTCAAGCAAGTCATCAATTTGCGGCAGTGGATATTTGTTTTTTACTGTCAACTTATTCATCTCTCGATAGTCCACACACAAACGCAACTTCCCATCTTTCTTCTTGACGAGTAACACTGGGGCTCCCCACGGCGAAGCGCTCGGTCTAATAAATTGCTTCTGCATTAGCTCTTCGATCTGTCGTTTTACTTCCGCCAACTCGAGTGATTCCATCGTATACGGTGCCTTAGAAACAGGTCCAAATCTCAGAATTAACTCAATTGAAAACTCTACTTCTCTTTCTGGTGGCAAGGATTCGATGTCATCAGGAAACACTTCCGGAAACTCTCGGACTACGGGGAGGGAATTAACTTTCACTAACTTCTTAACATCACTTACACAAACAACCAGATACCTTGGACCATCATCATACATAGACATTTTATGGAGATCAAAAGTAAGGTGATGCATACAGTATATCTCCAAGCCTCGGTCTGGAACATGCACGGTCCTGGCGGCACAATTGATCTTGACTTTATGAGCTTTGAGCTAGTCCATGCCCAAAATTACATCTAACCCTTTCATCGATAAACAGTACGAATCTAAGCAAAAGGTCTTGTCTTGAAAATCTAGGAATACTGGGGAACACATAGTTGTTGTACATATTTTCTCTTCAGACGGAGTAAACACTAGCACTTTATATGGTAACTTGGTCACAGGAAAATATACTCGTTTTGCACATTCTACCGAAATGAATGAGTGAGCCGCACCCGAATCAAACAAGATATTAACAGGCTTTGATTTTATTAATTCGATACCTTGGATAAGATTCTTGGAATGGTCAACCTCCTCAGCATTCATCGTATACACCCAACCTCTCACCTGACTCTTCTTCTTGTCCTCCTCTGCTGGCCTCTGATCCTTGTCTTGGCATTGCCAGCTGAGATGTCCCGGCTTCTGGCATATGAAACAAACCCTCTTGTTCCTGTAGCACTCTCCTCTGTGAAGTTTCCCACAAGTCTTACATTTTGGGATAGTATTCCTGCCTTTTTCAACTACTTCCTTGCCTTTTCCTCTTTTTGAGCTTCCTTCCTCCCTCTTGCGTTTCCACAAAAGCTGTCTACTAGCCGCCACTTCGTCCAATGACTGTTAAACAAGTTGGCATGCTTGAATCAAAGTATGATACTCCCGGATTTGATGAGTTATCACCAATTTTCTGACCTTCGGCGTAAGGCCTTGTTCAAACCTCTTAGATTTCCACGCCTCATCAGGTTGGTTCTGAAGATTATTCGAGAATCGAGCTAAGCTTTCAAATCTGGCAACATACTCATCCACAGTCATGTCACCTTGTTGCAATGTAAGAAATTCTATCTCCTTCTGATCTTTCACATTGGAGAGAAAATACTTGTTTAGAAACAAAGTCTTAAATTCCTCCCAAGTCATATGACCTCCAGTCGCCTCCATATGTTCTCGGTGTCTCTTCCACCATTGTGATGCTTCTCCTCTGAGTCTATAAGTGGCCAATTCTACCTTATCCTGATCGCCAGATCTAGTTACCCGAAAAATTCCCCTAATTGATCTAACCACTCCTCTGCTACCATAGGATCTCTTCCACCGGAGAAAGTGGGTGGGTCATGTCTCCAAAAACTCTGATAACGATCTTGCCGACCTTGTGCCTCCATCATCTGAGTCATGGCCTGTGCCATCTGTTGTACCAACGGAGAATCGGTCTGAGTGGGTGTCACATTGGTGTTAGAACGAGGTCTACCGGGGTGTCTTCCTGCCATGCCTTCCTGCATACAACACACCACACTGAGTTGATCAGGCTCAATAAAATGAATCGCATACAGTCAACATCTCAGGTTAAGATATGACTTATCTCTCTGGACTTTTATCTCAGTTACATATCACATACCACAGTCCGAATAGGACCAAACTGCTCTGATACCAAATTGTAACACCTAGATTTTTAGGGACATTTTTTTTATTTAAAATAGCAGACAGCGGAATGCAAAACATTATATATATATATATATATATATACACACAAAATAATTACATAAGGTGTTTATTTATTTTACAAGCCAGAGAGAGATCATCAGTCCGGATAGGTAACCATACAACAAAACTAAGGGCTACCTAAGTATAAGCAAGAGCTACTAGGGTCTTCTCAAGCGCTGACACCCTCCAAGTCTGTATCACCTGCAATACTGTAACCTTCAGTTATATGAACGACATATAACTGAGTAACCGTCAGTATTCAAAATAATATATATACAATATTAATGGCAGTCTAACTGGAAAACAGCCCCAAATCCAATTTCTAACAACCACACACAAGAGATGCATGAATTATCAATATAACATGTATGCATGCCATGATCATTTTCCATTTTCTTTATTTCCTCTTTTAACGGGAAACCCCGTGCATAGGGAGTCCACCATAGGTGCATGACAGTGAATGCACATTTGAGCTCATCATCATGGTCTTGGCAAGCGTCCCCCCAGGATCCTACTGCCGGGATACCAACCCTTTCTAGGGCTATCCTAGGGACTCTCTACCCCTTTCGGGATAGCCCCTTTGCACTAGACTATCTACCCCGTTTTCGGGATAGCCTAGCACTTCAGGTTATCTGCCCCTTTTAGGGTAACCCTACAATCTCATCTTTTATGCTTGTCCTATTACCCGGTCTACTTCCGGCGAATCTTAACCCTCTTACTTAACCACTGTGGATGGGGAAAGCATTTCAACATTTACTTTTCCTTTAATAACATGTTCTCATGCATCAAACATCATATTCATGTTATAATCAATCAAACAAGAGTCCCAATAGCATAATATTCGAACACAATCATCCTATGTTTGAATATTATAAGTGTCACGCTCGAATATCTATTTGAATATGGTCTTCCATATTCAGATACATATTTGATTTCATACTAACTCTTGACTTATACTTTTAAAACAATTTGAAAACCTTTCCAGAGTCCTATTCTCACTTTTATAATCTGGAACCCCTTGTCTGGTACATACACTTCATCATTTCAAATTCCTAAACATACATCATTTGTTTGCATATTCAAGCAATATAGTATCATGCATACATATCATATAACATCATGTAGACATATCAAATAACATCAAACATAATCCTAACTCAGTCAATTTCTAACATATTGTCGATATTCCTTAATCACATTCCTAATCATATCAAAGTGCCCTAGATCTGGGGTTTTAGGGTACCTTGAACTTCCAGAATCCTTTTCTTCTCCAAACCCAATCTCAGTATCCAACTCCCTTCCTTCTGCACCTGTTGTCTTCGAGGCTGGATCTCAACTCTTTGAAACCTTTAGTTAGGGAGTAAACTTGGTTAGATGCATAGAATTCCTTGGATGGAGAAGTTACATAGTTTAGTTGATTCGTGGCAGAGGTTTTGTAAAGTGAGGAATCGGGAAAACAACGAGTTTTGAAGACAAGGCACCCTATTTATAGACTTTGGGGTCCATATTCAAATATATATTCGAATATAAGGCTCATGTATTCAATTTCCCACTTCCATATTTGAATATGAATAGTCCATATTTGAATATTACTGTGCATATTTGAATACTATTCGAATATGATTCAGATACAGATATGATTCAAATATTCATATTCGAAATGGATTCAAATATGATTCAAATATGCATGTTTATATTTGAATATACATGTCATTTTTGTCCCTCCTTTGACCATTCTACTTACAACAAATCCTCCTCTTTCTTTTCTTTGTAGATTGTAACCAAATCCCTTAAATCCTAGTCTCCTTTATGGATTTTCAGGATGATACTACTTTAGGCGCGCAACTGTACGTTATTCACTTTAGATTACCCTTACAGTCTGGTCAATCTTATGCACTAACTAGGAACCATCACAACTTTCGCTACATGTATTATCGTAGCTAAACTCCAATGATCACCATAGTCATTACACTTGATGACATAGATCAAACATGGATGAATGGCATGGAAATTACATGTTATGTGATTTAATATTTGTCTATTTTCAACTGATCCAACTTTAGTTTGTCTTTATGAGATCAATAGTCGAGAGTAACTATAGTTAAACTGAAGTGTCATGACAAAGTAATGAGCTAGAAAATGTGTTACACTAGACTCCCACTATTCCTGGCATACTAACGACAACCATGCATGCCAATTGCCCAATTGCAGCAGCCCTAATGATGTCAATGCCTTAGTGGAATGATCTATAAATTTGGAGTTCATTCCTTAACAGCTCTATACTTACAAAAAACAACACTCTGAACTTATTCCTTAACAAAAGGAAAATCATACTCATAATTTTGCATATCAAAGAACTCCTATCTCTGTAGGACCACATCTTCATTGTCACGAAATGTCTCTAGTACCTTATTAGACTTCATTGACAATTAGCAGCCCTTTAACAAAATTAAACAGACTTTATGGTTGAAGAGACAACAAGTGACCACTTAGCACTTTACTGAATGTTGTTCTCTTTAATCCAACATAGAAAAGGGTATCAGAATATCGACTCACGGTTAACCCAACACTTATTGAAGTTAGAGTCACTATGCCAAATTAGTCCTAATTCAACGTAACAAACGACAGCAGTTCACATGGAACCGCTGGCAAAAGGTTGACATTAATTAAAATTAATAATAATAATATGTATGCTAGCGGTTATTAAAGAAAACGTTGGCATAGAGATTTTTAATTTTTTTTTGAAAAAGTAAACTACCAACGCAAGTGGTTAGTAAAGGAAGCACTGGCATAGGGTAAACTTCTTTTTGTAAAAAAAAAAGAAAAATAGCAACGGCAACGGTTATTAAAGGAAGTGCTTGCATAGAGTTTTTAATAAGCCTACAACAACGCTTAGTTAAGAAAGCACTTGCATAGGCTTAAATCCCTATGTTATGTTTTTACCAAACCTTTACTGTTCATTCACCTCCGTCGTCACTCAGCTCTGCATCCTAGCCGTCGCGGAACCTCACCGCTGCCAGCTTGCCACCTCCGTCTTCCTTTCTCCTTGTTCTTCTTCGTCTTCTTCTCCTTTCACTCTCGCTTCTCACAGGTTTGAACCCTAATATAATGTCGTTGTTCTCACCACCTCTGTCGAAGCATGCTGATTATTGCACATCACATGATTTTTCTTTCACTCTTACGACTTTCTGAATCTATGCATATATTACTATCATTTATTATTGATTGATTTATTGAATTGAAGGAATCGAAAAGAGTTACAAAGAAGCCTTCCTCTGCTGCAATTCCTCTGCCGCTAAGAAGCCTTCCTCTGCGTGCGTGCGCACGGGTATCCTTTTCACTCTTTGCTCTTTCTTTTTGTTCTATAGATTCCTCTCTCATTAACACCCTAGTTATGGAAATTGCTTTTGCATTGTTTCATTCTAAAATGTGATTCAGCTGAGTGTTCTGTTTTGAGAAGGGTTGTGGATTTTGAAATTGTTATTGAAAGTATGGGACTCTCTCTGATAAAGAAGAAAGCAAAAAATTTTCTTTGTTGGAATTGATTATGTTGGAAAAATAGGGAGATCCTATGTCAATTAGTACTTTTTAGTTGCAATATATTAGGATTCTTTTTCATAATCACTAAATAATTAATTATAAAACAAATAATAAAAAGGAAGAAACGAGGGATGATGATGACGAAATGAATTAAGTTACTGTGATCTGGGCATGAATTATGAAACTACATCACTCACATATATTAAGTTACTGTGATATGTGATTAAAGGAAAAAGGATGCAAAATATAGAACTTTTATGTAAATTCAGAAACATCACTTCGTTACTTATACAATGAATTCTACCATATTTCATTGAAAGCATTTTATCATTCTTTGAATAGTGTGGTAAACTAGCAACTGATATCATATGAGACACATATATTGGAAGTAAAAGAAAAAGAACCTATAGATATTTTAAAAACTATCTAGAGATTGAGATGATACAAAGTGTTTGAAAAAGAAATTGGGACATATAGATATTAGGAGCAGGGTAAGCACCTTTGTTTCCAAGATGCCAACACAAAATTTGTGTCACAATCAACATCCTAAGCGAAGAATGAAGTATATATATTATTTAAGAAAACATGGTAATACTTTTTAAGGGATAAATCCTTTTAGTTGTAGGTAGAACCAAAGAATGACCAAAAGAAATTATATAGACAATAATAAGAAGAATGGTAAATCTTGAAACTCTAGCCAAGAGAGTCCAATGTGATGTGTCTAGTGTTTAAATTGAAAGACTCTCGAAATTAAGCAGCTATTAGGATTTTTCAATTTATTGGAGTAAAAGAAGGTAGGAACTTAACATGTCAAAGAGAAAGATGAGCATAAAACCAATTATGCTTCTGTTTTCTACAACTTCTGTTTCTGATCGTTGCTTTGATGATTCTGCTATGCTGCTGTTTTTGCTGCAGAGTTGGCTTCTGTTTTATTTTCTTTGTTTTTATTTTTTAGTTTCTTTGTAATCTTGTTCCGCACTTCTTGTGCATTTTAATATATTCCTTTGTAACTTCACTATGGTCTACAAGACTATAACATATATGTGTACTGTATATGTTAGAATATTACATATACACACAGTGACACATAACCAGGGACGGACCCAGAGGGGGGCGAGGCGGGGCTTTGGTCCCCCCTCCCCAAGTTGTATCTATTATATACTATACATTTTGCACATAATTTTTAAATGTTGCCTAGCCGAATGGTCATTTTGCGCATCCCAACGTTGACTTGCAGGTCATGCCTTCGATCCTTGGGAGACGTTTTTCTTCTTCCTTTTCTACATTTTTCACTCTTTTTCTATTCTTTTCCCTTTTTTCTTTCTTTTCTATTATTTTTTTTCCATTTATTTCTCTGATTTATTCTTTTATTTGTTTTTCTCATTTTAAAATTCTTTTAACATTGTTTCTATTTTTCATTCTACTAAATATATTTTTTTCTTTTGCTATTTAACAAAGTTACATACACACATAAAGAATATTATATTATTTAATATATTAGTAAATAGTAATATTTAAATATTTTGTTTTAAATAACTAATATTTATTTTCCACAATAATTTGTTATTATTTTGCTTTGATAATTTTAATAACAATTAATATTATTATTTTAATATTGTTAAAAGTTTCATATTTAGTTATATTTAAGTAAAAATATTAAGTTTATGCTCTTAATTATAAATTTGAAAACAAAAAATTTGATGCAAATTATAACATATATTCTTTTTATACTCAATAATTTTCATGTTGTTTTTTCTTTCAAAGTTTGAAAATTTTCTATTTATTTATAAATTCTCTATATGCTTAATAATTCTCATTATTATTATTTTAAATTCATTCTCCAATCACAAACAAAAAAAATCGGCCCCTCCCACCAAGTTTTTCTGGATCCGTCCCTGCACGTAACTAACATTCATGAAAAAAATCATACATCAGTAAAATATAGTAGCTATAGGTTTGTTTTTTTTTTTCTAGTAAAAAACAGCAAGTATAGGTTGAAGAAACAGAAAAGATCAGAGAAAAAGAAAAGAAAAAAATTTCTGTAGAAATGATTACCATCTCTCTCTGCTTCAGGATCCAAAGCTTCCCTGAGCTGAAGAAGGGACTATGGAAATATATATTCAACGAAATAAAGAAGAATTAATTAGTTAATGAGGCAATCAATAATAAGGATCCTTTTTTCATGAAAGTATGTCAATAGATTTTGGTAGGATAAAAAAATTGCATCTGGGAAATTGAAAAAAATTAAAGGAATGTATATAGACTTACTTACAGATAAGAGATTATGGTATGGCATATACATTTTGTTGCAGCTACAGATAGATCAGATTGAAGTGGTGTGATAGTGAAGTAGTTTTATGTAATTAAGGGTGTGTGAAGCATCAAAAGGAGAAATCCGAAGGGATATCATGATCCCAAAAACTATAACTGTTTGTGTTAGAGAAATTAAATATAAATATTATGAAAGAAAGGTGAGATAATTTGGATCAATGCGATCCCTTTGGATGCCTCCTCCAGTTGCAGCAGTACTAGTGGAATAATCAAATAATTTATCCAACTTCTCTACTTCCTTCTGATGAATTGTTCAGAGTCCACAACACTCTCTTAGCTTATGTTTTATAGGCCTGTTTACTTTGTATTATCATTTTATGTTTTCATTCTCTGTTTTTATAAGTAACTACAATACAAACTTCAATTAACTACCCTAGGTGCACTTAAAATGTTACTTCCTTGACTGAGTCCTAGCACTATGCATATGTTATTTGTTTGTTATCATAAGATTAATCTGTCAAATGAATGAATACTACTACGTACCACTATAGCTAGATTTTTTTCTTTAATTTCGGGTCAGAAACGTTGTAGTACTAGCTTGTAATAGTTTAATTTAAAAAATGACATAAATAATGACTAATAAGTTGTAGTAATTATCAAAAAAATAAAACGACTAACAATGCAAATTTTAGCATAATGCATCTGAATGTTGCACCTTTATTTATGAGAGGCTAATTGACTTCTTTAAATTTTAATATGTTTAATTAATCAGAGTACTTAACTATTTAATTTAATTAGGATATCACTGAATGAATTTATGAGTTACCTTGAGTAATTTATGAGTTACCTTTATTTATTATTCATACAGTGATGGAGATGAAATACTAATTTTAACTTAACCTTTAATTTTCAGTACTTTTCAGAGTACATTTCAGGTTGCTTTTCAAGAGTTCATATTGAAGAAGTGGTCGAGGAGTGGACAAACTACATAATCAATGGTTGCACGTGACTACAATACTATATTATGAGTTTACTAGCTAGATTAACTTAGCTTGTTGCAACTTTTGTTATTTCAATGTTATGTGACTAAGTTTTTTGTACTACTAATTAGAACTTCATTAATATTGATTTAGGATTTTTAGTAATGATGAGAATTGATTTGAGTACTTTTGAATCAGACCATTTAATATGGTTGTTCTAAAATTCAGGTTTAATTTTTGTATATGAATTAGCAGGGAAAACAAGAAATTAAAAAAAGAAAAAGAAAAAAAGAAAGCTTTTCCAGCAGTTCCTTCCTTAATATGTTTGCCCGTGCTTGTTGCTTTCAGCGTTGCGAAAGGTTATGGCCAACGCCAGCAGTTCCTTGTTTAATTGCTGCCGTAGGGTACGTGTCCAAAAAAAAATAGTAGCAACGCCGACAGTTCCATGTTGAGCGTTGCCTTAGGCTTTGAATCTACGCTAACGCATCAAATGGCAGCGTTTAGTAAGCGCTGTTGTTGCTATTTTTAAGCGCTGACGTAGCTATTTTCTGGCATAGTGAGTCAAAATACCTTATGATCTCAAGTTCATCTGACTTCCTCTATATGAGCAAAAAACACTTTGTCTTTTGAAATTAATTAAAGACCCTTATGGATGTAACTCAAAAGATCTCCCCGAGAGATTTCTAGTATCTGCCCTGTATTTTCACTATGAAAGCACATAGACGGGTCATGACTTGCAATCACGTGAGGTATCCCTTTGACAAAGCATAGGGAATTTACTTTAAGAATTCAGGATTTGATCCCATTCAAAATATTCTTCGAGATTAAATATCTCATTTTTTAAGAATTCTAATCTTAACTCCAAAAGGTACGTAAAGTACCATTAACAAAAAACTTTAACTAAGTCCACAAATGGATTCCTTAAGTTTATTAGGAACCAACTGACTATCTTCTTTCGAAGTATGTCCCAATACAGTTCTTCTATATAGACGTTTTCCTCAAGGTCCTTATTGAGGTAAGCGGTCTTTAACTTCATTTGTGTGACTTAAGGCTTAACTCGCAATGTGCATCTTTCTAAGTAAGTCCTTCGACATATGACATGGCTTGTTCCTCATGTCACCATATGAATCCAAATTGGTTTCACTTCCTGGATAACTTTACAATGCCCCAAATGTCATTTTATTTATGGTATGGAGTTCACCCCCATGGCCTTAACTAACTTCATGAGAGTTGCAATGACTAACTCATTCTTTGAAGATGAACTAGTCATCTCCGAAGAATCAGTAGTATCCTCATGTGCGATGTAATCCTCTAGATTCGCACTTCTCCATTCTCTTGTAGACCTACTTGATGCAACTTGACGAGGTTGTTGAGTTTGACACTATTAATCCTCTCAAACCATATGAAGAGAAACTAAAGGTCCCTGATAATCTATAGGTATAACCTATGGATCTAGTCCACATGGGAGAGTCATGTCCTTATGAAGCGGTGTCTCTGAATCCTCTCCAAGACCAATGTCTGTTAACATCTCTCTCCCCCAAAACTCAACATCCTCGGAGAACTAGAGGCTCAAAAAAAAACTTTATGCTAGTGGGATCAACTTTAAGTCTCGCGACATTTTAAATAGCCAACCATACTGAAACTAACATTTCTTGAATCCAACATTCCTTTATCAGGACCACAAGGCCCTGCTTAGTTTGATCAATCTTAAACACTTAATGCTCTACATAGGCCTTCCACCTATCTCAAGTTCTTAATGGGTTTTGTTAGTTCCCTTTATTGGTATTCTCTTGAAATAATCTAGACTATATTCTTTAAAGCATATCCTCATAGTGATCTTGGGAAAGCAAACAATTTGAGAATCAAACACTTCTTACCCTATCGGTAAGGGTATTGTTCCTTCCTTTATCCACATCTTTATGCTTAGCAAACCTTGCATTGTGAACTAATGGAACTGCCCCACACTGATGAGGAATTGCCTAAATAGGTTAGGATGCCATCACCAGATCAATCGTACATTATGAATGTCTAGCATTATGATTAGATCTTGTGAATCGAATAGTCTTATCAAGTGGACTTTCAACTTTATATGTTCATAAGAGACTTGTTAGTATCCAACCCCTTAGATTATTCCTTATTTCTTCAGATCCTTAAATACCTTATATGTCTTTATGACAACATTACAAAGTTTGCAGATACAGGCTTAGTAATTTACATTACTAACCTAGAGAACTTTGCTCACTGTTTTAAAAACTCTATGAAAAAAATTCACCTAACGAATAGCAAGAATAAGACAAGGAATGATCGCGCAACATTATGCAACCAACCTCCTTTAGTAACCACAAAGCAACTTTAGAAGTCCTTTCTCAGTAACCTTCACAGTGAAGGTCACGTAGGTAACCGTCCTGTATTCATAAAATGACAAAAGAAATTTTGAAACTCATTCAACGTGAACAACTGTGTTTGAATTTTCTATTTTTCTTCCTATAGCTTTTGTATCTTGTTGCGTTTCGTAGTTCTCTTCAATGTCGCTAATCATGGCAGAAGGGAGAATATCAGACGAAGAATGTGAACCCTCAAAATTCCCCTCAATTCCGATTATAATAACTTTTACCTTTGAGGATATTTGGATTCTTGAAGCTCTCATTTTTTGGTTCTTCGGTGCGTTCAGATGATGTGAAACTCGACGAGGATGATAGGGAGCTCATTCACGGGGATGGATTGGAAGAGGGTTGCGATATGGACCACAATGACTATGATGGAGAAGAGAAGGGTAGGAACTTGGATTCCTTTGAATATTGTGATTTTTCTACTCTCTTGAAATTTTTTTATTAAGAACAAGAAGAAGATGGCGAAGGAGGACGAGGGGGAAGAAGAAGAGGAGGAGGGGTGGAGAAAGAGGGGGAGCGGAGAAGGAGTAGGAGGAGAAGGTGGAGGAGATCGAGGAGGAGGGGTGGAGGAAGAGGGGGAGGGGAGAAGGAGTAGGAGGAGGAGGTGGAGGAAAACGAGGAGAAGGAGAAGAAGAAGGAGGAGGCGGAGGAGGAGAAGAAGAAGAAGGATGAGGAGGAGGAGGAGAAGGAGAGGAAGAAAAGGAGAAGAAGAAAAAGAAGGAGAAGAAGTAGAGGAAGGAGAAGGAGAAGAAGAAGAAGAAGAAGGAGAAGAGGAGAAGAAGAAGAAGAAGAAGAGGGAGAAGGAGAAGGTGAAGAAGAACAAGGAGAAGAAGAAGGTGAAGAAAAAGAAGGAGAAGAAGAAGAACGAGAAGGAGAAGAAGGAGAATGAGAGGCAGAAGGAAAGAAGAAGGAAGAAGAGAAGGAGAAGGAGAAAGAAGAAGAAGAAGGAGAAGGAGGAGAAGGAGGAGAAGTAGAAGGAGGAGAAGAAGGAGAAGGAGGAGAAGAAGAAGGAGAAGAAGGAGAAGGAGAAGGAGGAGAAGAAGGAGACGGAGAAGGAGTAGGAGAGGAAGAAGAAAAAGGAGCAGAAGAAGAAGAAGGAGAAGGAGGAGGAGGAGGAAAAGGTGGAAAAGGAGAAGGAGGAGGGGGAGGAGAATAAGATGGAGAAGAAGATGGTTGAGGAGAAGTAGAAGGAGAAAGAGAAGGAGGAGAAGGCGAAGGCAAACAAGAAGAAGGAGGAGAAGGTGAAGAAAGAGGAGTAAGAGGAGAAGAAGGAGTAGGAAAATGAGGAGAAGGAGAAGGAGAAGGAGGAGGAGAAGGAGAAGAAGAAGGAGTGGAAGAAGGAGAAGAAGAAGAAGAAGAAGAAGAAGGAGAAGAAGAAGAACTAGAAGAAGAAGAAAATGAAGAAGAAGAAGAAGAAGAAGGAGACGAAGAAGGAGGAGACGAAGAAGGAGAAGAAGAAGGAGAAGGAGGAGAAGGCGAAGACGAAGGAGAAGAATGAGGATAAGGAGAAGGAGAAGGAGAAGGAGAAGTAGGAGAAGGAAAAGGAGAAGCTGAAGATGAAGAAGGGAAGGAGAAAGAGGAGGAGAAGGAAGAGAAGGAGGTGAAGTAGGAGTAGGAGGAGGAGAAGGAGTATATGAAGGAGGAGGAGGATTATGAGGATGAGAAGGATGTGAAGGAGGAGAAGGAGAAGGAGGAGAAGGCGAAGGAGAAGGAGGATGAGAAGGAGAAGAAAAAGGAAAAGGAGGAGAAGGCAAAGCATAGGAGAAGAAGGAGGAGGAGAAGGAGAAGGAGGAGAAGGAGGCGGAGGCGGAGGAGGAAGAGAAGGAGAAGGAGAAGGAGGCGCAGGAGGAGAAAAGGAGCAGAAGGAGGAGAAGGAGAACTAAAGGAGGAGGAGAAGGAGAAGGAGAAGGCGAAAGAGAAGTAGAAGAAGAAGAGGAAGGAGGAGAAAGAAAAGGAGAAGGAGAAGGAGGCAAGGACGAAGGAGAAGAAGGAGGACAAGGAGAAGGGGAATGAGAGGAGGAGAAGGCAAAGACGAAGGAGAAGGAGGAGAAGGACAAGGACAAGGACAAGAAGAAGAAGGAGCAAAAGTATCCTCTTTGTGGAAGATAATGTGACTTTTTAGATGCTTTCAAAATAGTTTGAATTCAAATTAAGATTAGATTCAGTCAGTCATCTCTTATTTGACAAGTTAGTTTTAAAAATTTTATGTAAATTTGAATAAATGATTTTGTTATTAGGATAGAGTTTGTTTTCATAAAATAGGTTAAAATACCTACAATTGGTATCCCTTGTTATGTTTTAGTCAATTAATAAATATTGTGCAAGTTTATCTTTCAAATACCCTGTTTCATGCGAAAAAACATACAATTGGCTTCTTACACGACGTTTGATTTGGATAATTTTTCACAAGTTGCTCCTCCAATCTTTAAAAAAATAGGACATCCACCATTTAGATACTGGAATAGGACAGATGCAAAGTGTAGCAAGTGCAACCAAATTGGGCATGAAGAAATAATTTGTCGAAACAAAGATGAACGTAATGGTGAAGAAGCTCAAAATGTTAATCAACAGGAAGAGGAGGAGGATCTATTCTTAGCCACTTGTTTTACAAATAATAAAGTAAATGAAGGTTGGTTAGTGGATAGTGGTTGCACTAACCACATGGCCAATGATATAAAAAATTTTAAGAGAATAAAACAAACTCCATCACCAAAGTCAGAATAGGCAACGACGACTATGTTCCAACAAATTGAAAGGGAACGGTTGTGATTGCAACAAGTTCAGCGTTGAAGACAATATGTGATGTTCTATGTGTTCCGAGTGTAACATCCCTAAATTTCCCCTAGGTTATGAGTTAAATTTGTGAAATTTCGAATTTAGTTCTTAAGGGATTCTTTGAAAAGAATTTGGATTTTTGGGATTTAGTTGATATTTTATGAGAATGGAAGAAGGGACATGTTGGCAATATTTAATAGTCCCAAGGAAGGACCAATTAGCAAAGATTGAGAAATTGCAAAAGGGAACAAACAACCCTCTTTCCTCCCCATTTTCCTCACTCACGTCATTCCCACTCTTCCTCACATCCATTCTTTTCTCAATTTCCTCTCCTAGGGCATAACCCTTCTCTTCAAGAATCAAGTTTCTCTCCTTAAACCTTCCAATTTCAAGGCTTGGATCACCATCTCTAACCTCTAGGGCATCCCAAGGTCCCTTAGGTAAGTGCATACAAACCCTCTAATTTCTAACTTTGAGTAAATGGGTCTCAAAACTCTTCCATGCTCACTTGCAATCCATGATTTAGGTCATGGGGAGACACTAGTGACTTGGTACTTGGAAGTCTTAGGGACCCAAGTGTGAAATTTGAATTTGGAGAACTAGGGTTTGAGGAGCTTGAAGAATTTGGGTAAAATTTAGATTTGGAGCTCAACTAAGATAACCCGCAAATCCCAAATTAGGGAAATTGTGAACTTGATGATGGTATGAGGTTAGGTGTTGGTTTTGATTATGTTAGATGGTATGAATCTAGGTTTCATGTATTTTTGTTTGAATTAACATGGAATATATCTTGTATTTTTGGAATGTGAAGTGGATGTTGATGCAATTGATTCTATGTGTGTGGAAATGGTAGTTTTATGATAACTCCTTGCCTAATTGTTTGTTGGTACTCCTATGGTGATGCTTGTTTACTTGTAGGCTCTTTTGTGTGATGATGGACTTGGAGTGGATTGTATGTGTAAATATGAATTTGAAGTTGGATGAGCTATTGTGTTGTTTGATGATTAAATTTAGTTAAATCCTTGTGAATTTGGTAAAATCTTGTCTGGTTTCCTTGTTTTTGGAAGTTGAATGTGGGTAAAAAAGGTGCATGTTTAGGTATATGAATTGGGTTTAGCATGATGTCATTTTGATTTGGGGAATTGAGATGGGAATTGAAGGAATTGCTTTTGAATGTGAAGGTAAGATTTAAACAAAAGCTTAATTCATTGTTTTCATGAATTTTGACATAGTTTGGGATGGATATTCGACCTACTTACAATGGGATTCTGATTTGTGGCCTCTAATAAAGTTGTAGGAAATGTTATTATCTTTCCAATGCCACCAATTTCATGAGAATCCAATTTGTATAGCTTAAGTTATAGATAAAACACTTAGAGCTACCAAAATTGGGATTTTAACATCGACAGATTGAATCAAGCGAAATTATCTACTAGAAACAAGTTGCCTTAGATCTTTATCTCTGAATATAAGTTGTAGCTAATTTCGTTAGCTTTCATTTGCCACTGATTTCACTGAATTTGGAGGTCTACAACTCAAGTTATGACAAAAATACCAAACTGTGCCAGAATCCTTCAAATTGGCAGTGTTGTACCTGTGACTGGCGCCCAGGCGCCAGAGCCCTGTAATTTGGCAGTTTTGCACCCAGTCGCAGCCCCCGGGCACAAGAATGGTGGCCCGGGCGACAGGACTCTGTTGCACTGCAGTTTGTAACACGTTCCTAGCGCCTAGGCGACAGTGTCCTGTACCTTCTTGACCTATTTTTGCTTCTAAAGTGCCTTATAAGCCTATTTAAATTAGTTTTATGGTAGGAATGTAAGGACATAGGCTTATGGGACTTAGTAAAACGTGTTAGGGTTATAAAATGATTATGATATCTGTAGCATTATGACATGGATGGCAAGTACTTTAATTAATGAAATTGAAATGTGATGAATGATGAATGTGAAAATAATGCAAACCCTTTTGTGGTCCCTAGAAATAATGCAAACCCTTTTGTGGTCCCTGGAAATGATGCAAACCCTTGTGGTCCCTGGAAAATTATGCATACCCTTTGTGGTCCCTAGAAAGCAGACCACTCGGATGGGGACGCTCATCAGAGTCACATGTGAGCTCTGAAATTCTGCATCGCTGCTATGCACCCATGGTGGATTCCCTGTGCACGGGGTCTCCCGTTAAGAGATGAAAATGAATGAATCAAAATGTGAACTCATAGCATGCATAAATTCTTCATTGTCATTTCATGCATTATTGATGTGCATAATTATTCTGTGTTTGATTAGGAATCCTAATTGGGAGATTTTCTAGTTAGACTGACTGCAGTATTGTGTAAACTATATTTTTATATCGAGGGTTACTCAATTATGTGTTTTGCATATAACTGACGGTTACGATATTGCAGGTGACACGGACGAGGAGGAATACAGTGCATGACGACGGCCATTAGTAGTTATTTTGTAAATCTTAGGTAGTCATCATCTTTTATTTTGTACCCCTTGACTACCTCCGTTGGACGTGAATTCTCCTTGGCTTGTACGAACGATTAGTCCATTTTGTAATTATCCCTCTATGACTGTACTTAGTATTATGTACCCGCACTTATGTAAATATGTATAGCTATGTAGTAGATGTTGTGAGTAAGTAATCAAGTTTAGAATTATGATGTGAACTCTGACGATATAAAAAAAAACCCAAAAATTAAAGTGTTACACCGAGTGTTGACCGGAATTTACTTAGCATTGGTCAGTTGTTGGAAAAAGTATTTAGATTTGAGAATAAGATTTTCTTCACAGTTTTCTTCACACAATAAATTTGAGATTTTGAAGAGCCTCCAAGGCAAGGAGTGTTGAAGATAACGCTCCTTCAGATGCTTTCAAACTAGCTTGAGTTTAAATTAAGATTAGATTGAGTTAGTTTTCTCTTATTAGATAAGTTAGTTTTAAATATTTTATCTAAATTTGAATAAATTGTTATTTTGTTATTAGGATAGAGTTTGTTTTTGATAAAATAGGTTAGTTTGTTATTTTAGCATTACAAATGTAATCCTTTATTCAGTAATAAAAGTTGAACTCCCTTGTTAAGGTTTAGTCTGTTACTAAATATTGTACAAGTTTATCTTTCAAAGAAAAAACCTACACACTTTTCTTTGGATGCAAGTAGTGCACATATTTTGATGTGGTCAAAGAGGGTTAACATACTGTATTATATAGAGAGTGCACTGCCAAGTGCGCTCTTGTCTTAAAGAGCAAGTCGACTTGAATATCAACGTCACACTGTCCTTTAATTAACAACAATTAAATCATGATTAATCCTAATTAATAATAGTTAGAAGGTGATTCCCAACAATAACCCCATTGCACTTGAGAAAGAAATTTCTCAAGTATTTATTTGTTAAGAGCAAAAATACTGAAGTGTCATCCTTTGCTCGACAGTGATTTGAAGCCTTTCCATTTCTATATGCTACGTTAGACTTTATCTATGGATAAATAATAATTCAATCGTGGCACACAAATTTTATCAATAGAGATAAGTTCATCTAATAGGTTCTAACGAATTATGTCAAAAAATATATAATAACTTACACTGTGAAACATGTTAGTAAATAGTGAAAGACTTTTCTATTCATGGGTAAAATATTAGTGGCTGCTCATGGGACACGCTCTAGAAATATGAGACCATCCCTTATAGGGGAAGCCTACTAGTTATTGTTTTAATTATACATGATTTGACTTTGTAAATTGTTAAAGCGTCTTTCATAGAGCAGATTTAGTTAAAAACATAAAACTCCACTTTTAATGCTACAAGGTATTTTGTATAGAATAAATAATTTTATAAGCAACAAATATAATGCATGATGAATAGGATATATGAACACCACGAATGTATTGGGTGCTTAATAAAGTGTGACCTTTTGCCTTATCACTTACAGCCCACTTTCATATTTGGGCACATGATTTTAGGTATAGCACTCTAATAAATATTGGTTACTTTGTTGTATTTGTTTCTTCCTTACTTCTATATTTGGACTTTCTCATACACGCCTTCTATCAGATCTCATGCGCACCTACATTTGGGACTTTGCTTTCGCATCTAATACTCGCTTCCTGCATATTGTACTGTCAGTTGTATAGGCACTTTATACATATTACGTTATCATGTCTCATATGTGTTTTTATCTTTAATCTTTGCTCATAACTTTGATTTACCCTAATTGTCCAAATTCAATTGGATGTTTCAACATAATTTACATATTCCAAACAACAGAGCCAATATATTTATAAATACAATTTTTTATTATGTAGATAATCAAACTTAGAACGGTGCAAATATTCAATATTTCAAGGAAGAGAAGAATCTTAACAAAATTGTCATGGAACAAAGGACCAAAGAAAGAAAAATTTAATAATTGATGATTATTAATCATAACAGCTTTTTGCATGATGAACAGAAAGCACTAAGGGAAGAAACAGAGAGGGTGATGACACCCGAGAGATGAATGAAGATGTGAAACAGAGAATTGATCTAAAAGATACTTCATTGAATTGGAAAGGATGTTAATTAATCCTTATATACAAGTACAAGAAATAACAAAGCCTAACTAATCATAACAGATAAGGGACCAAACAGAAATATAAGGAACATTTAAGTATTTACAAAGAAGGACAAAGAGGGAAAAGGCCCAAAAAGTTATTTGCTAAGATGGTCATCATCTTGGTGACCTTTCTCTTCAATATCATGGTTTTGATGGAGGATTTCTGGTGTTACCCCCTCGCAAGATGGAGAATGAACACTGATCATTCCCATCTTGGAAAGGATTATGTGGAAGTCTTCGCGAGGCAATGGTTTCGTTAATGTTAGCAAGTTGGTCTTCAGATTTCACCGGTAACAGGTGAATGAGCATGGTCTTGAGTTTGTGGTGAACGGTATGGCAATCGAGGTCGGTGTGTTTTGTCCTCTCATAGAAAGAATTGTTTTTGGCTATCTGTATTGCGGACAAGTTGTCACAAAATAGATTGCATGGCTTGTTGAGAGACAAATGCATAGTCTTGAGAACATTAGATATCCATTGTATTTCACACGTGGTTACTGCTAAAGCGTGATACTCAGCCTCAGCAGATCACCGAGAAGGGCAATTTTGCTTCTTAGCTTTCCATGGTATCAGATAAGATCCATAAAACAGGCAGAAACTAGACACAAAACGACGAGAACTTTGACAACAAGCCCAATTAGAGTCACTAAAATCTGAAGCTGCTGGAAAGAAAAGTCCCATTCCAGGTGAGTTCTCCAGATATCTAACAACACGCATCGCTGCTTGGTAGTCAACATTCATGGAGAATCCATAAACTGACTGAGTTGTTGTACCGGGTAAGTATTTCAATTCAAGTGGAAGTGAGGTAGATCAACCTGCCAACAAGACGTTGGTTAGAAAGTTTGTCAGCAAGAGGTTCTCCTGTATTATTCTTAGATAGTCTCACAGAAGAGTCCATAGGAGTTTTGGCAGCCCTGCATGCAAGTAATCCTGTATCTGATAGAAGTTCAAGACCATATTTCCTTTGGTTCTAGGAAATTCCCTTTGCTGATCCCGCAAGCTCAAGGCCTAAGAAGATTTTCAGATCTCTCATGTCCTTAATTCCAAACTTATCATACAGAAGACCCTTGCTGGGGTTGATTTCATGAATGTTGTTTCCTGTTAAGTCTAAATCATCCATATATATCAGGATAGCTATGAAACTAGAGCTGGTGTGCTTCGTGTAAAGAGTATGATCCACAACTGATTGTATGAAGTCAAGAGATTCCAAGGTGTAAGTCAGGGTCTTCAACCATGTTAAGTAGTTTAGATAACTAAAATATTAACTCGTTTTAGTATAGTGGAAAAAAAGGTTATGTCTTCAAGGAGCAACTATAGGGCAATTTAGGGCCAATATAAAACTTTAGGTGAGATTTTAAAGGTTCTGGACGAAATTTAATTGTAAAATTAAGTGTTCGTAATGCAAAATAGGTGCTTGTAATGTAAAAATGAGTTTAAAACAATTTCAATAAGTACTTGGATTGAACTTGCTTATGCACTGTAATGATCTCTTCCTCTTTATTATTTTCTATGTTAATTGAAAGACCGTAACGTAAAGATTTCACTCCCAGAAGATCCCTCATTATGTAAGGTTCTGTGATAATGAAAACACATGTTCCAATCTCTTAAAAATGTATGAATTCAATCACGCAAAAAGCAAATCCTTCAAATAAACTTTTCATAAATCAATACCTATCTTTAGATTATTGATTTATGAAAATCCTTTGTTAGAACCCCTTTTCAAATCAAATTCCCATTTAATTAAAAAAGGTTAGAAGAAAGAGAAGAAAGATGATCAGGCTTTAAACTCAAACAATTAACACAGGCAAAGGGAAATAATTCAATTAATATAAAAAGGAACAAGAGAGTTGGACGATTACAGTGCTAGCTACGTCTCAATCCAAGAATAGGATTCTAAGCTGCCATCTCCAATTGAGAAATAATGGAATTCATAGATGAAAGTTACAGAGAATCTCTTTGTGCACTCTTTCTCTCTCTAGAATTGTTAATTTATGCTCTCAGACTGCTTAACCTCCTAACCTAAGCTACTAAATGATATATAAATAATAAAATTCTGAGACACGTTGAATGCGCTACGTTTTACGTGAAAACTTGGGTCCAGGATCTTGTGCTTAAGCGCCACACTGGCAGAGAGTTCTTTTGCTTCTCGCGCTTGAGCGCTAGGTGCTGCTTGAGCGCCATCCTAGCTTGAGCGCCACGTGCCCTGCTGCCTCAAGTGCATTGCTTCTTTGTTTCTCTTCTTGGACTCCATTTCAACACCTACAATCACTTCTACTCCGCAAAACCTTATTAAAAACTACTTTTGCTCAAAAACTCCAAAGGTTAGATTAGGGACAATTTTTACTTAGAAAAACTCCTTTTAAGAAAAGATAAGTGCATAAATTGGCTTGTAAAACAAGCCTCAAAATGCACTTATCAAATTCCCCCCAACCTGGCTCTTTGCTAGTCCTCGAGCAAAGGAACACATGACTTTAAAGATAAAAGAAAAACAGTGGATGCCGAGTATGATTCAAAAGCATGCAACTCAACCAATCAATTCCAAATATGCACTAGAACTTGAGGAACAATTAAAGCGCACAAAACACTTAGAGTACAAATCTCACTTATTCATTAAACCTTGACAAGATGTGTACTCAATTAAAACCAAGAGGGTACTCTCAAAATTAAACTCACCCAGGTAAGTTTTTCTCTCATCCTCCTCAAAGGTCAATCAATTTAGCCTTGATTTTCATTTACCACAAATTACATTCACACATTCAAGCACAATCAAGAGGACTTCAATCAAAGGTTATCATAGAGCTAGGCTACAAAAGAACTTTGCTTTTCTAGATAGCAAAACGAGTTGGAAAAAGATGATGACATTCTTAACATACCAACTGAATTGCATTTTCCAATTTATTTCACAGCCCATGGCTTCAATTTTAAGGAACACTTTAGTCAAACTCTTGTGTAATTCTTTTCACCCTTGAACTTATCTATTCCTCGATACTCTTTTGCGCAAAATGCTCAAGCTGCTAACTTCAACATCCTAGCTACTCGAAATACCGAAGACATTTCCAATGGTCTTTCGTGCATAGGATTCAAGCTGCTAACTTCAACCCCCTGGATACTTGATACACTAGACTTACTTACGCGCAATTCCTTATATTTATCTTTACAAGAGTATGACTAAAGGTAGTGAATTTTTTTTTTTTAAGAAACCAGTACACAACTTAACAAGCAATCTAGTAAATTTATATTTCCAACTCAAAGAAGGGTGGGAATATCAATTTTAGTTCAACATGTATGGTGCCAACAAAAGATATATCAGCCAGGCTCAACTTGGCTATCAATAATAGGAAATAATCAATCACAAACAGGATAGCTATTTGGCTCTAGTTGTGCACAATCCATAACACTATGCCTCTATCATGCTTGTACCATCCTGTGTGTAGTAACAATTACAAACTCAAGCAAGACTCATCAATTGAACCAAAGAGGACTCTCAAAAGTTTTTAAAGTTCACACAACTCACTTGGCTAAAGGTTAATCGTCCTTTTTTATTATAATCTTTCAATCATCAAGTGAAAACTCAATAAAGTCATGCAATTGTACTCCAAGTTCAAAAATAGAGAATCCTCAATTTAGGCACACTTCAAACATCACAATTTGAGTCACACAAATCAATTCATACCGGATGTTATTCACAAAACAAAAGACACTAGTCCTAAACTACTAAATTCTAGAGATCCTAAAAAAATGCAAAAACTAAGAAATATAAGAAAAGAAAATAAAAGTAGAGAAAAAAACTAAGACTACTCCCCTCAACCCATGGGTGCATGGGCTGCATCATCCGACATGTCCAGCTCATCATCTACTCCTTCATCACCAGCTCCTTCTTCCTCATCTTGGTTCTCTTGATCCTGACTAGCTGCCTCACCCGGGTAATTAGGCCCGCCCACGAACCACCGCATCACATCTGCTAGTCTGTCAAGATGTGGATATGTGTTCCGATCACCCAACTACTGTTGTGCCAAATCATATTGGGCCTGATAAAATAAATTTAGCCCTCGGTGCATGGAATCAATCATGTTCCTAGTGTGAAGATTCTCAGCCTCTCTCCTAGCATCTAGGATGCTCATACGATCCCAAAGCTCCTCAATAGTGCAAGGCTTGTCACTAGGAACAGGCTCTTGCACTTCCTCTGCTTCTTCTTCTTGAGCTTCATCTCCCAAACACCATTGTTGGACATACATCTTATCAATGGGTGGCCTAATCTTCTTGTTGCGGTTGACTTCAAGTCCAAATTGTTCATAAAGCAGAGTGATGAGAGAAGGGAACTCCAACCGTTCTTTCACATCCTTCTTCCTCTTATCGGCATCCGACATTGTCTTTACGACATCCTTCCAAATTTCATCTGAGATCTTGGTTGCCGCATCCACTCTATAGTCCCTCCGAACACAATAGTATAAGAACTCCGCGACTACTTTGGGCACGTCACTGTTATGCATGTTTGGCGCCAAATTAGCCAACATGAATTGCATCATGGCTTTAGTCACCAGGTTCATTTTCTTCCTTAAGATCCTTATGGACGCCCCTTGATTATATTCTGCTCTCATATTTGACAAACAACAGTATTGCTCCAAGACGCTCCATGTAAAAAACATCTTTTGGATATAATTGTATGAATCCCAAGTTGGACTCCAATTGGGGACCGGATTGCCAAGCAAAATCTCAATGGTTTCCCGATCATAAGGAATGGTAATACCTCTCACATAACTTTCCTTTTTGAACTGGTTATCACAATCACCTCCCAGGTAAGCATTGGCATAGAATTCTTTAACCACATCAGGATCAAACTTGTGAGGTAATGTGGCTAGAATCCACCATTTGCGGTTATCCAAGAGAGAAGTGAACTCATCAAAGTCTCCTTCAGCTATTTCCACTCGCCTCTCCGGTGTAAACTCCCAAGCTTTTATCAATTTATATCGATTTTCATTTTCTTCATTCAAAAACCATGGGGCTCCCGAACCACTTGAGCTTTCTCCAACCCTCTTTTGCTTCTTAGAGGGTTCCTTTCTCTTAGTCCTGAAACAATCACAACCCAAAAAACCAATATAGGCAAAAATAGGGCATTTGATGATTAGTCTCTACACATTCACAATTCATACAAATGAGTTCAATCATCATATTTCTGAAAGAACAAACACCCAATAGTAAGATATTCTAGACTTTCAAGCTCAAATGTGGGTTGAGTTCTTCACCAAAAACAGAGAAAAAATGAGCAACAAAATAGACAATACAAACTCCATGAATAAGGCATGAACAATCATTCTAACCCATTAAAACCACAAATTATACATGATTGCATTGTTTATTCTCAATAATTCAAGTTTTTCAATCTCTATCTAAGTGAAGAGGACAAAAACCAAACCAAACATCACCAAATTGAGGAATGGAGAAGAAGAGAGGAGAAAGAGTACATACCTTACCATGGATGAAGAAGGGAACAGGCACTTGAGAAGAGGAATTGGGGTTTGAGAGAGAAGAGAGTGTTTGCGCAAGAAGGGATGGTTGAGCGCTAGGGTTCGCTCAAAAGAATGAGAAGAAAGTGTTTTAAAATGGTCCTTGTGCGCGTTTTTAAAAACAAATATTGCAGACTTGCGCTTAAGCGCGACCTACCGCTTAAGCGCCACAAGTCCAGAGGGGTTTTTTCAATCAGAGTGGTCTCTCGCTTAAGCGAGAGCTATAGCTCAAGCGCTATAGGATCCGAGAATTTTTATCCAAACAGGGGCATTCTCGCTCAAGTGCGAGGTAGCGCTTAAGCACTATGGAGCCCGAGAGATTTTTCAATTAGAGTGCAGCTCTCGCTTAAGCGAGAGAGGGTGCTTGAGTGCTATAGAGTCCGAAACTTTTTCCCATTTTTGGTTCCCATTCTTGCTTAAGAAAGACCTGGCGCTTAAGCGCGAAGTTGGCAGTGCCAAATCCCTTGAACTTCCTGTAAAAAAATTCTTGCCGTTCTCCTGCATCGCTCTCAACCCAAATTCCTACTTGATAAGTCTAAAACTATAATAACCTAATGTAATATAAATTTACAGAAAGAAAACAAAATTAAACAAAAAGAGATAGGGAAAAGAAGATTGAGTTGCCTCCCAATAAGCGCTTCTATAACGTCACCAGCTTGACGTCTGCTCAAACAAAATCAAGGTTCCTTCAGAGGAACCACCATAGTGAGTCTCTTCACCTCACCTCCAAAGTAGTGCTTCAACCTTTGGCCATTGACCACCCAACTATGTTTCTTGATGTGGTCTTCAATCTCAACGGCGCCATATGGTTTAACGGCTTTCACTCGAAAAGGACCAGACCACATGGATTTAAGATCCCAGGGAACAACCGAATCCGAGAATTAAACAAAAGAATTGATTGTCCTAGAAGGAGATCTCTTTTGAGAATACCATTATCATGGTACTTCTTTGTCCGTTCCTTGTAAATCCTTGAGGACTCGTATGCTTGAAGGCGGAATTCCTCAAGTTCTTGCATTTTTAAATTTCTCTGCTCAAGAGAAACTTGAGGATCAAAGTTTAACCACTTCATTTCCCATAAAGCTTTATGCTCCAACATGACAGGGAGATGACATGACTTGCAGTACACCAATTGAAAAGGTGAATATCCAATTGGTGTTTTAAAGCCAGTCCTATACGCCATAGAGTGTCATCAAGCTTCAAGGACCAATCCTTCCTTGTGGAGACCGTCTTTTCAAGGATACGCTTAACTTCCCGGTTTGATACCTCCGCTTGCCCATTATACTAAGGTTGATAAGAGGAAGCCATCCTATGCCGAACTCCATAGTGCTCAAAGACTTTCTTGAGCTGCACATTGCAAAGGTGAAAGCCACCATCGCTTATCAAGACCCTTGGTGTTCCAAAGCAGGAGAAGATATTCCTCTTAAAAAATTTGATAATCGTCTTCCCATCGGCTTTGGCACAAGCTATTTCCTCTACCCACTTGGACACATAATCGACGGCCACTAAAATGAATTCATTCCCACACGATGATGGAAACGGGCCCATGAAATCAATGCCCCAACAATAAAAAATTTCTACTTCAAGGATGTTGGAGAGAGGCATTTCATGTCTTTTGGATATTCCTCCTGTCCTTTGACACTCATTGCACTGTTGAGCAAATCGATGAGCATCTTTGAACAAGGAAAGCCAATAAAATTCAGCTTGAAGTACCTTTGTGGCCGTTTGCTCACCATTGAAATGTCCGCCATAAGGAGAGTTGTGGCAATGCCACAATATACTCTTGGCTTCTTCACTAGAAACATATCATCTTAGGACACCATCACCACAAATCTTGAACAAGTATGGGTCATCCCACACATAATGGTTGGCGTCCTTCAAGAATTTCTTCCTTTGTTGGTAAGTGAAGTCCTCCCGCCTTGAAATTTGCAAAGTCCGCAAACCAAGGCCTCTCATTAATTTCTAAGACTCCCTTATCGGGGAATTCCTCCACTACCTCAATTTCTTGTTCGGTCACCTCCTTATTCACTAGCCTTGACAAGCGATCACGTAGTTCTCACAACTCTACTTGTCCTTGATGACCAAATCAAATTCCTGCAAAAGTAACACCCATCAAAGCAATCTTGGCTTTGAGTCAGTTTTAGTCAACGAGTACTTAATCGCTGCATGGTCTGTGAAAACTACAACCTTAGAACCAATCAAATAAGGTCGAAATTTTTCCAATGCATAAACAATCGCTAGCAACTCCTTTTCGATGGTAGCATAGTTTATTTGTG
This sequence comes from Cyamopsis tetragonoloba, assembly GCA_037177725.1. Lineage (NCBI taxonomy): Eukaryota > Viridiplantae > Streptophyta > Magnoliopsida > Fabales > Fabaceae > Cyamopsis > Cyamopsis tetragonoloba. Next base: position 34,017,900 of record CM074125.1, on the reverse strand, counting down.
AATCATTCAAAACCTTGCTAGCGTAATGTATTGCATGGAAAAGCTTAGACCTTCTTTGATCCAAAACAGCCCCTAAAGCATAGTCGCTCGCGTCACACATTGATTCAAATTCTAGAGACCAATTCGGAGCAACTATGATAGGAGCGGATACAAGCTTTTGTTTGAGGGTTTCAAAGATTTCCAAGCACTTAGCATCAAATTCAAAAGGTACATCTTTAACAAGTAAATTGCTAAGTGGCTTGGCGATTTTAGAAAATTCTTTGATAAATCACCTATAAAACCCCGCATGTCCTAAAAAGCTATGGACACCCTTAACATTGACGGGTGGGGGAAGTTTCTCAATGACCTCCACTTTAGCCTTGTCCACTTCAATTCCCTGGTAGAAAATTTTGTGGCCAAGGACAACACCCTCGGTGACCATAAAATGGAACTTTTCCCAATTCAAAACTAAATTGGTGTCCACACATCTTTTCAAAACAGCTTTGAAATTATTTAAACACACATCAAAGGATACACCAAAGATGGAGAAATCATCCATGAAGACTTCAATATACTTCTCCACCATGTCGGAGAAGATGGCAAGCATGCACCTTTGGAAGGTCGTCGGCGCATTGCATAACCCAAACGGCATCCTCTTGTAGGCAAAGATGTCAAAAGGGCATGTGAACGTCGTCTTCTCTTGGTCTTCCGGATAAACAATTATTTGGTTGTAACCGGAGTAACCATCCAAGAAGCAATAGTATTCTTGCTCGGATAGTCGCTCCAACATTTGGTCCACGAACGGAAGTGGGAATTGGTCCTTCCTTGTTGCCTTGTTCAATTGCCGGTAGTCAATGCACATTCGCCACCCAGTGAAGGTTCTAGTGGGAATGAGTTCATTTTACTCATTATAAATCACTGTCATCCCACCTTTCATAGGCACCACTTGCACCGGACTAACCCATGAACTATCGGATATGGGATAGATCATTCCCGCTTCAAGGAGCTTCATTCCTTCCTTTTTCACAACCTCTTTCATGGTTGGATTCAATCTCCGTTGCGGTTGTGCCATGGGTTTAAAGTCATCCTCCATATAGATTCTATGCATGCAAAAGGTAGGACTTATGCCCTTAATGTCGGACAAGGACCACCCAATTGCTTCTTTGTACGCTTTCAAGACTGAATAACCCTTTCTTCTTCACTAGTAGTAAGTGAACTACTAATTATCACCGGTTTCCTCCCATGTTATTCAAGAAATGCATATTTTAAGTGGGGAGGTAATACCTTCAATTCGAGTTTTTGGTCTCCACCCTTCACCTCTTGTGGCAATTGTTCCAACTTAGCATTTTTGTTTGGGATCTCCTTTAAAGAATCTAGCTCTTTCAAGCACGCTTCAATTTCCTTCTCTTCTTCTTCTAAGAAGTTCCCTTGAGCTTCCACCAAAGCTTGTTCAAGATCATTGGCATTATTTATAGCCTTTATATCCATCGTGATAACTTCATCAAGGATATCCATCCTAAAGATTTGATCTTTGTCTTTAGGATGGTTCAAGGCATCAAGAACATTGAAATCGGCCTCTTGATCTTGAACTCTTACCTTGAACTTGCCCTTGTCAACATCAATGATAACTTTAGCGGTTTTCATTAAGGGTGGTACTTCTGTATCTTCCTCGATATCCATTATAACGAAGTCAACGGGAAACAAGAATTTATCAACCCTTACCAAGACACCTTCCGCTACTCCATAAGGAAGCTTTAGAGATCTATCCGCCAGTTGGAGGGTCATCATTGTCAGCTTGACTTCTAAGTCCCCAATCCTTTTTAACATGGATAGGGGCATGAGGTTGATACTAGCACCGAGGTCTAGGAGGGCTTTGCCCACCGATAAGTCTCCATTTGTCATCGGAATAGTAAAACTTCCCGGATCTTTTGATTTTAGAGCCATATTCTTCTGAATAATTGCACTGCACCCCACCTCTAGAGACACTACCTCCTCCTTGAACTTTCGCTTTTTGGTGAGCAAATCTATCATGAATTTTGCATAAACTGGCATTTACTCCATTGCCTCCAAGAATGGAACATTTATTTGGAGGTGTTTGAAAATGTCCAAGAAACGAGCGTATTTCCTTTCTTTGTCTTTCTTTGAGAGTTGCGGCGGATATGGAAGATTCTTTACTTACTTCTCTTCACTCTTGCTCTTCTTCCTCTAGTCCTCCTTTAATTCCCCCTCACTTTCCGTCTCATCTTTTTCACTCTTATTTTCTCTCACCTCTTCACTCAATTCTTTTGGGCTCTCATTCTTTTCACTCACCTCCTCTTTCCCTAACTCTCCATTTTATTCATTTTCTCTCAAATTTTCTCCAATGCCCACCCCAATCTCCTTACCACTTCTAGTCGTTATTGACTTGTAGTGCTCTTTCGGATTAGTTTAAGTATTTGCCGAAAATGGAGTTTTATTCATATCCGCCAACTGCTTTGCAATCTGCCCCATTTGAGTCTCTAAGTTCTTGATGGAGGACTCGGTATTCTTCTGGAAAGCCTCATTCTGTTGCTGCTTTTCCATGGATACTTGGATAAATTTATCCAAGGTATCTTCAATTTTAGAAGTCCTTTCACACAATGGAGTGAATGGAGGCTTGTTTGATGGTCCAGCTTCTTGCTTCCATCCTCCTGGTGGTTGATTGCTCTTCCAACCTGTATTAAAATTAGCAAAATTATTATCTCTAATAGGTTGGTTTGAGAAATTACCTTGTCTCCCTTGGTTGGAGACATATTGAACTTGCTCCTTAGTTGTGGAAAATGGGCATTGAGCAAAATCATGATTGGCTCCACATAGCTCACACATTGTGACTTGTTGTTGGGGTGGAGCTATCATTTTTAGTTGTTGGGAATTTTCGGTGGGTTGCACCAACTTCTCAATGGTCTTTGTGAAAAGCTCCATTTTTTGAGTGATTAATTTATTTTGCGCCAAGATCGCATTCGAAGTAGACAACTCTAGGACTCCTTTTGGCTTTGAGAGTTGATTTCTTGGTTAGTGTCCAGCTCTATCAGTAGCTTCCATGGACTCAATAATCTCCAAGGCCTCTAGTACGTATATTTTCAGCATTGAACCACCTGCAATAACATTGAGATTTATTTTCCATTGGCGGTTTAGACCCACAAAGAAAGTATTGATCTGCGCCGACGGATTAAGTCCATGATTTGGGCATCTCTTTAAAAGCTTTTGAAACCTTTCCCACGCCTCATAGAATTCTTCATCATCCTTTTGTTTAAAACCTGAAATTTCAGCTTTTGCATTCATGATTTTAGATGTTGGATGAAATCTAGTGAGGAATGCGGTTTCAACTACTTCCCCTGTTTTTAGACTTCCAGCTGGAAGGAGATCAAACCTCTCCTTCGCATCACTTATGAGGACTAGGTGAAACAACTTCATGTATGCATTATTCAATTGGTTTGGATTGAGTGGAATGGTCCTCACTAATCCATAGAAAGTATCGAGGAATATGTGAGCATCTTCATGAGTTTTCCCTGAGAACTGATTAGACTAGAAAAAAGTAAACCAATAAGGTTTGATGTCTAGAGCCTGTGCTTCTGGAGACAAAACGATTGCTCCTGGGTTTCTTGGCCCTTGAGGTTGCACATAATCACCAAGGAGTTCTCTTCGCTTTGGCGGATTATTGTTATTCATACCACCGTTATTCCCACAATTGTTGTCGTGGTTTTCAGCCATTTCAATTTCCTCCAAATTACTGAGTGAAGTTGAAAAAGATGAGTCAACTTCCTCTCTGGATGTGTTTGAATGTCGTGATCTTGAACTTAACTTCCGAGCAAAGGCTTCAAAATCTGGTATGAACTGTAGCTGTTCTTTGATACCCTTACTCCTGGTTAGCTTAAACACACTAAACACCAGAGTGAAAGTTCAATCTAATAAAACAAATAAAATGAAATTTATTTACGGAACCCAAAATTTTTAAATCGGTACTAAATTTATCATCGTGTTCCCCGGCAACGGCGCTAGAAATTTGTTACGTATTTTAGATAACAAAAATATTAACTCGTTTGAATATAGTTGAAAAAAGGTTATGTCCTCAGGGAGCAACTATAGAGCAATTTAGGGCCAATATAAAACCTTGGGTGAGATTTTAAAAGGTTCTTGATGAAATTTAATTGTAAAATTAAGTGTTTGTAATGTAAAAGAGGTTCTTGTAATGTAAAAATAACTTTAAAACAATTTCCATAAGAACTTGGATTTGAACTTGCTTATTCACTGTAATGATATCTTCCTCTTTGTTATTTTCTATGTTAAAAAAAAGACCGTAAGGTAAAGATTTCCCTCACAGAAGATCCGTCATTCTGTAAGGTTCTGTGATAATGAAAACACATGTTCCAATCTCTTAAAAACGTGTGAATGCAATCATGCAATAAGCAAAGCCTTTAAATAGACGGTTCATAAATCAATACATATCTCTAGATTATTGATTTATGAAAATCCTTTGTTAGAACCCCTTTTCAAATCAAATTCCCATTTAATTAAAAAAGGTTAGAAGAAAGAGAAGAAAAATGATCAGGCTTTAAACACTAACAATTAACACAGACAAAGGGAAAGAACTCAATTAATATAAAATGAAACAAGAGAGTTTGAGGATTACAGTGCTAACTACTTCCAAATCTCAGAATAGGAATCTATGCTGCCATCTCCAATTGAGAAATAATGGAATTCATAGATGAAAGTTATAGAGAATCTCTTTGTGCACTCTTTCTCTCTCTAGAATTCTTAATTTCTGCTCTCAGACTGCTTAACCTAACCTAAGCTACTAAATGATATATAAATATTAAAATTCTGAGACGCGTTTAATGCGTTGCGGTTTACGTGGAAACATGAGTCTAGGATCTGGCGCTTGAGCGCCATCCTAGCTTGAGCACTAGCTCTTGCTTGAGCGCCACGTGCCCTACTGCCTCAAGTGTATTGCTTCTTTGCTTCTCTTCTTGGACTCCATTTCAGCACCTACAATCACTTTAACTCTACAAAACCTTATTAAAAACTACTTTTGCTCAAAAACTCTAAAGATTAGATTAGGTAGGATTTTTACTTAGAAAAACACCTTTTAAGAAAAGATAAGGGCATAAATTGGCTTGTAAAACAAGCCTCAAAATGCACTTATCAAACCACTGTTTGCTTGCTTGTTTATGGTCATAGATAGATTTGGTTAAGAGACAGACTTGATTGGGACCTTGTAGCCTTGAGGAGGTTTCATGTAAACCACCTGATCCAATTTTCCATGAAGGAAAGCATTATCTACGTCGAGTTGGTGAATAAACCAATCCTTGGCAGCAACAAGAGCTAAAAGAAGTCTGAGTGTGATGATTCTAGCAACTGGGGAGAAAGTTTCTATGTAGTCAAGGCCTTCCACTTGTGTTACCTTTGGAAACAAGCCTTGCTTTGAGTCTATCAATGCTTCCATCCTGTTTTCTTTTGATGTTGAAGATCCATTTGCACCCAATAGGACGTTTTCTTTCCGGAAGATCAACAATTTGCCTCGTTTTGTTCCTTTCAAGAGCTTGAATCTCATTGTCCATGGCTATTATCCAGTTCTTGTCCTGGATTGTTTGACTGTAGTTCTTAGGTTCACTGTTGCATGAAATATTTGCTAAGAAATGCTTATGAGGTATGTTGAACCTGTGTTAAGAAAGGACAGAACAAATAGGATGAGGAACAAAATTACAAAGAGAAGGAGAATAGAACTGAGAATTCCCAGATGAATGCAAGAAGTGAAGGTGATAATCTTGAAGATGATTAGGAGTACGAGACTATCTTCCGTATCTAGTCACAGAAGACTCTCCAGAAACAGCTTCGAGATGTTGGTGTGAGTGAGTAGTACTGTCAGTTGCCACATTGGAAGGACCTGCATCAGGAAGATGTGAAATGCTAGGGAAATAGCTATCATGTTGTTCCCCATTGTGATTGTTAGCGGAACAAAAGGGGAAGACATGCTCATAAAAGATCACATTCCTTGAGAGAAAAATTTCCCGAGTAACAAAGTTATATAAGCATCATTTTGTTCTATGCCTATATCCAAGAAAAATACATTTGCTGGCCTGAGAATAAAGATTACTTATATGATTTGAAAGGGTTGAAGAAAAACATAAACAATCAAAAACCCTCAAGTGAGAAATGTTTGGAATCTTATTATGCAAAAATTGATAAGGAGATTTGTCATTTATAACAGGAAAAGGAGTTCTATTTATAAGAAAAATAGCATGAGCTGCTACATAATACCAGAAGCAATGAGGAAGATTGGATTGAAATAACAAGGCTCTAGTAACATTTAATATGTGTTGATGCTTCCTCTCAACAATGGCATTTTGTTTAGGAGTTTCAACCCATGTTGTTTGATGACAAATACCCTTTGAGGGATGGAAATTAAGCATATGAAATTCCAACCCATTGTTAGATCTAATGGTCTTAACTTTTGAGGAAAACTGAGTTTCAATCAGACAGAGAAAATCCTTCAGAAGTTGTCTAACCTCAGACTTAGATTTTAATAAAAGAATCCAAGTAAATGTAGACCTATCTTCCACAATAGTTAAAAAATAGGCATGACCATCAATAGATGGAGTACCAATAGAAGCCCATATATCAATATGAATCAAGTCAAAGAAACACTCAGAAACAGAATTACTTAGAGGAAAAGGAAGCCGTTTTTGTTTTGAGTAATGACAAGTATCAGAAACCAGATCTTTATTTATTGAAATGTAAGGGTAATTATTGTTCATAGCATGCAAACGTTCATTTGATAGGTGACTTAATCTATAATGCCACAGATTATGGTTTACAATAGACAAATTACAAAATTTTGAAGAATGTAACAAAGAATCATGACAGACAGCAGATTTGAGATCCTTTAGAATGTAAGCGCCATGAGTACGCTCAACTATTCCAATCGGTTTCAGCGAATTCAAAGTCTGCAACCAACACTTAGAGTTAGAGAAAATCAAATTGCAAGAAAGAGTGTCTGAGACAAACAGAACATCAGTTAAATATAAAGATTGAGAAAAGTAGATTGTGCCACAGACATTTGAAAGTAAAATGTCACCATTTGGAAGAGCAATTTGAACAGGTTTTATGGTTCTATAAGAAGAGAAATGGGACATATTACAACAAATGTGATTTGAGGCACATGTATCAAGAAGCCATTTATCAATGAGACTGATACCATATTTTGATGGGTGTTGATGATTCTGCAACACAGAGGACAGATTCATCTGCACAGTTTTTGAATTATCTAACTTATCAGGTAAAACAGAGAGTGGTGACTTGTATTGCTCAGTTGTGAAGGTGAACTTTTCCTATGTGGTGTCAGGGGAATTGGTAGAAGAATCATCAATTGCAAAGGTAGTAGCAGCATCGACATTCCTATGCTTATACTTAGGATTTTTGAAGTTGAAGCCCTGAGGAAAACCATGCAATTTGTAGCAGACATCTTGAGTATGGCCTTTTCTTTTACAATGCGAACATAATTTATATGAATTATTCCCAGAAAACTGCTTCTGCTGAGAAGATTTTTGTGAAACTTGAGAAGAAGACGCATTGGCAAAAGAAAGAGCATTGGGAACTTCGTTATGAAGTTTGTGAAATTGGCGTTCTTGTTGGGAAACAAGAAACAAAACCTTGGAAATAGCAGGTAAAGGTTCCATGTTCATAATCTGAGAACGAACTATGGAGTATTGTTCGTTTAGCCCACAAAGGAATCTGATCACAATGTCAGTCTTGTGTTGATTGCACATCATAAGAACAATCTGGAAAAAGGATACAACAAATCCAATTCATCCCATAACGTTTTCATGGAGGTGTAGTATCTGCTGATCGTCCAATCACCCTGGTTAAGGCGATAAATCTCTTCTTGAATCTTGGAGATACGAAAAAGATTCGCATGGCAGAATCTTTCTCGCAACTCACTCCAAGCTCGCAAAGTCGTAGGAACAAGAAGGAGCGATTGAGCGATATCAGCACTTACCGATTGAAAAATCCATCCAAGAACCAGAGTATTGCAACGTTTCCAATAAGGAAAAATGGGGTTGTCAGCAGAAGGCTATTTAATAAAACCATCAATGAATCCATCTTTGTTCTTCATTTCTAAACACATTCTCATGGAAGTGGACTAAGTGTAATAATTCTCGTCGAAAAAGAGGGGAGTGACCAAGACCATTGATGGGTTCTCAATAGGATGAATATAGAAATGACTAGTAGAATCCTGTGCCTCCTTGGCGGCGGCGGCAGCAGAAAAAGTAGAAGAAACATCCATTGAAGATCAACGAAGAAGAAAAGGAAAGAAAGGCTCTAAGATACGATAACAGCTTTCTTCATGATTAACAGAAAGCACTGAGGGAAGAAACAAAGAGGGTGATAACACCCGAGAGATGAATGAATATGTGAAACAGAGAATTGATCTGAAAGATACTTCATTGAATTGGATAGGATGTTAATGAATCCATATATACAAGTACAACTGATAACAGAAATAACAAAGCCTAACTAATTATAACAGAAAAGGGACCAAACAAAAATATAAGGAACATTTATGTATTTACAAAGAAGGAAAAAGAGGGAAAAGACCCAAAAGTTATTTGCTAAGATGGTCATCATCTTCATCACCTTGATCTTCAATATCATGGTTGTGGTGAAGGATTTCTGGTGTTAAATCAAGCAAACAACTCACAAGTCAAAGGTTACTAGCATTAGTGAAGACTCAAACAAAAAAAATTGCACAAGAATGGTAGCTAGCACATAACTCTTAATAACGGGTTAATTAATGCATTGGTGTTTTGTTTCCATTTTCTATTATATATATATAGTCCCCTTTTTTTATATATGTGATTTGGGATACACAAATATATAAAGAATAACATGCCTTAATTTGTTGTTTTAACCTTCTTTTACGTTCCTTTGCGTATTTGTTCATGCACTTATATTCTCATAAATTAGCCTCCTTATTTGTCCTCCTTATTTTGTGATTATTGCTATTATCTCACGTCTGGTCATGTAATCTCACAATGTGATCTTTTGACATTATGAGTTGTCATTATTTGTTTCCCTAGGTGTGTTAGTCATCCCAATTGGCATGGAAATAGAGCAAATGTGCTTTCCATTACAAGTTTCGTGTATTGCTCGCTAGGAAATTTTTGTCATATACAAGCTGTCATTGTTTATAACCTGAAAGGGTGAGCTAGCCCCTTCAGTTGGCATGGAGTTGACGATTATATCTGTGTCTTATTTGTTCCAACAAGGTTGTATATTTTGTCATGCATAAGGGTAACTTTTGTCCTTGTGGAGTATTGAGAGTGGACAAGAGAAATTGTGAGAGAAAACTTGTTTCTTAATACTATAATGTCACTTATTTCTAGGAGATGATTCAGGCTAGCTTTACTCATGTCCTTCATGGGTAATTTTAATGTAATGGGTGATTTGTAGAGGGAACAAATGTCTCTACAGGTCATTCTTGTTTTGTGGATAATAGAAATCATCAATTGGTTTGATTGTTCAACACATGTAGCACTATATATTGTTGTGATGTGTGAATAAGGGCAGGAAGATTAAATATTGATAAATCTATTTGATATTTCTAAATTTAGAGAAAGGGGAATTACAGATACATGTAATGTACTTTGTCATGAGACTTAGATTAATATGATCAAATTGATAATTGACATCGCTATGATAAAATTCATGGCCTCTGACGTCAATTTTGCTATCGGTGGTTCAAACAGAGATTACATAATCATATTATACACAGCAAAATATATTCACATTTATGTTACCGCTAATAACGTTGAAACCCAAGTGACTAAATAAAGCTTTATAGTACCACGTGCAAAAAGTTTGTCTTCCGCAACGAAAATGAAAACATGCATAAGGACCACAGAGATGGTGAGGAGTAAGTTATGCAATGGGATTATATATGTTCTATAAGAGGAGCATTGTCTATAAAAAAAAAAGAGAATTGGTGCACACTTGAATAATAACGCAATATTTATAACAAGATTTATTTCTTTTACGTTGAATATTGATAGAACTACAAACATTGGGTAATGTTGACTTTGGAAAAAAAAATCATAAATATTACTTTTGATTATATATATATATATATGTGTGTGTGTGTGTGTGTAAAAACAAAAATTTGTCAGCAAGAAAAATAACTCTAGAAAAAGTTGAATAAATCAAAGAAGGGAGAATCACTTGGGATTGAATTTAACTACTTAACTTTGTTCATCTTAATGATAGTTAAACGTTATATATGAAAAGATGTATACTCAATTTCACAAGTGCAAATGTCTTTGCACTTGATTCTAAAACACTAGTGTCTAGAGCTCAATCTCTTATAGCTTTGGGAACTAAGTCTTGCTTTAAGCAAAGTATTATGAACACTTATAAGAACTTCTATCTATCTCTAGACTATAAGGTTTTATGAGAGTTTTCTCCAAATTCATTTATAAACATGTTTCTCAACTTTGCAAATAAACTAAGAACAAGGTAAAGATGATCAAGCTGAACAAAGGAAAGAAGAGGAGAAGAAGAACTCCAATTTATATATAACAAAACAACTAACGATTGAAATAAACAAGAGATAAAATAATTACACTCAATTCCGGTGGGAAGCTTAGCCAAACAAGGCCATGAAATCCAAAGATAAAACCTAAGAGTACTTACACTCTGACTAAAGTGTTGTAACTTAGTGTTTTTTTTTTCTAGGATTCAATATCTCCACTGTACAAAACAAGACTGTATTTATATCCATTCTGAGAAGGACTCTGCACTCAACCGCTGAAAGGGCTTCTCAGCTGCTTCCTTCTGGCACTCAAGCACCATTACAGGGCTTGAGCGCTAGCATTATTGCGCTGGTTAATGCATGGTAAATATATCCAGCGCTTGAGTGCCATTTGCATCGCTCGAGTGCCACACTCATAACTCTGGCAATGTGGATCAAATGTTGAGCTGATTACAATGCTTGAGCCTTGGTGTGGCGCTCGAGCGCTGACTATATTTGTGCTCCCACGTGTTTTTCTTTTTGTTCAGCCTTCAAAATAACTAAAAATACATTCCATGAGTTGAAAAATAATTATTTGTACATTTTTATTTGAGCATTCACAACAGTAAAGTTTAGGAGTGAAATTTATATACAAACTTAACATTTATGGCATGATAAGTGAGAATTTCTTATTACATAAACACACTAATTCACACTTATCGTGGAGGACCACAGCTGCCGCTATGAAGCGGAGGAGGAAGTCGCCGCTACTTTGTGGGGTCCTGGCCACCGCTATTAGCAGATTTAGTTAGCAGCGGCCCATTAAATTATTTTAATTTTTACTTGTTTTTCTAAAATTAATTTGTAATTCTTAAGTAATATCAATTAGAAATATCATATATATATATATAAATGAAAATAATACTCAAATATTATATAAACTAAATATCATAAGTATACATAATTTCAAAAATAAAAAATATAACAATGTCTACATAATGTTAGTGTCATCCTAATCATCTAAGTGCTCCTCATAGTCCTGGTGAGTGGGAGCTGGCAGGGGAGAGCAGAAGAACTAGCCTCTATACATTCAAGATGCTGCATCATCATCTCAAAACAAGACTCTAACGCCTGCGTGCTGGTCCGATCCTCTTGGTCTCGGCGATCAACCTTGGCACGAATCTGCTAGATCTCCTGCTGATGTTTCCGCTGCATCTCCTCTATCTACTCTTGAGACTGGTAATGCACCTCATCCAGCTCCTCCTGCAACCTTTGGGACTCTACAATTGGCGTCGAGGAAGGCGCCATCGACTCCTGGATGAAGAATGAGCCGCACCTTCTCCTGATCAAGCCAGCTAAGTCTCCAGCGCCGTAGACACGCCCCCGTGTCTTGCCCCCAGCAGTGGCGAAAAACGTTGACCACCTGGTGGCGTTATCCACCTCTCGCGTGCCACTTGGGGATGCCTCATCCACCTCACTCAATCTCACGGATCGTCTCCTGAAATTGAGTTTGTAATGACAAAACAAACAATAAGTATATATAACTTATAATTAAAATGGTTAAGTAAAAAAATTGATGCTTACGTAGGTGTCCTAGGCTCGCTGATCAACCTAAGACCCGTCAGCTCTCCTATGTGTTCGGACAAACAACTCATCAATGGTGACCTCAGTGCCCGTCTCACAACGCTACGAAAAATTAAATACTTGATAAATGAGGGAAGATTTGGTTGGCTAAGAAAAAACTAGTTAACAATAATTAAAGTATTTACTTACCATGTCATCAGCCACCTAGATGAAAGAAGTCCGCCCTACAGTGTGGACTACTTCGCCCTTCGCTGATCGGCGGTTGGCCTTAGCCTGCGCAGACCTCGCCTTGTACTCAGGCGTCTGCGAATGAGCCCACAGTGCATCCCATGTGCCCACACCAACCAAGTGGTCTCTAGAGTTGCGGGTCCTCATCTTCTCCAGCATATCATTCAGGCGCCTGCTGCCATGATGCTAAAAGCAACGCTTGACTACCTCGGTCTGGGAACGATCATAAGCAATTAGCTCTTGCACGAACATAAAAGAAACATCGTTATTAAACAAAAAAAGATTGCAGAAAAATTGAAATTAAATGAGAACTCATATGTATATACTTACCTACCAAAGCTCAAACCAACGGTCTTGTACGTCGGCTGGGATAGCCCCCCATGTGGGCCAAGCGTCCACAAAGTTGGATGTGATGACAGTCTTCAACGCAGTGATAGGTGGCTGGGATGGAAGCCATCTGACAAGTTTAGACAAATTGTAAGTTATAAATAAAGATAATTTAAAAATCATTAAATTAACATAAAATAAGAATAACATTTTAAAAACATACCCTGGGTTGCTAACTGTAATAATGGTCTTGCCCTACTCGTCTCGAACAATAGGACAGTCAACTGTTGGCCCACGCCTACTCCGTGGACCCTCCACAATGGATGGAGTAGTATCCCTCACAGCTTCCTGCATCTCTGGATGTAGCAATCATCCTCCTGCTGATCTTGCTGATTCAGTACCTCGTCCTCCAGATGTAGGACCGGACCACCCAAATGGCTAGGGTGCACAGTAGTATGATGCTTTGGGTCGAAATGCGGCGTTGGAATCACTGTGATGCCGACCGGAGACCCAGATTGTCCAGCTATTGGTAGTGGTGGATGTGATGGAGCTGGTGGTGGTGGTGGTGGCTATGAAGGAGCCGGTGATTGTGATGGTCGTGTTTGACACGACCTACGATGCTACGTAGCCTAACGTTCTGTAGTTGTCTCCTGATCCAACTTCCTACGTCGGGCACCGAACTCTTGGCCAAGCTGACCTGGAGGAATAGTAGCCCGACCCCTTCCTCGACCCCTATTCGGGGCTAACTTTCCCCCAGGTTCTTATTTGTGTGTAGACATCTTTGTTCTCCACTTAACATACAGGGCGGATCATCCCATCCCACGAATGCTTCCTACTGGCGTCCAACCAGAACGCTTTTGTGTCTTCCATACAACAAGGACATGCTAACCTATCATGTGTGCTTCATCCAGATAGCATCCCGTACACAAGAAAATCATTAATGGTCCACATCAAACACGCTTTCATTAAAAAATTCTGCTTCCTAGATATGTCATACGTCCATGCACCATGCTCCCACACAGTTGAAGATCAACGGTTGAAGGAACATGTCTATTCTGACATTGAGACTTCTAGAACTGGGAATAAGACAAGATAAAAATATATAAGGCTTGGTCATACACATTTCAGGAGGTATGTTGTATGGAACAACAATAACAGGCCAACGCAAAAACGTGGATGATGATGCTTGAATAAATGGTGTAAACCCATTGGCACATAGCCCCAGTCTCACATTTCTTGGCTCCATGAAAAATTCTAGATAACACTCATCAAAGTGTTTCCATGCCAAACAATCCTGTGTATGAAGGAGAACACCGTCTACATTCATACTGTCATTATGCCATCTCATATGACTTGTCGTTTTTGTCAAAGCGTATAACCTTTGCAACCTAGGAATAATTGGAAAGTAGAACATTTTACTCACCGGAAATTCCTTGTACCTCCCTATCCCATCCCTTTTAGGTCAATACCTCAACGTTCCACAGAATTTGCACTCTTTCCTACCAGCGTCTTCCTTAAAATACAACATACACGCATTCTTACAACAATCAATCATCCGATACTCCAGACCTAATTTATATGCTAACTTAGTTGCTTTGTAATAATTCTTAGGCAAATTCTCCTTTGAGGGGGAGAGATTTGCAAACATTTCAACAAAAAAGTCAACACATCTTTGAGGAATGTGCCACTTAGCTCTAGCCGCCAATAAACTCACTAGAATTGATAACTCCGATTGGGAACACCATTCGTATATGGGATCATTAGCCGCTAGCAGCATATTATAAAACGTCTTAGCACTTTGGTTGGGCATTTCCTCTTTACTCTCTATGCCTTCCATCCTAAAATCTGTGGTATGAACGACTACTCTAGAGGCATCTCATACCAAGTTGTTCATCATATCAAATTCACTACGACCACCCCAAACATCTAAAGTACTTGACTGTCCTCCTGCGCCGTAACCATCTGGTTGAACTTCACCGTGTTTAGTCCAAACCAAATATCTTGGCTTAAACCCTTTTATGTACAAATGAACTTTAACCTTTGACTTCATCAACAATTTCATGGACCTACACTTCACACATGGACATCTAATCCCTCCCTCTGAAGCATAGTAAGGAAGTTCCCTCGCCTTCTTAACAAACTCATCCACTCCCCTTACAAACTCAGCTCTAAAACCCCCAATCGGACAAACCCTATCATACTTCCAACTACGCTCCATATTCTGCACTCAACGTGTATAAAACTCATTTTAAAAAATTTCGGCAGCATAACCCCTATAATATAAGCATTTCCCACTTTCAAAAAGGCAGAAATACAAAACAAAATAAACCAGCACCCTGGTACTCCAGTATATTCATCAGGGTCGCACCTATTCACTAACGAACAACAAACACATGCACCAACATTAAAAAAACATGCAAACCAGCACCCTGGTACTGAGAATTTTCATCAGGGTCTCCCTTATCCATTAACAAACAGTCTACAATTCCTAATTGCATGTAAACATTTATATACTAGTTATCTACCTATAATAATAAATTACCTCTAAATCCAAAACGTATGCTCCAAAAATCGTATGATGCTAGCTCCTGCTAGCTCCAAGAGCCGAGTAGAAAATGCTGCAACCTAAAAAACCAAACAATTAATAAACGCTAACTTAATCATTAACAAAAATTCCCTTAATGTTGTTTCGAATTTTTGTTCATTCCATTTTCTACTTCATTCTATCTCGTATATCCTTTTGTGTTTCCCTAAAATCTCGTTTTTTAGCAATAATGAATTTATTCAGGAAAAATTAATAATGATTTTATTCCAACAAATGTACAAAAGAAACATATAAAATAAGAATCAAACAATATACAACACAACTACACAAGCACCTTATTGGATATTGCATTCAACCATAACGAACTTTAACTCAATTTCCAAATCTAATTTGTACCACTTACTCAATACTAGCATAACCCTCGGACCCTTAAATACAATCTATTATATATGGAGGGCTAATCAACCAAAAATTTCAATTTTAAGAGGAATTATACACGTACACTTTAAATTTTAAGCATATATCCTTCAGTAAAATATATACTAACCTGAAATTGATGGGAACAGTGGCAGTGACAAAGGAGTGGCGGTGACAGTGCATGAGTGGGTCAATTAAAAAAATAATCATTTCAAAACAAAGAGGGAAGGCTAGAGAAGAAACGTAGGATGGGGATTTGGGTTTGGTGGTCGAAAAATAAAGCAATCGTGGCGAAGATGGTGGTGGGAGATGGAGGTTGTGAAGAAGAGAATAGAAATGAGAAAGGGAAAGTGAGGGAGAAGAAGGGTTTCTCCTTTGTCTTTAAACACTACAGCGGCGGCCAAAGCCGCTGTTAGTGTAAAATTTAAATTGCGGCGACTAGGTCACCCCGAATATTTCCATGTGGTGCGCGAACGTTTCAAAGTTGCAGTTGCTTTGGCCACCGCTAATTTGAATGTACTCTAGCAGCGGCCCTGGCCGCCGCTATTCAATTGACGTGGTACATGTAGCAGAGAGCATTAACTGCCCGACATAAATGCAACTCTAGCGGCCACTTGGCCTCCGCTACATTGCCTTTCTCGGCAACAATTGTGGCGGTTTGTGGCTGCTGCTAAACTTAGGGCGGCTAGGCCGCCGCTACGTGGCTGCTAGTTATATCCTTACATTATTTTATGATTTGGGGCGGCACGGCCGCCGCTAAGCCTTCACTAATAGCGGCGGTGTCGGGCCGCCGCTAAATTTTTGCAGCTATTTCACTACATTTTAGAAGTGTTAAACAAAGAGTTAAATAGCTTAGACAATAGTAGATTCATTAATCACAACTAATTAATAAACGAGGGTAAATTTGGGAAAAGAACAATAAATGTTACAATGGTTTTATAACATGACAAATATTTTGTAACAAAATTGTTTTACTGATGTTTCAGAATGGAGAGAGTTGAAATGAAGAATCAAACAATAAATAAAGCTTCACTTTTAATTTCAAAAAAATAGAACCATGTGTGTGAGCATTTTATATTTGAACCAGAATCCTTAAGGGGTTTTGTAGCAACAGCGAGACCCAAAAAGGTAGAATAATTAGAACAATAGTCTTGTAAGTGTTGCTTCGTAAACAAAAAGAACTAAGTTTGCCAAAATATCTTTGTGGTATTTTCGCATGCAAAAACCTCTGTTTGTGCTGTGCGCTAATGCAAGCACATGATGCCTTCTTAAATAATACCCCCATTGTAGTTGGTGTATCTAGATTTATTAGGAAGGGCTAAGACAAAATCAAAACTTATTAAGCAAAAACAAATAAATTTGCAGATTTATTCTTTACATTCATGAACATCTTTAATTGGATTTTCCTTTTGTTCTTTTCCTTCGAGAAGAGGTAAAGATATTGGTAAGTTTATGGAAACGAATTAAAACAGAATTATTCTCAACTATATGTTTTTTGCAAAAAAAATAAAAAAACAATAATTGATATTCTTTTTATAGAGTTTTTTTCAAATAATAATGACATTTTTTTCTTTAAATATATATACTAATTAATTTATGGAAATAAATAGATTATATTAGTATATACTCCAATTTTAATAACGCGTATTGCTAGTTGGATATTCCAACATCAGAGCTCATACATGATAGTGTTAGTATACTGAAATCCAACTTTTTTGGTGAGTGCACTTAACAAGTCGGCCTGATGGCTATAAGTGTACCAAGAATTTATCATATTGATTCTTTTTTTTGGTGAATTTAGTCACATAATTCATATAAATACATAAATAAAATATAAAAAAATAGTCCTCTAGAGATACCTTATTTAAGACTTAAATAAGTTTTTCTTTCCGGCAAAATATCCTCTTGTAACACTTCTTTATTTTTTCTCCTCTCACTTAAAATTTTAATATTGAATACTATCTTTATTTTCAAATAAATATATTATATAGAAAAATGAGAAATGTTCAAAATTGTATAAAATAATGACTTGTGTCACCACATGAGTCTCTTCAATAGAATATTGTAAATATAATAAAAAACTATAATAAATAAAAAAATAATATTTGTGTTGTGGACTAGAATAACGATATCCTGGATGTGCCTGTACATGTCGGATCCAATAGCAAATAACCATCCCGGGTACATCCTGGAAAGCCTAACACTACCTACGGTCAGGGCCCAGGGAATACAGTTTGGGCTCAGTCACCAAATCCAGGCCTAATACGGTCCACACTTAGGTCATACACTCATCTATAAATACTAACATAAATGCACCATGCAATGTACGTAAATTTTTTATCATCACATATAACCCTAATACACTCATTGACTTGAGCGTCGGAGTCCTTGCAAGTGTACACCACCGTCGCTAGAGCTCAAGCCCAGAATCTACCCTCATCGTCCCTTGCTGATCAGTAGGAGTACCCTGTTTGTCCTACAACTCCGCCAAGTTAGATCACAACATTGGTGCCGTATGTGGGAAACTTAACAAAAGTCTTGCTTTCATCCACTATCAACAATGGTTTCCACCAGAAACAGAGAGTATGTTGACCCGAATGCTCAGAACCAAGTGGATGTACAACAAGGGGGCGCATCCAAGCAGGCAGGGGCATCGCAGCATTTTGATATTGAAGCAAAATTCCACTGGGAACAATAGCGAAAAGGTAAGGAAAAAGTTGTTGTTGAGAAGGATCCAGAAAAGAGGAGAGAGCGGAGAAGCATACTCAAGCAAATGCTGGGAATGCGGAGAAAGATCCAATCATTGACGACGTGGAAAAGCAGCAACAGAAATCCGCACAAGATGGGGATAAGGATGGCGAGCCTAAAATCAGGAAAGGCAGTTAGAAGTACGGGTAAGCCGACGACATGAGGGTGCCCCACACCTATCCCGGGTGGAGGGAGCCAACCTACAACCTGTCCCCTAGGGGCTAGCAAGCCGGACATCATGCTGGAAACCAGGAACATATGACAAAGAACATCCCGGACTTCGGATATATTGACAATCCCTTCACTCCTTGGATCATGTCTCATGCTCTACCCCATGGTTTCCAGTTTGCGAAGAAACTGAAGGAATATGACGGGACCAAAGATCCTACTTTACACGTCAGCACCTTCGAAAAGGCCATGTATTTTTAGGGGGTAAACGAGGCCATTGTGTGCCATGCCTTCTCCCTCATGCTGTCTGAGACTACAAGTCGATGGTTCTCAAACCTTCCACCACAATCCATCAGTAACTGGAAAACTTTCAAAGATAAGTTCATCCTTCACTTTACTAGTAGTAAACGACAATTTAAATCTGAATTCCACTTAGAAACTGTCAAACAGGGAAAGGATGAGTTCCTACGAGATTATATAACACGCTTCAATAATGAAGTCTTAGAAGTTAGGAATGTTGAGCCTAACCTTGTGTTATATTTCTTTGTTAGGGGATTCAAACTAGGGGCTTTCGCCAAGCAACTGGCGGGAGACAAGCCCACATCCATGGATGATTTGAAAGTGAGAGCTGAAAAGTGGATCAAATAGAGGAATGGGAGAAGGCCCAGGCAGCCAAAAAGGAGGATAAGGCAAAAACTACTCCTCCAAACCAATCCCGGGGCAAGGATGACAAACCCAGGGATAGATCTCCCAAGAAGTGCAGAGGTATAGTTTCCAATTATACCTCGTTGACAGTCCCGCCAGCTTCAGTATAGAAAGAAGTGGTGCATTCCAAACTTAGAGAGTGCCCGCCACAATTAAAGACGGTCGGGAAGTTCAAAAACAAGTACTATGAATACCACCGGGATCGTAAGCATTCCACCAATGAATGCATCTAGCTCCGGGATGCGATCGAAAAGCTGATCCGACAAGGTAGGCTGAGGAATTATGCTCGCGGTTCCCTAGAAAGGCGGTATCACCGACGAAGCCAATCCCCTTGGAACCAGGCACCAAGATCTCCTCCCTGGAACGAAGATCAATGTACAGAGAGAAGAAATAGATCCCGTAGCCCAAGACGTGTTCAAGAATCCCCTCTCAGGGGGTGGGTAATCCAAGTCATAGCCGGGGGAGCCTGCTTAAAAGGCCTCGAGGACAAGAAAAGGACTCGAGATGCGAGAGAATCTTGCTCACAGGTAACTTCTGTGGCTAACCCGGTTTTATCTTTCTCAGATGCAGACTTGCCAGAAGAGCATATACGGGATAACGAGCCGTTGGTCATAGCCACCAGTCTAAACGGATTTGAGGTTCACCGAATCTTCATTGATCAAGGGAGCTCGGCAAACATTATGTTTTGGAGCCTCTTTGACAAAATGGGACTTGGATCCAAGGAATTAATCCCTCACAAAGGTAGTTTAATTGGCTTTACAGGGGATACTATTATCCCCAAAGGATACGTTGACCTCAAGGTGTGTTTTGGCAAGAAGTTCGACACCAAAACCATCATGGTCAGGTTTATCACCATGGATTGCCCCTCGGCGTATAATGCAATTATTGGATGACCAACTCTGAACAGCCTTGGCGCTATGGTCTCCAGCCATGAAATACCCAAGGGAGAACGGGGCAATGGTAACAGTCCATGGAAAAAGTAGTGACACAAGAAAATGCTACCAAGAGAGCCTCAAGATCACAAAAGCACCATCTACCCCCTATTAAAAACAGAGGAGAAAGGAAAGCGGGACTTAATACGGGATGCAGGGGTCATGATGACCAACTTGGATCCTAGAGCAGATTTTGAGTCTCAGCAACCTTAACCCGAAAGAGATCAGATCTTAATCCAGATAGGTCTTAAGGAGGATCAGACTGTCAAGATATGGGTGAACCTTCCCCGCATGATCAAGGGGCGGCTCATTGAACTGTTGAAGACAAATAAAGATTTGTTTGCTTGGGTTTCTTCCGATATGCCAGGCGTAAATTCCGAGTTTGTATGCCATTGCCTCGCCATAAAACCAGGATGTGTCCCGGTAGCTCAGAAGAAGAGAAAGATGGGTCCGGAGAGGACGACAGCCATATAGAAACAAGTAAAAGAGTTATTGGATGCTGGTTTTATCCGCGAGATACGCTATGCAAATTGGCTTTCCAATGTGGTGATGCTAAAGAAGGCTAACAGGAAATGGAGGATGTGCACAAATTATATTAATCTGAACAAAGCATGTCCTAAAGACCCTTTCCCCTTGCCTTGTATCGACAAACTTGTTGATAGCTCTGCAGGCTACTAATACCTGTCCTTTATGGATTCCTATTCCGGCTACAACCAGATCCCAATGCACCCCGAGGATCAGGAAAACACGACATTCATAACCGACATGGGCGTCTACTGTTACACGATGATGCCGTTTGGCCTAAAGAACGCTAGAGCGACAAACCAGCGGATAATGAGTCGGGTGTTCAAAGACCAAATTGGCAAGATCCTGGAAGTGTACATTGATGATATGATAGTAAAGACTCCAGAGGGTAAAGACCCAGTGGCCGACTTACAGGAAACCTTCCAGCAGTTGCGCAAGTATGATTTAAGGTTAACCAGTCGGGAGATTGAAGTCAACCCCAACAAATGTAATGTTGTGTTAAATATGCAGAGCCCCAGGACCATCAAAGAAGTCCAGCAGTTAACTGGCAGGATAGCCGCCTTGACAAGATTCCTGCCAGCCTCGGCCAGAAAATGTTTACCATTTTTTAGGACCTTACATCATAAAGAAGAAGTCCAGTGGGATGCAAAGTGTGAAGAAGCATTCCAGGAGTTAAAAAAGGTTTTGTCATCTCCACCAGTCTTATCCCGTCTAGATCCTGGGCAGCATTTGTACCTCTATTTAGCCATCAACAATGAAGCAATCAGTGCGGCCTTAGTGAAGGAGGAATCCCGGAACCAGAGCCCTATATACTTTGCCTCTAAGGCGCTACAAGGTTCAGATTTAAATTACCAACGACTGGAGAAAGTTGCTTACACCCTGTTACTGGCATCCCGGCGGCTGAGACCATACTTTCAATGCAATCTCATCATGATAAAGACCAATCAACCTATTAGACAGATCTTACATAAACCTGATTTGGTTGGTAGAATGATGACCTGAGCTGTAGAGCTATCACAATACGAAATCTCGTAAGAACCCCGTCAATCGGTCAAGGCGCAAGCCTTGGCAGAATTCATTGTCGAGATGACACATCCCGGAGAGGAACCCAGAGGATCCTGGACCATTTATGTTGATGGTTCTTCAAACCCAAAAGGGGCAGGAGCAGGCATATTGATCGAAAACGACAAAGGGGTGGTCGTGGAGTACTCTCTAAAGTTTGAATTTCCGACCTCCAACAATCAAGCAGAGTATGAAGCATGTTTAGCCGGGCTACGCGCGACAAAGGAGTTAGGAGCTACTGCAATAACTTTATGTTCAGATTCCCAGCTAGTGGTATCCCAAATAAAAGGGGAATACCAAGCTAGGGAACCATTGCCCCAAAGGTATTTGGCTAAAGTCAAAGAGAATCTACTCGGCCTCTCTAAGTTTGAGATCAAGCACATTCCTAGAGAAGAAAACAGTCGTGTAGACCTGCTTTCAAAGTTAGCCAGTACCAAGTCATTATCACCTTGAAGTCAGTGGTGGAGGAATTCCTCCCTTCTCCATGTGTCGTTTTGCAGGTTGAAGTTGAAGATTGGAGAACTCCAATAGTGGAGTACATTACCAAAGGATCCACCCCGGAAGACCCCTGGGAATCAAAGAAGTTAGTACAAAAGGCATCCCGGTACCGTGATAGAAGGACAAATGTTCAGAAGGGGACTGTTGACTCCTTTGCTTAAATGCATTGGACCGTCTGAGACCTGGTATGTCCTTACTGAGGTGTATGAAGTAAGTTGCAGCCATCACATAGGCGGAAAATCTTTGGCAAGGAAGTCCCTGAGAGCAAGGTACTTCTGGCCAACCATGAATAAAGATGCAGCTGAGCACATGAGGAAATGTCAGAACTGCCAGGAACACAATCCAATATCCCATATCCCGGTTGAAGACCTGCACAACATCTCCACCCCAAGGCCTTTCCACACTTGGGGTTTGGACCTATTGGGGCCTTTCACACCAACCACAGGTTAGTTGAAACATCTTATTGTTGTTGTTGATTATTATACTAAGTAGATTGAACTAGAACCATTAGCTAGCATAGCCTCAGTTAAAGCTCAGAACTTTGTGTTTCGACAAATAATATGCCGATTTGATATCCCGACAGAAGTGATTTGTGACAACGGGACCCAATTCACTGACAAAGATTTTCGAGAAATATTAGTAGGGCTTCGCATTAAACAATACTTTGCTAGTGTTGAACATCCACAGTCTAACAGGCAGGCAAAATCTGCTAATAAAGCCATACTCAATGGCTTAAAGAAAAGGCTGGAGAAAGCCGGGACCAACTGGGTGAAAGATCTTTACCAAGTACTCTGCAGCTACAGAACCATCGCCCATAGCACCACGGGAGAAACTCCATTTCGGATGGTTTACGGCTCATGCTGTGATCCCGGTAGAAATTGGGCAACCATCCTGGAGATTCATGTATCCTACACAAGAGAATGAACAGTTGCTCCGAGAAGATTCTGACATGGTGGAAGAAATCCGAGAAGCAGCCAAAATTAAGGAGTTATCCCGGAAGCAACAGGTTGCTCAGAGGTATAACTTGAGAGTGGTCCCACAAGCCGGCGACTTAGTCCTATGAATGGCCAGTATTGGAAACCGGAACGTGAAAGACGGGAAGCTCCGAGCAAATCGGGAAGGTCCATACCGGGTTAGGAGTGTTGCAGCCAATGGAGCATATCATTTAGAAACCCTCAAAGGCAAAGAAATCCCAAGGACGCTTAATGTCGTAGACTTAAAGCGGTATTATAGTTAGATTATGTCATTTACATTCTTTGTAATAAAGGGGTACTCTTTTTCCTGTAGCAGGTTTTATCCCTAAGGAGGATTTTACTGCTAGAGGTATTAACGAGGCCCCCACTTGATATTTGCTTCATGTTATCAATAAAAATAGTATTTCTGTCTACATGTTATACAAATATTATCAGTTAAGCTTTTAAACAGCAAGCAGATCAAAGCAAATAACGACGAACACAACAGACCCGAGATGAACATGTTGCCAAACACAAAACCGACATATAGCAAAAAGGCCAAAAAAGAAATAAGGTACCATGATAAACCTTAGCTACAATTTCAAAAGGGGTCCTTCATGGGCTAACCCTGGCCAAAAGAATGATGAAGTACCGTAAAGGTTAAAATTCAACAAAAAACGTAGAGAAACTATAAACTACTTTCCCTCCTAACATGCAGAAAAGAGGGTGCCATGATAAACACACCTCAACGATCAAAAAGATCGCACAAGATCCCACATAACCGAGACAATCAGAGGCGCCATTGCCAAGCCTCAGCGACTAGAATGCGGAAATTAAATTGCAGAAATGCAGTAAAGAAAGTAAAGAACTTCAAAGAAGAATTTGGAAATAAAAGATAGTGCATAAAGATCAACCCGGAATACCGAGATGACCCAAGTTAAACATAACACAAGTTGTTCACAAATGATTAAAAAGTTTACAATACAAAAACAAAATCAACAGGCTATTCAACTTCTCCAGCATCCACACCATCAGGTCCTGGGATCGGTTAAGTGGGAGGAGGAGTGCTGCAATCGAACGGCACCAACCCTGGATCAGCAGGATCGAGAGGCACGAGATTGCGAGGATCATGAAAGTCCCAGAACCTTCCGTCTTTCACGCCGTGGATCATGCAAAGACCACGTGTGTTAAACTCAATCCCGGGATTCAAGAGTTGAAGTGTCTTCACACAGTCACGATAGGAGTCATCCACCGTGGTGTCCATACCCTCATAAGCCTCCTCCAGCTTGCCATGAGTTTCCAAAAGCTCAGTCTGAACTTCCGGAAGCTTAGAAGTCTTCTCTTAGAGCTCGGCACACAAGGTAGTGATAGCAGAAGAATCAGAATCTGCTTTAACATTAAAATGGGAGACCTCATCCTTAAGCTTCAGCTTCTTGGCATCCAAGCCGACATTCCTCTCCCTCTCCTAGGCAAGCTCCTCCTCAACATGAGAAAGCTTTTCCTTTAAAGAAGCGAGATCCTTGGCAGTACGGGATTCTGATTCCCTCGCACTCTTGATCAGAGCCTCCTTCAGATCCATGTTGTCCTTTAGATCCCGTAGCTGGGCCCTTAGGGAAGCAGCTTGACCCAAGTCCTCCGCCTGGTCATGGACGTGCTGTAGCATAGCCATGCTCTTAGTCGTCCAGCCCATAAGCGACTTGGCTTGTTCCTACAAAAGACAAATGGATAAGAAAAAGCATCAAAAACAAGGCAACAAGTGCCAATCAACACAGAAAACACAATTAACATACAGACATACCTTCACAACATTAGCTCCACCCTTCGTGAAAAAGTCCCCATGTTGGAACTTGATCAAAGGAGACTGAAACCCTTCCCAAGCCGAAGAAGGGGTAGAGAATGGAGCAATCAACACGGGGTTCATCCCACCTGGAGCCTCTTGCACACCCTCGGGATGATCACCTATATGTCAAGAAGTACATAAACCAATGACGGTAGTTACCCAGCTAACAAACTTCTATAAATCACAAGCGAAGATTAGAAACATAGCTTGTTTTGTCAGACGACGACGCTTTGGCTGTACAGGAGCCACCTCAGTCCCAGCAACAAAAGGCACTGACTTCCCAGTGGGAGGCATCCCGCTAGCAAGAGATACGATCTCGGTGGGAGCAGCAGCTGACACAACCATCCCGGCAAAGCTAGCCAGAACAGGAGAAGGAACAGGGACAAGTGTAGGAGGTGGACCTAAAGAACCAACCTTTCCCTTTCCTTTGGCGTCACGCTTGGAAGAGCGGTTGGCGTAGTTAGCCATGCTCTTTTCTTCAAAAACAGAGCACAATCGTTAGCCAAAGAAAAATCACCGACATCAAATCAAAATGACGAGATCATATTTCGTACATAAACATGTCGCCTGGTTGCGACGGGACACCACCAGCACATCCTTGCAGTGGATGGGCATCCCCCCTGCTGGACAAACTTGCATAGGTTTTTGAAAGTCCCTTGATCTTCCTCCTCGAGGAAGCCAATTCCCAACTCCTTCATAGACAGAGACCTCCTATAGTGCTCCTCCGTCCAATAGAGTGGAAAAAGAGGGTTTTTGTTTTCCCCATCCAAAAGGGGGTACAATCACTAGTCCGAGGGACAACTTTGACAAAAAAAGTCCCTATCAGCTTTAAAGGAATCCTCATAGGGAATAAACAGCTGAGGTATCGCGGAACGGTGGCGAAGGGATACCCAACTTTTCTTCAAACCCCGGTAGGGACCAAATATGTACAAGAAAAGGGCTGAAGAACACTTCCAACTATTCGCCCAGTAGAAGTCCTCGAAGGCCTGTAAGAATCCCCAACCGTTGGAATGAAGTTGTGTGGGAGCGAGATGAAGATTATGCAGAACCTCCATCTAAAGGTCTGAAAAAGGAAACCTAATCTTGAGCTGATAATATAAGAGCCTTCGCCTTCTAGTGCCGGTGTACATATCCTTTCATTCTTACCAGGAATCACTAATTTGTGATTACTGGAGGAGTCAGTCGTGGTGTCAGTCTCGGGAGAATTGGGCCCGTAGTGAAAACACTTCTTCTAGCGCTTCTCCACTTTCTTAAGCCGGGCATTGTCCTTGATGGAACATTCCTCCTTGATGAAATCAGTGGGAGCCCACAAGAATGTCCATATATTCTTTAACTCTTTCCATTCAGGACGACATTCAATAGGGGGTTTCGAGGTACTAGGTTCTGCCGTCCCACGTACAGACACTTTAAGACCGCCGACACCACTCGGATCCGACATGCTGATAGAAGAACCCGGAGTGCCAAAGACATTTTGGACATGAATCTCCTCTTGAACAGGTTCCATATCTACATGGCAAGGTAAAGAATAATCAGATCCCGGGAAGGAATGGGAACAAGACGAGGGAAAATAAGCGGGGTCGTACTCAGAATCTAAGGAATGAGACATGGACGACGGCATGGACTCCCTATTTTCATAGGGATCCACGGGATGCAAAAAACCAGTATTTTCCTTTGAGAAGGGGAGGTTAACGGGAGCACGACGATCAGAATCTTGTTCGACAGAAACGTGAGTCTCAGAACTGTATTCATCAGGAAGATGGGTTGTGGCAAGATGAAGAACAGAAGGCTCAGGGTTTAGGGTATTAAAAGACCCACTCACACTCTGGGTAACCGATTCACCACTCTCCACCCGTCATGAATACATGGGATAGAACCAAAGATGGGCACATTCACAATAATCAGGATTGGCTATGGAAAGCGTACCTGGAGTAGGATTTGAATCAGTAGGGGGCATAAATTTCGGGAGTGTCCTATCAAAACTAGCAAGAAGTTCAGAGTCATTTGAATCTGAGGAAGAACCATTCGACAACACGATAACATTATCGGCCATTTTTGAAAGAAAGGGACCCAAACACAACAACTAAACCCTAAGAATGGGGTAGGATGCAACAGAACAACCCAGAAATTAGGAAAGATAAACAAAAGAAGCATGAAATAAAAGAAGGCAAAAGCAATACCTGATATTCTAGGGAGAAGGAATACCTTGCAAGTGTACACCACCGCAGCCGGAGCTCAAGCCTAGAAGCTACCCACATCGTCCCTTGCTGATCAGTAGGAGTACCCTATTTGTCCTACATCTCTGCCAGGTTAGATCACAACAATATGCCTAAAAACGAAATAATTAATGAGTGATAGCATGAATTTTTTTCAAAAAAATGTAAATACTATTAGACAAGGGCCTTTATGCTCAAGAGGGGGATGAATTGAGCTTAAAAGATTTTTCGTAAATTCTTTTAAAAATTATAGCAAGACTTGAACAAAGTATATTTTAGTTGATATATGGAATTAAAAGACAATGAAAACATAAATGAAGATGCAACAAAATAAACAGATATGAATTTTAAGGATAGAGAGAATAGCACCAAGTTTTATACTGGTTCAGTCACACACCGCTTGTGACCTACGTCTAGTCTACTAATCTCCGCCACGCGAGAATTCTTGTATTGCTTTTCAACAATTTACACAATAAGAGCACTCTTTTCAACTGGATACCCCACCAATTTCAAAGGCCTCAATCCAGGGATACCTAACCCTAAGACAACCTTGAGGGATACCTCACCTTCAATCAACTAGAAGGATACCTTTCCTTCTTAACACTCTTTAAATTAAACTCACCACAATGAAACTTTCAAAAGAGTAAATGATACAACTTGAAGCTCTAAGATATTTGATTTAAGGCACTTTGTTTAATGAAAGAAACAGAGTAAGGAAAAACAAAGCAAGCCTTAGGCAATAGCACAAGACCCTTGGTTTAGAAAGATTAAGGATAGAAATACTTTTTCATTACAGTGATTCGCTTGCAAGGGTGTCGTATACTTTTAGTCAGAAGCCCCTTTTATAGATAGCAGAAACAACAGATGAAAGATGCGCACAGTTCATTAACATATTCGAATATGTATTCGAATATGACACTTTCATTTTCGAATATGTATTCGAATACAGTGTTTCTGCATTTAAAATTTGATTTCTGTAGGCTTCATATTCGAATATGGAGGTTCCATATTCGAATATAATAGTTCTGAAGGGTGGAAATGCCTAGGCACCTTGTTATATTCGAATATATATTTGAATACACTATTTCTGGAAAATAATTAGGCCAAGGCAATATGACATATTCGAATATGTATTCGAATATGGCAAGCCATATTCGAATATATATTCGAATATACTGATCAGAAAATTCAAATTTTATTTCCAGAACCTTGATATTCGAATATACAGCCAATTTAGACTTTTTCAAGTAAAAATAAATTTTAGATATTTTCTTTGAAATTTTCTAGGAGGGTATTTTTCTTTGAAAATATTTTTAGGTTAACTTTTAATATTTTTCTAAAACCTTTTTTTTTTAAAAAAAAATGTTTGTTTCATTTTCAAAGAGCGTTAATCAAAGTTACATTTATTCATAAGTTAAAATCCTATATACCCTTGTTGTTGCGGATATGTTTACTGTGCTTGTTTGCTTGATTTATCCTTTCAAGATTTTCATTCTTGGTTTGTTGTGGAATCATCGAAACTCCAAACTTAGAGCATTTTCATTTACACACTCCCCCTTTTTGATGATGACAAACAAAAACTATTCAGATCACTTATGTGCGTGCAATATTTTGAGACTCCCCCTTACTTACGAAGTTCGACTCCCCCTGTCAATATGCATATAAACATGTTAAGCTTTTTTAATAATCAACAACAAATATAAGATTGGATGGATTTGACTCTTAATCCTCAATTCTGGTTAAGTGCAAGTTATATTTCTCCCCCTTTTGTCATCATAAAAAATAATATTTTTGACACATAGGTTTGAGAAAAATTAAAATAATCCCAGATATAAACTAGTTCAGAACTTGGCGTCCATCATTTGAGAAATTTGAAGACTTAGCCGTTGGAAATGTGGTGGAAGTGGCTCTGGATCTGGTTCAGGGAGGTCCTCAAGATCAATATCAGGATAATTTTCTTTGGGGCGATTGCCTTCAATCCCCAATTCTTGAATGTACCAATTATCGGCAGCATAAACAATGCCCGCTTGATGCAGTAATGATTGACCAATTTCAAAATTGGGGCCATCAATGGTGGTACTGTAATCATCGGCCAAACTTACTCCGAAGTGCCGAAGAATGACTGTGATCAATGTGGGATAGGGAAGAGGAGTGGTGCTAGTTGCCCCCTTCAGCATGTGATGCTGAACCAGTCTTGCCCAATCTACGGGCTTTTGTTTGATGATGGCCCAGTGAAGTAGCCTGTCATCATGGAGGACTTTAGTGAAATTGCAAACGCGACCAAGGAGGACGCGGGCAATAATTAGATGGACTATTCGAGATGCCATTGTGAGTGTGCTAGTGGGAAGGTAGTCGCCTTGCTTGGAGGTATGAAAGGAGGATGTCACATGACACATTGCCCCGATTTCCTGAATAGGATTGTATTCGGCGGCCCATTGTCCCATGGCAGTTGATCCTATAATTTGGGCTCCGTCAAACTGTAGCCCTGTGAGAGATGTCCAGAGAGAGGGAGGAATGTGAATTTTCATCTTATTCACTTCAGACGTGACTCTGCAGGTTTCAGCATCGTAGACAAGGTTGGAGTAGAAAACACGGACGAGGTTTGGATATACCTTTTCTTGAATACTGAGAAAAGGTACAAGGTGGGCTGATTCAACCCAAGAGACGAACGAGAAGCCTTGAGAATTAAACCAAGGCATGTTAACCCACCATGGGTCAACAATTTTTCTGTTAGAAAACCCAGATTGGAATTTTGTAATTTGAGAGGTGGTGGAGAGCCATCTTTGGAAATCTAGAGTGAAACCAGCCGTAGTGAGAGGAATGGAGGAGGAGGATCCCCTGCGTGGCCCACGTGGTATTGAAGGTGGCTTGTTGACAGCAGTGCGTTTGAAACGCGATCGTTTGTGAGTTGGTGATGGTGGAGAATTGGCAGCAGGAGGAGAGGAAGGTGGTGAGGAGGCCATTTGCTGATTGTGGAAAGCAGGGAGAAGAGGATTGATTGATTATGTTGAAGAGGAGTATGTTAAGTAAGAGATAAAAAAAAGAGACAAGTAGTGAGAATTCGTGAGTAAATTTTTTTGTCCTTTTATATGCTCAAGTACATCCATATTCGAATATTGGGTGGAATATTCGAATATTGGATGGAATATTTGAATATGTATTCGAATATTCACGCAGAAAATTTTGAATGCAATCAGCCATGCCTATAAAGGTAAAGGTATATTCGAATATAGATAAAGTGATATTCGAATATTTGACTTTAATATTCGAATATCTATTCGAATATAAAGATGCTAGACGAGCATATTCGAATATCTATTCGAATACAAGAATTCTGGTAGTCAAAGGGATATTTTTAAAATATTTAAAATTATTATGTATTCGAATATAAGACCACAGAAGGGTCATATTCGAATATTGAAGGAAAAACGATAGTATTTGTTAGAAGATTGAGATCCTGATTCTTTTGCTTTGATTTTACCAATGAGACCTGCAAAACAAAAAGAAAAGGCTCCGACGCCCAAGTCAGTAAGGATCAATAAGTAAATATAAAGCAATTTAAATAACACAATATTGATCAAGTATGCCTAGCTCTCTTCTTATAAAATAAAAATTTTCTGGTGGAAGAGGCTTAATGAAGATATTAGCTAGCTGTTTAGACGTATCAATGAACTCAAGGACACAGTCACCTTTTTGAACATGATCTCTAATGAAGTGATGTCTAATTTCAATATGTTTGGTTCTTGAGTGCATGATAGGGTTTTACATGAGATTTATGGCACAAGTGTTGTCACACTTTAGTGGAATATGATGCAAGTGAATACCATAGACCTCGAGTTGTTGTTTTAACCAGAGAATTTGTGCACAACAACTTCCAGCCGCTACATACTCAGCTTCGGCAGTGGATAACGCCACACTAACTTGTTTCTTACTGTGCCATGAAATCATCGCTAATTGCTTCGTCTATGGTCTTAGGTTCAATTTGAGAGACAAAAGCCATAAAGTTACATGCATTATTAAGAGAGTGTCTAGTGGTTACCCCCTTTGAAATGTCACCAATAATGTTATCAATTGGATGATGTTTTGAAGCTCTCCATTCTTTGGGGAGTTCATTTTGTATCTCAGCTGGTATGTGAGTTGGAATTTCTGACATATTCTTTTCTTCTATTTTTCTTTCTTCATGAATACTCATGTCTTCAAGAGTTCCTGCAAGATCATCAACCTTTCTTTCCAAGACTTTGAGGTTAGATTCATCAAAGGTTACATGAACGGATTCTTCAATAGTCATAGTTCTTTTATTATAAATTCTACATGCTTTACTAATTGAAGAGTATCCTAAGAATATACCCTCATCAGCTTTAGCATCAAATTTGCCCAGGTTTTCTTTCCCATTATTAAGCACAAAGCATTTGCATCCAAAAATATGGAAATAAGATATGTTGGGCTTTCTACCCTTGAAGAGCTCATAAGGAGTTTTCTTTAAAATAGGTCGAATGAGAACTCGGTTCATAACATGACATGCGGTACTAACTGCATCGGCCCAAAAGTACTTTGGAAGATCCATATCATTGAGCATTGTTCTTGCCAACTCAACGATTGAGCGATTTTTCCTCTCCACAACACCATTTTGTTGTGGGGTTCTTGGAGACGAGAAATTATGCTCAATGCCATGTTTATCACAAAAATTTGCAAAATCGATATATTCAAATTCCTTTCCGTGATCACTGCATATGCATGCAATTTTTAAATTCTTTTGGTTTTGAATAAATTTTGCTAATATTTTAAAAGCGTTAAAGGCGTGATTTTTGTGAGATAAAAAGAGAGTCCACGTATATCTGGAAAAATCAACAACAATTACTAGTCCATAGTAATCTCCCCCAACACTCATACTCCTTGAAGGGCTAATAAGTGCAAATTAGTGTGTTTTTATAATAAAGGATTTGCACTTATCTTCTCTAGAAATTACATGTTTTATGTAAAATTTCATGTCTAATCTTTACTTTGTGACTTTAAGAGTAAATAAGTGGTAATAATAAATTTTCTAACTTTAGAAATGTATTTTCAGGTGTTTTTGGAAGCAAAATAAGAAAATCAAGTTGCTGGAGCATGTAAGAGGCCAGCGCTCGAGCGCCACACCAAGGCTCGAGCGCCAAAATACGTTGAGCAATGGATCCTCTCTGTAAGAGTTATGAGCCTGGCGCTTGAGCGCCACACCAGGGCTCGAGCGCCAGAATACGTTGAGCATTGAATCCTCTCTGCTAGAGCTATGAGCCTGGCGCTCGAGCGCCAGAATACGTTGAGCATTGGATCTTCTTTGCCAGAGTTATGATCCTGGCACTCAAGCGCCACACCAGGGATCGAGTGCCAGAATACGTTGAGCATTGGATCCTCTCTGCCAGAGTTATGAGTCTGACGCTCGAACGACACACTAGGGCTCGAGCGCCAGAATACGTTGAGCATTGTATCCTTTCTGCCTGAGTTATGAGCCTGGAGCTCGAGCGCCATGCCAGGGCTCGAGCGCCAGACGCATTAACCAGGCAATTAAGCTCATTACCCAGCACGTGTCAGGCTAGCACTCAAGCGCCAGGAGGGCGCTCGAGTGCCAAACCCCTGCCCAAAACACCTATAAATAGAGCCTTTCGAAAGTTAGGTGAAATATTGAATTGTATAGATATAACCACAAAGTATAGGCTTTAGTCAGAGTTCTAATACTCTTAGGTTTAGTTCTTGAAGTTCATGCCTTGTTAGGCTAAGCTTTCTGTCGGGATTGAATGTAATTACTTCGTCTCTTGTTTCTTTCAACTTTTAGTTTATATTATATATGAATTGGAGTTCTTCTTCTGTTCTTCTTATCTTGGTTTAAGCTTGATCACCTTTTCTATCTGTTAGTTTATTTGCGCAGTTGAGAAACTGGTTTATAAATGGATTTGGGAAAAAACTCTCATAAAACCTTCTAGTCTAGAGATAGATGGAAGTGCTTATGATTGCTTTAGTACTCTGCTTAATGCAAGACTTGGTACCTAGAGTGCCAAGAGATTGGGCTCTAGAGACTAGTGTCTTAGAATCAAGTGATCAAAGAGATTTGCACTTGTGACATTGAGTACGCATCTTTTCTTATAATATTTAACTTCTATTGAAAGAAACAAGGTTAAGTAATGAAACTCAATCCCAGGTGAATTGTTATTTTATTTGTTTATCTCTTTTAGTGTTTATTTTTATTTTCCATTCACAACTTGATTTGTTTTTGAACAATCCGTCAACTTAACTCTTAATTGAATAAATCCAAGTGCTCCCTATGGACGATACACGTTTAGTCACTATACTGAAATGAGTTAACCATTTCCAGCGTCATTAAAAGGTTAACAAAAATTTCTGGCGCCATTGCCGGGGAGCCCGGTTGTTTATTTCTTTTAAGTTTTGAGTTGATTTGTAAAAGTTGTGAATAATTTTATTTTTGTAAGTATTTGTATATTTGTACCTAACTCTCACCATTGTTCCAGTATTTTTGTATGCTTACTCGCAGCAAAAGTCAAAGAGAAAAGTTAGTATATATTAACGAAATCGAGGCATTTGCTAGACGACAGTCTGCAACTAAATATCGTGAACGAAAGGAGAGAGTAAGTTCTTCAGATTTCTCTAGTAACTCTACA
Organism: Cyamopsis tetragonoloba; assembly: GCA_037177725.1. NCBI lineage: Eukaryota > Viridiplantae > Streptophyta > Magnoliopsida > Fabales > Fabaceae > Cyamopsis > Cyamopsis tetragonoloba. The sequence goes on along the minus strand of CM074125.1, from coordinate 33,984,004 downwards.
CATTCTGTTACTTATGATATGGCTGCGGAAGTTCCTAATCCGACGAGGGTTGTAGTCCTTGGTGACTATGTGATTCCGCAAGGTTCAAGGAATCGGTCCGCAATTGTCTTGTCCCCTACTGCTCAGCAAATGGAGATTAAGCCATATTGGTATAATCTCATATTCACTAATCAGTTCATGGGGAAAGATCATGAGGATCCACATAATTTCTTGGAGACCTTTTATGATCTTGTACCGACTATGGGCTTGGATGAAGCAAATGCTGAAGATGGCTATATGAAATTATTTCATTTAGCACTTATTAGAGATGCTAAGGAATGGTTCAAGACTCTTCCGAGTCAAAGTTTGAACACGTGGAGTGAGGTTGAAGAAGCCTTCTTAACAAGGTTCTTTCCTCCTTCTAAAATGATCCAAGTGCAATCTGAAATATATGCTTTTAAGCAGGGGCAAAATAAAGCATTTCACGAGGCTTGGGAAAGGTATCAACAGTTGTTGAGAAAATGCCCAAATCATGGGTTGACCGATGTTGCGAAGCTGAACATATTTTGTGCCGGATTGCACCATCAATGGACAATCCATCTCACTGCAACTGCTAGACGGTCACTAAAAACCATTGATGTACCTACTGCAATGGAAATTATCACTTTTATGGCAGCAAGTGATAGAGTTGGGCATCAACCCAGAAGCGAAGTCTCAAAGCCCAAGGGTGTCCTGGAATTAAATTCTTCTGATGCTATCTTGGCACAGAATAAGCTTATGACTCATCAAATTGAGCTCTTGAGTCAAGCTATTACACAATTGGTGCCAAAGCTGCAGCAAGTTGAAGTGGTGAACCAACAAGCTCAAATAGGAGCATGTGAATTCTGTGGTGAATCTCATTCATACACTCAATGTCCGCATGCATCTAGCCAAAAAGATGATGAGTTGAATTTTGTAAATAATCAGTCAAGAAGAGATGTCTTTCCTTCACCCTTCAAATCTAATGTTTCCAATTCTGGAATGCAAGGGTGGAAGAATCCTCAAGGACAGAGTCAAATGAACTGGAAAAATTCAACGAATTCATCTAATAGGAGTTTTAAGTGAGAGAAGCTCTGAGAGATATTCTGTAAGCTTTTCTTCTGTTTTAATAAGAATTAGTATCCTTATACCATCTAAAATCAGCTAAGGTTTTATTTGCACAGTTCCTGTTTCATGATAGGATCCTATGCTACAGTGCCGGTTTCTGACTTGAAGCTACATGTCGTTGCAAAGTTTCTATTCTTTGCCGGATATGGGATTGCTCTAGTTGAGCTTGAATTGTTTTGAACGAGATTTCCTCTTTGAGGAAATTGATCTTTTTGAAGAATATCTTTTGCTGATTTGCAATCAACTCTGATTAAAAATTTCTGATTAAGTAAATCAGATTGAAATTTTGAAACACAAAGTACAATTGCTAAAACTTCTTTTTTGACAGTTGAGTAATTTTGCTGTGCAGCCGCCATTTGTTCCATTGGTAGAGAGGACCATTAAATTGGAAGACACCTTGGATAAATTTATCCAAGCTTCATTGGCTAACCACCAAAGTAATGAAGCTTTCCAAAAAAACATCGAGGCGTCTATCCAGAATCTTGAGACGCAAGTGGGTCAAATCTCTAAACAATTGGCAGAGCTTACCATTACTCCATTCTCCGCTAATACCACCACAAACCCGAAAGAGCAATGCAAGTCCATTTTAACAAGGAGTGGTAAGGAGATTAGTAAAGGAATAGGGGATCATTTGCATGAACCCGAGGAGGTGGAAGGAAGAATTGAAGAGGTAGCCACAGAGGAGGTAGAAAAGGAATGTGGAAGTGAAAGAAGTGAGGAGAAGAATAATGTAAATATTGAAAAAGAAAAAAATAAAAAAGAAGGTTGAGGTCAAAGAGAAGATGGATGGAGTACCTCAGTTAAAGGAGGTTCCTTATCCTGTTCATCCATCAAAGAAAACAAAGGAGAGGCAATATGCTAGGTTTGTAGACATTTTCAAATGGCTTCAAATAAATGTACCATTTATGGAAGCTATGGAGGAAATGGCCACATATGCCAAGTTCATGAAGGACTTGTTGACGAAAAAGAGAAAGTTCAAAGATGAAACTGTGGAACTAGAAGCCGGGTGTAGTGCGATAATTCAAAAGTCCTAGCCTCACAAGACCAAAGTCCAAATATGCTAGTTTTACTATCCCTGTTACTATTGGTGCTCTTCCCATGGGGAAGGCATTACTGGATCTTGGCGCAAGTATAAACCTCATGCCGTTATCCATGTTAAAACGGATTGGTGATCTGGAAGTGAAACCCACTAGAATGACCCTCTAACTAGCAGATAGGTCATTAAAATTCCCGTATGGAGTAGCGGAGGATGTTCTAGTGAAGGTTCATAAATTTGTCTTTCCGGTTGACTTTGTCATTATGGATATAGAGGAAGACTTGGAGGTGCCTTTAATTTTATGGCGACCCTTCATGAAAACGGCACGAGTCATCATTGACGTGGATAATGGACAACTCAAGGTACGAGTTGAGGATGATGAGGTAAAGTTTGATGTGTTGGAAGCCATGAAACACCCAAAGGAAAAACAATCAGCCTTTAGGGTGGATGTCATGGAAGAGGTATTTCTATTAGGGAAGCGAGAAATGTACAATGCTAGCCCTTTAGAAAAAGCTCTAGTGTAGTCTCGTGCAAATTTATATGACTTGGAGGAAGTCGAAATTGAAAAATGTTTGAGGGACCTAGATACTCTGGAAGAGGACCCCATGATAACATTTATCCCGGAAGACTTATCCAAGGATGAAAAGTCAGAAAAAAATAAGTTGGAACTGAAAGTGTTGCCATCCCATCTTAAATATGCATTTTTAGATGAAGGGAGAGGCAAGTCAGTAATCATTAACAGTTCACTATCTGCTGACCAAGAGGCACAACTCTTGGAGGTTTTGAAAGCCAATGAAGGGGCGATAGGATGGGCACTGACAGATCTAAAAGGAATAAGTTCTTTTTTCTGTATGCACAAGATACATATTAAAGAGGATTTTAAACATGTGGCCCAGCCTCAAAGGCGATTGAATCCAACAATGAAAGACGTAGTGAGGAAAGAAGTCCTCAAGTTACTTGAAGCTGGTATGATTTATCCCATCTTCGATAGTGAGTGGGTAAGTCCAGTTCAAGTGGTCCCGAAGAAAGGGGGGATGACGGTCATTGAGAATGAAAAGAATGAATTAATCCCTACAAGGATAGTGACCGGGTGGCGAATGTGTATTGATTATAGAAGATTAAATCAAGCCACCAGGAAAGATCATTTTCCCTTGCCTTTTATGGACCAAATGCTTGAGAGACTAGCTGGCCAGGCATATTACTGTTTCTTGGATGGATATCTGGGTATAACCAAATTATGGTAAACCCAGAAGATCAGGAAAAGGCAGCCTTCGCATGTCCATTTGGAGTATTTGCTTATAAGCGTATGTCGTTTGGACTGTGTAACGCGCCTGCAACCTTTCAAAGATGCATGCTCGCCATTTTTTCAAATTTGGTTGAGAAATGTATCGAGATTTTCATCAATGACTTTTCTGTCTTTGGGAAAAATTTTGAAGAATGTTTGAACAATCTAAATATTGTGCTAGGAAGATGTGTTCAAACAAATCTAGTGCTCAACTGGGAGAAGTGCCATTTCATGGTAGAGGAAGGGGAGGTGCTTGGTCATAAGATCTCGTCTCGAGGGATCGAGGTTGACAAAGCAAAAGTGGAAGTCATTGAAAAACTTCCACCACCCGTGAATGTTAAAGGAATCAGGAGTTTTCTAGGACATGCCAGTTTTTACAGGAGATTTATAAAAGACTTCTCCAAGATTGCCAAGCCACTTAGTAATCTTTTGGTTAAAGATGTAGACTTCAATTTTGATGCTAAGTGCTTGGAGGCATTTGAGAGACTGAAGGAAAAATTGATTATGGCCCTAATCATAGTCGCTCCAAATTGGTCTTTGGACTTTGAGCTTAACTGTGATGCGAGTGACTATGCTGTTGGTGCCGTATTAGGCCAGAGAAAAGACCAAATTTTTTATCCAATACATTATGCTAGTAGAGTACTTAATGATGCACAGGTGAACTATGCAACTACAGAAAAAGAGTTACTAGGAATTGTATATGGGTTGGAAAAATTTAGATCTTATCTTATAGGGTCGAGAGTGATTGTCTATATTGACCATGCAGCCATAAAATACTTGGTGACTAAGAAAGAGTCAAAGCCAAGATTGCTTCGTTGGATTCTATTGCTGCAAGAATTCAATCTAGTCATCAAGGACAAAAAGGGATGTGAAAATTTTGTGGCTGATCATCTTTCCCGACTTCATAACACAGAGGGGACTAGCGAAAAAGAAGAGATTGTCGAGGAATTCCCGGATGAACGTTTGTTGCTCATTCAAGAAAGGCCATGGTTTGCTGATATGGCAAATTTTAAAGCAGCAGGAATCATTCCGGATGAATTTTCTTGGCAACGAAAAAAGATGTTCTTAAAGGACTCTTCTTACTTCATTTGGGATGATCCTTATTTATTTAAAATTGGAGGAGATGGTCTTCTGAGACAGTGTGTTTCCCGTGGAGAATCTAAAAGCATATTGTGGAATTGTCACAATTCACCTTATGGGGGACATTTTAATGGGGAACGCACTGCAGCCAAAGTATTGCAGTCCAGTTTCTATTGGCCGACAATTTTCAAAGATGCTCACATCTATGTGAAGCAATGTGATAAGTGCCAAAGAACCGGAGGAGTGACAAGGAGAAATGAGATGCCTCTGACAATTATTCAAGAGGTAGCAGTATTTGACTACTGGGGAATTGATTTTGTTGGTCCATTTCCACCCTCTTTCACCAATGAATATATATTGGTGGGAGTGGCCTATGTTTCAAAATGGGAAGAAGCAATTCCTTGTACAAGAGTTGATGCAAAGACGGTAGTGACATTCTTGAAAAAGAATATATTCTCAAGGTTTGGTTCCCCAAGAGCACTCATTAGTGATGGTGGTTCGCACTTTTGCAACTCCCAACTAAAAAAGGTCTTGGAACATTATGGGGTGAGACATAAAATTGCTAGTCCTTACCATCCCCAAACTAATGGTCAAGCTGAAGTCTCGAATAGAGAAATCAAAAGAATTCTGGAAAAGACCGTTAGTGTTTCAAGGAAAGATTGGGCCGTTAAATTGGATGATGCTCTGTGGGCGTACCAGACAGCTTATAAAGCTCCTATAGGATTGACTCCTTTTCAGTTAGTCTATGGGAAGTCCTGTCACTTACCGATGGAACTAGAACATAAGGCATATTGGGCTTTAAAGTATTTTAATTTTGACCAAACAACTGCTGGAGAAAAACGAAAAGTACAACTTCATGAATTGGAAGAATTGAGACTCCAAGCTTATGAGTCTTCAAGGAAGGAAAGAATGAAGTTGTATCACGATAAAAAGTTGGTCAAAAAGGTTTTCAGTCCTGGGCAATATGTTTTACTCTTTAATTCTAGAGTGAAATTATTCCCAGGAAAATTAAAGTCGAAGTGGTCCGGATCCTTTAGGGTTAAGGAAGTAAGGCCTTATGGAGCTGTGGAGATTGAAGACCCAATAAAAAATGAAAGCTGGGTAGTCAATGGTCAAAGATTGAAGTTATACCTTGGTGGTGACGTCGAGCAACTAACCACCATAATGGATTTAAAGGAAGCATAACAATGCTATAGGCGTCAAGCTAATGATGTTAAACAAGCGCTGATTGGGAGGCAACCCAATTTTTAGGTTTGATCATCATGACAAGCAATTTGCTACCCTGCATTAGGGAATGACTAACCTTCACCTCTCCCACTATTCCATGGCTCAGCATTCTATGCCGGGTCAAACATTTTTCCAGCCTACGGACGCTTTTGCAGCCATATGGAGTGGCCTGGGGACCAACAAATTCCACCGGGGGAGGCAACTGGAGAGGGTGGTGAAGGAAATGGTGGTAGTGTAGAAGATGATGGGTCTGGTGGTGATGCGGACATTGATATTAATGATTATTTGGAGGATTATGACACATTACTTGGATAGGAAAGTTTCTTTCTCTTGTCTTGATGTTGAACTGGTTTTTATTTTTCTTTTTATAAATAAAAATATTGTAGTTTTTGTTTCTTTTGTTGAAAAAAATGAATATATATATATATATATATTAAATAAAATGTGTATTTTGTTTCAGTGGTAAGTGTTGGTTCTAGTTGTGTGAAAAATGAAAATTCTTATGATATTGCATGGTTTGAAACAAAATGAGGGATTGTGAAAAATACTGATTTGAAAGTTAACCAATCATGAGATAATTTTTGTGCATTGGGAATTGTGAAAAATTATTTTCAAGGTTAAAGCCTTTTTAGCCTTGTATGTTGAGTGAATCCCACAAAAATGTATGAGTCCTCTTTGTTAACTTTAATGGATTTTGTTTGATTTTGTAATTGCCATGATCAATTGATATATAAAAATGATAGAGGGATAGTTACTTGATTGAGTTTGAGCCAAAAAGTTTACCTGTGAAATTATATCTTTTGTTGGTACCCACTTTGAGCCATGAATTATTTCTTAAACCCTAAGACACCTATGTGAATGTTTTATCCTTACCTTTAAGTTGGAGAAAAATATTTATATGTTTAGGGGGAGTAAGGGGTATACAAATGATGTATGACTCTGTTGGCTTAGAAAAATATTTAGTGTTTCTGGTATGAGAGAAAATCCTTAGGCAGCCTTGTGTATATATGTGAAAAAAGAAGAAAAGAAAAGAAAAAGTAAATAAATAAAGAAATTGAAGGTGCCTTGGAAAATAAGAAAGAGAATCACTTGAAAGGAAGTATGAGGTGAGCATGTTCTGTAGAATAGGTTGGGGGGAAGCTTGTAAATATATGAAAATATTTTCTCCAACTTGTTTTGCATAACCAGAAAAACAAAGATTCTTTGTAGCCCAGCCTCATTACAACCTTTTGAAAAGACCTCTTGATTTATTGTCGATTTTGTAAAATGGTTTGATGGCAAATGAAAAACAAAATTCAAGTTAAGTGACATTGAGGAATGAGGGAAATTGACACCATGTAAGGTTTGAGAGTAAACCTTTGTTAATGATTGATTACAATTTCCTTTGCACTTATATCATAAATTGGTCCGTTGCTTCTGTAAATTGGGTTATCACAAGTTTACCTCTTAACTCTTTCCATGCTTATCATGAAGGTTGAAGTTTGATACACTTTGCTCTAACCCATACTTGCCATGTTTCTTTTGTTGTTTTTCTTTGTTTTAGGATACATTGCTTGAGCACAAGCAAAGTCTTAGGTTGGGGGAGTTTGATATGTGCAAATTAGTGTATTTTTATAATAAAGGATTTGCACTTATCTTCTCTAGAAATTACATATTTTATGTAAAATTTCACCTCTAATCTTTACTTTGTGAGTTTAAGAGTAAATAAGTGGTAATAATAAAATTTCTAACTTTAGAAATGTATTTTCAGGTGTTTTTGGAAGCAAAATAAGAAAATCAAGTTGCTGGAGCATATAAGAGGCCAACGCTCGAGCGTCAAACCAAGGCTCGAGCGCTGGAAGCTGAGGAACATAGGATCCTCTTTGCCAGTGTAAATGCTCTGACGCTCGAGCGCCACACCAGGGCTCGAGCGCAAGAATACGTTGAGCATTGGATCCTCTCTGCCAGAGTTATGAGCCTGGCGCTCAAGCGCCACACCAGGGCTCGAGCGCCAGAATATGTTGAGCATTGGATCCTCTCTGTCAGAGTTATGAGCCTGGCGCTCGAGCGACACACGAGGGCTCGAGCGCCAGAATACGTTGAGCATTGCATCCTTTCTGCCTGAGTTATGAGCCTGGAGCTCGAGCGCCACGCCAGAGCTCGAGCGTCATACGCATTAACTAGGCAATTAAGCTCATTAACCAGCACGTTTCAGGCTAGCGCTCAATTACCAGGAGGGCGCTCAAGCGCCAGACCCCTGCCCAAAACACCTATAAATAGAGCCTTTCAGAAGTTAGGAGATATATTGAATTGTATAGAAATAAACCTCAAGGTATAGGCTTTAGTCAGAGTTCTAATACTCTTAGGTTTAGTTCTTGAAGTTCATGGCCTTGCTAGGCTAAGCTTTCCGCCGGGATTGAATGTAATTACTTCGTCTCTTGTTTCTTTCAATTGTTAGTTTATATTATATATGAATTGGAGTTCTTCTTCTGTTCTTCTTTTCTTTTTTTAAGCTTGATCACCTTTTCCATGTGTTAGTTTATTTGCGCAGTTGAAAAACTGGTTTATAAATGGATTTGGGGAAAAACTCTCATAAAACCTTATAGTCTAGAGATAGATGGAATTGCTTATGATGGATTTAGTACTCTGCTTAATGCAAGACGTGGTACCTAGAGTGCCAAGAGATTAGGCTCTAGAGACTGGTGTCTTAGAATCAAGTGATCAAAGAGATTTGCACTTGTGACATTGAGTATGCATCTTTTCTTATAATATTTAACTTCTATTGAAAGAAACAAGGTTAAGTAATGAAACTCAATCCCAGGTGAATTTTTATTTTATTTTTTTATCTCTTTTAGTGTTTATTTTTATTTTTCTTTCACAACTTGATATGTTTTTGAATAATCCGTCAACTTAACTCTTAATCGAATAAATCCAAGAGCTCCCTGTGGACGATACACGTATAGTCACTATACTGAAACGAGTTAACCATTTTCAGCATCATTAAAAGGTTAACAGGGACCAAATAAGTCCATGTGCAAAAGTTGCAAGGGTCTTGAGGTTGAAACAATATTCTTAGGTTGAAAAGAAATTTTTGCTTGTTTACCCTTATGACAAGCATCACATAATCTATCTTTTTCGAAACGAATTTTGGGTAAACCAATAACTAATTCTTTTGAAATTAATATATTTAAATGATCCATATGAATGTGTGCAATCCTTTTGTGCCATAGCAACGATTCTTATTCTTTAGTTATAAAACATTGTGCATCATTTGAGGATATATCATCTAAACTAATCATATAAACATTGTTAATTCTATGACCCATAAATTTAATGGAGTTATCTCTTTACTAATAATAGAGCATGAATAAGAATTAAAATAACCTCATTTTCTTTCACATAGTTTACTAATACTTAACAAGTTATGTTTTAATCCCTCAACATAGAGAACATTATCAATGGAAGTTGAAGGAGTCTTACCAACTTTTCCTGTACCCAAGATTTTTCCTTTGTTGTTGTCACCATATGTAAAATATCCTCCATCCTTAGGTGTGAGGGATGAGAATTTTGAATTGTCTCCTGTCATATACTTGGAGCATCCACTATCAAGATACCATTTGGATTCTTTAACCACCAAGCATACCTACAAGAACATTTTAATTTCTTCTCTTAGATACCCATGGTTTCTTGAGTCCTTGAGGGTTAGTTTTTCCAACGGTGCCTTTGAGAACCCACACCTTCGTTTCATGTGGCACACCAATTTTTCTTGCGTTGCAAGTAGTAGCACTATGACCTTTTAATCCACAATAATAGCAAGTTATGAATGGACTAGAAGAAGTCCTTGAAGAGACAAAGAAATTCTTATAGAGTTTTTGATGATTATTGGGATTATATCCTAAACCAGCCTTTTTGAAATGACATCCTTGCTTACCAAGCAAGATGTTTAGGTTGTCTCTTCCCATTGTAAATTATGCAAGCACATTGTTTAAATCCTCAATTTCTTTTAAGTCTAAATCACATGAGGCGCACATGTGTGATTTGCAGATATTTTCAATTTTTGTCAAAGGATCTTTACCTTTGGCAATCATATTTTCCATCTTATCAATTTCTTTCAAATGAATATCACATGAAGTATAGGTGGGTGATTTGTTCATTTGGCAAGATTCACATTCATATTGAATACTACCAAAAGGAACTTGGACTTGTTTCATTTTAATAACATCACGACTAAGAATGTCTATTTTTTCATTTAAGATACCTTTTTCTTTCTTGGTTTTAGCAAGTGTAGCAATGATCATAGATTTTTCATGTAACTCATTATAAGCATCTTGCAATTCATCAAAGCTATAGTTAGAGTGTTCAGAATCTTTTACCACATCTTTATCAAGAAGATCATCTTCATCATGGTTGACCATGAGGCCAAGGTTGGCTATCTCGCTTTTCGATTCATCAGATGACTCTATGTCTTTTGCATCCCAGGCTATGTAAGCTCTTCTACCTTTCTTTCCTTTGGCGAATCTTTTCTCTTGTGTTTCATTCTTACTTTTATTCATAGGACATTCCATCTTCATATGTCTGGTTTTTCCACATTCCTAACAAGTTGGACCTTGATTTGATCCTTCTCCTTTGTTGAATATTTTCCTTGATGTAAAATTTGATGGTCTTCTTGATGATTCTCTTTTCTTGAAGAATTTGTTGAATCTTTTGGCAAAGAGAACCACAGTCTCATCATCCATGTTGGTTGGGTCAAAATAGCTTTCTTCTTCTTCCATCTCTTGAGTTGGAGGTGTGGTTGCTTTGAGAGCGATACCTTTCTTTTTCTAGTCAACTCCTTCAAGTTGATCCAAACGACTTAACTCAAGCTCATGCTCTTCTAGCTTACCAAATATGGTAGCTAATGACATTGTGCGTGGATCCCTTGTTTCGCTAATGGCAGTAACTTTCGGTTGTCAATCCCTGCTAATACATCTTAAAACTTTGTTAATAAGATCTTCATTAGAATAATCTTTTCCCAGAGCATGTAGCTGATTTATAAGATATGTAAAATGTTTCTGCATATCTTGAATGTTTTCTCATGGATTCATTTGAAACATTTCCAATTCTCTAGTCAATGCATTTATTTTTTATCTTTTTATCTCATCAGTTCCTTCATGTGTTACCTTTAACACATCCCACATTTCTTTAGCAGTTTTGCAATTTAAAATCCTAGGAAATTCATCATTACCTAATACAGAGATAATTATGGTTTTGGCTCTTAGACCAAATTGAGCAAGTCTCTTTTCTTCAAAAGACCTCTCTTTTCTAGGCTTCTCTACTTCCTTACCATCAACAGTGTGCATGGGAATATATGGTCCTTCTTCTATAGCATCCCATACGGCAACATCAATACCCTCTACCCAAACTTGCATTTTTATTTTCCAAAAGGAGTAGTTGTCTCCATTAAAGAATGAAGGCCTGTTACTGGAGGCACCTTCCTGGATAGAAACATTTTGAAAAGAGGTCATTTCCTTGAAGCTGTGAAGCTCTTTAAACAAGGACCAAGCTCTGATACCACTTGTTAGACAAGGGCCTCTATGCTCAAGAGGGCGGGTGAATTGAGCTTAAAAGATTTTTCGTAAATTCTTTTAAAAATTATAGCAAGACTTGAACAAAGTATATTTTAGTTGATATATGGAATTAATAGACAATGAAAACATAAATGAAGATGCAACAAAATAAACAGATATGAGTTTTAAGGATAGAGAGAATAACACCAAGTTTTATACTGGTTCAGTCACACACCACTTGTGACCTACGTCTAGTCTACGAATCTCCGCCACGTGAGAATTCTTGTATTGCTTTTCAACAAATTACACACTAAGAGCACCCTTTTCAATTGGATACCCCACCAATTTCAAAGGCCTCAATCTAGGGATACCTCACCCTAAGACAACCTTGAAGGATACCTCACCTTCAATCAACTAGAAGGATACCTTTCCTTCTTAACACTCTTTAAATTAAACTCACCACAATGAAACTCTCAAAAGTGTAAATGATACAACTTGAAGCTCTAAGATATTTGATTTAAGGCTCTTTGTTTAATGAAAGAAACAGAGTAAGGAAAAACAAAGCAAGGCTTAGGCAATAGCACAAGACTCTTGGTTCAGAAAGATTAAGGATAGAAATACTTTTTCAATACAGTGATTAGCTTGCAAGGGTGTCGTATACTTTGAGTCAGAAGCCCCTTTTATAGATAACGGAAACAGCAGATGAAAGATGCGCACAATTCATTAGCATATTCGAATATGTATTCGAATATTGTGTTTCTGCGTTTAAAATTTGATTTCTGTAGGCTTCATATTCGAATATATATTCGAATATGGAGGTTCCATATTCGAATATGTATTCAAATATAATAGTTCTGGAGGGTGGAAATGCCTAGGCACCTTGTTATATTCGAATACACTATTTCTGGAAAATAATTAGGCCAAGGCAATATGACATATTCGAATATATATTCGAATATACTGGTCAGAAAATTCAAGTTTTATTTCCAAAACCTTGATATTCTAATATACAGCCAATTTAGACTTTTTCAAGTAAAAATCAATTTTAGATATTTTCTTTGAAATTTTCTAGGAGGGTCTTTTTCTTTGAAAATATTTTTAGCTTAACTTTTAATATTTTTCTAAAACCTTTTTTTTTTAAAAAAAATGTTTGTTTCATTTTCAAAGAGCCTTAATCAAAGTTATATTTATTCATAAGTTAAAATCCTATATACCCTTGTTGTTGCGGATCTGTTTACTGCGGTTGTTCGCTTGATTTATCCTTTCAGGACTTTGATTCTTGGTTTGTTGTGGAATCATTGAAACTCCAAACTTAGAGCATTTGCATTTACAAATACCATAATTATTCTTTCATTATGTACAATATTAAAAAAGAAAAAAAATGTATGATTTTGTTGTCACCTTAAAAAATCAACTGTTACCTTAAAAAAAAGCTTGTTAGTGTTTTATTTTGCAAATTTATTGAAGACTTATTTCTTAGTTTGTTCCTTCTACTGATATTTTAAATATAAACCACCAAATGACAAACAATATTTTGCAAGACTTACTTTTTCTAACAATAATGAATGAAACTATCGCGGATAAGAAATTAGGCAGAATTACAGAAACAAAAGGTCTAGCATTGCTTCATTGTTTCATTATTTCTTACTATAAAAGAAAATTTTATGTAATGCAATTGCCTTCCCAGACTAGATGCACTAATCTATTATTCTCTGATATGAATAAAACTAAAGAAAAGAATTTTGAATGTTAAGTGAATTCTTATTACAGCTATGACTTTCAATTAGTCCATGCATCACTAATAAGAGATGGCAGAGTGAGCCTCTAAATAACGGAAATAAACAACTACAAACTCCAAAATAAGATTTCAATATGGTACCAGTGAAACCAAACTATCATGGTACATATGTCGTTCCTCTACACAATTGCTGATCCAATTATTGGCATAAATAAAACTACCATCATTCGAATTATACAATGCCAGCTTGGAAATTTGAGTTTCCAAGAAAACAATACCATTTTCAAAAATGCACAAGAATTTAGTTGAATAACCCGGTCCAAGGGGCCTAGGGATCATCATATTCATAAATTTAGTCTAAGACTCTTGAACCCCAAACTCCTTCATCGCCCACATAACCCACTGATCTATCTTCGGATCAAAGTAACAAAAACACATAGAGCGCGGGACAAAAAATCTCACCACCCTCCCTCTTTGGGAGCGACACTTCACTAGAAGTCTCCTTTACCGTATCAAGGGAAAGAATTACCCGTTGATCATCATGTCCTTTAGCTATCCAATTCAGAGTGCCACTAAAAAATATCCCTAACATCATTGAAGGTCTAAACGGTAAATTCTCAATTATTGTCCAAGAATTTGCACCAAATGTAAGTACTTTCCAAACCTATTACCAACTTAAAATTGTCATTGACATGATCATAGCCAAAGCCATAGTAACTCATGATTGTAATCAAATTATCCATGCAAACACCCTCATCTAAAAGAACTCTTTGGGAACATCACCGGGTAGAAGGATTCCAAAGTCTAACATAATCTTGATTAATATCAAACAAACGCAGTAAACCATTGTAGGAACCAAAAATCCAGAATTCATGACACATTTTGGTGGTAAGGAGTTTAGGTGGGGTAGGTGGGTTTTGGAACAACGATTGTATAGAAAAAGTTTTGATTTTGAGTTTTTGACCAAAGATGGAAAAGGTAAATCGGATGTGGGTCATGTTCCCATCTGCGATAGAGGTTTGATTGTGGTCTTTTGCAAATTGGGGATTAGAAATTAGGGTTTTCCATGATTGGCTGACGGACTTGAATTGCAAAAGAGATCCACCGGAAGCCTAAGAAGAATGTTAGAGATCAATTCGTCTGGGAGAAATGGCGATGGCAGGCATGAAGGGGATTTGTCGTCGGTCGGAGACATGAGTCTAGGCCTCTTGCAAGTGGTTTCGATCATCGGTGGATAACAAACAACATCGTTTTGCTGGTTTTGGAAATCCATCTTCGAGCAGTAGCAAAGAGAGTGTTCTTCAATTTGATAGACAATTAATTATTTTCGTGAAGAGTCATCTCATTTCAAGTTATGTCTTTTCATTGAAGAGACACAACACTTCAATTTAAGAGTCACATTTAGAAATCTTGAAATTAAATTAGTTTTACGCAAGACAACTCTTAATTCGCCTTAAATGAAATAACAAAACTATTTGTAAATTTTTCTCACACAATTGTATTGTATTGTCGAATATTAACATTGGCATTCGTTTTGAAATTTATAATCACATTTCTTTTTGGCAAGCCGTGTTCAGTATCATTCATTCAAATACCTTTTTGGTAAGCAATGTCCACTATCAAAAATGTAATATTTCTTTTGGTAAAATAAATTTGGTTCAAATTTGATTAGATGCAATCCAAATAATCTGATTTGATTCAATCTAAAAAAACTCGATAATCCATAATCAGTTCACTTCAAATATGATTTGATGTAGCCCAATTATATAGAACAAATTTGTTTCGGTGACACTGGTATTTTATCGTGAATGTTTTAAATTGATATCGCAGTCAGGTTACAATTATACTTGTATTACTGTCATTATAGTTGTTGTATCTGGGTTTAATAGGAAGGGTTTAGAAAAAAACAAAATTAATTAAGTAAAAACAAATAAATTTGCACATTTATTCATTACAATTATGAATGTCTTATATTGGATTTTCCTTTTGTTCTTTTGCATGGAGAAGGGTAAAAAATTAAACATGGATAAGTTAATGAAATTGAATTAAAAGACAATTATTCTTTACTATTTATAGTTTATGTGCAAAAAAAATAATTAATATTCTTTTTATGGAGACATTTATTTTCAAATGTTGACCTTTATTTTCTTTATATACTAAATATTTTTATCTAGAAATAAATAAATTACTATTATTATATTCCAGTTTTAATAACGCATATTGCTAGCTGGATATTCAAACATTTAGAGATCATAAATGAGAGTATGAGTATTTTGAAATCCATTTTTTTGTGCTAATTAGAAAATCAACTTTGCTACACAACATAATTTTGTAGAAATAAATTTGATTATAACAATGAGTACATTTCACAAGTTCACCAATGGCTTTAAGTGTACCAAGAATATAATATATTGAATTTTTTTTCGGTGAATTTAGTCATATAATTCCTAAAAATACATAAATAAAATATGAAAATTAGTCCTCTAGAGATATCTTCAAAAATAATATTCTACAAAATAAAATACTTTAGTAATATAGCTTGTCAAAATCTTTTCTTTTCCTCCATGCAACAAATTTATTTATGTTATTATTATTATTATTAGTATTAGCGATACGTTTACTTCAGAAGTAACTCAAAAATACTTACTCTATTTAATATCTCCTTCTAGAAAATGAATTTTCTCAATTTAACTGCTGAATCACACCATATTATTATCATGAGCCTTTACACCAAATTTTAGAGAAAACAAATATATGTAGCTATGTCATCTTTCTCATGACATTTACTCACGTTTTATAAAGTCTATTATTCTTTAAATCGAAGTCATTTGATGAAATAACAACCACCTCTCAAATTGATTAAATTTTTTTATTATCTATATGGTGAGAAATTTCAATTAAACGATTGGATCGACGAAATTAGATGTGAATAACGACATATAAAGCGAAGTAAGTCATACAACACTTTCTTCTAGAGTAATAAGTGTACCCCTCCTCTATTATTATTATTATTATTTTATTATTATTATTATTATCATTATTATTATTATTATTGTTATTATTATTATTATCATTATCCTTATCATTATCATTATCATTATCATTATTATTATTTATTATTATTATTATTATTATTTATTATTATTATTGTTGTTGTTGTTATTATTATTATTATTATTATTGTCATTAGTATCATTATCATTATCATCATTATTATTATCATCATTATCATTATTATTATCATTAACATTATTGTAACACCTATATTGTTTTTTAAACAACAGCTAGCGGAAGACAAAACATTATTTATATATATAAAATATTTACATAAAGATTTTATTTATTTACAAGCGAGAGAGATCACCAGTTCATCTAGGTAACCATACAACAAAAACTATTGGCTACCTAAGTATAACAAAGAGCTGCTAGGGTCTTCTCATAACACTCTCCGAGTCTGTATCATCTGCAATACTGTAACCATCGGTTATATGAATTATATAACTGAGTAACCGTCGGTATTGAAAATAATATATATACACTATTACATCCAGTCTAACTGGAAAATCTACCAAATCATTCCTAACAAACACACACACAATAGGTATAAAAGGCCAATCACATACGTATGCATGCATGATCTTTTTCCATTTCATTTCTTTCTTCTTTTATTGGGAAACCCGGTGCACGTGGGAATCCACCATTGTGCGTGGCAATAGCACTCTAGAGATTTCTACAAACCCTGGTAAGCGTCCCTAACCAGAGTCCATGCATCACCTCCAATAAAGGTGAGCAAGAACTAATACCCCTTCCGGTAATAGCCCCCAAATCATTTTCCTTTCCACTTTTCCTTTTAGATACATTTGTACGTTCTCATGCATCACACATTCCTATGCATATCATAATAAATCAAACAAGAGTTCCCATAGCATAATATTCAAACACAATCATCCTATGTTTCAATATTATGAGTGTCACGCTCGAATATCTATTTGAATATGGCCTTACATATTCAGATACATATTCGATTTCATACTAACTCTGGACTTCTACTTTTAAAACAGTTTGAAAATCTATCCAGAGTCTTATACTTAGTTATAATATGGAATCCCTTGTCTTGTTTCACATACTTTATCATTTGCTTATCATTACCAATTTCTTATCATGCCCCATCTATTTGCATATTTAAACAATACAGCATCATGCAAACATATCATACAACATCATGCAGACATATCAAATAATATCAAAAATAATCCTAACTCAGTCAATTTTTAACGCATTGTTTATAGTCCTTAATATCATGTTCCTAACATTTCAAAGTGTCCTAAATTTGGGGTTTTAGGGTTACCTTGAATCTTCAAGAAATTCTTTTCTCCTCCAAATCTAATCTTAGTATCCAACTCCCATCCTTCTGCACTTGTTGTCTCTAAAGCTGGATCTCAACTCTTGAAACCTTTAGTTAGGGAGTAAACTTTGTGAAATAGAACTTCTTGGATGGAGAAGTTTACAGTATATGGTTGATTAGTGGCAGAGGTTTGTCAAAGGATTGAGAGGGCGTAGAGTGAGGGAGAGGAAAATACTGAAATGTGGAAGTCAAGTCCCTTATTTATAGGCCCAGGGGTCCATATTCGAATATATATTCAAATATAAGGTTGTTGTTTTAAATTCCACACTTCCATATTCGAATATTACTCTGCATATTCAAATATGTACTATTAATATTCAAATACTATTCGAATATGTGTAGATAGTATTCGAATATGCATGTTCATATCAGAATATGTACAGTCCATATTCGAGTATGACACATCTATATTCGAATATGCATGTTATTTTTGTCCCTCTTTTGACCTCTCTACTTACAACTAATCCTCTTTTTTTTTTCCCTGTAAATTGTAATTAAATCCCTTAAGTTCTAAGTCTTCTTTATAGATTTTCAGGATGTTACAATTCTACCCCACTTAAAATAATTTTGTCCTCCAAATTAGAGTATTACCTCCATTACTAAAATAATTCGGGATATGCGTCTATCATGTCCTGCTCCTTTTCCCAAGTGATCTCTGATAAATCGATGTTTTCCCAAAGAATCTTTACCAGAGGGATCACTTTGTTATGTAAGGTCTTCTCTCCTCGGTCTAAGATCTTCACGGGTTCCACCCAATAGGAGTTGTTTGACTTCAATGGAATGTTGTATGCATCTAAAATATGAGAGGGATCGGAGAAGTATTTTCGGAGCTGAGATACGTAAAACACATCGTGTAAATAGGACAAGTGAGGAGGCAAGGCTAACTGGTATGTAACAGGTCCTATTCTTCAGAGAATTTGATAAGGACCAATGAAACGAGGTTGAAGCTTCTTTGTCTTCATCACTTTTCCATTAGCAGTATATGGCGTAACTTTTAGGAACACATGCTCTCCTTCTTCGAATTCTAAGGGCTTCCTCCGTTGATCTGCATAACGTTTCTGACGGTCTTGAGCCCTCTTTATCCTTTCTCTGATACGTCTTATACCATCAGTTGTTTCTTGTACCAAGTCCGGTCCCAACAGTAACTTATCTCCAGTTTCAAACCAACATACCGGTGACCGGCATTTCCTCCCGTAGAGTGCTTCATAGGGTGCCATGCCTATGCTTGAATAAAAACTGTTTTTATAGGCAAATTCTACTAATGGAAGATATCTTCCCCACTCCCCACCTTCTTCCAGCACACAAGCTCGCAACATGTCTTCTAGAGTTTGAATTGTTCTTTCGGACAGCCCATCAGTTTGGGGATGGTGTGAGGTACTCAAATGTAAGCGAGTCCCAAAAGCCTTCTGTAATACTCCCCAGAATCGCGAAGTGAACTTCGGGTCTCTGTCTGATATTATACTTACCGGTGCCCCATGTAGTGGGACTCTCTCTTTAATGTACACTTTGGCATACCGTTTCACTGAGTAGGTAGTTTTGACAGGTAAGAAATGAGCAATCTCTGCAATGTAATTAATAAAGATGGCGAAGCTGTGGATCCAAGCAAAGTTAAAGCTGTGATGAAGTGGGCACGACCAACCAATGTGTCAGAAATCCGAAGTTTCCTAGGGTTGGCAGGATACTACCGTCGATTCATGAAGGGATTTTCCCAGATTGTGATTCCGCTAACAAAGCTGACATGGAAGGGTGTTCCGTTTGTGTGGGATGCCAAGTGTGAAGAAAGCTTTCAATTGCTGAAGGAAAAGCTAACAACGGCTCCAGTGTTGGTAATTCCTAATCCAACAAAGAATTTTCAATTGTATTGTGATGCATCTAAGCAAGGCTTGGGATGTGTACTTATGCAAAAAGGACAAGCAGTTGCTTACACTTCCCGACAGTTACGACCACATATAGCAACTTACCCAAAGCATGACCTGGATTTAGCTGCTGTAGTCTTTGCGTTGAAAGTTTGGAGGCACTATTTGTACGGAGTAACATTTGAAGTATTTAGTGATCATAAAAGCCTGAGATAGTTGTTCAATCAAAAGGAACTGAATATGAGGCAGCGACGCTGGATAGAATTCTTGAAGGATTATGATTTTGAGTATTATAAAAGGCTTTTGGGACTTGGTTACATTTAAGTACCTCACACCATACCCAAACTGATGGGTAGTCCGAAAGAACAATTCAGACTCTAGAAGACATGTTGCGAGCTTGTGTGCTAGAAGAAGGTGGGGACTGGGGAAGATATCTTTCATTAGTAAAATTTTCCTATAACAACAATTTCCATTCAAGCATAGGCATGGCACCCTATGAAGCACTCTACGGGAGGAAGTGCCGGTCACCGGTATGTTGGTTTGAAACTGGAGATAAGTTACTATTGGGATCAGACTTGGTACAATAAACAACCGATGGTATAAGACGTATCAGAGAAAGGATGAAGAGGGCTCAAGACTGCCAGAAAAGTTATGCAGATCAACGGAGGAAGCCCTTAGAATTCAAAGAAGGATAGCATGTGTTCCTAAAAGTTAAGCCATATACTGCTGTTGGAAAAGCGATAAAGACAAAGAAGCTTCAGCCTCGTTTCATTGGTCCTTATCAAATTCTCCGAAGAATAGGACCTGTTGCTTACCAGTTAGCCCTGCCTCCTCACTTTTCCAATTTACATGATGTGTCTCACGTATCTCAGCTCTGAAAATACGTCTCTGATCCCTCTCAGATTTTAGAAGCAGACAACATTCCGTTGAAGTCAAACACCTCCTATCGGGTGGAACCCGTGAAGATCTTAGACCGAGGAGAGAAGACCTTACGGAACAAAGTGATCCCTCTGGTAAAGATTCTTTGGGAAAACATCGATTCATCAGAGATCACTTGGGAAAAGGAGCAGGACATGAGAGACGCATATCCCGAATTATTTCAGTAATGGAGGTAATACTCTTATTTTGAGGACAAAATTATTTTAAGTGGGGTAGAATTGTAACTTCCAGAAAATCTATAAAGAAGACTTAGAACTTAAGGGATTGAAAAACAATTTATAGGGAAAAGAAAAAGAGGATTAATTGTAAGTAGATAGGTCAAAAGAGGGACAAAAATGACATGCATATTCGAATATAGATGTGTCATATTCGAATATGGGCTATAAATATTCGAATATGAACATGCATATTCGAATACTATTCGAATATTAACAGTACATATTCGAATATGCAGAGTAATATTCGAATATGGAAGTGTGGAATTGAAAAAAACAACCTTATATTCGAATATATATTCGAATATGGACCCCTGGGCCTATAAATAAGGGACTTGACTTCCACATTTCAGTATTTCCCTCTCCCTCGCTCTACGCTCTCTCAATCCTTTGACAAACCTCTGCCACTAATCAACCATATACTGTAAATTTCTCCATCCAAGAAGTTCTATCCCACCAAGTTTACTCCCTAACAAAAGGTTTCAAGAGTTGAGATCCAGCTTCAGAGACAACAAGTGCAGAAGGAAGGGAGTTGGATACTGAGATTAGATTTGGAGGAGAAAAGGATTTCTGGAAGATTCAAGGTAACCCTAAAACCAAAAATCTATGGCACTTTGAAATGTTAGGAACATGTGATTAAGGACTATAAACAATGCGTTAGAATTGACTGAGTTAGGATTATGTTTGATACTATTTGATATGTCTGCATGATGTTGTATGATATGTTTGCATGATGCTGTATTGTTTGAATATGCAAATAGATATGGCATGATTAGAAATTGGTAATGATGTGCAAATGATAAAGTATGTGCAACAAGACAAGGGATTCCATATTATAACTAAGTATAAGACTCTGGATAGATTTTCAAACTATTTTAAAAGTAGAAGTCCAGAGTTAGTATGAAATCGAATATGTATCTGAATATGTAAGGACATATTCAAATAGATATTCGAGCGTCAAACTCGTAATATTGAAACATAGGATGATTGTGTTTTAATATTATGCTATGGGAACTCTTGTTTGATTTATTATGATATGCATAAGAATGTGTGATGCATGAGAACGTATAAATGTATCTTAAAGGAAAAGTGGAAAGGAAAATGATTTGGGGGCTATTACCGGAAGGGGTAATAGTCCTTGGAGACCTGTAATGGGTGTTGACTCTGAGAAAGAGAAATAATTGGGAGCTATTACCGGAAGGGGTATTAGTTCTTGCAAACCTCTATTGGAGGTGAGACATGGACTCTAGTTAGGGATGCTTACCAAGGTTTATAGAGAGCTCTAGAGTGCTGTTGCCACGCACAATGGTGGATTCCCACGTGCACCGGGATTCCCGATAAAAGAAGAAAGAAATTAAATGGAAAAGATCATGCATGCATACGTATGTGATTGGCATTTTATACCTATTGTGTGTGTGTGTTTGTTACGAATGATTTGGGAGATTTTCCAGTTAGACTGGCTGTAATAGTGTATATATATTAATTTCAATACCGACGGTTACTCAGTTATATGTCGTTAATATAACTGACGGTTACAGTATTGCAGGTGATACAGACTCGGAGGGTGTCTGCGTGAGAAGACCCTAGCAGCTCTTTGTTATACTTAGGTAGCCAATAGTTTTTGTTGTATGGTTAGCTAGATGGAATGGTGATCTCTCTGGCTTGTAAAATAAATAAACTCTTTATGTAAATATTTTATATATATATATAAATAATGTTTTGTCTTCCGCTAGCTGTTGTTTTAATATATATATATATATATATATAGGTGTTACAATTTGGTATCAAAGAAGGTAGTTTGTAACATCCCAAATTTCAAAGTTTCTAGAGTAAATTATCTAAACTTACAAGTTATGTCCTTAAGGGGCTATTTTAGAAAAGATAAGGAATTTAGGGAACTAAAATGAATTATAAAGCATTTAGGATTAGGGGAAGAAGACTAGGCTATTAAAGAAATACAACTAGTGATTAAAAAGGTAGCAAGGTTGGCTTAGGAGATTAAAATATAAAATTAGAAAGTTATAATTATATCCTTGTGGTTTTATATATATAAATTATGTTAATTTAGACTTTTATTAAATTTTATAAAGACAAGGACTTAGGTGCAATTTTTAATAAATTAAAACTAAGGATTACGCTTTTACCACGCACCCTCCCTCACCTAACCACACACCCTCACCTATATCTCACTTTCTCACAGCCACACACACATAAAATACAATGAAGAAAGAAAATGGGGAGAGGGTGGTGAGAAAGAAGGAGAAATTGGTGGTGACCACCACTTTGGGTGGTTGCATGGTGGCCTTCCGGCTGCCGATTGCCACCGGAGCATTTGAAGAAAATGATCTACAGGTCGGGAACTCCAATTCTACCGATTTAGAATCTTCCATGGTGGAATTTGGAGATTGAGTTTAGAGCTCCAATTCTAAGGTAACCCCAATTAAAAACCCCAAATAAGAGAAATCTTTGAATAGAAATGCATGTGATTAGGATTGCAACTTGGATTGTGTAGATGAGTTCAATTTAGGTTGCATGTGTGTTATAATTGTACAATTGCATGTGGGTTCCTTGTTGTGACAATGTCATATGGTTGAGTGGTTGAGATGCTTGTATGTGTGTTTGGTGTTGTTGCCTTTTAGGTGGGGATTGATTGTTGTGGTGCTTGATGTTCGAAGTTTACTTAAATCCTTTTGAATTTGGTAAAATGGGTTGAACTTAGATTTTGGAATGATATGAACTTTCTTGAATATGGTTGGGAATGATGTCATATTTATTTGAGGATTTGAGATGAGAATTCTAGGAATTGCTTTTAAAGGTGAAATTAAGTTTTGAACAAAAGCCCAATTCTCCATCTCATGAATTTTGACATAGTTTGGATTGGATATTGATTAGTTTACATTTAGATTCTGACTTCGTGGCCTTTTACAAAGTTTTAGAGGATTTTGTGAGCTTTCTAATGCCACAAGATTGATCAAAATCCAATTTGTATAACTTGAGTTATAGACAAATTATTTAGAGCTGCCAGATTTGGGTTTTTATCATGGGCAGGTGAATTTAAGTGAAATTGTACACTAGAAATAGATTGATTCAGATCTTGGGTTCTCACCAAACATTGAATATAGTTTCATTACCTTTCAGTTGCCACTGTTTTCAGCCAATTTGGAGGTCTACAACTCAAGTTATGGCTAAAATACCAAACTGTGCCAAAAACGTCCAACTTAGCAGTTTTGCACCAGTGGCTGGCGCTCAGGCGCCAGTATGGGCGCCCTGGAGACACGGCCCTGTAAGTTGGCAGAATTCTACACGTTCATGGCGCCTAGGCACCAAAGTTCTTTTATTTTTTGCCCATTTAAGCTTCCAAAATGCAATGTGACCCTAATTAACCTATTCTAAAGATTGAAATGAGTAGAAATAGGTTTATCTGAGTTAGAAACATGTAATAGGATCATTGATATGTTGTGCTATATGTTATGACTTAAATGGTGAATACTTTGAATAATGTTTTATATGACTGAGATGTGATAAATGATAAATGTTCAAACATGTTGAATGCAATTAATATGAGATAAATGTTTGATGCATGATAAGTACATGTGGAAACAAGTGATAAGAGAAATGCTTCCCTCATAAACATTGGTTGAGTAAGTGGGTTGAGTTCCGCCAAAAGTAGACCGGGTAAGTGGACAAGCATGGAAATGAGAATAATTGGGGGCTATTACCAGAAGGGGTAATAGTTCTTGTAGACCTCTAAGGGATGTTGACTCTGAATAAGGGAAACAATTGGGGGCTATTGCCAGAAGGGGTGATAGTCCTTACAGACCTCTAATGGAGGTGAGGCATGGACTCTGGCTAAGGACACTTAACAGGGTTTGCAGAGAGCTCTAGAGTACTATTGCCACACACATGGTGGATTCCTGCGTGCACATGATGTTTTCATTGCATACATTGTTTATGAATGTGTTGTTTGTATGTGTATGTGTCATGCGTATGATATGTGATTGCTAGGGTATATATTTGGGGAGTTTTCCAGTTAGACTGGCTGCAATACTGATTTAAAATGTTTTTAGTTAGCCCGGGAGTTACTCGGTTATATGTTTTACATATAACTGACGGTCTCAGTATTGCAGGTAGACAGAGATTTTGGAGCTAAAGCAATGGATGAGGAAAAGCTATAGGAATTCCTAAGAAGTAGCCATACATGGTGAAACTAATATTTTTATTTAGATGTTATATTGTTCTGCTGTATAGGAAATTGTAATGTAAATAAAGAAATGTTTCCGCTTGTAATTTAAATATGAAACAAAGTGGCAAGTATTTGGTATTTTAAAGAAATATTTTGTAAGTATTCAGTTTTCAGGTTAAAATTTTTAGTAACTACCGTTTTCGAAAATAAGGTATTAAATTTATGGTATCAGAGCAGTTTGATCCATCGGACTGTAATGATAATGAGTCAATAGTCAGCTGAACGATTAATATTCTGAGCATAACTTTTAGACGTGTCATAAGATTCGAAGGAACGTGCTGCTAATATTGAGTCTGATCAACTGAATATTAGTGCATGAGAGTAGAAGTTATGATTACTAATTGATAGGATTGATCTTTAAAGGGATTGTTCTTCTTTTAGTAAGATGAGACATTAGGGTATAGGTGTACCGGTGTTGTGATTGTAAGATATTGGGCCTGACCAGTTCGGTACCTTAGTCACGGCATTGATGCATTTGTAACCAATGGATTCAAGCCACTAGCTTAGAATGAGTACCAAGTAGAATATGAGTTAAGGATAAATGTGGTTAGCCTTGTAGAATAGATAGTGGTAATCTCACAACAACAAGTAAGGGGGCCTATGTGTACTCTTAGATGGATTGATGTTAGGAAGATATACCCGATGGAAAATTGGTTAAGTATAGGAATAGATCACGTCATTAAAGCATGAGGAATTCCATCCTAGTTTCTTTCATTTAAGTTTCCTCTAGGACTTCAATTCCTTAAACTCTAGTTTCTTTTATATTTTGATTGACAAACTATCCACGTAAATCCTAGAAATCAAATTCATTATCTTCTTCAGGAAATTCACAAAGTCTAAATTCGGATTATTTTTGTGACTTGAAAATTTTCATTGCTTATTCCAGACAATTATATGCTTTCTTTCTTGAAGAATTTAAGCATTGATTCTAACTTGACGGTCACGTATCCTTAGAGCGGTTCAAGAACTTATTTGCCTATACCAATTCCATTGATGTTCTCCTACATGTAGATACCTCTTATAGTAACTCTACTCCCTTCACATAAACGTGGCATAACATTGTATCTTGAAATTTGTTCTAATTGCAATCTTTCCTCTAGATATATCAAAAGTTGCATTTAAGTACGAGTTTTAGAAATCTTCTCTAATTGAGATGTTTTGGGATATTTTTGTTAATTTAAGCATTAAATGAAACAAGTCCTACACCTTACCTTATCATCAATCTTAGAATTAATTGTTTTGGAACACTTTAGGCACTAAGTATATCCTTATTCAAAGTTGATAAGTTAGAGGGTAAGTATATCCAGTTTGGACTTCAATTCATATGGTGGACACGAAGCAAAATTTGTTTAATATTTTTCTTCCACTTAGAGTTAATTTAGGACAACAACGAAAACTCTTATTTTCTTTCCATATATAAATCCAGACACAAACTTTCTCTTTATTTTCCAATAGCAGGAACTCCTAATAACTGTCATCAATTGTTATCTAAATTCCATTCTCTAATTAAGACGCCTTTATCTGGTTATTCATTTAATCTTAGTCTAAATCTAATTATAGGATCTAGGCAGTATTGTTTTGCACCTGATGACTTAGGGATAAATCTTTCCTTTCTGATGCTAACTACGGAAGTTTTGGCGATTGGTTTCCCTCATAATCTACCGGTATTTTAAACCACACTCTTAGACGCTCCTATACAAATGATTCCATGAGACATAGATCCCTTACAAACTTTTAGGTACTCTACAAAGACTAGAAACCACGCTTGTACCTTAACTAAGTTTGTTAAACTCGTTGGTCATCTAAGGAAGTATGCATCAAGTCGATAATCGAAAGGAAGTCAAATTTGTTTCATCATGCCTACCCTGAATTTCTCGTTTTCAGAACCGTACTTCTAATGATCTCAAATTTCATTTAATTTTGAAATTCTAGTCAGTATTCCAAGCATTAGTGCAGCATCACCGTTTAGGATTTCTTTGGTGATCTAAGCTCCTTAAACCATTTTGATGGTTATCAAAATATCCTTATTTACGTTCAAGTTTCTATCCTTAGATCCAAGTTCCTTGGAAGACGAATCAATCAGAGTGGCATAGCGAAAGCGTTAGAGGATTTCTTTATAATATTCCATTCAGATTCTTAAGATTTGGAGTTTCCCAAATTTTGAACCCATCTACGTTTCTATCTAGGCATTCAGTCCATAACGGATTATTACTGATCATTAAGAAAATCCCTTTTAATTCTCACTTTCAAATTAAACATAGTTTTCCAAACTTTAATCCTATATAGTTTAGACTAGTCCAACTACTCCTTGTAATTATCTAAATTTAAGCTTTTAGATAGTTTCCTTCACAGCTTCCTAGAGACTTGAATAACTCTGGTTCTCATATAGTTTCGGATTTCGGCTAAGCACCCTGACAACCTTGTAAATTCATTAGCTATACTTATTCGGGGTATTAGCTAAAGATAAGTTTAGCTTCACATTAAATCTCTAACTTAAATCTTTGTGAGGTTACAAGAATTTCCTTGACATGATACGCCGTTATTATAGTCATCAACTATAATGCCTCCATTAAAACAAATATGTTAGCAGTCGAATCAGTTCCCGAATTACTCAATCCTGAGTTCTCACTTGAGTAAGGAGGCAACGAATCCTTATCACGTTACCATCAATTCAGCCCTTCTCTTTATGTCATGGTAACAAGTTCATAAACATCTGCTTTTAAAGACGTGTGCAAAAAAAAACAAATCCTGATCCAATCTAATTCACATCGACAACTTTGGAGTGAATTAATCGTCCTAAAATTAAAATTTTACCCCAAGAAGGAATAGGAAGTTTCCTGGATCTAAGAAGTCTTGCACGACACGTTCAAGAACTCTATGCTTCTTGTAATAAATTTCCTTCCTCTCCTGATCCAAGACATAATGGGTTATACAAATTAGAACTCGAAACCAAATTGTACTAGAAAGATCAATACTTGTAAAATTCTAAATCATATTCTAAAACTAAAGTCTTAGTGACCATTAAACCTCCTTGGAAATAATTATAAATCTCGGCGATGGATTAAGTTAATTCAAGACGTTCGTGTGTCTCTTATTCTGTTAAGTCTAATTTACTAACTAATGGCTACCAAGGGTTATTCCCTACCCAATTCAGGTTTTCACGAGTTTGAAAGTTAACATTTATGTCAACTTCATAAGTTATGTTTCTTCTGTTCACTAAGTCTATGGAATTCTATTAAATACTTGATGATCGTACTCATCAAGTCTAGTGTTATCCAAATTTTTCGAACGTTCTCAATGATTTATATCGAATACCTAAGTTAAATACAGGTCAAGTCTCAAGGGTAGACTTAGATTTCTCAAATGTACTCAAAATCCAAATGTCACTCTTATCTAATTCGTTTCAAACCCATGATTATGGAAATCACAATTCTGAAAACAAGGTCCTAAAGCCATTTTCTCCCAAATAGTGTATGTGTTCACTCTATCGGTTTAGGTCTTCCTACAATTATATAACATTCATGTTGAAATTTTAAGTAAGCCGCACAACACTTGTAAAACTTTACACCATCAAACTCCCGACTTTATTCAAGACTGTTGTTAGTTTAAAATGCATTAGGTTTTGAACCTATAAGTCTCTCAAGATATCTCAGTTATGAATGTTCCTTTGAGTCAGGAATTAAAATGAATTGTGAGGACACAATTCTTTTAAGGGGGTTGAATTGTAACATCCCAAATTTCAATTCTCAAGTAAATTATTTAAACTTATGAGTTATGTCCTTAAGGGGCTATTTTAGAAAAGATAAGGAATTTAGGGAACTAAAATAAATTATAAAGCATTTAGGATTAGGGGGAAAAGACTAGGCTATAAAATAAATACAACTAGAGATTAAAACGGTAGCAAGGTGGGCTTAGGAGATTAAAATATAAAATTAGAAAGTTATAATTATATACATGTGTTTTTATTTATTTAAATTATGTTAATTTAGACTTTTATTAAATTTTATAAAGACAAGGACTTAGGTGCAATTTTTAATAAATTAAAACTAAGGACTACGCTTTTACCACGCACTCTCCCTCACCTAACTACACACCCTCACCTATATCTCACTTTCTCACAGCCACACGCTCATAAAACACAATGAAGAAAGAAAATTGGGAGAGGGTGGCGAGAAAGAAGGAGAAATTGATGGTGACCACCACTTTGGGTGGTTGCATGGTGGCCTTCCGGCCGCCGGTTGCCACCGGAGCATTTGAAGAAAATGATCTACGGGTCGGGAACTCCAATTCTACCGATTTAGAATCTTTCACGGTGGAATTTAGAGATTGAGTTTAGAGCTCCAATTCTAAGGTAACCCCAATTAAAAACCCCAAATTAGAGAAATCTTTGAATAGAAATGCATGTGGTTAGGATTGGAACATGGATTTTGTAGATGAGTTCAATTTATGTTGCATGTGTGTTATAATTGTACAATTGCATGTGGGTTTCTTGTGTGACAATATCATATGGTTGTTTGGTTGAGATGCTTGTATGTGTGTTTGGTGTCCTTGCCTTTTAGGTGGGGATTGATTGTTGTGTTGCTTGATGTTTCAAGTTTACTTAAATCCTTGTGAATTTGTTAAAATTGGTTGAACTTGGATTTTGGAGTGATATGAACTTTCATGTATATGGTTAGGCATGATGTCATATTTATTTGAGGATTTGAGATGAGAATTCGAGGAATTGCTTTTGAAGGTGAAATTAAGTTTTGAACAAAAGCCCAATTCTACATCTCATGAATTTTGACATAGTTTGGATTGGATATTGATCAGTTTACATTTAGATTCTGACTTCGTGGCCTGTAACATAGTTTTAGAGAATTTTGTTAGCTTTCTAATTCCACAAGTTTGATCAAAATCCAATTTGTATAACTTGAGTTATAGACAAATTACTAAGAGCTGCCAGATTTGGGTTTTTATCATGGGTAGATGAATTCAAGTGAAATTATCCCCTAGAAATAAATGTATTCAGATCTTGAGTTCTGAAAAAAGTTTTAGATAATTTCGTTAGCTTTCATTTGCCACTGATTTCACCCAATTTGGAGGTCTACAACTCAAGTTTGGCTAAAATACGAAACTGTGCTAGAAACATCAAACTTAGCAGTTTTGCACCAATGGTTGGCGCCCAGGCGCCAGTATGGGCGCCCAAGCGATATGACCCTGTAAGTTGGCAGAATTCTCCACGTTCCTGGCGCCCAGGCACCAAAGTTCTTTTATTTTTTGCCCATTTAAGCTTCCAAAATGCAATGTGACCCTAATTATCCTATTCCAAGGATTGAAATGAGTAGAAATAGGTTTATATGAGTTAGAAACATGTAATAGGATCATTGATATGTTGTGCTATATGTTATGACTTAAATGGTGAATACTTTGAATGATGTGTTATATGATTGAGATGTGATAAATGATAAATGTTAGAACATGTTGAATGCAATTAATATGAGATGAATGTTTGATGCATGATAACATGTAATGTGGAAACAAGTGAAAAGAGAAATGCTTCCCCCGTAAAACTTGGTTGAGTAAGTGGGTGGAGGTCCGTCGGAAGTAGACCGGGAAAGTGGACAAGCATGGAAATGAGAATAATTGGGGGCTATTACCGGAAGGGGTAATAGTTCTTGTTCTAAGGGGTGTTGACTCTGAATAAAGGAAACAATTAGGGGCTATTGCCGGAAGGGGTGATAGTCCTTTCAGACCTCTAAAGATGGTGAGGCATGGACTCTGGTTAAGGACGCTTACCAGGGTTTGCAGAGAGCTCTAGAGTGCTATTGCCACGCACATGGTGGATTCTCGCGTGCACCGAGTTTCCCATTAGAAAAAGTGAAATTAAAAGAAATAAAATGGGATCATGGCATGCATACATACCTGATGTTGTCATTGCATGCATTGTTTATGAATGTGTTGTTTGTATGTGTATGTGTCATGCGTATGATATGTGATTGCTAGGGTGTATATTTGGGGACTTTTCCAGTTAGACTGGCTGCAGTACTGATTTAAAATGTTTTTAAGTTAGACCGGGGATTACTCGGTTATATGTTTTACATATAACTGACAGCCTCAGTATTGCATTTTTAGTAACTACCGTTTTTCGAAAATAAGGTGTTACATTTATGGTATCAGAGCAGTTTGATCCATCGGACTGTAATGATGATGAGTCGGTAGTCAGCTGAACGATGAATATTCTGAACATATCTATTAGACGTGTCATAAGCTTCGAAGGAACGTGCAGCTAATATTGAGTCTGATCAACTGAATATTAGTGCATGAGAGTAGAAGTTATCATTACTAATGGATAGGAATGATTTTTAAAGGGATTGTTCTTCTTTTAGTAGGATATAGGTGTATCGTTGTTGTGATTGTAAGATATTGGGATATAGGTGTACCGTTGTTGTGATTGTAAGATATTGGGCCTGGCCAGTTTAGTACCTTAGTCACGGCATTGATGCATTTGTAACCAATGTATTCAAGCCACTAGCTTAGAATGAGTACCAAGAATATGAGTTAAGGATAAATGTGGTTAGCCTTGTAGAATAGATAGTGGTAATCTCACAACAACAAGTAAGGGTGAATATGTGTACTCTTAGTTGGATTGATGTTAGGAAGATATACCCGATGGAAAATTGCTTAAGTATAGGAATAGATCACGTCATTAAAGCATGAGGAATTCGATCCTAGTTTCTTTCATTTAAGTTTCCTCTAGGACTTAAATTCCTTAAACTCTAGTTTCTTTTATAATTGTGATTGACAAACTATCCACGTAAATCCTAGAAATCAAATTTATTATCTTGTTCAGGAAATTCACAAAGTCTAAATTCAGATTAATTTTGTGACTTGAAAATTTTCATTGCTTATTCCATACCATTATATGCTTTCTTTCTTGAAGAATTTAAGCATTGATTCTAACTTGAGGGTCACGTATCCTTAGAGCGGTTCAAGGACTTTTTGCCTATACCGATTCCATTCATATTCCTACATGTAGATACCTCTTATAGTAATTTACTCCCTTCAAATAAACGTGGCATAACATTGTATCTTGAAATTTGTTCCGTTAATATTCGAATATGGACCTCCTATTCGAATATGTACAGTTAATATTCGAATACTATTCGAATATGTGTAGATAGTATTCGAATATGCATATTCATATTCAAATATGTACAGTCTATATTCGAATATATACCGTCCATATTCGAATATGACACATCTATATTCGAATATGCATGTCATTTTTGTCCCTCTTTTGACCTCTCTACTTTCAACTAATCCTCTTTTTCTTTTCCCGGTAAATTGTAATTAAATCCCTTATGTTCTAAGTCTTCTTTATAAATTTTCGGGATGTTACAATTATGATCATTATTATTATTTTGATCAATATTTTTATTATCATCATCATCATCATCATCATCATATTATTATTATCATCATCGTCGTCTCAATCATTCGTAATTAAGCTTGCTAGCTAGATGTACACTATGTTGGCAAATACATTACAAAGACAAACGCAATTCAATTTAGTCCCTTATACCCGTGAAACTTATGTTAACGAACCTAAAAAAGACAAATAAGAATTTGTTTTAACAAATGTAGATATCCTAATAATGAAACTTAGTATTATGGATTACATGATGACACTAAAAGTCAAGAAAGAACTTAAAAACACAATGCCTAAATATGTTTTAAGGTGTATTTGAGTACACAGCTTAATTGAGCACTTTTGGGATAAGTTCCTTTTAAATGAGTTTATTTATATTGTGAAACTTATTTGAATAAGCTGAACAAATTATTTCGATAAGCTTCTCTAGAAATCTTATCAAACATAAGCTGAAAACCAAACAAAATTTTTTCCAAGCTTTTAAATTTATTTTGATTTTCTTTTGGGAGCACCAAGATTTGTACTTACCACACTCTTTGGTCTTGGTACTTAAGACCTTGTGCATAGTAATTCCAAACTAACCCCTTACCACACCACTTGCACAATCCTTGTGGCTTAAAGTTATTTTGATTAGATTCATTGTTTCTATTTTTTTCATCTTCCTTATTTCTCAAGAAAAAGGGACTAAAACCAAAAAAAGAAAAATTATATGGAAAATATTTTTTAAAAAAATACATATGATAAGGAGTTTTTACCTAACAATGGATTTCATGAAAAAAATTCGATCAAATGTTATTAACCTGTGATAAAAATTGGTTTAAGTTAAAGTGGGGTAAACAGATCCCTCCTCATGTATAGTATACACACATTTAGTGGTGGATGATTGTGATAATTTACACTAATTCTTAACGTTAAATTTCATCATTTTAATTGACAAAAAAAACCATTAATTTAGCTTTAAAGTTATCTTTGATAGTATCGTTAGCAAAAATAAAATATGTCCAAGTTTCGTTTGAAAAGTACAAAAAGGAAAATGAAGCAAGGTTATAAACCA
This sequence comes from Cyamopsis tetragonoloba, assembly GCA_037177725.1. Classification (NCBI taxonomy): domain Eukaryota; kingdom Viridiplantae; phylum Streptophyta; class Magnoliopsida; order Fabales; family Fabaceae; genus Cyamopsis; species Cyamopsis tetragonoloba. The sequence continues at coordinate 33,950,865 of CM074125.1, read as the reverse complement.
CATAGCCCCAACTAGTATTCTAAGCCATAGAAGTTTCTCATTTAATTTACACCAATAATACGACCTTCTCAAGTTGGGCTAAACTTTATATTTTCAATTTGTTCTTGTTCCTAGGTCATTCAACTTCAAAAAATTCCACTAAGTATCTTAATGACCTAGGAACATTTAAATCAGTAAATATCCACTAAAAAGAAACTAAAAGTCATACATAAAATTCAGCCTAAAAATTAACACGAAAATTACATAAAAAATAGAAAAGTGGGCTTAATTTATTTTAGACCCAAACTAAACAACTTTAGCCCATTGTTGCATATTTGGTTTTGTGAATTTACTTCAATTTGTTCTTTTCAAGTTGGGCTGAACTTTATATTTTCTATGTTTTTTTCTGGATCACATCAGTACCTTAAGATAAATGTACAAATTAAATATTATGAACTATTGATATTTTTAATTCAATAAAAAATTCTAGTGCATATACTTTTTGTGGTAAGATTATTGTTGCTGCAATATTATTATCCCAATTGATTTTAATTCATTTGAAAATAATATAAAGTATTAGAAATTAAATAACAAGTCTGTAAATTCAAAATATTTACAGTAAAATATATTTCAAAAGGAATGAATATAGATAAGTAGAAGCAGCAAAATAAACTATTTTCTTAAAAGAAAAACATTTTATGAACAAACAGAGGCGGCTTGATACTGTCTTTCTTGTTGACGGCTTGAGATCTTTTTCCTTGTTGCATTGCAGCTAGTAGTAGTCTTTAACTTGCAAACAGGAGGTTTGGAGAAATTCAGAGTGTTGATTCCCATAGATTCGCTCTGATTGGCAGGAGTCCTCGTTTGAACCATACTTTCACGTTTCATTACCGGCAGATTCTTTGGAGCTTCCACTTTCTTTTTAGTGGTGCCAAATGCACGCGGGCTAGCGAGAGTCCTAGATTGAACCGGACATTCCTGGTTCGCAATACAAGAGCTGAATATTATTTCCTCTACATCAATGAGAATACTTCTAGAACAAAAATCTTTGTAAAGTGGGATGCTGAGATTTGTATTAGTAAATAACATTTTTTTTTAGTTATTTGGAGTTTTTAGTTAGCTTTGAATAGCATCTTAGTACCTTGAGACAACATATAAATTAAATTATGAACTATTGATATTATAAACTAAAAAGATACTCGTGCATTTTTTTTTCAAATTTTTTTCTTTTTAACTTTTTTTTCTTTTTAGGTTTCCGAATTTGTTGTTTTCACTGATAAAATGATTAGGTTCTAAATCATCGAGGGAATAATTAATAAACTACACAATTGATTTGTTTGACTATTGGAGCTTTACAAGAACAAATGGATGCCATTATAGATTGAACTCTAGTGAAAAGATAGCAGGAAGTGAAAGAAGAGAAGTCGAGAAATATTGGGAACAAATATAGAGTGTTTGTGATCCGTCATCCACTTCGGCATGGTGATCATGACTTCCGTTCTGGCTTCCGGCATGCTGGTGTTGAATCTCCGACCACTCACCCGGCGGTGAGGATGGTGTACCTGCAAGCACTCCGAAGTTCAAGTCAGGTATATCAATGAGAGAATATGTATTGTATATTAGAATGAGTAATCATACCAAATAAAGATGATCCATAGGTATTTATAGAGATATGTGGGCTATAAAAGTCAAATCTTTCACTGTCTAACCCCCGTGAATCACGGCACTAAGTATGGATCCATAACTAACCCCAAGTGGGGAAATGTGCTATGTGCCTCATGTCGAGTCTCCAAGTCGTGACTACCGCGACATGAGGCCACCGGCATGTCCAACCCATGTGGCCTCACCTCATGCCACATTTACGGCTTAGGTCCATAACAACTGCCCCCAAGTCAGCAATATGTCGTCAACATGTTGTTGACTTACTTTCCCGACATACTTTAGTGACTTCTTCGTCATATCATGTCATCTTCGTTTGGTTTTCTTCGCCAGTTTTCATCCTGACATGTGTCTTCCTTGGATTGGCCTTGACTCTTTGTGGGCCACGCCCATCATATCTTCGTCATATCAGACCTGTATGCATTTAATGCACCTTAGGTCATTACTCCTTCCTCATGCTTTCAATCTTCCTTCACAGCTTATAAATACTCGATTCTTCTGTTCAAAAATAGTTTTTGCCCTCCAACATTTGTGCATTCTCTCTTTTGCTCCACCGCTGATTAGTTATTTTCTTCTGCTTCCTTCCAATCTTTGTGCTTCCTCTTTTTGTCTTCCAGGTATTTTCCTCTTCCTTTGCTCATTATTTCCACATAATTCCTTTTTCTTTTTCTTTATTTTCCAAATGTCTACCCCTGAAAGACCTACCAACTTTCCACCACTGGAATTTCTCTCTGGAGAAGTTGGGGATATCATAGGTTCCCCCACTGGGCCAGAAATTAGTGATGGTAGCAGGCATCACATTCCCACTCCCCCTTCGACCACTAGCTCTCATGACGAACCCCTTTTTGAGGCTTCCGGCGAGAATGTCCCCGAAGCTTTGCAAAGGATTCCCTTTTCTGGGGCTTCCTTTTCATTATCAATTGCCCCCAAACCCTTGAGGTATAGGGGGCTCCCAAATATGAATATGAGGAGTCTTCTGAGGACAGTGACAACATTGTATCTTTTAGATAACACCTTTATGTCCCCTTAGTCATAAGCAATTCCTCTAGCTCCCCTTCTTCCATTTCTTCTTTTACACTCGTTCTTCTGATTCTAATTCTTCTGACCCTTTATATGTTCCCCTATTTCTGTTGTAGAACCCATGTCGTCTTCAGAGCAAATGTCGGATTTTGAGTCACCAGCGACTTCTATTCCTGCCGGACCCCCCACAAGCCTTCCAAAAGCACAGCCTCAGAATGCCGCTGCAAAACAATACATCAATGGTACGGTGCATCCAAAGGGGCTGCTAAAATCGAAGTGCCTAAAAAACTCCAAGGGATCCGAGATGTTAGGAGAATGTATTGGGTGAACCACGACATACTACAAGTGGCTTCGGGGATATCCACAACATTAAGGCTTCATGTTGCAGATCTAGAATTTCGGGAGGCTATGCATTTCCCAGGGGTTGTTCCAGAGCAAGAAGTCCCCTTTGCCCCCGTCACCCTATACAAGGTTGAACGTGTGGATCCCAACGAGAGAATCGATTCTTTTCCCCGTAAGGACACAACTGATTTTATGATGCTCAACGAGTGTGTCTTCTGCGACATCCGTCTACGATTCCCTTTCTCAGAATTCCAAGTCGAGATTCTCAACTGACTTGATGTGGCCCCTTTGCAGATTCATCCCAATTCTTGGGGGTTCATAAACGCCTTTGAAATCTTCTGCTGGGCTAACTTGTGGGATTGCTCTAGCAACCTTTTCTTGTACCTGTTCACTCCCTACCATCTTGGCGACTTCGGGTTTATCTCGTTCTGACAGAAACGTGATCACACCTTTTTCCAACCTTTTGAAGATTCCTTCCCTCCCTTCAAATATTCTTACTTTAAAGTTTTGTACACTGGGGAGGAATTCCTTCGAGAGACAGATACCTTTGTCAAGGATCAAGGTTCATTACTTGATTCCGACCATGCCGTTATTGCGAGACTTCGTGAATTTACGGGAAAGCATTGTCTTTTAAAATGTAAAGACGTGATCCGAAGTCGATGTATAAGACACGTCGATACACTGGGTAATACGACTTTTGGTATTTACTTTTGTCTTGTATATTATTGTTACCATTATCCCATAGTGGTCATTCTTGCCTTGTTTAATAATGATTACTTATTTTATCCATGTCGTATTTACCATGACTTGCTTTAACTTTTCCAGGTGCAATCATGTCGGCCTATTCTCAAATGATGAGAAGAAAGGGGCCATGACCAAATAGGGGAGAAAGGAAACCCCTGCCCAAGGTTTGGAGCGTGAGCTTCTTACTGATCATAGGGCACCTTCGCCTGGTGCCCCCATCAGTCTGTCACTGAAGACCCCATTCCACTTGAGTCACAAGCTGCCTAGAAGAAGAGGATTGTTCTTCGCAACCGTCCTCCTACTCCGACTGCTCCATCCCAGGATTCGAATAGCCAAGGCGTTGGTCAACGAGACGAGATCGTCCTCACTGAAGATGAGGAACGGGAGCCTATTATTGGTGGTGTGCTTAAACGCTCACGAGGTACCCATCTGCTGTGATCCTTATATTAGCTTTTACTTTTTTTACTTTTGAGTGGCTTTCATGTCGTTACATCTAATATTGTAATTTTACTGATTTCAACTGATGTCGCTCAAGAGGCTTCCACCGGTCCGTTTGTTGCTTCTAGTTGGGAATTCTTCATGGAGAATTCTTCAACGAAATTTCGCGAGCTGTTCTACAGGTATGCCATCTTTTCTTGTTATGAGTTGCATTCATACCAACCTTCACTTATGATAATGTAATCCTAATCTGAGACTCATGTCAATTGACTCTTCAGGCTAATGTCGCTGAATCCCTTGGTTGGATGACCTGACAATTGCTGAAGTTTTCTCATGACTAGCTGGACAAACCCAACCCAGTTGCTGATCTCTCGAGAGGAAGCTCCAAGCTACGAAAGCCTCTTCCAACAAACAGATCCAGGTTGTCCTCACTTAGATCTGAATTGGCAACTGCGGCCAGTAACTTTGAACAATTTAAGTTGGAGAATGCCAAGCTCGTGGAGGACCCTTTCTTCTTAGAGACTTCATTTCTTTTCTTCAACGGTCTCTCAGATGCAATAGCAGGTGCCTTTCCTTTGTACAATAACAAAAGAAAACCAAAGGAAAAAGAAAAAAAAATTCCAAGTTATTTATTAAAACTAAACTAACAACCTAAAATTAGGAATAAACAAACAAATCAAAACAAATTACAAGACCAATTTTAAACTTAAGAAAGCAACTTAATCGAAAAACACATATTTAGGACTTAGAAACTAAACACAAGACCCAAATTTGATCTTCAAATTTAAACATAAACAAGCCCAACTTTAGGAAATTAGACACAATAAACAAGACCATATAATCTACCATTTACATGCCCCATTATAGGTTCAAAGATCATAATGCACTTTGGGCGTTCAAAACATATGAGGAATAACCAAATAAGAAGAAAAATAATAATTCCAAATTAAACAAAAAAACAGAACTAAATTTATCACATTCTCCAACTTAGTTTTCAAGAATTTCAATTCAATTTGGGGGGTTTTCACAAAGACACAATATAGGGGTTCTATGAGGAATTTTCACAATAATTGCACAACTCAAGCATCAATCCTCAAATTACCGATTCTAAAGCAAATTCATAGGTTCTTAACTAAATTCACCTAACAATCTAGATCAAGAACATGAAGAACACAACAAAAACCCAAAATAGGGTATTAACAAACTTATATGAGCAATATATTTTTACAATACAAATTAACAAAATAACCACAAATAATGAACAATAAGCATGCAAAATCACTCCTACAACCTTGAATTTGATAACTAAATCACTAATTCACACAAAATCACAAGTTTTCTAACCTAGGGTTTAAGAGAAATTGAAGAAAATAGAGAAGGAGAAGAAGAACTTACTTGGAACTCATGATGACTGAAGAAGAATGACACAAATATTGAAGCTTTGATGAAGAAAAGGTGAAATTTTAGTGATTTTGAGTAGTGGTGTGCTAGGGAGAAGAAGTAATTTTGAGAAAGAAGAGAAACCCTTGCCCTTTTTAAATCTGTGTTGAAGACTAGAGCTCAAGCGCCATAACTAGGGTTTGAGCGCTAGGGCGTTAAAACTGAGGCCACATGCCAGCGCTTGAGAGCTCTTCTCACCGCTTAAGCTCTGGGATTTTTAATTTTTTAAAATAAAAAAAACAAGCGTGATTTGAAAATAAAAAGGGGTGTGTATTGAATTGGTTTCTAGGAAAGAGAGGTGGTTTACAACAGATCGTTTAAATATCATGTTTTCCTTAGCCAGAACCTTTTCAAACACACTTTTATATACAATATATACACATACTCAGTATCGCCTGAGCAAACGTCCTTAAATACAAAAATACTTACCTGGTGCGTTTACAATGGATCATTTAAATATCATGTTTTCTTTAGCCAGAACATTTTCAAACACACACTTTTATATACAATATATACACATACTCAGTATTGTCTGAGCAAATGTCATTAAATGCAAAAATACTTACCTGGTGCGTTTAAACCATGTGAAGTTGATTTTGTCAAATGTCAAGTGTTAATACAAGCGTCCTTTTGGGCAATAGGTTCGTATCAGAGGCCATCATAATTCCCAATACAAGTACCCAGACTATGGTATTAGCATAGTTGGTAAATCAAATTTACTTTTATCTTCAGACACCAGGTTCCATTGCTTCACCCTCAAGGGCTACGGGCTTGTCATAGAATTGAACGTGTTTGAATACAAACATACTTACCCTCTTAAAATATGATTATATATCACGTTAATTCCCTTATCAAAATGTGTACCCAGTTTCTTGGTTAATTAAGTTGATATATGTAAGTGCCAACGGCTCTATTAAATTTTAATAGCAAATATTGTTTCTAACCGACAGCAGGGAACATGGTCCAAAATTAATGAGCGGAATGTGTAGCTCATCCCTGAGTCAATGACAACGATATCAATTTTGGAGTGGGACTCCTGATGCAATAAAGCATTGAATACGCAAAGCTATCCCTTTTAAACTTAAAAATAGAAGTAAATAAAAATTGAGTTGCCTCCCAATCAGTGTTTGTTTAACATCATTAGATTGATGCCATTTTCAATTCATACATCCTGAAGTTGAATTATGGTGGTTAATTGCTTAATGTCAACACCGAGATAAGGTTTTACCCTTTGCCCATTCATGACCATACTTTCATTTTTTACTGGATCTTCAATCTCTATGGCACCATAAGGCTTTACCTCCTTAACTCTAAAGGGTCCACACCATTTTGATTTCAACTTACCCGAAAAGATTTTCATTCTTGAGTTGAAGAGCAAGACAACTTGTCGATGTTGAAACTCTTTCTTCAGTAGTTTTTTATCATGGAAAAAGTTCATATTTTCCTTGTAGATCCTTGAACACTCATAGAAATTGAGCCTCAGTTCTTCCAACTCTTGAAGATGCAGTTTCTTCTTTTCACCAAAAGCTTTTGGGTCAAAGTTGAGTAGCTTGAGAGCCCAATAGGTTTTATGTTCTAATTCCACCGAAAGGTGACAAGACTTTCCATAAATCAATAGGAAAGGAGTTAGACCTATAGGGGCCTTGTAAGCAGTCCGGTACGCCCACCGAGCATCATAAGTTTGAGAGAACAATCCATCCTGGAAACAATAATGGTCTTTTCCAAGAATCTCTTAATCTCCCGATTAGAGACTTCAATTTGTAGTAGCAACTTTATGCTTCACCCCACAGTGTTCCAAGACCTTCTTCAATTGGGAGTTACAAAAATACGAGTGCCCATCATTGATGAGCACCCTAGGTGTCCCAATTCTTGAGAATTTTTTTTTTTTAGAAATTTCATCACCGTTTTGGAATTTGCTGACATGCAAGGAATTTCTTCTACCCATTTAGAGACGTAATCCACTCTGATGGGGGACAAACGGCAAGTGTACCACTTTCGCTGCAAGTAATAAAATCCAGTGAGTATCGGGATATCGTCCTCTGGGAATATGTCAAATCTCATTTTTTTCTCGAGCTAAGCAACTATTTAAACTAACACAAAGATGGTGATTTATTTTAAAATTAAAAAATAAATAACTAAAATAAATAAATCTATCCTAAAAGAGTACTTGGAATCTAATATATTTTGATTATGCATGCGAAGACTTCATAAACAAAATCCCCTTTTGAATTACCAAAACCTCATTAACCTAATGTGTAATTCCTTACTGATAGCTGAGTTCACTAGATTAGTTAAAGAACAATTCCTTGACTCATTAACCCTTTGATTTAACTTAAGAGATGAATCCCTTGATTCTCCTAAGCCAAAAACAAGCATTAAGAACAAGGGCAACAAGACCACACACACATATAGTCTATTCCTGGAGCTACAACATATGTGGTATCATATGCAAGAAACGCACTCATATCTCACCGTTTCCAGTATCAATACGAGTAATCAAATCAATTGAATGTTGATCAGGCATCCAAAAGCATTAGGAATAGCATAGATACTCACATAAGGTAAGATACTTCATATATTAACTTAGCAACGGTTCAACATCAACATAAACAAAATAATGCAAAATCCAAATACAAAAATACATAAAAACATAAAGGAAAGAGAAGAGGGATAGAAGGAACTCAATAGAAGTGGATTGAGGTTGGTGGAAATGTCTTTCTCCTTTCTCTTTCGCACTCCATGAAGAATCCCACCCGGGGTTCTTAATCTTTTACATTTGAATCCAACCCCTTGCCATGTTCTCCTCCACCAAAAGGGCCTAAACTAAGAGAAACTAACCCTAGAGAGAGAAACTAAAAGGAAAAAAATGAAAGATCCTCTAAATTTGACACAAAACCTCTTTAAATAGAATTCTGTAAGTGGATGTTCGTTGCAGCCAAAATATTTTCACTGCAGCGAAATTATGGTGGTTTAAATTTTGCAAACTACAGCATTTTCGTAGTAGCAAAAATTTTCGTTGTTGCCAAAAGTAGACATAATGCCCCAATTTTTCAAAACTTCGACTTTTTGCTTGTTTCTTCTATTCTTTCTTCTTTGGCTCTTTTCCTTAGTTTAATCGACCTACAAAATCAGCAAAATTGGGATTAAATGACTTTGATCTTCATTCATATAACAGTAGTAAGCTTGTGAATTCAATTATTCTCAATTAGGAGAATTTGATACCTAAATTTATACAAATCAAAACAATAAGTGCTTCAAACTCATGACCAAATTAATTAAAATTTAGCACTTATCACTCCCCAAAACCTAGAATCTAGCTTGTCCTCAAGCAAGTAATTTAAAACTTGCTTTCACTCAAGCAAGGAACTTAATCCCACAAAATATAAAAGAAGAAAAATAGATCTAAAATGGTTTGTTCTAAATCATCCCTTAATAATTCAAATATGTAGAGCCAAATAATATTACCAAAGATGATGAATTACATGAAAAGAGTTTGAGGTTCCCTAACTAAGTAAGAATACAATGTACATGTACTTCAATCCCAGAAAGAATAAGAAAAACAACTGACATATTATGAACAACGGAATACTCTCATATAAACTCACACGTGTGTGTTTCACTCACTTCTCACTAATTTGATACAATTTGGTTTTTCTAGTCATTTTAAATCAAGCCATATACACATGATAAGCATGGATCTTAAGGTCTTCAAAAGGGTTGTAATGAGGCTTGATTCCAGAGGATTTTTGTTTTTCTGGATATTCAAAGCTGGATAGAGCATCAAAGTGTAACATATCCTTTTTCATAACACTACAACCACCAAAATCTCTTCCTCTTTTTCTGTGTCACTGTTATTTTTCTTTTCTTTTCTTTTCTTTTTCTTGGCATGTTTCTCTTTTTCTTTTTCACTTTTTATATAATAATGCCAATTTTATTTTCACACTCACAAAGAAGAAGAATCTAATCAACTTCATTGCTACCCATTATGTTTTTTATAACATGTACTAATGCATTTTCTCCAAAACAAGGTAAGGATTTTATAATTTGAGTTCAAGGTACATGATTTCCAAAATGAAACAACCAAGGCTCAAATGGGTTTCCAACAAAAATTTTGAAATTACAACTTGAACAGGTTGGCTTTTTGGCTCTGAGCTTAATAACTCAAAAAAACATAACTATGTCTTAATCATTTCCATACATCTCATGCTTCATGGCGATAAAAAATTTAAGCAAAATTAATTGACACAAATCAGCAAGTTAGCTCAAAAGTATTTATAGATTCACATTATCAAAAGGTTCACGACTTAAGTTCACTTACTCAAATTAGTTACTTCAATCATAAAAACTAACAACCCTCTTTTCAATTCTCAATCCTTATCTCAAATAACTATTATAAAGCTCTAAATGCAAAATAGAGTCAAAGTCTAATTTTTATCAAACCAAATTCATCAAAAGAAACTGAAATTACAAATTTCACTCCTACATTTGCTATTATTCATAACAGACAGTACAAGTCACATTCACAATACTAAATATTATACAAACATAACAACTAGCACAAACAAAACAAGAAACACATTTTCACATAAACCTATACACAAACATTTCACCATACAAAACAAATGATGTCTGATACAACAAAAACAACATAACACAACGATGTCTAAATAGTTGCCTCGCCCAATACTAATGAAAGTTAGAATCATATTCCCTGGCAACGGCGCCAAAAACCTGATGGGGACAAACGACAAGTGTACTGCTGTCGCTGCAAGTAAGAAAACCCGGTGAGTACCGGGATATCATCCTCCAGGAATATGTCCAATCTCCGTTTTCTCGAGCTATTCAACTATTCAATTGGACTTGTTTCCTTTTTGGTTGTTAAGATCTTTATCTTCATCAAAACACATGTCTTCATCCTTGTGATCAACACACACATTTAAGAATTCTCTACAACTGTTTTGAATACCATAATGAAAATATTGGAGAGGAAGAGGGTCCAAAATCCATTACAAAATCATGGCAGAATCATTAGAAAATGAAATAAAAACCCACATGCATTATCTCAAACATACAACTTAAATCTCAACAATCAAGATCACCACATGCATGGCCACAAAATCACAATTTCCAGGATCAATTATTCTATTTGGGGTTTTGTTTGAGGTTACCTTGAATTCCAAACATACTTCACTTAATTGAGCCCTCTAGTTCCATGATGATGAGAAATTTTGGTGGCATGATTAAATGTTCTTTGAGCAAGCAAGTGTGTGTGTTTATGAAACTTTGGAGATTGGCTCTACAGTAATGGAGATGAGTGGCATATGGAGAGAATAGGGTGTAAGATTATGTGTTATTTTCCTCTATGATAGGTTGGAAAGGAGAGCAAGTGTGTATGGCTTAAAAATTTGGAAAATAAGAAATGATTATGGGACATGAGGAGTGATTTGAGGAGAGAAACATGGAGGAGTTGTTTGAGGAGGGAAACATGGAAACTAGTTTCCTTGAAGTGACTGAATGAATTTGGATATGAGGGTATGTCAGTGTTTGAGTGAGGGTGAGGGTAGAGTAGTTGGTGTGGGCACAAAGCAAGTTATAAAAAATACTGCACCTATGTCCTTGAATATATAGAATTTAATAGAAAGTCCTAATTAATACAAAATGGAATAAACTACAAGGATTAGAATGCAATTAAATTTGAGAGACTAAGAGTGATCTTGCATTCTACATGAAATTTCAATTTTGGGGATGTTACAATTAGGCTGGCTATAATATTGTAAAAATTGTTTTATGAACCGAGGCTTACTCAGTTGTATGTTTTGCATATAACTGATGGTTGCAATATTGTAGGTGACGAGGACGAAGAAGATTTTAGCGCTTGAAGAATTTAGTTAGAATTCTATTTTGTGATAAATTAGGTAGCCATTTCCCTTTTATTTCATACCTATTTAGACTACCTGAGTCAGAGATATACCTCTCTAGATTTGTACTAAACTTATTTTATTTAGGGACTAAGACCCTTAGGGGAAAATATGTTTAATTATAGATATATGACTATGAAGTGTTTTATCTTCCATTGAATACTCTATGTCTTCAAAAAAATGTTCTTAAATATTAAGTTGTTACATTTTATGGTATCAGAGCAGTTTGATCCTAACCGAACTGTGTTATCAGAATAATGTAAGTAAATAGAGTCCATAGAGATGAAGTCCTGTCTTAACTTGATATGCTATTCTGTGTTTGATTCATTGTGTTGAGCCTGATCAACTCAATGTGGTGTGTTGTATGTAGGAGAAGACACGGTTGCCACTTGTTAAAAAAATGGCACAAGCCATGACTCGTATGATGGAAGCCCAAGGACATGAAGACCGATATCAAAGTTTCTGAAGGCATGATTCGCCTACCTTCCTCGAGGACATGACCCCATGGTAGCCGAGGAGTGGCTTAGCCAACTGGAGGAAATCTTTCCAGTGATGAGAGCCCCTGACCAAAATAAGGTGGATTTGGCTACTTATAGGCTTCATGGAGAAGTCACAAAGTGGTGGAAAAGATACCGGCAGATCATGGAACCAAACAGAGGTCACCTGACTTGGGACGAGTTCAAGACGCTCTTCTTGAATAAGTACTTCCCTATGAATGTGAAAGATCAGAAGTAAGTGGAGTTCCTTACCCTCAAACAAGGAGATATGACCGTGGATGAAAATGCTGCCAAGTTTGAGAGTTTGGCTCGATTCTCTAACAACCCTCAGAATCAACAGGCTGAAGCTTGGAAGTCCAATAGTTTTAAGCAAGACTTAGGCCAAAAGTGTGGAATTTGGTGATTATACGACGAATCCAGGAGTATCAGACTCTTATCGAAGCTTTCCAATTGGCAGAAAAATCTTTGGCCGTGGTGGCGACAAGTAAACAGGTTTCTTGGAACTGCAAATGGGATGAAGGGAACTCAAAGGGGGCAAGAGGAAAAGAAACTAATTATAAGGGCAAGAGAACTTTTCAACCATGCAAGACGTGTGGGAAGATGCATAGGGGGGAATGCTAAAGAAACAAGGGGGTATGCTTTACATTTCAGAAACCAGGACACATGAGCTGGTAAAGCCTAACTAAAGGCAAGACAACTGATAATGCCAAGAAGTATCCGGTGAGGGGTAGAGTGTACACACTGGATACAGAAGCAGTTGACAACTCAAAGAACCTTATCCAAGGTACGGGTCAAATAAACGCTAAGCCTGTTAACATTTTGTTTGACTCGGGTGCAACTCACTCATTTATTTATGTGGATTGTGCAAAAGGAGTGTATTTCCCTATTTCCAGAATTCCCTATGAAGTTTTAGTCTCAACCCCCTCTGAAAATTAAATTAGCACTACGTCTGTGTGTTCACCTATATTCTTAGACTACCAGGACAAAACATTTTTTTTGAATTTATATTGTCTATTGATGAAGGGACTAGACGTGATTCTAGGAATGGATTGATTGAATGCAGACAAAGTCAAGATTGATTATGCCACAAGAACTGTTCACATACCGAACATGAACTTAGAGGTATATTGTACTCACCATCCTAATTTTGACCTTCAAAACTTGTCTGTATTTGATGATGGTCCAAGATTTATGATTTTGTGCATTGCTGATATTAAATCCCCTATGAATGTTAATTACATTCCAAAAGTTTGTGACTTTCCAGAGGTATTTCCTGAAGAATTGAATCCTCACCATCGGAAGGGAAGTAGAATTCTCGATTGAATTAAATCCTCGAGCATGACCTGTTTCTAAGGCATTGTACCGAATGGCACCACTCGAACTGACGGAAGTGAAACACCAAGTAGAAGAATTTCTACAAAAACAATTCATCCCACCAAGTTCTTCGCGGTGGGGAGCCCCAGTGCTCTTAGTAAAGAAGAAGGATGGGAAACAATGACTTTGAGTGGATTATTGGAAACTGAACAAGCTCACAGTAAAGAACAAGCATCCCCTACCAAGAATTGACCACCTCCTTGATCAATTGGGGGAGGCCAAAGTATTTTCGAAGATTGACCTTCGGTCGGGATACCAACAAATTAGGATCAAGCCTGAAGATATACCAAAGACTGCTTTTCGAACACGTTATGACCACTATGAAGACTTGGTGGTACCGTTTGGGCTGACAAATGTGCCTGTAGTCTTTATGGATTACATGAACCATATCTTTCGACCATACTTGGATAAATTTGTGGTTGTTTTCATCGACAATATTTTAATTCATTCTAAGACAGCCGAGGAGCATGAGGAACATTTGAGATCAGTGCTGAGGATATTTCAATTTCTTGGCCATGTGATCAACAAAGATGAGATATCTGTGGACCCCAATAAAGTTGAAGCAGTATTGCAATGGGAGAGGCTAACCAATGTTACAGAAATCCGTAGTTTCCTTGGTTTGGCTAGTTTCTATCGGAGATTCATCAAAGGATTCTCCCAAATTGCTATTCACCTAACAAAATTGACACAAAAAGGAGTCCCATTTGTATGGGATTCTAAATATGAAGAAAGTTTTCAATCTCCGAAGGAGAGTGTTAGTGATACCTAACCCATCGAAGAATTTTCAAGTGTACTATAGTGAATCCAAATCGGGTTTGGGATGTGTTCTTATGCAAGAAGGGAATTACAAATCCTCCAATGTCATGCAAAGATACGTTTAGAACAAGACCATGTGAGTTCAAATAAGGTTTTCAATTTCACTTGTTTTAGAATATTAAGCAAAGTAGTTCCTAGATTCAATTTGCTAGATTTCGCATGCTATGAATAGCCAAAATGCACGCGTCAAATAATAAAGCAAGAAAGCAGTAAAGGAGACAAGATACAAGCAATTTATGGTTCAGCGTTCTAACAACACCTATATCCAGGCCTAAACCTATCCAATCACTAGTTTGGATTTTTCCACTATTCACAATTGAATATAGAATAGTTTGAGTTACAAGAATCTCCAACACCTAGGAATCCCCAACCTAAACAACTATCCTACCAAGAGAACACTCTTCTTAATGGATTTGAGCACTTCACACAAAGTTCTTTAGGATTTTCACAAGCAACCTAAGCTCCCCTTAGGAATTACACCACACCATAGATACCTTTCATTGGATTTTCACCAAGAAACTCCCTTCCATGGATTTTCACCTAAAGCTCACACTTTGTTGAATCTCACAATCCACTAGAATATGTACTCTTAGTACCAAACACAAAATGCCTAAGTCCACACTTAGGACTTTCACATAAGCCACTCAAGGAACTTCCTTGAGATTCACGAAATTCAAGAACCTAAGAACTTCTTAGGAATTACAACAAACACCTTGTATCAACAATACAAGCAAATCCCTTTGGGCAAGCCTATTTCCCGCCAAAACCCTTATAACCTCTAACGTTTACAAGATTTATAAGTTTGAGGTGCAAACCACTTGACCCTCTTATGCACTAACCAAAACCCAACAATCAAAATACAAATTCAATGTTACAATATTTCAAATAAAAAAAACAGAGAAATTGGAAGTAGTTCACCTATAATGCCATTAATTTGCATATAAGAGGCTCGATCAATGATGAAACTTGAAGAACACTTACTCTAGATTAAAAGATTGATGAACCCCAACACTTTTCTTGAAGATTGAATGCAAGAATAATGAAATCTTGAATACAAAATCACAATGAATCCCCAAGATGAAAAACCCATTTGAAATCTCTGAATTTCTAACACTTGGAAAGCCCTAAGAGTGGTTTTGGATCACTTTGTATTGTAAAATTTCGAAAATGCTTCGTTCTCTTGTGTTTCTAAACACAAAACCTCTTTAACTAGGCTTATCAGAAAGCCCAAATCGATGTGCACCTTCCCCAAATCGATATGCGCAGTTGATTTTCTTCCCCAGGGTGCTGAAAATCAAACTCCAGCCAATTTTGGCATGTGCACTCCCCGTGCATCGATGTGAACACCCAAAAATGACTCCTTGCACACAATTTTCACAAAACAATGAATTTTGAACTATGTACATGCATGTGGTACATCACTACATCGATTTGAACTTCACTAAAACCCTTTAAATCATGAAAAATACTTTGAACCTTACTACGAGCACTCCCCCTTTCAAAAACACTTATAGGAACATTTCAATCCAAATTTCAATCAAAGCAAATTACAAGTAAACCAAGAGAAGCACAAGTCACAAAATGAATCAATGAGAAGTACAAGTCATAAAGACATGTCAAGTAACAAAAAATCACAAATATAGCTTCTCACAACTATTTTTCCCTATTATTCTCCAACTTATTGTTTCATATTCTTCTTCCCCTTTTGTCATTAACAAAAAGGCCAATCAAAGCTTAAATTATCATAGAGAAGGGATATCATCAAAAGTCATCAAAGCACATAATTAATCATGTCAAAAGAAAAGCATACTAGGCAATGTCATTTTTAAAAACATCAACTTTCAATATATTCCTTACCTTTGTCAAATTTCAAAGAATAACATATATCATAACTTTCTTCTCCCTCTTTCAAAATCAATTCTTTCCATGATTATTGTAGAAATAAGTTTACTCTAATGATTTATTATATTAAGTTTTGATGATGACAAATACGAGAAAAAAAAATAATATTTTTTCTATAACTTATATTAAATACGATATTCGGCATGAATATGTTCTTTTTTTTGTTTATTGCATGAATATGTTCTTTATCATGGTATATTTAATTTTATTATCATGCATTAAGTTATGTGTAGCATAATATTTGAGTTTTGAAAGATATGACCAACAATTTGATTTTTCAAATGATAGATTTGGTGGTTTCTCAAAAACTATGAACGTAGCCACTTTTATGTTGCTGAAATCTGACCAACGTTCACTATTTCTTTTATAACGTCCAGCATACTTTGTGTTTTGATATGAAAATAATTTGTATCTGAAACTAGAGACATAGAGCTTTCTAACCAATGGTCTTTTGCTTAATTTCGATACGAAATGAAGTCACAATGAATTTTTGAACTACACCGTCAAAAAGTATCTCAGAAACTGACCTACGTCCAATATTTTGAACTTTTATCATAGATGAATTAACGTTTTGATCTTAAATAAATTTTTGCTAGAAACTAATTATCCATAGCTATCCAATGAATGGTCCTTTATCTAATTTGAATTTGTTATCTGAACGATATGAATTTTTAAATACAGACAAGAAAAACAGGTCTGACAACAACTATAATCTTTACCTATCATCACTCTTTTGCCAATATCTCTACATATACTTTGAATTTTGAGATGATACCAGTTGCATTTGAAAATGGACAGATAGATATTTTCAACATAGGGTCATGAGTACAAATTGGATCATAAATGAGGACGTTTGTAAATTATGAATTTGGACATGAAGAAATGATAGTGGTTGAGCTGTCACACTGACTTTTGTCTAGCCTTTTGGACATATCACCAACAGTACTTTGAAATTTGAAGCAATACTTGCTTTGTTGAAAATTATACATGCAAAGCTTTCCAACAAATGCTCATGTGTCAAATTCTGACAACTAAGGAGAGAGATATGAATTTTTAAAATCAGACATCGAACATGTGCTGCTGCCAACGTGAATAAACCACTACAAGCAACTCCAAACGGTTCCAAACATCTTCAAATGACTATGTCTCTTAATTAAACACCATCAACATCCATTTGGGCACTTGGGACTCTATAAATATGCTAAGGGTGAAGCATTGAAACAAGAACTTGAACACACAACATTTGATTACATCCTTGAGCTCTTTGTTGCAAAAATCTTATATCCATTTGTTCTTCAATTTGTATTGCTACTCTTGTGAGAGTTTCTATAGTCATTCTTCTATATTCTTTCTTGAGTGAAGGTTAGGTATCCTTCATTGTTTGTGAGAGGGTGAGGTATCCCTAAATTGTAAGTGATAAACACTTGGGTGAGGTATCCTTTGTGTGCTTGGGTGAGATATCCCTTGGTTGTAGTTGAGGCTCAAACACTTAGGTGAGTTATCCTAAAGGTGTGTTGAGTGCTCTTAGTATGTAATAGTTCACAAGCAGCTATTGGAAGCTTGAAGATAAATAAAGCAATTCGATCGGAGTCATGAAGACTAGATGTAGGTCACAAAGGAGGATTTCATAGTGGTTGAACCAGTATAAATTGTGTTGTTTGATTCTCTCTATCCCTATATCTTTAAACTTTGTACTATATTATTTTTGTGCTTTCATTATCATTTCTACTTAATATCTTTATCTCATTACATATATTCATCTGAACACTTCTTTATAAAGATGTTTTAGAAGGTTTTACTCAAATTTTTAATAGCTCAATTCACCCCCCCTCTTGAGCATAGAGACCCTTGTCTAACAAGTGGCATCAATGCTTAACTCTTGTTTAAAGAGCTTCACCGCTTCAAAAGAATGGCCTCTTCTAATATTTTCTTTGTAGAAGCAGCCTCCGTCATTAGACCTCCTGTCTTCAACGGAAAAGCATATTCTTACTGGAAAATAAGGATGAGAATCTTTATTAGGTCCATTGACATAAAAGTTTTGCACGGCATTGAGAAAGGTCCGTTCATTCCTACACATAAATTTGATGGCAAAGAAGTGGAAAAGCCTAAAGAGCAATGGACTGATGATGAGATAAAGCTAGCTCAATATGATATGAAAGCTCAAAATATCCTCATGTCTGCACTAGGGAGTGATGAATTCTTTCGAGTATCTGCTTGCAAAATTGCTCAAGAAATTTGGGAAACTCTGGAAGTTACACATGAAGGAACCATTGATGTAAAAAGAGCAAAGATCAATACTCTGACACGAGAATACGAATTATTCAGTATGAGTGCAGGAGAAAGTATTTCAAACATGCAGAAAATATTTACTTATATAGTAAATAAACTTGCAGCTTTAGGTAAGATTTATCAAAATGAAGATTTAATTCACAAAGTTTTAAGATGTTTGTGCAGGGAATGGCAACCAAAGGTGACAGCAATCACAGAATCAAAATATCTTACCAAAATTTCTGGAGACAAATTTCAAATGATGTTACATGTTACTATAACATTGCTACAGAAAAAAATCAGCTATTTATATAATGAAACAAGTCTATATACAATATGTAAAAGAATACAAGTATGTCAAACTCTCAAGGCTGCGAAAGCTCAATGGAATGGAACTGCTTAAGTTATTACCATGCACATTACCGTAGAAGATAACCAAATAAATGAATAGCTATTTTGATGAGCCTCCAACGCATCAGCTATTTTGAGCAAAATTTGATTAAGCTCTTCTAAAGATGCAAGCTAGCCAGATAAAGTTCAAAGTGAGTTGCCAGCCTCCGTTTATTTCCATAAATTTTGACACTGAAATACAATAACCAAAAACAATTTTGCACAAAAAAATGTACAGAGTAAAACAAAATGAGATCTGCATGAAAAAAGACATGTTTCTAAAGCATGAATATCTTTAAAGATTAAATCAGAATCACAAACATTTGTAATCATGTTGATTTATAATTAAATATCAGCAATCCAACTGAGATACATAATCCAAAGAAAAAATTGACTTTAGGAAGAGTTTCAGATTTCCAAATGGGCAGGTGCAAAAAAAAGCTGTCATCAATTAAGGAGTTTGATGAATTTAATACAATAAATTAGAAATAATAACGCATATTCTGTATAACTATCTCCAGAATCGTCTGATCAGGAATTTTATTGGAATTCATAGACAACTGCAAAAGAAAATTATAGGCGCAATTACAGAATTGAACTCCCGACCTTTGGAGAGGTGTAACCCCAATCAATAATACACGATATACACTCTCTCATCACCCAAGTCCTTTTGTTTTCTAGAAGAAACTTTGATTATGGTAACAAAACCACTTTCCATTACAATGAACAAAGAGTAGCAAGAGTTTGCTTGAGACTTTTATTGACATCTGGAGTTCTCATCAACAGAAATTCCATTAGAGAAAATCAAAAGTTCACCCCTAAATTAAATAATTTTAGATAGCATGCAATATTAGGATCTCGCAAACATATCATCTCAGGAAGCAGGAGTTATCCAAGTCAAAAAAAAATGACAATCAAATATGAAACGACAAACAACACATAATAAATTAACAAGCGCACGTGCAGAAACACAAAAGAGAAAGAAGAATAGAAAATTAGGGGCTAGGGTTGTGATGTTGAAATGAAAGCAATTGTAGAGAGGGGCTAGGATTCCTACGATAACAGAAACAAAAGCATAGAGAATAGAGAAATAAAAGAAAAATTAGGGATTAGGGTTCTTCGCATAGCACAAGTTAGGATTCGTGATTTCAAGCAAAGAGGAAAGTAAAGAGAAGAGTTAGCTTTATTGCAAAATGAAATTGAAGAGGGGAGGGGCCATACCAGAGTAGTAGAGAAGGACCTTGACAGAGAGGAAGTAAGACCGAAGAACGCAATAGCCTCTATGAGAGGAAATACGAACAAACACAGAAAGTAACAGCACCAGCAACAAAGACCTCGACAAACAGTCATTGCACCGTGATTGAGAGCGACGACGACGTTACAGAGTTAAGGAGGAGAGAGAGACAAAGAACGATGATAACTAAGAAGAGAGGGAAGGGTCGCGATGTGATGGAAGAGACTCAAGAGGGAAGGTTATGTGTCGCATATAGAGGAAGAGAAATAGTGATTAGGTTTTAAGAAAAATAAATAAATAAATAAGTGACTGCCGCAAGACAATTCTAAACCGCCAGTAATTATTTGAATTCAACGGCAGTTATTAAAATCGCCGCTACAACCGTCACATTCACATAAGCGGCAATGGTTCATTTAAAACCGCCGCGTAATGACCGCCGCTAAATCCTTGTTTTGTTGTAGTGAATCAATTAAGTGTGTCTAAGTGAGTAAGATAAAATCAATTACGATATTATTTGTAAACATGTGGGCATGGTAGGCATGTAGACATATATATGATCTAAGCATTCCTACTCCTTACTATAAGAATAAAGCACACATGAGAGATCAATATTAATCAACATCATTTATTATCATCTTCTCATATGAAACATTATAGGTAGAAATGGATCATCAAATTAACCAAGATCACATGTCTAAGAATAGAGACCATTTCTAACAAAATCAATCTACTTATTTATTAGTCCTCATTCAATAGCTATCTATCTCATTTATGTAATTTTAGATCAAGGATAGATATAAGCGTGCAGTAAGAGATTATTATGATAAGCTTAATTTGCACAACAAAAGATCATAACATGATGTCAAATAGAAACCATAAGAAATGTGAAACAACGACATCATGGCATAGGACAATTATGAATTAATAATCATACCATACATATAATATCATTATAAGATATTTACTCATACAAAGCACAATGGTAAGGATCAAACAAACTATCCATGTTTTGAAGTTTATTCCAAGAATGCATATTTATGATCTTCACCAATAGTGAAAGCAAAAATAGTTTTCACAAGTTGAGCACATCAAGAAATCACGGTAATCTAATAACTATTTCTAGGAGCATATTCTTCTTGAGCATATTGTCATAGAACATATGAATCAATTTGAAGTAAAGAGTCAATGGTATAAGTATATGATAAAGGTAAACAATCTAGCACAAAAATACCATCAACTTGAGAGATAAAACAAGGATGTCACCTATATAGAAGAAGTCATCATAGTTAATCATAAATGTATAGCATACAAAATGACAAGTGTCATCACAAATAATGCAATTAAAGACCATATCATAAAGATCATTAAATGTGAAAACAATTATCAATTCATGTTACACAATGCCAAGAAAGTGTATATACATCATAAAGCTCAAGCTTTGTCAAGTAAACAATATTATTGCCATAGTGATCAAACTATGTAAGATAGAAAGGATGACATCTAAACATGAATATCAAGATCCTATTTAAACATTGTATATGATAAGAGCTCATAGAATAAAATTTAGGTCACCAAAAAACAATTTTGACATTTGGAATGTTTAAATGACCATATCATCAACACATGCATTTTTCATGTTAAAAACATATACTAGCACATTTATGCATGTCAAGTGAAATATCATTTTACTTTTAGAAGAAATTATTGACTATTTAGAGAGATTTTTAAGCATTTGTTTTCATCAAAAGATGTTTTCAATGACTAATAAGCACTTGCAATAGTCAACCTATATTCATCATTCAATTCACATCAAACATTACTCAATTTTCGCGTTTGAGTTTCTATAGTAACAAGTCAAGCACATCCGTTGTATATTAGAGGCCATGATGCCCAAATATTATTATAAAAAGTTCAAGATAGCATGTATCATCACATTTAATACAAACAAAACACATTTTTAATAAGGATTACTAAATGTGATAACTACATCAATCTTGTTACATAAAGCCCAATAAAGAATATCTACCATCATGATCAAGCTCATGCAAACTCATGCCATATATCTCATTTAAGCATTCTTTTTAGTCCACATCAAAAACCTCAATGACTATCTCAATTAATCTCCTCATAAAAAGTTATAGGATAATCAATAATCATTAAGTCTCAAGTTATGTGCATCTAGAACTTTCTTTAGTCAAAGACAAATAGTTCAATTACCACCAGTTTGACTTATAGAGAAATACTAATTTTCATTTTGACATGTACTCATTCAAGATAATGACAAAAGTAAAGATTAATGCATGCAAATAAAGAAAAGTCAATTCTAATCAAGGTATCAAAAATATTTACCATGCACTACATACAATATCATACTTGGCACATTAAGGATTTTGGCAATATCTAGTATGCAATTTTTCTAGTTAATATGGTATCATGAAATGTACAAGAATAAGATCCACATAAGCATCATATTAACCAAATCATCATTCAGATAGAAGAAGCAAACAATTTGCAATTCACGACTTTCAAGTGTACAACAAGGCAATTGTATAATATGTCATTCTCATAGTATTAGATCGATTATTTATGCAAGGGAAAAAGCTAGTAGGGAGATATACATGTATCAAAAACAATTTATGTAACCATCATAGTAACTATAGCAAGGACTATGTTTAAGAAACATAGAGTGGACAACTATAGACTAAGGCAATGTTCAAGGCCATACCACAAGAGAGAATAAATGTTGATAGAAACTTTAGTAGATTCTTAACAACCATTACCTTTGTGCAATAGAGTTGTAAGAATTATATTAACCTCCTATGTTTTGAGAGTTCACTATTTAGATACTAGTGTAATTGCTCCATGGTCCTCAAACAATGACCTACAAAATAAAGATCAAGGTCTACTTCATAGGTACCCAAACTTTGGGTCCTTGATGGTTAGCAATGGTTCCTTTTGGAACCTATGCCTTCTTTCTTTTTGGCACATAGAACAACTTATCTTAACAATAAGTACTAATATGACCATCTTGTCCACAATAATGGCATGTAAACTTTCTAGATTTAGCACAAACATGGTTATGAAATAGATTCCTTTTATGCATTTCATGCACATGGTTTTTCTTTTCATATATATGAGCTTTACTACACATACCATGTTCATATCCAATTCCGGATTTATCAAATGCATGCTTTTGAGAACTTAAGCACATATCAAGATTATGAGATGCATTTGAAAACTTGTCAACAACACATTGCAATTCCTTTATCTTATCACCTTTAAGAATACATGAATCACAAGACTTTTTAACTAAAGGAATTTTAAGAGTTTCATACTCCAATTTTAAATCGCATATCTCTTAACATCATTTTCTTTTGTATGCTCAAACTTTTAGCCAATTTCATAGATTCCTCATACAATTCATTAAAGGCGACTGTCAAATCATTATAAGATGGTTCATCATATTCACTACAAGAATCACTTACCTCATCATCGTCACCTTGAAGAGGAGTATCAAGTTTGGTCGTAAGACACATAGTGGCTTCACTTTCTTTTAAGCACTTAGGATGAGGTTCAAGCTCTTTAAGCCTTTTGATAAGTGTTAGCAAATCCAAGCTTTTGAAATCTCTTGATTCCAAAATTGTAGACACCTTGAGTAGCTATTCTCTTGATAGACACCTCAAAAATTTATCAACAAGATCAACACAAGTGAATGTCTTTCAAAGAGAAGCCAAACTATCGATAATACTAGTAAATATCAAATACAAGTGTTCAATGGTTTCATTTGGAAACATAGGAAATAACTCATACTTATGCATGACTTTCATATGCTCACTCCAAAGGGTATATCCTTCACTTTAAAAACAAGAAGACATGTTTAGGGAATAATTTTCACAAAATGCATCTTACCACTATCCATTTTTAAATCGGATCTTTTTGTAATACGTTACATAACCCTCTCTGAGGCCAATTGTATACATTGATATCGTGCATGGAAAACCTAAGAGGGGGTGAATTAGGTTGTGATGCATTTTTCAAACTGTTAATGATCAGGCACGTGGAAGCCAATCCCAAATACAAGTCCTCCAATATCATGCAAAGATACATTTAGACCAAGACCGTGTGAGTTCAAATAAGGTTTTCAATTTTACTTATTTTAGAATATTAAGCCAAGTAGTTCTCAGATTCAATATGTTAGATTTCGCGTGATATGAATAGTGAAAATGCACGTGTAAGTAATAAAGCAAGAAAGCGGTAAAGGAGACAAGACACAAGGAATTTATACTGGTTCGACGTTCTAACAACACCTACATCCAGTCCCGAACCTAGCCAATCACTAGTTTAGATTTTTCCACTATTCACAATTGAATATAGAATAATTTTTGAGTTACAAGAATCTCCCACACCTAGGAATCCCCTATCCAAACAACTATCCTATCAAGAGAACACTCTTCTCAATGGATTTGAGCAATTCACACAAAGTCCTTTAGGATTTTCACAAGAAACCTATGCTCCCCTTAGGAATTACGCCACACCAAAGAAACCCTTTTTTTGGATTTTCACCAAGAAACCCCCTTCCTTGGATTTTCACCTAAAGATCACACTTTGTTGAATCTCACAATACACAAGAATATGACTCTTAGTACCACACACAAAATGCCTAAGTCCACACTTACAACTTTCACATAAGCCACTCAAGGAACCTCCTTGAGATTCACGCAATTCAAGCACCAAAGAACCTCTTAAGAATTTCAACAAATACCTTGTATGCACAAGACAAGCAAATCCCTTTGGGCAAGCCTATTGCCCCCCAAAACCCTTAGAACCTTGATAAGTGCAAATTAGTGTGTGTATATAATAAAGAATTTGCACTTATCTTCTCATGAAATAACACGTTTTGTGTAAATTTCACCTCTAATCAATACTTCGTAAGTTCAAGAGTAAAAAGGGAGAAATAATAATTTTTCTAACTATAGAAATGTATTTTCAGGTGTTTTGGAAGCTAAATGAGAAAATCAAGATGCTGGAACATTTAAGAGGCCATCGCTCGAGCACTGGGAGCTGAGCTAGCATAGGATCCTTACTGCTAGCATAAATGCTCTGGCACTCGAGCGCCACACCAAGGCTTGAGCACCAGTATCAGTTCAGCATTGGATTCTCATTGCCAGAGTTATGAGTCTGGCGCTCGAGCGCCACACCAAGGCTTGAGTGCCAGACACATTAACCAGGCATTAAAGCTAATTTACGATCAGCCAGCGCTCAAGCGCCGAAACTGGCACTTGAGCACCAGAAACCTGCTCAGAACACCTATAAATGCAGCTCTGCAGAGTTAGGAAGATATTGGATTGTAGAGAAATAAACCACTAAGTACATTACTTTAGTCAGAGTTCTAGTACTCTTAGGTTTTGTTCTTGAAGTTCATGGCCTTTTTGGGCTAAGCTTTTCACCGGGATTAAATGTAATTACTTCATCTCTTATTTCTTTCAATTACTAGTTGTATATTATATATGAATTAGAGTTATTCTTCTATTGTTCTTTTCTTGGTTTAGCTTGATCACCTTTTCCATGTCTTAGTTTATTTGCATAGTTGAGAAACTTGTTTATAAATGGATTTGGAGAAAAACTCTCTTAAAACCTTCTAGTCTAGAGATAGATGTAAGTGCTTATGAATGTCAAAATACTCTGCTTAATGCAAGACTTAGTTCCTAGAGTGTCAAGAGATTGAGCTCTAGGGACTAGTATTTTAGAATCAAGTGATAAAGATATTTGCACTTGTGACATTGAGTATGCATCTTTTCATATATAATATCTAAATTCTATTGAAAGAAACAAGGTTAAGTAATGAAACTCAATCTCAAGTGAATCTTTATTTTATTTGTCTAACATTTTATCAAGCTTTTATTTTATTATCAATCAACACTTTTTTATGTTTTTGACATTCTTCCGACTCAATTCTTACTTAAAGAAATTCAGTGCTCCCTGAGAACGATACATGTTTTATCACTATACTTGAAACGAGTTAATCCTTTGAAGTTGTATAAAAAGGTTAACAAACCTCTAAGGTTTACAAGATTTATGGGTTAGAGGTGCAATGCACATAACTGTCTTGTGCACTCACCAAAACCCAACAATCAAAATCCAAATACAATATTACAATTATACAAATAAAAAATAAATAAATTGGAAGCAGTTCACCTATAAGGCCATCAATTTGCATATAAGAGGCTTGATCAATGATTAAACTTGAAGAACACTTCCCCAGGATCAAAATATTGATGAACCCTAACACTTTTCTTGAAGATTGAATGCAAGAATGATGAAATCTTGAATGCAAAATCACAACGAACCCTCAAGATGAAAAACCCATTTGAAATCTCTGAATTTCTAACACTTGAAAAACCCTAAGAGAGGTTTTGAATCACTTTGATTTGTAAAATTTCGAAAATTCTTTGTTCTCTTGTGTTTCTAAATTAAACACAAAACCTCTTTAAATAGGCTTATCAAAAAGCCCAAATCGATGTGCACCTTCCCCAAATCGATGTGCACAGTTCATTTTCTTTCCCTGAGTGTTGAAACTCAAACTCCAGCAAATTTTGCCCTGTGCACATGGATGTGCACACCAAAAAATGGATGTTTGCACACAATTTTAACAAAACATAGAATTTTTAACTATGTACATGCATGCGGTGCATCACTACATCGATTTGAACTTCAATAAAACCATTTAAAACATGAAAAAGACTACCAACCTTATTTCAAACATGTTCAAGGGCAAAACCAAAATTTATGCACATTTGAAAAACCTTTCAAAACAACTTTGAATGCTATTTGTTCAAAGATATGATGCTCATGAGTTTTCACAAAGGATTTTCATGGGATGCATGTGTGAAGATATTGATATATGGGGCTCATCCAACCTTGACCTTGTTATCACAATCAAGTAAACTCATATAAGTAAACTAGTTACATTAACCACTTACCATAAATCTAAAGCATACAAGCATATAGACCTAAGAGTAATCTAGCACATAAACACCTTAGGTCTTCATGTCGTCATCTTGAGAACTTGTCTTCTGCTTTAGTCTTCTTCCTCCTTCACTTGCTTGGTTTCTTTATCTTCATCAAAACACTTGAATGCTCGCTTTTGGGTTAACACCCACGACTTTGAATTAGAAGCAACAGTGTTTGTATTGAAGGTTTTGAGACATTATCTGCACGGAGTCACTTTTGAAGTCTTCAGTGACCACAAAAACCTTAAATATCTGTTTAATTAGAAGGAATTGAATATGAGGCAATGAAGGTGGATGAAGTTTCTAAACGACTATGACTTTGAGTTAAAGTATCATCTGGGAAAGGCCAATATGGTTGCTGATGCACTGAGTAGAAAATCCTTGCATGTCTCGACTATGATGATTCACCAAATGAGACTTTTGGAGGGCTTTCGAGACTTGAAGTTGGATGTGGCATGTCATAGTGCTAGTTTATCCGTGAGCATGGTAGATGTGAATAATTTGCTTATGGAACCGATAAAAGAGGGTCAAGAACTTGATCCCGAATTGCAGAATTCAAACCGTCAATTGGAATTTTCTATTTCTATTGATGGAGTGCTTAAGTTGCGAGACAGAGTGTGTATTCCCAACAATGAGAGTATCAAACAGCTGGTGTTGAGGGAAAACCATAATATTAACTACTCTATTCATCCTGGGCAACGAAGATGTATCAGGATATGAAGATTTCCTTTTGGTGCTCGGGAATGAAAAAGGAAATTTCCAAGTTTGTTTATAAGTGCTTGACTTGTCAACAGGTAAAAGTAGAGCATCTAAGACCTCTAGACTGTTTCAACCCTTAGACATTCCATAATGAAAATTGGAGTCGATTGCCATGGATTTCATAGTTGGATTACCAAGAACACTGACAGGATATGACTCCATTTGGGTCATAATTGACTAATTAACTATGTCCGTACACTTCCTGCTTGTCAAGGCCAACTATCCTTTGGAGAAGTATGCCCAGGTATACATACAGGAGATAGTCAGATTACACAAAGCACCAATTAGCATAATATCAGACTGGGATCCTAAGTTTACTTCCCAATTCTGGGGAGCTTTTCAAAAGGATTTTGGAACCCGACTACATCTAAGTACCTCCCTCAATCCTCAAACTGACCAACAATCTGAGAGAACAATTAAGACGTTAGAAGACATGTTTCGAACCTGTATCTTGGAAGAAGGCGGTGATTGGGGCAATATTTTGACATAGGCGGAGTTTTCATACAACAATAGCTTTCACTCAAGTATAGGCATGGCACCTTACGAAGCATTATACGGAAGGAAATGTCGATCTCTGGTTTGTTGGTTTGAAACAAGGGAGAAGTTGATGCTGGCGCCAAACTTGGTATAGGACACAATTGATAAAATTAAATGTATTAAGGAGAGGTTGAAGATAGCACAAGTATTATAGAGTTTGATGGAGGCGACCACGTATTCCTTAAAGTTACACCTTATACAGCAGTCGTTCGAGCAATGAATGTTAAGAAGCTCTAGCCTCGTTTCGTTGGTCCTTATCAAATTTTGAGAACAGTTGGATCAATTGACGATTAATTAGCACTACCACCACATCTAACTTACCTCCATGATGTATTCCATGTGTCGAAACTTCAGAAATACATTTCTGACCCCTTTCATGTTTTGGATTCGAATGACATTCACCTAAAGTCAGATACATCTTATCGGGTAAAGCCCGTGAAAATTCTAGACCGAGGAGAGAAGACTTTACGCAACAAGGTGGTTCCATTGGTAAAGGTTATATCGAAAACATCGACCTCTCCGAGACTACATGGGAGAAGGAACAACACATGAAGGACTCCTATCCTGAGATTTTTTAACAACGCAAATAATCTCTTAATTTTGAGGACAAAATTATTTTTAAGGGTGGAAGAATTGTAACATCTCCAAAATTCAGTTTATATTTAGAATGCGAGATCGCTATTAGTCTCTCAAATTTAATTGCATTCTAGTCCTCGTAGTTTATTCCAATTTGAATTAATTATGACTTTCTATTAAATTCTATATAGTGAAGGACTTAGGTGACATTTTTTTTATAACTTCCTTTGTGCTCACACCAACTACTCTACACCCACCCTCACTCAAATACTCACTCACCCTCATATCCAAATCCATTCCGTCACTACAAGGAAACAAATTTCCATGATTCCCTCCTCAAACTACTCCTCCATGTCCCATAATCTTTTCTTATTTTCTAAATTTTTAAGCCATACACACTTGCTCTCCTCTCCAACCTATCATTAAGGAAAATAACACATAATCTTACTCGCTGTTCTCTCCATATGCTACTCATCCCCATTACTCTAGAGCCAATCTCCAAAGTTTCATAAACACACACACTTGCTTGCTCAAAGAACATTTGATCATGCCACCAAAATTTCTCATCATCACGGAACTAGAGGTCTCAATTAAGTGAAGTAGGTTTAGATTCCAAGGTAACCTCAAATAAAACTCCAAAATTGACTAATTGATGCACCTAAGTCCTTGACTATATAGAATTTAATAAAGTTTCGTAATTAATTCAAAATGGAATAAACTACAAGGACTATAATGCAATTGAATTTGAGAGACTAATAGCGAACTCGCATTCTACATGAAAACTCAATTTGTGGGATGTTACAATTAGACTGGCTGCAATATTCTAAGAATTTTTTAATGAACCGAGGGTTACTCGGTTATATATTTTGCATATAACTGACGGTTGCATTATTGCAGGTGACGAGGACAAAGAAGAAGTTTTAGCACTTGAAGAATTTAGTTAGAAAACTATTTTGTGTTAAATTAGGTAGTCATTTCCTTTTTTTTTCGTATCCAGTTTAACTACCTGAGTCGGACATGTACCTCTTTGGATTTGTACTAAACTAGTTTTATTTTGAATCTAAGACCCTTAGGGGAAAATATCTATAATTATAGATATATAACTATGAAGAATTTTATCTTCCGCTGAATATTCTATGTCTTAAAAAAATGGTCTTAAAAATTAAGGTGTTACATTTTATGATATTAGAGCAGTTTGATCCTAACGGGACTATGGCATCAGAATAATGTAACTACATAGAGTCCAGAGAGATAAAGTCCTACCTTAAACTGATGTGTTATTCTGAGTAAGATTCATTGTGTTGAGCCAGATCAACTCAATTCAATGTGTTGTATCTAGGAAGACATGGCAGGCAAGCCACTCGGAAGGCCCCATTCAAACATCAATTCGCCTCCAACCATTTCGCAGCTTGTGCAACGAATCCAAGAGGTTTATGCAAAGACTTAGACCAAAAGTAAGAAATTTGGTGATTACACAACGAATCCGGGAGTATTAGACTCTTATCCAAGCTTTCCAATTGGCCGAATAATCTTTGGTCACCGTGGCGGCAAGTAAATAGGTTTCTTGGAAGTGCAGACAAGATGAATGGAACTCAAAGGGGGGTGATTATAAGGGCAAGATAACTGTTCAAGTACGCAAGACGTGTGGGAAGATGCATAGGGGTAAATGCTACAGAAACAAGGGGGTATGCTTTACATGTCAGAAACGAGGACATATGAGATGACAATGCCAATCTAAAGGCAAGACAACTGATGATGCCAAGAAGAATCCGGTGAGTGGTAGAGTGTACACATTGGATGCAGAAGAAGTTGACAACTCAAAGAACCTTATCCAAGGTACGGGCCAAATAAATGCTAAGCCTATTAACACTTTATTTGACTCGGGTACAACTCACTCATTTATTTATGTGGATTGTACAAAATGAGTGTATTTCCCTATTTCCAAAATTCCCTATGAAGTGTTAGTCTCAACCCCCTCTAAAAAGAAAATTAGCATTACATGTGTGTGTTGACCTATATTCTTAGACTACCAGGACAAAACATTTTGTTTGGATTTATATTGTCTGCCGATGAAGGGACTAGACGTGATTCTAGGAATGGATTGGTTGAATGCACATAAAGTCAAGATTGACTGTGCTGCTAGAATTGTACACATATCGAACAGGAACTTAGAGGTATATTGTACTAACCATCCTACTTTTGACCTTCAAAACTTGTATGTATTTGATGATGGTCCAAGATTTATTATTTTGTGCATTCCTGATATCAAATCCCCTATGAATGTTAATTTTATTCCAATAGTCTGTGACTTTCCGGAGGTATTTCCTAGAGATATTGAATCTTTACCAACGGAAAGGGAAGTAGCGTTCACGATTGAATTAATTCCTAGAGCAGGACCTATTTCTAAGGCGTCGTACCGAATGGCACTACTCGAACTGGCAGAATTGAAACAACAAGTGGAAGAATTACTGTGAAAACAATTCATCCGACCAAGTGCTTTTCCGTGGGGAACCTCGGTTCTCTTAGTGAAGAAGAATGATGGGAAACATCGATTCTACGTGGATTATAGGGAACTGAACAAGCTCATAGTAAAGAACAAGTATCCCCTACGACGAATTGATGACCTCCTTCATCAATTGGGGGAGGCCAAAGTCTTTTCAAAGATTGACCTTCGATTGGGATACCAAAATCAAGATCATGCCTGAAGATATACCAAAGACTGCTTTCCGAACATGTTACGACTGCTATGAATACTTGGTGGTACCGTTTGAGATGTCAAATGCGCTTGCAATCTTTATGGATTACATGAACCGTATATTTCAACCATACTTTGATAAATTTGTGGTGGTTTTCAATGACGATATTTTAATTTATTCCAAGATAGTCGAGGAGCATGAGCAACACTTGAGATTGGTGATGAGGATTCTCAAGGAGAAGCAGTTGTTTGCCAAGTTAGAGAAGTGTGAATTCCAGTTAGAAGAAGTTCAATTTCATGGCCACATGTAGGGGTGGCAAAACGGGCCAGCCCGGAAGACAATACGGGCTCATTTTGCTAGCTAAGCCCGTCGCTTTAAAAATTAGGCAGGCCATGGGCCGGCCCGCCAACCCGCCGCAATAATTAAAAAAATCTAGATTTATTTTTAACTATGGACCTAACTTTTTTTATGTTTTTTTCTTTGGTATAGATATTTTTTGTTTGGCTCTATCAATTTTTTTTTATATAAAAGAACTCTCACCCTCCACTTTTAACAAAAAAAAAAAAGTCACTAGCCCGGCCCGCCACCTTTGTAGCTCGGTGGGCTGGCGGACTAGGCGGGGCGGGCTACATAAGTGGATGGGCCAAAATTTTCAGCCCAACCCGCTTATTTTTGGCGGGCCGGGCGCATTTTGACATCCCTAGCCACATGATTAACAAAGATGGTATATCTATGGACCCTACTAAAGTTGAAGTAGTGTTGTAATGGGAGAGGCCAACCAATGTTAAAGAAATCCGTAGTTTTCTTGGTCTAGCTGGTTACTATCAGAGATTCATCAAAGGATTCTCCCAAAATGTAAAGAAATCGGTAATTTCCTTGACTCAAAAAAGGAGTCCCATTTGTATGAGATTCTAAATGTGAAGAAAATTTTCAATCTCTAAAGGAGAAGCTGACCCACTGCATTGATGTTAGTGATACCTAACCCATCGAAGAATTTTCAAGAGTATTATGATGCATCCAAACAGGGTTTGGGGTGTGTTCTTATGCAAGAAGGGCAAGTTGTTACTTATACTTCCCATCAACTTAGACACCATGAAGGTAACTACCCTACCCATGACTTAGAATTAGACGCGATATTTTTTGCATTGAAGGTTTGGAGACATTATTTGTACGGAGTCACTTTTGAAGAAGTGTTCAATGACCACAAAAGCCTCAAATATCTATTTAATCAGAAAGAATTGAATATGAGGCAGCGAAGGTGGATCAAGTTTCTAAAAGACTCAGACTTCGAGTTGAAGTATCATCCAGGAAAGGCCAATGTGGTGGCTGATGCACTGAGCAGGAAATCCTTGCATGTCTCGACTATGATGATTCACCGAATGGTACTTTTCGAGGGATTCCAGGACTTGAAGCTGGATGTGGCATGTCATAGTGCTAGTTTATCTGTGGGCAAGGTTGATGTGAAGAACTTACTTATGTAACGGATAAAAGAGGCTCAGGAACTTGATCCCGAATTGCAGAAGTCGAAGTGTCAACTGTAATTTTCTAGTTCCATTGATGGAATGCTTAAGTTCCAACACAGTGTAGGTATTCCAATCAACGAGAGTATAAAACAGCTGATGTTGAGAGAAAGCCGCAGTAGTAAGTACTTTATTCATCTTGGTGCGACGAATATGTATTATGAAGAAGTCGTTTTGGTGGATGGGAATGAAAAAGAAAATTGCTAAGTTTGTCTCTAAGTGCTTGACATATCAAAAGGTGAAAGTAGAGCATCAAAGACATTTTAGACTGCTTCCACCCTTAGATATTCCAAAACAGAAGTGTGAGTCGATTGCCATAGATTTCATAGTTGGATTACGAAGAACACCGGCAGGATATGACTCCATTTGGATCATAATTGACAGATTACTGCCTATCAAGGCCAACTATCCTGTGGAGAAGTATGTCAAGGTATACATGCAGGAGACAGTCAGATTACACGGAGCATCGATTCGCATAATATCAGACCAGGATCCTAATATCACTTCCTGATTTTGGGTAGCTTTGCAAAAGGCTTTTGGAACCCGACTACATCTAAGTACCTCCCACCATCCTCAGACTGTCGGACAGTTCAAGTGGACAATCCAGACATTAGAAGACATGCTTCGAGGCTGTATCTTGGAAGAAGAAGGTGATTGGGGAAAATTTTTGCCATTGGTGGAGTTTTCTTACAACAATAGCTTCCACTAAAGTATAGGCATGGCACCTTACGAAGCATTATACGGAAGGAATTGTCGATCTCTGGTTTGTTGGTTTGAAACAGGGGAGAAGTTGCTGCTGGATCTAGACTTGGTACATGACACAACTGGTAAAATTAAACGTATTAGGGAGAGGTTGAAGATAGCACAAGACCGATAAAAGAGCTATGCGGACAAGAGAAGGAAACCATTAGAGTTTGATGATGGCGATCACGTATTCCTTAAAGTCACACCTTATACAACAGTGGGTCAAGCAATGAAAGTTAAGAAGCTCTATCCTCGTTTCGTTGGTCCTTATCAGATTTTGACAAGAGTTTGACTGATTGCCTATCAATTAGCACTACCCCGCATCTATCAAACCTCAATGATGTATTCCATGTGTCGCAACTTCGTAAATAAATTTCGAACCCCTCTCATGTTTTGGATTCAGATGTCATTTAGTCTGACACATCTGTTTGGGTAAAGCCCGTGAAAATTATAGACCGAGGAGAAAATACTCTACACAACAAGGTGGTTCCATTGGTAAAAGTTCTATAGGAGAACATTGACACCTCCGAGTTTACATGGGAGAAGGAACAAGATGTGAAGGACTTTGATCCTTAGTTGTTTTAACAACGCAAATAATCTCTTAATTTTGAGGACAAAATTATTTTTAAGGGTGAAAGAATTGTAACATCCCAAAAATTGAGTTTTCAAATATAATGCGAGATCTCTATTAGTCTCTCAAATTTAATTGCATTATAGCCCTTGTAGTTTATTCCATTTTGAATTAATTAGGACTTTCTATTAAATTCTATATAGTAAAGGATTTAGGCAAAAAAAATTTATAACTTGATTTGTGCTCACACCATCTACTCTACACGCACCCTCACTCAAACACTCACTCACCTTCATATCCAAATCCATTCACTCACTCCAAGGAAACAAGGAAACAAATTTCCATGTTTCCCTCCTCAAACTATTGTCATTATGGTATTTAAACATTTTTGCCATTGGTGGAGTTTTCTTACAACAATAGCTTCCACTCAAGTATAGGCATGGCACCTTACAAAGCATTATATGGAAGAAACGTTGATCTCCGGTTTGTTGGTTTGAAATAGGGGAGAAGTTGCTGCTGGAACTTGATTTGGTTCTTGACACAACTGATAAAATTAAACGTATTAGGGAGAGACTGAAAATAGCACAAGACCGACAAAAGAGTTTTGCGGACAAGTGAAGGAAACCATTAGAGTTTGATGATGGCGATCACGTATTCCTTAAAGTCACACCTTATACAACAGTGGGTCGAGCAATGAAAGTTAAGAAGCTCTATCCTCGTTTTGTTGGTCCTTATCAGATTTTAACAAGAGTTGGACCAGTTGCCTATCTATTAGCACTACCCCACATCTATCAAACCTCCATGATGTATTCCATGTGTCCAAACTTCGGAAATACAATTTTGACCCCTCTCATGTTTTGTATTCAGATGAAATTCAGTCTGACACATCTTATCGGGTAAAGCCCATGAAAATTCTAGACCGAGGAGAGAAGACTTTACGCAACAAGGTTGTTCCGTTTGTAAAGGTTCTATGGGAAAACATTGACACCTCCGAGATTTACATGGGAGAAGGAACAAGACATGAAGGACTCCGATCCTGAGTAGTTTTAACAACTCAAACAATCTCTTAATTTTGAGGACAAAATTATTTTTAAGGGTGGAAGAATTGTAACATCCCAAAAATTTAGTTTTCAAATAGAATGTGAGATCTCTATTAGTCAAATTTAATTGCATTCTAGCCCTTGTAGTTTATTCCATTTTGAATTAATTGGAACTTTCTATTAAATTCAATATAGTGAAGGATTTAGGTACAAATTTTTTATCACTTGCTTTGTGCTCACACCAAAACCTCTTCACCCACCCTCACTCAAACACTGACTCACCCTCATATCCAACCAATTCCATTCAGTCACTCCAAGGAAACAAGGAAACAAATTTCCCTCCTCAAACTACTCCTCCATGTTTCTCTCCTCAAACTGCTCCTCCATGTCCCATAATCATTTCTTATTTTCCAAACTTTTAAGCCATACACACTTTCTCTCCTCTCCAACCTATCATCAAGGAAAGTAACACATAATATTACTCCCACTTGTCTCCATACGCCACTCATGTCCTTTACTCTAGAGCCAATCTCCACACACTTGCTTGCTCAAAGAACACTTGATCATGCCACCAAAATTTCTCATCATCATGGAACTAGAGTGCTCAATTAAGTGAAGTAGGTTTTGAATTCAAGGTAACCTAAAAAAAACCCATTAGACTAATTGATGCTGGAAATTGTGAGTTTGTGGCCATGCATGTGGTGATTTGGATTGTTGAGATTTAAGTTGTATGTTTGAGATCATGCATGTGAGTTTTTTTTTTTTTTTTTTTTTTTTTGCATTTTCTTATGATTCTGCCACAATTTTCAAATTTATTTAGGACCCTTTTCCTCTCTGATTTTGTCGTTATGGTCTTCACAAGTGTTGTAGAAAATCTTGTCGTTCAAATGCCTTTTAATTTCACTCAATATGGAGGTCTACAACTGTTGGTCATGGCAACCATCACCCAAGAGAGGGGGGTGAATTGGGTGATTTAAAACACTTTCAAGAAATTTAAACAATTTTGTGCAAATAACAATTATAAGCAGCGGAACAAGTTTATAAAGAATTCAATTTGCAAATCCAATTAAAATATAAGCAAGATGAGCAATAAAAATATAGATCAAAAAATATGAGAGTTGAAAGAGTAGGAAAGAGAGAATCAAACACAGAGATTTATACTAGTTCGGTCACTAAACCTCCTTGTGACCTATGTCCAGTCTTCAAAACGGCACCGCGGAAATACTTGTATTCAATCTTTAACAAGATTACACACTAAGAGCACTCCCCACCATTGGTTACCCCACCAATGTGCAAGAGCCTCAACTAGGGATACCTCACCCTAAAACAACCTTGAAGGATACCCCACCTTCAATCAACTAGAAAGATACCTCACCTTCTCTCAACAATTCACTTTAAGGTTTTATAAACTATGAAACTCTTAAAAGAGTAGATATTACAACTTGAAGCACAAAGATTTGATCAAGCCTTTAGCAAGATAGATAAATTTTGAATAACAAAGCTTTTTAAATGATTGGAATGATTCAAGATGAAAGACCAAGATTAAAGCATTTGATTCATGTTAGAAGAAGCTTAGAAATGAGATAATATGATTCTAGTGTGATACTAGAGTGGAAAACCTTGCTTCTTTTGCTAGAATGGCCCAAGAACTCATTTATAGCTCTCCATTGAAATCTAGTCATTACTAGCTGTTTATAGCTCTGCACAGCCCATATTCGGATATATATATATATTCGAATATAAAATCCCATATTCGAATATGTATTCCAATATGGAACTTATGGAAGCAAATTTTTCAAATTTTGAAAGTTATATTCGAATATATATTCGAATATCAAAACCCATATTCGAATATGTATTCGAATATGCACTTATTGGTGCTTATATATTCGAATATGTATTTGGATATGAAATTCCTAACGACAAACTCTTACTTTGAAAAACCATAACGCCTTCATTTCTTGTCCGTTGCAAGCAAATGATCAGTTTTTAGAAAGCTATTTGAGTCTACTTTCATATGAAACATGTTTCAGATAAAAAATCTAAGTAGTTTTAAAGATATGATCAAAAGAGTGAACAAAGGTCATTTTCCAAAACCTAAAAACAAAGGCTGAATTCAAAAGTTCATAACTTCTTCATTTATGATCCATTTAGAGTAAAAGACCAGTCATTAGAAAGATTATTCATTCTATTTTCAAATGAAATAAGGTTTAGCTCAATACTCAAAATACACGTAATGATATGATCAAAACGGTAAACATATATCAGCTTCCATATAAGACTATTGTTGAAAATATATTTGTTTATGCTTATTAACAAATTCAAACCAAATATTTGAGTACTTTTAAACATAAACTCACTTTTCAAATCCTTATCTAATTGAAAACAATTTTCTCATGGTAAAACACTTTGTAACCAATTTCTTTGAAAAACACATTTTGAATGCTATTGTTTAAAATGATACTATGAATGCAAGGTGAAAGATAAGCTCTATCATGACTTCTCAAATTTATACTTACATAGCCTAGAAAAGAAATATACCAAACTAAGTCCTAGGCTTGTTGATGCAATCCAAGCATATTAGTTTCTCTTCCATAGTATTATAAGCGCTTGGTTATCATCGACTTTCTCCTTCTTTAGTTGAGCATAATTGATTTTTCCATATTTCTTGATCATTGCTCACTCTTAATACTTGGACTATCCTACAAGACATTTCTCACTTGAAAATCATATTTAGTCCGAACATCCAAACTCAATATCAAATATGCTTGATTTATAAATATATAACTCTAGTTAGTCTATCAAGCATTGATGTACATATTGTATGATTATCAACTTGTATATCACAATATAGAACACATAATCATGCATAGAATAATGCACTCTAATGTAGCATGTTCATTTCTAATTTCATCTTACATTTGTCATCATCAAAACATACTACACATAACTTATTGCTATTGTATTTGTCATCATCAAAACATAATCTATTAAATATTTAAGCACACATACTTTTACAACAACTCTAGTTATGACCAAATTACTTAGATATGGTCAATATTGAAGTGTTTGTTTTATTGATTGTACTTCTCTGTTAAACATATTTGTTTTGGACTATGATATTGACCGATCTGGGTTTTGTTGTCTTCACAAGGATTTCTTAGAATCCTATTATCCTTCAAATTCCTTTGGTTTCACTCAATTTGGAGGTCTAAAGCTCAAGTTATAGCCAAATTACTGAGATAGGGTCAATATTGAATGTATTTTGTTGAATGTATTTATATATTACACATCTATTTTTGACTTTCATATTGATAGAATTGGATTTTATTGTCTTCACATGACTTGTTGATAATCGGTGTATCTTTCAAATGACTTTAGTTTAACTTTATTTGGATGTCTACAACTCTATTTATGACCTAAATATTGAGATAGTGTCAGTATTGAAATACTTGGAATTGATGCGGATTGAAAAACTCATATCTTTGGATCCCCTTGCTGAATAGGCATGAAATTTGGTATGGTGTTGAATGCATGTGTTATGAATTCCAGAATTAAATTTCATGATTTTTAAGGTATTTATGAATTTCGGTAAATTTGTGAATTAACCGTGCTCATTTTGTGAATGATGCTGGAATCAAGCAAAAACAAAGGAATTCACAAATTTACTGCAACTTATAACCTTTGAATTTTAATTATAAAATTTGTGTGTTGAATCCTTAGTGTGTTGGCCGTGTACTCTAAAATTTTCATGATGTTTGGGCAAGTAGTTGGCTAGATAAAAATTCTTGCAATGAGATCTATCCATATTTAAAAGTTTTGGATTGGGTCAACTTGTGTGAATGTTAATGAATGATTTGAGTCATGTATATGATAGAATTTGCTTCTGAGTCCTTCACAAATACTATATACAATTGTGGTAGCTTTGTAATGCATCAAGTTTCACTCAAATCCAACCACTATAACTTAAGTTATGGTCAATGTTCTAAAAGCTGCCTGAATTGGGATTTTACCACTGAAAAATGACTTCCAGCAAAATTATCACTTAGAATTAAATTTATTCATATTTTTTACTCTGAATTAGAGTTGTAGATAATTTTGTTATATTTGATTTGCCACTGGTTTCACATAATATGAGACCCATACCTCAAGTTATAGTTAAAATACATAACTATGTCAGTTGAGAAAATGCTGAAACTTATGAGACTAATGTATGTGAATGTATGAAATGATATGAATGCTAAATGCATAAAAGTATGATCACGTTGATAAAATGAAAAGTGAAAGACTTTCCCCATCAACGTTTATTGACTAAGTGGGTTGAGTTCCACCTGTAGTATACTTGTAGTATACCGAGTAATGTCTGAGTTGTGTGAATGTTGAATGGAGTAAGATGGCCCGAAAAGGGACAGATAGTTCTAGGCTAACCCCGAAGGAGTAGATAGCCCGGCAGGAGGACACTCAAAGGACTCTTGCCAGTGGTTCACAGATATGAGCTCAATATGTGCATTTACTTCCATGCACCTATGGTGGAGTTCTAGTGCACTAGACTCTCGTTATAAGATGAAAAAAAAGAGATAAAATGAAAAGTAATTAAGAATCATAGCATGCATGTATGGTTATATTGTCATTACATGCATTAATTGTATGAAATATGATTGTGTGATGGTTTAGGACTATGTTGAGGGATATTCCAGTTATATTGGCTATAATATTGTAAAAATTGTTTTATGAACCGAGGGTTACTAAGTTATATGTTTTGCGTATAACTGACGATTGTAATATTACAGGTGACGAGGACGAAGAAGATTTTAGCACTTGAAGAATTTAGTTAGAAATCTATTTTGTGATAAATTAGGTAGTCATTTCCCTTTATTTCATACCTAATTTGACTACCTGAGTCGGGACATGTACCTCTCTGGATTTGTACTAAACTAATTTTATTTTGGGACTAAGACCTTTAGGGGCAAATATGTATAATTATAGATGTATGACTATGAATTGTTTTATCTTCCGCTTAATAATCTATGTCTTAAAAAAATGGTCTTTAAAATTAAGGTGTTACACACAAAATCAAATCCGAGGTTTTTTTTTTGTTTTCGATATGGTAGAAGGAAGAAAAACAGGACAAGTATAACAAAGCAGATCAAAACAAAACTCAAAATTGGAACATTATAGCCAGAGAAGAAGTGGATCAACGACATTGCTAATTATATTAGTTATTGACATTATTGAGTAAAGATCAGATGTTGAAAATAATTGTCAAAATAATTAATACCTTGGAGAAAAGCACTTACGAGTTTGAAGAAAATGAGGCTTTCATGAGGTTTCAATTTTCTGTGAACTGTTTAATAATTTTTAGACTTTGATGCTCCTTTATTTTTATTTTATTTTATTTTTCTGTTAGATGATGATATTAGATAATACTACCCAGACTTAGTTGTAATTAGTGCAGG
Organism: Cyamopsis tetragonoloba; assembly: GCA_037177725.1. Taxonomy (NCBI): domain Eukaryota; kingdom Viridiplantae; phylum Streptophyta; class Magnoliopsida; order Fabales; family Fabaceae; genus Cyamopsis; species Cyamopsis tetragonoloba. Next base: position 33,909,935 of record CM074125.1, on the reverse strand, counting down.
TTTATTTTTTTATTGTTTTATTAATGATTAATCACAAAATATTTGTGCAGAAAAAGATTGATATTTGTAAATTAAAATTAAGCACTTACAAAAGAAGAGAAAGAGATTTGTTTGACTTGAAAATTCAAGATACAACGATCAAGTTGATTTTGTTGACAACCAGGTTCTATTGTTTTAACTCATTCTTATTTTATATACTTATCTTTAGTAATGTTTTATATATTACTCCCTCCGTTCTTATTTATAAGTCACTTTTAACTAATTCACACATCTTAAGAAAATTAGTTAAAATTAGTTAATAGTATTGGAGTTAACAAAATTTTGTGTTGACTTTCCAAAGTTACCCTTATTTAATTTTTTTTTTCACCAATCTCTTTCATCACATACTCTATCCACTTTCATTAGAGCAAGGCTATTGGTTGACATAATTATTGAAAATTGTAAAGTTCTTAAATATCACAAGGGTATATGAGGAAAAAAATATTTAATGCTTCACATACTTTAAAAAGCGACTTATAAAAAGGAACACAAAAAGTTTCTAGAAGGTGAATTATAAATAGGAACGGAGGGAGTATCATTTTTAATTTCATATAAAAAATATATAAATATGTCAACTAGAAAATATGAATCAGACCATTCAAAACTTACGAAAAAGAGAAGAGTCGAGGCTTTAATTGAATCACAAAAAGGAGCTATGGAAAAATTTATAAAAATAAAGAAGAAAAATGAATTAGAAAATACAGGTTGGTGCTCTTTGAATGAACAAGATAACAATCTAGATATAGGTGAAAACAATAATAGAGAAGTAGTTAGTAGTGATGAGGATAATTCTGATTCTCAAACTCATAATAATGAAGAGGAGATTGAGAGACTAGATGATTATACTCTTGTAAATATATGTGATCCAAGCCAATGGAAGAATATTGATACCAATTTGAGAAATTTATTAGTCGAAAAGGACCCTATTAAAGTCACTCATAGATTTTTCAAAAGACAAATACTCTAGGCACTTTTCTTCATCAAATTACATTCAAAGATTTCCTAATGGAGAGAAACAAGAAAGAAGATGGTTAATTTATTCTAGAGATTTGTATAGAGTCTTTTGTTTTTGTTGCAAATTTTTTAATGTTTTTTCTTGTACAAGTAAACTAGCTAACGAAGGAAGTAAAGATTAGACAAATCTTAGTGCTAAGTTAAAGAGTCATGAAATAACGAGTAAGCATATTACTAATATGAATGTATGGATTGATTTGAAAACGGGAATAGCAAAAGATAAAACAATAGACAAACATGTTCAAAAACAAATAAATAGAGAAAGAGAACATTGGAGAATGGTATTGTTAAGAATTATTGTGGTTGTTAAAACCCTTGGTAAAAATAACATAGCCTTCCGCGGAAACAATGAAAAGATCTATCAAGAAGCTAATGGAAATTTTTTAAGTCTAATTGAAATGGTCGCAAAATTTGATCCAATCATGCAAGAACATATTTCTCAAATTAAAGATGATGAAATTTAAAACCATTACTGTAACATCCTTAAATTTACCCAATTATAAGTTAATATGAGGACAACTTCATTTTTACCCCTAACCTATTCTTTTTTGGAAATTCATTAGGAAAATAAGACTTGTTCAACAAAAAGAACTAAGACAAGGACCACATTGAAATTTTGGAAGTTTTAGGGGATGTACTAAGTAGAAAATTGTAGAAACATGGGACATTAGATCAAGCCTTCTTCTCCCCTTCTCCTCCACACCTCATTCTTCACTCTTCACTCTCTCACAAAAACTTTTATTCTTCTCGTAGGGGTCAAACTCAAATTCCCGTCATCCAAGATACCTCCTCCCAACCAGCCTTCAATTTGAAGAGTTGGACCATCATTCTCCTTGCTTAAGGATTCCAAAAGAGCTATGGTAAGTTCTTGGTATACCTTCCATTTTCTTGATTCAAGCTTTTCTTTAGAATTGGGTTAAAAACTCTCTTCTTCTTCATGCAAACTTGGAATTGAGTAAAAATAAGGAGCCATGCACTAATATTTGTGTAAATTAGGGATTCAAATATTTTGGGAGTGATTAAATACTATGGATTTGGGAAGTTTAAAGAATTTGAGAGAAAGAGATGAAGCTAAGGGTTTCCATGAAAAGGTAACCCCTAAAACACCCAAATTAGCTGAATAAATGGTAGTATGAGGTTAGGAGAAATACTTGAGGGTGTTAATTAGTATGAATTTATCTTGGATGTGTTTTGTTATAAATTGTTTTGCTAGGCACACATGTATCTTGTGCCTTTGGAAATTGAATGATATGAAGTTGTATTATATATGCTTGTTGTGAATTGAGTGGGTATGTTGACTGTTATCTCTTGCAAATTGAATTGAGGTATTTTGAATTGGGAGGCATGATATGTATGTGGATTTTGTGTGTCCCTTGTTGCAAATGTGTAAATTGTACTTGAATGGTGGTTGAATAATGAGTATGCATTCCTTGGTGTGAAAATTTGGCAATTTTATGTTAAGTTTAGGCTTTTGCATATTAGTGTAATTGGAAACTTGGAATAGGTTTGATGATACGAGCATGTTAAGTTGTTTCAAATTGTGATGTAATTGATTACGAATTGGTGATTAGAGCCTTGTTTTGATGTGGAATTTGTGTCATTGATCGTGGAAATGAATTATATGAGTTGTGGATTGTGTAAGTTGGTTTAGAGTAAAAAAGAAATGATTTTCGTGAAAACAGAGCAGGCGAAGTCTGGGCCAAATTCGCGACAGCGAATTTTGCCACGGAAAACTCTGTGTCAAATTTGCGGCAGTGAATCTGGACCTGAAACAGGGCCTGATTTTCTCACCTCCAAAAGCCAACACACACTCCAATAACTCATTTCTAAAGTGTAAATGATTACAAATAGGTTCCAATACTTTAGTAAATCATACAGTGATGGTTATACAAGTAAGTGTGTGTGAATGTGCAATTAATACTTAAGTAAAAAGAATGGAAGTGCTTTCCCCCATCAACATTTATTGAGTAAGTGGGGTGAGTCCCGTCGGAAGTAGACCGGGTATGTGGACAAGCATAGAACAGAGAACAATTGGGGTTATCATCTTGATGGGTAGTAACTCTTGCAGACCTCTAAGTGATGTTGATTCTGAATAAGGGAAAAAATTTGGGCCTATTGCCGGAAGAGGTAATAGTCCTTGCAAACCTCTATTGGAGGTGAGGCATGACCTTTGGATAAGGTCGCTCACCAGGGTTTGCAGAGTGCTCTAGAATGCTATTGCCAGGAACATATTGGTTTCCAGTGTGCACTGAGTTTCCTTTAAAAAAGAATGAAATTTAAAGAACAAACAACAATTAAGATAGACATGTCATGCATCTCATTCATATATTCTGTGATCTTGTACATTGATGACAATTGATTGCTGTGTGAATATGCATGTATGAAAGGTTGATGTTTGGGGATATTTTCTAGTTGGACTTGCTGCAACTTTGTATATATTATTTTTAATTGCCAAAGGGTTACTCAGTTATATGAGGCACATTTAGCTCATGGTTACATTGTTGCAGGTGACTCGGAGTCGGAGAGCTACAGTGCGTGAAGACAACCCTTAGTATTTGAATTGTATATAACTCTACGTAGTCATCATCTTTTGTCGTACATCTTGTCTACCTCTAGTGGACTTAGATTCTCTTTGGTGTGTAATGAAACTGAGATTTATACGTTGTATATAGTGGTATGTAATTATAGGTATATATATAAGTAACTATGTAAGTAAGTAGTAGTATATTGAGACTTAAGCTGTGACTTCTTATGCCTAAAAAAAATTAGGTGTTACAATTTGGTATCAGAGTAGTTTGATCCTAATCGGACTATGGCATTTGAATAGAGTAACTTAGTAAAGTCCAGAGAGATAAGTCTTGTCTTAACCTGATGTGTTGACTCGTATACGATTCATTATATTGAGCCTGATCAACTCAGTGTGGTGCGTTGTATGCAGGAAGGCATGGCAAGAATACCACCTGACAGACCTCGTTCTAACACTAATGCAATTCCTACTCTGACCAATTCTCCCCTAATACAGCAGATGGCGCAGGCTATGACCCAAATGATGGAGGCTCAGGGACGAGAAGATTGGTACAAGAGTTTTCGAAGACATGATCATCCTACCTTCCTAGGTGTGACCGACCCGTTGGTAGCCAAGAATGGATTGATCAATTGGAACAAATCTTCAGGATTATGAGACCTCCCGATCAGGACAAGGTAGACTTGGCTACAAACAGGCTTAGGGGAGATGCTGCTCAATGGTGGAAGAGACATAGGGAGAACATGGAGGCGAATGAGGAACATTTGACATGGGATGAATTCAAGACTCTTTTCCTTAACAAGTATTTCTCCACCCACTTGAAGGACCAAAAGGAGGTGGAATTCCTTACTCTACAACAAGGAGATATGACGGTGGACGAGTATGTTGCTAAGTTTGAACATCTGGCTCAATTTTCCAACAATCTCCAGAATCAGCCCGACGAAGTTTGGAAGTCAAAGAGATTTGAACAAGGATTACGCCCAGAGGTGAGGAACCTGGTGATTACTCAAAGGATCTAGGAATTCCAAACTCTCATTCATGCATGCCAGTTTGCTGAACAATCCTTGGCCACAGTGGTGGCTAGTAAACAACTTTCTTGGAAGCACAAGAGAGACAAAGGGAATTCAAATGGTGGAAAAGGGAAGGAAATTGATTATAGAGGCAAAGGAAACATCCCAAAGTGCAAGACCTGTGGAAATTTTCACTGAGGAGAGTGCTACAAGGATAAGAGGTTGTGTTTCACATGCCAAAAGCCAGGATATATCAGTTGGCAATGCCCGAATAAAGACCAAACGACAACCAAAGAAGACAAGAAGAAGACTCTAGTGAGGGGCAAAGTGTACACCCTTGATGTGAATGAAGTTTAAAATTCAAAGGAGCTTATTCAAGGTACGAGGTATAATAAAGCTAAGCCTACTCATATTTTGTTCGACTCGGGTGCAACCCATTCATTTATTTCCATAGACTGTGCACAACAAGTATACTTTCCTATATAGAAACTCCCTTATGAAGTATTAGTTTCAACTCCTGCTGAAGAGAAAATATGTACTACTGCTATGTGTTCTCCTGTATTCTTGGACTACCAGAACAAAACTTTTTTGTCTAGACTCGTATTGTCTACCGATGAAGGGGTTAGATATAATTTCGGGGATTGACTGGTTGATAGCACATAGTGTTAGGATTGATTGTGCTACTCGAACAATTCACATTCCAAAACGCGGCATAGAGGTATACTGTAGTCACAATCCTATTTTCGACCTTCACAACCTGTCTATAATTGATGATAAACCGAAGTTTATCATTGTCTGTGTTGCTAATGTTGAGAAAGTTGTGAATATTGATTCTATTCCCATAGTACGAGACTTTCCGGATGTATTTCCTGATAACGTTGAATCTCTACTGCCGAAAAGGGAAGTAGAATTTTTGATTGAATTGGTTCCTGGAGCAGGGTCCGTCTCTAAAGAACCATACAAAATGGCACCATTAGAATTAGCTGAGGTGAAAAGGAAAGTGGAAGAGGTATTGCAGAAGCAATTTATCAAGACGAGTGGTTCACCGTGGGGGGCCTAGTACTTTTAGTAAAGAAGAAGAATGGGAAGCTTCGCCTTTGTGTGGATTACTGCAGCTAAACAAATTGACAGTGAAAATTAAATACCCTTTACCACGCATAGATGACCTCCTTGATCAATTGGGAAAAGCAAAGGTATTTTGAAAAATTGACCTTTGGTCGGGATATCACCAAATCATAATCAAACCTGAAGATATTCCCAAAACTTCTTTACGAACACAATATGGTCACTATGAGTATTTGGTAGTACCCTTCGGATTGACCAACACACCGGTAATTTTCATGGATTACATGAACCGAATCTTTTTCCTGTATTTGGATAAATTCATCGTAGTCTTTATTGATGACATTCTGATTTATTCTAAGACCGAGGAAGAACATAAGGAACATTTGAGAATGGTGCTGGAAGTTCTCAAGGAGAAACAATTGTACGCTAAATTGGAAAAATGCGAATTCTGGTTAAAAGAAGTTCAGTTTCTTGGCCACGTGATCAATTAAGACGGGGTAGCCGTGGATCCGAGTAAAGTGGAGGTCGTTTTAAAATGGGAGAGACCGACAAGTGTCACTAAAATCCGTAGTTTTCTCGGGTTGGCTGGCTATTACCGAAGATTTATCAAGGGATTTTCCCAAATTGCTATTCCTTTGACAAGGTTGACAAGGAAGGGAGTTCCGTTTGTATGGGATTACAAGTGTGAAGAAAGTTTCCAATCTTTGAAGGAGAAACTGACCACAGTGCCAATGTTAATTATTCTGAATCCAACCAAAAACTTTCAAGTATACTATTACATATCCAAGCAAGGGTTGGGGTGTGTACTGATGCAAGAAGGACATGTAGTCACCTATACTTCACGTCAACTTCGACTCCATGAAGTTAACTACCCAACTCATGACTTAGAACTAGCCGCAATAGTTTTCGCCTTAAAAGTATGGCAGCATTACTTGTACGGGGTTACTTTTGAGGTATTCAGTGATAACAAAAGCCTCAAATATATATTCGACAAGAAGGAATTGAATATGAGGCAGCGGAGATGGATGAAATTCTTGAAAGATTATGATTTTGAACTGAAATACCATCCGGGGAAAGCCAATGTAGTGGCTGATGTGTTGAGTAGGAAGTCATTACATGTCTCGCTAATGATGATGCGTTAGATGGCACTATTGGAGGAATTTCGAGATTTGAGATTGGAAGTTGAGTATCACAATGCTGGGCTATCCGTGAGTAGGGTTAATGTGAAAAATCTACTTTTGAATCAGATAAAAGAGGCCCAGGAATCTAACTTGGAACTACAGAAACTTAAGAACCAACTGGAGTTCTCTCTTTCAGTAGATAGGATACTTATGTTCCAAGACCGAGTATGTGTTCCCGACAATGAAAGCATCAGGCAACTAGTCTTACGAGAAAATCACAGTGGAAAGTACTCCATTCATCCGGGTGTGACAAAATGTATCAAGACATGAAGAGGTTATTTTGGTAGCCTGGAATGAAGAAAGAGATCGCAGAGTTCGTTTCCAAGTGCTTGACTTGTCGAAAGGTAAAACTGGAACATCAGAAGCCTTCCGGACCCCTCTAGCCGTTAGATATTCCAGTATGGAAGTAGGAGTCGATTGTGACGGAATCTGTGGTCGGATTACCGAGAACACTGGCAGGATATGATTCCACATGGCTAGTGGTAGACCGATTAACTAAATCAGCTCACTTCCTGCCCATCAAGACCACATATTCTATTGAGAAGTATGCCAAGGTCTATGTTGCAGAGATAGTCCATTTGCATGGAGCACCAGTTAGTATTGTATCAGACCGAGACCCTAAATTTACCTCCCGGTTTTTGGGGGCATTGCAAAGGGCATTCAGGACCCAATTACATTTGAGCACCTCCCACCATCCGCAGACAGATGGACAACCTGAGAGAACTATTTAGATGTTAGAAGACATGCTCAGGACGTATATTTTAGAATAAGATGGTGATTGGGGTAGATACTTGCCGCTAGTGGAGTTTGCCTATAACAACAGTTTTCACTCAAGTATCGTTATGGCACCCTATGAATCATTGTATTGAAGAAAGTGTCGATCGCCGATTTGTTGGTATGAGATCGGGGAAAAGCTACTTTTGGGACCAGATTTAGTACAAGACACAACAAATAAGGTTAAGCGTATCAAGGAAAGACTCAAGGTGGCACAAGATCGACAGAAAAACTATGAGGACAAGCAAAGGAAGCCCTTGGAATTTGAGGAGGGTGATCACGTGTTCTTGAGAGTTACTACGCATACCGTAGCGGGTAAAGTAATGAAAGTCAAAAAGCTCCAATCTCCACAACGCATTTCACGTGTCACAACTCCTAAAATACGTCCCAGACCCCTCACATGTTCTGAACACAGATAAAATCTCACTAAAGTCAAGCACATCTTATCGCGTGAAACCCACAAAGATTCTCGATCATGGAGAAAAGTTCTTACTAAATAAAGTGATACCACTAGTGAAGGTTCTTTGGGAAAACCTTGACTAATTGTAAATCACTTGGGAGAAAGAGCAAGATATGCGAGACGCCTATTCTAAGCTGTTATGATAAGCGGGTAAGTTTATAGCTTTGAAGGCATTATTTTTTTAAGGGTGATAGAATTGTAACATCCTTAAATTTACCCAGTTATAAGCTAATATGAGGACAATTTCATTTTTACCCCTAATCTATTCTTTTTTTGAAATTCATAAGGAAGATAAGACTTGTTCAACAAAAAGAACTAAGACAAGGATCACATTGCAATTTTTGAAGTTTTAGGGAGGGACTAAGTAGCAAATTGTAGAAACATGGGAAAATTAGATCAAGCCTTCTTCTTCCCTTCTCCACGCCTTATTCTTCACTCTTCACTCTCTCATAAAAACTTATCTTCTTCTCCTAGGGCTCAAACTCAAACTCCCTTCATCCAAGCTACCTCCTTCCAACCAATCCTTCAATGTGAAGAGTTGAACCATCATTCTTCTTGCTTAAGGGTTCCCAAAGAGCTACGGTAAGTGCTTGGTATATCTCCCATTTTCTTGATTCAAGCTTTTCTTTGGAATTGGGTTAAAAACTCTCTTCTTCTTCATGCAATCTTGCAATTGAGTCAAAATGAGGAGCCATGCACTAATATTTGTGTAAATTAGGGATTCAAACATTTTGGGTGTGATTAAAGACTATGGATTTGGGAAGTTTGAAGAATTTGAGAGAAAGTTGAAGCTAAGGGTTTCCATGAAAAGGTAACCCCCAAAACCCCCAAATTAGTAGAATAAATGGTAGTATGAGACTAGGAGATATAATTGAGGGAATTAATTAGTATGAATTTATATTGCATGCGTTTATTTGTGAATTGGTTTGGTAGGCACACATGTATGTGTCTTGTGCCTTTGGAAATTGAAAGATATGAAGTTGTATTATGTGTGCTTGATGTGAATTGGGTGGGTATGTTGATTGTTGTCTCTTGCAAATTGAATTGAGGTATTTTGAATTGGGAGGCATGATATGTATGTGGATTTTGTGTGTCCCTTGTTGCAAATGTTTAAATTTCACTTGAATGGTGGTTGAATAATGAGTATGCATCCCTTGGTGTGAAAATTTGGCAATTGCGTGTTGAGTTTAGGCTTTTGTTACTTAGTGTAATTTGAAACTTGGAATAGGTTTGATGATATGTGCATGTTAAGTTGTTTCAAATTTTGATGTAATTGATTAGGAATTGGTGATTGGAGCCTTGTTTTGATGTGGAATTTGTGTCATTGATCCTGGAAATTACTTATATGATTTTTGTGAAAACAGGGCAGGTGAAGTTTGGGTCAAATTTGCAGCAGCAAATTTGTTCACGGTAGCGAATCTGGACTGGAGGTTTCTGTGATAAATTCGCGACAGTGAATTTGGCCAGGGAAAACTCTATGTGAAATTTGCGGCAGCAAATCTGGACCTAAAACATGGCCTGATTTTCTCACTTCCAAAAGGCAACACACACTCCAATAACTCATTTCTAAAGTGTAAATTATTACGAATAGGTTCCAATACTTTAGTAAATCATACAATGAGGGTTATACAAGTAAGTATTTGTGAATGTGCAATTAATACTTAAGTAAAAAGAAAGAAAGTGCTTTCCCCCATCAACTTGGGTTGAGTAAGTGGGTTGAGTCCTGTCGGAAGTAGACCGGGTAAGCAGACAAGCATGGAACATAAAACAATTGGGGGTTATCATCCTGATGGGGTAATAACTCTTGCAAACCTTTAAGGGGTGTTGACTCTTAATAAGGGAAAATTTTGGGGGCTATTCTCGAAGGAGTAATAGTCCTTGCAGACCTCTATTGGAGGTGAGGCATGGACTCTGGATAAGGACGCTTACCAGGGTTTGTAGAGAGCTATAGAGTGCTATTGCCACACACACATTGGTTTCCCGCGTGCACTGGGTTTCCTTTAAAAAAAATGAAATGTAAAGAACAAACCACAATTAAGATAGACATGACATGTATCTCATTCATATATTCTTTGATCTTGTACATTGATGGAAATTGATTGCTGTGTGAATATGCTTGTATGATAGGTTGATGTTTGGGGATATTTTTCACTTTGTGATATGGCTAACTCTTGTCCTAAAGCTACATCTTTCTTTGGTGTGTTGCAACCTATATATACTTTATTTTCTTCTTCTACAAAAAGGTGGAAAGTTTTACAAGACCATATTGATAGCTTAACTTTTAAATTGTTGTCACAAACACTTTGGGAAAGCCGTATTGAAAGTGTGAAAGCTATAAGAATTTAAACTTTAAAAATAAGAGATGCTTTATTTAGTGTTAAAAAATTAAAGTTACTAGATTGTATATTTTTGAAGGAAAAATGCCTAAACCTTGAAAACTCTTTGAAACATGACAATTTGTTGGATCTTGATGGATTAGATTTATTTCCAGAATTAAATATCTTAAAGGAAATTATAGGATTAGAAAATGATAAACCTATTGATATTCTTGATTATATAAAAAGAATAAATTCTTTACCAAATGCATATATAGTTTATGGAATAATGTTAGCGATTTCAGTATCCGTTGCTTCAGCTGAAAAGTTTTTCAAAGCTAAAAATAATAAAATATTACTTAAGATCAACAATGTCTCAACAAAGATAAAATGTATTGGCCTTATTATCTATTGAAAAAGAAACATTAAATGAAATTAATTACGACAATTTAATCGATAATTTTGCATCACAACAAGACCGAAAATGAAATTTCAAATAAAATTATGATAATTTTAATAAACTGTTTTATTAGTAAATAAAAGGCCTCATTCTTAAGTTTGTTTCAGGCCTCCCAGACCCTTGAGCCGCCTCTGATTAGTCTCTTTATTTCTTTACAATGAATCATTCTGACCACTCTCAAAATACATAATTTTTCGGTAGTTCACTTTAAATTATTTATATTTTTTCTCCTTCTTGATGTTTATGTTTTTTTTAAAAAGAAAACCTTAAAATATTTTGGGTTAAATATGTTTTTGGTCCCTGAACTTTAGCGAAAATTCGTTTAGTCCCTAAACTTTAAAAAGTACGTTTTTAGTCCCTAAAGTTTTGCGAAGGTTTACTTTTAGTCCTTCCGTCTATTTCCGTTAAGTGAGATGCTTACGTGGCAAACTGAATCCAATCATCTTTCTACACGTGTTATTATTTTTATTTTGTTTTTTTAATTAACTATATTTCTAAATTGAAAAGGCTCATATTTATTTTTTAAAAAAAAAAAAACTGAAAACCAAATGATGTTCTTCGTGTTCCATTCTTCCTCTTCCTCCCTTCCTATCTTCTCCTTCTTTCTGTTCTGCCGGTGTGGTCTCCTCCTCCCAACACCACCGTCATGGTCTCGTTCCTAGCTCCACCATCGTTGTCTTCTTTCGCTGAACCCATTCTCTTTTCGATTCTCAGAACCCAAAAATAAAAAAATCGAACCCATCTACCTAGGATTTCCAGAACCCATAAATCCCAAATGAAACCCACCAACAGATCTGCAAATACAAAGCGATTTGTGTATAATTATCCACTTGAAAATCGAAACTCACCATAACAATAAGAACAACTAGACCCAGAAACCCACAATTTTGCACAAACTCCAAATCCCAAATTGAAACCCTAAATTCCAAATCGAAACTCATCAACAAAGAGCCTTCGAATAATAACCCACCAGCAGAACCCAAATCGTCCAAATCATCGTGTACATTGGTTTTTCTTTGTACTGAGAATATAAACGCAGAAGAGAAAAGTAAGAAAGGAGAAGAGTAAGAAAGAAGAATGAGAAGAAAGAAGACAGAAGAAAAGAGAGAATGAACTGATTGGAGAGAAAGAAGAAAAAACGAAAGAATAATGGAGGGATGGAGAACAAAAAGAAGAAGGGAATAAAACGAAGAAGAAGAAAGAAAGTAGTTCTGGGATTTTTTTATTTTCAATTTTTGTTTTCTTGTTTTTTTTAAATTCAACAATTTAAATTATTAATGAACAAAAAATAATAATTTAAATTATTAAATAAAATTGACACGTGGCAGTTAAAATTAACGGAAGTGAAACAGAAGGACTAAAAGTATATTTTTGTAAAACATTAGGGATTAAAATCGTACTTTAACCCAAATATTTTTTTCCTAAAAAAGAGATTAATTCACTTTTTTGGTAAATGAGTGTGTAGAAAACGACAAACAGAAAGAAAAGAACAAGCTAAAATCCCCAACGGAACATTGTCCTAACCATGAAGACTGAAAGAGCTAGAGAAAAAGAACAACAACAGGCATAAGGATAACAAAATCCTGCGACATATGAACAATTTCTTTAGCAAAAATGTAAGCACATTGATTTCCTTTCCGCAAAGGATGAGCTATCTTCACATTTCCATCCTTCCTATGGAAGAGTTTAATTCACCTGAGATAGATATTCTTTTTCTCTTATATTTTTATTTTCTTATTTGAATTTTACATCTATTCACCCCCCCCCTTTTATTTGGGAATATTTTTGCAAGTTTCTTTTTTCTGAGAAGAGGTTAGTTCATTTGAGATTAGTTCACCGCGATCTTACTTTCGCGTTCTATCAATGCAACTTTTTTTCTTTCTCCTTCTATATTTTTTGTAATTAAATTATTATATTTATAAAAGTTTAACTATTTATGGTATAAAATTATAGGGTGTATGATATACCTAATAGCTTTTGTTTTTATATTTATTTTGGTATAGTGTTTATTTTCTTTTTTTGGTCGACACTAGATTGCTCATGAATTGTGAAAAAGAGGTGAAATGATAGTGAAATGTAATTAATGTTTAAATGAGAGAGAATAAAGGTACATTTGAAAGATTGTGTATTGTTTTAAAATCAATACATTAATTAAGTTCATAACATATTTTTTCTTAATAAGTGTAATTGCCCAAATAGACCTTATAATATGAAACAGAGGAAGTAGTTTATAGCCTACAAAAAGCCAGCTTCCAATAATTCTTATTTATTATCCTTAAGTTAATTATAAGTACATGTTATTTGATAATAACATTTACATGTAATTATTACATATCATTTTAAGTCATTTAACAAATATAAATTAGTTCATAAGTTCTTTTTACCCAACACCTCTACACAACTATAAGTCATAGGTCATAAGCTAGTATTGTTAAACACATCCTTTGTCCCGACATTTGAAGATGCTCATGTAACAATTCAAGTTATGAGAACTTCTTGTTTCATTTGGTATCTAAGCAATGTTGACATGTCATTTTCAATATTGTAAGACATTATGTAGGGCCTAAAATAAGGTTTTTTATTTTCAGTGAAAAGCAATATGAAACAAAATGGAGTGTTCCAATGTGATGAACCACCATCTCAAATTTCATGGTCCTACCACCCATGTACAACTTCTTTCCGATGCTTCCTTTGATTTGTACATGTTGCATACACTCAACACTAACCGGTTCTTCAAAAAGCATTGTAAGACTAAATATTAAATTGAAGTGTTATGTAAGTTGTCCCTAGAAAGGAATTGACTACCAAGATTTTGTAGCAGCGTTGCAAATGAACAAATGAAGCATTAATGGAAAGGAAAGAAAGCAGCAGAAGGGCTAAAACCTAAAACGAAGGCTAGGCGGGTGTTATTAAGGGGCGTCGACCCACGTAATGACCATCTAGTTTCCGCTGAGATTGTTTCCGATGGTTGCCATATCAAGAGGGCCAGTCCGTACGTATGGCTAATTTGACTGCTAGGTCTTTATTATTTAATATGGGCAATATGAGAACTAAGTGGATTTCAGGAAGTCTAAATCCACCCTCAAAACTCTTCACTAATAGATGAACTTAATGGCCTATCGAGTTAGAGTTTTCACTTAGAAACCCCTTACCCTAAAACTCCGCTCAATATAGGATACATGGGGCATACCTCTCACCCATATCCTTCCCTTGTATCTTAAACTTATATCATGGCACTTCATGCATCTCGTATGACCATGCATCTAATATGTCCATACATTCATGCATGTCATATGACCAGGCATCTAATATGTCCATGCATTCATGCATCTCGTATGACCATGCATCTAATATTTCCATGCATTTCTGCATCTCTTTTTGTCTATTCATGTTCATGCACCTCGTGTAGAAATATCTCCATGCACATTCATGCATTTTGTATATACATGCACATTCGCACATTAGTCATATTCATACTCATATATGCTTATTAACTTTATCCCTTTAGAAAGTTTCTTAGGCAGAAAGATTGTTTCACATAATCATACACAGAGTGTTTCCTCAACATCCATATCGGACACAGGTAGTAGCTAGAGCTATGGATCACTTGGAGAAGCAAAATGAGGAATAATATTGATGTGCTGAAGAGCCATATGACTCATATCCTGGGAAAACTAAGCGAACAGGGACAGAAAGAAAAAGAAGGGACCTCTTAAAGGAACACGGCAGAAAACCGGCTCTCAAGGGATGTCGTTCATCCCAACCTACCTGTTTGTGCCTCTTACTTACCAAATCCCACCAGTTGGGGAGTCCTCTACATTAGACAATCAGATTGGTTATCCTAACCCCCACCTTGGCTTTATCCCAAATCATCCTCAAAATAATAGCCAAAAAAACCATCGAACAATTCATCTTATCACTCCTTCGACTAAGCCCGCTAATCCGTTGGTTATAAGTACCTCTTAACTGCGTGGGGAATCAGAAGGGGTTCGATCCAAAGAAAAGCTGGAATGTCTCGAAGAAAGATTGCAAGTCGTTGAAGGAAACAGTTACGGGCTTGGGGAAGCAATGGATTTTTGTTTGGTTGAAGATGTGGTGACCCCACAAAAATTTAAAGCTCCAGACTTCTATAAATACAAAGATATCACCCGTCCCATGGCCCACCTCACAATGTACTATCGAAAAATGGCATCGCAAGCATGCAACAACAAGCTCTTGATCCATGTATTCTAGGACAGCCTGGACGGCGCGACTTTAAGCTGGTACACGAATCTGGAATGTACCCGAATCCACAGCTGGAAGGATTTGGCAGATGCATTCTTGAAATAGTACAAATATAATATTGATATGGCCCCCGAAAGATGGGAGTTACAATCCATGAGGAAAAAGGACCTCGAGTCATTCAAAGAATATGCACAAAGGTGGAGAGAAACTGCTGCCCAAGTCCAACCCCCTTTATCGGATAG
This sequence comes from Cyamopsis tetragonoloba, assembly GCA_037177725.1. Lineage (NCBI taxonomy): Eukaryota > Viridiplantae > Streptophyta > Magnoliopsida > Fabales > Fabaceae > Cyamopsis > Cyamopsis tetragonoloba. Next base: position 33,894,627 of record CM074125.1, on the reverse strand, counting down.
GGAGACTGTGACCTTGTTCATTGACACCTTAGGAGAACCCTATTACGAGATGATGATAAGGAACATCTCCTCAAGCTTCCCCGATATTGTAATGATAGGAGAACGAATCAAAGCTGAGATAAGGAGTGGCAAAATAACTCTATCTAAAACGAGTAATACCAAGAAGCCCTTTAATGGGGCAGGAAAGAAAGGGAATGCCAATGTAGTAATGGTTAGCCCACCCGGAGTAGAAACTTTTCAACAAAATCACCCTCTAACCTACTTCAATTACCCATCCATCGCCAATTCACCAATTCCTAGTCTCGTCACCCCCTATTTCATGACTCCTCCACAATCACCCCATACATCCGCCACACAATCACCTCAGCCCAGCCAAACACCATACTCGAACAATAGCCAATCCAGACAACAAAATAACCAGGAACAAAAGCCCGTCTATTTTGACCCTATCCCCGTATCTTACATTGAATTATTATCCAACCTAATTAAAAATTGATTATTATATTGTGATCCCATGAAACCACTCATCCCCCCATACCCTAAGGGATACGATCAAGATGCAAAGTGCGAGTATCATCTTGGTATTGCTGGCCACTCTACGGAGAATTGTTGATCCTTGATGTTTAGGGTACTAAGACTTTGTGAATGCTGGGCTTTTGAACTTCAAAGAGGCTAGTCCTAATGTGTGAATCAACCCTTTACCGGGGCATGGGCAGCCATCCATCAATGCTGTTGAGGAAAGCGTCATGGGGCCCTTAAAGACGAGAGTTGAAGATATTGAAACGTCGTTGTCATTCTTCTTTAAAATGATGCGCAAGTTTGGGATGACCGAAGGGAGTATTGATGAGAGTTTTGCTTTCCTATTACACCCTCGGGCTAACCACTCGGTGGACAGATGTGATACATTTAAGCAAACTCTCTAAGATTTGATGGATAGGCTTTGATCCAGGTAAGTTGGCACATGAAAGACGAAGAAGTGACAACGAAATGGTGAAGGCTTATGGAGACAAATGAAAGGGGAAGGAAGATGGGGTTGATCAAAAGGTCAATGCTAAAGAGACTGTTAGACACGGGCCTCTATGCTCAAGAGGGGGTGAATTGAGCTTAAAAACTTTTTCGTAAATTCTTTTACAAATAATAGCAAAGCTTGAATGAAGTGTATTTTAGTTAATATATGAAATTAAATGAAGATGAATATGAATATAAAGATACAATAAAATGCACAAACAAGTGTATTTTAGTTTATACTAGTTCAGTCACAAACCACTTTGTGACCTACGTCCAGTCTACGAATTTCCGCCACGCGAGAATTCTTGTATTGCCTTTCAATAAGTTACACACTAAGAGCACCCTTCTCAATTGGATACCCCACCAATTGCAAGGACCTTAATCTAGGGATACCTCACCCTAAGACTAGCTTTGAAGGATGCCACACCTTCAACAAACAAGAAGGATTCCTCTCCTTCTCAACACCTTAATTTGGATTTACAACAATGAAGCTCTCAAAAAGAGTAAATAATACAACTTGAAGCTCTAATAGTATTTGATTAAAGGCTCTTTTTATAATGAAACAAACAAAGTAATGGAAAGATAAAGAAAGCCTTAAGCAATAGCACAAGACCCTTAGGAGGATTGATGATAAAAGCAGTTTTCAATTTTGTAATTAGCTTCCAAAGGTGTATTATGTTTTTCGTTAGAAGCTGCTTTTATTGACAAAAGAAATGAAAGATGAGAATACGCAATAGTTAATTATCATATTTGAATATGTATTCGAATACGACACTTTTATATTCAAATATGTATTCGAATACAGTGTTTCTGTCATGAAAATTTGAATTCTAAGGGCTTCATATTCAAATATATATTCGAATATTGAAGGTCCATATTCGAATATGTATTTGAATATAATAATTCTGGAAAGTAGAAATGCCAAGGCAACATGTTATATTCGAATATAGCAAGCCATATTCGAATATACTATTTCTGGAAAATAAAGAGGCCAAGGTAATATGTCATATTCAAATATGGTTTCGAATATGGCAAGCCATATTCGAATATATATTCGAATATATTGGTCAAAATATTCAAATTTTACTTCCAGAACCTTGATATTCGAATATACTTTAAAAGTGACTTTTCCCAATAAAAACCAAGTTTAAGTTTGGACTTTGCAAATATCTAGAAAAGTCTTTTCTATAAGGAAAACATTTTTATTAAAACTTTTAATATTTTCTAAAAAGTTGTTTGATTTGAAAAACATGTTTGATTCATTTTTAAAGAGCCTTAATCAAATTTACATAAATTAAATCCTATATACCCTTGTTGTTGCAGACTTGTTCATAGCGCTTTTTCGCTTGATTTACCATTCAAGGCTTGATTCTTGATTTGTTGTGTAATCATCAAAACTGCATTTGCATTTACATACTCCCCTGTTTGATGATGACAAACAACAAACTAAACGCTTAATCAGTATGTCAGATAATTTTGGAGATCATTTATGGGTGTGCAATATACAGAGACTCCCCCTTACTTACGGAGTTTGATTCCCCCTGTCAATATGCATATAAAAATGTTAACCCTTTTCAATAAACAACAACAATTTGATCATGCATATAAAGATGGGATTTAATTTTTGACGCAGATATACTTTAATTCTCCCCCTTTTGTCATCATAAAAAGATTGAATATGAAACCCGTGTTTCAATATAAACCTCAAAAACAATCCAGTTTAAAAAGTTTGGATGTCCAAAAATGAGCATAATTAATCTTGGTTAGAATAAACAATTATGGAATGCAATAAGTTGAAAGTTTGAGGAGCAGTCATAGAGGGCCGGAGGCTGGCGGAGTGCTAAAGAAATCAAAATCCAAGTCAGGACTTGGTTGAGTCCCAAAACCTTGGAGATCGACACTACCAAAATGCTGATGAAACCCGCTTGCATCACCTTGATCTGTAGGAAAGGTGGATTGAGAGTATGGAGGCACGAAGGTAGAGCTGCTGCGAGCAATTTCTTCTCAGAGAGAAGTAAACTCTCTTTGAAGAACGGTTTCCATCTGTTCACACCGCTGGTCAAATTTGTCGTCCATCATCTGTGAAATTTGGAGATTGAGCCGTTGGAAGTGCGGTGGAAGAGGTTCGTAGTTTGGCTCAGCAGGCTCCTCAGAGTCATCTGGATTGGGATAGTTTACTTTTGGGTGATTGCCTTCAATCCCCAATTCTTAAATGTACCAATTATCGACAGCATAAACAATGTCTGCACGATGCAGCACTGATTGGCCAATTTCAAAATTGTTGCCATCAATGAAGGTACTGTATTCGTCGGCCAAGTTGATGCTGAAGTGGCGAAGGATGACGGTGATGAGAGTGGGATAGAGAAGAGGAGTGGTGCCAGTTGCCCCCTTCAGCATATGATGCTGAACAAGTCTTGCCCAATCAACGGGTTTTTGCTTGGTGATGGCCCAAAGAAGGAGCCGATTGTTGCGGGTTGCATCAATTGTCTTGTGGCGGAGGCTAGGTGGGCCAAGTCACTATCGAATCATGGCGCTTGGGCTACTACGCTCTTAAGTAGAAAGAGTTGCGCCCTGACTATCAGCTAAAGATTTTGGCCTAGTGGTAAGCGCTCGATCCAACAATTGGTATCAGAGCCAAGCTCATGAGTTCGATACTCAGTAGGACAATTGTTGAGGGGGAGATTATTGCGGGTTGCATCAATTGTCCTGTGGCGGAGGCTAGGTGGGCCAAGTCACTATCGAATCATCTAGCTTGGGCTGCTACGCTCTTAAGTAGAAAGAGTTGCACCCTGACTACAGCTATAGCTTTTGGCCTAGTGGTAAGCGCTCGATCCAACACCAATCATCATGGAGGACTTTTGTGAAGTTTCCTATGCAGCCAAGTAGGACGCGAGAAATGATGAGATGGACTATCCGCGAGTCCATTGTGAGTGTGCTGGTGGGAAGGTAGTCTCCTTGTTTGGAGGTGTCGAGTACATGGCACATGGCCCCGATTGCCTGAATAGGATTGTATTCAGCGTCCCATGGCTGTGGATCCTGAAATTTGGGCTCCTTCAAAATGTAGCCATGTGAGAGATGTCTAGAGAGAGGGAGGAATGTGGATTTTCATCCTTTTGACCTCATACATGATGGTGCATGTTTCGGCGTCATAGACAAGGTTGGAGTAGGAGATGCAGACGAGATTTGGATATACCTTTTCTTTAGTACTCAGAAAAGGTACAAGGAGTGCTGATTCAAGCCAAGAAACGAACGAAAAGCCTTGTTCATGAAACCAAGGCATGTTGACCCACCGTGCGTCAATAATTTTTCTGTCAGCAAACCCGGTCTGGAACTTGACAACTTGAGTAGTGGAGGAGAACCATCGTTGAAAGTCTGGGGAGAACCCAGTGGTGGCAAGGGGAACAGAGGAAGAAGACCCACTACGTGGCCCACGTGGAATGGAGGGTGGCTTGTTAACGGCAGTTCGTTTGAAACGCTGACGTTTGGGTGTTGGTGATGGAGAAGAGTTAGTAGTAGGAGGAGAGGAAGGTGTTGACGAGGCCATTTGAAGAAGTTTGAAGATGTGATGAGAAAGAAAAGATTGAAGAGAATGGAGAATAGTTGAAGTTTATGCGTGAGAAGAAGAGAGAATGCACGTAATGAGGAAGTTTGTGTTTGAAACTTTTGGCCATTTAAATATTGTGGCACATCCATATTCGAATATAGGATGGAATATTCGAATATTCATTCAGAAATTGAAGACAATCAGTCAAACCTGTAAACGGGGAAAAGTATATTCGAATATAGATATGGAATATTCGAATATTGGAGCACAATATTCGAATATCTATTCGAATATAGAGATGCTGGAGGAGCATATTTGAATATCTATTCGAATACAAGGATGGTGGATGTCAAAGGAACTTATTTGAATGATTTTTTACTTTCCTTATTAGAATATGTATTCGAATATAAGACCACAGAAGGTTTATATTCGAATATGTATTCGAATATCTGACCACAGAAGGGCCATATTCGAATAGGTATTCGAATATCAAGGGGAAATATCAAAAAAATTTCAAAATTTTGTTACAACAGTAAAGTAAGATTGATATTCTTATTCCTATGCCTTTATGTCATCAACGAGACCTGCAAAACAAAAAGAAAAGGCTCTGATACTCAAGTTAGTAAAGATCAATAACAAAATGTAAAAATTTTTAAATAACACAAGATTGATCAATTAATCCTAGCTCTCTCCTTATAAAATAAAAATTTTCTATTGGAAGAGGCTTAGTAAAGATGTTAGCTAGTTGTTTAGATGTATCAATGAATTCAAGCACATAATCACCTTTTTGAACATGATATGTCTAATTTTAATATGTTTGGTTCTTGAATGCATGATAGGATTTTTCGTGAGATTTATGGCACTATTGTTGTCAGATTTAAGCGAAATATGATGCAATCAAATGCCATAGTCTTCAAGTTGTTGTCTTAACCAAAGAATTTGTGCACAACAACTTCCTACCGCTACATATTCAGCTTCGGCAGTAGACAAAGCTACACTAACGTGTTTCTTACTATGCCATGAAATTAATGAATTACCAAGAAAATGACATGTTTCGCTAGTGCTTTTTCTATCCATCTTACACCCAGCAAAGTCAGAATCGGAATAACCGATTAATGAGCAGGATGCACCTTTGGGATACCATAAGCCCATGTTACAAGTACCAAGCAAATATCTCATAATTCTTTTAACAGCACTAAGATGTGATTCTTTAGGGCATGCTTGATATCTAACACACATACATGCACTAAACATGATATCAGGTATGCTAGCAGTTAGATATAATAATGATCCTATCATGCCACGATATTTGGACACATCAATGGGTTTACCATTTTCATCTTTGTCAAAATAGCATGAAGTGCTCATAGGAGTACCCATTTCTTTAGAGTTGTCCATGCCAAATTTCTTGAGCAATTCTTTGCAATATTTCGTTTGAGATACAAAGGTTCCTTGCTCGGTTTGTTTAATTTGAAATCCAAGGAAGAACGTAAGTTATCCCATCATGGACATTTCAAACTCTCCTTACATGCTTGTAAGAAATCCTTGCATAGATTCTCATTAGTTGCACCAAATATAATATCATCAATATAAATTTGTACAAGAAGTATATCATTATGTTTTTGTTTTATGAATAAGGTGTTATCTACTTTGCCTCTTTGAAAATCATTGTTCAAGAGAAATTTACTCAATCTCTCATACCACGCCCTAGGTGCTTGCTTTAGACCATACAAAGCCTTTTTGAGTTTGTAAACATGATTTGGAAATTCAGAGTTTTCAAACCCCGGAGGTTGTTCAACATAAACTTCTTGTATAAAGCCATTTAAGAAGGCACTTTTAACATCCATTTGATAATGTTTGAAATCCATGATGCAAGAAAAGCAAGAAGTATAATGGCTTCTAGTCTAGCTACGGGAGCATATATTTCCTCATAATCTATGCCTTCTTCTTGATTGTATCCCTAGCTACTAGTCTAGCTTTGTTTCTAGTTATTATTCCAGTTTCATCTAGTTTATTTCTAAAGACTCGTTTAGTACCTATTATTGGATGATCATTAGTCTTTGGGACTAAATCCCAAACTTGATTTCTTTCAAATTGATTTAACTCTTCTTGCATAGCTATATCCCAATGTTCATCACTAATTGCTTCATCTACGGTACTGGGTTCAATTTGAGAAACAAAAGCCATAAAATTACATGCTTTTCTATGAGAGTGTCTAGTGGTTACCCCCTTTGAAATGTGACCAATAATATTATCAATTGGATGATCCTTTGAAGTTCTCCATTCCTTGGGGAGTTCATCATGCGGCTCATTTGGTGTTTGAGTGGAATTTTCCGGCATGTCCTCATCTCCTTCTATTCTTCTTTCATCATGAATACTCATATCTTCAAAGGTTCCTGCAAGATCATCAACCTTTCTTTCCAAGCCTTTGGGGTTAGATCATCAAAAGTTACATGAATGGATTCTTCAATAGTCATAGTTCTTTTATTATAGATTCTATATGCTTTACTATTAGAAGAATATCCTAAGAATATACCCTCATCAGCTTTGGCATCAAATTTGCCCAAGCACTAAGCATTTGCATCCAAAAATATGAAAATAACATATGTTGGGTTTTCTTCCCTTGAAGAGATCATAAGGAGTTTTCTTCAAAATAGGTCGAATGAGGAACCGGTTCATGAAATGGCAAGCGGTCAGGGGCGGAGCTAGCCCATTTTTGTTGGGGGGCCAAACATTTAAATTAAATTTATTTATAAAATTAACATATTAAAAATAGTTAATAATTAAAATAGTTTATGATAATTAATACATATATAAAACATAAAATAGAGGTAAAAATTGAAAATAAGGATGAGAAACTTATAATTTTTACTTAAGAAAATTGAACCTGACGATGCTTTCTAGATTTGAATTCATCTATAATTGATTCAGTAGTGAAACAACCAGTAATTTCTTTTTCAATATAAATAGTTAAGTTATTTACAAAAATTCGTCATTTGTATTCCTTTTAAAAAACTTATTAATTGTTTTCATTTTACTCCTAGCTACAATAGATAAAATACATTATTATTGAAAAATCACAATCTAGTTTTAGTCACGTAAGTGGTAACCACAAAGAAAATTAACATGAGAAAGACGCAATACGTTACTAATATAAGCAAGTTGTTAATTAATAACAATACACAACATTTTATTAGTTCAAACAATAACATAAGACAAAAGAAAATTTAAAAAAACACAAACTTTATAAGTTACAACTAAAAAATATTAAAATTGCAAAACTTACCGTCAATAAAGAGACAAAGGCACAATATTGTTGTAATATTGAAACTTCAAAGCGATAAACAAATTAGGAAATTAGGAGAGTAATCAAAACTCACTAACTGACCAAGGCGTAGATATCGAGTAAGGAGCGATGATTTACAAGTGCACTATGTTATTATGTTCCAATGTTAGAGAGCACAAAAAAATATCAAGTGAAAATTTTGAGAGGTTTGGTTTTTGCATTTCGGAAATTCACATGTAGAGAGAAGAGGGCAAGAGGCGGCTTGTTACCGTTTGAGAGGCAAAGTGAAAATTGTGAAACAACTAACTTCTTGAGTAAGTTTTAACAATAATAATATATTACATTATATATTATATCATTATATAATAATTTTCAAATCTGAAACATATCTTGAAAAGTTATTTTAGGCATGTGTTTGCTATTATATATTACTATTATATATATATTATTATATAATATCTTCAAAAATATAAAACACATCTATGTTATTATAATAATTTTTATGATATTTACATCTTAGAGAGATTAGTTTTTGTTATAAAATACATTTGGTACACACCAAAAAAAAACTTTCAATGGGGGGGGGGGGGCATTATAAAATTTTTTGGGGGGGCCATTACAAAAACTTATATATATATATACTAATAAAAAAAATTCTCAATGGGGGGCCAGGGCCCTCCATTGCAACACTAGCCTCCGCCCCTGCATGCGGAACTAATGGCATCGGCCCAAAAGTACTTTGGGAGATCTATATCATTGAGCATTGTTCTTGCCAACTCAACAAGTGAGCAATTTTTCCTCTCCACAACACCATTTTGTTGTGGGGTCTTTGGAGACGAGAAATTATGCTCAATGCCATGTTTGTCGCAAAATTTTTCAAAATCAAGATTTTCAAATTCTCCCCCATGATCACTACGTATGCATGCAATTTTCAAATCATTTTGATTTTGAATAATTTTTGCTAATCTTTTAAAGGCGCTAAATGCTTGGCTTTTGTCAGACAAAAAGAGAGTCTATGTATATCTAGAAAAATCATCAACAATTACTAGTCCATAGTAATTTCCCCCAAAACTCATAGTCCTAAAGGAACCAAATAAATCTATGTGTATAAGTTGCAAAGGTCTTGAGGTTAAAACAATATTATTGGATTGAAAAGAAACTTTTGCTTGTTTTCCCTTTTGACAAGCATCACATAATTTATCTTTTTCAAAACGAATTTTTGGTAATCCAATGACTAATTCTTTGAAAATTAATTTATTTAAATGATCCATATGAATGTGTGCAATTCTTTTGTGCCATAGCCACAATTCTTCTTCTTTAGTCATGAAACATTGTGCATCATTTGAGGATATATCATCTAAACAAATTATATAAACATTATTAACTCTATGACCCATAAATTTAATGGAATTACTCTCCTTACTAATGATAGAACATGAATAGGAGTTAAAAACAACCTCATTTTCTTTATCACATAATTGGCCAATACTTAACAGGTTATGTTTTAATCCCTCAACATAGAGTACGTTATCAATAGAGGTTGAAGAATTCTTACCAACCTTACCTATACCTAGGATTTTTCCTTTGTTGTTGTCACCATATGTAACATATCCTCCATCCTTAGGTGTGAGAGATGAAAATTTTCATTTGTCTCCCGTCATATGCTTGGAGCATCCACTATCAAGATACTATTTGGACTGTCTAGCCACCAAGCATACCTACAAAAACATTTTAATTTCTTCTTTTAGGTACCCATGGTTTCTTGGGTCCTTGATGGTTAGTTTTTCCAATAATAGTGCCTTTGAGCACCCATACTTTCTTTCCATGAGGTACACCAATCTTTCTTGCATTGCAAGTGGTAGAACTATGACCTTTCAATCCACAATAATAACAAGTTATGAATGGACTAGAATAAGTGCTTAAAGAGACAAAGAAATTCTTATAGAGTATTTGTTGGTTACTAGGATTATATCCTAAACCGGCCTTTTTGAAATGACATCCTTGCTTACCAAGCAAGATGTTTAGGTTATCTTTTCCCATGGTAAACTTGGCAAGCACATTGTTCAAATCCTCAATCTTTTTCAAGTGTAAATCACAAGAGATACATGTGTGAGATTTGCAAACATTTTCAATTTTTGTCAAAGGAGTGTTACCTTTAGCAATCATACTTTTCAATTTGTCAACTTCTTTCAAATGAACAACACATGAAGTACAAGTGGGTGGTGTGTTCATCAAGCAAGACTTACATTCATATTGAACACTACCTAAAGGAATTTGAACTTGTCTCATTTTATAACATCACGACTAAGAATGTCTATTTTGTCATTTAAAACACCTTTTTGTTTCTTGGTTTTAGCAAGTTCTTTAGCAATGATCATGGATTTTTCATGCAATTCATTATAAGCATCTTGCAATTCATCAAAGCTATAGTTAGAGGGTTCGGAATCTTTTACCTCATCTTCATCAAGAAGATCATCTTCGTTATGGTTGACCATGACACATAGGTTTGCTACTTTGCTTTCCGATTCGTCACATGAATCCATGTCATTTCCACCCCAAGCTATGTAGGCTCTCCTACCTTGCTTTCCTTTGATGAATCTTTTCTCTTGCGTTTCATTTTTGCTTTTATTCATGGGACACTCCATCTTTATGTGTCCGGTTTTTCCACACTCATAGCAAGTTGGGCCTTGATTTGATCCTTCTCCTATGTTGAATATTTTCCTTAATGTGAAATATGATGGTCTCCTTGATAATTCTCTTCTTTTGAAGAACTTGTTGAATCTTTTGGCAAAGAGAACCACAGTCTCATCATCCATATTAGTTGGATCAAAGTTGCTTTCTTCTTCTTCCATCTCTTGAGGTGGAGGTGTTGCTTTGAGACCAATGCCTTTCTTTTTGTTGTCAACTCCTTCAAGTTGATCCAAATGACTCAAGTCAAGCTCATGATCTTCTAGCTTGCCAAATAGAGTTGCTAATGACATTGTGTGTGGATCTCTTGTTTCACCAATGGCAGTGACTTTTGGTTGCCAATCCCTGCTAAGACACCTCAAAACTTTGTTAATAAGATCTTCATTAGAATAATCCTTTCCCAGAGCATGTAGTTGATTTATAAGATATGTAAAACATTTCTACATATCTTGAATGTTTTCTCTTGGATTCATTTGAAACATTTCAAATTCTCTAGTCAATGCATTTATTTTAGATCTTTTTACCTCATGGGTTCCTTCATGTGTCACCTTTAACACATCGCACATTTCTTTAGTAGTTTTGCAATTTGAAATTCTAGGAAATTCATCATTACCTAATGAAGAGATGATTATGGTTTTGGCTCTTAGACCAAATTCAGCAAGTCTCTTTTCTTTAATAGACCATTCTTTTCTAGGCTTTTCTACTTCCTTACCATCAACAATATGCATGGGAATGTATGGTCCTTCTTCTATAGCATCCCATACAGCAACATCAATACCTTATACCCAAGCTGGCATTTTGATTTTCCAAAATTAATAGTTGTCTCCATTAAAGAACGGGGGTCTGTTAGTGGAGGCACCTTCCGGGATACAAACATTTTGAAAAGAGGTCATTTCCTTAAAGCTGTGAAGCTCTTTAAACAAGGACCGAGCTCTGATACCACTTGTTAGACAAGGGCCTCTATACTCAAGAGGGGGGTGAATTGAGCTTAAAAACTTTTTCGTAAATTCTTTTACAAATAATGGCAAAGCTTGAACAAAGTTTAATTTAGTTAATATATGAAAATAAATGAAGATGAATATGAATATAAAGATACAATCAAATGCACAAACAAGAGTTTAAGGATAGAGAGAATAGCACCAAGTTTTATACTAGTTCAGTCACAAACAACTTTGTGACTTACGTCCAGTCTACAAATCTCCACCACGCGAGAATTCTTGTATTGCCTTTCAACAAGTTACACAGTAAGAGCACCCTTCTCAATTGGATACCCCACCAATTGCAAGGACCTCAATCAAGGGATACCTCACCTTAAGACTAGCTTTGAAGGATGACACACCTTCAACAAACAAGAAGGATTCCTCTCCTTCTCAACACCTTAATTTGGATTTACAACAATGAAGCTCTCAAAAAGAGTAAATAATAAAACTTGAAGCTCTAATAGTATTTGATTGAAGGCTCTTTGTATAATGAAACAAACAAAGTATTGGAAAGACAAAGAAAGCCTTAAGCAATAGCACAAAACCCTTGGTTTAGGAGGATTGATGATAAAAGCACTTTTCAATTTTGTAATTAGCTTGCAAGGGTGTATTATGTTTTTCGTCAGAAGCCCCTTTTATTGATAGCAGAAATGACAGATAAGAATACGCAATAGTTCATTATCATATTCAAATATGTATTCGAATATGACACTTTTATATTCGAATATGTATCCGAATACAGTGTTTCTGTCATGAAAATTTGAACTCTAAGGGCTTCATATTCGAATATGCATTGGAATATAATAATTCTTGATGTTAGAAATGCCAAGGAAACATGTTATATTCGAATATACTGGTCAAAATACTCAAATTTTAATTCCAGAACCTTGATATTTGAATATACTTTAAAAGTGACATTTCCCAATAAAAACCAAGTTTAAGTTCTGACTTTGCAAATATCTTGAAAAGTCTTTTCTATAAGGAAAACATTTTTATCAGAACTTTTAATATTTTCTAAAAAGTTGTTGTATTTGAAAAACATGTTTGATTCATTTTTAAAGAGCCTTAATCAAATTTACATAAATTAAATCCTATATACCCTTGTTGTTGCAGACTTGTTCATAGCGTTTGTTCGCTTGATTTACTATTCAAGGCTGGATTCTTGATTTGTTGTGGAATCATCAAAAATCCAATCTTAGAGCATTTGCATTTACAGAGACTGCAAAGGAAAGTGAGAAGGAAGTCTCTAATTCAGAGGCTTGTGAGTTCCTGAGATTCATAAAGCAAAGTGAGTACATGGTAATGGACCAGTTGAACTAGATCCCTACTAGGATTTCACTCTTATCGCTATTGTTGAACTCATAGGCTCGTAGAAGGGTACTGCTTAAAATATTGAATGAAGCACATGTGGTCCACGATATCTCCATAGAAAAAATGGAAGAGATTGTTGGTAACATCAATTCCAATAATCACCTTACATTCACTGATGATGAAATGCCGACAGAAGGGACGGGCCACAATAGCGCTCTGTACATATCAGTAAAATGTATGGGCTATGTCTTGATCGAGTTATAATTGATAAAGGCTCTTTGTTAAACGTGATGCCAAAGACTACTCTGATAAAGATACCCTCAAGTTTGTCGCATATGAGACTAGCTCCATGATAGTTAAGGCATTTGATGGGTCTCGTAGAGAAGTTATTTGAGAAGTAACCCTAACCGTCCAAGTGGGCCATGTAACCTTTGAGATCACCTTCCAAGTTATGGATATCATGCTAGCTTAGATTCATTCAGCTGGAGCAGTACCTTCTTTGCTCCATCAAATACTAAAGTTTGTTGTTGATAAGCTGATAATTGTTGCTGCTGAAAATGACTTGTTGGTGAGCCACCCTTCGTCTACCCGTTATATTGAAGCTGCTGAAGAAGCCTTAGAAACCTCATTCCAGGCCCTTGAAATTGCAAATACTACTTATATAAAAGAGGGGTCCTCTGCTGCAAAGTCACAACCACCTAGCGGTACTACAATGATGGTAGCCAAATTCATGTTTGAAAATGGATTCCAGAATGGGCAAGGCTTAGGCAGGAATGGGCAAGGCCCCGTCGAGCCGCTAAAGCTGATAGAGAACAAATATCAATTCAGACTTGGCTATAAACCCTCTAAGAAGGACATGCAAAGGGTGGCTGAGGCAAAAAAAGAAAGAAGGCTGGCTAAATTGGAGAATAGAGAACCAAAGATCGGAGGGGTCCTTATATGTCATCTGTCCCATAGCTTTTGAAGTTCTGGATTCGAGTTCCCAGGCTCTATTTCTGCTGCTGTTGAAGAGTACTCCCTTAAAGTTGAGCATGATGACTCAGTTCGCGCCTGTCTACCAAATGAAGAGTTCAACAACTGGAAGACCATCGAGTTTCCTGTCGTTTTTAATTCTGTTTCCAAGTAATTTTGTAATGTTGATCCTATTGCTCTGCCTAAGGCTTTAGGATAATTTATTTTGAATAAGGGCACATGTGTTTTTCACTTTCTATATTATTAATAAAATGCACTTTGAATTTTTCTAATAAATTTCCTTTTGACCTTTCTACCCATCTCTACTCTATACCTCTTACTTTGCTTATCTCGTGAACTAAAATAATGCAGGTCCAATAGTGATAAGCTTGAAAGTGACAACGCTAGTACTACATCAGGAAGTTTTGAATTTCCTATTGATCAAACTGATGAGGGGATTGAGGATGACTCTGAACCGTCTCCTGAGTTGCTAAGGTTAGTTGAAAAAGAGGTCGGAGAGATTCAGCTTCATAAAAAAGCAACTGAGTTGGTTAATTGGGGACTGAAGAAGAGAGAAAAGAGGTCAAGGTCGGCACATTCATGAAAAATGAAGAGCGTGCAAGACTCATCAAGTTAATGCATGATATAGCGATGTGTTTGCTTGGTCATACCAAGACATGCCAGGTCTCGATACTAGCATCGTGGAACATAAGCTGTCATTGAAGCCAGAATGTCCCCCAGTCAAGCAGAAGCTAAGGAGAATGAAGCCCGAAATGTCCCTAATTAAGATCAGAGAAGAGGTCAAAAAGAAATTTGACGCAGGTTTCCTCGTAGTAGCAAAATACCCTGATTGGGTTGCCAACAAAGTACCAGTCCCTAAGAAAGATGGGAAGGTTTGAATGTGTGTTGATTACCGAGATCTTAATCGAGCCAGTCCCAAAGATGACTTTCCACTACCGCACATTGATGTGCTGGTAGATAACACAGCCAAAAACTCTGTCTTCTCTTTTATGGACGGATTTTTGGGGTATAATCAAATTAAAATGGCTGAAGAGGACATGGAAAAGACCACTTTCATCACACTTTGAGGCACGGTCTGTTACAAGGTCATGCCATTCGGGCTGAAAAACGTTGGGGCAACTTATCAGAGGGCCATGGTGACACTCTTCCATGATATGATGCATAAGGAGGTCGAAATTTGTGTGGTTGGCATGATTGCAAAATCAAGAACCGTGGAAGAACATCTAGTCTATTTGCAAAAGTTGTTTGAGCGCTTGAGGAAGTACAGACTAAGGTTAAACCCTGCCAAATGCACTTTTGGCGTGCTGTCCGGCAAGCTGTTAGGCTTCATAGTCAGTCAAAATGGAATAAAAGTGGATCCAGACAAAGTCCGAGAAATTCTTGGGATGCCACCCCCTCGGGCAGAAAGAGAAATACGGGGATTTTTGGGAAAGTTGAATTACATTGCCCGTTTCATATCTCAGCTGACTGCAACCTGTGAGCCGATATTCAAAATATTGCACAAGAATCATTCCATGGAATGGAATGATGATGCCAAGAAGCCTTTGATAGGGTGAAGCAGTACTTGCAAAATCCCCCAGTTCTTGTACCGCCAGTTGCAGGAAGGCCCCTCATCATGTATCTCACTGTCGTAGATGGATCCATGGGATGTGTGTTAGGCCAACACGATGATTCTGGAAGGAAGGAGCAGGCCATTTACTATCTTAGGAAGAAGTTCACTGATTACGAGACCCAATACTCTATGTTGGAACGTTCTTGTTGTGCACTAGCATGGACAGCCCATCGCCTTAGGCAGTATATGCTAAGCCACACAACTTGGTTGGTGTCTGAAATGGACCCGATTAAGTACATCTTTGAGAAGCCCGCCCTTACAGGAAGGATTGCTCGCTAGCAAATGCTCTTGTCTGAATATGATATTGTGTATGTTACCCAAAAGGAAATCAAAGGTAGCGGCTTTGCTGACTATCTAGCCCACATGCCTGTAGAGGATTATCCGCCGATGTAGCATGAATTTACCGATGAAGACATTATTGTCTTACTTGAAGAAGGAAAGCCATCAAAGAAATGTGAGTGGATCATAATGTTTGATGGAGCTTCCAAAATACTGGGGCACCGAATTGGAGCGGTATTGATATCTCCTCATAAGCAATATATCCCTATCACGGCTAGGTTGTGTTTTGAATGTACAAATAACATCATAGAATATGAGGCGTGTACCCTAGTACTCGAAGTAGCAGTAGAGGCCAAAGTCAAAATCCTCAGGATGTTTGGTGATTCGGCGACGGTCATTCATCAGCTAAAGAGTGAGTGGGGAACTCGGGATGAGAAATTGATCCCTTACCACCAGTACATTATGGGATTGCTAAAGAATTTTAAAGAAGTTACTTTTCAGAACATTCCCCGGGAAGACAACCAGCTGGCTGATGCTCTATCCACACTAACATCTATGTTTGAGTTGAACCAGAATGAATCATGTCATGGTGCTTCTAAGATGTGTGGATTCAACCGAAGCTCAAAAAGTTATCAAGGAAGTCCACGAAGGATCTTTCGAGACTCATGCAAATGGCCATGCTATGGCAAGGAAAATCTTACAGGTTGACTATTACTGATTGACTATAGAGAATGACTACTTCAAATATGTTAAGAAGTGCCTCAAGTGCCAAATGTACGCCGACAACATCAATGTGCCACCTACCCCACTAAATGTCTTGTCTTCACCGTGGCCATTTTCAATGTGGGGAATAGATGTCATCGGCAGTAATGAGCCTAAAGCCTCGAATGGGCATCGTTTCATCCTTGTTGCACTTGACTACTTCACAAATTAGGTTGAAGCTGCTTTGTATGCCAGTGTCACTTGGAATGTCGTGGTGAAATTCATCAAGAAAAAGTTAATATGTCGCTATGGCCTTCCGAGCAAGCTCATTACAGACAATGGGACTAATTTGAACAATAAGATGATGACACAATTATGTGAGGACTTCAAAATTCAACATCACAATTCGTCTACCTATCACCCTAAGATGATGGGGCAATCGAAGCTGCCAACAAGAACATTAACAAAATCATCCAGAAGATGGTGGTCACATACAGAGACTGGCACGAGATGCTTCTGTTCGAATTGCATGGATACCGTACATCTGTTCATACTTCAACTGGGGCAACTCCGTTCTCCTTGGTATACGGGATGGAGGAAGTTCTCCCTATCGAGGTTGAGATCCCTTCCTTAAGGGTACTAATGGAGACCAAACTAGACTAGGCTGAGTGGGTTCAAGCTTTCTTTGACCAGCTAAACCTCATCGATGGTAAGAGGTTAATTGCAATATGCCATGGTCAATTGTATCGAAATGGTTAAAAAGAGCGTTCGAAAAAGAAAGTGCATCCTAGAGAATTTTGAGAAGGAGACTTGGTGTTGAAAAAGATCATCCCGATCTAGAAAGACCGTCTAGGTAAATGCACTCCAAACTATGAAGGACCCTATGTGGTCAAGAAAGCCTTCTCAGGTGGAGCCCTAATCCTCACAAACATGGACGGTAAAGACCTCTCGAATCCGGTGATGTCGGATGCCGCGAAGAAATATTATGCCTAAAAGAAATAATAATAAAAAAATAAAATATACAAAAGGGGCTCGCTAGGTTGAAAACCCAAAAGGGAAACCTAGGCAAAAGTTAGAGCGACTAAAAAAAGAAGAAGAAGAAGAAAAAAGACAAAAATAGAAAAAAAAGAGAATAAAAAAGCTCGCTTGGTTGAAAACCCGAAAGGGTGGCCTAGGCAAAAATTAGAGCGATTCGGTGGGTTGAAAAATCGGAAAGAGCGGCCCAGGAAAAAGTTAGGGTCAAAATAAAGTCATCACTAGGCTGAAAACATTAAAAGGCAGACTAGCGAAAAGTGCGAAATAAAGTCAAATAAATCGCGGAAAATGGCATGTCGAATCATAAAGTGGAGCAAATGATGAGCTAGCAAACTGGGGCAATTCCTCTCTGAATCTGATTGAGTGGCGTTCAAGGTCGCCGTCATGTAGTACTAGCGTTGTCATCTAGAAAGCATCACTTGAGGATCCAAGAGCCTTCTTCATAGCCCTCATCTTTGTACATATTGCTTTGTACACACTTTCTAAACAGCTACCATCTTCATAAATACCCGTTTCATTTTGAATAAAAATCTCCTTCTCCCTTTTGGAGAAATTTGCTGTGCATTTTCTTAATTGTATATTAAATAGAAATACATGTTTACATTTATAGCTAGAAGCATTACAATTTCTTTGACAGATTAAGTATTGCAGCGAACTTGATGAACCCTCCCAGGATAAAAGTTCTCAAAACATGGTAAGGTAGTGCGAACGGGTCTTCACCTTAAAAGTGGGTGCTCTTGCAAAAATCCAGCTCGAGGCACACTTGAATTAGGATATGAGGAAGTTCAACATGTCAGCTTAGTTCTGAACCTTTTGGAGCACATTACTGCAAGGAGTCGAGGAAACACCTTTGTCGCAGATAAATAAGCTTTGAGTTTAAAACTCAATGGAAACAACTCTTTTTCTGAATACTAAGATGTATGCCTTAGTTCGTTTGCCTGTTACTATTACGTTTTTTAGGACCTAGTGCATTGTTGATACACCACTGTCAATATTGAAGGACATTATGTAAGGCCTAAAGTAACAACTAGTCTTGAAATAAAGGGGAAAAATCAGATATAAAATGAAAAGCTTTGTTATAATGTACAGGCTTGTTGAATTTCAAGCTCCTACCACAAAAAAAGAAGCTTTTTTCTATTGTTTCCCATAAACCTTCCTTTGATTTATATATTTTGCATACTCCAGAATGAGGCCACTGAAGACTAAAAGGTTCTTCAAAAAGAAAGATCATGAAATAATCATTGTCGTGGAAGCTTCCTGATAAGACAATTCTATGAATAATGAGATATTCAGAGAATTGGAGAAAATAGGGATTCTAATGAAGGAATAGAACCCGTGTATATTGAGACATAGAATTCACAAGATTCATAAATTTGTTTTCGCAATAGAATAACCATCAATTCTGACTAATTACAGAATCGCTATTATTCTTTATTCTTTATTACAATAAAAGTCAGTATCACATTGAAGGACAAGATCAGGATCGAAGTGTTGAGGAAGTTGTTGCCCTGGGAAAGAAATGGGAAACCATAATTTTGTAACACGGTTGTAAATAAACAATAGATCATCTGGGCTCATATGTATGCTGCGGCATAGAATTAATCCGTTCCTAGAAGAAACTATTTTGATTGACCTTAATAGCAATTCCAGAACATCACTATATATACAAGAGAATGATTTCAAAGAATACAACTCAATTTGTTGGTTTATGTAGCTCTGAATGAAGAAGCATGAGACATCTTTTTCAATCTAATTTTAACTCTGCTTCAGACAAAAATAAGATTCTTCTAAACTCTCTGAGATTAACTTGTTCATTGACTTGTCTACAGATTTGAGTTTAAATGACATTGGCTGGTAGCAATGTAAATATAGCAAATAAATCGTTTTGAGACACTTTGGACATTGTCATGGTGAGGATTATTGATATGCAATTAGACAAGCAAACAACATTCGATGAGAGAGGTTTACAATGGTAGAAAACTTGATGGAGAAAAGAAATGTTTGAGAGGTGTTATGATACCTTGAATTCAGTGGTATAAATAAGAGTGGCCGTGAGAAAATTCATATGCAATTAGAACTATTGGTAAAATTTTAATTCCCTCGTATTCATGTTATCAATTCAAATTTTGACTTTTATACTTTGATAATAATAATAGTCTATTATTATTTTAAATAGGTCAAATATATATGCAAAGGCACAAATAATAATATCGATTACTTTAGTAAAAAATTAAATTATGTTTAAATTAATAAAATCATGGACCACAATGATAGTCAAATTATCCGTTAGAATAATGATTCCTTTCTTAATTTTTTATTGTTTTTCTATTTATGTTTACATACTTTTTTGGAAAAAAAAATTCACTAGTGCAAAAAAGGCTTTTTAATCAGTTATTTTTGACATTTTCAATCGGTTATTGAACCACTCTGGATTATGGCGATGTTAAAAATAAAGTCTTCCAAATCTGTTATAGAACCGATTGGAAAAATATATTTTTCAAATGGTTATATAAACAACTGATTGGAAAAGTATTCAATTTTTTTTTAAAAAAAAAGAAACACAAAGTGCCAAACACAGGACTTGAACCCGAAACAGCCGGTTGCATATTAACCGAGTGGAATATTAATATTTTCTATCAGTTGTAGCAAAAACTTATTGGAATCAATTTATTTCAATCGGTTTTAAAATAAATGATTTAAAATAGTGTTGTTAAATGTCATTTTTGCAGTAGTATAAATCATAAATTTGAGGTTTAAATAATATTAGTCACACTATCCGTTATATTATTTTTTCCAAATGCAAATTTGGCATATATCATATTGTTATAGTGGTAAGTTTTTGCCTAAAAAGTCCATCAATCTACTTTAGACAAATAAAATGATAATTATGATTTTCTGATTAACGTATATAATTATGTAATGTTTAAAACTATTTTATTTAATATTTTTATATCATATTGTTTGCATGATTACATTTAATCTTGAAATTTAACATTTAGAAGTTAGAACTAATTAATCAACAGTGATTTTTTTCTACTCCCTCCGGTACTTTTCTTTTTTGTTGCTTTATAGCCTTAAAATTTTATCTTATAAGTATTTTTGTTTTGTATTTTAAAGATTCATTTAATTTTTTTTTTTTCATCAACGCTCCTATTTAATGTAGGTGATAGTGAATGCTAATAAAGAACATTAAATGAAATGATTAAAAAGCATTGAAAAAGACTAAGGTTGGAAAAACGAGCTTAGCCCAATAGGCCAAGTTGCATATTAGAACCTGCCAACCCAAATAGCCTGATAACCTGCATGGGCCAGCTGCGGGGCGAGAAGGGTTAGTTCGGTAACTAGTTTTCCTTTTTTCTTATAAAAATACATATTTTTATTTATGCAAAGAGATTTTAAAAATCTCAAAACAAAAGAAATACAATTAAAAATTTAAAAATTACACTTTTTTATGAAAACATAATTTTTTTAATAAAAACACTTTTTTTAAGAAAAGTCTTTTTTTTTTTAATAAAACCATGTTTTTCATTATTTTTGGCGAGCTAAACGAGTCAGCCCGTGGCTCGTTAGGACAATTTAAAAATGGGTTTTGCTAGGAAAATGAACCCATATAGTGGTGTCAAGCCGGCCCATATGTTTTTTGGCCGGCCAATTGTGTGGCGGGCTAAATGGGATGGAGTGACTCGTCTTGTCATCCCTATAAAAGAGTACATAATTATATGTAAAAACCTTAAACAACAAAATAAAAAGACCGGAGAGAGTAAGAGCTTATTTGAAACAGATTTGGTTTTTAGTTTTTAAAATTTGTATTATATAATAGTTTTTAGAAACTGTTTTGGAAAAAAGAGATAGGAGTTTTCAATATAAATTTGTGTATAAATTCAAAAAATTGAAAATTGAAAACCAAAACAAATTTTAGATGTTTCCAAATTTTAGTTTTTAAATCCTGAAAAACAAAAACTATTCCCAAAAACTATTTTTAAAAACTAGTCTATCAAACGTGTTTTTTAATTTTTTATTTTTAAAAACAAAAAACTATTTTAAATAACAGAAATCAGACAAGTCCTAATATATTCTCACCTTATTATTACCCAGATAAAAAGTTAATGCTTTCAACATATAATTAAGCTTACCTTTTCAACTAATTCTCACCGCCATAGCTCAACTTTGATTCTTCTATTGCTAACTAGTTAATTAGAGCAGCATGTTTTGCAAGGGTTTATAATTATTAAAATTAAAATATATTATAAAAATATTAAAATGTAATTTTTTTGAAAAATATTTTAAAATAGAAATTAGAATTATAAAGAAAATATAAGAACTTTTTGTTCGACAATTTCACAATTATGGGAAAATCTTTTCAATATTGAGAAACTTTTTTCTTAAGCAGCTTCAAATTAAATACTATAGTTGATTGCTATCAACAATTAATAATTTGGCACAGACGCAGGTTCAACTGCCTAGGGGCAATTGCCCCCACTAGGTTGAGGATTTTATTATATACCTAAATACCTTTGAATATATATGTAAAACCTTATATGCCCCCACAGTCAATTTAAGGTGCCCCCAGGACCTTAAATTAAGCCCAAACGGTAAGTTTTTTTGGATTGGAGGTTTGCTTCTAGTTATCTTTTTTGTTATTCAATTCTTTTTTTGTTTTTATTTTTTTTTTAAGGGTAGTAGGTAAATCTACTTGGATTTTGAAAGCACTAATTATATGCAGCCTTATGAAAAAATATTATAAGTTTTTATAAGCTATTTTAAATTTATTTTCATAAGTTTCATAGAAGAGTTTATCAAAATAAACTATTTTTAGTTTATTCAAGTAATTTTATTTATAAATAAACTCTAAAAAATTAAAGAATTTATTGTATAAATGTTTAATTAAGCTGTATATCCAAACTAGGTTTAATTTATTTTTTATTTTACATTGTGATACTTTCAGTGCAATCATTTACATTTATAATGACTCTAAATATTTTGGCAATATTAATTGTAGTTCTAGTCATAGAAAAATTTTCCGAAAGAAAAAAAACATTATATAAAGACAAAACATCTCGAGTATAGGAGGAATGTAGAAATTAAGAATGAAAAAAAAATTTGCATAGATGAATATTTGTCAGTAAAATTCATCACAAATAATTCATATATGTGTGCCCTTAAAAAAACATATATGTTATTTTAAGTATGTTTTCGTCAACGTCTACAGATAATAACTCAATATATATAAACAAAAATATTGAAAATTTTATTAAATATTAAATACCTTAAAAATATATATAGGATTCTCATTTATAAATATAATTTTAAGTGCCTAAATTTTTCATATATTTCAAGTATTTTATAATTCAATAAATACATGTGTACACACACATATATATGTATATATATTCTCCACTAAATAAAATTTTTGTATCCGTTACGGTTAGTAATACTAACCGACAGGACTGTATCTAGCAATTTCGGGGTCTTAGGCGAAAATTAAGGCAGGAGCCTATGTTAATATAGATTAATAATTTTTATGTTATTTTTCTGGCTTTTTCAGCAGCAAAATTATTTATTAAAGTTTTATAATCAAATAATTCTAACATCTTACTCTCAATAGATAATATAACTAATCCATTTAATCTATCTTGTAGCATAGTTGATCTAAAATATGATTTAATTAATTTTAATTTTAAAAAGCTTCTTTCGGCGGTCGCGAAACTTACAGGTAATGTTAATAGTATCCTATAAGCAATGTATGTATTTGGAAAATAACCTAATTTTTTTGTATAGTTCAATATTTTTAATGGTGCGTTAATTTCATTTGTTAGAATTTCTTTAGTAACTTTAGTTTTGAAAACAAATCAAGACTATCAATATCAGAATTGTCCTCAAAATTTTTTCAAGATTAATACAATATTTTTTCAATTCATCTTCCCCATATATCTGTGAATGAAACTTTTTTTAAGCTATGGCCATGCACAGTCACATCTACGAGTATCCAAAATTAGAACCGTAGTGATAATCACTTTACTTGTACCTACAATGATAAACAATAAAAAAAGTGAGATGTAACGATTATAATTTGTAAATAATTATTCAATTTCAATTCAATCGATTGCTTTAAAAGCAAAGCAAATGAGTGAAATGTTGAATGTTCAAACTTATTGAAAATTTGAGACGCTAGCAACGTGCAGTGTATGTAATTGTAAATTACTTGAATGCATGTAATATAAAGAAGAGTTCTGAAGTGAAAATAGAGAGAATGAGAAAGAGAGAGAACAAATAGGAAAATGTGAGGTTAACAATTTTTTTCAAAAAAGTGGCATTTTTTCTTTGTCAAAGAAAAGTAAATTGTATTAATGTAACAACCTAACAAGTAGCCAATAGATCATAGATTCATGTGCTCAGCAATCCAATGAATCTCACGAGTGACATTTCATTTGAAAAAACTTAAAAATGAGTTGTGAACTCTTAAGTAGTATAAAAAATAGGGGAAAAAACTATAAAAAATGTAACATATGGGCCTTATAAAAATATTGGGTCCTATCTAAAACATTATTTTTTAAAATCAAAATTTATATCAATAATAGGTAGGAGGGATTGAGACCACCCAATTTTGGAAATCCCACCATCTCTTTATATATAAGAATCATAAATCTATATATTAAAAAGGATGGTGCTACTCCCAATAGGGATGGTGCTAATCCCTTCCACCTCAATAATATTGCTATTAAAAAAAATTAAATTGGGGGCCTTATAAATTTGGGGGCTCTAGGCCATGGCCTTAGTTGCCTTATTGAATATCCAGCCCTGCTAACCGGGTAAGTATTTTATGGGTGTTGCTAAACAATATCCTAAGGGCACTTGTTAAGATGTGATAACTACATAATCTTTAACCCTATGACTTACTATAAAAAGTATCATTAAATGGTTTTTCAAATTTTGAAAAAATAAATTTTATATATCTCGATATAATATTACCATATTTGTATCCTTAACAAGTGCCTTAAGGCCATTGTTTAGCATTTTCTATTTTTCTTTTTAGAAATCAACATATTTCTTCTCATTTGTCTCAAACCAAAGAAAAGTAGTAGTATTGTTATCTGTGTAATTTATTTCTTCTCATCCAACCAAATATAGGGTTAGCATTTCAAGATGAGACAACTTAGAAATAAAAATAGTCAACTTTAATTATTGAGTTTAAAATTTCCTTATTTAATACTTCTTCCGTTTCTATTATACTTCCTTCATTTCAAAATTATTGTCAATTTAATCACTTTGACTTATATTAAAAAATTATTGATTGTGACATGATTTTAATATGAGTAGACTAAAGTAGAGATGGCACCCGTGGATACCCGACGATAATGGCCGTCGTTAAAATCCAATATTTATATCCACGGGTACCCGTGGATACACGTTACCCGCTAAAAGTAATAAAAAATTATAAGTTTATCATATTTTAAGTAATTTTTTCTTTAATTTCTAAAGATGATATTAAATATTTAACATAAAAAAGTATGTTATATTTTTTTAATGTGAAATGTCTTTAAAAAATATAATATCTTCACACTTAAAAGAAAAAACATAAATATTAAGTGATAATTATATTATTTAAATATTTATTTTTTATATTAATTTTATTCTAATAGTTAATATAATTACTAATATTGTAACATCCCTAAAATCCCTAAGTAATAAAGAGACTTAGGACTTAAGGGATTTAGTTGCAAATAACAAAGAAAAAAGGAAGGAGGATCAGTAGTTGCAAGTAGAGAGGTTAAAGGAGGAACCAAAAGGACTTGTATATTCGAATATGAATAGCTATATTCGAATATGAATGAACTATATTCGAATATGGATGAGTGATATTGGAATACGGACTTTGCATATTCGAATGTGGATGAGTGATATTCGAATATGGACTTTGCATATTCGAATATGGATGTGTGATATTCGAATATGAAGGTCTGATATTCGACTATGAAAGACTGATATTCGAATATAGAGATGTGATATTTATTTAGAGAAGCCTCATATTTGAATATGAATGGCTCATATTCGAATATGGACCCCCTAAACTATAAATATGGGGACCGTACCTCCAAATTTCACCATTTTCTCTCTAGCACTACGCTCGCTCAGAATCTTCTTTTCAAAGATCTTTCACTAAACCTCCATCACGAATCAACAACACTCCACGACTCTGTCGTGCATTCTGAAGTGCTAGGTTATCCCGAGAACGGGGTAGATAACCTAATGCAAAGGGGCTATCCCGAAAGGGGTAGATAGTCCCTAGACTAGCCCTAAAAGGGTTGGTAGCCCGACAGTAGGAACCTGGAAGGACGCTTGCTAGTGGGCATGATGATGAACTCAGTTGTGCATTCTCTGTCATGCACCTATGGTGGATTATCCGTGCACACAAGGTTTCCCATTAAAAGAGGAAAGAGATGAAATGGAAAATAAAGTAATTCATGGCATGCATCCATACTTGTCATTTCATGCATATTGTGTGTGTTTGTTAGGAATTTGATTTGAGGAAGTTTTCCAATTAGACTGGCTGCAATATTGTATATATTATTTTCAATACTAACAGTTACTCAGTTATATGTCGTACATATAACTAACGGTTATAGTATTGTAGGTGATACCGACTCGGAGGGTGTCAGTGCTTGAGAAGACGTTAGCAGCTGTATTGCGATATACTTAGGTAGTCATTTGTTTTGTTGTATGGCTACTTAGTCGGATTGGTATTCTCTGTGGGTTGTAAAAGGAACAAAAACACTTTTATGTAAATATATGTATATATCTATATAGTTTTTGACTTCCGCTATGTATTAAAAAAAAAAACTGATCCTAAAATCTAGGTGTTACAAATATAAATTTTATATTGAAATATAAATTTAAATCTACTTTTTTTATTTCTTAAATTTTTTTTCAATAATTTTTTTAAGTAAATAAAATATCCATGGATACTTGACAAATACCCGCGAATCTGCGGGGACGAGTAGCGAGGGACTACTACCCACCTCCGCCCCTGTCCCGTCCCAACTGGTAACTAAAGTGGTTGACAAAATAATTAAAAATAGATATGATGATTTGTGAATGAAAGAGGTGATGACTGTGAGAGAAATATAAAAATATACAATTTATTGCATCTTGAAATCCTAAAATAATAATTGTTTTGAAATAAAAATTGAAGTTTAAAATGACTATAGTTTTGGAATGAAGGGAGTAAGGTCTTATTTGAACAATTAAATTTATTAAGATAACATGTAATAAAATTAATTAATGTATTAATTTTAAAAAATGTACTTATAATATCCCTAACTTGACCATTTTCTCTTTCATCATTACATTAATTACCTCTCACTATCTATTTCTAGAATCTCACTAATTATATATATAATGGACAAATATAAAAAAAAAAGTAATGATTGCTCGTAGAAAATTGTTTGAGTTTTATATTATGGCTTAAATATGTTTTAGGTCCTTATAAAATATGTGATCTTTCATATTGACCCCTATACTTTTTTTTTGACTTAAATCCTCAACAATATTGAAATGACTAGTTTTAGTCCCTAAAATGAATTAATGACTTTTCTTCCAAATAGTCTTAAGCTATTCAATTATTTAATTATTTAATTAATAAAAAATAAAAATAAAAACACTTTCCTTTTCTCCCCCCTTCTTTCTCGCCTTTCCCTTCCTCCTCCCCTTTCCTTCCCCATCACCACTACCACCTACCGCCACCATCACCTAACACCATCACCTACACAAAATTAGACCAGCAGCACAAAAAAAAAAAATAGAAGAGTAGGTCAAAGAAGAGAAGAAAACTGTGAAAAGATTAATAATCAAATGCTGATTGGACTAAGAATTGGAATAGGTGCAGTGATTAACATAAAAGAAATGAAAGAACATTACAAGAATGCGCTAATTTAACGACAGCTCGCGATCGTTGCTATTTCGCAACAGCATCCTTACATTTTGCGATGGAAATAACCGCTATTAATGTTGCGATGGAAATTTTCGTCGCTACTACTGTAATCTAGGCATGAAATTCTTTTTTATACTTTTCCAATGAATGGAAAGCTTGGGGCAACGGACCGGGGGGTCGCAAACTTAGCGACTGTCCCAACCATCACAAACGGTCACATTTTATTTTTTTTATAATTTATTTACATGTTTTGTGCATTTGGTGATGCACCGGGCTGTCGCAAATTAGCGACGGTCCCAACCGTCACAAAAGGTCCGGGATTTTTTTTATGTTTGGTGTTAAGGGGCAACGGATTGGGCCGTCGCAAATTAGCGAAAGTCTCGGCAGTCGAAAACCTTCTTGGTTTCTTTTTTTTTTTGTATTTGTTGCTGAGGGTCGACGAGCCGGGCCATTGCAAATTAGCGATGATCTTGGCCATCTTAAACAGTCCAAGAAGCTTTTTTAATTTTTTTTCTTAAGTGTTGAGGGGCGACGGACCAGGCCGTCGCATATTAGCGACGGTCCTAGTTGTCGCAAATAGTCCAAGAAGCGTTTTCTTTATTTTTTTGTTTAGTGTTGAGAGGTGACGGACCAAGCCATTGCAAATTAGCGACTGTCCCAGCCATCGCAAACAGTCCCGGAAGCTCCTTTTTTTTTAATTTTTTTTTGTGTTTGGTGTTGAGTGGCGACAGACCCGGCCGTTGCAATTTAGCGACGGTCCCAACCGTCACAAATTGTCCAGGAAGTTTTTTTATTATATTTTTTTATGGCTGAAGCTGGGCAAGATGTTACCGTTTTAATTTGTAAATATTATTTTTTTGGCACGCCTATTTTCGTGACTAATATTAAGATTGAGTTTAAATTAAAACCCTTTTTCTTTTTCTTTTCTACTCCAAAATCACTTCTCACTTTCTATTTTCTTTTTCTCCTTTGTCTAAGACACGTGCCGACCACCACCCATGCTGCCCACCACAAGCACCGCCCGCCGCCGACGCTGACCGCCGACCACTATTTGTGTTGAGCCACTCCGCCGCCTTCACTCCTCTTTGCACCACGCCGCCTCTTCTCCGCGCCACCGCCTCTCTTCTCCAAAACCACCTTTCTCCCTCTCTTTTCCAAAACTACCTTTCTTCTCCAAAACCACCACTCATCCTCTTCTACCTCCTCTCTTCAAACTTTAATTGGTGATTATTTAAGTTTTTTATCATTTTTTATATTTATATTATAATTAAAGTTAATGTGTTTTTTTGTATAACCACATGTTTCCCCCACCCTTAGGATGAGACTAATCCCGTTCACGCTGCATGGCTGGTGCTGGCCCCTAGGAATTTGGCATAGGTGGGATTCGAACACGAAACCTTCCGCTGTGGATCGTCCCTCCTATGTGTTTATGTGAGTATAATATAATTAAAGTTATAATGTATGTATGAAATTGATTATAAAATTAAAAAATTATAATTTATTGGTTATGAGGAATTTTTTTAGTTATGTGTTTATGTTAGTATAGTATAATTAAAGTTATAATGTATGTATGAAATTGATTATTAAATTCAAAACTTATAATTTATTGGTTATTAGGATTTTTTCGGTTAGTTATGTGTTTATGTTAGTATAGTATAGTTAAAGTTATAATGTATATATGAAATTGATTATAAAAATTCAAAAGTAGATGATCAATTACTTTATAATAGAGTAATAGTAGTATTATAGATTTAAATTACAAACTAAATTTGATTTTGATTGTGTTTATGTGATTTTAATTAAATATAGAAATTGTTTGGCAAATTTGCAACTAAAAGTTCTGTTGCAAATCTAAGGTAGAGAAGGCCAAAATGACGCAAAGAAAAAAATTGCACTAAAAAAACTAAGCCACAGAAATATCCATGGCAAAGTTGCCACGGAAATTTACGTGGCAAAGAAAATTTAAGAGGGACTCCAAGTGGCGCCAAAAAAAAGATTTGCACCAAAAAAATTAGCCACGGAAATAATCGTGACAAATTTACGACAGAAATATTTGTGGCACTTTTAGTGAAGACTCGATGGTTGTTGCTAGTCCGTCGAAAAATCTATACGAGCGACGGAAATAACTTTTTTGCCACGGATATTTCCGTGGCTATTGGGAAGCATTCTCGTAGTGGAAGAACATATATGAACTTGAAACCATAACCGAGAATGTATGAAAATGGTTTCAAGTGATGCATTAATAGCCACCGATTAACCGGTGGAAATGTGGCTTTCCACCGATTAACTGAACGGATATAAGTTTTCTTGGCGTTTCTGTTAGGCTTACGCTCTGATTTCAGCATATTTGCATGGTTTCATCGACTATCCTCTTGTGTTTATCTCTATTGATATTTCTGCACAATTTTTCAAATTCTATGACAAGAATATTTGTCACATCAGCATGAAAGCAGGCAGAAGCCTACACTAATAGGTGGTTCAATTGTAGCAAGATGGTGAAGACAAGAAGGAAGAATCAAGCTGCCAAGGGCACCTCTGCGCGCGGCGGAGAGTTGCCGGGAGAACAACCTTTCGCGAATGGACCCCTCCACGCCAGCAGGAGGAAATCAGAGTCGTTGATCCAGTGATGTTAGGACAGAGGATGGTCACCATTGAGGACGGCATGAACGACCTCAAAGAGATGATCAAGAAGCAAGCTGAAGAAATTGAAAAAATGAATAAGGAACGTGAGGCTTGGATAAAACAACAACTGGAGTTCCAGGAAATATTGGTAAACCTCGGTCTGGGACAACAAGCTCCTCCACAACATGAGAATCAGCGAGATAGACAGAATCGACAAGATGAAAAACAAGTCTCCATGGTGGGACCGCAGATCCTGCTATCTCAACCCGCCATCCTCCTTCCTCGCTTCCTTGAGATCGACCACGAGGAGCGGGTTGCAGAAAATGATATTCAGATAGACGGATGTCATAACCCATTTGTTCTAGCAATAATGAACTTTGAAATGCCAACAAACTTCAAATTTGCTGTGCAAATTGATCTTATGACGGGACCACTGATCCCCAAGACCATATCGAGATCTTCCAGCAGACTATGGTCTTCCATGGAGCTAAAGAGCATGTGATATGTCGGGCTTTCCCGCTGACATTGAGGGCTGCCGCGTGAAGATTGTTCTCATTGCTACCAGCGGGATCCATTACGGGATGGAAGGCACTCAAAGACAAGTTTGTCTCTAATTTCATAAGCACTAAACAACAATTCAAAACAAAACACCATCTGGAAAGGATAAAGCAGAAGCCTGAAGAACCGCTGATGGACTATATCATCCGCTTTAACGTAGAGTTCCTAGAGGTACGCGATGTCACGCCTAATGTGATGTTGTATTTTCTTAGACAAAGCCTGAAGCCGGGAGGATTTGCCAAGGATCTGGCAGGAAAAAAGCCCAAAAGCATGGAAGAGTTAAAGCAGCGAGCTGAGAAGTGGATCCAGATTGAGGAATGGGTCCAAAACAACAAAGCTAATAATCAAACCGCGAAACAAGAAAGAGATAAAAAAGAAAAGTAAAAGGCGACTTACGGTGGGAAGTCCAGGGACAATGACAAGACTTATGACCAAAGTGGTAGACTGCCCAGAGGAGCTTACTCTAATTACGCACCCCTTACTATGCCACCCTCACGGGTATATAAGGAAATCATGTACTCGGATCTCAAAGATAGACCCCCGCCATTAAGGTCGCAGTCAAAGAACAAAGATAAATTTTTCTTGTATCATAAAGATCACGGGCACTATACCAATGAGTGCATCCACCTTAAAGACGCTATAGAAAAGCTAATAAGACAAGGAAAACTGAAGCAGTTCGTCCAGAAGAATGACGAAGGAACATCCTGGGGTAGGAGCCTATCACTTTCGAGAAGGCATGGTTCCAGCATCGGGAATAGGGATTCAGATCAGGGGTGAGATGAAAGGCGACGATCGAGGTCCCGTAGCCCGAGGCGACATGACAACCCGGCCTCGAAAGGCATCATTAACGTGATCGCTGGGGGTTTAGACCAGGCAGAACCGTCAGAGTCGTCCAGAAAGAGAACCCGGGATGAAAGGGATTACTGCATGGCTGTCAAGGCGATTAGGAAAATGACGCTGGCATTTTCAGAAGATGACTTACCGATAGACGAAACGGGATCAAACGCCCCTCTAGTCATCACGGCTAGAATGGCAGGGTATGAAGTGTAGAGGCTATTTGTGGATCAAGGGAGCTCGATTGACATAATGTTCTGAGACCTTTTCCAGAAGCTGGGCTTGACTAAAAAAGACTTGATCCCACATAAAGGAAATTTGATAGCTTTACAGGGGATACTATCTCCCCTAAGGACTATGTGAAGATGAAGGTAACTTTAAATGCAATCCTTGGTAGGTAAAATTTCTAGTTGTTGACTGTCCATCGGCTTACAATGCAATCCTTAGTAGGCCGACTTTAAATGAACTAGGAGCGGTGGTCTCAACCCTGCACATGGCAATAAAGTTCCCAAGTTATAGGGACGACATTGTCAAGGTGCAGGGTAAAGGCCTGGAATCACAGCTTTATTACCTGGAGAGCCTCAAGATAACAAAGGTTGCTTCAGCACAAGAAAAGGAAGAACAAAAAGAAGATACCAAAAAAGAAGCGAAAGGGAAACAAAAGTTCGTCAGACGAGATGCTGCGGTAATGTTGGCAGACCTTGATCCCAGAGGAGTGTTACAACATCAGCAACAAGAGCCAGAAGGTGACTCAGTCGAGATACAAGTCGGCAATAAGCCTGAACAGACCCAAAATTTTGCTGCCACCGACTTGTAATACGGGAAGGGTTAAGACCAATTGCCCAGAAGAAAAGGAGAATGGGCCAAGAAAGAGCAACGACAATCGAGGCGCAGGTCAACGAGTTGCTAGACGCAGGATTCATCTGTGAGGTACAATACTCAGATTGGCTATCCAATGTTGTTATGGTCAAGAAGGCAAATAGCAAGTGGAGGATGTGCACAGACTACACAGACCTGAACAAGCCTTGTCCGAAGGATCCCTTCCCATTACCTTGCATTGATAAATTGGTAGATAATTCCGCGGGTTATCAGTATCTCTCATTTCTACCTGCCTATTCTGGGTATTATCAAATACCCATGAACCCCGATGATCAGGATAAAACATCTTTTATTACTGATCTCGGGGTATTTTGCTACAATGTGATGCCTTTTGATTTAAAGAATGCAGGGGCGACATACCAGCGGATGATGAATAAAGTCTTTGTCAAGATGAGGGGCAAGGAAGTCGAGGTGTACATTGGCGATATGATCGTCAAGAGCAAAGAAGGCGAAGACCCATCCAAGGACCTGGAGTCCGTCTTTCAACGTCTACGACGGCTAAAATGTTTGTTTGGTATGGAAGCAAGAAAGTTTCTGGCTTCATACTCACGAGTCGCGGCATAGAGGCAAATCCAAACAAATGTCAGGCGATCCTCGACATGGCAAGCCCAAGGTTAGTGAAAGATGTACATAAGCTCAATGGGAGGATTGCAACTTTGTCGCGCTTTCTCCCGGCATCAACAAAACTTTGCCTCCCAATGTTCAAAATTCTCAAGAAGCAGGACTCTTTTAATTGGACCCAGGAGGGCGAAGACGCTTTCCAAGTACTCAAAGTTTCCTTGGTGTCTCTGCCCGTCTTAACCAAGCTGACTGCGAGCGATACATTGGTACTCTACGTCGTGGTAGCAGACGAAGCTGTAAGTGCTATGTTGATCTGAGAGGAGGGAAAAGATCAATTGGCCATTTACTTTGTTTCCAGGGCTCTGTAGGGTGCTGAGGTAAATTATCAACGACTTGAAAAAGTAGCTTTTGCATTATTGATAGCTTCTAGGAAATTGCGCCCGTTCTTCCAGTGTTACCCAATTTTGGTCAGAACCAACCAACCAATACGACAGATATTGCATAAGCCGGACTTGGCGGGGAAGATGATGTCGTGGGCCATTGAAATAACCCAATATGACATATCTTACGAACCGCGACTTGCAATCAAGGCGCATGTCCTGGCTGACTTTCTGGCAGAAATGACGCATCCCGGGGAATCACATCCCGGGGAATGGATGATATATGTTGATGGCTCGTCAAACACTAAAGGATGTGGCGCGAGGGTGATACTTGAAAACTAGGATGGCTTGGCAATCGAATATTTATTGAAATTTGTATTCCTAACATCAAACAATCAGGCTGAGTATGAAGCCTGCCTTGCTGGAATACGGATGGCCAAAGAGTTGGGGGCAAATGTTGTCACCATCTGCTCAGACTCGAGGCTGGTTGTTTCTCAGATTAAGGGGGAATACCAGGCAAAGGAACCTATAATGCAGAAGTATCTCGCCAAAGTACGAGATGCTTTGGTGGGGTTATCCAAGTTGGAGATCAGACATATCCAGAGAGGCAGAGGAGGTAATTCCCTATCCCAGTCTAACTTTGCAGGTGCAAGAAGCTGACTGGAGGACGCCCCTAATCGACTATATCGAAAGAGGAATCATGCTAGAGGGCGACAAAGAATAGAAAAAGATAATAAAAAAGGCAACGAGATTCACAGTAATCGAAGGCCACTTATTCAGGAAGGGGATCTCAACCCCTCTCCTAAAATGTATTGGTCCAGAGGAAGTCTGGTACGTGCTGGCCGAGATACATGAAGGAAGTTGCGGACATCATGTCAGGGCCAAATCTTTGGCCAGGAAAGCATTGAGAACGGGGTACTTTTGGCCAACAATGCAGGAAGATGCAACTAATCACGTTAGAAAATGTGAACAGTGCCAACGACATTCTAACATCCTCACATCCCGCAAGAAGAGCTGCACACTCTCTCCACGCCATGGCCATTCCACACATGGGAAATGGACATCTTGGGGCCCTTCCATAAAGCCTCGGGACAATTGAAACACTTGGTTGTGGCAGTGGATTATTTCACCAAGTGGGTTTATGAAGAACTTCTAGCCACCATTACTTTAGCAAGATTGCAAGCCTTCACATTTAAAACGATCATATGTCACTTTGGGATCCCGGCCGAGATTGTCACAGACAATGGGACTCAATTTACAGGAAGTCAGTTCAGAGAGCTCCTGGAGGGGCTGCAAATTCGACATCATTTTTCAAGTGTCGAGCATCCCCAGACAAATGGGCAGGCTGAAGCAGCAAATAAAGTTATCTTGAACGGTTTAAAAAAGCGACTTGAGGATGCAAGGGAGATTGGGTTTATAATCTGTATCAGGTACTGTGGAGTTATAAGACCACCCCGCAGAGTACTACGGGAGAAACTCCTTGTCGGCTTGTATATTGAATGGATGTGGTAATCCCGGTAGAGATTGATGAACCATCATGGAGAGTTATGCACACTCCACAAGATAATGATGAAATTTTGAGAGAAGAACTCGACCACGTGGATGAAGTCCGAGAGTTGGCACGGTTGACCGAAATGTCGAGAAAGCAGCGAGTTGCACAGAGGTATAACGCCTAGGTCGTGGAACGCAAGTTTGCAGTAAACGATCTTGTATTAAGAATGGCCAGCATTGGCCTAAAGAATGCAAAAGATGGAAAACTTGCAGCAAACTGGGAAGGCCCTTACCGGGTTATAAGAAGTACACGAAAAGGTCAATATGCCCTAGAGACTTTACAAGGAGGAGATTTGCCGCGGACCTTCAATGTCAAGGACCTAAGGAGGTACTACAGTTAAAGACTAGTGTGCTCATTTATGTTTAAGTCAATGTTGTATTCCACGTTTTGATGTATAATTTCTGTAAGGGGTACTCTTTTTCCTTCTTGGGTTTTTTCCCTAAGGAGGGTTTTACCTTGAAGGTTTAATGAGGCCCTAGGTTTTGTAACCCAATCATATACTAATAAAGAACACAAATTTATCAAATTTTAAGATTTCAATATCAGACATCTGATGATTACAATTCAAAAAGCGTTCAAGAGGGTCGAAGATCCCAGCTTGGGTGACATGCACCAACGAGATAGGCCACAGGCCTTGAAGTACTTCATCAGGATCAAAGATCCCAATAGGGCGACACGCCCCAATGAGATGGCCAGAAGTACTTCATCAGGATCAAAGATCCCAATAGGGCGACACGTCCCAAAGACATAGCTACAGGCCCTGAAGTACTTCATCAGGATCAAAGATCCCAATAGGGCGACACGCCCCAACGACATGGCCACAGGCCTTGAAGTACTTCATCAGGATCAAAGATCCCAATAGGGTGACACTCCCCAACGAGATGGCCACATACCTTGAAGTACTTCATCAGGATCAAGGATCCCAATAGTGCGAAACGCCCCAACGATTTGGCCACAGGCCTTGAAGTACTTCAATATGATCAAAGATCACAATAGGGTGACACACCCCAACGAGACAACCACGGGCCTTGGAGAACACCAAGAGGGTCGAAGACCTAAGTAAGGTGACATACAACGCTATATATACATATTGCAAATATAAGAATACTTACTCAAACAAGTTAACTATAACGATATTGATGAAATTCGAGGTGAATTACGAAAAAGAAATTGTAGCGAAAACATAAAGGACGTAGGAACATCATTAAAAAGTTTAATATTACAAAAAGAAGGATGGCCAATACGTCAGCAAATTGTTTGTAAAATAATAAACTTAACTATTACAAAGGTAAATTCAAGAATTAGTTGGAGCAGGAGGAGCCTCGGGTGAAACGGCTTCACCGCCTTCGGCCGGTGTTGACGAAATGGGCTGGTCAACATGTGGGTCAAAAGCTTTAAACTCAAGGTCATTGAGGTCCACACATGTAAGAGGATCGTTGTCATAGTCCAGCAATCGACCGCCCTCCACCCCATGGAGGGGATGTATCCCCTTATAGGACAGTTGCACCCCCGGGTCCAAAAACTCGACCTGTTTAAGACAGCTCGAGAAAGCCATGTACGCTCCATTGGAGATCAGCTTTCCCTGTTTGTGGATCTCAGACTTCAGACGGTCATTTTCAGCCTCAAGTGTCGCCTTATCGGTTGTCTACTGATCGCGAGTACGAGATAGATGACTGGTCTCCAGACGAAGGTTAGCCACCTCCTCATGCGCCTTAGTAAGAACGACTTGAACTTCCTTCTTCTCCGTAGAAAGTTTAGTATTTTCCAACTTCAATTGATTGAAGTTGGAAGTTGCCATGGACAGATCTTCATAGGAGGGTGGCTTGAGAGGCTCTGAGAGCATCACGTTTTTTTGTGACAGATTGAATCTGCTTCTCGGCTGAGGCCTTGGTCGCCAAAAGTAGCTGCTCCAGGTCAGTGGAAGGGTTAAGCTTCTTTAACTCGCTATGAAAGTGGCTCAGCAATGCTAACTGGCGAGACATCCATCCTATGCTCTCCGCAACGTTATCCTACGAGATAAACACAGTTTAAAAAAAAAACAACAACAACAAAATGTAAGTAAGTGGTACTTGTTTCCAGGTAAAATTTTCGGCTACGTACTTTCAAAACAGGGCACGGGAGCTCGTTAAAGAAACTCCCGTGATGAAAAGAGATGATGGGAGCTTTGAAATTTGCCCATCGAGAAGAGGAAGAATGCTCTGGAGCAGAGGCAGAATCTGACATAAAACAAAACAACAGCGGCTTAATAGTATGACATCCATCAGAAATGGCAATCTCTTCTTGCTGTCCCGAGTTGGAGATGTCCAGGGACGGGCTCTCAGTCGCAACTCGGTTGCGAAGAATAATTTTTTTCTTTCGGGCGGCCTGGGTTTCCGGGAAAGGGGCAGCAACAGCGATAGCAACAGTCAGATTCTGAGAGACCCCGGGAGATTGAGCCCCATGGTCAGTGAGTAACTCACGTGCTATGTTCTCAGCAGGGGTCTCCTTCCTTGGTTTCTTTGTCATCCCCCCTTCTTTTTCATCATCTGGGCGTATCTAGACATGATAGTACCCGTGGACACAAAATTGACATCAAGATCTATACAACACTAAGTGTTAAATAATAACATTAATAAAACAGAAACGGTAACAGAGAGTTGAGGACAACGTTACCTAGAGTATCAACGCGGCTTATGCAGCGACTTCGGACAATGTCTTTGCACTTCACGAGGCTGTAGTTCTCGTTGAACTCGCGAAGCCCAGCAATAACGGCGAGGTCAGAGTCAAGTAACAAACATTGATCCGTTACGAAGGACTCAGCCTCGTGTAGGTAGTGATCGTAGGTCCAGTAAAAGGGGAATAATGGGTCCCGTCAGGACTCGTCCAGAAGGGATAATCTTCACCAACATAGGAAACTTTGAAATAAGAGTCCTTTAAGGGCTGGAAAGAGTCATCAAAAATTTTGAAGAATTCGTGGTCTTTTCTCTGTAGAAACGAGATAAAGCCAAAGTCGCAGAGGTGGTAAGGAATGAACAAATATAAAAAGAGGTTGCTGGAAAGATCCCAGTTGTTGGCCCAACAGAAGATTTCGAAGGCATTGATGAATCCCTAGGCATTAGGGAGAAGCTGGGAAGGGGCGACTTCAAGACGGTTAAGAATCTCAACCTGGATGCCACTGAAAGGTAAACAAAGCCGAATGTTGCGGAAAAGACAATCGTATAGCATCACGAAATTCGGGGCACCGGGCGGGATCCAATTCTCTCGTTGGGATCCATGCGCTCGACCTTGTACATGGCCATTGGGGCAGTGGGAACATCTTCTTCCGGTACAACTCCTGGGAAATGCATGGCTTCTCTGAATTCAATCTAGATGACATGAAACTTTAAGGTCGAAGTCAATCTTGAGGCGACTTGGAGTATATCCTCTTTGATCCAAATTTGTCTCCTCACCTCTCGGATCCCCTAAAGTTTCTTGGGAATCGAAAATTTCACGGCCTTTTTTGGTGGGCCGTATAGGTCGTGGATCAGCTGGCGCCGGCGCTCTAACACCTTATTCTTAGAAGGCCTGTGAGTAGCTCCATTAGGTATGGAGGTTGAAGGCGACTCTGAGCCCGACATGGGGGAAGGAGCCGACATGGGTTCTACAATAGAAATAGGAGGAACATATAAAGAGTCAGAAGAGCCAGAATCAGAGGATTTAGCAGAATTAGCAGAAGAAGCAAAACTAAAAGACTCAGACGAGGTACAGACTATCAAGGGCACGGGAAGCCATAACCTAGACGTTGTAGCATTGTCACTACCCTCGGAAGACTCATCATACTCATATTTACAAACCTCATACCTTAAAGGTATAGTACCTTAAAGGTATGGGGGCAACAGATTGTGAAAGAGGAGCCCCTGAGAAAGGAACACATTGGGGGATACCGGGGATAAACTCCCCAAAGGCTTCAAAGAGAGGTTCTCTATCAAAACTAGAGGTTGAAGGGGGAGTGGGGGTGTGATGCCCACTGCCATCACTGATTTCAGGCCCAGAAGGTGAACCAATGAAATCCCCAACTTCCCCATAAAGAGATTCCTTGGGGGGAAATTTGAAGGTCTTTCAGGAGTAGACATTTTGAAAAAAATAAAGAAGAAAGAAACTACACAAGGAAAATGAGCAGAGAGCGGAGGAGGTACCTGAAAAAGTTGAAGGGGAGAAGGCTGAAGATTGCTGGAAAGCAGTAGGAAGAGAAAGAGCTGACTGCAAGCAAAGAGAGAATACGCAGAGAAATTTGAAGGCGAAGAAGTGTTTTCAAGAAAAATGAAGATGTATTTATAGATAGAGAAATGCAATTCGAAACGTGAAGAAGAAGTAACAGTCTGAGGTACATTAAATTCACGTAGGCCTGATGTGATGGAGTGATGATGGGCGCGGCCAACGAAGGGTCGTGGCTAATCCCACAGAGACATGTGTCAAGGTGAAAACTAATGGAAGAATATCCAAACGACAACGACTAAGAAGGGTTGCACAGTGCCAGATCATGTCAGATTAGAAGTCAACGACATGCCTCGCGACATATCGCAGACTTGGGGGCAACTGTTATGGACCTAACCCTCAAGAGAGGCATGTGCTATTTCCACGTGGGTGGCTTAAGTCGCAGGTACCATGTCCTTTTCACCACAACATGGGCACCCGACTTAAGGCCTGGGAAACTCCATCCCCACGTGGGGTCAGTTACAGATCTGTACTTACCGCCGCAATTCACGGGGATATGACAGTCACAGGTTTGACTTTAGTAGCCTAATGAGCTCTATAAATACCTGTAGCCTATCTTCATTTGGTATGTTTTTACTACTTGATATCTGAGTTTCCTACACTGTGAGAGCTTATTGACTTGATCGTCGGAGTGCTTGCAGGTACTCCTAACCGCTAGGTGAGTGGTAAGAGGACTCAAACCACCGCACTGGAGGCCAGATTGGAGGTCATGGTCGTCATGCTCAAAGCATGATGGATCATATATTAATGTTTTAATTACTTTTTATTAAATACTTTCAGGTAATGTAATTGTTTTTTGAAATCATTCAAAAGTTAAAAAGTAAATGTTTATTTATAAATAGAAAATTTGTACATAGAAAAGTAATTTATTTATTAGTCATTTTAAGTATTCAAAATAATATTAATTAATTTTCATTATATTTTATCCAATTCTTAATTGCTTGAATAATTGTATCATGTAATAAATTAATTAACTAATTAAACTTAAAAGAATTGTTACCAAAAAAAAAAAACTTATAAGAATATTTTAACGGTTATTCTTGATTCCATTATGAGTTGTCATTTTAGTGTGGTTATCCGTCTTAAGAGTTTGCTTGTATTATTTGCTTGAGTACTCTTTGTACTCGTGATAATATAATCTTTAAGTTTATAAAAAAAATTAAAAGAATACTTTATCTGAATCATTATTTCATATGTCTTTGAAATATTTTTTAGTCTCATATGTTGGATATTTTAACAAAAGCCATAATAGTCGTAGAGGACAAATGAAAAGGTAGATTAATAAAAACTGGACATATATAAACCTAAAAAACCATAGTATAATAATCCATTAATTAAGACAACACTTGAAAAAGGTACAATGGAAACTAACGTAACTAATGCAATGAGCCATTATTATTATTATTATTATTATTATTATTATTATTATCATCATCATCATCGTCATCGTCATCGTCGTCGTCATCATCATCGTCATTATCATTGTCATTATTATTATTATCATTATCGTCGTCATTATTATCGTCATTATTATTATTGTCGTCATTATTATCATTATTATTATTATCATTGATATGATTGTTATTATTTTTATTATTATCATTATTATTATTATGATTGTTATTATTATTATATTATTATTATTATTATTATTATTATTATGATTTTTATTATTATTATCAATATTATTATTATTATCATTATCATTATCATTATTATCATTATCATTATTATTGTCATTATCATTATTATTATCATTATTATTATTATGATTTTTATTATTATTATCAATATTATTATTATTATCATTATTCTTATTATTATTATTATTTTGATCATCATCATCATCATATCATCATCATCATCATTATCGTCATTATTATTATTATCGTCATTATTATAGTCATTATTATTATTATCATCATTATTATCGTCATTATTATTATTATTATTATTATTATTATTATTATTATTATTATCATTATCGTCGTCATTATTATCGTCATTATTGTTATGATTATTATTGTCATTATCATCATCATCATTATTATTATTATTATTATTATTATTATTATTATTATTATCATTATTATTATTATGATTGTTATTATTATTATGATTATTATATCATCATCATCATCATGATGTGGTTCTTTTATAATAAAATGGGAATTTAGGGATTTGATTGCAGTCCTTAAGAAATTTCAGGGAAAGACTAGGTTGCAATTTTATAAAGTGCCATGATGGAACACTTAGCAAGATTTAGAACTTAGTTAAGTGAGGCAAAGCCTTCACTTGCTCCACCCATTCCTAGGCCTCACTCTCGCTCTCTCACACTGTTACATTCTCATTTCCACTTCCTTCTTCTTGCTTTCCTAGGGCACACCCCATCTCTCCCAAATCCAAGAATTTGTTGCTTAATCTCTCCACTCCAAGGCTCAAATGATCATCCTCAAGCTCTAGAGCTTCCAAGAGAACCAAGATAAGCAACCTGCAAACCATTTTCTCTCTACTCTCTTCACTCACTTCTCTCTCTAGAAAATGAACCCAAACCCTTCTAATCTCACATGCAAGCCCTAAAATGAGTTCCTAAGGGTGCTAATGACTCTCATTTGGGGGTATTTAGGGATTTCTCATTTCCAGGCCTATTACAAAGTTGTAGAAAATTGTATTATCTTTGCAATGCCACCAATTTCATGAGAATCCAATTAGTATAGCTTAAATTATAGACAAAACACTTAGAGTTGTCAAAATTGGGATTTTAGCATGGGCAAATGGAATCAAGCGAAATTATCTACTTGAAATAAATTGATTTAGATCTTGAAATCTGAATTAAAATATTAGATAATTTTATTAGCTTTCATTTTCCACTGATTTCACCCAATTTGGAAGTTTACAACTCAAGTTATGCAAAAAATACCAAACTGTGCCAGAATCCTTCAAATTGACAGTGTTGTATCTGTGACTAGCGCCCAGGCGCCAGAGCCCTAAAATTTGGTAGTTTTGCACCCAGTCGCAACGCCCAGGCAACAGAATGGTGGCCTGGGCGACAGGACTCTATTGTCTGGCAGTTTGTGACACATTTCTGGCGCCCAGGCGCCAGAATGGTGGTCCGGGCAATAGTGTCCTTTACCTTCTTGACCTATTTTTGCTTCTAAAATGCCATGTAAGCCTATTTAACTTAGTTTTATGATAAGAATGTAAGAAAATAGTCTTATATGACTTAGTAACATGCTTTAGGATTATGAAATAATAGGGTAAGCTCTTGATTTAAATTGTAATGTCATGAATGATGAATGATGAATGTTGAATGCAAATGATATGAGTTGAATGTGAAATGATGATAATATTTGAAGTGAAATGAAAATAAAACTTAAAGACAAGTTTATGCTTTCCCCCATCAACAGATGTTGAGTAAGCAGGTTGATTCCCACCGGTCAGACACTGGGTAAGTGGACAAGCATGAAAGATTGAGAATGTAGGGTCTCCCAATGAACGGGGTAGGATGACCTGAACTAGTAGGGTTGCTCGGTGACTGGGAAGATGACCCGAAAGAAAGTACTATCCCATTGGTGTGGGGTTAAGATAGTCCTTGGCTATCCCATTGATTTGGGGTCAAGATAGCCCGACAGCCATTTTGATCACGGTAGGGACGGTTGCCGTGGTCCCAGTTTTGAGCTCAACCTCGCATTACTGCCACGAGCTAGGGGAAGTCTAGTGCACGTGGCTTCCATAAAAGACTCAAGAAAAGAAAAGAACTAAGTATGTTAATGAAAGATCATTGCATGCATACATCCATAATTGTCATAGCATGCATTATGTATGAGTTGTTGCATTGATTGTGGATTGAATTGTGTGTTAGAATGACTGCAATATGGTATAAAATGTTTTTAAAATTGCCGGGGGTTACTCAGTTATATGTTTACATATAACCGACGGTTACCATATCGCAGGTATCAGAAGATTGTGAAGCAAAAACTACAGATGGGATGAGCTGTGGACTTTTGTTAGGTATAGCCACACATGGTGAACCTAAGTCTCAAGTTCATATATTAATTTGTTCAGTTGTATAGGAATCTGTATAAATCGAAAGGGTTGTAATTATTATTATTTTTTGTATATTAAAATTTAGTCTCCACTAGTGTTAAAAAAAATGGACTCAAAAGTTAAGGTGTTACATTTATGGTATCAGAGCATTTTGATCCTTCGGACTGTAATGATAATGAGACGATAGTCAACTGGACAATTATTATTCTGAACATATCTATTAGGCATGTCATAACCTTCGAAGGAACATGTAGCTAATATTTAGTCTGATCAATTAAAGGGATTGTTCTTCTTTTGGTAACTTTCACGGTGTAACATTGGGATACAGGTGTACTGGTGTTTGTGATTGTAAGATATTGGGTCTAGCCAGTTCAGTACCTTAGTCACAACACTGATGCATTTGTAAATAATGGATTCAAGTCACTAGCCTAGAAGGAGTACCAAGTAGGACATGTTTTGAGGATAAATTTTGTTAGCCTTCTAGAATAGACGAGTGTGAATATTTTGCAAAACTAGGATTCGAATTCCTTAGACCCCCTTTTCCTTTATAATTGTTATTGACAAACTATCCACGTAAATTCTAGAAATCAAGTTCTCTATTTTATTCAAAAAATTCAACAAGCCTAAATTCGAATCGTTTTTTTGTGACTGAAGAAACTTTATTAATTATTCCATACCATAATATGTTTTCTTTCTTCATGAATTCATCATAAATTTTAATTTGATAGTCACGTATCCTTAGAGAAATTCGAGGACTTATTTGCCTATACCGTTTCCATTGATGCCGCTTCATGTAGCTACATCTTATAGTAACCATTTTCTCTTCTCATAATGGTGGCATAACATCGAATCGAGAAATTTGTTCTACTACGAGTTTGCTTCTACATAGAATCAAAAGCTACCTTTAGGTTCAAGATTTGGAAATTCTTGCCGTTTGAGGTTGTATTAAGCTAGTTTCTTAAACCTAATCTTAGAAAGATTCAAGTCCCACATCTTACTCTATCGTTAACTTTGGAATCAATTCTTTTAAGAAATTCTATTTCAATATTCATGTAACTCGGTCTAAACCTTATTATGGGGTTCAGATAGTATTGTTTTTCGCCTGATGACTCTAGAGATAATCTCTCTTCCCTTAAGTTAATCGCGAAAGTCTTAGCATTCAGTTCCCTAAAAATTTAACAATCTTTTAAGCCACATCCTTAGACACTTCTATACAAAGACCTAGAAAGGCCATAAGAAAAGATGAGTTCAATTTCGGATATCATTTCAATTTAGTCGGATTATCCCCAACGATCTCCTAAAGTTCTATTTCTACTCTGGAACAAGCACTAAGACCTCTCCACTTGAAGATTTCTAAATAGTCCATTTGACTCTTAACATTCCTTACAAGTGCACTATAGGAGCCATGAAATATTTTCTCTATTTCCAAGAATATACTTAACCCTTATTGGTTCTTTTGAACATATCTCTAATGTGAAAATATTAAGTTTCCACTTGAATTGTTTCATTTTCCTTAGCGTGAACCCTTCTGATTCGAGAGACCAATTAGCTATTGAAATCTTTCTATGTAGATCATTACAGGAGACGACTACTAGTGAAACTCCAACTCTCGAAACCACGTTATGGGACTTTCTAGCATGATCGGTAGACGAACATGTTCCAAAGCCTAGCTCCTCGTTAC
The DNA here is from genome assembly GCA_037177725.1 of Cyamopsis tetragonoloba. NCBI lineage: Eukaryota > Viridiplantae > Streptophyta > Magnoliopsida > Fabales > Fabaceae > Cyamopsis > Cyamopsis tetragonoloba. Next base: position 33,849,935 of record CM074125.1, on the reverse strand, counting down.
TTGTATTTAACTTCTCTGGTTAGTCCAAAAACACACAATTCTGAATTCCTTCAATTCTAATCATCTTAAAATCTCCACTAGATCATTGGAAACTGGTTGCTTTAGGAGTAGACAAGAATCGTATAAAGATTCGGGTCATAAGTAAATTAGAGTTGCGCTACAGGAGTATAAACATATTCAATCGCCTATCTCTATCCAATTACAAGGAGCCCAACTTCTCCGAGGGTAAGCCACGCTTGCAAACTACCTAAGCATGCTAAACCTATTGGTTCCTTGAGAACATTTGTTACCACGCCGACTTTAAGACTAAGTTAAGCCTGTTATATTTTCTCTATCTCAAATTCCATGGTTTGGAACTTTACTCTTTGTGATTTCAAATTCTCTTTAATTTTGGCATTCTAATCAGTATAGGAAATTCTTTCAAAACCACAGTGCAATATCACAGTTAAAGATTTCCTTGGTGATGTAAGCTCATGAAGCCATTTTGACAGTCACCAAAATATCCTTATTTATGTTCAAGTTCCAAATCTTAGATCCGAGTTGCCTTGAAAGATGACCCAATCAGAGTCACACAACTAAAGCGTTAAAGAACTTCTTAATAATCCTCCATTCAGATTCTGAAGATTTGGATCTTCTTGAAGTTTGAACCCATATAAGCTTCTATCTATGCGGTTTGTCGCTTTTGGATTAGTATAGACCATTTAGAGAATTCCTTTTAACTCTCCCTGTCAATTTGAACTTAGATTTCTAAAATTTAATCTTATGAAGTCTAGACAAGTCCAACTACTCCTAATAACTATTTGATTTCAAGCTTTTAGATAATCTTCCTCAGAGATTCCTAGAGACCTAAACAACTCTGATTGTTATATGATTTTGTATTTCGGCTAAGCACCCCGACTTCCTTGTAAATTCAGTTACTTATTCGAAGTATAAGCTAAAGATAAGTTTAGCTTTACAGTAAATCTCTAACTCAAATCCTTGTAGGGTTACAAGAATTTCCTTGACGTGATACACCGTCATTATAGTCATAAACTATAATGCTTCCACCAAAACAAATATGTTGGCACTCGAATCAATTCCCAACTTTCTAAATCCCGAGTTCTTACTTAGGTGAGGAGACAATGAGCTCTTATCACGCTATTATCATTCTCTTTATATCATGGCAACAAGTTCATGGACGTCCGCGTTTAAAGACACGTGCAATAACACATTTTGATCCACTCTAACTCACATCGACAACTTGGAATTATTTAATCATCCTAGAATTAAGTGTTACCCCTAAGAAGGAATAGGAAGACGCTTTGATCCAAGTAGTCTTTCACGATACGTTCAAGGAATCTATGCTTCTTACAATGAATTCCTTCCGCTCTACAACAAAGACATAACGGGTTATATATTAGAACTCGGAGGCAACTAGTTCTAGGAAGATCAAGACTTGTAAAATTTTAACCCTCATTCTAAGACTAGTGTCTTAGTGGACCACCTAAACTTCTTCAAAGAATTCTAAATATCGGGAATGGATTATGTTAAGTCAAGACATTTATGTACCTCTTATTTTTCCTAAGGCTAAAGAACACCTAAGATTACTCTCCATCAATTGCTAGTCCTTCGAAAATTTTAAAGGTTATCCATATTCTGCTTATCTAGCCCATAAAACTTATATGAAGTACTTGATATTCAGTATCATTAAGTCTAAATTGAGTAATTCTTCTCAATAGTTTTCCCCGAATAGGGTATTTTTCACTCTATCAAATTAGGGTCTTCCTACAATTATATAACATTCATGTTGAAATTCAAAGTAAGCCATACTACACTTTGATAAAATTTACTCCATCAAGTTCTCGACTTTAGTCCAAATTCTTGCTAGTTTAAAATGCCTTAGGTTCTGAACCTATAAATATCTCAAGGTATCTCAGTCATGAACGTTCCTTGAGCTAAGAATTAAAATGAATTATGAGGACACAATTCTTTTAAGGGGGGTAGAATTGTAACATCCAATAAATTCCATAGAAAAGAGCAAATGGTTCTTTTATAATAAAATGAAAATTTAGGGATTTGATTGCAATCCTTAAGAAATTAGAGAGAAAGACTAGGTTGCAATTTTATAAAGTGCCATGAGGTACCACTTAGTAAGATTTGGAACCAATGTGATTTGTTGATTGTAAGCATGATGATTGTAGACCATGTGTGGTAATGACATTGAAATAGTGGTAGTTTTCCTTGTTGAGGTAACATTATGTGGTACAGTGAATTGAGAAGTAATGGGTGTATGCTTTGATTTTGTGTCTCTTGGATGAGTGGTTGAAATATGCATGATCAATTATGAAGCTAGGGAAATTGTATTGGTAAGTTGGTTTCTTTGTTTTGGAAGTTGAATGTGGGTGAAGAAGGTGCATATTTGGGTATATGAATTGGGTTAGCAAGATGTCATTTTGATTTGGGGAATTGAGGTGGCAACTGAAGGAATTGCTTTTGAATGAGAAGGTAAGATGTAAACAAAAGCTCAATTCTTCGTTTTCATGAATTTTGACATAGGTTGGGATGGATATTCGACCTACTTACAATTGGATTCTCATTTCCAAGCCTATTACAAAGTTGTAGAAAATTGTATTATCTTTCCAATGCCACCAATTTCATGAGAATCCAATTAGTATAGCTTGACTTATGGACAAAACACTTAGAGCTGCCAAAATTGGGATTTTAGCATGGGCAGATGGAATCAAGTGAAATTATCTACTTGAAATAAATTGATTTAGATCTTGAACACTGAATGAAAATTGTAGATAATTTTGTTAGCTTTCATTTGCCACTGATTTCAATTTGGAAGTATACAACTCAAGTTATGCCAAAAATACAAAACTGTGCCAGAACCCTTCAAATTGATAGTGTTGTATATGTGATTGACGCCCATGCGCCAAGATGGGCGCCCAGGTGCCAGGCCCTTGAAATTTGGCAGTTTTGCACCCAGGCGCAGTGCCGAGGCGACAAAATAGTGGCCCGGGCGACAGGACTCTGTTGTCTGGCAGTTTGTGACATGTTTCAGGCGCCCAGGCGCCAGAATGGTGGCCCGGGCAACAGTGTCATGTATCTTCTTGACCTATTTTTGCTTCAAAAATGCCATGTAAACCTAGTTAACTTAGTTTTATGATTGGAATGTAAGAAAATTGGCTTCTATGACTTAGTAACATGCTTTAGGATTATGAAATGATAGGGTAAGCTCTTGATTTAAATTGTAATGTCATGAATGATGAATGATGAATGTTGAATGCAAATGATATGAGTTGAATGTGAAATGATGATAATATTTGATGTGAAATGAAAATAAAATTTAAAGACAAGTTTAAGCTTTCCCCCATCAACGGATGTTGAGTAAGCGAGTTGATTCCCACCGGTCAGACAGCAGGTAAGTGGACAAGCATGAAAAGATTGAGAATGTAGGGTCTCCCAGTGAACGGGGTAAGATGACCTGAACTAGTAGGGTTTCTCGGTGACCGGGAAGATGACCCGAAAGAAAGGAATATCCCATGGATGTGGGTTCAAGATAGCCCAGCAGCCACTTTGATCACGGTAAGGACGCTTGCCGTGGTCCTAGTTTTGAGCTCAACCTCGCGTTACTGCAACGCGCTAGGGGAAGTCTAGTGCACGAGGCTTCCATAAAAGACTCAAGAAAAGAAAAGAACTAAATATGTTAATGAAGGATCATGGCATGCATACATCCATCATTGTCATAGCATGCATTATGTATGAGTTGTTGCATTGATTGTGGATTGAATTGTGTGTTAGAGATTAAATGGGATGTTTTCCAGTTAGACTGGCTGCGATATGGTATAAAATATTTTTAAAAGTGCCGGGGGTTACTCAGATATATGTAAAATGGTTACCACATCGCAGGTATCAGAAGATTGTGAAGTGAAAGCCATAGATGGGATGAGCTGTGGGCTTTTCTTAGGTATAGTCACACATGGTGAACCTAAGTCTGAAGTTCATATATTAATTTGTTCAGCTGTATAGGAATCCGTATAAATTGAAAGGGTAGTAATTATTATTAATTGTTGTAAATTAAAATTTAGCCTCCACTAGTGTTAAAAAAAATAGACTCAAAAGTTAAGGTGTTACAATTACTATTATTATTATTATTATTATTATTATTATTATTATTACTATTATTATTATTATTATTATTATTACTATTATTATTATTACTATTATTATTATTATTATCATTATAAGGAAAATTATAAAAAATCAATTGTTAAGGATACAAAATTAAATATTCTCTATAGAAATTGAAAAAAATTTTATTTTAAATATTAAAAATTATTCAATGCATGCTTTTAATGTAAGTGAAAACATCAATATTATAATATTGATAATTGATTCAATTGTAGAAAAATCAGATGTTAGTATTTATTGTCAATGATATTGCCGCATAAGTATATCCAATTAGAGGAATGGAACTCATATCACTATTATTTTATTTTTATTAAAACATTTCTTTTTTTCTTAATTAAAAAGGGTCACCTGGTATATGAGTATGACGACTCGCATAAGGGTACCGCGGACGAGGTGTAGATAGGATGGATTGTTAGGAGTTGTGATGCACTAATTATTTTTCATTTAAATAATGATGTCATCTGTTTCAATAATTTTTTTTTAAAGTCTTTCCTTTGAATTAGGAAAGAAAAATTATAAGTATACTTCAATTATGGGTTGTAGAGATATATAAAAAGAGCAATATAAAAATAAAATGAAATAAAGAAACAAAAGAGAAAAAAAAAAGTAAGGGTTATGTGATAAATAAATAAATAAGAGAAATAAAAAGGAAAATACTGTCTTTATAGATTCTAAATTATTTTTTTTTTCTGTTCTAATCTATAAGCAAAAGCTACCTATTTTCATTTTAATAAATGTTTTTTTAAAATTGTCCTTAATTTAATTTGATATATATTTTTAATGAGCCATTTATTGTAATTGATAGAAAGAGATTATTTTCATAATTACAACTGGTATACTACAACTTTGTTAAAGAAATAAACATGATAAATGGTAATTTATAAATTTAAAAATAAATGAATTTAACAATTTTTTTTAAATAAGGGTGATTTAAAAAGTTGTTATTTATATTTGAGATGAGGTAGTTAGTGGTTGTAAGAATTTTTAAAAAAAGCAAAAATTTATTAAAAAAGAGTACAAAAAGTACTCAAGGTAAGGAACAACATAGTTAAACAAAGGCCAAAACAAACTCAACCATCCTGAAATAACAACACAAGACAAAATACAAAACAAAAAGGGAAGGTAACCGACTAAAGAAAACACCAAGACTACAACAAGAAAAGCAAAAAATTACACATAATCTAATGATGTTGCACGTTCAAACATTTTGTTAGATTACGACGCCAGGAATTAAGAGACTAGCCAAAAATTCCTATTTTTCGCTTTTAGCCACATCCATCCAGGATATTACTTGAATGGATTCAAAATAGAACTCGTTTCACATATCATATTTTTTAAAAAATGTTTAAAATATGACTAATACAAGTATTTATATAGGATTAGTAGTCTAACTAAACTAAAAAACTCTAACTCTTTATTCACTCCAACTATCTCTATTAGCCTCCCTCAAGTTAGAAGTGATTATCAAAACTTCTAGCTTGGAATCCTTCTTACAAAAGTGAAACCAAACAAAAGAAAGAAAATGGAAATAGCAAATGCTCTCTGTCAAATGAGTCCAACAAACATGTGTTAGTAAGCAACTTTGTCACGTGCTTGCATCCCATAGCTACCAACAAGAATGCTCAACTGAGGTGCTTCAACTGCATAATAGGGGAACTGTTGCAACAACAACTTTGTTAAACCGGTCAACAATTGGAACATTGCCGAAAATAGTGGCAAGGCTTCCCAAAAACTAAAAGGAATTGAATGAGAAGCAAACTGGGCACAAATTGCAATATATGGTGCAAGTGATGATGCAACAAAGTGAGCACTAAATGCACTAATCTGAGATGAAAATTGCAGCAGCACTGAGTGAATTGGTGATACTTTGAACATTAAAAAACAATGAACCAAACAGCTTTCAAGCAGCATGTAATTCTTCAATTTTCATACCATAACAAACATGCCAAACAAAACCGTACCTGTCTACATACTCTTGTTCAACAGTAGAACATGAATTCTTGAGTTGCTACAACAATGCAAGTGGCTCAACAAAAATTTGAAGTTGTGCAGGTCGCATAAGAAAGGGCCCAAATCTCAAAATCAGAAAATGAAACATAAACTATAGTTGCTTGAGATTAACAAATTTGTTGCACTCCTCCATGATTGAAGCAATGAAAAATTCTATCTTGGTATTCTTCCTTCAATGGCTTGAAGATCTGCAACATGATTTCAAGAATAAATACACACACTGAAGCTACAACAAATAAAGGTTGTGCACTTTGGTTTGCAATTCCTGAAAATGTTTTCTTCTTTGCCTTCTTTCTCTCGGTATCCATTTCAATAGGTTCATGATCATGAAAGAGTATTCGGATAACAGAATAAGAAAAAATCCTAGTGAACTTCATCTTCAAAATTGAATTCCCTTGTCCAAATTTCATATAGGCAACAATTATTGACTTAGAAGAAACAAAATCACATTCAAGCAATTTATCAAACACCTTGTTGGTGTGCCAAAATGGGTCACAATCTATGAACATGTGCATAAGAGAAATGATCACACTGAAATCACATATGCTACCATGGTCAAGGTCTCTTAGAAAATCAACATAAGAATGTATACTAGATCGAGGAGATTCATACATAGAAATGCCCTTCATTGAAATTTTTGGTTTATCGTATATGATACCAGCAAGTGCAAGGAAATGAGCAAGTAGAAGAACGTCACCGTCGATATTGAAAATAGCTTCTGAACACGCTCTATTCAATAGAGGAATTGGTGCGAACACGTTTCCCGTTTCAATCGCGCGCTCAAATGACCATGATGTTGGAACCCTAACCTTAGAATTCGGGGGTAATTGCACAACAACAGTGCTATTGATAAGTGTCCACATATCTATGTTCTATGGTCTATTTTAATCTCTTTTTATTAGTATTGTAGTATGTTTGTGGCCTTTTAGCACTTAGAAATGAATAAAATCAAATAAAGTGCTTTCTTGCATAGATAGTTGTAGTTTCTAGGAAATTGATGAATTTTGATGTAGTTTTGATGATCTTTGATCTTGATTTTTGTTTGATTATGTTCATGTAGGAATAAATCATGGAGAAGTTTTGTTTTTCGAAGATTGGACTTGAAGAATGAAAAAAAGAATGAAGAAAGGAGGTTAGAAAACACTAAGAAGCTGTCACATGCTTTGAAGCCAAATCCTGTGCGCACACCCTCCCATCCTCTGCGCACCTCAAATGTCTCTAGAAGGTGCTATGTCATCTTGTGCGCACACCTCCAGGACATGTGCGCACGTCAAATGTGCAGGGGCAGTTTTAAATAGTGCAAAACAGAACAATTTTGGGGACTTTTTTGGTGCGATTTTCTCTCATTTTCTCACCTTTTCTCCTCATCTTTGTGAGGGAAATTGGAAGATCCTTGGAGTTCTTTGTGATTCTTAGTTTCTTCATGATGATTTCCTTCATTTCTTCTTCCATTTCTTCTTCTCTCTCTATGTTTGGCTAGTTTCTAGGTTAGGAGATTGGGGATTTTGATCCCAAACCTTATGTAATCTGAATTCTTGTGGTTAATTCTTATTCTTATGATTCTAATTGAGTAATTTCTTCTATGCTTAATGCTCTTTCTCTATTGATTATGCTCAATTGTTGAATTGTTTCCGATGTGAATGCTCACTTGAAATTGATCAATGAGAATTTGATTTTGATGCATTTGTGAATTGGAAAATTGATAGTTGTGTTAGAATTGAAGTAGATTACCAAAATCTTTCATGTGCTTAGGGATAAGACTTGTATATTATGAGGTCTTGATGAATTTACTCTTTCTCTTATTTCTATTAAAATTGTTCTAAGGGGTTAGGGAATTTGAGTAGAAGCAAAGTGATTAATAATCTAGGAATAAACTTAATCTATGGCTTGCTAAATTCAACCTTCAATTAGGATTTGTGAACTTGAATTGACCTTAGAATTAGGATGCATAAGGGAAGGATCAAATGAACCAAATCTCCTAGCTCTTTTCTCCGTTGTTGCGCCACTTTTTTAGCTAGTTCTTGTAATTTCTCTGTTTTTGTTGTAAAATTCTGCTAGGATACACTATTCTCTCCCCATTATGTTTGTCCAAATAGCAAAAGTCTTGGGAATTCGATATTCTATCGCATAGTCCCTGTGGATACGACAACCCCTTTTCTCCAAATTCTATCTAAACTCGACTACTACACTTGCTAATGTGGCAATTAGGCTATCAGCTATACACGACCGTCTGGGGAAGATTGCATAGAGGTGTGTTCCCTTGGCCAATGAAGATCACATTTTCAACGAAGGTTTTAAGAGAAGAAGCAATATCTTTGAAGAGCAAGGGTTCTTGAATCGATCGGTCAAGAATCTCGATCTGGCCTGCAGAGCAGGATTTTGAACGATTCTTACCGCACATGATCATTCCCACAAAGAAAAAATTCGAAGGAACAAAGGGATGTGATGAACACATCTTTTGATAACCATGTGAGTCTTCTGAAGAAGAAAGGTGGAATGAAGTGGGGGGAAGAGAAAGAAGAACCGAGCCAATTAGAATCGTATCATTGTTGGATGGAATGGAAACAGAATCTTGAATTTTCTGAACCCACACTTCCTCATCCATCGCTGATGTTGGAGTTTTGATCGTAGAAAATTGTCCTATCTCGGAGAAATTCTTCCATGGCAATTTCGTGGCAGAACAGGGCTTCTTGAAAGAATGAAGTTTGGGTCTCAAAGATGTGCAAGATCTCTAGCTAGCAATGGATTTCAAAACAGGATCATCATCATCCTCCCTTAGGGAGGGCTCTGATACCATAACAGTGAAATTGGAAGAACTTGGATACACACAAGTGTAACCCAAATATTCAGGATGAACATCATAGAGATCAAAGAAAAATGAAGGAGTTCCATAGAACAATTTCATATTGATTTGATAAAAGATGTTTACAATATGACTAATACAAGTATTTATAGAGGATTAGTATTCTAACTAAACTAACAAACTCTAACTAACTCTTTATTCACTCCAACTATCTCTATTACGTTTCTAGCAAGAGGATGAATAAACTTTGAAAAGAATATTTTTGATTTAAATTGTTGTCTTACAAGAGATAATGGAGCCCTTTAATTCATATATTGCCCTTTTAGATAAATAACAAAGATATTTTTTTTGTGTGCACTAAGGATATCTTCTAACTAATAGCTAAACATACACTAATTTTTCTGAGGCATAGAAATTACTAAAATGAATTTTACCTATATCAAAAAATTATTTTCTATACAAAGAACATAGATATCTAATTAATACACTAACAATACAATACTAACTAACTTCTAATTAATTGTAATAACTTAGTATAGCAATCGATCACTTCTTTTAAAAGGACAATGATCCAGTATTTTAAGAGTAATTTATCGTTTTAGTCCCTCACTTTGTAGCGACCATGCAATTTAGTCCCTCACTTTCAAAAATGACTGATTTAGTCCCTCACTTTGTAGGCTGCTATCCACTTTAGTCCCTACCGTTAACTCTCACTAATGGAGTGATGACGTAGCCCGTTAAGTGCTTATGTGTCTACTATGCTTTGGTAATATAGATGGCTACTCTAGGTTTACATTGACTCTCTTTCTTAGAAAGAAAAGTTATGCTTTTCATGCTTTTAACAATTTTTCAAAGAGGATTCAAAATGAGAAAAATTGCAAAATTATTTCTATAAGAAGTGATCATGGTGGAGAGTTTACTTACCATGTTTTTGAAATGTTTTGCGAAGAAAAAGGCATTTTGCATAACTTCTCTACTCCTCAACAAAACGGGGTTGTTGAGAGGAAAAATATATCTCTAGAAGAGTTGGCAAGGACTTTACTCAACGATTCTATGCTACCTAAGTACTTTTGGGCGGATGCAGTTAACACCGCTTGCTATATGTTGAATAGAGTCTTGATAAGACCCATCTTAAACAAAACTCCTTATGAACCATTCAAAGGAAGAGAACCTAATATTAGCCATTTGCATATTTTTTGGTGTAAGTGTCTTGTATTGAAAAATGGTAAAGAAATGCTTGATAAGTTTGATGATAAGTCTGAAGAGGGCATTTTTCTTGGTTACTCCTCCAATTGTAAAGCTTATAGAGTGTTTAACAACTCTATTCTATGTGTTGAAGAATCTATACATGTTGTGTTTGATAAGTTTGTGACTAACCCCTTGAAAGAGGAAGATGTTATTGATGATGTGAAAGAATCTTTAGCTAGGTCTCTACTTGAGAATAAAGAAGGAAATCATTAGAGCACAATAAACTTGGAACAACACGAGACAACCCAAGAAAAGGACCCAAATCTAGAGGATACACATGTTGTTGGTGACTTACCCAACGAATGGAAGACTTTGAGAGATCACCCACTTGATCAAATTATTGGTGACATCTCCAAGGGGGTAAGCACAAAAGGTAAATTAGAATTTTTTGTAACAACGTGGCATTTGTTTCTCAAATTGAACCTAAAAATGTTGACATAGATTTAAATGATGAATTTTGGCTTACGGAAATGCAAGATGAATTGAATCAATTTGTAAGGGATGATGTGTGGGAACTAGTACCTAGGCCATTGGATAAAATCATAATTGGAACAAAACATGTTTTAAGAAACAAACAAGATGAATATGTTGTCATAGTTAGAAATAAAGCTAGACTAGTAGCAAAAGGATATAATCAACAAGAGAATAGACTTTGATGAGACGTTTGCCCCGGTTGCTAGGCTATAAGCCATTAGAATACTACTAGAATATGCATGTATTATGAATTTTAAGCTCTTCCAAATGGATGTAAAAAGTGCATTTTTGAACGGGTACATAAAAGGGGAAGTGTATGTAGAACAACCACTAGGCTTTGAAAGTTTTGAACATCCTAATCATGTTTTTAAGATTAAGAAAGCTCTTTATGGACTAAAGCAAGCACCTAGAAGTTGGTGTGAAAGGTTAAGTGAATTTCTTATTAAAAATGGCTTTAAAAGGGGACAAGTAGACAAAACCCTTTTTGTGCTAAAGAAGGATGAACATGTTTTTCTTGTACAAATCTATGTGGATGACATTATATTTGGTGCCACTAACGTTTCCTTGTGTGAGCATTTCTCTAACTTGATGAAGAGTGAATTTGAAATGTCAATGATGGGAGAACTATCTTACTTCCTTGGACTTCAAAGAAAGCAAACTCAAGATGGTATCTTCATCAACCAAAGTAATTATTGTAAACACTTAATAAAGAGATTTGAAATGGAAAGCTCAAAGGAGGAAACAACACTACCTATGGCCACCAATTGCTACCTTGACAATGATGAAAGAGGTAAGAAGGTAGAGGTAACAAGGTATAGGGATACTATTGGTTTACTATTGTACTTGATGGCCTCTAGGCCTGACATTATGTTCTCTGCTTGTCTATGTGTTAGATTCCAATCTTATCCAAAAGAAAGTCATTTAAAAGGTGTCAAAAGAATTATAAATTATCTAAAAGGAACTCTTAACCTTGGTTTATGGTATGCAAAAGGGAATGTATGTGAATTGGTTGGTTTTTGTGACTCCGACTTTGCGGGGTGCCGCATTGATAGAAAGAGTACCTCCGAGACATGCCACTTTCTAGGAAATGCTTTGGTTTCTTGGGCAAGCAAGAAACAGATTGTGTGGCTCTATCAACGCCGGAAACCGAGTATATAGCGGCGAGAAGTTGTTGTTCACAATTTCTTTGGATAAAATCTCAATTAAATGATTTTGGTGTTAATGCGGGATGTGAGCCTTTGAATATTGATAACACAAGTGCAATCATTTTGAGTAAAAATCCTATTTTACACTCTAGAATAAAACATATTGAGATTAGACATCATTTCCATAGAGACCATGTATCAAAAAAAGGTTATTGCTTGCTTGAATTTGTTGATAATTTTAACCAAGTGGCTAATATTTTTACCAAACCACTTCGAAAAGATGAATTTTACAAACTAAGGCATGAGCTTGGAATGGTAAATGAACATGACATTGTCTAGTATGTTTTCCTGGATTGATTAATTATGTGTTTTGATGATTGTGATGATATTTCTTGTCTATGATAATTTAAGCTTTGATTGGCCTTTTTGTTAATGACAAAAAGGGGGAGAAGAATATGAAACAATAAGTGGGAGAAGAATATGGAAAAATAGATGTGAGAAGCTATAACTGTGATTTTGTTGTGACTTGAGATGTCTTTATGACTTGTTCTTCTCATTGATTCATTTTGTGAATTGTGCTTCTCTAGGTACAATTGTGATTTGCTTTGATTGAAATGTGGATTGAAATATGCCTATAAGTGTTTTTAAAAGGGGGAGTGCTTGTATGTTTGAGATAGGAGGAGTGCTTGTCGTAAGGGGGAGAAATTGAATTTTATGTAATTCCTTGCTACTAACCCTATTTGCAAGTATCTCTTGAGTTTATGACTCCATAGGTTTAAAGATCAAAAAAATCCCAAGGTGTTTTGAAGCTAAAGAGATGAGCTTATTTTTCCTCAAAGTAAAGGGTTTTTCATCATAAAAAATGGGGTGATTGTTGACCCAAAAGGGAGCATTCAAGTGTTTTGATGAAGACAAAGAAAACTAGCAAGTGAAGGAGGAAGAAGACTAAAAAAGAAGACAAGCTCTCAAAATGAAGACAAGAAGACCTTATGTGTTTATGTGCTAGATTATACTTAGGTCTATATGCTTGTGTGCTTTAGATTTTTGATAAGGGGTTAATCTCACTAGCTTTTTTTATATGAGTTTACTTGATCATGATAACTATGTCAAGGTTGGATGAGCCCCGTATATTTTTATCTTCACACATGTATCTCATGAAAATCCTTTGTGAAAACTCATGTTCATCATATCTTTGAACAAATGGGATTCAAGGGTGTTTTGAAAGGTTTTTCAAATGTGCATAAACATTGGTTTTACCCTTGAACATGTTTGAAATGAGGTTCAAAGTCTTTCTGATGTTTTAAATGGTTTTAGTGAAGTGCAAATCGATGTAGAGGTACACCACATGCATGTACATGGTTCAAAATTCCCTATTTTGTGAAAATTGTGTGCAAGAAGGCATTTTTGAGTGTGCACATCGATGCACAGGGAGTGCACAGGCCAAAAGTGGCTGGAGTTTGAGTTTCAGCACCAAGGGAAAGAAACTAACCTATGCACATCGATTTGGGCCTTTAGTACATCGATTTGGCAACTCTGTAAAGCCTATTTAAAGAGGTTTTGTGTTTAGAAACACAAGAAATCAAAGCATTTTGAAATTTTCACAAACCAAAGTGATCTAAAACCTCTCTTAGGGCTTTTCAAGTGTTAGAAATTCAGATATTTCAAATGAATTTTTCATCTTGAGGATTCATTGTAATTTTGCGTTCAAGATTTGATCATTCTTTTGATCTAGAGGAAGTGTTCTTCAAATATTATCATTGATCAAGACTCTCATATGCGAATTAATGGCATTCTAGGTGAACTCCTTCCATTTTCTCTGTTTTTTGTTTTGATTTATATATAATATTATAACATTGAATTTGAATTTTGATTGTTGGGTTTTGGTGAGTGCACAAGAGGGTCAATTGCTTTTCACCTCTAACTCATAAATCTTGTAAACTTCAGAGGTTCTAAGGATTTTGGGGGGCAGTAGGCTTGCCCAAAGGGATTTGCTTGTATTGGGCATACAAGGTGATTTTTGAAATTCCTAAGAGAGTTCTTAGGTGCTTGATTGCGTAAATTTCAAGGAGGTTCCTTGAGTGGCTTATGTGAAAGTCCTAACTGTGGCTTAGGCATTTTGTGTATGGTACTAAGAGTACAAATTCAAGTGGATTATGAGATTCAACAAAGTGTGAGATTTAGGTGAAAGTCCTAGGAAGGGAGTTTCATGGTGAAAATCCAAAGAAGGGTTTCTTTGGTGTGGCGTAATTCCTAAGGGAAGCTTATGTTGCTTGTGAAAATCCTAAAGGACTTTGTGTGAAGTTCTCAAATCCATTGAGAATAGTGTTCTCTTGGTAGGATAGTTGTTTGGTTAGGGGATTCCTAGGTTTTGGAGATTCTTGTAACTCAAAAACTATTATATATTTATTTGCGTGAATAGTGGAAAATCCAAAATATTGACTGGCTTGGTTTGGGACTCGACATAGGTGTTTTTAGAATGCGTAACCTGTATAAATTGGCTTCTATCTTGTCTCCTTTATTGCTTTATTGCTTTATTACATGACACATGCATTTCAACCATTCATATCAAAGGCAATCTTGCAAATTGAATCTAAGAACTACTTGGGTTAATATTCTAAAACAAGTGTGATTCAAAATCTTATTTGCACTCTCATGGACATGTTCTAAACGTATCTTTACATATCATTTGGACGATTTGAAAATTGTCCTTAGCTTCTGTGCGCCTAATCTTTGAAAGTTGAAAAACCGATCACAACCTAATTCATCCCCCCACCCTCTTAGGTTGTCCATACACCCTATCCATTCCTACATTGATTTCCATAAACGTTGTCATCTCACATTCTTAATTTTAATACTAAGGACAACACATATCTATACCTCAAATGAAATCGCTGCTCCCTTCGTCTTATTTGGCCTTTTGTCAAAAAATAATAACCCACTTTTGTTGTCCTTTTAAGATACCAATGCAACATTTATTTTATCTTTATAATTTTACCCTTAAGTAATTATTACTTTCTTACCAACTACTACCACTAACTCTCAAGTAATTAACTTAGGTGGTTGGTTAGAGAATAAATAACTCAAGTTTTGCTGGGCAAAATAGGAAAATTAGTATTAATTTTGTAAGTTACAAGAATAATGATTAAATTTCTTATTCTATTTGCAAAATCCTAAAAGGTCAAACAATATGAGATGGAGGGAATATAATATTTTTCACTTTAGACCTCATTTTTTTGGCCCACGGAGCTAAAAGTGTTGCCTAAAATATTAATAAACCACTGTTTATAAGTGTAGGCAATAAGATATAAACTCTTTCCATTTTAGAAATTGAGAATATAAAAGTCTCATCTATATATATTAACAAACGCAAAAAAAGATCTCAATTATTATTCATTATTAATCTATTATAATATTAAACTTAATTTTATATTATAATATTATAGTACCTAGTACTATAATTATTTTTACATTATTATATATTATTATTAAAAATATAATTATATAATTGGACTTGCTTAAAGTAACTTAAAATGTTTTTTTGAAAGCTTAAACCTGATCTCTTTATCAAAAAGAACTTTTTTAAAAGCCTAAACCTAGCACTTTTAATAAACGAGATGGCCAACCAAGGCCCTTAACAAGCTGGGCCAACTTAGGCCCTTTACAAGCCGAGCCATAGGTCCCTGACAGGCGGCCTAACCCATTCCCAACCCTACTTCCCATAAATTATTATTAGTTTCACAAAAATATAATTTTAGTTCCTTAACTTATACTCATATTCATTTTGGTTCCGTAACTGTTTTAAGGTTGATTTTGCTCACTTGATTTTTATTTTAGGTCCAAAATAGTCGCCGGGGTTACTCCCGTTAGCAATTCAGCGGATTTTCAACTGCATAAATCTTTCTAAGTCAATGACACAAATTATTTTAAATCAATGGTTAAAAATGAATAGACAATGAAATGTAATGGTGTTTGTAAGAAATTTATTAAATTGTTAATAGAAGCAACCACACGGACCATTTTGGAAAATAAAAATAGCAGTTAAGGGATCAAAGTGAATTTTTAAACAATTATGAGACCAAAATGAAACTCATTTCAAAGTTAAAGTAGCAAAATTATACTTCGCCTTAAAAAAATAAATTTATTAAAAAAATTTGATGCTTGTGATAATAGGATAGGAATCCCACAGAAGTGGATGAAACAAAGGGAAATAGTGGTGTGGAGTGTGTCGTGGTCACGTGTAAGCCATCCTCCATTCTCTAATTCCCTTTGGGTTTTGCGCTTTTGGCCACTCTATAACAAACAAAAACCTAACACAACAAAAAAGTATATATTAATTATAATCATAAATAATTAAAAATAATAAGGAATCAAACACTATATAATTTATTTGTTCTACCAAAAAAGAAAAAGAAAACTAATTTATTTGGATTTCTAGTACAGCCTGTCATGGCTGGTATTAATAATTCATTATGATAATTTAATGAAAGAGATATTCGATTATTCTTAACATAAATTATGTATGGCTGTAGTGTTCAGCTCTCACTATATTTATTAAAAAATAATAAATACAATTATTTTTTTCCATTTTTATTATTGAAAAAATAATCACTTGCAAAATTGTGTAGTTCATAAAGGAAGGGGCTTTTGTACCGCAGTTGAGAGGAAGAGTGAGAGTGAGGGATCAAAAGAGAGGGATTGAGGTTGGGTTCTTAGATTTGGGGATAATGCGCAAAGCCATGTCAATTAACCTGTTACGCCAAGGCTTCAAGGTTACTGTTTGGAATAAAACCCTCTCCAAGGTACCTTCCCTTCCCCTTATGCTTAATTTCTAGTACCGGTTTTTAGAAATCATTTTTATGTTAATTATAAATGATGGGATGGAACCACTATTTTCTCGTTGCACTCTAATTCAACTTATTCGGTTTTCTTATGTGAGTGATGATTTCTTTCCATAATTTTTGCTGTTTATTATGGTTCAGATAATCTCTTCTACCATTGTTGTCAGCATTTTGTAAGGTAGCTTAGCTAGCAATAGAGATTGATATGTTATTTAGAGAATACCAGATGGGATGATGAATTTGGTTACTTTGAGGATTTGATTCTATAATTTTCTGTTCTCTGTACACAATTAAGAGATCTCAACATAAACCTTGCATTACTAGCATCTAATTTGAATATACTCTTATTGGCCTCCTAACTCATATATTTTGTGATTTCCAAGTGTTGTGTGATGAAATTTTGAAACTGGGTGCTTCTGTTGGAGAAACCCCCACAACTATAGTGGAGAAATGCAAGTATACTATTGCAATGCTATCTGATCCTATGGATGCTTTATCAGTGGCTGTGGATGTTATCTTTGAGTGTTACTTCGTGGTTGTGCTCTTGATTGAATTCCATTTTCTTGTAAATTTTTAGGTTGTATTTGATAAATATGGTGTTCTTGTGCAAATTAATGGAAAAGGGTATATTGACATGTCAACAATTATGCTGATACGTCCTCCAAGATATCTGAGGTTGGTATACACTTCTGTTGTTAGAATGTATTTTCCCTTCATAAAATTCATTGAAATTTCCTTGATCTGTTTTGAATTATTTATTTGTGATCGTTAAGAAAGACGATCAAATGGAATTGTTTCTTCTTGCTTGCTGGACTATGATTGTTGATCCCATTGATAAAAACGAGCAATGTTTCAACGTTTATCGGCAAAGATAACTAGCCTTTTAGTAGGATCACTCTTTAGGAGAAGGGTCATTATGCTATCCCCATCATCACGTTCTTGATTCTTGATGAAGTCGACCTCTACGATGTATTCGCCATTGAATACCATGTCATTTAGTGGGCCATCAGTCTCAACAGTGTAGCCTTCACATCAATCATTAAAAACCATAAAGGAAGGACATTCGCCTCATAAGACATAGCTCTGTAGTGTTCTAAGGTCTCCATATTTTCCTTAGAAGGAACCTGCATGCCTCAATTTTTTAAGCTAGTTACATTAAAAAATCTAGGAGTCATTCCAGGCATGTATGTGAGATGATCACTGAATTCCATATGCAATGCTATAAAAGGTGAAGCAAGGGAGCCCAACTGTTTCAACCTCTGGACATGATCTTCTATGGGAATAAATGGCAATAGTCTCCTCTTTTTCTTTTGTAATAACAAAGACCTTTTACGTCTCCAATGTCTATTATTATCATCATCACATTACTCTCAATGTTTTAGAGAGAAGAGAGAACATAGTTTCTCTGTCTCAGAAGAATATAATTAATTTCTCCATGGAGAAATGTGATGATGATCATAAAGACAAAGTTTCTTCTTCTAAGGATGCTAGGAGACGGAGACATTCAATTTGTTTGGTATTACAAAAGAAGAAGAGGAGACTATTGTCATTTATTCTTAAAGAAGATCCTTTCCAAAAGTTGAAACAGGTAGACTCCCTTGCTTTATCAGCATTGCGTATGAAATCCTTTGATCATCTCACATACATGCCTAGAATGGCTCCTAGGTCTGCTAGTATATCTAGCTTGGAAAACGACACCATGCTGGTTCTGTCGAAGGAAGATATGGAGACCTTAGAATATTGAAGAGCTATGTCTAAAAGAGGGGAATGTCCTTCTTTTATTGGTTGTTTATATTCATGTGAAGGCTATACCACTGTGGCTGATGGCCCAATAAAAAGTCATGGCAAACATGATGATGGGGATACATTGTTGACTCTTCTAAGCCTTGTTATCTGTGCTGACAAACATGGAAACAATGCTTGTTTCACCAGTAAGATCAACAATAATCATACTTCGAAAGGCTAGAAGAAGTAATTCCATTCAATCATCCTTCTCAACACTAGTCTTGCCCGAAGCTACTTTTTCCAAGATTTTCTATTGCTCCTTGTTGTTAAAGAAAAACTTGTATTGTAAAAGAGACCACTAGGGATACTTTTGGTGAAAATTTAAATTATAGCTGTTCCGTATTTTATTTCATCTTCAAGCCTCTCGTGTCTGATTCAAGCATTTAACAGACGAGAAAACTACCCAAATCCTCTTTCTTTTCTCTTTTCTCAGGATTGAACTACAAATGATGTAAATATAGTTTGTAATTTACATTTTACATGTTTGGTACTTTTTTTAAGCATCACATATTTTTTCTTATTATAGGTATGAGATTATAGTCATTATAGTTTGCTGGAAAGTCTATAATGCTTCGGTTACTGTTTGGATGAGGTACACTTGAGCATTGTTCCATACCTGCCTCTCAGGGGACTGATTAGAACAACGTGGGCAACAGACCTCAAAAGTGGGCACCGTGACGTGAAACGACAGAGTCGCCACAAATTTTTTAAAGGGAAAATTTGAAAACCAATTTTTGAATAGAAATTGGATTTTTGAGAGATTGGGTTTAGGAGTCTAATTATGCTTGGGAAAGGGTGAAGGCTTAATCCCACTACACTCCCGAAACATCCATCTAAAAAGATGGTTGCCTGAAGTTAATTATTCAAACTAAAATAAATTTAAAAATATTTATTTTACCCATTGGGGATAGAAAATTTAAAAAAAAAATGTCTTTTGAAAATAAAAGAGTTAGAGATTGAAAAAGCTTTGATGTAGCATTTCAAGATAGGAAAGATGAAGTTTGCAAACTTTTGAGTTTTAAAAAATTGTGAGAATAGATGAAAAAAGGATTTATGATGGAGAGAAAAACACAGATTATTTTGATATAAGAAAATTTTTAAGAATTTCATTTGGAGAAAAATAAAAAAGTTTTGAGAGTAATGGATTCTTAAAACTTAGAGGAAATTATTGGAAAGTAAAAAAATTGGGGATAGATAGAAAATTTTAAAAAAAGTACTTGAGAAAATTTAAGAGTTAAAAATTGAAAAAATATTGATGGAGCATTTCCAAATAGGAAAGATAAAGTTTGCAAACTTAACAATTTAAAAAAATTGGGAAAATAGATGAAAAAGTATTTTATGTTTGAGAGGAAAAGTTAGATTTTTTTTTTATGTAAGAATTTTTTTTTTAAAATCTCATTTGAGGAGAAACAAAAATGTTTTGAGAGTAAAAGATTCTTAAAACTTAGAGAAAATTATTGAAAAGTCAGAAGATGGGGATAGAAAATTTTAGAAGTGGTCTTTAGAAAATATAAGTGTTAGAAATTGAAAAGGTATTGAAGGTGCATTTCAAAATAGGAAAGATGAAGTTTGCACACTTAAGAGTTTCAAAAAATTGGGAGAAAAGATGAAAAAAGATTTTATGTTCGAGAGGAAAAGTGATCTGTCATGCTTTTGAGTCATGGTGATCATGACCTCTGTTTGGGCCTCTGGCACTATGGTTTGGTGTTCCGGCCACTCACCTAGCAGTGAGGGTGGTGTACAAGCACTCTGAAGCTTAAGTCAGGAATAGCACTATGAGAATATGATTTTAGTATTAGAATGAGTAACGTAATAAATGAACGTGTGCACCTGCTATTTATAGGGATTTTATGGTCACAAAAGTCAAACTTATCACGATGCTCTCCTTATCGTGCGGCGTGCCAGGTGGACGTGTGACTACCTCTCCATGTCGTTTTAGGGACCGAGGTTCCATGTCTTATTATAATTCGACATGGCATCCAAGACCCCGACATAAGGCTTTCCCATCATGGCGCAAGGCCGATTTTTCTCACGTGACTCGCATGTGTCTATTCTACGGGTTTGACCCATAACAAAAAGGTAGGTTGTTTTTTGTAATAAAATTTTTAAAAATTTCATATGGAATGAATAAAAGTTGAGAGTAAAAGACCTGAGGAAACTGCTAGAAAGTAAAAAATTTGGGAATTTTTTTTTAAAAAAAACACTTTAGAAAATATAAGAGTTTGAGATTAAAATTTTTTTTATGGAACATTAAGAAATAGGAAAGATGTAGTTTGCAAACTTTAGAGTTTTGAAAAATTGGAAGAATAGATGAAAAACCTTTTGAAGTTGGAGAGGTAAATATAGATTTTTATGAAGTAAGAAAATTTGTAAAGTAAAAAAAGTTTGTGGGAATTATTGGAAAGTAAAAAGTTTGAGGCTAGAAAGTTTAAAGAAAAAAAGGACTTTAGAAAATATAAGAGTTAAAGAGAGAAAAACATTTGATGGAAAATTTAAAATTAGGAAAGATGAAGTTTGCAAAAATTGAAAGATTAGATGAATAACGTTTTGAAGTTGGAGAGAAAAAGATAGATTTTTTTGAAGTTAAAAAATTAAAAAAATCAATTTCCAGATAAAAAAACATTTTGAGAGTAAAAGAATCTAAAAGATTGAGGTAATTATTGAAAAGTAAAAAGTTTTAGGATAGAAAATTTTTAAAAAAGGACTTTAGAAAATATAAGAGTTAAAGATTGAAAAAGTATGCATGGAACATTAAAAAAACGAAAAAATGATATTTGCAAACTTATACTTCAAAACATTCAAAAAATTGGGAGAATAGATGAAAAACGTTTTGAAGTTTATGAGGAGTTTATGCTTTATGCAAAGAAGAAAGCACAATGTGAAAAATTATCTTTCATTGATCTAAATCGAAGAATACAATGTGATTATATTAGCTTATATACATGCTATTGAAGAAGGAATAGCTGAATTGCAGATGCAAATGATCTAAACGCTCTAAGACTGGAGTTTCGATGATTCCACAACAAACCGAGAATCAAGCCTTGAATGGCAAATCAAGCGATCAAGCGCTATAAACAAAATTGCAACAACAAGGGTATATAGGATTTAATTTATGCTTAAATGTAAATTTGATTAAGTCTCTTTAAAATGAATCAAACACAATTTCAAATCAAACAGTTTTACAGAAAATGTCAAAGACCTTGTTAAAAATGTTTTCTCTATAGAAAAGATTTTTCTTGACGTTTGTAAAAATGAACTTAACCTTGGTTTCATTAGTAAAAGTCTTTTTCAAGGTATATTCGAATATCATGGTTCTGGAATTAAAATTCTGACTAGTATATTCGAATACATATTCGAATATGATGTGTTGCCTTGACTTCCCCATTTTTCAAAATCAGTATATTCGAATATATATATATTCGAATATATATATATTCGAATATGGCTTGCCATATTCGAATACATATTCAAATATGATGTTCTGCCTTGGCTTCTCCACTTCCCATAATCACAATATTCGAATACATATTCGAATATGAAAGCCTTGGATTCAAATTTTTAAATGGCAGAAACTCTATATTCGAATACATATTCGAATATGAAAGTGTCATATTCGAATACATATTCGAATATGTTAATGATTTGTTATGTATTTTCACATGTCATTCTGCTGTCTATAAGATGGGCTTTTGTCGAAAATCACCACACACCCTTCCAAGCGTATTACTGAGTAGAAAAGAGCTTTTTATCATCAATTTTCTTAATCAAGGGTCTTGTGCTTTACTTAAGGCTTTCTTTGTCACTCATTTATCTTGTTTGTTTCATCATACAAAGAGCCCTTAATCAAATACACTTAGTGCTTTAAGTTGTATCATTTACTCTTTTGAGAGCTTCATATTTGTAAGTCCAAATTATATTGTTGAGTGAAGGTGAGGAATCCTTCTTGGTCTTTGAAGGTGTGGTATCCTTCAAAGTAAGAGTTAGGGGTGATTGAGATCCTTGCAGTTGGTGGGGTATCCAATTGTGAAGGGTGCTCTTAGCTTATAACTTGTTGAAGCTAATACAAGATTTTTTGCGCGGAGGTGATTCGAAGACTGGACTAGGCCACAGGGTGGTTTTGTGGCTGAACCAGTATAAAGCTTGGTGTTATTCTCTCTATCTCTAAACTCTTATTTTGTGCATTTCATAGTGTTTTTGGCATTCATATTTATCCTCCTTTAATCTCATATATTAACTAAAATACAATTAAATCAAGCTTTGCTATTATTTGTGAAAGATTTGCAAAAAAGTTTTTAAGCTCGATTCACCCCCCCTCTTGAGCATAGAGGCCCTAGTCTAACAAGTGGTATCAGAGCTCCGTCCTTGTTTAAAAGAGCTTCACAGCTTCAAGGAAATGGGCCTCTTTTCAAAATGTTTGTATTCAGGAAGGTGCCTCCACTAACAGACGCCCATTCTTTAATGGAGATAACTATTCCTTTTGGAAAATCAAAATGCAAATGTTGGTAGAAGGTATTGATGTTGCTGTATGGGATGTTGTAGAAGAAGAACCATACATTCCCATGCATATTGTTGATTGTAAGGAAGTAGAAAAACTAGAAAAGAATGGTCTATTGAAGAAAAGAGACTTGCTCAATTTTGTCTAAGAGCCAAAACCATAATCATCTCTGCATTAGGTAATGATGAGTTTCCTAGAATTTCAAATTGCAAAACTGCTAAAGAAAAGTGCAATGTTTTAAAGGTAACTCATGAAGGAACTGATGAGGTAAAAAGGTCTAAGATCAATGCATTAACTAGAGAGTTTGAAATGTTTCAAATGAATCCAGGAGAGAACATTCAAGATATAAAAAAACATTTTACATATCTTATAAATCAGCTACATGCTCTTGGAAAAGATTATTCTAATGAGGATCTTATTAACAAAGTGTTGAGATGTCTTAGTAGGGATTGGCAACCAAAAGTTACTGCCATTGCTGAAACAAGAGATCGTCGCACAATGTCCTTAGCAACTCTCTTTGATAAGCTAGAAGAACATGAGCTTAAGTTGAGTCGTTTTGATTAACTTGAAGGGGTTGACAAGAAAAAGAAAATCATTCCTCTCAAAGCAACCACTCCTCCACCTCAAGAGATGGAAGAAGAAGAAAACAACTTTGATCCAACTCACATGGATGATGAAACCGTGGTTCTCTTTGCCAAAAGGGTCAACAAGTTCTTCAAGAAGAGAGAAACGTCAAGGAGACCACCCAACTTCACATCAAGGAAAGTATTCAACAAAGGAGAAGGATCAAATCAAGGTCCAACTTGCAATGAGTGTCGAAAAACCGGACACATGAAGATGGAGTGCGCCATGAACAAAGGTAAGGTTGAAACACAAGAGAAAAGTTTCACCAAAGGAAAGAAAGGTAGGAGAGCCTACATAGCTTGGGATGGAAATGACATGTGTTAATCAAGTGGCCTCTATGCTCAAGAGGGGGGTGAATTGAGCTTAAAATTTTTTTCAAAAAGTTGTTTAAAATTATAGCACAACTTGAACAAGATATATTAGTTGACGTATGAAATTGAAATATAATAAAATTCTGAAATGAAGATCAAATAAGCTTAAACAAATATGAGTTTTAGGGATGGAGAGAATAGCACCGAGTTTTATACTGGTTCAGTCACACACCACTTGTGACCTACGTCCAGTCTATGAATCTTCGCCACGCGAGATTTCTTATATTACTTCTCAACAATTACACACTAAGAGCACCTTTCTCAAATGGATACCCCACCAATTTTAAAGGCCTCAATCTAGGGATACCTCACCCTAAGAACACTTTGAAGGATACCCCACCTTCAAACAATTTAGAAGGATACCACATCTTCACACAAAAATAGCTCACCACAATTGAAACTCTCAAAAGAGTAAATGATACAACTTGAAGCTCTAGTATATCTGATTTGAGACTCTTTGTTTTGATGAAAGAAACAATATAGGTAAAAAACAAAGTAAGCCTTAGGCAAAAGCACAAGACCCTTGATTTAGAGAAATTGATGATAAGAAGTAATTTCAATACAGTGTTAAGCTCACAAGGGTATATTATATTCTAAGTCAGAAGCCCTTTATATAGATGGCAGAAACAACAGTCAGAAGCTGTGCATATTTTACTTTCATATTCAAATATGCTATTCGAATATAGCACTTACATATTCGAATATAGCATTGTCATATTCGAATATAGCACCATCATATTGGAATATGTATTCGAATATAGTGTTTCTGCGTTTAAAAAATGATTTCTGTAGGCTTCATATTCGAATATGTATTTGAATATAAGAGTTCTGGAAGGTGACAAGGTCTAGGTTTCTTGTTATATTCGAATATGTATTCGAATATGGCAAGCCATATTCGAATACACAGATTCTGAAAAGTAATCAGGCCAAAGCAACATGTCATATTCGAATATGTATTCGAATATGGCAAGTCATATTCGAATATATATTCGAATATACTGGCCAGGTATTTCAAATTTTATTTCCAAAACCTTGATATTCGAATATACACCCAATTTAGATTTTTTCAAGTAAAAATCAATTTTTAGATATTTTCTTTGAGGGTCTTTTCCTTTGAAAATGATTTCATCTTTGACTCTTAAAAAATACTTTTTAGAAAAATGTTTGTTTCAATTCCAAAGAGCCTTAATCAAACTTACATTCATAATTTAACAACCTAAGTACCCTTTGTTGTTGCTGATCTGTTTACATACTCCCCTTTTTGATGATGACAAACAACAAACGAATCAGATCACTTATTACGTGTGATATTCTGAGACTCCCCCTTACTTATGAAGTTTGATTCTCCTTACGAAGTTCGACTCCCCCTGTCAATATGCACACAGATATGTTAAGCATTTGTAATAAGCAATAATAAAAATAATCCCGATTTAAGTGATTATAATTCTTCTCCCCGTTTTGGCATCATTAAAAAAATGATAATTTTGAGACAAAAGTTAAGAGTATAATAAAATAAACTCAAATCTAATTAGTTCAAAATGTTTTAGTATGTCCCAAATTTAAATAAGACTAAGCTAAGTTAAGAAAAGAGTTGTGGATCATTCATTGAGGGCTAGAGGCAGGCGGTGTCTGAAAGTAATCAAATCCAAGTCAAGACTTGGTTGAGCCCCGAAGCTTTGAAGATCGATACCGCCAAAATGTTGATGAAACCCACTTGCATCACCTTGGTCTGCAAGAAAGGCAGATTGAGAGTATGGAAGTACAAAGTTGGAATTGCCTCGTGTAATTTCCTCTTGGAGAGATGTAATCTCTCCTCGAAGAACGGTTTCCATCTGATCACACTGCTTGTCGATATATTGACGCTGTTGTTCAAACTTAGCGTCCATCATTTGGGAAAAATGAAGGTGACGGTCATCATGGAGGACTTTTGTGAAGTTTCCAACGCAACCAAGGAGGACGCGAGCACTGATGAGATGGACTATTCGAGAGTCCATGGTGAGTGAGCTGGTGGGGAGGTAGTCACCCATTTTGGAAGTGTGGAAGGAAGGTCTTACATGGCACATGGCCCCGATTGCCTGAATAGGATTGTATTCGGCGGCCCACTGTCCCATGGGAGTTGATCCTGATATTTGGGCTCCTTCAAATTGTAGCCCTCTGAGAGAAGTCCATAGAGAAGGAGGAATTTGAATTTTCGTCTTTTTCACTTCAGACGAAATTGTGCAGGTTTTAGAATTGTAGTTGAGGTTGGAGTAGAATACACGGACGAGGTTGGGATATACTTTTTCTTGAATACTGAGAAAAGGCACAAGATTGGCTGATTCAAGCCAAGAGACAAAGGAAAAACCTTGAGATTGAAACCAAGGCATGTTAACCCACCGTGGGTCAACAATTTTCCTGTCACAAAATCCAGACTGGAATTTTGTAATCTGTGAGGCGTTGGAGAACCATCTTTGGAAGTCGGGAGTAAAACCAGTAGTGGCAAGAGGAACGGAGGAGGAAGACGAACCACTTCGTGACCCACGAGGTATGGAAGGTGGCTTGTTGACAGCGGTATGTTTGAAACGGGGGCGTTTGTGGGTTGGTGATGGTGGAGATTGAGCAGCACGAGGAGATGATGGTGGTGAAGAGGCCATTTTGTGATTTTTGGTGTGAGAAAAAAAAATAATTGAAGTGGGAACAGAAGTATGTTGAACAAGAGATGAAAATAGAAGTAGTGTGATTTGGGAGTTAAAAAGAGTTATCCTTTTATATACGCAAGAATGCCTATATTCGAATATTGGATGCAATATTCGAATATTTGATGGCATATTCGAATATTGATAAGGTTATATTTGAATATTTGACTGACATATTCGAATATAAGCGTGCTGTAGTGATCTTAATTGAATAGCATATTCGAATATATCAAATCTGTAATTAACTCTTGTAATTTTGAAAACATGTATACTCATTTTGTATTCGAATATATGACCACAGAAGGGTCATATTCGAATATTGAGGTGAAGTTCATAGTTTTTGTGATGAGATCCTTATTTCTTTTTCCATGAGACCTGCAAAACAAAAAAAAAGGCTCCGACGCCCAAGTCAGTAATAGATCAAAAAATAATTTATAAAGCAATTTAAATAACATAGTATTGATCAAGTATGCCTAGCTCTCTTCTTATAAAATAGAAATTTTCGGTTGGAAGAGGCTTAGTGAAGATATCATCTAGCTGTTTAGATGTATCAATGAACTCAAGTACACAATCACCTTTTTGAACATGATCTCTAATGAAGTGATGTCTAATTTCAATATGTTTGGTTCTTGAGTGCATAATAGGGTTTTTCGTGAGATTTATGGCACTAGTGTTATCACATTTTAGTGGAATATTATGCAAATGAATACCATAGTCCTTAAGTTGTTGCTTTAACCAGAGAATTTGTGCACAACAACTTCTTGCCACTACATACTTAGCTTCAACAGTGGATAAAGCCACACTAACTTGTTTCTTACTGTGCCATGAAATTAATGAATTTCCAAGAAGATGACATGTGCCGCTAGTACTTTTTCTATCTAACTTACATCCAGCAAAATTGGAATCAGAATATCTAATTAAAGAGCAGGATGGACCTTTAGGATACCATAACCCCATGGTACAGGTGCCAATCAAATATCTCATAGTTCTTTTTACAGCACTAAGATGTGATTCTTTAGGGCATGCCTGATATCAAGCGCACATGCATACACTAAACATTATATCAGGTCTGCTTGTAGTTAAATAGAGCAAGGATCTTATTATACCTCAATATTTTGACATATCAACGGGTTTACCTTTTTCATCTTTGTCAAGATAGCATGATGTACCCATAGGAGTACTTATTTCTTTAGCAATTTCCATGCCAAATTTCTTGAGCAATTCTTTGCAATATTTTGTTTGTGACACAAAAGTTCCTTGTTTTGTTTGTTTAATTTGAAATCCAAGGAAAAATGTAAGTTCTCCCATCATGGACATTTCAAATTCTCCCTTCATGCTTGTAGCAAACTCTTTACAGAGATTTTCGTTAGTAGCACCAAAAATTATATCATCGACATAAATTTGTACAAGTAGTATGTCATTGTGCCTTTGTTTTATGAATAATGTGTTATCTACTTTGCCTCTTTGAAAGTTATTGTTAAAGTGAAATTTACTTAGTCTTTCGTACCAAGCTCTAGGGGCTTGTTTTAGTCCATATAAGGCTTTCTTGAGTTTGTAAACATGTCTTGGAAGTTCAGCATTTTCAAACCCAGGAGGTTGTTCAACATACACTTCTTCTTGTATATAGCCATTCAAGAAAGCACTTTTGACATCCATTTGATAAAGTTTAAAATCCATGATGCAAGCAAAGGCAAGTAGGAGTCTAATGGCTTCAAGTCTAGCTACGGGAGCATATGTTTCTTCATAATCAATACCTTCCTCTTGATTATACTCTTTTGCTACAAATCTAGCTTTGTTTCTAGTTATTATGCCAGTTTCATCTAGTTTGTTTCTAAAGACCCACTTAGTGCCTATTATTGGATGGTTATTAGGCCTAGGGACTAGATCCCAAACTTGATTTCTTTCAAATTGGTTTAGCTCTTCTTGCATAGCTTTCCCCCAATGTTCATTACTAATTGCTTCGTCTACAGTTTTAGGTTCAATTTGAGATACAAAAGCCATAAAGTTACATGCATTATTAAGAGAGTGTCTAGTGGTTACCCCCTTTGAAATATCACCAATAATGTTATCAATTGGATGATGTTTTGCAGCTCTCCATTCTTTGGGTAGTTCATTTTGTGTCTCGGTTGGTATGTTAGTTAGTATTTTTGGCATGTTCTCTTCATGAATGCTTATGTCTTCAAGTGTTCCTGCAAGATCATCAACCTTTCTTTCCAAGCTTTTGGTGTTAGATTCATCAAAATTGACATGAATAGATTCATCAATAGTCATTGTTCTTTTATTATAAATTCTATATGCTTTACTAGTTGAGGAGTATCCTAAGAATATACTCTCATCAGCTTTGGCATCAAATTTGCCCATATTTTCTTTCCCATTATTAAGCACAAAGCATTTGCATCCAAAAATATGGAAATAAGATATGTTGGATTTTCTACCCTTGAAAAGTTCATAAGGGGTTTTCTTTAAAATATGTCGAATGAGAACTCGGTTCATAACATGACATGCACTGTCATTGAGCATTTTTCTAGCTAATTCAACTAGTGAGCGATTTTTCTTCTCCATAACATGACATGCAGTGTCATTCAGCATTGTTATCGCAAAATCTTTCAAAGTCAATAATTTCAAATTCCTTTCCGTGATCACTACGTATGCATGCATTTTCAAATCCTTTTGGTTTTGAATGACTTTTGCTAATCTCTTAAAAGCTTTAAAGGCTTGATTTTTGTGAGATAAAAAGAGAGTCCACGTGTATCTTGAAAAATCATCAACAATTACAAGTCCATAGTAATTTCACCCTAAACTCATAATTCTTGATGGACCAAATAAGTCCATGTGCAATAGTTGCAAGGGTCTAGAGGTAGCAACAATATTTTTAGATTAGAAAGAGATTTTTGTTTGTTTACCTTTTTGACAAGCATCACATAATTTATCTTTTTCAAAACGAATTTTGGGCAAACCAATAACCAATTCTTTTGAAATTAGTTTATTCAAGTGATCCATATGAATGTGTGTAATCCTTTTGTGCCATAGCCAAGATTCTTCTTCTTTAGTTATAAAACATTGTGCATCATTTGAGGATATATCATCTAAACTAATCATATAAACATTATTAATCCTATGACCCATAAATTTAATTGAGTTATTCTCTTTGCTAATAATAGAGCATGATAAGAATTAAAAATAACCTCATTTCCTTTATCGCATAATTGGCTAATACTTAACAGATTATGTTTTAATCCTTCAACATAAAGTACATTATCTATGGAAGTTGAAGAGGTCTTACCAACTTTACCTGTACCTAGGATTTTTCCTTTGTTGTTGTAACCATATGTAACATATCCTCCATCCTTAGGTGTGAAGGATGAGAATTTTGTTTTGTCTCCTGTCATATGCTTGGAGCATCCACTATCAAGATACCATTTTGATTCTTTTGTCACCAAGCATACCTCATCTTCATCAAGAAGATCATCTTCATCATGGTTGACCATGAGGCATAGGTTGACTGTTTCGCTCTCCGATTCATCTGATGATTCTGTGTCATTACCATCCCAGGCTATGTATGCTCTTCTGCTCTTCTTTCCTTTGACGAATTTTTTCTCAAGTGTTTCATTCATATTTTTATTCAAAGGAGATTCCATCTTCATATGTCCAGTTTTTCCACACTCATAACAAGTTGGACCTTGATTTGATCCTTCTGCCTTGTTGAATGTTTTCCTTGGTGTGAAATTTGATGGTCTTCTTGATGACTCTGTCTTTTCTTGAAGAATTTATTGAATCTTTTGGCGAAGAGAATAACAGTCTCATCATCCATGTTGGTTGGATCAAGGTTGCTTTCATCTTCTTCTATATCTTAAGGTGGAGGAGTGGTTGCTTTGAAGGCAATGCCTTTCTTTTTCTTGTCAACTCCCTCAAGTTGATCCAACCGACTCAACTCAAGCTCATGCTCTTCTAGCTTGCCAATGACATTGTGCATGGATCCCTTGTTTCGCTAATGGCCGTAACCTTTGGTTGCCAATCCCTGCTAAGACATCTTAAAACTTTGTTAATAAGATCTTCATTTGAATAATCTTTTCCCAAGGCATGTAGTTGATTTATAAGATATGTAAAACGTTTTTGCATATCTTGGATGTTTTCACTCGGATTCATTTGAAACATTTCTTTAGGAGTTTTACAATTAGAAATTCTAGGAAATTCATCATTACCTAGTGCAGAGATAATTATAGTTTTGGCTCTTAGACCAAATTGAGCAAGTCTCTTTTCTTCGAGAGACCACTCTTTTCTAGGTTTCTCAACTACCTTACCATCAACAGTGTGCATAGGAATGAATGGACCTTCCTCTATAGCATCCCATACGGCGACATCAATGGCTTCTATCCATGCCTTCATTTTAATTTTCCAAAAAGAGTAGTTGTCTCCATTGAAGAATGGAGGTCTATTTGTGGAGGCACCTTCCTGGATAGACATGTTTTGAAAAGAGGCCATTTCCTTGAAGCTGTGAAGCTCTTTAAACAAGGACCGAGCCCTGATACCACTTGTTAATCAAGTGGCCTCTATGCTCAAGGGGGGGGGGGGGTGAATTGAGCTTTAAAATTTTTCCAAAAAATTGTTTAAAATTATAGCACAACTTGAACAAGATATATCAGTTGACGTATGAAATTGAAATATAATAAAATTCTGAAATGAAGATCAAATAAGCTTAAACAAATATGAGTTTTAGGGATAGAGAGAATAGCACCGAGTTTTATATTGGTTCAGTCACACACCACTTGTTACCTACGTCCAGTCTACGAATCTTCGCCACGCGAGATTTCTTATATTACTTTTCAACAATTACACACTAAGAGCACCTTTCTCAATTTGATACCCTACCAATTTTAAAGGCCTCAATCTAGGGATACCTCACCCTAAGAACACTTTGAAGGATACCCCACCTTCAAACAATTTAGAAGGATACCACACCTTCACACAAAAATAGCTCACCACAATTGAAACTCTCAAAAGAGTAAATGATACAACTTGAAGCTCTAGTATATCTGATGTAAGGCTCTTTGTTTTGATGAAAGAAACAGTATAGGTAAAAAACAAAGTAAGCCTTAGGCAAAAGCACAAGACCCTTGATTTAGAGAAATTGATGATAATAAGTAATTTCAATACAGTGTTAAGCTCACAAGGGTATATTATATTCTAAGTCAGAAGCCCTTTATATAGATGGCAGAAACAACAGTCAGAAGCTGCGCATATTTTACTTTCATATTCGAA
The DNA here is from genome assembly GCA_037177725.1 of Cyamopsis tetragonoloba. NCBI lineage: Eukaryota > Viridiplantae > Streptophyta > Magnoliopsida > Fabales > Fabaceae > Cyamopsis > Cyamopsis tetragonoloba. The sequence continues at coordinate 33,818,035 of CM074125.1, read as the reverse complement.
TATGCTATTCGAATATAGCACTTACGTATTCGAATATAACATTGTCATATTCGAATATAGCACCATCATATTCGAATACGTATTTGAATATAGTGTTTCTGCATTTAAAAAATGATTTCTGTAGGCTGCATATTCAAATATATATTCGAATATGGAGGTTCCATATTCGAATATGTATTCGAATATAAGAGTTCTGGAAGGTGACAAGGTCTAGGTTTCTTGTTATATTCGAATATGTATTCGAATATGACAAGCCATATTCAAATATATATTCAAATACACAGATTCTGAAAAGTGATCAGGCCAAAGCAACATGTCATATTCGAATATGTATTCGAATATGGCAAGCTATATTCGAATATATATTCGAATATAGTGGTCATGAATTTCAAATTTTATTTCCAGAACCTTGATATTCGAATATACCCCCAATTTTGACTTTTTCAAGTAAAAATCAATTTTTAGATATTTTCTTTGAGGGTCTTTTCCTTTGAAAATGATTTCATCTTTGACTCTTAAAAAATACTTTTTAGAAAAATGTTTGTTTCAATTCCAAAGAGCCTTAATCAAACTTACATTCATAATTTAACAACCTAAGTACCCTTTGTTGTTGCGGATCTGTTTACTGTGCTTATTCACGTGATTTATCCTTTTGATTCTTGGTTTGTTGTGGAATCATCGAAACTCCAAATGTAGAGCATTTGCATTTACAACATGGATTCATCCGATGAATCAGAAAGTGAAGTAGCCAATCTATGTCTCATGGTCAATCATAATGAAGATGATACTCTTGATGAAGATGTGGTAAATGATTCTGAACCTTCTAACTATAGCTTTGATGAATTGCAAGATGCTTATAATGAGTTGCATGAAAAATCCATGATCATTTCTAAAGAACTTGCTAAAACCAAGAAAGAAAAAGGTATTTTGAATGATAAGATATATATTCTTAGCCGTGACGTTATTAAAATGAGACAAGTTCAAATTCCTTTTGGTAGTGTCCAATATGAATGTAAATCTTGCTTGATGAACACATCACCCACTTGCACTTCATGTGATGCTCACTTGAAAGAAATTGACAAATTGAAAAGTGTGATTGCCAAAGGTAAATCTCCTTTCACAAAATATGAAAATGTTTGCAAATCACACACTTGTACTTGTTGTGATTCACACTTGAAAAAGATTGAGGATTTAAACAATGTACTTGCCAAGTTTACTATGGGTAGAGATAACCTAAACATCTTGCTTAGTAAGCGAGGATGCCATTTTAAGAAGGCCGGTTTAGGGTACAACCCTAGTAACCAACAAAATCTCTATAAGAATTCTTTTGTCTCTTATAGCATTTCTTCTAGTCCATTCATTACATGTTATTATTGTGGATTTAAAGGTCATAGTGCTACCACTTGCAATGCAAGAAAGAATGGTGTACCTCAAGGAAAGAAAGTATGGGTGCCCAAAGGCACGATTGTAAAAACTACCCTCAAGGACCCATGGGTACCTAAAAGAAGAAATTAAATGTTTTTGTAGATATGCTTGGTGGTAAAACAATCCAAATGGTATCTCGATAGTGGATGCTCCAAGAATATGACGGGTGACAAATCCAAATTCTCATCTCTCACACCAAAGGATGGATGTTATGTTACATATGGAGACAACAACAAAGGAAAAATTCTTGGTATAGGTAAGGTTTGTAAGACTTCTACAACCTCTATTGACAACGTACTTTATGTTGAAGGGCTAAAACATAACTTGTTAAGTATTAGCCAACTATGTGATAAAGGAAATGAGATTATGTTTAATTCGTATTCATGCTGTATCATTAGTAAGGAGAATAATTCCATTAAATTTATGAGTCATAAAGTAAACAATGTTTATATGATTAGTTTAGATGATATATATATCCTCAAATGATGCACAATGTCTTATAACTAGAGAGGAAGAATCGTGGCTATGGCACAAAAGAATTGCACACATTCATATGGATCATTTAAACAAGTTAATTTCAAAAGAATTAGTCATTGGATTACCAAAAATTCGTTTTGAAAAAGATAAATTGTGTGATGCTTGTCAAAAGGGAAAACAAGAAAGGTTTCTTTTCAACCTAAAAACATTGTTTCAACCTCAAGACCTTTGCAACTTTTACACATAGATTTGTTTGGTCCCTCTAGGACTATGAGTTTTGGGGGAAATTACTATGGGCTAGTAATCGTTGATGATTTTTCTAGATACACATAGACTCTCTTTTTGTCTCACAAAAGTCAAGCATTTATTGCCTTTATAAGATTAGCAAAAGTTATTCAAAACCAAAAGCATTTGAAAATTGCACGCATTCGTAGTGATCATGGGGGGAATTTGAAAATCATGATTTTGAAAGATTTTGTGACAAACACGGCATTGAGCATAATTTCTCGTCTTGAAGGACCCCACAAAAAAATGGTGTTGTGGAGAGGAAAAATCACTCACTTGTTGAGTTGGCTAGAACAATGCTCAATGATATGGATCTCTCAAAGTACCTTTGGGCCGATGTTGTTAACACCGCATGTCATGTCATGAACCGGGTTCTCATTCAACCTATCTTGAAGAAAACTCCCTATGAGCTCTTCAAGGAAAGAAAACCCAACATATCTTATTTTTATATTTTTGGATGCAAATGCTTTGTGCTTAATAATGGGATAGAAAAGTTAGGAAAATTTGATGCCAAAGCTGATGAGGGTATATTCTTAGGGTATTCTTCAACTAGTAAAGTATATAGAATTCATAACAAAAGAACTATTTTTATTGAAGAATCCATTCATGTGACTTTTGATGAATCTAACCCCAAAAGTTTGAAAAGAAAGGTTGATGATCTTGTAGGTACCTTTGAGAATATGAGCATTCAAAAGAAGAATAAAAGAAGTTGAGGAAGATATGCTAGAAAATTCCACATATACAACAAATGAGCCACATGCGGAACTCCCCAAAGAATGGAGAACTTCAAAGCACCATCCCATTGATAATATAATTGGTGACATTTCAAAGGGGGTAACCACTAGACAATCTCTTAGAAATGCATGTAACTTCATGGAATTTGTCTCTCAAATTGAACCTAGTACCGCGATGAAACAATTAGTGATGAACATTGGGCTATAGCTATGTAAGAAGAGTTGAATCAATTTGAAAAAAATCAAGTTTGGGACTTGGTCCCAAGGCCTAATGATCATCCAATAATAGGTAGTAAGTGGGTCTTTAGAAATAAACTAGATGAAACTGGAATAATTACTAGAAACAAAGCTAGGCTAGTAGCTAAGGGGTATAATCAAGAGGAAGGAATAAATTGTGAGGAAACATATGCTCCCGTGGCTAGACTAGAAGCCATTAGACTTCTTCTTACTTTTGCATGCGTCATGGATTCCAAACTTTATCAAATTGATGTTAAAAGTGCTTTCTTCAATGGCTTTATTCAAGAAGAAGTTTATGTTGAACAACCTCCAGGTTTCGTAAATTTTGAATTTCCAAATCATGTTTTTAAACTCAAAAGGGCTTTGTATGGTCTAAAGCAAGCCCCTAGAGCTTGGTATGAAAGATTGAGTAAATTTCTCTTGAACAATAGTTTTCAAAGAGGCAAAGTTGATAACACCTTATTCATAAAACAAAAGAATCATGACATACTTCTTGTACAAATTTATGTTGATGATATTATATTTGGTACAACTAATGAGAATCTATGCAAGGATTTTGCTACTAGCATGCAAGGGGAATTTGAAATGTCCATGATGGGAGAATTCACGTTCTTCCTTGAATTCCAAATCAAACAAACCGAGCAAGGAACCTTTGTATCTCAAACCAAATATTGCAAGGAACTGCTCAAGAAATTTGGCATGGACAACTCCAAAGAAATGAGTACTCCTATGAGTACTTCATGCTATCTTGACAAATATGAAAATGGTAAACCCGTTGATGTGTCCAAATATCGTGGCATGATAGGATCTTTATTATATTTAACTGCTAGTAGACCTGACATCATGTTTAGCGTATGTATGTGTGCTTGATATCAATCATGCCCTAAGGAATCACATCTTAGTGCTGTTAAAAGAATTATGAGATATCTGCTTGGTACTTGCAACATGGGTTTATGGTATCCTAAAGGTGCATCCTGCTCATTAATTGGTTATTTCGATTCTGACTTTGCGGGATGTAAAATGGATAGAAAAAGCACTAGCGGAACATGTCATTTTCTCGGTCATTCATTAATTTCATGGCATAGTAAGAAACAAGTTAGTGTAGCTTTGTCTACTGTCGAAGCTGAATATGTAGCGGTAGAAAGTTGTTGTGCACAAATTCTTTGGTTAAAACAACAACTTGAAGATTATGGCATTTGAATACATCATATTCCACTTAAATGTGACAACACTAGTGCCATAAATCTCACCAAAAATCCCATCCTGCATTCTAGAACCAAGCAAATTGAAATTAGACATCATTTCATTAGAGATCATGTTCAAAAAGGTGATTTTGTGCTTGAATTCATTGAAACATCTAAACAATTAGCTGACATCTTCACTAAGCCTCTTCCAACAGAAAAATTTTATTTTATAAGAAGTGAGCTTGGGATAATTGATCAATCTTGTGTTATTTAAATAGTTTTTACACCTTTTATATTTTTTTTATAATCTTTACTGACTTGAGTGTCGGAGGCTTTTCTTTTTGTTTTGCAGATCTCATTAATTACATAAAAGCAAAGGACAATGAATATCAACCTTTGATAGTTTTTACAAAAATTTCTGAAATTTTTGAAGTATTTCAACTTGATATTCGAATACATATTCGAATATTTTCTTCCTGTGCATATATATTCGAATATAAAGTTTATGTGGTCTTATATTCGAATACATATTCAAATATGGAAAGTCAAAACTAATTCAAATCAGTTCCTTTGACTTCTTGCACCCTTATATTCGAATATTCTCTTCTAGTATCTCTATATTCAAATAGATATTCGAATATTGTGCTCCCATATTCGAATATCCCCTCTCAATATTCGAATATCTAACAATTTTTACTTGGATTTTAACTAAATATTCGAAAATATATTCGAATATTCCATCCTATATTTGAATACATACTCGAATATAAAAGTGCAGGACTATTTAAATGCTTCATTTTTTAAAACAAATCTTTTCCTCTCTCTCAAATCTTCATCCAAAAACATCCAAATTCTTCCCTCTTTAACCAATCTCCTCTTCTTCTTCACTATCAATTCTTCAAATTCATCAATGGCCTCATCACCACCTTCCTCTCCTCCTCCATCCAATTCTCCTCCATTACCAACACCCAAACATCAATGTTTAAAAAGGGCTGTTGTCAACAAGCCACCTTCCGTTCCACGTGGGCCACGAAGTGGGTCCTCTTCTTCTGTTCCCCTTGCCACCGCTGGATCTTCCCCTGAATTCAAATGCTGGTTTTCTTCTCCTTTACAAATCGCCAAATTCCAAACAGGATTTGCCAAGAGGAAAATTGTTGATTCTCGATGGGTGAACTTGCCTTGGTTCCACGAACAAGGCTTCTCTTTCGTCCCTTGGCTTGAGTCAGCCTTCCTCATCCCTTTCCTGAGCATCAAAGAGAAGGTATACCCGAATCTTGTCTGCGTCTTCTACTCTAATCTTATCTATGACGCAGAAATGTGTACTATCAAACATTAGAGGTCAAACGAAAAAAAATCCACATTCCTCCTTCTCTCTGGACTTCTCTCATTAGGCTACGTTATGAAGGAGCCAAAGTCTAAGGATCAACAACTATGGGCCAATGGGCCACCGAATATAATCCTATCTAGCCAATTGGGGCTATGTGCCATGTACAGGCCACCTTCCACACCTCCAAACAAGGAGACTATTTTCTCACAAGCACACTAACTATGGACTCCCGTATAGTCCATCTCATCATTGCTCGCGTCCTCCTTGGCTGTGTAGGAAACTTCACCAAAGTCCTTCATGATGATCGGCTTCTTCTTTGGGCCATCATCAAGCAAAAGCCTGTTGAATGGGCAAGGCTTGTCCAGCATCACATGTTGAAGGGGGAAACAGGCTCCACTCCTCTTCCCTATCCCACTCTGATCACAATTCTTCTCTACCCTTCCGCATCAACTGGGCAGATGAATACAACACCTCCATTGATGGTCAAAATTTTGAAATTGGCCAATCAGTGTTGCACCGTGCCGGCATCATCTATGCTGCCGATAATTGGTATATCCAGGAATTGGGGATTGAAGGAAATCACCCAAAAGAAAACTACCCCGATCCAGATGTCTTTGAGGGGCCCGCTGAGCCAGAACAGGTGCCTCTTTTGCCACACTTCTAGTGGCTCAGTCTGTAAATCTCATAGATGATGGACGACAAATTTGAGCAGCAGCACCAATACTTTGAGCAGAGGTGTGAACAGATGGAAACCTCGGCTCGAGGAGAGATCACTTCCCTACAAGAAGAAATTTCTCGCAGCAGCTCAAGCTACATGCCTCAATACTCTCAATCCACCTTTCCTGAAGATCAAGGTGGTGCAATTGGCTTTCATCAGCACTTTGGAGGTGAAGATCTTCAAGGATTTGGGGCTCAACAAAGTCCCGGCTTGGATTTTGATTTCTTTAGCACTCCACCTGCCTCTGGCCCTCTCTGACTTCTCCTCACACTTTAAACTTACTATGTTGAAAATTACTTAATTCTAACTTAGTTTAGTTGTGATTATTTTTGGGACATCCTAACTTTTTCAAACTGGATTATTTTGGAGTTTGTTTTCAAAAACTCAAAATTTTGTCTCAAAATTGGTTTCATAAATAATATTTTTTTATGATGACAAAAGGGGGAGAATCAATGCTGAAAATGCTGCTATGACGTTATGATTTGCCTATGTTAAACTTTTCTTTAAATATATGAGTATATATATGTCCACAAATATGCTTGAAGATTAAATCCCATCTTTAAAATTATACAACTGTTGTTGCTTACTGAAAAAGCTTAACATGTTTATATGCATATTGACAGGGGGAGTCAAATTCCATAAGTAAGGGGGAGCCTCTGTATATTGCACGCACATAAATGTTCTGCAATCCAAAATTATCTGACATACTGATTAAGCATTTCGTTTGTTGTTTGTCATCATCAAAAAGGGGGAGTATGTAGATGCAAATGCTCTAAACGCTCTAAGACTGGAGTTTCGATAATTCCACAACAAACCGAGAATCAAGCCTTGAATGACAAATCAAGCAATCAAGCGCTACAAACAAGATTGCAACAACAAGGGTATATAGGATTTAATTTATGCTTAAATGTAAATTTGATTAAGGCTCTTTAAAATGAATGAAACACGTTTTCAAATCAAACAGTTTTTCAGAAAATGTCACACACCTTGTTAAAAATGTTTTCTCTATAGAAAAGATTTTTCTTGATGTTTGTAAAAATGAACTTAACCTTGGTTTGCATTAGAAAAAGTATTTTTCAAGGTATAATCGAATATCAGGGTTCTGGAATAAAAATTTGAAAATTCTGACCAGTATATTCAAATATGGCTTCCTATATTCGAATACATATTCGAATATTATGTGTTGCCTTGGCTTCTCCATTTTTCAGAATCAGTATATTCGAATCTGGCTTGCCATATTCAAATACATATTCGAATATGGTGTTCTGCTTTGGCTTCTCCACTTTCCAAAATCACAATATTCGAATACATATTCGAATATGGATCCTCCATATTCGAATATATATTTGAATATGAAAGCCTTGGATTCAAATTTTTAAATGGAAAAAACTCTATATTCGAATACAAGTTCGAATATGAAAGTGTCATATTCAAATACATATTCGAATATGTTAATGATCTGTTATGTATTTTCATCTGCCATTCTGCTGTCTATAAAAGGGGCTTTTGACGAAAATCACCACACACCCTTGCAAGCGTATTACTGAGTAGAAAAGCGCTTTTTATCATCAATTTTCTTAATCAAGGGTCTTGTGCTTTGCTTAAGGCTTTCTTTGTCACTCCTTTATCTTGTTTGTTTCATCATACAAAGAGCCTTTGATCAAATATGCTTAGTGCTTCAAGTTGTATCATTTACTCTTTTGAGAGCTTCATATTTATAAGTCCAAATTATATTGTTTAGTGAAGGTGAGAAATCCTTCTTCGTCATTGAAGGTGTGGTGTCCTTCAAAGTTAGAGTTAGGGTGAGGTATCCCTAGTTTGAGATCCTTGCAGTTGATGGGGTATCCAATTGTGAAGGGTGCTCTTAGCTTGTAACTTATTGAAGCTAATACAAGAGTTTTCACGCTGCGGTGATTCGGAGATTGGACGTAGGCCACAAAGTGTTTTTGTGGCTGAATTAGTATAAAGCTTGGTGTTATTCTCTCTATCCCTAAACTTTTATTTTGTGCATTTCATAGTGTTTTTGGCATTCATATTTATCCTCATTGAATCTCATATATTAACTAAAATACAATTCATTCAAGATTTGCTATTATTTGTGAAAGATTTGAGGAAAAGTTTTTAAACTCAATTCACTCCCCCCTCTTGAGCATAGAGGCCCTTGTCTAACATGAATAACAGAAAAACAAACTTATCGTAGTTGGCATAACCGAATAACAGCAAGGGGAAAGGAACGTCTAACTGTCATAACAGAAAAAACTGAAACATGAATAATTAACTATGTACAGCAATGAAAAGATCAAAATATGATCCTAATACGCCCCCTCAAGTTGGGTCGTGGATGTTGAGAAGGCCCAACTTGGAGACAGAATCGCGGAAAGGAGTAGATCACCTTAGTAAACCTATCAACCAATTGAAAATATGAAGGGATGTGAAAACGCTTGATCAATCCTTCATGTATCTTGGAAAGAATAAGATGACAATCAACTTCAATATGCTTTGTCCTCTCATGGAAATGGGGATTTTAAGCAATCTGAATCGCACTTTGACTATCACAAAACGTGGAAAAGGTAGTTGGAATTGGGATATGTAAATCACGACACTAAAAGTTCAACCACTGCAACTGACATGTGACAGAAGCTAATGATCTGTACTCTGCCTCAGAAGAACTACGAGAAATAGTAGTTTGCTTTTTAGATTTCCATGACACCAAGGATTTGCTAAGAAAAAACACAATACCCCATTATAGAGTGTCGTGAATTAGGACATGTCGCCCTATCTAAATTTGAGAAAGCTTGTAAGTTAACAGAATTGTTGGCTGGATAAAACAAGACAAGTCCTGGAGAACCCTCTAGAAACCGAATAATGCATAATGCAGCTTGTAAGTGAGGTTGGCAAGGAGAAGAGACAAACTGGCTTAGATGTTGATTAGAAAAACCGATGTCAGGCCTCATATTTGTAAGATAGAGAAGTCTGCCAATCAATCTGCGAAAGCCTATGGCATCTTCAAGCAGAACACCCTCTTCTGCATACAACTTAACAGCGGGGTCAACAGGAGTACTTCCAAGTTTGCAAGATGTTAGACCATATTCTTGCAATAACTCCAGGCAATATTTTCTCTGATTCAGAATTATACCAGAATTGAAACTGCTTGTCAAGAAAAGCTTTAACATGTTGTATCTCTGTTAAGTTGTCGCCTGCTAAAACTATGTCATCAACATAGACCAGCAAAGCAATGAAAAAAGACCGTTGAACCTTGACAAATAAGGAAGAATCAGAGTAACTTTGTGTAAAACCAAGAGATAAAAGGGCAGAGGTCAGCTTATGATTCCATTGCCTACTAGCTTGCCTTAGTCCATAGAGAGACTTGTGTAATTTGCAAACCAGATTAGGCCGAGGAAGCTTGAGCCCAGGTGGAGGTCTCATGAACACTTCTTCAAGATCACCGTGTAAAAACGCATTATCAACATCCAACTGTTGTAAAAACCAGTTGTTTATTGCTAGAGAAACAAGCAAGCGAACTGAAGTAAGTTTAGCCACAGGAGAGTACGTTTCGAAGAAGTCCACACCTTCGGTTTGTGTAAAACCTTGTGCAACCAAGCGAGCTTTGTACCTCTCAAGAGAACCATCTGCTTTGTACTTAGTTTTGTAAACCCATCTTGAACCGACAACCTTCTTCCCTGGAGGTAAATCAACCTAAGACCAAGTATTGTTTGTTGCATGAGCTTGTAACTCAGCATTCATTGCTTGCTGCCAGCAATCAAGTTTTAGAGCTTCTTTGAAAGTCTTGGGTTGGACTTGTGCAAAAATAGAAAGAGGAGTGAGTGGGAGAGAATTTAGTATAAGCAAGGTCATTCTGCAAAGGATAAGGAGAGGTCATTTTAATGTCAGAAGATTGATGAACTCCACAAAAATATTCTTTTAAACTCACAAATGGTTTTCTAATACGAGTTGAAACTTTTGTGGGTTGCAAGGGAACTGTTTTATCAGAAGTAATCATAGCAGATGGATTTTTTGGGATAGAAGCAGTTCCTGAAGTATCTGAAACAACATCAGTATTGATAGTATTTTTGTGATTAGAAGGTGGAAAAGAGGATGAGATAGCTGTATGAAGATCATATCAAAAAAGGGAATCATTGATATCAGTAAAAAGACAAGTGTCTGAAAGTGACTCTTGTTTGTGTTGTTCATAAAAAGGAAAAGAAGTTTCAAAGAACTCTACATTTCTAGAAATTAAAAAGGAATGAGTAGTTAAATTGTAAAGGATGTATCCTTTTGTGCCAGATTGAAAACCAAAAAAAATACACTTAGAAGCCCGAGGATCAAGTTTGGATCTGCCACGGGTTAGAGTAGCAGCAAAGGCTAAGCAACCAAAAACTCTTAACGCATGTAAGTTTGGTTTGGTTTGATAAACAAGTTCATAAGGGGATTTATTTTGTAAAACTTTGGTTGGTAATCTGTTAATGATGTGAACTGAGTATTTAGCAGCATAAGCCCAGAAGGTTTTAGACAACTTAGCTTGATAAAGAAGAGCCCGTGCACATTCAAAATATGTTGATGCTTACGCTTAACAATACCATTTTGTTGTGGACATTCCACACAAGATGCCTCATGAATGATCCCTTTTTTGGAGAAAAAATATTTAAGATAAAACTTTTTGCCATTACCTGATCTTATAGTTTTAAGTTTAGCAGGAAACTGATTTTCAATCATGGTAACAAAGCTAGAGAGAACAGTTTTAACATCCAATTTTGTTATAAGAATATGTATCCATGTGTATCTACTATATTAATCTACTATGGTGATAAAGTATTTGTATCCATCAAAAGAAGAAGTACCAATTGGTCCCCATATATCATTGTGGATAAGTTGGAAAAAACTTGAAGATTTTGTGTTACTAATGGGATAAGAACGACGTTTCTGCCTAGCGAGATGACAGATATCACAATCTGAGAAATCATGAAATTCTATATCAGTATATTGTTTGCACAATTCTTTGAGAATTTTATTAGAAACATGACCTAACTTGGTATGCCACAAACAAGACTGATTTACAGAAGTGTTACAATGCTGATATGAAACAGATTTAACAGCTGCAGATACATTGAAATTGGGTGTAGAAGGGAAACTACTATCAATAACAGATGCAGAATCCTTGTCTGAAGGTTGTTGTAAGTAGTAGAGTCCATTCAATCTTCTAGCTGCACCAATCATCTTCAAAGGTAGTTTCTGCACAATGAGACAAACAGGTTTGGCAAAACCAACAAGGCAATCAAGTGAGTATATTAGTTTAGGGATGGAAACAAGGTGCACATCAAAATTAGGAACACACAAAGCGTTATCTAAAAAGAAATTGCCAAGCTTGATGGTTCCAGAAAAGTGGGCAACAACAGAGTTATGATCAAGTAGTTTAATGGTGATAGGAAAAATAGTAGATAAGGAAAGAAATAAATGTTTGGTAGGAAAAATATGGTCAGTTGCGCTACTATCTAAAATCTAAACAGGTGAAGCTGAAGAATTACCTACAGGGTTGTTGAATGTATTATGAGCATGATTCACAGAATGTGAGGTTTGTCCTGATTGTTGAAGCAAAGCAAGAATATCTTGGTACTGCTCTTTTGACAAAGTAAATGATTCTTTGGAAGAAATGGCCTCTAGGTTGTCAGGTGATGAATGTTTAGAAGAATTTACTTCAACTAGACTAACAGAAGGTTTTTGAGAAGTAGAATTGGTCTTGTTCTTGGATTTTTACCCCTCAGGAAAGCCATGCAAGATAAAGCATGTTTCAATGGTATGATTAGTTTTGCCACAATGAGTGCATAACTTGTTGCCTCTGCCTTTGCCAGATCCAATACGACCTCCTCCTATTCCATTAGAACTGCTCCCCTTAAAGAAGGTTTGCTTGGAAGAATCATTGGTGACAGTAGCAAGTGCAACAGCTTCTGAACCATTAATTGAGATGTTAGGAGTACCAAACTCACGTTCCTGTTGAAGAACAAGAGAAAAAGTGTGTGCAATGGAAGGCGTAGGAGACATCATCGTAATTTTTGAAAGAACTTGCGCAGATTCTTTATTCAAGCCACGCAAGAATTTAATGATGCAATCATCTTCCCTTTCTTCGAAATTTTTGAGAGAACAACACAAGAACACATAGTGGAACAGGAACAAGAAAGAATTGAAACATTTCTAATTCTTTCCAAAGGATTTTAATGCGTGAATAGTATTGAGTAACACTAGAATCACCTTGTTTTGTTGCGTAAATCTCTTCTTGCATATCAGCGACACGAAATTTGTCACCATGTGAGAATCTCTTTCTGAGATCCCTCCAAATTTCTGCTGCGGTGTTGTAATAGGTGACAAATTCTACAATTTCCATGGTCATTGAACGCTTCAGCCATGCCATAACTATTATGTTACAGCGACACCATGGTTCTCGCAGGGGATCTGTCAAAGGAGGAGAAGGGAAGCTTCCATCAATGAATTTGTCCTTGTTCTTTGATTCTAGCATCTCGATCATATTGTGAGACCAGGAACTATAATTTCTCTCAGAGAGAAGATTGGGAACAAGAACTAAAGTAGGATTCTCATTTGGATGCAAGAACAACGAATTCGAGGGATTAACCAAATAATCCGTGATCGCACTCTGAATAGAATCATTAGGAGGTGGACGAGAAGGGTTCGCCATGTCTGATCCAAAGAAAGGCGCAAATCGGTGAGAAATGCAGAAGTTTTTCACTGATACCATATGAGGAGTTTATGCTTTATGCAGAGAAGAAAGCACAATGTGAAAAATTATCTTTCATTGATCAAAATCGAAGAATACAATGTGAATAGATTAGCATATATACATGCTATTGAAGAAGGAATAGCTGAATAACAGAAAAACAAACTTATCCTAGTTGGCATAACCGAACAACAGCAAGGCGAAAGGAACGTCTAACTGTCATAACAAAGAAAACTTAAACATGAACAAATAACTATGTACCGCAATGAAAAGATCAAAATATGATCCTAATAAAGTTGAAAAGAAAAAGTTAGATTGCTTTGAAGTAAAAAATCTTTTAAAACTTTCATTTGGGGAGAAAAAAAGTTTTGACAGTAAAAGATTCTTAAAAGTTTGAGGAAATTATTGGAAATTAACAAATTTTGGGATAAGAAATTTTTTAAAAAAAAACTTTGAAAAATATAAGAGTTAGAGATTAAAGTATTAATGGAGCATTTCAAAATAGGAAAGAAAAAATTTGCAAACTTTAGAGTTTTAAAAAATTGAGAGAATAGATGAAAAAAGATTTGATGTTGGAGAGGAAAAGGTAGATTTTTTTTATGTAAGACAATGTTTAAAAATTTTATTTGGAGTAAAGAAATCTTAAAAGTTTGAGGACATTATTGACAAGTAAATATAAGAGTTGGAGATTGAAAAAGTTTTTATGAAACATTGCAAAATAGGAAAAAAGAAGTTTACAAACTTTAGAGTTTTAAAAAATTGGGAGAATAGATGAAAAAAATTTTGATGTTTAAGAGAATAAGCTAGATTTTTTTGAAATGTGAAAAAAAGTTGAGAGTAAACAAACCTTAAAAGTTAGAGAAAATAATTGGAAAGGAAAAAGTTTTGGAATATAATTTTTTTTAAAAAAAATTAGAAAATATAAGAGTTAGAGATTGAAATTTTTTTGATGGGGTATATCAAAATAGGAACGACTTCGTTTGCAAACTTTATAGTATTAAAAAATTAGGGAGAATATATGAAAAAAGTTTTGAAGTTTGAGAGAAAAAGCTAGATTGTTTTGAAGGAAAACAAGCTTTGACAGTTAAAACATCTTAAAAGTGTGAGAAAGTTATTGGAAAATTGAATGTTTAGAGATATAAAATTAAAAAAAAAGTGAATTTAAGAAAAAAAGTCTTAAAGTGAAAGATTTTATGGATCTTTTCAGAATAGAAAAATTAAAGTTTCCAAACTTTAGAGGTTGAAAAAATTAGGAGAGAATAGATAAAAGAAAGTTTTAAATTTGGAGAGAAAAAGCTAGAATGTTTAGAAGTAAGAAAATTTTTTAAAAAATCAGTTGAAGAGAAAAAAGTTTTGAAAGTAAAAAAACATTGAATAAGTTTGAGGAAACTATTGAAAAGTAAAAAGTTTGGAAATAGAAAATTTTAAAAAAGGTACTTTGGAAAATATAATAGTTTAAGAGAAAAAACATTTGTTGGTGCATTTTTAAAATAAGAAAAATGAAGATTGAAAACTTTAGACTTTGAAACGATTTGAAAAGAATAAATGAGAAAATTTTTTAAATTAGAGAGATAAAAAATAGTTTTAAAATGGGAAAAATGATGATAAAAAAATTTCAGGTTTTAAAACATGAGAGAATAGAGGTGAAATTTTTTTGACATTAAAATAATAATGCCATACAGAATTAGTTTGAACCCTAGTCGATAGTTTAGAGTCTACCACTACTATATACAAATAGAATGAGCAAAACATGTGAAAAAAAAATTAAAATAGACAAAAGTAAAAGACATGCATTAAAAATTCTAATAAACTATTAAAAGGAAAATAGGTAAAAAGGAAAATAATACTTGAATGACGCAGTTTTTGATTGTTCTGATCAACTAATTGATAAGCACGAGCACAACACTACTACTTAAATGATACACCACCTCAAATAGAACACAACTATTTGATACACCAACACAAATAAAAACATGACATTCGACCTCAAATAAAAAAAACCCAAAAACAGAATGGAATATACAACCAATTTCTATTAAAAAAATCAAATAACATTGATTGATCAATACAAATCTTTTTTGGTACAACAAATCGTTTTGATCAGTTTCCCTATTCACAAAAGAGTAATAGCTCAAGTACGTATCTCATTAGCAATGAAAATTACCAAATACAACTATGATAAAAATAAATTAAGTCTTTCATAACAAAAAAGAATATCATTCATTAAGGCAGCTTCTTTGGAACCCATGCTAATGCTAACTTGAGTCATACAATATAAATGCTATTATTCACACATAAGAATGTAAGGTGAACTATGAGCATGATATGTATGTGTTTAGATTAAAAATCGAAAGACATTCAAAATTTTTGTTTCTAATATCTTAATATCTATAGTTAAACAAAAATTTCTAAATGCCAACATTTTCATAAAATACAACATAATGTTATAGAAAAAACACTTACTATGCTTTCGGCCTCTTAATCTCCACATTAGCATGTTCTTAACCCTCATCTAAAGTATCATTTTAAGTGAAATGATGTAACAAAAATTAAATTAGACTTTGGTGAATGGTAATCTGCATAAATATTTCAACAATTGTCCATTAAAAGAGACATATCCTTGATTATAAAAGAAATTAAAATCATAAATAGAAAATCTTTTAACCCTTTTTTTTACAAAAACCTTCTGATTATTGTTGAGGAGAAAGTAAATATAATCAAATAACCACATGGATGTTTGGGAAAAATGGGCAAGAAAGGAACTAACATCCACCAAAGAAAGGGAAAACAAAAACAGACAAAAGGGTCAAATGGTCAAAAAGGGTCAAACGACGGTCCACCACGGACAATTGTAGGTCCTATCTTGTTCTCGATTGGGGACGTAGGTACTTGCAATGACACCGACGATCAAGTCAGTAGATGCTAGAATGTGTAGAGTAGTACTTAAAAGATACGTATGGTGGTTGGGTGTGTTACTCAATCCTTTATACGGTTCTGTTAGGGTTGGATCCCTTCAAGTGGGCCTCCCAGGGAGCTGTCCTATTCAGCCCATTTTTTCGGTCTGGTAACGATCCTGTCATAGAACTGCCCCCAGCATGTATGGGCCCTTGTTAGTACTGGGATACTTGTTTACAACAGTTGCTCCCAAGCTGGAAATTTGTCAAGACAAGTTGCCTTAGGCTTTTGCTTCGTTTGGTGTCAGAATGGTGAAAGTGTTGCCTTGTGGGGGAAGTTTGAATTTTTTTGCAATAGGTTTTGCTTCCATTGATAGCTGCCCTCGCTAACTAAGTAGGATTCTTGCAAAAGTTGTAATCATATGTTTGGTAGGTTTTTGGACCGTTTCACTTTTGAAACTTTTCGTTCTTCTTTTTCATTAAAGTGTGAGTGATGCTTCTTTTTCCCTCTTCTGTTCTTTTTCGTTGTCTGCTTCCCCACTTCCTTGCTTTGGGCGATTCTTCATTCTTCGGTGAAGGTGCATTTGCAGAGGAAGTTTCTCTCTTACATTCCACTCCGAGGGTTCTTGGGCTCATCATCTGCTTCAAGTTAGGTAGTAGTAAAGTCGCGATTCCAGGTAACTTTGTTCCTTCTCTTGCTATTCAGAATTTAGGGATTTCCTTGTCTTTTTGTCATAATGTTGTGAAGAACTTGTGCCTCTTTTTTGTTAATTTCTCTTTGCAATTTCCAATTTCACATATTTCAATTTGGTTCTTCCACGATTCTTTAGGTTTTTGTCCAATGTCAGTTCGATTCCTACGCTGCTTAGTACAGAAGGTGCTCGTGATGGACAATGAAGGGTCTGTGACCTTTCTGACCATAAATTTTTTCTCCCAAAATACAAGTTCGGATCTTTCGTTCCTTCAGCCGATTCTATGACCCCCCTCTCAGGAAATTCATGTGTACCTTCGAAGTTTATCTCTCCTACCCACGTTTCTCGTTATCAGGAATTTGGAGTTGAGGAAGGAGAGTTCGTTATTTAGAGTGTTTGTCCTTCTTTGGTTCAGGTTGTTCCTTCTGAATTTTATCCTGTTTACTATCTTTACGCCCAGCATAACGCTTCTAGGAGTTCCTGTAGTTTTGGCATTGTGGCAGCGAGAATGTCGGACATCTGGTTCCTGTTGTGATCTTATTGCAGGTTACGTTATTCCGATTTCATGTTTATTCATATCTTGTTGTTGGTTATTTCTCTTCATCCCTATTTGATCCTCATAATTCTTTTTGTTTCTCTTGGCCGAGCAGGTCGCAGAAGGATAATCGCAAAGGCAAAACTTCCAGCCGATTAATGGTGGAGAGCGAATCTGAAGAAGAGGATCCGAAGTTCGTAGTGCCTCTAGAATGGGCGCACATTAAGGGCATCAAGCGTTTTTGGGTGTCGGACGAAATTTTTGGTATTCCCTCGGCCATGCAAGACAAACACGACTTGAAGATAGTAGAAAAGGATTGGCACAAGTGTTGCAAATTGTATCCCTTGAAGCTGGGTAAGGAGAGGGAATCTACTCCCAATGCAATTTAAGAACTCATCCCGGCAAATGAGAATGAGCGGTCTGTAGTTCAGTTGAAGATGGTGACTCTCCTTACATTATGCTATATTACGGTTTGCTTGATCGTTTATAGATGCAGTTCCCCCTATCTTCATTTCGGATGGAGGTTATCCAATATCTGCAAGTGGCCCCGGCCCAACTGCATCCAAACGGATGGGGGTTACGTTCATACAGGCGTTCGAGATCTTCTGTTGTTTGCAGGATTGGTCTTGCTCTTCATCCCTATTCTGGTAGCTGTTTCAACAATATCGAAAAGATAAAAAGAAGATGGAGTGGATTTCTCTTCGTTAGAGTTAAAACCCCTCTTTATTTACTGGATACGAGGAGTCCTACAAGAATTGGAAGGATTGATATGTTAAGGTCGTTTCTCAAAAGAAGGAGGTATCTTTCTGGCGAGATGATGAAAGTCTAGGTTGACAATACAAAGGTCGAGACCTTTCAGGTTAGTGGCGAGCGTTTGGAGGTGGAGAACAAACTCAAGGCTACTAGGGTCGCCTTGGAAAAAGAGAATGTCGAGGTCATTCACACTTGCAGTGAGTTATCCGGGTAGAACCACAGACTTAATAAAGAAAATAAGAAGCTGGTGGAAGATCTGAAGTCTCAGGCTCTTGAGGCTGAGGGTTCCTAGAAGGAGGTAGAATCTCTGAAGGAGGAATTTAGTGGGGCTACCCATGATGCCTTCTGCAACTGTATACAATAGATTCGCTTGAATATGAAGGAAGTAAGCGTCAATCACGTTTGGCGGCGTTTTAAACGATGCTAGTTACGCTAGTGGTGAGCAATAGGAGAGCAGCATGCCAGGGAACAACTTGTCGAAAAGTCAACATCCACGGGTGCACTGGCCCATGTTGTGCAGCCTAACCCGACTTAAGCTCATCTCTCGTGCTTTGTATTTATCATCGTAGCATGTGCTTTGTTTTACTTGGATGTTGTCAATTTCTACTCGGGTTATATAAAGAATTTAATTTTGTGTTTGTTTACAATCTTGTTTTCCTATTATTAAATTGTAGCTCAACATAGTAATGAACAGGACATACAATCATAGTGAGATCGTTAGGGACATTAAGCCCTATCTTGGAGAGTTAGGGACATTAAGCCCTATCTTGGACAGTCGTAGCGAGATAACGGGGGACGTTGCGTCTTATCTTGATGGTGTAAGCCTAGCTTTCCAAGAATATAGCCTTCCGTATCATAAGAGACGTTAAGTCCTGTCCTAACAGTTTTTTAATCATGCTAATCATGCTATAGGTTTTGGTGTTGGTATGGTACTTAAGTACTTTCAGGTTTTGGGATTAGTGTTAGCATGGGGGTTAATATCCTATCCCAGTTTCGAGGTAATCATAGGGTATTCAACCCTATCTCGAATAGTCCTTTATTTCAAGGTAACATTAGGGTGTTAATCCCTATCTCCGAGATTTTGATGCTTTGAGATTAAAACGGGGCGTTGAACCCTAACTCGTCCATTTCGTTATTTCAAGTTCAATGTGGGGCATTGAGCCCTATCTCGGCAATTTCGTTATTCTGAGTTAAATGTGGGGACATTGAGCCCTATCTCGGCAATTTCGTTATTTCGAGTTTAATGTGGGACAATGAGCACTATCCAAGTGATTTCATGGCTTCGAGGGTGACGTAGGGCATTGGGGCCTTATTTCGGTGATTTCGTGGAGTCATCGGGTACGAATAAAACTTTAGTAGACAACATACAAGAAACAAAGGATGTTAAAGTAAATATTCAATGTACATGTATTTAAATGAACTTTAACTCCTCATAAAAATTGAATAGGTGGGGCCTCATTAATACCTATGCCGGTATAACCCTCCTTAGAGATAAAACTCGGTATAGGAAAAAGGGTACCCCTTGTTACATGCATTGTTTCATTTCAAATTGCACTTCACTATAGTAGCACCTGAGATCAAGCGCATTGAACGTCCTGGGTACTTCTTTCTCCTTTAAGGTTTCCAACGCGTAAGCTCCGACTTCCATGACTCGCTTCACTCTATATGGACCTTCCCAGTTTGCCACCAGTTTTCCGTCTTTAGCGTTTTTGTTGCCAATAATGGCCCGTTAGAGTACTAGATTGCCGACTTCAAACTTCCTCTTTTGGTCCTTTGGGTTATATCTTTGTGCCGCGCATTGTTTCCATGATATCTTCCTTATTCTGGCCAATTCCATTGCTTCGTCTATGAAGTCAAGTTCCTCGTGGAGATATTTGTTATTATCCAGGATCGAAATCTTTATAGTGTTTGCGTAATCCTTCAATGATTACCCTGTCGGCAGCTTCAGCTTGACCATTGCTTTTGGGGTGTGCGATGATGGCAAAATGTTGTTTGATATGTAACCCGACCAACATTTCCTGGAAGCCCTTATCCGTGAACTGGGACCCGTTATCCATGATGATCTCTGCCAGATCCCTAAACAGAATATATTGCTCCTGAATACAAAGTTCTGGCCGCGTACTATAGCAGTGGTGGATGAAGGCCACTTGGTAAAATAGTCAACTACAATGAGAAAAACTTTTAGTTGGCCAGGGGCTACATCAAAATGGCTTAAGAGATCCAAACCCCATGAGTGGAAAGGCCACAGTGCCAACACGGTATGCAATTCTTCATTAGCAGAATGTGTGAGTGGGCTATAGAGCTGGCATGTATTGCATTTTCGGACGTGATTGACCGCTTCTTTGTTCATTGTCGGCTAAAATTATCCAGCTCAGAGGGCCTTTCGGGCCAAGGGTTTGCCTCTGCCATGTAATTTGCAACTTCTTTCATGGATATCAACCAGAATGTACCACACCTACGTGGGACCGACACATTTTAGGATCTGTATTGAGATCCCTCGTCGATATAGAAGTCCTTCTACGATGCAAAACTGGGTAGCTTTCTTGAGTATTCTCTTAGATTCTGTAGTTTTGTCGGGCAGCACCCCTTTAATAATATATTCTTTGAGTGGGGTTCTCTAGTCATCATCTTCTATTTGGAGAATAACTTAAGGGTTTGGCAATGTCTCTTTAATTACTAACCTTGCATTCCCTCTAGGCTTGGTGCTTGCAAGCTTGGATAACAGGTCGGGCCGGTGATTCTGTTCTCTTGGAATTAATTGAATTTCAAATCTTGCAAGCCCCTACAGGCCCTCCTTCACTTTTTCTAAATACTTTTGTAAAATTGGCTCTTTGGCTAAATAATCCCCATGGATTTGAGAGACCATCAACTGGGAGTCAGAACGAATGACTATTGTGGTTGCCCCCAGCTCCTTTGCCATCCTGATGCCGGGCAGGCATACCTCAAAGGGTGACCATGCAAATTAATCAACACTCTTAATAAGAATATCAATGAACTTACTCCACAAATATGTGGGTAATCTGCTTTGACCTTTATTATTTTTACCGGATTATCCCCGATCTGAATTGGCATTAGGTCTCTTCTAGTTAGGGTCGTTGATGTTCAAAGTCAGCCCTTGGATCGAGGTTAAGCATGAGTACGGAGGTGTCCTTTGGCATTTTTCGCTGTTGGAATTTTCTATCCAATGGGGGTTTGATAAGTGCAAATTAGTGTGTTTTGTGTAAAATTTCACCTGTGATCCATACTTTGTGAGTTCAAGAGTAAAAAGGTAGAAATAATATTTTTTCTAACTCAATAAATATATTTTCAGGTGTTTTGGAAGTAAAATGAGAAAGTCAAGACGCTGGAACAAATAAGAAACCAGCACTCGAGCGCCACAGCAAGGCTCGAGCGCTGGGAGCTGAGCTAGCATAAGATCCCTACTGCCAGCATAAATGCTCTAGCGCTTGAGCGCCATGCCAAGGCTCGAGCGCCAGTATCCGTTTAGCATTGGATCCTTACTGCCAGAGTTATGAGTCTGGTGCTTGAGCGCCACACCAAGGCTCGAGCGCCAGACACATTAACCAGGCATTAGAGCTCATTTACCAGTGCATTAAAAGCTAGCGCTCAAGCGCTGAAAATAGCGCTTGACCGCAAGACACCTACTCAAAACACCTATAAATACAGCTCTGTAGTGTTAGGAATAGTTGTTTGATTGTAGAGAAATAAACCACTAAGTACATTACTTTAGTCAGAGTTCTACTACTCTTAGGTTTTGTTCTTGAAGTTCATGGCCTTCTTGGGCTAAACTTTCCACCGGGATTGAATGTAATTACTTTATCTTTTGTTCCTTTCAATTACTAGTTTCTTTATTATATATGAATTAGAGTTTTTCTTCTGTTCTTTTTTTCTTGGTTTAGCTTGATCACCTTTTTCCATGTCTTAGTTTATTTGCATAGTTGAGAAACTTGTTTATAAATGGATTTGGAGAAAAACTCATAAAACCTTCTAGTCTAGAGATAGATGGAAGTTCTTATGATTTCCAAAATACTCTTCTTAATGCAAGACTTAGTTACTAGAGTTTCAAGAGATTGAGCTCTAGATACTAGTGTTTTAGAATCAAGTGACAAAGATATTTGCACTTGTGACATTGAGTATGCATCTTTTTCATATAATATCTAACTTGTATTGGAAGAAACAAAGTTAATTAATGAAATTCAATCCGAGGTGAATCTTTATTTTATTTGTTTTACATTTTACCAAGCTCTGTCTTTAAGTTCCTCCATGTTCTGAGGCTTGTTACCTGTTAGTTCCTGTTTAAAGAAAGCTGGCTTTATTCCTTCAATCAAAAATAACAAAATGATGTTAGAGGCTACGTCTTTAACTTCCAAAGCCTCTTTATTGTACCTGACAATGTTGTCCCTCAGGGGCTCTTTGTCCCCCTGAGTTATACTTTTAAGATGATATTCAAATTTGAAATGTTTTTTTACTACTAGTGAAGTGGCGAAGGAACTTACCTTTAAAAGCATGCAAATTGTCGATGGAATTTGCCGGCAATTCGGTGAACAAGCATACTACGGCCTCTGTTAGTGTTAAGGAGAAAGCCTGACATGCTAGTGGTTCCCGGATCCACTGAAAGGTTACTATTCTATCAAAATTTTGCATATGCTGACTAGGATCCTTACTCTCGTCATAGTCGTCGAGCTTCTTAGCGAACCGAAAACCCACTAGGAGATCATGCGCCATCATGTTAGCAGTGAAGGGATTCTTTCAGTACCTTAAAGCAGGCTTATTCTCGGCCACTACTTTGTTGACGTTTCAAATTTGAATGCGAGCCATTGAATGAGGGTCCAGGATGGCCGCTAGGTTTCGGAACATCTGACCACTGATTCGGGACTCCGCTCGGGTATTGATACCTGGCCCCAAGGGCACCTGTTCTTGGTCTGGTGGGATGTTCTGTTCCTAGACATCTGGTATGTGTCATGGGGATAGAGTACAGGGACGCGGTTGAGTCAGTATCTGAGCACCCTTTACAGCTAGGTTGGCTCTTGCAATTTGGTCACACTCTTTCTCAGCACGGAATTCCTCAATGGGTTTCTCCTGGGATTCCATAACATTTATGATTTGGAGAATCTCATTGGGTTCTTGCGCTGGTTGCAACAAGAGATTAATTTAGGAGGGAGATCAGTCGCATCCTTCACATGTACCGACGCCAGTTGATTCTGGACAGGTAGTCGGGGTGGATGTGAGGATCCTGGATCCATCGCTCGAGGTGTAACATCCCAAAAATCTCTAATAGACTTAGGACTTAAGGGATTTGGTTGCAAATTACAAAGAAAAGAAGGAGGAGGATCAGTTACAAGTAGAGAGGTCAAAGGAGGGACCAAAAGGACTTGTATATTCGAATATGAAAAGCAATATTCCAATATACATGATCTATATTCGAATAATGATGAGGCTAGGGCCAAATGTCAAAACTTGTAGGTGGACCTGGGGATGCTCAACGAGAAACACAGCACCCTCGAAGGGGAGCATGCCCTCCTGAAGGACCAGTGTTTGGGACAATCACTAATAGAGCATGTGCGCACGAGTTAAAGGGAGAGGGGGAGCATGGGGAAAAGGCCGCATCAACCAAGGAGCGTTTCTACAAATGAAAGCGTGTGGATGAACCGTTGGAGACACATTAGAAGACAAATGGGGAGTCTGTCAGGGGAAATGGGAAAGAGAGCAAGTGAATAGGTCTGGTTTTGGAATGAAAGAGGGAAAGAAGGTTTGTGGTTCGAGGCATGGGAGAAAAGCGCATTGCTCAAGGCCAAAAGAGGGTTGCAACAAATTAGTGAAAAAGAGCAAGTTGGCAGGGATAGAGGGAAGGTGGAGCAGGGGAAAAGTAATAACGGAAGAGGAAAAGGAGTCAAAACCAAGAAGATGTGAGAAAGGGACGTGTCCTGAGGCGAAAAGAATAGAAAAGACAAAAAAAGAGTAAAGAGAGGGTAAAAGGGAAAAGAGGGTATAAAGTCAGGGGACACCTTATAAGCGACCGAATCGTAAAACAGAGAAGAGTGACCCTTGTAACATAATCCCTTGCTACAACAATTGGCGTCGTCGCTGTGAAGGTGCGTTATGACGATGGAGAACTAACAACGGATACCAATCATGCCGCAGAGACTCTCTTTCTTACTGGATGAGGTCCAGCTTGACGCAAGAGGCAATGAACTCTTACCTGAGGAGAATCCCGGCCAAGTACACCAAGCACAACGCGCAGAACATGCGCCATCCGGAAATGTCTCTATGCCTGCGAGTGTACTAGATTCTCTCGTGTCTGGTCAGAGCGACTCAGCTAACCTTCTAGCAAGGTTGCGCTCTCAGAAAACAGCACCCAACTCGGAGGTCAGAGAACGCGAGGTGATGACACAAAACATGGGATGATCGAGGAATACTGGCCTAGCTAGTAGTCATCCAACGGGCATCCATGCTCAAGACAAAATTGCACATGTTGTACCCATGGCCAGATAGGAGAGGCCTAGCATACCAGAGGACCGCCCAGTTACCCAAGGCAAGATGCGCGTGCTGCTTCAGCGAGTTTTCAAAGAAACAGAGGAGGATGTGGAAACAAAATCCTCCTTACCACTTGGAAGTCTCCATGATGCTATACCCTGTGGGGTAAGTCCCTCCGACCTTTATGAAGTTTGACGGAACAGGAAACGCTAGAGAACATTTGATGCCATTCCAAGATGATTTGGGTGTGTTCCGAAACGATTAGGACCTTAGAATGAGAGAATCCTCAAAGTCAGTAACCATTTGCGTCTTCACTTGGTATGCAAAGTTGAAACCCAACTCGCTATAGACATGGGAAGACACGGAACGGGAATGTCGTAACAAGTTCTTGGACGAGGAGGGCGACGTCCATATCATGGACCTGGGACGTGTCAAACAGCAAACTAACGAAAGCCTGTTATTCGAATATGGAAAGCTGATAATCGAATATAAATAGTGATATTCAAATACAGACTTTTCATATTCGAATATGGATGTGTCATATTCGAATATGAAGTATGTTATTAGAATAAGGAAAGCTGATATTCAAATATGGAAGTGTGGAATTAAATACAGAACCCTCATATTTGAATATATATTTGAATATGGACCCCTATGTCTATAAATAGGGGACTTGACTTCCACATTTCACCATTTTCCTCTCCCTCATCCTACACCCTCTCAATACCTCGTTAAACCTCTGTCACGAATCAACCACACTCTACAAAAAGAGTTACGTCTCACAAAGTTTACTTCCTCACTAAGGTTCCAAGAGTTGAGATTCAGCCTCGGAGACAGCAAGTACAGAAGGAAGAAGTTAGGAACTGGAATTGGAGCTTGAAGGAGAGAAGGATTGTGGAAGATTCGAGGTAACCCTGAAAACCCCAATCCAGGATACTAAGAACCTTAGGAACATGTTGTTAGGGATTTAGAAACAATATGTTTTAGGTTGTTTGATTCAGAGTAATGTGTATGTTTGAGATTTGCATGCTATGCTTGTATGATGTTGTGTTGATTAAACATGCTAGTAGATGATGCATGATTAGGAATTGAATTGTAAATGTGAATGATGAGGGAATCATAACATTGTATGACAAGAGTTTCCAGATTTTAATGTGATGGAATTGGGACTTGGACTTTGAATGGACTTCAAACTGATTTAGAAAAATAAGTCCAAGAGTTAGTATATTCAAATATGTATTTGAATATGGAGGGCCATATTCGAATAGATATTTGAATATAACACTTTGGGCACATGATATTCGAATAAGGGATCTCTGTATTCGAATATAAGTTTACTGAAATTCTTGTTTAAATGTTATGATATGAACATGGATGTTTGATGCACCTATGGTGGATTCCCTGTGCACGGGGATTTCCCTTTAAAAGAGGAAAAATGAAAAAAAATGGAAAATAATCATGGCATGCATACATACTTAATTTTCACATCATACATATTTGTGTTTGTTAGGAATTTGATTTGGGAAAGTTTTCCAGTTAGACAGGGTTTAATACTGTATATATATTATTTTTAAATACTGACGGTTACAGTATTACAGGTGATACAGACTCGGCGGGTGTCTGCGCTTGAGAAGATGTTAGCAGTTAGTTTTTGATACTTAGGTAGTCATTAGTTTTGTTGTATGACTATCTTAGCTGGACTAATTGTCTCTGGATTGTAAATAAAAATACTTTCATGTAAATATTTGTATATAATATTTTGACTTCTGATGTTTTGTAAAAAAAAAACAGATCTTAAAATCTAGGTGTTACCCGAGGGTTGTTATGAACGCTGTGATTATTATCGCCATAAGTCTGTCGTCGGGTGGTACCATGATAAGTAGGTGGGTTAGGCTTTTTGTTCGTTCCCCATAGACGGCGCCACTATTGTGTACCTGGATATCAGGGACGACGGTCCACCACAAACAATTGCAAGTCATATCTCGTTCATCGGTGAGGGCGTGGGTATATGCAAGGACTCCAATGATCAAGTCAGTAGACACTAGGGTTTGTAGAGTAGTAGTTGAAAAATACGTGCCGTGGTTCGGTGTGTTATCCAATGCTTTATACTTTAGTATTAGGGTCGGATCCCTTCTAGTGGGCCTCTCGGGGAGGTGTCCCGTTCGGCCCATTATTTAGGTCTTGTAACAACCCCATCATAGAACTGCCCCCGACATGTACAAGATCTTGTCAGTACCGGGATACTAGTCCACAACATCATCAAACAGTGAAAGAAACAAAACAACTTAACCAAACCAAAGTAAGCATGACACTATTAGAAATCCCACCACCACATTTCACATATATTAAATAGAACATGATAAGGATTTCATAAAGAAAAAGATACAAAAAAAGAGGGGCAAAAAAGGGTTTTTAACTACAAAAAAGAAAAAAAAAAGTTACTTACAACTGCATAAGGTGCATCATCTTGCTTGCACATAACACAAGGGACACCAATATCTAAACCTATAACCATTTGAGCTGCCCATTTTGTATAAGCTGCTCCAACTACACTAATTTGTCGTTCCACTTGTCCGAACTCGTTTTCTATCCGTCAATTCAATTGTACTTTTTTTAAATATCATTAAATTAAGCATCATCAACATCATCATTATAATTGGCTAATTAAAATTAAGGTTTCAAATTGAGTTATCCATCACATCACAGCACAAAATTATGTTTTGATAGTCGCTAACATCGGATTATGATTACCATATATAGTGGCTACATTAGACTATATTTAAATACATTTAATTCAATGTTATTTTCACTTGAAACTTTAACAAAAATTTAAATTTTCTTATCAAAAATAAATTTTTATTATGTGTTATTTAAATAATTTTTTTCTTTTTTTACGCGAGACATAATAATTGGGCCACCTTGGGTTTGATACAACTTCTCTACTTTCATCAAACTAACAATCTCTCCAGTGAATTTTTGCATTGCCGCCTAATACACCAAAAATTAGACGGTTGATTATAAAATTCATTGTTATTATCTTAGATAAATAAATTATATTATAGATAATTAGAATGAGCGAAGGTCCAAAGTGAAAACTCCAACCTTGAATGGCCCATTGTCTATTCTTAGAGCAGTACTAGGGACATACTTGAACCAAACAAGAAATCACCCTAGTAGAAAAACAGAGCATTACCATTTGAGTGATTGCTAAGAATTATTTTCTTTTTTTTTATTAAAAAACCTTCATATAATGAAAATCTTCATATTATGTGTTATTTAAATAAAGTTTTTCTTTTTTTACGCGAGACATAATAATTGGGCCACCTTGGGTTTGATACAACTTCTCTACTTTCATCAAACTAACAATCTCTCCGGTGAATTTTTGCATTGCCGCCTAATACACCAAAAATTAGACAGTTGATTATAAAATTCATTATTATTATCTTAGATAAATAAATTATATTATAGATAATTAG
This sequence comes from Cyamopsis tetragonoloba, assembly GCA_037177725.1. Taxonomy (NCBI): domain Eukaryota; kingdom Viridiplantae; phylum Streptophyta; class Magnoliopsida; order Fabales; family Fabaceae; genus Cyamopsis; species Cyamopsis tetragonoloba. Next base: position 33,790,100 of record CM074125.1, on the reverse strand, counting down.
AATGAACGAAGGTCCAAAGTGAAAACTCCAACCTTAAATGGCCCATTGTCTATTCTTAGAGCAGTACTAGGGACATACTTGAACCAAACAAGAAATCACCTTAGTAGAAAAACAGAGCATTACCATTTGAGTGGTTGCTAAGAATTATTTTCTTTTTTTTTAATTAAAAAATCTTCATATAATGAAAATCTTTTTTTGATCGGTCAACCACACCCCCACACTACACTACTCCTGAAAATCTACTTCTAATTCTACCACATCGGAGATTGAACCCCTCTCCTTCACTTCAAAGAGCTCCTCCTCATGCCACTTGAGCTATAAGTTCTTGGCATATAATGAAAATCATTACCCAAAATTTCATTCTGCACATATATAGGGACAATTCAAAGATGAACATAAAAACCAGCTTGTTAACCCATCTTGACAAATTTAACCAAGTCATACCTATCATCAAAATAATACTGAAAATTTTCCGCATTCACAATACTTGAATTAGTTTCTCATCTGAACTAAATAAAAAGGGAGGATGAAATTTTGGAAACAAACGTACCCTATAAACTTATATAAATAAATGAAAATTCAGGAAATTATTTGCATTACAATAGAACATATAGTATATCATTTCAAGAAGTAGTAAAAGAGTTAACTTCACATCCAAAAGTAAAATGTGTTAACTTCTAGATGTATGAGTGTGTGTTTGGTATCTATCAAGTTGGGAATAGAGCAAACATGAATAAAAAATATGAAAGCTACTGTCAGTATGTATTTTTCAAGTTTTAATAGATGAATCGTGGATCCATTTTAACACAATTAAAAGTAGTTTTCACGGTTTATATGCATTGGCCTCGGAACGTGAATCTAAACATACAGTTGATTGAGTTGAAAATTTAAAATGAATCTACATTTACTTCGTCCCAACTTGAAACCAAACATACACTTTTAATTGCACAAAAAATATGTCAAATTTTGTATTTGCTAAAATCTGTAGCCAATCTCCCTTGATCTATATAAAGCAGCAAAAAGATAAATTAAATGCAATCAATGCATTATGAGGTACCATATAATGCATCCGCAAGTTCCTTCAATTTGTTTTATAGATATAGTGCACACACCCACCTAGAATAAACACTAGAAATCAAATAAGGAACCTTGTGAAGAAATTTCCTCCTATTGGCAACTTGATTCAACAGAAATGCGACTTCTTTTACGTCCTCAACATCCACAAATGTAAGATCAGACACGTGTGTATTCCATTGGCATCGTGTTTGATTGCGTATTGCTTTCAAGGGATATGGGAAGAGTGCTACTTTTGGCACCATGATGCATGCTGGGTTCACTATGGTTGTCTTATTTTTTTTTTTCAATTTTGCCCCCGAAACGGATTCTAGAAACCGTTTCACTAAGCTGCGATACGTTAACCAGAAACCGTATCGCTACTTTTTTTTTTTTTTTGAATTTTAAAACTATACGGTTTCTAGAAACCGTTTCCAAACGGTTTCCAGAAACCATTTTTTTTTAAAAAAAAAACATATTTTGTATAGCACTTATTTTGTATCGTTTAAAATTTAGAATTATAATTTTATAAATGTATTAATTATGTAGAAATGGACAATTTTAAAGAAGAATTGAAGAATGTAGATGAAGAAATGGAGAAATGATATAATTATTAACAAATAATATTAATAATACAATAATTACAAATAAAAATAAAACTTTTCCTACACGGAATACGCTTGGAAATATTTTTTATACTTCTGGGCCGCGTAAACTAGTTCCAAACATAACTTTTCCTCTCTCCGGTAGCGAGTTTCTGCGTCGTTGCACACCCTGCTGAAGTAAGAAATCGGCTTCTGAACGCCCTCTTTATCTTGAGCTAGGAGTCCACTTATCGACCTCGTTGCTACTGCTAGATACACCTTTAAGGGGGTTCCCCTTGCCGGTGGGATCATGGTGTGTGTACTAGCCAGCACTCACTTGATGCGCTTCGGTCCATTCATATGACACCTTCCCTTTTAGCATGGTCCGGAGGGGGTCTAGTAGCTCACTGATAGCCGGATAAATGTGCGAATGCATCCTAGCTTGCCCACCAATTGCTGAATCTCCTTCTTGCCTTTTCGGCACGTCGATGCTTCTGAATGAACTCACTTTACCCTCATCTATTGAGATTCCCCCTGAGTGCACTCTAAATCCCACAAAGTGACCCGACGTTGCTGCAAAAACACATTTCAAGGGGTTCATTATTAGCTAGAAGTCTCAACATTGCTATAACACGCGTCTCAAATGTTCCACGTGTGCTCCTTTCGCTTGGATTTGATCAGGAAATCGTCGACATAGTCCTCTACTACATTGTGCACGTGGTCATGAAACAGCACTATCATGGCCCGCCGATAGATTGCACCTATAGGGGCCCTGAATGCTATTTTCTCTACGTCTCCCTTAGACATGCGTATTTGGTTATATCCACTAAACCCATCCATAAATGAAAGGCGCTCATGTTGCGCGGTGCTGTCCACCAAGCAATCTATGTGTGGTAGCGGGAAATCATCCTTTGGGAAGGTGCGATTTAGGTCCCTGAAATCAACGCGGCAACATATTTGGCCGTTCTTCTTCTTTACCGGCACGATATTGGCTAACCAGGATGGGAGTTTAATGGGCTCAATGAATTTTGCTCGGAGTAACTTCTCAATCTCTATTTTGATTTGCGCCTCCATTTCTGCACTGAACTTGTGCGAGGCCTGATTGACCGGTCGGGCATCAGGGAACACTGCCAGGTTGTGTGTGACTAGCACGGTGTCCAGCTCCGATATATCATCATAGTCCCAGGCGAAAATGTCTCTGAATTCTCGTAGCAATTGTACTAGTTCCGCCTTTTCTGCGCAGTCTAGACTCACGATGATCTTGACAGTGTGTTATGCCTTGGGGTCCGCTCCTATATTTACTTTTTCCACTTGTTGCTGGATCTGAGATGGGGTGTCTTAGAGTTCCTTATGTGCCTCTCGTACTGCGGCGGGCTACTCAACACCTATTCCTTTTCCCGGTGACTCGCTGTCAGAGCTAATCGGGAATAACGGCGTCCTGATTAGACCCTCGCTTTCCTTGAATGTATGTTTGGTTTCCGATGGCAAAGCCAACCCTTTAGTCCGTACTCACTCATTGATGCTAGGCGGGGCTAATTCATCGTAATAGGAAGCATCTATCAAATGCGCCTCAATGGGCTCAAAGGATGATTTCCTTAGTGGCCGGGATTTTGTTATCACGTCCTCAAAAAGCACGATTTCATGCATTGTTGCACTGTGGATGGGACACATTGATGCATGTGAATCTCGGGTCTTCCCAACAGTATATGATACCTTGGGTTGCCTTTTGCAATATGGAACGTGTTAGTTGTCTTAATACGGACTACATCAAGGTTAAGAGTTACATGACCCAGCGCTCTCACCGATTGCCCGTGGAATTTGCTCAAGGTGCATCTGGATTGCTTAACGCGCTCCACCACGATCCTCAACTTTGCGAACATATTCGCAGGAATGATGTTGACCCCAGATCCGCCATCCACTAATGCGCTCCTCATGTGCATTCCTTTGACGCATGCTTTTACGAACAACGACGTATTGTACCACACCTCGCCATTGTCACAAAAAGGCTCTCTAAACACCATGGCCATGATGTGTGAGTGTGCTATCTTGTTTAGTGGCGCGTTAGCAACTCCCAAGCTTCCTCTACTTTCTTTGATGACCTGTATCAACGCACTGTCTACTTTCATCTAGGTGGGAGCGTTTAGCCCTCATTGATTGAACAAAATGCGACAGTCCTACATCTTTAAGATTCCTCTTGCCAACAACTCCTCTTCTGCATCTTTTGTTACCAACGCTTCTACGACATGACCTTGCCTTTCTGTTTGAGCTGCTAGAGTTTCCTTCCTCTCAGAAAGGATTACGCTAACATTGTGCTGGGGGAAAAGGGCGTCGTTGGATGTCATTTTCTTGTCCCTCTTTCTTGGGGAGGATAACTTGCTCAGCCTAAAGTTGTTGAAACACTTTCCGGATGACCCAACATTGTTCTGTCGGGTGTCCTTTGGTCCTATACAGCAAGCAATACGGCGGGTTGGCTTGTTGTGCCACGATCAAAGCTGGCTTATCTATTCTCGGGCGCATGATTCCTTCCTTTAACCAGTTTTCCACTAGCTGGATTATGGTGGGCCCTGAGATGGGTAGAACTGGGACTTCCTCTTCCATGCGCTTCGTGTAAGATGACAGCGGAGCCGCGTTCTTGTATCTCTTATTCTTTTCGCAGTTGTCAACTACGAATACGTCAGTAAAGTCATCTTGTTGCCTGGCACGCTTGCCTCCCTTCTTCATGGTGTTGCTTATATCAATAGCACGTCGCATGAGCTGTGAAAATGTTTCAATCTTAACCATAGATAGGAATCCTTGAGACCCATCAATTTTATTACTGATGCATCCATATAGCAAGTGTGATTAATGTAATGTTTCGCGGAATTGTAGGGTCTTGTCTAGGTATCACTTAACGAAGGCTATGAGGCTTTCATTACTTTGCTGTTTGACACGTCCCAGGTCCATGCATTTTCTGTGACATTCCCGTTCCGTGTCCTCCCATGTCTATAACGAGTTGGGTTTCAACTTCACGTACCAAGTGAAGACGCAAATGGTTAGCTGAGTCGCACTGACTAGACACGAGAGAATCTAGTACATTCGCAGGCACAGAGACATTTCCAGATGGCGCATGTTCTGCGCGTTGTGTTTGGTCCATCGCTGACATGCTCGCCATTTGTCTTCTAACGTGTCTCCAACGGTTCATCCATATGCTTTCATTTGTATAAACGCTCCTTGGTTGACGTGGCCTTTTCCCTATGCTCCCCCTCTCCCTTTAACTGGTGCGCACATGCTCTATCAGGGATTGTCCCAAACACTGGTCCTTCAGGAGGGCATGCTCCCCTTCGAGGGTGTTGTGTTTCTCGTTGAGTATCCCCAAGTCTGCCTACAAGTTTTGACATTTGGCCCTAGCCTCATCCCTCTCTTTGGTCAAGGCCTTAATCTTTAGCTTCTCAACTTCAACCTGCTTGTTGAGATCTGTGGCTTGCTGCGAGGTCCCCAAATCGTAGTGGAAATGTTTCATCAGGGCAGTATGTCGGCTCATCCAGCCGATGAATTTTGCGCCATACGCCTAGAATAAATAAACTACATCAGTCACAACAAAAATGCGCTACGGCTAGACATGAGCTTAAAATAAGAAGGTGGAACGCATTACCTTCGAAGTCTCAGGAGGAAAGTTTTTGAAGTAATCTCGGTGATGAAAGGAAATGATGGGGGCATTGAAAATTTCCCACGAAGTGTGCATAGCTTTGGGCGCGGAAGAAATGGCTTGCATATCCCCTGTGACATAGGGGGAAATTAAAATCCATATTAAAAATGATTTAAGAGTTCCCCCACGAAGCACATCTAGTAGGATTTTGAAGTATAAACCCTGAGTTCTCTTTAAGATTTTGGTGAGGGGTTGGGTATCTTCCTCCTCATCCCCGTCTTCGAGGGTAAACTCCTTGGCTGGCACATTTTCTCCTTGGGTTAGGAGATTGGGACTAGGAGTCTTGTGCCGCTGAGCCATGGCACGAGTTTGGATTTGGAGAGGAGGAACCTCTAGATCAGAAGTTGGACCACGGCTTAGGCCCTCAAGGGCTTTACCTTTCTTGGTGGTCTTTGCAACTCCCCATCCATCTTCTTGAGAAGTTGGGCATAAGTCAGCATTAGGTCAATATGTCACGACATGGTTAGCAAGAGATGATGGCAAAACCTAAAACAAGAAGCCAACAAAGCAAGTATGCAAAGAACGTCAAAGAAAAGAAGTATATAGAAATTTAATTCGAAATACCTTGAGTTTCATCGTGCCTTATAGCACGACTTTTAATCACGGCTTTACATTTTAATATCATGTGCTTGGTGGTAAAGTCGTGAAGTTCGTGGATAGTGGCAACATTTGAATCCATGAGGGAGGCTTCGTCGGTTATGAAAGTTTCAGGTTCCTCCAAGTAGTGAATATATTGCCAATAAAGGGGCAAAAGAGGAGTGTCGGAAGAGCTATTCCAAAATGGGGACTCGTCACCCTGATAAACGACCTTGCAATATGATGTCTTAAAAAGAGGGAAAGAATCTTCATATAGTTGAAAAAATTGGGGTCCTTTCTTTGGCGAAAGGAGATGCAGCAAAAGTGTCCCATCAAATAGGGACTGAACAAGTACATGAATAGGTTGCTGTAAATTTCCGAATTCTGGGCCCAGCAAAGAATCTCAAAAGAATTTACAAAGCCCCAAGCGTTAGGGAGGAGTTGAGAAAGGGTGATATCAAGCCTATTTAGGATCTCTATATGGAAGTTGGAGAAGGGGAAGTAGAGACCAATTGACTTGAAAAGAAACTCATACAACATTAGGAAGTCCGCAACTCATTTGCGAGGGCGACAACTAATCCTCTCTTTTAGATCAGGTTGGATGGCCTTATAAAGTGTGACGGGCCCTTATAGAATATCTTTTTCAGGCACATCGCCCGGGAAATGGATCTTCAATGATGTCATGAGTCTGGAGGCGACTTGTAGAATAACCTGGTGGACGCATATCATCTTCCTCACGTCACGTATGCTGTGAAGATTTTTGGGAACCTCGATTTTTGTATCCTTTTTTCGTGGTTCATATAACTCCTTAATCATTTTTCGACTATGCTCCAGAGCGTCATTTTTAGAAGGTCTTTTATAAGGCTCGGCTGGCTCTGAAGATGCTATAGACTCTAGGTTGACATTTGCTTCGAAGACGACAAAGGTTCTACAAATGCAAATGGAGGAACATATAAAGGGTCAGAGGAATTCTTGTGAGAAGAGCAAGAAGGACTGGAAGTAGAGCTAGATGATGTACACAAATTTAAAGAAATAGGAAGGTGTAGTTTAGAGGTAACAACATCACCACTACTCTCTGGTGAGGTGACATAAGTAAATTTCTCCTTCCCATAGCATAAATGATTGGGGGCCAGCTGAATGGGAAAAAGGAGCCCCATAAAAGGGAATTTTATGAGAAACCCTCGGAATATTTTCACCAAAGACTTCCAAGAAAGATTTATCAATGGAGGGCCTCGACGAAGAGGGAGAAGGCGAGGGTGTGTGATACCCACTACCATCGCTAATTTTGGGGCCAGAGGGGGAATCGATAAACACCCCAATTTCTCCTAAAAGAAATTCCCTCAGGGGAAGTTGGTAGGCCATACAGGAGTTGACATTGGCGAAAAAGGGGAGAAATAAAGAAATATACACAAAGAAAACTAACTTAAGGATACAAGAGAAAAATATCATAAACAAGTAGGTAAAATAAAGAATAACGGAGAACAAGAAAGGAAAGAAGGGGTACTTGGAAGAGCGGGAAAGATGAAAGGTGGAAGGAAGACCTCGAAGGAGGACGAAGAACAATTAGAAATAAGAAGGAAGGTAAAAGCTCGAGAAGGAGCAACGTGGGAAAAAAGTAATGACAGAAGTGTGGTTAATATGCATCTTCCTGAAAAGATAGTGAAATGATGAGCACAAAACTCAAAAAAGAAGTTCCCTAATCTGCACTTGACACGTGGCAACATCATAACAGATTAAGGATATCATGTGGCAACGACATGAATTGTAGTCAAGTCAACGACATAACGAAGTTATGTCGCTGGCTTTTATGTTGCTGACTTGGGGGAAACTATTTTGGACCCATCCCATGGAGTCACGTGATGGGTCATGTGAAGATGCCACCTCGCGGTCAAAGCAGAGGTGGCTATGAAGGTATTTCCTATGTCGGGATAATATCGGGCGATTGCGACATGATCACATTCAGACCAAGATACACAACAAGCAGTTACAGAGCCGAGGGATGCGCCGCAAATTCCGGAAGTGTGATGTTGACAGGCTTGACTTTTATTACGCCATGGTCTCTATAAATAGTGGTCATGGGGGATAATAAAGGTTACGCGCAATCATTCTTATTACTTCACACTTATCTCACCAGGTGAGCCATCGGGGAGTCGCACCACCGTATCGGAGACTCATGGAAGGTCATGGTCTGAGGCCCGCAGGGATCCCGATAGATATTAAAATATCTAAAACAAAATCTAGGAAGTATAAAAACTCGAAAAATAAGTAATAAAAGAAAAAACCAATATAAGAGCCCGAACAAACGAGGCAAGAGCAAGAATGATGAAATAGCAATAATAGAATAGCAATAATGAGCATGATAAGCAAGAACGACATGTAGGAATGCGTGAACGAAAAGAACAACAATTTATGTAAGCAGAGGCAAGAACTAAGAGCAGGGATAATAATAAATAAAAGTTAATCATATTATTTTTTTAGGTAAATGAATACGTTAAACTTTTTAATTATATGTATATTTATTATATTAATTAAATTAAATGAGAGTATTTATGTAATTTTATATACATACTTGGGGATGCGGGGACCCCACGGGACGAAGAGCATGGTCTCTATCCCCATCCCCAAATTTGTTGTGTGGGAACTTTTGTCCCCATCCCCGTCCCCGCAGGGAAAAATTCCTCAAGCACGGGACCCCAAATGGGACAGTCCCCACAAGAATCCCCAGATCTGAGTGGTGATTGCCATGTCTAGCGTATATAATTCTTAATTGTGTTTCCCTACTCGCTTTTAATATATTAAATATAGTTTTACGAATTTTGTTTCCATACTCACAGTTACTATATTAACATATATGAAGTTTTTTTTATATATAAAACAGTGTTAAGTAATATTTTATAATTCATATAATTTGTTTTAACATCACAAAACCAATTGACAATATGAAAAGTGGTCCAATAGGTATTTAGACCGCATCCTCAAGTGTGAGGCGTGCGATGTGAGACTTATTTTCATCTCATATAATTTGTTTTAACTTATAGACAAAATCTCTACTCTTCAACACTTCATATAATTATGAAAACTAATTCAATAAGTCAAAATAATGGTAAAATAATTGAAGTAAATTCATTCAATGGATTTTTGAATAGAGTCTATATTATAGAGCATAAGTCAAATAATTTATACATATCACTTAGAGATATTTTAAAAAGTTATCATAAATATTCAATTTCACCGCTATTTAAAATTCACTTTCATTTTAAAACTAACTTCCTCTATCTTCATTAATTAGGGACAAAAAACAGAAATCATAATAAATATCTCAATTTCCTATGTTAAGGGCTTACAAAAAGGAACACTAACATTTTCTTAGGGATTTATATTTATGAACGGAGGTATATATATAACATCAAACCCATGTCTTTAATTAGACTAATAAATAATAGAAAAATATAAATTTTAAAATTTATTACCTTATAAACTAATATCTCATTTCTAAGATAAGAGAAACTAACCTTATAAACTAATATTCAAAGAGTGACGACAGAAAAACACCTTTGACAGAGAATAAAGCAAGAATGATTCAGAGATACATTCATAAAACATTCAAAGAACAAAATATTTACATGATGTAGAGAACGATTATATAAATCTAAATCAAAGATGCAAAGAACTAACCGTATCAACAAATTTTAGAGCGAAAGAGTTATTGTGGTTCAGCAAAAAAAGAGAGTGAATGTGAGTTAGAATTTGATTAATCAGAAACATTGTAATAACAAAAATTGAAAAAAGGAACACTAACCTGAGGACTCTAAAAGTTCAAACTCCAGATTAGGCAGACAGTCAGAGGAAAATTATGCAAATATCATGCTGGTTAATTTGTCTAGCACCTTCTTTGGCCAATCAATTAGCAGTTGAAGTCCATTCCCAAAGAGTATGACTAATACTTCAATTCTTTCTAATATATTTAAACGAGGCAATTACAGAAGCTTACTTATGAAACCTGCTAAGAGGCTTATGAATTAGCTCCAGAGCTAACTGAGAGTCTATACTACAAACAACTGAAACAAGCAGCATGATTCTACAATATCAAGTTTTGGTTAATTTTATCAATAGAGTAATTTGTCATGTAAGACATGCTCCAATTCGCAGACTAAAAATTCAATGAAAAATAGACTTTTGTTGAAAAAAGACATTGCTTACCATGAACAAAGACTGAAATCGCACTAGTTAGGGTTCTGTTTGGTTGAAAGATGAACGGAATCACAAATCGGAAACCAGAGAAAACCCTTCATCCTTGTAACACCATCGTCTGCCACCACTTGTCTCTATAGCACACTGTCGTTACCTTGTCTACCTTCCACTGTCTCAAGGAATTCTTTTTCTTTACCCCTAAATTGTGAACCTAGCTTCATCCACCCGAATTTATCAAAAGTCTCGCACTTGTGAAGGATGTTCTGAGTGAGACTGTGCATATGCTTAATGTTAGAGTGAAAACCAATTGAAGGGCTGAAAGAGAACTAGGGTTTCTACCACCTAAATCAAAAATTAAACTAAGAGACTACATATTGTCTCAATGCAGCAGAAAAAACAGAACAGATCTTACGCCATACAAGTGGAAACATCCTAGATTATTCATTACATAATTAAAAAGCCCAATAATGAGAAAACCGACCTCTATTGAATAAAATGCCTCAACCAACCAGGTGGATTCTTTTTGCGTATGGGCCTACCTTTCTCTGGGCCCAATGTGGAACTAATTTTGCTAACAATACCGCCCTCTCCAATTGAATCCTTGTCCTCAAGGATTGGCGAATCAGTATGGGGCACACGGATTGTGCTTTCTTCGGATGGTTGAGATGGTGCCAGAGGAATTGATGAAGTATCTAACGGTTGCAATAGGGCCATGCTAGCGGAAGGGTTCTTGTGGTGGGTATTGGGCGAAACTAACGAGGTGTGCTGCTTTATGTCAGGAACATGTGATGGAGAGAGGGGGAGGTCATCCAAACTGCCGTTGGAACAACGAACGAGGAACGGTCAGGATTGAGTTTGGAACTTGGGGGTTGTGAACAGCCACAGAATCTTACGGAAGTTGTCTTTTTGAACTCCAACTTCTTCTTGTAGCGCCCTGAGATCGTGTTCCTCACGTTAAACGTAGTTAGCAGCGTCGTCGCCGTCCTAAACAAAACCTTCCATGATCGCGGAAGGGGCTGTTAGCGAAGCTCAGGGTGTGGTCTGTGGTATGCCCGTAGAAGGGAGACGTGAAATACAAGATGGATCCTAGAGGACGACGGTAGGTGCAACTCATAGGCAACCTCTCCTATGCGAGATTTGATCTGAAAGGGACCAAAATACCACAGGGAAAGCTTTTCAGAGATATGTTTGACCACCGAGCCCTGACAATAGGGCCTAAGTATAAGCAGAACCTAGTGACCAAGTGTAAAGGTACATGCTAATCTTCCTTTGTTTTCTTGATCCTCCATAAACACCTAGTGCGCTTGAGATTTTCTCGTAAAAAAGCTAAATCATCTTGTCTCTCTTGCAAGGTCGTCTCAAGGGGTTTAATTTCTGTGGAGCCACGTGTATAGTCAGAAACACGGGGAGGTGGTCGTTCGTACAGAGCTTGAAATGGGGAGAGTCCAATGGCATTGTGATAACTGGTGTTATACCAGTACTCAGCAAGATGAAGAAACTTTAACCACAGTTAGGGTTTGTGACTGCAGAAACAACGGAGGTATGTTTGGAGGCATCTGTTCGGAACTTCAGTCTGACCATCACTCTCTGGGTGATAGGCCGTGATGTACCGCAAAGTGGTGCCATGAAGACGGAAAAATTCCTTCCAAAAGGAGCTAAGGAACAACGGGTCACGATCAGAGACAATAAAACGAGGCACCCCATGAAGTTTGCAGATTTTTGCAGAAAATATGGAGGCATGAGCGGTAGCTGTAAATCCAGTGGGAAGGGCCAAGAAATGGGCATACTTGGTTAAACGATCGCAAATCACCCAAATGACGGTTTGGCCAAAGGAATTAGGTAAGTTTGTTATAAAATCCATGCTTAAATCTTCCCAAACCTGATTTGATATAAGAAGAGGATGTAGTAGCCCTTGTTTCTTTTTTGGCATGTATTTGTTTTGCTGGCAAACGTGACATTCCTGAATGAATCTCTTCAAATCGGAGTACATTCCACGCCCAAAGAAGGAGGAAGCTTGGCGTGCCAAGGAGGGCTTTAGACCCGAGTGACCTGAGGTTGGGGTACTGTGATGTTCATGGAGCAATATCGTCTGAAGCTCTAAGTTATCAGGTACTACAATACTATCCTTGTAAAAGAGCAAGTCATCTCGAAATGAATACTCTGTCTGGTTCACACTTTGTAGCAACGACTGATCGGGTGGTTTCTTTCTGTAGTGTTGTTAAAGTTGTTGAAGAATGGTTGTTAGGGAATCTGAAACCATAGAAAACATCACTGAGTTGTAGGAGTATTTGCGAGACACGGCATCTGCAACCTTATTGGAAGCGCCGGAACGATAAATCACATCAAAAATATATCTTGCAACTTGAAAGCCCATTTTTGTTGTTCAGGAGTTTGGATAGTTTGTTTTAAGAAACTTTTCAAACTCTGTTGATCTGTATAAATCAGAAAATTTCTCCCAACCAAGTATTGACGCCATTTTTTGATTGTCTCAGTAATTGCAAACATCTCATGGACATAGACAAATGAAGCCTGAAGGCAAGGACACATCTTCTTGCTGAAATAAGCTAAAGGGTGGCCCTCTTGGGAAAAAATCGCGCTGATAGCAACAGCAGAGGCATCTGTTTCCACAGCAAAGGGTTTCGAGAAATTAGGCAAGGGAAGCACGGGAATAGTAGTCATAGCAGTTTTTAATGTATTAAAAGCATTTGTAGGTTTTGTACTCAAAGAATATTTAGTGGAACTCAACAAATCGGTGAGAGGAGCGGTGAGAGTGGCGAACAAATCGCCGATAAAAATAGGTGAGGCCAAGAAACCCCCTGAGTGCCGTGAGTGAGCGTGGCTCCGGCCAATCCAAAATTGACTTAATTTTTTCGTGATCAGGTGTAATTCCGCCTGCTAAAATAATGTGACCCAAATAGGCAACCTTAGGAACAACAAAAACACACTTAGACAATTTGGCAAAAAATTGATTAGTGGATAACAAGGATAAAACAGAGTGTAAATGAGTAACATGATCAGATAGTGTAGCACTGTAAACTAAGATGTCATAATAAAAACAAAGAGAAACCGCTTTAAAAATGGACGTAACAGATCATTATAGCGGATAGAAAAGTGGAGGGAGCGTTAGACAGGCCGAAAGGCATTACTAGGAACTCGTAATGTCCATCAAATGTCTGAAATGCCGTTTTGTGAATGTCAGGTGGATGTACTCTGATTTGATGATAACCCGAGCGTAATTCAATTTTTGGAAAGATGGTAGTGTTTCCTAGTTCATCCAACAATTCATCAATGGTATGGATAGGAAATATGTCCTTCACTGTAACATCATTGAGTGCCCTGTAGTCTACACAAAACCTCCAAGGTCAATCTTTTTTTCGGACCAGCAGAATGAGTGAGGAAAAAGAGCTGGTGCTGGGGTGGATAATGCCCTCTTTGAGCATGTCCTGAATGAGGGTGTGCATAGCATCTTTTTGAGAGTTGGGGTAGCGGTAAGGTTTAACATTTACAGGAGGTGTGTTGGGCAAAAGTGGGATATAGTGGTTGTGATTTCGGTTCGGAGGGAGGGTGGTAGGGGTGGTGAATATAGAGGAAAATTGGGATAGGAGAGTGGTAATAACTGGGTAGTTAGACGGAGGGTCAGAGGGTAAAAGAGTAGGAGAGGCTAGGGAGATGGTGTCAAAAGTCAGTAGGTGTAGTGATGCAATGGATCCATTATGTAACAGTTGGCATATTTGATGGTAGGTAGTGGGGGTTGGGGTTTGGGTGCGGTCAGCACAAAGAGTGATAGGAAGGTTCTGATGAGTAAGGGAGATGCTGGGAATAGAAAAATCTGCAGTGATAGGGCCCAAACTTTGGAGCCATTCGATCCCAAGCACTACATTAGCAACCTTAATGGGAAGTAAGTAAAATAGGAGTGAGAAAGAGTAGTTTTGGATTTGCAGGGGCACTTCTAGGCACAAACCAGAGCAAAAGATGTGGGCTCCATTGCCAACCATAACTGAGAAGGGTGGAGTGGGGTTAGTAGGTAGTTTGAGGTGATTGGCAATTCTAGTTTGTAAGATATTGTGGGAACTTCCAGAATCAACTAGGATTGTGACGGAAAGGCCTGCAATGGACCCCGTGAATTTTAGTGTTTGAGGTGAGGGACGTCCCTCCAAGGCCTACAAGGAGAGGTGTATATCAACTGTATCCGTGGTGGGTTCTAGTTCCGGAAGGGTAATAGAATCATCAATCATCATAAGGAGAGCTTTGTTAGGGCAGCGATGGCCGGGGACAAACTTATCATCGCAATAGTAGCACAAACCCTGAGCACGACGGGCTCGCATTTGGGCAGTTGTCATTCTTTTAACGGGTAGGGTGGTTGGGGTTGGGTGTCGAAGATGTAGGTGTCACAGGTTTTGGGGAGGAAAAGGATGGGGAGGAGTAAGGGTATGAGCGAGAGGTTTTAGGCTTAGAATCCTTGAATTTAGCTTCTAAAAGCTTGGCCATTCCAATAGCTTGAGAGATGCAGGTGGGATGTAACACCGCAATTTCTCGTTGAATCTCTGTTTGGAGACCCTAAATAAAACAATTTAGAATAACCTCAGCATTTAAACCCACAATGCGGTTGCGCAACCGCTCAAATTTGGCCTGATAGTCTATAACAAAGCTTGTTTGGAGAAATTTAAAGAGTTCTGCCTAGTGATTTTTGTAAGAGGAGGGTCCAAATTGAACCTCAAGATTACGGGCAAAGTTGTACTAGTCGAATAGCTGATTATTTTGGGACATCCATTTAAACTAACTCAGAGCATCACCTTTCATGTAAAAGCCAGCCATGGTAACACGTTGATCATAGGGAACATGATAAAAGTCAAAAAACTGCTCAGCTTGGAATATCCATTCGAGAGGGTCGGTACGGTCAAAGATTTGGAACTGTAACTTAGGGGTTCTGGGGGTGGGCAACAATTGGTGTTGAAAGTGGGGTGGGGAATTGTTAGGGGTCGTGTGAAAATGTGAGTGGTCTTGGAGTTGGGAAAATGGGGTGGGTGAAATGCTATTTGGTGAATGGTAGGTTGAGTGATAAGGATTGAGTGAGGTTGGTAATTAGGATTAGTGGAAATAGGAACCCTATGAAAGGAGCCGAAGGCCAAAGAGAGTGGTGTAGATAGCAGGGTGGAAATAGGGTTAGTTAAGGGTATTGTAGCAGCAGTGGTGGCTGTAGATGAGTGATCAGTGTTAGGGTGGGATTGTGGGGTGGAAACAGGGTTCGAAAGAGGTATGGAGGAAAAGGAGGACTGTACTTGGGAAATCTGTTGAATCTGGTCTTGCAAGGAGGCAAGGGTGTTAATGGTAGTGTCTTGACGACCGTGAGCAAGGAATTAATCCAATTTAAAAGATGAAGAACATGAATAATTAAAAACCCAATTTAAAACATAAACCTCAAAATCTTCATTGCAATATCTCAAGAGGATTAATCCAAGAGCCCAAATTAATGAAGGAAGAAAAGAAAAAGAAAATAAAAGAAAGAAAGAGAAGAAAAAGAAGAAGGAATGACATGCTGATCTGCCCCTGTTCGCTCCATCACTTCTCAACGCTGCTTCCTCCCTCCTCTTTATTTATTTTTTTAAATCCTAATTAAATAATTTCCTATGTAATCTAATCTAATAAAATCTAACAAGATGTGCTTCTCTAATAAACAAAATCTTGTGAATATCTAATGAGTTAAAAATGACAATTCAGCCATATTCGTTTATTAAATACAAATTCTAACATGATCCACTAGATATGCTCCGATCCTCTTCAATTTCTTCAAATTCAATAAATATCTCTAATGCCTCATAATATGCTGAAAAATAATATCAACTTTAATTAGCTGATAAATCCAATTTAACTCAATAATGAATAACAACCTAGTTTAACTGAATCTAATAAAAATATATTAAATCAAATTGATTAGGCATGATCATCACATAATAATAACTAAATAAAGTTAATAAGTGTGAATAAAATATGACTCCTCAACCACAGGAAAGGCTTTCTCTAGGCCAATTGGTTCCAAACATCCATGAGGACATCCCACAAGGACCTCGTCCACTATCAGAAGAACAAGCTACTTCTCTCCAAGTGAAGGTCTTAAGAGAAGTCATGGAAGGTGTGTCTACTTCCAGTAGCTCAGAAGATGAGACTGGTATAGAAGAAAGATCAGAAGCTTTTTTGGCTCAGAAATATCCTCTTTTGGGATTTATGGGTGCAAAAAGGCCATCAGAACACCAAAGAGAAGATAACAGTTCCTGGGCTATGTCCTTTTTAACCTCTTTCTAGGTCTCAACATGCAACCATTCTTGAGCCTCCAACACAATTTGCACTAGCCTAACCTGTAGAATCTTCCCCCATCAGATCTGTACCATCCCCTTATTATGAGTTTCATTCTTTAGTTTCAGAAATAGACCCTTCAGGAGAGCCTTCTGACCCTGCAGTTTATGACACATCATTAATCAAGGAACTAACCAAGAAGTCCGGCCTTGTAGCATTAGATAGTCCTCTCATTTGCTCAATCTTCTACTTCTAGAACTTCTTTTCCTCAACCTCTTCTTGATTCTGACAAATTTTTAGTGGAGCAAAAGAAATTATTAGCCTTCTATACTCCTTTGTAGGACATTTTCAAACTCAGAATATTTCTAAGAGGATTTCTTAGCTTCTGAGGCAACTAAGCTCTATAGGTAGCAAGCTGAACATTTTGGGTTTAGACAACTTCAAGAAGAATTTTGTAGAGTTTCTAGACAAAAGGAGGAAACCTACCACTACACAAGCTCAGAAAATTACTACTAATCAGAAGAAGACCAATGTTTAGAATTACATGTCTGATACTAAAGCTTTTTGCTAAGGCTTTCAATTCAGGATGGTTGTTAACGTTAAACCCTTTGTTTTGGGTCGACATGAACTTCATTGTCAAAGAATCCGATGAAAATCCGGTTGGGATCAACAGTATTTCCAAGGTTATATTCTTCAAATTAGGGACTTGGTCTCTATTGGAATAAACATGGCCTTGGAGCCGAATTGGGTCAATTGTCGAGATGTCCTTGGCTGAGATGTACTAATCAAAATATTTTTGCTGAAATAGACTGGTGCATGTCCGAAGTTGGATCTATAACACTGTTGTAAATGCAAATGCCCTACGTTCGGAGTTTTGATGATTCCACAACAAACCAAGAATCAAAAGGCTAAATCACGTGAATAAGCAAAGTAAACATATCCGCAAACAACAAAGGGTATTTAGGTTGTTAAATTATGATTGTAAATTTGATTAAGGCTCTTTAATTTGAAACAAACATCTTTCTAAAAAGGATTTTTTAGAAAAATATTAAGAGTCAAAGATAAAATCATTTTCAAAGGAAAAGACCCTCAAAGAAAATATCTTAAAATTGATTTTTACTTGAAAAAGTCAAAATTTGAGTGTATATTCGAATATCAAGATTCTGGAAATAAAATTTGAATTTCCTGACTAGCATATTCGAATATGGCTTGCCATATTCGAATATGTATTCAAATATGACATATTACTTTGGCCTGAACACTTTTCAGAATCTGTATATTCGAATATATATTCGAATATAATAAAGAAACCTAGGCCTTGTCACCTTCCAGAACTCTTATATTCGAATACATATTCGAATATGGAACCTCCATATTCGAATATATATTCAAATATGAAGCCTACAGAAATCATTTTTTGAACGTAGTAACACTATATTCCAATATGACAATGCTATATTCGAATATGTAAATGTTGTATTCTAATAGCATATTCGAATATGAAAATAAAATATGCGCAGTTTTTGACTGCTGTTTCTGGCATCTATATAAAGGGCTTCTGATTTTGAATATAATATACCCTTGTGAGCTTAACACTGTTTTGAAATTACTTTTTATCATCAATCTCTCTAAATCAAGGGTCTTGTGCTTTTGCCTAAGGCTTTCTTTGATGTTACCTATACTGTTTCTTTCATCAAAACAAAGAGCCTTAAATCAGATATATTAGAGCTTCAATTTGTATCATTTACTCTTTTGAGAGTTTCAATTGTTGTGAGTTAATTTTGTGTGAAGGTGTGGTATCCTTTTAAATTGTTTCAAGGTGGGGTATCCTTCAAAGTGTTCTTAGGGTGAGGTATCCCTAGATTGAGGCCTTTAAAATTGGTGGGGTATCCAATTGAGAAAGGTGCTCTTAGTGTGTAATTACTGAAAAGCAATATAAGAAATCTCGCGTGGCGGAGATTGGTAGACTGGACGTAGGTCACTAGTGGTATGTGACTGAACCAGTATAAAACTCGTTGCTATTCTCTCTATCCCTAAAACTCATTTTTGTTTAAATTTAGTTGATCTTCATTTAGAATTTTATTATATTCCAATTTCATACATCAACTAACATATCTTGTTTAATTTGTGTTATTATTTTCAACGAACTTTTGAAAACTTTTAAAAGCTCAATTCACCCCCCCTCTTGAGCATAGAGGCCACTTGATTAACAAGTGGTATCAGAGCTCGGTCCTTGTTTAAAGAGCTTCACAGCTTCAAGGAAATGGCCTCTTTTCAAAACATGTCTATCCAGGAAGGTGCCTCCACAAATAGACCTCCATTCTTTAATGGAGACAACTACTCTTTTTGGAAAATTAAAATGCAGGCTTGGGTAGAAGGCATTGATGTCGCCGTATGGGATGCCATAGAGGAAGGTCCATTCATTCCTATGCACACTGTTGATGGTAAGGTAGTTGAGAAACCTAGAAAAGAATGGTCTCTCGAAGAAAAAAGACTTGCTCAATTTGGTCTAAGAACCAAAAATTTAATTATCTCTGCACTAGGTAACGATGAATTCCCTAGAATTTCTAATTGTAAAACTGCTAAAGAAATGTGAGATGTGTTAAAAGTAACACATGAAGGAACTGATGAGGTAAAGAGATCAAAGATAAATGCTTTAACTAGAGAATTTGAAATGTTTCAAATGAATTCGAGTGAAAATATCCAAGATATGCAAAAACGTTTTACATATCTTATAAATCAACTTCATGCCTTGGGGAATGATTATTCAAATGAAGATCTCATTAACAAAGTTTTAAGATGTCTTAGCAGGGTTTGACAACCAAAGGTTACTGCCATTAGCAAAACAAGAGATCCACGCACAATGTCATTGGCAACCTTGTTTGGCAAACTAGAAGAGCATGAACTTGAGTTGAGTCGGTTGGATCAACTTGAGGGAGTTGACAAGAAAAAGAAAGGCATTGCCTTCAAAGCAACCACTCCTCCACCTCAAGAGATAGAAGAAGATGAAAGCAACCTTGATCCAACCAACATGGATGATGAGACTGTAATTCTCTTCGCCAAAAGATTCAATAAATTCTTCAAGAAAAGAGAGTCATCAAGAAGACCATCAAATTTCACACCAAGGAAAACATTCAACAAGGCAGATGGATCAAATCAAGGTCCAATTTGTTATGCGTGTGGAAAAACTGGACATATGAAGATGGAATGTCCGTTGAATAAAAATTAGAACGAAACACAGGAGAAAAGATTCGTCAAAGGAAAGAAGAGCAGAAGAGCATACATAGCTTGGGATGGTAATGACTTAGAATCATCTGATGAATCGAAGAGTGAAACAGCCAACCTATGCCTCATGGTCAACCATAATGAAGATGATCTTCTTGATGAAGATGAGGTAAAAGATTCTGAAACTCTAACTATAGCTTTGATGAACTGCAAGATGCTTATAATGAATTACATGAAAAATCTATGATCATTGCTAAAGAACTTGCTAAGACTAAGAAAGAAAAAGGTCTTCTAAATAACAAAATAGATTTTCTTAGTCGTGATATTATCAAAATGAGACAAATTCAAATTCCATTCGGTAGTCTTAAATATGATTGTGAATCCTGCCAAATGAATAAATCATCTTCTTATACTTCATGTGATGCTCATTTGAAAGAAATTGAAAATTTAAAGAATATGATTGCCAAAGGTAAAGGTCCTTTGACAAAAATAGAAAATGCTTGCAAATCACAAACGTGCACTTCTTGTGATTCACATTTAAAAGAAATTGAGGATTTAAATAATGTGCTTGCTAAATTTACAATGGGTAGAGACAACCTAAACATCTTGCTTGGTAAGCAAGGATGTCATTTCAAAAAGGCTGGTTTAGGATATAATCCAACCAATAGTCAAAAGCTCTATAAAAACTTCTTTGTCTCTTCAAAAACATCTTCTAGTCCATTCATAACTTGCTTTTATTGTGGATTAAAAGGTCATAGTGCTACTACTTGCAATACAAGAAAAATTAGTGAACCACATGAAAAGAAAATGCGGATCATCAAAGGCACCTTTGGAAAAACTAACCCTCAAGGACCCAAGAAACCATGAGTACCTAAGAAACAAAATTAAAATGTTTTTGTAGGTATGCTTGGTGGCAAAAGAATCAAAATGGTATCTTGATAGTGGATGCTCCAAGCATATGACAGGAGACAAAACAAAATTTTCATCCTTCACACCTAAGGATGGAGGATATGTTACATATGGTGACAACAACAAAGGAAAAAAATCCTAGGTACAGGTAAAGTTGGTAAGACTTCTTCAACTTCCATAGATAATGTACTTTATGTTGAAGGATTAAAACATAATCTGTTAAGTATTAGCCAATTATGTGATAAAGGAAATGAGGTTATTTTTAATTCTTATTCATGCTCTATTATTAGCAAAGAGAATAACTCAATCAAATTTATGGGTCATAGGATTAATAATGTTTATATGATTAGTTTAGATGATATATCCTCAAATGACGCACAATGTTTTATAACTAAAGAAGAAAAATCTTGGCTATGGCACAAAAGGATTGCACACATTCATATGGATCATTTGAATAAGATAATTTCAAAAGAATTGGTTATCGGTTTGCCCAAAATTCGTTTTGAAATAGATAAATTATGTGATGCTTGTCAAAAGGGTAAACAAACAAAAATCTCTTTTCAATCTAAAAATATCATTTCAACCTCTAGACCCTTGCAACTATTGCATATGGACTTATTTGGTCCATCAAGAATTATGAGTTTAGGGGGAAATTACTATGGACTTGTAATTGTTGATGATTTTTCAAGATACACTTGGACTCTCTTTTTATCTCACAAAAATCAAGCCTTTAAAGCTTTTAAGAGATTAGCAAAAGTCATTCAAAACCAAAAGGATTTGAAAATTGCATGCATACGCAGTGATCACGGAAAGGAATTTGAAAATATTGACTTTGAAAGATTTTGCGATAAAAATGGCATTGAGCATAACTTCTCATCTCCAAGGACCCCACAACAAAATGGTGTTGTGGAGAGGAAAAATCGTTCACTAGTTGAGTTAGCTAGAACAATGCTCAATGACATGAATCTTCCAAAATATTTTTGGGCAGATGCAGTGAGTACTGCATGTCATGTTATGAACCGTGTTCTCATTCGTCCTATTTTAAAGAAAACCCATTATGAACTTTTCAAGGGTAGAAAACCTAACATATCTTATTTCCATATTTTTGGATGCAAATGCTTTGTGCTTAATAATAGAAAAGAAAATCTGGGCAAATTTGATGCCAAAGCTGATGAGGGTATATTCTTAGGATACTCCTCAACTAGCAAAGCTTATAGAATTTATAATAAAAGAACAATGACTGTTGAAGAATCTATTCATGTCACTTTTGATGAATCTAACACCAAAAGCTTGGAAAGAAAGGTTGATGATCTTGCAGGAAATCTTGAAGACATAAGCATTCGAACATGCCAGATATACTAACTCACACACCAACCGAGACACAAAATGAACTACCGAAAGAATAGAGAGCTGCAAAACATCATCCAATTGATAACATTATTGGTGATATTTCAAAGGGGGTAACCACTAGACACTCTCTTAATAATGCATGTAACTTTATGGCTTTTGTGTCTCAAATTGAACCTAAAACTGTAGACGAAGCAATTAGTGATGAACATTGGGGAATAGCTATGCAAGAAGAGCTAAATCAATTTAAAAGAAATCAAGTTTCGGATCTAGTCCCTAGGCCTAATGATTATCCAATAATAGGAACTAAGTGGGTCTTTAGAAACAAACTAGATGAAAGTGGCATAATAACTAGAAACAAAGCTAGATTGGTTGCAAAAGGATATAATCAAGAGGAGTGTATTGATTATGAAGAAACATATGCTCCCGTAGCTAGACTTGAAGACATTAGACTCCTACTTGCCTTTGCTTGTATCATGAATTTTAAACTTTATCAAATGGATGTCAAAAGTGCTTTCTTGAATGGGTATATACAAGAAGAAGTTTATGTTGAACAACCTCCTGGGTTTGAAAATGTTGAACTTCCAAGTCATGTTTACAAACTCAAGAAAGCCTTATATGGACTAAAACAAGCCCCTAGAGCTTGGTACGAAAGACTAAGTAAATTTTTCTTGAACAATAACTTTCAAAGAGGCAAAGTAGATAACACATTATTCAAAAAACAAAGACACAATGACATTCTACTTGTACAAATTTATGTTGATGATAGAATTTTTGATGCTACTAACGAAAATATCTGTAAAGAGTTTGCTACAAGCATGCAGGGAGAATTTGAAATGTCCATGATGGGAGAACTTACATTTTTCCTTGGATTTCAAATTAAACAAACAAAACAAGGAACTTTTGTGTCACAAACAAAATATTGCAAAGAATTGCTCAAGAAATTTGGCATGGACAATTCTAAAGAAATAAGTACTCCTATGGGTACGTCATGCTATCTTGACAAAGATGAAAAAGGTAGACCGGTTGATGTGTCAAAATATCGAGGTATGATAGGATCATTGCTTTATTTAACTGCAAGCAGACCTGATATAATGTTTAGTGTATGTATGTGCGCTAGATATCAGGCATGCCCTAAAGAATTACATCTTAGTGCAGTAAAAAGAATTATGAGATATTTGATTGGCACCTGTACCATGGGATTATGGTATCCTAAAGGTGCATCCTGCACTTTAATTGGATATTCTGATTCCGATTTTGCTGGATGTAAGTTAGACAGAAAAAGTACTAGCGGAACATGTCACCTTCTTGGAAATTCATTAATTTCATGACATAGTAAGAAACAAGTTAGTGTGGCTCTATCTACTGCTGAAGTTGAGTATGTAGCGGCAGGAAGTTGTTGTGCACAAATTCTCTGGTTAAAACAACAACTTAAGGAATATGGTATTAATTTGCATAATATTCCACTAAAATGTGACAACACGAGTGCCATAAATCTCACGAAAAATCCTATTATGCACTCAAGAACCAAACATATTGAAATTAGACATCACTTCATTAGACATCATGTTCAAAAAGGTGATTGTGTACTTGAGTTCATTGATACATCCAAACAGCTAGCTGATATCTTCACTAAGCCTCTTCCAACCGAAAATTTCTATTTTATAAGAAGAGAGCTAGGCATACTTCATCAAAATTATGTTATTTAAATTGCTTTATAAATTATTTATTGATCTATTACTGACTTGGGCGTCGGAGCATTTTCTTTTTGTTTTGCAGGTCTCGTGGAAAAAGCAATCAGGATCTCATTCTTATAACAAAAACAATGAGCTTCACTTCAATATTCGAATACTATATTCGAATATGACCCTTCTATGGTCATATATTCGAATACAAAATGAGTATAAATGTCTTTGAAGTTACAAGAGTTAAATACAGAATTGTCATATTCGAATATGCTATTCGAATATGTCAGTCATCTATTCGAATATTGCTTTCTCCATATTCGAATATTTTATCAAATATTCGAATTAATTTTTAAAATATTTAATGTTTCTCGGTCTGGTGTGCTGCTTATTATGTGCTCATGAATTCAGATAAGCTGCATATGCTAGCTGTTGGGAAATTGGCCTTTTTCCTAGTCTGCCTAATAGTTATTTGTTTTTACTTACTTTACTTTATGTTTATCTTACTATTTATTCATAACTCTTACGATCTCTCTAGTATAAATAAGGAACACAATAATGTTTTTGAGACATGAATAAAAGAATAAACCTTTTATCACTGTTTTCTTGTTGAGCTGCAACAAGTTATTACCCCTTCCCTTTAGGATCTATGACTGACTTGTGAACATAAAATTAACTTGTTCATCTAATCAATATCCATATGTATGAGTTTCTGGTTTAGCTTATTGTCTTCATTTTTCTTTTGTGAGTCCGTGTGTGACTGTGTGTAACCTAATTGAGCCTTTGGTTAGCCACTTCCCCTTTGGGGATTCTGGGCATATTTTAGTTGATTGCTGGGAGAAAAATAGATCACAAATCTGTAGGTTTTCATAACTTTGTAAATATAATTTCCAAGTGAAAACTAACAGAAGCACATATTTTCAACAACTTCCTTCCTATTGTTTTGAAAAGAATTATGTTTTATGAATAGTATATTATTTTGGAAGGCAATTATCTTGGACCAGTTATGACTCCTGATTTCTCCTAGTTTTTTATGTTGTTGGTGAGGAAAGACTCATTTAGTTGTGGGGTTTAGACTTTTCTCTTTTTTAGTACAAATCATGGAACCTATTAACCAAATTTATGCAATGTCATTTAGTGTGTGAATGTTTCTTCTCATCCTTAGTCTTTTTTTAATCAATTGAAAATTGTTCACTTGTGACATGCATGGGTTGAGTTTCTTTATGTTTGATTTCATTTGAAGTTTTAAGTCCTCTTATTTATGTATTCTTGTATAGGCGAAAGTTCATCTACTAGGATTCGAACTGAGGAGCTGCTAATCAAGGTAGCACTCCCCATCCACTAAACCAACCAGTTGAATGCCATTTTATTTAGAGTTGGTTTTCGAATTTTATATACTTGTATAGTAACTATAAATTGGATTTCAATGTTTGTCGTTGAAATGTTGGAAAATAACTAAATAAGAAACAAATGAAAACAACATGGTGTGTAATTTGTCATAGTACATAAGAATCTTGACCAAGCTTGACATTCATGTAGTTTTGATCTGCATAGGAACATAAACTGCATTTTGCCTTGTCTTTAGCGGTAGATGAAAATTTTGCAATGTGTAAAGGAGTTTGGGTGGCTATCTTGCCATTCTTTATTTGGATTAGCATATTGATCAAAATCTGTAAAATGAGATAGAAATGGATTAAGTTTCATTTTTAAGTGATAAAATTATGTGTAATAAGTATGTATTACTACAAAAAAATATAAGTTGTTTCCCACGAATTTGATGTTATATTATTACTAATTCTAGATGAATTTCCGACAGAAATAGAATGTTATTACTCATGATTTCTACACAAAAATAAGATGGTATTTTACACGATTTTTAAACAAAATTGAAATATTATTTCGCATGAAGTTTAGACATAAGTTATATGTTATTTCACAAAAATTTCAAACGAAAATGATGCATTATTTCACACTAGTTGTACAATATTCAAATGTTATTTCACTTAAATTTTCAACCGAAATGAATTATTATTTCACACGAGTTGTAGACAGAAATAAAATGTTATTTCCCATGAATTTCCAACGGAAATGAAATATTATTTCACACGAGTTGTAGACGGAAACTAAATTTTATTTCACATGAATTTCCAACGGAAATGAAAAAGTATTTAACAAGTTGTAGACAGAAAAGAAATGTTATTTCATATCAACTTCCAACGGAAATAAAATATTATTTCACCCGAGTTTTAGACAAATAAATTGGTATTTCACACAAATTTTAAACAAAATTGAATTATTATTTCACACGAATTTTAGACATTAATTTTATGTTATTTCACACAAATTTCAGACGAAAAATGAAGTATTATTTCATACGAGTTGTAGACAGAAATGAAATATTATTTCACACGAATTTCAGCCGTAAATGGAATGCTATTTCACACAAGTTATTGAGAGAAATGTAATGGTATTTCACACCAATTTAAAACAGAAATGAAATATTATTTTACAAAATATTTAGATAAAAAATGTATGTTATTCAAATTCATTTTCCATTTATTTGTGACAGATATATTTAACTCTTTGTTTTTGTATTATCAATGATTTTTTTTAAAAGATTATCATTTCATTTCGTAGGTTTTTGGGTCAATATTATATAGATATTAATTTATCTTTAAGAGAACTTGATTTATAATATTATAATTTTTATATAATTTTCTAATAAAATAAAAAACCGTCAACAATTTCATCAATTGCATGAATAAAAAAATTTCAACCAAATGATCAAACATAATAGAGTTAACAAAGTGCTATAACAATGTAAAACTAAATAAAAGATATTATCATCCTCAAACTAGTCATTAAAAAACCGTCACCAATTTCATCAATTGCATGAATAAAAAAATTTCAACTGAATGATCTAACATAATAGAGTTAACAAAGTGCTCTAACAATGTAAAACTAAATAAAAGAAACTATGATCCTCAAACTATTCATTAATAAAATAAAAAACCGTCACCAATTTCATCAATTGCATGAATAAAAAAATTTCAACCGAATGATCAAACATAATAGTTAACAAAATGCTCTAACAATATAAAACTAAATAAAAGAAACTATGATGCTCAAACTATTCATTAGTTTAGATAAAGAAAATGAAATAATATAACTGTATAAGTTCATATGCATAGAACTATGATATTAGTCATTAATAGGTTGACCAGTCTCATTCTCCTCATTGTGCATAGGAGCTCTAGAAGAATAATTTGGATGTAGTGGCATGTTTAAGTTTCTATATAAAGCAATAAGCAAACTTTCATTTGACTCAATTCTTCTTTCCTGAGTTTGCAACTTATGGCTTTGATCCTCTAGTTTGCCTTCAACTTCATCCAAGAACAAGGAATCAATTGGTATGTAAAATTTAAATAAAACCCAACAAAAAATAAAACAAGTAAGCTGATGCCTTATTGATAGTCATATGAAAAGAAGAAGAACGTGAACTCACCTTAACACAAAGAAGATAAGGTTGAGAGACTCAAAAGCCAAATTGGAAACAAGTAACAGAATGGTGAAGCCCTATATAAGATCTTTAGCGCAAAACAATTTTGGAGCGTGATATAACACTAATGAAAAAGTAAAATTGAGCAGCTACTCAAAACTGATTTTCACCACAAAGTCAAAAATTGGGAAAGTAAATTTGTGTTTTTTTTAACAGGATCTTCTTTAGGGTGTTTTTTCATATATTTGAGATTTTTTATTATTCTTCAACTTTTAGGTGTCCAACTAATGCTGTTCAGTTTTCTTCTACTTGCGAAGAGTATCTTTTTCCTTGGAAATTAAAGATTGAATAAAAATATAAATTGTGACGAGATCTTCACTCAAAGATTTCTAATTTTTTATAATAAAAAATATGGTTTCTATGGTGCCATCTCGATCAAGATGACACCATACCTTCTTATTCAATCAAATCAAAAAATTGATATTAAGTCATATTCTCCATTAATTCATTTAGATTTGAATAGAAATAAACTTGATTTGATCATAAAAAAAGATATAAATTTGATTTTATTTTTAATTTGAATTTAATATTTAGTTTTTTATTTTTAATCTAAACTACTATATGTCTCTACTTGTTAATAAAATATTTATATTTTTGTTACATTATTAAATAGGTGTAAATGCAAATGCTCTAAGTTTGGAGTTTCGATGATTCCACAACAAACCAAGAATCAAAAAGGATAAATCTAGCGAACAAGCGCAGTAAACAGATCCACAACAACAAAGGGTATATAGGTTTTAAATTTTTTGATGTTGAAACAAACACTTTTTTTTTTTAAAAAAAAAGGGTTTTAGAAAAATATTAAGGGTTAAGACAAAAACATTTTCAAAGAAAAGACCCTCCTAGAAAATTTCAAAGAAAAATATCTAAAAATTGATTTTTACTTGAAAAAGCCAAAATTGGGTGTATATTCGAATATCAAGGTTTTGGAAATAAAATTTGAATTTTCTGATCAGTATATTCGAATATATATTCGAATATGGCTTGCCATATTCGAATACATATTCGAATATGACATATTGTTTTGGCCTGATCATTTTTCAGAAACTGTGTATTCGAATATGGCTTGCCATATTCGAATACATATTCGAATATGACATATTGTTTTGGCCTGATCATTTTTCAGAAATTGTGTATTCGAATATATATTCGAATATGACTTGCCATATTCGAATACATATTCGAATATAACAAGGAACCTAGGCCTTGTCACCTTCCAGAACTATTATATTTGAATACATATTCGAATATGACTTGCCATATTCGAATACATATTCGAATATAACAAGGAACCTAGGCCTTGTCACCTTCCAGAACTATTATATTTGAATACATATTCGAATATGGAACCTCCATATTCGAATATATATTCGAATATGAAGCCTACAGAAATCAAATTTTAAATGCAGAAACACTATATTCAAATACATATTTGAATATGAAAGTGTTATATTCGAATATGAAAGTGTCATATTCGAATAGCATATTCGAATATGTTAATGAAATATGCGCAGTTTCTAACTGCTGTTTCTGCTATCTATAAAAGGGGCTTCATACCCTTGCACGGTTAACATTGAATTGACAAATTACTTTCTATCATCAATCTCTTTTAATCAAGGGTCTTGTGCTATTACCTAAGGCTTGCTTTGTTTTTCCCTATTCTGTTTCTTTCATCAATCAAAGAGACTTAAATCAAATATATTAGAGCTTCAATTTGTATCATTTACTCTCTTGAGAGTTTCATTGTGGTGAGCTAATTTTTGTAAAGAAGGTGAGGTATCCTTCTAATTGTTTGAAGGTGAGGTATCCTTCATGGTTGTTTGAAGGTGAGGTATCCTTCTAATTGTTTGAAGATGGGGCATCCTTCAAGGTGTTCTTAGGGTGAGGTATCCCTAGATTGAGGCCTTTAAAATTGGTGGGATATCCAATTGAGAAAGGTGCTCTTAGTGTGTAAATTGTTGAAAAGTAATACAAGAATTCTCGCGTGGCTGAGATTCATAGACTGGACGTAGGTCACAAGTGGTGTGTGACTAAACCAGTATAAAACTCGGTGCTATTCTCTCTATCCCTAAAACTCATATCTGTTTAGTTTATTTGATCTTCATTTTTGTCTTTCATTATATTTTAATTCCATACGCCAACTAATATATACCTTGTTCAAGTTTTGTTATAGTTTTAAACGAATTTACGAAAAATCTTTTAAGCTCAATTCACCCCCCCTCTTGAGCATAGAGGCCACTTGTCTAACAATATGTATTTGAGCTGTAATTAATTCAAAAGAAAATTTTAATGTCAGTTTGATTCTTTTATTTTTGTTCATTTTAGCTCTTTTACTTATTCTTGCTTCATTTTATTTTTTTAAATAAATAATAAAAGTATCTAAAATTGTTGCTGAGTGTGAGAAAAAAAGACAATGATAAAAAATATTATTGCAGGCATTAATTATTTATGAACAAAAAATTAATACAAATGATGATATTATATTGAAAAGATAAATTACTAATATTTAAAAAAAATAAAGGACCAAATTAGAATTTGAAATAAAGTTGAGATTAAAATACGAATTTGGCTGTAAAAATATAATAGTAATATTATTCTACAAATTTTCCAAGTGAAAATTTATAAAATAACACAAAAAACAAGAAATGATTGATATATTAATTTTATAAATCTGACATGAATAAATCTCACTTAAATAATATAATTGTATTTTAATTTTATGTTAATTGTTATATAATTTTTAATGCACATTTTAGTTAGGAAATGTAAAATTTAAATATTATTTTTGTATAAATAGCTGGTACACTCTTTATTACATTTTTATCCCTATGCTCAACAATCAGTTACTTGTGTCACGTTCTTCTAAGTTTTAATTTGTTTCGCGCACAATTATCAATTATTTATACGTTCTATTATTTCTGAAATACATATTGCCTCAAGTTCAAGTATTAATTAATTATGTATTATTCTTCTAGGTCTATTGTTTGTTTCAAATTAGAGTATAAGTTACCTAGGTCACGTTCTTTTGGGCCTATTAGTTACTAGTATTATTATGTGTTAGGCCTATCATTTACATGAAGCCCCCCATGATATCTGAGCTTGGTCCTTGTTTAAAGAGCTTCACAGCTTCAAGGAAATGACCTCTTTTCAAAATATGTCTATCCAGGAAGGTACTTCCACCAACAGACCTCCATTCATTAATGGAGACAACTACTCTTTTTGGAAAATAAAAATGCAGGCTTGGGTAGAAGGCATTGATGTCGCCGTATGGGATGCTATAGAGGAAGGACCATATATTCCTATGCATACTTTTGATGGTAAGGTAGTTGAGAAGCCTAGAAAAGAGTGGTCTCTCGAAGAAAAGAGACTTGCTCAATTTGATGTAAGAGCCAAAACTATAATTATCTTTACACTAGGTAATGATGAATTTCCTAGAATTTCAAATTGCAAAACTGCTAAAGAAATGTGGGATGTATTAAAAGTAACACATGAAGGAACTGATGAGGTAAAGAGATCAAAGATAAATGCATTGACTAGAGAATTTGAAATGTTTCAAATGAATCCAGGAGAAAACATTCAAGATATGCAAAAACGTTTTACATATCTTATAAATCAACTACATGCTTTGGGAAAAGATTATTCAAATGAAGATCTTATTAATAAAGTTTTAAGATGTCTTAGCAGGGATTGGCAACCGAAGGTTACTACCATTGGCGAAACAAGGGATCCACGCACAATGTCATTAGCGACCTTGTTTGGTAAGCTAGAAGAGCATGAACTTGAGTTGAGTCGTTTGGATACTTGAGGGAGTTGACAAGAAAAAGAAAGGCATCACTCTGAAAGCAACCACTCCTCCACCTCAAGAGATAGAAGAAGAAAGCAACTTTGATCCAACCAACATGGATGATGAGACCGTGGTTCTCTTCGCCAAAAGGTTCAACAAATTCTTCAAGAAAAGAGAATCATCAAGAAGACCATCAAATTTCACATCAAGGAAAATATTCAACAAGGGAGAAGGGTCAAATCAAGGTCCAACTTGTTATGAGTGTGGAAAAACTGGACATATTAAGATGGAATGTCCCATGAATAAATGTAAGAATGAAACACAGGAGAAAAGATTCGCCAAAGGAGAGAAAAATAGAAGAGCATACATTGCCTGGGATGGTAATGACACAGAGTCATCTGATGAATCGGAGAACGAGATAGCCAACTTATACCTCATGGTCAACCATGATGAAGATGATCTTCTTGATGAATATGAGGTAAAAGATTCTAAAAACTCTAACTATAGCTTTGATGAATTGCAAGATGCTTATAATGAATTACATGAAAAATCTATGATCATTGCTAAAGAACTTGCTAAAACCAAGAAAGAAAAAGGTATCCTAAATGACAAAATAGACATCCTTAGTTGTGATATTATTAAAATGAGACAAGTTCAAATCCCTTTCGGTAGTTTTCAATATGAATGTAAATCTTGCCAAATGAACAAATCACCCACTTGTACTTCATGTGATATTCATTTGAAAGAAATTGATAAGTTGAAGAATATGATTGCGAAAGGTAAAGATTCTTTGACAAAAATTGAAAATGCTTGCAAATCACAAACATGCACCTCTTGTGATTTACACTTAAAAGAAATTGAGGATTTAAATAATGTGCTTGCTAAATTTACAATGGGTAGAGACAACCTAAACATCTTGCTTGGTAAGCAAGGATGTCATTTCAAAAAGGCTGGTTTAGGATATAATCCAACTAATCATCAAAAGCTCTATAAAAGTTTCTTTGTCTCTTCAAAAACCTCCTCTAGTCCATTCATAACTTGCTTTTATTGTGGGTTAAAATGTCATAGTGCTACTACTTGCAATACAAGAAAAATTGGTGTGCCACATGAAAAAAAAGTATGGATTCTCAAAGGCACCCTTGGAAAAACTAACCCTCAAGGACCCAAGAAACCATGGGTACCTAAGAAACGAAATTAAAATGTTTTTGTAGGTATGCTTGGTGGTAAAAGAATCCAAATGGTATCTTCATAGTGGATGCTCCAAGCACATGACAGGAGACAAATCAAAATTCTCATCCTTCACACCTAAGGATGGAGGATATGTTACATATGGTGACAACAACAAAGGAAAAATCCTGGGTATAGGTAAAGTTGGTAAGACTCCTTCAACTTCCATTGATAATGTCCTTTATGTTGAGGGATTAAAACATAATTTTTTAAGTATTTGTTAATATGTGATCAAGGAAATGAGGTTATTTTTAATTCCTATTCATGCTCTATTATTAGTAAAGAGAATAACTCCATTAAATTTATGGGTCATAGAATTAACAATGTTTATATGATTAGTTTAGATGATATATCCTCAAATGATGCACAATGTTTTATAACTAAAGAAGAAGAATCTTGGCTATGGCACAAAAGGATTGCACACATTCATATGGACCATTTAAATAAATTAATTTCAAAAGAATTGGTTATTGGTTTACCCAAAATTCGTTTTCAAAAAGATAAATTATGTGATGCTTGTCAAAAAGGTAAACAAAAAAAATCTCTTTCTAATCTAAAAATATTGTTGCAACCTCTAGACCCTTGCAACTATTGCACATGGACTTATTTGGTCCATCAAGAATTATGAGTTTAGGGTGAAATTACTATGGACTTGTAATTGTTGATGATTTTTCAAGATACACGTGGACTCTCTTTTTATCTCACAAAAATCAAGCCTTTAAAGCTTTTAAGAGATTAGCAAAAATTATTCAAAACCAAAAGGATTTGATAATTGCTTGCATACGCAATGATCACGGAAAGGAATTTGAAAATATCAATTTTGAAAAATTTTGTGATAAACATGGCATTGATCATAATTTCTCGTCTCCAAGGACCCCACAACAAAATGGTGTTGTGGAGAGGAAAAATCGCTCACTTGTTGAGTTGGCTAGAACGATGCTCAATGACATGAATCTTCCAAAATATTTTTGGGCTGATGGAGTAAGTATCGCATGTCATGTTATGAATCGAGTTCTCATTCGACCTATTTTAAAGAAAACTCCTTATGATCTTTTCAAAGGTAGAAAACCCAACATATCTTATTTCCATATTTTTGGATGCAAATGCTTTGTGCTTAATAATGGGAAAGAAAATCTGGGCAAATTTGATGCCAAAGCTGATGAGGGTATATTCTTAGGATAGTCCTCAACTAGTAAAGCATTTAGAATTTATAATAAAAGAACAATGACTATTGAAGAATCTATTCATGTTACTTTTGATGAATCTAACCCCAAAAGCTTGGAAAGAAAGGTTGAGGATCTTGCAGGAACTCTTGAAGACATAAGCATTCATCAAGAAAGAAGAATAGAAGAAAATGAGAAGAATATGCCAGAAATTCCAATTCACATACCAATTGAGACACAAAATGAACTCCCCAAAGAATGGAGAGCTTCAAAACACCATCCAATTGATAACATTATTGGTGATATTTCAAAGGGGGTAACCACTAGACACTCTCTTAATAATGCATGTAACTTTATGGCTTTTGTGTTTCAAATTGAACCTAAGACCGTAGATGAAGCAATTAGCGATGAACATTGGGGGATAGCTATGCAAGAAGAAGTTTATGTTGAACAACCTCCTGGGTTTGAAAACATTGAACTTCCAAGTCATGTTTACAAACTTAAGAAAGCCTTATATGGACAAAAGCAAGCCCCTAGGGCTTGGTACGAAAGACTAAGTAAGTTTCTCTTGAACAATAACTTTCAAAGAGGCAAAGTAGATAACACCTTATTTATAAAACAAAGGCACAATGGCATACTACTTGTACAAATTTATGTCGATGATATAATATTTGGTGCTACTAATGAAAATCTTTGTAAGGAGTTTGCTATAAGTATGCAAGGAGAATTTGAAATGTCCATGATGGGAGAACTTACATTTTTCCTTGGATTTCAAATTAAACAAACAAAGCAAGGAACGTTTGTATCACAAACAAAATATTGCAAATAATTGCTAAAGAAATTTGGCATGGACAATGCTAAGGAAATAAGTACTCCTATGGGTACTTCATGCTATCTCGACAAAGATGAAAAAGGTAAACCTGTTGATGTGTCAAAATATCGAGGTATGATAGGATCCTTGTTATATTTAACTGCTAGCAGACCTGATATCATGTTTAGTGTATGTATGTGCGCTAGATATCAGGCATGCCCTAAAGAGTCACATCTTAGTGCTGTAAAAAGAATTATGAGATATTTGATTGGCACTTGTAACATGGGCTTATGGTATCCCAAAGGTGCATCCTGCTCATTACTCGGATATTCTGATTCCGATTTTGCTGGATGTAAGTTGGATAGAAAAAGCACAAGCGGCACATGTCATCTTCTTGGAAATTCATTAATTTCATGGCATAGTAAGAAACAAGTCAGTGTGGTATTATCCACTGCTGAAGCCGAGTATGTAGCGGCTGGAAGTTGTTGTGCACAAATTCTCTGGTTAAAACAACAACTCGAGGACTATGGTATTCATTTGCATCATATTCCACTAAAGTGTGACAACACTAGTGCCATAAATCTCACGAAGAAACCCTATCATGCACTCAAGAACGAAACATATTGAAATTAGACATCACTTCATTAGAGATCATGTTCAAAAAGGTGACTGTGTACTTGAATTCATTGATACATCTAAGCAGCTAGCTGATATCTTCACCAAATCTCTTCCAACAGAAAATTTTTGTTTTATAAGAAGAGAGCTAGGCATACTTGATCAATTTTGTGTTATTTAAATTGCTTTATATTTATTTATTGATCCTTTACTGACTTGGGCGTCGGAGCCTTTGCTTTTTGTTTTGCAGGACTCATTGGCAAAATCAAAGCAAAAGAAATCTGGATTACAATCTTCCAACAAAAACTATTGGTTTTTCTTTAATATTCTAATATTATATTCGAATATGACACTTCTGTGGTCCTATATTCGAATATATATTCGAATAGAAAATAATTTTAAATATTTCAAAATATCCCACCAAATGCCAGATTTCATGTATTCGAATAAGCTATTCGAATATACTCCTCCAGTATATTTATATTCGAATAGATATTCGAATATGCCAGTCAAATATTCGAATATCACTTTATCTATATTCAAATATTCCATCAAATATTCGAATACATATTCTAATATTCCACCCAATATTCGAATATGAGCATTCTTGCGCATATAAAAGGACAAACTTTTTAACTCCCAAAATCCCACTACTTATCTCTTTCCTTCATCTCTTGTTCAACATACTTCTCTTCAAATCAATCAATTATTTTCATCTCTCTCCAAAATCACCTAATGGCCTCTTCACCACCATCCTCTCCTCCTGCTGCCAATTCTCCACCATTACCGACCCACAAACGACCACGTTTCAAATGTACCGCTGTCAACAAGCCACCTTCAATACCATGTGGGCCACGAAGTGGATCTTCTTCCTCCTCCGTTCCTCTCACAACGACTGGTTTTACTTTAGATTTCCAGAGATAGTTCTCCAACACATCTCAAATTACAAAATTCCAGTCTGGATTTTCTGAAAGGAAAATTGTTGACCCACGGTGGGTTAACATGCCTTGGTTTCATTCCCAAGGCTTCTTGTTCGTTTCTTTCTTGAATCAGCCAACCTAGTACCTTTTCTCAATATTCAAGAAAAGGTCTATCCCAACCTCGTCCGTGTATTCTACTCTAACCTCGCCTACAATTCTGAAACTTGCACAATCTCGTCTGAAGTGAAAAAGATGAAAATTCACATTCCTCCCTCTCTCTGAACTTGTCTCACAAGGCTACAGTTTGACGGAGCCCAAATTTTAGGATCAACTGCCATGGGACAGTGGGCCGCCGAATACAACCCTAATCAGGCAATTGGGGCTATGTGCCATGTCAGATCTTCCTTCCATACTTCCAAAATGGGCGACTACCTTCCCACCAGCACACTCACCATGGACTCTCGCATAGTCCATCTTATTATTGCTCGCGTCCTCCTAGGTCGCGTTGGAAATTTCACCAAAGTCCTCCATGATGATCATCTCCTTCTCTAGGCCATCATCAAAGAAAATCCCGTTGACTGGGCAAGACTGGTTCAGCATCACATGCTGAAGGGGGCAACCGGCACCACTCCTCTTCCCTATCCCACCTTGATCACAGTCATTCTTCGGCACTTCGGAGTAAGTCTGGCCGATGAAAACAGTACCACCATTGATGGCCACAATTTTGAAATTGGTCAATCATTGCTGCATCGGGCAGGCATTGTTTATGCTGCCGAAAATTGGTACATTCAGGAATTGGGGATTAAAAGCAATTGCCCCAAAGAAAATTATCCTGATATTGATCCTGAAGACCTCCCTGAACCAGATCCAGAGCCGCTTCCACCACATTTCTAACAGCTGAGTCTTCAGTTTTCTCAAATGATGGACGCAAAGTTTGAACAATAGCGTCAGTATATCGACCAGCGGTGTGATCAGATGGAAACTGCTCTTCGAGGAGAGATTACATCTCTTCGAGAAGAAATTGCTCGAAGCAACTCCACCTTTGTGCCTCCATACTCCCAATCTGCCTTTCCTGCAGACCAAGGTGATGCAAGCGAGTTTCATCAGCATTTTGGTGGTATCGATCTCAAAAGTTTTGGGGCTCAACCAAGTCCTGACTTGGATTTTGATTTTTTTCAAACATCGCCTGCCTCCGGCCCTCAATGACTACTCCACAACTTAACTTCTTTTTACCTTCCTTACATCCAAACATAGATTAGTTTTTCTTTAATTTGGGACACATTAACTTTTTGAACTGTTTTAAATTTGGGATTATTTTTATTATCCTCAACATTATGTCTCAAAATTATTATCTCTTTTTTATGATGCCAAAAGGGGGAGAAGAAATATATTACTACACTTAACCGAAATTCTGTTGTTGCTTATTAAAAATGCTTAACATATTTATATGCATGTTGACAGGGGGAGTCGAACTTCGTAAGTAAGGGGGAGTCTCTCAGAATATCACACGCAATAAGAGATATGATTCGTTTGTTGTTTGTCATCATCAAAAAGGGGGAGTATGTAAATGCAAATGCTCTAAGTTTGGGGTTTCGATGATTCCACAACAAACCAAGAATCAAAAACAATAAATTTGGCGAACAAGCGCAGTAAACAGATCCACAACAACAAAGGGTATATAGGTTTTAAATTATAAATAAATGTAAGTTTGATTAAGGCTCTTTGATTTTGAAACAAACACTTTTTTTAGAAAAAGGGTTTTAGAAAAATATTAAGGGTTAAGACAACAACATTTTCAAAGATAAGACCCTCCTAGAAAATTTCAAAGAAAAATATCGAAAAATTGATTTTTACTTGAAAAAGTCAAAATTAGGTGTATATTCGAATATCAAGGTTGTGGAAATAAAATTTGAATTTTCTCACCAGTATATTCGAATATATATTCGAATATGGCTTGCCATATTCGAATATGACATATTGTCTTGGCCTGATCATTTTTCACAAACTGTGTATTCGAATATATATTTGAATATGGCTTGCCATATTCGAATAAATATTCGAATATAACAAGGAAACTAGGCCTTTTCACCTTCCGGAACTATTATATTCGAATACATATTCGAATATGGAACCTCCATATTCGAATATATATTCGAATATGAAGCCTACAAAAATCAAATTTTAAATGCAGAAACACTATATTCGAATACATATTCGAATATGAAAGTGTCATATTCGAATAGCATATTCGAATATGTTAATGAAATATGCGCAATTTCTGACTACTGTTTCTCCTATCTATAAAAGGGGCTTCTGACTTAAAATATAGCATACCCTTGCAAGCTTAACATTGAATTGACAAATTACTTTCTATCATCAATCTCTTTTAATCAAGGGTCTTGTGCTATTACCTAAGGCTTGCTTTGTTTTTCCCTATTTTGTTTCTTTCATCAATCAAAGAGCCTTAAATCAAATATATTAGAGCTTCAAGTTGTATCATTTACTCTGTTGAGAGTTTCATTGTGGTGAGCGAATTTTTGTAAAGAAGGTGAGGTATCCTTCTAATTGTTTGAAAGTGGGGCATCCTTCAAGGTGTTCCTAGGGTGAGGTATCCCTAGATTGAGGCCTTTAAAATTGGTGGGGTATCCAATTGAGAAAGGTGCTCTTAGTGTGTAAATTGTTGAAAAGTAATACACGAATTCTTGCGTGGCGGAGATTCGTAGATTGGACGCAGGTCACAAGTGGTGTGTGACTGAACCAGTATAAAACTCGGTGCTATTCTCTCTATCCCTAAAACTCATATCTGTTTAGTTTATTTGATCTTCATTTCTGTCTTTCATTATATTTTAATTCCATACGCCAACTAATATATACCTTGTTCAAGTTTTGTTATAGTTTTAAACAAATTTACGAAAAATCTTTTAAGCTCAATTCACCCCCCTCTTGAGCATAGAGGACACTTGTCTAGCAATGTGTATTTGAGCTGTAATTAATTCAAAAAAAAAATTTAATATCAGTTTGATTCTTTTATTTTTGTTCATTTTAGCTCTTTTACTTATTCTTGCTTCATTTTATTTTATTAAATAATGAATAAAAGTATCTAAAATTGTTGCTGAGTGTGAGAAAAAAAGACAATGATAAAAAAATATTATTGCGGGCATTAATTATTTATGAACAAAAAATTAATGCAAATGATGATATTATATTGAAAAGATAAATTACTAATATTAAAAAAAAGAAAGGAACAAAGTAGAATTTGAAATAAAATTGAGACTAAAATACGAATTTGGCTGTAAAAATATAATAGTAATATTATTCTACAAATTTTCCAAGTGAAAATTTATAAAATAACACAAAAATAATTTTATAAATCTGACACGAATAAATCTCATTTAAATAATATAATTGTATTTTAATTTTATGTTAATTGTTATATAATTTATAATGCACATTTTAGTTAAGAAATGTAAAATTTAAATATTATTTTCGTATAAATAGCTGGTACACTCTTTATTACATTGTTATCCCTATGCTCAACAATCAGTTACTTGTGTCACGTTCTTCTAAGTTTTATAATTTGTTTCGCGCACAATTATCAATTATTTATACGCTTTATTATATCTGAAATACAGATTGCTTCAAGTTCAAGTATTAATTAATTATGTATTATTCTTCTAGGTCTATTGTTTGTTTCAAGTTGGAGTAAAAGTTACCTATGTCACGTTCTTTTGGGCCTATTAGTTACTAGTATTATTATGTGTTAGGCCTATCATTTACATGAAGCCCCCATGATACAAGTAATTAAAGCGAACTGTATTTTCAAAATAATAGAATATAAATAATTGATAATTGTACTAAAAACAAATGATAAGACTTAAAAGAAAGTTACACAAGTAATTAATTTGGTCCTTTTTTTTGTATTAGTAATTTATCTTTTTAATATAATATGAACATTTTTTATTAAATTTTGATGATAAATAATTAACAAGAATGCCCACAATAATATGTTTTATCTTTGACTTGTTCTTTTTCACATCCAACAATTATTTTAGATATTTTTATTAACTATTTAAAGAAATGAAGCAAAAACAAATAAAGGAGCCAAAATAAAAAAGAAAAAGGAAAAATCAAACAGAAATTTGGTATGAAGTTTAGGGACCAAAAATAATATTCTTGCTTTATTTATTTATCATAATATTCACCGTTAATTTATTTATCTTTTAACTGATAAAAACTAATTTTTTCAATTAATTAAAGCTCAAATACACATTTAATAATGTAATCAAGATATAAGCATTTAATTAAAAAATAGAGACATACAATTCAGATTAAATATAAAAAACTAAATATTAGACTAAAAATAAAATCAAATTTATATCTATTCAAATCTAAATGATTTTTAAAAAATATAACTTAATTGGATTTCAGATTACCTCATATTAAATTTTTAATTTGATTGATAAGAGGACACGGTGTCATCTTGATAGAGATTACACCATAGAAACCACCAATAAATAAAAAACATTTTTAGTTAACTTATATAATATGGTGGTTTCTATGGTGCCATCCCGATCAACATGCCACCATGGCTTTTTATCCAATCAAATTAAAATATTGATTGGAGACAATCAGAATTTCAATTAAGTCATATTCTCCATTAATTTATTTGGATTTGAATAGAGATAAATTTTATTTGATCATAAAAAAATATATAAACTTAATTTTATATTTAATTTGGATTTAACATTTAGTTTTTATTTTTAATATAAACTATATGTCTCTTATTACCCAAAAAAACTATATGTCCCTATTTTTTAATTAAATATTTATATTTTTGTTATATTATTAAATGTGTATTTTGATCTTTAATTAGTTCAAAAAAGAATTTAAAAAAGAAGACCTTAAGAGTTCAGATACCTAATCTTTTTCTTGATCTAATCGCTTTCTACCGATAGATAAGGTGAATTCTGGACAATTAATCGGTTGAAGCATGGTTTTCAGCAGATTAACTGAACAGATATCAGTTTTCTTGACATCTCCGTTAGATAGACAGGACCAACGTGCTGAAAAACAAGTCTCCATGGTGGGGCCGTGAATCCCGCTATCTCATCCCGCCAACGTCTCACCTGAGATTCACGAGATAGATCAAGGAGAGCGGGTTTCGGAGAACGACATTCAAATTGATGGATGTCATAACCCGTTCGTTCCTGCGATTATGAATTTCGAGATGCCAACAAATTTCATGTTTGCTGTGCAAATTAACCCATATGACGGGACAACTGACCCTCAAGATCATGTCGAGATATTCCAGCAAACAATGGTCTTCCAAGGAGCCAAGGAACCAGTGATATGTCGAGCTTTTCCATTAACCTTGAAGGCTGCCGCCCGAAGATGGTTCTCATCATTACCAACGGGATCTATTTCGAGATGGAAGGCTCTAAAGGATAAGTTCATCTCAAACTTCACAAGCAGTAAACAACAGTTCAAAACAGAGCACCACCTTGAAAGGATAATACAGAAGCCAGAGGAGCCTCTAAGGGACTACACCATCCGCTTTAATGCAGAATCCCTGGAGGTACGTGATGTCGCGCCAAATATGATGTTATATTTTCTTAGACAGGGCTGGAAGCCGGGAGGATTCGCTAAAGACGTGGCAGGGGAAAAGCCAAAAAGCATAGAAGAGTTAAAACAACGGGTGAGAAAGTGGATCCAGATCGAAGAATGGGTCCGAAATAACAAAGCTGAAAATCAAGCCGCGAAACAAGAGCGAGATAAAAGAGATAAGGGAAAGACAGCTTATGGTGGGAAATCCAGAGACAGTGAGGAAACTTACGACCGAAACGGCATACCACCCAGGGGAGCTTACTCCAATTATGCCCCCTTATGATGCCACCTTCAAGGGTATACAAGGAAATAATGTACTCGGAACTCAAAGACAGACTCCCGCCACTACGCACACAATCAAAAAACAAAGATAAATTTTGCTTGTATCATAAGGACCACGGGCACTATACCAACGAATGTATCCACCTTAAAGACGCCATAGAAAAGTTAATCAGAAAAAGAAAACTAAAACAATTTGTGCATAAGAATGACGAGGGTACATCTCGGGGCAGGAGCCTGTACATGGCTCCAGTCCCGGAAATAGGGATGCTAATCACAGACGAGATGAGAGGTGACATTTGAGATCTCGGAGCCCTAAGCGACATGACAACACTGCCTCCAAGGGCGT
Organism: Cyamopsis tetragonoloba; assembly: GCA_037177725.1. Taxonomy (NCBI): domain Eukaryota; kingdom Viridiplantae; phylum Streptophyta; class Magnoliopsida; order Fabales; family Fabaceae; genus Cyamopsis; species Cyamopsis tetragonoloba. The sequence goes on along the minus strand of CM074125.1, from coordinate 33,748,243 downwards.
CATAAACGTGATTGCAGGGGGTTTGGATTAAGAAGAGCCATCAGAATCGTTGAGGAAGAGAACACGAGATGAAAGGGATTACTGCTTAGCTGTCAAGGCAATGCGAAGAATGACTCTAGCATTTTCAGAAGACGACTTGTCGATAGATGGCACGGGATCCAACGCCCCTCTAGTCATTTCGGCTAGGATGGCTTGGTATGAAGTTAAAAGATTGTACTTTGACCAAGGAAACTCGGCCGACATTATGTTCTGGGATCTTTTCTAGAAGTTGGGTTTAACTGAGTAAGACTTGATCGCACATAAAGGGAATTTGATAGGCTTTACAGGAGATACTATCTCCCCCAAAGGTTACATTAAAATGAAGGTAACTTTCTCAGGCAGGGGAGGAAGTCGTTTAGTGGAAGTAAAATTCCTAGTTGTTGACTGTCCGTCCACTTACAATGCCATCCTGGGTAGGCCGACTTTGAATGCATTAGCAGCAATGGTTTTAACCTTGCATATTGCAATGAAGTTCCCGAGTGACAGGGATGACATCGTCACGGTAAGTGGTAAAGGCATGGAGTCCCAGTATATTATTTAGAAAGACTAAAGATAGCAAAAGCTACCCCTGCACAAGAAAAAGAAAAACAAAAAGAAGATCCCAAAAAAGATTCAAAAGGTAAACAAAAATTTATCTGGCGGGATTTTGCAGTTATGATGACGGACCTCGATCCTAGTAAGGAGTTCCAACATCAACGTCCAGAGCCTGAAGGCGACTCAATCGAGATACAAGTCGGTGACAAACCAAAGACAAACTTACCTACTAACGTTATGAAAAATATGACAAAAGTATTGTAGGATAACAAAGACATATTTGCTTGGGTTGCCTCGGATATGCCCGGGGTGGACCCAGAGTTTTACTGCCACCGGCTTGCAATACGGGAAGGATCAAGGCCAATCGCACCAAAGAAAAGGAGAATGGGCCAAGAAAGAGCAACGGCCATTGAAGCACAGGTAAACGGACTGCTGGACGCGGGATTCATTCGCGAGATACAATATTCAGACTGGATTTCCAATGTCGTTATGGTTAAGAAGGCAAACGACAAGTGGAGGATGTGTACTGACTACACGGACCTGAACAAGGCTTGTCTGAAAGATCCCTTCCCACTACCCTGCATTGATAAATTGGTAGACAACTCTATTGGTTATTGGTACCTGTCATTTCTAGATTCCTATTCAGGGTATAATCAAATACCCACGAACCCTGATGATCAGGATAAAACGTCCTTTATTACTGATCTCGGGGTATTCTATTACAACGTGATGCCTTTTAGTTTAAAGAATCCAGGGGCGACATATCAGCAGTTGATGGATAAAGTCTTCGCCGAGACGAGAGGCAAAGAGGTGGAGGTGTAGATAGACGATATGATCGTTAAGACCAAAGATGGAGAAGACCCGTCCAAGGACTTAGAATCTGTCTTTCAACGCTTACGACAGTATAATTTACTACTTAACCCTTTAAAATATACATTTGGTATTGACGCAGGAAAATTTCTGGGCTTCATGCTCACAAGTCGTGGGATAGAAGCAAATTGAGATAAATGTCGGGCGATCCTCGACATGGCAAGTCCAAAGTCGGTAAAATATGTACAACAGCTCACCGGGTGGATTGCAACTCTATCACGTTTTCTTCCAGCATCAGCCAAACGTTGTCTCCCGATGTTCAAAATTCTCAAGAAGCAAGATTCATTTAAATGGACCCAGGAGTGTGAAGATGCCTTCCAAGACATCAAGGCCTCCCTAGCTTCCCCTCCTGTCTTGACAAAACCAACTATGGGCAACACATTGATAATGTACCTCCCTGACGAAGCAGTAAGTGCCGTGTTGATCCGAGAGGATGGCAAATCCCAATTGCCAATTTACTTTGTTTCCAGGGATTACAAGGCGCCGAGGTAAACTATCAACGACTTGAAAAAGTAGCTTTTGCGCTATTTATAGCTTCCAAGAAGTTGCGCCCATATTTCCAATGCTATCCAATCCTGGTTAGAACCAATAAACCAGTACGGCATATATTGCATAAATCAGAGTTGGCCGGTAGAATGATGTCGTCGGCCATTGAACTAACCCAATTTGATATCTCGTATGAGCCGCGACTTGCAAATCAAAGCACAGGTCCTAGCCAACTTTATGGGAGAAATGACTCATCTCGGGGAATTACACACCGGAGAATGGACGATATATGTGGATGTCTCGTCAAACACTAAAGGATGTGGCGCATGTGTAATTCTTGAAAACACAGATGGTCTGGCAATCGAATATTCATTAAAATTTGAATTCCCGACATCAAATAATCAGGCCGAGTATGAAGCCTGTCTTGCTGGAATACGGAATGCCAAAGAGTTGGGGGAAAATGCTGTCACCATATGCTCAGACTCGAGGCTGGTTGTTTCTCAGATTAAGGGAGAATATCAGGCAAAGGAACCTATCATGCAGAAATATCTCGCTAAAGTACGAGATGCTTTGGTGGGGCTATCCAAATTTAAAATAAGACATATTCCCAGGGAAGAAAACGCACGTGCAGACCTCCTTTCCAAATTGGCTAGGACGAAGAAGGCATCAAACTAACACTCAGTAGTGGAGGAGGTAATCCCTTATCCTAGTTTAACGTTGCAGGTGCAGGAAGCTGACTGGAGGACACCCTTAATCGACTATATTAAGAGGGGAGTCACGCTAGAAGGTGACAAAGTAGCTAAACACATAATCTCAACCCCACTCTTGAAGTGTATTGGACCAGAGGAAGTCTGGTACGTGTTGGTCGAGATACATGAAGGAAGCTATGGACATCATGTCGGAGCCAAATCTTTAGCCAGAAAAGCACTGAGGGCGGGGTATTTTTGGCCGACAATGCAGAAAGATGCAACTAATCACGTGAACAAATGCGAATAGTGTCAACGACATTCGCACATTCCTGATATCCTGCCAGAAGAACTACACACTCTCTCGGCTCCATGGCCATTTCATACGTGTGGGATGGACATCATGGGACCTTTCCATAAAGCCTCAGGACAATTAAAACATTTGGTGGTAGCAGTGGATTATTTCACTAAATGGATTGAAGCAAAGCCTCTAGCCACTATCACTTCAGCAAGAGTACAAGCTTTTACATTCAAGACAATTATATGTCGCTTCGGGATTCCAGCCAAGATTGTGACAGATAATGGGACTCAATTCACAGGAAGTCAGTTTAGAGAACTCCTGGAGGGCCTGCAGATTCGACATCATTTCTCAAGTGTCGAGCATCCACAAATAAACGGACAGGCCGAAGCAGCTAAAAAAATTATCTTGAACGACTTAAAAAAGCGACTTGAAGATGCAAAGGGCGACTGGGTTGACAACCTGTATCAAGTATTATGGAGTTACAGAACCACTCTGTAGAGTACAACGGGAGAAACCCCCTTCCGACTTGTATACAGAACAGATGTTGTTATCCCGGTAAAAATTGGTGAACCATCGTGGAGGATAATGCACACCCCACAAAACAATGAAGAAGTTCTGAGAGAAGAACTAGATCTCGTGGATGAAGTCCGCGAGTTGGCATAGTTAACAAAAATGTCGAGAAAGCAGCGAGTTGCACAAAGGTATAACGTCAAGGTCGTGAAGCGCGATTTCGCGGTAAATGATCTGGTATTAAGAAGGGCCAGCATTGGGCTGAAGAATGCAAAAGATTAGAAACTTGCAGCAAATTGGGAAGGTCCATACCGAGTGATAAGAAGTACATGGAAAGGTGCATATGCCTTAGAAACTTTATAAGGAAGAGAATTGCCGCGGACGTTTAATGCCGCGGATTTGAGGAGGTACTACAGTTAAGACTAGTATGTCAATTTATGTTTAGGTCAATGTTATATTCAAAATTTTGATGTATAATTTTTGTAAGGGGTGCTCTTTTTCCTTCATGGGTTTTATCCCTAAGGAGGGTTTTACCATGAAGGTTTTAACGAGGCCCCAGGGTTTGTAACCTAAGCATATAATGAATAAGAACAAGAATTTGTCAAATTTTAAGATTTCAGTGCAGACATTCAATGACTACAAGCCAACAAGCGTTCGAAAGGATTAGAGATCCCAAATTGGGCGACATGCACCAACGACATGGCCACGCCTTGAAATACTTCAAAAGAATCAAAGATCCCAAATAGGGCGTCACGCCCCAACTATATGGCCACAGGCCTGGAAGTATTTCACAAGGGTTGAAGACCCCAACTAGGGCGACGTGCCCAACGATATGGCCACAGGCCTTGAAATATTTCAATAGGGTCAAAGACCCTAACTAGGGCAACACGCCCCAATGGTATGGCCACAGACCTTGAAATATTTCAACAGGGTCAAAGACCCAAACTAGGCCGACACGCCCCAACGATATGGCCACAGGCGTTGAAATATTTCAATAGGGTCAAAGACCCTAACTAGGGTGAAATGCCCAAATCATATGGCCACAGACCTTGAAGTATTTTCAAAGGATCATGAATCCCAATTAAGGCGACATGTCGTACAAGGGCGACAGGCTATACAATGGCGACATGCCCCAATTACCGGTCACATATTCATGCAAGTTAACAATAATGACATCTTTGAAGACAATGATAAATGGAGAAGCATAAATTGCAATAGAGATATAAAAGATGACGAAACGTCGCAAGAAGTACAACATTGCAAAACAGAAGAAGGCTAAGATATAGATGAAATGTTCACAAAACAATAAAGCTAAATGTTACAAAAGTAAAATTCAAGGGTTAGTAGGAGTAGGAGGAGCCTTGGTGGGAACGACTTCACCATCTTTGGCTGGCGCTGGCGAGATGGACTGATGGGCATGGGGTCAAAAGCCTCAAACTCGGGATCGTTGAGGTCCACAGTGATCGGAGGATAGTTGTCGTAATCCAACAGCTTACCGCCCTTGATGTCGTGAAGTGGGTGTATCCCCTTGTAAGAAAGTTGTACCTCGGGATTCAAAAACTCCACTTGTTTTAAACAACTAGAGAATGCCATATATGCCCCATTGGAGATCAGCTAGGCTTGTTCTCGAATCTCGGCTTTTAATTTGTCATTTTCAGCCTCCAATGTAGCCTTGTCTGCTGTCTGCTGATCCCGGGTATGAGACAAGTGGGAATTCTCTAAATGAAGGGCGGCCACTTCTTCCTGAGCCTTAGCACAGGCGACCTGAACCTCCTTCCTCTCCTCTGAAAGTTTGGTATTTTCCAGCTTCAACTGATTGAAGTTGGAAGTCGCTGTAGAAATCTCCTCGCGAAGGGTGGCTTGGGAGGCTTTTAGAGCGTCCCGCTCTTTGGTGAGAGCATGGATTTACTTCTCGACAGAAGCCTTGGTCGCCAGCAGTCGCTGCTCCAAGTCGAACGAAGGGTTAGGCTTTTCCATCTCGCTATGGAAGAAGCTCAGCAGCACCAGTTGACGAGTCATTCAGTCCATACTCTCCGTGAAATTCTCTTGCGAGATGAAGACGCAGTTCACAAATAAGAAACCATAAGAGCTATTTAATTCTAAGTAGAGTCACCGGTTATATACCTTCAGGACAGGTCGGGGAGTTCGTTGAAGAAATTCCCGTGATGAAAAGAAATAATGGGAGCCTTGAATTTTTCCCATCAAGAAGAGGAGGAAGGATTCACAGCAGAAGTGGACTCTGGAACAAACAAAATCAAAGACAATGACGGCATGAGAACCCGATGTCGTACATATTAAGACATAGTGAAAGAATTGGTACGAGGTGAAAACCAACCTCTAAGTCGTTTATGAGCACGACTGATGTGTTTGGTGTCCCCCTCATCAGAAATAGCAATCTCCTCTCGTTGGACCGAGTCAGAGATATACGTGGACGAATTGGGTATTGAAGCCCGGTTGCGAAGAACAATCTTCTTCTTCCGGGCAGCCCGATTCTCCGGGAGAGAGGTGACAATAGCACCAGCAACAGCAGCGGGGCCCTGGGGGACTCCTGTGGAATGAGCTCCATGATCGGTGAGCAGCTCACGCTCCAAGTTCTCAGCAGGAGTCTCTTTCCGGGGTTTCTTCGTCATGGCCCCTTCTTCTTCATCATTTGGGCATATCAAGACATGATAGCACCTGCAAAGATAGAATCGACATCATGGTCAATACGACATGGCTTATAGAAGTAGTTATGATTATTTTAAGCATCATGTAATAACATCAGTAATACAAAAACAATAACAAAGAGTCAAGGACGACATTACCCAGGGTGTCAACACAACTTATGCAACGACTCTGAATCATGTCCTTGCACTTCACAAGGCCATATTTCTTAGTGAACTCGCGAAGTCCAGTGATTACGATAAGGTCAGAATCAAGCAGTGAACGTTGATCTGTTACAAAGGTCTCAGCTTCCTACAGGTAGTGGTCATATGTCAAGTAAAGGGGAAACAGAGCTGACCCGTTAGGGCCCGTCCAGAACGGATATTCCTCCCCGACATACGAGACCTTGAAAAAAGAATCTTTGAAGGGAGGAAAGGAGTCATCGAAAAGCTTAAAAAACGTATGGTCTTTCCTTTGGTGAAACGAGATGAAACCAAAATCGCAAAGGTGGTAGGGCGTGAAGAGATACATGAAGAGATTGCTGGAAAGCTCCCAATTGTTGGCCCAGCAGAAAATCTCGAAGGCATTAATAAACCTCCAAGCATTTGGATGGAGTTATGAGGGTGCGACTTTAAGTCGATTGAGGATCTCGACTTGGAAATCGGAAAAGGAAAATGGAGCCGAATGTCGTGAAAAAGGCATTCATAGAGCATCAAGAAATCTGACACTCCTCTTCGGGGGCAAGAACCAATGCGATCGTTAGGGTCAACTCGCTCAGCTTTGTAAAGAGTGATAGGAGCGGAAAGAACATCTTCCTCTGGTGTAGCCCCGGGGAAGTACATGGCCTCCTTGAATTCAATTTCCGCGACATGGAACTTCAATGTCGAAGTCAGCCTCGAGGCAATTTGGAGGATGTCGTGATCGATCCAATACATTCTCCTCACCTCCCTAATCCCATGGAACTTCTTGGGGACTTCGATTTTGGTGGCCTTCATCAGGGGGTCGTACCATTCATACATCATTTGGCGCCGGTGTTCTAGAGCTTTGCTCTTGGAAGGCCTCCTGGTGACTTAGGCAGGAGCGAAATTCGTGGGTGACTCTGAACCCGACATGGGGATGGAAGCCCACATGGGTTATACAATAGAAAGAGGAGGAACATACAAAGGGTGAAAAGAGTCAGAATTGGAGGATTTAAGAAAACTTGTAGAAGGAGAAAAAATAGAAGAATCAAACGAGGTACAGACAATCCGGGGCACGGGAAGATGTAACCTAGAAGTTATAGCGTTGTCACTACCATCGGAAGATTCATCATACTCATATTTATAAACCCCATACCTTTATGGGGGCAACAGATAGTGAAAATGGAGCCCCGGAGAAAGAAACATGTTGGGGAATACCAGGGATAAACTCCCCAAAAGCCTCAAAGAGAGGTTCATCGTCAGAACCAGAAGTGGAAAGGGGAGTGGGGATGTGATGCCCACTGCCCTCACTGATTTTGAGCCCAGTGGGTGAACCAATAAATTCCCTAACTTCCCCAAAGAGAGATTCCTTTGGGGGAAAATTGGTGGGCCTCTCAGTAGTTGACATTTTGAGAAAGAAAAAGAAATTACACAAAGAAAACGATCCGGGAACAAAGGAAATACCTGAGAAAGTTGAAGAGAAGAAAGTTGACGATGGTTGGAAAACAACAAGAAAAGGAAGAACTAGCAGCAAAATGAGAGAATATATGCAGGGAAGCTTGGAGGCGAAGAAGTGTTCTCAAACAATAAGAGAGTGTATTTATAGATAGAAAATGGGGAATGCGAAGCGTAAGAGAAAAGTAACGGCTCAGGGTGCATTAAATGCACGCAGGCCTGATGTGATGGAGTAATGATGGGCGCGGCACACGAAGGGTCACGACCAATCTGACAAGGACACGTGGCAAGATGAAAACCGGCGATAAAATCCAAACGACAACAACATAAAGGGGGTACAAGTCGCCAGGTCATGTCAATACAGGAAGTCAATGGCATGCCTCATGACATAACGCAGACTTAGGGGCAACTGTTATGGACCTAATCAACGTGCTAGGCCCACGTGGGTGGCTTAAGCCGTTGGTCCCATGTCGTGTTAGTCACGACAAGGATACCCGACTTAACGCCTACGGAGTTCCACCCCCACGGGGGGTTGGTTACAGATCCGTGCTTAGCGCCATAATTCACGGAGGCGTGACAATGACATGTTTGATTTTAGTGGCCTATGGAACTTTATAAATACCTGTAACCTATCTTCATTTGGTACGATGTTTACTCACTTGATAACTGAACTACCCTCTCTGTGGAAACTCATTGACCTGAATGTTGGAGTGCTTGCGGGTACCCCCTCGACGCTAGGTGAGTGGCCAGAGATATGAAACCACCATACCGGAGGCAGAATAGAGGTCATGGTTGCCATGCTCAAATGCATGGCGGATCAGTCTCTAATTTATATGAATGATTCCCACGAATTTTAGACAAAATTAAATTTGTATGAGCAAGCCACACATATTTGTGACGGTTTTAACAATAACAATAAATCATTAAAGCACAAGAATAGTAAGTCTCTAATTCGTATGAATGATTCCCACAAATTTGAGGCAAAGTCAAATCTGTATGATTAATCCTCAAATATTTGAGACGAATTAAGCAATAAGACAAAATTATAAAAGCACAAGTGAAGTTCATCTCTTAATTTGATGAATGATGCACACGGATTTGAGACAAAGAAACCAATAGTACAAAATAATTTAGAGAAAATATTATCCGCTCATATCTCATGTGAAAGTTACACATGTGACAGAATAAACTAAAACACAGAATGAAATCATTAACTGTGGTGTGTCTGAAATCTGTAGGAAACTAGAGACGAATTTTAGACGGATTTTATTTTAAAATATCAATGATATGTCATTAATTTGAATTTTTGCAAAATGTGTCCCAAATTTGTTGGTGATATTTTTGCAGCAAGATGGCAGGAAAAGTTGGGACGTAAAAGAGATAGATTTTGGACGAAATATTTTTTTACATAAACTGTCTCAACACCGTGGAAAATCCATCCCAAATTCTACAGGCATCCTTTCCTGATACTATCCCACACTCAGTCGCATCCAAGTTAGTCATAATCAAATGAGGGCGTGAGTGATGGAGAAGGGGCACAAATGAGACTCATTAAAAGGAAAACCTTTGACACATTATCCTGCCCTTAAAGTGGTGCTCGAACCCCTGACTCCATGGTAGGAACCAAGCACACACCACTCTTACATACTCTTATTTTTAATTTTTGTATAATTAAATACATCATTATCACCGGTTAATGTCTACACCTTCTCTCGTGAATTTCAGTCAATACATACCACACTTCAGAGGGTCCTATGCACTTCAGTAGTGGTACCGAAACCCCTCTCCTGAAGAGATGTCCCTCTACCACCGTGTATCCCGTAGCTTTCTTTAATAATTGTTTTGCCTGCTCATCTTCTGGGACCATTCCTTTGTTCATGTAATCAATCAAGGGGAGTCCTCCAATCTGATTCCACTTGCAAAGTAAAACTCAGAATAGGAACAAATTTTTCCGCCACAGAATGATAAATAGAGGCTTTCTTGGTGCTTGCAATATAAGATAAGAGATCAACCCTGCTATTTTCTTCTCTTGGAATATGCTTTATCTTAGACTTTGACAGGCCGGACAATGAATCTTTGACTTCTGTCAGATACTTTAGTAGCATTGGTTGCTTTGCTTGATAATCCCCGCGAATTCAGGAAACTAATAGTTGTGAATCCGAGTATATCGTGATCACTTAAACCTGTAACTCCTTTGTCATCCTTATGCCAGCCAAACAAGCCTATTATGCTCATTATTTGAAGTTGGAAATTCAAATATCACTAAGTACTCCATTGACACTCCCTCACTATTTTTAATAATCACCCTTCCTCGGCAACCCTTGGCGTTCGAGGAGCCATCCACATAAATCGTCCACTCCCCGTCCTTTCGAGCAATTTTAAAGTCTCGAACTCAATTTTTCCAAGAGCCTTATGACCGATGAACCCAATCATGAAAAAATTATTACATTAAAAAAAATAATTTAACCAAAAAAATTGTATTTGTGAAGTTTGAGCTCAGACAACAAGATAAACACTCAAATGAGACCGTGAACCTTTTGACCAACGCCAAACACCAAACTTTTTGTCCAGCGCCAAATGTCAAACCGTTTGACCAACGTCAAACACTTTATCCATAGTCTCTTTATTATGTTGATTTGGTTCTGCTAGTCTTCGGTCTGTTTTCATGATTTCTCTATATAATTTTTAGAGTTTTTTTTATACTCTTTGTTAATAATATGCTTTGATTTATTTAAAAAAAATTACAACATACAACTCTTATTCATATAAAAACAATAATTTTTTCTGTTATTATAATTGATTGTAGTTGTTCTTAATGAAGAATAATTATGTGTTTATAACTTTTTTGGTAGCAAAAAATTAGGTTGCAGGCACCTACCAATAAGAAAACAATTTAACAAAGTGGTGCTCGAACCCCTGACTCCATGGTAGGAACCAAGCACACACCACTCTTACATACTCTTATTTTTAATTTTTGTATAATTAAATACATCATTATCACCGGTTAATGTATTTTTTCAGTTATATATTTTATCTCAATTTTTTTAAATATTTTTATTTTGATAAATTATAGTTTTAACTAACAAACAATATTAAAGACCTAATTGTAACAAAAGAAATTTGGGAGCCTAAAGTCAAGGCTTAAATTGCTTTCAGTCACCTTGGCAATTGAAATGAATTACAAAAAAAAGAAAAAATAAAAATAAAAAAAAATAAGAAGGGAAAACTCACCGTGATCTTTAACAAGAGTTATATTAACTTTCTTTAGCATCCATTTTGGTTGGTCTAATGGCTAATGAGTATTACACTAAGTAACAGCTCGTTGGTACAGTTGGTGAACGCATAGGAATATGCATGTGTGGGTAATAAGTTCAATTCCCAGTTGTACTACTTTTCTATAAAAAAAATTATATTTAGACTTATGTAGTACGGATTTTGCTCTTATAAAAAAAATGCAGAAGAAACGTAGCAAATTTTAATTAGAATGAAGTAAATCAAAATCAAATCAATTGTCATATTTACTGATAATGGTCAAGGTGCAGGAAAAATTGATACTATATATATTCCAGTTTTTTTGCGTAAAATAATTAATTTATAATTTATATTTCACAATTAATTATTTTTTAAGAACTTATAACTATATTTTTTATTATAAATTTATGATTAAAATTAAGTTTTAGGATTTATATCTTAAATGTGTATCTTAAATGTGGCATGTCCTATAATTTACAAGAATAGACGTATCCAATATTTGTATCGCTTTATAGATTTGGACCCTCTTTGTGTTTAAAATTATGGATATCTTTCCCACTTTATTTTCATATATTAAATTCAAATATATTACCTTAAATGAATTAACTTTTATTGATTTAGGATGTGTTTAAGAAAGTATTTTTTTCCATAGCTTTTCGAAAAAAAACAGAAGAAAACTGTTAGAAATTGTTTGGCAATGAGAAAATCAGTCAAAGGTTTTAATTATTTTGTTATAACTACAACTTTTTATTTTTTAAATAAGCTAGAATTTAGAGTTTTTATTAAAGTATTTTACTTTATTCTACTTTTTTCTTCTGCAATTTAATTTATTAGTTTATAATATAAAAATAACTTTTGTATCATTTAAACATAAAAATTTATCTTTAAAATTATTTCTAAAACATATATCAAAATAAAATTAATTATATTTTACACCTTATCTGTTATTGAAATATTATAGTTTTGATAGCTACTACAATCACACTCTTATTACCATCTAAAAAATAATGTTGAGCGGATTTACCTATGTAGTAATGAACTTGTAACACATCAAAGGGTGGGAGTAGGGAAGTATAAGTAAGCTACTCACACCCCTTCTTCTGTTGTCGCTCCCCCCTTTCTTGTCTTTCCAGTTCGCATTCTACTTCCGTTCACCCCTTTCTTTCTCGGGTAATATCTTTGATCTTTCTTTCAACTCTCTCTGTGTTTCAGAGGTACTCACAATAGCGTTTATGTATTTAGTTCTTTCGTTTGCTGCATCCCCAAAGTTGATGATTATCGTTAGCGGTTTCTCAAATTGATTAATTCTCATAAACACTCTTACAAACCCCTTACTTTCGTCATTCCCCCCTTTATCGAACAAATTATTGGACACGGGCTTATTTCGTCCTCCCACATTCTCTACATGTTGTTGGATTAGTTCATACAATCCTCTTTGCTAGTTAACTGTTTTAAGCCGTGTTAGTTTAACTAATCAATTGCTTCCAATAGTCACTAATATAAAGTTTAGAAGTTACAAATTGGTCTCTTTTATTGTGTTAGAAGGGCTTTCATTAAAGGGGCATTAGAAGAATTGAATTTAATTCTTTTATGTTTTTGAAAAGAAGAAAGAAAGTAAGGTTTCAAATTTTAAAATATTTAATGTTTCTCGGTATGGTGTGCTGCTTATTATGTGCTGATGAGTTTAGATAAGCTGCATATGCTAGCTGTTGGATAATTGGCCTTTTTCCTAGTCTGCCTATTAGTTATTTGTTTTTACTTATTTTACTTTATGTTTATCTTAATAGTTATTCATAACTCTTATGATCTCTCTAGTATAAACAAGGAACAGAATAATGTTTGAGACGTGAAAAAAAGAATAAACCTTTTATCACTGTTTTCTTGTTGAGCTGCAACAGGTTATTACCCCTTCCCTTCAAGATTTATGACTGACTTGGGAACGTAAAACTGACTTGTTCATCTAATCAATATCCATATGTATGAGTTTCTGGTTTGCTTATTGTCTTCATTTTTCATTTGTGAGTCTGTGTGTGACTGTGTGTAACCTAATTGAGCCTTTGGTTAGCCACTTCCCCTTTGGAGATTTCGGGCATATTTAATTCGATTGCTGGGAGAAAAATAGATCACAAATATATGTGTAGGTTTTCACAACTTCATAAATATAATTTGCAAGTGCAAACTAACAGAAGCACATGATTTTCAACAGCTTCCTTCATGTTTTTTTAAAAGAAATTATGTTTTATAAGTAGTATATTATTTTACACACACTTATTAGTTTGAAGTTGTTGTACTTTGAGATGGATTGTTGTTGGTATTCATGAATCATGCCTGTTTGGTTTAGTGGCTGATATGTTAAGTCATGCCTCTATGCATCTGTAAATAAGAGAAACATCTAATGCATTAGGCTTCCATCATTGTGTGGTTCTCATTTGTGTTGGAAAATAAATTGCCTCCTAATTAATAACAATGATTACAGTTACCACATATGGTCATTAATTAGATTTGGTGATCCAACTATTAGGTCAGCAGTTGTTTCTATCATCATATTGTCATTACTACAACTGTAGTCCTAGTCAATGTTTGACACGTGAATAGATCACATAGTGGAATCGATTAGGATTTTTTGTTTTGTTATGTTCCCTTTGATTTTACTCCTTTTCAAGGGAGCAAAATATTTTACCTTTTAAGTTTTAACTCCGTATTAACATGCTTGTTTATGTTCTTTCATTAAAATATACTGAACAAATAATAGAATCTACATAAAGTAAATGCTACTAACTACCGTAGTTATAAGTTATCAACATTGAGAATGTATAATTGATAAAGTTGATCAAATGTTGTTTCTTTTCCTTTTGTGCATCATATTTGTGTGATAATTTTATGGTTCGAAGCGGATAAAACTAGAAAAGCTTTGAATCCATTCACATTTTATATAGCAACTAGAAAAGATTTCCCCCCTCCCTCTCTCTCTATATATAGAGAGCATACATTATTGTGAGATATGAAAAGAGTGAATCTCGACAATTGGATCTCATCATGAATGGTTGAGATTGAATATTAAAAAGTCATGTGACATTTTTAAAAGCTTACATGAATTTTTTAAAATCCTTGTTTTCAATCTATATTTGGTTAGTTTGTAATCTTTTAACACTATGATCTCCTAGAAAGATAGTGATTTTGGTGACAATAATCTCATAGGAACAACTCCAATTTTGATATTTGTCATAGCATTTATAGCAAACTTTTAGTTTAAACAATACTTTCCCCTTTGAAATTGACATACTAATATCATTTCATGAATGCAGAAGATACTACCACGAAGAAGTAACAAATATAACAATGTTTCTCCAAGTCCAGCTATCCTGGAGTGTCACAATTTCTCCAGAAAACCTGCAATCAGAGGGTCTGATGCTTCAGCGGGAAATCATCATCCGCCTTTTGAATGACTTTGTTGTGAAGAAGGCAACAAAAGATGAGGGATACTTTATTGCATGTTGTTTTTAATGCCATTACCTTCAAGATTTTCAAGGGTGAGATATTAGAGGGCGTTGTCCACAAAGTTCTAAAGCATGGGGTTTTCATGAGATGTGGTGATGTGATCCCTCAAAGTAAGGGAAGGAATTGGACCGTCAAGGATTCAACTTTGCTGGAAAAATCCTTGGATTAATGAGGAATGCTTGGCGCTAAAATGAAAGGGAAAATGATGTGTTTTGGAAAGGAAAATTGTGGAAATTAAGGGCTTAAAATGCTGGAATTTTCTGGGTAGTTTTAGGTTTGGAAAAATTGGATTTAGGAATGCTAAATGGAAGGTTTGATGATGGTTTGAAGGTAGGAAAGGATATGGAAGATTCTGGGTAGTTTAGGAAGGGAAAATGGTGGATTTTAAGATGAAACTAGGATGATTTTAAGGGCTAGGAAGTGGCGCAAGGTAGGGAAGCTTTGGGTAGGTGTTCTTGCTTCTTTTTGTGGTTTTTGGATAAAAGAAAGACAAATGAAAAGGATGGGATCAAGTGGAATCACACCACTTGAGGGAATGGCTAAACACACAAAGGGTGGATACCTTTGATAAGCCTCAATTCTTGAATCGCTCAAGAACAAAAGAGAGAATCTCTCACACTTATATTAAACTTCAACTTGTGTGTTTTACAAAGGCAAAGCTCATGGCTATATATAGCCTAAGGCCATGGCTTGTGATTGGCTAAAAGTGGACCACTAAGTGGCAACTAAAGGTCTCCACTAAGCTCTCCACTTTCTCCTAGTTATTAAGTCCACTAAGGCATACAAAAAGCCCCCAAAAGTGGCGCACCAAAGGGGGTGATGTCATCCTCATGACATCATCTTCATGACATCACCTTTTTGGCTCCATTTTGGGCTTATTACACTTAACAAAAAAAACTAGGAATTAGGTCCTCTAGTTGGTCAACCAAAAACAACAATTTAGACAACCAACTTACAAGAGTTTGGACTTTTAAAATAAACTTAGAAAAATGCAATAAAAAGGTCTTCAAAAATGCCGCATGTAGTCCTCCAAAGTGTGGCGCCTTTAGTCCTCTATTTTGGCTTGGATGCAATTCACTATTTGGGTCCTTTCTCCTTGGGCTTTGGGCTTGAATTCCAGAAGCATAGTCACCAATTGATGAAGAGCTTCCTTGGCTTTTCTTGCTCTGGCCCTTGTCATAGGTTCCCCTAATCCCCCAAGTGCTCCTTTGCCCTTGTCTGCGGTCATGTCCTCATCATTCTCCCCCTCTTGAAAAGGATTTGTCCTCAAATTGGACTCATCATCTGCATCAAAGAGAGAGAGGTCAGACACATTGAAAGTAGAACTAACATTATATTCACCAGGCAGCTCAATTTTATAAGCGTTGTCATTTATTTTTTCCAGCACTTGGAAAGGACCATCGCCTCTAGACTGAAGTTTTGATTTCCTTTGATCTGGAAACCGTTCTTTCCTCATGTGTACCCAAACCCAATCTCCGAGTTGGAACACAACTTGCTTTCTCCCTTTGTTGGCCTGTTTGGCAAAACTTTCATTTCGCCTTTCAATCTGGGCTTTGACCTTCTCATGGAGCTTCCGTACATATTCCGCCTTCGCTTGCCCCTCCTTATGCTGAAACACAGAAAGGTTAGGCATGGGCAACAAGTCAAGAGGAGTTAGTGGGTTAAAACCATAAACAACCTCAAAAGGAGAATAATTAGTGGTACTATGAACAGCTCGATTATAAGCAAACTCAACATGGGGTAAGCACGCCTCCCAAGATTTCAAGTTCTTTCTCAAAACAGTTCGAAGCAAAGTTCCCAAAGTTCTGTTAACAACTTCAGTCTGCCCGTCGGTTTGTGGGTGGCAAGTGGTAGAAAATAGCAACTTTGTGCCCAACTTGCCCCACAAAGTCCTCCAAAAATGGCTTAGGAACTTAGAGTCCCTATCACTGACAATACTCCTTGGTAACCCATGGAGTCTTATAACATCTTTGAAAAACAGATTAGCCACATGGCTAGCATCATCAATTTTTTTACAAGGAATAAAGTGAGCCATTTTAGAGAATCTGTCAACAACAACAAAAATGGAATCCTTGCCAGTGCTAGTCTTTGGCAATCCTAAAACAAAATCCATGGATATATCCATCCAAGGATGCTCCGGAACGGGTAAAGGTGTGTACAACCCATGAGACATGGTTTTGGACTTGGCCCTTTTGCACATCCTTTTTCATATGGGGCCAAAAAAAATGTTCTTTTAACGTATCCAAGGTCTTTTGGACCCCAAAGTGCCCCATCAAACCTCCCTCATGTGCCTCATTTACCAACAAAGTTCTAGTGGAACATTTAGGCACGCATAATTTGTTATCTTTAAAAAGGAATCCATCATGCCTAAAGAATCCATTTTCAGAAAACTTTTCGCAAGCCTGAAAAATCTCACCAAAGGCTTCATCATTTTCATACATGTTTTTCAAACTTTCAAGACCCAGTAATTTTGTTTCGAGCATGGATAGCAAAGCATGTCGCCGGGAAAGAGCATCGGCAACTATGTTCACTTTCCCCTTCTTATGTTTGATAACATAAGGAAACTGTTCAAGGAACTCAACCCATTTGGCATGCCTCTTGTTGAGCTTGCCTTGTCCCTTGATGTACTTAAGAGACTCGTGATCACTGTGAATCACAAATTCTTTGGGATAGAGATAGTGTTGCCATGTTTTCAAAGCTCTTATCAAGGCATACAATTCCTTATCATAGGTAGAATAGTTAAGGGTAGGACCACTTAACTTCTCACTAAAATAAGCAATTGGATGGCCTTCCTGTAACAACACGGCCCCAATCCCAACATTTGATGCATCACACTCAAGTTCAAAAGATTTTTCAAAATTCGGCAAGGCGAGTATAGGAGCATTTGACAATTTTTGTTTCAGGGCATTAAAAGCTTCCTCTTGTTTTTCGCCCCATTTAAAACCAACATTTTTTTTAAGCACTTCATTGAGAGGTGCTGCCACTGTACTAAAATCCTTTACAAACCTTCTGCAGAAACTCGCCAAGCCATGAAAACTTCTGACTTCAGTCACGGATTTAGGTGTAGGCCACTCTTGGATAGCCTTGACTTTTTCCTCATCCACCTGCACTCCTTTGGAACTTACCACAAAACCAAGAAACACAACATGGTCAGCGCAAAATGTGCATTTATCAAGATTGGCATATAATTGTCGTGTTCTAAGCACTCCCAAAACATCTTTCAAATGTTCCACATGCAAATCAAGGGCAGTGCTATAGATAAGTATATCATCAAAATACACGACAACAAATTTGCCAATAAACTCTCTCAAAACATGGTTCATCAGCCTCATGAAAGTGCTGGGAGCATTAGTCAAGCCAAAGGGCATAACTAGCCACTCATATAAACCATATTTTGTTTTAAAAGCAGTTTTCCACTCATCACCCTCCTTGATCCTAATTTGATTGTATCCACTTTTTAAATCAATTTTAGAAAAATAACAGGCCCCATGCAACTCATCAAGCAAATCATTAAGCCTAGGTATGGGATGCCTATATTTTATGGTGATGTTATTGAGGGCCCTACAATCAGAACACATACGCCAAGAACCGTCCTTTTTAGGGACCAAAATGACCGGGACAGCACAAGGGCTCATGCTGTCTCTTACCCAACCTTTGTCGAGGAGCTCGTCCACTTGACGTTGGATCTCCTTGGTTTCTTGTGGGTTACTCCTGTAGGCAGGCCTGTTGGGTAACGACGCACCTGGGATGAGATCAATCTGATGCTCAATCCCCCTCAATGGTGGTAGCCCACTGGGAACATTTGATGGAAACACATCTTGGAAATCCTGCAAAAGAGTTTTAACACTAGGGGGCAATTCATAGTTATCAAAAGTGTTAGCGGTCAAAATCTGGTTTTTGCAAAACAAGATGTATAGGGGTTGTTTCGCCAGAAGCAACCTCTTGACCTCCTTTTTTGTGGCTAAAAGGTTCTCCCTCACCTCAAGTGTTTCTCTTTTCTTTTTATCTCTTTTTTTTTTCCTCAAGTGTTTCATTTTTCTTTTTCTCATTTTTCTTTTCAAGAGTTTGGTTCATCTTCTCTTGTTCTTTCTTTTCTTGTACAAGTTTTTCTCTCATTTTTTTTTGACACTCGCTAACCTCTTGCGGGCTCAGAGGTTTAAGTACAATCTTTTTGTCATGGTGCTGAAAGGAGATCTTGTTGGTGTAACTGTCATGGTTGGTTTTCTTGTCAAACTGCCATGGTCTCCCCAACAGTAAGTGACTAGCTTCCATCGGCACCACATCGCACAACACCTTATCACTATATCTTCCGATGGACATGTCTACTTCGACCTGCTCCTTCACCAGTACCTCCCCATCTTCACTAAGCCATTGAAGCTTGTATGGCCTAGGGTGCAGTTTAGTAGCTAGATTCAACTTTGTGACTAATCTCGTACTGGCCACATTGGTACAACTTCCTCCGTCGATGATCACTAAGCATAAGTTTCCATTGACTAAACACCAGGTGTGGAAGATATTTTCTCTTTGGTTCTCCTCCACGGTCTTCAATTGATGGCCAAGTAGCCGACGAATCATCAATAATGCTCCATCCGGCGTTCCGTCCTCTTCTTCTTCATCCTCACTCTCTTCTTCCTTTTCAGACTCACTGACATATTCTCCATTCCTAAGAACCATGGATCTTTTGTTTGGGCACTCATAGGCATAGTGTCCCAAACCCTGGCACTTGAAACATTTCACGTCCCTACTTCTCTTAGGGGGTGTCTCTAGGACCTTTGGTGGAGTCTTTAAGGGGGTAGACGTGGAGCTACTAGAGGTAGCAGCCCCATCTTTCTTACTCTTGTCCTTCCAACTTAAGGTATTGAAATTGGAAGAACTTCGTCTTGCCACCCCTTTTCGTTTGAGTTGTTGCTCGACTTGGACGGCCTTGTGTAACAAGTCCTCCATCTCCACAAAGTCCTGTAATTCAACAATGTCTCGAATATCGTTAGACAAACCAGAAAGAAATCGGCCCATGGTTACCTCTTCGTCTTCTTCAATGTGGGCTTGCATCATTAGCATCTCTGATTCTTTGTAGTACTCCTCAACGCTCTTGCTACCTTGGGTCAACCTTTGTAATCTA
This sequence comes from Cyamopsis tetragonoloba, assembly GCA_037177725.1. Classification (NCBI taxonomy): domain Eukaryota; kingdom Viridiplantae; phylum Streptophyta; class Magnoliopsida; order Fabales; family Fabaceae; genus Cyamopsis; species Cyamopsis tetragonoloba. The sequence goes on along the minus strand of CM074125.1, from coordinate 33,728,671 downwards.
AACTTTACTTCTCTAGCATGGCTAGCCGGTACATATCGTTTCCTCATGAGCCTTTTCATTTCGGCCCAAGAGTCCACCAATGGCTCTTCATTTCTTATTCTTTCTCTTTTTAACTTATTCCACCATATTAATGCATAGTCCGAAAATTCCGCGGCCGCTAGCTTTACTTTTTGTTCCTCATTATAAGTATTACAAGAGAAGACATGTTCAATTTTCAATTCCCACTCAAGATATGCCTCTGGATCGCTTTTACCTTTAAAAGGAGGAACGTTGAGCTTGACTCCTTCAATTCGATTGGGCCTTGGACCACCATCTCCTCTTCTCCTTTCGTCGTTTGGAGGAGTCCTATTTTCCATACGGTCCAACCGTTCATGGAGCTCATCTTGTTGTTGCCTCATCATTCTTTGTAATTCTTGTGAAAGGGCCGCAATTTGAAATCCAAGAGCAGCTCTATCTTCTCTTTCTGCCATCTTGAACAAACAAATTAAAAGGTAACAAGGTAATAAAGGACCTCACCACTCTTCTCACGTGTTTACACTCGAATCCCTCGTGTATCACTCAATTTAATGGCTTTTTCTCTAATGTTCACTCTTGCCTTTTTCCACTCTAGACTTCTCAAAAGTTCTTAATTAATTCAAGAAGAGGTCACACAAAGATTACCACAATTTGTGTTAAGGCAAGGCAATGGTAGGCTTCAAAGGATTTTGGGTAGGCTACAAATCAAGCAAGAACACAATTTTTTTTTTGTTAAAAGAAAACAAGGCTAGTAAAAGCAATTTAGAAACAATCCTTCACGCTACCAAAAATATTACCTTAAGAATTTGAACGGAAATGTTCTAAAAAGCATGAACCATTCGGCCCAATTTTTTTTTTAATTTACTGCTGCGCTTTTTTTTTTATATATATATAACAGATATATATATTTACGTATGAACCTTTCTATTTTTTTTTTTAAAACCAAGGCCTAACTTTTGCAATGGTTCAGCCCAAATATAAGAACAAGAAAATAAGGTAATATGAATGGTAAAAATTAAAAAGGAAGGATGTTACCAAAATGTAATTTCCAGAAATGAAGAAATCCTAGAAACCAGGCTCTGATACCAAATGATGTGATCCCTCAAAGTAAGGGAAGGAATTGGACCGTCTAGGATTCAACCTTGCCGGAAAAATCCTTGGATTAACTAGGAATGCTTGGCGCTAAAATGAAAGGGAAAATGATGTGTTTTGGAAAGGAAAATTGTGGAAATTAAGGGCTTAAAATGCTGGAATTTTCTGGGTAGTTTTAGGTTTGGAAAAATTGGATTTAGGAATGCTAAATGGAAGGTTTGATGATGGTTTGAAGGTAGGAAAGGATATGGAAGATTCTGGGTAGTTTAGGAAGGGAAAATGGTGGATTTTAAGATGAAACTAGGATGATTTTAAGGGCTAGGAAGTGGCGCAAGGTAGGGAAGCTTTGGGTAGGTGTTCTTGCTTCTTTTTGTGGTTTTTGGATAAAAGAAAGACAAATGAAAAGGATGGGATCAAGTGGAATCACACCACTTGAGGGAATGGCTAAACACACAAAGGGTGGATACCTTTGATAAGCCTCAATTCTTGAATCGCTCAAGAACAAAAGAGAGAATCTCTCACACTTATATTAAACTTCAACTTGTGTGTTTTACAAAGGCAAAGCTCATGGCTATATATAGCCTAAGGCCATGGCTTGTGATTGGCTAAAAGTGGACCACTAAGTGGCAACTAAAGGTCTCCACTAAGCTCTCCACTTTCTCCTAGTTATTAAGTCCACTAAGGCATACAAAAAGCCCCCAAAAGTGGCGCACCAAAGGGGGTGATGTCATCCTCATGACATCATCTTCATGACATCACCTTTTTGGCTCCATTTTGGGCTTATTACACTTAACAAAAAAAAAACTAGGAGTTAGGTCCTCTAGTTGGTCAACCAAAAACAACAATTTAGACAACCAACTTACAAGAGTTTGGACTTTTAAAATAAACTTAGAAAAATGCAATAAAAAGGTCTTCAAAAATGCCGCATGTAGTCCTCCAAAGTGTGGCGCCTTTAGTCCTCTATTTGGGCCTCCATTTGGGCTTGGATACAATTCACTATTTGGGTCCTTTCTCCTTGGGCTTTGGGCTTGAATTCCAGAAGCATAGTCACCAATTGATGAAGAGCTTCCTTCGCTTTTCTTGCTCTGGCCCTTGTCATAGGTTCCCCTAATCCCCCAAGTGCTCCTTTGTCCTTGTTTGCGGCCATGTCCTCATCATGTGGTCCAATTGAGAATGTCTTTCTCTCAAATTTTAAGATGCCTGATTATGTTTATGTTCTCGATGAAAACCCATGCTTCATGAGTGACAAGATGTCCAAGATTGGAAAAGATGTTAGGGTTCACTTTGTAGTGATTGCTACAAATTGGATGGAGGCATATAAGGAATTTCAGGCATTGGTCAGCTTGGAAGACGATTATCTTGGACTAGTTATGACTCCTAATATTTAACTGCATTTTGTCCTAGTTTTTTATGTTGTTGGTGAGGTAAGATTCATTTAGCTGTAGGGTTTAGACTTTTCTCTTTTTTGGTACAAATCATAGAACCTATTTACCAAATTTATGCAATGTCATTTAGTGTGTGAAAGTTTATTCTCATCTTTAGTTTTCTTATCATGTCCAAGTTTCTTCTTCTTGTTTGTTTTCATTACAAGTTTCAAGTCATCTTATTTATGTATTCTTTTATAGGCGAAAGTGCATCTACTAGGATTCGAACTGAGGAGCTGTTACTCAAGATAGCACTCGACAGCCACTAAACCAACAAGTTGAATGTCATAGTACATAAGAATCTTTACAAAGCTTGAAATTCATGTAGTTTTGATCCGCATAGGAACATAAATAGCATTTTGCCTTGTCTTTAGCGGTAGATGAAAATTTTGCTATGTGTAAAGGAGTTTAGGTGGCTATCTTGCCATTCTTTATTTGGATTAGCATATTGATCAAAATATGTAATATAAGAAATAAATGGATTAAGTTTCATTTTTAAGTGATAAAATTACGTGTAATAAGTATGTATTACTACAAGATACATGTGAAATAAGTATGTACATATGCACCTATGTGACTGTAAGAAGCTTTAATATTGTCTTCCTTTTTTAATGAAGGATATGGGAAGTAATATGACCATGTGCAAACTAGTGAGCATCCCTACCTTTGGAGGCTACAAGAGCTACTCTACTCTAGCCAAAAAAACATCCTTGGCCATCCGTAGTTGAGGGAGTCTAACAACATAATGCAGTCAAAGCCTGCCACGCTCGTTGTATTCTTTGGCTGCGTGCCTTGAAACCCAAACCTTGCTATAACAATAGACTGAAAATGTTGCTTCTTGCTACATTCATAGCTTCAGCCACCTTTATGCCACAGGGCACCGTGCTCTATAGGCATCCTTTCCCGATACTATCCCACACTAAGTTGCAACCAAGTTAATCATAATCATGTGAGGGCGTGAGTCATGGAGAAGGGATACAAATGAGACTAATTAAAAAGAAAACCTTTGACACATTATTTCGCACTTGGATCAATGGAACATTTTCTACCTTCCCTTTATTTTATTCTTTTTAACAAACATCCAAACCACTGAAAATTAGTTTAAGTTTCTATTTTTTCTTGGGTTGTTTTCTCTTTTCCCCGTTCATTCATTACAAATGAGCTAGTAAGGAGAAAAGAACTAGGTAGGACTAACTCCCTAAATTATTTTTCTTCTTACTTTTCTCTTTTTTATTTTTTCTTGCTCAATCACATAAACACCAAGTTAATAGAAGTGTTTTAGAATGTCAAATAGTTAAGTTGGTAAGTCAAGGTCTTCATAGATATACTAAATTTGTACCGATTCAAACATTCAATTTAGGATGGATGTTTGAGTTATTACTTGTCTTTTAGAACTAGATACATATAAATTTTGTGTAAGTGTTTTTTGAGTCTAAATACATACCGTATCTTAGAACAGGTCCCTTCACCCGATGATTTTAGGTAAAGTAAATCAAATCACTTAATAATTTGATGATTGAGCTCTCTTTTGATTTTAGTAGGAAAATAGCAATTTTTCCTAAAATTTCAACACTTTTAGCTTTTAATATCATAAGTGTTTTTCAACTGTTCATCTATTCCAAAATATAAATGAAAAAATTTTTAATACCAACCATCCAATTATCATTAATAGTTGAGATTTAATTTAAGCAAAATAATCTCAACCATTTATGTATGGTTGCGTAGTTAAAATTAACTCATCTCATCTTTCGTTCTCTCACTAGATATATTCTCATATATTTTTTATTAGAAATATTTTAAAAATTATCAATAGATTGTTTCATGGTAATAAGAATATAAATTCAACTAAACAATATATATTTTTCTTTGGCAAATGATATTTAGTGCCCTAAGGGCACTATATAAGAACCCAAATATAGTAAAAAGATATTGGAATGTGTAGTACTATTTTAATGTATTAAACACTGATTGAAAAAAAAGTTAAAATCTAATTAAAGGTAAACAATGTCAATAAGTGCATAATATTTTTCTTTTTGTTAAACAAAATGGTAGAAAAGAGTGGCACCTCCAAGCCTACCATTATCAAGCATCATTGTTTGGATTAAGAATCTAAATAGTAGATATGAGTGACTCATTGGACTGATTCAGATATCGCACATTCGAAATAGGTCAACTCAAAGCCACCCACCAAACAAAAATCTACCAAGGGTCAATAAAACTTCAAGGAAGTGATATGCACAAAAAAGACTTTCACTTTAGGGGACTTTGATATCTGGAATGCCCTTTACTGGAAACTCATTTAATATTATAACTTATCCATATTTATTAGAAGATTTAAGCTACGTTTCTAGATATTTTTTTTCGTAGGTATCAGTTATTCAAAAAACACTTATCCGAAAAAGTAGCTAAAGTTCATTCTTATACCAAACACCCCCTTAAAGCATTTGAACTCATCAGTCATCACACATGATGTTTTTAACTTGATTCTTGAGAAATAATTTTTCAAAAAGAAAAAACTCAATGCGCACCTAATAGTTGTGTGAAGATGTAGGTGGTAAAGAGAATAGAAAGTAGGGAGCGTTTAGGGTGATAACAAAAAAAAATGTTACCACCAGTGCTCCAGTTAATAGTATCAGTAGGATTTAATTATTTTATATTTAACAGTTAGGATGAAGACTGGGTACTTGAATTTCATGAATTCAATATTAAATGTTATCATATCATATCATATATTTACTAACTAGCCCCTGCATTGAGAACACGCTTGAAAAGGTAGATTATCAAATATTTACTAACTACCCACTACATTGAGAATACGCTTGAACTCTAAACGAAAGCCAAATTCATGAAAGCAGATTTGTGCCCTTAAAACTAGATCTGTGTTTCCTTGTTCTTCCGCACAACCAGAAATGGACATGCCACTAGTTGCTCCGCACACCGGAGAGACTAGAGAAGAAGAGTATGTGAACCAAAACATCTCAAATATTGAAGAAGAGACACGAATATGTATTTTCCTTTTCTCTTTTATCTTTTTAAAAATTTAATTTTATTTCCTCCATAACCCATAACCTTTGCATAGATCGATTACAAAATGTTGTTTTCGTCTGAAACTTAAACTGTCTTTATATTCTCACCCCATCTCTTTTTCCTTTTCTTTTCACTCTATTTGGCAATTGAAGAGTGGGATTTTATTTGGGTTTAGGTGGAAATTTATATTGCCATAGTTTAATTTGGACATAGTTGGGGATTTGGTTGAAGAAGCTCTTGTTCATTTATGCTTTTGATTTCTGCTGCTACGTGCTTACGATTTTGTTTTTTTTTTCTATATTTTTCCTGAGAAAACGAATGGGGAAATGAAAGAAGAGAGGGGATAAAAAGGGAAATGCTGCACTTTTAATCTTCAGAAACAAAGCATACATATATTGAAACCCCTATTTGTTTTGTAGTATTATGCAATAACACTGGACCAATACAAACCTTCACAAGCATAACGTGTGGAGAAAATGTCAAACTACATAACAAAGGGAATACAACAATTGTAAGTGTATTGCTATGATATGATTTTGTGCTTGTTGAAGATGAATAAGAAGAGGAGATGATATGGCTACCAAGTTGGTGATGATGACATTACTAAGAGAGAATGATAAAGCTACTAGTTGTTAATAATTCAACATGCCCCTATTTTTAGTTATTTTTCTGTACGAACAACGGGAGGCATGGACCTTGTTTTTCTTTGGAAAAAAAAATATAATTTGAGAGATTAATAAACTGAGTTTATGAGGGTATAAATACAATGCCAAGTCGCGCTTTACGACCCTCACGTTATATCTTTATGCTACTCATTTTTTTTGCAACATCTCCCTGACTCTAGCCCTCTCGCAAGTTTCATCAATCATGTTGAAATCTTCTTTCAAGAGACTTCCATTATCTGGGATTGTATATTACCCTCCACGAAGGTTCACCAATTTCCACCGTGATTACCGCATCAACTACCTAAAATAGAAGAAAGGAAGTCTACCCAGTAGAACTTTGGGGAGTCATGAGATAACTCCACAATACTTCATAAAGATTCTTAGGCCAATTCCCCTTAGTGTTCTCTAACCTTTTCTTTAAACCATTGAGGATTATTTTATTCGCAGCTTTAGCTTGACCATTCGTTTGAGGTATTCTACACTTGGAAACTGATGTCTAATCCACAAACCCTCCACCAATTCTATAAAATGTCTATCAGTGAACTGAAGTCATTGTCGGTGACAACTTCTGCAGGTATACCAAACCGTCATATGATTGTTTTGAAAGTGAAAGCTTGGATTCTTGCCGAAGTGATTGTAGCCAAAGGCTCTGTCTCTATCCATTTCGTGAAGTAATCAATTGTTACAACCAAGAACTTCAGTTGGCCGGGAGCTCAGGAGAAAGGTCCTAACATATCAATGTCCCAATTATGAAATGACCAAGGAGCAGACAAACTGCGCAACACTTCTAAGTGAGGGATGGGGGCATGCTCTTGACATTATTCACACTTCCTGACATGCTTTTTTGCACCTTCCTGCATAGTGGGAACAAATTATCCCGCCCTTAAAGCCTTCCTTGTTAGGGCTTCGCTTTGACATGATGCCCACAACTTCTCTCGTGAATTTCAGTTAATACATACCACACTTCAGAGGGTCCTATGCACTTCAGCAGTGGTACCGAAACCCCTCTCTTGAAGAGATGTCCCTCAAACACCGTGTATCTAGTAGCATTCTTTAATAATTGTTTTGCCTGCTTCTCATCTTCTGGGACCACTCCTTTGTTGATGTAATCAATCAGGGGAGTCCTCCAATCTGATTCCACTTGCAAAGTTAAACTCAAAATAGGAACAAACTTTTCTACCACAATGATAATTAGAGGCTTTCTTCGTGCTCGCCAATTTAGATAAGAGATCAACCCTGCTATTTTCTTCTCTTGGAATATGCTTTATCTTAAACTTTGACAGGTCGAGCAATGAATCTTTGACCTCTGTCAGATACTTTTGTAGCATTGGTTCCTTTGCCTAATAATTCCCCCGGATTTGTGAAACTACCAGTTGTGAATTCGAGTATATCATGATCACTGAAGCCCCCAACCCCTTCGACATCCTTATCCTAGCCAAACAAGCTTCTTACTATGCCTGATTATTTGAAGTTCGAAATTCAAATATCAATGAGTACTCATTTGACACTCCCTTACTATTTTTAATAATCACCCTTTCTCGGCAACCCTTGGCATTCGAGGAGCCATCCACATAAATCGTCCACTCCCCGTCATTTCGAGCAATTTTAAAGTCTCGAACTCGATTTTTCCAAGAGCGCCCTTATGATCGATGAACTCAATCATGAAAACTTTATTACCTTAAAAAAAGAATTTAACCAAAAAAACTGAATTTGGGAAGTTTGAGTTCGCTCAACAAGTTAAACACTCAAATGAGACTGTGAACCGTTTGACCAACGCCAAACACCAAACCTTTTGATCAACGCTAAATGCCAAACCGTTTGACCAACGTCAAACACTTTGTTATTTTTATATTATCTCTATATGGAGATAAATTATTCACTATTTTCTCAATGACGATTATCCAGCGACAATCTCAAAATAGATTATTTAAAGATAAATTAAATTATCCCAAACATAATATTTAAGATTTATCTTAAAAAAATATTATCCCACGATAACCACAAAATAGATTCTTCAAAATTTTAATCAAATCATATTAAACTAAATATTTGATCAAATTGAAACAAATCTTATCAACCAATCAAATCTCGATATACGTTAGTTATCCCATGATAACCACAAAAGATATTTTCTTAAAGATTTGATCAAGTTAAATTAAACCAAATATTTAATTAAAACAAATCTTATCAAACTAATTAAACCTCAATATTTAATCATAATTGCGTAAATCAAATTTATCATAAATATCATTTTCCAACAAAAAAACAAACTCACAATTGAGATTTCAGTTTTCATCTATCGTCGCAGGTTTAATTGGGAGATCAAACCGAAGCAACAAATCCTTGTTTTATTATTATTATTATTATTATTATTATTCTTATTATTATTATTTTATCCAAGATATAAATAAAATCTTCAATATATCATCAATTGAATTTGTTTGAAACGGAAATTAGAATAAATTCATGCGCAATCCAGTATGAATAATTGAATCCAAAACTTTTTAAAAAATCACGAAATTATTTACTTGATCGAAATTCATTTATGATTCACGAAAAAAACTAGGTACAGCTCTAGAGTCAATAATCATCCAAATTAATCAATTAGATTCAGCCAAATGTATATGCATTTGAATACCAAATTGTTATCGACAAACATTGGCCTTGTTCTGTTACAATTCCATTCAATATTCAAAATATACATATATATATATATATATATATATATATATATATATATATCCACCATGTAAATGAATATGAGACTCCAATCCTAATATCATGCTTTCCAATTAAATAGATTCAAGGTACACTACTGATTGAACACATAAATTAAACTGGGCAATTACACATATTGCACAAAATCAAAACCAGATACACAATCGACATGGAACTGAATGTGAATTTCTATTAATCTTATGAAATCCATTGATTAGGCAATAAAATAATCATCAAAACTATATTCTCAAATCGATTCAATGAGATGACACGGCTCTGATACCAATTGAAGGAACATACATTCTAATCCTTATGAACGGAGACCCGTTGGACTGGCATCTTACCTGAATAGGTTGGATAGAGATGAGCAGAAGCATACCTCAATATCCATGTTGGTAGTAGAGAGGTGTGATTGTCAGTGTAGCAGAAAAAACTTGATCACGATCTTTGCATAATAATGCTTATACAGTGTGTCACTATCAAGGACCATGTCCATTATAACCCTAATAGACTATGACTACTTACCAGCCCATCAAGGCGAGTAGTCATGTCTCTTGGGCTCTGCGCTTACATTGCGGCCCACTACACTTAGTTACCATTAGTCCTTTAGTAACTTACTGACGATAAGAGTCTCAGATGTATAATCTAATCACGTTTGGGTTGTATACTTTATGTTGGTTTAATGACAAGTCACCTTAGCGCAACAAATGCGTCAATGTGTCCCTATGCGCACATGCCTAAGCACTTATCTAGAAGACAATAGTCCCAACATTTTAAAAAGAAAAGATCTTGATTAGTTGCATAGATCTGGATTTAAGTGAGAAGCTTGTCAGCGCCACATATCTTGTCTTTTTTTCTCTTTAGATTTGTTCACTCTTTGCAAATCAGCGCTATCTTCTGCATCCATCGGAGATGGAGAAAAAGTTTCCATGCAAGGAGTTGGCCGCTACACGAGATGAGGCGGTGCCCAGGAAGATGCCTTCAACAAAGACTAAGGTTGCTACGCATTTGGAGAAGGGATAAAATCTCTTTTTTAGGCGATTTTGAATTGGTATTTGTATATGTAATTTGGGAAAAAGGTGGAAGCTTTTGCGTTTTTCAATATCGACCTTACGGAAAGGTATGGTGGCAAATGCTCCACTGTTCTTCACGCACAACACTAATCCAGATCCCGATCCACTGCTCTAGAGTCTAGATATGTTGTTCTCCCTCTCTCTCTTCGCGTTTGAGTTGAATGACACCTTTTGGTTCAAGATCTGCCATTTTCTCTGTCTCTCTCATTTTCCTGTGAAGATTTTGCGTGTATCTCCGAGCTCAAGCGGTGGGTTTGGTGAACTTCTCATAACGGAGATGGTGGAGGCGTGTTGTTGGAACAAGAGTGATTATTGTAGTTGTTTCATTTATTTTTTCTTTTTTGATTCAAATATTATCATAGTTTTTTGTTGTTTGAAATTTTTGTAAATAAATGTTGTATGAATCTAGATCCTACATCTATTCCGAAAAACATGTGTTTCACATTTATTTTAATGTTCAGGTAGCTTTTAACAAAAGTAACTTATACTACTTTTGTATCATACCGCATTTATTTTTGAGGAGAAGAAAGAGATGCAGGTCGCCATCTCCAAAACTCAAGAGCAGATGGCCTCCATGTCAGAGGAAAACAAGCTTTTATCCCGAGTTCGCGACCAACTGCTGACCGACAAGGAAACTTTGGAGGTCGAGAATGACAAGTTGAAGGCTGAAGTCCGAGATCAAAGTCGCGTAATTTCTAATGGCGGGTACATGGCCTTTTCTAGCTGCCTTAAGGAAGTGGAGTTCTTGAACCCTGGGGTACAACTCAATTTCAAGGGGGTTCATCCACTTCATGGGGTGGAGGGGGATCAGCTTGGATTATGATAACGACCCCCCAACTCAAGTCAACCTTGACGACCCCGAGTTGGAAGCTTTCGACCCTCATGCCGATTATTCCATGTCGCCGCCAGCAGCTAAAGACGCAGATGCCGCACCTGCTGAATCTTGACATTCTTTTTCTAATACTTAGATTTACTTTTTGTTTTAATGAACAGTTTACTGGCATATTGGCCAGCCTTTCTTTTGTAATGCCTTATCCTTAATGACATTTATTTGCTTCTTTATCTCCATAACAATTTTTATCTCGTAACTTTTAACTTAACGTTTTTCAACATTGCTTTTTAACATGTCGCAACCTTTGCAATTTGCAACTTAAGCTTTACGCGTCTTGTCGACAGGGCTTTTGTCCCTTAAAACGTTTAAGGTACATAACCATATCGTAGGGGCACGTCGCCTTACTGGGATCTTTGATCCTGATGAAGTACTTCAAGGCTTGTGGCCTGTTTGGGGCAGGTCGCCCCACTGGGATCTTTGATCCTGATGGAGTACTTCAAGGCCTGTGCCCAGTTTGGGGTATGTCGCCCTGTTGGGATCTTTGATCCTGATGAAGTACTTCAAGGCCCGTGGCCTGTTTGGGGCATGTCGCCTTATTGGGATCTTTGATCCTGGTGAAGTACTTCGAGGCCCGTGGTCTGTTTGGGGCATGTTGCCCTATTGGGATCTTTGATCCTGGTGAAGTACTTCGAGGCCTGTGGCTTGTTTGGGGCATGTCGCCCTATTGGGATCTTTGGTCCTGATGAAGTACTTCAAGGCCTGTGGCCTATCACGTTGGTGCATGTCGCCTTGGTAGGATTTTTGATCTTCTTATACGCCTTGGTGAGTCGTAATCATGTAAAATTTGCAACTGAAATCTGAAACTTTTGCAAATATTTGTTTTTATTTCATATGTCATTGGGTTACAAAACCTAGGGCCTCATTAAAACCTTCAAGGTAAAACCCTCCTTAGGGAAAAAACTCGAGAAGGAAAAAGAGCACCCCTTACAGAAATTGTACATCAAGATTGAAATGCAACAGATTTAAACATGAACGAGTTGGATACTCTCCAACTGTAGTACCTTCTTAGATTCGCGGCATTGAAAATTCGAGGCAATTCTCTCCCTTGCAAATTCTCCAGGGCATATGCACCTTTTCTTGTACTTCTAGTTACTCGGTATGGGCCTTCCCAATTTGTTTCAAGTTTTCCATCTTTTGCATTCTTTAGACCAATACTGGCCCTTCTAAGAACGAGGTCACCCATTGTGAATTCGTGCTTCACGACTTTGGCGTTATACCTTTGAGCAACTCGCTGCTTCCTCGACATCTCAGTTACTCGAGCTAACTCCCGGACTTCATCTACGAGGTCAAGTTCTTCTCTTAAGCGTTCTTGATTATCTGGTGGGGTAAACATAACCCTCCAAGATGGTTCGCCAATTTCAACTGGGATCATGGCATCAGTTCCTATACTAGTCGGAAAGGAGTTTCTTCTGTGGTAGTTTGCGGAGTGGTTTTATAGCTCCATAACACCTGATAGAGATTATCCACCCAAGCTCCTTTGGCATTTTCAAGTCGTTTCTTTAGGCCATTTAAAATAACTTTGTTTGCTGCTTCAGATTTGGCCATTTGTTTGAGGATGTTCAACACTTGAAAAATGATGTCGGATATGCAACCCTTGGAGGAGCTCCCTGAACTGGCTCCCTGTGAATTGAGTTCCATTATCTGTGACAATCTCGGCCGGGATTCTGAAATGACATATGATTGTTTTAAAGGTGAAGGCTTCCACCCTGGCAGAAGTAATAGTTGCGAGAGGTTGGGCCTCTACCAACTTGGTAAAGTAATCCACTGAAACTACTAGGTGCTTCAGCTGCACCGTGGCTTTATGAAAAGGTCCCAGGATGTCCATTCCCCAAGTGTGGAATGGCCATTGCGTGGATAAAGTATGTAGCTCTTCTGGCGGGATGTGTGGGATATTGGCATGTCGTTGGCACTGTTCACATTTTTTGACATGACTAGCCACATCTTCTTGCATTGTAGGCCAGAAATAACCCGCTCTCAACGCTTTTCTAGCTAGAGATTTGGCATCGACATGGTGTCCACAACTACCCTCATAGATCTCGGCCAACACGTACCCGACCTCTTCCGGGCCAAGGCATTTCAGGAGTGGGGTTGAGATTCCTTTTCTGAACAAGTGGCCTTCAATCGTTGTGAATCTCGTTACTTTTTTAATTATCTTTCTTGGTTTTTTATCATCCTCGGGTGTGATCCCCTTCTCCATATAATGTATCAGGTGAGTCCTCCAATCTGCTTCCTGTACCTGTAAAGTCAAGCTAGGATAGGGAATTACCTCTTTTACCACAGAATGGTAGTTTGAAGTCTGCTTTGTAGTGGCGAGTTTTGAAAGAAGGTCTGCCTGTGCATTCTCTTTCCTGGGTATATGTCAGATTTCAAATTTAGACAATCCCAATAGAGCATCCCGTACTTCTGCGAGATATTTCTGCATTATGAGCTCTTTTGCCCGGTATTCTCCCTTAATCTGGGACACCACTAACTTTGAATCTGAGCAGATAGTTACCGCGTTCGCCCCTAACTCCTTGGCCATCCATATTATCGCCAAGCAGGCTTCATACTCCGCCTGATTGTTGGATGTCGGGAAATCGAATTTTAGAGAATATTCAATTGCCAGACCCTCTGAGTTTTCTAGTATCACCCCGGCATCACACCCCTTAGTGTTAGAGGAGTCATCGACGTATATCGTCCATTCCCCGAGATGGTTCTCCCTGGGGTGCATCATTTCAGCAAGAAAGTCGGATAGGACGTGCGCTTTGATCGTAAGTCGTGGTTCATACGATATGTCGTACTGAGTTAATTCAATTGCCCTTGACATCATCCTTCTTGCCAAATCTGGGTTGTGCAAGATCTATTGTATTGGCTGGTTGGTTCTGACTAGAATCGGGTAGCATTGGAAGTACGGGCGCAACTTCCTAGAAGCTATTAATAACGCGAAAGCTACTTTTTCAAGTCGTTGATAATTCAATTCAGCCCCCTGCAAAACTTTGGAAACAAAGTAAATTAGGAATTGACCCTTACCTTCTTCCCGAATCAATACGCCACTCACGGCTTCATCTACGACCGCGAAATAGTATCAAAGTGTCACCCGCCATTGGTTTTGTTAGGACAGCAGGAGATGCCAAAGAGACTTTAAGTTCTTGGAACGCGTCTTCACATTCTTGAGTCTATTCGAAGGAATCTTGTTTCTTCAAAACTTTGAACAAAGGAAGGAAGCGTTTTGATGAAGCTGGGAGGAAACGAGATAGAGCTGCAATCCTCCCTTTGAGCTGCTACATTTCCTTGACCGTCTTTGGGCTAGTCATGTCGAGAATTGCCCGACATTTGTCCGGGTTCGCCTCAATGCCGCGGCTTGTAAGCATAAATCCTACAAATTTGCCAGCTTCCATGCCAAATGTGCACTTTAGAGGGTTAAGTCGTAAGTTATATTGTCGTAGGCGTTGAAAAACAGATTCCAGGTCCTTAGACGGATCTTCACTATGTTTAGTTTTGACAATCATGTCGTCAATGTATACTTTAACCTCTCTCCCTGTCATCTCGGCAAAGACTTTATCCATCATCCTCTGGTATGTCGCCCCTGCGTTCTTTAAACCAAACGGCATCACATTATAACAGAATACCCCAAGATCATTGATAAATCAAGTTTTATCCTGATCTTCGGGAGCCATGGGAATCTAGTTATATCCAGAGTAAGCGTCTAAAAAAGAAAGATATTTATAACCCGCCGAGTTATCTACAAATTTTTCAAATGCAGGGCAATGGGAAAGGATCCTTTAGGAAAACTTTATTTAGATCCGTGTAATCTGTACACATTCTCCACATTCCATTCGTCTTCTTTACCATCACGACATTAGACAGTCAATCAGAGTATTGTACTTCGCGGATGAATCCACGTTTAACAACTCGTTGACCTGTTTCTCGATAGTTGTCGTCCTCTCTTGGCCCATTCTCCTCTTTTTCTGGGCCACCGGCCTGGCTCCTTCCCTTATTGCAAGTCGATGACAGCAGAACTTGGGATCTACACCTGGCATGTCCGAGGCGACCCATGCAAAAATATGCTTATTATCCTGCAAGACTTTAATCATATTTTTCATCTGACTTTGACTACCTATTCGGGCTTACTACCAACTTGTAGTTCTACTGAGTCGCCTTCAGGTTCAGGTCGCTCATGTTGTAGCTCTCCCCTCGCATCTAGGTCCGTCATCATGACCGCGGCATCACGCCTAACAAACTTTTGCTTTCCCTTTGCTTCTTTCTTTCGTACATCTTTCTCCTCTTCCTTTTCCTGCACTGAAACAATTTTTGTTATTTTAAGGCTCTCCAAGTAATAAAGTTGTGCCTCAAGGCCCTTTCCTCGGACAATGACGATGTCGTCTCTGTCGCTAGGAAACTTCATTGCCATATGTAAGGTCGAGACCACAGCTCCTAGAGCATTCAAATTCGGTCTTCCTAGAATGGCGTTATACGCTGATGGGCAGTCCACGACAAGGAATTTTACTTCTATTGACCTGCTCCCACCGCGACTTGAAAAAGTTACTTTCAACTTTACGTAGCGCTTAGGGAAGATAGTGTCCCCTGTGAACCCTATCAAGTTCACTTTGTGAGGGATCAGATCTTTCTCTGTTAGGCCTAGTTTCTGGAATAGATCCCAGAACATGATGTCGGCTGAACTTCCTTGGTCTACGAATAACCTTTTTACCTCGTACCCCGCCATTCTGGTCGTAATAACCAGGGGGCATTAGACCCGGTCCCATCAGTAGGTAGGTCGTCTTCTGTAAATGCCAAAGTCATTCTCTCACAGCCATGCAATGAGACCCCCCTTTACGATGCCTCCAATTATGCCCCGCCACTACGCACACAATCAAAAAACAAAGATAAATTTTGCTTGTATCATAAGGACCATGGGCACTATACCAACAAATGTCTCCACCTTAAACAATTTGTCCAGAAGAATAACGAGGGTACATCTCGAGGCAGGAGCCCGTCACCTTCAGGAAGGCATGGCTCCGGTCCCAGAAATAGGGATGCTGATCACAGACGAGATGAGAGGCGACGTTCGAGATCTCGGAGCCCTAGGCGACATGACAACGCTGCCTCCAAGGGCGTCATAAACGTGATTGCTTGGGGTTTGGATCAAGAAGAGCCATCAAATTCGTTGAGGAAGAGAACACGAGATGAAAGGGATTACTACTTAGCTGTCAAAGCAATGCGAAGAATGACTCTAGCATTTTCATAAGACGACTTGCTGTTAGATCGCACGGGATCCAATGCCCCTCTAGTAATCTCGGCTAGGATGGTAGGGTATGAAGTTAAAAGATTAAACGTCAACCAAGGAAACTCGGCCGACATTATGTTCTGGGATCTTTTCCAGAAGTTGGGTCTGACTGAGAAAGAATTGATCGCACACAAAGGAATTTGATAGGCTTTACAGGAGAAACTATCTCCCCCAAAGGTTACGTTAAAATGAAGGTGACTTTCTCAGGCAGGGGAGGAAGTTGTTCAGTGGAAGTAAAATTCTTAGTTGCTGACTGTCCGTCAGCATACAATGTCATCCTGGGTAGCCGACTTTGAATGCATTAGCAGCAGTGGTTTGAACCTTACATATGGCAATGAAGTTCCCGAGTGACAGAGATAACATCGTCACGGTAAGAGGTAAACGCCTGGAGTCCCAGTTGTATTATTTAGAAAGCCTAAAGATAGCAAAAGCTGCCCCTGCACAAGAAAAAGAAAAGCAAAAAGAAGATCCCAAAAAAGATTCAAAAGGTAAACCAAATTTATCAGGCAAGATTTTGCATTTATGATGACGGCCCTCGATCTTAGAGGGGAGTTCCAACATCAACGTCCAGAACCTGAATGCGACTCAATTGAGATACAAGTCGGTGACAAACCAAAGACAAACTTACCAACTAACGTTATGAAAAATATGACAAAAGTATTGCAGGATAATAAAGACATATTTGCTTGGGTTGCCTCGGATATGCTCGGGGTGGACCCAGAGTTTTGCTGCCACCGACTTACTTGCAATATAGGAAGGATCAAGGCCAATCGCACAAAGAAAAGGAGAATCGGCCAAGAAAGAGCAATGGCCATTGAAGCATAGGTAAACGAACTGCTGGACGCGGGATTCCTCCGCGAGATACAGACTGGATTTTCAATGTCGTTATGGTTAAGAAGGCAAACGACAAGTGGAGGATGTGTACTGACTACACGGACCTAAACAAGGCTTGTCCGAAAGATCCCTTCCCACTACCCTGTATTGATAAATTTGTAGACAACTCTGCTGGTTATTGGTACCTATCATTTCTAGATGCCTATTCAGGGTATAATCAAATACCCATGAACCCCGATGATCAGGATAAGGCGTCCTTTATTACTTATCTCGGTGTATTCTACTACAACGTGATGCCTTTTGGTTTAAAGAATACAGGGGCGACATATCAGCGGATGATGGATAAAGTCTTCGCTGAGATGAGAGGCAAAGAGGTGGAGGTGTACATAAACGATATCTTCGTTAAGACCAAAGATGGAGAAGACCCGTCCAAGGACTTGGAATCCATCTTTCAACGCTTACGAAGGTATAAAATTTACAACTTAACCATTTAACATGTACATTTGGTATTGACGCAGGAAATTTTCTGGACTTCATGCTCACAAGTCGTTGGATAGAAGCAAATCTAGACAAATGTCGGGCGATCCTCAACATGGCAAGTCCAAAGAGTTGGGGGCAAATGTTGTCAACATATGCTCACACTCGAGGTTGCTTGTTTCTCAAATTAAGGGAGAATATCAGGCAAAGGAACCTATCATGCAGAGATACATGAAGGAAGCTCTGGGCATCATGTCGGAGCCAAATCTTTAGCCAGAAAAGCACTGAGGGCGGGGTATTTTTGGGCGACAATGCATGAAGATGCAACTAATCACCTGAAAAAATGCGAACAGTGTCAACGATATTCGCACATTTCTCATATCCTGCCGAAAGAACTGCACACTCTCTCGGCTCCATGGCCATTTCATATGTGGGGGATGGACATCATTGGACCTTTCCATAAAGCCCCAGGACAATTAAAACATTTGGTGGTAGCAGTGGATTATTTCACTAAATGGGTTAAAGCAGAGCCTCTACCCACTATCACTTCAGCAAGAGTACATGCTTTTACATTCAAGACAATTATATGTAGCTTCGGGATTCTAGCCGAGATTGTGACACATAACGGGACTCAATTCACAAGAAGTCAGTTTAGAGAACTCCTGAAGGGCCTGCAGTTTCGACATCATTTCTCAAGTGTCGAGCATCCACAAACAAACGGACAGGCTGGAGCAGCTAATAAAATTGTCTTGAATGGCTTAAAAAAGCAACTTGAAGATGCAAAGGGCGACTGGGTTGACAACCTGTATCAAGTATTATGGAGTTACAGAACCACTCCGTAGAGTACAACGGGAGAAACTCCCTTCCGACTTGTATACGGAACGGATGCTATTATCCCGGTAAAAATTGGTGAACCATCATGGAGGATAATGCACACCCCACAAAACAATGAAGAAGTTCTGAGAGAAGAACTAGATCTCGTAGATGAAGTCCGTGAGTTGGCAGAGTTAACCGAAATGTCAAGAAAGCAGTGAGTTGCACAAAGGTATAACGTCAAGGTCGTGAAGCACAAGTTCGCGGTAAATGATGTGGTATTAAGAAGGGCCAGCATTTGGCTGAAGAATGCAAAAGATGGGAAACTTGCAGCAAATTGGGAAGGTCCATACCGGGTGATAAGAAGTACACGGAAAGGTGCATACGCCTTAGAAACTCTACAAGGAAGAGAATTTCCGCAGACCTTCAATGTCGCGGATTTGAAGAGGTACTACAGTTAAGACTAGTATGTCAATTTAGGTTTAGGTCAATGTTATATTCAAAATTTTGATGTATAATTTCTGTAAGGGGTACTCTTTTTCCTTCATGGGTTTTATCCCTAAGGAGGGTTTTACCATGAAGGTTTTAACGAGGCCCCAGGTTTTGTAACCTAAGCATATAATGAATAAGAACAAGAATTTGTCAAATTTTAAGATTTCAGTTGCAGACATTCAATAACTATGAGCCAACAAGTGTTTTAAAGGATCAGAGATCCCAAATTGGGCGACATGCACCAACGACGTGGCCACAGGCCTTGAAATACTTCAAAAGGATCAAAGATCCCAAATAGGGCGTCACGCCCCAAAGATATGGCCACAGGCCTGGAAGTATTTCACAAGGGTCAAAGACCCCAATTAGGGTGACGTGCCCCAACGATATGGCCACTGAAATATTTCAATAGGGTCAAAGACCCCAACTAGGGCGACACGCCCCAATGGTATGGCCACACGCCTTGAAATATTTCAACAGGGTCAAAGACCTCAACTAGGGCGACATGCCCCAACGATATGGCCACAGGCCTTGAAATATTTCAACAGGGTCAAAGACCCCAACAAGGGCGACACGCCCCAACGATATGGCCACAGGCCTTGAAATATTTCAATAGGGTCAAAGACCCCAACTAGGGAGACATGCCGCAATCATATGGTCACAGGCCTTGAAGTATTTTCAAAGGATCATTAATCCCAATTAGGGTGACATGTCGTACAAGGGCGATAGGCTATACAATGGCGACATGCCCCAATTACCGGTCACATATTCATGCAAGTTAACAATAGTGACATCTTTGAAGACAATGATAAATGGAGAAGCATAAATTGCAATAGAGATATAAAAGAGGCAAGAAGTACAACATTGCAAAACAGAAGAAGGCTAAGATATAGATGAAATGTTCACAAAACAATAAAGCTAAATGTTATAAAAGTAATATTCAAGGGTTAGCGGGAGTAGGAGGAGCCTCGGTGGGAACGACTTCACCATCTTCGGCCGGTGCTGGAGAGATGGACTGATGAGCATGGGTCAAAAGCCTCCAACTCGGGATCTTTGAGGTCCACAGTGGTAGGAGGATCGGTGTTGTAATCCAATAGCTTACCACCCTTGATGCCATGAAGTGGGTGTATCCCCTTGTAAGAAAGTTGTACCTCGGGATTCAAAAATTCCACTTGTTTTAAACAACTGGAGAATGCCATATATGCCCCATTGAAGATAAGTTGGGCTTGTTCTCGAATCTCGGCTTTCAATTTGTCATTTTCAGCCTCCAATGTAGCCTTGTCTGCCGTCTGCTGATCCCGGGTATGAGACAAGTGGGAATTCTTTAAACGAAGGGCGGCCACTTCTTCCTAAGCCTTAGCACAGGCGACCTGAACCTCCTTCCTCTCCTCTAGAAGTTTGGTATTTTCCATCTTCAACTTGGGAGGCTTTTAGAGCGTCCCGCTCTTTGGTGAGAGCATGGATTTGCTTCTCGGCGGAAGCCTTGGTCGCTAGCAGTCGCTGCTCCAAGTCGATCGAAGGGTTAGGCTTTTTCAGCTCACTATGGAAAAAGCTCAGCAACGCCAGTTGGCGAGTCATCTCGTCCATACTCTCCGCAGTTCACAAATGAGAAACCATAAGAGCTATTTAATTCTAAGTAGAGTCACCGGTTGTATACCTTGAGGACAGGTCGGGGAGTTTGTTGAAGAAATTCCCGTGTTGAAAAGAGATGATGGGAGCCTTGAAGTTTGACCATCAAGAAGAGGAGGAAGGATCCGCACCAAAAGTGGACTCTGGAACAAAAAAAATCAAAGACATTGAAGACATGAGAACTCGATGTCGTACATATTAAGACATAGTGAAAGAATTGGTACGAGGTGAAAACCAACCTCTAAGTCGTTTATGAGAACGACTGATGGGTTCCATGTCCTCCTCGTCAGAAATAGCAATCTCCTATCGTTGGACCGAGTTAGAGATATATGTGGACGGGTTGGTTGTTTAAGCCTGGTTTCGAAGAACAATCTTCTTCTTCCAGGTATCCCGAGTCTCTATGAGAGAGGTGACAACAGCACCAGCAGCAGCGGGGCCCTGGGTCTCCTGGGGAATGAGCTCCATGATCGGTGAGCAACTCACGCTCCAAGTTTTCAGTAGGAGTCTCTTTCTGGGGTTTCTTCGTCATGGCCCCCTTCTTCTTCATCATTTGGGCATATCCAGACATGATAGCACCTGTAAAGATAGAATCGACATCATGGTCAATATGACATAGCTTATAGAAGTAGTTATGATTATTTTAAGCATCAAGTAATAACATCAGTAATACAAAAAAAATAACAAAGAGATAAGGACGACATTACCCAGGGTATTAACACAACTTATGCAACGACTCCGAATCATGTCCTTGCACTTCACGAGGCAATATTTCTTGGTGAACTCGCGAAGTTCGGTGATTACGGTAAGGTCAGAATCAAGTAGTGAGTGTTGATCTGTTACGAAGGTCTCAGCCTCTTGCAGGTAGTGGTCATATGTCAAGTAAAGGGGGAACAAAGGTGACCCATCTGGGCTTGTCTAGAACGGATATTCCTCCCTGACGTACGAGACCTTGAAATAAGAATCTTTGAAAGGAGGAAAGGAGTCATCGAAAAGCTTAAAAACTCATGGTCTTTCCCTTGCCGAAACGAGATGAAGCCAAAATCGCAAAGGTGGTAGGGCATGAAGAGATACATGAAGAGATTGCTGGAAAGCTCCCAATTGTTGGGCCAACATAAAATCTTGAAGGCATTAATAAACCCCTAAGCATTTGGATGGAGTTATGAGGGTGCAACTTCAAGTCAGTTGAGGATCTCCACTTGGAAATCGGAAAAAGGAAAATGGAGCCGAATGTCGCGAAAAAGGCATTCATAGAGCATCAAGAAATTTGACGCTCCACTTCGGGGGCAAGAACCAATGCGCTCGTTGGGTCAACTCGCTCAGCTTTGTAAAGAGTGACAGGATCGGAAGGAACAACTTCCTCTGGTCTAGCCCCGGGGAAGTGCATGGCCTCCCTGAATTCAATGTCTGTGACATGGAACTTCAATGTCGAAGTCAGCCCCGAGACAATTTGAAGGATGTCGTGATCGATCCAATACATTCTATGTCATATTGTGTTAGAAGGGCTTTCATTAAACGGGCATTAGAATAATTGAATTTAATTCTTTTATGTTTTTGAAAATAAGAAAGTAAGGTTTTAAATTTTAAAATATTCAATGTTTATCGGTCTGGTGTGCTGCTTATTATATGCTGATGAGTTCAGATAAGCTGCATATGCTAGCTGTTGGATAATTTGCCTTTTTCCAAGTCTGCCTATTAGTTATTTGTTTTTACTTATTTTACTTTATGTTTATCTTAATAGTTATTCATAACTCTTATCATCTCTCTAGTATAAACAAGGAACACAATAATGTTTGAGACATGAAAAAAGAATAAACATTTTATCACTGTTTTCTTGTTGAGCTGCAACAGGTTATTACCCCTTCCTTTCAAGATCTATGACTGACTTGGGAACATAAAATTGACTTGTTCATCTAATCAATATCCATATGTATGAGTTTATGGTTTGCTTATTGTCTTCATTTTTCATTTGTGAGTCCGTGTGTAACCTAATTGAGCCTTTGGTTAGCCACTTCCCCTTTGGGGATTCCGGGCATATTTTATTCGATTGCTGGGAGAAAAATAGATCACAAATATATATGTAGATTTTCACAACTTCGTAAATATAATTTGCAAGTGCAAACTAATAGATGCACATGATTTTCAACCGCTTCCTTCATGTTTTTTTTTAAAAGAAATTATGTTTTATGAATAGTATATTATTTTGCACACACTTATTAGTTTGAAGTTGTTGTACTTTGAGATGGATTGTTGCTGGTATTCATGAATCATGCCAATTTGGTTTAGTGGCATTATCTCAATATTGAGTGGCTGATATATTAAGTCGTGCCTCTGTGCATCTGTAAATAAGAGGAATATCTAATGCATTAGGCTTCCATCATTGTGTGGTTCTCATTTGTCTTGGAAAATAAATTGTTTCCTAATTAATAACAATGATTACAATTACCACATATGGTAATTAATTAGATTTGGTGATCCAACTATTAGGTTTGTTTCTATCATCATATTGTCATTACTGTAGTCCTAGTCAATGTTTGACACGTGAATAGATCACAAAGTGGAATCGATTAGGATTTTTTGTCTTGTTATGTTCCCTTTGATTTTACTCCTTTTCAAGGGAGCAAAATATTTTACCTTTTAAGTTTTAACCCCGTATTAACATGCTTGTTTATGTTCTTTCATTAAAATATACTGAACAAATAATAGAATCTACATAAAGTAAATGCTACTAACTACCGTAGTTATAAGTTATCAACATTGAGAATGTATAATTGATAAAGTTGATCAAATGTTGTTTCTTTTCCTTTTGTGCATCATATTTGTGTGATAATTTTATGGTTCGAATCGGATAAAACTAGAAAACCTTTGAATCCATTCACATTTTATATAGCAACTAGAAAAGATTTCCCGCCTCCCTCTCTATCTATATATATATATATAGGGAGCGTATGGAGAGCATACATTATTGTGAGATGTGAAAAGAGTGAATCTCGACAATTGGATCTCATCATGAATGGTTGAGATTGAATATTAAAAAGTCATGTGACATTTTTAAAAGCTTACGTGAACTTTTTAAAATCCTTGTTTTTAATCTATATTTGCTTAGTTTGTAATCTTTTAACTCTATGATCTCCTAGAAAGATAGTGATTTTGGTGACAATAGTCTCATAGGAACAACTCCAATTTTGATATTTGTCATACCATTTATAGCAAACTTTTAGTTTAAACAATGCAGAAGATACTACCAGGAAATTGACACTAATATCATTGCAAGAATGCAGAAGATACTACCAGGAAGAAGTAATAAATATAACAATGTTTCTACTAGTCCAGCTATCCTGGAATGTCACAATTTCTCCAAAAAACCTGCAACCAGAGGGTCTGATGCTTCAGCGGGCAATCATCATCCGCCTTTTCAATGACTTTGTTGTGAAGAAGGCAACAAAAGATGAGGGGATACTTTCTTGCAGTGACCACACTGGAGAAAACCGGAGAAGGAAAAGTCGAGCAACTCACTGGAGATGTGCTCTTCCCGGTTGTTTTTATTGCCATTACCTTCAAGATTTTCAAGGGTGAGATATTAGAGGGCATTGTCCACAAAGTTCTAAAGCATGGGGTTTTCATGAGATGTGGTCCAATTGAGAATATCATTCTCTCAAATTTTAAGATGCCTGATTACGTTTATGTTCCCGGTGAAAACCCATGCTTCATGAGTGACAAGATGTCCAAGATTGGAAAAGATGTCAGGGTTCGCTTTGTAGTGATTGCTACAAATTGGATGGAGGCATATAAGGAATTTCAGGCATTGGTCAGCTTGGAAGGCGATTATCTTGGACCGGTTATGACTCCTGATATTTAACTGCATTTTGTCCTAGTTTTTTATGTTGTTGGTGAGGAAAGACTCATTTAGCTGCAGGGTTTAGACTTTTCTCTTTTTTGGTACAAATCATGGAACCTATTTACCAAATTTATGCAATGTCATTTAGTGTGTGAGAGTTTCTTCTCATCTTTAGTCTTCTCATCATGTCCAAGTTTCTTCTTCTTGTTTGTTTTCATTTCAAGTTTCAAGTCATCTTATTTATGTATTCTTTTATAGGCGAAAGTGCATCTACTAGGATTTGAACTGAGGAGCTGCTACTCAAGATAGCACTCGATAGCCACTAAACCAACAAGTTGAATGTCATAGTACATAAGAATCTTCACAAAGTTTGAAATTCATGTAGTTTTGATTCACATAGGAACATAAACTGCATTTTGCCTTGTCTTTAGCTGTAGATGAAAATTTTGCAATGTGTAAAGGAGTTTAATGGCTATCTTGCCATTCTTTATTTGGATTAGCATATTGATCAAAATCTGTAATATGAGAAAGAAATGGATTAAGTTTCATTTTTAAGTGATAAAATTACGTGTAATAAGTATGTATTACTACAAGATACATGTGAAATAAGTATGTACATATGCACTTGTGTGACTGTAAAAAGCTTTAATATTGTCTCCCTTTTTTAATGATGGGTATGGAAAGTAATATGACCATGTGCAAACTAGTGAGCATCCCTACCTTTGGAGGCTGCAAGAGCTGCTATACTCCAGCCAAAATAACATCCTTGGCCTTCCGTAGTTGAGGGAGTCTAACAACATAATGCAGTCAAAGCCTACCACGCCCGTTGTATTCTTTGGCTGCGTGCCTTGAAACCCAAACCTTGCTATCAAAATAGACTGAAAATGTCTCTTCTTGCTACATTCATAGCTTCAGCCACCTTTATGCCACAGGGCACCGTGCTCTACAGGCATCCTTTCCCGATACTATCCCACACTAAGCTGCAATTAATCATAATCATGTGAGGGCGTGAGTCATGGAAAAGGGGCACAAATGAGACTAATTAAAAGGAAAACCTTTGACACATTATTTAGCACTTGGATCAATGGAACATTTTCTACCTTCCCTTTATTTTTTCTTGGGTTGTTTTCTCTTTTCCCCGTTCATTCATTGCAAATGAGCTAGTAAGGAGAAAAGAACTAGGTAGGACTAACTCCCTAAATTATTTTTCTTCATACTTTTTTCTTTTTTATTTTTTCTTGCTCAATCACATAAACACCAAGTTAATAGAAGTTTTTTAGAATGTCAAATAGTTAAGTTGGTAAGTCAAGGTCTTCATAGATATACTAAATTTGTACCTATTCAAACATTCAATTTAGGATGGATGTTTGAGTTGTTACTTGTCTTTTAGAACTGGGTACATATAAATTTTGTGTAAGTGTTTTTTGAGTTTAAATACATAACGTATCTTAGAACAGGTCCCTTCACCCGATGATTTTAGGTAAAGTAAATCTAATCACTTAATAATTTGAAGACTGAGCTCTCTTTTGATTTTAGGAGGAAAATAGCAATTTTTCCTAAAACTTCAACACTTTTAGCTTTTAATAGCATAAGTGTTTTTCAACTGTTCATCTATTCCAAAATATAAATGAAAAAAATTTAATACCAACCATCCAATTAACATTAATAGTTGAGATTTAATTTAAGCAAAATAATCTCAACCATTTATGTATGGTTGCGCATTTAAAATTAACTCATCTCATCTTTCGTTCTCTCACTAGATATATCCTCATATAATTTTATTAGAAATATTTTAACAATTATCAATAGATTGTTTCATGGTAATAAGAATATAAATTCAACTAAACAATATATATTTTTCTTTTATAAAAATTCATAAAACTAATAAAATGCTTGAATAATGATTAATACTATTTTAATGTATTAAACACTAATTGAAAAAAAAGTTAAAATCTAATTAAAGGTAAGCAATGTCAATAAGTGCATAATATTTTTCTTTTTGTTAAACAAAATGGTAGAAAAGAGTGGCACCTCCAAGCCAAACGTTATCAAGCATCATTGTTCGGATTGAGAATCTAAATAGTAGATATGAGTGACTCATTGGACTGATTCAAATATGGCACATTCGAAATAGATCAACTCAAAGCCACCCACCAAACAAAAATCTACCAAGGGTCAATAAAATTCAAGGAAGTGATATGCACAAAAAAGACTTTGACTTTAGGGGACTTTGATATCAGGAATGTCATTTCTCGGAAACTCATTTAACATTATAACTTATCCATATTTATTAGAAGATTTAAGCAACGTTTCTGGATATGTTATTTCATAGGTATCACTTATTCAAAAAACACTTATCCGAAAAAGTAGCTAAAGTTCATTCTTATGCCAAACACCCCCTTAAAGCATTTGAGCTCATCATTCATCACAGATGAAGTTTTTAACTTGAATCTTGAGAAATAATTTTTGAAAAAGAAAAAACACAATGCGCATCTAATAGTTGTATGAAGATGTAGGTGGTAAAGCAAATAGAAAGTAGGGAGCGTTTAGGGTGATGACAAAAAAAATGTCACCACTAGTGCTCCTGTTAATAGTATCAGTCGGATTTAATTATTTTATATTTAACAGTTAGGATGAAGACTGGGTGCTTGAATTTCATAAATTGAATATTAAATGTTATCATATCATATCATACATTTACTAACTAGCCTTGCATTGAGAACACGCTTGAAAAGGTAGATTATCAAATATTTACTAACTATCCACTGCATTGAGAACACGCTTGAATTCTAAATGAAAGCCAAATTCCTAAAAGCAGATTTGTTCCCTTAAAACTAGATCTATGTTTCCTTGCTCCGCGCACAGGAGAGACTAGAGAAGAGTCTGTGAACCAAAACATCTCAAAAATTGAAGAAGAGGCACGAATATGTATTTTCCTTTTCTCTTTTATCTTTTCGGAAATTTAATTTTATTTCCTCCATAACCCATAACCTTTGCATAGATCGGTTACAAAATGTTGTTTTCATCTAAAACTTAAACTGTCTTTATATTCTCACCCCATCTCTTTTTCCTTTTCTTTTCACTCTATTTGGTAGTTGAAGAGTGGGATTGCCATAGTTTAATTTGGACATAGTTGGGGATTTGGTTGAAGAAGCTCTTGTTCATTTATGCTTTTGATTTCTGCTGCTACGTGCTTCTGATTTTGTTTTTTTCCTATATTTTTCCGGAGAAAACAAATGGGCAAATGAAAGAAGAGAGGGGATAAAACGGGAAATGCTGCACTTTTAATCTTCACAAACGAGGCACACATAAATTGAAATCCATATTTGAATTGTAGTATTATGCAATAACACTGGAACAATACAAACCTTCACAAGCATAAAGTGTGGAGAAAATGTCAAACTACATAACAAAGGGAATTCAACAATTGTAAGTGCATTGCTGCAATTGATATGATTTTGTGTCGGTTGAAGATGAATAAGAGGAGGAGATGATATGGCTACCAAGTTTGTGATGATGATGTTACTAAGAGAGAATGATAAAGCTACTAGTTGTTATCAATTCAACATACTCCTATCTTTAGTTATTTTTAGTTGCGAACAACGGGAGGCATGGACCTTATTTTTCTTTG
The DNA here is from genome assembly GCA_037177725.1 of Cyamopsis tetragonoloba. Taxonomy (NCBI): domain Eukaryota; kingdom Viridiplantae; phylum Streptophyta; class Magnoliopsida; order Fabales; family Fabaceae; genus Cyamopsis; species Cyamopsis tetragonoloba. Next base: position 33,700,794 of record CM074125.1, on the reverse strand, counting down.
GAAAAAAAATATAATTTGAGAGATTAATAAACTGAGTTTATCAGGGTATAAATACAATGCCAATAACTTCATAAAACTTAACAGGCAACAACATATACAAAAAAACTATAAAACAAAATAAAAATGAATATTAATTTAATTTAGCTTCAAAATAATAATGTTAAAAGTTAATACTATTAAAATTGCATGCAATAAGAATTATATTATGCGTTTTTATTTTATTTTGCATAAAACAAACTTATTTATCAAGGCTATATTATCTAAATACTTAATAGCAAATATTTAAAACTTATTGTTACCTGAAAAACCCATTGCAACAGGTAATCATTCGGTCTACACCGGTTGTCCAAGACTCATGGTCCCCACCCTAAGCACTCCCACTACACATAAAAGAAAAGGATAAAAAGTTGAAACATGAGGATATATGCAGAGTTATAGCGTTATTGTGTTTACTTCGCCATTTTTTTATTGGAGAATCCAATCATTTAAATACTTAATTATGCATATCATTGTTCTACTTCAGTTATCTTTGTTATTATAGTCGTTATTATTTTTTATGCTTCTTCTTAAATCAGGAAACTTGTCCGATATAGGTTCGGAATAAGAATAAGTGTGCTAGCTACTTTGTATTATTATTTAAGGGAAGTGTCAAATATACAAAGCTGAGACTTCTCCATAAAACCTCTTTGTGCTCCTTCAATATCATTCTGTTTTTACCTTTAACCGTTTTTCGTCTAAAACCATGTTGACAGATATTTTCTGTTACGGTTTCTGTTTCACCTTTTAGTTAAGTTTATGTTATTTCCTTTTGCCTATATAAGGATTGTATTACCTTTTTGTAATGTATGAGTTGTAAATACATAGATTACACTTTCAATACAATTCAGATGTTGAAGTTCACACAACTCTCTCTTCTTCTTCTTCGTTCAATTTCTTTTGAGTAGCTTAAGGCACAAGATGCAGAAAGATTTACTGATAATGTTGCGTGAATATGGAAGTTAAACAAGCTAATATGGTATCAAGAGCTCCGGTTGCAGGCAATACTTTCGTCAATCCTTGAGTTCTTTTTTCATTCTTTTCCCTTTCTCTTTTCTTTCTTGTAATTTTCTTTTTCTATTCTTGCTCTGTCATGGATCCTACATAAGATAAAATTACCAAGAATCAGATAGCAGGTCGTTTTAATCTATACTACGTACACCCGAGTGATAATGCGGGAGTGGCCATCATCTCTATCAATTTCAATGGAATCAATTACCACAAGTGGTCCCGCGCCATGTTCCGATCTCTCAAGACGAAGAACAAGATTGCTTTCATCGATGGGTGCAAACCAAAACCTGATATCATTGAAGCTAACTACCAAGAGTGGGATCAGTAAAACACCATGATATTGTCATGGATCACTGATTCTTTGGAAGATGATATTGCCAGCAGTGTGATGTGGATGGATACAGCCAAGGAAGTTTGGGATGAATTCAAGAAAAGGTATTGCCAAGGGGATGCTTTCCATATTTTTGACATACAAGAAGAGATATACGCTCTCAAACAAGGTGATATGAATATCACAACGAATTTTACACACTTGAAAACTCTATGGGAAAAGTTAAACAATTATAGACCTTTTCCCTCATGCAAGTGCAGGGTTCCTGCGACATGCTGTGTGTATTCAGAAATACAAAAAATCAATTGCATAATTAGATTCCTAAAGGGACTAAATGAACAATAATCCAATGTGAGATCTCAGATTATGCTCATGGAACCTCTACCCTCCATAGACAAGGTTTTCTATCTCTTGATCCAACAAGAAATGCAAATGAATGCAACACCCGAAGATGTCAAAATGATGACTAATGTTACAAGATCAGGCCCCAGTAGAGGCAAGGGACGTGGTAGAGGAGGCAGAAATATCTCAGCAGGAAGAAGTTACAATGGAAAAGGCCGTGGATCAAGATTTTGTACCTTCTGTGAAAAAAGTGGCCGCACAGAAGATGACTGCTACAAGAAGCATGGATGGACAAAGAAGAAAACAAGCAATGTCAATAATTACACAAGTGACAAGCAGGAGGACAATGAGGAATACATAGAGGCAGGATCAGAGAAGGAGGACAGCAAAGAGGCAACTCTTGGATTCACGACTGAACAAAGAAATTGATAGCCACAAGACAAATCAAGTGATCACTTCCAAATCAGATAAGAAAATCACAAGTATAGTATGTTCCATAAGAACTAATGGCAAGTCCCTAAACTGGATATTGGATACAAGAGCAACAGATGTATGTTGTCAACCATGTGCTTATCCCATAATCCCAATGTATGTTGTCAACCCAGCAATCTCCCAACATGCAGACTTCTCAAGTTCACGACATGCCCGGTAAATAGCGGGATATCATGATGACCTTGTCCTGCGATACTCTCACGGGATAGGTCCATAAAAGTTGCCCCCAAGTCGATGAGCCCAAAAACACATGCGTATCCCATAAACCCAGTGTATCTTAGCGACTTAAGTTGTCCCAAGCCAATATCTTTTCATCTTCTTTGCGGTTCTCTTTCTGACACATGTCATACGTTGATTGGTTCCTTCTTCCTTGTGGATGAGCCCATAATTTCGTTGTCTTTTTGATTTCGTGCTCATTTATTATGCTCTAAGCAGTTACTCTTGTGAAACCAAATTCCTCCTTCTCACTCCCTCTTATAAATACCGAAGAACTTCATTCCAAAAACTTCTTTTACCCGCTTTCTCACTTTCTCTACTTTCTTTGGATTTCTTCGAGTTTTCTTCTTTTTCCGGCCTACTTTCAGACCTTGCCTTCTTCCCATATTTTTATCCAGGTAATTTCCTACCCTCTTCCTTTTCCATTACCTGCTTTATTCTCGCTTTCTTGTCTTCTTCGCTTTCTTGTATATTCTTGATAGCTCAAGTGAATTAATTTTCCTGTAATTTATATTGTACATGACACCATGAATTAAATTCCTTTAATTTGAGAATGGTCGATACATAATATATATGAGCTTGTACATATATGTTTTTGGTTGATTGTTTAAAGGTCCAGACTCACGAGTTACAATTATTGAAGCACATAAAGAAAGTTTTGATTAAAATTAAACTTGACTACATACATGCCTTTCGGTTATGCATTTTTTGATTTTTTTGGTATTGATATCTCTTGTTTAAGATCACATATTGCTATGAATCAAGTTTTAGTATTCTGCTGCCTTTTCCTTGATTCATTCATGTATATCAATTATTGTTCAATTGAGTTTTGTACTTGATAAAGGAATTTTTTGGGTTTGAGATAAGGATTAATTAGTTACTATTTGTAATTAATCTATGATTAGATTATCATTGTTTCAATTTGGAATTCAAATGGCTTGATTACTTGATAAACTTGATTTTATGAAGTTCAATTTGAGAAATAAAAAAAAATGTGGACTTGATAACTCATTTAGAGGCGTGATACAACGCAACAGTTTATTTGAAAATTATGTAATCTTCTCATCTGATTGAATCTTCTTTTCTTTAAAATTAAGATAATTAGTTATAATTTATTTTTTAACTAATTTGGTTATGATTTAAATAAGGATATATTAAAGGAAGTAGTTATAATTTATTATGTAACTAATTCAAAATTGTATGATCACATGATAAGTATCTTATCTTCTTTCATTTATTTTCATGGAGATAATATACGAATTTAAAATTGCATAATTCCATGATATAGTTGAGTTTGTTATTGAAATTGTTTATTAATTTGCATAATTAAACGATTGAAATTTAGTTGTAAAGTTTTATCACCTCATAAACTTAATTTTATGGGGATAATATAAAATTAAAAGTACGCAATTATTTATTTATTTATTTTTTTGTTTGTCTTTGGGTTATCAAACAAAACGTTTTGGGGTTTGACTTTCGGTCAAAATGTTTCGGGGTTTGACTTTTGGTCAAATGTTTTTGTGCTTTGACTTTCGCTCAAACGTTTTGGAGTTTGACTTTGGTCAACATTTTGAGTTGACTTTGGTTAAACCGTTTGGGTTAATTTTTGTCAACTATTCGCGGGTTGACTCTTGGTCAAACCATTAAGAATTTTCTTTTTCCTGTTTTCCATTCACGTAAAGTAAGGTGTATGAATGTTGTACTTGAAAAGTTCTAGCTAGGAACGACTTGGTTATTAAGTGTGTCCGTTATGACGACACCTCTCTCTCCTGGGAACTAATCTGGTGCTCGTTCTGCATTGTAAAGTGTAATTGCATAAAGAAACCTTTTTGAAGGATAAAATTTTCAGGATCGATTTAACCGGTCATTCGGTGGAAACATTGGGAAAATCAAGTTCAAGGCCGAAAGGATCACTTAAAACGCTCGAAAGTGCGTTGTTTTAGGTCATTGTTAGTAGTGCAAGGGAGCATGACCATGCTCCTTGTAGGAATGGTTGTGCAACTCATTAGGAATGTGCTTTGAAGTTTCTGCAACCCGCACAACCGTGTGGTACCTAGACACCGGTATTTGGGACCTTATAGGCGACTCTATTCTTTTGGTGATTTTTTGACTTGGCACGGCCATGCCACTTGTTCGCTTGGCTGCATGAGGCTATCTAGGTAATTTTTATTGTTACGCCACAATCATGCAGCATGGTAGCATGGTCGCGTGGCGTGACAGTGTCTGATAAAGTAATTTTCAAACTATGTCATGTAACAATGATCAAATAATTGAAGCAAACATATTACCTCCGTAACCTTTGTCGTGGAAATTAATTTGATTAAAGTTATAAGGATGAGTTTGTTGTTGCTTTTGTGAGTTTTGCTTCCACCCTCCGGTGTGACAAAACTTGACTAAGCAATATCAAGTCGTGTGACGTGATAAAGTATGTTTTAATGCAATTGCATGACGTTTTGATGCGATTTCGTTGATTCTAGACTCTGGTGTTCACTTTTTTTCAAGTGAAATAAAGAAGAATTATGGATCCAGACCATGTTGTCTTGTAATTTTAATCAAACCATTGAAGCAAACATGTTACCTCCGTAGTCTCTGTTGTGAAGATCAGTTTGATTAAGGTTTCAAAAGATGAGCTTGGGATTGTTACTGTGGGTTGTGCTTCCACCCTCCCGTGTGACACAATTTGACTGAACAGTGTCAAGCTTGTAACAATAAGCATGTGACAGACATAAAGCAATTGTTCATGTCGGTGATTGTTTGCCATCCTCCAATGGACTTTCACTTGACTAGAACTGACTGTCAATGTTTGATTGTTACGTGAGAGTACCACTTACAAACCAACCTGCATACCCTCCGGTATTTGGGGTTGGTGGAATACTTTAGTATCTTGTTTTTCATAATTTTAAAACTCTTTCTACATATGTATATATGTATGAATTTTAATTATTCCCATTTTATGAGTAAGCTAGTCATTAATTCTATGTCCTAATTTTTTATGGCACAATCGTGTATCCTCCGAGCACGATGGTGTTGGTAGAAGGCTGTTGTCTTTTATGGCTTAGGATCATTGGACTAGAGTTATGTGACTATTCAGAAAGCAACTTTTAAGTTGAATAGCAATTTAAGGATAATCTCAAACCTTCCTTGAATTCATCTCTCAGCTTATGAATACAGGACGGTCACCTACGTGATCTTCACTGTGAAGGTTATTGAGAAAAGACTTCTAAAGGTGATTTGTGGTTACTAAAGGAGGTTGGTTGCATAATGTTGCACAATCATTCCTTGACAAATTCTTGCTATTCGTTAGGTGAATTGTTTTCATAAAGTTTTTAAAACAATGAGCAAAATTATCTAGGTTAGTAATGTAAATTTTTAAGCCTGTATCTACAAACTCTGTAATATTGTCATAAAGACATATAAGGTATTTAAGGATCTAAAGAAATAAGGAATAATCTAAGGGGTTGGACGCTAACAAGTCACTTTATGAACATAGTTGAAAGTGTGGGGCAGTTCCACTAGTTCACAATGCAAGGTTTGCTAAGCATAAAGATGTGGATAAAGGAAGGAATAACACCCTTAGCGATAGGGTAAGAAGTGTTTGATTCTCAAATTGCTTTCTTGCCCAAAGGGTAAGAAGTGTTTGATTCTCAAATTGCTTACTTGCCCAAGATCACTATGAAGATATGCTTTAAAGAATATAGTCTAGATTATTGCAAGAGAATGCCGACAAAGGCAACTAACAAAACCCATTAAGAGTTTGAGATAGGCGGAAGGCCTATGTAGAGCATTAAGTGTTTAAGGTTGATCCAACTAAGCAGGGCCTTGTGGTTATGATAAAGGAATGTTGGATTCAAGAAATGTTAGTTGCAGTATAGTTGGCTATTTAGAAAGTCGCGAGACTTAAATTTGACCCCACTAGCATAAAGTATCTCTTTTTTGGAGCCTCTAATTCTCCGAGGATGTTGAGTTTGGGTGAGAGAGATATTAACAGAAATTGGTCTTGAAGAGGATTCGAATACACCTCCTCATAAGGACATGACTCTCCCATATGGACAAGATCAACAGGTTATACCGATAGATCATCTGGGGCCCCCAACTTCTCTTCATATGGTTTCGGAGGAGCAATAGGTTCAAACCCAACAACCTCGTCAAGTTGCATCAAGTAGGTCTACAAGAGAATGGAAAAGTGCAAATCTAGAGGACTATATCGCACATGAGGATACTACTGATTCTTCAAAAATGACTAGTTCATCTTCAAGGAATTAGTTAGTAATTCCAACTCTCATGAAGTTAGTTAAGGCCATGGGGGTGAACTCCATGCCATAAATAAAATGATATTTGGGACATTGTAAAGTTACCGAGGAAGTGAAATCAATTTGGATTCATAGGGTGACATAAGGAACAAGCCATGTCGTATGTGGAAGGACTTACTTGGAAAGATTCACATTGCAAGTTAAGCCTTAAGTCACACAAATGGAGTTAAAGACTGCTTATCCCAATAAGGACCTTGAGGAAAACGTCTATATAGAAGAACTGTTGGGACATACTTCAAAAGAAGATAGTCAATTGGTTCATAAACTTAAAGAATTCATTTGTGGACTTAGTTAAAGTTTTTTGTCAATGGTACTTTACGTACCTTGAGTTTAGTGGGAGTAAAGATCAGTATTCTTAAAAATGAGATATTTAATCTCAAAGAATATTTTGAATGGGATCAAATCCTGAATTCTTAAAGTAAATTCCCTATGCTTTGGCAAAGGGATACCTCACGTGTTTGCAAGTCATGACCCGTCTATGTCTTGCTTTCATGGTGAAAATACAGGGCAGATACTAGGATTCTCTGGGGGAGATCTTTTGAGTTACAACCATAAGGGTCTTTGATTAATTTCAAAGGACAACGTGTTGTTTTCTCACATACAGGAAGTCAGATAAACTTGAGATCATTAGGTATTTCACTCTGACTTCAATAAGTGTTGGGTTAACTGCGAGTCGTTATTGGATACCCTTTTCTACGTTGGTTTTAAGAGAACAACATTTACTAAAGTGCCAAGTGGTCACTTGTTGTCTCTTCAACCATAAAATTTATGTAATTTTGCTAAAGGATTGCTAGTTGTCAATGAAATCTAATAAGGTACTTAGATATTCAATGAAAATGAAGGTGTGATCTTATAGCAATAGGAGTTCTTTTACATGCAAAATTACGAATACATGTTTCCTTCTTGTTAAGGAATGAGGTTCAGGGTGTTATTATAGAAAGTATTGAGCTATTAAGGAACGAACTCCAAAGTTACGAATCCGTTCACTAAGGCATTGACACTAGTATGCCTGGAAAAAGTGGGAGTATATTCTAACGGCTTTTGTAGCTCATTACTTGTTCATGATAATTAAGTTTATAATATAGTTACTCTAAACTATGGACCTCATAAGGACAAACTAAAGTATGGACCAGTTGGAAATAGGCATGTAATAGATCACGAAACATGTAATTTCCATGCCATTCATCCACCTTTGGTCTATGTCATTAAGTATACTAACTACTGTGATCATTGGGGTTTAGCTACAACTACACAAATGGCGAAAGCTGTTATGGTTCCTAGTTGGTACATAAGATAGACCAGATTGTACGGGTAATCTAAATTAAATAGCGTACAGTTGCGCGCCTAAAGTTTTCTTGTGATATAATCACTCAAATTAATATTAAGCCCAAGTGGGAGATTGTTGGAATTATCTTAATTTCAACTAATTATAAGGTGTGGGCTGACTATTAATTAGATAAGATTATTATTAGCTATTCAAATTATTTGATTTAAGCACTTAGTGATCGGCACAAATCGGTTTAGATACCGTAACCTAAATCTGTTTTAGATTACAACAAAAAGATAAAAATTAAGATGTGGACTCTGATGAGTGGAAACTTGGGTCTAGCCTACAGTGGGCACGATGGGAACCCCATAGGCGGTTATTATAAATAGACCTACAAAGAGGTAATGGTCCCCAACACATCAAACCGCCGTCTAGCCAATACTCCTCCCAATTCGGAGTTAGGCATCACGGTTCGAGACTCTTGAGGTTTGATTGAGGAAGGCCACAACACCACAACTCGTGACTAATAAGCTTTCGCTACATCTGTAGTTACGAGCACTAAAAGGTCCAGGTAATTTTCTAGAACCCTAACTCTATAATTCTAATGCAATGACCTCCTAATGTTAATGAATATTTCTATTCGGTCAAAAAATATTCCAACATTGATATCAAAATCAAAATTCTATTTATTTTTCGGGATTTTAATAATGTAATAAATTAGAATTTACCTAGTCCGATTAATTATTTCACATATTAACATCTCGAGGCCCAATCGAGAATGGGGTGAACCCTAATAGTATATATTTACATAGTATAAAAGTAATTACTCTTGTTTGGCCATTTTCAAATTCTCATCGTCAACGGAGCCATTGCTTGAACGTTTTTTCCTGCCAAAGAAAATAAGCTCCCATTATTTTACTAGGTTGTAAAGAGTGAACTTTTTCGCTTGGATAGTACTTTAAAAATAATGATTGACTATGTAGGAAGACATTAATGACATAGACGAGCAATATAAAGTTGTGGAGGGACTTAGAGAGCAAGACATCATGAAGTACATTAGGCATGAACAATTAGAGGTCGTCAATGATCAAATTCTAGGAAATAAAGAAGCGTGTTGTATTTGTCAGGTGAGGCCTAATATAGAAAAGGACTAATGTTTTTGCATTTTTGTTATGATATTCATACTCTTACATTTCTTTTATACATTTTTTCTTTTTCACTTTTTTTCTATTTTATTTGCATCTCATTTTATTTTTCTCTTGTTCTTTTTTTCTTCTTCTACTCTCTTTTTATTATAGTTCCCTATCACAAAAAAAGTAAACTATAAAGTTGTTATTTCTTTTTATGTTAATGGTGGTTGATAGTAGTATGGGTACTAATTCATCAACGTTAGATTTATTGTGATTGAATAATGTTTTTTTATTTATTTTATGAATATGAATTTGAACTCTTATTTTTTTATTTATGATGTTTGGTCAAGATAGTTGTTAGATTATAGATATAATATAATAAAATCATGTGTTCAACCAAAAAAATGTTGCACCTTATCATTTGGTGTGTTGCTTCGTGTCTATCTCTCATAACACTACCAAACATGACCAATGTGGTTCTGATTGTAGATTGATAGTTTTACAATTATTGGGCATGAGTTAATTAACTCAATCATATTGTATTTTACTTGGGTAATGCTTAGCCTCACATTTAAATTTTAGGCTTAATTGCCCTTTAGTCCCTCTACTTATTTTTGTTTGAATTTGGTCGCTTGAGTTTCAAATGGGCAGTTTTGGTCCCCTAAGTTTGCATATTAGACAGTGTTAGTCCCTCCATTAGTTTTTTTTCTAATTAACGACTGTTTTCATCGCAATCAGTAACAAATTTTTTTTCCAAATGAACAATGGTTTTTATTCAAGTTAGCAATGGTTTTCATCCAAATTAGCGACAGAAAGACTAAATCCACCCATTTTTAAAACTTATAGCACAAAAATCGCCCATTTAAAAGTTGGGGAACCAAATTCACATAAAATGCAAAGTAGGAGGATCAAAAGTAGTGCAATTAAGCCTAAATATTATGAGTACTTATGTTACTCTCTCTCTCTTAAGTAACTATCTTCCTTTTAAATATTACTTGTATTAACCTTATCTCAAATTAAAGATTTTTCTTTTCAATAAACCACTTAGGTCATTGTAGGATCTAAGTGACATTTGATTTGTTTTTGTAATACTCTCAATTTTATGTAGTATATGTAGCATGTTAACATCTTAGTGTTCTACATTGTTGGTGGATTTTTAATTTTGTTTAAAACATTTGTATCCATATCTAGGAGGAGTATGTGAACGAAGAAAAAGTTGGGAGATTAGATTGTGAGCATAGTTTTCATGTTGGCTGTATCAAACAATGGCTTCTTGAGAAGAATGTATTCCCCATTTGCAAACTAACAGGATTAGCAGCTACCGATGAACATGACATTTAAGCATTGTGTTTAGTAATTGTAAAAACCAAGACAAACCATTCACTTTTCATCCATATAAGATACACTTTATGTACTAAGAAAGTTTGATCCTCCATATTGAACAGTAGATCCTGTCACAAGTAAAACTCTTGAATTTCTTTCGGATTTGATAATTTAATTTCAAGGTATAGATTTTAAAATTCCCTTTTTTATCATGCTAGCATCAACTGTTTCCTACATTTAATTTCAATTCTGATTTAGTCCTCAATGCAATATATCATTAATCCTATCTTAGTCTTCTTTAGATTCGGCATTTGTGAAATCTTATGGTCTTCATTTTGAGAATTTTTTAAGTCTTTATTTGATGTTTCTTTCAAGTCTTAATGCACAGATTTGAGCTTCAAATGCTTGAGACTTCTAATATGATGTTCATTGTATGATTTGATGTGTAACCTTTGAAGTTAACATTTGTTAACAAAACTTGTGTCATTATGTTTCAGTTTAATTCTTTTGATTGATCCTATAAAGTAGTTATTGTAACAAAAAATTCTATACACACAAGTAGATTAGTAGATGACAAGGCATCTTACATTGTCTTAGATTTCATACCTTGTCACTGATTTGTTACCATTAAAATATATCACAATCAAACGGTTTTTACTTAACAATCTATTCTATATAACTAATGTAAACACCTTCTCTCAACTTTAGATTGACCTGCCACAGGTATAAGTCGGAGTGGTCATTTGATCTAGCTATTGTTTTACAAAGCTGACTGAATAGACAGGCTTTTGTTCCAACTCAGCTCCAAGCCCAAATGCTTTTCACTTTCAAATTGTTACCTGAAATCCAAAATTAAACTCAAATAAGTATAAAATCTCAATTAGGTCCTATTTATGCAAGCTTATGTAAATAAGGTCATTATGCACCATTATAAAATTAATTAAGTTCAATAGAGGTTTAATAATATGGTTAAAATATAACTCAACAGTAGAGGTTAAAATGTATAGATAAGTAGCTAAAACAAAGTAAAATAGAGGAGCAAGGGAGTATAAGTCAAAAATAAGCACGAAAGTCAAACACCTAAAACCTCTAATTCCACTCCTCTTTTGCCTCTTTCTTTTTGTCTTCTTTTTTTCTCTTTTTTTTTCTTTTTTTAAACAGAAAAAAACTAACCAATCATGTACACAAATGAGCATAACCAAGAGTCGCATAAATGAAGCAAACCCAGACTTATTTAAGAACACATTCCCAAAACAATTCTAAAGCTCCCAAATTTCATAAGGAAATTACAATCATGGCTATGGTTGGCAAAACCCAAAAAGCCCCCCAAGCTACCATAAATAGGCGGGCTGAAGTAGAAATTTTTGCTAACCAACTCATACGACCCGCCATGCCTGACCCCCCAGCCCACCGGCATATAAACCCGCCGAGCTAGTGTTTTTGTTTTTGTTATAAGTTAATGGTTGGAGTTGGTGTTCTTTAAAAAAATCTGATAAGTCCTAACAAAAAAAAGGGTGCTAACAAAACAAAAAAAATGCATAAAAAAACCTAGGCCCATAATTAAAAATAATTAAGAATAAAAGTTTATTAAATATAAAATACTTAAAAGAAAAAAAACCAGATTTTCTTAAAAAAATATCTTTTGTATTTTGTTTTTTTAAAAAAAGCTAATGTCAATTGCATGGTGGAAAAAACCAAACTGAAAAATAATATGTGTCCAGAATATTTTATTTTATTTTTTCATTAGTGTGGCGGGCCCGGCCTACAGCCTGCTTGATTTTCAAAGCAACGAGCCGCACTAGAAAGATGAGGCCGAGATAGCTTCGCTGGCCGGCCAAGCCCCTTTATTGGCATGCTAGCTGGGTTGTGGCCCAAACTGTCCGTGATGGCCCGCTTTGCCAACCCTAGTTTTTGGCCTCTGCAAAATTATTTCCACATGATTTATACCTTCACCAATCAAATTTTTTTACCTTGTATATCATAAAAGAACTAAAGCAAAGATGAGATAAGGAAAAGAATTAAATATCAAGTAATTATACATAAGAATTAATTGAATACTATACAAAAGAATAAATCAAATACTTTGTACAAAAGAAAAACTTTAAGAAAGATCTATACAATAACTAAAAATTTATCTTTCAAAATCAAAATAAAACAACTCGATTGCCCGGTAATAGAGCCAAAAACTTTATTGGGATTCAGGCAAATATACCGGTCAAGTTATAATCTAGTGATGAGATCAGATATAATTCCATAGGGAAGAAGGAGTTTATTTTAGATTCTTACTTAAGGAACTTGTTTAGTCTTTATACAAATGAATGATGGATTGAATGAATTTTATAAACTAATTAATTAATTAGATCAAAATTGAGTGTGATTGGTTTAAAGATCAAACCATGGAATGAGTGAATATCAAACTCATATGAATTCAAATAACTTAGGTGTATATAGGTATTAGATTTATATATCTAGATGCAATGCTTAAAGATATCTTATACTCATCCCTCAAGTATAAGATCTAAGATAAACTCCTTATATACCGATTCCTCCAATATATAGGCAATCAATCCAGCATTATAACCAAGTGTTAACAAGCAATTAATCTTTAGATATCTATTCTTTAGGATGTCAATATCTAATCCTAAATTATCACAGATTAAGTAATTAATTTAGATCAGAGTCTATAATATACGTGACCGCTACATTATAGATTCAACACCATCCTACTATTGGCCTTATAGAACAATGCATTAAGAACATAATTAAATTTTCAAGATATATAAAATCATGGACGACCAGCTAATTATATAAATTACCTGAATCAGACAACAGTTGTTGATTACAATCGCATTCCTCCGAGAGACTTAGATATACATTAGAATTTGCAAGGAAGGAATTGCACATTCAAAACCATAGGAGTCATATCAAGACTTAAGACAAATCTGTTTCACATACTTCTATTTTTCATGACCATTAAGGAGACATCACATTTACATTTTCAAATAAAGTATGATGTTTTGTAAATATTGTTTTCCTGATCTCTAACTTGTGGAATAAAAATCTCATCCACTTATTTTTATAGTTGAGGTTCTCATTTGTTCTAGAATTCTTAGTTGAATTGTTGTGGTTACCACTTATTTGTTTTGATTTGTTTGGTTGTTGTATGTGAAATCTAATGTTAAAACAAAACATGGGTTGTTATCAAATTATTTTGGTATAAAGAGATTAGTGTTAAGTCAAAGTTTGGCATCATGTTGATTTGTCTAGTTCCAGGGTGGCGCTTCTAGTGATTAATTATAATTATTAAAAAACTGTGTATAATATGGCTCAATTTAAATTCTTCTGCATTGTGAGTATTATTACTATTAAGAGAAGATTAAGTGAAACTTGTGAATTATGCTGATTGGATGGTGAACATACTAACTAGATCTCCATTAAAGTACGGTACCTTTTCCTGGATTTTTGGATTAAGAGAGTGATGAGTCATATTTCACCCACATTGTACTACCTTTTAGGACATATTATTTAGTAATTGGGCCTAATATTTTCCTATTGATACGTTTCATTAGTTTGGGCTTTGTTGGACAATTAATCCTAATTTGGTATAATTCGGATATAATTAGCCTAATTTAGTCCATTGTTATTTTTAGTTCATATTTGAGGCATTTTTGGACATGGAGAGCACCTTGAGGATTGATGAGAAGATTTCTACTTAAACCACCACTTTAGGAGTTAATTTTATTTTCTTTTATTTTATTTTGGGCCTGACTTTGGTATTTTAGGCCCATCTTTTGTGTTGTGGCTGAGTAGGGTTGAATTCGAGAGTAGTTATTTTGGGATTTGAAAACTTAACTCAGCCACCACTCTACACACTCTCTCATTTTCCTTTTTTGGCCTAGTGCTCTCCTAGAGTTTTAGTTCATCTTCTTTCATTTTCGTTTTGCTTTTGGGTCTTCCATGGAAGGCTAAACTTTGAGGTTAACTTCTTTAGTAGATTGTAATTAATACTTGCGGTTTATGTTTAGAATTCGTTTCTATTCTTCTTGTTTCCTCATCTTCTAATTTAGTTTTGTGCTTGTGCTATGAACATCGTGATTGTATTTTTATGCTTAATGATCTCAGTTTCACGTTTTTAATGAATTTCATTTCTCATAGTTGCTTAATTCTTTGATTAAAGATTAGATGTTGCATGCTTAATGCTTAATTATGTGAGTCCAATGATTTCTAGAGATGCTTAATTTCTAAACCTGGTTTGATGAACATATATGCTAATGGAAGGAAGTCTCACATTAATGATGCTAGTTGTTGATTGGACTAGGGATTGAGTTGAGTAAATGAACTTTTGTACCGATAATTAGAGTATTTGCAATCGAATCAGGGAGTTAATCTATTTTCATTATTGTTTTATTCATTCTTTCTATTTTTGCTTTTGATTAAAATCTGTCAAAACCCCCCTCCAATTTCGTATGTGCATTATGTGTTTGAACCTTTGTCTGAATGATGGTCCATGGGAAATGACCAAGGAGCGCTTCCTGGTACTACATTTGATTGGTTTAACTTGACCGAATACGACTTCGATCATAGAGCACTAGATTAATCCAAACACAATAAATCACTACATCAAAAAGAGTATTTGCCGGTGGTTTTATGATCTTACCGGCGGTTGTAGAGCACCTCTAGTGTAATTGCCGCGGAATATTGAGTGGTGATTTCCTTGCTTTTATCGGCGGTTATAACCTGCCACTAAGTTAGCAGTTCAATTAAAAAAATGGCATTTAACAGCAGATTGAAACCGCCACCACATACCAAATTTATCATTTCAGCTATTTTGTGACCTTTATTATATAAATCACTACATCAAAAACAATATTTGCCAGCGGTTTTATGAACTTATCGGCGGTTGTAGAGGACCGCAAGTATAATTGCCGCGGGCTATTGGGTAGCGGTTTCCTTGCTTTTTTCAGCGGTTGTAACCCGTCACTAAGTCAACAGTTCAATTAAAAAAATGGCATTTAACAGCAATTTGAAATCACCACCACATACCAAATTTATCATTTAAGCTATTTTGTGACCTTTATTCATAAATCATTACATCAAAAACAATATTTGCCAACAGTTTTATTAACTTACCGGCGGTTTTATGGTATATAGTTGATGTAAAAGAACAATAATAAAGTACGTAAAATAAGATCTGTTTAAAAGAGAAGAGTTTTGGAATCCTCCATTATCTTTTCTCAAACTAAGCCACACATCTCCTTTCTCTGACACCTTTTGTATGTATAGGAAAAATTAATGTTTCATTAAAATGTGCAACGGAGAGGTTCTAAAAAATACAATACAAGAACATAAAATAAGATCACTCAAAGGAAATTACCCTTTAGTTCAGGAACATAAATTAAGAACATACAATACAAGAACATAAAATGTGATAAGTCCCATCCAACAAAGAACTAGTAAGGCTTTTCTTTAGTTTCTCTTAAATATAAAGTTTACTTTAGTTCAACTTTGTCACGGAATGTCAACCCTCATTAATGCTAATATAATCTTGAAATGGTTATTCCACATACAATTTGAGTCAGAGAGCAAAGTATACTTATTTCTGAAACTCATCAATTTTATTTTTGAAATATTCAAACACCCATATCAAAATTTGCAATTCATTTTGTGCCTAGTGGCCTAATTTTTCTATTAGTATTGGTCAAATGCATTTTCCTCCTTGGTAATCATTGCCCTTGTTAGGGGCACTTGCAGGATATGACTAAATTATATGCTACATATCTTGTTCTCTACCTTATTTTGATTGATAATCCTATTGGGGGTGAAGAAAGTAGACTTCAACCTAGCTGGACAAACAACATAGTGACAACAACAATGAAAATAAATGATGTTCTACTTTTCAACTTCAACCTTATGTACTCCATTCGTTCCTATTTAATTGCCTGGAGAGAGAAAATCACACATATTAAGAAGTGTAATAATTGTTATAGTTTTCTTCAAAATAAATTTTGAACTCTCCATAATACCTTTCATCTCTCATTGTTTGGTTGGTTAGATAGTAGAACGTTGATTACCATTCATATAAACATAAGGTTAGAATTGGTAAAATTACAATTAATGTTTCATTGAAAATATAAGTGGACAGATAAACAGGAACAAGAATTTTTTTTCTCTATGTAGAAAGATAAAAAGGATTAGAGGGGGTACACGGCAGATAGCTAGTAGCTTAGTCAAAGTGATCTTTTCGATGCACAAATTCAACATCTTACGTGGTTCCTTCTCTTTATTGAGTAATAACAGAATAAAATAGCTTAACATAATTCAACCAGATCAAGACTAGGAGAACGTGGTAGTATTTATCTAACCTATTTATGGAAGTTTCCTTGGTGCTTCTAGTGATGGTCTGTGATGAAACAAATTGTAAGCGTATCACACGATTTGTGAAGCCTCATTAACTTGCATTGACCACAAACTAAGCAAATGAGTAAACTAGGAAACTTCCATTTAAATCAAATATGGAGGAAAAAGAAGAGCAAGGTAGCTAAGACAGATTAACTCAAACTAAATTAAAAGCAAAAGCTGTAAAAAATTATAGCATATGATTACACAATTTCCATCTCTGAATATAGAAGTAATAACAATTTCCCTCTGATTTAATCACATAAGGACTTTAGAGTTGATTAGTCCTATCCCAACCAACAGTACTAGGGAGTAAGTCAATCCCGAATAACCCAATATCTCAACCAAACAATATAACAATAATATCACGAGAAAGGAGAATTATCTGTGCTGCCTTAGTTAGTGCTCTTGATTGTCATATACATGTGCATAAACACACCCTGCACAAAATAAAATTAGAAAAAAAGAAGTCCATCATGCCATTGTCATCTAGAATAATCCTACAAAACCCCTTTGACCTTAGTCCTAATTGTTCTAGTATTCCCACTGCTTAGAGATGATTAACAGTGTGTCTGGATTTCTTTTGAACTAATTAAATTAACTGGTTTCAGATATCATACATAACACAATGAAGCAATCAATCACAAAAACATGACAAGTACACATACAAACATAGATGAGGCATAGTAGTGATTATTACAATAACAATACTTATGTTATATAATAATCCAAAGTAAGCAATATCTTCATAATAAAACTGATAAGCTATATGATACAAGCAAGACATAGCTTAAAACGAGTAGAAAAAGTCTTAAATTTGATACAAGGGAGACTTGGTAGTGCTAGAAAAACGTACCCTCACAGTATGTATTGAAAATAAAAAATAGTATAGTGGAAATACAATTGGTTCTCTGAAAAATTGAACAATAGGTAATAAAATGTAATTAGAAACTTATTATAAACATATAATAGGCAATAATGAAATTGAGGATCACTGAATCAATTCCATCAACCACAAAACCTGAACATAGAAATGAAGAATGCATATCAGAATAGAATCAGAAGATTAGAGCACAAACAAGCAGAATTTAACAGGGAAACACATACCACACACATGAGCTCTTAACTGTATGAGTCCATTGAGATATACGTTTGTTTTTTCTTCTCTCAGGTGCACTAGCAAATTATGGCAAATTCTTGTTCTAGTAAATTACGACAAATTAGACAAGTACATTGACAGCAATATAATATCCGAAATAGTAATCAAAACACGCTGAAACATAATCTACGCAAAATCAATCACTAACTTCAAAATTTGAAGAAAAAGAATCAATCACTAAGTTGAACTCACCTTTGGATCTCTGCTATTTGGTCACCAATTCTCAACAGCTCCTTAAACAAATCACATACAGAGATAGCGCATTGACAAAGAAGCAACTTCAATTTGAGCTCCATAACTAACGTTGCAAGCTAAATTTGAATGCAAAATACTCAAACCCTAGAGAGAGAAATTGGATTTTCTTTTTAGCATCAGAGAGAAAAAGAATGTGAGAAAGAACTTATGGGGGAGAGGGAAAGTGGATGAAACATAAAATGATGATGGAAATGTGATAAGTGTCCACTTATCTATGTTCTAAGGTCTATTTTAGTCTCTTTTTATTATTATTGTAGTGTGTTTGAGGCCTTTTAGCTCTTAGAAATGAATAAAATCAAATAAAGTGCTTTCTTGCATAGTTAGTTGTAGTTTCTTGGAAATTGATGAATTTTGATGTAGATTTGATGCTCTTTGATCTTTATTTGTGTTTGATGATGTTCATGTAGGAATAAATGATGGAGAAGTTTTGTTTTTAGAAGATTGGACTTGAAGATTGAAGAAAAGAATGAAGAAAGTTGAAGAAAAGAGGTTAGAAAACACTAAAAAGCTGTTAAGTGCCGTCAAAGCCCAAACCCGTGCGCACACCCTCCTCAACATATGCGCACCTTAAATGGTCCTGGAAGGTGCCGCCTCATCCCGTGCGCACACCCTCCAGGACATGTGCGCACCTCAAATGGTGCAGGGCAGATTTAAGTAGTGCGAAACAAAACAGTTTTTAGGACTTTTTGGCGTGATTTTCTCTGCTTGTCTCACATTTTCTCTTGATCTTTGTGGATGAGCTTGGAAGATCCTTGGAGTTCTTGGTGATTCTTAGTTTCTTCATGATGATTTCCTTTATCTCCTCTTCCATTTCTTCTTCCCTCTCCATGTTTGGCTAGTTTTTAGGTTAGGAGATTGGGGATTTTGATCCCAAACCTGATGTAATCTGAATTCTTGTGGTTGATTCTTGTTCTTATGATTTTAATTGAGTAATTTCTTCTATGCTTAATGCTCTTTCTCTGTTGATTATGCTCAATTGTTGAATCGCTTCCGTTGTTGAATGCTCACTTGAAACTGATCCATGAGAATCTGATTTTGATGCAATTGTGAATTGGAAAATTGATAGTTTTGCTAGAATTGAAGTAGATTACCATAATCTTGCATGTGCTTAGGGATAAGACTTTTAGATTATGAGGTCTTGATGAATTTACTCTTTCTCTTGTTTCTATTAGAATTGTTCTAAGGGATTAGGGAATTTGAGTAGAAGCAAAGTGATTAATGATCTAGGAATAGACTTAATCTATGGTTTGGTAAATTCTACCTTCAATTAGGATTTGTGAACTTGAATTGACCTTAGAATTAAGATGCATAAGGGAAGGATCAAATGAACCAAATCTCCTAGCTCTCTTCTCAATTGGTTGCGCCATCTTTTTAGCTAGTTCTTGTAATTTCTCTGTTTTTTGTGTAAAATTCTGCTAGGATACACTATTCTCTATGCATTATGTTTGTCCAAATAGCGAAAGTCTTGGGAATTCGATAGTCTATCGCATAGTCCATGTGGATACGACAACGTCTATTCTCCCTATTCTATCTAAACTCGACTAGTGCACTTGCTAATGTGGCAATTAAGCTATCAAGTTTATGGCGCCGTTGCCGGGGACTATTGATTAGATATCAACATTTCCCAAGGCAATTGCTAATTTGGACACTTTACTTCATTGTCTATACTCATTTTTTTGTTTTTGTGTTTTTCTTTTCCATCTTTCATCATTATCATATATTGCCCTATTTTTGTGTGCACTAACCTCTTTGTGAAGCTTGCATGCGCAACAAGAGGATAGAATTTGAGCTTGACTTGGAATTGGAAAGAACGATAAGGAAGAACCGGAAGCAAACTAAGGCCAATAAAGACAAGTTCAAGGCACATAGAAAGAAGGCAACTCAAGAGCAAGCCACTACTTCTCAACTAGCAAGGGTTGTGGAAGAGCAACCGACTCTAGAACAAGAGCAAGTGGTTTTGACTCAAGAAGCAAATATGGAGAATAGACCACCTCAAAGGGGGATGAATTTGGAAGATCTCACCGCTCCTCACCTTGATGGATGCGGTTCTAGCATAAATCCTTCCACTATAGCCGCAAATAGCTTTGAGATCAAACCGGCACTCACACAACTAGTAAGGGGAGACCAATTTGGAGGGAGAAAAGAGGAGGATCCAAACCTCCACATCTACAAATTCCTCCAAATTTGTGGAACCATCAAGATAAATGGAGTGACCGATGCGGCGATCCATTTGAGACTCTTTCCATTCTCTTTGAAGGATGAGGCTCTTGATTGGCTCCAAAGCCAACCAACCTGGAGCATTACTACATGGGAAGATCTAGTCTCCAAGTTCTTAGCTCAATTCTTTCCCCCATCAAAGTATGACCAATATAGAGCGGAGATATCTTGCTTCGAGCAAAGAGATGGTGAATCTTTTGCTACCGCTTGGAAGAAATTCAAGGCAGTCCTCTGAAAGTGCCCACACCATGGATTCACCGATCTTCAACAAATCCACATCTTCTATAATGGGCTGAACCGAAATATGAGAAGTTTGTTAAATGCATCCGTCGGTGGCTCAATTAGAAAGAAGGAAGCAGAAAAAACAAGATAATTGATAGAGATTATGGCACATGAGGATGAGGCATCGGATAATGTGTTTGTTGGAAGAGGAGGAATCGTGGAGCTTGGGGTGCATGATGCAACCTTAGCTCAAAACAAGCTACTTACTCAACAAATTGAAGCTCTCACAAAGAAACTCCAAAAAGTGCAAGTTGGAGCCATTCAAGCCCCCCAACTCCAATGTGACTTTTGTGGTGGTAACCACCAAAATGGTCATTGTGCTACTAATGGAGGTGGGAGTGGAGAGCAAGTGAACTACATGGGTAATGGCCAAAGGAACCTCCCCTTTCCTCAACAAAACACATACCATCCCAACTTAAGAAATCATCCAAATTTGTCATACAAAAGCAACGACTATCTCCAACCCGACCAACCCACCTACAACCAACAATTCACACAATCATCTTCCACCCAAAAACAACCATTTAACACATCTTCCTCATACAACCAAACCACCTCTACCCAACCTCCCAATCCTCAAGGAACCACTCAAACCTCCCAAGGTGTCTCTCCTAATCTTGAGAATGTCTTGTTGGCTTTCATGCAAAGAATGGATACTTATATGCAAGAGACTTCTTCCACCTTGAAGAATCATGATGCTTCCATTAGGAATTTGGAAACTCAAATGGGCCAAATTTCTAAGCAATTGACCGAGAGGCCAAAAGGGATATTCCCAAGTGACACTATGGTGAATCCAAGGGAGCAATGCAATGCCATATCACTAAGGAGTGGAAAAGTGGTATCACCTCCTTCTCCCCCAAAAATTTCTAAATTTGAAAAGGAGGGTGAGCCACAAATGAAGTCTAGTGCGCATGATGGCAAGGAAGATACTTCTAGTGGGGTGCATAATGATGAAGGAGAACCCAAACGCAAACCAAGTGACATTGAGATTTTGAAGTGGGATCCCAAGGATAGTCCCCCAAAGAAGACAAGAAAACAAATCCTAGAAGAAGGGGTCAAGCATGAAAATCTCACTCCTTATGAGATTTCTAGAATTCCATTTCCACAAAGGGTGCAAAGGCAAGATAAGGAGAAGCAATTCTCTAAGTTCCTAGATGTGTTTAGGAGCTTGAGGATCAACATACCTTTTGCGGAAGCCCTTGAGCAAATGCCTCTCTACACCAAATTCATGAAGGAGCTCCTTTCCAAAAAGAGGGAGCTCAACTACGATGAAACGGTTGCACTAACCGAAGAATGTAGTGCCATCATCCAAAGGAAACTTCCTCAAAAATTGAAGGATCCAGGATCCTTTACCATTGCTTGCGAGATTGGAGGTGTGGATGTTGGGAGAGCTCTATGTGACTTAGGGGCAAGCATCAACTTGATGCCCCTATGCTTGTTAAAGAAGCTAGGAGTGAACGAAGTCAAGCCCACTATGATGTCCTTGCAATTGGTGGATTGTTTTATCACGCATCCCTATGGGATAGTTGAAGATTTGTTTGTCAAAGTTGGAAAATTCATATTTCCCGCCGACTTCGTGGTGCTTGACATAGATATCAAGGCATGTGAGAAGGTGCCTATCATCCTTGGGAGACGTTTCTTAGCCACCAGGGGTGCACTAATTGATGTTGAACAAGGTGAGCTAATGCTAAGGATGCAATATGACAAGGTAATCTTCAATGTCTTTGAATCTTTTAAGAACCCTAGTGATAGCAAAACATGCATGAATATAGATGTAGTGGATACTCCATTGGCACATACTTGGGAAATTAAAGATGCTTTTGTAGAAAATTGTGTTGCCAATGAGATATCCAACTCATCTATTGCTTCCGTGATTCTACAAAAAGAATTCTCAAAAGTGGATGAGAAGATAGTTGAAGATTCTAAGTTTGAGCTTGAACAACTTCCTTTTGATTGCCACTACATTTCTCTTGATGGGAAGCAAAACTTCCCGGTGATGTTTCATGACTCGATTGATGGTAGTGCAAAAGAGAAGTTGCTCAAGGTTTTGAAAGAAAATATGTTGGTTAAGGGAGGAGAATCATTGATTTTGAAGGTGGATAAACTTGGTTTGGATTTGAATGACAAAAAGTGTGAAAAAGGAGATGAACCAGTTCTTGGAACCCAAGATATGTGGGAACCATGGAATTCGGGTGAATATGTTTTTGAGCCAAACTTGGAGCTTAAGGGGAAACAAGTGCAATATGTTTTGAAAAAGAAGGAATCACTTGTTTCCAACTTCAAGCCTCCATGATGTGGTCACACGTTAAGCTAAGTGACGTTAAACAAAGCGCTTTCGGGAGGCAACCCGCATTTGATTGATTGATTTGTTTTTTTATAGGATATATTCATATAAAGAAAAAAAACAGAGTATAGAAAGAAAAAGTATAGAAAAAAAAAGAAAAAGAAAAAATATACTTGTGTACTTTTGCACGTGTTTGCTTTTTGTAGGCTTAATAAGCTTTGGAGCATTGATTTGTTGTGTTTGTTGAACCTCAAGAGCATTGATGGTCTTCAAAGGGGAGTCCTTCTTAACCCTTCTTTTCTAGTTTTGATTAGATTGGTTATTTGATTAGCTCCCTAAGTTTGTTGATTGCTTTTGTGAATTGTTCATGGCATGGCATTGATCTTTGGTTCTAGTAGAAAGGATTCTTGTTTCTTAGACAATTAGGATTGATACTTGTGTTCCATTGTGAAGTTTACATGCTTTTGATTGTTTGATAGATACTTGTTGACATATGTGTGCATTAGTAAAATTGTTAGGCTTGTGGCATGCTTTATGTGATCTAGCAATGTATAGCAATCATGCAACCTAGGTGAGGATTTTAGCCTCCAACATGTTCATTGTCATGAGTGTTCATTGTGTGAGGTGTGCTCTAAAATTTGATTTTTGCCCTTGGTTAAAATTGCTAGTCACATGCTAGGATTGATATGATAGAGGCATTTTTGTTGTTGTGAGCCTTGAGCAAAAATTAAGCCTTGTCCCTTAAATTGTCCTTTGTTAGCCCCTTTGAGCCGTACCCTTCATTTCTTGATTATATAGATCATTACAAGCCAAACAAGTGTAAAACCAATTGTCCCTATCATGTACACACATAGAACTTTGGTTATGCACTTGGGAATAGAGTCTTCCTCTAAGTTTGGGGTAGTTTTTGCTTAGGGAACCCGTGCAATTCCCTAAGTTTGGGTTCCCAGTTGTTTTTGATTAGAAGTGATTCTATAAGTTTTGGTTTGGGGTGCATAGTGAGCATGACTTGAGGACAAGTCATAATTCTAAGTTTGGGGTAGGCAACACATTATGTTGATGTTCTTTTTGGGTAGTACTTGGGGTAGAGACCATTCACTCATGCATGCATTTCATTCATTTTTGCATATTTCCACTTTTCATTGTGCCATTTTTATGTTATGATTGAGATTTTGGGATACCAACTCATGAAAAAGCTAGCAAATTCAAAAAAAATTGGAAAAGATAGCATATACACAAAAAATAGTTACAAAATTGAAAAAAAAATAGAATAGAAAAGAAAGAAACAAGATTGTGAAAGAAAAGTATGAAAAAGAAGAAAAACAAGTTGAAAAGATTGAGAAGAAAAAATAAAGAAGAGTTGGTACTCTCAAGTTTGGTGATAATTCATTGTTTGTGTTCATTTTTGCTCTTTTTCCATCATCTTTTGCATTTTCATCAATTTTTGCATATAGGTGTCTACGATTTCATGCATTCCATTGTCCTTGTGTGATACATGGTTTAGCTAGTTTTCCTTGACATTTATCCACCCTACCTAAGCCCCATTACAACCTTTAAAGACCTCTTGATCTTTCCTAGACTTGTGATTTTTAGTAAAGAGACTTAGAGGGCAATCTCAAATTTATGGATTGTTGAGTGCACTAAATTTAGCCCAAACACTTGAGTGATGAGTGAAATACACTTTATCCTTGTA
This sequence comes from Cyamopsis tetragonoloba, assembly GCA_037177725.1. NCBI lineage: Eukaryota > Viridiplantae > Streptophyta > Magnoliopsida > Fabales > Fabaceae > Cyamopsis > Cyamopsis tetragonoloba. The sequence continues at coordinate 33,676,050 of CM074125.1, read as the reverse complement.
AGGATTGTTGTGCATTGCTTGGTTAGATGATCTATGCCACTTGCCTAAGTTGATTACTTTGCTCCTATTGTGTAGATTTGTGCCTTGATGACTTGATGGAGTGTGTGACTTCCAATGGTAACACTTGCATAATTCTAAGGTGCTTAGGTGCTTGATGAATTTTGAATGAACTCTAGGATTGATGCCATGCCATGTTGTTTTGTTTCCCTTGGTTTCGATTTTGTGTTTGCTTAGGGACAAGCAAGATTTTAAGTTTGGGGTTGTGATAAGTGTCCACTTATCTATGTTCTAAGATCTATTTTAGTCTCTTTATATTAGTATTGTAGTGTGTTTGTGGCCTTTTAGCTCTTAGAAATGAATAAAATCAAATAAAGTGCTTTCTTGCATAGTTAGTTGTAGTTTCTTGGAAATTGATGAATTTTGATGTAGATTTGATGCTCTTTGATCTTTATTTGTGTTTGATGATGTTTATGTAGGAATAAATGATGGAGAAGTTTTGTTTTTAGAAGATTAGACTTGAAGATTGAAGAAAAGAATGAAGAAAGTTGAAGAAAAGAGGTTAGAAAACACTAAGAAGTTGTTAAGTGCTGTAAAATGCTGTCAAGTGTTGTCAAGTGCCGTCAAAGCCCAAACCCGTGTGCACACCCTCCTCAACATGTGCGCACCTTCAATGATTCTGGAAGGTGCTGCCTCATCCCGTGCGCACACCCTCCAGGACATGTGCGCACCTCAAATGGTGCAGGGCAGATTTAAGAAGTAGTGCGAAACAAAACAGTTTTTAGGACTTTTTGGCGCGATTTTCTCTGTTTTTCTCACCTTTTCTCCTGATCTTTGTGGATGAAGTTGGAAGATCCTTGGAGTTCTTGGTGATTCTTAGTTTCTTCATGATGATTTCCTTCATCTCCTCTTCTATTTCTTCTTCCCTCTCCATGTTTGGCTAGTTTCTAGGTTAGGAGATTGGGGATTTTGATCCCAAACCTGATGTAATTGAATTCTTGTGGTTGATTCTTGTTCTTATGATTCTAATTGAGTAATTTCTTCTATGCTTAATGCTCTTTCTCTGTTGATTATGCTCAATTGTTGAATTGCTTCCGTTGTTGAATGCTCACTTGAAATTGATCAATGAGAATTTGATTTTGATGCAATTGTGAATTGGAAAATTGATAGTTGTGCTAGAATTGAAGTAGATTACCATAATCTTGCATGTGCTTAGGGATAAGACTTTTAGATTATGAGGTCTTGATGAATTTACTCTTTCTCTTATTTCTATTGGAACTGTTCTAAGGGATTAGGGAATTTGAGTAGAAGCAAAGTGATTAATGATCTAGGAATAGACTTAATCTATGGTTTGGTAAATTCTACCTTCAATTAGGATTTGTAAACTTGAATTGACCTTAGAATTAGGATGCATAAGGGAAGGATCAAATGAACCAAATCTTCTAGCTCTCTTCTCAATTGGTTGCGCCATCTTTTTAGCTAGTTCTTGTAATTTCTCTGTTTTTTGTGTAAAATTATGCTATTATACACTATTCTCTATGCATTATGTTTGTCCGAATAGCAAAAGTCTTGGGAATTCGATAGTCTATCGCATAGTCCCTGTGGATACGACAACCCCTATTCTCCCTATTCTATCTAAACTCGACTAGTGCACTTGCTAATGTGGCAATTAAGCTATCAAGTTTATGGCGCCGTTACCGGGGACTATATTTAGATATCAATAGTTCCCAAGGCAATTGCTAATTTGGTCACTTCACTTCAAACAATGGCTTGTTGAGAAGAATGTATGCCCCATCTGCAAACAAACAGGATTAGCAACTGCCATTGAACATGATAATTAAGCATTGTGTTTAATAACTTTAAAGACCAAGGCAAATCTTTCACTTTTCCACCATATAAGATATATTTTATGAACTAAGCAAGTTTGATGCTCCACATTGAACGGTAGACCCTGTCACAAGTAAAATTCTTGAATTTCTTCCAGATTTGATAATTTAGTTTCAAGGTTAAGATATTAAAAATGCCTTCTTTATCATGCTAGCCTCAACTGTATATTCCCTACATCTAGTTTTGATTCTGATTAAGTCCTCAATTTCATATATCATTGTTCCTAACTTAGTCTTCTTTAGAATCTGCATTTGCAAAATATTTTGATCTTCATTTTGATAATGTTTTAAGTCTTCATATGATGTTTCTAATATGATGTTCATTGTATGATTGGATGTGTAACCTTTGAAGTTCACATTTGTTAACAAAACTTGTGTCATTAAGATTCTGTTTAATGCTTTTGATTGATCCCTGTAAAGTAGTTTTTGTTACAAAAAAATATGTACACGAAAGTAGATTTTTAGATCACAAGGCATATCACATTGTCTTAGATTTTATTCCTTGTCATACATTTGTTATCATTAAAATATATCACAATGAAATGATTTTGACTGCACAATCTATTCTGAACTAATGTGAATGTCTTTTCTCTACTTAGATTATTGACATGCCATAGGTATAGGTCGAAGTGGTCATTTGGTATAGATAGGCTTTTGTTCCAACTCAGCTCCAAGCCCAAATGCTTTTCACTGTCAAATTGTTACTTGAAATCAAAAATTAAACCCAAAGAAGTATAAAATCTCAATTAAGTCCAATTTATGAAAGCTTATGTAATTAAGGTCATTACGCACCATTATTAAGTTAATTAATTTCAATAAAGGCTTAATAATATGGTTAAAATATAACTCAACAGTAGACGATAAAATGTATGGCTAAGTAGCTAAAACAAAATAAAATAGAAGAGCAATAGAGTATGAGTCAAAATTAAGCATGAAAGTCAAACACCTAAAAATTCCACTCCTCTTTTGCCACTTTTTTTTCATTTTTTTCTCCTTTTTTTCATTTTTTTAAACAGAAAACAAATGAAAAACAAACTAACCAATCATATGCACAAATGAGCATAACCAAGATTCATCATAAATGAAGCAAACCCCAAACTTTAAGAACACAGTCCCAAAACAATTTCAAAGTTCCCAAATTTCCTAAGAAAAATACAATCATGGCTATGGATGGCAAAACCGACAAGGCCCTCCAAGCTGCCAAAAATAGGCGGGCTAAGGTAGAAATTTTGGCCAACCAACTCATACAACTAGCCTCGCTTGACCTACCAGCCCACCGGCCTATATATATAGCGGGTCGGACTGGCCCGCAGAGCTAGTGTTTTTGTTTTTGTAGTAAATTAATGGTTGGAGTCAGTGTTCTTTAAAAAAAAATCTGATAAGTCCTAACAAAAAAAACAGGGTGCTACCCAAACAAAAAAAAATACATAAAAAAACCTAGGCCTATACTTCAAAATAATTAAGAATAAAATTTTAATAAAAGTAAAATACTTTTGTTAAGAATAATTAGGAATAAAAAACCAGATTTTCTTAAAAAATTAATATCTTTTGTATTTTCTTTTTTTAAAAAAAGCTAATGTCAATTGCATGGTGCAAAAAGTAAAACATAAAAAAAAATATGTCCAGAATATTTTTTTATTTTTTATTGTTTGGCGGGCTGGCTAGCCGGCCTGCAGTCTACTTGATTTTCAAAGCAATGAGCCGGGCTAGAAAAGTGAGGCTGAGAATGCTTTGCGGGCCGGCCCAGCCCATTTTTTTGCGTGCTAGGCAGGCTGTGGGCATACCGGTCCGGGATGGCCGGTCCGGAATGGCCTGCATTGCGACCGCTAGTTTTTGGCCTCTTCAAAATAATTTTCTCATGATTTATACTTTCATCGCTCAAAATTTTTTACCTTGTATATGCATAAAAGAACTAAAGCAAAGATTAGACAAGGAAAAGAATTAAATATCAAATTGAATACTACACAAAAGAATAAATCAACTTGATAAGTTTCCGAACGAGGAGCGTCTTGATTTTTCGTCAAAAAGAAAGAAACGTTTTAACTCACTCATGGAATAAACTAATAATATGTGCTGGTTGCAATTAGGAGAATGAATGTGGACAGTTTGGGATTCAATTAATGAGACGATATTCTGCTTAATTATGGAGTTATTTGAGGGATTTTGTAGAGTAAAATTCCAAGGCTGCACTTGGACATAATTGAGACGCTGAATTTTGGACAGCTAGAAGGCGCAAGAAAATTTGGAAAATTAGGAAAGTATGGGTCTTAGGAATTAATTTGAATTATGATGAACAATGGAATGTGATCTTTAATGAATGAATGTGCGCAGATTCTAGGGATGGACAGACACCTATTCAGCGTGAAAACAGCTAGGGGAAAATTGGAATGTTTCAGCAAATCAAATAAGTAGTTTAATTTAAGAAAGAGTATAAAAATTGGAAAATCACTTACTAGCTGGAATTTGCGCAGGTAACAGAATTAAATAATTACCAGAATTAGAGTAAGAATAAGATGAAGATGAAAAAGATGATCAAGATGATGAAAGACAAAAATGATAATAAAAATGGAGGAAGAATCACTCTTTCGGTGAAGGCGTCACACAAAGGAGGCGGACATTCCTTTGATATGCCAAACTTCTTGAATCACTCAAGAACATAGAGAAATCACGTCTCACACATAAACATATGTTTTTCATTCACATTCAAGGTCTGATTTTTACAAGAAGATGGTTCAGCTATTTAACATTGGTGCCCACATTTTGTTTTGTTACAAAAATAGATAAAATATTAACACCAAATAAAGCCTATTCATGGTGCTAATTAAAACTAATCTAAAACTGAAATTTTGCATAAAAACAATTAAAAATTATTCTCCATTGCTCATCTCCAAGGCTGATGCTAAACGCTAGTGGTTTTTGGGCTTTAATTCACTAAAACTACAAATTAAAAACTAATTCCTAAAAACAGCCAAGGTTTTATTTATTTATGTATTTATTTATTATTTTCTTGACCTCTATTTTTCCCATAACGCCTTTATTTGATCAATAAAATTTTAAAGATGAAATTGCCCTCGTAGGATCACGTCACAAATACTTTGTACAAAAGAAAAACTTTACGAAAGATCTATACAATCACTAAAAATTAATCTTTCAAAATCAAAATAAAACAACACGGCATCCAACAGGTTGGTCGGATGGTTGATGAGACCTACTTTGAGTAGTAGGTCCTCAGTTCGAATCCCTGTGGACGCACTTTAGCCTTTCAAACAAAATAAAACAACACGATTTCCCGGCAATGGCGCCAGAAACGTGATTGGGCTTCGGGAAAATATACCGGATTCAAGTTATAATCTAGTGATCAGATCAGATATAATTCCATAGGGAAGAAGGAGTTTACTTTACATTCTTACTTAAGAAACTTGTTTAGACTTTATACAAATGAATGATTGATTGAATGAATTTTATAAACAAATTAATTAATTAATTAATTAATTAGGTCAAAATTGAGTGTGATTGGTTTTGATGTGTACCTGGGATCTAGATACGGCGTTGCGATGTCGAATATACTGCCCGGTGTGCTCTGCCGTTGAGCAGGTGGTACCTGCAAGTACTCCGACAATAAAGTCAGTATTGGGCGATGATTTTGTCGTGTTAGGGTTAAAAATGTCATACATGTGCCCATGATGCTATTATGTATTTATACCTATAGGAATGACTCACGAGCCATGGAATGACTCATGCGTCGTGTTAGGTTTGTTTAATGGGCCGACCCGACATCGAGTCCACTTAACCACCAGAGTCCAGGCATCCCGAGATATAAGTCCAAAACAGTTGCCCCCAAGCCGGCAAGCTAGGGATGTTGGTTGCCTCAGGCTTATGTCTTGCCGGCACACGGCACGTCGGCTTATTTGGCGCTGTAAGTTTTTCAAGTTCATTTGAATCTTTCCTTGCCACATGTCCTACCCTTATTGGGCAGACTCCCTCGACCTTGGCGCGTTTTCATTGCACAGAGATAGTAGTTATGAAAAGTCGCGACATTTCACTTATCTATTTAAAGTGACGGACTCTTCGTCTTCCTCCCTACTCAATTCTATTCTGAAACTTTTTTTCTGTGCCAAAAATAGCTAGCACTCTCTGCTTGGCCTAATCGACGATTTCCACTCACCATTTTTGCTTCTCCAGGTTTTCTACACGTAAACCTCTTTCTCTTTAATCTTTGCTCTTTTCTTCTTCGCTTGCCTTCACTGTAGCGATAAGGTAGCCATAATTGTTAAGGGCGAAATGCGATTTACGATTTACAGCGGTGAACCCTTCTTTCTTTGAGAACAAAATGCTTCCTTTTGCTACATAAGGCTCGAAATGCAGGCTGAAGAAGCACTTTTATCCTGTTTTTTAGGGTTTTTCCTGTTCTTCTTCTTGGGGGCCCTTTGGTCGCTATTACTTATGTTCTTGGTCCCTCTTCTCCTCAATTCTTAAATAGAGACATTAGGTTGTTAAAAGGTAGAAACTTGGGGGGTAGTTTTGCTTGTTTCTTGTATCCCTTGGTTGTCTTTTGTATCTTGACTTCCAGACCTACCCTCGTTATATCTCCCTTTGCTTCTCCTTTATTTTTCTGCGATATTTGTTTCTTGTTTGCTCTTGGTACCTGTTGTTCTCATTTTCCCTATCTTTCTTTGTAGACATGTCTCCCCCTCATTCGTCTGTTCCAAATATTTCTAAAATGGATAAAGGGGAAACTATCGCAGATGCCCCTGAAATTCCCGTGATCGAAGTGCCAGAGAAATGGTCCAACATTAACTGTATAAGGCAATGCTTGTGGGTTAATCAGGGGGTCTTGGATACTCCATCAAATGTGGAGGATAAAGAAGATGTGAAAATTATAGAATCTGATTGGCGCAAATGCTTCCACCTCTACCCTCTTCAAACTAGGGCTGGGAAAAAAGGCTAAGAAAGAGAAAGATTCGAATGCCGGGAATACTTATGAGATGGTCCCGATAGATGAGAATGAACGGGTTTCCTGCCCATCCAACGAGGGCGAGAAGCCCTACATTATTCTTTACCATGGTTTATTTTCCCGTATCCGAGTACGGTTCCCTTTCTCTTCCTTCCAGATGGAAGTACTGAACTACTTGCAAGTTGCCCCTTCCAAGTTACATCCGAACGGTTGGGGATTTGTCCAAGCTTTCGAGATATTTTTTTGGGCGCAGGAATGACATTGCTCTACTTCGTTGTTCTACGTGCTTTTCTAGCCTTATCATAAAGACAAGAAGAAGAGGGAATGGATCTCTCTTTGCCAGAGTGATAACCCTTCGATATTCACTTGTTATGAAGAATCTTTCAAAGACTGGAAGTCAAGTTATGTTAAGGTTGTTCCTCGGGGCAAGGTCGCCTTTTGGCGGGATGGTGAAGGCCGAGATTTGTTTCCCTTGTATTGGAGAAAGGCCCATTATTGTTTTCCCCAACTTCCTAAGACCAAGCTGCATGTATTTTTTGAAGAGGCAGATCATTTGACTTACCGCATGCTATGTGCCTTTGTTAAGGAGCGTAATTTCCCAATCCATGGCAAGGATGTAGTACATGTTAAATCTCAGAACCATCTCAAGAGCTGCCTGGGTAAACGCCGGTTCTGTCATATGTTTTACTCATTATGTGTCGTATCTCATCTTTGTTCCTTTTTGCAGACGAGATCATGAATGCCTATACCGCCTGCTACGAGCGCTTCAAGGAGAGGACCAAGAAAGGCGGGGGATCTTGAGCAAACTCCAAGGTTATTCAGAAGACTGCAGAGACCGAGAAGCCTAAAGAGGATGCTCCGCCATCGAAGTCAGTTGTCGAGGTTCCGGTGTCCCCGCCACGTGCCAACATTCCAGTTACCGAGGATATCGTATACATAGGAGGGGATGGCGAGGAGTCAGATGAGGGTCCCTGATAATAAAACACAAGAGAAAGTCCACAGAGCAGGGGGATCAAAGCGGGGAAGCAGCCGTTGTTACTGATGAGCAGGAGGAAAATGTTGAGGCTCTAGCAAAACGAGCTAAGAAAGGGAAAGGTAGTCTCATCTTTCCTTCCATATCGTTATCTTTGTGGATGTATGCTTTTCTGTCCTAATTTTTCTTTACTGGGTTTTTATATTGTTGCTTTTGTCGAGCCTTCTGATGAACGTTCTACGGACGAAGGCAACCAACCTTATGCCCCCATGGCTCGGGGAAAGTGGGGCGGCATATTTAAGAATATGATTACTCCCAATGTAAAATTCTTGCATTCGAAAGACTTCTTTTTCAACAGTTCCACAGAGACCATCGAGGTATTCTTCTTTACCCGGCGTCTTTCATGTATTTGTCTCGGTTTTACCTGTTAATTATAACGTCATTTGTTGTTTTAGGCCTGCTGTGAATGCATGATGTGCTGAGTGGGCATTATTATGGCGTTTATGAAGGACATGATGTTTGAATCTAAGGCTGTTCAAAACGCGTTAGTTTCTCAAAAGGACAACGATATCCTGAACCAGCGGGTTTCTAAGTTAGAGGAGAAGGTTCGGGGATTTTAGAAACAATTGAATTAGTAGCAGACTGAGGCTGCTACCCAGGAGAGTGAGTTGGAAACCCGGGTAGATAAGTTATCCCGTGATGTAGACGATGCCCGAGCAGAGACTCTCCGACAAAATAACATATAGAAAGCTGTTAAGAAAAAATTGAAAGCCTCCATGGTGGCTTTGGAGAAGGAACATGCAGAGCTGATCAAAGCCAAATCTACCCTAACTACCAAAGTGCACCAACTCCAGAAGGATAATTGTATCAGCTCGCCAACTAGAAACTTCCTCTTCTACACCTTTAAATTGTATATATGTGCTATCTATTGCTTACAAAATACTTCTTTGATTCTAGCAAGTTCCCTCACTTCGTCAACGAGGTCTAGTTCTTCCTGGAGGCTTTGGTCATTGTCCGGGACAAGGTGAGACATCCTTCAAGTCGGATTGCCAAACTCGACCGGGATTACTGCGCCGATTCCATAAATCGATTTGAAAGGCATTTTTCCAATGGAGCTGTGGATGGTTGTTCGATGGGCTCATAATACCTGAAATAGATTCTCTACCCAGTTAGATCCCGAAGCCTGACATCGCTTTAGCAGACCTTCAACAATAACTTCATTCGTTGCTTTAGCCTTTCCATTACTTTGTGGGTGAGATACACTGGCGAAGTGATGTGTTATCTGTAAGCTGGCCAGCATCTCGCGAAACCCTATATCTGTAAACTGGGTTCCATTATCTCTAACCATGGCTGCCAAGAAACCGAAATGGCAGATAATGTTTCTGAACACGATGTTTTGTGCACGGGCAGAAGTTATAGTGGATGACGGTTCATCTTCTATCCACTTCGTAAAATAGTCTACCGCCACCAATAAATGCTTTAACTATCCCAGAGCTGCATCAAACGGTCTCAATAGGTCCAAACCCTAGGTATGAAACGGCCAAGGAGAGGACATGGAATGTAAATCTTTTGCTGTTAAGTAATTGAGCGTGGCATGTAACTGGCATGCGTCGTATTTTTTGACATGGATTGTGGCGTCGGTATTCATTGTCGGCCAATAGTAGCCGACTCGTACAGCCTTTCGGGCCAAAGCTTTACCTCTGCCATGGAGTCCACAATTGCCTTCATGTATCTCAGCTAGAATGTACCAGACCTCGGAGGGACCAACACATTTCAAGAGTGGAACTGAGATCCCCCTTCAGTATAGGTGTCCTTCTACGACACTAAACGGTGCCGCTCGCTTAACGATTCTCCGGGACTCTTCTGGATTTGTTGGTAATGACCCCCGTGAAATGTAATATGTAAGTTGTACTCGCCAGTCGCCATGTTCTACATGGAGAATTACACAAGGGTTTGGCAAGGTCTCTTTTATCACCGACCTCGAATTCCCGATGGGCTTCATGCTTGCTAGTTTCGACAATAGGTCAGCCCTGTGATTCTGGTCCTAGGGGATATGCTGGATCTGGAAACTTGATAACCCCTATAAACCCTCCTTAACCTTGGCATACTATTTCTACAGAATGGGTTCTCTCTCCAAGTAATCTCTTGGGCTTTGGGATACCATCAATTGTGAATATGATCGGATTATCAGGGTGGTGGCTCCTAACTACTTCGCCATTATGATCCCATCTAAGCAAGCTTCGTACTTGACCTGGTTATTGAACATCGGGAATGCAAACTTCAAAGAATACTTCACTACTTTTCCTTCATCATTCTCAATTATAACCTTGGCTCCACTTCCCTTCTCTTTGGAGGATCCGTCAACGTGGATGATCAAAGATCCCGACAAGGAAGGCCCACGATGCGTCATTTCAGCTAAGAAGTCTGCCAGGGCCTGAGCCTTTATGGCGTTGCGCGGTTCGTAGGATATATCATAATGGGATAGCTCAATTGCCCAATACATCATCTTGCCCACCAAATCCGGTTTATGCAACACTTGTTTGATTCGCTGATTAGTTCGCACACATATCGTGTGGCATTAGAAATACGGGCTGAGGCGCCGGGAAGTAATTAATAAGGCAAATGCGACCTTCTCCAATTTATGGTAATTCAACTCGATGCCCTAAATGGCTTTTGAGATGAAATATACTGGTGTCTGTAATCTGTCTACCTCCTTGACTAGAACTGCACTCAATGCTTCATTAGCAATAGATAAATAGACAATTAATGGTTTATCTAGATCTGGTCTGGTTAACACCAATGGTTGTGCCAAAATCTACTTAATGTGTTGAAACACCTTTTCTCATGCTTCGTCCCACAAGAACTCTTCTTAGCTACGCAATAGCCTAAACAATGGGAGGTATTTCTTAGTTGAAGCCGGCAAAAACCGGGATAACGCATCTATTCTCTAGGTTAATTGCTAGACTTCCTTACTCCTGGGGCTAGACATCTCCAACACGGCCTTACATTTTTCAGGATTAGCTTCTATGCCTCTATTTATCAGTAAGAATCCCACGAACTTTCTGGCCTCAACTCTAAATGTGCATTTGTCTCGGTTTAACCCTAACTAGTATTTTCTTAGCTGTTGGAAAACCTCGTCTAGATCCGCTATAAGGTCTTCACCCTCCTTCGTCTTAACTATAATGTCATCTATGTAAACTTCTAAGATCCGACCTATCTGCTCGGTAAACACGAGATTCATCATATGTTGATAGGTGGCCCCGACGTTCTTCGGCTTAAAAGGCATTACGTTGTAACAGTACACTCCGAAGTCTGTGATGAAAGTCGTTTTTCTTGATCTTCTGGGTACATGGGGATTTGATTGTATCCCGAATAGGCATCCATGAAGGACAGATATCTGTAACCTGTGGCATTATCCACCAACTTGTCTATACACGGTAGTGGGAAGGGATCTTTTGGGCAAGCTTCGTTTAGGTCAGTATAGTCAGTGCACATACACCACTTCCCGTTCGCCTTCTTGACTATCACCATGTTTGAAAGCCAATCTGAATAACGGACTTCTCTGATGAAACCTTCTTCGAATAGCTCTTTGACTTGCTTTTCGATTGCTTCAGCCCTTTCGTGGCCCATATGTCATTTCTTTTGTGCGACCGGGACGGATCCCGACCGTAGTGCCATCTTGTGACAGCATATCTCGGGACTTATTCCTGGCATGTCTGATGGTGACTAGGCAAACAAATCAACATTTTTAACAAGAGTATCTACAAACATGTTCCTCATTTCTTGGGGTAGGGAGGCTCTAATCTTCACTACTTTCGAGGGTTTGTCACCGATCTGGACCGCCACCAAATCTCCTCATTGTTAGGGTCTCTGGTATTCAAAATCCACCCTTGTGTCAAGATTGAGCATGAGGATAGCGAGTCCTTTGGAGAACTCCGACGTCGGAAATTTCTGTTCCTAGATAACGTCACTAGCTGCACTAGGGTTTTGGATATCTTCAAACTTTCCTTGTAACATTCCCTGGCTTCAGCTTTGTTCCCGTGTATTGTCACCACTCCACCTTGGGATCCTGGGAACTCCATTGCTAAGTATAAGGTCGAAACCACATTACCTAGAGTATTCAAGGTTTGTCTCCCCATTATGGCATTGTAAACTTAACCGGGATAGTCCGGCGGTTAGGTTTGTCTCCAAACGCACAGGTTAATTCCACGTATCCCTTAGGAATTATAGTGTTGCTGGTGAAGCCAATCAGACTTTTAGGATGCGGAATTAAATCTTTAGTCCCCAATCCTAATTTTTGAAACAAACTCCAAAACATGATATTTGCAGAACTGCCCTGATCCACGAATATCTAATGTACTTCAAAACTATTGACCATCCCAGTTATCACCAAAGGCTCGTTATCTCGAGTTTTTCCTGTAGGCTATCAGCTTAGGTTAATGATAACTCACAATAGTAACAGGCATTACCTGAACACTCTGTTCTTTTCCATCACGGGTGCGTTTGGCTTTTCCCGTGATACCCCCTGCTATGACATTGATAACACCCCGAGGCTGAGAACTCGCTTGCCGTTGTGGTGACTGGGAGTGCCTCCTTCCCTGTCGGGATTCAAAGTTCTTCTGGAAAGGGGATTGACCTCGGGCTCCTTTATCTCTATTTCGGGGTGAGACGCTACTTTGCCTACCTCGGGAATCTCTGGGCTGTTGAACAAAGTCCTTCAATTTACATCGGCGCACCAGGCGTTCAATCGCATCTTTTAATTGGATGCATTCGTTAGTGTAATGCTCGTGGTCTCAGTGGTACTCACACCATTTCTTGTTGTCTCGGCCTTTGGTCCTTATGATTGAAGTCCTTTCGGTCAGCTCCGTGTGCATTACCTCTTTATACACATTTATCGAGGTTGTTAGCAAACGTGTGAAATTTGTAACACTACAAGAAAAAATCGGATGAACAACAAACTAATCCCTCGCTAATTTGGTTTGTGACGGATTAGTGAGGGATTAGCGAGGCATTTGTCCGTCGCATATTTTTGGTCACTAATCACCAACAGAAATAGTTCCCTCGAAAATCCGTCGCTAATATGTTTTTGCGAGGACCATTCCGTTCGCAAATCCGTCACAATATCATCTCGCGAATTAGGGAAAAATGATTTGAACTCCCGTTGCAGATTTGCCTTCTGTTTTTCATTCGATTTCCCTCGCAAAATCCGTCGCAGTATGTCTTCGCTAATCCATCGCAAATATTTGCTATCTATATGAAATTATTCTTCACACCTTAGTGTCTATCTGTCGGTATCTGGTCGCAAATCCCTCACTACTTGAAAGTAATTTCTTCGCTATTTGGTCGCAAATCCCTCACTACATAAAAAAATCCATCGCTATTTTGTCGCAAATCTGTCACAAACTAAAAAATTATTCTATCACTATTTTGTTGCAAACCTATTGGATTTCAATTTATTCCAATTTTTCTACTTATAAAATGTCACAAATTAGACATTAACATGTATATATTACTAATATAATAACTCCAACTTATATTATAATATAATATAAAATAAGTTCTATTAAAAATAACAAGTTATAATAACAATAAGTCTTTAGCATAATCCAACATAACAAGTTATTATAACAATAAGTCTTCTACGTAATCCCATAACAGAACTTGAGAATCCAAGAAGTTATACAAGTAGTTAAATATAAGTCATTGTCATAATCACCTAAATTAGTCTAAGTTCACCCCATTAGTAACATCATCAACTTGATCCTCCTTAGCTTCTTCACCTCTTGTTGGCGCTTCTGGTGCAACTGGATTAGCTAGGTAGCCAGGAATTCAAGACAAAATAGGCACTAATTGTGTCTGGACAAATGAAGACATTGCTGGATTTACCACTGTAGTGATGTCTTCCTGTGTCACAGGTTTTGTGAAGGAGGAACCTGTGACATTTGGCAATGAAGTTTGGCCTTTAACGCCAATATCCAAGCTATGACTCGTTCCATGAACTCGTCCCTTTTTGTTGGTACCCGTTGAATCAAACCATAACTCAGGATCAACTAGAGAATATGATGAGGAGTCTTCTCCATACTTCTCTACCATTGCAGTATCATATGAATCCTAAAATAAGAAAATAAGAAACTTAACCAAGAATACCAATAACACAAACATATAATACATATACAAAAGTGAAGATACCTACAATGACATTCTTTGCGCGCTGAGAAACGTAATCCCCACTTTTTTCTTATGGGTATGATCATATAAATCTCTAAAAGAAATAGCCTGCTTCTTTTTTGCCTCCTGTAATCATATATGCATTAGGAAAATAGAATTTGTTGTACATGGCAATAATAATAGACCAAGAAAAAAACAAAATACAAATAAATTGAAATGCAAGGATTACTAATAACCATATATTAGCCAGCAAGAATTTTCTTTATAAAAACACACAAGTCAGGCATCAATTGCGCAAAAATCATCATGCTCATATAACTTGCTAGAAGTACCAACATTAGAAGTATTATTCCTAATAGCACACATGACATTTACCAAAAACTTCTATAAAGTAGGGAAAAAGGAAAAATAATTCAAATTTCATACCAAATTTCTCTTATGTTGAGCAAAGCTAATTGACCCGGCAGTGTGCAATACCTCTTCTGGCATGGCTGCCCTATTTTTTCTACCAGCTTCAGATTTTTTTTGCCACTTAGGTGTTAACCATATGTCCACCGTCATGTACCAATTCTTATTCTCCTGTTCACGGTCTTGAGTAGTAGAACCACTATCCCACCATTCCTCCTCGCCGTGAATAGTCCAATTTATATAACCATCCATAAATCCATAATGATACATATGCTTTTCTACACGAAATGATTCTTCCATGTAACGATTTTTGCACCTTCCACACAGACATGGAATGCGACCTAACGAATCAGAGACTATCGGGGCTCCTTTAGCAATCTTAATGAAATCATCAACTCCATCCTTGAATTCTTCACTTACACGATTAGTGGAATCTATTCTTCGTAGAATCCAACTTCTATCCGATCTCATGATTACTGTAATTGAGTTAACATAGCTATATAATTATTTCAAAATTTCCCATCTTCCAAACTAAGATTTTACTTTAAAAATATTTTCAAATATTATAAATAAAAATATATTGCATATCAAACAAGAAACTTAGTGGTATGGTCAAATATTATAAATAATATGTTAGGTATCCTCTATTGCATATCAAGTAGTATAAATCAAAACCATTTCTAACTAAAAAATTATATAAATTAATTAGTTAATTGCTAATAATAAACTCTTAATTTAGCTTTAGGTTGCTATACTAATACAAATATTGATCACACCTTTAGGTTTGTATCAAACTTGCCAACGAGCCAAAAGTAAGGTGGATTTGCCTGCACACGGAGGTCCAGGTAGCGAAGTTATCCTGCACAGCAAAAAGTCACATGCTGGAATCTGCATGCATATAGAAAGAACTAATTAATAAAAAAATAGATATCATAAAACTCAATAATAATATATATTTCTAGCTAATCATGTGTTTCCTTGGTATAAACAGAGAACTACAACTGTAGTACACAATATCATACCAAAGAGGAAACTATAAAAATAAAAAATAAGGGAATTGTTTAAAATGCAAGAGCATAAATGAAATTTGGGACCCACTTCAACCCATGGTAATATCTGCATGTACGTGTGTAATGATGTGCTATTTAAAAGGACACTAACCTTGGCCAATTCTTATTTGCTAAACTATTTTAATATAAACTTCTCTGAACCTAACACTAACATCTGATACATGCTCCCTGCAGGCACCAACCAGAAAAATTAAATAATGTCTTGATTATATAAAATGTGAACTAAAACGACAATTCGATGATTTAGAAAGTTCCTCCAATAATTTGATGCAAAATTGGGTGATGTCATGAAAACTATCAACTACCTTATAATAATTGGTTAATGCATAAACTGAGATGTAAAGCATATAGGAGTACTACACACTAAACCTCACTATAGAGTTCACAGTAAGAGCATTGAAATTATGACATCAGATAAGGTCATAAAATTTTATTTTCTCCAATAAACAATTTAATGATTTGTATGGAGAGGTCAACGAGATGCATATAATGGGACACTATCAAATTATTCTTCCTGTGCTGTGATTATCCAACTACATGGCTTACTTCTCTGTTTCTTCTAATTGATTTTGTAGCTCATTGTGTAGGCCCTTCATTCTAATTTCTTTAATGTGCCTTAGTTGCACTCACTGAGTAATCATTACCTTCATCATAATAAAAATTCTCATCTAACAAATTAAACATATACTTTTGTATAGTTTATAAGTGAGTTTTCATCTGTTATTTACGTAATTCAAATCATAAACTGTGTCTAGTGTTTACTAGGGGAGATTTGGGCAAACTTTACGACTCAGATGACTACTTCTATTTGAAAGAAGGGGAAAAAAACCAAATAAATGGGAGCAAAACCCAGGAAATGGCTATGAAAGTCCAATCAACTCAAAAGTAGCATATTTAGGATTTTTATAAAAAAATATAAATATTATTAGGGTAGAAGCCTTGAACAATATAAAATGTATGAAAATGCTTTAAGTTCTTCTAGTTAAGTCTCATAAAACTGAAGTGGACAAGTGGTGGCAGCTGAAAAACAGCCATGAATAACACTCTTTTAAGTGTTTGGATTGACTAGACTAAGTTATGCAAGGATAAAGTACACGCATATTTCCATTAATTTACATTGATCAGTATCATTAATTAGAGCACTATGATTTTTATATATATGCATAATGCTCTGTGAATAGATTTGTATGGAACATGGAGCAGCACTAGTCTTTTTTGGAAGAAACATTAGTTCAAAGCAAAACTTAATCCAAGTACATGGTTAAGCATAAATGCTCACATTCATGGTAAATGCATGCAATGAATACTAATAATTCCTCATAATATAATTAGTACCAAAAGACCGAATAAAGAAAAGTTATGAATACAACTCACACATAAATCTAAATGCATGCCATGAAATTAAACACCCAAGTAGCAAGCTAGCATCAACTATTCGAGTACAATCAAACAGATCATCAATAAATTAAAGATTTCAAGCAATTAATTAAATTAAACACATGTATATGTATGTAAGCACACACATGATAAGATAAATTCAAGAGGGGTTCTCTGTTTTAAATTTGAAGAGTAGGAGCTAAACCAAAAAAGGAAATGAGGGAAATGAGTAATGTATGAGTAATGTATAGTTACCACTGCAACTACAACCACAATGCCAACCCATTTTTAACCTTTTTAGAGAGTTGACTCTCTACATACACACCTTCATAAATCCCTTTCATTACTCTTTCTCTAACACATTGGACAAAGTACAAACAACAACAAGACTTTTTAACTGTTTACTCAAAACTGTCAATTACAGGAAAACAAAAAAAGAAAAAGGTTCTCATACTCCTATCTCAGTTGTGAATGACAGTGAGATAAAGTCTTCCATCCGATCCATTTTTCTTCAAATCATTGGCACAGGGTTTGAAAAGGGATCCATGCTTTACCAACAATAATAATAATTATCATATATAAAAACAACCTGAAAGATTACTTGTTCACTTTAGATGTAGGTTCATGCAATTCGGGTGAAAGTAAAATTTAATCCTACCATCATTTAATTGCTATAGCTAATAGCTATACAAAGATCATACATTAATAGAGACTATAGAGGTAAAGGCAAGGGACCACTTTTTTCTGTGCAAATACAATTAACATCTTATCTTCTTATCTCCTGTCCTTTTTCTATGATGCAATACTTCTTTCAATTTCTTTATTTTATTTTATATATTTTATCATCCCTCCATCTGTTTTATTATATAGCATAATTTAATTCTGATTGGTTTTCCCCTGTTTTCAAACAAAGCATATTTTGACTTCACTCTAATTAATTTAAGCATTTGGTTGACAAGTCTACGGAACAGAACAAACCAAAATTGAAACCAACTAGATGAGATTATTTTCTTTTTGCTCTGCTCAACCTTCAATACGAGCATTCATCTCATAAAATTCAAATTAAAAAAATGACACAACCCTCATCAGATCCACTACTCCTTCAACTAATCTACAGAGAATCACAGCAGATTGGAACTTCTAAGTGGCAAAAAATCACATAGTTGCAATGATATTCAGAACAGAAGAAAGAACTTGAACAAGCTTGAGATCCATGAAGGCATTAAACAATAAACTATCTAGAGGAAATTGCTGATGTGAAGTTGAAGCACAACATCATGTTGATTTGAGAGAGAAAACCAAAGAACAGTGAGGTAAAGTGCCGAATGAAATGAACCCGACTGCTGAGAGCTGGGAAGCTGAAAACAAGATCTTTCTCTAAGAGCTGGGAGGATGAACAGCGAGAAAGAGAAATATGAGAGCTTAGGGTTTCAGGATACTAGATAGCCTAATTCAAGAGAGGGAAAGAGAAATAAGGAGAGGGAAAGTTAAACAAGGTTCAGGGGCCTAATTCAAGAGACAAAAATATAAATTTTTCAAGGCAATTCTAAAAATCTAAAAATTAAAATTAAAAATAGGCTTAAAGAAGTATTAAAATTTTGTTTTTAATACAAGTTCTTTTGATAATAAGCACAAGTTTTAGTTTTTAGAGTGATTAATTTTCTTTTAAAATTCTTGTAAGTTAATTTTTTCTTATTTTTTTTTCTGTAATTTCAGTTTTTTAATTTAGGTCCCATCAAAAAATATAGAAAACATAACATGAGGGACTAAATACAAAATTTTTAAATTAAGTTAGACAAAATAAAATAAAATTTTTTAGGACTAAAATAAAAAATAAACTAATTTTGTATGAACTAAAACATTATTTTAATCATATTCATTATATAAATTTTGAATTTTAAAAAAATATTTCCATTTGTATTTGTGAGGGAATAGTGAGGAAACGTTTTCTCACAAAGGATAAAAATTTATGCTATTCCACTTGCGACGCAATTGCGAGGAAATATTTCTCTCGCAAATTATAAAAATTTGTTTTTCATCACATTAGTGACAGATTTGCGAGGGAATGTTTTGGTCGCTAAAAGGCCTCGCAAAGTCGTCACAAATCCCTTGCTGAGTCTGTTAAAAAATATATTTAATTTATGCATGAGGAATTTCATTTGCCTCGCGGATGTGTCGCTGATTTCTCGTAGATTTGCGACCGATTAGCGAGGGATAATTCTGTCACTGATCCGCCAGATTCTTGTAGTGTAAACATACCACGAGGCCCCTATCTCGGAGCCTGGCATCGAAAGGCTTTTTGGAGTTGGGAACCCCAGTTGCTGACTTATCCTCCACCTTGACCTGTATGGGAATTGGATCGCCATTGGCCTTAGATTGCTCCTCAATTCTGATCCAAAACTCAGCTTGATCCTTGAGTTCCTCCATATTGTGTGGCTTGTTCCAAGTCAACTCCTGTTTAAAGAAACCGGGTTTCAAACCCTCCATCAAGAAAAAAAAATTATATTAGGGGCCACATCTTTCACTTCTAATGTAACACCTAGATTTTTAGGGCAGTTTTTTTTAAAAAACAAAACAGAACACCGTGGAAATTTAATAAAATACATACATATATCAAAATACAAGTGTTTTAACTACAGTCCAGAGAATCTACATATGTCCATATAGAGTAGCCATACAAAGACTCAAATGACTACCTAAGTATCAGGAAAAACAGCTGCAAAACTGCTCACGCGCTGACACCCTCCGAGTCCGAGCCAACTGCAATATTGTAACCGTCAGTTATATGCTCGACATATTACTGAGTAACCCGTCAGCCATAAAAAAAGTTTAATACAGTATTACAGCCAGTCTAACTGGAAAACCGTCTCAAATCCAATCCAAGCAAACATACACACAACAAATACAGTTTCAATCACATAGATATGTATGCACGATCATTTTCCATTGTCATTTCTTTCCTCTTTTAACGGGAAACCCTGTGCACCGGAAATCCACCAAAACACGTGGCAGTGACGCGTATTGAGCTCATCATCATCACAATCCTGGCAAGCGTCCCCCAAGGATCCTCCTGCCGAGCTACTAACTCTCTCTCGAGCTAGCCCAGGGAACCATCTACCTCGTGAAGATAGTACCCGTTGTACTTAGACTACCTACCTTGTGAAGATAGCCAAATACTTCAGGTTATTTTCCCCTTTTCGGGATAACCCTACATTCTAATCTTTTTCCCATTTTCTGCTCTGTTCGCACATAGAGTGAGAATCTTTCCACTAGACCGAACATCCAAATATTTAAGTGTACATATGTATTTGAATTCATAATACCAACAGTGACTAGAGAAGAGTTTTGGAATCCTCCATTATCTTTTCTCAAATTAAGCCACACATTTCCTTTCTCCGACTCCTATTTTCTATATAGGAAAAATTAAGGTTTCATTAAAATTTGCAGAGAGGTTCTAAAAAATACAATACAAGAACATAAAATAAGATGACTCAAAGGAAAATACCCTTTAGTTCAGGTACATAAAATAAGAACATACAATACAAGAACATAAAATTTGATAAGTCCCATCCAACAAAGAACTAGTAAGGCTTTTCTTTGGTTTGTCTTCAATATAAAGTTCACTTTAATTCAACTTTGTCACGGAATTTCAACCCTCATTAATGCTAATATAATCCTGAAATGGTGACTGCGCATACAATTTGAGTTAGAGAGCAAAGTGTACTTATTCGGATGAGTCATAATTTGATATAAACTCATCAAATTCATTTCTGAAAAATTCAAACACACATATCAAAATTTGCAATTCATTTTGCAATTTCAGAACTGCTAAAATGTACTTTCTTCGTTCCTATTCAATTGCTTGGAGAAAGAAAATCACACATATTAAGAAGTGTAATAATTGTTATAGTTTTTTTTAAAATAAATTTTGAACTCTCCATTATACCTTTCATCTCTCATTTTTTTTATTGGTTAGATAGTGGAACGTTGATTAACATTCATATAAGCATAAGGTTAGAATTGGTCAGAGTACAATTAATGTTACAGTTAATGTTACAATGAAAATGTAATGGGACAGATAAATAAGAACAAGAATTTTTTCTCTTTGTGGGCAGATAAAAAGGAATGGAGGGAGTACAAGCGGTAGGAAACTAGTAGCTTAGTCAAAGTGGTCTTTTCGATGCACAAACTCAGTCTCTTACATGGTTCCTTCTCTTTATAGAGTAATGACATAATAAAATAGCTTAACATGATTCAACCAGAACAAGACTAGGAGACCGTGCTAGTATTCATCTAACCTATTTATGGAAGTTCCCTTGATGCTTCTAGTGACGGTATGCGATGAAACAAATTGTAAGCGTATCATACGAATTGTGAAGCCAACTTGCATTGACAACAAACTAAAAAAATGAGTAAACTAGGAAACTTCCATTTAAATTAAATATGGAGGAAAATGAAGAGCTTGGTAGCTAAGACAGATTAACTCATACTAAATTAAAAGCAAAAGCTATGAAAAAGAAGTCCAAATATAACAGACCCTGCACCAAATAAAATTAGAAAAAAAGAAGTCCATAATTCCATTGGCATCTAGAATAATCCTAGAAATCCCCTTTGTCCTTAGTCCTAATTGTTCTAGCATTCCCACTGCTTAGAGATGATTAATGGTGTGTTTGGATTTCTGTTGAACTAATTAAATTAACTAATTTCATATATAACACAATGAAGCAATCAATCAAAAAAACAAAAACAAGTACACATACAAAAATAGACGAGGCATAGTAGTGATTATTACGATAACAATACTTATGTCACATAAAAATTCAAAGTAAGCAGTACCTTCATAAATAAAACTCATAAGCTATATGATACAAGCAAGACATATCTTAAAACGAGTAGAATCAGACAGACAAAGTCTTAAATTTGATACAAGGCAGACTTGGTAGTGCTAGAAAAATGGACTCTCAGAGTATTGAAAATCAAAAATGGTATTGGTTATTTGAAAAATTCATCAATGGGTAATAAAATGTAATTAGGAACTTATTACAAACATGTACTATACAATAACGAAATTGAGTATCAATGAATCAATTCTAACAACCACAAAACCTGAACATAGAATTAAAGTAAGCAGATCAGAATAGAATCAGAAGAGAAGAGAACAAACAAGGAGAATTTTAGAGTGAAACACATACCACGTGCATGATGGAAATGAGAGAAAGAGAGAACGATGTGAACATGGAAACAAGAAGCTAGAGGAGTTTCACTCAAGGATTATCATTGTCCAAGTTCCCTATGTCCATTGAAGAACTTACTACTTGTGTTAATATGTGTCATGTTGTTATTTGTGAAGAGGACCTTTTAGGCTAGTTTTATTTTACAAGTATAGGGGCTGCCATTTATGGCGTAAGTGTTAGGAAAGGCCTAAGCACTTGTTTGTAATTTTCATGTTGTTTTGGTCCTCTCTTTTAGTTCTTTTTCATTTTTAATCCTTCCTAGGAATTAGTATAAATACTCTATTTTCATCTCCTTGTAAAGATTAGACTTTGATGAAATAAGATTTGTGTTTCTTCCTTGAGAAGATTCAGAGGTTTCTCTCTTTGGTCCTTAGCAACATAGCTTTGGAACCTTGATCCTTGAGAATTATCAACTTGCCTAGGCTTGTTGTGGCTTCTCTTCATTTTTATTTTTATTTTTGCATTTTCTGTCCTTTTCCCGCATTTTCCCCTTTTGAATTTTTGGGTTTAATTTTCCTTGGTTCTGTTTTGGCTCACAAAATTGAAGGAAATCCTACCAAATTGAAACTAGATCCTACACACATTCATATCACTTTTTTATTTAGAGGCCTTGGTGCTTCAATCTTGGTAAGTGATCCTTGCAGTTCTTGATTCATTCTATTGATTTCCTGTGCTGTTCATAGCAAATTTCTGGAAATTCTGTTGTGCTGTTCTTCGCGCCCATTTTTCTACAATTGATGATTCTTGATAATTCTTGATGAGTTGCTGAAATTAATCGGTGCAATTGGTTCGTTTTCATATCTGCATCAAAACCTAACAATTTGAGGTTTAATTGATCAAAATATCATGCTATTTGGATCCAATTTGGGCCGCGATTTTCTGGGTTCTGCGTTGATGCGCGATTCTGCAATTCTGTTATGCATAAATCGCAATTTCACAAACTTTCTCTCATGCAACCATAAAATTTGAGGCAGTGCACTCGTGTCACCATTAATTGTAACTTAATTTATCTTTTCATAATCCTTCAGTGGGTGAAAATATCTGACATGGATCGTTGTTGTGATATGCTTCAAAGGACAAAAAGTATCTAAACTAGTATAATACTAATCCAAGTTAGATTGTTTAATATCTTCCACTCAATATAACAGACAGAATTCTAAGTTTATGCTTAATAAAGACAACACAAAAAGGCATATGCAGGAAAGCTCAAAATCAGAAACACTTTTCCAATGGCAACCCCCACCCACAAGCTTTAAGAATGGTGCCAAACAATAGTTTCTCGTGATTCAAGAAAGGTAGTTCTTACCATGTCTAGAGCGTCCTATCAGAGACAAGTACAAAGGCAAGCTTTATGAGAACATAACTTGTTGACTCACAATCTCTTCCACTGTCATGCCTGAAAGTGTCAAAGAAATTGAAATTACCAGGGCGTAACCTTTAAGGTTTCAGAAAAAAAACTCAGATACACAAAAATCCAGCAAGTCAAACATCAATCTAATATATTACTGAACATCTCTAAAAAATGGGAGGAGGGAAGTGCGCTCCATAATAAGCATCTAGTAGATACAAAACGTCAATTGAAAATAGAGATCAAATTCAAGCTAAGAGGTTGCAATAAGACCCACCAGATTGCAGAACTTTCTTTCCCAGACTTATATGACTAAGCTGCACAAATCAGACAAAAGTAAACAAAATTCATATCGAAAAATAAAAATTAATCAAAGGATAACAATAAAAATCAAGTTAAAACATAGATCTAGAAATAGAAACACAGAAAAAAAGCCAAAACCAAAATTCTAGGGGTCAGCAAAGCATCTTCAACATCATTATTGAAATATGAAAAAAAGAAATTGCAGCTCATCAACAAATAAGTGGTGAATCGGAGAAAGAAAGCAAGAGAAGGAGAGGAATAGAGAAGCTACGCAAATAAATGAAAACGAGGCAAAAATAGAGGCGACCATGAAGAAGAACAACACTGGTGGAATCGAAACATAGACTCAGGGTTTGATTGACATGCTGACCGATCGCAAGAGGGGTGGAATCGGCGAGAAGGGAGGAAATCAACAACAAGGAGAAACGAGCGACAGGGACAAACCAGAGAGAGGGAGAAGAAACTAAAGCGAAAATGAACGAGAGGCCGGGAGAAAGGGAAATCTCTAAGAGGGGAGGAGAAATTGTTGAGAAGGATACAAAAGTTTGGTTTAGGGTTTTTAGCTAATGAAAATCATAACATAGAAGGAAAATTTTCGTAACTCAACAAATAGAGGGATTGTTCCTCCAAAATAATAAAAATCGCCGATTATTACTTGAGACCCGCCATGGAATGAAAGGTAGCGGCGGCCGTGTTTCTAATCGCTGCAGCAACTGCCGCAACATGAATAAAGCAAGGAATGCAGAGGTGGTTTCATCTAAACTGCCCGAAGATGTTTGACGCTACCTACTAGTTATCTTGTAGTGCTTGTTCTTTTTTTCTTCTTCAACTCTCTTTTTATTTACACTTCGCTTTCACAAAAAAAGTAAATAACGTTTTTTATTTATTTTATGGATATGAATTTGAAGTCTTTTTTTTATATATATGATGTTTGGTCAAAATAGTTTTTAGATTATAGATATAATATAATAAAATCACGTGTTCAACCAAAAAATGTTGCACCTTATCATCTAGTGTGTTGTTTCGTGTCTATCTCTCATAACACTACCAAACATGACCAATGTGGTTCTAATTGTAGATTGATAGTTTTACAATTATTGGGCAAGAGTTAATTAACTTAATTCTAATGTATTTTACTTGGATAATGCTTAGCCTCACATTTAAATTTTAGGCTTAATTGCACTTTAGTCCCTCTACAATTATTGGGCATGAGTTAATTAACTCAATTCTAAATTAACAATGGTTTTTTTTTGTTCGACAAATAGACATGCACCCAACCCTAAATCATAAAGACATACACCCATCCTAAACTAACTATGATTTTTATTCAAATTAGCAATGATTTTCATCCAAATTAGCGACAGAAAGACTAAATCCACCCATTTTCAAAACTTAGGGGACAAAAATCGCTCATTTGAAAGTTGGGAGACCAAATTCACATAAAATGTAAAGTATGAGGATCAAAAGTAGTGCAATTAAGCCTAAATATTATGAGTACTTATGTTACTCTCTCTCTCCCTCTTAAGTAATGATCTTCTTTATAAATATTACTTGTATTAATCGTATCCCAAATTAAAGATTTTTCTTTTCTATAAACCACTTAGGTCATTGTAGGATCTAAGTGACATTTGATTTGTTTATTGTTAACTCTCAATTTTTGGTAGAGTATGTAACATGTGAACATCTTAGTGTTCTACATTGCTGGTGGATTTTTAATTTTGTTTTGAAAAATTCGTATCCATATCTAGGAGGAGTATGTGAACGAAGACGAAGTTGGGAGGTTGGATTGTGAGCATAGGTTTCATGTTGGCTGTATCAAACAATGGCTTCTTGAGAAGAATGTATGCCCCATCTGCAAACTAACGGGATTAGCAACAACTGATTAACATGATAGTTAAGCATTGTGTTTAGTAACTTTAAAGACCAAGGCACACCTTTCACTTTTCCTCCATATAAGATACATTTTATGTACTAAGCAAGTTCGATGCTCCCTATTGAACGGTGGACCATGTCACAAGTAAAACTCTTGAATTTCTTCCAAATTAGATAATTTAATTTCAAGGTTCAGATTTTAAAAAAGCCTTCTTTATGATGCTATCCTCAACTGTTTCCTACATTTAGTTTCGATTCAAATTTAATCCTCAATGCAATATATCATTAATCCTAACTTAGTCTTCTTTAGATTCTGCATTTGTGAAATCTTACGATCTTCATTTTGAGAATTTTTTTAGTCTTCATATGATGTTTAATTCAAGTCTTAATGCACATATTTGACCTTTAAATGCTTGAGACTTCTAGTATGATGTTCAGTGTAATTAAAAATGCAACGAGATTCACAACGATTGAAGGCCACTTGTTTAGAAAAGGGATCTTAACCCCACTCCTGAAATGTATTGGCCCGGAAGAAGTCGGGTACGTATTGGCCGAGATCCACGAAGGTAGTTGTGGACACCATGTCGGGGCTAAATCCCTGGCTAGAAAAGCGTTGAGAGTGGGCTACTTTTGGCCAACCATGCAGGAAGATGCAGCTAGCCATGTCAAAAAATGTGAACAGTGTCAATGCCATGCCAATATTCCTCATATCCTGCCAGAAGAGCTGCATACTCTATCCGCGCCATGGCCCTTCCACACCTGGAGAATGGACATTCTGGGACCTTTTCATAAGGCCACAGGGAAACTGGAGTACCTCGTAGTGGCAGTGGATTACTTTACCAAGTGGGTAGAGGCCGAACCTCTTGCTACCATTACTTCGGCAAGGGTGGAAGCCTTCACCTTTAAAACAATCATATGTCCTTTCGGAATTCCGGCTAAGATAGTCACAGATAATGGAACACAATTCACAGGGAACCAATTCAGGGAGCTCCTTCAGGGGTTGCCGATCCGACATCATTTTTCAAGTGTTGAACACTCCCAAACAAATGGCCAGGCCGAGGCAACAAATAAAGTTATTTTGAATGGCTTAAAGAAACGACTTGAAAATGCCAAAGGAGCCTGGGTGGATAATCTCTATCAAGTATTGTGGAGCTACAGAAATACCCCGCAAACTACCATGGGGGAAACTCCTTTCCGACTTGTATATGGGATTGATGCCGTGATTCCAGTGGAAATTGGTAAACCATCTTGGAGTGTTATCTTTACCCCACCAAAATTCAAGAACTCCTAAGAGAAGAACTCGACCTCGTGGATGAAGTCTGTGAGTTGGCTCGATTAACCGAGATGTCGAGAAAGCAGCGAGTCTCTCAGTAGGCGACCTTGTACTAAGAAGAGCCCGTATTGGTCTGAAGAATGCCAAAGATGGAAAACATGCAGCAAACTGGGAAGGCCCATATCGGGTAATTAGAAGTATAAGAAAAGGTGCCTACGCCTTAGAGACCTTGCAAGGGAGAGAATTGCCACGAACTTTCAATGCCATGGATCTGAGAAGGTATTACAGTTAGAGGGTGTCTAGCTCATTTATGTTTAACTATGTCTCATCTTAAGATTGATGTACAATTTCAGTAAGGGGTACTCTTTTTCCTTCTCGGGTTTTTTCCCTAAGGAGGGTTTTACCTTGAAGGTTTTAATGAGGCCCCAGGTTTTGTAACCCAACGATATATGAAATAAGAACAAATATTAGTGAAAGTTTAAGATTTTAGTTGCAGATACTCAATGATTACAATTCAGCAAGGCATTTGAAAGGATCAAATATCCCAATTAGAGCGAGGCGCACTAACAAGATAGGCCACTGGCCTTGAAGTACTTCACCAGGATCAAGGATCCCAATAGGGTGACATGCCCCAAACAGGCCACAGGCCTCAAAGTACTTCACCAGGATCAAGGATCCCAATAGGACGACATGCCCCAAACAGGCCACAAGCCTCGAAGTACTTCACCAGGATCAAGGATCCCAACAGGGCGACATGCCCCAAACAGGCCACAGGCCTCGAAGTACTTCACCAGGATCAAGGATCGCAATAGGGCGACATGCTCCAAACAGGCCACAGCCCCTGAAGTACTTGATCAGGATCAAAGGTCCCAATAGGGTGACATGCCCCAAACAGGCCACAGGCCTTGAAGTACTTCATCAGGATCAAAGATCCCAGAAGGGCGACATGCCCCTACAGTATGGTTATGAACCTTAAATATTCCTAAGGGACCAAAAATCCCATCGGCAAGACGTGCAAAACATAAGTTACACATTACAAGGGTGACGACATGTTAAAAAGCGATGTTGGAGAAATTCAAGTTAAAGTCAAGATATAGGAATTGCTACGGGATGAAAGGACAAGGAAATGTCATTTAAATTT
The DNA here is from genome assembly GCA_037177725.1 of Cyamopsis tetragonoloba. Lineage (NCBI taxonomy): Eukaryota > Viridiplantae > Streptophyta > Magnoliopsida > Fabales > Fabaceae > Cyamopsis > Cyamopsis tetragonoloba. The sequence continues at coordinate 33,648,046 of CM074125.1, read as the reverse complement.
TAACGTTACAAAAAGGAAAGCTGGGTAACAAGCTAGTAAACTGTTCAACAAAATAAAAATAAGCCTAATTATTACAAAAAGAGCTTTAAGGCTCAGCAAGAGCGACATTTTCATCTTCAGCTGTAGGTGGCGACATGGAGTAATTGGCATGAGGGTCAAATGCTTCTAGCTCGGGGTCGTCAAGGTTGACCTGGGTTGGGGGGTCGTTATCATAATCCAAATGCTGACCCCCTCTACCTCGTGAAGTGGATGAACCCCCTTGAAAGTGAGTTGGACCCCAGGGTTCAAGAACTCCACTTGCTTCAGACAGCTAGCGAAGGCCATGTAGCCGCGACTAGAGATCAGACGACTCTGCTCCTCAACCTCAGCTTTAAACCTATCATTGTCAGCCTCCAACAAAGACTTGTCCGCCGATAGCTGATCTCTAACACGAGCAAGAAGCTTATTCTCCTCTTTAAGCGAAGTCGCTTCCTCTTGAGCTATGGAGAGGGCGACTTGAATTTGTTTCTTCTCTTCGGAGACTTTAGCATTCTCCAACTTCAATTGGTCGAAATTGGAGGCCGCTGTAGAAATCTCAGCCCTGAGCCCAGCCTCTGAAGCTTTCAGTGTGTCCCGCTCTTTGGTGAGAGCCTGAATCTGCTTCTCTGCAGCGGCTTTGGTGGCCTGCAGCTTTTGCTCTAAGTCAACACTAGGGTTAGGCCTCTCTATTTCTTCATGAAAAGCAGCATCAATGTCATGTGCCAAGGTAAAATCAAAGTACCGCCCGACATAAGTGTTATATAGGGCAAGAGAAAGATAATATACCTTCAATACGGAGCGAGGGAGATCCATGAAGAACTCCCCATGGTGGAAAGAGACAATGGGGGCTTGGAAGCCTTCCCATTGGGAAGAAGAAGATGGTCCCGTGGCAGGGGCGGCTCCTGTATGAAATGAATCGATCAGGGTTAGCGACTTAGTAATATCGAAACTCGTGGTTAGCGACTTAGACAACTAACCTCCACCTCTTTTCCGTTGCAAGGCAATACCAATGGTCTCCGCCTCCTCGTCATCCGAGATTGATATCTCGTTCTAAGGAGGGGGTTGGATGGCATCCAACTCTGGGGAAGCAGTCACAGGAAATTTCGGGCGACCTCTGAGAATGAGCTTCCTCTTTTTTGCAGCCTGAACCTCAGGGGAGGTTGCCGCGACATCGGTAGTAGCAGCAGCCGGACCTTGAACATCCCCTTGGGACTGAACCCCGTGGTCAGTCAGTAGCCCACGCACCAAGTTTTGGGCAGGGGTCTCCTTCTTCCCCTTTTTGGTCATGGCACCCTTCTTTTTCATTATGTGGGTGTAACCAGACATGAAGGCACCTGAAAATAAAGGCAATATAATGGTTGATATATTATGACCTATGAAAGTAATGCAAGTAATAATAAAAGGATACATGCGACATTACCCACAGTATCGGCACGACTGACAACGCCCCTTAATAACGTCTTTGCACTTTACGAGACCATGTTGCTTGTTGAACTCACAAAAACCAGAAATAATAGCTAGTTCTGAGTCAAGCAATGAGCCCTAGTCGGTCACATAGGTCTCGGCCCCATGCAGGTAGTGCTCATAAGACAAATAAAGGGGAAACAGAGGTGACCCGTTTGGACCCGTCCAGAAGGGATAGTCCTCCCCAAGTAGGACACTTTGAAGTAAGCATCCTTGAATGGGGGAAAAGAATCATCATACAACATGAAAAAGGCGTGGTCCTTCCTCTGGCGAAATTAGATAAAACTAAAGTCGACGAGATGGTAGGGCATGAAAAGGTATAGAAAGAGGTTGCAGGAGGCTTCCCAGTTGTTGGCCAAGCAGAATCTCTCAAATGCGTTAATAAATCCCCAAGCGTTTGGGTGGAGTTGAGAAGGCGCCACTTCAAGTCGGTTGAGGATCTCGACTTAAAAGATTGAAAAGGGGAAGCGCAGACGAATTTCATAGAAGAAACACTCGTATAGCATCACAAAGTCTGGCGCTCCTTTCCGGGGGCAGGACCCATTGCGCTCATTGGGATCAACGCGTTCAGCTTTGTATAACGTGATCGGACCAGAGGGAATGTCTTCTGCTGGTGTGGCGCCAGGGAAATGCATGGCCTCCCTAAATTCAACCTCTGTGACATGGAACTTCAGGGTGGAGGTCAGCCCGGAGGAAATCTGTAGGATGTCGTGGTCAATCCACAACATACTCCTCATCTTTCAGATACCTTGAAGTCTTTTGGGGACTTCAATTCTGGCGGCCTTCTTAGAGGGGCCATACCATTCTTCAATTGTCTTGCGATGACGCTCTAGAGCCTTGCTCCTAGAAGGTTTCCGGACAGCTTGGACTGGGGCTGAGGTCGAGGGCGATTCTGAGCCCGACATGGAAAGAGGGTCAGAAGAATTACAAGAGTTATTAGAAGAAGTAAAACTAGAAGCTTCAGACGAAGTACAGATTAGCAAGGGCGCAAGAGGATGTAATTTAGATGTTATGACATTATCACTACCCTCAGATGACTCGTCATACTCGTATTTGCCAACTCCATACCTTAAGGGTATGGGGCAACAGATTGAGAAAAGGGGGCCCCAGAGAAGGGGATGAGTTGGGGAATACCAGGGATGAACTCCCCGGAGGCTTCAAATAAAGGTTCATTGTTAGAACCAGAGGTTGAAGGGGGAGTGGGGATGTGATGACCACTGCCATCACTGAGTTCAGGTCCAGAAGGAGAACCAATGAAATCCCCAACCTCCCCAGAAAGACTCTCTTTTGGGGGAAACTCGTAGGCCTCTCAGGAGTAGACATTTTAAGAGAATCAAAGAAGAAAGAAAGCACACAGAAACAGAGAGCAGAGAATGAAGGGAGATACCTGGAAATGTTGAAGGAGAGAGGACCGAGGGTGGCTGGAAAACAGCAAGGAAAGCACAAAGTTGACGGCGAAAGAGCGAGAGAAAGTATGCAAAGAAGGTTTGGAAGCAAAGAAGACTTTTTAGGTTAAGTGAGAGAATATTTATAGATAGAGAAAGGGAAGACGAAGCATGAAGAAGAAGTAACGGCCTAAGGTGCAGTTAATGCGCGCAGACTTGATGTGATTGAATAATGATGGGCACAGCCCACGAAGGGTCACAACCAATACCACTAAGACACGTGTCATGTAAAAAACTGACGGGAGAATTCAAATGACAACAACTTGGGAGAATTCAAGAAATGTGATTTTTCATGAAAATATATTTCCATATGTTTCTGATTCAAAAACTGCTAATACTGATAAACTTGTTTTTGATACTCAAATATATTTCTATGATCAACCTTCAACTAATAATGCTTCATCCTTTGATCTGAATAATACAGCAGAAGTTATGCAACATGTTTCTACTTCCATCAATGAAACACCTAATGCTTTGGTTCCACATAAATCTAATTGTGAATTGCTTGAATCCTCTGAGGTTTCTAACACATCCAAGAGAGTCAAAAAGGCTTCTGGATACTTAGATCAATATTACTGTGGTAAGGTTGCTTCTGTTCATTCTGTATTGTCTTCTACTCCATATCAAATAGAAACATTTGTAAATCTTACCAAATGCAGTACTAATCGTACATCCTTTTGTTTCTCAAGTAGCAGAACGAGCGTTAGGTGAAGGTGGAAGAATTGTGCTTAGGGAAGAAGCCATAGTAGTTGCTGAATTCATCAGGGTCATTGTAATAGAGATACAAAAAAGGATCTCCAGAGAAGAATTTGGGATCAAAGATAAAAGATGATTACAAGAAGTACTTAGCCTAGTATTTATAGGAGAATGTCTAACAAACTAACTACTATGCTTCCTAATTCTGTAACAAAATGCAGTACTAATCATACATCCTTCTGTTTCTCTTTGTCTTTAAATCCTGAGCCAACTTCTTTAAAAGAAGCCAACAAACTTCAATATTGGAGACTTGCCATGGAATCTGAGCTTGCTGCTTTGCACAAGAATGACACTTGGTCACTGGTACAACTTTCTAAAGGGAAAAAGGTTGTAGGCTGCCGCTGGGTCTACAAAGTTAAAGATGATGGCACTATCAAGCATTACAAGGCAAGACTCGTTGCCAAAGGCTTCACACAAACTGAGGGCCTTGACTTCTTTGAGACATACACACCAGTTGTAAAGATAACTACTGTCATATTGCTCCTCGCCCTTGTAGCTGCCAACAATTGGTATTTGCATCAGTTAGACAAAGATAACGCCTTTCTCCATGGCAATCTGCACGAAGAAGTATACATGAGAGCACCACAAGGTTTAAAACTCCCTCGGCCTAATCTAGTATGCAGGTTAAAGAAATCTCTTTATTGCTTGAAACAAGCCAATAGGGAATGGAATCAGAAATTAACTTCTGCTTTGTGTTCCTTTGGATATCAGCAAAGAACTTCAGATGACTCCTTTTTTGTTAAACATCATGGTGTCTCTTTCACATCCCTGCTTGTATACGTGGATGATGTTATATTAACAGGTAATGACTTGAAGGAGATAACTAGTGTCAAGCTGTTTCTGGATTCTCGTTTCCACATTAATTAAGGACTTGGGATAATTGAAGTATTTTCTCGGTTTAGAGATTGCAAGATCCTCCAAAGGAATTCTCTTAAATAAAAGAAAATATTGCTTGGAGCTCCTTGATGAGTTTGGGTTACTTGGGTGTAAACCTGCACCTACACCTATTGATCCCTCAAACAAGCTCACTATTGAGGGAGGGGAACTACTCGATAATCCTACTACCTCTCGAAGACTCATTGGATGACTCATTTATTTGACAAACACTAGACCAGAAGTGAGTTTTGCTATTAAGCACTTAAGCAAATATGTGTCTCAGCCTCGGCAACCTCATCTTCGAGCTGCTCTCAGAATATTACGCTATCTAAAATCCTGTCCTAGCCTTGGATTGTTCTATTCCAGTGCCAACAATTTCTATGTTCAAGCCTTTTCTGATTCTCATTAGGCCACATGCCTAAACACTCGAAAATGTATTACGGGCTATTGCCTTTTCCTTGGACCTTCCTTGATTTCTTGGAGAACTAAGAAGTAGTCTACCATATCAAGATCCTCCTACGAGGCCGAATACAGGGCGCTTGCCTCTTTGGCTTGTGAAATTCAATGGATTAAATATTTGTTGAATGATATGCGTATTCATGCTGCTACCCTTCTCTACATTTATTTATAATCAATCTGCAATACAGATTGTCAAAAATCCGACATTCCACGAACGGATGAAGCATGTTGAAGTTGACTGTCACTTCATTCGCATCAAGATTCAAGAAGGTCTTATTCGTCTCTTCTACATCCTTTTGCACAACCAGATTGCGTACTCTTTTACAAAGGCTTTGTTTCCTTCTCCTTTCCAGAATGCTATCTCCAAGCTGGGTCTTAAGAGCATTCATGACCCACCTTGAGGGAGGGTATTAGGATTAATACTTTAATGCTTCTCTATTTATCAAATACACATTGTATTTTTATCTAACTCCTTCACATAGTTAGTTTCACTTTATGTTAGGTAGTTATTTAGTTACTACTTTCTGTTATTAGTCTCTAGGAATTATGTTCGTCTCCAATAATGTATATAAACCTTCATCTATCAGTAATGAAAACTGAGTTGATCATTTTCTGTAATTACCGCTATGTTGTGTCCGAGTTTCTTCCCTTTCTTTTGCTAATATATTACTGTTAAAATCATAGAAAAGAGAAATCTGGAAACCATAAATTTAATTCGGGGAAACATAACGAGGACATTCTATGAACCACTGTATCAATCTCAAGCACATTATGCACAAAGTTACCTAAGAATTGAGGAACTGATGCGAGAATATTGAAGAACACGAACAAATTGGAAGAACGAAATCGGAGCTTCAAGGAGTTTATGGAGCCACGCCTCCCCGGACGAAGGGTTTGGTACAAGCTGCTGGTTTGAAGATGATATTAAATTAAGGACAAAAATGAGAAAATTATATATGCTTGCTGTTTTGAAAATAATGAAGTAAAAGAAATATGAGAGAGAAAGGAGAGAATGTAATTTAGTGAAGTGTCGAATACAATAGGTGAGTGCTCTATTTATAAGCATAATCTAGGCTCACCGACCAGAGTACAAGAGATAAAGATAGAGCTAACCAACTATATGAGTACAAGATAATTCCTCTATGATATAAACATTCCTAATAGATAACTCCGTTAAGAGATATGGGCATCCACTAGATAAATATTCATAACACTCCCCCTTGGATGTTCGTTTCTTCTTTTAGGATGTGTCTCATTAAAAACTTACTAAGGAAAACCCAGTGGGACAAAACCCTAGTGAAGAAAAAAGAGTACACAATCTTTTGATACGCATGAGATGTTGCCTCATTAAAAACCTTTCCAGGAAAACCCAATGGGACAAAACCATAGCTAAGGGAAAAAGAGTGCAGCGCATATCAACTTCCCCTCAACACAATATTCTTCAAAACTTCTTGAGCTGAATAATAATTCAATTTGCAAGATCTTCATGTGCTTTTACAAATAGTACGAGACCCGAACATCGTGAAATTGTTGTCTTCATCTCTTGAGCCTTGGAAGCTAGATCGTTGCTGGCATAAAACTTCTAGTGTTAACTCATACACACTTCGATAGGAAAAACTTCAATAGAAAAAACCTAGCAATCACAATAATTTATACTCCCCCTGAATTATACAAGATTTCTAATTTCATACCAAATGATTTCAAGTGTCCTCATAGTTGCCACGTTAAAAACCTTCCTAGGTAAAACCCTATGGGAGAATAACCTAAACAAAGGAAAAAAGAGTGTAGTAGCTCCTCCAAAATCTTTGTTAGTAAAACCTCTCGGGAAAAACCTCCCCAAAGGAAAAAGAAGGAGAACATATATCTTATCTTCAATGACTTAGCATCTAGGATACATATGAGTTATAAGCTCTTCAGGAGGTAATTGCTTTCACCTTTTAGAATATTATGTGCTAAGTCAACAAGTAAGGACATCATAAATGATACTTGCATAAAATGATCCTTTGTAATACATAGGATGTAAGACTATGTTATAGAATGTCACCTGGTGTTTCCGGACCATTGAAGTCTCATCAATAACTTGTAATCATTTCATTACTCTTTAAACTCAAACTCTAGGTTGAGCTACCATCATTGCAATCAAGAATAATATCAATTCATTTTGCATTTACTCGTTAGCATTTGATCAAGTCATATCTTTTGTAATGAAACATTTCTCAAACATATTAATAGACATCCCTTTTGTCTATTGACCATGTAAACTTCAGATAATAAGTCACAGAGGTTCATACTCAAATGTTGAAGAACTTTTCTATGATCTTGTGTGCCACCGTATGCTTATCAAAGCACATGTGGTCATTATCGAACAATTATACATTTTCTTAAATATTTTAAGTGAAACACATATTTGAATCAATTACCTTTAAGGTAACACCTTGAATATATGCATTGTGCTTGCAATATGACAAATTCCAATAATAAATAACCAGGGTGAAATAATATATGAAACATATTATAAAAATGAAATGCATGACTTAATTTTCTAATGAGCGCGCTAAAGTAATTCTATTATATGAAGTCAATAGTTTGAACTTCAAGTTCACAAAACTTGGACCCATAGGCCCTTTTCTATCATTATTTGATCGATCATAAAATGGATATACATGTATAATATATGATCCCCTTTCACTTATCCATCACTTTTTGCATATGAGTATCGGTTCCACTCAAAACTCATCATTGTCTTCGGCCGCTATCTGATATCGGAATATTTCTCATGAGGTACCTTTTATTTCAAACATAGGCCATCTATTTTGATTTAGATATCTATGCCTCTTCAAAGGGCATATTATAACTTATTAATTCGTATATGTCTTTAAATTTCCAACTACAATGCTTGTCATAGCATTTAATTCATGAACTATTTTACATTGGAACCAATATTAACAAAGTTCGCTGCTAAAAATATATCATACTTAAATGTATAACTTTATTTTCAAAATTGGCAAGCTCTAAAATACTATGACATCATATCATATATCTTAATACTCAAACTTTTAATATAGGTGTGGGATGAAGATGGTATCTGATGATGGGATAAATTATCTAATTTTATTCCCCATACCTCTACTAAAAGGGACGATGGCGAAAGCCCAATATATAGGGACAACAATCATAAATGCCCACCTTAAATACAGGAATCAGGAAACGGTCAAGTCAGACAATTAATGTAGCATGAAAAACGATAATGTCAGGTACACATGACAAAGAAGTGCACTGGCCACAGTACCATCACTTCAAGCCTCCCTCAGCCAAGGCTTCAAGGCTTGCGGGGCTGGTGGACCATCCAGATCTCACCCCGGTCAAGCCGACCTGAGCTCCGACCCAACCATCACTTCAAGCCTCACTCAGCCAAGGCTTCAAGGCTTGCGGGGCTGGTGGACCAACCAGATCTCACCCCGGCCAAACCGACCTCAAGACTACTCGCCACGAATCAATCCCAACAGTCGACTCAGCATCTAGTCAGACCCGGCAAATCACGGGAAAAAAAGACAGGAATCAATCAGAGGATCCGAATCAAAGGTCGTATCAATTATCAACATATCAGAACTTTCCTAAATTAGAATGAACCTAGACATTAGGCATAACGAGTATGATATGTATAAATAGCCATAAGGCTCTCATTGGTAACCAAGCTCACTGTAAATACCACAGTTCTTATTAGGGTTCAGGCACCGGAATACCACCGTCGTCGGGACCCGGGAGCTGTGAGTGAACATATATAAATATATATATATATATATAAATATATATATATATATATATATATATATATATATTATTTTATTAATAATTCACTAAGTGGAAAATATTTTATTTTATTAATAATTGAAAAAAATAAACAAAGAGTTAACACTTTTTTATTTTAAAATTATGAAAAATTTAAAATAAATTATGAGTTTTACGTTAAAAAAAAAAGTACTCACGAATACAAAACAGTGCAGGTACTAGTATTCCAACAAAAAAAAAGAGCACCAGAAAAATTCCGTATGATTATCTTTAGCCAAACGAAGTTCCGGCTCTCTTTGTGTTGGTAATCGATTCATGTTGATATCACTTGGGAAATGATTTTTGTATGTTGTTGGTCATTTTAGCATAGTCATAATTTAAAAGAATGGTTGGGTATATATATCCACATTATCATAGAAATATCAAGTAACTTAGTTTTATCATATCAATCAAGTTACTAAAGTTATATGTTCAAGCTAGTTTCTCAAGGTAGACACTCAATCAGGATTAGCTTCACATTCTTTTCATTTTAATTATTATTAAGAATTAAGAAGTTGATCCAGAAAGATACAATATCAGCCAATGACTCTAATCTGCTTAATTCGTTGATTTGGTAAAGATTAAATATTTTTTAATATATATTATAGATTAGTAGATATTGTCAATTTCATAAGCACCCTATTTGGAAATCAATTAGTCATATGATTTTTTTCATTGTTTACTGCATGAAACTTTTGTTTTATGTTTGGCTTAATTATACTTCTGTTTTGTATATATATATTTGATCTTTTGATTTTTAAATGTACGATTTTTGTCTCTCAAGTTTATAAAATGAGCAATTTAAGTCCCTTATCGAGTTTTAGAATCCGAGTGAAACCAAATATAAGAATCTAGTTAGCCTTATAGTACTACACTACTAACCTTAAGTCAAACATTAGAATATAGTCATAACTAGATTCTAAAATTTGTTAGCTTCAGCACACCAAAAACTACACTCTACAATCTCTTCACTTTATTTCACCATTATTTCACTTTATTTACACTCTCACAATATTAATTTCACTTCTAACCATATCATGTATATTCTTACAACAAAATTATAACTTCCCGACCACCGGTTATAATTGACAACTATCCCCACAAACTAACATGAGACTTTTTACTGTACTTTGTTCTCACTCATACACTTCCTATGAATGACTTCCCAAGAGGTCACCCTGTTGTGGACCCATATCCCGGCTCCACAGCTCGGACCTATAGAAGGCCCAACAGGAAGCACGGCTCACCATGTCGACCCATACCATTAAACGGCACCTACACAAAAGGTATAAATACAAGGAATTATAGGGGACCCAGGTATGAGAATCTAACCCTAATATACTCAACTCCCCAGCCAATACTAACTTGAGCGTCGGAGTCTTTGCAGGTACCACCTGCTCCACGGCGGAGCATCCCGGGACACCATTGGATTCGCAGGACCACGTAGTACCCGGATGCCTGGTACGCATCACACCCCATCCTTCAATTGCTCCATGTAACACCTAGATTTTTAGGGTAGTTTTTTTTTTTAACAAAACGCAGCAGAATTTAATAAGGTATATACATATATCAAAATACAAGTGTTTCAACTACAATCCAGAGAGTATACATGTGTCCAGCTAAGGTAGCCATACAACGACACAAATGACTACCTAAGTAACAGAAAAGGGCTGCAAAACTGCTCACGCTCTGACACTCTCCGAGTACGAGTCACCTGCAATACTGTAACCGTCAGTTATATGATCAACATATAACTGAGTAACCCGTTGGCAGTAAAAATAGTTTATACAATATTACAGCCAGTCTAACTGAAAAACCGTCCCAAATCCAATCCCTATCAAACATACACACAACAAGTATAATTTCAATCACATAGATATGTATGCATGATCATTGTCAATTTTCATTTCTTTTCTCTTTTAACGGGAAACCCTATGCACCGGGAATCCACCAAAACACGTGGTAGTAACGCGTATTGAGCTCATCATCATCACGTCCTAGCAAGCGTCCCCTCAAGAATCCTCCTGCCGGGCTACTAACTCTCTCTCGAGCTAGCCTAGGGAACCATCTACCTCATGAAGATAGTACCCTTTGTACTTAGACTACCTACCTCGTGAAGATAGCCTAGTACTTCAGGTTATTTTCCCCTTTTCGGGATAACCCTACATTATCATCTTTTTCCATTTTCTGCTCTGTCCTCTTACCCGATCTACTTCTGGTGGAACTTGACCCTCTTGCTCAATTTCTATGGAGTGGGAAGAGCCCTTTTTAACATTTCCATTTACAGTTCTAATGCATCACACATTCATATTTAGCATATAGCATATAAACAAGGGTTTCCAGTATACTCTTATTCAATTATCAACACTTGTACTCCAATTCTATGTGACAGACATGTTATATTCATATATCTATTTGAACATGGCATTCCATATTCAAATACATATCCGAATATGCTAATACTGGGCTTAGTCTAATTTGAAACCAACTCAATATCAAATTCCCAGTTAGAGTCACATCTAATTCTGGAAAACCTTATTGATACCTTAACATGTTTCACAATATCACATGCATCATAAAGCATATCGAGTTCATACAAGTATCAGTCATATCATGCATATTTCGCACATAGTATTCATAATTCAATCATACATCAAACTTTGAACACAACATATTAGTTTAATTTCCCTAATAACATATTCCTAGCATTCCCTAGTCACATGTTCCTAAATTCCAAGTATTTAAGGATTTGGGGTATTCAGGGTTACCTGGAACTCCCTGAATCCTTTATCCTTTAGCTTCCAGATCCAATCTCCTACTCCGGTTCTTTTGACGTAGTTGCCTCTGAATCTGAATCAAACAGTTTGGAACCTTAGTCTTTTGAGATGGAAGCCTTAGGGTCAAAGAGTTGTGACGTAGTTGGTTTGGGAACAGAGGTTTTAGGAGTGTGTGAAGTGAAGAAACTGAAGAACAACCAGTTTGGAGAAGAGGCACCCCTATTTATAGACTTTGGGGTCCATATTCGAATATATATTCGAATATAAGGCTCCAGTATTCAGTTCCTTACCTGTTTATTCGAATATTAGCATGCATATTCGAATACTATTCGAATATTATCTTGCATATTCGAATACTATTCGTCTATGGACATGCATATTCGAATACTATTCGAGTTATGACAGTTCATATTCAAATATTTACTTTAACTCTGTTTCTCTTTGTAAATTGTAATCAATCCCTTAAGTCCTAAGTCTCTTTTATGGATTTTCGGGATGTAACAATTCTACCCACCTTAAAATAATTTTGCCCTCAAAATTAGAAATTACCTCGACTATGTAAATAATATTGGATACGTGCTTCTCATATCTTGTTCCTTCTCCCAAGTGATTTCTGAGGAATCAATGTTCTCCCAGAGGACCTTCACTAATGGGATCACCTTGTTCCTTAGTGTCTTCTCTTCTCAGTCTAAAATCCTCATAGGCTTCAGCTGATATGAGACGTTGGGCTTCAACGGAATGTCATCGGTTTCCAAAACATGTGATGGATCAGACACGTACTTCTGGAGTTGGGATACATGAAAAACGTCATGAAGGTTTGATAGATGAGGTGGCAAAGCGAATTGTTAAGCAACAGGTCCTACTCTCCGGAGAATCTGATAAGGACCAATGAATCAGGGTTGCAACTTCTTGTTTTCATCGCTTTGCCAACAGGGGTGTAAGGTGTGACCTTCAAAAACACATGATCTCCTTCTTCAAATTCCAGAGGCTTTCTCCGCTAATTTGCATAACTCTTCTGGCGGTCTTGGGCTTTCTTTATCTTTTCCTTGATACGCCCAATCTTGTCTGTTGTTTCTTCTACCAATGATAACCCAGATTGAGTCGTGTCCTGCTGGCGTTCTGGGTAATCCAACCACAAAGTCCATGGCTATTGACTCCCATTTCCACTCTGGACTGTCCAATGGCTGAAGCGGTCCAGAGGGTCTTTGATGTTCAACATTGATTTTCTGGGAAGTAAGACACTTGAAGACGAATTCTGAAATATCTTTCTTCATTCCAGGCCACCAGAACAGATTCTTCATGTCTTGGTACATTTTTGTAGCTCTAGGATGTACTGAGTACTGGCTACTGTGACTCTCTTTAAGCACTATTTTCTTGACCTTTGCATTATTCGGAATACACACTCTGTCTCTGAATAACATCATCCCATCACCAGTTGAAGTGAAATCATCTTGCCCCTTGAACTTCTGTAATTCTTAATCTTGCCCCTGTGCTTCTCGGATTCGGTCTCTAAGCGTATTCTTCAGGTCAACCTTATATACAGAGATGCTATCATTGCAGCGCGACACATCCAAGTGCAGATCTCTGAATTTCTCCAAGAGCTCCATTTGATGAATCATCATAGTCGACACGTGCAAGGATTTTCTGCTAAAGGCATCAGCCACTACATTAGCCTTTCCTGGATGATACTTCAACTCAAAATCATAATCTTTCAGGAATTCCATCCATCGCCTCTGCCTCATGTTCAGCTCCTTCTGATTGAACAAGTACTTCAAACTTTTGTGGTCGCTGAACACTTCAAATGTGACTCCATACAAGTAGTGCCTCCAAACTTTCAATGCTAAAACTACTGCAGCTAGCTCCAAGTCATGCGTTGGGTAATTTGCTTCATACGGTTGCAACTATCGGGAACTGTAAGCAACTGCTTGTCCTTTTTGCATAAGTACACACCCCAAGCCTTGTTTAGACGCATCACAGTATACTTGGAAATTCTTGGTCGGATTAGGAATTACCAACACCGGCGCTGTTGTCAGCTTTTCCTTCAACAACTGAAAATTCTCTTCGCACTTGGCATCCCACACAAATGGAACACCCTTCCTTGTTAACTTAGTCAAGGGAATGGCAATCTGAGAGAATCCCTTGATGAATCGCCAGTAGTATCCTGCTAGTCCAGAAAACTTCGAATTTTTGTGGCGTTGGTTGGTCTTTCCCACTTCATCACGGCTACAACTTTACTTGGATCCACAACCACACCATCTTTGTTAATTACATGGACCAGAAATTGAACTTCTTTTAGCCAAATATCACACTTATCTAACTTAGCATACATTTGCTTCTCACGGAGTATTCCTAGCACCAATCTTAAGTGTTCTTTATGTTCTTCTGCAGTCTTGGAGTAGATCAGAATATCGTCAATGAAGACTACAACAAACTTGTCCAAGTAGAGTCGGAAGATCCGGTTCATGTAGTCCATGAAAATTGCAGGAGCATTTGTCAATCCGAATGGCATCACCAAGTACTCATAATGATTGTACCGCGTCCGGAATGCAGTCTTAGGAATATCCTCGGGCTTAATTCTGATCTGATGATATCCTGATTGAAGATCAATCTTTGAAAACACCTTGGATCCCCCTAACTGATCAAGTAAATCATCAATCCGCGGCAAAGGATACTTATTCTTTACTGTCAGCTTATTCAGCTCTTTGTAGTCTGCACACAGCCGTAATTTCCCATCTTTCTTCTTGACAAGTAATACTGGGGCTCCCCATGGCGAAGTGCTTGGTCTAATGAAATGTTTCTGCATAAGTTCTTCAATCTGCCACTTTACTTCTGCCAACTCCAACGGTGCCATTCGATATGGTGCCTTAGAGACAAGTCCAGCTCCCAGAATTAGCTCAATCGAGAACTCTACTTCCGTTTCGGGTGGCAAGAATTCTATGTCTTCGGGAAATACATCAGGAAAGTCTCGGACTAAAGGGAGAGAATCAACACACACCGAATTCTTAACAACACTCATACAAACAATCAAATACTTTGGGCCAATATCATACTTAGGCAGATTAGGAAAATCAGAAGTAGGATGATGCGTACAGTAAATCTTCAAGCCTCTGTCTGGAATATGCATGGTCTTGGCAGCGCAATCGATCTTAACTTTGTGAGCTTTGAGCCAATCCATGCCTAAGATCACATCTAGTCCCTTCATCAGTAAGTAGTACAGATCTATGCAGAAAGTCTTGCCTTGAAAATCTAGGAACATTGGGGAACACATGGTCGTCGTACAGATGTTCTCTTCGGAGGGAGTGGATACTAATACTTTGTAAGGTAGCTTGGAATGGTCAGCCTCCTTTGCATTCAACGTTTAAACAGGTTTGGCTTTTATTAATCCCGTACCTTGGATAAGATCCTTGGAATGGTCAGCCTCCTTTGCATTCAACGTATAAACTCGGCCTCTCACAGGATTGTTCTTCTTCTCCCTGTCCTCAGCTGGCTTCTGATCTTTGTCTGGACATTGCCTGCTGATGTGTCCCGGCTTCTGGCATATAAAGCAAGTCCTCTTGTTCTTGTAACATTCTCCTCTATGGAACTTTCCGCAAGTCTCACACTTCGGAATGCTACTCTTGCCTTTGTTCACTTCCTTGTCCTTTTTTCCCCTAAGAACTTCCTTCCTCCCTCTTTTGTTTCAACAACAGATGTCTGCTAGCTGCCACCGCGGCTAAGGATTGCTCAGCAAGCTGACATGCCTGAATCAAAGTCTGGTACTCCCGAATTTGCTGAGTAATCACCAAGTTTCTGACCTCCGGTCTAAGTCCTTGTTCGAACCTCTTAGATTTCCACGCCTCATCAGGTTGGTTCTGAAGGTTATTCGAAAATCTGGCTATACTCTCGACTTTGGCAACATATTCATCTATCATCATGTCCCCCTGTTGCAGCATCAGAAATTCTATTTCCTTCTGATCCTTCACATTTGAGGGAAAATATTTGTTCAGGAACAGAGTTTTAAATCCCTCCCATGTCACATTAGCTCCTGTCGCCTCCATATGTTCGCGATACCGCTTCCACCACTGTGCCGCTTCTCCTCTCAGTCTATAGGTAGCTAACTCCACCTTGTCCTGATCGGCAAATCTAGTTATTCTAAATATCTCCTTCAACTGATCTAGCCACTCCTCAGCTATCATGGGGTCTCTCCCACCAGAGAAGATGGGTGGGTCATGTCTATTGAAACTCTGATATCGGTCTACCCGTCCTTGCGCCTCCATCATCTAAGTCATGGCATGTGCCATCTGCTGTATTAACGGAGAATCACTCGGAGTTGGCGTCGCATTGGTGTTCGTACGAGGTCTACCAGGTGGTCTGCCTGCCATGTCTTCCTGCATACAACGCAACACACTGAGTTGATCAGGCTCAATATAATGAACCGCATACGGTCAACATCTCAGGTTAAGAAAAGACTTATTTCTCTGGACTTTTATCTAAGTTATGCATTGGGATAACACAGTCCGGATAGGACCAAACTGCTCTGATACCAAATTGTAACACCTAGATTTTTAGGGTAGTTTTTTTTTAACAAAACACAGTAGAATTTAATAAGATATATACATATATCAAAATACAAGTGTTTCAACTACAGTCCAAAGAGTATACGTGTGTCCAGCTAAGGTAGCCATACAATGATACAAATGACTACCTAAGTAACAAAAAAGGGCTGCAAAACTGCTCACGCACTGACACCCTCCGAGTCCGAGACCTGCAATACTATAACCATCAGTTATATGCTCGACATATAACTGAGTAACCCATCAGCAGTAAAAACAGTTTATACAGTATTGCAGCCAATCTAACTGGAAAACCGTCCCAAATCCAATATCGACCAAACATACACACAACAAGAATAATTTTAATCACATAGATATGTATGCATGATCATTTTCCATTTTCATTTCTTTTCTCTTTTAACGGGAAACCTTGTGCATCGGGAATCCACCAAAACACGTGGCAGTAACGTGTATTGAGCTCATCATCATCACGGTCCTGGCGAGCGTCCCTCCAAGGATTCTCCTATCGGGCTACTAACTCTCTTTCAAGCTAGCCTAGGGAACCATCTACCTCGTGAAGATAGTACCCTTTGTACTTAGACTACCTACCTCGTGATTATAGCCCAGTACTTCAGGTTATTTTCCCCTTTTCGGGATAACCCTACATTCTCATCTTTTTCCATTTTCTGCTCTGTCCTCTTACCCGATCTACTTCCGATGGAACTTGACCCTCTTGCTTAATTTCTATGGAGTGGGAAGAGCCCTTTTTAACATTTCTATTTACAGTTCTAATGCATCACACATTCATATTTAGCATATAGCATATAAACAAGGGTTTCCAGTATACTCTTATCCGATTATCAACACTTGTACTCGGATTCTATGTGACAGACATGTTATATTCATATATCTATTTGAACATGGCATTTCATATTCAAATACATATCCAAATATGCTAATACTGGGCTTAGTCTAATTTGAAACCAACTCAATATCAAATTCCCAGTTAGAGTCACATCTAATTCTGGAAAACCTTATTGATACCTTAACATGTTTCACAATATCACATGCATCATAAAGCATATCGAGTTCATACAAGTATCAGTCATATCATGCATATTTCGCACATAGTATTCATAATTCAATCATACATCAAACTTTGAACACAACATATTAGTTTAATTTCCCTAATAACATATTCCTAGCATTCCCTAGTCACATGTTCCTAAATTCCAAGTATTTAAGGATTTGGGGTATTCAGGGTTACCTGGAACTCCCTGAATCCTTTATCCTTTAGCTTCCAGATCCAATCTCCTACTCCGGTTCTTTTGACGTAGTTGCCTCTGAATCTGAATCAAACAGTTTGGAACCTTAGTCTTTTGAGATGGAAGCCTTAGGGTCAAAGAGTTGTGACGTAGTTGGTTTGGGAACAGAGGTTTTAGGAGTGTGTGAAGTGAAGAAACTGAAGAACAACCAGTTTGGAGAAGAGGCACCCCTATTTATAGACTTTGGGGTCCATATTCGAATATATATTCGAATATAAGGCTCCAGTATTCAGTTCCTCACCTGCTTATTCGAATATTAGCTTGCATATTCGAATACTATTCGAATATTATCTTGCATATTTGAATACTATTCGAATATGACAAGGCATATTCGAATATTATTTGAATATGACAGTTCATATTCAAATATTTACTTTATCTTTGTTTCTCTTTGTAAATTGTAATCAATCCCTTAAGTCCTAAGTCTCTTTTATGGATTTTCGGGATGTTACACTCCAGGTCTAGCACGCTTAACCTTGAAGTTCTTAAGTGATAGGCTACCAAAAGTAAATGCATTTTGTTGATATAGGTAGTGCGAATCAATTTTATTAAGCTATTCTTGACGGTATAGTATCATACCTATATTCAATTCATTTATGTACACTGCCCCGAGAAGCCTGTCAGGAGTCACTCCTTGCCCATATCTCATTGTAACGGCGACACTCCCCGTCCTCATCGCGACCTGAGATGTCACAAAAATCATCATTCATTATGTTTTTATGAATGTTAAAACTCCGTATTTAATTAACTCACACTCATTTTATCTTTCGTTTTCTTCATTTGGTAAATTCTAGAAAACAGTTACACTTGATTAGCAAATTGGCATTTTGAGTCATCCTTGGATATCATCACATATATTACATGTAACAACAAGTGCATTCCGTAGCAATTAGCAGTGCGAACTCATGGATTCAAGTAGCAGCATAATGTATCTAATAAGTTGGTCTTGTAGTTAAAAAATGCTATTTTGAGTTGTAGTTTTTCGATTTGAATTTCTATACACATATTTTTGCCTATTAAAAAAATAGCACCATGCATTTTGGGCATGTAGGATCACATTCACGTATATGTGCCAATGTGTGCATCCTGCTTTACTTTCTAAATAATCTATTAGTACACTATTTGTAATAACCGGAACAAAAGTTTTAAAAAAATACATTTGATGTATAAAATCACAACTACTGATGTAGAAATACATTAACAAATTTACTTTAATAGAAAAAAAACTTAGTCTTGTGAGAACAACGTGAAGCTCACTATTATTTATTTATTTTTTATTTATTAGGGTTAGATTAATCATCGTTAGTTTATATTTTATTTAATGAAATTATTTTGTTAATTAGTATAACAACTAAAAATCTTTACTGACGGTAAGTGAAATGATTGTATATGACAAACATTTATACTAACAAGTTTATTTGTTAGTAAGTATGCGATTAGTATAAATATTATATATTTATAATTGTAGTGGTTAATTATATATAATTCATTTATAATTATAAATTAACTTTTTTAAACAAAACTTATACTAACAAGAGCTAGTTAAACTCCAAAAATATTAGTAAATGATAAACTTTTTTGTAGTGTTTAATTAAAATTAAACTCCAAAAATGTAATACTATACAACCAAGGGATGAACAACTATGATTAGTTTAGTGGTGAGGAAATTGGTGGTTAGTAGTTAATAACAAGCACAAGATTTTAAGTTTAAATTTAAGTACTTTTATTTTTAATATATATATATATGGTGGAGATCTATTTACTCTAGAAGTAAGTCTTGAGATAATTATTCTGCTTTATAGTTCAACATCGACATTGAATTTCACCAATCAAACCGTTGAATTGAAAGTTTTCAATAAATAGATTAACCATGCAAAGTCATACGTCATTTCGAGGTGTGTTGATATTTCATTGGTATACCTCAATTTAACGAATAATTCACATTTTAAAATATAAGTAAATGTCTCTATTAAGATAAAATATCTAGAAATGTTCAATCTTTTTGAAATTTGATATATACAATAATCATGATCAGAACTTTCAACTCAATAGTTTGGTTGGTAAAATTCAATGTTGATGTTGAGTTATAAAGCAGAGTAAGTATCCCAAGACTTAGTGAATCACGACCATATGATCATTTTATGAACGGTTGAGATTAAAACAAAATGATTTTTAAAAAGGTCACGTAAGTTTTTTAAAATGTCAGATGATTTTTTAATATTCAATGTCAACCATTCATGATAAAATTCAACAGTTGAGATTACTCTTCTCACCTCTCATAATATCAAGTACTCTCATTTGATATGTTCTCTGTATAAATATATGTGTGTGTATCTAAGAGGTAAACAGCATTAAAAGGAAACTTAAGAAGTGAACAAATTATATAACAAAATAGGAAAGAAAATGTTAAAAAATGCCTGGAGTCAAACTCAAATATAATAAAAAGTTTTTGAAATATATAATTTTTTTATTTATTTTTAAGAGACGAACAAATATGTACTTATGATTATTTTTCTAATTCTAGTAATTTTAACAAGTATCCTAAGGATATTGTTTAACAAGACCCAACAAAATATAAGCAATTTTTTTTTCTTTTCTTATATAATTTAATTACTATACAATTTATCATACAATTACTCATGTGATTTGTCTATATCTTTTAATTGTAAAATAATAAATATATTAGTTGTTAATTAATGCAATTCATGTCCAAGTGACGTACTCTCCCCGTTTCATAATGAGTGTCGTTTTAGAATAATTTCATTTTTTTCAAAATGATAGTCGCTTTACATTTTCAATGTATTATTAAATTTTTTTTTTCATTTTACCCTTCTAAAACAATTAATATCAATTAGAAATATGGTTAGGTAATTAATGTGTTAATCATTAATAGGGTTATTTTAGTATAGTTGCTCTACTTCTTATGATATTTATTGCATTTCTTAATTTCCGTGAAACAACCTTAAACAACTGTAATTTTGAAACGAATGGAGTAGCTCAGTTGATGAGTACATAAGAACATGTACGCGTGTGTATCTGCGTTCCATCTCGACAATGGTTACTTTGGGAAGATACCAAAAAAACTTGTATTTAACTATTTTAATATCACTTATATATTAATACATTAATATCATTGGTTGGAATAATATTTTAAATTAAAATAAAATTCAAATAAAGTAAAAAAAGTTTAACAATTGTGGGGCTCAAGGTTTTTATGATTCTATTAATGATAGTAGATATTTTAAATTGAGAATAACTTCACTCAAATAATCAAAATAATTTACAAAATAATATTAAAATAAATTGCACTAATACCCATTTAAATTTAATGAAATAGCACTCATACCCTATATTTGATGTCAAAATAAGCATTTTTATACTCAATTGTCTCATGTATACAATGTCAAATGTATTTAATGTCTTTATTGCACTCAACCACAATGTCACATGTATTTAATGTCCTTAAGTTTTTCCTACTTTGCTTTCGCACAACTTTGAAAAATCAAAATAAGCATTTAAACGGCAATTCAGTTTATGTGAATTTGCATAAGGTTTGTTTATGGGCCAGAAGGGGTTAGGGAGGAGATATGCTAAGAATTTGAATCTTTCATTTGCTTATGGAAGGGGATTGTCTTCATGGGGTTGAAGGATCTTGTTGTGCCAAATTGAGTCTTGAGATCATATGTTATCCAAATTGAATGATGTCTTATTAGATGTTATCAAAATTTTGATTAATTCTTTATTTGTGATAAATAATGTCACTAATGTACATAATTAATCATTTAAATTAGATAGAAATTAGATCAAAATTAGACTTCGAGACACAATTTTCATATTTAAATTTTGTTAGGATCAAAATTCTCAATTGAAACTGTGACCAAAGTTACATAGTTAGTAAACTATAAGAACTAAAAGTATAATTAAGCTAAATTAACAAAAAAAAAGTTAACAATGACTTTTGAAACGAATATTTCATTAGCATTTGTTAGTGAGCTTCAATGGACTCGTTTGTTTACACTTTTATTACAACTAAAAAGCTTTTTGGAGAAAGCAAGAATTTCTTATGTTTAAATTTAAAATGATTACAAATAAAAGACTTTTTGCTCTATTTTAACTTATAACCAAACGGGCTCAATGTGGAGTGCAATTTTCAATTGGATGAAGCACAATTCACCATACCTCAAGACATATTAGTGCAATTTAACTAAAGTCTTATTTCTATTCACTAAATTCTGATAACATGTTATAATTAAAACTACTATAAAATGACAAAGGACAGAACAACTACTCTTTGCAAGAATTAAAAGCTTTTGACTTCTAATTATCAAACTAAATTTGACTCTCACTCAATTTTTGCAAGATTTTCTCAAAGCTTGTCATCAACAAGCTAAACCATTCGGCATTTTGGGCACCAAGGGTCAGCTTTGGGCACGAGCACATGTATGAAGCAATGAGTGCATCTCTTAACAATCAACGGAGATAGTTCATGGATTAAGTTGCCACTCTGGCATTTTGGACAATTTGGATCAGCTTTGGAAACCATCACATACATGTAGCAACGAGTGCATCCCATTTCAATTAATGGTGCCACCTCATTGGTTAAGGTTAAGGTTACATTCTGACATTTGGGGCATTTAAGGTCAGCTTTGGGAACCAGCACATAAAGAAGGCAATGAGTGCATCTGGTGACAATTAGTGATGACAGTTCATTGATTGAGGTTCCACTAACATTATCATCAATGGCCATTTCAGAAGATGTGTGTGCCAGTGCTTCTTAAGATAATTTTGATAGCAATGCATTTCTTGTCGGCATCTCATTCATTGAGGTACCACTCAAATTCTCATTAATGCCCAACTCAAAAGATGAGTTTTCTTCTTGAGTTGATGGTGCTAATGTGGTCCTTGGAGTTGCAGATGTGAAACCATTTACAAATTCATCTGAACTTGGTCCTTCTGCTGATAAATTTAGGTTTAAATCAAGACCTGCTGGACAACTTCCATGCCATGTTGTCATCTTTGTCTCAACCTCCGCCTCTGGTTCAACCTTCCAAATCAAAACAAAATACATAGAAATCAAGTAGAATATAGGTAGAAATTAACGGTTTATATTCGTATAGAAACTAAAATGTAACAAATAAGACTAAAAAAAACATTTTGCTTTTTGTATAAGGACTAAAGCGAAAACTAAGAAAATATTTAGAAACCAAATGGACGTGTATAGGAGTCAAATAGTTAATTTAACCAAAAAAGACATACCACTATGATCTTCAATTGAAAAAAAGAATTTAATAGTCTATAGGTACTCTGTTAGTAACAATCAGATCAAACAATTGTTTTTTAAAAAATAAAACAACATTTATATCAATCTATCTAAGAATTAAAAACCATAAATAGAAATATACAAATAATACCAAAAAAAAAATACACTTTACCTCAACATCAACATCATGTTCTGGAAAAAAAAATATATTGATTTTTCAATTTGACTTGTGCTGGTTGATTGATGTCAAGAGAACGGTAAAATTGTTTCCGATGTTGATAAGGAGCAATGCTATGCAGACAGATACTAGCATTGCTCGAGCTATCACCTTCCCCTTCTTTCTCATCAGAGGGCATCTCTTGAATATGTGACAATTCGCTGGTGGGTGTTCTCATTGTTGAAAACTAAAATGAGTGATGGTTAGAGGTTTCGATGGGCGCTTATATATATACTAAAGATTGGGAAAAACCGGAAGGTTTGTGTACAATTGAACCTCGGTTTTAGGTTACCAAATTTGATAATATTTTAATATAAAAAATATTTATTAATCTAACAAATTCAAAAGCGTGATGTAAAAATAAATTAAACCTAAGGTCAGAGAATATGAGAATATTCATGTTTACAGCCAAACCTTGAATTCCAAAGAGCGGTTACCAATTTTGATAATATTTTATGGGTTTTTTCTACCTTGTGCCTGTGGGCACTAGTTAACAATGAATGTCAACCAATGAAATTTCATGAAAGGAAAGTTACTAAATAGTGGGTGGTTAAGGGTTTAGTGGGTGCATACAGGGCATAGTAAAAAGAATCAAATCCAACCATTAAAAATTTTAAACTAATCATTGTTAACTTGTGCCCATGGGCACAAGCTAGAAAAACCCATATTTTATATAACCATTATAAAAAATAGATATTGACGGTTAATAGTTAAATAAGAAAAGAGGGAGTAGTACTTAAAAAAGAATGTAACAAATGTTTTTGAATTTCTTAAACAATAGATGCTTGTAATAAAATTTTATATGGATATCCTTAACAAATATTCACATAACATTTTCCATATATAAAAACTAAACACAGTTTTGTAGGGAAAAAAAACTAATTAAAATTAAATTTATATGAGTCTTATCAAGGGTACTAATTAAAGTATAATAAATACATACAGATTGATTTATTGAAAAAAAAATACACTAAACAATTTTTTAATTTTTAAGATAATAAGTACTCACATTTTTTTAAAGAGTTTTTATTTTGTATTCTTAATAAGTGTTTTATGGACACTTGTTAATAATTTTAATTTTTTTTCGTTACATAACATTTTCCAATTTATAAAGTTACGTGAAAGAAAATTAGGGAAGTAATAGTATAAAATAGGCTTAAATAAGCTTTTCATCCTAGCAAAATTTTCAGTTTTTGCTTTTCGTCCCTACAAAAAAAGTTGTGGTAAATTCCAAACTTTTTTAAGCGTTTGTCTTTCAGTCCCTGCTTTTAACTTTGACTATTAACTGCTGACGTGGCAAACGGAGAGCCATGTTAGCCTGCCATATCATTTATATTATTTTTCTTTTAGTCCCTACAAAATTCATGTTTTTTACTTTTAGTCCCTGCCACGTTAGCTTGTATTTTTCTTTCCCTTTTAGTCCCTACAAAATTCAATGTATTATTAAATGTGTTTTTTTTTTCATTTTACCCTTCTAAAACAATTAATGTCAATTAGAAATATGGTTAGATAATTAATGTGTTAATCATTAATAGCGTTATTTTAGTAAAGTTACTCTACTTCTTATGATATTTATTGCATTTCTTAATCTCCGTGAAACAACCTTAAACGACTGTCATTTTGAAACGGATGGAGTAGCTCAGTTGATGAGTACATAACAACATGTGCGCGTGTGTATCCGCGTTCCATCCCGATAATGGTAACCTTGGGAAGATACCAAAAAAACTTGTATTTAACTATTTTAATATCATTTATATATTAATACATTAATATCATTGATTTGAATAATATTTTAAATTAAAATAAAATTCAAATAAAGTAAAAAAAAAGGTTTAACAATTGTGGGGCCCGCGGTTTTTATGATTCCATTAATGATAGTAGATATTTTAAATTGAGAATAACTTCACTCAAAAATCAAAATAATTTACAAAATAAAATTAGAATAAATTGCACTAATACCCCTTTAAATTTAATGAAATAGCACTCATACCCTATATTTGATGTCAAAATAAGCGTTTTTATACTCAATTGTCTCATGTAGTCAAATGTATTTAATGTATTTATTGCACTCAACCATAATGTCACATGCATTTAATGTCCTTACGTTTTTCCTATTTTGCTTTCGCACATCTTTGAAAAATCAAAATAAGCATTTAAACGCCAATTCCGTTTATGTGAATTTGCATAAGGTTTGTTTATGGGCCAGAAGGGGTTAGGGAGGAGATATGCTAAGAATTTGAATCAATCATTTGCTTATGGAAGGGGAGAGTCTTCATGGGGTTGAAAGATCTTGTTGTGCTAAATTGAGTCTTAGATCAAATGTTATCCAAATTGAATGATGTCTTATTAGATGTTATTAAAAATTTTGATTAATTCTTTATTTGTGATAAATAATGTCACTAATGTACATAATTAATCATTTAAATTAGATAGAAATTAGATCAAAATTAGACTTCGAGACACAATTTTCACATTTAAATTTTGTGAGGATCAAAATTGCTCAATTGAAATTGTGACCAAAGTCACACAATTAGTAAACTATAAGAACGGAAAGTATAATTAAGCTAAATTAACCAAAAAAAGTTAACAATGACTTTTGAAAGGAATATTATATTAGCATTTGTTTGTGAGCTTCAATGGACCCGTTTGTTTACACTTTTATTACAACTAAAAAGGTTTTTGGAGAAAGCAAGAATTTCTTATGTTTAAATTTGAAATCATTACAAATAATAGACTTTTTGCTCTATTTTAACTTATAACCAAACGGGCTCAATGTGGAGTGCAATTTTCAATTTGATGAAGCACAATGTAACATCCCAAAAATCTCTAAGAGACTTAGGACTTAAGGGATATAGTTGCAAAATTACAAAGAAAAGAAGAAAGGGGATCAATCACAAGTAGAGAGGTCAAAAGAGGGACTAAAAGGGCTTGTATATTCAAATATGAACAGCTATATTCGCATATGCATGATCTATTTTCGAATATGGACGGTGTATATTCGAATATGAACAATGATATTCGAATATGGACTTCTCATATTCGAATATGCATGTGTCATATTCAAATATGAGGTCTGATATTCGAATATGGAAAGTTGATATTTAAATATGGAAGTATGGAATTGAGTTCAAAAGCTTCATATTCGAATATATATATATTATATAAATAGGGGTGCTTCACCCTCAAAACTCACCATTTCCCTCTCCCCCACTCTACACTCTCTCAATTCCAAAGATCCTTCACTAAACCTCTGCAACGAATCAACAAACACTACACAACTCTTCCGTCTTAGAGTTTCTTCTCACTAGCCTCTTCTTCACTAAGGCTCCAAGAGTGAGATTCCTACTTAGAGACAGCGAGTGCGGAAGAAGGAAGTGGAGATCGGGATTGGAGTTTGAAAGGGAAATAGATTCTGGAATATTTGAGGTAACCCTAAAAATGCCAAATCTAGGGCACTATGGAATATTAGGAACGTGTGATTAGGGACTAAAGACAACGTGTTAGAAATTGGTTGATTTAGGATTATGTGTATGTTTTATGTTGCCTGATATGTCTGTATGATACTGTGTTGATCAAATGTGCAAATAGATGATGCATATTTAGAAATTGTGAATGATGTGAGAATGACTAAATGTATGTAACAGACAAGGGATTCCACATTATAATATGATAAAATTGAGAATAGGACTCTGGATAGATTTCAAACTGTTTTAGAAGTATAAGTCCAGAGTTAGTATCAAATCGAATATGTATTCGAATATGGAAGGCCATATTCAAATAGATATTCGAGCATGACACTTATGACATATAATATTCAAACATAGCATATTTGTGTTCGAATATTGTGCTATTGGAACTCTTGTTTAATTAATTATGATATGAATATGAATGTGTGATGCATGAGTATAGATACCAAATTTTATCCGGTCAGTGATAATTTCAATTGGTCAAAATTTTGATTAATTAATTAGTTTTCTTAATTGATTAATTAAATATAATTATAGAGATTGTGATAAGGCTCCTTGTATATAACTAACTGAGTGTTAACTGATAAGATGATAAAGTACTAATCAAAAAATAGTTTTCAAATAAAAGATAAAGTCAGTTTTCAAATAAAAATGATAAAATAAAGATAACAAAATAGCTGATCAGAAAGGGAAAATAGGTCCAACTCACACTCTATAAATAGAGGTACAAACACGGGGAAAAGCACCAATTATCATCCAGAATCAGAAAAAACGAGAGAGAAATACTAAAAAGAGCCAAGAGATTCTAGGTTGGTCATTGGAGAAAAGCAATCACGCTAGAAAAAAGGGATCACAGGTATATGACCCGCTCTAGTAATTAATGTAATTAATTTGTCTGCGAGTAAAAGTAAAAAGAACAAAAATTAAAATAATCACTCACACACACTTTCTCCCTTACGTTTCTTCACTGCTTCTTTCTTTTTTCCTACCTCTCTCTTTCCCTCACATTACTTCTTCCTTTTCCTTCTTCTCCAACACACACGCACAACATGCACACATGCACCCTATTTTTTGTATTGTGCTGTATTTTTGGGCGTTGGCCCAATTTTGAAAATAATTTATTTTTAATATGACTTATTAACTTTGGATTCGATTGAGTTGCGAATGCTTCCTTCGGAGTCCAATTAGGTTTACTGAGTGGCCTTGTGCTAATTTAAACCTAGATTTTGGGTTCACTGAGTTCACTGAGTAGCCTTGTGTTAACTTGGACCTTTTCTTGGGTTAACATGGACGTTTTCTTGGGTTAACTTGGACGTTTTCTTGTGTTAACTTGGACCATTTTTTAAAAAAATAAAATAAAATCATTGAGAACTACGTGGCTTTGATTCCTCCACCGGTTGAGGATACGTAGAGCGGGAACCGACTTTTTTCCTATCTTGTAAATAGATAAAAATTAGATAAATAATTTTTAAGGGGTGATATCAAATATTTTTTAAATTTAATAAATATGCACAATTAATTAGAAGGTAACCGCTTATTTAGCGGACGCTGTAGGGTCCTAACACCTTCCCTACGCGTAATCGACTCCCGAATCCATTTTTTTTTTTGTAGATTTTCATCTATGTTTTTTCGAGGTTTCCTTAGGTAAATCTCAGTAGCGACTCCATTTGTTAATTTATCGCTGGCTCCGCCGCGACCCGGGTTGCGACAAATGGCGACTCCCTTGGCGACTTTTAAGAGTCAAGCCTAACGTAGTTAATTGTGCATTTTTTTAACCTTTTTAATATTTATTTCATCCCCTCATCTCTCTATTCTTGTAGAGACTTGTATATATCTTGTTTGTTTTGCAGGTGGGTTTTGTGATGGAAAATGATCTAAACTTCACGCACTACCTCACACACGTTTTGGACTCTATACCCGAGCTCGTGCTACCATAGGATTTGAAGGGGGCTAGGCGGATGTCACTGAGGGGCCTTGTGCTCACTTGGCAGTCGTTTAGTCTCCCTAGTTATGGTTATACATGAAGTGTGACCTTATCTTACTATAAGAACAATCTGGGGACTTTTAGGGGATTAGATCCATCCTTAAAACTTTCACTAATAAAGAGACTTAGTGGCCTTCCAAATTAAGGGTTTTCCCTTAGAAATCTCTCGCCTTAGGATCTTACCTGAATACAGGACACATGGGGCATACCTCTCACCCATCTCCTTCCCGCATATTTTAAAATTATATCATGTCATTTCATGCATCTTGTTTGACCATGCATCTTGTGTGACCATGCATCTCGTGTGCCCATGCATCTCGTATGCCCATGCATCCATGCATCTCGTATGATTGTGCATATCTGTTCCATGCACCTTAATGCATCTCGTATTGTCTATGCATGTTCATGCACCTCATGTAGACATATTTCCATGCACATTCATGCATTTTGTATATACATGCACGTTCGCACATTAGTTGTATTCATGCTCATATATGCTTATTAGAAAGTTTCTTAGGTAGAAAGATTGTCTCACATAATCACGGACAACGTGTTTTCTCGGCATCCATATCGGACACGCGAAGTAGCTAAGGCTATGGAACACCTAGAGAAGCAGAACGAGGAACTGAGGGGTGATATTGATATGCTGAAGAGCTAGATGAATCCAATCTTGGAAAAACTGAGTGAACAGGGACAAAAAGAGAAAGAAGGGACCTCTCAAAGAAACACAGCAGAAACCGGCTCTCAAGGGATGTCGTTCATGCCGACCTACCCTTTTGTGCCTCTTACTTACCAAGTCCCTCCATAGCACACGAACAAATCACCAGAAGTCCAATGGCCGCCATATGGGCTTCCACCTAACTATACACCACAAGTAATTCAAGATCAACCGAATGGGGAGTCCTCTCGGACCCAAGAGAATCAGATTGTTGATCCTAACCCCCTCTTTGGATTCATCCCAAATAATCCTCAAAATAATAGCCAAAAAAACCCTCAAACAAATCAACATACTATTCTTCCAACTAAGCCTGCTAATCCGTTCTTTAACACTTGGATGGGCTTCTTTTCTTCTTCCAAATCCAATTTGCTATTGATCACATCTGGTTTCTTACCTCCATCATCAAGAAACACATATTTCAAATGGGAAGGTAAAAGCTTAATTTCTGGCTTTGCTTCCTCTATTTTCTCAGACTTTGGTAACTCCTCCACTTGGACCTCTTTGCTTTTCAATTCTTTGGTCGCGTCAAGATGTTTTCAATTTCTTTTTCTTCCTCTTCATTGAATTCACCATAGGCATCTATTAATGCTTTTTCCAAAGTGCTTGCTTTACTTAATCGTTTCAACTCCATGGAGCAAAGTTCATCAATGACATCCATCCTAAAACATTGTTGTTTGTCTTTAGGATGTTGTAGAGCTTCAGATACATTGAACTTCACTTCATCATCTTGGACTCTCACTTTTAGATTTCCATCATCAACATCAATAATCACCCGAACAGTTTTTAAGAATGGTCTTCCCAAAATCAGGGGCACTTCTCTGTCTTCTTCCATATCCATGATTACGAAATCAACAGGGAATACAAATTTTTCTACCTTTACTAACACATCTTTAGCTACACCATAAGGGAAATTCAAAGATCTGTGAGCTAGTTGTAGAGTCATTCGTGTTGGCTTGATTTCCAAATCCCCAATTCTTTTGAACATGGACAAGGGCATCAAGTTTATGTTTTCCCCTAAGTCTGGGAGAGCCTTCCCACAGGTAGTGCACCTATGGTTACCGGAATTGTGAAACTAATGGGATGTTTAGTTTTATGAGGCAATGACTTTTGGATGATTACACTACACCCAGCCTCTAGCTCCACTGTTTCCTCTGAAAACTTCCTCTTCTTTGTCAATAATTCATTCATGAACGTGGCATATTTTGACATATGTTCCATAGCTTCCATGAAAGGAATATTGATCTGTAATCTCTGGAAGATATCCAGGAAACATGCATACTACATCTCTTTGTCTTTCTTGGAAGGATTCCTATGATATGGCAAACTTTTTATTTGTAGCACATCATCCTCCTCCTTCTTCTTCTTACTTTCTCTTTTTTCACTCTTTCTTTTCTCTCTTTCTTTTTCTATATACACATTTTTTCTTTATTCTTTTCTACTTCTCCCTCAATCTCACTTTTTACACACTCATTCTCAATCTTTTCTCCTTCTCTCTCTTTTTCACTAAGCACTTCCTCCTCAACCTCCAAATGGTCACCAACAACTTTACCAATTACCTTACCACTCCTAGTGGTGATTGTCTTGCATTGCTCCCTAGGATTAGGTTGAGTATTGGCTGAGAACTGACCTGATTGTGAATCTCCAATTTTCTTTTTCAGTGTTCCAACCTGAACTTCCAAGTTTATGATTGAAGCCTCACTGTTTTTCTGATTTGTTAGTGAGGCTTGCATGAATTTCTCCAAAGTGTCTTCTAACTTGGACATTCTTTGTTCAGTTGAAGGTTGATTTTGATTGTGCTGATATGGAGGTTGTCTTTGAGATGGGCCTGTCTGTCTCAAACTATAACCTTGGTTCTAATTACCTCTCCAACCTGCAAAAAATTATTAAAATAAGAATTAGGATTAGAGAAGTTACCCATCCTCGGTTGATTATTCACATATTGCAGTTCTTCTTGATTTTGCTCCAGATAAGAATAGTGCTCATTGGGATGATCTCCACTACAAAAATCACATCTCTGAACTTGGTGAGATTGAAAATTCTTCATTGAATGCATTTGCTGTTGAAGCTTTGACATCTATTTTGTTAATTCTTCGATTTGTTGTGACATCAATTTGTTCTAAGCAAGAATAGCATCAGTAGTGTTCAAGTCTAACATTCGTTTCCTTTGTGCCAACCTCCTATCATGTTGCCTCTGTCTATCTGTGGTAGCAAAAGCATTGATGATTCTAAATGCTCTATCTGGATCAATAGACATCATGGATTCACCAGTTGCTGCATCAAAAATCATCCTAATATCCGATCTCAAACCATTGCAAAAGGTGTTGAGATGTTCTATCGATATGTTATGGTTTGGACACCTTCTCAATAGAGATTTAAATCTCTCCTAAGCCTCATATAATGATCCATCTTTACCTTGTCTGAAAGTGGCCCTGATGAACTTTGTTGGTGGAAAGAATCTGATCAAGAAGTTTTTCTCCAGATCATCCCAGCTTGTCAAAATTTGATTCGCCTGAGACTTGAGCCAATCTTTTGCTTCCCCCACTAAAGAAAATTGGAAATGTTTCATACATGCAGCCTCTTCTTCTCCCTCTTGGAGTCCTAGAGATCCTATCAGTGCATAGAAATCATCCAGGTGATTGTAGGGATCTTCATGATCTTTACCAGTAAACAGATGAGCATTTAAATAGTTCAGCAAAGTTGGATTGATCTCAATTGCTCTTGCTCCTGGTGACACTATACTAGCATGTATCTAGGCCCTTGATATTGTGCAAAATCTCCAAGGGTTCTTCTTCTTGGAGGTTCTTCAACACGATTATGCTCTCTTCCACCATTCCCATTTCCATTACCACCATTTCCAGGATTAGCCATTGCTGCTTGTGGAGATGAGGTTGAAGTTTCCACTTGTTGACTACCTTGCTCCTTTGTTTCTTCTCTTAAATGTTTCATTATTTCTCTTGCCAACTACACAGGATTTGGACTGTATAACAGCGGATCTTCAGTAGCTTTTCCTCTAGTATTCATAAAAGAGTGAAACTAAAGCAAGGATTAGCAACAAGCAAATAAAACTAATTACAATACTCAAAAATTATATCTCAAAACTAACACAATCACACTATGCTCCCCAACAACGGCGCCAAAAACTTGTTGATAGTTTTCCTAACACGGCAAGTGAACCGTATCGTTACAAGTAATAAAGCCGGTGAGTACCGGAATATCGTCCACAAGGAGCAGTTTGGATTATGCTAGCTATGAAAATATAAGTAGGTTGAGCATATATAGACAAAGAAATTGATGTAATTTGTTCATAGAAATTTAGAAAAACAAATGAATATAATGGAAAGCTTGTAAAATGATCTTTAAGCAAATTTTTAGAAAGAGTTGGGATTGAACTTCATTCATCAAATTCTTTGAATTTGTTTGATTCAGGAATATATATATCATTGAGACATGAATCTTGAAGCACACTTACAAATCATTTATAATGATTCCTCAGTTATAAAATCCTAAGATAAGCTGTTAAACATCGATTCCTCAAACATTTAACAACTTTTCCAGCATTAAACTCAACCATATAAGCAATCATCATATCTTCATCTATTCCTAGAATAACAACATAACAATAAATATTAATCAGATCAGATTCGAAATCTCACTTTCCAATAAAACATAGATTCAGAAACATGAACCTAATGGCCAGTTAGAATCAAGCATTAAGAAGAGTCTAATATTACCAAGATCATAAAAAAAAACATACATCTATATATATGAATCAAAACAAACACAAGAGTTGAGAAATTACATTCAATTCCCACACAGGGAGATTAGCTGCTCATGGCAACCGTACAACGTTCAAACGAAGAGGATTCCTCACTCTCCTCCACTGTCTCTCTATACTTTCTCGCTCTAGAATTCTAGAAATTACAAAAAAGATACAAAAGTCATGGTTGAAACACCCTTTTATACTGTCCAAGGTCAAGCTATTTTTGCTGCAGCGAAGTAAAGAACTTTAGCTTGAAGAAAGGTATTTTTGCTACAGCGAAATACATTCGCTGCAACGAATTTGTGGCGGCAAAAAGTCATCCATAACAGAGGAATTTTTGCTGCAGTGAATTCAAAGCAGATCCATTTTCCCTTTAAATTTTCGCTACAATGAATGAAGCCTTGATTTCACCCTTGGATTTCTGTCTTATTTTCGCTGCAGCGAAAGAATTTAGCTGCAGCAAAAATAGAAAACTACAATTCTCTTCATTTTTCTTCCAAAACTTGTTCTAGACTTCAACTTCCTCCATATTGCTTTCTTCTTCCTTCTTCTTAACCTTCAAAAACACCATACAAGGGATTAAAAGTCTTATTTTTAATAAATAAACCCTATTAATTATAAAAAATCATAAAGATTCTCATTTGGAAGGAGTTTTGATTCAATTTGACACATTTTCACATCAAAAAGTGCATCAACAAGTATCAAAATATACTTATAAATGAAACTTATCACTACTACGTAATTTAAAATTATTCTGCAACAAAATAATACTTCTCCTACTATTTTGATTAGTTTGCTTTGGTAATTGAGATGCTAAAACCAATAGAACCGGTCAAACAACACTCTAAAAAAGACATAGCTTTGAAGGATTTTAAGTGTAAAATTAAGATTGGTAAGAGTGCCCTGCATATTAGTTGTGTGTCTTTTGGTTATTGTCCTAGGGATACTGTTTCTCATGAATGGGGTTTCAAAGAAAAGGAAAAAGGGCAGTTTTATGGTTAAGAAGTGAAAGGCTAGAAATAGAAAGAGGGGAGGGAAGGCGTGAAATCTAGGGCAGTTTTAGTTAGAACCTTTGGTGACTTGTAAACATATTAGCTTCTGAGTATTTTTCGTTGTTATGTTAGTTTACATTAGTGCTTTTGTCGCTATTATTTATTGTCCCTAATCTTATTGTGATTTTATATATTCTATAGGAAAAGGAGTTGATTCAATTGAAACGCGAGGAGAAGCTTAGAGGCAGCTCAAGGGTCTGGGAGGCCTAAAGCAAACTTAAGAATGAGGCCCTTTTATTTACTAATAAAATAGTTTATTAAATTCATCATTAAATGTTATTTGTAGGATCAATAAAAAACTATAACAATCACTTATAATATTTTAATTAAAATTTATTTTCAAACATGATTTTACGATTCCTTTTTTATTAGAGGTATATTAGTACTAAAATTTTTTATTGAGGCCTTTTATATTTTGATGCCTAAAGCCCTTGCTTGGGCTGCTTGGGCCTTAAGCCAACCCTGGAGAAGCTCAAAGGTGGATTTTATGTTGATTCAGAGGTTAAACTCTTGTTTTTTATTCACATTTGTGGGTATGTCTTTTTTTGTTTATTTGTTTATGAATTTTCACATGTTTTAAGATATTCGGGTTTGCTCTAATACAATAGGCTTGATTATTCAGTATCAATGCCATGGACCCTGAGCTGCGGGTCATGAATGATCATGATAACAATCAATGGAATTCTTTCAACATATCCTTACTCTAATATAAATTCGTTTTGCAAGCATGAGAATCTCTATTTTTGTGCTTGTGCTCATTAAAAGTTGAGAGCCTAGGCTTTTCTCCTTCTCTCGTCTAAACTGTTATTTTCAACCCATCACAAACTAATTTACCATGTTTTTATATTGCACTGTGTAGTTGGTAACATGAATAGATTTAAATTTATAGTTCTTGACAGCAAACTGTCCCTGGTATTTTATTGATTTTTTTAGTATAACTCTAGAAACAAGTCTTCATTCAAGAGTCCATATACAAGTCTTCTTTTCCATCTCTTATTTTTTATTCGCATTTGTGGGTATGTCTTTTTTTGTTTATTTGTTTATGTATTTTCACATGTTTTAATATATTCGTGTTTACTCTAATACAATTGGCTTGATTATTCAGTATCAATGCCGTGCACCCTGAGCTGCGGGTCATGAATGATCATCATAACAATCAATGGAATTCTTTCAACATATCCTTACACTAATATAAATTGGTTTTGCAGGCATGAGAATCTCTATTTTTGTGCTTGTGCTCATTAGAAGTTGAAAGCCTAGGTTTTTCTCCTTCTCTCGGCTAAACTGTTATTTTCAACCCATCACATACTAATTTACCATGTTTTTATATTGCACTGTGTAGTTTGTAACATGAATAGACGTAAATTTCTAGTTCTTGACAGCAAACTGTCCTTGGTATTTTATTTATTTTTTTAGTATAACTCTAGAAACAAGTCTTCATTCAAGAGTCCATATACAAGAGACAATTTGTAGCTTTGACATAGTTTCTTTTCCATCTCTTGTTTATTAACATGCTTGTCGATGATTGAAAATATGCATATTCTGATTGAGAATCGAGTATTTGTGGATGCAGTTAATCTTCATAGAATGTTTCATGCCTGTTTAATATTAGATGATTTGTTTTCTTCTCATCTACCTCCATATGAAAGTTTTTACAATATCTTCCATGCCTGATATAGTGAAAATCACGATCATGAATTCATGAATCATGGTACGCATTTAGTAATACTAATTTAGATGTTGCATAACCCCAATACTTATGTGAAACTCCTTGATTCCTATTGCTAAAAAAGCGTGTTTTTTGGGTTTGAATGTTTGAATCATAAAAAAAGAATGTAATTCTTGACCTTCTCCTCACTCACTAAGCAAACATAGTCACTAATAAATCCATTTTGATGACATATATGTGTAATAATGGATGAGGTTATATATATAGAGGAAGGGCGCATGATATATTATATTTACATATGATGACTAAAGTACAATAATATAAAGTGTATGACACTAGCTAATAATAAGGCTAACTTAACTGATCTAGGTATTGTTTAGTCTTATTCTAGGGCTTTAAATGCATGTAATGTACTTTTGGCTTATGAGAAAAATGCATGTAGTCTATGATGATTCTTTTTGTTAACTATAAGAAATTATATATATGCACTTGCAGCCTAGGTATTTGAAGTTTAAATATTTAAGCACCACATGATTAGTGATGGTTTATTAGCATCTTTATTCGTAAGACTAACTTGAAACTAAAACTGCTACAGACTCTAATTACCTCATAAGTTATGACCATAGGGAGAAAAAAATGATTAGAAAAGAGTGGCAATACGTCTGAAGACTGATTATCCCAAAAACAAAAGTCTAATGTTGAAATTGAGTAAAAATAATTGAAATTTGAAAATAACATAAGATGAGGGACAAGATTGAATCCATCATTTGTAAATTCGTAGCCATCTAAATTGGGTACACAATGAAAGGAGTCTCACTTTGATTTTATATGATAGGAAGCTCTGGAACTTTTTTACTAATTAGTTAAGAATGGCAGGTTAATATTAGATGGTTTAATAATGCATGTTTTTGGCACTTATAACTAGAAAGTTAAGCTTTAATGCTATGCTTTCGTTCTCTTCTTTTCCAATTTATACCAATAATATTATGCCTTTGGTTCTTTCTTAGTCTCTTATCCCTCTCTTAACCTTGTCACTTTTGTGTTGCAATTGTCGTTGTTGTCAATCATTAGTAGAGAAAATGATAATCCCATAATTTAGCACTGAAATGGAAGCAAAACCAGCAATAAGAAATAGGTCAAATGATTGAAAGAAACATCATTAACCACAACGAAAGAATTTCGCAAACATGTTTGGCAAAAAAGGTGTAACAAAACCATAACAGAACCCCGAAACCAATCATACAAACAAAAGCAACAATAAAAATGGTTATTACTACTTTAATGCTTCTCTATTTAGCAAACACACATTGTATTTTTATCTAACTCCTTCACATAGTTAGTTTCACTTTCTGTTAGGTAGTTATTCAGTTACTACTTTTTGTTATTAGTCTCTAGGAATTTTGTTTCCTCTCCAACAATGTATATAAACCTTCATCTATCACTAATGAAAACTGAGTTGATCATTTTGTGTAATCATCGCTATGTTGTGTCTGAGCTTCTCCCCTTTCTTTTGCTAATACGGTATTTAATGAACATCAAACTCTTAATCTCCATTGAAGCTTGTACACATAGTGATTGTGTTGATCAACCATGGTGAACACCAGAACCACTTCTGATCTCAACTCCAATTCTACTAATGATTTGAATCCAAATTCCGTCATAGATCACATTGTTAATCCCTCAAATCCTTTTTTCTCCATCCTAATGAAAATCCTACCCTCGTTCTCGTCCCAAATCTCCTCACCCAAAAGAATTACAACTCGTGGAGTCATCACATGCTTGTTATGCTCGAAACGAAGAACAAGGATAGGTTTATCGATGGATCTTTCCCTTCTCCTCCTCCTACGGACATTCTACGAGAACCATGACGGCGTTGCAATCGCATGGTAATCTCTTTGTTAATGCAATCGATGTCTCCAACGATTGCAGAATCCGTGGTTTACTTTGATACCACAACTGAGATTTGGAAAGATCTCCGCAAAAGATTCTCCCATGGCGACATGTTTCGTATTGCTGACCTCCAAGAGGACCTTCATTCTGCCAAACAAGGTGACAACTCTGTTACTCAATTCTATACGATACTTAAAGTTCTTTGGAAAGAAATTGATCAATTTCACACAGTTCTCATATGTAATTGCTCTCTTTCTTGTTCATGTGGTGTTTTAACAAAGATCATGAAAGAAAGAGAAAATGACTGTGTAATTAAGTTCCTTAGAGGATTAAATGAAGAATACTCTCAGGCTAGATCACAAATTAGGATGATGTCTCCTTTGCCTTCCATTACTAAAACCTTTTCACTAATCTTGCAACAAGAACGTGAATTTGGTGTTTCTGTTCCCACACCTGTGACTACTACTGATACTGCTGCTTATAACACTTGCTCTAAGGAATCCACAAAACCTGCAACCTTTAATCGAGGTAATTCAGGTTCTTCTAGAGGTTGAGGACATAGCATCAATGGTAGAGGTCGTGGCAACCGCTGCTGTGCTCACTGTGGCCGCAATAATCATACCATTGACACATGTTTTCTGGAACATGGATATCCGGCTGGATACAAGTTCAAGAGCAAGAATGGCTCCACTACACACAAGGCTTCTGCTAGTTTAGCTGATGCAGACACAGATGCTACCTCCAAATCTGCTTCTCTCGAGGATAATTGTACCAAGGATCAATTCACCTTGTCCTAAGAGCAATATCAGAGTATCATGGCACTCCTCCAACAATTCAGTTCCCACTCTGTCAATCATGCTCAAAACCTTGTTGTTCATCCATCTGATAATGTACCTCTTTCTACTCGTTGGATTCTTAATAGTGGGGCAACTGATCACATTTGCCCTTCCAAACAGCTCTTGTCTTCTCTGCATAAAATTGCACATATTCCCATTAAAATGCCTAACCATACCAATAGTTATGCACATTTTGCTGGCTCTATATGCATTGGTAATTTGTCATTACACAATGTTTTGTATGTTCCTAATTTTTCCGCTTACTTAATCTCTGTTCCGAAACTTGTTTCTCATGAAAATTTCTTAGTAGTATTCTATTTAACAGACTACTCAATATTGCAAAAAACACCATTGAAAAATATTGGAGCAGCTAAGAAATCCCATGGTCTATTCTATTTGTTGGATTTGGAGCACACACAATTTTGCTTCTATGGATTCCAGTAATACACAAGTATATGTCTCATATAGTTGTATAAATTCTGCTGCTTGTAATGATTCTGTTTTGTGGCATCTTACACTAGGACATGTATCTCAAACTATATTGAAGCATCATTCTAAGCAATATGAATACATTCCTGGTTCTTACATTATGTTTTGTGATACCTGTCATTTATCTAAACAGAAATGACTTCCCTATAATCTTAGAAACTCTAAATCTTCAAAATTATTTGAATTAATACAAATTGATATATGGGAACCTCTTTCTATTTCTTCCTTTGAAGGGCATAGATATTTTCATACTATAGTTGATGATTTCAGCAGATTCACATGGACACATCTCTTGAATCAAAAATCTAATGTTGAACCCATATTGCCCAACTTTGTTATTCTTATTGAAAATCAATTTAACACTACTCTAAAGAGGATAAGATCTGACAATGGAAAAGAATTTCTTCTTTGAGATTTTTACAACTCAAAAAGCATCTTTCATGAAACCTCATGTGTTGAATGCCCCCAACAAAATGGCATTGTTGAAAGAAAGCATCAACACATATTAAACATTGCTCGATCTATCCTTTTTCAATCACATCTTTCTAAACAATTTTGGGGTTATGCCATCAAGCAAGCTGTTCATATCATGAATAGACTACCTTCTCGTATGCTTTCTCAAAAATCTCGTTATGAACATGTGTTCAATTCAAAACCTGATTTACAAGAACTTAAAGTCATTGGTTGTCTTGCCTATGCAAGCACTTTAACTAATAGTCATTCTAAACTTGACCCAAGGGCTTTAAAATGCATATTAGTTGGTTTTCAATCAGGCACCAAGGGCTATGTTCTATATGATCTTCTTACTTGTCATTTTCTCATTTCAAGAAATGTAATTTTTCATGAAAATATATTTCCATATGTTTCTGATTCACAAACTGCTAATACTGATAAACTTGTTTTTGATACTCAAATATATTTCTATGATCAACCTTCAACTAATAATGCTTCATCCTTTGATCTGAATAATACAGCAGAAGTTAGTCAACCTGTTTCTACTTCCATCAATGAAATACCTAATGCTTTGGTTCCACATAAATCTACTTGTGAATTGCTTGAATCCTCTGAGGCTTCTAACACATCCAAGAGATTCAGAAAGGCTCCTAGATACTTAGATCAATATTACTGTGGTAATGCTGCTTTTGTTCATTCTGTATCTTCTACTCTATATCAAATAGAAACATTTGTAAATCTTACCAAATGCAGTACTAATCATACATCCTTCTGTTTCTCAAGTAGCAGAACGAACGGTAGGTGAAGGTGGAAGAATTGTGCTTAGGGAAGAAGCCATAGTAGTTGCTGAATTCATCAGGGTCATATTAATAGAGATACAAAAAAGGATCTCCAGAGAAGAATTTGGGATCAATGATAAAAGATGATTACAAGAAGTACTTAGCCTAGTATTTAGAGAAGAATGTCTAACAAACTAACTACCATACTTCCTAATTTTGTAACACCCCCCCTCAAGCTAGAGGGTATACTCAACACTTCTAGCTTGGAACTAACAACACAAGTACATGAAAAATAAAGGAAAATACAATCCTAGAATGCAAGAATTGAACTACTGAAATTTCCAAGAAAATTTTCGTGTTGGAAGTGTCAACAACTTGGGAGTATCAGATAGAGCAACAAGCAACATGATTAACTCTAACCATTATCTGCAAACATCTTTCCCTTCACATTTGAAATCATGTACCACATGGGCCACCATACCATCAAGGAATGTATGTTTTGCTGCCAGATTATGTATGATGCCATTGCTACAAGGATTAATATAACTGAAACCAAAGCAGTAAGCATAATTACAACTAAAGTGTACCGAATATATCCACCAAGTGACGTAGTGTTGTGATCTAACCTGACGAGGATGTAGGACAGACAAGATGCTCTTCTGGATAAGCAGAGGGCAATGTGAATAACGTCTAGGCCTAAGCTCCGGCGGCGGTGGTGTGCACTTGCAAGGACTCTGACGCTCAAGTCAGTGAGTGTATTAGGGTTTTAGTGTCTGATAGAATACTTACGTACCTTGCATGGTGCATTAATGAGAGTATTTATAGAGTGAGGTATGTGAGCTAAGTGTGGTTCGTAATGGGCCAAGATCTACACCTGGGCCCAAACCTCATTACATGGGCCTTAATCATAGGCCGTGCTAAACTTACCGGGATGATACCGGGCTGGGTGATGGCTGCTTGACCCGGCATGCATGCGTACATCCGGGATACTGTTATTCTGGTCCACAACAGTTGCCCCCCAAGTCGTCAAGCTTTTCATGGGAAAAGTTGGCGAGTTCATTTGCCATGCCGGGTGGATGTTAGATGGTGATTCTGGTAATGTCACGAGATAACAATTGTTTTTCTTTTTGGGCGCGTGTGTTTTACGTGCTCCATTTTGGGCATAGTGCGCGATGATTAGCGTGGTCTTGGGCCCCACGTCCATTAAGGTGATGTGACGGTTTTTACTTTAGGGTTTAGTTATTGTTTCTGGGTTTCTTCCTGTTGAATATGGCCGATAATGTTATCGTGTTGACGAGTGATTCTTCTTCGGAATCAAATGATACTGAACTTCTTGAGAGTTTTGCGAGGGGGCTTCAAAAACATTGGTCTTCTAAGGCCAAACCCTTGTCCAGGTACGCCCTCCATAGCTAACCCTGATTACTGTGAATCTTCCTGTTTTTGGTTTTATCCTCTGTATTCACGGCGAGTGGAGAGTGGTGAATCAGTTACCCAAAGTGTGAGTGGGTTGTTTAACACTTTAAACCCAGAGCCTTCTGCTCTTCCTCTTGCATCAGCCCACCTTCCTGATGCATACAGTTCCGATAGTTCTATTCCTGTCGAGCAAAATTCAGATCGTCGTGCTCCTTTTAATCTTCCTCCAGTAGAGGATGAAGTTGAGTCTTCCCATCCTGGGGATCCTTTAGATGACAGGGAATCTATACCGTCATCTATGACACATTCCTTAGACTCTGAGTCCGACCCGGCGTATGCTCCCTCTTCTCATAGTCATTCATCCCCGGGATCTGATGCTACTTTATCTTGTCATGTAGATATGGAACCTGCTCAAGGCGACATTCCTATCCCGATAGTTTCTGGTGCTCCGGGATCTTCCGCAAGCGTACCAGGTCCATCGGATACCGGTGGTTTAGAAGTGGCTGTACGAGGGATAGGCGAACCCAGTACCTCTCAGCCTCGAATTGAATGTCCCCCTGATTTCCTGGAATTGAAAAACATTTGGGGAATTTTGTGGGTTCCCTGGGATTTCATCCGGGAGGAATGCTCGGTAAAGGATAACGCTCAACTTAGGAAAGTGGAAAAGCGTTGGAGAAAATGTTTCCATTACGGGCCTAATACTCCCGGGACTGATACCAAGGCTGATCCTTCTGCTAATCATAGGTTGGTCATCCCAGGTAAGAAGGAGAGAATTTACACGCTAGCATCTGAAGGTGAAGGTTCCTATATTATGATGCTGGAATCTTTGTGGCATCAGCTTAAGATTAGGTTTCTTTTCTCCGACCTTCAGATTGAAGTTATGCACAACCTTCACCTTGCTCCTACCCAGCTTCATCCTAACGGTTGGGGATTCCTCCAGACCTTTAAGGTCTTTTGCTAGGCTAGAGGCTGGCACTGCTCCTAGGCCTTGTTCCTATATATTTTTTGTCCTTACCGTGGCATGAAGAAGAGTTGGGTGTCCCTCCGTCATCGTTCCGGGATACCCTAATTATTCACTCCTTATGAAGAGTCTTTCAAGGCCCATAGGGAATTTTTTGTTAAAGTTATCCCTCGGACCAAGGATTGCACTCCCTTCTAGATGGGAGAAAATAAGCAGCTCTTGTTCCCGCTTTACTAGACGGAGGAGCATTATAAGAGGTCTCTGTCTCTGAAGGAATTGGAAATCGGCTTCCTGGAAGAAGAAGATCAACAAACCTTCAAGAACCTGTGTGCCTTCGTTGAGCAAGGAGGGATACCCATCCATTGTAAAGATGTGATAGGGGTATCTCGTCGTGATCGGGCGGCATGCTTATGTAGGAAATTATCCTTCATTGTATGTTGTCGTTATTTTTCTTTGCCATTGATTGTTTTGCCCTGATTGACAAGTGTATTCTTTCTCCTGCAGCCGAGATCATGGCCAATTATGCCATCCGCTCCCAAAAAAGAGATGCCAAAGGTAAAGGAAAGGTTGGTACTTCAGGTCCACCTCCTGCCCCTATTCCGGTTCCTACTACTATCCCGGTTGCTTCCGCCGGGATTAGTATCTCAACTGCAGCTCCTGTTGGGCCTGTAGCTTCCTCCAGAGGAGCTTCTCCTGCTAAGAGGTCCGTACCTCCATCTTCCGGGACTGAGGTGGCTACCGTGAACCTAAAGCGTCATCGTGCGACTAAGTCCGGTATGCTTTCACAGCCAGGTTTCTTAACCGTATGAGAATCATGTGTTACCTTCTTATGTTTTTTAGTTCGATTTGTAGGTGACCAACTTGGAGGTGTCCAAGGGGCTTCAGCTGGGATGAACCCTGATGAAGCCCTTCTCTACTCCTTCTTCTGCCTGGGAGGGATTCCAATCTCCCTTGATTAAGTTCCAACACGGGAACTTTTTCACGAAGGGTGGAGCTGCTGCCGTGAAGGTATGTGTTATTTGTCATTTGAATTTTTGTGATGATTGATCCTAGTAGACGTGTGTTTAATTTCTTTATGTTGTTTTTGTCTTTGTAGGAGCAAGCCAAGTCCCTTATGGGCTGGACAGCCATGAGCATGGCTATGCTTCAACATGTTCATGACCAGGCCGAGGACATGGGCCAGGCTGCTTCTTTGAGGGCCCAGCTTCGGGATCTCCGGGATGACATGGAGTTGAAGGAGGCCTTGATTACTAGTGTCAAGGAGTCAGAGTCCCGAGCTGAGAAGGAACTTGCTTCCTTGAAGGAAGAGCTCTCTCGTACCAAGGAAAAGCTATCCGAAAAGAAGGGGAAGGCTGCTGGCTTAGGTGCCGAGAATTTGAAGCTGAAAGATGAGGTTTCTCATCTGAAGGCTAAGGTGGAGGAAGATGGTTCTGCTCTTAGTCTTCTTCGGTCCGAGCTCCTAGGATCAGCTTCAAAGCTTCATGAGACTCAGGTTGAGCTTCGGGAAACTCAAGAGAAGTTGGAGGAGGCTTACCAGGACATGGACACTACGGTGGATGATTCCTACCGGGATTGTGTGAAGACTCTCTTGTTCTTGAATCCCGGGATCGAGTTGAACACCCGTGGTCTTTGTAAATATCACGGTCTGAAGGATGGGATGCTCATGGACTTCCATGATCCTCATAATTTCGTGCCTCTTGATCCCGCTGATCCTAGACTTGAGTCATTCGACTGCAGCACTCCTCCTCCGACAGATCCCGTTCAGGAACCCGAAGATACTGGAAGGGCTGAATGATTTATTTTTCCTTTGTCTTTTCTTTTGTTCTATTTTCTTCTTGTAACTCTTAATAGACAGATAGTGTTGAATGTAAGCCTTATTGTGTATGGTTTTTGCTTACTTCTCTTCTGTGTTTTTCTTGCTTTATTTTGATGCATTCTTCGTGTCGCTGAGGCTTGACAATAGAGGTGCCTCTTGTGATCTTGTTGATATGGAATTTTTTTCATATTGTTTTAATTG
This sequence comes from Cyamopsis tetragonoloba, assembly GCA_037177725.1. Taxonomy (NCBI): domain Eukaryota; kingdom Viridiplantae; phylum Streptophyta; class Magnoliopsida; order Fabales; family Fabaceae; genus Cyamopsis; species Cyamopsis tetragonoloba. The sequence goes on along the minus strand of CM074125.1, from coordinate 33,603,601 downwards.
TTAGAGTACATCCATGATGGCGCCCTTTTAGCTCCTCGATAGGAGGGAAAGTAGTTTGTACTTTCTCTATGTTTTGGTTGAAGTGTGACCTTAATGGTACTTCATATTTCTTGTGGCCAGGGTTAACCCATGAAGGGCCCCTTTTGAGTCTGTAGCAGAGATTTACCCGAGATGGTATCTCGACTCATTGTTGGTCTTGCGTGTATGTCGGCGTCGCGTGTTGGCGACATATGAACTTTGGAGTAGTTGTACTGGTTGTGTATTCTTCTGGTCTGTTTGCTGTTGAGAATTGAACTAACTTGTTCGTGCAAGAGTGAATAAAAATACTGCTTTATTGATAACATGAAGCAAATAACAAATGGGGGCCTCATTAAAACCTCTAGCAGTAAAACCCTCCTTAGGAATAAAACCTGCTACAGGAAAAAGAGTGCCCCTTTATTACAAAGAATATAAATTACATAACTTAACTATAGTAGCACCTTAAGTCTGCGACATTAAGCGTTCTTGGAATCTCTTTGCCTTTGAGAGTCTCTAGATGGTATGCTCCATTGGCTGCAACAGTCTTGACCCGGAATGGGCCTTCCCAGTTTGCTCGGAGCTTCCCGTCTTTGGCATTCCGGTTTCCAATGCTAGCTCTTCTTAAGACTAAGTCGCCAGGTTGGAAACTTCTCGGAACAACTCTTAAGTTGTATCTCTGAGCCACTTGTTGCTTCCAGGATAACTCTTTGATTCTGGAAGCTTCTTAGATCTCTTCTATCATGTCGGAATCTTCTCTGAGTAGCTGCTCGTTCTCTTGTGTGGGGTACATGACCCTCCAAGATGGATGTCCAATTTCTACCGGGACTACGGCATCTGAGCTATATACCATTCGAAATGGAATTTCTCCGGTAGTGCTGTAAGGGGTCGTTCTATAACTCCAATGTACTTGGTAAAGGTCTTCCACCCAGTTAGCTCCAGCTTTCTTGAATCTCTTTTTCAAGCCATTAAGTATAACTTTGTTGGCGGATTCTGCCTGTCCGTTAGACTGTGGATGCTCCACACTAGCAAAATACTGTTTAATGCGGAGTCCTGCTAGCATTTCTTGGAAATCTTTGTCGGTAAATTGTGTCCCGTTGTCACAGATCACTTCTGCCGGGATGCCGAACCGGCATATTATTTGCCGAAATACAAAATTCTAAGCTTTAACTGATGCTTCCAGTTCAATCCATTTAGTGTAATAATCAACAGCAACAATAAGATGTTTGAACTGACCTGTGGTTGGTGTGAAAGGTCCCAGGAGGTCCAAGCCCCAAGTGTGGAAGGGCCAAGGGGTGGAAATGCTGTGCAAATCTTCTGCCGGGATGTTGGACAGTGGACTATGCTCTTGGCACTTTTGACATTTCTTCACATGTTTGGCTGCATCTTTGTTCATGGTTGGCCAGAAGTATCCAGCTCGCAAGGATTTCCTTGCCAATGACTTGCCACCAATGTGGTGACCGCAACTTCCTTCGTGTACTTCAGTGAGGACATACCAAGTTTTGGATGGTCCAATGCATTTGAGTAGGGGAGTTGACAGTCCCCTTCTGAACAACTGTCCTTCTATCACGGTGTACCGGGATGCCTTTTGCACCAACCGCTTTGCTTCTCGGGCATCTGCTGGGATGGAACCTTTGGTGATATACTCTACTATTGGGGTCCTCCAATCTCCATTTTCAACCTGCAAAATAGCACAAGGAAAAGGGAGGACTTCTTCTACCACTGACTTCAAAGTTGAAAATGATTTGGTGCTGGCTAACTTTGAAAGCAGGTCTGCACGACTGTTTTCTTCTCTAGGAATGTGCTTGATCTCGAATTTAGAGAGGCCATGTAGACTTTCCTTAACTTTAGCCAGGTATCTTTGTAACAACGGTTCTCTTGCCTGGTATTCCCCTTTTATATAGGATACCACTAACTGGGAATCTGAACATAAGGTGATCGCGGTTGCCTCAAGCTCCTTTGCCGCTCGTATCCCAGCTAAACAGGCTTCATATTCTGCTTGGTTATTGGAGGTTGGGAATTCAAACTTCAAAGAATATTCCACCGTTACCCCTTCATCGTTCTCGATCAGTATGTCGGTGCCAGCTCCCTTTGGGTTTTAGGACCCATCTACATAGATGGTCCAGGATCCTTTTGGTTCTTCTCTGGGATGTGTCATCTCGGCTACAAAATTTGCCAAGGTTTGTGCCTTGACCACCTGGCGTGGTTCATATGAGATGTCGTATTGTGATAGTTCTATCGCCCAGGTCATCATTCTTCCTACCAAGTCAGGTTTATGTAAGATTTGTCTAATGGGTTGATTAGTTCTTACCGTGATGGGGTGACACTAGAAGTACAGCCTCAGCCGCCGAGATGCCAATAGCAATGTATAGACGACTTTTTCTAGCCGCTGGTAGTTCAATTCTGACCCCTGTAAGGCTTTAGAGACGAAGTATATCAGACTTTGGCTCCGGGATTCCTCCTTTACTAAGGCCGCGCTGATTGCTTCATTAGTGACAGCTTAGTAAAGGTACAAGGTCTGCCCAGGATCTGGACGGGATAGGACTGTGGAGCTGACAAAGTCTTTTTAAGCTCTTGGAAGGCTTCTTCACATTCTGCGTTCCATTGAAACTCCTCTTTGCGCCATAAGGTCCTGAAAAACGGAAGACATTTCCTAGCTGAGGCTGGGAGGAATCTCGTCAAGGCAGCAATCCTTCCAGTCAGCTGTTGGACCTCTTTGATGGTTCTAGGACTCTGCATATTCAACACAGCACTGCGTAGCTGTTGGAATGTTTCATGCAAATCAGCCACCGGGTCTTTGTCTTCCGGAGTCTTTACTATCATATCATCAATATAAACTTCAAGGATCTTGCCAATCTGTTCTTTAAAAACTTGGCTCATAATCCGCTGGTACGTTTCTCCGGCATTCTTTAAACCGAACGGCATCATCGTGTAACAGTAAACACCCATGTCGGTTATGAATGTTGTTTTCTCTTGATCTTCAGGGTGCATTGGGATTTGGTTGTAGCCAGAGTAGGCATCCATGAAGGATAGATACTTGTAAACTACAGAGTTATCAACAAGTTTATCGATACAAGGAAAGGGAATGGGTCTTTGGGGCATGCTTTGTTCAGATCTGTATAATCTGTGCACATTCTCCATTTTCCGTTAGCCTTTTTCACCATTACCACATTGGAGAGCCAATCTGCATATCGTATTTCTCGGATGAAACCTGCATCCAACAACTCCTTCACGTGTTTCTCTATGGCCGCTTGTCTTTCTGGACCCATTTTTCTTTTCTTCTGGGCTACCGAGACACATCCCGGTTTTAAAGACAAGCGATGGCATATAAATTCTGGGTCTACTCCAGGCATGTCGGAAGAAACCCAAGCAAACAGGTCTTTATTCATTTTCAACAATTCGATGAGTCACTCTTTGATCATGGGAGGCAGGTTTGCCCCTATCTTAACAGTCTGATCCTCTTTAAGTCCTATCTGGACCAAGATCTAGTCTCCGTCTGGTTGAGGTCGTTGATACTCGAAATCTGCTTTGGGATCTAGGTTAGTCATGATGACCCCTGCATCCCGTATCAAATGACGTCTTTCCATCTTATGCTTTCCTTTCTCCTCCGCCTTTACTGGCTGGATAGATGGTGCTTTTGTGATTTTAAGGCTTTCTTGGTAACATTTTCTTGCATCACTACTTTTTCCATGGATAGTTACTACTGACTTGTCTTCTCTGGGAAAGTTCATGGCTAAATCGATGGTAGAGACTATGGCGCCAAGGCTGTTCATAGTTGGCCGCCCAATGATTGTATTGTAGGCTGAAGGGCAATCCACCACTATAAACCTGGCCGGGATTGTTTTGGTACTTGGCTTTTTGCCAAAACTCACCTTGAGGTCAACGTATCCTTTGGGGATAAGTTTGTCTCTAGTAAAGTCAATTAGACTGCCCTTGTGAGGGAATAAATCCTTGGACCCCAATCCCATTTTATCAAAAAGGCTCCAGAACATAATGTCTGCTGAACTTCCTTGATCAATAAATATTCGATGGACTTCGGAACCGTTCAAATTGGCTGCTATGACCAATGGTTCATTATCCTGGATGCGTTCTTCTAGGAAATCTGCATCTGAGAAAGATAGAACTGGGTTAGCTATAGCAGATACCTGGGAACAAGAACCCCGTGCATCTCGGGTCCTCTTCTTATCTTCAAGACCCTTTACGCTAGCTCCTCCAACTATGACTTGGATTACCCCCCTAGGGGGGATTCCTGAGTTCCTCTCCGGCTCCGAGATCGATGCCGGACTTCTATTCGTTGATCTCGATTCCTAGGGGGAGATCTTGGTGTCTGCATCCGAGGAGATGGACCTCGGCGGCGATCCCGTCATTCTGGGGAGGTCCGAGCATAATTTCTCAACCTACCTTATCGGATCAACTTTTCAATTGCATCCCGTAGTTGGATGCATTCGTTGGTGGAATGCCCACGATCCCGGTGGTACTCACAGTACTTATTCTTGTGCTTCCCGACCATTTTCAACGGTGGTTGTCGTTCTCTCAGCTCAGAGTGCATCACTTCTTTCAAAACTGAAGCTGGCAAGATTGTCAGCGGAGTGTAATTATTAAAGAGTCCCTTGCGCTTCTTGGGAGACCTATCCCGGGGTTTCTCATCCTTACCCCGAGATTGGTTTGGAGGAGTGGTTTTCGCTTTGTCCTCCTTCTTGGGAGCTTGGGTCTTCTCCCATTCTTCTATTTTGATCCATTTTTCAGCCCTTACCTTTAGATCATCCATGGAGGTAGGCTTATCTCCTGCCAGGTTCTTGGCAAAAGCTCCTGGTTTCAAACCTCTCACAAAAATATAACACTAGGTTAGGCTCAACATTCCTAACTTCTAACACTTCGTTATTAAAGCGTGTTATATAATCTCGTAGAGATTCATCTTATCTCCTGCCAGGTTCGTGGCAAAAGCTCCTGGTTTAACAGTTTACTACTTGTGAAGTGAAGAATGAACTTATCTTTGAGAGCTTTCCAATTACTAATGGACTGTGGCAGAAGGTCTGAAAACCAACAACTTGTAGCCTCAGATAGCGTGAGGGGGAAAGCACAACATACAATGGCCTCATTTACTCCTTGAAAGTACATGCCCCTTTCAAAGGTGCTGACATGCAAGGTGAGATCCTTGGTCCCATCATACTCCTTCAATTTCTTTGCAAACTGGAATCCATGAGGAAGAGCATGGGACATGATCCAGGGCGTGAAGGGATTATCAATGTACCCAAAATCTGGGACATTCTCTGCCATGTGCTCCTGGTTGCCGGAAGGTTGTCCGGCTTGCTAGCCCCCAGGGGGGACAGGTGGCGGGTTGGCCCCCTCAACTCGGGATTGGTGCGGGGCCCCTTCATGTCGGCGACTTGCCCGTACCTGCAACTGCCTTTCCTGATTTTTAGGCGCTTCCTCCTTATCCCCTTCAAGTGCGGATTTTTATTGCTGCTTCTCTGCATTATTGTGATCTTTTTCCGCATCCTCAGGGTTTGCCTGAGTATGCCTCTCAGCCCTTTCCTCCTCTGGGTCATCCTCAACAACAACTTGCTTGCCTTTTCGTTGTTGTTCTTTGAGGTCTGCAATCTCTTTAGCCTGTGTCTGCACCAGCTGTTGCAGCTTACGAAGTTCTTCTTCGATATCAAAGTGTTGGGATGCCCTTGCTTGGTTTGATGCACCACCCTATTGTCCTGCTCCTTGGTTCTGAACACTTGGATCGTTGTAATCCCTATTCCTGGTAGAGCCAACCATTGTTGACGGTGGACAGAAACGAGACTTTTGTTTCGTTTCCCACAGACGGCGCCAATGTTGTGATCTAACCTGACGAGGATGTAGGACAGACAAGATGGTCTTCTAGATCAGCAGAGGGCAATGTGAATAACGTCTAGGCCTGAGCTCCGGTGGCGGTGGTGTGCACCTGCAAGGACTCCGACGCTCAAGATAGTGAGTGTATTAGGGTTTTAGTGTCTGATAGAATACTTATGTACCTTGCATGGTGCATTAATGATAGTATTTTTAGAGTGAGGTATGTGACCTAAGTGTGGTTCGTATTGGGCCAAGATCTGCGCTTGGCCCAAACCTCATTACATGGGCCTTAATCATAGGCCGCGCCAAACTTACCGGGATGATACCGGGCTGGGTGATGACTGCTTGACCCGGCATGCATGCGTACATCTGGGATACTGTTATTCTGGTCCACAACACGTAGAAGCAAAACCATAGGGTGCAATCCGAGACACAGTGCCAAAATTCTTCTTCAAATTGAAATAGTAATTCCCTTTGTCTACTAGCTCAAATTGAGTAGAACACATCACGTGCTTATGCAAACTCCATGTAGCAAACTCCACCTCTTCTAACAAGCACATTATGTGACACACAAACATATTATCATACAAAGAATTAGATAGCCAGTAGGTATCCCACAAAAATTCCTTACATACAAAGAAATGGCAATAAGCAACCACAACAGACCAAAAAATCAGATTTCCTTTAGATATTTTGTCAAAGAACTTCAGAACATCATCAAGCTTCTTGTAATCACACCTAACTTTGTCATAGTTTGTAATGACATGTCAAGCCAAACCACCACTACCAATAAACAAAATAACTTGTCCCAAAAAGGAACCAACAAACCAAATATCTCTCTACCCACTAACAAAAGTAACCAGTTGCAAAGAAGCATACAGTCCAAAGCCTAGACCAAAGTATACTACATTTCCCACACATGTGACCATAAATCCACAAGAAAACTAAGTAATGAAGAACAACTATTGATAAACACTATTAATCACTTTTAATGCTGAAATCATCCCAGTAAAGTCCATATATGCAATGATAGATGTTGTAGTCTATTGTGGCTTTTCATCAAAAAGCTTGTAAGCGTCAACAATGATGCACATAGTGCTATCACACAATCTCAGAAACACATGCCAAATTCCAACACTTATTTGAGACATATTAGCAATGAGCTCATATACCTCTGGTAGCACTATCATACTTGAAAGGTGATTTGGTGATGCTTCAATTACACACGGAGGAGGATCGTTTGTGTGCTTGTCCTTCAAAAGGTGCTTATGCACTACAACATAATGGTGCAGAAAATGAGAATTGGATGTCGAATTCTGCTGAAAAACAGGTTCTACAAGCTTCCTAGACAGTTTGCTTCGTTGTAACATTTCGGCAAACAGGTTGAAGGCATTATTTTTGAGTTTAGAACAGAAAACTTCTCTGAGACAATTTAGCAAACAGGTTGTGAGCACCCTGTTTGGAAGAGTTGTTGTTGAGAACCATGACATATCCTTCACGTGGACATCTACGGGAGCATCCTCTTCAAGCTTTGTGAACACAATTACAGAATGAACAAGGTTCGAAACCGTAAGACTGCGATTAGGGGCTGTTTGCACCGTGAGCTGATTGATTTAATGAATTGGTCCTTCAAGAACATCAGAGTTGCAATCGGAAGGGAAAGTTAAACAATCCTGAACCCTTAGCTTGCGATTGAGGGCTAATCAAAGTGGAATTGATCCGATTAGCATTTCACTGTTGAAGAACGAACATGAATCCTGAGGAGAATTGCCATCTTTTGGATCGATTGGCTTAGGAAAGGTGAACGAAGCATCACCAATAGAACCGAACACAATGCGTTCTGGATTTTCCGCCATGGAAACTTCAACATCATCCACGATTTCTGCATCTCCAATCGTGGTTGATTCCTGCATCTCAGCAAGATGCTTTTGCGATTTCTGCATCGAACACTTCTTCTCGAATTTTAGGCTTCGATGGTTGAGACTCTTGTCGATTCTTTCAAGCCTCCTCGGCCGTGCCTTCATAGTGGAATCATAAGGATCATCGCAATCCTCAGAGGAGTGCTCTGATACCATCTTACGAAAGTAGCAGAACGAACGGTAGGTGAAGGTGGAAGAATTGTGCTTAGGGAAGAAGCCATAGTAGTTGCTGAATTCATCAGGGTCGTTATAATAGAGATACCAAAAAGGATCTCCAGAGAAGAATTTGGGATCAAATCTCATATTGATAAAATGATAAAAGATGATTACAAGAAGTACTTAGCCTAGTATTTATAGGAGAATGTCTAACAAACTAACTACCATGCTTCCTAATTCTATAACAAAATGCAGTACTAATCATACATCCTTCTGTTTCTCTTTGTCTTTAAATCCTGAGCCAACTTTTTTCAAAGAAGCCAACAAACTTCAATGTTGGAGACTTCCCATGGAATCTGAGCTTGCTGCTTTGCACAAGAATGACACTTGGTCACTGGTACAACTTTCTAAAGGGAAAAAGGTTGTAGGCTGCTGTTGGGTCTACAAAGTTAAACTTAAGACTGATGGCACTATCGAGCGTTACAAGGCAAGACTCGTTGTCAAAGGCTTCACACAAACTGAGGGTCTTGACTTCTTCGAGACATACTCACCAGTTGCAAAGATAACTACGGTTAGATTGCTCCTCACCCTTTTAGCTGCCAACAATTGGTATTTGCATCAATTAGACAAAGATAACTCATTTCTCCATGGCGATCTACACGAAGAAGTATACATGATAGCACCACAAGGTTAAAAACTCCCTCGGCCCAATCTAGTATCCAGGTTAAAGAAATCTCTTTATGGCTTGAAACAAGCCAGTGGACAATGGAATCAGAAATTAACTTCTGCTTTGTGTTCCTTTGGATATCAGCAAAGAACTTCAGATGACTCCTTGTTTGTTAAACATCATGGTGTCTCTTTCACAGCCCTGCTTGTGTACGTGGATGATGTTATATTAACAGGCAATGACTTGAAGGTGATAACTAGTGTCAAGCTATTTCTGGATTCTCGTTTCCACATTAATAAAGGACTTGGGATAATTGAAGTGTTTTCTCATTTTGGAGATTGCTTGATCCTCCAAAGGAATTCTCTTAAATCAAAGAAAATATTGATTGGAGCTCCTTGATGAGTTTGGGTTACTTGGGTGTAAACCTGCACCTACACCTATTGATCTCTCAAACAAGCTAACTATTGAGGGAGGGGAATTACTCGATAATCTTACTACCTTTTGAAGACTCATTGGACGGCTCATTTATTTGACAAACACTAGACCAGAAGTGAGTTTTGTTTATCACTTAAGCAAATATGTGTCTCAGCCTCGGCAATTTCAGTGCCAACAATTTCAATGTTCAAGCATTTTCTGATTGTCATTGGGCCACATGCCCAAACACTTGAAAATGTATTATGGGCTATTGCTTTTCCCTTGGACCTTCCTTGATTTCTTGGAGATCTAAGAAGTAATCCACCATATCAAGATCCTCCTACGAGGCCGAATACAACGCGTTAGCCTCTTTGGCTTGTGAAATTCAATGGATTAAATATTTGTTGAATGATCTGCGTATTCATGCTGCTACACCCTTCTCTACATTTATTTATATAGTCAATCTGCAATACAGATTGCCAAAAATCCGACATTCCACGAACGGACAAAGTATGTTGAAGTTGACTGTCACTTCATTCGCATCAAGATTCAAGAAGGTCTTATTTGTCTCTTCTACATCCCTTCGCAACACCAGATTGCGGACTCTTTTACAAAGGCTTTGTTTCTTTCTCCTTTCCAGAATGCTATCTCCAAGCTGGGTCTTAAGAGCATTCATGACCCACCTTGAGGGAGGGTAATAGGATTAATACTTTAATGCTTCTCTATTTATCAAATACACATTGTAATTTTATCTAACTCCTTCACAAGGTTAATTTCACTTTCTGTTAGGTAGTTATTTAGTTACTACTTTTTGTTATTAGTCTCTAGGAATTATGTTTCCTCTCCAATAATGTATATAAACCTTCATCTATCACTGAGTTGATCATTTTCTGTAATCACCGCTATGTTGTGTCCGAGCTTCTTCCCTTTCTTTTGCTAATATATTACTGTTAAAATCATATAAAAGAGAAAACTGGAAACCATAAATTTAATTCAGGGAATAGAACGAGGACATTCTATGAACCACTGTATCAATCTCAAGCACATTATGCTGCACAAAGTTACCTAAGAATTTTGGAACTGATGCGAGTAGATTGAAGAACACGAACAAGTTGGAAGAACGAAATCGAAGCTTCAAGGAGTTTATGGAGCCACGCCTCCCCGGAAGATGGGTTTGGTACAAGTTGCTGGTTTGAAGATGATATTAAATTAAGGACAAAAATGAGAAAATTATATATGGTTGTTGTTGTGAAAATAATGAAGTAGGAGAAATATGTGAGAGAAAGGAGAAAATGTAATTTAGTGAAGTGTCGAATACAATAGGTGAGTGCTCTATTTATAAGCATAATCTAGGCTCACTGACAAAGATAGTGCTAACCAACTAATAGATAACTCCGTTAAGAGATATGAACATCCACTAGATAAATATTCATAACACTTCCCCTTGGATGTTCGTTTCTTCTTTTAGATGTGTCTTGTTAAAACCTTACTAAGAAAACGCAGTGGGACAAAACCCTAGTGAATGAAAAAGAGTACACAATCTTTTGATACGCATGAGATGTTGCCTCATTAAAAACCTTGCCAGGAAAACCCAATGGGACAAAACCATAGCTAAGGGAAAAAGAGTGCAGCGCATATTAACTCCCCCTCAACACAATATTCTTCAAAACTTCTTGAGAAGAATAATAATTCAATTTACAAGATCTTCATGTTATTTTACAAATAGTACGAGACCCTAACATGGTGTAATTGTTGTCTTCATCTCTTGAGCCTTGGAAGCTAGATCGTTGCTGGCAAAAAACTTCTAGTGTTAACTCATACACACTTCGCTAGGAAAAACTTCAATAGAAAAAACCTAGCCATAACAATAATTCATACTCGCCATGAATTATACAAGATTTCTAATTTCATACCAAATGATTTCAAGTGTCCTCATAGCTGCCACCTTAAAAACCTTCCCACGTAAAACCCTATGGGAGAATAACCTAAACAAATGAAAAAAGAGTGTACTAGCTCCTCCAAAACCTTTGTTAGTAAAACCTCTCAGGAAAAACCTCCACAAAGGAAAAAGGAGAACATATATCATATCTTCAATGACTTAGCATCTAGGATACATATGAGTTATAAGCTCTTCAGGAGGTAATTGCTTTCACCTTTTAGAATATTATGTGCTAAGTCAACAAGTAAGGACATCATAAATGATACTTGCATAAAATGATCCTTTGTAATACATAGGATGTAAGACTATGTTATAGAATGTGACCTGGTGCTTCAGGACCATTGAAGTCTCATCAATAACTTGTAATCATTTCATTACTCTTTAAAACTCAAACTCTAGGTTAGCTACCATCATTGCAATCAAGAATAATATCAATTTTGCATTTACTCCTTAGCATTTGATCAAGTCATATCTTTTGTAATGAAACATTTCTCAAACATATTAATAGACATCCCTTTGGTCTATTGACAATGTAAACTTCAGATAATAAGTCATAGAGGTTCATACTCAAATGTTGAAGAACTTTTCTATGATCTCGTGTGCCACCGTATGCTTATCAAAGCACATGTGGTCATTATCGAACAATTATACATTTTCTTAAATATTTCAAGTGAAACACATGTTTGAATCAATTACCTTTAAGGTAACACCTTGAATATATGCATTGTGCATGCAATATGACAAATTACAATAATAAATAACCAGGGTGAAATTATATATCAAACATATAATAAAAATGAAATGCATGACTTAATTTTCTAGTGAGCGCGCTAAAGTAATTATATTATATGAAGTCAATAGTTTGAACTTCAAGTTCACAAAACTTGGACTGCAGGTCCATAGGCCCTTTTATATCATTATTTGATCGATCATAAGATGGACTTACATGTAAAATATATGATCCCCTTTTACTTATCCATCACTTTTTGCATATGCGTATCAGTTCCACTCAAAACTCATCATTGTCTTCGGCCGCTATTTGATATCTGAATATTTCTCATGAGGTACCTTTTATTTCAAACATAGGTCATCTATTTTGATTCATATATCTATGCCTCTTCAAAGGGCATATTATAACTTATTAATTCGTATATGTCTTTAAATTTCCAACTACAATGCTTGCCATAGCATTTCATTCATGAATTATTTTACATTGGGACCAATATTAACAAAGTTCGCTGCTAAAAATATATCATACTTAAATGTATAACTTTATTTTCAAAATTGGCAAGCTCTAAAATACTATGACATCAGATCATATATCTAAATACTCAAACTTTTAAGATAGGTGTGGGATGAAGCTAGTATCCTTTGATGGGATAAATTAAATTATCTAATTTTATTCCTCCTACCTCTACTAAAAGGAATTTATTAGTTTATCATCTCCTTGCAACTTCTTATTCATTTCTTATAATCTATTATGAACTTATGGTTCATATGGGATCAAAGTAAGCATTATACATATGCTTATTTTTTTACTTAGGTGTTTTTTTAGCTTCCACCTATTCTCCTCCCCCTAAGCTGGTAAAACTTTAATAAAGGGGCTCTTTTTATAATAAAATCATATCCAGCTAAAACTTTAACCAGTCATAATATTGCTAAGGAGTTTACATCATTAAGTTTATTTTAGAGACATGTAACTCTTCGAGGAGTACAAATCAAACACAGTTGGTTTTATTAGTGCTCATCCATTTCGCGATCGTCTATGAAATCGAATATCAAAACCTAATGTATCATATAAGTGAACTTCAGGTCATTTAGTATCACTATACAAACTATTTCATGCAATAATACATTGGTATAATATGTAGCATTCAACAAACACAATATTGTTTCGTCAAAACGGTATTTGTAACCACTTATTCTCTTCACTTCTGCAAAAGCGGTCATGGCCGTTTATTCTCTTAGCTTCTGCAAAAGCGGTCATAGCCGTTTATTCTCTTCGCTTCGGCGAAAGCGGTCATAGCTGTTATTTCTCTTCCCTTCAGTGAAAGTGGTATTAATATATTCTTGCATATAATATAAGATCCAAATAACTTAATGAGGCATGAGCACAATACTTTATTTATTTTCGTTGATGAGAAACTTCTAGTTCTCAATAACGGGTTATTTTGACCCGGATGGCCTTAATAAATTTTCACAATCAACTCCTAATTAACCACATCTCAAATCTCAATATGATCACTTTGGATTATTAGTGTATATAATTCTGGCTAGATATAAAATGTGACATAAACTAATGTCACATACCCAATGGCAAGACGATCAACATATTTCACATGGAGAATAGTTGTGCTCTACATAAGCATATTAATGTTTAATAAATCTATCTCAAGGACAAAGCTATACAAACTTTCATGATATGATATACGATCTTTCTCGTTTTATACATATAAACATATAAAATACTTGATATTCATTTCAGCAAATATGTTTGAAACTCAGTTGCTATAAAACTTGTCAGAATGTACTATCAAGAAGTAACCATGTATAAGCTCTACTGAAGCCTTTAATTATCTTAATTCTAAAGATATGCTCTACTCAAGCTTTCAATATATTGGCTGTGCTGGAGCTTTCTCATGAGTTTTAGACTATACGCTAAATATCTAATTTGAATCTCTTATAGCATACAAAAATTCTCACCCTTTAATCCAAAACTATAATGTAACAATAAGTGATTGTTAATTTCAAACTTTGTTAACCTCACGTAAGTCAATATTCAAGATAACCTAGATGAATGATGTGACAAGAAAACATTATCTTGCTTCTTTACTATAAAGAAAAGAACTTGCTCTTATGGAGCTTTGATTAATGTCATAGTATGTACTCTTCAGGAGTATCCATTTAGCAAATTAAATGCACTTTGTTTCAATAAATTTCGGGTTAAATATATTTGGATTCCGTGGGACTTTTGGCCCAATAAAACTATGAACTAGGGTCAAAAAATAATTTTACATGTTCAATTTAAGTCAATAAAACATCAATGCCAAGTATTAGCATAATGCATACTCTTGTAAAGAAAACAATATGACGATAGTGAGGAGCTTACTAGCAAATATAAAACTTAATACTCTTATATTTTCTATTATGATTTAATTATGATATAATCATAATTTAAATATTTTTATTTCTTTAGTCTAAAAAATCAATTGAAAATTTTTCAATGTCTATTTATTTAATATAAAATATGCTACGTAAAAATTTCTTATACACAATGACCATCAAAATATCACAATTCAACGGGAATACTTAGGAATAATCAAATGACAATGTGTATATGACTTCTATGCATACTAAGAATTCTCTTAAACTTAATTCTTCAAAAAATTAAAACACAATTATTTATATTCAATAATCATATAAAAAAATAATTAATTTTATATTATCTATAACAATTTTTTCATTAAAAAAAATCTTCGAGAATTTATCAAATTATAATATATGTTCATTGCATATATATTCACGAAATCCTTCATAGGAATTATCTTTATGGTCCATTCTTAAATAAAATATCATTTAGCGATTGCACATTATAATCGTATGAACTACATAATGTGATGGAATTGGTTTCTAGGAAAGAGTGGTGGCGTCCCAACGGATACTCTTAATAAGAAAGTCTTTCCGTAGCCAGAACCTTTTCGAAAGGGACATTCATACAGTGCACACTTCGCCACGTGAATGGCAGAATGAACTATTTTTTTTTAATTACAATCCCAGATTAATCGCAATTTAAAATTCTAATTCAAAATAATATATCATCCAAACTTTTGATAAAAGCTTCACGATATAGATTTTTAAAAATATGCATCATCACCTTTTAACCTTTAATAAATTAGTCTGTAGTGGATAAATGATAATGCTGATGGATTAATTAGAATTAAAAAACTAAGTCTATCTTTAAATAGGCTTTCTATTATTCCTTTTTCATCTATATCTCTTTAAAACATTTAATTTTATGATTGATGGTATATGAATGCTCGTTCGATCTTCAAAAAAAATTAAAACAATACTATATTATGGGTTTCAAATTTTTTTTCTGATTATATAATTATTAAAAATCATACATTGAAATATTTAATGTGCAAAAAAAAATACATTACCAAATACCAACCTTATAAAATTTCCTTGATGCCAAGCTGTAAACTAGTAATTTAACAATTGAACTCAAACATTAGTTAATTAATCAATTGAACACCAGATGTATATCAATTTAACCTATAGAATTTTAGCGAAAAGCTATAAATCCAATCCAATAAAACACAATTTGAAAAAGGAATGGATTAATAAGATAAAATACTAACTTTAGGTGAATTTCCAAATAGAGTTTTTTTAAAAAAAATAAAATTCACAATTATTTGTAAAGAAAATAACATTTTAAATGTGATAATATCATTGAGATAACTCTTAAACACTAAAAAAACAGATAGAATTTCTCCAATTCTATATTTATAGAGTAATTTAAATTATCAAAACTAATTAATCACCAAACACTATATCTAAAAAAACAAATTAAAAATATAACAGATCAAGAATATATATATATATATATATATATATATATATATATATATATATTTATTGTTCACTCACAGCTCCCGGGTCCCGACGGCGGTGGTATTCCGGTGCCTGAACCCTAATAAGAACTATGGTGTTTAGCATGGTTACTTCTAATTTAGGGAAATTGTGATATGTTGATAATTGATACGGCCTTTGATTCGGATCCTCTAATTGATTCCTGTCTTTGTTTCCCCTGATTTGCCTGGTCTGCCTATATGCTAAGTCGACTGTTGGGATTGATTCGTGGCTAGTAGTCTTGAGGTCAGCTTGGCCGGGGTGAGATCTGGATGGTCCACCAGCCCCGCAAGCCTTGAAGCCTTGGCCGGGAGCTGTGACTTAGTGTTAAGAACACCAAACATGGAAAACTCGCGAAAAAATGCGAAGGTTCATATAGGATTTATGACGAGGTAGGAAAAGGAGCGTACAAATTACAAGAGCTAGGAGGACAGAATATTCGCAACACTTGGAACGCCACACATTTGAAGTTCTTTTATTTTTCAACAAGTCAAGAATATTAAAAAATCCTAACCAGTCCGGCTAATTTAATCCTCGGCTGGGACTTAGGCAAGTTCAACAAGTCAAGATTATTAAAAAGTCCTAACGAGCCTGGCTAATTTAATCCCCGGTTGGGACTTAGGAAAATTTAACTAATCAAAATTATTAAAAAGTCCTAACCCAGCTAATTTAATCCCCGGCTGGGACTTAGGAAAATTCAACGAATCAAGATATTAAAAAGTCCTAACCAGCCCGACTAATTTAATCCCCGGTTGGGACTTAGCTAAATTCAACGAATCAAGATATTAAAAAGTATAACCATCCCGGCTAATTCAATCCCTGCCTAGGACTTAGGCAAATTCAACCAATTAATGCAGGAAATACAACCGAGAAAAGGAATTATCAAAAACAAAAAAAAAACGATCTCATTAAGAAAACACTTGATTTACATTAGGCATGGGCATTCCCCTGATTTACAAATGGCTCACAGGGTACTAACTGGCCATCCCTCACCTCTAATTGAGGGGACAATTTCGACACATCCAACCCTGGAGCTATGATCTTAACATGCTTTAAGGCTAAAACAAATCCAGCATCATAAGCATCCTTGACCTTCATTGGCAAACTAGCCACCTCACCCCGAAGTCGGCCAAACTCAGTGGTTTGGTTATCTTGGTCCTCCTTCTTCCCCTCTAGTTGCGACACCGCTTCATTGTACAGCGCCTTCACGGCCTCAAGGTTCTGAACACTGTCTTGCAGTTTTTTCTCTAGGTCAGCTAGCTCAGCAGCCTCGTTAGCTCGAATGCCCTCTACCTCCTCCAGCTGTTTCTTCGCCAAATCACGTTCTTGGCGGATCCTTTCCAAAGCAGTCTTCCTCCTACTGCTCTTCTTCTGTAAGGAATGATAGTCACTCAAGAGCCGCTCATAACCCTTAGTGGCCTCCTCCTTCTCCCAAAGCAACCTCGCAACGTCACGACTATGAGCTGCCATCCGACGCCGGCATTGATGTGTCAAAAATGCCAATTGCAGACAGTGGCGCTCGGAGGCCCTCATCAGAGCATCATCTTCGAGTTCGTTCCCCGTTTTCACATCACGAGCATAAGAGAATGATTCTTGGATGAAATCTCCGATGTCAAGATCAGCATCCCATAAGGTATGCGGCTCCTGAGTTTCCTCTTTAGACTCCTCTTCTACCTGAGGTTTCTTGATACAGCTCGGGCTCCCTTGCTCCATTGGCCTTTTTCTTTCCCTCCGAGTCTCGAGGGACTCACCATGGAGCGTCCCACCAACTCCATCTTCAGTTGAACCTGGCATCCCTTGCACGACGCCCTAACCAGGAGGCTCGGAAACTTTCTCAGCAGGGGGCGAGGCCAATCTAATAACTCCGATTGCTATCAACTCCCCCTTCGTTGTCTCCCACTCCAACAATATCAGCATTTGTGGACTGAACCTCAGTGGAAGACGCCAACAGTTGAGCTCGCTGCGCTCAAAATCGGGCCACCTCGGCAGCAGAAATCTTCACCAACAGCAAAATTTAAAACGTTAGAAAAATTTGCATAACTATTAATTACAAGAAAAACACCCACCAAAATAGCCTTGCGGAAAGGCAGGGTCATGCTCGTTTTCAATCAACACACGGGAATCTGCTTGGAACTTCTCCAAAAGTTGCACGTCAAACCGATCTAACGGCGATAGCTCGGATAGAGACAACGAAGAAATAGACCGCGCATCCCAGCGCCAGTACAATGGAAACCTCTCTTCGCCACTCGCCAAACAAAGGAGATTGTTCTCCTTCATCCCAGCTCGCCCCATCACCCGAACAAATCGCCTTTTAAAGTTCTCTTTGGACGAATCGGTAAAAGTTGAAACAAGATGACTTCCAGGTTGATTGCTAATGTAAATCCAACTACAGGAACGATAAGGAATAGCTCGACGCCTCTTGGTCACTCCACCCTTGGTCTAAAAGAAATAAAAAAACTTCTCCACCGAAACATCAACCTCCAAATGTTTGCACATAATTTGGAAACCTCGGATGAAAGCCCAACCATTTAGATGAAGCTGAGTTGGGGTGACCTGAACAGCACTTAGCAACTGCATCTCAAACACCGTGAGGGGGAGACATACACCAAGCGTTCGACAAAGCGTCTCATAAAAGTAGGTAAATGGCCGCGACCCTTCCACGGCAGCCATGCAAACTTGCTCCCAAGACACACAACTCGTAATCACTATTTGATCGGCGGACTCAGTATCCCAGGCAATTGTTAAACTAGACACCAAGTCGTCAATCTTCTTCTCAGAATCCCAAATAGACGTAGCTGAAAAGACATCCAGCTTCACCTAGTGATAATTTGGGACCTCATCAACAATTTGAACGACCATCTTCACCATAACAAAATGAGACCGGACCAAAGAAATAAAAGATAAGAAAAAGAGACTACCTTGGCAAACAAACAAACTCGGACTCGGAGGCAAACGTAGGCAGAACCAAAAGATCATTTTCAAGTAAACATAGACAAGAGAAGAATGCTTGCTTTACAAAACACTTAAATAGGCAACGATGTGACCTTTGAGTGCCAAACCCTAATAACGACAGGGCAACTGAAGCGACGTCTGCTTCCCATCCCACACCTCCTCAATACACCCTAAATCACAAACCATTCGTTTATTCAAAAGAAAGAGTAGAGCAAGAGCGAAAGAAGAATCCAGAAGTTAACAACATAGATAATTTGTATTTCTCATTTATTTATGTTTTAGGTGCTTACATCGAAAAATCCAAAATTACAAGGACGAACAAGAGCAAGAGCGAAAGAAGAATCCAGAAGTTAACAACATAGATAATTTGTATTTCTCATTTATTTATGTTTCAGGTGCTTACATCGAAAAATCCAAAATTACAAGGACGAACAAGAGCAAGAGCGAAAGAAGAATCCATAAGTTAACAACATAGATAATTTTTATTTCTCATTTAGTTATGTTTTAGGTGCTTACATCGGAAAATCAAAAATTACAAGGACGAACAGTGAGGCACTCATTGAGATCATACAAACAATCCATAAAGAATAAAAAAAACCATATAAAGACCTAACTACATACCCCTTGAGTTGAGAGGAAAGGAAACAATAACAAGTGTTACTAGACACCTCTTCAAAACAATCTGAGGCAATCGATATCGGGGGAAAACACCCACACCCGTCATAGCAACCTCCACCACGGTCAAAATCATTCATCCTCAACAAACCTACCATCCGACAGAAGACCCGGAATCCGGAAGAGCAAAGAGCATGTATTGTGCTCTAACATCTCGGACCCACATCCAAACAAAAGGCCTGGCAAAGGACGCTCCTATAGAAGCTCCGAAGCAACAGAGCCCGTGCGCACAGTATGTGGTGTCAAATCTCAGCGGTCAAGACACTAAGATCCCCCAGAGGCAGGTCGGCCCAAACCAACGTTGTAGCTTTTGTGATGCAACATACAACGCGCGGTAGAAGCACACACCTTGCATCAAAAAGCTACAGACATGATCCGAGCTGAGAGCCGCTGAGGACTTAGCGACAAACAAACCTTTCTTTTCTTCTTCATCTCTCACACTTTCGATATAAAAAAGGGACGATGTCGAAAGCCCAATATATAGGGACAGCAATCATAAATGCCCACCTTAAATACATCGAATCAGGAAAATGGTCAAGTCAAACAATTAATGTAGCACAAAAAATGATAACGTCAGGTACACGTGACAAAGAAGTGCACTGGCCACAGTACCATCACTTCAAGCCTCCCTCAGCCAAGGCTTCAAGGCTTGCGGGGATAGTGGACCATCCAAATCTCACCCCGGTCAAGCCGACGTGAGCTCCAATCCAACCATCACTTCAAGTCTCCCTCATCCAAGGCTTCAAGGCTTGCGGGGCTAGTGGACCATCCAGATCTCACCCCAATCAAGCCGACCTGAGCTCCGACCCAACCATAACTTCAAGCCTCACTCAGCCAAGGCTTCAAGGATTGCGGGGCTGGTGGACCAACCAGATCTCACCCCAGCCAAGCCGAACTCAAGACTACTCGCCACGAATCAATCCCAACAGTAGACTCAGCATCTTGGCAGACCCGGCAAATGAGGAGAAACAAAGACAAGAATCAATCAGAGGATCCGAATCAAAGACCATATCAATTATCAACATATGAGAACTTCCCCAAATTAGAATGAACCTAAACATTAGGCATCACGAGTATGATATGTATAAATAGCCATAAGGCTCTCATTGGTAACCATGCTCATAGTAAACACCACAATTCTTATTAGGGTTCAGGCACTGGAATACCACCGCCGTTGAGACCCAGGAGCTGTGAGTGAACATAACATATATATATATAACATAATATATATGCTAACTTTATGAAAAATAAAAAACAATAATGTCTCAAAGTTATTGAAATGTGTACGAAAATTCACAAAACTTCTATAGGGACAGGAACAAGGATAATAGCTATTAAAAAAATATCATTGATTTTAGGTTCATTCTCGTTTCAAATTAATCACTCTAATTTTTATTTTGAATGAATATCAAATTAAAATTATTCATGCTTATCAATTTGTGAATATCGAATTAAAACTTTGATTTTTTTTCAATGAATATTGAATTTAAAGAATGGTGGGTCAAACTTATCATTCTATTTGTTTAAGTTCCATTAATCTCTATAGACTCAAGCTTACCATTTTTTTTATTTAAAAGAACAGTGTCAACGATTATAGCATGTATAAGTTAAGCATGATAACATGTAAATAAATATGAATAAATCACATACATAAACATCAATAAATCATATAAATCAAAACAAATAATGAAAAAATTAGTTACCTCATTAGTGATGAAACTAACCGTGCCTTTTATCTCAATGGTATAGACTGGTGCTGATAACGTGTTGTGAAAATAATGATGTAGGAGAAATATGAGAGAGAAGGGAGAGAATGTAATTCACTGAAGTTTCGAATACAATAGGTAAGTGCTTTATTTATAAGCATAGTCTAGACTCACCAACCAGAGTATAAGAGATAAACATAGAGCTAACCTAATTATATGAGTACAAGATAATTCCTCTACCATATAAACATTCCTAACACATAATTCTATTTATAGATATGGACATCCTCTAGAAAAATATTCATAACACTTGCGACTTTTTTTTAGAAAAAAAGTGATATATTTTTCCTTTTCACATATTGGATTAGTTTTAAAAATTAGCTAATTTCAAGTATCAATATAATTGTTTATCAATATAAAAAATTTATTTTAATTAAAAAGTATTTATATAAGTTTTTAATATGTTTATTTAGTTATTTGTGCTTCTCAAAATAATCACAAGTAGAAAATAATCAGATTTTTAGTTATTTTGAAAAGTAACTTTGACCTGTTTCTTAAAATAATCAATTGTAGTAAAAGGGGGAAAGTAAAAAAGTTATTATTCATATTTCAAACAAACATAAATAATTTCTAATTTTCACTATAATCAATTAAAAAATAATCAATTCTCTATGCCTTCAAAATTAATTATTTTTAAATTTAAGCAAACTGGTCAACGTTGAAAAGTTATTTTAAAAATAATTTTCTATGTTTTTATGGTATAAAATTATTATTTATAGTAAAAAATTGAATTATAGAAGAGAAAAGTAAAGCTAAAAGTTTTTTTCAATAAACTTCGACTTTTTGCATACTTAAAAGATAATTGTTTGTAATTGTAAAACAAAGTCAAAAAATTTAATTAATTTTGTAAAAATTTATCCAAACATCACTTTACATCCATTAACTACTTTAAAATAAATAAATAAATAACGGCTACTGGGGTATCTATCAAAACAT
Source organism: Cyamopsis tetragonoloba (assembly GCA_037177725.1). NCBI lineage: Eukaryota > Viridiplantae > Streptophyta > Magnoliopsida > Fabales > Fabaceae > Cyamopsis > Cyamopsis tetragonoloba. The sequence goes on along the minus strand of CM074125.1, from coordinate 33,581,710 downwards.
GCACTAATTCTTTTGAAATGAAATAATCAACAAAATGAGTTCGGTCTCTCTCTCGTTAAAACATTTTCTATATATTATCCACACACCTAGTTTTTAAAAAACATTTTGATTTTTTTTTCTTAAAACAAATTGAACTGTGCAACTTTTTTAATTTTGTCAATTGTATGCATTATTTAACCACGCCAGAACCGTGAGCACATATGTACTTAATTAAGAAAAATAATTCACTAAGTGGAAAATATTTTATTTTATTAATAATTGAAAAAAATATACAAAGAATTAACACTTTTTTATTTTAAAATTATGAAAAATTTAAAACAAATTATGAGTTTTACGTTAAAAAAAAAAACGTACTCGCAAATACAAAACAGTGCAGGTACTAGTATTCCAACAAAAAAAAAAGCACCAGAAAAATTCCGTATGATTATCTTTAGCCAAACGAAGTTACGGCTCTCTTTGTGTTGGTAATCGATTCATGTTGATATCACTTGGGAAATGATTTTTGTATGTTGTTGGTGATTTTAGCATAGTCATAGTTTAAAAGAATGGTTGGGTATATATCCACATTATCATAGAAATATCAAGTAACGTAGTTTTATGAGATCAATCAAGTTACTAAAGTTATATGTTCAAGCTAGTTTCTCAAGGTAGACACTCAATCAGGATTAGCTTCACATTCTTTTCATTTTAATTATATTTAAGAATTAAGAAGTTGATGCAGAAAGATACAACATCAGCCAATGACTCTAATCAGCTTAATATCATTGATTTGGTAAAGATTAAATAATTTTTAAAATATATTATAGATTAGTAGATATTGTCAATTTGATAAGCACCCTATTTGGAAATCAATTAGTCATATGATTTTTTTCATTGTTTACTATACATGAAACTTTTGTTTTATGTTTGGCTTAATTATACTTTTATTTTGTATTGTGTATATATTTGATCTTTTGATTTTTAAATGTCCGATTTTTGTCTCTCAAGTTTATAAAATGAGCAATTTAAGTCCCTTATCGAATTTTAGAATCCGAGTGAAACCAAAAGTAAGAATCTAGTTAGCCTTACAATACCACACTACTAACCCTAAGTCAAACATTAGAATATAGTCGTAATTAGATTCTAAAATTTGTTAGCTTCAGCACACCAAAAACTACACTCTACCATCTCTTCACTTTATTTCACCATTATTTCACTTTATTTACACTCACACAATATTAATTTCACTTCCAACCATATCACGTTTATTCTTACAACAAAATTGTAACTCCCCGACAACCGGTTAGAATTGACGACTATCCCCACAAACTAACATGAGACTTTTCAGTGTGCTTTGTTTTCACTTATACACTTCCTAGGAATGACTTTCCAAGAGGTCAACATGTTGTGGACCCATATCCAGGCTCCACTGCTCGGACCTACAGAAGGCCCAACAGGCAGCGCGGCCCAACAGGCAACGCAGCCCACCATGTCGGCCCATACCATTAAACGACACCTACACGAAAGGTATAAATACAGGGAATTATAGGGGACCCAGGTATGAGAATCTAACCCTAATACACTCCACTCCCCAGCCAATACTAACATGAGCGTCGGAGTCTTTGCAGGTATCACCTGCTCCACGGCGGAGCATCCTGGGGCACCATTGGATTCGTAGAACCACGCAGTACCCGGATCCCAGGTACGCATCAGTGGCGCTGTCTGTGGGGACTACACAAAACAAGCGTAGTCTCACGAGTTCGACATGGTCAGTATGCGACCGAAAACGTATGATGACAACCATCGCAGTGTTCACAATGAACCTCGTCCGGCGGATCCAAGTGCTTCGCACCCACCCCATCCTGTTGGGCGATGGCCATCGGTGCTTGTAGAAGGCGTCCCAGAACCACAGGCAATCCAGCCCGTCTTGCAACCGACGCTAGAACCTGACGAGATTCAACGAATGGATCGTCTCATAGAAGAACAAGGGAGGCTCATAGAAGAACTCCGGGAAGAAAGGCAGGGGGCTGAGGCTGAGCGGGTCAATCAACCACAACCCCCTAACGCACAATCTCCCCTGCTTAGAAATCCGGCCAGGCAACCTCCCGACATCCTAGAGCGACATACCCGCCCAGTGCCGGCGGCTCCACAGCAGAACCCCATTTTTGATACCCAGCCTGTCCTGCGAATAGGAGGACAAGTGTGCAGGAACCTGGCGGTGGCGACTGAACGACGTCGCGATGTTTTGGCCAATCCCCAGTTAATGAATGAGGTAGTGGCTGAGAATGATTTGACGCTGGGGTACTGTCGAAACCCCTTTACCTCGGATACTATGGCACAGGAGTTACCCGTTGGCTTCCAGTTCGCCAAAAAGCTGGATGATTATGACGGGAAGAAGGACCCCCATCAGCACGTCCAGAATTTTGAGATAATAGTGACTTTGCAAAGCAGCTGGTAGGTGGTTCAACGAATTGCTGCCCAACTAAATTGGGAGTTGGCAGATGTTCAAAGATAAGTTCCTCCGACAATTTACTAGCAGAAAAAGGCAGCTCAAATCCGAATATCACTTAAATAGCATAAAGCAAGGCGAAAAAGAGCCTTTGCGTGATTTTATTATTCTCTTTAATAAGGAAGCCTTAGAAGTTAAGGATGTATCTCCTAACATGATTTTATTCTTTTTAATGGAGGGTTTAAAGCCCAGTTTCTTCAAACAAGAACTCACAGGAAACAAGCCCTTGAACATGGAGGAGCTTAAAGACCGAGCTGGGTTCTGGATTCGAATTGAAGAACAGTCCAAGGCCAGCGGGGACCCTATTTCTTTGCAGGTCAAAGCAGAGGACAAATCAGCAAACAAAGGCTCAAACCAGAGAGGTTCCTTTGACTCTAAGTTCAAAGAGAAAGGACCCCAAGGAACTTTCAATAGTTACACCCCTCTACTAACAACCTCAGCCAAGTTATACAAAGAGGTCATGAATACAGAGCTAACAGAACACCCCCCAGCGATGAGAAGCCAGTCCCAGGACCGAAAGAAATGGTGCGCCTACCACCGGGATCATGGACACTATACCAATGAGTGTATCCAGCTCAAGGATGCAATCTAACGTTTGGTATGACGAGGTAAGCTAAGGGAATTTGTTCAACCCCAACGAGATTCCCGAGGCCGACAACTAAGCGAATAACCCCGGAATACGGGTCGAGAAGGTCAGGGACAATCCCCTGGACAAAGGAATAATGATGCCAGACTGAGAAGAGTGAGATCCCAGTCAGCACAGCCCCAGTCTGGGACTCATCCCCGGGAAGTTATCAATGTCATAGATGGAGGTATCTCGACTAAGTCTAAATGCACGCATACTAAACGAGAGCTTCTTGCTCAGGTAACTCCTATGACCAATGTGGTTTTATCATTTACTAAGGCTGATTTGCCTGTAGAAAAATTAGAGAGAACGAGCCGCTGGTGATAACCTCAATGATAGATGACTTCGAAGTACATTGTATCTTTGTTGACCAAGGCAGCTTATCAGATATCATTTTTTGGAGCTTATTCGAAAAGCTAGGGTTGCAAACCAAAGACTTAGTCCCCCATCCCAAGAGTTTAATCGGCTTTACCGGGGATGCCACTTTTCCCAAAGGCTATGTGAAGTTGGCGTGTGCCTTCGGGAGTGGACCGGGACGTCGCTCCATCCCGGTGAAATTCTTAGTAGTAGATTGCCCTTCTGCATACAACACAATTTTTGGGAGGCCAACCTTAAATGCCTTAGGTGCTGCAGTATCAACCCTACAATTGGCAATGAAGTTCCCTGGGAATCAGGGTGAGGTGGTCACTGTACAAGGTAACAAAGACGAAGCTAGGGAATGCTACAAGGAGAGCTTGAAAATTTCTAAAGCTCCGAACGAAGAGACCTTACCGTCGGCAAATAGATCTTTCCAGCGACGGGATCCTCCGAAGGATTCCATGGTCCCCATGCTAAACTTGGATCCCAGGGGTCGGGTTTGAGTACCAAAGGCCCCAGCCTGAGGGAGATCTGATCACGGTACAGATCGGTAATGAATCGTCTAAAGTAGTAAAGATCGGGGCTGCCCTTCACCCTGAGCTCTGAAGTAGGTTTATCGATCTCCTTGGGAAGAATGTCGATTTGTTCACCTGGTCACCATCCGACATGCCAGGGATCAATCCTGATATCTGTTGCCACAAGTTGGCATTGAAACTGGGAACAACCCCGGTCGCACAGACGAAGCGGCGTATGGGCTCTGAGAGGACAGAGGCAATAGAGAAGCAGGTAAAAGAGTTGTTAGAGGCAGGCTTCATTAGGGAAGTCTAGTATTCAGATTGGGTCTCCAACGTAGTAATGGTAAAAAAGTCAAATGGAAAATGGCGGATGTGCACGGATTACACAGACATGAACAAGGCATGTCCAAAGGATCTGTTCCCTTTATCTTGCATAGACAAATTGGTGGAAAACTCCGCAAGGTATAAATACTTGTCCTTCATAGACGCGTATTCCGGCTATAACCAGATTCCAATGCATCCGAAGAATCAAGAGAAAACAGCTTTCATCACCGACTTCGGTGTATACTGTTATAACGTGATGTCATTCGGATTAAAAAACGTCGGGGCTACCTACCAACAAATGATGAATCTTGTCTTCTCTGAGCAGATAAGGTGTGTGCTGTAAGTTTATATAGACGACACTATTGTCAAGTCTAAAGAATGAGGGGATCCAGTGGCAATTCTTCATGAGTATTTCAACAGTTGCAAAAATATGATTTGAGGCTCAACCCAGATAAATGTACCTTCGGCGTTGAAGCAGGTAAATTTTTAGGGTTCTTGTTGACAAACAGGGGCATAGAGGCTAACCCAGACAAGTGTAAAGCTATCCTGGGGATGACTAGTCCGAGAAGCATACGGGAAGTCCAACAGTTGACCAGGAGGGTCGCAGCCTTATCTCGGTTCCTCCGGCCTCCGCTAGGAAGTGCCTACCACTATTCAAAATGTTACGCAACAAGGAAGAGTTAACATGGGATGAAGCATGCGAAAAGCCGTTCCAGGAGCTGAAAAAAACAATGGCACACCCCAGTGCTTACCCGGCCTGACCCAGGTAAACCTTTAATTGTGTATTTGATCGTCACTGACGAGGCTGTTAGTGCAGTTTTGGTAAAGGAAGTGGACAAAGTGCAGATGCCAGTCTATTTCATTTCAAAAGCCTTGCAGGGGCCTGGACTGAATTATCAAAAACTAGAGAAGCTCACTTACACCTTATTGATAACATCTCGGCGCCTTAGACGGTACTTCCAATGCCATCCGATATATGTACGCACTGACCAGTCGGTTCAGTAGGTGTTGCACAAGCCTGATCTAGCTTGAAGAATGATGAACTGGGCTATAGAGCTTACCCAGTATGACATCTCCTACGAGCTACGTTAAGATATAAAAGCCCAAGCGTTAGCAGATTTCGTTGCAGAAATGACTCACCTCGGCCCTTCAGCACCAGGGGCATAGGTAGTCCATGTGGATGGATCCTCCTGTTAGGAAGTGGAGCTGGAGTGATTATTGAAAATGACGACGGGATAGTAGTGGAGTATTCATTGAAGTTTGCATTCCAGACATCTAATAATCAGGCTGAATATGAAGCATGCTTCACAGGAATTAGAATGGCAAAGGAATTGGGAGCTAGCACCATCACCATTCGTTCATATTCCCAGTTAATGGTAACAAAGATAAAAGGCGATTATATGGCCAAGGAACCTATTTTGCAAAAATACCTGGCTAAGGTAAAAGAGAGTTTATAGGAATTATCCGGCTTCCAGATTCAACACATTCCCCGCAAACAGAACCACTGGGCAGATATACTGTCGAAGCTAGCAAGTACAAAGATTGTTGGCAATTCAAGATCGGTTATTGAAGAAACCTTGCCAAATCCCTGTGTCATTCTTCAAGCTGAGACCAGTGATTGGCGAATACCGATTCAGCAATATATTTCTCAAGGCTACTTACCTACAGACCGGAAGAATCCCGAAAGATAGTCAAGCGAGCAGCTCAATTCTGTATGGTACAAGGACACCTATATCGCAGAGGAACCTCAGTCCCGTTGCTGAAATACATTGGCTTATCTGAGGTTTGGTACATCCTAGCCGAGATCCACGAGGGAAGTTGTAGCCTTCATGGCGGCGGCAAAGCATTAGCCCGGAAAGCCTTGAGAGCCGGTTATTTCTGGCCAACGATGAACGCTGACGCTGCAACACATGTAAAAACATGCGATGTCTACAAGTTACATGCCCCACTTGGGCACTTACCAGCTGAAGATCATCATTCCATGTCATCCCCATGGCCTTTTCACACATGGGGTTTAGACATGTTGGGACCATTCAACCCGGCCCCGAGACAGTTGAAACACTTGTTGGTTGCAGTTGATTACTTCACCAAGTGGATCGAAGCTGAACCGTCCTCTATGGTAACCTCAGCCCGAGCACAGAATTTTGTTTTCAGGACTATCATCTACCGCTTTGGTATCCCGGAAGCCATGGTGACCGACAACGGAACCCAGTTCACGGACAAAGGATTCCGCGAGATACTGGCCAGGTTACAAATAAAAAATCATTTTGCCAGTGTGGCTCATCCCTAGAGCAATGGACAAGCTGAAGCTGCCAACAAAGTTATAGTTGAAGGGTTACATAAGCGATGTCGAATGTCGGGAAGCAATTGGGTTGAGAACTTATACCAGGTATTATGGGCCCATCGTACAACTGCTCACAGCTCCACGGGGGAAACTCCTTTTAAGTTGGTTTACGGGACCGAAACTGTGATCCCGCTGGAGATCGGTAACCCGACCTGGAGAATTAGTTACCCAATCCCAGATAACAACCAAAGACTACGCGATGAGCTGGACGTTGTTAACGAAGTACGGGAACTCGCTAAAATAAAGGATATCTCAAGAAAGCAACAGGTCCCGCAGCGATACAACTTAAAGGTCCACAAGAAGAGTTTCCAAGTTGGCGACTTAGTGCTCAGACGAGCAAGCATTGGGAACAAAAATGCAAAGGAAGGAACGTTAGCGAATTGGGAGGGACCTTATCTGATCAGAACAGCAATGGATGCTGGAGCTTATTCCCTGGAATCTCTTACTGGGAAGGAGATCTCGCGAACTTTCAACGCCGTAGATCTTCGGCGGTATTACAGCTAAGTTTGTAAACAGTTCAAATAATTGATTGTAACAGGGGGTACTCTTTTTCCTATGGCAGGTTTTATCCCTAAGGAGGGTTTTACTGTCGTAGGTTTTAATGAGGCCCCAATTATCCGATTTAATAAGAAATCATGTTTTCATACTCTTATTTTAAAGTTGCATTACAAGTTATATTGGTCCAAGATTTTTAGCACTACAGGCAAGATAAAACAAATTCAAGACAGCAAATCCCGAGGAGGAAAATATATTAACCTCGCTGTTAAAACCCGGAAATTAAAGTAACCCCAAGAAAAGGGCAACTTGCACCACCAGGAACTTAATCTGGAAGGGATCTGTCCCTCATAAACTAATCAATGCCGGGAAAAGGGAAACTTTCCCCACCAGGAACTTAACCTGGAAGGGATCCGTCCCCCATAAACTAATCAATGCCGGAAAATGGGCAACTTGCCCCACCAGGAACTTAACCTGGAAGGGATCCGTCCCCCAGAAACTAATCAATGCCGGAAGGGATCCGTCCCCCTATAAACTAAATTACATCTTCGAGTGGGCGACAAAAATGCCGGGGATGAAGCCGAAACTATGGCGCCGCCTCCCGGTCAATGACTTCTTTGTATATGACTTTGTTGTTTAATTATTGCTATTTTGTATTTCGTTGTATTCGAATTAAAGGAAATATTATTGACGTTATATCGATGTGTTACCTTTATGAATTTTGTTCTACGTTTGCTACTGTTCATGTCGCCAACTCGAAGATGTAATTTAGTTTATAGGGGGACGGATCCCTTCCGAAACATACAATTTGATGGAGCTATTTGTCCTTCTCGATGTCGATTAATTTATAGGGGACGGATCCCTTCCAGGTTAAATTCCCAATGGGGCAAGTTGCCCATTTTCCGGAACTGATTAGTTTATGGGGGACGGATCCCTTCCAGGTTAAGTTCCTGGTGGGGCAAGTTCCCCATTTTTCGGCATTGATTAGTTTAAGGGGACGGATCCCTTCCAGGTTAAGTTCCTGGTGGAGCAAGTTGTCCTTTTCCCGGCATTGATTAGTTTATGGGGGACGGATCCCTTCCAGGTTAAGTTCCTGGTGGGGCAAGTTGCCCTTTTCCCAGGGTTACTTTAACTGTCGGGTTTTAACAGCGAGGTTAATATTTTCCTCCTCGGGGTTTGCTGTCTTGAATTTTTTTTATCTGGCCTACGGTGCTAAAAATCTTTGACCAAATTAACTTGTAATGAAACTTTAAAATAAGAAGATGAAAACATGATTTCTTATTAAATCGGATAATTGGGACCTCATTAAAACCTACGCCAGTAAAACCCTCCTTAGGGATTAAACCAGCCATAGAAAAAAGAGTACCCCCTGTTACAATCAATTATTTGAACTGTTTACAAACTTTGTTATAATACCGCCGAAGATCTACGGCGTTGAAAGTTCGCGGGATCTCCTTCCCGGTAAGAGATTCAAAGGAATAAGCTCCAGCATCCATTGTTATTCTGATCCGATAAGGTCCCTCCCAGTTCGCTGCTAACTTTCCTTACTTTGCGTTTTTGTTCCCAATGCTTGCTCGTCTGAGCACTAAGTTAGTTATTGAAATTGACATATTATACACGTATAATACAAGTTATCTTTAAAATTATTTCTAAAAAATATATCAAAATAAAATTAGTTATATTATGCATATCTTTCCCACTTTATTTTCATATATTAAATTCAAATATATTACCTTAAATGAAATATCCTTTATTGATTTAGAAAGTTTTTTGGTCCATAGAAAAATAGTACAAGCGGGGATCTAGCCAAAGACGAATGTCCAAATGCGCTCATCAACTGAGCTACATGATTGAGACTTTACTGAATTAGGATGTGTTTAAGAAATTTTTTTTTCATAGCTTTTCGAAAAAAAAAATAGAAGAAGAAAACGGTTAGAAATTGTTTGGCAATGAGAAAATCAGTCAAAGGTTTTAAATATTTTGTTATAGAGTCATGATTTTTGTACTCACAATTTTTTGTACTCATTGGTTACCTACATGGAAAAAAATGGTTACATTAGTTATTTTTTTGGTTATAGTGTACATTGGTTACGTACGTTGAAAAAAGTGGTTACATTAATTATTTTTTTGGTTAAAGTGTCTTTTCGGATTTAGTGGTTACACGTGTAAAAATATGTGGTTACAACATAAAAATAAAAATTCAACAAAACTTCTACGTGTGTAACCAGATATCTTATGTAACCATGAGTACAAAGTGAGGACAAAAAATGTGAGTACAAAAATCTTTTTTCTTTGTTATAACTACAACTTTTAGTTTTTAAATATGCTAGAATTTAGAGTTTTTATTTAAGTATTTTACTTTATTCTACTTTTATCTTCTGCAATTTAATTTGTTAGTTTATAATATAAAAATAACTTTTGTATTATTCAAACATAAAAAGTTATCTTTAAACTTATTTCTAAAAAATATATCAAAATAATATTAATTATATTATACACTTTATCGGTTATTGAAATAAAATATTTTTGGTAGCTAATACAATCACACTCTTATTACCATCTAAAAAATAATGCTGACAGAATTTACCTTCATAGTCATGCACGTATCATACATCAAAGGGTAGGAGTAGGGAAGTCAATCGAAATCAAATATGTTTTCCTATTTAGTGATAATGGTCAAGGTGGAGAAAAAATAAATTAATACTAATCGCGTTTTTAGCATAAAATAAATAATTTTTAATTTATCTTTTACAATTATTAATTTTGATTTAAGAACTTATAACTATATTTTTTATTATAATTTTATTATTAAATTAAAATTTTGGGAATTATATATGTGTATCTTAAATGTGGCATGTCTTATAATTTACAAAAATAGACGTATCCAATATTTGTATCGCTTCATAGATTTTGACCCTCTTTGTTTTTAAAATTATGCATATCTTCCCACTTTATTTTCATATATTAAACTCAAATATGTAACCTTAAATGAAATAACTTTTATTGATTTAGAATGTTTTTTGGTTCATAGAAAAATAGTAAAAGCAGGGATCGAACCCCGTAGCCTTACACGAATGTCTCAATGCGCTCACCAACTGAGCTACATGATTGAGACTTTATTGAATTAGGATGTGTTTAAGAAAGTTTTTTCCATAGCTTTTCGAAAAAAAAAATAGAAGAAGAAAACCGTTAGAAATTTTTTGGCAATAAGAAAATCAGTCAAAGGTTTTAATTATTTTGTTATAACTTCAACTTTTAGTTTTTTTAAATGTGCTAGAATTTAGAGTTTTTATTTAAGTATTTTACTTTATTCTACTTTTATCTTCTGCAATTTAATTTGTAAGTTTATAATATAAAAATAACTTTTGTATCATTCAAACATAAAAAGTTATCTTTAAAATTATTTCTAAAAAATATATGAAAATAAAATTAATTATATTATACACTTTATCAGTTATTGAAATAATATATTTTTGGCAGCTAATAGAATCACACTGTTATTATCATCTAAAATATAATGCTGACTGAATTTACCTTTATAGTGATGCACGTGTCACACTTCAAAGGGTATGAGTAGCGAAATAAATCGAAATCAAATATGTTTTCCTGTTTAGTGATAATCGGCAAGGAGGAGAAAAAATAAATTGACACTATTCGCATTTTTAGCATAAAATAAATAACTTTTAATTTATATTTTACAATTATTTATTTTAATTTAAGAACTTATAACTATATTTTTTATTATAATTTTATGATTAAATTAAAATTTTAGGATTTATATATGTGTATCTTAAATGTGGCATGTCTTATAATTTATAAGAATACACGTATCCAATATTTGTATCGCTTCATAGATTTTGACCCTCTTTGTTTTTAAAATTATGCATATCTTTCCCACTTTATTTTCATATATTAAATTCAAATATATTACCTTAAATGAAATAATTTTTATTGATTTAGAATGTTTTTTGGTTCATAGAAAAATAGTAAAAATAGGGATCGAACCCCGTAGCCACACACGAATGTTTCAATGCGCTCACCAACTGAGCTACGACTTTATTGAATCAGGATGTGTTTAAGAAAGTTTTTTTCCATAGCTTATCGAAAAAAAAAATAGAAGAAGAAAACCGTTAGAAAATTTTTGGCAATGAGAAAATCAGTCAAAAGTTTTAATTATTTTGTTATAACTTCAACTTTTAATTTTTTAAATGTGCTAGAATTAGAGTTTTTATTTAAGTATTTTACTTTATTCTACTTTTATCTTCTGCAATTTAATTTGTTAGTTTATAATATAAAAATAACTTTTGTATCATTCAAACATAAAAAGTTATCTTTAAAATTATTTCTAAAAACTATATGAAAATAAAATTAGTTATATTATACACTTTATCAGTCATTGAAATAATATTTTTTTGGTAGCTAATATAATCATACTGTTATCACCATCTAAAAATTAATGCTGACTAAATTTACCTTTATAGTGAGGAACATGTCACACATCAAAGGGTATGAGTAGGGAAGTAAATTGAAATCAAATATGTTTTCTTGTTTAGTGATAATGGGCAAGGGGGACAAAAAATAAATTGATACTATTCCCGATTTTAGCATAAAATAAATAATTTTAATTTATATTTTAGAATTATTTATTTTGATTTAAGAACTTATAACTATATTTTTTATTATAATTTTATGATTAAATTAAATGTTTTGGATTTATATATGTGTATCTTATATGTGGCATGTCTTATAATTTAGAAGAATAGACGTATCCAATATTTGTATCCCTTCATAGATTTAGAGCCTCTTTGATTTTAAAATTATGCATATCTTTCCCGCTTTATTTTCATATGTTAAATTCAAATATATTACCTTAAATGAAATAACTTTCATTGATTTAGAATGTTTTTTTGTTCAGAGAAAAATAGTAAAAGCAGGGATCAAATCCCGTAGCCACACACGAATGTCCCAATGTGCTCACCAACTGAGCTACACGATTGAGACTTTATTGAATTAGGATGTGTTTAAGAATCTTTTTCTCCAAAGCTTTTTGAAAAAAAAATATAAGAAGAAAACCATTAGAAATTTTTTGGCAATGAGAAAATCAGTCAAAGATTTTAATTATTTTGTTATAACTTCAACTTTTAGTTTTTTTAAATGTGCTAGAATTTAGAGTTTTTATTTAAGTATTTTACTTTATTCTACTTTTTTCTTCTGCAATTTAATTTGTTAGTTTATAATATAAAAATAACTTTTATATCATTCAAACATAAAAAGTTATCTTTAAAATTATTTCTAAAAAATATATGAAAATAAAATTAATTATATTATACACTTTTTCAGTTGTTGAAATAATATATTTTTGGTAGCTAATACAATCACACTCTTATTACCATCTAAAATATAATGCTGACTGAATTTACCTTTATAGTGATGCACGTGTCACACATCAAAGGGTAGGAGTAGGGAAGTAAATCAAAATCAAATATGTTTTCCTATTTAGTGATAATGGTCAAGGTGGATAAATAATAAATTGACACTATTTGCGTTTTTAGCATAAAATAAATAATTTTTAATTTATATTTTACAATTATTTTTTTTTTATTTAAGAACTTATAACTATATATATTATTATAATTTTATGATTAAACTAAAATTTTTGGAATTATATATGTGTTTCTTAAATGTGGCATGATTATAATATACAAGAATACACGTATCCAATATTTGTATAGCTTCATAGATTTAGACCCTCTTTGTTTTTAAAATTATGCATATCTTTCCCACTTTATTTTCATATATTAAATTCAAATATATTACCTTAAATGAAATAACTTTTATTGATTTAGATTGTTTTTTTGATTCATAGAAAAATAGTAAAAGCAGGGATCGAACCCCATAGCCACATACGAATGTCTCAATGCGCTCACCAACTGAGTTACATGATTGAGACTATAATGAATTAGGATGTGTTTAAGAAAGTTTTTTTCCATAGCTTTTCGAAAAAAATATAGAAGAAGAAAACCGTTAGAAAGTTTTTGGCAATGAGAAAATCAATCAAAGGTTTTAATTATTTTGTTATAACTTCAATTTTAGTTTTTTTTAAATGTGCTAGAATTTAGAGTTTTTATTTCAGTATTTTACTTTATTCTACTTTTTTTCTTCTGCAACTTAATTTGTTAGTTTATAATATAAAAATAACTTTTGTATCATTCTAACATAAACAGTTATCTTTAAAATTATTTCTAAAAAATATATCAAAATAAAATAATTACATTATACACTTTATCGGTTATTGAAATAATATATTTTTGGTAGCTAATACAATCACACTCTTATTACCATCTAAAATATAATGCTGACTGAATTTACCTTTATAGTGATGCACGTGTCACACAACAAAGGGTAAGAGTAGGGAAGTAAATCGAAATCAAATATGTTTTCCTATTTAGTGATAATGGTCAAGGTCGAGAAAAAATAAATTGATACTATTCGCGTTTTTAGCATAAAATAAATCATTTTTAATTTATGTTTTACAATTATTTAAATTTAAGAACTTATAACTATATTTTTTATTATAATTTTTTGATTAAATTAAAATTTTATGAATTATATATGTGTATCTTAAATGTGGCATGTCTTATGATTTACAAGAATAGACGTATCCAATATTTGTATAGCTTCATAGATTTAGACCCTCATTGTTTTTAAAATTATGCATATCTTTCTCGCTTTATTTTCATATATTAAATTCAAATATATTACCTTGAATGAAATCACTTTTATTGATTTAGAATGTTTTTTGGTTTATAGAAAAATAGTAAAAGCAGGGATCGAACAATGTGGCCACACACTAATGTCCCAATGCCCTCACCAACTGAAATACGTGATTGAGACTTTATTGAATTAGGATGTATTTGAGAAAGTTTTTGTCCATAGCTTTTCGAGAAAAAATGAGAAGAAGAAAACCGTTAGAAATTTTTTGGCAATGAGAAAATCAGTCAAAGGTTTTAATTATTTTGTTATAACTACAACTTTTAATTTTTTAAATATGCTAGAATTTAGAGTTTTTATTTAAGTATTTTACTTTCTTCTACTTTTTTGCAGTTTAATTTGTTAGTTTATATAAAAATAACTTTTGTATCATTCAAACATAAAAAATTATCTTTAAAATTATTTCTAAAAAATATATGAAAATAAATTTGATTATATTATACACTTTATCAGTTATTAAAATAATATATTTTTGGTGGCTAATACAATCACCCTGTTATTACCATCTAAAAATTAATGCTTACTGAATTTACTTTTATAGTGATGCACATGTCACACATCAAAGGGTAGTAGTAGGGAAGTAAATCGAAATCAAATATGTTTTCCTGTTTAGTGATAATGGGCAAGGTGGAGAAAAAATAAATTGATACTATTCACGATTTAAGCATAAAATAAATAATTTTTAATTTATATTTTACAATTATTTATTTTTATTTTAGAACTTATAACTATATTTTTTATTATAATTTTATGATTAAATTAAAATTTTAGGATTTATATATGTGTATCTTATATGTGGCATGTCTTATAATTTACAAGAATAGACGTATCCAATATTTGTATCGCTTCATAGATTTAGACCCTCTTTGTTTTTAAAATTATGCATATCTTTTCCACTTTATTTTCGTATATTAAATTCAAATATATTACCTTAAATGAAATAACTTTTATTGATATAGAATGTTTTTTGGTTCATAGAAAAATAGTAAAAGCAGGGATTGAACCCCGTAGCCACAAACGAATGTCTTAATACGCTCACCAACTGAGCTACATGATTAAGACTTTATTGATTTTGGATGTGTTTAAGAAAGTTTTATTCCATAGCTTTTCGAAAAAAAAATAGAAGAAGAAAACCGTTAGAAATTTTTTGGCAATGAGAAAATCAGTCAAAGGTTTTAATTATTTTGTTATAACTTCAACTTTTAGTTTTCTTAAATGTGCTAGAATTTAGAGTTTTTATTTAAGTATTTTACTTTATTCTACTTTTATCTTCTGCAATTTAATTTGTTAGTTTATAATATAAAAATAACTTTTGTATCATTCAAACATAAGAAGTTATCTTTAAAATTATTTCTAAAAAATATATGAAAAAAGAATTAATTATATTATACACTTTATCAGTAATTGAAATATTATATTTTTGGTAGCTAATATAATCACACTGTTATTACCATCTAAAAAATAATGAATTTATCTTTATAGTGATGCACGCGTCACACATCAAAGAGTATGAGTAGGGAAGTAAATCGAAATCAAATATGTTTTCCTGTTTAGTGATAATGGGCAAGGTGGAGAAATAATAATTTGATACTATTCGCGATTTAAGCATAAAATAAATAATTTTTAATTTATATTTTATAATTATTTATTTTGATTTAAGAACTTATAACTATATATTTTATTATAATTTTATGATTAAATTAAAATTTTAGGATTTATATATGTGTATCTTATATTTGGCATGTCTTATAATTTACATGAATAGACGTATCCAATATTTGTATCGCTTCATAGATTTAGACACTCTTTGTTTTTAAAATTATGCATATCTTTCCCACTTTATTTTCATATATTATATTCAAATATATTACCTTAAATGAATATTGATTTAGAATGTTTTTTGGTTCATAGGAAAATAGTAAAAGCCGGGATCGAACCCCGTAGCCATACACGAATGTCTCAATGCGCTCACCAACTGAGCTACATGATTGAGACTTTATTGAATTAGATGTGTTTAAGAAATTTTTTTCCATAGCTTTTCGAAAAAAAATAGAAGAAGAAAACCGTTAGAAATTTTTTGGCAATGAGAAAATCAGTCAAAGGTTTTAATTATTTTGTTATAACTTCAACTTTTAGTTTTTTTAAATGTGCTAGAATTTTGAGTTTTTATTTAAGTATTTTACTTTATTCTACTTTTTTCTTATGCAATTTCATTTGTTAGTTTATAATATAAAATTAACTTTTGTATCATTCAAACATAAAAAGTTATCTTTTAAATTATTTCTAAAAAATATATGAAAATAAAATTAATTATATTATACACTTTATCGGTTATTGAAATAATATATTTTTGGTAGCTAATACAATCACACTGTTATTACCATCTAAAAAATAATGCTGACTGAATTTACCTTTATAGTGATGCATGTGTCACACATTAAAGTGTAGGAATAGGGAAGTAAATCGAAATCAAATATGTTTTCCTATTTAGTGTTAATGGTCAAGGTGGAGAAAAAATAAATTGATACTTGTTGTGATCTAACCTGAAGATATGTAGGACGAGCAGAAGGGCCTTCTTGATCAGCAAAGGGCAGTGGGATTGCTTTTATGTCTTGAGCTCCGGCGGTGGTGGTGTGCACCTGCAAGTACTTCGACGCCCAAGTCAATGAGTGAATTAGGGTTTATATTTCTGATAGCATATATTACGTAACTTGCATGGTGCATTATGATCGTATTTATAGAGTGTAGTAAGTGATCTAAATGCGGTCTGTATTGGGCCAAGATCTGGGCCCAATTCTCATTAGCACGGCCTTAATCGTAGGCCGCGCCAAACTTACCGGGATGCCCATGGTGATTGGTGGCTATCTGACCCGGCATGCATACGTACATCCGGGATACTATTATTCTGGTCCACAATAGTTGCCCCCCAAGTCGTCAAGCTTTTTTGGGAGAGGTTGGCGAGTTCATTTGCCATGCCGGGTGGATGTTAGGTGATGATTCTAGAAATGTCACGAGATAACGGTTGGTTTGCCTTTTGGGCGCGTGTATTTCACGCGCTCCATCCTGGGCATTGTGCGCGATGATTAGCGTGGTCTTGGGCCCCACGTTCATTAAGGTAATGTGATGGTTTTTGCTTTATTTCTCTTCACCCGTTACATTTTCACCTCTTTCCGTTGTTCAAGTTTTCACTCTTCTCTTTCGTGCTTCTTGCCCTTTCATCTCCTGCGACAAAGAGCTCGGAAACTTTTCTTCTTCCTCTTCGTGCCTGTTTTCCTGATCCGTTTTCTAGCGACATTTTCAACTCCTCTTTCAGGTATTGCTTCTCATCTTCATCAACTTGTAATTTATGTGACTCTTTCCTGATTCTTGGGTTGTTCTGTTATCTCCTTCCCATTCTTTAGGGTTTAGTTGTAGTTTCTGGGTTTCTTCCTTTCAAAAATGGCCGATAATGTTATCATGTTGACGAGTGGTTCCTCTTCGGAATCGAATGATATTGAACTTCTTGAGAATTTCGCGAGGGGGCTTCGAAACCATAGGTCTTCTAATGAGCCAAACCCTTGTTCAGGTACACCCTCCATAGCCAATCCTGACTATTGTGAATCTTCCCATTTTTGGTTTTACCCTCTGTATTCACGACGAGTGGAAAGTGGTGAGTCAGTTACTCAGAGCGTGAGTGGGTCGGTCAACACTTTAAACCCAAAGCCTTCTACTCTTCTTCTTGAATCAGCCCATCTTCTTGATGAATATAGTTCCGAGAGTTCTGTTCCTGTTGAACAGGGTTCAAATCGTCGTGCTCCCGTCAATTTTATTCCGGTTGGGGATGAAGTTGAGTCTTCCCATCCCGGGGATCCTCCAGAAGATAGGGAGTCTATACCGTCATCTATGACACATTCCTTAGATTCCGAGTCTGACCCGATTTATTCTCCCTCTTCTCACAGTCATTCATCCTCGGGATCTGATTATGCTGTCATGTAGATATGGATCCTGCTCAGGGTGACATTCCTATCCCGATAGCTTCTGGTGCTCTGGGATCTTCTGCTGGTGTACCGGCTTCATCCAATGCCGGGGGTTCAGAAGTTGTCGTGCGAGGAGCGGGCGAACCCAGTACTTCTCAACCTAGAATTGAATGACCCCTAATTTCTTAGAACTGAAGAATATTTGGGGGATGTTATGGGTTCCCTGGGATATCATCCGGGAGGAGTGTTCGGTGAAGGATGGTCGCCGGCTCAGGCAGGTGGAGAAGCATCGGAGGAAATGTTTTCATTATGGGCCCAACACCCCTGGGACTGACGTTACGGCTGATCCTTCATCAAGCCACAAGTTGGTTATTCCGAACAAGAAGGAAAGAATTTGTACACCGGCATCTGAAGGTGAAGGTTCTTATATCATGATGTTGGAGTCTTTGTGGAACCAGCTCAGAATTAGGTTTCCTTTCTCTGACCTTTAGATTGAAGTTTTGCACAATCTTCATCTCGCTCCCACCCAGCTTCATCCTAATAGTTGGGGGTTTCTTCAGGCCTTTAAGGTCTTTTGTTGGGCTCAAGGCTGGGATTGTTCCTCAACCTTGTTTTTGTGTATTTTTGGCCTCTACCGCGGTCCGAGGAAGAAGAATTGGGTATCTCTTCGTCATCGCTCCGGGATCCCCCAACTGTTTGTCCCTTATGAAGAGTCCTTCAAGGCCCATAGGGATTTTTATGTTAAAGTTATCCCTTGGACCAAAGATTGCACTCCCTTCTAGATGGGACCAGACAAGCAACCCTTGTTCCCCCTGTATTGGACGGAGGAGCATTACCAAAGGTCTCTGTCCCTGAAGGAACTGGAGATTGGCTTCCTAGAAGAAGAAGATCAACAAACCTTCAGGAATCTATGCGTCTTTGTTGAGCAAGGGGGGATACCCATCCATTGTAAGGATGTGATAGGAGTATCTCGTCACGATCAGGCGACATGCTTATGTAGGGCATTGTCCTTTACTGTAAAATGTTGTATGTTGTTTACCTGTGTTTCATGTCGCTTAATTTTCGACTTTTATTAACAAGTATGTTCTTGTCTTTGCAGCTGAGATCATGGCCAACTATGCCCTTCAAAAGCAGAAACGAGACGCCAAGGGAAAAGGAAAAGATGTTCCTTCAGGTCCACCTCCTTCTCCTGTTCCGGTTCCTGTACCTATCCCGGTGGTTCCTACCGGGATTAACATCTCGGATGTAGCTCTTGCTGGGGGAGCTTCTCCTGCTAAGAGGTCTGTACCTCCATCTTCCGGGACTGAGGTGGCTACCTCAAATTCGAAGTGTCGTCGCACGACTAAGTCTGGTATGCTCTTATAACCGAGGTTTCCTGTTTGTATGGGAACCGTGTATTATCTTCTTATCTTATTTAGTTCGATTTGTAGGTGACCAGCCTGGGGATGCCCAAGGGACTTCCGCCGGGATGAACCCGGTATTAGTGGCGCCCTTCTCTACTCCCTCTTCTGCCTGGGAGGGACTCTAATCCCCCTTGATCAAGTTTCAGCATGGAGACTTTTTCACCAAGGGTGGAGCCTCTGCCGTGAAGGTATATGTTTTGTGGTGTTTTGAACTCGTTAACTTTATAAAGATTAATCTTGGTAGATATGTGTTTAAGGTCTTCTTGCTGTTTTTGTCTTTGTAGGAGCAAGCCAAATCCCTTATGGGCTGGACGGCTATGAGCATGGCTATGCTCCAACACGTTCATGACCAAGCAGAAGACATGGGCCAAGCTTCTTCTTTGAGGGCTCAGCTGCGGGACCTCCGGGATGATATGGAGCTGAAGGAGGCTTTGCTCAAAAGCTCCAAGGAGGCGGAATCTTGTGCAGAGAAGGATCTCGCCGTTTTGAGAGAGAAGTTCTCTCTTTTGGAGGAGGATTTCTCTAAGGAGAAGGAGAAGGCTGCCGGCTTGGGTGCCGAGAACTTAAAGCTGAAGGATGAAGTTTCTCATCTGAGAACTAAAGCTGCTGAAGATGGTTCTGCTCTTAGCTTTCTTCAGTCCAAGCTTCTGGGGTCAGCTTCGAAGCTTCACGAGACTCAAGTTTAGCTGCGGGAAACTCAAGAGAAGTTGGAGGAGGCTTACCAAGATATGGACACGACGGTGGATGATTCCTACCGAGATTGTGTGAAGACCCTCCTTTTCTTGAATCCCGGGATTGAGTTGAACACTCGCGGGCTTTGCAAGTATCATGGCATGAAGGATGGGATGTTTATGGATTTCCATGATCCTCACAATCCCGTGCCTATTGATCCTGCTGATCCCCGACTTGAGCCCTTCGACTGCAGGACTCCTCCTCCTCCCACTGATCCCGTTTCGGGGCCTAAAGGTGCAGATGCTGGAGGGGCTGCCTGATTTGTTTCTATTTTTACATTTCTCTTGTTCTGTTCTCTTTTTGTAATTTGTACAAACGAGTTTATGTTGAATGTAGATTTTTCTCATCTCGGTGTTCCGGGATGACTTTTATATATGGCTTTACTGTTCCTTTGTGCTCCGGAATTCATGCTTTATTTATTGCATTTATGTGTCGCTGAGGCTTGACCATTTAAGGTGTCTCCTTACGTCCCGTTTTGACATGTTATTTTTCATGCCGTTTTAATTGTTAGGGACACATTAGTGATGTCGCCCTTTTAGCTCCTTAATAGGAGGGAAAGTAGTTTGTACTTTCTCTGAGTTTACATTGAAGTGTGGCCTTTGCGGTACTTCACGTTTCTTTATGGCTAGGGTTAACCCGTGACGGGCCCCTATTGAGTTTGTAGAAGAGAATTACCCGTGATGGTATCTCGACTCATTGTTGGCCTTGTGTGTATGTCGATTGTTGTGTGATGACGACATCTCACTCTTGGATTATTTGTGCTTCTCATGCATTCTTCCGGTCTATTTGCCATTAAGAATGGAACTAACTTGTTTGTGTAAGAGTGAATAAAATGCTGCTTTATTGATAATAAGAAGAAAATAACAACTGGGGGCATCGTTAAAACCTCTAGCAGTAAAATCCTCCTTAGGGATAAAACCTGCTACAGGAAAAAGAGTACCCCTTTATTACAAAGAATGTAAATTACATAACTTAGCTATAGTAGCGCCTTAAGTCTGCGACATTAAGCGTCCTTGGAATCTCTTTTCCTTTGAGAGTCTCTAGATGATATGCTCCATTGGCCGCAACGGTCTTGACCCGGAATGGGCCTTCCCAATTTGCTCTGAGCTTCCCGTCTTTAGCATTGCAATTTCCAATGCTGGCTCATCTTAAGACTAAGCCGCCAGGTTGAAAACTTCTCGGGATAACCCTCAGGTTGTATCTCTGTGCCACTTGTTGCTTCCGGGGTAACTCTTTGATTCTGACGGCTTCTCGGATTTCTTCGATCATGTCGGAATCTTCTCTGAGCAGTTGTTCATTTTCTTGCGCGGGATACATGATCCTCCAAGATGGATGCCCAATTTCTACCGGGATTACGACATCTGATCCATATACCATTCGAAATGGAGTTTCTCCAGTGGAGCTATGGGGAGTAGTTCTGTAGCTCCAAAGTACTTGATAGAGGTCTTCTACCCAGCTAGTTCTAGCTTTCTCACACCTCTTTTTTAAGCCATTAAGTATGACTTTGTTGGCAGACTCTGCCTGTCCGTTTGATTGTGGGTGCTCTACATTGGCAAAGTATTGCTTAATGTGGAGTCCTGCTAGCATTTCTCGGAAGTCTTTGTTGGTAAATTGGGTTCCATTGTCGCAGATGACTTCTGCTGGGATCCCGAAATGACATATTATTTGCCGGAATACAAAGTTCTGAGCTTTGACTGATACTATGCTAGCTAAAGGTTCGAATTCAATCCATTTAGTGTAATAATCAACAGCAACAATAAGATGTTTAAACTGACCTGTGGTTGGCGTGAAAGGTCCCAATAGGTCCAAGCCCCAAGTGTGAAAGGGCCAGGGGGTGGAGATGCTGTGCAAATCTTCAGCCGGTATATGGGATAATGGACTGTGCTCTTGGCACTTTTGACATTTTTTGACGTAGTCAACTGCATCTTTGTTCATGGTTGGCCAGAAGTATCCTGCTCGCAAAGATTTTCTTGCCAGAGACTTGCCACCAATGTGGTGACCGCAACTTCCCTCATGTACTTCAGTAAGGACATACCATGTTTCAGACGGTCCAATGCACTTGAGCAAAGGAGTAGACAGTCCTCTTCTGAACAACTGGCCTTCTATCACGGAATACCGGGATGCCTTTTGTACCAATGGCTTTGCTTCCCGGGCATCTGCCGAGATGGTGCCTTTAGTGATATACTCTATTATTGGAGTCCTCCAATCTTCACTTTCAACCTGCAAAATAGCACAAGGAGATGGAAGAACTTTCGCTATTACTGACTTTAAGGTTGAGGATGACTTGGTACTGGCCAATTTTGATAGCAGATCAGCGCGACTATTTTCTTCTCTGGGAATGTGCTTGATCTCAAATTTGGAGAGGCCAAGTAGGCTTTCCTTGACTTTTGCAGGTATCTTTGCAACAATGGTTCTCTTGCCTGGTATTCCCCTTTTATCTGGGATACCACCAATTGGGAGTCTGAGCATAAAGTGATCGCGGTAGCTCCTAGCTCCTTTGCCGCGTGTATTCCGGCCAAACAAGCTTCATATTCTGCTTCGTTATTGGAAGTTGGAAATTCAAACTTAAGAGAATATTCCACCGTTATCCCCTCACCAATTTCTATCAGTATGCCAGCGCCAGCTCCCTTTGGGTTTGAGGACCCATCAACATAAATGGTCTAGGATCCTTTTGGCTCTTCTCCGGGTTGTGTCATCTCGGCTACAAAATCAGCCAAAGCCTGTGCTTTGATTGCCTGACGTGGTTCATACGAGATATCGTATTGTGATAGCTCTACTGCCTAGGTCATCATTGTTCCTGCCATGTCAGGTTTATGTAAGATTTGTCTAATGGGTTGATTAGTTCTTACCGTGATAGGATGACATTGGAAGTATGGCCTCAACCGCCGAGATGCAAATAGCAAGGTATAGGCGACCTTCTCAAGCCTCTGATAATTCAATTCTGATCCCTATAATGCTTTAGAAACAAAGTATATCGGATTCTGATTCCAGGATTCCTCTTTCACTAAAGTCGCGCTGATTGCGTCATTAGTGACGGCTAACTAAAGGTATAGAATCTGCCCGGGATCTAGATAGGACAGGACTTGTGGGGCTGATAATATCTTCTTCAGCCCTTGGAAGGCTTCTTCACATTCTGCATTCCATTAGAACTCTTCCTTGCGCCTTAAGGTCTTGAAGAATGGCAGACACTTCCTGGCTGATGCCGGGAGGAATCTTGTCAAGGCAGCTATTCTTCCTGTCAGTTGTTGAACTTCTTTGATGGTTCTGGGACTCTGCATGTTTAGTACAGCACTACACTTGTCAGGGTTGACCTCAATCCCCCGACTGGTTAGCATGAAGCCTAAGAATTTTTCGGCCTCGACCCCAAAAGTACATTTATTAGGATTCAACCTTAAGTCATACCTACGTAGCTGTTGGAAAGTCTCATGCAAATCAGCCACCGGGTCTTTGTCTTCAGGAGTCTTTACTATCATGTCGTCAATATAGACTTCGAGGATCTTGCCAATCTGCTCTTTAAATACCTGGTTCATCATCCGCTGGTAAGTTGCTCCGGCATTCTTTAGACCGAACGACATCATTGTGTAACAGTAAACACCCAGATCGGTTATGAATGCCATTTTCTCTTGATCTTCGGGGTGCATTGGGATCTGATTGTAGCCAGAATAAGCATCCATAAAGGATAAGTACTTATAACCTGCAGAGTTATTAACGAGTTTATCGATAGAAGGCAAGGGGAATGGATCTTTCAGGCATGCTTTATTCAGATCTGTGTAATCTGTGCACATTCTCCACTTCCCGTTAGCCTTTTTACCATTACCACGTTTGAGAACCAATCTGCATATCGTATTTCTCTGATGAAGCCTGCATCCAACAACTCCTTTACCTATTTTTCTATAGCTACTTTCTTTCAGGATCCATTTTTCTCTTCTTCTGGGCTACCGGGATACATCCCGGTTTTAAAGACAATCGATGGCACACAAATCCTGGGTCCACTCCAGGCATGTCGGAGGAAACCCAAGCAAACAGGTCTTTATTCATTTTCAATAGTTCAATGAGTCGCTCTTTGATGATGGGGGGAAGGTTTGCCCCTATCTTGACAGTCCGATCTTCTTTAAGTCCTATCTGGACTAAGATCTGGTCTCCTTCTGGTTGAAGTCGTTGGTGCTCAAAATCCGCTCTGGGATCTAGGTTAGTCATCATGACCCCTGCATCCCGTATCAAATCACGCCTTTCCATCTTTTGCTTCCCTTTCTCTTCCGCCGTTACTAGCGAGATGGATGGGCATTTTGTGATTTTAAGGCTTTCTTGATAGCATTTTCGTGCATCACTGCTTTTTCCTCGGATAGTTACTACTAAGCCATCTTCTCCAGGAAACTTCATGGCTAAATGGATGGTAGAGACTATGGCGCCA
The DNA here is from genome assembly GCA_037177725.1 of Cyamopsis tetragonoloba. NCBI lineage: Eukaryota > Viridiplantae > Streptophyta > Magnoliopsida > Fabales > Fabaceae > Cyamopsis > Cyamopsis tetragonoloba. The sequence goes on along the minus strand of CM074125.1, from coordinate 33,557,289 downwards.
AGACTATTCAAGGTTGGCCGCCCAATAATTGCATTGTAGGCTGAGGGGCAATCCACCACTATAAACCTGGCTGGGATTGTTTTGGTATTCGACTTTTTGCCAAAATTCACCTTGAGGTCTACATATCCTTTGGGAATGATTGTATCTCCAGTAAAGCCAATTAAGCTACCCTTGTGAGGGATTAAATCCTTGGATCCCAATCCCATTTTATCAAAAAGGCTCCAGAACATAATGTCAGCTGAATTTCCTTGATCAATGAAGATTCGATGGACTTCGAAACCGTTCAGATTGGCTGCTATGACCAGTGGTTCGTTATCCCGGATTCGTTCTTCCGGGAAATCTGCATTTGAGAAAGATAGAACCGGGTTAGTTACAGCAGTTACCTGGGAGCAAGAATCCCGTGCATCTCGGGTCCTCTTCTTATCTTCAAGACCCTTTAAGCTAGCTCCTCCAGCTATGACTTGGATTACCCCCTTGGGAGGGGATTCCTTAGTTCGTCTCGGGCTTCGAGATCTATGCCGAGCTTCCTGGCGTTGATCTCGGTTCCTAGGGGGAGACCTTGGTGTCTTCATCCGTTGCTGCTTTTCCGCATTGTCGTTATCTTTTTCCGAATTTTCAGGGTTTGCCTGGGTGTGCCTCTCAGCTCTTTCTTCCTCTGAATCATGTTCGATAACAACATGTTTGCCCTTTTGCTATTGCTCTTTGAGATCTGCAATCTCTTTAGATTTTGACTGCACCAACTGTTGCAGTTTGCGGAATTCTGCTTCAATATCAAAGTGTTGGGATGCCCTTGCTTGATTCAAAGCACCAGCCTGCTGTCCTGCTCCTTGGTTTTGAACATTGGGATCGTTGTAATACTTATTCCTGGTAGAGCCAACCATTGTTGACGAAGGATGGAAACGAGACTCTTTGTTACGCTTCCCACAGACGGCGCCAATGTTGTGATCTAACCTGACGGTATGTAGGACAAGCAGAAGGGCCTTCTTGATCAGCAAAGGGCAGTGGGATTGCTTCTATGTCTTGAGCTCTAGCGGCAGTGGTGTGCACCTGCAAGTACTCTGACGCCCAAGTTAGTGAGTGAATTAGGGTTTATATTTCTGATAGCATATATTACGTACCTTGCATGGTGCATTATGATCGTATTTATATAGTGTAGTAAGTGACCTAAATGCGGTCTGTATTGGGCCAGGATCTGTACCTGGGCCCAATTCTCATTAGCAGGGCCTTGATCGTAGGCCGCGCCAAACTTACCGGGATGCCCACGGTGATTGGTGGGCTATCTGACCGGCATGCATACACGTACATCCGGGATACTATTATTCTGGTCCACAACAATACTATTCGCGTTTTTAGCATAAAATAAATAATTTTTAATTTATATTTTACAATTATTTATTTTGATTTAAGAACTTATAACTATATTTTTTAGTATCTACTTTTTTCTTCTACAGTTTAATTTGTTAGTTTATAATATAAAAATAACTTTTGTATCATTCAAACATAAAAAGTTATCTTTAAAATTATTTCTAAAAAATATATGAAAATAAATATAATTATATTATATACTTTATCAATTATTGAAATAATATATTTTTGGTAGCTAATACAATCACACTGTTATTACCATCTAAAAAATAATGCTGACTGAATTTACTTTTATAGTGATGCACGTGTCACACATCAAAGGGAAGGCGTAGGGAAGTATATCGAAATCAAATATGCTTTCCTATTTAGTGATAATGGTCAAGGTGGAGAAAAAATAAATTGATACTATTCGCGTTTTTAGCATAAAATAAATAATTTTTAATTTATATTTTACAATTATTTATTTTGATTTAAGAACTTATAACTATATTTTTTATTATAATTTTATAATTAAATTAAAATTTTAGGATATATATATGTGTATCTTAAATGTGGCATGTCTTATAATTTACAAGAATAGACGTATCCAATATTTGTATCGCTTCATTGATTTAGACCCTCTTTGTTTTTAAAATTATGCATATCTTTCAAATTTATTTTCATATATTAAATTCAAATATATTACCTTAAATGAAATAACTTCTATCGATTTAGAATGTTTTTTGGTTCATAGAAAAATAGTAAAAGCAGGGATCGAACCCCGTGGCCAAACAAGAATGTCCCAATGCGCTCACCAACTGAACAACATGATTGAGACTTTATTGAATTAGGATGTGTTTAATAAAGTTTTTTTCCATAGCTTTTCGAAAAAAAATTGTAACATCCCAGTTAATTAAATGGTACATGTTTAGATTGACTACTAAGTATTAGGAAATTGGGTTTAAAAGGGAACAAAAAGGAAGGGAAGGACCCACTTGCAATATTAAAAATTTTCAAAGTAGTCCCACCCATCTTAAGTGAACTTGACCACACAAGTCAAGAGCCCAAAAGCCTTCTTCTTCCTCCCATTCTCGCCAGCTCTCTCTCTCACTCTAAGTTCCATTTTCTCCAACTCCTCTCTAAAACCCATTCCTCCAATCTCCATAGATATACCTTGCATGTGTGGTTTTTGGTGCTTCTAAGCCTAAATGTCTTCCAATTTCATGTATGGGGTAAGTGAGTTCTTAAGTTTCTCTCCTAATTCATAGTTTCTTCTTCTTCTTCATACTCTCATTAGGGAATCTTGTGACTAAATGCCATTTAGGGACACAAGAGCTCAAGAATCAAGCTAAGGGAAAAGGAAAATTGGTGTTGGACTTGAGTTCTAAACCCTAAAAATAGCCATTCAAGAGCAAGGGCAAGAAGAGCTTGAAGGTAACCCCAAAAACCCAAAAGTATAGCTAGTTGGAAATTGTTAATGGTAGGATGAATTGTGTGATGCAAATTGTGATTGTGGCTTGAAATCATGTAAATTGTCTTGATGTTTGATGAAATTGGTTGTTTTGTTGCTATGTTGGTATGTTGCTTGCAATTGTGATTGTAATGTTTGAATGCATATTTGATGTTTGATGAAAAGCTCACATAGATGGGTTTATGGTTTTGAAAGTTGAATTGGGTTAGAAATAGGGCATAATTTTGATGAAATTCTGAGTGTTAATGCGGTGACTTTGAACTGAAACTCGAAGCATTTTCATTATTAATTGGTCATCATGGTCTTCACAAGAGTTGTAGACATTCCTCTTAGCTTTTAAATGCCCTTGGTTTCACTCAATTTGGAGGTCTAAAACTCTAGTTATGACCCAATTACTGAGATAGGGTCAATTATGAAGTATCTATTTTGTTAAATGTGTTTCCTTGTCAAAGATGGCTCTTTTTGGAAATCAAATGTTTAGTACTGGATTTTTTGGTCTTTATTAGAGTTGTATAAAATCCTCTTAGCTTTCAAATGCACTTGGTCTCACTCAATTTGGAGGTCTACAACTCTATTTATACCCAAAATACCAAGATGATGCAGTTTTGATGAAAACTTGAATTTGGCTATCAGTGTCTGGCGCTCAAGCGCCAGGGAAAAATTCCTGGCAGCACGAAAAGTGTGTCTGGCGCTCAAGCGCCAAAATGGGCGCTCAAGCGCCAGGGAAAAATTCCTGGCAACACGAAAAGTGTGTCTGGCGCTAAAGCGCCAGGATGGGCGCTCAAGCGCCAGAGCCTTGTACCTTCCTGACCCATTTTAGCTTTTCAAAATGCATTGAACCCCTCCATGGACATGCTCTAAGGTTGGAATAGATGGAATTAGGCCACAATGCTTTAGAACCATGCAAAGAAACATGTGACTGTATGATGTTGAGTATGAATAATTGCCTTTTGTATGTGATGAATGATGTATATTTTTAACTTAGATTAGTTTATGATGAATATGGGATACCAATACAACATATGATCAACTCTCCTCTTAACAAGAGTATGGGTTAAGGTCTTGTTACGAGAAAGAGATTGAGATTGAAATTGCATTGGCTCATGCATTGTCATTCATGAACAAATGGATTGCATATGCACCTTCGGGTGTTTGACCGGGCAGATTGAGGGTTCAAGGAGGGACGCTTTCTAGGACAACGAAGATCTCCATTGAGGGTGCAGACTGCCGGCACAAAACTAATGACAAAGGAAATCATACATAGCATTGCATTTCATTGACTCTATGATTTGAAAGTGCATTGTAATGGTAAATTAGATGCTTGAATGTTGTGGTTGCTTAGCTAAAGAATTGGGTAGGGTTTGCAACTTGTTGCCTGTAACACTGTTTAAACATGTTTTGGATAAATCGGGGGTTACTGAAATATATGTCAAAGCATGCATCTCACGGTTATAGTATTGCAGGTGATTCTGAACATGAGTAAAAGCCAAGACGTAGAAGGAATGTTTCAAGAAGATATCTTTCTTTTGTTTTGATAAATCTCATTGTAATATTTTGTTATGATGGACCTTCCAATTTTATTTTGTTAGACTCAGTTGTATGAACTTAAGCCAAGTAGACTATGTGTAACTCTCACGATGGGGTATAATATGTATTGGTTTAGTAGTTCCATGAACTAGGGTCACATAATGTACAAACTATGCCTATGTACACGTACTTAATATATGTATTTTCCATTAATTATGGCAGCCCAATTATTAGGGTGTTACAAAAATCAGAAGAAGAAAACCGTTTGAAATTTTTTGGCAATGAGAAAATCAGTCAAAGGTTTTAATTATTTTGTTATAACTACAACTTTTAGTTTTTTTAAATGTGCTAGAATTTAGAGTTTTTATTTAAGTATTTTACTTTCTTCTACCTTTTTCTTCTGCATTTTAATTTGTTAGTTTATAATATAAAAATAACTTTTGTATCATTCAAACATAAAAAGTTATTCTTTAAAATTATTTCTAAAAAATATATGAAAATAAAATTAATTATATTATATACTTTATCCGTTATTGAAATAATATATTTTTGGTAGCTAATACAATCACATTGTTATTACCATCTAAAAAATAATGCTGACTGAATTTACTTTTATAGTGATGCACGTGTCACACATCAAAGGGTAGGAGTAGGGAAGTAAATCGAAATCAAATATGTTTTCCAATTTAGTGATAATGGTCAAGGTGGAGAAAAAATAAATTGATACTATTCGCATTTTTAGCATAAAATAAATAATTTTCAATTTATATTTTACAATTATTTATTTTGATTTAAGAACTTATAACTATATTTTTATTATAATTTTATGATTAAATTAAAATTTTAGGATTTATATATGTGTATCTTAAATGTGGCATGTCTTATAATTTACAAGAATAGACGTATCCAATATTTGTATCGCTTCATAGCTTTAGACCCTCTTTGTTTTAAAATTATGCATATCTTTCCCACTTTATTTTGATATATTAAATTCAAATATATTACCTTAAATGAAATAACTTTTATTGATTTATAATCTTTTTTGGTTCATAGAAAAATAGTAAAAGCAGGGATTGAACCCCGTAACCACACAATATTGTCCCAATGTGGTCAACCACTGAGCTACATGATTGAGACTTTATTGAATTAGGATGTGTTTAAGAAAGTTTTTTTCCATAGCTTTTCAAAAAAAATAGAAGAAGAAAACCGTTAGATATTTTTTGGCAATGAGAAAATCAGTCAAAGGTTTTAATTATTTTGTTATAACTTCAACTTTTAGTTTGTTTAAATGTGCTAGAATTTAGAGTTTTTATTTAAGTATTTTACTTTATTCTTCTTTTTTCTTCTGCAATTTAATTTGTTAGTTTATAAAATAAAAATAACTTTTGTATCATTCAAACATAAAAAGTTATCTTTAAAATTATTTCTAAAAAATATATGAAAATAAAATTAATTATTTATACACTTTATCAGTTATTGAAATAATATATTTTTGGTAGCTAATACAATTACACTGTTATTACCATCTAAAAAATAATGCTGACTGAATTTACCTTTATAGTGATGCACGTGTCACACATCAAAGGGTAGGAGTAGGGAAGTAAATCGAAATCAAATATGCTTTCCTATTTAGTGATAATGGTCAAGGTGGAGAAAAAATAAATTGATACTATTTGCATTTTTAGCATAAAATAAATAATTTTTAATTTATATTTAACAATTATTTATTTTGATTTAAGAACTTATAACTATGTTTTTTATTATAATTTTATGATTAAATTAAAATTTTAGGATTTATATATGTGTATCTTAAATGTGGCATGTCTTATAATTTAAAAGAATAGACGTATCCAATATTTGTATTGCTTCATAGATTTAGACCCTCTTTGTTTTTAAAATTATGCATATCTTTCCCACTTTATTTTCATATATTAAATTCAAATATATTACCTTAAATAAAATAACTTTTATTGATTTAGAATTTTATTTGGTTCGTAGGAAAATAGTAAAGGCAGGGATGGAACCCCGTAGCCACACACGAATGTCCTAATGCACTCACAAACTGAACTACATGATTGAGCCTTTATTGAATTAGGATGCATTTAAGAAAGTTTTTTTCCATAGCTTTTCGAAAAAAAATAGAAGAGGAAAACTGTTAGAAATTGTTTAATGAGAAAACCAGTCAAAGGTTTTAATTATTTTTTTACAACTACAACTTTTTGTTTTTTAAAAATGCTAGAATTTAGAGTTTTTATTAAAGTATTTTACTTTATTCTACTTTTTTCTTCTGCAATTTAATTTGTTAGTTTATAATATAAAAATATCTTTTGTATCATTCAAACATAAAAAGTTATCTTTAAAGGCATTTCTAAAAAAATATGAAAATAAAATTAATTATATTATACACTTTATCAGTTATTTAAATAATATATTTTTGGTAGCTAATACAATCACACTGTTATTACCATCTAAAAATTAATGCTGACTGAATTTACCTTTATAGTGAAGCACGTTTTACACGTCAAAGGATAGGAGCACGGAAGTATAAGTAAGTTACATTGAACCCTATTCACGCCCTTTTTTTGTTGTAGCTCCCCCCTTTTTTGTCTTCCCAGTTCGCACTCTACTTCCGTTCACCCCTTTCTTTCTCAGGTAATGTATTTGATCTTTCTTTCAACTCTCTACTGTGTTTTAGGGGTACTCACAATCGCGTTTATGTATTTCGTTCTTTTGTTTTCTGCATCCCCAAAAAGTTGATGATTTCGTTAGTGGTTTCTCGAATTGATTAATTCTCATAAACACTCTTACAAGCCCCTTACTTTTATAATTTCCCCCTTTATGGAACAAATTATTGGAGACGAGCTTATTTTGTCCTCTCATTCTCTGCATGTTGTTAGGTTAATTCATATAATCCTCTTTGCTAGTTTAGCTATTTTAAGCCATGTTAGTTTAACTAATCAATTGCTTCCAACTGGTATTATATAAAGTTTAGAAGTTAGAACTTGGTCTCTTGTGCTAGAAACTGGTTATTGTGTTAGAAGAGCTTTCATTAAACGAGCATCAGAAGATTTGTATTTATTTCTTTTATGTTTTTGAAAATAAGAAAGTAAGGTTTTAATTTTTAAAATATTTAATGTTTCTCAGTCTGGTGTGCTGCTTATTATGTGCTCATGAATTCAGATAAGCTGCATATGCTAGCTGTTGAAAATTTGCCTTTTTCCTAGTCTGCCTAATAGTTATTTGTTTTTACTTATCTCTCTAGTATAAATAAGGAACACAATAATGTTTTTGAGACATGAATAAAAGAATAAACCTTTTATCACTGTTTTCTTGTTGAGCTGCAACAAGTTATTACCCCTTCCCTTCAGGATCTATGACTGACTTGAGAACATAAAATTGACTTGTTTATCTAATCAATATCTATATGTATGAGTTTCTGGATTATCTTATTGTCTTCATTTTTCTTTTGTGAGTCTGTGTGTGACTGTGTGTAACCTAATTGAGCGTTTGGTTAACCACTTCCCCTTTGGGGATTCCGGGCATATTTTAGTTGATTGCTGGGAGAAAAATAGATCACAAATATGTAGATTTTCATAACTTTGTAAATATAATTTGCAAGTGCAAACTAATACAAGCACATGATTTTCAACAGCTTCCTTCCCGTTGTTTTTAAAAGAAATTATGTTTTATGAATAGTATATTATTTTGCACATACTTATTAGTTTGAAGTTGTTGTACTTTGAGATGGATTGTTGCTGGTATTCATGAATCATGCCTGTTTGTTTTGGTGGTATTATCTCAAAACTGAGTGGCTGATATGTTAAGTCATGCCTCTGTGCATCTGGAAATTAGAGGAACATCTAGTGCATTAGGATCCCATCATTGTGTGGTTCTCTTTTGTTTTGGAAAATAAATTGCTTCCTAATTGATGACAATGATTACAGTTACCACATATGGTCATTAATTAGATTTGGTGATCCAATTATTAGGTCATTTCCAGCGTTGTTTCTATCATCATATTGCCATTATTGCAACTGTAGTCCTAGTTATTGTTTGACACGTGAATAGAACAGAGTGGAATCGATTAGGATGTTTTTGTGTTGTTATGTTCCCTTTGATTTTACTCCTTTTCAAGGGAGCAATATATTTTACCTTTTAAGTTTTAACCTCTATTAACATGCATGTTTATGTTCTTTCATTAAAATGTTCTGAACAAAGAATAGAATCTACATCAACTAAATGCTACTAACTACCTTAGTTATAAGTTAACGACATTGAGAATGTATAATTGATAAATTTGATCAAATGTGTGTTTCTTTTCCTTTTGTGCATCATATTTGTGTGATAATTTTATGGTTAGAAGAGGATAAAACTAGAAAAGTTTTGAATCCATTCACATTTTATATAGCAACTAGAAAAGATTTCCCCCTCCCTCTCTCTCTATATAGGGAGCGTATGGAGAGCACATATTATTGTGAGACGCTAGAAGAGTGAATCTTGACAATTGGATAATGGTTGAGATAGAATATTAAAAAGTCATGCGACATCTTAAAAAACTTACATGAATTTTTTAAAATCCTTGTGTTTTAATCTATATTTGTGTAGTTTGTAATCTTTTAACACTATCTCCTAGAAAGATGCTAGTGATTTTGGTGACAATAGTCTCATAGGAACAACTCCAATTTTGATATTTGTCAGTTTAATTAACATAGCATTTATAGCAAACTTTTAGTTTAAACAATACTTGCCCCTCTAAAATTGACACACTAATATCATTTCATGATATGCAGAAGATATTACAGGGAAGAAGTAACAAATATAACAATGTCTCTGCAAGTCCATCTATCCTGGAATGTAACAATTTCTCCAGAAAACCTGCAACCAGAGGGTCCGATGCTTCAACGGGCAATCATCTCCTGCCTTTTGAATGACTTTGCTGTGAAGAAGGCAACAAAAGATGAGGGATACTTTCTTGCAGTGACCACACTGGAGAAAATCGGAGAAGGAAAAGTCGAGCAACTCATTGGAGATGTGCTCTTCCCTGTTGTTTTTAATGCAATTACCTTCAAGATTTTCAAGGGTGAGATATTAGAAGGAGTTGTCCACAAAGTTGTGAAGCATGGGGTTTTCATGAGATGTGGTCCAATTGAGAATGTCTATCTCTCAAATTTCAAGATGCCTGATTACGTTTATGTTCCCGGTGAAAACCCATGCTTCATGAGTGACAAGATGTCCAAGATTGGAAAAGATGTCAAGGTTCGCTTTGTAGTGATTGCTACAAATTGGGTGGAGGCAGATAAGGAATTTCAGGCATTGGTAAGCTTGGAAGGCGATTATCTTGCACTAGTTACAACTCTTGATATTTAGCTGCATTTCCCCCTAGTTTTTTATGTTGTTGGTGAGGAAAGACTCATTTAGCTCTGGGGTTTAGACTTTTTCTCTTTTTGGGTACAAATCATGGAACCTATTAACCAAATTTATGCAATGTTATTTAGTGTGTGAATGTTTCTTCTCATCCTTAGTCTTTTTTTAATCAATTGAAAATTGTTCACTTGTGACATGCATGGGTTGAATTTCCTTTTGTTTGTTTTCATTTGAAGTTTTAAGTCTTCTTATTTATGTATTCTTGTATAGGCGAAAGTGCATCTACTAGGATTCGAACTGAGGAGCTGCTAATCAAGGTAGCACTCCCCAACCACTAAACCAACCAATTGAATGCCATTTTATTTAGAGTTGGTTTTTGAATTTTATATACTTGTATAGTAACTATAAATTGGTTTTCAATGTTTGTCGTTGAAATGTTGGAAAATTACTAAATAAGAATTAAATGAAAACAACATGGTGTCTAATTTGTCATAGTACATAAGAATCTTGACCAAGCTTGACATTCATGAAGTTTTGATCCGCATAGTAGATGAAAATTTTGCAATGTGTAAAGGAGTTTGGGTGGCTATCTTGCCATTCTTTATTTGGATTAGCATATTGATCAAAATCTGTAAAATGAGAAAGAAAATGATGTTATTTCACACTAGTTGTAGACAATATTCAAATGTTATTTCACTTAAATTTCCAACCGAAATGAATTATTATTCACACGAGTTGTAGACAGAAATAACATGTTATTTGCACATGAATTTCCAACGAAAATGAAATATTATTTCACATGAGTTGTAGACGGAAATTAAATGTTATTTCATATGAACTTCCGACGGAAATTAAATATTATTTCACCCGAGTTTTAGACAAAATTAAATTGGTATTTCACACAAATTTTAAACAAAATTGAATTATTATTTCACACGAATTTTAGACATAAATTTTATGTTATTTCACACAAATTTTAGTCAAAAAATGAAGTATTATTTCATACGAGTTGTAGAAAGAATTTAAATATTATTTCACACGAATTTTAGCCGTAAATGGAATGCTCAATACAAAAAAAACAGAACTGCAACTGAAAATATCGGTCGCCACATACAAAATTTTGGTCGCAAATGAAGACAGGGATCGATTTTGAGACTGATTACAGTCGGTTACGAAAACACTTGTCGCAAACACTATTGTAACCGGTTTTACCATCGGTCTCAATTTGCTACTGACAATAACAGTCGCAATTGCCGTTGCAAAATACTTTAGAGACGGTCACAAGGATTCGTTTTTGAGACCGAGCTTTCAGTTGCAAATTCAGTCACAGAGTTTTGGTCGCAAATTCGGTCACAATAAGACATGGTATACATGCACAACGAAATGGTTAAATCAGTCGCAAAATGATTTTATCAGTTGCAGTTCCGGTCGCAAAAACTATTGTTTTTTTTTTTGAAAAAAGGCCTAAAAAGTTGTTAAATGGAGACCTGTGATGCATTATATGATATCCACCTAATTATTATTAACGATATTGAAATCTGTCATTCATTAAAAGAAACACATATTCAACTAAACAATGACATAAAAATATAAAAAGCTATCAAAAGCACACATGAGTGCTAAAAGTCACATAGAACACATTGCAAATAGTCCAAAATATAACTAACAAAGTAGTCGTCCAAATGAAAAAGTCCAAAACATAGACACAATGTAAATAGTCTAAAACATAATTGAGGTAATCCTCTAGATGAAATAGTCCAAAACATGATCAACAATGAAATAGTCCAAAACATGATCAACGATGAAATAGTCCTAAAAACCTAACTAAGGAAATCTTGATCCTCGTCTGGATCCCTAACAAAAGATGGAGGCTGTATAGGAGAAGAATGATCAACGATGACAGTGTCCAATGGTCGTCCAGATACAAGGGCTTGAGTAGCACGTACTGTGGCTTCAGTAGCAGCTCTACAAGCAGCTATAGCCTCATCCTGTCTTGCTGCAAGTCTTTCAAATTTTGTGGTAAGGGCAGCCACCCGCCTCTGCAGCTCACCCATGTCTGCACTCTCAGGCGGTGGTGGGGTCTGGGTGGTGGAGGAAGATGCCCGAATAATCAATAGGGGGCCTAGGTCCCCTTGAGACTAGACATTCCCCTTCTTACTCTTTCCCCCCACAAGCTCCAAGAATAAGGCGTTCTCTGCACGAACAATAATATTCAATAAATTATTAGCAAAATTAAAAGCATATAAACACTTCAATTAAGCAAATGATAGCATTTTAATTTGTATGTCCCAAATCATGTTAACTTTCAAACTATCAATTCTCTCTGTCGCTTGAAATTCACAAGCTAATTATATACTAGTTTAATATGTATGTTATAGTAGTCATCCCATGTGCTATAATTTTCTAAAGTAATCACATTCCCCTGCTGGTGTCTAGTATAACAAACTTTTTAAAATAATTATCCAAATAGTAACTATAAATTGAAGTTAATCAACCATGCAACAGGAAAATAGAAAAACCAAATACAAGTTTCAAATTTTGAACTTTTACTTTTAGAAACAGAACAAGGAGGAAGATGAAAGCAAAAAGATTATTTAATTTCTTCGAACGAATAATCAAAATACACAAGACATAAGTTTCAAGTGACATGGAGTTAGAATCAACTTGAATGGTCTTTATGCCTTTGAAGAAAAGGGATCATTAAATGCTTTGATACTAATGAAACTTTAAATAACACTATTATTTTCATGCCATAAAACGCATCATATGATGCAATGCTAACAAACTGCATGCGGTTCGTTACAATTGTATCATCAAAGACCAAACAATGAGGCAAGCATATTCCAAATGTTGTACTAAGATACATATCAAGCATTATAAAAGATGTAACAAGTACTGTCTTGTGGCTGCTCAAGTACAAGTAGAACAACAACAACTGGGTGGCAATCTTATTTATTAGTATTATATTCCAAATCCAAAGCACGCACTTGAGACCCAATGATAACCCAAACTGAGAGGAACCATCAGTTAATTATTGTTTTTATTTGATTTATGTGTTTGTGTTATTTACAGAACAGGTTGAGGGAATCTGCTTTGTTTTTTCTTTTGTTTGGTCTCTTGTTTTATAGTCTTTAATATTTACAATTGTATCACCAAAGACATGCATTTTAATACCTCACAACATTAACTAATAAAACCAGAATCACAGGACCAAAGGAAATCATCAATGAATATGAAACAAAGAGAGAGGATTAAATTACCAGACGTGAAACAGAACCACGGGGCTACTTCACTAATTGTTATATATTATAATTATATATATAAAAGAAAGTGTCAGTTTCAGCAACCAAAAAGTGAGATTAAGGCCTGCTTATTATGCCTAGACAAGTTCCAAAAAAGCCATTTAATAGTTACTCCATAAATGAGATTAATCATATATAATAACAATATAGCATACATACATGCATCAATGTAATGTCTGATATATATAGATACACATGCCACTATTTTATACACGTATCAAGACTAAATAGTCAAGAGCATATATATATATATATATATATATATATATACAACCATCAGCATTTTCTAATGAATGAGTCATGACTAGTTTATACTATCAAATAAATCAAATTAGTTGGGTTATATTATTGCTATAATGGCTCCAATCAAGTGGAAATACCCAGCTGGAAATTGGAAGCTGAAGATAGAGTTTGGAGCAGTAGGTAGAAGTATAAGTAGGAGAAAAGTGAATACCATACCCCCATCCTACCCAACTTTCTCTCTCGCCCTTTCCCTATATTTTCTTTATTAATAATACATCCCCTAACAGTAAGTGCTATGCCAATAAAGTCAGAATTAAGTTTGTGTTACTTAAACATATTTTCACAAACTCTGTAACATATGAATTCAACTAGTCCCACTTGAAAATTTTCAGTTTTATGTCAAACTTTGATTATTCAACCACAGCATTTGTTTGTGCACAATTTATGAGATAAATGTATAAGAACTAAAGCTTAAGTCAGCAAGATAAGTGACTAAATGGTTCCATTAAGATAGCTAAGCCAACTTTGAAAAGCAAAAACAATCTCTTAAAGAAACTAGATTACAGAAGAAGAGCAAAAAAAATATTCAGACCCTTTAGTGGTGATTTTTCATTTAAATCTTAAAGTAGTAATAAGAGTTTGTTGACAAGCAGATGTAGTAACTTGTAAACCTTACTATAAATACAAAGTTTTTGGATGTAGTTGAGTTAGTTCACTGATAATTATTAAACATCTTTTATGTATTCTCTTTTTTCTTTCAGATTCCTCCCCTTCTTTCTTTCCTCTTCAGTTAAAACTACATGATCATGGTTGCTTGATCGTAATTATACTCTTCAAACTTCAAGAATCAATAGACAAACACTTGTATCAGAAAGAGAATATATAAGATTATAGTACATAACAATAAAATGATTGATACATTAATCTTACTGTATTATATACATGGTTGAAAACATCACATATATGGCCTAGGAAAATCCAAATAACTCGCAGATGAAACAGAGGATCGGTTATTTGCTCTGGAAATACTAGATTAGGATTCTCTACTAATTTGTGTAAATAGCAAGCATAATTAACTTAGAACAAGAACAAATTAAACAACGATCAAATTTTATGGCGAGATCGAATGGCTTTGGGGCTCTTACCCAAAACCTCACCAAAAAAAAGAGCAAAGTCAATAATGAAAAAAGCGAAAAGAGTAAACCTGCAAGCGTTTGGTTGCCGGTAGTAGGGAGCTTCGACGGCGTAGGGAGCTCCGGCGTCCGGTTTGAGCGACGGCGAGCTATGACGAGATGGTTGTGCGCAAATGCGAGCTTGGGGGGAGAGAAAGTGAGTGAGGCACAGGGTAGGATTCGTAGCGAATGAGGGAGGGAAAGTTGAGTATAAAACTTCGCCACCAAAATTATTAAGAGCGGCGACTGAATTTCAATTTCGCATTCAATAGCAAATTGTATCTCAACATTGCGACTGAATAAAGACGGTCAGAAGCATTGAGATTTTTTTTTTTGCTAAAAAATTCTATTTTGCGACTAAAATGGCGACCCCTTGCGACTAGTATTTTGCGACTAGAGGTATTTCGTCACCGGATCAGTCACAAAATCACTGAAATTGTTCAAACCTAACCACGTATGGATTTCGGTCGCTATTCGGTCTCTATTTGGTTGCGAATTGCGACTGAAAATTTCAATAGCTAAATTCGGCCATTCTAGATTTTTCTTGTAGTGGCTATTTCACACAAGTTATTGAGAGAAATGTAATGGTACTTCACACTAATTTAAAACAGAAATGAAATATTATTTTACAAAAAATTTAGACAAAAAATGTATGTTATTCAAATTCATTTCCCATTTATTTGTGACAGATATATTTAACTCTTTGTTTTTGTATTATTAATGATTTTTTTAAAAGATTATCATTTCATTTCGTAGGTTTTTGGATCAATATTATATAGATATTAATTTAGCTTTAAGAGAACTTGATTTATATATTACAATTTTTATATAATTTTCTAATAAAATAAAAAACCGTCACCAATTTCATCAATTGCATGAATAAAAAAATTCAACCAAATGATCAAACATAATAGAGTTAACAAAGTGCTATAACAATGTAAAACTAAATAAAAGATATTATCATCCTCAAACTATTTATTAAAAAACCGTCACCAATTTCATCAATTGCATGAATAAAAAAATTTCAACCGAATGATCTAACATAATATAGTTAACAAAGTGCTCTAACAATGTAAAGCTAAATACAAGAAACTATGATCCTCAAACTATTCATTAATAAAATAAAAAACAGTCACCAATTTCATCAATTGCATGAATAAAAAAATTTCAACCGAATGATCAAACATAATAGAGTTAACAAAATGCTCTAACAATAATAAACTAAATAAAAGAAACTATGATGCTCAAACTATTCATTAGTTTAGATAAAGAAAATGAAATAAGAGAACTATATAAGTTCATATGCATAGAACTATGATATTAGTCATTAATGGGTTGACCAGTCTCATTCTCCTCATTGTGCATAGGAGCTCTAGAAGAATAATTTGGATGTAGTGGCATGTTTAAGTTTCTATATAAAACGGTAAGCAAACTTTTATTTGACTCAATTCTTCTTTCCTGAGTTCGCAACTTATGGCTTTGATCCTCTAGTTTGCCGTCAACTTCATCCAAGAAAAAGGAATCAATTGGTATGTTAAATTTGAATAAAACCCAACAAAAAATAACAAGTAATCTAATGCCTTATTGATAGTCATATATATATATATATATATATATATATATATATATATATATATATATATATATATATATATATAGAAACCAAACATACATCTAGGACAAATGAAAAGAAGAAGAAGAACGTGAACTCACCTTAACACAAAGAAGATAAGGTTGAGAGACTCAAAAGCCAAATTGGAAACAAGTAACAGAATGGTGAAGCCCTATATAAGATGTTTAGCGCAAAATAATTTTGGAACGTGATATAACACTAATGAAAAAGTAATTGAGCAGCTACTCAAAACTGATAGTCACCACCAAGTCAAAAATTGGGAAAGTAAATTTGTGTTTTTTTTAACAGAATCTTCTTTAGGGTGTTTTTTTATATATTTGAGATTTTTTATTATTCTTCAACTTTTAGGTGTCCAACTGTTCAGTTTTCTTCTACTTGCGAAGAGTATCTTTTTCCTTGGAAATTAAAGATTGAATAAAAATATAAATTGTGACAAGATCTTCACTCAAAGATTTCCAAACTTTTATAATAAAAAAGATGGTTTCTATGGTGCCATCTCGATCAAGATGGCACCATGCCTTCTTATCCAATCAAATCAAAAAATTGATATTAAGTCATATTCTTCGTTAATTCATTTAGATATGAATAGAAATAAACTTGATTTGATCATAAAAAAGATATAAACTTGATTTTATTTTTATTTTGAATTTAATATTTAGTTTTTTATTTTTAATCTAAACTACTATATGTCTCTATTTTTTAATTAAATATTTATATTTTTGTTACATTATTAAATATGTATTTGAGCTTTAATTAATTAAAAAAAAAATTAATATCAGTTTGATTCTTTTATTTTTGTTCATTTTAGCTCTTTTACTTATTCTTGCTTCATTTTATTTTATTAAATAATGAATAAAAGTATCTAAAATTGTTGCTCAGTGTGAGAAAAAAAGACAATGGTAAAAAAAATATTATTGAGGGCATTAACTATTTTTGAATAAAAAGTTAATACAAATGATGATATTATATTGAAAAGATAAATTACTAATATTTAAAAAAATAAATAAAGGACCAAAGAATTTGAGATAAAGTTGAGACTAAAATACGAATTTAGCTGTAAAAATATAATAGTAATATTATTCTACAAATTTTCCAAGTGAAAATTTATAAAATAACACAAAATACAAGAAATGATTGATATATTAATTTTATAAATCTGACACGAATAAATCTCACTTAAATAATATAATTGTATTTTAATTTTATGTTAATTGTTATATAATTTTTAATGCACATTTTAGTTAAGAAATGTAAAATTTAAATATTATTTTCATATAAATAGCTAGTACACTCTTTATTACATTGTTATCCCTATGCTCAACAATTAGTTACTTGTGTCACGTTCTTCTAAGTTTTATAATTTGTTTCGCGCACAATTATCAATTATTTATAGGTTCTATTATTTTGGAAATACAGATTGCTTCAAGTTCAAGTATTAATTAATTATATATTATTCTTCTAGGTCTAGGTCTATTGTTTGTTTCAGGCTGGAGTATAAGTTACCTAGGTCACGTTCTAGGCCTATTAGTTACTAGTATTATTATGTGTTAGGCCTGTCATTTACATGAAGCCCCCCATGATACAAGTAATTAAAGCGAATTATATTTCCAAAATAATAGAATATAAATAATTGATAATTGAACTAAAAACAAATGATAAGACTTAAAAGAACGTTACACAAGTAATTAATTTGGTCCTTTTATTTTTTTTGTATTAGTAATTTATCTTTTTAATATAATATGAACATTTTTTATTAAATTTTGATGATAAATAATTAACAAAAATGCCCACAATAATATGTTTTTATCTTTGACTTCTTCTTTTTCTCATCCAACAACTATTTTAGATATTTTTATTAATTATTTAATGAAATGAAATGAAGCAAAAATAAATAAAGGAGCCAAAAGAAAAAAGAAAAAAGAAAAATCAAACTGAAATTTGGTATGAAGTTTAGGGACCAAAAATAATATTCTTGCTTTACTCTATTTATTATAATATTCACCGTTAATTTATTTATTTTTAAATAATAAAAGCTAATTTTTTTCAATTAATTAAAGCTCAAATACACCTTTAATAATGTAATCAAGATATAAGAATTTAATTAAAAAATAGAGACATACAATTCAAATTAAATATAAAAACTAAATATTAGATTAAAATAAAAATCAAATTTATATCTATTCAAATCTATATGATTTAATAAAAAATATAACTTAATTGAGTTTGTGATTACCTCATATTAAATTTTTAATTTGATTGATAAGAGGACACGGTGCCATCTTGATAGAGATTACACCATAGAAACCACCAATAAAAAAAAACATTTTTAGTTAACTTATATAAAATGGTGGTTTCTATGGTGCCATCTTGATCAATATGCCACCATGTCTTTTTATCCAATCAAATCAAAATATTGTTTGGAGACAATCAGAATTTCAATTAAGTCATATTCTCCATTAATTTATTTGGATTTGAATATATATAAATTTGATTTGATCATAAAAAAATATATAAACTTAATTTTATTTTTAATTTGGATTTAACATTTAGTTTTTATTTTTAATCTAAACAATATGTCTCTTATTACCCAAAAAACTATATGTCCCTATTGTTTAATTAAATATTTATATTTTTGTTATATTATTAATTGTGTATTTTGAGCTTTAATTAGTTCAAAAAAGAATTTAAAAAAGAAGACCTTCAGAGAGATACCTAATCTTTTTCTTGATCTAATCGCTTTCCACCGATCGATAAGGTGAATTGTGGACAATTAATCGGTTGAAGCATGGTTTTCAGCCGATTAACTGAACAGATATCAGTTTTCTTGACATCTCTATTAGATAGAAAGGACCAACGTGTTGAAAAACAAGTCTCCATGGTGGGGCCACGAATCTCGCTATCTCATCCCGCCAACGTCCCACCTGAGATTCACGAGATAGATCAAGGAGAGCGGGTTTCGGAGAACGACATTCAGATTGATGGATGTCATAACCCGTTCGTTCCTGCGATTATGAATTTTCGAGATGCCAGCAAATTTAAGTTTGCTTTGCAAATTGACCCATATGACGGGACAACTGACCCTCGAGATCATGTCGAGATATTCCAGCAAACAATGGTCTTCCAAGGAGCCAAAGAACCAGTGATATGTCGGGCTTTTCAATTAACCTTGAAGGCTGCCGCCCGAAGATGGTTCTCATCATTACTAGCGGGATCTATTTCGGGATGGAAGGCTCTAAAGGATAAGTTCATCTCAAACTTCACAAGCAGTAAACAACATTTCAAAACAGAGCACCACCTTGAAAGGATAATACAAAAGCTAGAGGAGCTCTAAGGGACCACATCATCCGCTTTAATGTAGAATCCCTGGAGGTACGTGATGTTGCGCCAAATTTGATGTTATATTTTCTTAGACAGGGCCTGAAGCCGGGAGGATTCGCCAAAGACTTGGCAGGGGAAAAGCCGAAAAGCATGGAAGAGTTAAAACAATGAGCTGAGAAGTGGATCCAGATCGAAGAATGGGTCCGGAGTAACAAAGCTGAAAATCAAGCCGCAAAACAAGAGTGAGATAAAAGAGATAAAGGAAAGACTTACGACCGAAGCGGCAGACCACCCAGGGGAGCTTACTCCAATTATACCCCCTTACGATGCCTCCTTCGAGGGTATACAAGGAAATCATGTTCTCGGAACTCAAAGACAGACCCCCGCCACTACGTACACAATCAAAAAACAAAGATAAATTTTGCTTGTATCATAAGGACCACGGGCACTATACCAACGAATGTATCCACCTTAAAGACGCTATAGAAAAGTTAATCAGAAAAGGAAAACTAAAACAATTTGTCCAGAAGAATGACGAGGCTACATCTCGGGGCAAGAGCCAATCACCTTCAAGAAGTCGTGGCTCTGGTCCCAGAAATAGGGATACTGATCACGGACGAGATGAGAGGCGACGTTCGAGATCTCAGAGCCCTAGGCGACATGACAACACTGCCTCCAAGGGCGTCATAAACGTGATTGCAGGGGGTTTGGATCAAGCAGAGCTATCAGAACCATCGAGGAAGAGAACACAAGATGAAAAGGATTACTGCTTAGCCGTCAAGGTAATGTGAAGAATAACTCTAGCATTTTCAGAAGACGACATGCTGATAGATGGTACGGGATCCAACGCCCCTCTAGTCATCTCGGCTAGGATGGCAGGGTATGAAGTTAAAAGATTGTACGTCGACCAAGGAAACTCAGCGGACATTATGTTCTGGGATCTTTTCCAGAAGTTGGGTTTGACTGAGAAAGACTTGATCGTACACAAAGGGAATTTGATAGGCTTTACAGGAGATACTATCTCCCTCAAAGATTACGTTATAATGAAGGTGACTTTCTTAGGAAGGGGAGGAAGTCATTCAGTGGAAGTAAAATTCCTAGTTGTTGACTGTCCGTCGGCTTCCAAGGCCGACTTTGAATGCATTAGCAGTAGTAGTTTTAACCTTGCATATGGCAATGAAGTTCCCGAGTGACAGGGATGACATCGTCACGGTAAGAGGTAAAGGCCTGGAGTCCCAGTTGTATTATTTAGAAAGCCTAAAGATAGCAAAAGCTTCCCCTGCACAAAAGATTCTAAAGGTAAACAAAAATTTATCAGTTGGCATTTTGCAGTTATGATACGGACCTCGATCCTAGAGGGGAGTTCCAACATCAATGTCCAGAGCCTGAAGGCGACTTAATCGAGATACAAGTCGGTGACAAACCAAAGACAAACTTACCTACTAACGTTATGAAAAATATGACAAAAGTATTGCAGGATAACAAAGACATATTTTCTTGGGTTTCCTCGGATATGCCCGGGGTGGACCCAGAGTTTTGCTGCCACCGGCTTGCAATACGGGAAGGATCAAGGCCAATCGCACAGAAGAAAAGGAGAATGGGCCAAGAACGAGCAACGACCATTGAAGCACAGGTAAACGAACTGCTGGACGCGAGATTCATCCACGAGATACAATATTCAGACTGGATTTCCAATGTCGTTATGGTTAAGAAGGCAAACGACAAGTGGAGGATGTGTAGTGACTACATGGACCTGAACAAGGCTTGTCCAAAAGATCCCTTCCCACTACCCTGCATTGATAAAATGGTAGACAACTCTGCTGGTTATTGGTACCTGTCATTTCTAAATGCCTATTCAGAGTATAATCAAATACCCATGAACCCCGATGATCAGGATAAGACTTCCTTTATTACTGATCTCGGGGTATTCTGCTACAACGTGATGCCTTTTGGTTTAAAGAATGCAAGGGCGACATATCAGCGGATGATGGATAAAGTCTTCGCCGAGGTGAAGGTGTACATAGATGATATGATCGTTAAGACCAAAGATGGAGAGGACCCGTCCAAGGACTTGGAATCCGTCTTTCAACGCTTACGACGGTATAATTTACGACTTAACCCTTTAAATTGTACATTTGGTATTGACGCAGGAAATTTTCTGGGCTTCATGCTCACAAGTCATGGGATAGAAGCAAATCCAGATAAATGTCGGGAGATCCTCGACATAGCAAGTCCAAAGTCGGTAAAATATGTACAACAGCTCACCGAGAGGATTGCAGCTCTGTCACATTTTCTCCCAGCATCCCAAACGTTGTCTCCTGATGTTCAAAATTCTCAAGAAGCAAGATTCATTTAACTGGACCTAGGAGTGTGAAGATGCCTTCCAAGAAATCAAGGCCTCCCCTCCTATCTTGACGAAACCAACTATGGGCAACACATTGATAATATACCTCGCGGTAGCTGACGAAGTAGTAAGTGCCATGTTGATCCGAGAAGATGGCAAGTCCCAATTGCCAATTTACTTTGTTTCCTGGGCTTACAAGGCGCCGAGGTAACCAATCAATGTATAGCTTCCAGGAAGTAGCGCCCATATTTCCAATGCTATCCAATCCTGGTAAGAACCAATCAACCAGTACGGCAAATATTGCATAAACCAGAGTTGGCTGGTAGAATGATGTCGTGGACCATTGAACTAACCCAATTTGATATCTCGTATGAGCCGCGGCTTGCAATCAAAGCACAGGTCCTAGCCGACTTTCTGGTAGAAATGACTCATCCTGGGGAATCACACCCCAGAGAATGGACGATATATGTGGATGGCTCGTCAAACACTAAAGGATGTGGCGCAGGTATGATCCTTGAAAACACAGATGGTCTGGCAATCGAATATTCATTAAAATTTGAATTCCCGACATCAAATAATTAGGCCGAGTATGAAGCGTGTCTTGCTGGAATATGGAAGGCCAAAGAGTTAGGGGAAAATGTTGTCACCATATGCTCAGACTCGAGGTTGGTTGTTTCTCAGATTAAGGGAGAATATGAAGCAAATGAACCTATCATGCAGAAATATCTCGCTAAAGTACGAGATGCTTTGGTGGGGCAATCCAAATTTGAAATAAGACATATTCCTAGGGAAGAAAACGCATGTGCAGACCTCCATTCCAAATTGGCTAGGACGAAAAAGGCATCAAATTACCACTCAGTAGTGGAGGAGGTAATCCCTTATCCAAGTTTAACGTTTTAGGTGCAGGAAGCTGATTGGAGGACACCCTTAATCGACTATATTGAGAGGGGAGTCACGCCAGAAGGTGACAAAGAAGTTGTTAGAAGTCCCACATCGACTAGTGATATGGCCATTGTTGAGTTTATAAGGGTGTGGCAAACCTCATCCTATAAGCTAGCTTTTGGGATTGAGTTAGGCCCTAACCCAAATTGTAAGATGGTATTAGAGCCTATCCTACATCCATTTGTTGGGCCCTTGTGTTAGTGGGTGTGTTATTGGGTGTTTGTTAGTCTCGTATTGTTGGGCCACCCGTTTGTTTGTCCACGCTCCAGTTGGGCGTGAGGGGGTGTGTTAGAAGTCCCACATCAGCTAGTGATATGGCCATTGTTGCGTTTATAAGGGTGTGGCAAACCTTATCCTATAAGCTAGCGTTTGGGATTGAGTTAGGCTCAAACCCAAATTGTAAGAGAAGCTAAACAGATAATAAAAAAAGCAACAAGATTTGCATGATTGAAGGCCACTTATTTAGAAAGGGAATCTCAACCCCACTCCTAAAGTGTATTGGACTAGAGGAAGTCTAGTATGTGTTGGCCAAGATACATGAAGGAAGCTGTGGGCATCATGTCGGAGCCAAATCTTTAGCCAGAAAAGCATTGAGGGCGGGGTATTTTTGGCCGACAATGCTGGAAGATGCAACTAATCACGTGAAAAATGCGAACAATGTCAACGACATTCGCACATTCCTCATATCCTGTCGGAAGAACTACACACTCTCTCGGCTCCATGGCCATTTCATACGTGGGGGATGGACATCATGGGACCTTTCCATAAATCCCCAGGACAATGAAAACATTTGGTGGTAGCGGTGGATTATTTCACTAAATGGGTTGCAGCAGAGCCTCTAGCCACTATCACTTCAGCAAGAGTACAAGCTTTTACATTCAAGACAATTATATGTCGCTTCAGGATTCTAGCCGAGATTGTCACATATAACGGGACTCAATTTAGAGGAAGTCAGTTTAGAGAACTCCTGGAGGGCCTGCAGATTCGACATCATTTCTCAAGTGTCGACCATCCACAAACAAACGGACAGGCTGAAGCAACTAATAAAATTATCTTGAACGGCTTAAAAAAGCGAGTTGAAGATGCAAAGGGCGACTGGGTTCAAAACCTATATCAAGTATCATGGAGTTATAGAACCACTCCGCAGAGTACAAAGGGAGAAACCCCCTTCTGACTTGTATACAGAACTAATGTTGTTATCCCGGTAAAAATTGGTGAACCATCGTGGAGGATAATGCACACCCCATAAAACAATGAAGAAGTTCTGAGAGAAGAACTAGATCTCGTGGATGAAGTCCGCGAGTCGGCACACTTAACCGAAATGTCGAGAAAGCAGCAAGTTACACAAAGGTATAACGTCAAGGTCATGAAGCGCGAGTTCGCGGTAAATGATCTGGTATTAAGAAGGGCTAGCATTGGGATGAAGAATGCAAAAGATGGGAAACTTGTAGCAAATTGGGAAGGTCCATAGCGGGTGATAAGCAGTACACGGAAAGGTGCATACGCCTTAGAAACATTACAAGCAAGAGAATTTTCGCGGACCTTCAATGCCGCGGATTTGAGGAGGTACTACAGTTAAGACTAGTATGTCAGTTTATGTTTAGGTCAATGTTATATTCAAAATTTTGATGTATAATTTCTGTAAGGGGTACTCTTTTTCCTTCATAGTTTTTATCCCTAAGGAGGATTTTACCATGAAGGTTTTAACGAGGCCCCAGGTTTTGTAACCTAAGCATATAAGGAATAAGAACAAGAATTTGTCAAATTTTAAGATTTCAATTGCAGACATTCAAAGACTACGAGCCAACAAGCGTTCGAAAGGATCAGAGATCCCAAATTGGGCGACATGCACCAACGATGTGGCTACAGGCCTTGAAATACTTCAAAAGGATCAAAGATCCCAAATAAGGCATCATGCCCCAACGATATGGCCACATGCCTAGAAGTATTTCACAAGGGTCAAAGACCCCAAGTAGGGCGACATGCCCCAACGATATGGCCACAGGCCTTGAAATATTTCAGTTGGGTCAAAGACCCCAACTAGGGCGACACGCCCCAACGATATGGCCAGAGGCCTTTAAATATTTCAATAGGTTCAAAGACTGCAACTAGGGCGACACGCCCCAACGATATGGTCACAGGCCTTGAAATATTTCAATAGGGTCAAAGACCCCAACTAGGGAGACATGCCCCAATCATATGGCCACAGGTCTTGAAGTGTTCTCAAAGGATCATGCATCCCAATTAGGGCGAGATGCCGTACAAGGGCAACAGGCTATATAATGGCGACATGCCCCAATTACTGGTCACATATTCATGCAAGTTAACAATAATGACATCTTTGAAGATAATGATAAATGGAGAAGCATAAATTGCAATAGAGATATAAAAGACGACGAAACGTCACAAGAAGTACAACATTGCAAAACAGAAGAAGGCTAAGATATAGATGAAATGTTCACAAAACAATAAAGCTAAATGTTACAAAAGTAAAATTCAAGGGTTAGCGGGAGCAAGAGGAGCCTCAGTGGGAACGACTTCACCATCTTCGGCTGGCGCTGGTGAGATGGGCTGATGGGCATGGGGTCAAAAGCCTCCAACACGGGATTGTTGAGGTCCACAGTGGTAGAAGGATCGTTGTCGTAATCCAACAGCTTACCGCCCTCGATGCCGTGAAGTGGGTGTATCCCCTTGTAAGAAAGCTGTACCTCGGGATTCAAAAACTCCACTTGTTTTAAACAACTGGAGAATGCCATATATGCCCCATTGGAGATCAGCTGAGCTTGTTCTCGAATCTCGGCTTTCAATTTGTCATTTTCAGCCTCCAATGTAGCCTTGTCTGCTGTCTGCTGATCCTGGGTACGAGACAAGTGGGAATTCTCTAAACGAAGTGCGGCCACTTCTTCTTGAGCCTTAGCACAGGCGACCTGAACCTCCTTCCTCTCCTCTGAAAGTTTGGTATTTTCCATCTTCAACTGGTTAAAGTTGGAAGTCGCTGTAGAAATCTCCTTGCGAAGGGTGGCTTGGGAGGCTTTTAGAGCGTCCCGCTCTTTGGTGAGAGCATGGATTTGATTCTCGGCAAAAGCCTTGGTCGCCAGCAGTTGCTGCTCCAAGTCGAGCGAAGGGTTAGGCTTTTCCAGCTCGCTATGGAAAAAGCTCAACAACGCCAGTTGGCGAGTCATCCAATCCATACTCTCCACCACATTCTCCTGCGAGATAAACACGCAGTTCACAAATGAGAAACCATAAGAGCTATTTAATTCTAAGTAGAGTCACCAGTTGTATACCTTCAAGACAGGTCGGGGAGTTTGTTGAAGAAATTCCCGTGATGAAAAGAGATGATGGGAGCCTTGAAGTTCGCCCATCGAGAAGAGGAGGAAGGATCCGCAGCAGAAGTGGACTCTAGAACAAACAAAATCAAAGACATTTACGACATGAGAAACCGATGTTGTACATATTAAGACATAGTGAAAGAATTGGTACGAGGTTAAAACCAACCTCTAAGTCGTTTATGAGCACGACCGATGGGTTCCGTGTCCTCCTCGGCAGAAATAGCAATCTTCTCTCGTTGGACCGAGTTAGAGATATATGTGGACAGGTTGGGTGTTGAAGTCTAGTTGCGAAGAACAATCTTCTTCTTCTGGGCAGCCCGAGTCTCCGGGAGAGAGGTGACAGCAGCACCAGCAACAGCAGCGGGGCCCTAGGGGACTCTTGGGGAATGAGCTTCATGATCGGTAAGCAGCTCACGCTCCAAGTTCTCAGTAGGAGTCTCTTTCTGGGGTTTCTTCGTCATGGCCCCCTTCTTCTTCATCATTTGGGCATATCATCATAGCACCTGCAAAGATAGAATCGACATCATGGTCAATACGACATAGCTTATAGAAGTAGTTATGATTATTTTAAACATCAAGTAATAACATCAGTAATACAAAAACAATAACAAAGAGTCAAGGACGACATTACCCAAGGTGTCAACACAACTTATGCAATGACTCCGAATCATGTCCTTGCACTTCACGAGGCCATATTTCTTGGTGAACTCGCGAAGTCCGGTGATTACGGTAAGGTCAAAAATCAAGCAGTGAATGTTGATCTGTTACGAAGGTCTCAGCTTCCTGCAGGTAGTGGTCATATGTCCAGTATAGGAGGAACAGAGATGACCCATCAGGGCCTGTCCAGAATGGATATTCCTCCCTGACGTACGAGACCTTGAAATAAGAATCTTTGAAGGGAGGAAAGGAGTCATCGAAAAGCTTAAAAAACGCATGGGATTTCCTTTGGCGAAACGAGATGAAGCCAAAATCGCAAAGGTGGTAGGGCATGAAGAGATACATGAAGAGATTGCTTGAAAGCTCCCAATTGTTGGCCCAGCAGAAAATCTCGAAGATATTAATAAACCCCCAAGCATTTGGATGGAGTTATGAGGGTGCGACTTCAAGTCGATTGAGGATCTCGACTTGGAAATCGGAAAAAGGAAAATGGAGCCGAATGTCGCGAAAAAGGCATTCATAGAGCATCAAGAAATTTGACGCTCCTCTTCGGGGGCAAGAACTAGTGCGCTCGTTGGGGTCAACTCGCTCAGCTTTGTAAAGAGTGACAGGAGTGGAAGGAACATCTTCCTCTGGTGTAGCCTCGGGGAAGTGCATTACCTCCCTGAATTCAATTTCTGTGACATGGAACTTCAATGTCGAAGTCAGCCTCGAGGCAATTTGAAGGATGTCGTGATCGATCAATACATTCTCCTCACCTCCCGAATCCCCTGGAGCTTCTTGGGGACTTCGATTTTGGCGGCCTTCTTCGGGGGGTCGTACCATTCATGAATCATTTGGCGCCAGCGTTCTAGAGCTTTTCTCTTGAAGGCCTCCTGGCAACTTGGGCAGGAGCGAAACTCGTGGGTGACTCTGAACCTGGCATGGGGATGGAAGCCGACATGGGTTCTACAATAGAAAGAGGAGGAACATACAAAGGGTCAGAAGAGTCAGAATTCGAGGATTTAGTAAAAGGAGCAAAAATAGAAGAATCAGACGAGGTACAGACAATCAGGGGATGGGAAGATGTAACCTAGAAGTTATAGCGTTGTCACTACCTTCGGAAGATTCATCATACTCATATAATTTATAAACCCCTTACCTTAAAGGTATGGGGGCAACAGATAGTGAGAATGCAGCCCGGGAGAAAGAAACACGTTGGGGAATGCTAGGGATAAACTCCCCTAAAGCCTCAAAGAGAGGTTCATCGTCAAAACCAAAAGTGGAAGGGGGAGTGGGGATGTGATGCCCACTGCCATCACTGATTTCGGGCCCAGAGGGTGAAGTAATGAATTCCCCAACTTCCCCAGAGAGAGATTCCTTTGGGGGAAAATTGGTGGACCTCTCAGGAGTTGACATTTTGAGAAAGTAAAGGAAAGAAAAAGAAATTACACAAAGAAAACGAGCCGGGAACAAAGGAAATACCTGAGAAAGTTGAAGAGAAGAAGGTTGAAGATGGTTTGAAAACAACAAGAAAAAGAAGAACTGCAGCAAAATGATAGAAAATACGCAGGGAAGCTTGGAGGCGAAGAAGTGTTCTCAAACAATAAGAGAGTGTATTTATAGACAGAAAAGGGGGAATGCGAAGCGTAAGAGAAAAGTAACGGCTCAGGGTGCATTAAATGCACGCAGGCCTGATGTGATGGAGTAATGATGGGCGCGACGCACGAAGGGTCATGGCCAATCTGACAAGGACACGTGGCAAGATGAAAACCGGCGGTAGAATCCAAACGACAACAACATAGAGGGGGTACAAGTCGCCATGTCATGTCAGGATAGGAAGTCAACGGCATGCCTCACGACATACCGCAGACTTGGGCGCAACTGTTATGGACCTAATCTGCAAGAGAGGAACGTGCTAGGCCCACGTGAGTGGCTTAAGCCGTTGGTCCCATGTCGTGTTAGTCACGACAAGGATACCCGACTTAACGCCTGGGAAGTTCCACCCCACGTTGGGTTGGTTACAGATTCATGCTTAGTGCCGCAATTCACGGAGGCATAACAATGACATGTTTGACTTTAGTGGCCTATGGAACTCTATAAATACCTGTAACCTATCTTCATTTGGTATGCTGTTTACTCACTTGATATCTGAACTACCCTCTCTGTGGAAACTCATTGACTTGATCATTGGAGTGCTTGTGGGTACCCCTCGACGCCAGGTGAGTGGTCGGAGATATGAAACCACCGTTCCGGAGGCCAGAATAGAGGTCATGGCTGCCATGGCCAAACGCATGGCGGATTAGTCTCTAATTTATATGAATGATTCCCACGGATTTTAGACAACATTAAATTTGTATGGGCAAGCCACGCATATTTGTGACGGTTTTAACAATAACAATAAATCATTAAAGCACAAGTATAGTAAGTCTCTAATTCGTATGAATGATTCCCACAAATTTGAGGCAAAGTCAAATCTTTATGATTAATCCTCAAATATTTGAGACGGATTAAGCAATAAGACAAAATTATATAATCACAAGTGAAGTTCATCTCTTAATTTGATGAATGATGCACACGGATTTGAGACAAAGAAACAAATAGTACAAAAATAATTTAGAGAAAATATAATCTGCTCATATCTCATGTGAAAGTTACACATGGCTTTGTGATGGAATAAACTAAAACACAGAATGGAATCGTTAACTGTGGTGTGTCTGAAATCTATAGGAAACTAGAGACGAATTTTAGACGGATTTTATTTTAAAATATCAATGATATGTCATTAATTTGAATTTTTGCAAAATGCGTCCCAAATTTGTTGGTGACATTTTGGTGGTAAGATGGCAGGAAAAGTTGGGACTTAAAAGAGATAGATTTTGGACGAAATATTTTTTATTACATAAACTGTCTCAAAACCGTGGAAAATGCATCCCAAATTCTACAGGCATCCTTTCCTGATACTATCCCACACTCAGTCGCATCCAAGTTAGTCATAATCAAGTGAGGGCGTGAGTGATGGAGAAGGGGCACAAATGAGACTCATTTAAAGGAAAACCTTTGACACATTATCCCGCCCTTAAAGCCTTCCTTGTTAGGGACTTCGCTTCGACATGATGCCTACACCTTCTCTTGTGAATTTCAGTCAATACATACCACACTTCAGAGGGTCCTATGCACTTCTGTAGTGGTACCGAAACCCCTCTCCTGAAGAGATGTCCCTCTACCACCGTGTATCCCGTAGCTTTCTTTAAAAATTGTTTTGCCTCCTCCTCATCTTCTGGGACAATTCCTTTGTTGATGTAATCAATTAGGGGAGTCCTCCAATTTGATTCCACTTGCAAAGTTAAATTCAGAATAGGAACGAATTTTTCCACCACAGAATGATATCTGCTTTCTTGGTGCTCGCAATATAAGATAAGAGATCAACCCTGCTATTTTCTTCTCTTGCAATATGCTTTATCTTAAACTTTGACAGGCTGAGCAATGAATCTTTGACTTCTGTCAGATACTTTAGTAGCCTTGGTTCCTTTGCCTGATAATCCCCCTGGATTTGGGAAACCACTAGTTGTGAATCCAAGTATATCGTGATCACTGAAACCCGCAACTCCTTCGTCATCCTTATGCCAGCCAAACAAGCCTAGTATTATGCTCATTATTTGAAGTTGGAAATTCAAATATCACTAAGTACTCCATTGACACTCCCTCACTATTTTTAATAATCACCCTTCCTCGGAAACCCTTGGCGTTCGAGGAGTCATCCACATAAATCTCCATTCCCCGTCATTTCGAGCAATTTTAAAGTCTCAAACTCGATTTTTCCAAGAGCCTTATGATCGATGAACCCAATCATGAAAAAATTATTACATTAAAAAAATAATTTAACCAAAAAATTTGTATTTGTGAAGTTTGAGCTCAGACAACAAGATAAATACTCAAATGAGACCGTGAATCGTTTGACCTACGCCGAACACCAAAATTTTTGTCCAGTGCCAAATGTCAAACACTTTATCCATAGTCTCTTTATTATGTTGATTTGACTTTGTTAGTCTTCAATCTGTTTTCATGATTTCTCTATATAATTTTTAGAGTATTTCTTATACTCTTTGTTAAAGATATGCTTTGATTTATTTAAAAAAATTACAACATACAACTCTTATTCATATAAAAAAAATAATTTTTTCTGTTATTATAATTGACTGTAGTTGTTCTTAATGAAGAATAATTATGTGTTTATAACTTTTTTGGTAGCAAAGAAATTAGGTTGCAGACACCTACCAACAAGAAAACAATTTAACAAAGTGGTACTCGAACCCCTGACTCCATGGTAGGAACCAAGCACACTCTTACAAACTCTTATTTTTAAGTTTTGTATTATTAAATACATCATTATCACTGGTTCATGTATTTTTTTCGTTATATATTTTATCTCAATTTTTTTTAAATATTTTTATTTTTATAAATTATAGTTTTAACTAACAAACAATATTAAAGACCTAATTGTAACAAAAGAAATTTGGGAGCCTAAAGTCAAGGCTTAAAGTGCCTTCACTCACCTTGGCAATTGAAATGAATTACAAAAAAATAAAAAAAATAAAAAGAAGAAGGGAAAACTCACTATGATCCTTAGCAATAGAGTTATATTAACTTTCTTTAGCATCCAATTTGGTTGGTCTAATGGCTAATGAGTATTACACTGAGTAACAGCTCCTTGGTACAGTTGGTGAGCCCATAGGAATATGCAAGTGTGGGTACTAGGTTCAATCCCCGGTTGTACTACTTTTTTATAAAAAATTATATTTAGACTTATGTAGTATTCTACTTCCGTTCACCCCTTTCTTTCTCCGGTAATATCTTTGATCTTTCTTTCAACTCTCTCTGTGTTTCACAGGTACTCACAATCGCGTTTATTTATTTAGTTCTTTCTTTTGCTGCATCCCCAATGTTGATGATTATCGTTAGCAGTTTCTAGAATTGATTAATTCTCATAAACACTCTTACAAACCCCTTACTTTCATCATTCCCCCCTTTATCGAAGAAATTATTGGACACGAGCTTATTTCGTCCTCCCATTCTCTACATGTTGTTGGGTTAGTTCATACAATCCTCTTTGCTAGTTAACTGTTTTAAGCCGTGTTAGTTTAACTAATCAATTGCTTCCAATAGTCACTAATATAAAGTTTAGAAGTTAGAATTTGGTCTCTTTTGCTGGGAACTGGTAATTGTGTTAGAAGGGCTTTCATTAAAGGGGCATTAGAAGAATCAAATTTAATTATTTTATGTTTTTGAAAATAAGAAAGTAAGGTTTTAAATTTTAAAATATTTAATGTTTCTCGGTCTAGTGTGCTGCTTATTATGTGCTGATGAGTTCACATAAGCTGCATATGCTAGCTGTTAGTTAATTGGCCTTTTTCCTTGCCTATTAGTTATTTGTTTTTACTTATTTTACTTTATGTTTATCTTAATAGTTATTCATAACTCTTATGATCTCTCTACTATAAACAAGGAACACAATAATGTTTGAGATGTGAAAAAAAGAATAAATCTTTTATCACTGTTTTCTTGTTGAGCTGCATCAGGTTATTACCCCTTCTCTTCAAGATCTATGACTGACTTGGGAACATAAAACTGACTTGTTCATCTAATCAATATCCATATGTATGAGTTCCTGGTTTGCTTATCATCTTCATTTTTCATTTGTGAGTCTGTGTTTGACTGTGTGTAACCTAAGTGAGCCTTTGGTTAGCCACTTCCCCTTTGGGGATTCCGGGTATATTTTATTCGATTGCTGTGAGAAAAATAGATCACAAATATATATGTAGGTTTTCACAACTTCGTAAATAAAATTTGCAAGTGCAAACTAACAGAAGCACATGATTTTCAACAGCTTCCTTCATGTTTTTTTTAAAAGAAATTATGTTTTATGAATAGTATATTATTTTTCACACACTTATTAGTTTGAAGTTGTTGTACTTTGAGATGGATTGTTGCTGGTATTCATGAATCATGCATGTTTGGTTTGGTGGCATTATCTCAATACTGAGTGGCTGATATGTTAAGTCGTGCCTCTGTGCATCTGTAAATAAGAGGAACATCTAATGCATTAGGCTTCCATCATTGTGTGGTTCTCATTTGTCTTGGAAAATAAATTGCTTCCTAATTAATAACAATGATTACAGTTACCACATATGGTCATTAATTAGATTTGGTGATCCAACTATTAGGTTAGCAGTTGTTTCTATCATCATATTGACATTACTACAACTGTAGTCCTAGTCAATGTTTGACACGTGAATAGATCACAGAGTGGAATCAATTAGTATTTTTTGTCTTGTTATGTTCCCTTTGATTTTACTCCTTTTCAAGGGAGCAAAATAGTTTACCTTTTAAGTTTTAACCCCGTATTAACATGCTTGTTTATGTTCTTTCATTAAAATATACTGAACAAATAATAGAATCTACATAAAGTAAATGCTACTAACTACCGTAGTTATAAGTTATCAACATTGAGAATGTATAATTGATAAAGTTGATCAAATGTTGTTTCTTTTCCTTTTGTACATCATATTTGTGTGATAATTTTATGGTTCGAAGCGGATAAAACTAGAAAAGCTTTGAATCCATTCACATTTTATATAGCAACTAGAAAAGATTTCCCCCCTCCGCCTCTCTCTCTCTCTATATATAGGGAGCGTATGGAGAGCATACATTATTGTGAGTTGTGAAAAGAGTGAATCTCGTCAATTGGATCTCATCATGAATGGTTGAGATTGAATATTAAAATGTCATGTGACATTTTAAAAAACTTACAAGAATTTTTTAAAATCCTTGTTTTTAATCTATATTTGCTTAGTTTGTAATCTTTTAACACTATGATCTCCTAGAAAGATAGTGATTTTGGTGACAATAGTCTCATAGGAACAACTCCAATTTTGATATTTGTCATAGCATTTATAGCAAACTTTTAGTTTAAACAACACTTTCCCCTTTGAAATTGACACACTAATATCATTTCATGAATGCAGAAGATACTACCAGGAAGAAGTAACAAATATAACGATGTTTCTCCAAGTCCAACTATCTTGGCATGTCACAATTTCTCTAGAAAACCTGCAACCAAAGGGTCTGATGCTTCAGCAGGCAATCATCATCCGCCTTTTGAATGAATTTTCTGTGAAGAAGGCAACAAAAGATGAGGGATACTTTCTTGCAGTGACCACACTGGAGAAAACAGGAGAAGGAAAAGTCAAGCAACTAACTGGAGATGTGCTCTCCCCTGTTGTTTTTAATGCCATTACCTTCAAGATTTTCAAGGGTGAGATATTAGATGGCATTGTCCACAAAGTTCTAAAGCATGAGATGTAGTCCAATTGAGAATGTCTATCTCTCTAATTTTAAGATGCCTTATTACGTTTGTTCCCAGTGAAAACCCATGCTTCATGAGTGACAAGATGTCCAAAATTGGAGAAGATGTCAGGGTTCGCTTTGTAGTGATTGCTACAAATTGGATGGAGGTAGATAAGGAATTTCAGGCATTGGTTAGCTTAGAAGGCAATTATCTTGGACCAATTATGACTCATGATATTTAACTGCATTTTGTCCTAGTTTTTTATGTTGTTGGTGAGGAAAGACTAATTTAGCTGCAGGGTTTAGACTTTTCTCTTTTTTAGTACAAATCATGGAACCTATTTACCAAATTTATGCAATGTCATTTAGTGTGTGAAAGTTTCTTCTCATCTTTAGTCTTCTCATCATGTCCAAGTTTCTTCTTCTTGTTTGTTTTCATTTCAAGTTACAAGTCATCTTATTTATGTATTCTTTTATAGGCGAAAGTGCATCTACTACGATTCGAACTGAGGAGCTGCTACTCAAGGTTGCACTCTTTTGATTTTAGCAGGAAAATAGCAATATTTCCTAAAATTTCAACACTTTTAGCTTTTACTATGATAAGTGTTTTTCAACTGTTCATCTATTCCAAAATATAAATGAAAAAAATTTAATACCAACAATCCAATTATAATTAATAGTTGAGATTTAATTTAAGCAAAATAATCTCAACCATTTATGTATGGTTGCGTAGTTAAAATTAACTCATCTCATCTTTTGTTCTCTCACTAGATATATCCTCATATATTTTTATTAGAAGTATTTTAAAAATTATCAATAGATTGTTTCATGGTAATAAGAATATAAATTCAACTAAACAATATATATTTTTCTTTTATAAAAATTAATAAAACTAATAAAATGCTTGAATAATGATTAATACTATTTTAATGTATTAAACACTAATTGAAAAAAAAGTTAAAATCTAATTAAAGGTAAACAATATCAATAAGTGCATATTTTTCTTTTTGTTAAACAAAATGATAGAAAAGAGTGGCACCTCCAAGCCTATCGTTATCAAGCATCATTGTTCGGATTGAGAATCTAAATAGTAGATATGAGTGACTCATTGGACTGATTCACATATCGCACATTCGAAATAAGTCAACTCAAAGCCACCCACCAAACAAAAATCTACCAAGGGTCAATAAAACTTCAAGGAAGTGATATGCACAAAAAAGACTTTGACTTTAGGGGACTTTGATATCAGGAATGTAATTTCCCGGAAACTCATTTAATATTATAACTTATCCATATTTATTAGAAGATTTAATCAACGTTCCTGGATATGTTTTTTCATAGGTATCACTTATTCAAAAAACACTTATCCGAAAAAGTAGCTAAAGTTCATTCTTATACCAAACACCCCCTTAAAGCATTTGAACTCATCAGTCATCACAGATGATAATTTTAACTTGATTCTTGATAAATGATTTTTCAAAAAGAAAAAACTCAATGCGCACCTAATAGTTGTGTGAAGATGTAGGTGGTAAAGCAAATAGAAAGTAGGGAGTGTTTAGGGTGATAACAAAAAACAATGTCACCACCAGTGCTCCTGTATGAGTTGGATTTAATTATTTTATATTTAATACTTAGGATGAAGATTGGGTACTTGAATTTCATGAATTCAATATTAAATGTTATCATATCAAATCATATATTTACTAACTAGCCCCTGCATTGAGAACACGCTTGAAAAGGTAGATTAAAAAAAATTTACTAACTACCCACTGCATTCAGAACTTGAACTCTAAATGAAAGCCAAATTCATAAAAGAAGATTTGTGCCCTTAAAATTGGATCTGTGTTTCCTTGTTCTTCCGCAGAACCAGAAATGGACGTGCCACCAGTTGCTCCACGAACAGGAGAGACTAGAGAAGAGTCTGTGAACCAAAACATCTCAAAAAATGAAGAAGAGGCACGAATATGTATTTTCCTTTTCTCTTTTATCTTTTTGAAAATTTAATTTAATTTCCTCCATAACCCATAACCTTTGCATAGATCGATTACAAAATGTTGTTTTCGTCTGAAACTTAAACTGTCTTTATATTCTCACCCCATCTCTTTTTCCTTTTCTTTTCACTCTATTTGGCAGTTGAAGAGTGGGATTTTATTTGGGTTTAGGTGGAAATTTATATTGCAATAGTTTAATTTGGACATAGTTGGGGATTTGGTTGAAGAAGCTCTTGTTCATTTATTCTTTTGATTTCTGCTGCTATGTGCTTCTGATTTTGTTTTTTTTTTTTCTATATTTTTCCTGAGAAAACGAATGGGGAAATGAAAGAAGAAAGGGGATAAAAAGGGAAATGCTTCACTTTTAATCTTCACAAACGAAGTACACATAAATTGAAATCCCTATTTGTTTTGTAGTATTATGCAATAACACTGGACCAATACAAACCTTCACAAGCATAACGTGTGGAGAAAATGTCAAACTACATAACAAAGGGAATTCAACAATTGTAAGTGCATTGCTGCAATTGATATGATTTTGTGTTTGTTGAAGATGAATAAGAAGAGGAGATGATATGGCTACCAAGTTGGTGATGATGATGTTAATAAGAGAGAATGATAAAGCTACTAGTTGTTAACAATTCAACATGCCCCTATTTTTAGTTATTTTTTCTGTGCGAACAATGGGAGGCATGAACCTTGTTTTTCTTTGGAAAAAAAAATATAATGAGAGATTAATAAACTGAGTTTATCAGGGTATAAATACAATGCCAATAACTTCATAAAACTTAACAGGCAACAACATATGCAAAAAAACTATAAAACAAATATTAATTTAATTTAAGTTAAAAATAATAATGTTAAAAGTTAATAATATTAAAATTGCATGCAATAAGAATTATATTATGAGTTTTTTATTTTATTTTTCATAAAACAAACTTATTTATCAAGGTTATGTTACTTATGTACATGGATATTAATGTACATGAGTTATTTTTTGAAATTTAACTATATTATCTAAATACTTAATAGCAAATACTTAAAACTTATTGTTACCTGAAAAACCCATTGCAACAGGTAATCATTCAGTCTACACCGGTTGTCCAAGACTCCCGGTCCCCACCCTAAGCACTCCCACTACACATAAAAGAAAAGGATAAAAAATTGAAACATGAGGATATATGCAGAGTTATAGGGTTATTGTGTTTACTTCGTTATTTTTTCATTGGAGAATCCAATCATTTATATGCTTAATTATGCATATCATTGTTCTACTTCGGTTATCTTTGTTATTATAGTCGTTATTATTTTTCATGCTTCTTCTTAAATCAAAAAACTTGTCCGATATAGGTTTGGCATAAGAATAAGTGTGCTAGCTACTTTGTATTATTATTTAAGGGAAGTGTCAAATATACAAGGATGAGACTTCTCCACAAAAATTCTTTGTGCTCCTTCAATATCATTCTGTCTTTACCTTTAACGGTTTTCCCTCTAAAACCATGTTGAAAGTTATTTTCTGTTTCGGTTTCTGTTTCACCTTTTAGTTAAGTTTTTGTTATTTCCTTTTGCCTATATAAGGCTTGTATTACCTTTTTGTAATGTATAAGTCATAAATACATAGATTACACTTTCAATACAATTCAGATGTTGAAGTTCACACAACTCTCTCTTCTTCTTGGTTCAATTTCTTTTCAGTAGCTTAAGACACAAGATGCAGAAAGGTTTGCTGATAATGTTGCTTGAATATGGAAGTTAAACAAACTAATATGGTATCAAGAGCTCCGGTTGCAGGCAATACTTTCGTCAATCCTTGAGTTCTTTTTTCGTTCGTTTCCCTTTATCTTTTCTTACTTGTAGTTTTCTTTTTCTATTCTCGCTCTATCATGGATCCTACAAAAGATAAAATTACTAAGAATCAGATAGCAGGTCATTTTAATCTATACTACTTACACCCGAGTGATAATCCGGGAGTGGCCATCATCTCTATCAAGTTCAACGGAATCAATTACCACAAGTGGTCCCGTGCCATGTTCAGATCTCTCAAGACGAAGGACAAGATTGCTTTCATCGATGGGTGCAAACCAAAACCTGATATGAGTGAAGCTAACTACCATGAGTGAGATCAGTGAAACACCATGATATTGTCATGGATCACTGATTCTTTGGATGATGATATAGCCAGCAGTGTGATGTGGATGGATACAGCCAAGGAAGTTTGGGATGAACTCAAGAAAAGGTATTGCCAAGGGGATGCGTTCCGCATTTCTGACATACAAGAAGAGATATATGCTCTCAAACAAGGTGACATGAATATCACAACATATTTTACACACTTGAAAACTCTGTGGGAAGGGTTAAACAATTATAGACCTTTTCCCTCATGCAAGTGTAGGGTTCCCTGCACCTGTGACATGGTGTCTGTATTCAGAAATACAGAGAAAACGATTGCGTCATTAGATTCCTAAAGGGACTAAATGAACAATACTCCAATGTGAGATCTCAGATTATGCTCATGGAACCTCTACCCTCCATAGACAAGGTTTTCTATCTCTTGATCCAACAGGAAAGGCAAATGAATGCAACACCCGAAGATGTCAAAATGATGACTAATGTTACAAGATCAAGCTCGAATAGAGGCAAGGGACGTCATAGAGCAGGCAGAAATAGCTCATTAGGGAGAAGTTACAATGGAAAAGGTTGTGGATCAAGATTTTGTACCTTCTGTGAAAAAAGTGGCCACACAGAAGATGACTGCTACAAGAAGCATGGATGGACAAACAAGAAAACAAGCAATGTCAATAATTACACAAGTGACCAGCAGGATGACAATGATGAATATACAGAGGCAGGATCAGAGAAGGAGGACAGCGAAGAGGCAACTCTCGCATTCACGACTGAACAAAGAAGAGCCATTCTAAACCTTTTGCAACAAATTGATAGCCACAAGACAAATTAAGTGATCACTTCCAAATCAGATAAGAAAATCACAGGTATATTATGTTCCATAAGAACTAATGGTAAGTCCGTATACCGGATATTGGATACAAGAGCAACAGACCATGTCTGCAACTCCTTGGAAGCTTTCAACTCCTTCAAAAGGATCAAGGCCACCACTGTTAGCCTTCCTGATGGCAGCCATGTCAAAACTTCTATAGCTAGCACCATCATCTTTTCTGATACATTATTCTTAACTGATGTGTTTTTTATACCAACTTTCAAATTGAACGTTATTTCTATTTTGAAACTAGTTAGAAACTTATCTTCTAGAATCATTATTGATGAATCTGATTGCTTGATCCAGGACAAAGCTACTAAGAAGATGATTAGTGCTGCTGACCTGGAAGGAGATTTATACACCTTGAACATCCATGAACAGCATACATAATACAAGAATTTTGCTAATAATTTCACCAAAGTTGATGAAAATGCTTGGTACCTCAGATTTGGACACACTTCACATGAAAAATTCAAGGTTCTACGGAAGAAGTATGATTGTATTGAATCTCCTTCCAGGTTTTGCTAACTCTGAACCTTGTGATATATGTCAAGGTGGTTAAATGACATTTTTGGTCCCTTAACAATTTGCGCCAATTCACTTTGGTCCTTTAACGTTTTTCAATCCGTTTTAGTCCCTTAACTTTTATTTTGGATTCAATTTGGTCCCTACCGTTACATCTGTCAAGTTGGTTAACGGATCAAAAACAATTTCTGAAGGGACCAAATTGAATAAAAGTTCAGGGACTAAAACGGATCAAAAAAACGTTAAGGGACCAAACTGAATTGGTGCAAAGAGTTAAGAGACCAAAAATGTCATTTTGTCTTTTTGTAATGTAAGAGTTGTAAATACATAGATTACACTTTCAATACAATTCAGATGTTGAAGTTCACACAACTCTCTCTTTTTCTTCGTTCAATTTCTTTTCAGTAGCTTAAGGCACAAGATGCAGAAAGGTTTACTAATAATGTTGCTTGAATATGGAAGTTAAACAAGATAATAGGAAGATTAGGTCATCGATTAGGGGTTTATTGCCACGGCTTAACTACTTGCGTTCATGATTCAAACTTAATAATGCAACTTGAACTTGGACACAGTGATTGAAACTTAGTGTTATATTTTGGGATTTTCTCTTTGTTGTGGAATTTTCAATCCAGAATCAAATTACATGTGTCTCATTACTCTGTTTTCATATATAAAGAGACTCATTTCCGTAGTCATTGAATGTTAAGTGAAATGCTGGCTTAACTAGTTATATCTGTTGCGTCCTCTCTTTGTTTGTTGTCACATATTTACCTATTTGTTAGAGGAATTCTTAGTTGTTATTACCATTCATTGTTATTCATGCGTTAGACAAGGGGATTCCTATCGGATCATATCCTTCTTCAGCCTTTGAATGGCGGTGCAAGATCTCTGGTGTTCTTCTCTAATGGTGATGGTGGTACCTACGGGGACTCCGAAGCTCAAGTAAATTCCACTTCTATGTGACTTAAGAGTCAAGAAAAAGGCATACCTTTCTCTTTATCCTGAACCTAAATTTATAGCTCTCTCTGCCAGTGTTCCACGTCAACCTCATTCATATCAGCACTCCTTTATATCTGGCACAATTTTTGGATCTGTAACCATCGGACAACCAACCACGTGCGTATTCCATAATCCCAATGTATGTTGTCAACTCACCAATCTCCCGACATGCTGGCTTCTCAAGATCATGACATGCCTTGTAAATAGCGGGATATCACGATGACCTTGTCCCGCGATACTCTCACGGGATAGGTCCATAACAGTTGCCCCCAAGTCGATGAGCCCAAAAACACATGCGTATCCCATAATCCCATTGTGTGTTAGCGACTTAAGTTGTCCCAAGCTGATATCTTTTCATCTTCTTTGCGGTTCTCTTTCTGACACGTGTCATACGTTGATTGGTTCCTTCTTCCTTGTGGATGAGCCCATAATTTCGTTGTCTTTTTGATTTCGTGCTCATTTATTATGCTCTAATAAGTTACTCTTGTCAAACCAAATTCCTCCTTCTCACTCCCTCTTATAAATACCGAAGAACTTCATTTCAAAAAATTATTTTACCTGCTTTCTCACTTTCTTTACTTTCCTTGGATTTCTTCAAGTTTTCTTTTTCTTCCGGTAATTTCCTACCCTCTTCCTTTTCCATTACCTGCTTTATTCTCACTTGCTTGTCTTCTTCGTTTTCTTGTATATTCTTTATAGCTAAAAAGAGAGAAACCATAAGATAGACGATTCTTGTTCGTCCAACCTACCTTCCCTCTATCAATGTCTATCCCAAAAAGAGCTTGCAATTTTCCCTGCCGAAGAACTTTTTAGCAATGTTGGGTATTTTATAGACCCTCCATTTGGTCCTGAAATTATTGATGACATCAATCATCATTCTTCTACCCCCCAGTCCTCTCCTCCATCTTCAAATGAAGAACTCCTCTGAGGATTTTTCAGGGAACATTCTAGTAGTTAACTTTCCCAGGTCTTTCTCAAGAGCCCCTTCTTCTAATTCGATTGCCCCCAAGCGCCACAAGTTTGGTAGAACCCTTTTCATATATTATACTTCATTTGAAAGCAGCAGAGACGCTGTTACTTCCTCATTAAGTCTTCTTGCCCCACTTATTACATGTTCATCTTCTACTTCCAGTTCTTCAACCCCCACAAGTTCTGGAAGCGATGAATCTAACCCTTTTTATGTTCCTTCTATGTCATTTGTAGAACCCTTGTCAGCGACTCACCAAGAACAAGCTCGTCACAGTCCAAGAAAGAAAAAAGGACATGCACGATGGAGGTTAATCATTGCTGAACTTGAAGGTGCTGAGGGAGAGAATCCCGTTTCGATCATAATTCCCCAACATCTTCATGGAATCAGAGATATCCAACTAATGTACTGGATGAACTTTGATATCCTTCAAGTTCCCACTAGCCTCAACACCGTACTTAAGATTCATGTCCCTGACCTATATTTTCGTGAAGCCATGTACTTCCCTAGAGCTATCCCCACCAAAGATACACTCGAGGGGCCAATCACCTTATACAAAGTCGAGAGAGCTTACCCTAATGAAAGAATAAGCTCCCATCCTAGGAAAGATGCCCTAGATTTCCTTATGATATACGAGTGGTATTTAAGTTTTATAAAGGTTCGCTTCCCCTTTTCATGTTTCCAAATAGAAATCTTTGAACTAACTTAGAGTCGCGCCCTCTCAACTACACTCGAATGCATGGGTCTTTATCAATGCTTTCAATTTTTTCTACTCGGCCAAAAACTGGGATGGCTCCAGCAACTTGTTTCTCTTCTTTTTTGCTCTCTACCACACAAACGAATTTCGCTTTATCTCGTTTTGTCAACAAAAAGTTCATGCATTTTTCCAACTATTCGAAGATTCTTTCCCTCACTTTCAGAGATGCCTATTTCAAAATCTCATACCAAGGAGTTGGGAAACCATGATAGAAAGGGCCTAACCAAAATAACTTATTTCCTCTCTATTTGAAGAAGGAGCATTACTTGTAGGACTCTGAATACTTCATTAACAATCAAGCCTCACTTCTTGAATCAAATCATGCAGTTATAACTGCTCGATCTCTGTGAATTAACCACCTAACATGGAGTTTTGAAATGTAAAGTTTTTATTAAAAGTCGCGAAATAGGCCGAAAAGAAACATTGGGTACTATAAGATGCTCCCAATATACGTATTAGATTTGTCTAATTTCTCATACGCGCCTTTCTTTCTCACTATTTCCCATGAACTTACCATTTCATGTCTTTTGGAGATAAGATCATGGCCAACTATGCCGCTCTCCTAACCAAAGGCGCCAGCATGAAGAAGAAAGGAAGAAAGGAAACTCTAACTGAAAGCCTTACTCGTGAGGTATCCACCAACCATGATCAAGCTCCGCAGCCTCAAACTCACATCGAGACCAGCGCTATGGCATAACGTCGCCAAACTTCGAGTCCTCAACCCTTGTTTATTGGTGATGCTGGCTACGCAGGTGGAACAGAAGATATTTTCTCGTATGATGACGGACAACCTATCAGAAAATCATTGAAGCTTTCTCGCGGTTTATTATTTTTAGATTCCCTTGCTTTGCTTTTTTTATAAATTTAACTTGTCCATTTTCCCTGATACTCTGTTCTTGTTATTTAGCTTGAATGCAGGCGACCTCATCATCCCAAGTGCCTCAATCCCAATGGGAGAATATCCATGTACCCATTATCTCCTTTACTCCGGGGGAATTTTTTAAGGGTTTACCTCAACAACGGTTGAAGGTATCCTTTATAACATAGTTCCCTTCCTTCATTAACGCTAAGGATTAACTCACATTTGTATTTCCTTAAATCTCTAATTCATTTTCCCCTTTCCAGGACAAAATTGCAGAATCTCTTTGTTGGATGGGTCGCCAATCTACCCTTTTGAAACACTTCCACGATGAGATGGACAATCCCAACCAAGTTGCCGAGCTTGAGAAGAAACTGCAAGTCAACAAAAATTTTATGAAAAGAAAATAGACTCCCATGGAAAGAAAGGTGACCGACTGACTAAAGAACAAGAGGAGATCAGGGATGCCAACATCGCCCTCAAGTCCAACCTAGGTACTGCTTCCAGTAATTATAAGACTTTTCAAGCCGAGCATGCAAAGCTTGCCCATGAAAAGAAAGATCTCATGATCCAACTAGAGAATGTCAAGAAAAATGCAAAAGCCTTAGGGGATGAAAAGAATGCTCTCAAGCTAACTCGAAATCAGCTTGTGGCTTAAAAATAGACATTGGAAGTCGAGAAGCAAAAACTTGAAGCAACCATAGACAAGAAAAATAATTTTTTCTCCAATGGCTCCTTAATAGCGTTTACTAGTTGTCTTTGCCAAGTTGAGCTCCTAAATCCCGGTGTCCACTTTCATACAAAGCAATCCATCCCTTGCACGAAGTCGTGGACGGGAATTCGTCGACTATAGTACTAACCCCCCATCTCTGGTGGATCTGAACAATCCGCACTTGGAGCCATATGACCCCAACATTCCTATCTCTATCCCTCCGGAACTACTCGAAGATGATGGTCCTATTGCTATGAGTGCTGAAGCAAATCAGGACAAACAAACTACCACTTAACTGCTTTTTCACTTTGGTCTTGATATTTTCACAATAACTCCTTTTTTACTTAGACTGTGTTAAATCTAATTTTATATTGTTGAAGTTTTGTCGTAAACAGTTATGCCTTTCCTACTCTTCTATTTTAGTTTAGGGTACTTTACCTTATGATAGGATCTTTGATCATTAAATGAGGTATTTGACCTTCTGCTTGGGGTATGTTACCCTATT
Organism: Cyamopsis tetragonoloba; assembly: GCA_037177725.1. Taxonomy (NCBI): domain Eukaryota; kingdom Viridiplantae; phylum Streptophyta; class Magnoliopsida; order Fabales; family Fabaceae; genus Cyamopsis; species Cyamopsis tetragonoloba. The sequence goes on along the minus strand of CM074125.1, from coordinate 33,513,004 downwards.
ATGGGATCATTTATCCATAACTGAGGCCTTTGATATTTTGCTTGGGGTATTTTACCCAGTTATGGGATCATTGATCCTTAACGGAGGTCCTTGACCTTATGCTTGGGGTAATTTACCCTGCTTTGGTATCATTGATCCTTATCGCGACATGATTACGTCACATTACTTCCTTTGTATACCTGTTTTCAAACTTGAATTCATATTCATAATATTGACGTTACAAAATATGGGGCCTCATTAAAACCTCGGCGGTAAAACCCTCCTTAGGAGTAAAACCAGCCTAGGAAAAAGAGAACCTTTTGAATGCCTTCCATCTACAAAAATTTCACTCAAAAAATTAAATATTAGTATACAACCACAAAAATTAAAACTAATTATAGTATCTCCACAGATCCGCAGCTTTGAAAGTTCTTTGCAAATCTCTAGCTAGCAAAGTTTCTACTGCATATGCTCCCTTCTGCATAGTTCTAGTAACCCAATATACGCCTTCCCAATCAGTCGCTAATTTACCATTAGTGGCATTCTTTTGGCCAATACTAGCCCTTCCCATGACTACGTCGTTAAGCACAAAGTCGTGCTTTACGACCCTCATGTTATATCTTTATGCAACTCATTTTTTTCACAACAACTCCCTGACTCTAGCCCTCTCACAAGTTTCATCGATCGTGTTGAAATCTTCTTTCAAGAGACTTCCATTATTTGGGCTTGTATATATTACCCTCCACAAAGATTCGCCAATTTCCACCATGATTACCGCATCAACTATGTAAAATAGAAGAAAGGAATTGTCTCTAGTAGAACTTTGGGGAGTCATGAGATAACTCCACAAGACTTCATAAAGATTCTCAAGCCAATTCCCCTTAGTGTCCTCTAACCTTTTCTTTAAACCACTGAGGATTATTTTATTCGCAACTTCAGCCTGACCATTCGTTTGAGGTATTCTACACTTGGAAACTGATGTCTAATCCACAAACCCTCCACCAATTCTATGAAATGTCTATCAGTGAACTGAAGTCATTGTCGGTAACAATTTCTGTAGGTATACCAAACCGGCATATGATTGTTTTGAAAGTGAAAGCTTGGATTCTTGCCAAAGTGATTGTAGCCAAAGGCTCTATCTCTATCCATTTCGTGAAGTAATCTATTGTTACCACCAAGAACTTCAATTGGCCTGGAGCTCAGGAGAAAGATCCTAACATATCTATGTCCCAATTATGAAACGACCAAGGAGTAGACAAACTGTGCAGCATGTCTGGCAGTAAGTGAGGGATGGGGTCATGCTCCTGACATCATTCACACTTCAGCAGTGGTACCGAAACCCCTCTCTTGAAGTGATGTCCCTCAAACACTGTGTATCTAGTAGCTTTCTTTAATAATTGTTTTTCCTCCTTCTCATCTTCTGGGACCACTCCTTTATTGACGTAATCAATCAGGGGAGTCCTCCAATCTGATTCCACTTGCAAAGTTAAACTCAAAATAGGAACAAACTTTTCCACTACAATGATAATTAGAGGCTTTCTTCGTGCTCGCCAATTTAGATAAGAGATCAACCCTGCTATTTTCTTCTCTAGGAATATGCTTTATCTTAAACTTTGACAGGTCGAACATTGAATCTTTGACTTCTGTCAGATACTTTTGTAGCATTGGTTCCTTTGCCTAATAATTCCCCCGAATTTGTGAAACTACCAGTTGTGAATTCAAGTATATCATGAGCGCTGAAGCCCCCAACTCCTTCGACATCCTTATCCCAGCCAAACAAGCTTCGTACTATGCCTGATTATTTGAAGTTGGAAATTCAAATATCAATGAGTACTCATTTGACACTCCCTCGCTATTTTTAATAATCACCCTTGCTCAGAAACCCTTGGCGTTCGAGGAGCCATCCACATAAATCGTCCACTCCCCGTCATTTCGAGCAATTTTAAAGTCTCGAACTCGATTTTTCCAAGAGCGCCCTTATGATTGATGAACCCAATCATGAAAACTTTATTACCTTAAAAAAAAGAATTTAACCAAAAAAACTGAATTTGGGAAGTTTGAGTTCGGACAACAAGTTAAACAGTCAAATGAGACTTTGAACCGTTTGACCAACGTCAAAAACTTTGATATTTTTGTATTATCTCTATATGGAGATAAATTATTCATTATTTTCTCGATGAGGATTTTCCAGCGACAACCTCAAAATAGATTATTTAAAGATAAATTAAATTATCCCAAATGTAATATTTAAGATTTATCTTAAAAAAATATTATCCCACGATAATCACAAAATAGATTCTTTAAAATTTTAATCAAATCAGATTAAACTAAATATTTGATCAAATTGAAACAAATCTTATCAACCAATCAAATCTCAATATATGTTAGTTATCCCATGATAACTACAAAAGATATTTTCTTAAACATTTGATCAAATTAAATTAAACCACATATTTAATTAAATGAAATCTTATCAAAATAATCAAACCTCAATATTTAATCATAATTGCGTAAATCAAATTTATTATAAATATCATTTTCCAACAAAAAAACAAACTCACAATTGAGATTTCAGTTTTCATCTAACGTCGCAGGTATAATTGGGAGATCAAACCGAAGCCACAAATCCTTTATTATTATTATTATTATTATTATTATTATTATTATTATTATTATTATATCCAAGATATAAATAAAATCTTGAATATATCATCAATTTAATTTGTTTGAAACGGAAATTAGAATAAATTCATGCGCAATCCAGTATGAATAATTGAATCCAAAACTTTTTAAAAAATCACGAAATTATTTACTTGATCGCAATTCATTTATGATTCATGAAAAAAACTAGGTATAGCTCTAGAGTCAATAATCATCCAAATTAATCAATTAGATTCAGCTAAATGTATATGCATTTGAATACCAAATTGATGTCGACAAACATTGGCCTTGTTCGGTTACAATTCCATTCAATATTCAAAATATATATATATATATATATATATATATATATATATATATATATATATATATATATATATATATATATATATCCACCTTGTAAATGAATATGAGACACCAATCCTAATATCATGCTTTCCAATTAAATAGATTCAAGGTACACTACTGATTGAACACATAAATTAAACTGGGCAATTACACATATTGCACAAAATCAAAACTAGATATACAATCGACATGGAACTGAATGTGAATTTCTATTAATCTTATGAAATCCACTGATTAGGCAATAAAATAATCATCCAAACTATATTCTCAAATCGATTTGATGATATGACACGGCTCTGATACCAATTGAAGAAACATACGTTCTAATCCTGATGAATGGAGACTCGTTGAACCGGCATCATACCTCAATAGATTCGAGAGAGATGAGCGGAAGCATTCAATATCCATGTTGTTAGTAGAGAGGTGTGATTGTCAGTGTAGCGGAAAGAACTTGATCATGAACTCTCCATAGTGTTGGAGTTAGAGTCTTATGACAGTAGACAGAACTCCTCACCGATGGGTACCAAATGCTCTTAATCTCGGCTACGGCACTGAATAGATCAAGCCTCTCTTTTGGAATCATAAGCTAATGCTTATATAGTGTGTCACTGTCAAGGACTATGTCCATTATAACCCTAATGGACTATGACTACTTACCAGCCCATCAAGGCGAGTAGTTATGCCTCCTGGGCTTTGCGCTTACATTGCGGCCCACTATACTTAGTTACCATTAGTCCTTTAGTAACTGATTGACAATAAGAGTCTCAGATGTATAATCTAATCACGTTTGGGATGTATACTTTATGTTGGTTTAATGACAAGTCACCTTAGCGCAACAAATGCGTCAATGTGTCCCTATGCGCACATGCCTAAACACTTATCTAAAAGACAATAGTCCCAACATTTTGAAAATACAAGATCTGATTAGTTCTATTAAGTATTTTAGAGAACTAAAATACTAACTCATTTCAATAGAGTGAAAAAACTTGAGTTTGAATTGTAAAATAAGTGCTCGTAATATAAAAAGTGGTAAAAACAATTTATAAGAATACTTGGGCTTGGATTTCACTGTACTTATGTTTATTCCAAAAACTTAAGAACTTATTATGTTAATTAAATGGCCAACGATAAAAACTACGGACAAAGATCCCTCATTTGCCAGATTCTATGGCAAAACTATATCGATTAAATCCCTTTAAACAGTAAAAGAGTTGTCACGCATTAAGGATTCCCTTTTTAAAAGTGGTTCATAAATGAAAACTATCCCTAGACTTTCATTGATGAAATTCCTTTTCACAGAACCTCTTTTCAAATTAAATTCGAAAAGTTAGAAGGAGAGAAGGAAGGTGATCAAACTTTCTAACTCTAAATTAAACAGAGAAAAAAAAACAAATCAATTAAACATAAATAAAAACCTGAGTTTGAGAATTCACACAGCAAGTTACATCCAATCCCAAGTTAAGGGTTTTAAGTTACCATCTCTCAATTTCTCACTTTCTCTCCCTAAAGCCCTAAATTTCGTGCAGAGATGGCTCCCCTAGATCCTAGTGAAAGAGGCTTTTTAAAGAGATCCCAAGTAGTTTATCTTTGCTCAAGATAAGATAAAATAATACCAGATAAGGTTTCTTCAGATCTTTTTTCCTATATCAAATCTTATCTAAATCAACCCATAAGGATCAAACTCAAATCAACAAATTCTCTCTCAAATTAAGATAAGTAATGAATTTACTAAATTTATCGAAATTTAATTAAAAGATAAACATAATATCATTTAAAAAATATTCAAATTAACCACAAAATAGTTTAATAATTATCCATCATCAAACTCCCCCGAACTTAGATTCTTGCTTGTCCTCAAGCAAGACAACCAATCAACACTTAATTAAAAATCCTAGCTACGTACCTGAGTTCGGTTCAAGAAAAATCTAACATTCATCAATCATTAGAGCATCAAAAGAGATCAATCGATGAGTATATGTGATGGCCCCAAACCTCCAATTGAAAACAAGATTCCTAAGCACTCAAAGTACAACAAAATGGAAGGAACAACAATCAATTAGCCAAGAGAATAGACTCTCAATTCTCACAAGGTATGTGTTTCGCTCAACTCCTCACTAAGTCTCCCCAACTTAGATTTTGCAATTCATTTCACAATCAAACCATGTATACATGTAAAACAAAAATCAAGAGGTCTTTTTATTAAGGTTATAACGTGGCTTGGCTACAAGAAAATTTGGTTTTTCTAGTCAACAAAATAAGATAGAGCATTAATGCAAGCATACTAACACTTTCACTCATATACCATAAGCACAACCAAATTGGAGCTACACCACAGCTTTAGGATTTCCTCACTCTTCATGGCACACTTTTTTTTTCTTATGCATCCTTGCACAACTTTCTTTCATTTTCTTTCCAACTCTTTTCATTAACAATTTTTTTTTTTTATACATGAGAGCATCTTTATTTTTCACAAGGCATGCTTAAATTTTTCTAACCCATGAGCTTTTCTTTTAATTCTAACCACAATTAAACCAATGTACCTCACTTAGTATGCATACACTAATGATCCATCTTAGTAAAGGTAGGAAATAATAATGTCATGATGGTTCAAGGTATAAATTTTGAAAAATTCCTTAACTTTAAGGCTCAAAGTGGGTACCAAAAATAGGATATTCAATCAAAACAACAAGAGTTAGCTTTTTGGCTCTATCTCAATATCAACAATCGAAACTATGCCTCTATCATTTTTAAGTTTTAACATGCTTAATGGCAATTTTAGAAATTCATGCAAAATTAGAGGATATAAACCAAGTGAAGACTCTCAAAACATATAATGCATTTAGGATCACACACACTCACAAGGCTTTTAGGCATACAATTCCCTTAACCAAGTCAATTAATTGCCTCCCTAATTCAATCATACAAATCATGCAAGAAATCAAGAATTCAATCAAGCATTTGAAACACATCATATAACTCATTTCAAAATCTTTTTCAGACTCACACTCAAGACATACAATCAAATTCCTCAAAAACCAACCTCAGGTAATTTTATTTCCTAAATCTTAAGTCCTAATTACCAATCCTAATTAAAAAGAAAAATAAAATGAGCTAAGAGTAAAGAAAAGAGCAATAAAACCTGATGGTAAACAATTCCCTCTAACCTTGCTCCAACTGCACTACTAGTTCCAATTGGTCTTGCCTCCCCTTGAAAATTAGGCCTGACCCTAGGCCATCACTGACAACGATAAGAATCGTCGGGGTGTCCTACAAGAATTAATTCAGAAAATAATAGAAGGTAAAACCTCAAGTAAGAGCAATAGTTAATAAACGCATAACACATCAAGATTACAAGACTCAATTATGTACTCCTAAGACTCAATCCTAATAATAAAAAACAATAAATATTGGGTTGCCTCCCAACAAGCGCTTGTTTAACGTCGTAAGCTTGACACCTATAGCTTTAAAGTTCAAGGTGGCCTGAGGCATGCAAGAGAAGAATATCTCCTCCCTTCCAATTTGAGTCCACCTCTCCAAAGTGCTTCTCCAATACAATTCTTCGATGAAGCCAAGGTGGCTTAGGATGATAAACATACGGAGTATAATCCCCGTCCATTGTCACATCACGCATCTTCACCTTAGGCTTCCCATCATCAAATGGTGATGGAAATACATTGAGATGCACTTTTTCATTCTTCATCACCTCTTGACTCTTCACATCAATATGAAGAGTAGGCATTGGTGCGGGAACCAACTTCCCACACACTTCTTCACAATGTTCGTGCTCATTACTCTTTATAAGGACCGAAGGGTGAATTGGATCATCACCTTTAAAAACTTCAACTCTCACCCTCAAGTCCGCATCCTCTCTCATAATTTCTTTCTTCTCAATTTCCTGATTTTCTATATTTACAAAACTCTCTAAATTTTCAACTCCTACCTCTTTTTCTTCCTCACTCTCTTTTTTCTCTTCCTCATTTTCATCTCTCTCGAATTCTTCCTCCTCTATCATCAAATTATAACTAATCCCATCTTCAATTACATCACCACTCCATGCGGTAATAGTTTTGCATTGCTCCTCGGGGATTCTTTGATTATTTCCTAAGAAGGGACTAGCGCTCAATTTCGATATTTGTTTATCCACTTGCCCAATCTGAGTCTCAATATTACACAAAGAAGATTCAATATTCTTGTGAGAAGTTTCCATTGATATCTCATGATCCAAAGATGATTGTAGAAACTTTTCCAAGGTAGCCTCAAGTTTTGTAGTTGATTCAGGCAGGCCATGTAGTGATTTGAGGCTCTAAAGCATATTGATCTTGGTAACTCGATGATGCTTGCAAGAACTTTGCCAAAGTTTCATCAATTTTAGAAGTATGCCCATACGAAGGAGAGAATGAAGGACTCCATGCACCTATATTTTGATAATTACTCCAACCCAAAGAAGAATTATTTGTAAAATTGGATTGAAAAGATGGGTTAGAACAATCACCTTGCAAATGCTGAGTATTCAAATATGGCACTACCTTCTCATGAGGCACGGTATTGAAATACATGGTGTCTCCATTAGAAATGGGTTAGTGTAAGAGTAAAAAGAAGAAAAAAATAACAAAAAATAGGTAAGGGTTAAGAAAAGAGAAAAAGAAAAAAGAAAAATAAAAAGAAGATATCAAATAAAAATAAAACTAAAATTATATGTACAAAAATAAAAAAAAAAAAAGCTATTTACAACCCAAATATCCAACCGAGTCTAAATGGATCACCGTGCTCCCCGGCAACGGCGCTAGAAATTTGTTAAGTATTTTAGAGAACTAAAATACTAACTCGTTTCAATATAGTGGAAAAACAAGTTATCGTCCTTTGGGAGCAACTCTAGAACAATTTAGTTCAATTAGAAAACTTGGGTTTGAATTGTAAAATAAGTACTCGTAATATAAAAAGTGGTAAAAACAATTGGTAAGAATACTTGGGCTTGGATTTCACTGTACTTATGTTTATTCCAAAAACTTAAGAACTTATTATGTTAATTGAATGGCCAACGATAAAAACCACGGACAAAGATCCCTCATTTGCCAGATTCTATGGCAAAACTATATCGATTAAATCCCTTTAAACGGTAAAAGAGTTGCCACGCATTAAGGATTCCCTTTTTAAAAGTGGTTCATAAATGAAAACTATCCCTAGACTTTCATTGATGAAATTCCTTTTCATAGAACCTCTTTTCAAATTAAATTCCCATTCAATAAGAAAGTTAGAAGGAGAGAAGGAAGGTGACCAAACTTTCAACTCTAAATTAAATAGAGAAAAGAAAACCAATCAATTTAACATAAATAAAAACCTGAGTTTGAGAATTCACACAACAAGTTACATCCAATCCCAAGTTAAGGGTTTTAAGCTACCATCTCTCAATTTCTCACTTTCTCTCCCTAAAACCCTAAATTTCGTGCGGAGATGGCTCCCCTAGCTCCTAGTGAAGGAGGCTTTTTAAAGAGATCCCAAGTAGTTTATCTTTGCTCAAGATAAGATAAAATAATACCAAATAAGGTTTCGTTAGATCTTTTTTCCTTTTTCTTCACCCTTATCTTCTGTGCTTTTATCTATTTACTTGCAATTCAATAATTTAGGGATCAAATCTTATCTAAATCAACCCACAAGATAAGGATGAAACTCAAATCAACAAATTCTCTCTCAAATTAACATAAGTATTGAATTTACTAAATTTAGGCAAATTTAATTAAAAGATAAACATAATATCATTTAAAAAATATTCAAATTAACCACAAAATAATTTAATAATTATCCATCATCAGTTGCATAGATCTGGATTTAAGTGAGAAGCAAGTCAGCGCCACATATCTTGTCTTTTTTTCTCTTTAGATTTGTTCTCTCTTTACAAATCAGCACTATCTTCTGCATCCATCGGAGATGGAGAAAAAGTTTCCAGGCAAGGAGTTGGCCGCTACATGAGATGAGGCGGTGCCCAAGAAGATGCCTTAAACTAAGACTAAGGTCGCTACGCATTTGGAGAAGGGATAAAATCTCTATTGTTTAGGTGATTTTTAATTGGTATTTGTATATGTTATTTGGGAAAAATGTGGAAGCTTTTGTGTTTTTCAATATCGACCTTACGGAAAGGTATGGTGGCAAATGCTCCACCGTTCTTCACGCACAACACTAGTCCAGATCCTGATCCACTGCTCTAGAGTCTAGATATGTTGTTTTCCCTCTCTCTATCTTCGCATTTGAGTTGAATGACACCTTTTGGTTCAAGATCTTCCATTCTCGATCTCTGTCCTTCTCATTTGCCCATGAAGATTTTGCGTGAATCTCCGGGCTCAAGTGGTGGGTTTGGTGAGCTTCTCATAACAGAGATGGTGGAGGCGTGTTGTTGGAACAAGAGTGATTATTGTAGTTGTTTCATTTATTTTTTCTTTTTCGATTCAGATATTATCATAGTTTTTTGTTGTTTAAATTTTTTGTAAATAAATGTTGTATGAATCTAGATCTTACATCTATTCCGAAAAACATGTATTTCAGATTTATATTAATGTTAAGGTAGGTTTTAACAAAAGTAACTTATACTACTTGTGTATCATACCCCGTTTATTTTAACTTGCTATAGCCAGTTTTAATGACAAAAAAAGAGACCAACCACTCATCTTGGCCACCCCTTCCCCTCCCCGCCTCCTCCATTTCTGGCCACCTCCTTTCCGTCTCCGTCTGTCACCTCCGCTCTCTCCATCGCGCCAACGCCGCTACTTCTGAAACTGTTCCTTCCACGCCAACCACCACTCTTTTCACGCTAACCACTACCGCTGCCACCGAAACTGCCACCGCCACCACCGAAAGGACAAATCTGATTCTTCTGACTCCAAATCACAGATCTCCTCCTTCCTCCATTGCCACACCCTCCTCCTCCTTCCTCCGTCGCCCCCACCCACCCCATCACCACTTCTTTTGTCGCTGATTCGCCACTGATACTGGTCACTTGATTCTCTCTCCTCCCCTTGGTCGCCCCTCCCTTCCCTGTTTTCTCTTTTTCCGGCGAGTCGGAAACAGAGCAGAGCAAGAACCCCAACACCGTCGTTCACCATCACAACCATCCGTCGTTTGCCGGCGTTCATGTACTTCATGCATTCACCACTCAAGCACTCAAGGTTAGATATCTATTTCAACCTTACAGGATCTGCAATGTCGTTCTTCACCACAATATCATCTACCATTCTTATCTCTCTCTGTATCAGATTCCCACTACCATTTTTAATTTTCTTGCACTTGCATTCTTAAAATTTTTTAGAATGTTAATTTGATTTTCTTTTCTCTTTTTCTTTACTCTCTACTATGGATCTTTCGCTGAATTCTGAGTCATCATCCAATTTTTGAGGTTGTTCTCCGGAGAGGGGTTGATTGCAGTGGTTGGTGGCGGTGCAGAGAGGTTGAGCGATTGGGAGAAGATAACTGGTTATGTCGGTAGTCTTAAAAAATCGCTATCATTTAATATTTTATTAATAAATTTAATGATGGAGATTTTTTTGTGTGTCATACTACACAAAAATTCTTACTTATATTAAAGGGAACCTAATGTTAATTTTAATTTTTAGATATGAAAGTGTTGTGTCTATGTTTTTTTATTTTAAATTATAGTGTTTTTTTTTGTATGTACAAACTCATCCTTTTCGGTTTAGGAACAAATTCACCCAAACCCCTGCGCTTCTACTTTTATCATAATAAATTTGGGTTTATTTTAAAATTTATGATTTGGGGTAATTTTATGTTTGTGATTAATTTGAGGACGACACATTTAAATTTTGTAAAGTTAGTTGTAATCGGTTCAGCAACTTTCCAGTAATTAATCTGAGCCATTAGAATCATTTGTATTATATCTAATGGCTAAGAATCCATGGACCACTGGTGGTCCAAAAAGTAGTAGACCACCTTATCTAGAGTCTCTTTATTTTGTTGATTTGGCTTTGTTAGTCTTCGATCTGTCTTCATGATTTCTCTATATTATTTTTAGAGTATTTCTTATACTCCTAGTGAATAATATGTGTTATGCACCGGATTTATGATAACCCGGCCTACAACCATATGTTGTCATAAGGCATAACATGTCACAACCCGCCTGTTATCCCGACCATCCAATGGGACACAAGACGGCTTGTAGGATACCTAGTGGACTCCGGATTGGGCCAAGATAACACATGACAGGCCCACAATGATCTAAACTCAACCCTAATGCCCTCACTATAAATACACACGTAAACACACCATGCAAGGTACGTATTATTCTCATATATCACTTAAGACCTAATTCAGGTACTAACTTGAGCGTCGGAGTCTCTGCAGATGCCACACCGCCGCCGTGGAGCTTGGACGCTGCATTCATAGTGGGAGGAACAAGTTGAAAGGGTCTTGAAGACAGAAAGAGGACCCGTGATACCAAGGATTCTTGTTCACAAGTGACACAGGTAACCAACCCAGTAATATCTTTTTCTAGGACAATGAACCACTGGTGATAGCTACGAACTTAGCAGGATTCGAAGTTCACCGTATCTTCATTGACGAAGGAAGCTCGACGGATATCATGTTTTGGAGTTTGTTTGACAAACTAGGTCTGGGCTCCAAGGACTTGATCCCCTATAAAGGCAATTTGATTGGCTTCACTGGAGACACCATAGTGCCAAAGGGATACGTAGACTTGAAAGTCCTTTTATGGCAAAAGCCAAGTATGAAGACACTGATGACCAGATTCATTGTGGTAGACTGCCCATCTGCCTATAATGCCATACTGGGACGCCCAACTTTGAACCACTTGGGCGCCATTGTATCAACCATACATCTGGCATGAAACTTCCCTGGGAAGATGGCTCCGTTGTCACGATTAGGGGAAAGAGCAGTGATGCTAGACGATGTTATCAGGAAAGTCTTAAAATCACGAATATGATGCCCTTTCCCGCCGAGATTCATGAAGGAAAGGGAAAAAAGAAAATGGAGCGCCGGGATTTAATACATGAGGCCGGGGTAATGATGACCAATCTAGATGCCGGGGTAATGATGACCAATCTAGATGCCGGGTTTATCCACGAGATTCGCTATGCAAAATGGCTTTCCAATGTTGTTATGGTGAAAAGGCCAACGGGAAATGGAGGATGTGCATGGATTACACCGATCTGAATAAAGCCTGCCCAAAAGATCCTTTCCCGCTCCCGTGTATTGATAAATTGGTGGACAACTCAGCGGGATATAAGTACTTGTCTTTTATGGACACGTATTTCGGATACAATCAGATCCCCATGCATCCCGATGATAAAGAGAAAACCACCTTTATAACCGACATGGGGGTGTACTGCTACAACATGATGTCGTTTGGTCTAAAGAATGCTGGCACCACTTACCAACGAATGATGAACAAAGTCTTTGCAGAGCAATTAGACAGAATTCTGGAGGTCTACATTGTTGATATGATTGCCAAAACGCTAGAACACGAAGACCCAGTTACAGATGTGGAGGAAACCTTTGGCCAATTACACAGGTATGATCTCCGGTTGAGTCCTAATAAATGTACTTTTGGTGTCGAGGCTGGAAAATATTTGGGATTTATTTTAACTAACCGCGGGGTCGAGGTAAACCCGGACAAGTGCAGCGTTGTTTTGAATATGCAGAGTCCCAGAACTATAAAAGAAGTCATGCAATTGATGGGAAGAATAGCATCCCTAACCCGTTTATTGCTGGCTTTAGCTAGAAGATGTTTTCCATTCTTCAAGACTCTGCGCAATAAGAAGAGCTTTGAATTGAACTCGGAATGCGAGCAAACCTTCCAAGAGTTGAAAGGGGTCTTAGCTTCACCTCTGGTCCTATCAAAACCAGATCCCAGACAGATATTGTACGTGTACATGGCAGTAGCTGATGAAGCTGTCAATGCCGCCTTGGTCAATAAGGAATCTTGACCCAAAGTCCGATATATTTCGTGTCCAAAGCTTTGTAGGGCTCAGAGTTGAATTAACAAAGACTCGAGAAGGTTGCTTATTCTTTATTGTTGGCATCCAGGCGCCTACGTCCATATTTCCAGTGCCATCGCATCACGGTGCGCACCAACCAACCAATCAGGCAAGTCCTACACAAACCTGATCTCGCTGGCAGAATGATGGCTTGGGTAGTTGAGCTTTCCCAGTATGATATATCTTACGAACCGAGGCAGACGATAAAGGCACAAGTCTTAGCATAATTTCTGGCAGAAATGTCACATCCCAGAGATCAGACCCCGGGTTCTTGGACGATATATGTGGATGGATCCTCGAATACAAAGGGTTCTGGAGCAGGGATTCTTATAGAAAATGAAGAAGAGTAGCAGTCGAGTACTCCCTCAAATTTGAATTCCCGACTTCCAATAACCAGGCGGAATATGAGACATGTCTGGCTGGGATAAGGGCGACCAAGGAATTGGGGGCCACAGCAATAACCCTCTGCTCAGACTCTCAGCTGGTAGTATCTCAAATCAAGGGAGATTACCAAGCGAAGGAGCCTTTGATGCAGAAATATCTCGCCCTAGTCAAGGAGAGCTTGGTGGGGCTGTCGAAATTTGAAATCAGGCTCGTACCACGTTCAAAAAGTAGTAGAGCCGATTTTTTGTCAAAATTGGCAAGCACAAAGTCGGCATCGGCTTTACATTCAGTGGTAGATGAAGTAATTGCTACACCAGGGGCTGTTCTCCAAATAGATAATCAAGACTGGAGAACTCCGCTAAAGAATTACATTGCCAAGGGAATGTTGCCCAGTGACCAAAAATAAGCTAAGCAGGTTGTTCAAAAGTCGACTCGGTATGCTGAAGGGCAGCTTTTCAGGAAAGGATTGTCCACACCACTTCTCAAGTGCATCGGACCTTCCGAAGTCTGGTACGTGTTGGTAGAAGTACATGAAGGCAGTTGTGGCCACAACATTGGCGGGAAGTCTTTGGCAAGAAAGTCTCTACGGGCGGGATATTTTTGGCCGACAATGAACACAAATGCAGCGGATTACATGAGAAAGTGCCAAAAATGCCAGGAGCATAGTCCCCTCACTCGCGTTCCCGCCGAAGACCTGCACAGTATATCGACACCATGGCCTTTTCACACTTGGGGGTTAGATCTTCTGGGGCGTTTCACTCCCACAGCAGGTCATTTAAAACATTTAATTGTTGCTGTTGATTATTACACTAAATGGATTGAATTGGAACTTTTTGCTAGCATAGCTTCTGTAAAAGTTCATTACTTTGTTTTTCACCAAATTATATGTCGTTTCGGTATCCCGGTAGAGGTTATCTGTGATAACGGGACCCAATTTACTGATAAAGAATTTCAAGAAATGCTAGCAGGGCTCATATCAAACAATACTTTGCTAGTGTGGAACATCTCCAATCCAATGGACAGGTGGAATCAGCCAACAAGGTCATCTTGACCGGCTTGAGATAGCGGTTTGAAAAGGCAGGAGCCAGTTGGACAGAGAATTTGTACCAAGTGCTTTGGAGCTATAGAACCACACCACATAGCACCGCTGGGAAACCCCCTTCAGAATGGTGTACGGGACTAATGCGGTCATCCCGGTGGAAATTGGCCAACCTTCATGGCGGGTCATGTATCCCCCCGAGAATAACGAGCAACTACTTAGGGAAGACTCCGATCTGGTGGATGAAGTCCGGGAAATCGCCAAAATAAAGGAGTTAGCAAGAAAGCAGCTAGTACAGAGGTACAACCTGAAAGTGGTTAAAAGAAACTTCCAAACTGGTGATTTAGTCATGAGAAGAGCTAGCATCGGCAACCGAAATGCTAGAGATGGCAAACTCAAGGCCAATTGGGAAGGCCCATACCGGGTCAAGAGTGCAACTACAAAAGGAGCATACCATCTGGAAACCTTGAAGGGAAAGGAGTTACCAAGGACGTTCAATGTCGCCGATCTACGACAGTATTACAGTTGAACAATTGTGTAACTTTGACAATGTAATAAGGGGTTCTCTTCTTTCTGTAGCAGGTTTTATCCCTAAGGAGGGTTTTTCTACTGGAGGTTTTAACAAGGCCCCCACCAACAAATTTCATGCAATAAAAAGTTGACTTTAACTATGATTATTTTTTATTTGTTGTGTTTTGGTTCATTAATTACAGGAATCTTGATGATTTCGACATAAAACATCCCGGAAAGTCATATACGACGAAGATCAAATCAAAAAGATACTAAACTAAGTCCATCCGGGATAACAACATTAAACGGCTTTGAAAGCCGAGGACCAAGGTCCCTTCAAAAGAAGGTGATAAAGGTTATGACGACATTAAACGGCTTTTAAATCCGAGGACCAAGGTCCCTTTAGAAGAAGGTGATAAAGGTCATGACCGACATTGAGAAATGCCGGCACCACAAACCAGAAACAACAAAAAGCAAGGACAGGGATAGAAGAAATACAACATATTATAGAAAATTAACAACATCGTAAGATGAAATTGTCAGGATTACAAGATGAAAATAACGAAGCAATAACAACAGAAAATAAGAAGACAAGTTAAAATTAAGCCTCCATGTCGCCATCAGCATCCCCAACGGCATTGGCCTCTTCATCAGCATTCGGAGGGGGTGAGTCGCAGTTAAAGAGCTCTAGGGAGTTGGGATCCAGAAGAACAGGATTCCGGTGATTGCGAAAATTCCAGAATTGTCCGTCTTTAACCCCATGAAAGGGATCCAATCCCCGGAGGTTCAGCTCCACACCAAGATTCAAAAATTTGACGAATCTGACGGCTTCACGATAAGCATCATAATCGGCTTCTGTGAGCTCAGCAACCCGACTCTCTTCCTTTGAATTAGGACAGATTGAAGCTCGAGTAGTTTTCCTTTGAGTTGGACTACTTCCTTCTTCGATTTCTTCAATTAGGCGGAATTAAATGTCGCCTTCTTCTTTTCGGTAGCAAGAAGCTCATCTCACTCCGCCACTGACTTTGGCCCTCCAATAGGATGACATTCTCTTTGGCATTCTTGAGCATTGTTTCCCTCAACTCAAGATCATCTTTAGCATCCCGAAGCTCATCTTTCAACTAAGACACTTGCTCCGAACCATCAGCCTCTTCGTAGACAGTCTGAAGCATGGCCAGATTCATAGACATCCAGCCCATAAGGGATTGGACTTGACCCTGCAATCGGGTTAGTCAATCTATATAGAAGAGCTACCTTTCTTGTCTTGTGGCTCCCCTTTTGAAAGAAGTCGTCGTGGTGGAACTGAACATGAGGAGGCAGAAAACCTTCCCAAACTTGAGGTGGGGTACCCTTGGTCGGGATAAGAGCAGCGGATGATCCACCCTCAACCGTTGCAGGTGCGGCTAAAAATAAGACTCCGAAGATTAATAACAAGAGGAATCAATTATGTTAAGACAACGGGGGCCTTACCCCCAGAGAACCTTTAGTACCGGCAGCCGGCAAAATAGTGGCGGCATCAGTTGGGCCCGGGATGATCTCAGTCCCGCCAGTAGAAAGAGAACCTGCTGGGTTAGCTTTTCCTTTGCCTTTGGCGTCCTTCGCGGCTTTGGCGTCAAAACGAGCAGAGAATTTCGACATAATGTCGGCTACAGTGAAAACAGTAATAAGCATTAGCATACTTGAATAATACAACATGTTACGATAAAGAACAGACAGGGGGATTAGTACATAAGCATAAGGCGGGACTAGCACGAGAGACTCCGAGCACATCCCGGCAGTGAATCGGAATTCCTTGACTCGTCACAAAATCATGTAAGTTGTGAAAAGTTCTTTCATCATCATCATCAAGGAATCCACACTCGAGCTCGTCGCAAGTAAGCGGCTTGGAATAGTGCTCATCCGACCAATATAATGGGAAAAACGGCTCACGGTTAGCGTTTTCCCAGAAGGCTACCAAGTTGTTCTTCTTAGGTATGACCTTCACGTATAAATCCCGTCGGACCTTGACGGAATCATCCCACGGGATAAAACATTTGGGTGACATTCTTGCAGTGGCGAAGGGACACCCATGACCAGATTGATGACCCACGATATGGGCCAAATAAATACAAGAACAAATTGGAAGAATATTTCCACTCGTTAGCCCAACAAAAGACCTCGAAGGCTTGCACGAAGGCCCAGCCGTTGGGATGAAGTTGAGAGGGGGCTAGGTGGGTGATGACTCTGAGAAAGAGAAATAATTAGGGGCTATTATCGGAAGGGATAATAGTTCTTGCAGACCTCTATTGGAGGTGAGGCATGGACTCTGGTTAAGGACGCTTACCAGGGTTTGCAAAGAGCTCTAGAGTGCTATTGCCACGCACATGTTGGATTCCCGCGTGCACCAGGTCTCCTTTTAAAGGACTGAAATGTAAAGAAATAAAAAGAGATCATGGCATGCATACATACACAATGTTGTCATTGCATGCATTGTATATGAATGTGTGATTTGTATGTGTATGTGTTATGTGTATGATATGTGATTGCTACGGTGTATATTTGGGGAGCTTTTCAGTTAGACTGGCTGCAATACTGACTTAAAATGTTTTAGTTAGACCGAGGGTTACTCGGTTATATGTTTTACATATAACTGACGGTCTCAGTATTGCAGGTATCAGGAGATTTTGGAGCTAAAGCAAAGGATGAGGAAAAGCTATAGGAATTCCTTAGAAGTAGCCTTACATGGTGAAACTAAGATTTTATTAAGATGTTATATTGTTCAGCTGTATAGGAAATTGTAAAATAAATAAAGAAATGTTTCCGCTCGTATTTTAAATATGAAACAAAGTGGCAAGTTTTGGTAGTTTCAAGAAAAAAAAAACTTTAATCATCAGATTTCTTTTCAAAGGTAATATTTTCCGTAACTACTCTTACCAAAAATTAGGGTGTTACATAATAATTTATAATTTACAATTATTTATTTTGATTTAAGAACTTATAAATATATTTTTTATTATAATTTTATGATTAAATTAAAATCTTAGGATTTATATATGTGTATCTTAAATGTGGCATGTCCTATAATTTACAAGAATAAACGTATTCAAAATTTGTATCGCTTCATAGATTTGGACCCTCTTTGTTTTTTAAATTATGCATATCTTTCCCACTTTATTTTCATATATTAAATTCTAATATATTACCTTAAATGAAATAACTTTTATTGATTTAGAATGTTTTTTGGTTTATAGGAAAATAGTAAAAGCAGGGATCGAACCCTTTAGCCACACACGAATGTCTCAATACGCTCACCAACTGAGCTACATGATTGAGACTTTATTGAATTAGGATGTGTTTAAGAAAGCTTTTCTCCATAGCTTTTCGAAAAAAAAAATAGAAGAAGAAAACTGTTAGAAATTGTTTGGCAATGAGAAAATCAGTCAAAGGTTTTAATTATTTTGTTATAACTACAACTTTTAGTTTTTTAAAATGTTAGAATTTAGAGTTTTTATTTAAGTATTTTACTTTATTCTACTTTTCTCTTCTGCAATTTAATTTATTAGTTTATAATATAAAAAGAACTTTTGTATCATTCAAACATAAAAAGTTATCTTTAAAATTATTTCTAAAAAATATATCAAAATAAAATTAATTATATTATACACTTTATCCATTATTGAAATAATATATTGTTGGTAGCTAATATAATCACACTGTTATTACCATCTAAAAAATAATGCTGACTGAATTTACCTTAATAGTTATGCAGGTGTCACACATCAAAGGATAGGAGCAGGGAAGTCCATCGAAATCAAATAAGTTTTCCTATTTAGTTATAATGGTCTTGGTGGAGAAAAAATAAATTGATACTATTCCTGTTTTAAGCATTAAATAAATAATTAATATGTAACATCCCAAATTTCAATGTTTCTAGAGTAAATTATTTAAACTTACTAGTTATGTCCTTAAGGGGATATCTTAGAAAAAATAAGGAATTTAGAGAACTAAAATGAATTATAAAGAAGATAGGATTAGGGGAAAAGGGCTAAATTATAATATAAGTATAACTAAGAGATTAAAAATATATCAAGGTAGGCTTAGGGGACTAAAATATAAAATTAGAAAGTTGCAACTAAATCCTTGTGGTTTTATTCATTTAAATTAAGTTGTCTTGGACTTTTATTAAATTTTATAAATACAAGGACTTAAGTGCAATTTTTAATAAATTAAAGCTAAGGACCATACTCTTACTATGCACCCTACCTCACCAAATCACACACCCTCATAGCACTCACCCTCCCTCACAGCCACACATCAAACACAATCAAAATAAGAAAATTGGATGGGGGAGGCGAGAGAGAAAAGAGAAAGTGAGGAAGAGCCACCACTTTGGGTGGTTGCATGGTGGCCTTCCGGCCGCCGGTTGCCGCCGAAGCAGTTGAAGAAAATGATCTACGCGTCGGGAACTCCAATTCTACCGGTTTAGAATCTTCCACGGAAGAATTTAAAGATTGAGTTTAGAGCTCCAATTCTAAAGTGACCCACAAAACCCCCCAAGTTAGTGAAATTATGGATTAGATGATGGTATGAGGTTAGGTGTTGGAATTGGTTGTGTGAGATTGTAGAAATTTGGTTGCATGTGTTTTGTTTGAATTAGCTTGAATTATATCTTGAGTTTTGAAAAGTGAAATGAATATTGAATGCTTATGATATTGTATGCTTTGAGAATGATCTTGATGATGATGTGCATTTGATGAAATTGGACTTTGGTCATCCTTGTGATTTGATCTTTGAGTGATTTATATTGAATTACATGAAGTTAATATGATTTTAAGGAATTGAGATGGAAGGGATGATTGAAACTTGTGAAAAGTTGATCAATACCATTTCCCCTGTTTTGGCACAATTTGAACTGGATTTTTGAATTGGTTTTAATTGGAATTTGAATTTCTAGTCCTAATAAGAGTTGTAGATAATCCTCTTATATTTCAAATTCTTTTGGTTTCATTCAATTTGGAAGTCTACAACTCTATTTATGACAAAATTACTGAGACAGGGTCTATGTGAAACTATCTATTTATTTGATTGCACATACCTATCAAAGATGACTGTTTTTGACAATTAAATTTGTAGAACTGGGTTTTGTGGTCTTCATAAGAGTTGTAGAGAATTCTCTTAGCTTTCAAATTCTGTTGGTGCCACGCTATTTGGAGGTCTACAACTCAAGTTATGGCCAAAATACGAACAGGGGTGTGCACACGTTCCTAGGCTATGCGCACAAGATTGGGCAGCAGCTCCAGGGGGAATTAAGGTGCGCACATGTTGGAGGGTTGTGAGCACAACTGGAGGCAGCAAGCAAAAACTCAATTAAGGTGCGCACAGCTGGGGGAGAAATTCAATCACACACCATTCTAGCCTTCATTCTTCAACTCCTTTCATCTCTAGCTTCATTCTCTTAGTCTAATCTTCAAAGTTCAACACTTATCCATGCTTATTCCCATGGACATAATCAAACAAATTGCAATGTAGACATCATGAGTCCATGTCTAGGATAGGAATGAATGAAATTAGGTTCATGTGACTTATAAACATGCAATAGGATCATGGGAATGTTGTGGTATGTGTTATGACCTAAATGGTGAATGTTTGATTGATGTTTTACATGATTGAGATGTGATGAATGATGAATGTTGGAACATCTTGAATGCAATTAATATGAGATGAATGTTTGATGCATGATAACATGTAATGTGCAAACAAATAATAAGAGAAATGCTTCCCCCATCAACCTTTGTTGAGTAAGTGGGTTGAGTTCCGCCGGAAGTAGACCGGGTAAGTGGACAAGCATGGAAAAGAGAATAATTGGGGGTTATTATCTAGATGGGTAATAACTCTTGCACACCTGTAATGGGTGTTGACTCTGAATAAGAGAAATGAATTGGGGCTATTACTGGAAGGGGTAATAGTTCTTGCAGACCTGTAATGGGTGATGACTCCGAGAAAGAGAAATAATTGGGGGCTATTATCGGAAGGGATAATAGTTCTTGCAGACCTCTATTCGAGGTGAGGCATGGACTCTAGTTAAGAACGCTTACCAGGGTTTGCAGAGAGCTCTAGAGTCCTATTGCCACGCACATGTTGGATTCCCGCGTGCACCGGGTCTCCTTTTAAAGGACTGAAATGTAAAGAAATAAAAAGAGATCATGGCATGCATACATACACGATGTTGTCATTGCATGTATATGAATGTGTGATTTGTATGTGTATGTGTTATGTGTATGATATGTGATTGCTATGGTGTATATTTGGGGAGTTTTTCAGTTAGACTGGCTGCAATACTGACTTATAATGTTTTAGTTAGACCGGGGGTTACTTGGTTATATGTTTTACATATAACTGACGGTTTCACTATTGCAGGTATCAGGAGATTTTGGAGCTAAAGCAAAGGATGAGGAAAAGCTATAGGAATTCATTAGAAGTAGCCTTACATGCTGAAACTAAGATTTTATTCAGGTGTTATATTGTTCAGCTGTATAAGAAATTGTAAAATAAATAAAGAAATGTTTCCGCTCGTATTTTAAATATGAAACAAAGTGGCAAGTTTTGGTAGTTTCAAGAAAAAAAAAACTTTAAGCATCAGATTTCTTTTCAAAGGTAATATTTTCCGTAACTACTCTTACCAATAATTAGGGTGTTACATAATAATTTATAATTTACAATTATTTATTTTGATTTAAGAACTTATAAATATATTTTTTATTATAATTTTATGATTAAATTAAAATCTTAGGATTTATATATGTGTATCTTAAATGTGGCATGTCCTATAATTTACAAAAATAAACGTATTCAAAATTTGTATCGCTTCATAGATTTGGACCCTCTTTGTTTTTTAAATTATGCATATCTTTCCCACTTTATTTTCATATATTAAATTCTAATATATTACCTTAAATGAAATAACTTTTATTGATTTAGAATAGAATGTTTTTTGGTTCATAGGAAAATAGTAAAACAAGGGATCGAACACCGTAGCCACACACGAATGTCCCAATGCGCTCACCAACTAAGCTACGTGATTGAGACTTTATTGAATTAGGATGTGTTTAAGAAAGCATTTTTCCGTAGCTTTTCGGAAAAAAAATAGAAGAAGAAAACTGTTAAAAATTGTTTGGCAATGAGAAAATCAGTAAAAGGTTTAAATTATTTTGTTATAACTACAACTTTTAGCGTTTTAAATATGCTAGAATTTAGAGTTTTTATTTAAGTATTTTACTTTATTCTACTTTTCTCTTGTGCAATTTAATTTTTTAGTTTATAATATAAAAAGAACTTTTGTATCATTCAAACATAAAAAGTTATCTTTAAAATTATTTCTAAAAAATATATCAAAATAAAATTAATTATATTATGCACTTTATCCATTATTGAAATAATATATTGTTGGTAGCTAATATAATCACACTGTTATTATCATCTAAAAAATAATGCTGACTGAATTTACTTTAATAGTAATGCAGGTGTCACACATCAAAGAATAGGAGCAGGGAAGTACATCGCTATCAAATAAGTTTTCCTATTTAGTTATAATGGTCAAGGTTGAGAAAAAATAAATTGATACTATTCCCGTTTTTAGCATAAAATAAATAAATAATAATTTATAATTTACAATTATTTATTTTGATTTAACAAATTATAAATTAAGGAACAAATTTTAAAAAGTTCTTAAGAGAGGACCATCTAGCAAAACTTAAGAAGATAGCAAAATTAAACAAAAACCCCCCATTTCCCCTCTTCCCTCTCATTCTTGCCCTCACTCTCTCTCACACTCAACTCCATTTCTCATTTTCTTCCTTCTCTTCTGAAGCTCTCATAGGGTTGGTCTTCAAGCTCCTAAACCAAGAAAGTCCCTTCCCCAATCTTGTTCATTGAAGCTTGGAGAAGCTATTGGAATCTTTAGGTAAGTCATGCATCCATTCTCTTTCACCCTCTTGGTTAAGCTCCATTTTTAAGAAAAATAAATTTTAATCTTCATATTCCACATGCAATCTCTTAAATGGATCCTAATGGGTGTCAATGACTCACATATGTGAACAAAATGGGATCATCAAGCCTAAGTGGGAGGACGGAAGAGTTTGAGGAAAAGGACTGGAAGCAAGAAGTGTTTAGGAACTTTAAGGTTTAAGATAACTCCATTGAACCCCAACCTTGGTGATTGAACTTAGAATTGTTAGGAGAATAAGGGAATGGAACTGCATGTGTTGAAATGTAAAACTCTAGTTGACTCTTATAGCTAGGATATGAAATTGATGTAGGTCTAGATGAATGAATGTTGTGATTTTGTATGATAAGTTGATGTTCTTAGAATTGAACAAGTTGAATGAATATTTGATGCTTGAATTGTGAATCTGAACCTTGAAGTGCATTTAACCATATGTGAATGGATACAATGCCCTTGACTCAATAGTTTGGTTGTGAATATGTGTTATTGTTGAATCTTGGTGTGGATATGTGTTTTAGTTGAATTGAGAATTACTTTGATGAAATTGTTGATTTGGAACCTTGCTTGATGTTAAATTTTTGTGATTGGTCCTGAATTTAAGCCATGTGAGTTTGTTGGAAAAGAGGGTGAAATTTGTATGAAAATGTGAGTTTTCCGTAGTAAGTTGGGTATGAATTTTGAATAATTTTTCATACGATGTTTCCATTTTGGTCTTCACAAGAGTTGTATATAATCCTCTTAGCTTTCAAATACTTTTGGTTTCACTCAATTTGAAGGTCTACAACTCTAGTTATTGCCAAATTACTGAGACAGGGTTTGTATTGAAATGTCTGTTCTGTTAAGTGTACATCCCTGTTAAAAACGGCTGTTTTAGACAATTAAATTTTTAGAATTGGGTTTTTCTGTCTTCACAATGGTTGTATATAATCCTCTTAGCTTTCAAATGCTTCTGGTTGCACTCAATTTGGAGGTCTACAACTCATGTTCTGGGCAAAATAACAACAGGATGCGTTGTTGAGAAAAAATGGTTTTGTGCTGAATTCGCGGCTGTGAAAATTTTCGCTGTAGCGAATTTTCGCCGAGGCGGAAATGAACCAGAACATGACCCTTTGTTTTCACTTCCAAAATGCAATATACCCTTCAAGTAGCTTATTTCTAGGGTAATAATGATAAAAATAGGTTATAATGTCTTGAAAAACCATAAAATGGATCATGAAAATGCATGATTGAATGTTGAATGAAAATGTATGAAAACTTGTGAAACAAAATTAAACGATAATACAAGCTTTCCCCCTTCAACGGATGTTGAGTAAATGGGTTGAGTTCCACCGGTTACACACCGGGTAAGCGGACAAGCATGAAAAGATTGAGAATGTAGGGCCTCCCAATGAACGGAGTAAGATGGCCTGAACTAGTAGGGTTGCGCTATGACCCGAAAGAAAGGACTATTTTAATGAATGGGTAAGGAAGTCTTGGGCTATTCCCAATGAACCGGGTCAAGATAGCCCGATAGTTGATCACGGTAGGGACGCGTGTCATGATCCCATGATTGAGCTCAAATGCGCGTTGCTGCCATGCGCCTATGGTGTAGTCTAGTGCAAGAGGCTTCCGTAAAAGACTAAAGAATAGAAAGAGACAAGAATGATAATTGAAAGATCATGCCATGCCTACATCTATATCTTGTCATTTCATGCATTGTGTTTTTGTATGTTGCTTTGGATTGATTTGTATGATAGGAATTAAATGGGGCATTTTTTAGTTAGACTGGTTGTAATATGGTATAAAAATATTTTAAAAATGCCGGGGGTTACTCAGTTATATGTTTGCATATAACTGACGGTTACCGTATTGCAGGAGACTCAGAGGATGAGATTTCAGCGCCTTAAGACTTAGCATATTGAATGTTTAGTATTTTTATGTTTGATATCTATTTTGGGGTAGCCAACCTTTCCCTATAGAACGCTTGTTGGCTATAATTATTGGACATATTTCTCTAACATGTAGTAGATATTTAAACTCATTATCTTCCCCTATGGATTTATGTATTTTGATAGGGCATATAATAGCCCCTCTCTAAGACTAAGTAGTGTATGTACTCATGTATGAGAGTTACTTGATAGCTATTACTTATCGTATGTTTAAAAAAAACACAGCTTTAATTTCCATTAGGTGTTACACACTCCTTAGCTGTGTATTGTTTCTAGATATTCTATGCCCCGCACACACTCACCGTCAGAACAGCTGAGCAATGAGCAAGAAGTTAAATGTGTCCAAACCGGCTACCCGACCCTATAAAAGCTCACTCGTTAAGATAGCAAACTTTTTCATTCTGGGCCGAAAAGGCTCCCAATTACCCGTTTCTTTCTTTATTTGAGTTTTAAATACCCAATTTAGTAAGCGAGTAACCGCCTTTTTTTAGTGGCACATTTCTTAAAGTTTTCAAAAATTTCCCTAATTTCCATCAAAAAAAATCCATAATGAATTTTTTTTACTTTTGTCTTAAAAATATGTCCCAATTTAGCTAAAAAATAACATTATTTTCCTATTATTTAACATATTGTTTAAATCTATTTTCATTTTATAATGATAATCTTTTTTTATTGACAAGTAAACAAAATCTCCTATTTAACTTTTCATGTTTATTAATTCTCAATTTTTTTAACTTTGTAAAATAGTCTTGTGTAGATTATGGACTAATAGCCTACAAAGAAGTTGCACCTGCATTTTTGGGGGCATGAACTCCGACATTGATCAATCATATTTTCCGATACTCAATCCTTAGTTGTGTATTGTTTCTAGATATTCGCTGCCATGTAGACATTCACCGTCACATCAGCTGAGCAATGAGAAAAAAGTTATATGTGTCAAAACCGGCTACCCAAGCCTATACGAGCTAGCTCGTTCATATAGCAAACTTTTTTATTTTGGGCCGAAAAGGCTCCCGATTACCGGTGTCTTTTTTTATTTTAGTTTGAGATACCTAATTCAGTCCTATGCAAGTAATAGCCTTTTTTAGTGCCCATTTCTTAAAATTTTAACAAAATTCCCTAATTTTGATTAAAAAAATCATTTAATTTTTTTTTTTTACTTTTGTCTTAAAAAAGTGTTTCAATTAAGCTAAAAAATTAACATTATTTTCCTATTGTTTAACATATTGTTTAAATCTATTTCTATTTTATAATGATAATCTTTTTAGAAAAGTTATTCTAAACTGGTTTCTCTTTAACTTTTTTTATTGACAAGTAAAAAAAACTCCTATTTAACTTTTTCTTTGTATTAATTCTCAATTTTTTTAACTTTGATTAATAGTCTTGAGTAGATTATGGACTAATAGCCTACGAAGGAGTTCCACCACCATTTCTGGTGGCATCAACTCCGACATTGATCAATCAACTTTTCTAATACTCAATGCTTAACTGTGTATTGTTTCTAGATATTCTTTGTCTTACATACACTCACTAATCGCATTCTTTGATTTTTCTGTAATAACTGTGAATATATTCCTATATGAATACGTAATTTCTTCATCATCCTCCTAAATCCTGTTTCATTAACGATTCTGCATGAGTGTATGGCAAGAAAATCTCTTGTGCTCGCAGGCAAACAGGAACTAACTCATGCTAACCGAAAATGTGGTTGTAGCGACATGGTAAACACCAGGAGAAAGAACCAAGCAGCTAGGGGAGCATCGGCCAACGCCGGAGGAGCCCCGGGAGAACAACCCTCTGCTAACAGGCCTTCTCCACGACAACAACAAGAAGAGGCCAAGCCTGCTGGTCCTGCGATGTCCGAACAGAGGATGACAACGATTGAAGACGGCATGCTCGACCTGAAAGAGATGATTCGAAAGCAGGCCGAAGAAATTGAGAGGATGAACCGGGAACGAGAAGCTTGGAAGAAGCAACAAGAGGACTTTCAAGCAATTCTGGTCAACCTCGGGATGGGCGAGCAACTCCCTCAACGACATGAGAATCAGCAAGAGGGGAAAAATCCCAAAATGGAGAGGCAGGTCTCCATGGTTGGTCTGCAGATCCCGCACACCAACCCCGCGATCGCCCAACCCGAGCTGCCCGACTTGGATCAGGTGGCGGAAAGCGACATAGGTATTGAAGGGTGTCATAACCCCTTCACCCCGGTAATCATGAACTTTGACATGCCGGCCAACTTTAAGTTCGCCGTTCACATCGACCCGTACGATGGGACGACTGATCCTCAAGACCATGTGGAGATCTTCCAGCAGACGATGGTCTTCCAAGGGGCCAAGGAGCCCGTTATATGTCGAGCATTCCCTTTGACCATGAAAGCCGCGGCCCGAAGATGGTTCTCATCATTACCAGCGGGATCCATCACAGGATGGAAAGCACTAAAGGATAAATTTGTTTCAAACTTTACAAGCAGCAAACAACAATTCAAAACTGAACACCATCTCGAGCGGATAAAGCAGAGATCTGATGAGCCATTGAGGGACTTCATCATCCGCTTTAACGCGGAATCCCTCGAGGTACGTGATGTCGCCCCTAATATGATGTTGTATTTTCTTAGGTAGGGGCTAAAGCCAGGAGGCTTCGCCAAGGATTTAGCGGGTGAGAAGCCCAAAACAACGGAGGAACTAAAAAAGTGGGCTGAAAAGTGGATCCAGATAGAAGAATGGGTGCGAAATAATAAGGCAGATAATCAAGCCGCTAAGCAGGAAAGAGAAAAGAAAGACAAACAGAAAAATTCTTACGGCGAGAGACCCAAGGAGAATGAAAAAACGTATGATAAGGGCGGGAGACCACCCAGGGGTGCTTATTCAACTTATGCCCCGTTAACCATGCCGCCATCTCGTATCAATAAGGAGATCATGTATTCCGAGCTGAAAGATAGGTCTCCTCTAATGAGGTCACAAGCAAAAAAAAGGACAAATTTTGTCTGTATCATAAAGACCACGGGCATCACACTAACGAATGCATTCACCTTAAAGACGCCATTGAGAAGTTGATATGATAGGGAAAATTGAGACACTTTGTTCAGAAAAATGATGAAGGAACATCCCGTGGAAGGAGCCCGCCATTACCTAGAAGACGCGAACCCGGTACAAGGAACCGGGACACTGGGCGGGATGAACGACGGAGATCCCGGTCCAGGAGTCCACAACGACATGAAGAAGCGGCTTCGAAAGGGGTCATCAACGTGATTGCTGGAGGTCTCGATCAGGGGGAACTGTCAAAGTCGTCGAGAAAACGGTCCCGGGACATAGAAGATCATTGCATGGCTGTGAAGGCCATGAAAAGAGTTACTTTGGCATTCACCGAAGACGACCTACCTACTGATGGAGCCGGGTCCAATGCCCCCCTGGTTATCTTGGCTAAGATGACGGGGTATGAAGTAAAAAGGTTATTTGTTGATCAAGGGAGCTCAACCGACATAATATTTTGGGACCTGTTCCAGAAGTTGGGCCTAACAGATAAAGATCTGATCCCCCACAAGGGAAATTTGATAGGCTTTACAGGGGATACTATTTCCCCCAAGGGCTATGTGAAATTGAAGGTAACTTTTGCAGGTCGTGACGGAAGTAGATCGGTAGAGGTGAAGTTCCTCGTCGTAGAATGCCCCTCAGCGTATAACGCCATTATAGGCAGACCAACTCTGAATGCTTTGGGAGCGGTTGTCTCAACCTTGCACATGGCGATGAAATTCCTTGGTGACAGGGGCGACATCGTCACTATCCGAGGGAAAGGCCCTAAGGCACAACTTTATTATTTAGAAAGTCTTAAAATAACGAAAACTATGCCAGTGCAGGAACAAGAAAAAGTAAAGGAGGCACAGAAGAAAGAAACTAAAGGAAAACAAAAGCTCGTTAGGCGAGATGATGCCGTAATGATGATGGACCTAGATCCAAGAGGGGAGTTACAACGCGAACGGCCTGAACCTGAAGGTGATTCAGTGGAAATACAACTCAGGAGTCAACCTCATAAGATAGTCAAGGTCGGGAAAAACTTACCCATTAATATTATGAAAAATATGATCAAAGTTTTGCAGGATAATAAAGATATTTTTGCATGGGTCGCCTCGGATATCAGTCCGAAAAATCCCTTTCGAAAAACTCCTCCCCCGCCTCCAGTGCGGATTTTCATTTCTTCGTTGAGGCCTAGGCCTATTCTCCTATTGGTTGGTCTTTGCCGACTTGATTCTCGCTAATCAGAATATTTGGCAACAGAAACTACCGATTCCGTTTTTTATCACTATTATAGGCCGGGGCTAAAGCAGGAATTAAAGAGATCAGTGCCCTTTCCCGTTTGCTATGACTGCTGGGCGTAGATCCTGAGTTCTGTTGTCACCGACTCGCGATAAAGGAAGGAGCCAGACTAGTGGCCCAGAAAAAGAGGAGAATGGGCCAAGAGCGGACGACAGCTATTGAAAAATAGGTTGACGAGTTATTAAACGCGGGATTCATCCGCGAGGTACAGTATTCTGACTGGCTATCCAATGTCGTGATGGTAAAAAAGGCCAATGGAAAGTGGAGAATGTGTACAGATTACACAGATCTTAACAAAGCTTGCCCGAAGGACCCTTTTCCACTGCCCTGCATCGATAAGTTGGTAGACAACTCAGCGGGATATAAATATCTTTCTTTTCTGGATGCTTATTCTGGCTATAATCAAATTCCCATGGCTCTCGAAGATCAGGATAAGATTGCCTTTATCACTGATCTCGGGGTATTTTGTAATAATGTGATGCCCTTTGGTTTGAAGAATGCAGGAGCGACATACCAAAGGATGATGGAAAAAGTCTTTGCCGAGATGAGAGGCAGAGAAGTCAAAGTCTATATCGATGATATGATCGTCAAAACAAAAGATGATCAAGAACCATCGAAAGACCTGGAATCTGTTTTTCAACGTCTACGGCAATTTAATTTACGACTTAACCCTCTGAAATGCACATTTGGTGTGGAAGCTGGCAAGTTTCTGGGATTTATGCTCACAAATCGCGGCATCGAAGCAAACCCGAAAAAATCTTGGGCAATTCTCAACATGTCCAGCCCCAGGACGGTCAAGGACGTACAACAACTCACGGGGAGGGTCCCAGCCTTATCTCGTTTCCTCCCAATCTCGGCAAAGCGTTGCCTTCCCATGTTTAAAGCCTTGAAGAAACAAGACTCATTTGAATGGACACAAGAATGTGAAGTCGCGTTCCAAGAGCTTAAAGCCTCCCTGGCACCTCCCCATGTCTTAACAAAGCCGATGGTGGGGGACACCTTGATACTCTACCTCGCGGTGGCTGATGAGGCCGTGAGTGGCGTACTAATAAGAGAAGAAGGTAAAGATCAGTTCCCAATATACTTTGTTTCTAAAGTCTTGCAGGGAGCTGAGTTGAATTATCAATGACTTGAAAAAGTAGCTTTCGCGTTACTGGTGGCTTTGAGGAAGTTACGCCCATATTTCCAATACTACCCCGTCCTAGTCAGAGCTAATTAGCCGATACGACAAATCTTACACAAACCAGACTTGGCAGGAAGGATGATGTCTTGGGCGATTGAGTTAACTGAATATGACATATCGTATGAACCACGGCTAGCGATTAAAGCACAGGTCCTTGCCAACTTCCTTGCCGAAATGACACATCTCGGAGAAAACCATCCCGGGGAATGGACAATATATGTCGATGGCTCCTCGAACATTAAAGGATGCGGCGCCGGGGTGATACTGGAAAACTCGGAGGGATTGGCAGTGGAGTATTCACTAAGATTCGATTTCCTGACATCTAACAATCAGGCAGAATATGAAGCCTGCCTTGCGGGAATGCGGATGGCCAAGGAATTAGGAGCAAACGCGATAACTATCTGCTCGGATTCAAAGTTGGTGGTGTCCCAGATTAAGGGAGAATACCAAGCAAAAGAACCCATCATGCAGAAATATCTCGCCAAAGTACGAGATGCTCTAGTGGGCTTCTCTAAATTTGAAATCCAACATATACCTAGAGAAGAGAATGCAAGAGCTGACCTCCTTTCGAAACTCGCTAGCACAAAGAAGACTTCAAACTACCACTCCGTGGTGGAAGAGGTAATCCCCTATCCTAATTTGACCTTGCAGGTGCAAGAAGCAGACTGGAGGACCCCCTTGATAGATTATATTCAGAGAGGGATCACTCCTAAGGATGATAAAGAGTCGTAGAAGATAATTAAAAAAGGAACGAGGTTCACAATGGTTGAAGGCCACCTGTTCAGGAAGGGAGTCTCGGTTCCACTTCTGAAATGCATTGGCTCGGAGGAGGTCGGGTATGTGCTGGCCGAGATCCATGAAGGAAGTTGTGGGCATCATATCAGGGCTAAATCTTTAGCCAGGATGGCGTTGAGAGCGGGTTACTTCTGGCCAACTATGCAAGAGAGTGCTATCAATCATATGAAAAATGTGAGCAATGCCAACGACATGCCAACATCCCTCATATCCCACCGGAAGAGCTACACTCGCTATCCGCGCCATGGGCATTCCACACTTGGGGAATGGACATCATGGGGCCTTTTCACAAAGCCACGGGACAGCTGAAACATTTCTTAGTCGCAATAGACTACTCTACGAAATGGGTTGAAGCTGAACCTCTCGCAACTATTACGTCTGCAAGAGTGGAGTCTTTCACCTTCAAAACAATGATATGTCGCTTTGGAATCTCGGCGGTGATTGTTACTGATAACGGGACTCAATTCACTAGAAGCCCATTCAAGGATCTCCTCCAAGGATTGCAAATCCGACATCACTGTTCAAGTGTAGAGCATCCACAAACAAATGGTCAGGCTGAAGCCGCAAATAAAGTGATCCTAAATGGCCTAAGGAAACGGCTTGAAAACACCAAAGGAGCATGGGCGGATAATCTCTATCAGGTATTATGGAGCTACAGAACCACCCTGCAAACTACAATAGGAGAAACTCCATTCCGGCTAGTATATGGGACTGATGCAGTGATCCCGGTTGAGATCGGTGAACCATCTTGGAGGGTCATGTATACTCCGCCAAATAATGACGCACTCTTAAGAGAAGAACTTGACTTTGTAGACGAAGTCCGGGAGTTGGCTCGACTAACTGAGATGTCGAGGAAACAACGAGTCGCTCAACGATACAATGCTAAATTCGTGAAACGCGAATTCATAATAGGCGACCTTGTTCTCAGAAGGGCCAGTATAGGGCTGAAGAATGCAAAAGATGGAAAGCTCGCAGCGAATTGGGAAGGCCCATATCGGGTAATTCGAAGCACAAGAAAAGGTGCATATGCCTTGGAGACTCTGGAAGGAAGAGAATTGCCTAGAACTTTCAATGTCGCGGATCTGAGAAGGTATTTCAGCTAGAAAGTATCCGACTTGTTTACGGTTAAATTTGTTGCATTTTAGTCTTAATGTACAATTTCTGTAAGGGGTACTCTTTTTCCTTCTTGGGTTTTTTCCCTAAGGAGGGTTTTACCTTGAAGGTTTTAATGAGGCCCCAGGGTTTGTAACCTAACGACATATGAAATAAAAACAAATATTTGTCAAAGTTTAAGATTTCAGTTGCAGATACATTATTGCCACGACTCAGCAAAGCATGAAAGGATAAAAAATCCTACCAAAGCGACATACACCGGCGGGGTAGACCACTGGCCTTGAAGTACTTCACCAGGATCCGAGATCCCACTAGGGCGACACGCCCCAAATAGGCCACAGGCCTTGAAGTACTTCACCAGGATTTGAGATCCCACCAGGGCGACACGCCCCAAATAGGCCACAAGCCTTGAAGTACTTCACCAGGATCAAAGATCCCACCAGGGCGACACGCCCCAAGTAGGCCACTGGCCTTGAAGTACTTCACCAGGATCCGAGATCCCACCAGGGCGACACGCCCAAATAGGCCACAGGTCTTGAAGTACTTCACCAGGATCAAAGATCCCACCAGGGCCACACGCCCCAAGTAGGCCACTGGCCTTGAAGTACTTCACCAGGATCCAAGATCCCACCAGGGCGACACGCCCCAAATAGGCCACAGGCCTTGAAGTACTTCACCAGGATCAAAGATCCCACCAGGGCGACACGCCCCAAATAGGCCACTGGCCTTGAAGTACTTCATCAGGATCAAGGATCCCAATAGGGCGACACGCCTCAAATAGGCCACTGGCCTTAAAATACTCCATCAGGAGCGAAGATCCAAGCAAAGGCGACATGCACCTATAATTTGATTAGGAAAATTAATTATTTCAAGGGGCTAAAGATCAGTCAACCAGAAGCATAAAGCATAAGTTACGACTTGCAAAAATCACGGCATGTGGAAACGTAATGTTGAAAATGTCAAGTTAAAAGTTATGATACAAAAGTCGCTATGGATATAAATAAACAGAGAAATGTCATTAAAGATACAACATTACGAAAGGAAAGTTGGCCAACATGTCAACAAAGTATTCGTTGAAACAAAAATAACAAAAATAAAGCTAAGTATTACAAAATAAATTTCAAGGCTCGGTTGGGGCGACATCCTCATCTACAGCAGGAGTTGGCGACATTGAGTAGTCAGCATGCGGATCAAAAGCCTCCAACTTGAGATCGTTTAGATCGACTTCGGAAGGAGGGTCATGGTCATAATCCACCAGTTTCCCCCCTTCCATGTCGTGGAGGGGATGCACTCCCTTGAAAGAAAGCGAGATCCCAGGATTGAGATGCTCCACTTGCTTCAAGCAGCTGGAAAAAGGCATGTAGCCACCGGCAGAAATCACACGACCCTGCTCCCGAATCTCAGCCTTTAACCTGTCATTGGCAGCCTCCAAAGCCGCCTTATCAGTTTGTAATTGATCTCGGACTCGAGATAGCAGTTTGACTTCCTCCGATAAAGAAGCCAGTTGCTCTTGAGCCTTGGAGAGAGAAACTTGCGCCTCCTTCTTCTCATCAGAAAGTTTAGCACTTTCCAGCTTCAGCTGATCAAACTGAGAAGCGACGGCGGCGATCTCGGTCTTCAGCTCAGCTTGAGAAGCTTTCAGTATATCTCGCTCTTTGGAAAGAGCTTGGATCTGCTTCTCCGCTGCAGCCTTAGTAGCCTGCAATTTCTTCTCCATGTCGCCCACCGGATTAGGCTTCTCCAACTCCTCATGAAAGTGTTTCAGAAGAGCTGATTGGCGAGTCATCCAACCGAGGGCTTCCCCGACATTGGCCTATAAAAACAAGCAGCGACATTGATTTTATGTAAAAAAAAAAAGATGGGAAGGAAAGGAAGAATACCTTCAGCACAGAGCGAGGGAGATCTCTGATGAACCCCCCATGATGAAATGAAACAATGGGGGTTTGGAAGCCTTCCCATTGGGAGGAAAAAGACGATCCCGTGGCAGGGATTGCAGGGACACCTCCTACATGGAATAAAAGAAACAAATGATAACAATGTCAAAACTCAGTACACTTCCGGAAAGGTAACGTCATACAGAGAATAAAAGATGCCAAGCACTAACCTCTCTTTCGGTGGAGAGCTTCTCCAACCGTTTCAACTTCCTCATCATCTGAGATGGATATCTCGTTCTCAAGAGCGGGTTGGGCTGTTTCCAAGACAGGAGGGGGAGCAGCAGAATGCTTCTTGCCACTTTGGAGGATCAATTTCCTCTTCTTTGCAGCTTGAACATCAGGCGAAGCCGCCGTGACATCGGTCATCTCTATCCCGGGACCCTGAGATGCTCCAGGGGACTGAATCCCGTGATCAGTGGTCAGTTCGCGCACTAGGTTCTGAGCAGGGGATTCCTTCTTACCCTTTTTTGTCATCCCGCCAGTTTTCTTCATTAGCTGGGCATATCCCGACATGATGGCAACTGAAAAGGAAAAATAATGTTGGGATTAATAACATGAGCAAGGATGAGGGAGAAAGCGACATGAACTTTAGAAGGTAATATTAGACTATCTAAGACAATTTTACCCATAGTATCAGCCCGGCTAACACTGCGCCCTTGGATCACGACTTTGCACCGGATGAGTCTGTGCTTCCCGGTGAACACCCGGAGTCCAGCAATCATAGCATGATCAGAATCCAACAAGGAAGCCTCGTCGATAATGAAGGACTTTGTTTCCCGGAGATAATGCTCGTAGGCCCAGTATAACGGGAACAACGGAGACCCGGTAGGACCAGTCCAGAATAGATACTCTTCCCCAGTGTATAACACCTTAAAGTATGAGTCCTTAAAAGGAGGGAAGGAATCCTCAAGGAGTTGGAAGAAGAAATGATCCTTCCGTTGACGAAAGGAGATGAACCCAAAGTCGGAAAGATGATAGGGGGCCAAAAGATACAAGAACAAGTTGCTGGAACTCTCCCAGTTGTTAGCCCAACAAAAAATCTCAAAGGCGTTGATGAAGCCCCAGGTGTTGGGATGAACTTGTGATGGCACTACTTCAAGTCGGTTAAGAATCTCAATTTGAAAACTTGAGAAGGGGAAGCGCAGGTGAACGAGCCGAAAAAAAACACTCATAAACCATTAGAAAGTCGGGGGCACCTTGGAGAGGCCAGGACCCGATCCTTTCATTGGGACCCACACGCTCGGCCTTATACAGGGTGACGGGACCAAAAGGGACATCATCTTTTGGGGTCGCTCCGGGGAAATGCATCGCATCTCGAAATTCCACGTCAGCGACATGGAATTTCAATGTCGTGTTAAGTCCAGATGGGACCTGGAGAATATCATGGTGAATCCAATACATTCTCCGTACGTCCCGTATACCCCTAAGCTTCTTAGGGACCTCAATCTTGGCGGCTTCTTTTGGAGGACTGTACTAGTTGTGAATTTTCTGTCGGCGGCGTTCTAAAGCCTTACTCTTGGAAGGCCTGCGGACGACTTGGGCAGAGGCTGAAGTCGAAGGCAACTCTGAACCTGACATGGAAGGCGAAGCCGACATTGGTTCTACAACAGAAACATGAGGGACAAAAAGAGGGTCAGACGAATTTGAATCAGAAGATTTAGATGAATTATTAGAAGAATTAAAACTAGAAGTTTCAGACGAAGAACAAATTAACAAGGGGGCAAGAGGGTGCAATATGGACGTCACAGTATTGTCACTATCCTCAGATGACTCATCATAATCATATTTACCCATTCCATAACTTAAGGGTACGGGGGCAACATATTCAGAAAATAGAGCCCCTGAGAAGGGGATGAGTTGGGGATTTCTAGGAGTGATCTCCCCAAAGGCTTCAAATAAAGGTTCTTTGTCAGAATCAGAACCAGAAACTGAAGGGGGAGTGGGAATGTGATGATCACTATCGTCGCACGGTTCAGGTCCAGAAGGGGAACCAATAAAATAACCAACTTCCC
The DNA here is from genome assembly GCA_037177725.1 of Cyamopsis tetragonoloba. Taxonomy (NCBI): domain Eukaryota; kingdom Viridiplantae; phylum Streptophyta; class Magnoliopsida; order Fabales; family Fabaceae; genus Cyamopsis; species Cyamopsis tetragonoloba. The sequence goes on along the minus strand of CM074125.1, from coordinate 33,476,829 downwards.
CAGAAAGGCTTTCTTTTGGGGGAAAGTTAGTAGGTCTCTTAGGAGTAGACATTCCTTGGAAGATCAAAAAAGAAAGAAAACACACAGAAAAAGCGAAGAGGGAATGAAGAAGGTACCTGGAAATGGTGAAGCGAAAAGGACCGAGGAAAGCTGGAAGACAGCAAGACGGAGTTGACAGCAAGAAAAGGAAGAAGAAAGCTTTTACGCAGAGAAAAACTTGAAGAGCAAAGAAGAGTTTTAGGTTAAGAAAGGGAGTACTTATAGAGAGAGAAAGGGGAGATGAAACGTGAAGAAGAAGTGACAGCGTGAGGTGCAATTAATGCGCACAGGCCTGACGTCACTAAAATGATGATGGGCGCGGCCCACGAAGGGTCAGGGCCAATACCACAGAGACACGTGCCAAGGCCTAAACTGACAAACAGAAGTCGAAACAGCAGCGACTTGGGAGGACAATATGTCACCGGGACGGGTCAAAGTCGTAAGTCAACGGCATGCCGAACGACATACCGAAGACTTGGGGGCAACTGTTATGGACCTAACCCGCAGGAAGGACACGTGAAGGTCTCACGTGGGCGACCCAAGCCGTCGGTCCCATGTCGTGTACCCACGACATGGGCGTCTAACATAAGGCTCAAGGGACATCACCCCCACGTGAGGACCGTTACAGATCTGTAACTACCGCTGCAATTCACGGAAGTGTGACAGTGATAGGTTTGACTTTGGTGACCCTGTTTACACTATAAATATGTGTGATTAGTCTTAATTTGGTACGCATATCATAACTCTAGATCTGAGAATTCCTGCTTAAGACACACAACTGACTTGATCGTCAGAGTGCTTGCAGGTATCCCCTCACCGCCAGGTGAGTGGCCGAAGATGTTCAACCACCGCGCCGGAGACCAGATTGGAGGCCAAATCCGCCATGCCGAGCGCATGGTGGAACAGCTTCACTAACTCTTCGAAAGCATCAAATAGAGTAGAACGGTAGAAGTATCCTAAACCAAAAACATCTTCATCAAACAAATTTGCATTTTAATTTAAATTAAATGGAAATAACAACAAAATCTGGGAACCCAGATAATCAAGCAAATCTGCATTTTAAATGGAAATAGCAACAAAATCTGCGCAACCCAAGATAATCAAACAAATCTGCATTTATAATGGAAATAACAACCAAATCTGGATACTTAACAAATAGGAAACAAATAATTTTTCATCTTAATCATGCAATATTGTCATTGTATTTTTTTTTTCAACTCAAAATAGAAACTTCAATTATCAACTATTCACACATACATTTAAAAAAAAAAGATCAAATAAACATGAAGTCCTTAGATGTGAGGAAGAACTGGGAAATAAATAAAAATAAAAATCTGTGAACTTGGTACCAGATCCGGTGAACTTGGTACCAGATCTGGTGAACTTAGTTGCGGCATTTGTCGGAAAACTTAGATCATAAATTGCGTGTGGCCGTGATCTGAAGATCTTCTTCACTTATCACTTCCACTGTCGCTCTTCTTCTTTTTGCTTCCACCAACCTCTTCTTTGTCGGTGGCTCGTCGATACATACCTTCAAAGTGAATCTTCTCTGTCAATACATACCAGACTACGTCAACACCTCCCTCAATGTCGCAATCGTTACAGAAACACAGTCACGCGCACAAAGAGTAAGGGTAAGGTCGTCAAGATCCAAGCACATTTAGTTTTGAAGTCAAACCCTAAATAGATCCCTCAATCTGAACATAGAATCTTTTTTAACAAAGGATAATTACTAAACTAGCCCCTGGTGTCAATTTTTAATTTATGAAGACTTATGAGGTCAAATTAGTAACCTGAATTCACTGGCTATAGCCAGTCAAATACAGGTTTCACCACGGTGGAGAAGTTGGTCACTTGACCACCTTAATACGAGCCAAGACATCATAGCATCTATATATATCTATATTCTTTATATATTTATATATATTAAAATAGAAGTCTAATGCTATGAAAATGCCACTTAAGTATTTTTTATTACTTGGCTTCACCACAATTAACATAGGATTATCATATTTGATGGCCCATTGTTCAATTACTAAACAATCTATCAATTAATTTCAATGTAATATAAATTATTATATTTATAATATTATATGATGCAAATCAAACTTTCAATTTTTAATTTTGACTTTTTAATTGCAATTGATTTTTTAAAAATTAAAGTTTTAAGAAAGATTAAAATAAGGAGGGAAAAATATAATTTTTTACACAATATCCTTTAAATAAAGAGTCAATTAAAATGCATTGAATCTTTAGTCAATCACAATATTTTTTAAAATGTCAAAGAAAATTACACACTATCCTCAAATGACAAGTCAATATGCAATTGACTTTTAAAAAATAAAAAATCTAAAAAAGATAAAAATGAGGAAAAAAAATGCAATGTCAAATCACACAATATCCTTTAAATAATGAGTCAATAACAACTAAACAAAAATCCACAACCACAAAACAATCAAAGCAACAAACAAAAAATATTCAACTTTAGATTGTATTTTTGTTTGTTGCTTTTGTATTATTTATAGTTGTGCATGAGTGCTTTATCATTTTCTTTTGAATTTATTCTAACCTTCATATCATTATATTGTTCGATTAGACATCCGTCCACAATGACAAAATTTTCAAAGAACCAACAAAAATGTATTCTAAAGTTGAATCCTTAATCAATCTCAATACTTTTTTGACATGTAAAATTAATTTACACATTATCCTCGAATAATGATACAGAGTTTAAAAACCAAGTCAACAAAAAATGATAAGGTGTTTGTCCACAACATAAAAAGTTCAAAGCAAATAACAAAAATACATTCTAAAGTTGAATTTTTAAACAATCATAATAATTTTAAAATGCAAAATCATATAACAAAGTATTGTTTTTTGTAGAGCATTTTGCGAATGTATACAAGAAATATAGTTTCAATTGTGTCGCAACTCAAAGTTACGCTTTTAGTAACCATACCAACTTGCTGGGTGTAAAACATATATGTTATAATATATTTTATTTTGTATAACATATTTAAAATACACTAATTTAAATTAAATTACAATTCCACTTTATTCATATAATTTATCAATTAAATTTGATAATATTTTTACCAAAAAATTAAATTTTATAATATATTAAAAAAATTGTTAATGCTCAGCCGCGCAACACACGGGGTTGAATCTAGTTACTAATAATTTTCAGTAAAACCAGGCTCTCAACATAATAATCAGCATAAATACAGTACCATTGTTCATCTTGTGCTCCAAATTGAATGTTTTTATAATAGTTAATAGTAAGTGTTATTTATTTATTAAAAAAATAAAATATAAAACACTTTAGATAAGAATAAAACTCATAATTATATCTTTTATATTTATTTAATTTATACATTATATTTTATTTTTAATTAGGAAAAAAATTATAAAAAATATTGTTGAGATATTAAATTGGTTTTGTAATATTGTAATTGATTTGTAATATTAGGAATTTGACATAATAGGATTAGGGTTAGGATTTGATAGGATATGATTTGATTTGTTGAGATTATTTTATTCATTACTCTGATTGTATTCTCACTTCTAAATAGGTGGCTTATTGTACAAAAGAAATGCATCTCAAAAATATATTTCTCATTTTCTCTCTTTTTCTTACATGCTATCTAGAGCTTTGGTTTCGTAATAGCGTGTGTTCTCCGTTTTAGGATACTGATTCTGTCCAGTAGTCCTCCGCTGCATTCTTTTAAGGATACTGGTTCCGTCCAGTAGTCCTCTTGTATTTTAGAAAGGTGCTTCCTTTTAAACAAAAATTCTGCATTGGAGTTTTCCTTTTACGGTCACGTCGGCAAGCTCAACACCGCCACTCTCCCGCAGTCATTTTTTGACACCTCCACCACCATTGGATTGGCCTCCTTCCGTCGTGGCTGACCGTGAAATTTCACGGCCATCTAAGCATCCACGCGCTTCGAGAAGGAGCGGCGCGTGTAACCCACACGCCTGGAGAGTTACTGCGTTTTACCCACAACATGACCCGTCCACGATCCGGTTTGACCAGCCTTTGACCCAATGTTGACTGGGTGCTGACGTGGCATTGACCAGGCTTTGACCGTTTACTTTTTGCTGACGTGGTAGGAAGCTCTCCTTAAGGTTTTTTGGTGAAATCTTTCCATTTCTTAGCTCTATTTTTTGTTATTCTATCTCTATTTAATTATTATTATTATTATTTATTTTTATTATTTCTTTCTTACTATTTTTCTTTTAAATAAAAAAAATATGAATCTCAAATATTTTCTCCGTCAAATTAAATCTGCTAAAGCTCTACCTGCATTAGCGACCGCTCCAGGTCATACCCGTTGGTATTTTGATTCAGCATGTTGTAATCACATGACATCTTCCCCTACATTTTATTCTGTCTCCTCCAAAAATTTTGTTCTTTTTATACACACGGCTGATGGTTCTCTTATGAAAGTAAGTCACAACGGCTCTGTTTCCTTGCCCAATCTTAGATTATCTGATACGTACGATGTCCCCAAATTGAATTTTAATTATTTCTGTTGGATAACTATCCGATCTTGGATACACGGTAACTTTTTCTTATATTGGATGTTCTTTACAAGACCCACAAACGAGGCAGACTATTGGGACCGGTCGTAAAATCGGTAGACTATTTGAACTTATCAATCTTCACACGCCTTCGACTACGTTGCCAAACTTTTGTGCTGTCTCTACCCCTTCTCTTTATTTGTGGCATCAACGCCTTGGTCATAGCTCTCTTTGAAATCTACGGCAACTCATATCTAGAGGAATGTTAGGCTCAGTTAAAGAAGAACCCATTTGTTGCATCTCCGGTCAAACTGCTAAACAATTTGCTTTACCTTTTACTAAAAGTATTAATAATGGATAATTATTAAACTATTTTGTGGTTAATTTGAATATATTTTAAATGATATTATGTTTATCTTTTAATTAAATTCCCCTAAATGTAGTAAATTCAATACTTATCTTAATTTGAGAGAGAATTGGTTGATTTGAGTTTCATCCTTATCTTGTGGATTGATTTAGTTAAAATTTGATCCATAAATTATTGGATTGCAGGTAAATAGATAAAAGCACAGAAGATAAGGGTGAAGAAAAAGGAAAAAGATCTGAAAAAACCTTATCTGATATTATTTTATCTTATCTTGAGCAAAGATAAACCCTTGTGATCTCTTTAAAAAGCCTTATTCACTAGGAGCTAGGGGAGGCATCTCTACACGAAATTTAGGGTTTTAGGGAGAGAGTGAGAAATTGAGAGATGGTAGCTTAAAACCCTTTACTTGGGATTGAATGTGACTTGTTGTGTGAATTCTCAAACTCAGGTTCTTGTTTATGTTAATTGATTGGTTTTCTTTTCTCTGTTTATTTTAGAGTTGAAAGATTGATCGCCTTCCTTCTCTCCTTCTAACTTTTCTTATTCAATGAGAATTTAATATGAAAAGAGGTTCTGTGAAAAGGAATTTCATCAATGAAAGTCTAGTGATAGTTTTCATTTATGAACCACTTTTAAAAAGGGAATTCTTATTGCGTGGTAACTCTTTTACCGTTTAAAGGGATTTAATCGATATAGTTTTGCCATAAAATCTGTCAAATGAGGGATCTTTGTTAGTGGTTTTTATCCTTGGCCATTCAATTAACATAATAAGTTCTTAAGATTTGGGAATAATCATTATTATATTGAAATCCAAAACCCAAGTGTTCTTATAAATTGTTTTTAACCTTCTGTATAGAAACTTCACCCAAACGTTTTCTAATTGGTTTTTAGGATATGGATCTGAACACAAAGGTTATTGCTATTGGGATCCTATTTGTACGTATCCGGGTCTCTCGTCACATCATCTTTTGGGAAGATACTATGTCTTCTTCTATATCAAAATTCACAACCATTCCTTCTACATCTACTCCTTTTTTTACTAACACTTCCATTGATCTTTTTCCTCTTGAGTATAATACTATTTCAAGAACACCTACCACAAGTGACGCCCATGTAGAATCTTCTGGTGCACCCACAACAATCGTTGAAGCCCTTACTCCGTCTAGTAACTCTGATCTTCTTGACGAATGTAGTTAACCCACAATCACCATTTCAGCACCAACTTCATCTATTAACTCTGATCAGCCTGTCGAGTCTGCACATGACACTTAGACTCATCCATCTTGGGATAGAAAACCCCCTTCATATCTTCATGATTATGAGTGTTTCTCCACCATGCTTAATCTCTATGAACCACAGTCTTATCAAGAGGCATGCACTGGATCCCCTTTGGCAGCAAGCAATGCAAAAAGAACTGAATGCCTGGGAAACTTTGATCGTCCCTCTGATAAAGGATGTAAATTGGTTTATAAAATCAACACCCATTTTGATGGATCCATTGACCACAACAAATCCTGATTAGTAGCAAAAGGGTTCACTCAAGAATATGGCATTGACTATGAAGAAACGTTTGCTCCTGTAGCCCGACTCACTTCTGACCTTACTCTTCTTGCCATTGTTGCTTCACACCATTGGAAGCTTCATCAAATGGATGTTAACAATGCTTTCTTAAATGGAGAGTTGGAAGAAGTATATATGCAACCACCCCAAACAAAGTCTATCACCTTTGTAATGCTCTATATGGTCTCAAACAGGCTCCAGGAGCCTGGTTTTCCAAATTCAGCTCTACTATTGACAAACTTGGTTTCTCTTCAAGTCCCCATGACTCTGCACCCTTTGTTCATCGCACAAAACAAAGTATTGTTCTTTTACTTCTTTATGTTTATGATATGATCATTACAAGTGATGATACAGCAGAGATTTCAAACCTAAGAAACTTCTTAAGCCATAACTTTGAAATGAAGGATCTTGGCTCTCTCAACTACTTTCTGGGTCTTGAAGTCCTCTAGTCTACAAATGGATTACACCTATCCCAAGCCAAATATGCTTTTGATCTCATCGCTAAACCTGGTCTTACTGATAATCGCACTGAGACTACACCTCTTGAGCCTAATATTCACTTTTCTGCCACTGATGGGACTGTGCTTGATAACCCTACCCGCTATCGGAAATTGGTGGGAAGTCTGATCTACCTAACAATAACCCGCCTAGATATCTTATATGATGTTCATACAGTTAGTCAATTCATGTGCGATCCACGCACCACTCATTATGCTGCAGTACTTATGATCACCTGCTACAGCTAAGACACTTTATTTCGAGGACTTCATTTTTCTTCACGCTCTCCTTTGGTTCTCCAGGCCTATTCTAATGTTGATTAGGCGGGAGATCCCAATCATCGCCATTCCACTACTGATTATTGTATCTTCCTTGGAGACTCCCTCATCTCTTGGCAAAGTAAGAAACAAACTATGCCTTCCCGCTCTAGTACTGAATCTGAATATCATGCTCTTGCTGATATCACTGCTAAGATTCTCTGGCTTCATTGGTTCCTAGCTAATATGGGTTCTCCCCAACCATTCTCCTACTGATCTTCATTGTGATATTCAAAGTGCAATTCAAATAGCTCACAATGATGTCTTCCATGAACGCACCAAACACATAGAGGTTGACTGCCACTTTATTCGCAAACACCTTGTTCGTGGCACTATTTACCTCCTCCCTATCGGGACTCTTGATCAATCTGCTGACCTACTCATCAAATCTCATTCACTTAAACGTTTTACGGCCCTAGTCTCCAAACTCAAGTTGGTATCTTCCACACCCACTTGAGTTTGAGGGAGGGGGGTGTTGAGGTATTAAATTGAGATTGTAAATATTTAAATTGATTTTGTAATATTGCAATTGATTTGTAATATTAGAAATTTGATATAATAGGATTAGGGTTACGATTTGATAGGATATGATTTTATTTGTTGAGATTATTTTATTATTACTTCTATTGCATTCTCACCTATAAATAGGTGGCTTATTGTACAGAAGAAATGAAATTTAGAAATATATTTTTTCTTTTTCTCTCTTATTCTTACAAATATTTTAGAAAGAGACATTCTTTGTCATAAAGTTGTTCGCTTTGGTTCTTCATAAGTAATTATTGGCCAATGGGGTTGGCATTGGAAACAGGGAGAATGAAAATAAAAAAATAAAGTGCGAAATGATAGTAAAAAAATTACTTCTGTTAAATTTTTCGATAACAAAATATGCAATAATTGATTTATAAGCAAATGAGAGTGAGAATAAGATATATAGTTGAGGAGAGGGACACAAAATTTAGTCCACTCCACCCCATTTTATAGTGTTGGCCTGTTGAGGGATAGGGAACTGTGTTTATAAGCAATAACTTATTTATAAGCAATTGGTAGAAAAATAGAGAAGTGACTTTTGGGCTGCGGAATTTCTAAAGTTTTTAGTATTACAGTTAACAATGCGAGTTCCAATGATACTGCTATTGCTTAACTTAAAACTAGAATGGAGGAATGGAATTGTCATCCTTTGAAAGGTGAATATTTGCATGTTAGGTGTTGTACTCATATTCTGGATTTGGTTGTAAATGATGGATTGAAAGAGTTGCATGCTTAGGTAAATAAAATTAGGAATGCTGTTAGATTTGTGCGTGGTTCCCCTGGTCGTATGGATAGGTTCAAAACTATCATAAAAGATTGTAGGATACAAGATAAATCCACAGTGCAATTAGATTCTCCCACTAGATGGAACTCAACCTACCTTATGCTTGAGAGCGCATGTAAATTTCAAAAGGCATTTAAGAGGTTAGGAGAGCATGACACTGAGTTTGCAACAATGCAAGGTGGTATTCCAAAAGCGGAAGATTGGGATAATGCACGTGTGTTTGTGAAATTCTTGAAGATTTTTAGTGATGTTACTGAGAAAGTGTCTGGGTCTCTTTATGTTACTTCCTCTCAATATTTTCATGAATATTGTAAGATATCTGGCACTTTGAATTCTTGGAGTGGAAGTTCTCATGAATATTTGCTTAAGAACATGGATGAAAAATGAAAGGTAAGCATGAAAAGTAATGGGGGAATATGAAAAATACTAACTTGATATTTCTTGCTGTGGTTCTTGACCCTCAATACAAATAAAAGTTTGTTGAGTGGAGCTTTGCAAAGCTTTTTGACAAGCAAGAGGCTGATTTGTTAAGTGAACGTGTGAAGCAAACTTTCAACAAAGTGTTTAATTCTTATAAAGTTTTTCATGGAGTTGGTCAATCTTATCAATCTTCACAATATCATGAGTTGGAAGTTCTTAACACAACAAATGTTGAAGATCCCTCATTTGCTTTGGAGTTTGAGAAGGACATTTTCTTGAACGGAGTGTATGAACAAAAATGAGGTGGATTTGTACCTCATGGAGACATTGGAGAAACAAACTCCTAGCTTTGACATCTTGAATTTGTGGAAGGTGAACTTTTCTAAATATCCCACTCTTGGTCAAATAGCAAGGGATTTATTGGCTGTGCCGGTATCTACAGTGGGTTCGGAGGCTGCATTTAGCACGGGAGGAAGAGTTCTAAATCATTATATGAGCTCTCTTACTTTAAAGACGGTTGAGGCTTTGATTGGTGCACAAAATTGGTTCCGCTCAACTCCAATTTCAACTCATATTGAAGAGCTTGTCGAGGACCTTGAAAAGCTGGAATTAGGTAACATACTTTTACAAATTATCATTATGTTGTTATATGACTTCCTTTATAAATACTAAGTTCTCTTTTTTTATTAATTATTTGTTGAAATAGTGCCACCTGCGGAGCTGAATGAGGATGATTCGGGTGCTGAATCTGATTAGAGCTGCTGACTTTGGTGACTCATTCTTTGTAATTGTGTCTTAAAATTGTTTTATTAAATTGTTTGCTGATTGTTGCTTAATGTGCTGAATCTGATTAGACTTGAATGTGGCAGGATATATGTGGATTGGATGCTACAAGCTTAAAGTAAGGATCGGAAGTGACAAGGAAATTTGGTGCTGGAAGAAGGCTTAGTTTATTGGACTATTTTTGTTTTTATTTTCTAATGCAACTTTATTATTAGTCTGAGTACTTATTTGGACTTGTCTAAATTTGAATTATGTTGAACTTTGTGTTTGAGAAGTGACTTGTTTGGTGATTTGATGTACCTGATCTTAGTACTTGGTACTTGCTTTAAATTCTATTTGTCAGTTTGCACTTTGTGTTAAATTACAAGCTTTTATTTTGGAAATTATGGATTGAAAGGTGGATTAATATTAGTTTCAATAGTTTGGCAGGATTGAGTTTCCAAGATTTTGTTCATATTTGTTTTGGTATTCGTTTGGTAATTGGGATTTCTTGATTTTTTTTAGTGAATTTGGTATGTGACAGTGACATAAAAATTGCATAGCGTAAAAGAAAGTTGAAGAAGCAAAAACCGAAAAACCGAACCAATTCAAACCAAATTATATCGGATTGGTTTGGTTCGAATCGCTTCGGAAAATCAACCGAACCACACCAAACCGAAGAAAAAAAAATTGATCGGATCGAATGACTTTTCACCATAAAACCGAACCAATCTAATCCGCGAACACCCCTAGTGTTGGAGGATAGGGAACAGTGTTCCCTCATGTTGCGCATGTTCCAATTTTTAATATTTTTTTATGTTGCGCAACATCTCGGGGTGCACCACGTGGCGGCATGCCATTGGCCCCTAGGGTTTCCTTTTTTAGTGGTTGGTGCCAAGTGGCATGTGCAACTCACCATCGCCTGCCATGTGGCAGACACTCATTGGCCATCCTTTGGGCTTTTTTCCTTTATTTGTTTTGTTTGTGTTCTGTGTGGCAGGCGCAATTCACCAGTGCCTGCCATGTGGCGAGCTGGTGGCCTTTTATTGGCTGTCGTTTACGGTTTGTTTTTTAAAAAAATCTGTGTTGCGTAATTTTTTTCTAAAAAAAAACTATGTATACAATAAAAATATTCATTTTGATAATTTTTTAGACCCAATTTGATAATTAATTAAAAAAATTAATTTGGTAAAGTGGTCGGTTATCATCTCTTCAATGCTATATTTTTCGGGAAATAGGAATATGAAAAAAAGAATTCAACAACTAATTAAGTAAACTTATTGTCACCCTAATTTACCACCACCATTTACACTAAAAATGTCAATTATAGAAAGCAAAAACATATATGAATTTTTCAATCGTGTATAATTGTATAGGTTAAAAATGTAGTAATAGAAAAATTTTATTCAAAAGCAAATCAGTTAATGCTTAATAAACATTAATTTAATTAATTCTTCATCATTTCCTATACGAAGTTTTTAATTCTAGCACTGTTAACATATGCAATATTACACAGAATAGAAAAATCCAACATATATAACTCAACAGATCAGGCAAAAATTTAAAAAAGAAGAAGAAGAAAAGTTAGCAAATTTGTGATAAATCGTACTCTCACCCAACGACTTTCCTTCGCGGATAAAAGCGTTACCTTTATTCTGGTTTGTCATGGCATTTGAAAATCTCATATTAGCTAGATTGTAAGATATGTCATTATTTATAATTAAAATTTTGACAGATAAGTTAGTTAGTCCAATTGTGTAACGCAAACTTGTGATCCCAATGGGGACACTGAGGTGGTGGTTGCACTGAGCTGGTTGGTCTGCTCCAAGTTGAGAGTTGAATCATCGGTAGCATTTGGCAGACGTGTTTGAACACAGGACACTGTGTACTGTTTTCCGTTTGATACATAGTCAACTGGAATGGCACAAATTGGTTCTATTGAGAAGGGTGGAACAGAACATACACAAAAGAATTATCATTATTTTTATAGAGTCATTTTTTTATTAACAAAATAATATATATTTAAATTCCTTAAACCTTATCTTATTTTTTTCAACCAAAAAATATTTTTAATTTTTTTTAAAAAAATTTACATAATAAAAATATATTCAATATAATTTATAATTAATAACTAATTTAAAAATATATATAATAATTATATTTATTGAGAGAAGTTTATATTTAATAATTTATTTTTCATAAAATATTAATACAAAAATTGATATATTTTAAAATTATTATTTAGTTATACTCATAATTTATTTTTAAAAATAAACTATTTTTTTAATTTTATACTTCCTATCAAGTAAAGTAAAATTTAATATGTATTACAAAAAAAATTCTATATTTTAATCCGTATTAAATACAAAATAATACATATGGTCCTGTTCGGTTCCATGACCACCAAACACTATACACAGTTCTATTCTAGTCCATTCTGTTTCATTCGATTATGTTCTGTACTGTTACCAAAAGCTACCAAAGAAATTGGCAAAAGCTTGATTGGCTCTCATAGAACGGAGACGGGAGGTCACCTCGTGAGGGTAGCTTCATTGAGCAAGGAAGTAGCAAATTGATCGGACCACGTCCCATAGGTTTGTTGCCTACGCGTGAGGCTAGCTTCACTGCGAAACATTTGACAACATATTATGTCAGCTATAAAGTGTCAAACACAATTCCTCATTTGGCAAACTTTGGTTGGACCCAAAATTTGAACCAATAACATGAAGCTTTGCAAGATTAAGTAAAGTTGGCAAGGATTTTTCTTTTGGATGCAAATAAGATATTATATTTCAGTACTACACACATTGTCCAAATGCATAATATTAGATTGCAATTTGGATAAACCTCTACTTTAAATCATTTTCTCCATTCTCAAATCACCACACAGATCATTGGGCTTTTTTTAAAAAAATTATTCTTCCTCTAATGTCTAGAACTCGAGTGAGTAAAGCACACACACTACACAGTCCTCTAAAATATTACATTACCGATTTCGAGTATCCATGGTCGCCCAGGGTCTAGAATCCGTAGTCAAACGAATTCTTAATTCACATAGTGTAATTTTATGGAAAAAATTAACAAATGAAACTTTTACACTATCGAATTTTAAACCTCGTACTTGATAGGGTTCTAGAATCTATATACTAACAGATTTTAGAAATCGAAAGTGTTTTTGTTTTTGAAAACAGTTAAAATACAAAATATAAAAAACCAGTATCTAAAACCTGCTTTTGCTCAAATTTTAGAATATGTTTTTGCTTGACCATAGATTTCGGGCAAAAGTCAAATTTTGAAAGAAAAAACAGTGTGTGGCGCAGCAAGAAGTGCATGTGGAGTGAATAGTAGCACCCTCATTCGAAGACCATAGCTTGATGATTTTGCAATAACAAGTTATTTCTTCTTCATCATAAATGAAACAAGTCTCTTGAATATGTCACAATTAAATTTACTTTGAAATGTTGATTACTACTTTGTTAAGTTGATACACTTGAAATCTTCAGCATATTTAAGGCAGTTTCTTGAAATTCATGGAAATTTACAAAGTTACCACTCAGTAAACCAATTTTATACTGTAAAAGCTTCAAGGCTTCAATAAGTGTCCGTTGCAACTAACTAGTAATCATATCCTAAATGACATAGCTTAAATTGTTGTTTGGAACTACACTCTAAGGGAACAACCAAGCAAATATTATCATCAATATAAATATAAGACACAAACATTATTATAAGAAAGCCAAGAACATGTAGCAGAAAATCACACAAGAAAATTGAAACTGGCCAAGAACAATCTCAACCAAGTTGGACTAACTATTCAAGTGAAATGCAACTCTATGGTCTTCAATAATACCATGATTTCTTAAACAAATCAGACATCAAGAATTCGATTTTGCTCCCAACAAATTCTTTGTTTTATCACAAGAAATAGCACCACGAAACTCTTATAGTTGCTAGAACTACTATCAAATGTATAATAAACATACATAATTTTAAGAAATGTTGAATCCTATAGTTTGTCTTATAGCTACGGTGAGATGAAGACTATGAGATTTTATGTTATTTAAAGAACATTATAAGCTTTACACCATTGAAGTTTGTATTCCTAGAAAGCAAAATCTGTGATATGCAGCAAGCAAATCTACAAAACACTCACCCTCTGGTTTGTAATGTTATTTGTCCTATCATTTGATAGCCTCACATCTACTAAAATAAAAGATATCTCATTTTTTATAATACTCTGCCAAAGATACCAACATGCCAAGTTGAGTAGCACCAACTTGTGATCAGGGATGGCGCTACGTTAATATAATGAGGCCCCCAATTGCAAGAAAAAAGGTTCTAACATGTATATATAATTTCATAAAATATAACTAAAAATTAGTAGCATTCTAAGTAATTACCTGTTACAACTAACAAGTAATCCTATCCTAAATGACAAAGCTTAAATTGTTGTTTGGAACTACACTCTAAGGGAACAACCAAACAAATATTATCATCAATATAAATATAACACACAAATATTATTATAAGAAAGCCAAGAACATGAGGCAGAAAATCACAAAAGAAAATTGAAACTGGCAAGAATAATTTAACCAAGTTGGACTAACTATTCAAGTGAAATGCAACTCTATGGTCTTCAATAATACCATGATTTCTAAAACAAATCAGACATCAAGAATTCAATTTTGCTCCCAACAAATTCTTTGTTTTATCACAAGAAATAGCACCATGAAACACTTATAGTTGCTATAACTACTATCAAATGTATAATAAACATACATAATTTTAAGAAATGTTGAATCCTATAGTTTGTCTTATAGCTACAGTGAGATGAAGAGTATGAGATTCCATGTTAGTTAAAGAACATTATAAGCTTTACACCATTGAAGTTTGTATTCCTGGAAAGCAAAATCTGTGATATGCAGCAAGCAAATCTACAAAACACTCCCCTCTAGTTTGTAATGTTATTTGCCCTATCATTTGATAGCCCCACATCGACTAAAATAAAAGATATCTCAGTTTTTATAATACTCTGCCAAAGATACCAACTTGCCGAGTTGAATAGCACCAACTTGTGACCAGGGGCGGCGCTACGTTAATATAATGAGGCCCCCCATTGCAAGAAAAAGTTGGTATATAATTTCTTAAAATCTTAAAATATAACTAAAAATTAGTAGCATTCTAAGTAATTGCTCTCCCCCCCCCCCAAATTTTCATCGATTTAGTTATTTATATTTGGCCTCCCAAAAATTTTGGGCCAGCTCCGCCCCTGCTTGAGACCCAAGCGGGGGCACCAAGGTGATGGAACACAGCTTTGACTTGGCTAGGTTGGGGTGGTGGCTGCACCATGCTGGCTTGCTTGCTCCAAGTTGAGAGTTGAATCATGGGGCTTTGGCGAAAGCCAGGATTTCATGGTTTCTAGACGGAACTTGAACCATCATCTTTTTGTTTTGCACTTCGTTATTATAATCTGTCATTTAATGCTAGTTAATGTTGACGGTGTTTATGTGTTTTTTTTTCTCTTATTTTTCGTGTCTCTTTGTATCTACAGTTGGGAAAACTTTTTTTGGCTGAATTTTAAGTAAAACTTTAGTAAACTAATTCATATTTTAAATCATTTTCTAAAGAAAGTTATTTTGAACTGATGAAGGTATAAAGTCCTTAAATTTTTCAATTGAGTTTGATACCAAGTCAAAACCAAGTTGATTTCATATTCAATTGAAATTGAAATGCATAAATATAAATATTATACATTCAAAATTTTTCATATGAAATTAAAAATAATGATATTTCATAATATTTAAAGAGTTATACTAGCAAAATAATATCATTTTTATGCAAAATGTATTGATTAAGAAGCTTTATAGAAATAATCATTTTTTCTAGAAGAATATTGGGAATTTGAATATTTTGTTATAGAGTATAAAGACTAGTCCAGGCCATCTCACAAAATCCACAAGTAAATGAACTAATCTGCCAAATCCTATACCCTAAAGATGATTTAAACTTACGAGGTTGCGTTTTGTGTAGAAAGTGCACATGTAATTTTCCTAAACATATTTAAAATGCAGATATTTTAAAAAGAGAATTGTTATATCTTTTTATAGTAAGATTTTGTGTCTAGTATAGAGGTATGTAAACAAGCTACCTATGAATGTTATCCCAATCAGATTTATAACTAATATTGTTATCCTAATCAAATCTAAATTATCAATATAACATTCACTAATTATTTTCTTTATGAAAACAATTGAAATTGAAGTTTCTAAAAAAAATATAAGACATGACATGTATATTTATATAAAAATTTCTCAAGAATCCAAAAGTAATTGTGCTATTTAATAGTAAAAGGATCCTGATAAAATCTGCCAATAATGACCAAATTTGCAACATAGCTATAAGATTCTCAGTATTGTAATGCAGCAACCAGCTTATTTAGTCTGTAATTCTATAATCCTTTTACATGTCCATTCTATTACTACGGAAGGAAAAACAAGAAACAAATAATGTAAAGAAGAGTTAGATCATAGACAATTTTGCTTTCACTTAGCTAAACAGACAAACCTAATCTCACAAGGCATTTGTTGTGGATCGAAATTAACAGATATCCCGGTTGTGAATACCATGTTGGGCACGATATCATAGATATTATTGGAATTGAGCTAGACCCAAAGGCAAGGCCCACGAGGCCCAAAATATAACTTGGAGACCCTAATAACTCTTTATTAATACAATACATTATAATTACTCAGGTAGGCAATTAATCTAATAATAATTATCCTGACCCATACAGTCACTGACTTGAGCGTCGGAGTCCTTGCAGGTCCCCCACCCGCGGTCGTGAAACGCCACCGGAGCACTCGAAGATTAGAGTTCTTCCCGAGGATCCCGTCAACATCGCCTTCTAGCCAGGTACCTCTATATATGTCGTTCCTATATTCTTAGAACGCAACAACATTAATATTTATTTTCAATATAATGCACCTGCAATGTAGAGCGTGGAACTTGAAATAAAATTATTGGTGTACATCCCTTCTTTTTTGTTCTCGTCTTACTCTTTATCAACAATAAACTAAGTAGAGCACAAAGTTTTACTACTTCTACTCAAATTGTACATAGAAGTCAACGATAAATAACAAAAAGGGGACGGTCATTTAGAAATAAGAATATACATCTACCTTTATAAGGAAAATATGCATGTCCAAGTATGGAAAAGGAGAATTCTCACTTTAATATAACTCTTCTTCCCGTAATGAGAGGTTGGACTAAGAGTAGAAAGTGAAGTTCCGACTAGTAGAAGCATCATTACAATTAATCAAAATCAACAACTCTTTCTCTGAAGAAGTAACAACTCTATACATTAAGATTTACAAAATATTAATCCCTCCACAACTAGAAGATAACGATGACAATCGATTTCAAAATTCTAATTCTAACCATAGCCACCTATTATATCTGCAAATTATGATATTGTTGTAGCACCATTCCACATATCAAAGTACCTCACAATCTGCTTAATGGAAGCCAACGTCTAAATGCTTCCACATGATCTCAAGGATAACATACTTTTAATTCTTGTACACAAGAGAAATTAGCTAAACTCCAATTATTGTAAACTAAAACTTCCTTTTCACTGGGTATGTGAATCTTTTAAAGACAATACTAGCTTCATCACTTAGCAAAATTGGTTCTAGATCCACTTCTCCACTATAACTTTATGTTTGCCACATATAATATGTTGAATCTCTTAGTGCTTAGTTTAGGATACTGTTGATGGCTTTTCCTTAAACTATTGCCATCACAGGATAATTTATATTATTAGCCTCACATTACTGCCAAATGACCGTTCACAATAGGTTTACAACAAATATAAGGAGACTTTGGAAGAATATATTGAATCTATTGTTGGGAAATCACCACCATTTAGTTGTTGTCTTTTTTTTTATTTGCAATAACATTAAATGTTGCTCTATATTTCGATATTCATTATAATTAAATTCATTTTTAGATTTTGATATCTTTATTAGGGAAATTAGATGAATTCATGCTAAGTGAGTTTGTATAGATATGGTCAAACCACAACGTGATGGTGAGGTGGTTATCATGCTTCTTCCATTATCATTATTGTATCTCATTATGTGACAGTCTCATCTAACGTCCAATATAACCTGGCTTACTTGCTTTGATTAGTAATCTTTCTCTTTTAAGTTGTGTTGTAACCTAACCCACAAATATGTATTGAAGGAAAATTCTAATGTTTCTTACAACATGACTCTATACTTTCTTTATATTTTATTTTGTTGAATAAATTCTAGTTGTACTCAATTATTATTTTAAGTTACAAGTTTACATTGAGATACAAGATAATGCTAAGATGATTGTGCTTACTCTATAAAGTTAATTTCTTTACATTGAGTTAGTATGCTCTGTTGTTGATTATACCCGTTGGAAAAACCATGATTTAGATCGACAAAGAACGTAAGGAAGAACAAACTGATAAATCCTTGTTGAAAAATATTCTTCATATATTTGTTGACCTTTGTTTGGGTGAAATGGAACAATATGAGTAGGATTTATACATATAGCCCGTTACTACAAAAGTAAGGATACAAACTAGATTGAATCCAAAAAAACAATACCTTTGAGTTTGTAGCCTTACTTTTGTATTAATGGACAATGCTATCATGCTTATGTATCTCAACATAATGTTCGCATCATTTCATTTCAACTGAACAAATCATAACAAATATATTAAAAACATTTGTCAACAACTATCTATTAATATATTCACCATGGTATTATCAACAACATAGTATATATCAGCACAATTTAAAGTTGTATATATATATATATATATATATATATATATATATATATATATATATATATATATATATAAAGACAATATTAAGGTCATAATGTAGAAGACATAATAATTTTGCATCATTATCAATACAAATTAATGGATTAGATTATAACAACTTAAAATATTAAGATAACTGATGAAATCAAAAAATAAGCAAATAAGCCAAGCTGTTTTGAACTTTGGAAATGAGTGTCACATAATGAAGTAACAATCAACATAATATAAGAAACATGATAATAGTTAGACCATGACCTTGTGGTTTGACCATCTATGGACCAACTCCTTGATGAGCATGAATTTATCATGCTTTTCTAATAGAGATAGCAAAACCTAAAATAATAACTAGCTAACATAAAAATCAAAGTATTATAGTAATATTTTGTATATGACAAACATAAAACAAAAGGTTATAGCATAAAAGAGGAAAAAAATAAATAAATGATGGTAATTTTCCTACTATAGATTTAATATATTCATCCAAAGTCTCTTTGTATTTGTGGTAAACCTATTGTGAGTTGTCAGTTGGCAGCTTCTAAATGTACATATTATAAATTGTTTTGTGATGGTAGCTTAATAAAAAACCATAAACATAATCCAAAACTATTCACTAAAAATTATAGAACAGAGGACTTCGCAGTAAGCTGGCCTTTAACAATTTGCTTAAGTTGGTAATCCCCTTGGGCATATACTCCCAACCTCGGTCTAGATCAATAATAGGAGAAAGAACTTTTTCTTGTTCGTGTGAGAGAACTTAGAAATCAATTTATTTCCAACTAAATTTGGGACAAAAAAAAAACCATGTCCCCAACACCCTTTGCTAAAAGGTGCTATCTGTTTCTCAACTCTCAACATGTACAAGCTAATATGCTAATGTTGTGTGCATGGAACTATGTTAGGAGACATCAGACATGATGAAAAGAACTTTGGTAAATAGTTGTAGTATGAATTCAAAGCATGCACCGTCCTATAGTCACTTGAAGGAGTAGGAGATGGGAGAAACTTCTACCTTCTCTCAGGCGATCGCGCCCGTGTTATAATTGTCACTTTAAAGCTGTATTTTTTTAAAGTTAGCTAGAAGCTTGTCATTGTCCTGCTATCATGGTAAATATCTAATGTAAATAACTTATTTTCATTATTTCATTTACCCATTCAATAAAAAATTGAAAGATTTACTAACTTCCAAAAATGAATTTAGTTAAGAATATTCAAGATTAGAAAGAGGCAAATTAAATGTGTCTCATAAGAGGAAAGTGAGAAAAATAAAATGTTACTTACCACATTACTCAAATAAACAGGTCCATCATAAACCTTTGAAGAGTTTTTTGTCCCATGTCGCACAAAGTCCTACATCTGGTAAGAGTAGATGCAACAGCCTATGGATAAGACTTAGACTCAATTGTCAATTCATCCCCTTTCCTCCTCTCTATCTTTCAGAGCTATCTCAAAGATCAATGCTATCAATAATACCTAGCAATTATTGTCAACTTAAGCAATATTAAAATCAAGAATTCAAGCTTGAAATATAAATAATATATCATTCACCAGTTTCCCAATCAACATCCACATGGAACAGAAACATACGATTCCAAAACACAATAAAAAGAAGCATAACTAACAATTTTGAATTAGGCTTAGTATTGTAAGAAGGGATACCAGGGAAAACAAGCTAACCACATGTTGAAGTATTCCTAGTGCAAGGAGTGTGATATACTTTGATCGTATATTTGTGCATTATATATGATATTATCTTCAAATACATGCTATTAGGTACCATCTTTGGAGAATACACACACAAAAAGTGGAGCATCAAGAATGCAGAAAATATAAGGAATAAATGATAGAGTCAAGCTTGATGGCATTAGGTCTAAAAAATATAAACACACCCGAAAACATGTAGAATCATAGTTAACTTTATGTAATTTAGCTAATATGATGGTAGTGAGGGCATTGCGTAAATCAAGTGACAATGAACCTGCAACAGAGTCAACTAGGATGTTTGAAAGCAGTTAGTTATGCGAGTAATATATTAACACAGTTAAGGGGAAAAAGCTCTTCGTATTTATATTGAGAAAAAGTTAATAACATGTTAACACATACTCACAAAGAGAGCGTACACTTAGTAAATATTTGTTTATATATATAAGAAAGAAACCTTTTATTCATTAGGTATTTTGATTTTTAAAATGTTTTAGTATTATTTAACAAATATTATGGTTTTTATGATATTTTTATTATTTCTTTCTTTATCCTTAGTTTTATAAAAAGATATTTAATTTTTACAATGATATAATAATCTATTAATAACATATATACATGATTTCTTTTTATTTGGTACACAAACTATTGCAACTAATGTTATTAAACTCAATTCGACAATTAAGTGGTACTGGGGCACCTGGTTCTACTAGTGAGTCATGAGTTGAGAAATTGATAAAAACAAATATCTTTAGAATATACTTACTGGTTGATTTTTAGGATCAACAACCTTGTGTATAAAAAGTTGCCATTAACATTAGAAACATTACCATTAGAAATATTAATGGAATTCGGGAAATAAATTGTGACAATTATTATATTTAATATTGGAAAAATTGCCAACGTTAGGAAAATATGAGATTTTTTTTAACTTTAATAGATTTCAATAACTTATTAAGCTCATAAATAGAGGATGCGATTTTACCTTCAATACAAAAAGAATAACACAAATTTTCTCTACAACATATGCTTTACTCAAAAACTTTGTTAATTGCCATCATTGCATCATTGCACCCACTCTAGTAAAAAACCTACAAGCATAAAATGGAAAACTAAACCGGAAAATACAATGTAAGAAGGAAAACTAGATGACCATTGTTCGACATATTGGAATACAAAATTAGGCTTTGTTTCTTATCAACATATTTATAATAACAAATTGTATTAATGTCATTACACTATAAGATTTATAGTCTTATTTTTTTTGTCTTATCAATCTTTCTAATTCAAATAGGATGAGATTTCTATACCATGGCCCAACTCCCTCCTTTTTATTATGAGCTATAGCTATTAACATAGAGTATTTAGAGCATTTAATGTAAGCATAATGGTAGAAAATGCTCAAAATATCACTCTAAAAATATGATAAGTTCAGCATAAATAATAGAAAAAATAAAAGACACAAAAAATAAATAGAAATTTGCTAAATCATTAGATCGGTATAACTTACTATGAAAAAAATCCCAAAAGTTAGAAAAATGAAAAAACCTCCTCTTTCTTCATCACTTGTTTTGCTCAATATGCAAGGGCCTTTGCATTTGGATCAGAACCACTGCCGTGGAGAACTCATTGGAGCCACAAGATCTGAAATGGTGACTTTAAAATCTAAATTTTAAACCAAGATTTAAAACTATCGAGAGTAAGGCAAAATAAGGCAAGGAGAGAGAGGAAGAAGACATTTGGATGAAAGAGAAGGGAAATGGAACCCTAATGTCTTCCTTGTAGAAGAAAAGAGAAGAAGGCGAGGGGAAAAGGAATCCAGTGCGAACATTGCGGTGGAAAATGGAAGAAGACAAAGGGCGAGGAAACCCTAACGTCGTTGTTGTGGTGGTAATGTGAAGAAGGCAAAGGGTGAGAAAAAATCCTAGTGCCATGGAGGCCAAAGGAAGGGAAGACTCATAGATACCATAATAGATTTTGTGTAAAATGAATCTAAATTGCAATGAAAAAGAGAAAATAACAAGGTTATGTATCAAAGCAACTAAGACTAACCTAATGGGCTTACAAGAAATAAGCCCAACTAACCCTAAAAGAGCCATTACTAGCAAGAGGCCCAAAACATGGTAATGGACTAGAAACAAATATACAAAATAAGCCTTAGTAGAAAGAAAGGGAGGGTGATGTGATCATGGATTGCTTGATGATTGAAGTTTCAAGAAGGATGTGATCATGGATTGCTTGATGATTGAAGTTTCAAGAAGAGCAAGCAAGTGACAACATTGAAGATTTTCCAACTTGTTTTAATGTTTTACAAACAAAAGTTTGTTTTAGGGATTAAATTGTTAGGTTTGGATTATTTTGTACTAATTGTGAGTTTTGTGTCTTAGCTCACATTTATGTTAGACATTTTTAATTTTGGTTTTTAGTCCCTAGGTTGTATTTCAATTTTAGGGGCTGCCATATTTTTTTATGTGCCACTTTTGGACCTTTAGGTAGTAGTATAAATACTCACCTTAGGTCTTTTGTAAAAAAAATTTTGATCATCGAATGAAATTGAGATTTCTTGGAGAGCATTCTCTCTTGTTAGCTTTAGCTTGTGAGCTTTGGAATTTTGATGACCTTATAGCTAGTGACTTATAAGATATAAACTACATAAAAAAGCTATAAACTACCTTTTTCCGAACAATTGCCTAATCTTAACGAACTATAAGATCAAAGAACACTATAGCTACTACAATGTGTACTAATTTAAGCTGCTGGCAGCTGAAATAGGTTTATGGTTCCCCACAACAGAATGGAATGACAGCAAACTACCTTGAAGTAGTTAAGTGAATCTGAGATTAGAAAAGCTCCTCTTAATTGAATTTATTCCAAGCTTCCTATAATAAATTATCATACTTCTAAATTCTTAACATGATGACGGATAATTATTAAACTATTTTGTGGTTAATTTGAATATATTTTAAATGATATTATGTTTATCTTTTAATTAAATTCCCCTAGATTTAGTAAATTCAATACTTATCTTAATTTGAGAGAGAATTTGTTGATTTGAGTTTCATCCTTATTTTGTGGATTGATTTAGATAAGATTTGATCCCTAAATTACTGGATTGTAGGTAAATAGATAAAAGCACAGAAGATAAGGGTGAAGAAAAAGGAAAAAAGATCTGAAGAAACCTTATCTGATATTATTTTATCTTATGTTGAGCAAAGATAAACCACTTCGGATCTCTTTAAAAAGCCTCATCCACTAGGAGCTAGGAAACCCATCTCTGCACGAAATTTAGGGTTTTAGGGAGAGAAAGTTAGAAATTGAGAGATGGTAGCTTAAAACCCTTTACTTGGGATTGGATGTAACTTGCTGTGTGAATTCTCAAACTCAGGTTTTTATTTATGTTAAATTGATTGGTTTTCTTTTCTCTGTTTAATTTAGAGTTGAAAGCTTCATCACATTCTTTTTCTCCTTCTAACTTTTCTTATTGAATAGGAATTTAATTTGAAAAGAGGTTCTGTGAAAAGGAATTTCATCAATGAAAGTCTAGGGATAGTTTTCATTTATGAACCACTTTTAAAAAGGGAATTCTTATTGCGTGGCAACTCTTTTACCGTTTAAAGGGATTTAATCGATATAGTTTTGTCATAGAATCTGGCAAATGAGGGATCTTTGTCAGTGGTTTTTATCCTTGGCCATTAATTAACATAAGAAGTTCTTAAGTTTTGGGAATAAACATCAGTACAGTAAAATCCATGCCCAAGTGTTTTTATAAATTTTTTTTAACCTTTTTTACAATTACGAGCACTTATTTTACAATTCAAACCCAAGTTTTCTAATTGAACTAAATTGTTTTGTAGTTGCTCCATGAGGACGATAACTTGTTTTCCACTATATTGAAACGAGTTAGTATTTTAGTTCTCTAAAATACTTAACATAACACAAAGCACATTTCTCATACAAAAATAAAGCAAACATAGGAATATTCCAGAACAGAATAACACGAATGTATTGCAGTACTCAATGTAGATTTAAATTAAAATTCCTTTTAGGAGAATAGAAACATGTTTGCAAACACAAACCAAGTTAGTCACACATACGTACTGCCTCGCTGACATATCCAAAATGAAAGCAAAAATAGCACTGGAAAATCAGAATATAACACACGGAATCCGCATTGAGAATACCTTATCAACCACACGGCCATTGACATGAATGAGTCCTGCTTTAAAATAAACTTGATTGCACGCGAGCTCTGCTGGTGCTGTTGATTCGAGAAGAAATCCAACTATCGAGTCTGAGTTTTCAATATTTGATTCCGCTGTCAACGGTTTCCTCCAAACGCACACTGGAGTAATTTGATTTTTGCTCTCTATTGGAGCCTAAGTCGCCGGAAAAACCATAACCAGTGCTCTGATGCCAGAACGAAATTTATAGTTAGTAGCAGAGAGAAAGAGTGAAGGAGACGGTGAGGTTTGGAATTGAAATGTTCTCAAGGTGGAAACACGGCAACATCCACAAGAATGAACCAAAGGACACTTACCCCATTGAGAGAACGGAGAGAACGGCGAGAACAGTGAGAATGGAGAGAATGGTGGAGGAGGACAAACAGCACATCCAACCAAAGCAACGATGATGATGATTCAGCGATTAATTTCAGAAATTTGGAAGCTAGGGTTTATGGAGATAGTTCGAGGAAGGAGATGGCTCGAGGAAGTCTAGCGCTCAACGAAGGAAACAGTTTTGTTTTCAATTTTCTGCCACTAAAATATTCACTATCCGCTGGCTTAATTTCAGTGGCAAACAATTAAATAATTGTCTCCGACTATTTAGTAATCGGCCAGTGAAATTGGTCTGTGGCATCGATGGCAAATTTAAATATTTTTCAAAAAGAAAAAAATTAAAAAAAGAAAACCCGCCACCGAGTTTGCAACTGACTTGCTACTGTTTTGTTTTCCACTAACAAATTCAATGGCCATTTCAGCGGCAAAATACTCACTAACGTAATTAGTGTTAGAGCGGTAGCAATTTGGTGGCAATTTGCCACTATCAAATTTCGGTGGCAACTTTTGGTGGCTATTTACAGTTTTTCTTATAGTGCTTGTCGTCATGGTAAAATGCCAAAAAGTTTCTAGCGTCGTTGCCAGGGACTATTGATTAGATATCAATAGTCCCGAAGCGGCTACTAGTTTGAACACTTCATTCTCATTGTTCATATTCATATTTTTGTTTTCCGTTGTTTGTTATGTTATTGTTTTGTTTTGTTCTCACGTTTTGCTTTGTCTTTGAATCTTGGAATTTAAAAAAAAAAATATCATTTATACTTATCAAAACTTGATTTCTCAACAGTTGCAAGTTTTGCATTGTTGTGATTTTTGTGTAGGTAACCATTTAAATGGTGCTTGTGGTTCATTTGAGGTTGGTAACTCTTATCAATCTCAATATTACGCACCGAATAGTGTATTCTATCCTCAAACAAACAACTACCTTCCAAGCATGATGAGTCATCAGTATATGTCCTACCAAAGTTCAAATTATCTTCAATCAGATACATCTCATTACATGCCAAACGCTCAAGATAGTTATGCTCAAGAGTTGAATCAACCATATGGTAATGTAATTCCAAAATCACATGAGGTGAGGCAAGCTCATCAAGTTATTTCTCCAAGTTTAGAGATTGCATTATTATCTTTTATGCAACGAATGGAAGCATACATGCAAGAGTCTCAATATACTTTGAAGACTCATGATGAATTTATGATGAATATTGAGAATCAAATTGATCAACTCTCAAAGCAACTATTCAAAAGATCCCGAGAAACTTTTCTTAGAGAGATGGTAGCCAACCCAAGGGTAGAATGTTTGAGAGTTGATGATTTGAAAGAATCAAAAGTAGAAGATTCGAACGAAGTTAAAGAAGCTCTACTATAATATTCTTGAAAGTAATTTGATTGACTCTATAATTCAACTGGACGTAATCTATGATAGAGTTTGGATATCAAGAATATATCAAAGGACTCCATGGTTCCCCAAGTTCTTCAAGTGTCCTTACGAACATAAACATGAATTTCACCTCCATTATTCCAAGACACTTACACATTTATTAGATTACATGTTTCAAATTTTAAACCTCCATGAAAGGCTACTGTCAAGCTAGATATGTTAAACAAGCGCTTCATAGGAGGCAATCCATGCCTGTTTGGTATTTTGGTATTATTATATGTTTGCTTTGTTTTGTTTTATGTTTTCTTATTTTATAGGTGCCTTGACTCTTGGAGCATAGGATACTTGGTACTTGTTGCAACTTCAAAGCATAAGGATCAGTCTTCAAAGGGAGTACTTTCTCAACCTTCCTTTTCTAGTCTTGATTACTTGGTTGTAGATTGGAACTCCTTAGTTTGTTGATTGTATTGTGATTGGTTGTGGCATGGTATTGATTCTATATTCAAGAAGAGATCATGCATGTGCATTAGACACTTAGGATTAGTCATGACTTTCATTGCAAAATTGTATGCTCTTGAAGTGTCTAATTGGTGCTTGATTGATGAATATGTGCATAGGTCAAGAATGCTACGATTGTGGCATGTTTCATGTGTTTTGGCAATGTATTAACAATCATAGAACCAAGTGAGGATTTGAGCCTTAAACTTAGTTCTTTTCTAATCCAACAATTGAAGATTTTATAGAAAAGAAAAACTAGAATTAAAGCTTCATCTAAGATCAAATACGAATTAGTTACCCATCCGGGGACTTCAAAGACAAAGCCCCGTTTGAATTACCAAAAGCCTCATGAATCTACTCCATATTTTCTTGTTGATGGCCAAGTTCACAAAGTTAATTAATGATCAATTCATTTACTCAATAACCTTTGACTTTAACCTAAGAGGTCAATCCCTTGACTCTCCTAAGCTCAAGACAAGTATTAAACCCAAGAACTCACAACAACTACCTGCAAGTATAGTCTATCTCTAGATCTACAACGTACACAGTATAATATGCAAGAATCACACTCATATGTTACCGTCTCCAGTCTCAATACGAGTAATCATTCAATTGAATGTTAGCTACGCACCCAAAAGCATTAGCACAGCATATATACTCAAACAACTAAAATACTTCATAGATTAATAAAGAAACGGTCAAACTTCAACGTAATCAAATCCATAAAGATCCAAATATAGTAAACTATAAAATAAAACGTAAAGAAAAGAGAAGAGGGATGGAAGAAACTCCAAAGAAGAGGATTGAGGCTGGTGGAAACGTTTTGTCTTTGTCTTTCCTCCTTCGTGCTCCATGAATGAATCCTCTTGGGGTTCTTGAGATGTTTCGTTAAGATTCAACCCCATCACATCTTCTCCCTCACAAGGAGAAGCTAAACCTAGAGAAAACTAAGTCTAGAGAGAGAAGAGAGAGAAGCGATGTCTTATGGTCTGCATTCCCTCGACCTAGCACTAATTACATGTATTTATAGAATCTAAGACATGGGTTTCGTTGATTAAAGATAACATAAAATACAACACTCTATGAATTATTTAGTCCACAAATCTTCCAATAGGATCTATCATGATGTTTTAGGCGCTTCCTTGCTATGCACTTCGCTTATCTACACATCAAAACATAAAATATTATTATTTGATCAAGATAAATCAAAATAAATCAAATTAAGATAATCATCAACTCCAAAAATATAGATGGATGTAATTTAAAAGATATTTTGAGAGAAGATAAATCAATTTAATTTAAAGTGTTCCTAAAATATTATTATTTGATCAAGATAAATCAAAATAAATCAAATTAAGATAATCATCAACTCCAAAAATATAGATGGATGGAATTTAAAAGATATTTTGAGAGAAGATAAATCAATTTAATTTAAAGTGTTCCTAAATTTTCTCCACGCCCAAAAGATCTGGATAAGCAAGAGAATAAGTGAAAATTCACCACGCTTATTTGGCCTGAAATTCAAAAATTGCATTTAAGCCTCTTCTAGCCATTTTCCAAGCCTCCAACTCGTCCAAGCTCCAATCTAAGTTAAAATTCATGTAATTAGCCTCAATTCAATATAAAAACACTAAAGCAAAAATAATTTTACCTAAGACTTGCAATTACGAAAGTTTGCTATTTTTCCATCAAAATAAACTTAAAAGACATTGATAAGTGCATAATTTAAAGCACAAAAATACGTATAATTTTCACTTATCAATGCCTTCAGAGATTGTGTTAAGATAATATGATTTTTGAATCTCGGTGTTCAATTCAGCTTTGCGGGTGCTTGCTCCTTTTGATCTTTGCGCCCTCCAGAAGATCATGGCGCTACTGTTGGTGAAGCCAAAGCCTCTTGAGTTATCTTCTAACAAATTTGTCGTTTAATTTTACTTTTCTAATTACTTTAACATTTCTACTGTAACGAACCTTTGTACTTCTTTCACGCTTTGACCACAGACCAATTTAAACATATACTTGATATCCATAGCTTGATGTGTTTATTCTACTAGAGCATAATCTCGTTTTCCGTGATTTAGAAGGGATTTAATCTCTTGTAAGTATATTGCCATAACTAGTTCCTGGAATCAAGTCAGGATACTTTCTTGATCAATTGGCAAAAAAGCCTTTTCCCTTTTCAGCTTATAACAGTCAACCTTCATCCCGAATTAGTTGCTCGTTCAACATATTCCTATCTTATATGTTTCATAGCCTTCTCGAAATTTCTCTACCAATGTAATTTTCAGAGAGGATTTCCCTCTTGATTTAGAATCTTAGTCCATGATTCTTTTACTTATTTTCCAGGGAACTCTTATCCTGGTTTCCCGGAACTCCTATCCCGGAGTGGCCTATGACATACTGTGTATTATCTCGGGAGACTTTCATTCCGGAATGGCTATTAGCCTCATTGATATTGTCTTGGGGGACTTTTCCTCTCGGGATGACCATCGGCCTTATAATTATTCCGAGGGAATGACATCCTAAGATGGCACATAATCTCTTCAAATTTATTCTAAGAACTTGTATTTTGGAATGGCCTTTGGCCCTTCTTGGTATTTCAGGGAGAGAACATCTCAAGGTAGCACGTGGCCTTTTCAAATTTGATCTAAGTATTTTTGTTAGAATGGCCTGTGGCCTTTTTATTTGATATACGGGGGATTGTCGTCCCGAGATGGTCGTAGCCTCGTCAAGTTTGGTCCAAGTACTTTGCCTTGGAATAGCCCGTAGGCCCTTTTTAGTATCTCGGGCGATTATCTTCTCGAGATGGTCATAGCCTCGTCGAATTTGGTCCAAGTACTTTGTCTTGGAGTGACCCGTAGGTATTTTCTAGTATCTCGAGGAATTTTCGTCCAGAGATGGTTGTATCCTTCCAAATTTGATCCAAGTGTTTTTCTTGGGTTAGCCCGCAGGTCATTTTGGTATTTAGGGGGATTATCATCCTGTGAATTGGGGATTAAGATCTGATTTGATGTTAGGTTTCTTTTGGAGCTTATCTTATTTTCTATAGCATCAGTTTACGATGGTCTTGTCCATCTTTCTTCTTTTTTTTTAATGTTATTGATGTCGTTGCTCCAGGATTATTGTAATTGTTTCCCTTTAAGAAGCCATGATTTGGGTAGCGTAGAACTGGGATGGTCATAAACATTGCCCTTTGATAATTCACGATCTCGGAAGTGTAGATTGGGGTTTGGTCGTAACCATTTCCCTTTGACAATTCATCATCTCGGTAATGTAGATTTGGATTGGTCGTAACCATTGCCCTTTGACGATTCATCATCTTGGTCATTCAGCATATAATATTATGAAAATGATGTTAATTGTGCATACAACAATAAAAGCTAACATATAACTTAATACTATAATGCAAATATTAATTAGGAAGCATTGTACCGACAATATTCTTTTGATGCTAGCATATATGGAACTAATAAAGACAATATCATGGATGAACGTATTTTAATCAACAGACGTTGAATAGATAATATTGTTAATGCTAGCATATTAATTATGAAGCAACTATTGAGCATGAGATATTGCACAGACAATGTAATGGATGTTAGCATGTCGTATTAATATAATTTTACCGTGTAACGTCAGACTTGATTATGATGAATAAACATAGAGCATGAAGCATATAAACTGAATTAGATTATACCGTACACTAGGGATTTGGGATTTGAGTGATACTGCATAGTAGGCCAGGCCTAATAAAGTTTCACACATCCACACTTCTGCCTCTTGATAGCCCGACACGGACTTCACAACCACGATGGTTTCTGAACTGAAATGGTCTTATGTGGAACCGAGATGGTTTGTAGATTGACAAGGTCTTCTTTGAAGCAAGATAGTTCCTTTTCTTAGTGCACCAACCTTGTTTAGTTTGTTCTGACTAAGCTCTCTTTGTCTTTTTTTCTTTTTTTTTTGGGAACCAAAATGATGTATTTTGCTATGCTCACCACTGCTTTTTGATTATGTCTCTTTGTCTAATGAGGCACTGATAAGTGCAAATTAGTGTGATATTTAATAAAGGATTTGAACTTATCTTCTCTAGAAATTACATGTTTTTTTACATAATTTCACCTTTATTCCTTACTTTGTGAGTTTAAGAGTAAATAAGTGGTAATAATAAAGTTTCTAACTTTAGGAATGTATTTTCAGGTGTTTTTGGAAGCAAAATAAGAAAATCAAGTTGCTGGAGCATATAAGAGGCCAGCGCTCGAGCGCCAAACCAAGGCTCGAGCGCTAGAAGCTGAGGAACATTGGATCCTCTCTGCCAGAGTTATGAGCCTGGCGCTCGAGCGCCACTTCAGGGCTCGAGCGCCAGATGCACATGCTAGGCCAGTGCTCAAACGCCAAGAGGGCGATCGAGTGCCAGACCCCAGCCCAAAACACCTATCAATACAGGCCTTCAAAAGTTAGGAGATATGGAATTGTAGAGAAATACCCAAAGGAAAAACAATCAACCTTTAGGGTGGATGTCATGGAAGAGGTATTTCTATTAGGGAAGCAAGAAATGTATAGTGCTAGCCCTCTAGAAAAAGCTCTAGTGCAGTCTCGTGCGAAGTTATATGACTTGGAGGATGTCGAAATTGAAAATTGTTTGAGGGACCTAGATACTCTGAAAGAGGACCCCATGATAACATCTATCTCGGAACACTTATCCAAGGAGAAAAAGTCAGAAAAAAATAAGTTGGAATTGAAAGTGTTGCCATCCCATCTTAAAATATGCATTTTTAGATGAAGGGGGAGGCAAGCCAGTGATCATTAACAGTTCACTATCTTCTGACCAAGAGGCACAACTCTTGAAGGTTTTGAAAGCCAATGAAGGGGTGATGGGATGGGCACTGACAAATCTCAAAGGCATAAGTCCTTCTTTCTGTATGCACAAGATACATATGGAAGAGGATTTTAAACCTGTTGCCCAACCTCAAAGGCGATTGAATCCAACAATGAAAGAAGTAGTGAGAAAAGAAGTCCTTAAGTTACTTGAAGTTGGTATGATTTGTCCCATCTCCGATAGCGAGTGGGTAAGTCCAATTCAAGTGGTTCCAAAGAAAGGAGGGATGACGGCCATTGAGAACGAAAAAAATGAATTAATCGCTACAAGGACAGTGACCAGGTGGCGAATGTGTATTGATTATAGAAGATTAACTCAAGCCACCAGGACAGATCATTTTCCCTTACCTTTTATGGACCAAATGCTTGAGAGACTGGCTGGCCAGGCATTTTACTGTTTCTTGGATGGATATTCTGGTTATAACAAAATTTTGGTGAACCCAGAAGATCAAGAAAAGACAGCCTTCACATGTCCATTTGGAGTTTTTGCTTATAAACTTATGTCGTTTGGACTGTGTAATGCGCCTGCAACCTTTCAAAGATGCATGCTCGCCATTTTTTCGGATTTGGTTGAGAAATGTATTGAGGTTTTCATGGATTACTTTTCTGTCTTTGGGAAAAGTTTTGAAGAATGTTTGAACAATCTGAATATTGTGCTAGGAAGATATGTTCAAACAAATTTAGTGCTTAACTGGGAGAAGTGCCATTTCATGGTAGAGGAAGGGGTGGTGCTTGGTCATTAGATCTCGTCTAGAAGGATCGAGGTTGACAAAGCAAAAGTGGAAGTTATTGAAAAACTTCCACCACCCGTGAATGTTAAAGGAATAAAGAGTTTCTTAGGACATGCCGGTTTTTACCGGAGATTTTTTAATGACTTCTCCAAGATTGCCAAGCCACTTAGTAATCTTTTGGTTAAAGATGTAGATTTCAATTTTGATACTAATTGCTTGGAGGCATTTGAGAGACTGAAGGAAAAACTGATTATGGCACCAATCATAGTTGCTCCAAATTGGTCTTTGGACTTTGAGCTTAACTGTGATGCGAGTGACTATGCTGTGGGTGCCGTATTAGGCCAAAGAAATGACAAATTTTTTCATCCAATACATTACGCTAGTAGAGTACTTAATGATGCACAGGTGAACTATGCAACAACAGAAAAAGAATTACTAGCGATTGTATATGGGTTGGAAAAATTTAGGTCTTATCTTATAGGGTCAAGAGTGATTGTCTATAATGACCATGCAGCCATAAAATACTCGGTGACTAAGAAAGAGTCGAAGCCAGATTGCTTCGTTGGATTCTCTTGCCGCAGGAATTCAATCTAGTCATCAAGGATAAAAAGGGATGTGAAAACTTTGTGGCTGATCATCTTTCCCGACTTCATAACACAGAGGGGACCAGCGAAGCAGATGAGATTGTCGAGGAATTTCCAGATGAACGATTGCTGTTAATTCAAGAAAGGCCATGGTTTGCTGATATGACAAATTTTAAAGCAGCAGGAGTAATTTTGGATGGATTTTCTTAGCAACAAAAAAAGAAGTTCTTAAAAGACTCTTCTTACTTCGTTTGGGATGATCCTTATTTATTCAAAATTGGAGGAGATGGTCTTCTGAGACGGTGTGTTTCCCGTGGAGAATCTAAAAGCATATTGTGGCATTGTCACAATTCACCCTATAGGGGACATTTTAATGGGGAACGCACTGCAACCAAAGTACTACAGTCCGGTTTCTATTGGCTGACAATCTTCAAAGATGCTCACATCTATGTGAAGCAGTGTGATAAGTGCCAAAGAACCGGAGGAGTGACAAGGAGAAATGAGATGCCTCTGACAGTTATGTAGGAGGTAGAGGTTTTTGATTGCTGGGGAATTGATTTTGTTGGTCCTTTTCCACCTTCTTTCAACAATGAATATATATTGGTGGGAGTAGACTATGTTTCAAAATGGGTAGAAGCAATTCCCTTTGCAAGAGCTGATGCAAAGATGGTAGTGACATTCTTGAAAAAGAATATATTCTCAAGGTATGGTTCCCCAAGAGTACTCATCAATGATTGGGGTTCGCACTTTTGCAACTCCCAACTAAAGAAAGTCTTGGAACATTATGGGGTGAGACATAAAATTGCTAGTCCATACCATCCCCAAACTAATGGTCAAGCTGAAGTCTCAAATAGAAAAATCAAGAGAATTCTGGAAAAGAACGTTAGTGTTTCAAGTAAAGATTGGGCCATTAAATTAGATGATGCTCTGTGGGCGTACCGGACAGCTTTTAAAGCTCCCATAGGATTGACTCCTTTTCAATTAGTCTATGAGAAGTCCTGTCACTTACCGGTAGAACTAGAACATAAGGCATATTGGGCTTTAAAGTATTTTAATTTTGACCAAACAACTGTTGGAGAAAAAAGAAAAGTACAACTTCATGAATTGGAAGAATTGAGACTCCAAGCTTATGAGTCATCAAGGATATATAAAGAAAGAATGAAGTTGTATCATGATAAAAAGTTGGTCAAAAAGGTTTTCAGTCCCGGGCAATATGTTTTACTCTTTAATTCTAGAGTGAAGTTATTCCCGGGAAAATTAAAGTTCAAGTGGTCCGGACCCTTTAGGGTTAAGGATGTAAGGCCTTATGGAGCTGTTGAGATTGAAGACCCAGTGAGAAAGAAAAGCTGGGTTGTAAATGGTCAGAGATTGAAGCTATATCTTGGTGGTGACGTTGAGCGGCTAACCACCATAATGGGTTTGAAGGAAGCATAAACATGCTACAGGCGTCGAGCTATTGATGTTAACCAAGCGCTGATTGGGAGGCAACCCAATATTGTGTGTTTATTTTTTATGTTTTCCTGTAAATAGAATAAATAAATTTGATGAATTTTGAAAGAATTTTTGTGAGAAAGTTGAAAATTTGAGCAACTGAAGAAGTCTTTTTCACTGTCCAGTTTTTGGACCTGGCGCTCAAGCGCCAAGAGGGTGCTCAAGTGCCAAGGGCATTTAATTGGCGCTATTTTCAAAAAATTTGGTCAGATGTTGGTGCTCGAGCGCCAATATCAGCGCTTAAGCGCTAGAGACAGCTGAAAAGTCTTTCTTCACTGCCATGTATTTTGGGTTGGCGCTCCAGCGCCAGAAAAGCGAAACGGTTGATCTGCTCATCAATGCACTAGCGCTTGAGCGCCAGAAGCAGCGCTCGAGCGCCAGTCACGCGTTGGCTTTAAAAACAGCGCAGATTGAGTGTTCTTTTCACAAAATTTCTTTTCTCTCTTCTCTGTTACGCGATACAAATCATTTCTCACATTAAAGCTGTCCAAATTCATCAAATTTCTCAAGTTTTTCATCAATCATCATCATGTTCAGGTATTGTTCATCTTTTGATTCATTGTTCATGTTTCCATTTCAATTTATGATGTGATTTTGATCCTTTAGAAGATGATGAACATGAACATGAACATGAACATCTGAGGCATTCTTAGTACATTATAATTTGGGTTTTCTTTTCAAAATGTTGTTATTTTGGGCTATTCTCTGTGTTTTTTAAATTCTAAAGTTATGAAGTAATGGAGGAATTATGATGAAATTCTGAATGGTATTCTGAATATAACGAAATTCTAAGTTATGTTCTTCATTTGGAAATTAAGTTATCTGTGATGAATAGTCCATTTTTGAAACCCAAATATACATTGTATTAGTGAACATGATGATGTTGATGATTTTAGTGTGTTGTTGCTAATTTTGGAGTTTTCTTTGAATAACGTACAGGAACCGAGGAAAGGCACCCGCCCATGAGCCCGAACGTGCCTCTAAAAAGAGGAAGGAAGGCCCCATAGGAGAAGAGGAGGTTCCTCATCCCAGGGTGGTGGTTCTGACCACCCCCAACGGTTCATTGACTGAGAGAGGGCTGAACGGTTCCGAGTCATTGATGACTGGAACTTCATCGCAGAGCGAAGGGTTGAGTTGCGAGATGGAGAATGCCAAGAGTTCACGGGCATGCTCACTCTCCGCAACTGGAGGTCTATTGCATTGCTCCGGAGAAGTTCGACCCGGAGATCGTGAAGGAGTTTTATGCCAATGCCTTTGGGGGTAAAGACACCAAGACCCGTGAGAAGGTGTCCACTGTCCGCGGGATACGGGTACCATATGATGCCGACTGGATAAATGAGAAGATTGGCGGCGGAGTCATTTCACCTATCTCGGCATATGAGAGAAGTGAAGGGGTGGTGGACGACTTCACAAGAATGTGGAATCAGGGGGATTTGGACCTCCAAACGACTTTGGAGAGGATTTGCTATGAGGACCGGAAGATTATGGAGACGACCTCGGAACGGAGTTCCTCACAAGGTTCTCCGGGGACACATGACTGTGGTCTTCAAATTGTGGATGACCTTTATCCTCGCCAACCTCCGGCCGAAGTCCCATCCCTCTAATCTTCCACTTGAAGAATGCCATCTCCTAGGATGTATCAGACTCCCGGCATCACGGTCGACCCGGCTCGGATTATTTCTGACATGATTTGGGCTAATGTACATAAGGGTGGCACGAAACAGAGCTTGGCATTCCTGTCTCTCATCACTAGCTTATGTGAAGATGCGGAGGTTCCAGTCGTTCGTAGCCAGAAAATTAGGGAGCCCATTGACAAGAAGTATTTCCGGTACCACTGTGCGGATAGGTATCCGAATGCACCGCCTGCACCACCGCCGCAAGTTTCCCCGCGAACAATGGAGGATTTGTGGGGCCGTATCAGCACGAGGCTTGATCACAATGACAAGCAATTTGCTGCCCTAGATTGGGAGATGACTAGTCTTCACCTCTCCCACTACTTGATGGCCCAGCACACTATGCCAGGCCAAACATTTTTCCAGCCCCCGGAGGCGTTTATCACACATTTGGATTGGCCTGGGGACCAGCCAATTGCACCGGGGGAGGCAGCTGGAGAGGGAGGTGAAGGAAGTGGTGGTAGTAGTGGTAGCGGGGAAGACGATGGGTCTGGTGGCGATGGGGACATCGACCTCAATGATTATTTGGAGGATGATGACCCATTGATTTGATAGGGAAGTTTCTGTTGGTTTCTGTTGATTTCTCTTGTTTGACTTGTTTTATTTTTCTGGTTGTTTTTATTTTTTTACTTTTAGTTTTAGTTTTATAATAAATTATTGTAGTTTTTGTTTCTTTTTATGAAAAATAAATATATTTTAAATAAAAAGTTTGTTTTGTTTCAATGGCAAGTGTTGGTTCTAGTTGTGTGAAAAATGAAAGTTGTTATGATATTGCTTGGTTTGAAAAAAGAGGAATTGTGAAAAATACTGATTTGAAAGTTAACCAATGATGAGATGATTTTTGTGCATTGGGAATTGTGAAAAATTATTTTCAAGGTTAAAGCCTTTTTAGCCTTGTATGTTGAGTGAATCCCACAAAAATGTATGAGAGTCCTCTTTGTTAACTTGAATGGATTTTGTTTGATTTTGTAATTGCCATGATCAATTGAGACTTAGAAATGATAGAGGCATAGTTTTCTTGA
This sequence comes from Cyamopsis tetragonoloba, assembly GCA_037177725.1. Taxonomy (NCBI): domain Eukaryota; kingdom Viridiplantae; phylum Streptophyta; class Magnoliopsida; order Fabales; family Fabaceae; genus Cyamopsis; species Cyamopsis tetragonoloba. The sequence goes on along the minus strand of CM074125.1, from coordinate 33,439,655 downwards.
TTGAGTTCGAGCCAAAAAGCTTACCTGTGAAATTACATCTTTTGTTGGTACCCACTTTGAGCCATGAATTCTTTCTTAAACCCTAAGATACATATGTGAATGTTTTATCCTTACCTTTGAGTTGGAGAAAAATATTTATATGTTCAGGGGGAATAATGGGTATACCAATGATGTATGATTATGTTGGCTTAGAAAAATGAATCAAGTGTTTCTGGTATGAGCATAAGTCCTTGGGCAACCTTGTGTACATATGTGAAAAAGAAAAAGAAAAGAAAAGAAAAGAAAAAGTAAATAAATAAAGAAATTGGAAGGTGCCTTGGAAAATAAGAAAGAGAAACACTTAAAAGGAAGTATGAGGTGAGCATGTTCTGTAGAATAGGTTGGGGGGAAACTTGTAAACATATGAAAAATTTTCTCCAACTCGTTTTGCATATCCAGAAAAACAAAGATTCTTTGTAACCCAGCCTCATTACAACCTTTTGAAAAGACCTCTTGATTTACTGTTCGATTTTGTGAAATGGTTTGATGGCAAATGAAAAACAAAATTTAAGTTAAGTGACACTGAAGAATGGAGCGAAAATGACACCATGTAAGGTTTGAGAGTAAACCTTTGTTACTGGTTGATTACAATTTCCTTTGCACTTAAGTCATAAACTGGTCCGTTGCTTCTGTAAATTAGGTGATCACAAAGTTTCTCTTAACTCTTACCATGCATATCATGAAGATTGAAGTTTGATACAGTTGCTCTAACCCATACTTGCCATGTTTCTTTTGTGTTTTTCTTTGTTTTAGGATACATTGCTTGAGGACAAGAAAAGTCTTAGGTTGGGGGGAGTTTGATAAGTGCAAATTAGTGTGATATTTAATAAAGGATTTGCACTTATCTTCTTTAGAAATTACATGTTTTTATACATAATTTCACCCTCATTCCTTACTTTGTGAGTTTAAGAGTAAATAAGTGGTAATAATAAATTTTCTAACTTTAAGAATGTATTTTCAGGTGTTTTTGGAAGCAAAATAAGAAAATCAAGTTGCTGGAGCATATAACAGGCCAACGCTCGAGCGCCAAACCAAGGCTTGAGCGCCAGAATACGTTGATTGGATCCTCTCTGCCAGAGTTATGAGCCTAGCGCTCGAGCGTCACACTAGGGCTCGAGCGCCAGAATACGTTGAACATTGGATCCTCTCTGCCTGAGTTATGAGCCTGGCCCTCAGCGCCACACCAGGGCTCGAGCGCCAGACGCATTAATTAGGCAATTAAGCTCATTAACCAGCACGTGTCAGGCCAGCACTCAAGCGCCAAGAGCGCACTCGAGCGCCAGACCCCAGCCCAAAACACCTATAAATACAGCCCTTTAGAAGTTAGGAGATATGGAATTTTAGAGAAATAAACCACAAAGTATAGGCTTTAGTCAAAGTTCTAATACTCTTAGATTTAGTTCTTGAAGTTCATGGCCTTGCTAGGCTAAGCTTTCCACCGGGATTGAATGTAATTACTTCGTCTCTTGTTTCTTTCGATTGTTAGTTTATATTATATATGAATTGGAGTTCTTCTTTTGTTCTTCTTTTCTTGGTTTAAGTTTGATCACCTTTTGCCATGTGTTAGTTTATTTGCGCAGTTGAGAAACTGGTTTATAAATGGATTTGGAGAAAAACTCTCATAAAACCTTCTAGTCTAGGGATAGATGGAAGTGCTTATGATTGCTTTCTACTCTGCTTAATGCAAGACGTAGTTCCTAAAGTGCCAAGGGATTGAGCCATAGAAACTAGTGTCTTAGAATCAAGTGACAAAGGGATTTGCACTTGTGACATTAAGTATGCATCTTTTCTTATAATATTTAACTAAGATTGAAAGAAACAAGGTTAGGTAATGAAACTCAATCCCAGGTGAATTGTTATTTTATTTGTTTATCTCTTCATCTAGTGTTTATTTTATTTTCCATTCATAATTAATATGTTTTTGGGTATTCTGTCAACTTAACTCTTAATCGAATAAATTCAAGTGCTCCCTATGGACGATAAACGTATAGTCAGTATATTAAAACGAGTTAACCCTTTCCAGCACCATTAAAAGGTTAACAGGCACATGGGCTTTCCTTTGTTTTCTAGTTGCACCACTTCTTCCCTTTTATGTTTCTTTCTCCATTCTATTTTTTACCTGGTCTTTTCCCTTGCATTTTGTTTACTTCCTCTTTTTTCTGAACGAGATGAATTTTTTGCTACACACACCACCGTTTTTTTGTTTTTTTAAGGCGCATGAGCCTTACTCTTTTTTCTGGCTGCAACACTTCTTTCCTTTTTCTGTTTTGCTGCCTGCACCACCCTTGCTGACTGTACCATTCCTTCCTTTTTATTTTCCTTATCATCATTTTGTTTTTTTTTTGTGGTAGATGTACCACATGGGCTCTCTTCACTTCTTTTATTTATTTTTTTAAAGGGGACCACCCGATTTGGCAGGTGGCCTTTTCTGCTAGGTGCACCACCTGTCTTCCCTAACCTAGGAAAGTGAACGCAGCACCACGCCGCAACACTCCTTGCCTTCTTGAATAGTTGCGCAACCCAGCCATCCACATCAGCACAGTCACAGTGCCGCACCACAACCACGGGTCGCCACTATCCCACCACGCACCAAGGGCGCACACGTTGTTCATCTACTGCTCTTTATGTCACCGTATTGAAAAGTAGGGTGCACCTACTCCTGTGCGTTGTTCTCGACTTCGCCACCGCCATTGTTTCTGGCGATCGACACACCTGCTTCTCCGTCACCTTTCTTGTCACTAGTGGTGTTAAAAGTCACAACCGCTCCTTAGTATTCATCATTAAATTTTCGGCAATCTATTGGCATCGAGGCTTCCTTGACTTCAAGCTTACGCATATGTTTCCACCTTCTCACAGTAAGTTTCACTCTGTGGTTCATCCTACTATCTCTTTAATTGCATCGGTTCAACCTACTCTGTAACGGATCCTGCAGTTCTCCCTTTTCGATTAAAAATCTAAATTGAAATTTACTTTTTTTAGTTTATCACCATCGAAGTTCTTCTCGTGATGCCAGCCATTGTAAAGGATGGGAAAACGCTTTACCGTTCCCCACAAACTTATAAAGTGGTCATTAAGTCATTAAATCATTAGATATTATCATGATAATTCTGTATACCAAATTTTAAAAGAATCGAACATCTCTAAATACGTCATCTTGTAGGTGACATTTATGTATGTTTTAAAATGCCTTTTATTCATTAAATTAAAGTCGATAGATGAAAGATCAAAAAGTTTTCAAATCAAATAAAATTTTGTATAGTTGATCAATATACTATGAACACTCAACTAAACAGGCGGATTGGTGAAATTCGATGACTATATGGAGTTATAAAGTGGAATAAGTGTGGCAACACTTACTCTTTGAATAAATGAATCCTTCGTCTCTCAATCTATATATATATATATATATCCTAGAGTAAGCAGATCCTCTTATATATATACACAAACATGTATACACTAAATAACCCAACATTTCATGAGCTTCCTGATATGTAGTTTTAAGTCTTCTCTGTAGATAAAAACATGTTACTGTAGCTTCCTAATATCTAGTTATTCATTTAGTTCACAGTTTAAAAAAATCTTTTCTCCTTTTCTCCCTTTTCTTTCCCTTCTCCAAATATGCCTTCTGCAAAACGCTAATAACGTTAGAACAAGTCACCCTGATGTGATGGTGAGTAAGGATCTAGCTTCAATTGGCATAAATTCTTGAAGAGCTTGGATGAATTGGCCAAAACCTTCAAAATGGGTTTAAACCCATTTTTTATGCCTAAACCGAAAATGATGGAAAGGAGAAGGAGATGGAAGAATTAGTGATTGGATGCCACAATCAACCTAGGTTGATTGATAAACCCTATTGGGATTTGTGACAAGGGAGCTAAACTCCATTGATAAGAATCAAGGTTTCAAAGTTTCTCAAGCTATGAACAAAGAGAGAATTTCTCCCAAACAATTTCAATCTATTTTCATTCAATCAAAGTCTATTTATTGTGTTTTCACAAATTGTATATGTACTTTCTATCAACAAGGACCTAAGTGTAGGAAGGCTAAAGCATGAGGACCACATAGTAATGCCCTTGAACATATTTAAAATACCAAAACAGCCCCTACACTAACAATGATTCAAAACAGCCCCAAATCTATGTATTTATTACAATCATGAAAAAGTGAAAGCATTTGTAAGGTATGTCTTTGTGAAGCTCCAACTTTGAACTCAACAAGTCTTGAACAAGGCCTTCAAGCTTCTTCTTCTTTGACCTAGTTAAAGGTCCATCACCTAGAGTGTTCTTAGGTTCCTCTTCAATTCCTTCAACTTCCACAAGCTCTTGATCAACCAAATCTACATCATCCTCCCATCCATAAAGATGATTTGTCCTCAAATCCGAATCCAAAGTACCTACATCAAAAGGAGAGAGGTCACAAACATTGAAAGTTGAAGAAACATGATGTTCACCTTGAAGATCAATTCTATATGCGTTGTTGTTGATCTTTTCCACCACTTGGAATGGTCCTCCACCTCTAGGTTGTAATTTTGACTTCCTCTCATTAGGAAATCTCTCTTTCCTAAAGTGAACCCAAACCCAATCTTCAGGTGCAAATACCATGGGCTTCTTCTTCTTTTTTGCCATCCTTGCATAATGCTCCATCTTTTTCTCCACTTGGGTCTTCACCTTAGCATGTAGCTTCTTAACAAAGGAATCTTTTGCTTCACCATCCCTATGCAACAAAGACTCATCAAGAGGCAAAGGCAATAAATCCAAAGGGGTTAGAGGATTAAAACAATACACAATTTCAAATGGAGAGTGCTTTGTAGTAGAGTTGGACACCCTATTGTAAGCAAAATCTATATAAGATATACAATCCTCCCAAGACCTCAAATTCTTAGAGACAAAGGTCCTTAAGAGGGTATCAAGTGTTCTATTAACTACCTCCGTTTGTCCATCCGATTGTGGATGACAAGTGGAAGAGAAAGAAAGCTTTGTACCCAATTTGGCCCAAAGTGTCTTCCAAAAATGAGATAGGAACTTGGTGTCCCTATCACTCACAATGCTCATAGGTATACCATGCAACCTAACAATATGGTCAAAAAATAAATTAGCAATTAAAGTTGCACAATCACATTTTGCACAACGTATAAAGTGAGCCATCTTTGAAAACCTATCCACTACCACAAAAATGCTATCCTTACCCTTCTTGGACCTAGGCAAACCAAGTACAAAGTCCATAGAGATATGTGTCCAAGGAGAAGAAGGAATAGGTAAAGGCATATATAAACCATGTGGCATGAGTCTAGACTTAGCTTGTTTACACACAATGCATCTCTTACAAAGTTTTTCAACATCTTTCCTAATGTGTGGCCAATAGAACTTAGCATGCAAAACATCCAATGTCTTAGCCACACCAAAGTGACCCATTAGACCACCCTCATGAGCCTCCACTACAAGCAAATTCCTTAAGGAACTATGAGGCACACAAAGCAAATTACACTTGAAAAGGAAACCATCTAAAAGATGAAAATCCTCACTTGCCTTGAGGATGTGCCTCTCGGCCATATCATGTAATTCTCCAAAAATTGTTCCAAAATCACTATCACAAGCATACAAGTCTTTTAAGAAATCAAACCCCATAAAATGAGAGCTAAGGGAGGTTAACAGATTATACCTTCTAGATAAGGCATCCGCCACCTTATTTGCCTTTCCTTGCTTGTGTTTAATGACATATGGGAATTGCTCCAAGAACTCTACCCACTTAGCATGTCTCTTGTTCAATTTTCCTTGGCCTTTAAGGTACTTTAGTGATTCATGATCACTATAGATAACAAATTCCCAAGGAAGCAAGTAATGAATCCAAGTTTGAAGAGCCCTAATTAATGCACACAATTCTTTGTCATAAGTAGGATAATTCAAACATGCACCACTCAATTTTTCACTAAAATAGGCTATCGGATGCCCCTCTTGAAGGAGGACAGCCCCTATTCCTATATTAGAAGCATCACATTCCAACTCAAAAGACTTTTGGAAATTAGGCAAAGCTAAGATTGGTGCATTTGTCAACCTTTCTTTCAAGGTAACAAAGGCATCTTCTTGCTTAGGGCCCCATTGAAATGTGACACCCTTCTTGACTAGTTCATTCAAAGGAGAGGCTATAGAGCTAAAATCCTTAACAAATCTCCTATAGAAACTAGCCAAACCATGAAAACTTCTCAACTCTTTTACACATGTAGGCCGCGGCCATTCCTTAATAGCCTTAACCTTGGTGTCATCAACATGGGCACCTTGCTCACTAATCACAAAGCCAAGAAATACAACCCTATGCATACAAAAAGAGCATTTCTCTAGATTAGCATATAACTTGGCACATCTCAAAGTGAGTAACACTTGTTCCACATGCTCTAAGTGTTCATCAAAAGTCCTAGAGTAGATAAGAATATCAGCAAAGTAAACTACCACAAACTTACCCATAAAGTTTCTTAGGATATGATGCATAAGTCTCATAAAAGCACGAGGAGCATTGGAAAGTCCAAAAGGCATTACAAGCCATTCATACAAACCAAACTTTGTTTTAAATGTTGTTTTCCATCACCTTCTTTCATTCTAATTTGGTGATAACCACTTCTCAAATCAATCTTGGAAAATAAAGTAGAACCACAAAGTTCATCAAATCTAGGAATGGGATGTCTATACCTTATTGTGATTGCATTAATGGGTCTACAATCACAACACATTCTCCACTTACCATCCTTCTTGGGCACTAGGATCACCGGAACCGCACAAGGACTCAAACTCTCTCTAATCCATCTTTTGCTCATGAGATCATCCACTTGCTTTTGTATCTCTTCACTTTCTTGTTGATTTGCTCTATAAGCCGGTCTATTTGGAATGGAGGAGCCCAAAACAAATTCAATTTGATGCTCTATGCCACGGATTGGTGGCAATGCCTTGGGCATGTCTTTGGGGAAGACATCTTGAAACCTATCCAACATTTTAGCAAAAACACTAGGCACAACATGGTTAGAATCATTAGCATCAATATGCAAGCACATATCATTAGGAACCAACATGTACATAGGCTTTTGAGCAAGAAATAGGCTTTTCAATTCATGTTTAGAAACAAGCAAATTGGAATGAGAATCGTCCTCATTTGCCTCTTGTAGCTCTCGGCCATGTGGCCTTTTAGAGGACTTTGAAGAGCTTTTTGAGCTCTTTTTCCCTTCATCACTACCAAAAGGGTTAGTGAAACCCTTGTTGGATTTCTTCAACTCCATTTGTTCCCTTTCCCTCTTCTTTTTCATGAGGTGTGGGTCATGTCCAACCTCTTTGGGACTTAAGGGAATTAGGGTATACTTTGACCCCTTAAACTCAAACACATACTTATTTGTATGCCCATCATGTATTGCATTTCTATCATATTGCCAAGGCCTTCCCAACAAGATATGGGTTGCCTCCATGGGCACAACATCATACACAATACAATCATGATATTTACATATTTCCAATTCCACCAAAACTTGTTTATCTACAAGCAATTCACCATTATCATTTAACCATTGAAGTTTATATGGTTTGGGGTGGGGGGTAGTAGGCAAATTGAGTTTAGAAACCAATCTAGTGCTAGCTACATTTACACAAGATCCACTATCAATGATTTAAGAACATGTAGCATCTCTTACCAAACACCTTGTATGGAATATATTTTCTCTTTGGGATGAATTATCATCCTTTGGATGACTACCCAAGAGTCTTCTTACCACAAGTAGATCTCCTTCATTTGGATACAATTCTTCATCACTACTAGAAGCTTCACATGAAGAAGAGTTAGAAGAGGATGTATCATTAGAAGAACTAGAAGTAGAATGATAAACACCATCCACACAAATCATGGTCTTTTTTGAAGGGCATTGAGAGGCTATGTGACCTCTACCCAAGCATTTAAAACACTTGATTGCACTAGATTTTTCATGCTTTTCTTCGCTACCATGAACAACTTCCTTAGACCTTGAAGTTGAGGATTTATGTGAAGAAAATCCTTTATGGCCGTGGCTAACATCATGGGTTTTGTGACTCCTTTTCCAATCTTTTTTGAAGTCACTTTTCACATCTCTTTCAAAACCTCTTTTGCAATCTCTTCTAGAATCATATTTTGAAGAATACTTATCATAAGAGCTAGAATGAGATTCAACTCTTTGGCTTTGATGCAATAATGCTTCCATGGATGCATGATCATGTAACTCAACAGTGTCCCTAATTCTAGAATGCAAACTATCTAAAAATCTAGCCATAGTAGACTCTCTTGGATATTAGCTCTAGTGAGAGCTATCCACATCTCTCTATAATACTCTTCAACACTCTTACTACCTTGACAGATAGTTTGGAGTTTCCTATGCAACTTTTTGACATAATGAGGGGGAAGCCACCTAACTCTAAACCTACCCTTAAGCTCTTCCCAACTATAAATGGGGTGCCAAGGCATAGCCGTTTTCTTGTGATTATCCCACCACAATAAAGCATAGTTTGTCAAATGAACCGTTGCTAAGGCAATTATTCTTTCATCATCAAACCTTTGAGCCTCAAAGATTTGATCAAGTCTCATTTCCCACTCTAAGTATTTTTCCGGATTTACATTTCCATCAAATGTGGGAATCTCTAACTTCACACCAAGATACCTATTTTCATGGCCATTTCTTGCATTAGGTCGAGGCATATCATGCCTATTTCCATCACGTAAATCATCATGCACATGTCTATGATTTCTAGTCCTATGATGCCTAGGTAAATCATGTAATTCCTCTTCACTATCACTAGAAACATCATGCATAGTATGAGGATTATTATGAGTTCTATGTGATGTACTTGCTCTATGTTGCCTAGAAGCATTTTTAGCAACCCTAGGATCATGATCATCATATGCATTGAGAAACGGAGAGGGAATACCTTCACTTACCCTAGGAGGAGGATGCATTTTCTCATTGCCATGCTTGTGGTTTCTATGAGCTTCTTTGGACTCTTTTATGTTGTCCAACTCATCATACACATCTTCAAGTTCTTTTGTCACAATTTTCTTCATATGGGATGTTAATTGTTCCAAGAAAAGCTTGTTAGCACCCAAGGATGAAGACTCATTTGGATCCTCCATAGTACAAATTACAAAAGAGAACCTATACAAGTGTCTAAAAAGCAAAAATCTATGCAAGCCAAGTGGCTCAAACTAAACCAAAAATAAGAAAAATTTACAACAAATCAAAAGTGAAAAAGAAAGAAATCCTAACTAAGGACCTCACAATCATACAAAGCTCACAAGTATATCACTCAAGTCAAACTCATGTATGCACTCTTTGTTAAGGATTTTTCAACAATGAAAGTCTCTCTTGCCTTAAAGTACAAGAAACTTAGTCTAATGAGACTAGCTTGATGGTTCCCAAGTGGCAAAACTCAACAAAGTTTATCAAAAATCTAAGCAAGATGTGACAAATAAGTACAAAGAAGTGAAATACTCTATGACAAAACCATGAGAAGTGAAATACTCTATGACAAAACCAAGAGGTCAAGACAAGCAACAAAATGGCTAACTCAATGAACAAAAGATACACAAAATGGAATACATGTATGAGACAATGGCACAAGAATGGAGACACGCTAGGAAAACCCACAATTTCAAGAAATTAATAGGAAGCTAAAATGTCCAATAATGAATAAATCAAGCACTAAGCATCTCAATCAACAAGCAAATACACCCTGACGTCGAAAATTAGATCATGTCTTGCTTGAGCGACAATTGCCCCTCAAATGATGAACTTTTTGTCCCCCGCTTCAAATTCACCTTTAAATGATACAATTCAGGTCCAATTTTGTCGTAACATAATCATCTCTCTAAAACACACAAATAAATTCAATTTTTTTTAAGAGATTTAAACTTTAAATATACACAATTAAATCTAAATAAGAGTATAAACTCATGATAAAATCACTTAATTCTAGTAGTTATCAAAAACCATCTCATCATTTTTCCAACATACACTGCTATTTTACATGAATAAAATTAATTTAAAGTTTATAATACATATAGAAAATGACTGAAAATCGAGACACTTACTTTTAACATGGAATTTGCTTCTTATTAATTTTACTAAATGCAAGGATGGATTAAGTAACAAAATGAAATGCTCCAAAATAATATGAGGGCTTTATTTCCATAAGCAGTTAGTAACTTTATTGCAGGAAAATGAGTCAACATATTAATTGGTGAAATACAAGCATTAACTACAAGTGTATGGCCTATATGATTATATTAATTAAAAAAATACAATTGGTGTTAATGATAAAGACATTTTACTTTTTCATTCTCGTGCATATTTCATCTCAAGTAACTCTCAATTTTAGGAGTCCTTCATTTTCGTGTTAAGAATTAATTTAAATTCAAAACTCTCTTAGTTACTAACTTAATTTTATGATTTTCATCAAGAAAGAAATTTATCATTGATCAACAATAAAGAGGATAAGTATTGCACAAGCAGTGCTATGTACAATAAAAATGTATGAGACTATCAGGTCCATTAAAATACCCTTTTACCAGCAAAACAAAGACAAAGAAACAAAAAACAAAAAACAAAAAAAAACAAAAAACACTAAATCAAAGAAGTTATTTGGACAAAATAACAAAAGGAAGAAACTGAGTGTTTACAAAGATATTCATATACAAACCAGCCTGAGTTAACAAAAATGATCACAGCCACCAACAATCAAAGTAAATAAGTATCAAAATTTAATTAAGAAGTTAAAAATAGGGCAGAAACACCCCTACTAAAAAAAGCTGAATTAGCTGCAAAAACTTAGTGTCGGCCACGACACCGACGCTATTAGCATCGGCAGGGTCAACGCTATTAGCATCGGCAGGGTCGACGCTATTCCCATGCAATTTTTGACATTCTATAATTAATGTAATTGTGACCACGTAGCGGCGACCAGGTCGACGCTAAAATTTGCGGCGACCAGGTCGACGCTAAAATTTGCGACGACCAGAGTCGTCGCTAAATTTAGCAAGAAAATCAACTTAGCGTGGGCTGGGCCGACGCTAATGTGAAAATTATGGCGCGTATTAAATGTGACAAGTTAGCGGCGGCCCTTGGCCGCCGCTATGTTTAAATGGTACAATGCCACGTGTTTTATTTCAAATTACCGTCGGCTTTGGCCGCCGCTACTGTCAATAATAGACAGAATTTGGATATTCTTCCCCACTTTGTCTCCCTCTCTTTTTCCCTCTCCTCTCCCTCTCTCTTTCTCCTCGCCACCATCCACCAGCGTCGCTCCTTTTTCCGGCCACCGTTGTCACATTTACCACCGTACAAGTCATCCTCACCCTTCCCCATTCGTTTTGGACCGATTAATTTTCGGTTTTGCCCACCCATCCCAAAACCCTAACCGAAATCCCTTCTCCAACCATCACCGCCGCCGTGCGCCACTGCCATTGAAGGCCTCCTCCTCCACCAGTGACAAGCAATAGGTATTCTTCCACCTTCTCCCTTATTTTTCGAAAAAAAAATTATTTGTTTAATTTTTGTAATTGGATTATTTTGTTTCTCATTTCCTAAAATATTCATATAGGAAACAATGAAAATTAGAATTGTATGCATATATACATTTTGTATTCTTAAGGTCTAATTTATTATTGTTCCTCCATCGTGCTTAAAGTATCGTACGTTGTTGATTTTGGATCGTGGAGATAGCAAGAGCAAGCTAGGAGCATACGGTTTTGGAGCAAGAGGTATGTATGTTCTTGATTATTTAGGCTTCAAAGCGAGATATAGAATATAACTGTTCACATGTTGTTAGGATTTTTTTGTTGTTTGTTAGTGGATAATAGGTGAGACCCCGATGAAAATACTGGATATACCGGGGTGCTGGTTTATTTTACGTTGTTGCTTGTGTTTGTTGTGTGTTAGTGGATAGGTGAGACCCCGATGAAAATACTGGAAATACCGGGGTGCTGGTTTATTTTATGTCATTGCATGTTAAAATTTAAGTATTTTTAATATTTTAAAATTTGGGAAATGCATGTATAGTAGGGGTTATTCTGCCGAATTTTTTGTAAATCAGTTTATTACACGTTTAGTGCAAAATATGGAAGCACGTAGTTGGATGTATGATAGGGTTAACGCAGATAGGAGAGGGTTGAAACATGAGTTTATTGAGGGAGTTGATGAGTTTGTGAGGAAAGCTAAGGAACTTCCTTATTATGCGTCTGATGGAGGGATTAGATGTCCATGTACGAGGTGTAGGTGCACGAAATTGGTTACGGAGTCAGAGGTGAAGTTGCACTTGTACAAAAGGGGCTTTAAACCTGACTATTGGGTTTGGACAGAACACGGGGAAGTTGAGCCAGAGGGTTATTGAGAAGGATTAAGAGGTCTGTCAGCTAGTGTTGTAGATGATTTTGGGGATCGGAATGACTTTCAAATGATGGACGATATGGTGACAGATGCTTTTAGGTCAGTCATTGATGCACCTTCAAATAGGATTACAGACACAGAGAATGTGGAGGAGGAGATTCCTAACCCAAGTTGTGAGAGGTTTTTTAATTTGTTGAAAGCTGCTAATGAACCGATTTATGAAGGGTGTTCTCAATCGAAGCTATCGATTTTAGTTAGGATGTTGGCAGCGAGAGCCAATTGGCACATACCTCAGAGGTGTGTTGACTTTTTTGCAGAGATGTTTGCAGATTTGTCCCCCTCTAAAGATAGTTTGCCTAAGAATTATTATGAAACAACAAGGTTAGCATATAAATTAGGCCTGGAGTATCGAATAATTGATTGTTGTAAAAATGGGTGTAAGCTTTACTATAAGGAAGACGGCGGGCTAAAAGAATGCAAATTTTGCGGTTTGCTGCGGTTTAAAACTAAAAGGGACGGAATAGGAAAATACAAGGATGTTCCTAAGAGTATAATGTTCTATTTTCCAATAATTCCTAGGTTACAGAGGTTATACGCATCCACGAAAACGGCAAGTCACATGAGATGGCATAAGGAGAAAAGGAGGGAAGATGGTGTTCTCCGTCATCCAGCCGATGCCTTGGCATCGAAACACTTTGACAAATGTTATCCAGATTTTGTCAATGAACCTAGAAATGTTAGACTTGGTCTATGTGCCGATTGGTTTACACCCTTTATTTAAGCATCTGCTTCCCCATACTCGTGTTGGCCTGTGATTGTTGTTCCATACAACCTGCCTCCTGAAATGTGTATGACCAAGCTTTACATGTTCCTATCCTGTCTTATACCTAGTCCTAGAAGTCCCAATGTTAGAATAGACGTTTTCTTACAACCGTTTATTGATGATCTTCAACAATTGTGGTACCATGGTGCATGGACATATGATATATCTAGGAAGCAGAATTTTGTAATGAAAGTCTGTTTGATGTGGACAATTAACGATTTTCCTGCCTACGGAATGTTATCTGGATGGAGCACACATGGTAGGTTAGCATGTCCATATTGTATGGAAGAAACAAAGTCATTTTGGTTGGACAATAGTAGGAAGCATTCATGGTTTGATTGCCATCGCCGTTTTTTACCGGCTGATCATAAATTCAGGAAGAGTAAGTTGGGTTTTAGAGCGGATGTTCAAGAAAAGAGTGGACCCCCGGCTATGTTAAGTGGAGATCATGTTTGGGACTTTGTTCGTAATTTTCCTAAAGTGACCGAGCAAGAACCTTAAAAAATACCAGGTTTTGGGTTGTTGCATAATTGGACAAAAAGGAGTATTTTTTTGGATCTACCGAACTGGAAAGATAACTTGTTAAGACACAACCTTGATGTTATGCATATTGAAAAGAATTTTTTTGACAATGTATTTCACACGGTGATGAATGATCCTGACAAAACAAAGGATCATCAAAAGGCAAGGATGGACAGGAAGAAACACTGTAGACGTGGAGACTTGGAATTGCAACCGTTAAACAACGGAAAAATGGGGATGCCAAAGGCAAAATATACATTAACTAAATCTGATGCAAAATTGGTTTGTCAATGGGTGAAAGAGTTAAAGATGCCGGATGGGTATGCATCGAACATCGCTCGGTGTAGTGATGTGAAAAAAGGAACGATGTCTGGGATGAAGAGTCATGATTGTCACATTTTCATGCAAAATCTTCTCCCAATTGCATTCCGTTCTTTGCCCGACGAAGTCTAGAAACCTTTGACTGAGATAAGTCAGTTCTTCAAAGATCTTTGTTGTCATTCTCTGAAGATGAGCGACTTGGATAGAATGGATCATAGCATTCCTATAATCCTATGCAAGCTAGAAAGGATATTTCCACCAAGTTTTTTTGATTCGATGGAACATCTTCCAATCCACTTGCCCAACGAAGCACGACTGGGTGGACCGGTACAATATCGGTGGATATATCCATTTGAGAGGTATAACTATTAACAATATTAACAATATCTACTTACCTTTAATTAATTAGTATATGCAATTCATTTGATTGACAATATTGTTTGATGTGCTATATTAACACAGAATGATGGGAACATCAAAGAGGGGTGTCGAACAAAAAGCCAGGGTTGAAGGATCAATTTGTTCCGACTACATTGGTCGTGAGATAACTTATTTTTGCTCGCATTACTTTCAAAATTGTGACTTGGCGGGGACATCTGCTCCTCAGAATGATCTTGGACCATGTTATGATAACGCTCAATCGACTTTGTCCATTCTTAACATACATGGAGGTCCAGGTGTCAAGGCTATAGTGGATTACTTGCATGGTCAAGTTTGGAGTTCTGTGCATGTGCATATACTTATCAATTGCGTCGAAGTCAAGCTATATCTCGAGTAAGTATATACTTAACTCGTCTTCTTCCAATTCATTATGAATTCATTTACTTCTGTACTAACTTTAAATGTTCCATGTAGCATGTACTTACAATTATACGGAGCTAGTGGAATGCATGAAGACTTCCCAATTTGGTTTAAGTCACATGTAAGTCTTATAACTAAAAACTACCAAATTTCAACAACTTTTTTAAAATGCGCAATCTCAATAAATATATTTAATCTATATATAGGTTCATGGTGAGGTAAGTCACGTTGCTAGTGACTACTTAAAGGCATTGTCATGGCATCCGACAATAAAGGTTAATTGTTATAATGTCTACTTTGTAAACGGATACAAGTTTCATACTAAGGCTTGGAGCCAAGGAAGGAAAACAACAAACTGTGGTGTTATGGTCAAGGGTGTGACCGAAAACAGTGAGGACAACTATTATGGCGTTATAACACATATATACGAGGTGGAATATGCGTTATTGCCTAAACCGGTTGTTGTGTTCCATTGTGAGTGGTTTGATTCATCAACTCGAAACACACACGAGGGTGGATGGGACGTGGGTGGAGCCTAGAGCGGAGCAGACCTACATAAGCATAACAAAATGTTTTATATCAATTTCTATTAGTTTGTTTATGAAATTACTTGATTTTTTGTTTACAGTCTCGGTATCAGGAGCGAATAAGCGACATTGAGTCCCAGCCTGACGAGGCATCGCCCAGTGGGACTCGCGTGGCCGACAACACAACGAAGAACTCCGCTTGGGTTGACAGTGCTGGAGGCAAGGAGTGGGGTCGTGTTTATGGATGTGGGGCACTGGCCGGCCAGGTTAGGAGCGGAGCCACCTCCTTCTACACTCAGGAGTCGATGTGTGGACCGTCTACCTCCTCCTCCAGTGCAGATACACAGAGGCTCCATCAGCAGATGGAGGAATTGTGTCAGCATCAGGAGGCAGTGATCGAGGAGATGCGGCGACAGCATCGGCAGGAGATGGAGGAGCTATGTCAGAAGAACCAGGATGATATGGCACTAGTGTTGGCTCGAATGTCGGCGATAGAGTCTCAAAGGCCTCCTGCATCTAGCTCTCTCTCAGTCCATCAGGACTACGATGAGGAGGAGGACGACGACGAGGATTAGGATTACTTTTTTATTTTTATGTCTTTGACTTTATGTTTTATTTTAATTTTTTATTTATTTATTATGATGATTTTCTTTACATTTATTTATATTGCTATTTATATATTCTATTTTATATTAAGATTTGTTATACCTTTTATTTTTCATTCTATATATTATTTTAATAGTATAAACAAAAAAAAAACCTCAAAATTTCACATTTGCGTCGGCCATGACCGACGCTACACAGTCACAAAGTAGCGTAGCCAAAACAGCCACCGCTAACTAGCGTGGGCCTAAGCCGCCTCTAATTAGCGTCGGCCTAAGCCGCCTCTAATTAGCGTTGGCCGCAACGGACGCTAGTTAGCGTCGGCTCCACAAAGGGATGTCAGTTTTATTTTGCGTGGGAATAGCGGCGGCCAGGCCGCCGCTAATTAGCGTCGGCCTTTTTCTGGCCGCCTCTAACTGTTAACGTTGAGTTGTTTAGCGTCGGCCACGCGACCGACGCTAAGGCCTACGCTACTGTGGTTTAGCAACGGCTTTTTGAGGCTTAGAGACGGCTTTTGGCCGACGCTAATGGGCAATTTTCTTGTAGTGCATTGAATTTCTTGCCGATCAATTTATAACATGACATGAGGAGAGCTGATAGAATTCTTCACAATAATGCAAACAATATGAATTAACTATCATAAATAAAACATATGGCGGCATAATCTTAAGGAAGATCAGATCCACTATCAATATCAGATGCAATCAATATTGTACTATAACAAATAGATATACTTCACGAGCAGCTAGAATCACCAATAACTTTACTAGATACACCTCTACAGTTACCATGATTGCTTAAAACAAAAATAAAAACTTTGAAGGACAACATAGTATTATGAACAAACCTCATTTAGGATAGACTCCATTAGTTTTGAACTACCATATTCTTTTACTACTTTTAGTAATAAAAAATATTTAAAACATTAATAAAACAATTTAAAATTTTACTATTTATAGTAATATTTTTAGGGTGTATGATACTCCCGGATGTACCTTAAATGGAGCCGTTAAGAACATTGCCAAAGTAGAAATTAGGAAGCCACAAAATAACAGAGCAAGAACATATCATGTTATATGGTATAACAAGAAATTAATGGCAAAGTAAGCAAATACTTTTCCAACATTCACAAGTTGAAACCCTCTAGGCCTCTACTTTACAAAAGAATAAAAAAGAAATAGAAACACACTAATTTTGCAACCCCTAAATTAACAAGAAAAAATACATATTTAGTAACTATTTAGAGGTACATCAATCATACAAAGAACTGAGTTGCAACCCAATCAATAACAGTATTCTCGACAAAATAAAATGAGTAGAGAAGGGAAGGATAGTACTTATGGCACAGAAGAATTGCTCATATTTATATTGATCATTTAAATAAACTAATTTCAAAAGATTTAGTTATTGTTTGCCTAAGCTTAAGTTTGAAAAAGACAAGTTATGTGATGCATGTCGAAAGGGAAAACAAGTAAAAGTTTCCTTTAAGTCTAAAAATGTTATTTCTACTTCTAGACCTCTAGAACTTTTACACATGGACTTGTTTGGACCCTCTAGGACTATGAGTTTTGGTGGTAGTTATTATGCTCTTGTTATAGTAGATGATTTCTCTAGATTCACATGGACCATCTTTCTATCTCATAAAAAATGAAGCTTTTTCTGTATTTAAAAGATTAGCAAGAGTTTTTTAAAATGAAAAAGATTTAAAAATTGCATGCGTTAGAAGTGATCATGGTGGGGAGTTTGAAAATCATTTCTTGGAAAAGTTTTGTAACAAACATGGAATTGAATATAATTTCTTGGCCCAAGGACACCACAACAAAATAGTGTTGCGGAAAGGAAAAATCATTCTTTAGAAGAGCTTGCTAGAACGATGATTAATGATACAAACCTTCTAAAATATTTTTGGTCAGATGCAATTAGTACTGCATGTTATGTCATGAATAGAGTTCTCATTAGATCTATTTTGAAGAAAACACTCTATTAGCTTTACAAAGGTAGAAAACCAAACATTTCTCATTCACATGTTTTTGGATTCAAATGCTTTGTTCTAAACAACGGAAAGGATAACTTGGGAAAATTTGATGCAAAGACTGACGAGGGAATATTCTTAGGCTACTCTTTAACTAGCAAGGCTTATGGAATTTATAACAAAAGAACAATGACTATTGAAGAATCTGTTCATGTTTCTTTTGATGAGTCTAATCCAAAATTTTGGGAAAGGTAGTTGATGATCTTGTAGATATTTTAGAAAGCATGATTCTTGAAGAAGAGAAGCAGGATGAAAAGGCCAAACCAGAAGAATCTCTTTAACCTCAAGTTTCAAATGAGCCTCATGAAGATCTACCAAAGGAGTGGAGAATCTCTAAGCATCACCCCATTGAAAACAACATTGGTGATATCTCAAAAGGGGTAATAACTAGAAATGCACTTAGGGATGCATGTAATCATATGGCATTTGTTTCTCAAATAGAACCTAACCACATAGATGAATCTATTAATTATGAACATTGGGCAATTTTTATGCAATAAGAGTTGAATCAATTTGAAAGAAATCAAGTATGGGAACTTGTACCTAGGCCTAATAATCATCGAGTAATAGGGACTAAATGGGTCTTTAGAAATAAACTAGATGAATATGGCATAATCTCTAGAAACAAGGCTAGACTAGTTGCCAAAGGGTATAATCAAGAAGAAGGGATAGATTATGAAGAAACATATGCTCCTGTTGCAAGACTATAAGCTATTAGATTCTAACTTGCATTTGCATGCATCATGAATTTTAAATTATATCAAATGGATGTAAAGAGTGCTTTTCTAAATGGTTTAATTCAAGTATATGTTGATCAGCCTCCTTGTTTTGAAAACTTTGAATACCCTAATCATGTTTTTAAACTTAAGAAAGCCTTGTATGGTTTGAAACAAGCCCCAAGATCTCGGAGTAAAAGGTTAAGCAAGTTTTTATTACATAAAGGGTTTCAAAGAGGAAAAGTTGACACTACCCTTTTTATAAAACATAAAAACAATAGCATTTTAATTATTCAAATATATATAGATGATATCATATTTGGTGCAACTGATGAATCATTGTGCAAAGAGTTTGCTAGTAGTAGAACTTACCTTCTTCCTTGGCTTTCAAATCAAACAAACCAAACAGGTGCCTACTTTGTTCTATGTTTCTTGAGATTGGTGACCATCTTTTGCCTCTTGTTGCTTTCCATCCAATGTGTAGTTTGCAATCTCCTCTTGTTTGTAGCTCTATGATGTCTTATATGGTTCCTTTTTGTCTATAGATTTATTAAGTTGAGGGACTTGGTGGCTTCGAATGCGAGATGGAATTTGGTGAGTCTATAGGTTTGTGGCTTTGTGGTCTATTCGGATTATGGGCAATGAAATTATCATTAGAAAGGGTGCTTAGGATGAAGCTAAGGTGATAGATTTTATTAAAATCAATCCTTGACCTTGGGTTAAAACTTCTCTTGTTTTATGCAATTTTTCTTTTTTTTAATTGGTGTTTATGCCCTCTGAGTTGTATTTCTTAGTATTAGAATGCATCCTATAACTTTCCTTATTTGAGTAATTCTCATACTCATCTTTCTTAATAAGTAAATTTGCTTATAAAAAAGTTATATACAAACTTTAGGTTACAAGATAAAAAAAAAAAATTAACCCTATTCTCAACACTTTCTCCTTCCTCAAACTGTGTTCTCGAAAGTTATGTTAGAACCATGCATTTATCCTTACATGTGAAAGTAAAAGTAAAAAACACTTGTTAAACATGTTGTTTAGTGTGAAACATAAAATAATCCTAGACTAGTGATTCCATTGCTTCAGAGAATGTTTAGGAGTGTATTTAATTTTATGTAGTAGTGATTAGTGACAATGTCCACTAATTCCCTACTTATTGCAATTTTTTTTTACACAAAAAATTAGGTTGGGCACATGACTATATTGCAATATTTTATATGTGTTGGGGTCTTAAACTTCACTAATGTTCTATGCCTCTCTAATGCTCTTCTTTCTGTAATGATTTATGTTAGTTCATCCATTGACTATTTATAAATATTCTTTTATGATGATAAAAACAAATCAAGTTAAACAATTAATTGTGAGTTTTAACATCCTTAAATCTCCAGAATTGTCTAGCACTACTTGAGTAAAAGAAAATAGTGAATATTATTCTTTGTAGGGAAAAAAAAAACTCATCATGTTGTTCTTTATAAATATATATATGCGTGCTTCAATCTAACTCATGGTTATGAGCGTTTTTAATTGTAAGCATATTTTATAGTAATTGCCTTCAATTATAAATTCTTAAATTACTGTTAAATGCAATTTATTTTCAAGTCTAGACATTGTGTTGCTCATATCCCTATTTACTAAGTAATTAATTTATTTAGATTTAATTGAGAATCATTTATAGAAAAATATCATAGTATCTATCTATATCTATATGTAAAATTCACTTGAACTCTAACATTAAATGCTTAAATGTAATGATTACCATTACTCTTTCCTAGCCTTGAATTAGTCATTTTTTAAATTTTTCATAAAATTATTCCTCAGGAGTTTAATTGTATACATACATAAATTGCAATGGTAAGCTACAAATATTTTGAAATCAATGATTATATATTATTTACACCCATTTATTTACATTATCTATATTATTTTTCTCTCTTTTAAGAACGAATGAAAAAAATAATTTGTTACTTTTTTAATTCTTTAAGAGATTAATTTGTTGGTATTTTAAATTTTTTCAAAATAATTTAATATAATATTAAATCTATGAGGGAATAATTTGACGTGACAAACAAATTCAATCTTTCAATTTTAATAATTTTTCTCCATTATTAAAGAAAATATTTACATGTAAAATTCACTTGAGCTCTAACATTAAATGCTTAAATGTAATGCTTACCATTACTCTATCCCACCTTGAATTAGTCATTTTTCAAATTTTGAATAAAATTATTCTTAAAGAGTTTAATAGTATACATACATAAATTGCAATGGTAAGCTACAAATATTTTAAAATCAATGGTTAAATATTATTTACTCCCATTAACTTATATCATCTTCATTATTTTTCTCTCTTTTGAAAAAGAATGAAAAAATAATTTGATACTATTTTAATTCTTTAAGAGATTAATTTGTTAGTATTTTATTTTTTAAAATAATTTAATAAATTATTAAATCTATGAGGGAATAATTTGACGTGACAAACCAAATTCAATCCTTCAATTTTAATAAATTTTCTCCATTATTAAAGAAAATAAACAATTTGGTGTTTTCAGAAGTTATTTGATATTGTTTTAAATCTTTAAAGTCTAATTTTATAGCATTTTAAATCTTTAACAGGACTAATTTTGCAGTGTTTTAAAAAATTTAAAATATCATTTTGATATTTTGAGGGACTAATTTGATATTTTCTAAAATTTTAAAGAAACTAATTTTGTATTGTTTTAATTTTAATGTATTAATTTGATATTATTTTAATCCTTTAAGAGATTTAATTAGAAGTATTTTAAACTTTTTAAAATTAATTTTGTAAAATGCTAAATCTATGAGGGAGTAATTTGACGTAAAAATCCATAATAATTCTTCAATTTTAATAATTTGATAATATATTAATTCTTTCAAAGAAAAATTTATAATGCTTACCATTACTCTATCTCACCCATGAATTAGTCATTTTTTAATTTTTTCATAAATTTCTACCTAAGGAGTTTAATTCTATACATACATAAATTTCAATGGTAAGCTACAAATATTTAAAAATCAACGGTTATATATTATTTACTCCCATTTGCTTACATCAAGTATATTATTTTTCTCTCTTTTGAAAAAGAATGAAAAAACAATTTGATACTATTTTAATTCTTTAAGAGATTAATTTGTTAGTATTTTAATTTTTTTAAAACTAATTTAATAAAATATTAAATCTATGAGGGAATAATTTGACGTGACAAACAAAATTCAACCCTTCAATTTTAATAATTTTTCTCCAATATTAAAGAAAATAAAGCAATTCGGTGTTTTCAGGAGTTATTTGATTTTGTTTTAAATCTTTAACGGTCTAATTTTGTAGTATTTTAAATCTTGAAAGGGGCTAATTTTGCAGTGTTTTAAAAAATCTAAAATATCAATTTGATGTTTTGAGGGACTAATTTGATATTGTCTCAAATTTTAAAGAAACTAATTTTGTAGTGTTTTAATCTTTAATGTATTAATTTGATAGTATTTTAATCCTTTATGAGATTAATTTTGAAGTATTTTAAACTTTTTAAAATAATTTAGTAAAATATTAAATCTATGAGAGACTAATTTGATGTGAAAATCCAAAATCATTCTTGAATTTTCATAATTTGATAATATTTAAATTGTTTCAGAGAATAATTTGTTATTATTTTAAATTTTTTAAACTAATTTAATAAAATATCAATTCTATCTATCTATCTATATGTAAAATTCACTTGAGCTCTAACATTAAAAGTTTAAATATAATGATTACTACTACTCTATTCTACCCTTTAATTAGTCATTTCTGAGATTTTTCATAAAATTATTCCTAAGGAGTTTAATTGTACATATACATAAATTGCAATGGTAGCTAATAATATTTTAAAATCAATGGTTATATATTATTTACTCCAATTTACTTACATCATCTATATTATTTTTCTCTCTTTTGAGAAAGAATGAAAAAAAAAATTCGATACTATTTTAATTCTTCAAGAGATTAAATTGTTAGTATTTTAAATTTTTTAAAATAATTTAATAAAATATTAAATCAATGAGGGAATAATTTGATGTGACAAACCAAATTCAACCCTTCAAATTTATATATCTATATACTATATGTAAAATTGACTTGAACTCTTTTTAAATATTCAAATGTGTTGATTATTATTCTATTAATTTCTTCAAGTAATTCACCTTTTAAACTTTTTGTAATGTTTTAAATTTTTTAACAAATTAATTTAGTAGTTGATCCGTCATGCGCTTGGGCATGGCGGTCATGACCTCCATTCTGGTCTCCGGCACGGTGGTTTAACATCTCGGCCACTCACCTAGTGGTGAGGGTGGGGTACCTGCAAGCACTTCTACAATCAAGTCAATGAGGTCTCTTAGAGAGAAAAGTTTTGGTATTAAGTTAATAAAGCGTACCAAATGAAGATAAGTCGCAGGTATTTACAAAGATTCATCATGAGCTACGAAAGTCAAACCTGTCACTGTTACGTCCCCGTGAATCACGACACTAATTACGGATCTGTAACTAACCCTACATGTGGGAAGTGTGCCTACGCCTCATGCCGAGTATCCATGTCGTGGCTCACGCGACATGAGGTCAACGACATGTCCCACTCATGTGGACCTAGCACGTGCCTCATTCACGGGTTAGGTCCATAACAGTTGCCCCCAAGTCAGCGGTATGTCTTGTGACATGCCGTTGACTTCCTATCCTAACATGCGCTGGCGACTTGGAACCCATATTATGTCGTTGTCGTTTGGATTCCTCCGCCATTTTTCACTCTGACACGTGTCTTTATTGGATTGGTCACGATTCTTCGTAGGCCTCACCCATCCTAACTTTGTCACATCAAGCCTGTGTGCATTTAGTGTTCCCTAGGCAGTTACTTTCTCTTCACGCTTCGTATTCCTTCCTCTCTGCCTATAAATACTCCCTTGTTCCATTCAGTCACACTTTTTAGCATTCAAGCCTCCTACATCCTCTTTTCTGCTCTATTGCTAGCCAGTCTTTTCCAGTTATTTTCCAACATATTCCTCTCAACTTTCCCAAGTATTTCCTTTGTTCCCTGCTTGTTTTCTTTATGTAATTTCTTTCTTCTTTCCTTTATTTTCTTAAAATGTCGACTCTTGAGAGGCCTCCCAACTTTCCCTTGAAGGAATCCCTCTCTGGAGAAGTTGGGGAGTTTGTTGGTTCACTCTTTGGTCCTGAAATTAGCGATGGTAGTGGGTATTACATCCCCTCTCCCCCTTCAATTTGTGATTCTGATGATGAACCTGTAACATCCCGAAAATCCATCAAAAAGGTTTAGGACTTAAGGGATTGATTACAATTTACAAAGAAAAGGAAGAAGGCTTAGTTGTAAGTATAAAGGTCAAAAGAAGGATAAAGATAAGTAAAATATTTGAATATGAACTGTCATATTCGAACAATATTTGAATATGCCTTGTCATATTCGAACAATATTTGAATATGCCTTGTCATATTCGAATAGTATTCGAATATGCATGTCCATATTCGAATAGTATTCGAATATGCAAGCCTATATTCGAATATGTAGGTGAGGAATTGAAAACAGGGGCTCTATATTCGAATATATATTCGAATATGGACCCAAAATCTATAAATAGGGGTGCCTTGGCTCAAAAGGGTTTGTTCTTCAGATTCCTCGCTTCTCACACCAAAAACCTCTGTTCCCAAACCAACTACATCACAACTCTCCAACTCTAAGGCTTCCATTTCAAAAGACTAAGGTCCCAAACTGCTTGATTCAGATTCGGAGGCAACTAGAGCAAAGGAACCGGAGTAGGAGATTGGATCTGGAAGCTAAAGGATAAAGGATTCAGGGAGTTCCAGGTAACCCTGAAAACCCCAAATCCCTAATACTTGGAATTTAGGAACATGTGACTAGGGAATGCTAGGAATATGTTATTAGGGAAATCAAACTGTTACGTTGTGATTGAAGTTTGATGTATGATTGAATTGTGAATACTATGTTTGAAATATGCATGATATGGTTGATATTGTATGATTTTGATAGGCTTTGTGTTGATAAATGATGTATGTAATGTTGTGAAACATGTTAAAGGTATAAACAAACGAATTCCAGAGTTAAATGTGACACTAACTAGGAATCTGATATTGAAATGATTTCAAAATGGTTTGAAAAGGATCGAGTCCCAGTAGTAGTATATTCAAATATGTGTTTGAATATGGAATGCCATGTTCTAATAGATATATGAATATAACACGTCTGTCACATAGAATTCGAGTAAATAAGTATTGATAATCGGATATGAGGATACTGGAAACCCTTGTTTGTACACTATGTTCTTAATATGACTGTGTGATGCATTAGAATTGTAAATGGAAATGTTAAAAGAGGCTCTTCGCACTCAATAGAAATTGAGCAAGAAGGTTAAGTTCTGCCGGAAGTAGGCCGGGTAAGAGGACAGAGCAAAAAATGGAAAAGATAAGAATGTAGGGTTATCCCGAAAAGGGGGAAAATAACCTGAAGTAATGGGCTATCTTCACAAGGTAGGTAGTCTAAGTACAAAGGGTACTATCTTCACGAGTTAGATGGTTCTCTGGGCTAGCTCGAGAGAAAGTTAGTAGCCCGGCAAGAGGATCCTTGGGGGGATGCTCACTAGGACTGTGATGATGATGAGCTCAATACGCATTACTACCACGTGTTTTGGTGGATTCCCGGTGCACAGGGTTTCCCGTTAAAAGAGGAAAGAATCGTAAATGGAAAATGATCATGCATACATATCTATGTTATTGAAATTATACTTGTTTTGTGTATGTTTGGTAGGGCTTGGATTTGGGACGGTTTTCCAGTTAGACTGGCTGTAATACTGTATAAAACTGTTTTTATGGCCAACGAGTTACTCAGTTATATGTCGAGCATATAACTAACGGTTACAGTATTGTAGGTGGCTCGGACTCGGAGGGTGTCAGTGCGTGAGACGTTTTGTAGCCTTTTCTAATACTTAGGTAGTCATTTGAGTCTTTGTATGTCTACCTTAGCTGGACATATGTAGATCCTCAAGACTGTAGACAAACACTTATATTTTGATATGTATATATTTTATTAAATTCTGCTGTGTTCTAATTTAAAAAAAAAAAACTACCCTAAAATTCTAGGTGTTACAATTTGGTATCAGAGCAGTTTGGTCCTATCCGAACTGTGTTATCCCAAAGCGTAACTTAAATAAAAGTCCAGAGAACTAAGTCATGTCTTAACCTGAGATGTTGACTGTATGCGATTCATTATATTTAGCCTGATCAACTCAGAGTGGTGCGTTGTATGTAGGAAGACATGGCAGGCACACCACCCGGTAGACGTCGTGCTAACCCCAATGCGACACCAACTCCGAGTGATTCTCCGTTAATATAACAAATGGCACAGGCCATGACTCAGATGATAGAGGCGCAAGGACGGGTAGACCGATATCAGAGTTTCAATAGACATGACCCATCCATCTTCTCTAGTGGAAGAGATCCCATGATAGCAGAAGAATGGCTAGATTAGTTGGAGGAGATATTTAGAATAACTAGATCCGCCGATCAGGACAAGGTGGAATTAGCTACCTATAGACTGAGAGGAGAAGTGGCACAGTGGTGTAAACGGTACCGTGATCATATGGAGGCAACAGGAGGTAATGTGATATGGGAGGATTTAAAACTCTGTTCCTGAACAAATATTTACCCTCGAATGTGAAGGATCAGAAGGAGATAGAATTTCTGACGCTGCAACAGGGGGACATGATGGAAGATGAATATGTTGCCAGATTCGAGAGTTTGGCCCGATTCTCGAATAATCTTCAGAACCAACCTGATGAGGCGTGGAAATCCAACAGATTTGAGCAAGGCCTTAGACTGTAGGTCAGGAACTTGGTGATTACTCAGAAAATTCGGGAGTACCAGGCTTTGATTTAGGCATGTCAGCTTGCTGAGCAATCTTTGGCCGCGGTGTCAACTAGAAGACAGTTGTTGTGGAAACGCAAGAGGGAGGAAGGAAATTCTAAGGGGAAAAAGGACAAGGAAGTGAACAATGGCAAGAGTACCATTCCGAAGTGTGAGACTTGCGGGAAGTTCCATAGAGGAGAATGTTACAAAAACAAGGGGACTTGCTTTATATTCCAGAAGCTGGGACACATCAGCTGGCAATGTCCAGACAAAGATCAGAAGCCAGCTGAGGACAGGGGGAAGAAGAAGAATCCTGTGAGAGGCCGAGTTTACACGCTGAATGCAGAGGAGGTTGACCATTCCAAGGATCTTATCCAAGGTACGGGATTAATAAAAGCCAAACCTGTTAATATTCTGTTTGATTCTGGTGCAACTCACTCATTCATATCCGTAGATTGTGCAAAGAGGATTTATTTTCCTATGTCTAAGCTACCTTACAAAGTGTTAGTATCTACTCCCTCTAAAGAGAACATCTGTACGACGACCATGTGTTCCCCAGTGTTCCTAGATTTTCAAGACAAGACTTTTTGCGTAGATCTGTACTGCTTACCGATGAAGGGACTAGATGTGATATTGGGCATGGATTGGCTCAAAGCTCACAAAGTTAAGCTCGATTGCGCTGCCAAGACCATGCATATTCCAGACAGAGACTTGGATATTTACTGTACGCATCATCCTACTTCTGATTTTCCTAATCTGCCTAAGTATCATATTGGTCCTAAGTATTTGACTTTTTGCATGAGCAATGTTAAGAGTTTGGTGCGTGTTGATTCTCTCCCTATAGTTCGAGACTTTCCCGATGTATTTCCCGAAGACATAGAATCCTTGCCACCCGAAAGGGAAGTAGAGTTCTCGATTGAGCTAATTCCGGGAGCTGGACCTGTCTCTAAGGCACCATATCGAATGGCACCGTTGGAGTTGGCAGAAGTAAAGCAGCAGATTGAAGAACTTATGCAGAAGCAGTTCATTAAACCAAGCGCTTCTCCTTGGGGAGCCCCAGTATTGCTTGTCAAGAAGAAAGATGGGAAATTACGGCTGTGTAGATTACAGAGAGCTGAACAAGTTGACCGTGAAGAATAAGTATCCTTTGTCGTGGATTGATGATTTACTTGATCAGTTAGCGGGAGCCAAGGTGTTTTCAAAGATTGATCTTCGATCTGGATATCATCAAATCAGAATCAAGCCTGAAGATATTCCTAAGACTGCTTTCCGGATGCGGTACGGTCATTATGAGTACTTGGTGATGCCGTTGAGATTGACAAATGCTCCTGCAATTTTCATGGACTACATGAACCGGATCTTACGACCCTACTTGGACAAGTTTGTTGTAGTATTCATTGACGATTTTCTCATCTACTTCAAGAGTGCAGAAGAACATGAAGAGCATTTGAGATTGGTGCTGGGAATACTCAATGAGAAACAATTGTATGCTAAGTTGGACAAGTGTGAGTTCTGGCTAGAAGAAGTTCAATTTCTAGGCCACGTGATTAACAAAGATGGTGTTGCTGTGGATCCAAGTAAAGTTGAAGCTGTAATGAAGTGGGAAAGACCAATCAACGCCACAGAAATTTGAAGTTTTCTGGGACTAGCAGGATACTACCGGCGATTCATTAAGGGATTCTCTCAGATTGCCATTCCCTTGACTAAGTTAACCAGGAAGGGAGTTCCGTTTGTGTGGGATGCCAAGTGCGAAGACAGTTTTCAGTTGTTGAAAGAAAAGCTGACAACAGCACTGGTGTTGGTAATTCCTGATCCGACCAAGAATTTCCAAGTATACTGCGATGCGTCTAAGCAAGGCTTGGGGTGTGTACTTATGCAAGAAGGATAAGCAGTTGCTTACACTTCCCGACAGTTGCGACCGCATGAAGCAAATTACCCAACGCATGACTTCGAGTTAGCTGCAGTAGTTTTTGCGTTGAAAGTTTGGAGGCACTACTTGTATAGAGTCACATTTGAAGTGTTTAGTGACCACAAAAGTTTGAAGTACTTGTTCAATCAGAAGGAGCTGAACATGAGGCAGAGGCGATGGATGGAATTCCTGAAAGATTATGATTTTGAGTTGAAGTATCATCCAGGATAGGCTAATGTAGTGGCCGATGCCTTAAGCAAGAAATCCTTACACGTGTCGACTATGATGATTCACCAGATGGAGTTCTTGGAGAAATTCAGAGATCTACACTTGGATGTGTCGTGCTGCAATGATAGCATCTCTGTGTATAAGCTTGACTTGAAGAATACACTTAGAGACCGAAACCGAGAAGCACAAAAGCAAGATTATGAATTACAGAAGTTCAGGGGGTAAGATGATTTCACTTTAACTGGTGATGGGATGATCTTATTAAAAGACAGAGTGTGTATTCCGAATAATGCAGAGGTCAAGAAGATATTGCTTGAAGAAAGTCACAGTAGTCAGTACTCGGTACATCCTGGAGCTACAAAAATGTACCAAGACATGAAGAAGTTGTTCTGGTGGCATGGAATGAAGAAAGACCTTGCAGAATTTGTTTCCAAGTGTCTTACCTGCTAGAAAATTAAAGTTGAGCATCAAAGACCCTCTGGACTGCTTCAGCCATTGGACATTCCAGAGTGGAAATGGGAGACAATAGCCTTGGACTTTGTAGTTGGATTACCCAGAACACCTGCAGGACACGATTCAATTTGGGTCGTCATAGACAGACTAACTAAATCCACTCACTTCTTGCCCGTCAAGACCACTTATTCCGTGGAGAAGTACGCCAAGTTGTATATTGCAGAGATAGTCCGACTACATGGAGCACCGACCAGTATTATCTCAGACAGAGACCCTAAGTTTACTTCTCGCTTTTGGGGAGCATTGCAGAAAGCTTTTGGGACTCGGCAACGTCTGAGTACTTCTCACCATCCCCAAACCGACGGACAATCCGAAAGAACCATATAGACTTTGGAAGATATGTTGCGGGCTTGTGTACTAGAAGAAAGCGGTGACTGGGGAAAGTATTTGCCATTAGTTGAGTTTGCCTATAACAACAATTTTCATTCGAGTATAGGCATGGCGCCTTATGAAGCACTCTACGGGAGAAAATGTCGGTCGCCAGTTTGTTTGTTTGACACAGGAGAAAAGTTGTTATTAGGGCCGGATCTGTACAATAAACAATAGACAAGATTGGGCGTATCAAGGAAAAGTTAAAGAAAGCCCAAGACCGCCAAAAGAGTTATGCAGATCAGCGGAGAAAGCCTCTGGAATTTGAAGAGGGAGATCATGTGTTTTTGAAGGTCACACCTTACACCGCTGTTGGCAGAGCGATGAAAACAAAGAAGTTGCAACCCCGATTCATTGGTCCTCTGGGAGAACATTGATTTATCAGAAATCACTTGGGAGAAGGAACAAGAGAAGCACATATCCAGAATTATTTGCGTAGTTGAGGTAATTGCTAATTTTGAGGGCAAAATAATTTTAAGGGGTTGTTCTTCAGATTCCTCGCTTCTCACACCAAAAACCTCTGTTCCCAAACCAACTACATCCCAACTCTCCAACTCTAAGGCTTCCATTTCAAAAGACTAAGGTCCCAAACTTCTTGATTCAGATTCGGAGGCAACTACAGCAAAGGAACCGGAGTAGGAGATTGGATCTGGAAGCTAAAGGATAAAGGATTCAGGGAGTTCTAGGTAACCCTGAAAACCCCAAATCCCTAATACTTGAAATTTAGGAACATGTGACTAGGGAATGATAGGAATATGTTATTAGGGAAATCAAACTGTTATGTTGTGATTGAAGTTTGATGTATGATTGAATAGTGAATACTATGCTTGAAATATGCATGATATGGTTGATAATGTATGATTTTGATAGGCTTTGTGTTGATAAATGATGTATGTAATGTTGTGAAACATGTTAAAGGCATAAACAAAGGAATTCCAGAGTTAAATGTGACACTAACTAGGAATCTGATATTGAAATGATTTCAAAATGGTTTGAAAAGGATCAAGTCCCAATAGTAGTATATTCAAATATGTGTTTGAATATGGAATGCCATATTCAAATAGATATATGAATATAACACGTTTGTCACATAGAATCCGAGTAAATAAGTATTGATAATCGGATAAGAGGATACTGGAAACCCTTGTTTGTACACTATGTTCTTAATATGACTGTGTGATGCATTAGAACTATAAATGGAAATATTAAAAGAGGCTCTTCCCACTCAATAGAAATTGAGCAAGAGGGTTAAGTTCTGCCGGAAGTAGACCGGGTAAGAGGACAGAGCAGAAAATGGAAAAGATGAGAATATAGGGTTATCCCGAAAAGGGGGAAAATAACCTGAAGTACTGGGCTAACTTCACGAGGTAGGTAGTCTAAGTACAAAGGGTACTATCTTCACAAGGTAGATGGTTCTCTAGGCTAGCTCGAGATAGAGTTAGTAGCCCGACAAGAGGATCCTTGGGGGACGCTCGCCAGGACCATGATGATGATGAGCTCAATACACGTTACTGCCACGTGTTTTGGTGGATTCCCGGTGCACAGGGTTTCCCGTTAAAAGAGGAAAGAATCGAAAATGGAAAATGATCATGCATACATATCTATGTGATTGAAATTATACTTGTTGATTGGTTTTGGGATGGTTTTCCAGTTAGACTGGCTGTAATACTGTATAAAACTGTTTTTATGGCCAACGGGTTACTCAGTTATATGTCGAACATATCTATGTTTGGTAGGGCTTGGATTTGGGATGGTTTTCCAGTTAGACTGGCTGTAATACTGTATAAAACTGTTTTTATGGCCAACGGGTTTCTCAGTCATATGTCGAGCATATAACTGACGGTTACAGTATTGCAGGTGGCTCGGACTCGGAGGGTGTCAGCGCGTGAGACGTTTTGCGGCCTTTTCTGATACTTAGAAAGTCATTTGAGTCTTTTTATGGCTTCCTTAGCTAGACATACGTAGATCCTCTAGACTGTAGACAAACTTTTATATTTTCATATGTATATATTTTATTAAATTCCGCTGTGTTCTGTTTTAAAAAAAAAAAAACTACCCTAAAATTCTAGGTGTTACAGAACCTCTATTTGAGGCTTTTGGAGAGTACGTCCCTAGTATCCCCCGAAGTGCTTCTTTCTCAGGGGCTCCTTTCACGTTGTCAGTTGCCCCCAAACCCTTAAGGTATGGGGTTTATAAATATGAGTATGACGAGTCTTCCGAAGGCAGTGATAATGTTGTATCTTCTAGATTACCTCTTCCTATGCCCCTAGTTGTTTGTTCTTCTTCTAGCTCTTTTAGTTCTGTTTCTTCTTCCATTACTAGTTCTTCACATTCTAGTTCTTCAGACCCTTTATATGTTCCTCCTATTTGTGTTGTAGAACCCACGTCGTCTTCAGATCCCAAGTCGGGTTCAAAGTCGCCCACAACTTCCGTCCCCACCAGGTTCACCCAGAAACCTTCTAAGAGCAAAGCTCTAGAACGCCATCGCCAAATGATTCATGAGTCATACGGCCCGCCAAGGAAAGATGCTAAAATTGAAGTCCCCAAAAAGCTTTAAGGCATTTGGGAAGTGAGAAAGATGTACTGGATCAACCACGACATCCTTCAAGTGGCTTCTGGGATATCTTCAACATTAAAACTCCATGTCGCAAATGTAGATTTTCGGGAGGCTATGCATTTAACCGGGGCTATACTGGAAGAAGAGGTTCCCTCTGCTCCTATCACCCTGTACAAGGCTGAGCGCGTGGATCCCAACGAGAGAATTGGTTCTCGCCCTCGAAAAGGCGCATCCGACTTCTTGATGCTCTACAAATGCTTCTTCCGCGACATTCGCCTCTATTTCCCCATTTCGGATATTTAAGCCGAGATCCTCAACCGACTTGGTGTGGCTCCTTCACAGCTTCACCCAGCGCTTGGGGCTTTATCAACACATTCGAGATCTTTTGCTGGGCCAACAACTAGGACAGCTCCAACAACCTATTCGTGTATTTGTTCATCCCCTACCATCTCAGGGACTTCAGTTTCATCTCTTTCCGCCAAAAAAAGGACCATACCTTTTTCAAGCTTTTTGAAGATTCCTTTCCCCCCTTCAAGGACTCCTATTTCAAGGTTCTATATAGTGAAGAGGAGTACCCTTTTTGGACTGGACCCAACAGTTCCTCCCCCTTTCCTCTTTACTAGACATATGACTACTATCTCCGGGAAGCTTATACCTTCGTGAGGGATCAAGGCTCGTTGCTTGATTCTGACCACGCCATCATCGCTGGGCTACACGAGTTCACTGGAAAGCACAGTCTTATAAAGTGCAAAGACCTGATCCGCGGCCGTTGCATGAGTCGCGTCAACACCTTGTAAAGGTTATTGCTACCTTGTAAAGGTTATTTTATGCTTGCTTAATTGTGATTTCTATCTTTGTTTATGTCGTTTTAACCACGAATTTCTCTTATTTTTGCAGGCGCGATCATGTCGGCTTATGCCAAGATGATGAAAAAGAAAGGAGCGATAACCAAGAAACCAAGAAAAGAGACCGCTGCTCAAAATGTGGAGGGTGAGCTGCTCACTAATCATGGGGCGTCATCTCCTAGGCCCCCCAACCCACTGTTGTAGCTGCCAATATCCATTCCCCTTCCGAGCCCAAAGCTTCCCGGAAGAAAAGAATTGTCCTCCGCAATCATGCTCCCTCATCAGTCCCAGCCACTCAAGACCTGGGAACGTTCAATCCCGGGCAATCAGATGAGATCGCCATCTCTGACGATGATGACGGTGAAGCCATTTGTCGCGCTTTGAACCATTCTAGAGGTTAGTTGTATAAGTACTTTATCTATTTTCATTTTCCACCCTTGCATAATGTCGGGTCAAAATATCGTTGACAAACTTATCTCGGTTATTCCAGCTCCAACTTCTTCCTCAGTGCCTTCATCGTCTTCTCGATGGGAAGGCTTCAAGGCCCCCATAGTCTCCTTCCATCACGGGGAGTTCTTCAAGAGCTTCCTCACCCTGTACTGAAGGTAAGCTATATGTCGTTTAAGTTAAATTTAGTCTATGTTGATTTCACTATGACCTTGTGTCTCTAAGTCATTTCTTTATCTCGCAGGCTAATGTCGCGCAAGCCCTTGGCTAGATGACTCACCAGTCAGCCTTGCTGAATTTTATCCATGATGAATTGGATAAGCCCAATCTGGCCGCGGATCTCGAGAAGAAGCTTCAGGATGTTAGGGCTTCTGCAGAAGAGAAAATTTAGGCTCTTCATAAGTGCAAATTAGTGTGTTTATATAATAAAGGATTTGCACTTATCTTCTCAAAAAATAACATGTTTTATGTAAAATTTCACCTCTAATCCTTACTTTGTGAGTTCAAGAGTAAATAGGTAGAAATAATAATTTTTCTAACTCAGGAAATGTATTTTCAGGTGTTTTGGAAGCAAAATAAGAAAGTCAAGATGCTGGAGCATATAAGAGGCTAGCGCTCGAGTGCCAGACCAAGGCTCGAGCGTTGGGAGCTGAGTAACATAGGATCCTTTCTGCCAATGTAAATGCTCTGGCTCTCGAGCGCCAATAACCGTTGAGCATTGGATCCTTTCTGCTAGAGTTATGAGCCTGGCGCTCGAGTGCCACACCAGGGCTTGAGCGCCAGACACATTAACCAGGCATTAAAGCTCATTTACCAGCACGTTGAAGGCCAGCGTTCAAGCGCCAGGAGGGCGCTCGAGCGCCAGACCCCTGCTCAGAATACCTATAAATACAACTTTCTAAAGTTAGGAGGATATATTGAGTTGTGGAGAAATAAACCACAAAGTATAGTGCTTTAGTCAGAGTTCTAATACTCTTAGGTTTTGTTCTTGAAGTTCATGGCCTTGCTAGGCTAAGCTTTCCACTGAGATTGAATGTAATTACTTCATCTCTTGTGTCTTTCAATTGTTAGTTGTATATTATATGTGAATTGGAGTTCTTCTTCTGTTCTTCTTTTCTTGGTCTAGCTTGATCACCTTTTCCATGTGTTAGTTTATTTGCACAGTTGAGAAACTAGTTTATAAATGGATTTGGAGAAAAAATCTCATAAAATCTTCTAGTCTAGAGATGGATGGAATTGCTAATGATTGCCAAAATACTCTACTTAATGCAAGACTTAGTTCCTAAAGTGCCAAGAGATTGGGCTCTAGAAACTAGTGTCTTAGAATCAAGTGACAAAGATATTTGCACTTGTGACATTGAATATGCATCTTTTCTTATAATATTTAAATTCTTTTGAAAGAAACAAGGTTAAGTAATGAAACTCAATCCCAGGTGAATCATCATTTCATTTGTTTATTTGTTTTTACCAAGCGTTTATTTTATTTTACATTCACAACTTGTTATGTTTTTTTGTCATTCTATCAACTTAATTCTTAATCAGATAAATTCATTGCTCCCTGGGGACGATACACGTATTATCACTATATTAAAACGAGTTAATCCTTTGCAGTTGCATAACAAGGTTAATAGCTCTCAACAAAGAGCGGAACAAACTGAAGGCTTCACAAACCTCCCTCTGATCTGAGCTATCCACTGTGACTTTCAACTTTGATCAGCTAAAGTTGGAAAATTCCAGGCTTTCCGAAGAGAAGAAGAATGCCTTAGCTGCTATATCTAAAACTAAGGAGGAGGTGATTGCTTTGCGCGGGAAGACCGACATATTAACCTTATCTCGTGACAAACTGACAACTGAAAAGGAGGCACTGGAAGTCGTGGACAAGAAGTTGCATGCCGAAATGCACCAGAAGGAGCTGCTGATCTCAAATGGGGCATACATGGCATTCTCCAGCTACTTAAAGCAAGTGGAATTTATGAATCCCGGGGTGTAGCTTACCTATAAGGGTGTTCATCCCCTACATGGGGTTTAAGATTGCAAGTTGTTGGATTACGATAACGATCCTCCGACTTGTGTGGATCTCAATGATCCCGAGTTGGAGGCCTTTGACCCACATGCTCATTAGGCAATCGCCCCGAGCTGGCCGAGACCACAAAGGCCGACCCTGCACACACTTCTATTTCTCCCAATCTTTGATTTTATCTCTGTTTTTGTATCAACTAGATTTACTGTTTTATGAACATTTCATCTATATCTTAGCCTTCTTCTACTTTGAAATATTGTACTTCTTGCGACGTTTCATCGTCTTTTGTATCTCTATTTCAATTTCTGCTTCTTCGTTTATCATTGTTTCCAAAGATGTCATTATTGTTAACTTGCATGAATATGTGACCGGTGATTGGGGCATGTTGCCATTGTATAGCATATCACCCTTGTAGGGCATGTCGCCCTAATTGGGATCCAGAATCCTTTGAAAACACTTCAAGGCCTGTGGCCAAATGATTGGGGCATGTCACCCTAGTTGGGATCTTTGATATTTTTGAAATATTTCAAGGCCCGTGGTCATATGATTGGGGCATGTTGCCCTAGTTGGGATCTTTGATCCTTTTGAAATATTTCAAGGCCCGTGGCCATATGATTGGGGCATGTCCCCCTAGTTGGAATCTTTTATCCATTTGAAATATTTCAAGGCCCAGGGCCATACGATTGGGGCATGTCTCCCTAGTTGGAATCTTTGATCCTTTTGAAATATTTTAAGGTCTGTGGCCATATGATTGGGGCATGTCGCTCTAGTTAGGATCTTTGATCGTTCTAAAATGCCTTTTGGCCTTTGGCCATTTAAGATCTGCAACTAAAATCTTAAAATTTGAGAAATTTTCATTCTCATTTATTATATGTTTAGGTTACCACATCTGGGGCCTCGTTAAAACCTTCACGGTAAAACCCTTCTTTGTGATAAAACTCGTGAAGGAAAAAGAGTACCCCTTTACATATGTTACATGGAAAAGAAAAGGTAAATGATAGAGGAAAACATCCAAGTAATTGAAACAAAGGCTAACCTAACTATAATATCTTCGCAAGTGAGAGGCATTGAAAGTCCGTGGCAATTCTCTCTCTTGTAAAGTTTCCAAAGCGTATGCAAGTTCCGAGTGCTTCTTACCACCCGATATGGGCCTTCCCAGTTTGCTGCCAAATTCCCATCCTTTGCATTTTTCTGCCCAATGCTGGCCCTTCTTAAGACCAAGTAGTTGATCGTGAACTCGCATTTGACGACTTTGACGTTATACCTTTGCGCAACTTGCTGCTTTCACGATATTTCAGTTAAGCGTGCCATCTTGCGGACTTCATCTATTAGATCTAACTCTTCTCTCAAAACTTCATCGTTGTTTTGGGACGTATGCATCACCCTCCAAGACGGCTCACCGATTTCCACCGGGATGACTGCATCAGTCCCATAGACAAGGCGGTATGGGGTTTCCCCTATTGTGCTTTACGATGTCATTTTATAACTCCACAATACTTGATATAAATTTTCAACCCAGTTTCCCTTAGTGTCTTCAAGTCACTTTTTTAAACCGGTCAAGATAATTTTGTTAGCTGCCTCACCTTGCCCATTTGTTTGGGGATGTTCAACACTTGAGAAGTGATGTTGGATTTGTAGCCCTTCCAAGAGTTCCCTGAACTGACTTCCTGTGAACTGTGCTCCCTTGTCTGTCACTATCTCAGTTGGAATTCTGAAACGACATATGATTGTTTTAAAGGTAAAAGCTTGTACTTTGGTTGAGGTAATTCTGGCCAGAGGCTCTGCTTTAACCCATTTAGTGAAATAGTCCATGGCCACCACCAAATACTTTAATTGTCCTGGGGCTTTGTGGAAAGGTCCCAGGATGTCCATCCTCCATGTGTGGAAATACCAAGGAGTAGAGAGATTATGCAACTCTTCCGGCGGGATATGGGGAATATGCGCATGTCGCTAGCATTGTT
Organism: Cyamopsis tetragonoloba; assembly: GCA_037177725.1. Classification (NCBI taxonomy): domain Eukaryota; kingdom Viridiplantae; phylum Streptophyta; class Magnoliopsida; order Fabales; family Fabaceae; genus Cyamopsis; species Cyamopsis tetragonoloba. The sequence goes on along the minus strand of CM074125.1, from coordinate 33,402,128 downwards.
CACATTTTTTAACGTGATCTATTGCATCTTTTTGCATTGTCGGCCAGAATTATCCCCCCCCCCCCCTTAGTGCTTTTCTAGCCAAAGATTTTGCCCCGAGATGATGTCCACAACTTCCCTCATGTATCTCAGCAAGTACATACTAGACTTCCTTTGGTCCGATGCATTTTAGGAGCGGGGTAGAGATTCCTTTGCGGAATAGATGACCTTCGATCACTTTGAATCTCGTTACCTTTTTAACTAGCTTTCTTGCTTCTTTTTCGTCCCCTAGGATTGCTCCCCTCACGATATAATCAACTAATGGGGTCCTCCAGTCAACTACCTAGCACCTGTAAAGTCAAACTAGGATAAGGGAGTACCTCTTCTACCACAGAATGGTAATTCGACGCCTTCTTTGTGCTGGCTAGTTTAGAAAGGAGATCCGCGCAGGCATTATCTTCTCCCGAGATATGTTTTATTTCAAATATGGACAATCCAACTAAAGCATCTCGTACCTTGGTAAGATATTTCTGCATAACCGGTTCCTTAGCTTGATATTCTCCCTTGATCTGTGTGACAACTAGCCTTGAGTCAAAACAAATAGTAACAACAGTTGCACCTAATTCTTTTGCCATCCGGATACCAGCGAGACAGCCTTCATACTCTGCCTGATTGTTTGATGTCATAAAATCAAACCTTAATGAATACTCAACTGCCACCCCCGTATTTGATGAGCCATCCACGTAAATCGTCTAATCACTAAGATGTGATTCTCCGGGATGAGTCATTTCTGCCAGAAAATCGGCGAGAACCTAAGCCTTGATTGCAAGTCGTGGCTCCTACGAGATGTCATATTGGGTTAGCTCAATAGCCCACGACATCATTCTTCTTGCTAGGTCAGGTTTGTGAAGTACTTGTTGTATTGGTTGATTTGTTCTGACTAGGATTGGGTGGCATTGGAAATATGGGCACAATTTCCTGGAAGCAATGAATAATGCAAATGCCACTTTTTCAAGTCGTTGATAATTTACCTCAAAACCTTGTAGGGCTTTCAAGACAAAGTAAATTGGTAATAGAGACTTTCCCTCTTCCCGGATCAACACTGCACTTACTGCTTCGTCAGCCACCGCGAGATATATGATGAAAGTATCACCCATGACTGGCTTTGTAAGAATAGGTGGAGAAGCGAGAGAGGTCTGGATTTCTTGGAAAGCAGTTTCACACTACTGAGGCCATCTAAATGAATCCTGATGTTTAAGAATCTTGAACATCGGGGAGACAACGTTTGGCCGACATCCGGAGGAAACGCGATTAGGCTTCAATCCTTCCCTGAGTTGTTGTACGTCCTTAACTGATTTTGGGCTTGCCATATCGAGTATTGCTTGACATTTATCCGGATTGGCTTCTATCCCGCAGTTTGTGAGCATGAAGCCTAGAAATTTTCCTGCATCTATGCCGAAAGTACATTTTAATGGATTAAGTCGTAAATTATATTGTCATAAGATTTGAAAAACGGACTCCAAATTTTTGATTGGGTCGTATCCTTCCTTGGTCTTGACAATCATGTCGTCGATGTATACATCAACCTATTTGCGTCTCATCCCTGCAAAGACTTTGTCCATCATCTTTTGGTATGTCGCCCCTACATTCTTCAAACCAAAGGGCATCACATTGTAACAAAATACCCCTAAATCAATGATAAAAGATGTTTTATCCTTGTCATCAGGGCTCATAGGTATTTGATTATACCCGGAATAAGCATCTAAAAATGACAAGTACCGATAACCTGCAGAATTATCCACCAGTTTATCAATGCATGGTAGTGGGAAAGGATCTTTGGGACAAGCCTTGTTCAAGTATGTGTAGTCAGTGCACATCCTCCATTTGTCGTTGGCCTTTTTCACCATCAGGAGATTGGAGAGCCATTCTGAATATTGTATCTTTCGGATGAATCCCGCGTACAGCAATTCATTAACCTGAGCTTCGATGGTTGTTGTTCTTTCTTGTCCCATTCTTCTCTTTTTTTGGGCGATTGGTTTTGCTCCTTCTCGTATCGCAAGTCGGTGGCAACAGAATTCAGGGTCTACTCCGGGCATGTTGGACGATATCCATGCGAATATGTCTTTATTAGCCTGTAATAATTCTGTCATGTCCTTCAAGAGATAGGTCGGCAGGCTCCTCCCGACTTTCACAACTTGCTCTGGTTTGCTGCCTATCTGTATTTCTAATTAATCGCCCTCGGGTTCTGGGCTTTGATGCTGGAATTCTCCTCTAGGATCGAGATCTATCATCATCACTGCAGAATCTTGCCTGGTGAACTTTTGCTTACCTTTTGGATTTTTTTTGCGTCACCTTTTGGTTCTTCTTGCTCTTGTGAGGGTGTGGTTTTTGCGATTTTTAGGGATTTCCAAGTAATACAATTTTCACTCCAAGCCTTTTCCTCTTACGGTAACAATGTCGTCCCTATCACTTGGGAATTTCATAGCCATGTCTAAAGGTTGATACCACTGCTCCTAATGTATTTAACGTCGGTCTTCCTAAGATGGCATTATAAGCCGAAGGGCAAAAACGACCAGGAATTTCACTTCAACTGAGTGACTTCCTCCTCTTCCTGAGAAGGTCACCTTCATTTTAACGTAACCTTTCGGGGAGATGGTGTCTCTCGTAAAGCCTATCAGGTTCCCTTTATGCGCAATAAGGTCCTTCTTAGTCAGCCCCAATTTTTGGAAGAGTTCCCAAAACATAATGTCGGCTGAGCTCCCCTAATGTACAAAAAATCTCTTGACTTCGTATCTTACCATTTTAGTCGAGATGACTAGAGGGGCGTTTGATTGCGTACCGTCTAGCGGCAAATCATCCTCTAAGAAGGCTAACGTCATCCTCCTCATGGCATTGACGGCTATGCAATAACCCTTTTTCTTCCCTCGTCCTTTTATTATGGCTCCGATGACATTCCTTCCTCTAACCTTCCTGCAATTACGTTAATAATGCCTTTAGGGCGGCATTATCATGTCGCCGAGGACTTCGAGATCTTGACCTTCATCTTTCATCCCGGCCCTGGTTTGTATCTCTGTTCCGGAGCTTGAGATACGTCTTCTTGGGGGTGACGGACTCCTGCCCCGGGATGTACCTTCATCTGACTTCTAGATAAATTGTTTCAGCTTTCCTTGTCTAATTAGCTTTTCGATGGCATCTTTTAGATGAATGCATTGCATTCATTCGTGTAGTGCCCGTGATCTTTATGGTATAGACAGAATTTGTCCTTGTTTTTAGGCTGTGTTTGAAGTGGTGGAGGTCTGTCCTTCAGTTCTATGTACATGATCTCTTTGTATACTCTAGAGGGTGGCATTGTAAGTCTCATGTAGGTAGAATAACTCCCTCTGGGAGGTTTTCCAGACCTGTCGGTTAACCTGTCCTTCCGTTGTCTGTTGTCGTACACCGGCTTCCCTTTTTCTTTTTTATCTCGTGCTTCTTTGGCGGCTTGACTCTCAGCATGGTTATTTCCTATCCATTCTTCTATCTGGATCCATTTTTTAGCTCCTTGCTTGAGCTCTTCCATGGTCTTTAGCTTTTCTCTCGCGAGATCCTTGGCAAATCCACTTGGTTTTAGACCCTGTCGCAAAATGTAAAGAATCATGTTTGGGGCCATGTCTCGTACTTCCAAAGCTTCAGTATTAAAATGGATGATGTATTCTCGCAAAGGTTCATCACGCTTCTGCTTGATCCTTTCGAGATGATGTTTGGTCTTGAACTGCTTGCTGCTGGTAAAGTTCAAGATAAATATCTCCTTGAGCGACTTCCATCCCGAAATGGTTCCCGCTGTAAGAGATGAGAACCATCTCCTGATCATGGCCTTAAGAGTTAAAGGAAAGGCACAACATACCACTGCTTCTTTCGCGGCTTGGAACACCATGGTTTGTTGGAAATTTTCCACATTGTCTTGTAGATCAGTGGTACCGTCGTATAGATCAATCAGGATGGCAAACTTGAAATTGGCTGCCATCTCGTACTCCATTATCCATGTCGCGAACGGATTACTACAACCGTCAATCTGCACGTCATTTTTAGCTATTTTTTCCGTGACATCATGCCTGAGATTTTCTGGCGGGATGGTCGTGGGATTTGGTGGTGGGTTTAAAGGGCCCACCAATGAGGCCTGTCTCTCTTGTTGTGGTGTTTGTTGTTGAGCTAGATTTACCGGGATCTGCTGTCCCATTCCTAAAGCCAGGAGGATCTACTGAAACTCTTGTTGCTATTTTTGCCATTCTGCCCTCTCTCTGGCCATCCTTTCAACATCTTTTGCCTGCTTTTTGATCATATCCTTTAGGTCTTGCATCCTGTCTTCAATCGTAGTCATTCACCGTTCAGAGACATCGTGTTCATCTCTCCTTAATTCCTCCAGTTTAATTGGTTGGCGTTTGTTTGCTGATGGTTGTTCTTTCGTTTCTTTCCCTGCTTGAGCAGCAACATTAACAACTTGAGCCTTCTTCCTTGTGTTAGGCATTAAGCTGCATTTGAACAGTTTATTAGTTTCTGCTTGAGAACTGTACTGGCAAATACACCTTAAACAGCTTTCACATTACAGAGTTAGTTGAATTAGTGATGATCTCAATTCAAAGCTTCTAAGCAGGAAAAGAATATTAGCATGAGAATATAAAATTACACTAGATAACAAAGTAATCTAGTGACGAAATTAAGTAGTTGTGAAACTAATAATTGAAGCATGTTGCATCAATTTTCACAAGAATAATTGGTGTAAAATATACAAAAATCTTTATCCGATTGATTAATCGGTAGAAGCTTCGTTTCCACCGATTAATCATCCGGAAATCACCTTCACATTACACAGATTTGTAAAATCAACCGTTGAAAATAGTGTCGAAATGCGCGATCGATCGTAGTATTCGTGCAAGACATCCAAGAAACCAAAACAGAGGATCAAGAAAGATGAAGGGGAGAAGAACACCGTTCTTCACCACAGACGACACCAATGATCCGTCATGCGCTTGGGCATGGTGGTCATGACCTCCGTTCTGGTCTCCGGCATTGTGGTTTAACATCTATGGCCACACACCTAGCGGTGAGGGTGGGATACCTGCAAGCACTCTGACGATCAAGTCAGTGAGATCTCTTAGAGAGAATAGTTCTGGTATTAAATAAATAGGCCTACCAAATGAAGATAAGTCACGGGCATTTATAGAGATCCATGAGCTATGAAAGTCAAACCTGTCATTGTCACGTCCCCATGAACCACGATGCTAAGTACGGATCTGTAACTAACTCCACGTGTGGAAAGTGTGTCTGCGCCTCATGCCGGGTATCCATTTCGTGGCTCACGCGACATGAGGTCAACGACATGTCCCACTCATGTGGGCCTAGCACGTGCCTCATTCACAGGTTAGGTCCATAACAGTAGTATATTAAACCTTTAAGAGACTAACCTAATATGAGAAAAAAACTTTAGAAAACTAAATTGAACGTTTAAATTTTAATAATTCCTCCTATTATTTATTTATATTTTAACATTAATCTTACAAATTTTTATAATGTTTTAACTTTTTAAACAAATTAATTTAGTAGTATATTAAACCTTTAAGAGACTAATCTAATATGAGAAAAAACTTTGAAAAACTAAATTTAACGTTCAAATTTTAATAACTCCTCCCATTATTTAATTATATTTTAACATTAATCTTACATATTTTTATATTGTTTTAACTTTTTAAACAAATTAATTTAGTAGTATGTTAAACCTTTAAGAGACTAATCTAATATGAGAAAAAAACTCTGAAAAACAAAATTTAACGTTCAAATTTTAATAATTCCTTCCATTGTTTAATTATATTTTAACATTAATCTAATAAATGTTGGTCATGTTCCAAATTTTCTAAACTAATTTTTATGTGTGTGTACTTCACCTACAAATTGAACAATATAATACCAGTCTGGTTTGGTTGCGTTATAACAAAAAATTAGTGTGGTTATTGATTTTTTAAAAAAAAGTAGTAGTATATTACAAGGAATTATGTTCTAAATCTTTATAAAATAATTTTGTTGTCTTTTAAATATTTTCAAAAAATTTAGTAGTATACCAAATGTTTCGGGGACTGATTTGATTTATATGAAAAAAATCTTTGAAGGATTAAATCATGTGATTAGTCACAACTTAATTATCTTAATTGACATAAGAGATTAATTTGATATTATTCCAAATCTTTAAGAGATACATTTAGTAATATTTTAATTTTTTTTAAGAGTAACTTGGAAGTGTTTTAATTTTTTAGAACTAATTTATCAGTATATTACCTTTGAAGGAAAAGTTTAATATAAAAATTTATTTTTAAATATTATATATAAAAACGAACTTTTAATGAACAAATTCAACTTAATAGATTGAAATCATGAATGAATAGCATGAATGAATCAATTAGAAAAAAAGAATCAAATGAATCAAATTAAAGAAACCTATATTAAATGAATGAATGAATAACATCAATTAGTATTGTTGAAACACTTAGATTTTAGGATAAGTTTTTTTTTTAAAAAAGAAAACACAACAGCGAAAGTCAAAACGTTATATATATATATATATATATATATATATATATATATATATATATATATATATATATATATATATATATATATATATATAAATATTTACATAAAAAGATTTTATGTACAACTCAAAGAGAGTACTAGTCCAGCTAAGTAGTCATACAATAAAACTAATGACACCTAAGTATATCCAAATACAGCTGCTAAAGTCTTCTCAAACGATGACACCCTCCGAGTCTCTATCACTTGCAATACTGTAACCGTCAGTTATATGCACGACATATAACTGAGTAACCGTTGGTATTGAAAATAGTATATATACAGTATTACAGCTAGTCTAACTGGAAAACTGCCCCAAATCCAATTCCTAACAAACACACACAATATGTACAAAATGACAATATAGTATGTATGCATGCCATGAATTATTCCATTTTCCATTTCTTTCCTCTTTAACCGGAAAACCTTGTACACCGAGAATTCACCATGGGTGCATGACAGTAAATGCTTAGTTGAACTCATCACCATGGTCCTGGTAAGCGTCCTTCCAAGATCCTACTGCCGGGCTACCAACCCTCTCTCAGGCTAGCCCAAGGACTATCTACCCCTTTTCGGGATAGCCCCTTTGCACTAGGCTTACCTACCCCGTTTTCGGGATAGCCCAGCAATACAAGTTATCTACCCCTTTCGAGATAACCCTACATTCTCATCTTTTTTATGCTTTGTCCACTTTAGGGATTGCAAAAAAACCCGCGGCCGCAGATATCTGCGGATAATACCCGTCATGGATACCCGCCGGCCATTCTCGCGGTTTCCCGTGGGTACCCGTTACCCACTAAAAATAAATAAATTAAAAAAAACATAATTTATTGTATTTTAAGTACCTTATTCCTTAATTTCTAAAGGTGATCTTAAATATTTAATATAAAAAAAATGCTATGATTTTATTCATTATGAAATGTCTTTGAAGAAATATTATATCTTCTTACTTAACTTTTGACTTAAGAAAAAACACATTAACATTAAGTGATAATTATATTATTTGAACATTTATTTTTTATTTTTGTTTTATTCTAATTATTAGTATAATTACTAATATGGATTTTATATTAAAATATGACTTTAGGTATACTTTTTTGTATTTTTTGAATATTTTTTCAATAGTTTTTAATTGTATAAAATATCCGCGGATACCCGATGGATACCCGCAAATCCGCAGAGACGGGTAGCGGGGGGCTACTACCCGCCCCCGCCTCGTTGCGATCCCTAGTCCACTTACTTGGTCTACTTCAAGCAGAACTCAACCCTCTTACTCAACCAATGTTGATGGGGGAAAGCATTTTCCATTTTTCCTTTTGATTTCACAATTCATGTTCTAATGCATCAAACATCCATATCAATATCATAGACATTCCTTACAAGAGTTCTAGTAACCTCATATTCGAATACATACATCCTATATTCAAATACCATGTGACAGAAGTGTTATATTTGAATATCTATTCAAATATGATCCTCCATATTCAATTAAATATTCAAATATACTAACTTTGGTTCTTGTCTTTCTAAACAATTTGGAAATCCATCCAGAGTCCTAGTCTCATTTTCATCACATTATTATCTGGAATCCCTTGCCCTTTTTAATTTATACAATTTATAATTTCAACATATCATTCACAATTCCTAAGCATGCATCCTCTAATCGCATACAAACATCATTCAAACATCACATTCAATCCTCAAACATATACATAGTCTTAACTCAACCGATCTATGACATATAGTTCTAAGTCCCTAACACATGTTCCTAGCATTTTCTAGTCACATGTTCCTAGCATTTCCTTGGTTTGGGGTTTTTAGGGTTACCTCGAATCTTCCAGAATCATTTTCTCTTTCAACTCCAACCTTAGTCTCCAACTCCCTTCTTTTGCACTTGTTATCTCCGAGTCTGATTCTAACTCCTTGGAACCTTAAGTCAAGAAGTGTGCTTGTGAGAAAGGATTCTCAGATGGAGAGTTGTGGAGTGTTGTTGCTTTGTGATAGAGGTTTGGCGAGGTATTTTGAAGAGGAAATTGAGAGAGTATAGAGTGAGGGAGAGGGAAATAGTGAGTGAGTGAGGTCAAGTCCCCTATATATAGACTTAGGGGCCATATTCGAAGATATATTCTAATATGAAGCTTCTGTAATCAATTTCACCCTTCCATATTCGAATATTAGCTTTCCATATTTGAATATTAGACCTCATATTCAAATATGACACATCCATATTCGAATATCATTGTTCATATTCGAATATGCACAGTCCATATTCGAATATGACTCGACCATATTCGAATATGGATCATGCATACTCGAATATTGCTGTTAATATTCGAATATACAACTTTTGGTCCCTCCTTTGACCCCTCTACCTGCAACTGATCCTCCTTCTTCTTTTCTTGCAATTTGCAACCAAATCCCTTAAGTCCTAAGTCTATTAGGGATTTTTGGGATGTTACAATTCTACCCCACTAAAAATAATTTTGTCCTCAAAATTAGAGTGTTACCTCCATTATTGAAACAATTTGGGGTATGTGTCTTTCATGTCTTGCTCCTTATCCCAAGTGATCTCTAATGAGTCGATGTTCTCCCACATAACCTTTACCAATGGGATCACCTTATTCTGTAAGGTTTTCTCCCCTCGGTCTAGAATCTTCACAGGTTCCACCCGATAGGAGGTATTCGACTTCAACGGAATGTTGTCTTCTTCTAAAATGTGGGAGGGATTGGCAACATACTTCTAGAGTTGATATACGTGAAAACATCGTGAAGGTTAGAAAGATGAGGAGGCAAAGCTAGTTGGTAAGCAACAGGTCCTATTCTTTTGAGAATTTGATAAGGACCAATCAAACCAGGCTGAAGTTTCTTTGTCTTCATTGATTTCCCAATGGCGGTATAAGGTGTAACTTTTGGGAACACATACTCTACTTCTTCAAATTCTAAGGGCTTCCTCCGTTGATCCGCATAACTTTTCCGATGGTATAATAAATACTTACTATTTATTTGTTACTAATTATATAATTAATTATATAACTGAAAATAATTTCTTGGAATTCAAGTATATATAATAAATAGGTTATAAATATGTAACGGATAGGTTATAAATATTTTTAGAAATTTTTAAAAAATATTCTAAGGATTTAAAGTTATTAAACTAGCTTAGAATACTAAGGAATAAACATTATAGGGAATGCATTCCACTAATAAAATACTAGGAAATGCAATATATAAACCTTCAACTAAACACCTCCGATAACATACATTTATTTTTATTGAGTTCTGATATTTTATTAAATAAGGTTCTTAAAATTGAACAATTATTTGACTGCATCGTGCAACTTTTGAAAATTAATACATTTTTTTCAGTGTGTTTTAAACTTTTTCAAAGCTTCACAAATTAAAAATATGTGAGTTAATAATACTATGTAAAAGTTAATTTAATAAAATTAATTCTAATTTTCTATTAATTTTATATTATGTAGACTTTTATTGTTTATAAGAGTGAAGTATGTTTTTAGGCTTTGAAATACTATTTTTGTATAGACATATACCTCGTCAAACAAATATCTTTAAAAAATATAATTAAATTTCTTGGCAGGGAAAATAAAGTGAAAATAACATCTTCGGATGAATATGTTACTCATTTTGAAGAAAAAATGAATGTCAGTGCCACTGAAATTTCAAGTCTTGATATTATAGTCTTTACATCAACAAGACTTACGGAATTTCGAGGTAATGTAATTATATTATTACATTTTATTAACAATGTACATTTAAATATTAAAGCTGAATTACCATAAACTAATATTTAATCATGTCCATATAATTATATGTGATTTATCCATTTCTACATCAAGATCAACCAACATTTATGTCAATATTGACATACCAGAGGCTAGAGAACTCAAATAATTGTTCAAGTAACTATATGTCATTTTACAATTACTCATTTATTGCAAATACGTTACTATTGTGGACTAGAATCACAGTATCCCGGTGATATCCACCCATGTCGGGACATGGACCTCAAAGGAATTCGGAATTTTCGCGGAGTACATCTGGCATAGACTGTTATTCAAGTACGAGGCCACGTCAACATGGATTGGGCCCTTGTCCCAAGTCCAAGCCCAATAAGGTCCACGCCCAGGTCATACACTCCTCTAAAAATACAATCTTAAATGGATCCTGCAAGGTACGTAACCATCTAATTATCACATACAACCCTAATTCAACTACTGACTTGAGCGTCACAGTCCTTGCAGGTGCACCACCGCTGCCATTGGAGTCCAAGCTTAGCAGTCAGCCCAATTCAGCCTCCTTAAGAGGAAGGTCCATCTTGCTCGTCCAACATCACCGCCAGGTTAGATCACAACATTGGCACCGTCTGTGGGGAACACAATAAAAGTCTTGCTTTCACCCGTTGTCAACAATGGTCTATTCTACTCGACAGAAGGATTACAATGATCCAAGTGTTCAAAACCTGGGAGACAGACAGCAAGGTGGTGCCTCTAATCAAGCATGGGCATCGCAACCCTTCAATCTCGAGGCAAAATTTCGTAAGCTACAAAAGCTGGTGCATACCCAAGCTAAAGAGATTGCGGCCCTGAATAAGAAGGAGCAACAGCGAAAGGGCAAGGAAAAGGTCGTTGAGGACGATCCAGCTCATGGAGTAGAGAAACAATCTCAGCAAGCTACGAGAAATCTGGGGAACAATCCGGTTTAGGGAGGTGAGAAGCAGCAATAGAACTCCGCTAATGATGGGGATAATGGCAATGACTCGAAGGCATGAAGGCATCCCTCACCAATCTCGGGTGGAGGGAGCTAACCCGCCACTGGTGCATCACGAGGAACAACAAGTCGTTCAACAAGTGCAGGTGGAGGAGAACATTCCAGAATTTGGTTATATAGATAACCCATTTACTCCGTGGATTAGGTCCCATGCTTTGCCCCATGGTTTCCAATTCGCCAAATAGTTAAAAGAGTATGACATAACCAAGGATCCCACCTTACATGTGAGCACCTTTGAAAGGGCCACTTACTTTCAAGGCATAAATGAAGTCATCGTATGTCGTGCTTTTCCTCTAACTCATTATGAAGTTGCAAGTCGTTGGTTCTCAAATCTTCCACCCCAATCCATCAACAATTGGAAGACCCTGAAAGATAAGTTCATCCTTTACTTTACTAATAGTAAATGTCAGTTTAAATCTGAATTCCATTTAGAAACCATTAAACAGGGGAAGGATGACCCTGCGAGACTATATCACTCGTTTTAATAACGAAGTGTTAGAAGTTAGGAATGTTGAGCCTAACTTAGTATTGTATTTCTTTGTCAGAGGCTTGCAACCAGGAGCATTCGCCAAACAATTGGCAGGTGACAAGCCCACTTCCATGGATGACCTAAAGGTGTGAGCAGAGAAGTGGATAAGAATAGAAGAATGGGAGAAGGCAGATAAAGCAAAGGTCACTCCTACCAACCAATCTCGGAGGAAGGATGATAAACCCCGGGATAGATCTCCCAAAAATTGCAGGGGATTGTTCTCAAGTTACATCCCATTGGCAGTCTCGCCGGCTGTAGTACTCAAAGAGGTAATGCACTCAGAATTGAAAGACCGACCTCCTCCTTTATAGACTGTTGGGAAGTTCAAAAATATACTGCGAATACCACCGGGATCGGGGGCATTCCACCAATGAATGTGTCTAACTCTTGGATGCTATAGAAAAGTTGATCCAACAAGGTAGACTTAGAAATTACACACGGGTCTCTCCAGAAAGAAGAGATCGATGACGGAGCCAATATCCCCGGAGCCAAAATCTGAGATCTCCTATTAGAATCCGGGATCAACGAGTTGAAAGTCAGCACAGATCCCGGAGTCCATGTAGGAATGCAGAATCGCCCCCAGAGGGATGATAAAAGTCATAGCCAGAGGTGCAAGTTTGAAATGCCTCGACGACAGAAAGAGGACCCGAGATGCAAGAGACTCCTGTTCACAGGTAACATCCATAGCTAACCCGATATTATCTTTTCAGATGCAGATCTACCAAAAGAGCATTTCCGAGACAATGAGCCATTGGTGATTGCTGCTTAGTTGAGTGGGTTCGAAGTCCACCAGATCTTCATTGATCAAGGAAGCTCGGCAGACATCATGTTTTGGAGCTTTTTCGATAAAATGGGGCTCGGATCTAAGGACCTGATCCCCCCACAAGGGGAGTTTGATTGGCTTCACGGGTGATACGATAACCCCGAAGGGCCATGTTGATCTGAAGGTTTGCTTTAGGGAAAAGCCTGATGCTAAGACCATCCCAGTAAGATTCATTGTCGTGGATTTCCCTTCTGCATATAATGCAATCATTAGACGTCCGATGCGAAACAGTTTGGGCGCCATAGTCTCAAACATTCATTTGACAACGAAGTATCTGGGGAGAATGGCGCTGTGGTTACGGTCCATGGGAAGAGTAGTGATGCAAGACGTTGTTACCATGATAGCCTTAAAGTCACAAAAGCACCATCTACCATGCAAGAAAAGCATGAGGAGAAAGGCAAGCAAAAGATGGAAGGCAGAGACTTAACCCGGGATGCCGGAGTAATGATGACCAATCTAAATCCCCAGGAAGATTTTGAATCTGAAAGACCTCAACTTGAAGGGGACCAAATCCTTGTCCAAATAGGTCCGAATAAAGATCAAACTGTTAAATTTGGGGCAATTCTACCCCGTTGGATTAAAGGGCGGCTTATTGAATTGTCGAAACTGAACAAGGACTTATTCGCCTGGGTCTCCTCCGACATGCCAGGGGTTCATCGTGGAGTACTTGTTGAAGTTTGAATTTTGGACTTCCAACAATTAGGCAGAGTATGAAGCTTGTTTAGCTGGAATACGTGTAGCAAAATAATTGGGAGCAACCGCAATAACTTTATGTTCAGATTCTCAGTTGGTGGTCGCATAGATCAAAGGGGAATATCAGGCCAGAGAACCTCTGCTGCAAAGATACTTGGCCATGGTCAAGGAAAGCTTGATCGGACTTTCAAAGTTTGAGATCAAACATGTCCCCAGTGAAGAAAATAGTCGAGCAGACTTGCTGTCAAAGCAAGCTAGTACCAATTCGTCCTCTACTTTAAAGTCGGTATTTGAGGAAGTCGTTCCTTCGCCATGCGCTATCCTCCAAGTAGAAGCCGATGATTGGAGAATACCGCTAAAAGAATTTATAACCAGAGGGGTTTTGCCTGAAACAAGAGGCAAAGAAGTTGATTCAGAAAGCATCCCGGTATTCAGTGATAGAAGGACAATTGTTTAGAAGAGGCTTATCAACCCCCTTTCTTAAATACATTGGGCCCTACAAGGTATGGTACGTCCTCACTGAAGTCCATGAAGGGAGTTGTGGCAACCATATCGAAGGCAAATCTTTAGCAAAGAAACCATTGAGGGCGGGATACTTTTGGCCGACCATGAATTCTGATGCAGCTGAACATGTGAAGAAATGCCAGGAGCACAGCCCGATATCCTACATCCTAGCAGAAGATTTGCACAACATGTCCATCCCTTTGCATTTCGACACTTAGGGATTGGATCTACTAGGGCCATTCACTCCAACAACAGGTCAATTAAAACATCTCATTGTCGTTGTTGATTATTATACCAAGTGGATTATATTAGAGGCACTAGCAAGCATAGCCTTTGTTAAGGCTCAGAATTTTGTATTCTGGCAAATAATATCTCCTCTTGGTATCCCGGCGGAGATAATCTGTGACAAAAGGACCCAGTTCACTGATAAATAATTTCGAGAAATGTTGATAGGACTCAATATTAAACAATATTTCGCTAGTGTGGAACACCCACAATCTAATGGACAAGCAGAGTCCGTCATTAAAGTCATACTTAATTGCTTGAAGAAGAGACTTGAGAATGCTGATACCAACTGGGTTGAAGACCTTTATCAAGTGCTCTAGAGCTATAGGACCACACCCTATAGCTCCACTAGAGAAACTCCATTTAGAATGGTCTACGGAGCAAACGCAGTAATCCCAGTGGAAATTAGACAACCATCCTGGAGAGATATGTACCTTGCCCAGAATAATGAGCAGTTACTGGGAGAGGACTCCGACATAGTCGAAGAAATCTGAGAAGCAGCAAGGCTTAAGGAGTTATCTCGAAACAACAAGTCGTTCAAAGGTATAACCTGAGAGTAGTCCAGGGAAGCTTCCAGATTTGCAACTTAGTCCTAAATAGGGCTAGCATTGGAAATCGAAATGCCAAAGACGGGATTTTTTGTTTGGGAAGGTCCATGCCGGATGAAGAGCAATGCGGCCAAGGGCACATACCATCAGGAAACTCTCAAGGGAAACGAGATACCAAGAACGCTTAATGTAGTTGACTTAAAGTAGTACTACAATTAAGCATTTATGTAATTTACATTATGTAATAAAGGGGTGCTCTTTTCTCTGTAGCAGGTTTTATCCCTAAGGAGGGTTTTACTGCTAGAGGTTTTAATAAGGCCCCACCAGCTACTTTTCTCCATTATCATTAAAAGCATTATTTCCCATTTTTTGTGTTTGCTCATTATCTTAAATACCTTGTTAGCCAAGCTCTTAGATGCAGGAATATCAAAATGACAACAAGAATGTCTTCACTAACAAACTGGCATGGCTCGGACCAATGAAATCAAGGCCAAACGAAACAAGGTGCAATTCCGGCTAAACCTTAGCTACAAGTTCAAAAGGGGCCTCTTGGAGGTTAACTCTGGCCATGTGCAACGAGGTGCCATAAAGGTTAAACTTCAGCTACAAACTCAGAAGAGATATAAACAACGTTCCCTCCTGGCTTGAGGAGAACAAGGTGCCATGACGACTATACCTCAACAACGAGAATGATCAATGATAAGCCCAACAATTAATTTTACACAAGTAGAGGCGCATGGTGGCTAAGCCTCAACGACAAGACTTAAAGGGCTGCAAAAATACGACAAAGAGATAAAATCTCAATAAAAACCTAAAGATGAATAGTACATATGAAAGCAAACCCGGGATGACCAAGGCTATGAAAATTAAAAAGCCAATACTGTATACAGGTCAAAATGTTGCAAACACAGCAGTACCCAAACAAAAGGGCCATTAAGCCTACAAAAAAAACGAATGAAATTAGCAAGTTCATTGAGCTTCCCTGGCATACGCTCCCTCACGCTCTGGGGTGACATCAGAAGGAGGAGGGGTGCAACAATCGAACGGCTCCATGCGGGGATCAGTGGGATCCAGCGGGACAGGATTATGAAAATCATGGAAATCTTGGAACTGCCCATCCTTCACAATGTGATATCCACCCATGCCAGGATAGGGATAGGGACCTCAAAGGAATCCCGAAATCTTCCCAGAGTACATTTGGCATAGAATGTTATTCAATACGAGGCCACGTGAACATGGATTGGGCCCTTGTCCCAAGTCCAGGCCCAATAAGGTCCACGCCCAGGTCATACGCTCCTCTATAAATACTCTCTTAAATGCACCATGCAAGGTATGTAACTATCCTGCTCGTCCGACATCACCGCTAGGTTAGATCACAATAGTTACTAAACTCCCTAAATTAAATTTAGGGATTCCAATGATGCCCATAGTGATCAAATTACAAATTCTATGCCTCTTTCGATGTTGGACAAACCCAAGACTTTACCTTAAATTTATGTTTTTTTTTAAATACTTTAAATTTTAACGGATTTCAAATTAGCTTGCAATTCAAAGAAGGAAAGCTAGTTATGTTACTTAGGAACATTAACCCTGCATTGGGAATGTTAACACATTTAAGAGACTAGGTGATAGAAGCAAAAATTATTACAATGTAGAGCCAAAGTCCTAATCTCAAGAATAGTGTTAACAGCAAGAGACTCAAAGTGACCTTTTATTTTACGAAGAAAATAATTTCCAGTAAAAGTATTTTATGCAATGATAGTAAACAAAATTTAGGGTTATTTAATTACGTTGGGTTATATTTTCCTAAAACAGTGTTCTTTCATGGCCAATTATATGTGACATTGTCTAAAGTAACATCTCCAAAAGGGTTAAGAATTCTTATCATAGAGGATGAAGAAAAATATTCAAACTACACTAAAAATATACTTTATAGTGATTTATAATATATTTTGTAAAAAAGTATAAGGCTAAAATATATATTTGGTCCTTTATATTTTTTCGAAGATCTATTTTTGTTTTTTTTTTTTATTTTGTCTCAATTTGGTCCTTTACGTTTGTTTTTTAACCAACGTTAGACTATTCGTTTAATCCGTTAGTCTAGTTAACAAACTGCATATGTGGCACCTACATAGCAATAACGACGTTAGTTTTCATCCTTTTCCACACTAAAACGACACTGTATTGGATTTTTTTCTTAAGCGTATGCATTTCTGTTAACTTAGACTAACGGAGGCACGTTGAAGAAAATAAATCAATACGGTGTTGTTTTAGTTTGGAAAGGGATGACAACTAACACTGTTAATTCCATATAGGTGTCATGTAAGTAGTTTTGTTAACTTAGACTAACGAATTCAAATAAGAGTGCAACGTTGGTCCCAAAAACAAACGTAAAGGACCAAATTGTGACAAAATAAACATAAAGGACCAAACTAGGACTTCGGCAAAACATAAATGACCAAATGTGTATTTTAGCCAAAATTTAATGACTAAACCTTATATTACTTTTAATAAATCTAATTCTTATATATTGAATATTATAATACATAAAAAAAATAGTCTCAACATTTACTTAAAATGAAAACCTCACTATGTAAAATTCACTTGAGCTCTAACATTAAAAGCTTAAATGTAATGATTACCATTACTCTATTCTACACTTGAATTAGTCATTTTTGATATTTTTCATAAAATTATTCCTAAGGAGTTTAATTGTATACATACATAAATTGCAATAGTAAGCTACGAATATTTTAAAATCAACGTGTAACACCTAGATTTTTAGGGTAGTTTTATTTTTTTTTTAAAAAAACAAAACAGAACACAGCAGAATTTAATAAAATGTATACATAACAAAATACAGTGTTTGTCTACAGAGGATCTACATATGTCCAGCTTAAGGTAGCCATACAAAGACTCAAATGACTACCTAAGTAACAGAAAAGGCTGCAAAATGTCTCACGCGCTGACACCCTCCAAGTCCGAGCCACCTGCAATACTGTAACCGTCAGTTATATGCTCGACATATAACTGAGTAACCCGTCGGCCATAAAAATAGTTTTATACAGTATTACAGCCAGTCTAACTGGAAAATCGTCCCAAATCCAATCCTAGCAAACATACTCACAACAAGTATAATCTCAATCACATGGATATATAGGCATGATTAATTTCCATTTCCATTTCTTTCCTCTTTTAACGGGAAACCCTGTGCACCGGGAATCCACCAAAACACGTGGCAGTAACGCGTATTGAGCTCATCATCATGGTCCTGGCGAGCGTCCACCAAGGATCCTCCTACCGGGCTACTAACTCTCTCTCGAGCTAGCCCAAGGAACCATCTACCTCGTGAAGATAGTACCCTTTGTACTTTAGACTACCTACCTCGTGAAGATAGCCCAGTACTTCAGGTTATTTTCCCTCTCTCGGGATAACCCTACATTCTCATCTTTTCCATTTTCTGCTCTGTCCTCTTACCCGGTCTACTTCCAGCAGAACTTAACCCTCTTACTCAAATTCTATTGAGTGGGAAGAGCCTCTTTTAACATTTTCATTTACAATTCTAATGCATCACACATTCACATTAAGAACATAGCGTACAAACAAGGGTTTCCAGTATTCTTTTATCCGATTACACACTCATTTATTCGGATTCTATGTGACAAACATGTTATATTCATATATCTACTTGAACATGGCATTCCATATTCAAATACATATTTGAATATACTAATACTGGGACTCAAACCTTTTCAAATCAATTTGAAATCATTTTAATATCAAATTCCCAGTTAGTATCACATTTAACTCTGGAAAACCTTATTTATACCTTTAACATATTTCACAACAACACATGCATCATCTATCAGCATAAGGCATATCAAAATCATACCATATCAACCATATTATGCATATTTTACACATAGTGTTCACAATTCAATCATACATAAGCAAAACATGACAGTTTGGTTCCCTAATAATATATTTCTAGCATTCCCTAGTCACATGTTCCTAAATTCCAAGTATTTAAGGATTTGGGGTTTTCAGGGTTACTTGGAACTCCCTGAATCCTTTATCCTTCGCTTCCAAGCCCAAACTCCTACTCTGATTCCTTTGCCGTAGTTGCCTCTAAATCTGAATCAAACAGTTTGGGAACCTAAGTCTTTTGAAATGGAAGCCTTAGAGTTGCAGAGTTATAACTTAGTTGGTTTAGGAACAGAGGTTTTTAGTGTGAAAAGCGAGGAATTCTGAAGAACAACCCCTTTTGAACCAAGGCACCCCTATTTATAGACTTTGGGCTCCATATTCGAATACCATATTCGAATATGGGGTTCCTGTTTTCAATTCCTCACCTGCATATTCGAATATAAGCTTTCATATTCGAATATAGGCTTGCATATTCGAATACCATATTCGAATATGGGGTTCCTGTCTTCAATTCCTCACTTGTATATTCAAATATAAGCTTTCATATTCAAATATAGGCTTGCATATTCGAATACCATATTCGAATATGGGGTTCCTGTTTTCAATTCCTCACCTGCATATTCGAATATAAGCTTTCATATTCGAATATAGGCTTGCATATTCAAATACCATATTCGAATATTATATTCGAATACTATATTCGAATATCATATTGGTTTGTAGACAATTCTCTTAGCTTTTCAATGCCTTTGGTTTCACTCAATTTGGAGGTCTACAACTCTAGTTATGACCAAATTACTGAGACATGGTCTATATGAAAGTATCTAACCCTTCTTCCTTTTCTTTGTAAATTCTAACCAATCCCTTAAGTCCTAAGTTTCTTTTATGGATTTTTAGGATGTTACACAACGGTTCTATATTTATTACTCCCATTTACTTAAATCATCTATATTATTTTTATCTCTTTTGAGAAAGAATGAAAAAATAATTTGATACTATTTTAATTCTTTAAGAGATTAATTTGTTAGTATTTAAAATTTTTCTAAACTAATTTAATAAAATATTATATCTATGACGGAATAATTTAACGTGACAAACCAAATTCAACTCTTCAATTTTAATAATTTTTTTCATTATTATAGAAAATGAAGCAATTTTGTGTTTTCACGGCTAATTTGATATTGTTTATCTTTAACGATCTAATTTTGTAGTATTTTAAATCTTTAAAGGGTCTAATTTTGTAGTGTTTTAAAAAATTAAAATTATCAATTTGATGTTTTGAGGGACTAATTTGATATTGTCTCAAATTTTAAAGAAACTAATTTTCTAGTGTTTTAATCTTTAATGTATTAATTTGATAGTATTTTAAAGCTTAGAGAGATTAATTTAAAAGTATTTTAAAATTATTAAAATTAATTTAGTAAAATATTAAATCTATGAGGGACTAATATGACATGAAAATCCAAAATCAACCTTGAATTTTAATAATTTGATAATATTTTAATTCTTGAAGAAACTAATTTGTTAGCATTTGAAAATTTTTAAACTAATTTAATAAAATATTAATTCTATTTATCTATATATATCTATATGTAAAATTCACTTGAGCTCTAACATTAAAAATGCTTAAATGTAATGATTACCATTACTCTATCACACACTTGAATTAGTTGTTTTTGAAATTTTTCATAAAATTATTCCTAAGGTGTTTAATTGTATACATACATAAATTGCAATGGTAAGCTACAAATATTTTAAAATCAATGGTTATATATTATTTACTCCCATTTACTTACATAATCTATATTATTTTTCTCTCATTTGAAAAATAATGAAAAAATAATTTGATACTATTTTAAATCTTTAAGAGATTAATTTGTTAGTATTTTAAATTTTTTTGAAACTAATTTAATTAAATATTAAATATGAGAGAATAATTTAACGTGACAAACCAAATTCAACCTTTAATTTTTATAATTTTTCTCCATTATTGAAGAAAATAAAGCAATTTGGTGTTTTTAGGTGTAATTTGATATTGCTTTAAATCTTTAATGGTCTAATTTTGTAGTATTTTAAATCTTTAAAGGGACTAATTAATTTGGAATTGTTTTAAAAAATTTAAAATATCAATTTGATGTTTTGAGGGACTAATTTGATATTGTCTCAAATTTTAAAGAAACTAATTTTGTAGTGTTTTAATATTTAATTTATTAATTTGATAGTATTTTAATCCTTTAAGGGATTAATTTAGAAGTATTTTAAAAATTTTAAAATTAATTTAGTAAAATATTAAATCTATGAGGGACTAATTTGACCTGAAAATCCAAAATCATACTTGAATTTTAATAAATTGATAATATTTTAATTCTTTCAGAGAATAATTTGTTATTATTTAAATTTTTTAAAACTAATTTATTAAATATTAATTCTATCTATCTATCTATATATATATCTATATATAAAATTTATTTGAGCTCTAACATTAAAAGATTAAATGTAATGATTACCATTACTGTATTCTACCCTCGATTTAGTAATTTCTGAAATTTTTCGTAAAATTATTCCTAAGGAGTTTAATTGTATACATACATAAATCTCAATGGTAAGCTACAAATATTTTAAAATCAATGATTATATATTATTTACTCCCATTTACTTACATCATCTATATTATTTTTCTCTTTTTTGAGAATAAATGAAAAAAATAATTTGATACTATTTTAATTCTTTAAGAGATTACTTGGTCAGTATTTTAAATTTTTTTAAGGTAATTTAATAAAATATTTAATCTATGAGGGAATAATTTGACGTGATAAACCAAATTCAACCCTTTCATTTTATGTATCTATATGTAAAATTCACTTTAGCTTTAATATTAAAAGCTTAAATGTAATGATTACCATTACTCTATTCTACCCTTGAATTAGTCATTTTTGATATTTTTTAAAATTATTCCTAAGGAGTTTAATTGTATACATACATAAATTACAATGGTAAGCTATAAATATTTTAAAATCAATGGTTATATATTATTTACTCCAAATTTCTTACATCATCTATATTATTTATCTCTCTTTTGAGAAAGAATAAAAAAATAATTTGATACTTTTTTAATTCTTTGAGAGATTAATTTGTTAGTATTTTAAATTTTTTAAAACTAATTTTATAAAATATTAAATCTATGAGGGAATAATTTGACATGACAAACCAATTTGGTGTTTTTAGGGATAATTTGATATTGTTTTAAATCTTTTACTGTTAAATTTTGTAGTACTTTGAATCTTTAAAGGGATTGTTTTTGTAGTTTTTTAAATAATTTAAAATCTCAAGTTGATGTTTTGAGGGACTAATTTGATATTGTCTCAAATTTTAAAGAAACTAATTTTGTAGTATTTTAATCTTTAATGTGTTAATTTGATAGTATTTTAAACCTTGAAGAGATTAATTTAGAAGTATTTTAAACTTTTTAAAATTAATTTAGTACAATATTAAATCTATGAGTGACTAATTTGACGTGAAAATCCAAAATCAATCTTGAATTTTAATAATTTGATCATATTTTAATTCTTCAAGAGACCAATTTGTTAGCCTTTTAAATTTTTTAAACTAATTTAATAAAATATTAATTCTATATATCTATCTATCTAACTATATATATATATATATATATATATATATAAATATAAAATATTACAATGGTTTTTAAAATCAGCAGTTATATATAATTTACTCTTAGTTATTAAAATTATCTATAGTATTTTTATCTGTTATAAAAAATAGATATAAAAAATAATTTGGTAATATTTAAATTCTTTAATAGATTAATTTGTTAGTATTTTAAATTTTTTAAACTAATTTAATAAAATATTAAATTTATGAGGGAATAAGTTAACGTGACAAACCAAATTCAATTCTTGTATTTTAATAATTTTTCTCCATTATTTAAGAAAACAAAACAAAAGAAAACCGTGGTCAATGAACTCAGTGTAATTATTTATAACTCGGTTTTTTTTTTTATTTATACTTGATGACTAATACTTATATTTTTTTTATTAATTGAAATTCTTATAAATTAGATCTTATAAGTATAATATATATAAAAAATAACTCAAAAATTTACTTAAGATAATAACCCGTGAGGGATTGCTCACTAGTTTATATATATAATAAACTTGAATAGCCACTATCCTATTACCAAAAAAAATACTTGAATAGATGCGTCCACATGTGTAAAACTATCATCACTAATTCAAAAACTTTTTTCTTAAATGTTTTTCAAACATACCAATATTGTTTGTTTATGATAATAAAATAAAAATGGACATGGGAAATTTCAAATAAATAAAAGAAAAATGAAAAAAATTAGAACAAAGTGATCATGGAACATCTAAATGATCATATAATGCATCTAAACAACAATCACAGGAGTTGAATTGAACTTAGTGACAATGCTCCTACCGCCAACAAAGAAGCTTTTTCTATAGTTTCCCGTAAGCCTTCCTTTGATTTATACATTTTGCATACTCTCGAATCAGGCCATTCAAAACAAGCAGGTTCTTCTAAAAGAAAATCACAAAATAATCATCATCGTGGAAGCATTGAAGTACAAGATCAGGATCGAAGTGTTGTTGCCCTAGGAAACCATAATTTTGTAACAGGGTTGCAAATGAACAATACATCATCTGGGTTCAAATGTATGCTACGACATAGAATCAATCTGTTGCTAGAAGCAACTATTCTGATTGACCTTGATAGTAATTCCAGAACATCACTACATATACCATAGAAAATGATTCCAGAGTGTTATGGACTAGATTCACGATAACCCGGTCATGTGTCACATGTCGTCATAAGCTTGACAGTGTGCAATCCACAGAACATCCCACCATATAGACGAGATATAAGATAACCTTCAAGATATAGCGAGGACCATGGGCTGGGTAGAGACACAGCATCCAAGGCCCAATACAACTCACAGTCAACCCTAATGCACCTGATATAAATACACACTTAAGTGCACCATTCAAGGTACGTAACATTCTGATTCTACCACAACAACCTAATTCTAATACTGACTTCAGCGTCGGAGTCCTTGCAGGTACCACACTGCCATCTTTGAAGCTTGGACATTGTGCTTTCACTTCACCATTGGCCAAAAGCGTCATCAGAATTACTTGCCCAGCATTTCCACCAAGTACGATCACAACATTGGCACCGTCAGTGTCGAACGCAACAAAAAGCTTGTTTTCCTTTGTTGTCGACAATGGTGTTCACTACTCGACAAAGGGATATAATGATCCTAGTGTTCAAGACCTGAGAGACGGGCAACATGATGATGGCTCTAATCAGCCAAGGTCGTTTCCCAAGGACCATCATTGAGACAAAGGTTCAAACACATAGTGCACATATGAAATTGGAGGGGGGTTTGACAGATAATAATCAAAAGCAGAAAAAGAAAAAATGAACATAACAATAATGAAAACAGACTAACTCCCTGATTCGATTGCCGTTACTCTAATTATCGTTACAAAAATTCATTTACTTAACTTAATCCCTAATCCAATTTCACAATCAACAACTAAGCATCATTAACCTAAGACTTCCTTCCATTAGCATATATGTTCATCAAACTAGGTTTAGAAATTAAGCATCTCTAAATTGCTCCTAAGTTCGACTAGTAAAAATTGAAAATCATTGGGCTCACACATAATTAAGCATTAAGCATGCAACATCTAATCCCTAATCATAGAATTAAGCAAACTATAAAAAATGAAATACATTAAAAACGTGAAATTGAGATCATTAAGCATGAAAATACAATCATGAGGTTCATATTACAAACAAAAAACAAAATTAGAAGATGAGAAACCAAGAAGAACATAAATGAATTCTAAACATAAACTACAAGGATTAATTACAATCTACTCAAGAAGCAAATCTCAAAGTTTAGCCTTCCATGGAAGGTCCAAAAGCAAAACGAAAATTGAAGAAGATGAACTAAAACCCTAGGAGAGCACTAAGCCAAAAAAAACTAAAATGAGAGAGTGTGTATAGTGGTGGCTGAGTTAGGTTTTCAAATCCCAAAATAACTACTATCGAATTCAACCCTACTCAGCCACAATACAAAAGATGGGCCTAAAATAACAAAGTTTGGCCCAAAATAAAATCAAAGAGAATAAAATCTACTCCTAAAGTGGTGGTCCAAGTAATAATCTTCTCCTCAATCCCCAAGGTGCTCTTCATGTCCAAAAATGACTCAAATATGACCTAAAAATAAAAATGGACTAACTAGGCTAATTAAATCCGAATTATACCAAATCAGGATTAATTGTCCAACAAAACCCAAACTAATAGAACATAACAATAAGAAACAATTAGGCTCAATTACTAAATAATATAAGTCCAAAAAGATAGTAAAATGTGGGTGAAATATGACTCAACACTCTCTTAACCCAAACCTAGAAAAAGTACCGTACTTAAAAGGAGACATAGTTAGTATGTTGACCATCCAAAGATATATATGTTAGGAGTAAACAAAAAACACAATCAGCATAATTCACTAGTTTCACTTAATATTCTCTTAATAGTAATAACACTCATAATGTAGGGGAATTTAAATTGAGCTATATTATACATGATCAGTTTTTTAATAATTATAATTAATCACCAGAAGGGCCACCCTGGAACTAGACAAATCAGCATGATGCCAAACTTTGACTCAACACTGGTCTCTTTATACCAAAATAATTCGATAACAACCTAAATTTCGTTTTAACATAAGATTTCACATACATCAACCAAACAAATCAAAATAAAAAAAAGTGATAACCACAACAATTCAACTAAGGATTCTAGAACAAATGAGAATCTGAACTAAGATACATAAGGATGCGACTTTTACTCCACAAGTTAGAGATCAGGAAAACAATATTTACAAAACATCATACTTTATTTGAAAATCTAAATGTAATATCTCCTTAATGGTCATGAAAAATAGAAGTATGTGAAACATATTTGTCTTAAGTCTTGAGATGACTCCTATGGTTTTGAATGTGCAATTCCTTCCTTGCATATTCGAAGGTATATCTCAGTCTCTCGGAGGAATGAGATTGTAATCAACAATTGCTGTCTGATTCATGTAATTTATATAATTAGGTGATTATCCATGATTTTATATATCTTGAAAATTTAATTATGTTCTTAATGCATGGTTATATAAGGCTAATAGTAGGATGATGTTGAATCTACAATGTAGCAGTCACGTATATTATAGACTCTGATCTAAATTAATTACTTAATATGTGATAATGTAGGATTAGCTATTGACATCGTAAAGAATAGATATCTAAAGATTAATTGCTTGTTAACACTTGGTTATAATGTTGGATTGATTGCTTATATATTGGAGGAATCAGTATATAAGAAATCTCTCTTAGACCTTATACTTGAGTAATGAGTATAAGATATGTTTAAGTGTTGCATTTAGATATATAAATCTGATACCTATATACACCTAAGTTACTTGAATTCATATGAGTTTGATATTCATTCATTCCAAGGTTTGATCTTTAAATAGATCACACCCAATTTTGACCTAATTAATTAATTAATTGATTTATAAAATTCATTCAATCAATCATTCGTTTGTATAAAGACTAAACAAGTTTCTTAAGTAAGAATCTAAAGTAAACTCCTTCTTCCCTATGGAATGATATATGATCTCATCAATAGATTATAAGTTGACTCCGGTATATTTGCCCAAAGCCCAATCAAGTTTCTAGAATCGTTGCCTAGGAACCGTGTTATTTTATTATAATTATGAAAGATTAATTTTTAGTTATTGTATAGATCTTTCCTAAAGTTTTTCTTTTTTACAAAGTATTTGATTTATTCTTTTGTATATTCAATTATTTCTTATGTATAATTACTTGATATTAATTCTTTTCCTTGCCTGATCTTTGCTTTAGTTCTTTTATGCTATAAGGTAAAAAATTTTGAGTGATGAATGTATAAGTTATGCGGAAATAATTTTGCAGAGGCCAAAAACTAACGGTGGCAAAGCAGGCCATCCTGGACCGTTTGGGCCACAGGCCGTCTATCATGCCAAAACACGGGTTGTGCCGGCCCTGAAGCTTTCTCGGCCACACATTGCTAGCCCGGCTCGTTGCTTTGAAAATTAGGCGAGCTGCAGGCCGGCTAGCCAGCCCGCCATACTAATTAAAAATTAAAAAAAAAATATTCTAGACATTTATTTTTTTTTATTTTTGCTTTTTGCACCATGCAATTGACATTAGCTCTTTTTAGGAAAATCTGGTTTTTTCTGTTTTTAAGTATTTTAATTTAATAAAATTTTATTCTTAATTATTTTTAATTATGGGCCTAGGTTTTTTTATGTATTTTTTTTGTTTTGTTAGCACCCATTTTTTTGTTATGACTTATCGGATTTTTTTTAAAGAACGCCAACTCCAACCATTAACTTACAACAAAAACACTAGCTCAACGGGCTAGCCTAGCCCACCACCTTCATAGGCCGGTGGGCTGGCGGGTTAGGCTGGGCGGGTCATACGAGTTGGTTGGCCAAAATTTCTACCTCAGCCGCCTTTTTTTGGCTTCCTTGGGGGCCTTGTCACTTTTGCCTTCCATAGCCATGATAGTATTTTCCTTAGGAAATTTAGGAGCATTGAAATTGTTTTGGGAATGTGTTCTTAAATAAGTCTGGGATTTGCTTCATTTATGACGACTCTTGGTTATGATCATTTGTGTATATGATTGGTTAGTTTGTTTTTCATTTGTGTTCTGTTTAAAAAAAATAAAAATAAAAAAGAAAAAAAGGAAGATAAAAAAGAAAGAGGCAAAAGAGGAGTGGAATTAGAGGTTTTAGGTGTTTGACTTTCATGCTTATTTTTTGACTTATACTCCATTGCTCTTCTATTTTATTTTGTTTTAGCTACTTAGCCATACATTTTATCCTCTACTGTTGAGTTATATTTTATCCATATTATTAAGCCTTTATTGAACTTAATTAGTTTTATAATGGTGCCTAATGATCTTAATTACATAAGCTTTCATAAATTGAACTTAATTTAGATTTTATACTTATTTGGGTTGGATTTTAGGTAATAATTTGACAGTGAAAAGAATTTGGGGAGAAGGTGTTTACATTAGTTTATAATAGAGTGTTCAGTAAAAACCCTTTGATTGTGATATATTTTAATGATAACAAATTCGTGACAAGATATAAAATCTAAGACAATGTGAGATGCCTTGTCATCTAAAAATCTACATGTGTGTACAAAATTTTTTGTCACGATAACTACTTTACAGGGATCAATCAAAAGCATTAAGCAGAATCATAATGACCCAAGTTTTGTTAACAAATCTGAACTTCAAAAGTTACACATCCAATCATACAATGAATATCATATTTGAAGTCTCAAGCATTTGAAGCTCAAATCTGTGCATTAAGACTTGAAAGAAACATCATATGAAGACTTAAAAAATTCTCAAAATGAAGATGGTAAGTTTCACAAATGAAAAATCTAAAGAAGACTAAGTTAGGATTAATGACATATTGCATTGCGGACTAAATCAGAATCGAAACTAAATGTAGGAAACAATTGAGGCTAGCATGATAAAGAAGGCATTTTTATAATCTGAACCTTGTAATTAATTATCAAATACGGAAGAAATGCAAGAGTTTTACTTGTGACAGGGTCTACCGTTCAATATGGAGCATCAAACTTGCTTAATACATAAAATTTATGTTATATGGAGGAAAAGTGAAAGGTTTGCCATGGTCTTTCAAGTTACTAAACACAATGCTTAATTATCATGTTCATTGGAAGGTTAATCCAGTTATTTTGCAGATGGGATATACATTCATCTCAAGAAGCCATTGTTTGATACAGCCAACAAGAAACCTATGCTCACAATCCAACCTGCCAACTTCTTCTTCGTTCACATACTCCTCCTAGATATGGATACGAATTTTTCAAACCAAAATTAAAAATCCACCAACAATGTAGAACACTAAGATGTTAACGTGCTACATATTTCTACCTAAAATTGAGAGTATAACAATAAACAAATCAAATGTTACTTAGATCCTACAATGACTTAAGTGGTTTATAGAAAAGAAAAATCATTAACTTGGGATATGGTTAATACAAGTAATATTTATAAGGAATATAATTACTTAAGAGAGAGGGAGAGTAACATAAGTACTCATAATATTCACGCTTAATTGCACTACTTTTGATCCTCCTACTTTGCATTTTATGTGAATTTGGTCCCTCAACTTTCAAATGGGCGATTTTTGTCCCATAAGTTTTTAGAATGGGTGGATTTAGTTTTTCTGTCGCTAATTTGGTTGAAATCATTGCAAATTTGAATAAGAACCATTGTTACTTTGGAAAAAAAATTGTTACTGATTTCGATAAAAACTATCGTTAATTTGAAAAAAAAAAACTAATGGAGGGACTAAAACTGTCCATTATGCAAACTTAGGGGACCAAAATCACCCATTTGAAACTTAAGCAGCCAAATTCAAACAAAAATAAGTAGAGGGATTAAAGTGCAATTAAGCCTAAAATTTGAATTTGAGGCTAAGCATTATCCAAGTAAAATACGATAGAATTTAGTTAATTAAATCATGCTTAATAATTTTAAAACTATCAATCTACTATCAGAATCACATTGGTCATGTTTGGTAGTGTTATGAAAGATAGACACGAAGCAACACACCAGATGATAAGGTGCAACATTTTTTGTTTGAACACGTGATTTTATTATATTATATGTATAATCTAACAACTATCTTGACCAAACATCATAAATAAAAAAATAAAAGAGTTCAAATTCATATCCATAAAATAAATAAAAAACATTATTCAATCATAATAAATGTAATGCGGATGAATTAGTACCCATACTAATGTCAACCACCATTAACATAAAAAGAAATAACAACTTTATAGTTAACATTTTTTGTGAAAGGGAAGTGTAATAAGAAGAGAGTAGAAGAAGAAAAAAAGAACAAGAGAAAAATAAAATGAGATGCAAAAAAAAACAGAAAAAAAAGTAAAAAGGAAAAATTGTATAAAAGAAATGTAAGAGTATGAATATCATAACAAAAATGAAAAATCATAATTCATTTTCTATATTATGCCTCACCTGACAAATACAACAGGCTTCTTTATTGCCTAGGG
Organism: Cyamopsis tetragonoloba; assembly: GCA_037177725.1. Taxonomy (NCBI): domain Eukaryota; kingdom Viridiplantae; phylum Streptophyta; class Magnoliopsida; order Fabales; family Fabaceae; genus Cyamopsis; species Cyamopsis tetragonoloba. Next base: position 33,372,248 of record CM074125.1, on the reverse strand, counting down.
TTTTGTCACTAACGACCTCTAATTTTTCATGCCTAATGTACTTCATGATGTCTTGCTCTATAAGTCCCTCCGCAACTTTATATTGCTCTTCTATGTCATTAATGTATTCCTGCATAGTCAATCATTATTTTTAAAGCACTATCCAAGCCAAAAAGTTTACTCTTTACAACCTAGTAACACAGTGGGAACTTATTTTCTTTGGCAGAAAAATAAGATCAAGCAATGGTTCGGTTGACGATAAGAATTTGAAAATAGCCAAACAAGAGTAATTACTTTTATACTATGTCAAATATATACTATTAGGGTTCACCGTATTCTCTTCGTGATTTTGTACCTGAACTATTTGTAACATTAAATCTCCATTGTCAAGGATCACCGCTTCCTGCAAAATTCATTCACTTATAGTAAATACTTGAATAATTTCGATGGATGTCTTAATTAATAATGTTAGGTGCCAAGCTCTACCATAATGAATGGATTCTAATTAAAGACTCGATTGGGGAATCTTTATTTAGAAGAATTGTCAATGATGCTTTTCAGTTGACTTAGATGACATACACTGGAAGAGTCATCACAAATGTTATTAGAAACATCTAGGATATCTAATAGTAGTTTTTCTTACCAATAAAAAGGGGATCCCACACTAATAGTTTCATCTCCATCTACCACTTTTCCAAAATCCAAACTCAGATTCTGAGCTAACATGAAGTAGTCTGCAAATTGAAAATAAATTGCAATAAAAGCAATCTCATTAAAGTTATATCTTTCTGTTGGTTTCATTTTAAGTCAGCTTCTAAAGATCTATTCTTTTTTAAATTGTTTGTGTATCAATCCGATGTCTTCTATTGATATTGGCTCTTAATTTAAGTCACTTATGTTATATGGGTTGGATTACCCTTAGTGCTTTGTAATTAAAAAAATTGTTTGGTTATCAACACAAAAAAGTTGAAAATTTTCCATGAAAATGTTGTTTCGAAAGAAGTTGAAAATATATTTACCAACTATCAAATAGGAAATTATTAAATATTTTCCCTATATTTTCTCTAAACCTTTCATGAAACGCCTTGAACTAGATCTTGTGTCCTTTATAGATCTCAGCTTTGAAGAAATAAATTTTCTTATTGCATAAGAAAATTTATAATAGATAAATAGAAGTAATTACAATGATAGTATTCTTAATCCATATGATAATATATATTGCTTTAGTAAACAAAGGTTGGAATATGTTCTAAAAAGATATTGTGTGAATGTTCACGGAATTTCGTACAAGTTCTAGGCTTCTAAAATATTTTTTCTCATGATTCATGACACTTATTTAAATAGTTCCAAACTCTTAACGTCAAAGATTATCATTCAACATCTCAATTAGGTTATGGGTACAAGGTTATTTGAAAGAAAAAAGATTTTTGTACGTACTCATGGTTACATACGTTAAGATATCTGGTTACACATGTAGAAGTTTTGTTGAATTTTTATTTTTACGTTGTAACCACATATTTTTACACGTGTATCCACTAAATCCAAAAAGACACTGTAACCAAAAAAATAATTAATGTAACCACTTTTTTCGACGTACGTAACCAATGTACACTGTAACCAAAAAAGTAACTAACGTAACCACTTTTTTCCATGTACGTCACCAATGAGTACAAAAAATTGTGAGTACAAAAATCATGACTCTATTTGAAAACAACAACTAGATATATACCAGAGCAATAGACTTTCTAATGAAATCGTGTAACGCACCTTTTTTCTTTCTAAAAGTAGACTTTCACTAAATGTATATAAGCTTATGAAATCGGCCTTTAAAAATTTCTTGATGGGGAGGTATGAGTTTCAAAAGAATGGGTTGATTGAATACGCTAATTCTAAGAAGTGAAAATCCAAAAAAGGTCTTTACGAGGAAACCATTTAGCCTTATTCAAACTTCTTTTGCTATTAGTAAATCAAAATCACCTTAAGATAAAAGTAGATTACTTATGAAATTATAATGGTTTGAAGATGAAAGAAAGAGATGTAAACTTAATTGTACATTGGTCAAATCAATGTTGAGAAGCATAGATAGTCTTTGTGATCAAATCACTTTTCAATCTGGTTAGGTATTTTGTTTTAATGCATAGAAACTATGGAAGCCATGAGAGACTGATAAGAATAATAGTCCCTTGAGATGCCTGTGGAGGCTCTTAAGGGCAATACCACTTCTGAGGCCAAAAGAGCCTAAAGAAAATAATACTCAGTTGGGAAGCTTGCGGAGGCTCTTAAGAACAATATTATTAGATTGTTGACTCTTGAAGGAGATATTGAAAGAATACCTGATAGGGAAGCTTCACGATGATGTGAAGAAGAACAATAGTAGAAGCCTTGAGAAGCTCCTAAAGAGATTATTCATGGTGGAGACGAGCTTAGAGAGGCTTTAAAGTAGAATGCTTGGAGAACTCCATTGAGACTCAAAAGGAGAATACTCAGATGTAAAAGTAAGGAGAGGCGACAAGGGAAGTTAGTGATAGAATCCTTGAGAGGGTCTTATGGAGAATTCTTATGTGTTGTTCCTAGGGATGATGTAAAATATATTGTGCTGACCCAAAAGACGATAACATTGTAGAGTTGCCCAAAACGTCTTTTATTAGAATACATGTTGAAGTTTGTGGACACCGGTGAGTACAATACTTGTCTTTAAATGTTGGGAGACAGATTGTATAAATTTGTTACAAGAGATTTGTGGAGGCTCTTTAAAATAATACCACCATTAATTCTTTGGGAGTCTGTGAAGAATGGCAAATAGTTTAAGCCTCGAGAAAGATTGATTAATACTTATGATAACCCAATGAAGAATGTCTCACTTGAAGATAGGGATTGGATGTAGCATATTTTAGGGGTGATTGAATAAATTTCATGTGTCAATCTCCCTACCCCTTAACTATTTTATTTAAATTTTCACTAAGTTTTTGTATTTGATGAACTAAATTTATTAGATTGAAATTTTAATGTTAAATTCATGCCTTCAAATGTATATAGAAGTTAGTTTTAAGATGATGAACAATTTGTTGAGTTTCCTCACAATTAAACTTCCTTATACTTGATCGGTGTTCATTTAAATTCCATTTTTCTAAAGGACCTTTTTAAATCACTCGTTATGGAGAAATTTTAAGTATATATAGAAGTATAATCATTATTAACCAAATTCTAAACGGGATTATTACTAAAAACAATCTAAATGAGATGCATATAATACTTGTTTAGCTAGTGATACAATAATTACCATTAGAACTCTACAACTAACATGATTAACATTTTAATCCATTCAATATTAAATGATTCCCACTTTTTTTGCAAACTATTAATGATATTACAAGTAACCTCTATCAAATCCAGGCTAAAATTATATGATTAACTGCTAGCCACAACCAAGAGTATGCTTTTTTTTAATATGATGAGAAAAGTAAGTCAACATTTATTCCACTAAGGATTCATGGCTAAATCATGCAACACTATATAGAGAACCTATCATCCAACACTCACGGAAAGTGATACTTTAAATTATAAGTAAGTATATCATACCAGACTTGAAAAGATACTTGTGGTTTGCTGACCATCCGCATGCAATAGATGAATTCGCCATTGATGAGGTAATTGAACCTCAAGTTCTGGTTCAGAATCTTCGTCTGCAGTTTCTTCTTGAGAATTATTGTTGTTCTCCCCTGTTTTTGGTGACCTTTCTGAGATATTTGAAACTAATAAGGAATGATCATGATCTTGTAGATCCTATAGTGGAGTCCATATAGTTGGACTATATGACACGTCCACAAAATTTTCGAGTGAATCTTTTATTTCAACTTCTAAGCTTAAGTTCACTAGATTATTAACAACATGTTGGCCCAACAATATAGTGTCTTGAATAAGAGAAACTTCACCCAAGACTTCAACAAAAAAAAAGGTTCAAAGGAAGTTCTAACATTTTATGTGGTTAGTAAATAGGATATTGAGCGGTTTTGAGTGTGTAAACTGAGTTTTAAAAGGAAATATCATGTTCAAAAAAATGACATTGAGTTATTTTTAATTGTGATTTTGAGCTTGAAATCATGGTTTAACAAAACTAATGACTACCTAAGTCTCAAAAGGTAGCTGCTAACGTCTTCTAAAGCGTTGACACCCTCCGAGTCCGTATAACCTGCAATACTGTAACTGTCAGTTATATGTACGACATATAACTGAGTATGTCGGTATTGAAAATAAGATATATACAGTATTACAGCCCGTCTAACTGGAAAACTTCCCCAAATACAATTCCTAACAAACACACACGAGAGCTATGAAATATAGTATGTATGCATGCCATGACTTATTCCATTTTCCATTTCTTTCCTCTTTTACCGGGAAACCCTATGCATCAGGAATCCACCATATGTGCTCGACAGTAATGCACTGTTGAGGTCATCATCATCACTGTCCTGGTAAGCGTTCTTCCAGGATCCTATTGTCGGGCTACCAACCCTCTCTCGGGCTATCCCAGGGACTATCTACCCATTTCGGGATAGCCCCTTTACACTAGACTATCTACCCCGTTTTCGGGATAGCCTAGCACTTCAGGTTATTTGTCCATTTCGGGATAACCTTACATTTTAATCTTTTTATGCTTTGTCCTCTTACTCGGTCTACTTCCAGCGGAACTCAACCCTCTTACTCAACCAATGTAAATGGGGGAAAGCATTTTTCACTTTTCCTTTTGTTTGATTTCACAATTCATATTTTAATACATCAAACATCCATATCAATATTATAGACATTCCTTACAAGAATTCCAGTAATCTCATATTCGGATACAGATATCCCATATTCGAATATTATGTGACAGAAGCGTTATATTCAAATAATATTTGAGTATGGCCTTCCATATTCAAATACATATTTGAATATACTAACTCTTGGACTTATTTTACAAAAACAGTTTTGGAAATCAACTCAAAGTCTAAGTCCCAATTCTTGTCACATTACAATCTGGAATCTCTTGTTTATAAAAATCTATGCATTCATCATCATTCATAATGCCAATTGAGTTCCTAATCATGCATCATCTAATCGCATACAAACATCATACAAGCATGACATGAAAACCTCAAACATACTCATAAAACTAAATCAAACAATCGATGACATAGTGTTCTAAATCCCTAACACATGTTCCTAGCATTTCCTAGTCACATGTTCCTAGCGTTTCCTTGGTTTGGATTTTCAGGGTTACCTCGAATATGCTCGAATCCTTTTCTCCTTCAACTCCAATCCTAGTCTCCAACTTCCTTCTTTTGCACTTGCTGTCTCCGAGCCTAAATTCAACCCTTTGGAACCTTTAGTCAAGAAGTGTGCTTGTGAGGAAAAATGCTAAGATGGAAGATTTGTGGTGTGTTATTGATTCGTGACAGAGGTTTAGTAAAGGATCTTTGGCAATGAAAGAGTGTAGAGTGAGGGATAGGGAAATAGTGATTTTTGAAGGTACAACACCCCTATTTATAGATTTTGGGGTCCATATTCGAATACGTATTAGGGATTTTTGGGAATGTTACAATTTTACCCCACTTAAAATAATTGTGTCCTCAAAATTAGAGTATTACCTTCATTAGTGAAATAGTTCGGGGTATGTGTCCCTTATGTCTTGCTTCTTTTCCCAAGTGATCTCTGATGAGTCGATGTTCTCCCAAAGAACCTTTACCATTGGGATCACTTTGTTTCGTAAGGTCTTCTCTCCTCGGTCTAAGATCTTCACGTGTTCTACCCGGTAGGAGGTATTCGATTTCAGCGGGATGTTGTCTTCTTTTAAGATATGAGAGAAATTGGCTACATATTTCTAGAGTTGAGATATGTGAAACACAACGTGAAGGTTGGAAAGATGAGGAGGCAAAGCTAGTTGGTAAGCCACAGGTCCTATTCTTCGGAGAATCTGATAAGGACCAATGAAACGAGGCTGAAGCTTCTTCGTCTTCATCGCTTTCCCAACGGCGGTATAAGGTGTAACTTTCTGGAACACATGCTCTCCTTCTTTGAATTCCAAGGGCTTGCTCCGTTGATCTGCATAACGTTTCTGACAGTTTTGAGCCCTCTTCAACCTTTCTTTGATACATCTAAGACTATCTGTTGTATCTTGCACTAAGTCCAGTCCCAATAGTAACTTTTCTCTAGTTTCAAATCAACAAACTGATGACCGGAACTTCCTCCTGTAGAGTGCTTCATAGGGTGCTATGCATATACTTGAATGAAAATTGTTGTATAGGAAAATTCTATCAATGGCATATATCTTCCCCAGTCCCCACCTTTCTAGCACACATGCTCGCAACATGTCTTCCAGAGTCTGAATTGTTCTTTCGGACTGCCCATCGGTTTGGGGATGGTGTGAGGTACTCAAATGCAATCGAGTCCCAAAAGCCTTTTGCAACGCTCCCCAGAACTGAGAAGTGAATTTTGGGTCTCTATCTGATATAATACTCATCAATGCCCTCTGTAGTCAGACAATCTCTGCAATGTACACTTTGGCATATTTCTCTGCTGAGTAGGTAGTCTTGATAGGAAAGAAGTGAGCAGACTTAGTTAACCTATCTATTATAACCCAGATGGAGTCTGTCCTGCTGGCGTTCTGGGTAATCCAACAACAAAGCCCATGGGTATAGACTCCCATTTCCACTCTGGAATGTCCAACGGATTTAAGCGGTCCAGAGGGTCTTTGATGTTCTACTCTGATCTTCTAACAAGTGAGACACTTAGACATGAATTCTGCAATTTCTTTCTTTATACCAGGCCACCAAAATAACTTATTCATGTCTTGATACCTCTTGGTAGCCCCAGGGTGTACTGAGTACTGGCTATTGTCATTCTCCTTAAGTACTGTCTTCTTGATTCTAGTGTGATTCGGAACACATACTTTGTTTCTAAACAAAATCATGCCATCACCCATCACAGAGAAATCATCTTGTTCCTTGAGCTTCTGAAGTTCGTGATCGTATCTATGTGCTTCCCAAATTTGGTCTCGCAGTGTATTCTTCAAGTCAATTTTACACACAGAAATGCTAGCATTGTAGCAAGATATATCCAACTGTAAATCTCTGAACTTTTCCAAGAGTTTCATCTGATGAATCATCATAGTTGACACATGCAAAGATTTCCTGCTTAGTGCATCAGCCACTACATTGGCTTTTCCTGGATGGTACTTCAGTTCGAAATCGTAATCCTTTAAGAACTCCATCCACCGTCGCTGCCTCATATTCAACTTCTTATGATTGAACAAATATTTTAGGCTATTATGATCGCTGAATACTTCAAAAGTAACTTTGTACAAGTAGTATCTCAAGACTGTCAAGGCAAAGACTACAGCAGCTAACTCCAAATCATGCGTCGGGTAATTCACTTCATGTGGTCACAATTGTCAGGAAGTGTAAGCAACTGCCTGTCCTTCTTGCATAAGTACACATCCCCAGCCTTGCTTAGACGCATCGCAGTACACTTGGAAATTCTTTGTTGGATTAGGAATTACCAACACTGGCGCTGTTGTCAACTTTTCCTTCAGCAATTGAAAGTTATCTTCACACTTGGCATCCCAAACAAACAGAACACCCAACCATGTCAGCTTAGTCAACGGAATCGAAATCTGAGAAAATCCCTTGATGAATCACCGGTAGTATCCTGCTAATCCCAGAAAACTTCAGATTTCTCTAACAATGGTTGGTCGTTCCCACTTTAACACAGCTTCGACTTTGCTTGGGTCCACAGCTACGTCGTCTTTATTAATCACATGGGCAAGAAAATGAACTTCTTCTAGCCAGAACTCACACTTATCCAATTTGGCATACAACTGTTTCTCTTTGAGTATTCCTAACACCTGTCTCAAATGCTCTTCATGTTCTTTGGCTATCTTGGAGTAAATAAGAATATCATCGATGAAGACTACCACAAACTTGTCCAAGTAAGGGCAGAAGATGCAGTTCATATAATCCATGAAAATTGCAAGAGCATTTGTTAATCCGAACGGCATCACCAAGTACTAATAATGGTCGTACCGCGTCCGGAATGCAGTCTTCGGAATATCTTCAGGCTTAATTCTAATCTGGTGATATCCTGGCTGAAGATCAATCTTTGAAAATACCTTGGCTTTTCCTAGTTGGTCAAGAAAATCATCAATTCGAGGCAGTGGATACTTGTCCTTTACTGTTAACTTATTCAGCTCTCGATAATCCACACATAAGCGCAATTTCCCATCCTTCTTCTTGACAAGCAGCACTGGGGATCCCCACGGCGAAGCGCTTGGGCGAATAAACTATTTATGCATTAATTCTTAAATTTGGCGTTTTAGTTCCGCTAACTCCAGCGGTGCCATTCTATATGGTGCCTTAGAAACAGGTCCAGCCCCCAGAATTAACTCCAGCGGTGCCATTCTATATGGTGCCATTTCTGGTGGCAAAGATTCGATGTCATCAGGAAACACTTCCGGAAAATCTCGGACCACGGGTAGGGAAATCAACATTCACCGATTTCTTAACATTACTCACACAGACAACCAAATACCTTGGACCATCATCATACATTGACAGATTATGGAGATCAAAAGTAGGATGGTGTGTACAATATATCTCTAAGCTTCGGTTCGGAATAAGCACGGTCTTGGTAGCACAATCGATCTTGACTTTGTGAGCTTTGAGTCATTCCATGCCTAAGATCACATCTAATCCCTTCATTGGCAAGCAGTATAGATCCAAGAAAAAAGTTTTTCCTTGGAAATCTAGAAAAACTGGGGAACACATAGTAGATGTACATATTTTCGCTTTAGATGGATTAGAGACTAACACTTCATAGGGTAGCTTGGACACATGAGAATACACTCGTTTTGCACAGTCTACTAAAATAAATGAATGAGTTGCACCCGAGTCAAACAAGATATTAACAGGCTTTGACTTTATTAATCCCATACCTTGGATAAGATACTTGGAGTGGTTAACTTCTTCAGCATTCAATGTATACACTCGTCCTCTCACCTAATTCTTCTTCTTGTCCTCCTTTGCTGGTTTTTGATCTTTGTCTGGGCATTGCAAGCTAAGATGTCCCGGCTTGTGGCATATGAAACAAGTCCTCTTGTTCTTGTAGCATTCTCCTATATGGAATTTCCCACAAGTCTTGCATTTCGGGACAGTTCCCTTGCCCTTATTATCAACTTCCTTGCCCTTTCCTCCCTTGAGCTTCCTTCCTCACTCTTTGGCTTCCACAATAATTGTCTGCTAGCTGCCACCGCGGCCAAGGACTGTTCAGCAAGTTGACATGTCTTAATTAATGTTTGGTACTCCTGGATCCATTGGGTAATGATAAGTGTCCACTTATCTATGTTCAAAGGTCTATTTTAGTCTCTTTTTATTAGTATTGTAGTGTGTTTGTGGCCATTTAGCTCTTAGAAATGAATAAAATCAAATAAAGTGCTTTCTTGCATAGTTAGTTGTAGTTTCTTGGAAATTGATGAATTTTGATGTAGATTTGATGATCTTTGATCTTGATTTGTGTTTGATGATGTTCATGTAGGAATAAATGATGGAGAAGTTTTGTTTTTAGAAGATTGGACTTGAAGAATGAAGAAAAGAATAAAGAAAAGAATGAAGAAAGTTGAAGAAAGGATGTTAGAAAACACTAAGAAGCTATCACATGCTGTGAACCATCATCCTGTGCGCACACTCCATGACCCTGTGCACACCTTAAATGGGCCTGGAGGTGCTGCCTCATCTTGTGCGCACACCCTCCAGGACATTTGCGCACCTCAAATGTGCAGGGCAGATTTAAGTAGTGCGAAACAGAACAGTTTTTGGGACTTTTGGGCGTGATTATCTCTGCTTTTCTCACCTTTTCTCCTCATCTTTATGGATGAACTTGGAAGATCCTTGGAGTTATTGGTGATTCTTAGTTCCTTCATGATGATTTCCTTCATCTCCTCTTCCATTTCTTCTTCTCTCTCCATGTTTGGCTAGTTTCTAGGTTAGGAGATCGGGGATTTTGATCCCAAACCTGATGTAATCTGAATTCTTGTGGTTAATTCTTGTTCTTATGATGCTAATTGAGTAATTGCATCTATGCTTAATGCTCTTTCTCTATTGATTATGGTCATTTGTTGAATTGCTTCCGATGTTGAATGCTCACTTGAAATTGATCAATGAGAATCTGATTTTGATGCAATTGTGAATTAGAAAATTGATAGTTGTGTTAGAATTGAAGTAGATTACCAAAATCTTGCATGTGATTAGGGATAAGACTTGTAGATTATGAGGTCTTGAAGAATTTACTCTTTCTCTTGTTTCTATTGGAATTGTTCTAAGGGATTAGGGAATTTGACTAGAAGCAAAGGGATTAATGATCTAGGAATAGACTTAATCTATGGTTGGGTAAATTCTACCTTCAATTAGGATTTGTGAACTTGAATTGACCTTGGAATTAGGATGCATAAGGGAAGCATCAAATGAACCAACTCTCCTAGCTCTCTTCTCAATTGGTTGCGCCATCTTTTTAGCTAGTTCTTGTAATTTCTCTGTTTTTGTGTAAAATTCTGCTAGGATACACTATTGTCTATGCATTATGTTTGTCCAAATAGTAAAAGTCTTGGGAATTCGATAGTCTATTGCATAGTCCCTGTGGATACGACAACCCCTATTCTCCATATTCTATCTAAACTTGACTAGTGCACTTGCTAATGTGGCAATCAAGCTATGAAGTTTATGGCGCCGTTGCCGAGGACTATTGATTAGATATCAATAGTTCCCAAGGAAATTGCTAATTTGGACACTTCACTTCATTGTCTATACTCATTTTTGTTTTTGTTTTTGTATTTTTCTTTTCCATCATTCGTTATTATCATATATTGCCCTGTTTTTGTATGCACTAACCTCTTTGTGAAGCTTGCATGCGCAACAAGAGGATAGAATTTGAGCTTGACTTGGAATTAGAAAGAACAATATGGAAGAACCGGAAGTAAACTAAGGCCGATAAAGACAAGTTCAAGGCACATAGAAGGAAGGCAACTCAAGAGCAAGCCAATACTTCTTAACTAGCAAGGGTTGTGGAAGAGCAACCGACTCTAGAACAAGAGCAAGTGGTTTTGACTCAAGAAGCAAAGATAGAGAATAGACCACCTCAAAGGGGGATGACTTTGGAAGATCTCACCGCTCCTCACCTTGATGGATGTGGTTCTTGCGTAAATCCTCCTACTATAGCCGCAAATAGCTTTGAGATGAAACCGACACTCACACAACTAGTAAGGAGAGACCAATTTGGAGGTAGAAAAGAGGAGGATCCAAACCTCCACATATAGAAATTCCTCCAAATTTGTGGCACCATCAAAATAAATGGAGTGACCGATGCGGCGATCCGTTTGAGACTCTTTCCATTCTCTTTGAGGGATGAGGCTCTTGATTGGCTCCAATGCCAACCAACCGGGAGCATTACTACTTGGGAAGATCTAGTCTCCAAGTTCTTGGATCAATTCTTTCCCACATCAAAGTAGGACCAATATAGAGTGGAGATATCTTGCTTTAAGCAAAGAGATGGTGAATCTTTTGCTACCGCTTGGAAGAAATGCAAGGCACTCCTCCGAAAGTGCCCACACCATGGATTCACCGGTCTCCAGCAAATCCACATCTTCTATAATGGGCTGAACCGAAATATGAGAAGTTTGTTAAATGCATCTGCCAGTGGCTCAATTAGAAAGAAGGAAGTGGAAGAAGCAAGAGAATTGATAGAGATTATGGCACATGAGGATGAGGCATCGGATAATATGTTTGTTGGAAGAGGAGGAATCATGGAGCTTGGGGTGCATGATGCAACCTTAGCTCAAAACAAGCTACTTACTCAACAAATTGAAGCTCTCACAAAGCAACTCCAAAAAGTGCAAGTTGGAGTTATTCAAGCCCCCCAACTCCAATGTGACTTTTGTGGTGGCAACCACCAAAATGGTCATTGTGCTACTAATGGAGGTGGGAGTGGAGAGCAAGTGAACTACATGGGTAATGGCCAAAGGAACCTCCCCTTTCCTCAACAAAACACATACCATCCCAACTTAAGAAATCATCCAAATTTGTCATACAAAAGCAACAACTATCTCCAACCCGACCAACCCACCTACAACCAACAATTCACCCAATCCTCTTCCACCCAAAAACAACCATTTAACACATCTTCCTCATACAACCAAACCACCTCTACCCAACCTCCCAAGGTGTCTCTCCTAATCTTGAGAATGTCTTGTTGGCTTTCATGTAAAGAACGGATACTTATATGCAAGAGACTTCTTCCACTTTGAAGAATCATGATGCTTTTATTAGGAATTTGGAAACTCAAATGGGCCAAATTTCTAAGCAATTAACCGAGAGGCCAAAAGGGACATTCCCAAGTGACACTATAGTGAATCCAAGGGAGCAATGCAATGCCATATCACTAAGGAGTGGAAAAGTGGTATCACCTCCTTCTCCCCCTAAAATTTCTAAGTTTGAAAAGGACGATGAGCCACAAATGGAGTCTAGTGTGCACGATGGCAAGGAAGATACTTCTAGTGGGGTGCATAATGATGAAGGGGAACCCAAACACAAACCAAGTGACATTGAGATTTTGAAATGGGATCCCAAGAATAGTCCCCAAAAGAAGACAAGAAAACAAATCCTAGAAGAAGGGGTCAAGCATGAAAATTTCACTCCTTATGAGATTTCAAGACTTCCATTTCCACAAAGGGTGCAAAGGCAAGACAAGGAGAAGCAATTTTCTAAGTTCCTAGATGTGTTTAGGAGCTTGAGGATCAAAATACCTTTTGCGGAGGCCCTTGAACAAATGCCTCTCTACACTAAATTCATGAAGGGGCTCCTTTCTAAAAAGAGGAAGCTCAACTATGATGAAACAGTTACAATAACCGAAGAATGTAGTGCCACCATCCAAAGGAAACTTCCTCAAAAATTGAAGGATCCGGGATCCTTTACCATTCCTTGCGAGATTGGAGGTGTGGATGTTGGGAGAGCCCTATGTGACTTAGGGGCGAGCATCAACTTGATGCCCCTACCCTTGTTAAAGAAGCTAGGAGTGAACGAAGTCAAGCCCACCATGATGTCCTTGCAATTGGCGGATCGTTCTATCACGCATCCCTATGGGATAGTTGAAGATTTGTTGGTCAAAGTTGGAAAATTCATATTTCCCGCCGACTTCGTGGTGCTTGACATTGATATCAAGGCATGTGAGAAGGAGCCTATCATCCTTGGGAGACCTTTCTTAGCCACCGGGCGTGCACTAATTGATGTTGAACAAGGTGAGCTAATGCTAAGGATGCAAGATGACAAGGTAATCTTCAATGTCTTTGAATCTTTTAAGAACCCTAGCGATAGCAAAACATGCATGAATATAGATGTAGTGGATACTCCATTGGCACATACTTGCGAAATTCAAGATGCTTTTGTAAAAAATTGTGTTGCCAATGAGATATCCAACTCACCTATTGCTTCCATGATTCCACAAAAAGAATTCTCAAAAGTGGATGAGAAGATAGTTGAAGATTCTAAGTTTGAGCTTGAACAACTTCCTCTTGATTACCACTACATTTCTCTTGATGGGAAGCACACCATTCCGGTGATTTTTCATGACTCGATTGATGGTGGTGCAAAAGAGAAGTTGCTCAAGGTTTTGAAAGAAAATATGTTGGTTAAGGGAGGAGAACCACTAATTTTGAAAGTGGATAAACTTGGTTTGGATTTGAAGGACAAAAAGTGTGGAAAAGGGGATAGACCAGTTCTTGGAACCCAAGATATGTGGGAACCATGGAATCTGGGTGAGAATGTTTTTGAGCCAAAGTTGGAGCTTAAGGGGAAACAAGTGCAATATGTTTTGAAAAAGAAGGAATCACTTGTTTCCAACTTCAAGCCTCCATGATGTGGTCACACGTCAAGCTAAGTGACGTTAAACAAAGCGCTTTCGGGAGGAAACCCGCATTTGATTGGTTGGTTTGTTTTTTATATAGGATATATTCATTTAAAGAAAAAAAATAGAGTATAGAAAGAAAAAGTATAGAAAAAAAAATACTTGTGTAGTTTTGCACATGTTTGCTTTTTGTAGGCTTAATAAGCTTTGGAGCATTAATTTGTGGTGATTGTTGAACCTCAAGAGCATTGGTGGTCTTCAAAGGGGAATTCTTCTTAGCCCTTCTTTTCTAGTTTTAATTAGATTGGTTACTTGATTAGTTCCCTAGGTTTGTTGATTGCTTTTGTGATTTGTTAATGGCATGGCATTGATCTTTGGTTCTAGTAGAAAGGATTCTTGTTTCTTAGACAATTAGGATTGATACTTGTGTTCCGTTGTGAAGTTTACATGCTCTTGATTGTTTGGTAGGTACTTGTTGACATATGTGTGCATTAGTAAAAAATTAGGCTTGTGGCATGTCTTATGTGATGTAGCAATGTGTAGTAATCATACAACCTAGGTGAGGAATTGAGCCTCCAACATGTTCCTTTTCATTAGTGTTCATTGTGTAAGGTGTGCTCTAAAATTTGATTTTGCCCTTGGTTGAAATTGCTAGTCACATGCTAGGATTGATATGATAGAGGCATTTTTGTTGTTGTGAGCCTTGAGCCAAAATTGAGCCTTGTCCCTTAAATTGTCCATTGCTAGCCCCTTTAAGCCTTAATTTACCTTTCATTTCTTGATAATATAGCTCATTACAAGCCAAACAAGTGTAAAACCAATTGTCCCTACCATGTACACACATAGAGCTTTGGTTATGCACTTGGGTATAGAGTCTTCCTCTAAGTTTGGGGTAGTTTTTGCTTAGGGAATCCGCGCAATTCTCTAAGTTTTGGGTTTCGGTTGTTTTTTCTTAGAAGTGATTCTATGAGTTTTGGTTTGGGGTGCATAGTGAGAATGACTTGAGGACAAGTCATAATTCTAAGTTTGGGGTAGGCAACGCATTGTGTTAAGGTTTGTTTTGGGTAGTACTTGGGGTAGAGACCATTCACTCATGCATGCATTTCATTCATTTTTGCATATTTCCACTTTTCATTGTTTCAATTTCTAGGTTTTTCAAAATCAAGAGCATTCAATCCTAGATTCTTTCTAAAATCATGAATATCTAGTGTTTAATCAACAATAGAGACAAGAATCAAGTGATTTGTAGAGAGAATCAAGAGTTTGAGGGAGTGTCTTAGCTTGGGTGGTTGAGAATGAGAGAAACCCAAATTAGTTGGAGAGAAGAGGAGATGAACTTGGAGAAACTTCAAATAAGAGATGAGGATGAGAGGAGGATAAAGGAAGATTTGAGTTTTGTGAGTGATTTTGGAAGGGATTTGGTGTGGGTTTTTAGAGAAAAAGAAGAGGAGTGTTTATGGGTGTTAACCTTTTAATGGAGCTGGAAAGGATTAACTCGTTTCAGTATAGTGACTATACGTGTATCGTCCTCAAGGAGCACTGAATTTATTCGACTAAGAGTTAAGTTGATAGAATGTTCAAAAACATAAAAAGTTGTGAACGGAAAATAAAATAAACACTTGGTAAAAAGATAAACAAATAAGATAATGATTCACTTGGGATTGAGTTTCATTACTTAACCTTGTTTCTTTCAATAGAAGTTAAATATTACAAGAAAAGATGCATACTCAATGTCAAAAGTGCAAATATCTTTGTCACTGGATTCTAAGACACTAGTTTCTAGAGCCCAGTCTCTTGGCACTTTAGGAACTAAGTCTTGCATTAAGCAGAGTATTTTGGAAATCATAAGCACTTCCATCCATCTCTAGACTAGAAGATTTTATGAGATTTTTTTCTCCAAATCCATTTATAAACCAGTTTCTCAATTGCGCAAATAAACTAACATATGGAAAAGGTGATCAAGCTTAAACCAAGAAAATAAGAACAGAAGAAGAACTCCAATTCGTATATAATATAAAACTAACAATTGAAAGAAACAAGAGACGAAGTAATTACATTCAATCCCGGTGGAAAGCTTAGCCTAGCAAGGCCATGAACTTCGAGAACTAAACCTAAGAGTATTAAAACTCTGACTAAAGCACTATACTTTCTAGTTTATTTCTTTATAATCTAATATATCCTCTCCTAACTTTGAAGAGCTGTATTTATAGGTGTTGTGGGCAGGGGTCTGGCGCTTGAGCGCTGGCCTTACACGTGCTGGTTAATGAGATTAAATGCCTCGTTAATGCGTTTGGCGCTCGAGCCTTGGTGTGGCGCTCGAGCGCCAGACTCATAACTCTGGCAGAAAGGATCCAATGCTCAACGTATACTGGCGCTCGAGCCTTGTATGGCGCTCGAGCACCAGGCTCATAACTCTGGCAGAAGGGATCCTATGTTCCTCAGCTTCCAGCACTCGCGCCTTGGTGTGGCGCTCGAGCGCTAGCCTCTTATGTGCCTCAGCATCTTGACTTTCATATTTTTGCTTCGAAAAAACCTGAAAATACATTTCTAAAGTTAGAGGGATTTTTATTTCTACTTATTTACTCTTAAACTCACAAAGTAAGGAATAGAGGTGAAATTTTGCATAGAAATATGTTATTTCTTGAGAAGATAAGTGCAAATCCTTTATCATATAAACACAGTAATTTGCACTTATCAAACTCCCCCCAATCTAAGACTTTGCTTGTCCTCAAGCAATGTATTTCTAAAACAACAAAAGAAACATGGCAAGTATGGGTTAAAGCAAGTGTGTCAAACTTTAATCTTCATAATATGCATGGAAAGAGTTAAGAGAGACTTATGATCACCTAATTTACAGAAGCAACAGACCAATTTATGACTTAAGTGCAAAGGAAATTATAATCAACAGTTAAAAAAGGTTTAGTCTCAAACCTTACATGGTATCACTTACGCTCCATTCCTTAGTGTCACTTAAATTGAATTTTATTTTTCATTTGCCATCAAACCATTTCACAAAATCGAACAATAAATCAAGAAGTCTTTTCAAATGGTTGTAATGAGGGAGGGCTACAAAGAATCTTTGTTTTTCTAGTTATGCAAAACGAGTTGGAGAAGATATTTTCATATACTTACAAACTTCCCCCCAACCTATTCTACAAAACATGCTCACCTCATACTTCCTTTCAAGTGTTTCTTTTTCTTATGTTCCAAGGCACCTTCCAATTTCTTTATTTATTTACTTTTTCTTTTGTTTTTTATTCTTTTTTTTTCGCATATATACACAAGGCTGCCCAAGGATTAACACAAATACCAGAAACACTTGGTTCATCTTCTAAGCCAACAGAATCATACATCATTTGAATACCCATTATTCCCCCTAAACATATAAATATTTTTCTCCAACTCAAAGGTAAGGATAAAACATTCACATAGACGAAAGAATTCATGGCTCAAAGTGGGTACCAACAAAAGATGTAATTTCATAGGCAAGCTTTTTGGTTCAAACTCAATCAGAAAAACTACGCCTCTATTATTTTTATGTCTCAATTGATCATGACAATTACAAAATCAAACAAAATCCATTCAAGTTAACAAAGAGGACTCTCATGCATTTTTGTGGGATTCACTCATCATACAAGGCTAAAAAGGCTTTAACCTTGAAAATATTTTTTTACAATTGATCATGATAATTACAAAATCAAACAAAATCCATTCAAGTTAACAAAGAGGACTCTCATGCATTTTTGTGGGATTCACTCATCATACAAGGCTAAAAAGCTTTAACCTTGAAAATATTTTTTTACAATTCCCAATGCACAAAAATCATATCATGATCGATTAACTTTCAAATCAGTACTTTTCACCATTCCTCTTTTTTCAAACCATGCAATATCATAAGAACTTTCATTTTTCACACAACTAGAACCAACACTTGCCACTAAAACAAAACAAACATTTTATTTAATATATATATTTTTTTATTTTTTTCAACAAAAGAAACAAAAACTACAATATTTTTTTTTATAAAAAGAAAAAATAAAACAACAAGAAAAAAATAAAACAAGTCAAGTCAAACATCCTGAGAAACCAAGAAATAAACTTCCCTATCAGATTAATGGGTCATCCTCCTCCAAATAATCATTGATGTCGATGTCCCCATCACCACCAGACACATCATCTTCCCCGCTACCATCACTACCACCACTCCCTTCACCTCCTTCTCCTGCTGCCTCCCTCGGTAGAATTGGCGGGTCCCCAGGCCAATCCATATGTGTAGCAAAGGCCTCCGAAGGCTGGAAAAATGTTTGGCCCGGCATAGATTGTTGAGCAGAGGTGCAGGGTAGTCAACCCCCAATGTAGGGCAGGAAATTGCTTGTCATTGTGATCAAACCTTGTGCTAATACGGCCCCACAAATCCTCCATAGTTCTCGGGGGAACTTGCGGTGGTGGTGCAGCCAGTGCATTCGGATCTTGATTTTGGAAATACTTCTTGTCAATGGGCTCCCTAATCTTCTGGCTACGAACAACCGGAACTCCCGCATCCTCACATAGGCTAGTGATGAGAGACGGGAATGCCAAGCTTTGTTTTGTGCCCCCTTGTGCACATTGGCCCAAATCATATTAGAAATAATCCGAGCCGGGTCAACCGTGATGCCGGGAGTCTTGATACAATCCAAGAGATGGCATTCTTCAAGTGGAAGATCAGAGGGATGGGATTTCGGCCAGAGGTTGGCGAGAATAAATGTCATCCAAAGCTTGGAGACTACAGTCATGTTGCCCTGGAGAACCTTGTGAGGAACTCTGTTCCTAGTTGTCTCCACAATCCTCCGATCCTCATAACCAATCCTCTCCAAAGTAGTTTGGAGGTCCAAATCCCCTTGATTCCTCATTCTTGTAAAATCATCAACCACCCCTTCACTTCTCTCATAGGATGAGATTGGTGAAATGACTCCTCCACCGATTTGTTCATTGATCCAATCGCCATCGTACGGCACCCGTATCCCGCGGACAATGGACACCTTCTCACGGGTCTTGGAATCTCTACCCCCAAAGGCATTGGCATAAAATTCTTTGACAATCTCCAGGTCGAACTTTTCCGGGAGCGATGCTATTGACCACCAGTTTCGGAGAGTGAGCATGCCAGCGAATTCCTGGCATTCCCCATCCCGAAGTTCCACTCTTTGCTCCGCGATAAAGTTCCAGTCATCAATTATTGGATCGAGCGCCTACCACTAGGCCAAAAGCTATAGTTGATAGTCAGGGCGCAACTCTTTCTACTTAAGAGCGTAGCAGCCCAAGCGCCATGATTCGATAGTGACTTGGCCCACCTAGCCTCTGCCACGGGACAATTGATGCAACCCGCAACAATCTCCCCCTCAGCAATTGCTCCGCTGGGTATCAAACTCGTGAACTTGGCTCTGATACCAATTGTTGGATCGAGCGCTTACTCTTAATACTTGGACTATCTACAAGATATTTCTCACTTGAAAATCATAGTTAGTCCAAACCAAACTCAATATCAAATATGCTTGATTTATAAATATATAACTCTAGTTAGTCTATAGAGCATTGATGTACACATTGCATGATTATCAACTTGTATATCACAACATAGAACATATAATCATGCACTCCATTAAGCTCATATAGTAGCATGTTCATTCCTAATTTAATCTTACATTTGTTAAAATCAAAACATACTACACATAACTTATTGTCATTGTATTTGTCATCATCAAAACATAATCTATTAAACATTTAAGAACACATACTTCTACATTCTCCCCCTTTTTGATGATGACAAATCACCAAAGAAAAATATGTTAAGATCAAAGATATATATGATCATGGGAGCATATTAACATAATAAGCATAGGAACATATTTTTCCTTTCTTCTCCCCCTATTTGATATCAACAAAAAGGCTTAGACAAGAAATATCAAAACAAAGAATTTTGTGTCTCCTTTATTCTCATCTCCCCCTATTCGTTATTACCAATAATTTATTTCCCCTTTTTGATACTGACATATAGCAAGCATGCTTTGAGCACATTAGGAATCATTCATTTTACACATATTAAGTCATAGTACATGATAGCTAAGATCATTAAGAAACTATTGTAAGAATATCCAAATGCACCACATGTCACAATAGCTACCATTTAATGAAGCAAGCAAATTTTCTCATAAAAGATAATCATATTGGTTCAATGCATATATCAATAACTCATCATTGAAAGAAAGAAATGATATGAAAGTAAAGAATGGTTACCTTCCTTTTTTTTAATAAAGAAACACAAGAGATAAGAAGGATCTTCATTGACATATCAATATAGTATCAAGAATTACTTCATGTCAAAGAAAAGATATGATTAAAGATATACAAAGAATTTAGATCTAACTCCCCCTAAAACTATGCACATCATCAAAATATAAAATGCATGATTAATCATGTAGTTAAGCACATTTATAAGGCATAAATATTTAAAGAATATTAAGCTCCACATTAGTGAAATGAAACTTAAGTGAAGAATGTGTACTACTATCATGTAAGAAATTTTTCAAAGGTAGACTAAGACCAAATATACGTTTCTAGCAATCCACCAAGCAAAAATCCTTTTGAATTTTCTCCCTCTTTCAAATATAAACTTTCAAAAGATACACAATTTTGAACCAAAAGACTCAAGGGAATAAGAAGTTGAAATTCAATTAGGAAATTTGTCATGTTAAACATACATCTAAATAAGGAGATATCATTTAATAGCATCAAGAAGCATATAAAAATCCTAAGCATATGACATCAGAGGTTTTAGGGATTGAGATACTTATTGAATTCCATAGTGTGAGATGCTCCTTATTTGACATCATCCTTTGTGCTTGAACTTTCTTCTTTTGAACTTCTAATTCATTTGTAGCACATGAAGAAAGTCATATTTTCTCCTTAATTCTTCTTATGTCCTAGTTTTCTTGTACATGGGAATTGATGACTATCTTTGAGATGCACTTGAGAAGCAAAGCTAACTTTAAAGTTCTTCAAATCAATGATTAGCATAAAGTATAAAGTAAATCACATTTACAAGCATAACTTTGGTTGATATAGAATATAACAATGTCAACCATAGGCTATATCATTAGATTTTGACCGAGAAGTATATTAACACTGGAATATTAAGCATACTATAGGCATTGTTAGAGGAATATTTAAGTTTAGTGAAAAGAATTGCATTATCATCATCAAAACATTGATAAGCATTTTTTTGAAGAAAAATAATCATGTTAGGCATGTTATATCAAGTAAACAAATTATGTCACATGCTAATTAAAAGATAGTGCTCCATTTCATAAGCCAAGATCAATTTAAGTAAAACATGAATCATTTCAAGATATTCTCCAACATATTGAATATTGAAGATCTAATGTAAAGTTTCAAAATAATCATGTCTCTCTCCTTTTTTTTTAAGGTATGCACACACAAATATATTAAGCACAAAATATGCACATCAAGTCATGTTATTTCAAACAACATTCTTATTTATCTAGCATGCTAAAAGGATGGGCATTTGAAGGCACATTGCTAATGAAGCACAAACCAAGGATAAATGAAGATGTCAAGCTAGTTTCAAAAGATTCAAAAATAATTAAGCAAATCACATATAAAGGATAGTAAGGGATATGAATTGATATTACAAAAATGTAATTCTTCAATGTATAAGTCACTCCAACTTCCTTCTCCTTAACCTTTTTGAGAACTTGAGAATTTGGAGTAAGTTTCAATGTCATACACTCACTTCACTTTCTTACTCAACTTGAATCCTTTAAACATTTGATAACCTCAAGTCAAATTGGTGTTTAATTTCAATTTGTATGCTCACTTGAGGTAAGTTTCACCCTGCAATCCAATCCAAAGAACTTTGGGTATCCTTTAAGTTTGAATCCCTGATGGTTAGTCATTGATCACCAATTTATCATGCTTCAATAAAGACCAATGTCATGATGAGAAAATTAAGCATAATAAATTAAGGAGGAGTATGTTGAGTAAGAAATAGAAATGAGGCAAGTAGTGAGAATTTGTTAATAAAAACTGGACCTTTTATATGCGCAAGTACATCCATATTCGAATATTGGATGGAATATTCGAATACGTATTCGAATATTCATGCAGAAAATGTTGAATGCAATCAGCTACTATAAATGTAAAGGTATATTCGAATATAGATAAAGTGATATTCGAATATTTGACTTTAATATTCGAATATCTATTCGAATATAAAGATGCTGAAAGAGCATATTCGAATATCTGTTCGAATACATGAATTCTAATATTCAAAGGGATATTTTTAAAATATTTAAAATTATGATGTATTCGAATATAGAACCACAGAAGGGTCATATTCGAATATCTATTCAAATATTGAAGGAAAAACAATAGTATTTGTTATAAGATAGAGATCCTGATGTCTGTTTGCTTTGATTTTACCAATGAGACCTTAGCCTTGTTAAGAAAGGGAACACTTCTTCTCACTCATTGCTTCTTTTGTTGAGTTTTGAACTTTTGAAGTTCTCCATTATGGATTTGAGAAGATTTGGTTGGAATCTCTTCCTTTCTTTGGCATAAACTCTTACCGTCAAGGCTTGAAAGAATTCTCCTTGATGATCTCCCATTGGCTAGACCAATTTGTCCTTCTTTTTGAGAAATTTTCTGCATAGAAGAATTAATAGGAGGACATTTCGATACCCATTTCATCTTGGGTCCTTGGGGGTTAGAATTAGAGACTTTAATATTTTTGGGAACCCATACCAATTTATTTCTCATACAAGGTTTTCTGCTATATTTACACAAATGAGAAATATGTCCTAAACATCCACAATAATTGCAAACAATAGATTCAGAAGATGTTTTTGTCTTTTGCGAATTATTGCTCAATAATTGCTCAATAGATTCATGAAAATAAGCATTCTTCAATGATTGAATTTGATTTTCAATGAAAGAAATATTTTGCAAACAAGCCAAACTTTTCTCTTTTGAGTTGAACAAGTCATCACACAATTCATCAAAAGCACATTGTAACACATCAAAGAAAGGACTATATGTAAGTTTAGCATTATTTACCTCAAAGTCCTTTTGAGCCTTTGTGGTGCTTGTTTTAATTTGTTGCAAGATTTTCTCTTCCTTGAAATTATTTTGCTCCTCAATCATTTCCATGAAAGCATCAAGACTATGCTCCTCATCATTTTGCTTTTTCTCATCCTCAAATTGAATTTCACCACCATCAAGAGGCATTGAACTCATTTCACAAACTTGAACATCTTTTTAGGGACTATACGCTTCCTTCAGTGAATTTTGCTCTTCACTTTCTACTTTATGCACAAAACTTATTATTAGGAAGATAAATGGCATTAAGAGCATCCCAAATATCCTTAGCACAAGAGAAATTTTTAATTATATCATAAACATCATCATTCAAGTTATTTCTCAACATTTGCATTGCTCTAATATTCAAGGAAAAACAATTTTTTTCATAAGAATTCATAGATTGCTTTCGTTTACAAGAACATCCAGCAAGTATAATATCCCACAAATCAAAATCAATGGATTGAATATAACACTCCATTAAAGTTTTCCAATAAAGAAAATGTACACCATCAAATGGTGGTTTATCAATTTCTAAACCTTCCATTTTCAAATATATCCCAATGGTTGCTCAAAACAAGGATCTTTCACTCTAAACGGTTAAGCTTTTACCAGAGCACGATGCTCTGATACCAATTGTTGGATCGAGCTCTTACCACTAGGCCAAAAGCTATAGCTGATAATCAGGGCGCAACTCTTTCTACTTAAGAGCGTAGCAGCCCAAGCGCCATGATTCGATAGTGACTTGGCCCACCTAGCCTCCGCCACGGGACAATTGATGCAACCCGCAACAATCTCCCCCTCAACAATTGCCCCGCTGGGTATCGAACTCATGACCTTGGCTCTGATACCACTTGTTGGTCATGGCAACCATCACCCAAGAGGGGGGGTGAATTGGGTGATTTAAAACTTTAAAACACTTTTAAGAAATTTAAACAATTTTATGCAAGTAACAATTATAAGCAGCAGAACAAGTTTATAAAGAATTCACTTTGCACAACCAATTCAAATATAATGAGGTTATGAGGAATTATAGTATGAAGCAAGATGAGCAATAAAAATATAGAGCAACAAATATGAAAGTTTAAAGAGTAGGGAAGAGAGAATCAAACATAGAGATTTATACTGGTTCGGTCACTAAACCTCCTTGTGACCTACGTCCAGTCTTCAAAACAGCACCACGAAAATACTTGTATTCAATTTTCAACAAGATTACAAACTAAGAGTACTCCCCACCATTGGATACCCCACCAATGTGCAAGAGCCTCAACTAGGGATATCTCACCCTAAAACAACCTTGAAGGATACCTCACCTTCAAACAACTAGAAGGATACCTCACCTTCAATACTCTTTTTAAAAATAAGCTCACCACAATGAAACTCTCAAAAGAGTAAATGATACAACTTGAAGCACAAAGATTTGAGCAAGCCTTTAGCAAGATAGAGCAATTTTGAATATCAAAGCTTTTTGAATGATGAGAATGATTCAAGATGAAAGACCAAGATTAAAGCATTTGATTCATGTTAGAAGAAGCTTAGAAATAAGATAATATGATTCTAGTGTGATACTAGAGTGGAAAACCTTGCTTCTTATATTAGAATGGCACCATTGAAATCTAGTCGTTACTAGCCCTCCATATAAATCTAGTCGTTACTAGCTGTTTTTAACTCTGCACCGTCCATATTCGAATATATATTCGAATATAGAATCTCATATTCGAATATGTATTCGAATATGACACTCTTGGAAGCATATTTTTCACATTTTCAAAGCTATATTCGAATATATATTCGAATATCAAAAGTCATATTCGAATATGTATTCGAATATGCACTTATTGTTGCTTAGATAGCTATATTCGAATATATATTCGAATATCAAAAGCCATATTCGAATATGTATTCGGATATGAAATTTCTGACGACAATCGCTAACTTTGAAAAATCCTAACTCCTCATTTTTGTCCGTTTCAAGCGAATGACCAGTTGTTTGAAAGCTCTTTGAGTCTACTTTCATATAAAATAAGTTTTAGATCGAAAATGAAAGTAGTTTTAAAGATATGATCAAAATAGTGAACAAAGGTCATTTTCCAAAACCTAAAAACAAAGTCTGAATTCCAAAGTTCATAACTTTATTTTTGATCCATTTAGAGCTTTAGACCAGTCATTAGAAAGCTTATTGAGTCTATTTTCAAATGAAATAAGGTTTAGCTCAATATTTAAGATAAACGTAATGATATGATCATAACGGTAAACATATATTAGCTTCCATATAAGACTATTGTTGAAAAGATATTTGTTTATGCTTATTAACATATTCAAACCAAATATTTTAGTACTTTTAAACATAAACTCAATTTTCAAATCCTTTTCTAATTGAAAAACAATTTTCTCATGATAAAACACTTTGTAACCAATTTCTTTGAAAATCACATTTTGAAGGCTATGGTTTAAAATGATGCTATGAATGCAAGGTGAATGACAAGCTCTATCAAGTAATGGCTTCTCAAATTTACACTTACATAGCCTATAAAAGAAATATACCAAACTAAGTCCTTAGGCTTCTTGATGCAATCCAAGCTTGTTAGTTTCTCTTTCATAGTATCATAAGCGCTTGGTCATCATTGTCATTCTCCTTCTTGAGTTGAGCATAATTGATTTTTCCATTTTTCTTGATCATTGCTTACTCTTAATACTTGGACTATCTAAAAGATATTTCTCACTTGAAAATCATAGTTAGTCCAAACATCCAAACTCAATATCAAATATGCTTGATTTATAAATATATAACTCTAGTTAGTCTATCAAGCATTGATGTACACATTGCATGATTATCAACTTGTATATCACAACATAGAACATATAATCATGCACTCCATTAACTCCAGTCATCAATGACTCGAAACCGTTCAACCATCTCCCAGTCAATGAACCGTTGGGGGTGGTCAGAACCACCGCCCTGAGATGAGGAACCTCCTCTTCTTCTTTGGGGGCCTTCCTTCCTCTTCTTCGAAGCACGGTCGGTCTCATGAGCGGGTGCTTTTCCTCGATTCCTGTACATGATTGAAGGAAATTCCAAAATTACTAACTAAACAACCAAACCATCATCATCATGTGTAAGTATACAATGTACATTTGGGTTCTAACAAGGAAGGGACTATTTTCACTGAAAAACCTTATTTAAACTCAAGAACATGACAACTCCAAACTTCATATTTCATATAATTTCTATGGAGAATGTAGTTCAGAATTTTGAAATCTAACATGTTAATAATCAATGAAAATAGTCCACAATTTCAGAACAATTTCAGTAAACAACCTAATATACATGTTTAAAACACCAAAATTTGCTACTCTTCATGTTACAAACCTTCTAGATCAGAAAATCATCATAAATGGGTATGAAGAAACATGAAGAAAAAGAAATTAAGCACATTACCTAAACATGTTGACGATGATGATGAACAAAAAAAACATGCCAAACTTGATGAATATGAAGGAATTCTTGTGAGAAGAAGAAAGATTTTTCGTAACAATTGAGAGAAACGATTGCCCAGGACTGAAAGCCTTTTTGACCAACTTTTTATCGTGATACAACTTCATTCTTTCTTTGTATATCATTGAAGACTCATAAGCACGGAGTCTCAATTCTTGCAATTCATGAAGTTGTACTTTTCGTTTTTCTCCAGCAGTTGTTTGGTCAAAATTAAAGTACTTTAAACCCAAATATGCCTTATGTTCTAATTCGACCGGTAAGTGACAGGACTTCCCATAGACTAACTGGAAAGGAGTCAATCCTATGGGAGATTTATAAGCTGTCCGGTATGCCCACAGAGCATCATCCAATTTGATGGCCTAATCTTTCCTTGAAATACTAACAGTCTTTTCCTGAATTCGCTTAATTTCTCTATTCAAGACTTCAGCTTGACCATTAATTTGCGGATGGTATGGACTACCAATTTGATGTCTCACCCCCATAATGTTCCAAGACCCTTTTTAATTGGGAGTTGCAAAAGTGTGAACCCCCATCATTGATGAGTACTCTCGGGGAACCAAACCTTGAGAATATGTTCTTTTTCTAGAATGTCACTACCGTCTTTGCATCAACTCTTGCACAGGGAATTGCTTCTACCCATTTTGAAACATAGTCCACTCCCACCAATATATATTCATTGGTGAAAGAGGGTGGAAATGGACCAATAAAATTAATTCCCCAGCAATCAAAAACCTTTACCTCCTCTATAACTGTCAGAGGCAACTCATTCCTCCTTGTCACTCCTTCGGGTCTTTGGCACTTATCACACTGCTTCACATAGATGTGAGCATCTTTAAAGATTGTTGGCCAATAGAAACCGGACTGCAATACTTTGGCTGTAGTGCGTTCAACGTTAAAGTGTCCCCCATAGGTTGAATTGTGACAATGCCACAATATGCTTTTAGATTCCTCACGGGAAACACACCGTCTCAGAAGACCATCTCCTCCAATTTTAAATAATTAAGGATCATCCCAAATGAAATAAGAAGAATATTTTAAAAACTTCTTCTTTTGTTGCCAAGAAAACTCATCCAGAATAATTCCTGCTGCTTTAAAATTTGCCATATCAGCAAACCATGGCCTTTCTTGAATTAACAGCAAACGTTCATCCGGGAATTCCTCGACAATTTCTTCTTCTTCACAAGTCCCCTCTGTGTTATGAAGTCGGGAAAGATGATCAGCTACAAAATTTTCACATCCCTTCTTATCCTTGATGACTAGATTGAGTTCCTGTAGCAATAGAATCCAACGAAGCAATCTTGACTTCGACTCTTTCTTAGTCACAAAGTATTTTATAGCCGCATGGTGAGTATAGACAATCATTCTATACCCTATAAGATAAGACATAAATTTTTCCAACCCATATACAATCGCTAGTAATTCTTTTTCTGTAGTTGCATAGTTCACCTGTCCATCATTAAGTACCTTACTAGTGTAATGTATTGGGTGATAAATTCTGTCTTTTCTTTGGCCTAATACAGCTCCAACAGCATAGTCACTCGCATCACAGTTAAGCTCAAAGTCCAACGACCAATTTGGAGCAACTATGATTGGGGCCATAATCAGTTTTTCCTTAAGTCTCTCAAATGCCTCCAAGCAGTTAACATCAAAATTGAAATTCACATATTTAACCAAAAGATTAATCCGTATTTCTTTAACATTCACGGGTGGTGGAAGTTTTTCAATGACTTCCAATTTTGCTTTGTCAACCTCGATCCCTCTAGACGAGATCTTATGAACAAGCACCACCCCTTCCTCTACCATGAAATGGCACTTCTCCCAGTTAGCACTAAATTTGTTTGAACACATCTTCCTAATACAATATTCAGATTGTTCAAACATTCTTCAAAACCTTTCCCAAAGACAGAAAAGTTGTCCATGAAAACCTCGATACATTTCTCAACCAAATCCGAAAAAATGGCGAGCATGCATATCTTTGAAAGGTTGCAGGCGCATTACACAATCCAAACGGCATATGTTTATAAGCAAAAACTCCTAATGGACATGTGAAAGTTGTCTTTTCCTGATCTTCTGGGTTTACCAAAATTTGGTTGTACCCAGAATATCCATCCAAGAAACAATAATATGCCTGGCCAGCCAGTCTCTTAAGCATTTGGTCCATAAAAGGCAAGGGAAAATGATCTTTCCTGGTGGCATGATTTAATTTTCTATAATCAATGCACATGCACCACTCAGTCACTGTCCTTGTAGGGATTAATTCATTTTTTTCATTTGCAATGACTGTCATCCACCCTTTCTTCGGGACCACTTGAACTAGACTTACCCACTCGCTATCGAAGATGGGATAAATCATACCAGCTTCAAGTAACTTAAGGACTTCTTTCCTCACTACCTCTTTCATTGTTGGGTTTAATCGCCTTTGAGGCTGGGCATCATGTTTAAAATCCTATTCCATATGTATTTTGTGCATACAGAAAGTAGGACTTATTCCTTTAAGATCTGTCAATTCCCATCCTATCGCCCCTTCATTGGCTCTTAAAACCTCCAAGAGTCGTGCCTCTTGTTCCGAAGATAGTGAACTTTTAATGATAACTGGCTTGCCTCCCTCTTCATCTAAAAATGCATATTTTAGATGAGACGGAAACACTTTCAATTCCAACTTTTTTTGACTTTTCCACTTTTGGTAAGTCTTCCGAGACAAATGTTTTCATGGGGTCCTCTTTCAGAGTATCTAGGTCCCTCAAACATTTTTCAATCTCGACTTCCTCCAACTCATACAACTTCGCATGAGACTGCACTAAGGCTTTTTCTAAAGAGCTAGCACTGTACATTTCCTACTTCCCTAATAAAAATGCCTCCTCCATGACATCCACCCTAAAGGCTGACTGTTTTTCCTTTGGGTGTTTCATGGCCTCCAACACATCAAATTTTACCTCATCATCCTCAACTCGTACCTTGAGTTGTCCATTATCCACATCAATGATGACTTTTGCCGTTTTCATGAAAGGTCACCCCAAAATTAAAGGCACCTCCAAACCTTCCCCAATATCCATGATGACAAAGTCAACCGGAAAAACAAATTTATCAACTTTTACAAGAAAATCCTTCGCTACTCCATAAGGAAATTTTAATGATCTATCTTCCAGTTGGAGGGTCATTCTAGTGGGTTTCACTTCCAGATCACCAATCCGTTTTAACATGGATAACGACATGAGGTTTATACTTGAACAAAGATCCAATAATGCCTTCCCCACAGGAAAAGCACCAATAGTAACAGGGATAGAAAAACTACCCAGATCTTTGGTCTTGTGAGGCAAGGATTTTTGAATTATGGCACTACAACCCGGCTTCTAGTTCCACAGTTTCATCTTTAAACTTTCTCTTTTTCGTCAACAAGTCCTTCATGAACTTGGCATATGTGGGCATTTCCTCCATAGCTTCCATAAATGGTACATTTATTTTAAGCCGTTTGAAAATGTCTAGAAACCTAGCATATTGCCTCTCCTTTGTTTTCTTTGATGCATGAACAGGATAAGGAACCTCCTTCACCTGAGGTACTCCATCCATCTTCTCCTTATCCTCATTCTTCTTTTTGATTTTTTGATTTTTTTCTTTTTCCATATTTACATTATTTTTCTCCTCACTTCTTCAACTTTCACTTTCCTTCTCTACCTCCTCCATGGCTACCTTTTAAATACTTTCTTCCACCTCCTTGGGTTCATTCAAATGATCCCCTATTCCTTTACCAATCTCCTTACCACTCCTTGTGACAATGGACTTGCATTGTTCTCTAGGGTTCGTGGTGGTATTAGCGGAGAATGGAGTAGTGGTAATCTCTGCTAGTTGCTTAGAGATTTGACCCACTTGCGTCTCAAGATTCCGGATAGACGTCTCGGTGTTTTTCTGGAAAGCTTCATTACTTTGGTGATTATCCAATGAAGCTTGGATAAATTTATCCAAGGTGTCTTCCAATTTGATGGTCCTCTCTACCAATGGAACAAATGGCGGCCTATTAGATGAATTCGTTGAATTTTTCCAGTTCGTCTGACTCTATTCTTGAGGATTCCTCCACCCTTGCATTCCCGCATTGGAAACATTTGATTTAAAGGGTGAAGAAACGAAATTTCCTCTTGACTGATTATTTACGAAATTCAACTCCTCATCTATTTGGCTAGAAGCATTCGGACATTGAGTGTAAGAATGAGCTTCACCACACAATTCACATACTCCTATTTTAGCTTGTTGGTTCACTACTTGAACTTGTTGCGACTTTGGCACCAATTGAGTAATAGCT
Source organism: Cyamopsis tetragonoloba (assembly GCA_037177725.1). Classification (NCBI taxonomy): domain Eukaryota; kingdom Viridiplantae; phylum Streptophyta; class Magnoliopsida; order Fabales; family Fabaceae; genus Cyamopsis; species Cyamopsis tetragonoloba. The sequence goes on along the minus strand of CM074125.1, from coordinate 33,341,427 downwards.
TGACTCAAGAGCTCAATTTTCTGAGTCATAAGCTTATTTTGTGCCAAAATAGAATCAGAATAATTTAATTCCAGGAAACCCTTGGGCTTTGAGACTTGACTTCTGGGCTGATGCCCAGCTCTATCACTTGCTGCCATAGAAGTGATGATTTCCATTGCAGTAGGTACATCAATGGTTTTTAGTGACCGTCCAGCAGTTGCAGTAAGATGGATTGTCCATTGATGGTTCAATTCTGCACAAAATATATTAAGCTTCGCAACATCAGTCAACCCATGATTCGGGAAATTTTGCAACAACCTTTGGTACCTTTCCCAAGACTCGTGAAATGCTTCATTTTCCCCTGCTTAAAAGCAGATATTTCAGATTGCACTTGGATCATTTTAGAAGGAGGAAAGAACCTTGTTAAAAAGGCCTCTTCAACCACACTCCATGTGTTCAAACTTTGACTCGGAAGAGTCTTGAACCATTCCTTAGCATCTCCAATAATTGCTAAATGAAATAATTGCATATAGGCATCCTCAACACTTGTTTCATCCAAGCCTATAGTAGCTACAAGATCATAAAAGGTTTCCAAGAAATTATGCGGATACTCATGATTTTTCCCTGTAAACTGATTAGTCAGAATGAGATTATACCAATATGGCTTAATCTTCGTTTGTTGAGCAGTGGGGGACAAGACAATAGCGGACCGATTCCTTGGACCTTGAGGAATCACAGAGTCACAAAGGACTATAACCCTCGCCGGATTAAGAACTTCTGCAGCCATATTAAAAGTAGCAGAATGTGAAGTATGAACAGAAAACTTTGAGGAACTCTCTCCCTCTTTTTGTTCACGGTATTTTATTGCAGACTTTCGTCTAGCAAATGCCTCGATTTCGTCAATATATACTAACTTTTCTCTTTGGCTTTTGTTGCGAGTAAGCATACAATAATACTAGAACAATAGTGAGAGTTAGGTACAAATATACAAAAACTTACAAAAAGAATGACTATTAACTATTTTTACAAATCAACTCAAAACGTAAAAGAAATAAATAACCATGCTCCCCGGCAACGGCGCCAGAAATTTGTTAACCTTTTAAGGGAGCTGGAAAGGATTAACTCGTTTCAGTATAGTGACTATGCATGTATCGTCCTCAGGGAGCACTGAATTTATCCGATTAAGAGTTAAGTTGATAGAATGTTCAAAAACATAAAAAGTTGTGAATGGAGAATAAAATAAACACTTGGTAAAAAGATAAACAAATAAGATAATGATTCACCTGGGATTGAGTTTCATTACTTAACCTTGTTTCTTTCAATAGAAGTTAAATATTATAAGAAAAGATGCATACTCAATGTCACAAGTACAAATATCTTTGTCACTTGATTATAAGATACTAGTTTCTAGAGCCCAATCACTTGGCACTTTAGGAACTAAGTCTTGCATTAAGCAGAGTATTTTTGCAATCATAAGCACTTCCATCCATCTCTAGACTAGAAGATTTTATGAGAGTTTTTCTCCAAATCCATTTATAAACCAGTTTCTCAACTGCGCAAATAAACTAACACATGGAAAAGGTGATCAAGCTTAAACCAAGTAAAGAAGAACAGAAGAAGAACTCCAATTCATATATAATATAAAATTAACAATTGAAAGAAACACGAGACGAAGTAATTACATTCAAACCCGGTAGAAATATTAGCCTAGCAAGGCCATGAACTTCAAGAACTAAACCTAAGAGTATTAGAACTCTGACTAAAGCACTATACTTTGTAGTTTATTTCTTTACAATCCAATATATCCTCTCCTAACTCAGAAGAGCTATATTTATAGGTGTTGTGGGCAGGGGTCTGGCGCTTGAGCGCTGACCTTACACATGCTGGTTAATGAGCTTAAATGCATGGTTAATGCGTCTGGCGCTCGAGCCCTGGTGTGGCGCTCGAGTGCCAGGCTCATAACTCTGGCAGAAAGGATCAATGCTCAACGTATACTAGCGCTCGAGCCTTGCTGTGGCGCTCGAGCGCCAGGCTCATAACTCTGGCAGTTGGGATCCTATGTTCCTCAGCTTCCAGAACTCGAGCCTTGGTGTGGCGCTTGAGCGCTGGCCTCTTATATGTCCCAGCATCTTGACTTTCTTATTTTTGCTTCCAAAACACCTGAAAATACATTTCTAAAGTTAGAGAATATATTATTTCTACTTATTTACTCTTAAACTCACAAAGTAAGGAATAGAGGTGAAACTTTGCATAGAAATATGTTATTTCTTGAGAAGATAAGTGCAAATCCTTTATAATATAAACACACTAATTTGTACTTATCAATGGGTTGAGAGGAGGGTGAAATATGCATGAGAAAGGAGAGCCCTAGTTGTTAGAACGCTGATTTTTAAATAGGCAAATAGCAGGGCACGCGTTCGCACGCCAGAGAGGGCTGTTAGCACGTGCAAACCCAGTGCACAACAAAGGTTGTGCGTGTTCGCATAGGCTGCTGGCCTGTTCGCACGAGTGCAGGCAGTTCATACCCAGGGCAATGCGCGTTCTCACATGTATAGAGAGTTGTTCGCACGAGTTTAAGCAATTTGCAAAGGAAAAGATGTGCATTCGCAAAGGTTTGGGAACTGTGTGCACGCATGAAGACATTATGCACTCAAGGAATTTTGCGTTAGCACAAGTCCTTGACCTATTATCACGCGTTAACGCTGTGTTTAATTGGGAAAAAATTGTTGCGAACAGCTTGGGGAACCTGTTAGCACACCCAAATTGTACCTAGAACTCCTTTTCTCACTTCAACCTAACTTAAATGCAACTCTCATGATTTTAAATTACACATACCAATGATAATGCCTGTGCAAATGATGTTTAAGGATTGGTATTACCTCAAATCTTTAAATTATTGAGTTGAAATGGAATTGATTTACCTCAACAAGGATTGAACTTCACTTGATGTCCTTCTCTTGCATCCTTTTTTTCCCATGTTTTCACATACATTTCACCTTTAAGTTAGCTCTATTATAACCATTTTATTCTATATACATCTTCTTTATTTTTGTTTTGTTTCCTATAAAAAAGAAAAAGAAAATGAAACTACACCTCACATGATACCACACGGCTTGCCTCCCCGAAGCTCTTATTTAACGTCGCTTAGCTTGACGGCTAACTCCCTAAGGAGGTTGTTCAAGAGCAAGAGAGACCTTCTCTCTTTCAAATCCTCCACCAAATTGCGGCTTAAGCTGTTCACGGTTCACTTTGAATTCTCTTTTGTCTTGCACATCCTCAATGGTAGTGGCACCATGAGGGAAGACCTGTTTTACTAAGAACGGTCCACTCCATCTTGATTTAAGCTTTCCCGGAAACAACTTCAACCTTGAGTTTAAGAGTAAAACAAGTTGTCTAGGAGCAAATTTAAAGGGATTTATCCTCTTATCATGCAACACTTTTGATTTTTCTTTATAAATGAGGGCATATGCACAATGAGATTAAAAATAGAGAAAAACATAATATGAGTATTAACAATGGAAGTGAATTGTCCAATCTAGCAACCGCCTTGAGACTATCGATATCTAATCAATAGTCTCCGGCAACAGGGCCATAAATTTGATAGGCAAATGCCATGGTAGCAACTGCACTAAATCGTTTAAGAGAGAAATAGGATGGGTAGGGATATCGTTTCCATAGGGACTATGCGTTAGAATATCAAATCCCCCAGGAAGTTTCCATTTGGACAATCAAGATGTGATGAGAAATGTATTTCATATCAGAAAATTTAAGACAATTAAAGATGCAGAAAATTTCAATGAGAGTTTGTAACAATTTCAGCAGTGCTAGGTCCTTATGTTAAATTCATACTTTCACCCAACTATTGAAATCCAGATTAATCTAATATTAACAATGCAATTGAAGAAGGAAATCCACCAACCATAGGCTAACTCTATTCCTAGTAGTTCAGCCCCCTTTATTCTTTCCCAATTTCCCTAATGTCTTAGGAAAAATTCAAGTAAAACAAGAGTGAGAGGGAATTCTTCAAATTCTAATAACCTATACATCCTATTCCTAGAATCATGCAAATTTATGGCATATAATTTCAATTCCAGCACAATCATGCATTTTCCAATACCTTATTTATTCTAAATCAATCCCCAATTTTGATTAAGACAGGAGAAGCATCAACATCCGAGGCAATTACCCAAATTGAATCAATCAAATCAAGAAAAGCATTAATCATAGAGGTAAACACCCAATTGCATTAGAAGAAACCTTCAATTAATCATAGAAAGTCAATACAAGGGTTAAAGCATCAACCTCCCCTAATTTCTTAACCTAAAACCTAGTCAGACATGCTAGGAGAAGAAGAGAAATACATGGTGAAAGAGTTCAAGAATTACCAATTGTGTGTCCACAAACTTGGTTCTCCAAGAATCCCCAAGAAGAAGAGAGAAAATGAGAGAAAAATCCAGAAAATCGCAGCAAGAATCAAACTTTCCGAACTAAAATCTTAGTTTTACAATATATACTTCAGGTAAGGTGTGCGCATAGCCTGGAGGACCTATGCACACACGCAAGTACAATAGGAAAAAAGGGTAGCACGTGTGCACAGCTTACGGAAGCTGTTAGCCAGCGCAAACTACAAGGCAACCACTCTGTTTTTGTGTCTGAATGCTTTCAAAAGTTGTCCTAACACTTGGAAAAGCTGTCCTAACACCCAAACTACACCTTGCTTCAAAAATTGCATCCATCTTCAAGTCGAAATCTTCCAAGTGATGTTCTTTCCTCACTAATTCCTTCAATACAAACAATCCAAAACTAAGGTTAGGAACAACAAAACTAACACAAAACACCAAAAATCTAAGAAACTAGATTCTATTAGTATTGAAGACACTTCTTTGGTTTTATTCAATTCAAGAGGATAAAGTGACACTAAAACACTAAAATACTAACTAAAAGAGGCTAAAATGTCACATGAAACATAGATAAGTGGCAACTTATCCTGCTCCCTCAATAAGAATGACATAGATTCCCGGAGTCTGAGTTTGGCATCCCTCGACATGCTTCGCAATGGAAATGACATCACTGATGCACGTGCGGAATTAATCTCTTCAAATTTCTGTAACAAAAAAGTAATTCCAGAGAACAATTTGATAGTCAGGATTATAGGCAGGATTGCAAAAATTCAGGAATTTTAAGAATTTAAAGATGGTGAAGATAGGTGGAAGGAAGAATCACTCTCTCTTAGTGAAGGCAACACACAAAGGTTGTGGAAAACCTTTGATACAGCCAAGAAGTGTCTTGAATCACTCAAGAACACTAAGAGAATCACTCTCTCACAAGTTTATAAAATAAACTCAGAATTTTTACTCAAAATTCAACTTATAAATTGATTACAAAGAGATCCCTATTTATAGGCTAGGCTAAGTAGAAAAACCCTTACGATGATCTTTTACTACACTTTCAACTAAGAATTTAATTACCACTAACTAGTGCACCACTAACTAGTGCTCCACTCACTTAGAAACTATAAATAAAAATGTCACTAAGTATTATAATGACTTAGGAACACTTAAAATACTAAATAACCACTAAAGATAAACTAAAAGAGACTTCTAAAAATCAGTCTAAAATTCTATACGAAATTACATTAAAATTTAGAAAATGGGTTTTATTTAATAACTCATAAATCCTAAGCTAAATAGCCCAAAAGCAAATTAAACTCCAGCCCATGTTTGCATCTTGGATTATCTGAATTGGACTTTAATTTGTTGTCTTCAAATTGGGCTGAACTTTAAGTTCTCTATGTTTTTTTGGATCATATCATCCTTTACTAGCCAAGTTCTACACATTGGTTGACTTCCTTGCTCAATGTTTTGCTCCTAGCGTCCATTCTATGCTCATTTGCTTGGCTTATTTATTCTTTCAAAGCCTTCAAAACCTATCAAAACAAAACAAGGATCAAAAGCAACAAGATATAGCAAGAAAGATCCCCAAAAACCCTTAATACAACACTTAAGACTCTAAATCTTAAAACACAAGAAATAAGACTTTTTCAACTTGATTTTCATGCTTTTCTTAATAAAAACTCTAATAAAAGGACCAAAATAACTTAAAGAAACATGAATAAGTGGCAACTTATCAATGGGCAAATCATTCTCGGCGACAAACTTGAGGAGTTTGTCGAAGGTCTGGTTATCCGGCTATTCCAGGAAACTGAGACTCTCATCCTCAGTTAGGTGGGTAGATCCTAATGGGCTTTGCTCGAATAAAGCTGAACATATCCCTAAATGATTCTTCTCTCTAGAATGCATAAATCTTTACTTTGTATACGATCTTGAAGTACACACCTTTCCAGTTCATAAATGACTCCTCATAGCAGGTGAAGACGGGGGGAGAGTGGTTCTTTTATACGGACACCCATTCCATCTTCTTTTCCTCTTTCCGATATGAACTGAAAAAGTATCGAAAGGGACTGGAGGAATATGTCCACTCCTTGGTCCAACAAAAGGTCTTGAAGGCCTCGATGAAGCCCCCATCGTCAGGATACAACTAGGAAGGAGCGGCTTGATGATAGCTCCACACCTCGATTTGAAATGAAGAAAATGGAAATCTAACTCTGATACAATTAAACATGCCATGATAGACCATGATGTATGGAGTCTCCTCCTTCGAGGTCGGGGTGCAAACTTTCTCTTTTGTAGTAACTGTTACCCAAAATAATTCGTTATCGGGTTGGTATTTGGATCTATTTTTGGATCAAGAGGGTACAATTGAAAGTGTCGGCACCAACCCCGTCAGGGTACCTCAAGGTTCGCCTCGTTTTGGATCAACAAGAAGATGTTCAAGACATCTTCTAACACCCACAAAGAATCTTCTATAAGCTTTATATCAGTCCACGCTTCGGTGACATTTACTAGTGTCGAGGCTAAGGGCCCAGGGACCCGAGCTATTTTCTCCTCATCAGATTCAGACAGGTTGTCGATTACTCGGCAAACCTGACGGCTTGATTTTTCCTGCTGGCTCTCTTTCTTGGTACCACTTGGGCCTATGGGTCGGGGTGGAGACAATTTTACAACAAAAGACGAAGATGAAACATGAGATTCAGAGAGGAAAAATTCATTTTAAAGGCTTTAACATAGATCATACTCCGAGTCTAAGGAATACGATAAGGAAAAGGGGGAACCGGGGTAAGATTCCTCACTATTGACACCTGAAGCATCCTAGATCTCACGTACATTTTCGATAGCAACACTCTCTTATAAATTTCCGATATCTGGGAAATGATTCGCTTTAGATTCCATGTCATAGACTATGTTTTTGACATCGATACCCTCAAGATGCTTAGAATCACCAAAGCGTATGAAGTGGTAGTGGGTAGGATACGTCTCAGGTGGAGGCCTCTTTGAAAAAATTCTAAGTATCACAAGACGTGTGTGGGTGAACTAAATGATAAAGGAGTTTATGATTCACGACATAAATAGTAGCAGGATGCGATAAAAGATTCAGAAGTCCAATTATGCCCACAAGGCCCATTAGCATGCACGAAACCCTTGAAATGACATTATAAATACAACATTAATGCATCATGCATATGTACATATTACTAGTTAACTACAAACAAACCCTAACCTACAACTTATTGATCTTTTGTGTCTTTGCAGGAACACCCCCACCTTTGTGGGTCAAATTTGCTTAGAGTGTCCTCAGCCTGCGGTGCTTTGGCCTCTCGTGATCGTCAGGTATGCATCAAGATAAAATACAATAAAGACCATTCTAGAATATTTCTCACACTGAATAGTAACAGAAGAAGATTAAGTCATCAAAATACCAAAGATAACTACAAAGAAATATCATCCAATTTGATCAAGTTTTGACATCCAACTCTTAGATTCAAAGATAAAACTAGTCGAGACTTTATTCAAGCAATCCTTAAATGTAAATTCAAAGTGTTTCGACAAATGGAGATCTCAGACTAGTGATATAACATATTGCAACATACATTCAGACCATGTTCTAAAACAAATCTGAATTAAGAAAAATGTGCATCAAAAGACCAATCTCTCCTCCAAGGTATGGGTTTGTTCTGTGATGGATTGGAAATTAATGTGTATTTTTAAGAATATATAAATGATGAAAATACCATGATTTTTTACTATAATCTCAAATCATAAGATCAAAGCAACATGTATGAACTCTGATTCGTGGTAGACTATAGGTAACTAAAATTACAACTTAAATTACCGTTTTAATCCTAAAGTTCGGACTGCCACCAAGCCAACACATGGATCTTTGATAAAGATATGCTAACTATTAAACATATATATATATTATTCTGTTTGTAAATATATAAATTGATGTATGAACGATTTTTAATTTCAATGCTATAATTTTTTTTTGTGTAATTCAATACTATAACTAAAAGTATAATAACAAATTTAGTATATTAGTTACTATATATAGATATTGTTATAAAACTAGCAAAAAAAATACAAGAGAACAAAGTAGAGAGAATGGAAAAATAGAGAGAATGACAGAATTTTATTATAGTGTGTTCATCACCATTACAAATATGTCCTATTTATAGGCGCAAGTCATTGTAGCCTATGGTATAAAGAGTAGTTACAATGGTAATAAAAAGATGAGCTACAAAACTCATAGGATTCCTTAAGAAGCTGGACATCCATATTTCTATATTACTCATAGCACTCCCCCTTCGATGTCCATTATTTAAGAATGTGCCTCGTTAAAACCGTACTAAGGAAAACCCAATGGGATAAAACTATACTGAAGGAAAAAGAGTACATATTACGCATGAGATGTTGTCTCATGAAAAACCTGGTTAGGAAAATCCAATGGAACAAAACCATGACTAAGGGAAAAAGAGTACAACGTGTATCAACACTCCCCCTCATAATAATATCTATAAAAAGATGTTGAGCTGAACAAACTCCATTTGTGATAAGGTCTTGATCTACTATTACAAGTAGTATTAGACCCGAACATGGCGAAGTGGTTGTTTTCATCCCTTAGCTTTAGAAGCTAGATAATTGTTGGAATAAATACTTCTACTACTAACTCAGAGATTTTGATTGGAATAACCTCAACAGGAAAAAAAGCCTAGCCATCATAAATATTCATACAGCCCATGAATTTTCAAGATAGTTGCCTTGTTAAAAACCTTTCTAGGTAAAACCCTTTGGGATAAAACCTAGACGAAGGCGAAAAGAGTGCAACAATTGCTCCAAAGCCTTTGTTAGTAAAACCTCTTAGGAAAAATCTACACAAAGGAAAAAGAAGCAAAAAAATATATTTCATCTTCAATGACTTAACATTTCTAATAGTATGAGTTATAAACTCGTCGAATATAGACATCTTCAAGAGGTAATTCTTCAATATCACTTTTTAAAACAATATGTGCTAAGTCAACAAGGTGAGGACATCATAGATGATAGTTATATAAAATAATCCTTTATAATATAGGATCGATGTGGAGTATGTTATACAAAGTCACATGTTAGTTCAAGACCATTTCATTACTATTTAAACTCAAACTCTTGGTCAAGCTGCCATCATTGCAATCAAGAATAATATCAATTCATTTTGAGTTTTACTCCTTATCATTTGATGACTTCAATTCATAGTTATTGCATTAAAACAATTCTCAAAACATATGAACAGACATCCCACTTGTCTATTGACCATATTAACACTAAATAATAAGTGATAAAGATTCATACTCATGAATTCTTTGAGAACTTTTCTATAATCTCATATGCGCCATTATATTCTTAACAAGGCACATATAGTCATTTTTGAATAATTGTAGATATAAGAATTTCTGATCATAGTTCGAATCAAATACCTCCTGGGTAATAGCTTGATTCTTGAATATATGCATTGTGCATGGAAGATGAAAAATTACTCTATTAAGTAACTAGAATGAAAACATGTATAAAACATATTATAGAAATAAAATGAAAGATGTATGTCTTAATTTTCTAATAAGTGCACTAAAGTAATTCTATTATATAAGTTTAAAAGTTTGAACTTCCAGTTCACAAAACATGAACTGCTGGTTCATGGGCCCTTTTCTATCTTGGTCGGTCTTAAGAAGGACTTATATATACCATGTATGATCCCGTTTCACTTGCCCATCACTTTTTGCATATGCATATCGATTCTACAATTTCATTATATCAATTTTATTTTATGCATCAAACTCATCATTGTTTTCGGCCGCTATCTGATATCTGAATATTTCTCAAGAGGTGCATTTTTTTTCAAGCATATGTCACCAATTTTGATTCAGATATCTATGCCTCTTTAAGGGCATCTTATAACTTGTTAATTCATCTATATCTTTTAAATTACCACAATGTTTGCCATAACATTTCATTCATAAATTGTTCTATTCACACATTAAAATCGATATTAGCAAAATTTTATTGCTGGCCAACATACATCATGCTCTAATGTAAACTTTATTTGAAAATTGGCAAGCTTTAAGCTATTATGACATCAAATCAGATAACTTAAATTCTCATAATGTAGGTGTAGGATGAAGCTGATATCATCTTTCATGAGAAACTCTAATTTTTATTCCTTGAACCACTACTAAAAGGAATTTGTTTGCTTATCACCTCTTATTGAACTTCTGGTTCATTTGTTATAATCTATTATAAACTTCTAGCTCAGATGGGGATAGAACGTAAGCATTATTCATATGCTTATTCTTTACTTTGTTTTTTTTTCCAGCTTCAACCTATTCTTCTCTCCTAAGCTAAGAAAAACTTTCATAATTTTTTTTATACAATCATTCCTACTGAAATTTCAAAAATTCATAGTATTGCTAAGGAGTTTACTTCATTATGTCTCAGCAGAACAAGTATAAAGAATTTAATTAGCACAAATCACACAAATAACTCTTGAATTCAAACATCAAACAAATTACAAACTAAGAGTACTCTCCATTATTGGATACGCCACCAATGTGCAAGAGCCTCAACTAGGGATACCTCACCCTAAAACAACTAGAAAGATACCTCACTTTCTCTTAAGAATATACTTTAAGTTTATATAAATTATGAATCTCTCAAAAGAGTGGATAATACGACTTGAAACATAACGAGTTAGTGAATCTCTCACAAGATAGAGCAACACATCTTAATCAAGCTTTAGAAATGAGATAATATGATTGTAGTGTGATACTAGAGTGAAAAAAACCTTGCTTGATGTGTTAAAATGGCCTAAGAACTCATATTTATAGCCCTCCATCGAAATCTAGTCGTTACTAGCCGTTTATAGCTATTCTGGTTTCAATATTCAAATATGAAATCCTAGATTCGAATATGTATTGGAATATCACTACGCCAGATTATGCTTTATTTAGCGCATCAATTTGCAGCGCTTCCACACGGATGTTCTGGCAAATGTTAAAAAAGGGTCATTTTCAGCGTTTGGTAGCAGGAGCGCTGGGAAATTTTTTTTTTTAAAAAAAATCATTCGCAGCGCGTCATAACTCAAGCGCTGGGAAAAGTTCCTTCAGCAGTGCCTGCGAATTCAAGCGCTGGAATTGGTTCTTTTTGCAGCGCACAAAATTCCAAGCGCTGTCATTGACCGTTTTAACCTAATCCCCAATTCACTCTATCTCTCGGTCACTCTTATGAAAATTCTATGTTTCAAGCTCCTTCTTCACCGTTGCACCTTCTTTCGTTCTTCCTCATTGTCGCTCCATTATCATGTCTCTTTCACCGTCGCTTCTCCTCACCTTCAGACATCGTCGCTCCTACTCTGTCGTCTTCCTTCGTTCCTTCATTCCGTCTCTCGTCCTTCACCGTTCCTTTATCCTCTCGCTGTCTCGCGCTCTCTCTCGCTCTCCCTATCTGGCTGTCTCACTCTAAGGTAGCATTTGACTCGTATGCTTCATCGTTCAGTTCAGTTCTGTGAATCATTGTGTTTGTGTGAATGCATTTGTTCCGATTTCTGTTCTTATTCTGTTCTGATTCCATTCGTTGTTCTAATTTCATATTGCCCTTCTTGCTTGTTCCTTCGTTGAAGAAGTGGCTTGTTGAGTTCGTTGAAGAAGAGGCTTCATTTAGGTGTGGAGTTTGTTAAAGAAGAGGCTTGCTGAGATTTTCCCTTCTTCTGAATTTGCATAATTTGTTACCTTTTGAAGTTCTGTTGCCATGATTTGCTTGTTCATGAAGTCCTTCAGGGTGCTTGAAATGTATCTACATACTAAATTTGCCATAAAATCCATACTCTATCTGAATATGTAGTCCTTGCTTCCAAAGCTTCCTATATGTCCATAATAGTCATACTTATTTTCATCATAATTAATCTAAAACATGCATTTTTATTAGCCTCAAATCCTTTGCCTTTTTTCCTCAATGCATCATTACTTGGGGTTCTAAATTGTCAATTTTGTTGACAAAAAGTTGTGTAATGTTGTTGACACTTAAATGTAGTTTTGAGCAGGTCCAGAAAGTTTGTGTGAACATTCATAAGTTGGGTTGATCCTGAAACTGAATTAACTTCACTCTTTTTTATTACAGGTGAAATTTTTCGTTACTAAGTGCTAGTGCTGCCAATCTTGTGGATTTTGAAGGCATTGCTTGAGGTATCATCATATATCCATAATTTGAATGATTTTTTTTTGCTGGAATTTTCGGTTACTTATGTTGTTTGTGCTAGTTGAATTACTTTTGAGTTTTGAATTGAAGTTATAAAAACATGTGTTGATTGGATGAAATTATGTTTGAGACTTTTGCAGTTTGAGGTTGGTAAGTACTTGTTTGATTTGTTAGTTAGGAATAAAAAAAAAGAATGGATTTAATTCATGGGTGCATGAATATATCTATAGGTAAATCACGAACATGGACAGAAAATGGATGTCTGCAAAACGCTTATCGACAGAATATGAGGATGGAGTCAAAGAGTGTGGGGTGAGTGAGTTTCTAGCATGGTGGGATTGTAATGATTAAAATATATAAATTAATGTAATTATGTTGCTTATTAATTCAACTCAAGTGCACGGGGCATTGGGTTTTGCTTATCTTCGATCCCAGTGCTTTAGAGTCCGTGTTATGCGATAATAATATTGATTGCGGCTATTATGCTATGCGATATATAAGGGATAAAATCCTACATGAAGCATCCTCTATTCCTTAAGAAGTAAGTCAAATATAAATTAAAGTACTTGAACTATAAACTATATTTTTTATATTGATTGAATAGTATTATTTTAATTTAACTTGTTTCAATTTATTAGTACTTTCCGGATTGCATTGGAGGAACGTATGACAAAAATCAGATTGAGGAGTGGGCAACCTACTTGGTCACTCAATGTAAGATGACTTAGATGTTAGGGAACATTTACTTGGATTTTTTGTATTGTATAGATGTGACGAATTTATGTATTTTAACTATTTAATTTATTAAAATTGATTGGATCTGGTGATAAATAAATGTACTGAATTCAACAGGTTTATAAATTATTGCTTTGAAGCTGGGGAAATGATGCAAAAACCAAAAGAACCAAAAAAAAAAAATCTTTAGCAGCGTTTGATACCTGAAGCGCTGCTAATACTACTCTTGGCTATCACTAATTGCGGCGCTTGAAAAGTTAAGCGCTGCTAATAAAATGACTATTTGTAGTGCTTGAAATGATAATCGTAGCTAAAAAGTGTTTATGCGCACCACTTGCACAAAAGCTGCAAAAGAGTAATTACGTTTTTGCAGTGGTCGCATTTGCAGCGCTTCAGAAGCGCTGCGAATTGACAAAATAAGCGCTGCAAAAGGGGAAAATCTGGCGTAGTGTATATCACTTTTCAAAGCAGATTTTACTAACTTGAAAAGTTATATTTGCATATGTATTCGAATATGCACTTATTGGTGCTTAGATATTCGAATATGTATTCCTACAGACGTTAGCTAATTTTGAAAATCCATAAGTCCTTTATTTCTTGTTCGTTTTAAGACAATGACTAGTCATCGTAAAGATCTTTGTGTCTATTTTCATATGAAGCAAGTTTCAGATCAAAAATCAAAGAACTTTTGAAATATGATAAAAATAGTGAACAAAGGTCATTTTCTAAATACTAAAAACAAAGGCTAAATTCAAAATATCATTGCATCCTCATTTCTTGTTCATTTTTAACAAATGACAACTCATTGGAAAGCTCTTTGAGTCTTGTTTTATATAAAGCAAACATAATCTCAAACATCAAAGTATATTTTATGATATGGTCAAAATAGTAAACATATGTCAGCTTGCAAAACATAAGATAGGCTATTTTCATAGTTTCGAAATATCACCAAAACTAGTACATGAAAAACTATATGTTTGGGTTTGTTTTCATACTCAAAATAGATATTTGATCTAAACATAAACTCCTCTAGAAATGGTTTTTCTGATAATAAAACATTTCTTAACCGATTTCTGTTGAAAAACATGTTTTTACGACTATAGATCAAAGTGATGGCTATCAATGGAAGTTAAAGGACAATCCAAAATGTAAGCCCTATCAAGTGATGATTTAGTAGCTTCACACTTATTTAGCCTTCTTGACCAAATCCAAGCTTTTTTAAAATTTTCTCCATAATATTATGAATGCTTGCTTTGTCATCATTGTCATTCTCCTTCTTGAGTTGAACATAATTGATTTTTCCATTTTTCTTGGTCATTGCTCATTCTTGATATATTTGGGCATCCTACAAAAATGACTTATTTGAAAATCATAGTTAGTCCAAACTTCAAAACTCAAGATTAAATATGCTTGATTTATAAATATAAAACTCTACTTAGTCTATCAAACATTTATGTTAACACATTGCATGATTATCTACTTGTATCTAATATAGAACACATAATCAAGCATGGTATAATGCACTTTATTAAGCTCATAGTATCATGTTCATTCCTAATTTAATCTTACAATTTTCATCATCAAAACATACTACACATAACTTAATGCTATTGTATTTGTCATCATCAAAACATAATATATTAAATATTGAAGCACACATACTTCTACATTCTCCCCCTTTTATGATCATGTAAGCCTATCAACACAATAAACTCAAGAACATATTTTTCCTTCCTTCTCCCCCTGTTTGACATCAACAAAAAGTCTTAGGCAAGAAAAATCAAAACAAACCATTTTGTATTTCGTTTATTGTCATCTCCCCCTATTTGATTTTACTAATTAATCATCTCCCCCTTTTTGACATATAGCAAACATGCTTTCAACACATTAGGGATGATTCATTTAAAACATGTCATGTCATGGTACAATATGATAACTAAGATCATTAAGAGGCTATTGTAAGAATATTCAATGCAACACATGTTACAATAGCTAACATTTAATCAAGCAAGCAATTTTTCTCATAAACCACCACCATCTCGATTCAATACATACTCCTTGTGCATATATCTAAAAATCATCATTGAAAGAAAGAAATGATATGGAAGTTAAGAATGGTTACTTTCTTCTTTTTTTTAATAGAGGAACTCAAGAGGTAACAAAGATCTTCATTGACATAATATTGTAGTATCAAGAAGCACTTCTTGTCAAAGAGGACATATGAGACAAGATATATAAAGAATTATGATATAGCTCCCCCTAAAGCTATGCACAATATGAAACTATATAAAGCATGATTCATCATGTAGTTGAGCACATATATAAGGCACAAATAATTGTTAGACAAGGGCCTCTATGCTCAAGAGGGTGGTGAATTGAGTTTTAAAACTTTTTCACAAGCTTTTCACAGATTACAGCAAAGCTTGAATGGATTTTATTTTAGTTAAGATATGGGATTATATGGAGATGAATATGAATGCTAAAACACAATGCAATGCACAAATTAAGAGTAAACGGTTAGAGGGAATGACACCAAGGTTTATCTTGGTTCAGCCACTAAACCTCCTTGTGGCCTAAATCTCATCTTTAAATCATCACCGTGTGAAAACTCTTGTATTCAACTTCAACAAGTTACAAGCTAGGAGAACTCTTCACACTTGGATACCCCACCAATTGCAAGAGCCTCAAACTAGGGATACCTCACCCTAAGCCTAATATTCAAATTTCAAATCCAGAACTCTAATATTCGAATATACCTTTGAAAGGGATATTTTCTAATGAAAAACAAGGTTAAGAAAAAATTCCCAAACTTTAACAAAACCTTTTCCAAACTTAAAACCACTATTAAAAAGGAAAAATGTTCTTTGAAGAATTTTGAAATGAAATTTGATTAAAATCATATTTGATCCATTTTAAAGAGCCCTAATCAAATTTATATTTATGCATGAATTAGATCCTATATATCCTTGTTGTTGCATTCTTGCTTATAGCGCTTGATCGCTTGATTTTCCAATTTGGGCTCGATTCTCAGATTGTTGTGGAATCATCAAAACTCCAGTTTTAGGGCGTTTAGAGCATTTGCATCCACATACTCCCCTTTTTGATGATGACAAACAACAAACGAAATGCTTAATCAGTATATTAGAGATTTTGGATCACATAACATTATGAGCGTACAATATACAATACTCCCCTTTACAAAAGGAATTTAACTACTCCAGTCTATATGGATATAAACATATTAAGTTTCTAAGGTAGGAGATAGAAATTATCAATAAGCAACAACAAGTGATCGTCATTAAACATTTATAAAGATAGGATTTAGATTCAAACACATTGAATAGATTTGAGACGTCAACACATAAAGTAGAGTTATGCATATTGCATCATTGAGAAAGCTTTTTGAACATGTTCAGCATTGATTCTCCCCCTTTTGTCATCATTATAAAAAAATACGGATGAAACTGGCAAGTATCAAGTCTGAAAACATTCAAAATCAAAATTATGAGTATGAAACTCCAAAATAATCAAGTTTTAAAAAATACACCAGGTTTAATCAAAATGACTAAAATTTAATTCAAAATAAACTAAGTTAGAAATGTGAAATGTGATTAGAATTGGGTTAGGGAGAAGGCAGAAAGGGGCTAGAGTGGACCAGAGGCAGATGAAGTGCTAAAGAAATCGAAGTCTAAGCTAGGGCTTTGTTGAGCCCCGAATCCCTGCAAACCTTCACCTCAAAAGGGCTACTGAGAGCCGCCAGCACCACCTTTATCATCATGAAAGGTGGACTGAGAGTACTGAGGCATTTAGGTGGAGCTGCGGGTAATTTCTTCTCTTAGGGAAGAAATCTCCCCTCGTAGTGACGACTCCATCTACTTACACCGATGCTCAAAATATGATCGTTGCTGCTCAAAACATGCGTCCATCATCTGAGAGATCTTGAGACTAAGCTACTGGAAATGAGCGAGAAAAGGTTCATGTTCTTTGGTTGGCTCAGAGGGTTCTTCAGGGTCGGCTGGTGCGGGGAAGTCTTCCTTTTGGCGGTTGCCTTCAAGGCCCAAGTCATGTGTACTAGTTGTCTCCCGTAAAACCAATACCAGCACGGTGCAAATCAGATTGCCCAATGTCAAAGTTTTTCCCATCAATGGAAGTGATGTATTCGTCATCCAGGTTGACCCGGAAGTGGCGGAGGATGATTGTGATAAGTGTGGGGTATCGAAAAGGAGTGGTGCCTGTGGCCCCCTTCAGTATGTGGTGCTGCACAAGTCTTGCCCAATCAACAGGCTTTTTTTTATGATGGCCTAGAGAAGAAGCCTATCATCATGGAGGACCTTGGAGAAGTTTCCTATGCGACAAAGCAAGACGCGAGCAATAATTAGATGAACTATGCGCGAGTCCATGGTCAGAGTGCCGGTCGGAAGATAGTTGACTTGTTTGGCAGTGTGAAAGGATGCCCTAACATGGCACATGGCTCCGATGGCTTGAATGGGGTTGTACTCACTTGTCCATTGGCCCATGGCAGTGGACCCAGAGATTTGGGTACCTTCAAAGTGTAGCCCGGTGTGTGACGTCCAGAGAAGGTTGGATGGTGATTTTTGTGCGTTCGACTTCGGAGGTGAGAGTGGAAGTCTCTACGTCGTAAGAAAGGTTGGAATAAAATACGTGGACAAGATGAGGATAGACCTTCTCCTTTATGCTTAGAAAAGGTACAAGATAGGCAAACTCAAGCCAGGGGAAAAAGGAGAAGCCCTGCTCGTGAAACCATGGCAGGTTGACCCATCGGGCGTTAACCAATTTGCGGTCAGCAAAATGCTTCTAGAACTTTGAGACTTGGTCAGCCAAAGAAAACAATTATTGTAAGTCAGGAGAGACGCCAACAGTGGCCAAAGGGACAGGAGAGGAAGCCCCAATGCATGGGCCATATGGTATGGGAGTGGGTTTGTTGGTAGCAGTGCGTTTGAAGTGGGATCGTTTGGATGTAGGTGATGGAGGAGAGTTGGAAAGAGGAGGAGAAGAAGATGGTGAAGAGGAAGCCATTGATGAAAGGTTGAAGGTTGAGAGGGAAAGGGATATCGAGATATTTGGATGAGGGAAGGAGAGAGAGAGCGTGAGGATGAGAGATCCGTGAGAAAAATGGCCCAAAAAGGAAAGAGTCTAAGTACTAAAGCATCTTCATATTCAAATATGAAGTGGTATATTTGAATATATATTCGAATATACAGTCAAAATCTTAGTCAAAGCAGTCAAATTTTCGAATATGTATTCGAATATCTATTCGAATATGAGAACACTGAGAAGGCTATAATCGAATATGTATTCGAATATGAGAGCTTTGAAAGTCAAGGAAACTCAATTGAAAACATGTTGACTGCCTATATTCAAATATGTATTCGAATATAAGACTTCAGAAGCCTTATATTTGAATATATATTCGAATATATGAGCACATAATGCATATATTCGAATATGTATTCGAATATCAACTTGAAAATTTTGAATTTTGAAGGAACACATGCATTTAAGATATTCAAGGGCTGATTCATTTTTTTTGTGCATTTTTGTAAGTAATGAAACCTGTAAAAGAAGAAAAATAGCTTCCGACGCTCAAGTCAGTAATGATAATTGATAAAAATGCAGGAATTTAAGATGGGTTATAATTCAAATAACAAAAGATTGATCAATTACGCCATGTTCTCTTCTTATAAAATAGAAACTTTCTTTTGAAAGAGGCTTGGTAAAAATATCAGCAAGTTTTTTAGATGTTTCAATGAATTCAAGCATACAATCTCCTTTTTGAACAAAATCCTTAATGAAATGATGCTTTATTTCTATATGCTTGGTCCTAGAATGCATGATGGGGTTCTTTGTGAGATTTATTGCACTAGTGTTGTCACATTTAAGTGGAATATGATGCATGTAAATTCCATAATTTTCAAGTTGTTGTTTTAACCAAAGAATTTGACCACAACAACTTCCCGCCGCTACATATTCCGCTTCTGCGGTAGAAAGAGCTACACTTACCTACTTCTTACTATGCCATGAAACTAATGAATGACCAAGAGAATGACATGTTCCATTAGTGCTCTTCCTATCCATTTTACATCCCGCAAAATCAGAGTAAGAATAACCAATTAAAGAGCATGATGCACCCTTAGGATACCATAGACCCATGTTACACGTGCCAAGCAAATATCTCATAATACGTTTAACGACACTAAGATGTGATTCATTAGCACATGATTGATATCTAGCACTTCTTTGCAATTCTTTGCAGTACTTGGTTTCAGACACAAAGGTTCCTTGCTCGGTTTGCTTGACTTTAAATCCAAGGAATAATGTGAGTTCTCCCATCATGGACACTTCAAATTCTCCTTGAATGCTTGTAGCAAAGTCCTTGCACAAATTCTCATTAGTTGCACCAAATATAAAATCATCAACATAGATTTGTACAAGAAGTATGTCATGATGCTTATGCTTTAAAAACAAGGTGTTATCAACTTTGCCTCTTTGAAATCCATTGTTTAAGAGAAATTTACTCAATCTTTCATACCAAGCTCTAGGAACTTGCTTTAAACCATACAAAGCTTTCTTGAGTTTGAAAACATGATTTGGGAATTCAAAGCTTTCAAAACCGGGAGGTTGTTTAGTATAAGGTGTTATCCTCCTTACTAAAGATAGAGCATGAATAAGAGTTAAATACAATTTCATTTCCTTTATCACATAGTTGGCTAATGCTTAACAAGTTATGTATTAATCCCTCAACATAGAGTACACTGTCAATAGAGGTTGAAGAAGTCTTACCAACCCTATCTATACCAAGGACCTTTCCTTTGTTGTTGTCCCCATAGGTTACATATCCTCCATCCTTCGGTGTGAGAGATGAGAATTTGGACTTGTCACCTGTCATATGCTTGGAGCATCCACTTTCTAGATACCATTAGGATTGCCTTGCCACCAAGCATACCTACAAAAACATTCAAGTTCTTCTTTTAGGTACCCATGGTTTCTTGGGTCCTTGAGAATTAGTCTTTTTCAAAGTGCCTTTGGGCCCCCATACTATCTTTCCTTGAGGTACACACTTCTTTTTTGCATAGTAAGTGGTAGCACTATGTCCTTTCAATCCACAATAATAGCATGTAATAAATTGACTAGAAGAGACAAAGAAGTTGTTGTAGAGCTTCTGTTGGTTACTAGGGTTATACCCCAAACCGACCTTCTTGAAATGACATCCTTGCTTACCAAGCAAGATGTTTAAGTTATCTCTACCCATAGTAAACTTATCAAGCACATTGTTCAAATCATCAATCCTTTTCAAGTATGAATCACAAGAGGTGCAAGTGTGTGATTTGTTCAACTTATATTTTGTGCATACATATTCATATCTTGTCAAAGGAGCCTTACCTTTGGCAATCACACATTTTAATTTATCAATTTGTTTCAAGTAACCATCACATGAAGTGCCAAAAGGAATTTGAACTTCCTCATTTTAATGGTGTGTTCATCAAGCAAGATTTTCATTCATATTGAAAACTACCAAAAGGAATTTGAACTTGCCTCATTTTAATGGTGTCACGGCTAAGGATATCTATTTTATCATTCAATACACCTTTTTCTTTCTTGGTTTTAGCAAGTTCTTTTACAATAATGATGGATTTTTTATGAAATTCATTATAATCATCTTTTAATTCATCAAAGACATAGTTAGAAGGTTTGGAATCATTTACCATATCTTCATCAAGAAGATCATCTTCATTAAGGTTGGCCATGAGACATAGATTGGCTTCTTCGCTTTCCGATTCCTCCGATGATTCCATGTCATTTCCATCCCAAGCAATGGAGGCTCTTCTATCTTTCTTTCCTTTGGTGAACCTTTTTTCTTGTGTTTCAATCTTACCCTAGTTCATGGGACACTCTATCTTCATATGTCCGGGTTTTCCACATTCATAACAAGTTGGGACTTGGTTTGATCCTTCTCCTTTTTTGAATAACTTCCTTGATGTAAACTTGGGTTGTCTTCTTTATGTTTCTCTCTTCTTGAAGAATTTAATGAACCTCTTGGCAAAGAGAACCACGGTTTCATCATCCAGATTAGTTGGATCAAAGTTGTCTCTACCTCTTCTGTCTCTTGAGGTGGAGGAGTGGTTGCTTTGAGAGCAATGCTTTTATTTTTCTTGTCAACTCCATCAAGTTGATCCAAACGGCTTAGCTCAAGTTCATGCTCTTCTAGCTTGCAAAATAGAGTTGCCAGAGAAATTGTGCATGGATCTCTTATTTCAGCG
The DNA here is from genome assembly GCA_037177725.1 of Cyamopsis tetragonoloba. Taxonomy (NCBI): domain Eukaryota; kingdom Viridiplantae; phylum Streptophyta; class Magnoliopsida; order Fabales; family Fabaceae; genus Cyamopsis; species Cyamopsis tetragonoloba. Next base: position 33,319,814 of record CM074125.1, on the reverse strand, counting down.
ATGGCAGTGACTTTTGGTTGCCAATCCCTGCTAAGACATCTAAACACTTTGTTAATAAGATTCTCATTAAAGTAATCCTTTCCAAGAGCATGCAGTTGATTGATAAGATATGTAAAACGTTTTTGCATGTCTTGAATGTTCTCTCCTGGATTCATTTGAAACATCTCAAACTGTCTAGTTAATGCATTTATTTTAGACCTTTTGACCTCATCAGTTCCTTCATGAGTGACCTTAAAAACATCCCACACTTCTATAGCAGTTTTGCAGTTTCAAATTCAAGGAAGTTCATCATTGTCTAATACAGAGATAATTATAGTGTTGCCTTTTAGTCCAAATTGAGCTAATCTCTTTTCTTCTGCAGACCACTCTTTCCTAGGTTTTTCTACTTGCTTACCATCAACGGTATGCATGGGAATGTATGGTCCATCTTCTATGGCATCCCATATAGCAACATCAATACCTTTTACCCAAGCTTGTATTTTGATTTTCCAAAAGGAATAGTTTGCTCCATTAAAGAACGGGGATCTGTTGGTGGAGGCACTTTCCTAGATACACACGTTTTGAAAAGAGGCCATCTCCTTAAAGCTATAAAGCTCATTAAACAATGACCGAACTGTGATACCACTTTTTAGACAAGGGACTCTAGGGGGGGTGAATTGAGCTTTAAATTTTTTTCAAAAACTTTTCAAAAATTACAGCAAAGCTTGAATGGATTGTATTTTAGTTAAGATAGGGAATTATATGGAGATGAATATGAATGCTAAAACACAATGCAATGCAAAAAGTAAGAGTAAAGGGTTAGAGAGAATGACACCAAGATTTATCCTAGTTCAGCCACTAAATCATCACTGTGCAAAAACTCTTGTATTCAACTTCAACAAGTTAGAAGCTAGGAGCAATCTTCACAATTGGATATCCCATCAATTGCTAGAGCCTCAAACTAGGGATACCTCACCCTAAGCCTAACCTTGAAAGATACCTCACCTTCAATGAACAAGAAGGATACCTAACCTTCACTCAAGGATTTAAGTTTAGATATACAAACAAGAAGCTCTTAAGAGAGTTAATGATACAACTTGAAGCACTAAATGTATTTGATTAAGGCTCTTTGTGTGATGAATCAAACTAGGATTAGAGATGACAAAGATAGCCTTTTTGAAAAGCACAAGACCCTTGATTAAAGAGATTGACAAAGAGAATGAGCAATAATAGATTTTTTCTTCTCAATAAATGCTTACAAGGGTGTGTCTAATAAATGTCCTCAAAGCCCCATTTAAAGGGAATAAATGGGCAGATCAAAAACTTTTGAAACTTTCATTATATTCGAATATGTATTCGAATATGGCACTTCATATTCAAATATATATTCGAATATACAGTTTCTTGATTAAAAATTTGAATCCAAAGTGCATCATATTCAAATATATATTTGAATATGTGAATATGGAAGATCTATATTTGAATATTTTGATTCTGGAAAACAAGTAGGCCAAAGGAAAGCTTCATATTCGAATATGGGTCCCATATTCGAATACATATTCGAATATAATGGCCATAATTTCAAATTTCAAATCTAGAACCCTAATATTAGAATATACCTTTGAAAGGGATATTTTCTAATGAAAAACAAGGTTAAGAACAAATTCCCAAACTTTAAGAAAACATTTTCCAAACTTAAAACCACTTTTAAAAAGGAAAAAGGTTCTTTGACGAATTTTGAAATGAAATTTGATTAAAAACATATTTGATCCATTTTAAAGTTAGATCCCTAATCAAATTTACATTTATGCATGAATTAAATCCTATATACCCTTCACTACAAGAAAATAGCCAATTAGCGTCGGCCAAAAATCAACGCTAACACGAAAAAGCGGACGCAAAAACACGCAGTTAGCGTCGGCTTAGTGTCGGAGTCGAGGCCAATGCTAAATGCCTCGACACAAACTTTTTGTGCCGGAAAAAAGGCCGACGCTACTTTGCGTCCGCCAAGGCCGACGCTAACGGCGACGCAATAAGGGATGGCCAACGCAAAATACTGGCCGACAGTAAATAAAAAAGCTGACGCTAGTTTTAAAAAAAAACGATGGCATTCTTAATTTCCTTCATCCTAACTAGCGTCGGCCTTGGCCTACACTAGTTTTTTTTTTAAAAAAAAAATGTTTTTTATAATATTCTTTTCCTTTTCACTTACAGATATGCTTATATCCAATACGTTTCAAAAATCAAACATGTTCAATAGTTTGGAATCTCAATTCAAACTAAATGTAAAATAAAACCATAAAAAAACACAACTATTTCATGATTCATATATAACTCTAGTAAACAAGTTTATGAACACAAAAGACATGTAAACAAGTCTACAAAACACTACTGTTTTATAAAATGTACATTAAACAAGCCAATAACTTAGTCCATAATTCTAAGAAAAAATAAGTTCATAGTATAATATCATATCAAAACAAACAAATTTGGCAAGAAAATATAAAGGATAAAAGGTTACTAGAAAATTTAACATATAAATCCCCTAAATTTTGCCTACTCTGTCTTGTGTCTATTTCATCTTTCTTGTGCTTTATTGCCGAAACTGCATACAAAGCCAAGTAAAACATAAGGAATCTTTAGGATTCAACTTATACAAAAAGGGAACATTTTATCAATAGCTAATAATGTATTCTAACAAAATAAAAGGCATGAGAAATTGATAAACATGATAAGAAATAGGAATAATATGAATAATTTCATGATCAAAAGGCACTTCCAAATTATTGTAAGAAATAGAACATGATAGAATAAATGACCGCTAAATAATTTGTTTTACCTTGATTTCAAAACAACCTAAGGTTGAATTGGTTTATTCATGTACTAATTGTTATTATAGAAGTATCTTAAGCAAATAATACTTTGGAATGCAATCTTAACCCACAAGCACTTGTAATGCAATGCAAATTACATGGGCAGACTGCAGAGAGCTTTTACCATTTTCACACAATGAGTAATCTTAACCAAGGAAAAAAATTACACAGTATCAAAAAGGAGTATTAATATTAAATTCTATTTAGAACATATAAAATACAAGCATTGCAAAATTTGTAAACAAAAATCAAAGGGGTAATAAAAAATTTAACAAAAAAAGGGAATAGTAGAACCACAGTATTACTGCTTAATCTCATTTGAAAAGAACCTACTTCTTTGAAGTTATGACCACAAGTCCACAACTTGAAGCCTTGTGAACTCCCTTCAGAATTAGCGCCTGTTGCCAACTTCATCATAGAGTACATAAAAGATTTAAAGTTAGGTATTATCAATAAATTATGAAATCTTTTAAAAGAGCATTTTAGCAGATTTATTTACTTATAAACTTCTAAGAGATTAATCGCATCAGTTGGGTCATGATAAGTGTCCACTTATCTATGTTCTAAGGTCTATTTTAGTCTCTTTTTATTAGTATTGTAGTGTGTTTGTGGCCTTTTAGCACTTAGAAATGGATAAAATCAAATAAAGTGCTTTCTTGCATAGTTAGTTGTAGTTTCTTGGAAATTGATGAATTTTGATGATCTTTGATCTTGATTTTTTGTTTGATTATGTTTCATGTAGGAATAAATCATGGAGAAGTTTTGTTTTTAGAAGATTGGACTTGAAGAATGAAGAAAGTTTAAGAAAGGAGGTTAGAAAACACTAAGAAGCTGTCAAATGCTGTCAAGGCCGAACCCGTGCGCACACCCTCTCAACCCGTGCGCACCTTAAACGGTCCTGGAAGGTGCTGCCTCATCTTGTGCGCACACCTCCAGGACATGTGCGCACCTCAATTGTGCAGGGGCAGTTTTAAGTAGTGCGAAATAGAACAGTTTTGGGGACCTTTGGGCAAGATTTTCTCTCATCTTCTCACCTTTTCTCCTGATCTTTGTGGATGAACTTGGAAGATCCTTGGAGTTCTTGTTGATTCTTAGTTTCTTCAAGATGATTTCCTTCATCTCCTCTTCCATTTCTTCTTCCCTCTCCATGTTTGGCTAGTTTCTAGGTTAGGAGATTGGGGATTTTGATCCCAAGCCTGATGTAATCTGAATTCTTATGGTTGATTCTTGTTCTTATGATTCTAATTGAGTAATTTATTCTATGCTTAATGCTCTTTCTCTATTGATTAGGCTCAATTTTTGAATTGCTTCTGATGTTGAATGCTCACTTGAAATTGATCAATGAGAATCTTATTTTGATGCAATTGTGAATTGGAAAATTGATAGTTGTGTTAGAATTGAAGTACACTACCATAATCTTGCATGTGCTTAGGGATAAGAATTGTAGATTATGAGGTCTTGATGAATTTACCCTTTCTCTTGTTTCTATTAAGATTGTTCTAAGGGATTAGGGAATTTGAATAGTAGCTAAGTGATTAATGATCTAGGAATAGACTTAATCTTTGGTTTGGTAAATTCTACCTTCAAATAGGATTTGTGAACTTGAATTGACCTTAAAATTAGGATGCATAAGGGAAGGATCAAATGAACCAAATCTCCTAGCTCTCTTCTCAATTAGTTACGCCATTTTCTAGCTAATGTGGCAATCAAGCTATCAAGTTTATGGCGTCGTTGCCGGGGACTATTGATTAGATATCAATAGTTCCCAAGGCAATTGCTAATTTGGACACTTCACTTCATTGTCTATACTCATTTATTTGTATTTTTTTTCTTTTCCATCTTTCATTATTATCATATATTGCCCTTTTTTTGTGTGCACTAACCTCTTTGTGAAGCTTGCATGCGCAACAAGAGGATAGAATTTGAGCTTGACATGGAATTAGAAAGAACGATAAGGAAGAACCGGAAGCAAACTAAGGCCAATAAAGACAAGTTCAAGGCACATAGAAAGAAGGCAACTCAAGAGCAAGCCACTACTTCCCAACTAGCAAGGGTTGTGGAAGAGCAACCGACTCTAGAACAAGAGCAAGTGGTTTTGACTCAAGAAGCAAAGATGGAGAATAGACCACCTCAAAGGGGGATGACTTTGGAAGATCTCACCGCTCCTCACCTTGATGGATGCGGTTCTTGCATAAATCCTCCTACTATAGCTGCAAATAGCTTTGAGATCAAACCGGCACTCACACAACTAGTAAGGGGAGACCAATTTGGAGGGAGAAAAGAGGAGGATCCAAACCTCCACATATACAAATTTCTCCAAATTTGTGGCACCATCAAGATAAATGGAGTGACCGATGCGGCGATCCATTTGAGACTCTTTCCATTCTCTTTGAAGGATGAGGCTCTTGATTGGCTCCAAAGCCAACCAACCGGGAGCATTACTACATGGGTAGATCTAGTCTCCAAGGTCTTGGCTCAATTCTTTCCCCCATCAAAGTATGACAAATATAGAGCGAAGATATCTTGCTTCAAGCAAAGAGATGGTGAATCTTTTGCTACCGCTTGGAAGAAATTCAAGGCACTCCTCCGAAAGTGCCCACACTTTGGATTCACCAATCTCCAACAAATCCACATCTTCTATAATGGGCTGAACCGAAATGTAAGATGTTTGTTAAATCCATCCGCCGGTGGCTCAATTAGAAAGAAGGAAGCAAAAGAAGCAAGAGAATTGATAGAGATTATGGCACATGAGGAAGAGGCATCGAATAATGTGTTTGTTTGAAGAGAAGGAATCATGGAGCTTGGGGTGCATGATGCAACCTTAGCTCAAAACAAGCTACTTACTCAACAAATTGAAGCTCTCACAAAGCAACTCCAAAACTGCAAGTTGGAGCCATTCAAGCCCCCTAACTCCAATGTGACTTTTGTGGTGGCAACCACCAAAATGGTCATTGGGCTACTAATGGAGGTGGGAGTGGAGAGCAAGTGAACTACATGGGTAATGGCCAAAGGAACCTCCCCTTTCCTCAACAAAACACATACCATCCCAACTTAAAAAATCATCCAAATTTGTCATACAAAAGCAACAACTATCTCCAGCCCGACCACCCTACCTACAACCAACAATTCACCCAATCCTCTTCCACCCAAAAACAACCATTTAACACATCTTCCTCATACAACCAAACCACCTCTACCCAACCTCCCAATCCTCAAGGAACCACTCAAACCTCCCAAGGTGTCTCTCCTAATCTTGAGAATATCTTGTTAGCTTTCATGCAAAGAACGAATACTTATATGCAAGAGACTTCTTCCACATTGATGCTTCCATTAGGAATTTGGAAACTCAAATGGGCCAAATTTCTAAGCAATTGACCGAGAGGCCAAAAAGGACATTCCCAAGTGACACTATAGTGAATCCAAGGGAGCAATGCAATGCCATATCACTAAGGAGTGGAAAAGTGGTATCACCTCCTTCTCCCCCAAAAGGAGGGTGAGCCACAAATGAAGTCTAGTGCGCATGATGGCAATGAAGATACTTCTAGTGGGGTGCATAATGATGAAGGGGAACCCAAATGCAAACCAAGTGACATTGAGATTTTGAAGTGAGATCCCAAGAATAGTCCCCCAAAGAAGACAAGTAAACAAATCCTAGAAGAAGGGGTCAAGCATGAAAATCTCACTCCTTATGAGATTTTAAGACTTCCATTTCCACAAAGGATGCAAAGGCAAGAAAAGGAGAAGAAATTCTCTAAGTTCCTATATGTGTTTAGGAGCTTGAGGATCAACAAACCTTTTGCAAAAGCCCTTTAACAAATGCCTCTCTACACCAAATTCATGAAGGAGATTCTATCCAAAAAGAGGAAGCTCAACTATGATGAAACGGTTGCACTAACCAAAGAATGTAGTGCCATCATCCAAAGGAAACTTCCTCAAAAATTTAAGGATTTGGGATCCTTTACCATTCCTTGCGAGATTGGAGGTGTGGATGTGGGGAGAGCTCTATGTGACTTAGGGGCAAGCATCAACTTGATGCCCCTATCCTTGTTAAAGAAGCTAGGGGTGAACGAAGTCAAGCCCACCATGATGTCCTTGCAATTGGCGGATCGTTCTATCACACATCCCTATGGGATAGTTGAAGATTTGTTGGTCAAAGTTGGAAAATTCATATTTCCCGCCGACTTCGTGGTGCTTGACATTGATATCAAGGCATGTGAGAAGGTGCCTATCATCCTTGGGAGACCATTCTTAGCCACCAGGCGTGCACTAATTGATGTTGAACAAGGTGAGCTAATGCTTAGGATGCAAGATGACAAGGTAATCTTCAATGTCTTTGAATCTTTTAAGAACCCTAGCGATAGCAAAACATGCATGAATATAGATGTAGTGGATACTCCATTGGCACATACTTGCGAAATTCAAGATGCTTTTGTAAAAAATTATGTTGCCAATGAGATATCCAACTCATCTATTGCTTCCATGATTCCACAAAAAGAGTTCTCAAAAGTGGATGAGAAGATAGTTGAAGATTCTAAGTTTGAGCTTCAACAACTTCCTTTTGATTTCCACTAAATTTCTCTTGATGGGAAGCATACTTTCCCAGTGATCTTTCATGACTCGATCGATGGTAGTGCAAAAGAGAAGTTGCTCTAGGTTTTGAAAGAAAATATGTTGGTTAAGGGAGGAGAGCCACTGATTTTGAAGGTGGATAAACTTGGTTTGGATTGGAATGACAAAAAGTGTGAAAAATGGGATGGACCGGTTCTTGGAACCCAATATATGTGGGAACCATGGAATCCGGGTGAATGTGTTTTTGAGCCAAGGTTGGAGCTTAAGGGGAAACAAGTGAAAAATGTTTTGAAAAAGAAGGAAACACTTGTTTCCAACTTCAAGCCTCCATGATGTGGTCACACGTCAAGCTAAGTGACGTTAAACAAAGCGCTTTCGGGAGGCAACCCGCATTTGTTTGATTGGTTTGTTTTTTTTAGGATATATTCATATAAAGAAAAAAAAACAGAGTATAGAAAGAAAAAGTATAGAAAAAAGAAAAAAGAAAACAATATACTTGTGTAGTTTTGCATGTGTTTTCTATTTTGTAGGCTTAATAAGCTTTGGAGCATTGATTTGTGGTGTTTGTTGAACCTCAAGAGCAATGGTGGTCTTCAAAGGGGAGTCCTTCTTAACCCTTCTTTTCTAGTTTTGATTAGATTGGTTACTTGATTAGCTCCCTAGGTTTGTTGATTGCTTTTGTGATTTGTTAATGGCATGGCATTGATCTTTGGTTCTAGTAGAAAGGATTCTTGTTTCTTAGACAATTAGGATTGATACTTGTGTTCCATTGTGAAGTTTACATGCTCATTGTTTTCTTTTTCCTTTTCAACTATGTACTTTGAGCAAGCATAATCATTAGATTTAGAGAGTTGAATAGGTACTTCATCAATGAGAGACTAAAGATATAGGCATGTTTCATAAATAGATAAGGTTTCACATTTCCAGCATATTTCCACTTGAAGAAAATTATATGCATTCTTCAATGATTGAATTTGAATTTCAATGAATGAAATATTTTGCAAACAAGCCAAACTTTCATTAAAAGAAGAGATTTCATTAAAAGAAGACCTCAGCTAGTGGGAGAATTGAAAGTTATACTCCTAGACTTAGATCCTACCTATACTACCAAGTTAAGTACTAAACTCTCATAGGAGCAAGAATATAAATTAATTGCTTTTTTGAAATTCAATGCTTAGTTGTTTGCCTGGAAAACGGCAGACATGCCAGGGATTGACCCTAACTTTGTATGACATAATCTTGTGGTAGATCCTAGGTCCAAGCTGGGGAGCCAGAAAAAGTTAAAGATGGCAGAAGTGTAAATGCAAATGCTCTAAGTTTGGAGTTTCGATGATTCCACAACAAACCAAGAATCAAAGTCCTGAAAGGATAAATCAAGCGAACAAGCGTAGTAAACAGATCCGCAACAACAAAGGGTATATAGGATTTTAACTTATAAATAAATGTAAGTTTGATTAAGGCTCTTTGAAATTGAAACAAATATTTTTTTTAAAAAGGGTTTTAGAAAAATATTAAAAGTTAAGATAAAAATATTTTCAAAGAAAAGACCCTCCTAGAAAATTTCAAAGAAAATATTTAAAATTGATTTTTTGCTTGAAAAAGTCTAAATTGGTTGTATATTCGAATATCAAGGTTCTGGAAATAAAATTTGAATTTTCTTATCAGTATATTCGAATATATATTCGAATATGGCTTGCCATATTCGAATACATATTCAAATATGTAATATTGCCTTGGCCTGATCATTTTCCATAAACAGTGTATTCGAATATGGTTTGCCATATTCGAATACATATTCGAATATAACAAGGTGCCTAAGCCTTTCTACCCTCCAAAATTATTATATTTGAATATGGAACCTCCACATTCGAATATATATTCGAATATGAAGCCTACAGAAATCAAATTTTAAATGCAGAAACACTATATTCGAATATGAAAGTGCCATATTCGAATATGAAAGTGTCATATTCGAATATGTTAATGAATTATGCGCAGTTTTCATCTGATGTTTCTGCTATCTATAAAAGGGGCTTTTGACTAAAAGTATAAAACACCCTTGTAAGTTAATCACTGTATTGAAAAAGTATTTTCTATCATCAATCTCTCTGAATCAATGGTCTTATACTATTGTCTAAGGCTTGCTTTGTTTTTCCTTACTCTATTTATTTCATTAAACAAAGAGCCTTAAATAAAATATATTAGAGCTTCAAGTTGTATCATTTACTCTTTTGAGAGTTTCATTGTGGTGAGTGTATTTTTAAAAGTGTAGAGAAGGTGAGGTATCCTTCAAGTTGATTGAAGGTGAGGCATCCTTCAAGGTTGTTTTAGGGTGAGGTATCCCTAGATTGAGGCCTTTGAAATTGGTAGGGTATCCAATTGAAAAAAGTGCTCTTAGTGTGTAAATTGTTGAAAAACAATACAAGAATTCTTGCGTGGCAGAGATTCGTAGACTGGACGTAGGTCTCAAGTGGTGTGTGACTGAACCAGTATAAAACTCGGTGCTATTCTCTTTATCCTTTAAACTCATATCTGTTTATTTTGTTGGATCTTCATTTCTGTTTTCATTGTCTTTTAATTCCATATATCAACTAATATATACCTTGTTCAAGTTTTGCTATAGTTTTTAAAATAATTTAGGAAAAATCTTTTAAGCTCAATTCACCCCCTCTTGAGCATAGAGGCCCTTGTCTAACAAGTGGTATCAGAGCTCGGTCCTTGTTTAAAGAGCTTCACAGCTTCAAGGAAATGGCCTCTTTTCAAAATATTTCTATCCAGGAAGGTGCCTCCACCAACAGACCTCCATTCTTTAATGGAGACAACTACTCCTTTTGGAAAATAAAAATGCAGTCTTGGGTAGAAGGTATTGATGGTAAGGTAGTTGAGAAGCCTAGAAAAGAGTGGTCTCTTGAAGAAAAGAGACTTGCTCAATTTGGTCTAAGAGCCAAAACCATAATTATCTCTGCATTAGGTAATGATGAATTTCCTAGAATTTCAAATTGCAAAACTTCTAAAGAAATGTGGGATGTGTTAAAGAGATCAAAAATAAATGCATTGAATAGAGAATATTTGAAATGTTTCAAATGAATCCAAGAGAAAACATTCAAGATATGCAAAAACGTTTTACATATCTTATAAATCAGCTACATGCTCTGGAAAAAGATTATTCTAATGAAGATCTTATTAACAAGATTATTCCATTGGCAAAACAAGGGATCCACGCACGATGTCATTAACAACCCTGTTTGGTAAGCTAGAAGAGCATGAGCTTGAGTTGAGTCGTTTAGATCAACTTGAAGGAGTTGACAAGAAAAAGAAAGGCATCGCTCTCAAAGCAACCACACCTCCACCTCAAGAGATGGAAGAAGAAGAAAGCAACTTTGACCCAACCAACATGGATGATGAGACCGTGGTTCTCTTCGCCAAAAGATTCAATAAATTCTCCAAGAAAAGAGAATCATCAAGAAGACCATCAAATTTCACTTCAAGGAAAATATTCAACAAAGGAGAAGGGTCAAATCAAGGTCCAACTTGTTATGAGTGTGGAAAAACCGGACATATGAAGATGGAATGTCCCATGAATAAAAGTAAGAATGAAACATAGGAGAAAAGATTTTCCAAAGGAAAGAAAAGTAGAAGAGCGTACATAACCTAAGATGGAAATGACATAGAGTCATCTGATGAATCGGAGAGCGAGATAGCCAACCTATGCCTCATGGTCAACCATGATGAAGATGATCTTCTTGATGAAGATGAGGTAAAAGATTCTGAACACTCTAACTATAGCTTTGATTAATTGCAAGATGCTTATAATGAGTTACATGAAAAATCTATGATCATTGCTAAAGAACTTGCTAAAACCAAGAAAGAAAAAGGTATCTTAAATGACAAAATAGACATTCTTAGTCAAGATGTTATTAAAATGAGACAAGTCCAAATTCCTTTTGGTAGTTTTCAATATGAATGTGAATCTTGCCAAATGAACAAATCACCCACCTGTACTTCATGTGATGTTTATTTGAAAGAAATTGATAAGTTGAAAAATATGATTGCCAAAGGTAAAGATCCTTTGACAAAAATTGAAATGTCTGCAAATCACAAACGTGCACCTCTTGTGATTTATACTTAAAAGAAATTTAAAATTTAAAAAATGTGCTTGCAAAATTTACAATGGGTAGAGACAACCTAAACATCTTGCTTGGTAGGCAAGGATGTCATTTCAAAAAGGCTAGTTTAGGATATAATCCCAATAATCATCAAAAGCTCTATAAGAATTTCTTTGTCTCTTCAACGACTTCTTCTAGTCCATTCATAACTTGCTATTATTGTGGATTAAAAGGTCATAGCGCTATTACATGTAATGCAAGAAAAATTAGTGTGCCACATGAAAAGAAAATATGGGTTCTCAAAGGCACCCTTGGAAAAACTAACCCTCAAGGACCCAAGAAACCATGGGTACCTAAAAGAAGAAATTAAAATGTTCTTGTAGGTATGCTTGGTGGTTAAAGAATCCAAATGGTATCTTGATAGTGGATGCTCCAAGCATATGACAGGAGACAAATCAAAATTCTCATCCTTCACACCTAAGGATGGAGGATATGTTACATATGGTGACAACAACAAAGGAAAAATCCTAGGTACATGTAAGGTTGGTAAGACTCCTTAACTTCCATTGATAATGTCCTCTATGTTGAGGGATTAAAACATAACTTATTAAGTATCAGTCAATTATGTGATAAACATGGCATTGAGCATAATTTCTCGTCTCTAAGAATCCCACAACAAAATGGTGTTGTGGAGAGGAAAAATCCCTCACTCTTTGAGTTGGCAAGAACAATTCTCAATGACATGGATCTTCCAAAGTACTTTTGGGCTGATACAGTAAGTACTGTATGTCATGTTATGAACCGAGTTCTCATTCGATCTATTTTAAAGAAAACTCCTTATGAGCTCTTCAAGGGTAGAAAGCCCAACATATCTTATTTGCATATTTTTGGATGCAAATGCTTTGTGCTTAATAATGGGAAAGAAAACCTAGGAAAATTTGATGCCAAAGCTGATGAGGGTATATTCTTAGGGTACTCCTCAATTAGTAAAGCATACAGAATTTATAATAAAAGAACTATGACTATTGAAGAATCCGTTCATGTAACTTTTGATGAATCTAACCCCAAAGGCTTGGAAAGAAAGGTTGATGATCTTGCAGGAACTCTTGAAGACATGAGTATTCATGAAGAAAGAAGAACAGAAGAAAAGAATATGTCAGAAAGTCCAACTGAGCCACAAAATGAACTTCCCAAAGAATGGAGAGCTTCAAAACATCATCCAATTGATAACATTATTGGTGATATTTCAAAAGGGGTAACCACTAGACACTCTCTTAATAATGCATGTAACTTTATGGCTTTTGTCTCTCAAATTGAACCTAAGACCATAGACGAAGCAATTAGTAATGAACATTGGGGTATAGCCATGCAAGAAGAACTAAATCAATTTGAAAGAAATCAAGTTTGGGATCTAGTCCCAAGGACTAATGATCATCCAATAATAGGCACTAAGTGGGTCTTTAGGAACAAACTAGATGAAACTGGCATAATAACTAGAAACAAAGCTAGATTAGTAGCCAAGGGGTACAATCAAGAGGAAGGCATAGATTATGAAGAAACATATGCTCCCGTAGCTAGGCTTGAAGCTATTAGACTCCTACATGCTTTTGCTTGTATGATGGATTTTAAACTTTATCAAATGGATGTCAAAAGTGCTTTCTTGAACGGCTATATACAAGAAGAAGTTTATGTTGAACAACCTCCTAGGTTTGAAAACACTGAACTTCTAAGTCATGTTTACAAACTCAAGAAAGCTTTGTATGGACTAAAGCAAGCCCCTAGGGCTTGGTACGAAAGACTAAGTAAGTTCCTCTTGAACAATAATTTTCAAAGATGCAAAGTAGATAACACCTTATTTATAAAACAAAGGCACAATGACATACTCCTTGTACAAATTTATGTTGATGATATTATATTTGGTGCTACTAATGAAAATCTTTGCAAGGAGTTTGCTACAAGCATATAGGGAGAATTTGAAATGTCCATGATGGGAGAACTTACGTTTTTCCTTGGATTTCAAATTAAACAAACAAAGCAAGGAGCGTTTGTATCACAAACAAAATATTGCAACGAATTGCTCAAGAAATTTGGCATGAACAATGCTAAAGAAATAAGTACTCCTATGGGTACTTCATGCTATCTTGACAAAGATGAAAAAGGTAAACCCGTTTATGTGTCAAAGTATCGTGGTATGATAGGATCTTTGCTATATTTAACTTCTAATAGACCTAATATCATGTTTAGTGTATGTATGTGCACTAGATATCAGGCATGCCCTAAAGAGTCACATCTTAGTTCTGTAAAAAGAATTATGAGATATTTGATTGGTACTTGTAACATGGGCTTACGGTATCCCAAAGGGGCATCCTGCTCATTACTCGGATATTCTGATTCCGATTTTGCTGGATGTAAGTTGGATAGAAAAAGCACTAGTGGCACATGTCACCTTCTTGGAAATTCATTAATTTCATAGCACATAAGAAACAAGTTAGTGTGGCATTATCCACTGCCGAAGCTGAGTATTTAGCGGCTGGAAGTTGTTGTGCACAAATTCTCTGGTTAAAACAACAACTCGAGGACTATGGTATTCACTTGCATCATATTCCACTAAAGTGTGACAACACTAGTGCCATAAATCTCACGAAAAACCCTATCATGCACTCAATAAGCAAACATATTGAAATTAGACATCACTTCATTAGAGATCATGTTCAAAAAGGTGACTGTGTGCTTGAGTTCATTGATACATCTAAACAGCTAGCTGATATCTTCACTAAGCCTCTTCCAACAGAAAATTTTTATTTTATAAGAAGAGAGCTAGGGATAAATATTGTGTTATTTAAATTGCTTTATATTTACTTATTGATCCTTTACTGACTTGGGCCATCATCAAACAAAGGCCCGTAGACTGGGCAAGACTGGTTCAACATCACATGCTGAAGGGGGCAACCGGAACCACTCCTCTTCCCTATCCCACTTTGATCACAGTCATTCTTCGGCACTTCGAATTAAGTTTAGCCGATGAATACAGTACCACCATTGATGGCCACAATTTTGAAATTGGTCAATCATTGCTGCATCGAGTGGGCATTGTTTATGCTACCGAAAATTGGTACATTCAGGAATTGGGAATTGAAGGAAATCGCCCCAAAGAAATTATCCTGATATTGATCCTGAGGACCTCCCTGAACCAGACCCAAAGCCACTTCCACCACATTTTCAACAGCTGAGTCTTCAATTTTCTCAAATGATGGACGCCAAGTTTGAACAATAGCGTCAGTACATCGACCAGCGGTGTGATCAGATGGAAACCGCTCTTCGAGGAGAGATTACCTCTCACTGAGAAGAAATTGCTCGTACCAACTCCACCTTTATGCCTCCATACTCCCAATCTACCTTTCTAGCAGACCAAGGTGATGCAAGCAGGTTTCATCAGCATTTTGGCGGTATCGATCTCCAAAATTTTGGGGCTCAACCAAGTCTTGACTTGGATTTTGATTACTTTCAAACACCGCCTGCCTCCGGCCCTCACTGACTGCTCCACAACTAAGCTTTTTTTTACTTCTGTGCATCCTAACGTAGTTTAGTCATACTGAAATTTAGGACACATTAACTTTCTAAACTGGTTTATATTTGGGATTATTTTTATTCCAAAAATTATATCTGGGTTTATTACTTCTTTGCTCCAAAATATTATCTTTTTTTCATGATGACAATAGGGGGAGAAATATTTAACCAAAATTGAGGATTAAAAGTCAAATCCATCCAATATCATATTTTGTTGTTGCTTATTAAAAACGCTTAACATGTTTATATGCATATTGACAGGGGAAGTCTCAGAATAATGCACGCACATAAGTGATCTGATTAGTTTGTTGTTTGTAATCATCAAAAATGGGGAGTATGTAAATGCAAATGCTCTAAGTTTGGAGTTTCGATGATTCCACAACAAACCAAGAATCAAAGTCCTGAAAGGATAAATCAAGCGAACAAGCGTAGTAAACAGATCCGCAACAACAAAGGGTATATAGGATTTTAACTTATAAATAAATGTAAGTTTGATTAAGGCTATTTGAAATTGAAACAAATATTTTTTTAAAAAAGGGTTTTAGAAAAATATTAAAAGTTAAGATAAAAATATTTTCAAAGAAAAGACTCTCCTAGAAAATTTCAAAGAAAATATTTAAAATTGATTTTTTGCTTGAAAAAGTATAAATTCGTTGTATATTCGAATATCAAGGTTCTGGAAATAAAATTTGAATTTTCTGACCAGTATATTCGAATATGGCTTGCCATATTCGAATACATATTCGAATATGTAATATTGCCTTGGCCTGATCATTTTCCAGAAACAGTGTATTCGAATATGGCTTGCCATATTTGAATACATATTCGAATATAACAAGGTGCCTACGCCTTTCCACCCTCCAGAACTATTATATTCGAATACATATTCGAATATGGATCCTCCATATTCAAATATATATTCGAATATGAAGCCTACAAAAATCAAATTTTAAATGCAGAAACACTATATTCGAATACATATTCGAATATGAAAGTGCCATATTCGAATACATATTCAAAATTGGCATGAAAATCAATTTAAAATCCTAAAATACAAAGAAA
Source organism: Cyamopsis tetragonoloba (assembly GCA_037177725.1). Classification (NCBI taxonomy): domain Eukaryota; kingdom Viridiplantae; phylum Streptophyta; class Magnoliopsida; order Fabales; family Fabaceae; genus Cyamopsis; species Cyamopsis tetragonoloba. Next base: position 33,303,658 of record CM074125.1, on the reverse strand, counting down.
ATTTGATCATAAAATTGATCATCAATAATCGGTTAGGGATAAAGGGTTGTAAAGCAAAATGTAATAATTTGATAATAAGTCAGGAAGGACTTATCGGCAAATTAGAGATAAAAAAATAAGTAATTAGTGTTGTTAAGTTGGACAATGACAATTTCGGTAGCTGAAATGCATAAATATCAGTGTAACTCACATTTTTTATTTACGAATGAAATTCTTGTGTTTTCCTCTCTGCACTGTGTTCCTCTTCTCCTAGTCACGTTCGGTTTCATTTCTAAACTGAGATAACCTACTCTTCTTAGGTTTTCGGATTTTATCCCTAGCCTACCATATCAATTGGTATCATCCCTGTCCCTTCCATGGCCGATAGCACAAGAAGTTAGCAAGTGATGAAAGATATGGAAGACCGCTTGGAAAGCAAGCTATCCAACCTTCTTGATTCGAAATTCATGGAGCTGGCTGCGTCTTTGCAGAACACCATGCAGGAATCCATGACTAAGAGCTTTCAAGATTGGTCCAAGAACAATGGTGATTCAACACATTCTGTAGCTTCGTTGGGTGATTCACTTCGCGGTGAACCCACGGGGACAAACCACTACTCTTGTGGTACAAGACTGGCACGCATTGATTTCCCTCGGTTCAATTGGGAGAATGTCAACCAATGGATTTACCAATGCGAAAATTACTTTTTGATTGACAATACTCCTGAAGATGTTAAGGTACATTTGGCACTTGTACATCTTGAAGGCAAAGCTTTGCAGTGGCATACGACCTTCACCAAATCTTTGGCATTCTGAGCTATTCCTTCTTGGAAGGAGTATTTGCTAATGTTGATTGACCGATTTGGTGTTGTTTGTGACGACCCAATGGTCGAATTAATGAACCTTCGAGAGCATAATTCTGTGACTGAACATCATGAGGCCTTTGATGCTATTATCTCAAGACTGAAATTATCAGAGGATTACACCTTAAGTTGTTTCTTTGGAGGCCTCAACCAAGAGGTGCAGATGATGGTCAGAATGTTCCAATTGGACACAGTTCGAAGGGCATTTTCATTAGCCAAAATGTATGAATCTTCGAGTTCCCAAGCTGGCCTTGCTTCTTGGGTACCAAAACCTGCAAAAATGTTATCTTCTAATATGGGATGCCATATTATCTTCTAATATGTCCATCTTCTGCAAGATCGTTCATCCTCTGCAAAAATGTATGAATCTTCCATCTTCGAGTTCTCAAGATCTTGAAGGACACATTAAGCATGCATTTGTGGATAAAATTAAGAGTCGTGTGTTCCTAGAAGCATGTAGCAAGATGAAAGAAACCATGTGAAATAGTATGCATTATGTGTGTGGGGTCCACGAGGAGTGACACAAGGGTAGGAGAGAAGGAAGAAGAATGATGGTGAAGGATCATGTAGGTATGATATGGAGGGTAATTATGTGAATTTTTGAGGAAAAGGAGGAGAGAGAGAGTTACTGGAAATTTGAATTGGTGGCTTGGATGAAGAGAGAGAAAAATGATGGTGTTGTTCCAATGGACGAGAGTGGGTATGATGATGATGCTTTACAACTGGCACAGGGAAACGTGAGTTAAGCGCAAGCGGCACTTCAACCAAAAAAAAATCAAGCAGCACGCAAAAAAGTGGAACATCACCTTGACAAGGGCCATTAGATGTTAGCACCACTAAATCAGACAGAGGAGAACGAATTACAATGTTATGCGAGACATAAGCAGAATTTGGTTGAACCATTGAAGGTTGACGATGCCTCGTGAAAAAGAGAGGCTAAGTAAACATGGATGGATTAAGGACATTGAAAATCCAATGGCATAATCATTTAAGAGCGTCAGAGAGAGAGTCTTGAAGGTGTTAGTCAACAATTCCGATGGTCCCAAAGGAGAGAGAGGGTGTGAAACTTTGTGAGGAAAAAAGTCTTATAAGCTACTGAATCAAGAAAAAACGCATTGTATCCATGCAGGTAGGGAAGAAGGACACTTAACAGTCAACGGAGAGACTGTAGAGGTCGCACCTTGACCATCACTCTTGCTCGCTTTTGGATCCAAATTCTGCGACGTGAGATCAAGGGAATAAACAATGGAAATTGATTTATCTAAAAATGGTTGTTGTTTTTCTGAAATTAGTGAATTTGTATTCAGAACGGTGTAAGGTGGTGCCTACTCGATGATGGATGCAGCGGGTGCATCCTTTGACTCGGCAATCAGAGCAAAGGAGTATGATGGTGGCGGCATGGTGACGCGGTTGCATTTTGAAAGTGAAAGTAACCCCCACCTCCTAACAAAAAGAAAGTGCAAAATGAGGGACCCTATGATATGCAAAGCCAAATGAAGAAACACATAAATTTTATATGATGTAAATAAAGGAACGCTTGAGAAAAGGTATGTTTTTTTTGCCTAGTGCCTGCCTTTCATTGACATAGCCACGAAATCACCTTATTTCAACAAATATAGTATGTTGGAATTTACATAACTTACAAGTGTTGGCAAATAGAGAGACAAAAGTGAGATATTTGTAATTTAATAATACATTGACTACCTCTTTTCTGGTTTTTGATTCCATGTTGTGTATCTAATGGCAAACTATTCCTTACAAAGGTTTCAAAGTTTGTCGATGTCTATTTGTTACATGTGATAATGAACCTACACCCTGTACGAGGTGTTTATATTTCTTCTCTTCAGTAGTAGAAACAAATATGACCCATCACTTTCAATTTAGTTAGTTATCTTTAGAGCAAACATGGTGACGATAGTGGAGATAAGCCAAGACCCATACCCTCTATCCTTTGAGTTGAAAAAAAGCTATAGAGTATTTGAAAGTAAAAAAAGTACTTCATGGGATTTAGATATAAGTGATGGTTGAGGACTTCATTTTAATCAAAGTCAAAACAAGATAGACATTCGTTCCTTTGAAATACGTCTGTAGCCTTTTTCAACTCATGATTTGGGGGCAAGGATCTTGGCTTATCCCCATTAGTGCTTCAATTGAGATGATTTAACAAATGGAAAACGTTTGAGAGTCAAATTTTCTACTATTACAGAAGAAAAGAAGAATAATTACCTTGTTCTTGGTCCTGATTCGTTGTCGCATCTAACGAATAGAAAACCACATACTTTGAAACCTGGTTAAGGAATAATAAGTCATCAGATACGCAAAATGAAGTCAAGAATCAGAAAGACAGATAATCAAAGTATCATGAAATTAAAAATATTTATCTACTAACCCGCTTTCCGCCAACACTTCTCAATTCTGTAAATTCGGTTATACTTTTTCATTGTATTATGGCGGTTTCGTGGTTATGTTAATGAAAGGTGGGTAGTAGGCAGAAAGAACATACCTCTATACTAAAGTTTTTTTAGATTGACATCATGTGGAATTTCTTTGTTCTCAATTTGCCTTTGTAATTGGATCTCAATGCAGATCTTTGTGAGGGAAAAAAGGCTTGGAAGCTTCTGGATTTAGAGAAAACACATTGTTCTTATTCGCCAAGACCCATACACTCTATTCTTGAGTTGAAAAAGGCTATAGACTATAAACTAATTGAAAGTAACGAAAGTCCCTCATTGGATTTCGATGTAAGATGGTTGAGGACTTCATTTTCATCAATGTCCTTAGATAGACTTTCGTTCCTTGCAAATACGTTTGTAGCCTTTTTCAACTCGTGATGTGTGAGCAAGGGTCTTTGCTTATCTCCACTACTATATGTGTTTCCTTTGAGTTAATTTAAACAAATTTTTTAGATACATCATTAAAGTGACCCGAAAAATATTCTGTAGTACTGATATTATTCAAACAAATAAAATAAATTAATTCTCATACATCATTAATGTGACCAAAATGAGTACTATATAGATATAGTCTTATAGAGGGTATCAAAATTAAAATCTGAAAAAATATACTCATGTTACACTAGTATTTATTTTTAACAATTTTATTTATCTATCATTTTTTTCTTTTTTCTTTTCTTCATTTTCTTTGTTTTTCTATCATCTCTCTTATTTTCCACTCATAACCCTTATTATGAAAAGGAAAGCATTCCTAAATTTGTTGTTCCTATCATCTCTCTTCTTTTTCTTTTCCACCATTACGCATTTGTTTTTTCTTTTCCCTGGACTTTGTGCTCCTTTTTTTGTTGAATTTTTAATTTTGCCCTATGTTTTTTTTTTGGATAGGCTCTGATACCATCTAGAAATGATATAGGCCTTACTCTCCTCAAAAGCTAGCTCACGAGGAGAGGGTTGCCTATGGCCTTATACTTCTATTATAGCTCTTATCCTAGGCAACATGAGACTTTTTCAGCAAACACTCTCCCTCAAGTCACATTGGCTTTTTTATTTTCTTTTTTTAGCCTAGTTGTGATTTGCCTCAAAGAGAGTATTATTTTCGTCCAAGTTCTTATCCATCACCATGTTTGCAACTCTGTCATTTTAATAGGCCTTTGCTGTTTTATTACTAACTTTGATTTCCAAATGAAAAAACCTTAAGAAAATAATTAGTACTACCGTGTACTTGTAGTCGCTTTCAATGGCCAACCATCCTCCGTTTCAAAACTCATCTTGACCACCCTTTAATAATAATAATAATAATAATAACATTGTGATGAGAAAGAAAAGAATATGATGGGTGTAGTGATGTTGGGTGAGCAATTGTGTTCACGCTACATGAATTTTAATAACAACCAATAACAACCTTTGTAGGAGGTGACGTTGACGGGATCCACGGGAAGAAGTCCGGTCTCTAGGTGCTTCGGCGGCGCTCCACGATGGTGGGTGGTGGACCTACAAACACTCTGACGCTCAAGTGAGTGCCTGTTTAGGGTCAGTGTAATTATATTAGATTATTAGCATACCTGACATAGTGTAATGTGTTATATTTATAAAGGGTTAATAGGGTCTGCAGGTTATATCTTGGGCATCAAGGGCCTTGTCTCTGAGTCTATCCCAATATCAATAATAGCTATGATATCGTGCCTGACATGGTATTCATGATCGGGATGTCTTTTAATTTTGGTCCACAAAAGAAGCTCCCAAGCCAGCGAGTTTCTGCAAGCAAGTCAGCGTCTTTAAGTATCCAAGTTGGGTCGTTGTCGATCCCGCAATCCGGGATGTTTAAAGTCTTCTAGCTCTGTTGCTCTTTTATTTATTAGGAGTTCATTTCTAGCATTTCAAGAATTCTCATTTGCCTTGGCTTAATTTAGTTTCTTAACTTCAATATTCGAAGCTTCATATTCTCGATTCGTATGTCGGGTTGGATGTTGAATTTCAAACTTCACGTGTTCAGACTCGATGAATTGCCCTCCATCTGTGAGTAGGAGAATTATTTTCATGGTTGATCACTATAATGATTTCTTTATTGCCTCCACGATTGTGTTCTACCGGGAGTAGAATTCTAACTCAATTACATCACTTGAACTTCTAATTGCATCTCGTAAGATGAATTGTTTCTTCTCTTAGTTCTTTTAGTTCCTTAGAGTTGGGTGATCCTTTTATGATTTTTTATATGTTCTATCATCGTAGATCTCAGTGCCACTAGATAATTATGTCTTTTCTAGTTGACTTGTTGCATATCAGCTATAATATTATGCTCCAAGTTGATACTCTATTGAAAGTGAAACTCTTCATTAGATTATAATTGCCTTTGAGTCGGTGTTTCATTGAAAGTAAAAATTTGTTTCTATTATACTTGGTCGACGTGAATGTCATGTCAGATTAAAACATTTCATTTCTGACGATATGCTAAGACTTCACATGATTTTTTCTTGAGTTTGTTGTTTTTCTTTATGAGCACATGATTTTCAACTGAAACTTTCAGTCCTTTTCACCTTGGCATGGGGCCTATGATCCTCTACATCACTAATATGGATATGGGATTATGATCCCCAATTTAAGGTTGTTGCTATCCACTTTTTAGTGGAACCCCTAGATATATTTGTTCACTGACTCTACCGACACTGATGTTGTTCTGTGTGATATGATATTTCCAGGAGGTATTTTACCATCTTGGTGATCTAAATTTATGTCAACTCCTATTGCTGAAGCTATCTCGGATACCGATGGCATCCCATGCTCTGTGAATCTCATTCAATGTCGTCTTGAATATTAGTACATCTCGAAATTTTCCAAAGATCAGCATCATCCCAAAATTTCAGCCTGGATGTGACGTACGTATCTTTTTTACTCTCTACTAATAATGAGTAAGCTTTGTTGGCTTTTTTCAAGCCTACCTCGATTTCTTTCGGGACATCCCTAGCAATATTCTCTTTAAATATATGTATCTCCACTATGAAAATGGGCCCTTTGGCCTAGTTATCCCCTTTCTTTTAAGGAGCCATAGACATTTGTTTGCATTGGCTGCTAAATTTATAACCCTCGGATAGAGGATGGACCTTTAAATATATGATCTTGCAACTCCTAAATATTAAGACTATGTGATCATTTGCTAATGGTTGAGGATTCCCACCGGTCATCAATTCTTTATAATCCTTCAACATAGGAGTTGAATAACCTTTTTGTTAAGGCTTTTAATTCATGATGGTCGTTAACCTTAAACCCTTTGTTTTGGGTTGACATAAACTTCATTATCAAAGAATTCAATGAAAGTCCTATCAGGATGAACAATCTTGCAGAGGTTATCTTCTTCAAATTAGGGACTTGGTCCCTATTAGAATCAACGTGGTCTTGGAGCCGAGTTGGGTCAATTGTTGAGATGTACTTGGCTGAGATGTACTAATCAAAATATTTTTGCGGAAATAGACTGTGCATGTCCGAAGTTTTTTATGTAAAACTATAGTCTCCCAAGTTGACAAGCTGTTTCGAGCAACCTATCATCTTTGGGTTATTCATGCCAGATCTATTGAATACCGATCTTTATGTGCTTGCTGTTGATAGCATTGTGAGCTTCTCGCCTATGTCTTTCACTTTTGTCTAGTTAAGTTCTATTTTTGTATAACATTTAAACCCGAATTTGGGACTTGCCTTGTGAATGAGCTTCAAGGTCTCCTCGAGGGAAGAGGTGCCGATGCCTTCAAGGATTGTGTTAAGATACTTCGATTTATAAATCTCGATAATCAACTCAACTTAGCAGGTGTTTGCTTCTTTTGATCTTTGGCCCTCCAGAAGATCATGGTGCTGATGCCGGTAAGCCAAAGCCTCTTTGGTTACCTTCTAACGACTTTGTCATTTAATTTTACTTTTCTAATCACTTCAAAATTTCTTCTGTAATGAACCTTTGTGCTTCTTGCACGCTTTGGTTTTTGACCAATTCTTTTACTTATTTTTCGGGAAACTCTTTTCCCGGTATGGCCTATGGCCTCCTCTGTACTATCTCGGGGAATTTTCATTCCGAAATGGCTATTAGCCTCGTAGATATTGTTCTGGGGTACTTCCATCCTGGAACGGCCATTGGCCTTATTATTATCTTGGGGAAGAACATTCTAAGATAGCAAGTAGCCTCTTCAAATTTATTCCTAAGAACTTTTTTTTAGAGTGGCCTTTGTCTCTTCTTGGAATCACGAGGAGAGAACGTCCCGAGATAACACATATCATTTTCAACTTTGATCCAAGTATTTTTCTCGAAATGGCTCATGGCCTTCTTATGGGATATCCCAGGAGATTGTCATCCCAAGATGGTTATAGCCTCGTCGAATTAGGTCCAAGTACTTTTTCGTCCTGACATGGCCATAGGCCTTTCTTTGTTGTTTTCTCCTTTGGGATCGTGTTGTCTAGGATGGTCACCACCATCTTCAAGCTTGTGTAGAACCGGGTTGGCCATAACCATTGCACTTTGATTTTTCCTCATCTCAGATTTATAGAATTTGGTTGGCCGTAGCCACAGCCTTTCTAGCTTTGTAATCTTGCTATGGGTTAGCCTTGGCGGCATCCCTTTTTGATTTCGTTGATATGTGTTAGCTTTGGCGGCATGCCGTTCTGATGTCATTGATATATGTTACCCTTGGCGGAATCCCTTTGTTGATCTTGTTGTTGAGGGTTAGCCTTAAAGGCGTCCTTTGGCGATCTTCATTGTTGAGGGTTAGCCTTAAAAGCGTCCCTTGTTGATAGCTCTCTGTTTCGAGCTTTTAACTTTGAAAAAATATTTTTCATGTACTTCGGAGTACCTGTATCTTAAATCTCGCCACATTTTGTGATCTCGGACTTTTGCCTTTAATTTGTTGTTTGATAGTTGTAGAATTACATCTTTGTGCCTTAAGTAGAGCTTATATTTCTACATTGCATTTTTCTGCTGACTTTAATATGTCGTTTTGTAAGCTGTGCTAATCTCATTTTGTAGAGTTTACTTGTAGTCGTAGCTATTTGCTTAGAAACGACTTGTTGTTCTTGAATAGCCTTAAAAGGCATATTTGTTTTCTATCTTTGTGTTTCATTTTTGTTTGCTGAATAATCTTAAGAGGCATATTTGTTGGTCTTCCTTTCTGTTTGTGGAATAACCTTAAGAGGCATATTCGTTGACTCGTCGCTTGGACATAGCCTTAAGAGGAATATTTGTTGATCGTTGCTTTGACATAGCCTTAAGAGACATATTTGTTGACCGTCGCTTTGAAATAGCCTTAAGAGGCATATTTGTTGATCGTAGCTTTGACATAGCCTTAAGAGACATACTTTGTCGCTTTGTAGATGACCTTAAGAGGCCTTGATCATCATCGTTTGTAGATGGCCTTAAGACCCTTGATCAGCATCGTTTGTAGATCGCCTTCGTTTGTAGATGGCCTTAAGAGGCCTTAATCGTCTTCATTTGTAGATGTGACCTTTGTCATCTTCTTAGGAAGAGACCTTGATCACCGGCATTTGTAGATGTGAACTTTGTCATCTTCTTATGAAGAGACCTTGGTCATTGTAGTGATCTTTCTCACTTTCTTGTAAATGGTAGTGTCAAAGAGACCTTGATGACCGTAGTGACCTTTTTCATCTTCTTTGTTGATGGATGTCTCGGAGAGGCCTTGTTTAATGACGATATATTTATCTTGGAAATTTTTTCTGAGTTTATTTTGATCATTGCTTTCGTTTGATGTGGTTTCTTTGGTGTTTGTTCCACGATATCTTTGCCGCCGTCATTTAAGTTTTCTGCATCTCAAGAAATTTATAGATAAAACATGCATAATTGTAAGTAGCCAAGAGTACTGAAAAAAAGAGACTTTTATTAAAGAAAAGAACTAATGGCAATCTTGCTTTCCTCTTTTTGGAGGGATTTCCCATTTGGAATTTCAATAATGACCTGACTTTCACCTGTTTACATATAAAAACAAGGCTCCACTAGTAGTATATAGTTGACTGACGTGATTTTCATGTTGGTCCTGCCACTTATCATCCATGCATGTTGGTCATTGAGTAATATCATAATACAAACATTAATCAGAAAGTATCGTGCCGATAACAGTCTTTTGATGCTAACATATGTAGAGAAAACATAGACAATATTGTAAATGCTAGTATGTAAATAATGAAGCAACAATTTAGCAGGAGATATGACACAAACTATGTAATGGATGCTAGCATATCATATTAAGATAATTCTACCGTGTAGCGTTAGACATTACTATGATATATAAATATTTAGCATGAAGCATATAAACTAAAATAGATTGTACCTTACACAAGTATTTTCAGTAATACTGCATAATAGTTCATACCTTTGAAAGCTCCACACGTTCATGCTTCCGCCTCGTGCTAGCTCGGCAAGGACTTTGGAATGAGTATGGTTTATGAACTGAAATTGTTATCTGTGGAACCGGGATGGTTTCTGGATCGACAAGGTATTCTTTGAACCAATGTAGTCCTTTTGTTCCAACTAAGCTCTTTATTTTTCTTGCCTGCACCACCTCCTATTTTTAAAACCAAGATGATGTGTTTTGCTAGATACACCACCATCTTTGTATGCTGTTTGCTGATCAGGCCCACTTCCTCTACCATTTTTTTCTGAACGGAATGTCATTTTTTGCTACACACACCACCCTCTTTTTTGTTCTCTCCTTATTTTCTTATTGTTGACTACGTTTTTACTTGCTGCGCCATTCTTATTTTTCCTGACTAGGCCTTGTTGTTCCTGGGTGCTCTTCTTTTTTTTTTATAGCCACCTGGGCCTTTTACAATTTTGCTAAGCGCACCACCTGTCTTCCCTAACCTAGTAGCGTGAAGGAAAATTCAGAGCTGCAACTGTTCTTTCTTCAACTAAATGATGATGCGCACATGGAATTTTATTCTGCCTTTATTTCGAACCTGGATCGCAGCACCGCTGTAACGGGTGGTTGTCGCCATCACGGTGGTGTTCGGGGCGGTCAATCTCGCCGTCGGACATCACGGCGGTGTACGGAGCTATTTATTTTTCATCGTCGGAGGTGATGATGGTGACGGTGATCCGCGTGGCCATTAATGGTGGTGACGGTGGGCGCGTGGCTTCTGTGTATGGCGGTGGTCTGAGCTCGATCAAGATTATGGACCAATATGCACTAGTGACATCGAAGAAGACGTGAGCGAAAGCCATGGATATTCGAAATTTCAGAATTTTCTATTTCAAAACCCAAATTTTCTGTTTACTGCTTTTCAATTTCACTTATGTTCTCTTTATATTTTCTTGTCTCCCATTCAGATTTCTTCCCATGGTGTTAGCCATGGAGAGGATGGGAAACCTTTTACCTTTCCCCACAGACGGCGCCAATGTTGCGTTCGAAAAACATAGGAACGAAGTTGACGTTGACGGGATCCACGGTAGGAAGTCCGGTCTCTAGGTGCTCCGGCGGCGGGTGGGGGACCTACAAACACTTCGATGCTCAAGTCACTGCCCGTTTATGGTTAAAGTAATTATATTAGATTAATAGCTTACCTGGCATAATGTAATGTGTTATATTTATAAAAGGTTATTAGGGTGTGTAGGTTATATCTTTGACCTCAAGGGCGTTGTCTCTGGGTCTAGCTCAATATCAATAATAGCTATGGTATCGTGGCCGACATGGTAGTCACGACTTGGATATCTCTTAATTTCGGTCCACAACAAAGGTTTTCAAAAAATCATGCTTAGAAGACATATTTTGATCATATGCACCATGACTTGGTTGCATAGACCTATAAGAAAAATCATTTTCATAAGAAATAGCATTTCTGCAGAGAGAAATATTTTGTCTATCTAAATCCAAAATAATATATCCTTTAGTTTCCTTTTGAAAACAAAGAAAAACAGTTTTATGTGCACGAGGATAAAGTTTATTTCTATTTGGGGTGATTGTGGTAGCATAACACAAGCACCCAAAGACTTTTAAATTGAAAAGAGTAGGGGGCTCACCATACAATAACTTTTGAGGGGATTCCATTTTAAGAACCTTGTTAGGTACAAAACAGCATGAGCTATTGCGTAACACTAAAAAATAGTAGGAACACCAGAGTGGAATAGTAAACTCCTAATAACATTTAAAACATGTCGGTGTCTTCTGTCAACAACTGAGTTCTGTTATGGTGTTTCTACACAAGAGGTGTAATATATTATACCATGTTTATCATAAAATTCATGCATGGCAAATTCCAATCCATTATCACTATGAAGAATTTTAACAGAAAGATTAAATTGAGTTTTCATATATGTGATTAAATTTTGGAGCAAAGACCTAGTTTCAGATTTAGATTTCATAAAGAAAACCCAAGTTTAACAAGAATGATCCTCAACTATGGACTGAAAATAGCAACGACCATGTGTGCAATTATGCTTAAGAGGACCCCATCTACCAACATGTATAAGCAAAAAAAGGCTATCAGTTTTGTGATTAAAATTTGGAAAAGATAACTTTTTTTGTTTAGCAGCGTGGCAGTGATCACAGGAAATATTTGATTTGAAAGAAACATAAGGAAACTGATTTTTAACAGTATGCAAAACAAAGTATGATGCATGCCCTAATCGAAAATTTCAAAGGTTAAAAATAGTATTTGATAAGTAGCATTAAAAGAATTCGTAAGAGAAGCAGAAGTATCAGTATCATAAAACTTTTCAAAAAGATAGAGACAATTCTTGACTTTAGCAAGTCTAATCATCTTCTTCAATGCCATGTCCTTCAATTAGCAAGAAAACTTATCAAAGCTAATAGCAAGATTAAGGTCAGATACAATTCTATTAACAGAAAGTATGTTGAACTTAAAATCATACAAAACCTTATCAAGAAAAAATTCATTCAAGAAATAAATTCTGCCTTTATATTTTGCAACAGAATAGTCATCATTTGGAAATCAAACAGATATGGGAGATATAGCATAATAATGAACAAAAGCATGTAAAGTATTGCAAATATGATCAGTGGCCCCACTATCTACAATCCATATAGAGTCTTAAAAATATTTTGACCTTTGTGATCAGAAGTGCAGATGTCGTCAGCGCTAGTTTTATTAGTTTGTTTGATCGGATGGATAGTTGGATTTATTTTGAAAATACTGAAACCTTTCTATTTCATGCACTTTATTTTCATTCTATGTATCAATTTTTATTTATCTATTATTATGATGTTGTTTCAGATGATTATTATTATATTGTTTGATGATTATTATATTGTATTAAATTTATGAAAAAAAATAATCAAGTCCAAATTAAAAAAAATAAAATTAATTAATTAATTAGCCGAGGCCAAGCCACCGCGAAAATAAATAAATAAATTAGCGTCGGCTAGGCCGCCGCTGCTAATTTTTTTAGTTGCTACTCGCAAAAGTAGCAGCGGCCAGACCTCCGAAAAATTTTAGCTGCTTGCACAATAGCGTCGGACCCATGCCCGCTGCTAGGCCACCGCTAACTTTAGTTTTGCGTCGGCTTTTACCCTATTTACGAGTATTCTTGTAGTGTGTGAGGCTTAAGCACTTGCGTGCGGTATCCCAAGGTGTGAGAAGTGCTCAATCTTATAAAGGATACAAGCGCCTGTTAAAGCTTAGAAAGTTAATAAAAAATTCGGACGAGACTTGAAGATTTGGACGTAGGCCACAAGGAGGTTTAGTGGCTAAACCAGTAGAAATTGTGTTTGTTTGATTCTCTCTATCTATAACTTTTCATTTTCTACATATTTTATATTTAGTATAACATTGTTCTTCATCTCACTTCATCTATCCGAATTCATAAATCTCAATAAAAACAGTTTTGTAAAGATTTTTGGAATAGTTTTAAACGCTCAATTCACCCCCCTCCCCTTCTTGAGCATAGAGGCCCTTGTCCAACCAGTGGCATCAGAGCTTGGTTCTTGTTTTAAGGGCTTCACAGCCTCAAGAACATGGCCTCTTTTCAAAATTCTTTTAATACGGAAGGCTATTCTTATTAGGAAGTTAGAATGAATATTTTTATCGAGGCTATTGACTTGGATATATGGAATGCTATAGAAAATGGACCATTCATTCCGATGTATACATCTGCGCGGAAAGAAATAGAAAAACCTAGAAGTATATGGAGTGATGATGATAAGAAAAAGGTTCAATATGATTTGAAAGCGAAAAATATCATTACATCGGCCTTAGGGATTGATGACTTCTTTAGAATTTCAAATTGCAAATCTGCACAAGAAATGTGGCAAACTTTAGAAGTTACTCATGAGGGAACTAACGAAGTAAAAAAGGGCTAGAATTAATTCTCTCACTCGAGAGTATGACTTGTTTAGTATGAATTAGGGAGAAAGCATACAAGACGTGAAAATTTTTTTTACACATATAGTAAATCATCTCGTTACTTTAGAAAAAAATTTCAAAATGAAGATCTTATTAACAAACTTTTGAGATGTTTGAACAGAAATTCGCAGCCCAAAGTCATGGCAATTGCAGAATCTAGAGATCTTGCCACCATGTCTCTTGCAACTCTCTTTGGAAAGTTACCAGACCATGAACTTGAACTAAGTCGGTTGCAACCACATGAGGAAAGCGTCAAAAAGAAGAAGACCATTGCCTTAAAAGAAACATCTACTCCTATTCAAGATGAAGATGTTGATGATTCTGATTCTACGGAATTAAATGAAGAAAACCTAACTCTTCTTGTGAAGAAATTTGAAAAATTCCTTAAATAGAAAGGAAGTAAAAAAGGACCACCCTTTAACTCCAAGAAAAACTTCAACAAAGGAGAAACAACAAATGCAACCCTAACTTGCTATGAATTTAGCAAGCCCGGACATATAAAGCTGGATTGTCCAATCTATCAAAAGAAAATGGAGAAGCATGAGAAAAAGCCCTACAAAGAAATGAAGGGGAGAAGAGCTTACATTGCTTGGGAAGATAATGATATGGACTCATCAGATGAATCCAAATATGAGGAAGCCAATCTTTGTCTCATGGCAGATGCTGATGAAAATGAGGTAAATGACTTAGACCCTCTTAATCCTAGTTATGATGAATTACAAGAAGCTTTTGAAAAATTGCATGTTGAATCCTTAAATCTTGCTAAGAAACTTGTGAAATCACAAAAAATTATTTCTCTTCTAGAAGAAAAGGTTTCAAATCTTAATGAAGTGTTAAACAAGTTAAGCATTGAAAAAATATCACTAGAACCAATTGATCACACATGCACTACTTGTAATTTTCAAGAGCCCTCACCTTGCAGATCTTGTAATACTTTACAAAAAGAAGTTGAGGATTTGAAAAATGCTTTAGCAAAATTTATCATGGCAAGGGATAACTTGAATATATTGCTTGGAGAACAAGGATGTCATTTCAATAAAGCAGGATTAGGATATGATCCTTCAAAACAATAAAAGCGTTACAAGAATTTCTTTATTTCTTATAAAATGTCTACTAGCCCATTTATTAAATGTATATATTGTGGTAGAAAGGGACATAGTGCATCTACTTGCAATATAAGAAAGAATGGTGTTAAAAATGGATGCAAGATTTGGGTTCCAAGAGGCACCCTCCCCAAAACTAACATTCAAGGACCCAAGACGATATGGGTACCTAAAGTTAAGTGTTAAATTGTATTGTAGGTTTGCTTGATGGCAAAGCACTCCAGATGGTATCTTAGTAGTGGTTGCTCCAAACATATGACTGGAGACAAATCAAAATTTTCCTCTCTAACTCTCAAGGAGAATGGATGTCACATATGGAGATAACAACAAAGGGAGAATCCTTGGTGTTGGGAAAGTTGGTAAGACTCCTTCAACATCTATTGATAATGTTTTATATGTTCAAGGATTAAAACATAGTTTACTTAGCATTAGTGAACTTTGTGATAAAGAAAATGAAATTACTTTTGACTCAAATGCTTGTATCATAGAAGGAAAAGAAGATAATGTGATTAAATTCATTGGTCATAGGGTTAATTATATTGATATGATTAACTTAGATGATATTTCCTCAAATGTACAATGTCTTATTACTAAAGAGGAAGACTCATGGCTATGGCATAGAAGAATTGCTCATATTCATATGGATCATTTAAACAAACTAATTTCAAAAGATTTAGTTATTGGTTTGCCTAAGCTTAAGTTTAAAAAAGACAAGTTATGTGATGCATGTCAAAAGGGAAAACAAGCAAAGATTTCCTTTAAGTCTAAAAATGTTACTTCTAATTCTAGACCTCTACAACTTTTACACATGGACTTGTTTGGACCCTCTAGGACTATGAGTTTTGGTGGTAATTATTATGCTCTTGTTATAGTTGATGATTTCTCTATATTCACATGGACCATCTTTCTATCTCATAAAAATGAAGCTTTTTCTGTATTTAAAATATTAGCAAGAGTTGTTCAAAATGAAAAAGATTTAAAAATTGCTTGCATTAGAAGTGATCATCATGGTGGGGAGTTTGAAAATCATTTCTTTGAAAAGTTTTGTAACAAACATGGAATTGAACATAATTTCTCGGCCCCAAGGACACCACAACAAAATGTTGTGGAGAGAAAAAACTGCTCTTTAGAAGAGCTTGCAAGAACAATGCTTAATGATACAAACCTTCCAAAGTATTTTTGGGCAGATGTAGTTAGTACTGCATGTTATGTCATGAATAGAGTTCTCATTAGACCTATTTTGAAGAAAACACCCTATTAGCTTTACAAAGATAGAAAACCAAAAGTTTCTCATTTACATGTTTTTGGATGCAAATGCTTTGTTCTAAACAATGGAAAGGATAACTTAGGAAATTTTGATGCAAATGCTGATGAGGGAATATTCTTAGGCTACTCTATAACTAGCAAGGCTTATAGAATTTATAACAAAAGAACAATGACGGTTGAAGAATCGGTTCATGTTTCCTTTGATAAGTCTAATCCAAAAAGTTTGGGAAAGGTAGTTGATGATCTTGCAGATATTTTGGAAAGCATGACTCTTGAAGAAAAGAAGCAGGATGAAAAGGCCAAACCAAAAGAATCTTTTCAACCTCAAGTTTCAAATGAGCCTCATTAAGATCTACCAATGGAGTGGAGAATCTCTAAGCATCACCCCCTTGACAACAACATTGGTGATATCTCAAAAGGGGTAATAACTAGAAATGCACTTAGGGATGCATGTAATCATATGGCATTTGTTTCTCAAATAGAACTTGACCGCATAGATGAAGCTATTAATGATGAACATTGGGCAATTGCTATTCAAGAAGAGTTGAAACAAGTTGAAAGAAACCAAGTATGGGAACTTGTCCCTAGGCCTAATAATCGTCGAGTAATAGGGACTAAATGGGTCTTTAGGAATAAACTAGATGAATATGGCATAATCACTATAAACAAGACTAGACTAGTTGCAAAAGGGTATAATCAAGAAGAATGGATAGATTATGAAGAAACATATGCTCCTGTTGCTAGACTAGAAGCCATTAGATTATTACTTGCATTTGCATGCATCATGAATTTTAAATTATATCAAATGGAGGTAAAGAGTGCTTTTCTAAATGGTTAAATTCAAGAAGAAGTATATGTTGATCAGCCTCTTGGTTTTGAAAACTTTGAATACCCTAATCATGTTTTTAAACTTAAGAAAGACTTATATGGTTTGAAACAAGCCCAAAGATCTTGGTGTTAAAGGTTAAGCGTGTTTTTATTACATAAAGGGTTTCAAAGAGGAAAAGTTGACACCACCCTTTTTATAAAACATAAAAACAATAGCATTTTACTTGTTCAAATATATGTAGATGATATCATATTTGGTGCAACTGATGAATCATTGTGCAAAGAGTTTGCTAGTAGAACTCACATTCTTCCTTGGCTTTCAAATCAAACAAACCAAACAGGTGCCTACTTTGTTCTGTGTTTCTTGAGATTGGTGACCATCTTTTTGCCTCTTGTCACTTTCCATCCGATGTGTGGTTGGCAATCTCCTCTTGTTTGTAGCTCTATGATGTCTTAGATGGTTCCTTCTTGTCTATAGATTTACTAAGTTGAGGAACTTGGTGGCTTCAAATGCGAGAAGGAATTTGGTGAGTTAATAGGGTTGTGGCTTTGTGGTGTATGCGAATTATGGGCAATGAAATGATCATTAGAAAGGGTGTTTGGGATGAAGCTAAGGTGATAGATTTTATTAAAATCAAGCCTTGACCTTCAGTTAGAACTTCTCTTGTATTATGCAAATTTTTTTAATTGGTGTTTATGCCCTCTAAGCTGTATTTCTTAGTATTAGAATGTGTCCTATAACTTTCCTTTGAGTAATTCTCATACTCATCTTTCTTAATAAGTAAATTTGCTTATAAAAAAAGTCATATATAAACTTGAGGTTACAACATAAAAAAAAAAAATTAACCCCATTCTCAACAATTTCTCCTGTGTTCTCGAAAGTTATGTTGGAACCGTGCATTTATCCTTACATGTGAAATTAAAAATAAAAAACACTTGTTAAACATGTTGTTTAGTGTGAAACATAAAATAATCCTAGACTAGTGATTCCATTGTTTCAGAGAATGTTTAGGAGTGTATTTAATTTTATGTAGTAGTGATTAGTGACAATGTCCACTAATTCACTACTTATAGCAATGTTTTTTTTTACACAAAATTTTAGGTTGGGCACATGCCTATATTGCAATGTTTTATATGTGTTGGGGTCTTAAACTTCACTAGTGTTCTATACCTCTCTAATGCTCTTCTTTTTGTAATGATTTATGGTAGTTCTTCCATTTCCTATTTATAAATATTCTTTTATGATGATAAAAACAAATCAAGCTAAACAATTAATTGTGAGTTTTAACATCCTTAAATCTTTAGAATTGTCGAGCACTACTTGAGTAAAAGAAAATAGTGAATATTATTCTTTGGAGGCAAAAAAAGAAAAAAAAAATCATCATGTTTTTCTTTATAAATATACATGTGTACTTCAATCTAACTCATGGTTATGAGCGTTTTTAATTGTTAGCGTATTTTATAGTAATTGCGTTCAGTTATAAATTCTTAAATTACTATTCAATGCAATTTATTTTCGAGTCTTGACATTGTGTTGCTTATATCTCTATTTATTAAGTAATAGATTTATTTAGATTTAATTGAGAATCATTTATAGGAAAATATAATAGTATCTATCTATCTATATCTATATGTAAAATTCACTTAAATTCTAACATTAAATACTTAAATGTAATGATTACCATTACTCTTTCCTACCTTTGAATTAGTCATTTTTGAAATTTTTCATAAAATTGTTCCTAAGGAGTTTAATTGTATACATACATAAATTGCAATGGTAAGCTACAAATATTTTCAAATCAATGATTATATATTATTTACTCCCTATTACTTACATAATCTATATTATTTTTCTCTCTTTTAAGAAAGAATGAAAAAATAATTTGATTCTTTTTTAATTCTCTAAGAGATTAATTTGTTAGTACTTTAAATTTTTTGAAACTAATCTAATAAAATATTAAATCTATGAGGGAATAATTTGACGTGACAAACCAAATTCAACCCTTCAATTTTGATAATTTTTTTCCATTATTAAAGAAAATAAAGCAATTTGGTGTTTTTAAGGCAATATTGTTTTAAATCTTTAACGGTCTAATTTTGTAGTATTTTAAATCATTAAAGGAACTAATTTTGTAAAATCCTCAATTTACTAGTGATGATATTCAAAGCTATTTAATTGTGGTATATGCTTAATTCAAGAATCAAGTACCAACAGTTTAGAGAATATGTAGAAGAGAGGCTAAAAAGGAAAGGAAGGACCTACTTTTAATTTTAGAAAAATTGCTAAGTAGTCCCTCCTCCAGGTATAGACAGAGATAAGCACACAAGTCCCTCATCTTTCCCTTCTCCTTCTCATATGCGCCAACGCCCACTCTCTCTCTAAAACATCATTTTCTCCTCCTTCTCTCTAAGACAAGCTCCTCCAATCTTCACACCCATGGTCTGCATGTAGGTTTTTCTAGTGTTTCTAAGCCTAACCCTTCTCTAATTTAAGCTTTGGGTAAGTAAACTTCTCTTTCTCTTCTCTATTCATGACTTTCCTTCCAATTTCTCATTAGGGTTTATGTGGTTGGATGGTATCTAGGCACACCACAATCACAGGGTCAAGCTAAGGGGAAAGGACAAGGAGGTTAAGAATTTGGAGCTAAACACTAAGGTTGGGGAAATCAAGCTCAAATGAAAAGGAAAAATTTAAAGGTAACCCCAATAACTCACATCCCCACCTAGAGTAGCTAGATGATCATGAGGATAATAGGTTTTGAGTCTTGTAAATGAAATTGGGTGTGTGATTTGATGAGAACCCCCTTATGTGTTTGATTGTGATTTTGATGTTTGAATTGTTTGAATGCACATTTGATGTTTGATGAAATGATTTACATTGATGGGATTATGGTTTTGGAAGTGAGTTTCGTCAAAGAAAAAGGTGGTTTTGAAAGAAGGCATAACTTTGATGAAATCTTGAGTTTTACTGCTGTGACTTTGAAGTGAATTTCGAAAAACTTTTATTAAGAATTGGTCATCATGGTCTTTGAAAGAGTTGTAGACAATCCTCATAGCTTTCAAATGTCTTTGGTTTAACTCAATTTGGAGGTCTACAACTCTAGTTATGACCTAATTAATGAAGTATGTGTTTTGTTGAGTGTACTTCCCTGTCAGAGGTGACTATTTTTGACAATTAAAGTTTTAGAACTGGGTTTTGTCGTCCTCACAAGAGTTGTAGACAATCCTCTTAGATTTCAAATGCTTTTAGTTTCACTCAATCTGGAGGTCTACAACTCTAGTTATAGCCAAAATACCAACAGGATGCAGTTTTGATGATAACACGACATTGGCTACCAGTGACTGGTGCCCGGGCCCCAGGATTGGCCCCAAGCGCCAGATCCCTGTGATTTGGCAGAATTGACACACATTCTGGTGTCCAGGCACCATCATTGACCCATTTTAGCTTCCAAAATGCAATGAAATCCCAATGGTTCTCTTCTTAGGATTGGAATGGATGAAAATAGGTTCTAATGTTTTAAAAAACATGCAATAGGGCCTTAAAAAGGTTCATGAAAAGTGTTGGATGTCTTAGGAAATTTTGGTTAAATAATTCATAGTGTAAATGACTTATGATAATTATCATATGATTGATGGATTGAATGTTTCAAGATTTATATTCAAGAAATCAAATAGCTCTCCTCATCATAAGGGTATGTTTTAAGGCCTTGTATGAGGAAGAGAATGAGGTTTGACATGTAATTAACATTGCAAGGGAATTGCTAATGGCCTTGCAATGTTGAGGGGCTTTCAGCCATGTTTTCATTATTAATTAATAATTGAACTTGGGTGATTGACTTGAATCACCAATGCAATATGTGAATAACTCTCCTCATCAAAAAGGGTATGGGTTAAGGCCTTGGTATGAGGAAGAGAATGAGGCCGATATTGCATTAGTTTATGCATTTGCATTCATGATAAAAGACACTACATTGATCACCTTCAGGTGTGATCACATTCAACAAGTTTTGCTTGGTTATTGGAAGTATCACAAGAGGGATGTATAATTGATGAACGATGAGTGCAAGGTGTTGAGCTGTGATGTATTTAAGGAGTTATGAAGTGGGGAAAGACTCAGATCAAGTTAAAGAGTTGTGAGAAGAGCAAAATTCACAGGATTCCCCTTCACGTATCTAGCGCTTTGGTCCCACGTTGCACTCGAGCCCAGAACAACAAAGGAAAATCCGAGCTTTAGGGAAGAGTAGAACTCGCAGAAATTTTAATCATTGACCCCTCAAGGTAAGAATAGGGGGAGCATAAAAAGGGATCTTTTCCAATTTCCTCTTTGAATTCTAAGACTTTAGTATCCCTAGGACTTTGACTCCTTAAACTCTTAGACAAGTTAATTGTTATTGATAGACCATAGACTATGAACCTCTAATTTTGTCAGTTATCATTTCCCCGATTGCTGCTTTAAAGTTGGAGTGAGATTTTGTTCAGATGAACTTCAAGTTTAAAGTAATATGGACCTTAGGGATTAAGTAACTTTATCTTCATAGCCAAATCAAATTTCAAACTTCGGGTGTTATTGCCAAGGGTACCCCAATAAGGTTAGTGTCATTGCGAATACTCTAAGAAGGGAATTTTTACACTCCCTTTTACGATGATAGCGTGTGGGTTAAAGTTGTTAAAAGAATTATGGATTTTGAACTAGGGGCTTAGTTTAACAAATTGAGTCTATCGAGCAGTAGGCTAGACATAAGGAATGAATTCAGAATTCAAATACGAACAACTCAAGCTAAGAATGAGAAACTTTTGCGATAAAGAATTAGTCTGACTTGTTAGAATTGAGAGACAGGACTACCCTCATCAAGTAGAGGATTTGGCTCCTAAGGAATGAGAACATTAGAAGGTGGATATTTGATAATGAAAAATGGTAGATGTGTTTCGCTATCGTTATAAATATTAAAACGGTTAATACTGAGTATCGTCCACAGGGATTATGGCCAACTATCACGTTCCTAAGTTAACAACTAATTTAGACGGCAAAAGGAATAATAAGTGAATTGTTAAAACATAAAGATAACTAACATAAGAAAATAAATCTAAACTTAACATGCATTTGGAACTCAATTTCATTAGATTAAGAATCCGAAAACTTCATAGACAAAATTTCCTTTGTATTAATTCAAATTTCATTATCATTTCACTTGTTGTTGGTCGAGTTCACTAAATTTATTAAATCCCTCGGCTCATTAACCTTTTCCCTAACACAAGATTCCAATCCCTTGATCACTTTAAGTTAAAACAAGCATTAAGACTTAGAATTCAACAAGACCACATACTCATCATTATCTATCCGTAGACTAAAAATGACCATGGCATCAATTGCAAGAGCACACTCATATTTCACTATTCCTAGCATAAACATGAGTCACAACATAAGCATTAAGAACAACAATTAATGCTCTAACAAGAGAAGATTTCATAGAAAAGCAAAACTAGAATTAAAGCTCCATCTAAAATCGAATACAAATTGGTTACGCATATGAGGACTTCATAGACAAAGCCCCCTTTGAATTTCTAAAAGCCTCATTAATCTACTCCCTATTTTCTTGTTGAAGGCAAACTTCACAAAGTTAATTAATGATCAATACTTTGACTCAATAACCATTGACTTTAACCTAAGAGATAAATCCCTTGACTCTCCTAAGCCAAAGAAAATCATTAAATACAAGAACTCACAATGACCACATGCAAGTATAGTCTATCTCTAGATCTACAACATACATGGTATAATATGAAAGAAACTGTTAATCAAGTGGCCTCTATGCTCAAGAGGGGGCGTGAATTGAGCTTTTAAAAATTTTCAAGAATTCGTTTAAAATTATAACACAATTTGAACAAGATATATTAGTTGACGTATGAAATTGGAATATAATAAAATTCTGAAATGAAGATCAAATAAACTTAAACAAAAATGGGTTTTAGGGATAGAGAGAATAACACCGAGTTTTATACTGGTTCAGTCACACACCACTGGTGACCTACGTCCAGTCTACAAATCTTCGCCACGCGAGATTTCTTATATTACCTTTCAACAATTACAGACTAAGATCACCTTTCTCAATTGGATACCCCACCAATTTTAAAGGCCTCAATCTAGGGATACCTCACCCTAAGAAAACTTCGAAGGATACCTCACCTTCAAACAATTTAGAAGGATACCACACCTTCACAAGAATTAGCTCACAACAATTGAAACTCTCAAAAGAGTAAATGATACAACTTGAAGCTCTAATATATCTGATTTAAGGCTCTTTGTTTTGATGAAAGAAACAGTATATGTGAAAAACAAAGTAAGCCTTAGGCTAAAGCACAAGACCCTTGATTTAGAGAGATTGATGATAAGAAGTAATTTCAAAACAATGTTAAGCTTGCAAGGGTATTTTATATTCAAAGTCAGAAGCCCTTTATATAGATGGCAGAAACAGCAGTCAGAAGCTGCGCATATTTTATTTTCATATTCGAATATGCTATTCGAATACAGCACTTACATATTCGAATATAGCATTGTCATATTCGAATATGACACCATCATATTCGAATATGTTATTCGAATATAGTGTTTCTGCGTTAACTAAATGATTTCTGTAGGCTTCATATTCGAACATATATTCGAATATGGAGGTTCTATATTCAAATATGTATTCGAATATAAGAGTTCTGGAAGGTGACAAGGCCTAGGTTTCTTGTTATATTCGAATATGGCAAGCCATATTCGAATATGCAGATTCTGAAGTGATCAGGCCAAAGCAACATGTCATATTCGAATATGGCTTGCCATATTCGAATATACATGCCAGGAATTTCAAATTTTATTTCCAAAACCTTGATATTCGAATATACACCTAATTTTGACTTTTTCAAGTAACAATCAATTTTTAAATATTTTCTATGAGGGTCTTTTCCTTTGAAAATGTTTTTATCTTTGACTCTTAATATTTTTCTAAAATTTCGTTTTAGAAAAATGTTTGTTTCAATTCTAAAGAGCCTTAATCAAATTTACATTCATAATTTAACTTCCTAGATACCCTTTGTTGTTGCAGATCTGTTTACTGTGCTTATTCACGTGATTTGTCCTTTTGATTCTTGGTTTGTTGTGAAATCATCGAAACTCTAAACGTAGAGCATTTGCATTTACATGCTCCCCCTTTTTGATAATGACAAACAACATACGAAACAGATCACTTATTGCGTGTGATATTCTGAGACTCCCCCTTACTTATGAAGTTTGATTCTCCTTAAGAGGTTTGACTCCCCCTGCCAATATGCATACAGATATGTTAAACATTTTGTAATAAGCAATAATAAAAATCTCGATTTAAGTGATTATAATTCTTCTCCCCCTTTTGGCATCATTAAAAATGATAGTTTTGAGACAAAGTATTGAGTATAATAAAATAAACTCATATCCAATTAGTTCAAAATGTTTTAATATGTCCCAAATAAAAACTAAGCTAAGATGAGAAAAGAGTTATGAAACAGTCATGGAGGGCCGGAGGTAGGCGGTGTCTGAAAGTATCAAAATCCAAGTCAGGACTTGGTTGAGCCCCGAAATTTTGGAGATCGATACCGCCAAAATGTTGATGAAACCCGCTTGCATCACCTTGGTCTGTAGGAAAGGCAGATTGGGAGTATGGAGATACAAAATTTGAATTGCCTCATGCAATTTCTTCTCGAAGAGATGTAATCTCTCCTCGAAGAGCGGTTTCCATCTGATCACACCGTTGATCGATATACTGACACTGTTGTTCAAACTTCGCGTCCATCATTTGAGAGAACTGAAGACTCAGTTGTTGGAAGTGTGGAGGAAGTGTGGAGGAAGATTCAGCTGGATCTGGTTCAGGAATGTCTTCAGGATCAATATCAGGATAGTTTTCTTTTGGGCGATTGACTTCAATCCCCAATTCCTGAATATACCAGTTTTCGCCCACATGTATAATGCCAGCCCGATGTAGCAACGATTGACCAATTTCAAAATTGTGGCCATCGATGGTGGTACTGTATTCATCGGCTAGATTGACTCCGTAGTGCCGAAGAATGACCGTGATCAAGGTGGGATAGGGAAGAAGAGTTGTGCCGGTAGCCCCCTTCAGCATGTGATGCTGAACCAGTCTTGCCCAGTCAATGGGCTTTTGTTTGATGATGGCCCAGAGAAGAAGACGGTCATCATGGAGGACTTTTGTGAAGTTTCCAACGCGACCAAGGAGGACGCGAGCAATGATGAGATGGACTATTCGAGAGTCCATGGTTAGGGTGCTGGTGGGGAGGTATTCCCCCATTTTGGAAGTGTGGAAGGAAGATCTCACATGGCACATGGCCCTGATTGCTTGAATGGGATTGTATTCAGCGGCCCACTGTCCCATGGCAGTTGATCCTGATATTTGGGCTCCTTCAAATTGTAGCCTTGTAAGAGAAGTCCAGAGAGATGGAGGGATTTGAATTTTCGTCTTTTTCACTTCAGACGAAATTGTGCAGGTTTCAGAATTGTAGTGGAGATTGGAGTAGAATACACAGACGAGGTTGGGATAGACTTTTTCTTGAATACTAAGAAAAGGCACAAGATTGTCTGTTTCAAGCCAAGAGACAAAGGAAAAGCCTTGAGATTGAAACCAAGGCATGTTAACCCACCGTGGGTCAACAATTTTCCTGTCAGAGAACCCAGATTGGAATTTTGTGATTTGTGAGGCGTTGGAGAACCATCGCTGGAAGTCGAGAGTAAAACCAGCGGTGGCTAAAGGAACAGAGGAGGAAGAGGAACCACTTCGTGGCCCACGAGGTATGGAAGGTGGTTTGTTGACAGCGGTACGTTTGAAGCGAGGGCATTTGTGGGTTGGTGATGGTGGAGATTGAGCAACAGGAGGAGATGATGGTGGTGAAGTGGCCATTTTTGTGTTTTGTGATTTTTTTGAGAAAAATAATTGAAGTAGGAACAGAGATATTATGAACAAGAGATGAGAAAGAAGAGTAGTGTGATTTGGGAGTTAAAAAGGTTATCATTTTATATGCGCAAGAATGCCCATATTCGAATATATATTCGAATATTAGATGGAATATTTGAATATGTATTCGAATATTTGATAGAATATTCGAATACGGATAAAGTTATATTCGAATATAAGCGTGCTATTAGTGACGTATTCGAATAGCATATTCGAATATAACAATTCTGTAATTAACTCTTGTAACTTTGAAGACATGTATACTCATTTTGTATCCGAATATTTATTCGAATATATGACCACAGAAGGGTCATATTCGAATATAGTATTCGAATATTGAAGTGAAGCTCATGAGATCCTGATTTCTTATTCCACGAGACCTGCAAAATAAAAAGAAAAGGCTTCGACGCCCAAGTCAGTAATAGATCAATAAATAATTTATAAAGCAATTTAAATAACATAATATTGATCAAGTATGCCTAGCTCTCTTCTTATAAAATAGAAATTTTCGGTTGGAAGAGGCTTAGTGAAGATATCATCTAGCTGTTTGGATGTATCAATGAACTCTAGTACACAATCACCTTTTCGAACATGATCTCTAATGAAGTGATGTCTAATTTCAATATGTTTGGTTCTTGAGTGCATAATAGGGTTTTCGGGAGATTTATGACACTAGTATTGTCACATTTTAGTGGATTATTATGCAAATGAATACCATAGTCCTTAAGTTGTTGTTTTAACCAGAGAATTTGTGCACAACAACTTCCTGCCGCTACATACTCAGCTTCAGCAGTGGATAAAGCTACACTAACTTGTTTCTTACTGCGCCATGAAATTAATGAGTTTCCAAGAAGATGACATGTTCCACTAGTACTTTTTCTGTCTAACTTACATCCAACAAAATCGAAATCAGAATATCCAATTAAAGAGCAGGATGCACCTTTAGGATACCATAACCCCATGGTACAGGTGCCAATCAAATATCTCATAATTCTTTTTACGGCACTAAGATGTGATTCTTTAGGGCATGCTTGATATCTAGCGCACATACATGCACTAAACATTATATCAGGTCTGCTTGCTGTTAAATAAAGCAAGGATCCTATCATACGTCGATATTTTGACACATCAACGGGTTTACCTTTTTCATCTTTGTCAAGATAGCATGATGTACCCATAGGAGTACTTATTTCTTTAGCATTGTCCATGCCAAATTTCTTGGGCAATTCTTTGCAGTATTTTGTTTGTGACACAAAAGTTCCTTGTTTTGTTTGTTTAATTTGAAATCCAAGGAAGAATGTAAGTTCTCCCATCATGGACATTTCAAATTCTCCCTGCATGCTTGTAGCAAACTCTTTACAGAGATTCTTGTTAGTAACACCAAAAATTATATCACCGACATAAATTTGTACAAGTAGAATGTCATTGTGCCTTTGTTTTATGAATAATGTGTTATCTACTTTTCCTCTTTGAAAGTTATTGTTCAAGAGAAATTTACTTAGTCTTTCGTACCAAGCTCTAAGGGCTTGTTTTAGTCCATATAAGGCTTTCTTGAGTTTGTAAACATGACTTGGAAGTTCAGCATTTTCAAACCCAGGAGGTTGTTCAACATAAACTTCTTCTTGTATATAGCCATTCAAGAAAGCACTTTTGACATCCATTTGATAAAGTTTAAAATCCATGATACAAGCAAAGGCAAGTAGGAGTCTAATGGCTTCAAGTCTAGCTACGGGAGCATATGTTTCTTCATAATCAATACCTTCCTCTTAATTATACCCTTTTGCAACAAATCTAGCTTTGTTTCTAGTTATTATGCCACTTTCATCTAATTTGTTTCTAAAGACCCACTTAGTGCCTATTATTGGATGATCATTAGGCCTAGGGACTAGATTCCAAACTTGATTTCTTTCAAATTGGTTTAGCTCTTCTTGCATAGCTATCCCCCAATGTTCATCATTAATTGCTTCGTCTATGGTTTTAGGTTCAATTTGAGATACAAAAGCCATAAAGTTACATGCATTATTAAGAGAGTGTCTAGTGGTTACCCCCTTAGAAATATCACCAATAATGTTATCAATTGGATGATGTTTTGCAACTCTCCATTCTTTAGGTAGTTCATTTTGTGTCTCGCTTGGTATGTGAGTTAGTATATCTGGCATGTTCTCTTCATGAATGCTTATGTCTTCAAGAATTCCTGCAAGATCATCAACCTTTCTTTCCAAGCTTTTGGTGTTAGATTCATCAAAAGTGACATGAATAGATTCTTCAACAGTCATTGTTCTTTTATTATAAATTCTATAAGCTTTGCTGGTTGAGGAGTATCCTAAGAATATACCCTCATCAGCTTTGGCATCAAATTTGCCCAGATTTTCCTTCCCATTATTAAGCACAAAGCATTTGCATCCAAAAATATGGAAATAAGATATGTTAAGTTTTCTACCCTTGAAAAGTTCATAAGGGGTTTTCTTTAAAATAGGACGAATGAGAACACGGTTCATAACATGACATGTAGTTCTTACTGCATCTGCCCAAAAATATTTTGGAAGATTCATGTCATTGAGCATTGTTCTAGCTAACTCAACTAGTGAGCGATTTTTCCTCTCCACAACACCATTTTGTTGTGGGGTCCTTGGAGTTGAGAAGTTATGCTCAATGCCATTTTTATCTATCCCTAGACTAACAATGACCATGGCATCAATTGCAAGAGCACACTAATATTTCACTATTCCTAGCATAAACATGAGTCACAACATAAACATTAAGATCAACAATTAATACTCTAACAAGAGAAGATTTCATAGAAAAGCAAAACTAGAATTAAAGCTCCATCTAAGATCGAATACAAATTGGTTACGCATCTGAGGACTTAATAGACAAAGCCCCTTTTGAATTTCTAAAAGCCTCATTAATCTACTCCCTATTTTCTTGTTGAAGGCAAAGTTCACAAAGTTAATTAATGATCAATACTTTGACTCAATAACCATTGACTTTAACCTAAGAGATAAATCCCTTGACTCTCCTAAGCCAAAGAAAATCATTAAATACAAGAACTAACAACGACCACTTGCAAGTATAGTCTATCTCTAGATCTACAACATAAATGGAATAATATGAAAGAAACTGTTAATCAAGTGGCCTCTATGCTCAAGAGGGGGCGGGTGAATTGAGCTTTTAAAAATTTTCAAGAATTCGTTTAAATGTATAACACAATTTGAACAAGATATATTAGTTGACGTATGAAATTGGAATATAATAAAATTCTGAAATGAAGATCAAATAAACTTAAACAAAAATGAGTTTTAGGGAAAGAGAGAATAGCACCGAGTTTTATACTGGTTCAGTCACACACTACAGGTGACCTATGTCCAGTCTAGAAATCTTCGCCACGCGAGATTTCTTATATTACCTTTCAACAATTACACACTAAGAGCACCTTTCTCAATTGGATACCCCACCAATTTTAAAGGCCTCAATCTAGGGATACCTCACTCTGAGAACACTTCGAAGGATACCTCACCTTCAAACAATTTAGAAGGATACCATACCTTCACAAGAATTAGCTCACAACAATTGAAACTCTCAAAAGAGTAAATGATACAACTTGAAGCTCTAATATATCTGATTTAAGGCTCTTTGTTTTGATGAAAGAAACAGTATATTGAAAAACAAAGTAAGCCTTAGGCTAAAGCACAAGACCCTTCATTTAGAGAGATTGATGATAAGAAGTAATTTCAAAACAATGTTAAGCTTGCAAGGGTATTTTATATTCAAAGTCAGAAGCCCTTTATATAGATGGCAGAAACAGCAGTCAGAAACTGCGCATATTTTATTTTCATATTTGAATATGCTATTCGAATACAGCACTTACATATTCGAATATAGCATTGTCATATTCGAATATGACACCATCATATTCGAATATGTTATTCGAATATAGTGTTTCTGCGTTCACAAAATCATTTATGTAGGCTTCATATTCGAATATGGAGCTTCCATATTCGAATATGTATTCGAATAAAAGAGTTCTAGAAGGTGACAAGGCCTAGGTTTCTTGTTATATTCGAATATGTATTCGAATATGGCTTGCCATATTCGAATATGCAGATTCTGAAAAAGTGATCAGGCCAAAGCAACATGTCATATTCGAATATGTATTCGAATATGGAAAGCCATATTCAAATATATATTCGAATATACTGGCCAGGAATTTCAAATTTTATTTCCAGAACCTTGATATTCGAATATACACCTAATTTTGACTTTTTCAAGTAACAATCAATTTTAAAATATTTCTTTTCCTTTGAAAATGATTTTATCTTTGACTCTTAATATTTTTCTAAAATTTCTTTTTAGAAAAATGTTTGTTTCAATTCCAAAGAGCCTTAATCAAATTTACATTCATAATTTAACAACCTAAATACCCTTTGTTGTTGCAGATCTGTTTACTGTGCTTATTCACGTGATTTATCCTTTTGATTCTTGGTTTGTTGTGGAATTATCGAAACTCTAAACGTAGAGCATTTGCATTTACAGAAACACACTCATATATTACCGTCCACAGTCTCAATATGAGTAATCAATTCAATTGAATGCCAGCTACGCACCCAAAATCATTAAGCACAACATATATACTCAAACAAGTAAAATACTTCATAGATTAATAAAGAAATGGTCAAACTTCAATGTAACCGAATCCATAATGTTCCAAATACAATAAATTATAAAATAAAACATAAAGGAAGGAGAAGAGGGGTGGAAGAAACTGCATAGAAGAGGATTTAGGCCAGTGGAAATGTCTTTCTCCTTCCTCCTTCGCGCTCCATAATCCTCCCGGGGTTCTTAAGATGTTGCGTTAAGATTCAACCCCATCCCATCTTATCCCTCACAAGGAGAAGGTAAAGCTAGAGAAAACTAAGTCTACAGAGAGAAGAGAGACAAGCGGTATCTTATGACTCACATTCTTGACCTAGCACTAGTTACAAGTATTTATAGAATCTAAGACATGACTTTTGTTGCTTAAAGATAAGATAGAATATAGCACTCTATTAATTATTTAGTCCACAAATCTTCCAATAGGATCTATCATGATCTTTTAAGCGCTTCCTTGCTCCGCTTATCTATAAATCAAATCATAAAATATTCTTATTTGATCAAGATAAATAAAAATAAATCAAATTAAGATAATCATAAACTCCTAAAAAATAGATGGATGGAATTTAAAAGATATTCTGAGAGATGATAAAATGAATTTAATTTAAAGTGCTCCTAAATTTTCTACACGCCCAAAAGATCTAGCCATTTTCAAATCTCCTAACTCGTCCCAGCTCCACCTAAGTTAAAATTCATGTAATTAGCCTCAATTCAATATAAAAATACTAAAGAAACTATAAATTTTCCAAAGACTTGCAATTATTAAATTTGGGAAAATTTTCCATCAAAATCAACTTAAAACACATTGATAAGTTCATAATTTAAAGCACAACAATACGTATGATTATCACTTATCAAACTCCCCCTAACCTAGCTTTTGCTTGCCCTCAAGCAAAATAAACAACTAGACTCAAAAAGACAATAAGGTATCCTTGCTCGGTATGACTTGAATATGCAAACAACAATCAACTCTATAGTGCCCTAGAAATTGATGACAATGAAAAAGCTTAAAATCACCTAGAGTAAGGTTGCAATCATCAATCAAGCAATGAACAATAGACATATTAAACTTATAACCAAAAGGAAAAACACAAAGCTTATGTCCTTAAAGGTTTTGATCAACTTGGTCTTGCATATCATTCATATCAAGTCACATACACACAATTCAAGCACAATCAAGAGTTCTTGTGATTATGGGTGTAATGAGGCTAGGCTACAAGAAAGCTTGTTTTTCAAGATAATCAAAAAGAGTCAAATCATTGCAATGCATACTTAATTCCCCCCAACCTGACTTGTAATTAACCCTTTTATGTGCTTTTAAGAGATCTCTCTAGTCAAACTCCGATTTTTTTCTTTTTTTATAATTTGTTTAGCTTTAATTCTACTCTTGCCCTCATTCTTTTTCATCCAACCAGTTAAGGCCACTAACCTCAAATACCTAGCTACTCAAGCAATGAAAACGAGCTCCCAATGTTCTTTCGTGCAAAAGATCAAGGCTTCTAACCTCGATCCCCTGGCTACTCAACACATTGAAAACTTGAGCACAACTTTTCTTCTTTTTATCCTCTTTCTTATATATATATATATATATATATATATATATATATATATATATATGAGAATGACTACATACATTATATTATTAGCACAATTAACCAAAAATCTAACATAACCAGAACCAAGTACGCATGCATCAATTCAACTGATCAAAGGTGAGGATAACAAATTTTTAGGCTCAAAGATGCAAGTCATAAGAATAAACATTAAGGCTCAACTTGGTTGCCAAAAATTGGAATTTAATCATTTAACAACTATGCCTCTATCATGCTTATGCTATCATGTGCTTTACTAACCATCATGAAATCAAAAAAGACTTTGTCGACCAAACCAAAGAGGATTTTTCAAAAGAAAATCAAATTCCTTCTTGGTGAAAAGCTTTTCAATACAAGACCAATGCTCAACTAATTCATCCAAAATACTCCAAGTTTAAAAATTTCAAAAACACATGAATTCCAATTACACAATCAAGTTTCATGTAGAATCACACAATCAAATCATACAAAACCTTATTGGGTCCTAAACTACTCCTAAACTTTAAAAAGAAAAAAAATGAGAGAAAATAACAGAAAAATAAAACAGAATTCCTCCCTTATTAGGCAAATGGTCCTAGCGCTCCATGCTCCTCCATCTCCTTCTCATAAACAGCACCATCATCAGCTGGTCCTGCCCCCCTCCCAAATTAGGTTGGTCACCAGGCCAAGCAACATTTGTTGGAAAGAACTCCGGGGAACAAAGTGACGCTGACAAATTAATACAACAAGTAACAAACAATAGTATAGAGATATAAGAGACACAAAATAACCAAAAGTAACACAAAACAAAATAAAAGACAAAACAAATTATATATATACATGTCCATTTAGCAAACCCAACTGTTTTAAGTTTAAGGGGGTCAAATAGTAATACCTAAGAGTTTTCCAGTATAGCACACTCACAAACTATGTTGTTTCTATCCTACAACTGGGCACATGATCTTTGTTTTATGAGCGGCATGCAAAGCTTAACCCTAAGTCCATAACAGGGGTACCAATTGGTGCAGAACTCCAGATACAATTAAGCGTCGGATACGCAAAAGCTATCCCTTTCAAATTATTGCAGTAATTTCCTTTTTTTTTTACTCAAACAAGTAAAATACTTCATAGATTAATAAAGAAACGGTCAAACTTAACGTAATTCAATCCATAAAGATCCAAATACAGTAAATTATAAAATAAAACATAAAGGAAGGAGAATAGGGATGGAAGAAACTCCATAGAAGAGGATTGAGATCGGTGGAAACGTCTTTCTCCTTCCTCCTTCGCGCTCCATGAATGAATCCTCTTGGGGTTCTTGAGATGTTGCATTAAGATTCAACCCCATCCCATCTTCTCCCTCACAAGGAGAAGCTAAACCTAGAGAAAACTAAGTCTAGAGAGAGAAGAGAGAGAAGCAGTATCTTATGACTCGCATTCTTGACCTAGCACTAATTACATGTATTTATAGAATCTAAGACATGACTTTTGTTGCTTAAAGATAAGATACAATACATCACTCTTTGAATTATTTAGTCAACAAATCTTCCAATAAGATCTATCATGATATTTTAAGCGCTTCCTTGCTCCTCTTATCTATAAGTCAAATCATAAAATATTATTATTTGATCAAAATAAATCAAATTAAGATAATCATCAACTCCTAAAAAATAGATGGATGGAATTTAAAAGATATTTTGAGAGAAGATAAATCAATTTAATTTAAAGTTCTCCTAAATTTTCTCCACGCACAAAAGATCTAGCCATTTTCCAAGCTCCTAACTCGTCCAAGCTCCAACCTAAGTTAAAATTCATGTAATTAGCCTCAATTCAATATAAAAATACTAAAGGAAATATAATTTTGCCTAAGACTTGCAATTACTATAATTAGGATATTTTTCCATCAAATTCAACTTAAAACACATTGATAAGTGCATAATTTAAAGCACAAAAATACGTATGATTATCACTTATGAGTGGATAATAGAGGGAAGCCTCAAGAGCAATACCCAATCCCTCTAAGTGAAACCAAGAGGTACAAGAAGAGAAAAAGGTTATGGTGGCATGGGAGCGAAAGAGACATTGCTCTATGTGGCTAAATGCCTACTTGTCAAAAGGTAAAGATTAAACACCAAGTACTAGCTGGCAAGTTACAATCCTTAGTTAGCCTTGCGAGAAATGAGAGTGTATAATTGTGGACTTGTGATAGGCTTGCCAAGAACTTAGTCAAACAATAAAACCGCATAGGTCATCGCTGACAAATTGCCAAGTCCGCCTTCTTCCGATCATAAGCCCAAATAATCCATGGATAAACATGCTCAACCTCATAAAAGGAAGATCGTCAAGGTTGCTAGGAAATTTTTATCACGTGTAGAAGAAAACTAAAGCACTAAGCGTCTTCCGTCCGACATTTGTGATTAGATAGTTGAGGCTCCGTGAAGGTAACTATCCTATCCAGGACCTCGAATCGGTTGTGATGGTTTTCACACTAAAAATAGGCATTGCCTCATGGAGTTAAATTCAAAGTCCTTAGCAACAACAAAAGCCTTAAAACTCCCCTCGACCAACAAGAGTTGAACATGAGATTGAGAAGGTGGATGGAATTTCTCTAGAAAAACCAACAAGATTACAATTTTGGATTGAAACAATACCCCAAAAAAACCAAAAAGGTGGCGAATGATGTAAGTCGGGAATCCTTATGTGTTTAAACCATGATGATTCATAAATGAAAAACGCTAGGGGAATTTAGAGATCTTAACCTTGAAATTTCTAGAAACCCCTCAAGCATGTCTTTGACTAGGCTTTAAATAACGAATGAACTTAGGGAAAGGATTAGGATAGCCCAATCTAAGGATATGGAAATGATGCAGAAGAAGAGCCAATCGGGCTTCTCCCAAAGCAAGTGATGGGGTTACTCTATTCCGAGAGATGATCGTTATTCTTGAGGATGAAGGCCTTAAATAGATGTTATTAGAGGAAGGCCACAAGAGTGGACATTATTTTAAACCAGGCATCACCAAGACGTATAGGGATTTGAGAAAAAAGTTTGGTGACCGGGGATGAAAATGATATTGCTCTCTTTATAGCCAAATGCTTTAAATGTCAGCAAACTAGGATCTGGCATCGAAAACCCGCTGGTGAATTACAACCCAAGAGAACCATTTAGATCTTAGGGGATATGTGGAGGACCATTCTAGCATAGGGATGACATCGTATGAGGCGTTGTATGACAAGAAAAATATATTCCCTTTTTGCTAGTATGAAGTGAGTTTATAGGCCCTGTTGGGACCAGATATGAGTAAGGAGACATCTGTGAGAATTGGGATCATTGGGGAAAGGTTTCAAATTTCCTAAATAGACGAAAAATTATACGGATCAAAGGAGAAAGCCTCTTGAATTTAATAAAAGAGATCATGCGTTCGTGAAGGCTACCTCCACCCCAGGGGTTGGACGAGCCATGTGAGCCAAAACGTTTCACTCGCTTTATAGGACCTTTCCAAACTTTGAAACATGTCGGGCTTGCTGGGTATCGAGTCGTTTTCCTTCAAACCTCTCTGAATTGCACAATGCATTTCATGTATCCCATCTCCAAAAGCACATTTTCAACCTATTATATACCCTGAATTTCATAGATAGAAAAACTGAAAGAGGATTTGACTTATCAATCTAAGCCGGTTGAGGTTGTAGACCATAGCTTGAAAACACTAATGAATGAGACAATCGCCTTAGTGAAGGTGGTTTGGAAAAATTTAGATTCCACTAGCACTACTAGAAAAAGCGGCTTTAGCCACTGAAGAAATTGGTCGCAAAATAACAATTTTCAGTCGCTAAATGATTTTGTGATGGAATTAGCGACCACATGTCTGGAGTCGTTGAAAAAAGGTAGCAGATTTTTTGGCCATCGAAAACGAGCGTAGTAGCTAATTAGCGACGGCAAACATCGGTCGCTAAAATACACTGAATCGGTCGCCATATTGATTGGTCGCTCTTTTGGTTGGTGACCAATATTGCGACTATATCTTGTCAGTCGCTAAATCGATCTCATATTTTTGAAAAAGGCAGTGACTAAATCGTTGCAAAAAGGAAGCCTCAAAGGTAACCCCAATAACTCACCTCCCCACCTTGAGTAGTTGGATGATCATGAGGATAATAGGTTTTGAGTCTTGTGAATGAAATTGGGTGTGTGGCTTGATGAGAACCCCCTTCTGTGTTTGATTATGATTGTGATGTTTGAATTTTTTTAATGTACATTTGATGGTTGATGAAAGTATTGACATTGATGGGATTATGGTTTTGGAAGTGAGTTGGGTCAAAGAAGGAGGTGGTTTTGAAAGAAGGCATAACTTTGATGAAATCTTGAGTTTTACTGTTGTGACTTTGAAGTTAATTTCAAACAATTGTTATTAAGAATTGGTCATCGTGGTCTTCCCAAGAGTTATAGACAATCTCTTAGCTTTCAAATTCCTTTGGTTTCACTCAATTTGGAGATCTACAACTCTTGTTATGATGCAGTTTTAATGAAAGCACGAAAATGGCTACCAGTGACTGGCGCCTAGGCGCCAGGATGGGTGCCCAGACACCAGGATGGGCGCACAGGCGCTAAAGCCCTGTGATTTTGCAAAATTGACACACATTCTGGCACCCAGGCGCCAGTGTCCTATTGTTGATGACCCATTTTAGCTTCCAAAATGCAATTAAATCCCAATGGTTCTCTTCTTAGGGTTGGAATGGATGAAAATAGGTTCTAATGTTTTAGAAAACATGCAATAGGGCCGTAGAAAGGTTCATGAAAAGTGTTGGATGTCTTAGAAAATTTTGGTTAAATAATTCATAGTGTAAATGACTTATGATAATTATCAAGTGATTGATGGATTGAATATTTCAAGATTTATGTTCAATAAATCAAATGGCTCTCCTCATCACAAGGGTATGTTTTAAGGCCTTGTATGAGGAAGAGAATGAGATTTGACATGTAATTAACATTGCAAGAGGATTGGTAATGGCCTATTGCAATGTTGACGGGATTTAAGCCATGTTTTAACAATTAATTAATAATTGAAGTTGTATGATTGACTTGAAATACAAATTTAATATGTGAATAACTCTCCTCATCAACAAGGGTATGAGTTAAGGCCTTGGTATGAGGAAGAGAATGAGGTTGATATTGCATTGATTTATGCATTTTCATTCATGATAAAAGACATTGCATTGGTCACCTTCGGCGTGTGAGACCGGGCAGATTGAGGTTTTAAAGGGGGACGCTTTCTTGGACAATTATAACACCTAAATTGTTAGGGTATTTTTTTTATACAAAACACAGCGAAAATTAACAAAATATATACAAATATATGCATCAATGTTTTATTTACAATCTAGAGAATATATACAAGTCCAGCTAAGGAAGCCATACAACGACACTAATGACTACCTAAGTAACAAAAAAGGGCTGCAAACTTCTCACGCGCTGACACCCTCCGAGTCCGAGCCACCTGTAATACTGTAACCGTCAGTTATATGCTCGACATATAACTGAGTAACTTGTCGGCAGTAAAATAGTTTTATACAGTATTACCGCCAGTCTAACTAGAAAACCGTCCCAAATCCAATCCCTAGCAAACACACACAGGATGTATGCAATAACAATATAACATGTATGTATGTCATGAAGTCTTTTCAATTCTCCAATTCTTTCCGTTTTACCAGAAAACCGTCCCAAATCCAATCCCTTGCAAACACACACAGGATGCATGGCAGTAACGCATAGTTGAGCTCATCAT
The DNA here is from genome assembly GCA_037177725.1 of Cyamopsis tetragonoloba. Classification (NCBI taxonomy): domain Eukaryota; kingdom Viridiplantae; phylum Streptophyta; class Magnoliopsida; order Fabales; family Fabaceae; genus Cyamopsis; species Cyamopsis tetragonoloba. The sequence continues at coordinate 33,265,841 of CM074125.1, read as the reverse complement.
CATTGTGGTCCTGTCGAGCGTCCTCCCAGGATCCTCCTGTCGGGCTACCAACCTTCTCTCCGGCTAGCCCAGGGAACCACCTACCTCGTGAAGATAGTACCCTTTGTACTAGACTATCCGCCCCATTTTCGGGATAGCCTAGCACTTCAAGTTATCTGCCCCGTTCGGGATAACCCTACATTCTCATCTTTCCATTCCCTGCTCTGTCCTTTTACCCGGTCTACTTTCGGTGGAATTTAACCCTCTTACTCAACCTCTGTTGATGGGGAAGAACATCTTTCAACATTTACATTTTTAGTTCTAATGCAACACACATTCATATCAAGTATATAGAATACAAACAAGGATTTCTAGTATACTCTTATCCGATTACAAACACGCCATACTCGGATACTTTGTGACAGAAGTGTTATATTCATATATCTATTTGAACATGGCATCCCATATTCAAATACATATTTGAATATACTAATACGGGGACTTAATCTTTTTCAAATCCATTTTGAAACCATCTCAATATCAAATTCCCATTTAGTGTCACATTTAATCTTGGACTACCTTATTTATGCAACTTCATACATTTATCATTTTTCACAATATCACAAGCATTCCTAATCCATATAAAGTATGTCAAATTCATACGAGTATTAATCATAGCATGCATAGTTCAAACATACATCAAGTCCTAAACCAAAACAATGTCTAACACATTAGTTTGATTTCCTAATAGCATGTTCCTAGCATCACCTAGTCACATGTTCCTAAATTCAAAGTATTATGGATTTGGGGTTTTCAGGGTTACCTGGAATTTCCCCCGAATCCTTTTCTCCTTCACTTCCAAATCTAAATCTCCTACTCTGGTTCCTTTGTTGTAGCTGCCTCCGAATCTGAATCGAATCGTTTGGAACCTTAGTCTTATGAGATGAAGATCTTAAGGAGTTGTGGCGTAGTTGGTTCGTAATAGAGTTTAAGCGAGGTATGTTAAAGAAGAGTATAAGGTGAGGAAGTGGGAAAAATTCCAAATGAGGAGGCCAAGTCCCCTATTTATAGATTTTGGTGTCCATATTCGAGTATATATTCGAATACAAGGGTCCTGTATTCTTTCCCTCACTCCCATATTCGAATATGAAGCCTCTGTCCACTTTTATATTCTAATATAACCATTTTATATTCGAATATGCATGTCCATATTCGAATATGAAAATTTCATATTCGAATATTACATGTCCATATTTGAATATGGAATGTTATATTCAAATATGGAGAGCTGTATATTCGAATATACAAGTCTTTTTGTCCTTCTTTTGGCCTCGTTACTTGTAATTAGTCCCCCTTTTTCCTCTTCTTTGTAATCCCTTAAGTCTTAAGTTTGCTTAGGGATTTCCGGGATGTTACAATTCTATCCCCCTTAAAATAATTTTTCCCTCAAAATTAGCAATTACCTCTACTATTTAAATAATTCAGGGTATGCGTTTTTCATGTCTTGTTCCTTCTCCCAAGTTATCTCTAAGGAATAAATGTTCTCCCAGAGGATTTTCACTAATGGAACCACCTTGTTTCTTAGTGTCTTTAACTGATATGAGACATTTGGCTTCAACGGAATGTCATCGGCTTTTAAAATGTGTGAAGGATCAGACACGTACTTCCGGAGTTGGGATACGTGAAACACGTTGTGAAGGTTTGAATGATGAGGTGGCAAAGCGAGTTGATAAGCAACAAGTCCTACTTTTCGGAGAATCTGATAAGGGCCAAATGAATCGCGGTTGCAGTTTCTTTGTTTTCATTGCTCTGCCAACAGCGGTGTAGGGTGTAACCTTTAGAAACACATGATCTCCTTCTTCAAATTCCAGAGGCTTCCTTCGCTGATCTGCATAGCCCTTCTGGCGGTCTTGTGCTCTCTTCAATCTTTCATTGATACGCCTAATCTTGTCTATTGTTTCTTGCACAAAATCTGGCCCCAATAGCAATTTCTCTCCCGTTTCAAACCAACATACTGGCAACCGGCATTTTCTCCCATAGAGTGCTTCATAGGGCGCCATGCCTATACTCGAATGAAAACTGTTGTTATAGGCAAACTCTATTAATGACAAGTACTTTCCCCAGTTACCACCTTCTTCTAGTACACAAGCTCGCAGCATGTCTTCCAAAATCTGTATTGTTCTTTTAGACTGTCCGTCGGTTTGGGGATGATGAGAGGTACTCAGATGTAACCGAGTCCCAAAAGCTTTCTGCAATGCTCCCCAGAAGCGAGAAGTAAACTTAGGGTCTCTATCTGAGATGATACTGATTGGTGGCCCATGTAGTCGGACTATCTCTGCAATATACAACTTGGCATACTTCTCCACGGAATAAGTGGTCTTAACGGGTAAGAAGTGAGCAGACTTAGTCAATCTGTCTATTATAACCCAAATTGAATCATAACCTGCCGGAGTCCTACGCAACCCAACCACAAAATCCATAGCAATAGACTCCCATTTCCACTTTGGAACGTCCAATGGCTTAAGTGGTCCGGAGGGTCTTTGGTGCTGTACTTTGATCTTCTGGCAAGTGAGACACTTGGAAACGAATTCTGCAATGTCTTTCTTCATTCCAGGCCACCAGAATAACTTCTTCATTTCTTGATACATTTTTGTAGCTCTAGGGTGTACTGAGTAGTGGCTGTTGTGGTTCTCCTCCAGTACCGTCTTGATCTCTGCATTATTCGAAATACATACTCTGTTTCTGAATAAGATCATCCCATCACTAGTTAAAGAGAAGTCATCTTGCTCCTTGAACTTCTGTAATTCATAATCTTACTTCTGCGCTTCTTGGATTCGGTCTCTAAGTGTATTCTTCAAGTCAACCTTATACACAGAGATACTATCATTGTAGCAAGATACATCCAAGTGTAGATCATTTGATGAATCATCATAGTCGACACGTGCAAGGATTTTCTGCTTAAGGCATCGGCCACTACATTAGCCTTTCCTGGATGATACTTTAGTTCAAAATCATAATCCTTCGGGAATTCCATCCATCGCCTCTGTCTCATGTTTAGTTCCTTCTGATTGAACTAGTACTTGAAACTTTTGTGGTCACTGAACACTTCAAATGTGACTCTGTACAAATAGTGTCTCCACACTTTCAATGCAAAGACTACTGCGGCTAACTCCAGATCGTGCGTCGGGTCGTTGCCCTCATGTGGCCGCAGTCGTCGAGAAGCGTAAGCAACTGCCTGTCCTTCTTGCATCTGGACATATCCCAAGCCTTGTTTAGACGCATTGCAGTACACTTGAAAATTCTTGGTCGGACCAGGAATTACCAACACCAGCACTGTTGTTAGCTTTTCCTTTAGCAACCAAAATCTATCTTCACACTTGGCATCCCACACAAACGGAACACCCTTCCGTGTTAACTTGGTCAAGGGAATGGAAATCTGAAAAAATCCCTTGATGAATCGCCGGTAGTATTCTGCTACTCCCAGGAAACTTCAAATTTCTGTGGCATTGGTTGGTTTCTCCCATTTCATCACCGCTTCAACTTTGCTTGGGTCCACAGTCACACCATCTTTGTTAATTACATGGCCCAGAAATTGAACTTCTTCTAGCCAAAAATCACACTTATCCAACTTAGCAGACAATTGCTTCTCTCTGAGTATTCCTGGCACCAATCTTAAGTGCTCTCCATATTCTTCAGTAGTCTTGGAGTATATGAGCATATCGTCAATGAAGACCACCACAAATTTGTCCAAGTAAGGTTGGAAGATGCGGTTCATATAATCCATGAAAATAGCAGGTGCATTTTTCAATCCAAACGGCATTACTAAATACTCATAATGATCGTACCGCGTCTGGAAGGCAGTCTTAGGAATATCCTCTGGCTTAATTCTAATCTGATTATATCTTGACCGCAGATTAATCTTTGAAAACACCTTGGCTCTCCCTAATTGATCAAGCAAATAATCAATCCGCGGTAAGGGATACTTATTCTTCACTGTCATCTTATTCAGCTCTATGTAATCTACACATAGCCGCAATTTCCCATCTTTCTTTTTGACAAGCAATACTGGAGCTCCCCACGGTGAGGTGTTAGGTCGGATAAATTGCTTCTGCATCTGTTCTTCAATCTGGCGCTTTACTTCTGCCAACTCCAACGGTGCCATTCTGTATGGTGCTTTAGAGACAGGTCCATCTCCCAAAATTAGCTCAATCGAGAACTCCACTTCCCTTTTGGGTGGCAAGGCTTCCATGTCCTCGGAAAATACATTTGGAAAGTCTCGGACTATAGGGAGAGAATCAACATGTACCGTATTCTAAACGTTGCTCATACAAACAATCAAATACTTTGGGCCAATATCATGCATAGGCAGATTATAGAGATCATAAGTAGGATGATGCATACAGTATATCTCCAAGCCGCGTTCTAGAATATGAACGGTCTTGGTGGCACAATCGATCTTGACCTTGTGAGCTTTGAGTCAGTCCATGCCTAAGATCTTATCTAGCCCCTTCATCGGTAGGCAGTACAGATCTATACAGAAAGTCTTGCCTTGGAAATCTAGGAACACTGGGGAACACATGGTTGTCGTACAAATTTTCTCTTCAGAGGGAGTAGAGACTAACAGTTTATAAGGTAGCTTAGACAGAGGGAAATATACTCTTTTTGCACAGTCTAAGGAAATGAATGAATGAGTGGCACCCGAATCAAATAAGATGTGAACAAGATGTGATTTGATTTGTCCCATACCTTGGATGAGATCCTTGGAATGATCAACCTCTTCGGCATTCAGCGTATAAACTTGGCCCCTCACATGGTTCTTCTTCTTCTCCTTGTCCTCGGCTGGCTTCTGATCTCTGTCTGAACATTGCTAGCTGAGATGTCCTGGCTTCTGGAATATAAAACAAATTCTCTTGTTCTTATAACATTCTCCTCTATGGAACTTCCCGCAAGTCTCACACTTCGGAATGGTACCCTTGCCTCTGTTCACTTCCTTGTCCTTTTTCCCTTTAGAACTTCCTTCCTCCCTCTTACGCTTCCACGTCAGCTACCTACTAGCTGTCACCGCAGCCAAAGACTGTTCAGCAAGCTGGCATGCTTGAATCAGGGTCTGATACTCCCGGATTTGCTAAGTGATCACTAAGTTTCTGACCTCGGGCCTGAGTCCTTGCTCGAACCTCTAAGACTTCTATGCTTTATCAGGTTGGTTCTGAAGATTGTTAGAGAATTGGGCTAAACTCTCAAATCTGGCAACATATTCATCCACTGTCATTTCTCCATTGTCATTTCTCCCTGCTGCAGTGTAAGGAATTCTATCTCCTTCCGGTCCTTCACATTAGAGGGGAAATATTTGTTCAGAAACAAAGTCTTAAATTCTTCACATGTCACATGACCTCCTATTGCCTCCATATGTTTGTGATACTGTTTCCACCATTGTGCCGCTTCTCCTCTAAATCTATAGGTAGCCAACTCCACCTTGTCCTGATGGTACTTGAGGTTTATATGACGATGTTAGTCATAAATCTAGGAGGGGATAGTTTTGCAACTTGTTGCCTGCAATACTGTGAAAACGTTTTTCTATAACCAGAGGTTACTGAGATATATGTGAATCCGTATATCGCATGGTGAAAGTATTGCAGGTAACACAGTGGCCAGAGATGATGGAGCAAAGGAATGAAGAGTTACATTAGATGCTTTGTTATACATATAGTTGTAAAGCCAAATTGCAATTAAGTTATTATGATTGAGTTCCTCTTTGGTGTCACTTGGACTTGTATTTTCAGACTCTAGCCAAGTAGTTGATGTCTAACTCTCACTAGTATAGTTATATAATTATGTATTCAGGATTTTTAACTGGGTAAATCTCATAGAATTAATGACAAGACCACTTAATTATGTGAATAGCATGTATGTTTTACATGTTAGTTTAAGGTCATTTTATTAGGGTGTTACAAGTTTTGTAGTATTTTAAAAAATTTAAAATATCAATTTGATGTTTTGAGGGACGAATTTGATATTGTCTCAAATTTTAAAGAAACTAAATTTGTAGTGATTTAATCTTTAATATATTAATTTGATAGTATATTAAACCTTTATGAGATAAATTTAGAAAACTTTTTAAAATTAATTTAGTAAAATATTAAATCTATGAGGGACTAATTTCATGTGAAAATCAAAAATCATCTTGAATTTTAATAATTTTTAATATTTTAATTCTTTAAGAGACTAATTTGTTAGTATTTTAAATTTTTGAAACTAAATTAATAAAATATTAATTCTTTCTATGTAACTAGCTATCTATATTCATATGTAAAATTCAATTGAGCTCTAACATTAAATGCTTAAATGTAATGATTACCATTACTCTATTCCACCCTTGAATTTTTGAAATTTTTCATAAAATTATTCCTAAGGAGTTTAATTGTATACATACATAAATTGCAATGGTAAGCTACTAATATTTTAAAATCAATAGTTATTTATTATTTACTCCCATTCACTTACATCATCTATATTATTTTTCTCTCTTTTGAGAATGAAAGAAAAAATAATTTGTTACTTTTTTAATTCTTTAAAAGATTAATTTGTTAGTAATTTAATTTTTTTCAAAATAATTTAATAAAATATGAAATCTATAAGGGAATAATTTGACGTGACAAACCAAATTCAACCCTTCAATTTTAATAATTTCTCTCCATTATTAAAGAAAATAAAGCAATTTGGTGTTTTTAGGGCTAATTTGATATTGTTTTAAATCTTGAACGGTTAAAGGTTTTAGTACTTTAAATCTTTAAATGGACTGATTTTGTAGTGTTTTAAAAAATTTAAAATCTCAATTTGATGTTTTGAGGGACTAATTTGATATTGTCTCAAATTTTAAAGTAACTAATTTTGTAGTATTTTAATCTTTAATGTGTAGATTTGATAGTTTTTTAAACTTTTAAGAGGTTAATTTAGAAGTATTTTAAACTTTTTAAAATTTATTTAGTAAAATATTAAATCTTTGAGTGACTAATTTGATGTAAAAAATCAAATTCAATCTTGAATTTTAATAATTTGATCATATTTTAATTCTTCAAGAGACCAATTTGTTAGTATTTTAAATTTTTTAAACTAATTTAATAAAATAATAATTCTATCTATCTAACTATATCTATATATAAAATATTACAATGGTAAGCTAGAAATATTTTAAAATCAGCTGTTATATATAATTTACTCTCTGTTATTAACATCATCTATATTATTTTATCTGCTTTAAAAAATATATAAAAAAATAATTTGGTAATATTATAAAACTTTAATAGATTAATTAGTTAGTATTTTAAAATTTTTAAACTAATTTAATAAAATATTAAATTTATGAGAAAATAAGTTAACGTGACAAACTAAATTCAACTCTTGAATTTTAAAAAAATTTCTCCAATATTTAAGAAAACAAAACAAAAGAAAACCATATTCAATGAACTCAGTGTAATTATTTATAACTCGTTATTTTTTTATTTATACTTGATGACTAATACTTATATGGTGATTTCTCCGGTGTTCCTTCAAAATAAGGAACAAATTTGTTCCTCCACGTGGCTCTATTTAAGTAGTGACACTTCTTATAATTTATTCATGTCATCTAATTTAATATAACTTTATAATATTGCAAACTAATCCTTTCTTTTAATAACATTTACCCTTAGTATAAGTACAATATTTCTTAAAATTTCTTTACCTTTTTTCTTTTAACAAATTAAAATACAACATTCACGACTAAATTAAAATTAAACGCAAGTGAACATGAAAAAATAATTGAAGATGAGTGAAGAACAAGTATTAAAACATACTAATAGTGTATGACTACTTTTGATGTTTTCATCCGTTACACAATAATATTATCCATCATAAAATAAGTATTTATTAGCAATACATTATACACAATTTTAGCGCAAATGTTGATGGTTTTTTGGGTTTAGTATGTGATTTGTAATTTTTTATGTTGTTTCAATTTTATTATACTTAAATTCTTCATGTCAATTTGATGTTAAATATGTGTTAGGTGTCTAATTTTTGCTATAATATTCATAGTTATTCTTAATTGTTCTTGCTATTTCTTGATAGATATTTCTATGGTGTCTATGGTATCATCTCTATGAAGATGACAACATGATCTCTTATCTAATCAAATCAAAAATTTGATATGAGACAATAAGAAATTCAATAAAGTTATATTCTCTATCAAATCATTTAGATTTGGTAGATATTAACTTGATTATATTTTTGAATTTAATATTTAGTTTTTATTTATGTCTCCATTTTTTTTAATCAAAATATCAAATATTTAGATTTTGGTTACATTATTAAAGGTATATTTGCGCTTTAATTAATTAAAAAAATGAGTTTTTATTAGTTGAAGGATAAATAAATTAATAGGGAATATTATAATAAATAAAATAAGGCAAAAGTGGTATTTTGGTCCCTAAACTTTACATTAAATTTTAGTTTGGATCTCTTTTTTTTTATATTGACTCCTTTACTTATTTTTGTTTCATTTTATTTCATTAAATAATTAATAAATATGTCTAAAATAGTTTCTGGATATGAGAAAGAAGCAGACAACGATAAAAAATACTATTATTATAGGCATTTATCATAAAAAAATATGATAAATTTATTACAATATATTTATGAGTTTAGTTTTTTTAATGTATTTGCATTTATTTTTTTAAAAAAATGTTATCTAACTTATAATTTTATATATCAATCTAAATTTATCAATATTTATATATTTTAATTTTGTATAAATATTAACATTAGTACTAATGTATGATTAGTACACAAAATTTTTTTAGTATATTAAATTTTTTGATAAAATATATATTACATTTGTAAATATTAGTATAAACTATAAAATATTATCATATATCGGGTTAAATCGGTTTAACCAATGACTTACTGGTTCGACCAGCGATCCATGACCTTGACCAAGTCGATGACAACGTAAATGATACTTGCATAGGGATGACAATGTAATAATGTGTGTACTAGTTATTTATGAAAATAATATTATTTAAATACATTATATTATTTAAGTATGCTTTATTCAAGTCAAATTTATAAATTAAAATTTATATGTGAATATTTTTTTTGTGTTATTTTATGAATTTTCACAAGAGAAAATTTGTAGAATAATATTATCATATTTTAGGCCCATAACTTTATCTCAAATTTTAATTTGGTCCTTTTATTTTTTTCTTCATAATCTCAATTTATATTTTCAATATAATATAATTATTTTCTATTAATTTTTGTTGATAAATAATTAACAAAAATGCCCATAATAATATTTTTTTTATCATTGTTTTCTTCTTTCTCACATCTAGTGGCTATTTTAGATATTTTTATTAATTATTTATGAAATAACATGAAGAAAAAATAAGTAAAGAAGTTAATATGAACAAAAAAAAAGAGATGCAAACTAAAATTTAATGTAAAATTTAGGGACCAAAATACTACTTTTGCCTTATTTTATTTCTTATAATATTCCCCATTTATTTATTTATCCTTCAACTAATAAAACCTCATTTTTTTAATTAATTAAAGCTCGAATATACCTTTAATAATGTAACCAAATGAAAATGTATTTGATATTTTGATTAAAAAAATGAAGACATAAATAAAAACTAAATGTTAGATTAAAAAATAAAATCAAGTTAATATCTACCAAATCTAAAAGATTTAATAGAGAATATAACTTTATTGAATTTCTTATTGTCTTATATCAAATTTTTGATTTGATAGGATAACAGATCATGTTGTCATCTTCATAGAGATGATACCATACACACCATAGAAATATCTATCAAGAAATAACAAGAACAACTAAGAATAATTATGAATATTATAGCAAAACTTGGACATCTAACACATATTTTACATCAAATTGACATGAAGAATTTAAATATAATAACATCGAAACAACGTAAAAAATCAAAAATCACATACTAAACCCAAAAAACCATAAAAAATTGCGCTAAAATTGTGTATAATGTATTTTTAATAAATACTTGTCTGGATAGTATTATTGTGTTGCAGATAAAAACATCAAAAGTAGTCATACACTATTAGTATGTTTTAATACTTATTCTTTACCCTTCTTCAATTATTTTTTCATGTTCACTTACGTTTAATTTTAATTTAGTCGTGAATGTTGAATTTTAATTTGTTAAAATAAAAAAGATAAAGAAATTTTAAGAAATATTGTGCTCATACTAAGGGTAAATGTTATTAAAAGAGAGGATGAGTTTGCAATATTATAAAGTTATATTAAATTAGATGATGTGGATAAGTTATAAGACGTGTAATTACTTAAATGGAGCCACATGGAAGAACAAATTTGTTCTTTATTTTGAAAGAACACTGAAGAAACCACCTACTTATATTTGTTTAATTAATTGAAATTCTTATAAATTAGATCTTATAAGTATAATATATAAAAAAATAACTCAAACATTTACTTAAGACAATAACCTGTGCAACGCACGGGCATGCTCACTAGTTTATATATATAATAAACTTGAATAGCCACTATCCTATTACCAAAAAAAACTTGAATAGATGCATCCATATGTGTAAAACTATCGTCACTCATTCAAAAAAAATTTCTTAAACGTTTTTCAAACATACCAATATTGTTTGATTATGATAATAAAATTAAAATGGACAGGAGAAATTTCAAACAAATAAAAGAAAAATGAAAAAATTAGAACAAAGTGATCATGGAACTTCCAAATGATCATATTATGCATCTAAACAACAATAACAGGAGTTGAATTGAACTTAGTGACAATGTTCTTACCACCACCAAAGAAGCTTTTTTCTATAGTTTCCGATAAACCTTCCTTTGATTTATACATTTTAAATACTCTAGAATTAGGTCATTCAAAACAAGAAGGTTCTTCTAAAAGAAAGATCAAGAAATAATCATCGTCGTGGAAGCATTGAAGGACAAGATCAGGATTGGAGTGTTGAGGAAGTTGCTGCCCTATGAAACCATAATTTTGTAACAGGGTTCCAAATGAACAATAGATCATCTGGGTTCAAATGTATGCTACGGCATAGAATCAATCCATTTCTAGAAGCAACTATTCTGATTGACCTTGATAGCAATTCTAGAACATCACTACATATACCAGAGAATGATTCCAGAGTGTTATGGACCGGATTCACGATAACTTGATCATGTGTCACATGTCGTCATAAGCTTGACAGTGTGCAACCCGGAGAAAATCCCACCATATAGACGAGATATGAGATAACCTACAAGATAAAGCAAGGACCATGGACTGGGCCGAGACACAGCATCCAAGGCCCATTACAACCCACAGTCAACCCTAATGCAACTGATATAAATACACATTTAAGTGCAACATGCAAGGTACGTAACATTCTAATTCTACCACAACAACCTAATTCTAATACTGACTTGAGCGTCAGAGTCTTTGCAGGTACAAAACCGCCGCCTTTGAAGCTTGGACATTGTGCTTTTACTTCACCATTGGCCTAGAGCGTTATCAGCATTACTTGCCCAATATTTCTGATAGGTACGGTCACAATATTGGCGCCGTCTGTGGCGAATGCAACAAAAAGCTTGTTTTCCTTTGTTGTCAACGATGGTGTTCTCTACTCGACAAAGGGATTATAATGATCCCAGTATTCAAGACCTGGGAGACGGGCAACATGATGATGGCTCTAATCAGCCAAGGTCATTTCCCAAGGACCATCATTCAGACAAAGGTTCAAACACATAATGCACATACGAAATCGGAGGGGGGTTGACAGATTAGAATCAAAAGCAGAAATAGAACAGATGAATAAAATAGTAATGAAAATAGATTAACTTCCTCATTTGATTGCAGTTACTCTAATTATCGTTACAAAAGTTCATTTACTCAACTTAATCCCTAATCCAATTTCACAATATACAACTAAGCATCATTAACCTAAGACTTCCTTCCATTAGCATATATGTTCATCAAACCAGGTTTAGAAATTAAGCATCTCTAAATTGCTTCTAAGTTTGACTAGTAAAAACTGGAATCATTGGCCTCACGCATAATTAAGGATTAAGGATGCATCATCTAATCTCTAATCATAGAATTAAGCAAACTATGAAAAACTAAATTCATTCAAAACGTGAAATTGAGATCATTAAGCATGAAAATACAATCACGATGTTCATAGCACAAAAACAAAACAAAATTAGAAGATGAGAAACCAAGAAGAATAGAAACAAATTGTAAACATAAACTGCAAGGATTAATTACAATCTACTCAAGAAGCTAACCTCAAAGTTTAGCCTTCCATGGAAGGTCCAAAAGCAAAACGAAAATGAAAGAAGACGAACTAAAACCCTAGGAGAGCACTAAGCCAAAAAACTAAAATGAGAGAGTGTGTAGAGTGGTGGCTGGGTAAGGTTTTCAAATCCCAAAATAACTACTATCAAATTCAACCCTACTCAGCCACAATACAAAAGATGGGCCTAAAATAACAAAGTCTAGCTCAAAATAAAATCAGAGAATAAAATCTACTCCTAAAGTGGTGGTACAAGTAGCAATCTTCTCCTCAATTCCCAAGGTGCTCTTCATGTCCAAAAATGCCTCAAATATGACCAGAAAATAATAATGGACTAAATTACGCTATTTTTTTTATAGGCTAAAGTGCGTCCACAGGATTTCAAACCGAGGACCTACTACCCAAAGTAGTACTCCTCAACCATCCGACCAACCTGTTGGATGCACTAAATTAGGCTAATTAAATCCGAATTATACCAAATGAGGATTAATTGTCCAACAAAGCCAAAACAAATAGAACATATCAATACGAAACAATTAGGCTCAGTTACTAAATAATATAAGTCCAAAAAGGTAGTAAAATGTGGGTGAAATATGACTCATCACTCTCTTAATCCAAACCTAGAAAAAAGGAGACCTAGTTAGTATGTTGACCATCCAAAGATATATATGTTAGGAGTAAAGAAAAAAACACAATCAGCATAATTTTCTAGTTTCACTTAATCTTCTCTTATTAGTAATAATACTCATAATGTAGAGGAATTTAAATTGAGCTATATTATACACGGTCAGTTTTGTAACAATTATAATTAATCACAGAAGTGCAACCCTAATCTCTTTATACCAAAATAATTCGATAACAACCTAAGTTTTTTTTTAACATAAGATTTCACATACTGCAACAAAACAAATCAAAACAAATAAGTGATAACCACAACAATTCAAATAAGGATTCTAGAACAAATGAGAATCTTTACTAAGAGATATAAGGATGATATTTTTATTCCACAAGTTAGAGATCAGGAAAACAATATTTACAAAACATCATACTTTATTTGTAAATGTAAATGTAATATCTCCTTTATGGTCATGAAAAATAGAAGTATGTGAAACAAATTTGTCTTTACTCTTGAGATGACTCCTATGGTTTTAAATGTGCAATTCCTTCCTTGCACATTCTAATGTATATCTAAGTCTCTCGGAGGAATGAGACTGTAATAAAAAATTGTTGTATCATTCAGGTAGTTTATATAATTAGCTTATTATCCATGATTTTATATATCTGGAAAATTTAATTCTATTCTTAAAGCATGGTTCTTTAAGGCCAATAGTAGGATGATGTTGAATCTATAATGTAGCGGCGATCACGTATATTATAGACTCTGATCTAAATTAATTACTTAATCTGTGATAATGTAGGATTAGCTATTGACATCGTAAAGAATAGATGTCTAAAGATTAATTGCTTGTTAACACTTGGTTATAATGCTAGATTGATTGCTTATATATTGGAGGAGTCGGTATATAAGGAATCTATCATAGATCTTATACTTGAGGAATGAGTATAAGATATCTTTAAGTGTTGCATCTAGATATATAAATCTGATACTTATATACACCTAAGTTACTTGAATTCATATGAGTTTGATATTCATTCTTTCCAAGGTTTGATCTTTAAACAAATCCCACTCAATTTTGACCTAATTAATTAATTAATTAATTAATTTATAAAATTCATTCAATCAATCATTTGTTTGTATAAAGAATAAACAAGTTTCTTAAGTAAGAATCTAAAGTAAACTCTTTCTTCCCTATGGAATGATATGTGATCTCATCACTAGATTATAACTTGACTCCGTTATATTTGCCCGAAGCCTAATCAAGTTTCTGGCATCGTTGCCTGGGACTCGTGTTATTTTATTATGATTTTGAAAGATTAATTTTTAGTTATTGTATAGATCTTTCGTAAAATTTTTCCTTTGTACAAAGTATTTGATTTATTCTTTTGTATAGTATTCAATTAATTCTTATGTATAATTACTTGATATTAATTCTTTTCCTAGTCTGATCTTTGCTTTAGTTCTTTTATGCATATATAAGGTAAAAAATTTTGAGTGATGAAGGTATAAATCATGTGGAAATAATTTTAAATAGGCCAAAAACTAAGGGTGGCAAAGCGAGCCATCTTGGACCGTTTGGGTATCAAGCCAAAAAACAGGTTGGACTAGCCCCCAAAGCTTACTAGGCCTCACTTTGCTAGCCCGACTCGTTGCTTTGAAAATCAGGCGAGCTGCAGGCCGGCTAGCTAGCCCGCCATACAAATTAAAAATTAAAAAAAATATTCTAGACATTTTCTTTGAGTTTTGCTTTTTGCGCCATACAATTGACATTAGCTTTTTTTAGGAAAATCTGGTTTTTTATGCCTTTAAGTATTTTAATATAATAAACTTTTATTCTTAATTATTTTTAATTATGGGCCTAGTTTTTTATGTATTTTTTTTATTTTGTTAGCACCCTTTTTTTGTTAGGACTTATAAGATTTTTTTTAAGGAACACCAACTCCAACCATTAACTTACAACAAAAGCAAAAACACTAGCTCGGCAGAGTAACATCAGTACTCATAATATTTTTTTTTTAATTACGTTAGAGAGAGAGTAACATCAGTACTCATAATATTTAGGTTTAATTGCACTACTTTTGGTCCTCCAACTTTGCATTTTATGTGAATTTGGTCCCACAACTTTTAAATGCGCCATTCTTGTTCCCTTAGTTTTGAAAATGGGTGGATTTAGTCTTCTTGTTGCTAATTTCGATGAAAATCATTGCTAATTTGAATAAAAACCATTGTTAATTTAGAAAAAAAAAATTCATTGCCACTCATATACTCTACACAAAGATAAAGAAATCATCACATTAGAGAATCTACTATCCACATAATGACACTTCTGAATCTCTACTCCTTTCACTCCTTATTCTGTTGAGAACTATCATACAAAACATAAACATTATTTAATGCCAAAACTATTCGTTACAACAAAATAAATATATTGTGGCAGGTTACTACTAGCGGGTCAGAAAAACCATCGTCGCTTCCTTCTTTGCAGCAGTTTATGTGATGGTTATCCAAATTGTCGCAAATTTCTAGTATTTAGAGGCGGTTTGTACTTATGTTGCGGCAATTCGCTTATAAAAATCATTATTAATGTTTTATTATCTATAAGAAAACCCTATGCCCTTCCCCTCTCACGATTTCACTTCCTTCTCTGCACCTTCAGTTTCTCTCTTTGTTATTTCACTCTCCCTGTAACATCCCAAAAAATCCTTAATAGACTTAGGACTTAAGGGATTTGGTTACAAATTTCATAGAAAAGAGTAAGAAGAATCAATTGTAAGTAGAGAGGTTAAAGGAGTGACAAAAGGACTTGTGTATTTAAATATGAACAGCTATATTCGAATATGCATGATCTATATTCAAATATGGATGAGTCATATTCGAATATGGACCATACATATTCGAATATGAACAGTGATATTCGAATATGGACTTTTCATATTCAAATATGGATGTGTCATATTCGAATACGAAGTCTGATATTCGAATATAGAAAGTTGATATTCGAATATGGAAGTGTGGAATTGAATACAGAAGCCTCATATTTGAATATATATTCGAATATGGACCCTAAGTCTATAAATAGGGGACTTAACTTTCACATTTCACCATTTCCCTCTCCCTCAATCTACACCCTCTCAATACCTTGCTAAACCTCTGTCACGAATCAACCACACTCTACAACTCCTTCATCTAAAGAGTCCCACCTCACAAAGTATACTTCGTAACTATGGTTCTAAGAATTGAGATTTAGACTCGGAGACAGCAGTACAGAAGGAAGAGGTTGGGAACTGGGATTGTAGCTTGAAGGAGAAAGGGATTCTAAAAGATTCGAGGTAACCCTGAAAACTCCAATCCAGGATACTATGGACTATTAGGAACATGTGACTAGAAATTGTTAGGAACATGTTGATAGGCACTCAACACCATGTGTTAGAGATTGTGTGATTTAGGATTATGAGTATGTTTGAGATTGCATGTTATGTTTGAATGATGTTTCTGTTGATCAAACATGCTAATAGATGATGCATGATTAGGAATTCAATTTGCATTATGAATGATGATAAATGCATAAATTTGTATAAACAACAAATTCCAAATTGTAATGTGACAAGAATTGGGACTTAGACTTTGAGTTGATTTCCAAAACTGTTTTTGAAAAATAAGTCCAAGAGTTAGTATATTCAAATATGCATTTGAATATGGAAAACTGTTTTTGAAAAATAAGTCCAAAAGTTAGTATATTCAAATATGCATTTGAATATGGAAGGCCATATTCGAATAGATATTTGAATATAACGCTTCTGTCACATAATATTCAAATATGGAATGTCTGTAATCGAATATGAGATTACTGGAATTTCTTGTAAGGAATGTCTATGATATTGATATGGATGTTTGATGCATTAGAATATTAATTGTGTAATCAAACAAAAAGGAAAAGTTGAAAATGCTTTCCCCCATCAACATTGGTTGAGTAAGAGGGTTGAGTTCCGCCGGAAGTAGACCGGGTAAAAGGACAAAGCATAAAAAGATGAGAATGTAGGATTATCCCGAAAGGGGAAGATAACATGAAGTGCTAGGCTATCCCGAAAATAGAGTAGATAGTCTAGTGCAAAGGGGCTATCCCGAAAGGGGTAGATAGTCCCTGGGCTAGCCCAAGAGAGGGTTGGTAGCCCGGCAGTAGGATCCTGGAAGGACGCTTACCAGGACCATGATGATGATGAGCTCAACTGTGCATTCACTGTCGTGCACTCATGGTGGATTCCCGGTGCACAGGGTTTCCTAGTAAAAGACGAAAGAAATGAAATGGAAAATGAAATAATTCATGGCATGCATGCATACATACTATATTGTCATTGCATACATATTGTGTGTGTTTGTTAGGACTTGGATTTGGGGCAGTTTTCTAGTTGGACTGGCTGTAATACTGTATATATCTTATTTTCAATACCGACGGTTCCTCAGTTACATGTCCTACGTATAACTGACGGTTACAATATTGTAGGTGATACGGACTCGGAGGGTGTCAGCGCTTGAGAAGATGTTAGCAGCTATCTTTTGATACTTAGGTAGTCATTAGTTTTGTTGTATGACTATCTTAGCTGGACTAGTACTCTCTCGGGATTGTAAATAAAGTACTTTTATGTAAATATTTGTATATATATATATATATAATGTTTTGACTTCTGTTGTTTTGTCACAAAAAAAAAAACTGATCTTAAAGTTCTAGGTGTTACACTCCCTATTCAGTTTCTCTTTCCCTCTATTCGGTTTCTCTTTCCCTCTCTTCGATTTCACTTCCCTTCTCTCTCTCACGATTTCCCTTCCCTTTCTACGATTTCATTTTCCCTGTCTACGATTTCACTCTCCCTCCCTTTGATTTCATTTCCCTTTCCATCATCATTTTACTTTTCATCCACTTTCCTTCTCTTTCAAAAGTTCTTTCTCACATTCTCTCTTTCTCTCTGATCCTAAAATGAAAAGCCACTTTCTCTCTCTAGGTTTTGAGTCTTTCGCATTCAAATTGTGCTTGCAAAGTTAGTTATTGAGTCCAAATTGAAGTTGCTTCTTTTTAGAATTCGCTATCTCTGGATATGATTTGTTTAAGGAGCTATTGAGAATTGGTGACCAAATAGCAGGGATCCAAAGGTGAGTTCAAGTTAGTGATTGATTCTTTTTCTTCAAAATTTCAAGTCATTGATTGATTTTGTTTCAGCGTGTTTTGATTACTATTTTGAATATTATAGTCAATGTACTTGTCTAATTTGTCGTAATTTACTAGAACAAGAATTTTCTAAAATTTGCTAGTGCACTTGAGAGAAGAAAAAACGTTTATCTTAAAGGACTCATACAGTCAAGAGCTTATGCTTGTGGAATGTGTTTCCCTCTAAAATTCTCCTTGTTTGTTCTCTTCTCTTCCTATTCTAATCTGATCTGCAATCTTCTATTCTATGTTTAGGTTTTGTGGTTGCTGGAATTGATTTGTAATAAGTTCCTAATATCATTTTATTACCTATTGATCAAGTTTTCAGAGAACCAATTGTATTTCAACTACACTATTTTTTATTTTCAATACATACTATGAGAGTCCATTTTTCTAGCACTAACAAGTCTCCCTTGTATCAAATTTAAGACATTCTCTGTCTGATTCTCCTTGTTTTAAGCTATGTCTTGCTTGTATCATATAGCTTATCAGTTTTATTTATGAAGGTATTTCTTACTTTGGATTTTTATGTGACATAAGTATTGTTATTGTAAAAATCACTACTATACCTCGCCTATTTTTGTATGTGTACTTGTCTTCTTTTTGTGATTGATTGCTTCATTGTGTTATATATGATATCAGAAATTAGTTAATATAATTAGTTCAACACAAATCCAGACACACCATTAACCATCTCTAAGCAATGGGAATGCTAGAACAATTAGGACTAAAGGCAAAGGGGTTTTTTTAGGATTATTCTACATGGCAATGGCATTATGGACTTCTTTTCTTTTCTGATTTTATTTGTTGCAGGGTGTGTTTATGGACATGTATATAACAATGAAGAGAACTAACTAAGGCAGCACATGTAATTCTCATTTCATGTGATATTATTGTTATTCTGTTCGGTTGAGATATTGGGTTATTCAGGATTGATTTACTCATTAGTATTGTTCGTTGGGATAGGATTGATCAACTCTAAAGTCATTATGTGACTAAATTAGAGGGAAATTGTTATTACTTCTATATTCAGAGAGGGAAATTGTGTAATCATATGCTATAATTTTTCACAGATTTTTCTTTTAATTTAGTTTGAGTTAATCTGTCTTAGCTACCTTGCTCTTCATTTTCCTCCATATTTAATTTAAATGGAAGTTTCCTAGTTTACTCATTTGCTTAGTTTGTTGTCAATGCAAGTTAACCAGGCTTCACAATTCGTATGATACGCTTACAATTTGTTTCATCACAGACCGTCACTTGAAGCATCAAGGAAACTTCCATAAATAGGTTAGATAAATACTAGCAAAGTCCCTGTCTTGATCTGGCTGAATCATGTTAAGCTATTTTATTATGTTATAACTCAACAAAGAAAATGAACCATGTAAGAGGCTGAATTTGTGCATCGAAAAGATCACTTTGACTAAACTACTATACCTTGTACTCCCTCCGTTCTTTTTTATCTGCCCACATAGAGAAAAAAATTATTGTTTCTATTTATTTGTCTACTTATATTTTCAGTGTAACATTAATTGTACTTTTACTAATTCTAACCTTATGTTTATATGAATGTTAATCAGCGTTCCACTATCTGAACCAATCAAACAATGAGAGATGAACGGTATTATGGAGAGTTCAAAATTTATTTCGAAGAAAACTATAACAATTCTTACACTTCTTAATATGTGTGATTTTCTCTCTTCGGACAGTTAAATAGGAACGAAGGGAGTACATTTTAGCATTTCTGAATTAACTTCCCCTCATGACCAACTCGGTTGAAAAGAAGAACATCGTTTATTTTCATTGTTGTTGTCACTATGTTGTTTGCCTAGCTAGGTTGAAGTCTACTTTCTTCACCCCTAATAGGATTATCAATCAAACTAATGTAGAGGACAAGGTAAGTAGCATATAATTTAGTCATGTCTTGTTAGTGCCCCTAACAAGGACAATGATTACCAATGAGGCAAATGCTTTTGACCGATACTAATAGACAAATTAGGCCACTAGGTACAGAATGAATTGCAAATTTTGATATGTGTGTTTGAATTTCTCATAAATGAAATTGATGAGTTTATCTCAAATTATGACTTATCCCAATAAGTATACTTTGCTCTCTGACTCAAATTGTGTGTGCAGTCACCAATTCTAGATTATATTAGCATTAATGAGGGTTCAAATTCCGTGACAAAGTTGAACTGAAGTGAACTTTATATTGAAGAGAAACTAAAGAAAAACCTTACTTGTTATTTGTTGGATGGGACTTATCACATTTTATGTTCTTGTATTGTATGTTCTTATTTTATCTTCCTGAACTAAAGGGTTTTCTCCTTTGAGTGATCTTATTTCACTACTAAAAAAAATGCCTTTTCGAGACGAAAATTTAGTTAGATTTCACACGACTTTTTCACACCTTTTTGATGAATTTTTGACGAAATATAATTTTTGATAGATTTCCCACGAATCAATCCCCATCCCTAAAACCCTCGTCGTAAATTTTGTGAACCGTCCCAAATTGTCTCAAATCCATTTTGGACAGATTTCCCACAAATTGTAGACGGACCCTCATGTCCAACAGATTTAGTTTATTTATTACAGACTGTAGACTAAATTTTTTTATAATTACGACAACTTTTAGACATATTTTTCAAAATATTAATACAATTGCATTTGTGTGTTTCCAAGATTTTCACTCAGAATTGATGTCATCTTACACATTTCTGACAAAAATGAAATGTTATTTCATACTAATTTCAAATGAAAATACAATGTTAATTCACACGAATTTCAAACGGAAATAAAATATTATTTCACACAAATTTCAAACGAAATAAAAATGTTATTTTACAAGAATTTCAGACAGAAACAGTATGTTATTTCACATGGATTTCAAACAAAAAGTGTAAGTTTTTCCCACAAATTTAATGTTAGGTTATTACTAATTCTAGACGAATTTTCGACAGAAATAGAATGTTATTAAAGACGATTTCTACACAAAAATAAGATTGTATTTTACACGAATTTTAAACAAAATTGAAATGTTATTTCGCACGAAGTTTATACATAAGTTACATCTTATTTCACAATTTCAGACGAAAATCACTACAATCACTACAAGAAAACAGCCAATTAGCGTCGGCCAAAAATCGACGCTAACACAAAAAAGCGGACACATAACAGGCAGTTAGCGTCGGCTTAGTGTTGGGGTCGAGGCCGACGCTAAATACCTCGTCACAAACTTTTTGTGGCAGAAAAAAGGCCGACTCTACTTTGCGTCCGTCAAGGCCGACGCTAACGCCAACGCAATGAGGGATGGCCGATGCAAAATACTAGCCGACACTAAATAAAAAATCCGACGCTAATTTTAAAAAAACCGATGCTATTCTTTGGTTTCCTTCATCCTAACTAGCATCGGCCTAGGCCTACACTAGTTTTGCTATTGTGTGACGTAAGACAAAAATAGACATTGAGTTGCTAAACCCTAAACCCTAAACTCATACAACAGTGAGTAAAAGCATAACAATGAAGCAAGTGACCAAAAAGAGAACTAAGAAGCAAAAGAAGAGAGTGAATGAGTTGCTAAAACATTTTACACTCAGATTCATATAGCACAATGCAAGAAAAATTGCTTCTAAGTTGAATTTGAACCAACTTGTACCTTTATTTTTTTAAAGCATGCACAAAAAATAATTGAGATCATATTCATGAGATAGAGATTAGTTATACCTTGGCTCTGGAAGATGTGATAGCAGCAACCTGTCTCCTGCTAAATGTGTCACTTCATGTATCAATTTATCCCAAAAATAGAGGAAGCAACCAAAATTTTAGAAATGTTACCTATTGGAATAGTCAGAATTTAAGCTTGTTTAGAACCTACTACTTTTATGATCTTAGATGGCTAATAAACCTTAAATTAAGGCAGCCTATGTCTAATTGAATGGACAAAAAAAAGAACCAGCTAGTGAACTTAATTGATAAACTGATAAATTGTTTATAGACTTAAAGCAATCACTTCAAAATGTGTAGCCTTTGATAATGATAAGTAAAAGCTTAATTAAGCATGAGCTAAAGATAGTGTAGATATGGCAATTAGATTTAAATTAGCAGAATATGAATCGAATTAACACTGGTCATTGCGAAAAAGAGAAAGATTGACTAACCTCTTCTTTGTGTTTGTCCTTGCTTATGTTCACATCTAATTTGTTTGCATTTGTTATGCTTTGCTCACACTTAGTATGATTTTAAATAAGCTTTAACAACTCCAATAGGACATATTACCTGAAAAAAAAATACAAAAGCAGTTAGTGTTTTGCGGAGTATGTGAGGGGCTGACTTTGTTATTAGTTTTTCATCTCCCTCCTCTTTTTCTCCCAATTCCTCAAGTTCTTTACCCTCTAAATACAACCTTGACAGCTGATCATTTAGGATTTCAATAACCTGTTTCAAAATAGAGACAACTATTCTTTGCTCTAAGTTAAAAATGAAAGAAGCTCATTTTGAATTAATCAATAAATTAATTTAGTTCAAGAGGCCTTAACCTTAATGAAAATGCATCTGTACATCTTTCAAGAGATGAAAAAAAAAAGCAATTATTGTTGAAAATGCATTTGTACAAACTCAATGAGTTATTTAATGGAACAATTTAAGCAAAATTTGTCACCACATTGTCACGAACAGAAGATTGCTTCAAATTCAAATCACACAATACAAAATTTCAATTTGAGTATTTAACACCAAATTCATTATTCAAATACAGAAGATCCACTATTTTTTAATTATGTTTGAATTTGTTGATGGCTGAGTGCTATTCTAATAGTAAAATATTAGTAATTAGAGTGCAGAGAGGAGAGGACAGTGATTGAGGGGCAAGTATACATGCACACACACACACGTGATGTGTCATTTTTAACTTAGTTTTGTGTGTGACTGTACCCAAACTTTTGAATACTCAAATTCATATAGAAATAGCAGTATTAATATGAATTTGGTCATCATCCATCCATATGGAGTATTACTAATATGCTAAGGTAACTGACTATATGTTCAGTGTTGTAAGTGACCTTAGCTTGATAATAACTTATCATCCATCCATTATTACTAGTTACTAGGATATGATGATTCAGTATATTTCTCTTGATGTTGCCATCTACAATTCCATTACTCTCATTGGCCATTGCAAAATCTCCCATTCTGTAAGTAACCTCACACACTACCTTCAGCTTAATTAGTTTCACACACGCCCTTTTAGGTATAAATCCTTCTACTAGTACTTTACATCAATAATATAATTCAAGTTTCAAACTGTTTTTCATTAAATTTAATTAATTATATTGTCCCATTTAATCTAATTATTCTGAGAGTTAAAGTTAATATAAACAAATAGGCTATAACCCAATTGGAGTAATTTAGTTTCAGGAGCACATTCAGTGGGAAGAGTTCATTGCAAGAACATATTACACAGGCTAAACCCAACACATGATGAGTACTTAAAACGACGATGCCCAAATATGTAGTTGGTGTCTGCAAAGTCAAGTTTTCAAGTTGAACGCGAAACAAAACAAGGCACCAAATCCTAGTTCCTCAACGTGAAATAGTGTAAAGAGAGGGGCAACGAACCTTAAAAAGCGAGCAAGAAGAGGGAAACGCGTAGTTCTCCAAGCAATTGACTAGAATCAATTTCCTTTTGTGAACCCTAATTTTCAAAGCAATTTAGGACCAAATTTTAGCGTTTGTTATAAGCAGAAAATTGAGAAATAGGGAGAGAGCAAGAATACAGGAAACAAACCTTAGAGAGAGAAGCAGAAAAACGTAATGAAGATCAACAAAAATGAGACGCACGTAACGACAACAATGCGGCGTCCAAGAAGAGGGCAACGAGGTCGAAGGTGGCGATGAAGACAACGACCATGGCGGTTCTGGTAGTCACTCCGACGACCGTGGCGATGAAAGTGGGAAGCTTAAGAAAGCTATGGCAAAGAAACAGAGTGCGTGCTCTGATTTTCTGATTTCAGTTCCTTTTTGTTCTTTTAATTTTTGGCTTTTTTTTATTTCTTTAGTTTGTGTCGGTCTTTGGGGGCACTTTTTTTAAAAAAAAATTAGCGAAGGCTTGGGCCAACAATATTTAGATGTGAAGCCGACACTATATTACCCAAAAAAAACGTGGAAAGCGTCGGCCTCGTGGCCAACGCTTTTTGTTCACAGCTAACTTCCTGCATTCTTGTAGTGAATAATTTGTCGGAATTGCGAGGGAAAAATCCCTCGCAAATCCTTCGCTAAACGGATTTGAGAGGGAATGAGAGATTTGCGAGAGATTTGTCCCTCGCTAGTTGGGAGTCGCTAATCAGCGGCGGACGAAATTTGTCGCAATTCACTCGCAAACCTGTGCACCTGAGTTCATTCTCAAATTAATAAATATGAAACCAATATTTTTATTATTAAATAGTCTAATAATTTTAATTTAAAAATAAAAATAAAAAATTGTTGTAAGGGTGTTGTAAGAATCGAACTTGCAATCTCTCGCACCAAAAGCGAGTATCCTGCCACTGGTCCAAACACCCTTCAATAAAACTATAAGTTTAAAATACTTTGTTCAAGCACAAAGCTAAAGCACATATGCTTAATTAGTATAAGCTTCAATTTGACAAATAGCTGGTAGTCAGTGCCAGTGATTTGTTTTCTCTTGTTTCTTATTGTTGGTTAAAATCTACTACTAACACATCACTCAGTTAAAATTTCTACCTTCTAAGCTTGATGAATAAAAGAGAGAGAACAATCCAAGACTCAAATTTTCATCTCACTTAGCTTAATAACAATTTATGTAAATATTTAATATATAATATCTATAATTACATACTATTAGTAATCACCTTCAATCACTATATATTAACGGAACCAATTCCTTAGACAAAATTTATATTAGTAATATCTAATCCAATTGAAGTCAACAACAAACCTTTACTTTTTAGTGTACATTGTATCATACCTCATTATATTTGTTGTGGACCGAAATTAAGAGATATCTCGGTCGTGAATATCATGTCGGGACCAATATCTCAGCCATTATAAAGATTGGGCCAGATCCAGAGACAAGACCGTTGAGGCCCAAAATATAGCCCGCAAACCCTAACTACTTCTTTACAAATATAATACATTATAATTACTCAGGTATGCTATTAATTTAATAATAATTACTCTAACCCATACAGGCACTGACTTGAGCGTCGGAGTCTTTGCAGGTCCCCCACCCGCCGTCGTGGAGCGCCGCCGGAGCACCTAGAGACCGGAGTTCTTCCCGTGATCCCGTCATCATTACCTCCTAGCCAGGTACTTATATTCTATGTCGTTCCCATATTTTTAGAACACAACATTGGCACCGTCTGTGGGGAACGGTAAACGTTTTCCCATCCTCTTCATGGCTAGCGCCACGGGAAGAAAGAAAAAGAAAAAGAAGGTTAACATCGAAATACTAGGAGTAATCACCTGCATAGCGCCACGGTAAACGTAAGGAATGTTTGCATTTGATCCTTAAAGGTGCATATGCATTATTTGAACAATCTTTTCAAAATTTGTGTATATATGCATTGATTTAATTTTGCAAACCGGACGGGTGCAAAGCGAGAGCCGCTGAGAAGAAGCATGGATTAAACGACGAGAAGAAGCATGGATTAAACACGAACAAAATCACGGATTTAGCATTTATAGTAGATAAATGAATCAACTGAGCGTTTATATTATGACGCTAAAAACAAAGCGAATATAGATTTCAACGCGGGGTTATTGTCGCCACCGTAACCGCCGTCACCTCCGACGGCGGAATTAACGGATGACTTTGAAGCTTCCATCGGAGCACCCGCAACCACCAATTGGAATGGGCTGTGCTGCCATCATAAATCGGTTTCGAAAAGGTCACGTAAGCTGTGGCGCATCTCTGCGTTTTTAGTCCATGGCAGCGGCTTCCCGTGTGTGCAGCGTTTACGTTATGACAGGGTGGTGCAGTTAGCAAAACCCGCCCAGGCCCATGCCAGCAACAAAAAAAAAGGAAAGTCAGCAATAGAAAAATGGTGCTTGTGTCAGGAAAAAAAAGGAGCAGACTTGGTTACCAAACCAAAAAAAAGGTGGGGTGGTGTGCGTAATAAAAATGTGATCCCATTTGTTTTTTTTTTTTAAAAAAAAAGACTGTAACACCTAAATTTTTAAGGTAGTTTTTTTTTTTAAAACACAGTGGAAATTTAACAACATATATACATATATCAAAATACGAATATATATACATCAGTGTTCAAACTACAGTCTAGAGAATATATACATGTCCAGCTAAGGTAGCCATACAATGACACTAATGACTACCTAAGTAACAAAAAAGGGCTGCAAACTTCTTGCGCGCTGACACCCTCCGAGTCCGAGCCACCTGCAATACTGTAACCATCAGTTATATGCTCGACATATAACTGAGTAACCCATTGGCAGTGAAAATAGCTTTATACAGTATTATAGTCAGTCTAACTGGAAAACCGTCCCAAATCCAATCCCTAGCAAACATACACACAACAAGCATAATTGCCAATCACATAGATATGCATGCATGATCATTTTCCATTTTTCATTTCTTTCCTCTTTTAACGGGAAACCCTGTGCACCGAGAATCCACCAAAACACATGCCAGTAATGTGTAGTTGAGCTCATCATCATCACGGTCCTGGCGAGCGTCCCCCCAGGATCCTCTTGCCGGGCTACCAACCCTCTCTCGGGCTAGCCCAAGGAACTACCTACCTCGTGAAGATAGTACCCTTTGTACTAGACTACATACCTCGTGAAGATAGCCCAGTACTTCAGGTTATTTTGCCCCTTTCGGGATAACCCTACATTCTCATCTTTTCATTTCCTGCTCTGTCCTCTTAGCCGGTCTACTTCTGGTGGAACTTAACCCACTTAGTCAAATCTCTGTTGATGGGGAAGAGTGTCTTTCAACATTTCCATTTCTTTTTGTTCTAATGCATCACACATTCATATCAAGCATATAGCATATAAACAAGGATTTCCAGTATACTCGTATCCGATTACACACACTCCATGCTCGGATACTTCGTGACAGGGTGTTATATTCATATATCTATTTGAACATGGCATCCCATATTCAAATACATATTTGAATATACTAGTACTGGGACTTGATCTCTTTTCAAATCCATTTTTGAAACCATCTCAACATCAAATTTCCAGTTGGTGTCACATTTAATTCTGGAATACCTTATATATACGTTTATCACTTTCCACAATATCACATGCATTCCTAATCAACATAAAGCATGTCAAGATTCACACGAATATCAATCATAGCATACATAATACAAACATACATCAAACCTTAAATCAAAACAATGTCTAACCATATTAGTTTGATTTTCCTAAACATGTTCCTAGCATCTCCTAGTCACATGTTCCTAAATTCAAGGTAATATGGATTTGGGGTTTTCAGGGTTACTTGGAACTTCCCTGGATCCTTTTCTCCTAAATCTCCTACTCTGGTTCCTTTGCCGTAGTTGCCTCTGAATCTGAATCAAACTGTTTGGAACCTTTAGTCTTATGAGATGAAAGCCTTAAGGTGAAGGAGTTGTGACGTAGTTGGTTCGGGACAGAGGTTTTAAGAGTGTGAAGAGCGCAAAATCTGAAGAAATACCAGTTTTGGAGACAAGGCACCCCTATTTATAGACTTTGGGGTCCATATTCGAATATATATTCGAATATAAGGCTCCTGTACTCAGTTCTTCACTTTCATATTTGAATATTACTATTCATATTCGAATATGACAGTGCATATTCGAATATTAATCGAATATGACAGCTCATATTCAAATATTCATGCTATCTTTGTCCCTCTTTTGACCTTTCTACTTACAACTAATCCTTCTTTCATTTTCTTTGTAAATTGTAACCAAATCCCTTAAGTCCTAAGTCTCTTTTATGGATTTTCGGGATGTTACAAAAATATTGTAGTTAGCAAACAGAAAATGCCCAAAACGTAGATCTGCAAAAAAAAAAGAATAAAAAATGATGATCTTAAACAGCACAAAAAAAAGGAGAGAAAGAAAGGCCCAGTCAGAAAAAAAAATGGTACAGTCAGCAGCAAAAAAATAAATTGATAAAAAAATCAAGAGGGGTCATGCTTTCATCTGTAACAAAAAAGAAGAAAGAAGGCCCAGATCAGCAAAATTAAAAAAAATGGTTCGTCCAGCAGAAAAAATAAAGGGTGTCGCAGCAGAAGATGTGGTGGACTTAGTAAAAAGATCTACTTGGTAAAAAAAAGTTGGGTGGTGTGCATAGTAAAAACGTCATCCCGTTCAGAAAAAGGGAGAAATGGTGTAATTAGCAAAACTCCAGTAAAAATGGTGCGCCTAGCAGAAAAGGACTATCCTGATTCAGAAAACAATTGTTGATCCAGAAACCCATCCAGATGATCCAGAAAGCATGCCGGCTCCACAAATGAACATTTTAGTTCAGAGACTACATTGAAGATTTCTAAGGCACGACTTACTATGCAGAATCACTAAAAAATCCCGGTGCACGGTACAATCTGTTTTAGTTTATATGCTCCATTATCTATATTTATATATCATAGTCATGTTTGACATTACAAAGTAGAATTATTTTAATACGGTATGCTAGCACCCATTACATCGTTTGTGCAATATATCTTTCTCAATATATGCTTCACAATTTGCATGCTAACATTCACAATATCTTCTATTCAACATCAAACAACTTAGAATATGTGCACCTACGATATTGTTTATATTTGCTCCATATAGGCTAGTATCAAACGAATATTCTCGGTATAATACACCATAATTAATGTTTGTATTATGATAATATATAATATTACTCAAGAATCAACATGTATGGATGATAAGTGGCAAGACCAACATGAATATCATGTCGGTCAACTATATACTACTGGATCATGTCGGTTAACTATATACTACTAGTGGAACCTTGTTTTTATTGGTGCACAAGTGAAAATCCCTCCAAAAAAGAGGAAAGCAAGATTAAATCTTTATTAGTTTTTTTCTTTATTAGCACCTTTTTTCAGTTACTCTTGGCTACTTACCATCATGCATGTTTTGTCTATCAAGTTTTTGAGATACAGGAAATTAATAATGGTGGCAAAGATATCCCGGAACAGACACCAAAGAATCTGCATCAAACAGACCGGGATACATATGTCATCCTCAAACAAGGCCTCTTCAACACGACTATTTACAAAGTGACAAAGATCACTACGATGACCAAGGTCTCTTCTAAAAAGAAGACAACAAAGGTCACATCTACAAATGGCGGAACCAATGTCTTACCAAGACAAAGGAGATGACAAAGGTCAACAAAGCCACCCGAGATGGTGATAAAGGTCAAGGTGATAAAGGGCTTTCAAAGCCGAAGGCCAAGGTGCCTTCATCGAGAAGGTGATAAAGGTCACGACGACATTAAATGGATTTCATAGTCGAAGACCAAGGTCCCTTCATAAAGAAGGCGATAAAGGTCACGACGAAATTAAACGGCGAACAATGCCGAAGGCCAAGGTCTCTTCATAAATAAGACAATAAAGGTCACCACTGACATTAAACGGCGAACAATGCCGAAGGCCAAAGTCTCTTCATAAAGAAGACGACAAAGGTCACACCGACATTAAACGGCGAACAATGCAAAAGGCCAATATATCTTCATAAAGAAGACGACAAAGGCCACATCTACAAACGAAGATGATCAAGGCCTCTTAAGGCTATTTTGAAGCGACAATCAACAAAGACCAATGAATATGCCTCTTAAGGCTATTCAGCGAACAAAAAAGAAGACCAAAGATAGCAAACAATTATGCCTTTTAAAGCTATTCAAGAACAAGTCAAAAGCTAAGCAAATAGCCACAACTGCAAGTAAACTCTACAAAACGAGATCAGCACTACTTACAGAACGACATATCAAAGTTGGCCAAAAATGCAATGTAGAAATATAAGTTCAACAGAAACCACAAATATGTAAATCTACAACTATCAAGCAAGAAATTAAAGGAAAAAGCCCGA
Organism: Cyamopsis tetragonoloba; assembly: GCA_037177725.1. Taxonomy (NCBI): domain Eukaryota; kingdom Viridiplantae; phylum Streptophyta; class Magnoliopsida; order Fabales; family Fabaceae; genus Cyamopsis; species Cyamopsis tetragonoloba. The sequence continues at coordinate 33,235,639 of CM074125.1, read as the reverse complement.
GATAACAAAATGTGGCAAGATTAAAGCAACAAGTACTCCAAAAGTACCTACAAAATATTGTTTCAAAGTTAAAAGCTCGAAACAGAGAGCTATCAACAAGGGACGCCTTTAAGGCTAACTCTCAACAACGAAGACCACCAAAGGACGCATTTAAGGATAACCCTCAACAACGAAGACCACCAAAGGACGCATTTAAGGATAACCCTCAACAAGATCAACAAAGGGATGCTGCCAAAGCTAACCTATATCAGCAACATTAGAACGGGATACCGCCAAGGCTAACACATCAATGAAACCAAAAAGAGACGCCGCCAGGGGTAACCCATAGCAAGATTACAAGGCTAGAAAGGCTATGGCTATGGCCAAACCAATTCTATAAATCCGAGATGAGGAATAATCAAAGGGCAACGGTTTTGACCAACCCGGTTGTACATAAGATTGAAGATGATGGTAGCCATCCCAGTTAATACGACCCAAAGGTGAAAACAACAAAGAAAGGCCTACGGCCATCTCGGGACCATAAATCCTTGAGAGACTAAAGAAAGGCCTACGGGTCAGTCCAAGACAAATTACTTGACCCAATTTGACGAGGCTACAGCCATCTCGGGATGACAATCTCCCGGGATATCCCATAATAAGGCCGATGGCCATCCCGGGATAAAAGTACCCTAAAACAATATCAATGAGGCTTAAAGCCGCTCGGGATAAAAATTTCCCGATATAGTACAGAGGAGGCTATATGCCATACCGGGAAAAGAGTTTCCCGAAAAATAAGCAAAAGAATTGGTCAGTAACCAAAGCGTGAGAGAAGCACAAAGGTTCATCACGGAAGAAATGTTAAGTAATTAGAAAAGTAAGTCAAGAGGCTTCGGTTTCACCGACATCAGCGCCATGACCTTCTGGAAGACATAAAGATCAAAAGAAGCAAACACCTGCCAAATTGAGGTGAATACCAAGATTCAAAAATTGAAGTATCTTGACACAATCCCTGAAGGCATCAGGACCTCTTCCTTCGAGGAGACCTGAAGAGACCTTGAAGCTCATTCACAAGGCAAGTCCCAAATTTGGGTTCAAGATGTTTTACGAAAATACAAAGCCACAAGCACATAAAGACCGGGATTTAATAGATCTGACATGAATAACCCAAAGATGATAGCTTGCTCAAAGAAACTTGTCGATTTGGGAGACTACAGTTTGGCAAATCTAACTTCTAACATGGACCAGTCTATTTCGGCAAAAATATTTTAATTAGTACATCTCAGCCAAGTACATCTCGACAATGAACTCAACTCGGCTCTAAGGACATGTTTATTCCAATAGCGACCAAGTCCTTAATTTGAGGAAGATAACCTCCGCAGGACCGTGGATACCAATAGGACTTTAATCAGACAACGAAGTTCATGTCAACCTAAAAAAAATGGTTTATATTGTCAAAGATTAACGACCAACATGAAATTGAGGATGGGCAAGAATCCTGAACCATTAGCAAATGGTCACAAAGTCTAAATATAAAAAGCTTTAAATCAAACACAGAACAAATATTGTGCTGTCCAGATACTCAAATATTGTGTTGTCTCTTGATAGCTTTTTAAATCAAACACAGAACAAAGAGTTTTGTTCTGTGATGTACCTTTAAAATTAGCAAATCAAACGGACCCTAAGGAACTAGAAGAACTAGGAGAAGAAATAATTCATTTTACGAGATGAAATTAGAAGAACATATGATACATTTGAGTCAGAACTATACTACCGGTAGAACACCATCATGGGGGGCTTCAATAAAGAAATCATCAGAGTGATCAACCATGAAAAATATTCTCCTACTCACAAATGGAGGGAAATTCATCGAGTTGGAATACGTTGAATTTCAAATTCGATATCCAAACCGGCATACGATCCGAGAATATGAAGCTTCAAATTGAAGTCAAGAAACTAAGTTAAGCGAACAAGGCAAAGGAGAATGCTTGGAATTCTAGAAATGAACTCCTAATAAATAAAAGAGCGACAGAGCTTAATAACTTGAAATATCCTGGAGTGCGGGATGAACAGTAACCCGACATGGATACTTAAAGACGCCGACTTGCCTGCAGCAACTTGCTGTCTTGGGGGGCTTCTGTTGTGGACCGGAATTAAGAGATATCCCGGTCGTGAATACCATGTCGAGACCAATATCTCAGCCATTATAGAAATTGGGCCAGACCCAGAGACAAGACCCTTGAGGCCCAAAATATAGCCTGCAAACCCTAAATACTTCTTTATAAACACAATACATTATAATTACTCAAGTATGCTATTAATCTAATAATAATTACTCTAACCCATACAGTCACTGACTTGAGTGTCGGAGTCTTTGCAGGTCCCCCACCCGCTGTCGTGGAGCTCCGCCGGAGCACCTAGAGACCGGAGTTCTTCCCGTGATCCTGTCATCATCACCTCCTAGCCAGGTACCTATATTCTGTGTCGTTCCCATATTTTTAGAACGCAATAATATTCAAGTGAGTAAATTAGTTTAATTTATTGCAAGGGAATTGTGACCTCTGGATTAGTGGTGATCATATCATTACATGGTGTGTAAAGACGAGAGGAATTGTATTTACCTCTGCTTTCAGCCCTGTTGTGGTTGTGGTCGTGGCTTTAATTGCTTCTTTAATATTGGATGAGAAGTTACATGTAGGAAGGTATATACATACATACATATCTAATCTAAAATCTTTAATTTATTTTCTAAATATCTGCATTTTCATTTTATTTTTTTCTCCATTTTTCTCTACCTATATATATATGTTCATGATTTGGTTTGTAATAATTGATAGCATGCTTGGAGCAGTGTTGATTGTGTGTGGCCTATATATGGTTCTATGGGGTAAAAATAAAGAGTTGAAAAAGAATTCTAAGTTAGTGCCATCAAAAATCATCAAAGATGTTGAAGATGTAAAAGTTGTTGTCACGTCCATGCTAAAAAATCATGATAAATGTCAACACATCGACCACAACCAAATATATATCACCAAAAATATTAACAAGAGCAGAATTTTTGTAGAGAATAATTAATGCTCATATGTTTTATATCAGAAGGTTCTTTTAAGATGATTATACACGTATATGTATATTAAGAAAACATGTATTGTAGTTAATTAAGATATTATAATAATGAGAGATTATTATAATATGATGTTAATAAAATTTTTTTTAAGTTGTTGATCATTATTTTTTTTATAATTGAACTTTGATTTGTGCACACCAATTATTTCCTACAACTTATTAACGACTCTTTTTATAACATCAATTGTGAGTCCCATGTGTCATTATGCTTCCTTTTTTATATATAGAAAAATGCATTAAACCAATTGTAAATTGGTGTCACAGTGCACGATAGTGTGCAGCAACATTTTTCCTTCATAATTTTATTAATTATATATTGAGTGAAGTGCACAACCAATTTATCTTTCTTTTTTTTAAAACTTTTCGACATATACACCATAAAGTTAAGCGTACAGAGAATTATCATTGTTTTAAAATTAACAATGATTTTATGATGTTATAAATCGTACACTGTCACTTTGTTGTTACAATTCATGATATTATAATAGTGAGAGGTTATCAACTTCATAATAATTATTGCGTAGATGATATACAGTGTATAAGGTACGCTGAAAATTGAAAAACGCTGAAAAATTCACTATTTATATCATAATTGATCAACATGAAAAATTTCAATTTCCACAAATTAAAAATTCACTTTTTTCCTTCTTGAACTCCAATAATGTTATTACCAGTTTACTACTCTTATTAGAATGGCGGCTCGCTTAAGGTCCAAGCAAGGGTTTTAGGTTGCCAAAAAAAACCCCCAATTTTTTTTTTAAATTTCTAATATACCTCAAATAAAAATTTAATTGTAAAATCATATTTAAAAATTAATTTTAATTAAAATATTATAAGTAATTATTATAGCTTTGAATTGATCTTACAAATAATATTTAATAAGTAACAAGTTTTTCACAATAAATCATAATTCTGTTTAGGAAAAAAGATAAACCAATTAACATTCTTAATTATATAAAAAGAATAAATTCTTTTCCAAATGCATATATAGCTTATAGAATAATGTTAAGGATTCCCGTATCCGTTGCTTCAACTGAAAGGAAATTTTCAAAGCTAAAAATAATAAAAACTTACTTAAGATCAATAATGTCTCAACAAAGATTAAATGGATTGGTCTTATTATCTATTGAAAAGGAAATGTTAAATGAAATTAATTACGATAATTTACTCGATAATTTTGCTTCACCAAAAGCTCGAAAAATAATTATCAAACAAAATTATGATAATATTAATAAATTTTTTTATTAATAAATAAAAATACCTCATTCTTAAGTTTGCTTTAGGCCTCCTCTGATTAGAATATTGTTGTCACTCTCAATAATTTTACTATTTCTAAAATGCTCTTAAATTCTTTTTAAGGGAGAAAACAATGGTGATTTGAGTTTTCTTAACTCACCAGGATATTTTTAGGAACATCAAAATTATTGAAATTAAAGTGCCTATATCCTAATAAAAATGACAATATCCACTTCAACTATTAGTCATACTCAAACGCACGTGTAAATTAATATTGTTGTGGACCAAAATAACGGTATCTCGGGTGTACGCACACATGCCGGGTCAAACAACAACCAACTGTCCTGGATACATCCCGGTAAGTTTGGTGCGGCCAATGATCAAGGCCCAGGTAATATGATTTGGGCTTAGGCAACAGGTCCTGGCCCAATATAGACCACATTTAGGTCAATACTTTCCTGTATAAATAATAACATTAATGCACCATGCAAGGTACATAAGTAATCTATCAAATACACAGAATCCTAATACAATCACTGACTTGAGCGTCGGGGTCCTTGCAGGTGTACACTATCGCCGCCGGAGCTCAGGCCCAGAAGACATTCATACTACTCTCTGCTGATCAAGAAGACCACTCTGTTCGTCCTACATCCTCGTCAGGTTAGATCACAACATTGGCGCCGTCTGTGAGAAACGCAACAAAATTCTCGTTTCCATCCACTGTCAACAATGGTTGGCTCTACCAGAAATAGGGATTACAACGATCCAAGTGTTCAGAACCAAGGAGCAGGATAGCAGGCTGGTGCATCAAACCAAGCAAGGGCATCCCAGCACTTTGATATCAAAACAGAATTACGTAAACTACAACAGTTGTGCAAGCACAGACCAAAGAAATTGCAGACCTCAAAGAACAACAGCGAAAACGCAAAATGAAAGTCGTTGTTGAGGATGATCCAGAAGAGGAAAGAGCTAAAGAAGCATACTCAGGCAAACCCTGAGGATGCGGAAAAAGATCATAACAATGTGGAAAAGGAGCAATGGAAATCCGCACTTGAAGGGGATAAGGATAACGAGCCTAAAAATCAGGAAAGGCAGTTAGAGATACGGGCGAGCCGATGACATGAAGGGGCCCCACACCAATCCCGGGTGGAGGGGGCCAACCCGCCACCTATCCCTCCTGGGGCCAGCAAGCCGGACAACCTGCTGGCAACCAAGAGTACATGGCAAAGAATATCCCGGATTTCGGGTATATTGACAATTCTTTCACACCCTGGATCATGTCACATGCTCTACCTCATGGATTCCAGTTTGCGAAGAAATTAAAGGAGTATGATAGGACCAAGGATTCTACCTTACATGTCAGCACCTTCGAAAGAGTCATGTACTTTCAAGGGGTCAATGAGGCCATTGTGTGCCGCGCTTTCTCTCTCACGCTATCCGAGGCTACAAGCCGTTGGTTTTCAGACCTCCCACCATAGTCCATCAGTAACTGGAAAGCTCTCAAAGATAAGTTCATTCTTTACTTTACCAGTAGAAAACGACAATTTAAATCTGAATTCCATTTGGAAACTGTTAAACAGGGAAAAGATGAATCTCTACGAGATTATATAACACGCTTTAATAACGAGGTATTAGAAATTAGGAATATTGAGCCTAACATGGTGTTATATTTCTTTGTTAGAGGATTGAAACCAGGTGCTTTTGCCAAGCAACTGGCAGGAGATAAGCCTACCTCCATGGATGATTTAAAGGTGAGAGTTGAAAAAAGGATCAGAATAGAAGAATGGGAGAAGGCCCAGACCGCCCAGAAGGAGGACAAAGCAAAAAATACTCCTCCAGACCAATCTCGGGGTACGGATGACAAGCCCTGGGATAGGTCTCCCTAGAAGCGCAAAGGTCTCTTTAATAACTATACTCCGCTGACAGTCTCGCCAGCTTCAGTGTTAAAAGAAGTGATGCATTCGGAGTTGAGAGAATGACCGCCACCGTTGAAGATGGTCGGCAAGCACAAGAATAAGTATTGTGAATACCACCGGGATCGTGGGCATTCTACTAACGAATGCATCCAACTCTGAGATGCAATCAAAAAGTTGATTCGACAAGGTAGGTTGTGAAATTACGCTCGTGCCTCCCCGGAACGACAGGATCGCCGACGAAGCCAGTCCCCCCGGACTCAAACATCGAGATCTCCTCCAAGGAACCGAGATCAGCGCATAGAAGTCCGGCATCGATCCCGGAGCCCAAGGCGAACTCAGGAGTCCCCTCCTAGGGGAGTAATCCAAGACATAGTTGGAGGAGCCAGCTTGAAGGGTCGAAGATAAGAAGAGGACCGGAGATGCACGGGAATCTTGTTCCCAGGTAACTTCTATAGCTAGCCCAGTTCTATCTTTCTCAGACCCAGATTTCTCAGAAGAGTGTGTACGGGATAATGAACCATTGGTCATAGCAGCCAATCTGAATGGTTTCAAAGTCCATAGAATCTTTATCGATCAAGGAAGTTCAGCAGACATTATGTTTTGGAGCCTCATTGATAAAATGGGACTTGTGTCCAAGGACTTAATCTCTCACAAGGGAAGTTTAATTGGCTTCACTATAGACACAATCATCCCCAAAGGGTATGTTGACCTCAAAGTGAGTTTTGGCAAGAAGCCAAGTACCAAAACAATCCCGGCCAGATTTATAGTGGTGGATTACCCTTCAGCTTACAATGCAATCATTGGGCGACCAACTCTGAACAGCCTTGGCGCCATAGTCTCCACCACCCATTTAGCCATGAAGTTTCCCAGGGAGGATGGGTCAGTGGTAACTGTCCATGGAAAAAGCAGTGACGCAAGAAAATGCTACCAAGAGAGCCTCAAAATCACAAAAGCACCATCTATCCCTCTAGTGAAGGTAGAGGAGAAAGGAAAGTAGAAGATGGAAAGACGTGATTTGATACGAGATGTAGGGGTTATGATGACTAACCTAGATCCCAGAGCAGATTTTGAGTATCAACGACCTCAACTAGAAGGAGACCTGATCTTAGTCTAGATAGGGCTTAAGGAGGATCAGACTTTCAAGATAGGGGCAAACCTGGCCCCCATGATCAAAGAACGACTCATCGAACTGGTAAAGATGAATAAAGACCGGTTTGCTTGGGTTTCTTCCGACATGATCCAGAATTTGTGTGCCATCACCTTTCTCTAAAACCGAGATGTATCCCAGTAGCCCAGAAGAAAAGAAAGATGGGTCCTGAGAGAACTAGGAGCTACGCGCGGCAAAGGAGCTAGGATATGAAGCCTGTTTAGCCGGGGTACGCGCGACAAAGGAGCTAGGAGCTACCGCGATCACTTTATGTTCAGATTCCCAGCTAGTGGTATCCAGATAAAAGGGGAATACCAAGCAAGAGAACCATTATTACAAAGGTACCTGGCTAAAGTTAAGGAAAGTCTACTCGGTCTTTCTAAGTTCGAGATCAAGCACATTCCTAGAGAAGAAAACAGTCGTGCAGATTTGCTTTCAAATTTAGCCAGCACCAAGTCACCTTCAACCTTGAAGTTAGTGGTAGAAGTTCTCCCTTTTCCTTGTGCTATTTTGCAGATGCCCGAGAAGCAAAGCGGTTGGTGCAAAAGGCATCCCAGTACACCGTGATAGAAGGACAGTTGATCAGAAGGGGACTGTCAACTCCTCTGCTTAAATGCATTGAACCATCCGAGACTTGGTATGTCCTCACTGAAGTACACGAAGGAAGTTGCGGTCACCACATTGGTGGCAAATCTTTGGCAAGGAAATCCTTGCGAGCAGGATACTTCTGGCCAACCATGAACAACGACGCAGTTGAGCACGTGAAGAAATGTCAAAAGTACCAAGAGCATAGTCCACTGTCCCACATTCCAGCAGAGGACTTCCATAGCATCTCCACCCCCTGGCCTTTCCACACTTGGGGTTTGGACCTACTGGGACCCTTCACACCAACCACAGGTCAGTTCAAACTTCTTATTGTTGTTGTTGATTATTATAAGTGGATTGAATTGGAACCATTAGCTAGCATAACGTCAGTTAAAGCTTAGAATTTTGTATTTCGGCAAATAATATGCCGATTCGGTATCCCGGCAGAAGTGATTTGTGACAATGGGACCCAATTTACTGACAAAGATTTACGAGAAATGCTAGCAGGACTCTACATTAAGCAGTATTTTGCTAGTGTGGAGCACCCATAGTCTAATGTGCAGGCAGAATCTGCCAACAAAGTCATACTTAATGGCTTGAAGAAAAGACTCGAGAAAGCCGGAACCAACTGAGTAAAGATCTTTACCAAGTACGTTGGAGTTACAGAACTACTCCCCATAGCACTACCGGAGAAACTCCATTCCGAATGGTCTACGGCTCAGATGCTGTAATCCCGGTAGAAATCGGACATCCATCCTGGAGGATCATGTATCCTACACAAGAGAACGAACAGCTACTCAGAGAAGATTCTGACTTAGTGGAAGAAATCCGAGAAGCTGCCAGAATCATAGAGCTATCCCGAAAGCAACAAGTTGCTCAGAGATACAACTTGAGGGTAGTCCCGAGAAGTTTCCAACCTGGCAACTTGGTCCTAAGAAGAGCTAGCATTGGAAACCGGAACGCCAAAGATGGGAAGCTCCGGGCAAACTGGGAAGGCACATTCCGAGTCAAGACTGTTGCAGCCAATGGAGCATACCATTTGGAAACTCTCAAAGGCAAAGAGATTCCAGAAACGCTTAATGTCACAGATTTAAGGCGGTACTATAGTTAAGTTATGTAATTTACATTCTTTGTAATAAAGGGGCACTCTTTTTCCTGTAGCAGGTTTTATCCCTAAGGAGGGTTTTACTGCTAGAGGTTTTAACGAGGCCGCCACTTGTTATTTGCTTCATGTTATCAATAAAGCAATATTTGTATTCACTCTTACATGAACAAGCTAGTTCAATTCTTAATAGCAAACAGATCAGAAGAATACATAACAAGTACAACTACTCCGAGATAGATATTTTGCCAAAGATGATGCCGACATACACGAAAGGCCAAAAATGAGACGAGGTACCATCTCGGGTAAACCTCAGCTACACACTCAAAAGGGGCCCTCCACGGGCTAACCCTGGCCGAAAAAAAGATGAAGTACCGTCAAGGTTACACTTCAATCAAAAATTTAGAGAAAGTACAAACTATTTTCCCTCCTATCGAGGAGTTAAAAGGGCGCCATCATGGATGTACCCTAACAATTAAAACGATATGAAAAGATTCCGCATCAACGAGATAACAAGAGGCACCTTTTAGGGTCAAGCCTCAGTGACATGAAGAAATACAATAAATAAAGCAGAAAACTTCAAAGCCGAATTAAGAAACAACATATTATAAAAGGATCATCCCGGACTACCGAGATGACATGAAGTTAGACATAACAAACATTGTCTACAAATGATTAACAAGTTTATAAAACAAAAGTAAAAGTAGCAAGTTATTCAGCTCCCCCGGAATCTGCATCTCCAGGTCCGAGAACTTCAGAAGGAGGAGGAGTGCTACAATCAAATGGCTCAAGCCTCGGATCGGCGGGATCAAGAGGCACGGGATTGTGAGGATCATGAAAATCCAGGAAGATCCCATCCTTCACGCCGTGGAATTTGCAGAGACCACGCGTGTTCAACTCGACCCCGGGATTCAAAAACAGGAGAGTCTTCACACAATCCCGGTAGGAATCATCCACCATAATGTCCATGTCCTGGTAGGCCTCCTCCAGCTTCTCTTGAGTCTCCCGAAGCTCAACCTGAGTCTCCTGAAGCTTCGAAGCTGATTCTTGGAGCACAAAATGAAGGAGGTTGAGAGCAGAACCGTCCTCATCCACTTTAGCTTTTAAGTGAGAAACCTCACCCTTCAGCTTTATGTTCTCGGCATCCAAGCCGACATTCTTCTCCTTCTCTTTAGCAAGATCCTCCTCCATACAGGATAACTTCTCTTTCAAAGAGACGAGATCCTCGGCGGCACGGGATTCTGACTCCCTAGCACTCTTGATCAGAGCCTCCTTCAAATCCATGTCATCCTCCAGATCCCGTATCTGGGCCTTTAAGAAAGCAGCCTGGCCCAAGTCTTCAGCTTGGTCATGAACGTGCTACAGCATAGCCATGCTCATAGTCGTCCAGCCCATAAGGGACTTAGCTTGCTCCTACAAAGACAAAGATGAAATAGGAGGGTTAAAAACAAAGCTACTAGGATCAACCAATATGAAAAATACAGATAACAGATAACATATACCTTGACGGCAGTAGCGCCACCCTTCGTGAAAAAATCCCCATGTTGGAACTTGATCAGAGGAGACTGGAAGCCTTCCCAGGCAGAAGAAGGAGTAGAGAAGGGTGCCATCAGCACCGGGTTCATCCCAGCAGAAGCCCCGTGGGCACCCCCAGGTTGGTCACCTACAAATTAAACCAATAAGATGAGAAGGTAACAAATGATTCTTATATAATTAAGAACCGAAAGCAAAGAACTTACCCAGCTTGGTTATGCGGCGACGTTTTGGCGGCACAGGCACCACCTCGTTCCTGAAAGACGGAGGTACCGACTTCCAAGCAGGGGAACCTCCTCCAAAGAAGGCTGCAGGCCCAGCAGGAGCTGCAACTGAGATACTAATCCCGGTAGAACCAACCGGGATAGAAGCATGAACTGGAATAGGGTCAGGAGGTGGACCGAAGCACCGACCTTCCCTTTCCCCTTGACATCTCACTTCTGGGAGCGGTTGGCATAATTGGCCATGATCTTAGCTGCAAAAGAAAGAATACACTCGTTAATCGAGACAAAACAATCAACAACAATGTAAAATGATGACATTATACAAAACAAAAGATGATATCCTACTTAAGCATGCCGCCTGATCGCGACGAGATACCCCCAGAACATCCTTACAATGGATGGGTATCTCCCCCTGCTGAACAAAGGCGCACAAGTTCTTGAAGGTATGTTGATCCTCTTCTTCAAGAAAGCCGATTTCCAACTCCTTCAAGGACAAGGATCTCCTATAGTGCTCTTCCGTCCAGTAGAGCGGGATTAAAGATTGCTTGTTTTCCCCCATCCAGAAGGGGGTACAATCTGGGGTCCGGGGGACAACTTTGACGAAGAGATCCCTATGAGCCTTAAAGGACTCTTCATACGGAGTGAACAGCTAGGGGATCCCGGAACGATGACGGAGGGATACCCAACTTTTCTTCGAACCCCGGTAATAACCAAAAATATACAAAAACAAGGTCGACGAACACTTCCACCCGTTGGCCCAGCAAAAGACTTCAAAAGTCTGCAAGAACCCCCAGCCATTGGGATGAAGCTGAGTGGGAGCGAGATGAAGGTTATGCAAAACCTCAATCTGAAGGTCTGAAAAAGAAAACCTAATCTTAGGCTGATGTCATAAGGATTCTAGCATCATAATATAGGAACCTTCGCCTTCAGATGCCGGCGTACAGATCCTTTCGTTGTTAGCTGGGATGACCAACTTGTGATTACAAGAAGGATCAGCTGTAGTGTTGGTCTTAGGAGTGTTAGGCCCGTAGTGGAAGCACTTCCTCCAACGCTTCTCCACCTTCTTAAGCCGGGCATTGTCCTTAACAGAACACTCTTCCGAATGAAATCAAAGGGAGCCCACAAAAACCCCCAGATATTCTTCAGCTCCAGGAAGTCAAGAGGACACTCAAGATGAGGCTGAGAGGTACTAGGTTCACCAGCTCCTCGCACAGTTACCTCATGACTACCGACATCATATCCGGTATATTTGTAGAAGATCCCGGAGCACCAGAAACTACCTGGATAGGAATCTCGCTTTGAGCAGGTTCCATATCTACATGACAAGATAAAGTAGAGTCAGATCCCGGGGAGGAATGAGAACGAGAAGAGGGAGAATACGTAGGGTCAGACTCAGAATCTAAGAAATGTGTCATAGATGATGATATGGACTCCCTATCTTCCAAAGGATCCCCGGGATGGGAAGACTCGGTTTTCTCCTTCACCAGAGGAAGGTTGACAGAAGCCCGACAATCAGAATCTTGCTCGACATATATTCATCAGGAAGGTGGGCTGAAGCAAGGAGAAGAGCAGAAGGTTCTGGATTTAAAGCATTAAACGACCCACTCACACTCTAGGTAACTGATTCACCACTCTCTACTCGCCGTGAATACATAGGATAAAACCAAAGATGGGCATATTCACAAAAATCAGGTTTGGCTATGGAAGGCGTACCTGGACTAGGGTTTGGCTCATTAGAAGACCTATGTTTTTGAAGCCCCCTCGCAAAACTTTCAAGAAGTTCAGTATCATTTGACTCCGAAGAAGAATCACTCGTCAACACGATAAAAATTATTGGCCATTTTTGATAGAAAGAAACCCAGATACAATAACTAAACCCTAAAGAATGGGGAGGGTACAACGGAACAGCCAAAGAATCAGAAGAAAAACACAAAAGCATAAATTAGCATAAGGCAGAAGCAATACCTGAAAGTAGAAGCAAAGATGTTGATAGAAAAGGGATGCTTGTAAGCACGCACGAATAGGAAGAAGAAAGGTTTCAGAGCTTTCTGTCATAGGAAATGAGGAGGCAAGAAGCGCGAAAATAAAGAGTGAAAACTTGAACGAAAGGAAAAGGTGAAAATGTAACGGGTGAAAGGAAATAAAGTAAAAACCGTCACATCGTCTTAATGAACGTGGGGCTCAAGACCATGCTAATCATTGCGCACAGTACCCAAAGTGGAGCGCATGGAGCACACACGCCCAAAAGAAAATCAACCGTTATCTCGTAACATTCTGTCAGAATCATCATTTGAAACACACCCGGCATGACTAATAAACTCGCCAAAGTCTCTCATGCGAAACTCGACGACTTGGGGGGCAACTGTTGTGGACCAGAATAACGGTATCGCGGGTGTACGCACACATGCCGGGTCAAACAACCACCAACTGTCCTGGATACATCCCGGTAAGTTTGGCACGGCCTATGATCAAGGCCCAGGTAATATGATTTGGGCTCAGGCAACAGGTCCAGGCCCAATATAGACCGCATTTAGGTCAATACTTTCCTCTATAAATAATAACATCAATGTTCCATGCAAGTTACGTAAGTAATCTATCAAATACACAGAACCCTAATACACTCGCTGACTTGAGCGTCGGAGTCCTTGCAGGTGTACACCACCGCCGCCGGAGCTCAGGCCCAGAAGACATTCATACTGCTCTTTGCTGATCAAGAAGACCACTCTGTTCGTCCTACATCCTCGTCAGGTTAGATCAACAAATATATAAAAATAAATTTTGTATTTATATTGGAGAATAAAAAAATTTAATAGAATATATACCTTTGCATCCCACTGCAAAAATTTGTCAAATTGAATCTATTATTTATATATTCTATAGGTTATAACAAATTGTATGGAAACAGGATAAATTCTATACTTGACCCCGAAAAATAAATGGGCATTCTTAATTTTTTTTTTTTCAAGTTTAAAGTGTTGTGAATAAGATAAGCATTATCTAAATCTATTAATTATTGATGACACAAAAGATATGGGGACGTGATTCTAGAATTATTGAGGACTTGCATAAGATGATTTTATTCCTTGTTAATTTGGAACGTTTTTTGGTTTAAAACTTTATTCGCTTAGTGTTTTTTTTTTTCTATTTAATTTACTCCTATTTGCTTAGCTGTTAGAATTCAGAGGGGGTTGACAAAACAACATTTTTTTAATGGACTTGTTTGTTATATGCGTAAATTAATTTGTAGGAAAGAAATACAATTAAGGATCGAATCTTGTATTTTACACACGTATATCTTTATGCGCTTATTAACTAAACTACATGACTGAAATTACGTGTAAATTAATTATTACCGAAGAATAACTTTTGTTCGGCAAAATTACTGGCCGAAATCTTTCATTGCGGTCATCCATAGCTTTCAATTAAGCATAGTCAAATCAATACAATTATTACAAAAATTTTTATTTTTATCAGCAAATAAATATTTTATTTGAGGAACAATAAAAGTTAAAAAAATGATAAAACATTATAAGGATATACCTCAACTTTCGAGTGCATGAGTATACATAAAGATATTGACTGACAAAAAAAAAAAGTGAAGAGAAAAATGTTATTTCAGTTTTTTAATAATTATATTGATATTACTATATATTAATTATTTATTTATTTTTTTGGTCAACGATTTAATTGTTTATTCAACTTATATAAATAATCATCATGCATATAGCGTACTATAAGTTTCCAAAACTAAATTTACCAAATCGCTAGCTCTTTTTTTTTGGGTCAAGTATCTCTAGCTCTTATTGTGTACATAATAAGTTGTTGAACAACGTTGGAGCAATAAAAGCGAAAACAGGCTATGCAATCTCCGTGGCTGATCTAGACCCAAAAATATAAAATATCTTAGTGGCTGCGCTTATTGCTTAGGAGTTAGTTACCCCGGTATGGATTCATACATATTATTAATGTGTTATTAATAAAATATCGTTATGTTATTAAAATAAATTATTAAAAAAAATATTGAAATTAATGTGAATATTTTTAATGATGTAATAATATTTTATTCGTAAGATGTAGGAGTAAATCAGAATATAATTTAAAAATATTAGATTTGAATCTTCAATTATATATATTTTAAATTTGATGTAGTTATTACGCTAATTGTACATTAGAAAATGGTAATATGTTGTGAATGCGTAAGAAATCGGGTAGCATTAAGTTTGGAATAATTAGAATTAGGCAACATTAGTACTCAGAATTTAAAATAATAAACGGGAGTCAAAATAATTTGGTAGTATTTTCGACTTTAGGGATAAAAAATTGTTATGGACCTAACCCGCGGAAAGGACACGTGCAGGTCTCATGTGAGCGGTCTAAGCCGCTGGTGCCATGTCGTGTCCCCACGATATGGACGCCCGATTTAAGGCTCAAGGGACATCATCCTCACGTGAAGACCGTTACAGATCCGTACTACCGCCGCAATTCACAGAAGTATGACCGTGACAGGTTTGACTTTGGTGACCCTGTTTACACTATAAATACTTGTGATTAATCTTCATTTGGTACGTTATCACCACTCTATATCTGAGTATTATTCCCGGTGACACATAACTGACTCGACCGTCGGAGTACTTGCAGGTACCCCTCACCGCCAAGTGAGTGGCACGAATTATTCAACCACCGCGCTGGAGACCAGATAGGAGGCCATATCTGCCATGCCAAGGGCATGATAGAACAAAAATTAAATTGGAAGAGAAAATATATGAAAACATGTATAGAAATTTTAATTGATGTACCAATAGAAAAATAAAATAATCAATATCTATGTTCATAAAACACCCTGCGATGTTACCAAAACATCCCGCGTGTTATGATAAGACCCCGCAATGTTACATAAAATATGGATTATTGTAAAATACATATTCAAAATAATTTTTCGCCTGAATTTTTTCCCTCTAACATAAAATTTTGTTCTCTTTTTAGACCAACTTTATGAGATGGAGAAGAGTTGGTGTCCAAGAGGACAAAGCCACGCCGCATAGGTACAACTAGGTACGCGCACACGGACCAAGGCCTGCGAAACCGCCAGCCCATGTGGCGTTAGGGTTGAAAAATCAATAACCGTAAAGAAAATATACCATAAACATAAATAGAAATTTTAATTTATATATTGGTATCGAAAAGATATGATAAAAAATTAAACTTTAAAACTAAAACTAGGACATAAAATAATAAGTGGGAGTCAAAATAATTTGATAGTATTTTCATCTTTAGGGATAAAAAATTAAATTAGAAGAGAAAATATATAAAAACATGCATAGGGATTTCAATGTATGTACCAGTAAAAAAATGAAATAGCTTATATCTATTTTACTAAAACACCCTGCAGTGTTATCGCAACACCCCGTGGTGTTATGAAACTCCCTGCAATGTTGTTAAAAAAGTTATACCCACGCATGTCAAATTCATAAGTTTTATTTAGAATTTTAATTTATTATATTTAAATCATTCACCATAAATGCATTTTAAATGGGCTCATAAAAAAATTAATGGTTTAGATAACCTTATTTTGCTACGTAAAGTGACACGGTTAATTTACAAGATCCAAATCCTCTAAAGTGAGCCCCTTTACAAAAAAAAAAAAAGAATTTATTTGAATTATTAATTACTTAAACGGCTCAGATAATTACATGTCATTTAATTTAAAATTTTAAAAACTGAAAAAAAAGGGATTAACAATTTAATTCGAAATAAAAAAAATATACAATTTAATTTAATTTGAAAATTGTTTTGTTGTTGAAAAAATACAAATGTTTTATTTAATTATATATTTTTTATGCTTTTTACAAGAAATAAAATATTTTTAAATATCCAAAAAGATTTTAGTGGTGGAAATTCATAAGAAAATTAAAACAAGTATTTGTGTACAAAAAAGAGGTATTGGTAATATGGGTGTGTTCATAGGGGTGACAAAGCGGGCCGCCCGCCCCTCCCCACCCGAAACCCGCCACTTATTTTCTTTCTTTCTAACGGTTCTAACCACGACGAATTTCTAATGGTTCTAACCGTAACAAATTTTCTCGACGGTTCTAACTGCGACAAATTTTCTGGCAGTTCTAACCGCGACAAATTTTCTCGCGGTTCTAACCGTGGTGAATTTTTTAGTGGTTCTAATTGCAGAGAATTTTCTGTCGGTTCTACCCGCGGTGAATTTTGTGGCTGTTTTAACCGCGGAATATTTTCTCGCGATTTCTCAGTAACACCAAAAAAAAGAAGAGAGAGAGATAGGGCTTGTTTGAAACATGAAACAATTCTGTATTTTAGTTTTTAAAAACGGTATTATAAAACAGTTTTCAGAAACAGTTTTAAAAAAAAGTGAGTGGAGTTTTCAGAAACATCCAATTCCTCGTATAAATTCACTCATGTGTCCAACTTGCCACAACCCTTAAAAGCCATTTCTACAATTACATAAGATAAGTATTTCAATTTCTGCCCAACAATTAGCCAAAAAAGGAAGGATAAGCAATTACACAAAAAAATAAATTTTAAAAAACTAGAGAAATACTTCATTCCAGAATAATTAGCAAAAAATCTGAACCTCATATCAACACCAACAAAGAAATTACAGTGGGAAAAGGGCTAAAAGAAAAAGAAAACAGAGCAGCATTCACTAATATGTTTGTCTTGCCATAATATAATCTTAACAGAAACACTGTCCGTATTGTCTTTCTTAATTTGAGTTCTAGAAACACTGTCCGCATTGTCTCCCATAATTTTAAACTTCCTATATATTATAAAAAAAAAAGAGATGGAATAAATTAAAATGAAAAGAAATCAGCAACAAAAAATCCACTCAGAGGAGCTATTGAGCGAATTAGTGATTGATAGAGACAGTTTTGAAGGGCTAATCTCACCGTTTTCTAACAAGGGAAAGTGACTAAATTCTAGGAAAATATTGAATTATGCAGAACACACTGTCATAAAGAAACAACAATCAAAGAAACAAAGAATTACCAACAAAGAATTACAAAATTCCAAAGTACAAACATAAGCCCTAAAATTCTCAGAACTGAAACCCGAAGTACAAACATAAGCCATAAGTTAAGTTTTACATGTTCAAGTCATAATTCATAAACCATACAAACCGAAGGTTCTCGTCTATCACACTGCCATCACAAGCAGCAAATGCAACTTAAAGAAATCACTAATATAAATCAATAGTTGTCCTCCTAATTAGTAAGCCAGCTCTCACTAATTCTCACTAAAGCTACTGATTTTCTATTCAGTAGTGATAATACAAAGGAAGAAGCAAAGATAAAAGAAACTCAAGAAACAAATATGACAGTAGAACAAATATTATAAGACAGCAAATATAATTCCTTTTCACAGAAGTTTATAGTTATGCACCATCAAATTTGAATCCTAATACCAACATGTCAGAAACTAATCCGAAATAACAAAATAAGAGAGTTTCTTTAGTACTCTTATTTTTAGCAACAAAGCATTGAAATTATTCAACTTAAAACCCTAAAATTCCTGACTAACAGTGTCGTTCGATTTCCCCTTCTTGTTATCTCTCGCAGCGCTTCCAGCAACTTCCAAAACCTAAATCCCCAAGCTAACCCTCAAAACCAAAAAGACAATACAATTAAACAAAAGAACAAGACGAACCTGATCCAACGTGCTAAGCTTAGCGATGAGAGTGTTGTGAATGCGATGGGAGTGTGTTGTAGAAGAGAGTTGAGACCGAGAAGGCAGGGAAGGGAATGAGAAGAGCGAAGTGGGTTCGATTGAAATTGGGAATTAGGCTGCCAAATTTTCCATCCTCAGCAACAATCATGTAACTTCATCTAAGGGTCAGGATTTGTTTAATCTAAGGGCTGAGATAAAGTGGTGCTGTTGGAAGAGAAGATAGGGAGTGAAGAGAATTACAAAATCTTCTTCGTCTTGTAAAAACATGTAATGTTGTATAGAGAGCAACCTCCTGCTGACACGTATCCTTTGGTTTATGGATGTCTTGCTACTGACGCGTGTCCTGGGGATTTTTGACTCCAAGTTTATTTTTTTACACCAAATCCTGTTTTTGAATTTTGAAACATTTATTTATCTTTTGTGTAATATATTTGTCTGTCAGTTCTTTCTGTCCCTCTGATTTTCCATCACTTCCCAACAAAAGGGCAACACCCTCTAAAGTTCTTTTCTTTTCACCAAGAAAACACTAAACCCGAATGCTCTGTTCTTCAAATCAGCTGAATATCCATTCGCGATTCTTCTTGCTCTAAAGTTTGCCTTACACTGGAACTTTAGTAAGTTGCTCTTCTCCTTCCTTAGTTTCCGTTGGTTGTGGCTATTGGTGAGGTTTTGCTGCTCTGTTTCAACTATTCAAATGCCATTTCTCATTACTTTTACATTTTAATGTTGCAGACCAGAAAAAATGTCTCGGAAGTTTAGCTTAATCGAACAGATTCAGGGGAAAAAAGAATCATGGAAGTTAGCTGTGCCTATAGTTGATGTTTGGTTGGTTGAAAGAGGGAAACATTCATCACTTAACGTGATTTTCATGGATGCTAAGGTAAGGGTGTATTTCTTCATAGCCGTCTCCCCAGTAACTATTTTACAACAACTTATTTGGACATAAACGTAATGGTTCCGTTGAAGGGTGACAAGATTTGGGCTTCTGTTGATTTTGCTAAGATTGAAGTATGGAAATCTGTACTCAAGATTTGGCCTTCTCTCCACATTTTGATTTTCTTTACTAAATCTTCTTATTTATATTGTTCTATTTTACATTTTGTAGGTGAAAATAAAGTTTGATAGATTACCTCTTCAGATCTTCATGTTTATATTGATTGTGTGAGCTAGCCTTCACCTCACTTTTATTTTCCCCCGTACATCACCTGCAATGTTCATTTGATTTTTTGTTTAAAGTTTGGTAGATTCACCTCTTCATGTTTTTGTTTGAATGTAGAAATTATGGAGTATTTTGCTAAATAAATACACTAGGAACAATTTTTGCTTGGTGAGTCTCCCTTTAAGTACCATTCTTAAATTCTTCTCAGTAAACTATTGGGATATTTCTCATGAAGTTATTTTTCTCCATTGAATAGCATTGAGATTTTGTGCTTTAATTTGTTTTTTCTTTAGCTCACTGAAGCCAATAATTTCTTTTTTTTTTCATGTCAGAATGGGCTAACTATTGTACTGCATATGTGCATAAGATTCTATTGGCTGTGACTTAATGCAAGTTATATTTGTGTTGCTAACTATTGTACAACAGGCAATGACTAAAAAATAAATAAATATAAGGTTTCATATGAGTTTGGTGTTAGGATATTTGTTGTTTCAGGATTTAAGATTGGACATGTTTCATATAAAGCCACTAAATTATTACACTTGCTTTTTAATCTCTATTTCTTACTATTACTCTCGGTTTGATATTTATGGGGTCTAATTGTTTTGGAACTTTTAATTTAGAAGATTATATGTAGATCTTTTAAATTACATTACAATAATAAATTAATATATCAGTTAAATTACAACTATAAATTTTACCCTTTTTTTTGTTGTTTACTAAGTAGTAATTAAGAACTTTGACATTGATGATATTGTCAATTGCTGCTAAATGATGCTTACATTTATTCTTGACCACCTCTGTATTATGTACTTTAGTAGTTTTCCATACTAAGAGATGCAAATTGGATTTCTTATTGTTAATGTTGATGTCCCTCAATCTCTTATTTGGCAGGTTGACAAATGATATGCTAATTCTTCACAGCTGGACAAGTTGAAATGTGAAACTTGGTTATTCACCTCTATGTAACAGTGTAGAGGTGAATAATTACATGTCATTTAGCTTAAATTTTTTATATAATTGAATTGGCTGGGCCTCTCGTATAGTTTTTCTTTCTTTTGTATGATTTTTGAAATTTTAATGAGTTGATATGTTTTTTCACCTTTTATAGGGTTTTTTCGTATTCCATATTCGGAAATTGCGGGAAGAGCTCAAAATTGAACTCGAGCAAGTGCAGCCACCAAAACCCTTGCTGTTTTCGGTTGTGAAGGCGTTGCATAAAATAGGTCTAGACGTGTTGATGAACATAGATATTGGTTATTTCATTTTTCTATTGGTAACACCACCGAGCGTTTAATGAACATAGATATTGGTTATTTCATTTTTCTATTGGTACATAAATTGAAATTTCTATGCATGTTTTCATATATTTTCTCTTCCAATTTATTTTGTTATCCCTAAAGTTGAAAATACTACCAAATTATTTTGACTCCATTTATTATTTTTTGTCCTTGTTTTAGTTTTAAAACAAGTTTAATTTTTTTATCATATCTCTTTGATACCAATATATAAATTAAAATTTCTATTTATGTTTATGATATATTTTCTCTACGGTTACTGATTTTTCAACCTTAACCCCACACGGGCTGACGGTTTCCTAGAAAGTTCACTTCTTCTAGCCAAAATTCACACTTAGAAAGCTTAGCGTACAACTGCTTCTCCTTCAGGATTTGTAGAACTATTTTAAGGTGCTCAACATGTTCATCTTGATCCTTAGAATACACAAGGATATCATCTATAAAGACCACTACAAACTTATCTAGGTAGGGATGGAAAATTCGGTTCATGTAATCCATAAATACCGCAGGGGCATTGGTTACTCCAAAAGGCATCACCAGGTACTCATAGTGTCCATACCTAGTCCTAAAAGCTGTCTTAGAGATGTCAGAGGACTTAACCCTAATCTGATGATATCCAGATCTGAGATCAATCTTGGAAAACACTGCGGCTCCTCTCAGTTGATCTATAAGGTCATCTATCCTAGGCAATGGATACCTATTTTTGATTGTGACTTTATTCAACTGATGGTAGTCCACACATAGCCTCATGCTGTCATCCTTCTTCTTTACCAGTAACACAGGTGCACCCCAAGGGGATACACTCGGCCTGATAAATTGCTTTCCAGTAACTTCTGCAATTGGCTCTTCAGTTCTGCTAACTCAGTAGGTGACATCCTATAAGGTGCTATGGATATAGGTCCTGTCCCAGGGTAGAGTTCTATGCTAAACTCGATTTCTCTTTCTGGGGGTAATCCAGAACGTCGTCAGGAAATACCTCTGGGAATTCATTAACAACAGGCAGGTTTCTAATCTCGGGTTCGTCTTCTACTTCCAAGGAGGATAACATCATGTATACCTGGGCTCCTTCCCTCAAGGATACCTTGACTTGGTTGGCATTCAAGAATTTGAATTGAGTGGAAACTGGGAATAACTCAGATGGGTTTCCAAAAACTACAGTTTTATCAAAACAATTCAAAAGGACATGATTGGAAGACAACCAGTCCATTCCTAGTATCACATCTAACTGGGTAAGAGGCAGACAAATTAAGTCTACAAGAAATTCCCTATCCTCAATTGTAATTAGGCAATTCAAACAGCCTTTTGAAGTAAGAACAGGGGTATCTATGGGTGTAGAAACTATTAAGTCATAACTTAAGGATGAAACAGGTAATCCTAGTTTCCGCACACAATCATGTGATATGAATGAATGAGTAGCGCCTGAATCGAACAATACAGTTAAGAGAGTTCCTTTTATAAGGCACTTACCCTGGATTAGGTCTTCTTGTTGTGCTGCTTCTGCTCCATTCAGTGTGTAGACTCTCCCCCTCGTCTTCAAACGATTCGCCTGAGGGTTGGAAGAACCACCTTGCTCCTTTTTCACCTCGTTGCAGTCCCTACTGATGTGTCCGGGTTTTCCGCATCGAAAACAAGTGAAGGTTTTGTCCTTGCAATCCGTGGTCAAGTGTCCTTTTCCACATTTTCCACACCTCAGTTGATTCCCATTCCCGTTTTTGGGTGTTCCTCCAGATGAGTTTCCAGAATTGTAGTTTCTGCCGAATTGTTTGGAACAATTTGAAGGACGCGAATATGGTTTCTTCTTGTTGTAGAACCCCTTTTTGTCATTCTTTTGGGGACCTACGTTCTTCGGTTGAGCGAGTTTCGCCTTGTCCTCGTAAATTTTGCACTTATCAACCAGTGTTGTGTAATTTCGAATCTCCATTGGTGCAAAGACCATAGCTATTTCAGGCCTTAGTCCATTTTCAAATTTCACGCATTTCTGGCGTTCGTCAGGTAGGGTTTCATAGTGCGGGAAGTACCGTGCGAGTTCCTCAAATTTTACAGCGTACTCACTGACAGTCATGCTTCCTTGCCTCAGATCCATAAACTCTTGAATTTTCTGATTCTTGACACTCTCAGGGAAATACTTTCCAAGAAAGTATTCCCTAAATATAGCCCAAGTTATCGCAACACCTCCGGCAACTAGACGTTGTCGAGTGTTGTTCCACCAGTTCTCTGCGTCATCCCTTAGCATGTACACAGCACAAATGACTTTTTGATTATCCGGGCTTTCCAGTGCCTCAAACAATTTTTCAAGTTCTTGGATCCACAAACGAGCTTTGTCGTGGTCATGCCCGCCATTGAAGGTGGATGGGTCTCGCTTCAAGAATCGATCCAAGATGCCTTGCCCAGCATTTCCAGCATTCTGATTGCAAAGTTTGTGTATTGCTTCAGTCATTGCGTTTATAGCCGTAGCTAGAATGTTGTCATTCCCACGAGCCATTTCTTCCTGCGCTTGTTTGTGTTAGCTTTTTGTAGATACATCATGTATAAGATCTATAATAATTTTTTGCAAAGTATTATAGAGAAAAACGTAATGAGCTGTCATACTTCCAGGCCGGAAGGAACGACCAGCTCTGATACCAAATTGTAACGCCCCAATTTATACTAAGCGGAGTGAGCTATTCAATTAAAGTTATTAAGGCTAATTCATCATACTCGTATCGAGAGGTTAAATTTCGAGTAAAATTTTTCGAAACTTAATAGTTGTATATTCGAAACGGTAATGAGACCTAGTCGAATGAAAGTTTAGATTTGGTAACTAACACACATACGATAAGCTAATATAACATAGATATATTAATTAGTCAGATAACAAAACATAAATTACCGGGAATCCTAGACGACATGACAAAAAAATACTCTACCACTCGAAGAGTAAAGATGTCGCACATAGGGAATGCACTGATCAAATATTACAGCCATCCAAAATGTCTTAACGAAAATATAACTAAATAAAGGACGCTGCACTCTCTATCCCAGTATCTTCACTCGGATCACTCTCAGGAGAGCTCTCCCTAGGCGAGTCGAAGAACCAACCCTGGCCACCAGAGTACTGCTCCACAAGAGACGGAGTGAAATAAGAAGGATGAGAAGCGGGTCGGAACGCTGCGGGTACAGGCATGAGACCAGGGGGTGTCCGAATAACCAACGTCAAAGTCGCTCCAATGTAAGTGGACCGGAGCATCGGTAGTGACGGATGAGATATCCAGAAGGATACTTCTCCTACAAAAGTGGACGTCCCACGAGATACATCATGCTCCCAGTAGCCAAATTCAATCGGACAGTTGATTTCCAAGAGGGTCTCTCGAGCCGCCATCAATTGTATCGCGTAATAGATATATACATAGACAGATAAATACAACACAAAACAGAGGAGTGAGATACAGCAAAGTTTGGTAGAAGTAGAGTCAGGATATTTAGATTTTTAAACAGAAAATCTATAATAACTTACAATTGATATTCTCACACGTAACATCACACAACATGCACATTCAAGGATACCATAATGCATGAGACTCCAAAAAAATAAAAATAAAAACGACATCATCGCTAGCGACTCTTTCTATTAAGGAGGTGACCGGGAGTCATACTTCGTTCGTACAAGTCCATGTACCTCAGTACTCTCCACCGATCCAGAATATACTTAGAGACGTGTCAAGGTAACCGAGCTTTTTCAGTGAGTAGCCCGACATCGGGGAGCTACCACCGAGTCCCCTAGGCATCTCACACTCTGGTTAAAGCCCCCAAAGGCCAAAACCCACTCCCTAGAGTATAACGTTATTGTGCCAACGCACCACTTTTACCTTTTATTCCTCCTTAATAGAAGTTTTCGAAAATACTATTTTCAAAACATACAATTTCAGGGTGTTTTAGTACTATTAAGCATAGTTTATCACAAGGATTCAACCAGGTTCACATCTCATCCATACAACTAGGCTCAAACAACATTTTGCAAGAAAGATTGCTAATCACACCACCTTGTCAAATCCTTTACCATAGATTTCAGTTTAATTCTCAAAAACAAAGCAATTATCATGGTATTCATATAATACTCCTAATAGGGAGAATACACTTTTAAAAGTCATATATTCAATTTTCACATTTTCTATATTCTTCTTTTGGCACTTAGGCCTTTATTAACTTCTACTATTAACACCATTGTTTGAAATTTACTTTAGTCCTTCTAGACATATTATCATTTAAACCATATCCAAAAATTATAGAAATTTATAAATAAGTCCAAAACAATCATTTAGCCTTGAAAACATTATTAACATCTTAAAAATGATTTATTTGGTATTAAAAGCTCATAAATTTCGAATATTCAAAAGTTGAAGGAAAAATGGTTTTTCCTTTGTTTCAGTGACTCTTCAGCATGCTGTCTTTTCTTTAAAAGGGGTTAAATAAATATTAAATGATTTTATTTGGTCTCCAATTAATTTATACAGTTACGTCACAGTGTTAGGGTCAAAATAGAATTTTTCCAGAATTTTTAAAACTACTTAAGATGGCCAGAAAAATCCTTCTTTCAAACTGTACAGGATCTGGCAGTAGCTAGTCTAAAAAGTATAATAAATTCATACGTGCCCAGAAAAATATGAATTTTTGATATGATATAGTAGATATATTAACACACAACATATAAATTTTTCAAGAATTTTTGAGTAGTAATACAGTGCGAAATATTTTCTCAAAGTTACAACCTTTTCCAGCAAAACAGAAAACTACAGTAACAGGATCTTCATCTTCAACGATTTTTATAAAATCACTCAGTTACTAAAAATTTATGAAACCAACCCAGAAATGATCCACTTTGAGTCTAGTTTTTCATCAAAATTTTCCTAAGTTAAATCTGTTTCCCAAATGGTGCAGAAAAACCAAAACGTTCTGACTGTTCCAGAAATGACCTTGTGTCACTCAAAAATCCATATAAAATCAAACACAAGATCAAAAATTACAAACGATACCGGAAAGCTAACACACAGATCTATCATCATACAAATTTTCGTACGCATCTAAACAGAATAAGAGCTTTAATGATACGCACAAAGTAACTCCAGTAGCATGAACTCACCAGACAGAATAGAGCAATAATGTTTCAAGAATCGAAATAAGGTCTTAACATCATCCAAAAATTATGAAACTTTACTAGTAGTTAAAACACATCTTAAAATGATTTTTAAGCATGAAGCTGAATTATCCAATGATCAATTCCCAAAATATGGGCTCTAAATCAACCGGCATAAGACAGAACCAGCTTTGAAAGTTAATAAATGAAGAGGGTCTAGGGCCAACCCTCACCCAAATACCCAACTAAATTCTACACTAAGCTATTCTCACTTCCCCTTACCAAGGTTATCTTCAAGGATTAAAGGCGTTGATGAAGGGTAGAGATTCCAAAGTTATCACTACAAGCAACACCAATTTTGGACTCAAGAAAATTTTAGAGAGAAAGGAGAGGAGAAGCTTGTGCTTTGGTGTGTTTGGAAGTGAAGTAGAGTCCTCTATTTATAGAGGAAGTGGGCTGAGTTTTTTGAGGGGTCTTGGAGTGTTTGGAGAGCTTTGTTGAATAGTTGAGGGGTACATGAAGGCATGGTGTGAATAGTTGGAGTGGTTGAAGCAAATCAAGTTCCCTATGTCTAGGGTATGGTTTGACCACATGGAGAGTATGGAGTGTTAGAGGGATTTGTCTTTTATTGATTAATACTCTAGAATGTAGATATGTTTGGAATAACTGGTATATTTCGATCTCCAATATTTTCTAATCATATAATCGGAATCGAAATATTTTTCTAGCGGAATAATTTCCTATTTAGTAATTAATTAGCAAAATTGACAGTGTTACATTATCTACATATTTTTTTTAAGCTAAAATATGCTAGAAAGATAAAAATTTCCACTTCAATCATTATTTAATACTTAGGCATACACACTCAACTTGACAATATCATGGTTATTGAATCACGATCAATCATCATATTACCAAGATAAAAACTCATCTATGAGATAAATAAAACAAATTCACATTTATAAGGTTCTATGCCTTTTTCATATATATTCAACTTTTATCATTTCACAAATAATATTCAGTCAACAATACACTCAAATCATAATTCTCATTTTTCTCTATGCTTTTGATCACCACAATACTTAATTAATTTAAAAATGGATTATGATGAATAACTAACATTTCAATGGCACAAGTAGACGCATAATAATTCTTCTAAAAAATTTGGCCTTGAAACTTGTTGCTTTAAAACACACAATACCACAAGTATTCATCAAAATTTATCACATCAAGTTCTCTTTTCTACTTTTGTACGGTGAATTAAACAGGCATATTACATGAACTTCTCCATACCACAATGAGATGCAATAATTAAATCACCACATATTTTCTCTCTTTTATTTTCGTAAAAATTCAAAGGCAATTTTAAGCTTTATGGTTAACATAACAAATCAATTAAATCTCATCAAAAGATTAATATTCCGAGAAAATACAACAATATTAGTTAATAGCACTGACTGTATCGCATGACTAAAAATAAGAAATTAAATAACTTGCAAAAGTTTAAGGGGAGTAAGCCACAATGAAGTGATCATAAAAAATGAGAACAAGAAGGAACATAGAAAACCCCCTCTTTAAGAACAAGATCAATTATCAATTATGCAAATTAAGTCAAAAGTGTCATATTTTACTCAAAAGTTAAAACTTGATTAAGAAAATAATCCTCAGAACAACTTATTATTTCTTTTCATTCATGTAATTAATTTTAGCAATATTAAGTAGTTCATATGATACACAAAACAAATATAGTTTAGAAAGGAGAACAAATAAAATTTTCAAAATAAATTATAATTCCATTTTTAAAGAATCATACACTGAACTCTAAAAGTAGAGAGACATGCGCAACATAAATCAACATTCTGCATCTTTAGTTTCATATAATAAAACAAGGTAAAATGCTAAGATTAATTGATATAATAATAGCAAATCACTAATCATTTTGGATATTCCACATATGCATTGATGTTAACAATATACACAAGTCTGCCACATAGAAGTTCAATTTCATGTATCCAATCACAACCATTATCTGAAATTAAACTAACATTCATGAAAAAGGTAAAACCCATTTTAAAGCATAAATTTAAATAATAACACGAATCGTTAGACAAGCATAAAATCTCAATGACCAAGATATAAACACAAAAAGTTAGAATGGAAGCACCTGGAGTTCATGCTATAAAGCAAACATATTGGTGTCCCTCTTTCGCTGCCTCAATTAGTCACGTAAACACAACATCATATAGAGGTATAAACCCTTTAGATTGTTGGAAATAATCTAGGAGAGCAACGGAGCTGTAGCTTGAGACGTGTTGATGAACATTGTCCTAAAGGGTTTATCCGGTGTGAATTCCGCAAACCCCCACGATATAACAAGCTCTTCCGATATTAATCGGCATGCAGAAACTAGCGAGAGATAATATCAATATAATCCATAATATATTTAGAGAGGGAAGCTTGAATTAGAGAGAGAAGAGAAGAATGATTTTGATGTCTTTGAGAATTGAGGTGAGACTTCTCTTATATAGGCTATGTACCTGTGAATTCCTATATAAAACGTTAATTAGGACGGTAGCCTCTGATTGGTTTTCAACTTGTGCAGAAGATTAATATGAACGGTGGACGGTGTACTAATATGGACGGTGGAGGTACAATCTATGTTTGAACGGTACCATAAAAAATACTCTTTCCGTCCCAAATTGTTTGGTCTTTTAGGAAAAATTTTTGTCCCAATTTAATTATCCCTTTAAGATACCAATGCAGTATTAATTTTTTTTTATAGTTTTACCCTTAACTAATTAAACATATTCCTACTTTATCACCAACCACTAACCTTTAGGCTTTACTCTCCCAAGTAAATTTTTTCATTTCCGATACATTCCTACTAGTATTAATTACTGGTTGAAAAAGTAGTACTCCAATAAAATTAGTTGATGGGCAAAATAGAAAATTCAATCTAAAATTTACTAAAATTTAAATTAATGATTATATTCTTTAATCCATATACAAAGACCTAAAAGACTAAATAATTTGGAATATAAGGAATAATAATACACTTAAACTTTAAAATACACAAAATTTACAACAATTCTAAAATCACCGTACCGGACCCCAAGAATTACTCGGGATTGATAGTGATAGTAGCACAGGTGTGGTGTAGGCATGCACATGTATGTGCTCTTTGGCATTTCCGTAGTTCTTTTGGATGACCATGGTCATTTCTTAAACAGGCTTCATAAATATCTACAAGAAAATAAATAAAGAAGTAGTTTTATTATGAGTAAAATTAAATTAAAGGATATATATAAATATTCATATCCATATCCTGGTACCATCAAGCTAAGAAAGGAGAAGGTAAAGTTATTTAATTAGTTAAGATGAAGAAGATGATGGTGGTGACAGTGATGGTTGTATTTCTGATATTTTCTTGGCAAATGGAGAGTGTTGAACCCTCTGCTTTCGATTGCATCGATGCTTGCTCTACTGCATGTGTTCAGAGGGATGGTTCGTGATTCTTATTTCCTAGATCTGGATCCATCCTTCATCCTTTTTCCTCTTTTGTATTGTTTTGTTTTTAATTTCTGCTAGTATTTATATTTTAATTTTGTCGTGCAGCGAGGCTTACAGCAAGGTGCGAGCGCAAGTGCCAGATTAAATGCGGTCCAGGTAATCCCCCAACTATTTACTACTAGTAGGACAGAGAGATATTCTTCACTGTGTGTTTAATTTGTTCCAATATTCCTTTGGACACAAACAGAAAACATCTGATTCCCAGAACAGAACAGAACACTATCAGAATAAAGTACTAGTTAACCAAGAAACAAGCTTGTGATGTTTTTTGATACACAAACTTAAA
Organism: Cyamopsis tetragonoloba; assembly: GCA_037177725.1. Classification (NCBI taxonomy): domain Eukaryota; kingdom Viridiplantae; phylum Streptophyta; class Magnoliopsida; order Fabales; family Fabaceae; genus Cyamopsis; species Cyamopsis tetragonoloba. The sequence goes on along the minus strand of CM074125.1, from coordinate 33,205,679 downwards.
CTATTTTGGACAGCTAAGAAGACAGATAGATGTGATGTTTGATCTATGCGCACCTGGCCTGAAGTAAAAACCAACAAACATACGTGCCAGTCTAGTATAAGAATACGATATTAGGAATATATGATTCAGTGCTTCTTTTTTTTTTTTGGTCTTTCCCCAATCACGAGACCAATTTCCATAGGTAAGTAGAGTTGAGGGCCCTCTTAAAACAGTAAGTTAATATTTGGAAACAACAAGGTCTGGGTGGTGTAGTTGGTTATCACGCTCAGACAATTGCTTTTTGACTTATTATTATTTTTGCAGATTCTAAAGTAAAGGAGGAGATGGCGGTTTAACGGTTGAGTGAGTCACTTGGGAGCAAGCAATAATATATACTACCCTGTTTCCTAGCTTATATCATTTAACATTATGATGATGTTTATTCCGTTGTTGTAATATATAGTACCATATTTCATGTTATCTGTTCTGTGCTATTAGCTTCCTTTCATATTTCATTTTATGAAATAAAGGTAGCAAATATATAACTGCATTTCCAATGGAGTAACTCCGATCTGTATGTAAAGCTGCTCAATGTTATTTTTTTTGGTCTCATATTATCTCTAATCTACTTCAGGTAACTAATAACTTGGTTCTCTAATGTTAATGAACCTCGATCATGTGGCTTTTGTTTCAGTTTATTTTGATTTTCTTTAGAAAAATAATAAAATATAGTAGTTTGTTACTTGGTCATAAAAGTTGTTTCCTTAAATAAACTAAACAATTTGATGTGAAGACAGAATGCAATTAAGAGTCTGTTAAGGCAATTGATTAATGAATATGGTCAAAGTATTGTCTTAATTTGTGTAGTGCGGCACGCAGGCAGGTAGCAGCTAATTAGTAGTATGTTATCAATATATCAGAGCAATTTCTCAGCCAACAATGTTACCAGAATTTACAGTGTTCCTGCTCCATTGTCCCTTTGCTAGCTCTCTTGCATCACATGCCCAAGCAGCACCCAACAAAATCCGAAACAAAAGCCCTATTCTTTTCTCCACAGTGCCTCTAAGCACTTCAAAAACCAATGTTAACTTCAATCAGTGAAAAAACAAAATCCAAATTAGATTTAAGGTTTATTCCAAAATGAATTATGCAATATCAAAAGATAATCATGATAAAATGATTTTTATCGATTCAATATTTCATTATTAAGAGAATTAGACACATAAGTGAAAAGGGGAGAGAACCTTTTTCAATTATAGCAAAACCAATCAAGCTAACAATTAACAAAGGATAAATAATTATATTATGCAACAGAAACTAGCTAGAAACAAGAAAAATAAACATTTAATAAAGCTTGATCACAAACACTACATAACTTAGATGATATTCCTATTTACAAAATGTAAGACCTAAAAGTTGAAAATAGTCTTAAAAATTATGAAGTACTAACCTTGCAAATATAGTCTTAGAAATTATGAAGTGCCAATTTTCGCATGAGGACTTGATTGCCCTGCAAAACAAGAAGGAAGGGACAAAAATAAAATAAGTCTTTAATGAAAGTAATGCCCTACGAGCTTTGAATATCATCAGAAACAGTACAAGAAAAAAAAAACTAAGGAGTATATATATTAGATCATAGAAAACCACAAAAAGGTATTGTTTGGAGCCTTACTCTACTCCATTTTATCATGTTTATGTCATTGCACTAAAATCTATTTCAAATGTTGAATTTTCAGAAAATAGGAAACTATTGTAGAATAAAATAAGAAAATGATGAGGGTAGAACTCACCACAACCCAACTACTCGAATGAAATTACAAGCTAGTAACGTTTGAAGTTTAAACATGAGGCTTGCAAATATTAAGGAAAATATTAATTTAACATGGGACAATAAAAATTAAGAATCCTTTCAAAGACACCTAACAGAAATCTCAGAAAAATACATAATCATGGTCATTGACAATTGCAACAAAGAAATAGAAAAATTCAGAAGATTAATATTACCTTTTCTTTCTCTGTTCCGATCCATGCTTTCATGTCAATAGCTAGGATGTACGTTTTATCATGATCTTAGTTAAGTGAAAATTTATTTCAGTTAATAAAAAAGTGACAGATTCTAAATTCAACATCATGAACCACACATCATAGCGTTAAAGCTTTGGCCATTTGAGTTCAGTTAATCAGAATAGTACAACCTAGTGGCTAAGCAAAAAACATAACAATAATTGATCAAAGAATGAAAACTAAATAACACTGCTTTGATTAAATTTTTAACTTCATCTCTTAAAATTTGACAATCCTGGTCTGGTTTTAAGTTTTCACCAAAGAAGAGAATTAATTTAGATATTTTGATAATCTAAATGTGAAAGCTTAGGCTAAGAATGTAGTGAACATAAAAAGGAACTATAATTTTTTACAAAGTACATGTTGTCTTGGACGGTAAATCAATTGATCAAGGGAAATATAAAACAAACAAAAGAGGTTATAGCAAAATTGTGGACATGTTAACACTTAACAATAACTTATTCTAGAGTAACCTTTTAAGAAAAAGGTAGCAAGGTTCAGACCTATTACCAAATTTGCAGCTTCCTTCAACACAGCCTCCAACACTTGCGACTTGTCACCCATTATCGACCACTTCAAGCACCTCTCATAGCAAATGAAAATTAAACTAGATACTCTCTTCGTTCTAAAATATTAGTCACTTTAGGGGATTTCAAATGGATTAAGTAGAACAATTAATTTCTATAGAATCTAACAAAAAAAAAGTGCATAGGTAAACTAAATTAGTCATTGACTTTGAGGTTTACTCAATAGTTTTTGGCTATAAAAATAATAAAAGTAAGAAAAATTAATAAATATAGCATTAGTAATGTAAATGTGACAAATACTTTGGAACAATTTTTTTTTTTTTTTGCTACAAGGGACTAATATTTCAGAATGGAGGGAGTAGTTTACTAAGAAAGAAAACCAGAATTAGTGCTTAGCACAAGTTTTCAACAAATATTTTACCTCCTTCAATATACCAAATACTGCTTTGTACGTGCAAGCTTGGATGTGGGAAACGAAATTGCAAATTCAGGATAACGCTATATGGCAACTTGAAAAAGACAAACAATAATATAAATTGATAAGACCATTATGCCACATAATGTGGGAGGCAGAGATAGAAATGACCGCAAGGAAGAATACAAGAGTTAGGTTAGAGGGTCAAAGCTAAAACAAAGAAAAGAAAGGGCATGTAGCTTAGCTAATATAGCCCTTAGTCTATCCACAGTAGTAGACACCACCAAAGAAACATGTGCGAATCAACGATAACGAAATTGTGCTCATAAAATCTGAATCGAGGGTTTTAGCCTTAAATCGGAAAGTAGGGAAACCCTAAAGGGAGTGATAGAGAGAAACATAGATAGTATAAAGGCTTTGGGTACGGAGGTCTCGCAATAGAGACGAGTGTGTCTTGAAGGGCGATGAGCTCGGAGGAACAATACGTGGTGCACGGCAGCGATGCAGATCTGTCTCGATGGAAGAGAAAGAGCTTGGGCTTGGAAAAGAGACAATGTGACGTGATCATGGAGTGCTTGATGACTGAAGTTCCAAGAAGAGAAAATTAGAAGCTTTGCTAAGGAGATGATGTTATCCAAGTTGAAAGCTTTCTAATTGTAATTGATGATTAATGTAGGGACTGTTTTTGATGTATTTGTAGTATGACTTTTTGCATTTTTAGTCCTTTTAGTTTAGCCTCATTACATTTAGACCATTAGTGTTAGGAAGTATAAATACTATTTGTAAAAACACTTAAACAACTTTTTGATAGAATTGAAATAGATTGAATTGTTTTTGAGAGAATTCACTCTTCTTGTTCATAGCTTGTGAAGCTTTGAGAACCTTGATTCTTATCAATGGAGTCTAGCTCCTTTGTGGCGAATCTCAATAGGATTTATCAACTAATCTAGATTGGCTGTGACATCTCTTCATTAATTCTTCCATTTTATATCTCTTTCCCATATTTTCTGTTCTTGCATTTATGGGTTTAAACCCATTTTCTCAGGGTGCTGTTTGGCACAACATTCTTGAAGGAATTCTTACCAATTGAAGCTAGATCCTACACACAATCACATCATTTTTGGTATCAGCTAGCCTTGGTGCTTCATTTTGGTAAGTTTTTCTTGCTGAATTGCTGTTCAATGCATCGCAGAAATTCTGTTCTTGTTGTTCCTGTTCTTGCGCCTTTTTTCTTCAATCATTGATCCTTGTATTTCTTGATGAATTGCTACAAATTACTAGGTACAATCAGTTCCAAATCACATCCGCAGCATAACCTGTTAATTTGAGGCTTAATTGATCAGATTTTCTTGTTGTTTGGATAAAAAAAATTTCAATCGCAAATTCACTGGTTCTGTTTGCATAATTCCGCGATTCTTAATTCTGCAATTCTTGGTCCTTGATCTTGATGAATTACTGAGAAATCAATCGGTGAATTCTACTCCAATTAATTTCTGCATCATAACCTCACAATTTGAGGATTATTGAGCAATTTTTCATGCTGTTTGGATCTTTCTAGATCGCGATTTCATGGTTATGTTCTTCCTGCATAATCGCATGATTCTGTTCTGAGTTTTGTGTGATTATTTGCATTTAAAATCAGTTAGATTGATTCCATAAAATTCTGAAACAAATATTCCAATTGCATCACAATTCTGCGTATTCAGGTGTTCATATGCTTGTTCTTACGTTTCGGCACATATGTGTGATTATTTGCATTTAAAATCAGGTGTTCATGTGTTATACGCGTACTGCACCTGTTATTCACACTGTTTCTGCTAGCAATTGCATAAATTATGCAGCTTTTGTTGTTCTGTTCATGTTCCAAATTCTGCAGTTCTTGGATTTGTGATAATTGATGCACATTGCTGAAATATTGCTTGCCTGGTAGGTGCTTGATAAATTGCTCAAATCAGAAAATTGAGTGATTCCATGTGTTTGTGAAATTTCCTAAGTGTCATTCCATAGTTACTAGTTGAGTCTACCATTTTTCTTTTAAAATTTTTTTCATTAGATCCATGGAAAATCCAATGTCAAGTTGTTGGTTGTTGTTCCCTACTACAAATTCTTGTTAGATATACTTACTTGTGTGAATTTTAGCACAAATTAAAAATTCTAAATCACATTCTTGCATTTTGATTAGAGTGACTTCTTTAGTAGTAGTTTGATTTGTAATCAAGTGAACTATACAAATCCAGAAAAAAAAAGTGATTTCTGCCACAAAAGAAAAAAAAATATAGTTACTGCCAAAAAAAAAGGAAGTGAAAAAAAAAACAAAAAGAGAAAATAGAGAAATTAGTCAAAAAAGAGAAAAGAAGTTTGCTGTACCAAAAAAAAAACAAAATCAGTGGCTGTGATAAAAAAACAACTGCATGGTGTATTTAGCAAACATCAATTTTTTGGTACCAAAAATCCATTTTTGGCGCATTTTCTGGGCAGTTTTTGGTGAGGCCCAATTAGTGGTGCTAAAAGAAATTCTGGAGTTTTTTTTTTTGGAAAAAATTGAAAAGTATATCTAGCTTCCTAGAGTTTTTCTTGAACTCGTGGGTTTTCCTAGTGTGTCTCCGTTCTTGTGCCAATTTCTCATTGTTGTATTCCATTTAGTGTAGCCTTTTCTTCATTGAGTTAGCTTTTTGTTGTTTGTCGACCTCTTTGTTTTGTCATTGAGTATTTCACTTTGTTGTACTCCTTTGTCACATCTTGCATAGGTTTTTGTTAAATCTTGAGGAGTTTTGCCACTTTGGAACCATCAAGCTAGTCTCTTAGACTAAGTTTTGTGTTCTTTTGAAGCTTTGTTTGCTATGTACTCTCAAGAGAAAAAGTGGTAAAAGGTAAGATAAACTTTTATTAAAGAAAAAGCCTTGAACAGAGTGCCAACACGAGTTGAACTTGAGTGAGATTTGTGTGCTTGTGAGGTCCTTAGATTAGGTCTTATTTTTCATTTTTGATTTGTTGTAAATTTTTCTTTTTTTTTGGTTTAGTTTGAGTCACTTGGCTTGCATAGATTTTTTCCTTTTTAGATACTTGTCTATTTATTTTTGTATTTGATTCTATGGAGCACCCAAATGAATCTTCATCTTTGGGTGGTAACAAGTTACTTCTTGAACAATTGACCTCCCATTTAAAGAAAATTGTGACTTAAGATCTTGAGGGAGTGTATAATGAGTTGGACAACATGAAAGAGTCCAAAGAAGCACATAGAAGCCGCAAGCATGCCAAGGAGAAAATGCATCTTTCTCCTAGGGTAAGTGAAGGTATACCATCTCCATTCCTTAATGCTTATGATATTGATGATCCTAGAGTTGCTAATCATGTTCCTAAGCAACTTAGAGGAAGTACTTCACATAGGACACATAGTAAACATCATAACATGCATGAAGTGTCTAGTGATAGTGATGATGAACCACATGAGTCACCTAGGCATCCTAGGAATAGACATCATAGACATTTGCATGGTGATAATAGACATGATGGCCCTCGGCCAAATGCTAGAAATGTGCATGGAAATGTGCTTGATGAGATACCTCCTTTTGGTGATCATAGACTTGAAAATAGGTATCTTGGTGTGAAGTTGGAGATTCCCACATTTGATGGAAATGTAAATCCGGAAAAATACCTAAAGTGGGAAATGAGACTAGATCAAATCTTTGAGGCTCAAAGGTTTGATGATGAAAGAAGAATTGCTTTGGCAATGGTTCACTTGACAAATTATGCCTTATTGTGGTGGGACAATCATAAGAAAACCATTTTGCCTTGGCATCCCCTTCACAGTTGGAAAGAACTTAAGCCTAGGTTTAGGCTTAGATGGGTTCCCCCTCATTATGTCAAGGAGTTGCATAGGAAACTCCAAAATATCTCTCAAGGTAGTAAAAGTGTTGAGGCATATTATAGAGAGATGTGGATAGCTCTCACTAGAGCTAATATCCAAGAGCTTGAAGAGACTACCATGGCTAGATTTTTAGATGGATTGCATCCTAGAATTAGGGTTATTGTTGAATTACATGATCATGCATCCATGGAAGCATTATTGCATCAAAGTCAAAGAGTTGAATCTCAAATCTTAAGGCAAGATAGAGACTCATATTACTCTTCTAAATATTCAAAATCTCATTGTAGTTCTTATGGAAAGTATTTTTCAAAAATATGACTCTAGAAAAGGTTACAAAAAATGTTTTGAAAAAGATGAGAAAAGTGACTCCAAAAAAGATTGGAAAAAGAGTCACAAAGACCATGATAATGGCCACGGCCATAAGGGTTATTCATCACATAAACCCTCAACTTCAAGGTCTAAGGAAGTTGTTTATGGTAAGGAGGAAAAGCATGAAAAATCAAGTGCAATTAAGTGCTTTAAATGCTTGGGTAGAGGTCACATAGCCTCTCAACGCCCTTCAAAAAAGACCATGATTTGTGTGGATGGTGTTTATCATTATACTTCTAGTTTTTCTAATGATACATCTTCTTCTAACTCTTCTTCTTCTTGTGAAACTTCTAGTAGTGATGAAGAATTGTATCCAAATGAAGGAGATCTACTTGTGGTAAGAAGACTTTTGGGTAGTTATCCAAAGAATGATGATGCATCCCAAAGAGAAAATATATTCCACACAAGATGCTTGGTATGGAATTCTACATGTTCTTTAATCATAGATAGTGGATCTTGTGTTAATGTAGCTAGTACTAGATTGGTTTCTAAACTCAATTTGCCTACTACCCCCCACCCCAAGCCATATAAACTTCAATGGCTAAATGATAATGGTGAATTGCTTGTGGATAAGCAAGTTTTGGTGGAGTTGGAAATAGGTAAGTATCATGATTGCATTGTATGTGATGTTGTGCCCATGGAGGCAACCCATATCTTGTTGGGAAGGCCTTGGCAATATCATAGAAGTGCAATACATGATGGGCATACCAACAAGTATATCTTTGAGTTTAAGGGTTCAAAGTATACTCTAATTCCCTTAAGTCCCAAAGAGGTTGGTCATGACCAACAACTCATGAAAAAGAAGAGGGAAAGGGAACAAATGGAGTTGAAGAAATCCAATAAGAGTTTCACTAACCCTTTTGGTAATGATGAAGGGAAAAAGAGCTCAAAAGGCTCTTCCAAAAGCTCAAAAGCCAAGCATGGCCGAGAGCATTCCCTAGAGGATGAGAACAATTCTCATTCCAATTTACTTATCTTTAAGCATGAAACTAAACATATATTGTTAGCTAGACATTCCTCATATTTGATGCATCATGACTATCCTTGTTTAAATGCTAACATTGAGTTTTTTCCTAGTAGTTTCATGACTTCTTTGAAAGGTTGTAAAGATGTGCAACCATGGGAAGAGAAAGGTAAATCATTGGTTATGCAAGGTATAGGTGATAAATTTGGTTTATTCTTAATTGATCCCTGGCCTTACCTTCATTGGTAAGTATTCTAAGGTATACTTCTATCTTCTCTACTTCTCCTACCTTGAATGATTTGTTGTTTGGTTCTAAATCTTTTGTTGTTAATAGATTTTGGATTGGTAAGCTTGGACATTTGATTGTATTTTACTACAATGATTGTTTGAGCTTTATGCAAATTGTTGATGAGCATGTTATTTTTGTGTCTTTGGTTTAGTGTGTGCAACATGACATTAGCCTTTTAGAGAACCAAGATACTTGTGGTCTTTTGGAACAACATGCTCCATCTTTGATTGAAAATGTGTGTACTACACATGCACTAGTTCCTACATGTTTAGTCCCCAATGAATCTCTTTTGGTTCAACCTTTTTGGACTTGGGACATTGACCTTATTGATGCATGTGATGTGAGTGATGATCTTCCACATTTTGCTTGTGTGTTGAAGTTTTCAAATAATAATACACATGACTATCTTTTATTGTTTGATACACACTCATGTTCATTTGTTTTTCCCTATTGTGTTGAGTGGTGTCCTTTTCGGTTGGTGCAACGGCTTGGGAAGATAATTCTTGTGTTTGATGTGGGTGGTTTGCTTTTACTTGTGGGCTTATTGTTGATTCTCTTTTGTAGGTCACATACCCTTTAAATTCGAGGACGAATTCATTCTAAGGAGGGGAGGATGATGTGATCATGAAGTGCTTGATGAGTGAAGTTCCAAGAAAAGGAAATTAGAAGCTTTGCTAAGGACATGATGTTATCCAAGTTGGAAGCTTTCTAATTGTAATTGATGATTAATGTAGGGGCTGTTTGATGTATTTGTAGTATAAGGACTTTTTGCATTTTTGGTCCTTTTAGTTTAGCCTCTTTACATTTAGACCATTAGTGTTAGGAAGTATAAATACTATTTGTAAAAACACTTAAACAACTTTTTGATAGAATTGAAATAGATTGAATTGTTTTTGAGAGAATTTTCTCTTGTTGTTCATAGCTTGTGAAGCTTTGAGAACCTTGATTCATATCAATGGAGTCTAGCTCCTTTGTGGCGAATCTCAATGGGATTTATCAACTAATCTAGATTGGTTGTAGCATCTCTTCATTAATTCTTCCATTTTCTATCTCTTTCGCACATTTTTTGTTCGTGCATTTTTGGGTTTAAACCCATTTTCTCATGCTGCTGTTTGGCGCAACATTCTTGAAGGAATTCTTACCAATTGAAGCTAGATCCTACACACAATCACATCACAATGCAAGTTAGGGATGAACATGCGTAAAAGAGATAGACCCAGATATTTTTGGGGTGATTGGAAAAAATTACCATTAATTAATAGGAGGGAAACCTTGCTTCCGAAAAAAAGTAGTAATACATTTTTTGTTGAGTGATTGGCTATTTTAGTTTCTAACTTTGTAGTCACAAAGCATTTTGTAAGTCACTCTAGTCTCTTAAATTAAGTGACATTGACGAAATGCATATGTGACATGCTAACTGTCTATATGACACGTTATTTATCACATATGAGTCCATGTAAAAGATCAAACGATGTCGTTTTGCTTAATCGCCAAAGTTACACAGCGTTTTGGGGTTTAAAATTGAGTTATATTGTAAATGATTTGAAGGACTAATAGAGTTATCTATTTTGAGATTAAGAAAATCAATATCATTTTATCGCTTACTTGAATTCCCAAGTGTCAATTAACCTACAATATAGGCATTTAATGTGTCATGTAGGAATTTTGCTAGTGTCACTTAATATCACGGACTAAAGTGACTTACGGTGTGCAAAGTCAGGGACTAATTAAAACATTTTAGAAATTCAAGGACTAAAATGCCTTGTGACTTAAAAGTGATAGACCAAATCAGTAAATAATATTTTTATTAATAATATAACAACGGAAAGAAAAGGTAATACATGGTCTTTTCAAAAGAAATAAATTTTTGTAAAATGATAAAATGTCTTCAATGAGAGAAAAAATATGTTTTATTATTTTTGAAAATAAAATAATTACATTTATAAAGTGATAAAATTTACATTTATATAAAATGTGCATATAAAATTTCTCTTTTTTGTTGTTGTTGTTATTTTATGAATTTTTAGCTGGAAAATTTGTAGAATATTATTATCTTTATTATTTTTATGGATAAATTCATATTTTAGTACTATAATTTTATCTCAAATTTTAATTTGCTCCTTTTATTTTTTCTTCATATTAGTAATTTATCTTTACAATATAATATGATCATTTTTATTAATTTTTTATGATAAATAATTAACAAGAATGCCCACAATAATGTTTTTATCCATGACTTTTTTTTACATCCAACAAGTATTTTAGATATTTTTATTAATTATTTAATGAAAGAAAATGAAGCAAAAATAAATAAAGGATCCAAAAAAAAAAAAAAAATCAAACTTAAATTTGGTATGAAGTTTAGGGACCAAAAAAATATTTTTGCTTTACTGTATTTATTATAATAATCACTGTTAATTTATTTATCTTTTAACTAATAAAAGCCCATTTTTTTCAATTAAAGCTCAAATACACCTTCAATAATATAATCAAGATATAAGCATTTAACTAAAAAAATAGAGACATACAATTCAGATTAAAAATAAAAACTAAATATTAGATTAAAAACAAAATTAAATTTATATCTATTCAAATCTATATGATTTAATAAAAAATATAACTTAATTGAATTTTTAATTGCCTCATATCAATTTTTAATTAGATTGATAAGAGGGCATAATGTCATTTTGATAGAGATGACACTAGAGAAACCACCATATAATATATGGATCATGACACCATGAATATTGACTTAGCTATTAGTAAGAAAACATGTAATATACACATACTAGTTAGGGTTGATTAGGCTCAAATATATTTTTTGGTTACTATAATATATTCTCGGGAAGTAAATTATTACTGGTACTTTTTCGAGACTAAATTGAACTTTAGCTCAATTCTTGAGGACTAAACTGTGTGTCGTTTATAGTTTGATACTTTAGACACTTGTTTAATAAAAAATGACAACTTCCAAATTATGAAAAAAATACTATTAAAAAAAGTTCAAATTCCTAAATGCAAAGGAAATTCATTTACCTCAAATATATAGTAAGAAAGGTGTTGTGATCTAACTTGGCGGAGATACTAGATGAACAAGGTAATCCTTCTGGCAAGCAGGGAATAATGGAGATGACTCTTCGGCTTGAGCTCCAGCGGCGATGGTGTGCACCTGCAAGGACTCCAACGCTCAAGTCAGTGAGTGAATTAAGGTTGTATATGTTGATAAGATAATTATGTACCTTGCAGGGTGCATTTATGATGGTATTTATAGAGGAGCGTATGACCTGAGTGTGGATCATGTTGGGCCTGGATTTGGTGCCTAGGCCAAATCCATACTTCCTTGGCCCTGATCTCAGGTGACACCCTGCGCCTAAGACCTACCGGGATGTATCAGGGATTCCTGTGAGGAACCCCCTTCGGCATGTTCAATTGATACCAGGATATCGCTATTCTGGTCCACAACAGTTGCCCCCCAAGTCCTCGAGCTTATCGTGTGGAAGTCGGCGCGTTCATTTTTCATGCGGGACCTTTTCCAAATTATTTAGAACTCGGCATAATCACAGCATGATCTTCTGAGATAACAGTTGGTTTTCTTTCAACGGCGTGTTTTACACGCGCTTTCCCTCAGATGATGTGGCATGATGATTAGCGTGGCCTTGGGTCTCACGTTCATTAAGATGATGTGACAGTTTTTACTTTACCATTTTCACCCATTACATTATACTCGTCTTTTCAAGTTTCATTTATTTCATTCGCGCCTTTCTGCCTTCTCTGAAACAAAGAACTCTTCAACTTTCTTGTTCAGCTTCCTCAGGCTTCCGTCTGCAAGTTCTTTGGTAACTGGCAACGCCCTTCATCAGAACACACCTATTTATTTCATCAGCAGGTATTTCTTTGACTTTCTGTCGATTTATGCTTCTTTCGTCGATCTTTTTTCTGATTTCTGGGTTGTTCTATTGTGTTTTACCCCATTCCTAAGGTTTAGTCGTAGTTGTCCGGTTCAGCATCTTTCAAAAATGGCCAATAATGTTATTGTGTTGTCAAGTGATTCGTCTTCCGACTCCAATGATTATGAGTTTCTTGCTAGTTTTGCGAGAAGACTTCCAAAATTATTGCCCCCTGTCAATTCTAAACTTGTTCCAAGTACGCTTTCCATAGCCAACCCTGGTTATTGTGAGTCTGCGCATCTTTGGTTCTATCCTCTGTATTCGCGGAGGGTAGAGAGTGGTGAGTCTGTTACCTAGAGCGTGAGTGGATCCTTTAGTGCTCTAAACCCTAAACCTTCTGCTCTCCACCTTGCTTCAACCCATCTTCCAGACGAGTGTAGTTCCGAAACTCATGTTTCTACTGAACAAGATTCTGATCGTCGTGCTCCTAACATGTTGTTTCCCATTATTCATCCAATGGCTAAGGAAAACAAAGAGTCTTTCCATCTCAGGGAACCATCGGCAGATGAGAAGTCCTTGTCTATGTCGTATTCTTTAGATTCTGAATCTGACCTGGCTTATTCTCCTTCATCTCACACTTATTCCTCCCCAGTATCTGACTTGTCTTTACCTTGCCATGTAGATATGAATCCTGCTCTAGAGGAAATACCTGATTGGGATGATTCTCGCGTTCCGGGTTCTTTTGCTAGCATGCCGGTCATGGGCGGTGCGAGCAGTTCTAGAGGAGCAGCTGTTGGAGGGACGGAGGGGCCTAGTACCTCGAAGCCCCCTATAGAATGCCGCCCAGAATGGAAAGAGCTAAAAATATCTGGACATTCTTGTGGGCTCCTATCGATTTCATTAAGGAGGAGTGTTCCATTAAAGATAATGTCCAGCTGAAGGTGGTGGAAAAGAATTGGAGAAAATGTTTTCATTATGGCCCCAATTCTCCCGATACTGATACCAGTATCGACCCTTCCACTAATCACAAGCTGATGATTCCTGACAAGAACGAAAGAGTTTGCACTCCGGCAAAGGATGGCGAAGACTCTTACATCATGATGTTTGAGTCTATATGGGAACATCTTAAGATTAGGTTTCCCTTTTCTGACCTTCAGATTGAAGTTCTACATAGTCTTCACCTCGCCCCTACACAACTTCATCCCAATTGTTGGGGGTTTTTAAAGTTTTTTGAAGTTTTTTGTTGGGCGAACAAGTGGAAATGTTCTTCAGCTCATTTCTTGTATATTTTTAGTCCTTATCGGGGTTTGAAGAAGACTTGGGTATCCTTGCACCACCATTCTGGGATCCCTCAGTTTTTTACCCCCTATGAGGATTCTTTCAAGGCTCATAGGGATATTTTGTCAAAGTCATCCCTCGGACCAGCGATCGTACCCCCTTCTGGATAGGGGAAAATAAGAAACCACTCCTCCTGCTCTATTGGACAGAAGAGCACTATGGGAAGTCTCTATCCCTTGTCGAGTTCGAAATCGGTTTTTTTGAGGATGAGGATTAAGAGACTTTTCAGAATTTGTGTAAATTTGTCCAGCAAGGCGGGATTCCTATCACTGCAAGGATGTGCTAGGAGCTTCCCGTCGCAATCAGGCGGCATGCTTATGTAGGATGCCATATTTTCATGTGATCTCATCATTTTGGCTTGATGTCGGTGTTTCTTCTTTGGTTGATAATTGTGTTTTATTTTCTACAGCTAAAATCATGGCCAGCTACGCCAACCGCTCTTCCAAGCGTGATGCCAAAGGAAAAGGAAAGGTTGGTACCTCGGCCCCAACGCCTGCTCCCATTCTTGCTCCCGTTCCTGTCCTGATTAGCTCCGCAAGGATAGCTGCTTCACCCGTTCCTTTTGCCGGAACCATAGCTGTTGTTGGCGGGATTTCTTCAGTTGGAAAGTCAGTGCCCCCTACTTCCAGGACTAAAGTGGCACCAGTCCAGCCTAAACGCCGTCGTCTGACAAAACAGGGTATATTCCGATCTTAATTAATACATATAGAGGTTAGTTGTATAGCTACCTGCCTTATCTCGTTTACGTGTTTCTTGGATTTCAAGTGATCATTCCGGGGATGTTTAGGAGACTCCGGGCGAGATGAAACCAGTTTTGGTGGCTCCGTTTTCAACTCCTTCTTCAGACTGGGATGGATTTAAATCTCCCTTGATCAAGTTCCAGCATGGGGACTTTTTCACAAAAGGCTTATGCCGTGAAGGTATGCTTGTATGTTGTCCATTTCCTGTATATGTGGGTGTGTAACATTACTCTGACATCTTTTTTTTCTTTTGCAGGAATAGACCAAATCTCTTATGGGTTGGACGACCATGAGTATGGCTATGCTCTAACACGTTCATGACCAGGCTGAGGACTTGGGTCAAGCCACTTCCCTGAAGGCCCAACTGTGGGATCTGAAAGATGATATGGACCTGAAGGAGGATTTGCTTAAGAGTTCAAAAGAGCAGGAATCCCAGAACTCTAAAGATCTTGCTTCCTTGAAGCAGAAGCTATCTTGTGCTAAGGAGGAGCTTGCCAATGAGAAGGAGAAGAATGCTGGCCTGGATGCTGAGAATATGAAGCTGAAGGATGAAGTCTCTCATCTTAAAGCTAAGGCAGATTCTATAATTTTGCTATTATTGCCTTGCATTATGAGCTCCAAAGGACGGCTACCAAGCTTCAGGAGACTCAAGCTGAGCTTCTAGAAACCCAAGAGAAGCTGGAGGAGGCGTATCAGGACATGGATACCACAGTAGATGATTCTTACCGGGATTATGTGAAACACTTCACTTTTTGAATCCCGGGATTGAATTTAACACCTATGGTCTCCGCAAGTTCCATGGTGTGAAGGATGGGAAATTCTAGGACTTTCATGATTGCCATAATCCTATCCCTCTAGATCCTGCTGATCCCCGTCTGGAGCCGTTTGACTGTCGTACTCCTCCTCCATCTGAAGTTGTTCCCGAAGCTGGGGGTGCCGATGCCGGAGGGATGCAATGATATTCCTGACTTTGTTACGTATTTTTATTTCTTTTTGTAAGCTTGTTTGATCATTTATGAACAAGGTTTATCATCGTTTTGACTTTGTACAATCCCGATGATCCGGGTTGGTTATTTACGTATGATTTCTACCTTCGAATTTGTCTTGAAATTCTTTTCTTTCTTTATCGCTTTTCGATATTTTCACCCCTTTATCTTAGTCGGTGAGGCTTGGCCGTGATGGCGCTTCTTGTTAAGTTGAGTATTGGGTTTTCTGTTGGTCGTTTTTCTTATTGAGGTGTAATTATCATGGCACCCCTATTCTCCATGTTAGGAGGGAAAGTTATTTGTACTTTCTCTAAATTTGCAGCAGAGGCTTATGGTACCTCATTGCTTCTGGCTAGGGTTAACCTATGAGGGGCCCCTTTTGAAACTGTAGCTAAGGTTTAACCAGAATGGTACCTTGTTTCATTTGGCCTATTTGTTGTATGTCGGTTTTGTTTTTGAAGACATTTTCATCTCGGCTTTGTTGTGCCCGCTGTCATTTTGCTTTGATCTATCTGTTGTCTAGAAACTTAATTAACAATATTTATACGATATGTAACAGAAGTAATGCTTTTATTGATAACATAAAGCAAATAACAAGTGGGGGCCTCATTAAAACCTCTAGCAGTTAGGGATAAAACCTGCTATAGGAAAAAGAGTATCCCTTTATTACAAAAAATGTCAATTACATAAAAATTTAACTATAATACCACTTTAAGTTTACGACATTAAGCGTCCTTGGTATTTCCTTGCCCTTGAGAGTTTCTAAATGATATGCCCCATTAGCTACAACGCTCTTGACCCGGTATGGGACTTCCCAATTTGCTCGGAACTTCCTGTCTTTGGCGTTCCGATTTTTAATGCTGGCCCTTCTTAGGACTAAGTCACCAGTTTTGAAGCTTCTTGGGACTACTCTCAAGTTATACCTTTGAGCGACCTGTTGCTTCTGAGATAGTTCCCTGAGTCTTGCTATTTCTCGGATCTCCTCCATCATGTCGGAATCCTCCCGTAGCAATTGTTCATTCTCCTGAGTGGGATACATGATTCTCCAGGATGATTGTCCTATTTCTACCGGGATTACTGCGTCCAATCCGTAGACCATTCGGAATGGATTTTCTCCAGTAGAACTATGGGGAGTGGTCCTATAGCTCCAGAGTACTTGGAAAAGGTCTTCCACCCAGCTGGTTCTGGATTTCTCGAGCCTCTTCTTCAAGCCATTAAGTATGACTTTGTTAGCAGATTCTGGTTGTCCATTGGATTGTGGATGTTCCATGCTAGCAAAGTATTGTTTGATGTGAAGCCCCGCTAACATTTCTCGACATTTTTTATCAATAAATTGAGTCCCATTGTCACAGATCACTTCTGTCGGGATACCAAATCGGCATATTATTTGCCGAAACACAAAATTCTGAGCTTTAACTGAGGCTATGCTAGCCAATGGTTCTAATTCAATCCACTTAGTATAATAATCAACAGCAACAATAAGATGTTTCAACTGACCTGTAGTTAGTGTGAAAGATCCAACAGGTCCAACTCCTAAGTGTGGAAAGGCCATGGGGTGGAGATGCTATGCAAGTCTTCAACTGGGATGTGGGATATCGGACCGTGCTCCTTGCATTTTTGGCACTTCTTCATGTGATCAGCATCATCTGCATTCATGGTTGGCTAGAAGTATCCTACTCTTAAGGACTTTCTTGGCAAAGATTTGCCTCCAATGTGGTGGCCGCAACTTCCCTTATGGACCTCGGTGAGAACATACCAGGTCTTGGATGGTCCAATGCATTTAAGCAAAAGAGTTGACAATCCTCTTCTGAACAGTTGTCCTTCGATCACGGTATACCGGGATGCCGTCTACACTAGCTTCTTTGCTTCCCGGGCATCTTTTGGGAGGGATCCTCTAGTAATGTGTTCTACTATTGGAGCCCTCCAATCATCAGCTTCAACTTGCAGAATAGTACATGGAGAGGGAAGAACTTCTAGTACCACTGACTTCAGGGTTGATGATGATTTTGTACTGGCCAATTTCGATAGCAAGTCTGCACGACTGTTTTCTTCTCTAGGAATATGCTTGATCTCGAACTTAGAAAGCCCGAGCAAACTTTCTTTAACTTTGGCCAAATACCTTTGTAGCAACGGTTCTCTGGCTTGATACTCCCTTTTAATTTGGGACACCACCAACTGGGAATTTGAACACAAAGTGATTTCAGTGGCTCCTAACTCTTTTGCTGCACGTATCTTGGCTAGATAAGTTTCATATTCCGCCTGATTATTAGAGGTTGGGAATTTGAACTTCAAGGAATATTCCACAGTTACTCCCTCATCGTTCTCAATCAGTATGTCAGACCCTGCTCCTTTTGGATTTGAGGATCCATCTACATAAATTGTCCACGATCCTCTGGGTTCTCCTCCGAGATGGGTCATCTCGACGACAAATTCTGCCAAGGCTTGTGCTTTGACTGCTTGATGGGCTCATAAGAAATATCATATTGTCATAAATCTATAGCCTAGGTCATCATTCTACCGACCAAGTCAGGCTTGTGTGAAATTTGCCTAATGGGCTGGTTAATTCTTACCATGATGGGATGTCATTGGAAATATGGTCTCAGCTGCCAAGATGCTAACAACAGGGTGTAAGCCACTTTCTCTAGCCGTTGTTAGTTCAACTCTGAACCTTGTAATGGGTCTCTGACATCGGGATTCCTCCTTTACTAAAGCTGCGCTGATTGCCTCGTCGGTGACCGCTAAGTAGAGATACAATGTCTACCCGGGGTTTGGGCGAGATAAGACTGGTGGAGAAGACAGAAAATTTTTTAACTCCCGAAATGCCTCCTCACACTCTTCGTTCCACTGGAATTCTTCTTTATGACATAGGGTCCTGAAAAATGGTAAACATTTCCTCGCCGAGGCTGGTAGGAATCTCGTCAAGGCAGCTATCCTCCCGATTAATTGCTGGACCTCTTTGATGGTCCTGGGACTCTGCATATTTAACACGACACTACATTTTTCGGGGTTGACCTCAATCCCACGACTGGTTAGCATAAATCATAGGAATTTATCGGCTTCTACGCCAAAAGTACATTTGTTAGGATTTAACCTTAAATCGTACCTGCGCAGTTGCTGGAAAGTTTCTTGTAAGTCCGTCACTGGGTCTTTATCTTCTAGGGTTTTTACTATCATATCATTGATGTATACTTCTAGGATCCTGCCAATCTAGTTTTCAAACACTCGACTCATCATTCGCTGGTATGTTGCTCTCGCATTTTTCAAACCAAACGGCATCATCGTGTAACAGTAGACACCCATGTCGGTTATGAATGTCGTTTTCTCTTGATCCTCAAGATTCATCGAGATCTGATTGTATCCAAAATAGGCATCCATAAAGGACATGTATTTGTGGCCAGCGGAGTTATCAACAAGTTTATCAATGCAGGGCAAAGGGAAAGGGTCTTTGGGGCATGCTTTATTCAAATCGGTATAATCTGTGCACATTCTCCATTTCCCATTATCCTTCTTCACCATAACAACATTGGAGAGCCAATCTACATAACGTATCTCGCGGATGAAGCCGGCATCTAGGAGTTCTTTTACCTGCTTTTCGATGGCTGTCGTCCTCTCAGGACCCATTTTCCTCTTCTTCTGAGCTACTGGGATACATCCCGGTTTTATAGTGTGACGATGGCACACAAACTCGGAATTGATGTCAGGCATGTCGGAAGAGACCCAAGAGAACAAATCTTTATTCGATTTCAACAGTTCAATGAGCCGCCCTTTGATCATAGGGGGAGATTCGCCGCTATCTTAACAGTCTAATCCTCTTTGGGTCCTATCTGAACTAAGATTTGATCCCCCTCAGGTTGGGGCTATTGAGATTCAAAGTCTGCTCTAGGATCTAGGTTAGTCATCATTTACCCCTGCATCCCGGGTTAGGTCCCGTCGTTCCATCTTCTGTTGTCCTTTCTCCTCTGTCTTTACCGGGAAGGTAGATGGTGCTTTTGTGATCTTGAAGCTCTCTTGGTAGCATCTCCTTGCATCGCTGCTCTTTCCATGAACCGTGTCTATTGTCCCGTTCTCACCCGTGTATTTCATGGCTAAGTGGATAGTTGACACGATGGCGCCAAGACTGTTCAAGGTCGGGCGTCTAAGTGGATATTTGGTGGACCTCGAACACGTTTAGATTGGCGGCAATGACTAATGGCTCATTATCCCGGATGCGTTCTTCCGACAAATCTGCATCTGAGAAAGACAATACCGGGTTAGCTATATAGGTTACCTTTGAGCAAGAATCTCTCGCATTCCGAGTCCTTTTCTTGTCATCGAGACCTTTCAAGCTGGCCCCCCTGCTATGACTTGTATCATCCCCTTGGGAGGGGATTCTTGAGCTTGTCTAGGACTACGGGATCTATGTCGTCCTTCAGTTTGCTGATCTCGGTTCCTGGGGGGAGATCTCGGAGCTTGATTCCGGGGAGATTGGCATCGTCGGCGATCCCTCCTTTCCGGGGAAGCTCGAGCATAATTCCTGAGCCTGCCCTGTTAGATCAACTTTTCTATAGCATCCCGGTGGTATTCACAGTAGTTTTTTTTAAACTTCTCGACCATCTTTAGTGGCGGCGACCTGTCTCTAAGTACGGAATGCATAACTTCTTTCAACACAGCGGGTGGCGGGACCGTCAACAGGGTATAGTTTGAGAATATACCCCTACGCTTCTTTTCCCCGGGATTGGTTAGGAGGAGTAGTATTTGTTTTGTCCTCCCTTTTGGCTGCTTGGGCCTTCTCCCATTCTTCTTTTCTGATCCACTTTTCAGCCCGTACTTTCAGATCATCCATGGAAACGGGCTTATCACTTGCCAGCTGTTTGGCGAAAGCCCCCTGTTTCAATCCTCCGACAAAGAAATATGATACTAAGTTAGGCTCAACATTCCTAACTTCCAAAACTTCATTGTTAAAACGAGTTATATAATCTCGCAGAGATTTGTCTTTCCCTTGTTTAATAGTTTCTAAATGGAATTCAGATTTAAATTGTCGTTTACTACTAGTAAAATGAAGGATGAACTTATCTTTGAGGGTCTTCCAATTGCTGATGGATTCAAGTGGAAGGTTTGAGAACCAGTGACGTGCAGCCTTGGACAGTGTGAGGGGGAAAACACGACACACAATGGCTTCATTTACCCCCTAAAAATACATGGCCCTTTCGAAAGTGCTCACGTGTTAAGTGGAGTCTTTAGTCTCGTCATACTCCTTTAGTTGCTTGGCAAACTAGAAGCGCTGGGGAAATGCATGGGATATGATCCAGGGAGTAAAGGGGTTGTCAATGTAACCAAAATCCGGGATATTCTTTGCTATGTGCTCTTGTTACCCGGCATGCTGCCCCCCAGGAGGGACAGGTGTTAGGTTAGCTCCCTCCACCCGGGATAGGTGTGGGGTACCCTCATGTCGTCGGCTTACCCGTACTTCCAACTGTTTCTCCGAGTTTTTAGGCTCGCGATCCTTATCCCCATCATGTGCGGACTTCTGTTGCTGCTTCTCCCCTTCGAGAATCAGATCTTTCTCCGTGTTTTCTGCGTCTGCTTAGTTATGCTTCTCAGCTCTCTCCTCATCCAAATCCTTCTCAACAACTTTCTCCTTACCCTTTCGCTGTTGTTCCTTCTTTTTAGTACTGCAATTTCCTTGGCCTGGGCCTGCACCAGCTGTTGTAGCTTACGGAATTCTGCTTCGATATTGAAGTGCTGTGATGCCCCTGCTTGGTTGGAAGCACCACCTTGTTGTCCTTCTCCTTGATTCTGAACACTCGGATCGTTATAATCTCTATTTCTAGTAGAGCAAACCATCGTTGATTGTGGATGAAAGTAAGGCTTTTGATGCGTTCCCCACAAATGGCGCCAATGTTGTGATCTAACCTGGCGGAGATACTAGACGAACAAGGTAATCCTTCTGGCAAACAGGGAAGAATGGTGATGACTCTTCGGCTTGAGCTCCGGCGGCGGTGGTGTGCACCTGCAAGGACTCCGACGCTCAAGTCAGTGAGTGAATTAGGGTTGTATATGTTGATAAGATAGTTACGTACCTTGCATGGTGCATTTATGATAGTATTTATAGAGGAGTGTATGACCTGAGTGTGGATCATGCTGGGCCTGGATTTGGTGCCTAGGCTCAATCCATACTTCCTTGGCCCTGATCTCAGGTGACACCTTGCGCCTAAGACCTACTAGGATGTATCCAGGATTCCTGTGAGGAACCTGCTCCGGCATGTTCAGTTGATACCGGGATATCGCTATTCTGGTCCACAAAAAAAGGAAATTCTACAATAATATCTTCAAAACGCAACATGATCCAACCATTAAAGTGGGTTGTCTTATTCAAATGTGATTGGTTTGATCCTACCATTGGTGGAAGACCAAAGATTAATGGACAATACGGTATTGTTCAAATTCGACACATAGATTTTATGGAAAATATGATCCATTTATTGTTGCACAGAAGGTGGTTCAAGTATATTTTCTTCCACATCCAATAAGCACAAGGGATAAAGCTGATTGGTGGTTTGTAATCAAGACCAAAGCTAGGGGCATTCTTCAGGATGAGCAACTTGACAATTTTGCGTATCAAGAGAATTTTGTGGGTCACATCTCAATAGACCTTGATCCACCTATTACTTTACTTGACACAGATTGAAGATTTTACGAGTTTGATGGGTCTGATGATGGTGACAATGAATTTATTGATGATGGTGGTTATGATGATTATGAAGATGACATTGAGGTAGACAAAGAAGAGAGAGACCTTGATGAAGATGTAGAATTTATTTATAATAGGGATAGTGAATAGTTGTTTTGTATTTTTTTTAAATTTAATTATTGTATGTATTGTTTGAACCTTAATATTGTGATAGATTTAAATCTGTCTTAATGCATAACTTGATGGTTGTCTTATCTTTTATACCTTTGTAACTATTGTCTTTCCTTGAGAAGTTTAATCATGCAATGTGTAAAAAAGTTTGTCATTTTAAATGTCAGGTAAAGGGAAAAGTATATTTGGGGGGGCCTTATCAGTAAGAACTCAATACCCTTGAAGACTACTTGAGTTCATTTTACGAGCATCACTATTTTGTGTTTTTTTTAATGACTCGTGGGTTTGAAGCTCATTTGCTATCATTGTAAATAAAAAAAATTAAATTAGCTTTTATATTGATATAGATTGGCCATATTTGTTTATCAAAGTAAAGAAGTGTAATTAAAAATAATACAAGCTAAAAAGGACAAGATATAACAAGTTTAATTTAACATCACAATAAAATTATCTATATGAAATTGTGTGCAAATTAATGAGAAAAAAATGCTTAACAAGGAAATCTTATGTGGATGATTTCAGATAGATATGAGATAAAGCCAGTGACAACACGAAATAATCAAAGAACTCAAATTTGCATGAGTAACATAGTCAAATTAGAGACAGATTCAACAATTACACGAAAATTATTAAAACATAATTGAAATTTGTCTCTTATAAATATGAAAGATTCCAATGGATTTAAGATAATGTCAAATCGCATCAGCAATCCAAATGGATTTGAGACGGGTTCAGTAATAACACAAATTTGTTAAAACACAGGTGAAGTTTGTCTCTAATTTGTGTGAACGTTTCCTGTGAATTTGAGACAATATCAAATCTGTATGAGCAATCCGAATAGATTTTATATTAGAGAGATTCAATAATAACACAAAGTTATTAAAACACAAGTGAAGTTTATCTTTGATTTGTACTGACAATTCCCGCGAATTTGAGATAAAGTCAAATATGTATGAGCAATCCGAATGGATTTGAGACGAATTTAACAATAATACCATGTTGTCAAAGCACAAGGGAAATTTGTCTCTAATTTCTCATGGATTTTAGACAAAATTAAATTTGTATGAGCAAGCCACACATATTTGTGACGGGTTAACAATAACACAAAATCATTAAAACACAAGTATAGTAAGTCTCTAATTCGTATGAATGATTCCCACGGATTTGAGGCAAATTCAAATCTGTATGATTAATCCTCAAATATTTTAGACGGATTCAACAATAACTCAAAGTTATAAAAATACAAGTGAAGTTCGTCTCTTATTTCGATGAACGATTTACACAGATTTGAGACAAAGAAACCAATAATACAAAATAATTGAATAGAAAATATAATCTGCCCATATCTCATGTGAAAGTTACACATGACTTTGTGACAGAATAAACTAAAACAGAGAATGGAATCATTAACTGTGGCGTGTCTAAAATTTGTAGGAAACTAGAGACGAATTTTAGATGGATTTTATTTTAAAATATCAATGATATGTTATTTATTTGAATTTGTGCAAAATGTGTC
Source organism: Cyamopsis tetragonoloba (assembly GCA_037177725.1). NCBI lineage: Eukaryota > Viridiplantae > Streptophyta > Magnoliopsida > Fabales > Fabaceae > Cyamopsis > Cyamopsis tetragonoloba. The sequence goes on along the minus strand of CM074125.1, from coordinate 33,181,896 downwards.
CCAAATTTCTTCGTGATATTTTGGCGGCAAGATGGGGGGAAAGTTGGGACATAAAAGTGATAGATTTCTCACGATTTTTTTTTTTTAACATAAACTGTCTCAAAACCGTGGAAAATCCATCCCAAATTCTAAGGCGTTTTGAACAAAAATTATTCCGTCCCAAATTTACGTCTCTTAAAGACATTTTTTAGTAGTGTTTTATGTTCTTGTATTATATTTTTTAGAACCTCTCCGCTGTACATTTTAATGAAACCTTAATTTTTCCTATACAGAAAATAGCTGTCGAAGAAAGGAGATGTGTTGCTTAGTTTGAGAAAACAAAATGGAGGATTCCAAAACTCTTCTCTTTTCAACTGATCTTATTTTATGTACTTGTTTATTGTTCTTATATATCACCTATTCTAGACAATGTTGGTATTGTAAACTGAAAGACATATGTACACTTAACTGTGATGATCTTGTGTGAATTACTTTTAATTTAATTGTTTAAAATATTTGGATGTTTGGTCTAGTGGAAAGATTCTCACTTTTTGTGCGAGAGGTTGCGAGTTTGATTATCGCAATGCCCTTACTTAATTTTTTAATGTTTTGATCACTTGTAAAAATATTAAATTGAAGTATTCAATTAGGTGTGACAATTTATAAATAAAGGTCACAAAATAGTTGAAATGATAAATTTGGTATTTGGGTGCGGTTTCAAATTGCTGTTACATGCCTTTTTTTTTAATTGAACTGTTGACCTTTATTTATAAATTGTCACACCTAATCTTGGTAGTGTTTCTACAAACCCTTAAATTCCCAATTTCTTCTAAAGAACCACTAATTCCGACTTGGGAATTTGTGGGATGTTACAACTCTACCACTCTTAAAATAATTTTGTCATCAAAATTAAGAACTAACCTGTATTGTCAAAATAATTCAGGATAGGCATCCTTCATGTCTTGTTCCTTTTCTCACGTGATTTCCGGCGAATCGATGCTTTGCCATAGCACCTTAACCAACGGAATCACCTCGTTTCTCAAGGTCTTCTCCCCAAAATCTAGGATCTCAACAGGTTGAGCTTGGTATGACGTGTTTGACTTCAATTTGATCTTGTCGGGATTTAGGATATGAGAGGGGCCCAGTACATATTTCTGGATTTGGGATACGTGGAATACATCGTGTAGGGCTGAAAGGTTAGGAGGTAACGCTAATCGGTATGCCAAGGGCCCAACTCTTTGCAAGATTTGGAAGGGTCCGACGTATCTATGTTGGAGTTTCATCACTTTCATGGACCTTCCCACAACTGTGGTAGGAGAGACTTTGAGGAATACATGTTCACCTTCTTCAAACTATAGTGTCTTCCTCCTCTTATCCGCATAGCTTCTTTGTCGATCTTGGGCTACCTTTAACTTCTCTATGATTTGCCTGATCTTGTCAGTTGTTTCTTGCACTAATTCTGGCCCTAAGAGGATTTTCTCTCTAGTTTCATACCAACATATTGGTGATCTACACTTCCCACCATACAAAGCTTCGAAAGGAGCCATTCCGATGCTTGAATGATAATTGTTATTGTAAGCAAATTCTAGAAGGGGTAAGTATCTGCCCTAATCTCCTGCTTCCTCAAGGGTATAGGCTCTGAGCATATCCTCTAGGGTGTGAATTGTTCTCTCTGATTGCCCATCTGTTTGGGGGTGATATGATTTACTCAAATGCAATTGAGTCCGAAAGGCCCTTTGCAAAGCTTCCCAAAATCTGGAAGTAAAATTTGGATCTCTGTCCGATACAATACTAAGTGTAACACCCTAATTTTTTGAAAAGAGTAATTACTGAAAAATGTTAGCTTTGAAAACCTGATACTTAAAAATTTCCTTGAAACTACCAAAACTTGCTACTTGGTTTTATTTAAAATACAGTGAAAACATTCTTTTATTTAAATTATACTTTCCTATACAGCTGAACCAAATAATCTCTGAACATTAGGCTTAGGTTTACCAAGTGTGGTTTTACCTAAGCAAAGCCTAATGCTTTGTCTTATCCATTGCTTTAGCTCCACAGTCTTCCAATAGCTACAATACTGCGACCGTCAGTTATATGTAAAACATATAACCGAGTAACCCCCGGTCTAATCAAAATATTTTACAGTATTGCAGCCAGTCTAACTGGAAAACTGCCCCAAATCCAATTACCCAGCAAACACACACAGAATGTATGCAATGACAATTTAACATGTATGCATGCCATGATCATTTTCCATTTGTCATTTCTTTTCTCTTTTAACGGGAAACCCTGTGCACCGGGAATCCACCAAAACACGTGGCAGTAACGCGTATTGAGCTCATCATCATGGTCCTGGCGAGCGTCCCCCCATGGATACTCCTACCGGGCTACTAACTATCTCTCGAGCTAGCCCAGGGAACCATCTACCTCGTGAAGATAGAACCCTTTGTACTTTAGAGTACCTACCTCGTGAAGATAGCCCAGTACTTCAGGTTATTTCCCCCTTTTGGGATAACCCTACATTCTCATATTTTCCATTTTATGCTCTGTCCTCTTACCCGGTCTACTTCCGGCGGAACTTAACCCTCTTACTCAACTTCTATTGAGTGGGAAGAGCCTTTGTTTTAGCATTTCCATTTACGATTCTAATGCATCACACATTCACATTCATTTCATATCATTCAGACAAGAATTCCAGTAATCCCATATTCGAATATCAACATCTTATATTCGAATATCATGTGACATATTTGATATATCCAAATATCTATTCGAACATGACCCACCACGTTTAAACACATATTTGAATATACTAACCTTTGGACTTATCTTTTCTAAAACAGTTTCAAATCCGTCAAAGTCTCTATTTCGTCACATTACCATCTGGAATCCTTTATGTCCATCGTCCTTATGAATTCATCATCATTCACATTTCCAATCACACATTCATAACAAGCATATAGTGTATAAATAAGGGTTTCCAATATACTCTTATCTGATTACTAATACTCATTTGTTCGGATTCTATGTGACAACTGTGTTATATTCATATATCTATTTGAACATGGCATTCCATATTCAAATACATATTTGAATATGCTAATACTGGGACTCAAACCTTTCCAAAACAATTTGAAATCATTTCAATATCAGATTCACAGTTAATGTCACATTTAATTCTGGAAAACCTTAGTTATACCTTTAACATGTTTCACAATCATACATGCATCATTTATCAGCATAAAGCATATCAAAATCATACAATATCAACCATATCGTGCATATCTCCAACATAGTTTTCACAATTCAATCATATCATGCATATTTCAAACATCAATTGCATTATTTATCAAACCTAAACAAAACATGATAATTTGTTTTCGCTAATAACATGTTCCGAAATTCCAAGTATTTAAGGATTTGGGGTTTTTAGGGTTACGTGGAACTCCCTGAATCCTTTATCCTTCACTTCCAAGCCCAATCTCCTATTTTGATTCCTTTGCTGTAGATGCCTCGGAATCTGGATCAAACAGTTTGGGAATCTAAGTCTTTTGAAATGGAAGCCTTAGGGTTGGAGAGTTGTGACGTAGTTGGTTTAGGAACAGAGGTTTTTGGTGTGAGAAGTGAGGAAATATGAAGAACAGTCCCTTTTGAACCAAGGCACCCCTATTTATAGATTTTGGGCTCCATATTCGAATATGGGGTTCCTGTTTTCAATTCCTCACCTGTATATTCGAATATAATCTATCATATTCGAATACTATTCGAATATAGGCTTGCATATTCGAATACTATTCGAATATAGGCTTGCATATTCGAATACTATATTAGAATATGGTGTTCCTGTTTTCAATTCTTCGCTTTCATATTCGAATAGTATTCAAATATAGGCTTACATATTCGAATACCATATTCGAATACTATTCGAATACTATATTCGAATACCACATTGATTTCTCTTAAGACTTGTAGACAATTTTCTTAGCTTTCCAATGCCTTTGGTTTCACTTAATTTGGAGGTCTACAACTCTAGTTATGACCAAATTACTGAGACAGAGTCTATATGAAAGTATCTAACCCTTCTTCTTTTTCTTTATAAATTCTAACCAATCTCTTAAGTCCTAAGTCTATTTTATGGATTTTTGGGATGTTACAATTCTACCCCCCTTAAAAGAATTGTGTCCTCACAATTCATCTTAATTCCCGGTTCAAAGAAATGTTTCTTCATAGAATTTTTAGTGGGTAACTTTATCAATCGTAGTGCGATTTTCATAAAGTCGGTATGTCATATAGTTGGTGAAAGACTTATATAGGTAGAGTGAATATATATGGCTCTAGGACTTTGTCTTTAAAGTTATGAGTTCCACAGTAATGGTTCTGAAGAAGATTTGAAGAAGTGACATGTGGATTTTGTTTGAGAAATCGGGGTCTATCTTTTGGGCTTGTCCTGTATTTCACTTAGACATCAATTAGTGAGACGTTTGAAAAATTTTGTTGACTCTAGACTTGATGAGTACGATCGTCAAGTATTTTAATAGAATTTTACAGACCTAGTGGAATAAGAGGTACACAAGCGTCTTGAATGAACTTAATCCTTCTAGTACAAGTTGGTTTCGAGTTCTAATTGGTATATCTTATTATGTCTTGGTTCCGAGAGAAACGAATTTGATAAGAAGCATAGAGTTCGTGTCGTGCAAGACTACCAAGATCAAGGAAATCTTCCTATTCCTTCTTGGGTTAGCATTTTAAGTTTAGGACGATTTAACTCATTCTATGTTGTCGATGTGAGTTAGATTGGGTCCGGATGTGTTTAGTATGTGGTTCTCAACACTAACAGTTTATGAGCTTATTGACATGCTATCAAGAGAATGGCTGAGATAGCAGTTACGTAAAAGGGCTAGTTGCTTCCTTTAAGTAAGAACTCGGGGTAGAGAAATTTGAGAATTGATTCGAGTTCTAATATATTTGTTTTAGCGGGATTTATAATTGATGACTATACTGGCAGTGTATTATGTCAAGGAAATTCTCATAAACTCACAAGAATTTAATTTAAGGACTTAATATAAAGTTAAACTAATCTGTAGCTGATATCCTGAATAAGTATAGTTTAAAAGGTGGTCAGGGTGCTTAGCCGAAATCTGATACTGTAAACCAGAGTTTGTTCCAGTCTCTAGGAAGCTGCGAGGAATACTTTCTAAAAGCTTGCATTCAGGTAATTGGTAGGAGTTACTAGAAATATTAGAAGACCAAGGAAAAAGTTAAAAGGAAATTCTCTTAGTGATCAGCAGTAAATTACATAGATAGAAACCTATATGGGTTTAAACTTTGGGAAGATTCAAATCTTTTGAATTTGAATGAAAGATTTAGAGAGTTCATCTATCGCTATTGTGGACTATTCTGGTAACTCAAATATACGATTTGAAACTTGAATATCAAAAAGGATAATTTGAGAACCGTCAGAAGGGTTTCATGAGCTTAGATTCCCAAAGAAATTTGCTTCTAAGGTTGGAAATGATTTTCTATGCTAACTAGAATCTCGGGAATACAAAGAACTTGGAATCATATAGAGTAAAGTTCCAAACTGTGGTATTCGGGATAAAAATGAAATATCGTCGTAACCTCGGTGCATTTGTTCTCAAGGAATTCAATAGGTGTAGCATTCTTAAGTAGGTTTGCAAGTGTAATTTATCTTCGGAGAAATTTTGCGTTCTTTGGAATTGGATGAGATACGAGACTGAATATGCTTCTACTTCTGCCGCGCAACTTTTCTTATCGACCAATTTCTTAATGATCTACTGGAGACTTCAAGATGTTTAGAATTTTAGAATTTGTGTTTTGGAATAAACACAGAAGTTAATGCAAGTAATTAGGAGATAGGTTCTGGAATATGTTTGCCTACCGAACCAGCTAGAAAATCTCACCTCATGGAGTGTCCATAGTAGTCGTCTCTTAAAAAGATTCTAATAGTTGATTGATCCCCTTGAATCAAAAGGGTTCACGCTCAGTAAAATGAAACAATTCAAGTGAGACTAAAACTTTAGGAGCTTGTTGGGAAATATCTTGACTAAGTTGAAAGGAATATCCAAAATTTAATTTATTTTTGTCTTACGGTCTTTCTAGGTCTTTGTATAAGAGCACCTGAGATGTGTTAAAACTTGAGGAAATTGAATACTAAGATTTTCTTAGGAAAGGAAAGACTTATCTCTAAAGTCATTATGAGTAATATTATCTGAATTTTATGATTAGTTCTAAACCAGAATTACATGTGTATTATAATAGAGTGTCTCTAAAGGATTGAATTCAAAGTTAGGATAGAATAAGATGTAGGACATGAGTTTCTCTAAGATTAAGTCCATGAACTAATTTAATAAATTCTTAGACAGAAAGAATTTCTAATGGTACCTTTTATTTCTATATAAAAGAAACTTGTGGTAAAGTAGAGTTCTCGATGCGAGGTTATGCTACCATTGTGAAAGGAAGAGATTACTATATGATATGAGTTATCGAAATTAGAATACATGATTGTTCAAGTGAAATGATGGTTAAATCCTTCCAATAAGGGTTCTTCAGTCGCAGCGCCTACTTGAATCTGGTTGTGGTGAATTTCCGAAAGAATTTGATTCCTAAGATTCCAAAGAACAGTTTACTAGAGTTTTGGGGATTTTAAGTTCTAGGGAAACTCGAAAGAAACCGGGATGAAGTTCTTCATCCTTTCATGATCTATTCCTATAATTGTCCAATTCTACATCGAGATTATTTTCTTATCATAAATTCAACTATGAATACACATAGCTCTTACTTGTTTTGAGATTACCACTACCCGACTCTCTAAGTCCTTACTGGCTCATGATTTCCTTACCAATTTGGAAATAATTTGACCTTGAGAAATCCTATTCCACATAAATTTTATACTAACTTCCCATTACCTATATTCTGTAGGGCTAACCACATTTATCCTTAACATATTCTATTTGGCTTTTAGTCTATGCTAAGTGACTTGAATCCATTTGGTTATAAATGCGTCAATGTCGTGAGTAAGGTACTGAACTGGCCAGGCTCAATATCTTATAGTCACAAACACTGGTACATTTATCCCAATGACTCATCCTATTATCTAAAAGAGGAACAATCCATTCAAAGATCATTCCTATCCATTAGCAGTCATAACTTCTACTCTCATGCGCCAATACTTAGTTGATCAGACCAAATATTAGTCGCATATTCCTTCGAAGCTTATGACATGCCTAATAGATATGTTCAGAATATTACTTCTTCAACTGACTATCAATCATTGCAGTCCGAAGGATCAAACTGCTCTGATACCATAATGTAACACCCTAATTTTTTGAAAAGAGTAATTACTGAAAAATGTTAGCTTTGAAAACTTAATACTTAAAAATTTCCTTGAAACTACCAAAACTTGCTACTTGGTTTTATTTAAAATACAGCGGAAACATTCTTTAATTTAAATTATACTTTCCTATACAGCTGAACCATATAATCTCTGAACATTAGGCTTAGGTTTACCAAGTGTGGTTTTACCTAAGCAAAGCCTAATGCTTTGTCTTATCCATTGCTTTAGCTCCACAGTCTTCCAAGACCTGCAATACTACGACCGTCAATTATATGTAAAACATATAACCGAGTAACCCCCGGTCTAATCAAAACATTTTACAGTATTGCAGCCAGTCTAACTGGAAAACTGCCCCAAATCCAATTACCCAGCAAACACACACAGAATGTATGCAATGACAATTTAACATGTATGCATGCCATGATCATTTTCCATTTGTCATTTCTTTTCTCTTTTAATGGGAAACCCTGTGCACCGGGAATCCATCAAAACACGTGGCAGTAACGCGTATTGAGCTCATCATCATGGTCTTGGCGACCGTCCCCCCAAGGATCCTCCTGCCGGGCTACTAACTCTATCTCGAGCTAGCCCAGGGAACCATCTACCTCGTGAAGATAGAACCCTTTGTACTTTAGACTACCTACCTCGTGAAGATAGCCTTGTACTTCAGGTTATTTTCCCCCCTTTCGGGATAACCCTACATTCTCCTCTTACCCGGTCTACTTCCGGCGGAACTTAACCCTCTTACTCAACTTCTATTGAGTGGGAAGAGCCTTTGTTTTAGCATTTCCATTTACGGTTCTAATCCATCACACATTCACATTCATTTCATATCATTCAAACAAGAATTCCAGTAATCCCATATTCGAATATCAACATCTTATATTCGAATATTATGTGACAAATTTGATATATCCAAATATCCACCACGTTCAAACACATATTTGAATATACTAACCTTTGGACTTATCTTTTCTAAAACAGTTTCAAATCCGTCAAAGTCAAAGTCTCTATTTCGTCACATTACCATCTGGAATCCTTTATGTCCATCGTCCTTCAGAATTCATCATCATTCACATTTCCAATCACACATTCATAACAAGCATATAGTGTATAAATAAGGGTTTCCAATATACTCTTATCTGATTACTAATACTCATTTGTTCAGATTCTATGTGACAACCATGTTATATTCATATATCTATTTGAACATGGCATTCCATATTCAAATACATATTTGAATATGCTAATACTGGGACTCAAACCTTTCCAAAACAATTTGAAATCATTTCAATATCAGATTCCCAGTTAATGTCACATTTAATTCTGGAAAACCTTATTTATACCTTTAACATGTTTCACAATCATACATGCATCATTTATCAGCATAAATCATATCAAAATCATACAATATCAACCATATCTTGCATATGTCCAACATAGTTTTCACAATTCAAGCATATCATGCATATTTCAAACATCAACTGCATTATTTATCAAACCTAAACAAAACATGATAATTTGTTTTCCCTAATAACATGTTCCTAAATTCCAAGTATTTAAGGATTTGGGGTTTTTAGGGTTACCTGGAACTCCCTGAATCCTTTATCCTTCGCTTCCAAGGCCAATCTCCTATTTTGATTCCTTTGCTGTAGATGCCTCGGAATCTGGATCAAACAGTTTGGGAACCTAAGTCTTTTGAAATGGAAGCCTTAGGGTTGGAGAGTTGTGACGTAGTTGGTTTAGGAACAGAGGTTTTTGGTGTGAGAAGTGAGGAAATCTGAAGAACAGTCCCTGTTGAACCAACGCACCCCTATTTATAGATTTTGGGCTCCATATTCGAATACCATATTCGAATATGGGGTTCCTGTTTTCAATTCCTCACCTGTATATTCGAATATAAGCTTTCATATTCGAATACTATTCGAATATAGGCTTGCATATTCGAATACCATATTCGAATACTATATTCGAATACCACATTGGTTTCTCTTAAGACTTGTAGACAATTTTCTTAGCTTTCCAATGCCTTTGGTTTCACTTAATTTGGAGGTCTACAACTCTAGTTATGACCAAATTATTGAGACAGGGTCTATATGAAAGTATCTAACCCTTCTTCTTTTTCTTTGTAAATTCTAACCAATCTCTTAAGTCCTAAGTCTCTTTTATGGATTTTTGGGATGTCACACTAAGAGGTGCTTCGTGTAACCGAACAATTTCTTGGATGTACACCTTTGCATACCTCTCTACACTATAGTTGGATCTGACAGATAAAAAGTTAGCAGACTTCCTTAATTGGTTTATTATCACCCATATGGAATCATATCCGATTGGGGTCCTTGGCAACCTAACTATGAAGTCCATTGCAACTGATTCCCACTTCCACTCTGGAATCTCCAAAGGTTGAAATGGTCCAGGTAGCTTTTGATGCTCCACCTTCACCTTCTGATAAGTTAAGCATCGAGTCACAAAACTAGCAATGTCCCCTTCATTTCCGCCCACCAAAAGGATCTTTTCATGTCCTGATACATCTTGGTAGCACCTGGATGAACAAAATACTAGCTGTTGTGACTCTCCTTAAGTATCAAATCCTTGATCTTGTCACTATTAGGAACACATACCCTGTCTCTAAACAAGATCTTCCCATCACCATAATTGAGAATTTCGGTTGCTCTTTAATCTCTTGTAATTCGGGATCATGCCTCTGTGCTTCCCGAATTCGGTCTCAAAGCAGATTTCTCACGTCTACCTTGCTCACTGACAAATTGGCAACACAACAAACTACATTCAGCCTCAAGTCTCTAAATCTCTCTAAAATCTCCAATTCATGCACCATCATGGTAGACACATGCAAAGATTTTCGGCTTAAGGCATCGGCTAAAACATTTGCCTTTCCCGAGTAGTATTTCAATTAGAAATCATAGTCCTTTAGAAACTCCATCCATCGGTGTTGTCTCATGTTCAGTTCAGTTCTTTTTGATCGAATAAATATTTCAAGCTTTTATGGTCACTGAACACTTCAAAAGTGACACCATACAAATAGTGCCTCCACACTTTTAGTGAAAATACCACAGCAGCTAGCTCCAAGTCATGTGTAGGGTAATTGCCCTCGTGTGGCCTGAGTTGCCTAGAAGCATAAGCTACCACTTGTCCCCCTTGCAAAAGGACACAACCCCAACCTTGCTTCAATTCGTCACAGTAAACTTTGAAATTCTTGGAGGGGTCCGGTATGACCAGCACCGGAGCTGTTGTTGATTTCTCCTTTAGCATTTGAAAACTTTCTTCACACTTGGAATCCCATTCGAAAGGAACTCCCTTCGGAGTTAATTTACTCAACAGAATGGCTATCTGTGAAAATCCCTTAATGAACCGTCAGTAGTATCCAGCCAACTCGAGAAAACTTCGGATTTCGGTAACATTAGTTGGTCTTTTCCATTTCAGTATTGCTTTAACCCTGCTGAGGTCAACGGCCATGCCGTCTTTTTTCACCACTTGGCCAAGGAATTGAACTTCGTCCAACCAAAACTCACACTTCTCAAGCTTTGCATACAACTATTTCTCCTTGAGAATTTCCATCACAATCTTTAGATGTTCCTTGTGTTCCTCCAGTGTCTTAGAGTAAACTAAGATATCATCAATAAAAACCACCACAAACTTGTCCAAATAGGAATGGAAAATCCGGTTCATGTAGTCCATGAAAATTGCAGGAGCATTAGTTAACCCGAATGACACCACTAAATATTCATAATGACCATAATGAGTCCTGAAAGCGGTCTTAGGAACATCCTCCGCTTAAATCGAATCTGATGATACCCCGAGCGCACATTGATCTTAGAGAACACCTTAGCTCCTCCTAACCGGTCCAACAAATCATCAATTCGAGGAAGAGGGTATTTGTTCTTTACCGTAAGCTTATTCAACTGTCGGTAGTCAACACACAACCATAACTTTCCATCTTTCTTCTTGACTAGAAGCACTGGGGCCCCCCATGGCGAGGCACTTGGGCGTATGAACTACTTTTGTAACAGATCTTCATCTTGCTTCATGACTTCTGCTAACTCTGCAGGGGCCATTCTGTAAGGAGCTCTAGATACCGGTCCGACCCCCAGAATTAATTCAATGGAAAATTCAATTTCTCGCTTAGGCGGCAAGGAATCAATGTCATTGGGAAATACCTCAGGATAATCCCGGACAATAGGTATAGAGTTAATATTATGGACCATCTTAGAAACTTCTAGACACAACATTATAAACCTAGGCCCATCATCAAATTCAGCTAAATTGTCTTCGTCAGAAGTGGGATGGTGAGAGTAGTATACCTCATATCCGCGCTCCGGCACATGAATAGTCTTGTTGGCGCAATCAATACGGACCTTATGAGCGTGCAACCAATCCATACCCAAAAGAATTTCCAACCCTTTCACTGGAAGACAATACAATTCGAGACAGAAAATGTTATCTTGATAATTTAAGTACACTGATGAGCACATAGATTGGGTATTAAGCTTCCCCTCAGAAGGTGTAGAGACCATCAGTTCATAATTAAGTCCCCTAATAAGCAATTGTATCCGTTGAGCACACTCTAACAAAATAAATGAATGTGTAGCACCCGAATCAAAAAGGATGTCCACTGGTTGATTGTGAATAAGTCCCATACCTTGCACAAAATTTTCAGATTGGTCAGCTTCCATTGCATCAAGAGTGTAGACTCTACCCCTCATCGAGGCCCTTGCTTGTCCATCTTTACGCTTTTCCTTGTCCGGGCATCACCAAGCTATATATGCCTAGGCTTCTGGCAATCGAAACAAACTCCTTTTCCTTTTAGACACTCCCCACTATGAAATCCTCCGCAATTTTTGCTCTTTGAGTCGGTACAGTCAGAGTAGGTGGCCGTCTGTTTCCCTTCTTGTCTCCACCCTTTCTTCTTGAGCTTTCCGAGCCTTCTTCGATCCTCTTTCTCTTCCAAACAGCTTGTTTCTCCGCTAACACTGCTGCCAATGAGTGTTCAGTGAGTTGGCATGCTTCAATTAGCTGCTCGTAATCCCAGATTCTATGAGCGGTAATCATATTTCTCAATCTCCGACGTAACCCCTGCTCGAACCTCTTACATTTCCACACATCATCAGCTTGGTTCAAAAGGTTGTTGGAGAAGCGAGCTAGATTCTCAAACTTCGCCACATACTCGGATATGGACATATTCCCTTGTTGTAAAGAGAGGAACTCAACCTCCTTTTGATCTCGGAGAGTGCTGGAAAAGTATTTATCCATGAAGAGATTCTTGAATTGTGCCCATGTCAATTGTCTTTGGTTGGCCACCATATTTTCTCGGTATCCAAGCCACACTGAGCTGCTTCCCCATCATACTTGTAAGCCGCTAGAGTAACCTTTTCCGCATCCGTTCATTGCATCACTCTAAATCTCTCCTCCATTCGGCTTAGCCATGCCTCTGCCGCTATGGGACCTTGATCCCCCGTAAAGCTGGGAGGATGATGCACTCAGAAATTTCGATACAGTTCTTCCCTGCCTTGATTCTAGAGTAGTTGGTTCAATGCTTGGGCTATTTGTCTCCAAGAATCGGCAGGTCCGCCTGTCATTGTCCTGTATACATAACACCCACATCGAGTTGATCAGGCTCAACATAAGAGTATCGTACACAAAAACACTAACAGTCAAGACTGGACTTATCTCTGAACTCTATCTAATTTCATCTAAGTATCACAATCCGAAGAATCAAACTGCTTTGATACTAAATTGTAACACCTAATGGAAATTAAAGCTAAGTTTTTTTTTAAACATATGATAAGTAATAGCTATCAAGTAACTCTCATACATGACTACATACACTACTTAGTCTTAGAGAGGGGCTATCATATGCCCTATCAAAATACATAAGTTCATAGGGGAAGATAATGAGTTTAAATATCTACAACACGCCAGAGAAATATGTCCAATAATGGTAGCCAACAAGCGTTTTACAGGGAAAGGTTGGCTACCCCAAAATACATATCAAACATAAAAATACTAAACATCTCATATGCTAAGTCTTCAGGCGCTGAAATCTTCATCCTCTGAGTCTCCTGCAATATGGTAACCGTCAGTTATATGCAAACATATAACTGAGTAAGTCCCAGCATTTTTAAAATACTTTTATACCATATTACAGCCAGTCTAACTAGAAAACACCCCATTTAATTCCTATCATACAAATCAATCCAAAGCAACATACAAAAACACAATGCATGAAATGACAAGATATAGATGTAGGCATGTCATGATCTTTCAATTATCATTCTTGTCTCTTTCTTTTCTTTAGTCTTTTACGAAAGTCGCGTGCACTAGACTTCACCATAGGCGCATGGCAGCAACACGCATTTGAGCTCAATCATGGGATCACGACAAGCGTGCCTACAGTGATCAAATGTCGGGCTATCTTGACCCTGTTCATTGGGAATAGCTCAAGACTTCCTTACCCGTTCATCTACCCATTCACAGGGCAACTCTACTAGTTCAGGCCATCTTACCCCGTTCAATGGGAGGCCCTACATTCTCAATCTTTTTATGCTTGTCCGCTTACCCAGTGAGTTACCGATGGAACTCAACCCACTTACTCAACATTCGTTGAAGGGGGGAAATCTTGTATTATCATTTAATTTCGTTTCAAAAGTTTTCATACATTTTCATTCAACATTCATTCATACAATTTCATGATCTCTTTTATGGTTTTTCAAGACATTATAACCTATTTTGATCATTATTACCCTACAAATAAGCTACTTGAAGGGTATATTGCATTTTGGAAATGAAAACAAAGGGTCCTGTTCTGGGTCATTTTCGCCGCCGCAAAATTGACACCGAAAGTTCAGCTAAAAATTCGCTGCAGCAAAAATTTTCGCTGCCGCGAATTCAGCACATAACCATTTTTTTCTCGGCAATGCATCCTGTTGGTATTTTGGCCATAACTTGAGTTGTAGACCTCAAAATTGAGTGAAACCAAAAACATTTGAAAGCTAAGAGGATTATATACAACTCTTATGAAGACCAAATAACCAAGTCCAAAAATTTATTTGTCAAAAACAGCCATCTTTAACAGGGATATACACTTAAAAGAATAGACATTTCAATACAAACCCTGTCTCTATAATTTGGTCATAACTAGAGTTGTAAACCTCCAAATGGAGTGAAACAAAAATAATTTAAAGGCTAAGAGGATTATCTACAACTCTTGTGAAACCAAAATTGAAAAATCTTATGAAACATTATTCGAAATTCACACCCAAGTTACTGTAGAAAACTCACATTTTCATCCAAATTTCACCCTCTTTTCCAACAAACTCACATGGCTCAAATTCAGGACCAAGCACACAAAATTTTAACATCAAGCAAGGTTCCAAATCAACAATTTCATCAAAGTAATTCTCAATTCAACTAAAACACATATCCACACCAAGATTCAACAATAACACATATTCACAACCAAACTATTGAGTCAAGGGCATTGTATCCATTCACATATGGTTAAATGCCCTTCAAGGTTCAGATTCATAATTCAAGCATTAAATATTCATTCAACTTGTTCAATTCCAAGAACATCAACTTATCATACAAAATCACAACATTCATTCATCTAGACCTACATCAATTTCATATCCTAGCTATAAGAGTCAATTAGAGTTCTACATTTTTACACATGCAGTTCCATTCCCTTATTCTCCTAGCAATTCTAAGTTCAATCACCAAGGTTGGGGTTCAATGGAGTTACCTTAAACCTTCAAGTTCCTAAGCACTTCTTGCTTCAAGTCCTTTTCCCCAAACTCTTCAATCCTCCCACTTAGGCTTGATGATCCTTTATTGTTCACAAATGTGAGTCATTCACACCCATTAGGATCCATTTAAGAGATTGCATGTGGAATATGAAGATTAAAACCCATTTTCCCAAAAGTAGAGCTTAACCAAGAGGGTGAAAGAGAAGGGATGCATGCTTACCTAAAGATTCCAATAGCTTCTCCAAGCTTCAATGAAAAAGATTGGTGAAGAGACTCTCTTGATTTGGGAGCTTGAAGACCAACCCTATGAGACCTTGAGAAGAGATGGAAGAAAATGAGAAATGGAGTTGAGTGTGAGAGAGAGTGAGGGCGAGAATGAGAGGGAAGGGGGGAAATGGGGGATTTGTTTAATTTTGCTATCTTTCTAAGTTTTGCTAGATGGTCCTCTCTTAATAATTTTTTAAAATTTGCTCCTTAGTCCTTCTCTCTTTTCTCTTCGAAGAGTTTCTACAAGTCCTTAAATTCCCAATTTCTTCTAAAGAAACACTAATTCCTACTTGGGAATTTATGAGATGTTACAGAGTGAGTATCGAAAAATCTGATTGAGAAATGTTGAAGCTGATGCCGCCAGAAATATTTTGTAGGCTTATTAGTCCATAATCTACCAAAGTAATCAAATTTAAAAATATTGAGATTTCATAAACAGAAGAAGTTAAATAGGAGGTTTTGTTTACTTGTCAATAGAAAAAGTTAAAGAAAAACCAATTTAGAATAACTTTTCTTAAAGGATTATCATTATAAAATAGAAATAGATTTAAACAATATGTTAAATAATTGGAAAACAATGTTATTTTTTTAGCTAAATTGAGACTTTTTTTAAGACAAAAGTAAAAAAAATAAAATGTTTTTTTAATGGAAATTAGGGAATTTTTTTAAAATTTTAAAAAATGGGCCACTAAAAAAAGATTGTTTCTCTATTAGGAGTGAACTAGGTATCTAAAACTAAATTAAAGAAAGACACGGGTAATCAGGAGCCTTTTCGGCCCAGAATGAAAAAGTTTATTAGCTGAACGAGGCAGCAATTATAGGGCCGGGTAGCCGATTTGAACACATATAACTTCTTACTCATTGCTGAGTTGTTGTGACTGTGAGTGTCTACAAGCAAGAGAATATGTTGAAACAATACACAGCTAAGCATTGAGTATCAGAAATTCTGATTGATCAATGTAGGAGTTGATGCCGCCAGAAATGGTGGTGGAAATCCTTTGTAGGCTATTAGTCCATAATCTACACAAGACTATTAATAAATAGAAGGTTTTGTTTACTTGTAAATAGAAAAAGTTAAAGAGAAACCAATTTAGAATAACTTTTCTAAAAAGATTATCATTATAAAATAGAAATAGATTTAAACAATATGTTAAAAAATAGGAAATTAATGTTATTTTTTTAATTTAATTGAGACATTTTTTTAATACAAAATTAAAAAATTGATTTTTTAATGGAAATTAGGGATTTTTTGGAAGTTTTAAAAAATGGACCACTGAAAAAAGGTTGTTACTCGCATAGGACTGAATTGTATATGTAAAACTAAAATAAAGAAAGACACGGGTAATCGGGAGCATTTTCGGCCCAAAATGAAAAAGTTTGCAATCTGAACGAGACAGCTCGTATAGGGCTGGGTAGCCAGCTTCGACACAAGTAACTTCTTGCTCATTGCTTAGTTGCCGTGACTATGAGTGTCTGCAGGGTAGAGAATATCTAGAAACAATACAAAGCTAAGCAATGAGTACCGGAAAATCTGATTGATGAATGTCGGAGTTGGTGTTCCCAGAAATTGTGGTGAATATCCTTTGTAGGCTATTAGTCCAAAATCGACACAAGACTATTAATCAATGTTATAAAAATTAGAATTAATAAACAAAAAAAGTTAAATAAGAGGTTTTGTTAACTTGTCAATAGAAAAAGTTAAAGAAAAACCAATTTAGAATAACTTCTCTAAAAAGATTATCATTATAAAATAGAAATAGATTTAAACAATATGTTAACTAATGGGAAAATAATGTTAATTTTTTAGCTCAATTGAGTCATTTTTTTATGACAAAAGTAAATAAAATAAAATGTTTTTTTAATGAAAATTAGGGAATTTTTTGAAAATTTTAAAAAATGGGCCAATACAAAAAGGCTGGTATTCTCATAGGACTAAATTAGGTATCTAAAACTAAAATAAAGAAAGACACAGGTAATCGGGAGCCTTTTCGGCCCAGAATGAAAAAGTTTGCTATCTTAACAAGCCAACTCGTATAGGGCCGGGTAGCCGGTTTGGACACATATAACTTCTTGCTCATTGCTCAGCTGCTGTGACTGTGAGTGTCTGCAGGGCAGAGAATACCTAAAAACAATACATAGTTAAGCAGTGAGTATCAGAAAATATGATTGATAAATGTTGGAGTTGATGCCGCCATAAATGGTGGTGGAATTCTTTTGTAGGCTATTAATCAAAGTTAAAAAAAATTAGAATTAATAAATAGAAAAAGTTAAATAGGAGGTTTTGTTTACTTTTCAATAGAAAAAAGTTAAAGAAAAACCAATTTAGAATAACTTTTCTAAAAAGATTATTGTAACATCCCAAAAATCCCTAAGTAATGTTCAATTTAAATAGACTTAGCATTTGAGGGATTTAGTTGCAAAATTACAAAGAAAAGAAAAAAGGATCAGTTGCAATTAGAGAGGTTAGAGGAGGGACCAACAAGGACTTATATATTCAAATATGGATGTGTGATATTCGAATATGGGTTTTTGATATTCGAATATGGATGAGTGATATTCGAATATGTCTTTTGATACTCGAATAAGGATATGTGATATTCGAGCATGAATATCTAATATTCTAATATGGATGACTTATATTCGAATATGGATCTCCTGAACTATAAAAACAGGGACCCCAACTCAAATCTTCACCATTGTTCCTCTTTCACTCTCCACCCCTCATCTTCTTCTCTTCAATAATCCCTCACCAAACCTGCGTCACAAATCAACAATACTCCACAACTCTTTCATCTTAGATTGTCTTCTTATAGTTTATTCTGGGCCAAAGCTACAAGGGGTGAGACTCATGCGTAAGGGAAACAAGTGCTAAAGAAGGGAATTTGGAGACCGAGATTAGGAGATTGAAGAAGAAAGGGATTCTGGAAACTTAGAGGTAACCCTGAAAACCCCAAATCAAGGATGCTATGGAATGTTAGAAACATGTGGCTAGGAACTAAGAACAATATGTTATAGATTGTTTGATTTAGGGTTATGTATATGTTTGTATTCTGCATGTTGTGTATTGAACTAAGAATGATGTTTGTTCTGATTTAATGTGTAAATATATGATGCATGATTAGGAATTGATTTGAAAATGTGAATGATGATAGAATCATAGATTTGTATGTGTTAAAAAGAACAAGAGATTCCAGATGTAATGTGATGAATTCGACAGTTTGTACACTTGGTGGATTCCATACTGTTTTAGAAAAGAAAGCGCAGAGTTAGTATATTCGAATATGTATTCGAATAAGGAAGGCCATATTCGAATAGATATTTGAATATAACATTTCTGTCCCATGCAATTCGAATATATAGTACCTATATTCGAATATGGGCTTTGTATATTCAAATATGAGGTTACTTGAACTCTTGCATGAATGTCTATGATACGAATATGAATGTTGATGCATGAGAACATGTAATATGGAATCAAACAAAAAGAAAAAGTGGAAAATGCTTTCCCCCGTCAACATTGGTTGAGTAAGAGGGTTGAGTTCTGCCGGAAGTAGACCGAATAAGTGGACAAAGCATGAAATGATGAAAAATGTAGGGTTATCCTGAAAGGGGCAGATAACCTGAAGTACTAGGTTATCCTGAGAACGAAGTAGATAACCTAGTACAAAAGGGCTATCCCGAAAGGGGTAGATAATCCCTGGGCTAGCCCTAGAGGGGTTGGTAGCCCGGCAGTAGGACCCTGGGAGGACGCTTGACAATGGCCATGATGATGAGCTCAATTGTGCATTCACTATCATGCACCTATGGTGGATTCCCTTTGCACAGGGTTTCCCGTTAAAAGAGGAAAGAAATGGAATGGAGAATAAAGTAATTCATGGCATGCATACATACTTAAATTGACTTCTCATACATATTGTGTGTGTTTGTTTAGAATATGATTTGGGGAAGTTTTCCAGTTAGACTCGCTGTGATATAGTATATATATTATTTTCAATACCAACGGTTACTCAGTTATATGTTGTACATATAACTGACGGTTACAATATTGCAGGTGATATCGACTCGGAGGGTGTTAGTGCCTAAGAAGACATTAGCAGCTGTATTGTGATATATTTAGGTAGTCATTTATTTTGTTGTATGACTACTCTAGTCCGACTGGTATTCTCTTTGGGCTGTAAGATAAACGAAAACACTATTATGTATATATATGTATATATATATGCACATAATTTTTGACTTCCGCTATGTCTTATAACAAAAAAAAAACAAAAACTGATCCTAAAATCTAGGTGTTACAATTTATTATCAGAGCAGTTTGGTCCTATCCGGACTTTGGTATCTAAATATCTAACTTAAATAAGTGTCTAGAGAGATAAGTCCTATCTTGACTTGAGATGTTGGCTGTATACGATTCATTATATTGAGCCTGATTAACTCAGTGTGGTGCGTTGTACACAGGAAGGCATGGCAGGAAGACAACCTGGCAAACCTCGTTCTAACCCCAATGCGACACCAACTCCGACTAATTCCCTTTGATATAGCAGATGGCATAGGCCATGACCCAATAAATGGAGGCACAAGGTCGGGAAGATCGTTATCAAAGTTTTGGTAGACATGACCCACCCACTTTCTCTGGTGGAAGGGATCCCATGGTAGCTGAGGAATGGCTCGATCAGCTAGAAGTGATTTTTCGGGTAATTAGATCCGTCGACCAAGAAAAGGTGGAGCTGGCCACTTATAGACTTAAAGGAGAAGCGTCACAGTGGTGGGAGAGACATCGAGAACACATGGAGGCAACATGAGCCCACATAACTTGGGAAGAATTTAATACTATTTTTCTCAACAAATATTTTCCCTTCAATGTGAAAGACCAGAAGAAGATAGAATTTCTCACACTATAACAAGGTGATATGACAGTGGATGAATATGTTGCCAAATTTGAAAGCTTAGCTCGATTTTCAAACAATCTCCAGAAACAACCTGATGAAGAATGGAAATCCAAAAGGTTCGAACAAAGACTTAGACCTGAGGTCAGAAACTTGGTGATCACTTAGTGGATCCAGGAGTACCAAACCTTCATTCAAGCTTGTCAACTTGTTGAATAGTCTTTGGCCGCGATGGCGCCTAGCAAACAACTTTTGTGGAAGCGCAAAAGGGATGAAGGAAGCTCCAAAGGAGGAAAAGGCAAGGAAGATGATTACAAAGGCAAGGGAACTATTCAGAAATGCAAGACATGCGGGAAATTGCATAGAGTAGAATGCTACAAGAACAAAAGAACTTGTTTCATATGCTAGAAGCCGGGACACCTCAGCTGGCAATGCTCAGACAAGGATCAGAAACCAGCAGAAGATAACAAGAAGAAAAATCTTGTGAGAGGTCAGGTATATACATTGAATGCTGAAGAGTTTGACCACTCCAAAGATCTTATCCAAGGTATGGGACGAATAAAATCAATCCTATTAACATTTTGTTTGACTCGGGTGCAACTCACTCGTTCATATCAGTAGAATGTGCAAGACGAGTTTATTTTCCTATATCCAAGCTATCCTATGAATTGTTAGTATCTACTCCCTCTAAAGAGATATGTACAACTACTATGTTTTCCCCTGTATTCTTAGATTTCCAAGGCAAAACTTTCTGCTTAGATCTATACTGCTTGCCGATGAAGGGGCTAGATGTGATCTTAGGCATGGATTGGCTCAAAAGCTCACAAGGTCAAAATTGATTGTGCCACCAAGACTGTGCATATTCTAGACCGAGGCTTAGAGATATAATGTACGCATCATCCTACTTTTGATCTCCATAATCTGTCTATGTATGATGATGGCCCAAGGTATTTGGTTGTCAACGTGAGTGATGTTAAGTACCCGGTGGATGTTAATTCTCTTCCCGTGGTCTGACACTTTCCTGAGGTATTTCCTGACGACATTGAATCCTTACAACCAGAAAGAGAGGTAGAGTTTTAAATTGGGTTAATTCCGGGGGCTGGACCTGTTTCTAAGGCACCGTATAGAATGACACCGCTTGAATTGACGGAAGTAAAACGACAAATCGAAGAATTAATGCAGAAACAATTTATTTGACCAAGCGCTTCGCCATGGCGAGCCCCAGTGCTTCTAGTCAAGAAGAAGGATGGGAAATTGCACTTATGTGTGGATTATCGAGAACTAAATAAGTTAACAGTGAAGAACAAGTATCCATTGCCTCTGATTGATGATTTACTTGACCAATTGGGAGAAGCCAAGGTATTTTTAAAGATTGACCTTCGGTCAAGATATCACCAGATTAGGGTTAAGCCCGAAGATATTCCTAAGACTGCATTTAGAATGTGGTACAACCATTATGAGTACTTGGTAGTGCCATTTCGGTTTATAAATGCACCTGCCGTTTTTATGGACTATATGAGCCGCATATTTCGACCGTAGTTGGACAAGTTTGTTGTAGTCTTTAGTGATGATATTCTCATTTAATCCAAGACTGTCGAATAACATGAAGAGAATGTAAGACTGGTGTTAGGAATACTCAGAGAGAAACAGTTGTATGCAAAATTGGATAAGTGTGAGTTCTGGTTAGAACAAGTCCAATTTCTTGGCCACGTGATTAATAAAGACAGCGTAGCCGTGGACCCAAGCAAAGTTGAAGCTGTGTTGAAATCAGAAAGACCGACCAATGTCATAGAAATTTGAATTTTTCTTAGATTAGCAGGATACTACCGGTGATTCATTAAGGGATTTTCTCAGATTGCTATTCCATTGACCAAGCTGACACGGAAGGGTGTTCCGTTTGTTTGGGATGCCAAGTGTGAAAAATGTTTTCAGTTGTTGAAAGAAAAGCTGACAACAATGCCGATGTTAGTGATTCCTAATCTGACAAAGAATTTCCAAGTGTATTGTGATGCGTCTAAGCAAGGCTTGGGGTGTGTCCTTATGCAAGAAGGACAGACAGTTTTTTACACTTCCCAACAATTACGGCCATATGAAGTCAATTACCCAACACACGATTTAGAGTTAGCCGATATGGTCTTTGCGTTGAAAGTTTTGAGGCACTATTTGTACGGAGTCACATTTGAAGTGTTCAGTGACCATAAAAGCCTGAAATACTTGTTCAATCAAAGAGAGCTGAATATGAGTCAGAGAAGGTCAATGGAATTCTTAAGGGATTATGATTTCAAATTAAAGTACCATGCGGGAAAAGCCAATGTGGTGGCTGATGCACTAAGCAGGAAATCTTAGCATGTGTCAACTATGATAATTGACCAAATGAAACTCTTAGAGAAATTCAAATACATGAACTTGGATGCGTCTTGCTATAATGCTAGCCTTTCAGTGAGTAAGGTTGACGTGAAGAGTACACTTCGAGACCAAATCTGAGAAGCACTGAGATATGACCCCGAACTTCAAAAGATCAAGGAACAAGATGATTTCTCCATGGCTGGTGATGGTATGATCTTATTTAGAGACAGAGTGTGTGTTCCAAAACATGCTAAAATTAAGAAGACGGTACTTGAGGAAAATCACAATAGCCAATACTCTGTACACACTCGGGCTACCAAGATGTATCAAGACATGAAAAAGTTGTTTTGGTGGCCTGGAATGAAGAAAGAAATTGCAGAATTTGTGTCTAAGTGTCTCACCTTCCAAAAGATCAAAGTAGAACACCAAAGACCCTCTGGACCGCTACAACCGTTGGACATTCCAGAGTGGAAATGGGAGTCTATAGCCATGGACTTTATTGTTGGATTAACTAGAACCCCAGCAGGACACGACTCAATTTGGGTTATAATAGACAGGTTGACCAAGTCTGCTCATTTCTTGCATGTCAAGACTACCTACTTAGTGGAGAAGTATGCCAAAGTATACATTGCATTGATAGTACAACTACATGGGGCACCGATTATCATAATATCAGATAGAGATCCCAAGTTTACTTCTCGTTTCTAGGGAGCATTGCAAAAGAATTTTGGGACTCGGTTACATTTGAGCACCTGACACCATCTCCAAACCGACGGGTAGTTCAAAAGAACGATTCAAACTCTTGAGGACATGCTACGAGCTTGTGTATTAGAAGAAGGTGGTGATTGGGGAAGATACTTGCCACTGGTAGAGTTTGCCTATAATAACAGCTTTCATTCAAGCATAGGTATGGCACCCTATGAAGCACTCTATGGGAGGAAGTGCCGGTCACCGGTATGTTGGTTTGAAACTGGGAAAAGTTACTATTGGGGTCGGACTTGGTGCAAGATACAACCAATGGGATTAGGCGTATCTAGGAAAGGTTGAAGAGAGCCCCAGACCATCAGAAAAGTTATGCAGATCAACAAAGGAAGCCCATAGAATTCGAAGAAGGAGACCACGTGTTTCTAAAAGTTACACCCTACACGGCTGTTGGAAGAACAATGAAGATGAAGAAGCTTTAGCCTCGTTTTATTGGTCCTTATCAGATTCTCAAAAGGATAGGACCTGTTGCTTTCCAACTAGCCTTGCCTCCTCATCTTTCCAACCTCCACGATGTGTTTCACGTATCGCAACTCCAGAAATACGTCTCCAATCCCTCTAACATTTTAAAAGTGGATAACATCCCGTTGAAGTCTAACACCTCATATCGGGTGAGACCTATGAAAATCCTAGACCGAGGGGAGAAACCTTACGAAACAAGGTGATCCCATTGGTAAAGGTTCTTTGGGAGAATGTCGACTCATCAGAAATAACTTGGGAAAAGGAGAAAGACATGAAGGACGCGTACCCCGAACTATTTCAGTGATGAAGGTAATCTTCTAATTTTGAGGACAAAATTATTTTAAGGAGGGTAGAATTGTAACATCCGAAAAATCCCTAAGTAATGTTCAATTTAATAAGAATTAAGATTTGAGGGATTTAGTTGCAAAATTACAAAGAAAAGAAAGAATGATCAATTGCAATTAGAGAGGTTATAGGAGGGACCAAAAAAGACTTATATATTTGAATATTAATAGTTTATATTTGAATATGAATGGCCTATATTCAAATATGGATGTGTGATATTCGAATATGGCTTTTTGATATTCAAATATGGATGAGTGATATTCGAATATGGCTTTTTGATATTCGAATATGGATATGTGATATTCAAATATGAATGTCTGATCTTCGAATATCGAGGTGTGGTATTTGCATATAAATGTTTCATATTCGAATATGGATGGCTCATATTCGAATACGGATCTCATGAACAATAAAAACAGGGACCCCACCTCCAATCTTCACCATTGATCCTCACTCACTCTCCACCTTCTCATCTTCTTCTCTTCAAGAATCCTTCACCAAACCTCCGTCACAAATCAACAATACTCCACAACTCTTCCATCTTAGATTTTCTTCTTATAGTTTCTTCTTGACTACATCTCCAAGGGGTGAGACTCATGCGCAAGGGCAACAAGTGCTAAAGAAGGGAATTTGGAGACCGAGATTGGGAGCTTGATGCAGAAAGGGATTCTGGAAACTTAGAGGTAACCCATAAAACCCCAAATCAAGGATGCTATGGAATGTTAGAAACATGTGGCTAGGAACTAAGAACAATATGTTGTAGATTGTTTGATTTAGGGCCATCTATATGTTTATAATCTGCATGTTGTGTCTTGAACTAAGAATGATGTTTGTTCTGATTGAATGTGTAAATATATGATGCTTGATTAGGAATTGATTTGAAAATGTGAATGATAATAGAATCATAGATTTGTATGTGTTAAAAAGAACAAGAGATTCTAGATGTAATGTGATGAATTTTGGAACTTGGACACTAGGTGGATTCCAAACTGTTTTCGAAAAGCAAGCCCAGAGTTAGTATATTCGAATATGTATTCGAATATGGAAGGTCATATTCCAATAGATATTGGACGATAACATTTCTTCCCCATGCTATTCGAAAATGGACTTTTGGTATTCGAATATAGAGTATATGTATTCGAATATGAGCTTTGTATATTCGAATATGAGGTTACTGGAACTCTTGCATGAATGTCTATGATACGGATATGAATGTTGATGCATGAGAACATGTAATATGGAATCAAACAAAAAGGAAAAGTGGAAAATGCTTTCCCCCGTCAACATTGGTTGAGTTCCGTAGGAAGTAGAACGGATCAGTGGGTAAAGCATGAAATGATGAAAAATGTAGGGTTATCCTGAAAGGTGCAGATAACCTGAAGTACTAGGTTATCCCGAGAACGGGGTAGATAACCTACTACAAAGGGGCTATTCCGAAAGGGGTAAATAGTCCCTGGGCTAGCCTTACATAGGTTGGTAGCCCGGCAGTAGGACCGTGGGAGGACGCTTGCCAGTGGCCATGATGATTAGCTCAGTTGTGCATTCATTGTCATGCACCTATGGTGGATTCCCTGTGCACAAGGTTTCCCGTTAAAAGAGGAAAGAAATTGAATGGAGAATAAAATAATTCATGGCATGCATACATACTTAAATTGACATCTCATACATATTGCGTGTGTTTGTTAGGAATCTGATTTGGGGAAGTATTCCACTTAGACTCGCTGTGATATTGTATATATATTATTTTAAATAACGATGGTTACTCAGTTATATGTCGTAGATATAATTGCCTGAGAAGACCTTAGCAGTTGTATTGTGATATATTTAGGTAGTCATTAATTTTATTGTATGACTACTTTAGTCGGACTGGTATTCTCTCTGGGCTGTAAGATAAACGAAAACACTTTTGTGTAAATATATGTGTGTGTATATATATAGCCTTTGACTTCCGCTATGTGTTAAAAAAGAAAAACTGATCCTAAAATCTAGGTATTACAATTATCATTAGAAATAGAAAAAGATTTAAACAATATATTAAAAAATAGGAAAATAATTTTATTTTTTAGCCAAATTGAGACTTTTTTTAAGACAAAAGTAAAAAAAATGATTTTTTAATGGAAATTAGGGAATTCTTTGACAATTTTAAAAAATGGGCCACTAAAAAAAGGCTGTTACTCGCGTAGGACAATATTTGGTATCTAAAACTAAAATAAAGAAAGATAGGGTAATGGGGAGCCTTTTCGGCCCAGAATTAAAAAGTCTGCTAGCTGAACAAGCCAACTCTTATAGAGCCGGTTAACCGGTTTTGACACATATATCTTCTTGCTCATTGATTAGCTGTTATGACTGTGAGTGTCTGTAGAGCAAAGAATATCTAGAAGTAATACACAGCAAAGCAGTGAGTATCGGAAGATCTAATTGATCAATGTCGGAGTTGATGACACCAAAAATGGGGGTGGAAATCCTTTAATTTGTAGGCTATTAGTCCAAAATCTACACAACACTATTAATCAAAGTTAAAAAAATTGAGAATTCATAAACATAAAAAGTTAAATAGGAGATTTTGTTTACTTATACATAGAAAAAGTTAAAGAAAAACCAATTTAGAATAACTTTTCTTAAAAGATTATCATTATAAAATAGAAATAGATTTAAACAATATGTTAAATAATGGAAAAATAATATTATTCTTTTAGCTCAATTGATGATACATTTTTTTAAGACAAAAGTAAAAAAGATAAAATGTTCTTTTTAATGGAAATTAGGGAATTTTTTCAAAATTTTAAAAAATGGGCCACTAATGAAAGGCTGTTACTCTCATAGGACTAAATTAGGTATCTAAAACTAAAATAAAGAAAGACACGGGTAATCGGAAGCCTTTTCGGCCCAAAATGAAAAAGTTTGCTATCATAACGAGGTAGCTCGTATAGGGCCGTGTGGCCGGTTTGGACACATATAACTTCTTGCTCATTGCTCAGCTGCTGTGACTGTGAGTGTCGGCAGGGCAGAGAATATCTAAAAACAATACATAGCTAAGCAGTGAGTATTAAAAAATTTGATTGATCAATGTCAGAGTTGATGCCGCCAGAAAAGGTGGTGGAAATCTTTTGTAGGCTATTAGTACATAGTCTACACAAGACTATTAATCAAAGTAAAAAGAAATGAGAATTAATAAACAGAAATAGTTCAATAGGAGGTTTTGTTTACTTGTCAATAGAAAAAAGTTAAAGAAAAACAAATTTAAAATAACTTGTATAAAAAGATTATCATTATAAAATAGAAATAGATTTAAACAATATATTAAAAAATAGGAAAAGAATTTTATTTTTAACTAAATTGAGACATTTTTTTAAGAGAAAAATAAAAAAAAATAATTTTTTAAAGGAAATTAGGGAATTGTTTGAAAATTTTAAAAAATGTGCCACTAAAAAAAGGCTGTTACTCGCATAGGGCAGAATTTGGTATCTAAAACTAAAATAAAGAAAGACAAGGGTAATTGGGAACCTTTTTGGCCCAGAATTAAAAAGTTTACTATCTGAACGAGCCAGGTCTTATAGTGCCGGGTAGCCGGTTTTGACACATGTAACTTCTTGCTCATTGCTCAGTTGTTATGACTATGAGTGTTTGCAGAGCAAAGAATATCTTGAAGTAATACACAGCTAATGAGTGAGTATTGGAAAATCTAATTGATCACTGTCGGAGTTGATCCCGCTAGAAATGGTGGTGGAAATCCTTTGTACGCTATTAGTTCATAATCTACAGAAGAGTATTAAAAAATGTTAAAAAAAAATTGATTATTCAAAAACAGAAAAAGTTAAATAGGAGATTTTGTTTACTTGTCAATAGAAAAAGTTAAAGAAAAACAAATTTAGAATAAGTTTTCTTAAAAAATTTTCATCATAAAATAGAAATAGATTTAAACAGTATGTAAATAATGCAAAATTAATGTTTTTTTTAGCAAAATAGAGTCATTTTTTAGGACAAAAGTAAAAAAAAAAGTAAAATGTTTTTCTAATAGAAATTAGGGAATTTTTTTAAAGTTTTTAAAAATTGGCTACTAAAAAAAGCCTGTTACCCTCATAGTACTGAATTGGTTATCTAAAACTAAAATAAAGAAAGACACGGGTAATCAGGAGTCTTTTCGACCCACAATGAAAAACTTTGCTATCTTAACGAGCTAACAATTATAGGGCCGGGTAGCTGGTTTGGACACTTATTACTCCGTGCTCATTACTCAGCTGCTGTGACGGTGAGTGTCTGTTGGGCAAAGAATATCTAGAAACAATACACAACTAAACATTGATTATCGAAAAATCTGATTGATCAATGTCGGAGTTGATGCCGCCAAAACTGGTTGTGTAAATCCTTTGTAGGCTATTAGTCCATAATCTACACAAGACTATTAAACAAAGTTAAAAAAATTGAGAATTAATTAACAGAAAAAGTTAAATAGGAGGTTTTGTTTACTAGTCAATAGAAAAAGTTAAAGAGAAACCAATTCAGAATAACTTTTCTAAAAATATTATTGTTATAAAATAGAAATAGATTTAAACAATATGTTAAAAAAGGAAAATAAATATTTTTAGCTAAATTAAGACATATTTTTAAGACAAAAGTAAAAAAAAATGATTTTTTAATGGAAATTAGGGAATTTTTTGAAAATTTTAAAAAATCGGCCACCTAAAAAAGGCTGCTACTCACATAGGACTCAATTGGATATGTTAAACTAAAATAAAGAGAGACACAAGTAACCGGGAACCTTTTCAGCCTAGAATGAAAAAGATTGGTATGTGAACAAGCCAGCTCGTATAGGGTCGGGTAGCCAGTTTGGACACATATAACTTCTTGCTTATTGCTTAGCTACTGTGGCTGTGAGTGTTTGCTGGACAGAGAATATCTAGAACCAATACACAGCTAAGTAGTGAGTATAGAAAATATGATTGATCAATGTCGGAGTTGATGCAGCCAGAAATTGTGGTGAAAATCCTTTGTAGGCTATTAGTCCCTAATCTACACAAGACTATTAATCAAAGTTAAAAAAATTGAGAATTAATAAACATAAGAAATTAAATAGGAGGTTTTGTTTACATGTCAATAGAAAAAGTTAAAGAAAAACGCATTTAGAATAACTTTTCTAAAAACATTATCATTATAAAATCGAAATAGATTTACAATATGTTTAAAAATGGGAAAATAATGTAATTTTTTAGCTATAGTTAGAAATTTCTTAAAGACAAAAGTAAAAAAAAAAATTAATGGAAATTAGGGAAGTTTTTGGAAATTTTAAAAAATGGGCCACCAAAAAAATGCTTTTACTCACATAGGACTCAATTGGGTATCTAAAACTAAAATAAAGAAAGACATGGGAAACCGGGAACCTTTTCGGCCCAGAATGAAAAAGTTTACTATCTGAACGAGCCACCTCGTATAGGGCCTGGTAGCCCGTTTGGACACATATAACTTCTTGCTCATCTGCTGTGACTTTCAGCGTTTCCAGGGCAGAGAATATCTAGAACCAATACATAGCTAAGCAGTGAGTATAGAAAAATCTTATTGATCAATGTCGGAGTTGATGCCACCATAATTTGTGGAGAAAATCCTTTGTAGGCTATTAGTCCCTCATCTACACAAGACTATTAATCAAAGTTAAAAAAATTGAGAATTAATAAACAGAAAAAGTTAAATAGGAGGTTTTGTTTACTTGTCAACACAAAAAATAATGAAAAACCGACTTAGAATAACTTTTCTAAAAAGATTATCATAATCAATTAGAAATAGATTAGAAGAATATGTTTAAAAATAGGAAAATAATGTTATTTTTTTAGCTATATTAAGATATTTTTTAAGACAAAAGTTTAAAATTTTTTTAATAGGAATTAGGGAAGTTTTTGAATATTTTAAAAAATGGGCCACCAAAAAAAGACTTTTACTCGCTTGCATTGGACAAAACTAGGTATCCAAAACTAAAATAAAGAAAGACACGGGTAATCGGGAACCTTTTCGGCCCAGAATGAAAAAGTTTGCTATCTGAACGATCTAGCTCGTATAGTGCCTGGTAGCCGGTTTGGACACATACAACTTCTTGCTCATTGCTCAGCTGATGTGACTATGAGTGTTTGCAGGGCAGGGAATATCTAGAACCAATACACAGCTAAGCAGTGAGTATCGAAAAAACTGATTGATCAATGATGAAGTTGATGCTGCCAAAAATTATGGTGAAAATCCTTTGTAGGCTATTAGTCCATAATCTAAACAGGACTATTAATCAAAGTTAACAAAATTGAGAATTAATAAACATAAAAAGTTAAATAGGTGGTTTTCTTTACTTGTCAACCGAAAAAGTTAATGAAAAATCAATTTAGAATAACTTTTCTAAAAAGATTATCATTATAAAATCGAAATAGATTTAAACAATATGTTTAAAAATGGGAAAATAATGTTATTTTTTAGCTATATTCAGACATTTTTTAAAGAAAAAAGTAAAAAAGAAATTTTCATGGAAATTATGGAAGTTTTTGAAAATTTTTAAAATTGGGCCACCAAAAAGAAGTTGTTACTCGCATAGCAGTGAACTAGGTACCTAAAACTAAAATAAAAAAAGGCACCTGTAATTAGGAACCATTTCAACCCAGAATGAAAAAGTTTACTATCTGAACGAGCCAGCTCGTAAGGGCTTCGTAGCCGATATGGACACATATAACTTCTTGCTCATTGCTCAGCTGCTGTGACGGAGTGTTTGATAGGCAGAGAATATCTAGAACCAATACACAACTAAGCAGTGAGTATGAAAAAATCGGGTTGATCAATGTAGTTGTTGATGCCGCCAGAAATTGTGGTGAAAATCTGTTGTAGGCTATTAGTCCATAATCTACACAAGGGAATTAATCAATGCTGAAAAACTGGAGAATTAAAAAACACATCGAAAAAGCAAAATAAGAGGTTTGGTTTACTTGTCAATAGAAAAAGATAACGAGAAACCAATTTAGAATAACTTTTCTAAAGAGATTATAATTATAAAAAATAAACAATATGTTAAAAAATAGGAAAATAATATTATTTTTTTAGAAAAATTCAAACATTTCTATTTGACAAAAGTAAAAAAAAAATGATTTTTTTAATAGAAATTAGGGAATTTGTTTAAAATTTTAAAAAATGGGCCACCAAAAAAAGGTTGTTACTCGCCTAACACTGAATTGGGTATCTAAAATTAAAATAAAGAAAGACACGGGTAATCGGGAACCTTTTTAGCCTAGAATGAAAAAGTTTGCTATCTAAATGAGCTAGCTCGTATAGGGCCGGAGGGCTGTCTTGGTCACATATAACTTCTTGCTCATTGCTTAGGTGCTGTATGTGACTGTGAATGTTTGTAGGGTAGAGAATATCTAGGACCAATACACCAGTAAGTATCAGACAATCTGATTGATCAATGTCGGAGTTGATGTTGCATGAAATTGTGGTGAAAATCCTTTGTACGCTATTAGTCCATGATCTACACAAGGCAATTAATCAAAGTTAAAAAAAATTGAGAATTAATAAACCGAAAAAGTTAAATAGGAGGTTTTGTTTACTTGTCAATAGAAAAAGTTAAAGTAAAACAAATTTAGAATAACTTTTCCAAAAAGATTGTCATTATAAAATAAAAATAGTTTTAAATAATATGTTAAAAAATAGGAAAATAATGTTATGTTTTTAGCTAAATTGAGACATTTTTTTAAGACCAAAATAATTAAAATAAAATGATTTATTTTATGGAAATTAGGGTATTTTTTGAAAATTTTAAAAAATGGGCCACTAAAAAAATGTTGTTACTCTCATAAGACGGAATTGGGTATCTAAAACTAAAATAAAGAAAGACACTAGTAATCGGGAGTCATTTCGGCCCAGAATGAAAAAGTTTGCTATCTGAATGAACCAACTCGTATAGAGTCGCGTAGCCGGTTTGGACACATATAACCTCTTGCTCATTGTTTAGCTGTTGTGACTGTGAGTGTCTGCAAGGCAGAGAATATATAGAAACAATACACAAGACTGTGAGTCCCTAAGCATTGATTATCGGAAAATATTTATCATTGTCGGAGTTGATGCCGCCAGAAATGGTGCTGTAAATCCTTTGTAGGCTATTAGTCCATAATCTACACAAGACTATTAAACAAAGTTAAAAAATTTGAGAATTAATTAACAGAAAAAAGTTAAATAGGAGGTTTTCTTTACTTGTCAATAGAAAACGTTAAAGAGGAACCAATTTAGAATAACTTTTCTAAAAAGATTATCGTTATAAAATAGAAATAGATTTACACAAAATATGTTGAAAAAACGAAAATAATGTTAGTTTTTAGGCTAAATTAAGACATTTTTTTAAGACAAAAGTAAAAAAAAAAAAAAAAACGATTTTTTAATGGAAATTACGGAATTTTTTGAAAATTTTAAAAAATGGGCCACCTAAAAAAGGTTGTTACTAGCATAAGACTGAATTGGGTATGTTAAACTAAAATAAAGAAAGGCAGGGGTAACCGGGAACCTTTTCAGCCCAGAATGAAAAGGTTTGCTATGTGAACGAGCCAACTCGTATAGGGCCAGTTTGGACACATATAACTTCTTGCTTATGGCTCAACTGTGGTGGCTGTGAGTGTTTGCAGGACAAAGAATATCTTGAAACAATACACAGTTAAGCAGTGAGTATCGAAAAATCTGATTGATCAATGTCAGAGTTGATGCTGCTAGAAATTGTGGTCAAAATCCTTTGTAGGCTATTAGTCCCTAATCTACACAAGACTAGTAATCAAAGTTAAAAAAAAATTGAGAATTAATAAACAGAAAATGTTAAATAAGAGGTTTTGATTACTTGTCAATAGAAAAAGTTAAAGAAAAACCTATTTAGAATAACTTTTCTAAAAACATTATCATTATAAAATCGAAATAGATTTAAACAATATGTTTATAAATGGGAAATAATGTTATTTTTTTAGCTATGATTCGTCATGCTTAGAGCATGACGGTCATGACCTCCAATCTGCCCTCTGGTGCGGTGGTTTGAGTCCTCCGGCCACTCACCTAGCGGAGAGGGGGTACCTGCAAGCACTCTGACGGTCAAGTCAGTAAGGTCTCACAGTATGGGAAGCTCAGTTATCAGATAGTAATGAATGCATACCAAATGAAGATGGATCACAGATATTTGTAGATCTTATAGGGCTAATAAAGTCAAATCTGTAACTGTCATACTTCCGTGAATTACGACGGTAGGTACGGATCTGTAACTAACCCCACGTGGGGGAGGTACTCCTTAAGCTCCAAGTCGGGTGTCCATGTCGTGGGGAACACGACATGGTACCAACGGCTTGAGCCACCCACGTAGGACTTGCACGTGCCTCTCCTGTGGGTTAGGTCCATAACAGTTGCCCCCAAATCTACGGTATGTCGTGAGCTATGCCATTGACTTCTGATGGTGACATGATCTGGCGATGTGTAGCCCTTCCAAGTTGTTGTCGTTTGGATTCTCCCGTCAATTTTTGTTTTGACACGTGTCTTTGTGGGATTGGTCACGACCCTTCGTGGGCCGTGCCCATCATTACTCAATCACATCAAGCCTGTGTGCATTTAATGCGCCCCAGGCCGTTACTTCACCTTCACGCTTCGTCTTCCCATTTTCCCTTTATAAATACATCTCCATTTTTCTTTATAACACTTTTTAGCCCTCAAGCTATTCTGCGTATTCTCTCTATTTGCATCTAGTTCTTCCCTTCATTGCCGTTTTCCCAGTCGTTTATAACCTCCTTCTTTCCAACTTTCTCAAGTATTCCATTCTTTTCCTTGTTTGTTTCGTCTTTGTTATTTCAATACAATTTCTTTCTTCTCTACTTTTCTTAAAATTTCAACTCCTGAAAGACCCACTAATTTTCCCCCAAAAGAAAGTCTTTTTGGGAAAGTTGGGGATTTCATCAGTTCTCCTTCTGGACCCGAAATCAATGATGGCAGTGGTCACCACATCCCCACTCCCCCTTCAACCTCTGGTTCTAACAGTGAACCTCTTTTTGAAGCCTTTGGGAGTTCATGCCTGGCATCCCCCAAACTATTCCCTTTTCAGGGGCACAAGTATGAGTATGAGTATGATGAATCATCTGAGGGTAGCGATGATGCTACAACGTCTAGGTTACGGCCTCTGGTGCCCTTGATAGTCTGTACCTCATCTGAATCTTCTAGTTTTACTTCCTCTAATAATTCTGCTAAATCCTCGGATTCTGCATATTCTGACCCTTTGTATGTTCCTCATATTTCAATTGTAGAACCCATGTCGGCTTCTACCCCTATGTCGGGTTCAGAGTCGCCTTCAACTTCCGCTCTAGCTCAAGTCGCCTGGAAACCTTCCAAAAGCAAGGCCTTAGAGCGCCGACAAAAAACAATTCAGGAATGGTATGGCCCGTCTAAGAAGGTCACCAGGATCGAAGTCCCCAAGAAACTTCAGGGCATTCGGGAGGTGAGGAGGATGTTCTGGATTGACCACGAGATTTTTCAGATTCCCTCCGGGCTAACCTCCACACTGAAGTTTCATGACGCGGAGGTTGAATTCAGGGAGGCCATGCATTTTCCTGGGGCTACACCAGAAGAAGTCGTTCCCTCTAAACCAGTCACGTTGTACAAGGCCGAGCGTGTTGACCCCAACAAGCGCATTGGTTCCTGCCCCCGAAGAGGAGCGCCAGATTTCTTAATGTTATACGAGTGTCTCTTCCGCGACATCCGGTCGCGCTTCCCCTTTTCCAACTTCCAGGTCGAGATCCTCAACCGACTTAAAGTGGCACCTTCTCAACTTCATCCAAATGCTTGGGGATTTATCAACGCGTTTGAGATTTTTTGCTGGGCGAAATACTGGGAGGTCTCCAGCAACCTTTTCATGTATCTCTTCATGCCTTAACATCTTGTCGACTTTAGCTTCATCTCGTTTTGCCAGAGGAAGGACCACGCCTTCTTCAAGCTATATGATGACTCCTTTCCCCCGTTCAAAGATGCTTACTTCAAAGTGTCCTATTCAGGGAGGACTATCCCTTCTGGACAGGTCCAGATGGATCGCCCCTATTTCCCTCTACCGGTCTTATGAGCATTACTTGCGTGGAGCCGAGACCTATGTGACCGACCAGGGTTCATTGCTTGACTCAGACCTTGCTATTATTGCCGGTCTTCACGAGTTCAACAAGCAACATGGCCTCGTGAAATGCAAGGACGTCATCAAGATTTGTTGCATTAGTCGAGCTGATACTCTAGGTAATGTCGCCCCTGTTCAAATCCTTTTTTTTAGTCTTCATCTTACTACTTGTTTGGGCTTTTCGGAAAATTTTTGTAACTATCTTTGAGTCACGTGGTATTAATCATGATGTTGATTTTGTTTCCTCAGGTGCTATCATGTTGGGATACGCCCAAATGATGAAGAAAACAGGCGCCATGACCAAGAAGGGGAAAAAGGAGACCCCTGCTCAGAACTTGGCGCGTGAACTGCTCACCGACCATGGGGTCTAGTCTCCCGGGGTTCCCCACGATCCAGCTGTTGCCAATGCTGATGCCGCGGCAACTTCGCCCAAAGTTCAGGCCACTAAGAAAAGGAAGCTTGTCCTCCGGAAGCGCCAAGTGTCTCCAACCCCAGCCTTGCAATAATTGGAGAATGTCCCCCCCCCCCCCCCGCCACTCAAAACGAGATTTCTATCTCGGATGATGACGAGGAGGCAGAAACTATCGGCCTTGCTCTAAAACGACAGAGAGGTTAGCCGGATGCCCCTGTTTTTTAAGTATTCTCTCTTTTTTTTTCTTTTTTTTCCATAGCAGATTAACTTGCTATGTTACTGATATTATGAAATAGTTAACTTCGCTTATTCTGTTTCCTATAGGAGCTGCCCCTGCTGCGGGATCATCTTCCTCCTCACAATCGGAAGGCTTCAAATCCCCCATTGTCTCTTTCCATCACAAAGAGTTTTTTAAAGACCTCCCCCATCCTGTGCTGAAGGTATATATTATATATTTCCCCACGTCGCACTTTACTTGCTATCTTTCCGTGCATGTGATATTTAAGTCGTCCTTTATTTTTTACCTCGCAGGCTAATGTCGGGGAGGCTCTGGGATGGATGTCCCGCTAGTCGGCCTTGCTCAAATATTTTCATGAGGAATTGGAGAAGCCCAACCATGCTGCCGACTTGGAGCAAAAACTTCTTGCCATCAAAGCAACCACAGAGAAGCAGATCCAAGCCCTGATCAGGGATAGAGATATGTTGAAAGCTTCTCATACTAATCTTCGGGCTGAGATCTCTACGGTGGCCTCCATCTTTGACCAACTGAAGCTGGAGAATGTCAAGCTCTCCGAGGAGAAGAAGGAGATTCAAGTCGCCCACTCCAAAGCTCAGGAAGAGGCGACTTCACTTCGTGATGAGACTAGTCTGCTTTTCCGAGTTAGGGATCAACTATCTGTGGACAAGGCGTTGTTGGAGACTAACAACGACAAGCTGAAAGCCGAAATAAAGGAACAAAGTCGTCTGATCTCTAATGGCGCCTTCATGGCTTTTGTCAGCTGCCTCAAGCAGGTGGAGTTCTTAAATCCCGAGATCCAACTTACATTCAAAGGGGTTCATCCTCTTCATGGGGTGGAGGGCGGTAAGTTGTTGGACTATGACAACAACCCAGC
Source organism: Cyamopsis tetragonoloba (assembly GCA_037177725.1). Classification (NCBI taxonomy): domain Eukaryota; kingdom Viridiplantae; phylum Streptophyta; class Magnoliopsida; order Fabales; family Fabaceae; genus Cyamopsis; species Cyamopsis tetragonoloba. The sequence continues at coordinate 33,145,074 of CM074125.1, read as the reverse complement.
TAACCAAGTCGACCTCAATGATCCCGAGTTGGAGGCTTTTGACCCTCATGCTGATTATTCAATGTCGCCAACTCCAGTTGAAGATGAAAATGTTGCCCCCACTGAGCCTTGAAGTTCATTTTTGTAATAATTAGGTTTATTTTTGTTATTTTGTTAACAATTTGCTAGCGTGTTAGCCAGGTTTTCTTTTTGTAATGCTTGAATTTTAATGATATTTCTTTGTTTCTTTATCTCCATAGCAATTTCTATCCCGTAATTTTAACTTGAATTTACTCCATATCGCTGTTTAACATGCCATTGTGTTTATAACGTGTAACTTTTGCTTTGCATGTCTTGTCTCTGGGACTTTCAATCCCTTAGAAAAATTAGGGTTTGTAACCATACTGTTGGGGCATGTCGCCCTATTGGGATCTTAGATGCTGAAGAAGTACTTCAAGACCTGTGGCTTATCTCGTTGGGGCGTGTCACCCTATTGGGATCTTTGATTCTGATGAAGTACTTCAAGGCATGTGGCCTATTTGGGGCATGTCATCATATTGGGATCTTTGATCCTGGTGAAGTACTTCAAGGCCTGTGTCCTGTTTGGGGCGTGTTGCCCTATTGGGATCTTTGATCCTAATGAAGTACTTCAAGGTCTGTGGCTTATTTGGGGCGTGTCACCCTATTGGGATATTTGATCCTCATGAAGTACTTCAAGGCTTGTGGCCTATGTCGTTGGTGCGCGTCGCCCCAGTTAGGATCTTTGATCCTTTCAAACGCCTTGCTGAATTGTAATCATTGAATATCTGCAGCTAAAATCTTAAACTTTGACAAATTTTTGTTCTTATTTCATATATTATTGGGTTACAAAACCTGGGGCCTCATTGAAACCTTCAAGGTAAAACCCTCCTTAGGGAAAAAACCCGAGAAGGAAAAATAGTACCCCTTACAGAAATTGTACATCAAAACTTGGAATTTGACATTGAATTAAACATACACAAGTAGACTAGTCTTTAACTGTAGTACCTCCTTGTAGAGTTTCTAAGGTGTACACACCTTTTCGTGTACTTCTTATTACCCTGTAAGGGCCTTCCCAATTTGCTTCTAGCTTTCCATCTTTTGCATTCTTTAGACCAATGCTGGCCCTTCTTAGTACGAGATCGTCCACCGCGAACTCGCACTTCACGACTTTGGCGTTACACCTCTGAGCAACTCGCTGCTTTCTCGACATTTCGGTTAACCGTGCTAAGTCGCAGACTTCATCCACGAGGTCGAGCTCTTCTCTCAAAATTTCTTGATTATTTGGTTGAGTATACATAACCCTCCAAGACGGTTCACTAATCTCAATTGGAATCACTGCATCCGTCCCATATACAAGGCGGAAAGGGGTTTCTCCCATGGTACTTTTGCGGGGTGGTTCTTTAACTCCACAACACTTGATAGAGATTATCCACCCAAGCTCCTTTGGCATCCTCAAGTTGTTTTTTCATACCATTTAAGATAACTTTATTTGCTGCTTCGGCCTAGTCGTTTGTTTGGGGGTGTTCTACACTTGAAAAATGATGCCAGATCGTTTTAAACATGAAGGCTTCCACCCTTGTAGAAGTAATGGTAGCAAGAGGCTCTACCTCAACCCATTTGGTGAAGTAATCCACTGCCACAACTAGATATTTCAGTTGTCCCGTGGCTTTGTGAAAAGGTCCTAGGATGTCCATCCCCCATGTGTGGAAGGGCCATGGCGCGGATAAAGTATGCAGCTCTTCAGGTGGTATATGAGGGATATTCACATGTCATTGGCATTGTTCACATTTTTTAATGTGATTGACTGCATCTTGCCGGATAGTCGGCAAGAAGTACCCCGCTCTCAACGCTTTCCTGGCCAGAGATTTGGCCCCGACATGATGTACGCAGCTGCCTTCGTGTATCTTGGCCAATACATACCCGACTTCTTCTGGGCCAATGCATTTCAGGAGCGGGGTTGAGATCCCCTTTTTGAACAAGTGGCCTTCAATTACTACGAATCTCATTGTTTTTTTTATTATCTTCTTGGATTCTTTATCATCCTCAGGTGTGATCCCCCTCTCGATATAATCAACCAAGGGGGTCCTCCAATTTGCTTCTTGTACCTTTAGAGTTAAACTGGGATAGGGAATTACCTCTTCTACGACATAATGGTAATTTGATGCCTTCTTTGTGCTAGCAAGTTTAGAGAGAAGGTCTGCCCGTGCATTTTCTTCTCTTGGGATATGTCGGATCTCGAATTTGGATAACCCCACCAAGGCATCTCGTACTTTGGCAAGATATTTCTGCATTATAAGCTCCTTCACTTGGTATTCCCCCTTTATTTGAGAAACCACCAACTTCGAGTCTGAGCATATGGTTACCGCATTTTCCCCTAACTCTTTGGCCATCCGTATTCCAGCCAGGCAGGCCTCATACTCCGCCTAATTGTTTGATGTCGGGAAATCAAATTTTAGAGAATATTCGATCGTCAAGCCATCTGAGTTTTCAAGGATGACTCCGGCACCACATCCCTTAGTATTTGAAGAGCCATCGACATATATCATCCATCCTCCTCGGGATGAGTCATTTCAGCCAGGAAGTCGGCCAGGGCTTGTGCCTTGATTGTAAGTCAAGGTTCATATGATATGTCATACTGGGTTAGCTTAATTGCCCACGACATCATCCTTCCAGCCAGATCCGGCTTATGCAAAATCTGCCGAATTGGTTGGTTGGTTCTGACCAAAATTGGGTAACATTGGAAGTATGGGCGCAAATTCCTGGAGGCTATATACAATGTGAAGGCCACTTTTTCGAGTCGTTGGTAATTTACTTTGGCCCCCTACAAAGCCTTTGAAACAAAATAAATGGGAAATTGATCCTTACCTTCTTCCCGAATTAACACGGCACTTACGGCTTCATGTGTAACCGCGAGATAGAGTATCAATGTGTCCCATGCCATATGTTTTGTTAAGACAGGAGTGGATGCCAAGGAGACTTTAAGTTCTCGAAAAGCGTATTCGCACTCTTGAGTCCAATTGAAGGAGTCCTGCTTCTTGAGGATTTTGAACATTGGGAGGCAACGTTTTGATGAAGTCGGGAGGAAATGTGACAGAGCTGCAATCCTCCCAGTGAGTTGCTGTACATCTTTAATCGTCCTTGGGCTTGTCATATCGAGGATTGCCTGACACTTGTTTGGATTCGCCTCTATGCCACGGCTTGTGAGCATAAATCCTAGAAATTTCCCTGCTTCCATACCAAACATGCACTTTTGAGGATTAAGTCGCAAATTGTACTGTCGAAGGCGCTAGAAAACAGACTCCAAGTCCTTGGATGGATCTTCGTCATCTTTGGTTTTGACAATCATGTCGTCAATATACACCTCGACTTCCCTGCCTCTCATCTCGGAAAAGACTCTATCCATCATCCTCTGGTATGTCGCCCTTGCATTCTTTAAACCAAACGGCATCACATTGTAACAAAATACCCCAAGATCAGTAATAAAAGATGTTTTATCGTGATCTTCGGGATTCATGGGTATTTGATTATACCCAAAATAAGCATATAAGAAAGAGAGATATCGTAACCCGCCGAATTATCTACCAACTTATCAATGCAAGGTAGTGGGAAGAGATCCTTTGGACAGGCTTTGTTCAGGTCTGTGTAGTCCATGCACATCCTCCACTTGCCATTCGTCTTCTTTACCATCACGACATTGGACAGCCAATAGGAGTATTGCACCTCGCGGATGAATCCCGCATCTAACAACTCTTGGACCTGCATCCCAATGGTCGTTGTCCTCTCTTGGCCCATCCTCCTTTTCTTTTGGGCTATAGGCCTCGATCCTTCCCGTATTGAAAGTCGATGGCAGCAAAATTTGGGGTCTACACCCGGCATATTCGAGGCAACCCATGCAAAAATATCTTTATTATCCTGCAAGACTTTTATCATATTTTTCATAATGTTAGTAGGTAAATTTTTTCCGACCTTAACTACCTATTCATCCTTGTTGTCGACTTGTACCTCCACCGAGTCGCCTTCTGGCTCAGGTCATTCATGTGGTAGTTCTGCTCTTGGATCTAAGTCCGCCAACATCATTGCGGCATCTCGCCTGACGAACTTTTGTTTTCCTTTGGCTTCCTTATTTATGTTTTCTTTTTGCATCTCTTTTTCTTCTTCCTTTTCTTGTGCTGGAGTGGTTTTTGTTATCTTGAGGCTCTCTAGATAATAAAGTTGTGACTCTAGGCCCTTTCCCCGCACAGTGACAATGTCGTCCCTATCATTGGGGAACTTCATTGCCATGTGCAGGGTCGAGACCACAGCTCCTAGAGCGTTTAAAGTGGGTCTCCTCAGGATTGCATTGTAAGCTGATGGACAGTCCACGACTAGAAAAGTTACATCCACTGACCTGTTGCTTCCACGGCCATAAAAATTTACTTTTATCTTTATGTAGCCTTTAGGGGAGATAGTATCCCCTGTAAAGCCTATCAAGTTTCCTTTGTGAGGGATCAAGTCTTTCTCAGTCAAGCCCAGCTTCTGGAAAAGATCCCAAAACATGATGTCAGTCGAGCTTCCTTGATCCACAAATAACCTCTTCACCTCATACCCCGCCATCCTGGCCGTGATGACTAGAGGGGAATTGGATCCCGTTCCATCGATGGGTAAGTCGTCCTCAGAAAATGCCAACGTCATTCTCCTCATGGCCTTAACACTCATGCACTAGTCCTTTTCATCTTGGGATCTCTTTCTGGACGACTCTGAGGGTTCCGTATGATCTAAACCTCCAGCTATTACGTTAATGACACCCTTCGAGGATGTATTGTCATTTCGCCTTGGACTACGGGACCTCGATCGTCGCCTTTCATCTCGCCCAGAATCCCTGTTCTTAGGACTAGAACTGCGTCTTCCGGAAGGTGATGGGCTCCTTCCCCGGGATGTCCCTTCATCACTTTTTTGAATGAACTGTTTCAACTTCCCTTGTCTTATTAATTTTTCAATAGCGTCTTTGAGATGAATGGACTCATTTGTATAGTGCCCGTGATCCTTGTGGTATAAGCAGAACTTGTCTATCCTTTAGTTCTGAATACATAATCTCTTTATACACTCGTGAGGGCGGCATGGTAAGAGGTGAGTAATTTGAGTAAGCTCCTCTGGGCGGCCTCCCACTTCGGTCATATATTCTCTCATTTTCCCTGGACTTTACTCCATAAGCAGCCTTTTGCTTTTCTATTTTATCTTTCTCTTGTCTCGCGACTTGGTTGTCAACTTTGTTGTTTCGGACCCATTCTTCAATTTGGATCCACTTCTCTGCTCGCTGCTTTAATTCCTCCATAGTCTTGAACTTTTCGCCAGCCAGGTCCTTGGTGAAACCGCCCGGCTTCAATCCCTGTCTTAGAAAATATAACATCATATTGGGTGCGACGTCACGTACCTCAAGGGACTCTGCATTGAAGCGGATGATAAATTCCCTTAGTAGTTCGTCAGACTTTTGTTTTATCTTTTCTAGGTGATGTTCAGTCTTGAATTGTTTCTTGCTGCTTGTGAAGTTAGAAACAAACTTATCTTTCAGTGCTTTCCATCCCACGATGGATCCCGCTGGCAAAGATGAGAACCATCTGCGCGCAGCAGCCTTCAATGTGAGCAAGAAGGCCCGACATATCACAGGTTCTTTGGCCCCTTGGAAGACCATTGTTTTTTGGAAGATCTCGATATGGTCCTGTGGGTCGGTGGTCCCGTCATAAGGATCAATTTGCACAACAAATTTGAAGTTTGCCAGCATTTCAAAATTCATTATTGCTGGGACAAAAGGATTGTAACATCCATCAATTTGAATGTCGTTCTCTGCCACTCGTTCCACCTGGTCATTGTAAGGGAAACGAGGCGGGATGTTGACGGGTTGCGACAGCGGGATCTGCGATCCCACCATAGAAACTTATTTCTCCACCTGGGGATTCTGTCCCTCCTGACCATTCTCATGTCGCTGCGGGGTTGCTGCCCCAGACCGACATTGACTAAGATTGCCTGGAATTCCAACTGCTGTTTTTGTCAGGCTTCACGTTCCTTGTTCATCCTTTCAATTTCTTCAGCTTGCTTTTGTATCATTTCTTTGAGGTCGTGCATGCCATCCTCAATAGTGACCATCCTCTGCTCCGACATCATCGGATCAGCGGCTCTGGCTTCTCCCTGCTGTTGTGGAGAAGGTCCATTCACAGAAGGCTGCTCTCCAAGAATATCTCCACCACGGCAGAGGTTCCTTTGGCAGCTTGATTATTTCTTCTCGTGTTCACTATCTTTCTACAATTGAACTTTCAGTTAGCGTGGAATATCGCCTGCCTTAATGCAGATGTGACAAATTTTCTTGCCATAACATTCAAACAATTGTGCAAAAACACCAGCAAAATCGGACAAAAGAAGATAGTCGGTGAAATCACACAGATATGCATAAATCAAGTCGTGATTCTAACAGAAACATCAAGAAATTTGTTATCCGTTAATTAAATCGGTGGAAAATCTTATTTCACCGATTAATCGGTTCGAAATCACTTTTCCACCGATGAATTGTCCAGAATTCACCTTGATAACCGGTTGATATAAGTATATTAGAAGGAAAAGGTAATGTTTCTTGATTCCAACAGTCTTCTTCCTGCAAAACCAGGACACCAGAAAAAAGAGGATATATAAGATGAATTAATTGGAGAAGAGCAGTTTATCTTCCCCACAGACAGCGCCAATGATCTGTCATGCTTAGAGCATGGCGGCCATGACCTCCAATCTGGCCTCCGGTGCGGTGGTTTGAGTCCTCCGGCCACTCACCTAGCGGTGAGGGGAGGTACTTGCAAGCTCTCTGATAGTCAAGTCAGTAAGGTCTCACAGTATGGGAAGCTTAGATATCAGATAGTAATGAATGTCTACCAAATGAAGATGGATCACAGATATTAATAGAGCTTATAGGGCTAATAAAGTCAAATCTGTCACTGTCATACTTTCATGAATTACGGCAGTAGGTACGGATCTGTAACTGACCCCATGTGGGGAAGGTACTCTTCAAGCTCCAAGTCGGGTGTCCATGTCGTGGGGAACACGACATGGTACCAACTGCTTGAGCCACCCACGTGCAACTTGCACGTGCCTCTCCTGTAGGTTAGGTCCATAACAAGCTATATTGATACATTTTTTAAAGACAAAAGTTAAAAAACAAAATAATGGAAATAAGGGAAGTTTTTGAAAAGTTTAAAAAATGGGCCACCAAAAAGAAGCTGTTACTCGCATAGGACTGAACTAGGTATCTAAAACTAAAATAGAGAAAGACACGTTTAAATAAGAACCTTTTCGGCCAAGAATGAAAAAGTTTACTATCTGAATGAGCCAGCTCGTATAGGGCTTGGTAGCCGGTTTGGACACATAACTTCTTGCTCATTGCTCAGCTGCTGTGACTGTGAGTGTTTGCAGGGCAGAAAATATCTAGAATGAATACACAACTAAGGAGTGAGTATAGAAATATCTGATTGATCAATGTCGGAGTTGATGCTGCCAGAAATTGTGGTGAAAATCATTTGTAGGCTATTAGTCCCTAATCTACACAAGACTATTAATCAAAGTTAAAAAAATTGAGAGATAATAAACAGAAAAAATTAAATAGGAGGTTTTGTTTACTTGTCAATAGAAAAAATTAAAGAAAAACCCATTTAGAATAACTTTTCAAAAAACATTATCATTATTTTTTTAGCTATATTGATACATTTTTTAAAGACAAAAGTAAAAAAAAAAAATTAATGGAAATTAGGGAAGATTTTGAAAATTTTTAAAAATAGGCCACCAAAAAAAGGCTTTTACTCGCATAGGACTGAACTGGGAATCTAAAACGAAAATAAAGAAAGACAAAGGTAATTGGGAACCTTTTCGACCTAGAATGAAAAGGTTTGCTATCTGAATGAGCCAGCTCGTATAGGGCCTGGTAGCCGGTTCGGACACATATAACTTCTTGCTCATTGCTTAGCTAATGTGACTGTGAGTGTTTGCATGGCAGAGAATATCTAGAACCAATACACAGCTAAGCAGTGAGTATCAAAAAATCTGATTGATGAACGTCAGAGTTGATGCCGCCAAAAATTGTGGTGAAAATCCTTTGTAGGCTATTAGTCCATAATCTACACAAGGCAATTAATCAAAGTTAAAAAAATTGAGAATTAACAGAAAAAGTTAAATAAGAGGTCTTGTTTACTTGTCAATAGAAAAAGTTAAGGAGAAACCAATTTAAAATAACTTTTGTAAAAGATTATAATTATAAAATATAAACAATATGTTAAAAATAGGAAAATAATGTTACTTTTTAGCACAATTGAAAGATTTCTTTAAGACAAAAGTAAAAAAAAAATTATTTTTTTAAATAGAAATTAGGGAATTTGTTGAAAATTTTAAAAAATGGGCCACTAAAAAAAGGCGGTTACCGCGTAACACTGAATTGGGTATCTATAACTAAAATAAAGAAAGACACAGGTAATCGGGAACCTTTTCGTCCCACAATGAAAACATTTGCTATCTGAACGATCCAGCTCGTATAGCGCCGACAAGCCGGTTTGGACACATATAACTTCTTGCTAATTGCTCAGCTGCTGTGACTGTGAGACAGAAAATATCTAGAAACAAAATACAACTAAGTAGTGAGTATCAGAGTTGATGCCGCCAGAAATTACGGTGAAAATCCTTTGTAGGCTATTAGTCCCTAATCTACATAGGACTATTAATCAAAGTTAACAAAATTGAGAATTAATAAACATAAAAAGTTAAATAGGAGGTTTTGTTTACTTGTCAATAGCAAAAGTTAATGAAAAACCAATTTAGAATAACTTTTCTAAAAAGATTATCATTATAAATTAGAAAAAGATTTAAAGAATATGTTTAAAAAAGGAAAAAAATGTTATTTTTTTATCTATATTGAGATATTTTTTTAAGTCAAAAGAAAAATTAATAGAAATTAGGGAAGTTTTTGAATATTTTAAAAAATGGGCCACCAAAAAAAGGCTTTTACTCCCTCACATAGGACAGAACTGGGCATCAAAAACTAAAATAAAAAAAGAAATGGGTAATCGGGAACCTTTTCGGCCTAGAATGAAAAAGTTTGCCATCTGAACGAGCCAGCTTGTATATGGCCGGGTAGCCGGCTTGGACCCATATAACTTCTTGCTCATTGCTCTGAATGTGACTGTGAGTGTTTGTAGGGCAGAGAATATCTAGAACCAATACACACCTGAGAAGTAAGTATCGGACAATCTGATCGATCAATGTCGGAATTGATGCCGCCAGAAATTGTGGTGAAATCCTTTGTAGGCTATTAGTCCATGATTCACACAAGGCAATTAGTCAAAGTTAAAAAAATTGAGAATTAATAAACAGAAAAAGTTAAATAGGAGGTTTTGTTTACTTCTCAATAGAAAAAGTTAAAGTAAAACAAATTTAGAATAACTTTTCCAAAAAGATTATCATTATAAAATACAAATAGATTTAAATAATATGTTAAAAAATAGGAAAATAATGTTATTTTTTTTAGCTAAATTGAGACATTTTTTTGAGACAAAAGTAATTAAAATAAAATGATGTTTTTTAATGTAAATTAGGGAATTTTTTGAAAATTTTAAAAAATGGGCCACTAAAAACATGTTGTTACTCTCATAAGACTGAATTGGGTATCTAAAACTAAAATAAACAAAGACACGGGTAATCGGGAGTCTTTTCCGCCCACAATGAAAAAGTTTGCTCTCTGAATGAGCCAGCTCGTATAGAGCCGCGTAGCCGATTCGGACACATATAACTACTTGCTCATTGCTCAGCTGTTGTGTGAGTGAGTGTTATGCGTGTCTGCAAGGCAGAGAAATGGTGATTGAAATCCTTTGTATGCTATTAGTCCATAATCTATACAAGATTATTAAACAAAGTTAAACAAATTGAGAATTAATAAACAGAAATAGTTAAATAGGCGATTTTGTTTACTTGTCAATAGAAAAAGTCAAAGAGAAACCAATTTAGAATAACTTTTTTAAAAAGATGATCATTATAAATTAGAAATAGATTCAAATAATATGTTAAGTTTTAGGAAAATAATGTTATTTTTTAGTTAAATTGAGACATTTTTTTAAGACAAGGGTAAAAAAAATGATTTTTTTATTGGAAATTAATGGTTTTTTTTTAAATTTTAAAAATGGGCCACTAAAAAAAGGTGTTTACTCGCATAGGACTAAAATGGGTGTCTAAAACTAAAATAAAAATCTATAAAAAAAAACTAAAATAAAGAAAGACAGAGTAATTGGGAGACTTTTTCTGCCCAGAATAAAAAAGTTAGCTACTTGAAGGGCAAGATCATATAGGGCCGGGTAGCCGGTTCAGACACATGTAATAGCTAGCTACCGTGAATATGAGTGTCTGTCAAAAGGGCAGAAATATCTAGAAAGAACAATACACAGCTAACCGGACCAGTGAGTATCAGACTAATCTATCTGATTGATCAATGTCGGAGTTGATGCCGGCAGAAATCGTGGTGGAAATCCTTTGCAGGCTTCCACCAAAGTCCCTTATGAGGTTATGTTGTGTGTGCAAATCATGGAATTCCATCATCAGTGACCCTTCCTTCATCTCCCTTTTACTGTTCCCTTCGCTTAGATGATAGCCTAAAATTTACCCTCTTCAACCGTTCCCCCACCCCTTTCCCTCGTGATTCTTCCATCAATGCCATCTGCAATGGCCTAATTGCCTCGGCTCCTGGACTCCTGATCACTTTTGGAGCTCCTCCTTCTTCATCTACAAACCATCTCTTCGACGCTATCTCCCTCTCCCCAAACCTGATCCCATTCCTAAACCTCAAATCCATCACTCCGTCATTGTTGCCCTTGGCTTTGATTCCCCAAACTGTGACTATAAGATCCTTAGGATTGTTTTTGGCGGCAACGACTACCCTGGAGAAAGGTTCCTCGTTTCTTATTCTAGTGTGAGCTTTACTGTGTTGCATCTGGGCTTTGGAAGACTCTTCCACTTCCTCCAATGGTTGCTCCCCCATGTACCATTTCCCGGAGACGTCCTACCGCTTCCCATGGTTTTGTTAATGACATTGCTCACTGGGGTGCAAGGCGTAGAACGGCGAAATAGGGAAATAATAATGTCGGGTTCTTTTTTATTTTGTCCTTTGATTTTGTAAATGAAGTGTTTCATGAGATTGCACTGCCCAAGAGCATCTCTCATGCCTCCTCCCCTTGGTTTTTACTCACTGCTGTTGAAGACGGCAAGGCTCTTACTGTGTACCATGCCAACGGTCATGTGCCTTGCAAAGGTAGCATCTGGGTGATGAAGGAGTATGGTGTTGTCGAGTCTTGGACTGAGCTCTTTGCTTTTGATCTTAATGGCTCCTGTCTGCAAGCACCTTCTTTGGGAATAACCATCACTGACGTCACGGTTCCACCGGAAGCCATTTGCATTAACGATAATGGAGACATATTACTGCTGGTGTATTATCGTATGCTGGGAAAGGGACACCTCTATTTGCTAGATGTGGAGAAGAAAATATTGGTAGATCGTCAAATTGAAGCAGATGCCTTCCATTGGTGGATTTCTTATGCTGAGAGCTTAATTTTATCCAACAGTACACAAGCTCTAATATCTTACTGAAAAAGGTTATTTGCTGGTTATTGTTCATATATATCTCACTGGAATGCCAATGATATTCTTCATGGATTCCAAGTATCTAGACTAGTAGTTTTCTACTAATAGCATACCAACATTAGTATTTGGTACCGAAACTTAATTAATCATGCTATCTATATGTTTACGATCCTAGTTTTTTCTTCCTTAGTAGGATTGTGTTTTAATGTGAGAGAGATTTACATGCTGTTGGTGTTATCCCGTTGTTGCTTTGGTGATGCTATTTGTTTAGTGTTGTGGAATAATATAATGGTTTTCTCTTTCCTTAGCTTTTAAAATAATTCTCTACTACTCTGCCTAACTGCGACAACCTACAAGCATAATTGTTGTAATGGCTTACTTTCATCATGAGTTTTGTGTGTCTAGAAGGCATTGGTTATGATTTTGTTTATGGATTTCAAGTATCTACTAGTTTTCTACTAGTAGAGTGTTTGCTTCAAATTTCTAAAAGAAAGATCTTGTTCAAAATATTCGAGTATGTGTGCAACAGGAAATTTTGGCTATATTTCGGGATGTACGTTAATATAACTAATTATACTATCTATATGTTGTGTTTATGATCTTATATTTTCCTTTCTTAGTATGATTGTGTTTTAATGCTAGAGAGGGTTGCATGCTGTTAGTGTTACTGTTATCACGTTGTTTATATGGTGATGTTTTAAAAGGAAATATGTTTCTTGATGACATGCAAATCAACTCCAATGGCGCTTATGGCAATTTTTTACGAACAAAAAATTCAAAATTGTATATTATCTTCAAAGACCACAATTAAAATTGTTTCATTTGGTCCCTTTGAAATAAAATTTGTGTTTTGAGCCTAGCAAAAAAATGGCTTGTTTCCGTTGGGTTATTACAAAAAATTTGTTCTTCTCGTTTGTTTTATCTGTTATATTGATAGAGTGATCAAATTGAAGCAAACAATTTTTTTTTTGCAAATACTAAAAGGGAAATATTATTTAAAAAGACCAAACAGAATAATTTTAATATTTAGAGGGATTATAAACATATTTTAGTCTTTTTATTTTTAAGGGATTAAATGAAACAAACTTGATATTTAGAAGAACTATAAATATTTTTTAGCCATATTTTAGTTATAGTAAGAATATTAGATATGGCAACGGGGCGGGGCGGGTAGTCGTCCCCCGCGGGTTTACGGGTATCTATCTAGTATCCGTGAGTATTTTATTCAACTAAAACATATTGAAAATGTATTTAAAAAATAAAAATGTATACTTAAAAAATATATTTTAATATAAAATTTATATTAGTAATTATAATAATAATTAGAATAAAACTAAAATGAAAAATAAATGTTCAAACAATATAATTATCGGTTAACATTGATGTTTTTCTCTTAAGTAAAATGTTAAGTGAGAAAATATTATATTTTTTAAAGACTTTTCACTTTGAATAGTGTTAGAACATATTTTTTTATATTAAAGATTTAATATCACCTTTAGAAATTAAAGAAAAAGTGCTTAAAATGCTATAAATTTATGTTTTTTTATGATGTTTAGTGGATAACAGGTACTCACGGATATCTACGGGTATTGATGACGGGTATTCAGGGCGGGTATTGTATGTGGATATCCATAGCCATAGGTGCGGGTTTTTTTGTCATTCCTAAAAAATATTCATATATTTTTATCTTCAAGTGGCTATGATATTGACTCCTATTTAATGTGAGACTAAGTATGGTCCGAAAAGAAAATACATGAATTAAGAAAAGTGCTAATGTATAAAAATAATCATTGGTATTTCAAAAAACTTTACATGTCTTTCTAGTTTTATCCTTATTAAAAGCTCACATTTATTTTCCTCGTTAATTAAGGATAAAAATAAAAAAAAGCATAATAACTGCTTTTATTTCTTATGTTAGAAGCTTATATAAATGAACACTATTTTTTTTTCCTAGGTTGTTATAAATAGGAATGGAGGGATTCTTAAAAAAAAATATTATTTTGCTTCTCTAAGTATGCTTGTATGTCCAGTTTAGTCTTTAAATTTTTTTTCTCACTAAATTAATCCTTTAATAATTAAAAATATAACCAAATTGACATTTAGAGGACTAATTTAGTATATTTAAAATTTTTTAAAGACATAAAAAACTTTATTCTGCTCCTTCATAGATATTTTTGTCACTATTGTAGTCTTCGAAGTATTTAAAACTATTTAATTTTGATTTTTCTTTAATTCTTTTAGCACTAAAATTGTGGTAAATTATTTAATTGAAAAATAAAAAAAAATTATACATTTATATTCGGTGTTAATTAATTTTTCACATTTCGTAGAAGATTAAATTTTATATAACAATGTTAAAACTTTAGAATTTATGTATGTATTAATATTGTGTATGTGAAGCGATATTCAACTTGCCTACATGCAATAAATCCAATATTTGCATGCTTAATTTTCTGTTGGGCTTGGAAACAAATTTTTTTGCTCGGCCAGGTAAGTGAAAAAAAGCACATATTAAATTAGCATGTGATTGTCACGTGGAGTCAACATCATCATCATCTTCTTAAACAAACCCTTAGAAGGCATAACCTCCATAGCAGCTGCAACAAGGGTTTTTTTTTGTATATCCTCTGTTTTGGGAAGACCAGTAGATAGCGATGGGGGTTTCGTCTAGCTGCGAGATCTAAACTCCCATTTACGAGTTCTTCTCCTCTTCGATTATGTGTTCTAAGTGGACTGTGTGATAACTATTCAACCAAAATCTTGAATAATCAACAAAAATAAAGCAATTACCACCGATTTATCCATGGCATAAATGCAAACAAGATGACTTCCTTCCTGGTGTATTGGTTAAGCATATGGTTATGGTGCTACAGAAATGAAAGTATCATAGCAACAAAAAATAAATAAATGAGATAGAATTGGGTCTTTATCACAAATACTAAAAATATTGAGTAACAGTAAACAAAAAATATAATAAAACAAGGACCACAATAAAAAACACAACAAAATAATTCTTTGAAATTTACAAAACCTACATTTATAGATAAAATACCCTTGTCCATCCATGAACCAAAAGTTAAGTGGTCCATCCTATATGGACCCAAAGATGATTTGTATAGGATTGACCGGTTAAAACTTGGACCATTGATGGAAAATGAATCTGTGACCGTTGGCATGCAAAGAAGGCAGAAACAAAGTAGTATATGCATGAATAACTCCAATAATAAGAGAAGAATGGTTAAAGGTTGCTAACGCTGAGAAGCTGTTGTTTACCATATCCATAACTTCTGTAACTGTATTGTATTTATATTATTATTGTTGATGATGTTCTTCTTCCTTAATGCTACATTTATTTGAAATCCAAGTTAGCTAAAGTTTAGATTCTATAAGATTAATTTCCTAAGGACAAGAGAAAAGACATGGATAAGTCTAGATTGTGTCAAGTCATAATCATATATTTAGGTATATTTAAGTAGTGTTCGACTGAATATTTTTTGAGCTTATTTTTCTTATGAGTAAGAGTTGGGTCAAACAGATTTTGGGAAAAAAATTCATCTTATAAATAGCTTATTTTTAAGGAAGGAAAACACACAAGTTTTAAGAAAAACTCTTCTCTTCTAAAACTTCACATTTTTCTACTTCTAATAATTTAACAAGTGTATAAAATACTTTATGAAACAAATAGTTTTTCACTTATAAGCAGCTTATACATTAAAAAATAATAATTAAATTTTCAAATAACTTTTAGCTTTTTTTAAAAAAATTCTTATTCATAGTTTTAACTTAAAAGTAACTTTTAAGTTAGAAAAAAGTCGGACCAAACAAAGTCTTACTAATTTTTCTATAGACCTAATCAAAATCAAGTTAATTGAGTTTTTTTTTTTAAAAAAAAATTATTTTATTTATCAAATTGGGTAGTATCTAGAGCTGAACACATGCCGAACTTGCATTTTTCGTGGGCCTAGACCTAAAAAATTGTGAGCAGTTTAAATTGCGGACTTCTACAGACTAGTCCGTTTATGTGCAGATTAATAAATTAAATAGGAAAAACTACGCGTTACGTGGAGATGCTGGGATTGACATCCCAGTTGGGAACGGGACCACCTTTTTTCGGACATCAGCATCCGAAATGATGTTTCCGGATGGCGTCGTCCGTAAAATAGTAAAAATATGAAAGAAATAACTTATTTTACGGACGACACCGTCCGGAAACACCATTTTAGACGCTGATTTCTGGAAAAAGGGTAGTCTTATTTCTAATTGTCCCACCATCTATCTGTTATGTGGGTTGTTGGTTTGACCGCTTAAGTTATTTTTTAAAATATTATTTTAGTAATTTATAGAGAACTACCATTAGTTCAATTAGTGTGTATGGGAACATGAGGGTATGAGTACGAGATTCGATCCTTGGTTGTACTACTTTTAATGAACCAAAAAAGTAATATCTTTTATTGTCATTTCATAAATTGTAAATATAATTATAGATCTGTATTTTTTGTTACCGTATGCAAAATATGCATTTTTTTAAAAAGAAGAGTTCTATATTTTCTTGCAATTTTCTTCCGTGAGTCATTGTTTATACTAAATTGAGAAATAATTTATTGTAATTCCTTATAAAGCATTTTAAGGATTACTAAAAAAAATTGTAAGATGATATAACAATTCTCTTCTTAAAATATCTTCATTTTATTTATGCTTAAACAAATTATATGTGCACTTACTAGACAAAAACAAAACCTCATAAATTTAAATCATCTTTAGGGTATAGGGTTTAGTTGATTTACTTGTGAATTTTGTGAGACAACTTGGACTAGTCTTTATACTCTATAACAAAATATTAAAATTCTCAATATTCTTTTAGGAAAAAATGATAATTTCTAAAGCTTCTTAACCAAATACATTTTGCATAAAAATAATATTATTTTTCCACTATAACTCTCACTACGCCAAAACAACCTACAGTAACGGTTGTTTTACACCTATAGTAGCAGTTTACAACCGCTGCCACTTGAGGCGCTACTATAAAGCATGAGTCCTTATGGCAGCGGTTTTTAACCGCTACCAAAAGTGTTCTACGGTAGCGGTTCTTGATACAGGCGCTGGTATAAGTGTGCTTTATGGTGCATACGGTAGCAGTTATTTGCCTACGATAGCCGTTATTGTAAATAATCGCTACCGTAGATCACCTATAGCAGCAATTTTAATAACAACCGCTAGCGTAGGTAGGATCTTTAATTTTTTATTTTTTTTCACATAAAAGGTGTTGCGAGAATCAAACTCACGACCACTCGCATACAAAGCAAGAATCATACCACTAGACCAAACAGCCAATGGAAAAAATAATTATTGTATTTGTTAGTTCTTAGCATGAATGAAGATAATATATAGTGTGAACACAAAAAATCCATACATAATGACTACGAAATTCCTTAGAAGGAATATGCAAGGTATCTGATATTAATATAGGCTGTGCAAATGCAAACTGTACATGAAGTTTTCATATAATATGGGAATTTAGGAGCATGCAATAGTGTACAAATACGTTGAGCCGTATTAGTTTAAGCTACACAATTCATTCAATTAAGCTACACTTTATTCCTTGTATATTTATTAGATCATAAAAGTTATAATCATTCTAAGAAAATAAATCAAAGGATTAAAGAGCTTACAGTTTTTATATCTTCATTGCATTAGTCTATCTATGATGCTGTCAACTCTCAACTTTTTTTTCCTCACCTCCACAAGTTGCAACCACTTTATTTCCATCTAATTTTACCTACAGTACAATTACATAATATCAAGAAGGATTCAATTTTGGAATTGTGTCATCTATGCTCCCAGTTGAAGCATAACTGCACAAATAAAAAAGAAATGATCACAACAAACTTCCTTGAATAAACACAATCAAGAATGGTGGACTCAAATAAATAATGTGTAACTTAAGTAAAAACTACACCAACAAATTAAATGAAAATTGGAAATTTAGGCCGACAAAAAATGCCACAAAATATAACGGGCAAGACATATTCCGCAACTCCCCTAAGCAAGGACATGCATGCAATAGTTAGTTTTAATAAAGATTGATTAAAAGATTTGTATAGAAGATTAGTTTGTTAGCTTTCATTAGAAGATTAGTTTGTTAGCTTTCATTAGAAGATTAGATTAAGATTAGTTTTGGTTTGCATCAATAGAAGATTAGTTTGTTAGGGTAGCAGTAGATGGTTATAAATACATATCATTGTAATCATTTGAGATTATGCTAATACAATTAGAATTTCTATTATCCCTTCTTGATAGAGTTTCATCGAGGAGTGAGGGTGAGTCCGGTTCCTATCCTTTCAACTGGTATCAGAAGTTCGGTGACGACATGGTGAGCAATAAAGAACTTGAAGCCTGCGTTGATTCTATTGAAGAGACTCTCTCAAAGTCTCACGAAAATACCACGAAATCAATCGAGGATCTGCGAAAGATGATGGAAACCATTGTTGCTTCAGTTGCTTTGTTGAAGAACGGGCGCCTTAACACAGATACCGATTATACCAATGGTTCGCCGAAAACATCCAGCTGCGCCATAGAATGCGTGCATATCCAATTCCCTACCTTCGATGGCACCAACTTTCCTGACTGGCATGCTCGTGTAGAGCAATTTTTTGAATTGGAGGCGACACCGGAAGATCAGAGAGGCAAGCTACTATTGCTTTCAATGGATGGAAAGGCGTTTGCATGGTAGCGCCATTATATGTCGTTACCAACGTTCAAGGATCGTTCTTGGAAAGAAATCTTAGATGATGCAGGATGTCGCTCTGATGGAGAAACCTTTGATGACCTAGTGGCTGAATTATCGCGACTACGTCAAGAAGGTACCTTAATTGATTATCTAGAACGGTTTGACCATCTTCTTGCCTGTGTTATGATCACTGAAAGTATGGCTATAAGTTTCTTCCTCTCTGGATTGAAAGTAGAATTAGAAAAATCAGTCAGAATTCATAAGCCAAAAACTCTGCAAGAAGCCATTTATTTAGCAAGATTACAGGAAGAAATCATTAAGCACAAACAAGGTTTTCCAGATCATGGTCTACACCTACTGTGAATCACATAGCTCATTCAATTACTAGCCTTCAACAACCATCTTCCCAAAGTTCATCAAATGTGGCTACTACAAATGAGTCAAAAGTACAATCTACTGCAGCAACATCTAAAAAGGAGGTAAGTGAAAGGATTTCCAAAGGATTGTGCAGATTTTGTGAAGAAAAGTGGGACAAAACTCATAGACAAAGATGCAAAGTGTGGGGTAAGTTATCTGCAATATTCAGTGCTCAAGATATTGGTGATGAAGATTCAGCATCTGATCCTGAGAATGATCCTGATCAAAACTTAATAGATTCAAGCATTGCTATGATGTACACATTTCACTGAATGCTTTACAAGGAATTGCAGGCAGTAATACCTTGCAGCTAAAGGGACTCATTAAAAGGCAAGAGGTTCCATTTTTAATGGATACTGGAAGCACTCACAATTTTATCAGTGCTAGATGGGTAAAGAAGCTTGGATTGAAAACTCAGCCGATCAAGGATTTCTCCATACAGATTGCCTCAGACAAGAAACTGGTAATCACTAGTAAATGCGAGCAATTGACCTGGAAATTTGATACACACGAGTTTGTTAGAGATTTTCTGGTTTTGCCGAGTATTAGCTTTGGAGTGATACTGGGCATGCAATGGTGCAAGACTCTAGGGGTGATCTCTTGGAACTGTGCTACTTTGACAATGCAATTTCTGCATCAAGGAAGACCTATATCTTTGCAAGGTGAATAGAAATCTTCCAAAAATATGGAATTTGGAGTTGATGATTCAAGGGTGGATGGAAGTCTGGAACCAGAGTGAGAAGAACAACTTAGTACTCTTTTAGATAAATATCATAAGTTGTTTTTGGAGCCAACTCAGTTACCACCAAAGAGAAGATATGATCACAAGAGAGTGTTGAGTGATGCACAAACTGTTTGTACAAAACCATATCAATATCCTCATTATCAAAAAGAGGAAATTGAGAAACAGGTTGAATCTTTACTAAAGACTGGATTCGTTAGAGAGAGTGCAAGCAATTATGCCTCACCTTTGGTTTTGGTGAAGAAAAAGGATGGAACATGGAGATGCTGTACAGACTTTAGGAAACTGAATGCAATCATTATCAATGGAAATAGGGATTGTCATACCCAAGGGAACAACAACAATTATAGGATTATATAGAAGTTATGTGTTACTTAGACGATAAATTTATAGTGAGAGACATTGATAAGAGGAAAATAATGAAAAGCAAGTTGTGAAGATTATTTATTGAAAGCCTAAGGCATTTGGGTTCACTTATGTTCACCTCTTCTACTCTCTAATTCGACTCAACTACACTATCAATTAATTGCTAACAACCTGCTAAAAAATGACTTGCAATAAAAATATGTAAAAGCGTCATAAAGAACCTCTATATAATCATCAAATATTTTAAAATTCAAACACGACAATGGACATCCATCACAATAATTTATTAACACTTCATTTTTATGTACAAGTGTAACACCTTATTTTCTAGACCTTTTTTTTTCTTAACGATAGTAGAAAATAAATCATACTTTACAATAATAAATAATAATTACAATTCTTTTTTTAACTTTAACGAATTCCTATCCAACTGAACAAATTAATACTTGAACATAAAACTTAGTTTCACCATGTATGCCTACTTCTAAGAAAATAATAAGGCTTGTCTCATACGTTGCTTGAGCTTTACCATCTTCTGATACCTGCAATACTGCTAGTCTAACTAGAAAACTCCCAAATAAAAGTCCTAGTAATCACATAATACACAACAATTAGCTAATACATAAAAATATGCACATAATCATGTATTCATGGGGTGAACATAAATCTTTTCTTGTTGTCTTTTAGGGAAGTTCGTGCACAACATCTCCACACTGGTACCTTGATAGAGAGGCACAAATGAGCTCATATCTGGACCACTAGCAAGCTTCCTTAACCAGGGTCAAACTGCCTGGCCTATCTCTCCCTTTCAAGAATGGCCTTCAGGTTATCTTAGGCCCCTTTACGGGATAACCCTACATCTTGTTTTTTAAAAGCATGTTCTCTTACCTGGTATACTACCGGTGGGAGTATGTACCCACTTACTCAACTAAAGTTGAAGGGGGAATTATTCCATTATCATTTCATATTACATGTTATCATGCATCAAACATTCATTTCATATCAATTTCATTTATTCCCATCATAAAAATAGGCTGATTAGGGAAATATTGCATTTTTAAAGTTAAAATAGATGAAACAGGTGCATGGCTTTGACACTTGAACACCAGACACCAGTAACGTACTGCCAAGATTTTGGCCCTGGCATTTAAGCACCCATTCTAGCGCTCAAGCACCAGTTCCAGATAGTAGGACTTTGTGTTTCACGCAAAAATGCATCTCATTGGTATTTTGGCCATAACTTAAGTGAAATGAGGGGAAAAAGAAAGCTAATGAAATGATTTACATCATTTGTTCAGAACCAAAGACCAAAATCATTCAATTTCTAGTAGATAATTTCACTTAAAAGCACCTGCCCATGATAAAAAGCCAAATCTGACAGGTCTTAATATTTTCCATATCACTCAAGTTATAAAAATTGGATCCTCATGAAACTTGTGGTATTACAAAGCTAATTAGCTAACAAAATTTACTACAACTTTGAAGAGACCACGATATTAAAATCCAAATATAACTAGGTCAAATATCCAATCTAAACTATGTCAAAGTTCATGAGATAGAGAGTTGGACTTTTGTTCAAAAGTTAATTTCACATTCAAAAACAATTCCTCCAATTCTCATCTCAAATCCTCAAATTAATATGACCTCAAGTCCAACCATATACAAGAAAGTTCATATCATTCCAAAATCTAAGCTCAACCCATTTTACCAAATTCACAATTTCAAAAGGGAAAACAGTTCAACAATACATATCAATTATCAACCCATCAAGTTTCACACGAATTTCACTAAATTTTAAACATGAAGCAACACAATAGCTCAATAATCATCTTCAAATTCATGCATTCACATTCAATCTATCAATAAAATCATATTCAACCTAATTTCATCACAACTAACATACAATTGTGTGAAACCTAACATCATAAAGTCTCTAATTTCTAAATTTCCCTAATTTGGGTTACCATAGAATTGGAGTCTAAACTCAATTTCTAAATTCTACCATGGAAGATTCTAAACTGGTAGAATTGGAGTTCCATGTGCATAGATCAATTTCTTTAACTGCTTCGGCGGCCGGAAGGCAATGATGCAAGCACCCAAAGTTGTGGCTCTTGCTCACCTCTTCTTCTCTCTCTTACCACCCTCTCTCTATTTTCTTTTTAAGTTTATATTGTGTTTCGTGTGTGTAGCCGGGAGAAAAAGAGGGAGTATATGTGATGTTTTGTGGTTAGGTGAGGGAGGGTGCATGTTAATGACGTGGTCCTTAGCTTAACTTATTAAAAATTTCACCTAAGTCATGGCCTTATAAAATTTAATAAGGGTCCAAATTAACATAATTTAAATAAATAAAATCACAAAGACTTAATTACAACTTTCTAACTTTATATTTTAATCCCCTAAGCTCACCTTGCCACATTTTTTAATTTTTGTATTTATATCATGACCTAATCATTTTCCCCTAATGCTATATGCTTTATAATTGATTTTAGTTCCCTAGATTCCTTATCTTTTCTAAAATAGCCTCCCTTAAGGACTAAACTATGAATTTAAATAATATACTCTAAGAGGCTAGAAATTTGGGATGTTACAACAAGAACCTATGTGTTCTTTTAATAATAAAATGTTATCTTGTAGAATATGATGTTATGCATTAAACAATAAATAACAGACTAAATAACTCTTAATCTTTGTTCAAGATATTCTTGCAAAAATTTATTAACACTTCATTTTTATGTTCAAGAACCTATTGATAAGTGCTCACATATCTATTTTTTAGGGTTTATTTTCACCTTGTTTTTGGTGTATTTTAGTGTTTTGAAGCATGAAAACTATGGAAAATTGCTCATTTGTCGGAATGTTTTGGTTTAGGATAGTCTTTTTAGTTTTTGTAGTGTTTTCTTAATAAATTCCCAGTTTTTGATCCTTGTTTTGTTGATTTGGTGACATTCTAGGATCAAGAGTTGGAGACGATTGATGAACCAAGCAAGGAAAGAGCTATGAAGCTTGAAGAGAAGTGAACTAAGCAAAAAACCACCCATTCCAAGGGTGTCCACGCCCGTGAGGAAGTTGCCAACGCTAGGATGGAAATAGCTCTCGGGAACTAGAACGTGGGCACGCCCATTTTGGCGTGGGCACGCGCCATGGAATGCTGGTAGGAAGCAGCATAGTGCGTGGGCACAGAAGGTTCTGCACGGGCATGCGCTACCCCTTGCTATATATAGCCATTAGTTAGTTATTTTTCGTATCTTTGGATCATTTTTCTGTTTTTAGCGCCATTCTCCTCCTTCTTCTCACTTCTCTCTGTACTTGGAGTGTTCTTGAGCTCTGAAAGGAAATTATGGAAGCAAGACCTTGAAGAACTCATGGATTATTCGTCTCTTTTGGTTTTTCTCTCTTCTCTTATCTCCATTATGCTAGGCTAGATTTCTATGGTTAGGGAATTGGGGATTTTGATCCCAAACTACGTAAATTGAACTTGAATTGAAATTCAATGTTCTTTCTTGTAAATTGAGTGATTACTTCTTCTCTTAATGCTTCTTCTTGGTTGATTATATTCAATTTTGGTGGGATTGCCTCCGACGTGAGTGCTACACTTGAATTAATCAATAGGGATTTTGATCTAGATGCAATTTGGCAATTGGGAAATTGGTAATTGTATTGGAACTGTTGTTATTCACCATAATCTTGCATTATTCTAGGAATAGAACTTGTAGGTTGTGAGGTTTTGTGAAAATCTACTTCTTTCTTATTTTCTCTAAAATTAGTCTAAGGAATCAGGGGGTTTTAGTTAGAACAAAGGGGCTAATGATCTAGGAATAGACTTAGTCTATAATTGTGGATTATTACCTTCAATTGATAAGATTGGAGCTTGAATTAAACTCAGGGGATAATTACATATGGGAAGGATCAAATGAACCATGAGCCTAAGCTCTTCTTTTCTTGATTCTTTATCTTGTTTTGATTACTTGCTCTACAATTCTTGCAATGTTACACTCTCAACATGTTTTCATTTGTCCAATTAATGAAAGTCTCGGGGATTAGATACTCTTAAACATAGTCCATGTGGCTACGATACCTTATTCACCTTCTATCTCATTAAACGAACTAGTGCACTTGCTAGAGCATGGCAAAATGCTATCAAGTTTATGGTGCCGTTTCCGGGGACTATTGATAGATATTAATAGTTTGGATACATCACTTTCCATTGTTAATATTCATCATTTTGTTATTTTATTTTTCAATTTTTTCTATTCGCTTGGATTTTCTCTGTTTTTGTGTGCTCTTACCCCTTGCTAAAGTCTTATGTGAGGCAAGGAAATTGAATTTGCTTTTGATCCAAAGTTAGAGAAGACTTTGAGGAGAAACCGAAAGCAAATAAAGGCTAACAAAGCAAAGTATAAGGTGCACAAATTTAAGGCAAGCCTAGACCAACAAGCTACTTGTTCTTATCAAGAGAATGTTGTGGAAGAGCAGCCTATTTTGATTCAAGAAGAAGTGATTGTTGTACAAGAAGCACCACTGGAAAACCAACCATTACCAAGACGGATGACACTATAGGACCTCACGGCTCCTCTAGTAGACGGTTGTGGTTCTTGCATCAATCCTCCTAATATTGCAGCCAATAGCTTTGAGATAAAGCCAGCTCTAACCCAACTAGTGAGTGGTGAACAATTTGGAGGGAGAGAGGAAGAGGATCCCAACCGTCACATATATAAATTTCTTCAAATTTGTGAAAATATAAAGATAAATGGAGTTTCGGATGCGGCCATCCGACTGAGATTGTTTCCTTTTTTCTCTCAAAGATGAAGCTCTTGATTGGCTTCAAAGCCAAAGCCAAACCCACCAAAAGCATAACTACAAGGGTGGATCTAGTTGCAAAGTTCTTGACTTAATTCTTCCCACCGTCAAGTATGATCAATATAGGGCGGAGATCTCTTGCTTTAAACAAAGGGATGGTGATTCCTTTGGGACAGCTTTGAAGAAGTTCAATGCACTCCTCCAGAAATGTCCACATCACAGCTTTACCAACCTTCAAAAAATACATATTTTCTTCAATGGTCTTAACCGTAATGCTAGGGGATTTCTTAATGCTTCAGCTGGTGGATCTTTAAGGAAAAGAAGGAGCTGAAGAAGCAACGGAACTCATAGAGATAATGGCCAATGAAGACGAAGCCTCCAGTGATTTGTATGGAAGAAGAAGAGGAGTTATGGAACTAGGTATTCAAGATGCAGTCCTAGCTTAAAACAAGCTTCTATCTCAACAAATAGAAACCCTCACTATGCAATTACAACCAGTTCAACTTGGAGCTGCTCAAGCACCAACACGCCAATGTGATTTTTGTGATGGCAACCACCAAAATGGATTTTGTGCTAATGTTGGAGTTGCTAGTGAGGAGCAGGTCAATTACATGGGAAACAACCATAAATCCTCTTATTTCCCTCAACACAACACATATCATCAACACTTGAGGAACCATCCCAATTTATCCTACAAAAGCAACAATTAGTTACACACCACCATTCCCACACAATCAACCACAATTCACTTCCTTACCACAATACACTCAACCTTCAACAACTTACAACATAAATCCATCTTTCAAAACCAACACTCAGCCTATAACCCAAAAACCACAAGTATCACCAACTCAACCAACCCAAGGAATCTCTCCCAATCTAGAGAATATCTTTCTTGCATATATGAGTGAGACTAATTCAACTTTGAAAAATCATGATGCATCCATAAAAAATCTTGAGACTCAATTGGGTCAACTTTCAAAACAGCTTTCGGAAAGGCAACAAGGTAAATTCCTTAGTGATACCATAGTGAACCCCATGGAGCAATGTCATGCAATAATCTTGGGTAGTGGCAATGATGCCTCTCATCCACCACCAAAAATTGAAGAACCAAATGTGGAGGAGGAAGCACCACCCAAAAGAAAGCCATGTGGGGACAAATACCTTGACATGGACCCAAATGATTAGGGGGAAGCCTACACCATCAAAATTGGGTGTGATGATCCCAAGGATCTTCTACCCAAGAAGACAAGGAAGCAACTCTTAAGAGAGTCGGTAGACTATGAGAGTCTCTCCCCATATGTGAAGGCCGTGATCCCTTTCCCACAAAGGCTCATCAAGAAGGATAAGAAAAAAACATTTTTCTCAATTCCTAGATATTTTTAGGAGTTTGAGAATTAATTTTCCTTTTGTGGATGCTCTTGAAAAAAAGCCACTATATACCAAGTTCATGAAAGACCTCCTTGCAAGGAAAAGGAAGCTAAAAGAAGATGAAACGATCCCTTTGACTGAGGAGGTGAGTGCAATCCTCCAAAAGAAGCTTTCTCAAAAATTAAAAGATCTGGGTTCCTTTACTATTCCTTGTAAAATTGGGGAGTGCATGTGGGAAAAGCATTGTGTGGCCTTGGTGCTTGTATAAATCTTATGCCCCTCTCCCTCTTGAAGAAACTTGGGGTGAATGAAGTAAATCAACAATGGCCACATTGCAAATGGCAGATAGATCAATAAAACGCCCTTACGGGGTTGTGGAGGACTTTTTGGTGAAGGTAGAGAAGTTCATACTTCTAGCTGACTTTGTTTTGATGGACATGGAGGCTAGTGACGAGGTTCCCATCATCCTAGGAAGGCCTTTCCTTGCAACGAGACGCATCCTAATTGACGTGGAAGGAGGAGAGCTAATGCTAAGAGTCCATGAAGAGAAGGTAATATTTAATGTTTTAGAATCATGGAAAAATAACAATATAACTCCTCTTGCATGAATGTAGAGGTTGTAGATACCTCATTGGCTCAAGAACAGAACAAAATCAATCATGAATCAGCTTCAAAAATTAAAAGCTCTTTTTGTAAAAAAAAAAGGAAAAGAATGAAGTGAGTCATGAGAACAGTAAGTGCATAGCCAATGAGAGATCTAAAACCTCTCCACTTGAGAAACTTCCACATAAAAAGGCCTCCAAAGTTGAAAAGGATGTTTGTCACCATTGAACACACCTCAACAATCATTCTCTAACTTTCATTGCGTCTTTATGGATGCAAGCTGCACCTTACCGGTGATTTTCCACAATTCCATAGGTAGAAAGTTAGAAGGAATATTGTTAGAGGAGTTAAGGGAAATGTTGCGGGTTGCATCAATTGTCCTGTGGCGGAGGCTAGATGGGCCAAGTCACTATCGAATCATGGCGCTTGAGCTGCTACGCTCTTAAGTAGAAAGAGTTGCGCCCTGACTATCAGCTATAGCTTTTGGCCTAGTGGTAAGCGCTCGATCCAACAAGTGGTATCAGAGCTTCGTGCTCTGGTAGAAGCTTAACCGCTTAGAGTGAAAGATCCTTGTTTTGAGCAACCATTGGGATATATTTGAAAATGGAAGGTTTAGAAATTGATAAACCACCATTCTTTGATGGTGTACATTTTCTTTATTGGAAAACTTTAATGGAGTGTTATATTCAATCCATTGATTTTGATTTGTGGGATATTAAACTTGATGGATTTTCTTGTAAACCAAAGCAATCTATGAGTTCTTATGATAAAAGTTGTTTTTCCTTGAATATTAGAGTAATGCAAATGTTGAGAAATAACTTGAATGATGATGCTTATGATATAATTAAAAATTGCTCTTGTGCTAAGGATATTTGGGATGCTCTTAATGTCATTTTTCTTCCTAATAATAAGTTTGTGCATAAAGTAGAAAGTAAAGAGCAAAATTTATTGAAGAAAGCTTATAGTCCCCAAAAAGATGTTCAAGGTTGTGAAATGAGTTCAATGCCTCTTGATGGTGGTGAAATTCAATTTGAGGATGAGAAAAAGCAAAATGATGAGGAGCATAGTCTTGATGCTTTCATGGAAATGATTGAGGAGCAAAATAATTTGAAGGAAGAGAAAATCTTGCAACAAGTTAAAACAAGCACCACAATGGCTCAAAAGGACTTTGAGGTAAATAATGCTAAACTTACATATAGTCCTTCTTTTGATGAGTTACAATGTGCTTATGATGAATTGTGTGATGACTTGTTCAACTGAAAAGAGAAAAGTTTGGCTTGTTTGCAAAATATTTCTTTTATTGAAAATCAAATTCAATCATTGAAGAATGCTTATTTTCACGAAGAGGAAATATGCTTGAAATGTGAAACCTCGTCTATTTTTGAAACATGCATTGATCTTGAATCTCTCATTGATAAAGTATCAATTCAACTCCCTAAATCAAATGATTATGCTTGCTCAAAGTACATAGTTGAAAAGGAAAAGGAAAACAATGAGTGTTTGCATGAAAAGCAAAGAAAATTTTTGGATTGTGATAAAGCCAAGATTTTGAGCAATAATTCGCAAAAGACAAAATCATCTTCTAAATCTATTGTTTGCAATTATTGTGGATGTTTAGGACATATTTCTCATTTGTGTAAATATAGAAGAAATCCTTGTATGAGAAATAAACTGGTATGAGTTCCTAGAAATATTAAAGTCTCTAATTCTAACGCCCAAGGACCCAAGATGAAATGGGTACCGAAATGTTCCCCTATTAGTTCTTCTATGCAGAAAATTTCTCAAAAAGAAGGACAAATTGCTCTAGCCAATGGGAGATCATCAAGGAGAATTCTTCCAAGGCTTGATGGTAAGAGTCTATGCCAAAGAAAGGAAGAGATTCCAACCAAAGCTTCTCAAATCCATAATGGAGAACTTCAAAAGTTCAAAACTCAACAAGAGAAGCAATGGATGAGAAGAAGTGTTCCCTTTCTTACCAAGGCTAAGGTATCAAATCTTTTAACCTCTTATGTACATTAATTTATAAATACAATGAATATGAGGTATATTCCTTGTAGACCTTAGGTAATGATATAAAATCATGTGTATGTGATAAAATTTGAAATTTTGTTTCGCACATGATTATATATATGTTGATAATGTGATTTCCTTGCTCATTAGTATCTTTGCTATAATTTTCGACTTCTTGAGAGATAGGATGCAATAAATTTTGTGCTTAATGATATTTGACTATTTAATTTATATTATGCTTAATTTGTTCATTATGACATTGGTCTTTATTGAAGCATGATAAATTGATAATAAATGACTAACCATAAAGGATCCATACTTAAAGGATACCCAAAGTGCTTTGGATTGTGTTGTAGGGTGAAAATTACCTCATGCGAGCATACACATTGAAACACCAATTTATCATGAGATTATCATATCTTTAAAGGATTCAAGTTGAGTATGAAAGTGAAGTGAGGGTATGACATTGAAGCTTACTCCAATTTCTCAAGTTCTAAAAAAAAAGGTTAACGAGAAGGAAGTTGAAGTCACTCACTCATACATTGAAGAATTACATTTTGGTGATATCAATTCTTATCTCTTACTATCATTTACGTGTGACTTGTTTGATGATTTTGGAATCTTTTGAAACTAGCTTGACATCTTCATTTATCCTAGGTTTGTGCTTCATTAGCAATGTGCCTTTAAATGCCTATCCTTTTAGCAAGCTAGATAAATAAGAATGTTCTTTGAAATAACATGACTTGATGTGCATATTTTGTGCTTAATATATTTGTGTGTGCATACCTTAAAAAAGAAGAAGAGAGAGACATGATTATTTTGAAACTTTACATTAGATCTTCAATATTTAATATGTTGGTGAATATCTTGAAATGATTCATGTTTTACTTAAATTGATCTTGGCTTATGAAATGAAACTCTATCTTTGAATTAGCATGTGCCATAATTTGTTTACTTGATATAACATGCCTAACATGATTATTTTTGCTAAAAAAAATGCTTATCCATGTTTTGATGATGATAATGCAATTCTTTTCACTAATCTTGAATATTTCTCTAACAATGCCTATACTATTCTTAATATTTAAGTATAAATATACTTCTTTGGTCAAATGATATAGCCTATGGTTGTCATTGTTAAATTTTATATCAACCAAAGGTATACTTGTAAATGTGCTTTACTTTATACTTGATGCTAATCTTTGATTTGAAGAACTTTAAAGTTAGCTTTGCTTCTCAAGTGCATCTCAAAGATAGTCATCAATTCTCATGTACAAGCAAACTAGGACACAAGAAAAATTGTGGAGAAAATAAGACTTTCTTCATGTGCTACAAATGAATGAGAAGTTCCAAAAAAAGAAAGTTCAAGCACAAAGGATGATGTCAAATAAGGAACATCTCACACTATGGAATTCAATAAGTATCTCAATCCCTAAAATCTCTGTGGTGTCATATGATTAGGATTGTTATATGCTTGTTGATGTTATTTGATATCTCATTATTTGAATGTATGCCTAACATGAAAAAGTTCCTAATTAAATTTCATCATCTTATTCCCTTGAGGCTTTTATTTTGAAATTGGGTATCTTTTGAAAAATTTATATTTGAAAGGGGGAGAAAATTCAAAAGGATATTTGCTTAGTGGATTGCTAGAAACATATTTTTTTGTCTTGATCTACCTTTGGAAAATGTGCTTATATATGTTAGTAGTACACATTATTTACTTTAGTTAACTTTCATTTCAATAAGGGTGAGCTAAACATTCTTTGATTATTTGTGCCTTATATATGTGTCCAACTACATGATTAATCATGCATTATATATATTTTGATAATGTGCATAGCTTTAGGGGGAGCTATATCTTAATTCTTTATATATCTAGTCTCATATCTCTTCTTTGCAAGAAATGATTCTTGATACTACAATAATATGTCAATGAATATCTTTGTTGCCTCTTGAGTTCCTCTATTAAAGAAAGAAGGTAACCATTTTTCACATCCATATCATTTCTGTCTTTCAATGATGATTTCATGATATATGCACAAAGAGTATGTATTGAATCAAGATGATGGTGTTTTATGAGAAAATTTGCTTGCTTCATCAAATGGTAGCTATTGTGACACGTGGTAATATTCTTACAATAGTCTCTTAATGATCTTTAGCTATCATATACTATGATTTGACATGTTTAAAATGAATGATCCCTAATGTGCTCAAAGAATGCTTGCTATATGTCGGTATCAATAAGGGGAAATGAATTATTTGTAATATTGAATAGGGGGAGATGAGAATAAAGGAGATACAGAGTTCTTTGTTATGATATTTCTTGCCTAAGCCTTTTTGTTGATGTCAAATAGGGGGAGAAGAAAGGAAAAATATGTTCCTATGCTTATTGTGTTAATATGCTCACATGATCATATATATATATATATATATATATATATATATATATATATATATATATATATATATATATATTTGATTTTAACATATTTTTCTTTGGTGATTTGTCATTATCAAAAAGGGGGAGAATGTAGAAGTATGTGTGCTTCAATGTTTAATATATTATGTTTTGATGTTGACAAATGTAAGAGTAAATTAAGAATGGACATGCTACTATATGAGCTTAATGGAGTGCATTATACCATGCATGATTATGTGTTCTATATTGTGATATACAAGTTGATAATCATGCAATGTGTACATCAATGCTTGATTGGCTAACTAGAGTTATATATTTATAAATCAAGCATATTTGATTTTGAGTTTAGAAGTTTGGACTAACTATGATTTTCAAGAGAGAAATGTCTTGTAGATAGTCCAAGCATTAAGAGTAAGCAATGATCAAGAAAAATGGAAAAATCAATTATGCTCAACTCAAGAAGGAGAATGACAATGATGGCCATGCGCTTATGATAGTATGGAAGAGAAACTAACAAGCTTGAATTGCATCAAGAAACCTAAGGACTTAGTTTGATATATTTCTTCTCTAGGCTATGTAAGTGTAAATTTGAGAAGTCATTACTTAATAGAGCTTGTCTTTCACCTTGCATTCATAGCATCATCTGAAACAATTTTCTTATGATAAAACACTTTGTAACATATTTCTTTGAAAAACACATTTTGAAGGCTATGGTTTAAGATGATGCTATGAGTGCAAGGTGAAAGTATTTTAAAGTTTTAAATCACCCAATTCACCCCCCTCTTGAGTGACGGTTGCCATGATCAACAAGTGGTATCAGAGCCAAGGTCATGAGTTTGATACCCAGCAGGGCAATTGTTGAGGGGGAGATTGTTGCGGGTTGCATCAATTGTCCTGTGGCGGAGGCTAGATGGGCCAAGTCACTATCAAATCATGGCGCTTGGGCTGCTACGCTCTTAAGTAGAAAGAGTTGCGCCCTGACTATCAGCTATAGCTTTTGGCCTAGTGGTAAGCGCTCGATCCAACAGGAAAGAATGATGGATTTTGGGAAGGAAGTTGAGAAAGTGAACAAAGAACATCACTCTTCCTTAGGGGAGAACACGAGTGTTGGCAACCATGTTCTTTGTATGGAAGAGCCCCAACATGATTGGGAGCCCACAAATTTGGTGAAAATCTTTGAGAAAACCATTGGGTATTCTTGGGGATCACCCACGGAAATGAAACATGGCCGAGGAAACCAAGCTTTTGTGAATAACTTTGAGGGATCCTTGAGTTATGGCTTCAAACCTCCATGAAGTGACATATGCGTCAAGCTAAGTGACGTTAAACAAAGCGCTTCTGAGAGGCAACCTGCGTAGTACCATTCCTAGCATCTTTGTTTTGATGGGAATACTTAACTATTCGGATAGAATGAGTTTAAGGTGCATGTGTTATGGGCCAAGCAATCAAGGAAGAAGTAAGTGCAAGGTAAGCTCACTTTGACACACTAAAATCAAGCAATTTCAGTCCTAATTTGAGAGTGAGCATGATCATTCCAGAGTGAACGCGCTGAAGAAAATCCCTCTTGGGAAGTTGGGCGTGGGCACACACCCTTCATGAACCCAAAGACCAAGCCTCCTAGCGTGAGCACGCCACTAGGGCGTGGGCAAGAAAATTTGGCAGCAACTACACCTGATCCATGCGTGGGCACGCTATGTTTAGCGTGGCACGCGCTACCTAGCGTGGCCAAATGCTCTCCCATGCTTGAGCACCCTATAAATGCACCACCTCACTCAAACCCACTCCTCATTTCTCATATTTTCTCATCTTCTACACGCACACTCTCAACCTAATTGTCATCCCTCTCCAAATCAAACAATTTCACTCAATCTTCTACACATTTTTCTTCTACATTTCACTAATTCCTCATCTATTACACTAATCTTCACTTGGTTCATCTTGATTCTCACTTGAATTTGTTGAAACCTAAACTCAAGACCCAAAGGTAACACTTGAATCTCTCTAATTCTCATGCATTTATGAGTTCATTTGTGATTATCTTTACTTGCATGAGCTTGAAACACTTGATTGTTTGAGATTTGAGTATTGATTTCATGATTTTGGAAATTTCGGGGTTTTGGAGAAATTGATGAATCTTGAATGCTCTTGAGTTATTTATGGCATCATTATGAAATTAAAGTGTTGATTGATGTTTTACTTG
The DNA here is from genome assembly GCA_037177725.1 of Cyamopsis tetragonoloba. NCBI lineage: Eukaryota > Viridiplantae > Streptophyta > Magnoliopsida > Fabales > Fabaceae > Cyamopsis > Cyamopsis tetragonoloba. The sequence continues at coordinate 33,111,794 of CM074125.1, read as the reverse complement.
CCATTATTGAAAGATTGGATTCTTGATCTTTGACAATGAAGTGTTGATTCATGAACTTTATACATGCACACTAGGTGTTTGCCAAAAGTCGCCAATGAACAAAACATGAACATGTGCTTTGAATGCTTGTGCTATTGAATTTGATTTGGTTTCTCTTGATTAAAATCCACACCTTTGAGCTAATTAGCATTCATTTAGCTCAAATTCATGCATGTTCACAAGTTATGTGGTTTATGGACTTTTGTGGCACTTGGTTGACCACTCACATCAACACTTCACTAACACCTTCCTTGAGATGATCTTTTCTTGTAGGAAATGGAAGGAAATGCATCCGGCAAGAGGTTCAAGACTACCGCTAGTATGAGAGCGGCAAGAAATCCAGTAGTTCTAAAAGCATCCAACACTAACAAAAGGTCAAGGTTCGACAATCACCGATTCCGAACGGAAGAGAACGAAGCTATCTTTAAGGCCACAATGTCAAAAAGGGGAGTTCTAAAGGAGAGGCAATTTATCCTTACGAAGGATGATTGCTTCCCCAACATCACGGGAGATAGGGAGACCAATGACGTATGCTTAGGGGTTTACAATGCTCTCAAAAGGAGGAAGTGGAAGACTCTTTGTTCTTTGGAAGGTTTGGCATATGGGGAACTTGTGGCAGAGTTTTATTCCAACCTCAAGATCAATGATAATGACCCCATTTAGAAGTACAATTCCTATGTGAGAGGTAAAGAAATCTCCTTCCGTCCCCGTGTAATTAATTAAATGCTCAATACCCCCATGGCACCTAACACTACTTGTGAGTTAGGGAAACTTATGCATTGGAAGTTGGACATGGAAGAGATCAACAAGGTTCTATGTAATGGTAGAGGTGAATGGACCATGGATTCCAAAAACGAGTTAGCGAAGCACATGCACAAGAAGTTCTTTACTCCCGAAGCAAAGTTATGGTGCACACTAGTCAAGGGGTGCTTATTCCCATCAAGCATTCCAACACCGTCACAAAGAAGAGGCTTCTATGTACTTATATCTTGATGAAGCAATTGCCTCTTAATGTGGGCTTGACGATAAGCACCGAGATCCTTGATTATAGACGGACAAACGCTTTATTGAACTACGACATCATCATTACACGACTATGTGCCTCACAAGGAGTAAGAATTGATCCTAGAGAGCTTAAGCACGCCAAAGGATTAGGGCCCATTGATAAATCCTATTTCTATAGGTATGTTTTAAACAACTTCTATGGGGGCCAATCTCATGAGTGAACACTACCTAGCTCATCTCCAAGGCTCACAGTAGAACCTCCTACGGCCGCTTATTTGGATGTTTCACCTTCGGTTACGGCTTGTTTGGCTAGGGACTTTGAGACTCTCTCCATGGATGAGAAGCTCAATGTCATGAACCAAAAGAGGGAAGTAGACCATGCAAATAATAGGGAGATGAAGGCTCTCATGATGACAAATGTGTGTTTTGAACCATTTTGGAGGATGACGGGTGCCAAAAAAGGCATCAATACGGGTAGGGGTATTCCTACCCCTTTCACTCAAGAAGAGTACAATCGGGCCAACAAATTCTATGAGTATGGGTCCGGTAGCTCCAAGGGGAAGGAAAAGGTGGTGGAAGAGGAAAATGAAGAGGAAGAGGAAGAAGAGGATGATGATGACATGGATGGTGGAGGGTACTAGTAGTAGTTAGTAATTCGTTGAATAAATTGTAATTTTTCTTGTTTCTTTTGTATTTTTGTAGTTTGTGTCTTTTGTATTTGGGTGTATCTTGTGTTTGTTGTTTTTGTAGCTTTGGTGTGTAACTCTTAAAAGCATTGTATAATGGACCCTTGTGCAAACTTCAAGATGCTTGGAAGTGATCTTCAAAGGGAGTTCTTCTTAACCTTTCTTTTCTACATCTTTGATTAGATTGGTTATTTGATAGATTTCTAAACTTATTGATTATATCTAGTGATTATGAAATGGCATGGAATCAATTCTTCTTTCCAGTAAAATGACCCTTGTGACCTAGGCACTTAGGATTGAGACATGTTTTCCATTTGATAGTTTACATGCTCTTGATTGTTTGATAAGTGTTTGTTGAAAAGTATGTGCTTTAGTTAAAGATACAGGCTTGTGGCATGTTTTATATGGAGTAGCAATGTGTTACAATCATGCAACCTAGGTGTGGATTTTGAGCCTCTTACATGTTTCATATCATGAGTGTTCATTATGTGGAGGTGTGCTTTTGAATTTGATTTTGCCGTTGGTTGAGATTGCTTTTCACATTCTATGATTAACATGATAGAGGCACTTTTTCTTGTTGTTATCCTTGAGCCAAAGAAAACGTTGTCCCTTACACTATCCATGTCTAGCCCCTTTGAGCCTTGATTTATCCTTCATTTCTTTTTATTTAGCTCATTACAAGCGAAAGAAGTGTAAAACCAATTGTCCGTACCATGTACACACATAGAGCATTGTATGATATTTAGTTTGGGGTGCATTGTGAGCTTGACTTGTGGACAAGTCGAAATTCTAAGTTTGGGGTAGGCAACACTTTGTGTTGATGTTGTTTGGGTGTTTGTGTTAGGGTAGACCATCATGAATGCAATCATTCATTCATCTTGCATTTTTTGCTTCAATATCCACTTGTGTTCCATCTTGTGACACTAGGTACCAACAAAAGCAAAGCCACAAAGAAAAGAAAGAAAGCAAAACAAAAAGAAAGTTTAAAAGAAAAAGAAAAAGACTCAAAAAAGAGGTGTACTCAAAAGTTGTGAAAAAGAAAATTTTTGAGAAAAACAAAGAAAACGAACAAAGAGAAAAGTTTGGAAAAGAGTTTGGGAAATAAATGAATAAGAGTTGGTACTCTAGTATTGTCTTTGTGTTCTGTATTGTTGTTTTTCCCTTTTTCCATCTCTTGTTTCCATTTCATCAAACTTTTGCATATAGTGTCTAGGATTCCATGCATTCCATTGTTCATGTGTGTATGTGGTTTAGCTAGTTTCCCGTCATTTTCTACCTACCATACCTAAGCCCCATTTCAACCATATGAAGACCTCTTGATTTTTCCTAGGCATGTGATTTCCAGTGGTGGAGACTTAGAGAACAATCTCAAATTTGAAGATCCCATACCTCACAAAATTGATTTGAGTGCATTAAGGCTAAGCCTAAACACTTGAGTGATGAATGACATACACTTTATCCTCGTGAGGATTGTTGATTCATTGCTTTTCTACATGACTTGTGCCACATTCTTCGTTGATTGCTTTGTATCATATCTTGTCAACATGTGCTTTGATGACATGAAGGAGTGTGCACTTTCAAGGAAGATGCATGCATAATTCTAAGGTGTTTAGGTGCTTGATGAATTTTGAATGAATCATAGGATTGATGCCATGCCAATTGTTTTGTCCCTTGGTTTGATTTTGTGTTTGCTTGGGGACAAGCAAAAGATAAGTTTGGGGTTGTGATAAGTGTCCACTTATCTATGTTTTAGGGGTTATTTTCACCTTGTTTTTGGTGTAGTTTAGTGTTTTGAAGCATGAAAACTATGGGCAATTGCTCATTTGTTGGAATGCTTTGGTTTAGGATAGACTTTTTAGTTTTTGTAGTGTTTTCTTAATAAATTCCCACTTTTTGATCCTTGTTTTGTTGATTTGGTGACATTATAGGATCAAGAGTTGGAGAGGATTTATGAACCAGGCAAGGAAAGAGCTATGAAGCTTGAAGAGAAGTGAACTAAGCAACGAACCACCCATTCCAAGGGTGCCCATGCCAGAAGATGAAGGATTTGCACCAGTTTTGAGGGTGCCCACGCCCATGAGGAAGTTGCCAACGCTAGGATGGAAATAGCTCTCGAGAACTACAGCATGGGCACGCTCATTTCAGCGTGGGCACGTGCCCCTACAGCAAAATTAAGATGAAACAGAAGGCAGGGCAGTGTGGGCATGCCCAATTAGGCGTGGGCATGCCCAATTAGGCGTGGGCATGCACTACTCCTTGCTCTATATAGCCATTAGTTAGTTATTTTTTGTATCATTGGATCATTTTTCTGTCTTTAGCATGATTCTCCTCCTTCTTCTCCCTTCTCTTTGTACTTGGAGTGTTCTTGAGCTCTGAAAGGAAATTTTTGAAGCAAGACCTTGAGGAAATCTTGGATTCTTCCTCTCTTTTGGTTTTTGTCTCTTCTCTTATCTCCATTATGCTAGGCTAGATTTCTATGGTTAGGGAATTAGGGATTTTGATCCAAAACTATGTAAATTGAACCTGAGTTGAAATTCAATCTTCTTTCTTGTCAATTGAGTGATTACTTCTTCTCTTAATGCTTCTACTTGGTTGATTATATTCAATTTTGGTAGGATTGTTTCCGACGTGAGTGCTACACTTGAATTAATCAATAGGGATTTTGATCTAGATGCAATTAGGCAATTGGGAAATTGGTAATTGTATTGGAACTATTGTAATTCACCATAATCTTGCATGATTCTAGGAATAGAACTTGTAGGTTGTGAGGTTTTGTGAAAATCCACTTCTTTCTTGTTTTCTCTAAAATTGACCTAAGGAATTAGGGGGTTTCAATTAGAACAAAGAGCTTAATGATCTAGGAATAAACTTAGTCTATATTTGTGGATTATTACCTTCAATTGATAAGATTGGAACTTGAATTAAACTCAGGGGATAATTACATATTGGAAGGATCAAATGAACCATGACCTTAACCTCTTCTTTCCTTGATTCTTTATCTTGTTTTGATTACTTGCTCTACAATTCTTGCAATATTACAGTCTCAACATGTTTTCAATTGTCCAATGAATGAAAGTCTTCGGGATTAGATACTCTTAAACATAGTCCCTGTGGAGAGGATACCTTATTCACCTTCTATCTCTTTAAACGAACTAGTGCACTTGCTAGAACATGGAAAAACGCTATCGCCTATCAATTCTTTTAAATTGAATGAATTTTCCCAAGAATACCCCACACTATCACACCATTGGTCAATAACTTTCTGGTACTTCTCTGGTTCAACTTACATTAAAGTTATCTAGCTTTACTTCAAGGCCTTTTTTTAACTTCACCGAAAGGATACAGTTCGATTATTCGGTTTATTTAAGCATAGAAGCTAGGTAAGACAATATAGCGAGCTTTGTACATTAAAAATAAGATCAATTAAGCTGGTAAAGTCAAAATTGAATATTAAATGCTAAAGACTAGCACGGTTGAAAAAAATGTAATACTTTTAACTAAGGGGAAAAAGAAACTCACACTTGGCTATCTAAAGTGAAGCTCCATCACGAAGTTAATTCAGTTGTTCAATCTGCAATCATTGACATTGATGTGTTGGAATCAAACTACCACAAAGTCCAATGTGGAGTGCCTACTAACACATCCAAATGAGTACACATAAGAAGTAATAAATGAAACCATTAAACTAGTAGGAAATAACATAGCTTCATAATGAGTTGATCCTTTGATGGAACACCAAGTCAATAACTTTGAGGAAAACACTATTATAGGTATGAAAAACATTATGAATGAAAGTTGAGTGTTAAAAAGAGATTACTTTTTGTTGTGATCTAACCTGGCGGAGATGTAGGACGAACAAGGTGCTCCTTCTGATTAGCAAGGGACAATGTGGATAGCTTCTAGGCTTGAGCTCCGGCGGCGGTGGTGTGCACCTGCAAGGACTCCGATGCTCAAGTCAGTGAGTGTATTAGGGTTGTGTATATTGATAGAGTAATTATGTACCTTGCATGCTGCATTTATGTTAGTATTTACAGAGGAGCGTATCACCTAAGTGGGGATCGTACTGGGCCTGGATTTGGTGCCTGAGCCCAAGCTGTATTTCCTGGGCCCTGATCATAGGTAGTATTAGGCCTTCCGGGATGTACCCGGGATGGTTATCTGCTGTTGGATCCGGCATGGACAAGTACACCCGGGATACCGCTATTCTGGTCCACAACAGTTGCCCCCCAAGTCGTCGAGCTTCTCGTGGAAGAAGTCGGCGAGTTCATTCTATATGCCAAGCCTATTTCAAATGATGATTCCGGCAAAATTTTCTGAGATAACGGTTGGTTTTCTTCTAACGGCGTGTAGTCTACGCGCTCTACTTCGAATACTGTGTATGATGATTAGCGTGGTCTTGGGCCCACGTTCATTAAGGTGATGTGACGGTTTTTACTTTATTTCTTTTCACCTGTTACATTTTATTTCTCTTCTCCTTTCAAGTTTTCACTTTTCACCTTCGCGCTTCTTGCCTCTTCATTCTTTGAGATAGAAAGCTTTGTGACCTTTCTTCTTCTTCTTCGCACCCTATTTTGCAAGTGCTTGTTTTCCAAAACTTCCTCTCTCCTGATTATCAGGTATTACTTCTTCCTTCTCTTAATTCATGCTTCGTTTGTTTATTTTTCCTGATTTCTGGGTTGTTCTGTTGCATCCTACCCCATTCCTAGGGTTTAGTTGTTGTGTCTGGTCCCTTTCTTTCCAAAATGGCCGATAATGTTATCGTGTTGTCAAGTGGTTCTTCCTCAGATTCAAATGATACTGAACTTCTTGCTAGTTTTGTGAGGAGACTCCCGAAATTTATGCCCCCTAATGATTCAAATCCTAGTCCAGGTACGCTTTCCATAGCCAAGCCTGATTATTGTGAATCTGCCTATCTTTGGTTCTACTCTCTGTATTCACGGCGGGTGGAGAGTGGTGAATCGGTTACTCAGTGTGTGAGTGGGTCTTCTAATGCCCTAAACCCTGAGCCTTCCGCTCTTCTTCTTGCCTCAACTCATCTTCCTGATGAATACAGTTCTAATACTCACGTTTCTGTCGAGCACGATTCTGATCGTCGTGCCCCTATTAACCTTCCCCTTACAAAGGAGCATACTAAGTTTTTGCATCCCAGGGATCCCTTGGAAGATAGGGAGTCCATACCGTCATCCATGTCGCATTCTTTAGATTCAGAATCTGACCCCGCTTATTCTCCCTCTTCTTGGTCTCATTCCTCCCTGGGATCTGATTCTTCTTTACCTTGCCATGTAGATATGGAACCTGTTCAAGACGAGATCCTTGTCCAGGATGTCTCTGGCGCTCCGGGTTCCTCTACCAGCATATTGGATCCGAGTGGTATTGGTGGTTCTGAAGTGTCTGCACAGGGAACAGGGGAACCTAGTACCTCGAAGCCCCCTATTGAATGTCGTCCTGAATTTATGGCGTTGAAGAACATATGGGCATTCTTGTGGGCTCCCATTGATTTCATCAAGGAGGAATGTTCCATCATGGACAACGTCCGGCTTAAGAAAGTGGAGAAGCACTGGAAGAAGTGTTTTCACTACTGGCCCAATTCTCCCAGGACTGACATTATTGCCGATCCCTCCAGTAATCACAAATTAGTGATTTCTGGTAAGAATGAACGGATTTGTACACCGACATTGGAAGGAGAGGGCTCTTACATTATGATGCTTGAATCTCTGTGGCATCAGCTCAAAATTAGGTTCCTTTTTCCGGACCTTCAAATTGAGGTTTTGCACAATCTTCATCTCGCTCTCACACAACTTCATCCAAATGGTTGGGGATTCTTACAGGCCTTCGAGGTCTTCTGCTGGGCGAAGGATTGGAAGTATTCTTCAGCCCTCTTCTTGTTTATATTTGGTCCCTACTGGGGTTTGAAGAAAAGTTGGGTATCCCTTCGCCATCATTCCGGGATACCTTAGTTGTTTATTCCATATGAGGATTCCTTCAAAGCTCATAGGGACTTTTTTGTCAAAGTGGTCCCCCGGACTAGTGACTGTACACCCTTCTAGATGGGGGAAAACAAAAAACCTCTTTTTCTCCTCTATTAGACGGAGGAGCACTATAGGAGGTCTCTGTCTCTGAAGGAGTTGGAAATAGGCTTCCTCGAGGAAGAGGATCAAAAGAATTTTAAAAACTTGTGTGACTTCGTCCAACAAGGCGGAATAGCAATTCATTGCAAGGACGTGTTGGGGGTATCTTGTCGTAACCAGGTGACTCGCTTATGTAGGAAATTGTTTTGTTGTACTATCTCATAATTTTTATTTGATGTCGGTGATTCTTCTATGATTGACGATTGTGTTTTGTTTTTTACAGCGAAGATCATGGCCAACTACGCCAATCGCTCCTCAAAGCATGATGCTAAGGGGAAATGGAAGGTTGGTGCCTCAGGCCCACCTCCTGCCCCCGTTCCTGTGCCCGTACCTGTCCCAATCAGCTCTACCGGGATGGTTACTTCTGCTGCTCTATCTGTCGGGGCCGCAACTTCTGCCAGCGGGACCATTCCAGCAGCGAAGTCGCTGCTGTCTGCTGCTGGGACTGAGGTGGTACCTACGCAGCCAAAATGTCGTTGTTTGACGAAGCAAAGTATGCTCCGCTCAAAACTTTTAAATATGTTAACACTACAAGAAAAACGGATATTTGCGTGGGCTTTTAGCCCTCGGAAAAGCAGAAAAGCCCTCGCAAAAGACATATTTCCGACGGCTTTCCGACAGCCACGGGGCTGACGGAAAAATGCTCGAAGTAAACACATTTGCGACTGTCTTTGGCCCTCGCAAAGTTTCCGGCGGCCAAGCCCTAGCAAATCCGACGGTAACAGGCGCCAAAATTTTGCGCCAAAGAACAACCTTTGCGAGGACTTTGGCCCTCGTAAATTAGCGAGGGCTTCTGGCCCTCGCAAATGTCAAACAAAACAGGAAAATTTTTGCGTGGGCTAGGCCCTCGCAATTTTTTTTTAATTTTTATTTTTTTTTTCTTAAATATAAGCCTGCTTAATATTCAATCCAACTAAGAAACTAACATATAAATTCATAATATTACATAGATCTATAACATATATAAATCCATGAATAAATATTCAAAAGTTTCATAAAACATAATAAACATAACATAAATAGATTCATATATCTAGAACACATATAAACGCATCCATAAAAAATCAAAAGTTTGATAGAAAATAATAAAAATGACATAAATAAATCCATAAAATATGAAATAAAACACTAGGTGCCACGACGTCGACGTGGTGGTGGATCACGATCAGGCAAGGGTTGATCGTCCAAGGTTGCATCATAATCTAGATCAAATGATGGAGATGTTGAAGGTCTAGGCTGTGGATGTGTCTGCTGGGATCCTGAAACTCCTGAGTCTAAAGCAGAAAGCCGCCTCATAAACATATCCATCCTACTCTTAAATTGCCTCTGGACCCGCTCTAACTCTAGCCTCTGGGCCTCTCGCATGCGCTCCATCTCCTGTCGTTGGGTCTCTCGCATGTGCTCAATTTCTTGCTTTTGGGTCTCTATCTGCTGTTTCTGTGTCTCTAACTGTTGCTTCTAAGCCTCCATCTCCTACCGAAGGCGCAAAGACTCATCTGAATCATGGGTGGTGGACGATTCGCGAGGGCGTGCACGAGACTCCATGGTGTAAATGATGAAGCCCCTGGATAAAAGTTAGAAGACAAATGGCCAGTACCATAAACTCGACCCCTTGTCTTACCTCCAATAGTCTCCTGCTAGGTGGACATCTCCAATGTCATGTCATCTTGATCCTCAGTATCGTGAGGAGTCTGAGATCGCCTCTCATCAATGTTCCGCGTATACGCAACCTAACTCATATAAAACACATCATTGTCATTAACAAAACTAAAACACATATTTTAATGAACTTAGATGGTAAATAAATTTTAGTTTCAAACTTACATATGTTTCCTGAGAGCGCCGGTCCACCCATTCCCCATTTGCCCTCGTATGTGTCACAACGAATGACTCGTCCGGATGTACTAGACGCCCATATGTCTGAGTCTGTCAAACAATCAAACAAGTTTAATAACTAACTTAACATTTTATATATAGAGAGAGATATTAATAGTTAATATCAAGTAACTTACCAGCGTGTCTATCACCTCATGATGTGGGACCCGACCGCTAGTGTGGAGTGCCCCACCTCTCTTGGATGCCCGATTTCTTTGGTTTTGGGCAGATATTGTCTGAAAAGCAGGTGAAGTCCATTAACTCTGTAAGGTCGCCCAGTCCTGCTCTCCAATCCAATCCTCTCGCTCTCCCCTCAACCGTGCATTGTTAAGCATATCAGCCAGGCGTTTCGAACCAGCATGGTTGAAGTTTTTCCTCATTTTTCCCTCATGTCTAGGATGAAAAGTCACTTTCTTCTTCCAAGCATTGAACCAACGATCACGATGGTCCTAAGGGATCTTCGTCCAAGAAGACCATGGACCCGTGAAATGGACCCGTGAAATCCTTCTTTATAATCTCTACAAGTGCCTCTACCCCGGCTTGTTTAGGCGTCCAACTACAAAAGAATTGCAAAAATGATTTATGGATGAGATAATATAAAATCAATAATTAAGTACATATAAAACACGAAATTAAATATGTTACTTACCTATTTCCTTTGAGAGTAAGGATATACTGCCCGGTACTCTGCTCTGCAACCCATGTAGAACGTGGTGGAGCCTGTACGCATGGGCGACGCAGCCCACGACGGTCAGGCTGACCTATCTGATCAGTCTCCTCCATCTCTTGCATGTAATCTCGCTCCTCCTAAACCCGAGCGTGCTCCTCATCATCATCATCAGCATCACAGTGCTGCTCCTCATCCTCCTCACATGGAGGGTCCTGTGTGGATGCCCATGTGGGGTGCGGGACCTCCGGGTGTGAAGATGGCACCAACCGTGGAGTCGGTATCATCCTGATCCCACAATCTGGCTGGGATGACTGAGTCTCTGATGCTATAGAGTGTGATGATGCAGGTCGTGATGATGGATGACGTGACAATGTAGGCTGTGATGATGGGGGCTATGACAACGGGGGCTGTGATGTAGATCTCCTAAGACTCTTACTCTGCCTCTGACGATCATGCTCCACAGACAACTCCCCTGATCGCTAATAGCAGCCACCCCTGCTCTACCCCTGCCTCTATCCTGGGAAGACATCTATAGATAAACAATATATATGAGTTAGATATTAATCAAATATAGTAACAAATAAGTAGTTATTAGATAATTAGTGCAAATTTAACTTAACCTAATCATGTCATGATAAGTTGGTATCATTGTCATTGTCATCATCATACAAATTGTCATCATCATCATCATTGATATTCTCTTGAACTTCATCATTGTCATCATACACAACTTCAAATTCTTCAAGAATATCATTAGCAGCCATCGATTCAGGAATGGGATCAACAACTTGCTCAAACGTTTGAACACGACCATCAACTAACCTCTCCATTTCTTCAACTTCCATGGTAGGCAAAATAAGTTCATCAGATTGAAAAGGTGATTCTTCAAGTTGTGCATCATCAATGATGTCATCAACCTCTATGTGACCCCTTGGCTTTGTTGCAATAACAACACACCAACCACCTAAGTCCCTACATGTGTTCGGATAATTCACATACTATACTTGTCTAGCCTGTTGAGCAATAATAAATGGATCATACTATTGATATCGTTTGGCCAAGTTAATTTCTACTATCTTATATTGAGTGTGTACTCTCGTGCCTCTATGTGACGGATCGTACCATTGACAGTAAAAAAGGGCAATCTTATGAGATAAATCTTGATACTCCAACTCATAGATATGATCCACGATACCATAATAATCGTCCTCACCACTTTGTGTAACACCTTTTATGCATACTCCGCAATTTGTGGTTTTTTTACCATGACTCCACGCTCTTGTGTGAAATTTATACCCATTCACAAAATACATAGGCCATGATAAAACTTGTCTATATGGACCCCAAGATAATGACTTTAAGTCATTGTTTGTGACTTCGTTGCTCGCGTCATGAACCTGTAAATTATAGATTTCCATATTACAAAACTTTAAGTCATTGAAACTAGAAATTTGGTGCATGACGGAACCAAAATAGTACTTACATACGCCTTAAACCATGCTGGAAAATCTGAGTGCATGCGACTATCCCCGTGTATCCTTAGGTACATACTGCATTAAAGGTTTTAATTAATTGAATTAATAAACAAGTATATAAGAAACAAATTTTTTTTTTGGTTATATGGATGTTTCCACTTACTCTAAGAATGGTTTGACTTCGATGCAGTTGATAAGCACATGTACATGAGCTGACAAAAATTCTTGATCACTTAGCCAATATTGTTGGCACTTCCCACTTGGACGTCCTACTTTGTTAAATATTGATAGTGAAGTACGTGGTACAGTACCACCATCATATGGGTTATTCCTAAGACCAGAACTTGAGACCAAGTTGAAAGTCTTAAAGTAGTGGGAGCAAAAATAACTGATCTCACGACTAAGATAGTCGGAACAGATAGATCCCTCCACTTTAGCCTTTTGGGTCACTGCCCTCTTATATGCACCCATCATCCTAAAGAAGACAACAATTATTAGAATACATGAATAAAACATATTAAACTTTAAATTGAAGAAAGACATTGAACTACCTTTCAAATGGATACATCCATCGATATTGAACCGGACCACCAAGTCTTGCTTCATTGGGTAGGTGGATTGGGAGATGCTCCATGGAATCGAAGAAACTAGGTGGAAAAATTCTCTCTAGTTTACATAGAATCAACGGGATGTCTTGCTCCATTTTATCTAAGTCCCTAACTTTTAGTGAACTGCAACATATATTCTTGAAAAAGCGGCTAATCTCAGTCAAAGGTTTCCACACAAGGTCAGGTAATGCACGAAACGCAATAGGAAGTAGATTTTGCATAAAAACATGACAATCATGACTTTTCATTCCAGACAGGACTCCCTTATTCACATCTGCGCATCGAGCTAAATTGGATGCATAACCATCTGGCATTCTTAACTCTTTCACCCATTCACAGACGGACATTGCTTCTGCTTTGGTTAATGTGTATTTTGCTTTAGGCATCCCCATTTTGCCATTGTGCAATGGAACCAATTCCAAGTCCCTCCGTGCACAGTGCTTTTCTAAATCCTTTCTTGCCTTCTCGTTGTCCTTTGTCTTATTTGCAACATTCATCACAGTATTAAACACATTGTCAAAGAAGTTCTTCTCAATATGCATCACATCAAGGTTGTGCCTTAGCAAGTTATCTTTCTAGTATGGAAGGTCCCAAAAAATGCTTCTTTTAGTCCAGTTATGAATGGTCCCAAACCCTGGCAACTTGGCAGGAACTGAGTCAGTTACCGTTGGGAAATCATGTACAAATTCCCACACTTGAGAACTACTCAACATACAAGGCGGATCATCTTGCACATCTTTGTTCCTAGTGAAAGATCTCTTACTCCTTCTAAAATGATGATCCTTCGACAAAAACCTACGTTAACAATCAAACCATGAATGCTTTTTGACAAAATCCAACCAGAAATAGTTTGTTTCCTCCATACAATAAGGACATGCTAACCTCCCATGTGTGCTCCAACCTGACAACATCCCATAAGCAGGAAAATCGTTAATTGTCCACATTAAACAAGCTCTCATTGTAAAGTTTTTCTTTGTGGATACGTCATATGTCAATGCACCTTGAAACCACAACTGTTTAAGTTCATCAATTAACGGCTGCAAGAACACGTCTATTTTGACAGTAGGATTACGTGGACCAGGAATGAGACAACTTAAAAACATATACGGTTTGATCATGCACATCTCAGGAGGGAGGTTATATGGCACAAGAATAACAGGCCAACATGAATATGGGTGTGCAGAAGCTTGTATGTATGGTGTGAACCCATCGGCACATAGACCAAGCCTAACATATCTTGGCTTGTTGGCAAATTCTGGATAACACTCATTAAAATGCTTCCAAGCTTTGCCATCTGATGGATGGTGAAGAACACCATCAACATTCCTGTTCTCATGATGCCATCTCATTTGACTTGCAGTTTTCGAAGATGCGTATAGTCTTTGCAACCTAGGGGTAATAGAGAAGTAGAACATTCTCTTCACAAGAACATCTTTATGTCTGCCTATCCCAGGATTACTAGGAACAAACCTAGGAGCATTGCAAAATTTGCAAGAACTTAAAGTGTTGTCTTCCTTATAAAACAGCATGCAACCATTTGTATAGTAATATATCATCTGAACTTGCATCCCTAACTTAAAAGCCAACCTAGTTGCTTCGTAACAGTTCTTGGGTATATTTTCCTTTGCGGGTGATACATCGGCAACAAGCATTTGTGCAAAATAATTGACACGTCTATGAGGAACATGCCAATTCGATCTTGCTGCTAACAATCTGACTGAGAGTGACAAAGTAGATTCCGAACAACCTTCATAAATTGGTTTGTTAGCATCCATCAACATGTTATAAAATCTTTGACATTCTGGGTTAGGCTCTTCATCCTCATGTGCTATTTGGTCTAATATTGGCCTAAACACATAAGTTACCATATGCTCCATCATGTCAAACTGATCATCCTCATCCCAATTTACATGACTTGATTGTCTTCCTAAATGAGACGATTCGAGCTTATCTTCACCGTGTTCTGTCCAAATCCAATACTCAGGTTTAAACCCATCCTTGTACAAGTGATGTTTGACTTCATACTCTGTCAAAAGTCTCATGCACTTACATTTCACACATGGACATCTAATCTTTTTTTCAGACAAGTAGTAGGGCAGTTCTTTCGCCAACCTAACAAACTCATCAACCCCATTAAGAAATTGAGTGTTCAGACCCCTCCTATTTGCAGGAACCCTGTTATACATCCATCTACGATCCATATTCTGCATTCAACTTTAATTTGGACAGCATAACAGCTTAATTATTGCATTCCCAAAAAATAAATTCATAGGAAAATAATAAACTAAATACAAACCAATCATCCAGTGACCTATCCACTAACATATATTTCAATTTAATTTCGGCAGCATAACCCCTAAAATTCAAACAATCCCAAAATTTGCTAACAAAAATCGGACAGCATAACAGTTTAATTATTGCATTCCCAGAAAACAAATTCATAGGCAAATAATAAACTAATTACAAACCAATCATCCAGAGACCTATCCACTAACATATATTTCAATTTAATTTCGGCAGCATAACCCCTAAAATTCAAACAATCCCAAATTTTGCTAACAAAAATCGGACAACATAACAGCTTAATTATTGCATTCCAAGAAAACAAATTCATAGGAAAATAATAAACTAAATACAAACCAATCATCCAAAGACCTATCCACTAACATATATTTCAATTTAATTTCGGCAGCATAACCCCTAAAATTCAAACAATCCCAAATTTTGCTAACAAAAGTCGGACAACATAACAGCTTAATTATTGCATTCCCAGAAATTCAAAGCAATTTTCCAGAAACCTATCCACTAACAAACAACAAACATATTCCTAGGGTGTATTTTCATTTATACTATATTTGAAACAGAGATTAGCATTTATTTACACTATGGACGTACCTCAAACTCCTAAAAATAAGCTCTAAAGCCCAAGTTCCAATATACAGCCCCAACTCCAAACTGCAATTCCAAAATAGTAACTACATTTAATACACTTCATAGGCAATAGGTTCTAAAATCCGAACAGGTCGTGGAAATAAACTGAAGTTCATATTCATCATCAAATTAATGATTTACCTGTAAACTTCAGTGCAAATTACTTGTCAAAGAGAGTCGAGCAAACACGTAATAAGGTAAAACAACAGCAACCTATAGAAAGAAACAAAACTAACTTTCAAGGTTTCTAGCCGACCCAATTAATCAATCACAAAACTAAGCATGTGAACAATTATTTAATGCACAAACCTATAGAAAGAAACAAAACTAACTTTTTTTAAGATTAGAGACAAAGTGAAGAAGTAACTAATTTAGCTTGAATGCATCTAAAATGACAATAAAAGCATATATATTAATGATTTGAGTTCATCCACATACACGTTGGGCACACCTATGTATATTAATCATATATGCATCTATCTATGTAAATTTTTAATGAAAGTTGGTTAATCTAATTCATGGTTAAGGATTGAAAGTACTGTCTAAACACAAAAAATTAAATTAAGGATTGAATGGAAAACAGAAAAATGTAGTTTAACCTTCTAATTTTTCAAGATACCAAGTGCCAACTAATATCTAAATTTGAATTAAAGAGAAAAAAGACATGAAGTCTAAAATTAGATTATTATTTTCCCTCCGGTAAACATAAACACTTATATGAATTATATATATATATATTCTTAACTCTATTTCTATTACCTATCCGCTACACCTCTCTTTTTTCTCCATATATGTATCTTTCTTTTCAACCAAATAACCTTTTACATCTCTTATTGTCTCTGTTTTCTTTTTGACAACGGCTAGTGGCCCTTTTTGTTAGAAAAAATGAATGCTTGGCAAGTGGTAGGAGATGAGTTTTCTCGTTTGCTAATTTTTGTGTTATCCCTATTGTGAAGTTATTGATCTAACTCTGTTCTGCTCTGTTTGTGTACAGAATAAGAGCATCCCTTACCCTTGTTCTATTTCAATTTTAATATATTTCCTTTGGCTTACCAAAAAAATAAAGTTCTAGCTGAAGAACCCTAGCTACTTGATAGAGAAACACGCTTGTTCACAAAACTCATAACTCATAAATAATTAATTACCTCTAACAATAATAAGCATAAACCCCTTCGAACATTCCAACATATATGGCTGCCAGGAGAGAAAGAAAGGAGGGATTAGAAGACAAGGAGGAAAACAGCGAGGAAAGGGGGCGTTTGACGGCGTTTTGGACGGTGAGGAAGGGGGTGTTTGACGGCGGCAGTTGGGACGGCAAGGATACGGCGGTTGACGGTGATAGAGCGTGAGCTTAGTGAAGGTTAAGGAAGAATTGGGAAATTTAGGGAAAATGTAAGTGCTGGAAAGCGAAAGTGGATCTAAAATATTTAAATTTGCGAGGGCTTTTTCTGAGGGTTAAGGCCCACGCAAATAATTACACGTGGCAGTCCCATAAACACGTACCGTACTGAATTACCGTCAGTCTAGCCGATGCAAACTTTCCATCGGTCTAGCCGACGCAACACGGTGAAAAAGTAGATATTTTGGCGCTATGTTTCCGGCGGCCAAGCCCACGCAAAATTTAGCGTCAGCCAGGCCGCCGCAAATTCCCTACTATGATGTTTTTGTCGTTTCCGTCGGCATTGCGTGGGCTAGGCCCTCGCAAATTCCGTTGGCCTCGGGCCCTCAGAAATTATTCGCAGGTAATTTGACGTTTTTTAGTAGTGTAAGGTTTATTGAGTCCATTACCTTATCTATTGTCACATTATTTTGATTTGTAGGCGACCATCCCGGTGATTCCCAGGAGACCCTGAGCGGGATGAATCCAGTGTTGATGGCTCCGTTCTCTTCTCCTTCCTCGACTTGGGAAGGGTTTCAGTCGCCCCTGATCAAGTTCCAACTTGGGGACTTTTTCACCAAGGGGGAAGCAAGTCGGTGAAGGTATGCTCGCGTATTAATTGTGTTTCTTGTGTTACCTGATTCGTGATCCCTTGTATTGATCCTTTTACCTTTTGTAGGAGCGAGCCAAGTCGCTGGTGGGTTGGACCGCCATGAGCATGGCCCTGCTGCAGCATGTCCATGATCAGGCTAAGGGCTTGGGCCAAGCTGCTTCTTTGAAGACCTAGCTACGGGATTTAAAAGATGACATGGTCTTGAAGGAGACCTTGCTGAAGAGTTCCATGGAGCTGGAGTCCCGGAATGCTAAGGATCTTGCTTTCTTGAAGGAGAAGCTATCCCGTGCTGAGGAGGAGTTGGCCAAGGAGAGGGAGAAGAATGCCGGCCTAGATGCCAAGAATTTGAAGCTAAAGGATAAGGTCTCTCATCTTAAAGCTAAGGTGGATTCGGACAGTTTTGCTCTCAGCGCCTTGCATTTCGAGCTCCAAGAAACAGCCTCCAAGCTTCAGGAGACTCAGGTTAAGCTCCAGGAAACTCAAGAGAAGCTGGAGGAGGCATACCAGGACATGGACACTATGGTGGATGATTCATACCGAGATTGTCTGAAAACTATTTAATTTTTGAATCCCGAGGTTGAGTTTAACACACGTGGTCTCTGTAAGTTCCATGGGGTGAAGGATTGGAAGTTCTGGGACTTTCATGACCCCCACAATCCCGTACCTCTAGATCCCGTTGATCCTCGGCTGGAGTAATTCGATTGTAGCACTCCTCCTCCTT
The DNA here is from genome assembly GCA_037177725.1 of Cyamopsis tetragonoloba. NCBI lineage: Eukaryota > Viridiplantae > Streptophyta > Magnoliopsida > Fabales > Fabaceae > Cyamopsis > Cyamopsis tetragonoloba. The sequence continues at coordinate 33,093,665 of CM074125.1, read as the reverse complement.
CTGAAGTCGCTCCCGGGCCCTAAGATGCAGATGCCGGAGAAGCGTAGTTATAATTTTTTATGTGTTTTTAATTTCTTTTTGTAAGGTTGATGACTTTGTACCGTCCCGGTGATGCCAAGTTGACTATTCTTGCGCAATTACTATTTCTTAATTGAATGAAGTCTTTTTACTTTCTTTATTGCCTCTCAATATTTATTGCATCTCGGTATTTTAGTTTCGTTGCTCTAGTCGCTGAGGCTTGGCCATGATGGCGCCTCTTATTGTCCTGATGATATGGGATCTTGTTAGATCGTTTTAATTGTTGGGGTGTGACCGTCGTGACACCCTCTTTTCTCCATGTTAGGAGGGAAAGTAGTTTGTACTTTCTCTAAGTTTTTTGCTGAAGTTTAACCTTTAAGGTACATCATCCATCTTTTGGCCAGGGTTATCCCATGAGGGACCCCTTTTGACATTGTAGCTAAGGTTTACCCTAGATGGTACCTTGTTTCCCTTTTGGCCTTCTTGCTATATGTCGGTTTTATACTTGGTGACATATTCATCTCGGATTTGTTGTGTTTGCCGCTTATTTGCTTTGATCAGCTTGCTGTTAAAAAGCTTAACTGATAATATTTATATAACATGTAAACAGAAATATTGTTTTATTGATAACATGAAGCAAATAACAGGTGGGGGCCTCGTTAAAACCTCTAACAGTAAAACCCTCCTTAGGGATAAAACCTGCTATAGGAAAAAGAGTACCCCTTTATTACAGAAATGTAAATTACACAATTTAACTATAATACCACTTTAAGTCTACGACATTAAGCGTCCTTGGGATTTCTTTGCCTTTAAGAGTTTCTAAATGATATGCTCCATTAGTTGCAACACTCCTGACCCGGTATGGGCCTTCCCAATTTTCTCGGAGCTTCCCGTCCTTCGCGTTCCGGTTTCCAATGCTAACCCTTCTTAGGACTAAGTCGCCAGTTTGAAAACTCCTTGGGACTACTCTCAAGTTATACCTCTGAGCGACCTGTTGCTTCCGAGACAATTCCTTAATTCTGGCTGCTTCTTGGATTTCTTCCACCATGTCGGAATCCTCTCGGAGCAACTGTTCACTCTCTTGTGCAGGGTACATGATTCTCCAGGATGGTTGCCTGATTTCTACTGGGATTACAGCTTCTGATCCATAAACCATCCGAAATGGGGTTTCTCCCGTGGTGCTATGGGGAGTGGTTCTATAGCTCAAGAGTACTTGGTAAAGATCTTCCACCCAATTGGTTCTGGCTTTCTCGAGCCTTTTCTTCAAGCCATTAATTATGACTTTATTAGCAGATTTTGCCTGCCCGTTAGACTATGGATGTTTCACACTAGCAAAGTACTGTTTAATGCGAAGCCCTGCTAACATTTCTCGGAAATCTTTGTTAATGAATTGAGTTCCGTTATCACATATCACTTTTGCCGGGATACCAAATCGACATATTATTTGCCGAAATACAAAGTTCCGAGCTTTAACTGAGGCTATGCTAGCTAATGGTTCTAGTTCAATCCACTTAGTATAATAATCAACAGCAACAATGAGATGTTTTAACTGAACTGTGGTTGGTGTGAAGGGCCCTAATAGGTCCAAGCCCCAAGTGTGGAAAGACCACGGAGTGGAGATTCTATGCAGGTCCTCAGCCGGGATATGGGAAATTGGACTGTGTTCCTGGCACTTTTGTATCACAGTGTATCGGGATGCCTTTTGTATTAACTTCTTTGCTTCCTGGGGATCTTCCGGGGTGGATCCTTCGGTGATGTATTCCACTATTGGAGTTCTCCAATCTTCAACTTCAACCTGCAAACTTGCACATGGAGAAGGGAGGACTTCCTCTACAACTAACTTCAAGGTTGATGATGACTTGGTACTGGCTAACTTTGAAAGCAGGTTTGCGCGACTGTTTTCCTCTCTAGGAATGTGCTTGATCTTGAACTTAGAAAGCCCGAGTAGACTCTCTTTGACTTTAGCTAAATACCTTTGTAGAAATGGTTCTATGGCTTGATATTCCCCTTTTATTTGGGATACCACTAGCTGGGAATCTGAACATAAAGTTATCGCAGTAGCTCCTAATTCCTTTGCCACGTGTATCCTAGCTAAACAAGCTTCATACTCTGCTTCGTTGTTGGAGGTTGGAAATTCAAACTTCACAAAGTATTCCATGATTACCCCTTCATCGTTTTCGATCAATATGCCTTCTCCTGCCCCTTTTGGGTTTGAGGAACCATCAACATAAATGGTCCAGGATCCTCTTGGCTCTTCTCCGGGATGTGTCATCTTAGCGGCGAAGTCTGCCTAAGCTTGAGCCTTGACTGCTTGGCGGGGTTCGTACGTGATGTCATACTATGACAGCTCTACCGCCCAGGTCATCATTCTACCTGCCAGATCGGGCTTATGTAACATCTGTCTAATAGGTTGGTTGGTTCTTACCGTGATGGAGTGGCATTGAAAGTATGGTCTCAGCCGCCGGGATGCCAGCAACAAGGTGTAAGCAACTTTCTCTAGTCGTTGGTAATTCAACTCTGACCCCTGCAATGCTTTAGAGACAAAGTATACATGGCTCTGGTTCCAGGATTCCTCCTTTACTAAAGCCACACTGATTGCTTCATTGGTGACGGCTAGATAGAGGTACAAAGGCTGCCCGGGATCTGGACGGGATAAGACTGGTGGGGCTGACAGAACCTTTTTTAACTCCTGGAATGCTATTTCACACTCTGCATCCCACTGGAACTCTTCTTTATGTCGTAAGGTCCTGAAAAATGGTAGACATTTTCTGGCCGAGACTGGCAGGAATCTTGTTAGGGCACTTATCCTCCCAATTAACTGTTAGACCTCTTTAATGGTCCTGGGACTCTGCATATTTAACACAGCACTAAATTTGTCGGGGTTGACTTCAATCCCCCGACTGGTTAGAATGAAACCTAAAAACTTTCCGGCTTTGACTCCAAAGGTACATTTATTAGGATTTAACCTTAAATCATACATGTGTAACTGCTGGAAGGTTTCCTGTAACTCAACCACTGGGTCTTTATCCTTTGGAGTCTTCACTTTCATATCATCAGCGTACACTTCCAGGATCTTGCCGATTTGGTCTCTGAACACCTGATTCATCATCCGATGGTATGTCGCTCCAGCATTCTTTAGGCCAAACGGCATCATCGTGTAACAGTAGACGCCCATGTCGGTTTTGAATTCCGTTTTCTCCTGACCCTCAGGGTGCATTGGGATTTGATTGTAGCCGGAATAGTCGTCCATAAAGGACAGGTATTTTTAGTCCGCAGAATTATCAACAAGTTTGTCAATACAAGGCAAGGGGAAAGGGTCTTTAGGACATGCTTTGTTCAAATTGGTATAATCTGTGCACATCCTCCATTTCCCGTTGGCCTTCTTTACCATCACCACATTGGAGAGCCAGTCTACATAACATATCTCGCCGATAAAACTGGCATCCAATAACTTTTTTACCTGTTTCTCAATGGCCGTCGTCCTCTCTGGGCCCATATTTCTCTTCTTCTGAGCTACCGGGACACATCCCGGTTATATAGCGAGGCGATGGTATACAAACTCGGGATTCACGCCTAGCATATTGGACGAGTCCCAAGCAAACAGGTCTTTATTTGTCTTCAACAATTCAATGAGCCGCCCCTTGATCATGGGGGGAAGGTTTGCCCCTATCTTGACAGTTTGATCCTCCTTAGGGCCTATCTGGATTAAGATCTGATCTCCTTCGGGTTGAGGTTGCTGAGACTCAAAATCTGCTCTGGGATCCAAGTTAGTCATCATGACCCCTGCATCCCATATCAAGTTCCGCCTTTCCATCTTCTGTTTTCCTTTCTCCTCTGTTTTTAACAGTGGGGTAGATGGTGCTTTTATGATCTTGAGGCTCTCCTGATAGCATTTTCTTGCGTCACTGCTTTTTCCACGGATTGTTACCACTGTCCCGTTCTCCCCTGGGAATTTCATGGCTAGGTGGATGGTGGAGACTAAATGAAAGAATAAATGAGAATTTAAAAGAAAGAGTAATTTTATAAGATAATAATGTCTTTTTACTTCACCTTTAGTTAATCAATATTATAGTAGTTAGTTTTGATTTTAAATGATAGAAATAGTGGATTTGTTCTTAACAAGGTTGTAAATGAAAATATATTTTTTCAATAAAATTCAATTCAGTCCTAGTGATAACATTTTTTAAAATGTATGCATAATTATTTTTAAAACAAATATTAATTTGGTCCTTTTAAAGATTTATTTGTCACCAAGTTGGTCGCATAATAATTGTTGTCACCAAATTTGTTTCTTAGATATTTATTGCATGTAATTGGAGAGATTAATTTGGTAGTGTTTTAAATCTTTGAGAAATTAAATAGGTAGTGTTTTAAATCTTTAGATGAATTAATTTGGTGAAAATAAAATTTGAGTGAATAAAATTATGACAAATGAATCATTAGAGAATAAAATTATTGATTTTCTTCTTAAAAATAAAATTTGAGTGAATATTTCTGTGATAAAATTTATTTTTCATATTTTAATAATAAAAATAAAGATTATAACTTTTTGTAATGAGTATGAGTATGAGTATCGAGTATTTTTTTTTTCTATTTTTGTGACATTTTCTGATCTCGTCATGATAAATCCTAACACCTTAATTTATTTTTAAAATTTATAAACGAAGAAAGAGAGTGAAAAGCCGTTATGATTTGATACCTTTATATGGGTACTCATATTTCCAGAGCTGTTTATTTCCTTTCATAGTTATAGAACCTAAAAACTAAATTGTAGACCCAAGAGCTCAAACGTATTATGCATCCTAAATTTATCATACTCATTCTGATGTGTATTAATAACGTTAAAGTTAGGCCACGATCATAAAAAGGTAAAGCTTAGAGCGGAAGATGACTCCTTCTCCTTCGTTGTACGACATAGCTCGGTGTGATGGGGGTTGTACTTGTAGAGACTCCAACACTGACATCAATGACTTATTAGGGTTTAGGGGAATTAATGGAAAGTTACCTATCTTACATAGCTAGGGTGCATGATCTACATTTATAATGGAGCCTATAGGGTTTGACTTACGCGCTTTGGGTCTCTTGAAGCGGATAGGCTTGGACCTTAAGTCCAACTATGTTATAACGCGTGCAAAGAATTTTAGCTTTATCCCGAACATGGAAATCGGGTTGACCCCATATTACTGAATCGCGACATGGCCGAGATGCCGCGATACCAGTCCAAAACCCGTTCACTTTCAATCAATGTTATATCTCACTAGAAGGTTATGGTCTTCTCCATAGGTGTGCCTTTACCGTATACCTAAAACCTAAATTAAGCTATTATTTGTCTATGGAAAGATTTCGCCTTGTACATATGCTATTTTGGTTGTCTACGTTCTCTCTCATTTCTAAATTTGAATTTTAACCTGAACCACCATTCACTCTCTATAAATATAAGTCGATTTTTTGGGTGTTTGTATCATTATTGCTTTCTTCCCTTTCTTGAAACAATCTACGATTGTTAGCTTTTTCAGGTTCATCTCCTTAGCAGCAAAGAGTTCCATCTGAATTTATCCTCATTTGAAAACAATCTTAGGCAATCCGTTCACTTTCAATGGCAACTTGAGTTTGGTAACGATTGATAGTTCTAGGCTTTCCTTTTTTGCTGTCTTCTTTGTTTTCCATGGTGGAGTAATGGATATCTCCGAGTTTGCTGGCTAAAAGTTATTGAGCCTTGCTTGGCATGCGAGATCACTCAAATTGCTCCCTTTTATTTGTTCCCGATCAAGCCAAGTCAAATCGAACACTTCATGATTTTGTTGCACAATTGACGAGGTTCATATTTGACGAAGTATTATTGATTCGATGTTTCCATTTAAAGTACTTTTTATTTTTGGTTGACGATTTTTAAACGCAAGAATAAAAATTGCAATGAACATGGTTTGTGAAGTAAACTGTGAATGTTGCTCGTACTTTACCTTTGACTGTGAAATGTCTCGTTAGAAGGAACACTAAGGAACAAAAATTGGGACGAGATCTTAAAAGTCGGACTAGTGAGATAGAGGTCGAATGAAAGGACTATGAGTCCAAAGTTACAACTAGTGAATCGTCTCTTGCTAAAGTTTGCTGCCAAACCACGAATGTCCCGAATTCAGCCTCCTCCCTCGGATTATGGAGAGGGATACCGCTCGAAGAACCATTGATGAAAAAAACATTCGACTTGTGACTACGAGCAGGGAGATATTTTGCTTAGCCATTTCTCACATCCTTGGTCTGAACCTTGGAGCCAACCTGCGCGTGGTTGCCCTGCGACCTAAAGTTGTGGATGGTCATTTGGTTCATTCCGCTCTCGAGCCTATAGCCCCTGATGACCCAAGAATTCAAATTTTTAAAGCCTCAAATCCCAAGAATTTCACTGATGGAGATGGTGATGGTGACGAGGATGTTGAACTGAGCAAGATGACGACGTTAGTGACGAGCACGCCGCCGAGGATAGGGATGGCCAACCTTCTTATTACACTACTGTGATAGAACACATGAATCTTGAGGGGCCCTTCTCAGATCTTCCTCAATTCTGATAGTTATGTATGATTTCTACGAACCCCGAGGCATGTCACGTTATTTTGGATGATTTTTGGCTGAATTTTGCTTACTGGTTGTTTGAACTTTATTTGTGTCGATGACTGCTCTCATTAATGGTCTTTTGGCCGATGGCCAAATTTAGTGATGTTGCATGGTTAGTGGACAAACGTATTTATATGGTGCCAAAACACATTTATGGTCCTTTTCGCGGCCTATATATAGGGTTCGCTTTCCTTTCTTCTTCCTCATTCTCAACTTTTTGCTCTTTTTCTTCTTTATGAGGTTTCAGCATCTTTGTTATACTATGATAGTTTTAGTGTGAAACCTTTCCTCACTGTTCAATGTTTGGATTGATTTCTCCATGTTTGCTATTTTTCTTGTTTGGAAGCCTGGTGATAGAAAATGCCTTTAATGCTTAAAGTGTGCTTTTTTAGCCTTTGATTTCTTAGAAAAGAACTCCTTAGCTTTAACAGATTTAGTCCATTCATGACTATTAGGTCTAATGGCTAAAGCAAATTAAGCAGAAGGAAGAGGAGAAAATTTTTGTATATACCCTGATACACCAAAATTCCTACTCTCATATCTTTGAATTTTCTCTTTTAAAGTTTCACAAGCCTCTTTCAAAGTCAAATCCAGTCTTTGGTGTCTGTAAACTACTTTGAAGTATTTTTAAAACTTCTTAATCTCTTCAATATGGGTACCTCTGTACTTCAGAGATTTGTCAAGCACATGATAAACATGTTGGTAAGAAGAGTTGAATATTCCCTTTACCTACAAAGTTTATGACATCTCCTAAACCTTGAGCTCTTTGATCAACTAGGAAATTTTCTCCTTTTATCTAAATAGGAGTTGGTAAAGGTGGAATCATTCCAAACTATCTAGCAACAAAGTTTGGATGACAAGGGAAAAACTTCACTTCTACATTTGTAGTTGGTGCAGAAAAAATGAGCCTACGGTAGAGCATTGCTTGCCAGATTTTGTTAGCTTCCTTTTGCTCTGCAGTATCGTTTGTCTTTATCGGAGCAGTGAACTATGAAGGCCCAAGCCTTCTTAAAGGAATGAGGGCTATTCTAAAAATATTTCTAGAAATGTTTAGAAACCAAGAGAAATAGTTTATGAATTTGTCATCTAAAGGAAGTTAAGAATGATAGATTGAAGGTAACCTAACCTCAAGCCCAATCTACTTACATCGTTAGGGGCATGATTTTCTAAAGAACCCTCAAAAAGGACATTAAGACATCGCTGTAAGAACCAAGGGGACTAGCAAAATTGGTCTAAGTCTTTTTACTTCTGTGTTGCTTAGAAGCTTCATCCAGATTGTTTTACAAGTAACCTAGAATCATGTTACCAAGACAGAAGGGTTTCTTCATATGGAGAGACATTGCTAAAGGGAGTAAATCAGCAGCAATAGCCACTAATTTAGAGCAAAAAATATATTTGCACTATCTATACTAGAAAAATAGATACATGTTCAGAATGAGTAATGGGTTCTGACCCAGTCTTTATGTTTTTCTCTAAGAATGTATTAAAGGCATAGGCATATGTTGGGGTCAATTTAGGATCCATGTTCTTATTAAAGTAGAGTTCTGGGAGAGGTTCATCTAGTCTGATACCAGCAATAGCAGCCAAGTAAAACAAAGTTGGGCTAAACATGCCAAAAGGAAAATGGAAGGAAGAGGTTGGTACATGCCAAAAAAGTAAAGCTTTTGAGAGCTATGTGCATTTATACTTCATAGGGGAAGCACTTAACCTAAGAGCAATAAAAATACCCATTTTTATCCAAGAATTCTTCTTAGTATCTTCAAACCTAACCAACCACTTAAAAAAAATATCTTTGTTGGAAGGATTGGCAAGTTAGCAAGATTTACATCTTCATCACAAGATGGGAAGAAGGAATTATATTTCTCTACAATTTTAAAAAGTTTATAAGGACCTAAATACGCATATCTATGTTCAACATTGTTCAAAGGGATAAATACCTGACTTTTCATGATTGTGAGAGACAGAGGATCTTGAGGAAGGTTTTGTGTTCTAAACGGCTTTTGCTCTGCTACAGTTAGAGAGGCCTTGCCTTTCCCTTTTGATGATCCTTCAGCCATGACATTCTTAGATGAACTAGATGACATTGTTAATTCAGAGAAATTTTCATGAAGTTAAAGAAAGGGTTTTTTTTGGAAGAGAAAAGAGTTTTATCGTTGAATTCTCAAAGAAGATAGAACTTTTGATGGAAAGAGTAAAGTGTTTCACAATGCGGTTGCATGACCTATTTAAAGGTAACGAAATTCATCAATTAGATATTAACGTTATTTAATTAATACTAAGACAAAATCATTAATGACAAATTTAAGCAGTGGAAAAGAGAAGTTATTCAAATCAAATAATCACTTTCACCTTGTTTAAGGTCTTAACTCAGGCCACGTTTCACGTAGACTAAAGAATAAAATTGGTCAAAATGTATAAAATTTGCACTCTTCAGTACCATCTGAGAGTAAATTTTAGGGGGCATCTATTAGGGTAAAAATATATAAAAAGGGATTTAAACTAAAAATATACACAATTATGTTCAAATAAGTGCATAAACTCATGATAAAATCACTTGATTCTAGCACTTATCTACCAATAACACTGTTCCTCATTGTAATTGACAATGGGTACACATAATAATGAAAAATTTAGCTTACAGTACCTCAACATTGCAAAACCATTACCAATTCCTTTGCAATGTTACTTTGAATTTCAAAGCGTCATTCTCTTCCTTATACCAAGGCCTTAAAATATACCCTTGTTGTTGAGGAATAAGAGCCATTCTAAGACTCTAGGTAAAACGGTGTCGGCTTATCACATGAAACATCTATGGCACATCCACTAATAAGGCCATATCGGTGAATACATAAAACCATCATGTTACTTAATAGTCATACACAAGTATTGTACTATTCTAGAGAGTTCAATACAATAATATGGCTAGTGCTCAATATACAAGTCCAAATAAAACCAAAATAAATAAGCTTAATCATAGTGAATATCCACAATGAAAGCTTCACAAAACCCTAAAAACTAAGTACACAGTTATCACTTCTTACCTCTGTCATGCTCCGTCTCAGAATTACCAGCAATAATATAACCATAAGATATGCAAAATTGCACATATCTCAGTAACCCCCAGTTTCAAGAACACGTTTTACACTGTTGCTGGCAACAAGTTGCAAAACTATCCCCTAAGGCTAAAACACACACAATCAATAAACACATGCAATATTTACTAGTCATGCAATAGCAATATGAAACATGAATTATTATGTATGATCTTATTTTCCTTTTTATCTTTTGTGCTGATAGCCTGCATCCTCTTTGGAGTTCTCCAATGTCAAAGAAAGCGTCCTTCGTTGAATCCTCAACATTTCCGGTCTTACACCTGAAGTTGTATCATTTAATCTTTTCAAACATGGTTGTGAGTGGACAATTTCATACATTGACACCCCAAGGCAGTCACAAGTTAAATCTCCACACACATCATGATGATCCACTTACTGATAAGTGCCCTGTTATCTATGTTTTAGAGAGTTGTTTTAGCCTATTTTCTAGTTATTGTAGTGTTTTAGCTTCAATTTGGTGAGTAATTAGTAAGAAAATAAAAGAAAACATATTATTGCTTAGCTAAGTTGAATTGTTAGGATTTTGTGGTTTTTGTGTTAGTTTTCATGCTTTTGATCTTAGTTTTTGTGTTTGTGTTTTGTTTGTAGGATGAAGGATAGCAAATGACCAAGAAATGATTAAGGAAAGGGGCAAGAAGAGCTAAAATGTGTAAAATTTTCATTTTTCTCAGTAGTTAGCGTGTCCCGACATAAGGACGTCCTAATGCAAAAGTTGTCTTGTTTTGCCGTGTTTTGCGTATTCCAATGTGGGGGAAGCATTTTTCGCGGATTTTAGGTTTTTTGAAGCTTGAGCACTTGTCTTTTTACATCCAAGTAAAATATAAATAGATGTTAGTAGGTTAGATTTAGAGGAACGTTTGCTCACTTTTTAGGTTTTACTCTTCTTCTTCTCCAATTTCTCTCTACTTCAATTTGGGGTTTGGATGATTCTTCCAACTTGTAACTTCTCTTCTCCAGTCTTCTCCGCTTCTTTTTTCTTTCATAATTGGCTAGGCTTCTCTTAGGTTAGGAATTGGGAAAATTAGGTGAAACACTATGTAATCTTTGTCTAATTCAATGCAATTATGTTTGTTGAAATTGTGTGATTGTTTCTTTACTTAATGCTTTTCTTGATTTGATTAATTCAATTGGTTGGATTGCCTCCATTGTTGAATGCTTCACCTTGATATAATCACATTCGGATTTGATTTAGGGTTCATGTATGCAATTGGGAAATTGGTATGTTAACGAGAAATGGAACAATTCACCATAATTCTACATGATTCTAGGAATAAGAGATGTAGATTGTGAGATGTTGTTGAATCTTATTGTTAAGGCTTGTTCTAACTACATTCACCAAAGGAATTAGGGAATATAGGTAGAGGCAAAGGGTTTATGACCAAGGAATTGGCTTAAGCTAATAGAAATTCATTCCATCTACAAATTCATAAATATTTTGCATGGATATCTTATTACTTACATAGAGTGGATCCTAGAGACTCCAATATCCTAACCTCTCTTATGATTTGTTTTACACCTTTTAGAAGTTCTATCTATTGAAGTCATTGTTTTTGCTCAATTACCTAGTTAGTAAATGTTTTCATCGTATTCTTGATAGTCCAACTAGGGGTTTCCTTGGGAATTTGGTACTCTAACACTTAGTCCCCTTCAGAATGATACTCGTGCTTATCACGTTTACTATTGAAACGATCGGTACACTTGCCATCATGGCAAAAACTCATCAAGTTTCTAGTGCCGTTTCCAGGGACTGCTGATTGGATATCAATAGTACCGAGGCAGCTACTAGTTTGGAAACTTTATTGTCATTGTCTATACTCATACTCTTACTATTGTTCTTTTATTTGTTATATTTTTACTCTATTTTTCCTAATTCTCACCTTTTTCTTGTCTTTGAATCATGAAAAATCAAGATTACTATGTTGTTTTAGATCAACAAAACTTATTTCTCAACAATTGCATCGGTTAAACATGAAACTTCAATTGGCTAAACTAGGAGGATTCTGAAAACAAGTTTTACAAGGTGATTGTGGAGGTAACCATTTAACTGGTGCTTCTGGTTCTTTTGAGGATGGTCATCTTTATCATTCTCAATTTGACTATGCACTATGCAATTATTTTTATCCTCAAGAAAACTCATACCTCCCGAGCATGATGGATTAGTCGGATTTTTCGTATGATAATTCATATCCTTTAGAGCCGAATTCATAACAATTCATGCCAAATTCTCTAGATATTGGTGCTCAAGATTTCTATCAACCATATGGTCATGAAATTCCAAGTTCACAATAGGTGATGAGATTGAACCTCATCGGAGCACAGATCTAGCTTCAAGAGAGGATTTAGGATCAAGAACCTTTCGATTTGTAAGCAAAAGATAAAAGAAGAAAGCGGAAGAGAGAAGAAAGGATGATAGAAATCGGCACTGTAATTTGGAAATTAGAGATAAGATCAAAGGAAGATTCACTACATTGGTATAGGAAACCAATAATAAGAAATCAATAAATCTCTCATGCCCCTAAGCTAAGAACCCTAGTAGAGAAACTATTTCCCAAACAATTCAATTTCTTAAAAACATCAAAATTGAGTCATAACAAGTCACAAGACTATTTATATGAGTCACAAGTCACTTTAAGCGCTCCAAAACGTGAAAATAGAGCAGCTGTCACATTTGCACGCGCTTGGTAAGGCAATTGCTTGAGCAAATATTCTGCCAAGCTCTAGAAAGCGTGTTTGAACGCCCCTGGGACACATTTGAAAGGAAATTTGAGGCCTCCCTACTGTCCAAATGCTTTTGAAAGCACTAGACATGCATTTGAACGCAAATTCTGGTGACTGCTTGCTGTCCTAATGCATTTGAACGCATCCTAATTGCATTTGAACACGAAAACTGGAGTCTTCTTAACAACAATTGTCCTAAAACTTAAGCACAAAGGCTTTGGATCAAATTACAATACTTAAAAATCTTTGAATTACAATTTAAAACATCCCTACTAGCTAATATGTTGAGAAAGGTCTTAGTGGTAGCTTCAAATCTCTTTCTTTTGAACCTTTTAATTGGTCCATCCAAGCCTTTCAAAGCCTCCATGCTCTTGTCAATATCTCCTTCTTCCATGCTCACATCATCTCCTCCTCCATAAGGAGGATTGGTCTTTGAACCCAAAGATGAATCACCTGCACAAAATGGAGAAAAGTTACGAACATTGAAAGTGGCACTCACTCCATACTCACCGGGTAGATCAAGCTTGTAAGCCTTATTGTTTATCCTTTCCAACACTTGGAAAGGTCCACCACCCCTTTGTTGAAGCTTGGATTTCCATTGACATGAAAACCTCTCCTCGTGAAAGTGCACCCACACTAAGTCATATGCTTGGAATAATACCATTTCCTTCCTTCCTTTGTTAGACAACCTAGCATAACGTTGCACCTTCTTCTAAATTTGAGGCTTGACCTTTTCATAAAATTGCTTCACATACCTAACTTTAGCATCACCATCCTTATGTAACAAAGCATCAGCAAGAGGTAAAGGAAAAATGTTCAAAGGAGTTAAAGGATTAAAACTATAGACAATCTCAAAAGGGAAATGATTAGTGGTAGCATGAACAACTCTATTATAAGAAAAATCAATGTGAGGTAAACAATCTTCCCAAGATTTGATATTCTTGTTGAGCATAGCCCTCAAAAGAATGCCAAGTGTCCTCTTTACCACTTCCGTTTGCCCATCCGTTTTTGGGTGACAAGTAGTAGAAAAGGATAACTTGGTACTGTGTTTTGCCCACAATCTCCTCCAAAAATGAGATAAAAACTTTGTATCCCTATCACAAACTATGCTTATGGGGATACCATTCAACTTTACCACATTTTCAATGAGAATGTTTGCAATATGGGCTGCATCATCAACTTTCGAGCAAGCAACAAAATGATCCATTTTAGAAAAATGGTGTACAACAAAAAAAATGCAATCCTTACCCCTTTTTATCGTAGGCAACCCTAGAATAAAATCCATGGAAATGTGAGTCCAAGGTGTATAAGGAATAGAAAGGTGCATGTACAATCCATGTGCAATGGTTTTTGCCTTAGCTTGCTTACACACTAAACACATGTTGCAATGCCTCTCAACATACTTGCTCATGCAAGACAAATAAAATTTTTCAAGCAAGGTTTCTAGAGTCTTAGTAATGCCAAAATGGCCGATTAAGCCTCCCTCATGTGCCTCTAAAACAAGCAAATTTCTAAAAGAACCTTGAGGCACACAAAGTGGATTGATTTTAAACAAAAAGGCACCCATCAAAAAGTAATCACCTTCCAATTTCACAATACCTTTCTCAAACATGTCATGCAAAATGCCATAGACTATTCCAAAATCATGATCATTAGCATATAAGTCTTTCAAGGAATCAAAACAAACCAATTTGGTGCTAAGAGTGGAAAGAAGAGTATACCTCTGTGAGAGAGCATCCACAACCTTGATGGCTTTCCCTTGTTTATGTTTAATAACATATGGAAATTGCTCTGGAAACTCTACCCACTTGGCATGTCGTTTATTGAGTTTACCTTGACCCCTTGAGATACTTTAATGACTCATGACTCATGACTCATGAGATACTTCAACTCGATATAGCAGCATTATAACAAATAAAATGGTAATTGGGAAACACTTTCACACCATACGTGCCTACGTTTAATTACATTATTGGTGAAAAATATGTGTAACAATATAATATGGACAAAAGATGTGTTAAATAGTTGGTGTTGATTAAATATATGAAAAAAATCAAAATGAATTCCCTTTCATTTTAATCATTTACTCCAAATTTATTCACTCATAGCCGGAACATGCAGAAACTAATTGGGTCATTTGTGACGCTTAGGAGCCTTGCCACGTTTAATAGTTTCTGAACAATTAGGAACAATTGCACGTTCCAAAATGCTACGTCAAACACTGTTTTTCGGAAAAATAACTCAATCGCACACATACAGACGTCTAAAGACATTTGATTGCTCCCGCTACAAAAAAAACATACAATGTTTACAGTTTTTTCTCCAACCATTTTATTACAGTTAATCCAATATAACTCATACCGTTAAATACTTTGCATAGTCAACTCTATTGTCTTAGCCTGACTATCCTAGATTTTCATGTATTTCAACACTATACTCTAGAAGGATTTTTCTAGCCTATGCAATATTACACACGTTAAGAAACCATAAGTAGAAACAAAACACAACATTAATTATTTGTCAAACTCAATCACATTAACTCAATATTGCACAAATTAGAAAAACCCACTCCATGATCATGTCTATCAAAACATCCACATAATACATAATGAACAACTAAAAATGCTAATAGCAGAAGTTTTAACTTAATAATGAATATCAACAATCATTGCCACATTTTTAAATTGAAATTTATTAACAAAGTCAGATAAATTCTAAGCACAAGTTTTAACTAACAAATTCTTTTGTTGGCTTATCGCTTGACGAGTGTACTCCCATTCAACTTTTTTAACTATTTTGTTAAACAGCGAAATAACGTAATGTGTGTAAGGTACTTTTTCAACACGATATAGGATCATTATAACAAATTAAACAGAAATTTGGAAACACTTCCACACCATACGTGACTACGCCTATTTACATTATTTGTTAAAATATGTGCAACAATATAATAAGGACTAAAGATGTGTTAAATTGTTGATATGGACAAAATCATAATTAACACCCATTCACTTACCACATTTACTCCAAATATACTTGCACAGAGCCAGAACATACAGCAAGTAATTGGGTCATTTGCGATGTTTAGGAACCATACCACATTTAACAGATTCCAAATGATAAGGAAGAATTGAACATTCCAAAATGCTACGTCGCACACTATTTTCAGAAGAATAACCCAAACGCACACATACTGACGTCTAAATAGATTTGATTGCTCCCGCAACAAAAAAACATACACATGATTATATTTATTTCACAAACCATTGTTTATAACAGTTAATCCAACGTTACTCATACCGTTTAATACGTTGGTATAGTCGACTCTCTTTTCTTAAGCTGGTCATCCTAGGTTTCCATGTATTTCAAAACATATACTCCATAATTATTGCTATTAGAATATTCATATAGTGCATAATGAAAAACTCAAAATGATAATAGCACAAGTTTTAACTTAATAATGACCATCAATAATCATTGACACATATTTTAAATTGCCACTTAATAATAAATTTTAAGAACAAGTTTTAACTCACAAATTCTTTTGTTGGCGTATCGCTTGACGAGTGTACTCCAATTCAACTTTTTTCACAATTTTTTTAAACAGCAAAATAACGTAATGCATGTAAAGTATTATTTCGACATCATATAGCTGCATAATAACAAATCAAATGGAAATTGCGAAACACTTCAACACCATTCATGACTATGTTTATTAACATTAGTTGTTAAAAATATGCGCAACACTATAATATGGACAAAAGATGTGTTAAATAGTGGGTATGTACATAATAAATGAAAAAATCAAAATGAACACCCTTTAATTTACAATATTTACTCCACATATATTCGCTTAGAGCTAGAACATGCAGCAACTAATTGAGTCATTTGCGATGCTTAAGAGCTTTGACACGTTTAACAGTTTCCGAACAATTAGGAACAATTGCACGTTCCATAATGCTACGTCGAACACTGTATTCTGGAAGAATAACCCAATCGCACACATACTGACGTCTCAAGAGATAAAAACATACACAGGTTTATATTTATTTCACCAAATATTGTTTATAATAGTTAATCTAATGTTACTCAATCCGTTAAATACGTTAGCATAGTCGACTCTATTTCCTTAGATTGGCCATCCTAGGTTTCCATTTGCTTTAGAACGTTTACTCCATTATCATGTCTATTAGATTATCCACATAATGCATAATGAACAAATCAAAATGCAAATAGCAGAAGTTTTCACTTAATAATTAACATCAACAATCATAGACACATATTTTCAATCGCAACTTAATAACAAAGTCAGACAAACTCTAAGCAAAAGTTTTAACTCAGAAATTCGTTTCTGGCGTATAGCTAGACAAGTATACTCCAATTCAACTTTTTTTCACTACTTTATTAAATAGCAAAATAACGTAATGCATGTACGGTATTTTTTCAACACGATATAGCAGCATTATAATATATTAATCAAAAATTGGAAAACACTTACACACCATACGTGACAACGTTTATTTTCATAAGTTGTTAAAAAAATGTGCAACAATATAATATGGACAAAACATGTGTTAAATAGTGGGTATGCACACAATAAATGGAAAAAATTAAAATGAACACCCTTTCATTTAGAACATTTACTCCACATATATTCGCTTAGAGCTGGAACAAGCAGCAACTAATTGAGTCATTTGCGATGCTTAGGAACCTTGCCACGTTTAACCATTTCCGAACGATTAGGATCAGTTGCACGTTCCAAAATGCTAACTCGCACACTATTTTCTGGAAGAATAATCCAATCGCACACATTCTGACGTCTATAGAGATTTAATTGCTTCCGCATAAATAAAAAACATACACAAGTTTACATTTATTTCACAAACTATGATTTATAATAGTTAATAAAATGTTACTCATTCCGTTAAATACGTTAGCATAGTCGACTCTCTTTCCTTAGGCTGGCCATCCTAGGTTTCCATGTGTTCCAGAACGTATACTCCATAATCATATATATTAGAACATCCACATAATGCATAATGAACAACTCAAAATGCTAAAAGCAGAAGTTTTAACTTAATAATGAACATTAACAATCATTGACACATATTTTCAATCGCAACTTAATAACAAAGTCAACAAATTCTAAGCACAAGTTTTAACTCACAAATTCATTTTCTGGCATATCGCTGGACATGTATACTCCAATTCAACTTTTTTTCACTACTTTGTTAAATAGCAAAATAACGTAATGCATGTACGGTATTTTTTCAACACGATATAGCAGCATTATAATATATTAATCAAAAATAGGAAAACACTTACACACTATACGTGACAACGTTTATTTTCATAAGTTGTTAAAAAAATGTGCAACAATATAATATGGACAAAACATGTGTTAAATAGTGGGTATGCACACAATAAATGGAAAAAATTAAAATCAACACCCTTTCATTTAGAACATTTACTCCACATATATTCGCTTAGAGCTGGAACAAGCAGCAACTAATTGAGTCATTTGCGATGCTTAGGAACCTTGCCACGTTTAACCATTTCTGAACGATTAGGATCAGTTGCACGTTCCAAAATGCTAACTCGCACACTATTTTCTGGAAGAATAACCCAATCGCACACATTCTGACGTCTATAGAGATTTAATCGCTTCCGCATAAATAAAAAACATACACAAGTTTACATTTATTTCACAAACTATGATTTATAACAGTTAATAAAATGTTACTCATTCCGTTAAATACGTTAGCATAGTCGACTCTCTTTCCTTAGGCTGGCCATCCTAGGTTTCCATGTGTTTCAGAACGTATACTCCATAATCATATATATTAGAACATGCACATAATGCATAATGAACAACTCAAAATGCTAAAAGCAGAAGTTTTAACTTAATAATGAACATTAACAATCATTGACACATATTTTCAATCGCAACTTAATAACAAAGTCAACAAATTCTAAGCACAAGTTTTAACTCACAAATTCATTTTCTGGCGTATCGCTGGACAAGTATACTCCAATTCAACTTTTTTTCACTACTTTGTTAAATAGCAAAATAACGTAATGCATGTACGGTATTTTTTCAACACGATATAGCAGCATTATAATATATTAATCAAAAATTGGAAAACACTTACACACCATACGTGACAACGTTTATTTTCATAAGTTGTTAAAAAAATGTGCAACAATATAATATGGACAAAACATGTGTTAAATAGTGGGTATGCACACAATAAATGGAAAAAATTAAAATGAACACCCTTTCATTTAGAACATTTACTCCACATATATTCGCTTAGAGCTGGAACAAGCAGCAACTAATTGAGTCATTTGCGATGCTTAGGAACCTTGCCACGTTTAACCATTTCCGAACGGTTAGGATCAGTTGTACGTTCCAAAATGCTAACTCGCACACTATTTTCTGGAAGAATAATCCAATCGCACACATTCTGACGTCTATAGAGATTTAATTGCTTCCGCATAAATAAAAAACATACACAAGTTTACATTTATTTCACAAACTATGATTTATAATAGTTAATAAAATGTTACTCATTCCGTTAAATACGTTAGCATAGTCGACTCTCTTTCCTTAGGCTGGCCATCCTAGGTTTCCATGTGTTCCAGAACGTATACTCCATAATCATATATATTAGAACATCCACATAATGCATAATGAACAACTCAAAATGCTAAAAGCAGAAGTTTTAACTTAATAATGAACATTAACAATCATTGACACATATTTTCAATCGCAACTTAATAACAAAGTCAACAAATTCTAAGCACAAGTTTTAACTCACAAATTCATTTTCTGGCGTATCGCTGGACATGTATACTCCAATTCAACTTTTTTTCACTACTTTGTTAAATAGCAAAATAACGTAATGCATGTACGGTATTTTTTCAACACGATATAGCAGCATTATAATATATTAATCAAAAATAGGAAAACACTTACACACCATACGTGACAACGTTTATTTTCATAAGTTGTTAAAAAATGTGCAACAATATAATATGGACAAAACATGTGTTAAATAGTGGGTATGCACACAATAAATGGAAAAAATTAAAATCAACACCCTTTCATTTAGAACATTTACTCCACATATATTCGCTTAGAGCTGGAACAAGCAGCAACTAATTGAGTCATTTGCGATGCTTAGGAACCTTGCCACGTTTAACCATTTCTGAACGATTAGGATCAGTTGCACGTTCCAAAATGCTAACTCGCACACTATTTTCTGGAAGAATAACCCAATCGCACACATTCTGACGTCTATAGAGATTTAATTGCTTCCGCATAAATAAAAAACATACACAAGTTTACATTTATTTCACAAACTATGATTTATAACAGTTAATAAAATGTTACTCATTCCGTTAAATACGTTAGCATAGTCGACTCTCTTTCCTTAGGCTGGCCATCCTAGGTTTCCATGTGTTTCAGAACGTATACTCCATAATCATATATATTAGAACATGCACATAATGCATAATGAACAACTCAAAATGCTAAAAGCAGAAGTTTTAACTTAATAATGAACATTAACAATCATTGACACATATTTTCAATCACAACTTAATAACAAAGTCAGACAAATTCTAAGGACAAGTTTTAACTCACAAATTCATTTTCTAGCGTATCGCTGGACAAGTATACTCCTATTCAACTTTTTTCACTACTTTATTAAATAGCAAAATAACGTAATGCATGTACGGTATTTTTTCAACAAAATATAGCAGCATTATAACATATTATTTGGGTAGGGAGTTCTTGCTTTTTACTTTGTTTTTCTCTGAGTTTTGTGTTTACATTTACTTTCTATTCCATCATTCTCTTATATACTACAATCAGTTCCTTTCAAAGTTATCGAACCTTATATGTTAGGTTTTCTTCTCTAAGGATAAAGATGAATAAATGTGTTTGTTGACAAACTCACCACTATTCTCATTTCAGTTTTCTTAAAATAAAGTTAATTTTTATTTGAAATTCAAGTTTAATATTTAGACTTATTGATTATTATGCAAAAATTCAACTGTCGTAGCAAAACAAAAGCATGAAAATGGAGGTGAGGGCATTGCATGAAAATTTGAAGATGATTCTCTGCAGGTAACTAAATAACCCGTTTGTCAGATTATTTAGATATGATATATTATATATGATTAATAACTTCAAAAATATTAAATAATGAAGATTACTGTGTAAGGTTGATCTTCTTCTATTCCATTTAACTTGACAACTTCAGAACAGGTATGAGAAATTCTGTTTCTTATTAATATGGATTCAGGGACACCTTGGTTTTAAATATTAAACCATTGGTCTTATATCTTGCTAAACAAAATTAATGGTAAAGTATTTAGAGGCACTTTTCAATCTCTAGAATATGAAAGTTAATTATTGAGTTGTTTTTAGTCATATTAGTTGAGACTTTTGATGAACTCTTTCACAACCACATCATTATTTTGCTTTTCAGTTTGAATTTTTGCACTTTTTACTAATTATAATTCTACTTTCACATACTTATTAAGTTGCTCAATTTTAATTGCAGCTCAAAGGTTATACAATTTGCTGATCTACCGTCAGCTCAAAGGTAATATGAATGTGTTCATTGTTTGTTGGAATCTTATTCACATCATGTATGAGAGTTTGTAGTTTCAAGAAATATGTAGGAAATGAAGTTCGTTGTAACACCTAGAATTTTAGGGTAGTTTTTTTTTTAAAAAACAGAACACAACGGAATATAATAAAATATATACATATATCAAAATACAAGTGTTTTATCTATAGTCCAGAGAATCTACATATGTCCAGCTAAGGTAGCAATACAAAGACTCAAATGACTACCTAAGTAACAGAAAAGGCTGCAAAACGTCTCACGCGCTGACACCCTCCGAATCCGAGCCATCTGCAATACTGTAACCGTCAGTTATATGCTCGACATATAACTGAGTAACCCGCCGGTAATAAAAACAGTTCTATACAGTATTACAACCAGTCTAACTGGAAAACCGTCCCAAATCCAATCTTAGCAAACACACACACATCAAGTGTAATCTCAATCACATAGATATGTATGCATGATTACTTTCCATTTTCAATTCTTTCCTCTTTTAACGGGAAACCCTGTGCACTGGGAATCCCCCCAAGGATCCTCCTGTCGGGCTACTAACTCTCTCGAGCTAGCCCAGGGAACCATCTACCTCGTGAAGATAGTACCCTTTGTACTTAGACTACCTACCTCGTGAAGATAGCCCAATACTTCAGGTTATTTTCGCCTTTCGGGATAACCCTACATTCTAATCTTTTCCATTTTCTGCTCTGTCCTCTTACCCGGTCTACTTCCGGCGGAACTTAACCCTCTTGCTCAACCTCAGTTGAGTGGGAAGAGCCTCTTTTAACATTTCCATATACAGTTCTAATGCATCACACATTCATGTTAAGAACATAGCGTACAAACAAGGGTTTCCAGTATCTTCTAATCCGATTACACACTCCCATTTATTCGGATTCTATGTGACAAACGTGTTATATTCATATATC
Source organism: Cyamopsis tetragonoloba (assembly GCA_037177725.1). NCBI lineage: Eukaryota > Viridiplantae > Streptophyta > Magnoliopsida > Fabales > Fabaceae > Cyamopsis > Cyamopsis tetragonoloba. The sequence goes on along the minus strand of CM074125.1, from coordinate 33,071,645 downwards.
TATTTGAACATGGCATTCCATATTCAAATACATATTTGAATATGCCAATATTGGGACTCAAACATTTTCAAATCAATTTGAAATCATTTCAATATCAGATTCCCAGTTAGTGTCACATTCAATTCTGGAAAACCTTATTTATACCTTTAACATGTTTCTGAATAACACATGCATCATCTATCAGCATAAGATATATCAAAATCACACAGGTATCAGTCATATCATGCATATTTCACACGTAGTATTCACAATTCAATCATATCATGCATATTTCAAACATCAACTGCATCATTTATCAAACCTAAACAAAACATGATAATTTGGTTTCCCTAATAACATGTTCCTATCATTTCCTAGTCACATGTTCCTAAATTCCAAGTATTTAAGGATTTGGGGTTTTCAGGGTTACCTGGAACTCCCTGAATCCTTATCCTTCGCATCCAAGCCTAAACTCCTACTCTGATTCCTTTGCTGTGGATGCCTCTGAATTTGGATCAACAGTTTGGAATCTTAGTCCTTTGAAATGGAAGCCTTAGAGTTACAGAGTTATGGTTTAGTTGGTTTAGGAACAAAGGTTTTTGGTGTGAGAAGCGAGGAAATCTGAAGAACAGTCCCTTTTGAACCAAGGCACCCCTATTTATAGATTTTGGGCTCCATATTCGAATACCATATTCGAATATGGGGTTCTTATTTTCAATTCCTCACCTGTATATTCGAATATAAGCTTTTATATTCGAATACTATTCGAATTTAGGCTTGCATATTCGAATACTATATTCGAATATGGACATGCATATTCGAATACTATTCGAATATGACAAGGCATATTCGAATACCATATTCGAATATGACAGTTCATATTCAAATGTTTTACTTATCTTTGTCCTTCTTTTGACCTCTCTACTTACAACTAAGCCTTCTTCATTTTCTTTGTAAATTGTAATCAATCCCTTAAGTTTTAAATCTTTTTGATGGATTTTTCGGGATGTTACATTCGTATTCCTCTCATGCATTCTTCAAGTTTGTTTCTAACCCTTGATTTTGAAAAATATTGCTTTCGGTAACATTGATATTTATCTCTTTAATATGTATTCCTTGTACAGTTAAAAGGAAAACTAGGGATTGCTAACAGAACTATCAAGGTATAAATACATGTTTTTGTCTTTTTATTTTTCAATTTTGTGCTTTGATATTTTTTTTATGGTCACTTTGTTAGGTTATTGTTAAGGAAATTTAGATTTCGTGTAACTCTTTTTTTTTTTGAAAAGCCAAATGTATTAAATAGAGCACTAGGAGTACTTAAGAAAAACAATTACACAGCAGAGAAAGGTTTCAAAAAATGGAAGAAAAAAAACACAGCTTTGAGCAGCCAGCAATGAACACGGTACTACTCATCTACTACTTAAAATTGGAAACCAAACAGAAACCCTAGACACAAAACTGAAGCTTCCTTAATTCTCTTTTATGTCTATCGTGCTTTCTAACTAATTTAATTTTAAGGAATATGGGATTTCAATTTATTTTCATTTCAGTCGTGCTTCTAAAATGGCTCATATTGTTCTTTCAAAAGCTGACATCATTGCGCAATTTAAACGACAACCGTCTAAGGAGAAACAACCGTAGATGAATTTGATTGACAAATTAGAGAAAAAGAGTAAGAGCAATCACAAGGGGTTTTCTTGCTGAGAGAGAATGAAAGAGAAAGATCAAAACGAATGCCGGTGAGCAATGAAAAAGTGATGAAGTTTGGATTTTGCTACAATTGGGTCCATGGGTAGATTCCATACAAACCAGAAATAAAATGTTGTCACTTCATAGGTTTCATGTTGTGATTGGTTTTTGGTTCCCAGTTCATGTATAAATTCATATGCTTGAACATATTGGGGGTTATTTTTATGTTTTTTTATTGCCTGCGGATAGAAGGAATATACATTATTGCTATAGTCGTCTACATAAATATGCAGTTATGTATTTGGAAGAAGGGGTAATTTGCTATTAGTCTTGGTGAGTTTTGATTTATATTATTGCTCAGTAATTTCATCATTTTAGTACTCTTAATGTATATAGTGTTTCAATTTTGCCAATAAAAAAATCCCAAATTGAATGACAAGTATTGTGCATCAGGTTCTCCAAATTTTTTCGCGTGTTCTGTTATTTCTTTTCTACCATGTTCATGTGAAATAAACTGCGCTAATATAATGAAGTAGTTTCAATCTATCAAATCCAACTACCTAAGCACAAGTTGAAGGAATTTCAAATTTATAACAACCGAAAATTTATTTGCTCATTTGTAAGAGAATAACCACAAGTTAAAAAAACTCTAGGTAGGTACGGTAAGTTTGCATCTTTAATTTTTGAAGATTTACTTAGTCAAATTGAATAGCATGGAATATATACAGATATTGGAAGATGCCTAGCCATGTGACAATAAAAATTACTTTTGATTCACATGAAAAAGATTGTATGATTATTTTTGTAAAGAAAATTGTGCAGATTCATCTAGGAAATAACTCATTCTGTTATTTACAATGCATTATAAATTTATTTTTAATTTGTAATTAAATAATTAACAATTCATATTAATTAATGATAACACACTAAACATTTATGAGTTCAAGTTATCATCAGTGCATTACTAATGATTAAACCATAACAAATATTTTTAAATCATTCACATAAAGAGAGCCACATCTCTTATTTTCCTCAATACTCTATCTTTTATTATTCTTCAATTTAAAAAATAAAAAATTATTTTTAAATCACAATAAATTTTCCATATCAAACCAATTGGTATTTCTCAATACCATTCACAAATACTACTGCACATTTGAGTATAATTTTGATCTACAAAATTGTGTCCAAGCATTTACATCTTCACTACTTCCATCATTTACAATACATTGGAGCAGATTCATTAGTTGCATTTAGAAAATTATACTCCCTCTGTTATAGGAAAATATAGAAAGCAACCGAAAATATAGAAAAAGTTTTTGTGTACACTCTATTGGGTGTAAAAATTATACTCCCTCTGTTATTTAATATAAGCAAATTTTTGGATAATTTTATATTTTTAAATATAAGCAAATCTAATTATTTTACTTGCATTTAATGAAAATTTAACTAAAATAGCCTCTACTGAATTCATTTCCTCTTTTATTACAATAGTTTTAAAGTAGAGAAAAATTAATTTAATTAAGGGTACATAAAATAATAAATATTTTTGGTATAGTTCCAAAGAGATTAAATGAGACTAATTAATTTTCTTAAGGGGTGTGAGATAGTTGTTTTTTTTCGAAATAATTTAAAAATAAATAAGTGTGTTGATATTTAATTGCTTTTAGTCTTCCTAATACCCTTATATTATAGTTGATATCCATATATATTAATAACATTGGCGTGTTCCAAGAAGGAAGGTGGCGGATATAAATGTTTTGCTCAGACTCTTGGTTTTCAACCATGGCTGATGGTGTTCATACAATTGCTTGGATTAATGCATCCACTCTTCTCTCTCTTACAATTACAATGGCGGGTGATAGGATGAGGTTTGCATATTCTAATTTTGATTTTGATTTTAAAGCTTCCATTATATAGATTGCGTTATATTGTTATGCATGCAAGATCACTTTAATTTGATTTTTCCTTAGTCAAATCTATTTCGTCTTTCAAGATCAAGAAAATGTTTGTAAGTTTTATTTTTAAATTACATGGTTAATTATGTTATTTTGTTTAATTATTTTATTTAATTATTATTCAATTCAATTCAATTATTTAATCCCATTTATACTATATTTTTTCTTCTTTCAGGCACTACATACACTTTCAGTCTCAACCATTAAATAAATATGACAGATATTGAAAAAATGATTGTTCCATTGTAATATACCCCAATTTATGTAATTCTCATATTTTATAATTATTAAAAAGAATTGACAGTTTTTTTTATAGTCAAAGTTATTTTCCTGTTATCAATCAATGAGTGAGATTTTAGTTTCGTATGGATTTGAAATTGTATGCTTAATACTCATGTATTAAGAAATAATTAATTATTATGATAACAGTTTATAATAACAGTTTGTACCTCAAATAACTATTATTGTTCTCTATTTCAATGGATTGCATGTATTTAGAGTTTTGGGAGTATTTAATGCACAATCAAATACATTTAATTTTGTATCTATTTAAAATGGTTGCAAATAAGTAATTTATAATACACGGGAAGAAAAATTTTGCATTTAGTATTAAGTCACTTTAACATAATTTTATTACTATAAAAAATTAGGGATTATTAAGTCAATAAATTTTAACATGTAATAATTTTAAAATTGGGGTTTTCATATTTCAAACGAAAAAAGTTAATTTGATTACTTCTGCAAATTTCGTTTGAAAATCTTAGACTTGAATCTGTTTTTAATAAACTACTTTAGTTGTGTAATTAAGAAGAATATAAAGATTCAGAGATATTTGAAAAGGATATTATATTTGCTTTTGAAGTTGTTGTTTCTCGATATTAAGTGTTGATTTCCAGATTTATTTTACAATGATTTTATTTTAAAGTTTAAATTTTAGAGTGTTTTATTTTAAAAAATTTCAATAGAATTTATGTTATCTTACTCTATTTAAATTTTTTATACTAGAAAATTAACTAAAAATTACAAGGAATTTTTAAATATTTCTTTAAATGATGCATTTCTCAATTTCATTTGTTTTTTAATAATATATTCATATTATTGATACTCACGGGGAGGAAAAAGTTATTAAAAAAAACCATCTTTTAATTTTTTGTTGGGCGTTTAGTCAATTGAGGAAAAACATAATTCTTGCAACCATAGTAACTGATCTATTGGTTTACTTCAGCCAGTATTTTGGTTCTATGAAAATCAACATGTTTTGTTAGGTTTTGTACTTCAAGTAACTATTGTAATTCGCTATTTCAATAAATGAAGTGTACATAGAGTTTTGAAACAATTTAATGCACCACCAAATATGTCTAATTTTGTATCTATTTATAATGGTTGCAGACATGTAATTTATGATACACGGGGAGACAAATTCTGCATTAAGTATTTAAGTAACTTTAACATAATTTTATTAGTATACAAAATTAGGGATTATCAATTTAATAAATTTTAACATGTAATAATTCCAAAATTTGGGTTTTCATATTTCAAACGAAAAGCTTAACTTGATAACTTACAAATTTCGTTTGAAGATCTTATACCTAAATCTGTTTCTCATAAGTGACTTTAGTTGTGTAATTAAGAAGAATGTAAATATTTAGAGATATCAGACTTTGAGGAGGATATTATATTTGGTTTTTAAGTTGTTGTTTCTGGATATTAAGTGTTGGTTTTTGGAGTTATTGCAAGCCATTTTTAAATATTTCTTTAAATGATGGATTTCTCAGTTTCATTTAATTTTTTATAATATATTTATATTATTGATGCTCACTGGGAGGAAAAAAGTTGTTAAAAAATAAATAATTATCTTTTAATTTTGGTTCGACTTTTAATCAATTGAGGAAAAATATAATTCTTCCAACTGTAGTAATTGGTTGTAATATTGGACAAAAATCTTGATTCCTAAAATGAATTTAATTTAGTCTCATACAAGGTTGCCTTTCAAATTTTAAAGAACCCAATTTCCATCGACTCTTTGTTTTGCCATCACTATAAATAATGTCAAGGACAAACTCTTTCTCAAGTTGGTTTGTACTTACAATTTTCACCCTTAGGCAACTTTAGGTTGCTATCTCCACAGTTAAATCAAAGAAAAAAATTAAAGATGTTGATTCTATATGACGATGGAAATCCAAATTCTACTACCAAAAATATAGTTTTTAACGAGGTTTTTCAAAATATTTAAATAGGTATTTCATCATTAATTTTTTAAATTATAATGATTTTATAATTATTACTTATACTTATTATTTATGTTTATTTAAGCATTTATGGGTTTGTGTTTGTATTTTACATAGAAAAAAAACAGATATAGTTGCTTCTATAACAACAACAAATTTATTATTCCTATGATATTTGTAATCGTGCGTTGCACGGGTTTTGTAGTACTAGTTTACATTTATTTCACAAACCATTGTTTATAACAGTTAATCCAATGTTACTCATTCCGTTAAAAATGTTAGCATATTTGACTGTCTTTCCTTTGTCTGGCCATCCTAGGTTTCCATGTGTTTCAAAACGTATACTCTATAATCTTGTCTATAAAAACATCCACATGATGCATATTGAACAACTCAAAATGCTAATTGCAGAAGTTTTAACTTAATAATGAACATCAACAATCATTGGCACATGTTTTAAATTGCAACTTAATAACAAAGTCAACATAAGGAAAGAAATTCGACTATACCTACGTATTTAACAGTATGAGTAACATTCAATTAGCTTTTATAAATAGAGGTTGGTGAAATAAATGTAAACATGTCTATGTTTTTTAGTTGCGGGAGCAATCAAATCTTTTTAACACACAAATTCGTTTGCTAGTGTATCGTTGGACGAGTATACTCCAATTCAACTTTTTTCACCACTTTATTAAATATCAAAATAACATAATGCATCTAAGGTATTTTTTCAACACGATATAACAACATTATAACAAATTAAAAGGAAACTGGGAAACACTTTCACACCATACGTGACTACATTTATTTACATTTATCAACTCGCTATGCCACCTCATCTTTCGAACCTTCATGACGTTTTTCACGTATCCCAACTCCGGAAGTACGTGTCTGATCCATCACATGTTTTGGAAACCGATGACATTCCGTTGAAGCCCAACATCTCATATCAGTTGAAGCCTATGAGGATTTTAGACCGAGGGGAGAAGACACTAAGGAACAAGGTGATTCCATTAGTGAAGGTCCTTTGGGAGAACATTGACTCCTCAGAGATCACTTGGGAGAAGAAACATGATATGAGAAGCACATATCCAGAGTTATTTACATAATCGAGGTAATTGCTAATTTTGAGGGAAAAATTATTTTAAGGGGGGTAGAATTATAACATCCTGAAAATCCATCAAAAAGGTTTAGGACTTAAGGGATTGATTACAATTTACAAAGAAAAGGAAGAAGGGTTAGTTGTAAGTAGAAAGGTCAAAAGAAGGACAAAGATAAGTAAAATATTTGAATATGAACTGTCATATTCGAATAATATTCGAATACGCCTTGTCATATTCGAATAGTATTCAAATATACGTGTCCATATTCGAATAGTATTCAAATATGCAAGCTTATATTTGAATATACAGGTGAGGAATTGAAAAACAGGAACCCCATATTCGAATATGGAGCCCAAAATCTATAAATAGGGGTGCCTTGGCTCAAAAGGGACTGTTCTTCAGATTCCTCGCTTCTAACACACCTAAAAACCTCTATTCCTAAACCAATTAAACCATAACTCTGTAACCCTAAGGCTTCCATTTCAAAGGATTAAGGTTCCAAACTGTTGATCCAGATTCAAAGGCATCCACAGCAAAGGAATCAGAGTAGGAGATTAGGCTTGGAAGCGAAGGATAAAGGATTCAGGGAGTTCCAGGTAACCCTGAAAACCCCAAATCCTTAAATAGTTGGAATTTAGGAACATGTTATTAGGGAAACCAAATTATCATGTTTTGTTTAGGTTTAATAAAGGATGCAGTTGGTGTTTGAAATATGCATGATATGATTGAATTGTGAATACTAGGTGTGAAATGTGCATGATATGACTGATACCTATGTGATTTTGATATACCTTATGCATATAGATGATGCATGTGTTATTGAGAAACGTGTTAAAGGTATAAATAAGGTTTTCCAGAATTGAATGTGACACTAACTGGGAATCTGGTATTGAAATGATTTCAAATTGATTTGAAAAGGTTTGAGTTCCAGTATTAGCATATTCAAATATGTATTTGAATATGGAATGCTATATTCAAATAGATATATGAATATAACACGTTTGCCACATAGAATCCGAATAAATGAGAGTGTGTAATCGGATAAAAGGATACTGGAAACCCTTGTTTGTACGCTATGATCTTAACGTGAATGTGTGATGCATTCGAACTGTAAATGGAAATGTTAAAAGAGGCTCTTTCCACTCAATAGAATTTGAGTAAGAGGGTTAAGTTTCGCCGGAAGTAGACCAGGTAAGTGGACAGAGCAGAAAATGGAAAAGATGAGAATGTAGGGTTATCCCGAAAAAGGGGAAAATAACCTGAAGTACTGGGCTATCTACACGAGATAGGTAGTCTAAGTACAAAGGGTACTATCTTCACGAGGTAGATGGTTCCCTGGGCTAGCTCGAGAGAGAGAGTTAGTAGCCCGGCAAGAGGATCCTTGAATTTGTTAAAAATATGTGCAACAATATTTATTCATATGGACATTATTTGTTAAAAATATGTGCAACAATATAATATGGACAAAAGATGTGTTAAATAGTTGGTATGGATAAAATATATGGAAAAAATTAAAATAAAAATCCTTGAATTTTCAACAGTTACTCCATATTTAATCACTTAGAGCCAGAACATAGCGCAACTAATTAGGTCGTTTGCGACGCTTAGGAGCCTTGCCACGTTTATCAGTTTATAAATGATTAGAAACCATTGCATGTTCCAAAATGCTACGTCGCTCATTGTTTTCCGGAAGAATAACTCAGTTTTACACACTGATGTCTAAAGAGATTTGATTGCTCCCACAACAAAAAAAAAAGCATACACATGTTTACATTTATTTCACCAAACATTTTTTGTAACATTTAATCCAACAGTACTCAGAAGATCCACATAATGCATTTTGAACAACTCAAAATGGTAATAGCAGAATTTTTAACTTAAAAATGAATATTAACAATCATTGACACATATTTTAAATTGCAACTTAATATTGAAGTCAGACAAATTCTAAGCACAAGTTTTAACTCACAAATTTGTTTGCTGGTGTATCGCTAGACAAGTATACTCCAATTTAACTTTTTTCACCACTTTGTTAAACAGTGAAATAATGTAATGCATGTAAGGTATTTTTCAACACGATATAGCATAATTATAACAATTTAAACAGAAATTGTGGAACACTTCCACATCATACGTGACTACGTCTATTTACATTATTTTTTAAAAATATAAAAACAATATAATATGGACAAAAGATGTGTGAAATTGTTAGTATGGACACCCATTCACTTACCACATTTACACCACATATATTTGCTAAAAGCTGGAACATACAGCAACTAATTGAGTCATTTGCGATGCTTAGGAGTCATGCCATGTTTAATAGTTTCCAAATAATTAGTAGCCTATGCACGTTCCAAAATGCTACTTCGCAAACTGTTTTTCAGAAAAATAACTCAATCGCACACATACAGACGTCTAAAGACATTTGATTGCTCCCGCTACAAAAAAAGCATACACATGTTTACAGTTTTCCCTAACCATTGTTTATTGGAGTTAAACCAATGTTACTCATACCGTTAAATACTTTGACATAGTCGACTCTATTTCCTTAGGCTGACTATAACACCTAGATTTTTAGGGTAGTTTTTTTTTTTTTTTTTTTTTTTTTTTTTTTTTTTAAAAAAAAACAAAACAGAACACAGCGGAATTTAATAAAATGTATACATAACAAAATATAGTGTTTGTCTACAGTCCAGAGGATCTACATATGTCCAGCTTAAGGTAGCCATACAAAGACTCAAATGACTACCTAAGTAACAGAAAAGGATGCAAAATGTCTCACGCGCTGACACCCTCCGAGTCTGAGCCACCTGCAATACTGTAACCGTCAGTTATATGCACGACATATAACTGAGTAACCTGTCGGCCATAAAAACAGTTTTATACAGTATTACAGCCAGTCTAACTGGAAAACTGTCTCAAATCCAATCCTAGCAAACATACACACAACAAGTATAATCTCAATCACATGGATATGTATGCATGATAAATTCCATTTCCATTTCTTTTCACTTTTAACGGGAAACCCTGTGCATCGGGAATCCACCAAAACACGTTGCAGTAACGCGTATTAAGCTCATCATCATGGTCCTGGCGAGCGTCCCCCCAAGGATCCTCCTGCCGGGCTACTAACTCTCTCTCGAGCTAGCCCAGGGAACCATCTACCTCGTGAAGATACCCTTTGTACTTTAGACGACCTACCTCGTGAAGATAGCCCAGTACTTCAGGTTATTTTCCCTCTCTCGGGATAACCCTTCATTCTCATCTTTTCCATTTTCTGCTCTATCCTCTTACCCGGTCTACTTCCGGCGGAACTTAACCCTCTTACTCAACTTCTATTGAGTGGGAAGAGCCTTTGTTTTAGCATTTCCATTACAGTTCTAATGCATCACACATTCACATTAAGAACATAGCATACAAACAAGGGTTTCCAGTATCCTCTTATCTGATTACACACTCTCATTTATTCGGACTCTATGTGACAAATATGTTATATTCATATATCTATTTGAACATGGCACTCCATACTCAAATACATATTTGAATATACTAATACTGGGACTCAATCCTTTTCAAACCACTTTGAAATCATTTCAATATCATATCCCAGTTAGTGTCACATTCAATTCTGGAAAACCTTATTTATACCTTTAACATATTTCACAACATCACATGCATCATTTATCATCATAAGGCATATCAAAATCATACCATATCAACCATATTATGCATATTTTACACATAGTGTTCACAATTCAATCATACATCAAACTTTAATCACAGCATAACAGTTTGATTTCCCTAATAACATGTTACTATCATTCCCTAGTCACATGTTCCTAAATTCCAAGTAATTTAGGATTTGGGGTTTTCAGGGTTACCTGGAATTCCCTGGATCCTTTATCCTTCGCTTCCAAGCCCAAACTCCTATTCTGATTCCTTTGCTGTAGATGCTTGTGAATCTGGATCAACAGTTTGGAATCTTAGTCTTTTGAAATGGAAGCCTTAGAGTTGCAGAGTTATGACTTAGTTGGTTTAGGAACAGAGGTTTTTAGTGTGAGAAGCGAGGAAATCTGAAGAACAACCCCTTTTGAACCAAGGCACCCCTATTTATAGAGTTTAGGCTCCATATTCGAATACCATATTCGAATATGGGGTTCCTGTTTTCAATTCCTCACCTACATATTCGAATATAAGCTTTCATATTCGAATATAGGCTTGTATATTCGAATACCATATTCGAATATAAGCTTTCATATTCGAATATAGGCTTGCATATTCGAATACCATATTCGAATATTATATTCGAATACTATATTCGAATATCATATTGGTTTGTAGACAATTCTGTTAGCTTTCCAATGCCTTTGGTTTCACTCAATTTGGAGGTCTACAACTCTAGTTATGACCAAATGACCGAGGTAGGGTCTATACGAAAGTATCTAACCCTTCTTCCTTTTCTTTGTAAATTCTAACCAATCCCTTAAGTCTTAAGTTTCGTTTATGGGTTTTTGGGATGTTACAATTCTACCTCCGTTAAAATAATTTTGCCCTCAAAATTAGCGATTACCTCAATTACGTAAATAATTCTGGATATGTGCTCCTCATATCTTGTTCCTTCTTCCAAGTGATTTCTGATGAATCAATGTTCTCCCAGAGGACCTTCACTAATGGGATCACCTTGTTCCTTAGTGTCTTCTCTCCTCGGTCCAAAATCCTCATAGGCTTCAACTGATATGAGATGTTGGGCTTCAACGGAAAGTCATCAGTTTCCAAAACATGTGATGAATCAGACACGTACTTCCGGAGTTAGGATACGTGAAAAACGTCATGAAGGTCTGAAATATGAGGTGGCAAAGCGAGTTGATAAGCAACAGGTCCTACTCTCCAAAGAATTTGGTAAGGACCAATGAATTGGGGTTGCAGCTTCTTTGTTTTCATTGCTCTGCCAACAGTGGTGTAAGGTGTGACCTTCAAAAACACGTGATCTCCCTCTACAAATTCTAGAGGCTTTCTCCGCTGATCTGCATAACTTTTCTGGCGGTCTTGGGCTTTCTTTAACTTTTCTTTGATACGCCCAATCTTGTCTATTGTTTCTTGTACCAAATCCGGCCCCAACAACAACTTTTCTCCTGTTTCAAACCAATAAACTGGCGCCGGAATTTTCTCTCGTAGAGTGCTTCATAGGGCGCCATGCCTATACTCGAATGAAAATTGTTGTTATAGGCAAACTCCACTAATGGCAAATACTTTCCCCAGTCACTGCCTTCTTCTAGTACACATGCCCGCAACATATCTTCCAAGGTCTGTATGGTTCTCTCACAATGTCCGTCAGTTTGGGGATAATGAGAGGTACTCAGATGTAGCCGAGTCCCAAAAGCTTTCTGCAATGCTCCCCAAAAGCGAGAAGTAAACTTAGGGTCTCTGTCAGAGATAATACTGGTCGGTGCTCCATGTAGTCGGACTATCTCTGCAATATACAACTTGGGATACTTCTCCACGGAATAAGTGGTCTTGACAGGTAAAAAGTGGGCAGTCTTAGTCAATATGTTAATGATAACCCAGATTGAGTCATGTCCTGCTGGCGTTCTGGGCAATCCAACCACAAAGTCCATGGCTATTGACTCTCATTTCCACTCTGGAATGTCCAATGGCTAAAGTGGTCTAGAGGGTCTTTGATGTTCAACTTTTATTTTCTGGCATGTAAGACACTTGGAGACGAATTCTACAATGTCCTTCTTCATTCCAGGCCACCAGAATAGCTTATTCATGTCTTGGTACATTTTTGTAGCTCCAGGATGTACTAAGTACTGGCTACTGTGACTTTCTTCAAGCACTATCTTCTTGACCTCTGCATCATTCGGAATACACACTCTGTCTCTGAACAAGATCATTCCATCACCGGTTACAGAGAAACCATCTTGCCCCTTGAACTTTTGTAACTCATAATCTTGTTTCTGTGCTTCTCGGATTCGGTCTCTGAGTGTATTCTTCAAGTCAAGTTTATACACAGAGATGCTATCATCGTAGCAAGACACATCCAAGTGCCGATCTCTAAATTTCTCCAAGAGCTCCATCTGATGAATCATCATAGTCGACACGTGTAAGGATTTTCTGCTTAAGTCATCGACTACTACATTAGCCTTTCCCGGATGATACTTCAACTCAAAATCATAATCTTTCAGGAATTCTATCCATCGCCTCTGCCTCATGTTCAGCTCCTTCTAATTGAACAAGTACTTCAAACTTTTGTGGTCACTGAACACTTCAAATGTGACTTCGTACAAGTAGTTCCTCCAAACTTTCAACGCAAAAACTACTGCTGCTAACTCCAAGTCATATGTTGGGTAATTTGCTTCATGAGGTCGCAACTGTCGGGATGTGTAAGCAACAACTTGTCCTTCTTGCATAAGTACACACTCCAAGCCTTGCTTAGATGCATCGCAATACACTTGAAAATTCTTGTTCGGATCACGAATTACCAACACCGGCGCTGTTGTAAGCTTTTTCTTCAACATCTGAAAGCTGTCTTCACATTTGGCATCCCACACAAACGGAACACCTTTCCTTGTCAACTTAGTCAAGGGAATGGCAATCTGAGAGAATCCCTTGATGAATCGCCGGTAGTATCCTGCTAGTCCAAGAAAACTTCGAATTTCTGTGGCGTTGGTTGGTTTTTCCCACTTCAATACCGCTTTAACTTTGCTTGGATCCACAGCCACACCATCTTTGTTAATTACGTGGCCCAGAAATTGAACTTCCTCTAGCCAGAAATCACATTTATCAAACTTAGCATACAGTTGCTTCTCTTTGAGTATTCCCAGTACCAATCTTAAGTGTTCTTAATGTTCTTCTGCAGTCTTGGAGTAGATGAGAATATCATCAATGACTACCACAACAAACTTGTCCAAGTAGGGTCGGAAAATCCGGTTCATGTAGTCCATGAAAATTGCAGGAGCATTTGTCAATCCGAACGACATCACCAAGTACTCATAATGACCGTACCGCGTCCGGAAAGCAGTCTTAGGAATATCCTCGGGCTTAATTCTAATATGATGATATCCTGATCGAAGATCAATCTTTGAAAATACCTTGGCTCCTCCTAACTGATCAAGTAAATCATCGATCCGCGGCAAAGGATACTTATTCTTCACAGTCAACTTGTTCAATTCTCTGTAGTCTACACATAGCCGTAATTTCCATCTTTCTTCTTGCCAAGCAATACTGGGGCTCCCCAAGGTGAAGCACTTGGTCTAATGAACTGCTTCTGCATAAGTTCTTCAATCTGCCGCTTTACTTCTGCCAACTCCAACGGTGCCATTCGATATGGTGCCTTAGAGACAGGTCCAGCTCCCGGAATTAACTCAATCGAGAACTCTACTTCCCTTTCGGGTGGCAAGGATTCTATGTCTTTGGGAAATACATCTGGAAAGTCTCGGACTATAGGGAGAGAATCAACATGCATCGAATTCTTAACATTGCTCATACAAACAATCAAATACTTGGGACCAATATCATACTTAGGCAGATTAGAAAAATCAGTGATAGGATGATGCGTACAATAAATCTCCAAGCCTTTGTCTGGAATACGCACGGTCTTGGCAGCGCAATCGATCTTAACTTTGTGAGCTTCGAGCCAATCCATGCCTAAGATCACATCCAGTCCCTTCATCGGTAAGCAGTACAGATCTATGCAGAAAGTCTTGCCTTCAAAATCTAGGAACACTGGGGAACACATGGTTGTTGTACAGATGTTTTCTTCGGAGAGAGTAGATACTAACACTTTGTAAGGCAGCTTAGACATAGGAAAATAAATTCGCTTTGCACAATCTAAGGAAATGAATGAATGAGTAGCACCCGAATCAAACAAGATGTGAACAGGATGTGATTTGATTAATCCCATACCTTGGATGAGATCTTTGGAATGGTCAACCTTCTCTGCATTCAACGTGTAAACTCGGCCTCTCACGGGATTCTTCTTCTCTTTGTCCTCAGCTGGCTTCTGATTTTTGTCTAGACATTGCCAGCTAATGTGTCCCGGCTTCTGGCATATAAAGCAAGTCCTCTTGTTCTTGTAGCATTCTCCTCTATGGAACTTCCCGCAATTTTCACACTTCGAAATGGCACTCTTGCCTTTGTTCACTTCCTTGTCCTTTTTCCCCTTAGAGCTTCCTTCCTCCCTATTGCGTTTCCACAACAACTGTCTACAAGCCGATACCGCGGCCAAAGATTGCTCAACAAGCTGACATGCCTGAATCAAAGTCTGGTACTCCCGTATTTGCTGAGTAATCACCAAATTCCTGACCTCCGGTCTAAGTCCTTGTTCAATTCTCTTGGATTTCCACGCCTCATCAGGTTGGTTATGAAGATTATTCGAGAATCGGGCTAAACTCTCGAATCTGGCAACATATTCATCTACTGTCATGTCCCCCTGTTGCAGTGTCAGAAATTCTATCTCCTTCTGATCTTTCACATTCGAGGGAAAATATTTGTTCAGGAACAGAGTTTTAAATTCTTCCCATGTCATATTTCCTCCTGTTGCCTCCATATTATCACGATACCGTTTCCACCACTGTGCCACTTCTCCTCTCAGTCTATAGGTAGCTAGCTCTACCTTGTCCTGGTCAACAAATCTTGTTATTCTAAATATCTCCTCCAACTGATCTAGCCACTCTTCTGCTACCATAGGGTCTCTTCCACCAGAGAAGATGGGTGGTTCATGTCTATTGAAACTTTGATATCGGTCTACACGTCCTTGCGCCTCCATCATCTGAGTCATGGCATGTGCCATTTGCTGTATTAACTGAGAATCACTCGGAGTTGGTGTCGCATTGATGTTAGTACGAGGTCTACCGGGTGGTCTGCCTGCCATGTCTTCCTGCATACAACGCACCACACTGAGTTGATCAGGCTCAATATAATGAATAGTATACAGTCAACATCTCAGGTTAAGACAGGACTTAATTCTCTGGACTTTTATTTAAGTTACGCATTGGGATAACACAGTCCGAATAGGACCAAACTGCTCTGATACCAAATTGTAACACCTATATTTTTAGGGTAGTTTTTTTTTTTTTTAAACAAAACAGAACACAATGGAATTTAATAAAATGTATAGATAACAAAATATAGTGTTTGTCTACAGTCCAGAGGATCTACATATGTCCAGCTTAAGGTAGCCATACAAAGACTCAAATGACTACCTAAGTAACAGAAAAGGCTGCAAAGACACCCTCCGAGTCCGAGCCACCTGCAATACTGTAACCGTCAGTTATATGCATGACATATAACTGAGTAACCCGTCGGCCATAAAAACAGTTTTATACAGTATTACAGCCAGTCTAACTGGAAAACCGTCCCAAATCCAATCTTAGCAAACATACACACAACAAGTATAATCTCAATCACATGGATATGTATGCATGATAAATTTCCATTTCCATTTCATTCCTCTTTTAACAGGAATCCCTGTGCACCGGGAATCCACCAAAACACGTGGCAGTAACGGTATTGAGCTCATCATCATGGTCCTGGCGAGCGTCCCCCCAAGGATCCTCCTGCCGGGCTACTAACTCTCTCTCGAGCTAGCCCAGGGAACCATCTACCTCGTGAAGATAGTACCCTTTGTACTTTAGACTACCTACCTTGTGAAGATAGCCCAATACTTCAGGTTATTTTCCCTCTCTCGGGATAACCCTACATTCTCATCTTTTCCATTTTCTGCTCTGTCCTCTTACCCGGACTACTTCCGGCGGAACTTAACCCTCTTACTCAACTTCTATTGAGTGGGAAGAGCCTTTGTTTTAGCATTTCCATTACAGTTCTAATGCATCACACATTCACATTAAGAACATAGCATACAAACAAGGATTTCTAGTATCCTCTTATCCGATTACACACTCTCATTTATTCGGATTCTATGTGACAAACATGTGATATTCATATATCTATTTGAATATGGCACTCCATACTCAAATACATATTTGAATATACTAATACTGGGACTCAATCCTTTTCAAACCACTTTGAAATCATTTTAATATCATATCCCAGTTAGTGTCACATTCAATTCTGGAAAACCTTATTTATACCTTTAACATATTTCACAACATCACATGCATCATTTATCATCATAAGGCATATCAAAATCATACCATATCAACCATATTATGCATATTTTACACATAGTGTTCACAATTCAATCATACATCAAACTTTAATCACAGCATAACAGTTTGATTTCCCTAATAACATGTTACTATCATTCCCTAGTCACATGTTCCTAAATTCCAAGTAATTTAGGATTTGGGGTTTTCAGGGTTACCTGGAATTCCCGGAATCCTTTATCCTTCACTTCCAAGCCCAAACTCCTATTTTGATTCCTTTGTTGTAGATGCCTCTGAATCTGGATCAACAGTATGGAATCTTAGTCGTTTAAAATGGAAGCCTTAGAGTTGCAGAGTTATGACTTAGTTGGTTTAGGAACAGAGGTTTTTAGTGTGAGAAGCGAGGAAATCTGAAGAATAGCCCCTTTTGAACCAAGGCACCCCTATTTATAGAGTTTGGGCTCCATATTCGAATACCATATTCGAATATGGGGTTCCTGTTTTCAATTCCTCACCTGCATATTCGAATATAAGCTTTCATATTCGAATATAGGCTTGTATATTCGAAGACCATATTCGAATATAAGCTTTCATATTCGAATATAGGCTTGCATATTCGAATACTATATTTGAATTCCATATTTGAATACTATATTCGAATATCATATTAGTTTGTAGACAATTCTGTTAGCTTTCTAATGCCTTTGGTTTCACTCAATTTGGAGGTCTACAACTCTAGTTATGACCGAATTACTGAGACAGGGTCTATACGAAAGTATCTAACCCTTCTTCCTTTTCTTTGTAAATTCTAACCAATCCCTTAAGTCTTAAGTTTCTTTTATGGGTTTTTGGGATGTTACACTGACCATCCTAGATTTTCATGTATTTTAAAACGTTTACTCCATAAGGATTTTTCTAGCATGTGCAATATAACACAGGTTAAGAAACCATAAGTAAAAACAAAACACAACATTAATTGTTTGTCAACTCAATCAGATTAACTCAATATTGCACAGGTTAGAAAAACCCACTCCATATTTATGTCTATCAGAACGTCCACATATTGCATAATGAACAACTCAAAATGCTAATAGCATAAGTTTTAAATTAATAATGAACATCAACAATCACTGGCACATATTTTAGATTGCAACTTAATAACAACATCAAACAAATTCTAAGCAAAAGTTTTAACTCATAAATTCGTTTGCTAGGGTATCACTAGCAAGTATACTCCCATTCAACTTTTTTTACCACTTTGTTAAACAGTGAAATAATGTAATGCATGTAAGGTATTTTTTTCAACTCGATATAGCACCATTATAACAAATAAAACAGTAATTGGAAAACACTTTCACACCATATGTGCCTACGTTTAATTACATTATTCATTAAAAATATGTGAAACAATATAATATGGACAAAAGATATGTTAAATAGTTGGTATGGACAAAATATATGGAAAAAATCAAAATGAATACCCTTTCATTTTAATCATTTACTCCACATTTATTCACTCATAGCCGGAACATGCAGCAAATAATTAGGTCATTTGTGACGCTTAGCAGCTATACCACGTTTAACAGTTTCCGAACGATTAGGAAAAATTGCATGTTTCAAAATGCTATGTCGCACACTATTTTCAAGAAGAATAACTCTATCGCACACATACTGATGTCGAAAAAGAATTGATTGCTCCTGCAACAAAGAAAACACACACATCTTTACATTTATTTCACCATCCATGGTTTATAGCAGTTATACCAATATTACTCATACCGTTAAATAAGTTGGCTTAATTGACTCTCTTTGCTTAGGCTGGCCATCCATGGTTTCCATATATTTCAAAACGTATATTCCATAATCATGGCTATCAGAACATCCACATAATGCATATTGAACAACTCAAAATGCTAATAGCAGAAGTTTTAACTTAATAAGGAAAATCAACAATCATTAGCACGTATTTTAAATTGCAACTTAATAATAAAGTCAGACAAATTCTAAGCAAAAGTTTTAACTCATCAATTTGTTTGCTGGGATATTGTTGGATGATACTACAATTTAAATTTTTTTAGCACTTTGTTAAACAACAAAATAACGTAATGCATGTAAGGGAATTTTTAAACACGATATAGCAGCATTATAACAAATTAAACAAAAATTGGAAAACACTTCCACACCATACGTGACTACGTCTATTTACATTATTTGTTAAAAATATTTGAAACAATATAATATGGAGAAAAATGTGTTAAATAGTTGGTATGTACAAAATAAATAGAAAAACTCGAAATGAACACCTATTCACTTACATTGACTCCACATATATTCTCTCAGAGCCGAAACAAATAGCAACTAATTGGGTCATTTGCGATGCTTAGGTGTCATCCCACGTTTAACAATTTCCGAACGATTTGGAACAATTAAACGTTCCAAAATGCTACGTCAAACAATGTTTTCCAGAAGAATAACCCAATCGCACACATACTGACATCTAAAGAGATTTGATTGCTCCCGCAACCAAAAAAACATACAGATTGTTACATTTATTTCACCAATTATTGTTTATAACAATTAATGCACCATTACTCATACCGTTTAATACGTTCGTATAATCGCGTCTCTTTCCTTAGGCTGGTCATCCTAGGTTACCATGTATTTCAAAACGTATACTCTATAATCATTGCTATCAGAACATCCACATAATGCATAACGAACAACCAAAATGCTAATAGCAGAAGTTTTAACTTAATAAATAACATCAACAATTATTGACACATATTTTATATTGCAACTTAATAACAAAGTCAGAGAAATTCTAAGCACAAGTTTTAACTCACAAATTTGTTTGCTGGCGTATCGCTGGACGAGTGTACTTCAATTCAACTTTTTTGACCCGTTTGTTAAACAACGAAATAACGTAATGCATGTAAGGTATTTTTTCAACATGATATAGCAGCATTATAACAAATTAATCAGAAATTAGGAAACAATTCCACACCATACGTGACTAAGTCTATTTTCATTATTTGTTAAAAATATGTGCAACAATATAATATGGATAAAAGATATGTTAAATTTTTTGTATGGACAAAATAAATGGAAAAAATCATAATGAATACCCATTCACTTACCACATTTATTCCACATATATTTGCTCAGAGCCGGAACATACAGCAACTAATTGGGTCATTTGCGATGCTTAGGAGCCAAGTCACATTTAAATGTTTCCAAATGATTAGGAACAATTGCACATTCCAAAATGGTACGTCGCACACTGTTTTCCGGAAGAATAACCCAATCGCACCAACATACAGATATTTACATTTATTTTACCAACCATTGTTTATAACAGTTAATCCAATGTTACTCATACCGTTAAATACGTTCGCTTAGTCGACTCATTTTCCTTAGGTTGGCCATCCTAGGTTTCCATGTATTTCAAAACGTATACTCCTTGTTCAAAGCTATCTGACATCCATATAATGCATAATGAACAACTCACAATGCTAATAGCAGAAGTTTTAACTTAATAATAAAAATCAACGATAATTGACACATATTTTTATTAGCAACTTAACAAAAAAGTCAGACAAATTATAAGCAAAAGTTTTAACTCACAAATATTTTTTTGCTGGGTATCGCCAGTCGAGTATACTCTCATTTAACTTTTTTCACCACTTTGTTAAATAGCGAAATAAGCATGTCAGGTATTTTTCAACACGATATAGCAGCGTTATACTAAATATAACATAAATTGGGAAACACTTCCATACTGACTACGTTTAATTATATTATTTTTTCAAAATATGTACAACAATATAATATGGTTAAAAGATATGTTAAACAGTTGGTATGGAAAAATTAAAATAAACACCTTTCATTGACAATATTTATTTCACATTTATTCTCTCAAAGCCAAAACATGTAACAACTTATTTGGTCAATTTCAACGCTCAGGACCCTAATCACATTTTACAGTATTCGAAGGATTAGGAATAATTGCACGTTCAAAAATGTTACGACACACATTGTTTTTCAGAAGAATAACCAAATCGCACACATGCACGTTTTTACATTTATTTCACTAACCATTGTTTATAACAGTTAATCCAATGTTACTCATACCGTTAAATACGTTGGAATAGTCGACACTCCTTCCTTAGGCTAACTATCATAGGTTTCCACGTATTTCAAAACGTATACTCGATAATCATGGCTATCAGAACATCCACCTAATGCATAATGAACAACTCAATATGCTAATAGCAGAAATTTTAACTTAATAATGAACATCAACAATCATTGGCACATATTTTAAATATCATCTTAATAACAAAGTCAGAAATATTCAAAGCAAAAGTTTTAACTCACAAATTTGTTTGTTGACGTATCGCTAGACGAATATACTCCAATTCAACTTTTTCACCATTTTAATAAACAGCGAAATAACGTAATGCATGAAAGGTATTTTTTTAACACGATATAGCAGCATTATAACTAATTAAACAGAAATTTGGAAAAACTTTCACACCATACATGACAACGTTTAATTACATTATTTTTTAAAAACAATGTCCAACAATACAATATGGACAAAAGATATGTTAAATAGTTGGTATGAACAAAATAAATGGAAAAAATATAGATGAACACCTTTTCAATTACAACATTTACTCCACAAATATTCGCTCAATTCCAAAACATGCAGAAACTAATTGGATCATTTGCAATGCATAACAGCCTTGCCACATTTAACAGTTTCCAGATATTCTTTCAACAAGATTTAGCAGCATTAAAACAAATTAAACAGAAATTCGGAAACACTTCCACACAATACGTGACTACGTTTATTTACATTATTTGTTAAAAATATGTGCCACAACATAATATGGACAAAAGAGGTTGTGCTAAATAGTTGGTGTAGACAAAATAAATGGAAAATATCAAAATGAACACCCTTTCATTTTCAACATTTACTGCACATATATTCTCTCAGAGCAGGAACATGCAGCAACTTATTAGGTCATCTACGACTATTAGGAGCATTGCCACGTTTAACAGTTTCTGAACGATTCAAAACGATTGCACGTTTCAACATGCTACGTCGCACACTGTTTTCATGAAGAATAACCAAATCGCACACATACTAACGTCTAAAGAGACTTTTGCTCCCGCAACCAAAAAAACATACACATGTTTACTTTTATTTCACATACCATTGTTTATAACAATGAATCCAATGTTACTCATACCATTAAATACGTTGGCATAGTCGACTCACTTTCCTTAGGCTGGCCGTTCTAGGTTTCCAAATATTTCAAAAAGTATACTTCATATTCATAGCTATCAGAACATCAACACAATGTATATTGAACAACTCACAATGCCAATAGCAGAAGTTTTAACATAATAATGAACATCAACAATCATTGACACAGATTTTAAATGGCAACTTAATTACAAAGTCAGACAAAGTCTAAGCAAAAGTTTTAACTCACAAAAATCGTTTGCTGGCGTCTCGCTGGACGAATATAATCAAATTCAACTTTTTTTACCACTTTATTAAACAACGAAATAAGGTAATGTATGTAACGTATTTTTTTAACAACATATAGCAGCATTAAAACAAATTAAATGGAAATTGGGAAACACTTCCACAGAATACGTGACTACATTTATTTACATTATTTGTTAAAAATATGTGTCATAATATAATATGCACAAAAGATGTTGTGTTAAATAGTT
Source organism: Cyamopsis tetragonoloba (assembly GCA_037177725.1). Classification (NCBI taxonomy): domain Eukaryota; kingdom Viridiplantae; phylum Streptophyta; class Magnoliopsida; order Fabales; family Fabaceae; genus Cyamopsis; species Cyamopsis tetragonoloba. Next base: position 33,048,825 of record CM074125.1, on the reverse strand, counting down.
GGTATGGACAAAATAAAAGGAAAAAATCAAAATGAACACACTTTCATTTACAATATTTACTGCACATATATTTTATAAGAGCAAGAACATGCAGCAGCTAATTGGGTCATCTGCGACGCTTAGGAGCCTTGCCATGTTTATAACAGTTAACCAATGTGACTCGTATTGTTAAAAACGTTTTCATAGTCGACTCTCTTTCCTTAGGCTAGCCATGAAAGGTTTCCATGTATTTCAAAACATATACTCCATAATCATGGCAATCAGAACATCCACATATTTCATAATGAACAACTCAAAATGCTAATAGCAGATGTTTTAACTTAATATTGAACATCAATAATCATTGACAAATTTTAAATTGCAACCTAACAACAAAGTCAGACAAATTCTTAGCACAAGACTTAACTCACAAATTCGTTTACTAGCGTATCGCAGGACGGGTATACTACAATTCAACTTTTTTCACCACTTTGTTAAAAAATGTAATAACGTAATGCATGTAAGGTATTTTTTAACACAGTATAGCAGTATTATAACAGAAATTAAAAGGAAATTAGAAAACACTTCCGCACAATACATGACTACTTTTATTTACATTATTTGTTAAAAATATGTGCCACAACATAATATAGACAAAAGATGTTATGTTAAATAGTTGGTATGGACAAAATAAATGGAAAAAATCAAAATAAACACTTTTTTCAAGACGAGTTTTAACTCACAAATTCATTTGCTGGCGTATCGCAAGACAGGTATACTACAATTCAACTTTTTTCACCACTTTGTTAAAAAACGTAATAACATAATGCATGTAACGTATTTTTTAACACAGTATAGCAGTATTATAACAGAAATTGGTAAACACTTCCACACTAATCGTGACTACGTTTATTTATATTATTTATTATTAATATGTGCCACAATATAATATGGAAAAAAGATGTGTTAAATAGTTGGTATAGAAAAGATAAATTGAAAAAATAAAAATGAACATCATTTCATTTACAACATTTACTCCACATATAGAGTTGGAACGTAACTAATTGGGTCATTTTTTATCCTTAGTAGCCTTGCCACGTTTAATAGTATCCGAACGATTAGGAATAATTGCAAGTTCCAAAATGCTATGTCGCACGCTATTTTCTGGAGGAATAACCAAATCGCACACATAATGACATTAAAGAGATTTGGTTGCTCTGGCAACAAGAAAACATACACATGTTTACATTTATTTTACAACCCTTTATTTATAATAGTTAATCCAATGTTATACCGTTAAATAAGTTGGCATAATCGATTCTCCTTGTTTAGGCTGACCATCTTAGATTTCCATGTATTTCAAAACGCATACTCCATAATCACGGTTATCAGAAGTGTTAACTTAATGATGAACATTGACAATCATTGGCGCATATTTTAAATTGCAACTTAATAACAAAGTTAGACAAATTCTAAGCAAAAGTTTTAACTCAAAAAAACGTTTGCCAGAAAATCGTTGTACGAGTATAATGCAATTCAACTTTTTTCACCACTTTGTTAAACAACAAAATAACATAATGCATGTAAAGTATTTTTTAAACACGATATAGCAGAATTATAATACATTAAACGGAAATTGAGAAATATTTCCACACCACACATGACTACGTTTATTTACATTATTTGTTAAAAAATATGTTCCACAACATAATTTGGACAAAAGATGTTATGTTAAATAGTTTGTATGGACAAAATAAAATGAAAAAATCAAAATGAACACCCTTTCATTTACAACCTTTACTCCACATATATTCACTCAAAGCGGGAACATGCAGCAACTAATTGGGTCAACTACGATGTTTAGGAGCCTTTCCACGTTTAACAGTCTCCAAACGACTCGGAACGATTGCACGTCTCAACATGCTACGTCACACACTATTTTCCGAAAGAATAACCCAATCGTACACATACTGACGTCTAAAGAGACTTGATTGCTCCCGCAACAAAAAAAATACACAAGTTTACATTTATTTCACCAACCATTGTTTATAACAGTTAATCCAATGTTACTCATACCGTTAAATACGTTGGCATAGTCGACCCATTTTCCTTAGGCTGGTCATCCTAGGTTTCCATGTATTTCAAAACGTATACTCCATATTCAAAGCTATCAGACATCCATATAATGCATAATGAACAACACACATACAAATAGTAGAAGTTTTAACTTAATAATGAAAATCAACGATCATAGACACATATTTTTAATAGCAACTTAACAAAAACGTCAGATAAATTTTAAGCACAATTTTTAACTCATAAATTCGTTTGCTGGCGTATCGTAAGACGAGTATACTACAGTTCAGTTTTTTTCACCACTTTGTTAAACAACGAAATAACGTAATACATGTAAGGTATTTTGTCAAACGGAAATTGGTTAACACTTTCACATCATTCGTGACTATGTTTATTTACATTATTTATTAAAAATATGTGTGACAATATAATATAGACAAAAGATGTGTTAAATAGTTGGTATAGACAAAATAAATTGAAAAAATCAAAATGAACTCCATTTCATTTACAACATTTACTCCACATATAGAACCAGAACATGCAGTAACAATTAGGTCATTTTTTATGCTTAGTAGCATTGCCGAGTTTAACAGTGTCTGAATGATTAGGAATAATTGCAAGTTCCAAAATGCTATGTCGCACACTATTTTCTGGAGGAATAACCAAATCGCACACATAATGACATCTAAAGAGATTTGATTGCTCTCGCAACAAAAAAAACATACAGATGTTTACATTTATTTCACAACCCTTTGTTTATGACCGTTAATCCAATGTTATACTCTTAAATAAGTTGGCATAGTCGATTCTCCTTCTTTAGGATGGTTATCTTAGGTTTCTATGTACTCCAAAACGTATACTCCATAATCATGGCTATAAAAAAATCCACATATTGCATACTAAATAATTCAAAATGCTAATAGCAGAAGTTTTAACTTAATAATGAACATCAACAATCATTGGCGTATATTTTAAATTGCAACTTAATAACAAAGTCAGACAAATTCTAAGCAAAAGTTTTAAATCACAAAAATCATTTGCTGGCGTATCATTGGACGAGTATAATCCAATTAAAATTTTTTCACTACTTTGTTAAACAATGAATTAACGTAATGCATGTGTTAGATATGATATAGCAGTATTAAAACAAATCGAATAGAAGTTTGAAAACACTTCCACACAATACGTGGCTACATTTATTTACATTATTTGTTAAAAATAAGTGCCTCTATGCTCAAGAGGGAGCAAATTGAGCTTAAAAACTTTTTCATAAATTCTTTTACAAATAATAGCAAAGCTTGAATGAATTGTACTTTAGTTGATATATGAGATTAAATGAAGATAAATATGAATACCAAGATACTATGAAATGCACAAAAACAAGAGTTTAGGGATAGAGAGAATAACACCAAGCTTTATACTGGTTCAGCAACAAACCTCTTTGTGACCTACGTCCAGTCTTCAAATCTCCGCCACACAATAACTCTTGTATTAACTACAACAAGTTACAAGCCAAGAGCACCCTTCTTAATTGGATACCCCACCAATTGCAAGGACCTCAAAATAGGGATACCTCACCCTAAGACTACCTTTGAAGGATACCACGCCTTCAATGAACAACTATTCCTCATCTGCACTCAACACTTTAATTTGGACTTACAAATATAAAGCTCTCAAAAGAGTAAATTATAAAACTTGAAGCACTAAGTGTATTTGATTAAAGGATCTTTGTATAATGAAACAAACAACATAAAGGAGTGACAATGAAAACCTTAAGCAAAGCACAAGACCCTTGATTTAATAGGGTTGATGATAAAAGCACTTTTCTACTCAGTAATAAGCTTGCAAGTGTGTGTTGTGATTTTCGTTAGAAGCCCCTTTTATAGACAGCAGAAATGGCAACAGAAAATACTCAACAACTCATTAACATATTTGAATATGTATTCAAATATGACACTTTCATATTCGAATATGTATTCAAATATCGAGTTTCTGCCATAAAAATTTGAATTCCAAGGGCTTCATATTCGAATATATATTCGAATATGGAAGATCCATATTCGAATATGTATTCGAATATGATGATTCTAGAGAGTGGAGGTGCCAAGGAAAAACATCATTTTCGAATATGTATTCGAATTTAGCAAGCCATATTTGAATATATATTCGAATATACTGTTTCTGGAAAATAGAGAAGCCAAGGCAACATGTCATATTCGAATATACTGGTCAAAATATTCAAATTTTAATTTCAGAACCTTGATATTTGAATATACATTAAAAGAGACATTTCCTAATAAAAACCAAGTTTAAGTTTCGACTTTACAAACATCTAGAGAAGTCTTTTCTATAAAGAAAATATTTCAAACAGAAATTTTAATATTTTTTTGAAAATCTGTTTTATTTGAAAAACATGTTTGATTCATTTTTAAAGAGCCTTAATCAAATTTAAATTTAAGCATAAATTAAATCCTATATACCCTTGTTGTTGCAATCTTTTTCATAGCGCTTCATCGCTTGGTTTACCATTCAAGGCTCGATTTTTGGTTTGTTTTGGAATCATTGAAACACCAATCTTAGAGCGTTTAGAGCATTTACATTTACAATATGGAACAAAGATGTTGTGTTAAATAGTTGGTATGGACAAAATAAATGGAAAAAGTAAAAAAAAACACAATTTCATTTAAAATATCTGCTCCACATAAATTCCCTCAGAGCCGGAACATGCAGCAACTAATTGGGTCATTTGCGATGCTAAGAAGTCTTCCCACGTTTAACCTTTAGTTTACCAACCTTTTTTTTCACAGTTAATCCAATGTTACTTATACCGTTAAATACGTTGGCATAGTCAATTCTCTTTCCTTAGGCTGGCCATCCTAGGTTTCTATGTATTTCAAAACGTATACTCCATAATGATGGCTATTAGATCATCCATATAATGCATAATGAAAAATTCAAAACACTAATACAGATGTTTCAACTTAATAATTAACATCAACCGTCATTGGCACATATTTTAAATTGCAATCTAATAACAAATTCAGACAAATTCTAAGCAAAAGTTTTAACTCACAAAAAAATGTTTGTTGGCAAATCGCTGTATGAGTATACTCCAATTAAACTTTTTTCACCACTTTGTTAAACAGCAACAGAACGTAATGCAGGTAAGGTATTTTTTCAACACGATATAGCAGAATTATAATAAATTAAACGGAAATTGGGAAACACTTCCATACCATACGTGACTACGTTTATTTTCATTATTTCTTAAGCATATGTGAAACAACATAATATTCACAAAAGATGTGTTAAATAGTTGGTATGCACACAATAAATTCAAAAAAATCAAAATGAACACCCTTTCATACAACATTTAATCCACCTATATTTGCTCAGAGCCGGAACATGCAGCAACTAAATGGGTCAATTGCGATGTTTAGGAGCCCTACCACGTTTAACAGTTTCCGAACGATTAGGAACAATTGCACATTCCAAAATGCTACGTTGCACATTGTTTTATGCAAGAATAACCCAATCGCACACATACTGTCATCTAAATAGATTTGATTTCTCCCGCAACCAAAAAAATATATACATGTTTATTTTTATTTCACAAACTATTATTTATAAAAGTTAATCCAATGTTAATTATACCGTTAAATACATTGACATATTCGACTCTCATTCCTTAGGCTGACCATCCTAGGTTTCCTTGTATTTCAAAATGTATAGTCCATAATGACGGCTATCATAACATCCACATAATGCATAATGAACAATTCAAAATGCTAATAGCAAAAGTTTTAACTTAATAATGAACATCAACAATAATTGGCACATATTTCAAATTGAAACTTAATAATAAAATCAGACAAATTCTGAGAAAAATTTTTAACTCGCAAATTCGTTTGCTTCGGTATCACTGGACGAGTCTACTCCAATTCAACTTTTTTCACCACTTTGTTAAACAGCCAAACAACGTAATCTATGTAAGGTATTATTTTAATACGATATAACAACATTATAAACTATTAAATGGAAATTAGGAAACACTTTCACGCCATACGTAACTACGTTTATTTACATAGTTTGTTAAAAATATGTGCAACAATATATTATGGACAAAAGATGATGGGTGAAATAGTGGGTATGGACAAAATAAATGAAAAAAATCAAAATGAACAAGCTTTCATATACAACCTTTACTCCACATATATCACTCACAACCGAAACATGCTGCAACTAATTGGGTCATTTGCGATGATTAGGAGCCTTGCCACATCTAATAGTTTCCGAACGATTAGATCAATTGCACGTTCAAAAATGCTACGTCGCACATTGTTTTCTTTAAGAATAACCCAATTACACATGTCTAAAGAGACTAGATTGCTCCCGCAACAAAAAAAAACATACACATGTTTACATTTATTTCACCAAGCATTTTTATAACAGTTAATCCAATGTTACTCATGCTGTTAAATACTTTGGGTTATTTCTTTAGACGTTAGCATGTGTGCGATTGAGTTATTTCTCTAGAAAACAGTGTGCGACGTAGTATTTTGAAACGGGCAATTGTTCTTAATCGTTCGAAAACTGTTAAAAGTGGCAAGGCTCCTAAACATCGCAAATGACCCAAATAGTTGCTTCATGTTCCGGCTCTGAGCGAATATTTGTCAAGTAAATGTTATAAAAGAAAGGGTGTTCATTTTGATTTTTTCCATTTATTTTGTCCATACCAACTATTTAACACATCTTTTATCCACATTATATTGTTGCACATATTTTTAACAAATAATGTAAATTAACGTAGTCACGTATGGTGTGGAAGTATTTCCCAATTTCTGTTTGATTTGTTTTAATGCTATTATATCGTGTTGAAAAAATACCTTACATGCATTACGTTATTTCATGGTTTAACAAATTGGTGAAAAAAGTTGAATTGGAGTATACTCGTCGAGCGATATCTCAGCAAACGAATTTGTAAGATAAAACTTGCTTCAATTTGTCTGGCTTTGTTATTAAGTTGCAATTTAAAATGTGTCAATGATTGTTGATGTTCATTGTTTGTTTTAATGCTAATACCAGAAGTTTTAACTTAATAATGAAGATTAACAATCGTTGACACATATTTTAAATTGCAATTTAATAACAAAGTCAGAAAAATTCAAAATAAAAGTTTTAACTCAGATTCATTTAATGATGTATCGATAGACGAGTCTACTTCAATTCAACTTTTTGCACCATTTTGTTAAACAACGAAATAACGTAATGCTTTTAAGGTATTTTTTTCAACACGATATAGCAGCATCATACCAAGTTAAACATAAATTGGGAAACACTTCAACACTATATGTGACTACGTTTAATTATATTATTTGTTAAAAATATATGCAACAATATAATATGGATAAAAGATATGTTAAATAGTTGGTATGGAGAAAATTGATGAGAAAAATTAAAATGGACACCCTTTCATTTACAAGATTTACTCAACATTTATTCTCTCAGAGCCAGAATATGCAGCAACTTATTCGTTCATTTGCGACGCTTAGGAGCCTTGTCGCGTTTAACAATATCTGAAGGATAGGAACAATTGCACGTTCAAAAAAGCTACATCGCACACTATTTTTCGGAAGAATAACAATATCGCACAGATACTGACGTCTAAAGATATTTGATTCCTCCCGCAACAAAAAAAAATCATACACGTGTTTACGTTTATTACACCAACAATTGTTTATAATAGCTAATCCAACGTTACTCATACCGTTAAATATCGACTCTCTTTCCCTTCTTCATTCTTCTTCTGCTTCTAATTCTCCTTTCTCTTGTTCTTTCTTATTCTTCTTTCTCTTCCTTTCTTCTTTTTCTTCTTCTGTCTCTGACTCCTCCATTTATGTAATTTGAAGCTTTAAAAATTTGTTTGTGGGTTTGAGTTTATTTATTTTGTTTTTGATTCTTCTTCATTTCGTTTTTGCTGGTTTGGGGTTTACCTGGGTTGCAACGGGTTTTTTGGCCGTGATTACAACAATTTGGAGATTAAGACGATGATGACTTTCGACGACAAAAGACTGATTTTGGGTATTGTGATAGTCAGTTGGTGGTGCTAATAGATGTTATAATGGAGTTTTCTGGGTTAGGTTTTCAATGGTATGGTGAGTGGAGGTGATAGTACGGTCGGGGTTGCCGGCGGTGGTTGCCGGCAGCGGTGTTTGTTGATGTTGGGATGGAAGAGATGAGGAAGATGAAGGAATAAGGATTTTTTATATTTTAAAAATAATTATTTTTTAAATAAAACAGTTTTTTATAAATAAATATACATATTATTATAATTAATTATCAATAAACCAATGCAAGTGTGACACATGGCATGTGTTAACGGTTTTAGTGTAGTTTTTAACGGAAGGGAAAACTTGGGTCAGATTAATGAGTTAGAGGACCAAATTTAATCAAAAAAAGGTTGGAGGACCAAATTGAATTAGACCCTTAAGATAGAGGACCAAAAGAGTATTTTTGCCTATTTAAAACGTATACTCCGTAATCATGGCTATCAGAATATTCACGTAATGCATAATGAATAACTCAAAATGCTAATAGCAGAAGTTTTAACTTTATAAGGAACATCAACAATCATTGGTAAATATTTTAAATTGCAACTTAATAACAAAGTCAGACAATTTCTAAGCAAAAGTTTTAACTCATAAATTCGTTTGTAGGGTATCGCTGGACGAGTACAGTACAATTCAAATTTTTTTAGCACTTTCTTAAATAGCGAAATAACGTAATACATTTAAGGTATTTTTTCAACATGATACAGAAGCATTATAATAAATTAAACGGATATTGGAAAACACTTCCACACCATACGTGACTCTGTCTATTTACATTATTTGTTAAAAATATCTGAAACAATATAATATGGACAAAAGATGGGTTAAATAATTGGTATCGACAAAATAAATGGAAAAAATGAAAATGAACACCTATTCACTTACATTTACTCCACATATATTTGCTCAGAGCCGAAACATAAATCAATTAATTAGGGCATTTGCGATGCTTAGGAGCCATGTCACGTTTAACAATTTTCGTACGATTTGGAACAATTACAGTTCCAAAATGCTACGTCGCACACTATTTTCCAGAAGAATAATCCAATCGCCCACATACTGACATCTAAATAGATTTGATTGCTCCCTCAACCAAAAACACGTACACATGTTTACATTTATTTCACCAACCATTGTTTATAACAGTTAATGCAATGTTACTCATACTGTTTAACATGTTGGTATAGTCGCCTCTCTTTCCTTAGGCTGGCCATCCTAGGTTACCATGTATTTCAAAAGGTATACTCCATAATCATCGCTATAAGAACATCCACATAATACATATGAAAACTCAAAATTCTAATAGCAGAAGTTTTAACATAATAATGAACAATCATTGACACATATTTTATATTGCAACTTAATAACAAAGTCAGATAAATTGTAAGCACAAGTTTTAACTTACAAATTCGTTTACTGGCATATAGTTGGAGGAGTGTACTCCAATTCAACTTTTTTCACCACTTTGTTAAAAGAGACTTGTAATTCGAATATACTGTTTCTGGAAAATAGAGAAGTCAACGCAACATGTAATATTCGAATATGTATTTGAATATACTGGTCAAAATATTCAAATTTTAATTCCAAAACCTTGATATTCGAATATACATTAAAAGAGACTTTTTCTAATAAAAACCAAGTTTAAGTTTCGACTTTTTAAACATCTAGAAAAGTCTTTTCTATAAAGAAAATATTTCTAACAGAATTTTTAATATTTTTCTCAAAATCTATTTGATTTGAAAAACATATTTGATTCATTTTTAAAGAGCCTTAATCAAATTTAAATTTAAGCATAAATTAAATCCTATATACCCTTGTTAGGGCAATCTTGTTCATAGCGCTTGATCGCTTGATTTACCATTCAAGGTTTGATTGTTGGTTTGTTTTGGAATCATTGAAACACCAATCTTATAGCATTTAGAGCATTTTCATTTATAATATGGACCAAAAATGTTGTGTTAAATAGTTGGTATGGACAAAATAAATGGAACACCATTTCATTTACAGCGTCTACTCCACATATATTCGCTCAGAGCCGGAACATGCAACAACTAATTGGGTCATTTGCGATGCTTAGGAGCGTTGCCACGTTTAACATTTATTTCACAAACCTTTGTTTATAACTGTTAATCCAATGTTACTTATACCGTTAAATACGTTGGCATAGTTAATTCTCATTCTTTAGGCTGGTCATCCTAGGTTTCCATGTATTTAACAACGTATAGTTCATAATCATGGCTATTAGATCATCCACAAAATGCATAATGAAAAATTCAAAATACTAATAGCAGAAGTTTTAACTTAATAATTAAAATCAACAATTATTAACACATATTTTAAATTGCAATTTAATAACAAAGTCAGACAAATTCTAAGCAAAAGTTTTAACTCAAAAAAAAAGGTTTGCTGGCAAATCGCTGGACGAGTATACTACAATTCAACTTTTTTCACCACTTTGTTAAACAACAAAATAAAGTAATGCATGTAAAGTATTATTTCAACACGATATAGCAGATTATCATAAATTAAACGGAAATTGGGAAACACTTCCTCACCAGATGTGACTACGTTTATTTCCATTTATTTGTTAAGTATATCTGCAACAACATAATATAGACAAAAGATGTGTTAAATAGTTTGTATGCACACAATAAATGCAAAAATTTAAAAATGAACTCTCTTGCATTTACAACATTTACTCCACCTATATTCGCTCAGAGGCGAAACATGCTGCAACTAATTGGGTCATTTGCGATGCTTAGGAGCCTTGCCACGTTTAACAGTTTCTGAAAGATTAGGAACAATTGCACATTCCAAAATGCTATGTCGCACATTGTTTTACGTAAGAATAACCCAATCACACACATACTGTCATCTAAAGAGATTTGATTTCTCTCGCAACCAAAAAAACATAAACATGTTTACATTTATTTCACCAACCATTCTAATGCTAATAATAGAAGTTTTAACTCAATAATGAACATCAACAATCATTAGCAAATATTATATATTGAAACTTAATAATAAAGTCAAACAAATTCTAACCAAAAGTTTTAACTCATAAATTCGTTTGCTAGGGTATCACTATACTCCCATTCAACTTTTTTCACCACTTTGTTAAACAGCGAAATAACGTAATGCATGTAAGGTATTTTTTCAACTCGATTTAGCAGCATTATAACAAATAAAATGGTACCTCAGAAACACTTTCACATGCCTACGTTTAATTACATTATTGGTTAAAAATATGTGAAACAATATAATATGAACAAAAAATGTGTTAAATAGTTGGTATGGATAAAATATATAGAAAAAAATCAAAATAAATACCCTTTCATTTTAATCATTTACTCCATATTTATTCACTCATAGCCGGAACATGCAGCAACTAATTGGGTCATTTGTGACGCTTATGAGCCTTGTCACGTTTAACAGTTTCCGAACGATTAGGAACAATTGCACGTTCCAAAATGCTACGTCGCACACTGTTTTTCGGAAATATAACTCAATCGCAAACCTACAGACATCTAATGACATTTTATTGCTCCCGCTACAAAAAAAACATGCACATGTTTACAGTTTTTTCTCCAACCATTGTTTATTACAGTTAATCCATTGTAACTCTTACCGTTAAATACTTTGGCATAGTCAACTCTATTGCCTTAGGCTGACTATCCTACATTTTCATGTATTTCAAAATGTATGATTTTTCTAGCCCTTGAAATATTACATAGGTTAAGAAACTATTAGTAGAAAAAAAACACAACATTAATTGTTTGTCAAACTCAATCACATTAACTCAATATTGCACAAGTTAGAAAAACCCACTCCATAGTCAAGTCTATCAGAATGTCCACATAATGCATAATGAACAACTCAAAATGCTAATAGCAGAAGTTTTAACTTAATAATGAACATCAACAATCATGGGCACATATTTTTTCAACACAATATAGGATCATTATTACAAATTAAACTGAAATTGGAAACACTTCCACACCATACGTGACTATGTCTATTTACATTATTTGTTAAAAATATGTGCAACAATATAATAAGGACAAAAGATGTGATAAATTGTTGGTATGGACAAAATAAATGGAAAAAATCATAATGAACACCCATTCATTTACCACATTTACTCCACATATATTTTCTCAGATCCAGAACATACAACAACTAATTGGGTCATTTGTGATGCTTAGGAGCCATGTCACGTTTAACAGTTTCCAAATGATAAGGAAGAATGGCACGTTCCAAAATGCTACGTTGGACAGTATTTTCCGGAAGAATAACCCAAACGCACACATAATGACGTCTAAATAGATTTGATTGCTCCCGCAACAAAAAAAACATACACAAGTTTACATTTATTTTACCAACCATTCTTTATAACAGTTAATCCAATGTTACTAATTTCGTTAAAAACATTAGCATAGTTGACTCTTTTTCCTTAGGCTAACCATCCTAGGTTTCCATTTGTTTCAAAACATATACTCCATAATCATGTCTATCAGAACATCCACATAATGCATAATGAACAACTCAAAATGCTATTAACAGAAATTTTAACTTAAAAATGAAAATCAACAATCATTGACACATATTTTCAATCGAAACTTAATAACAAAGTCAGACAAATTCTAAGCACAAGTTTTAACTTACAAATTTGTTTGCTGTCGTATCGTTGGACAAGTATACCTAATTCAACTTTTTTCAGTTAAACAGCGAAAAAACGTAATCCATGTACAATATTTTTTCAACATAATATAGCATCATTATAACATATTAATCGAAAATTGGGAAATACTTACACACCATACGTGACTACGTTTATTTACATAAGTTGTTAAAAATATGTGCAAGAATATAATATGGACAAAACTTGTGTTAAATAGTGGGTATGCACACAATAAATGAAAAAAATTAAAATGAGCACTCTTTCATTTACAACATTTACTCCACATATATTCGCTTAGAGTTGGAACAAGGAGAACTAATTGTGTCATTTGCGATGTTTAGGAGTCTTACTCGTTTAACAATTTCCGAACGATTAGGACCAATTGCACGTTCCAAAATGCAAAGTCGCACGCTGTTTTCTAGAATAATAACCCAATAGCACACATTCTGATGTGTTACGAGATTTAACTGCTCCCACATAAAAAAATAAACAAAAGTTTACATTTATTTCACAACCTATTGTTTAAAGCAGTTGATCCAATGTTACTCATTCCGTTAAATACGTTAGCATAGTCGACTCTCTTTCCATAGGCTGGCCATCCTAGGTTTTCCATGTGTTTCAGAACGTATAATTCAAAATCATATCTATTACAACATTCACATAATGCATAATGAACAACTCAAAATGCTAAAAGCATAAGTTTTAACTTAATAATGAACATCAACAATCATATACACGTATTTTCATTCGCAACTTAATAACAAAGTCAGACAATTTCTAAGCACAAGTTTTAAATCACAAATTCGTTTGCTGGTGTATCACTGGACAAGTATACTCGTATTCAACTTTTTTCACTACTTTATTAAACAACGAAATAACGTAATGCATTTACGATATTTATTGAACAAGATATAGCAGCACTATAACATATTAATTGAAACTTGGGAAACACTTAAACACCATACATGACTACGTTTATTTACATTAGTTATTAAAAATATGTGCAACAATATAATATGGACAAAACATGTGTTAAGTAGTTGTTACAGACTAAATAAATGGAAAAAATAAAAATAAACACCCTTTCATTTACAACATTAACTCCACAAGTATTCGCTCAAAAATGGAAAATGCAGCAACTAAATGGGTCATTTGCGATGCTTAGGAGTCTTGCCATGTTTAACAGTTTCCGAACGATTAGTAACAATCGCACGTTTCTAAAAGCTACATCACACACTGTTTTCCAGAAGAATAACTTAATCGCACATATACTGACGTTTAAAGAGATTTAATTGCTCTCAAACAAAAAAACATAGACATGTTAACATTTATTTCACCGACCATTATTTATAACAGTTAATCGAATGTTACTCATACCGTTAAAAAAGTTGTCATTGTCGACTCTCCTTCCGTAGGCTGGCCATCCTAGGTTTCCATGTATTTCAAAACGTATACTCCAAAATCATGTCTATCAGAACATCATATAATGCATAATAAATAATTCAAAATGATAATAGCATAAGTTTTAACTTACTAATGTACATCTACAATCATTGATACATGTTTTAAATTGCAACATAATAACAAAGTGAGACAAATTCTAAGTAAAAGTTTTAACTTACAAATTTGTTTGCTGGCGTAACGCTGGATGAGAAACCACCAATTCAACTCTTTTCACCACTTTGTTAAAAAGCGAAATAACGTAATGCATGTAAATTATTATTTCGACATGATATAGTATCATAATAACAAATTTAACGGAAATTGGGAAACACTTTAACACCATTGATGACTATGTTTATTTACATTAGTTGTTAAAAATATGCGCAACAATATAATATGGACAACAAATGTGTTAAATCGTGGGTAGCACACAATAAATAGAAAAAATCAAAATGAACACCCTTTTATTTACAATCTTTACTCCACATATATTCACTTAGAGCTTGAACATGCAGCAATTAATTGGGTCATTTGCGATGCGTAGGAGCCTTGACACGTTTAATAGTTTCCGAACAACAATTGCACGTTCTACAATGCTATGTGGCACACTGTTTTCCGAAGGAATAACCAAATCGCACACATAGTGGCGTCTCAATAGATTTGATTGATCCTGCAACAATAAAAACATACTTAGATTTTTATTTATTTCACCAAATATTGTTTATAACAGTTAATCCAATGTTACTAATTCCGTTAAATACGTTAGTATAGTCGACTCTATTTACTTAGACTGGCCATCCTAGGTTTCCATTTGTTTCAGAACTATACTTCATAATCATGTCTATCAGAACATCCACACAATGTATAATGAACAACTGAAAATGATAATAGCATAAGTTTTTACTTACTAATGTACATCTACAATCATTGATATATGTTTTAAATTGCAACATAATAACAAAGTGAGACAATATGTAAGCAAAAGTTGTAACTCACAAATTTGTTTGCTGGCGTATCGTTGGATGAGAAACCACCAATTCAACTATTTTCACCATTTTGTTAAAAAGCGAAATAACGTAATGAATGTAAATTATTATTTCGACATGATATAGTATCATAATAACAAATTAAACGGAAATTGGGAAACACTTCAACACCATTGATGACTATGTTTATTTACATTAGTTGTTAAGAATATGCGCAAAAATATAATATGGATAAAAGATGTGTTAAATAGTGGGTATGCACACAATAAATAAAAAAAATCAAAATGAACACCCTTTCATTTACAACATTTACTCCACATATATTCGCTATGAGCTGGAACATGCAGCCACTAATTAGGTCATTTGCGATGCTTAGGGGCCTTGCAACGTTTAACAGTTTCCAAACGATTAGGAACAATTGCACGTTCTAAAATGCTATGGCGCACACAGTTTTCCGGAAGACTAACCCAATCGCACACATAATGACGTCTGAAGAGATTTGATTACTCTCGCAACAATAAAAACATACAGAGGTTTATATTTATTTCACCAAATATTGTTTATAACAGTTAATCCAATGTTATTCATTCTGTTAAATACGTTAGCATAGTTGACTCTCTTTCCTTAGGCTGGCCATCCTAGGTTTCCATTTGTTTTAGAATGTATACTCCATAATCATGTCTACCAGAACACCCACATAATGCATAATGAACAAGTTAAAATGCTTATAGCAGAAGTTTAACTTAATAACGAACATCAAGCAGCAACTAATTTAGAACATTTACTCTACATGTGTTAAATAGTGGATATGCACACAATAAATGAAAAAAATCAAAATGAATACCCTTTCATTTAGAACATTTACTCTACATATATTCGCTTAGAGCTGGAACAAGCAGCAACTAATTGAGTCATTTGCGATGCTTAGGAACCTTGCGACGTTTAATCATTTCCGAACGATTAGGACCAGTTGTACGTTCCAAAATGCTAACTCGCTGTTAACCTTTTTTAATGGTGCTAGAAATGGTTAACTCGTTTCAGTATAGGGACTATACGTGTATCGTCCACAGGGAGCACTAGGTTTAATTTGATTTAGAATTAAGTTGATGAATTGTTCAAAAACATATTAAGATTGTGAATGGAAAATAAAATAAACAATAGATAAAGAGATAATCAAATAAAATAATGAGTCACCTGAGATTGAGTTTCATTACTTCACCTTGTTTCTTTCTATGTTAGTTAAATATTATAAAAAAAGATGCATACTCAATGTCACAAGTGCAAATCCCTTTGTCACCTGATTCTAAGACACTAGTTTCTAGAGCCCAATCCCTTGGCACTCTAGCTACCAAGTCTTGCATTAAGCAGAGTATAAGGCAATCATAAAACACTTCCATCTATCCCTAGATCCAAAGGTTTTATGAGAGTTTTTCTCCATATCCGTTTATAAACCAATTTCCCAATTGCGCAAATAAACTAACACAAGGCAAAAGGTGGTCAAGCTTAAACCAAGAAAAGAAGCACAGAAGAAGAACTCCAATTCATAAATAATATAAACTAACAATTGAAAGAAACAAAAGACGAAGTAATTAAATTCAATCCCGGCAGAAAGCTTAGCCTAGCAAGGCCATGAACTTCAAGAACTAAACCTAAGAGTATTAGAACTCTGAATAAAAGCCTAAACTTTGTGGTTTATTTCTATACAACTCAATATGATATCTCCTAACTTCTGAAAGGCTGTATTTATAGGTGTTTTGGGTAGGGGTCTGGTGCTCGAGCGCCCTCCTGGCGCTTGAGCGCTAGCCTGACACGTGCTGGTTAATGAGCTTAATTGCCTGGTTAATGCATCTGGCGCTCTAGCCCTGGTGTGGCGCTCTAGCCCTGGTGTGGCGCTCGAGCACCAGACTTATAACTCAGGCAAAGAGGATCCAATGTTCTGGCGCTCGAGCCTTGTTGTGGCGCTCGAGCGCCAGGGTCATAACTGTTGGCAGAGAGGATCCAATGCTCAACGTATTCTGGCGCTCGAGCCCTGGTGTGGCGCTCGAGCGCCAGACTCATAACTCTGGCAGAAAAGGATCCTATGTTCCTCAGCTTCCAATGCTTGAGCCTTGGTATGACGCTCGAGCGCTGGCCTTTTATATGCTCCAGCAACTTGAATTTCTTATTTTTGCCTCCAAAAACACCTGAAAATACATTTCTAAGTTAGAAAACCTATTATTACCACTTATTTACTCTTAAAATCACAAAGTAAAGACAAATGGTGAAATTATGTATAAAACATGTAATTTCTAAAGAAGATAAGTGCAAATCTTTTATTGAATAAACACACTAATTTGCACTTATCACTCGCACACTATTTTCCGGAAGAATAACTCAATCGCACACATTTTGACGTCTAATGAGATTTAATTGCTCCCGCATAAATAAAAAACATACACAAGTTTACATTTATTTCACAAACTATGGTTTATAACAGTTAATCAAATGTTACTCATTCCGTTAAATACGTTAGCATAGTCGACTCTCTTTCCTTAGGCTGGCCATCCTAGGTTTCCATGTGTTTCAAAAGGTATACTTCATAATCATATCTATTAGAACATCCACATAATGCATAATGAACAACTCAAAATGCTAAAAGCAGAAGCTTTAACTTAATAATGAACATCAACAATCATTGACACATATTTTCAATCGCAACTTAATAACAAAGTCAGACAAATTCTAAGCACAAGTTTTAACTCACAAATTCGTTTTCTGGCGTATCGCTGGACAAGTATACTCCTATTCAACTTTTTTCACTACTTTATTGAATAGCGAAATAACGTAATGCATGTACGGTATTTTTTCAACAGAATATACTAGCATTATAACATATTAATTGAAAATTGGGAAACACTTACACACCATACGTGACTATGTTTATTTACATTAGTTGTTAAAAATATGTGCAACAATATAATATGGACAAAACATGTGTTAAAAAATGGACATGCACACAATTATTGGAAAAATTTAAAATGAACACCCTTAAATTTACAAAATTTACTTCACATATATTCGCTCAAAACTGGAAAATGCAGCAACTAATTGGGTCATTTGCGATGCTTAGGGGCCTTGCCATGTTTAACAGTTTCCGAATGATTAGGAACAATTTCACGTTCCAATATGATACGCCGCACATTGTTTTCCGGAAGAATAACCAAGTGGCACACATACTGACGTCTAAAGAGATTTGTTTACTCCTACAACAAAAATAGTATACACATGTCTATTAAACTAACAATGGAAGATACATATTGACGCAAGTTTTGACAAGTGGCATTCAAAGGAAGAGCCACATCTCAAAGCTTCTCTAACACTCTTTCTAAATAAGGAAAGTCTGAGTTATTCTTTATATTAAAAATATTAAAAATTAAAATAAATAAATAATAACCAAATGTACTGATTATTTAATGCTTTTAGTTATTCTCAATGCTATTCTTCAAAATATCCAAATGTGCTGATAAACTCTGTGCAATGTACCGAGACAATGCAAACCTCTCCACTCTGTTTTACTATTAATTATCAATACTCATACTCATCTATTCACTTAAATAATTTTGAATTAAATCAAATTTCAATAAAACTTAATCCACGCCAACCAATTTTCTTCCTCACGTGTTTTGGGAAGAGTAAACACATTAATTGTTTCAACCTTTTCAAATATCTTTTCATATTTTTTAAATAAAAAATAAAGGATACCTATTTTCTTTCATTGCATTGGAAGCGTACAGTAAAATAGAGACCCACATTTGTGCCCTTCACCTTCATGCTTCAAAAGTTTGGCGTGAACAAGCAAAAAGTAAGGAAATTTAGAATGAAGCTCTCCGCTACTGTCTTAGGGTTCGTTGTCCATAGCAAATTTTCATTGAAGCTAAAGTGCAGAGATCCAATAAAATGCACAAAAATGCAAATTCTATCGAAATAAAAAAGGAATGAAGGACGTGAAGGTGAAGTAGAAGAAGAGGATAGTGCGGTTTCTGAAGGAATTGAAAGTGTGGAATGGGAAGATGGAAGCTCTGTAGATTTCAGGTCTGTTTATCATTTTGGTATGATCTATGATTTTCCTATGGCTGGGTTCCTCGGTTAATCAAGTCTGTTTCTTTCTTCTTAGTGGTATTTTTATGTAAATTACTTCAGTGGTTCATAGAATATACATTGATTACAGTCTATTTCTCTGTCATTTATCATATTTTTTATTGCTCTCTATTTCCCAAGATTTATGAGGCGGTTATATGAAGTGGTGCTCTGTCATTGATTGGATTGTTGATTTTGCAATCCTTAAATTGGGGTGAGGTACATTTTGGCCTTCCAATCCTTATTTAATAGCGTGGTTCATTGCAGGCTAATAACATCCGTTGTAGCTATATATTCTCACATAATCATCTAATATGCAATTGTACTATGTAGAGGCATTCCATGAAGAGACCAAATCGAATGTGAAATGAAGGGATTAGGGGTCGAACGAGTTTAAAGAGGAGAAAGATTATGCAGATCATTCCTCTGTCGTTCCTTACAAAATCTAAGCTTTCAACACCTTGATCTCTGCCTTTAACCATCTTCTCTAGAATTTTCAAGTGATTATTTGTTATTTATGTTTTTCTCTTTTGTGAGTTAAGAAGGCTTGACTTTTGTAATTTATTAGGGCATAATATCTGGGTTGTGCGTAGTATTTGGTTGAGTTATACTCTTATAACATTATGGTTTTTGACTTTTTTTTGTTCTATTGTTACTACATATCTTTGTTTAATTTGTTTGATTGTAAATTTGTAAGTTCTCTTATTCTTCATGTTAACAATATATCCAAATGGAGGAATTTTATAAATGGAATCTTTGTGCAGGATGATTTTGCAGTGAAATTTCTACGGTTGTAATCCAGCCCCTTTTGACGGCTTGGTTCTCTTACTCTGAGTTTTATTATTTGAGTTTGGTGCTGGCTTTATATTGTTATTAATTTCAGTAGAAGAAATTTAGGATAGAGTGAAGAATGATTTGGGTGTTTTTCTCAATAAAATGGACTTGATAAGAAATTTTGGCATACAAGAGGGGAAAAATGAGTAGGAGGAGGGGAGAAGAATAGAAAGCTCTGACCTGTTTTCTGGTGAATTGAATGACAAAAGCAAAGGAAGGGTAGGGAGTTCTTGCTTTTCACTTTGTTTTTCTCTGAGTTTTGTGTGTACATTTACTTTCTATTCCATCATTCTCTTATATACTACAATCGGTTCCTTTCAAAGTTATCGAACCTTATATGTTAGGTTTT
The DNA here is from genome assembly GCA_037177725.1 of Cyamopsis tetragonoloba. Lineage (NCBI taxonomy): Eukaryota > Viridiplantae > Streptophyta > Magnoliopsida > Fabales > Fabaceae > Cyamopsis > Cyamopsis tetragonoloba. Next base: position 33,028,251 of record CM074125.1, on the reverse strand, counting down.
CTTCTCTAAGGATAAATATGTATAAATGTGTTTGTTGACAAACTCACCATTATTCTCATTTCAGTTTTCTTAAAATAAAGTTAATTTTTATTTGAAATTCAAGTTTAATATTTAGACTTATTGATTATTATGCAAAAATTCAACTGTTGTAGCAAAACAAAAGCATGAAAATGGAGGTGAGGGCATTGCATGATAATTTGAAGATGTTTCTCTGCAGGTAACTAAATAACCCGTTTGTCAGATTATTTAGATTTGATATATTATATATGATTAATAACTTCAAAAATATTAAATAATGAAGATTACTGTGTAAGGTTGATCTTCTTCTATTCCATCTAACTTGACAACTTCAGAATAGGTATGAGAAATTCTGTTTCTTATTAATATGGATTCAGGGACACCTTGGTTTTAAATATTAAACCCTAGGTCTTATATCTTGCTAAACAAAATTAATGGTAAAAGTCTTAGAGGCACTTTTCAATCTCTAGAATATGAAAGTTAATTATTGAGTTGTTTTTAGTCATATTAGTTGAGACTTTTGATGAACTCTTTCACAACCACATCATTATTTTGTTTTTTAGTTTGGATTTTTTCACTTTTTACTAATCTATTATGATTATGATTATTATTTATACTTTCACAGTCTTATTAACTTGCTCAATTTTAATTGCAGCTCAAAGGTTATACAATTTGCTGATCTACCGTCAGCTCAAAGGTAATATGAATGTGTTCATTGTTTGTTGGAATCTTATTCACATCATGTATGAGAGTTTGCAGTTTCAAGAAATATGTAGGAAATGAAGTTCGTATTCCTCTCATGCATTCTTCAAGTTTGTTTCTAACCCTTGATTTTGAAAAATATTGCTTCCAGTAACATTGATATTTATCTCTTTAATATGTATTCCTTGAACTGTTAAAAGGAAAACTAGGGATTGCTAACAGAACTATCAAGGTATAAATACATGTTTTTGTCTTTTTGTTTTTCAATTTTGTGCTTTGATATTTTTTTATGGTCACTTTGTTAGGTTATTGTTAAGGAAATTCAGATTCCGTGTAACTTTTTTTTTTTAAAAAAAGCCAAATGTATTAAATAGAGCACTAGGAGTACTTAAGAAAAACAATTACACAAATATGCAGTTATGTATTTGGAAGAAGGGGTAATTTGCTATTAGTCTTGGTGAGTTTTGATTTATATTATTGCTCAGTAATTTCATCGTTTCAGTACTCTTAATGCATATAGTGTTTTAATTTTGCCAATAAAAAAATCCCAAATTGAATGACAAGTATTGTGCATTAGGTTCTCCAAATTTTTTCACGTGTTCTGTTATTTCTTTTCTACCATGTTCATGTAAAATAAATTGCGCTAATATAATGAAGTAGTTTCAATCTATCAAATCCAACTACCTAAGCACAAGTTGAAGGAATTTCAAATTTATAACAACCGAAAACTTATTTGCAAGAGAATAACCACAAGTTAAAAAACTCTAGGTAGGTACGGTAAGTTTGCAACTTTAATTTTGGAAGATTTACTTAACCAAATTGAATAGCATGGAATATATACAGATATTGGAAGATGCCTAGCCATGTGACAATAAAAATTGCTTTTGATTCACATGAAAAAGATGCTAGGATTATTTTTGTAAAGAAAATTGTGCAGATTCATCTGTTTCTAGGAAATAACTCTTTCTGTTATTTACAATGCATTATAAATTTATTTTTAATTTGTAATTAAATAATTAACAATTCATATTAATTAATGATAACACACTATACGTTTTTCAAATGAGTTCAAGTTATCATAAGTGCATTACTAATGATTAAACCATAACAAATATTTTTAAATCATTCACATAAAGAGAGCCACATCTCTTATTTTCCTCAATACTCTATCTTTTATTATTCTTCAATTTAAAAAATAAAAAAATATTTTTAAATCACAATAAATTTTCCATATCAAACCAATTGGTATTTCTCAATACCATTCACAAATACTACTGCACATTTGAGTATAATTTTGAACTACAAAATTGTGTCCAAGCATTTACATCTTCACTACTTCCATCATTTACAATACATTGGAGCAGATTCATTAGTTGCATTTAGAAAATTATACTCCCTCTGTTATAGGAAAATATAGAAAGCAACCGAAAATATAGAAAAAGTTTTTGTGTACACTCTATTGGGTGTAAAAATTATACTCCCTCTGTTATTTAATATAAGCAAATTTTTGGATAATTTTATATTTTTAAATATAAGAAAATCTAATTATTTTCACTTGCATTTAATGAAAATTTATCTAAAATAGCCTCTACTCAATTCATTTCCTCTTTTATTACAATAGTTTTAAAGTAGAGAGAAATTAATTTAATTAAGGGTACATAAAATAATAAATATTTTTGGTATAGTTCCAAAGAGATTAAATGAGACTAATAATTTTCTTAAGGGGTGTGAGGTAGTTGTTTTTTTTTTGAAATAATTTAAAAATAAATAAGTGTGTTGATATTTAATTGCTTTTTGTCTTCATAATACCCTTATATTATAGTTGATATCCATATATATTAATAACATTGGCGTGTTCCAAGAAGGAAGGTGGCGGATATAAATGTTTTGCTCAGACTCTTGGTTTTCAACCATGGCTGTTCGTGTTCATACAATTGCTTGGATTAATGCTTCCACTCTTCTCTCTCTTACAATTACAATGGCGGGTGATAGGATGAGGTTTGCATATTCTAATTTTGATTTTGATTTTAAAGCTTCCATTATATAGATTGCGTTATATTGTTATGCATGCAAGATCACTTTCATTTGATTTTTCCTTCGTCAAATCTATTTCGTCTTTCAAGATCAAGAAAATGTTTGTAAGTTTTATTTTCAAATTACATGGTTAATTATGTTATTTTGTTTAATTATTTTATTTAATTATTATTCAATTCAATTCAATTATTTAATCCCATTTTTACTATATTTTTTCTTCTTTCAGGCACTACATACACTTTCAGTCTCAACCATTAAATAAATATGACAGATATTGAAAAAATGATTGTTCCATTGTAATATACCCCAATTTATGTAATTCTCATATTTTATAATTATTAAAAAGAATTGACATTTTTTTTTTAGTCAAAGTTATTTTCCTGTTATCAATCAATGAGTGTGATTTTAGTTTCGTATGGATTTGAAACTGTATGCTTAATACTCATATATTAAGAAATAATTAATTATTATCATAACAGTTTATAATAACAGTTTGTACCTCAAATAACTATTATTGTTCTCTATTTCAATGGATTGCATGTATTTAGACTTTTGGGAGTATTTAATGCACAATCAAATACGTTTAATTTTGTATCTATTTAAAATGGTTGCAAATAAGTAATTTATAATACACGGGAAGAAAAGTTTTGCATTTAGTATGAAGTCACTTTAACGTAATTTTATTAGTATAAAAAATTAGGGATTATTAAGTCAATAAATTTTAACATGTAATAAATTTAAAATTGGGGTTTTCATATTTCAAACAAAAAAAGTTAATTTGATAACTTCTACAAATTTCGTTTGAAAATCTTAGACTTGAATCCGTTTTTAATAAACTACTTTAGTTGTGTAATTAAGAAGAATATAAAGATTCAGAGATATTTGAAAAGGATATTATATTTGCTTTTGAAGTTGTTGTTTCTCGATATTAAGTGTTGATTTCCAGATTTATTTTACAATGATTTTATTTAAAGTTTAAATTTTAGAGTGTTTTATTTTAAAAATATTCAATAGAATTTATGTTATCTTACTCTATTTAAATTTTTTATACTAGAAAATTAACTAAAAATTACAAGGAATTTTTAAATATTTCTTTAAATGATGCATTTCTCAATTTCATTTGTTTTTTATAATATATTCATATTATTGATACTCACGGGGAGGAAAAAGTTATTAAAGAATAAACCATCTTTTAATTTTTTGTTGCGCGTTTAGTCAATTGAGGAAAAATATAATTCTTGCAACCGTCGCAAATGACCCAATTTTCGTAGTCACATATGGTGTGGAAGTGTTTCCCAATTTTTGTTTAATTTGTTATAATGCTGTTATAACATTTTGAAAAAATACCTCCCATGCATTGCATTATTTCACTGTTTGACAAAGTAGTTAAAAAAGTTGTATTGGAGTATACTTGTCCAGTGATTCGTAAGCAAATGAATTTGTGAATTTAAAATTTTGCTTAGAATTTACTTGACTTTGTTATTAAGTTGCAATTTACAATATGTATCAATAATTGTTGATGTTCATTATTAAGTTGAAATTGCTACTGTTAGCATTTTTGGGTTGTTCATTATGCATTATGTGGATGATCTGATAGCCACGATTATCGAGTATACGTTTTGAAATACATGGAAACCTGGGATGGCCAGCCTAAGGAAGGAGAATCAAATAAATAGCAGAAATTTCAGAACATCCATAATCATGTATTTCAAAACGTATACTCCATAATCATGTATTTCAGAACATCCACATAATGCATAATGAAAAATTAAAAATGCTAATAGCAGAAATTTCAACTTAATAATTAACATGAACAATCATTGGCACATATTTTAAATTGCAATTTAATAACAAAGTCAAACAAATTATAAACAAAAGTTTTAACTCACAAAAAACATTTGCTAAGTATCACTAGACGAGTATACTCCAATTAAACTTTTTTTCACCATATTGTTAAACAGCAAAATAACATAATCAATGTAAAGTATTATTTCGACACGATATAGTAGCATTCTAACAAATGAAACGGAAATTCGGAAACACTTCCACACCATACATGACTACGTTTATTTACAGTATTTTTTAAGCATATGTGCACAACATAATATGGATGAAAGATGTGTTAAATAGTTTGTATGCACATAATAAATGCAAAAAATAAAAATGAAAACCCATTCATTTACAATATTTACTCCACCTATATTCGCTCAGAGTTAGAACATGCAGCAACTAATTGGGTCATTCGTGATGCTTATGAACTAATTGCCATACGCTACATTTAAAAGTTTCCGAACGATTAGGAACAATTGCATCTTTCAAAATGCTACGTCGCATATTGTTTTACGCAAGAATAACTCAATCGCACACATACTGTCATCTAAAGAGATTTGATTGCTCCCGCAACCAAAAAAACATAAACTTGTTTATATTTATTTCACAAACCATTGTTTATAAAAGTTAATCCAATGTTACTCATACTATTAAATACATTGGCATAGTCAACTCTCATTCCTTAGGCTGGTTATCCTAGGTTCCATGTATTTCAAAACGTATAGTCCATATGATGGCTATCAAAACATTAATATAATGCATAATGAACAACTTAAAATGCTAATAGCAGAAGTTTTAACTTAATAATGAACATCAACCATAATTGGCACATATTTTAAATTGAAACTTAATAATAAAATCAGACAAATTCTGAGCAAAATTTTTAACTCGCAAATTCGTTTGCTTCGGTATCGCTGGACGAGTGTACTCCAATTCAACTTTTTTCACAACTTTGTTATACAGCCAAAAAAACGTAATCCATGTAAGGTATTATTTTAATACAATACAGCAACATTATAACAAATTAAACGGAAATTAGGAAACACTTTCACACCATACGTGATTACGTTTGCGATGATTAGGAGCCTTGCCACATGTAATAGTTTCCAAACAATTAGGAACAATTGCATGTTCAAAAATGCTACGTTGCACACTGTTTTGTTGAATAAGAACCCAATTGCACACATACTGACGTCTAAAGAGACTAGATTGCTCCCGCAACAAAAAAAACCAATTAATCCAATGTTTGTAACAGTTAATCCAATGTTACTTATGCTGTTAAATACGTTGGCATAGTTGACTCTCTTTCCTTGGGCTGCCCATTCTAGGTTATCAGAACATCCCCATAATGCATAATGAACAACTCAAAATACTAATAGCAGAAGTTATAGCTCAATAATGAAAATCAGCAATTATTGGAACATATTTTAAATTGCAATTTAAGAAATTCCGAGCAAAAGTTTTAACTCGCAAATTCGTTTGCTTCGGTATCGCTGGACGAGTACACTACAATTCAATTTTTTTCACCCATTTGTTTAACAGCGAAATAACGTAATGTATGTAACGTATTTTTTCAACACGATATAACAGCATTATAACAAAATAAACGGAAATTGGGAAACACTTCCACACAATATGTGACTACGTTTATCCACATTATTTGTTAAAAATATGTGCAACAATATAATATGGAAAAAATATTTGTTAAAAAGTTGATATGCACACAATAAATGGAAAAAATCAAAATGAACACCCTTTCATTTAAATCATTTACTCCACATATATTCTCTTAGAGTTGGAACATACATTTATTTACATTATTTGTTAAAAATATGTGTAACAATATCTTGTGGAAAAAAGATGGTGTGTTAAATAGTGGGTATGAACACAATAAATGAAAAAAATCAAAATGAACAAGCTTTCATTTACAACCTTATTGGGTCATTTGTCAAATCTAATAGTTTTCACGTCGCACATTGTTTTTTAAGAATAACCCAATTGACACACATACTGACGTCTAAAGAGACTAGATTGCTCTCGCGACAAAAAAAACATACACATGTTTACATTTATTTCACCAACTATTTTTTATAACAGTTAATCCAATGTTACTCATGCTGTTAAATACGTTGACAAAATTGACTCTCTTTCCTTAAGCTGGTCATTCTAGGTTTCCATGTATTTCCAAACATATACTCCAAAATCATGGTTATCAGAACATCCACATAATGCCTAATGAAAAACTCAAAATGCTAATAGCAGAAGTGATACCTTAATAATGAACAGCAACAATCATTGCCACATATTTTAAATTGCAACTTAATAACAAAGTCAGACAAATTCTAAGCAAAAGTATTAATTCACAAATTCGTTTGCTGGGTATCACTGGAAAAGTATACTGCAATTCAACTTTTTGCATCACTTTGTTAAAAAGCAAAATAATGTAATGAATGTAAGATATTTTTTCAACATAGCAAGATTATAACAAATTAAACAGAAATTGGGAAACACTTCCACACCATACGTGACTATGTTTATTTACTTTATTTGTTAAAAATATGTGCAACAATATACGATGGACAAAAGATGTGTTAAATAGTTGGTGTGAATAAAATAAATGGAAAAAATGTAAATGAACATCCTTTCATTTACAACATTTACTCCACATATATTCGCTCATACCCGAAATATGCATCAACTAATTGGGTCGTTGGCGATTCTTATGAGCAGTTTTTAAACGATTAGAAAAAATTACACGTTCTAAAATGCTACGTCACACACTTTTATCCTGATGAGTAAGCCAATAACACACATATCGACGTGTAAAGAGATTTAACTGCTCCCACAACCAAAAAACATACACATGTTTATATTTATATCACAACCAATGCTTACAACAGTTAATCCAATGTTATTTGTACCCTTAAAAAAGTTGGCATAGTTGACTCTCCTTCCTTAGGCTTGTCATCCTAGATTTCCATGTATTTCAAAACGTACACTACATAATCATGGTTATCAGAACATCCACATAATGCATAATGAACAAATATAAATGCTAATAGCCGAAGTTTTAACTTAATAATGAACATCAACAATAATTGGCACATTTTTTAAATTGAAACTTAATAACAAAGTCAAACAAATTTTTAGCACAAGTGTTATCTCAAAAATTCGTTTGCTTGGGTAACGCAGGACGGTATGGTTGAATTCAAATTAAACGGAAATTAAACAGAAATTGATAAACATTTTAACACAACATGTCACAACATTTATTTACAATATTTTTCAATAATATGTTCAATAATATAATATGGACAAATGATGTGTTAAATAGTTGGTATGGGCAAAAAATATAGAAAAATTCAAAATCAACACCCTTTGATTTGAAACATTTACTCCACATATATTCACTTAGAGTTGGAACATGCAGCAACTAATTGAGTCATTTGCGACACATAGGAGTCTTGCCACGTTTAACAGTTTCCGAATGATTAGATACAATTGCCCGTTTCAAAAAGGTACGTCCCACACTATTTTCCGGAAGAATAACCCAATCGCAAATATAGTGACATTTAAAGATTTTGATTGCTCTTGCAACAAAAAAACATACACATGTTTACATTTATTTCACCAACAATTGTTTATAATAGTTAATCCAATATTACTCATACCGTTAAATACGTTGGCATTGTTGACTCTGCTTCCATAGGCTGGCCATCCCAGGTTCCGATGTATTTCAAAATGTATACTCGATATACATGGCTATGAGAACATCCACATAATGCATAATGAACAACTCAAAAAGCTAATAGCAGAAGTTTTATCTTAATAATGAAAATCAACGATCATCGACACATATTTTAAATTGCAACTTAATAATAATGTCAAACAAATTCTAAGCCCAAGTTTTAACTCACAAATTCGTTTCTTCGCGTATCGTTGGACGAGTATACTCCAATTCAACTTTTTTCACCACTTTGTTAAATAGTGAAATAACATAATGCATTTAAGGTACTTTTTCAACACGATATAGCAGCGTTATAACAAATTAAAAAGAAAATGGAAAACACTTCCACACCATACGTGACTACGTTTATTTACTTTATTTGTTAAAAATATGTGTAACAATATAATATGGATAAAAGATGTGTTAAATAGTTGGTAAGGACAAAGTATATAGAAAAAATCAAAATCAACACCATTCATTTCCAACATTTACTCCACATATATTCACTCAGATCGGGAACATGCAATACCTAATTTATTCATTTGCGACGCTTAGGAGTCATGCCACGTTTAAAAGTTTCTGAATGGTTAGGAATAATTGCACGTTTCAAAATGCTATGGCGCAAACTGTTTTTCGGATGAGTAACCCAATCACACACATACTGATGTCTAAAGAGATTTAATTGCTCCCACAACCAAAAAACATACACATGTTTATATTTGTTTCACCAACCATTTTTTACAACGGTTAATTCAATGTTACTCATACCGTTAAAAAAGTTGGCATAGTTGACTCTCCTTCCCTAAGTTGGCCGTCCTAGATTTTTATGTATTTCAAAATGTACACTCCATAATTATAGTAATCAGAACATCCACATAATGCATAATGAACAACTCAAAATGCTAATAGCAGAAGTTTTAACTTAATAATGAACATAAACAATCATTGGCACATTTTTTAAATTGCATCTTAATAACAAAGTCAAACAAATTCTTACCACAATTGTTATCTCACAAATTCGTTTGCTCAGGTAACATTGGACGAGTATACATAAATTCAAATTTTTTTTACCACTTTTATAAATAGCGAAATAACGTAATGTATGTAAGATACTTTTTCAACACGATATAGCAGCATTATAACAAATTAAACGGAAATTGGTACACTTTAACACCACATGTGACAACATTTAATTACATTATTTTTAAATAATATGTACAACAATAAAATATTGACAAAAGATGTGTTAAACAGTTGGTATGGGAAAAAAATATGGAATAAATCAAAATCAACACTCTTTGTTTTGAAACATTTACTCCACATATATTCATTTAGAGTTGGAACATGCGGCAACTAATTGGGTCATTTGCGACATTTAGGAGGCTTGTCACGTTTAACAGTTTCCGAAGGATTAGATACAATTGCCCGTTTCAAAAAACTGTATCTCACACTATTTTCCGGAAGTATAACCCATTCTCAAATATACTGATGTCTAAAGAGATTTGATTGCTCGTGCAACAAAAAAATATACACGTATTTACATTTATTTCACCAACCATTGTTTATAACAATTAATCCAATGTTACTCATACCGTTAGATTTGTTGGCATTGTCGACTCTGCTTTCTTAGGCTGGCCTGCTAGGTTTCGATGTATTTCAAAATGTATACTCGATAATCATGGCTATCAGAACATCCACATAATGCATAATGAACAACTCAAAATGCTGATAGCAGAAGTTTTAACTTAATAATAAACATCAACCATCATTAACACATATTTTAAATTGCAACTTAATAGCAAAGTGAAACAAATTGTAAGCACAAGCCTTAACACACAAATTCGTTTGTTAGCGTATCGTTGGACGAGTATACTCCAATTCAACTTTTTTCACCACTTTATTAAATAACATAATGCATCTAAGGTATTTTTTCAACACGATATAGCAGCATTATAACAAATTAAAGGGAATCTGGGAAACACTTCCACACCATACGTGACTACATTTATTTACATTATTTGTTAAAAATATGTGTAAGAATATAATATGGAGAAAAGATGTGTTAAATAGTTGGTATGGACATAATAAATGGAAAAAATCAAAATGAATACCATTTCATTTACAACATTTACTCCACATATATTCGCTCAGAGCTGAAACATTGACCAACTAATTGGGTCATTTGCGATGCTTAGGAGCCTTGGCACGTGTAACAATTTCCGAACGATTAGCAACAATTGCACGTTCCAAAATGCTACGTTGCACACTGTTTTCTTGAATAATAACCCCATCGCACACAAACTGACGACTAAAGAAATTTGATTGCTCCCGCAACAAAAAACATACGCGTGTTTTGATGAAAGTTTCTCTTCCTTAAAGGTGCCCTGTCATTTACGCTGCTTAGAATAAATAGTTGATGACCTTGTCTGAAGAGTTTATTGTATTCAGTTGTTTTCATCATGTAGTAGTTGGCGAAGACTTTTCTTGTTTTATAAACCCATAATAATATTTGCTACTTCTGATTTTGACGTGAAATACAAAACTTGATGCATGCTTAATATTTTAATTCAATGACTGATGAATCTGAAATGCTCAACTAGCAGACATGTCTTTAGGGCCATTTTTATATTATTTTTAATTCAGAGCAAATATTACTTTTCTAAGATTTCTATTTCTAGCCACTTTATTCATGAAATCCCTACAAAAGAGCAATAGTAGCAAACAAATAAAGAATAGATTGAAATTAAGTTTGTATAGTCTTTCCTTCTTTGTAATCCTACTCTAGGCCAATAATAGCATGTGTTGGAAACGTGCTTTACGTTTGCACTTCATGTAGAAGGTCAGGTTTCTAGCTCAACCTTTATATCTGTTTTGTCAATTATGCAATACGCTACTTAATATGTCAGATTTTTTTCCCCGTTAAATTAGACACAGGCTGCCTTAATGTGAAGCTTGATCAGCCATATAGGATCATAAAACTAGCAAATTTAGTTTACTTTCTAATTAAAAACAAGCCTAAATTCCAACTATTGAAGTAGATAACATTTCCAAAATTTCAGTTTTGGGACTGTAGTTGATTTCTTTCTCTGTTTTTGGTATGAATTGATACGAAAAGTGAGACAAATAGCAGGAGATAGGTTACTGCTATAAAAATTCCATAGCCAAGGTACAACTACTCTCTTTCTCATGAATATGATCTCAATTTTTTTTTGCTTTGTGCATGCTTGAAAAAACGAAAGAAAAAAAGAACAAAGTTATAATTTGGTTCAAATTAATCTTAGAAGCAAGTCTTCTTGCATTGTGCTATATAAACTTGAGTGTTAAATTTCTTTTCGTTGTTGTGCATTGATTGTATAGTGTGTTCATTAGAATTTCTAGATATTCTAGTGTATTAATTTATATCATTTTAAATAATTAGAAGCTAGCATTGAAAAGATAGAAGAATGATTGTTCACTAAGGTTGGTTCTAGTATTTTGGTATGTTGAACTTAGAAAACATGCTGCAAACTTGTTACTGTAATAAAAGAAGTTATTCTATTATTTTATAAGTGTGGCTACTAACTTTAAGGGAATTAAGCTTTTATAAGTTGTTTGTGCTAGGTTGGCTTTACCCTTAGTGGTGTTAGTACTACTAATGATTTGTATCATTTACTTGTGACATGATAATGTTAAATTTATTTTGTATAGCTATTTCTCTATCAACATATACTTTTGTGAAAACAAAGAGTATCATTTTCTTTTAGTTCCAAGTAACACTTAAACAAAGAGTAAAAGCTTCACTAGACCCACAAATAAGGACAACAAACAAAAGAGTGACTTTGCAGTATGCACTAGACCCACAAATAAGGATTTACAAGTTTTTCAAATTTGTTAGTCCTGCTTTAAATTTGTGGTTTTATCTCATACACATTTTTGTTCATGCAACTGGGATCAGCACAATGGATTCCTTAAGATTTGATTTTAGCGCAATGGAAGCAACCTCGAAAAAGTTGTGGACTTGGTGAGTGCATTATTTCATCACCATATTTATGTCTCTAAGTCTCTTATCTTTTTCCCCATCATTTTTGAATGGCATACTTTCCTTTATTATTTTCTATTAGTTACCTGATCACTCTCTTTTTACATTCTTGTACATCTCCTTGTGATTCCCTGCATTAATTGCATGCCTTGCATCCTTGGTAGAGCTACATAAATCTAGCTTAGAAATTGAGGTAAATGACTTTCAAGTATAGTACATGGAACTAGAAATTCTCTTATGATAAAAAAACTTTATAGTATTTTTTCTACCACTTGAAAGAATTGGATAAGCCTAGAAAATCAAGTAAAATATCCTTAAAAGTATAATTTTCTTTTGCTAGTACTTTAAAATACTTATGCCTTATTGAATTATTATATTTTTCTTGCAGGTAGCTAAGATTATAGAACAATAAAATGTTATACCTAATGCATGTTCTTTCGGAGAATCAGATGATAGGAACTGAGTTGCACTTTAGATATTTTGGTTGATTGTCTAAGGTTCTTGATATCCTGTGCTTGACAACAACCATTATTCGTTTATGAACATTTGTTATTATGGCGATTGACAAAATTTTCACATTAAATCACCTTTTAATAATTCTTTTTTTACTTATATTTCTCAATTCTTTTGTCCTCATGCAATTACATTTTGTGAGTGAGAACTGATGAATTCTAGAAGTATGAGTTACATATTATATTAATACTTCTACAATATTGTATATTAAGTGAATACTAGACGAAGTTTTGACAAATTAATATATTAGGTATTTATTTTAGTTGATTATGTATTCAATAGTATATATGTTTCATTAAGTAGTTGTATTTTATGATTGTGTTTAACTTAGATCATAGGAAAATTATCTCTTTACTGTATTGTGATAAAGGAGACTAATGGACAAACCAAAGAAAAGGGGAAAAAAAGCTTGCGTTGACCTGGCCGACACTATTTTTTTAAAAAATATTTTCTTTGTTTAGCGTCGCCGTAAATTTGCGTCGGCCATGGCGGACACAAATTAGTGTCGGCTATGGCGGACACAAATTAGCGTCGGCCTCAAGGGCGACACAAACATTTGTGTTGAGCCATTTAGCGTCGGCTACGACATCGACGCAAAGCCGACGCTAACTATAGGTTTTGTGTCCGCTTTTTGGCATTAGTGTCGGCTTTTGTCCGACGCTAATGAGCTGTTTTCTTGTAGTGATGTATTTCAAAACTTATACTTCATAAACATTTCTATCAGAACATCCACATAATGCATAATGAATAACTCAAAATACTAGTAGCAGAAGCTTTAACTTAATAATGAACATTAAAAATCATTTGCACATATTTTAAATTGCAACTTAATAACAAAGTCAGACAAATTCTAAGCCAAAGTTTTAACTCACAAATTCGTTTGCTGAGGTATCGTTGGACGAGTATACTCCAATTCAACTTTTTTCACCACTATGTTAAATAGCGAAGTAACGTAATACATGTAAGTTATTTTTTCGACACGATATAGCAACAATATAACAAATTAAATGGAAATTGGGAAACACTTCCACACCATACTTGACTACGTTTATTTCCATTATTTGTTAGAAAGTTGTGCAACAATATAATAATGACAAAATATGTGTTTAATAGTTGGTATGGATAAAATAAATTGAAAGAATTCAAATGAACCCCCTTTCATTTAGAACATTTACTCCACATATATTCGCTCAGAGCCGGAACATGTAGCAACTAATTGGGTCATTTGCGAAGTTTAGGAGTCTGGCCGCGTTTAATAGTTTCCAAATGATTAGGAACAATTACACGTTTCAAAATGCTACTCCGCACACTGTTTTGTTGAATAATAACCCAATTGTACACATACTGACGTCTAAAGAGACTAGATTGCTCCCGCAACAAAAAAAAACCCAATTAATCCAATGTTTGTAACAGTTAATCCAATGTTACTCATGCTGTTAAATATGTTGGTATAGTCGTCGACTCTCATTCCTTAGGCTGGCCATTCTAGGTTTCCATGTATTTCAAAACATATACTCCATAATCATGGTTATCAGAACATCCATATAATGCATAATTAACAACTCAAAATGCTAATAGCAGAAGTTATAGCTCAATAATGAGCATCAACAATAAATGGAACATATTTTAAATTGCAACTTAATAACAAAATTAGACAAATTCCGAGCAAAATTTTTAACTGGCAAATTCGTTTGCTTCGGTATTGCTAGACGAGTACACCACAATTCCATTTTTTTCACCCATTTGTTTAATAGCGAAATAACGTAATGTATGTAACGTATTTTTTCAACACGATGTAGAAGTATTATAACAAAATAAACAGAAATTGGGAAGCACTTCCACACAATATATGACTACGTTTATCCACATTATTTGTTAAAAATATGTGCAACAACATAATATGGAAAAAATATTTGTTAAAAAATTGATATGCACACAATAAATGGAAAAAATTAAAATGAACACCCTTTCATTTAAATCATTTACTCCACATATTTTGGACAAGTGGCCTCTATGCTCAAGAGGGGGGTGAATTGAGCTTAAAAGATATTTCGTAAATTCGTTTAAAATTATAACAAAACTTAAACAAGGTATATATTATTTGACGTATGGAATTAAAATATGATGAAAGACAGAAATGAAGATAAAACAAACTAAACAGATATGAGTTTTATGGATAGAGAGAATAGCACCGAGTTTTATACTAGTTCAGTCACACACCACTTGTGACCTACGTCCAGTCTACGAATCTCCGCCACGCGAGAATTCTTGTATTGCTTTTCAACAATTTACACACTAAGAGCACCTTTCTCAATTGGATACCCCACCAATTTTAAAGGCCTCAATCTAGGGATATCTCACCCTAAGAACACCTTGAAGGATACCTCACCTTCAAACAATTAGAAGGATACCTCACCTTCTTTACAAAAATTAGCTCACCACAATGAAACTCTCAAAAGAGTAAATGATACAACTTGAAGCTCTAATATATTTGATTTAAGGCTCTTTGTTTAATGAAAGAAATAGAATAGGGAAAAAACAAAGCAAGCTTTAGGCAATAGCACAAGACCCTTGATTTAAAGAGATTGATGATAGAAAGTAATTTTTCATGTCAATGTTAAGCTTGCAAGGGTATGTTATATTTTAAGTCAAAAGCCCCTTTTATAGATAGCAGAAATAGCAGTCAGAAACTGCGCATAATTCATTAACATATTCGAATATGCTATTCAAATATGACACTTTCATATTCGAATATAACACTTTCATATTCGAATATGGCACTTTCATATTCGAATATGTATTCAAATATAGTGTTTCTGCATTTAAAATTTGATTTTTGTAGGCTTTATATTCAAATATATATTCGAATATGGAGGTTCCATATACGAATATGTATTCGAATATAATAGTTCTAGAAGGTGACAAGGCCTAGGTACTTTGTTATATTCGAATCTGTATTCGAATATGGCAAGCCATATTCGAATACACAATTTCTGGAAAATGATTAGGCCAAGGCAATATGTCATACTCGAGTATGACAAGCCATATTCGAATATATATTCGAATATACTGGTCAGGAAATTCAAATTTTATTTTCAGAACCTTGATATTCGAATATACACCAAATCTTGACTTTTTCAAGTAAAAATCAATTTTTAGATATTTTCTTTGAAATTTTCTAGGAGGGTCTTTTCTTTGAAAATGTTTTTATCTTAACTCTTAATATTTTTCTAAAAACCTTTTTAAAAAATGTTTGTTTCAATATCAAAGAGCCTTAATCAAACTTACATTTATTTATAATTTAAAACCTATATACCCTTTGTTGTTGCGGAACTGTTTAGTGCGCTTGTTCGCGTGATTTATCCTTTTGATTCTTCGTTTGTTGTGGAATCATCGAAACTCCAAACTTAGAGCATTTGCATTTACATACTCCCCCTTTTTGATGATGACAAACAACAAACGAATTAGATCACTTATTGCGTGCGATATTCTGAGACTCCCCCTTATTTACGAAGTTCGACTCCCCCTGTCAATATACGTATAAACATGTTAAGCGTTTTTATAAGCAACAACAGAATATAAGATTGGATGGGTTGTGATCCTCAATTCCGGTGAAGTGCAGTAATCAGTAATATATTTCTCCCCCTTTTGGCATCATAAAAAAGATAATAATTTTGAGACAGAATTGTGAGAATGAAAATAATCCCAAATTATAAACCATTTCAAAAAGTTAATTCGTCCCAAAATTTAATAATAACTAATCTACGTTAGGATGCAAGGAAATTAAAAAAAGTTAAGTTGTGGAGCAGTCATTGAGGGCCGGAGGCAGGCGGTGTTTGAAAGTAATCAAAATCCAAGTCAGGACTTGGTTGAGCCCCGAAATTTTGGAGATCGATACCACCAAAATGCTGATGAAACCCACTTGCATCACCTTGGTCTGCTGGAAAGGCAGATGGGGAGTATGGAGGCACAAAGGTGGAGTTGGTATGAGGAATTTCTTCTCGGAGAGAAGTGATCTCCCCTCGAAGAGTGGTTTCCATCTGTTCACACCGCTGGTCAATGAACTGACGCTGTTGTTCAAATTTTGCATCCATCATTTGAGAGAATTGAAGACTCAGCAGTTGAAAATTTGGTGGAAGTGGCTCTGGATCTGGTTCAGGGAGGTCCTCAGGATCAATATGAGTTTTTGTCTTTTTCACTTTAGACAAGATTGTGCAAGTTTCAGAATTGTAGGCGAGGTTGGAGTAGAATACACGGACGAGGTTAGGATATACCTTTTCCTGAATGCCAAGAAAAGGCACAAGGTTGGTTGATTCAAGCTAGGAAACTAAGGAAAAGCCTTGAGAACGAAACCAAGGCATGTTGACTCACCGTGGGTCAACAATTTTCCTGTCAGAAAACCCAGATTGGAATTTTGTAATTTGAGAGGTGTTGTAGAACGATCTCTGGAAATCCGGAGTAAAACCAATTGTAGCGAGAGGAACAGAGGAGGAAGAAGATCCACTTCGTGGCCCACGTGGTATTGAAGGTGGCTTGTTGACAGCGGTATGTTTGAAACGTGATCGTTTTTGGGTCGGTGATGGTGGAGAATTGGCAGCAGGAGGAGAGGATGGTGGTGAAGAGGCCATTAGGTGATTGTGGAGAGAGAGATGAAAATAATTGATTGATTTTTGTTGAAGAGAAGTATGTTGAACAAGAGATGAAGGAAAGAGATAACTAGTGGGATTGTGGGAGTTAAAAAGTTTTTCCTTTTATATACGCAAGAATGCCCATATTCGAATATTGGGTGCAATATTCGAATATGTATTCGAATATTTGATGGAATATTCGAATATAGATAAAGTGATATTCGAATATTTGACTGACATATTCGAATATAAATATGCTGGAGGAGCATATTTGAATAGCTTATTTGAATACATGAAATCTGGCATTTAATGGGATATTTTGAAAACATTTAAAACTATTTTGTATTCGAATATATATTCGAATATAAGACCATAGAAGGGTCATATTCAAATATAATATTCGAATATTGAAGGAAAAATCATAGTTTTTATAAGATTGAGATCTTGATTTCTTTTGCTTTGATTTCTTTTGCCAATGAGACCTGCAAAACAAAAAGAAAAGGCTCCGACGCCCAAGTCAGTAATAGATCAATAAATAAATATAAAGCAATTTAAATAACACAATATTCATCAAGTATGCGTAGCTCTCTTCTTATAAAATAAAAATTTTCTGTTGGAAGATGTTTAGTGAAGATATCAGCTAACTGTTTAGATGTATCAATGAACTCAAGCACACAGTCACCTTTTTGGACATGATCTCTAATGAAGCGATGTCTAATTTCAATATGTTTGGTTCTTGAGTTCATGATTAGGTTTTTTGTGAGATTTATAGCACTAGTGTTATCACACTTTAGTGGAATATGATGCAAATGAATACCATAGTAGTCGAGTTATTGTTTTAACCATTTGTGCACAACAACTTCCAGTCGCTACATACTCAGCTTCGGTAGTGGATAACGCCACACTAACTTCAAAAGAGTATTTTTGCCTATTTAAAACGTATACTCCATAATCATGGCTATCAAAATATTCACGTAATGCATAATGAATAACTCAAAATGCTAATAGCTGAAGTTTTAAATTAATAATGAAAACCAACAATTATTAACACATATTTTAAATTAAAACTCAATAACAAAGTCAGAAAAATTCTAAGCACAATTTTTAACTCACAACTTCTTTTGTTGGCGTATCACTATTATAAACCATCGTTGGTGTAATAAATGTAAACAAGTGTATGTTTTTTGTTGCGGAAGGAATCAAATCTCTTTAGACATCAGTATGTGTGCGATATGGTTATTCTTCCGAAAAATTGTGTGCGACGTAGCATTTTTGAACGTGCAATTGTTCCTGATCCTTTGTATACTATCAAACGCAGCAAGGCTACTAAGCATCGCAAATGAAATAAGTTGTTGTATGTTTCGTCTCTGAGAGAATAAATGTGGAGTAAATGTTGTAAATTAAATGGTGTTTATTTTAATTTTTTCCTTAAATTTTGTCCATACATACATTTTAACACATCTTTTATCCACATTATATTGTTGCAAATATTTTTAACAAATAAAGTAATTAAATGTAGTCACAGAAAGTGTTAGAAGTGTTTCTCAATTTCCGATTAATTTGTTATAATTCTGCTATATCGTGTTGAAAAAATACCTTACATGAATTACGTTATTTCGCTGTTTAATTGGAGTCCAACATACGCCAGCAAAAAAATTTGTGAGTTAAAACTTTTGCTTAGAATTTGTCAGACTCAATTTCCATTTAATTTGTTATAATGCTACTATTTTGTTTTGAAAAAATATGTTGCATGCATTACGTTATTTCGCTATTTAACAAAGTCGTCAAAAACGTTGAGTGGGAGTATATTCATCCTACGAAATGCCAGCAAACAAATTTTTGAGTTAAAACTTGTGCTTAGAATTTTTTTGACTTTGTTATTAACTTGCAATTTAAAATATGTGTCAATGATTGTTGATGTTAAACTTCTGCTATTAGCATTTTGAGTTGTTTATTATGCATTATGTGAATGTTCTGATAGCGAAGGTTATGGAGTATATGTTTTTAAATACAAGGAAACCTAGGATGGCCAGCCTAAGAAAAGAGAGTCGACTATGGCAACGTATTTAACGATATGATTAACATTGGATTAACTGTTATTTACAATGATTGGTTAAATAAATGTAAACACATGTATGTTTTATTCTTGCGGGAGCAATTAAATCTCTTTAGACGTCAGTATGTGTGCGATTGGGTTATTCTTCCGATAAATAGATTTCGACGTAGCATTTTAGAACGTGCAATCGTTCCAAATCCTTCGGATACTATTAAACGTGTCAAGGCTCCTAAGCGTCACAAATGACCCAATAAGTTGCTCCATGTTCCGGCTCTGACAGAATATATGTGGAGTAAATGTAGTAAATGAAAGGGTGTTTATTTTAATTTTTTCCATACCGATTATTTAACAAATGTTTAGTGCATATTATATTGTTTCACATATTCTTAACAAATAATATAATTAAACGTAGTCACATATCGTGTTAAAGTGTTTCTCAATTTGTTTAATTTGGTATAATGCTGCTATATCGTGTTGAAAAATATAGCTTAAATGCATTATGTTATTTTGCTATTTAACAAAGTAGTGCAAAAAGTTGATTTGGAGTAGACTCATCCAGTGATACGCCAGCAAACGAATTTGTGAGTTGAAACTTGTGCTTAGAATTTGTTTGACTTTGATATTAAGCAGAAATTAAAAATATGTGTCAATGATTGTTGATGTTCATTTTTAAGTTAAAACTTCTGTTATTAGCATTTTGTGTTGTTCACGGTGCATTATGTGGATCTTTTGATAGCCAAGATTATGGAGCATACATTTTGAAATACATGCAAACCTAGGATTGACAGCCTAAGGAAAAAGAGTAGACTATGCCAACGTATTAAATGGTATGAGTAACATATGAGTAACATTGAATTAACTGTTATAAACAATAGTTGGTGAAATAAATATAAACATGTGTATGTTTTTTTTTTTGCGGGAGCAATCAAATCTCTTTAGACATCAGTGTATGTGCGATAGAGTTATTCTTCCGAAAAACAGTCTGCGACGTAGCATTTTGGAAGGTGTAATTGTTTCTAATCATTCGGAAACTGATATACATGGCAAGACTCCTAAGCGTCGCAAATGACCCAATTAGTTACTGTATGTTCCGGCTTAGTGTGAATAAATGTGGAGTAAATGTTCAAAATGAAAGGATATTCATTTTGATTTTTTCCATATATATTATCCATACCAACTATTTAAGACAACTTTTGTCCATATTATATTGTTGCACAATTTTTTAAAAACAATGTAAATAAACGTAGTCACGTATGGTGTGGAAGTGTTTCCCAATTACCATTTTATTTGTTATAATTCTGTTATACCGAGTTGAAAAATACCTTACATGCATTAGGTTATTTCGTTGTTTAACAAAGTGGTGAAAAAACTTGAATGAGAGTAGACTCGTCTAGCGATACCCCAGTTAACGAATTTGTAAGTTAAAACTTTTGCTTAAAAAATTGTTTAAATTTGTTATTAAGTTCCAATTTAAAATATGTGACAATGATTATTGATGTTCATTATTAAGTTAAACTTCTGCTATTAGCATCTTGAGTTGTTCACTATGCATAAGTCGACTCTCCTTCTGTAGGCTGGCCATGCTAGGTTCCCATGTATTTCAAAATGTATACCCCATAATCATGTCTATCAGAACATTCACATAATGCATAATGAACTACTCAAAATGCTTATAGTAGAAGTTTTAACTCACAAATTCGTTTGCTGGGGTATCGCTGGACGAGTACACTCCAATTAAACTTTTTTCACCACATTGTTAAATTGGGAAATAACATAATCCATCTAAAGTATTATTTTGACATGATATAGTAGCATTATAACAAATGAAACGAAAATTGGGAAACACTTCCACACCATACGTGACTATGTTTATTTACATTAGTTGTTAAAAATATGCGCAAAAATATAATATGGACAAAAGATGTATTAAATAGTGGGTATGCACACAATAAATCGAAAAAAACAAATTGAAAACCCTTTCATTTACAACATTTACTCCACATATATTCTCTCAGAGCTGGAACATACAGCCACTAATTAGGTCATTTGCGATGTTTAACAGCCTTGCAACGTTTATCAGTTTCCAAACGATTAGGAACAATTCCACATTCTAAAATGCTACGACGCACACTATTACTCCAATGTTACTCATTCCGTTAAATACATTAGCATAGTCTACTCTCTTTCCTTAGGCTGGCCATCCTAGGTTTTCATTTGTATCAGAACGTATACTTCATAATCATGTCTATCAGAACATCCACATTATGCATAATGAACAACTTAAAATGCTAATAGCAGAAGTTTAACTTAATAATGAACATCAACCATTGATACAAGTTTTAAATTGCAACTTAATAACAAAGTTAGATAAATTCTAAGCAAAGGTTTTAACTCACAAATTCGTTTGTTGACGTATCGCTGGACGAGTAACTTCCAATTCACCTTTTTTCACCACTTTATTAAACAGTTAAATAACGTAATGCATGTAAGGTATTTTTTCAACACAATATAGTAACATTATAATAAATTAATTGAAAATTGGGAAACACTTACACACCATACATGACTACATTTATTTACATTAGTTGTTAAAAATATGTGCAACAATATAATATGGACAAAACATGTGTTAAATAGTGGGTATGCACACAATAAACGAAAAAAACAAAAATGATCATCCTTTCATTCACAACATTTACTTCACATATATTCGCTTAAAGCTGAAACATGCATGTTCAAAAATGCTACGTTGCACATTGTTTTTCAGAAAAATAACTCAATCGCACACATACAGACATCTAAAGACATTTGATTGCTCCCACTACAAAAAAACATACACATGTTTACAGTTTTTTCTCCAACCATTGTTTATTACATTTAATCCAATATAACTCATACGGTTAAATACTTTGCCAAAATCAACTCTATTGCCTTAGGCTAACTATCCTAGATTTTTATGTATTTCAAAACGTATACTCCATAAAGAAACCATAAGTATAAACAAAACACAACGTTAATTGTTTGTCAAACTGAATCATATTGCACAGGTTAGAAAAATTCACTCCATAATCATGTTTATTAGAACATCCACATAATGCATAATGAACAACTAAAAATGCTAATAACAGAAGTCTTAACTTAATAATGAACAAAAACAATCATTGGCACATATTTTAAATTGCAACTTAATAACAAAGTCAGATAAATTCTAAGCACAAGTTTTAACTCACAAATTCTTTTGTTGGCTTATTGTTTGACGAGTGTACTCCAATTCAACTTTTTCACCATTTTCTAAAACAGCAAAATAACGTAATGCATTTAAGGTATTTGTACAATACGATATAGGATGATTATAACAAATTAAACTGAAATTGGGAAACAATTCCACACCATTTTTTTCATTGGACGAGTGTACTACAATTCAACTTTTTTCACCATTTTTTTAACAGCGAAATAATGCAATGCATGTAAGGTATTTTTCAACACGATATAACTAATTAAATGAAAATTGGGAAACACATCCACACCATACGTGACTACGTCTATTTACATTATTTGTTAAAAAATGTGCAACAATATAATAAGGACAAAAGATGCGTTAAATTGTTGGTACGGACAAAAAAAAAATAGAAAAAATCATAATAAACACCTATTCACTTACCACATTTACTCCACATATATTTGCTCAGAGCCAGAACTACAACAACTAATTGGGTCATTTGCAATGCTTAGGAGCCATGTCACGTTTAACAGTTTCCAAATGATAAGAAAGAATGACACGTTCCAAAATGCTACGTCGAACACTGTTTTCTGGAATAATAACCCGAACGCACACATACTGACGTCTAAAAAGATATGATTGCTCCCGCAACAAAAAATCATACACATGATTACATTTATTTCACCAACCATTGTTTATAACAGTTAATCCAAAGTTACTCATACCGTTTAATACGTTGTAATAGTCGACTCTCTTTCCTTAGGCTGGTAATCCTAGAATTCCAGGTATTTTAAAACGAATACTCCATAATGATGGCTATCAGAATATCCATATAATGCCTAATGTAAAACGCAAAATGATAATAGCCGAAATTTTAACTTAGTAATGAACATCAATAATCATTGGACGAGCGTACTACAATTCAACTTTTTTCACCATTTTTTTTAACAGCGAAATAACACAATGTATGTAAGTATTTTTCAACACGATATAGGATCATTATAACTAATTAAATGGAAATTGGAAAACACTTCCACACCATACGTGACTACGTCTATTTACATTATTTGTTAAAAAATAGGCAACAATATAATAAGGACAAAAGATGCGTTATGTTGGTACGGAAATAAAAAATAGAAAAAATCATAATAAACACCCATTCACTTACCACATTTACTCCACATATATTTCCTCAGAGCCGGAACATACAACAACTAATTGGGTCATTTGTGTTGCTTATAAGCCATGTCACGTTTAACAGTTTCCAAATGATAAGGAAGAATGACACGTTCCAAAATGCTACGTCGCACACTGTTATCTGCAATAATAACCCAAACGCACACATACTGACGTCTAAAGAGATATGATTGTTCCAGCAACAAAAAAACATACACATAATTACATTTATTTCACCAACCATTATTTATAACAGTTAATTCAATGTTACTCATACCGTTTAATACGTTGTAATAGTCGACTCTCTTTCCTTAGGCTGGTAATCCTAGGATTCCAGGTATTTCAAAACGTATACTTCATAATGATTCCTATTTTTAAATGGGAATTGGGAAACACTTTCACACCATACGTGAATACGTCTATTTACATTATTTCTTAAAAATATGTGCAACAATATAATAAGGATAAAAGATGTGTTAAATTGTTAGTATGGACAAAATAAATGGAAAAGATGTAATTGAACACCCATTCACGTACCTTATTTACTCCGTATATATTTGCTTAGACCCAGAACATATAGCAACTAATTGGGTCATTTGCGTTGCTTAGGAGTCATGCCACGTTTAACAATTTCCAGATGATTAGGAAGAATGACACGTTCCAAAATGATACGTCGCACACTGTTTTTCGGAAGAATAACCCAAACGCACACATACTGACGTCTAAAGAGATTTCATTGCTCCCACAACACATGATTACATTTATTTCACCAACCATTGTTTATAACCTTTAATCCAACGTTCGTTTAATACGTTAGTATAGTCGACTTTCTTTCCTTTGGCTAACCATCCTAGGTTTCCATGTCTTTCAAAACGTATACTCCATAATGATGGCTATCAGGATATCCACATAATGCATAATGAACTACTCGAAATGCTAATAGTAGAAGTTTTAACTCAATAATGAACATCAACGATTATTAGCAAATATTTTATATTGCAACTTAATAACAAAGTCAAACAAATTCTAACCAAAAGTCTTAACTCATAAATTCGTTTGATAGGGTATCACTATACTCCCATTCAACTTTTTTCACCACTTTGTTAAACAGTGAAATAACGTAATGCATTTAAGGTATTTTTTCAACTCGATTTAGCAGCATTATGACAAATAAAACGGTAATTCCGAAACATTTTCACACCATATGTGCCTATTTTTAAATATATTGGTTAAAAATATGTGAAACAATATAATATGGACAAAAGATGTGTTAAATAGTTGGTATGGATAAAATATATGAAAAAAAATAAAAAAGAATACCCTTTCATTTTAATCATTTACTCCACATTTATTCACTCATAGCCGGAACATGCAGCAACTAATTGGGTCATTTGTGACGCTTAGGAGCCTTGTCACGTTTAACAGTTTTCGAACGATTAGGAACAATTACACATTCCAAAATGCTACGTCGCACACTATTTTTTGGAAATATAACTCAATCGCACACATACAGACATCTAAAGACATTTGATTGCTCCCGCTACAAAAAAAACATGCACATCTTTACAGTTTTTTCTCCAACCATTGTTTATTACCGTTAATCCATTGTAACTCATACCGTTAAATACTTTGGCATAGTCAACTCTATCGCCTTAGGCTGACTATCCTACATTTTCATGTATTTCAAAACGTATACTTTATAAGGATTTTTCTAGCTTGTGAAATATTACATAGGTTAACAAAACATTAGTAGAAAAAAACACAACATTAATTGTTTGTCAAACTTAATCACATCAACTCAATATTGCAGAGGTTAGAAAAACCCACTCCATAATCAAGTCTATCAGAATGTCCACATAATGCATAATGAACAACTCAAAATGCTAATAGCAGGAGTTTTAACTTAATAATAAACATCAACAATCATGGGCACATATTTTTTCAACACGATATAGCATCATTATTACAAATTAAACTAAAATGGAGAAACACTTCCACACCATACGTGAGTACATCTATTTACATTATTTGTTAAAAATATGTGCAACAATAGACAAAAGATGTGTTAAATTGTTGGTATGCACAAAATAAATGGAAAAAATCATAATGAAAACCCATTCATTTACCACGTTTACTCCACATATATTTTTTCAGAGCCAGAACATACAACAACTAATTGGGTTATTTGTAATGCTTAGGAGCCATGCCACATTTAACAGTTTTCAAATGATAAGGAAGAATGACACGTTCCAAAATGGTACGTCAGACACTATTTTCTGCAACAATAACCGAAACGCACACATAATGACGTCTGAAAAGATTTGATTGCTCCCGCAACAATAAAAACATACACAAGTTTACATTTATTTTACCTACCATTGTTTATAATGGTTAATCCAAATTACTGATTTCGTTAAAAACGTTAGCATAATTGACTATCTTTCCTTAGGCTGACCATCCTAGGTTTCCATGTGTTTCAAAACATATACTCCATAATCATGTCTATCAGAACATCCACATAATGCATAATGAACAACTCAAAATGCTATTAACAGAAGGTTTAACTTAATAATGAAAATCAACAATCATTGACACATATTTTCAATCGCAACTTAATAACAAAGTCTGACAAATTCTAAGCACAAGTTTTAACTTACAAATTTGTTTGTTGGCGTATCGCTGGACAAGTATACCCAATTTAAATTTTTTCACTTTGTTAAACAGCAAAAAAACGTAATCCATGTACGGTATTTTTTCAACATGAAATAGCAGCATTATAACATATTAATCGAAAATTGGGAAATACTTACACACCATACGTGACTACGTTTATTTACATAAGTTGTTAAAAATATGTGCAAGAATATAATGTGGACTAAACTTGTGTTAAATAGTGGGTATGCACACAATAAATGGAAAAAATTAAAATGAGCACTCTTTTATTTATAACATTTACTCCATATATATTCGCCTAGAGCTACAACAAGCAGCAATTAATTGGGTCATTTGCGATGTTTAGGAGTCTTGACACGTTTAACAATTTCCGAACGATTAGGACCAATTGCACGTTCCAAAATACTAAGTCACACACTATTTTTCGGAAGAATAACCTAGTCACACACATTCTGACGTGTTACGAGATTTAACTGCTCCCACATAAAAAAAACATACACAAGTTTACATTTATTTCACAACCTATTGTTTATAACAGTTGATCCAATGTTACTCATTCCATTAAATACGTTAACATAGTGTACTCTCTTTCCATAGGCTGGCCATCCTAGGTTTCCATGTGTTACAGAACATATACTCCATAATCATATGTATTAGAACATCCACATAATGCATAATGAACAACTCAAAATGCTAAAAGCAGAAGTTTTAACTTAATAATGAACATCAACAATCATTGACACGTATTTTCATTCGCAACTTAATAACAAAGTCAGACAATTTCTAAGCACAAGTTTTAAATCAAAAATTTGTTTGCTGGTATATCGCTGCACAAGTATACTCTTATTCAACTTTTCTCACTACTTTATTAAACAACGAAATAACGTAATGCATTTATGATATTTTATTGAACAAGATATAGCAGCATTATAACATATTAATTAAAACTTGGGAAACACTTACACACCATACGTAACTACATTTATTTGCATTAGTTATTAAAAATATGTATAACAATATAATATGGACAAAACGTGTGTTAAGTAGTTGTTACGGACAAAATAAATGGAAAAAATAAAAATAAACACCCTTTCATTTTCAACATTTACTCCACAAGTATTCGCTCAAAATTGGAAAATGCAGCAACTAATTGGGTCATTTGCGATGCTTAGGAGTCTTGCCATGTTTAACAGTTTCCGAACGATTAGAAACGATCGCACGTTTCTAAAAGCTACATCCCACATTGTTTTTCGGAAGAATAACCTAATCGCACATATACTGATTTTTAAAGAGATTTGGTTGCTTCCAAACAAAAAAAACATACACATGTTAACATTTATTTCACTGACCATTGTATATAACAGCTAATCGAATGTTATTGATACCGTTAAATATGTTGGCATAGTTGACTCTTCTTCCATAGGCTGGCCATCCTAGATTTTCATGTATTTCAAAACGTATATTCCGAAATCAAGTGTATCAGAACATCCAGATAATGCATAATGAACAACACAAAATGATAATAGCATAAGTTTTAACTTACTAATGTACATCTACAATAATTGATACATGTTTTAAATTGTAACATAATAACAAAGTGAGACAAATTCTAAGCAAAAGTTTTAACTCAAAAATTTGTTTGCTGGCGTATCGCTGGATGAGAAACCTCCCA
This sequence comes from Cyamopsis tetragonoloba, assembly GCA_037177725.1. Lineage (NCBI taxonomy): Eukaryota > Viridiplantae > Streptophyta > Magnoliopsida > Fabales > Fabaceae > Cyamopsis > Cyamopsis tetragonoloba. The sequence goes on along the minus strand of CM074125.1, from coordinate 32,999,984 downwards.
TTCAACTCTTTTCACCAATTTGTTAAAAAGCGAAATAACGTAATGCATATAAATTATTATTTCGACATGATATAGTATCATAATAACAAATTAAACGGAAATTGGGAAACACTTCAACACCATTGATGACTATGTTTATTTACATTAGTTGTTAAAAATATGCGCAACAATATAATATGGACAAAAGATGTGTTAAATCGTGGGTAGGCACATAATAAATAGAAAAAATCAAAGTGAACACCCTTTTATTTATAATCTTTACTCCACATATATTCGGTTAGAGCTTAAACATGCAGCAACTAATTGGGTCATTTGAGATGCTTAAGAGCCTTGACACGTTTAATAGTTTCCGAACAATTAGGAACAATTGCACGTTCTATAATGCTACGTCGCACACTGTTTTCCGGAAGAATAACCAAATCGCACACATACTGGCGTCTCAATAGATTTGAATGATCCCGCAACAATAAAATCATACACAGGTTTATATTTATTTCACCAAATATTGTTTATAACAGTTAAATACGTTAGCATAGTCGACTCTATTTACTTAGACTGGCCATCCTAGGTTTCCATTTGTTTCAGAACGTATATTCCATAATCATGTCGATCAGAACATCCACACAATGCATAATTAACAACTCAAAATGCTATTAGCAAAAATTTTCACTTAATAATGAACCTCAACAATCATTCACACATATTTTAAATTGTAACTTAATAACAAAGTCACACATATTCTATGTAAAAGTTTTAACTCACAAATTCGTTTTTTAGGGTATCGCTGGACGAGTATACTTCAATTAAACTTTTTTCACCACATTGTTAAATAGGGAAATAACACAATGTATGAAAAGTATTATTTCGACACGATACAGTAGCATTATAACAATAAATCAAAAAAATCAAAATGAACACCCTTTCATTTACAACATTTACTCCACCTATAATCGCTATGAGCTCAACATGCAGCCACTAATTAGGTCATTTGTGATGCTTAGGAGCCTTGCAATGTTTAACAGTTTCCAAACGATTAGGAACAATTGCACGTTCTAAAATGCTACAGCGCACACTGTTTACAGAAAAATAACCCAATCGCACACATAATGACGTCTCAAGAGATTTGATTACTCTCGCAACAATAAAAACATACAGAGGTTTATATTTATTTCACGAAATATTGTTTATAACAGCTAATCCAATGTTATTCATTCCATTAAAAACATTAGCATAGTCGACTCTCTTTTCTTAGGCTGGCCATCCTAGTTTTCTATTTGTTTCAGAACGTATACTTCATAATCATGTCTATCAGAACACCCACATAATGCATAATGAACAAGTTAAAATGCTAATAGCAAAAGTTTAACTTAATAACAAACATCTACCATCATTGATAAATGTTTTAATAGGCAACTTAATAACAAAGTTAGACAAATTCTAACCAAAAGTTTTAACTCACAAATTCGTTTGCTAACGTATCGCTGGATGAGTAACCTCCAATACAATTTTTTTACCACTTTATTAAACTGTGAAATAACGTAATGCAGTAAGGTATTCTTTCAACACGATATAGCAACAATATAACAAATTAATTGAAAATATGGAAACACATGCACACCACTACGTTTATTTACATTGGTTGTTAAAAATATGTGCAACACTATAATATGGACAAAACATGTGTTAAATAATGGGTATGCACACAATAAATGAAAAAAATAAAAATGATCACCCTTTCATTCACAACATTTACTTCATATATATTCACTTAAAGCTGGAACATGCAGCAACTAATTGGGTCATTTGTGATGCTTAGGAGCCTTGCTACGTTTATTAGTTTTCAAACGATTTAGAACAATTGCACGTTTCGAAATGCTACGCTGCACATTGTTTTCTTGATGAATAACCAAGTTGCAAAAATACTCACGTCTAAAGAAATTAGTTTACTCTTGCAACAAAAAAATGTACACATGTTTACATTTATTTCACTAACTATTGTTTATAACAGTTAATCCAATTTTACTCATTCCGTTAAAAATGTTAGGATGGTCGACCCTCTTTCCTTAGGTTGGTCATCTTAGGTTTCCATATGTTTAAAACGTATACTTCATAATCATGTGTATAAGAACATCCACATAATGCATATTGAACAACTCAAAATACTAATTGCAGAAACATTGGAACATGTTTTAAATTGCAACTTAATAACAAAGTCAGGAAAGAAAGTCGACTATGACAACGTATTTAACGGTATGAGTAACATTCAATTAAATGTTATAAACAAAAGTTTATCAAATAAATGTAAATATGTCTATGTTTTTTTTGTTGCGGGAGCAATGAAACTTCTTTAGACGTCAGTATCTTCCGGAAAAGAGTGAGCTACATAGCATTTTGGAATGCTTAACTGTTCCTAATCATTCGAAAACTGATAAACGTGCAAAGGCTCCTAAACATCGTAAATGACCCAATTAGTTGCTGCATTTTCTGGCTCTCAGCGAATATATAAGGAGTAAATGTTGTAAATGAAAGAGTGCTCATGTTGATTTTTTCCATTTATTTTTTCCAAACCAACTATTTTACACAACTTTTGTCCATATTATATTGTTGCACATATTTTTAATAAATAATGTAAATAAACGTAGTCACGTATGGTGTAGAAGTGTTTCCCAATTTCTGTTTAATTTTGTTATATTGCTGCTATATCGTGTTGAAAAAATACCTTACATGCATTACGTTATTTCGCTGTTTAACAATGTAGTGAAAAACGTTGAATTATAGTATACTCGTCCAGCGAAACGTTAGCAAACGACTTTGATTTAAAACATCTTCTTAGAATTTCTCTAACTTTATTGTTAAGTTGATATTTAAAATATGTCTCAATGATTGTTGATGTTCATTATTAAGTTAAAACTTCTGCGATTACCATTTTGAGTTGTTCATTATGAATTAATTGAATCTTCTGATAGTGATGATTATGGAGTATACTTTTTGAAATACATGAAAACATAGAATGGCCAGCCTAAGGAAAGAAAGTCGACTATGCCAACGTATTTTACAGCATGAGTAACATTGGATTAACTCTTATAAACAATGGTTAGTGAAATAAATGTAAACATATGTATATTTATTGGTTGCTGGAACAATTAAATCTCTTTAGACATCTATATCTGTGTTTTCCAAAAGAATAACCAAATCGCATTCATACACTGATGTCTAAAGAGGTTTGATTAATCCCGCAACAAAAAAAACATACACATGTTTATATTTATTTCACCAACCATTGTTTATAACAATTAATGCAATGTTACTCATACCGTTAAATACGTTGGCATAGCCGACTCTCCTTTCTTAGGCTGACCATCCTTGATTTCCATGTATTTCAAAAAGTATACTCCATAATCATGATTCTCAGAACATCCACATAATGCATAAAAAACAACTCAAAGTGCTAATAGCAGAAGTTTTAACTTATTCACTTACATTTACTCTACATATATTCCCTTACATTTACTCCACATATATTCGTTCAGAGCCGAAACATAGAGCAATTAATTTGGTAATTTGCGATGGTTAGGAGTCATCCCATGTTTAACAATTTCCAAACCATTTGGAACACTTAAGCGTTCCAAAATGCTACGTCGAACAATGTTTTCTATAAGAATAACCCCATCACACACATAATGACATCTAAAGAGATTTGATTGCTCCCGCAACCAAAAAAACATACACATGTTTACATTTATTTGACCAATCATTGTTTATAACAGTTAATGCAACGTTACTCATACCGTTTAATACATTGGTATAGTCGCCTCTTTTTCGTTAGGCTGGCCATCCAAGGTTACCATGTATTTCAAAACGTATACTCCATAATCATTGCTATCAAAACATCCACATAATGCATAATGAACAACTCAAAATGCTAATAGCAGAAGTTTTAACTTAATAAATAACATCGAAATAACATAATGCATGTAATGCTGTCGTATTGCTGGACGAGTGTACTCCAATTCAACTTTTTTCACCCCTTTGTTAAACAACGAAATAACGTAATGCATGTAAGGTATTTTTTCAACATAATATAGCAGCATTATAACAAATTAATCAGAAATTGGGAAACACTTCCACACCATACGTGACTAAGTCTATTTTCATTATTTGTTAAGAATATGTGCAACAATATAATATGGACAAAAGATGTGTTAAATTTTTTGTATGGACAAAATAAATGGAAAAAATCATAATGAATACTCATTCACTTACCACATTTATTCCACGTATATTTGCTCAGAGCCGGAACATACCGCAACTAATTGGTCTTTTGCGATGCTTAGGAGGCAAGCCACGTTTAAAAGTTTCCAAATGATTAGGAACAATTGCATGTTCCAAAATGCTACCTCGCACACTGTTTTTCAGGAGAATAACTCAATCACACCAACATACACATGTTTACATCTATTTCACCAACCATGGTTTATAACAGTTAATTCTATGTTACTCATACCGTTCAATACGTTGGCAAAGTCTACTCATTTTCCTTAGGTTGGTCATCCTAAGTTTCCATGTATTTCAAAACGTATACTCCATATTGAAAGCTATCAAACATCCATATAATGCATAATGAACAACTCACAACGCTAATAGCAGAAATTTTAACTTAATAATGAAAATCAACGATCATTAACACATAGTTTTAATAGCAACTTAACAAAAAGTCACACAAATTATAAGCAAAAGTTTTAACTCACAAATTTGTTTGCTCGGTATCGCCAGGAGAGTATACTCCCATTTAACTTTTTTTACCACCTTGTTAAATAGCGAAATAACATAATGCATGTCAGGTATTTTTCTCAAGACGATATAGCAGCGTTATACTAAATTTAACTTAAATTGGGAAACACTTCCATACTATATGTGACTACGTTTAATTATATTATTTTTTAAGAATATGATCAACAATATAATATGGTTAAAAGACGTGTTAAATAGCTGGTATGGAAAAAATTTATGGAAAAAATTAAAATAAACACCCTTTCATTTACAAGATTTACTTCACATGTATTCTCTCAAAGCCAGAACATGTAGCAACTTATTTGGTGATTTGCAACGCTTAGGAGCCTGATCACATTTTATAGTATTCGAAGGATTAGGAACAATTACACGTTCAAAAATGTTACGTCGCACATTGTTTTTCAAAAGAATAACCTAATAGCACACATACACGTTTTTACATTTATTTCACTAACCATTGTTTATAACAATTAATCCAATGTTACTCATACCGTTAAATACGTTGAAATAGTCGACACTCCTTCCTTAAGCTGACTATCCTAGATTTCCACGTATTTCAAAACGTATACTCCATAATCATGGCTATCAGAACATCCACATAATGCATAATGAACAACTCAATAGGATAATAACAGAATATTTAACTTAATAATGAACATCAACAATCATTGACACTATTTTCAAGATCATCTTAATAATAAATTCTAAGCAAAAGTAAAACTCATAATTTTTTTTGCTGGCGTATCGCTGGACGAGTATACTCTAATTCAAATTTTTTCACCATTTTAATAAACAGAAAAATAATGTAATGCATGAAAGGTATTTTTTCAACACGATATAGCAGCATTATAACAAATTAAACGGAAATTTGGCAAACCTTCCACACCGTACGTGACAACGTTTAATTATATTATTTTTTAAAAAAATTTCCAACAATACAATATGAACAAAAGATATGTTAAATAATTGGTATGGACAAAATAAATGGAAAAAAATATAAATGAATACCTTTTCAATTACAACATTTACTCCACATATATTCGTTCAATTCCAAAACATGCAGAAACTAATTGGGTCATTTGCGATGCGTAGGAGCCTTGCCACGTTTAACAGTTTCCAGGTATTCTTTCAACAAGATATAGTAGCATTAAAACAAATTACACAGAAATTCGGAAACACTTCCGCACAATACGTGACTACGTTTTTTTTACGGTTAAAAATATGTGCCACAACATAATATGGACAAAAGATGTTGTGCTAAATAGTTGGTATAGACGAAATAAATGGAAAAAATCAAAATAAACACCCTTTCATTTTCAACATTTACTACACATATATTCTCTCAGAGCAGGAACATGCAGCAACTTATTGGGTCATCTGCGAGTATTAGGAGCCTTGCCACGTTTAACAGTTTCTGAACGATTCAGAACGATTGCACGTTTCAACATGCTACGTCGTACACTATTTTCTTGAAGAATAACCCAATCGCACACATACTGACGTCTAAAAAGACTTGATTGCTCCCGCAACAAAAAAACATACACATGTTTACATTTATTTCACCAACTATTTTTTATAACAGTTAATCCCATGTTACTCATACCGTTAAATACGTTGGCATAGTCGACTCACTTTCCTTAGGCTGGTCATCCTAGGTTTCCATGTATTTCAAAACGTATACTTCATATTCAAAGCTATCAGACATCCTCACAATGCATAATAAACAACTCACAACGCTAATAGCAGAAGTTTTAACTTAATAATGAAAATCAACGATCATAGACACATATTTTTAATAGCAACTTAACAAAAACATTAGACAAATTCTAAGCACAATTTTTAACTCACAAATTCGTTTGCTAGCGTATCGTAGGACGAGTATAGCAACATTATAATAAATTAAATGGAAATTGGTTAACCCTTCCACATCATTCGTGACTACATTTATTTATATTATTTATTAAAAATATGTGCCACAATATAATATGGACAAAAGATGTGTTAAATAGTTGGTATAGACAAAATAAATTGAAAAAATCAAAATAAACATCATTTCATTTACAACATTTACTCCACATATAGTACCAGAACATGCAGTAACAATTAGGTCATTTTTTATGCTTAGTAGCGTTGCCACGTTTAACAGTGTCCAAACGATTAGGAATAATTGCAAATTGTAAAATGCTACGTCGCACACTATTTTCTGGAGGAATAACCAAATCGCACACATAATGACTTCTAAAGAGATTTGATTGCTCTCACAACAAAAAACATACATATGTTTACATTTATTTCACAACCCTTTGTTTATAACCGTTAATCCAATATTATACTGTTAAATAAGTTGGCATAGTCGATTCTCCTTAGTCATCTTGGGTTTCCATGTATTTCAAAACTTATACTCCATAATTATGGCTATAAAAAAATCCACATATTGCATACTAAACAATTCAAAATGCTAATAGCAGAAGTTTCAACCTAATAATAAACATCAACAATCATTGGCGCATATTTTAAATTGCAACTTAATAAGAAAGTAAGACAAATTCTAAACAAAAGTTTTAACTTAGAAAAATCATTTGCTGGCGTATCATTGGACGAGTATAATCCAATTAAACTTTTTTCACTACTTTGTTAAACAACGATATAACGTAATGCACGTGTTAGACACGATATAACAGTATTAAAACAAATCGAACAAAAATTTGGAAACACTTCCACACAATACGTGGCTACATTTATTTACATTATTTGTTAAAAATATGTGCTACAATATAATATGTGTTAGACAAGTGCCTCTATGCTCAAGAGGGGGCAAATTGAGCTTAAAAACTTTTTCATAAATTCTTTTACAAATAATAGAAAAGCTTGAATGAATTGTATTTTAGTTGATATATGAGATTAAATGAAGATAAATATGAATACCAAGATACTATGAAATGCACAAAAACAAGAGTTTAGGGATACAGAGAATAACACCAAGCTTTATACTGGTTCAACAACAAACCACTTTGTGACCTACGTCCAGTCTTCGAATCTCTGTCACGCAAGAACTCTTGTATTAACTTCAACAAGTTACAAGCTAAGAGCACCCTTCTTAATTGGATACCCCACCAATTGCAAAAACCTCAAACTAGGGATACCTCACCCTAAGACTATCTTTGAAGGATACCACACCTTCAATGAACAAGAACTATTCCTCACCTGCACTCAACACTTTAATTTGGACTTACAAATATAAAGCTCTCAAAAGAGTAAATTATAAAACTTGAAGCATTAAGTGTATTTGATTAAAGGCTCTTTGTATAATGATACAAACAAGATAAAGGAGTCACAAAGAAAGCCTTAAGCAAAGCACAAGACCCTTTATTTAACAGGGTTGATGATAAAAGCACTTTTCTACTCAGTAATAAGCTTGCAGTGTGTGTTGTGATTTTCGTTAGAAGCCCCTTTTATAGACAGCAGAAATGACAAATGAAAATACTCAACAACTCATTAACATATTTGAATATGTATTCGAATATCGAGTTTCTGCCACTAAAATTTGAATTCGAAGGGCTTCATATTCGAATATATATTCGAATATGGAAGATCCATATTTGAATATGTATTCGAATATAATGATTCTGGAGAGTGGAGGTGCCAAGGCAAAACATCATTTTCGAATATGTATTCGAATTTGGCAAGCCATATTCGAATATATATTCGAATATACTATTTCTGGAAAATAGAGAAGCCAAGGCAACATGTCATATTCGAATATGTATTCGAATATAATGGTCAAAATATTCAAATTTTAATTTCAGAAACTTGATATTCGAATATACATTAAAAGAGACTTTTCTTAGTAAAAACCAAGTTTAAGTTTCGACTTTACAAACATCTAGAAAGTCTTTTCTATAAAGAAAATATTTCTAACAGAATTTTTAAGAAAATATGTTTTATTTGAAAAAACATTTTTGATTCATTTTTATAGAGCCTTAATCAAATTTAAATTTAAGCATAAATTAAATCCTATATACCCTTGTTGTTGCAATCTTGTTCATAGCGCTTGATCGCTTGATTTTCCATTCTTTGTTTGTTTTGGAATCATTGAAACACCAATCTTAGAGCGTTTAGAGCATTTGCATTTACAATATGAACTAAATATGTTGTGTTAAATAGTTGGTATGGACAAAATAAATGGAAAATTTAAAAAAGAACCGCATTTCATTTACAACATCTACTCTACATAAATTCGCTCAGAGCCGGAACATGCAGCAACTAATTGGGTCATTTGCGATGCTAAGGAGTCTTCCCACGTTTAACATTTAGTTCACCAACCTTTTTTTTAATAGTTAATCCAAAGTTACTTATACCGTTAAATACGTTGGCATAGTCAATTCTCCTTCCTTAGGCTGGCCATCCTAGATTTCCATGTATTTCAAAATGTATACTTCATAATCATGGCTATCAGATCATCCACCTAATGCATAATGAAAATGTAAAAATTCTAATAGCAGAAGTTTCAACTTAATAATTAACTTCAACAATCATTGACACATATTTTAAATTGCAATTTAATAACAAAGTCAGACAAATTCTAAGCAAAAGTTTTAACTCACAAAAAAACGTTTGCTGGCAAATCGCTGGACGAGGATACTCCAATTAAACTTTTTTTCACCACTTTGTTAAACAGCAAAATAACGTAATGTATGTAAGATATTTTTTGAACACGATATAGCAGAATTATAATAAATTAAACGGACATTGGGAAACACTTCCACACCATACGTGACTACGTTTATTTACATTATTTGTTAAGCATATGTGAAAAAACATAATATTGACAAACGATGTGTTAAATAGTTGGTATGCACACAATAAATGCAAAAAATCAAAATGAAAACCCTTTCATTTACAACATTTAATCCACCTATATTCGCTCAGAGCCCAAACATGCAGCAACTAATTGGGTCATTTGCAATGCTTAGGAGCCCTGTCACGTTTAACACTTTCCGAACGATTAGGAACAATTGCACGTTCCAAAATGCTACGTCGCACATTGTTTTACGCAAGAATAACCCAATTGCACACATACTGTCATAAAGAGATTTAATTTCTCCCGCAACCCAAAAAAACATAAACATGTTTACAATTATTTCATCAACCATTGTTTATAAAAGTTAATCCAATGTTAATCATACCGTTAAATACATTGGCATAGTCGACTCTCATTCCTTAGGCTGGCCATCCTAGGTTTCCATGTATTTCAAAATGTATAGTCCATAATGATGGCTATTAGAACATCCGCATAATGCATAATGAACAATTCAAAATGCTAAAAGTGGCACGGCTCCTAAACATTGCAAATGACCCAAATAGTTATGGCTATTAAAACATCCACATAATGCATAATGAAAAACTCAAAATGCTGGGGTATCGCTAGACGAGTATACTTCCATTCAACTTTTTTCACCACTTTGTTAAACAGTGAATACCATTACTCATGTCATTAAATACGTTGACATAGTCAACTCTATTACCTTATGCTTGCCATTCTAGGTTTCCATGTATTTAACTCACAAATTTGTTTGCTGGGTATCGCTAGACGAGTATACTCCCATTTAACTTTTTTCACCACTTTGTTAAATAACGATATAACATAATGCATGTCAGGTATTATTTTCAACACGATATAGCAGCGTTATACAAAATCAAAATTAAATTGGGAAACACTTCTATACTATATGTGACAATGTTTAATTAAATTATTTTTTAAAAGTATGTGCAACAATATAATATGGACAAAAGTTGTGTTAAACAGTTGGTATGGAATAAATTTATGGAACAAATTAAAATAAACACCCTTTCATTTAAAACATTTACTCCACATTTACTCCACATTTATTCCCTTAGAACCAGAACATGTAGAAACTTATTGGGTCATTTGCGATGCTTAGGAGCCTTCCCACGTTTAACCGTATCTGAAGGATTAAGAACAGTTGCACGTTCAAAAATGCTACGTCGCACAATATTTTCTGAAAGAATAACCCAATCGCTCACATACTGACGTCTAACGAAATTTGATTGCTCCCGCAACCAAAAAAACATACACATGTTTACATTTATTTGACCAATCATTGTTTATAACAGTTAATGCAACGTTACTCATACCGTTTAATACATTGGTATAGTCGCCTCTCTTTCGTTTAATATAAGTAAAAACATAATATAAACAAAAGATGTATTAAATAGTTAGTATGCACACAATAAATGGAAAAAATCAAAATGAACACCATTTCATTCCTAACATTTACTCCACAAATATTCGCTCAGAGTCGAAACATGCAGTAACTAATACGGTCATTTACGATGCTTTGGGGTCTTGCTACGTTTAACCGTTTCCGAATGATTAAGAACAATTGTACGTTCCAATCGCACACATACCGACGTCTAAAGAGAAATAACGTAATGCATGTAAGGTATTTTTATAGCACTCTATTTAACGGTAAAATAACGTAATGCATGTAAGGTATTTTTTTCAACATGATATAGCAGTATTATAACAAATTAAACGGAAATTGGGAAACACTTCTACACCATACGTGACTACGTCTCTTTACATTATTTGTTAAAAATATGTGAAACAATATAATATGGACAAAATATGTGTTAAATAGTTGGTATGGATAAAATAAATGGAAAAAATCAAAATGAACACCTATTCACTTACATTTACTCCACATATATTCGCTCAGAGCTGAAACATAGAGCAACTAATTGGGCCATTTGCGATGCTTAGGAGCCATGTAATGTTTAACAATTTTTGAACGATTTGGATTAATTACAGGTTCAAAAATGCTACGTCGCACACTGTTTTTCAAAAGAATAACCCAATCGCACACATACTGACATCTAAAGAGTTTTGATTGCTCCCACAACCATTGTTTATAACAGTAAATGCAATGTTACTCATACCGTTTAATACGTCGGTATAGTCGTCTCGCTTTCTTAGGCTGAGCATCCTAGGTTATTATGTATTTCAAAACGTATACTCCATAATCATGACTATCAGAACATCCACATAATGCATATTGAACAACTAAAAATGCTAATAGCAGAAGTTTTAACTTAATAAGCAACATCAACAATCATTCACACATATTTTAAATTGCAATTTAATAACAAAGTCAGACAAATTCTAAGCAAAAGTTTTAACTCATAAATTCGTTTGTTGGGGTATCGCTGGACGAGTCTACTACAGTTTAAATGTTTTTAGCACTTTGTTAAATAATGAAATAACATAATGCATGTAAGGTATTTTTTCAACACGAGTTAGCATCATTATAACAAATTAATCAAAAATTGCGAAACACTTCCACACCATGTGACTCAGTCTATTTACATTATTTATTAAAAATATATGCAAAAATATAATATGGACAAAAGATGTGTTAATTTTTTTGTATGGACAAAATAAATGGAAAAAATCATAATGAAAACCCATTCACTTACCACATTTACTCCACATATATTTGCTCAGAGTCGGTACATACAGCAACTAATTGGGTCATTTGCGATGCTTCGGAGCCACGTTTAAAAATTTCCAAATGATTAGGAACACTTTCACGTTCCAAAATGCTAAGTCGCACACTATTTTCTGGAAAAATAACCCAGCCGCACACATACTGACATCTAAAGAGATTTGATTGATCCTGCAACAAATACTCATGTTTACATTTATTTCACCAACTACTGTTTATTACGATTAATCCAATATTACACATACCGTTAAATATGTTGACATAGTTGATTGTCTTACCTTAGGCTGGTCAATCTAGGTTTCCATGTATTTTAAAACGTATACTCTATAATCATGTATATAAGAACATCCAGATAGTGCACAATGAACAACTAAAAATGCTAATTGCAGAAGTTTTATCTTATTAATGAACATCAATAATCATTGAATCATATTTAAATTATCAACTTAATAACAAAGTCAGACAAATTCTAAACAAAAGTTTTAAGTCACAAATTTGTTTGCTGGGGTATCGCTGGACTAATATACTACAATTCAACTTTTTGCATCACTTTGTTAAACAGCAAAATAATGTAATGATTGTAAGGTATTTTTTCAACACAATGTAACAACATTATAACAAATTAAACAGAAACTGGGAAACACTTTCACACCATACGTGACTATGTTTATTTACTGTATTTGTTAACAAAGTCGTGCAAAATGTTGAGTAGGAGTATATTTGTCCTGCGAAACGCCAGCAAACAAATTTGTGATTTAAAACTTGTGCTTAGAATTTTTCTGACTTTGTTAATAAGTTGCAATTTAAAATATGTGTCAATGATTGTTATGTTCATTATTAAGTTAAAACTTCTGCTATTAGCATTTTGAGTTGTTTATTATGAATTATGTGAATGTTCTGATAGCCATTATTATGGAGTATATGTTTTTAAATACAAGGAAACTTAGGATGGCCAGCCTACAAGGAAACCCATTTAACTTTTTTCACCACTTTGTTAAATAGCAAAAAAACATAATGCATGTAAGGTATTTTTTTCATCATGATATAGCAGCGTTATACTAAATTAAACTTAAATTGGGGAAACACTTCCATACTATATGTGACTATGTTTTTTATATTATTTTTTTTAAAATATGTGCAACAATATAATATGGACAAAGGATGTGTTAAACAGTTGGTATGGAATAAATTTATGGAAAAAATTAAAATAAATACCCTTTCATTTACAACATTTACTCCACATTTATTTTCACAGAGCCAAAACATGTAGCAACTTATTTTGTCATTTTTGACTCTTAGGAGCCTTGTTACATTTTATAGTATTCGAAGGATTAGGAATAATTGCACATTCCAAAATGCTACGTCGCACACTATTTTTCAAAAGAATAACCTAATCGCACACATGTTTACATTTATTTAACATCCCATTAACTTAATGCATTGTGATCAACTAAAAATGCTAATAGCAAAAGTTTTAACTTAATAATGAACATCAACTTAATAATGCATTTGCGACTTTAAGGTATTTTTTAAACACGATATAGCAGTATTATAACAAATTAAACGGAAATTAGGAAACACTTCCACACCATACGTGACTACGTTTGTTTTATTATATTATTTTTTTAAAAAATGTGCAACAATATAATATGCATAAAAAAAATTTGTTAAATAGTTGGTATGGACAAAGAAAATGTAAAAAATCAAAACAAACTCCCTTTCATTTACAACATTTACTCCACAAGTATTCGCTCAAAACCGAAAAATGCAGCAACTAATTGGGTCATTTGCGATGCTTAGGAGTCTTGCCTTGTTTAACAACTTCCGAACGATTAGAAACAATTGCACGTTTCTAAATGCTAAATCCCACACTTTTTTCCAAAAGAATAACCTAATCCCACACATACTAACGTCTAAAGAGATTTGATTGCTCCCGCAACAAAAAACATACACATGTTAGTATTTATTTCACCGACCATTGTTTATCACATTTAATCCAATGTTACGCATACCGTTAAATACCTTAGCATAGTCGACTCTCTTTCCTTAGGCTGGCCATCCTAAGTTTCCATGTATTTTAAAACGTACACTTCATAAACTATCAGAACATCCACATAATGCATAATGAACAACTAAAAATTATATAGCAAAAGTTTTAACTAAATTATCAACATCGATATTTTAAATTGCAACTTAGTAACAAAATCAGACAAATTCTAAGCACAAGTTTTAACTTAGAAATTCGTTTGCTGGTGTATCGTTGGACGAGTAAACTCCAATTCAAATTTTTTCACCACTTCGTTAAACAACAAAATAATGTAATGCATGTACGGTATTTTTTCAACACGATATAGCAGCATTATAATAAAGTAGATGGAAATTGGGAAACACTTCCACACCATACGTGACTACGTTTATTTACATTATTTGTTAAAAATATGTTCATTAAAATAATTTGGACAAAAACATGTGTTAAATAGTTGATATAGAAAAATTAATGGAGAAGATCAAATTGAACACTCCTTCATTTACAATATTTACTCCACATATATTCCCTTACAGTCGGAACATGCAGCAACTAATTGGGTCATTTGCGATGCTTATCCGTCTTGCAAAGTTTAACAGTTTCAGAACGATTAGGAACAATTGCATAACGATTAGGAACAATTGCACATTTCAAAATGCTACATTGCACATTATTTTTCGAAAGAATAATCCAATCGCACTGACGTCTAAAGAGATTTGATTGCTCCTGCAAAAAAAAATGACACTTGTTTACAATTATTTCACACACCATTGTTTATTAGAGTTCAACCAATGTTACTCATATTGTTAAGTACGTTGGCATAGTCGATTCTCCTTCAGTAGGCTGGTCATCCTAGTTTCCATTTATTTCAAAAAGTATACTCCATAATAATGACTATCAAAACATTTACACAATGCATAATGAACAACTCAAAATGCTAATCGCAAGAGTTTTAATTTAATAATGAACACCAACAATCATTGGCACATATTTTAAATTGCAACTTAATAACAAAGTCAGATAAATTCTAAGCACAACTTTTAACTCACAAATTCTTTTGTTGACTTATCGTTTGACGAGTGTACTCCAATTCAACTTTTTCACCATTTTGTTAAACAGCGAAATAACGTAATGCATGTAAGGTATTTTTTCAACACGATACAGGATCATTATAACAAATTAAACGGAAATTAGGAAACACTTCAACACCATATGTGCCTACTATATATGTGAAACAATATAATATAAACAAAAGATGTGTTAAATTGTTGGTATGGACAAAATAAATAGAAAACTTCATAATGAACACCCATTCACTTACCACATTTACTCCACATATATTTGCTCAGTGCTGGAACATATAACAACTAATTGAGTCATTTGTGATGCTTAGGAGCCATGTCACGTTTAACAATTTCCAAATGATAAGGAAGAATGACACGTTCCAAAATACTGCGTCGCACACTATTTTCTGGAAGAATAACCTAAACGCACACATATTGACGTCTAAACAGATTTGATTGCTCCCGTAAAAAAAAACATACACATGACTTCATTTATTTCACCAACCATTGTTTATAATCGTTAATCCAATGTTACTCGTTCGGTTAAATACGTTAGCATAGTCGACTCTCTTTCCTTAGGCTAGTCATCCTAGGTTTCCATGTGTTTTAAAATGTATACTTTATAATGATGTCTATCAGAACATCCACATAATGCAAAATGAACAACTCAAAATGCTAATAGCAGAAGTGTCGACTTAATAATGTACATTAACAATCATTGATGTATGTTTTAAATTGCAACATAATAACAAATTGAGACAAATTCTATGAAAAAGTTTTAACTCACAAATTTGTTTGCTTGCGTATCGCTGGACGAGAAACCTCTATCTCAATTCTTTTCACCACTTTGTTAAACAGCGAAATAACGTCATAGTTGTAAACTATTATTTCGACACGATATAGCAGCATACTAACAAATTAAACGGAAATTGGGAAAAACTGTAATTCCATTCATGACTATGTTTATTTACATTAGTTATTAATAATATGCACAACAATATAATATGGACAAAGATATGTTAAATAGTGGATAACACACAATAAATGGAAAAAATCAAAAATAACACCCTTTCATTTAGAACGTTTACTCCACATATATTCGCTTAGAGCTAGAACACACTGCAACTAATTGGGTCATTTGCGACGCTTAGGAGCCTTGACACGTTTAACAATTTCCGAACGATTAGGAACAGTTGTGTGTTTCAAAATGCTACATCGCGCATTGTTTTCTGGAAGAATAACCAAGTCGCACAAATACTGACATCTAAAGAGATTTGATTTTTCTTGAAACAAAAAAAATATACACATGTTTATATTTATTTCACAAAATATTGTTTATAACAGTTAACCCAATGTTACTCATTCCGTTAAAAATGATAGGATAGTCAACTCTCTTTGCTTAGGCTGGCAATCCTAGGTTTCGATGTATTTCAAAATGTATACTTCATAATCATGGCTATTAGAACATCCAAATAATGCAGAATGAACAACTCAAAATGCTAATATCAGAAGTAATAGCTCAATAATGAACATCAACAATCATTGACACATATTTTAAATTGCAACTTAATAACAAAATCAGACAAATTCGGAGCAAAAGTTTTAACTCGCAAATTCGTTTGCTTTGGTATCGCTGTATCAGTAAACTATAATTCCATATTTTTCACCCATTTGTTAAACAGGAAAATAACGTAATGTATGTAACGTATTTTTTCAACACGATATAACAGCATTATAACAAAATATATGGAAATTGAGAAACACTTCCACATAATAAATGGAAAAAATCAAAATGAACACCCTTTCATTTAAAACATTTACTCCACATATTTTGGCTTAGAGATGGAACATGCACCAACTAATTAGTTCATTTGCGATGCTTAGGAGCCTTGCAACGTTCAACAATTTCCAATTTATTAAGAACAACTGCACGTTCTAAAATGCTAGGCCGCACATTATTTTCCAGAAGAATAACAAAGTCGCACAAACACATAAGTCTAAAGAGATTTGATTGCTCTTGCAAAAAAAATTAATACACATGTTTACATTTAGTTCACAAACCATTGTTTATAAAAATTAATCTAATGTTAATCATTCTGTTAAAAACGTTTGCATAGTCTGTGCGATTGGGTTATTCTTCCGGAAAATAGGTAGCTACATAGAATTTTGGAACGTGTAGTTGTTCCTAACCATTTGGAAACTGATAAACGTGGCAACGCTCTTAAGCATCGCAAATGACCCAATTAGTTGCTGCATTTTCTGGCTCTGAACGAATATACGAAGAGTAAATGTTGTAAATGAAAGAGTGCTCAGGTTGATTTTTTCCATACCAACTATTTAACACAACTTTTGTCCATATTATATTGTTGCACATATTTTTAATAAATAATGTAAATAAACGTAGTCACGTACGGTGTGGAAGTGTTTCCCAATTTCTGTTTAATTTGTTATATTACTGCTATATCGTGTTCAAAAATACCTTACATGCATTACGTTATTTCACTGTTTAACAATGTAGTGAAAAATGTTGAACTGCAGTATACTTGTCCGGCGAAACGTTAGCAAACGACTTTGAGTTAAAATATGTTCTTAGAATTTTCTAACTTTGTTGTTAAGTTGATATTTAAAATATGTCTCAATGATTGCTAATGTTCAAGTTAAAATGTCTGCTATTACCATTTTGAGTTATTCATTATGAATTATGTGAATGTTTTGATAGCCCTGATTCTGGAGTATATGTTTTGAAATACATGGAAACTTAGAATGGCCAGCCTAAGGAAAGAGAGTCAACTAAGCCAACGTATTTTACAGCATAAGTAACATTGGATTAACTGTTATAAACAATGGTTAGTGAAATAAATGTAAACATGTGTATATTTTTTGGTTGATGGAACAATTAAATCTCTTTAGATGTCTATATGTGTGATTGGGAAATTTATTCAAAAAATAGTGTGCGATGTAGCATGTTGGAATTTGCAATTGTTCTTAATCGTTCGGAATTTTATAAACGTGGCATGGCTCCTAAGCGTCGTAAATGACCTCATTAGTTACTGCATATTCCGGCTCTGACTGAACAATTAATTCTATGTTACTCATACCATTAAATACATTGGCATAGTCGATTCATTTTCCTTAGGCTGGTCATCCTAGGTTTCCATGTATTTCAAAACGTATACTCCATAATCCTGTATTTCAGAACATCCACATAATGCATAATGAACAACTCGAAATGCTAATAGCAGAAGATTTAACTTAATAATGAACATTGACAATCAATGACACATATTGTAAATTGCAACTTAATAATAGGTAAAATCTAAGCACAACTTTAAATTCATAAATTTATTTGCTAACGTATCGCTGGACAAGTATACACCAATACAACCTTTTTCACTATATTGTTAAACAGCGGAATAACGTAATCAACGTAAGGTATTTTTTCAACACGATATAGCACAATATAATAAAATAAACAGAAATCGGGAATTACTTCCAGACCAAACGTCACTACGTTTAATTACATTATCTGTTAAAATATGTGCAATATAATGTGGACCAAATATGTGTTAAAAAGTTTTAACTCACAAATCCCCTTGCTGGGTATCGCTAGACGAGTATATTCTAATTCAACTTTTTTCACTCCTTTGTTAAACAGCGAAATAGCGTAATGCATGTAAGTTATTTTTTCAACACGATATAGAGATACTATATAAATTAATCTGAAATTGGGAAACATTTCCACACCATACGTGACTACATTTATATACATAATTTTTTAAAAATATGAGCAATAATATAATATGGACAAAAGATGTGTTAAATAGTTGGTATGGACACAATAAATGGAAAAAAATCAAAATGAACACCCTTTGATTTACAAAATTTACTCCACGTATATTCGCTAAGAGCCGGAACATGCCGCAACTAATTGGGTAATTTCCGATGCTTAGAAGTCGGGCCACGTTTAACAGTTTTCAAACGATTAGGAATAATAGCACGTTCCAAAATGGTACGTCAAAAATTGTTTTCCGGAAGAATAACTTTATCGCACTCATACCGTTAATCAAATATTACTTATACCTTTAAATACGTTTGCATAGTCGACTCTCCTTCATTAGGCGGGTCATCCAAGATTTACATGTATTTCAAAACGTATACTCCATAATCATGACAATCAAAACATCCACATAATTCATAATGAACAATCAAAATGCTAATAGGAGAAGTTTTAACTTAATAACGAACATAAAAAATCATTGGCACATATTTTCAATTGCAACTTAAAAACAAAGTCAGACAAATTCAAAGCAAATGTTTTAACTCAAAAATTCGTTTGCTGGGTATCGCTGGACAAGTATACTCCAATTCAACTTTTTTCACCACTTTGTTAAACAGCAAAATTACTTAATGCATGTAAGGTACTATTTCAACATGATATAGCAACATTATAAAAAATTAAAAAGAAATTGGGTTACACTTCGACACCTTATATGACTGTGTTTATTTACATTATTTGTTAAAAATATGTGTAACAATATAAGATGGACTAAAGATGTGTTAAATAGTTGCTATGGACAAAATAAATCAAAAAAACCAAAATGAACACCCTTTCTTTTATAACATTTACTCCACATATATTCGCTTAGAGTTGGAACATGCAGCAACTAATTGAGTCATTTGCGATGCTTAGGAGCCTTGCCACGTTTAATAGTTTCCGAACGATTAGGAACAAATGCATGTTTCAAAATGATACGTCACACACTTTTGTCTGGAAGAATAACTTAATCGCACACATATTGACGTCTAAATGGATTTGATTGGTTCTACACCAAAAAAAAACATACACTTGGAAACTATTGTTTATAACAATTAATTCCATGTTACTTATCGCGATAAATACGTTGGCATAGTTGACTATCTTTCCTTAGGCTGGCCATCGTAGGATTCCCTGTATTTCAAAACTTATACTTGATAAATATTTCTATTAGAACATCCACATAATACATAATGAATAACTCAAAATACTAGTAGCAAAAGCTTTAACTTAATAACAAAGTCAGACAAATTCTAAGCCAAAGTTTTAACTCACATATTCGTTTGCTAAGATATCGTTGGACGAGTATAGTCCAATTCAACTTCTTTCACCACTATGTTTAATAGCAAAGTAACGTAATGCATGTAAGGTATTTTTCGACACGATATAGCAATAATATAACAAATTAAATGGAAATTAGAAAATACTTGCATATCATACGTTACCACGTTTATTTCCATTATTTGTTAGAAAGTTGTGCAACAATATAACAAATTAAATGGAAATTGGGAAATACTTGCACATCATACGTTACCACGTTTATTTCCATTATTTGTTAGAAAGTTGTGCAACAATATAATAATGACAAAATGTGTTTAATAGTTGGTATGGATAAAATAAATTGAAAGAATCCAAATGAACTCCCTTTCATTTACAACATTTACTCCACATATATTCGCTCGGAGCCAGAACATGTAGCAACTAATTAGATCATTTGCGATGTTTAGGAGTCTGGCCGAGTTTAATAGTTTCCAAATTATTAGGAACAATTGCACGTTTCAAAATGTTACGTCGCACACTATTTTCCGGTAGAATGACTCTTTAACAATATTACTCATACCATTTAATACGTTGGCTTAGTTGACTCTCTTTCCTTAGGCTAGTCATCCCTACTTTTCATGTATTTCAAAATGTATATTCCATAATCATGGCTATCAGAACATCCTCATAATGCATAATGAACCATTAAAAATAATAATAGGATAAGTTTTAACATAATAATGAACATCAATAATCATTGACACATATTTTAAATTGCAACTTAATAATAAAGTCAATCAAATTTTAAGCACAAGTTTTAACTCACAATTTTGTTGTCGTATAACTGGTTGAGTAAACTCCAATTTAACTTTTTTTCACCACTTTCTTAAACAGTGAAATAATGTAATGCATGTAAGATATTTTTTTAAAACGATATAGCAACATTATAACAAATTAAACGGAAATTTGGAAACACTTCCACATCATATGTTACTATGTTTATTTACATTATTTGTTAAAAATATGTGCAACCATATATTATGGACAAAAGTTGTGTTAAATATTTGGTATTGACAAAATAAATGGAAAAACTCAAAATGATCACCCTTTAATTTAAAACATTTACTCTTTATATATTTGCTCAGAGCTAAACTAAGCTATAACGTATTGGGTCATTTACAACGCTTAGGAGGCTTGCAAAGTTTAACAGTTTTTGAATGATTAGGAACAATTGTACGTTCCAAAATGCTGCGTTGCTCTCTATTTTCCAAAAGAATAATCCAATTGCAAATATACTGACGCCTAATGAGATTTGATTGCTCCCGCAACAAAAAAAACATAAACATGTTTACATTTATTTGACAACCTTTATTTTTAATAGTTAATCCAATGTTACTTATACTGATAAATACGTTGGCATAGTTGATTCCCCTACTTTGGGTAGGTCATCCTAGGTTTCCATGTATTTCAAAACGTATACTCTATAATCATGGCTATTAGAACATCCACAAAATGGATAATGAATAACTCAAAATGCTAATAGCATAAGTTTTAACTTAATAATTAACATCAAGAATAATTGAAACATATTTTAAATTAAAACTTATTAACAGGCAAATTCTAAGAAAAAGTTTTATCTCACAAATTTATTTGCTGGGGTATCGCTACACGTGTATACTACAATTCAACTTTTTTACCACTTTCCTAAACAACGCAATAACGTAATGCGTGTAAGGTATTTTTTCAACACGATATAGCATCATTATAGCAAATTAAACCGAAATTGAGAAACACTTCCAAACCATATGTGACTACATATAATTACATTATTTGTTAAAAATATGTGCAACAATATAATATCGACAAAAGATGTGTTAAATAGTTGGTATGGACAAAATATACGCAAAAAATCAAAATAAAAATCCTAGAATTTTCAACAGTTACTTCATATTTATTCACTTAGAGCCAGAACATTGCGCAACTAATTAGGTCATTTGCGACGCTTAGGTCGCTTAGGAGCCAAAATGTTACGTCGCTCATTGTTTTTCAGAAGAATAACACAA
This sequence comes from Cyamopsis tetragonoloba, assembly GCA_037177725.1. Classification (NCBI taxonomy): domain Eukaryota; kingdom Viridiplantae; phylum Streptophyta; class Magnoliopsida; order Fabales; family Fabaceae; genus Cyamopsis; species Cyamopsis tetragonoloba. The sequence continues at coordinate 32,977,440 of CM074125.1, read as the reverse complement.
TTTCACACACTGATGTCTAAAGAGATTTGATTGCTCACAACAAAAAAAAGCAATCACATGTTTACATTTATTTCACGAAACATTTTTTTGTAACATTTAATCCTACAGTACTCAGAAGATCCACATAATGCATTTTGAACTCAAAATACTAAGAGCAGAAGTTTTAACTTAATAATGAACATTAACAATCATTGACACATATTTTAAATTGCAACTTAATATTGAAGTCAGACAAATTCTAAGCACAAGTTTTAACTCACAAATTCGTTTGCTGGCGTATCGCTAGACGAGTATACTTCAATTCAACTTTTTTCACCACTTTGTTAAATAGTGAAATAATGTAATGCATGTAACGTATTTTTCAACACGATATAGCAGAATTATAACAATTTAAATGAAAATTGTGGAACACTTCCACATCATGACTATGTCTATTTACATTATTTTTTAAAAATATAACAACAATATAATATGGACAAAAGATGTGTGAAATTGTTAGTATGGACACCCATTCACTTACCACATTTACTCCACATATATTTGCTAAAAGCTGGAACATACAGCAACTAATTGAGTTATTTGCGATGCTTAGGAGTCATGCCACGTTTAATAGTTTTCAAATAATTAGGAACATATGCACGTTCCAAAATGCTACTTCGCAAACTGATTTTCGGAAAAATAACTCAATCGCACACATACAGACGTCTAAAAACATTTGATTGCTCCAGCTAAAAAAAAAGCATACACATGTTTACAGTTTTTCCCTAACAATTGTTAATTACAGTTAATCCAATTTTACTCATACCGTTAAATACTTTGGCATAGTCGACTCTATTTCCTTAGGCTGACCATCATAGACTTTCATGTATTTCAAAACGTATACTCCATAAGGATTTTTCTAGCATGTGCAATATAACACAGGTTAAGTAACCATAAGTAGAAACAAAACACAACATTAATGGTTTGTCAAACTCAATTACATTAACTCAATATTGCACAGGTTAGAAAAACCCACTTCATAATTATGTCTATCAGAACGTCCACATAATGATGAACAACTCAAAATGCTAATAGCAGAAGTTTTAAATTAATAATGAACATCAACAATCACTGGCACATATTTTAGATTGCAATTTAATAACAAGATCAAACAAATTCTAACCAAAAGTTTTAACTCATAAATTCATTTGTTAGGGTATCACTAGCAAGTATACTCTCATTCAACTTTTTTCACCACTTTGTTAAACAGCGAAATAACGTAATGCATGTAAGGTGTTTTTTTCAACTCGATATAGCACCATTATAACAAATAAAACGGTAATTGGGAAACACTTTCACACCATACATATCTACGTTTAATTACATTATTCATTAAAAATATGTGAAACAATATAATATGGAGAAAAGATATGTTAAATAGTTGGTATGAACAAAATATATGGAAAAATCAAAATGACCCTTTCATTTTAATCATTTACTCGACATTTATTCACTCATTGCCGGAACATATCGCAAATAATTGGGTCATTTGTGACGCTTAGGAGCTTTGCCACGTTTAACAGTTTCAGAACGATTGAGAAAAATTGCATGTTTCAAAATGCTTTGCCGCACACTATTTTCCAGAAGAATAACTCTATCGCACACATACTGATGTCAAAAAAGAATTGATTGCTCTTGCAACAAAGAAAACACACACATCTTTACATTTATTTCACCATCCATGGTTTATAGCAGTTATTCCAATATTACTCATACCGTTAAATAAGTTGGCTTAATTGACTCTCTTTCCTTGGGCTGGCCATGCATGGTTTCTATGTATTTCAAAATGTATATTCCATAATCATGGCTATCAGAACATCCGCATAATGCATATTGAACAACTCAAAATGCAAGTAGCAGAAGTTTTAACTTAATAAGAAACATCAACCATCATTAGCACATATTTTAAATTGCAACTTAATAATAAAATCAGACAAATTCTAAGCAAAAGTTTTAATCATCAATTTGTTTGCTTGGGGTATCACTAGACGAGTATACTACAATTTAAATTTTTTAGCACTTTATTAAACAATGAAATAACGTAATGCATGTAAGGTAATTTTTAAAAATGATATAGCAGCATTATAACAAATTAAACGAAAATTGGAAAACACTTCCACACCATACATGACTATGTCTATTTACATTATTTATTAAAAAAATTTGAAATAATATAATATGGACAAAAATGTGTTTAATAGTTGGTATGGACAAAATAAATAGAAAAACTCGAAATGAACACCTATTCAGTTACATTAACTCCAAATATATTCTCTCAGAGTCGAAACAAATAGCAACAAATTGCGTCATTTGCGATGCTTAGGAGCCCTCCCACATTTAACAATTTTCGAATGATTTGGAATAATTAAACGTTCCAAAACGCCACGTCAAATAAAGTTTTCCAGAAGAATAACCCAATCGCACACATACTGACATCTAAAGAGATTTGATTGCTCTTGGAACCAAAAAAACATACAGATGGATACATTTATTTCACCAATCATTGTTTATAAAAATTAATGCAACATTACTCATACCATTTAATACGTTGGTATAATCACGTCTCTTTCCTTAGGCTGGCCATCCTAAGTTACCATGTATTTTATAACGTATACTCCATAATCATTGCTATCAGAACATCCATATAATTCATAACGAACAATTCAAAATGCTAATAGCAGAAGTTTTAACTTAATAAATAACATCAACAATTATTGGCACATATTTTATATTGCAACTTAATAACAAAGTCAGAAAAAATTCTAAGCACAAGTTTTAACTCATAAATTCGTTTGCTGGTGTATCGCTAGACGAGTGTACTCCAATTCAACTTTTTTCACCCCTTTGTTAAACAACGAAATAACGTAATGCATGTAAGGTATTTTTTCAACATGATATAGCAGCATTATAACAAATTAATCAGAAATTGGGAAACAATTCCACACCATACGTGACTAAGTCTATTTTCATTATTTGTTAAAAATATGTGGAAAATATAATATGGACAAAAGATGTGTTAAATTTTTTGTATGGACAAAATAAATGGAAAAAATCATAATGAATACCCATTCACTTACCACATTTATTTGCTCAGAGCCGGAACATACAGCAACTAATTGGGTCATTTGCGATGCTTAGGAGCCAAGCCACATTTAAAAGTTTCCAAATGATTAGGAATAATTGCACGTTCCAAAATGCTTCGTCGCACACTGTTTTCCGGAAGAATAACCCAATCGCACCAACGTACACATGTTTACATTTATTTCACCAACCATTGTTTATAACAGTTAATCTAATGTCACTCATACCGTTAAATACGTTCACATAGTCGACTCATTTTCCTTAGGCTGGTCATTCTAGGTTTTCATGTATTTCAAAACGTATACTCCATATTCAAAGCTATCTGACATCCTCACAATGCATAATGAACAACTCATAATGCTAATAGCAGAAGTTTTAACTTAATAATGAAAATCAACGATAATTGACACATTTTTATTAGCAACTTAACAAAAAAAGTGAGACAAATTATAAACAAAAGTTTTAACTCACAAATTTGTTTGCTGGGTATCGCCAATCGAGTATACTCCCATTTAACTTTTTTCACCACTTTGTTAAATAGCGAAATAACATAATGCATGACAAGTATTTATTTCTACACGATATAGCAGCGTTATACTAAATTTAATGAGAAACACTTCCATGGTATATGTGACTACGTTTAATTATATTAGTTTTTTTAAAATATGCACAACAATATAATAGGGTTAAAAGATGTGTTAAACAGTTGTTATGGAAAAAATTTATGAAAAAAATTAAAATAAACACCATTTCATTGACAACATTTATTTCACATTTATTCTCTCAAAGCCAGAACATGTACCAACTTATTTGGTCATTTGCAATGCTGATCAAATTTTATAGTATTCGAAGGATTAGGAACAATTGCACGTTCAAAAATGTTACGTCGCACATTGTTTTTCACAAGAATAACCTAATCGCACACATTCAAGTTTTTACATTTATTTCACTAACCATTGTTTATAACAGTTAATTCAATGTTACTCATACCATTGAATACGTTGGAATAGTCGATACTCCTTCCTTAGGCTGACTATCCTAGGTTTCCACGTATTTCAAAACGTATACTCCATAATCATGGCTATCAGAACATCCACATAATGCATAATGAACAACTCAATATGCTAATAGCAGATATTTTAACTTAATAATGAACATCAACAATCATTAGCACATATTTTAAATATCATCTTAATAACAAAGTCAGATAAATTCAAAGTAAACGTTTTAACTCATAAATTTGTTTGTTGGCGTATCGCTAGACGAATATACTCCAATTCAACTTTTTCACCATTTTAATAAACAGCGAAATAACGTAATGCATGAAAGGTATTTTTTTAACACGATATAACAGCATTATAACAAATTAAACGGAAATTAGGAAAAACTTCCACACTATACGTGACAACATTTAATTACATTATTTTTTTAAAAAATGTCCAACAATACAATATGTACAAAAGATATGTTAAATTGTTGGTATGAACAAAATAAATGGAAAATATATAAATGAGCACCTTTTCAATTATAACATTTACTCCACAAATATTTGCTCAATTCCAAAACATGCAAAAACTAGTTGGATGATTTGCAATGTATATTCCAGATATTCTTTAAACAAGATTTAGCAGCATTAAAACAAATTAAACAGAAATTCGGAAACACTTCACACAATACATGACTATGTTTATTTACATTATTTGTTAACAATATGTTCCACAACATAATATGAACAAAAGATGTTATCGTAAATAGTTGTTATAGATAAAACAAATGGAAAAAATCAAAATTAACACCCTTTCATTTTCAACATTTACTGCACATATATTCTCTCAGAGCAAGAACATGCAGCAACTTATTGGGTCATTTGCGACTATTAGGAGCATTGCCACATTTAACAGTTTCCGAACGATTCAGAACGATTGCACGTTTCAACATGCTACGTAGCACACTGTTTTCTAGAAGAATAACCCAATCGCAACGTCTAAAGAGACTTGATTGCTCCCGCAACCAAAAAAATATACACATGTTTACTTTTATTTCACATACCATTGTTTATAACAATAAATCCAATGTTACTCATACCATTAAATACGTTGGCATAGTCGACTCACTTTCCTTAGACTGGCCGTTCTAGGTTTCCATATATTTCAAAAAGTATACTTCATATTCATAGCTTTCAGAACATCAACACAATGTATATTGAACAACTCACAATGACAATAGCAGAAGTTTTAACATAATAATGAACATCAACAATCATTGACACAGATTTTAAATGGCAACTTAATTACAAAGTCAGACAAAGTCTAAGCAAAAGTTTTAACTCACAAAAATCATTTGCTGGTGTCTCACTGGACTAATATAATCCAATTCAACTTTTTTTACCTTAAACAACGAAATAACGTAATGTATGTAAGATATTTTTTCAACAACATATAGCAGCATTAAAACAAATTAAACGGAAATTGGGAAACACTTCCACACAATACGTGACTACGTTTATTTATATTATTTGTTAAAAATATGTGCCATTATATAATATGCACAAAAGATGTTGTGTTAAATAGTTGTTATGGACAAAATAAAAGGAAAAAATCAAAATGAACACGCTTTCATTTACAATATTTACTGCACATATATTCTATCAGAGCCGGAACATGCAGCAACTAATTGGGTCATCTGCGACGCTTAGGAGCCTTTCCATGTTTAACAGTTTCCGAACGATTCGGAACGATTGCACGTTTCAACATGCTACGTCGCACACTTTTTCTGGAAGAATAACCCAATCGCATACATATTCATGTCTAAAGAGATTTGACTCCTCCCACAACAAAAAAACATACACATGTTTACATATATATCGCAACCCATTGTTTATAACAGTTAATCCATTGTTACTCATACCGTTAAATATGTTGGCATAATCGACCCTCTTTCCTTTGGCTGGCCATACTAGGTTTCCATGTATTTCAAAATGTATACTCCATATTCATGGCTATCAAAAATGCAACAACTAATTTGGTGATTTGCGATGCTTAGAGCCTTGCCACGTCTAACAGTTTCTGAACGATTAGGAACAATTGCACGTTCGAAAATGCTACAACGCACATTGTTTTCCGAAAGAATAACCCAATCGCACACATTGCATCTAAACAGATCTAATTGCTCCCGCAAAAAAAAAAACATACACAAGTTCACATTTTTTTGTCACCAACCATTGTTTATAACAGTTAACCAATGTTACTCGTATCGTTAAAAATGTTTTCATAGTAGACTCTCTTTCCTTAGGCTAGCCATCCAAGGTTTCCATGTATTTCAAAATGCATACTCCATAATCATGACAATCAGAACATCCACATATTTCACAATGAACAACTCAAAATGCTAATAGTAGAAGTTTTAACTTAATAATGAACATCAATAATCATTGACAAATTTTAAATTGCAACTTAACAACAAAGTAAGATAAATTCTTAGCACAAGTTTTAACTCACAAATTCGTTTACTGCCGTATTGCTAGACGAGTATAATGCAATTTAAATTTTTTCAACACTTTGTTAAATAGCGAAATAACGTAATGCATATAAGGTATTTTTTCAACACGATATAGCAGCATTAAAACAAATTAAACAGAAATTAAAAACACTTCCGCACAATACATAACTACGTTTATTTACATTATTTGTTAAAAATATGTGCCACAACATAATATGAACAAAAGATATTATGTTGAATAATTGTTATGGACAAAATAAATGGAAAAAATCAAAATGGATATACTCTCATTTACAATATTTACTCCACATATATTCTCTCAGAACTGGAACATTCCGTAACTAATTGGGTTATTTGCGACGCTTAGTAGTCTTGCCACGTTTAACAGTCTTTGAACGACTCGGAACGATTGCACGTTTCAACATGCTACGTCCCACACAGTTTTCCGGAAGAATAACACAATCGCACACATTTTGACGTGTAAAGAGACTTTATTGCTCCCGCAACAAAAAAACATACACATGTTTACATTTGTTTATAACAGTTATTCCAATGTTACTCACACTGTTAAATACGTTGGCATAGTCGACTCACTTTCCTTAGGCTGGCCATCCAAGGTTTCCATGTATTTCAAAACGTATACTTCATATTCAAAGCTATCAGACATCCTCACAATGCATAATGAACAACTCACAACGCTAATAGCAAAAGTTTTAACTTTATAATAAACATCAACAATCATTAACACATATTTTTAATAGCAACTTAACAACAAAGGCAGAGAAATTCTAAGTACAAGTTTTAACTCACACATTCGTTTGCTGGCATATCGCATGACAAGTATACTACAATTCAACTTTTTTCACCACTTTGTTAAGCAACGTAATAACGTAATGCAAGTAAGGTATTTTTTCAACATAGTATAACATCATTATAACAAAAATTGGTAAACACTTCTACACCATTTGTGACTACGTTTATTTACATTATTTGTTAAAAATATGTGCCACAATATATTATGGAAAAAAATTGTGTTAAATAGTTGGTATAGAAAAAATAAATTCAAAAAATCAAAATGAACATCATTTCATTTACAACATTTACTCCACATATAGAGCTGGAACATGCAGTAACTAATTGGGTCATTTTTTATGCTGAGTAGCCTTGCCACGTTTAATAGTATCCGAACGATTTGGAATAATTCCAAGTTCCAAAATGCTACGTCGCACGCTATTTTCTAGAGGAATAACAAAATCGCACACATAATGACATCTAAAGAGATTTCGTTGCTCTGGCAACAAAAAAAACATACACATGTTTACATTTATTTCACAACCCTTTATTTATAACAGTTAATCCAATATTATACCGTTAAATAAGTTGGCATAGTCGATTCTCCTTCCTTAGGCTGGCCATCTTAGGTTTCCATGTATTTCAAAACGCATACTCCATAATCACAGTTATCAGAAGTGTTAACTTAATGATGAACATCAACAATCATTGGTGCATATTTTAAATTGTAACTTAATAACAAAGTTAGACAAATTCTAAGGAAAAGTTTTAACTCAAAAAAAACGTTTGCTAGAAAATCGCTGTACGAGTATAATGCAATTCAACTTTTTTCACCACTTTGTTAAACAGCAAAATAACATAATGCATGTAAAGTATTTTTTCAACACGATATAGCAGAATTATAATAAATTAAACGAAAATTGGGAAACACTTCCATAGCACACATGACTACGTTTATTTATATTATTTGTTAAAAAATATGTTCCACAACATAATTTGGACAGAAGATGTTATGTTAAATTTTTGGTATGGACAAAATAAAATATAAAAATCAAAACGAACACCCTTTCATTTACAACCTTTACTCCACATATATTCACTCAAAGTGGGCACATGCAACAACTAATTGGGTCAACTACGATGTTTAGGAGCCTTTCCACGTTTAACAGTCTCCGAACGATTTGGAACGATTGCACGTTTCAACATGCTACGTCGCACAATGTTTTTTGGAAGAATAACCCAATCGTACACATACTGACGTTTAAATAGACTTGATTGCTCCCGCAACAAAAAAAACATACACAAGTTTATATTTATTTCACGAACCATTGTTTATAACAGTTAATCCAATGTTACTCATACCGTTAAATAGGTTGGCATAGTCGACTCATTTTCCTTAGGCTGGCCATTCTAGGTTTTCATGTATTTCAAAATGTATACTCCATATTCAAAGCTACCAGACATCCATATAATGCATAATGAACAACACACAAGATAATAGTAGAAGTTTTAACTTAATAATGCAAATCAACTATCATAGACACATTTTTAATAGCAACTTAACAAAAACGTTAGATAAATTTTAAGCATAATTTTTAACTCACAAATTCGTTTTCTGGCGTATCGTAGGACGAGTATACTACAATTCAGTTTTTTTCACCACTTTATTAAACAACGAAATAACGTAATTGGTTAATACTTCCACATCATTCGTGACTATGTTTATTTACTTTATTTATCAAAAATATGTGCCACAATATAATATGGACAAAAGATGTGTTAAATAGTTGGTATAGACAAAATAATTTGAAAAAATCAAAATGAACACCATTTTATTTACAACATTTACTCTACATATAGAAGCAGAACATGCAGTAAAAATTGGGTCATTTTTTATGCTTAGTAGCCTTGTCACGTTTAACAGTGTCCGAACGATTAGGAATAATTGCAAGTTCTAAAATGCTACGTCACACACTATTTTCTGGAGGAATAACCAAATCCCACACATAATGACATCTAAAGAGATTTGATTGCTTTCGCAACAAAAAAAACATACACATGTTTACATTTATTTCACAACCCTTTGTTTATAACCGTTAATCCAATATTATACTGTTAAATAAGTTGGCATAGTCGATTCTCCTTCCTTAGGATGGTCATCTTAGGTTTCCATGTATTTCAAAACGTATACTCCATAATCATGGCTATAAAAAAATCCACATATTGCATACTAAACAATTCAAAATACTAATAGCAGAAGTTTTAACTTAATAATGAACATCAACCATCATTTTGAATATTTTAAATTGCAACTTAATAACAAAGTCAGACAAATTCTAAGCAAAAGTTTTAAGTCAGAAAAATCATTTGCTGGCGTATCATCGGACGAGTATAATCCAATTAAAATTTTTTCACTACTTTGTTAAACAACGAAATAACGTAATGAATGTGTTAGACAGAATATAGTAGTATTGAAACAAATCGAACAGAAATTTGGAAACACTTCCACATAATACGTGGCTACATTTATTTACATTATTTGTTAATAATATGTGCTACAATATAATGTGTTAGACAAGTGCCTCTATGCTCAAGAGGGGGGCAAATTGAGCTTAAAAACTTTTTCGTAAATTCTTTTACAAATCATAGCAAATCTTGAACGAATTGTATTTTAGTTGATATATGAGATTAAATGATGATAAATATGAATACCAAGATACTATGAAATGCACAAAAACAAGAGTTTAGGGATAGAGAGAATAACACCAAGCTTTATACAGGTTCAACAACAAACCACTTTGTGACCTACGTTCAGTCTTCGAATCTCCGCCACGCAAGAACTCTTGTATTAACTTCAAAATGTTACAAGCTAAGAGCACCCTTCTTAATTGGATACCCCACCAATTGCAAGGACCTCAAACTAGGGATATCTCACCCTAAGACTATCTTTGAAGGATACCACGCCTTCAATGAACAAGAACTATTCCTCACCTGCACTCAACACTTTAATTTGGACTTACAAATATAAAGCTCTCAAAAGAGTAAATTATAAAACTTGAAGCACTAAGTGTATTTGATTAAAGGCTCTTTGTATAATGAAACAAACAAGATAAAGGAGTGACAAAGAAAGCCTTAAGCAAAGCACAAGACCCTTGATTTAATAGGGTTGATGATAAAAGCACTTTTCTACTCAGTAATAAGCTTGCAAGTGTGTGTTGTGATTTTCGTTAGAAGCCCCTTTTATAGACTGCAGAAATGGCAGATGAAAATACTCAACAACTCATTAACATATTTGAATATGTATTCGAATATGACACTTTCATATTCGAATATGTATTCGAATATCGAGTTTCTGCCATAAAAATTTGAATTCTAAGGGCTTCATATTCGAATATATATTCAAATTTGGAAGATCCATATTCGAATATGTATTCGAATATAATGATTTTGGAGAGTGGAGGTGCCAAGGAAAAACATCATTTTCGAATATGTATTCGAATTTGGCAAGCCATATTCGAATATACTGTTTCTGGAAAATAGAGAAGCAAAGGCAACATGTCATATTCGAATATGTATTCGAATATACTGGTCAAAATATTCAAATTTTAATTCCAGAACCTTGATATTCGAATATACATTAAAAGAGACTTTTCCTAATAAAAACCAAGTTTAAGTTTCGACTTTACAAACATCTAGAAAAGTCTTTTCTATAAAGAAAATATTTCTAACAGAATTTTTAATATTTTTCTAAAAATATCTTTTATTTGAAAAAACATGTTTGATTCATTTTTCAAGAGCCTTAATCAAATTAAATTTAAGCATAAATTAAATCCTATATACCCTTGTTGTTGCAATCTTGTTCATAGCGCTTGATCGCTTGATTTACCATTCAAGGCTTGATTCTTGATTTGTTTTGGAATCATCGAAACACTAATCTTAGAGCGTTTAGAGCATTTGCATTTACAATATGGACCAAAGATGTTGTGTAAAATAGTTGGTATGGACAAAATAAATGTAAAAAGTAAAAAAAGAACACCATTTCATTTACAACATCTACTCCACATAAATTCGCTCAGAGCCGGAACATGCAGCAACTAATTGGGTCATTTGCGATGCTAAGGAGCCTTCCCACGTTTAACATTTAGTTCACCTACCTTTTTTTTAACAGTTAATCCAATGTTACTTATACCGTTAAATACGTTGGCATAGTCAATTCTCCTTCCTTAGGTTGGCCATACTAGGTTTCCATGTATTTCAAAACGTATACTCCATAATCATGGCTATCAGATCATCCACATAATGCATAATTAAAAATTCAAAATACTAATAGCAGAAGTTTCAACTTATTAATTAACATCAACAATCATTGGCACATATTTTAAATTGCAATTTAATAACAAAGTCAGACAAATTCTAAGCAAAAGTTTTAACTCACAAAAAAATGTTTGCTCGCAAATCGCTGGACGAGGATACTCCAATTAAACTTTTTCCACCACTTTGTTTAACATCAAAATAACGTAATGCATGTAAGGTATTTTTTCAACACGATATAGAAGAATTATAAAAAATTAAATGGAAATTGGGAAACACCTCCACACCATACATGACTACGTTTGTTTACCTTATTTGTTAAGCATATGTGAAACAACATAATATTGACAAAAGATGTTTTAAATAGTTGGTATGCACACAATAAATTCAAAAAAATCAAAATGAACACCCTTTCATTTACAACATTCAATCCACCTATATTCGCTCAGAACCGGAACATGCAGCAACTAAATGGGTCAATTGCGATGCTTAGAAGCCCTGCCACGTTTAACAGTTTCCGGACGGTTAGGAACAATTGCACGTTCCAAAATGCTACGTTGCATATTTTTTTATGCAAGAATAACCCAATTGCACACATATTGTCATCTAAAGAGATTTGATTTCTCCCGCAACCAAAAAAACATAAACATGTTTACAATTATTTCACCAACCATTTTTTATAAAAGTTAATCCAATGTTAATCATAACATTAAATACATTGGGATAGTCGACTCTCATTCCTTACGCTGGTCATCCTAGGTTTCTATGTATTTCAAAACGTATAGTGCATAATGATGGCTATCAGAACATCCACATAATGCATAATGAACAGTTCAAAATGCTAAAAGTGAAAAGGCTCCTAAACATCGCAAATGACCCAAATAGTCATGGCTATTAGAATATCCACATAATGCATAATGAAAAACTCAAAATGTTGGGGTATCGCTAGACGAGTATACTCCCATTCAACTTTTTTCACCACTTTGTTAAACAGTGAAATAACGTAATGCATCTAAGGTATTTTTTCAACACGATATAGCAGCATTAAAACAAATTAAATGGAAATTGAGAAACACTTCCATATCATACGTGACTACATCTATTTACATTATTTGTTTAAAATATGTGCAACAATATAATCTGGACAAAAGATGTGTTAAATAGTTGGTATCGACAAAAAAAAATGGAAAAAATCCAAATGAACACCCATTCACTTGCCGCATTTAATCCACATATATTCGCTTATAGCTGGAACATACCGCAATTAATTGGGTCATTTGTGATGCTTAGCAGCCATGACAAGTTTAATAGTTTCCAAATGATTAGGAACAATTGCACGTTCCAAAATACTATGTCTCATACGTTTTTCCGGAAGAATAACCCAATCGCACACATATTTACATTTATTTCACCAACCACTGTTTATAAGAGTTAATCCAATGTTACTCTTGTCGTTAAATACGTTGGCATAGTCGACTCTATTACCTTACGGTTGCCATTCTAGGTTTCCATGTATTTAACTCACAAATTTGTTTGCTGGGGTATCGCTAGACGAGTATACTCCCATTTAACTTTTTTTCACAACTTTGTTAAATAACAAAATAATGTAACGCATGTCAGGTATTTTTTCAACACGATATAGCAACGTTATACTAAATTAAACTTAAATTGGGAAACACTTCCATACTCTATGTGACAACGTTTAATTATATTATTTTTTAAAAGTATGTGCAACAATATAATATGGACAATAGTTGTGTTAAACAGTTGGTATGGAATAAATTTATGGAACAAATTAAAATAAACACTCTTTCATTTAGAACATTTACTCCACATTTATTCTCTTAGAGCCAGAATATGTAGAAACTTATTGGGTCATTTGCGACGCTTAGGAGCCTTTCCACGTTTAACCGTATCCGAAGGATTAGGAATAGTTGCATGATCAAAAATGCTACGTCGCACAATATTTTCTGGAAGAATAACCCAATCGCACACATAATGAGGTCTAAAGAAATTTGATTGCTCCCGCATCAAAAAAATATGTGTGTTTACATTTATTTCACCAAATATTGTTTAAGTACCGTTTTTTTTAACAGCTAATCTAATGTTACTCATACCGTTAAATACGTTGACATAGTCGACTCTCTTTCCATAGGCTGACCATCCTAGGTTTCCATGTATTTGAAAACGTATACTCTAAAATCATGGTTATCAGAACATCCACATAATGCATAATGAATAACTCAAAATTATAATAGCAGAAGTTTTAACGAAATTATGAACATCGATATTTTAAATTGCTACTTAATAACAAAGTCAGAAAAATTCTAAGCACAAGTTTTAACTCACAAATTCTTTTGTTGGTGTATAGTTGGACGAATAAATTCCAATTCAACTTTTTTCACCACTTTGTTAAGCAGCAAAATAACGTAATGCATGTAAGATACTTTTTTAACACGATATAGCAGCATTATAACAAATTAAACGGAAATTGGGAAACACTTCCACACCATACGTGACTACGTTTATTTACATCATTTGTTAAAAATATGTGCAACAATATAATATTGACAAAAGATGTGTTAAATAGTTGTTATGGACAAAAATAAATGGAAAAAGTAAAAATACACACCCGTTCATTTACATCATTTACTTCACAAGTATTTGCTCAAAACTGGAAAATGCAGCAACTAATTGGGTCATTTGCGATGCTTAGGAGCCTTGCCATGTTTAACAGTTTCCAAACGATTAGAAACATCCGCACGTTTCTATTCGAATATGCCTTGCCATATTCGAATAGAAAATGATAGTTCATATTCAAATATTTTACTTATCTTTATCCTTCTTTTGACCATTATACTTACAACTAACCCTTCTTCATTTTCTTTGTAAATTGTAATCAATCCCTTAAGTCTTAAATCTTTTTTATGGATTTTCGGGATGTTACAATTCTACCTCCCTTAAAATAATTTTGCCCTCAAAATTAGCGATTACCTCAACTATGTAAATAATTCAGGATATGTGCTCCTCATATCTTGTTCCTTCTACCAAGTGATTTCTGATGAATCAATGTTACCCCAGAGGACCTTCACTAATGGGATCACCTTGTTCCTTAGTGTCTTCTCTCCTCGGTCTAAAATCCTCATAGGCTTCAACTGATATGAGACGTTGGGCTTCAACGAGATGTCATCAGTTTCCAAAACATGTGATGGATCAGACACGTACTTCTGGAGTTGGGATACGTGAAAAACGTCATGATGGTTCGAAAGATGAGGTGGCAAAGCGAGTTGATAAGCAACAGGTCCTACTCTCCGAAGAATCTGATAAGGACCAATGAATCGGGGTTGCAACTTCTTTGTTTTCATTGCTCTGCCAACAACGGTGTAAGGTGTGACCTTCAAAAGCACATGATCTCCCTCTTCAAATTCCAAAGGCTTCCTCCGCTGATCTGCATAACTCTTCTGGTGGTCTTGGGCTTTCTTTAAATTTTCCTGATACGCCCAATCTTGTCTGTTGTTTCTTGTACCAGATTCGGTCCCAACAACAACTTTTCTCCTGTTTCAAACCAACAAACTGGCGACCGGCATTTTCTCCCATAGAGTGCTTCATAGGGCGCCATGCCTATACTCGAATGAAAACTGTTGTTATAGGCAAACTCAACTAATGGCAAATACTTTCCCCAGTCACCGCCTTCTTCTAGTACATAAGCCTGCAACATGTCTTCCAAAGTCTGTATGGTTCTTTCGGACTGTCCGTTGGTTTGGGGATGGTGAGAAGTACTCAGATGTAGCCGAGTCCCAAAAGCTTTTTGCAATGCTCCCCAAAAGCGAGAAGTAAACTTAGGGTCTCTGTCAGAGATAATACTGGTCGGTGCTCCATGTAGTCGGACTATCTTTGCAATATACAACTTGGCATACTTCTCCACGGAATAAGTGGTCTTGACGGGCAAAAAGTGGGCAGTCTTAGTCAATCTGTCAATGATAACTCAGATTGAGTCGTGTCCTGCTGGTGTTCTAGGTAATCCAACCACAAAGTCCATGGCTATTGACTCCCATTTCCACTCTGGATTGTCCAATGGCTGAAGCGGTCTGGAGAGTCTTTGGTGTTTAACTTTTATTTTCTGGCAAGTAAGACACTTGGAGACGAATTCTGCAATATCTTTCTTCATTCCAGGCCACCAGAATAGCTTCTTCATGTCTTTGTACATTTTTGTAGCTCTAGGATGTACCGAGTACTGGCTTCTGTGACTCTCTTCCAGCACTATCTTCTTGACCTCTGCATCATTCAGAATACACACTCTGTCTCTGAACAAGATCATTCCAACACCAGTTACCGAGAAATCATCTTGCTCCTTGAACTTCTGTAATTCATAATCCCGTTGCTGTGCTTCTTGGATTCGGTCTCTGAGTGTATTCTTCAAGTCAAGTTTATACACAGAGATGCTATCATCGTAGCAAGACACATCCAAGTGTAGGTCTCTGAATTTCTCCAAGAGCTCCATCTGATGAATCATCATAGTTGACACGCGTAAGGATTTTCTGCTTAAGGCATCGGCCACTACATTAGCTTTTCCCAGATGATACTTCAACTCAAAATCATAATCTTTCAGGAATTCCATCCATCGCCTCTGCTTCATGTTCAGCTCCTTCTGATTGAACAAGTACTTCAAACTTTTGTGGTCACTGAACACTTCAAATGTGACTCCGTACAAGTAGTGCGTCCAAACTTTCAACGGAAAAACTACTGCAGCTAACTCCAAGTCATGTGTTGGGTAATTTGCTTCATGCGGTCGTAACTGTCGGGAAGTGTAAGCAACAACTTTCCTTCTTGCATAAGTACACACCCCAAGCCTTGCTTAGACGCATCACAGTACACTTGAAAATTCTTGTTCGGATCAGGAATTACCAACACCGACGCTGTTGTCAGGTTTTCCTTCAACAATTGAAAACTGTCTTTGCACTTGACATCCCACACAAACGGAACACCCTTCCTTGTTAACTTAGTCAAGGGAATGGAAATCTGAGAGAATCCTCTGATGAATCGCCGGTAGTATCCTGCTAATCCCAGAAAACTTCGAATTTCTGTGGCATTGATTGGTCTTTCCCACTTCATTACCGCTTCAACTTTGCTTGGATCCACAGCCACACCATCTTTGTTAATCACGTGGCCTAGAAATTGAACTTCCTCCAGCCAAAAATCACACTTATCCAATTTAGCATACAGTTGCTTCTCTCTGAGTATTCCCAGCACCAATCTCAAATGCTTTTCATGTTGTTCTGTAGTCTTGGAGTAGATGAGAATATCGTCAATAAATTCTACAACAAACTTGTCCAAGTAGGGTCAGAAGATCCGGTTCATGTAGTCCATGAAAATTGCAGGAGCATTTGTCAATCCGAACGGCATCACCAAGTACTCATAATGACCATACTGTGTCCGGAAAGCAGTCTTAGGAATATCTTCAGGCTTGATTCTGATTTGATGATATCCAGATCGAAGATCAATCTTTGAAAACACCTTGGCTCCCCTTAACTGATCAAGTAAATCATCAATTCGCGGCAAAGGATACTTATTCTTCACTGTTAGCTTGTTCAACTCTTTGTAATCTACACATAGCCGCAATTTCCCATCTTTCTTCTTGACAAGCAATACTGGGGCTCCCCACGGTGAAGTGCTTGGTCTAATGAACTGCTTCTACATAAGTTCTTCAATCTGCCACTTTACTTCTGCCAATTCCAACGGTGCCATTCGATATGGTGCGTTAGAGACAGGTCCAGCTCCCGGAATTAACTCAATCGAGAACTCTACTTTCCTTCCGGGTGGCAAGGATTCTATGTCTTCGGGAAATACATCTGGAAAGTCTCGGACTATAGGGAGAGAATCAACATGCACCGAATTCTTAACATTGCTCATACAAACAATCAAATACTTTGGGCCAATATCATACTTAGGCAGACTAGGAAAATCAGAAGTAGGATGATGCATACAGTAAATCTCCTAGCCTCTGTCTGGAATATGCATGGTCTTGGTGGCACAATCGATTCTGACCTTGTGAGCTTTGAGCCAATCCATGCCTAAAATCACATCTAGCTCCTTCATCGGTAAGCAGTACAGATCTATGTAGAAAGTCATGCCTTGAAAATCTAGGAACATTGGGGAACACATGGTCGTCGTACAGATGTTCTCTTCAGAGGGAGTAGATACTAACACTTTGTAAGGTAGCTTAGACATAGGAAAATAAATTCGCTTTTCACAATTTAAGGAAATGAATGAATGAGTGGCACCCGAGTCAAACAAGATGTGAACAGGATGTGATTTGATTAATCCCATACCTTGGATAAGATCCTTGGAATGGTCAGCCTCCTCTGCATTCAACGTGTAAACTCGGCCTCTCACAGGATTCTTCTTCTTCTCCTTATCCTCAGCTGGCTTCTAATATTTGTCTATGTAACGCCCCAATTTATATTAAGCAGAGTGAGCTATTCAATTAAAGTTATTAAGGCTAATTCATCATACTCGTATCGAGAGGTTAAATTTCGAGTAAAATTTTTCGAAACTTAATAGTTGTATATTCGAAACGGTAATGAGACCTAGTCAAATGAAAGTTTAGATTTGGTAACTAACACACATACGATAAGCTAATATAACATAGATATATTAATTAGTCAGATAACAAAACATAAATTACCGGGAATCCTAGACGACATGACAAAAAAAATACTCTACCACTCGAAGAGTAGAAGATGTCACACATAGGAAATGCACTGATCAAATATTACAGCCATCCAAAATGTCTTAACGAAAATATAACTAAATAAAGGACGCTGCACTCTCCATCCCAGTATCTTCACTCGGATCACTCTCAGGAGAGCTCTCCCTAGGCGAGTCGAAGAACCAACCCTGGCCACCAGAGTACTGCTCCATAAGAGACGAAGTGAAATAAGAACGATGAGAAGCGGGTCGGAACGCTGCGGGTACAGGCATGAGACCAGGGGGTGTCCGAATAACCAACGTCAAAGTCGCTCCAATGTAAGTGGACCGGAGCATCGGTACTGACGGATGAGATATCCAGAAGGATACTTCTCCTACAGAAGTGGACGTCCCACGAGATACATCATGCTCCCAGTAGCCAAATTCAATCGGACAGTTGATTTCCAAGAGGGTCTCTCGAGCCGCCATCTATTGTATCGCGTAATAGATATATACATAGACAGATAAATACAACACAAAACAGAGGAGTGAGATACAGCAAAGTTTGGTAGAAGTAGAGTCAGGATATTTAGATTTTTAAACAGAAAATCTATAATAGCTTACAATTGATATTGTCACTCGTAACATCACACAACATGCACATTCAAGGGTACCATAATGCATGAGACTCCAAAAAAAAAACGACATCATCGCTAGCGACTCTTTCTATTAAGGAGGTGACCGGGAGTCATACTTCGTTCGTACAAGTCCATGTACCTCAGTACTCTCCACCGATCCAGAATATACTTATAGACGTGTCGAGGTAACCGAGCTTTTTCAGTGAGTAGCCCGACATCGGGGAGCTACCACCGAGTCCCCTAGGCATCTCACACTCTGGTTAAAGCCCCCAAAGGCCAAAACCCACTCCCTAGAGTATAACGTTATTGTGCCAACGCACCACTTTTACCTTTTATTCCTCCTTAATAGAAGTTTTCGAAAATACTATTTTCAAAACATACAATTTCAGGGTGTTTTAGTACTTTTAAGCATAGTTTATCACAAGGATTCAACCAGGTTCACATCCCATCCATACAACTAGGCTCAAACAACATTTTGCAAGAAAGATTGCTAATCACACCACCTTGTCAAATCCTTTACCATAGATTTCAGTTTAATTCTCAAAAACAAAGCAATTATCATGGTATTCATATAATACTCCTAATAGGGAGAATACACCTTTAAAAGTCATATATTCAATTTTCACATTTTCTATATTCTTCTTTTGGCACTTAGGCCTTTATTAACTTCTACTATTAACACCATTGTTTGAAATTTACTTTAGTCCTTCTAGACATGTTATCATTTAAACCATATCCAAAAATTATAGGAATTTATAAATAAGTCCAAAACAATCATTTAGCCTTGAAAACATCATTAACATCTTAAAAATGATTTATTTGGTATTAAAAGCTCATAAATTTCGAATATTCAAAAGTTGAAGGAAAAGTGGTTTTTCCTTTGTTTCAGTGACTCTTCAGCATCCTGTCCTTTCTTTAAAAGGGGTAAAATAAATATTAAACAATTTTATTTGGTCTCCAATTAATTTATACAGTTACTTCACAGTGTTAGGGTCAAAATAGAATTTTTCCAGAATTTGTAAAAATACTTAAGATGGCCAGAAAAATCCTTCTTTCAAACTGTACAGGATCTGGCAGTAGCTAGTCTAAAAAGTATAATAAATTCATACGTGCCCAGAAAAATATGAATTTTTGATATGATATAGTAGATATATTAACACACAACATATAAAGTTTTCAAGAATTTTTGAGAAGTAATACAGTGCGAAATATTTTCTCAAGGTTACAACTTTTTCCAGCAAAACAGAAAACTACAGTAACAGGATCTTCATCTTCAACGCTTTTTATAAAATCACTCAGTTACTAAAAGTTTATGAAACCAATACAGAAATGATCCACTTTGAGTCTAGTTTTTCATAAAAATTTTCCTAAGTTAAATCTGTTTCCCAAATGGTGCAGAAAAACCAAAACGTTCTGACTGTTCCGGAAATGACCTTGTGTCACTCAAAACTCCATATAAAATCAAACACAAGATCAAAAATTACAAATGATACCAATCTGGAAAGCTAACACACAGATCTATCATCATACAAATTTTCGTACGCATCTAAACAGAATAAGAGCTTTAATGATACACACAAAGTAACTCCAGTAGCATGAACTCACCAGACAGAATAGAGCAATAATGTTTCAAGAATCAAAATAAGGTCTTAACATCATCCAAAAATTATGAAACTTTACCAGTAGTTAAAACACATCTTAAAATGATTTTTAAGAATGGAGCTGAATTATCCAATGATCAATTCCCAAAATATGGGCTCTAAATCAACAGGCATAAGACAGAACCAGCTTTGAAAGTTAATAAATGAAGAGGGTCTAGGGCCAACCCTCACCCAAATACCCAACTAAATTCTACACTAAGCTATTCTCACTTCCCCTTACCAAGGTTATCTTCAAGGATTAAAGGGGTTGATGAAGGGTAGAGCTTCCAAAGTTATCACTACAAGCAACACCAACTTTGGACTCAAGAAAATTTTAGAGAGAAAGGAGAAGAGAAGCTTGTGCTTTGGTGTGTTTGGAAGTGAAGTAGAGTCCCCTATTTATAGAGGAAGTGGGCTGAGTTTTTTGAGGGGTCTTGGAGTGTTTGGAGAGCTTTGTTGAATAGTTGAGGGGTACATGAAGGCATGGTGTGAATAGTTGGAGTGGTTGAAGCAAATCAAGTTCCCTATGTCTAGGGTATGGTTTGACCACATGGAGAGTATGGAGTGTTAGAGGGATTTGTCTTTTATTGATTAATACTCTAGAATGTAGATATGTTTGGAATAACTGGTATATTTCGATCGTTATGCGTGCACTATAAAATTAAAAACGCAACGAAAAATTCTAGAATTAAAATATATCGTTCTCCAATATTTTCTACAGCAGTTGTCTACTAGCCGACACCGCGGCCAAGGATTGCTCAGCAAGCTGACATGCCTGAATCAAAGTCTGGTACTCCCGAATTTGCTGAGTGATCACCAAGTTCCTGACCTCCGGTCTAAGTCCTTGTTCAAATCTCTTGGATTTCCATGCCTCATGAGGTTGGTTCTGAAGATTGTTCGAGAATTGGGCTAAACTCTCGAATCTGGTAACATATTCATCTACCGTCATGTCTCCCTGTTGCAGTGTTAGAAATTCTATCTCCTTCTGATCTTTCACATTCGAGGGAAAATATTTGTTCAGGAACAGAGTTTTAAATTCTTCCCATATCACATTTCCTCCTATTGCCTCCATATGATCACGATACCGTTTCTACCACTGTGCCGCTTCTCCTCTCATGCTATAGGTAGCTAATTCTACCTTGTCCTGGTCAGCAGATCTAGTTATTCTAAATATCTCCTCCAACTGATCTAGCCACTCTTCTGTTACCATGGGGTCTCTTCCACCAGAGAAGATGGGTGGGTCATGTCTATTGAAACTCTGATATCGGTCTACACGTCCTTGCGCCTCCAACATCTGAGTCATGGCCTGTGCCATTTGTTGTATTAATGGAGAATCACTTGGGGTTGGTGTCGCATTAGTGTTAGTACGAGGTCTACCGGGTGGTCTGCCTGCCATGTCTTCCCACATACAACGCACCACACTGAGTTGATCAGGCTCAATATAATGAATCGCATACGGTCAACATCTCAGGTTAAGACATGACTTAATTCTCTGGACTTTTATTTAAGTTACGCATTGGGATAACACAGTCCGGATAGGACCAAACTGCTCTGATACCAAATTGTAACACCTAGATTTTTAGGGTAGTTTTTTTTATCAAAAAACAAACAGAACACAGCGGAATTTAATAAAATATATACATATTTCAAAATACAAGTGTTTATACTACAGTCCAGAGAATATATACATGTCCAGCTAAGGTAGCCATACAAAGACTCAAATGACTACCTAAGTAACAAAACAGGCTGCAAAACTGGTCACGCGCTGACACCCTCTGAGTCCGAGCCACCTGCAATACTGTAACCGTCAGTTATATGCTCAACATATAACTGAGTAACCCGTCGGCCATAAAAACAGTTTTATACAGTATTACAGCCAGTCTAACTGGAAAACCGTCCCAAATCCAAGCCCTACCAAACATACACACAACAAGTATAATTTCAATCACATAGATATCCATGCATGATCATTTTCCAATTCCATTTCTTTCCTCTTTAACGGGAAACCCTGTGCACCGGGAATCCACCAAAACATGTGGCAATAACGCGTATTGAGCTCATCATCATCACGGTCCTGGCGAGCGTCCCCCCAAGGATCCTCCTGCCGGGCTACTAACTCTCTCTCGAGCTAGCCCAGGGAACCATCTACCTCGTGAAGATAGTACCCTTTGTACTTAGACTACCTACCTCGTGAAGATAGCCTAGTACTTCAGGTTATTTTTCCCCATTTCGGGATAACCCTACATTCTCATCTTTTTCTCATATTTTGCTCTGTCCTCTTACCCGGTCTACTTCCGGCAGAACTTAACCCTTTTGCTCAATATCTATTGAGTGGGAAAGGTCCTCTTACCCGGTCTACTTTCGGCAGAACTTAACCCTCTTGCTCAATTTCTATTGAGTGGGAAGAGCCTCATTTAACATTTCCATTTACAGTTCTAATGCATCACACATTCATATTTAACATATAGCATATAAACAACGATTTCCAATATGCACTTATCCGACTACAATCTCTCATTTATTCGGATTCTGTGTGACAGATGTGTTATATTCATATATCTATTTGAACATGGCATTCCATATTCAAACACATATTTGAATATACTACTACTGGGACTCGATCCTTTTTCAAACCAATTTGAAATAATTTCAATACCAGATTCCCAGTTAGTGTCACATTTAAAACCATATGTGACAACATTTAATTATAATATTTTTAAATAAAATGTACAAGAATATAATATGGACAAAAGATGTGTTAAATAGTTGGTATGGGCAAAAAAATATGGAAAAAATCAAAATCAACACCCTTTGATTTGAAACATTTACTCCACATATTATCACTTAGAGTTGGAACATGAAGCAACTAGTTGGGTCATTTGCGATACTTAGGAGCCTTGCGACGTTTAACTGTTTCCGAATGATTAGATACAGTGGCCCATTTCAAAAAGGTACGTCCCACACTGTTTTCCGGAAGAATAACTCAATCGCAAATATACTGACGTCTAAATATTTTGATTGCTCTCGCAACAAAAAAGAACATACACATGTTTACATTTATTTCAACAACCACTTTTTATAACAGTTAATACAATGTTATTCATACCGTTAAATACGTTGGCAATGTCGACTCTGCTTCCTTAGGCTGGCCATCCCAGGTTCCGATGTATTTCAAAATGTATACTCGATAATCATGGCTAACAGAACATCCATATAATGCATAATGAACAACTCAAAATGCTAATAGCCGAAGTTTTCACTTAATAATGAACATCAATAATCATTCACACATATTTTAAATTACAACTTAATAACAGAGTCACACATATTCTATGAACACAATAAACGAAAAAAACAAAAATGATCACCCTTTAATTTACAACATTTACTTCACATATATTCGGTTAGATCTGGAACATGCAGCAACTAATTGGGTCATTTGCGATGCTTACGAGTCTTGCCACGTTTAACTGTTTCCAAACGATTAGGAACAATTGCACGTTTCAAAATGCTACGCCGCATAGTGTTTTCCAGAAGAATAACCAAGTCGCACAAATACTGTCGTCTAAAGAGATTTCATTGCACTTGTAACAAAAAAAATATACATATGTGTACATTTATTTCACAAACCATTGTTTATAACAGTTAATCCTATGCTACTCATTCCTTTAAAAACGTTAGCATAGTCCACTCTTTTTCTTTAGGCTAGCCATCCTAAGTTTCCATTTGTTTCAAAACGTATACTCCATAATCATGTCTATCAGAGCATCCACATAATGCATAACAAACAACTCAAAATGGTAATAGCAGAAGTTTCAATTTAATAATGAACATTAACAATCATTGATACATATGTTAAATTGTAACTTAATAATAAAGTGAGACAAATTCTAAACTCACAAATTTGTTTGCTTGCGTATCGTTGAACGAGTAACCTGTAATTCAATTCTTTTAACCACTTTGTTAAACAGCGAAATAACGTAATGCATGTAAAGTATTATTTCGACACAATATAGCAGCATAATAACAAATTAAAAGGAAATTGGGAAAAACTTTAACACCATTCATGACTATGTTTGTTTCATCAGTTGTTAAAAATATGCGGATTAATATAATATGGACAAAAGATATGTTAAATAGTGGATAACACTCAATAAATGGAAAAAGTCAAAAATAACACCCTTTCATTTAGAGCATTTACTCTACATATATTCGCTTAGAGCTAGAACACACTGCAACTAATTGGATCATTTGCGATGCTTAGGAGCCTTGACACGTTTAACAATTTCCGAATGATTAGGAACAATTCCGTGTTTCAAAATGCTACGCCGCGCATTGTTTTCTGGAAGAATAACCAAGTCGCACAAATACTGACGTCTAAAGAGATTTGATTTCTCTTGAAACAAAAAAAATATACACATGTTTATATTTATTTCACAAACCATTGTTTATAACAGTTAACCCAATGTAACTCATTCCGTTAAAAATGTTAGGATAGTCGACTCTCTTTCCTTAGGCTGGCAATCCTAGGTTTTGATGTATTTCAAAATGTATACTCCATAATCATGGCTATTAAAACATCCACATAATGCAGAATGAACAAACTCAAAATGCTAATATCAGAAGTAATAGCTCAATAATGAATATCAACAATCATTGGCACATATTTTAAATTGCAACTTAATAACAAAATCAGACAAATTCAGAGCAAAAGTTTTAACTCGCAAATTTGTTTGCTTTGGTATCGCTGTACCAGTAAAATACAATTCCATTTTTTTCACCCATTTGTTAAACAGGGAAATAACATAATGTATGTAACGTATTTTTGCAACACGATATAGCAGCATTATAACAAAATAAATGGAAATTGGGAAACACTTCCACACAATAAATAGAAAAAATCAAAATGAACACCCTTTCATTTAAAACATTTACTCCACATATTTTTGCTTAGAGATGGAACATGCAGCAACTAATTAGGTCTTTTGCGATGCTTAGGAGCCTTGTAACATTTAACAATTTCCAAATTATTAGGAACAAAGTCGCACAAATACATACGTCTAAAGATATTTGATTGCACTTGCAACAAAAAAAATATACACATGTTTACATTTAATTCACAAACCATTGTTTATAACAGTTAATCCAATGTTACTCATTCCGTTAAAAACGTTTACATAGTCTGTGCGATTGGGTTATTCTTCTGGAAAATAGTGAGCAACATAGCATTGTGGAACGTGTAGTTGTTCCTAATCATTCGGAAACTGATAAACGTGGCAAGGCTCCTAAGCATCGCAAATGACCAATTAGTTGCTGCATTTTCCGGCTCTGAACGAATATATGAGGAGTAAATGTTGTAAATGAAAGAGTGCTCATGTTGATTTTTTCCATACCAACTATTTAACACAACTTTTGTCCATATTATATTGTTGCACATATTTTTAATAATAATGTAAATAAACATAGTCACGTATGGTGTGGAAGTGTTTCCCAATTTATGTTTAATTTGTTATATTACTGCTATATCGTGTTGAAAAAATACCTTACATGCATTACGTTATTTCGGTGTTTAACAATGTAGTGAAAAATGTTGAACTGCAGTATACTTGTCCAGCGAAATGTTAGCAAACGACTTTGAGTTATCTTCTTAGAATTTTTCTGACTTTGTTGTTATGTTGATATTTAAAATATGTCTCAATGATTGCTGATGTTCATTATTAAGTTAAAACTTCTGCTATTACCATTTTGAGTTATTCATTATGAATTATGTGAATGTTCTGATAGCCATGATTGTGGAGTATATGTTTTGAAATACATGGAAACTTAGAATGGCCAGCCTAAGGAAAGATAGTCGACTATGCCAACGTATTTTACAGGAGTAACATTGGATTAACTGTTAAAATAAATGCAAACATGTGTATATTTTTTGGTTTCTGGAACAATTAAATCTCTTTAGACGTCTATATGTGTGTGATTGGGAAATTCATTCAAAAAATATTGTGCGACGTAGCATGTTGGAATTTGCAATTGTTCCTAATCGTTCGGAATTTTATAAATGTGGCATGGCTCCTAAGCGTCGTAAATGACCTAATTAGTTACTGCATATTCCGGCTTTGAGTGAATAAATGTGGAGTAAATGTTGTAAATTAAAGGGTGTTTATTTTGATTTTTTCCATTTATTTTGTCCATACCTACTATTTAACACATCATTTTTTATCCATAATATATTGTTGCACATATTTTTAACGAATAATGTAAATAACCGTAGTCACGTATGGTGTGGAAGTGTTTCACGGTTTCCGCTTAATTTGATATAATGCTGCTATATCGTGTTGAAAAAATACATTAACAGAAATACGTTATTTCGCTGTTTAACAAAGTCGGGAAAAAAGTTGAATTTGAGTACTCTTCTAGTGATACATCAGCAAACGAATTTGTGACTAAAAACTTTTGCTTATAATTTGTCTTACTTTGTTATTAACTTTCAATTTAAAGTATGTATCAATAAATGTTCATTTTCATTATTAAGTTGAAACTGCTGCTATTAACATTTTGGATTGTTCATTATACATTATGTAGACGTTTTGAAATATATGATTATGGAGTATACTTTTTGAAATACATGGAAACCTAGAATCACCAATCAAAACTCTATAAACAAACAGGTTTTGGCATAGTCGATTCATTTTCCTTAGGCTGGTCATCCTAGGTTTTCATGTATTTCAAAACGTATACTCCATAATCCTGTATTTCAGAACATCCACATAATGCATAATGAACAACTCGAAATGCTAATAGCAGTAGATTTAACTTAATAGTGAACATTGACAATCACTGACACATATTGTAAATTGTAACTTAATAATAGGTAAATTCTAAGCACAAGTTTAAATTCATAAATTTATTTGTTGACGTATCGTTGGACAAGTATACTCCAATACAACCTTTTTCACTACTTTGTTAAACAGCGAAATAATGTAATGAACGTAAGGTATTTTTTCAACACGATATAACACAATATAATAAATTAAACAGAAATTGGGAATTACTTCCAGACCAAATGTGACTACGTTTAATTACATTATCTGTTAAAATATGTGTAATATAATATGGACAAAAGATGTGTTAAAAAGTTTTAAT
Source organism: Cyamopsis tetragonoloba (assembly GCA_037177725.1). Lineage (NCBI taxonomy): Eukaryota > Viridiplantae > Streptophyta > Magnoliopsida > Fabales > Fabaceae > Cyamopsis > Cyamopsis tetragonoloba. The sequence goes on along the minus strand of CM074125.1, from coordinate 32,949,614 downwards.
TGACAAATTCCCTTGCTGGGTATCGCGCGACGAGTATACTCTAATTCAACTTTTTTCACTCCTTTGTTAAATAGTGAAATAGCGTAATTCATTTAAGTTATTTTTTCAACACGATATAACAATACTATATAAATTAATCTGAAATTGGGAAACACTTTCACACCATACGTTACTACATTTATTTATATAATTTTTATATCATTCACATTCAAACATTCACAAAAAGAATTCCAGTAATCCCATATTTGAATATCAACATCTCATATTCGAATATTATGTGACAAATTTGATATATCCAATTATCTATTCGAACATGACCCACCACGTTCAAACACATATTTGAATATACTAACCTTTGGACTTATCCGTCAAAGTCAAAGTCTCTATTTCGTCACATTACAATCTGGAATCCTTTATGTCCATCTTCCTTATGAATTCATCATCATTCACATTTCCAATCACACATTCATAACAAGCATATAACGTATAAATAAGGGTTTCCAATATACTCTTATTTGATTACCAAACCCTCATTTGTTTGGATTCTATGTGACACCCGTGTTATATTCATATATCTATTTGAACATGGCATTCCATATTCAATTACATATTTGTATATGCTAATACTGGAACTCAATCCTTTTCAAATCAATTTGAAATAATTTCAATATCAGATTCTCAGTTAGTATCACATTTAACTCTGGAAAACCTTATTTATACCTTTAACATATTTCACAACAACACATGCATCATCTATCAGCATAAGGCATATCAAAATCATACCATATCATGCATATTTCACACATAGTATGCATATTTCAATCATTCATAAGCAAAACATGACAGTTGATTTCCCTAACAACATATTTCTAGCATTCCCTAGTCACATGTTCCTAAATTCCAAGTATTTAAGGATTTGGGGTTTTCAGGGTTACCTGGAACTCCCTGAATCCTTTATCCTTCGCTTCCAAACCCAAATTCCCACTCTGATTCCTTTGTTGTAGTTGCCTCTGAATCTGAATCAAATAGTTTGGGAACCTAAGTCTTTTGAAATGGAAGCCTTAGGGTTGGAGAGTTGTGACGTAGTTGGTTTAGGAACAGAGGTTTTTGGTGTGAGAAGTGAGGAAATATGAAGAACAGTCCCTTTTGGACAAGGCACCCGTATGTATAGAGTTTGGGCTCCATATTCGAATACCATATTCGAATATGGGGTTCCTGTTTTCAATTCCTCACCTGCATATTCGAATATATGCTTTCATATTCGAATATAGGCTTGCATATTCAAATACCATATTCGAATATGGGGTTCATGTTTTCAACTCTTCACCTGTATATTCGAATATAAGCTTTCATATTCGAATATAGACTTGCATATTCGAATACCATATTCGAATACCATAGTCGAATACTATATTCGAATACTATATTCAAATATCATATTGGTTTGTACAAAATTCTCTTAGCTTTCCAATGCCTTTGGTTTCACTCAATTTGGAGGTCTACAACTCTAGTTATGACCAAATTACTGAGACAGGGTCTATATGAAAGTATCTAACCCTTCTTCATTTTCTTTGTAAATTCTAACCAATCCCTTAAGTCCTAAGTCTCTTTGTTGGATTTTTGGGATGTTACAATTAGGAACAATTGCACGTTCCAAAATGGTACGTCAAAAATTGTTTTCCGGAAGAATAACTTAATCAAACTCATACCGTTAATCCAATATTACTTATACCTTTAAATACATTTACATAGTTGACTCTCCTTCATTAGGCTGGCTATCCTAGGTTTACATGTATTTCAAAACGTATACTCCATAATGATGGCTATCAGAACATCCACATAATGCATAATGAACAATCAAAATGCTAATAGGAGAAGTTTTAACTTAATAACGAACATAAAAAATCATTGGTACATATTTTCAATTGCAACTTAAAAACAAAGTCAGACAAATTCAAAGCAAATGTTTTAACTCAAAAATTCATTTACTGGGTATCGCTAGACGAGTATACTCCAATTCAACTTTTTTCACCACTTTGTTAAACAGCAAAATTACTTAATACATGTAAGGTACTATTTCAACACAATATAGCAACATTATAAAAAATTAAACGGAAATTGGGTTACACTTCGACACCATATATGACTATGTTTATTTACATTATTTGTTAAAAATATGTGCAACAATATAAGATGGACTAAAAATGTGTTAAATAGTTGCTATGGACAAAATAAATAAAAAAACCAAAATGAACACGCTTTCTTTTATAGCATTTACTCCACATATATTCACTTAGAGATGAAAATGCAACAACTAATTGGGTCATTTGCGATGCTTAGGAGCCTTGCCACATTTAATAGTTTCCGAACAATTAGGAACAAATGCACATTTCAAAATGATACGTCACACACTTTTTCGTGGAAGAATAACTCAATCGCACACATACTGACATCTAAATGGATTTTATTGCTTCCGCAACAAAAAAAAATACACTTGGCAACTATTGTTTATAACAATTAATTCCATGTTACTTATCTCGATAAATACGTTGGCATAGTCGACTATCTTTCCTTAAGCTGGCCATCGTAGGATTCCTTGTATTTCAAAACTTATACTTGATAAATATTTCTATAAGAACATCCACATAATGCATAATGAATAAGTCAAAATACTAGTAGCAAAAGCTTTAACTTAAGAACAAAGTCAAACGAATTCTAAGCCAAAGTTTTAACTCACAAATTTGTTTGCTGAGGTATCGTTGGACGAGTAAACTCCACAAGTATTCGCTCAAAACCGAAAAATGCAGCAACTAATTGGGTCATTTGCGATGCTTAGGAGTCTTGCCTTGTTTAACAACTTCCGAACGATTAGAAACAATTGCACGTTTCTAAATGCTAAATCCCACACTTTTTTCCAAAAGAATAACCTAATCCCACACATACTAACGTCTAAAGAGATTTGATTGCTCCCGCAACAAAAAACATACACATGTTAGTATTTATTTCACCGACCATTGTTTATCACATTTAATCCAATGTTACGCATACCGTTAAATACCTTAGCATAGTCGACTCTCTTTCCTTAGGCTGGCCATCCTAAGTTTCCATGTATTTTAAAACGTACACTTCATAAACTATCAGAACATCCACATAATGCATAATGAACAACTAAAAATTATATAGCAAAAGTTTTAACTAAATTATCAACATCGATATTTTAAATTGCAACTTAGTAACAAAATCAGACAAATTCTAAGCACAAGTTTTAACTTAGAAATTTGTTTGCTGGTGTATCGTTGGACGAGTAAACTCCAATTCAAATTTTTTCACCACTTCGTTAAACAACAAAATAATGTAATGCATGTACGGTATTTTTTCAACACGATATAGCAGCATTATAATAAAGTAGATGGAAATTGGGAAACACTTCCACACCATACGTGACTACGTTTATTTACATTATTTGTTAAAAATATGTTCATTAAAATAATTTGGACAAAAACATGTGTTAAATAGTTGATATAGAAAAAATAATGGAGAAGATCAAATTGAACACTCCTTCATTTACAATATTTACTCCACATATATTCCCTTACAGTCGGAACATGCAGCAACTAATTGGGTCATTTGCGATGCTTATCCGTCTTGCGAAGTTTAACAGTTTCAGAACGATTAGGAACAATTGCATAACGATTAGGAACAATTGCACATTTCAAAATGCTACATTGCACATTATTTTTCGAAAGAATAATCCAATCGCACTGACGTCTAAAGAGATTTGATTGTTCCTGCAAAAAAAAATGACACTTGTTTACAATTATTTCACACACCATTGTTTATTAGAGTTCAACCAATGTTACTCATATTGTTAAGTACGTTGGCATAGTCGATTCTCCTTCAGTAGGCTGGTCATCCTAGGTTTCCATTTATTTCAAAAAGTATACTCCATAATAATGACTATCAAAACATTTACACAATGCATAATGAACAACTCAAAATGCTAATCGCAAGAGTTTTAATTTAATAATGAACACCAACAATCATTGGCACATATTTTAAATTGCAACTTAATAACAAAGTCAGATAAATTCTAAGCACAACTTTTAACTCACAAATTCTTTTGTTGACTTATCGTTTGACGAGTGTACTCCAATTCAACTTTTTCACCATTTTGTTAAACAGCGAAATAACGTAATGCATGTAAGGTATTTTTTCAACACGATACAGGATCATTATAACAAATTAAACGGAAATTAGGAAACACTTCAACACCATATGTGCCTACTATATATGTGAAACAATATAATATAAACAAAAGATGTGTTAAATTGTTGGTATGGACAAAATAAATAGAAAACTTCATAATGAACACCCATTCATTTACCACATTTACTCCACATATATTTGCTCAGTGCTGGAACATATAACAACTAATTGAGTCATTTGTGATGCTTAGGAGCCATGTCACGTTTAACAATTTCCAAATGATAAGGAAGAATGACACGTTCCAAAATACTGCGTCGCACACTATTTTCTGGAAGAATAACCTAAACGCACACATATTGACGTCTAAACAGATTTGATTGCTCCCATAAAAAAAAACATACACATGACTTCATTTATTTCACCAACCATTGTTTATAATCGTTAATCCAATGTTACTCGTTCGGTTAAATACGTTAGCATAGTCGACTCTCTTTCCTTAGGCTAGTCATCCTAGGTTTCCATGTGTTTTAAAATGTATACTTTATAATGATGTCTATCAGAACATCCACATAATGCAAAATGAACAACTCAAAATGCTAATAGCAGAAGTGTCGACTTAATAATGTACATTAACAATCATTGATGTATGTTTTAAATTGCAACATAATAACAAATTGAGACAAATTCTATGAAAAAGTTTTAACTCACAAATTTGTTTGCTTGCGTATCGCTGGACGAGAAACCTCTATCTCAATTCTTTTCACCACTTTGTTAAACAGCGAAATAACGTAATAGTTGTAAACTATTATTTCGACACGATATAGCAGCATACTAACAAATTAAACGGAAATTGGGAAAAACTGTAATTCCATTCATGACTATGTTTATTTACATTAGTTATTAATAATATGCACAACAATATAATATGGACAAAGATGTGTTAAATAGTGGATAACACACAATAAATGGAAAAAATCAAAAATAACACCCTTTCATTTAGAACGTTTACTCCACATATATTCGCTTAGAGCTAGAACACACTGCAACTAATTGGGTCATTTGCGACGCTTAGGAGCCTTGACACGTTTAACAATTTCCGAACGATTAGGAACAGTTGTGTGTTTCAAAATGCTACATCGCGCATTGTTTTCTGGAAGAATAACCAAGTCGCACAAATACTGACATCTAAAGAGATTTGATTTTTCTTGAAACAAAAAAAATATACACATGTTTATATTTATTTCACAAAATATTGTTTATAACAGTTAACCCAATGTTACTCATTCCGTTAAAAATGATAGGATAGTCAACTCTCTTTGCTTAGGCTGGCAATCCTAGGTTTCGATGTATTTCAAAATGTATACTTCATAATCATGGCTATTAGAACATCCAAATAATGCAGAATGAACAACTCAAAATGCTAATATCAGAAGTAATAGCTCAATAATGAACATCAACAATCATTGACACATATTTTAAATTGCAACTTAATAACAAAATCAGACAAATTCGGAGCAAAAGTTTTAACTCGCAAATTCGTTTGCTTTGGTATCGCTGTATCAGTAAACTATAATTCCATATTTTTCACCCATTTGTTAAACAGGAAAATAACGTAATGTATGTAACGTATTTTTTCAACACGATATAGCAGCATTATAACAAAATATATGGAAATTGAGAAACACTTCCACATAATAAATGGAAAAAATCAAAATGAACACCCTTTCATTTAAAACATTTACTCCACATATTTTGGCTTAGAGATGGAACATGCACCAACTAATTAGTTCATTTGCGATGCTTAGGAGCCTTGCAACGTTCAACAATTTCCAATTTATTAAGAACAACTGCACGTTCTAAAATGCTAGGCCGCACATTATTTTCCAGAAGAATAACAAAGTCGCACAAACACATAAGTCTAAAGAGATTTGATTGCTCTTGCAAAAAAAATTAATACACATGTTTACATTTAGTTCACAAACCATTGTTTATAAAAATTAATCTAATGTTAATCATTCTGTTAAAAACGTTTGCATAGTCTGTGCGATTGGGTTATTCTTCCGGAAAATAGGTAGCTACATAGAATTTTGGAACGTGTAGTTGTTCCTAACCATTTGGAAACTGATAAACGTGGCAACGCTCTTAAGCATCGCAAATGACCCAATTAGTTGCTGCATTTTCCGGCTCTGAACGAATATACGAAGAGTAAATGTTGTAAATGAAAGAGTGCTCAGGTTGATTTTTTCCATACCAACTATTTAACACAACTTTTGTCCATATTATATTGTTGCACATATTTTTAATAAATAATGTAAATAAACGTAGTCACGTACGGTGTGGAAGTGTTTCCCAATTTCTGTTTAATTTGTTATATTACTGCTATATCGTGTTCAAAAATACCTTACATGCATTACGTTATTTCACTGTTTAACAATGTAGTGAAAAATGTTGAACTGCAGTATACTTGTCCGGCGAAACGTTAGCAAACGACTTTGAGTTAAAATATGTTCTTAGAATTTTCTAACTTTGTTGTTAAGTTGATATTTAAAATATGTCTCAATGATTGCTAATGTTCAAGTTAAAATGTCTGCTATTACCATTTTGAGTTATTCATTATGAATTATGTGAATGTTTTGATAGCCCTGATTCTGGAGTATATGTTTTGAAATACATGGAAACTTAGAATGGCCAGCCTAAGGAAAGAGAGTCAACTAAGCCAACGTATTTTACAGCATAAGTAACATTGGATTAACTGTTATAAACAATGGTTAGTGAAATAAATGTAAACATGTGTATATTTTTTGGTTGATGGAACAATTAAATCTCTTTAGATGTCTATATGTGTGATTGGGAAATTTATTCAAAAAATAGTGTGCGATGTAGCATGTTGGAATTTGCAATTGTTCTTAATCGTTCGGAATTTTATAAACGTGGCATGGCTCCTAAGCGTCGTAAATGACCTCATTAGTTACTGCATATTCCGGCTCTGACTGAACAATTAATTCTATGTTACTCATACCATTAAATACATTGGCATAGTCGATTCATTTTCCTTAGGCTGGTCATCCTAGGTTTCCATGTATTTCAAAACGTATACTCCATAATCCTGTATTTCAGAACATCCACATAATGCATAATGAACAACTCGAAATGCTAATAGCAGAAGATTTAACTTAATAATGAACATTGACAATCAATGACACATATTGTAAATTGCAACTTAATAATAGGTAAAATCTAAGCACAACTTTAAATTCATAAATTTATTTGCTAACGTATCGCTGGACAAGTATACACCAATACAACCTTTTTCACTATATTGTTAAACAGCGGAATAACGTAATCAACGTAAGCTATTTTTTCAACACGATATAGCACAATATAATAAAATAAACAGAAATCGGGAATTACTTCCAGACCAAACGTCACTACGTTTAATTACATTATCTGTTAAAATATGTGCAATATAATGTGGACCAAATATGTGTTAAAAAGTTTTAACTCACAAATCCCCTTGCTGGGTATCGCTAGACGAGTATATTCTAATTCAACTTTTTTCACTCCTTTGTTAAACAGCGAAATAGCGTAATGCATGTAAGTTATTTTTTCAACACGATATAGAGATACTATATAAATTAATCTGAAATTGGGAAACATTTCCACACCATACGTGACTACATTTATATACATAATTTTTTAAAAATATGAGCAATAATATAATATGGACAAAAGATGTGTTAAATAGTTGGTATGGACACAATAAATGGAAAAAAATCAAAATGAACACCCTTTGATTTACAAAATTTACTCCACGTATATTCGCTAAGAGCCGGAACATGCCGCAACTAATTGGGTAATTTCCGATGCTTAGAAGTCGGGCCACGTTTAACAGTTTTCAAACGATTAGGAATAATAGCACGTTCCAAAATGGTACGTCAAAAATTGTTTTCCGGAAGAATAACTTTATCGCACTCATACCGTTAATCAAATATTACTTATACCTTTAAATACGTTTGCATAGTCGACTCTCCTTCATTAGGCGGGTCATCCAAGATTTACATGTATTTCAAAACGTATACTCCATAATCATGACAATCAAAACATCCACATAATTCATAATGAACAATCAAAATGCTAATAGGAGAAGTTTTAACTTAATAACGAACATAAAAAATCATTGGCACATATTTTCAATTGCAACTTAAAAACAAAGTCAGACAAATTCAAAGCAAATGTTTTAACTCAAAAATTCGTTTGCTGGGTATCGCTGGACAAGTATACTCCAATTCAACTTTTTTCACCACTTTGTTAAACAGCAAAATTACTTAATGCATGTAAGGTACTATTTCAACATGATATAGCAACATTATAAAAAATTAAAAAGAAATTGGGTTACACTTCGACACCTTATATGACTGTGTTTATTTACATTATTTGTTAAAAATATGTGTAACAATATAAGATGGACTAAAGATGTGTTAAATAGTTGCTATGGACAAAATAAATCAAAAAAACCAAAATGAACACCCTTTCTTTTATAACATTTACTCCACATATATTCGCTTAGAGTTGGAACATGCAGCAACTAATTGAGTCATTTGCGATGCTTAGGAGCCTTGCCACGTTTAATAGTTTCCGAACGATTAGGAACAAATGCATGTTTCAAAATGATACGTCACACACTTTTGTCTGGAAGAATAACTTAATCGCACACATATTGACGTCTAAATGGATTTGATTGGTTCTACACCAAAAAAAAACATACACTTGGAAACTATTGTTTATAACAATTAATTCCATGTTACTTATCGCGATAAATACGTTGGCATAGTTGACTATCTTTCCTTAGGCTGGCCATCGTAGGATTCCCTGTATTTCAAAACTTATACTTGATAAATATTTCTATTAGAACATCCACATAATACATAATGAATAACTCAAAATACTAGTAGCAAAAGCTTTAACTTAATAACAAAGTCAGACAAATTCTAAGCCAAAGTTTTAACTCACATATTCGTTTGCTAAGATATCGTTGGACGAGTATAGTCCAATTCAACTTCTTTCACCACTATGTTTAATAGCAAAGTAACGTAATGCATGTAAGGTATTTTTCGACACGATATAGCAATAATATAACAAATTAAATGGAAATTAGAAAATACTTGCATATCATACGTTACCACGTTTATTTCCATTATTTGTTAGAAAGTTGTGCAACAATATAACAAATTAAATGGAAATTGGGAAATACTTGCACATCATACGTTACCACGTTTATTTCCATTATTTGTTAGAAAGTTGTGCAACAATATAATAATGACAAAATGTGTTTAATAGTTGGTATGGATAAAATAAATTGAAAGAATCCAAATGAACTCCCTTTCATTTACAACATTTACTCCACATATATTCGCTCGGAGCCAGAACATGTAGCAACTAATTAGATCATTTGCGATGTTTAGGAGTCTGGCCGAGTTTAATAGTTTCCAAATTATTAGGAACAATTGCACGTTTCAAAATGTTACGTCGCACACTATTTTCCGGTAGAATGACTCTTTAACAATATTACTCATACCATTTAATACGTTGGCTTAGTTGACTCTCTTTCCTTAGGCTAGTCATCCCTACTTTTCATGTATTTCAAAATGTATATTCCATAATCATGGCTATCAGAACATCCTCATAATGCATAATGAACCATTAAAAATAATAATAGGATAAGTTTTAACATAATAATGAACATCAATAATCATTGACACATATTTTAAATTGCAACTTAATAATAAAGTCAATCAAATTTTAAGCACAAGTTTTAACTCACAATTTTGTTGTCGTATAACTGGTTGAGTAAACTCCAATTTAACTTTTTTTCACCACTTTCTTAAACAGTGAAATAATGTAATGCATGTAAGATATTTTTTTAAAACGATATAGCAACATTATAACAAATTAAACGGAAATTTGGAAACACTTCCACATCATATGTTACTATGTTTATTTACATTATTTGTTAAAAATATGTGCAACCATATATTATGGACAAAAGTTGTGTTAAATATTTGGTATTGACAAAATAAATGGAAAAACTCAAAATGATCACCCTTTAATTTAAAACATTTACTCTTTATATATTTGCTCAGAGCTAAACTAAGCTATAACGTATTGGGTCATTTACAACGCTTAGGAGGCTTGCAAAGTTTAACAGTTTTTGAATGATTAGGAACAATTGTACGTTCCAAAATGCTGCGTTGCTCTCTATTTTCCAAAAGAATAATCCAATTGCAAATATACTGACGCCTAATGAGATTTGATTGCTCCCGCAACAAAAAAAACATAAACATGTTTACATTTATTTGACAACCTTTATTTTTAATAGTTAATCCAATGTTACTTATACTGATAAATACGTTGGCATAGTTGATTCCCCTACTTTGGGTAGGTCATCCTAGGTTTCCATGTATTTCAAAACGTATACTCTATAATCATGGCTATTAGAACATCCACAAAATGGATAATGAATAACTCAAAATGCTAATAGCATAAGTTTTAACTTAATAATTAACATCAAGAATAATTGAAACATATTTTAAATTAAAACTTATTAACAGGCAAATTCTAAGAAAAAGTTTTATCTCACAAATTTATTTGCTGGGGTATCGCTACACGTGTATACTACAATTCAACTTTTTTACCACTTTCCTAAACAACGCAATAACGTAATGCGTGTAAGGTATTTTTTCAACACGATATAGCATCATTATAGCAAATTAAACCGAAATTGAGAAACACTTCCAAACCATATGTGACTACATATAATTACATTATTTGTTAAAAATATGTGCAACAATATAATATCGACAAAAGATGTGTTAAATAGTTGGTATGGACAAAATATACGCAAAAAATCAAAATAAAAATCCTAGAATTTTCAACAGTTACTTCATATTTATTCACTTAGAGCCAGAACATTGCGCAACTAATTAGGTCATTTGCGACGCTTAGGTCGCTTAGGAGCCAAAATGTTACGTCGCTCATTGTTTTTCAGAAGAATAACACAATTTCACACACTGATGTCTAAAGAGATTTGATTGCTCACAACAAAAAAAAGCAATCACATGTTTACATTTATTTCACGAAACATTTTTTTGTAACATTTAATCCTACAGTACTCAGAAGATCCACATAATGCATTTTGAACTCAAAATACTAAGAGCAGAAGTTTTAACTTAATAATGAACATTAACAATCATTGACACATATTTTAAATTGCAACTTAATATTGAAGTCAGACAAATTCTAAGCACAAGTTTTAACTCACAAATTCGTTTGCTGGCGTATCGCTAGACGAGTATACTTCAATTCAACTTTTTTCACCACTTTGTTAAATAGTGAAATAATGTAATGCATGTAACGTATTTTTCAACACGATATAGCAGAATTATAACAATTTAAATGAAAATTGTGGAACACTTCCACATCATGACTACGTCTATTTACATTATTTTTTAAAAATATAACAACAATATAATATGGACAAAAGATGTGTGAAATTGTTAGTATGGACACCCATTCACTTACCATATTTACTCCACATATATTTGCTAAAAGCTGGAACATACAGCAACTAATTGAGTTATTTGCGATGCTTAGGAGTCATGCCACGTTTAATAGTTTTCAAATAATTAGGAACATATGCACGTTCCAAAATGCTACTTCGCAAACTGATTTTCGGAAAAATAACTCAATCGCACACATACAGACGTCTAAAAACATTTGATTGCTCCAGCTAAAAAAAAAGCATACACATGTTTACAGTTTTTCCCTAACAATTGTTAATTACAGTTAATCCAATTTTACTCATACCGTTAAATACTTTGGCATAGTCGACTCTATTTCCTTAGGCTGACCATCATAGACTTTCATGTATTTCAAAACGTATACTCCATAAGGATTTTTCTAGCATGTGCAATATAACACAGGTTAAGTAACCATAAGTAGAAACAAAACACAACATTAATGGTTTGTCAAACTCAATTACATTAACTCAATATTGCACAGGTTAGAAAAACCCACTTCATAATTATGTCTATCAGAACGTCCACATAATGATGAACAACTCAAAATGCTAATAGCAGAAGTTTTAAATTAATAATGAACATCAACAATCACTGGCACATATTTTAGATTGCAATTTAATAACAAGATCAAACAAATTCTAACCAAAAGTTTTAACTCATAAATTCATTTGTTAGGGTATCACTAGCAAGTATACTCTCATTCAACTTTTTTCACCACTTTGTTAAACAGCGAAATAACGTAATGCATGTAAGGTGTTTTTTTCAACTCGATATAGCACCATTATAACAAATAAAACGGTAATTGGGAAACACTTTCACACCATACATATCTACGTTTAATTACATTATTCATTAAAAATATGTGAAACAATATAATATGGAGAAAAGATATGTTAAATAGTTGGTATGAACAAAATATATGGAAAAATCAAAATGACCCTTTCATTTTAATCATTTACTCGACATTTATTCACTCATTGCCGGAACATATCGCAAATAATTGGGTCATTTGTGACGCTTAGGAGCTTTGCCACGTTTAACAGTTTCAGAACGATTGAGAAAAATTGCATGTTTCAAAATGCTTTGCCGCACACTATTTTCCAGAAGAATAACTCTATCGCACACATACTGATGTCAAAAAAGAATTGATTGCTCTTGCAACAAAGAAAACACACACATCTTTACATTTATTTCACCATCCATGGTTTATAGCAGTTATTCCAATATTACTCATACCGTTAAATAAGTTGGCTTAATTGACTCTCTTTCCTTGGGCTGGCCATGCATGGTTTCTATGTATTTCAAAATGTATATTCCATAATCATGGCTATCAGAACATCCGCATAATGCATATTGAACAACTCAAAATGCAAGTAGCAGAAGTTTTAACTTAATAAGAAACATCAACCATCATTAGCACATATTTTAAATTGCAACTTAATAATAAAATCAGACAAATTCTAAGCAAAAGTTTTAATCATCAATTTGTTTGCTTGGGGTATCACTAGACGAGTATACTACAATTTAAATTTTTTAGCACTTTATTAAACAATGAAATAACGTAATGCATGTAAGGTAATTTTTAAAAATGATATAGCAGCATTATAACAAATTAAACGAAAATTGGAAAACACTTCCACACCATACATGACTATGTCTATTTACATTATTTATTAAAAAAATTTGAAATAATATAATATGGACAAAAATGTGTTTAATAGTTGGTATGGACAAAATAAATAGAAAAACTCGAAATGAACACCTATTCAGTTACATTAACTCCAAATATATTCTCTCAGAGCCGAAACAAATAGCAACAAATTGCGTCATTTGCGATGCTTAGGAGCCCTCCCACATTTAACAATTTTCGAATGATTTGGAATAATTAAACGTTCCAAAACGCCACGTCAAATAAAGTTTTCCAGAAGAATAACCCAATCGCACACATACTGACATCTAAAGAGATTTGATTGCTCTTGGAACCAAAAAAACATACAGATGGATACATTTATTTCACCAATCATTGTTTATAAAAATTAATGCAACATTACTCATACCATTTAATACGTTGGTATAATCACGTCTCTTTCCTTAGGCTGGCCATCCTAAGTTACCATGTATTTTATAACGTATACTCCATAATCATTGCTATCAGAACATCCATATAATTCATAACGAACAATTCAAAATGCTAATAGCAGAAGTTTTAACTTAATAAATAACATCAACAATTATTGGCACATATTTTATATTGCAACTTAATAACAAAGTCAGAAAAAATTCTAAGCACAAGTTTTAACTCATAAATTCGTTTGCTGGTGTATCGCTAGACGAGTGTACTCCAATTCAACTTTTTTCACCCCTTTGTTAAACAACGAAATAACGTAATGCATGTAAGGTATTTTTTCAACATGATATAGCAGCATTATAACAAATTAATCAGAAATTGGGAAACAATTCCACACCATACGTGACTAAGTCTATTTTCATTATTTGTTAAAAATATGTGGAAAATATAATATGGACAAAAGATGTGTTAAATTTTTTGTATGGACAAAATAAATGGAAAAAATCATAATGAATACCCATTCACTTACCACATTTATTTGCTCAGAGCCGGAACATACAGCAACTAATTGGGTCATTTGCGATGCTTAGGAGCCAAGCCACATTTAAAAGTTTCCAAATGATTAGGAATAATTGCACGTTCCAAAATGCTTCGTCGCACACTGTTTTCCGGAAGAATAACCCAATCGCACCAACGTACACATGTTTACATTTATTTCACCAACCATTGTTTATAACAGTTAATCTAATGTCACTCATACCGTTAAATACGTTCACATAGTCGACTCATTTTCCTTAGGCTGGTCATTCTAGGTTTTCATGTATTTCAAAACGTATACTCCATATTCAAAGCTATCTGACATCCTCACAATGCATAATGAACAACTCATAATGCTAATAGCAGAAGTTTTAACTTAATAATGAAAATCAACGATAATTGACACATTTTTATTAGCAACTTAACAAAAAAAGTGAGACAAATTATAAACAAAAGTTTTAACTCACAAATTTGTTTGCTGGGTATCGCCAATCGAGTATACTCCCATTTAACTTTTTTCACCACTTTGTTAAATAGCGAAATAACATAATGCATGACAAGTATTTATTTCTACACGATATAGCAGCGTTATACTAAATTTAATGAGAAACACTTCCATGGTATATGTGACTACGTTTAATTATATTAGTTTTTTTAAAATATGCACAACAATATAATAGGGTTAAAAGATGTGTTAAACAGTTGTTATGGAAAAAATTTATGAAAAAAATTAAAATAAACACCATTTCATTGACAACATTTATTTCACATTTATTCTCTCAAAGCCAGAACATGTACCAACTTATTTGGTCATTTGCAATGCTGATCAAATTTTATAGTATTCGAAGGATTAGGAACAATTGCACGTTCAAAAATGTTACGTCGCACATTGTTTTTCACAAGAATAACCTAATCGCACACATTCAAGTTTTTACATTTATTTCACTAACCATTGTTTATAACAGTTAATTCAATGTTACTCATACCATTGAATACGTTGGAATAGTCGATACTCCTTCCTTAGGCTGACTATCCTAGGTTTCCACGTATTTCAAAACGTATACTCCATAATCATGGCTATCAGAACATCCACATAATGCATAATGAACAACTCAATATGCTAATAGCAGATATTTTAACTTAATAATGAACATCAACAATCATTAGCACATATTTTAAATATCATCTTAATAACAAAGTCAGATAAATTCAAAGTAAACGTTTTAACTCATAAATTTGTTTGTTGGCGTATCGCTAGACGAATATACTCCAATTCAACTTTTTCACCATTTTAATAAACAGCGAAATAACGTAATGCATGAAAGGTATTTTTTTAACACGATATAACAGCATTATAACAAATTAAACGGAAATTAGGAAAAACTTCCACACTATACGTGACAACATTTAATTACATTATTTTTTTAAAAAATGTCCAACAATACAATATGTACAAAAGATATGTTAAATTGTTGGTATGAACAAAATAAATGGAAAATATATAAATGAGCACCTTTTCAATTATAACATTTACTCCACAAATATTTGCTCAATTCCAAAACATGCAAAAACTAGTTGGATGATTTGCAATGTATATTCCAGATATTCTTTAAACAAGATTTAGCAGCATTAAAACAAATTAAACAGAAATTCGGAAACACTTCACACAATACATGACTATGTTTATTTACATTATTTGTTAACAATATGTTCCACAACATAATATGAACAAAAGATGTTATCGTAAATAGTTGTTATAGATAAAACAAATGGAAAAAATCAAAATTAACACCCTTTCATTTTCAACATTTACTGCACATATATTCTCTCAGAGCAAGAACATGCAGCAACTTATTGGGTCATTTGCGACTATTAGGAGCATTGCCACATTTAACAGTTTCCGAACGATTCAGAACGATTGCACGTTTCAACATGCTACGTAGCACACTGTTTTCTAGAAGAATAACCCAATCGCAACGTCTAAAGAGACTTGATTGCTCCCGCAACCAAAAAAATATACACATGTTTACTTTTATTTCACATACCATTGTTTATAACAATAAATCCAATGTTACTCATACCATTAAATACGTTGGCATAGTCGACTCACTTTCCTTAGACTGGCCGTTCTAGGTTTCCATATATTTCAAAAAGTATACTTCATATTCATAGCTTTCAGAACATCAACACAATGTATATTGAACAACTCACAATGACAATAGCAGAAGTTTTAACATAATAATGAACATCAACAATCATTGACACAGATTTTAAATGGCAACTTAATTACAAAGTCAGACAAAGTCTAAGCAAAAGTTTTAACTCACAAAAATCATTTGCTGGTGTCTCACTGGACTAATATAATCCAATTCAACTTTTTTTACCTTAAACAACGAAATAACGTAATGTATGTAAGATATTTTTTCAACAACATATAGCAGCATTAAAACAAATTAAACGGAAATTGGGAAACACTTCCACACAATACGTGACTACGTTTATTTATATTATTTGTTAAAAATATGTGCCATTATATAATATGCACAAAAGATGTTGTGTTAAATAGTTGTTATGGACAAAATAAAAGGAAAAAATCAAAATGAACACGCTTTCATTTACAATATTTACTGCACATATATTCTATCAGAGCCGGAACATGCAGCAACTAATTGGGTCATCTGCGACGCTTAGGAGCCTTTCCATGTTTAACAGTTTCCGAACGATTCGGAACGATTGCACGTTTCAACATGCTACGTCGCACACTTTTTCTGGAAGAATAACCCAATCGCATACATATTCATGTCTAAAGAGATTTGACTCCTCCCACAACAAAAAAACATACACATGTTTACATATATATCGCAACCCATTGTTTATAACAGTTAATCCATTGTTACTCATACCGTTAAATATGTTGGCATAATCGACCCTCTTTCCTTTGGCTGGCCATACTAGGTTTCCATGTATTTCAAAATGTATACTCCATATTCATGGCTATCAAAAATGCAACAACTAATTTGGTGATTTGCGATGCTTAGAGCCTTGCCACGTCTAACAGTTTCTGAACGATTAGGAACAATTGCACGTTCGAAAATGCTACAACGCACATTGTTTTCCGAAAGAATAACCCAATCGCACACATTGCATCTAAACAGATCTAATTGCTCCCGCAAAAAAAAAAACATACACAAGTTCACATTTTTTTGTCACCAACCATTGTTTATAACAGTTAACCAATGTTACTCGTATCGTTAAAAATGTTTTCATAGTAGACTCTCTTTCCTTAGGCTAGCCATCCAAGGTTTCCATGTATTTCAAAATGCATACTCCATAATCATGACAATCAGAACATCCACATATTTCACAATGAACAACTCAAAATGCTAATAGTAGAAGTTTTAACTTAATAATGAACATCAATAATCATTGACAAATTTTAAATTGCAACTTAACAACAAAGTAAGATAAATTCTTAGCACAAGTTTTAACTCACAAATTCGTTTACTGCCGTATTGCTAGACGAGTATAATGCAATTTAAATTTTTTCAACACTTTGTTAAATAGCGAAATAACGTAATGCATATAAGGTATTTTTTCAACACGATATAGCAGCATTAAAACAAATTAAACAGAAATTAAAAACACTTCCGCACAATACATAACTACGTTTATTTACATTATTTGTTAAAAATATGTGCCACAACATAATATGAACAAAAGATATTATGTTGAATAATTGTTATGGACAAAATAAATGGAAAAAATCAAAATGGATATACTCTCATTTACAATATTTACTCCACATATATTCTCTCAGAACTGGAACATTCCGTAACTAATTGGGTTATTTGCGACGCTTAGTAGTCTTGCCACGTTTAACAGTCTTTGAACGACTCGGAACGATTGCACGTTTCAACATGCTACGTCCCACACAGTTTTCCGGAAGAATAACACAATCGCACACATTTTGACGTGTAAAGAGACTTTATTGCTCCCGCAACAAAAAAACATACACATGTTTACATTTGTTTATAACAGTTATTCCAATGTTACTCACACTGTTAAATACGTTGGCATAGTCGACTCACTTTCCTTAGGCTGGCCATCCAAGGTTTCCATGTATTTCAAAACGTATACTTCATATTCAAAGCTATCAGACATCCTCACAATGCATAATGAACAACTCACAACGCTAATAGCAAAAGTTTTAACTTTATAATAAACATCAACAATCATTAACACATATTTTTAATAGCAACTTAACAACAAAGGCAGAGAAATTCTAAGTACAAGTTTTAACTCACACATTCGTTTGCTGGCATATCGCATGACAAGTATACTACAATTCAACTTTTTTCACCACTTTGTTAAGCAACGTAATAACGTAATGCAAGTAAGGTATTTTTTCAACATAGTATAACATCATTATAACAAAAATTGGTAAACACTTCTACACCATTTGTGACTACGTTTATTTACATTATTTGTTAAAAATATGTGCCACAATATATTATGGAAAAAAATTGTGTTAAATAGTTGGTATAGAAAAAATAAATTCAAAAAATCAAAATGAACATCATTTCATTTACAACATTTACTCCACATATAGAGCTGGAACATGCAGTAACTAATTGGGTCATTTTTTATGCTGAGTAGCCTTGCCACGTTTAATAGTATCCGAACGATTTGGAATAATTCCAAGTTCCAAAATGCTACGTCGCACGCTATTTTCTAGAGGAATAACAAAATCGCACACATAATGACATCTAAAGAGATTTCGTTGCTCTGGCAACAAAAAAAACATACACATGTTTACATTTATTTCACAACCCTTTATTTATAACAGTTAATCCAATATTATACCGTTAAATAAGTTGGCATAGTCGATTCTCCTTCCTTAGGCTGGCCATCTTAGGTTTCCATGTATTTCAAAACGCATACTCCATAATCACAGTTATCAGAAGTGTTAACTTAATGATGAACATCAACAATCATTGGTGCATATTTTAAATTGTAACTTAATAACAAAGTTAGACAAATTCTAAGGAAAAGTTTTAACTCAAAAAAAACGTTTGCTAGAAAATCGCTGTACGAGTATAATGCAATTCAACTTTTTTCACCACTTTGTTAAACAGCAAAATAACATAATGCATGTAAAGTATTTTTTCAACACGATATAGCAGAATTATAATAAATTAAACGAAAATTGGGAAACACTTCCATAGCACACATGACTACGTTTATTTATATTATTTGTTAAAAAATATGTTCCACAACATAATTTGGACAGAAGATGTTATGTTAAATTTTTGGTATGGACAAAATAAAATATAAAAATCAAAACGAACACCCTTTCATTTACAACCTTTACTCCACATATATTCACTCAAAGTGGGCACATGCAACAACTAATTGGGTCAACTACGATGTTTAGGAGCCTTTCCACGTTTAACAGTCTCCGAACGATTTGGAACGATTGCACGTTTCAACATGCTACGTCGCACAATGTTTTTTGGAAGAATAACCCAATCGTACACATACTGACGTTTAAATAGACTTGATTGCTCCCGCAACAAAAAAAACATACACAAGTTTATATTTATTTCACGAACCATTGTTTATAACAGTTAATCCAATGTTACTCATACCGTTAAATAGGTTGGCATAGTCGACTCATTTTCCTTAGGCTGGCCATTCTAGGTTTTCATGTATTTCAAAATGTATACTCCATATTCAAAGCTACCAGACATCCATATAATGCATAATGAACAACACACAAGATAATAGTAGAAGTTTTAACTTAATAATGCAAATCAACTATCATAGACACATTTTTAATAGCAACTTAACAAAAACGTTAGATAAATTTTAAGCATAATTTTTAACTCACAAATTCGTTTTCTGGCGTATCGTAGGACGAGTATACTACAATTCAGTTTTTTTCACCACTTTATTAAACAACGAAATAACGTAATTGGTTAATACTTCCACATCATTCGTGACTATGTTTATTTACTTTATTTATCAAAAATATGTGCCACAATATAATATGGACAAAAGATGTGTTAAATAGTTGGTATAGACAAAATAATTTGAAAAAATCAAAATGAACACCATTTTATTTACAACATTTACTCCACATATAGAAGCAGAACATGCAGTAAAAATTGGGTCATTTTTTATGCTTAGTAGCCTTGTCACGTTTAACAGTGTCCGAACGATTAGGAATAATTGCAAGTTCTAAAATGCTACGTCACACACTATTTTCTGGAGGAATAACCAAATCCCACACATAATGACATCTAAAGAGATTTGATTGCTTTCGCAACAAAAAAAACATACACATGTTTACATTTATTTCACAACCCTTTGTTTATAACCGTTAATCCAATATTATACTGTTAAATAAGTTGGCATAGTCGATTCTCCTTCCTTAGGATGGTCATCTTAGGTTTCCATGTATTTCAAAACGTATACTCCATAATCATGGCTATAAAAAAATCCACATATTGCATACTAAACAATTCAAAATACTAATAGCAGAAGTTTTAACTTAATAATGAACATCAACCATCATTTTGAATATTTTAAATTGCAACTTAATAACAAAGTCAGACAAATTCTAAGCAAAAGTTTTAAGTCAGAAAAATCATTTGCTGGCGTATCATCGGACGAGTATAATCCAATTAAAATTTTTTCACTACTTTGTTAAACAACGAAATAACGTAATGAATGTGTTAGACAGAATATAGTAGTATTGAAACAAATCGAACAGAAATTTGGAAACACTTCCACATAATACGTGGCTACATTTATTTACATTATTTGTTAATAATATGTGCTACAATATAATGTGTTAGACAAGTGCCTCTATGCTCAAGAGGGGGGCAAATTGAGCTTAAAAACTTTTTCGTAAATTCTTTTACAAATCATAGCAAATCTTGAACGAATTGTATTTTAGTTGATATATGAGATTAAATGATGATAAATATGAATACCAAGATACTATGAAATGCACAAAAACAAGAGTTTAGGGATAGAGAGAATAACACCAAGCTTTATACAGGTTCAACAACAAACCACTTTGTGACCTACGTTCAGTCTTCGAATCTCCGCCACGCAAGAACTCTTGTATTAACTTCAAAATGTTACAAGCTAAGAGCACCCTTCTTAATTGGATACCCCACCAATTGCAAGGACCTCAAACTAGGGATATCTCACCCTAAGACTATCTTTGAAGGATACCACGCCTTCAATGAACAAGAACTATTCCTCACCTGCACTCAACACTTTAATTTGGACTTACAAATATAAAGCTCTCAAAAGAGTAAATTATAAAACTTGAAGCACTAAGTGTATTTGATTAAAGGCTCTTTGTATAATGAAACAAACAAGATAAAGGAGTGACAAAGAAAGCCTTAAGCAAAGCACAAGACCCTTGATTTAATAGGGTTGATGATAAAAGCACTTTTCTACTCAGTAATAAGCTTGCAAGTGTGTGTTGTGATTTTCGTTAGAAGCCCCTTTTATAGACTGCAGAAATGGCAGATGAAAATACTCAACAACTCATTAACATATTTGAATATGTATTCGAATATGACACTTTCATATTCGAATATGTATTCGAATATCGAGTTTCTGCCATAAAAATTTGAATTCTAAGGGCTTCATATTCGAATATATATTCAAATTTGGAAGATCCATATTCGAATATGTATTCGAATATAATGATTTTGGAGAGTGGAG
Organism: Cyamopsis tetragonoloba; assembly: GCA_037177725.1. Lineage (NCBI taxonomy): Eukaryota > Viridiplantae > Streptophyta > Magnoliopsida > Fabales > Fabaceae > Cyamopsis > Cyamopsis tetragonoloba. The sequence continues at coordinate 32,927,480 of CM074125.1, read as the reverse complement.
GTGCCAAGGAAAAACATCATTTTCGAATATGTATTCGAATTTGGCAAGCCATATTCGAATATACTGTTTCTGGAAAATAGAGAAGCAAAGGCAACATGTCATATTCGAATATGTATTCGAATATACTGGTCAAAATATTCAAATTTTAATTCCAGAACCTTGATATTCGAATATACATTAAAAGAGACTTTTCCTAATAAAAACCAAGTTTAAGTTTCGACTTTACAAACATCTAGAAAAGTCTTTTCTATAAAGAAAATATTTCTAACAGAATTTTTAATATTTTTCTAAAAATATCTTTTATTTGAAAAAACATGTTTGATTCATTTTTCAAGAGCCTTAATCAAATTAAATTTAAGCATAAATTAAATCCTATATACCCTTGTTGTTGCAATCTTGTTCATAGCGCTTGATCGCTTGATTTACCATTCAAGGCTTGATTCTTGATTTGTTTTGGAATCATCGAAACACTAATCTTAGAGCGTTTAGAGCATTTGCATTTACAATATGGACCAAAGATGTTGTGTAAAATAGTTGGTATGGACAAAATAAATGTAAAAAGTAAAAAAAGAACACCATTTCATTTACAACATCTACTCCACATAAATTCGCTCAGAGCCGGAACATGCAGCAACTAATTGGGTCATTTGCGATGCTAAGGAGCCTTCCCACGTTTAACATTTAGTTCACCTACCTTTTTTTTAACAGTTAATCCAATGTTACTTATACCGTTAAATACGTTGGCATAGTCAATTCTCCTTCCTTAGGTTGGCCATACTAGGTTTCCATGTATTTCAAAACGTATACTCCATAATCATGGCTATCAGATCATCCACATAATGCATAATTAAAAATTCAAAATACTAATAGCAGAAGTTTCAACTTATTAATTAACATCAACAATCATTGGCACATATTTTAAATTGCAATTTAATAACAAAGTCAGACAAATTCTAAGCAAAAGTTTTAACTCACAAAAAAATGTTTGCTCGCAAATCGCTGGACGAGGATACTCCAATTAAACTTTTTCCACCACTTTGTTTAACATCAAAATAACGTAATGCATGTAAGGTATTTTTTCAACACGATATAGAAGAATTATAAAAAATTAAATGGAAATTGGGAAACACCTCCACACCATACATGACTACGTTTGTTTACCTTATTTGTTAAGCATATGTGAAACAACATAATATTGACAAAAGATGTTTTAAATAGTTGGTATGCACACAATAAATTCAAAAAAATCAAAATGAACACCCTTTCATTTACAACATTCAATCCACCTATATTCGCTCAGAACCGGAACATGCAGCAACTAAATGGGTCAATTGCGATGCTTAGAAGCCCTGCCACGTTTAACAGTTTCCGGACGGTTAGGAACAATTGCACGTTCCAAAATGCTACGTTGCATATTTTTTTATGCAAGAATAACCCAATTGCACACATATTGTCATCTAAAGAGATTTGATTTCTCCCGCAACCAAAAAAACATAAACATGTTTACAATTATTTCACCAACCATTTTTTATAAAAGTTAATCCAATGTTAATCATAACATTAAATACATTGGGATAGTCGACTCTCATTCCTTACGCTGGTCATCCTAGGTTTCTATGTATTTCAAAACGTATAGTGCATAATGATGGCTATCAGAACATCCACATAATGCATAATGAACAGTTCAAAATGCTAAAAGTGAAAAGGCTCCTAAACATCGCAAATGACCCAAATAGTCATGGCTATTAGAATATCCACATAATGCATAATGAAAAACTCAAAATGTTGGGGTATCGCTAGACGAGTATACTCCCATTCAACTTTTTTCACCACTTTGTTAAACAGTGAAATAACGTAATGCATCTAAGGTATTTTTTCAACACGATATAGCAGCATTAAAACAAATTAAATGGAAATTGAGAAACACTTCCATATCATACGTGACTACATCTATTTACATTATTTGTTTAAAATATGTGCAACAATATAATATGGACAAAAGATGTGTTAAATAGTTGGTATCGACAAAAAAAAATGGAAAAAATCCAAATGAACACCCATTCACTTGCCGCATTTAATCCACATATATTCGCTTATAGCTGGAACATACCGCAATTAATTGGGTCATTTGTGATGCTTAGCAGCCATGACAAGTTTAATAGTTTCCAAATGATTAGGAACAATTGCACGTTCCAAAATACTATGTCTCATACGTTTTTCCGGAAGAATAACCCAATCGCACACATATTTACATTTATTTCACCAACCACTGTTTATAAGAGTTAATCCAATGTTACTCTTGTCGTTAAATACGTTGGCATAGTCGACTCTATTACCTTACGGTTGCCATTCTAGGTTTCCATGTATTTAACTCACAAATTTGTTTGCTGGGGTATCGCTAGACGAGTATACTCCCATTTAACTTTTTTTCACAACTTTGTTAAATAACAAAATAATGTAACGCATGTCAGGTATTTTTTCAACACGATATAGCAACGTTATACTAAATTAAACTTAAATTGGGAAACACTTCCATACTCTATGTGACAACGTTTAATTATATTATTTTTTAAAAGTATGTGCAACAATATAATATGGACAATAGTTGTGTTAAACAGTTGGTATGGAATAAATTTATGGAACAAATTAAAATAAACACTCTTTCATTTAGAACATTTACTCCACATTTATTCTCTTAGAGCCAGAATATGTAGAAACTTATTGGGTCATTTGCGACGCTTAGGAGCCTTTCCACGTTTAACCGTATCCGAAGGATTAGGAATAGTTGCATGATCAAAAATGCTACGTCGCACAATATTTTCTGGAAGAATAACCCAATCGCACACATAATGAGGTCTAAAGAAATTTGATTGCTCCCGCATCAAAAAAATATGTGTGTTTACATTTATTTCACCAAATATTGTTTAAGTACCGTTTTTTTTAACAGCTAATCTAATGTTACTCATACCGTTAAATACGTTGACATAGTCGACTCTCTTTCCATAGGCTGACCATCCTAGGTTTCCATGTATTTGAAAACGTATACTCCAAAATCATGGTTATCAGAACATCCACATAATGCATAATGAATAACTCAAAATTATAATAGCAGAAGTTTTAACGAAATTATGAACATCGATATTTTAAATTGCTACTTAATAACAAAGTCAGAAAAATTCTAAGCACAAGTTTTAACTCACAAATTCTTTTGTTGGTGTATAGTTGGACGAATAAATTCCAATTCAACTTTTTTTCACCACTTTGTTAAGCAGCAAAATAACGTAATGCATGTAAGATACTTTTTTAACACGATATAGCAGCATTATAACAAATTAAACGGAAATTGGGAAACACTTCCACACCATACGTGACTACGTTTATTTACATCATTTGTTAAAAATATGTGCAACAATATAATATTGACAAAAGATGTGTTAAATAGTTGTTATGGACAAAAATAAATGGAAAAAGTAAAAATACACACCCGTTCATTTACATCATTTACTTCACAAGTATTTGCTCAAAACTGGAAAATGCAGCAACTAATTGGGTCATTTGCGATGCTTAGGAGCCTTGCCATGTTTAACAGTTTCCAAACGATTAGAAACATCCGCACGTTTCTATTCGAATATGCCTTGCCATATTCGAATAGAAAATGATAGTTCATATTCAAATATTTTACTTATCTTTATCCTTCTTTTGACCATTATACTTACAACTAACCCTTCTTCATTTTCTTTGTAAATTGTAATCAATCCCTTAAGTCTTAAATCTTTTTTATGGATTTTCGGGATGTTACAATTCTACCTCCCTTAAAATAATTTTGCCCTCAAAATTAGCGATTACCTCAACTATGTAAATAATTCAGGATATGTGCTCCTCATATCTTGTTCCTTCTACCAAGTGATTTCTGATGAATCAATGTTACCCCAGAGGACCTTCACTAATGGGATCACCTTGTTCCTTAGTGTCTTCTCTCCTCGGTCTAAAATCCTCATAGGCTTCAACTGATATGAGACGTTGGGCTTCAACGAGATGTCATCAGTTTCCAAAACATGTGATGGATCAGACACGTACTTCTGGAGTTGGGATACGTGAAAAACGTCATGATGGTTCGAAAGATGAGGTGGCAAAGCGAGTTGATAAGCAACAGGTCCTACTCTCCGAAGAATCTGATAAGGACCAATGAATCGGGGTTGCAACTTCTTTGTTTTCATTGCTCTGCCAACAACGGTGTAAGGTGTGACCTTCAAAAGCACATGATCTCCCTCTTCAAATTCCAAAGGCTTCCTCCGCTGATCTGCATAACTCTTCTGGTGGTCTTGGGCTTTCTTTAAATTTTCCTGATACGCCCAATCTTGTCTGTTGTTTCTTGTACCAGATTCGGTCCCAACAACAACTTTTCTCCTGTTTCAAACCAACAAACTGGCGACCGGCATTTTCTCCCATAGAGTGCTTCATAGGGCGCCATGCCTATACTCGAATGAAAACTGTTGTTATAGGCAAACTCAACTAATGGCAAATACTTTCCCCAGTCACCGCCTTCTTCTAGTACATAAGCCTGCAACATGTCTTCCAAAGTCTGTATGGTTCTTTCGGACTGTCCGTTGGTTTGGGGATGGTGAGAAGTACTCAGATGTAGCCGAGTCCCAAAAGCTTTTTGCAATGCTCCCCAAAAGCGAGAAGTAAACTTAGGGTCTCTGTCAGAGATAATACTGGTCGGTGCTCCATGTAGTCGGACTATCTTTGCAATATACAACTTGGCATACTTCTCCACGGAATAAGTGGTCTTGACGGGCAAAAAGTGGGCAGTCTTAGTCAATCTGTCAATGATAACTCAGATTGAGTCGTGTCCTGCTGGCGTTCTAGGTAATCCAACCACAAAGTCCATGGCTATTGACTCCCATTTCCACTCTGGATTGTCCAATGGCTGAAGCGGTCTAGAGAGTCTTTGGTGTTTAACTTTTATTTTCTGGCAAGTAAGACACTTGGAGACGAATTCTGCAATATCTTTCTTCATTCCAGGCCACCAGAATAGCTTCTTCATGTCTTTGTACATTTTTGTAGCTCTAGGATGTACCGAGTACTGGCTTCTGTGACTCTCTTCCAGCACTATCTTCTTGACCTCTGCATCATTCAGAATACACACTCTGTCTCTGAACAAGATCATTCCAACACCAGTTACCGAGAAATCATCTTGCTCCTTGAACTTCTGTAATTCATAATCCCGTTGCTGTGCTTCTTGGATTCGGTCTCTGAGTGTATTCTTCAAGTCAAGTTTATACACAGAGATGCTATCATCGTAGCAAGACACATCCAAGTGTAGGTCTCTGAATTTCTCCAAGAGCTCCATCTGATGAATCATCATAGTTGACACGCGTAAGGATTTTCTGCTTAAGGCATCGGCCACTACATTAGCTTTTCCCAGATGATACTTCAACTCAAAATCATAATCTTTCAGGAATTCCATCCATCGCCTCTGCTTCATGTTCAGCTCCTTCTGATTGAACAAGTACTTCAAACTTTTGTGGTCACTGAACACTTCAAATGTGACTCCGTACAAGTAGTGCGTCCAAACTTTCAACGGAAAAACTACTGCAGCTAACTCCAAGTCATGTGTTGGGTAATTTGCTTCATGCGGTCGTAACTGTCGGGAAGTGTAAGCAACAACTTTCCTTCTTGCATAAGTACACACCCCAAGCCTTGCTTAGACGCATCACAGTACACTTGAAAATTCTTGTTCGGATCAGGAATTACCAACACCGACGCTGTTGTCAGGTTTTCCTTCAACAATTGAAAACTGTCTTTGCACTTGACATCCCACACAAACGGAACACCCTTCCTTGTTAACTTAGTCAAGGGAATGGAAATCTGAGAGAATCCTCTGATGAATCGCCGGTAGTATCCTGCTAATCCCAGAAAACTTCGAATTTCTGTGGCATTGATTGGTCTTTCCCACTTCATTACCGCTTCAACTTTGCTTGGATCCACAGCCACACCATCTTTGTTAATCACGTGGCCTAGAAATTGAACTTCCTCCAGCCAAAAATCACACTTATCCAATTTAGCATACAGTTGCTTCTCTCTGAGTATTCCCAGCACCAATCTCAAATGCTTTTCATGTTGTTCTGTAGTCTTGGAGTAGATGAGAATATCGTCAATAAATTCTACAACAAACTTGTCCAAGTAGGGTCAGAAGATCCGGTTCATGTAGTCCATGAAAATTGCAGGAGCATTTGTCAATCCGAACGGCATCACCAAGTACTCATAATGACCATACTGTGTCCGGAAAGCAGTCTTAGGAATATCTTCAGGCTTGATTCTGATTTGATGATATCCAGATCGAAGATCAATCTTTGAAAACACCTTGGCTCCCCTTAACTGATCAAGTAAATCATCAATTCGCGGCAAAGGATACTTATTCTTCACTGTTAGCTTGTTCAACTCTTTGTAATCTACACATAGCCGCAATTTCCCATCTTTCTTCTTGACAAGCAATACTGGGGCTCCCCACGGTGAAGTGCTTGGTCTAATGAACTGCTTCTACATAAGTTCTTCAATCTGCCACTTTACTTCTGCCAATTCCAACGGTGCCATTCGATATGGTGCGTTAGAGACAGGTCCAGCTCCCGGAATTAACTCAATCGAGAACTCTACTTTCCTTTCGGGTGGCAAGGATTCTATGTCTTCGGGAAATACATCTGGAAAGTCTCGGACTATAGGGAGAGAATCAACATGCACCGAATTCTTAACATTGCTCATACAAACAATCAAATACTTTGGGCCAATATCATACTTAGGCAGACTAGGAAAATCAGAAGTAGGATGATGCATACAGTAAATCTCCTAGCCTCTGTCTGGAATATGCATGGTCTTGGTGGCACAATCGATTCTGACCTTGTGAGCTTTGAGCCAATCCATGCCTAAAATCACATCTAGCTCCTTCATCGGTAAGCAGTACAGATCTATGTAGAAAGTCATGCCTTGAAAATCTAGGAACATTGGGGAACACATGGTCGTCGTACAGATGTTCTCTTCAGAGGGAGTAGATACTAACACTTTGTAAGGTAGCTTAGACATAGGAAAATAAATTCGCTTTTCACAATTTAAGGAAATGAATGAATGAGTGGCACCCGAGTCAAACAAGATGTGAACAGGATGTGATTTGATTAATCCCATACCTTGGATAAGATCCTTGGAATGGTCAGCCTCCTCTGCATTCAACGTGTAAACTCGGCCTCTCACAGGATTCTTCTTCTTCTCCTTATCCTCAGCTGGCTTCTAATATTTGTCTATGTAACGCCCCAATTTATATTAAGCAGAGTGAGCTATTCAATTAAAGTTATTAAGGCTAATTCATCATACTCGTATCGAGAGGTTAAATTTCGAGTAAAATTTTTCGAAACTTAATAGTTGTATATTCGAAACGGTAATGAGACCTAGTCAAATGAAAGTTTAGATTTGGTAACTAACACACATACGATAAGCTAATATAACATAGATATATTAATTAGTCAGATAACAAAACATAAATTACCGGGAATCCTAGACGACATGACAAAAAAAATACTCTACCACTCGAAGAGTAGAAGATGTCACACATAGGAAATGCACTGATCAAATATTACAGCCATCCAAAATGTCTTAACGAAAATATAACTAAATAAAGGACGCTGCACTCTCCATCCCAGTATCTTCACTCGGATCACTCTCAGGAGAGCTCTCCCTAGGCGAGTCGAAGAACCAACCCTGGCCACCAGAGTACTGCTCCACAAGAGACGAAGTGAAATAAGAAGGATGAGAAGCGGGTCGGAACGCTGCGGGTACAGGCATGAGACCAGGGGGTGTCCGAATAACCAACGTCAAAGTCGCTCCAATGTAAGTGGACCGGAGCATCGGTACTGACGGATGAGATATCCAGAAGGATACTTCTCCTACAGAAGTGGACGTCCCACGAGATACATCATGCTCCCAGTAGCCAAATTCAATCGGACAGTTGATTTCCAAGAGGGTCTCTCGAGCCGCCATCTATTGTATCGCGTAATAGATATATACATAGACAGATAAATACAACACAAAACAGAGGAGTGAGATACAGCAAAGTTTGGTAGAAGTAGAGTCAGGATATTTAGATTTTTAAACAGAAAATCTATAATAGCTTACAATTGATATTGTCACTCGTAACATCACACAACATGCACATTCAAGGGTACCATAATGCATGAGACTCCAAAAAAAAAACGACATCATCGCTAGCGACTCTTTCTATTAAGGAGGTGACCGGGAGTCATACTTCGTTCGTACAAGTCCATGTACCTCAGTACTCTCCACCGATCCAGAATATACTTATAGACGTGTCGAGGTAACCGAGCTTTTTCAGTGAGTAGCCCGACATCGGGGAGCTACCACCGAGTCCCCTAGGCATCTCACACTCTGGTTAAAGCCCCCAAAGGCCAAAACCCACTCCCTAGAGTATAACGTTATTGTGCCAACGCACCACTTTTACCTTTTATTCCTCCTTAATAGAAGTTTTCGAAAATACTATTTTCAAAACATACAATTTCAGGGTGTTTTAGTACTTTTAAGCATAGTTTATCACAAGGATTCAACCAGGTTCACATCCCATCCATACAACTAGGCTCAAACAACATTTTGCAAGAAAGATTGCTAATCACACCACCTTGTCAAATCCTTTACCATAGATTTCAGTTTAATTCTCAAAAACAAAGCAATTATCATGGTATTCATATAATACTCCTAATAGGGAGAATACACCTTTAAAAGTCATATATTCAATTTTCACATTTTCTATATTCTTCTTTTGGCACTTAGGCCTTTATTAACTTCTACTATTAACACCATTGTTTGAAATTTACTTTAGTCCTTCTAGACATGTTATCATTTAAACCATATCCAAAAATTATAGGAATTTATAAATAAGTCCAAAACAATCATTTAGCCTTGAAAACATCATTAACATCTTAAAAATGATTTATTTGGTATTAAAAGCTCATAAATTTCGAATATTCAAAAGTTGAAGGAAAAGTGGTTTTTCCTTTGTTTCAGTGACTCTTCAGCATCCTGTCCTTTCTTTAAAAGGGGTAAAATAAATATTAAACAATTTTATTTGGTCTCCAATTAATTTATACAGTTACTTCACAGTGTTAGGGTCAAAATAGAATTTTTCCAGAATTTGTAAAATACTTAAGATGGCCAGAAAAATCCTTCTTTCAAACTGTACAGGATCTGGCAGTAGCTAGTCTAAAAAGTATAATAAATTCATACGTGCCCAGAAAAATATGAATTTTTGATATGATATAGTAGATATATTAACACACAACATATAAAGTTTTCAAGAATTTTTGAGAAGTAATACAGTGCGAAATATTTTCTCAAGGTTACAACTTTTTCCAGCAAAACAGAAAACTACAGTAACAGGATCTTCATCTTCAACGCTTTTTATAAAATCACTCAGTTACTAAAAGTTTATGAAACCAATACAGAAATGATCCACTTTGAGTCTAGTTTTTCATAAAAATTTTCCTAAGTTAAATCTGTTTCCCAAATGGTGCAGAAAAACCAAAACGTTCTGACTGTTCCAGAAATGACCTTGTGTCACTCAAAACTCCATATAAAATCAAACACAAGATCAAAAATTACAAATGATACCAATCTGGAAAGCTAACACACAGATCTATCATCATACAAATTTTCGTACGCATCTAAACAGAATAAGAGCTTTAATGATACACACAAAGTAACTCCAGTAGCATGAACTCACCAGACAGAATAGAGCAATAATGTTTCAAGAATCAAAATAAGGTCTTAACATCATCCAAAAATTATGAAACTTTACCAGTAGTTAAAACACATCTTAAAATGATTTTTAAGAATGGAGCTGAATTATCCAATGATCAATTCCCAAAATATGGGCTCTAAATCAACAGGCATAAGACAGAACCAGCTTTGAAAGTTAATAAATGAAGAGGGTCTAGGGCCAACCCTCACCCAAATACCCAACTAAATTCTACACTAAGCTATTCTCACTTCCCCTTACCAAGGTTATCTTCAAGGATTAAAGGGGTTGATGAAGGGTAGAGCTTCCAAAGTTATCACTACAAGCAACACCAACTTTGGACTCAAGAAAATTTTAGAGAGAAAGGAGAAGAGAAGCTTGTGCTTTGGTGTGTTTGGAAGTGAAGTAGAGTCCCCTATTTATAGAGGAAGTGGGCTGAGTTTTTTGAGGGGTCTTGGAGTGTTTGGAGAGCTTTGTTGAATAGTTGAGGGGTACATGAAGGCATGGTGTGAATAGTTGGAGTGGTTGAAGCAAATCAAGTTCCCTATGTCTAGGGTATGGTTTGACCACATGGAGAGTATGGAGTGTTAGAGGGATTTGTCTTTTATTGATTAATACTCTAGAATGTAGATATGTTTGGAATAACTGGTATATTTCGATCGTTATGCGTGCACTATAAAATTAAAAACGCAACGAAAAATTCTAGAATTAAAATATATCGTTCTCCAATATTTTCTACAGCAGTTGTCTACTAGCCGACACCGCGGCCAAGGATTGCTCAGCAAGCTGACATGCCTGAATCAAAGTCTGGTACTCCCGAATTTGCTGAGTGATCACCAAGTTCCTGACCTCCGGTCTAAGTCCTTGTTCAAATCTCTTGGATTTCCATGCCTCATGAGGTTGGTTCTGAAGATTGTTCGAGAATTGGGCTAAACTCTCGAATCTGGTAACATATTCATCTACCGTCATGTCTCCCTGTTGCAGTGTTAGAAATTCTATCTCCTTCTGATCTTTCACATTCGAGGGAAAATATTTGTTCAGGAACAGAGTTTTAAATTCTTCCCATATCACATTTCCTCCTATTGCCTCCATATGATCACGATACCGTTTCTACCACTGTGCCGCTTCTCCTCTCATGCTATAGGTAGCTAATTCTACCTTGTCCTGGTCAGCAGATCTAGTTATTCTAAATATCTCCTCCAACTGATCTAGCCACTCTTCTGTTACCATGGGGTCTCTTCCACCAGAGAAGATGGGTGGGTCATGTCTATTGAAACTCTGATATCGGTCTACACGTCCTTGCGCCTCCAACATCTGAGTCATGGCCTGTGCCATTTGTTGTATTAATGGAGAATCACTTGGGGTTGGTGTCGCATTAGTGTTAGTACGAGGTCTACCGGGTGGTCTGCCTGCCATGTCTTCCCACATACAACGCACCACACTGAGTTGATCAGGCTCAATATAATGAATCGCATACGGTCAACATCTCAGGTTAAGACATGACTTAATTCTCTGGACTTTTATTTAAGTTACGCATTGGGATAACATAGTCCGGATAGGACCAAACTGCTCTGATACCAAATTGTAACACCTAGATTTTTAGGGTAGTTTTTTTTATCAAAAAACAAACAGAACACAGCGGAATTTAATAAAATATATACATATTTCAAAATACAAGTGTTTATACTACAGTCCAGAGAATATATACATGTCCAGCTAAGGTAGCCATACAAAGACTCAAATGACTACCTAAGTAACAAAACAGGCTGCAAAACTGGTCACGCGCTGACACCCTCTGAGTCCGAGCCACCTGCAATACTGTAACCGTCAGTTATATGCTCAACATATAACTGAGTAACCCGTCGGCCATAAAAACAGTTTTATACAGTATTACAGCCAGTCTAACTGGAAAACCGTCCCAAATCCAAGCCCTACCAAACATACACACAACAAGTATAATTTCAATCACATAGATATCCATGCATGATCATTTTCCAATTCCATTTCTTTCCTCTTTAACGGGAAACCCTGTGCACCGGGAATCCACCAAAACATGTGGCAATAACGCGTATTGAGCTCATCATCATCACGGTCCTGGCGAGCGTCCCCCCAAGGATCCTCCTGCCGGGCTACTAACTCTCTCTCGAGCTAGCCCAGGGAACCATCTACCTCGTGAAGATAGTACCCTTTGTACTTAGACTACCTACCTCGTGAAGATAGCCTAGTACTTCAGGTTATTTTTCCCCATTTCGGGATAACCCTACATTCTCATCTTTTTCTCATATTTTGCTCTGTCCTCTTACCCGGTCTACTTCCGGCAGAACTTAACCCTTTTGCTCAATATCTATTGAGTGGGAAAGGTCCTCTTACCCGGTCTACTTTCGGCAGAACTTAACCCTCTTGCTCAATTTCTATTGAGTGGGAAGAGCCTCATTTAACATTTCCATTTACAGTTCTAATGCATCACACATTCATATTTAACATATAGCATATAAACAACGATTTCCAATATGCACTTATCCGACTACAATCTCTCATTTATTCGGATTCTGTGTGACAGATGTGTTATATTCATATATCTATTTGAACATGGCATTCCATATTCAAACACATATTTGAATATACTACTACTGGGACTCGATCCTTTTTCAAACCAATTTGAAATAATTTCAATACCAGATTCCCAGTTAGTGTCACATTTAAAACCATATGTGACAACATTTAATTATAATATTTTTAAATAAAATGTACAAGAATATAATATGGACAAAAGATGTGTTAAATAGTTGGTATGGGCAAAAAAATATGGAAAAAATCAAAATCAACACCCTTTGATTTGAAACATTTACTCCACATATTATCACTTAGAGTTGGAACATGAAGCAACTAGTTGGGTCATTTGCGATACTTAGGAGCCTTGCGACGTTTAACTGTTTCCGAATGATTAGATACAGTGGCCCATTTCAAAAAGGTACGTCCCACACTGTTTTCCGGAAGAATAACTCAATCGCAAATATACTGACGTCTAAATATTTTGATTGCTCTCGCAACAAAAAAGAACATACACATGTTTACATTTATTTCAACAACCACTTTTTATAACAGTTAATACAATGTTATTCATACCGTTAAATACGTTGGCAATGTCGACTCTGCTTCCTTAGGCTGGCCATCCCAGGTTCCGATGTATTTCAAAATGTATACTCGATAATCATGGCTAACAGAACATCCATATAATGCATAATGAACAACTCAAAATGCTAATAGCCGAAGTTTTCACTTAATAATGAACATCAATAATCATTCACACATATTTTAAATTACAACTTAATAACAGAGTCACACATATTCTATGAACACAATAAACGAAAAAAACAAAAATGATCACCCTTTAATTTACAACATTTACTTCACATATATTCGGTTAGATCTGGAACATGCAGCAACTAATTGGGTCATTTGCGATGCTTACGAGTCTTGCCACGTTTAACTGTTTCCAAACGATTAGGAACAATTGCACGTTTCAAAATGCTACGCCGCATAGTGTTTTCCAGAAGAATAACCAAGTCGCACAAATACTGTCGCTAAAGAGATTTCATTGCACTTGTAACAAAAAAAATATACACATGTGTACATTTATTTCACAAACCATTGTTTATAACAGTTAATCCTATGCTACTCATTCCTTTAAAAACGTTAGCATAGTCCACTCTTTTTCTTTAGGCTAGCCATCCTAAGTTTCCATTTGTTTCAAAACGTATACTCCATAATCATGTCTATCAGAGCATCCACATAATGCATAACAAACAACTCAAAATGGTAATAGCAGAAGTTTCAATTTAATAATGAACATTAACAATCATTGATACATATGTTAAATTGTAACTTAATAATAAAGTGAGACAAATTCTAAACTCACAAATTTGTTTGCTTGCGTATCGTTGAACGAGTAACCTGTAATTCAATTCTTTTAACCACTTTGTTAAACAGCGAAATAACGTAATGCATGTAAAGTATTATTTCGACACAATATAGCAGCATAATAACAAATTAAAAGGAAATTGGGAAAAACTTTAACACCATTCATGACTATGTTTGTTTCATCAGTTGTTAAAAATATGCGGATTAATATAATATGGACAAAAGATATGTTAAATAGTGGATAACACTCAATAAATGGAAAAAGTCAAAAATAACACCCTTTCATTTAGAGCATTTACTCTACATATATTCGCTTAGAGCTAGAACACACTGCAACTAATTGGATCATTTGCGATGCTTAGGAGCCTTGACACGTTTAACAATTTCCGAATGATTAGGAACAATTCCGTGTTTCAAAATGCTACGCCGCGCATTGTTTTCTGGAAGAATAACCAAGTCGCACAAATACTGACGTCTAAAGAGATTTGATTTCTCTTGAAACAAAAAAAATATACACATGTTTATATTTATTTCACAAACCATTGTTTATAACAGTTAACCCAATGTAACTCATTCCGTTAAAAATGTTAGGATAGTCGACTCTCTTTCCTTAGGCTGGCAATCCTAGGTTTTGATGTATTTCAAAATGTATACTCCATAATCATGGCTATTAAAACATCCACATAATGCAGAATGAACAAACTCAAAATGCTAATATCAGAAGTAATAGCTCAATAATGAATATCAACAATCATTGGCACATATTTTAAATTGCAACTTAATAACAAAATCAGACAAATTCAGAGCAAAAGTTTTAACTCGCAAATTTGTTTGCTTTGGTATCGCTGTACCAGTAAAATACAATTCCATTTTTTTCACCCATTTGTTAAACAGGGAAATAACATAATGTATGTAACGTATTTTTGCAACACGATATAGCAGCATTATAACAAAATAAATGGAAATTGGGAAACACTTCCACACAATAAATAGAAAAAATCAAAATGAACACCCTTTCATTTAAAACATTTACTCCACATATTTTTGCTTAGAGATGGAACATGCAGCAACTAATTAGGTCTTTTGCGATGCTTAGGAGCCTTGTAACATTTAACAATTTCCAAATTATTAGGAACAAAGTCGCACAAATACATACGTCTAAAGATATTTGATTGCACTTGCAACAAAAAAAATATACACATGTTTACATTTAATTCACAAACCATTGTTTATAACAGTTAATCCAATGTTACTCATTCCGTTAAAAACGTTTACATAGTCTGTGCGATTGGGTTATTCTTCTGGAAAATAGTGAGCAACATAGCATTGTGGAACGTGTAGTTGTTCCTAATCATTCGGAAACTGATAAACGTGGCAAGGCTCCTAAGCATCGCAAATGACCAATTAGTTGCTGCATTTTCCGGCTCTGAACGAATATATGAGGAGTAAATGTTGTAAATGAAAGAGTGCTCATGTTGATTTTTTCCATACCAACTATTTAACACAACTTTTGTCCATATTATATTGTTGCACATATTTTTAATAATAATGTAAATAAACATAGTCACGTATGGTGTGGAAGTGTTTCCCAATTTATGTTTAATTTGTTATATTACTGCTATATCGTGTTGAAAAAATACCTTACATGCATTACGTTATTTCGGTGTTTAACAATGTAGTGAAAAATGTTGAACTGCAGTATACTTGTCCAGCGAAATGTTAGCAAACGACTTTGAGTTATCTTCTTAGAATTTTTCTGACTTTGTTGTTATGTTGATATTTAAAATATGTCTCAATGATTGCTGATGTTCATTATTAAGTTAAAACTTCTGCTATTACCATTTTGAGTTATTCATTATGAATTATGTGAATGTTCTGATAGCCATGATTGTGGAGTATATGTTTTGAAATACATGGAAACTTAGAATGGCCAGCCTAAGGAAAGATAGTCGACTATGCCAACGTATTTTACAGGAGTAACATTGGATTAACTGTTAAAATAAATGCAAACATGTGTATATTTTTTGGTTTCTGGAACAATTAAATCTCTTTAGACGTCTATATGTGTGTGATTGGGAAATTCATTCAAAAAATATTGTGCGACGTAGCATGTTGGAATTTGCAATTGTTCCTAATCGTTCGGAATTTTATAAATGTGGCATGGCTCCTAAGCGTCGTAAATGACCTAATTAGTTACTGCATATTCCGGCTTTGAGTGAATAAATGTGGAGTAAATGTTGTAAATTAAAGGGTGTTTATTTTGATTTTTTCCATTTATTTTGTCCATACCTACTATTTAACACATCATTTTTTATCCATAATATATTGTTGCACATATTTTTAACGAATAATGTAAATAACCGTAGTCACGTATGGTGTGGAAGTGTTTCACGGTTTCCGCTTAATTTGATATAATGCTGCTATATCGTGTTGAAAAAATACATTAACAGAAATACGTTATTTCGCTGTTTAACAAAGTCGGGAAAAAAGTTGAATTTGAGTACTCTTCTAGTGATACATCAGCAAACGAATTTGTGACTAAAAACTTTTGCTTATAATTTGTCTTACTTTGTTATTAACTTTCAATTTAAAGTATGTATCAATAAATGTTCATTTTCATTATTAAGTTGAAACTGCTGCTATTAACATTTTGGATTGTTCATTATACATTATGTAGACGTTTTGAAATATATGATTATGGAGTATACTTTTTGAAATACATGGAAACCTAGAATCACCAATCAAAACTCTATAAACAAACAGGTTTTGGCATAGTCGATTCATTTTCCTTAGGCTGGTCATCCTAGGTTTTCATGTATTTCAAAACGTATACTCCATAATCCTGTATTTCAGAACATCCACATAATGCATAATGAACAACTCGAAATGCTAATAGCAGTAGATTTAACTTAATAGTGAACATTGACAATCACTGACACATATTGTAAATTGCAACTTAATAATAGGTAAATTCTAAGCACAAGTTTAAATTCATAAATTTATTTGTTGACGTATCGTTGGACAAGTATACTCCAATACAACCTTTTTCACTACTTTGTTAAACAGCGAAATAATGTAATGAACGTAAGGTATTTTTTCAACACGATATAACACAATATAATAAATTAAACAGAAATTGGGAATTACTTCCAGACCAAATGTGACTACGTTTAATTACATTATCTGTTAAAATATGTGTAATATAATATGGACAAAAGATGTGTTAAAAAGTTTTAATTGACAAATTCCCTTGCTGGGTATCGCGCGACGAGTATACTCTAATTCAACTTTTTTCACTCCTTTGTTAAATAGTGAAATAGCGTAATTCATTTAAGTTATTTTTTCAACACGATATAACAATACTATATAAATTAATCTGAAATTGGGAAACACTTTCACACCATACGTTACTACATTTATTTATATAATTTTTATATCATTCACATTCAAACATTCACAAAAAGAATTCCAGTAATCCCATATTTGAATATCAACATCTCATATTCGAATATTATGTGACAAATTTGATATATCCAATTATCTATTCGAACATGACCCACCACGTTCAAACACATATTTGAATATACTAACCTTTGGACTTATCCGTCAAAGTCAAAGTCTCTATTTCGTCACATTACAATCTGGAATCCTTTATGTCCATCTTCCTTATGAATTCATCATCATTCACATTTCCAATCACACATTCATAACAAGCATATAACGTATAAATAAGGGTTTCCAATATACTCTTATTTGATTACCAAACCCTCATTTGTTTGGATTCTATGTGACACCCGTGTTATATTCATATATCTATTTGAACATGGCATTCCATATTCAATTACATATTTGTATATGCTAATACTGGAACTCAATCCTTTTCAAATCAATTTGAAATAATTTCAATATCAGATTCTCAGTTAGTATCACATTTAACTCTGGAAAACCTTATTTATACCTTTAACATATTTCACAACAACACATGCATCATCTATCAGCATAAGGCATATCAAAATCATACCATATCATGCATATTTCACACATAGTATGCATATTTCAATCATTCATAAGCAAAACATGACAGTTGATTTCCCTAACAACATATTTCTAGCATTCCCTAGTCACATGTTCCTAAATTCCAAGTATTTAAGGATTTGGGGTTTTCAGGGTTACCTGGAACTCCCTGAATCCTTTATCCTTCGCTTCCAAACCCAAATTCCCACTCTGATTCCTTTGTTGTAGTTGCCTCTGAATCTGAATCAAATAGTTTGGGAACCTAAGTCTTTTGAAATGGAAGCCTTAGGGTTGGAGAGTTGTGACGTAGTTGGTTTAGGAACAGAGGTTTTTGGTGTGAGAAGTGAGGAAATATGAAGAACAGTCCCTTTTGGACAAGGCACCCGTATGTATAGAGTTTGGGCTCCATATTCGAATACCATATTCGAATATGGGGTTCCTGTTTTCAATTCCTCACCTGCATATTCGAATATATGCTTTCATATTCGAATATAGGCTTGCATATTCAAATACCATATTCGAATATGGGGTTCATGTTTTCAACTCTTCACCTGTATATTCGAATATAAGCTTTCATATTCGAATATAGACTTGCATATTCGAATACCATATTCGAATACCATAGTCGAATACTATATTCGAATACTATATTCAAATATCATATTGGTTTGTACAAAATTCTCTTAGCTTTCCAATGCCTTTGGTTTCACTCAATTTGGAGGTCTACAACTCTAGTTATGACCAAATTACTGAGACAGGGTCTATATGAAAGTATCTAACCCTTCTTCATTTTCTTTGTAAATTCTAACCAATCCCTTAAGTCCTAAGTCTCTTTTTTGGATTTTTGGGATGTTACAATTAGGAACAATTGCACGTTCCAAAATGGTACGTCAAAAATTGTTTTCCGGAAGAATAACTTAATCAAACTCATACCGTTAATCCAATATTACTTATACCTTTAAATACATTTACATAGTTGACTCTCCTTCATTAGGCTGGCTATCCTAGGTTTACATGTATTTCAAAACGTATACTCCATAATGATGGCTATCAGAACATCCACATAATGCATAATGAACAATCAAAATGCTAATAGGAGAAGTTTTAACTTAATAACGAACATAAAAAATCATTGGTACATATTTTCAATTGCAACTTAAAAACAAAGTCAGACAAATTCAAAGCAAATGTTTTAACTCAAAAATTCATTTACTGGGTATCGCTAGACGAGTATACTCCAATTCAACTTTTTTCACCACTTTGTTAAACAGCAAAATTACTTAATACATGTAAGGTACTATTTCAACACAATATAGCAACATTATAAAAAATTAAACGGAAATTGGGTTACACTTCGACACCATATATGACTATGTTTATTTACATTATTTGTTAAAAATATGTGCAACAATATAAGATGGACTAAAAATGTGTTAAATAGTTGCTATGGACAAAATAAATAAAAAAACCAAAATGAACACGCTTTCTTTTATAGCATTTACTCCACATATATTCACTTAGAGATGAAAATGCAACAACTAATTGGGTCATTTGCGATGCTTAGGAGCCTTGCCACATTTAATAGTTTCCGAACAATTAGGAACAAATGCACATTTCAAAATGATACGTCACACACTTTTTCGTGGAAGAATAACTCAATCGCACACATACTGACATCTAAATGGATTTTATTGCTTCCGCAACAAAAAAAAATACACTTGGCAACTATTGTTTATAACAATTAATTCCATGTTACTTATCTCGATAAATACGTTGGCATAGTCGACTATCTTTCCTTAAGCTGGCCATCGTAGGATTCCTTGTATTTCAAAACTTATACTTGATAAATATTTCTATAAGAACATCCACATAATGCATAATGAATAAGTCAAAATACTAGTAGCAAAAGCTTTAACTTAAGAACAAAGTCAAACGAATTCTAAGCCAAAGTTTTAACTCACAAATTTGTTTGCTGAGGTATCGTTGGACGAGTATACTCCAATTCAAATTCTTTCACCACAATGTTTAATAGCAAAGTAATGTAATGCATGTAAGGTATTTTTCGACACGATATAGCAATAATATAACAAATTAAATGGAAATTGGGAAATACTTCCACATCATACGTGACCACATTTATTTCCATTATTTGTTAGAAAGTTGTGCAACAATATAATAATGACAAAATGTGTTTAATAGTTGGTATGGATAAAATAAATTGAAAGAATCCAAATGAACCCCCTTTCATTTACAACATTTACTCCATATATATTCGCTCAGAGCCAGAACATGTAGCAACTAATTAGTCATTTGCGATGTTTAGGAATCTGGCCGAGTTTAACAATTTCCAAATTATTAGGAACAATTGCACGTTTCAAAATGCTATGTCGCACACTATTTTCCGAAAGAATGACTCTTTAGCACACATACTAACGTCGAAAAAGATTTGATTGCTGCCGCAACAAAAAAAACATACACATCTTTGCATTTATGTCACCAATCATTGTTTATAACCGTTCTTCATTTTCTTTGTAAATTCTAACCAATCCCTTAAGTCCTAAGTCTCTTTTTTGGATTTTTGGGATATTACAATTCTACCCCCCTTAAAAGAATTGTGTCCTCACAATTTATCTTAATTCCCGGTTCAAAGAAATGTTCCTTCATAGAATTTTTAGTGGGTAACTTTATCAATGGTAGTGCGATTTTTATAAAGTGGGCATGTCATATAGTTGGTGAAAGACTTAATTAGGTAGAGTGAATATATATGGCTCTAGGACCTTGTCTTTAAAATTATGAGTTCCACAGTAATGGTTCTGAAGAAAATTTGAAGAGGTGGCATGTGGATTTTAAATATGTTTGAGAAATTGGGGTCTATCTTTTGGGCTTGTCCTGTATTTCACTTAGACATCAATTAGTGAGACGTTTGAAAAATTTTGTTGACTCTAGACTTGATGAGTACGATCGTCAAGTATGTTAATAGAATTTTACAGACCTAGGGGAATAAGAGGTATACAAGCGTCTTGAATTAACTTAATAATAGCATAAGTTTTAACTTAATAATAAACATCAAGAATAATTGAAACATATTTTAAATTGAAACTTATTAACAAAGTCAGACAAATTCTAAGCAAAAGTTTTCTCACAAATTTGTTTGCTGGGGTATCGCTACACGTGTATGCTACAATTCAACTTTTTTTACCACTTTCCTAAACAGCGCAATAACGTAATGCATGTAAGATATTTTTTCAACACGATATAGCATCATTATAGCAAATTAAACCGAAATTGAAAAACACTTTCACACCATACGTGACTATGTATAATTATATTATTTGTTAAAAATATGTGCAACAATATAATATGGACAAAAAGATGTGTTAAATAGTTGGTATGGACAAAATATATGGAAAAAGTCAAAATAAAAATCCTTTGATTTTCAACAGTTACTCCATATTTATTCACTTAGAGTCAGAACATTGCGAAACTAATTAGGTCGTTTGCGATACTTAAGTCGCTTAGGAGCCAAAATGCTACGTCGCACATTGTTTTCCAGAAGAATAACTCAATTTCACACAGCGATGTCTAAAGAGATTTGATTGCTCCCAGAAGAAAAAAACATACACATGTTTACATTTATTTCACCAAACATTTTTTTGTTACATTTAATCCTAAAGTACTCAGAAGATACACTAGTGCATTTTGAACAACTCAAAATGCTAAGAGCAGAAGTTTTAACTTAATAATGAACATTAACCATCATTGAAACATATTTTAAATTCCAACTTAATATTGAAGTCAGACAAATTTTAAGCACAAGTTTTCACTCACAAATTCGTTTGCTGGCGTATCGATAGACGAGTATACCCCAATTCAACTTTTTTCACCACTTTGTTAAACAGTGAAATAATGTAATGCATGTGAGGTATTTTTCAACACGATATAGCAGAATTATAACAATTTAAACGGAAATTGTGGAACACTTCCACATCATACGTGACTACCTCTATTTATATTATTTTTTAAAAATATAACAAAAATATAATATAGACAAAAGATGTGTGAAATTGTTAGTATGGACACCCATTCACTTACGACATTTACTCCACATATATTTGCTAAAAGCTGGAACATACAGCAACTAATTGAGTCATTTGCGATGCTTAGGAGACATGCCACGTTTAATAGTTTCCAAATAATTAGGAACATATGCATGTTCCAATATGCTACTTCGCAAACTGTTTTTCGGAAAAATAACTCAATCACACACATACTAACGTGTAAAGACATTTGATTGCTCCCGCTACAAAAAAAACATACACATGTTTACAGTTTTTCCCTAACCATTGTTTATTACAATTAATCCAATGTTACTCATACCGTTAAATACTTTGTCATAGTCGACTCTATTTCCTTACGCTGACCATCCAAGATTTTCATGTATTTCAAAACGTATACTCCATAAAGATTTTTCTAGCATGTTCACTATAACACAGGTTAAGAAACCATAAGTAGAAACAAAACACAACATTAATTGTTTGTCAAACTCAATTACATTAACTCAATATTGCACAGGTTAGAAAAACTCACTCCATAATTATGTTTATCAGAACATGCACATAATGCATAATGAACAACTCAAAATGCTAATAGCAGAAATTTTAAATTAATAATGAACATCAACAATCACTGGCACATATTTTAGATTGCAACTTAATAACAACATCAAACAAATTCTAAGCAAAAGTTTTAACTCATAAATTCGTTTGCTAGGGTATCACTAGCAAGTATACTCCCATTCAACTTTTTTCACCACTTTGTTAAATAGCGAAATAACGCAATGCATACCGTTAAATAAGTTGGCTTAATTGACTCTCTTTCCTTAGGCTGGCCATCCATGGTTTCCATGTATTTCAATGGCTATCAAAACATGGACATAATGCATATTGAACAACTCAAAATGCTAATAGCAGAAGTTTTAACTTAATAAGGAACATCCACAATCATTAGCACATATTTTAAATTGCAACTTAATAATAAAGTCAGACAAATTCTAAGCAAAAGTTTTAACTCATCAATTTGTTTGTTGGGGTATCACTGGACGAGTACACTACAATTTAAATTTTTTAGCACTTTGTTAAACAATGAAATAACGTAATGCATGTAAGGTAATTTTTAAAAACGATATAGCAGCATTATAACAAATTAAACGAAAATTGGAAAACATTTCCACATCATTCGTGACTACGTCTATTTACATTATTTGTTAAAAATATTTGAAACAATATGATATGGACAACAATGTGTCAAATAGTTGGTATGAACAAAATAAATAGAAAAACTCGAAATGAACACCTATTCACTTACATTGACTCCACATATATTCATTCAGAACCGAAACAAATAGCAACTAATTGGGTCATTTGCGATGCTTAGGAGCCCTCCCACGTTTAACAATTTCCGAACGATTTGGAATAAATAAACGTTCCAAAATGCTACATCAAACAATGTTTTCCAGAAGAATAACCCAATCGCACGCATACTGACATCTAAAGAGATTTGATTGCTCCCGCAACATAAAAAACATACAGATGGTTACATTTATTTCACCAATCATTGTTTATAACAATTAATGCAACGTTACTCATACCGTTTAATACGTTGGTATAATCGCGTCTCTTTCCTTAGGCGGGCCATCCTAGGTTACCATGTATTTCAAAATGTATATTCCATAATCATTGCTATCAGAACATCCACATAATGCATAACGAACAACCAAAATGCTAATAGCAGAAGTTTTAACTTAATAAATAACATCAACAATTATTGGCACATATTTTATATTCCAACTTAATAACAAAGTCAGAAAAAGTTCTAAGCACAAGTTTTAACTCACAAATTTGTTTGTTGGTGTATCGCTGGACGAGTGTACTCCAATTCAACTTTTTTCACCCCTTTGTTAAACAACGAAATAACGTAATGCATGTAAGGTATTTTTTCAATATGATATAGCAGCATTATAACAAATTAATCAGAAATTGGGAAACAATTCCACACCATACGTGACTAAGTCTATTTTCATTATTTGTTAAAAATACGTGCAACAATATAATATGGACAAAAGATGTGTTAAATTTTTTTTATGGACAAAATAAATTGAAAAAATCATAATGAATACCCATTCACTTACCACATTTATTCCACATATAATTGGGTCATTTGCGATGCTTAGGAGGCAAGCCACGTTTAAAAGTTTCCAAATGATTAGGAACAATTGCACATTCCAAAATGTTACGTCGCACATTGTTTTCCAGAAGAATAACCCAATCGCACCAACATACACATGTTTACATTTATTTCAACAACCATTGTTTATAACAGTTAATCTAATGTTACTCATACCGTTAAATACGTTCGCATAGTCGACTCATTTTCCTTAGGCTTGCCATCTTAATAACAAAGACAGATAAATTCAAAGCAAAAGTTTTAACTCACAAATTTGTTTTTTGGCGTATCGCTAGACGAATATACTCCAATTCAACTTTTTCACCATTTTAATAAACAGCAAAATAACGTAATGCATGAAAGGTATTTTTTTAACACGATATAGAAGTATTATAACAAATTAAACAAAAATTTGGAAAAACTTCCACACCATACGTGACAACATTTAATTACATTATTTTTTAAAAAAGTGTCCAACAATACAATATGGACAAAAGATATGTTAAATTGTCTTTATGAACAAAATACATGGAAAAAATATAAATAAACACCTTTTCAATTACAACATTAACTCCACAAATATTCGCTCAATTCCAAAACATGTAGAAACTAATTGGATCATTTGCGATGCATAACAGCCTTGCCACATTTAACAGTTTCTAGGTATTCTTTCAACAAGATTTAGTAGCATTAAAACAAATTAAACAAAAATTCGGAAACACTTCCGCACAATAAGTGACTACGTTTATTTACATTATTTGTTAAAAATATGTGCCACAACATAATATGGACAAAAGATGTTGTGCTAAATAGTTGGTATACACAAAATAAATGAAAAAAATCAAAATTAACACCCTTTCATTTTCAACATTTGCTGCACATATACTCTCTCAGAGCAGGAAGATGCAGCAACTTATTGGGTCATCTGCGACTATTATGAGTATTGCCACGTTTAACAGTTTCCGAACGATTGCACGTTTCAACATGGTACGTCGCACACTATTTTCTGGAAGAATAACTCAATCGCACACATACTGACGTCTAAAGAGACTTGATTGCTCCCGCAACCAAAAAAACATACACATGTTTACTTTTATTTAACATACCATTGTTTATAACAATGAATCCAATGTTACTCATACCATTAATCTTGCCGTTCTAGGTTTCCATATATTTCAAAAAGTATACTTCATATTCACAGCTATCAGAACATCAACACAATGTATATTGAACTACTCACAATGCCAATATCAGAAGTTTTAACATAATAATGAACATCAACAATCATTGACACAGATTTTAAATGCCAACAAAGTCTAAGCAAAAGTTTTAACTCACAAAGATCGTTTGCTAGCGTCTCTCTGGACGAATATAATCCAATTCAACTTTTTTTACCACTATGTTAAACAACGAAATAACGTAATGCATATAAGTTATTTTTTCAACAACATATAGCAACATTAAAACAAATTAAACGGAAATTGGGAAACACTTCCACAGAATACGTGACTAAGTTTATTTACATTATTTGTTAAAAATATGTACCATAATATAATATGCACAAAAGATGTTGATTTAAATAGTTGGTATGGACAAAATAAAAGGAAAAAATTAAAATGACACGCTTTCAATTACAATATTTACTGCACATATATTCTATCAGAGCCGGAACATGCAGCAACTAATTGGGTCATCTGCAACGCTTAGGAGCCTTGCCATCTTTAACAGTTTCCGAACGATTCAGAATGATTGTACGTTTCAACATGCTACGTCGCACACTTTTTCCAGAAGAATAACCCAATCGCACACATACTCACGTCTAAAGAGATTTGACTCCTCCCACAAAAAAAGTATACACATATTTACATTTATATCACAACCCATTGTTTATAACAATTAATCCATTGTTACTCATATCGTTAAATAAGTTGGCATAATCGATCCTCTTTCCTTTGGCTGGCCATACTAGGTTTTCATGTATTTCAAAACGTATACTCCATAATCATGGTTATCAAAACATCCACATAATGCATAATGAACATTTCAAAATGCTAATAGCAGAATTATTAATAATAAACATCAACAATCATTGATACATATTTTAATTTGCAACTTAACAACGAAGTCAGACAAATTTTAAGCACAAGTTTTAACTCACAAATTCCAGTCATATTGTTGGACGAGTATACTCAAATTCAACTTTTTTCACTAGTTTGTTAAACAACGAAATAACGTAATGCATGTAAAGTATTTTTTCAACACAGTATAGCAACATTATATCAAATTAAATGGAAATTTATAAACACTTCGACACCATACGTCACTACGTTTATTTACATAATTTGTTAAAAAAATGTGCAACAATATAATATGGAGAAAGATGATGTGTTAAATAGTGCGTATGCATAGAATAAATGAAAAATATCAAAATGAACACATTTTCAATTACAACATTTAGTCCATATATATTTGCTCAGAACTGGAACATGCAGCAACTAATTGAGTGATTTGCGATGCTTAGAGCCTTGCCACGTCTAACAGATTCCGAACGATTAGGAACAATTGCATGTTCGAAAATGCTACAATGCACACTATTTTCCGAAAGAATAACCCAATCGCACACACTGCATCTAAAGAGATCTAATTGCTCCCGCAATAAAAAAAATATACACATGTTTACATTTTTTTTCACCAACCATTGTTTATAACAGTTAACCAATGTTACTCGTATCGTTAAAAATGTTTTCATAGTAGACTCTCTTTCCTTAGGCTAGCCATCAAAGGTTTCCATGTATTTCAAAATGTATACTCCATAATAATGGCAATCAGAACATCCACATATTTCATAATGAACAACTCAAAATGTTAATAGCAGAAGTTTTAACTTAATAATGAACATCAATAATCATTGACAAATTTTAAATTGCAACTTAACAACCAAGTCAGACAAATTCTTAGCACAAGTTTTAACTCACAAATTCGTTTACTACCGTATTGCTACACACTTTGTTAAATAGTGAAATAACGAAATGCATATAAGGTATTTTTTCAACACGATATAGCAGCATTAAAACAAATTAAACGTAAATTGGAAAACACTTCCGCACAGTACATTACTACGTTTATTTACATTATTTGTTAAAAATATGTGCCACAACATAATATGGACAAAAAATGTTATGTTAAATAGTTGGTATAGACAAAATAAATGGAAAAAATCAAAATGAAGTATGCGTTTGTCACATTTACTCCACATATATTCTCTAAGAGCCGGAACATTCCGCAACTAATTGGGTCATTTGAGACGCTTAGCATTCTTGCCACGTTTAACCATCTCCGAACGACTCGGAACGATTGCACGTTTCAACATGCTACGTCGCACACTGTTTTCCGAAAGAATAACACAATCGCACACATTTTGACGTGTAAAGAGACTTTATTGCTCCTGCAACAAAAAAGCATACACATATTTACATTTATTTCACCAACTATCGTTTATAACAGTTAATCCAATGTTACTCATACCTTTAAATACTTTGGCATAGTCGACTCACTTTCTTTAAGCTGGCCATCCTAGGTTTCCATGTATTTCAAAACGTATACTTCATATTCAAAGCTATCAGACATCCTCACAATGCATAATGAACAACACACAACGCTAATAGCAGAAGTTTTAACTTAAGAATGAACATCAACAATCATTAACACATATTTTTAATAGCAACTTAACTACAAAGGTAGAGAAATTCTAAGCACAAGTTTTAACTCACAAATTCGTTTGCTGGCGTATCGCATAACGAGTATACTACAATTAAACTTTTTCACCACTTTGTTAAACAACGTAATAACGTAATGCATGTAAGGTATTTTTTCAACACAGCAACATTATAATAGAAATTGGGAAACACTTCCACAGAATACGTGACTACGTTTATTTACATTATTTATTAAAAATATGTGCCACAATATAATATGGAAAAAAGATGTGTTAAATAGTTGCTATAGAAAAAATAAATTGAAAAAATCAAAATGAACATCATTTCATTTATAACATTTACTCCACATATGGAGATGGAACATGCAGTAACTAATTGGGTCATTTTTTATGCTTAGTAGTCTTGCCATGTTTAATAGTATGCGAACGATTAGGAATAATTGCAATTTCCAAAATGCTACGTCGCACGCTATTTTCTGGAGGAATAACCAAATCGCACACAAAATGACATCTAAAGAGATTTGGTTGCTCTGGAAACAAAAAAACACACACATGTTTACATTTATTTCACAACCCTTTAGTTATAACAGTTAATCCAATTTTATACGTTAAATAAGTTTTCATAGTCGATTCTCCTTCCTTAGGCTGACTATCTTAGGTTTCCATGTATTTCAAAACGCATACTCCATAATCATAGTTATCAGAAGTGTTAACTTAATGATGAACATCGACAATCATTGGAACATATTTTAAATTGCAACCTAATAACAAAGTTAAACAAATTCTAAGAAAAAGTTTTAACTCAAAAAAACGTTTGCTAGAAAATTGTTGTACGAGTATAATGCAATTCAACTTTTTTCACCACTTTGTTAAACAGCGAAATAATATAATGCATGTAAAGTATTTTTTCAACACCACACATGATATAGCAGAATTATAATAAATTAAACGGAAATTGGGAAACACTTCCACACCACACATGGCTACGTTTATTTACATTATTTGTTAAAAAATATGTTCCACGACATAATTTGGACAAAAGATGTTATGTTAAATAGTTGGTATGGACAAAATAAAATGAAAAAATCAAAACAAACACCCTTTCATTTACAACCTTTACTCCACATATATTCACTCAAAGCGGGAACATGCAGCAACTAATTGGGTCAACTACAATGTTTAGGAGCATTTCCACGTTTAATAGTCTCCGAACGATTTGGAACGATTGCACGTTTCAACATGCTACGTCGCATAATGTTTTTTGGAAGAATAATCCAATCGCACACATACTGACGTTTAAACAGACTTGATTACTCCTGCAGCGAAAAAACATGCACAAGTTTACATTTATTTCACCAACAATTGTTTGTTTATAACAGTTAATCCAATGTTACTCATACCGTTAAATATGTTGGCAAAGTCAACTCATTTTCCTTAGGCTGGCCATCCTAGATTTCCATGTATTTCAAAACGTATACTCCATATTCAAAGCTATCAGACATCCATATAATGCATAATGAACAACACACAAGCTAATAGTAGAAGTTTTAACTTAATAATGAAAATCAACGATCATTGACACATATTTTTAATAGCAACTTAACAAAAATGTCACATAAATTTTAAGCACAATTTTTAACTCACAAATTCGTTTGCTGGCGTATCGTAGGACGAGTATACTACAATTCAGCTTTTTTCACCATTTTGTTAAACAACGAAATAACGTAATACATGTAAGGTATTTTGTCAACACGAAATCGCACACTATTTTCTGGAGGAATAACCAAATCACACACATAATGACATCTAAAGAGATTTGATTGCTCTCGCAACAAAAAAAAAACATACAGATGTTTACATTTATTTCACAATCCTTTGTTTATAACCGTTAATCCAATGTTATACTGTTAAATAAAGTGGCATAGTCGATTCTTCTTCCTTAGGATGGTTATCTTAGGTTTCCATGTATTTCAAAACGTATACTCCATAATAATGGCTATAAAAACATCCACATATTGCATACTAAATAATTCAAAATGCTAATAGCAGAAGTTTTAACTTAATAATGAACATCAACAATCATTGACGCATGTTTTAAATTGCAACTTAATAACAAAGTCAGACAAATTCTAAGCAAAAGTTTTAAATCACAAAAATCATTTGCTGGCGTATCATTGGACGAGTATAATCCAATTAAAATTTTTACACTTTGTTAAACACTGAAATAACGTAATGCATGTGTTAGACACGATATAGCAGTTTTAAAATAAATTGAACAGAAATTTGGAAACACTTCCACACAATACGTGGCTACCTTTATTTACATTATTGGTTAAAAATAAGTGCATCTATGCTCAAGAGGGGGGGAAATTGAGCTTAAAAACTTTTTCGTAAATTCTTTTACAAATATTAGCAAAGCTTGATCGAATTGTATTTAGTTGATATATGAGATTAAATAAAGATAAATATGAATATCAAGATACTACAAAATGCACAAAAACAAGAGTTTAGGGATAGAGAGAATAACACCAAGCTTTATACTGGTTCAACAACAATCTACTTTGTGACCTACGTCCAGTCTTCGAATCTTCGCCA
This sequence comes from Cyamopsis tetragonoloba, assembly GCA_037177725.1. NCBI lineage: Eukaryota > Viridiplantae > Streptophyta > Magnoliopsida > Fabales > Fabaceae > Cyamopsis > Cyamopsis tetragonoloba. The sequence continues at coordinate 32,897,217 of CM074125.1, read as the reverse complement.
CGCAATAACTCTTGTATTAACTTCAACAAGTTACAAGCAAAGACCACCCTTCTTAATTGGATACCACACCAATTGAACAAGAACTATTCCTCACCTGCACTCAACACTTTAATTTGGACTTACAAATATAAAGCTCTCAAAAGAGTAAATTATAAATCTCTTACAAATATTATACTGGTCAAAATATTCAAATTTTAATTCGAGAACCTTAATATTCGAATATACATTAAAAGAGACTTTTTCTAATAAAAACCAAGTTTAAGTTTCGACTTTACAAACATCTAGAAAGAGACTCTAACAGAATTTTTAATATTTTCTCAAAATCTGTTTGATTTGAATAACATGTTTGATTCATTTTTAAAGAGCCTTAATCAAATTTGAATTTATGCATAAATTAAATCCTATATACCCTTGTTGTTGCAATCTTGTTCATAGCGCTTGATCGCTTGATTTACCATTCAAGGTTTGATTCTTGGTTTGTTTTGGAATCATCGAAACACCAATCTTAGAGCGTTTACAACATTTTTGTTTTTAATATGGACCAAAGATGTTGTATTAAATAGTTGGTATGCACAAAGTAAATGGAAAAAGTAAAAAAGAACACCATTTCATTTACAACATCTACTGCACATAAATTCGCTCAGAGCCGGAACATGCATGCAGCAACTAATTGGGTCATTTGCGATGCTAAGGAGCCTTCCCACGTTTACATTTAGTTCACCAACCTTTTTTTTTAACAGTTAATCCAATGTTACTTATACCGTTAAATATGTTGGCATAGTCAATTCTCCTTTCTTAGGCTGGCCATACTAGGTTTCCATGTATTTCAAAACGTATACTCCATAATGATGGCTATCAAATCATCCATATAATGCATAATGAAAAATTCAAAATACTAATAGCAGAAGTTTCAACTTAATAATTAACATCAATAATCATTGGCACATTTTAAATTGCAATTTAATAACAAAGTCAAACAAAATCTAAGGAAAAGTTTTAACTCACAAAAAACGTTTGTTGGCAAATCGCTAGACGAGTATACTCCAATTAAACAGTTTTCACCACTTTGTTAAATAGCAAAATAACGTAATGCAGATATTTTTTCAACTTAACATAACAAAATTATAATAAATTAAACAGAAATTGGGAAACACTTCCACACGTGACTACGTTTATTTACCTTATTTGTTAAGCATATGTGCAACAACATAATATTGACAATAGATGTGTTAAATTTTTGGTATGCACACAATAAATGCAAAAAATCAAAATGAACCCCTTTCATTTACAACATTTAATCCACCTATATTCGATCAGAGCCGGAACATGCAGCAACTAATTACATCACTTGCGATGCTTAGGAGCCCTACCACGTTTAACAGTTTCCGAACGATTCGTTCCAAAATGCTATGTCGCACATTGTTTTACGCAAGAATAACCCAATCACACACATACTGCCATCTAAAGAGATTTGATTTCTCCCGCAACAAAAAAAACATAAACATGTTTACATTTATTTCACCATTGTTTAATAACGTTAATCCAATGTTATTCATAACGTTAAATACATTGGCATAACCGACTCTCATTCCTTAGGTTGGCCAATCCTAGGTTTCCATCTATTTCAAAACGTATAGTCCATAATAATGGCTATCAGAACATCCATATAATGCATAATAAACAACTCAAAATGCTAATAGCAGAAGTTTTAACTTAATAATCAACATCAACAATAATTGGCACATATTTTAAATTGCCACTTAATAATAAAATCAGACAAATTCTGACCAAAAATTTTAACTCACAAATTCGTTTGCTTCGGTATCGCTGGACGAGTGTACTCCAATTCAAGTTTTTTCCCCATGTTAAACATCGAAATAACGTAATGCATGTAAGGTATTTTTCAACTCGATATAGCAGCATTATAACAAAGTCAGATAAATTCTAAGCACAAGTTTTAACTCACAAATTCGTTTGCTGGCATATAATTGAACGAGTGTACTCCAATTCAACTTTTTTCACACTTTGTTAAACAACGAAATAACGTAATGCATGTAATGTATTTTTTCAACACGATAAAGCAACATTATAACAAATTAATCAGAAATAGGGAAACACTTCCACACCATACATGACTAATTCTATTTACATTATTTGTTAAAAATATGTGCAACAATATAATATGGATAAAAGATGTGTAAAATATTTTGTATGGACAAAATAAATGGAAAAAATCATAAATTAAAAGAGACTTGTAATTCGAATATACTGTGTCTGGAAAATGGAGAAGCTAACGCAACATGTCATATTCGAATATGTATATATTCAAATATACATTAAAAGAGACTTTTTCTAATAAAAACCAAGTTTAAGTTTCGACTTTACAAACATCTAGAAAAGTCTTTAAAGAAAATATTTCTAACAGAATTTTTAATATTTTTCTCAAAATCTGTTTGATTTGAAAAACATGTTTGATTTATTTTTAAAGTGCCTTAATCAAATTTAAATTTAAGAATAAATTAGATCCTATATACCCTTGTTGTTGCAATCTTGTTCATAGTGCTTCATCGCTTGATTTACCATTCAAGGTTTGATTCTTGGTTTGTTTTGGAATCATCGAAAGACCAATCTTAGAGCATTTAGAGCATTTTCGTTTATAATATGGACCAAAGATGTTGTGTTAACTAGTTGGTATGGACAAAATAAATGAAAAAAGTTAAAAAGAACACCATTTCATTTACAACATCTACTCCACATATATTCACTCAGAGCCGGAACATGCATACAACAACTAATTGGGTCATTTGCGATGCTTAGGAGCCTTGCCACGTTTAACATTTATTTCACAAACCTTTGTTTTTAACAGTTAATCCAATGTTACTTATACCGTTAAATATGTTGGCATAGTCAATTATCATTCCTTAGGCTAGTCATCCTAGGTTTTCATGTATTTAACAGCGTGTAGTTCATAATCATAGCTATTAGATCATCCACATAATGCATAATGAAAAATTCAAAATGCTAATAGCTGAAGTTTCAACTTAATATTTAACATCAACAATCATTAGCACATATTTTAAATTGCAATTTAATAACAAAGGCAGACAAATTCTAAGCAAAAGTTTTAACTCACAAAAAAACGTTTGCTGGCAAATTGCTGGACGAGTATACTCCGATTCAAATTTTTTCAACACTTTGTTAAACAACAAAATAAAGTAATGCATGTAAAGTAAGCACAATTATAATAAATTAAACGGAAATTGGGAAACACTTCCTCACCAGACGTGATTACGTTTATTTACATTATTTGTTAAGCATATGTACAACAACATAATATGGACAAAAGATGTGTTAAATAGTTTGTATGCACACAATTAATCCAAAAAATCAAAATGAACACCCTTGGATTTACAACATTTACTCCACCTATATTCGCTCAGAGCCGAAACATGCAGCAACTAATTGGGTCATTTGTGATGCTTAGGAGCCTTGCCACCTTTAACATTTATTTCACAAACCTTTTTTTTAACTGTTAATCCAATGTTACTTATACCGTTAAATACGTTGGCATAGTCAATTCGGCTGGCCATCCTAGGTTTCCATGTATTTAACAATGTATAGTTCATAATCATGTCTATCAGAACATCCACATAATGCATAATGAATAACTCAAAATGCTTAAAGCAGAAGTTTTAACTTAATAATGATCGTCAACAATCAGTGGCATATATTTTAAATTGCAATTTAATTAAAGTGTTAGAAAAATTCTAAGCAAAAGTTTTAACTCACAAATTCGTTTGCTGGCGTATCAATGGACGAGTATACTCCAATTAAAATTTTTTACCACTTTGTAAAACAGCGAAATAACGTAATGCATGTAAGATATTTTTTCAACATGATATAGCTATATTATAACAAATTAAATGAAAATTGCGAAACACTTCCTCACCATATGTGACTACGTTTATTACATTATTTGTTAAATATATGTGTAACAACATAATATGGACAAAAGATGTATTAAATAGTTTGTATGCACACAATAAATGCAAAAAATCAAAATGAACACCCTTTCATTTACAACATTTACTCCACCTATATTCGCTCAGAGCCGGAACATGCAGCAACTAATTAAATCATTTGCGATGCTTAGGAGCCCTACCATGTTTAACAGTTTCCGAACGTTTAAGAAAAATTGCACGTTCCAAAATGCTATGTCGCACATTGTTTTACGCAACAATAACACAATCACAAACATACTGCCATATAAAGAGATTTGATTTCTCCCGCAACAAAAAAACATAAACATGTTTACATTTATTTCACCAACCATTGTTTAATAACGTTAATCCAATGTTTTTCATAACGTTAAATACATTGGCATAGTCGACTCTCAATCCTTAGGTTGACCATCCTAGGTTTCCATCTATTTCAAAACGTATAGTCCATAATGATGGCTATCAGAACATCCATATAATACATAATGAATAACTCAAAATGCTAATAGCAGAAGTTTTAACTTAATAATCAACATCAACAATAATTGGCACATATTTTAAATTGCAACTTAATAACAAAATCAGACAAATTCTGAGCAAAAATTTTAACTCGCAAATTCGTTTGCTTCGGTATCGCTGGACGAGTGTACTCCAATTCAATTTTTTTCACCACTTTGTTAAACAGCTAAATAACGAAATCCATGTAAGGTGTTATTTTAATACGATATAGCAACATTATAACAAATTAAATGGAAATTAGGAAACACTTTAACGCCATACGTGACTACGTTTATTTACATAATTGGTTAAAAATATATGCAACAATATATTATGGACAAAAGATAATGTGTTAAATAGTGGGTATGAACAAAATAAATGGAAAAACCCAAAATGAACAAGCTTTCATTTCCCACCTTTACTCCACATATATTCGCTCAGAACCGAAACATGAAGCAACTAATTGGGTCATTTACAATTATTAGGAGCCTTGCAACATCTAATAGTTTCCAAACGATTAGATACAATTGCACGTTCAAAAACGCTACGTCGCACATTGTTTTGTTTAAGAATAACCCATTTGCACACATACTGACATATAAAGAGATTAAATTGCTCCCGCAACAAAAAAAACATACATATGTTTACATTTATTTCACCAACCAAATTTTGTAACAGTTAATCCAATGTTACTCATGCTGTTAAATACTTTGGCTTAGTCGACTCTCTTTTCTTAGGCTGGCGGTTTCCATGTATTTCAAAACATATACTCTATAATCATGGTTATCACAACATCCACACAATGCTTAATGAACAACTTAAAATGCTAATAGCAGAAGTTATAGCTTAATAATGAACATCAATAATCATTGACACATATTTTAAATTGCAAGTTAATAATAAAGTCAGACAAATTCTAAGCAAAAGTTTTAACTCACAAATTCGTTAGCTGGGGTATCGCTAGACTAGTATACTGTAGTTCAACTTTTTGCATCACTTTGTTATACAGCAAAATAATGTAATGAATGTAAGATATTTTTTCAACACGAAGTAGCAACATTATAACAAATTAAAAACAAATTGGGAAACACTTCCACACCATACGTGACTACGTTTATTTTCTTTATTTGTTAAAAATATGTGCAACAATATACGTTTGGCAAAAGATGTGTTAAGTACTTGGTGTGATAAAACAAATGCAAAAAATGAAAATTAACACCCTTTCATTTACAACATTTATTTCACATATATTCGCTTATAGCTGGAATATGCAGCAACTAATTGGGTAATTTGCGATTTTTAGGAGCCTTCCCACATTTAAAAGTTTCCGAACGATTAGGAAAAATTGCACGTTCCAAAATGCTATGTTGCACACTGTTATCCGGATGAGTAACGCAATAACACACATACTGACGTCTAAAGAGATTTAAGTGCTCCCGCAACCAAAAAACATACACATGTTTATATTTATATCACCAACCATTGTTTACCATAGTGAATACAATGTTACTCATACCGTTAAAAAAATTGGCATAATCATGGCTATCAGAACATCTAACATAATGCATAATGAACAATTCAAAATGCTAATAGCAGAAGTTTAAACTTAATAATGAACATCAACAATCATTGGCACATTTTTTAAATTGAAACTTAATAACAAAGTCAAACAAGTTCTTAGCACAAGTGTTATCTCACAAATTCGATTGCTCGGGTAACGCTGGACGATTATATTTCAATTCAACTTTTTTCACAACTTTAATAAACAACGAAATAACATAATGTATGTAAGGTACTTTTTCAACACGATATAGCAACATTATAACAAATTAAACGGAAATTGGTAAACACTTTAAAACCATATGTGACAACATTTAATTATAATATTTTTAAATAAAATGTACAAGAATATAATATGGACAAAAGATGTGTTAAATAGTTGGTATGGGCAAAAAAATATGGAAAAAATCAAAATCAACACCCTTTGATTTGAAACATTTACTCCACATATTATCACTTAGAGTTGGAACATGAAGCAACTAGTTGGGTCATTTGCGATACTTAGGAGCCTTGCGACGTTTAACTGTTTCCGAATGATTAGATACAGTGGCCCATTTCAAAAAGGTACCTTGAAAACACTTTCACACCATTTGTGCCTACGTTTAATAACTTTATTGGTTAAATATATGTGAAACAATATAATATGGACAAAAGATGTGTTAAATAGTTGGTATGGATAAAATATATAGAAAAAAATCAAAATAAATACCCTTTCATTTTAATGATTTACTCCACATTTATTCACTCATAGCCGGAACATGCGGAAACTAATTGGGTCATTTGTGACACATAGGAGCCTTGTCACGTTTAACAGTTTCCGAACAATTAGGAACAATTGCACGTTCCAAAATGCTACGTCGCACACTGTTTTTCAGAAATATAACTCAATCGCACACTGTTTATTACAATTAATCCATTGTAACTCATACCGTTAAATACTTTGGCATAGTCAACTCTATTGCCTTAGGCTAACTATCCTACATTTTCATGTATTTCAAAACATATACTCTATAAGGATTTTTCTAGCTTGTGAAATATTACATAGGTTAAGAAACCATTAGTAGAAAAAAAACACGACATTAATTGTTTGTCAAAATTAATCACATTAACTCAATATTGCACAGGTTAGAAAATATCACTCCATAATCAAGTCTATCAGAATGTCCACATAATGCATAATGAACAACTCAAAATGCTAATAGCAGAAGTTTTAACTTAATAATGAACATCAACAATCCTGACACATATTTTTTCAACACAATATAGGATCATTATTATAAATTAAACTGAAATTGGGAAACATTTTCACACCATACATGACTACGTCTATTTACATTATTTGTTAAAAATATGTGCAACAATATAATAACAACAAAAGATGTGTTAAATTGTTGGTATAGAGAAAATAAGTAGAAAAAATCATAATGAACACCCATTTATTTACCACATTTACTCCACATATATTTTCTCAGAGACAGAACATACAACAACTAATCGGGTCATTTGTGATGCTTAGGAGCCATGCCACGATTAATAGTTTCCAAATGATAAGGAAGAATAGCACATTCCAAAATGCTACGTCGGACAGTACTTTCCAGTAGAATAACCCAAACGCACACATAATGACGTCTAAAGAGATTTGATTGCTCCCGCAACAAATAAACATACGCAAGTTTACTTTTATTTTACCAACTATTGTTTATAACAGTTAATCCAATGTTACTGATTTCGTTAAAAATGTTAGCATAGTTGACTCTCTTTCCTTAGGCTGACCATCATAGGTTTTCATGTGTTTCAAAACATATACTCCATAATCATGTCTATCAGAACATCCACATAATGCATAATGAAAAACTCAAAATGTTATTAACAAAAGTTTTAACTTAATAATGAAAATCAACAATCATTCACACATATTTTCAATCGCAACTTAATAACAAAGTCAGACAAATTTTAAGCACAAGTTTTAACTTACAAATTTGTTTGCTGGCTTATCGCTGGACAAGTATACTCCAATTCAATTTTTTTCACTACTTTTTTAAACAGCGAAAAAACGTAATCCATGTACGGTATTTTTTCAACCTGATATAGCAGCATTATAACAAATTAATAGGAAACTGGAAAACACTTCCACACCATACGTGACTACGTTTATTTACATTATTTGTTAAAAATATGTGTAACAATATAATATGGACAAAACATGTGTTAAATAGTGGGTATGCACACAATAAATTGAAAAAATTAAAATGAGCACTCTTTCATTTACAATATTTACTACACATATATTCACTTAGAGCTGGAACAAGCAGCAACTAATTGGGTCATTTGCGATGTTTAGGAACACGTTTAACAATTTCCGAACGATTAGGACCAATTGCAAATTCCAAAATGCTAAGTTGCACTCTATTTTGTGGAAGAATAACCCAATAGCACACATTCTAACGTGTTAGGAGATTTAACTGCTCCCACATACAAAAACATACACAAGTTTACATTTATTTCACAACCTATTGTTTATAACAGTTGATCCAATGTTACTCATACCATTAAATACGTTAACATTGTCGACTCTGCTTCCTTAGGCTGGCCTCCCAGGTTTTGATGTATTCCAAAATGTATACTCGATAATGATGACAATAAGATCATCCACATAATGAATAACAAACAACTCAAAATACTAATAGCAGAAGTTTTAACTTAATTATGAACATAAACAATCATTGACACATATTTTAAATTGCAACTTAATAACAAAGTCAAACAAATTCTAAGCACAAGTTTTAACTCACAAATTCATTTGCTAGCGTATCGCTAGACAAGTATACTCCAATTCAACTTTTTTCACTACTTTTTTAAACAACGAAAAAACGTAATCCATGTACAATATTATTTCAACATGATATAGCAACATTATAACAAATTAAAAGGAAACTAGGAAACACTTCCACACCATACGTGACTACGTTTATTTAAATTATTTGTTAAAAAATGTGTAACAATATAATATGAACAAAAGATGTGTTAAAAAGTTGGTATGGACATAATAAATTGAAAAAATAAAAATGAACATCATTTCATTTACAACATTTACTTCTAAAATATTCGCTCAAAGCCGGAACATTGAGCAACTAATTAGGTCCTTTGCGATGCTTAGGAGCCTTGCCAGGTGTAACAATTTTATAACGATTACCAATTATTGCACGTTTCAAAATGCTATGTCGCACACTGTTTTTAGAAGAATAACCCAATCGCACACATACTGACGTGTAAAGAGATTTGATTGCTTCCGCAACAAAAAAAACATACACTTATTTACATTTATTTCACCAACCATTGTTTATAATAGTTAATCCAATGTTACTCATATCGCTAAATATGTTGGCATAGTCGACTCTTCTTCCTAAGGCGGGTCATCCTAGGTTTCGATTTATTTTAAAATGTAATCTCGATAATGATGGCTATCAGCACATCCACATATTGTATAATGAACAACTCAAAATGCTAATAGCAGAAGTTTTAACATAATAATGAACACCAACAATCATTGACGCATATTTTAAATTGCAACTTAACAACAAAGTCGGACAAATTCTAAGCACAAGTTTTAACTCACAAATTCATTTACTGGGATATTGCTGGACGTGTATACTCCAATTCAACTTTTTTCATCACTTTATAAATAGCGAAATAACGTAATGCATGTAAGTTATTTTTTCAACACAATATAGCAGCATTATAACATATTAAACGGAAATTGGGAAATACTTCAACCCCATACGTGACTATGAGCAAAATATGAGCCAAAAACATAATATAAACAAAAAGATGTGTTAAAGAGTTAGTATGCACACAATAAATGGAAAAAATCAAAATGAACACCATTTCATTCACAACATTTACTCCACAAATATTCGCTCAGAACATGCAGCAACTAATAGGGTCATTTACGATGCTTTGGGGCCTTGTGACGTTTAACCGTTTCTGAACTATTAAGAAAAATTGCATATTCCAATCGCACACATACTGACCTCTAAAGAGATCTACTTGCTCCCGCATCAAAAAAACATAAACTTGTTTACATTTATTCTACCAACCATTGTTTATAACAATTACTCCAATGTTACTTATAACGTAAAATATGTTGGCATAGTTGACTCTCCTTCTTAAGCTGGTCATTGCAGGTTTCGAATTATTTCGATATGTATACTCGATATTCATGGCTATCAGAACATCCACAAAATGCATAATGAATAACTTAAAATGCTAATAGCAGAAATTTTAACTTAATAATGAAAATAAAAAATTATTGACACATATTTATGTGACAAATTCGTTTGCTGGTGTATCACTAGACGAGTATTCAATTCAACTTTTTTCACCACTTTGTTAAACTGCAAAATAACGTAATGCATGTAAGGTATTTTTTCAACATGATACAACATTATAACAAATTAAATGGAAATTGGGAAACACTTCTACACTATATGGACAAAATAAATGGAAAAAATTAAAATGAACTCCTGTTTGTTTACAACATATACTACATATATATTCGCTCAAAGCCGGAACATGCTGCAACTAATTGGGTCATTGGTGACGCTTAGAAGCCTTGCCATGTTTAACAGTTTCCGATCGATTAGGAACAACTACATGTTCCAAAATGCTACGTCGTACATTGTTTTCTGGAAGAATAACCCAATCACAAACATATTGACGTTTAGAGAGATTTGATTGCTCATGCGACATAAAAAATCATACACATGTTTACATTTATTTCACCAACCATTGTTTATAACAGCTAATACAATGTGACTCATACCGTTAAATACGTTTGCATAGTCGACACTTCTTCCATGTACCGGCCATTGCAGGTTTTCATGTATTTCAAAACGTATACTTCTTAATCATGGCTATCAGAACATCCACATAATGCATATTGAACAACTCAAAATGATAATAGCAGAAATTTTAACTTCATAATGAAATCCACAATCATTGGAACTTATTTTAAATTGCAACTTAATAACAAAGTCAGACAAATTCTAAGCAATAATTGTAACTCACAAATTCATTTGTTTGCGTATCGCTAGACGAGTATACTCCAATTCAAATTTTTTCATCACTTTTCAAAATAGGAAAGTAACGTAATTCATGTAAGGTATTTTTTAAACATGATATAGCAACATTATAACAAGTTAAACAAGAATTGGAAATAAATGCACAATATACATTACTACATTTATTTACATTATTGGTTAAAAAAATGTGCAAGAATATAATAAGGAGAAAAGATGTTTTGCATAGTTGGTATGGAATAAATTAAAATGAAAACCCTTTCAATTACAACGTTTACTCCACATATATTCGCTAAGAGTCGGAACATACAGCAACTAATTGGGTCATTTGTAATGCTTGGAAGGTTTCTGAACGATTAGCAACAATTGTACGTTCAAAAATGCTACGTCGCACACTGTTTTATAGAAAAAATGACCCAATTGCACACATACTCTCGTCTAAAGAGATTAGATTGCTCCTGCAACCAAAAAGCATACACATGTTTACATTTATTTCATCATTGTTCATAACTGTGAATCCAATGTTACTTAAACCGTTAAATACATTGGCATTGTTGACTCTCCTTCCTTAGGCTGGCCATCCTAGGTTTCCATGTATTTCAAAACGTATACTCCATAATAATCGTTATCATAACATCCACATAATGCATAATGAACAAATTAAAATGCTAATAGCGGAAGTTTTAACTTAACAATGAAAATAATAAATCCTTGGAACATATTTTAAATTGCAACTTTATAAAAAAATCACATAAATTCTATGCAAAAGTTTTAACATACAAAAATAGTTCGCTGGCGTATCACTGGACGAGTATACTCCAATTCAACTTTTTTACATTATTTTCAACACGATATAGCAACATTATAATAAATTAAATTGAAATTTAGAAATACTTATACACAATATATGACTACATTTATTTACATCATTTGTAAAAAATATGTTCCATAATATAATATTGACAAAAGATGTGTTAAATAGTTGGTATAGACAAAATAAATGGAAAAAATTAAAATGAAAACCATTTTATTTACAACATTTACTCCACATATATTCGCTCAGAGCCGGAACATGCAGGAACGAATTGGGTCAATTGAGATGCTTAGGAGCCTTGGCATGTTTAAAAGTTTACGAACGATTAGGAATAATTGCACGTTTCAAAATTCTTCGTCGCACACTATTTTCCAGAAGAATAACTTAATCGCACACATATTGTAGAGGTCGTGCATATAAGTCCCTGAATTTTAAAAAACCCTCCGTTAATTCCTGAGATTGTTCAACGTCATAGAAATAAGGACAATCCTTCAAATCTGTCTAAGGTGTGCTTACATGGCACTTAACGTGCCAAAGTGGCATGCCACGTCAGTTAATGAAACACAGTTTTTTAACTTGTCCCAAAAAACATGCAAATCAGTTCCTACTCCGTTTTCACATTACCGGTAAAGTAAAATTGTGAGGGAAACCGTGAAATCCCCAATTCTTTTGTTGATTCACAACTCGCAATCCCAAATCCCTTTTCTCCTTCTCCGTTCTCTATTTCTTGTTCGTTCTCTTCTCCTTTGTTCTCTCCATTGTTGTTGTTCTCTTCTTTACCCAGTTTAATAACTCTTAACCCAATTTGAATTTTGCTTATCCAAATGATAAACTATATGATTCTACTATTATGATAATTTTGTATATCAAACCTTTAAGAAAAGTTCAACAATTGGGTCATTTGCGATTATTATGAGCCTTGCCACATCTAATCGTTTCCGAACGATTAGGAACAATTGCACGTTCAAAAATGCTTTGTCGTACATTGCTTTCTTTAAGAATAACCCAATTGTACACATACTAACGTTCAAAGAGACTAGATTGCTCCCGCAAAAAACAAAAGCATACACATGTTTACATTTATTTCACAAACCATTTTTTATAACACTTAATCCAATGTTACTCATACCGTTAAATACGTTGGCATAGTCGACTCTCTTTCCTTAGGCTGACAATCCTAGATTTCGATTTATTTCAAAATGTATACTCCATAATCGTGGCTATTAGAACATCCACATAATACATAATGAACAACCCAAAATGCTAATGGCAGAAGTTTTGACTTAATAATGAACATCAACAATCATTGACCCATATTTTAAATTGCAACTTAATAACAAAGTCAAACAAATTCTAAGCACATTCGTTTGCTAGCCTATCGCTCGACCAGTTGACTCCAATTAAACTTTTTTTCACAACTTTGTTTCATAGCGAAATAACGTAATGCATGTAAGGTACTTTTTAACCACGATATAGCAGCATTATAACAAATTAAACGGAAATTAGGTAGCATTCTCACAAAAGATGTGTTTAATAGTTAGTATGGACAAAATAATTGGAAAAAATTCAAATTAACACCCTTTCAGTTACAACATTTACTCCACGTATATTCACTCAGAGCTGGAACATGTAGCAACTAAATAGGACAATTGCGATGCTTAAGAGCCTTGTCATCTTTAACAGTTTCCGAATAATTAGGAACAATTGCACGTTTCAAAATGCTATGTCACACCTTGTTTTCCGAAAGACTAACCCAATCACTCACATACTCACGTCTAAAGAGATTTGATTGTTCCTGCAACAAAAAAACATACACATATTTACTTTTATTTCACCAATTATTGTTTATAACTGTTAATCAAACGTTACTCATACCGTTAAATACGTTGGCATAGTCGACTTTCTTTCCTTAGACTGGCCTTATCTCAAAAAGTAACTCCATAATCATGACTATCAGAACATCACATAATGCATAAAGAACAACTCAAAATGCTAATAACAGAAGTTTAAACCTAATAATGAACATCAACTATCATTGGCACATATTTTAAGTTACTACTTAATAACAAAGTCAAACAAATTCTAAGCACATGTTTTAACTGACAAATTCATTTGCTGGCGTATCGCTGGACCAGTTGACTCCAATTAAACATTTTTTCAACACTTTGTTTAACAGTGAAATAACATAATGCATGTAAGATATTTTTTATCCACGATATAGCAGCATTATATCAAATTAAACGAAAATTGAGTAGCATTCCCACACGATACGTGAATACGTTTATTTACATTATTTGTAAAAATATGTGAAACAATATAATATGCACAAAAGATGTGTTTAATAGTTGGTATGGACAAAATAAATGGAACAAATTCAAATTAATACCCTTTCGGTTACAACATTTACTCAACGTATATTCGGTCAGAGTCGGAACATGTAGCAACTAAATAGGTCAATTGCGATGCTTAAGAGCGTTGTCATGTTTAACAGTTTCCGAATGATTAGGAACAATTGCACATTTCAAAATGTTATGTCACACATTATTTTTCGAAAGAATAACCCAATCGCTCACATACTGACGTCTAATGAGATTTGATATCTCCCGCAACATAAAAAACATACACATATTTACATTTATTTTACCAATAATTGTTTATAACTGTTAATCAAATGTTACTCATACCGTTAAATACGTTGGCATAGTCGACTTTCCTTCGTTAGGCTGGTCATCCTAAGTTTTCATGTATTTCAAAAAGTATACTCCATAATCATGACTATCAGAATATCTACATAATGCATAAAGAACAACTCAAAATGCTAATAGCAGGAGTTTTAACCTAATAATGAACATCAACTATCATTGACACATATTTTAAATTACTACTTAATAACAAAGTTAGACAAATTCTTAAGCCAAAATTGTAACTTACAAGTTCGTTAGCTAAGGTATCGCTGGACGAGTATACTCCAATTTAAGTTTTTTCACCCCTTTGTTAAACAGCACAATGCATGCACGATATTTTTACAACACGATATAGCAACATTATAACAAATTAAACGGAAATTGGGAAATACCTTCACATCATACCTGACTAGTTTATTAACATTATTTGTTAAAAATATATGCAATATATTACGCACAATAGATTTGTTAAATAGTTGGTATGGACAAAATAAATGCTAAAAATTAAAATGAACACCCTTCCATTTACAACATTAACTCCATATATATTCGCTGAGAGCCGGAACATGTTGCAACTAATTGGGTCATTTGCGACGCTTAGGAGCCCTGCCATGTTTAACAGTTTCCGATCGATTAGGAACAATTACACATTCCAAAATGCTACGTCATACACTATTTTCTTGAAGAACAACCCAATCGCGCACATACTGACGTCTAAAGAGATTTGATTGTTCCGGCAACAATAAAATATACACATATTTACATTTATTTCACCAATCATTGTTTATAACTGTTAATCAAATGTTACTCATACCGTTAAATACGTTGGCATAGTCGACTCTCCTTCCTTAGGCTGGCATTCCTAGGTTTTCATGTATTTCAAAAAATATACTCCATAATCATGACTATCAGAACATCCACATAATGTATAAAGAGCAACTCAAAATGCTAATAGCAGAAGTTTTAACCTAATGAACATCAACTATCATTGGCACATATTTTAAATTATTACCTAATAACAAAGTTAGACAAATTCTAACCAAAAATTGTAACTTACAAATTCGTTTGCTAGGGTATCGCTAGACGAGTATACTCTATTTCAACTTTTTTCACCACTTTGTTAAACAACGAAATGGATGCACGATATTTTTATAACACGATATAGCAGCATTATAACAAATTAAACGGAAATTGGGAAATACTTCCACACCATACGTGACTAGTTTATTTACATTATTTGTTAAAAATAAATGCAATATATTACGGATAAAAGATTTGTTAAATAATTCGTATTGACAAAATAAATGCTAAAAATCAAAATGAAAACCCTTTCATTTACAACATTTACTCCACATATCTTCACCTAGAGCCGGAACATGCCACAACTAATTGGGTAATTTCCGATGCTTAGGAGTCGTGCCATGTTTAATAGTTTTCAAAAAATTAGGAACAATTGCATGTTTCAAAATGGTACGTCGCACATTGTTTTCCGGAAGAATGACCAAATCGCACTCATACACTGACGTCTAAAGTGATTTGATTGCTCTCGCAACAAAAAGCATATACATGTTTAGATTTATTTCACTAACCATTGATTGTAACAGTTAATGGAATGTTACTCATACCGTTAAATACGTTGGCATAGTCGCCTCTCCTTCCTTAGGCTGGCCATCCTTGGTTTTCATGTATTTCAAAAAACATACTCCATAATCATGACTATAGAAACATCCACATAATACATAAAGAATAACTCAAAATGCTAATACTAGAAGTTTTAACTTAATAATGAACATCAACTATCATTGGCACAACTTTTAAATTACAATTTAATAACAAAGTCAGACAAATTCTGAACAAAAATTGTAACTTACAAATTCGTTTGCAAGGTATCGCTGAAAGAGTATACTACCATTCATCTTTTTTGACCACTTTGTTAAACAGCGAAATAACATGATGGATATTTTTACAACACGATATGGCAGCATTATATCAAATTAAATGGAAATTGAGAAATACTTCCACACCATACGTGACTACCTTTATTTAAATTATTTGTTAAAAATATGTGAAACAATATAATATGGACAAAAGATACGTTAAATAGTTTGTATCGACAAAATAATTGGAAAAAATCAAAATAAAGCACCTTTCATTTACAACATTTACCCCACATATATTCGATTGGATCCGTAACATGCAGCAACTAATTAGGTCATTTCTTATGCTTAGGAGCCTTGCAACGTTCAACAGTTTTCGAACGATTAGGAACAATTGCACGTTTCAATTTGCAACATCCCATACTATTTTTTGGAAGAATAACCCAATCGCACACATACTGACGTCTGAAGAGATTTGATTGCTTCCACGACAAAAAAAATACAAATATTTACATTTATTTCACCAACCATTGTTTAATACGTTGGAATAGTCGACTCTCTCTCCTTAGGCTGGTCATCCTAGGTTTCCATGTATTTCAAAACGTATACTCTATGGCTGCCAGAATATCCATATAATCCATAATGAAAAACTCAAAATGATAATAGCAGAAGTTTTATGTTAATAATGAACATCAATAATCAATGGAACATATTTTAAATAGCAACTTAATAACAGTCAAATAAATTTTAAGCACAAGTTTTAACTCACCAATTCAACTTTTTTCATTATTGGAACATATTTTAAATAGTAACTTAATAACAGTTAAATAAATTTTAAGCACAAGTTTTAACTCACCAATTCAACTTTTAATGATTTACTCCACATTTATTCACTCATAGCCGGAACATGCAGTAACTAATTGGGTCATTTGTAACGATTAGGAGCCTTGCCACGTTTAACCGTTTCCATACGGTTAGGATCAATTGCACGTTTTAAAATGCTATGTCACACACTATTTTCCAGAAGAATAACCCTATCGCACACATACTTATGTCAAAAAAGAATTGATTGCTCCCGCAACAAAACACACACATCTTTACATTTATTTCACCATGCATTGTTTATAACAGTTATTCCAGTGTTACTCATACCGTTATATAAGTTGGCTTAATTAACTCTCTTTCCTTAGGCTGGCCATCCATGGTTTCTATGTCTTTTAAAACGTATACTCCATAATCATGGCTATCAGAAGATCCACATAATACATATTGAAAAACTCAAAATGCTAATAGCGGAAGCTTTAAATTAATAAGGAACATCAACAATCATTGGCACATATTTTAAATTGTATATTAATGACAAAGTCAAACAAATTCGTTTGCTGGGATATCGCTGGATGAGTATACTGCAATTCAAATTTTTTAGCACTTTGTTAACCAGCAAAATAATGTAATGCATGTAAGCTATTTTTTCAACACAATATAGCAGCATTATAACAAACTAAACGAAAATTGGGAAACACTCCCACACCATACTTGACTACGTTTATTTACATTATTTGTTAAAAATATTTTAAACAATATAAATGGGTCATTTGTGACGCTCAGAAGCCTTGCCACGTTTAATAGTATCCGAACGATTAGGAACAATTGCACGTTCCAAAATGCTACGTCGCACAGTGTTTTTCGAAAGAATAAGTCAATCGCACACATTCAGACGTCTAAAGACATTTGATTGCTATACTGTTAAATACTTTGGCATAGTCAACTCTATTGCCTTAGGCTAACTATCCTAGATTTTTATTTATTTCAAAACGTATGCTCAAAATACTAATAGCAAAATGAACCACTCAAAATAATGCATAATGAACCACTCAAAAATACTAATAGCAGAAGTTTTAACTTAATAATGAACATTAACAATTACTGGCACATATTTTAGATTGCAACTTAATAACAAAGTCAAACAAATTCTAAGCAAAAGTTTTAACTCATAAATTCGTTTGCTAGGGCATCAGTAGATGAATATACTCTCATTCATCTTTTTTCACCACTTTGTTAAACAACGAAATAACGTAATGCATGTAAGGTATTTTTTCAACTATATATAGCAGCATTATAAAAAATAAAACGGTAATTGGGAACCACTTTCACATCATACATGCCTACGTTTAATTACATTATTGGTGAAAAATTTGTGAAATATTATAAAATTGACATAAGATGTGTTAAATAGTTGGTATGGACAAAATATATGAAAAAAATCAAAATAAATCCCCTTTCATTTTAATTATTTACTCCACATTTATTCACTCACAGCCGCAACATGCAACAACTAATTGGGTCATTTCTGATGCTTAGGAACCTTGCCACGTTTAACAGTTTTCGAACGATTAGCAACAATTGCACGTTTCAAAATGCTATGTTGCACACTATTTTCCAAAAGAATAACCCTATCACACACATACTAATGTCGAAAAAGAATTAATTGCTCCCCTAACAAAAAAAACACATACATCTTTACATTTATTTCACCATCCATTGTTTATAACAGTTATTCCAAAATTACTCATACCGTTAAATAAGTTGGCTTAATTGAGTCTCTTTCCTTAGGTTGAGTCTCTTTCCTTAGGCTGGTCATCCATGGTTTTCATGTTATTCAAAACATATACTCCATAATCATGGCTATCAGAACATCCACATGCTAATAGCAGAAGTTTTAACTTAATAAGGAACATCAACCATCATTGGCACATATTTTAAATTGCAACTTAATAACAAAATTCGACAAATTCTAAGCAAAAGTTTTAACTCATAAATTCGTTTGCTGGGGTATCGCTGGACGAGTATACTACAATTCAAATTTTTTAGCTCTATGTTAAACCGTGAAATAACGTAATGCATGTAAGGTATTTTTCCAACACGATATAGCAACATTATAACAAATTAATCAGAAATTGACAAACACTTCCACACCATACGTGACTCAGTCTATTTATATTATTTGTTAAAAATATGTGCAACAATATGATATGGACAAAAGATGTGTTAATTTCCGAACGATTTGGAAGAATGACACGTTCCAAAATTCTACGTCGCACACCGTTTTTCAGAAGAATAACCCAATCACATATATACTTACCTCTAAAGAGTTTTGATTGCTCCCGCAACCAAAAAAAACATACACATGTTTACATTTATTTCACCAACCATTGTTTATAACAGTAAATGCAACGTTACTTATACCATTTAATATGTTGGTATAGTCCCCTCTCGTTCCTTAGGGTGGCCATCTTAGGTTACCATGTATTTCAAAATGTATACTCCATAATCATCGCTATCAGAACATCCACATAATGCATAATGAACAACTCAAAATGCTAACAACAGAAGTTTAAACTTAATAATGAACAACAACAATCATTTTCACATATTTTATATTGCAACGTAATAACAAAGTCAGATAAATTCTAAGCACAAGTTTTAACTCAAATTCATTTGGTGGGTTATTGCTGGACAATTCAAGTTTTTTCACCTCTTGGTTAAATTACGAAATAACGTAATGCAGGTAAGGTATTTTTTCTACACTATATAGCAATATTATAACAAATTAATCACAAATTGAGAAACACTTCCACACAATACGTGACTAAGTCTGTTTACATTATTTGTCAAAAATATGTGCAACAATATAATATGGACAAAAGATGTGTTAATTTTTTTATATGGATAAAATAAATGGAAAAAATCATAATAAACACCCATTCACTTAAAACATTTACTCCACATATATTTGCTCAGAGCCGGAACATACAACAACTAATTGGGTCATTTGCAGGAGTCACGTTTAAAAGTTTCAAAATGATTAGGAACACTTACACCTTGGACAATGCTACGTCGCACATGTAGCAACTTATTTTGTCATTTGCGACGCTTAGGATCATTTTTACATTTTACCGTATTTGAAGGATTAGGAACAATTTCATGTTCAAAAATGCTACGTCGCACACTGTTTTTCAGAAAAATAACCTAATCACACACATACTGACGTCTAAAGAAATTTGATTGCTCCCGCAACCAAAAAACATACACGTGTTTACATTTATTTCACCAACCATTGTTTCTAAAAGTTAATCCAATGTTACTTATACCGTTAAATACGTTGGCATAGTCGACTCTCTTTCCTTAGGCTGGTCATTCTAGGTTTCCATGTATTTCAAAATGTATACTCTAAAATCATGGTTATGAGAACATCCCATAATCCGTAACATAACACTCAATATGATAAAATTAGAAGTTTTAACTTAACAATAAACATCAATATTTTAAATTGTAACTTAATAACAAAGTCAAACAAATTCTAAGCACAAGTTTAAACTCACAAATTCGTTTGGTGGTGTATCGCTGGACGAGTAAACTCCAATTAAACATTTTTCACCACTTTGTTAAACAGCGAAACAACGTAATGCATGTAAGGAATTTTTTAAACACCATATAGCATTATTATAAAAAATTAAACGAAAATTAAGAAACACTTCCACACCATACGTGACTATGTTTATTTACATCATTTGTTAAAAATATGTAAAATAATATAATATGGACAATAAATATGTTAAATAGTTGGTATGGACAAAATAAACACCCTTTCATTTACAACATTTACTCCACAAGTATTCGCTCAAAACCGGAAAATGCAACAACTAATTGGGTCATTTGCGATGCTTAGGAGCCTTGTCATGTTTAACAACTTTCGAACAATTAAAAACAATTGCACGTTTCTAAATGCTACGTCCCACGCTCTTTTCCGGAAGAATAACCTAATCGCGCATATACTGACGTTTAAAGAGATTTGATTGTTCTCGCAACAAAAAAACATACACATGTTAACATTTATTTCACCAACAATTATTTATAACATTTAATCCAATGTTACTCATACCGTTAAATACATTAGAATAGTCGACTCTCTTTCCTTAGGTTTCCATGTATTTCAAAACGTATACTCCATAATCATGGCTATCATAACATGCACATAATATATAATGAACAATAAAAAATATAATACAGCATTATAATAAATTAAACGGAAATTGAGAAACACTTCCAACACATACGTGTTTTATTTACATTATTTGTTACAAATATGTGCATTAAAATAATTTGGACAAAATATGTGTTAAATAGTTGATATAGACAAAATAAATAGAGAAGATCAAAT
This sequence comes from Cyamopsis tetragonoloba, assembly GCA_037177725.1. Taxonomy (NCBI): domain Eukaryota; kingdom Viridiplantae; phylum Streptophyta; class Magnoliopsida; order Fabales; family Fabaceae; genus Cyamopsis; species Cyamopsis tetragonoloba. The sequence continues at coordinate 32,875,487 of CM074125.1, read as the reverse complement.
TGAATACTCCTTTATTTACAACATTTACTCCACATATATTCGCTCAGAGTCGGAACATGCATAACTAAATGGGTTATTTTTTTTGAGGCTTGCCACTAGGGGTGGTCATGGTTCAGTTCAACACTTGAACTGAATTGGTTGTGAACTGGTTAAATAGTTCAAAGAGCTAAACCAAACTTGTTTATTTGGTTCAGTTAACTGGTTCTTATAGTGAGAACCAGTTCTGAAATCAGTTCTTATATTGAGAACCAGTTCGCAACCAGTTCAAAAACAGTTCAACTTTTTGAACCAATTTTTATTCTAATTCTAGTTCTGAACTGGTTTTCAAACCAGTTATTTGTTAAAAAACTGGTTTTACATACAATTCTAATTGTAAAAATAGTTCTAAACTAGTTTTAAATGGTCCTAAAACTATTTCTCAATTAAAAAAACCAATTTTTAAACAATTCTAAAATAGTTCAAACAATTCCAATAAAAATAGTATAAATAAGATTTTTTTTTATGGGATGAATCATAATTATATTTAAGAGTAATCCGACTTTCACTCACATCAAATTTAAGTTACCGTTAGAATTGATATTCACCCAAAACATATGGCATAGTCAAAATTCTTTATTTTTATTCACCCAAAACATGGTAATTTAACTTCTTTGCATAAAAGACTATTTATTGTAAATTCATTACGATAAAAATTGTATAATCAAAGTAAAAATTTTAGATAATGAGATTCACAAATAGAGAATTGAACTGAAGCACACTAAATTTTTTTAAATAAAATATGCATTGGATATATGTAAATAAACAATAAGGAAATAACTTGAAAATTCAACATTAACTAATCCTAATCATCAAGATTAATGGCAATAACTTGGAAATAATTATAGAGTACAGTGAGATTGTTAGAAATTCTCCCAAAATAGAGTTTATACTCTTCACTACACCCATAACTTGAAAATAAGATATTTACACAAACACAAAGCTGCTGCAAAATAAATATAAGACTATTCTTTTCTTCCATGCTTCCATATTCTACTCAAGTCTATCCAATAGAAACTAATCCTAATCATCAAGATTAATAGAAATTGAAGGAGTTTCTACTGGAGAAGCCATCTCTGCAAAAAAAAAAATCATTAAATTTGTAAAGTATGATGTAAAAACTAAAAAAGTTTAAGAGTCTAATTTATATTATATTTTGCTCGAATGTCGCAAGCTCTTGAAAGTCTTCGGGTGAAAGCAATGCGAAAGGTGTCCCCTTTAACCAATCTTGCGTGCAAACAAGTGCCTCCACCGTTTTTGGAGTTAAGGAACTACGATAAGAATCCAATACCCTTCCTCCTGTACTAAAAGCTGACTCTAAGGCTACAGTGGAGACATGTATGGCCAACACCTCTCGTGCTATACTTGCTAGCACGGGAAATCGAGTCGAGTTAATTTTCCACCAAGTGAGCAAGTCAAAATCATTTGAAGCAATTTCACATTCTTCCTTAATATATTTTTCTAACTCTGACTTGGCATTAACTCTACGGCCAGTTGCTTGCAGAAATAGCTTCTCACAATAAAAGTCATCATCATCATTTTCGTTCATTTGTGATGTTGCATCATAGGATCCAGAACATTCTCCCACGCCCTCATATTCATTGTGGAGTGATCCCAAAGTCGAATCAAGCTTATCCTTTAACTCTTTGGGCTTTTGAGAGTCAAAAGAATTATCAATGCACCAATTTATGTAGACAAGTTTGTTCCTGGGATCAAGAACAACAGCAATCAATAATAACATTCAAGGTGTGCGAATTTCCCCAATATTTTTCATTTTTTTTCATCATCTTCATTGCCATAAGCTTTATGCTCAAATCACTATGGTCACAATATTGCTTGATTTTTCTTCCAATAGCAAATACCTCCTTCATATACATATTGCTAGTAACGTAAGAGGTACCTGATAAACGCAATGTACAATCATAAAACAACTTTAAAAATGGCAATACCGAACGAGCATAATACCAATCTTCTAGTGTAGGGACACCCTTTTCCTTTTCCTTGTTCAACTCCTTAACAAATCTAGCATCTTGCAATTCAAGTAAATCAAACGCCTTTTGGTACTTAAGTGTTGCCTCCAACATTGTGTAAGTTGAATTCCATCTAGTTTCACAATCCAAGGAAACAAGGTGTTTATAAGAAATACTCTCTTGTTCAGCACATGCCTTGAATTTTGCTAATCGAGATGGAGATCTGACATATTCACAGCACTTCGGATTCTAAAAATAGAATCATCAATATCATTGAGCCTGTCCTTCACAATCAATGCTAAAACAGGGGCACAACAACGCATATGTATATAGTCTCCGTTCAAAACAACACATTTCCATGATATTAACCTTTTCTTTAAGTACTGAATTGTAGAATCATTTGATGAGGCATTGTCAACTGTAAAGCTAAATACTCGTTTCAAGTCCCACTCATCCAAACATGTCTCAATGTTCTTGGCTAAAATTTCCCCTTTGTGGCTTGAGACTAGGCAAAAATTTAAAATCTTCTTGTGCAATTTCCAATTGTTGTCAATAAAATGTGCAGTCAGGCTCATGTAATTCAAATTTTGACCTGATGTCCACGTGTCAATTGTGAAACAAACCCTTTGACAGTTTTTTAACATGTATCTCTTCAACCTGCCTTTTTCCTCAGCAAATAACTTCAAAATGTTACGAGCTAACGTAGAGCGTGAGGGCACGTAGAATCTTGGTTGCAAGACACTCAAAAAATTACGAAATGCTTCATTTTCCACAAACCGAAATGGCAACTCAGAAACCACAAACATCTTCACCAATTCATCCCGACAAACCTGCTGGTCAAATTTAAGATATGTAGGAGAAGATCCCGTCACATTTGATAAGGAAGCAGTCGTTCGTTGCCTCTTGTTACTTTCTTTGTATGGATTATCCTTGCACCTCTTCAAATGTGTAGTCATAGAACTTGTTCCACCCGAATATTTAATTAAGGTACCACAATACTTGCATTTAGCTTTCTCTCCAGAACTAGGTTCCTTTATGAAGTGATCCCATGCTGCAGACCGATTTCGACGTTTTCTATCAGGGTGGGGTGGTCACGTTGCTGCAGAGGCAGCTGCAACTGGTGTGGTGGGAGTTGATTGTTCAACATCTAGCATTTGACTATCTCCAATATCACCTAGTGATGTCATCTAAATAAATCCAAGAGGTAGTAGATTAAAATATGCAAACTCAAACACACAGAAGCAAAAAGAAGACTAACGTTGCTCATTTTAATACAGTTCTTCATCAATAGGAAAAAGAAGATGATCCCCTCTTCATCATCGTTTGCTCATTTTGTTACTTGTATATATATAAAAATATGGTCAATGTCCAAGGTATGCACCATATAAAGACACACCACACTACTATAATCTCAAAACAACTCTCTACTCTAAAAGGTCACAGTAAACTTATAACTAGTGTTCAATGATTTACATGTTTACAAGGTAATTAATGTCAATTTTTAATTTATTAAATAGAGAATTTACCAACAATATAATTTGATATAAGAACCAAACTGTAACAAGAGTGAGAAACCATCTTAATGAAAACATGAATACTGAGAATGTAAATTTCGTATATGTACCAACTAATCAAAATAACCTGATTGAAATATGTGTAACAGTAACAAAAGCAAAACCAAATATTGAAATATCGCATTGCTTTAATTAAAAGGGACAAGTTATTTTCACCTAAACAATTGAAGCTTAAATCAAATATTGCTACATACAGTCATACAAACATATCTTCAGATAACTTCATCATGCTACTCATTTCAGTATAGCCAGCCATAAAACATCCAAAAATTGATTACTCACTATTAGTGTCATCTCCGTGAGTTAAAAGCAAAGCATTACAGAGCTCTTTTTCCTAACAATATACACTTTAAAGATCAGAATAGGTGTAGTGAAGAGTATAAACTCACCTATATTATGAGTCATAGTAGATTGAAAGCTATGTGAAATCTTGCCAAAAGAGAACCCAAACAAAATTAACAGAAGAGGCTTCAAATTCAAAGAAATTAATTAAACCCCCTCATCATGAGATCCAAAATAAACAAATTCAAAATAGATCAGACCTGGTGATCATCAAGATGAATGTGCTGATGATACCAACTCATGATTAATTATAGTGTATCTATTATTTGAAAATTAATTAGATTATATAGCGATTTCATATATATTGCTGCAAGAAAACTAATCATATATATACCAACAAATTCATATATATTGCTGCAGATATTATGATTACTAATATTTTCAACTAATCATAACAGTGAACGAAGGTAATTAATGTTAGTCCCAAAGTACATATCTTGGGGAAAATCACAATTAATTTCAATACTTGATTTTCATTTTAATTCTATGTTAATCTGTCCCCAGATATACCTAAGCTAAGTGAAGAGAGATAAAACCAAAGCTTGGTACATAGTTAAGTTGAAGGAGCTAATTAAGGGTATAATTATGAACTCTAAATATAAATATACTCAGTACTAACAAGCATCAGGATTTATCAACAGAAAACAAATAGTGTAAATTGAACAGAATTGCATGGAATTGCACTGAGCCTTGCAAACACAATTCCACAGAGGAGCAGAACCACTCATCAATCAAGATTAATTATCCAATTTCACATAGGAGCAGAACAAGAAATAATCAAAATTAAACGTTATATACAACAGTATCCTTGCTATAAAGGTTAATTTTATCTCAATGGGAGTTTACCTTGAGAACAAGTAGAGGAGAATCCCTAATCGCTCTCTGTAGAGTGCAAAAGAGAAGAGGAGTAACGTATCTGTCTTCTTCGTTCTAGTTTCTATGTTCTAGGTCATGAAAACTGAGCAGTGAGCAGTGAAAGCGAAGTCGTGAAACAGTGTGTGAAATTGAAGAAGTGGGTCGAAAAAAATGAATTTGGGTCGCACTATTTTTTAAATCGGGTCGACCTGATATTGTTTATTTGGGCCTGGGTCACAATCTGATTTTTTGGATCAGTTCAAAACTAGTCTAGTTCATTTAATTTTCAGATACAATCCAGTTCATGATATTACTTTGCACACCCCTACTTGCCACGTTTAATAGTTTCAGAACGCTTAGGAACAATTGTACGTTTCAAAATGTTACATTCTCACTGTTTTCCGAAAGAATAATACAATCGCACACATACTGACGTGTAAAGAGATTTGATTGCTCCTGCAAAAAAAAGACGCTTGTTTATATTTATTTCACAAACCATTTTTTATTATATTTCAACCAATTTACTCATACTGTTAAGTACATTGGCATAGTCGAATCTCCTTCAGTAGGCTAGCCATCCTATGTTTCCATGTATTTCAAAACGTATACTCCATAATCTTGGCTATAAGAACATCCACATTATGCATAATGAACAACTCAAAATGCTAATCGCAGAAGTTTTAATTTAATAATGAACATCAACCATCATTGACACATATTTTAAATTGCAATTTAATAACAAAGTGAGATAAATTCTAAGCACAAGTTTTAACTCACAAATTCTTTTGTTGGCTTATCGTTTGACGAGTGTACTCCAATCAACTTTTTTCACCATTTTGTTAAACAGGGAAACAACGTAATGTATGTAAGTTATTTTTTCAACATGATACAAGATCATTATAACAAATTAAACGGAAATTGGGAAACACTTTCACACCATATGTGCCTACATTTAATTACGTTATTGGTTAAAAATATGTGAAACGATATAATATGGAAAAAGATGCGTTAAATAGTTTGTATGGATAAAATATATGGAAAAAATCAAAATAAATACCCTTTCATTTTAATCATTTACTCCACATTTATTCACTCATAGTCGGAACATGCAGCAACTAATTGGGTCATTTGTGACGCTTAGGAGCCTTGCCACGTTTAACAGTTTCCGAACGATTAGGAACAATGGCACATTCCAAAATGCTACGTCGCACACTGTTTTTCAAAAAAATAACTCATTCGCACACATACAGACGTCTAAAGACATTTGATTGCTCCCGCTAAAAAAAACATACACATGTTTACAGTTTTTTCTGCAATCATTGTTTATTGAAGTTAATCCAATGTAACTCATACCGTTAAATACTTTGGCATAGTCAACTCTATTGCTTTAGGCTGACTATCCTAGATTTTCATGTATTTCAAAACGAATACTCCATAAGGATTTTTCTAGCCTGTGCAATATTACACAAGTTAAGAAATCATAAGTAGAAACAAAACACAACATTAATTGTTTTTCAAACTCAATCACATTAACTCAATATTGCACAGGTTAGAAAAACTCACTCCATAATCATGTTTATCAGAACATCCACATAATGCATAATGAACAACTCAAAATGATAATAGCAAAAGTTTTAACTTAATAATGAACATCAACAATCATTGGCACATATTTTAAATTGCAATTAAGAACAAAGTCAGAAAAATTCTAAGCACAAATTTTAACTCACAAATTCTTTTGTTGGCTTATCGTTTGACGAGTGTACTCCAATTCAACTTTTTTCACCATTTTATTAAACAACGAAATAACGTAATGCATGTAAGGTATTTTTTAAGCACGATATAGGATCATTATAACAAATTAAACGGAAATTTGGAATCACTTCCCACCAAATGTGACTATGCCTATTTACATTTTTGTTAAAAATATGTGCAACATTATAATTAGGACAAAAGATGTGTTAAATTGTTGGTATGGACAAAATAAATGGAAAAAATCATAATGAACACCCATTCACTTAACACATTTACTCCACATATATTTGCTCAGAGTCGGAACACATAGCAACTAATTGGGTCATTTGCGATGCTTAGGAACCATACCACGTTTAATAGTTTCCAAATGATAAGGAAGAATGACACATTCCAAAATGCTACGTCGCACACTCTTTTCCAGAAGAATAACCCAAACGCACACATACTAACGTCTAAAGAATTTTGATTGCTCCCGCAACAAAAAAACATACACATGATTACATTTATTTCACCAACCATTGTTTATAACAGTTAATCCAACGTTAATCATACTGTTTAATATGTTGGTATAGTCGACTCTCTTTCCTTGGGCTGGTCATCCTTGGTTTCCATGTATTTCAAAACGTATACTCCATAATGATTGCTATAAGAATATCCATATAATGCATAATGAAAAACTCGAAATATCTGCAGCAATATAACAAGGACAAATGACGTGTTAAATTGTTAGTATGGACAAAATAAATGGAAAAAATCAAATTGAACATCCATTCACTTACCACATTTACTCCATATATTTTTGCTTAGAATCAGAACATACAACAACTAATTAGTAATTTGCGTTAGGAGCTGAAAGCATATGTTTTAACTCAATAATGAACATCAATGATCATTAGCATATATTTTAAATTGAAACTTTATAACAAAGTTAAACAAATTGTAAGCAAATGTTTTAGCTCATAAATTCGTTTGCTAGGGTATCACTAGACGGGTATACTCCCATTCAACATTTTTCACCATTTTGTTAAATAGCGAAATAACGTAATGCATGTAAGTTATTTTTTCAATTCGATATAGCAGCATTATAACAAATAAAATGGTAATTGGGAAACACTTTCACACATAATGTTCCTACATTTAATTACATTATTGGTTAAAATTATGAGAAACAATATAATATGGTGAAAAGATGTGTTAAATAGTTGGTTGCTAAAGAGATTTGATTGCTCCCGCAACAAAAAAACATACACATGTTTATATTTATTTCACCAATCATTGCTTTTGAGCACTCCTTTATTTATAACATTTAGTCCACATATATTCGCTCAGAGTTGATACATGCATAACTAATTTGGTCATTTGCGATGCTTTTGAGCCTTGCCACGTTTACCAGTTTCAGAACGATTAGGAACAATTGCACGTTTTAAATGCTACATTGCACACTGTTTTCCGAAAGAATAATCCAATCGCACTGACGTCTAAAGAGATTTAATTGCTCCTGAAAAAAAAGACACTTGTTTACATTTATTTCACCAACCATTGTTTATTACAGTTCGACCTATGTTACTCATACTGTTAACTACGTTGGCATAGTCGAATCTCCTTCAGTAGGCTGGCCATCCTAGTTTTCCATGTATTTCAAAATGTATGCTCCATAATCATGGCTATAAGAACATCCACATAATGCATAATGAACCACTCAAAATGCTAATCGCATAAGTTTTAATTTAATAATGAACATCAACAATCATATGCACATATTTTAATTTGCAACTTATTAACCAAGTGAGATAAATTCTAAGCACAAGTTTTAACTCACAAATTCTTTTGTTGGCTTATCATTTGACGAGTGTACTCCAATTCAACTTCTTTCACCATTTTGTTAAATAGCAAAATAACATAATGTATTTAAGGTAATTTTTCAACACGATATAAGATCCTTATAACAAATTAAATGGAAATTGGGAAACACTTCCACACCATATGTGCCTACGTTTAATTATATTATTGATTAAAAATATGTGAAACAATATAATATGGACAAAAGATGTGTTAAATAGTTTGTATGGATAAAATATATAGAAAAAATCAAAATGAATACCCTTTCATTTTAATCATTTACTCCACATTTATTCACTCATCGCCAAAACATGTAGCAACTAATTGGGTCATTTGTGACGCTTAGGAGTCTTTCCACGTTTAACAGTTTCCGAACGATTACGAACAATTGGACGTTCCAAAATGCTATATCGCACACTATTTTTTGAAAAAATAACTCAATCGCACACATACAGACGTCTAAAGACATTTGATTGCTCCCGCTACAGAAAAACATACACATGTTTACAGTTTTTTCTCCAACCATTGTTTATTGTAGTTAATCCAATGTAACTCATACCGTTAAAACGAATACTCCATAAGGATTTTTCTAGCCTGTGCAATATTACACAGTTAACAAACCATAAGTAGAAACAAAACACAACATTAATTGTTTGTCAAACTCAATAAAATTAACTCAATATTGCACAGGTTAGAAAAACCCACTCCATAATCATGTCTATCAGAACATCCACATAATGCATAATAAACAACTCAAAATGATAATAACAGAAGTTTTAACTTAATAATCAACATCAACAATCAATTGACACATATTTTAAATTGAACAAAGTCAAATAAATTCTAAGCACAAAATTTAACTCACAAATTCTTTTGTTGGCTTATCGCTTGATTAGTGTACTCCAATTCATCTTTTTTCAACATTTTGTTAAACAGGGAAATAATGTAATGCATGCAAGGTATTTTTTCAACAGGATATAGGATCATTATAACAAATTAAACGGAAATTTGAAAACACATCCACATCATACGTGACTACGCCTATTTACAAAAGATGTGTTAAATTGTTGGTATGGATAAAATAAATTGAAAAACTCAGATTGAAAACCCATTCACTTACTATATTTACTCCATATATATTTGCTTAAAGTCGGAACATACAACAACTAATTGGGTCATTTGTGTTGCTTAGGAGCCATGCCATGTTTAACAGTTTCTAAATGATTAGTTAGAATGACAGGTTCCAAAATGCTACGCGGCACACTGTTTTCTGGAAGAATAACCCGAACGCACACATACTAACGTCTAAAGAGATTTGATTGCTCCCGCAACAAAAAAACATACACATGATTACATTTATTTCAACAACCATAGTTTATAACATTTAATCTAACGTCTGTTTAATACGTTGGTATAGTCAACTTTCCTTCCTTTGGCTGACCATGATAGATTTCCATGTATTTCAAAACGTATACGCCATAATGGTGGCTATCAGAATATTTACATAATGCATAATTAACAACTTAAAATGCTAATAGCAGAAGTTTTAACTCAATAATGAACATCAACGATCATTAACACATATTTTAAACTGCAACTTAATAACAAAGTCAAACAAATACTAAGCAAAAGTTTCAACTCATAAATTCGTTTGCTGATATCACTAGACGAGTATACTCCCATTCAACTTTTTTCACCACTCTGTTAAATAGCGAAATAACGTAATGCATGTAAGGTATTTTTTCAACTCGATATAATAGCATTATTACAAATAATACGGTAATTGGGAAATACTTTCACACCATATGTGTCTACGTTTAATTACATTATTGGTTAAAAATATGTGAAACAATATAATATGGACAAAAGATGTGTTTAATAGTTGGTATGGACAATATATATGGAAAAAATCCAAATAAATACCCTTTCATTTTAATCATTTACTCCACATTTATTCACTCATAACCGGAACATACATCAACGAATATGGTCATTTGTGACGCTTAGGAGTCTTGCCACGTTTAATAGTTTCTGAACAATTAGGTATAATTGCACGTTTCAAAATGCTACGTCGCACACTATTTTCCAGAAGAATAACCATATCGCACATATACTGATGTCAAAAAAGAATTGATTGCTCCCGCAACAAAGAAAACAGACACATCTTTACATTTATTTCACTATCCATTGTTTATAACAGTTATTCCAATATTACTCGTACCGTTAAATAAGTTGGTTTAATTGAATCTCTTTCCTTAGGCTGTTCATTCATGGTTTCCAGGTAATTCAAAATGTATACTGCATAATCATGGCTATCATAACATCCACATAATGCATATTGAACTACTCCTCATAGCAAAAGTTTTAACTTAATAAAGAACATCAAAATCATTGACACATATTTTAAATTTCAACTTAATAACAAAGTCATTCAAATTCTAATCAAAAGTTTTAACTCATAATATTGTTAGCGAGGTATCGCTGGACGAGTATACTATAATTCAAATTTTTTTAGCACTTTTTTAAAAAGCGAAATAACGTAATGCATGTAAGGTATTTTTTGAATACGATATAGCAATATTATAACAAATTAAACCAAAATTGGGAAACACTAGCACACCATACGTGACTACGTCTATTTACATTATTTGTCAAAAATATGTGAAACAATATAATATGGACAAAACATGTGTTAAATAGTTGGCATGGACCAAATAGATGGAAAAAATCAAAATGAACACCTATTCACTTACATTTACTCCACATATATTCTCTCAGTGCCGAAACATATAGCAACTAATTGGGTCATTTACGATAATTAGGAGCCATGCCACGTTTAACAATTTCCGAACGATTTGGAACAATTACATGTTCTAAAATGGTACGTCGCACACTGTTTTCTAGAAGAATAAGCCAATCGCATACATACTGACATGTAAAGAGATTTGATTGCTCCCGCAACAAAAAAAAATATACTCATGTTTATATTTAATTCACCAACCATTGTTTATAACAGTAAATGCAACGTTACTCATACTGTTTAATACGTTGGTATAGTCGTCTCGCTTTTCTTAGGCTGACCATCCTAGGTTACCATGTCTTTCAAAACGTATACTCCATAATCATGGCTATCAGAACATGCTAATAGTGGAAGTTTTAACTTAATAAGGAACATCTACAATCATTGGCATATATTTTAAATTGCAACTTAATAACAAAGTCAAACAAATTATAAGCAAAAGTTTTAACTCATAAATTTGTTTGCTAGGGTATCGCTGGACGAGTCTACTACAATTCAAATGTTTTTAGCACTTTGTTAAACAACGAAATAACGTAATGCATGTAAGGTATTTTTTGAACACGAGTTAGCAGCATTATAATAACTTAATTAAAAATTGGGAAACACTTCCACACCATACGTGACTCAGTCTATTTACATTATTTGTTAAAAATATGTGCAACAATATAATATGGACAAAAGATGTGTTAACTTTTTTGTATGGAAAAAATAAATGGAAAAAATCATAATGAACACCCATTCACTTACCACATTTACTCTACATATATTTGCTTTGAGCTGAAACATACAGCAACAAATTGGGTCATTTGCAATGCTGAGAAGCCACGTTTAAAAGTTTGCTAATGATTAGGAACACATACACGTTCCAAAATGCTAAGTCGAACAGTGTTTTCTGGGAAAGTAACCCAACTACACACATACTGACAACTAAAGAGATTTGATTGCTCCCGCAACAAATACTCACGTTTATATTTATTTCACCAACCACTATTTATAACGGTTAATCCAATATTACATATACCGTTAAATACATTAGCATTGTCGTTTGTCTTACCTTAGGCTGGCCAATCTAGGTTTTCATGTATTTCAAAACGTATACTCTATAATCATGTCTATTAGAACATCCAGATAGTGCACAATGAATAACTAAAAATGCTAATTGCAGAAGTTTTATCTTATTAATGAACATCAACAATTACTGACACATTTTAATTTGCAACTTAATAACAAAATCAGACAAATTCTAAGAAAAAGTTTTAACTCACAAATTTGTTTGCTGGGGTATCATTGTACTAGTATACTGCAATTCAATTTTTGCATCACTTTGTTAAACAACAAAATAATGTAATGAATGTAGGGTATTTTTTCAACACGATGTAGCAACATTATAACAAATTAAACATAAATTAGGAAACACTTACACACCATACGTGACTACGTTTATTTGTTGTATTTGTTAACAAAGTCGTGAAAAAAGTTGAGTAGGAGTATATTTGTCCTGCGAAATGCCAGCAAACAAATTTGTGAGTTAAAACTTGTGCATACAATTTTACTGACATTGTCATTAAGTTCAATTTAAAATATGTGTCAATGATAGTTGATGTTCATTATTAAGTTAAAACTTCTACTATTAGCATTTTGAGTTGTTTATTATGCATAATGTGAATGTTCTGATAGCGTTGATTATGGAGTATATATTTTTAAATTAAAGGAAATCTAGGATGGCCAGCCTACAAGGAAACCCATTTAACTTTTTTCACCGCTTTGTTAAATAGCGAAAAAACATAGTATTTTTTCAACACGATATAGCAGCGTTATACTAAATTAAACTTAAATTGGGAAACACTTCTATACTATATGTGACTACGTTTAATTATATTATTTTTTAAAAATATGTGCAACAATATTATATGGACAACAGATATGTTAAACAGTTGGTATGAAATAAATTTATGGAAAAAATTAAAATAAACGCCCTTTCATTTACAACATTTACTCCATATTTATTGTCTCAGAGCCAGAACATGTAGCAACTTATTTTGTCATTTGCGACGCTTAGGAGCCTTTTTATATTTTTATAGTATTCGAAGGATTAGGAACAATTGCAGGTTCAAAAATGCTACGTTGTACACTGTTTTTGAAAAAAATAACCTAATCACACACATACTGGCGTCTAAAGAAATTTGATTGCTCCCGCAATAACAAAAAGAGTACTCATATTTACATTTATTTCACCAACCATTGTTTGTAACAGTTAATCCTACAGTACTCAAAAGATCAACATAATGCATTGTGATCAATTAAAAATGCTAATAGCAGAAGTTTTAACTTAATAATGAACATCAACAATCATTGACACATATTTTAAATTGCAACTTAATAACAAAGTTTTAACTCACAAATTAGTTTGCAGGTAAACTCCAATTCAACTTTTTTCACCACTTCGTTAAATAGTAAAACAATGTAATGCAAGTAAATTATTATTAAACACGATATAGTAGTATTATAACAAATTAAACGGAAATTAGGAAACAATTCCACATCATACGTGAATACGTTTATTTATATCATTTGTTAAAAATATATGCAACAATATAATATGGACAAAAAATGTGTTAAATAGTTGGTATGGACAAACTAAATGTAAAAAATCAAAATAAACACCCTTTCATTTACAACATTTACTAATTGGGTCATTTGCGATGTTTAGAAGCCTTGTCTTGTTTAACAATTTCAGAATGATTAGAAACAATTGCACGTTTCTAAATGCTACGTCCCACACTCTTTTCCGGAAGAATAACCTAATCACACACATCCTGACGCCTAAAGAGATTTGATTGCTCCCACAATAAAAAAAACATACACATGTTAACATTTGTTTCACCGACCATTGTTTATAACATTTAATCCAATTTTAATCATACTGTTAAATACGTTAGCATAGTCGACTCTCTGTTCTTAAATTGGCCATCCTAAGTTTCCATGTATTTTAAAATGTATACTTCATAATCATGGCTATCAGAACATCCACATAATGCAATATGAACAATTAAAAATGATAATAGCAGAAGTTTTAACTTAATTCTGACATCAATATTTTAAATTGCAACTTAATAACAAAGTCAGACAAATTCTAAGCACAAGTTTTAGCTCACAAATTCGTTTGCTGGTGTATTGCTGGACGAGTAAACTCCAATTCAACTTTTTTCACCACTTCGTTAAATAGTAAAACAATGTAATGCAAGTAAATTATTATTAAACACGATATAGTAGTATTATAACAAATTAAACGGAAATTAGGAAACAATTCCACATCATACGTGAATACGTTTATTTATATCATTTGTTAAAAATATATGCAACAATATAATATGGACAAAAAATGTGTTAAATAGTTGGTATGGACAAACTAAATGTAAAAAATCAAAATAAACACCCTTTCATTTACAACATTTACTAATTGGGTCATTTGCGATGTTTAGAAGCCTTGTCTTGTTTAACAATTTCAGAATGATTAGAAACAATTGCACGTTTCTAAATGCTACGTCCCACACTCTTTTCCGGAAGAATAACCTAATCACACACATCCTGACGCCTAAAGAGATTTGATTGCTCCCACAACAAAAAAAACATACACATGTTAACATTTGTTTCACCGACCATTGTTTATAACATTTAATCCAATTTTAATCATACTGTTAAATACGTTAGCATAGTCGACTCTCTGTTCTTAAATTGGCCATCCTAAGTTTCCATGTATTTTAAAATGTATACTTCATAATCATGGCTATCAGAACATCCACATAATGCAATATGAACAATTAAAAATGATAATAGCAGAAGTTTTAACTTAATTCTGACATCAATATTTTAAATTGCAACTTAATAACAAAGTCAGACAAATTCTAAGCACAAGTTTTAGCTCACAAATTCGTTTGCTGGTGTATTGCTGGACGAGTAAACTCCAATTCAACTTTTTTCACCACTTTGTTAACAGCAAAATAATGTAATACATGTAGAGTATTTTTTCAACACGATATAGCAGCATTATAATAAAATGAACGGAAATTGGGAAAGACTTCCACACCATACGTGACTACGTTTATTTACATTATTTATTAAAAATATGTGCATTAAAATAATTTGGACAAAACTTGTGTTAAATAGTTGATATAAAAAAAGATATGGAGAAGATCAAATTGAATACTCCTTCATTTACAACATTTACTCCACATATATTCGCTCAGAGTTGGAACATGCAACAACTAATTGAGTTATTTGTGATGCTTATGAGCCTTGCAACGTTTAATAGTTTCAGGACGATTAGGAACAATTGAACGTTTCAAAATGCTACATTGCACACTGTTTTCCGAAAGAATAATCCAATTGCACACATACTGACGTCTAAAGAGAATTGATTGCTCTTGCAACAAAAATAAAGACACTTGTTTACATTTATTTCACCAACCCTTGTTTATTACAGTTCAACCAATGTTACTCATACTGTTAAGTACGTTGGCATAATCGAATCTCCTTTAGTAGGCTAGCCATCCTAGGTTTCTATTTATTTCAAAACGTATTCTCCATAGTCATGCATATCAGAACATCCACATAATGCATAATGAACAACTCAAAATGTGAATCGCAGAAGTTTTAATTTAATGATGAACGTCAACAATCATTTACACATATTTTAAATTGCAACTTAATAACAATGTCAGATAAATTCTAAGCACAAGTTTAAACTCACAAATTCTTTTGTTGGCTTATCGTTTGACGAGTGTACTCCAATTCAACTTTTTTCACCATTTTGTTAAACAACGAAATAACATAATGCATTTAAGGTATTTTTTCACCACAATATAGGATCATTAGAAAAAATTAAACAATATAAAATGGACAAAATGTGTGTTAAATTGTAATGCATGTAATGTAATACATTATTGGTTAAAAATATGTTAAACAATATAATATGGACAAAACAAATGGAAAAAATCATAATGAACACCCATTCACTTACCACATTTACTCCACATATCTTTGCTCAGAGCCGGAACATACAACAACTAAATGGGTCAATTGCGATGCTTAGAAGACTTGCCACGTTTAACAGTTTCCAAATGATAAGGAGGAATGGGACATTCCAAAATGCTACGTCGCACACTATTTTCCGAAAGAATAACCTAAACGCAAACATACAGACGTCTAAAGAGATTTGATTGCTCTCGCAAAAAAAAACATACACAGGATTACATTTATTTCACCAACCATTGTTTATAACCGTTAATCCAATGTTACTCATTCCGTTAAATACGTTGGCCATCCTAGGTTTCTATGTGTTTCAAAAGGTATACTACATAATCATGTCTATCAGAACATCCACATAATGCATAATGAACAACTCAAAATGCTAATAGCAACAGTTTCAACTTAATAATGTACATTAACAATCATTTATACATGTTTTAAATTATAACTTAATAACAAATTCTAAGCAAAATTTTTAACTCATAAATTTGTTTGCTTGTGTATCGCTAGACGAGAAACCTCTAAGTCAACTCTTTCAATCACTTTGTTAAACAACGAAATGATATAATGCTTGTAAAGTATTATTTCGACACGATATAGCAGCATAATAACAAATTAAACGGAAATTGAAAAAAAATTAACACCATTCATGACTATGTTTATTTACATTAGTTGCTAAAAATATGTGCAACAATATAATATTGACAAAAGATGTGATAAATAGTGGATAACACACAATAAATGGAAAAAATTAAAATGAACACCCTTTCATTTACCACATTTACTCCACATATATTCGCTTAGAGCGGTAATACGTTGCAACTAATTGGGTCATTTGCATTGCAAGGAGCCTTGACACGTTTAACAATTTTTGAACGATTAGGAATAATTGCACGTTTCAAAATGCTATGTCGCACACTATTTTTCGGAAGAATAACCCAATCGTATACATACTGACGTCTCAAGAAATTTGATTGCTCCCGCAAAAAAAAAAAAAACACAAGTTTATATTTATTTTACCAACCATTGTTTACAACAGTTCATCCAATGTTACTGATTCCGTTAGAAACGTTAGCATAGTTGACTCTCTTCCCTTAGGTTGGCCATCTTAGGTTTCCATGTGTTTCAAAAAGTATACTCCATAATCATGTCTATCAGAACATTCACATAATGCGTAATGAACAACTCAAAATGCTAAAAACAGAAGTTTTATCTTAATAATAAAAGTCAACAATTATTGACACATTTTCAATCGTAACTTAATAACGAAGTTAGACAAACTCTAAGCACAAGTTTTAACTCACAAATTCGTTTGTTGGCGTATCACTGGACAAGTATACTCTAATTCAACTTTTTTCACTACTTTGTTAAAAAGGGAAATAACGTAATGCATGTATGGTATTTTTTCAACATGATATAGCAGCAATATGACATATTAATCAAAAATTGGGAAATACTTACACACCATACCTGACTACGTTTATTTACCTAAGTTGTTAAAAAAATGTGCAACAATATAATATAGACAAAACATGTGTGAAATAGTAGGTATGCACACAATAAATGGAAAAAATCAAAATGAACACCCTTTCATTTACAATATTTACTACAAATATATTCGCTTAGAGTTGGAACAAGACGCAACTAATTGGGTCATTTGCGATGCTTAGGAGCCTTCATACGTTTAAAAATTTCCAAATGATTAGGACTAATTGCATGTTTCAAAATGCTAAGTCGCACACTGTTTTCCGAAATAATAACCCAATCGCACACATTCCTACGCCTCAAGAGATTTAATTGCTCCCGCAAAAAAAATACATACACAAGTTTACATTTATTTCACCAACTATTGTTTATAACAATTAATCCAATGTTACTCATTTCGTTAAATACGTTAGCATAATCGACTCTCTTTCCTTAGGGTTTTCATATGTTTCAGAACGTATACTCCACAATCATATCTATTAGAACATCCACATAATGCATAATGAACAACTGAAAATGCTAAAAGTAGAAGTTTTAACTTAATAATGAACATCAACAATCATTGATACATATTTTCAATCGCAACTTAATAACAAAGTCAGACAAATTCTAAGCAAAATTTTAACTCACAAATTCGTTTACTGGCGTATCGCTAGACAAGTATACTCCTATTCAACTTTTTTCACTACTTTAAAAAGCGAAATAACGTAATGCCTGTACGACATTTTTTGAACACAATATAGTAGCATTATAACATATTAATTGAAACTTGGGAAATAGTTACACACCATACATGATTACGTTTATTTACATTAGTTGTTAAAAATATGTGTAACAATATAATATGGACAAAACGTGTGTTAAGTAATTGTTATGGACAAAATAAATGGAAAAAATAAAAATAAACACCCTTTTATTTACAACATTTACTCCACTAGTATTCGCTGAAGACTGGAAAATGCAGCAACTAATTGGGTCTTTTGCGATGCTTAGAAGCCTTGCCATGTTTAACATTTTCTGAACGAATCGAAACAATCGCACGTTTCTAAATGCTACGTCCCACACTGTTTTCCGGAAGGACAACCTAATCGCACATGTTAATATTTATTTCACCGACCATTGTTTATAATAGTTAATCCAATGTTATTCATACCGTTAAATACGTTGGCATTGTCGACTCTCCTTTCGTAGGATGGCCATCCTAGGTTTCCATGTATTTCAAAACGTATACTTCATAATCATGTCTATGAGAAAATCCACATAATGCACAACTCAAAATTATAATAGCAGAAGTTTTAACTTACTAATGAACATCAACAATTATTGATACATGTTTTATATTGCAACTTAATAACAAAGTGAGACAAATTCTAAGCAAAAGTTTTAACTCACAAATTTGTTTGCTGGCGTATTGCTGGACGAGAATCCTCCAATTCAACTCTTTTCACCACCTTGTTAAACAGCGAAATAACGTAATATTATTTTGACATGATATACCAGCATAATAACAAATTAAACGAAAATTGGGAAACACTTCAACACCATTCATGACTATGTTTATTTACATTAGTAATTAAAAATATGCGAAACAATATAATATGGACAAAAGATGTGTTAAAAGTGGGTATGCACACAATCTATGTAAAAGTTTTAACTCACAAATTCGTTTACTGGGGTATCTCTGGACGAGTATACACCACATTGTTAAACAGCAAAATAACATAATGCATGTAAAGTATTATTTCCACATGATACAGTAGCATTATAACCAATTAAACGGAAATTGTGAAACACTTCAACAACTTACGTGACTATGTTTGTTTATATTAGTTGTTAAAAATATGCGCAAAAATATAATACGGACAAAATATGTGTTAAATAGTGGGTATGCCCACGATAAATCGAAAAAATCAAAATGAACACCGTTTCATTTACAATATTTACTCCACATATATTCGCTTACAGCTTCAACATGCAGCAACTAATGGGGTCATTTGCGATGCTTAGGATCGTTGACACATTTAACAGTTTCCGAACGTTTAGGAACATTTGCATGTTGCAAAATGCTACATCGCACATTGTTTTCCGGAAGAATAACTAAATCCAACACATACTGACATCTCAACAGATTTGATTGATCCCGCAACCATTAAATACGTTAGCATAGTCGACTCTCTTTCCTTAGGCTGACCATCCTAGGTTTCCATGTGTTTCAAAACGTGTACTCCATAATCATGTCTATAAGAAAATCCACATAATACATAACAAACAACTCAAAATGATAATAACAGACGTTTTCATTTAATAATGAACCTCAATAATCATTCACAAATTTGTTTACTGGGGTATTGCTGGATGAGTATACTCCAATTAAAATTTTTTCACCACATTGTTAAATAGAGAAATAGCATAATGCAACTAAAGTAATATTTCGAAATGATATAGTAGCATAATAACAAATTAAACGGAAATTGGGAAACACTTCAACACCATTCATGACTATGTTTATTTACATTAGTAATTAAAAATATGTGCAACAATATAATATGGACAAAAGATCAAAATGAACATAATTTTATTTACAATAGTTACTCCACATATATTCGCTTAGAGCTTGAATATGCAGCAACTAATTGGGTCATTTGCGATGCTTAGGATCCTTGACACATTTAACAGTTTCCGAATGATTAGGAACAATTGCACGTTCCAAAATTCTACGTCGCACACTATTTTCCGAAATAATAACCAAATCGCACACATACTAACGTCTCAAGAGATTTGATTGATCCTGTAACAATAAAAACATACACAGGTTTTTATTTATTTCACCAAATATTGTTTATAACAGTTAATCAAATTTTACTAAATGTCGTAAATGAAATGGTATTCGTTTTGATTTTTTCCATTTATTATGTCCATACCAACTATTTAACACATCTTTTATCCATATTATATTGTTACACATATTTTTAACAAATAATGTAAATAAACGTAGTCACGTATGAAAATTCTTGGTCGGATCAGGAATTACCAACACCGGCGTTGTTGTCAGCCTTTCCTTCAATAATTGAAAGCTGCCTTCGCACTTGGCATCCCACATAGACGGAACACCCTTCCTTGTTAACTTAGTCAAGGGAATGGCAATCTGAGAGAATCCCTTGATTAATCGTCAGTAGTATCTTGCTAGCCCTAGAAAACTTCAAATTTCTATGGCGTTGGTTGGTTTTTCCCTCTTCATCATGGCTTCAACTTTGCTTGGGTCCACAGCCACACCATCTTTGTTAATCACATGGCCTAGAAATTGAACTTTCTCTAGCTAGAAATCACACTTATCCAACTTAGCATACAATTGCTTCTCTCTGAGTATTCATAACACCAATCTTAAATGCTCTCCATGTTCTTCTGCAGTGTTGGAGTAGATGAGAATATCGTCAATGAAAACTACAACAAACTTGTCCAAGTAGGATAAAAAATCCGGTTAATGTAGTCCATGAAGATAGTAAGGGAATTTGTCAATCTGAACGGCATTACCAAGTACTCATAATGACCATACCGCGTCTGGAAAGTAGTCTTAGGAATATCCCCAGGCTTGATTCTGATTTGGTGATATCCTGATCGAAGATCAATCTTTGAAAACACCTTGGCTCCCCCTAACTAATCAAGTAAATCATCAATCTGCGGCAAAGGATACTTATTCTTCACTGTTAGCTTATTCAGCTCTCTGTAATCTACACACAGTCGCAATTTCCCATCTTTCTTCTTGACAAGCAATACTGGGGCTCCCCATGGCGAAGCGCTTCGTCTAATGAACTGCTTCTGCATAAGTTCTTCAATCTGGCGCTTTACTTCTGTCAACTCCAACGATGCCATTCGGTATGGTGCCTTAGAAATAGGTCCAGCTCCCGGAATTAGCTCAATTGAGAACCCTACTTCCCTTTCGGGTGGCAAGGATTCTATGTCTTTGGAAAATACATCTGGAAAGTCTCGGACTATAGGGAGAGAATCAACACACACCGAATTCTTAACATTGCTCATACAAACAATCAAATACTTTGGGCTAATATCATACTTGGGCAAATTAGGAAAATCAGGATTAGGATGATGCGTACAGTATATCTCCAAGCCTCAGTCTGGAATATGCACGGTGTTGGTGGCACAATCAATTCTGACTTTGTGAGCTTTGAGCCAGTCCATGCCTAAAATCACATCTAGCCCCTTCATCAGTAGGAAATACAAGTCTATACAGAAAGTCTTGCCTTGGAAATCTAGGAACACTAGGGAACACATGGTTGTCGTACAGATATTCTCTTTGGATGGAGTAGATACTAACACTTTGTAAGGTAGCTTAGACACAGGAAAATATATTCTCTTTCCACAATCTACTGATATGAATGAGTGAGTTGCACCAGAATCAAACAGAATATTAACAGGTTTTTCTTTTATTAATCCCGTACCTTGGATAAGATCCTTGGAATAGTCAGACTCTTCTGCATTCAACATATAAACTCAGCCTTTCACATGATTCTTCTTCTTCTTCTCCTTGTCCTCAGCTGGCTTCTGATCTTTGTCTGGACATTGCCAGCTGATGTGTCTTGGCTTTTGGCATATAAAGCAAGCTCTCTTGCTCTTGTAACATTCTCCTCTATGGAACTTCTCGCAAGTTTCACACTTCAGAATGGTACTCTTGCCTTTGTTCACTTCCTTGTCCTTTTTCCCCTTAGAACTTCCTTCCTCCCTCTTGTGCTTCCACAATAGCTTTCTACTAGCCAACACCGCAGCCAAGGATTGCTCAGCAAGCTGACATGCCTGAATCAAAGTCCAATTCTCCCGAGTTTGCTGAGTAATCACCAAGTTCCTGACCTCGGGTCTGAGTCCTTGCTCGAATCTCTTGGATTTCCACGCCTCATCAGGTTGGTTCTGAAGGTTGTTCGAAAATCAGGCTAAACTCTCAAACCTGGCAACATATTCATCCACCGTCATGTGTCCCTACTGCAGTGTAAGGAATTCTATCTCTTTCTAGGCCTTCACATTAGAGGGAAAATACTTGTTTAAAAACAGAGTCTTAAACACCTCCAAAGTTATATGGCCTCTAGTCGCTTCCATATGTTCTCGATGTCTCTTCCACCACTGAGATGCCTCATCTCTAAGTCTATAAGTTGCCAGTTCTACCTTGTTTTGATCGCTGGATCTAGTTATTCTTAATATCTCCTCCAACTGGTCTAGCCACTCTTCTGCTATCATGGAATCTCTTCCATCAGAAAAAATGGATGGATCATGTCTATGGAAACTCTGATATCGGTCTACCCGTCCTTGTGACTCTATCATTTGGGTCATGGCCGGTGCCATCAGCTGTATTAGTGGAGAATCACTCGGAGTTGGTGTCGCATTAGTTTTAGTACGAGGTCTACCGGGTGGTCTGGCTGCCATGTCTTCCTGCATACAACACACCACACTGAGTTGATTAGGCTCAATATAATGAATTGCATACGGTCAACATCTCAGGTTAAGACAGGACTTATTTCTCTGGACTTTTATCTAAGTTACGCATTGGGATAACACAGTCAAGATAGGGCCAAACTGCTATGATACCAAATTGTAACACCTAGATTTTTAGGGTAGTTTTTTTTTAACAAAACACAGCGGAATTTAATAAAGTACATACATATATCAAAATACTAATATATATGTCCAGCTAAGGTAGCCATACAACCATACAAATGACTACCTAAGTAACAGAAAAGGATGCAAAATTACCCACGCGCTGACACCTTCTGAGTCCGAGCCACCTGCAATATTGTGCCGTCAGTTATATGCTTCGACATATAACTGAGTAACCCTTCGACAATGAAAACAGTTTTATACAGTATTACAGTCAGTCTAACTGGAAAACCATCCCAAATCCAAGCCCTACCAAACATACATACAACAAACATAATTTTAATCACATAGATATGCATGCATGATCATTTTCCATTTCCATTTCTTTCCTCTTTTCACGGGAAACCCTGTGCACCGGGAATCCACCAAAACACGTGGCAGTAATGCGTATTGAGCTCATCATCATCACGGTCCTGGCGAGAGTCCACCTAGGATCCTCCTGCCGGGCTACTAACCCTCTCTCGGGCAAGCCCAGGGAACTACCTACCTCGTGAAGATAGTACCCTTTGTACTTAGACTACCTACCTCGTGAAGATAGCCCATTACTTCAGGTTATTTTCCCCCTTTCGGGATAACCCTACATTCTCATCTTTTCCATTTCTTGCTCTGTCTTCTTACACGGTCTACTTTCGGAGGAACTTAACCCTCTTGCTCAATCTCTGTTGAGTGGGAAGAGCCTCTTTTAACATTTCCATTTTCAGTTCTAATGCATCACAAAATCATATCAAGCACATACCGTACAAACAAGGGTTTCCAGTATACTCTTATCCGATTACAGACACTCATTTACTCGGATTCTATGTAACAGAGATGTTATATTCATATATCTATTTGAACATGGCATTCTGTACTCAAATGCATATTTCAATATACTAATACTGGGACAAAATCCTATTCGAACCATTTTAAAATCATCTCAATATCAAATTCCCAGTTAGTGTCACATTTAATTCTGGAAAACCTTATTTATACCTTTAACATATTTCACGATATCACATGCATCATTCATCAACATAAAGCCTATCAAATTCATACAAATATCAAGCATATCATGCATATTTCAAACATAGTAGGCATAATTTAATCATTCATTAAACTTTAAACAAAACATATTAATTTGATTTCCCCTAATACCATGTTCCTATCATTCGTTAGCCACATGTTCCTAAATTCCAAGTTTTAGGGATTTGGGGTTTTTAGGGTTACCTGGAATTTTCCCGAATCCTTTTATCCTTCGCTTCCAAGTCCAATCTCCTACTCTGGTTCCTTGCCGCAGCTGCCTCTGAATCTGTATCAACTATTGGAACCTTTAGTCTTAGAAGATGGAAGCCTTAGGATTAAAGAGTTGTGACGTAGTTGGTTTGGGAACAGAGGTTTTAGGAGTGTGAGAAGTGAGACATCTAAAGAATAGCCAGTTTGGAGACAAGGCACCCCTATTTATAGACTTTGGGGTCCACATTCAAATATATATTGGAATATAAGGCTCCTGTATTCAGTTCCTCACTTGCATATTCGAATAATATTTGAATATGGCGTGGCATATTCGAATATATATTCGAATATTGACATGCATATTCAAATACTATTCGAATATGACGTGGCATATTCGAATATGTCAGTCCATATTCAAATATTCATGTTATCTTTGTTTCTTTTTACTTGCAACTAATCCTTCTTTCTTATCTTTGTAAATTGTAATTAATCCCTTAAGTCATAAGTCTCTTTGATGGATTTTCAGGATGTTACAATTGTAATAAACAATAGTTGGTGAAATATAAACAATAGTCACTTTAGACGTCAATATGTGTTCGATTTAGTTATTCTTTTAGAAAAAAGTATGCGACATATCATTTTGAAAAATGCATTTGTTCCTAATCATTCGGAAACTATTAAACGTGGCAAGGCTCTTAAGCATCACAAGTGACCCAATTAGTTGCTACATGTTTTGACTCTGAGCGAATATATGTGGAGTAAATGTTGTAAATGAAATGGTGTTCATTTTGGTTTTTTTGGTTTTTTTTGTCCATAGCAACTATTTAACACATCTTTAGTCCATCTTATATTGTTGCACATATTTTTAACAAATAATGTAAATAAACGTAGTCATATATGGTGTGGAAGTGTAACCCAATTTCCTTTTAATTTTCTATAATGTTGCTATATCGTGTTGAAATAATACCTTACATGCATTAAGTAATTTTGTTGTTTAACAAAGTGGTGAAAAAAGATGAATTGGAGTATACTCGTCCAGCGATACCCAGCAAACGAATTTTTGAGTTAAAACTTTTGTTTTGAATTTGTCTGACTTTGTTTTTACGTCTCAATTGAAAATATGTGCCAATGATTTTTTATGTTCGTTATTAAGTTAAAACTTTTGCTAATAGCATTTTGAGTTGTTCGTTATGCATTATGTGGATGTTCTGATAGTTATGATTATGGAGTATACATTTTGAAATAGATATAAACCTAGGATGGCCAGCCTAAGGAAGGAGAGTCGACTATGCAAACATATTTAACGGTATGAGTAACATTGGATTAACTGTTATAAATAATGGTTGGTGAAATAAATGTAAATATGTGTATGTTTTTTTTGTCGCCAGAGCAACCAAATCTCTTCAGACGTCAGTATGTGTGCTATTGGGTTATTCTTTCAGAAAATAGTATAGGATGTAGCATATTGACATGTGCAATTGTTTCTAATCGTCGGAAACTGTTGAACGTTGCAAGGCTCCAAAGCATAAGAAATGACCCAATTAGTTGCTGAATGTTTCGGCTCTGAGCGAATATATGTGGGGTAAATGTTGTAAACGAACAGGAGTTCATTTTAATTTTTTCCATTTATTCTGTTGATACCAACTATTTAACACATTTTTTGTCCATATTATATTGTTGCACAAACTTTTAACAAATAATTTAAATAAAGGTAGTCAGTATGGTATGGAAGTATTTCCCAATTTTCGTTTAATTTGTTATAATGCTGCTATATCATGCTGTAAAAAATAGCTTATATGCATTACGTTATTTTGCTATTTAACAAAGTTGTGAAAAAAGTTGAATTGGAGTATACTCGTCGAGTGATACGCCAGCAAACGAATTTGTCAGATAAAACTTCTGTTGATTTGTTTGACTTTTTATATTTGTTTGACTTTTTTTTTATCAAATTACAATTTTAAATATGTGTCAATAAATGTTGATTTTCATTATTAAGTTAAAACTTCTGCTATTAGCATTTTAAGTTATTCATTATGCATTATGTGGATGTTTTGATGG
Source organism: Cyamopsis tetragonoloba (assembly GCA_037177725.1). Classification (NCBI taxonomy): domain Eukaryota; kingdom Viridiplantae; phylum Streptophyta; class Magnoliopsida; order Fabales; family Fabaceae; genus Cyamopsis; species Cyamopsis tetragonoloba. The sequence goes on along the minus strand of CM074125.1, from coordinate 32,848,875 downwards.
CCTTGATTATCGAGTATACATATTGAAATACATCGAAACCTGCGATGACTAGCCTAAGGAAGGAGAGTCGGTTATGCCAATGTATTTAACGCTGTAAGTAACATTGGAGTAATTGTTATAAAAAATTGTTGGTAGAATAAATGTAAACAAGTGTATGTTTTTTTGTTGCAGGAGCAAGTAAATCTCTTTAGACATCAATATTTGTGCGAATTAACGTGCAATTGTTCTTAATCGTTCGAAAACGATTAAATGTGGCAAGACCCAAAAGCATCGCAAATGACCCTATTAGTTGCGGAATGTCTGACTCTCAGCGAATATTTGTGGAGTAAATGTTGTGAATGAAATGATGTTCATTTTGATTTTTTCCATTTATTGTGTGCATACCAACTATTTAACACATCTTTTGTTTATATTATGTTTTTCTCATATAATGTAAATAAACCTAGTCACGTATGGGGTGGAAGTATTTCCCAATTTCCATTTAATATGTTATAATGCTGCTATATCGTGTTGAAAAAATACCTTACACGCATTTGATATGTAAATAATGCTGTTATTTTGCTGTTTATAAAGTGGTGAAAAAAGTTAAATTGGAGTGTACACGTCAAGCGGTACGCCAGCAAAGGAATTTGTAAGTTAAAACTTGTGCTTAGAATTTGTTCGACTTTATTGTTAAGTTGCAATTTAAAATATGTGCCAATGATTGTTGATGTTCATTAGTAAGTTAAAACTTCTGCTATTATCATTTTGAGTTGTTCATTATGCATTATGTGGATGTTCTGGTAGACATGATTATGAAATATACGTTTTGGAATACATCGAAACCTAAGATGGCTAGCCTACGGAAGGAGAGTCGACTATGCCAACATATTTAACGGTATGAGTAACATTTGATTAACTGTTATTAACAATGGTTGGTGAAATAAATGTTAACATGTGTATGTTTTTTTGTTTGGGAGCAATCAAATCTCTTTAAACCTAGTATGTGTTCTGATAACCAGGATTTTAGAGTATGCATTTTGAAGTACATGGAAACCTAGGATGGTCAGCCTAAGGAAAGAAAGTTGACTATGTAAACGTATTTAACGGTATGAGTAACATTGGATTAAATGTTAGAAACAATGCTTGGTGAAATAAATGTAAACATGCATATGTTTTTTTTTGTGGGAGCAATCAAATTTCTTTAGACATCAGTGTGCGATTGGGTTATTCTTTCAGAAAATATTGTGCGACGTAGCATTTTTGAATGTCCAATTGTTCCTAACCCTTCGGATACTGGTAAACGTAGCAAGCCTGCTAAGCATCGAAAATGACCCAATATGTTGCTACATGTTTTGGTTATGAGAGAATAAATATAGAGTAAATGTTGTAAATAAAAGGGTGTTTATTTTAATTTTTTCGATAAATTTATTCTATACCAACTGTTTAACACAACTATTGTCCATATTATACTGTTGCACATATTTTAAAAAAATAATATAATTAAACGTAGTTACATATGGCATGGAAGTGTTTCCTAGTTTAAGTTTAATTTAGTATAACGCTGCTATATCGTGTTGAAAAAAATACCTGACATGCATTATGTTATTTCGCTATTTAACAAAGTGGTGAAAAAAGTTAAATGGGAGTATACTTGTCAGCGATAGCCCATCAAACAAATTTGTGAGTTAAAACTTTTGCTTAGAATTTGTCTGACTTTCTTATTAAGTTGCAAATTAAAACATGTGTCAATGATTGTTGATGTTCATTAATAAGATAAAACTTCTGCAATTAGCATTTTAAGTTGTTAATTGTGCATTATCTGGATGTTGTGATAGACATGATTATAGAGTATACGTTTTGAAATACATGGAAATCTAGATAATCCAGCTTAAGGTAAGACAGTCGACTATGCAACATATTTAACGTTATGTGTAATATTGGATTAACCGTTATAAATAGTGGTTGATGAAACAAATGTAAACATGAGTATTTTTTTTTGTTGGGGAGCAATCAAATCTCTTTAGACATCAGTATTGCGGTTGGATTATTTTTCCGGAAAACAGTGTGCGACGTAGCATTTTGGAACGTTTAATTGTTCTTAATAATTTGGAAATTTTTAAACGTGGCTTGGCTCCTAAGCATCGCAAACGACCAAATTAGTTGCAGCATGTTCCAGCTTTAAGTGAATATATGTGGAGTAAATGTTGTAAATGAAAGGGTGTTCATTTTTATTTTTTCCATTTATTATGTGTTATCCACTATTTAACACATCCTTTGTCCATATTATATTGTTGTGCATATTTTTGACAACTAATGTAAATAAACATAGTCATGAATGGTGTTAAAGTTTTTCCCAATTTTCGTTTAATTTGTTATTATGTTGCTATATCGCGTCAAAATAATACTTTACATGCATTACGTTATTTCGCTGTATAACAAGTGGTTTAAAGAATTGAATTAGAGGTTACTCGTCCAACGATATGCAAGCAAAGAAATTTGTGAGTTAAAACTTTTGCTTAGAATTTGTCTAACTTTCTTATTAAGTTGCAATTTAAATAATATACCATTGATTGTTCATGTTCATTATTAATTGAAAACTTCTGCTATTAGCATTTTGAGTTGTTCATTATGCATTATGTGGATGTTCTGATAGACATTATTATCGTGTATACATTCTGAAACAAATGCTAATATAGGATGGCCAGTCAAAGGAAATACAGACGACTATGCTAACGTATTTTCCGGAATGAGTAACATTAGATTAACTGTTATAAACAATATTTGGTGAAATAAATATTAACTATGTATTTTTTTTATGTTGCTGGAGCAATCAAATCTCTTGAGACATCAGTATGTGTGCGATTGGGTTATTCTTCCGGAAAATAGTGTGCGACGTAGCATTTTGGAACGTGCAATTATTCCTAATCGTTTGGAAACTATTAAACGTGTCAAGGCTCCTAAGCATCACAAAAGACCCCATTAGTCGCTTCATGTTCCCGCTCTAAGCGAATATATGTGGAGTAAATATTGTAAATAAAAGGGTGTTCATTTTGATTCTTTCCATTTATTGTGCGTATACACACTATTTAACACATCTTTTGTCCATATTATATTGTTGCGCATATTTTTAACAACTAATGTATATAAACATAGTCATCAATGGTGTTTCTCAATTTCCGTTTAGTTTGTTATTATGCTGCTATATCGTGTCGAAATAATACTTTACATGCATTACGTTATTTCGCTCTATAACAAAGTGGTTTAAAGAATTGAATTAGAGGTTACTCGTTCAACGATACGCAAGAAAACAAAATTGTGAGTTAAAACTTTTGCTTAGAATTTATCTAACTTTGCAATTTAAAAAATGTATCAATGATTGTTGATTTTCATTATTAAGTGAAAACTTCTGCTATTAGCATTTTGAGTGGTTCATTAGGCATTATGTGGATGTTCTGATAGACATGATTATGGAGTATACGTTCTGAAACAAATGCTAACCTAGGATGGCCAGTCTAAGGAAATAGAGTCGACTATGATAACGTAGTATTTAACGGAATGTGTAACTGTTATAAACAATATTTGATGAAATAAATATAAACCTATGTATGTTTTTATTGTTGTGGGAGCAATCAAATCTCTTGAGACGTCAGTATGTTTGCGATTTGGTTATTCTTCCGGACCAACAAAAGAATTTGTGAGTTAAAACTTGTGCTTAGAATTTATCTGACTTTGTTATTAAGTTGTAATTTAAAATATGTTCCAATGATTGTTGATGTTTATAATAAAGTTAAAAATTCTTCTATTAGCATTTTTAGTTGTTGAATATGCATTATGTGGACATTGTGATAGACATGATTATGAAGTGGATTTTTCTAACCTGTGCAATATTGAGTTAATGTGATTGAGTTTGACAAACAATTTATGTTGTGTTTTGTTTCTACTTATGGAGTATACGTTTTGAAATACATGAAAACCTAGGATAATGAACCTAAGAAAATAGAGTTGACTATGCCAAAGTATTTAACGATATAAATTAAGTTGGATTAACTATAATAAATTTCTTTAGACGTCTATATGTGTGCAATTAAGTTATTTTTCCGAAAAATAGTGTGCGACGTAGCATTTTCGAACGGGCAATTGTTCCTAATTGTTCGAAAACTGTTAAACGTGGCAAGGCTCCTAAGCATCACAAATGACCCAATTAGTTGTTGCATTTTCCGGCAAAACGTGTGAGACGTAGTATTTTGGAGCGTGCAATTGTTCCTATTCATTTGGAAACTATTAAACGTGCGATGGCTCCTAAGCATCACAAATGACCCAATTAATTGTTGTATGTTCCAACTATGAGCGAATATATGTGGACTAAATGCAGCAAGTGAATGAGTGTACATTTGGATTTTCATAATTTTTTTTGTCGATACCAATTATTTAACACATCTTTTGTCCATATTATATTGTTTCACGTATGGTGTGGAAGTGGTTCCTAATTTCTGTTTAATTTGTTTTAATGCTGCTATATCATGTTGAAAAAAATACCTTAAACGCATTACGTTATTTCGCTGATTAAGTTGCAATTTTAAATATGTATCAGTCATTGTTCATGTTGATTATTAAGTTAAAACTTCTGCTATTAGCATTAAAACAAATAATGAATCTCAACAATCATTGTCACATTTTAAATTATAACTTAATAACAAAGTTAGACAAATATGTGACTACGTTTATAACATCATTAAAAGAAATGAAACGGAAATTGGGAAACACTTCAATAACAAACGTGACTACGTTTATTTACATTGTTTGTTAAAAATATGTGCAATAATATAATGTGGATAAAAGATGTGTTAAATAGTTTGTATGGAAAAAATAAATGGAAAAAATCAAAATGAACACCCTTTCATTTATAACATTTACTTGACAAATATTCGTTTAGAGCTGGAACATGCAGCAACTATTTGGGTCATTTGCGATGCTTAGGAGTCTTGCCATATTTAACAGTTTCGGAATTATTAAGAACAATTGCACATTTCAAAATACTACGTCGCACACTGTTTTCGGGAGAAATAACCCAATCGCACACATACTGATGTCTAAAGAGATTTGATTAGTCTCGTAACAAAAAAACATAGACATGTTTGCATTTATTTCACCAACCATTATTTATAACAGTTAGTCCAATGTTACTCTTACCATTAAATACGTTGGAATAGGCTACTCTCTTTCATCAGGCTGAAAATCCTAGGTTTGCATGTATTTCAAAACGTATACTTAATAATCTTGGCAATCAGAAGATCCACCTAATGCATAGTGAACAACACAAGATGCTAATAGCAGAAGTTTTAACTTAATAATGAACATCAATAATTATTGGCACATATTTTAGATTGCAGCTTAATAACAAAATCAAACAAATTCTAAGCAAAAATTTTAACTGGGGTATCGCTAGACGAGTCTACTCCCATTCAAGTTTTTTTGCCACTTTGTTAAACAGCGAAATAACGTAATGCTTGCATGGTATTTTTTTAACACGATATAGCCGCATTATAACAAATTCAATGGAAATTGGGAAACACTTCCACACCATACGTGACTATGTTTAATAACATTGTTTGTTAAAAAAATGTGCAACATTATAATATGGACAAAACATGTGTTAAATAGTTGGTATGGACAATATTGGAAAAAATCAAAATGAATATCCTTTCAATTTCAACATTTACTCCACATTTATTCACACTGAGCCGGAACATGTAGCAACTAATTGGGTCATTTGCGACGCTTAGGAGCCTTGCCAAATATATCAGTTACCAAACGATTAGAAACAATTACACCTTTCAAAATGATACGTAGCACACTATTTTTCGAAAGATTAACTCTATCGCACATACACTGACGTCTAAAGAGATTTAATGGCTCTCGCAAAAAAAAACATACACATGTTTACATTTATTTCACCAACCATTGTTTATAAAAGTTAATCCAATGTTACTCATACCATTTAATACGTTGGCATAGTCTACTCTCTTTCGTTAGGCTGTCAATCTTAGGATTCCATGTATTTCTAAACGTATCCTCCATAATCTTGGCTATCAGAAGATCCACATAATGCATCGTGAACAACACAAAATGCTAATAACAGAAGTTTTAACTTAAAAATGAACATCAACAATCATTTACATGTATTTTAAATTGCAACTTAATAACAAAGTCAGACAAATTTTAAGCACAAGTTTTAACTCACAAATTCGTTTGCTGGCGTATCGCTGGACGAGTCTACTACAATTCAACTTTTTGCACCATTTTTGTTAAACAGCAAAATAACATAATGCATTTAAGGTATTTTTTCAACACAATATAGCAGCATTATACAAAATCAAACATAAATTGGGAAACACTTTAACACGATATGTGACTATGTTTAATTATATTATTTGTTATGAATATGTGCAACATGATAATATGCACAAAAGATGTGTTAAATAATTAGTATGGATAAAAATATGGAAAAAATTAAAATGAACACCCTTTCATTTACTACATTTATTCCACATTTATTCTCTTAGCGTCCGAACATGCAGCAACTATTTGGGTCATTTGCGATGCTTAGGAACCTTGCCACTTTTAACAGTTTCGGAACGATTAACAACAATTTCACATTTCAAAATACTGCGTCGCAAGAAATAACCTAATCGCACAGATGCTAACGTCTAAAGAGATGTGATTAGTCTCGCAACATAAAATATATAGACATGTTTGCATTTATTTCAGCAGCCATTATTTATAACAATTAGTCCAATATTACTCATACCATTAAATACGTTGAAATAGTCTACTCTCTTTCATTAGGCTGACAATGCTAGGTTTGCATGTATTTCAAAATGTATACTCAATAATCTTGGCTATCAAAAGATCCACCTAATGCATAGTGAACAACTCAAGATGCTAATAGCAGAAGTTTTAACTTAATAATGAACATCAATAATCATTGGCACATATTTTAAATTTCAACTTAATAACAAAATCAAACAAATTGTAAGGAAAAGTTTTAACTTACAAATTCGTTAAGTGGGGTATCGCTAGATGAGTCTACTCCCATTAATGTTTTTTCGCCACTTTGTTAACAGCGAAATAATGTAATGCTTGCAAGAATTTGTCTCACTTTGTTATTAAGTTGCGATTGAAAATATGTATCAATGATTGTTGATGTTCATTATTAAGTTAAAACTTGTACTTTTAGCATTTTCAATTGTTCATTATACATTATATGGATGTTCTAATAGATATGATTATGAAGTATACGTTCTGAAACACATGAAAACCTAGGATGGCCAGCCTAAGCAAAGAGAGTCGATTATGCTAACGTATTTAACGGAATGAGTAACATTGGATTAATTGTTATAAACAATTGGTGAAATAAATGTAAACTTGTGTATGTATTTTTTTTGCAGGAGCAATTAAATCTCTTGAGGCGTAGGAATGTGTGCGATTGGGTTATTATTTTGGAAAATAGTGTGCGACTTACCATTTTGGAACGTGCAATTAGTGCTAATCATTTGGAAATTGTTAAACGTGTCAAGGCTTCTAAGCATCGCAAATGACCCAATTAGTTGCGTCTTGTTCCAACTCTAAGCGAAAATATTTGTAGTAAATATTGTAAATGAAAGGGTGTTCATTTTGATTTTTTCCATTTATTGTGTGCATACCTACTATTTCACACATGTTTTGTCCATATTATATTGTTGCACATTTTTTTAACAATTTATATTGTCTGACTTCGTTATTAAGTTGCGATTGAAAATGTGTCAATAATTGTTGACTTTTATTATTAAGATAAAACTTCAGTTTTTAGTATTTTGAGTTTTTCATTATGCATTATGTGGATGTTCTAATAGACATGATTATGGAGTATACGTTTTGAAACACATGGAAACCTAGGATGGCCAGCCTAAGGGAAGAGAGTCGACTATGCTAACGTTTCTAACAGAATCAGTAACATTGGATGAACTGTTGTATACAATGGTTGGTAAAATAAATATAAACTTGTGTACGTTTTTTTTTTGCGGGAGCAATCAAATTTCTTGAGACGTCAGTATGTATACGATTGGGTTATTCTTCCGGAAAACAGTGTGCGACGTAGCATTTTGAAACGTGCAAATATTCCTAATCGTTCGGAAATTGTTAAACGTGTCAAGGCTCCTAGCATTGCAAATGACCCAATTAGTTGCAACGTGTTACCGCTCTAAGCGAATATATGTGGAGTATATGTGGTAAATGAAAGGATGTTCATTTTAATTTTTTCCATTTATGGTGTGTTATCCACTATTTATCACATCTTTTATCCATATTATATTGTTGCACATATTTTTAACCACTAATGTAAATAAACATAGTCATGAATGGTGTTAATTTTTTTCAATTTCCGTTTAATTTGTTATTATGCTGCTATATCGTGTCGAAATAATACTTTACAAGCATTATATCATTTCGCTGTTTAACAAAGTGATTGAAAGACTTGACTTAGAGGTTTCTCGTCCAGCGATATACAAGCAAACTAATTTATGAGTTAAAAATTTTGCTTAGAATTTGTTATTAAGTTGCAATTTAAAACATGTATAAATGATTGTTAATGTACATTATTAAGTTGAAACTGTTTCTATTAGCATTTTGAGTTATTCATTATGCATTATGTGGATGTTCTGATAGATATGATTATGTAGTATACCTTTTGAAACACATAGAAACCTAGGTTCGCCAACATATTTAACGGAATGAGTAACATTGGATTAACGGTTATAAACAATAGTTGGTGAAATAAATGTAATTCTGTGTATGTTTTTTTTTTGCGAGAGCAATCAAATCTCTTTAGACGTCAGTATGTGTGCGTTTAGGTTATTCTTTCGGAAAATAGTGTTCGACGTAGCATTTTGGAATGTCTCATTCCTCCTTATCATTTGGAAACTGTTAAACGTGGCAAGTCTCCTAAGCATCGCAATTGACCCATTTAGTTGTTGTATGTTCCGGCTCTGAGCAAAGATATGTGGAGTAAATGTGATAAGTGAATAGGTGTTCATTATGATTTTTTTCATTTGTTTTGTTCATATTATATTGTTTTACATATTTTTAACCAATAATGTATTACATTACATGCATTACAATTTAACACACATTTTGTCCATATTATATTGTTTAATTTGTTCTAATGATCCTATATTGTGGTGAAAAAATACCTTACATGCATTATGTTATTTCGCTGTTTAACAAAATGGTGAAAAAAGTTGAATTGGAGTACACTCGTCAAACGATAAGCCAACAAAAGAATTTGTGAGTTTAAACTTGTGTTTAGAATTTATCTAATTTTGTTATTAAGTTGCAATTTAAAATATGTGTAAATGATTGTTGACATTCATCATTAAATTAAAACTTCTGCGATTCACATTTTGAGTTGTCCATTATGCATTATGTGGATGTTCTGATATGCATGACTATGGAGAATATGTTTTGAAATAAATAGAAACCTAGGATGGCCAGCCTACTGAAGGAGATTCGACTATGCCAACGTACTTAACAGTATGAGTAACATTGGTTGAACTGTAATAAACAAGGGTTGGTGAAATAAATGAAACAAGTGTCTTTATTTTTGTTGCAAGAGCAATCAATTCTCTTTAGACGTCAGTATGTGTGCAATCTGATTATTCTTTCGGAAAATAGTGTGCAATGTAGCATTTTGAAACGTTCAATTGTTCCTAATCGTTCTGAAACTATTAAACGTTGCAAGGCTCATAAGCATCACAAATAACCCAATTAGTTGTTGCATGTTCCAATTCTGAGCGAATATATGTGGAGTAAATGTTGTAAATGAAGGAGTGTTCAATTTGATCTTCTCCATATCTTTTTTTATATCAACTATTTAACACGAGTTTTGTCCAAATTATTTTAATGCACATATTTTTAATAAATAATGTAAATAAACGTAGTCATGTATGGTGTGGAAGACTTTCCCAATTTTTGTTCAATTTATTATAATGCTGCTATATCGTGTTGAAAAAATACTCTACATGCATTACATTATTTTGCTGTTAACAAAGTGGTGAAAAAAGTTAAATTGGAGTTTACTCGTCCAGCAATACACTAGCAAACGAATTTGTGAGCTAAAACTTGTGCTTAGAATTTTTTTGACTTTGTTATTAAGTTGCAATTTAAAATATTGATGTCAGTATTAAGTTAAAACTTCTGCTATTATCATTTTTAGTTGTTCATATTGCATTATGTGGATGTTCTGATAGCCATGATTATGAAGTATACTTTTTAAAATACATGGAAACCTAGGATGGCCAATCTAAGGAAAGAGAGTCGACTATGCTAACGTATTTAATGGTATGATTAACATTGGATTAAATGTTATAAACAATGGTCGGTGAAACAAATGTTAACATGTGTATGTTTTTTTGTTGTGGCAGCAATCAAATCTCTTTAGGCGTCAGAATGTGTGTGATTAGGTTATTCTTCCGGAAAAGAGTGTGGGACGTAACATTTAGAAACGTGCAATTGTTTCTAATCATTCTGAAGTTGTTAAACAAGACAAGGCTTCTAAGCATCGCAAATGACCCAATTAGTTGCTACATTTTCCGGTTTTGAGCTAATACTTCTGCAGTAAATGTTGTAAATGAAAGGGTGTTTATTTGATTTTTTACATTTAGTTTGTCCATACCAACTATTTAACACATTTTTTGTCCATATTATATTGTTGCATATATTTTTAACAAATGATATAAATGAACGTATTCACGTATGATGTGAAAGTGTTTCCTAATTTCCGTTTAATTTGTTATAATGCTGCTATATCGTGCTGTAAAAAATAGCTTATATGCATTACGTTATTTTGCTATTTAACAAAGTTGTGAAAAAAGTTGAATTGGAGTATACTCGTTGAGTGATACGTCAGCAAACGAATTTGTCAGATAAAACTTCTGCTGATTTGTTTGACTTTTTATATTTGTTTGACTTTTTTTTTATTAAATTACAATTTTAAATATGTGTCAATAAATGTTGATTTTTATTATTAAGTTAAAACTTCTGCTATTAGCATTTTAAGTTATTCATTATGCATTATGTGAATGTTTTGATGGCCTTGATATAAATGTAATCATGTGTATGTTTTTTTGTTGCGGGAGCAATCAAATCTCTTTAGACGTCAGTATGTGTGCGTTCGGGTTATTCTTCCGGAAAACAGTGTGCGACGTAACATTTTGGAACCTGTCATTTTAACTAATCATTTAGAAACTGTTAAACATGGCATGACTCCTAAGCAACACAAATGACCCAATTAGTTGCTGTATATTCCGACTCTAAGCAAATATATATGGAGTAAATATAGTAAGTGAATGGGTTTTCAATTTGAGTTTTTCCATTTATTTTATGCATACCAACAATTTAACACATCTTTTGTCCTTATTATATTGTTTCAAATACTTTTAACAAATAATGTAAATAGGCATAGTCACGTATGATGTGGAAGTGTTTTCAAATTTCCGTTTAATTTGTTATAATGATCCTATATCCTGTTGAAAAAATATCTTGCATGCATTACATTAATTCCCTGTTTAACAAAATGGTGAAAAAAGATGAATTGGAGTACACTAATCAAGCGATAAGCCAACAAAAGAATTTGTGAGTTAAATTTTGTGCTTAGAATTTATTTGACTTTGTTCAATTTAAAATATGTGCCAATTGATTGTTGATGTTGATTATTAAGTTAAAACTTCTGTTATTATCCTTTTGAGTTGTTTATTATGCATTATGTGGACGTTCTGATAGACATGATTATGGAGTGGGTTTTTCTAACCTGTGCAATATTGAGTTAATATTATTGAGTTTGACAAACAATTAATATTGTGTTTTGTTTCTACTTATGGTTTGTTAACTTGTGTAATATTGCACAGGCTAGAAAAATTCTTATGGAGTATTCGTTTTAACGGTTTGAGTTACATTGGATTAATTACAATAAACAATGGTTGGAGAAAAAACTGTAAACATGTGTATGTTTTTCTGTAGCGAGAGCAATCAAATGTCTTTAGACGTCTGTATGTGTGCGATTGAGTTATTTTTCCAAAAAATAGTGTGCGACATAGCATTTTGGAACGTCCAATTGTTCGTAATCGTTCGGAAACTGTTAAACGTGGAAAGGCTCCTAAGCGTCACAAATGACCCAATTAGTTGCTACATGTTTCGGCGATGAGTGAATAAATGTGGAGTAAATGATTAAAATGAAAGGGTATTCATTTTGATTTTTTCTATATATTTTATCCATACAAACTATTTAACACATCTTTTGTCCATATTATATTGTTTCACATATAATCAATAATATAATTAAACGTAGGCACATATGGTGTGGAAGTGTTTCCCAATTTCCATTTAATTTGTTATAAGGATCTTATATCGTGTTGAAAAATTATCTTAAATACATTACGTTATTTTGCTATTTAACAAAATGGTGAAAGAAGTTGAATTGGAGTACACTCGTCAAACGATAAGCCAACAAAAGAATTTGTGAGTTAAAACTTGTGCTTAGAGTTTATCTCGTTAATAAGTTGCAAATTAAAATATCTGCATATGATTGTTGATATTCATTATTAAATTAAAGCTTAGGCGATTAGCATTTTGAGTTGTTCATTATGCATTACGTGGATGTTCTTATAGCCATGATTATGGAGTATACATTTTGAAATACATGGAAACCTAGGATGGCCAGCCTACTGAAGGAGATTCGACTATGCCAACGTAGTTAACAGTATGAGTAACATAGGTTGAACTGTAATAAACAATGGTTGGTGAAATAAGTGTAAATAAGTGTCTTTTTTTTTCAGGAGCAATCAAATCTCTTTAGACGTCAGTGCGATTGGATTATTCTTTCGGAAAACAGTGTGCAATGTAGCATTTTAAAACGTGCAATTGTTCCTAATCGTTCTGAAACTGGTAAACGTGGCAAGGCTCAAAAGCATCGCAAATGACCAAATTAGTTATGCATGTTTCGACTCTGAGCGAATATATGTGGACTAAATGTTATAAATAAAGGAGTGTTCAATTTGATCTTCTCCATTTATTTTGTCTGTATCAACTATTTAACACATGTTTTGTCCAAATTATTTTAATGCACATATTTTTAACAAATAATGTAAATAAACGTAGTCACGTATGGTGTCGAAGTGTTTCTCAATTTCCGTTTAATTTATAATAATGCTGCTATATCGTGTTGAAAAAATACCTTACATGCATTACATTATTTCGCTGTTTAACAAAGTGGTGAAAAAAGTTGAATTGGGGTTTACTCGTCCAGCGATACACCAGCAAACGAATTTGTGAGTTAAAACTTGCTTAGAATTTGTCTGACTTTGCTATTAAGTTGCAATTTAAAATATTGATGTCATTATTAAGTTAAAACTTCTACTATTATGATTTTTAGTATGTGTGCGATTAGGTTATTCTTATGAAAAACAGTGTGCGACGTAGCATTTTTGAACATGCAATTGTTTCTAATCCTTCGAATACTGTAAAATGTAAAAAGGCTCCTAAGCGTCACAAATAACAAAATAAGTTTCTACATGTTATGGTTCTTAGAGAATAAATGTGGAGTAAATGTTGTAAATGAAAGGGTGTTTATTTTAATTTTTTCCATAAATTTGTTCCATACCAACTGTTTAACACATGTTTTATCCATATTATATTGTTGCACATATTTTTAAAAGTAATATAATTAAACGTAGTCATATATAGTATAGAAGTGTTTCCCAATTTAATACCTGACATACATTATGTTATTTTGCTATTTAATAAAGTGGTGAAAAAAGTTAAACGGGAGTATACTCGTCCAGCGATACCTCAGCAAACAAATTTGTGAGTTAAAACTTTTGCTTATAATTTGTCTGACTTTGTTATTAATTTGCAAATTAAAATATGTGTCAGTGATTGTTGATGTTCATTAATAAGATAAAACTTCTGCAGTTAGCAGTTTTAGTTGTTCATTGTGCATTATCTTGATGTTCTGATAGACTTAATTATAGAGTATACATTTTGAAATACATGGAAACCTAGATTGGCCAGTCTAAGGTAAGACAGTAAACTATGCCAATGTATTTAACGGTATGTGTAATATTGGATTAACCATTATAAATAGTGTTTGGAACGTGTATGTGTTGCTAATCATTTTGAAACTTTTAAACGTCGCTCCTAAGCATCACAAATGACCCAATTAGTTGCTGTATGTTCCGGCTTTAAGCAAATATATGTGAAGTAAATGTGGTAAGTGAATGAGTGTTCATTATGATTTTTTCCATACAAAAAATTAACACATCTTTTGTCCATATTATATTGTTGCAAATATTCTTGATAAATAATGTAAATAGACTTAGTCACGTATGGTGTGGAAGTGTTTCCCAATTTCTGATTAATGTGTTATAATGCTACTATATCGTGTGGAAAAACTACCTTACCTACATTACATTATTTCGTTGTTTAACAAAGTGGTGAAAAAAGTTTAATTGTAGTATACTCGTCCAGCGATACCCAGCAAACGAATTTGTGAGTTAAAACTTGTGCTTAGAATTTATTTGACTTTGTTATTAAGTTGCAATATAAAATATGTTCCAATGATTGTTGATGTTCATTTTTAAGTTAAAACTTCTGCTATTAGCATTTTGAGTTGTTCATTATGCATTATGTGGATGTTCTGATAACGATGATTATTGAGTATACGTTTTGAAATACATGGTAATCTAGCATGGCCAGCCTAAGGAAAAAGAGGCGACTATACCAATGTATTAAACGGTATGAATAACGTTACATTTATTGTTACAATCAATAGTTGGTGAAATAAATGTAAACATGTGTATGTTTTTGGTTGCGGGAGCAATCAAATCTTTTTAGATGTCAGTATGTATGCGATTGGGTTATTCTTCTGGAAAATAGTGTGCGACATAGCATTTTGGAATGTGTAATTGTTCCAAATCGTTTGGAAATTGTTAAACGTGGCATGGCTCCTAAGCATTGCAAATGACCTAATTAGTTTCTATCTGTTTCGGCTCTGAGCGAATATATGTGGAGTAAATGTAAGCGAATAGGTGTTCATTTTGATTTTTTCTATTTATTTTGTCCATACCAACTATTTAACACATCTTTTGTCAATATTATATTGTTTCACATATTTGTAACAAATAATGTAAATAGACGTAGTCACGTATGGTGTCGAAGTGTTTCTCAATTTCCGTTTAATTTGTTATAATGTTGCTATATTGTGTTGAAAAAATACCTTACATCCATTACATTATTTCGTTGTTTAACAAAGTGCTAAAAAATTTGAATTGTAGTAAACTCGTCCAGCGATTCCCCAGCAAACGAATTTATGAGTTAAAACTTTTACTTAGAATTTGTCTGACTTTGTTATTAATTTGAAATTTAAAATATGTGCCAATGATTGTGGATATTCTTTATTAAGTTAAAACTTCTGCTATTAGCATGTTGAGTTGTTCAATATGCATTATGTGGAAGTTCTGATACCCTTGATTATGGAGTATATGTTTTGAATTACATGAAAACCATGGATGACCAGCCTAAAGAAAGATACTCAATTAAGCCAACTCATTTAACGGTACGAGTAATATTCGAATATCTGTTATAAACAATCGATGGTGAAAGAAATGTAAAGTTGTGTGTGTTTTCTTTGTTGCGGGAGCAATCATTTCTTTTTCGACACCAGTATCTGTGCGATAGGGTATTCTAGAAAATAGTGTGCCGCGTAGCATTTTGGAATGTGCAATTATTCCTTATCGTTTGGAAACTATTAAACGTGGCAAGGCTTCTAAACGCCACAAATGACCCAATTAGTTGTTGTATATTCTGGCTATGAGTGAATAAATATGGAGTAAATAATTAAAATGAAAGGGTATTCATTTTGATTTTTTCCATTTATTTTGTCCATACCAACTATTTAACACATCTTTTGTCCATATTATATTGTTTGACATATTTTTAACCACAATAAGATAATTAAACGTAGGCTGAAAGTGTTTCCCAATTACCATTTTATTTGTTATAATGCTACTATATCGAGTTGAAAAAATATCTTACATGCATTACGTTATTTCGCTGCTTCACTTTGTTATTAAGTTGCAATATAAAATATGTGCCAGTGATGATTGATGTTCTTTATTAATTTAAAACTTCTACTATTAGCATTTTGAGTTGTTCATTATGCATTATGTGGACGTTCTGATAGACATAATTTAATTGAGTTTGACAAACAATTAATGTGTGTTTTGTTTCTACTTATGGTTTCTTAACCTACGTAATATTTCACAGGTTAGAATACTCCTTATGGATTATATGTTTTGAAATAGATGAAAATCTACGATGGTTAGCCTAAGGCAATAAAGTCAACTATGCCAAAGTATTTAACGGTATGAGTAACATTGGATTAACTGTAATAAACAATGGTTGGTTAAAAAATTGTAAACATATGTATGTTTTGGTTTGTAGCGGGAGCAATCAAATGTATTTAGACGTCTGTATGTGTGCGATTGATTTATTTTTCTGAAAAATAGTGTGCGACGTAGCATTTTAGAACGTGCAATTGTTCCTAATAATTTAGAAACTATTAAGTGTGGCATGGCTCCTAAGCATCGTAAATGGCTCAAATAGTTGCTGTATGTTCCGGCTTTTAGCAAATATATGTGGAGTAAATGTGGTAAGTGAATGGGTGTCCCTACCAACTATTTCACCCATATTTTGTCCATATTATGTTGTTAAATAGACGTAGTCACGTATGATGTGGAAGTGTTCCCCAATTTCCGTTTAAATTGTTATAATTCTGCTATATCGTGTTGAAAAATACCTTACATGCATTACACTATTGTTTAACAAATTGGTGAAAAAATTTGAATGGTAGTATACACGTGTCGCGATACCCCATCAAACGTATTTGTGAGTTAAAACTTGTGCTTATAATTTGTCTGACTTCAATATTAAGTTGTAATTTAAAATATGTGTCAATGATTGTTGATGTTCATTATTAAGTTAAAACTTCTGCTATTAGCATTTTGAGTTGTTCACAATGCATTATGGGGATCTCCTGAGTACTGTAAGATTAACTGTTACCAACAATGGTTGGTGAAATAAATGTAAACATGTGTATTCTTTTTTTATTGCGGGAGGAATCAAATATTTTTAGACGTCAGTGTTTTGGAACGTGGAATGGTTTCTAATCGTTTAGAAACTGATAAACGTGGCAAGACTCCTCAGCGTTGCAAATGACCTAATTAGTTGCGCAATGTTCCGGCTCTGAGTGAATAAATATGCAGTAAATATTGAAAATGCAAGGGTATTCATTTAGATTTTTTCCGTATATTTTGTCCATACCAACTATTTAATGCATCTTTTGTCCATAATATATTGTTGCACATATTTTTAACAAATCATGTAATTAAACGTAGTCACGTATGGTGTGGAAGTGTTTCCCAATTTCTGTTTAATTTGATATAATGCTACTATATCGTATTGAAAAAATACCTTACATTCATTACTTTATTGCACTGTTTAACAAAGCGGTGAAAAAATTTGAATGGTAGTATACACCTGCAGTGATATTCCTACAAACAAATTTATGAGATAAAACTTTTGCTTAGAATTTGTCTAACTTTGTTAATAAGTTGCAATTTAAAATATGTTCCAATTATTATTGATGCTCATTATTAAGTTAAAACTTCTGCTATTAAAATTTTGAGTTCTTCATTATGCATTTTGTGGATGTTCTGATAGACATGATTATGGAGTATACGTTTTGAAATACATGGGAACCTAGCATGGCCAGCTTACAGAAAAAGAGTTGACTTTGCCAACGTATTTAACGGTATGAGTAACATTGGATTAACTGTTATAAACAATGATTGGTGAAATAAATATAAACATGTGTATGTTTTTTTGTTGCGGGAGCAATCAAATCTCTTTAGCAACCAACTATTTAACACATCTTTTCACCATATTATATTGTTTCTCATATTTTTAACCAATAATGTAATTAAATGTAGGAACATTATGTGTGAAAGTGTTTCCCAATTACCATTTTATTTGTTATAATGCTGCTATATCGAATTGAAAAAATAACTTACATGCATTACGTTATTTCGCTATTTAATAAAATGGTGAAAAATGTTGAATGGGAGTATACCCGTCTAGTGATACCCTAGCAAACGAATTTATGAGCTAAAACATTTGCTTACAATGTGGTAAGTGAATGGATGTTCAATTTGATTTTTTCCATTTATTTTGTCCATACTAACAATTTAACACGTCATTTGTCCTTGTTATATTGCTGCAGATATTTCGAGTTTTTTATTATACATTATATGGATATTCTTATAGCAATCATTATGGAGTATACGTTTTGAAATAGATGGAAACCAAGGATGACCAGCCCAAGGAAAGAGAGTCGACTATACCAACATATTAAACGGTATGATTAACGTTGGATTAACTGTTATAAACAATGGTTGGTGAAATAAATGTAATCATGTGTATGTTTTTTTGTTGCGGGAGCAATCAAAATTCTTTAGACGTTAGTATGTGTGCGTTTGGGTTATTCTTCTGGAAAAGAGTGTGCGACGTAGCATTTTGGAATGTGTCATTGTTCCTTATCAGTTGGAAACTATTAAACGTGGTATGGTTCCTAAGCATCGCAAATGACCCAATTAGTTTCTGTGTGTTCCGACTATGAGCAAATATATGTGGAGTAAATGTGTTAAGTGAATGGGTGTTCATTATGATTTTTTCCATTTATTTTGTCCATACCAACAATTTAACACATCTTTTGTCCTAATTATAATGTTGCACATATTTTTAACAAAAATGTAAATAGGCATAGTCACGTTTGGTGGGAAGTGTTTCCAAATTTCCGTTTAATTTGTTATAATGATCCTATATCGTGCTTAAAAAATACCTTACATGCATTACGTTATTTCGCTGTTTAATAAAATGGTGAAAAAAGTTGAATTGGAGTACACTCGTCAAACGATAAGCCAACAAAAGAATTTGTGAGTTAAAACTTGTGCTTAGAATTTTTTTGACTTTGTTCTTAATTGCAATTTAAAATATGTGCCAATGATTGTTGATGTTCATTATTAAGTTAAAACTTCTGCTATTATCATTTTGAGTTGTTCATTATGCATTATGTGGATGTTCTGATAGACATGATTATGGAGTGGGTCGCAATATTGAGTTTGAAAAACAATTAATGTTGTGTTTTGTTTCTACTTATGGTTTCTTAACTTGTGTAATATTGCACAGGCTAGAAAAATCCTTATGGAGTATTCGTTTTGAAATACATGAAAATCTAGGATAGTCAGCCTAAAGCAATAGAGTTGACTATGCCAAAGTATTTAACGGTATGAGTTACATTAGATTAACTTCAGTAAACAATGGTTGCAGAAAAAACTGTAAACATGTGTATGTTTTTTTTAGCGGGAGCAATCAAATGTCTTTAGACGTCTGTATGTGTGCGAATGAGTTATTTTTTTGAAAAACAGTGTGCGACGTAGCATTTTGAAATGTGCCATTGTTCCTAATCGTTCGGAAACTGTTAAACGTGGCAAGGCTCCTAAGCATCACAAATGACCCAATTAGTTGCTGCATGTTCTGACTATGAGTGAATAAATGTGGAGTAAATGATTAAAATGAAAGGGTATTTATTTTGATTTTTTCCATATATTTTATCCATACAAACTATTTAACGCATCTTTTTCCATATTATATCGTTTCACATATTTTTAACCAATAACGTAATTAAACGTAGGCACATATGGTGTGGAAGTGTTTCCCAATTTCCGTTTAATTTGTTATAATGATCTTGTATCGTGTTGAAAAAATAACTTACATACATTACGTTATTTCCCTGTTTAACAAAATGGTGAAAAAAGTTGATTGGAGTACACTCGTCAAACGATAAGCCAACAAAAGAATTTGTGAGTTAAAACTTGTGCTTAGAATTTATCTCATTTTGTTATTAAATTGCAATTTAAAATATGTGCCAATTATTGTTGATGTTCATTATTAAATTTAAACTTCTGCGATTAGCATTTTGAGTTGTTCATTATGCATAATGTGGATGTTCTTATAGCCAAGATTTTGGAGTATACGTTTTCAAATACATGGAAACATAGGATGGCCAGCCTACTGAAGGAGATTCGACTATGCCAATGTACTTAACAGTATGAGTAAATTGGTTGAACTGTAATAAAAAATTGTTGGTGAAATAAATGTAAACAAGCGTCTTTTTTTTGCAGGAGCAATCAAATCTCTTTAGACGTCAGTATGTGTGCAATTGGATTATTCTTTCGGAAAACAGTGAGAATGTAACATTTTGAAACGTACAATTGTTCCTAATCGTTCTGAAACTATTAAACGTGGCAAGTAGGGGTGTGCAATGTAATATCATGAACTGGATTGTATATGAAAATTAAATGAACTAGACTAGTTTTGAAATGATCCAAAAAATCAGATAGTGACCCAGGCCCAAATAAACAATATCAGGTCGACCCGATTTAAAAAATAGTGCGACCTAGATTCATTTTTTTGACCCACTTCTTCAATTTCACACACTGTTTCACGACTTCACTTTCACTGCTCACTGCTTAGTTTTCATGACCTAGAACATAGAAACTGGAACGAAGAAGACAGATGCGTTACTCCTCTTCTCTTTTGCACTCTACAGAGAGCAATTAGGGATTCTCCTCTACTTGTTCTTAAGGTAAACTCCCATTGAGATAAAATTAACCTTTATAGCAAGGATACTGTTGTATATAACGTTTAATTTTGATTATTTCTTGTTCTGCTCCTCTGTGAAATTGGATAATTAATCTTAATTGATGAGTGGTTCTGCTCCTCTGTGGAATTGTGTTTGCAAGGCTCAGTGCAATTCCATGCAATTCTGTTCAATTTACACTATTTGTTTTCTGTTGATAAATCCTGATGCTTGTCAAATTAGTACTGAGTATATTTATATTTAGAGTTCATAATTATACCCTTAATTAGCTCCTTTAACTTAACTATGTACCAAGCTTTGGTTTTATCTCTCTTCACTTAGCTTAGGTATATCTGGGGACAGATTAACATAGAATTAAAATGAAAATCAAGTATTGAAATTAATTGTGATTTTCCCCAAGATATGTACTTTGGGACTAACATTAATTACCTTCGTTCACTGTTATGATTAGTTGAAAATATTAGTAATCATAATATCTGCAGCAATATATATGAATTTGTTGGTATATATATGATCAGTTTTCTGGCAGCAATATATATGAAACTGCTATATATTCTAATTAATTTTCAAATAATAGATACACTATAATTAATCATGTGTTGGTATCATCACCACATTCATATTGATGATCACCAGGTCTGATCTATTTTGAATTTGTTTATTTTGGATCTCATGATGAGGGGGTTTAATTAATTTCTTTGAATTTGAAGCCTCTTCTGTTAATTTTGTTTGGGTTCTCTTTTGGCAAGATTTCGCATAGCTTTCAATCTACTATGACTCATAATATAGGTGAGTTTATACTCTTCACTACACCTATTCTGATCTTTAAAGTGTATATTGTTAGGAAAAAGAGCTCTGTAATGCTTTGCTTTTAACTCACGGAGATGACACTAATAGTGAGTAATCAATTTTTGGATGTTTTATGGCTGGCTATACTGAAATGAGTAGCATGATGAAGTCATTTGAAGATATGTTTGTATGACTGTATGTAGCAATATTTGATTTAAGCTTCAATTGTTTAGGTGAAAATAACTTGTCCCTTTTAATTAAAGCAATGCGATATTTCAATATTTGGTTTTGCTTTTGTTACTGTTACACATATTTCAATCAGGTTATTTTGATTAGTTGGTACATATACGAAATTTACATTCTCAGTATTCATGTTTTCATTAAGATGGTTTCTCACTCTTGTTACAGTTTGGTTCTTATATCAAATTATATTGTTGGTAAATTCTCTATTTAATAAATTAAAAATTGACATTAATTACCTTGTAAACATGTAAATCATTGAACACTAGTTAAAAGTTTACTGTGACCTTTTAGAGTAGAGAGTTGTTTTGAGATTATAGTAGTGTGGTGTGTCTTTATATGGTGCATACCTTGGACATTGAGCATATTTATATATATATACAAGTAACAAAATGAGCAAACGATGATGAAGAGGGGATCATCTTCTTTTTCCTATTGATGAAGAACTGTATTAAAATGAGCAACGTTAGTCTTCTTTTTGCTTCTGTGTGTTTGAGTTTGCATATTTTAATCTACTACCTCTTGGATTTATTTAGATGACATCACTAGGTGATATTGGAGATAGTCAAATGCTAGATGTTGAACAATCAACTCCCACCACACCAGTTGCAGCTGCCTCTGCAGCAACGTGACCACCCCACCCTGATAGAAAACGTCGAAATCGGTCTGCAACATGGGATCACTTCATAAAGGAACCTAGTTCTGGAGAGAAAGCTAAATGCAAGTATTGTGGTACCTTAATTAAATATTCGGGTGGAACAAGTTCTATGACTACACATTTGAAGAGGTGCAAGGATAATCCATACAAAGAAAGTAACAAGAGGCAACGAACGACTGCTTCCTTATCAAATGTGACGGGATCTTCTCCTACATATCTTAAATTTGACCAGCAGGTTTGTCGGGATGAATTGGTGAAGATGTTTGTGGTTTCTGAGTTGCCATTTCGGTTTGTGGAAAATGAAGCATTTCGTAATTTTTTGAGTGTCTTGCAACCAAGATTCTACGTGCCCTCACGCTCTACGTTAGCTCGTGACATTTTGAAGTTATTTGCTGAGGAAAAAGGCAGGTTGAAGAGATACATGTTAAAAAACTGTCAAAGGGTTTGTTTCACAATTGACACGTGGACATCAGGTCAAAATTTGAATTACATGAGCCTGACTTTGTTTTTAAGTTGCAATTGAAAAAATGTGCCAATGATCTTTTATGTTCGTTATTAAGTTAAAACATCTGCTATTAGCATTTTGAGTTGTTCATTATGCTTTTTGTGGATGTTCAGATAGCGATGATTATGCCGTATATGTTTTGAAATACATGTAAACCTAGGATGGTCAGCCTAAGGAAGGAAAGTCGACTATGCAATCGTATTTAACGGTATGAGTAACATTGAATTAACTGTTAGAAACAAGTTTTGGTGAAATAAATGTAATCATGTGTATGTTTTTTTGTCACTGGGGCAATCAAATCTCTTCAAACATCAGTATGTGTGCGTTTAGGTTATTCTTCCAAAAAACATTGTGCGACGTAGCATTTTGGAACGTGCCATTCTTCCTTATCATTTGGAAACTGTTAAACGTGGCATGGTTCCTAAGCATCGCAAATGACCCAATTAGTTGCTATATGTTCTGGATCTGAGCAAATATATGTGGAGTAAATGTGGTAAGTGAATGAGTGTTCATTATCATTTTTTCCATTTATTTTGTCCATACCAACAATTTAACACATCTTTTGTCCTTGTTATAGTGTTGCACATATTTTTAACAAATAATGTAAATAGACGTAGTCATGTTTGGTGTGGAAGTGTTTCCAAATTTCTGTTTAATTTGTTATAATTCTGCGATATCATGTTGAAAAAATACTTTATATGCATTACGTTATTTTGCTATTTAACAAAGCATTGAAAAAATACCTTACATGCATTACGATAAACCAGCAAACGAATTTGTGAGTTAAAACTTGTGCTTAGAATTTGTCTGACTTTGTTATTAAGTTGTAATTTAAAATATTGATGTTCATAATTAAGTTAAAAGTTCTGCATCTATAATTTTGAGTTGTTCATTGTGCATTTTCTAATAACCAAGATTTTGCAGTATGCATTTTGAAATACTTCGAAACCTAGGATGGAAAGTCAAAGGAAAGAGAGTCGACTATGTCAATGTATTCAACGGTATGAGTAACATTGGATTAACTGTTATAAACAATGATTGGTGAAATAAATGTAAACACGCGTATGTTTTTTTCTTGCGGGAGCAATCAAATTTCTTTAGCCGTCAATTTGGGTGCGATTGAGTTATTCTTCAACAAAATAGTGTGCGACGTAGCATTTTGGAACGTGCAATTGTTGTTAATCGTTAGGAAATTGTTACACGTGACAAGGCTCCTAAGCATCGCAAATGACCCAATTAGTTGGTCAATGTTCCGGCTCTTAGCGAATATATGTGGAGTAAATGTTGTAAATGAAATGATATTCATTACTAACTATTTAACACATCTTTTCTCCCTTTTATATTGTTACACATATTTTTAACAATAATGTAAATAAATGTAGTCACGTATGGTGTGGAAGTGTTTCCCAGTTTCTTTTTAATTTATTATAATGCTGCTTTATCGTGTTTAAAAAATACCTTATATGGATTATGTTATTTCAAAATTTAACAAAGTGGTGAAAAAATTTGAATTGGAGTATACTCGTCCAGCGATATGCTAGCAAACGAATTTGTGAGTTAAAGCTTGTGCTTATAATTTGTTTGACTTTGTTATTAAGTTGCAATTTAAAATATGTGTCAATGATGGTTGATGTTCATTATTAAGTTAAAACTTTTGCTATTAGCATTTTGAGTTGTTCATTATGCGGATGTTCTGATAGCCATGATTATCGAGTATACATTTTGAAATACATCGAAACTTGGGAGGCCAGCCTAAGGAAGCAGAGTCGACAATGCAAACGTATTTAACGATATGAGTAACATTCGATTAATTGTTATAAACAATGGTTGGTGAAATAAATGTAAACATGTGTATGCTTTTTTGTTGCAGGAGCAATCAAATCTCTTTAGACATCAGTATATTTGAGAATGAGTTATTTTTCCGGAAAACAGGGTGAGATACAGCTTTTTGAAACAGGCAATTGTATCTAATCCTTCGAAAACTGTTAAACATGGCAAGCCTCCTAAGTGTCGCAAATGACCCAATTAGTTGCTGCATGTTCCAACTATAAGTGAATATATGTGGATTAAATGTTTCAAATCAAAGGGTGTTGATTTTGATTTTTTCCATATTTTTTGCTCATACCAATTTTTTAACACATCTTTCGTCAATATTTTATTGTTGTACATATTATTTAAAAATAATGTAATTAAATGTTGTTACATATGGTGTTAAAGTGTTTACCAATTTCCGTTTAATTTGTTATAATGCTGCTATATCGTGTTGAAAAATTACCTTACATACATTACATTATTTCGTTATTTATAAGAGTGGTGAAAAAAAGTTGAATTTATGTATACTCGTCCAGTGTTACCCGAGCAAACGAATTTGTGAGATAACACTTGTGCTAAGAATTTGTTTCACTTTGTTATTAAGATGCAAGTTAAAACTTACGCTATTAGCATTTTGGGTGGTTCATTATGCATTATATGGATGTTCTGATTACCATCAATATGGAGTGTACGTTTTGAAATACATGAAAATCTAGAATGGCCAGCTTAAGGAAGGAGAGTCAACTATGCCAACTTTTTTAACGGTTTGAGTAACATATGATTAACCGTTGTAAAAAATGGTTGGTGAAATAAATATAAACATGTGTATGTTTTTTGGTTGTGGGAGCAATTAAATCTCTTTAGATGTCAGTATGTGTGTGATTGGGTTACTCATCCGAAAATCAGTATGCGACGTAGCATTTTGGAACGTGCAATTATTCCTAACCATTCAGAAACTTTTAAATGTGGCAAGGCTCCTAAGCGTCGCAAATGGACAAATTGATTATTGCATGTTCCGGCTCTGAGTGAATATATGTGGAGTAAATGTTGGAAATGAATGGTGTTAATTTTGATTTTTTCTATATATTTTGTCCATACCAACTATTTAACACATCTGTTGTGCATATTATATTGTTACACATATTCTTAACAAATAAAGTAAATAAACATAGTCACGTATGGTGTAGAAGTGTTTCCCATTTCCCTTTTAATCTGTTATAATGTTGCTATATCGTGTTGAAAAAATAGCATAGATGCATTTTGTTATTTCGCTATTTAACATAGTGGTGAAAAAAGTTGATTTGGAGTATACTCGTCCAACGATACGCCAACAAACGAATTTGTGAGTTAAAACTTGGGCTTAGAATTTGTTTGACATTATTATTTAGTTGCAATTTAAAATATGTGTCAATGATTGTTTATGTTCATTATTAAGATTAAAACTTCTGCTATTAGCATTTTGAGTTGTTCATTATGTATTATGTGGATGTTCTCATAGCATGATTATGGAGTATATGTTTTTAAATACAAGGAAACGTAGGATGGCCAGCTTAAGAAAAGAGAGTTGACTATGCCAACGTATTTAACGGTATGAGTAATATTGGATTAACTATTATTAACAATGGTTGGTGAAATAAATGTAAACATGTGTATGTTTTTTTGTTGCGAGAGCAATCAAAATCTTTAGACATCAGTATATTTGTAATTGGGTTATTCTTCTGGAGAATAGTGTGGGACATACCTTTTTGAAATGGGCAATTGTATCTAATCATTTGAAAACTGCTAAACGTGTTGAAAAAGTACCTTACATACATTACGTTATTTCGCTATTATAAGAGTAGTGAAAAAAAGTTGAATTGATGTATACTCGTCTAGTGTTACCCGAGCAAACGAATTTGTGAGATAATACTTGTGCTAAGAATTTGTTTTACTTTGTTATTAAGATGCAATTTAAAAAATGTGCCAACGATTGTTTATGTTCATTATTAAGTTAAAACTTCTGCTATTAACATTTTGACTAACATTGGATTAACCGTGGTAAACAATGGTTTGTGAAATAAAT
This sequence comes from Cyamopsis tetragonoloba, assembly GCA_037177725.1. NCBI lineage: Eukaryota > Viridiplantae > Streptophyta > Magnoliopsida > Fabales > Fabaceae > Cyamopsis > Cyamopsis tetragonoloba. The sequence continues at coordinate 32,822,021 of CM074125.1, read as the reverse complement.
ATAAATATGTCTATGTTTTTTGGTTGTGGGAGGAATTAAATCTCTTTAGACGTTAGTATGTGTGTGATTGGGTTACTCATCCGAAAAACAATGTTCGGCGTAACATTTTGGAATGTGCAATTATTCCTAACCATTCAGAAACTTTTAAATGTGGCATGACTGCTAAGCGTCGCAAATGGACAAATTAGATATTGCATGTTCCGGCTCTAAGTGAATATATGTGGACTAAATGTTGGAAATGAAATATGTGTTAATGATCAATTGATGTTCATTATTAAGATAAAACTTCTACTATTGGCATTTTGAGTTGTTCATTATGCATTATGTGTATGTTCTCATAGTCATGATTATCGAGTATACATTTTGAAATACATCGAAACCTGGTATGGTCAGCCTATGGCAGTGCCAACGTATTTAACGGTATGAGAAATATTGGATTAACTATTATAAACAATGATTGGTGAAATAAATGTAAATATGTGTATGTTTTTTTGTTGCGAGAGCAATCAAAATAATCTTTAGATGTCAGTATATTTGTGATTGGGTTATTCTTCCGAAAAACAGTGTGGGCATATCTTTTAGAAACGGGCAATTGTATCTAATAATTCAAAAACTGTTAAACGTGGCAAGGCTCCTAAGTGTCGCAAATGACCCAATTAGTTGCTGCATGTTCCAACTCTAAGTAAATATATGTGGAGTAAATGTTTCAAATCAAAGGGCGTTGATTTTGATTTTTTCTATATTTTTTTGACCATACCAACTATTTAACACATCTTTTATGCATATTATATTGTTGTACATATTATTTAAAAATATCGTTAAGGAATCCATTGTGCTGATCTCAGTTGCATGAAGAAAAATGTGTATGAGATAAAACCACAAATTTAAACCAGGACTAACAAATTTGAAAAACTTGTAAATCCTTATTTATGGGTCTAGTGCATACTGTAAAGTCACTCTTTTGTTTGTTGTCCTTATTTGTGGGTCTAGTGAAGCTTTTACTCTTTGTTTAAGTGTTACTTGGAACTAAAAGAAAATGATACTCTTTGTTTTCACAAAACTATATGTTGACAGAGAAATAGCTATACAAAATAAATTTAACATTATCATGTCACAAGTAAATGATACAAATCATCAGTAGTACTAACACCACTAAGGGTAAAGCCAACCTAGCACAAACAACTTATAAAAGCTTAATTCCCTTAAAGTTAGCAGCCACACTTATAAAATAACAAAATAACTTCTTTTATTACAGAAACAAGTTTGCAGCATGTTTTCTAAGTTCAACATACCAAAATACTAGAACCAACCTTAGTGAACAATCATTCTTCTATATTTTCAATGCTAGCTTCTAATTATTTAAAATGATATAAATTAATACACTAGAATACCTAGAAATTCTAATGAACACACTATACAATCAATGGACAACAACGAAAAGAAATTTAACACTCAAGTTCATATAGCACAATGCAAGAAGACTTGCTTCTAAGATTAATTTGAACTAAATTATAACTTTGTTCTTTTTTTCTTTTGTTTTTTCAAGCATGCACAAAGCAAAAAATAATTTAGATCATATTCATGAGAAAGAGATTAGTTGTACCTTGGCTATGGAATTTTTATAGCAGTAACCTATCTCCTGCTATTTGTCTCACTTTTCGTATCAATTCATGCCAAAAACAGAGAAAGAAATCAACTACAGTCCCAAATCTGAAATTTTGGAAATGTTATCTACTTCAATAGTTGCAATTTAAGCTTGTTTTTAATTAGAAAATAACCTAAATTTGCTAGTTTTATGATCATATATGGCTGATCAAGCTTCACATTAAGGCAGCCTGTGTCTAATTTAACGGGGAAAAAAACCTGACATATTAAGTAGCGTATTGCATAATTGACAAAATAGATAAAAAGGTTGAGCTAGAAACCTGACCTTCTACATGAAGTGCAAACGTAAAGCACGTTTCCAACACATGATATTATTGGCCTGGAGTAGGATTACAAAGAAGGAAAGACTATACAAACTTAATTTCAATCTATTCTTTATTTGTTTGCTACTATTGCTCTTTTGTAGGGATTTCATGATTAAAGTGGCTAGAAATAGAAATCCTAGAAAAGTAATATTTGCTCTGAATTAAAAATAATATAAAAATGGCCCTAAAGACATGTCTGCTAGTTGAGCATTTCAGATTCATCAGTCATTGAATTAAAATATTAAGCATGCATCAAGTTTTGTATTTCACGTCAAAATTAGAAGTAGCAAATATTATTATGGGTTTATAAAACAAGAAAAGTCTTCACCAACTACTGCATCATGAAAACAACTCAATAAACTCTTCAGACAAGGTCATCAACTATTTATTCTAAGCAGCGTAAATGACAGGACACCTTTAAGGAAGAGAAACTTTCATCAAAACACGCGTATGTCTTTTGTTGCGGGAGCAATCAAATTTCTTTAGCCGTCAGTTTGTGTGTGATTGAGTTATTCTTCAAGAAAATAGTGTGCGATGTAGCATTTTGGAATGTGCAATTGTTGCTAATTAATTGGTCAATGTTTCAGCTCTGAGCGAATATATGTGGAGTAAATGTTGTAAATGAAATGGTATTCATTTTGATTTTTTCCATTTATTATGTCCATACCAACTATTTAACACATCTTTTCTCCATATTATATTCTTACACATATTTTTAACAAATAATGTAAATAAATGCAGTCACGTATGATGTGGAAGTGTTTCTCAGTTTCCTTTTAATTTGTTATAATGCTGCTATATCGTATTGAAAAAATACCTTAGAGTCAACAATGCCAACGTATTTAACGGTATGAGTAATATTGGATTAACTATTATAAACAATGGTCGGTGAAATAAATGTAAACATGTGTATGTTTTGGTGCAATCAAAATCTTTAGATGTCAGTATATTTGCGATTGGGTTATTCTTCCGGAAAATAGTGTGGCACTTACCTTTTTGAAACGGGCAGTTGTATCTAATCATTCGGAAACTGTTAAACGTGGCAAATGACCCAATTAGTTGCTGCATGTTCCAACTCTCATATGTGGAGTAAATGTTTGAAATCAAAGGGTGTTGATTTTGATTTTTTATATATTTTTTGCCCATACCAACTATTTAACACATCATTTGTCCATATTATATTGTTGAACATATTATTTAAAAATATTATAAATAAATATTGTCACATATTGTGTTAAAGTGTTTACCAATTTCCGTTTAATTTGAATTCAAGCATACTCGTCCAGCGTTACCCAAGCAAATGAATTTTTGAGATAACACTTGTGCTAAGAATTTGTTTGACTTTGTTATTAAGTTTCAATTTAAAAAATGTGTCAATGATTGTTGATGTTCATTATTAAGTTAAAACTTCTGCTATTAGCATTTTGATTTGTTCATTATGCATTATATGGATGTTCTGATAGCCATGATTATGTAGTGTACGTTTTGAAATACATGGAAATCTAGGATGGCAAGCCTAAGGAAGGAGAGTCAACTATGCCAACTTTTTTAATGGTACGAATAACATTGGATTAACTACTGTAAGCATTGGTTGTGATATAAATATAAACATGTGTATGTTTTTTGGTTGCGGGAGCAGTTGAATCTCTTTAGACGTTGGTATGTGTGTTATTGGCTTACTCATCAGGATAAAAGTGTGTCACGTAGCATTTTAGAACGTGTAATTTTTCCTAATCGTTCGAAAACTACTCATAAGAATTGCAAACGACCCAATTAGTTGCTGCATATTTCGGCTATGAGCGAATATATGTGGAGTAAATGTTTTAAATAAAAGGATGTTCATTTACATTTTTTCCATTTATTTTATCCACACAAACTATTTAACACATCTTTTGTCGATCGTATATTGTTACACATATTTTTAACAAATAAAGTAAATAAACATAGCCACGTATGGTGTGGAAGTGTTTCCCAATTTCTATTTAATTTGTTATAATGTGCTACATCGTGTTGAAAAAATACCTTACATTCATTACATTATTTTTCTTTTTAACAAAGTGATGCAAAAAGTTGAATTGCAGTATACTAGCCCAGTGATACCTAGCAAACGAATTTGTGAATTAAAATTTTTGCTTAGAATTAGTCTGACTTTGTTATTAAGTTGCAATTTAAAATATGTGGCAATGATTGTTGATGTTCATTATTAAGGTATCACTTCTGCTATTAGCATTTTGAGTTATTCATTAGGCATTATGTGGATGTTCTGATAACCATGATTTTGGAATATATGTTTCGAAATACATGGAAACCTATAATGACCAACTTAAGGAAAGAGAGTCGACTATGCCAACCTATTTAACAGCATGAGTAACATTGGATTAATTGTTATAAAAAATAGTTGGTGAAATAAATGTAAACATGTGTATGTTTTTTTTGTCGCGAGAGCAATCTATTCTCTTTACACGTCAGTATGTGTGCAATAGGGTTATTCTTAAAGAAAACAATGTGCGACATAGCATTTTTGAACGTACAATTGTTCCTAATCGTTTTTAAAACTATTAGATGTGACAAATGATCCAATTAGTTGTTGCATGTTCCGGTTCTGAGCGAATACATGTGGAGTAAAGGTTGTAAATGAAAGCGTGTTCATTTTGGTTTTTTCCATTTATTGTGTTCATACCCACTATTTAACACACCATCTTTTTTCCACAATATATTGGTACACATATTTTTAACAAATAATGGAAATAAACGTAGTCACGTATGGTGTGAAAATGTTTCCCAATTTCTGTTTAATTTGTTATAATGTTGCTATATTGTATTTAAATAATACCTAACATGCATTACATTATGTGGCTGTTTAAAAAAGTGGTGAAGAAAGTTGAATTGGAGTAGACTCGTCCAGCGATACCGAAGCAAACGAATTTGCAAGTTAATACTTTTGCTCGGAATTTGTCTAATTTTGTTATTAAGTTGCAATTTAAAATATATTCCATCTATTGTTGATGTTCATTATTAAGTTAAAACTTCTGCTATTAGCATTTTCAGTTGTTCATTATGCATTATGTGCATGTTTTGGAAGCCATTATTATGGACTATACATTTTGAAATACATGGAAACCTAGGATGATCATCCTAAGGAATGTGAATCGACTATGCCAACGTATTTAACGGTATGAGTATCATTGGATTAACTATTATAAATAATGATTGGTGAAATAATTGTAAACATGTGTATGTTTTTGGTGGCGGGAGCAATCAAATCTATAGACGTCAGTATCTGTGCGATTGAGTTATTCTTCTCGAAAACTTTGTGCCACGTAGCATTTTGGAACATGAAATTGATCCTAATAGTTCGGAAACTGTTAAACGTGGAAAGACACCTAAGCATCGTAAATGACCCAATTATTTTGTGCATGTTCCAACTCTAAGCGAATATATGTGGAGTAAATGATTTAAATGAAAGGGTGTTCATTTTGATTTTTTCCATTTATTGTGTGCATATCAACTTTTTAACAAATATTTTTTCTATATTATATTGTTGCACATATTTTTAACAAATAATGTGGATAAACTTAGTCACATATTGTGTGGAAGTGTTTCCCAATTTCCGTTTATTTTGTTATAATGCTGTTATATCGTGTTGAAAAAATACGTTACATACATTACGTTATTTCACTATTAAACAAATGGGTGAAAAAATTGAATTATAGTGTACTCGTCTAGCGATATCGAAGGAAACGAATTTGCGAGTTAAAACTTTTGCTCGGAATTTGTCTGATTTTGTTATTAAATTGCAATTTAAAATATGTTCCAATAATTGCTAATTTTCATTATTGAGCTATAACTTCTGCTGTTAGTAATTTGAGTTTTTCATTATGCATTATGGGGATGTTCTGACAACCTAGAATGGACAACCCAAGGAAAGAGAGTCGACTATGCCAACGTATTTAACAGCTTGAGTAACATTGGATTAACTGTTATGGATTAATTGGTTTTTTTGTTGCGAGAGCAATCTAGTCTCTTTAGACGTCAGTATGTGTGCAATTGGGTTATTATTCAACAAAACAGTGTGCGACGTAGCAATTGTTCCTAATTGTTCGGAAACTATTACATGTGGTAAGGCTCCTAATCATCGCAAATGACCCAATTAGTTACTGCATGTTCCGGTTCTGAGCGAATATATATGGAGTAAATGGTATAAACGAAAGGGTGTTCATTTTGATTTTTTCCCTTTATTTTGTACATAATATATTGTTGTAAGTAAACGTAGTCACGTATGGCGTCAAAGTGTTTCCTAATTTCCGTTTAATTTGTTATAATGTTGCTATATCGTATTAAAATAATACCTTACATGGATTACGTTTTTTTGGTTGTTTAACAAAGTTGTGAAAAAAGTTGAATTTGAGTACACTCGTCCAGCGATACCGAAACAAACGAATTTGCGAGTTAAAAATTTTGCTCAGAATTTGTATGATTTTATTATTAAGTTTCAATTTAAAATATGTGCCAATTATGGTTAATGTTCATTATTAAGTTAAAACTTCTGCAATTAGCATTTTAAGTTGTTCATTATGCATTATGTTGATGTTCTGATAGCCATCATTATAGACTATACATTTTGAAATACATGCAACCTGACTAGCCTAAGGAATGAGAGTTGACTATGCCAATGTATTTAATAGTATAAGTAACATTGGATTAACTTTTATAAACAATGGTTTGTGAAATTAATGTAAACATGTTTATGTTTTTTGGTTGCGGGAGCAATCAAATCTCTTCAGATGACAGTGTGTGTGCGATTGGGTTATTCTTGCGTAAAACAATGTGCGACGTAGCCTTTTGGAAGATGCAATTGTTCCTAATCGTTCGGAAACTTTTAAACGTGGCAGGGCTCCTAAACATCACAAATGACCCAATTAGTTGCTGCATGTTCTAGCTCTGAGCGAATATAGGTGGAGTAAATGTTGTAAATGAAAGGGTGTTCATTTTTATTTTTTTGCATTTATTATGTGCATACAAACTATTTAACATTTTTCATCCCTATTATGTTGTGCACATATGCTTAAAAAATACTGTAAATAAACGTAGTCATGTATGGTGTGGAAGTGTTTCCCAATTTCTGTTTCATTTGTTATAATGCTATTATATCGTGTCGAAATAATACTTTACATTGATTATGTTATTTCGCTGTTTAACAATGTGGTGAAAAAAGTTTAATTGGAGTATACTCGTCTAATGATACTCAGCAAATGTTTTTTTGTGAGTTAAAACTTTTGCTTAGAATTTGTCTCACTTTGTTATCAAATTGCAATTTAAAATATGTGCCAACGATTGTTGATGTTAATTATTAAGTTGAAATTTCTGCTCTTAGCATTTTTAATTTTTCATTATGCATTATGTGGATGATCTGATAGCCACGATTATCGAGTATACGTTTTGAAATACATAGAAACCTAGGATGACCAGCCTAAGGAAGGAGAATCGACTATGCCAACGTATTTAACGGTATAAGTAACATTGGATCAACTGTTAAAAACAAATGTTGGTGAAATAAATGTTAAATACATTAGCATAGTCGATTGATTTTCCTTAGGCTGGTTATCGTAGGTTTCCATGTATTTCAAAACGTATACTCCATAATTATGTATTTCAAAACATCCACATAATGCATAATGAACAACTCAAAAATGCTAACAGTAGCAATTTCAACTTAATAATGAACATCAACAATTATTGATACATATTGTAAATTGCAACTTAATAACTAAATTCTAAGCACAATTTTAAATTCACAAATTCATTTGCTTACGTATCGCTGGACGAGTATATTCCAATACAACTTTTTTAACTACTTTGTCAAACAGCGAAATAATGCAATACATGGGAGGTATTTTTTCAACATGATATAACAACATTATAACAAATTAAACAAAAATTGGGAAACACTTGCACACCATATGTGACTACGAAAATTGGGTCATTTGCGACGCTTAGGAGCCTTTCCACATTTATCAGTTTCCGAACGATTAGGAACAATTGCTCGTAGATTAGATTGCTCCCGCAACAAAAAAACGTACACATCTTTACATTTATTTCACCAACCATTGTTTACAACATTTAATCCAACGTTACTCATACCGTTAAATACGTTGGTATAGTCGACTCTCTTTCCTTATGTTGGATACCCTAGGGTTTAATGTATTTCAAAACGTATACTCCATAAGCATGACTTTCAGAACATCCACATAATATATAATGAACAACCCAAAAATGCTAACATGCTAACAGTAGCAATTTCAACTTAATAATCAACATCAACAATTATTGATACATACTTTTTTTGGTACATATTGATGCATACATTAAATTGAAAGTTAATAAAAAAGTAAAACAAATTATAAGCAAAAGTTTTTACACACAAATTTGTTTCTTGCTGTATCGCTGGACAAGTACTCCAATTCAACTTTTTTCACGACTTTGTTAAATAGCGAAATAACGTAATGCTGGTAAGGTATTTTTTCAACACGATATAGTAGCATTATATGAAATTAAATGGAAATCGAGAAACACTTCCACACCATATGTGACTATGGTTATTTACTTTATTCATTAAAAATATGTGCAACAATATATTATGGACAAAAGATAATGTGTTAAATAGTAGGAATGGACAAAATAAATGAAAAAAATCAAAATAAACCCCCTTTAATTTACAACATTTACTCCACATTTATTCACTCAGAGCCGGAACATGTAGTAACTAATTGGGTCATTTACGAAGCTTAGGAGCCATGCCACGTTTATAAAATTCCGAACGATTAGGAACAATTGCAAATTCCAAAATGCTACGTCGCACACTATTTTTTGAATGAATTTCCCAATCACACACATATAGACGTCTAAAGAGATTTAATTGTTCCAGCAACCAAAGAATATACACATGTTTACATTTATTTTACTAACCATTATTTATAACAGTTAATCTAATGTTACTCATGCTGTAAAATATGTTGGCATAGTTGACTCTTTTTCCTTAGGCTGACCATTCTAAGTTTCCGTGTATTTCAAAACGTATACTTCATAATCATGGCTATCAGAAGATTCACATAATTCATAATGAACAAATCAATATGGTAATAGCAGAAGTTTTAACTTAATAATGAACATCAACAATCATTGAGACATATTTTAAATATCAACTTAACAACAAAGTCAGACAAATTTTAAGAACATGTTTTCACTCAAAGTCGTTTGCCAACATTTCGCTAGACGAGTATACTGCAATTCAACGTTTTTCACTACATTGTTAAATAGCGAAATAACGTAATGCATGTACGGTATTTTTTCAACACAATATAGCAACATTATAACATATTAATTGAAAATTGGGAAACACTTACACACCATACGTGACTACGTTTATTTACATTACTTGTTAAAAATATGTGCAACAATATAATATGGACAAAACATGTGTTAAATAGCTGAGATGCACACTATAAATGGAAAAATTAAAAATGAACACCGTTAAATTTACAAAATTTACTTCACATATATTCGCTCAAAACTGGATAATGCAGCAACTAATTAGGTCATTTGCGATACTTAGGAGCCTTGCCACGTTTATCAGTCTCCGAATGATTAGGAACAATTACACGATCCAAAATGCTATGTAGCTCACCATTTTCCAGAAGAATAACCCAATCGCACAGACACTGACGTTTAAAAAGATTTGATTACTCCCGCAACAAAAAAAATAGACATGTTTACATTTATTTCACCAAGCTCTATTTATAATAGTTAATTGAATGTTACTCATACTGTTAAATACGTTGGCATAGTCGAATTTCTTTCCTTAGGCTGACTTTGTTATTTAGTTGCAATTTAAAACATGTGCCAATGATTGTTGATGTTCATTATTAAGTTAAAACTTCTGCAATTAGTATTTTGAGTTGTTCAATATGCATTATGTGGATGTTCTTATAGACATGATTATAGAGTATATGTTTTGAAACACATGGAAACCTAGGATGGCCAGACTAAGGAAATAGAATCAAATATGCTAACATTTTTAACGGAATGAATAACATTGGATTAACTGTTATAAACCATGGTTTGTGAAATAAATGTAAACTAGTACTGAAAACCCGTGCAACGCACGGTTACAAATATCATAGGAATAATAAATTTGTTATTGTTATAGAAGCAACTATATCCGTTTTTTTTTATGTAAAATACAAACACGAACCCATAAATGCTTAAATAAACATAAATAATAAGTATAAGTAATAATTATAAAATCATTATAATTTAAAAAATTAATGATTAATTACCTATTTAAATATTTTGAAAAACCTCGTTAAATACTATATTTTTGGTAGTAGAAGTTGGATTGCCATCGTCATTTAGAATCAACATCTGTAATTTTTTTCTTTAATTTAACTCTGGAGATAGCAACCTAAAGTTGCCTAAGGGTGAAAACTGGTCTTTGTAAGTACAAACCAACTTGAGAAAGAGTTTGTCCGTGACATTATTTATAGTCATGGCAAAACAAAGAGTCGATGGAAATTGGGTTCTTTAAAATTTGAAAGGCAACCTTGTATGAGACTAAATTAAATTCATTTTAGGAATCAAGATTTTTGTCCAATATTACAACCAGTTACTATAGTTGGAAGAATTACATTTTTCCTCAATTGATTAAAAGTCGAACAAAAATTAAAAGATAATTATTTATTTTTTAACAACTTTTTTCCTCCCTGTGAGCATCAATAATATAAATATATTATAAAAAATTAAATGAAACTGAGAAATGCATCATTTAAAGAAATATTTAAAAATGGCTTGCATTCTTCTTAATTACACAACTAAAGTCTGATATCCAGAAACAACAACTTAAAAAGCAAATATAATATCCTCCTCAAAGTCTGATATCTCTAAATATTTACATTCTTCTTAATTACACAACTAAAGTCACTTATGAGAAACACATTTACGTATAAGATCTTCAAACGAAATTTGTAAAAGTTATCAAGTTAAGTTTTTCGTTTGAAATATGAAAACCCCAATTTTGGAATTATTACATGTTAAAATTTGTTGAATTAATAATCCCTAATTTTGTATACTAATAAAATTATGTTAAAGTTACTTAAATACTTAATGCAGAATTTGTCTCCCCGTGTATCATAAATTACATGTCTGCAACCATTATAAATAGATACAAAATTAGACGTATTTGGTGGTGCATTAAATTGTTTCAAAACTCTATGTACACTTCATTTATTGAAATAGCAAATTACAATAGTTACTTGAAGTACAAAACCTAACAAAACATGTTGATTTTCATAGAACCAAAACGCTGGCTGAAGTAAACCAACAGATCAGTTACTACAGTTGCAAGAATTATATTTTTCCTCAATTGACTAAACGCTCAACAAAAAATTAAAAGATGGTTTATTCTTTAATAACTTTTTCCTCCCCGTGAGTATCAATAATATGAATATATTATTAAAAAACAAATGAAATTGAGAAATGCATCATTTAAAGAAATATTTAAAAATTCCTTGTAATTTTTAGTTAATTTTCTAGTATTAAAAATTTAAATAGAGTAAGATAACATAAATTCTATTGAAATTTTTTAAAATAAAACACTCTAAAATTTAAACTTTAAAATAAAATCATTGTAAAATAAATCTGGAAATCAACACTTAATATCGAGAAACAACAACTTCAAAAGCAAATATAATATCCTTTTCAAATATCTCTGAATCTTTATATTCTTCTTAATTACACAACTAAAGTAGTTTATTAAAAACAGATTCAAGTCTAAGATTTTCAAACGAAATTTGTAGAAGTTATCAAATTAACTTTTTTCATTTGAAATATGAAAACCCCAATTTTAAAATTATTACATGTTAAAATTTATTCACTTAATAATCCCTAATTTTTTATACTAATAAAATTACGTTAAAGTGACTTAATACTAAATGCAAAATTTTTCTTCCTGTGTATTATAAATTACTTATTTGCAACCATTTTAAATAGATACTAAATTAAATGTATTTGATTGTGCATTAAATACTCCGAAAACTCTAAATACATGCAATCCATTGAAATAGAGAACAATAATAGTTATTTGAGCTACAAACTGTTATTATAAACTGTTATCATAATAATTAATTATTTCTTAATATATGAGTATTAAGCATACAGTTTCAAATCCATACGAAACTAAAATCTCACTAATTGATTGATAACAGGAAAATAACTTTGACTATAAAAAAAACTGTCAATTCTTTTTAATAATTATAAAATATGAGAATTACATAAATTGGGGTATATTACAATGGAACAATCATTTTTTCAATATCTGTCATATTTATTTAATGGTTGAGACTGAAAGTGTATGTAGTGCCTGAAAGAAGAAAAAATATAGTATAAATGGGATTAAATAATTGAATTGAATTGAATAATAATTAAATAAAATAATTAAACAAAATCACATAATTAACCATGTAATTTGAAAATAAAACTTACAAACATTTTCTTGATCTTGAAAGACGAAATAGATTTGACGAAGGAAAAATCAAATTAAAGTGATCTTGCATGCATAACAATATAATGCAATCTATATAATGGAAGCTTTAAAATCAAAATCAAAATTAGAATATGCAAACCTCATCCTATCACCCGCCATTGTAATTGTAAGAGAGAGAAGAGTGGATGCATTAATCCAAGCAATTGTATGAACACCATCAGCCATGGTTGAAAACCAAGAGTCTGAGCAAAACATTTATATCCGCCACCTTCCTTCTTGGAACACGCCAATGTTATTAATATATATGGATATCAACTATAATATAAGGGTATTAGGAAGACTAAAAGCAATTAAATATCAACACACTTATTTATTTTTAAATTATTTCGAAAAAAAAACAACTACCTCACACCCCATAAGAAAATTAATTAGTCTCATTTAATCTCTTTGGAACTATACCAAAAATATTTATTATTTTATGTACCCTTAATTAAATTAATTTCTCTCTACTTTAAAACTATTGTAATAAAAGAGGAAATGAATTGAAATTAATTTCTCTCAATACGCGTTACTGCCACGTGTTTTGGTGGATTCCCGGTGCACAGGGTTTCCCGTTAAAAGAGGAAAGAATTGAAAATGGAAAGTAATCATGCATACATATCTATGTGATTGAGATTACACTTGTTATGTGTGTGTTTGCTAAGATTGGATTTGGGACGGTTTTCCAGTTAGACTGACAGTAATACTGTATAGAACTGTTTTATTACCGGCGGGTTACTCAGTTATATGTTGAGCATATAACTGACGGTTACAGTATTGCAAGTGGCTCGGACTCGGAGGGTGTCAGGGCATGAGACATTTTGCAGCCTTTTCTGTTACTTAGGTAGTCATTTAAGTCTTTGTATTGCTACCTTAGCTGGACATATGTAGATTCTCTGGACTATAGATAAAACATTTGTATTTTTATATATGTATATATTTTATTATATTCCGCTGTGTTCTGTTTTAAAAAAAATACTACCCTAAAATTCTAGGTGTTACAACGAACTTCATTTCCTACATATTTCTTAAAACTGCAAACTGTCATACATGATGTGAATAAGATTCCAACAAACAATGAACACATTCATATTACCTTTGAGCTGACGGTAGATCAGCAAATTGTATAACCTTTGAGCTGCAATTAAAATTGAGCAACTTAATAAGTATGTGAAAGTATAATTATAATTAGTAAAAAGTGCAAAAATCCAAACTGAAAAACAAAATAATGATGTGGTTGTGAAAGAGTTCATCAAAAGTCTCAACTAATATGACTAAAAACAACTCAATAATTAACTTTCATATTCTAGAGATTGAAAAGTGCCTCTAAAGACTTTACCATTAATTTTGTTTAGCAAGATATAAGACCAAGGGTTTAATATTTAAAACCAAGGTGTCCCTGAATCCATATTAATAAGAAACAGAATTTCTCATACTTGTTCTGAAGTTGTCAAGTTAGATGGAATAGAAGAAGATCAACCTTACATAGTAATCTTCATTATTTAATATTTTTGAAGTTATTAATCATATATAATATATCAAATCTAAATAATCTGACAAACGGGTTATTTAGTTACCTGCAGAGAATCATCTTCAAATTTTCATGCAATGCCCTCACCTCCATTTTCATGCTTTTGTTTTGCTACAACAGTTGAATTTTTGCATAATAACCAATAAGTCTAAATATTAAACTTGAATTTCAAATAAAAATTAACTTTATTTTAAGAAAACTGAAATGAGTATAGTGGTGAGTTTGTCAACAAACACATTTATTCATCTTTATCCTTAGAGAAGAAAACCTAACATATAAGGTTTGATAACATTGAAAGGAACCGATTGTAGTATATAAGAGAATGATGGAATAGAAAGTAAATGTACACACAAAACTCAGAGAAAAACAAAGTGAAAAGCAAGAACTCCCTACCCGTCCTTTGCTTTTGTCATTCAATTCACCAGAAAACAGGTTAGAGCTTGCTATTCTTCTCCTCTCCTCCTACTCATTTTTCCCCTCTTGTATGCCAAAATTTCTTATCAAGTCCATTTTATTGAGAAAAACACCCCAAATCATTCTTCACTCTATCCTAAATTTCTTCTATTGAAATTAATAACAATATAAAGCTAGCACCAGACTCAAATAAAAAAACTCAGAGTAAGAGAACCAAACCGTCAAAACGGGATGGATTACAACCGTAGAAATTTCACTGCAAAATCATCCTGCACAAAGATTCCATTTATAAAATTCCTCCATTTGGATCTATTGTTAACATGAAGAATAAGAGAGCTTACAAATTTACAATCAAACAAATTAAACAAAGATATGTAGTAACAATAGAACAAAAAAAAAAGTCAAAAACCATAATGTTATAAGAGTATAACACAACCAAATACTACGCACAACCCAAATATTATGCCCTAATAAATTACAAAAGTCAAGCCTTCTTAACTCACAAAAGAGAAAAACATAAATAACAAATAATCACTTGAAAATTCTAGAGAAGATGGTTAAAGGCAGAGATCAAGGTGTTGAAAGCTTAGATTTTGTAAGGAACGACAGAGGAATGATCTGCATAATCTTTCTCCTCTTTAAACTCGTTCGACCCCTAATCCCTTCAATTCACATTCGATTTGGTCTCTTCATGAAATGCCTCTACATAGTCCGATTGCATATTAGAGGATTATGTGAGAATATATAGCTACAACCGATGTTATTAGCCTGCAATGAACCACGCTATTAAATAATGATTGGAAGGCCAAAATGTACCTCACCCCAATTTAAGGATTGCAAAATCAACAATCCAATCAATGACAAAGCACCACTTCATATAACCGCCTCATAAATCTTGGGAAATAGAGAGCAATAAAAAATATGATAAATGGCAGAGAAATAGACTGTAATAAATGTATATTCTATGAACCACTGAAGTAATTTACATAAAAATACCACTAAGAGAAGAAAGAAACAGACTTGATTAACCTAGGAACCCAGCCATAGGAAAATCATAGATCATACCAAAATGATAAACAGACCTGAAATCTACAGAGCTTCCATCTTCCCATTCCACACTTTCAATTCCTTTAGAAACCGCACTATCCTCTTCTTCTACTTCACCTTCACGTTCTTCATTCCTTTTTTATTCGATAGAATTTGTGTTTTTGCGCATTTTATTGGATCTCTGCACTTCAGCTTCAATGAAAATTGGCTATGGACAACGAACCCTAAGACAGTAGCGGAGAGCTTCATTCTAAAGTTCCTTACTTTTTGCTTGTTCACGCCAAACTTTTGAAGCATGAAGGTGAAGGGCACAAATGTGGGTCTCTGTTTTACTGTACGCTTCCAATGCAATGAAAGAAAATAGGTATCCTTTATTTTTTATTTAAGAATTATAAAAAGATATTTGAAAAGGTTGAAACAATTAATGTGTTTACTCTTCCCAAAACACGTGGGGAAGAAAATTGGTTGGCGTGGATTAAGTTTTATTGAAATTTGATTTAATTCAAAATTATTTAAGTGAATAGATAAGTATGAGTATTGATAATTAATAGTAAAACAGAGTGGAGAGGTTTGCATTGTCTCGGAGTTTATCAGTACATTTGGATATTATGAAGAATAGCATTGAGAATAACTAAAAGCATTAAATAATCAGTACATTTGGTTATTATTTATTTATTTTAATTTTTAATATTTTTAATATAAAGAATAACTCAGACTTTCCTTATTTAGAATGAGTGTTGGAGAAGCTTTAAGATGTGGCTCTTCCTTTGAATGCCACTTGTCAAAACTTGCCTCAATATGTACCTTCCATTGTTAGTTTAATAGACATGTGTATATTTTTTTTTGTTGTAGGAGCAAACAAATCTCTTTAGACGTCAGTATGTGTGCAACTTGGTTATTCTTCCGGAAAACAATGTGCGGTGTATCATATTGGAACGTGAAATTGTTCCTAATCATTCGGAAACTGTTAAACATGGCAAGGATCCTAAGCATCGAAAATGACCCAATTAGCTACTGCATTTTCTAGTTTTGAGCGAATATATATGAAATAAATTTTGTAAATTTAAGGGTGTTCATTTTTAATTTTTCTAATAATTGTGTGCATGTCCACTTTTTAACACATGTTTTGTCCATATTATATTGTTGCACATATTTTTAACAACTAATGTAAATAAATATAGTCACGTATGGTGTGTAAGTGTTTCCCAATTTTCAATTAATATGTTATAATGCTGCTATATTCTGTTGAAAAAATACCGTACATGCATTACGTTATTTCGCTATTTAATAAAGTAGTGAAAAAAGTTGAATAGGAGTATACTTGTCCAGCGATACGCCAGGAAACGAATTTGTGAGTTAAAACTTGTGCTTAGAATTTGTCTGACTTTGTTATCAAGTTGCAATTGAAAATATGTGTCAATGATTGTTGATGTTCATTATTAAGTTAAAGCTTCTGCTTTTAGCATTTTGAGTTGTTCATTATGCATTATGTGGATGTTCTAATAGATATGATTATGGAGTATACGTTCTGAAACACATGGAAACCTAGGATGGCAGCCTAAGGAAAAAGAATCGACTATGCTAACGTATTTAACAGAATGAGTAACATTTGATTAACTGTTATAAACCATAGTTTGTGAAATAAATGTAAACTTGTGTATGCTTTTTATTTATGCAGGAGAAATTAAATCTCTTTAGACGTCAGAATGTGTGTGATTGGGTTATTCTTCCGGAAAATAGTGTGCGAGTGATAAGTGCAAATTAGTGTATTTATTCAATAAAATATTTGCACTTATCTTCTTTAGAAATTACATGTTTTATACATAATTTCACCATTTATCTTTACTTTGTGAGTTTAAGAGTAAATAAGTGGTAATAATAGGTTTTCTAACTTAGAAATGTATTTTTAGGTGTTTTTTGAGGCAAAAATAAGAAATTCAAGTTGCTTGAGCATATAAAAGGCCAGCGCTCGAGCGCCATACCAAGGCTCGAGCGCTGGAAGTTGAGGAACATAGGATCCTTTTCTGCCAGAGTTATGAGTCTGGCGCTCGACCGCCACACCAGGGCTTGAGCGCCAGAATACGTTGAGCATTGGATCCTCTCTGCCAACAGTTATGAGCCTGGCGCTCGAGCGCCACACCAAGGCTCGAGCGCCAGAACATTGGATCCTCACTGCCTGAGTTATAAGCCTGGCGCTCGAGCGCCACACCAGGGCTCGAGCGCCAGACGCATTAACTAGGCAATTAAGCTCATTCACCGGCACGTGTCAGGCCAGCGCTCAAGCGTCAGGAGGGCGCTCGAGCGTCAGACCCCTGCCCAAAACCCTATAAATACAGCCTTTCAGAAGTTAGGAGATATCATATTGAGTTGTATAGAAATAAACCTCAAAGTTTAGGCTTTTAGTCAGAGTTCTAATACTCTTAGGTTTAGTTCTTGAAGTTCATGGCCTTGCTAGGCTAAGCTTTCCGCCGGGATTGAATGTAATTACTTCGTCTTTTGTTTCTTTCAATTGTTAGTTTATATTATTTATGAATTAGAGTTCTTCTTCTGTGCTTCTTTTCTTGGTTTAAGCTTGATCACCTTTTTCCTTGTGTTAGTTTATTTGTGCAATTGGGAAATTGGTTTATAAACGGATATGGAGAAAAACTCTCTTAAAACCTTCGGATCTAGGGATAGATGGAAGTGTTTTATGATTGCCTTATACTCTACTTAATGCAAGACTTGGTAGCTAGAGTGCCCAGGGATTAGGCTCTAGAAACTAGTGTCTTAGAATCAGGTGACAAAGGGATTTGCACTTGTGACATTGAGTATGCATCTTTTCTTATAATATTTAACTAACATAGAAAGAAACATGGTGAAGTAATGAAACTCAATCCCAGGTGACTCATTATTTTATTTGATTATCTCTTTATCTATTGTTTATTTTATTTTCCATTCACAATCTTAATATGTTTTTGAACAATTCATCAACTTAATTCTTAATCGAATTAAACCTAGTGCTCCCTGTGGACGATACAAGTATAGTCACTATACTGAAACGAGTTAACCATTTCCAACACCATTAAAAAAGGTTAACATCGAGTTAGCATTTTAGAACGTGAAACTGGTCCTAATCGTTCGGAAATGGTTAAACGTGGCAAGGTTCCTAAGCATCGCAAATGACTCAATTAGATGCTGCTTGTTCCAGCTCTAAGCGAATATATGTGGAGTAAATGTTCTAAATGAAAGGGTGTTCATTTTGATTTTTTCCATTTATTGTGTGCATACCCACTATTTAACACATGTTTTGTCCATATTATATTATTGCACATTTTTTTAACAACTTATGAAAATAAATGTAGTCACGTATGGTGTGTAAGTGTTTTCCAATTTTCAATTAATATATTATAATGCTGCTATATCGTGTTCAAAAATACCGTACATGCATTACGTTATTTCGCTATTTAACAAAGTAGTGAAAAAAAGTTGAATTGGAGAAACTTGTCTAGCGATACGCCAGAAACGAATTTGTTAGTTAAAACTTTTGCTTAGAATTTGTTTGACTTTGTTATTAAGTTGCGATTGAAAATATGTGTCTATGATGGTTGATGTTAATTATTAAGTGAAAACTTTTGCTATTTGCATTTTGATTTGTTCATTATGCATTATGTGGATAATCTGATAGACATGATTATGGAGTATACGTTCTAAAGCAAATGGAAACCTAGGATGGCCAGTCTAAGGAAATAGAGTCGACTATGCTAACGTATTTAACGGAATGAGTAACATTAGATTAAATATTATAAACAATATTTGGTGAAATAAATATAAACCTGTGTATGTTTTTCTGGTTGCGAGAGCAATCAAATCTCTTGAGACGTCAGTATGTGTGCGATTGGGTTATTCTTCAAGAATATAGTGTGCAACGTAGCATTTTGGAACATGCAATTGTTCCTAATCGTTCGGAAACTATTAAACGTGTCAAGGCTCCTAAGCATCGCAAATGACCCAATTAGTAGCTGCATGTTCTAGCTCTAAGCGAATATATGTGGAGTAAATATTGTAAATAAAAGGGTGTTCATTTTGATTTTTTCATTTATTGTGTACATACCCACTATTAAACACATCTTTTGTCCATATTATAGTGTTGCACATATTTTTAACAACTAATGTTAATAAACATAGTCATGAATGGTGTTGAAGTGTTTCGCAATTTCCGTTTAATAAACAACTAATATTAATAAATACTGACTTCTAAAAAGATTTGATTGCTCCCGAAAAAAATAAAACATACACATGTTTACATTTATTTCACCAACCATTGTTTATAACAATTAATCCAATGTTACTCATATGTTACTCATACCATTTAATACGTTGGCATAGTCTACTCTCTTTCCTTATGTTGTCAATCCTAGGTTTCCATGTATTTCAAAACGTATGCTCCATAATCTTGGCTATCAGAAGATGCACATAATGCACCGTGAACAACACAAAATGCTAATAACAGAAGTTTTAACTTAAAAATGAACATTAACAATCATTGACACATATTTTAAATTGCAACTTAATAACAAAGTCAGACAAATTATAAGCACAAGTTTAAACTCACAAATTCGTTTGCTGGCATATCGCTGGACGAGTCTACTACAATTCAACTTTTTGCACCATTTTTGTTAAACAGCAAAATAACGTAATGCATTTAAGGTATTTTTTTCAACACAATATAGCAACATTATACCAAATTAAACATAAATTGGGAAACACTTTAACACGACATGTGACTATGTTTAATTATATTATTTGTTATGAATATGTGCAACAATATAATATGAACACCCTTTCATTTACTACATTTACTCCACATTTATTCTCTTAGAGTCGGAACATGCAGCAACTATTTGGGTAATTTGCGATGCTTAGGAACCTTGCCACTTTTAACATTTTCGGAACGATTAAGAACAATTCAACATTTGAAAATATTACGTCGCACACTGTTTTCATGAGAAATAACCATATCGCACAAATGCTGACGTCTAAAGAGATGTGATTAGTCTCGCAACATAAAAAATATAGATATGTTTGCATTTATTTCAGCAGCAATTGTTTATAACAGTTAGTCCGATGTTACTCATTTCATTAAATACGTTGGAATAGTCTACTCTCTTTCATTAGACTGACAATCCTAGGTTTGCATGTATTTCAAAACGTATACTCAATAATCTTGGCTATCAAAAGATCCACCTAATGCATAGGGAACAACTCAAGATGCTAATAGCAGAAGTTTTAACTTAATAATGAACATCAATAATCATTGGCACATATTTTAAATTGCAACTTAATAACAAAATCAAACAAATTCTAAGGAAAAGTTTTAACTTACAAATTCGTTAACTGGAGTGTCGCTAGACGAGTCTACTCCCATTAATGTTTTTTCGCCACTTTATTAAACAACGAAATAATGTAATGCTTGCAAGGTATTTTTTTTAACACGATATAGCCGCATTATAACAAATTCAACGGAAATTGGGAAACACTTCCACACCAGACGTGACTACGTTTAATTACATTGTTTGTTAAAAAAATGTGCAACAATATAATATGGACAAAAAATGTGTAATTGTTTATAAGGACAATATATATGGAAAAAATCAAAAAGAATATCCTTTTAGTTTCAACATTTACTCCACATTTATTCACACTGAGCCGGAACATGCAACAACTAATTGGGTCATTTGCGACGCTTAGGAGCCTTGCCATGTATATCAGTTTGCGAACGATGAGAAACAATTGCACCTTCCAAAAGGGTACGTCGCAGACTGTTTTTCGGAAGAATAACTCCATCGCACATATAGTGACGTCTAAAGAGATTTGATTGCTCCCGAAAAAAATAAAACATACACATATTTACATTTATTTCACCAACCATTGTTTATAACAATTAATCCAATGTTACACATATGTTACTCATACCATTTAATACGTTGGCATAGTCTACTCTCTTTCCTTATGTTGTCAATCCTAGGTTTCCATGTAATTCAAGAAGTATGCTCCATAATCTTGGCTATCAAAAGATCTACATAATGCATCGTGAACAACACAAAATGCTAATAACAAAAGTTTTAACATAAAAATGAACATTAACAATCATTGACACATATTTTAAATTGCAACTTAATAACAAAGTCAGACAAATTCTAAGCACAAGTTTAAACTCACAAATTCGTTTGCTGGCGTATCGCTGGACGAGTCTACTCCAATTCAACTTTTTGCACCATTTTTGTTAAACAGCAAAATAACGTAATGCATTTAAGGTATTTTTTTTATCACGATATAGCAACATTATACCAAATTAAACATAAATTGGGAAATACTTTGACACGATATGTGACTACGTTTAATTATATTATTTGTTAAGAATATGTGCAACAATATAATATGCACAAAGGATGTGTTAAATAATTGGTATGGATAAAAATATGGAAAAAATTAAAATGAACACACTTTCATTATCAACATTTACTCCACATTTATTCACACTTAGTCGGAATATGCAGCAACTAATTGGGTCATTTGCGATGTTTAGGAGCCTTGCGATGTTTAACAGCATGCGAAGGATTTGGAACGATTGCATGTTCAAAAATGCTACGCCGAAAACTATTTATCGAAGAATAACCCAATCGCACATTTACTGACGTCTAAAGAGATTTGATTGCTCCTGCAAGAAAAAACATACATGTGTTTGCATTTATTTAACTAATCATTCTAAATAACAGTTGATCCAATGTTACTTATATCGTTAAATACGTTGGCATAGTCGACTCTCTTTCCTTAGGCTAGCCATCATAGGTTTCCTTGTATTTAAAAACATATACTCCATAATCATGGCTATCAGAATATTCACATAATGCATAATAAACAATTCATAATGCTAATAGCAGAAGTTTTAACGTAATAATGAACATTAACAATCATTGACACATATTTTAAATTGCAACTTAATAACATTCAGAAATATTCTAAGCAAAAGTTTTAACTCACAAATTTGTTTGTTGGCGTGTGCTGGACAAGTACACTCGCACTCAACTTTTTTCACGACTTTGTTAAAGAGGGAAATAATGTAAAGCATGTAAGGGATTTTTTCAACACGATAAAGCAGAATTATAACAAATTAAACGGAAATTGAGAAACATCTCTAATACTTTTTGTGACTATATTTAATTACTTTATTTGTTAAAAATATTTGCAACAATATAATGTGGACAAAAGATGTGTTAAAATGTATGTGGATAAAATTTGACGAAAACATTTTTAAATGAACATCATTTCATTTACAACATTTACTCCACATTTATTCTCTCAGAGTCGGAACATGTAGCAACTTATTGGGTCATTTGCGACGCTTAGAACCCTGGCTGCTTTGACAGCATACGAAGGATCAGGAACAATTGCACGTTCAAAAATGCTAAGTCGCACACTATTTTCGAAAGAATAACCATATCGCATACATACTGATGTGTAAAGAGATTTGATTCCTTCCGCAACATCAAAAACATACACGTGTTTACGTTTATTACACCAACAATTGTTTATAATAGCTAATCTAATGTTACTCACACCGTTAAATATCGACTCTCTTTCCTTAGGCTGGTCATTCTAGGTTTCCATGTATTTAAAGCATATACTCCATAATCATCGGTATCAGAATACGCCATAATTTGTTATAATGCTGCTATATCGTGTTGAAAAAATACCTTACATGTATTAAGTTATTTCACTGTTTAAAAAGTTGAATTCGAGTATATTCGTCCAGCAATACGCCAACAAAAAGAACTTGTGAGTTAAAAATTGTGCTTAGAATTTTCCTGACTTTGTTATTAAGTTTCAATTTAAAATACGTGTCAATGATTGTTGATCTTCATTATTAAGTTAAAACTTCTGCTATTAGCATTTTGAGTTATTCAGTATGCATTACGTATATGTTCTGATAACCATGATTATGGAGTATACGCTTTAAATAGGCAAAAATACTCTTTTGGTTCTGTATCTTAAGGGTCCAATTCAATTTGGTCCTCCAACTTTTTTTTGATTCAATTTGATCCTCAAACTCATTAATCTGACCCAAGTTTGCCCTTCCGTTAAAAGCTACACTAACACCGTTAACACATGCCACGTGTCACACTTGGATTTTTATTGATAAATAATTATAATAATATGTATATTTATTTATATAAAACTATTTTATTTAAAAAAATAATTTTTAAAAAATAAAAAATCCTTATTCCTTCATCTTCCTCATCTCCTCCATCCCAACATCAACAAACACCGCTGTCGGCGACCACCACCCATCCACCGCCGGCAACCTCGACTGTACCATCACCTCCACTCACCATATCATTCAAAATCTAACCCAGAAAACTCCATTAGAACACATATTAGCACCACCAACTCACTATCACAGTACCCAAAATCAGTCTTTTGTCGTCCAAAGTCATCGTCGTCTTAATCTCCAAAATGCCGTAATCACTGCCAAAAACCCACCGCGACCCAAGTAAATCCCAAACCAGCAAAAACGAAATGAAGAAGAATCAAAATCAAAATAAATAAACTCAAACCCACAAACTAATTTTTAAAGCTTCAAATTATAGAAATGGAGGAGTCAGAGACAGAGGAAGAAAAAGAAGAAAGGAAGAGAAAGAAGAATAAGAAAGAACAAGAGAAAGGAGAATTAGAAGCATAAGAAGAAGAATGAAGAAGGGAAAGAGAGTCGATATTTAACGGTATGAGTAACATTGGATTAGCTGTTATAAACAATCGTTGCTGTAATAAACGTAAACACGTATATGTTTTTTTTGTTGCGGGAGGAATCAAATCTCTTTACACATAGTATCTGTGTCATATGGTTATTCTTCTGAAAAATAGTGGGTGACGTAACATTTTCAAACGTGCAATTGTTCCTGATCCTTCAGATACTGTTAAACGTGGCAAGGCTCCTAAGCGTTGCAAATGACCCAATAAGATGCTGCATGTTCCGGCTCTGAGAGAATAAAGGTGGAGTAAATATTGTAAATGAAAGGGTGTTCATTATAATTTTTCCCATAAATTTTGTCCATACCAATTATTTAACACATCTTTTATCCATATTATATTGTTAAATATATTTTTATTAAATAATATAATTAAACATAGTCACACAGTGTTGAAGTGTTTCTCAATTTATGTTTAATTTGGTATGATGCTGCCATATCGTGTTGAAAAAAAAAACCTTACAAGCATTACGTTATTTCGCTGTTTAACAAAGTGGTGCAAAAAGATGAATTGGAGTACACTCGTCAGCGATACGTCAGCAAACAAATTTGTGAGTTAAAAGTTTTGCTTAGAATTTTTCATATTTTGTTATTAAGTTGCAATTTAAAATACATGATAATGATTGTTGATGTTCATTATTAAGGTAAAACTTCTGCTATTAGCATTTTAAGTGGTTCATTATGCATGATGTGGATATTCTAATAGCCATCATTATGAAATATACGTTTTGAAAAAAATGGAAACCAAAGATGGCCAGCATAAGGAAAGAGAGTCGACTATACCAACGTATTAAACGGTATGAGTAATGTTGGATTAACTGTTATAAACAATGGTTTGCGAAATAATTGTAATCATGTGTATGATTTTTTGTTGTGGGAGCAATCAAATCTCGTTAGACGTTAGTATGTGTGCGTTTGGGTTATTCTTCCAGAAAACAGTGTTTGACGTAGCATTTTGGAACGTGTAATTCTTCCTAATCATTTGGATACTATTAAACGTGACTTCTAAGCATCACAAATGACCTAATTAGTTGCTATATGTTTCGGCTCTGAGCGAATATATGTGGAGTAAATATAATGGGATAGGTATTCATTTTGATTTTTTTCATTTATTTTGTGCATACCAACTATTTAACACATATTTTGTCCATATTATATTGTTTAAAATATTTTTAACAAATAATGTAAATAAACGTAGTCACGTATGGTATGGGATTGTTTCCCAATTTCCATTTAGTTTGTTATAATGCTGCTATATCATGTTGAAAAAATACCTTGCATGCATTACGTTATTTTGCTGTTTAACAAAGTGCTAAAAAATTTGAATTGTAATATACTCGTCCTGCGATACCCCAACAAACGAATTTGTGAGTTAAATTTTTTGCTTGGAATTTGTCTGACTTTGTTATTATGTTACCAATTGAAAATATGTGCCAATGATTGTTGATGTTCCTTATTAAGTTAAAACTTCTGCTATTAGCATTTTAAGTTGTTCTTTATGCATTATGTGGATGTTCTGATAGCCATCAAGTATACGTTTCGAAAAAAATGGAAACCTAGGATAACCAGCCTAAGGAAAGAGAGTCGACTATACCAACGTATTAAATGTATTGAGTAATGTTGGATTTACTATAATAAATAATAGTTGGTAAAATAAATGTCAATATGTGTATGTTTGTGTTGTCGCGGGAGCACTCAAATCTCTTCAGATGTCAGTATGTATGCGATTGGGTTATTCTTCTAAAAAACAATATGGGATGTAGCATATTGAAACGTGCAATTGTTCCTAATCGTTCGGAAACGGTTGAACGTTGCAAGGATCCTAAGCATAAGAAATGACCCAATGAGTTGCTGCATGTTTCGGCTCTAAGCAAATATATATGGGATTAATGTTGTAAATGAAAGGGTGTTCATTTTAATTTTTTCCATTTATTTTGTCGATACAAACAATTTAACACATCTTTTGTTCATATTATATTGTTGCACATATTTTTAACAAATAATTTAAATAAAGGTAGTCATGTATGGAGTGGAAGTATTTCCCAATTTCCGTTTAATTTGTTATAATGATGCTATATCGTGTTGTAAAAATATTGTCCATGCATTTCGATGTTTAACAAAGTGGTGAAAAAAGTTGGAATGGATTATACTCGTCGAACGATACCCTAGCAAACGAATTTGTAAGTTACAATTTTTGTTTAGAATTTGTACTTTGTTATTAAGTTGTAATTTAAAATATGTGCCAATGATAGTTGATGTTTATTAATAAATTAAAACTTCTGCTATTAGCACTTTGAGTTGTTGTTTATGCATTATCTAGATGTTCTGATAGTCATGATTATCGAGTATACCTTTTGAAATACATGGAAACCAACGATGGCCAGCCTAAAGAAGGAGAGTCGGCTACGCCAACGTATTTAACGGTATGAGTAACATTGCATTAATTGTTACAAACAATAGTCGGTGAAATAAATGTAAACATGTGTATGTTTTTTTGTTGCGGGATGAATCAAATCTCTTTAGACATCAGTGTATGAATGCGATTTGGTTATTCTTCCGGAAAACAATGTGCGACGTACCATTTTGAAACGTGCAATTGTTCCTAGTCGTTTGAAAACGGTTAAACGTGACACGACTCCTAAGCATCGAAAATTACCCAATTAGTTGTGGCATGTTCCGACTCTGGGTGAAGATATAAGGAGTAAATATTGTAAATGAAAGGGTGTTCATTTTGATTTTTTCCATTTATCTTTTTTATATCAATTGCTTAACACATCTTGTGTCCATATTATATTGTTGCACATATTTTTAAAAAATAATTTACATAAACGTAGTCACGTATGGTGTGGAAGTGTTTCCCAATTTCAAATTAATTTGTTATAATGCTGCTATATCATGTTGAATAAATAACTTAAATGCATTACATTATTTCATTGTTTAACACAGTGGTGAAAAAAGTTGAATTGGAGTAAACTCGTCCAGCGATACGCCAGCAAACGAATTTGTAATTTAAAACTTTAGCTTTTAATTTGTCTGACTTTGTTAGTAAGTTGCAATTTAAAATATGTGCCAATAATTGTTGATGTTTATTATTAAGTTAAAAGTTTTGCTATTAGCATTTTGAGTTGTTCATTATGCATTATATTGATATTTTGATAGCCGTGATTATGGAGTATACGTTTTGAAATACTTCGAAACATAAGATGGCAAGCCCAAGGAAGCAGAGTAGACAATGCCAATGTCAACATGTGTATATTTTTTTTTGTTGCGAGAACAATCAAAATCTTTAGACATCATTATATTTGCGATTAAGTTATACTTCCGGAAAATAGTGTGGGACGTACATTTTTGAAACGGTCAATTGTATGTAATCATTCGGAAACTGTTAAACGTGGCAAGGCTCCTAAGTGTCGCAAATGACTCAATTAGTTGCTGAATGTTTTAACTCTAAGTAAATATATGTGGAGTAAATGTTTCAAATCAAAGGGTGTTTATTTTGATATTTTCCATATTTTTTGCCCATACCAACTATTTAACCCATATTTTGTCCATATTATATTGTTTAGAAATTATTTAAAAATATTGTAATTAAATGTTGTCACATATGGTGTTAACGTTTTTACCAATTTCCGTTTAATTTATTATAATACTGCTATATCGTGTTGAAAAAGTACCTTACATACATTACGTTATTTCAGTTTTTATTAAAGTGGTGAAAAAAGTTGAATTGAAGTATACTCGTTCAGAGTTACCAGAGCAAACGAATTTCTGAGATAAAACTTGTGTTAATAATTTGTTATTAAATTTCAATTTAAAAAATGTGCCAATGATTGTGGATGTTTATTATTAAGTTAAAAATTTTGCTATTAGCATTTTGAGTTGTTCATTATACATTAGGTGCATGTTCTGATAGCCACGATTATGGAGTGTATCTTTTCAAATATTTGGAAATATAGGATGGCCAGCCTAAGGAAGGAGAGTTATGCCAACTTTTTTAACGGTATGAGTAACATTGAATTAATTGTTGTAAACAATAGTTTGTGATATAAATATAAACATGTTTATGTTTTTTTGTTGCGAGAGCAGTTAAATCTCATTAGACGTCGATATGTGTGTTATTGGGTTACTCATCCGGATAACAGTGTGCGACATAGCATTTTGGACGTGCAATTATTCCTAATTATTTGGAAACTGTTAAATATGGCGGCAGCTCTCCTAAGCATCGCAAATGTCCCAATTAGTTGTTGGATGTTCCGTTTCTAAGCGAATATAGGTGGAGTAAATGTTGTAAATGAAAGGGTGTTTATTTTGATATTTTGCATTTATTATGTGCATATAAACTATTTAACACATCTTTTGTCATATTATGTTGTTGCACATATGCTTAACAAATAATGTAAATAAATGTAGACACATATGGTGTGGAAGTGTTTCTCAATTTCCGTTTAGTTTATAATACTTCTGCTATATCGTGTTGAAAAAATACCTTACATAGATTACGTTATTTTGCTGTTTAACAAAGTGGTGAAAAAAGTTGAATTGGAGTATACTCGTCCAGCGATTTGCCAACAAACATTTTTTGAGTTAAAAGTTTTGCTTAGAATTTGTCTGACTTTGTTATTAAATTGCAATTTAAAATATGTACAAATGATTGTTGATGTTAATTATTAAGTTGAAACTTCTGTTATTAGCATTTTGAATTTTTCATTATGCATTATGTGGATGATCTGATAGCCATGATTATGGAGTATGCATCTTGAAATACATGGAAATGGCCAGCCTAAGGAAGGAGAATCGACTATGCCAACGTATTTAACGGTATAAGTAACATTGGATTAACAGTTAAAAACAAAGGTTGGTGAAATACATTTTCCTTAGGTTGTTCATCCTACGTTTCGATGTATTTCACAACATCCACATAATGCATAATGAACAAATCAAAATGCTAATAGTAGAAGCTTAGGAGCCTTTTCACATTTATGAGTTTTCGAACGATTTGGAATAATTGCTCGTCTTCTAAAGAGATTTGATTGCTTCTGCAACAAAAAGCATACACATGTTTACAATTATTTCATCAAACATTGTTTACAACATTTAATCCAACGTTACTCATACTATTAAATACGTTGGCGGTTTCCATGTATTTCAAAATGTATACTCCATAATGATCGCTATCAGAACATCCACATAATGTATAATGAACAACCAAAATGCTAACAGCAGCAATTTAATCTTAATAATGAAAATCAACAATTATTGATACATACTTTAAATTGCAAGTTAATAACAAATTATAAGCAATAGTTTTTACTTACAAATTCGTTTGCTGGTGTATCGCTAGAAAAGTATTCCAATTCAACTTTTTTAACGACTTTGTTAAACAACGAAATAACATAATGCTCATATGGTATTTTTTCAACACGAAATAACAGCATTATATCAAATTAAACGGAAATCGAGAACCACTTCCACAACATACGTAACTATGGTTATTTACATTATTCGGTAAAAATATGTGCAACAATATATTACAGACAAAAGATGATGTTAAATAGTAGGTATGGACAAAATAAATGGAAAAATTCAAAATAAACACTATTTAATTTATAATGAACAACTCAAAATAGTAATGGCAGAAGTTTTAATGAACATCAACCATCATTGAGACATATTTTAAATATCAACTTAACAATAAAGTCAGACAAATTCTAAAAACATGTTTTAACTCAGAGTCGTTTGCTAACGTTTCGCTGGACGAGTACACTGTAATTCAACGTTTTTCACTACATTGTTAAACAGAGAAATAACGTAATGCATGTAAGGTATTTTTTCAACACGATATAGCAGCAATATAACAAAATTAAACAGAAATTGGGAAACACTTCCACACCATACGTGACTACGTTTATTTACATTATTTATTTAAAATATGTGCAACAATATAATATGGACAAAAGTTGTGTTAAAAAGTTTGTTTGGAAAAAATAAATGGAAAAAATCAACATGAGCACTCTTTCATTTACAAAATTTACTCCTCATATATTCCAGAAATTTACTCCTCATTTACAACATTTACCACATGAGCCAGAAAATGCAACAACTAATTGGGTTATTTACGATGTTTAGGAGCGCCACGTTTATCAGTTTCCGAATAATTAGGAACAGTTAAACATTCCAAAATGCTATGTAGCACACTATTTTCCAGAAGATACTGATGTCTAAAGAGATTTGATTGCTCCCGCAACAAAAAAACATAGACATGTTTACATTTATTTAACAAACTTTTGCTTATAACATTTAATTGAATGTTACTCATATTGTTGAATACGTTGGCATAGTCGACTTTCTTTCTATAAGCTGACTTTGTTATTAAATTGCAATTTAAAACATGTGCCAATGTGTCTGCAATTAGCATTTTGAGTTGTTCAATGTGCATTATGTGGATATTCTTATAAACATGATTATGAAGTATACGTTTTAAACACATGAAAACCTAGGATGACCAACCTAAGGAAAGAGGGTCGACTATCCTAACGTTTTTAACGGAATGAGTAATATTGGATTAACTGTTATAAACAACCGTTTGTGAAATAAATGTAAACATGTGTATATTTTTTTTGTTGCAAGAGTAAACAAATTTCTTTAGACGTGAGTATTTGTGTGACTTGGTTATTCATCAAGAAAACAATGTGCAGCGTAGCATTTCGAAACGTGCAATTGTTCCTAATCTTTTGGAAACTACTAAACGTAGCAAGGCTCCTAAGCATCACAAATGACCCAATTAGTTGCTGCATGTTCCAGCTTTAAGCGAATATATGTGAAGTAAATGTTGTGAATGAAAGGGTGATCATTTTTATTTTTTTCTTTTATTGTGTGCATACCCACTATTTAACACATGTTTTGTGCATATTATAGTGTTGTACATATTTTTAATAACTTATGTAAATAAACATAGTCACATATGGTGTGCAAGTGTTTCCCAATTTTCAATTAATTTGTAGTATTGTTGCTATATCGTGTTGAAAACATACCTTACATGCATTACGTTATTTCACAGTTTAACATAGTGGTAAAAAAATTGAATTGGAGGTTACTAGTCCAGCGATACGTTAGCAAACGAATTTGTGAATTAAAACTTTTGCTTAGAATTTGTTTAACTTTGTTATTAAGTTGCATATTAAAACATTTATCAATGATGGTTGATGTTCGTTAAAAGTTAAACTTCTGCTATAAGCATTTTAACTTGTTCATTATGCATTATGTGGGTGTTCTGATAGACATGATTATGGAGTATACGTTCTGAAATAAATGGAAACCTAGGATGGCTAACCTAAGGAAAGAGAGTCGACTATGCTAACGTATTTAACGGAATGAATAACATTCAATTAACTGTTATAAACAATGTTTGGTGAAATAAATATAAACCTCTGTATGTTTTTATTGTTGCGAGAGTAATCAAATCTCTTCAGACGTCATTATGTGTACGATTGGGTGATTCTTCCGGAAAACAGTGTGCGCCGTATCATTTTAGAACGTGCAATTGTTCCTAATTGTTTAGAAACTGTTAAACGTTGCAAGGCTCCTAAGCATCGCAAATGACCTAATTAATGGCTGCATGTTCCAACCCATAACAATATATGTGGAGTAAATGTTGTAAATGAAAGGGTGTTCATTTTGATTTTTTTATTTATTGTGTGCATACCCACTATTTAACACATCTTTTGTCCATATTATATTTTTGTGCATATTCTTAACAAATAATGTAAACAAACATAGTCACGTATGGTGTAGAAGTGTTTCTCAATTTCTGTTGAATTTGTTATAATGCTACTGTATCGTGTCGAAATAATACTTTACATGTATTGTGTTATTTCTCTGTTTAACAATGTGGTGAAAAAAGTTTAATTGGAGAATAGTCGTCCAGCGATACCCCAATAAACGAATTTGTGAGTTAAAACTTTTACATAGAATATGTGTGACTTTGTTATTAAGTTGCAATTTAAAATATGTGTGAATGATTGTTGAGGTTCATTATTAAGTGAAAACTTTTGCTATTAGCATTTTGAGTTGTTCAATATATATTGTGTGGATGTTCTGATAGACATGATTATGGAGTATACATTCTGAAACAAATGGAAACCTAGGATGGCCAGTCTAAGTAAATAGAGTCGACTATGCTAACGTATTTAACGGAATTAGTAACATTGGATTAACTGTTATAAATAATATTTGGTGAAATGAATAAAAACCTGTGTATGTTTTTATTGTTACGGGATCAATCAAATCTATTAACACGCCAGTATGTGTGCAATTTGGTTATTCTTCCAGAAAACATTGTGCGACGTAGCATTTTAGAACGTGCAATTATTCCTAATTGTTCGGAAACTATTAAACGTGTGAAGCATGTTAAAGAGCGAATATATGTGGAGTAAAGATTGTAAATAAAAGGGTGTTCATTTTGATTTTTTCTATTTATTGTGTGCCTACTCACGATTTAACACATCTTTTGTCCATATTATATTGTTGAGCATATTTTTAACAATTAATTTAAATAAACATAGTCATCAATGGTGTTGATGTGTTTCTCAATTTTCGTTTAATTTGTTATTATGATAACATATCATGTCGAAATAATAATTTACATGCATTACGTTATTTGGCTTTTTATCAAAGTGGTGAAAAGAGTTGAATTGGTGGTTTCTCATCTAGCGATACGCCAGCAAACAAATTTGTGAGTTAAAAATTTTGGTTAGAATTTGTCCACTTTGTTATTATGTTGCAATATAAAACATGTATCAATGATCGTAGATG
Source organism: Cyamopsis tetragonoloba (assembly GCA_037177725.1). NCBI lineage: Eukaryota > Viridiplantae > Streptophyta > Magnoliopsida > Fabales > Fabaceae > Cyamopsis > Cyamopsis tetragonoloba. The sequence goes on along the minus strand of CM074125.1, from coordinate 32,788,886 downwards.
TACATTAGTAAGTTAAAACTTATGCTATTATCATTTTGAGTTGTTCATTATGCATTATCTGATGTTCTGATAGACATGATTTTGGAGTATACATTTTGAAATACATGGAAACCTAGGATGACCAGCCTATGGAAGGAGAGTCGACTATGCCAACGTATTTAACGGTATGAGTAACATTCGATTAACTGTTATAAACAATGGTCGGTGAAATGAATGTTAACATGTCTATGTTTTTTGTTTTGGAAGCAATCAAATGTCTTTAACCGTCAGTATATGTGCGATTAGGTTATTCTTTCGGAAAATAGTGTAGGATGTAGCTTTTAGAAACGTGCAATTGTTTCTAATCGTTCGGAAACTGTTAAACATGGCAAGGCTCCTAAGCAACGCAAATGACCCAATTAGTTGCTGCATTTTCCAGTTTTGAGCAAATACTTATGGAGTAAATATTGTAAATAAAAGGGTATTTATTTTTATTTTTTCCATTTATTTAGTCCGTAACAACTACTTAACACACGTTTTGTCCATATTATATTATTGCACATATTTTTAATAACTAATGTAAATAAATGTAGTCATGTATGGTGTGCAAGTATTTCCCAAGTTTCAATTAATATGTTATAATGCTGCTATATCTTGTTCAATAAATATCGTAAATACATTACGTTATTTCGCTGTTTAATAAAGTAGTGAAAAAAGTTGAATACGAGTATACTTGTCTAGTGATACACCAGCTAATGAATTTGTGATTTAAAACTTGTGCTTAAAAATTGTCTGACTTTGTTATTAAGTTGTGAATGAAAATACGTGTCTATGATTGTTGATGTTCATTATTAAGTTAAAACTTCTGCTTTTAGCATTTTGAGTTGTTCATTATGTATTATGTGGATGTTCTAATAGATTTGATTTTGGAGTATACGTTCTGAAACACATGGAAACCTAGGATGGCAGTCTATCGAAAGAGAGTCGACTATGCTAAAATATTTAACGGAATGAGTAACAGTGGATCAACTGTTATAAACAATAGGTTATGAAATAAATGTAAACTTGTGTATGTTTTTTTATGTGGGAGCAGTTAAATCTCGTAACACGTCAGAATGTGTGCTATTAGGTTATTATTCCGGAAAACAGTGTGCGACTTAGCATTTTGGAACGTGCAATTGGTCCGAATCGTTCGGAAATTGATAAACGTGTCAAGGCTCCTAAACATCGCAAATGACCCAATTAGTTGCTGCTTGTTCCAGCTCTAAGCGAATATATGTGGAGTAAATGTTGTAAATCAAATAGTGCTCATTTTAATTTTTTCCATTTATTGTGTGCATACCCACTATTTAACACAAGTTTTGTCCATATTATATTATTGCACATATTTTTAACAACTTATGTAAATAAACATAGTCACGTATGGTGTGTAAGTATTTCCCAATTTTTCATTAATATGTTATAATGCTGCTATATCATGTTGAAAAAATACTGTACATGGATTACGTTTTTTCGCTGTTTAATTGGGTATACTTGTCCTGCAATACGCTAGCAAACGAATTTGTAAGTTAAAACTTGTGATTAGAATTTGTCTGACTTTGTTATTAAGTTGCGATTGAAAATATGTGTCAATGATGGTTGATTTTCATTATTAAGTTAAAACTTCTGTTAATAGCATTTTGAGTTGTTCATTATGCATTATGTGGATGTTCTGATAGACATGATTATGGAATATATGTTTTGAAACACATGGAAACCTAGGATGGTTAGCCTAAGGAAAGAGAGTCAACTATGCTAACGTTTTTAACGAAATCAGTAACATTGAATTAACTGTTATAAACCATGGTCGGTAAAATAAATGTAAAATTGTGTATGTTTTTTTGTTGCGGGAGCAATCAAATCTCTTTAGACGTCATTATGTGTGCGTTTGGTTATTCTTCCGGAAAATAATGTCCGACGTAACATTTTGGAATGTGTCATTCTTCCTTATCATTTGGAAACTGTTAAACGTGGCATGACTCCTAAGCATCACAAATGACCCAATTAGTTGTTGTATGTTCTGAATCTGAGAAAATTTATGTGTAGTAAATGTGGTAAATGAATGGGTGTTCATTATGATTTTTTACATTTGTTTTGTCCATACCAACAATTTAACACATCTTTTTGTCCTTATTATATTGTTGCACATATTTTTAACAAATAATGTAAATAGACGTAGTCACGTATGGTGTGGAAGTGTTTCCCAATTTCAGTTTAATTTGTAATAATGATATATGTGCTATGATTGTTGATGTTCATTATTAAGTTAAAACTTCTGCTATTAGCATTTTGAGTTGTTCATAATGCATTATGTGGACATTCTGATAGACTTGACTATGGAGTGGGTTTTTCTAAGCTATGCAATATTGAGTTAATGTGATTGACTTTGACAAATAATTAATGTTGTGTTTTTTTTCTACTAATAGTTTCTTAACCTATGTAGTATTTCACAAGCTAGAAAAATCCTTATAGAGTATACGTTTTGAAATATATGAAAATGTAGGATAGTCAACCTAAGGTAATAGAGTTAACTATGCCAAAGTATTTAACGGTATGAGTTACAATGGATTAACTGTAATAAACAATGGTTAGAGAAAAAACTGTAAACATGTGCATATTTTTTTTGTTGCGGGAGCAATCAAATATCTTTAGATGTCTGTATGTGTGCGATTAAGTTATATTTCCGAAAAACAGTGTGCGACGTAGCATTTTGGAACGTGCAATTGTTCCTAATCGTTCGGAAACTGTTAAACGTGATAAGGCTTATATGCGTCACAAATGATCCAATTAGTTGCTGCATGTTTCGGCTATGAGTTAATAAATGTGGAGTAAATGCTTAAAATGAAATGGTATTTATTTTGATTTTTTTCTATATATTTTATCCATACCAACTATTTAACACATCTTTTGTCCATATTATATTGTTTTACATATTTTTAACCAATAATGTAATTAAACGTAGGCACATATGGTGTGAAAGTGTTTCCGAAGTACCGTTTTATTTGTTATAATGCTGCTAAATCGAGTTGAAAAAATACCTTACATGCATTATGTTATTTTGCTGTTTAGTGAAAAAAGTTGAATGAGAGTATAGTTGATGGTTGATGTTCATTATTGTGTTAAAATTTCTACTATTAGCATTTCATGTGGTTCATTATGCATTATGTGGATATCCTCATAGCTATCATTATGGAGTATACATTTTGAAATACATGAAAATCTAAGATGGTTAGCCAAAGGAAAGAAATTCAACTATACCAACGTATTAAACGAACGTTGGATTAAAGGTTATAAACAATGGTTGGTGAAATAAATGTAATCATGTGTATATTTTTTTATTGTGGGAGCAATGAAATCTCTTTAAACGTCAGTATGTGTGCGTTTGAGTTATTTTTCCGAAAAAAAGTGTGTGACGTAGCATTTTGGAACCTGCCATTCTTACTAATCATCTGGAAACTGTTAAACGTGCCATGGCTCCTAAGCAACGCAAATTCCGGGTCTAAGCAAATATATACGAAGTAAATAAGGTAAGTGAATGGGTGTTCAATTACATTTTTTCCATTTATTTTGTCCATACTAACAATTTAACACATCTTTTGTCCTTATTATATTGTTGCACATATTTTTAACAAATAATGTAAATAGCAGTAGTCACGTATGGTGTGGAAGTGTTTCCCAATTTCCATTTAATTTGTTATAATGCTGCTATATCGTGTTGAAAAAGTAACTTACATACATTATGTTATTTCGTTGTCTATTAAAGTTGTTAAAAAAAGTTGAATTCAAGTATAACCGTCCAGCGTTACTCGAGCAAACGAATTAGTGAGATAACACTTGTGCTAAGAACTTGTTTAACTTTGTTATTAGGTTTCAATTTAAAAAATGTGTCAATGACTGTTGATGTTTATTATTAAGTTAAAACTTCTGCTATTAGCATTTTGAATTGTTCATTATGCATTATGTGGATGTTCTGATAGCCATGATTATGGAGTGTACGTTTTGAAATACATGGAAATCTAAGATGACCCGCCTAAGGAAGGAGAGTCAACTATGCCAATTTTTTTAACGGTGAGTAACATTGTATTCACTATTGTAAATAATGGTTGGTGATATAAATATAAACATGTGTATGTTTTTTGGTTGCGGGAGCAGTTAAATCTCTTTAGACATCGGTATGTGTGTTATTGGGTTACTCATCCGGATAACAGTGTGCGACGTAGTATTTTGGAACGTGCAATTTTTCCTAATCGTTCGGAAACTTTTAAATGTGGCAAGGCTCCTAAGAATTGCAAATGACCCAATTAGTTGCTGCATATTCCGCCTATAAGCGAATATATGTGAAATAAATGTGGTAAATGAAAGGGTGTTCATTTTTATTTTTTCCATTTATTTTATCCACACCAACTATTTAACACATCTTTTGCCCAACACATATTGTTGCACAAATTTTTAACAAATAAAGTAAATTAATGTAGTCACGTATGGTGTGGAAGTGTTTTCCAATTTCTTTTTAATTTGTTATAATGTTGCTACATCGTGTTGAACATTCATTACATTATTTTGCTGTATAACAAAGTGATGCAAAAAGTTGAACTGAAGTATACTAGTCTAGCGATACCCCAGCTAACGAATTTGTGAGTTAAAACTTTTGCATAATTTCACCATTTGTCTTTACTTTGTGATTTTAAGAGTAAATAAGTGGTAATAATAGGTTTTCTAACTTAGAAATGTATTTTCAGGTGTTTTTGGAGGCAAAAATAAGAAATTCAAGTTGCTGGAGCATATAAAAGGCCAGCGCTCGAGCGCCATACCAAGACTCAAGCATTGGAAGCTGAGGAACATAGGATCCTTTTCTGCTAGAGTTATGAGTCTGGTGCTCGAGCGCCACACCAGGGCTCGAGCGCCAGAATACGTTGAGCATTGGATCCTCTCTGCCAACAATTATAACCCTGGCGCTCGAGCGCCACAACAAGGCTCGAGTGCCAGAACATTGGATCCTCTCTGCCTGAGTTATAAGTTTGGTGCTCGAGCGCCACACCAGGGCTAGAGCGCCAGACGCATTAACCAGGCAATTAAGCTCATTAACCAACACGTGTCAGGCCAATGCTCAAGCACTAGGAGGGCGCTCGAGCGCCAGACCCCTGCCCAAAACACCTATAAATACAACCTTTCAGAAGTTAGGAGATATCATATTGAGTTGTATAGAAATAAACCACAAAGTTTAGGCTTTTAGTCAGAGTTCTAATACTCTTAGGTTTAGTTCTTGAAGTTCATGGCCTTGCTAGGCTAAGCTTTCCGCTGGGATTGAATTTAATTACTTCGTCTTTTGTTTCTTTTAATTGTTAGTTTATATTATTTATGAATTGGAGTTCTTCTTCTGTGCTTCTTTTCTTGGTTTAAGCTTGACCACCTTTTGCCTTGTGTTAGTTTATTTGCGCAATTGAGAAATTGGTTTATAAAAGGATATGGAGAAAAACTTTCATAAAACCTTCGGATCTAGGGATAGATGGAAGTGTTTTATGATTGCCTTATACTCTGCTTAATGCAAGAATTGGTAGCTAGAGTGCCAAGGGATTGGGCTCTAGAAACTAGTGTCTTAGAATCAGGTGACAAAGGGATTTGCACTTGTGACATTGAGTATGCATCTTTTCTTATAATATTTAGCTAACATAGAAAGAAACAAGGTGAAGTAATGAAACTCAATCCCAGGTGACTCATTATTTTATTTGATTATCTCTTTATCTATTGTTTATTTTATTTTCCATTCACAATCTTAATATGTTTTTGAACAATTCGTCAACTTAATTTTAAATCAAATTAAACCTAGTGCTCCCTGTAGACGATACACGTATAGTCACTATACTGAAATGAGTTAACCATTTCTAGCACCATTAAAAAAGGTTAACAGCGAGTTAGCATTTTGGAACGTGCAACTGGTCCAAATCGTTCGGAAATGATTAAACGTGGCAAGGTTCCTAAGCATCGCAAATGACTCAATTAGTTGCTGCTTGTTCCAGCTCTAAGCGAATATATGTGGAGTAAATGTTCTAAATGAAAGGGTATTCATTTTGATTTTTTTCATTTATTGTGTGCATACCCACTATTTAACACATGTTTTGTCCATATTATATTGTTGCACATTTTTTTAACAACTTATGAAAATAAATGTAGTCAGGTGTGCAAGTGTTTTCCAATTTCCAATTAATATATTATAATGCTGCTATATCGTGTTGAAAAAATACCGTACATGCATTACGTTATTTCGCTATTTAACAAAGTAGTGAAAAAAAAGTTGAATTGGAGTATACTTGTCTAGCGATACGCCAGAAACGAATTTGTGAGTTAAAACTTGTGCTTAGAATTTGTCTGACTTTGTTATTAAGTTGCGATTGAAAATATGTGTCTATGATTGTTGATGTTAATTATTAAGTGAAAACTTCTGCTATTTGCATTTTGATTTGTTTATTATGTATTATGTGGATAATCTGATAAACATGATTATGGAGTATACGTTCTAAAGCAAATGGAAACCTACGATGGCCAATCTAAGGAAATAGAGTCGACTATTATAAACAATATTTGGTGAAATAAATATAAACCTGTGTAAGCTTTTCTGGTTGCAGGAGAAATCAAATCTCTTTAGACGTCAGTATGTGTGCGATTGGGTTATTCTTCCAGAATATAGTGTGCGACGTAGCATTTTGGAACATGCAATTGTTCCTAATCGTTCGAAAACTGTTAAACGTGTCAAGGCTCCTAAGCATCGCAAATGACCCAATTAGTTGCTGCATGTTCTAGCTCTAAGCGAATATATGTGGAGTAAATACTGTAAATAAAAGGGTGTTCATTTTGATTTTTTCATTTATTGTGTACATACCCACTATTTAACACATCTTTTGTCCATATTATAGTGTTGCGCATATTTTTAACAACTAATGTAAATAAATATAGTCATGAATGGTGTTGAAGTGTTTCGCAATTTCCGTTTAATAAATAACTAATATTAATAAACACTGACGTCTAAAAAGATTTGATTGCTCCCGAAAAAAATAAAACATACACATGTTTACATTTATTTCACCAACCATTGTTTATAACGATTAATCCAATGTTACTCATATGTTACTCACACCATTTAATACGTTGGCATAGTCTACTCTCTTTCCTTATGTTGTCAATCGTAGGTTTCTATGTATTTCAAAACGTATGCTCCATAATCTTGGCTATCAGAAGATCCACGTATTGCACCGTGAACAACAAAAAATGATAATAACAAAGTTTTAACTTAAGAATGAACATTAACAATCATTGACACATATTTTAAATTGCAACTTAATAACAAAGTCAGACAAATTCTAAGCACAAGTTTTAACTCACAAATTCGTTTGCTGGCGTATCGCTAGACAAGTATACTCCAATTTAACTTTTTTTCACTACTTTATTAAATAGCGAAATAACGTAATGCATGTACGGTATTTTTTCAACACGATATAGCAACATTATACCAAATTAAACATAAATTGGGAAACACTTTAACACGATATGTGACTATGTTTAATTATATTATTTGTTATGAATATGTGCAACATTATAATATGCACAAAAAGATGTGTTAAATAATTGGTATGGATAAAAATATGGAAAAAATTAAAATGAACACCCTTTCATTTACTACATTTACTCCATATTTACTCTCTTAGAGTCGGGACATGCAGCAACTATTTGGGTCATTTGCGATGCTTAGGAACCTTGTGACTTTTAAGAGTTTCGGAACGATTAAGAACAATTCCACATTTCAAAATACTATGTCGCACACTGTTTTTTGGAGAAATAACTCAATCGCACACGTGATGACGTCTAAAGAGATGTGATTAGTCTCGCAACATAAAAAATGTAGACATGTTTGCATTTATTTCAGCAGCCATTGTTTATAACAGTTAGTCCAATGTTAGTCATACCATTAAATACATTGGAATAGTTTACTCTCTTTCATTAGGTTGACAATCCTAGGTTTGCATGTATTTCAAAACGTATACTCAATAATCTTGGCTATCAAAAGATCCACCTAATGCGTAGGGAACAACTTAAGATGCTAATAGCAGAAGTTTTAACTTAATAATGAACATCAATAATCATTGGCACATATTTTAAATTGCAACTTAATAACAAAATCAAACAAATTCTAAAGAAAAGTTTTAACATACAAATTCGTTAACTGGGGTATCGCTAGACGAGTCTACTCCCACTAATGTTTTTTCGCCACTTTGTTAAACAGCGAAATAATGTAACGCTTGCAAGGTATTTTTTTTAACACGATATAGCCGCATTAAAAATTTTTCTATTAGCATTTTGAGTTGTTCATTATACATTATGTGGATGTTCTGATAGCCACGATTATGGAGTGTATGTTTTGAAATATTTGGAATTCTAGGATGACCAGCCTAAGGAAGGAGAGTCAACTATGCCAACTATTTTAACGGTATGAGTAACATTGAATTAAATGTGGTAAACAATGGTTGGTGATATAAATATAAACATGTTTATGTTTTTTTTGTTGCGGGAGCAGTTAAATCTCTTTAGACGTTGATACGTGTGTTATTGGGTTACTCATCCCGATAACAGTGTGCGACGTAGCATTTTGGACGTGCAATTATTCCTAATCGTTCTGAAACTGTTAAACGTGGCAGATCTCCTAAGCATCGCAAATGACCCAATTAGTTGTTGCATGTTCCGGTTCTAAGCGAATATAGGTGGAGTAAATGTTGTAAATGAAAGGGTGTTTATTTAGATATTTTGCATTTATTAAGTGCATACAAACTATTTAACACATCTTTTGTCATATTATGTTGTTGCACATATGCTTAACAAATAATGTAAATAAACGTAGTCACGTATGATGTGGAAGTGTTTCCCAATTTCTGTTTAATTTATTATACTTCTCCTATATCGTGTTGAAAAAATACCTTACATAGATTACGTTATTTTGCTGTTTAAGAAAGTGGTGAAAAAAGTTGAATTAGAGTATACTCGTCCAATGATTTGCCAACAAATGTTTTTTGAGTTAAAACTTTTGCTTAGAATTTGTCTAACTTTGTTATTAAATTGCAATTTAAAATATGTAGCAATGATTGTTGATGTTAATTATTAAGTTGAAACTTTTGCTATTAGCATTTTGAATTTTTCATTATGCATTATGTGGAGGATTTGGTAGCCATGATTATGGAGTATACGTCTTAAAATACATGGAAACCTAGGATGGTCAAAGGAGAATCGACTATGCCAACGTATTTAACGATGTATGTAACATTGGATTAACTGTTAAAAACAAAGGTTGGTGAAATAAATTTTAAATACATTAGCATAGTCGATTCATTTTTCTTAGGCTGGTCATCCTAGGTTTCCTTGTATTTCAGAACATCCACATAATGCATAATAAACAAATCAAAATGCTAATAGTAGAAGCTTAGGAGCCTTTCCACATTTATGAGTTTCCGAACGTTTAGGAACAATTGCTTGTCTTCTAAAGAGATTTTATTGCTCCTACAACAAAAAAATATACACATGTTTACATTTATTTCATCAAACATTGTTTACAACATTTAATCCAACGTTACTCATACTATTAAATACGTTGGCGTAGTCCACTCTCTTTCCTTAGGCTAGATACCCTAGGTTTCCATGTATTTCAAAACGTATACTCCATAATCATGGCTATCAGAACATCCACATAATATATAATGAACAACTCAAAATGCTAACAGTAGCAGTTTAAACTTAATAATGAAAATCAACAATTATTGATACATACTTTAAATTGCAAGTTAATAACAAATTATAAGCAATAGTTTTTACTCACAAATTCGTTTGCTGGTGTATCGCTACAAGAGTACTCCAATTCAACTTTTTCACGACTTTGTTAAACAACGAAATAACGTAATGCTCGTATGTTATTTTTTCAACACGATATAGCAGCATTATATCAAATTAAACGGAAATCGAGAAATTCTTCCACAACATATGTGACTATGGTTATTTACATTATTCGATAAAAATATGTGCAACAATATATTATGGACAAAAGACGATGTGTTAGATAGTAGGTATGGACAAAATAAATGGAAAAATTCAGAATAAACACTATTTAATTTACAACATTTACTCCACATTTATTCACTCAGAGCCTAAACATACAGTAACTAATTGGGTCATTTACATCGCTTGGGAGTCATGCCACGTTTATAAAATTCCGGATGATTAGCAACAATTGCAAACTCCAAAATAACTATTTAACACACTATTTTTTGAACGAATTTTCCAATCACACAGATATAGATGTCTAAAGAGATTTAATTGTTCCAGCAACCAACAAATGTACACATGTTTACATTTATTTCACTTTATAACAGTTAATCCAATGTTACTCATGCTGTAAAATACGTTGGCATAGTCTACTTTCTTTCCTTAGGCTGGCCATTCTAATTTTTCATGTATTTCAAAACGTATACTCTATAATCATGACTATTTGAACATTCAATTAATTCATAATCAACAACTCAAAATAGTAATGGCAGAAGTTTTAACTTAATAATGAACATCAACCATCATTGAGACATATTTTAAATATCAACTTAACAATAAAGTCAGACAAATTCTAAGAACATGTTTTAACTCAAAGTCGTTTGCTAACGTTTCGCTGGACGAGTATAGTGTAATTCAACGTTTTTCACTACATTGTTAAACAACGAAATAACGTAATGCATATAAGATATTTTTTTCAACATGATATAACAGCAATATAACCAAATTAAACAGAAATCGAGAAACACTTTCACACCAAACGTGACTACGTTTATTTACATTATTTATTTAAAATATGTGCAATAATATAATATGGACAAAAGTTGTGTTAAATAGTTTGTTTGGAAAAAATAAATAGAAATAATCAACATGAGCACTGTTTCATTTACAACATTTACAACATGAGCCAGAAAATGCAGCAACTAATTGGGTCATTTACGATAGCCTTGCCACATTTACGAACCTACTAAACGTAGCAAGGCTCCTAAGCATCGCAAATGACTCAATTAGTTGCTGCATTTTCCAGCTTTAAGCGAATATATGTGAAGTAAATGTTGTGAATGAAAGGGTGATCATTTTTATTTTTTTCTTTTATTGTGTGCATACCCATTATTTAACACATGTTTTGTGCATATTATAGTGTTGCACATATTTTTAACAACTAATGTAAATAAACATAGTCACATATGGTGTGCAAGTGTTTCCCAATTTTCAATTAATTTGTTATATTGTTGCTATATCGTGTTGAAAAAATACCTTACATGCATTACGTTATTTCACAGTTTAACAAAGTGGTAAAAAAATTGAATTGGAGGTTACTCGTCCAGCGATACGTTAGCAAACGAATTTGTGAGTTAAAACTTTTGCTTAGAATTTGTTTAACTTTGTTATTAAGTTGCATATTAAAACATTTATCAATGATGGTTGATGTTCGTTATTAAGTTAAATTTCTGCTATAAGCATTTTAACTTGTTCATTATGCATTATGTGGGTGTTCTGATAGACATGATTATGGAGTATACGTTCTGAAACAAATGGAAACCTAGGATGGCCAGCCTAAGGAAAGAGAGTCAACTATGCTAACGTATTTAACGGAATGAATAACATTGGATTAACTGTTATAAACAATATTTGGTGAAATAAATATAAACCTCTGTATGTTTTTTTTGTTGCGAGAGTAATCAAATCTCTTTAGATGTCATTATGTGTGGGATTGGGTTTGTCTTCCGTAAAACAGTGTGCGCCATAGCATTTTAGAACGTGCAATTGTTCCTAATCGTTTGGAAACTGTTAAATGTTGCAAGGCCCCTAAGCATCGCAAATGACCTAATTAGTGGCTGCATGTTCCAACTCATAGCGAATATATGTGGAGTAATTTTGTAAATGAAAGGGTGTTCATTTTGATTTTTTTTTATTTATTGTGTGCATACCCACTATTTAACATATCTTTTGTCCATATTATATTTTTGCGCATATTCTTAACAACTAATGTAGATAAACATAGTCATCAATGGTGTTGAAGTGTTTCCAATTTCCGTTTAATTTGTTATTATGATACTATATCATGTCGAAATAATAATTTACATTCATTACGTTATTTCGCTTTTTAACAAAGTGGTAAAAAGAGTTGAATTGGTGGTTTCTCATCCAGCGATACGCCAGCAAACAAATTTGTGAGTTAAAACTTTTACTTACATTTTGTGTCACTTTGTTATTATGTTGCAATTTAAAACATATATCAATGTAGATGTAAGTTAAAACTTATGCTATTATCATTTTCAGTTGTTCATTATGCATTGTGTGGATGTTTTGAGAGACATGATTATAGAGTATACGTTCTGAAACAAATGGAAACCTAGGATGGTCAGTCTAAGTAAATAGAGTCGACTATGCTAACGTATTTAACGGAATTAGTAACATTGGATTAACTGTTACAAACAATATATGGTGAAATAAATAAAAATCTATGTATGTTTTTATTGTTGCGGGATCAATCAAATCTATTGAGACGCCATTATGTGTTTGATTTGGTTATTGTTTCGGAAAACAGTGTGCCACATAGCATTGTAGAACGTGCAATTGTTGTTCGGAAACTATTAAACGTGTCAAGGCTCCTAAGCATCGCAAATGACCCAATTAGTTGCTGCATGTTCAAGCTCTAAGTGAATATATATGGAGTAAAGATTGTAAATAAAAGGGTGTTCATTTTGATTTTTTCTATTTATTATGTGCCTACCCACGATTTAACACATCTTTTGTCCATATTATATTGTTGCACATATTTTTAACAACTAATGTAAATAAACATAGTCATCAATGGTGTTGAAGTGTTTCCCAATTTCTGTTTAATTTGTTATTATGATACTATATCATGTCGAAATAATAATTTACATGCATTACGTTATTTCGCTTTTTAACAAAGTGGTGAAAAGAGTTGAATTGGTGGTTTCTCATCCAGCGTTACGCCAACAAACAAATTTGTGAGTTAAAACTTTTGCTTAGAATTTGTCTCACTTTGTTATTTTGTTGCAATTTAAAACATGTATCAATGATTGTAGATGTACATTAGTAAGTTAAAACTTATGCTATTATCATTTTGAATCATTCATTATGCATTATATGATGTTCTGATAGACATGATTTTGGAGTATACATTTTGAAATACATGGAAACCTAAGATGGCCAGCTTATGGAAGGAGAGTCGACTATGGCAACGTATTTAATGGTATGAGTAACATTCGATTAACTGTTATAAATAATGGTCGGTGAAATAAATGTTAACATGTCTATGTTGTTTTGTTTGAGAGCAATTAAATCTCTTTAAACGTCAGTATATGTTCGATTAGGTTATTCTTCTGGAAAACAGTGTGTGATGTAGCTTTTAGAAACGTGCGATTGTTACTAATCGTTTGGAAACTGTTAAATATGGCAACACTCCTAAGCATCGCAAATGACCCATTTAGTTGCTGCATTTTCCATTTTTGAGCGAATACTTGTGGAGTTAATGTTGTAAATGAAAGGGTGTTTATTTTTATTTTTTCCTTTTATTTAGTCTGTAACAACTACTTAACACACGTTTTGTCCATATTATATTTTGCACATATTTTTAATAACTAATGTAAATAAACGTAGTCATGTATGTTGTTTAAGTGTTTCCCAAGTTTCAATTAATATGTTATAATGCTGTTATATCTTTTTCAATAAATATCGTAAATGCATTACGTTATTTCATTGTTTAATAAAGTAGTGAAAAAAGTTGAATACGAATATACTTGTCTAGTGATATACCAGCAAACAAATTTGTGATTTAAAACTTGTGCTTAGAAATTGTCTGATTTTATTATTAAGTTAAAACTTCTGCTTTTAGCATTTTGAGTTGTTCATTATGCATTATGTGGATGTTGTAATAGATATGATTTTGAATTATACATTCTGAAACACATGGAAACCTAGGATGGCCAACCTATGGAAAGAGAGTCGACTATGCTAACGTATTTAACGGAATGAGTAACACTGGATCAACAGTTAAAAACAATAGGTTGTGCAATAAATGTAAACCTTTGTATGTTTTTTTATGTGGGAGCAGTTAAATCTCATAACACATTAGAATGTGTGCTGTTGATTATTATTCCGGAAAACAGTGTGCGACTTTGCATTTTGGAACGTGCAATTGGTCCTAATCGTTCGGAAATTGTTAAACGTGTAAGACTCCTAAACATCGCAAATGACCCAAGTAGTTCTCCTTGTTCCAACTCTAAGCGAATATATGTGGAGTAAATGTTGTAAATGAATGAGTGCTCATTTTAATTTTTTCATTTATTGTGTGCATACCCACTATTTAACACAAGTTTTGTCTATATTATATTCTTGCACATATTTTTAACAACTTATGTAAATAAACATAGTCACGTATGGTGTGTAAGTATTTCCCAATTTTTGATTAATATGTTATAATGATGCTATATCATGTTGAAAAAATACTGTATATGGATTACTTTTTTTCGCTGTTTAACAAAATAGTGAAAAAAGTTGAATTGGGTATACTTGTCCAGCGATACGACAGCAAACGAATTTGTAAGTTAAAACTTGTGCTTAGAATTTGTCTGACTTTGTTATTAAGTTTCGATTGAAAATATGTGTCAATGATTGTTGATTTTCATTTTCAAGTTAAAATTTCTTTTAATAGCATTTTGAGTTGTTCCTTATGCATTATGTGGATGTTCTGATAGACATGATTATGGAGTATATGTTTTGAAACACATGGAAACCTAGGATGGTTAGCCTAAGGAAAGAGAGTCAACTATGATAACATTTTTAACGAAATCAGTAACATTGGATTAACTGTTATAAAGAATGGTTGGTAAAATAAATGTAAAATTGTGTATGTTTTTTTTGTTGCGGGAGCAATCAAATCTCTTTAGACGTCATTATGTGTGCGTTTGGGTTATTCTTCCGGAAAATACTGTCCAACGTAGCATTTTGAACGTGCCATTCTTCCTTATCATTGGAAATTGTTAAACGTGGCATTGCTCCTAAGTATCACAAATGACTCAATTAGTTGTTGTATGTTCTGGATCTGAGAAAATATATGTGGAATAAATGTGGTAAATGAATGGGTGTTCATTATGATTTTTTCCATTTATTTTGTCCATACCAACAATTTAACACATCTTTTGTCCTTATTATATTGTTGCACATATTTTTAACAAATAATGTAAATAGACATAGTCACGTATGGTGTGGAAGTGTTTCCCAATTTCAGTTTAATTTGTAATAATGATCCTATATTGTGTTGAAAAAATACGTGCCCATGATTGTTCATGTTTATTATTAAGTTAAAACTTCTGCTATTATCATTTTGAGTTGTTCATTATGCATTATGTGGACATTCTGATAGACTTGACTATGGAGTGGGTTTTTCTAACCTGTGCAATATTGAGTTAATGTGATTGAGTTTGACAAACAATTAATGTTGTGTTTTTTTTTCTACTAATAGTTTCTTAACCTATGTAATATTTCACAAAAAAATCATACGTTTTGAAATACATGAAAATGTAAGATAGTCAGCCTAAGGCAATAGAGTTGAATATGGCAAAGTATTTAACGGTATGAGTTACAATGGATTAACTGTAATAAACAATGGTTGGAGAAAAAACTGTAAACATGTGCATGCTTTTTTTTTTGTAGCGGGAGCAATAAAATGTCTTTAGATGTCTGTAGGTGTGCGATTGAGTTATATTTTCGAAAAACAGTGTGCGACGTAGCATTTTGGAACGTGCAATTGTTCCTAATCGTTCGGAAACTGTTAAACGTGACAAGGCTCATAAGCGTCAGAAATGACTCAATTAGTTGCTGCATGTTCCGGCTATTAGTGAATAAATGTGGAGTAAATGATTAAAATGAAAGGGTATTTATTTTGATTTTTTTCTATATATTTTATCCATACCAACTATTTAACACATCTTTTGTTCATATTATATTGTTTCACATATTTTTAACCAATAATGTAATTAAACGTAGGCACATATGTTGTGAAAGTGTTTCTGAGGTACCATTTTATTTGTTATAATGCTGCTAAATCGAGTTGAAAAAATACCTTACATGCATTACGTTATTTCGTTGTTTAACAAAGTGTGAAAAAAGTTGAATAGGAGTATAGTGATACCCTAGCAAACGAATTTATGAGATAAAACTTTTGGTTAGAATTTGTTTGACTTTGTTATTAAGTTGCAATATATAATATTTGCTAATGATTGCTGATGTTCATTATTGAGTTAAAACGTCTACTATTAGCATTAGAATGGTTGGTGAAATAAATGTAAACATGTTTATGTTTTTTTGGTTGCGGGAGAAATCAAATCTCTTTAGATGACAGTATGTGTGTGATTGGGTTATTCTTGCGTAAAACAATGTGCGACATAGCATTTTGGAACGTGCAATTGTTCTTAATCTTTCGGAAACTGTTAAACGTGACAAGGCTCCTAAGCATCGCAAATGACCCAATTAGTTGTAGCATGTTCCGCCTCTGAGCGAATATAGGTGGAGTAAATGTTGTAAATGCAAGAGTGTTCATTTTTAAATTTTTGCATTTATTGTGTGCATACAAACTATTTAACACATCTTTTGTCTATATTATGTTGTTGCACATATGCTTAACAAATAATGTAAATAAACGTAGTCACGTCTGGTGAGGAAGTGTTTCCCAATTTCCGTTTAATTTATGATAATTCTGCTATATCGTGTTGAAATAATACTTTACATGCATTACTTTATTTTGTTGTTTAACAAAGTGGTGAAAAAAGTTGAATTGTAGTATACTCGTCCAGCGATTTGCCAGCTAACGTTTTTTTTTGAGTTAAAACTTTTGCTTAGAATTTGTCTGACTTTGTTATTAAATTGCATTTTAAAATATGTGATAATGATTGTTGATGTTAATTATTAAGTTAAAACTTCTGCTATTAGTATTTTGAATTTTTCATTATGCATTATGTGGATGATCTAATAGCCATCATTATGAACTATACGTTGTTAAATACATGGAAACCTAGGATGGCCAGCCTAAGTAATGAGAATTGACTATGCCAACGTATTTAACGGTATAAGTAACATTGGATTAACAGTTATAAACAAAGGTTTGTGAAATAAATGTTAAACGTGGCAAGGCTCCTAAGCATCGCAAATGACCCAATTAGTTGCTGCATGTTCCGGCTCTGAGCGAATATATGTGGAGTAGACGTTGTAAATGAAATGGTGTTCCATTTATTTTGTCCATACCAACTATTTAACAAAACATCTTTGGTCCATATTATAAACGAAAATGCTCTAAACGTTGTAAGATTGGTGTTTCGATGATTCCAAAACAAACCAACAATCAAACCTTGAATGGTAAATCAAGCGCTATGAACATGATTGCCCTAACAAGGGTATATAGGATTTAATTTATGCTTAAATTTAAATTTGATTAAGGCTCTTTAAAAATGAATCAAATATGTTTTTCAAATCAAACAGATTTTGAGAAAAATATTAAAAATTCTGTTAGAAATATTTTCTTTATAGAAAAGACTTTTCTAGATGTTTAAAAAGTCGAAACTTAAACTTGGTTTTTATTAGAAAAAGTCTCTTTTAATGTATATTCGAATATCAAGGTTTTGGAATTAAAATTTGAATATTTTGACCAGCATATTCAAATACATATTCGAATATTACATGTTGCATTGGCTTCTCTATTTTCCAAAAACAGTATATTTGAATTAAAAGTCTCTTTTAACAAAGTGGTGAAAAAAGTTGAATTGGAGTACACTCCTCCAACTATATGCCAGTAAACGAATTTGTAAGTTAAAACTTGTGCTTAGAATTTATCTGACTTTGTTATTAAGTTACAATATAAAATATGTGCCAATGATTGTTCATTATTATGTTAAAACTTCTGCTATTAGAATTTTGAGTTTTCATATGCATTACGTGGATGTTCTTATAGCGATGATTATGGAGTATACGTTTTGAAATACATGGTAACCTAGGATGGCCAGCCTAAGGAAAGTGAGGCAACTATACCAACATGTTAAACAGTATGAGTAACATTGCATTAACTGTTATAAACAATGGTTGGTGAAATAAATGTAAACATGTGTACGTGTTTTTGGTTGAGGGAGCAATCAAATCTATTTAGATGTTAGTATATGGGCGATTAGATTATTCTTCTGGAAAGTAGTGTGCGACATAGCATTTTGGAACTGTAATTGTTCCAAATCGTACGAAAATTGTTAAACGTGACATGGCTCCTAAGCATCGCAAATGCCCCAATTAGTTGCTTTATGTTTCGGCTCTGAGCAAATATATGTGGAGTAAATATAAGTGAATAGGTGTTCATTTTGATTTTTTCCATTTATTTTGTCCATACCAATTATTTAACCCATCTTTTGTCCATATTATATTGTTTCACATATATTTAACAAATAATGTAAATAGATAGAGTCACGTATGGTGTGGAAGTGTTTTTCAATATCCGTTTAATTCATTATAATGTTTCTATATCATGTTGAAAAAATACCTTAAATGTATTACGTTATTTTGCTATTTAAGAAAGTGCTAAAAAAATTTGAATTGTACTATACTCGTCGAGCGATACCCAACAAATGAATTTATGAGTTAAAACTTTTGCTTAGAATTTGTCTGACTTTGTTATTAAGTTGCAATTTAAAATATTTGCCAAAGTTGATGTTCCTTATAAAGTTAAAACTTCTGCTATTAGCATTTTGAGTTATTCATTATGCATTACGTGAATATTCTGATAGCCATGATTACGGAGTATACGTTTTAAATAGGCAAAAATACTCTTTTGGTCCTCGATCTTAAGGGTCTAATTCAATTTGGTCCTCCAACCTTTTTTGATTAAATTTGGTCCTCTAACTCATTAATCTGACCCATGTTTTCCCTTCCGTTAAAAACTACACTAAAACCGTTAACACATGCCATGTGTCACACTTGGATTGGTTTATTGATAATTAATTATAATAATATGTAAACTCATACAGCGATTTGCCAAGAAACATTTTTTTGTGAGTTAAAACTTTTGCTTAGAATTTGTTTGAATTTCTTATTAAATTGCAATTTAAAATATGTGCCAATGACGGTTGATGTTAATTATTAAGTTGAAACATCTGCTATTAGTATTTTGAATTTTTCATTATACATTATATGGATGATCTAATAGCCATCATTATGGAGTATACGTTTTGAAATAGATGGAAACCTAAGATGGCCAGCCTAAGGAAGGAGAATTGACTATGCCAACGTATTTAACGGTATAAGTAACATTGGATAAACTGTGAAAAAAAAGGTTGGTGAACTAAAGGTTAAACGTGGGAAGACTTCTTAGCATTGCAAATGACCCAATTAGTTGCTGCATGTTCCGGCTCTGAGCGAATTTATGTGGAGAGATGTTTTAAATGAAATTGTGTTCTTTTTTACTTTTTCCATTTATTTTGTCCATACCAACTATTTAACACAACATCTTTGGTCCATATTGTAAATGCAAATGCTCTAAATGCTCTAGGATTGGTGTTTCAATGATTCCAAAACAAACCAAAAATCAAGCCTTGAATGGTAAATCAAGCGATAAAGCGCTATGAAAAAGATTGCAACAACAAGGGTATATAGGATTTAATTTATGCTTAAATTTAAATTTGATTAAGGCTCTTTAAAAATGAATCAAACATGTTTTTCAAATAAAATAGATTTTCAAAAAAATATTAAAATTTCTGTTTGAAATATTTTCTTTATAGAAAAGACTTCTCTAGATGTTTGTAAAGTCGAAACTTAAACTTGGTTTTTATTAGGAAATGTCTCTTTTAATTTATATTCAAATATCAAGGTTCTAGAATTAAAATTTGAATATTTTGACCAGTATATTCGAATACATATTTGAATATGACATGTTGCCTTGGCTTCTCTATTTTCCAGAAACAGTATATTCGAATATATATTCGAATATGGCTTGCTAAATTTGAATACATATTTGAAAATGATGTTTTTCCTTGGCACCTCCACTGTCCAGAATCATTATATTCGAATATGGATCTTCTATATTCGAATATATATTCGAATATGAAGCCCTTGGAATTCAAATTTTTATGGCAGAAACTCGATATTCGAATACATATTCGAATATGAAAGTGTCATATTCGAATACATATTCAAATATGTTAATGAGTTGTTGAGTATTTTTTGTTGCCATTTTTGCTGTCTATAAAAGGGGCTTCTAACGAAAATCACAACACACACTTGCAAGCTTATTATTGAGTAGAAAAGTGCTTTTATCATCAACCCTATTAAATCAAGGGTCTTGTGCTTTGCTTAAGGTTTTCTTTGTCACTCCTTTATCTTGTTTGTTTCATTATACAAAGATCCTTTAATCAAATACACTTAGTGCTTCAAGTTTTATAATTTACTCTTTTGAGAGCTTTATATTTGTAAGTCCAAATTAAAGTGTTGAGTGCAGGTGAGGAATAGTTGTTGTTCATTGAAGGCGTGGTATCCTTCAAAGATAGTCTTAGGGTGAGGTATCCCTATTTTGAGGTCCTTACAATTGGTGGGGTATCCAATTAAGAAGGGTGCTCTTAGCTTGTAACTTGTTGTAGTTAATACAAGAGTTATTGTGTGGCGGAGATTCAAAGACTGGACGTAGGTCACAAAGTGGTTTGTTGCTGAACCAGTATAAAGCTTGGTGTTATTCTCTCTATCCCTAAACTCTTGTTTTTGTGCATTTCATAGTATCTTGGTATTCATATTTATCTTCATTTAATCTCATATATCAACTAAAATACAATTCATTCAAGCTTTGCTATTATTTGTTAAAGAATTTATGAAAAAGTTTTTAAGCTCAATTTGCTCCCTCTTCAGCATAGATGCACTTATTTTTAACAAATAATGTAAATAAATGTAGCCACGTATTGTGTGGAAGTGTTTCCCAAATTCTGTTCGATTTGTTTTAATACTGCTATATCGTATCTAACACATGCATTACGTTAATTCATTGTTTAACAAAGTAGTGAAAAAATTTTAATTGAATTATACTCGTCCAATGATACGCCAGCAAATGATTTTTGTGATTTAAAACTTTTGCTTAGAATTTGTCTGACTTTGTTATTAAGTTGCAATTTAAAATATACGCCAATGATTGTTCATGTTCATAAGTTAAAACTTCTGCTATTAGCATTTTGAATTATTTAGTATGCAATATGTGGATTTTTTTATAGCCATGATTATGGAGTATACGTTTTGAAGTACATGGAAACCTAAGATGACCATCCTAAGGAAGGAGAATCGACTATGCCAACTTATTTAACAGTATAACATTGGATTAACGGTCATAATCAAAGGGTTGTGAAATAAATGTAAACATCTGTATGTTTTTTTTTGTTGCGAGAGCAATCAAATCTCTTTACATGTCATTATGTGTGCGATTTGGTTATTCCTCTAGAAAATAGTGTGCGACGTAGCATTTTGGAACTTGCAATTATTCCTAATCGTTTAGACACTGTTAAACTCGACAATGCTACTAAGCAAAAAAAATGACCTAATTGTTACTGCATGTTCTGGTTCTATATGTGGAGTAAATGTTGTAAATGAAATGAAGTTCATTTTGATTTTTTCAATTTATTTTGTCTATACCAACTATTTAACACATCTTTTGTCCATATTATATTGTCACATATATTTTTAAAAAATAATGTAAATAAAGATAGTCACGATTGATGTGAAAGTGTTAACCCATTTCCGTTTGACAAAATACCTTACATGTATTACGTTATTTAGTTGTTTAACAAAGTGGTGAAAAAAATTGAATTGTAGTATACTCGTCTTACTATACGCCAGCAAACGAATTTATGAGTTAAAAATTGTGCTTAAAATTTATCTAACGTTTTTGTTAAGTTGCTATTAAAAATATGTGTCTATGATCGTTGATTTTCATTATTAAGTTAAAACTTCTACTATGTGTGTTGTTCATTATGCATTATATGGATGTCTGATAGCTTTGAATATGGAGTATACGTTTTGAAATACATGGAAACCTAGGATTGTCAGCCTAAGGAAAATGGGTCGACTATGCCAACGTAATTAACGGTATGAGTAACATTGGATTAACTGTTATAAACCATGGTTAGTGAAATAAATGTAAACTTGTGTATTTTTTTTGTTGCGGGAGCAATCAAGTCTCTTTAGACGTCAGTATGTGTGCGATTGGGTTATTCTTCCGGAAAATAATGTGCGACGTAGCATGTTGAGACGTGCAATCGTTCCGAGTCGTTCGGAGACTGTTAAACGTGGAAAGACTCCTAAACATCGTAGTTGACCCAATTAGTTGCTGCATGTTCCCACTTGGAGTCAATATATGTGGAGTAAAGGTTGTAAATGAAAGGGTGTTTGTTTTGATTTTTTCATTTTATTTTGTCCATACCAACTATTTAACATAACGTCTTTTGTCCAAATTATGTTGTGGAACATATTTTTTAACAAATAATGTAAATAAGCGTAGTCATGTGTGGTGTGGAAATATTTCCCAATTTCCGTTTAATGTATTATAATTCTACTATATCGTGTTTAAAAATAACTTTACATGCATTATGTTATTTTGTTGTTTAAGAAAGTGGTGAAAAAAGTTGAATTGCATTATACTCGTACAACGATTTTCTAGCAAACGTTTTTTTTTGAGTTAAAACTTTTGCTTATAATTTGTCTAACTTTGTTATTAAGTTGCAATTTAAAATATGCGCCAATGATTGTTGATGTTCATCATTAAGTAAACACTTCTGATAACCGTGATTATGGAGTATGCGTTTTGAAATACATGAAAATCTAAGATGATCAGCCTAAACAAGCAGAATCGACTATGCCAACTTATTTAACGGTATAACATTGGATTAACTATTATAAATAAAGGGTTGTGAAATAAATGTAAACATGTGTATGTTTTCTTGTTGCCAGAGTAACCAAATCTCTTTAGATGTCATTATGTGTGCGATTTGGTTATTCCTGCAGAAAATAGCGTGCGACGTAGCATTTTGGAACTTGCAATTATTCCTAATCGTTCGGATACTATTAAACGTGGCAAGGCTACTAAGCATAAAAAATGACCCAATTAGTTACTGCATGTTCCAGCTCTATATGTGGAGTAAATGTTGTAAATGAAATGATGTTCATTTTTATTTTTTCAATTTATCTTTTCTATACCAACTATTTAACACATCTTTTTTCCATATTATATTGTGGCACATATTTTTAATAAATAATATAAATAAACATAGTCACGATTGGTGTGGAAGTGTTTACCAATTTCTGTTATAATACTGCTGTGTTAAAAAATACCTTACATGCATTATGTTATTACGTTTTTTAACAAAGTGGTGAAAAAAGTTGAATTGTAGTATACATGTCCTGCGATACGCTAGCAAACGAATTTGTGAGTTAAAACTCGTCTTGAAAAAAGTGTTCATTTTGATTTTTTCCATTTATTTTGTCCATACCAACTATTTAACATAACATCTTTTGTCCATATTATGTTGTGGGACATATTTTTAACAAATAATGTAAATAAAAGTAGTCATGTATTGTGCGGAAGTGTTTTCCAATTTCCGTTTAATTTCTGTTATAATACTGCTATACTGTGTTAAAAAATACCTTACATGCATTACGTTATTACGTTTTTTAACAAAGTGGTGAAAAAAGTTGAATTGTAGTATACCCGTCCTGCGATACGCCAGTAAACGAATTTGTGAGTTAAATCTTGTGCTAAGAATTTGTCTGACTTTGTTGTTAGGTTGCAATTTAAAATTTGTCAATGATTATTGATGTTCAATATTAAGTTAAAACTTCTGCTATTAGCATTTTGAGTTGTTCATTATGAAATATGTGGATGTTCTGATTGCCATGATTATGGAGTATACGTTTTGAAATACATGGAAACCTTTCATGGCTAGCCTAAGGAAAGAGAGTCGACTATGAAAACGTTTTTAATGATACGAGTCACATTGGTTAATTGTTATAAACATGGCAAGGCTCCTAAGCGTCGTAGATGACCCAATTAGCTGCTGCATGTTCGCTCTGATAGAATATATGTGCAGTAAATATTGTAAATGAAAGTGTGTTCATTTTGATTTTTTCCTTTTATTTTTTTCATACCAACTATTTAACACATCATCTTTTGTGCATATTCTATTATGACACATATTTTTAACAAATAATGTAAATAAATGTAGTCACGTATTCTGTGGAAGTGTTTCCCAATTTCCATTTAATTTGTTTTAATGCTGCTATATGTTGTTGAAAAAAACCTTACATACATTACATTATTTCGTTGTTTAACAAAGTGGTAAAAAAAGTTGAATTTGATTATATTCGTCTAGCGAGACGCCAGCAAACGATTTTTGTGAGTTAAAACTTTTGCTTAGACTTTGTCTGACTTTGTAATTAAGTTGCCATTTAAAATCTGTGTCAATGATTGTTGATGTTCATTATTATGTTAAAACTTCTGCTATTGGCATTGTGAGTTGTTCAATATACATTGTGTTGATGTTCTGATAGCTGTGAATATGAAGTTTACTTTTTGAAATATTTGGAAACCTAGAACCGCCAGCCTAAGGAAAGTGAGTCGACTATGCCAACGTATTTAATCGTATGAGTAACATTGGATTCATTGTTATAAACAATGGTATGTGAAATAAAAGTAAACATGTCTATGTTTTTTTGGTTGCGGGAGCAATCAAGTCTATTTAGACGTCTGTGTGCGATTGGGTTTTTCTTCATGAAAACAGTGTGCGACGTAGCATGTTGAAACGTGCAATCGTTTTGAATCGTTCGAAAACTGTTAAACGTGGCAATGCTCCTAATAGTCGTAGATGACCCAATAAGTTGTTGCATGTTCCTGCTCTAAGAGAATATGTGCAGTAAATGTTGAAAATGAAAGGGTGTGCATTTTGATATTTTCCATTTATTTTGTCTATACCAACTATTTAGCACAATCTCTTTTGTCCATATTATGTTGTGGCACATATTTTTAACAAATAATGTAAATAAACGTAGTCACGTATTGTGTGGAAGTGTTTCCGAATTTCTGTTTAATTTGTTTTAATGTTGCTAAATCTTGTTGAAAGAATACCTGGAAACTGTTAAATGTGGCAAGGCTGTTATGCATCGCAAATGATCTAATTAGTTTCTGCATGTTTTGGAATTGAGCGAATATTTGTGGAGTAAATGTTGTAATTGAAAAGGTGTTCATTTATATTTTTTCTATTTCTTTTGTTCATACCAACTATTTAACATATCTTTTGTCCATATTGTATTGTTGGACATTGTTTTTAAAAAATAATGTAATTAAACGTTGTCACGTATGGTGTGGAAGTTTTTCCAAATTTCTGTTTAATTAGTTATAATGCTATTATATCGTGTTAAAAAAATATGCATTACATTATTTCGATGTTTATTAAAATGGTGAAAAAGTTGAATTGGAGTATATTCGTGTAGCGATACGCCAACAAACAAATTTGTGAGTTAAAACTTTTGCTTTGAATATTTCTGAGTTTGTTATTAAGATGATATTTAAAATATGTGCCAATAATTGTTGATGTTCATTATTAAGTTAAAATTTCTGCTATTAGCATATTGAGTTGTTCATTATGCATTAGGTGGATGTTCTGATAGCCATGATTATCAAGTATACGTTTTGAAATATGTGGAAACCTATGATAGTCAGCCTAAGGAAGGAGTGTCGACTATTCCAACTTATTTAATGGTATGAGTAACATTGGATTAACTGTTATAAATGAAATAAATGTAAAAGCGTGCATGTGTGCGATTAGGTTATTCTTCTGAAAAACAATGTGCGACGTAACATTTTTGAACGTGCAATTGTTCCTAATCCTTCGAATACTGTAAAATGTGATTAGGGTCTTGAGCGTTACAAATGACCAAATAAGTTGTTACATGTTTCGGCTTTGAGAGAATAAATGTGAAATAAATATTGTCAATGAAAGGTGTTAATTTTAATTTTTTCCATACCAACTGTTTAACATATCTTTTAACCATATTATATTGTTGTATATATTTTGAAAAAATAATATAATTAAACGTAGTCACATATAGTATGGAAGTGTTTCCCAATTTATGTTATATTTAGTATAACGCTGCTATATCGTGTTGAAAAAATACCGAACATGCATTATGTTATTTCGCTATTTAACAAAGTGGTGAAAAAAGTTAAATGGGAGTATACTCGACTGGAGATACCCAACAAAAAATATTTGAGTTAAAACTTTTGCTTATAATTTGTCTGACTTTTTTGTTAAGTTGCTAATAAAAATATGTGTCAATTATCGTTGATTTTTATTATTAAGTTAAAACTTCTGCTATTAGCATTGTGAGTGGTTCATTATGCATTATATGGATGTCAGATAGCTTTGAACATGGAGTATACGTTTTGAAATACATGGAAACCTAGGATGGCCAGCCTAAGGAAAATGAGTCGACTAAGCGAACGTATTTGACGGTATGAGTAACATTGGATTAACTATTATAAACAATGGTTGGTGAAATAAATGTAAATATGTGTATATTGGTGCGATTGGGTTATTCTTCCAGAAAACAGTGTGTGACGTAGCATTTTGAAACATGCAATTGTTCCTAATCATTTGGAAACTTTTAAATGTGGCTTGGCTTCTAAGCATCGCAAATGACCCAATTAGTTGCTGTATGTTCCGGCTCTAAGCAAATATATGTGGAATAAATGTGGTAAGTGAATGGGTATTCATTATGATTTTTTCCATTTATTTTGTCCATACAAAAAATTTAACACATCTTTTGTCCATATTATATTGTTGCACACATTTTTAACAAATAATGAAAATAGACTTAGTCACGTATAATGTGGAATTGTTTCCCATTTTCTGATTAATTTGTTATAATGCTGCTATATCATGCTGAAAAAATACCTTACATGCATTACGTTATTTCGTTGTTTAACAAAGGGGTGAAAAAAGTTGAATTGGAGTACACTCGTCCAGCGATACGACAGCAAACAAATTTGTGAGTTAAAACTTGTGCTTAGAATTTTTCTGACTTTGTTATTAAGTTGCAATATAAAATATGTGTCAATAATTGTTGATGTTATTTATTAAGTTAAAACTTCTGCTATTAGTATTTTCGTTGTTCGTTATGCATTACATGGATGTTCTGATAGCAATGATTATGGAGTATACATTTTGAAATACATGGTAACCTAGGATGATCAGCCTAAGGAAAGAGACGCGATTATACCAACGTATTAAACGGTATGAGTAATGGTGCATTAATTGTTATAAACAATAATTGGTGAAATAAATGTAACAATCTGTATGTTTTTTTGGTTGCGGGAGCAATCAAATCTCTTTAGATGTCAGTATGTGTGCGATTGGGTTATTCTTTTGGAAAACATTGTTTGACGTAGCATTTTGGAACGTTTAATTGTTCCAAATCGTTCAGAGAATATATGTGGAGTCAATGCTTAGCATTTTGGCTCCTAAGCATCGCAAATGACCCAATTAGTTGCTATTTGTTTTGGCTCTGAGAGAATATATGTGGAGTCAATGTAAGTGAATAGGTGTTCATTTCGAGTTTTTCTATTTATTTTGTACATACCAACTATTTAACACATTTTTGTCCATATTATATTGTTTCAAATAATTTTAACAAATAATGTAAATAGACGTAGTCACGTATGGTGTGGAAGTGTTTTCCAATTTTTGTTTAATTTGTTATAATGCTGCTATATCGTGTTTAAAAATTCCCTTACATCATTACGTTATTTCGTTGTTTAACAAAGTGCTAAAAAAATTTAGATTGTAGTATCATCCAGCGATACCCCAGCAAAGTTAAAACTTTTGCTTAGAATTTGTCTGACTTTATTATTAAGTTGCAATTTAAAATATGTGCTAATGATTGTTGATGTTCATTATTAAGTTAAAACTTCTGCTATTAGCATTTTGAGTTGTTCAATATGCATTATGTGGATGTTCTGATAGCCATGATTATGGAATATACGTTTTGAAATACATGGAAACCATGGATGGCCAGCCTAAGGAAAGAGAGTCAATTAAGCCAACTTATTTAACAGTATGAGTAATATTGGAATAACTGCTATAAACCATGGATAGTGAAATAAATGTAAAGATGTGTGTGTTTTCTTTGTTACAGGAGCAATCAATTCTTTTTCGACATCAGTATGTGTGCGATATAGTTATTCTTCTGGAAAATAGTGTGCGACATAGCATTTTGAACATATCTTCCGGCTATGAGTGAATAAAAGTGGAGTAAATGATTAAAATGAAAGGGTATTCATTTTGATTTTTTCCATATATTTTGTCCATACCAACTATTTAACATATCTTTTGTCCATATTATATTGTTTCACATATTTTTAATGAATAATGTAATTAAACGTAGGCACGTATGGTGTGAAAGTGTTTCTCAATTACTGTTTTATTTGTTATAATGGTGCTATATCGAGTTGAAAAAAATACCTTACATGCATTATATTATTTTGCTGTTTAACAAAGTGGTGAAAAAAGTTGAATGGGAGTATACTTGCTAGTGATACCCTAGCAAACGAATTTATGAGTTAAAACTTTTGCTTAGAATTTGTTTGATGTTGTTATTAAGTTGCAATCTAAAATATGTGCCAGTGATTGTTGATGTTCATTATTAATTTAAAACTTATGCTATTAGCATTTTGAGTTGTTCATTATGCAATATGTGGACGTTCTGATAGACATAATTATGGAGTGGGTTTTTCTAACCTGTGCAATATTGAGTTAATCTGATTGAGTTTGACAAACAATTAATGTTGTGTTTTGTTTCTACTTATGGTTTCTTAACCTGTGTTATATTGCACATGCTAGAAAAATCCTTATGGAGTAAACATTTTAAAATACAAGAAAATCTCAGTGTAACATCCCAAGAACCCATAAAAGAAACTTAAGATTAAGGGATTGGTTAGAATTTACAAAGAAAAGGAAGAAGGGTTAGATACTTTCGTATAGACCCTGTCTCAGTAATTTGGTCATAACTAGAGTTGTAGACCTCCAAATTGAGTGAAACCAAAGGCATTAGAAAGCTAACAGAATTGTCTACAAACCAATATGATATTCGAATATAATATTGGAATATGGAATTCGAATATGGTATTCGAATATGCAAGCCTATATTCGAATATGAAAGCTTATATTCGAATATGCAGGTGAGGAATTGAAAACAGGAACCCCATATTCGAATATGGTATTCAAATATGGAGCCCAAACTCTATAAATAGAGGTGCCTTGGTTCAAAAGAGGCTGTTCTTCAGATTTCCTCGCTTCTCACACTAAAAATCTTTGTTCCTAAACCAACTAAGTCATAACTCTGCAACTCTAAGGCTTCCATTTTAAAAGACTAAGATTCCAAACTGTTGATCCAGATTCAGAGGCATCTACAGCAAAGGAATCAAAATAGGAGTTTGGGCTTGGAAGTGAAGGATAAAGGATTTCGGGAATTCCAAGTAACCCTGAAAATCCCAAATCCTAAATTACTTGGAATTTAGGAACATGTGACTAGGGAATGATAGTAACATGTTATTAGGGAAATCAAACTGTTATGTTGTGATTAAAGTTTGATGTATGATTGAATTGTGAACACTATGTGTAAAATATGCATAATATGGTTGATATGGTATGATTTTGATATGCCTTATGATGATAAATGATGCATGTGATGTTGTGAAATATGTTAAAGGTATAAATAAGGTTTTCCAGAATTGAATGTGACACTAACAGGATTGAGTCCCAGTATTAGTATATTCAAATATGTATTTGAGTATGGAGTGCCATGTTCAAATAGATATATGAATATCACATGTTTGTCACATAGAATCCGAATAAATGAGAGTGTGTAATTGGATAAGAGGATACTAGAAATCCTTGTTTGTATGCTATGTTCTTAATGTGAATGTGTGATGCATTAGAACTGTAATGGAAATGCTAAAACAAAGGCTCTTCCCACTCAATAGAAGTTGAGTAAGAGGGTTAAGTTCCGCCGGAAGTAGACCGGGTAAGAGGACAGAGCAGAAAATGGAAAAGATGAGAATGTAGGGTTATCCCGAGAGAGGGAAAATAACCTGAAGTACTGGGCTATCTTCACGAGGTAGGTAGTCTAAAGTACAAAGGGTACTATCTTCACGAGGTAGATGGTTTCCTGGGCTAGCTCGAGAGAGAGTTAGTAGCCTGGCAGGAGAAACCTTGGGGGGACGCTCGCCAGGACCATGATGATGAGCTCAATACGCGTTACTACCACGTGTTTTGGTGGATTCCCGGTGCACAGGGTTTCCCGTTAAAAGAGGAAAGAAATGGAAATGGAAATTTATCATGCATACATATCCATGTGATTGAGATTATACTTGTTGTGTGTATGTTTGCTATGATTGGATTTGGGACGGTTTTCTAGTTAGACTGGCTGTAATACTGTATAAAACTGTTTTTATGGCCGACGGGTTACTCAGTTATATGTCATGCATATAACTGATGGTTACAGTATTGCAGGTGGCTCGGACTCGGAGGGTGTCAGCGCGTGAGATATTTTGCAGCCTTTTCTGTTACTTAGGTAGTCATTTGAGTCTTTGTATGGCTACCTTAAGCTGGACATATGTAGATCCTCTGGACTGTAGACAAACACTATATTTTGTTATCTATACATGTTATTAAATTCCGTTGTGTTCTGTTTTGTTTAAAAAAAAAAAACTACCCTAAAAATCTAGGTGTTACAATTTGGTATAAGAGCAGTTTGGTCATATCCGGACTGTGTTATCCCAATGCGTAACTTAAATAAAAGTCCAGAGAATTAAGTCCTGTCTTAACTTGAGATGTTGACTGTATACTATTCATTATATTGAGCCTAATCAACTCAATGTGGTGCGTTGTATGCAGGAAGACATGGCAGGCAGACCACCCGGTAGACCTCGTACTAACATCAATGCGACACCAACTCCGAGTGATTCTCAGTTAATACAGCAAATGGCACATGCCATGACTCAGATGATGGAGGCGCAAGGACGTGTAGACCGATATCAGAGTTTCAATAGACATGAACCACCCATCTTCTCTGGTGGAAGAGACCCTATGGTAGCAGAAGAGTGGCTAGATCAGTTGGAGGAGATATTCAGAATAACAAGATCTGCTAATCAGGACAAGGTAGAGCTAGCTACCTATAGACTGAGAGGAGAAGCGACACAGTGGTGGAAACGGTATCGTGATAATATGGAGGCAACAGGAGGAAATATGACATGGGAAGAATTTAAAACTCTGTTCCTGAACAAATATTTTCCCTCGAATGTGAAAGATCAGAAGGAGATAGAATTTTTGACACTGCAACAGGGGGAATGACAGTAGATGAATATGTTGCCAGATTTGAGAGTTTAGCCCGATTCTCGAATAATCTTCATAACCAACCTGATGAGGCATGGAAATCCAAGAGATTTGAACAAGGACTTAGACTGGAGGTCAGGAACTTGGTGATTACTCAACAAATACGGGAGTACCAGACCTTGATTCAGGCATGTCAGCTTGCTGAGCAATCTTTGGCCGCGGTATCGGCTTGTAGACAGTTGTTGTGGAAACGCAAGAGGGAGGAATGAAGCTCTAAGGGGAAAAAGGACAAGGAAGTGAACAAAGGCAAGAGTGCCATTTCGAAGTGTGAAAATTGCGGGAAGTTCCATAGAGGAGAATGCTACAAGAACAAGAGGACTTGCTTTATATGCCAGAAGCCGAGACACATTAGCTGGCAATGTCTAGACAAAAATCAGAAGCCAGCTGAGGACAAAGAGAAGAAGAAGAATCCCGTGAGAGGCCGAGTTTACACGCTGAATGCAGAGAAGGTTGACCATTCCAAAGATCTCATCCAAGGTATGGGATTAATCAAATCACATCCTGTTCACATCTTGTTTGATTCGGGTGCTACTCATTCATTCATTTCCTTAGATTGTGCAAAGCGAATTTTTTTTCCTATGTCTAAGCTGCCTTACAAAGTGTTAGTATCTACTCTCTCCGAAGAAAACATCTGTACAACAACCATGTGTTCCCCAGTGTTCCTAGATTTTGAAGGCAAGACTTTCTGCATAGATCTGTACTGCTTACCAATGAAGGGACTGGATGTGATCTTAGGCATGGATTGGCTCGAAGCTCACAAAGTTAAGATCGATTGCGCCGCCAAGACCGTGCATATTCCAGACAAAGGCTTGGAGATTTATTGTACGCATCATCCTATTACTGATTTTTCTAATCTGCCTAAGTATGATATTGGTCCCAAGTATTTGATTGTTTGTATGAGCAATGTTAAGAATTCGATGCGTGTTGATTCTCTCCCTATAGTCCGAGACTTTCCAGATGTATTTCCCGAAGACATAGAATCCTTGCCACCCGAAAGGGAAGTAGAGTTCTCGATTGAGTTAATTCCAGGAGCTGGACCTGTCTCTAAGGCACCATATCGAATGGCACCGTTGGAGTTAGCAGAAGTAAAGCGACAGATTGAAGAACTTATGCAGAAGCAGTTCATTAGACCAAGTGCTTCGCCTTGGGGAGCCCCAGTATTGCTTGGCAAGAAGAAAGATGGAAATTACGGCTGTGTGTAGACTACAGAGAACTGAACAAGTTGACTGTGAAGAATAAGTATCCTTTGCCGCAGATCGATGATTTACTTGATCAGTTAGGAGGAGACAAGGTGTTTTCAAAGATTGATCTTCGATCAGGATATCATCATATTAGAATTAAGCCCGAGGATATTCCTAAGACTGCTTTCCGGACGCGGTACGGTCATTATGAGTACTTGGTGATGCCGTTCGGATTGACAAATGCTCCTGCAATTTTCATGGACTACATGAACCGAATTTTCCGACCCTACTTGGACAAGTTTGTTGTGGTAGTCATTGACGATATTCTCATCTACTCCAAGACTGCAGAAGAACATTAAGAACACTTAAGATTGGTACTGGGAATACTCAGAGAGAAGCAACTGTATGCTAAGTTGGATAAATGTGATTTCTGGCTGGAGGAAGTTCAATTTTTGGGCCACGTAATTAACAAAGATGGTGTGGCTGTGGATCCAAGCAAAGTTAAAGCGGTATTGAAGTGGGAAAAACCAACCAACGCCACAGAAATTCGAAGTTTTCTGGGACTAGCAAGATACTACCGGCGATTCATCAAGGGATTCTCTCAGATTGCCATTCCGTTGACTAAGTTGACAAGGAAAGGTGTTCCGTTTGTGTGGGATGCCAAATGTGAAGACAACTTTCAGATGTTGAAGAAAAAACTGACAACAGCGCCGGTGTTGGTAATTCGTGATCCGAACAAGAATTTTCAAGTGTACTGCGATGCATCTAAGCAAGGCTTGGGGTGTGTACTTATGCAAGAAGGACAAGCTGTTGCTTACACTTCCCGACAGTTGCGACCTCATGAAGCAAATTACCCAACACATGACTTGGAGTTAGCAGCAATAGTTTTTGCGTTGAAAGTTTGGAGGCACTACTTGTACGGAGTCACATTTGAAGTGTTCAGTGACCACAAAAGTTTGAAGTACTTGTTCAATCAGAAGGAGCTGAACATGAGGCAGAGGCGATGGATAGAATTCCTGAAAGATTATGATTTTGAGTTGAAGTATCATCCGGGAAAGGCTAATGTAGTCCCTTCATCGGTAAGCAGTACAGATCTATGCAGAATGTCTTTCCTTGAAAATCTAGGAACACTGGGGAACACATGGTCATCGTATAGATGTTCTCTTCGGAGGGAGTAGATACTAACACTTTGTAAGGTAGCTTAGACATAGGGAAATAAATTCTCTTTGGACAGTCTACTGATATGAATGAGTGAGTTGCACCAGAATCAAACAGAATATTAACAGGTTTGGCTTTTGTTAATCCCGTACCTTGGATAAGATCCTTGGAATGGTCAGCCTCCTCTGCATTCAACGTATAAACTCGGCCTCTTACAGGATTCTTATTCTCCTTGTCCTCAGCTGGCTTCTAATCTTTTTCTGGACATTGCTAGTTGATGTGTCCCGGCTTCTGGCATATAAAGCAAGTCCTCTTGTTCTTGTAACATTCTCCTCTATGGAACTTCCCGCAATTTTCACACTTCAGAATGGTACTCTTGCCTTTATTTACTTCCTTGTCCTTTTTCCCCTTAGAACTTCCTTCCTCCCTCTTGCGTTTCCACAGCAGTTGTCTACTAGCCGACACCACAGCCAAGGATTGCTCAGCAAGCTGACATGCCTGAATCAAAGTCTGGTACTCCCGAATTTGCTGAGTATTTACCAAGTTCCTGACCTCCGGTCTAAGTCCTTGCTCAAATCTCTTGGATTTCCATGCCTCATCAGGTTGGTTCTGAAGATTGTTCGA
Organism: Cyamopsis tetragonoloba; assembly: GCA_037177725.1. NCBI lineage: Eukaryota > Viridiplantae > Streptophyta > Magnoliopsida > Fabales > Fabaceae > Cyamopsis > Cyamopsis tetragonoloba. The sequence goes on along the minus strand of CM074125.1, from coordinate 32,754,346 downwards.
GAATAGGGCTAAACTCTCGAATCTGGCAACATATTCATCTACCGTCATATCTCCCTGTTGCAATGTCAAAAATTCTATCTCCTTCTGATCTTTCACATTCGAGGGAAAATATTTGTTCAGGAACAGAGTTTTAAATCCCTCCCATGTCACACTACCTCCTGTTGCCTCCATATGATCACGATACCATTTCCACCATTGTGCCGTTTCTCCTCTGAGTCTATAGGTAGCTAACTCCATGTCTTGATCAGCAGATCTAGTTATTCTAAATATCTCTTCCAACTGATCTAGCCACTCTTCTACTACCATGGGGGTCTCTTCCACCAGAGAAGATGGGTGGGTCATGTCTATTAAAACTCTGATATCGGTCTACACGTCCTTGTGCCTCCATCATCTGAGTCATGGCCTGTGCCATTTGCTGTATTAACGGAGAATCACTCGGAGTTGGTGTCGCATTGGTGTTAGTACGAGGTCTACCGGGTGGTCTGCCTGCCATGTCTTCCTGCATACAACGCACCATACTGAGTTGATTAGGCTCAATATAATGAATTGTATACGGTCAACATCTCAGGTTAAGACAGGACTTAGTTCTCTGGACTTTTATTTAAGTTACGCATTGCGATAACACAGTCCGGATAGGACCAAACTGCTCTGATACCAAATTGTAACCCCTAGGATTTTAGGGTGGTTTTTTTTTTTAAAACAGAACACAGCGAAATATAATAAAATATATACATATGTCAAAATATAAGTGTTTTGTCTATAGTCCAGAGAATCTACATATGTCCAGCTAAGGTAGCCATACAAAGACTCAAATGACTACCTAAGTAACAAAACAGGCTGCAAAACTGGTCACGCGCTGACACCCTCCGAGTCCGAGCCACTTGCAATACTGTAACCGTTAGTTATATGCTCGACATATAACTGAGTAACCCGTCGGCCATAAAAACAGTTTTATAAAGTATTACAGCCAGTCTAACTGGAAAACCGTCCCAAATCCAAGCCCTACTAAACATACACACAACAAGTATAATTTCAATCACATAGATATGTATGCATGTTCATTTTCCATTTTCTATTCTTTCCTCTTTTAACGGGAAACCCTGTGCACCGGGAATCCACCAAAACACGTGGCAGTAACGCGTAATTAGCTCATCATCATCATGGTCCTGGCGAGCGTCCCCCCAAGGATCCTCCTGCCGGGCTACTAACTCTCTATCGAGCTAGCCCAGGGAACCATCTACCTTGTGAAGATAGTACCCTTTGTACTTAGAGTACCATAACTCATGAAGATAGCACAGTACTTTAGGTTATTTTCCCCCTTTTCGGGATAACCCTACATTCTCATCTTTTCCATTTTCTGCTCTATCCTCATACCCGGTCTACTTCTGGCGGAACTTAACCCTCTTACTCAAATTCTATTGAGTGGGAAGAGCCTCTTTTAACATTTCCATTTACAGTTCTAATGCATCACACATTCACATTAAGAATATAGCGGACAAACAAGGGTTTCCAGTATCCTTTTATCCGATTACACACTCTCATTTATTCGGATTCTATGTGGCAAACGTGTTATATTCATATATCTCTTTGAATATAGCATTCCATATTCAAATACATATTTGATTTTGATTGTTGATGTTAACTATTAAGTTAAAACTTCTGCTATTAGCATTTTGAGTTGTTCATTATGCATTATGTGCATGTTCTGATAGCCGTCAATATGGAGTATACGTTTTGAAATACATGGAAATCTAGGATGGTCAATGTGAAGAAGGAGAGTCCACTATACCAACGTATTGAACGGTATAAGTAACAATGGATTAACTGTTATAAACAATGGTTGGTGAAATAAATTTAAACATGTGTATGTTTTTTTGTTGTAGAAGTAAACAAATCTCTTTAGACATCAGTATATGTGTGCAATTGAATTATTCTTCCAGAAAACAGTGTACGACGTAGCATTTTGGAATGTGTAATTATTCCTAATTGATCGGAAATTATTATTGCATGTTCCATCTTTGATTTAATAAATGTGGAGTAAATGTTTTAAATGAAATTGTGTTCATTTTGATTTTTTCCATATGTTTTGTCCATACCAACTATTTAACACATCTTTTGTCGATATTATATTGCACATATTTTAACAGATAATGTAATTAAACGTAGTCACATATAGTCTAAAAGTAATTCCCGATTTCTATTTAATTTGTTATATTGTGCTATATCGTGTTGAAAAAATACCTTACATGTATTACATTATTTTGCTGGTTAACAAAGTAGTGAAAAAAGTTGTATTGGAATATACTTGTCAAGCGATACATCAATAAATGAATTTAAACTTGTGTTTAGAATTTATCTAACTTTTTTATTAAGTTGCAATTTACAATATTTGTCAATGATTGTCGATGTTCGTTATTAAGTTAAATCTTTTGCTATTAGCATTTCGTGTTGTTCATTATGCATTATGTGGATGTTCTGAAATACATGATTATGGAGTATACGTTTTGAAATACATGGAAACCTAGGATGACCCAATTAGTTGCTGCATGTTCCAGCTCTAAGCGAATATACGTGAAGTAAATGTTGTAAATAAAAGGGTGATCATTTTTATTTTTTTCATTTATTGTGTGCATACTCATTATTTAACACATGTTTTGTCCATATTATATTGTTGCACATATTTTTAACAACAAATATAAATAAACGTAGTCACGTATGTTGTGTAAGTGTTTCTCAATTTTCAATTAATTTGTTATAATTTTCAATTAATATGTTATAATGTTGCTATTACGATATTTCACTGTTTATCAAAGTGGTAAAAAAATTTGAATTGGAGGTTATTTGTCCAGCGATATGCCAGTAAACGAATTTGTAAGTTAAAACTTTTGCTTATAATTTGTCTAACTTTGTTATTAAGTCCCAATTTCAAACAAGTATCAATGATGATTGATGTTCATTATTAAGTTAAAGTTCTGCTATTAGCATTTTAAGTTGTTCATTATGCATTATGTGGATGTTCTGATAGTCATGACTATGGAGTATACGTTTCGAAACAAATGGAAACCTAGGATGGCCAGCCTAAGTAAAGAGAGTCGACTATGCTAACATATTAAACGGAATGAGTAACATCGGATTAACTGTTATAAACATGGTAAAATAAATGTAAACTTGTGTGTGTTTTTATTGTTGCGGGAGCAATCAAATCTCTTGAGACTTCATTATGTGTGCGATTGGGTTATTCTTCCGAAAAATAGTGTGCGCCGTAATGTTTTAGAACGTGTAGTTGTTCCTTATCGTGTGGAAACTGTTAAACGTCGCAAGGCTCCTAAGAATCACAAATGAACTATTTAATTGCTGCATTTTCCAGCTCTGAGCGAATATATGTGGAGTAAATGTTGTAAATGAAAGGGTATTCATTTTTATTTTTTCAATTTATTGTGTGCATACCACTATTTAACACATCTTTTGTCCATATTATATTTTTGCACATATTTTTAACAACTAAATTAAAAAAACATAGTCACGTATGGTGTGAAAGTGTTTTCCAATTTCCGTTTAATTTGTTATATTGCTACTATATTGTGTCAAAATAATACTTTACATGCATTATGTTATTTTGCTATTTAACAATGTGGTGAAAAATGTTTTATTGGAGTATACTCGTCCAGCATACCTCAGCTAACGAATTTGTGAGTTAAAACTTTTACATAGAATATGTGTGACTTTTTATTAAGTTGCAATTTAAAATATGTGTGAATGATTGATGATGTTCATTATTAAGTGAAAACTTTTGCTATTAGCATTTTGAGTTGTTCATTATGCATTATGTGGATGTTCTGATAGACATGATTATGGAGTATACGTTCTGAAACAAATGAAAACCTAAGATGGGCAGTCTAAGGAAATAGAGTCGACTATGCAAACGTATTTAACGGAATTAGTAACATTGGATTAATTGTTATAAACAATATTTTGAGACGTCACTATGTGTGCGATTGGGTTATTCTTTTGTAAAACTGTTTGCGACATAGCATTTTGAAACGTGCAATTGTTGTTAATCGTTCAGAAACTGTTAAACGTTTCAAGGCTCCTAAGCATTGCAAATGACCCAATTAGTTGTTGCATGTTGCTCTAAGCGAATATATGTGGAGTAAATGTTGTAAATAAAATGTTGTTCATTTTGTTTTTTCCATTTATTGTGTGTATACCCACTATTTAACACATCTTTTGTCCATATTATATTATTGCGCATCTTTTTTAACAACTAATGTAAATAAACATAGTCACGAATTGTGTTGAAGTGTTTCACAATTTCTATTTAATTTGTTATTATGTTACTATATCATGTCAAAATAATACTTTACATGCATTACGTTATTTCTTGTTTAACAAAGTGGTGAAAAGAGTTAATGAAAGGGTGTTTATTTTTATTTTTTCCATTTATTTTGTCCATAACTACTACTTAACACATGTTTTGTCCATATTATATTGTTGCACATATTTTTAACAACTAATGTAAATAAACGTAGTCACGTATGATGTGTAAGTGTTTCCCAATTTTCAAGTAATATATTATAATTCTGCTATATCATGTTCAAAAAATACCGTACATGCATTATGTTATTTCGCTGTTTAATAAAGTAGTGAAAACGTTTAATAGGAGTATACTTGTCTACCGATATGCCAGCATACGAATTTGTGAGTTAAAACTTGAGCTTAAATGTTTCTGACTTTGTTATTAAGTTGCGACTGAAAATATGTGTCAATGATTGTTTAGGTTTATTATTAAGTTAAAACTTCTGCTTTTAGCCTTTTGAGTTATTCATTATGCATTATGTGGATGTTCTAAAAGATGGAAACCTAGGATGGTCAGCCTAAGGAAAGAGAGTCGACTATTCTAACGTATTTAACGGAATGAGTAACATTCGATTAACTGTAATAAACAATAGTTGGTAAAATAAATGTTTTTTTTTTATCCGGGAGCAATTAAATCTCTTGAGACGTCAGAATATGTTCGATTGGGTTATTCTTTCGAAAAATAGTGTGCGACTTAGCATTTTGGAACATGCAATTGGTCCTAATCGTTCGGAAATTGTTAAACGTGTTAAGGCTCCTAAGCATCGCAAATGGCTCAATTAGTTGCTGCTTGTTCCAACTCTAAGCAAATATATTTGGAGTAAATGTTGTAAATGAAAGGGTGCTCATTTTGATTTTTTCCATTTATTGTGTGCATACCCACTATTTCACACATGTTTTGTCTATATTATGTAACGCACATTTTTTTTACAATTTATGTAAATAAACGTAGTCACGTATGGTGTGTAAGTGTTTCCCTATTTTCGATTAATATATTATAATGCTGCTATATTGTGTTGAAAAATACCGCACATGTATTACGTTATTTCGCTGTTTAACAAAGTAGTGAAAAATGTTGAATTGGAGTATAATGGTCCAACGATACGCCAGCAACGAATTTAAACTTTTACTTAGAATTTGTCTCACTTTGTTATTAATTTGCGATTGAAAATATGTGTCAATGATTGTTGATTTTCATTATTAAGTTAAAACTTCTGTTTTTAGCATTTTGAGTTGTTCATTATGCATTATGTGTATGTTCTCATAGACATCATTATGGAGTATACGTTTTGAAACACATGGAAACCTAGGATGGCCAGCCTAAGGAAAGATAGTCGACTATGCTAACGTTTTTAACGGAATCAGTAGCATTGGATTAACTGTTGTAAACAATGATTTGTAAAATAAATGTAAACTTGTGTATGTTTTTTTTGTTGCGAGAGCAATCAAATATCTTGAAACGTCAGTATGTTTGCGACTGGGTTATTCCTCTGAAAAACAGTGTACGACGTATCATTTTGAAACGTGCAATTGTTCCTAATCGTTCTGAAATTGTTAAACGTGGCAAGGCTCCTAAGCGTCGCAAATGACCCAATAAGTTGTTGCATGTTCTGGCTCTGAGACAATAAATGTGGAGTAAATGTTATAAATGAAAAGTTGTTTATTTTAATTTTTTTCAATAAATTTTGTCCATACCAACTATTTAAAACATCTGTAGTGCATATTTTATTGTTGCACATATTTTTTAAAAAAATATAATTAAATGTTGTCAAATATAGTGTGGAATTGTTTCCCTAATTAAGTATGTGTGCGTTTGAGTTATTCTTCCGGAAAATAGTGTACGATGTAGCATTTTGAAACGTGTCATTCTTCCTAATCATTTGGAAACTGTTAAACGTCGGATGGCTCCTAAGCATCGCAAATGACCCAATTAGTTTCTATATGTTTTCATTTTGATTTTTTCCATTTATTTTGTTCATACCAATTATTTAACACATCTTTTTGTCTATATTATATTGTTTAAAATATTTTTAACAAATAATGTAAATAAACGAAGTCACGTATGGTGTGGGAGTGTTTCCCAATTTCTGTTTAGTTTGTTATAATGCTGCTATATTGTGTTGAAAAAATACCTTACATGCATTACGTCATTTTGCTGTTTAACAAAGTGCTAAAAAAATTTGAATTGTAGTATACTCGTCCAGTGATACCGCAACAAAAGAATTTGTGAGTTAAAATTTTTGTTTAAAATTTGTCTGACTTTGTTATTAAGTTTCAATTTAATCTGCTATTAGCATTTTGAGTTTTTCAATATGTATTATGTAGATATTCTGATAGCTCTGATTATGGAGTATACGTTTTGAAATACATGGAAACCATGTATGGCCAGCCTAAGGAAAAAGAGTCAATTAAGCCAACTTATTTAACGGTATGAGTAAGATTGGAATAATTGTTATAAACAATGGATGGTTAAATAAATGTAAAGATGTGTGTGTTTTTTTGTTGCGGGAGCAATCAATTCTTTTTCGATATTAGTATGTGTGCGATAGGGTTATTCTTTTGTAAAATAGTGTGCAACATAGTATTTTGAAACGTGCAATTGTTCCTAACCGTTTGGAAATTGTTAAACATGGCAAGGCTCCTAAGCGTCATAAATGAGCCAATTAGTTGCTGCATATTCCGGCTTTGAGTGAATAAATGTGGAGTAAATGATTAAAATGAAAGGATATTCATTTTGATTTTTTCCATACCAACTATTTAACACATCTTTTGTCCATGTTATGTTGTTGCACATATGCTTAACAAATAATGTAAATAAACGTAGTCAAGTATGGTGTGGAAGTGTTTCCCAATTTCCGTTTAATTTATTATAATTCTTCTATAAAATTGGCCAGCCTAAGGAAAGAGAGTCGACTATGCTAACATTTTTAATAAAATAAGTAACATTGTGTATATATTTTTTTATTGTGGGAGCAATCAAATCTCTTTACACGTCAATAATTGTGCGACTTTGTTATTAAGATGCAATTTAAAATAGGTGCCAATGATTGTTGATTTTTATTGGTAAATTAAAACTTCTGCTATTATCATTTTGAGTTGCTCATTATGCATTATGTGGATGTTCTGATAGACATGAATATACGTTTTGAAATACATGGAAACCTACGATGGCCAGCCTACGGAAGGAGAGTCAACTATGCAAACGTATTTAACGGTATGAGTAACATTTGATTAACTATTATAAACAAAGTTCGATGAAATAAATGTTAACATGTGTATGTTTTTTTTGTTTGGGAGCAATCAAATCTCTTTAAATGTCAGTATGTGTGCGATTAGGTTATTCCACCCAAAAACAGTGTGAGACATAGCATTTATAAATGTGCGATTGTTTCTAATCGTTCGGAAACGGTTAAACATGGCAAGGCTCCTAAGATTCGCAAATGACCCAATGAGTTGCTGCATTTTCCAGTTTTGAGCGAATAATTGTGGAGTAAATGTTGTAAATAAAAGGGTGTTGATTTTTATTTTTTCCATTTATTTTGTCAATAACAACTACTTAACACATGTTTTGTCCATATTATATTGTTGCACATATTTTTAACAACTAATGTAAATAAATGTAGTAACGTATGGTGTGTAAGTGTTTCCCAATTTTCAATTAATATGTTATAATTCTGCTATATTGTGTTCAAAAAATACCGTACATGCATTACCTTATTTCGTTGTTTAATAAAGTAGTGAAAAAAGTTGAATAGGAATATACTGGTCCAGCGATATGCCAGCAAACGAATTTGTGAGTTAAAACTTGTGCTTAGAATTTTTCTGACTTTGTTATTAAGTTACGATTGAAAATATGTGTCAATGATTGTTGATGTTCATTATTAACTTAAAACTTCTTCTTTTAGCATTTTGAGTTGTTCATTATGTGGATGTTCTAATAGATATGATTATGGAGTATACGTTCTGAAACACATGGAAACCAAGGATGTCCAGCCTAAGGAAAGAGAGTCGACTATGCTAACGTATTTAACGGAATGAGTAACATTTGATTAACTGTTATAAATAATAGTTGGATAGTCGACTATGCTACACATACTTTTAACAAATTATGTAAATAAACGTAGTCACGTATGACGTGAATGTGTTTGCTAAATTCCGTTTAATTTGTTATAAAGTATTAAAATAATACCTCACATGGATTACGTTATTTGGCTATTTAACAACATGGTGAAAAAAGTTGAATTGGAGTAGACTTGTCCATTGATATCGAATTTGTTTTATTTTTTTTAAGTTGGAATTTAAAATATGTGTCAATTATTGTTGATGTAGTTAAAACTTTTTCTATTAGCATTTAGAGTTGTTCATTATGGACTATACGTTTTGAAATACATGGAAACCTACGTTGGCCAGCCTAAGGAATGAGAGTCGTTTATGCCAATGTATCTAACGGTATGAGTAACATTGGATTAACTTTTATACACAATAGTTTGTGAAATAAATGTAAGCATGTTTATGTATTTTTGGTTACGGGAGTAATCAAATCTCTTTAGATGACAGTATTTGAGCAATTGGGTTATTCTTGCGTAAAACATTGTGCGACGTAGCTTTTGGAATGTGCAATTGTTCCTGATCATTCGAAAACTATTAAATGTGGCAGAGTTCCAAATCATCGCAAATGACCTAATTAGTTGTTCCATGTTCCAACTCTTAGCGAATATATGTGGAGTAAATGTTGTAAATGAAATGATGTTCATTTTGATTTTTTTCATTTATTGTGTGTTATCAACTATTTAAACATCTTTTTGTCCATATTATATTGTTGCACATATTTTAAACAACTAATGTAAATAAACATAGTCACATATGGTGTGGAAGTGTTTCTCAATTTCCGTTTAATTGTTATAATACTTTACATGCGTTATTTTATTTCGTTGTTTAACAATGTGGTTAAAAAACTTTAATTGGAGTATACTCGTCCAGCGATACCCTAGTTAACGAATTTGTGAGTTAAAACTTTTACATAGAATATGTGTGACTTTGTTATTAAGTTGCAATTTAAAATATGTGTAAGTCATTGCTGAGGTTCACTATTAAGTGAAAACTTCTGCTATTAGCATTTTGAGTTGTTCATTATGCATTATGTGGATGTTCTGATAGACATGATTATGGAGTATACGTTTTGAAACACATGGAAACCTAGGATGGTCAGCCTAACGAAAGAGAGTCGACTATCCTGACGTTTTTAACGTAATGAGTAACATTGGATTAACTGTATTAAACAATGGTTTGTGAAATAAATGTAAACATGTGTATATATATTTTTTGTTGTAAGAGAAATCAAATCTCTTTAGACGTCAGTATTTGTGCGACTTGGTTATTCTTCCACAAAATAATGTGCGGCGTACCATTTTGGAATGTGCAATTGTTCCTAATCGTTTGGAAACTGTTAAACGTGGCAAGGCTCCTAAGCATCTCAAATGACCCAATAAGTTGCTATTTGTTCCAGCTCTAAGCGAATATATGTAGAGTAAATGTTGTAAATGATAGGGTGTCCCATTTTTATTTTTTCTATTTATTGTGTGCATACCCACTATTTAACACATGTTATATCCATATTATATTGTTGCACATATTTTTAACCATTAATGTAAATAAACGTAGTCACGTATGGTGTCTAAGTGTTTCCCAATTTTCAATTAATTTGTTATAATGTTGCTATATCGTGTTGAAAAAAATACATTACATGCATTACGTTATTTCACTGTTTAACAAAGTGGTAAAAAAATTTAAATTGGAGGTTACTCGTCAAGCAATTCGTTAGCAAACGAATTTGTGAGTTAAAACTTTTGTTTATTCATTATGCATTATGAGGATATTGTGATAGACATGATTATGGAGTTTACGTTTTAAAACAAATGGAAAGTTAGGATGACCAGCCTAAGTAAAGAGAGTCGACTATGCTAATGTATTTAAGGGAATGAGTAACATTGGGTTAACTGTAATAAACAATATTTGGTGAAATAAATATAAACCTGTGTATGTTTTAATTATTATGGGAGCAATCAAATCTCTTGAGACATCATTATGTGTGCGATTGAGTTATTCTTCCAGAAAACATTATGCATTATGTGGATGTTCTAATAACCATGATTATGGATTATGGAGTATACATTTTTGATATACATCGAATCCTAGGATTGCATAAGGAGAGAGAGTCGACTACGCCAAGGTATTTAACGGTATAAGTAATATTGGATTAACTGTTATAAAAATTTGTTGGTAAAATAAATGTAAACATGTGTATGTTTTTGTTTTTTGTGGGAGCAATCTAGTCTCTTTAAACGTCAATATGCAATTGGGTTATTCTTAAAGAAAACAATGTGCGACATATCATTTTTGAAAGTGAAATTGTTCCTAATCGTTCAGAAACTATTAGATGTGGCAAGGCTACTAATCATCGCAAATGACCCAATTGTTCATTTTTAGCATAGGAACAAGCGAAAGGAAATATCATCAGCTGATTATGACCTTTTGGTACACCCTTCTCTCTATCTCTATCTCTATTTTTATTAAAGCACTGCTAACTTTTTTTCTTTAAAATGCCATCTTTTTTAACTATTGCCAGCAAAACACTGCCTATGAGCTTAATGCTTTGTCCATACAATGGAAAGAGCTGTGTCAGAAAAATATTGACATCAGAGCTACGTGTGCTTCAGTTGAAATTCAAATCAATGAACTAAAAAGAGAAGCATCAGAAAGGTGACTTTGCTATTGAAATTTGTTTTTGTCGTCTGATTTCATCAAGTTTTGGTATTAATTCTTTCTATTGTTTCAGAGGCTGGAACTTGGAAGCTATCATAGAAAATGGCCAATCAGTTAATTCCCAGTTTTTAGATCCGTATGTACTCAACTAGTTTTGACTTTTGAGTGTGTGATCAAGTTGTGTAAGTGTTTTTAACAAATATTATATTGTGGCACATACTCAACAATCGGTTAATTCTTTCTTTTGTCAATATTATATTGTCGCACATATTTTTAACAAATAATGTAAATAAACGTAATCACATATTGTATGTAAGTGTTTCCCAATTTTCATTTAATTTATTATAATGCTGCTATATCGTGTTGAAAAAATACTTTACATGCATTTATTTTGTTGTTTAACTAAGAGGTGAAAAAAGTTGAGTTGGAGTAGACTCGTTCAGCGATACTGAAGCAAACGAATTTGCGAGTTAAAAATATTGCTCAGAATTTGTCTGATTTTGCTATTAAGTTGCAATTTAAAATATGTGTGAATGATTGTTGATGTTCGATAACAAGATAAAACTTCTGCTATTAGCATTTTTGGTTGTTCACTGTGCATTATCTGGATGTTCTCATAGACATGATTATAGAGTATACATTTTGAAATACATAGAAACCTAGATTGGCCAGCCTAAGGTAAGACAGTCGACTATGCCAACGTATTTAACTGTATGTGTAATGTTGTATTAATCGTTATAAATAGTGGTTGGTGAAATAAATAAAAACATGAGTATTTTTTTTTGTTGCGGGAGCAATCAAATCTCTTTAGACGTCAGTATGTGTGCAGTTGGGTTATTTTTCCGGAAAACAGTGTGCGACGTAGCATTTTGGAACGTGCAATTTTTCCTAATCTTTTGGAAACTTTTAAGCGTGGCTTTCCTCCTAAGCATCGAAAATGACCCAATTAGCTGCGGCATGTTCCAGCTCTGAGCGAATATATGTGGAGTAAATGTTGTAAATAAAAGGGTGTTCATTTTGATTATTTATATTTATTGTGTGCATACCCACTATTTAACACATTTTTTGTCCATATTATATGTGTGACTTTGTTATTAAGTTGCAATTGGAAATATGTGTGAATGATTGTTGAGGTTTATTATTAAGTGAAAACTTCTGCTATTAGCATTTTGAGTTGTTCATTATGCATTATGTGGATGTTTTGATAGACATGATTATGGAGTATACGTTTTGAAACACATGGAAACCTAGCATGGCCAGCCTAAGGAAAGAGAGTCGACTATGCTAATGTATTTAACGAAATTAATAACATTGGAATAACTGTTAAAAACAATAGTCGGTGAAATAGATGTAATCATGTGTATGTTTATATTGTTGCAGGATCAATCAAATTTCTTGAGACATCAGTATGTGTGCCATTTGGTTATTTTTCCGAAAAACAGTGTGCGACGTAACATTTTGGAACGTGCAATTGTTTCTAATCGTTCGGAAACTGTTAAACGTGTCAAGGCTCCTAAGCATCGCTAATGACCCAATTAGTTGCTGCATGTTCAAGCTCTAAGCGAATATATGTGGAGTAAATATTGTAAATAAAAGGGTGTTCATTTTGATTTTTTTCATTTATTGTGTGCATACCCACTATTTAACACATCTTTTGTCCATATTATATTGTTGCGCATATTTTTAACAATGTAAATAAACATACTCATGAAATGTGTTGAAGTGTTTCCCAATTTCCATTGAATTTGTTATTATGGTGCTATATCATGTCAAAATAATACTTTACATGCATTACGTTATTTTGCTGTTTAACAAAGTGGTGAAAAGAGTTGAATTAGAGGTTTCTCGTTTAGCGATACGCCAACAAACAAATTTGTGAGTTAAAACTTTTGCTTAAAATTTGTCTCTCTTTGTTATTAAGTTGAAATTTAAAACATGTATTAATGATTTTTGATGTTCATTAGTAAGTTAAAACTTCTGCTATTATCATTTTGAGTTGTTCATTATGCATTATGTGGACGTTCTGATAGACATGATTATGGAGTATACATTTTAAAATACATGGAAACCTAGGATGGTCAGCCTACGGAACGAGATTCGACTATGCCAACATATTTAACGGTATGAGTAACATTGGATTAACTGTTATAAACAATGGTCGGTATAATAAATGTTAACATGTGTATGTTTTTTTTGGAGCAATCAAATCTTTTTAAACGCCAGTATGTGTTTGATTAGGTTGTTCTTCCGGAAAACAGTGTGGGACGTAGCATTTATAACGTGCAATTGTTTGTAATCGTTCAGAAATTTTTAAACATGCCAGGGCTCCTAAGCATCGCAAATGACCCAATTAGTTGATGCATTTTCTAGTTTTGAGCCAATACTTGTGGAGTAAATGTTGTAAATGAAAGGGTGTTTATTTTTATTTTTTCTACTCATTTTGTCCGTAACAACTAGTTAACACACGTTTTGTCCATATTATATTGTTGTACATATTTTTAACAACTATTGTAAATAAACGTAGTCAGTTATGATGTGTAAGTGTTTCACAAGTTTCAATAAATATGTTATAATGCTGCTATATCGTGTTCTAAAAATACCATACATGCATTACGTTATTTCGCTGTTTAATAAAGTAGTGAAAAAAGTTGTCCAGCGATACGCCAGCAAACGAATTTGTGAGTTAAAACTTGTGTTTAGAATTTGTTTGACTTTGTTATTAATTTGGGATTGAAAATATGTGTCAATGATGGTTGATGTTCATTATTAAGTTAAAACTTTTTCTTTTAGCATTTTGAGTTGTTCATTATGCATTATGTTAATGTTCTAATAGATATGAATATGGAGTATACATTCTAAAACACATGGAAACCTAGGATGGCCAGCCTAAGGAAAGAGAGTCGACTATGCTAACGTATTTAACGGAATGAGTAACATTGAATTAACTGTTATAAACAATAGTTGGTAAAATAAATATGTTTTTTTTTTATGCGGGAGCAATTAAATCTCTTGAGACGTCAGAATGTGTGCGATTGAGTTATTCTTCCGGAAAACAGTGTGCGACTTAGCATTTTGGAACATGCAATTGGTCCTAATCGTTCGGAAATTGTTTAACGTGTGAAGGCTCCTAAGCATCACAAGTGACCCAATTAGTGGCTGCTTGTTCCAGCTCTAAGCGAATATACCTGGGGTAAATGTTGTAAATGAAAGGTTGTTCATTTTGATTTTTTCCATTTATTGTGTGCATACCAACTATTTCCCACATGTTTTATCCATATTATGTTGTTGCACATTTTTTTAACAACTTATGTAAATAAACGTAGTCACGTATGGTGTGTGAGTGTTTCCCAATTTTTGATTAATATGTTATAATGTTGGTGTTGAAAAAATACCGTATATGCATTACGTTATTTTGCTGTTTAACAAAGTAGTGAAAAAAGTTGAATTGGAGTATACTTTTACAGCGATACTCTAGCAAACGAATTTATGAGTTAAAACTTGTGCTTAGAATTTGTCTGACTTTGTTATTAAGTTGCGATTGAAAATATTGTCAATGATTGTTGATTTTCATTATTAAGTTAAAACTTCTGTTTTTAGCATTTTGAGTGGTTCATTAAGCATTATGTGGATGTTCTGATACACATGATTATGGAGTATACATTTTGAAACAGATGGAAACCTAGCATGTCCAGCCTAAGGAAAGAGAGTCGACTATGCTAACGTTTTGACCGGAATCAGTAACTTTAGATTAACTGGTATAAACAATGGTTGGTAAAATAAATGTAAACTTGTGTATGTTTTTTTGTTACGGGAGCAATCAAATCTCTTGAGACGTCAGTATGTGTGCGATTGGATTATTCTTCCAGAAAACAGTGTGCAACGTAACATTTTGGAACGTGCAATTGTTCCTAATCGTTAGGAAACTGTTAAACGTGACAATGCTCCTAAGCGTCACAAATGACCCAATTAGTTGCTGTATGTTCTGGCTATTAGTTAATAAATGTGGAGTAAATGATTAAAATGAAAGGGTATTTATTTTGATTTTTTCCATATATTTTATCCATACCAACTATTTAACACATCTTTTGTTCATATTATATTGTTTCACATATTTTTAACCAATAATGTAATTAAACATAGGCACATATGGTGTGGAAGTGTTTTCCAATTTTCGTTTAATTAGTTATAACGATCCTATATCATGTTGAAAAAATACCTTACATGCATTACGTTATTTCATTGTTTAACGGTGAAAAAAGTTGAATTGGAGTACACTCGTGAAGCGATAAGCCAACAAAAGAATTTGTGAGTTAAAACTTGTGCTTAGAATTTATCTGACTTTGTTATTAATATTAAGTTGCAATTTAAAATATGTGCCAATGATTGTTAATGTTCATTATTAAATTAAGACTTCTGCGATTAGCATTTTGAGTTGTTCATTATGCATTTTGTGGAAGTTCTGATAGACATGATTATGGAGTATACGTTTTGAAATAAATGGAAACTTAGGATGACCAGCCTACTGAAGGAGATTCGACTATGCCATCGTACTTAAGAGTAACATTGATTGAACTGTAATAAATAATGATTGCTGAAATAAATGCAAACAAGTGTCTCTTTTTTTTGTTGCAGGAGCAATCAAATCTATATAGACATCAGTTTGTGTGCGATTCGATTATTCTTGTGGAAAATAGTGTGCAATGTAGCATTTTGAAACGTGCAATTGTTCCTAATCGTTCTGAAACTGTTAAACATGGCAAGGCTCATAAGCATCGAAAATGACCCAATTAGTTCCTACATGTTCCGACTCTGAGCGAATATATGTAGAGTAAATGTTGTAAATGAAAGAGTGTTCAATTTGATCTTCTCCATTTATTTTTCTATATAAACTATTTAACACGTTTTTTTCAAATTATTTTAATGCACATATTTTTAACAAATAATGTAAATAAACGTAGTCACGTATGATGTGGAAGTGTTTCCTAATTTATGTTTAATTTATTATAATGCTGCTATATCGTGTTGAAAAAATATCTTACATGCATTACATTATTTCTCTGTTTAACAAAGTGGTGAAAAAAGTTGAATTAGAGTTTACTCGTCCAGCGATACCCCAACAAATGAATTTGTGAGTTAAAACTTGTGCTTAGAATTGGTCTAACTTTGTTATTAAGTTGCAATTTAAAATGTGTCAATGATTGTTGATGTTCATTATTAAGTTAAAACTTCTGCTATTAGCATTTTGAGTTGTTCACAATGCATTAGGTTGATTTTTCAAGTAGTGTAGGATTAACTGTTACAAACAATGGTTGGTGAAATAAATGTAAATATCTGTATGCTTTTTGTTGTTGCGGGAGCAATCAAATTTCTTTACACATCAGTATGTGTGAGATTAGGTTATTCTTTTGAAATACAGTGTGTGACGTAGCATTTTTTAACGTCCAATTGTTCCTAATCCTTCTAATACGATAAAATGTAACAAGGCTCCTAAGCGTTGCAAATGACAAAATAACATGCTACATGTTTTGGCTCTGAGAGAATAACTGTGGAGTAAATATTGTAAATGAAAGGGTGTTAATTTTAATTTTTTCCATAATTTTATTCCATACAAATTGTTTAACACATCTTTTATCTATATTATATTGTTGCACGTATTATTAAAAAATAATATAATTAAATATAGTCACATATAGTATTGAAGTGTTTCCCAATTTAAGTTTAATTTAGTATAACGCTACTATATCGTGTTGAAAAAAATACCTTACATGCATTAGGTTATTTTGCTATTTAACAAAGTGGTAAAAAAAGTTAAATGGGAGTATACTTGTCTAGCGATACCCCAGCAAACAAATTTGGGAGTTAAAACTTTTGCTTAGAATTTTTCTGACTTTGTCATTAAGTTGCAAATTAAAATATATGTCAATGATTGTTGATGTTCATTAATAAGATAAAACTTTTGCAATTAACATTTTTAGTTGTTCATTGTGCATTATCTGGATGTTCTGATAGACATGATTATAGAGTATACGTTTTGAAATACATGGAAACCTAGATTGGCCATCCTAAGGTAAGACAGGTGACTGTTTCAACGTATTTAACAGTATGTGTAATATTGGATTAACCGTTATAAACAGTGGTTAGTGAAATAAATGTAAACATGAGTATTTGTTGAGGGAGAAATCAAATCTCTTTAGACGACAATTTGTGTGCGGTTGGGTTATTTTTCCGGAAAACAGTGTGCGACTTAGAATTTTGGTTCGTGTAAGTGTTTTTAATCATTTGGAAACTTTTAAATGTGGTTTCTAAGCATCTTAAATGACCCAATTAGTTGTTGTATGTTCCGGCACTGAGTAAATATATGTGGAGTAAATGTGGTAAGTGAATGGATGTTCATTATGATTTTTTCCATTTATTTTATCCGTACAAAAAAATTAACATATCTTTTGGTGTGGAAGTGTTTCCCAATTTATTTTTTCCACACCATTTATTTTTTCCATTTATTATATTGTTGAACATATTTATAAACTAAGTCACTTATGGTGTGAAAGTGTTTCCCAATTTCTGATTAATTTGTTATCATGCTGCTAACTTGTGTTGAAAAAATATCTTACATGCATTATGTTATTTCGCTATTTAACAAAGTGCTAAAAACATTTGAATTATAGTAGACTCGTTCAGCGATACCCAGCAAACGAATTTAAAATGTGTCAAAGATTGTTATGTTCCTTATTAAGTTAAAACTTTTGCTATTAGCATTTTGTGTTATTCAATATGCATTATGTGGATGGTGTGATAGGCATGATTATGGAGTATACGTTTTGAAATACATGGTAACCTAGGATGGCCAGCCTAAGGAAAGAGAGGCGACTATACCAACATATTAAACGGTATGAGTAACGTTGCATTTACTGTTATAAACAATGGTTGGTGAAATAAATGTAAACAAGTTTTTTGGTTGCGGGAGCAATCAAATCTCTTTAGATGTTACTATGTATGCGATTGGGTTATTCTTTTTGTAAAACACTGTACGACGTAGCATTTTGGAATGTGTAATTGATCCAAATCGTTCGGAAATTGTTAAACGTGGCATGGCTCCTAAGCATCGCAAATGACCCAATTAAATGCTATATGTTTCGGCTTTGAGTGAATATATGTGGAGTAAATGTAAGTGAATAAGTATTCACTTTGATTTTTTCAATTTATTTTGTCCATACCAACTATTTAACACATCTTTTGTCCATATTTTTAACAAAAAATGTAAATAGACGTAGTCAAGTATGTGTGGAAGTGTTTCCCAACTTTCATTTAATTTGTTATAATACTGCTATATCGTGTTGAAAAAATACCTTACATGCATTACGTTATTTCGCTGTTTAACAAAGTGCTAAAAAATTTGAATTGTAGTATAGTCGTCTAGCGATACCCCAGCAAACGAATTTATGAGTTAAAACTTTTGCTTATAATTTGTGGACTTTGTTATTAAGTTGCAATTTAAAATATGTGCCAATGATGGTTGATGTTCCTTATTAAGTTAAAACTTCTGCTATTAGCATTTTGAGTTGTTCAATATGCATTATGTGGATGTTCTGATAGCCATGATTATGGAGTATACGTTTTAAATTACATGGAAACCATGGATGATTGTTATAACTGTTAAGTCGACTTATTTAATGGTAAGACTAAAATTGGAATAACTTTTATAAACAATGGATGGTGAAATAAATGTAAAGATGTGTGTGTTTTATTTGTTGCGGGAGCAATCAATTCTTTTTCAACATCAGTATCTGTGCGATAGGGTCTTCTGGAAAATAGTGTGTGACATAGCATTTTGATACGTGCAATTATTCCTAATCGTTCAGAAACTATTAAAGGTGACAAGGCTCCTAAGCGTCACAAATGACCCAATTATATGCGAATAGTATTCGAATATGCAAGCTAATATTTGAATATGCAGGTGAGGAACTGAATACAAGAGCCTTATATTCAAATATATATTCGAATATGGACCCCAAAGTCTATAAATAGGGGTGCCTTGTCTCTAAACTGGCTGTTCTTCAGTTTCTTCACTTCTCACACTCCTAAAACCTCTGTTCCCAAACCAACTACATCACAACTCTTCGACCCTAAGGCTTCTATCTCAAAAGACTAAGGTTCCAAACTGTTTGATTCAGATTCAGAGGCAACTACGGCAAAGGAACCAGAGTAGGAGATTGGATCTGGAAGCTAAAGGACAATGGATTCAGGGAGTTCCAGGTAACCCTGGAAACCCCAAATCCTTAAATACTTTGAATTTTGGAACATGTGACTAGGAAACGATAGGAACATGCTATTAGGGGAAATCAAACTAATATGTTTTGTTTAAAGTTTGCTAAATGATTGAATTATGCCTACTATGTTTGAAATATGCATGATATGATCGATATGTGTATGAATTTGATAGGCTTTATGTTGATGAATGATGCATGTGATATTGTGAAACATGTTAAAGGTATAAATAAGGTTTTGCAGAGTTAAATGTGACACTAACTGGGAGTTTGATATTGAGTTGATTTCAAATAGACTAAGTCCCGATATTGGTATGTTCAAATATGTGTTTGAATATGGAATGTCATGTTCAAATAGATATATGAATATAATATCTCTGTTGCATAGGATCCGAGTATATGAGTCGGATAAGAGGATACTGAAAACCCTTGTTCATACGCTATGTTCTTAATATAACTATGTGATGCATTAGAACTGAAAATGGTAACGTTAAAAGAGGCTCTTCCCACTCAATAGATATTGAGCAAGAGGGTTAAGTTCCACCGAAAGTAGATCGGGTAAGAGGACAGAGCAGAAAATGGAAAAGATGAGAATGTAGGGTTATCCCGAAATGGGGAAAATAACCTGAAGTACTGAGCTATCTTCACGAGGTAGGTAGTCTAAGTATAAAGGGTACTATCTTCACGAGGTAGATGGTTCCCTGGGCTAGCTCGAGAGAGAGTTAGTAGCCCGACAGGAGGATCCTTGGAGGACGCTCGCGAGGACCGTGATGATGATGAGCTCAATACGCGTTACTGCCATGTGTTTTGGTGGATTCCCGGTGCACAGGGTTTCCCGTTAGAAGAGGAAAGAATTGAAATGGAAAATGAACATGCATACATGTCTATGTGATTGGTATTATTATTTGTTGTGTGTATGTTTGGTAGGGCTTGGATTCGCCGTGGGGAGCCCCAGTATTGCTTGTCAAGAAGAAAGATGGGAAATTACGGCTGTGTGTAGACTATAGAGAGCTGAATGAGCTGACAGTGAAGAATAAGTATCCTTTGACGCGGATTAATGATTTACTTGATCAGTTAGGGGGAGCCAAGGTGTTTTCAAAGATTGATCTTCGATCAGGATATCATCAAATCAGAATCAAGCCTGAAGATATTCCTAAGACTGCTTTCCGGACGCGGTACGATCATTATGAATACTTGGTGATGCCGTTCGGATTGAGAAATGCTCGTGCAATTTTCATGGACTACATGAACCGGATTTTTTGACCTTACTTGGACAAGTTTGTTGTAGTCTTCATTGACGATATTCTCATCTACTCCAAGACTGCAGAAGAACATGTAGAACACTTAAGATTGGTGCTAGGAATACTCCGAGAAAAGAAACTGTATGCTAAGTTTGATAATGTGATTTCTGGCTAGAGGAAGTTCAATTTCTAGGCCACGTGATTAACAAAGATGGTGTGGCTGTGGATCCCAGTAAAGTCGAAGCCGTGATGAAGTGGGAAAGACCAACCAATGCCACAAAAATTGGAAGTTTCCTAGGACTGGCAGGATACTATCGGCAATTCATCAGAGGATTCTCTTAGATTGCCATTCCCTTGACTAAGTTAACTAGGAAGGGTGTTCCGTTTGTGTGGGATGCCAAGTGCAAAGACAGTTTTCAATTGTTGAAGGAAAAGCTGATAACAGCACCGGTGTTGGTAATTCCTGATTCGACCAAGAATTTCCAAGTATACTGCGATGCGTCTAAACAAGGCTTGGAGTGTGTACTTATGCAAGAAGGACAAGCAGTTTCTTACACTTTGCGACAGTTGCGACCGCATAAAGCAAATTACCTAACGCATGTCTTGGAGTTAGCTGTAGTAGTTTTTGCGTTGAAAGTTTGGAGGCACTACTTGTTCGGAGTCACATTTGAAGTGTTTAGTGACCACAAAAGTTTGAAGTATTTGTTCAATCAGAAGGAGCTGAACATGAGACAGAGGCGATGGATGGAATTACTGAAAGATTATGATTTTGAGTTGAAGTATCATCCAGGAAAGGCTAATGTAGTGGCCGATGCCTTAAGCAGGAAATCCTTACACATGTCGACTATGATGATTCACCAGATGGAGCTCTTGGAGAAATTCAGAGACCTGCACTTGGATGTGTCTTGCTATGATGATAGCATCTTTGTGTATAAGCTTGACTTGAAGAATACACTCAGAGATAGATTTCGAGAAGCACAGCAACGAGATTATGAGTTACAAAAGTTCAAGGAGCAAGATGATTTCTCTATAACTAGTGATGGGGTGATCTTATTTAGAGACAAGGTGTGTATTCTGAATAATGCAGAAGTCAAGAAAATAATGCTTGAAGAAAGTCACAGTAGCCAATACTCGGTACATCCTGGAGCTACAAAAATGTACCAAGCCATGAAGAAGGTATTCGGGTGGCCTGGAATAAAGAAAGATATTGTAGAATTCGTCTCCAAGTGTCTTCCTTGCCAGAAAATTAAAGTTGAACATCAAAGACCCTCTGGACCGCTTCAACCATTGGAAATTCCAGAGTGGAAATGAGAGTCAATAGCCATGGACTTTGTGGTTTGATTACCCAGAACGCCAGCAGGACACGACTCAATCTGGGTTATCATTGACAGATTGACTAAGACTGCCCACTTTTTGCCCGTCAAGACCACTTATTCCGTGGAGAAGTATGCCAAGTTGTATATTGCAGAGATAGTCCGACTACATGGAGCACCGACCAGTATTATCTCAGACAAAGACCCTAAGTTTACTTCTCGGTTTTGGGGAGCATTGCAGAAAGCTTTTGGGACTCGGCTACATCTGAGTACTTCTCACCATCCCCAAACCGACGGACAATCCCAAAGAACAATACAGACCTTGGAAGATATGTTGTGGGCTTGTGTACTAGAAGAAGGCGGTGACTAGGGAAAGTATTTTCCATTAGTTGAGTTTGCCTATAACAACAGCTTTCATTTGAGTATAGGCATGGCGCCCTATGAAGCACTCTACGGGAGAAAATTTCAGTCGCCAGTTTGTTGGTTTGAAACAAGAGAAAAGTTGTTATTGGGGCCGGATTTGGTGCAAGAAACAACAGACAAGATTGGGCGTATCAAGGAAACGTTAAAAAAAGCCCAAGACCGCCAGAAGTGTTATGCAGATCAACGGAGAAAGCCTCTAGAATTTGAAAAAGGAGATCATGTGTTTTTGAAGGTCACACCTTACACCACTGTTGGCAGAGCGATGAAAACAAAGAAGTTGCAACCTCGATTCATTGGTCCTTATCAGATTCTCCGGAGAGTAGGACATGTTACTTATCAACTCGCTTTGCCACCTCATCTATCGAACCTTCATGACGTATTTCACGTATCCCAACTCCGAAAGTACGTGTCTGATCCATCGCATGTTTTGGAAACTGATGACATTCCGTTGAAGCCCAACATCTCATATCAGTTGAAGCCTATGAGGATTTTAGACCGAGGAGAGAAAACATTAAGGAACAAGGTGATTCCATTAGTGAAGGTCCTTTGGGAGAACATTGATTCCTTAGAAATCACTTGGGAGAAGGAACAAGATATGAGAAGCACGTATCCAGAATTATTTACATAGTCGAGGTAATTGCTAATTTTGAGGGAAAAATATTTTAAGGGGATAGAATTGTAACATCCCGAAAATCCATAAAAGAGGATTAGGACTTAAAGGGATTTGGTTACAAATTACAAAGAAAAAAAGGAAAGAAGGATTAGTTGAAAATAGAAAGGTCAAAAGAGGGACAAAGATGACATGAATATTTGAATATGAACTGTCATATTCGAATAATATTCGAATAGTATTTGAATATGCATGTCCATATTCGAATAGTATTCGAATATGCAAGATAATATTCGAATAGTATTCGAATGTGCAAGCTAATATTCGAATATGCAGGTGAGGAACTGAATACAAGAGCCTTATATTCGAATATATATTCGAATATGGACCCCAAAGTCTATAAATAGGGGTGCCTTGTCTCCAAACTAGCTGTTCTTCAGTTTCTTCACTTCTCACACTCCTAAAACCTCCGTTCCCAAACCAACTACGTCACAACTCTTCGACCCTAAGGCTTCCATCTCAAAAGACTAAGGTTCCAAACTGTTTGATTCAGATTCAGAGGCAACTACGGAAAGATAACTGGAGTAGGAGATTGGATTTGGAAGCTAAAGGACAAAGAATTCAGGGAGTTCCAGGTAACCCTAAAAACCCCAAATCCTTAAATACTTTGAATTTTGGAACATTTGACTAAGAAACGATAGGAACATGCTATTAGGGGAAATCAAACTAATATGTTTTGTTTAAAGTTTGCTAAATGATTGAATTATGCCTACTATGTTTGAAATATGCATGATATGATTGATATGTGTATGAATTTGATAGGCTTTATGTTGATGAATGATGCATGTGATATTGTGAAACATGTTAAAGGTATAAATAAGGTTTTCTAGAGTTAAATGTGACACTAACTGGGAGTTTGATATTGAGTTGATTTCAAATAGACTAAGTCCCAGTATTGGTATGTTCAAATATGTGTTTGAATATGTAATGCCATGTTCAAATAGATATATGAATATAATATCTCTGTTGCATAGGATCCAAGTATATGAGTCGGATAAGAGGATACTGAAAACCCCATGTTTTTACGCTATGTTCTTAATATAACTATGTGATGCATTAGAATTGAAAATGGAAACGTTAAAAGAGGCTCTTCCCACTCAATAGATATTGAGCAAGAGGGTTAAGTTCCACCGGATGTAGACCGGATAAGAGGATAGAGCAGAAAATGGAAAAGATGAGAATGTAGGGTTATCTCGAAAGGGGGAAAATAACCTGAAGTACTGAGCTATCTTCACGAGGTAGGTAGTCTAATTACAAAGGGTACTATCTTCAGCAGGTAGATGCTTCCCTAGGCTAGCTCGAGAGAGACTTAGTAGCTCGGCAGGAGGATCCTTGGGGGAGGCTCACCAGGACCGTAATGATGATGAGGTCAATACGCGTTACTGCTACGTGTTTTGGTGGATTCCCGGTGCATAGGTTTTCCCATTAAAAGAGGAAAGAATTGAAATGGAAAATGAACATGCATACATGTCTATGTGATTAGTATTATTATTTGTTGTGTGTATGTTTGTTAGGGCTTGGATTTGGGACGGTTTTCTAGTTAGACTGCTGTAATACTGTATAAAACTATTTTCATGGCCGACGGGTTACTCAGTTATATGTCGAGCATATACCTGACGGTTACAGTATTGCAGGTGGCTCGGACTCGGAGGGTGTCAACGCGTGAGAAGTTTTGCAGCCCTTTTCTGATACTTAGGTAGTCATTTGAGTCTTTGTATGGCTACCTTAGCTGGACATGTGTAGATTCTATGGAATGTAGATGAAACACTTGTATTTTGATATATGTATATATTTTATTATATTTTGCTGCGTTTCGTTTTGTTAAAAAAAAAAACTACCCTAAAAATCTAAGTGTTACAGCAATCATTGTTTTTTTTTGTAGCGGGAGCAATCAAATGTCTTTAGACGTCTGTATGTGTGCGATTGTGTTATGTTTACCAAAAACAATGTGCGACGTAGCATTTTGGAACGTGCAAAATTTCCTAATAATTTGGAAACTATTAAACGTGGCATGGCTCCTAAGTATCGCAAATAACTCAATTAATTGTTGTATGTTCCCGCTTTTAACAAATATATGTGGAGTAAATGTGGTAAGTGAATGGGTGTCCATACCAACTATTTAACACATCTTTTGTCCATATTATATCTTTGTTATATTTATAAAAAATAATGTAAATAGACGAAAGTCACGTATGGTGTGAAAGTGTTCCCCAATATTTGTTTAAATTGTTATAATTCTGCTATATCGTGTTGAAACGTACCTTACATGCATTACATTATTTTGCTATTTAACAAAGTGGTGAAAAAAGTTGAATTGGAGTATACCCGTCCAACGATATGCCAGCAGACGAATTTGTGAGTTAAAACTTGTGCTTAGAATTTGTCTGACTTCAATATTAAGTTGCAATTTAAAATATGTGTCAATGATTGTTGATATTCATTATTAAGTTAAAACTTCTGCTATTAGCATTTTGAGTTGTTCACAATGCATTATGTGGATCTTCTGAGTACTGTAGAATTAACTGTTACAAACAATGGTTGGGCAAATAAATGTAAACATGTGTATGCTGTTTTTGCAGGAGCAATCAAATCTCTTTAGACGTCAGTGTTTGTGCAATTGAGTTATTCTGCCGGAAAACAATGAGCGACGTACCATTTTAGAATGTGCAATGGTTTCTAATCGTTTAGAAACTGATAAACGTAGCAAGGCTCCTCAGCGTCGCAAACGACCTAATTAATTGGTGAAATAAATATAAACAAGTGTATGTTTTTTGTTGCGGGAGCAATCAAATCACTTTAGACGTCAGTATGTGTGCGATTAAGTTATTCTTCCAGAAAGAAGTGTGCGACGTATCATTTTGGAACAGGCATTTGTTCCTAATCGTTCAGAAACTATTAAAGGTGGCAAGGCTCCTAAGCATCGCAAATGACTCAATTAGTTGTTGCATGTTCCGACTCTGAGCGAATATATGTGGAGTCAATGTTGTAAATGAAAGGGTGTTCATTTTGGTTTTTTTGATTTATTTTGTCCATAGCAACTATTTAACAGCTCTTTAATCCATCTTATATTGTTGCACATATTTTTAACAAATAATGTAAATAAACGTAGTCATATAAGGTGTGGAAGTGTAACCCAGTTTCCTTTTAATTTTTTATAATGTTGCTATATCGTGTTGAACTAATACCTTACATGCATTAAGTAATTTTGTTGTTTAACAAAGTGGTGAAAAAAGTTGAATTGCAGTATACTCATCCAGCGATACCCAGCAAACGAATTTTTGAGTTAAAACTTTTTCTTTGAATTTGTCTGACTTTGTTTTTAAGTTGCAACTGAAAATATGTACCAATGATTTTTAATGTTCGTTATTAAGTTAAAATTTCTGCTATAAGCATTTTGAGGTCTTCATTATGAATTATGTAAATGTTCTAATAGCCATGATTATGGAGTATACATTTTGAAACATTTTGAAATACATGTAAACCTAGGATGGCTAGTTTAAGGAAGGAGAGTCGACTATGCAAATGCATTTAACGGTATGAGTAGGATTAACTTTTATAAACAATAGTTGGTGAAATAAATGTAAATATGTGTATGTTTTATTTGTCGCGGGAGGAATTAAATCTCTTCAGACATCAGTATGTGTGCAATTGGGTTATTCTTTTATGGGATTTAGCATATTGAAACGTGCAATTGTTCCTAATCATTCGGAAACTGTTGAACGTTGCAAGGATCCTAAGCATAAGAAATGACCAAATTTGGTACTGCATGTTTCGGATCTAAGCAAATATATGTGGGGTAAATGTTGTAAACAAAAAGGAGTTCATTTTAATTTTATCCATTTATTTTGTCGATACCAACTATTTAACGCATCTTTTGCCCATATTATATTTTTGCACATATTTTTAACAAATAATTTAAATAAAGGTAGTCATGTGGAAGTATTTCCCAATTTCCGTTTAATTTGTTATAATGCTGCTGTATCGTGTTGTAAAAAATACCTAACAAGAATTACATTATTTTGTTGTTTAACAAAGTGGTGAAAAAAGTTGAATGTGAGTATACTCGTCCAGCGATACACAGCAAACAAATTTGTGAGATAAAACATGTACTTATCATTTGTTTGACTTTTTTATAAAATTACAATTTAAAATATGTGTCAATAACTGTTCATTTTCATTAAGCATTATGTGGATGTTCTGATAACCTTTATTATTGAGCATACATATTGAAATACATCGAAACCTACGATCACCAGCCAATGGGAGGAGAGTCGACTATGCCAACGTATTTAATGCTATAAGTAACATTGGAGTAATTGTTATAAAAAATGGTTGGTAGAATAAATGTAAACAAGTATGTTTTTTTGTTGCGGGAGCAAGTAAATCTCTTTAGACGTTAGTATGTGTGCGATTGGAACGTGCAATTGTTCTTAATCGTTCAGAAACGGTTAAACGTGGCAAGGCCCCAAAACTTCGCAAATGACCCTGTTATTGCTGCATGTTCCGACTCTGAGCGAATATTTGTGGAGTAAATGTTGTGAATGAAATGGTGTTCATTTTGATTTTTACCATTTATTGTGTGCATATCAACTATTTAACACATCTTTTGTTTATATTATGTTTTTGCTCATATTTTTAACAAATAATGTAAATAAACGTAGTCACGTATGGGGTGGAAGTATTTCCCAATTTTCTTTTAATATGTTATAATGCTGCTTTATCGTGTTGAAAAAATACCCTACACGCATTATGTTATTTTGTTGTTTATAAAGTGGTGAAAAAAGTTGAATTAGAGTATACACGTCTAGCAATACGCAAGCAAACGAATTTGTGAGTTAAAACTTGTACTTAGAATTTGTCTGACTTTGTTGTTAAGTTGCAATTTAAAATATGCGTCAATGATTGTTGATGTTCATTATTAAGTTAAAACTTTTCCTATTATCATTTTGAGTGGTTCATTATGCATTAGGTGGATGTTCTGATAGACATGATTATGGAGTATACATTATGAAATACATGAAAACCTAGGATGGCCACCCAACGGAAGGAAAGTTGACTATGCCAACGTATTTAATTGTTATAAACAATGGTCGGTGAAATAAATGTTAACATGTGTGTTTTTTTGTTTGGGAGCAATCAAATCTCTTTAAACGTCCAATTGTTTCTCATCGTTTGGAAACTGATAAACATGGCAATGCTACTAAGCATCGCAAATGACCGAATTAGTTGCTGCATTTTTCAATTTTGAGTAAATACTTGTGGAGTAAATGATGTAAATGAAAGGGTGTTTATTTTTATTTTTTCCATTTATTTTTTCCATACCAACAATTTAACACATCTTTGGTCCTTATTATATTGTTGCACATATTTTTAACAAAATAGGCGTAGTCACGTATGGTGTGGAAGTGTTTCAAATTTCCGTTTAATTTCTTAAAATGATCCTATATCGTGTTGAAAAAATACCTTACATGCATTACGTTATTTTGTTGTTTAACAAAATGATAAAAAAAGTTAAATGATAGTACACTCGTCAAGCGATAAGCCAACAAAAGAATTTGTGAGTTAAAACTTGTGTTTAAAATTTATCTGAATTTGTTATTAAGTTGCAATTTAAAATATGTGCCAATGATTGTTGATGTTCATTATTGAGTTAAAACTTCTCCTATTAGCATTTTTAGTTGTTCATTATGCATTATGTGGACGTTCTGACAGACATGATTATGGAGTGGGTTTTTCTAACATGTGCAATATTGAGTTAATGTGATTGAGTTTGACAAACAATTAATGTTGTGTTTTGTTTCTATTTATGGTTTCTTAATTTGTGTAATATTGCACAGGCTAGAAAAATCCTTATGGAGTATACGTTTTCAAATACATGAAAAATTTAGCATAGTCGGTCTAAGGCAATAGAGTTGACTATGCCAAAGTATTTAACGATATGAGTTACATTGGATTAACTATAATAAACAATGGATGGAGAAAAAACTGTAAACACGTGTATGTTTTTTTTGTAGTGGGAGCAATCAAATGTCTTTAGACGTCTGTATGTTTTTTTTGTAGCGGGAGCAATTAAATGTCTTTGTACAATTGTTCCTAATCGTTCTAAAATCGGTAAACGTGGCAAGGCTCATAAGCATCGCAAATGACCCAATTAGTTGCTGCATGTTTCGACTCTGAGCGAATATATGTGGAGTAAATGTCGTAAGTGAAGGAGTGTTCTATTTGATCTTCACCATTTATTTTGCCTATATCAACTATTTAACACATGTTTTATCCAAATTATTTTAATGCACATATTTTTAACAAATAATGTCAATAAACGTAGTTACGTATGGTGTGAAAGTGTTTCTCGATTTCCGTTTAATTTATTATAATGCTGCTATATCGTGTTGAAAAAATACCTTACATGCATTACATTATTTGCTGTTTAACAAAGTGGTGAGAAAAGTTGCATTGGAGTTTACTCGTCCAGCGATACACCAGCAAACGAATTTCTGAGTTAAAACTTGTGCTTAGAATTTGTTAGACTTTGATATTAAGTCGCATTTTAAAATATTGATGTCATTATTAAGTTAAAATTTTTGCTATTATCATTTTTAGTTTTCAATTATGCATTATGTGGATGTTCTCATAGCCATGATTATGGAGTATACGTTTTTAAATACATGGAAACCTAGAATGACCAGCCGAAGGAAAGAGAGTCGACTATGCTCTTTAGACGTGTATGTTTTTTTATTGCAGGAGCAATCAAATCTCTTTAGACGTCAGTATATGTGCGATTAAGTTATTCTTCCGGAAAAGAGTGTGGGACGTAGCATTTAGAAACGTGCAATTGTTTCTAATCGTTCAGAAGTTGTTAAACATGACACGGCTCCTGAGCCTTGCAAATGACCCAGTTAGTTGCTGTATTTTCCGGTTTTACATTTATTTTATCCATACCAACTATTTAACACATTTTTTGTCGATATATTTTTTGTTGCACATATTTTTAACAAATGTAAATAAACGCAGTCACATATGGTGTGGATGTTGAATTGGAGTTTACGCGTCCAGTGATACACCAGCAAACGAATTTGTGAGTTAAAACTTGTGCTTAGAATTTCTCTGACATTGTTATTAAGTTACAATTTAAAATATTGATGTTCATTGTAAAGTTAAAACTTCTACTAAGGAAATATTATAGATTATTATTATTTCTAATTTAAAACTTCTACTAAGTTAAAACTTCTAATTTAAAATATTGACTTTGTTTGACTTTATTATATTACGGATTATGTGGATGTTCTCATAACCATGATTTTTGAGTATACATTTTGAAATACATTGAAACGTAGGATGGCCAGCCTAAGGAAAGAGAGTCGACTATGCCAACATTTTTAACGCTTTGAGTAACATTGGATTAACTGTTATAAATAATGGTTGGTGAAATAAATGTACACACGTGTATGTTTTTTTTGTTGCGGGAGCAATCAAATTTATTTAGACGTCAGTATGTGTGCGAAAAGGTTATTCTTCTGAAAATCAGTGTGCGGCATAGCATTTTTGAATGTGCAATTGTTCCTAATTCTTCGAATATTGTAAAATGTGACAAGGCTCCTAAGCGTCGCAAATGACGAAATAAGTTGCTATAAGAGAATAAATGTGGAGTAAATGTTATAAACGAAATGGTGTTTATTTTAATTTTACCATAAATTTATTGCATACCAACTATTTAACATATTTTTTGTTCATATTATATTGTTGCACATATTTTAAAAAAATGATATATTTAAACGTAGTCACAAATTGTAAGGAAGTATTTCCCAATTTAATTTTAATTTAGTATATCACTGCTATATCGTAATGAAAAAAATACCTGACATGCATTATATTATTTCGCTATTTAACAAAGTGGTGAAAAAAGTTAAATGGGAGTATACTCATCTAGCGATACCCCAGCAAACAAATTTGTGAGTTAAAACTTTGGCTTAAAATTTGTCTGACGTTGTTATTAAGTTGCAAATTAAAATGTGTCAATGATTGTTGATGTTCATTAATAAGATAAAACTTCTGCAATAAGCATTTTTAGTTGTTCATTGTGCATTATCTGGATGTTCTAATAGACATAATTATAGAGTATACAATTTGAAATACATGGAAACCTAGATGGGCCAACCTAAGGTAAGACAGTCGACTATGCCAACGTATTTAACAATATGTTGGTGAAACAAATGTAAACATGAGTATTTTTTTTGGTTGCGGGAGCACTCAAATGTCATTAGACGTCAGTATGTGTGCAGTTGGGTTATCATTCAGGAATTCAGGAAAACAGTGTGCGACGTAGCATTTTGGAACGTGTAAGTGTTCCTAATCATCACAAATGACCCAATTAGTGGTTGTATGTTCCGACTCTGAGCAAATATATGTGGAGTAAATGTGGTAAGTGAATGTGTGTTCATTATGATTTTTTCTATTTATTTTGTCCATACCAACAATTTAACACATATTTTTTCCTTATTATATTGTTGCACATTGTTTTAACAAATAATGTAAATAGGCGTAGTCACGTATGGTGTGGAAGTGTTTCCAAATTTCCGTTTAATTTGTTATAATGATCCTATATCGTGTTGAAAAAATACCTTAAATGCATTACGTTATTTCGCTGTTTAACAAAATGGTGAAAAAAGTTTAAATGGAGTACACTCGTCAAGCGATAAGCCAACAAAAGAATTTGTGAGGTAAAACTTGTGCTTAGAATTTATTTGACTTTGTTATTAAGTTGCAATTTAAAATATGTACCAATGATTATTGATGTTCATTATTAAGTTAAAACTTCTGCTATTAGCATTTTTAGTTGTTCATTATGGATTATGTGGACGTTCTGATGGTCATGATTATGGAGTATACATTTTGAAATACATGGTAACCTAGGATGGCCAAACATAACGAAAGACAGACGACTATACCAACGTATTAAACGGCATCAGTAACATTGCATTTACTGTCATAAACAATGGTTGGTGAAATAAATGTAAACATGTGTATATTTTTTTTTGGTTGCATGAGCAATCAAATCCCTTTAGATGTCAGTATGTATGCGATTGGGTTATTCTTCTGTGCGACGTAGCATTTTGGAACGTCTAATTATTCTAAATTGTTCGGAAATTTTTAAACGTGGCATGGCTCCAATCCATCGCAAATAACACAATTAGTTGCTATATGTTTCTGCTCTGAGCGAATATATGTGGAGTAAATGTAAGTGAATAGGTGTTCATTTTGATTTTTTCTATTTATTTTGTCCATACCAACTATTTAACACATCTTTTGTCCATATTATATTGTTTCACATATTTTTAACAAATAATGTAAATAGACGTAGTGACATATGGTGTGGATGTGTTTCCCAATTTTCATTTAATTTGTTATAATGCTGCTATATCGTGTTGAAAAAATACCTTACATGCATTACGTTATTTCGCTGTTTAACAAAGTGCTAAAAAAATTTTACTAGTAGTATACTCGTCCAGCGATACCCAGAAAACGAATTTATGAGTTAAAACTTTTGCTTAGAATTTGTCTGACTTTGTTATTAAGTTGCAATTTAAAATATCTATCAATGATTGTTGATGTTCCTTATTAAGTTAAAACTTCTGCTATTAGCATTTTGAGTTTTCAATATGCATTATGAGGATGTTCTGATAGCCATGATTATGGAGTATACATTTTGAATTACATGGAAACCATAGATGACCAACCTAAGGAAAGAGACTCAATTAAGCCAACTTATTTAAAAGTATGAGTAATATTGGAATAACTGTTATAAACAATGAATGGTGAAATAAATGTAAATATGTGTGTGTTTTCTTTGTTGCGGGAGAAATCAATTCTTTTTCGACATCAGTATCTGTGCGATAGTGTCTTCTGGAAAATAGTTTGTGGCGTAGCATTTAGAAATGTGCAATTATTCCTAATCGTTCGGAAACTGTTAAATGTGACCTGGCTCCTAAGCGTCACAAATGACCAATTAGTTGCTGTACGTTCCAGCTATGAGTGAATAAATGTGGAGTAAACGATTAAAATGAAAGGGCATTCATATTAATTTTTACCATATTATTTGTCCATACCAACTATTTAACACATTTTTTGTTCATATTATATTGTTTCACATATTGTCTATATTAACGTGAACCAAAACAAAAAGGTGGAAGACGAAATTGAATCAAAAAAAAGATAGAGGACCTAAATGAACCAAACCTCAAAGATAGAGGACAAAAAGTATAATTTTGCCTATTTTTAACCAATAATGTAATTCAACGTAGGCACGTATAGTGTGAAAGTGTTTCCTAATTACCGTTTTATTTGTTATAATGGTGCTATATCGAGTTGAAAAAATACCTTACATGCAATACGTTATTTCGCTGTTTGACTTTGTTATTAAGTTGCAATCTAAAATATGTGCGAGTGATTGTTGATGTTCTTTATTAAGTTAAAACTTCTACTATTAACATTTTCAGTTATTCATTATGCACTAGGTGGACGCTCTGATAGACATAATTATGGAGTGGGTATTTCTAACATGTGCAATATTGAGTTAATGTGATTGAGTTTGACAAACAATTAATGTTGTGTTTTGTTTCTACTTATGGTTTCTTAACCTGTGTAATATTGCACAGGCTAGAAAAATCCTTATGGATTATACATTTTGAAATCCATGAAAATCTAGGATGGTCAGCCTAAGGCAATAGAGTCAACTATGCCAAAGTTTTTAACGGTTTCAATAACATTGGATTAACTGTAATATACAATGGTTGGTTAAAAAACTGTCAACATGTGTATGTTTTTTTTGTAGCGGGAGCAATCAAATGTCTTTAGACGTCTGTATTTGCGCGATTTATTTATTTTTCCGAAAAACAATGTGCGACGTAGCATTTTGGAACGTGCAATTGTTCCTAATAACTTGGAAACTATAAAACGTGGCATGGCTCCTAAGCATCGCAAATGACTCAATTAGTTGTTGTATGTTCCGGCTTTTAACAAATATATGTGGAGTAAATGTGGTAAGTGAATGGGTGTCCCTACCAAGTATTTCACACATCTTTTGTCCATATTATATTGTTGTTATATTTATAAAAAATAATGTAAATAGACGTAGTCACGTATGGTGTGGAAGTGTTCCCCGATTTCCGTTTAAATTATTATAATTCTGCTATATCGTGTTGAAAAAATAACTTAAATGCATTACATTATTTCGTTGTTTAACAAAGTGGTGAAAAAATTTGAATTGGAGTATACTTGTCCAGCAATACCCCAACAAACGAATTCTTGAGTTAAATCTTGTGCTTAGAATTTGTTTGACTTCAATATTAAGTTGCTAGTTAAAATATGTGTCAATGATGATTGATGTTCATTATTAAGTTAAAACTTCTGCTATTAGCATTTTGAGTTGTTCACAATGCATTATTTGGATCTTCTGAGTATTGTAGGATTAACTGTTACAAACAATGGTTGGTGAAAAAAATGTAAACATTTATATGCTTTTTTTTTGTTGCGAGAGCAATCAAATCTCTTTAGACGTCAGTGTGTGTGCAATTGAGTTATTCTTCCGGAAAACAATGAGCGACGTAGCATTTTGGAACGTGCAATGGTTTCTAATCGTTTAGAAACTGATAAACGTGGCAAGGCTCTTCTGTGTCGCAAACGACCTAATTAGTTGTGCAATGTTCCGGCTTTGAGTGAATACATATGGAGCAAATGTTGAAATGCAAGAGTATTCATTTAGATTTTTTCCGTATATTTTGTCCATACCAACTATTTAACGCATCTTTTGTCCTTATTTTATTGTTGCACATATTTTTAACAAATAATGTAATTCAACGTAGTCACGTATGGTGTGGATGTGTTTCCCAATTTCTATTTAATTTGCTATAATGCTGCTATATCGTGTTGAAAAAATACCTTACATGCATTACGTTATTGTGCTGTTTAACAAAGTGGTCAAAAAAGTTAAATGGTAGTATACACATGCAGCAATACCCTAGCAAACAAATATGAGATAAAACTTTTGCTTAGAATTTGTCTGACTTTGTTAATAAGTTGCAATTTAAAATATGTTCTAATTATTGTTGATGTACATTATTAAGTTTAAACTTCTGCTATTAGCATTTTGAGTTGTTCATTATGCATTTTGTGGATGTTCTGATAAACATGATTATTGAGTATACGTTTTGAAATACATGGGAACCTAGCATTGCCAACCTATGGAAGGAGAGTTGACTTTGCCAACGTATTTAACGGATAAGTAACATTGGATTAATTGTTATAAACAATGGTTGGTGAAGTAAATGTAAACATGTGTATGTTTTTTTTGTTGCGGGAGCAATCAAATCTCTTTAGGCGTCAGTATATTTGCGATTGGGTTATTCATCTGGAAAATAGAGAGTGACGTAGCATTTTGGAACGTGAAATTGTTCATAATCGTTCGGAAATTGTTAAACCTTGCAAGCCTCATAACCGTTGCAAATGACCTAATACGTTGCAGCTTAGTTCGGCTCTGAGCAAATATATATAGAGTAAATGTTTTAAATGAAAGGGTGTTCATTTTGATTTTTTCTATTTATTTTGTCCATACCAATTATTTAACACAACTTTTGTCGATAATATATTGCTGCATATATTTTTAACAAATAATGTATATAAATGTAGTCAATTTGGATGTGGAAGTGTTTCCAAATTTCCGATTAATTTGTTATAATGCTACTATATCGTGTTAAAAAAATATGTTACATGCATTACATTATTTCTCTATTTAACAAAGTGGTGAAAAAAGTTAAATTGGAGTATACTCAACCAGTTATAGGACAACAAACAAATTTGTGAGTTAAAACTTGTGTTTAGAATTTGACTGTCTTTATTATTAAGTTGCAATTTAAAATTATATGTCAATGATTGTTGATGTTCATTATTAAGTTAAAACGTCTCTTATTAGTATTTTGAGTTGTTCACTATACATTATGAGGATGTTCTGATAGCCAAGATTATGGAGTATACGTTTTGAAATACATGAAAAGCAAGGATGGCCAACCTAGGGAAAGAGAGTCAACTAAGCCAACGTATTTAACTGTATGAGTAACATTGGAATAACTGTTATAAACAATGGTTGGTGAAATAAATGTAAACAATGGTTGGTGAGAGCAATCAAATCTTTTTCGATGTTAGTATGTGCGGAAAGAGTCATTCTTCCGACAAATAGTGTGCGGCATAGCATTTTAAAACGTGCAATTGTTCCTAATCATTTGGAAACAGTTATACACGGCCAGACTCCTAAACATCGCAAATGACCCAATTAGTTGCTACATGTTCTGGCTCTGAGCGAATATATGTGGAGTAAATGTTGTAAATGAAATGGGGTTCATTTGGATTCTTTTCAATTTATTTTATCCATACCAATTATTAAACACATATTTTGTCATTATTATATTGTTGCACAACTTTCTAACAAATAATGGATATAAACGTAGTCATGTATGGTGTGGAAGTGTTTCTCAATTTCCATTTAATTTGTTATATTATTGCTATATCGTGTCGAAAAAATAACTTACATGCATTACGTTAGTTCGCTATTTAACATAGTGGTAAAAAAATTTGAATTGGAGTATACTCGTCCAACGATACCTCAGCAAACGAATTTGTGAGTTAAAACTTTTGCTTAGAATTTGTCTGACTTTGTTACTAAGTGGCCATTTAAAATATGCGCAAATCATTTTTAATGTTCATTATGAAGTTAAAGCTTCTACTATTAGTATTTTGAGTTATTCATTATGCATTGTGTGGATGTTGTAATAGAAATGTTTATGAAGTACAAGTTATGAAATACATGAAAACCTAGGATGGCCAGCCTAAGGAAGGAGAGTCGACTATGTCAATGTATTTATACGTATAAGTAATATTGAATTAATTGTTATAAACAATAGTTGACCAAATAAATATAAGCAAGTGTATGTTTTTTTGTTGCGGGAGTAATCAAATAGGCGTCAGTATGTGTGCGATTTAGTTATTCTTCCAGAAAAAAGTGTGGGACGTATCATTTTGAAACGTGCATTTGTTGCTCACCGTTCGCAAATGACCCAATTAGTTGCTGCATGTGCCGACTCTGAGCGAATACATGTGGAGTAAAGATTGTAAATGAAAGGGTGTTCATTTTGGTTTTTTTGATTTATTTTGTCCATAGCAACTATTTAACACATCTTTAGTTCATCTTATATTGTTGCACATATTTTTAACAAATAAGGTAAATAAACGTAGTCATATATGGTGTGGAAGTGTAACCCAATTTCCGTTTAATTTTTTATAATGTTGTTATAACGTGTTGAAATAATACCATACATGCATTAAGTTATTTTGCTGTTTTACAAAGTGCTGAAAAAAGTTGAATTGGAGTATACTCGTCCAGCGATACCTCAACAAACGAATTTTTGAGTTAAAAATTTTGCTTCGAATTTGTCTGACTTTGTTTTTAAGTTGTAATTGAAAATATGTGCCAATGATCTTTTATGTTCGTTATTAAGTTAAAACCTCTGCTATTAGCATTTTGAGTTGTTCATTATGCTTTTTGTGGATGTTCAGATAGCCATGATTATTCAGTATACGTTTTGAAATACATGTAAAGCTAGGACGACCAGCCTAAGGAAGGAAAGTCGACTATGCAATCGTATTTAACGGTATGAGTAACATTGAATTAACTGTTAGAAACAATGGTTGGTGAAATTAATGTAATTAAGTGTATGTTTTTTTGTCACTGGGGCAATCAAATCTCTTCAAACGTCAGTATGTGTGCGTTTGGGTTATTCTTCCGGAAAACAGCGTGCGACGTAGCATTTTGGAACGTGCCATTCTTCCTTATCATTTGGAAACTGTTAAACGTGGCATAGTTCCTAAGCATCACCAATGACCCAATTAGTTGCTATATTTTGTAGCTCTGAGCAAATATATGTGAAGTAAATGTGGTAAGTGAATGGATGTTCATTATGATTTTTTCCATTTATTTTGTCCATACCAACAATTTAACACATCTTTTGTCCTTGTTATAGTGTTGCACATATTGTTAACAAATAATGTAAATAGACGTAGTCACGTTTGGTGTGGAAGTGTTTCCAAGTTTCCGTTTAATTTGTTATAATTCTGCGATATCATGTTGAAAAAATACTTAACATGCATTATGTTATTTTGCTGTTTAACAAAGCGTTGAAAAAATACCTTACATGCATTACGATACACCAGCAAACGAATTTGTGAGTTAAAACTTGTGGTTATAATTTGTCTGACTTTGTTATTAAGTTGTAATTTAAAATATCGATGTTCATAATTAAGTTAAAAGTTTTGCAACTATAATTTTGAGTTGTTCCTTGTGCATTATGTGGATGTTCTAATAACCATGATTTTGCAGTATGCATTTTGAAATACTTGAAAACCTAGGATTGAAAGTATAAGGAAAGAGAGTCAACTATGTCAATGTATTCAACGGTATGAGTAACATTGGATTGACTGTTATCAACAATGGTTGGTGAAATAAATGTAAACACGCGTATGTTTTTTTGTGGCGGGAGCAATCAAATTTCTTTAGCCGTCAGTTTGTGTGCGATTTGGTTATTCTTCAACAAAATAGTGTGCGACGTAGCATTTTGGAACGTGCAATTGTTGCTAATCGTTTGGAAATTGTTACACGTGGCAAGGCTCCTAAGCATCGCAAATGACCCAATTAGTTGGTCAATATTCCAGCTCTGAGCGAATATATGTGGAGTAAATGTTGTAAATGAAATGATATTCATTTTAATTTTTTCCATTTATTATGTCCATACCAACTATTTAACACATCTTTTCTCCATTTTATATTGTTATACATATTTTTAACAAATAATGTAAATAAATGTAGTCATGTATGATGTGGAAGTGTTTCCCAGATTTTTTTTTAATTTATTATAATGTTGCTTTATCGTGTTTAAAAAATACCTTAGATGTATTATGTTATTTGAAAATTTAACAAAGTGGTGAAAAAAGTTGAATTAGAGTATACTCGTCCAACGATATGCTAGCAAACGAATTTGTGAGATAAAGCTTGTGCTTATAATTTGTTTAACTTTGTTATTAAGTTGCAATTTAAAATATGTGTCAATGATGGTTGATGTTCATTATTAAGGTAAAACTTTTACTATTAGCATTTTGAGTTGTTCATTATGCATTATGTGGATATTCTCATAGGCATCATTATCGAGTATACATTTTGAAATACATCAGAACCTGGGATGGCCAGCCTATGGAAGCAGAGTCGACAATGCCAACGTATTTAACGGTTTGAGTAATATTGGATTAACTATTATAAACAATGGTTGGTGAAATAAATGTAAACATGTGTATGTTTTTTTTGTTGCGAGAACAATCAAAATCTTTAGACGTCAGTATATTTACGATTGGGTTATTCTTATGGAGAACAGTGTGGGACGTACCTTTTTGAAACGGGCAATTGTATCTCTAATCATTTGGAAACTATTAAAAGTGTTGAAAAAGTACCTTACATACATTACGTTATTTTGCATTTATAAGAGTAGTGAAAAAAATTTGAATTGATGTATACTTGTCTAGTGTTACCCGAGCAAACGAATTTGTGAGATAACACTTGTGCTAAGAATTTGTTTTACTTTGTTATTAAGATGCAATTTAAAAAATGTGTCAATGATTCTTTATGTTCATTATTAAGTTAAAACTTCTACTATTAGCATTTTGAGTAACAATGGTTGGTGAAATAAATATA
Organism: Cyamopsis tetragonoloba; assembly: GCA_037177725.1. Classification (NCBI taxonomy): domain Eukaryota; kingdom Viridiplantae; phylum Streptophyta; class Magnoliopsida; order Fabales; family Fabaceae; genus Cyamopsis; species Cyamopsis tetragonoloba. Next base: position 32,714,534 of record CM074125.1, on the reverse strand, counting down.
AACATATCTATGTTTTTTTGGTTGTGGGAGCAATTAAATCTCTTTAGACGTTAGTATGTGTGTTATTGGGTTACTCATCCGAAAAATAGTGTTCGGCGTAACATTTTGGAACGTGCAATTATTCCTAACCATATAGAAACTTTTAAACGTGACATGGCTCCTAAGCGTCGCAAATGGACAAATTAGATATTGCATGTTCTGGCTCTAAGTGAATATATGTGGACTAAATGTTGGAAATGAAATATGTGTCAATGATCGTTGATGTTCATTATTAAGATAAAACTTCTACTATTAGCATTTTGAGTTGTTCATTTTGCATTATATGTATGTTCTCATAGCCATGATTATCGAGTATACATTTTGAATTATATCGGAACCTGGGATAGTCAGCCTATGGCAGCAGAGTCGACAATGCCAACGTATTTAACGGTATGAGTAATATTGGATTAACTATTATAAACAATGGTTGGTGAAATAAATGTAAACATGTGTATGTTTTTTTTGTTGCGAGAGCAATCAAAATAATCTTTAGATGTCAGTATATTTGTGATTGGGTTATTCGTCCGGAAAACAGTGTGAGCTTACCTTTTTGAAATGGGCAATTGTATCTAATCATTCGGAAACTGTTAAACGTGGCAAGGCTCCTAAGTGTCGCAAATGACCCAATTAATTGCCGCATGTTCCAACTCTAAGTGAATATATGTGGAGTAAATGTTTCAAATCAAAGGGTGTTGAATTTGATTTTTTCTATATTTTTTTCACCATACCAACTATTTAACACATCTTTTATCCATATTATATTGTTGTACATATTATTTAAAAATATCGTAAATAAATGTTGTCACATATTCTTGTTTACCAATTTCTGTTTAATTTGTTATAATGCTACTATATCGTGTTGAAAAAGTACCTTACATACATTACGTTATTTCGTTGTTTATTAAAGTGATGAAAAAAGTTAAATTCAAGCATACTCGTCCAGCGTTACCCAAGCAAACGAATTTTTGAGATAACACTTGTGCTAAGAATTTGTTTGACTTTGTTAATAAGTTTCAATTTAAAAATATGCCAATGATTGTTGATGTTCATTATTAAGTTAAAACTTCTGCTATTAGTATTTTGATTTATTCATTATGCATTATGTGGATGTTCTGATAACCATGATTATCAAGTGTACATTTTGAAATACATGGAAATCTAGGATGGCAAGCCTAAGGAAGAAGAGTCAACTATGCAACTTTTTTAATGGTACGAATAACATTGGATTAACTGTTGTAAGCAATGGTTGGTGATATAAATATAAACATGTGTATGTTTTTTGGTTGCGGGAGCAATTAAATCTCTTTAGACGTCGGTATGTGTATTATTGGCTTATGCATCCGGATAATAGCGTGTGACGTAGCATTTTAGAACGTGTAATTTATCCTAATCGTTTGGAAACTATTAAACGTGGCAAGGCTCATAAGAATCGCAAATGACCCAATTAGTTGCTGCATATTTCTGCTTTGAGCAAATATATGTGGAGTAAATGTTGTAAATGAAAGGGTGTTCATTTTCATTTTTTCCATTTATTTTATCCACACCAACTATTTAACACATCTTTTGTCGATCGTATTTTGTTGCACATATTTTTATCAAATGAAGAAAATAAACGTAGTCACGTATGGTGTGGAAGTGTTTCCCAATTTCTGTTTAATTTGTTATAATGTTGCTACATCGTGTTGAAAAAATACCTTACATTCATTACATTATTTTGTTGTTTAACAAAGTGATGCAAAAAGTTGAATTGCAGTATACTACTCCAGCGATACCCAAGTAAACGAATTTGTGAATTAATACTTTTGCTTAGAATTTGTCTGACTTTGTTATTAAGTTGCAATTTAAAATGTGCTAATGATTGTTGATGTTCATTATTAAGCTATCACTTTTGCTATTAGCATTTTGAGTTGTTCATTATGCATTATGTGGATGTTCTAATAACCACGATTATGGAGTATATGTTTCGAAATACATGGAAACCTAGAATTTCCAGCTTAAGGAAAGAGAGTCGACTATGCTAACGTATTTAACAGCATGAGTAACATTGAATTAACTGTTATAAAAAATGGTTGGTGAAATAAATGTAAACGTGTGTATGTTTTTTTTGTCACGAGAGCAATCTAGTCTCTTTAGACCTCATGTGTGCAATTGGGTTATTCTTAAAGAAAACAATGTGCGATGTAGCATTTTTGAACGTGCAATTGTTCTTAATTGTTCAGAAACTATTAGATGTGACAAAGCTCCTAATCATCGCAAATGACCCAATTAATTACTGCATGTTTCGGTTATGAGAGAATACATGTGGAGTAAAGGTTGTAAATGAAAGCTGGTTCATTTTGATTTTTCCCATTTATTTTGTTCATATCCACTATTTAACACATCATCTTTGTTCCATAATAAATTGTTACATATATGGTGTGAAAGTGTTTTCTAATTTCTGTTTAATTTGTTATAATGTTTCTATGTTTTATTTAAATAATACCTGCATTACATTATATGTCTGTTTAACAAAGTGGTGAAAAAAGTTGAATGGGAGTAGACTCGTCCAGCGATACCGAAGCAAATGAATTTGCGAGTTAAAACTTTTTCTCAGAATTTGTCTGATTTTGTTATTAAGTTGCAATTTAAAATATGTTCCAATTATTGTTGATTTTCATTATTAAGTTAAAACTTCTGCTATTAGCATTTTGAGTTGTTCATTATGCATTATGTACATGTTCTGGTAGCCATCATTATGGACTATACGTTTTCAAATACATGGAAACCTAGGATGGCCAGCCTAAGGAAGGTGATTCGACTATGCCAACGTATTTAACGGTATGAGTATCATTGGATTAACGGTTATAAACAATGGTTGGTGAAATAATTGTAAACATGTGTATGTTTTTGGTGGCGGGAGCAATCAAATCTCTAGACGTCAGTATGTTAAACTTTGTGCAACGTAGCATTTTGGAACGTGCAATTGATCTTAATCATTCAGAAACTGTTAAACGTGGCAAGGCACCTAAGCATCACAAATGACCCAATTATTTTGTGCATGTTCCAGCTCTAAGCGAATATATGTTGTAAATGCAAATGTTCTAAGTTTGGAGTTTCGGTGATTTCACAACAAACCAAGAATCAAAAGGATAAATCACGCGAACAAGCGCAGTAAAAAGATCCGCAACAACAAAGGGTATATATGTTTTAAATTATAAATAAATGTAAGTTTGATTAAGGCTCTTTGATATTGAAACAAACATTTTTTTAAAAGGATTTTAGAAAAATATTAAGAGTTAAGATAAAAACATTTTCAAAGAAAAGACCCTCCTAGAAAATTTCAAAGAAAATATCTAAAAATTGATTTTTACTTGAAAAAGTCAAGATTGGGTGTATATTCGAATATCAAGGTCTGGAAATAAAATTTGAATTTTTTGACTAGAATATCCGAATATGGCTTGCCATATTTGAATACATATTCGAATATGACATATTGCCTTGGCCTGATCATTTTCCAGAAACTGTGTATTCGAATATGGCTTGCCATATTCGAATTCATATGCGAATATAACAAAGTACCTAGGCCTTGTCACCTTCCAGAACTATTATATTCAAATACATATTCGAATATGGAACCTCCATATTCGAATATATATTCGAATATGAAGCCTACAGGAATCAAATTTTAAATGCAAAAACACTATATTTGAATACATATTCGAATATGAAAGTGCCATATTCGAATATGAAAGTGTTATATTCGAATATGAAAGTGTCATATTCGAATAGCATATTCGACTCTATGTTAATGAATTATGCGCAGTTTTTGACTGTTGTTTCTGCTATCTATAAAAGGGGCTTCTGAGTTAAAATATAACATACCCTTGCAAGCTTAACATTGAATTGAAAAATTACTTGCTATCATCAATCTCTTTAAATCAAGGGTCTTGTGCTATTGCCTAAGGCTTGCTTTGTTTTTTCCTTATTCTGTTTCTTTCATTAAACAAAGAGCCTTACATCAAAAATATTAGAGCTTCAAGTTGTATCATTTACTCTTTTGAGAGTTTCATATTGGTGAGCTAATTTTTGTAAAGAAGGTGAGGTATCCTTCTAATTGTTTGAAGGTGAGGTATCCTTCAAGGTTGTTTGAAGGTGAGGTATTCCTAGATTGATGCCTTTGAAATTGGTGGGGTATCCAATTGAGAAAGGTGCTCTTACTGTGTAAATTGTTGAAAAACAATACAAGAATTCTCGCCTGGCGGAGATTCGTAGATTGGACGTGGTCACAAGTGGTGTGTGACTGAACCAGTATAAAACTCGGTGCTATTCTCTCTATCCCTAAAACTCATATCTGTTTAGTTTGTTTTATCTTCATTTCTGTCTTTCATCATGTTTTAATTCCATATGTCAACTAATATATACCTTGTTTATGTTTTGTTATAATTTTAAACGAATTTATGAAAATTCTTTTAAGCTCAATTCACCCCCTCTTGAGTATAGACATTATTAAGAACAAATCCACTATTTCTATCATTTAAAATCAAAACTAACTACTATAATATTGATTAACTAAAGGTGAAGTAAAAAGACATTATTATCTTATAAAATTACTCTTTCTTTTAAATTCTCATTTATTCTTTCATTTGTTTTTTTCCAAGAAAATAATATAATTGAATAAATGCTCCAATTAATTTGTTTATATTTTTTCTTATTGCATTATCAACATTTATGTGTGTTACAGTAGAAACTCTTTAAATTAATACTCGGTAAATTCATAAACTCTCTAAAATAATAAATTTGTCCGGTCCCGACTTGGGCCAATGTAAAAAATTGAAAAACTCGATAAAATAATAAGATAATAATTTTTCGGGAGATCCATTTATAATTTTCGGTTCCAAGAAAATCATAAATTAATAATTCATAGAAACTGAAAAATATATATTACACTCTATTGAAATATGATTCAATAGTTGTCTGTTTTCCTTTAAAGTTCAAGTCTATTTGGAGCTCATCTCTAACTTTTCTTATTGCATCCAATAGCTTAGGTGTTGTATTTTTGTATTGTATCATAAATTTGTGAAGAGTGTTCAACGCCATAATTACTTAAAAACTCTTTAAGTTAATAATTATTAATTTATCGATAAATTAATAACTCTCTAAATTAATAAATTTCTCCGGTCCTGACATTATTAATTTAAAGAGTTTCTACTGTATTAGAAATTAACTTTTTAACTTTTTTTTTTTGAATTATTCATAAACACAAGTGTACCTTTTTTACCAAAACTTTTACATAATTTTATTTCTTTAAATGCAAATACGTTTATATACTTATTGTTATATGTAATACTTTACATACCATTATAATTAATTTGAATAAGTTTTAACAGCAATTTTTTATTTTCCTCTTCTTAAATTACTGAATCATAATATTTATTTAGATTTTCTATTTTTATCTATTTATTTTCCTTTTATCCTTGAACATTAATAATATATCTTTTTTTTTAAACTTCCATATGTTGCTTCAGTTTTTGCATCCCAAACAGTTTCAATATTTTTATACAAATATTGGTAACTTGTTCTTTTTTTATATAAATATCAATTTTTTCATTTAAATATTCGTATATTATCAATTTGGTCTCTCTAACTAATTTGCTTATATGTTTTCCAATAACATTATCAACATTTATGCGTGTTATTAGGAAATTAACTTTTAAATTCTTTTTTGAATTATTCAGAAACACAAGTGTGCCTTTTTTACCAAAACTTTTACATAATTTTATTTCTTTAAATGCAAAGTTTATATACTTATTGTTATGAGTAATACTTTACACACCATTATTATTAATTTGAATCCATTTTAATAGCAATTTTTTATCCTTCTTTCTTAAATTAGTGAATTATAATATTTATTTAGATTTTCTATTTTTATCTATTTATTTTCCTTTTATCCTTGAACATTAATAATATATCTTTTTTTTAAAAAACTTTGATATGTTGTTTCAATTTTTGCTTCCCAAACAATTTCAATATTTTTATACAAGTATTGGTAACCTGTTCTTTTTTTATATAAATATCAATTTGTTCATTTAAATATTCATATATTATCAATTTGGTCTGTGAAATATTTTAATGAGTAAATCGTTTCCTAAAGGATTTATTGTATGAACCTCGAGGGATTAATTTAATAGTATATAAATATCTTAGAGATAGAAATAGTGACAAATAAATCTTTAGAAGACAAAATTGATTTCTTCTATAATTGATCAATGACATGACATAAAGCCCCTAGACTACTTGTTAGGAAAAGATAGAAAAAAAAATGTTTTATAAAGAAAGTTTTAAAAGAAAATAATAAAAAAAAGAAGTAATTTTGAGAGACAACTTACATTAAATAATGATTAACTGAAAAGATAGTAATAATATAGTAATTAATTAAAGAGGTTAAAAAACTATCATAATTAGAAGCTATAAATGTCAAGCTGAAATGTCACAATATTCATTGGTATTAAGAATGATGTAGTCAGAAAAAATGGATAGTTTAGTGTATGTTTGGAAAGTTAGTACAACAATTATTGATTTTGTTTTTTTTTAAAACAAACCGTTCATGGATTTAAAATGATGTTTTGTGTTTTTTTCCTTTTACTATAAAAAAGAAGAAGATGTTTTTGTGCTTTTAGCAAAATGGATTTTTTTTTGTGACAATAACAAACATTTATTTTTAATAAGTAGGAAGTTGAAGCTGATTAAAAGAAAATCTTTTTACTTCAATCTACTCTCTTCTTCTACACATTAAATTTCTATTATAAAAAGTAATTTTTAAACCATCCAAAAGTGAAAAAGAAACACTTTTCATCGAGATACTCAAACAACAATTAATTATATTATAACCAATTTTCGAAATAATATACTTTTTTATCGCTAATCCAAATGCACCCTTAATATCAATTGCATGAATAGTCGCCATGAAAGGTGTCAATTGAAGCAAGTGAGAGAGATATAAATTATAAAATGAAATTTAAAATTGAAAAAAAATTAAAATATTAAAAATTTCAAATTATACAGAATAAACCACTTTTACTTTATTTTTTCAAAATAATTCCCATTTTTTAAGGTAAAAAAATCTTTTGGTTGGGGTTATTAATTACAATCCAAGTTAGACAAGGGCCTCTATGCTCAAGAGGGGGGGGTGAATTGAGCTTAAAATTTTTTCGTAAATTCTTTTATAAATGATAGCAAGAACAAAGTATACTTTAGTTGATATATGGAATTAAAAGACAATGAATATAGAAATAAAGATGCAACAAAATAAACAAGTAAGAGTTTAAAGATAGATAGAATAGCACCAAGTTATATACTGGTTCAGTCACACACCACTTGTGACCTACGTCCAGTCTACAAATCTCTGCCGCGCGAGAATTTTTATATTGCTTTTCAACAATTTACACACTAAGAGCACCCTTCTCAATTGAACACCCCACCAATTTCAAAGGCATCAATCTAGGGATACCTCACCCTACAAATGGTTTTGAAGGATCCCTCACCTTCAACAAACAAGAAGGATTCCTCACCTTCTTAATACTTTTAATTTAAACTCACCACAACAAAACTCTCAAAAGAGTAAATAATACAACTTGAAGCTCTAAGATATTTGATTTAAGGCTCTTTGTTTAATGAAAGAAACAGAGTAAGGGAAAAACAAAGAAAGCCTTAAGCAATAGCACAAGACCCTTGATTCAAAAATATTGAGGATAGAAATACTTTTTCAATACAGTGATTAGCTTGCAAGGGTGTGTCATACTTTTTGTCAGAAGCCCCTTTTATAGACAGCAGAAATAGCAGATGAAAAATGCGCATAGTTCATTAACATATTCGAATATGACACTTTCATATTCGAATATGTATTCGAATACCGTGTTTCTGCATTTAAAATTTGAATTCTGTGGGATTCATATTCAAATATATATTCGAATAGGTATTCGAATATCATAATTCTGGAAAGTGGAAATGCCAAGGCACCATGTACATATTTGAATATGGCAAGCCATATTCGAATATATATTCGAATATACTGTTTCTGTAAAATAAGTAGGCCAAGGCAATATAACATATTCGAATATGTATTCGAATATGGCAAGCAATATTCGAATATACTGGTCAGAAAATTCAAATTTTATTTCCAGAACCTTGATATTCGAATATACAACCAATTTAGACTTTTCCAAGTAAAAATCAAGTTTACATATTTTCTTTGTAATTCTCTAGTTTAGCACAACTTTTAACATTTTCTAAAAACTTGTTTGATTTGAAAGAAATGTTTGTTTCACTTTCAAAGACCCTTAATCAAAATTACATTTATGCATAAGTTAAATCCTATATACCCTTGTTGTTGCAGATCTGTTTACTGCGCTTGTTCGCTTAATTTACCCTTTCAAGGCTTTGATTCTTGGTTTGTTGTGGAATCATCGAAACACCAAACTTAGAGCATTTGCATTTACAATCCACTTTCACTATTTTTTTATTGTTTTTTCAAAACTTTGCATATAACTATAGAAGGGTCTAGACTCCAAATGCTATTCTTTTTTCTCTCTCTATGAACTAAACTCTAGATCCTTCTTTCTTTCACTATCGATAGCTTTTCTTTCTTCTTTTCCACACCTTCTTCCTCCTTCCTTCTCACGCCTCCTTCCTCTTTTCTCCCATGCCATCTTCCTCTCTCTTCCCCTCCCTTTCTTTCTACTAAGGCTTATTTTGTATCTTTGTTTCTAGTCCATTACCATGTTTTGAGTCTCTTGCCAGTAATGGATCTTTTAGGGTTAGTTGGGCTTATTTCTTCGAAGCCCATTACGTTAGTCTTAGTTGCTTCGATACATAGCCTTGTTATTTTCTCTTTCTCATTATTTAGATTCATTTTACACAAAATCTATTATGGTATCTATGAGTCTTCCCTTCCTTTGGCCTCCACGGCGCTAGGGTTTTTTCTCACCCTTTGCCTTCTTCACATTCCCACCACAACAGTGACTCTTGGGTTTCCTCGCCGTTTGTCTTCTTCTCTTTTCTTCTACAACGAAGACATTAGGGTTCCCTTCTCTTCTCTTTCATCCAAATGTCTTCATCCTCTCTCTCTTTGACTTCTTTTGCCTTACTCTCGATTCTAGTTTTAAATCTTGGATTAAAAGTTAGATTTTAAAGTCACCATTTCAGATCTTGTGGCTTCGGTGAGTTCTCCATGGAAGTGGTTCAGATCTGAATGGAAAGGCCCTTGCGTATTGAGCAAAACAAGCGATGAAGAAAGAGGAGGTTTTTTCATTTTTCTAACTTTTGGAATTTTTTCATAGTAAGTCATACCAATCTAATGATTTAGCAAATTTCTATTTATTTTTTGTGTATTTTATTTTTTCTATTATTTATGCCGAACTTATTATATTTTTAGAGTGATATTTTGAGCATTTTCTACCATTCTGCTTACATTAGATGCTCTAAATACTCTATGTTAATAGCTACAGCTGTAGCTCATAATAAAAAGGAGGGAGTTGGGCCATGGTGTAGAAATCTCATCCTATTCGAATTAGAAAGATTGATAAGACAAAGAAAAATAAGACTATAAATCCTATAGTGTAATGACATTAATACCACTTGTTATATAAATATTTTGATAAGACACAATGGCTAATTTTGTATTTCAATATGTTGCACAATGGTCATCTAGTTTTCCTTAATAAGCAAGTATATACATTGTATTTTTTGGTTTAGTTTTCCATTTTATGCTTGTAGGTTTTTTACTAGAGTGGGTGTAATGATTGTAATTAATAAATTGGTTGAGTAAAGCATATGTTGTAGAGCAAATGTGTGTTATTCTTTTTGTAATGAAGGTAAAATCTGCATCCTGTAGTTATTGTGCAATTTTAACACTGTTTTAGTGTGTGCTTTGATTCACATATTTATTTGACTATTGTTTAGAGAACTTAAAAAATTTCTAGAAATCAACCTCAACCTTCAATTGTTAAGAAATCCACTACCCCATTTATGTTTGGTCAAACCAACAGCCACTTGATCAATTTGACTCCTAATTATTTATGAGCTTAATAAGTTATTTAAACCTATTAAAGTTAAAAACAAATCTCATATTTTCCTAACGTTGGCAATTTTTCCAATATTAAATATAATAATTGTCACAATTTATTATCACAATTCCATTAATATTTCTAATGGTAATGTTGCAAATGTTAATGGCAACTTTTTATACACAAGGTTGTTGGTCCTAAAAATCAACCATCAAGTATATTCTAAATATATTCGTTTTTATCAGTTTCTCAACTCATGGCTCACCAGTAGAACCAGGTGTCCCAATACCACTTAATTGTCAAATTGAGTTTAATAACATTAATTGCAATATTTTGTGTACCAAACAATAAAAATCATATACATATATATGTTATTAATAGATTATTATATCATTGTAAAAATTATATATCTTTTTATAAAACTAAAGATAAAGACAGAAATAATAAAAATATCATAAAACCCATAATATTTGTAAAGTAATACTAAAACATTTTAAAAATCAAAATACCTAATGAATAAAAGGTTTCTTTCTTACATATATAGACAAATATTTACGAAGTGTACACTCTTTTTGTCAGCATGTGCTAACATGTTATTAGCTTTTTCTCAATATAAATACGAAAAGCTTTTTTCCCTTTAAGTGTGTTAATATATTACTCGAATAACTAACTGCTTTCAAACATCCTACTTAACTTGGTTGCAGGTTCATTGTCACTTGATTTACACAATGCCCTGACTACCCTTATATTAGCTATATTACATAAAGTTAACTATGGTTCTACATGTTATCGGGTGTGTTTATCTTTTCTAGACCTAATGCCATCAAGCTTACTCTACCATTTATTCCTTATATTTTCTGCATTCTTTATGCTCCTCTTTTTGTGTGTATATTCTCCATAGATGGTACCTGATAACATGTATTTGAAGATAATATCATATGTAATGCATAAATATATGATCAAAGTATAGCACACTCCTTGCACTAGGAATACTTCAACATGTGGATAGCTTGTTTTTCCTGCTATCCCTTCTTACAATACAACGCCTAATTCAAAATTGTTAGTTATGCTTCTTTTATTGTGTTTTGGAATCGTATGTTTCTGTTTCCCTTTTTAGGTGGATGTTGATTGGGAAACTGGTGTATGATATATTATTTATATTTCAAGCTTGAATTCTTGATTTTAATATTGCTTAAGTTGACAATAATTGCTAGCTATTAATGATTGTATTGGTCTTTGAGATAGCTCCGAAAGATAGAGAGGAGGAAAGGGGATGAATTGACAATTGAGTCTAAGTCTTACCCATAGGCTGTTGCATCTACTCTTACCAGATGTAGGACTTTGTCCAACATGGGACAAAAACTCTTCGAAGGTTGCATGATGGATCGGTTTATTTGATATGCTAAAGTAATGTGGTAAGTAACATTTTATTTTATTCACTTTCCTCTTATGAGACACATTTAATTTGCCTCTTTTTAATCTTGAATATTCATTACTAAATTCATTTTTGGAAGTTAGTAAATATTTCAATTTTTTATTGAATGGGTAAATGAAATGATGAAAATAAGTTATTATTTATATTAGATATTTACCATGTTAGCAGGACAATGACAAGCTTCTAGCTAACTTTAAAAAAATACAGCTTTAAAGTGACAATTATAGCACGGGCGCGATCGCCCGAGAGAAGGTATAAGTTTCTCCCATCTCCTACTCCTTCAAGTGATCATAGGATGGTGCATGCTTTGAATTCATACTACAACTATTTGCCAAAGTTCTTTTCATCATGTCTGATGTCTCTTATCATAGTTCCATGCACACAACATTAGCATATTAGCTTGTGTATGTTGAGAGATGAAAAACAGATAACACCTTTTCGCAAAGGGTGTTTGGGACATGGGTTTTTTTTTGGTGTCCCAAATTTAGTTGGAAATAAATTGATTTCTAAGTTCTCTCTCACATGACCAAGAAAAAGTTCTTTCTCCTTTTATTGATCTTGACCAAGGTTGGGAGTATATGCCCAAGGGGGTTACCAACTTAATCGATTTGTTAAAGGCTTCCTACAAAGTCCTGTGTTCTATCCTTTTCAGTGAATAGTTTTGGATTATGTTTATGGTTTATTATAAAGCTTACCATCACAAAACAATTTATAATATGCACATTTAGAAGTTGCCAATAGACCACTCACAATAGGTTTACCACAAATACAAGGAGACTTTGGATGAACATATTAAGTCTATAGTAGGAAAATTACCATCATTTTTTTCTCTTTTTTGCTATAACCTTTTGTTTTATGTTTGCCATTTACAAAATATTAATATAATACTTTGATTTTTATATTAAATAATTATTAATTTAGGTTTTGCTATCTCTATTAGAAAAGCATGATAAATTCATACAAGTACACCTTGTCTTGTGAGATTATGTTTGGTTGTTTAGTTATGTGAAAGCAAAATTGTCTGTGATCTAACTCTTCTTTCCATTATTTGTGTCTTCTTTTTCCTTCTGTAGTAATAGAATGGACATGTAAAAGGATTATAGAATCATCTTACAGACTAAATAAGCTGGTTGTTGCATTACAATACTTAGAACCTTATGGCTATGTTGCAATTTTGGTCATTATTGGTAGATTTTATGATGATCCTTTTACAACTAAATAACACAATTACTTTTGAATTTTTGACAAACTTTTATATAAATATACATGTCTTATAATTTTTGTAGAAACTTCAATTTAAATTGTTTTCATAAAGAAAATAATTAGTGAATGTTATATTGATAATTTAGATTTGATTAGGATAACAATATTAGTTATAAATCTGATTGGGATAACATTCATAGGTAGCTTGTTTACATACCTCTATACTAGACACAAAATCTTACTATAAAACTTCAAGGGATAATGATATATACAAAAATTTGAAATCCAAATGTGTGCATGCCTGTGTTGCATGCCAAAAGAAGAGGTTGATCTTTTTTATATTTAGTTTAATGTCCTGTTGTGAAGTTTTTAAAAGGAAAATCTATAGAGTACTCTATAAGTTCAAGTTTCAAAATATTTATCTCTAGGATCTATATCATGATTTTCTGGCATTTTTAGAATAATATATAGCATAGCAACTAATTAAATAAAAACTAAATACAAAAGTTTACAAATCATTTAAGATATCATGCGAGTAGGTACTTTTCACCTTACTTTGGTTGTTCTTGATGAAAAGTGTTGTGGACCAGAATAACGGTATCCCAGGTGTACTTGTCCATTCCGGATCCAACAGCAGATAACCATCCCGGGTACATCCCAGAAGGCCTAATACTACCTAGATCAGGGCCAATGAAATACAGTTTGGGCTCAGGCACCAAATCCAGGCCTAGTACGGTCCACACTTAGGTCATACGCTTCTCTATAAATACTAACATAAATGCACCATGCAAGGTACGTAATTATTCTATCAATATACACAACCCTAATACACTCACTGACTTGAGCGTCGGAGTCCTTGCAGGTGCACACCGCCGCCGCCGAAGCTCAAGCCCAAAAGCTATCCACATTGTCCTATGCTGATCAGAAGGAGCACCTTGTTCGTCCTACATCTCCGCCAGGTTAGATCACAACATTGGCGCAGTCCGTGGGGAACGCAACAAAAGCCTTCCTTTCATCCCCTATCAACAATGGTTGCCCCCAGAAACAAAGATTATGTTGATCCGAATGCTCAGAAACAGTCGGAAGTACAACAAGGGGGCGCATCCAACCAGGAAGGGGCATTGCAGCATTTTGATATTGAAGCAGAATTCCATAAACTGCAACAGCTGGTGCAGACCCAGGCCAAAGAAATTACAGCCCCAAAAAAAGAAGGAACAACAGTGAAAAGGTAAGGAAAAATTTGTTGTTGAGAAGGATCCAGAAGAGGAGAGAACAGAGAAGCATACTCAAGCAAACGCTGGGAATGCGGAGAAAGATCCAATCATTGACGATGCGGAAAAGCAGCAACAGAAATCCGCACATGATGGGGATAAGGATGGCGAGCCTAAAAATCAGGAAAGGCAGTTAGAAGTACGGGTAAGCTGACGACATGAGGGTGCCCCACACCTATCCCGGGTGGAGGGAGCCAACCCACCACCTGTCCCCCCCTGGGGGCCAGCAAGCCGGACAACATGCTGGAAACCATGAACATATGGCGGAGAACATCCCAGATTCGGTTATATTGACAATCCCTTCACTCCTTGGATCATGTCTCATGCTCTACCACATGGATTCCAGTTTGCGAAGAAACTGAAGGAGTAGGACAGGACCAAAGATCCTACATTACAAGTCAGCACTTTCGAAAGGGCCATGTATTTTCAGGGGGTAAACGAGGCCATTGTGTGCCGCGCTTTCCCCCTCACGCTATCTGAGGCTGCAAGTCGCTGGTTCTCAGACCTTCCACCATAATCCATCAGTAACAGGAAAACTCTCAAAGATAAGTTCATTCTTCACTTCACTAGTAGTAACGACAATTTAAATCTGAATTCCACTTAGAAACTGTCAAACAGGGAAAGGATGATTCCCTACGAGATTATATTACGCGCTTTAATAATGAAGTCTTAGAAGTTAGGAATGTTGAGCCTAACTTGGTGTTATATTTCTTTGTTAGAGGATTGAAACTAGGGGCTTTCGCCAAGCAACTGGCGGGAGACAAGCCTACATCCATGGATGATTTGAAGGTGAGAGCTAAAAAGTGGATCAAAATAGAGGAATTGGAGAAGGCCCAGGCAACCGAAAAGGAGGATAAGGAAAAAAATACCCCTCTAAACCAATCCCGAGGCAAGGATGACAAACCCCGAGATAGATCTCCCAAGAAGCGCAGAGGCATATTTTCAAACTCTACCCCGTTGACAGTCCCGCCAGCATCAATGTTGAAAGAAGTGATGCATTCTGAACTTACAGAGCACCCACCGCCATTAAAGACAGTCGGAAAATTCAAAAATAAGTACTGTGAATACCACCGGGATCGTGGGGATTCCACTAATGAATGCATCCAACTCCGGGATGCAATAGAAAAGCTGATCCGACAAGGCAGACTGAGGAATAATGCTCGCGCTTCCCCGGAGAGGCGGGATCGCCGACGAAGCCAATCCCTTTGGAACCAGGCACTGAGATCTCCTTCCCGAAACCAAGATCAGCGCACAGAAGTATGACATAGATCCAATAGTCCAAGACGTACTCAAGAATCCCCCTAGGGGAATCATCCAAGTCATAGCTGGGGGAGCCAGCTTAAAAGGCCTCGAGGACAAGAAAAGAACCTAAGATGCAAGGGAATCTTGCTCACAAGTAACTTCCATAGCTAACCTAGTATTGTCTTTCTCAGACGTAGATTACCCAGAAGAACGTGTCCGGGATAATGAACCGTTGGTCATAGCCGCCAATCTCAATGGGTTCGAGGTTCATCGAATCTTTATTGATCAAGGGAGCTCGGTAGACATCATGTTTTGGAGCCTTTTCGACAAGATAGGACTGGGATCCAATGACTTAGTTCCTCATAAAGGCAGCTTAATTGGTTTCACTAGGCACACAATTATCCCCAAAGGATACGTTGACCTCAATGTGTGTTTCGGTAAGAAGCCCAACGCTGAAACCATCCCGGTCAGGTTTATCGTTTTGGGTTGCCCCTCAGCATATAATGCAATCATTGGACGACCAACTCTGAACAGCCTTGGCGCCATAGTCTCCACAATCCACCTAGCCATGAAATTCCCAGGGGAGAACGGGACAGTGGTAACAGTCCGTGGAAAAAGCAGTGACGCAAGAAAATGCTATCAGGAGAGCCTCTAGATCATAAAAGCACCATCTACCCCACTGTTAAAAACAGAGGAGAAAGGAAAATAGAAGATGGAAAGGCGGAACTTGATATGGGATGCAGGGGTCATGATGACTAACTTGGATCCCAGAGCAGATTTTGAGTCTCAGCAACCTCAACCCGAAGGAGATCAGATCTTAATCCAGAAAGGCCCTAAGGAGGATCAAACTGTCAAGATAGGGGCAAACCTTCCCCCCATGATCAAGGGGCAGCTCATTGAATTGTTGAAGACAAATAAAGACTTGTTTGCTTGGGACTCGTCCAATATGCTAGGCGTGAATCCCGAGTTTGTATACCATCGCCTCGCTATATAACCGGGATGTGTCCCGGTAGCTCAGAAGAAGATAAATATGGGCCCAGAGAGGACGGCGGCCATTGAGAAACAGGTAAAAGAGTTATTGGATGCCAGTTTTATCGGCGATATATGTTATGTAGACTGGCTCTCCAATGTGGTGATGGTAAAGAAGGCCAACGAGAAATGGAGGATGTGCACAGATTATACCAATTTGAACAAAGCATGTCCTAAAGATCCTTTCCCCTTGCCTTGTATCGACAAACTTGTTGATAATTCTGCGGACTAAAAATACCTGTCCTTTATGGATGACTATTCCGGCTACAATCAGATCCCAATGCACCCTGAGGGTTAGGAGAAAACGGAATTCATAACCGACATGGGCGTCTACTGTTACACGATGATGCCGTTTGGCCTAAAGAATGTTGGAGCGACATACCATCGGATGATGAGTCAGGTGTTCAGAGACCAAATCGGCAAGATCCTGGAAGTGTACACTGATGATATGATAGTGAAGACTCCAAAGGATAAAGACCCAGTGGTTGACTTACAGGAAACCTTCCAGCAGTTACACATGTATGATTTAAGGTTAAATCCTAATAAATGTACCTTTGGAGTCAAAGCCGGAAAGTTTTTAGGTTTCATTCTAACCAGTTGGGGGATTGAAGTCAACCCCGACAAATTTAGTGCTGTGTTAAATATGCAGAGTCCCAGGACCATTAAAGAGGTCTAACAGTTAACTGGGAGGATAGGTGCCCTAACAAGATTCCTGCCAATCTAGGCCAGAAAATGTCTACCATTTTTCAGGACCTTACGACGTAAAGAAGAGTTCCATTGGGATGCAGAGTGTGAAATAGCATTCCAGGAGTTAAAAAAGGTTCTGTCAGCCCCACCAATCTTATCCCGTCCAGTTCCCGGGCAGCCTTTGTACCTCTATCTAGCCGTCACCAATGAAGCAATCAGTGTGGCTTTAGTAAAGGAGGAATCCTGGAACCAGAGCCATGTATACTTTGTCTCTAAAGCATTGCATGGATCAGAGTTGAATTACCAACGACTAGAGAAAGTTGCTTACACCTTGTTGCTGGCATCCCGGCGGCTGAGACCACACTTTCAATGCCACCCCATCACGGTAAGAACCAACCAACCTATTAGACAGATGTTACATAAGCCCGATCTGGCAGGTAGAATGATGACCTGGGCAGTAGAGCTATCATAGTATGACATCACGTACGAACCCCACCAAGCAGTCAAGGCTCAAGCTTAGGCGGACTTCGTCGCTAAGATGACACATCCCGGAGAAGAGCCAAGAGGATCCTGGACCATTTATGTTGATGGTTCCTCAAACCCAAAAGGGGCAGGAGAAGGCATATTGATCGAAAACGATGAAGGGGTAATCATAGAATACTTTGTGAAGTTTGAATTTCCAACCTCCAACAACGAAGCAGAGTATGAAGCTTGTTTAGCTGGGATACACGTGGCAAAGGAATTAGGAGCTACTGCGATAACTTTATGTTCAGATTCCCAGCTAGTGGTATCCCAAATAAAAGGGGAATATCAAGCCATAGAACCATTTCTACAAAGGTATTTAGCTAAAGTCAAAGAGAGTCTACTCTGGCTTTCTAAGTTCAAGATCAAGCACATTCCTAGAGAGGAAAACAGTCGCGCAAACCTGCTTTCAAAGTTAGCCAATACCAAGTCATCATCAACCTTGAAGTTAGTTGTAGAGGAAGTCCTCCCTTCTCCATGTGCAAGTTTGCAGGTTGAAGTTGAAGATTGGAGAACTCCAATAGTGGAGTACATCACCGAAGGATCCACCCCGGAAGATCCCCAGGAAGCAAAGAAGTTAATACAAAAGGCATCCCGATACACTGTGATACAAAAGTGCCAGGAACACAGTCCAATTTCCTATATCCCGGCTGAGGACCTGCATAGAATCTCCACTCCGTGGTCTTTCCACACTTGGGGCTTGGACCTATTAGGGCCCTCCACACCAACCACAGTTCAGTTAAAACATCTCATTGTTGGTGTTGATTATTATACTAAGTGGATTAAACTAGAACCATTAGCTAGCATAGCCTCAGTTAAAGCTCGGAACTTTGTATCTCGGCAAATAATATGTCGATTTTGTATCCCGGCAAAAGTGATATGTGATAACGGAACTCAATTCATTAACAAAGATTTCCGAGAAATGTTAGCAGGGCTTCGCATTAAACAGTACTTTGCTAGTGTGGAACATCCATAGTCTAACGGGCAGGCAAAATCTGCTAATAAAGTCATACTTAATGGCTTGAAGAAAAGGCTCGAGAAAGCCAGAACCAACTGGGTGGAAGATCTTTACCAAGTACTCTTGAGCTATAGAACCACTCCCCATAGCACCACAGGAGAAAACCCATTTCGGATGGTTTATGGATCAGACACTGTAATCCCAGTAGAAATCGGGCAACCATCCTGGAGAATCATGTACCCTACACAAGAGAGTGAACAGTTGCTCCGAGAGGATTCCGACATGGTGGAAGAAATCCAAGAAGCAGCCAGAATTAAGGAATTATCTCGGAAGCAACAGGTCGCTCAGAGGTATAACTTGAGAGTAGTCACAAGGAGTTTTCAAATTGGCGACTTAGTCCTAAGAAGGGTCAGCATTGGAAACCGGAACGCGAAGGACGGGAAGCTCCGAGAAAATTGGGAAGGCCCATACCGGGTCAGGAGCGTTGCAGCTAATGGAGCATATCATTTAGAAACTCTTAAAGGCAAAGAAATCCCAAGGACGCTTAATGTCGTAGACTTAAAGCGGTATTATAGTTAAATTGTGTAATTTACATTTTTGTAATAAAGGGGTACTCTTTTTCCTATAGCAGGTTTTATCCCTAAGGAGGGTTTTACTGTTAGAGGTTTTAACGAGGCCCCCACCTGTTATTTGCTTCATGTTATCAATAAAACAATATTTCTGTTTACATGTTATATAAATATTATCAGTTAAGCTTTTTAACAGCAAGCTAATCAAAGCAAATAAGCGGCAAACACAACAAATCCGAGATGAATATGTCACCAAGTATAAAACCGACATATAGCAAGAAGGCCAAAAGGGAAACAAGGTACCATCTAGGGTAAACCTTAGCTACAATGTCAAAAGGGGTCCTTCATGGGATAACCCTGGCCGAAAGATGGATGAAGTACCTTAAAGGTTAAACTTCAGCAAAAAAACTTAGAGAAAGTACAAACTACTTTCCCTCCTAACATGGAGAAAAGAGGGTGCCACGACGGTCACACCCCAACAATTAAAACGATCTAACAAGATCCCATATCATCAGGACAATAAGAGGCGCCATCATGGCCAAGCCTCGGCGACTAGAGCAACGAAACTAAAATACCGAGATGCAATAAATATTGAGAGGCAATAAAGAAAGTAAAAACACTTCATTCAATTAAGAAATAGTAATTGCGTAGGAATAGTCAACCCGGCATCACCGGGACGGTACAAAGTCATCAACCTTACAAAAAGAAATTAAAAACACACAAAAAATTATAACTACGCTTCTCCGGCATCTGCATCTTGGGGCCCAGGAGCGACTTCAGAAGGAGGAGGAGTGCTACAATCGAATTACTCCAGCCGAGGATCAGCGGGATCTAGAGGTACGGGATTGTGGGGGTCATGAAAGTCCCAGAACTTCCAATCCTTCACCCCATGGAACTTACAGAGACCACGTGTGTTAAACTCAACCTCGGGATTCAAAAATTGAATAGTTTTCAGACAATCCCAGTATGAATCATCCACCATAGTGTCCATGTCCTGGTATGCCTCCTCTAGCTTCTCTTGAGTTTCCTGGAGCTCAACCTGAGTCTCCTGAAGCTTGGAGGCTGTTTCCTAGAGCTCGAAATGCAGGGCGCTGAGAGCAGAACTATCCGAATCCACCTTAGCTTTAAGATGAGAGACCTTATCCTTTAGCTTCAAATTCTCGGCATCTAGGCCGGCATTCTTCTCCCTCTCCTTGGCCAACTCCTCCTCAGCACGAGATAGCTTCTCCTTCAAGAAAGCAAGATCCTTAGCATTCCGGGACTCCAGCTCCATGGAACTCTTCAGCAAGGTCTCCTTCAAGACCATGTCATCTTTTAAATCCCGTAGCTAGGTCTTCAAAGAAGTAGCTTGGCCCAAGTCCTCAGCCTGATCATGGACATGCTGCAGCAGGGCCATGCTCATGGCAGTCCAACCCACCAGCGACTTGGCTCGCTCCTACAAAAGGTAAAAGGATCAATACAAGGGATCACGAATCAGGTAACACAAGAAACGCAATTAATACACGAGCATACCTTCACCGAAATTGCTCCCCCCTTGGTGAAAAAGTCCCCAAGTTGGAACTTGATCAGGGGCGACTGAAACCCTTCCCAAGTCGAGGAAGTAGAGAACGAAGCCATCAACACTGGATTCATCCCGCTCAGGGTCTCCTGGGAATCACCAGGATGGTCGCCTACAAATCAAAATAATGTGACAATAGATAAGGTAATGGACTCAATAAACCTTACACTACTAAAAAACGTCAAATTACCTGCGAATAATTTCTGAGGGCCCGAGGCCGACGGAATTTGCGAGGGCCTAGCCCACGCAATGCCGACGGAAACGACAAAAACATCACAGCAGGGAATTTGCGGCGGCCTGGCTGATGCTAAATTTTGCGTGGGCTTGGCCGCCGGAAACATAGCGCCAAAATATCTACTTTTTCACCGTGTTGCGTCGGCTAGACCGACGGAAAGTTTGCGTCGGCTAGACCGACGGTAATTCAGTACGGTACGTGTTGATGGGACTGCCACGTGTAATTATTTGCGTGGGCCTTAACCCTCAGAAAAAGCCCTCGCAAATTTAAATATTTTAGATCCACTTTCGCTTTCCAGCACTTACATTTTCCCTAAATTTCCCAATTCTTCCTTAACCTTCACTAAGCTCACGCTCTGTCACCGTCAACCGCCGTATCCTTGCTGTCCCAACTGCCGCCGTCAAACACCCCCTTCCTCGCCGTCCAAACCGCCGTCAAACGCCCCCTTTCCTCGCTGTTTTCCTCCTTGTCTTCTAATCCCTCCTTTCTTTCTCTCTTGGAAGCCATGTATGTTGGAATGTTCGAAGGGGTTTATGCTTATTATTGTTAGAGGTAATTAATTATTTATGAGTTATGAGTTTTGTGAACAAGCGTGTTTCTCTATCAAGTAGTTAGGGTTCTTCAGCTAGAACTTTATTTTTTTGGTAAGCCAAAGGAAATATATTAAAATCGAAACAGAACAAGGGTAAGGGATGCTCTTATTCTGTACACAAACAGAGCAGAACAGAGTTAGATCAATAACTTCACAATAGGGATAACACAAAAATTAGCAAACGAGAAAACTGATCTCCTACCACTTGCCAAGCATTTTATTTTTTCTAACAAAAAGGGCCACTAGCCGTTGTCAAAAAGAAAATAGAGACAATAAGAGATGTAAAAGGTTATTTGGTTGAAAAGAAAGATACATATATGGAGAAAAAAGAGAGGTGTAGCGGTTAGGTAATAGAAATAGAGTTAAGAATATATATATATATATATATATATATATATATATATATATATATATATATATATATATATATATATATATATATATATATATATATATATAATTCATATAAGTGTTTATGTTTACCGGAGGGAAAATAATAATCTAATTTTAGACTTCATGTCTTTTTTCTCTTTAATTCAAATTTAGATATTAGTTGGCACTTGGTATCTTGAAGAATTAGAAGGTTAAACTACATTTTTCTGTTTTCCATTCAATCCTTAATTTAATTTTTTGTGTTTAGACAGTACTTTCAATCCTTAACCATGAATTAGATTAACCAACTTTCATTAAAAATTTACATAGATAGATGCATATATGATTAATATACATAGGTTATTAATATACATAGGTGTGCCCAACGTGTATGTGGATGAACTCAAATCATTAATATATATGCTTTTAGTGTCATTTTAGATGCATTCAAGCTAAATTAGTTACTTCTTCACTTTGTCTCTAATCTTAAAAAAAGTTAGTTTTGTTTCTTTCTATAGGTTTGTGCATTAAATAATTGTTCACATGCTTAGTTTTGTGATTGAATAATTGGGTCAGCTAGAAACCTTGAAAGTTAGTTTTGTTTCTTTCTATAGGTTGCTGCTGTTTTACCTTATTACGTGTTTGCTCGACTCTCTTTGACAAGTAATTTGCACTGAAGTTTACAGGTAAATCATTAATTTGATGATGAATATGAACTTCAGTTTATTTCCACGACCAGTTCGGATTTGAGAACCTATTGCCTATGAAGTGTATTAAATGTAGTTACTATTTTGGAATTGCAGTTTGGAGTTGGGGCTGTATATTGGAACTTGGGCTTTAGAGCTTACTTTTAGGAGTTTGAGGTACGTCCATAGTGTAAATAAATGCTAATCTCTGTTTCAAATATAGTATAAATGAAAATACACCCTAGGAATATGTTTGTTGTTTGTTAGTGGATAGGTTTCTGGATAATTGCTTTGAATTTCTGGGAATGCAATAATTAAGCTGTTATGTTGTCTGACTTTTGTTAGCAAAATTTGGGATTGTTTGAATTTTAGGGGTTATGCTGTCGAAATTAAATTGAAATATATGTTAGTGGATAGGTCTCTGGATGATTGGTTTGTATTTAGTTTATTATTTTCCTATGAATTTGTTTTCTTGGAATGCAATAATTAAGCTGTTATGTTGTCCGATTTTTGTTAGCAAAATTTGGGATTGTTTGAATTTTAGGGGTTATGCTGCCGAAATTAAATTGAAATATATGTTAGTGGATAGGTCTCTAGATGATTGGTTTGTAATTAGTTTATTATTTGCCTATGAATTTGTTTTCTGGGAATGCAATAATTAAACTGTTATGCTGTCCGATTTTTGTTAGCAAATTTTGGGATTGTTTGATTTTTAGGGGTTATGCTGCCGAAATTAAATTGAAATATATGTTAGTGGATAGGTCGCTGGATGATTGGTTTGTATTTAGTTTATTATTTTCCTATGAATTTATTTTTTGGGAATGCAATAATTAAGCTGTTATGCTGTCCAAATTAAAGTTGAATGCAGAATATGGATCGTAGATGGATGTATAACAGGGTTTCTGCAAATAGGAGGGGTCTGAACACTCAATTTCTTAACGGGGTTGATGAGTTTGTTAGGTTGGCGAAAGAACTGCCGTACTACTTGTCTGAAAAAAAGATTAGATGTCCATGTGTGAAATGTAAGTGCATGAGACTTTTGACGGAGTATGAAGTCAAACATCACTTGTACAAGGATGGGTTTAAACCTGAGTATTGGATTTGGACAGAACACGGTGAAGATGAGCCCGAATCGTCTCATTTAGGAAGACAATCAAGTC
Source organism: Cyamopsis tetragonoloba (assembly GCA_037177725.1). Classification (NCBI taxonomy): domain Eukaryota; kingdom Viridiplantae; phylum Streptophyta; class Magnoliopsida; order Fabales; family Fabaceae; genus Cyamopsis; species Cyamopsis tetragonoloba. Next base: position 32,690,936 of record CM074125.1, on the reverse strand, counting down.
ATGTAAATTGGGATGAGGATGATCAGTTTGACATGATGGAGCATATGGTAACTGATGTGTTTAGGCCAATATTAGACCAAATAGCACATGAGGATGAAGAGCCTAACCCAGAATGTCAAAGATTTTATAACATGTTGATGGATGCTAACAAACCAATTTATGAAGGTTGTTCGGAATCTACTTTGTCACTCTCAGTCAGATTGTTAGCAGCAAGATCGAATTGGCATGTTCCTCAGAGACGTGTCAATTATTTTGCACAAATGCTTGCCGATGTATCACCCGCAAAGGAAAATATACCCAAGAACTGTTACGAAGCAACTAGGTTGGCTTTTAAGTTAGGGATGCAAGTTCAGATGATAGATTGCTATACAAATGGTTGCATGCTGTTTTATAAGGAAGACAACACTTTAAGTTCTTGCAAATTTTGCAATGCTCCTAGGTTTGTTCCTAGTAATCCTGGGATAGGCAAACATAAAGATGTTCCTGTGAAGAGAATGTTCTACTTCCCTTTTACCCCTAGGTTGCAAAGACTATACGCATCTTCGAAAACTGCAAGTCAAATGAGATGGCATCATGAGAACAGGAATGTTGATGGTGTTCTTCGCCATCCATCAGATGGCAAAGCTTGGAAGCATTTTAATGAGTGTTATCCAGAATTTGCCAATGAGCCAAGAAATGTTAGACTTGGTCTATGTGCCGATGGGTTCACACCATACATACAAGCTTCTGCACACCCATATTCATGTTGGCCTGTTATTCTTGTGCCATATAACCTCCCTCCTGAGATGTGCATGACCAAACCGTATATGTTTTTAAGTTGTCTCATTCCTGGTCCACGTAATCCTACTGTCAAAATAGACGTGTTCTTGCAGCCGTTAATTGATGAACTTAAACAGTTGTGGTTTCAAGGTGCATTGACATATGACGTATCCACAAAGAAAAACTTTACAATGAGAGCTTGTTTAATGTGGACAATTAACGATTTTCCTGCTTATGGGATGTTGTCAAGTTGGAGCACACATGGGAGGTTAGCATGTCCTTATTGTATGGAGGAAACAAACTATTTCTGGTTGGATTTTGTCAAAAAGCATTCATGGTTTGATTGTTATCGTAGGTTTTTGTCGAAGGATCATCATTTTAGAAGGAGTAAGAGATCTTTCACTAGGAACAAAGATGTGCAAGATGATCCGCCTTGTATGTTGAGTAGTTCTCAAGTGTGGGAATTCGTACATGATTTCCCAACGGTAACTGACTCAGTTCCTGCCAAGTTGCCAGGGTTTGGGACCATTCATAACTGGACTAAAAGAAGCATTTTTTGGGACCTTCCATACTGGAAAGATAACTTGCTAAGGCACAACCTTGATGTGATGCATATTGAGAAGAACTTCTTTGACAATGTGTTTAATACTGTGTTGAATGTTGCAAATAAGACAAAGGACAACGAGAAGGCAAGAAAGGATTTAGAAAAGCACTGTGCACGAAGGGACTTGGAATTGGTTCCATTGCACAATGGCAAAATGGGGATGCCTAAAGCAAAATACACATTAACCAAAGCAGAAGCAATGTCCGTTTGTGAATGGGTGAAAGAGTTAAGAATGCCAAATGGTTATGCATCCAATTTAGCTCGATGCGCAGATGTGAATAAGGGAGTCCTGTCTGGAATGAAAAGTCATGATTGTCAAGTTTTCATGCAAAATCTACTTCTTATTGTGTTTCGTGCATTACCTGACCTTGTGTGGAAACCTTTGACAGAGATTAGCCGCTTTTTCGAGAATATATGTTGCAGTTCACTAAAAGTTAGGGACTTAGATAAAATGGAGCAAGACATCCCGTTGATTCTATGTAAACTAGAGAGAATTTTTCCACCTAGTTTCTTCAATTCCATGGAGCATCTCCCAATCCACCTACCCAATGAAGCAAGACTTGGTGGTCCGGTTCAATATCGATGGATGTATCCATTTGAAAGGTAGTTCAATGTCTTTCTTCAATTTAAAGTTTAATATGTTTTATTCATGTATTCTAATAATTGTTGTCTTCTTTAGGATGATGGGTGCATATATGAGGGCAGTGACCCAAAAGGCTAAAGTGGAGGGATCTATCTGTTCCGACTATCTTAGTCGTGAGATCAGTTATTTTTGCTCCCACTACTTTAAGACTTTTAACTTGGTCTCAAGTTCTGGTCTTAGGAATAACCCATATGATGGTGGTACTGTACCACGTACTTCACTATCAATATTTAACAAAGTAGGACGTCCAAGTGGGAAGTGCCAACAATATTGGCTAAGTGATCAAGAATTTTTGTCAGCTCATGTACATGTGCTTATCAACTGCATTGAAGTCAAACCATTCTTAGAGTAAGTGGAAACATCCATATAACCAAAAAAAAAATTTGTTTCTTATATACTTGTTTATTAATTCAATTAATTCAAACCATTAATGCAGTATGTACCTAAGGATACACGGGGATAGTCGCATGCACTCAGATTTTCCAGCATGGTTTAAGGCGTATGTAAGTACTATCTTGGTTCCGTCATGCACCAAATTTCTAGTTTCAATGACTTAAAGTTTTGTAATATGGAAATCTATAATTTACAGGTTCATGACGCGAGCAACGGAGTCACAAACAATGACTTAAAGTCATTATCTTGGGGTCCATACAAACAAGTTTTATCATGGCCTATGTATTTTGTGAATGGGTATAAATTTCACACAAGAGCATGGAGTCATGGTAAAAAAACCACAAATTGCGGAGTATGCGTAAAAGGTGTTACACAAAGTGGTGAGGACGATTATTATGGTATCGTGGATCATATCTATGAGTGCCCTTTTTTACTATCAATGGTACGATCCGTCACATAGAGGCACGAGAGTACACACTCAATATAAGATAGTAGAAATTAACTTGGCCAAACGATATCAACAGTATGATCCATTTATTATTGCTCAACAGGCTAGACAAGTATACTATGTGAATTATCCGAACACATGTAGGGACTTAGGTGGTTGGTGTGTTGTTATTGCAACAAAGCCAAGGGGTCACATAGAGGTTGATGACATCATTGATGATGCACAACTTGAAGAATCACCTTTTCAATCTGATGAACTTATTTTGCCTACCATGGAAGTTAAAGAAATGGAGAGGTTAGTTGATGGTCGTGTTCAGACGTTTGAGCAAGTTGTTGATCCCATTCCTGAATCGATGGCTGCTAATGATATTCTTGAAGAATTTGAAGTTGTGTATGATGACAATGATGAAGTTCAGGAGAATATGAATGATGATGATGATGACAATTTGTATGATGATGACAATGACAATGATACCAACTTATCATGACATGATTAGGTTAAGTTAAATTTGCACTAATTATCTAATAACTACTTATTTGTTACTATATTTGATTAATATCTAACTCATATTTGATTAATATCTAACTCATATATATTGTTTATCTATAGATGTCTTCCCAGGATAGAGGCAGGGGTAGAGGCAGGGGTGGCTGCTATTTGCGATTAGGGGAGTTGTTCGTGGAGCGTGATCGTCAGAGGCAGAGTCAGAGTCTTAGGAGATCTACATCACAGCCCCCGTTGTCACAGCCCCCATCATCACAACCTACATTGTCACATCATCCATCATCACGACCTGCATCATCACAGTCTATAGCATCAGAGACTCAGTCATCCCAGCCAGATTGTGGGATCAGGATGATACCGACTCCACGGTTGGTGCCATCTTCACACCCGGAGGTCCCGCACCCCACATGGGCATCCACACAGGACCCTCCACATGAGGAGGATGAGGAGCAGCACCATGATGCTGATGATGATGATGAGGAGCACGCTCGGGTTTAGGAGGAGCGAGATTACATGCAAGAGATGGAGGAGACTGATTAGATAGGTCAGCCTGACTATCGTGGGCCGCGTCGCCCATGCGTACAGGCTCCACCACGTTCTACATGGGTTGCAGAGCAGAGTACCGGACGACATATCCTTACTCTCAAAGGAAATAGGTAAGTAACATATTTAATTTCATGTTTTATATGTACGTAATTATTGATTTTATATTATCTCATCCATAAATCATTTTTGCAATTCTTTTGTAGCTAGACGCCTAAACAGGCCGGGATAGAGGCACTTGTAGAGATTATAAAGAAGGATTCACGGGTCCATGGCCTTCTTGGACGAAGATCCCTCAGGACCATCGTGATCGTTGGTTCAATGCTTGGAAGAAGAAAGTGACTTTTCATCCTAGAGATGAGGGGAAAATGAGGAAAAACTTCAACCATGCTGGTTCGAAACGCCTGTCTGATATGCTTAACAATGCACGGTTGAGGGGAGAGCGGGAGGATTGGATTGGAGAGCAGGACTGGGCGACCTTACAGAGTTATTGGACTTCACATGCTTTTCAGACAATATCTGCCCAAAACCAAAGAAATCGGGCATCCAAGAGAGGTGGGGCACTCCACACTACCGGTCGGGTCCCACATCATGAGGTGATAGACACGCTGGTAAGTTACTTGATATTAACTATTAATATCTCTCTCTATATATAAAATGTTAAGTTAGTTATTAAACTTGTTTGATTGTTTGTCAGACTCAAACATATGGGCGTCCAGTACATCCGGACGAGTCATTCGTTGTGACACATACGAGGGCAAATGGGGAATGGGTGGACCGGCGCTCTCAGGAAACATATGTAAGTTTGAAATTAAAATTTATTTACCATCTAAGTTCATTAAAATATGTGTTTTAGTTTTGTTAATGACAATGATGTGTTTTATATGAGTTAGGCTGCGTATACGCGGAACATTGATGAGAGGCGATCTCAGACTCCTCACGATACTGAGGATCAAGATGACATGACATTGGAGATGTCCACCTAGCAGGAGACTATTGGAGGTAAGACAAGGGGTCGAGTTTATGGTACTGGCGATTTGTCTTCTAACTTTTATCCAGGGGCTTCATCATTTACACCATGGAGTCTCGTGCACGCCCTCGCGAATCGTCCACTACCCATGATTCAGATGAGTCTTTGCGTCTTCGGTAGGAGATGGAGGCTTAGAAGCAGCAGTTAGAGACACAGAAACAGCAGATAGAGACCCAAAAGCAAGAAATTGAGCACATGCGAGAGACCCACGACAGGAGATGGAGCGCATGCAGGAGCGCATGCGAGAGGCCCAGAGGCTAGAGTTAGAGCGGGTCCAGAGGCAATTTGAGAGTAGGATGGATATGTTTATGAGGCGGCTTTCTGCTTTAGACTCAGGAGTTTCAGGATCCCAGCAGACACATCCACAGCCTAGACCTTCGACGTCTCCATCATTTGATCCAGATTATGATGCAACCTTGGACGATCAACCCTTGCCTGATCCTGATCCACCACCACGTCGACGTCGTGGCACCTAGTGTTTTATTTCATATTCTATGAATTTATTTATGTCATTTTTATTATTTTCTATCAAACTTTTGATTTTTTATGGATGCGTTTATGTGTTCTAGATATATGAATCTATTTATGTTATGTTTATTATGTTTTATGAAACTTTTGAATATTTATTCATGGATTTATATATGTTATAGATCTATGTAATATTATGAATTTATATGTTAGTTTCTCGGTTGGATTGAATATTAAGCAGGCTTATATTTAAGAAAAAAAATAAAAATTAAAAAAAAATTGCAAGGGCCTAGCCTACGCAAAAATTTTCCTGTTTTGTTTGACATTTGCGAGGGCCAGAAGCCCTCGCTAATTTACAAGGGCCAAAGTCCTCGCAAAGGTTGTTCTTTGGCGCGAAATTTTGGCGCCTGTTACCGTCGGATTTGCTAGGGCTTGGCCACCGGAAACTTTGCGAGGGCCAAAGACCGTCGCAAATGTGTTTACTTCGAGCATTTTTCCGTCAGCCCCATGGCCGTCGGAAAGCCGTCGGAAATATGTCTTTTGCGAGGGCTTTTCTGCTTTTTCGAGGGCTAAAAGCCCACGCAAATATCCGTTTTTCTTATAGTGTTAACATAATTAAAAGTTTTGAGCAGAGCATACTTTGCTTCGTCAAACAACGGCATTTTGGCTGCGTAGGTACCACCTCAGTCCCAGCAGCAGACAGCAGCGACTTCGCTGCTGGAATGGTCCCGCTGGCAGAAGGTGCGGCACCGGCAGATAGAGCAGCAGAAGTAACCATCCCGGTACAGCTGATTGGGACAGGTATGGGCACAGGAACGGGGGCAGGAGGTGGGCCTGAGGCACCAACCTTCCATTTCCTCTTAGCATCATGCTTTGAGGAGTGATTGGCGTAGTTGGCCATGATCTTCGCTGTAAAAAACAAAACACAATCATCAATCATAGAAGAATCACCGACATCAAACAAAAATTACGAGATAGTACAACAAAACAATTTCCTACATAAGTGAGTCGCCTGGTTACGACGAGATACCCCCAACACGTCCTTGCAATGAATTGCTATCCCGCCTTGTTGGACGAAGTCACACAAGTTTTTAAAATTCTTTTGATCCTCTTCCTCGAGGAAGCCGATTTCCAACTCCTTCAGAGACAGAGACCTCCTATAGTGCTCCTCCGTCTAATAGAAGAGAAAAAGAGGTTTTTTGTTTTCCCCCATCCAGAAGGGTGTACAGTCACTAGTCCGGGGGACCACTTTGACAAAAAAGTCCTTATGAGCTTTGAAGGAATCCTCATAGGGAATAAACAGCTGAGGTATCCCGGAATGATGGCGAAGGGATACCCAACTTTTCTTCAAACCCCGGTAGGGACCAAATATATACAAGAAGAGGGCTGAAGAATACTTCCAATCCTTCGCCCAGCAGAAGATCTCGAAGGCCTGTAAGAATCCCCAACCATTTGGATGAAGTTGTGTGAGAGCGAGATGAAGATTGTGCAAAACCTCAATCTGAAGGTCCGAAAAAGGGAACCTAATTTTGAGCGAATGCCACAGTGACTCAAGCATCATAATGTAAGAGCCCTCTCCTTCCAATGCCGGTGTACAAATCCGTTCATTCTTACCAAAAATCACTAATTTGTGATTACTGGAGGGGTCGGCTATAATGTCAGTCCTGGGAGAATTAGGCCAGTAGTGAAAACACTTCTTCCAGTGCTTCTCCACTTTCTTAAGCCGGACATTGTCCATGATGGAACATTCCTCCTTGATGAAATCAATGGGAGCCCACAAGAATGCCCATATGTTCTTCAACGCCATAAATTCAGGACGACATTAAATAGGGGGCTTCGAGGTACTAGGTTCCCCCATTCCCTGCGCAGACACTTCAGAACCACCAATACCACTCGGATCTAATATGCTGGTAGAGGAACCCGGAGCGCCAGAGACATCCTGGACAAGGATCTCGTCTTGAACAGGTTCCTATCTACATGGCAAGGTAAAGAAGAATCAGATCCCGGGGAGGAATGAGACCAAGAAGAGGGAGAATAAGCGGGGTCAGATTCTAAATCTAAAGAATGTGACATGGACGACGGTATGGACTCCCTATCTTCCAAGGGATCCCCGGGATGCAAAAACTTAGTATGCTCCTTTGTAAGGGGGAGGTTAATAGGGGCACGACGATCAGAATCGTGCTCGACAGAAACGTGAGTATTAGAACTGTATTCATTAGGAAGATGAGTTGAGGCAAGAAGAAGAGCAGAAGGCTCAGGGTTTAGGGCATTAGAAGACCCACTCACACACTGGGTAACCGATTCACCACTCTCCACCCGTTGTGAATACAGAGAGTAGAACCAAAGATAGGCAGATTCACAATAAGCAGGCTTGGCTATGGAAAGCGTACCTGGACTAGGATTTGAATCATTAGCGGGCATAAATTTCGGGAGTCTCCTCACAAAACTAGCAAGAAGTTCAGTATCATTTGAATCTGAGGAAGAACCACTTGACAACACGATAACATTATCGGCCATTTTGGAAAGAAAGGGATCCAGACACAACAACTAAACCCTAGGAATGGGGTAGGATGCAACAAAACAACCCAGAAATCAGGAAAAATAAACAAAAGAAGCGTGAATTAAAAGAAGGAAGAAGTAATACCTGATAATCAGGAGAGAGGAAGTTTTGGAAAACAAGCACTTGCAAAATAGGGTGCAAAGAAGAAGAAGAAAGGTCACAAAGCTTTCTGTCTCAAAGAATGAAGAAGCAAGAAGCGCGAAGGTGAAAAGTGAAAACTTGAAAGGAGAAGAGAAATAAAATGTAACAGGTGAAAAGAAATAAAGTAAAAACCGTCACATCACCTTAATGAACGTGGGCCCAAGACCACGCTAATCATCATACATAGTATTCGAAGTAGAGCGTGTAGACTACATGCTGTTATCTCAGAAAATTTTGCTGGAATCATCATTTGAAATAGGCCTGGCATATATAATGAACTCGCCGACTTCTTCCACGAGAAGCTCGACGACTTGGGGGGCAACTGTTGTGGACCAGAATAGCGGTATCCCGGGTGTACTTGTCCATGCCGGATCCAACAGCAGATAACCATCCCAGGTACATCCCGGAAGGCCTAATACTACCTATGATCAGGGCCCAGGAAATACAGCTTGGGCTCAGGCACCAAATCCAGGCCCAGTACGATCCCCACTTAGGTGATACGCTCCTCTATAAATACTAACATAAATGCACCATGCAAGGTACATAATTACTCTATCAATATACACAACCCTAATACACTCACTGACTTGAGCGTCGGAGTCCTTGCAGGTGCACACCACCGCCGCCAGAGCTCAAGCCTAAAAGCTATCCACATTGTCCCTTGCTGATCAGAAGGAGCACCTTGTTCGTCCTACATCTCCGCCAGGTTAGATCACAACAAAAAGTAATCTCTTTTTAACACTCAACTTTCATTCATAATGTTTTTCATACCTATAATAGTGTTTTCCTCAAAGTTATTGACTCGGTGTTCCATCAAAGGATCAACTCATTATGAAGCTATGCTATTTCCTACTAGTTTAATGGTTTCATTTATTACTTCTTATGTGTACTCATTTGGATGTGTTAGTAGGCACTCCACATTGGACTTTGTGGTAGTTTGATTCCAACACATCAATGTCAATGATTGCAGATTGAACAACTGAATTAACTTCGTGATGGAGCTTCACTTTAGATAGCCAAGTGTGAGTTTCTTTTTCCCCTTAGTTAAAAGTATTACATTTTTTTCAACCGTGCTAGTCTTTAGCATTTAATATTCAATTTTGACTTTACCAACTTAATTGATCTTATTTTTAATGTACAAAGCTCGCTATATTGTCTTACCTAGCTTCTATGCTTAAATAAACTGAATAATCGAACTGTATCCTTTCGGTGAAGTTAAAAAAAGGCCTTGAAGTAAAGCTAGATAACTTTAAGGTAAGTTGAACCAGAGAAGTACCAGAAAGTTATTGACCAATGGTGTGATAGTGTGGGGTATTCTTGGGAAAATTCATTCAATTTAAAAGAATTGATAGGCGATAGCGTTTTTCCATGTTCTAGCAAGTGCACTAGTTCGTTTAAAGAGATAGAAGGTGAATAAGGTATCCTCTCCACAGGGACTATGTTTAAGAGTATCTAATCCCGAAGACTTTCATTCATTGGACAATTGAAAACATGTTGAGACTGTAATATTGCAAGAATTGTAGAGCAAGTAATCAAAACAAGATAAAGAATCAAGGAAAGAAGAGGTTAAGGTCATGGTTCATTTGATCCTTCCCATATGTAATTATCCCTTGAGTTTAATTCAAGTTCCAATCTTATCAATTGAAGGTAATAATCCACAAATATAGACTAAGTTTATTCCTAGATCATTAAGCTCTTTGTTCTAATTGAAACCCCCTAATTCCTTAGGCCAATTTTAGAGAAAACAAGAAAGAAGTGGATTTTCACAAAACCTCACAACCTACAAGTTCTATTCCTAGAATCCTGCAAGATTATGGTGAATTACAATAGTTCCAATACAATTACCAATTTCCCAATTGCCTAATTGCATCTAGATCAAAATCCCTATTGATTAATTCAAGTGTAGCACTCACGTCGGAAACAATCCTACCAAAATTGAATATAATCAACCAAGTAGAAGCATTAAGAGAAGAAGTAATCACTCAATTGACAAGAAAGAAGATTGAATTTCAACTCAGGTTCAATTTACATAGTTTTGGATCAAAATCCCTAATTCCCTAACCATAGAAATCTAGCCTAGCATAATGGAGATAAGAGAAGAGACAAAAACCAAAAGAGAGGAAGAATCCAAGATTTTTCCTCAAGGTCTTGCTTCAAAAATTTCCTTTCAGAGCTCAAGAACACTCCAAGTACAAAGAGAAGGGAGAAGAAGGAGGAGAATCACGCTAAAGACAGAAAAATGATCCAATGATACAAAAAATAACTAACTAATGGCTATATATAGCAAGGGGTAGTGCATGCCCACGCCTAATTGGGCGTGCCCACACTGCCCTGCCTTCTGTTTCATCTTAATTTTGCTGTAGGGGCACGTGCCCACGTTGAAATGAGCGTGCCCATGCTGTAGTTCTCGAGAGCTATTTCCATCCTAGCGTTGGCAACTTCCTCATGGGCGTGGGCACCCTCAAAACTGGTGCAAATCCTTCATCTTCTGGCATGGGCACCCTTGGAATGGGTGGTTCGTTGCTTAGTTCACTTCTCTTCAAGCTTCATAGCTCTTTCCTTGCCTGGTTCATAAATCCTCTCCAACTCTTGATCCTATAATGTCACCAAATCAACAAAACAAGGATCAAAAAGTGGGAATTTATTAAGAAAACACTACAAAACTAAAAAGTCTATCCTAAACCAAAGCATTCCAACAAATGAGCAATTGCCCATAGTTTTCATGCTTCAAAACACTAAACTACACCAACAACAAGGTGAAAATAACCCCTAAAACATAGATAAGTGGACACTTATCACAACCCCAAACTTATCTTTTGCTTGTCCCCAAGCAAACACAAAATCAAACCAAGGGACAAAACAATTGGCATGGCATCAATCCTATGATTCAATCAAAATTCATCAAGCACCTAAACACCTTAGAATTATGCATGCATCTTCCTTGAAAGTGCACACTCCTTCATGTCATCAAAGCACATGTTGACAAGATATGATACAAAGCAATCAACGAAGAATGTGGCACAAGTCATGTAGAAAAGCAATGAATCAACAATCCTCACAAGGATAAAGTGTATGTCACTCATCACTCAAGTTTTAGGCTTAGCATTAATGCACTCAAATCAATTTTGTGAGGTATGGGATCTTCAAATTTGAGATTGTTCTCTAAGTCTCCACCACTGGAAATCACATGCCTAGGAAAAATCAAGGGGTCTTCATATGGTTGAAATGGGGCTTAGGTATGGTAGGTAGAAAATGATGGGAAACTAGCTAAACCACATACACACATGAACAATGGAATGCATGGAATCCTAGAAACTATATGCAAAAGTTTGACGAAATGGAAACAAGAGATGGAAAAAGGGAAAAACAACAATACAGAACACAAAGACAATACTAGAGTACCAACACTTATTCATTTATTTCCCAAACTCTTTTCCAAACTTTTCTCTTTGTTCGTTTTCTTTGTTTTTCTCAAAAATTTTCTTTTTCACAACTTTTGAGTACACCTCTTTTTTGAGTCTTTTTCTTTTAAACTTTCTTTTTGTTTTGCTTTCTTTCTTTTCTTTGTGGCTTTGCTTTTGTTGGTACCTAGTGTCACAAGATGCAACACAAGTGGATATTGAAGCAAAAAATGCAAGATGAATGAATGATTGCATGCATGATGGTCTACCCTAACACAAACACCCAAACAACATCAACACAAAGTGTTGCCTACCCCAAACTTAGAATTTCGACTTGTCCACAAGTCAAGCTCACAATGCACCCCAAACCAAATATCATACAATCAACTTCCAAGCAAAAATAACTGGGACCCCAAAAATAGGGAATTGGCTGGTTCCCCAAGCAAAAACAACCCCAAACTTAGAAGAAAACTCTATACCCAAAGTGCATAACCAATGCTCTATGTGTGTACATGGTACGGACAATTGGTTTTACACTTCTTTCGCTTATAATGAGCTAAATAAAAAGAAATGAAGGATAAATCAAGGCTCAAAGGGGATAGACATAGATAGTGTAAGGGACAACGCTTTCTTTGGCTCAAGGCTAACAACGAGAAAAAGTGCCTCTATCATGTTAATCATAGAATGTGAAAAGGAATCTCAACCAAGGGCAAAATCAAATTCAAAAGCACACTTCCACATAATGAACACTCATGATAAGAAACATGTCACAGGCTCAAAATCCACACCTAGGTTGCATGATTGTAACACATTGCTACTCCATATAAAACATGCCACAAGCCTGTATCTTTAACTAAAGCACATACTTTTCAACAAACACTTATCAAACAATCAAGAGCATGTAAACTATCAAATGGAAAACATGTCTCAATCCTAAGTGCCTAGGTCACAAGGGTCATCTTTACTGGAAAGAAGAATTGATTCCATGCCATTTCATAATCACTAGAAATAATCAACAAATTTAGAAATCTATCAAATAACCAATCTAATCAAAGATGTAGAAAAGAAGGGTTAAGAAGAACTCCCTTTGAAGATCACTTCCAAGCGCTTGAAGTTTGCACAAGGGTCCATTATACAATGCTTTTAAGAGTTACACACCAAAGCTACAAAAACAACAAACACAAGATACACCCAAATACAAAAGACACAAACTACAAAATGGTTCAAAACACACATTTGTCATCATGAGAGCCTTCATCTCCCTATCATTTGCATGGTCTACTTCCCTCTTTTGGTTCATGACATTGAGCTTCTCGTCCATGGAGAGAGTCTCAAAGTCCCTAGCCAAACAAGCCGTAACTAAAGGTGAAACATCCAAATAAGCGGTCGTAGGAGGTTCTACTGTGAGCCTTGGAGATGAGCTAGGTAGTGTTCGCTCATGAGATTGGCCCCCATAGAAGTTGTTTAAAACATACCTATAGAAATAGGATTTATCAATGGGCCCTAATCCTTTGGCGTGCTTAAGCTCTCTAGGATCAATTCTTACTCCTTGTGAGGCACATAGTCGTGTAATGATGATGTCGTAGTTCAATAAAGCGTTTGTCCGTCTATAATCAAGGATCTCGGTGCTTATCGTCAAGCCCACATTAAGAGGCAATTGCTTCATCAAGATATAAGTACATAGAAGCCTCTTCTTTGTGACGGTGTTGGAATGCTTGATGGGAATAAGCACCCCTTGACTAGTGTGCACCATAACTTTGCTTCGGGAGTAAAGAACTTCTTGTGCATGTGCTTCGCTAACTCGTTTTTGGAATCCATGGTCCATTCACCTCTACCATTACATAGAACCTTGTTGATCTCTTCCATGTCCAACTTCCAATGCATAAGCTTCCCTAACTCACAAGTAGTGTTAGGTGCCATGGGGGTATTGAGCATTTAATTAATTACACGGGGACGGAAGGAGATTTCTTTACCTCTCACATAGGAAGTGTACTTCTAAATGGGGTCATTATCATTGATCTTGAGGTTGGAATAAAACTCTGCCACAAGTTCCCCATATGCCAAACCTTCCAAAGAACAAAGAGTCTTCCACTTCCTCCTTTTGAGAGCATTGTAAACCCCTAAGCATACGTCATTGGTCTCCCTATCTCCCGTGATGTTGGGGAAGCAATCATCCTTCGTAAGGATAAATTGCCTCTCCTTTAGAACTCCCCTTTTTGACATTGTGGCCTTAAAGATAGCTTCGTTCTCTTCCGTTCGAAATCGGTGATTGTCGAACCTTGACCTTTTGTTAGTGTTGGATGCTTTTAGAACTATTGGATTTCTTGCCACTCTCATACTAGCGGTAGTCTTCAACCTCTTGCCGGATGCATTTCCTTCCATTTCCTACAAGAAAAGATCATCTCAAGGAAGGTGTTAGTGAAGTGTTGATGTGAGTGGTCAACCAAGTGCCACAACAGTCCATAAACCACATAACTTGTGAACATGCATGAATTTGAGCTAAATGAATGCTAATTAGCTCAAAGGTGTGGATTTTAATCAAGAGAAACCAAATCAAATTCAATAGCACAAGCATTCAAAGCACATGTTCATGTTTTGTTCATTGGCGACTTTTGGCAAACACCTAGTGTGCATGTATAAAGTTCATGAATCAACACTTCATTGTCAAAGATCAAGAATCCAATCTTTCAATAATGGCAAGTAAAACATCAATCAACACTTTAATTTCATAATGATGCCATAAATCACTCAAGAGCATTCAAGATTCATCAATTTCTCCAAAACCCCGAAATTTCCAAAATCATGAAATCAATACTCAAATCTCAAACAATCAAGTGTTTCAAGCTCATGCAAGTAAAGATAATCACAAATGAACTCATAAATGCATAAGAATTAGAGAGATTGAAGTGTTACCTTTGGGTCTTGAGTTTAGGTTTCAAAAAATTCAAGTGAGAATCAAGATGAACCAAGTGAAGATTAGTGTAATAGATGATGAATTAGTGAAATGTAGAAGAAGAATGTGTAGAAGATTGAGTGAAATTGTTTGATTTGGAGAGGGATGACAATTAGGTTGAGAGTGTGCATGTAGAAGATGAGAAAATATGAGAAATGAGGAGTGGGTTTGAGTGAGGTGGTGCATTTATAGGGTGCTCAAGCATGGGAGAGCATTTGGCCACGCTAGGTAGCGCGTGCCCACGCTAAACATAGCGTGCCCACACATGGATCAGGTGTAGTTGCTGCCAAATTTTCTTGCCCACGCCCTAGTGGCGTGCTCACGCTAGGAGGCTTGGTCTTTGGGTTCATGAAGGGTGTGTGCCCACGCCCAACTTCCCGAGAGGGATTTTTTTCAGCGTGTTCACTCTGGAATGATCGTGCTCACTCTCAAATTAGGCCTGAAATTGCTTGATTTTAGTGTGTCAAAGTGAGCTTACCTTGCACTTACTTCTTCCTTGATTGCTTGGCCCTTAACACATGCACCTTAAACTCATTCTATCCGAATAGTTAAGTATTCCCATCGAAACAAAGATGCTAGGAATGGTACTACGCAGGTTGCCTCTCAGAAGCGCTTTGTTTAACGTCACTTAGCTTGACACATATGTCACTTCATGGAGGTTTGAAGCCATAACTCAAGGATCCCTCAAAGTTATTCACAAAAGCTTGGTTTCCTCGGCCATGTTTCATTTCCGTGGGTGATCCCCAAGAATACCCAATGGTTTTCTCAAAGATTTTCACCAAATTTGTGGGCTCCCAATCATGTTGGGGCTATTCCATACAAAGAACATGGTTGCCAACACTCGTGTTCTCCCCTAAGGAAGAGTGATGTTCTTTGTTCACTTTCTCAACTTCCTTCCCAAAATCCATCATTCTTTCCTGTTGGATCGAGCACTTACCACTAGGCCAAAAGCTATAGCTGATAGTCAGGGCGCAACTCTTTCTACTTAAGAGCGTAGCAGCCCAAGCGCCATGATTCGATAGTGACTTGGCCCATCTAGCCTCCGCCACGGGACAATTGATGCAACCCGCAACAATCTCCCCCTCAACAATTGCCCCGCTGGGTATCGAACTCATGACCTTGGCTCTGATACCACTTGTTGATCATGGCAACTGTCACTCAAGAGGGGGGTGAATTGGGTGATTTAAAACTTTAAAATACTTTCACCTTGCACTCATAGCATCATCTTAAACCATAGCCTTCAAAATGTGTTTTTCAAAGAAATATGTTACAAAGTGTTTTATCATACGAAAATTGTTTGAGATGATGCTATGAATGCAAGGTGAAAGACAAGCTCTATTAAGTAATGACTTCTCAAATTTACACTTACATAGCCTAGAGAAGAAATATATCAAACTAAGTCCTTAGGTTTCTTGATGCAATTCAAGCTTGTTAGTTTCTCTTCCATACTATCATAAGCGCTTGACCATCATTGTCATTCTCCTTCTTGAGTTGAGCATAATTGATTTTTCCATTTTTCTTGATCATTGCTTACTCTTAATGCTTGGAATATCTACAAGACATTTCTCTCTTGAAAATCATAGTTAGTCCAAACTTCTAAACTCAAAATCAAATATGCTTGATTTATAAATATATAACTCTAGTTAGCCAATCAAGCATTGATGTACACATTGCATGATTATCAACTTGTATATCACAATATAGAACACATAATCATGCATGGTATAATGCACTCCATTAAGCTCATATAGTAGCATGTCCATTCTTAATTTACTCTTACATTTGTCAACATCAAAACATACTACACATAACTTATTGCTCTTGTATTTGTCATCATCAAAACATAATATATTAAACATTGAAGCACACATACTTCTACATTCTCCCCCTTTTGATAATGACAAATCACCAAAGAAAAATATGTTAAAATCAAATATATATATATATATATATATATATATATATGATCATGTGAGCATATTAACACAATAAGCATAGGAACATATTTTTCCTTTCTTCTCCCCCTATTTGACATCAACAAAAAGGCTTAGGCAAGAAATATCATAACAAAGAACTTTGTATCTCCTTTATTCTCATCTCCCCCTATTCAATATTACAAATAATTCATTTCCCCTTATTGATACCGACATATAGCAAGCATTCTTTGAGCACATTAGGGATCATTCATTTTAAACATGTCAATTCATAGTACATGATAGCTAAAGATCATTAAGAGACTATTGTAAGAATATTACCACGTGTCACAATAGCTACCATTTGATGAAGCAAGCAAATTTTATCATAAAACACCATCATCTTGATTCAATACATACTCTTTGTGCATATATCATGAAATCATCATTGAAAGAAAGAAATGATATGGATGTGAAAAATGGTTACCTTCTTTCTTTAATAGAGGAACTCAAGAGGCAACAAAGATCTTCATTGACATATTATTGTAGTATCAAGAATCACTTCTTGCAAAGAAGAGATATGAGACTAGATATATAAAGAATTAAGATATAGCTCCCCCTAAAGCTATGCACATTATCAAAATATATATAATGCATGATTAATCATGTAGTTGGACACATATATAAGGCACAAATAATCAAAGAATGTTTAGCTCACCCTTATTGAAATGAAAGTTAACTAAAGTAAATAATGTGTACTACTAACATATATAAGCACATTTTCCAAAGGTAGATCAAGACAAAAAAATATGTTTCTAGCAATCCACTAAGCAAAAATCCTTTTGAATTTTCTCCCCCTTTCAAATATAAATTTTTCAAAAGATACCCAATTTCAAAATAAAAGCCTCAAGGGAATAAGATGATGAAATTTAATTAGGAACTTTTTCATGTTAGGCATACATTCAAATAATGAGATATCAAATAGCATCAACAAGCATATAACAATCCTAATCATATGACACCACAGAGATTTTAGGGATTGAGATACTTATTGAATTCCATAGTGTGAGATGTTCCTTATTTGACATCATCCTTTGTGTTTGAACTTTCATTTTTTGGAACTTCTCATTCATTTGTAGCACATGAAGAAAGTCTTATTTTCTCCACAATTTTTCTTGTATCCTAGTTTGCTTGTACATGAGAATTGATGACTATCTTTGAGATGCACTTGAGAAGCAAAGCTAACTTTAAAGTTCTTCAAATCAAAGATTAGCATCAAGTATAAAGTAAAGCACATTTACAAGTATACCTTTGGTTGATATAAAATTTAACAATGACAACCATAGGCTATATCATTTGACCAAAGAAGTATATTTATACTTGAATATTAAGAATAGTATAGGCATTGTTAGAGAAATATTCAAGATTAGTGAAAAGAATTGCATTATCATCATCAAAATATGGATAAGCATTTTTTTTAGCAAAAATAATCATGTTAGGCATGTTATATCAAGTAAACAAATTATGGCACATGCTAATTAAAAGATAGAGTTTCATTTCATAAGCCAAGATCAATTTAAGTAAAACATGAATCATTTCAAGATATTCATCAACATATTAAATATTGAAGATCTAATGTAAAGTTTCAAAATAATCATGTCTCTCTCTTCTTCTTTTTTAAGGTATGCACACACAAATATATTAAGCACAAAATATGCACATCAAGTCATGTTATTTCAAAGAACATTCTTATTTATCTAGCTTGCTAAAAGGATAGGCATTTAAAGGCACATTGCTAATGAAGCACAAACCTAGGATAAATGAAGATGTCAAGCTAGTTTCAAAAGATTCCAAAATCATCAAACAAGTCACACTTAAATGATAGTAAGAGATAAGAATTGATATCACCAAAATGTAATTCTTCAATGTATGAGTGAGTGACTTCAACTTCCTTCTCGTTAACCCTTTTTTTTTTAGAACTTGAGAAATTGGAGTATGTTTCAATGTCATACCCTCACTTCACTTTCATACTCAACTTGAATCCTTTAAAGATATGATAATCTCATGATAAATTGGTGTTTCAATGTATATGCTCGCATGAGGTAATTTTCACCCTACAATACAATCCAAAGCACTTTGGGTATCCTTTAAGTATGGATCCTTTATGGTTAGTCATTTATTATCAATTTATCATGCTTCAATAAAGACCAATGTCATAATGAACAAATTAAGCATAATATAAATTAAATAGTCAAATATCATTAAGCACAAAATTTATTGCATCCTATCTCTCAAGAAGTCGAAAATTATAGCAAGAATACTAATGAGCAAGGAAATCACATTATCAACATATATATAATCATGTACGAAACAAAATTTCAAATTTTATCACATACACATGATTTGATATCATTACCTAAGGTCTACAAGGAATATACCTCATATTCATTGTATTTATAAATGAATGTACATAAGAGGTAAAAACATTTGATACCTTAGCCTTGGTAAGAAAGGGAACACTTCTTCTCATCCATTGCTTCTCTTGTTGAGTTTTGAACTTTTGAAGTTCTCCATTATGGATTTGAGAAGCTTTGGTTGGAATCTCTTCCTTTCTTTGGCATAGACTCTTACCATCAAGCCTTGGAAGAATTCTCTTTGATGATCTCCCATTGGCTAGACCAATTTGTCCTTCTTTTTGAGAAATTTTCTGCATAGAAGAACTAATAGGGGAACATTTCGGTACCCATTTCATCTTGGGTCCTTGGGCGTTAGAATTAGAGACTTTAATATTTCTAGGAACTCATACCAGTTTATTTCTCATACAAGGATTTCTTCTATATTTACACAAATGAGAAATATGTCCTAAACATCCACAATAATTGCAAACAAAAGATTTAGAAGATGATTTTGTCTTTTGCGAATTATTGCTCAAAATCTTGGCTTTATCACAATCCAAAAATTTTCTTTGCTTTTCATGCAAACACTCATTGTTTTCCTTTTCCTTTTCAACTATGTACTTTGAGCAAGCATAATCATTTGATTTAGGGAGTTGAATTGATACTTCATCAATGAGAGATTCAAGATCAATGCATGTTTCAAAAATAGACGAGGTTTAACATTTCAAGCATATTTCCTCTTCGTGAAAATAAGCATTCTTCAATGATTGAATTTGATTTTCAATAAAAGAAATATTTTGCAAACAAGCCAAACTTTTCTCTTTTCAGTTGAACTAGTCATCACACAATTCATCATAAGCACATTGTAACTCATCAAAGGAAGGACTATATGTAAGTTTAGCATTATTTACCTCAAAGTCCTTTTGAGCCATTGTGGTGCTTGTTTTAACTTGTTGCAAGATTTTCTCTTCCTTCAAATTATTTTGCTCCTCAATCATTTCCATGAAAGCATCAAGACTATGCTCCTCATCATTTTGCTTTTTCTCATCCTCAAATTGAATTTTACCACCATCAAGAGGCATTGAACTCATTTCACAACCTTGAACATCTTTTTGGGGACTATAAGCTTTCTTCAATAAATTTTGGTCTTCACTTTCTACTTTATGCACAAACATATTATTAGGAAGAAAAATGGCATTAAGAGCATCCCAAATATCCTTAGCACAAGAGCAATTTTTAATTATATCATAAGCATCATCATTCAAGTTATTTCTCAACATTTGCATTGCTCTAATATTCAAGGAAAAACAACTTTTATCATAAGAACTCATAGATTGCTTTGGTTTACAAGAAAATCCATCAAGTATAATATCCCACAAATCAAAATCAATGGATTGAATATAACACTCCATTAAAGTTTTCCAATAAAGAAAATGTACACTATCAAAGAATGGTGGTTTATCAATTTCTAAACCTTCCATTTTCAAATATATCCCAATGGTTGCTCAAAACAAGGATTTTTCACTCTAAGCGGTTAAGCTTCTACCAGAGCACGAAGCTCTGATACCACTTGTTGGATCGAGCGCTTACCACTAGGCCAAAAGCTATAGCTGATAGTCAGGGCGCAACTCTTTCTACTTAAGAGCGTAGCAGCCCAAGCGCCATGATTCGATAGTGACTTGCCCATCTAGCCTCCGCCACAGGACAATTGATGCAACCCGCAACATTTCCCTTAACTCCTCTAACAATATTCCTTCTAACTTTCTACCTATGGAATTGTGGAAAATCACCGGTAAGGTGCAGCTTGCATCCATAAAGACGCAATGAAAGTTAGAGAATGATTGTTGAGGTGTGTTCAATGGTCACAAACATCCTTTTCAACCTTGGAGGCCTTTTTATGTGGAAGTTTCTCAAGTGGCTATGCACTTACTCTTCTCATGACTCACTTCATTCTTTTCCTTTTTTTTATTACAAAAAGAGCTTTTAATCTTTGAAGCTGATTCATGATTGATTTTGTTCTGTTCTTGAGCCAATGAGGTATCTACAACCTCTACATTCATGCAAGAGGAGTTATCATTGTTATTTTTCCATGATTCTAAAACATTAAATGTTACCTTCTCTTCATGGACTCTTAGCATTAGCTCTCTCCTTCCACGTCAATTAGGATGCGTCTCGTTGCAAGGAAAGGCCTTCCTAGGATGATGGGAACCTCCTCACTAGCCTCCATGTCCATCAAAATGAAGTCAGCTGGAAGTATGAACTACTCTACCTTCACCAACAAGTCCTCCACAACCCTGTAAGGGTGTTTTATTGATCTATCTACCATTTGCAATGTGACCATTGTTGGTTTTACTTCATTCACCCCAAGTTTCTTCAAGAGGGAGAGGGGCATAAGATTTATACTAGCACCAAGGCCACACAATGCTTTTCCCACATGCACTCCCCAATTTTACAAGGAATAGTAAAGGAACCCAGATCTTTTAATTTTTGAGAAAGCTTCTTTTAGAGGATTGCACTCACCTCCTCAGTCAAAGGGACCGTTTCATCTTCTTTTAGCTTCCTTTTCCTTGCAAGGAGGTCTTTCATGAAATTGGTATATAGTGGCGTTTTTTCAAGAGCATCCGCAAAAGGAAAATTAATTCCCAAACTCCTAAAAATATCTAGGAATTGAGAAAAATGTTTTTCCTTATCCTTCTTGATGAGCCTTTGTGGGAAAGGGATCACGGCCTTCACATATGGGGAGAGACTCTCATAGTCTACCGACTCTCTTAAGAGTTGCTTCCTTGTCTTCTTGGGTAGAAGATCCTTGGGATCATCACACCCAATTTTGATGGTGTAGGCTTCCCCCTAATCATTTGGGTCCATGTCAAGGTATTTGTCCCCACATGGCTTTCTTTTGGGTGGTGCTTCCTCCTCCACATTTGGTTCTTCCATTTTTGGTGGTGGATGAGAGGCATCATTGCCACTACCCAAGATTATTGCATGACATTGCTCCATGGGGTTCACTATGGTATCACTAAGGAATTTACCTTGTTGCCTTTCTGAAAGCTGTTTTGAAAGTTGACCCAATTGAGTCTCAAGATTTTTTATGGATGCATCATGATTTTTCAAAGTTGAATTAGTCTCACTCATATATGCAAGAAAGATATTCTCTAGATTGGGAGAGATTCCTTGGGTTGGTTGAGTTGGTGATACTTGTGGTTTTTGGGTTATAGGCTGAGTGTTGGTTTTGAAAGATGGATTTATGTTGTAAGTTGTTGAAGGTTGAGTGTATTGTGGTAAGGAAGTGAATTGTGGTTGATTGTGTGGGAATGGTGGTGTGTAACTAATTGTTGCTTTTGTAGGATAAATTGGGATGGTTCCTCAAGTGTTGATGATATGTGTTGTGTTGAGGGAAATAAGAGGATTTATGGGTGTTTCCCATGTAATTGACCTTCTCCTCACTAGCAACTCCAACATTAGCACAAAATCCATTTTGGTGGTTGCCATCACAAAAATCACATTGGCGTGTTGGTGCTTGAGCAGCTCCAAGTTGAACTGGTTGTAATTGCATAGTGAGGGTTTCTATTTGTTGAGATAGAAGCTTGTTTTAAGCTAGGACTGCATCTTGAATACCTAGTTCCATAACTCCTCTTCTTCCTCCATATAAATCACTAGAGGCTTCGTCTTCATTGGCCATTATCTCTATGAGTTCCATTGCTTCTTCAGCTCCTTCTTTTCCTTAAAGATCCACCAGCTGAAGCATTAAGAAATCCCCTAGCATTACGGTTAAGACCATTGAAGAAAATATGTATTTTTTGAAGGTTGGTAAAGCTGTGATGTGGACATTTCCGGAGGAGTGCATTGAACTTCTTCAAAGCTGTCCCAAAGGAATCACCATCCCTTTGTTTAAAGCAAGAGATCTCCGCCCTATATTGATCATACTTGACGGTGGGAAGATCTAAGTCAAGAACTTTGCAACTAGATCCTCCCTTGTAGTTATGCTTTTGGTGGGTTTGGCTTTGAAGCCAATCAAGAGCTTCATCTTTGAGAGAAAAAAGGAAACAATCTCAGTCGGATGGCCGCATCCGAATTTATCTTTATATTTTCACAAATTTGAAGAAATTTATATATGTGACGGTTGGGATCCTCTTCCTCTCTCCCTCCAAATTGTTCACCACTCACTAGTTGGGTTAGAGCTGGCTTTATCTCAAAGCTATTGGATGCAATATTGGGAGGATTGATGCAAGAACCACAACCGTCTACTAGAGGAGCCGTGAGGTCCTATAGTGTCATCTGTCTTGGTAATGGTTGGTTTTCCAGTGGTGCTTCTTGTACAACAATCGCTTCTTCTTGAATCAAAATAGGCTGCTCTTCCACAACATTCTCTTGATAAGAACAAGTAGCTTGTTGGTCTAGGCTTGCCTTAAATTTGTGCACCTTATACTTTGCTTTGTTAGCCTTTATTTGCTTTCGGTTTCTCCTCAAAGTCTTCTCTAACTCTAGATCAAAAGCAAATTCAATTTCCTTGCCTCACATAAGAGTTTAGCAAGGGGTAAGAACACACAAAAACAGAGAAAATCCAAGCGAATAGAAAAAATTGAAAAATAAAATAACAAAATGATGAATATTAACAATGGAAAGTGATGTATCCAAACTATTAATATCTATCAATAGTCCCCGGAAACGGCACCATAAACTTGATAGCATTTTGCCATGCTCTAGCAAGTGCACTAGTTCGTTTAATGAGATAGAAGATGAATAAGGTATCGTAGCCACATGGACTATGTTTAAGAGTATCTAATCCCCGAGACTTTCATTAATTGGACAAATGAAAACATGTTGAGAGTGTAACATTGCAAGAATTGTAGAGCAAGTAACCAAAACAAGATAAAGAATCAAGAAAAGAAGAGCTTAGGCTCATGGTTCATTTGATCCTTCCCATATGTAATTATCCCCTGAGTTTAATTCAAGCTCCAATCTTATCAATTGAAGGTAATAATCCACAATTATAGACTAAGTCTATTCCTAGATCATTAGCCCCTTTGTTCTAACTAAAACCCCCTGATTCCTTAGACCAATTTTAGAGAAAATAAGAAAGAAGTAGATTTTCACAAAACCTCACAACCTACAAGTTCTATTCCTAGAATCATGCAAGATTATGGTGAATAACAACAGTTCCAATACAATTACCAATTTCCCAATTGCCAAATTGCATCTAGATCAAAATCCCTATTGATTAATTCAAGTGTAGCACTCACGTCGGAGGCAATCCCACCAAAATTGAATATAATCAACCAAGAAGAAGCATTAAGAGAAGAAGTAATCACTCAATTTACATGAAAGAACATTGAATTTCAATTCAAGTTCAATTTACGTAGTTTGGGATCAAAATCCCCAATTCCCTAACCATAGAAATCTAGCCTAGCATAATGGAGATAAGAGAAGAGAGAAAAACCAAAAGAGACGAATACTCCATGAGTTCTTCAAGGTCTTGCTTCCATAATTTCCTTTCACAGCTCAAGAACACTCCAAGTATAGAGAGAAGTGAGAAGAAGGAGGAGAATGGCGCTAAAAACAGAAAAATGATCCAAAGATACGAAAAATAACTAACTAATGGCTATATATAGCAAGGGGTAGCGCGTGCCCGCGTCTAATTGGGCGTGCCCACGCTGCCCTGCCTTCTGTTTCTTCCCAATGCTGCTATAGGGGGGCGTGTCCGTGCAGAACCTTCTGTGCGTGGGCACGTGCCTTCTGCTTCCTCCCAGCATTCCATGGCGCGTGCCCACGCCAAAATGGGTGTGCCCACGTTCTAGTTCCCGAGAGCTATTTCCATCCTAGCGTTGGCAACTTCCTCATGGGCGTGGACACCCTTGGAATGGGTGGTTCTTTGCTTAGTTCACTTCTCTTCAAGCTTCATAGCTCTTTCCTTGCTTGGTTCATCAATCCTCTCCAACTCTTGATCCTAGAATGTCACCAAATCAACAAAACAAGGATCAAAAAGTGGGAATTTATTAAGAAAACACTACAAAAACTAAAAAGACTATCCTAAACCAAAACATTCCGACAAATGAGCAATTTTCCATAGTTTTCATGCTTCAAAACACTAAAATACACCAAAAACAAGGTGAAAATAACCCCTAAAAAATAGATATGTGAGCACTTATCAATAGGTTCTTGAACATAAAAATGAAGTGTTAATAAATTTTTGCAAGAATATCTTGAACAAAGATTAAGAGTTATTTAGTCTGTTATTTATTGTTTAATGCATAACATCATATTCTACAAGATAACATTTTATTATTAAGAGAACACATAGGTTCTTGTTGTAACATCCCAAATTTCTAGCCTTTAGAGTATATTATTTAAATTCACAGTTAAGTCCTTAAGGGAGGCTATTTTAGAAAAGATAAGGAATCTAGGGAACTAAAATGAATTATAAAGCATATAGCATTAGGGGAAAATGATTAGGTCATGATATAAATACAAAGATTAAAAAATGTGGCAAGGTGAGCTTAGGGGATTAAAATATAAAGTTAGAAAGTTGTAATTAAGTCTTTGTGATTTTATTTATTTAAATTATGTTAATTTGGACCCTTATTAAATTTTATAAGGCCATGACTTAGGTGAAATTTTTAATAAGTTAAGCTAAGGACCACGTCATTAACATGCACCCTCCCTCACCTAACCACAACACATCACATATACTCCCTCTTTTTCTCCCGGTTACACACACGAAACACAATATAAACTTAAAAAGAAAATAGAGAGATGGTGGTAAGAGAGAGAAGAAGAGGTGAGCAAGAGCCACAACTTTGGGTGCTTGCATCATTGCCTTCCGGCCGCCGGAGCAGTTAAAGAAATTGATCTATGCACATGGAACTCCAATTCTTCCAGTTTAGAATATTCCATGGTAGAATTTAGAAATTGAGTTTAGAGCTCCAATTCTATGGTAACCCAAATTAGGGAAATTTAGAAATTAGAGACTTTATGATGTTAGGTTTCACACAATTGTATGTTAGTTGTGATGAAATTAGGTTGAATATGATTTTATTGATAGATTGAATGTGAATGCATGAATTTGAAGATGATTATTGAGCTATTGTGTTGCTTGATGTTTAAAATTTAGTGAAATTCGTGTGAAACTTGATGGGTTGATAATTGATATGTATTGTTGAACTGTTTTCCCTTTTGAAATTGTGAATTTGGTAAAATGGGTTGAGCTTAGATTTTGGAATGATATGAACTTTCTTGAATATGGTTGGACTTGAGGTCATATTAATTTCAGGATTTGAGATGAGAATTGGAGGAATTGTTTTTGAATGTGAAATTAACTTTTGAACAAAAGTCCAACTCTCTATCTCATGAACTTTGACATAGTTTAGACTGGATATTTGACCTAGTTATATTTGGATTCTAATATCGTGGTCTCTTCAAAGTTGTAGTAAATTTTGTTAGCTAATTAGCTTTGTAATACCACAAGTTTCATGAAGATCCAATTTTTATAACTTGAGTGATATGGAAAATATTAAGACCTGTCAGATTTGGCTTTTTATCATGGGCAGGTGCTTTTAAGTGAAATTATCTACTAGAAATTGAATGATTTTGGTCTTTGGTTCTGAACAAATGATGTAAATCATTTCATTAGCTTTCTTTTTCCCCTCATTTCACTTAAGTTATGGCCAAAATACCAATGAGATGCATTTTTGCGTGAAACACGAAGTCCTGCTATCTGGAACTGGTGCTCGAGCGCCAGAATGGGTGCTTAAATGCCAGGGCCAAAATCTTGGCAGTACATTACTGGTGTCTGGTGCTCAAGTGTCAAAGCCATGCACCTGTTTCATCTGTTTTAACTTTAAAAATGCAATATTTCCCTAATCAGCCTATTTTTATGATGGGAATAAATGAAATTGATATGAAATGAATGTTTGATGCATGATAACATGTAATATGAAATTATAATGGAATAATTCCCCCTTCAACTTTAGTTGAGTAAGTGGGTACATACTCCCACCGGTAGTATACCAGGTAAGAGGACATGCTTTTAAAAAACAAGATGTAGGGTTATCCCGTAAAGGGGCCTAAGATAACCTGAAGGCCATTCTTGAAAGGGAGAGATAGGCCAGGCAGTTTGACCCTAGTTAAGGAAGCTTGCTAGTGGTCCAGATATGAGCTCATTTGTGCCTCTCTGTCAAGGTACC
This sequence comes from Cyamopsis tetragonoloba, assembly GCA_037177725.1. Classification (NCBI taxonomy): domain Eukaryota; kingdom Viridiplantae; phylum Streptophyta; class Magnoliopsida; order Fabales; family Fabaceae; genus Cyamopsis; species Cyamopsis tetragonoloba. Next base: position 32,664,000 of record CM074125.1, on the reverse strand, counting down.
AGTGTGGAGATGTTGTGCACGAACTTCCCTAAAAGACAACAAGAAAAGATTTATGTTCACCCCATGAATACATGATTATGTGCATATTTTTATATATTAGCTAATTGTTGTGTATTATGTGATTACTAGGACTTTTATTTGGGAGTTTTCTTGTTAGACTAGCAGTATTGCAGATATCAGAAGATGGTAAAGCTCAAGCAACGTATGAGACAAGCCTTATTATTTTCTTAAAAGTAGGCATACATGGTGAAACTAAGTTTTATGTTCAAGTATTAATTTGTTCAGCTGGATAGGAATTCGTTAAAGTTAAAAAAAGAATTGTAATTATTATTTATTATTGTAAAGTAAGATTTATTTTCTACTAGCGTTAAGAAAAAAAAAGGTCTAGAAAATAAGGTGTTACACTTGCACATAAAAATGAAGTGTTAATAAATTATTGTGATGGATGTCCATTGTCGTGTTTGAATTTTAAAATATTTGATGATTATATAGAGGTTCTTTATGACGCTTTTACATATTTTTATTGCAAGTCATTTTTTAGCAAGTTGTTAGCAATTAATTGGTGTAGTTGAGTCGAATTAGAGAGTAGAAGAGGTGAACATAAGTGAACCCAAATGCCTTAGGCTTTCAATAAATAATCTTCACAACTTGCTTTTCATTATTTTCCTCTTATCAATGTCTCTCACTATAAATTTATCGTCTAAGTAACACATAACTTCTATATAATCCTATAATTGTTGTTGTTCCCTTGGGTATGACAATCCCTATTTCCATTGATTATGATTGCATTCAGTTTCCTAAAGTCTGTACAGCATCTCCATGTTACATCCTTTTTCTTCACCAAAACCAAAGGTGAGGCATAATTGCTTGCACTCTCTCTAACGAATCCAGTCATCAGTAAAGATTTAACCTGTTTCTCAATTTCCTCTTTTTGATAATGAGGATATTGATATGGTTTTGTACAAACAGGTTGTGCATCACTCAACACTCTCTTGTGATCATATCTTCTCTTTGGTGGTAACTGAGTTGGCTCCAAAAACAACTTATGATATTTATCTAAAAGAGTACTAAGTTGTTCTTCTCACTCTGGTTCCAGACTTCCATCCACCCTTGAATCATCAACTCCAAATTCCATATTTTTGGAAGATTTCTGTTCACCTTGCAAAGATATAGGTCTTCCTTGATGCAGAAATTGCATTGTCAAAGTAGCACAGTTCCAAGAGATCACCCCTAGAGTCTTGCACCATTGCATGCCCAGTATCACTCCAAAGCTAATACTCGGCAAAACCAGAAAATCTCTAACAAACTCGTGTGTATCAAATTTCCAGGTCAATTGCTCGCATTTACTAGTGATTACCAGTTTCTTGTCTGAGGCAATCTGTATGGAGAAATCCTTGATCAACTGAGTTTTCAATCCAAGCTTCTTTACCCATCTAGCACTGATAAAATTGTGAGTGCTTCCAGTATCCATTAAAAATGGAACCTCTTGCCTTTTAATGAGTCCCTTTAGCTGCAAGGTATTACCGCCTGCAATTCCTTGTAAAGCATTCAGTGAAATGTGTACATCATAGCAATGCTTGAATCTATTAAGTTTTGATCAGGATCATTCTCAGGATCAGATGCTGAATCTTCATCACCAATATCTTGAGCACTGAATATTGCAGATAACTTACCCCACACTTTGCATCTTTGTCTATGAGTTTTGTCCCACTTTTCTTCACAAAATCTGCACAATCCTTTGGAAATCCTTTCACTTACCTCCTTTTTAGATGTTGCTGCAGTAGATTGTACTTTTGACTCATTTGTAGTAGCCACATTTGATGAACTTTGGGAAGATGGTTGTTGAAGGCTAGTAATTGAATGAGCTCTCTGATTCACAGTAGGTGTAGACCATGGTCTGGAAAACCTTGTTTGTGCTTCTTTTCCAACTCTTGAATGATTTCTTCCTGTAATCTTGCTGAATAAATGGCTTCTTGCAGAGTTTTTGGCTTATGAATTCTGACTGATTTTTCTAATTCTACTTTCAATCCAGAGTGGAAGAAACTTATAGCCATACTTTCAGTGATCATAACACGGGCAAGAAGATGGTCAAACCGTTCTAGATAATCAATTAAGGTACCTTCTTGACGTAGTCGCGATAATTCAGCCACTGGGTCATCAAAGGTTTCTCCATCAGAGCGACATCCTGCATCATCTAAGATTTCTTTCCAAGAACGATCCTTGAACGTTGGTAACGACATATAATGGCGCTGCCATGCAAACGCCTTTCCATCCATTGAAAGCAATAGTAGCTTGCCTCTCTGATCTTCCGATGTCGCCTCCAATTCAAAAAATTGCTCTGCACGAGCATGCCAGTCAGGAAAGTTGGTACCATCGAAGGTAGGAAATTGGATATGCACGCATTCTATGGCGCAGCTGGATGTTTTCAGCGAACCATTGGTATAATCGGTATCTGTGTTAAGGCGCCCGTTCTTCAACAAAGCAACTGAAGCAACAACGGTTTCCATCATCTTTCGCAAATCCTCGATTGATTTCGTGGTATTTTCGTGAGACTTTGAGAGAGTCTCTTCAATAGAATCAACGCGGGCTTCAAGTTCTTTGTTGCTCACCATGTCGTCACCGAACTTCTGATACCAGTTGAAAGGATAGGAACCGGACTCATCCTCACTCCTCGATGAAACTCAATCAAGAAGGGATAATAGAAATTCTAATTGTATTAGCATAATCTCAAATGATTACAATGATATGTATTTATAACCATCTACTGCTACCCTAACAAACTAATCTTCTATTGATGCAAACCAAAACTAATCTTAATCTAATCTTCTAATGAAAGCTAACAAACTAATCTTCTAATGAAAGCTAACAAACTAATCTTCTATACAAATCTTTTAATCAATCTTTATTAAAACTAACTATTGCATGCATGTCCTTGCTTAGGGGAGTTGCGGAATATGTCTTGCCCGTTATATTTTGTGGCATTTTTTGTTGGCCTAAATTTCCAATTTTCATTTAATTTGTTGGTGTAGTTTTTACTTAAGTTACACATTATTTGTTTGAGTCCACCATTCTTGATTGTGTTTATTCAAGGAAGTTTGTTGTGATCATTTCTTTTTTATTTGTGCAGTTATGCTTCAACTGGGAGCATAGATGACACAATTCCAAAATTGAATCCTTCTTGATATTATGTAATTGTACTGTAGGTAAAATTAGATGGAAATAAAGTGGTTGCAACTTGTGGAGGTGAGGAAAAAAAAGTTGAGAGTTGACAGCATCATAGATAGACTAATGCAATGAAGATATAAAAACTGTAAGCTCTTTAATCCTTTGATTTATTTTCTTAGAATGATTATAACTTTTATGATCTAATAAATATACAAGGAATAAAGTGTAGCTTAATTGAATGAATTGTGTAGCTTAAACTAATACGGCTCAACGTATTTGTACACTATTGCATGCTCCTAAATTCCCATATTATATGAAAACTTCATGTACAGTTTGCATTTGCACAGCCTATATTAATATCAGATACCTTGCATATTCCTTCTAAGGAATTTCGTAGTCATTATGTATGGATTTTTTGTGTTCACACTATATATTATCTTCATTCATGCTAAGAACTAACAAATACAATAATTATTTTTTCCATTGGCTGTTTGGTCTAGTGGTATGATTCTTGCTTTGTATGCGAGTGGTCGTGAGTTTGATTCTCGCAACACCTTTTATGTGAAAAAAAATAAAAAATTAAAGATCCTACCTACACTAGCGGTTGTTATTAAAATTGCTGCTATAGGTGATCTACGGTAGCGATTATTTACAATAACGGCTATCGTAGGCAAATAACTGCTACCGTATGCACCATAAAGCACACTTATACCAGCGCCTGTATCAAGAACCGCTACTGTAGAACACTTTTGGTAGCGGTTAAAACAACCGCTACTGTAGAACACTTTGTATCAAGAACCGCTGCCATAAGAACTCATGCTTATAGTAGTGCCTCAAGTGGCAGCGGTTGTAAACTGCTACTATAGGTGTAAAACAACCGTTACTGTAGGTTGTTTTGGCGTAGTGAGAGTTATAGTGGAAAATTAATATTATTTTTATGCAAAATGTATTTGGTTAAGAAGCTTTAGAAATTATCATTTTTTTCTAAAAGAATATTGAGAATTTTAATATTTTGTTATAGAGTATAAAGACTAGTTCAAGTTGTCTCACAAAATTCACAAGTAAATCAACTAAACCCTATACCCTAAAGATGATTTAAATTTATGAGGTTTTGGTTTTGTCTAGTAAGTGCACATATAATTTGTTTAAGCATAAATAAAATGAAGATATTTTAAGAAGAGAATTGTTATATCATCTTACAATTTTTTTAGTAATCCTTAAAATGCTTTATAAGGAATTACAATAAATTATTTCTCAATTTAGTATAAACAATGACTCACGGAAGAAAATTGCAAGAAAATATAGAACTCTTCTTTTTAAAAAAATGCATATTTTGCATACGGTAACAAAAAATACAAATCTATAATTATATTTACAATTTATGAAATGACAATAAAAGATATTACTTTTTTGGTTCATTAAAAGTAGTACAACCAAGGATCGAATCTCGTACTCATACCCTCATGTTCCCATACACACTAATTGAACTAATGGTAGTTCTCTATAAATTACTAAAATAATATTTTAAAAAATAACTTAAGCGGTCAAACCAACAACCCACATAACAGATAGATGGTGGGACAATTAGAAATAAGACTACCCTTTTTCCAGAAATCAGCGTCTAAAATGGTGTTTCCGGACGGTGTCGTCCGTAAAATAAGTTATTTCTTTCATATTTTTACTATTTTACGGACGACGCCATCCGGAAACATCATTTTGGATGCTGATGTCCGAAAAAAGGTGGTCCCGTTCCCAACTGGGATGTTAATCCCAGCATCTCCACGTAACGCGTGGTTTTTCCTATTTAATTTATTAATCTGCAGATAAACGGACTAGTCTGTAGAAGTCCGCAATTTAAACTGCTCACAATTTTTTAGGTCTAGGCCCACGAAAAATGCAAGTTCGGCATGTGTTCAGCTCTAGATACTACCCAATTTGATAAATAAAATAATTTTTTTTAAAAAAAAAAACTCAAGTAACTTGATTTTGATTAGGTCTATAGAAAAATTAGTAAGACTTTGTTTGGTCCGACTTTTTTCTAACTTAAAAGTTACTTTTAAGTTAAAACTATGAATAAGAATTTTTTTAAAAAAAGCTAAAAGTTATTTGAAAATTTTATTATTATTTTTTAATGTATAAGCTGCTTATAAGTGAAAAACTATTTGTTTCATAAAGTATTTTATACACTTGTTAGATTATTAGAAGTAGAAAAATGTGAAGTTTTAGAAGAGAAGAGTTTTTCTTATAACTTGTGTGTTTTCCTTCCTTAAAAATAAGCTATTTATAAGATGAATTTTTTTCCCAAAATCTGTTTGACCCAACTCTTACTCATAAGAAAAATAAGCTAAAAAAATATTCAGTCGAACACTACTTAAATATACCTAAATATATGATTATGACTTGACAAAATCTAGACTTATCCATGTCTTTTCTCTTGTCCTTAGGAAATTAATCTTATAGAATCTAAACTTTAGCTAACTTGGATTTCAAATAAATGTAGCATTAAGGAAGAAGAACATCATCAACTATAATAATATAAATACAATACAGTTACACAAGTTATGGATATGGTAAACAACAGCTTCTCAGCGTTAGCAACCTTTAACCATTCTTCTCTTATTATTGGAGTTATTCATGCATATACTACTTTGTTTCTGCCTTCTTTGCATGCCAACGGTCACAGATTCATTTTCCATCAATGGTCCAAGTTTTAACCGGTCAATCCTATACAAATCATCTTTGGGTCCATATAGGATGGACCGCTTAACTTTTGGTTCATGGATGGACAAGAGTATTTTATCTATAAATGTAGGTTTTGTAAATTTCAAAGAATTATTTTGTTGTGTTTTTTATTGTGGTCCTTGTTTTATTATATTTTTTGTTTACTGTTACTCAATATTTTTAGTATTTGTGATAAAGACCCAATTCTATCTCATTTATTTATTTTTTGTTGCTATGATACTTTCATTTCTGTAGCACCATAATCATATGCTTAACCAATACACCAGGAAGGAAGTCATCTTGTTTGCATTTATGCCATGGATAAATTGGTGGTAATTGCTTTATTTTTGTTGATTATTCAAGATTTTGCTTGAATAGTTATCACACAGTCCACTTAGAACACATAATAGAAGAGAAGAACTCGTAAATGGGAGTTTAGATCTCGCAGCTGGACGAAACCCCCATCGCTATCTACTGGTCTTCCCAAAACAGAGGATATACAAAAAAAAACCTTTGTTGCAGCTGCTATGGAGGTTATGCCTTCTAAGGGTTTGTTTAAGAAGATGATGATGATGTTGACTCCACGTGACAATCACATGCTAATTTAATATGCTTTTTTTCACTTACCTGGCCGAGCAAAAAATTTTGTTTCATAGCCCAAAAAAAAAATTAAGCATGCAAATATTGGATTTATTGCATGTAGGCAAGTTGAATATCGCTTCACATACACAATATTAATACATACATAAATTCTAAAGTTTTAACATTGTTATTTAAAATTTAATCTTCTACGAAATGTGAAAAATTAATTAACACCGAATATAAATGTATAATTCTTTTTTATTTTTCAATTAAATAATTTACCACAATTTTAGTGCTAAAAGAATTAAAGAAAAATCAAAATTAAATAGTTTTAAATACTTCGAAGACTACAATAGTGACAAAAATATCTATGAAGGAGCATAATAAAGTTTTTTAAGTCTTTAAAAAATTTTAAATATACTAAATTAGTCTTCTAAATGTCAATTTGGTTATATTTTTAATTATTAAAGGATTAATTTAGTGAGAAAAAAAAATTTTAAAGACTAAATTGGACATACAAGCATACTTAGAGAAGCAAAATAATATTTTTTTTTTTAAGAATCCCTCCATTCCTATTTATAACAACCTAGGAAAAAAAAATAGTGTTCATTTATATAAGCTTCTAACATAAGAAATAAAAGCAGTTATTATGCTTTTTTTTATTTTTATCCTTAATTAACGAGGAAAATAAATGTGAGCTTTTAATAAGGGTAAAACTAGAAAGACATGTAAAGTTTTTTGAAATACCAATGATTATTTTTATACATTAGCACTTTTCTTAATTCATGTATTTTCTTTTCGGACCATACTTAGTCTCACATTAAATAGGAGTCAATATCATAGCCACTTGAAGATAAAAATATATGAATATTTTTTAGGAATGACAAAAAAACCCGCACCTATGGCTATGGATATCCGCATACAATACCCGCCCTGGATACCCGTCATCAATACCCGTAGATATCCGTGAGTACCTGTTATCCACTAAACATCATAAAAAAACATAAATTTATAGCATTTTAAGCACTTTTTCTTTAATTTCTAAAGGTGATATTAAATCTTTAATATAAAAAAATATGTTCTAACACTATTCAAAGTGAAAAGTCTTTAAAAAATATAATTTCTTCTCACTTAACATTTTACTTAAGAGAAAAACATCAATGTTAACCGATAATTATATTGTTTGAACATTTATTTTTCATTTTAGTTTTATTCTAATTATTATTATAATTACTAATATAAATTTTATATTAAAATATATTTTTTAAGTATACATTTTTATTTTTTAAATACATTTTCAATATGTTTTAGTTGAATAAAATACTCACGGATACCAGATAGATACCCGTAAACCCGCGGGGGACGACTACCCGCCCCGCCCCGTTGCCATATCTAATATTCTTACTATAACTAAAATATGGCTAAAAAATATTTATAGTTCTTCTAAATATCAAGTTTGTTTCATTTAATCCCTTAAAAATAAAAAGACTAAAATATGTTTATAATCCCTCTAAATATTAAAATTATTCTGTTTGGTCTTTTTAAATAATATTTCCCTTTTAGTCTTTGCAAAAAAAAATTGTTTGCTTCAATTTGATCTCTCTATCAATATAACAGATAAAACAAACGAGAAGAACAAATTTTTTGTAATAACCCAACGGAAACAAGCCATTTTTTTGCTAGGCTCAAAACACAAATTTTATTTCAAAGGGACCAAATGAAACAATTTTAATTGTGGTCTTTGAAGATAATATACAATTTTGAATTTTTTGTTCGTAAAAAATTGCCATAAGCGCCATTGGAGTTGATTTGCACGTCATCAAGAAACATATTTCCTTTTAAAACATCACCATATAAACAACGTGATAACAGTAACACTAACAGCATGCAACCCTCTCTAGCATTAAAACACAATCATACTAAGAAAGGAAAATATAAGGTCATAAACACAACATATAGATAGTATGATTAGTTATATTAACGTACATCCCGAAATATAGCCAAAATTTCCTGTTGCACACATACTCGAATATTTTGAACAAGATCTTTCTTTTAGAAATTTGAAGCAAACACTCTACTAGTAGAAAACTAGTAGATACTTGAAATCCATAAACAAAATCATAACCAATGCCTTCTAGACAGACAAAACTCATGATGAAAGCAAGCCATTACAACAATTATGCTTGTAGGTTGTCGCAGTTAGGCAGAGTAGTAGGGAATTATTTTAAAAGCTAAGGAAAGAGAAAACCATTATATTATTCCACAACACTAAGCAAATAGCATCACCAAAGCAACAATGGGATAACACCAACAACATGTAAATCTCTCTCACATTAAAACACAATCCTACTAAGGAAGAAAAAACTAGGATCGTAAACATATAGATAGCATGATTAATTAAGTTTCGGTACCAAATACCAATGTTGGTACGCTATTAGTAGAAAACTACTAGTCTAGATACTTGGAATCCATGAAGAATATCATTGGCATTCCAGTGAGATATATATGAACAATAACCAGCAAATAACCTTTTTCAGTAAGATATTAGAGCTTGTGTACTGTTGGATAAAATTAAGCTCTCAGCATAAGAAATCCACCAATGGAAGGCATCTGCTTCAATTTGACGGTCTACCAATATTTTCTTCTCCACATCTAGCAAATAGAGGCGTCCCTTTCCCAGCATACGATAATACACAGCAGCAATATGTCTCCATTATCGTTAATGCAAATGGCTTCCGGTGGAACCGTGACGTTAGTGATGGTTATTCCCAAAGAAGGTGCTTGCAGACAGGAGCCATTAAGATCAAAAGCAAAGAGCTCAGTCCAAGACTCGACAACACCATACTCCTTCATCACCCAGATGCTACCTTTGCAAGGCACATGACCGTTGGCACGGTACACAGTAAGAGCCTTGCCGTCTTCAACAGCAGTGAGTAAAAACCAAGGGGAGGAGGCATGAGAGATGCTCTTGGGCAGTGCAATCTCATGAAACACTTCATTTACAAAATCAAAGGACAAAATAAAAAAGAACCCGACATTATTATTTCCCTATTTCACCGTTCTACGCCTTGCACCCCAGTGAGCAATGTCATTAACAAAACCATGGGAAGCGGTAGGACGTCTCCGGGAAATGGTACATGGGGGAGCAACCATTGGAGGAAGTGGAAGAGTCTTCCAAAGCCCAGATGCAACAGAGTAAAGCTCACACTAGAATAAGAAACGAGGAACCTTTCTCCAGGGTAGTCGTTGCCGCCAAAAACAATCCTAAGGATCTTATAGTCACGGTTTTGGGAATCAAAGCCAAGGGCAACAATGACGGAGTGATGGATTTGAGGTTTAGGGATGGGATCGGGTTTGGGGAGAGGGAGATAGCGTCGAGAGATGGTTTGTAGATGAAGAAGGAGCCGAGGCAATTAGGCCATTGCAGATGGCATTGATGGAAGAATCACGAGGGAAAGGGGTGGGGGAACGGTTGAAGAGGGTAAATTTTAGGCTATCATCTAAGCGAAGGGAACAGTAAAAGGGAGATGAAGGAAGGGTCAGTGATGATGGAATTCCATGATTTGCACATACAACATAACCTCATAAGTGACTTTGGTGGAAGCCTGCAAAGGATTTCCACCACGATTTCTGCCGGCATCAACTCCGACATTGATCAATCAGATAGATTAGTCTGATACTCACTGGTCCGGTTAGCTGTGTATTGTTCTTGTTAGATATTTCTGCCCTTTTGACAGACACTCATAGTCACGGTAGCTAGCTATTACATGTGTCCCAACCGGCTACCCGGCCCTATATGATCTTGCCCTTCAAGTAGCTAACTTTTTCATTCTGGGCAAAAAAAGTCTCCCAATTACTCTGTCTTTCTTTATTTTAGTTTTTTTTATACATTTTTATTTTAGTTTTAGACACCCATTTTAGTCCTATGCAAGTAAACACCTTATTTTAGTGGCCCATTTTTAAAATTTTTTAAAAAAAACCATTAATTTCCAATAAAAAAATCATTTTTTTTACCCTTGTCTTAAAAAAATGTCTCAATTTAACTAAAACATAACATTATTTTCCTAAAACTTAACATATTGTTTGAATCAATTTCTAATTTATAATGATCATCTTTTTAAAAAAGTTATTCTAAATTGGTTTCTCTTTGACTTTTTCTATTGACAAGTAAACAAAATCGCCTATTTAACTATTTCTGTTTATTAATTCTCAATTTGTTTAACTTTGTTTAATAATCTTGTGTAGATTATGGACTAATAGCATACAAAGGATTTCAATCACCATTTCTGGCAGCATAAACTCCCACATTGATCAATCAGATTTTTCGATACTTATGGATCAGTATATTGTTTCTAGATATTCTCTACCCTAACACTCACGGCCACAGAAGCTGGCCAATGAGCAAGAAGTTATATGTGTCCAAACTGGCTAGCTGGCCCTAAACGAGCTGGCTCGTTTAAATAAAAAAATTTTACACTCTAGGTTGAAAAGGATCACGATTACCCGTGTCTTTCTTTATTTTAGTTTTCGATACCCAATTTAGTCCAATGCGAGTAACAGCCTTTTTTTAGTGGCCCATTTCATAAAATTTTCAAAAAATTCCCTAATTTCAATTAAAAAAATCATTTATTTTTTTTTTATAATTTTGTCTTAAAAAAATGTCTCAATTTAGCTAAAAAAATAACATTATTTTCCTATTATTTAACATATTGTTTAAATATATTTCTATTTTATAATGATAATCTTTTTACAAAAGTTATTCTAAATTGGTTTTTCTTTAGCTTTTTCTATTGACAAGTAAACAAAAACACCTATTTAACTTTTTGTGTTTATTAATTCGCAAATTTTTTAACTTTGATTAATAGTCTACTAATAGCCTACAAAGGATTTCCACCACCATTTCTGGCAGCATCAACTCCGACATTGATCAATCAAATTTTTCGATACTCAATGCTTAGCTATGTATTGTTTCTAGATATTCTCTGCCTTGCAGACACTCACAGTCACAACAGCTGAGCAATGAGCAAGTAGTTATATGTGTCCGAACCGGCTACGTGGCTCTATACGAGTTGGCTCATTCAGAGAGCAAACTTTTTCATTCTGGGCGGAAAAGACTCCCGATTACCCGTGTCTTTCTTTATTTTAGTTTTAGATACCCAATTCAGTCTTATGAGAGTAATAACATGTTTTTAGTGGCCCATTTTTAAAAATTATCAAAAAATTCCCTAATTTCCATTAAAAAAACATCATTTTATTTTGATTACTTTTGTCTTAAAAAATGTTTCAATTTAGCTAAAAAAAATAACATTATTTTCTTATTTTTTAACATATTATTTAAATCTATTTGTATTTTAATATGATAATCTTTTTGGAAAATTTATTCTAAATTTGTTTTACTTTAACTTTTTCTATTGACAAGTAAACAAAACCTCCTATTTAACTTTTTCTATTGACAAGTAAATAAAACCGCCTATTTAACTATTTCTGTTTATAAATTCTCAATTTGTTTAACTTTGTTTAATAATGTTGTGGAGATTATGGACTAATAGCCTACAAAGGATTTCAACCACCATTTCTGGCGGCATATTGATCAATCAGATTTTTCTATACTTATGCCTCAGTGTATTGTTTCTAGATATTCTCTACCCTAACACTCACGGTCACACTAGCTGACCAATGAGCAAGAAGTTATATGTGTCCAAACTGGCTAGCCGGCCCTAAACGAGCTGACTCGTTTAAATAACAAACTTTTACACTCTAGGTTGAAAAGGATCACGATTACCGGTGTCGTTCTTTATTTTAGTTTTCGATACCCAATTCAGTCCTATGCGAGTAACAGCTTTTTTTAGTGGCCCATTTCTTAAAATTTTAAAAAAATTCCCTAATTTCCATTAAAAAAATCATTTATTTTTTTTATACTTTTGTCTTAAAAAAATGTCTCAAATTACCTAAAAAAAATAACATTATTTTCCTACTATTTAACATATTGTTTAAATCTATTTCTATTTAATAGTGATAATCTTTTTAGAAAAGTTATTCTAAATTGGTTTTTCTTTAGCTTTTTTAATTGAAAAGTAAACAAAACCACCTATTTAACTTTTTCTGTTTATTAATTCGCAATTTTTTTAACTTTGATTAATAGTCTTGTGTAGATTATGGACCAATAGCCTACAAAGGATTTTCACCACCAATTCTGGCAGCATCAACTCCGACATTGATCAATCAAATTTTTCGATACTCAATGCTTAGCTATGTATTGTTTCTAGATATTCTCTGCTTTGCAGACACTCACAGTCACAACAGCTGAGCAATGAGCAAGAAGTTATATGTGTCTAAACCGGTTATGCGGCTCTATACGAGCTGGCTCATTCATAGAGCAAACTTTTTCATTGTGGGCCGAAAAAGACTCCCGATTACCTGTGTCTTTCTTTATTTTAGTTTTAGATACCCAATTCAGTCTTATGAGAGTAACAACATGTTTTTAGTGGCCCATTTTTTAAAATTTTCAAAAAATTCCCTAATTTACATTAAAAAACATCATTTTATTTTAATTACTTTTGTCTCAAAAAAATGTCTCAATTTAGCTACAAAAAATAACATTATTTTCCTATTTTTTGACATATTATTTAAATCTATTTGTATTTTATAATGATAATCTTTTTGGAAAAGTTATTCTAAATTTGTTTTACTTTAACTTTTTCTATTGAGAAGTAAACAAAACCTCCTATTTAACTTTTTCTGTTTATTAATTCTCAATTTTTTTAACTTTGATTAATTGCCTTGTGTGAATCATGGACTAATAGCCTACAAAGGATTTCACCACAATTTCTGGCGGCATCAACTCCGACATTGATCGATCAGATTGTCTGATACTAACTTCTCAGGTGTGTATTGGTTGTAGATATTCTCTGCCCTACAAACACTCACAGTCAGATTCAGCACCTAAGCAATGAGCAAGAAGTTATAGGGGTCCAAGCCGGCTACCCGACCATATACAAGCTGGCTCGTTCAGATGGCAAACTTTTTCATTCTAGGCCGAAAAGGTTCCCGATTACCCGTTTCTTTTTTTATTTTAGTTTTTGATGCCCAGTTCTGTCCTATGTGAGCGAGTAAAAGCCTTTTTTTGGTGGCCCATTTTTTAAAATATTCAAAAACTTCCCTAATTTCTATTAATTTTTCTTTTGACTTAAAAAAAATCTCAATATAGATAAAATAATAACATTCTTTTCCTTTTTTAAACATATTCTTTAAATCTTTTTCTAATTTATAATGATAATCTTTTTAGAAAAGTTATTCTAAATTGGTTTTTCATTAACTTTTGCTATTGACAAGTAAACAAAACCTCCTATTTAACTTTTTATGTTTATTAATTCTCAATTTTGTTAACTTTGATTAATAGTCCTATGTAGATTAGGGACTAATAGCCTACAAAGGATTTTCACCGTAATTTCTGGCGGCATCAACTCTGATACTCACTACTTAGCTATATTTTGTTTCTAGATATTCTCTGTCTCACAGTCACAGCAGCTGAGCAATTAGCAAGAAGTTATATGTGTCCAAACCGGCTAGTCGGCGCTATACGAGCTGGATCGTTCAGATAGCAAACGTTTTCATTCTGGGACGAAAAGGTTCCCGATTACCCATGTCTTTCTTTATTTTAGTTATAGATACCCAATTCAGTGTTACGCGGTAACCGCCTTTTTTTGGTGGCCCAATTTTTAAAATTTTCAACAAATTCCCTAATTTCTATTTAAAAAAATAATTTTTTTTGACTTTTGTCTTAAAGAAATCTTTCAATTGTGCTAAAAAGTAACATTATTTTCCTATTTTTAACATATTGTTTATATTTTATACTTATAATCTCTTACAAAAGTTATTCTAAATTGGTTTCTCCTTAACTTTTTCTATTGACAAGTAAACGAGACCTCTTATTTAACTTTTACTGTTTATTAATTCTAAATTTTTTTAACTTTGATTAATTGCCTTGTGTAGATTATGGACTAATAGCCTACAAAGGATTTTCACCACAATTTTTGGCGGCATCAACTCTGACGTTGATCAATCAGATTTTTTGATACTCACTGCTTAGCTGTGTATTGGTTCTAGATTTTCTCTGCCATGCAAACACTCACAGTCACATTAGCTAAGCAATGAGCAAGAAGTTATATGTGTCCGAACCGGCTACCAGACCCTATACGAGCTGGCTCATTCAGATAGCAAACCTTTTCATTTTAGGCCGAAAAGGTTCCCAATTACCTATGTCTTTCTTTATTTTCGTTTTAGATTCCCAGTTCAGTCCTATGCGAGTAAAAGCCTTTTTTTGGTGGCCTATTTTTAAAAATTTTCAAAATCTTCCCTAATTTCCATTAATTTTTTTTTCTTTTGTCTTTAAGAAATGTCTAAATATAGCTAAAAAAATAATGATAATGTTTTTTGAAAAGTTGATCCCTAACTCGGAAAAGCAGACTAGTCTCATCACGAAGTGAAGTCGCCTCTTCCTGAGCTTTGGAGTGGGCGACTTGAATCTCCTTCTTCTCCTCGGAGAGCTTGACATTCTCCAGCTTCAGTTGGTCAAAGATGGAGGCCACCATAGAGATCTCAACTCGAAGATTAGTCTGAGAAGCTTTCAACATATCTCTTTCCCTGATCAGGGCTTGGATCTGCTTCTCTGCGGTGGCTTTGGTGGCAAGAAGTTTCTGCTCCAAGTCGGCAGCATGGTTGGGCTTCTCCAATTCCTCATGAAAATATTTGAGCAAGGCCGACTAGCGGGACATCCATCCCAGAGCCTCTCCGACATTAGCCTGCGAGGTAAAAAATAAAGGACGACTTAAATATCACATGCACGGAAATATAGCAAGTAAAGTGTGACGTAGGGAAATATATAATATATACCTTCAGCACAGGATGGGGGAGGTCTTTAAAAAACTCTTTGTGATGGAAAGAGACAATGGGGGATTTGAAGCCTTCCGATTGTGAGGAGGAAGATGATCCCGCAGAAGGGGCAGCTCCTATAGGAAACAGAATAAGCGAAGTTAACTATTTCATAATATCAGTAACATAGCAAGTTAATTTGCTATGGAAAAAAAAAGAGAGAATACTTAAAAAACAGGGGCATCCGGCTAACCTCTCTGTCGTTTTAGAGCAAGGCCGATAGTTTCTGCTTCCTCGTCATCATCCGAGATAGAAATCCCGTTCTGAGTGGCAGGGGGTGGGGGGTGGGGGGACAGTCTCCAATTCTTGCAAGGCTGGGGCTGGAGACACTTGGCGCTTCCGGAGGACGAGCTTCCTCTTCTTAGTGGCCTGAACGTCGGGCGAAGTTGTTGCGGCATCAGCATTGGCAACAGCTGGATCATGGGGAACCCCGGGAGACTAGACCCCATGGTCGGTGAGCAGTTCACGCACCAAGTTCTGAGCAGGGGTCTCCTTTTTCCCCTTCTTGGTCATGGCGCCTGTTTTCTTCATCATTTGGGCGTATCCCAACATGATAGCACCTGAGGAAACAAAATCAACATCATGATTAATACCACGTGACTCAAAGATAGTTACAAAAATTTTTCGAAAAGCCCAAACAAGTAGTAAGATGAAGACTAAGAAAAAGGATTTAAACAGGGGCGACATTACCTAGAGTATCAGCTCGACTAATGCAACGACTCTTGATGACGTCCTTGCATTTCACGAGGCCATGTTGCTTGTTGAACTCGTGAAGACCGGCAATAATAGCAAGGTCTGAGTCAAGCAATGAACCCTGGTCGGTCACATAGGTCTCGGCTCCACGCAAGTAATGCTCATAAGACCGGTAGAGGGAAATAGGGGCGATCCATCTGGACCTGTCCAGAAGGGATAGTCCTCCCCGAATAGGACACTTTGAAGTAAGCATCTTTGAACGGGGGAAATGAGTCATCATATAGCTTGAAGAAGGCGTGGTCCTTCCTCTGGCAAAATGAGATGAAGATAAAGTCGACAAGATGTTAAGGCATGAAGAGATACATGAAAAGGTTGCTGGAGACCTCCCAGTATTTCGCCCAGCAAAAAATCTCAAACGCGTTGATAAATCCCCAAGCATTTGGATGAAGTTAAGAAGGTGCCACTTCAAGTCGGTTGAGGATCTCGACCTGGAAGTTGGAAAAGGGGAAGCGCAACCGGATGTCGCGGAAGAGACACTCATATAACATTAAGAAATCTGGCACTCCTCTTCGGGGGTAGGAACCAATGCGCTCGTTGGGGTCAACACGCTCGGCCTTGTACAGCGTGACTGGTTCAGAGGGAACGACTTCTTCTGGTGTAGCCCCAGGAAAATGCATGGCCTCCCTAAATTCAACCTCCGCGACATGAAACTTCAGTGTGGAGGTTAGCCCAGAGGGAATCTGAAGAATGTCGTGGTCAATCCAGAACATCCTCCTCACCTCCCGAATGCCCTGAAGTTTCTTGGGGACTTCAATCCTGGTGACCTTCTTAGACGGGCCATACCATTCCTGAATTGTTTTTTGTTGGCGTTCTAAGGCCTTGCTTTTGGAAGATTTCTAGGCGACTTGAGCTGGAGCGGAAGTTGAAGGCGACTCTGAACCCGACATAGGGGTAGAAGCCGACATGGGTTCTACAATTGAAATATGAGGAACATACAAAGGGTCAGAATATGCAGAATCCGAGGATTTAGCAGAATTATTAGAGAAAGTAAAACTAGAAGATTTAGATGAGGTACAGACTATCAAGGGCACCAGGGGCCGTAACCTAGACGTTGTAGCATCATCGCTGTAACGCCCCAATTTATACTAAGCGGAGTGAGCTATTCAATTAAAGTTATTAAGGCTAATTCATCATACTCGTATCGAGAGGTTAAATTTCGAGTAAAATTTTTTGAAACTTAATAGTTGTATATTCGAAACGGTAATGAGACCTAGTCGAATGAAAGTTTAGATTTGGTAACTAACACACATACGATAAGCTAATATAACATAGATATATTAATTAGTCAGATAACAAAACATAAATTACCAGGAATCCTAGACGACATGACAAAAAAAATACTCTACCACTCAAAGAGTAGAAGATGTCACACATAGGAAATGCACTGATCAAATATTACAGCCATCCAAAATGTCTTAACGAAAATATAACTAAATAAAGGACGCTGCACTCTCCATCCCAGTATCTTCACTCGGATCACTCTCAGGAGAGCTCTCCCTAGGCGAGTCGAAGAACCAACCCTGGCCACCAGAGTACTGCTCCACAAGAGACGGAGTGAAATAAGAAGGATGAGAAGCGGGTCGGAACGCTGCGGGTACAGGCATGAGACCAGGGGGTGTCCGAATAACCAACGTCAAAGTCGCTCCAATGTAAGTGGACCGGAGCATCGGTAGTGACAGATGAGATATCCAGAAGGATACTTCTCCTACAAAAGTGGACGTCCCACGAGATACATCATGCTCCTAGTAGCCAAATTCAATCGGACAGTTGATTTCCAAGAGGGTCTCTTGAGCCGCCATCTATTGTATCGCGTAATAGATATATACATAGACAGATAAATACAACACAAAACAGAGGAGTGAGATACAGCAAAGTTTGGTAGAAGTAGAGTCAGGATATTTAGATTTTTAAACAGAAAATCTATAATAGCTTACAATTGATATTCTCACTCGTAACATCACACAACATGCACATTCAAGGATACCATAATGCATGAGACTCCAGAAAAAAAAAACAAAAAACGACATCATCGCTAGCGACTCTTTCTATTAAGGAGGTGACCGGGAGTCATACTTCGTTCGTACAAGTCCATGTACCTCAGTACTCTCCACCGATCCAGAATATACTTAGAGACGTGTCGAGGTAACCGAGCTTTTTCAGTGAGTAGCCCGACATCGGGGAGCTACCACCGAGTCCCCTAGGCATCTCACACTCTGGTTAAAGCCCCCAAAGGCCAAAACCCACTCCCTAGAGTATAACGTTATTGTGCCAATGCACCACTTTTACCTTTTATTCCTCCTTAATAGAAGTTTTCGAAAATACTATTTTCAAAACATACAATTTCAGGGTGTTTTAGTACTTTTAAGCATAGTTTATCACAAGGATTCAACCAGGTTCACATCCCATCCATACAACTAGGCTCAAACAACATTTTGCAAGAAAGATTGCTAATCACACCACCTTATCAAATCCTTTACCACAGATTTCAGTTTAATTCTCATAAACAAAGCAATTATCATGGTATTCATATAATACTCCTAATAGGGAGAATACACCTTTAAAAGTCATATATTCAATTTTCACATTTTCTATATTCTTCTTTTGGCACTTAGGCCTTTATTAACTTCTACTATTAACACCATTGTTTGAAATTTACTTTAGTCCTTCTAGACATGTTATCATTTAAACCATATCCAAAAATTATAGGAATTTATAAATAAGTCCAAAACAATCATTTATCTTTGAAAAGATCATTAACATCTTAAAAATGATTTATTTGGTATTAAAAGCTCATAAATTTCGAATATTCAAAAGTTGAAGGAAAAGTGGTTTTTCCTTTGTTTCAGTGACTCTTCAGCATGCTGTCCTTTCTTTAAAAGGGGTAAAATAAATATTAAATGATTTTATTTGGTCTCCAATTAATTTATACAGTTACTTCACAGTGCTAGGGTCAAAATAGAATTTTTCCAGAATTTTTAAAAATACTTAAGATGGCCAGAAAAATCTTTCTTTCAAACTGTACAGGATTTGGCAGTAGCTAGTCTAAAAAGTATAATAAATTCATACGTGCCCAGAAAAATATGAATTTTTGATATGACATAGTAGATATATTAACACACAACATATAAATTTTTCAAGAATTTTTGAGTAGTAATACAGTGCGAAATATTTTCTCAAGGTTACAACTTTTTCCAGCAAAACAGAAAACTATAGTAACAGGATCTTCATCTTCAATGATTTTTATAAAATCACTCAGTTACTAAAAATTTATGAAACCAACCCAGAAATGATCCACTTTGAGTCTAGTTTTTCATAAAAATTTTCCTAAGTTAAATCTGTTTCCCAAATGGTGCAGAAAAACCAAAACGTTCTGACTATTCCAGAAATGACCTTGCGTCACTCAAAAATCGATATAAAATCAAACACTAGATCAAAAATTACAAATGATACCAATATGGAAAGCTAACACACAGATCTATCATCATACAAATTTTCGTATGCATCTAAACAGAATAAGAGCTTTAATGATACGCACAAAGTAACTCCAGTAGCATGAACTCACCAGACAGAATAGAGCAATAATGTTTCAAGAATCAAAATAAGGTCTTAACATCATCCAAAAATTATGAAACTTTACCAGTAGTTAAAACACATCTTAAAATGATTTTTAAGCATGGAGCTGAATTATCCAATGATCAATTCCCAAAATATGGGCTCTAAATCAACAGGCATAAGACAGAACCAGCTTTGAAAGTTAATAAATGAAGAGGGTCTAGGGCCAACCCTCACCCAAATACCCAACTAAATTCTACACTAAGCTATTCTCACTTCCCCTTACCAAGGTTATCTTCAAGGATTAAAGGGGTTGATGAAGGGTAGAGCTTCCAAAGTTATCACTACAAGCAACACCAATTTTGGACTCAAGAAAATTTTAGAGAGAAAGGAGAAGAGAAGCTTGTGCTTTGGTGTGTTTGGAAGTGAAGTAGAGTCCCCTATTTATAGAGGAAGTTCTGAGTTTTTTGAGGGGTCTTGGAGTGTTTGGAGAGCTTTGTTGAATAGTTGAGGGGTACATGAAGGCATGGTGTGAATAGTTGGAGTGGTTGAAGCAAATCAAGTTCCCTATGTCTAGGGTATGGTTTGACCACATGGAGAGTATAGAGTGTTAGAGGGATTTGTCTTTTATTGATTAATACTCTAGAATGTAGATATGTTTGGAATAACTGGTATATTTCGATCGTTATGCGTGCACTATAAAATTAAAAACGCAACGAAAAATTCTAGAATTAAAATATATCGTTCTCCAATATTTTCTAATCATATAATCGGAATCGAAATATTTTTCTAGCGGAATAATTTCCTATTTAGTAATTAATTAGCAAAATTGAGAGTGTTACAATCGCTACCCTCAAATGATTCATCATACTCATACTTGCAAACCCCATACCTTAAGGGTATGGGGGCAACGGATTGTGAGAAAGGTGCCCCTGAAAAGGGAATAGTTTGGGGGATGCCAGGGATGAACTCCCAAAGGCTTCAAAAAGAGGTTCACTGTCAGAACCAGAGGTTGAAGGGGGAGTGGGGATGTGGTGACCACTGCCATCATTGATTTCGGGTCCAGAAGGAGAACTGACGAAATCCCCAACTTTCCCAAAACGACTTTCTTTTGGGGGAAAATTAGTGGGTCTTTCAGGAGTTGAAATTTTAAGAAAAGTAGAGAAGAAAGAAATTGTACTGAAATAACAAAGACGAAACAAACAAGGAAAAGAATGGAATACTTGAGAAAGTTGGAAAGAAGGAGGTTATAAACGACTGGGAAAATGGCAATGAAGGGAAGAACTAGATGCAAATAGAGAGAATACGCAGAACAACTTGAGGGCTAAAAAGTGTTATAAAGAAAAATGGAGATGTATTTATAAAGGGAGAATGGGAAGACGAAGCGTGAAGGTGAAGTAACGGCCTGGGGCGCATTAAATGCACACAGGCTTGATGTGATCGAGTAATGATGGGCACGGCCCACGAAGGGTCGCAACCAATCCCACAAAGACACGTGTCAAAACAAAAACTAACGGGAGAATCCAAACGACAACGACTTGGAAGGGCTACACATCGCCAGATCATGTCAGCATCAGAAGTCAATGGCATGGCTCACGACATACCGTAGACTTGGGGGCAACTGTTATGGACCTAACCCACAGGAGAGGCACGTGCAAGTCCTACGTGGGTGGCTCAAGCCGTTGGTACCATGTCGTGTTCCCCACGACATGGACACCCGACTTGGAGCTTGAGGAGTACCTCCCCCACGTGGGGTTAGTTACAGATCCGTACCTACCGTCGTAATTCACGGAAGTATGGCAGTTACAGATTTGACATTATTAGCCCTATAAGATCTACAAATATCTATGATCCATCTTCATTTGGTATGCATTCATTACTATCTGAGCTTCCCATACTGTGAGACCTTACTGACTTGACCGTCAGAGTGCTTGCAGGTACCCCCTCTCCGCTAGGTGAGTGGCCGGAGGACTCAAACCACCGCACCAGAGGGCAGATTGGAGGTCATGATCGCCATGCTCTAAGCATGACGAATCATAGCTAAAAAAATAACATTATTTCCCATTTATAAACATATTGTTTAAATCTATTTCGATTTTATAATGATAATGTTTTTAGAAAAGTTATTCTAAATAGGTTTTTCTTTAACTTTTTCTATTGACAAGTAATCAAAACCTCTTATTTAACATTTTCTGTTTATTAATTCTCAATTTTTTTTTAACTTTGATTACTAGTCTTGTGTAGATTAGGGACTAATAGCCTACAAAGGATTTTGACCACAATTTCTAGCGGCATCTCTGACATTGATCAATCAGATTTTTCGATACTCACTGCTTAGCTGTGTATTGTTTCAAGATATTCTTTGTCCTGCAAACACTCACAGCCACCGCAGTTGAGCCATAAGCAAGAAGTTATATGTGTCCAAACTGGCCCTATACGAGCTGGCTCGTTCACATAGCAAACCTTTTCATTCTGGGCTGAAAAGGTTCCCGGTTACCCCTGCCTTTCTTTATTTTAGTTTTACATACCCAATTCAGTCTTATGCTAGTAACAACCTTTTTTAGGTGGCCCATTTTTTAAAATTTTCAAAAATTTCCGTAATTTCCATTAAAAAATCTTTTTTTTTTTTTACTTTTGTCTTAAAAAATGTCTTAATTTAGCCTAAAAACTAACATTATTTTCCTTTTTCCAACATATTTTGTGTAAATCTATTTCTATTTTATAACGATAATCTTTTTAGAAAAGTTATTCTAAATTGGTTCCTCTTTAACGTTTTCTATTGACAAGTAAACAAAACCTCCTATTTAACTTTTTTCTGTTAATTAATTCTCAAATTTTTTAACTTTGTTTAATAGTCTTGTGTAGATTATGGACTAATAGCCTACAAAGGATTTACAGCACCATTTCTGGCGGCATCAACTCCGACAATGATAAATATTTTCCGATAATCAATGCTTAGGGACTCACAGTCTTGTGTATTGTTTCTATATATTCTCTGCCTTGCAGACACTCACAGTCACAACAGCTAAACAATGAGCAAGAGGTTATATGTGTCCAAACCGGCTACGCGGCTCTATACGAGCTGGTTCATTCAGATAGCAAACTTTTTCATTCTGGGCCGAAATGACTCCCGATTACTCGTGTCTTTCTTTATTTTAATTTTAGATACCGAATTCCGTCTTATGAGAGTAACAACATTTTTTTAGTGGCCCATTTTTTAAAATTTTCAAAAAATACCCTAATTTCCATAAAATAAATCATTTTATTTTAATTATTTTGATCTTAAAAAAATGTCTCAATTTAGCTAAAAACATAACAATATTTTCCTGTTTTTTAACATATTATTTAAAACTATTTTTATTTTATAATGACAATCTTTTTGGAAAAGTTATTCTAAATTTGTTTTACTTTAACCTTTTCTATTGACAAGTAAACAAAACCTCCTATTTAACTTTTTCGGTTTATTAATTCTCAATTTTTTTAACTTTGATTAATTGCCTTGTGTAGATCATGGACTAATAGCGTACAAAGGATTTTCACCATAATTTCTTGCAGCATCAACTCCGACATTGATCAATCAGATTGTCCGATACTTACTGGTGTATTGGTCCTAGATATTCTCTGCCCTACAAACATTCACAGTTACATACAGCACCTAAGCAATGAGCAAGAAGTTATATGTGACCAAGACAGCCCTCCGGCCCTATACGAGCTAGCTCATTTAGATAGCAAACTTTTTCATTTTGTGCCGAAAAGGTTCCCGATTACCCGTGTCTTTCTTTATTTTAGTTTTAGATACCCAATTCAATGTTAGGCGAGTAACAACCTATTTTGGGTGGCCCATTTTTTAAAATTTTAAACAAATTCCCTAATTTCTATTAAAAAAATGTTTCAATTTTGCTAAAAAAATAACATTATTTTCCTATTTTTTAACATATTGTTTATATTTTATAATTATAATCTCTTTAAAAAAGTTATTCTAAATTGGTTTCTCGTTAACTTTTTCTATTGACAAGTAAACCAAACCTCTTATTTAGCTTTTTCAATGTGTTTGTTAATTCTCAATTTTTTCAGCTTTGATTAATTCCCTTGTGTAGATTATTGACTAATAGCCTACAACGGATTTTCACAACAATTTCTGGCGGCATCAACACCTACATTGATCAACCAAATTTTTCCATACACAGTGCTTAGTTGTGTATTGGTTCTAGATATTCTCTGCCTGCAAACACTCACAGTCAAATCAGCTAAGCAATGTGCAAGAAGTTATATGTGTCCAAACCGGCTACCAGGCACTATAAGAGCTGGCTCGGTGAGATAGCAAACTTTTTCATTGTGGGCCGGAAAGGTTCCCAATTACCAGTGTCTTTCTTTATTTTAGTTTTAGATACCCAGTTCAGTCCTATGCGAGTAAAAGCCTTTTTTTGGTGGCCCATTTTTTAAAATTTTCAAAAACTTCCCTAATTTCCATTAAATTATTTTTTTACTTGTGTCTTTAAAAATCCGTCTAAATATAGCTAAAAAATAACGTTCTTTTCAAATTTTTAAACATATTGTTTAAATCTATTTCGATTTTATAATGATAATGTTTTTAGAAAAGTTATTCTAAATTGGTTTTTCTTTAACTTTTTCTATTGACAAGTAAACAAAACCTCCTATTTAACTTTTTCTGTTTATTAATTCTCAATTTTTTTAACTTTGATTAATAGTCTTGTGTAGATTAGGGACTAATAGCCTACAAAGGATTTTCACCACAATTTCTGGCAACATCAACACCGACATTGATCAATAAGATTTTTCTATACTTACTGCTTACTGTGTATTGGTTCTAGATATTCTCTGCCTATCAAACACTCAAGTCACAGCAGCTGAGCAATGAGCAAGAAGTTATATGTGTCCATACCGGCTACCAAGCCCTATACGAGCTGGCTCGTTCAGATAGTAAACTTTTTCATT
The DNA here is from genome assembly GCA_037177725.1 of Cyamopsis tetragonoloba. NCBI lineage: Eukaryota > Viridiplantae > Streptophyta > Magnoliopsida > Fabales > Fabaceae > Cyamopsis > Cyamopsis tetragonoloba. The sequence goes on along the minus strand of CM074125.1, from coordinate 32,639,340 downwards.
CTGGGTTGAAATGGTTCCTAATTACAGGTGCCTTTTTTTATTTTAGTTTTAGGTACCTAGTTCACTCCTATGCGAGTAACAACTTCTTTTTGGTGGCCTATTTTTAAAAATTTTCAAAAACTTCAATAATTTCCATGAATTTTTTTTTTTTACTTTTTTCTTTAAAAAATGTCTCAATATAGATAAAAAATAACATTATTTTCCCATTTTTAAACATATTGTTTAAATCTATTTCGACTTTATAATGATAATCTTTTTAGAAAAGTTATTCTAAATTGGTTTTTCATTAACTTTTTCTCTTGATAAGTAAAGAAAACCACCTATTTAACTTTTTATGTTTATTAATTCTCAATTTTGTTAACTTTAAATAATAGTCCTGTGTAGATTATGGACTAATAGCCTACACAGGATTTTCACCACAATTTCTGGCAGCATCAACTCCATCATTGATCAATCAGATATTTCGATACTCACTGCTTAGCCGTGTATTGGTTCTAGATATTCCCTGCCCTGCAAACACTCTTAGTCACATCAGCTGAGCAATGAGCAAGAAGTTATATGTGTCCAAACCGGCTACCCAGCCCTATACGAGCTGATTCGTTTTGGTAGCAAACTTTTTCATTTTGTGCCAAAAAGGTTCCCGATTACCCGTGTCTTTCTTTATTTTAGTTTTAGATACCCAATTCAGTGTTAGGCGAGTAACAACCTTTTTTTGGTGGCCCATTTTTTTAAATTTTAAAAAAATTCCCTAATTTCTATTAAAAAAATCATTTTTTTTTTTACTTTTATCAAAAAGAAATGTTTGAATTTTTCTAAAAAAATAATATTATTTTCCTATTTTTTAACATATTGTTTATTTTTTATAATTATAATCTCTTTAGAAAAGTTATTCTAAATTGGTTTCTCGTTAACTTTTTCTATTGACAAGTAAACCAAACCTCTTATTTTGCTTTTTCGATGTGTTTGTTAATTCTCAAGTTTTTCAGCTTTGATTAATTCCCTTGTGTAGATTATGGACTTATAGCCTACAACAGATTTTTACCACAATTTCTGGCGGCATCAACAACTACATTGATCAACCCGATTTTTCCATACTCACTGCTTAGTTGTGTATTGGTTCTAGATATTCTCTGCCCTGCAAACACTCACGGTCAAATCAGCTAAGCAATGTGCAAGAAGTTATATGTGTCCAAATCGGCTACCAGGCACTATAAGAGCTGGCTCGATAAGATAGCAAACTTTTTCATTCTGGGCCGAAAAATTTCCCAATTACCAGTGTCTTTCTTTATTTTAGTTTTAGCTCCCAGTTCAGTCCTATGTGAGTAAAAGCCTTTTTTTGGTGGCCCATTTTTTAAAATTTTCAAAAACTTCCCTAATTTCAATTAAATTATTTTTTTAATTTTGTCTTTAAAAAACGTCTAAATATAGCTAAAAAAAATAACGTTATTTTCCCATTGTTAAACATATTGTTTAAATCTATTTCGATTTTATAATGATAATGTTTTTAGAAAAGTTATTCTAAATTGGTTTTTCTTTAACTTTTCCTATTGACAAGTAAACAAAACCTCCTATTTAACTTTTTCTGTTTGTTAATTCTCAATTTTTTTAACTTTGATTAATAGTCTTGTGTAGATTAGGTACTAATAGCTTACAAAGGATTTTCACCACAATTTCTGGCAACATCAACACCGACATTGATCAATAAGATTTTTCTATACTTACTGCTTAGCTATGTATTGGTTCTAGATATTCTCTACCATCAAACACTCACAGTCACAGCAGCTGAGATTATATGTGTCCAAAATGGCTACCAGGCCCTATACGAGTTGGCTCGTTCAGATAGTAAACTTTTTCATTCTGGGTTGAAATGGTTCCTAATTACAAGTGCCTTTTTTTATTTTAGTTTTAGGTACCTAGTTCACTGCTATGCAAGTAACAACTTCTTTTTGGTGGCCCATTTTTAAAATTTTTCAAAAACTTCCATAATTTCCATGAAAATTTCTTTTTTACTTTTTTCTTTAAAAAATGTCTGAATATAGCTAAAAAATAACATTATTTTCCCATTTTTAAACATATTGTTTAAATCTATTTCGATTTTATAATGATAATCTTTTTAGAAAAGTTATTCTAAATTGATTTTTCATTAACTTTTTCGGTTGACAAGTAAAGAAAACCACCTATTTAACTTTTTATGTTTATTAATTCTCAATTTTGTTAACTCTGATCAATAGTCCTGTTTAGATTATGGACTAATAGCCTACAAAGGATTTTCACCACAATTTTTGGCAGCATCAACTTCATCATTGATCAATCAGTTTTTTCGATACTCACTCATAGTCACATCAGCTGTGTATTGATTCTAGATATTCCCTGCCCTGCAAACAGTCATAGTCACATCAGCTGAGCAATAAGCAAGAAGTTGTATGTGTCCAAACCGGCTACCAGGCACTATACGAGCTAGATCGTTCAGATAGCAAACATTTTCATTCTGGGCCGAAAAGGTTCCCGATTACCTGTGTCTTTCTTTATTTTAGTTTTGGATACCTAGTTTTGTCCAATGCAAGCGAGTAAAAGCCTTTTTTTGGTGGCCCATTTTTTAAAATATTCAAAAACTTCCCTAATTCCTATTAAAAAATTTTTAAACTTTTGTCTTAAAAAAATATCTTAATATAGCTAAAAAAATAACATTATTTTCCTATTTTTAAACATATTCTTCTAATCTATTTCTAATTTATTATGATAATCTTTTTAGAAAAGTTATTCTAAATCGGTTTTTCATTATTTTTTTGTGTTGACAAGTAAACAAAACCTCCTATTTAACTTTTTCTGTTTATTAATTCTCAATTTTTTTAACTTTGATTAATAGTCTTGTGTAGATGAGGGACTAATAGCCTACGAAGGATTTTCTCCACAAATTATGGTGGCAACAACTCCGACATTGATCAATCAGATTTTTCTATACTCACTACTTAGCTGTGTATTGGTTCTAGATATTCTCTGCCCTGGGAACGCTGAAAGTCACAGCAGATGAGCAAGAAGTTATATGTGTCCAAACTGGCTACCAGGCCCTATACGAGCTGGCTCGTTCAGATAGTAAACTTTTTCATTCTGGGCCGAAAAGGTTCCCGGTTTCCCATGTCTTTCTTTATTTTAGTTTTAGATACCCAGTTGAATCCTATGTGAGTAAAAGCATTTTTTTGGTGGCCCATTTTTTAAAATTTCCAAAAACTTCCCTAATTTCCATTAATTTTTTTTTTACTTGTCTTTAAGAAATTTCTAAATATAGCTAAAAAATTACATTATTTTCCCATTTTTAAACATATTGTAAATCTATTTCGATTTTATAATGATAATGTTTTTAGAAAAGTTATTCTAAATGCGTTTTTCTTTAACTTTTTCTATTGACATGTAAACAAAACCTCCTATTTAATTTCTTATGTTTATTAATTCTCAATTTTTTTAACTTTGATTAATAGTCTTGTGTAGATTAGGGACTAATAGCCTACAAAGGATTTTCACCACAATTTTTGGCGGCATCAACTCCGACATTGATCAATCAGATTTTTCTATACTCACTTCTTAGCTGTGTATTGGTTCTAGATATTCTCTGTCCAGCAAACACTCACAGCCACCGTAGCTAAGCAATAAGCAAGAAGTTATATGTGTCCAAACTGGCTACCCGACCCTATACGAGTTGGCTTGTTCACATACCAATCTTTTTCATTCTAGGCTGAAAAGGTTCCCGGTTACTTGTGTCTCTCTTTATTTTAGTTTAACATACCCAATTCAGTCCTATGTGAGTAGCAGCCTTTTTTAGGTGGCCGATTTTTTAAAATTTTCAAAAAATTCCCTAATTTCCATTAAAAAAATCATTTTTTTTACTTTTGTCTTAAAAATATGTCTTAATTTAGCTAAAAAATTTATTTTCCTTTGTTAACATATTGTTTAAATCTATTTCTATTTTATAACAATAATATTTTTAGAAAAGTTATTCTGAATTGGTTTCTCTTTAACTTTTTCTATTGACTAGTAAACAAAACCTCATATTTAACTTTTTCTGTTAATTAATTCTCAATCTTTTTAACTTTGTTTAATAGTCTTGTGTAGATTATGGACTAATAGCCTACAAAGGATTTACACAACCATTTTTGGCGGCATCAACTCCGACATTGATCAATCAGATTTTTCGATAATCAATGTTTAGTTGTGTATTGTTTCTAGATATTCTTTGCCCGGCAGACACTCACCGTCACAGTAGCTAAGTAATGAGCATGGAGTTATAAGTGTCCAAACCAGCTACCCGGCCCTATAATTGTTAGCTCGTTAAGATAGCAAAGTTTTCCATTGTGGGTCGAAAAGACTCCCGATTACCCGTGTCTTTCTTTATTTTAGTTTTAGATAACCAATTCAGTACTATGAGGGTAACAGGCTTTTTTTAGTAGCCAATTTTTAAAAACTTTAAAAAAATTCCCTAATTTCTATTAGAAAAACATTTTTTTTTTTTACTTTTGTCCTAAAAAAATGACTCTATTTAGCTAAAAAAACATTAATTTTGCATTATTTACATACTGTTTAAATCTATTTCTATTTTATAATGATAATTTTTTAAGAAAACTTATTCTAAATTGGTTTTTCTTTAACTTTTTCTATTGACAAGTAAACAAAATCTCCTATTTAACTTTTTCTGTTTTTGAATAATCAATTTTTTTTAACACTTTTTAATACTCTTGTGTAGATTATGAACTAATAGCGTACAAAGGATTTCCACCACCATTTCTGGCGGGATCAACTCCGACAGTGATCAATCAGATTTTCCAATACTCACTCATTAGCTGTGTATTACTTCAAGATATTCTTTGCTCTGCAAACACTCATAGTCATAACAGCTGAGCAATGAGCAAGAAGTTACATGTGTCAAAACCGGCTACCCGGCACTATAAGACCTAGCTCGATCAAATAGTAAACTTTTTAATTCTGGGCCAAAAAGGCTCCCGATTACCCTTGTCTTTCTTTATTTTAGTTTTAGATACCAAATTCTGCCCTATGCGAGTAACAGCCTTTTTTTAGTGGCACATTTTTTAAAATTTTCAAACAATTCCCTAATTTCCTTTAAAAAATCATTTTTTTTTATTTTTGTCTTAAAAACATGTCTCAATTTAGTTAAAAATAAAATTCTTTTCCTATTTTTTAATATATTGTTTAAATCTATTTCTATTTTATAATGATAATCTTTTTAGACAAGTTATTTTAAATTTGTTTTTCTTTAACTTTTTTCTATTGACAAGTAAACAAAACCTCCTATTGAACTATTTCTGTTTATTAATTCTCTTTTTTTTTTTACTTTGATTAATAGTCTTGTGTAAACTATGTACTAATAGCCTACAAAAGATTTTCACCACCTTTTCTGGCGGCATCAACTCTGACATTGATCAATCAAATTTTTTAATACTCACTGCTTAGCTATGTATTATTTTTAGATATTCTCTGCTCTGTCGACACTCACAGTCACAACAGCTGAGCAATGAGCAAGAAGTTATATGTGTCCAAACCGGCCACACGGCCCTATACGAGCTAGCTCGTTATGATAGCAAACTTTTTCATTTTGGGCCGAAAAGGCTTCCGATTACCCGCGTCTTTCTTTATTTTAGTTTTAGATACCCAATTTAGTCCTATGAGAGTAACAACCTTTCATTAGTGGCCCATTTTTTAAAATTTTGAAAAAATTCCCTAATTTCCATTAAAAAGAACATTTTATCTTTTTTACTTTTGTCTTAAAAAAATGTCTCATCAATTGAGCTAAAAGAATAATATTATTTTTCCATTATTTAACATATTGTTTAAATCTATTTCTATTTTATAATGATAATCTTTTAAGAAAAGTTATTCTAAATTGGTTTTTCTTTAACTTTTTCTATGTATAAGTAAACAAAATCTCCTATTTAACTTTTTATGTTTATGAATTCTCAATTTTTTTAACTTTGATTAATAGTGTTGTGTAGATTTTGGACTAATAGCCTACAAATTAAAGGATTTCCACCACCATTTTTGGTGTCATCAACTCCGACATTGATCAATTAGATCTTCCGATACTCACTGCTTTGCTGTGTATTAATTCTAGATATTCTTTGCTCTACAGACACTCACAGTCATAACAGCTAATCAATGAGCAAGAAGATATATGTGTCAAAACCGGTTAACCGGCTCTATAAGAGTTGGCTTGTTCAGCTAGCAAACTTTTTAATTCTGGGCCGAAAAGGCTCTCGATTACCCTATCTTTCGTTATTTTAGTTTTAGATACCAAATATTGTCCTACGCGAGTAACAGCCTTTTTTTAGTGGCCTATTTTTTAAAATTGTCAAAGAATTCCCTAATTTCCATTAAAAAATCATTTTTTTTACTTTTGTCTTAAAAAAAGTCTCAATTTGGCGAAAAAATAAAATTATTTTCCTATTTTTTAATATATTGTTTAAATCTTTTTCTATTTCTAATGATAATTGTAATACCTAGATTTTAGGATCAGTTTTTCTTTTTTAACACATAGCGGAAGTCAAAGGCTATATATATACACACACATATATTTACACAAAAGTGTTTTCGTTTATCTTAAAGCCCAGAGAGAATACCAGTCCGACTAAAGTAGTCATACAATAAAATTAATGACTACCTAAATATATCACAATACAGCTGCTAAGAACTTCTCAGGCAATTATATGTACGACATATAACTGAGTAACCATCGTTATTTAAAATAATATATATACAATATCACAGCGAGTCTAAGTGGAATACTTCCCCAAATCAGATTCCTAACAAACACACGCAATATGTATGAGATGTCAATTTAAGTATGTATGCATGCCATGAATTACTTTATTCTCCATTCAATTTCTTTCCTCTTTTAACGGGAAACCTTGTGCACAGGGAATCCACCATAGGTGGATGACAGTGAATGCACAACTGAGCTAATCATCATGGCCACTGGCAAGCGTCCTCCCACGGTCCTACTGCCGGGCTACCAACCCATCTAGGGCTAGCCCAGGGACTATTTACCCCTTTTGGAATAGCCCCTTTGTAGTAGGTTATCTACCCCGTTCTCGGGATAACCTAGTACTTCAGGTTATCTGCACCTTTCAAGATAACCCTACATTTTTCATCATTTCATGCTTTACCCACTGATCCGTTGTACTTCCTACGGAACTCAACCAATGTTGACAGGGAAAGCATTTTCCACTTTTCCTTTTTGTTTGATTCCATATTACGGGGGAAAGCATTTTCCACTTTTCCTTTTTGTTTGATTCCATATTACATGTTCTCATGCATCAACATTCATATCCGTATCATAGACATTCATGCAAGAGTTCCAGTAACCTCATATTCGAATATACAAAGCTCATATTCGAATACATATACTCTATATTCGAATACCAAAAGTCCATTTTCGAATAGCATGGGGAAGAAATGTTATAGTCCAATATCTATTTGAATATGGCCTTCCATATTCGAATACATATTCGAATATACTAACTCTGGGCTTGCTTTTCTAAAACAGTTTGGAATCCACCTAGTGTCCAAGTTCCAAAATTCATCACATTACATCTGGAATCTCTTGTTCTTTTTAACACATACAAATCTATGATTCTATTATCATTCACATTTTCAAATCAATTCCCAATCACGCATCATATATTTACACATTCAATCAGAACAAACATCATTCTTAGTTCAAGACACAACATGCAGATTATAAACATATACATGGCCCTAAATCAAACAATCTACAACATATTGTTCTTAGTTCCTAGCCACATGTTTCTAACATTCCATAGCATCCTTGATTTGGGGTTTTATGGGTTACCTCTAAGTTTCCAGAATCCCTTTCTGCATCAAGCTCCCAATCTCGGTCTCTAAATTCCCTTCTTTAGCACTTGTTGCCCTTGTGCATGATTCTCACCCCTTGGAGATGTGGTCAAGAAGAAACTATAAGAAGAAAATCTAAGATGGAAGAGTTGTGGAGTATTGTTGATTTGTGACGGAGGTTTGGTGAAGGATTCTTGAAGAGAAGAAGATGAGAAGGTGGAGAGTGAGTGAGGATCAATGGTGAAGATTGGAGGTGGGGTCCCTGTTTTTATTGTTCATGAGATCCGTATTCGAATATGAGCCATCCATATTCGAATATGAAACATTTATATGCAAATACCACACCTTGATATTCGAAGATCAGACATTCATATTTGAATATCACATATCCATATTCGAATATCAAAAAGCCATATTCGAATATCACTCATCCATATTTGAAACAGGTCCAGCCCCCGAAATTAACTCAATTTAAAACTCTACCTCTCTTTCTGGTTGCAGGGATTCAATGTCGTCAGGAAATACCTCCGGAAAGTGTCAGACCACGGGAAGAGAATTAACATCCACCGGGTACTTAACATCACTCACGTTGACAACCAAATACCTTGGGCCATCATCATACATAGACAGATTATGGAGATCAAAAGTAGGATGATGCGTACATTATATCTCTAAGCCTCGGTCTAGAATATGCACAGTCTTGGTGGCACAATCAATTTTGACCTTGTGAGCTTTTGAGCCAATCCATGCCTAAGATCACATCTAGCCCCTTCATCGGCAAGCAGTACAGATCTAAGCAGAAAGTTTTGCCTTGGAAATCTAAGAATACAGGGGAAAACATAGTAGTTGTACATATCTCTTTAGAGGGAGTAGACACTAACAATTCATAGGATAGCTTGGATATAGGAAAATAAACTCGTCCTGCACATTCTACTGATATGAACGAGTGAGTTGCACCCGAGTCAAACAAAATGTTAATAGGATTGATTTTATTCGTCCTATACCTTGGATAAGATCTTTGGAGTGGTCAAACTCTTCAGCATTCAGTGTATATACCTGACCTCTCACAAGATTTTTCTTCTTGTTATCTTCTGCTGGTTTCTGATCCTTGTCTGAGCATTGCCAGCTGAGGTGTCCCGGCTTCTAGCATATGAAACAAGTTCTTTGGTTCTTGTAGCATTCTACTCTATGCAATTTCCCGCATGTCTTGCATTTCTGAATAGTTCCCTTGCCTTTGTAATCATCTTCCTTGCCTTTTCCTCCTTTGGAGCTTCCTTCATCCCTTTTGCGCTTCCACAAAAGTTGTTTGCTAGGCGCCATCGCAGCCAAAGACTATTCAACAAGTTGACAGGTTTGAATGAAGGTTTGGTACTCCTGGATCCACTAAGTGATCACCAAGTTTCTGACCTCAGGTCTAAGTCTTTGTTCGAACCTTTTGGATTTCCATTCTTCATCAGGTTGTTTCTGGAGATTGTTTGAAAATCGAGCTAAGCTTTCAAATTTGGCAACATATTCATCCACTGTCATATCACCTTGTTATAGTGTGAGAAATTCTATCTTCTTCTGGTCTTTCACATTGAAGGGAAAATATTTGTTGAGAAAAATAGTATTAAATTCTTCCCAAGTTATGTGGCCTCATGTTGCCTCCATGTGTTCTAGATGTCTCTCCCACCACTGTGACGCTTCTCCTTTAAGTCTATAAGTGGCCAACTCCACCTTTTCTTGGTCGACGGATCTAATTACCCGAAAAATCACTTCTAGCTGATCGAGCCATTCCTCAGCTACCATGGGATCCCTTCCACCAGAGAAAGTGGGTGGGTCATGTCTACCAAAACTTTGATAACGATCTTCCCGACCTTGTGCCTCCATTTATTGGGTCATGGCCTATGCCATCTGCTATATCAAAGGGAATCAGTCGGAGTTGGTGTCGCATTGGGGTTAGAACGAGGTTTGCCAGGTTGTCTTCCTGCCATGCCTTCCTGTGTACAACGCACCACACTGAGTTAATCAGGCTCAATATAATGAATCGTATACAGCCAACATCTCAAGTCAAGATAAGACTTATCTCTCTAGACACTTATTTAAGTTAGATATTTAGATACCAAAGTCCGGATAAGACCAAACGGCTCTGATAATAAATTGTAACACCTAGATTTTAGGATCAGTTTTTGTTTTTTTTTTTTTATAAGACATAGCGGAAGTCAAAAACTATGTGTATATATATATACATATATATATATATATATATACATATAAATATATACATATATATACATAATAGTGTTTTCGTTTATCTTATAGCCCAAAGAGAATACCAGTCGGACTAGAGTAGTCATACAACAAAATAAATGGCTACCTAAATATATCACAATACAGCTGCTAACGTCTTCTTAGGCACTAACACCCTCCGAGTCGATATCACCTGCAATATTGTAACCGTCAGTTATATGTACAACATATAACTGAGTAACCGTCGGTATTGAAAATAATATATATACTATATCACAGCGAGTCTAACTGGAAAACTTCCCCAAATCAGATTCTAAACAAACACACACAATATGTATGAGAAGTCAATTTAAGTATGTATGCATGCCATGAATTACTTTATTCTCCATTCCATTTCTTTCCTCTTTTAACGGGAAACCCTGTGCAAAGGGAATCCACCATAGGTGCATGATAGTGAATGCACAATTGAGCTCATCATCATGGCCACTGTTAAGCGTCCTCCCAGGGTCCTACTGCCGGGCTATCAACCCCTCTAGGACTAGCCCAGGGATTATCTACCCTTTTCGGGATAACCCTTTTGTACTAGGTTATCTACTTCGTTCTCAGGATAACCTAGCACTTCAGGTTATCTGCCCCTTTCAGGATAACCCTACATTTTTCATCATTTCATGCTTTGTCCACTTATTCGGTCTACTTCCGGCGGAACTCAACCCTCTTATTCAACCAATGTTGACGGGGGAAAGCATTTTCCACTTTTTCTTTTTGTTTGATTCCATATTACATGTTCTCATGCATCAACATTCATATTCGTATCATAGACCTTCATGCAAGAGTTCAAGTAACCTCATATTTGAATATACAAAGCCCATATTCGAATATAGGTACTATATATTCGATTACCAAAAGTCCATATTCGAATTGCATGGGACAGAAATGTTATATTCGAATATCTATTCGAATATGGCCTTCCATATTCGAATACATATTCGAATATACTAACTCTACGCTTTCTTTTCCTAAAACAGTATGGAATCCACCCAGTGTACAAGTTGTCGAATTCATCACATTACATCTGGAATCTCTTGTTCTTTTTAACACATACAAATCTATGATTCTATCATCATTCACATTTTCAAATCAATTCCTAATCATGCATCATATATTTACACATTAAATCAGAACAAACATCATTCTTAGTTCAATACACAACATGCAGAATACAAACATATACATGACCCTAAATCAAACAATCTATAACATATTGTTCTTAGTTCCTAGCCACATGTTTCTAACATTCCATAGCATCCTTGATTTGGGGTTTTCAGGGTTACCTCTAAGTTTCCAGAATCCCTTTCTTCTTCAATCTCCTAATCTCGGTCTCCAAATTCCCTTCTTTAGCACTTGTTTCCCTTACGCATGAGTCTCACCCCTTGTAGCTTTGGCCAAGAATAAACTATAAGAAGACAATCTAAGATGAAAGAGTTGTGGAGTATTGTTGATTTGTGACGGAGGTTTGGTGAGGGATTATTGAAGAGAAGAAGATGAGAGGGTGGAGAGTGAGAGAGGAACAATGGTGAAGATTTGAGTTGGGGTCCCTGTTTTTATAGTTCAGGAGATCCATATTCGAATATAAGCCATCCATATTAGAATATCAGATATTCATGCTCGAATATCACATATCCTTATTCGAGTATCAAAAAGCCATATTCGAATATCACTCATCCATATTCGAATATCAAAAAGCCATATTCGAATATCACACATCCATATTCAAATATATAAGTCCTTGTTGGTCCCTCCTCTAACCTCTCTAATTGCAACTGATCCTTTTTTCTTTTCTTTGTAATTTTGCAACTAAATCCCTCAAATGCTAAGTCTATTTAAATTGAACATTACTTAGGGATTTTTGGGATGTTACAATAATCTTTTTAGAAAAGTTATTCTAAATTGGTTTTTCTTTAACTTTTTTCTATTGAAAAGTAAACAAAACCTCCTATTTAACTTTTTCTATTTATTAATTCTAATTTTTTTTAACTTTGATTAATAGCCTACAAAAGAATTCCACCACCATTTATGGCGGCATCAACTCCAACATTTATCAATCATATTTTCTGATACTCACTGCTTAACTATGTATTGTTTTTAGGTATTCTCTGCACTGCAGACACTCACAGTCACAGCAGCTGAGCAATGAGCAAGAAGTTATATGTGTCCAAACCGGCTACCCGGCCCTATACGAGCGAGCTTGTTAAGATAGCAAACTTTTTCATTCTGGGCCGAAAAGGCTCCCGATTACCCGTGTCTTTCTTTATTTTAGTTTTAGATACCTAATTTAGTCCTATGAGAATACCAGCCTTTTTGTATTGGCCCATTTTTTAAAATTTTCAAAAAATTCCCTAATTTTCATTAAAAAAACATTTTATTTTATTTACTTTTGTCATAAAAAAATGACTCAATTGAGCTAAAAAATTAACATTATTTTCCCATTAGTTAACATATTGTTTAAATCTATTTCTATTTTATAATAATAATCTTTTTAGAAAAGTTATTCTAAATTGGTTTTTCTTTAACTTTTTCTATTGACAAGTTAACAAAACCTCTTATTTAACTTTTTTTGTTTATTAATTCTAATTTTTATAACATTGATTAATAGTCTTGTGTTGATTTTGGACTAATAGCCTACAAAGGATATTCACCACAATTTCTGGGAACACCAACTCCGACATTCATCAATCATATTTTCCGGTACTCATTGCTTAGCTGTGTATTGTTTCTAGATATTCTCTACCCTGCAGACACTCACAGTCACGGCAACTAAGCAATGGGCAAGAAGTTACTTGTGTCGAAGCTGGCTACCCAGCCCTATACGAGCTGTCTCGTTTGGATTGCAAACTTTTTCATTTTGGGCCGAAAATGCTCCCGATTACCCGTGTCTTTCTTTATTTTAGTTTTACATATACAATTCAGTCCTATGCGAGTAACAACCTTTTTTCAGTGGTCCATTTTTTAAAACTTCCAAAAAATCCCTAATTTCCATTAAAAAATCAATTTTTTAATTTTGTATTAAAAAAATGTCTCAACTAAATTAAAAAAATAACATTAATTTCCTATTTTTTAACATATTGTTTAAATCTATTTCTATTTTATAATGATAATCTTTTTAGAAAAGTTATTCTAAATTGGTTTCTCTTTAACTTTTTCTATTTACAAGTAAACAAAACCTTCTATTTATTAATAGTCTTGTGTAGATTATGGACTAATAGCCTACAAAGGATTTCCACCACCATTTCTGGCGGCATCAACTCCTACATTGATCAATCAGAATTTCTGATACTCAATGCTTAGCTGTGTATTGTTTCAACATATTCTCTTGCTTGTAGACACTCACAGTCACAACAACTGAGCAATGAGTAAGAAGTTATATGTGTTCAAACCGGCTACCCGGCCCTATAATTGCTGCCTCGTTCAGCTAATAAACTTTTTCATTCTGGGCCGAAAAGGCTCCTGATTACCCGTGTCTTTCTTTAATTTAGTTTTAGATACCTAGTTCATTCCTAATAGAGAAACAATCTTTTTTTAGTGGCCCATTTTTTAAAATTTTAAAAAAATTCCCTAATTTCCATTAAAAAAACATTTTATTTTTTTTACTTTTGTCTTAAAAAAAGTCTCAATTTAGCTAAAAAAATAACATTGTTTTCCAATTATTTAACATATTGTTTAAATCTATTTCTATTTTATAATGATAATCCTTTAAGAAAAGTTATTCTAAATTGGTTTTTCTTTAACTTTTTCTATTGACAAGTAAACAAAACCTCCTATTTAACTTTTTTTGTTTATGAAATCTCAATATTTTTAAATTTGATTACTTTGGTAGATTATGGACTAATAGCCTACAAAATATTTCTGGTGGCATCAGCTTCGACATTTCTCAATCAGATTTTTCGATACTGACTCTATAACATCTCATAAATTCCCAAGTAGGAATTAGTGGTTCTTTAGAAGAAATTGGGAATTTAAGGACTTGTAGAAACTCTTCGAAGAGAAAAGAGAGAAGGACTAAGGAGCAAATTTTAAAAAATTATTAAGAGAGGACCATCTAGCAAAACTTAGAAAGATAGCAAAATTAAACAAATCCCCCATTTCCCCCCTTCCCTCTCATTCTCGCCCTCACTCTCTCTCTCACTCAACTCCATTTCTCATTTTCTTCCATCTCTTCTCAAGGTCTCATAGGGTTGGTCTTCAAGCTCCCAAATCAAGAGAGTCTCTTCACCAATCTTTTTCATTGAAGCTTGGAGAAGCTATTGGAATCTTTAGGTAAGTCATGCATCCCTTCTCTTTCACCCTCTTGGTTAAGCTCCACTTTTGGGAAAAATGGGTTTTAATCTTCATATTCCACATGCAATTTCTTAAATGGATCCTAATGGGTGTGAATGACTCACATTTGTGAACAATAAAGGATCATCAAGCCTAAGTGGGAGGATTGAAGAGTTTGGGGAAAAGTACTTGAAGCAAGAAGTGCTTAGGAACTTGAAGGTTTAAGGTAACTCCATTGAACCCCAACCTTGGTGATTGAACTTAGAACTGTTAGGAGAATAAGGGAATGGAACTGCATGTGTAAAAATGTAGAACTCTAGTTGACTCTTATAGCTAGGATATGAAATTGATGTAGGTCTAGATGAATGAATGTTGTTATTTTCTATGATAAGTTGATGTTCTTGGAATTGAACAAGTTGAATGAATATTTGATGCTTGAATTATGAATCTGAACCTTGAAGGGCATTTAACCATATGTGAATGGATACAATGCCCTTGACTCAATAGTTTGGTTGTGAATATGTGTTATTGTTGAATCTTGGTGTGGATATGTGTTTTAGTTGAATTGAGAATTACTTTGATGAAATTGTTGATTTGGAACCTTGCTTGATGTTAAAATTTTGTGTGCTTGGTCCTGAATTTGAGCCATGTGAGTTTGTTGGAAAAGAGGGTGAAATTTGGATGAAAATGTGAGTTTTCTGCAGTAACTTGGGTGTGAATTTCGAATAATGTTTCATAAGATTTTTCAATTTTGGTTTCACAAGAGTTGTAGATAATCCTCTTAGCCTTTAAATTATTTTGGTTTCACTCCATTTGGAGGTCTACAACTCTAGTTATGACCAAATTATAGAGACAGGGTTTGTATTGAAATGTCTGTTCTTTTAAGTGTATATCCCTGTTAAAGATGACTGTTTTTGACAAATAAATTTTTGGACTTGGTTATTTGGTCTTCATAAGAGTTGTATATAATCCTCTTAGCTTTCAAATGATTTTGGTTTCACTCAATTTTGAGGTCTACAACTCAAGTTATGGCCAAAATACCAACAGGATGCGTTGCCGAGAAAAAAATGGTTATGTGCTGAATTCGGGGCAGCGAAAATTTTTGCTGCAGCGAATTTTTAGCTGAACTTTCGGTGTCAATTTTGTGGCGGCGAAAATGACCCAGAACAGGACCCTTTGTTTTCATTTCCAAAATGCAATATACCCTTCAAGTAGCTTATTTGTAGGGTAATAATGATCAAAATAGGTTATAATGTCTTGAAAAACCATAAAAGAGATCATGAAATTGTATGACTGAATGTTGAATGAAAATGTATGAAAACTTTTGAAACGAAATTAAATGATAAGACAAGATTTCCCCCCTTCAACGAATGTTGAGTAAGTGGGTTGAGTTCCATCGGTAACTCACTGGGTAAGCGGACAAGCATAAAAAGATTGAGAATGTAGGGCCTCCCATTGAACGGGGTAAGATGGCCTGAACTAGTAGGGTTGCCCTGTGAATGGGTAGATGAACGGGTAAGGAAGTCTTGAGCTATTCCCAATGAACAGGGTCAAGATAGCCCGACATTTGATCACTGTAGGCACGCTTGTTGTGATCCCATGATTGAGCTCAAATGCGTGTTGCTGCCATGCGCCTATGGTGAAGTCTAGTGCACGCGACTTTCGTAAAAGACTAAAGAAAAGAAAGAGACAAGAATGATAATTGAAAGATCATGACATGCCTACATCTATATCTTGTCATTTCATGCATTGTGTTTTTGTATGTTGCTTTGGATTGATTTGTATGATAGGAATTAAATGGAGTGTTTTCCAGTTAGACTGGCTGTAATATGGTATAAAAGTATTTTAAAAATGTCGGGACTTACTCAGTTATATGTTTGCATATAACTGACGGTTACCATATTGCAGGAGACTCAGAGGATGAAGATTTCAGCGCCTGAAGACTTAGCATATGAGATGTTTAGTATTTTTATGTTTGATATGTATTTTGGGGTAGCCAACCTTCCCCTGTAGAACGCTTGTTGGCTACCATTATTGGACATATTTCTCTGGCGTGTTGTAGATATTTAAACTCATTATCTTCCCCTATGAACTTATGTATTTTGATAAGGCATATGATAGCCCCTCTATAAGACTAAGTAGTGTATGTAGTCATGTATGAGAGTTACTTGATAGCTATTACTTATCATATGTTTAAAAAAAAACTTAGCTTTAATTTCCATTAGGTGTTACAATTTAGTATCAAAGCAGTTTGATTCTTCGGACTGTGATACTTAGATGAAATTAGATAGAGTTCAGAGATAAGTCCAGTCTTGACAGTTAGTGTTTTTGTGTACGATACTCTTATGTTGAGCCTGATCAACTCGATGTGGGTGTTATGTATACAGGAGAATGACAGGCGGACCTGCTGATTCTTGGAGACAAATAGCCCAAGCATTGAACCAACTACTCTAGAATCAAGGTAGGGAAGAACCGTATCGAAATTTCTGAGTGCATGATCCTCCCAGCTTTACGGGGGATCAAGGTCCCATAGCGGCAGAGGCATGGCTAAGCCGAATGGAGGAGAGATTTATAGTGATGCAATGAACGGATGCGGAAAAGGTTACTCTAGCGGCTTACAAGTTTGATGGGGAAGCAGCTTAGTGTGGCTTGGATACCGAGAAAATATGGAGGCCAACCAAAGACAATTGACATGGGCACAATTCAAGAATCTCTTCATGGATAAATACTTTTCCAGCACTCTCCGAGATCAAAAGGAGGTTGAGTTCCTCTCTTTTCAACAAGGGAATATGTCCATATCCGAGTATGTGGCGAAGTTTGAGAATCTAGCTCGCTTCTCCAACAACCTTTTGAACCAAGCTGATGATGTGTGGAAATGTAAGAGGTTCAAGCAGGGGTTACGTCTGGAGATTGAGAAATATGATTACCGCTCATAGAATCTGGGATTACGAGCAGCTAATTGAAGCATGCCAACTCACTGAACACTCATTGGCAGTAGTGTTAGCGGAGAAACAAGCTGTTTGGAAGAGAAAGAGGATCGAAGAAGGCTCGGAAAGCTCAAGAAGAAAGGGTGAAGACAAGAAGGGAAACAGACAACCACCTACTCTGACTGTACCGACTCAAAGTGCAAAAATTGCGGAGGATTTCATAGTGGGGAGTGTCTAAAAGGAAAAGGAGTTTGTTTCGATTGCCAGAAGCCTAGACATATAGCTTGGCGATGCCCGGACAAGTAAAAGCGTAAAGATGGACAAGCAAGGGCCTCGATGAGGGGTAGAGTCTACACTCTTGATGCAATGGAAGCTGACCAATCTGAAAATTTTGTGCAAGGTATGGGACTTATTCACAATCAACCAGTGGACATCCTTTTTGATTCGGGTGCTACACATTCATTTATTTTGTTAGAGTGTGCTCAACGGATACAATTGCTTATTAGGGGACTTAATTATGAACTGATGGTCTCTACACCTTCTGAGGGGAAGCTTACTACCCAATCTATGTGCTCACCGGTGTACTTAAATTATCAAGATAACATTTTCTTTCTCGAATTGTATTGTCTTCCAGTGAAAGGGTTGGAAATTCTTTTGGGTATGGATTGGTTGCACGCTCATAAGGTCCTTATTGATTGCGCCAACAAGACTATTCATGTGCTGGAGCGTGGATATGAGGTATACTACTCTCACCATCCCACTTCTGACGAAGACAATTTAGCTAAATTTGATGATGGGCCTAGGTTTATAATGTTGTGTCTAGAAGTTTCTAAGATGGTCCATAATATTAACTCTATACCTATTGTCCGGGATTATCCTGAGGTATTTCCCAATGACATTGATTCCTTGCTGCCTGAGCGAGAAATTGAATTTTCCATGAATTAATTCTGGGGGTCGGACCGGTATCTAGAGCTCCTTACAGAATGGCCCCTGCAGAGTTAGCAGAAGTCAAGATGCAAGTTGAAGATCTGTTACAAAAGTAGTTCATACGCCCAAGTGCCTTGCCATGGGGGGCCCCAGTGCTTCTAGTCAAGAAGAAAGATGGAAAGTTATGGTTGTGTGTTGACTACCGACAGTTGAATAAGCTTACGGTAAAGAACAAATACCCTCTTCCTCGAATTGATGATTTGTTGGACCGGTTAGGAGGAGCTAAGGTGTTCTCTAAGATCAATGTGCGCTCGGGGTATCATCAGATTCAATTTAAGCCGGAGGATGTTCCTAAGACCGCTTTCAGGACTCATTATGGTCATTATGAATATTTAGTGGTGCCATTCGGGTTAACTAATGCTCCTGCAGTTTTCATGGACTACATGAACCGGATTTTCCATTCCTATTTGGACAAGTTTGTGGTGGTTTTTATTGATGATATCTTAGTTTACTCTAAGACACTGGAGGAACACAAGGAACATCTAAAGATTGTGATGGAAATTCTCAAGGAGAAATAGTTGTATGCAAAGCTTGAGAAGTGTGAGTTTTGGTTGGACGAAGTTCAATTCCTTGGCCAAGTGGTGAAAAAAGACGGCATGGCCGTTGACCTCAGCAGGGTTAAAGCAATACTGAAATGGGAAAGGCCAACTAATGTTACCGAAATCCGAAGTTTTCTCGAGTTGGTTGGATACTACTAACGGTTCATTAAGGGGTTTTCACAGATAGCCATTCCGTTGAGTAAATTAACTCCGAAGGGAGTTCCTTTCGAATGGGATTCCAAGTGTGAAGCAAGTTTTCAAATGCTAAAGGAGAAATCGACAACAGCTCCGGTGCTGGTCATACCGAACCCCTCCAAGAATTTCAAAGTTTACTGTGACGAGTCGAAGCAAGGTTGGGATTGTGTCCTTATGCAAGGGGGACAAGTGGTAGCTTATGCTTCTAGGCAACTCAGGCCACACGAGGGCAATTACCCTACACATGACTTGGAGCTAGCTGCTGTGGTATTTTCACTAAAAGTGTGGAGGCACTATTTGTATGGTGTCACTTTTGAAGTGTTCAGTGACCATAAAAGCTTGAAATATTTATTCGATCAAAAAGAACTGAACTGAACATGAGACAACACCGATGGATGGAGTTTCTAAAGGACTATGATTTCTAATTGAAATACTACCCGGGAAAGGCAAATGTTTTAGTTGATGCCTTAAGCCGAAAATCTTTGCATGTGTCTACCATGATGGTGCATGAATTGGAGATTTTAGAGAGATTTAGAGACTTGAGGCTGAATGTAGTTTGTTGTGATGCCAATTTGTCAGTGAGCAAGGTAGATGTGAGAAATCTGCTTTGAGACCAAATTCGGGAAGCATAGAGGCATGATCCCGAATTACAAGAGATTAAAGAGCAACCAAAATTCTCAATTATGGTGATGGGAAGATCTTGTTCAGAGACAGGGTATGTGTTCCTAATAGTGACAAGATCAAGGATTTGATACTTAAGGAGAGTCACAACAACTAGTATTTTGTTCATCCAGGTGCTACCAAGATGTATCAGGACATGAAGAGATCCTTTTGGTGGGCGGAAATGAAGCATGACATTGCTAGTTTTGTGACTCGATGCTTAACTTATCAAAAGGTGAAGGTGGAGCATCAAAAGCTACCTGGACCATTTCAACCTTTGGAGATTCCAGAGTGGAAGTGGGAATCAGTTGCAATGGACTTCATAGTTAGGTTGCCAAGGACCCCAGTCGGATATGATTCCATATGGGTGATAATAGACCGATTAAGGAAGTCTGCTCACTTTTTATCTGTCAGATCCAACTATAGTGTAGAGAGGTATGCAAAGGTGTACATCCAAGAAATTGTTCGGTTACACGAAGCACCGCTTAGTGTAACATCCCAAAAATCCATAAAAGAGACTTAGGACTTAAGAGATTGGTTAGAATTTACAAAGAAAAAGAAGAAGGGTTAGATACTTTCATATAGACCCTGTCTCAATAATTTGGTCATAACTAGAGTTGTAGACCTCCAAATTAAGTGAAACCAAAGGCATTGGAAAGCTAAGAAAATTGTCGAAAAGTCTTAAGAGAAACCAATGTGGTATTCGAATATAGTATTCGAATATGGTATTCGAATATGCAAGCCTATATTCGAATAGTATTCGAATATGAAAGCGAAGAATTGAAAACAGGAACACCATATTCGAATATAGTATTCGAATATGCAAGCCTATATTCGAATATTATTCGAATATGAAAGCTTATATTCGAATATACAGGTGGGGAATTGAAAACAGGAACCCCATATTCGAATATGGTATTCAATATGGTGCCCAAAATCTATAAATAGGGGTGCCTTGGTTCAAAAGGGACTGTTCTTCAGATTTCCTCACTTCTCACACCAAAAACCTCTGTTCCTAAACCAACTACGTCACAACTCTCCAACCCTAAGGCTTCCATTTCAAAAGACTTAGGTTCCCAAACTATTTGATCCAGATTCCAAGGCATCTACAGCAAAGGAATCAAAATAGGAGATTGGGCTTGGAAGCGAAGGATAAAGGATTCAGGGAGTTCTAGGTAACCCTAAAAATCCCAAATCCTTAAATACTTGGAATTTAGGAACATGTTATTCGGGAAAACAAATTATCATGTTTTGTTTAGCTTTGATAAATAATGCAGTTGATGTTTAAAATATGCATGATATGCTTGAATTGTGAAAACTATGTTGGACATATGCAAGATATGGTTGATATTGTATGATTTTGATATGATTTATGCTGATAAATGATGCATGTATGATTGTGAAACATGTTAAAGGTATAAATAAGGTTTTCCAGAATTAAATGTGACATTAACTGGGAATCTGATATTGAAATGATTTCAAATTGTTTTGGAAAGGTTTGAGTCCCACTATTAGCATATTCAAATATGTATTTGAATATGGAATGCCATGTTCAAATAGATATATGAATATAACACGGTTGTCACATAGAATCCGAACAAATGAGTATTAGTAATCAGATAAGAGTATATTGGAAACCCTTATTTATACGCTATATGCTTGTTATGAATGTGTGATTGGAAATGTGAATGATGATGAATTCAGAAAGACGATGGACATAAAGGATTCCAGATGGTAATGTGACGAAATAGAGACTTTGACTTTGACGGATTTGAAACTGTTTTAGAAAAGATAAGTCCAAAGGTTAGTATATTCAAATATGTGTTTGAACGTGGTGGGTCATGTTCGAATAGATATTTGGATATATCAAATTTGTCACATAATATTCGAATATAAGATGTTGATATTCGAATATGGGATTACTGGAATTCTTGTCTGAATGATATGAAATGAATGTAAATGTGTGATGCATTAGAACCGTAAATGGAAATGCTAAAACAAAGGCTCTTCCCACTCAATAGAAGTTAAGTAAGAGGGTTAAGTTCCGCCGGAAGTAGACTGGGTAAGAGGACAGAGCAGAAAATGGAAAATATGAGAATGTAGGGTTATCCCGAAAGGGGGAAAATAACCTGAAGTACAAGGCTATCTTCACGAGGTAGATGGTTCCCTGGGCTAGCTCGAGAGAGAGTTAGTAGCCCGGCAGGAGGATCCTTGAGGGGACGCTCGCCAAGACCATGATGATGAGCTCAATATGCGTTACTGCCACGTGTTTTGGTGGATTCCCGGTGCACAGGGTTTCCCGTTAAAAGAGGAAAGAAATGACAAATGGAAAATGATCATGGCATGCATACATGTTAAATTGTCATTGCATACATTCTGTGTGTGTTTGCTAGGTAATTGGATTTGGGGCAGTTTTCCAGTTAGACTGGCTGCAATACTGTAAAATGTTTTGATTAGACTGGGGGTTACTTGGTTATATGTTTTACATATAATTGACGGTCGCAGTATTGTAGGTATTGGAAGACTGTGGAGCTAAAGCAATGGATAAGACAAAGCATTAGGGTTTGCTTAGGTAAAACCACACTTGGTAAACCTAAGCCTAATGTTCAGAGATTATATGGTTCAGCTGTATAGGAAAGTACAATTTAAATAAAAGAATGTTTTCGCTGTATTTTAAATAAAACCAAGTAGCAAGTTTTGGTAGTTTCAAGGAAATTTTTAAGTATTAGGTTTTCAAAGCTAACATTTTTCAGTAATTACTCTTTTCAAAAAATTAGGGTGTTACATTATGGTATCAGAGCAGTTTGATCCTTCGGACTGCAATGATTGACAGTCAGCTGAAGAAGTAATATTCTGAACATATCTATTAGGCATGTCATAAGCTTCGAAGGAATATGCGACTAATATTTGGTCTGATCAACTAAGTATTGGCGCATGAGAGTAGAAGTTATGACTGCTAATGGATAGGAATGATCTTTGAATGGATTGTTCCTCTTTTAGATAATAGGATGAGTCATTGGGATAAATGTACCAGTGTTTGTGACTATAAGATATTGAGCCTGGCCAGTTCAGTACCTTACTCACGACATTGACGCATTTATAACCAAATGGATTCAAGTCACTTAGCATAGACTAAAAGCCAAATAGAATATGTTAAGGATAAATGTGGTTAGCCCTACAAAATATAGGTAATGGGAAGTTAGTATAAAATTTATGCGGAATAGGATTTCTCAAGGTCAAATTATTTCCAAATTGGTAAGGAAATCATGAGCCAGTAAGGACTTAGAAAGTCGGGTAGTGGTAATCTCAAAACAAGTAATAGAGCTATGTGTATTCATAGTTGAATTTATGATAAGAAAATAATCTCGATGTAGAATTGGACAATTATAGGAATAGATCATGAAAGGATGAAGAACTTCATCCCTATTTCTTTCGAGTTTCCCTAGAACTTAAAATCCCCAAAACTCTAGTAAACTGTTCTTTGGAATCTTAGAAATCAAATTCTTTCGGAAATTCACCACAACCAGATTTAAGTAGGCGCTGCGACTGAAGAACCCTTATTGGAAGGATTTAACCATCATTTCACTTGAGCAATCATGTATTCTAACTTTGATAACTCATATCATATAGTAATCTCTTCCTTTCACAATGGTAGCATAACCTCGCATCGAGAACTCTACTTTACCACAAGTTTCTTTTATATAGAAATAAAAGGTACCATTAGAAATTCTTTCTGTCTAAGAATTTATTAAATTAGTTCATGGACTTAATCTTAGAGAAACTCATGTCCTACATCTTATTCTATCCTAACTTTGAATTCAATCCTTTAGAGACACTCTATTATAATACACATGTAATCCTGGTTTAGAACTAATCATAAAATTCAGATAATATTACTCATAATGACTTTAGAGATAAGTCTTTCCTTTCCTAAGAAAATCTTAGTATTCAATTTCCTCAAGTTTTAACACACCTCAAGTGCCTTATACAAAGACCTAGAAAGACCATAAGACAAAGATAAATTAAATTCTGGATATTCCTTTCAACTTAGTCAAGATATTTCCCAACAATCTCCTAAAGTTTTAGTCTCACTCGAATTGTTTCATTTTACTGAGCGTGAACCCTTTTGATTCAAGGGGATCAATCAACTATTAGAATCTTTTTAAGAGACGACTACTATGGAAACTCCATGAGGTGAGATTTTCTAGCTGGTTCGGTTGGCAAACATATTCTAGAACCTATCTCCTAATTACTTGCATTAACTTCTCTGTTTATTCCAAAACACAAATTCTAAAATTCTAAACATCTTGAAGTCTGCAGTAAATCATTAAGAAATTGGTTGATAAGAAAAGTTGCGCGGCAGAAGTAGAAGCATATTCAGTCTCGTATCTCATCCAATTCCAAAGAACGCAAAATTTCTCCGAAGATAAATTACACTTGCAAACCTGCTTAAGCATGCTACACCTTGAGAACAAACGCACCGAGGTTACAACGATATTTCATTTTTAACCCGAATACCACAGTTTGGAACTTTACTCTATATGATTCCAAGTTCTTTGTATTCCCGAGATTCTAATTAGCATAGAAAATCATTTCCAACCTTAGAAGCAAATTTCTTTGGGAATCTAAGCTCATGAAACCCTTCTGACGGTTCTCAAATTATCCTTTTTGATATTCAAGTTTCAAATCGTATATTTGAGTTACTAGAATAGTCCACAATAGCGATAGATGAACTCTCTAAATCTTTCATTCAAATTCAAAAGATTTGAATCTTCCCAGAGTTTAAACCCATATAGGTTTCTATCTATGTAATTTACTGCTGATCACTAAGAGAATTTCCTTTTAACATTTTCCTTGGTCTTCTAATATTTCCAGTAACTCCTACCAATTACCTGAATGCAAGCTTTTAAAAAGTATTCCTCGCAGCTTCCTAGAGACTGGAACAAACTCTGGTTTACAGTATCAGATTTCGGCTAAGCACCCTGACCACCTTTTAAACTATACTTATTCAGGATATCAGCTACAGATTAGTTTAACTTTATATTAAGTCCTTAAATTAAATTCTTGTGAGTTTATGAGAATTTCCTTGACATAATACGCTGCCAGTATAGTCATCAATTATAAATCCCGCTAAAACAAATATATTAGAACTCAAATCAATTCTCAAATTTCTCTACCCCGAGTTCTTACTTAAAGGAAGCAACTAGCCCTTTTACGTAACTGCTATCTCAGCCATTCTCTTGATAGCATATCAATAAGCTCATAAACTGTTAGTGTTGAGAACCACATACTAAACACATCCGGACCAAATCTAACTCACATCGACAACTTAGAATGAGTTAAATCGTCCTAAACTTAAAATGCTAACCCAAGAAGGAATAGGAAGATTTCCTTGATCTAGGTAGTCTTGCACGACACGAACTCTATGCTTCTTATCAAATTCTTTTCTCTCGGAACCAAGACATAATAAGATATACCAATTAGAACTCGAAACCAACTTGTACTAGAAGGATTAAGTTCATTCAAGACGCTTGTGTACCTCTTATTCCACTAGGTCTGTAAAATTCTATTAAAATACTTGAGATCGTACTCATCAAGTCTAGAGTCAACAAAATTTTTCAAACGTCTCACTAATTGATGTCTAAGTGAAATACAGGACAAGCCCAAAAGATAGACCCCGATTTCTCAAACAAAATCCACATGTCACTTCTTCAAATCTTCTTCAGAACCATTACTGTGGAACTCATAACTTTAAAGACAAAGTCCTAGAGCCATATATATTCACTATACCTATATAAGTCTTTCACCAACTATATGACATACCGACTTTATGAAAATCGCACTACGATTGATAAAGTTACCCAATAAAAATTCTATGAAGGAGCATTTCTTTGAACCGGGAATTAAGATGAATTGTGAGGACACAATTCTTTTAAGGGGTAGAATTGTAACATCCCAAAAATCCATAAAATAGACTTAGGACTTAAGAGATTGGTTAGAATTTATAAAGAAAAAGAAGAAGGGTTAGATACTTTCATATAGACCCTGTCTCAGTAATTTGGTCATAACTAGAGTTGTAGACCTCCAAATTTAGTGAAACCAAAAGTATTGGAAAGCTAAGAAAATTGTCTACAAGTCTTAAGAGAAATCAATGTGGTATTCGAATATAGTATTCGAATAGTATTCGAATATGGTATTCGAATATGCAAGCCTATATTTGAATACTATTCGAATATAAAAGCGAAGAATTGAAAACAGGAACACCATATTCTAATATAGTATTCGAATATGCAAGCCTATATTCGAATAGTATTCAAATATGAAAGCTTATATTCGAATATACAGGTGAGGAATTGAAAACAGGAACCCCATATTCGAATATGGAGCCCAAAATCTATAAATAGGGGTGCCTTGGTTCAAAAGGGACTGTTCTTCATATTTCCTCACTTCTCACACCAAAAACCTCTGTTCCTAAACCAACTACGTCACAACTCTCCAACCCTAACGCTTCCATTTCAAAAGACTTAGGTTCCCAAACTGTTTGATCCAGATTCCGAGGCATCTACAGCAAAGGAATCAAAATAGGAGTTGATGTTTGAAATATGCATGCTATGATTGAATTGTGAAAACTATGTTGGAGATACACACGATATGTTGATATTGTATGATTTTGATATGCTTTATGCTGATAAATGATGCATGTATGATTGTGAAACATGTTAAAGGTATAAATAAGGTTTTTCCAGAATTAATGTGACATTAACTGGGAATCTGATATTGAAATGATTTCAAATTATTTTCGAAAGGTTTGAGTCCCAGTATTAGCATATTCAAATATGTATTTGAATATGGAATGCCATGTTCAAATAGATATATGAATATAACACAGTTGTCACATAGAATCCGAACAAATGAGTATTAGTAATCAGATAAGAGTATATTGGAAACCCTTATTTATACACTATATGCTTGTTATGAATGTGTGATTGGAAATGTGAATGATGATGAATTCATAAGGACGATGGACATAAAGGATTCCAGATGGTAATGTGACGAAATAGAGACTTTGACGGCTTTGAAACTGTTTTAGAAAAGATAAGTCCAAAGGTTAGTATATTCAAATATGTGTTTGAACGTGGTGGGTCATGTTCGAATAGATATTTGGATATATCAAATATGTCACTAATATTCGAATATAAGATGTTGATATTCGAATATGGGATTACTGGAATTCTTGTCTGAATGATATGAAATGAATGTGAATGTGTGATGCATTAGAACCGTAAATGGAAATGCTAAAACAAAGGCTCTTCCCACTCAATAGAAGTTGAGTAAGAGGGTTAAGTTCCGCCGGAAGTAGACCGGGTAAGAGGACAGAGCATAAAATGGAAAATATGAGAATGTAGGGTTATCCCGAAAAGGGGAAAATAACCTGAAGTACTGGGCTATCTTCACGAGGTAGGTAGTCTAAAGTACAAAGGGTTCTATCTTCACGAGGTAGATGGTTCCCTGGGCTAGCTCGAGAGAGAGTTAGTAGCCCGGTAGGAGTATCCTTCGGGGGACGCTCGCCAGGACCATGATGATGATCTTAATACGCGTTACTGCCACGTGTTTTGGTGGATTCCCGGTGCATAGGGTTTCCCGTTAAAAGAGGAAAGAAATGACAAATGGAAAATGATCATGGCATGCATACATGTTAAATTATCATTGCATACATTATGTGTGTGTTTGCTAGGTAATTGGATTTGGGGTAGTTTTCCAGTAAGACTGGCTGCAATACTGTAAAATGTTTTGATTAGACCGGGGGTTACTCGGTTATATGTTTTACATATAACTGACGGTCGCAGTATTGCAGGTATTGGAAGACTGTGGAGCTAAAGCAATGGATAAGACAAAGCATTAGGGTTTGCTTAGGTAAAGCCACACTTGGTAAACCTAAGCCTAATGTTCAGAGATTATATGGTTCAGCTGTATAGGAAAGTATAATTTAAATAAAAGAATGTTTTCGCTGTATTTTAAATAAAACCAAGTAGCAAGTTTTGGTAGTTACAAGGAAATTTTTAAGTATCAGGTTTTCAAAGCTAACATTTTTTAGTAATTACTCTTTTCAGTAATTACACTTAGTATTGTATCGGACAGAGATCCGAATTTTACTTCCAGATTTTGGGAAGCTTTGCAAAGGGCCTTTAGGACTCAATTGCATTTGAGTAAATCATATCACCCCCAAACAGATGGGCAATCAGAGAGAACAATTCACACCCTAGAGGATATGCTCAGAGCCTATACCCTTGAGGAAGCAGGAGATTAGGGCAGATACTTACCCCTTGTAGAATTTGCTTACAATAACAGTTATCATTCAAGCATCGGAATGGCTCCTTTCGAAGCTTTGTATGGTAGGAAGTGTAGATCACCAATATGTTGGTATGAAACTGGAGAGAAAATCCTCTTAGGGCCAGAATTAGTGCAAGAAATAACTGACAAGATCAGGCGAATCAAGGAGAAGTTAAAGGTAGCCCAAGATCGACAAAGAAGCTATGCGGATAAGAGGAGGAAGACACTATAGTTTGAAGAAGGTGAACATGTATTCCTCAAAGTCTCTCCTACCACAACTGTGGGAAGGTCCATGAAAGTGAAGAAACTCCAATATAGATACGTCGGACCCTTCCAAATCTTGCAAAGAGTTGGGCCCTTAGCATACCGATTAGCGTTACCTCCTAACCTTTCAGCCCTACATGATGTATTCCACGTATCCCAAATCCAGAGATATGTACCGGGCCCCTCTCATATCCTAAATCCCGACAAGATCAAATTGAAGTCAAACACGTCATACCAAGCTCAACCTGTTGAGATCCAAGATTTTGGGGAGAAGACCTTGCGAAACGAGGTGATTCCGTTGGTTAAGGTGCTATGGCAAAGCATCGATTCGCCGGAAATCACGTGAGAAAAGGAACAAGACATGAAGGATGCCTATCCTGAATTATTTTGACAATACAGGTTAGTTCTTATTTTGAGGACAAAATTATTTTAAGAGTGGTAGAGTTGTAACATCCCACAAATTCCCAAGTCGGAATTAGTGGTTCTTTAGAAGAAATTGGGAATTTAAGGGTTTGTAGAAACTCTACCAAGATTAGGTGTGACAATTTATAAATAAAGGTCAACAGTTCAATTAAAAAAAAGGCATTTAACAGCAATTTGAAACCGCACCCAAATACCAAATTTATCATTTCAACTATTTTGTGACCTTTATTTATAAATTGTCACACCTAATTGAATACTTCAATTTAATATTTTTACAAGTGATCAAAACATTAAAAAATTAAGTAAGGGCATTGCGGTAATCAAACTCGCAACCTCTCGCACAAAAAGTGAGAATCTTTCCACTAGACCAAACATCCAAATATTTTAAACAATTAAATTAAAAGTAATTCACACAAGATCATCACAGTTAAGTGTACATATGTCTTTCAGTTTACAATACCAACATTGTCTAGAATAGGTGATATATAAGAACAATAAACAAGTACATAAAATAAGATCAGTTGAAAAGAGAAGAGTTTTGGAATCCTCCATTATGTTTTCTCAAACTAAGCAACACATCTCCTTTTTTCGACAGCTATTTTCTATATAGGAAAAATTAAGGTTTCATTAAAATGTGCAGCGGAGAGGTTCTAAAAAATATAATACAAGAACATAAAACACTACTAAAAAATGTCTTTAAGAGACGTAAATTTGGGACGAAATAATTTTTGTTCAAAACGCCTTAGAATTTGGGATGGATTTTCCACGGTTTTGAGACAGATTATGTTAAAAAAAAATCGTGAGAAATCTATCACTTTTACGTCCCAACTTTCCCCCCATCTTGCCGCCAAAATATCACGAAGAAATTTGGGACACATTTTGCACAAATTCAAATAAATAACATATCATTGATATTTTAAAATAAAATCCATCTAAAATTCGTCTCTAGTTTCCTACAAATTTTAGACACGCCACAGTTAATGATTCCATTCTGTGTTTTAGTTTATTTTGTCACAAAGTCATATGTAACTTTCACATGAGATATGGGCAGATTATATTTTCTATTCAATTATTTTGTATTATTGGTTTCTTTGTCTCAAATCCGTGTAAATCGTTCATCGAAATAAGAGACGAACTTCACTTGTATTTTTATAACTTTGAGTTATTGTTGAATCCGTCTAAAATATTTGAGGATTAATCATACAGATTTGAATTTGCCTCAAATCTGTGGGAATCATTCATACGAATTAGAGACTTACTATACTTGTGTTTTAATGATTTTGTGTTATTGTTAACCCGTCACAAATATGTGTGGCTTGCTCATACAAATTTAATTTTGTCTAAAATCCATGAGAATCATTCATATAAATTAGAGACAAATTTCCCTTGTGCTTTGACAACATGGTATTATTGTTAAATTCGTCTCAAATCCATTCGGATTGCTCATACATATTTGACTTTATCTCAAATTCGCGAGAATCGTCAGTACAAATCAAAGATAAACTTCACTTGTGTTTTAATAACTTTGTGTTATTATTGAATCTCTCTAATATAAAATCTATTCGGATTGCTCATACAGATTTGATATTGTCTCAAATTCACAGGAAACGTTCACACAAATTAGAGACAAACTTCACCTGTGTTTTAACAAATTTGTGTTATTACTGAACCCGTCTCAAATCCATTTGGATTGCTCATGCGATTTGACATTATCTTAAATCCATTGGAATCTTTCATATTAATAAGAGACAAATTTCAATTATGTTTTAATAATTTTCGGGTAATTGTTGAATCTGTCTCTAATTTGACTACGTTACTCATGCAAATTTGAGTTCTTTGATTATTTCGTGTTGTCACTGGCTTTATATCTATCTGAAATCATCCACATAAGATTTCCTTGTTAAGCATTTTTTTCTCATTAATTTGCACACAATTTCATATAGATAATTTTATTGTGATGTTAAATTAAACTTGTTATATCTTGTCCTTTTTAGCTTGTATTATTTTTAATTACACTTCTTTACTTTGATAAACAAATATGGCCAATCTATATCAATATAAAAGCTAATTTAATTTTTTTTATTTACAATGATAGCAAATGAGCTTCAAACCCACGAGTCATTAAAAAAAACACAAAATAGTGATGCTCGTAAAATGAACTCAAGTAGTCTTCAAGGGTATTGAGTTCTTACTAATAAGGCCCCCCCAAATATACTTTTCCCTTTACCTGACATTTAAAATGACAAACTTTTTTACACATTGCATGATTAAACTTCTCGAGGAAAGACAATAGTTACAAAGGTATAAAAGATAAGACAACCATCAAGTTATGCATTAAGACAGATTTAAATCTATCACAATATTAAGGTTCAAACAATACATACAATAATTAAATTTAAAAAAATACAAAACAACTATTCACTATCCCTATTATAAATAAATTCTACATCTTCATCAAGGTCTCTCTCTTCTTTGTCTACCTCAATGTCATCTTCATAATCATCATAACCACCATCATCAATAAATTCGTGGTCACCATCATCAGACCCATCTAACTCGTAAAATCTTCAATCTGTGTCAAGTAAAGTAATAGGTGGATCAAGGTCTATTGAGATGTGACCACAATTTTGACCCACAAAATTCTCTTGATATGCAAAATTGTCAAGTTGCTCATCCTGAAGAATGCCCCTAGCTTTGGTCTTGATTACAAACCACCAATCAGCTTTATCCCTCGTGCTTATTGGATGTGGAAGAAAATATACTTGAACCACCTTCTGTGCAACAATAAATGGATCATATTTTCCATAAAATCTATGTGTCGAATTTGAACAATACCGTATTGTCCATTAATCTTTGGTCCTCCACCAATGGTAGGATCAAACCAATCACATTTGAATAAGACAACCCACTTTAATGATTGGATCATGTTGCGTTTTGAAGATATTATTGTAGAATTTCCTTTTTTTGTGGACCAGAATAGCGATATCCCGGTATCAACTGAACATGCCGGAGCAGGTTCCTCACAGGAATCCTGGATACATCCTAGTAGGTCTTAGGCGCAAGGTGTCACTTGAGATCAGGGCCAAGGAAGTATGGATTGAGCCTAGGCACCAAATCCAGGCCCAGCATGATCCACACTCAGGTCATACACTCCTCTATAAATACTATCATAAATGCATCATGCAAGGTACGTAACTATCTTATCAACATATACAACCCTAATTCACTCACTAACTTGAGAGTCGGAGTCCTTGCAGGTGCACACCACCGCCGCCGGAGCTCAAGCCGAAGAGTCATCACCATTCTTCCCTATTTGCCAGAAGGATTACCTTGTTCGTCTAGTATCTCCGCCAAGTTAGATCACAACATTGGCACCATCTGTGGGGAACGCATCAAAAGCCTTGCTTTCATCCACAATCAACGATGGTTTGCTCTACTAGAAATAGAGATTATAACGATCCGAGTGTTCAAAATCAAGGAGAAGGACAACAAGGTGGTGCTTCCAACCAAGCAGGGGCATCACAGCACTTCAATATCGAAGCAGAATTCCGTAAGCTACAATAGCTGGTGCAGGCCCAGGCCAAGGAAATTGCAGTACTAAAAAGAAAGAACAACAGTGAAAGGGTAAGGAGAAAGTTGTTGAGAAGGATTTGGATGAGGAGAGAGCTGAGAAGCATAACTAAGCAGACGCAGAAAACACGGAGAAAGATCTGATTCTCGAAGGGGAGAAGCAGCAACAGAAGTCCGCACATGATGGGGATAAGGATCGCGAGCCTAAAAACTCGGAGAAACAGTTGGAAGTAAGGGTAAGCCGACGGCATGAGGGTACCCCACACCTATCCCTGGTGGAGGGAGCTAACCCAACACCTGTCCCTCCTGGGGGGCAGCATGCCAAGTAACAAGAGCACATAGCGGAGAATATCCTGGATTTTGGTTACATTGACAACCCCTTTACTCCCTGGATCATATCCCATGCATTGCCCCAGTGCTTCTAGTTTGCCAAGCAACTAAAGGAGTATGACGAGACTAAAGACTCCAATTAACACGTGAGCACTTTCGAAAGGGCCATGTATTTCTAGGGGGTAAATAAAGCCATTGTGTGTCATGTTTTCCCCCTCACACTGTCCAAGACTGCAAGTCGTTGGTTCTCAAACCTTCCACTTGAATCCATCAGCAATTGGAAGACCCTCAAAGATAAGTTCATCCTTCATTTTACTAGTAGTAAATGACAATTTAAATCTGAATTCCATTTAGAAACTATTAAACAAGGGAAAGACGAATCTCTGCGAGATTATATAACTCGTTTTAACAATAAAGTTTTGGAAGTTAGGAATGTTGAGCCTAACTTAGTATTATATTTCTTTGTCGGAGGATTGAAACAGGGGGCTTTCGCCAAACAGCTGGCAAGTGATAATCCCGTTTCCATGGATGATCTGAAAGTACGGGCTGAAAAGTGGATCAGAAAAGAAGAATGGGAAAAGGCCCAAGCAGCCAAAAGGGAGGACAAAACAAATACTACTCCTCCTAACCAATCTCGAGGAAAAGAAGCGTAGGGGTATATTCTCAAGCTATACCCTGTTGACGGTCCCGCCACCCGTTGTGTTGAAAGAAGTTATGCATTCCGAACTTAGAGACCGGTCGCCGCCACTAAAGATGGTCGAGAAGTTTAAAAAAAACTACTGTGAATACCACCAGGATGGGGGGCATTCCACCAATGCATGTATCCAGCTCCGGGATGCTATAGAAAAGTTGATCTGATAGGACAGGCTCAGGAATTATGCTCGAGCTTCCCCGGAAAGGAGGGATCGCCGACGATGCCAATCTCCCCAGAATCAAGCTCCGAGATCTCCCCCCAGGAACCGAGATCAGCGAACTGAAGGACGGCATAGATCCCGTAGTCCTAGACAAGCTCAAGAATCCCCTCCCAAGGGGATGATACAAGTCATAGCAGGGGGGGCAGCTTGAAAGGTCTCGATGACAAGAAAAGGACTCGGAATGCGAGAGATTCTTGCTCAAAGGTAACCTCTATAGCTAACCCAGTATTGTCTTTCTCAGATGCAGATTTGTCGGAAGAACGCATTCGGGATAATGAGCCATTAGTCATTGCCGCCAATCTAAACATGTTCGAGGTCCACCAAATCTTTATTGATCAAGGAAGCTCAGCAGACATCATGTTTTGGAGCCTTTTTGACAAAATGGGACTCGGGTCCAAGGACGTGATTCCCCACAAAGGCAGTTTGATTGGCTTCACGGGAGACACAATTATCCCGAAAGGATACTTTGGCTTCAAGGTGTGTTTCAGCAAGAAGCCTAGCGCGAAAACCATCCCGGTCAGGTTATCGCAATGGATTTCCCCTCGGCGTACAACAAAACCATTAGACGCCCGACCTTGAACAGTCTTGGCGCCATCGTGTCAACTATCCACTTAGCCATGAAATACCCGGGTGAGAACGGGACAATAGACACGGTTCATGGAAAGAGCAGCGATGCAAGGAGATGCTACCAAGAGAGCTTCAAGATCACAAAAGCACCATCTACCTTTCCGATAAAGACAGAGGAGAAACGACAACAGAAGATGGAACGACGGGACCTAACCCGGGATGCAGAGGTAAATGATGACTAACCTAGATCCTAGAGCAGACTTTGAATCTCAATAGCCCCAACCTGAGGGGGATCAAATCTTAGTTCAGATAGGACCCAAAGAGGATTAGACTGTTAAGATAGCGGCGAATCTCCCCCCTATGATCAAAGGGCGGCTCATTGAATTGTTGAAATCGAATAAAGATTTGTTCTCTTGGGTCTCTTCCGACATGCCTGACATCAATCCCGAGTTTGTGTGCCATCGTCACACTATAAAACCGGGATGTATCCCGGTAGCTCAGAAGAAGAGGAAAATGGGTCCCGAGAGGACGACAGCCATCGAAAAGCAGGTAAAAGAACTCCTAGATGTCGGCTTCATCCACGAGATACGTTATGCAGATTGGCTCTCCAATGTTGTTATGGTGAAGAAGGATAACGGGAAATGGAGAATGTGCACAGATTATACCGATCTGAATAAAGCATGCCCCAAAGACCCTTTCCCTTTGGCCTGCATCGATAAACTTGTTGATAACTCCGCTGGCTACAAATACATGTCCTTTATGGATGCCTATTTTGGATACAATCAGATCTCGATGAATCTTGAGGATCAAGAGAAAACGACATTCATAACCGACATGGGTGTCTACTGTTACACGATGATGCCGTTTGGTTTGAAAAATGCGGGAGCAACATACCAGCGAATGATGAGTCGGGTGTTTGAAAACCAGATTGGTAGGATCCTAGAAGTATACATCGATGATATGATAGTAAAAACCCTAAAAGATAAAGACCCAGTGATGGACTTACAAGAAACTTTCCAGCAACTGCGCAGGTACGATTTAAGGTTAAATCCTAACAAATGTACTTTTGGCGTAGAAGCTGATAAATTCCTATGATTTATGCTAACCAGTCGTGGGATTGAGGTCAACCCCGAAAAATGTAGTGTCGTGTTAAATATGCAGAGTCCCAGGACCATCAAAGAGGTCCAGCAATTAATCGGGAGGATAGCTGCCTTGACGAGATTCCTACCAGCCTCGGCGAGGAAATGTTTACCATTTTTCAGGACCCTATGTCATAAAGAAGAATTCCAGTGGAACGAAGAGTGTGAAGAGGCATTCTGGGAGTTAAAAAATTTTCTGTCTTCTCCACCAGTCTTATCTCGCCCAAACCCCGGGTAGACATTGTATCTCTACTTAGCGGTCACCGACGAGGCAATCAGCGCAGCTTTAGTAAAGGAGGAATCCTGATGTCAGAGACCCATATACTTTGTCTCTAATGCTCTACAAGGTTCAGAGTTGAACTAACAACGACTAGAGAAAGTGGCTTACACCCTGTTGTTAGCATCTTGGCGGCTGAGACCATATTTCCAATGACATCCCATCACGGTAAGAATTAACCAGCCCATTAGGCAAATTTCACACAAGCTTGACTTGGTTGGTAGAATGATGACCTAGGCTATAGATTTATCACAATATGATATTTCTTATGAGCCCATCAAGCAGTCAAAGCACAAGCCTTGGCAGAATTTGTCGCCGAGATGACCTATCTCGGAGGAGAACCCAGAGGATCGTGGACAATTTATGTAGATGGATCCTCAAATCCAAAAGGAGCAGGGGCTGACATACTGATTGAGAACGATGAGGGAGTAACTGTGGAATTTTCCTTGAAGTTCAAATTCCCAACCTCTAATAATCAGGCGGAATATGAAACTTGTCTAGCCGAGATACGTGCAGCAAAAGAGTTAGCAGCCACTGAAATCACTTTGTGTTCAAATTCCCAATTGGTGGTGTCCCAAATTAAAGGGGAGTATCAAGCCAGAGAACCGTTGCTACAAAGGTATTTGGCCAAAGTTAAAGAAAGTTTGCTCGGGCTTTCTAAGTTCGAGATCAAGCATATTCCTAGAGAAGAAAATAGTCATGCAGACTTGCTATCGAAATTGGCCAGTACAAAATCATCATCAACCCTGAAGTCAGTGGTAGAGGAAGTTCTTCCCTCTCCATGTACTATTCTGCAGGTTGAAGCTGATGATTGGAGGGCTCCAATAGTAGAACACATTACTAGAGGATCCCTCCCAAAAGATGCCATGGAAGCAAAGAAGCTAGTGTAGACGGCATCCCGGTATACCGTGATCGAAGGACAACTGTTCAGAAGAGGATTGTCAACTCCTTTGCTTAAATGCATTGGACCATCCAAGACCTAGTATGTTCTCACCGAGGTCCATAAGGGAAGCTGCGGCCACCACATTGGAGGCAAATCTTTGGGAAGAAAGTCCTTAAGAGAAGGATACTTCTAGCCAACCATGAATGCAGATGTTGCTGATCACATGAAGAAGTGCCAAAAATGCAAGGAGCACGGTCCGATATCCCACATCCCAGTTGAAGACTTGCATAGCATCTCCACCCCATGGCCTTTCCACACTTGGGAGTTGGACCTGTTGGGATCTTTCACACCAACTACAGGTCAGTTGAAACATCTTATTGTTGCTGTTGATTATTATACTAAGTGGATTGAATTAGAACCATTGGCTGGCATAGCCTCAATTAAAGCTCAGAATTTTGTGTTTCGGCAAATAATATGCCGATTTGGTATCCCAGCAGAAGTGATCTGTGACAATGGGACTCAGTTTATTGATAAAAAATGTCGAGAAATGTTAGCAGGGCTTCACATCAAACAATACTTTGCTAGCATGGAACATCCACAATCCAATGGACAAGCAGAATCTGCTAACAAAGTCATACTTAATGGCTTGAAGAAGAGGCTCGAGAAATCCGGAACCAGCTGGGTGGAAGACCTTTACCAAGTACTCTGGAGCTATAGGACCACTCCCCATAGTTCTACTGGAGAAAATCCATTCTGAATGGTCTACGGATTGGACGCAGTAATCCCGGTAGAAATAGGACAATCATCCTGGAGAATCATGTATCCCACTCAGTAGAATGAACAATTGCTACGGGAGGATTCCGACATGGTGGAGGAGATCCGAGAAATAGCAAGACTCAGGGAACTATCTTGGAAGCAACAGGTCGCTCAAAGGTATAACTTGAGAGTAGTCCCAAGAAGCTTCAAAACTGGTGACTTAGTCCTAAGAAGGGCCAGCATTAAAAATCGGAACGCCAAAGACAGGAAGTTCCGAGCAAATTGGGAAGTCCCATACCGGGTCAAGAGCGTTGTAGCTAATGGGGCATATCATTTAGAAACTCTCAAGGGCAAGGAAATACCAAGGACGCTTAATGTCGTAAACTTAAAGTGGTATTATAGTTAAATTTTTATGTAATTTACATTTTTTGTAATAAAGGGATACTCTTTTTCCTATAGCAGGTTTTATCCCTAACTGCTAGAGGTTTTAACGAGGCCCCCACTTGTTATTTGCTTTATGTTATCAATAAAAGCATTACTTCTGTTACATATCGTATAAATATTGTTAATTAAGTTTCTAGACGACAGATAGATCAAAGCAAAATGACAGTGGGCACAACAAAGCCGAGATGAAAATGTCTTCAAAAACAAAACCGACATACAACAAATAGGCCAAATGAAACAAGGTACCATTCTGGTTAAACCTTAGCTACAGTTTCAAAAGGGGCCCCTCATAGGTTAACCCTAGCCAGAAGCAATGAGGTACCATAAGCCTCTGCTGCAAATTTAGAGAAAGTATAAATAACTTTCCCTCCTAACTTGGAGAATAGGGGTTCCATGATAATTACACCTCAATAAGAAAAACGACCAACAGAAAACCCAATACTCAACTTAACAAGAAGCGCCATCACGGCCAAGCCTCACCGACTAAGATAAAGGGGTGAAAATATCGAAAAGCGATAAAGAAAGAAAAGAATTTCAAGACAAATTCGAAGGTAGAAATCATACGTAAATAACCAACCGGGATCATCGGGATTGTACAAAGTCAAAACGATGATAAACCTTGTTCATAAATGATCAAACAAGCTTACAAAAAGAAATAAAAATACGTAACAAAGTCAGGAATATCATTGCATCCCTCCGGCATCGGCACCCCCAACTTCGAGAACAACTTCAGATGGAGGAAGAGTACGACAGTCAAACGGCTCCAGACGGGGATCAGCAGGATCTAGAGGGATAGGATTATGGCAATCATGAAAGTCCCAGAATTTCCCATCCTTCACACCATGGAACTTGCGGAGACCATAGGTGTTAAATTCAATCCCGGGATTCAAAAAGTGAAGTGTTTTCACACAATCCCGGTAAGAATCATCTACCATGGTATCCATGTCCTGATACGCCTCCTCCAGCTTCTCTTGGGTTTCTAGAAGCTCAGCTTGAGTCTCCTGAAGCTTGGTAGCCGTCCTTTGGAGCTCAGAATGCAAGGCAATATTAGCAGAATTATCAGAATCTGCCTTAGCTTTAAGATGAGAGACTTCATCCTTCAGCTTCATATTCTCAGCATCCAGGCCAGCATTCTTCTCCTTCTCCTGGGCAAGCTCCTCCTTAGCACAAGATAGTTTCTGCTTCAAGGAAGCAAGATCTTTAGAGTTCTGGGATTCCTGCTCTTTGGAACTCTTGAGCAAATCCTCCTTCAGGTCCATATCATCTTTCAGATCCCGCAGTTGGGCCTTCAGGGAAGTGGCTTGACCCAAGTCCTCATCCTGGTCATGAACGTGTTAGAGCATAGCCATACTCATGGTCGTCCAACCCATAAGAGATTTGGTCTGTTCCTGCAAAAGAAAAAAAAAAGATGTCAGAGTAATGTTACACACCCACATATACAGGAAATGGACAACATACAAGCATACCTTCACGGCATAAGCGCCCCCTTTTGTGAAAAAGTCCCCATGCTGGATCTTGATCAAGGGAGATTTAAATCCATCCCAGTCTGAAGAAGGAGTTGAAAACGGAGCCACCAAAACTGGTTTCATCCCGCCCGGAGTCTCCTAAACATCCCCGGAATGATCACCTGAAATCCAAGAAACACGTAAACGAGATAAGGCAGGTAGCTATACAACTAACCTCTATATGTATTAATTAAGATCGGAATATACCCTGTTTTGTCAGACGACGGCGTTTAGGCTGGACTGGTGCCACTTTAGTCCTGGAAGTAGGGGGCACTGACTTCCCAACTGAAGAAATCCCGCCAACAACAGCTATGGTTCCGGCGAAAGGAATGGGTGAAGCAGCTGTCTTTGCGGAGCTAATCAGGACAGGAACCGAAGCAAGAATGGGAGCAGGCGTTGGGGCCGAGGTACCAACCTTTCCTTTTCCTTTGGCATCACGCTTGGAAGAGCGGTTGGCGTAGCTGGCCATGATCTTAGCTGTAGAAAATAAAACACAATTATCAGCCAAAGAAGAAACACCGACATCAAGCCAAAATGACGAGATCACATGAAAATATGGCATCCTACATAAGCATGCCGCCTGATTGCGATGGGAAGCTCCTACCACATCCTTGCAGTGATAGGAATCCTGCCCTGCTGGACAAATTTACACAAATTCTGAAAAGTCTCTTAATCCTCATCCTCAAAAAAACCGATTTCGAACTCGACAAGGGATAGAGACTTCCCATAGTGCTCTTCTGTCCAATAGAGCGGTAGGAGTGGTTTCTTATTTTCCCCCATCCAGAAGGGGGTACAATCGCTGGTCCGAGGGATGACTTTGACAAAATATCCCTATGAGCCTTGAAAGAATCCTCATAGGGGGTAAAAAACTGAGGGATCCCAGAATGGTGGTGCAAGGATACCCAAGTCTTCTTCAAACCCCGATAAGGACTAAAAATATACAGGAAATGAGCTAAAGAACATTTCCACTTGTTCGCCCAACAAAAAACCTCAAAAAACTTTAAAAACCCCCAACAATTGGGATGAAGTTGTGTAGGGGCAAGGTGAAGACTATGTAGAACTTCAATCTGAAGGTCAGAAAAGGGAAACCTAATCATAAGATGTTCCCATATAGACTCAAACATCATGATGTAAGAGTCTTCGCCATCCTTTGCCGGAGTGCAAACTCTTTCGTTCTTGTCAGGAATCATCAGCTTGTGATTACTGGAAGGGTCGATACTGGTATCAGTATCGGGAAAATTGGGGCCATAATGAAAACATTTTCTCCAATTCTTTTCCACCACCTTCAGCTGGACATTATCTTTAATGGAACACTCCTCCTTAATGAAATCGATAGGAGCCCACAAGAATGTCCAGATATTTTTAGCTCTTTCCATTCTGGGCGGCATTCTATAGGGGGCTTCGAGGTACTAGGCCCCTCCGTCCCTCCAACAGCTGCTCCTCTAGAACTGCTCGCACCGCCCATGACCGGCATGCTAGCAAAAGAACCCGGAACGCGAGAATCATCCCAATCAGGTATTTCCTCTTGAGCAGGATTCATATCTACATGGCAAGGTAAAGACAAGTCAGATACTGGGGAGGAATAAGTGCGAGATGAAGGAGAATAAGCCAGGTCAGATTCAGAATCTAAGAATACGACATAGATAAGGACTTCTCATCCGCCGATGGTTCCCTGAGATGGAAAGACTCTTTGTTTTCCTTAGCCATTGGAAGAATAATGGGAAACAACATGTTAGGAGCACGACGATCAGAATCTTGTTCAGCAAAAACATGAGTTTTGAAACTGCACTCGTCCAGAAGATGGGTTGAAGCAAGGTGGAAAGCAGAAGGTTCAGGGTTTAGAGCACTAAAGGATCCACTCACGCTCTAGGTAACAGACTCACCACTCTCTACCCTCCGCGAATACAGAGGATAGAACCAAAGATGCGCAGACTCACAATAATCAGGGTTGGCTATGGAAAGCGTACTTGGAACAAGTTTAGAATTGACAGGGGGCAATAATTTTGGAAGTCTTCTCGCAAAACTAGCAAGAAGCTCATAATCATTGGAGTCGGAAGACGAATCACTTGACAACACGATAACATTATTGGCCATTTTTGAAAGATGCTGAACCGGACAACTACGACTAAACCCTAGGAATGGGGTAAAACACAACAGAACAACCCAGAAATCAGAAAAAAGATCGACGAAAGAAGCATAAATCGACAGAAAGTCAAAGAAATACCTGCTGATGAAATAAATAGGTGTGTTCTGATGAAGGGCGTTGCCAGTTACCAAAGAACTTGCAGACGGAAGCCTGAGGAAGATGAACAAGAAAGTTGAAGAGTTCTTTGTTTCAGAGAAG
Organism: Cyamopsis tetragonoloba; assembly: GCA_037177725.1. Classification (NCBI taxonomy): domain Eukaryota; kingdom Viridiplantae; phylum Streptophyta; class Magnoliopsida; order Fabales; family Fabaceae; genus Cyamopsis; species Cyamopsis tetragonoloba. The sequence continues at coordinate 32,597,885 of CM074125.1, read as the reverse complement.
GTAGAAAGGTGCGAATGAAATAAATGAAACTTGAAAAGACGAGTATAATGTAATGGGTGAAAATGGTAAAGTAAAAACTGTCACATCATCTTAATGAACGTGGGACCCAAGGCCACGCTAATCATCATGCCACATCATCTGAGGGAAAGCGCGTGTAAAACACGTCGTTGAAAGAAAACCAACCGTTATCTCATAAGATCATGCTGTGATTATGCCGAGTTCTAAATAATTTGGAAAAGGTCCCGCATGAAAAATGAACGTGCCGACTTCCACACGAGAAGCTCGACGACTTGGGGGGCAACTGTTGTGGACCAGAATAGCGATATCCTGGTATCAATTGAACATGCCGAAGGGGGTTCCTCACAGGAATCCCTGATACATCCCGGTAGGTCTTAGGCGCAGGGTGTCACCTGAGATCAGGGCCAAGGAAGTATGGATTTGGCCTAGGCACCAAATCCAGGCCCAGCATGATCCACACTCAGGTCATACGCTCCTCTATAAATACCATCATAAATGCACCTTGCAAGGTACATAATTATCTTATCAACATATACAACCTTAATTCACTCACTGACTTGAGCGTTGGAGTCCTTGCAGGTGCACACCACCGCCGCTGGAGCTTAAGCCGAAGAGTCATCTCCATTCTTCCCTGCTTGCCAGAAGGATTACCTTGTTCATCTAGTATCTCCGCCAAGTTAGATCACAACACCTTTCTTACTATATATTTGAGGTAAATGAATTTCCTTTGCATTTAGGAATTTGACCTTTTTTTAATAGTATTTTTTTCATAATTTGGAAGTTGTCATTTTTTATTAAACAAGTGTCTAAAGTATCAAACTATAAACGACACACAGTTTAGTCCTCAAGAATTGAGCTAAAGTTCAATTTAGTCTCGAAAAAGTACCAGGAATAATTTACTTCCCGAGAATATATTATAGTAACCAAAAAATATATTTGAGCCTAATCAACCCTAACTAGTATGTGTATATTACATGTTTTCTTACTAATAGCTAAGTCAATATTCATGGTGTCATGATCCATATATTATATGGTGGTTTCTCTAGTGTCATCTCTATCAAAATGACATTATGCCCTCTTATCAATCTAATTAAAAATTTGATATGAGGCAATTAAAAATTCAATTAAGTTATATTTTTTATTAAATCATATAGATTTGAATAGATATAAATTTAATTTTGTTTTTAATCTAATATTTAGTTTTTATTTTTAATCTGAATTGTATGTCTCTATTTTTTTAGTTAAATGCTTATATCTTGATTATATTATTGAAGGTGTATTTTAGCTTTAATTGAAAAAAATGGGCTTTTATTAGTTAAAAGATAAATAAATTAACAGTGAATATTATAATAAATACAATAAAGCAAAAATATTTTTTTGGTCCCTAAACTTCATACCAAATTTAAGTTAGATTTTTTTTTTTTATTTTGGATCCTTTATTTATTTTTGCTTCATTTTCTTTCATTAAATAATTAATAAAAATATCTAAAATACTTGTTGGATGTAAAAAAAAAGTCATGGATAAAAACATTATTGTGGGCATTCTTGTTAATTATTTATCATAAAAAATTAATAGAAATGATCATATTATATTGTAAAGATAAATTACTAATATGAAGAAAAATAAACGGAGCAAATTAAAATTTGAGATAAAGTTATAGTACTAAAATATGAATTTATCCATAAAAAAAAATAAAAATAATAATATTCTACAAATTTTCCAGCTAAAAATTCATAAAATAACAACAACAACAACAAAAAAGAGAAATTTTATATGCACATTTTATATAAATGTAAATTTTATCACTTTATAAATGTAATTATTTTATTTTCAAAAATAATAAAACATATTTTTTCTCTCATTGAAGACATTTTATCATTTTACAAAAATTTATTTCTTTTGAAAAGACCATGTATTACCTTTTCTTTCCGTTGTTATATTATTAATAAAAATATTATTTACTGATTTGGTCTATCACTTTTAAGTCACAAGGCATTTTAGTCCCTGAATTTCTAAAATGTTTTAATTAGTCCCTGACTTTGCACACCGTAAGTCACTTTAGTCCGTGATATTAAGTGACACTAGCAAAATTCCTACATGACACATTAAATGCCTATATTAGGTTAATTGACACTTGGGAATTCAAGTAAGCGATAAAATGATATTGGTTTTCTTAATCTTAAAATAGATAACTCTATTAGTCCTTCAAATCATTTACAATATAACTCAATTTTAAACCCCAAAATGCTGTGTAACTTTGGCGATTAAGCAAAATGACATCGTTTGATCTTTTACATGGACTCATATGTGATAAATAACGTGTCATATAGATAGTTAGCATGTCACATATGCATTTCGTCAATGTCACTTAATTTAAGAGACTAGAGTGACTTACAAAATGCTTTGTGACTACAAAGTGACAAACCAAAATAGCCAATCACTCAACAAAAAATGTATTACTACTTTTTTTCGGAAGCAAGGTTTCCCTCCTATTAATTAATGGTAATTTTTTCCAATCACCCCAAAAATATCTCGGTCTATCTCTTTTACGCATGTTCATCCCTAACTTGCATTGTGATGTGATTGTGTGTAGGATCTAGCTTCAATTGGTAAGAATTCCTTCAAGAATGTTGCGCCAAATAGCACCATGAGAAAATGGGTTTAAACCCAAAAATGCACGAACAAAAAATGTGGGAAAGAGATAGAAAATGGAAGAATTAATGAAGAGATGCTACAACCAATCTAGATTAGTTGATAAATCCCATTGAGATTCGCCATAAAGGAGCTAGACTCCATTGATATGAATCAAGGTTCTCAAAGCTTCACAAGCTATGAACAACAAGAGAAAATTCTCTCAAAAACAATTCAATCTATTTCAATTCTATCAAAAAGTTGTTTAAGTGTTTTTACAAATAGTATTTATACTTCCTAACACTAATGGTCTAAATGTAAAGAGGCTAAACTAAAAGGACCAAAAATGCAAAAAGTCCTTATACTACAAATACATCAAACAGCCCCTACATTAATCATCAATTACAATTAGAAAGCTTCCAACTTGGATAACATCATGTCCTTAGCAAAGCTTCTAATTTCCTTTTCTTGGAACTTCACTCATCAAGCACTTCATGATCACATCATCCTCCCCTCCGCAGAATGAATTTGTCCTCGAATTTAAAGGGTATGTGACCTACAAAAGAGAATCAACAATAAGCCCACAAGTAAAAGCAAACCACCCACATCAAACACAAGAATTATCTTCCCAAGCCGTTGCACCAACCGAAAAGGACACCACTCAACACAATAGGGAAAAACAAATGAACATGAGTGTGTATCAAACAATAAAAGATAGTCATGTGTATTATTATTTGAAAACTTCAACACACAAGCAAAATGTGGAAGATCATCACTCACATCACATGCATCAATAAGGTCAATGTCCCAAGTCCATAAAGGTTGAACCAAAAGAGATTCATTGCGGACTAAACATGTAGGAACTAGTGCATGTGTAGTACACACATTTTCAATCAAAGATGGAGCATGTTGTTCCAAAAGACCACAAGTATCTTGGTTCTCTAAAAGGCTAATGTCATGTTGCACACACCAAACCAAAGACACAAAAATAACATGCCCATCAACAATTTGCATAAAGCTCAAACAATCATTGTAGTAAAATACAATCAAATGTCCAAGCTTACCAATCCAAAATCTATTAACAACAAAAGATTTAGAACCAAACAACAAATCATTCAAGGTAGGAGAAGTAGAGAAGATAGAAGTATACCTTAGAATACTTACCAATGAAGGTAAGGCCAGGGATCAATTAAGAATAAACCAAATTTATCACCTATACCTTGCATAACCAATGATTTACCTTTCTCTTCCCATGGTTGCACATCTTTACAACCTTTCAAAGAATTCATGAAACTACTAGGAAAAAACTCAATGTTAGCATTTAAACAAGGATAGTCATGATGCATCAAATATGAGGAATGTCTAGCTAACAATATATGTTTAGTTTCATGCTTAAAGACAGGTAAATTGGAATGAGAATTGTTCTGATCCTCTAGGGAATGCTCTCAGCCATGCTTGGCTTTTGAGCTTTTGGAAGAGTCTTTTGAGCTCTTTTTCCCTTCATCATTACCAAAAGGGTTAGTGAAACCCTTATTGGATTTCTTCAACTCCATTTGTTCCCTTTCCCTCTTCTTTTTCATGAGTTGTTGGTCATGACCAACCTCTTTGGGACTTAAGGGAATTAGAGTATACTTTGAACCCTTAAACTCAAAGATATACTTGTTGGTATGCCCATCATGTATTGCACTTCTATGATATTGCCAAGGCCTTCCCAACAAGATATGGGTTGCCTCCATGGGCACAACATCACATACAATGCAATCATGATACTTACCTATTTCCAACTCCACCAAAACTTGTTTATCCACAAGCAATTCACCATTATCATTTAGCCGTTGAAGTTTATATGGCTTGGGGTGGGGGGTAGTAGGCAAATTGAGTTTAGAAACCAATCTAGTACTAGCTACATAATCACAACATCCACTATCTATGATTAAAGAACATGTAGCATTCCATACCAAGCACCTTGTGTGGAATATATTTTCTCTTTGGGATGCATCATCATTCTTTGGATCACTACCCAAAAGTCTTCTTACCACAAGTAGATCTCCTTCATTTGGATACAATTCTTCATCACTACTAGAAGTTTCACAAGAAGAAGAAGAGTTAGAAGAAGATGTATCATTAGAAAAACTAGAAGTATAATGATAAACACCATCCACACAAATCATGGTCTTTTTTGAAGGGCGTTGAGAGGTTATGTGACCTCTACCCAAGCATTTAAAGCACTTAATTGCACTTGATTTTTCATGCTTTTCCTCCTTACCATGAACAACTTCCTTAGACCTTGAAGTTGAGGGTTTATGTGATGAATAACCCTTATGGCCGTGGCCATTATCATGGTCTTTGTGACTCTTTTTCCAATCTTTTTTAGAGTCACTTTTCTCATCTTTTTCAAAACATTTTTTGTAACCTTTTCTAGAGTCATATTTTTGAAAAATACTTTCCATAAGAACTAGAATGAGATTTTGAATATTTAGAAGAGTAATATGAGTCTCTATCTTGCCTCAAGATTTGAGATTCAACTCTTTGGCTTTGATGCAATAGTGCTTCCATGGAAGCATGATCATGTAATTCAACAATAACCCTAATTCTAGGATGCAATCCATATAAAAATCTAGCCATGGTAGTCTCTTCAAGCTCTTGGATATTAGCTCTAGTGAGAGCTATCCACATCTCTCTATAATATGCCTCAACACTTTTACTACCTTGAGAGATATTTTGGAGTTTCCTATGCAACTCCTTGACATAATGAGGGGGAACCCATCTAAGCCTAAACCTAGGCTTAAGTTCTTTCCAACTGTGAAGGGGATGCCAAGGCAAAATGGTTTTCTTATGATTGTCCCACCACAATAAGGCATAATTTGTCAAGTGAACCGTTGCCAAAGCAATTCTTCTTTCATCGTCAAACCTTTGAGCCTCAAAGATTTGATCTAGTCTCATTTCCCACTTTAGGTATTTTTCCGGATTTACATTTCCATCAAATGTAGGAATCTCCAACTTCACACCAAGATACCTATTTTCAAGTCTATGATCACCAAAACGAGGTATCTCATCAAGCACATTTCCATGCACATTTCTAGCATTTGGCCGAGGGCCATCATGTCTATTATCACCATGCAAATGTCTATGATGTCTATTCCTAGGATGCCTAGGTGACTCATGTGGTTCATCATCACTATCACTAGACACTTCATGCATGTTATGATGTTTACTATGTGTCCTATGTGAAGTACTTCCTCTAAGTTGCTTAGGAACATGATTAGCAACTCTAGGATCATCAATATCATAAGCATTAAGGAATGGAGATGGTATACCTTCACTTACCCTAGGAGAAGGATGCATTTTCTCCTTGGCATGCTTGCGGCTTCTATGTGCTTCTTTGGACTCTTTCATGTCCAACTCATCATACACTCCCTCAAGATCTTTAGTCACAATTTTCTTTAAATGGGAGGTCAATTGTTCAAGAAGTAACTTGTTACCACCCAAAGATGAAGATTCATTTGGGTGCTCCATAGAATCAAATACAAAAAGAAATAGACAAGTATCTAAAAAGGAAAAAATCTATGCAAGCCAAGTGGCTCAAACTAAACCAAAAAAAAAGAAAAATTTACAACAAATCAAAAATGAAAAATAAGACCTAATCTAAGGACCTCACAAGCACACAAATTTCACTCAAGTTCAACTCGTGTTGGCACTCTTTTCAAGGCTTTTTCTTTAATAAAAGTTTATCTTACCTTTTACCACTCTTTTCTCTTGAGAGTACATAGCAAACTTAGTCTAAGAGACTAGCTTGATGGTTCCAAAGTGGCAAAACTCCTCAAGATTTATCAAAAATCTATGCAAGATATGACAAAGGAGTACAACAAAGTGAAATACTCAATGACAAAACAAAGAGGTCGACAAACAACAAAAAGCTAACTCAATGAAGAAAAGGCTACACTAAATGGAATACAACAATGAGAAATTGGCACAAGAACGGAGACACACTAGGAAAACCCACAAGTTCAAGAAAAACTCTAGGAAGCTAGATATACTTTTCAATTTTTTCCAAAAAAAAACTCCAGAATTTCTTTTAGCACCACCAATTGGGCCTCACCAAAAACTGCCCAGAAAATGCGCCAAAAATGGATTTTTGGTACCAAAAAATTTATTTTTGCTAAATACACCATGCAGTTGTTTTTTTATCACAGCCACTGATTTTCTTTTTTTTTGGTACAGCGAACTTCTTTCCTCTTTTTTGACTAATTTCTCTATTTTCTCTTTTTGTTTTTTTTTCACTTCCTTTTTTTTTTGGCAGTAACTATATTTTTTTTCTTTTGTGGCAGAAATCACTTTTTTTTTTCTGGATTTGTATAGTTCACTTGATTACAAATCAAACTACTACTAAAGAAGTCACTCTAATCAAAATGCAAGAATGTGATTTAGAATTTTTAATTTGTGCTAAAATTCACACAAGTAAGTATATCTAACAAGAATTTGTAGTAGGGAACAACAACCAACAACTTGACATTGGATTTTCCATGGATCTAATGAAAAAAAATTTAAAAGAAAAATGGTAGACTCAACTAGTAACTATGGAATGACACTCAGGAAATTTCACAAACACATGGAATCACTCAATTTTCTGATTTGAGCAATTTATCAAGCACCTACCAGGCAAGCAATATTTCAGCAATGTGCATCAATTATCACAAATCCAAGAACTGCAGAATTTGGAACATGAACAGAACAACAAAAGCTGCATAATTTATGCAATTGCTAGCAGAAACAGTGTGAATAACAGGTGCAGTACGCGTATAACACATGAACATGGATTTACTTAGCTGAAAATGCAAGAATAGGTGCAGAAACGTAAGAACAAGCATATGAACACCTGAATACGCAGAATTGTGATGCAATTGGAATATTTGTTTCAGAATTTTATGGAATCAATCTAACTGATTTTAAATGCAAATAATCACACAAAACGCAGAACAGAATCACACGATTATGCAGGAAGAACAGAACCATGAAATCGCGATCCAGAAAGATCCAAACCGCATGAAAAATTGCTCAATAATCCTCAAATTGTGAGGTTATGATGCAGAAATTAATTGGAGTAGAATTCACCGATTGATTTCTCAGTAATTCATCAAGATCAAGGACCAAGAATTGCAGAATTAAGAATCGCGGAATTATGCAAACAGAACCAGTGAATTTGCGATTGAAATTTTTTTTATCCAAACAACAAGAAAATCTGATCAATTAAGCCTCAAATTAACAGGTTATGCTGCGGATGTGATTTGGAACTGATTGTACCTAGTAATTTGTAGCAATTCATTAAGAAATACAAGGATCAATGATTGAAGAAAAAAGGCGCAAGAACAGGAACAACAAGAACAGAATTTCTGCGATGCAATGAACAGGAATTCAGCAAGAAAAACTTACCAAAATGAAGCACCAAGGCTAGCTGATACCAAAAATGATGTGATTGTGTGTAGGATCTAGCTTCAATTGGTAAGAATTCCTTCAAGAATGTTGTGCCAAACAGCACCCTGAGAAAATGGGTTTAAACCCAAAAATGCAAGAACAGAAAATATGGGAAAGAGATATAAAATGGAAGAATTAATGAAGAGATGTCACAGCTAATCTAGATTAGTTGATAAATCCTATTGAGATTCGCCACAAAGGAGCTAGACTCCATTGATAAGAATCAAGGTTCTCAAAGCTTCACAAGCTATGAACAACAAGAGAAAATTTTCTCAAAAACAATTCAATCTATTTCAATTCTATCAAAAAGTTGTTTAAGTGTTTTTACAAATAGTATTTATACTTCCTAACACTAATGGTCTAAATGTAATGAGGCTAAACTAAAAGGACTAAAAATGCAAAAAGTCCTTATACTACAAATACATCAAAAACAGTCCCTACATTAATCATCAATTACAATTAGAAAGCTTTCAACTTGGATAACATCATGTCCTTAGCAAAGCTTCTAATTTTCTCTTCTTTGAACTTCAGTCATCAAGCACTCCATGATCAGGTCACATTGTCTCTTTTCCAAGCCCAAGCTCTTTCTCTGCCATCGAGACCGATCTGCATCGCCGCCGTGCACCACGTATTGTTCCTCCGAGCTCATCGCCCTTCAAGACACACTCGTCTCTATTGCGAGACCTCCGTACCCAAAGCCTTTATACTATCTATGTTTCTCTCTATCACTCCCTTTAGGGTTTCCCTACTTTCCGATTTAAGGCTAAAACCCTCGATTCAGATTTTATGAGCACAATTTCGTTATCGTTGATTCGCACATGTTTCTTTGGTGGTGTCTACTACTGTGGATAGACTAAGGGCTATATTAGCTAAGTTTCATTTTCCACAGGTAGTGACATGCCCTTTCTCTTCTTTGTTTTAGCTTTGACCCTCTAACCTAACTCTTGTATTCTTCCTTGCGGTCATTTCTATCTCTGCCTCCCACATTATGTGGCATAATGGTCTTATCAATTTATATTATTGTTTGTCTTTTTCAAGTAGCCATATAGCGTTATCCTGAATTTGCAATTTCGTTTCCCACATCCAAGCTTGCAACGTACAAAGCAGTATTTGGTATATTGAAGGAGGTAAAATATTTGTTGAAAACTTGTGCTGAGCACTGGTTTTCTTTCTTAGTAAACTACTCCCTCCATTCTGAAATATTAGTCACTTTTAGCAAAAAACAAAAAAAAAAAAATTGTTCCAAAGTATTTGTCACATTTACATTACTAATGCTATATTTATTAATTTTTGTTACTTTTATTATTTTTATAGCCAAGAACTATTGAGTAAACCTCAAAGTTAATGACTAATTTAGTTTACCTATGCACTTTTTTTTATTAGATTCTATAGAAATTAATTGTTCTTCTTAATCCATTTGAAATCCCCTAAAGTGACTAATATTTTAAAACGAAGAGAGTATCTAGTTTAATTTTCATTTGCTGTGAGAGGTGCTTGAAGTGGTCGATAATGGGTGACAAGTCGCAAGTGTTGGAGGCTGTGTTGAAGGAAGCTGCAAATTTGGTAATAGGTCTGAACCTTGCTACCTTTTTCTTAAAAGGTTACTCTAGAATAAGTTATTGTTAAGTGTTAACATGTCCACAATTTTGCTATAACCTCTTTTGTTTGTTTTATATTTCCCTTGATCAATTGATTTACCGTCCAAGACAACATGTACTTTGTAAAAAAATTATAGTTCCTTTTTATGTTCACTACATTCTTAGCCTAAGCTTTCACATTTAGATTATCAAAATATCTAAATTAATTCTCTTCTTTGGTGAAAACTTTAAACCAGGATTGTCAAATTTTAAGAGATGAAGTTAAAAATTTAATCAAAGCAATGTTATTTATTTTTCATTCTTTGATCAATTATTGTTATGTTTTTTGCTTAGCCACTAGGTTGTACTATTCTGATTAACTGAACTCAAATGGCCAAAGCTTTAACGCTATGATGTGTGGTTCATGATGTTGAATTTAGAATCTGTCACTTTTTTATTAATTGAAATAAATTTTCACTTAACTAAGATCATGATAAAACGTACATCCTAGATGAGCTATTGACATGAAAGCATGGATCGGAACAGAGAAAAAAAAGGTAATATTAATCTTTTGAATTTTTCTATTTCTTTGTTGCAATTGTCAATGACCATGATTATGTATTTTTTTGAGATTTCTGTTAGGTGTCTTTGAAAGGATTCTTAATCTTTATTGTCCCATGTTAAATTAATATTTTCCTTAATATTTGCAAGCCTCATGTTTAAACTTCAAACGTTACTAGCTTGTAATTTCATTCGAGTAGTTGGGTTGTGGTGAGTTCTACCCTCATCATTTTCTTATTTTATTCTACAATAGTTTCTTATTTTCTGAAAATTCAACATTTGAAATAGATTTTAGTGCAATGGCATAAACATGATAAAATGGAGTAGAGTAAGGCTCCAAACAATACCTTTTTGTGGTTTTCTATGATCTAATATATATACTCAGTTTTTTTTTTCTTGTAGATGATATTCAAAGCTCGTAGTGCATTACTTTCATTAAAGACTTATTTTATTTTTGTCCCTTCCTTCTTGTTTTGCAGGGCAATCAAGTCCTCATGCGAAAATTGGCACTTCATAATTTCTAAGACTATATTTGCAAGGTTAGTACTTCATAATTTTTAAGACTATTTTCAACTTTTAGGCCTTACATTTTGTAAATAGGAATATCATCTAAGTTCTGTAGTGTTTGTGATCAAGCTTTATTAAATGTTTATTTTTCTTGTTTCTAGCTAGTTTCTGTTGCATAATATAATTATTTATCCTTTGTTAATTGTTAGCTTGATTGGTTTTGCTATAATTGAAAAAGGTTCTCTCCCCTTTTCACTTATGTGTCTAATTCTCTTAATAATGAAATATTGAATCGATAAAAATCATTTTATCATGATTATCTTTTGATATTGCATAATTCATTTTGGAATAAACCTTAAATCTAATTTGGATTTTGTTTTTTCACTGATTGAAGTTAACATTGGTTTTTGAAGTGCTTAGAGGCACTGTGGAGAAAAGAATAGGGCTTTTGTTTCGGATTTTGTTGGGTGCTGCTTGGGCATGTGATGCAAGAGAGCTAGCAAAGGGACAATGGAGCAGCAACACTGTAAATTCTGGTAACATTGTTGGCTGAGAAATTGCTCTGATATATTGATAACATACTACTAATTAGCTGCTACCTGCCTGCGTGCCGCACTACACAAATTAAGACAATACTTTGACCATATTCATTAATCAATTGCCTTAACAGACTCTTAATTGCATTCTGTCTTCACATCAAATTGTTTAGTTTATTTAAGGAAACAACTTTTATGACCAAGTAACAAACTACTATATTTTATTATTTTTCTAAAGAAAATCAAAATAAACTGAAACAAAAGCCACATGATCGAGGTTCATTAACATTAGAGAACCAAGTTATTAGTTACCTGAAGTAGATTAGAGATAATATGAGACCAAAAAAAATAACATTGAGCAGCTTTACATACAGATCGGAGTTACTCCATTGGAAATGCAGTTATATATTTGCTACCTTTATTTCATAAAATGAAATATGAAAGGAAGCTAATAGCACAGAACAGATAACATGAAATATGGTACTATATATTACAACAACGGAATAAACATCATCATAATGTTAAATGATATAAGCTAGGAAACAGGGTAGTATATATTATTGCTTGCTCCCAAGTGACTCACTCAACCGTTAAACCGCCATCTCCTCCTTTACTTTAGAATCTGCAAAAATAATAATAAGTCAAAAAGCAATTGTCTGAGCGTGATAACCAACTACACCACCCAGACCTTGTTGTTTCCAAATATTAACTTACTGTTTTAAGAGGGCCCTCAACTCTACTTACCTATGGAAATTGGTCTCGTGATTGGGGAAAGACCAAAAAAAAAAAAGAAGCACTGAATCATATATTCCTAATATCGTATTCTTATACTAGACTGGCACGTATGTTTGTTGGTTTTTACTTCAGGCCAGGTGCGCATAGATCAAACATCACATCTATCTGTCTTCTTAGCTGTCCAAAATAGTTTAAGTTTGTGTATCAAAAAACATCACAAGCTTGTTTCTTGGTTAACTAGTACTTTATTCTGATAGTGTTCTGTTCTGTTCTGGGAATCAGATGTTTTCTGTTTGTGTCCAAAGGAATATTGGAACAAATTAAACACACAGTGAAGAATATCTCTCTGTCCTACTAGTAGTAAATAGTTGGGGGATTACCTGGACCGCATTTAATCTGGCACTTGCGCTCGCACCTTGCTGTAAGCCTCGCTGCACGACAAAATTAAAATATAAATACTAGCAGAAATTAAAAACAAAACAATACAAAAGAGGAAAAAGGATGAAGGATGGATCCAGATCTAGGAAATAAGAATCACGAACCATCCCTCTGAACACATGCAGTAGAGCAAGCATCGATGCAATCGAAAGCAGAGGGTTCAACACTCTCCATTTGCCAAGAAAATATCAGAAATACAACCATCACTGTCACCACCATCATCTTCTTCATCTTAACTAATTAAATAACTTTACCTTCTCCTTTCTTAGCTTGATGGTACCAGGATATGGATATGAATATTTATATATATCCTTTAATTTAATTTTACTCATAATAAAACTACTTTATTTATTTTCTTGTAGATATTTATGAAGCCTGTTTAAGAAATGACCATGGTCATCCAAAAGAACTACGGAAATGCCAAAGAGCACATACATGTGCATGCCTACACCACACCTGTGCTACTATCACTATCAATCCCGAGTAATTCTTGGGGTCCGGTACGGTGATTTTAGAATTGTTGTAAATTTTGTGTATTTTAAAGTTTAAGTGTATTATTATTCCTTATATTCCAAATTATTTAGTCTTTTAGGTCTTTGTATATGGATTAAAGAATATAATCATTAATTTAAATTTTAGTAAATTTTAGATTGAATTTCCTATTTTGCCCATCAACTAATTTTATTGGAGTACTACTTTTTCAACCAGTAATTAATACTAGTAGTAGTCTCTTGAGTGTCAACTACTATAAATAATGTATCGGAAATGGTAAAGCCTAAAGGTTAGTGGTTGGTGATAAAGTAGGAATATGTTTAATTAGTTAAGGGTAAAATTATAAAAAAAAAAATTAATACTGCATTGGTATCTTAAAGGGATAATTAAATTGGGACAAAATTTTTTCCTAAAAGACTAAACAATTTGGGACGGAGAGAGTATTTTTTATGGTACCGTTCAAACATAGATTGTACCTCCACCGTCCATATTAGTACACCGTCCACCGTTCATATTAATCTTCTGCACAAGTTAAAAATCAATCAAAGGCTACCGTCCAATCCTTGTAATTAACGTTTTATATAGGAATTCACAGGTACATAGCCTATATAAGAGAAGTCTCACCTTAATTCTCAAAGACATCAAAATCATTCTTCTCTTCTCTCTCTAATTCAAGCTTCCCTCTCTAAATATATTATGGATTATATTGATATTATCTCTTGCTAGTTTCTACATCCCGATTAATATCGGAAGAGCTTGTTATATCCTGGGGGTTTGCGGAATTCACACCGGATAAACCCTTTAGGACAGTGTTCATCAACACGTCTCAAGCTACAACTCCGTTGCTCTCCTAGATTATTTCCAACAATCTAAAGGGTTTATACCTCTATATGATGTTGTGTTTACGTGACTAATTGAGGCAGCGAAAGAGGGACACCAATATGTTTGCTTTATAGCATGAACTCCAGGTGCTTCCATTCTAACTTTTTGTGTTTATATCTTGGTCATTGAGATTTTATGCTTGTCCAACAATTCGTGTTATTATTTAAATTTATGCTTTAAAATGGATTTTACCTTTTTCATGAATGTTAGTTTAATTTCAGATAATGGTTGTGATTGGATACATTAAATTGAACTTCTATGTGGCAGACTTGTATATATTGTTAACATTAATGCATATGTGGAATATCCAAAATGATTAGTGATTTGCTATTATTATATCAATTAATCTTAGCACTTTACCTTGTTTTATTATATGAAACTAAAGATGCAGAATGTTGATTTATGTTGCGCATGTCTCTCTACTTTTAGAGTTCAGTGTATGATTCTTTAAAAATGGAATTATAATTTATTTTGAAAATTTTATTTGTTCTCCTTTCTAAACTATATTTGTTTTGTGTATCATATGAACTACTTAATATTGCTAAAATTAATTACATGAATGAAAAGAAATAATAAGTTGTTCTGAGGATTATTTTCTTAATCAAGTTTTAACTTTTGAGTAAAATATGACACTTTTGACTTAATTTGCATAATTGATAATTGATTTTGTTCTTAAAGAGGGGGTTTTCTATGCTCCTTCTTGTTCTCATTTTTTATGATCACTTCATTGTGGCTTACTCCCCTTAAACTTTTGCAAGTTATTTAATTTCTTATTTTTAGTCATGCGATACAGTCAGTGCTATTAACTAATATTGTTGTATTTTCTTGGAATATTAATCTTTTGATGAGATTTAATTGATTTGTTATGTTAACCATAAAGCTTAAAATTGCCTTTGAATTTTTACGAAAATAAAAGAGAGAAAATATGTGGTGATTTTAATTATTGCATCTCATTGTGGTATGGAGAAGTTCAGGTAATATGCCTGTTTAATTCACCGTACAAAAGTAGAAAAGAGAACTTGATGTGATAAATTTTGATGAATACTTGTGGTATTGTGTGTTTTAAAGCAACAAGTTTCAAGGCCAAATTTTTTAGAAGAATTATTATGCGTCTACTTGTGCCATTGAAATGTTAGTTATTCATCATAATCCATTTTTAAATTAATTAAGTATTGTGGTGATCCAAAAGCATAGAGAAAAATGAGAATTATGATTTGAGTGTATTGTTGACTGAATATTATTTGTGAAATGATAAAAGTTGGATATATATGAAAAAGGCATAGAACCTTATAAATGTGAATTTGTTTTATTTATCTCATAGATGAGTTTTTATCTTAGTAATATGATGATTGATCGTGATTACATAACCATGATATTGTCAAGTTGAGTGTGTATGCCTAAGTATTAAATAATGATTGAAGTGGAAATTCTTTATCTTTCTAGCATATTTTAGCTTAAAAAAAATATGTAGATAACATACATAATTGTCAAGTTTAAATTGTAATAATGTGCCGCTCTATAAGAGCGAATTATATGTTGATTGGTATGTGTGTGTGCATAGTTTTAATGATACTGGATCACATAACTTGTGAGTAAGAGGCTGACTTGAGTATCACAATGCTTCTCACATTATGAATGTAGAGAGAGACTCAATGTAAGCAGATTGATTCATTGACTTATGACTATATGGTGAAATGTGAGTTTTTTTTTTCCTCTAACATAAAGTTTTTTCCTCTTTTGAGACAACTCTATGAGATAGAGAAGGGTTAGTCTCCAAGAGGACAAAGCCACACCACATAGGTATAGCTGTGTACACGTACACGGGCCAAGGCCTGCGAAACCGTCAGCCCGTGTGGGGTTAAGGTTGAAAAATCAGTAACCGTAGAGAAAATATATCATAAACATAAATAGAAATTTTAATTTATATATTGGTATCAAAGAGATATGATAAAAAATTAAACTTGTTTTAAAACTAAAACAAGGACAAAAAATAATAAATGGAGTCAAAATAATTTGGTAGTATTTTCAACTTTAGGGATAACAAAATAAATTGGAAGAGAAAATATATGAAAACATGCATAGAAATTTCAATTTATGTACCAATAGAAAAATGAAATAACCAATATCTATGTTCATTAAACGCTCGGCGGTGTTACCAATAGAAAAATGAAATAACCAATATCTATGTTCATCAACACGTCTAGACCTATTTTATGCAACGCCTTCACAACCGAAAACAGCAAGGGTGTCGGTGGCTGCACTTGCTCGAGTTCAATTTTGAGCTCTTTCGGCAATTTCCGAATATGGAATACGAAAAAACCCTATAAAAGGTGAAAAAACATATCAACTCATTAAAATTTCAAAAATCATACAAAAGAAAGAAAAACTATACGAGAGGCCCAGCCAATTCAATTATATAAAAAGTTTAAGCTAAATGACATGTAATTTAAGCTAAATGACATGTAATTATTCACCTCTACACTGTTACATAGAGGTGAATAACCAAGTTTCACATTTCAACTTGTCAAGCTGTGAAGAATTAGCATATCATTTGTCAACCTGCCAAATAAGAGATTGAGGGACATCAACATTAACAATAAGAAATCCAATTTGCATCTCTTAGTATGGAAAACTAGTAAAGTACATAATACAGAGGTGGTCAAGAATAAATGTAAGCATCATTTAGCAGCAATTGACAATATCATCAATGTCAAAGTTCTTAATTACTACTTAGTAAACAACAAAAAAAAAGGTAAAATTTATAGTTGTAATTTAACTGATATATTAATTTATTATTGTAATGTAATTTAAAAGATCTACATATAATCTTCTAAATTAAAAGTTCCAAAACAATTAGACCCCATAAATATCAAACCGAGAGAGAGTAATAGTAAGAAAATAGAGATTAAAAAGCAAGTGTAATAATTTAGTGGCTTTATATGAAACATGTCCAATCTTAAATCCTGAAACAACAAATATCCTAACACCAAACTCGTATGAAACCTTATATTTATTTATTTTTTAGTCATTGCCTGTTGTACAATAGTTAGCAACACAAATATAACTTGCATTAAGTCACAGCCAATAGAATCTTATGCACATATACAGTACAATAGTTAGCCCATTCTGACATAAAAAAAAAAAAGAAATTATTGGCTTCAGTGAGCTAAAGAAAAAACAAATTAAAGCACAGAATCTCAATGCTATTCAATGGAGAAAAATAACTTCATGAGAAATATCCCAATAGTTTACTGAGAAGAATTTAAGAATGGTACTTAAAGGGAGACTCACCAAGCAAAAATTGTTCCTAGTGTATTTATTTAGCAAAATACTCCATAATTTCTACATTCAAACAAAAACATGAAGACGTGAATCTACCAAACTTTAAACAAAAAATCAAATGAACATTGCAGGTGATATACAGGGGAAAATAAAAGTGAGGTGAAGGCTAGCTCACAGAATCAATATAAACATGAAGATCTGAAGAGGTAATCTATCAAACTTTATTTTCACCTATAAAATGTAAAATAGAACAATATAAATAAGAAGATTTAGTAAAGAAAATCAAAATATGGAGAGAAGGCCAAATCTTGAGTACAGATTTCCATACTTCAATCTTAGCAAAATCAACAGAAGCCCAAATCTTGTTACCCTTCAACGGAACCATTACGTTTATGTCCAAATAAGTTGTTGTAAAATAGTTACTGGGGAGACGGTTGTGAAGAAATACGCCCTTACCTTAGCATCCATGAAAATCACGTTAAGTGATGAATGTTTCCCTCTTTCAACCAACCAAACATCAACTATAGGCACAACTAACTTCCATGATTCTTTTTTCCCCTGAATCTGTTCGATTAAGCTAAACTTCCGAGACATTTTTTCTGGTCTGCAACATTAAAATATAAAAGTAATGAGAAATGGCATTTGAATAGTTGAAACGGAGCAGCAAAACCTCATCAATAGCCACAACCAATGGAAAGTAAGGGAGGAGAAGAGCAACTTACTAAAGTTCCAGTGTAAGGCAAACTTTAGAGCAAGAAGAATCGCGAATGGATATTCAGCTGATTTGAAGAACAGAGCATCCGGGTTTAGTGTTTTCTTGGTGAAAAGAAAAGAACTTTAGAGGGTGTTGCCCTTTTGTTGGGAAGTGATGGAAAATCAGAGGGACAGAAAAAACTGACATACAAATATATTACACAAAGGATAAATAAATGTTTCAAAATTCAAAAACAGGATTTGGTGTAAAAAATAAAGTTGGAGTCAAAAATCCCCAGGACACGCGTCAGTAGCAAGACATCCATAAACCAAAGGATACGTGTCAGCAGGAGGTTGCTCTCCATACAACATTACATGTTTTTACAAGACGAAGAAGATTTTGTAATTCTCTGGGAGAAAGATGCCATAGGGGATGCACAGAGAAAAAATTTTATGTTTTAGGGGTGGAATCAAAAAAAATTCCCCACAGGGGTCTCATTTTCTCTCTCTTGAATACTTTTAATAAAAAGAAAGGAAAAAAGCTGATTGACATAAAAACAAAAACGAAAAGAAACTAGGATTTGAACCCAGCTCTTGCTATAGAAATCTCATGTACCAAACCACTAGGCTGTTGGTTTTCTCTTGTCAAGTTGCGCTAATCATCTTATATATATTATATAATTGTTTACTTTCTATTTTCTTACTTTCTATTTTTTATTTACTTTCTATTATACATAAATTTTTAGAATTTTTTATCATTATGTGTATGGGTATTTATATTTATATATAAATTTATCCGGTTCTGCGAGTGACCCAATGACTCACCGGTTGGAAAAAAATACATTCACACTCTCATAAATGTCACATAGAGAATCTATAAAGCTGAATATTCCGATTCTTATTCTTATTCTGATTTCGATTCTTATTCTTATTTTCTTATTCTTATTCTTATTCCGATTCCGATTCTTATTCTTATTCTGATTCCGATTCTAATTCTTGTTGTAATAATTCATAACTCATAGTATATAAGGGAGTTGAGTTCTCCATTCAACACACCCAATTCCTTAGAATATTTGTCAAACTACGAGATTTGAGTGAATATTGAAAACCCTTTGTTATTCTTGTGAGGATATGGCAAGAGTGTTCATGTATGTTCATGGAAGCATACAACAAGGAATTGAAGGAGTGTATTTTGAGGCTGATGTTGTTCATATGATAAACTTAAAAAATATTTGTGATCATCACACATTGATGTATCACATCCGGAGGACGTTGACTCTGCCACCCAATCAAGTGGTGAAGAAGATGACTTATAGGCGGCCAATTAGCGTCGTCCCATTTTATTATGAAGCAGTGGAGCTCGCATCAGATGCAGATGTCGCAGAGATGTTCTATAGGCACAACATATGGTCCACCCATGTCGGCAATATGGAGATACTTGTAGAAGTTGCTACCATTGAAGAGGATGGCGAAGAAGTGTTAATGCTAGACCAACCACGACACTCAATGTCACACTCAGGTTATGTTGTATCCCAGTTCACCACAGTCCCATCCCGACATTCGGTTTCCGTTGATGGGAGCGATGCTAATTTCCTAAAATTGATAGCAATCAAAGAAAACGAAGAAGATGAGTTCGTGGATCCCTTTGTTGAAATTGAAGAGGAAGATGAGACCGACTTCAACCTGAATGATCCAGATGGCGAGCAAGATGGTGGAATTGATGTAAATGCGATACCGCTTTCGTCTCAACCGGGATGGCATTCAAGTATAGACTGGGAGGCCATGCAAACGAGAGAAAATAATTTCCAGGCAAACGAGGGTGTTTGGGTTCATGGGGATGAGTTCTGGGCAACAATTCGAATCAAAAGATGAAGTTGTGTCGGCTGTGAAGCACTACCACTTACGTGTGCATCATACCTACAACACTGAAGAATCAAAGCGTGATAAATGGGTGCTGAAGTGTCCACATTATGGAGCCGGTTGCCAATGGAGGTTGCGTGCAAGCATAAAGAGCCGCTCAGGACTATGGGAAATAAAGAAATATAATGGTCCTCACACTTGCGTTAGTGTAGAATTGGCACAACAACACAAAAAGATGGATTATAAGATAATAGGGGAAAATATTATGGAGCTGGTTAAGCTAAAGCCTGACACACCAGTGAAGTTGTTACAAGCTGCAATACAAAGTGCTTTCCAGTACCGTGTATCATATAAGAAGGCTTGGATGGGGAAATGTCATGCCCTTGAAAGAATTCACGGCGATTGGGATGAAAGCTACGACAAGCTCCAAAGATGGTTCAGTTTGATGCAATTCAAGATGGAAGGATCTATAGTGGAGTGGGATCTATTAAGATGTCATCACCCATCACTTGGAATTTTTCATCGCGTTTTTTGGAGCTTCAAACCATGTATTGATGCATTTCGCTTTTGCAAGCCAATAATCCAGGTTGATGGAACATTTCTTTATTGGAAATATAAAGCAACCTTATTAGTGGCGTCTACGCAATCATCTTGCATATGCAGTTGTTGAAGGCGAGACTGAGGATGCATGGGCATGGTTCTTAAGGCTTCTCAGACTACACGTAGCTAAAGAGTGACAGATTGGTCTCATATCTGATCGAAGCACTGGACTTAAGGCAGCATTGAGGGACCCAAGTGTCGGCATGCAACCTCCAATGGCTCGACATTTTTACTGTTTACGGCACGTCGTCAGTAATTGGAACAGGGAATTCAAAAACAATGACATAAAGAAATCCATATACAATGCTGGTAATTTTTAAATAGTTAAATCTTTATATGTTTATAATGATGTTGCTAAATTTATAAGTTATTCTTTTTGGTTTAATAGGTGCTCAATTTGAAGAACATGATTTCAACCGAAGAATGAATAGAATAAAAATGCAGTGCATCACATCTGGCAGACCAAGAGGATACACATGGTTCAATGATGTGGAGAAAGAGAAGTGGGCACAGTGTGGCGACGTTGTGGTAGGCGTTGGGGTCATATGACAACAAACCTTGCAGAAAGTGTCAATGGGCAGCTGAGGGAGTTTCGGTGTCTACCAATATTTGCATTAGTCAGGGGCACCTATTACAAGATGAATGAAATATTTTGTGATCGTCGTGACAAAATTGCTAAAATGCTTGAAAAAGGATATAGGTGGTCATCAGATGCACTAGACAAGATGAATGAAGAGACGACACATGCTGCTACACACAGATCCATTTTATTTGATAGAGAACAAGGTTTGTTTGAGGTTATCCAGTGCAAAAATCGCAACAATTTGTCGTGCCCTCGCAAATATATTGTGGATTTGACTCGTGGAACGTGTGAGTGTGGCAGATTTCAAGCGATTCACATGCCATGTTCACATGCAATCAGTGCATGCTCTAGTGTATCTATCGATCCATGGAAATATGTGCATTCGGTTTACTCTATTCAAAGTGTGAAAAAGGCTTATAGTGGGAGGTTCTACCCTCTAGGGGACGATAACGATCTGAGATCCGCCTTGAATATAAAATTTTTACCAAATCCTAACATGGAACGAGCCAGAGGACGTCCTGCATCTAATCGTATTCATTATGAGATGGATTGGGGTGAAAGAGGGTCTTCCAGCAAGAGTAGAAGGCAAAATAACCATTAGTTTCTATTTTTATATGTATAATTATTGCTTTGTTAACTAAATTTAAAATCATTTAATATCTACAACTAAATTTAATTGTGTTTGATTATTTGTGTTTACTAAGTTATTTTTTATTAAACGAGTTTAAAAGAATACTGCTTAGTTGCCAATAACTTAATAATTATTATAAACTAATATTAGTTAATAATAAAAAAAATGCAATGAACTAAAAAAACCGAATTAATCGAACCAAACTAAACCACTAAACCGCAAAATATCAAATTGGTTTTGTTGTGTTTTAATTTTTATTTTAATCAAACCAAACTGAACCGCAAATTTTTTTGGGTCGGTTTTTACCTCAAAATTGAATCAAACCGCACTGCGAACACCCCTACCCATAATTATCTAACTCCTTCATTGCTATTCTTTTCTTAAAAAAACAAAAAAAAAAAGGAAGAAGAAGTGAAAAGCGTTGATGATGATGTGATTTGTGAACTTTTTATATTTTTTTTTTGAAGAAAGATAAAAATAACCCTTAGCAGGGAATTTTTATCTTCCTAGACCCATATATAAGTTTTGTATATTATATAGGTCCATGTACTGAATTTTCCCTAATTCTCTTCACTCTCTATCTTCTCTTCCAACAGCACCACTTTATCTCAGCCCTTAGATTAAACAAATCCTGACCCTTAGATGAAGTTACATGATTGTTGCTGAGGATGGAAAATTTGGCAGCCTAATTCCCAATTTCAATCGAACCCACTTCGCTCTTCTCATTCCCTTCCCTGCCTTCTCGGTCTCAACTCTCTTCTACAACACACTCCCATCGCATTCACAACACTCTCATCGCTAAGCTTAGCACGTTGGATCAGGTTCGTCTTGTTCTTTTGTTTAATTGTATTGTCTTTTTGGTTTTGAGGGTTAGCTTGGGGATTTAGGTTTTGGAAGTTGCTGGAAGCGCTGCGAGAGATAACAAGAAGGGGAAATCGAAATTTGTTGCCAAAGAAGATTGCTGGAAAGGGGAAATCGGCACTGTTAGTGAGGAATTTTAGGGTTTTAAGTTGAATAATTTCAATGCTTTGTTGCTGAAAATTAGAATACTAAAGAAGCGTTGCGTGAGATAACAAGAAGGGGAAATCGAAATTTCTTGCCAAAGAAGAATGCTTGAAAGGGGAAATCGACACTGTTAGTCAGGAATTTTAGGGTTTTAAGTTGAATAATTTCAATGCTTTGTTGCTAAAAATAAGAGTACTAAAGAAACTCTCTTATTTTGTTATTTCGGATTAGTTTCTGACATGTTGGTATTAGGATTCAAATTTGATGGTGCATAACTATAAACTTCTGTGAAAAGGAATTATATTTGCTGTTTTATAATATTTGTTCTACTGTCATATTTGTTTCTTGAGTTTCTTTTATCTTTGCTTCTTCCTTTGTATTATCACTACTGAATAGAAAATCAGTAGCTTTAGTGAGAATTAGTGAGAGCTGGCTTACTAATTAGGAGGACAACTATTGATTTATATTAGTGATTTCTTTAAGTTGCATTTGCTGCTTGTGATGGCAGTGTGATAGACGAGAACCTTCGGTTTGTATGGTTTATGAATTATGACTTGAACATGTAAAACTTAACTTATGGCTTATGTTTGTACTTCGGAATTAGGGCTTATGTTTGTACTTCGGGTTTCAGTTCTGAGAATTTTAGGGCTTATGTTTGTACTTTGGAATTTTGTAATTCTTTGTTGGTAATTCTTTGTTTCTTTGATTGTTGTTTCTTTATGACAGTGTGTTCTGCATAATTCAATATTTTCCTAGAATTTAGTCACTTTCCCTTGTTAGAAAACGGTGAGATTAGCCCTTCAAAACTGTCTCTATCAACCACTAATTCGCTCAATAGCTCCTCTGAGTGGATTTTTTGTTGCTGATTTCTTTTCATTTTAATTTATTCCATCTCTTTTTTTTTTTATAATATATAGGAAGTTTAAAATTATGGGAGACAATGCGGACAGTGTTTCTAGAACTCAAATTAAGGAAGACAATACGGACAGTGTTTCTGTTAAGATTATATTATGGCAAGACAAACATATTAGTGAATGCTGCTCTGTTTTCTTTTTCTTTTAGCCCTTTTCCCACTGTAATTTCTTTGTTGGTGTTGATATGAGGTTCAGATTTTTTGCTAATTATTCTGGAATGAAGTATTTCTCTTGTTTTTTAAAATTTATTTTTTTGTGTAATTGCTTATCCTTCCTTTTTGGCTAATTGTTGGGCAGAAATTGAAATACTTATCTTATGTAATTGTAGAAATGGCTTTTAAGGGTTGTGGCAAGTTGGACACATGAGTGAATTTATACGAGGAATTGGATGTTTCTGAAAACTCCACTCACTTTTTTTTAAAACTGTTTCTGAAAACTGTTTTATAATACCGTTTTTAAAAACTAAAATACAGAATTGTTTCATGTTTCAAACAAGCCCTATCTCTCTCTCTTGTTTTTTTTTTTTTGGTGTTACAGAGAAATCGCGAGAAAATATTCCGCGGTTAAAACAGCCACAAAATTCACCGCGGGTAGAACCGACAGAAAATTCTCTGCAATTAGAACCACTAAAAAATTCACCACGATTAGAACCGTGAGAAAATTTGTCGCGGTTAGAACTGCCAGAAAATTTGCCGCAGTTAGAACCGTCGAGAAAATTTGTTACGGTTAGAACCATCAGAAATTCGTCGTGGTTAGAACCGTTAGAAAGAAAGAAAATAAGTGGCGGGTTTCGGGTGGGGAGGGGCGGGCGGCCCGCTTTGTCACCCCTATGAACACACCCATATTACCAATGCCTCTTTTTTGTGCACAAATACTTGTTTTAATTTTCTTATGAATTTCCACCACTAAAAAATCTTTTTGGATATTTAAAAATATTTTATTTCTTGTAAAAAGAATAAAAAAAATTTCAAATTAAATTAAACTGTATATTTTTTTTATTTCGAATTAAATTGTTAATCCCTTTTTTTTCAGTTTTTAAAATTTTAAATTAAATGACGTGTAATTATCTGAGCCGTTTAAGTAATTAATAATTCAAATAAGTTCATTTATTTTTTGTAAAGTAAGGGGCTCACTTTAGAGGATTTGGATCTTGTAAATTAACCGTGTCACCTTACGTAGCAAAATAAGGTTATCTAAACCATTAATTTTTTTATGAGCCCATTTAAAATGCATTCATGGTGAATGATTTTAATATAATAAATTAAAATTCTAAATAAAACTTATGAATTTGACATGTGTGAGTATAATTTTTTTAACAACATTGCAGGGAGTTTCGATAACACCACGGGCTGTTGCGATAACACTGCAGGGTGTTTTAGTAAAATAGATATAAGCTATTTCATTTTTTTACTGGTACATACATTGAAATCTCTATGCATGTTTTTATATATTTTCTCTTCTAATTTAATTTTTTATCCCTAAAGATGAAAATACTATCAAACTATTTTGACTCCCACTTATTATTTTTTGTCCTAGTTTTAGTTTTAAAGTTTAATTTTTTATCATATCTTTTCGATACCAATATATAAATTAAAATTTCTATTTATGTTTATGATATATTTTCTCTACGGTTATTGATTTTTCAACCCTAACGCCACATGGGCTGGCGGTTTCGCAGGCCTTGGTTCGTGTGCGCGTACCTAGTTGTACCCATGTGGCGTGGCTTTGTCCTCTTGGACACCAACTCTTCTTCATCTCATAAAGTTGGTCTAAAAAGAGAACAAAACTTTATGTTAGAAGGAAAAAATTCAGGCGAAAAATTATTTTGAATATGTATTTTACAATAATCCATATTTTATGTAACATTGCAGGGTGTTTTCATAACACCGCGGGGTCTTATCATAACACCGCGGGGTGTTTTGGTAACATCGCAGGGTGTTTTATGAACATAGATATTGATTATTTTATTTTTCTATTGGTACATCAATTGAAAACATGTTTTCATATATTTTCTCTTCCAATTTAATTTTTGTTCTATCATGCCCTTGGCATGGCGAATATGGCCTCCTATCTGGTCTTCAGCACGGTGGTTGGATAATTCGCGCCACTCACTTGGCGGTGAGGGGTACCTGC
The DNA here is from genome assembly GCA_037177725.1 of Cyamopsis tetragonoloba. NCBI lineage: Eukaryota > Viridiplantae > Streptophyta > Magnoliopsida > Fabales > Fabaceae > Cyamopsis > Cyamopsis tetragonoloba. The sequence goes on along the minus strand of CM074125.1, from coordinate 32,572,334 downwards.
AAGCATTCCGACGGTCGAGTCAGTTATGTGTCACCGGGAATAATACTCAGATATAGAGTGGTGATAACGTACCAAATGAAGATTAATCACAGGTATTTATAGTGTAAACAGGGTCACCAAAGTCAAACCTGTCACGGTCATACTTCTGTGAATTGCGGTGGTAGTACGGATCTGTAACGGTCTTCACGTGAGGATGATGTCCCTTGAGCCTTAAGTCGGATGTCCATATCGTGGGGACACGACATGGCACCGGCGGCTTAGACCACTCACGTGAGACTTGCACGTGTCCTTTCCGCGGGTTAGGTCCATAACAATTTTTTATCCCTAAAGTCGAAAATACTACCAAATTATTTTGACTCCCGTTTATTATTTTAAATTCTGAGTACTAATGTTGCCTAATTCTAATTATTCCAAACCTGATACTACCCGATTTCTTACGCATTCACAACGTATTACCATTTTCTAATGTACAATTAGCGTAATAACTACATCAAATTTAAAATATATATAATTTATAAGTGTCATTTAATATCTTGTTTAATTTTTTTAATTGGTTGTGAATTTAGATGGGATGTGCAAATTGTGCAAGAGAGATTCAAATCTAATATTTTTAAATTATATTCTGATTTACTCCTATATCTTACTAATAAAATATTATTACATCATTAAAAATATTCACATTAATTTCAATATTTTTTTAATAATTTATTTTAATAACATAATGATATTTTATTAATAACACATTAATAATATGTATGAATCCATACCGGGGTAACTAACTCCTAAGTAATAAGCGCAGCCACTAAGATATTTTATATTTTTGGGTCTAGATCAGCCACGGAGATTGCATAGCCTGTTTTCGCTTTTATTGCTCCAACGTTGTTCAACAACTTATTATGTACACAATAAGAGCTAGAGATACTTGACCCAAAAAAAAGAGCTAGCGATTTGGTAAATTTAGTTTTGGAAACTTATAGTACGCTATATGCATGATGATTATTTATATAAGTTGAATAAACAATTAAATCGTTGACCAAAAAAATAAATAAATAATTAATATATAGTAATATCAATATAATTATTAAAAAAATGAAATAACATTTTTCTCTTCACTTTTTTTTTTGGTCAATATCTTTATGTATACTCATGCGCTCGAAAGTTGAGGTATATCCTTATAATGTTTTATCATTTTTTTAACTTTTATTGTTCCTCAAATAAAATATTTATTTGCTGATAAAAATAAAAATTCTTGTAATAATTGTATTGATTTGACTATGCTTAATTGAAAGCTATGGATGACCGCAATGAAAGATTTCGGCTAGTAATTTTGCCGAACAAAAGTTATTCTTCGGTAATAATTAATTTACACGTAGTTTCAGTCATGTAGTTTAGTCGGTAAGCGCATAAAAATATGTGTGTAAAATACAAGATTCGATCCTCAATTGTATTTCTTTCCTATGAAAAAAATTAATTTACGCATATAACAAACAAGTCCATTAAAAAAATGTTGTTTTGTCAACCCCCTCTGAATTCTAACAGCTAAGCAAATAGGAGTAAATTAAATAGAAAAAAAAAACACTAAGCGAATGAAGTTTTAAACCAAAAAACGTTCCAAATTAACAAGGAATAAAATCATCTTATGCAAGTCCTCAATAATTCTAGAATCACGTCCCCATATCTTGTGTCATCAATAATTAATAGATTTAGATAATGCTTATCTTATTCACAACACTTTAAACTTGAAAAAAAAAAAATTAAGAATGCCCATTTATTTTTCGGGGTCAAGTATAGAATTTATCCTGTTTCCATACAATTTGTTATAACCTATAGAATATATAAATAATAGATTCAATTTGACAAATTTTTGCAGTGGGATGCAAAGGTATATATTCTATTAAATTTTTTTATTCTCCAATATAAATACAAAATTTATTTTTATATATTTGTTGATCTAACATGACGAGGATGTAGGACGAACAGAGTGGTCTTCTTGATCAGCAAAGAGCAGTATGAATGTCTTCTGGGCTTGAGCTCCGGCGGCGGTGGTGTACACCTGCAAGGACTCCGACGCTCAAGTCAGCGAGTGTATTAGGGTTCTGTGTATTTGATAGATTACTTACGTACCTTGCATGGAACATTGATGTTATTATTTTTAGAGGAAAGTATTGACCTAAATGCGGTCTATATTGGGCCTGGACCTGTTGCCTGAGCCCAAATCATATTACCTGGGCCTTGATCATAGGCCGCGCCAAACTTACCGGGATGTATCCAGGACAGTTGGTGGTTGTTTGACCCGGCATGTGTGCGTACACCCGGGATACCGTTATTCTGGTCCACAACAGTTGCCCCCCAAGTCGTCGAGTTTCGCATGAGAGACTTTGGCGAGTTTATTAGTCATGCCGGGTGTGTTTCAAATGATGATTCTGACAGAATGTTACGAGATAACGGTTGATTTTCTTTTGGGCGTGTGTGCTCCATGCGCTCCACTTTGGGTACTGTGCGCGATGATTAGCATGGTCTTGAGCCCCACGTTCATTAAGACGATGTGACGGTTTTTACTTTATTTCCTTTAACCCGTTACATTTTCACCTTTTCCTTTTGTTCAAGTTTTCACTCTTTACTTTCGCGCTTCTTGCCTCCTCATTTCCTATGACAGAAAGCTCTGAAACCTTTCTTCTTCCTATTCGTGCGTGCTTACAAGCATCCCTTTTCTATGAACATCTTTGCTTCTACTTTCAGGTATTGCTTCTGCCTTATGCTAATTTATGCTTTTGTGTTTTTCTTCTGATTCTTTGGCTGTTCCGTTGTACCCTCCCCATTCTTTAGGGTTTAGTTATTGTATCTGAGTTTCTTTCTATCAAAAATGGCCAATAATTTTTATCGTGTTGACGAGTGATTCTTCTTCGGAGTCCAATGATACTGAACTTCTTGAAATTTTTGCGAGGGGGCTTCAAAAACATAGGTCTTCTAATGAGCCAAACCCTAGTCCAGGTACGCCTTCCATAGCCAAACCTGATTATTGTGAATATGCCCATCTTTGGTTTTATCCTATGTATTCACGGCGAGTAGAGAGTGGTGAATCAGTTACCCAGAGTGTGAGTGGGTCGTTTAATGCTTTAAATCCAGAACCTTTTGCTCTTCTCCTTGCTTCAGCCCACCTTCCTGATGAATATATGTCGAGCAAGATTCTGATCGTCGGGCTTCTGTCAACCTTCCTCTGGTGAAGGAGAAAACCGAGTCTTCCCATCCCGGGGATCCTTTGGAAGATAGGGAGTCCATATCGTCATCTATGACACATTCCTTAGATTCTGAGTCTGACCCTGCGTATTCTCCCTCTTCTCGTTCTCATTCCTCCCCGGGATCTGACTCTACTTTATCTTGTCATGTAGATATGGAACCTGCTCAAGGCGAGATTCCTATCCAAGTAGTTTCTGGTGCTCCGGGATCTTCTACAAATATACCGGATATGATGTCGGTAGTCATGAGGTAACTGTGCGAGGAGCTGGTGAACCTAGTACCTCTCAGCCTCATCTTGAGTGTCCTCCTGACTTCCTGGAGCTGAAGAATATCTGGGGGTTTTTGTGGGCTCCCTTTGATTTCATCCGGAAGAGTGTTCTGTTAAGGACAATGCCCGACTTAAGAAGGTGGAGAAGCGTTGGAGGAAGTGCTTCCACTACGGGCCTAACACTCCTAAGACCAACACTACGGCTGATCCTTCTTGTAATCACAAGTTGGTCATCCCAGCTAACAACGAAAGGATCTGTACGCCGGCATCTGAAGGCGAAGGTTCCTATATTATGATGCTAGAATCCTTATGACATCAGCTTAAGATTAGGTTTTCTTTTTCAGACCTTCAGATTGAGGTTTTGCATAACCTTCATCTCGCTCCCACTCAGCTTCATCCCAATTGCTGGGGATTCTTGCAGACTTTTGAAGTCTTTTGCTGGGCCAACGGGTGGAAGTGTTCGTCGACCTTATTTTTGTATATTTTTGGTTATTACCGGGGTTCGAAGAAAAGTTGGGTATCCCTCCATCATCGTTCCGGGATCCCCTAGCTGTTCACTCCGTATGAAGAGTCCTTTAAGGCTCATAGGGATCTCTTCGTCAAAGTTGTCCCCCGTACCCCAGATTGTACCCCCTTCTGGATGGGGGAAAACAAGCAACCTTTATTCTCGCTCTACTGGACGGAAGAGCACTATAGGAGATCCTTGTCCTTGAAGGAGTTGGAAATCGGCTTTCTTGAAGAAGAGGATCAACAGACCTTCAAGAACTTGTGCGCCTTTGTTCAGCAGGGGGAGATACCCATCCATTGTAAGGATGTTCTGGGGGTATCTCGTCGCGATCAGGCGGCATGCTTAAGTAGGATATCATCTTTTGTTTTGTATAATGTCATCATTTTACATTGTTGTTGATTGTTTTGTCTCGATTAACGAGTGTATTCTTTCTTTTGCAGCTAAGATCATGGCCAATTATGCCAACCGCTCCCAGAAGTGAGATGTCAAGGGGAAAGGGAAGGTCGGTGCTTCGGGTCCACCTCCTGACCCTATTCCAGTTCATGCTTCTATCCCGGTTGGTTCTACCGGGATTAGTATCTCAGCTGCAGCTCCTGCTGGGCCTACAGCCTTCTCTGGAGGAGGTTCCCCTGCTTGGAAGTCGGTACCTCCGTCTTTCGGGAACGAGGTGGTGCCTGTGCCGCCAAAATGTCGCCGCATAACCAAGCTGGGTAAGTTCTTTGCTTTTGGTTCTTAATTATATAAGAATCATTTGTTACCTTCTCATCTTATTGGTTCAATTTGTAGGTGACAAACCTGGGGATGCCCACGGGGCTTCTGCTGGGATGAACCCGGTGCTGATGGCACCCTTCTCTACTCCTTCTTCTGCCTGGGAAGGCTTCCAGTCTCCTCTGATCAAGTTCCAACATGGGGATTTTTTCACGAAGGGTGGCGCTACTGCCGTAAAGGTATATGTTATCTGTTATCTGTATTTTTCATATTGGTTGATCTTGGTAGCTTTGTTTTTAACCCTCCTATTTCATCTCTGTCTTTGTAGGAGCAAGCTAAGTCCCTTATGGGCTGGACGGCTATGAGCATGGCTATGCTGCAACACGTTCATGACCAAGCTGAAGACTTGGGCCAGGCTACTTTCTTAAAGGCCTAGATACGGGATCTGGAGGATGACATGGATTTGAAGGAGGCTCTGATCAAGAGTGCTAGGGAGTCGGAATCCCGTGCCGCCGAGGATCTCGTCTCTTTGAAAGAGAAGTTATCCCGTATGGAGGAGGATCTTGCTAAAGAGAAGGAGAAGAATGTCGGCTTGGATGCCGAGAACATGAAGCTGAAGGGTGAGGTTTCTCACTTAAAAGCTAAAGTGGATGAGGACGGTTCTGCTCTCAACCTCCTTCGTTCTGTGCTCCAAGAATCGGCTTCGAAGCTTCAGGAGACTCAGGTTGAGCTTCGGGAGACTCAAGAGAAGCTGGAGGAGGCCTACCAGGACATGGACATTATGGTGGATGATTCATACCGGGATTGTGTGAAGACTCTCCTGTTTTTGAATCCCGGGGTCGAGTTGAACATCCGTGGTCTCTGCAAATTCCACGGCGTGAAGGATGGGATGTTCCTGGATTTTCATGATCCTCACAATCCCGTGCCTCTTGATCCCGCCGATCCGAGGCTTGAGCCATTTGATTGTAGCACTCCTCCTCCTTCTGAAGTTGTTCTCGGACCTGGAGATGCAGATTCCGGGGGAGCTGAATAGCTTGCTACTTTTACTTTTGTTTTATAAACTTGTTAATCATTTGTAGACAATGTTTGGTATGTCTAACTTCATGTCATCTCGGTAGTCCGGGATGATCCTTTTATAATAAGTTGTTTCTTAATTCGACTTTGAAGTTTTCTACTTTATTTATTGTATTTCTTCATGTCACTGAGGCTTGACCCTAAAAGGTGCCTCTTGTTATCCCGTTGATGCGGAATCTTTTCATATCGTTTTAATTGTTAGGGTACTCCATGATGGCGCCCTTTTAACTCCTCGATAGGAGGGAAAGTAGTTTGTACTTTCTCTAATTTTTGATTGAAGTGTAACCTTGACGGTATTTCATCTTTCTTTCGGCCAGGGTTAGCCCGTGGAGGGCCCCTTTTGAGTGTGTAGCTGAGGTTTACCCGAGATGGTACCTCGTCTCATTTTTGGCCTTTCGTGTATGTCGGCATCATCTTTGGCAAAATATCTATCTCGGAGTAGTTGTACTTGTTATGTATTCTTCTGATCTGTTTGCTATTAAGAATTGAACTAGCTTGTTCGTGTAAGAGTGAATACAAATATTGCTTTATTGATAACATGAAGCAAATAACAAGTGGGGGCCTCGTTAAAACCTCTAGCAGTAAAACCCTCCTTAGGGATAAAACCTGCTACAGGAAAAAGAGTGCCCCTTTATTACAAAGAATGTAAATTACATAACTTAACTATAGTACCGCCTTAAATCTGCGACATTAAGCGTTTCTGGAATCTCTTTGCCTTTGAGAGTCTCCAAATGGTATGCTCCATTGACTGCAACAGTCTTGACTCGGAATGTGCCTTCCCAGTTTGCCCGGAGCTTCCATCTTTGGCATTCCGGTTTCCAATGCTAGCTCTTCTTAGGACCAAGTTGCCAGGTTGGAAACTTCTCGGGACTACCCTCAAGTTGTATCTCTGAGCAACTTGTTGCTTTCGGGATAGCTCTATGATTCTGGCAGCTTCTCGGATTTCTTCCACTAAGTCGGAATCTTCTCTGAGTAGCTGCTCGTTCTCTTGTGTGGGATACATGATCCTCCAGGATGGATGTCCGATTTCTACTGGGATTACAGCATATGAGCCGTAGACCATTCGGAATGGAGTTTCTCCGGTATTGCTATGGGAGTAGTTTTGTAACTCCAACGTACTTGGTAAAGATCTTCTACTCAGTTGGTTCTGGCTTTCTCGAGTCTTTTCTTCAAGCCATTAAGTATGACTTTGTTGGCAGATTCTGCCTGCCCATTAGACTGTGGGTGCTCCACACTAGCAAAATATTGCTTAATGTAGAGTCCTGCTAGCATTTCTCGTAAATCTTTGTCAGTAAATTGGGTCCCATTGTCACAAATCACTTCTGCCGGGATACCGAATCGGCATATTATTTGCCGGAATACAAAATTCTAAGCTTTAATTGACGCTATGCTAGCTAATGGTTCCAATTCAATCCACTTATAATAATCAACAGCAACAATAAGATGTTTGAACTGACCTGTGGTTGGTGTGAAGGGTCCTAGTAGGTCCAAACCCCAAGTGTGGAAAGGCCAGGGGGTGGAGATGTTATGGAAGTCCTTTGCTGGAATGTGGGACAGTGGACTATGCTCTTGGTACTTTTGACATTTCTTCACGTCCTCAACTGCGTCGTTGTTCATGGTTGGCCAGAAGTATCCTGCTCGCAAGGATTTCCTTGCCAAAGATTTGCCACCAATGTGGTGACTGCAACTTCCTTCGTGTACTTCAGTGAGGACATACCAAGTCTCGGATGGTTCAATGCATTTAAGCAGAGGAGTTGACTGTCCCCTTCTGATCAACTGTCCTTCTATCACGGTGTACCGGGATGCCTTTTGCACCAACCGCTTTGCTTCTCGGGCATCTGCAAAATAGCACAAGGAAAAGGGAGAACTTCTTCTACCACTAACTTCAAGGTTGAAGGTGACTTGGTGCTGGCTAAATTTGAAAGCATATCTGCACGACTGTTTTCTTCTCTAGGAATGTGCTTGAGCTCGAACTTAGAAAGACCGAGTAGACTTTCCTTAACTTTAGCCAGGTACCTTTGTAATAATGGTTCTCTTGCTTGGTATTCCCCTTTTATCTGGATACCACTAGCTGGGAATCTGAACATAAAGTGATCGCGGTAGCTCCTAGCTCCTTTGTCGCGCGTACCCCGGCTAAACAGGCTTCATATCCTAGCTCCTTTGCCGCGCGTAGCTCCTAGTTCTCTCAGGACCCATCTTTCTTTTCTTCTGGGCTACTGGGATACATCCCGGTTTTAGAGAAAGGTGATGGCACACAAATTCTGGATCATGTCGGAAGAAACCCAAGCAAACCGGTCTTTATTCATCTTTACCAGTTCGATGAGTCGTTCTTTGATCATGGGGGCCAGGTTTGCCCCTATCTTGAAAGTCTGATCCTCCTTAAGCCCTATCTAGACTAAGATCAGGTCTCCTTTTGGTTGAGGTCATTGATACTCAAAATCTGCTCTGGGATCTAGGTTAGTCATCATGACCCCTACATCTCGTATCAAATCACGTCTTTCCATCTTCTACTTTCCTTTCTCCTCTACCTTCACTAGAGGGATAGATGGTGCTTTTGTGATTTTGAAGCTCTCTTGGTAGCATTTTCTTGCGTCACTGCTTTTTCCATGGACAGTTACCACTGACCCATCCTCCCTGGGAAACTTCATGGCTAAATGGGTGGTGGAGACTATGGCGCCAAGGCTGTTCAGAGTTGGTCGCCCAATGATTGCATTGTAAGCTGAAGGGTAATCCACCACTATAAATCTGGCCGAGATTGTTTTGGTACTTGGCTTCTTGCCAAAACTCACTTTGAGGTCAACATACCCTTTGGGGATGATTGTGTCTCTAGTGAAGCCAATTAAACTTCCCTTGTGAGGGATTAAGTCCTTGGACCCAAGTCCCATTTTATCAATGAGGCTCCAAAACATAATGTCTGCTGAACTTCCTTGATCAATAAAGATTCTATGGACTTTGAAACCATTCAGATTGACTGCTATGACCAATGGTTCATTATCCCGTACGCACTCTTTTGAGAAATCTGGGTCTGAGAAAGATAGAACTGGGCTAGCTATAGAAGTTACCTGGGAACAAGATTCCCGTGCATCTCCGGTCCTCTTCTTATCTTTGAGACCCTTCAAGCTGGCTCCTCTAACTATGTCTTGGATTACTCCCCTAGGAGGGGACTCCTGAGTTCGCCTCGGGCTCCGGGATCGATGCCGGACTTCTATGCGCTGATCTCGGTTCCTTGGAGGAGATCTCGATGTTTGAGTCCGGGGGGACTGTACCTTGTCGAATCAACTTTTTGATTGCATCTCGGAGTTGGATGCATTCGTTAGTAGAATGCCTACGATCCCGGTGGTATTCACAATACTTATTCTTGTGCTTCCCGACCGTCTTCAACGGTGGCGGTCGTTCTCTCAACTCCGAATGCATCACTTCTTTTAACACTGAAGCTGGCGGGACTGTCAGCGGAGTATAGTTATTAAAGAGACCTTTGCACTTCTTGGGAGACCTATCCCAGGGCTTGTCATCCGTACCCCGAGATTGGTTTGGAGGAGTATTTTTTGCTTTGTCCTCCTTCTGGGCGGTCTGGGCCTTCTCCCATTCTTCTATTCTGATCCTTTTTTCAACTCTCACCTTTAAATCATCCATGGAGGTAGGCTTATCTCCTGCCAGTTGCTTGGCAAAAGCACCTGGTTTCAATCCTCTAACAAAGAAATATAACACCATGTTAGGCTCAATATTCCTAATTTCTAATACCTCGTTATTAAAGCGTGTTATATAATCTCGTAGAGATTCATCTTTTCCCTGTTTAACAGTTTCTAAATGGAATTCAGATTTAAATTGCCGTTTTCTACTGGTAAAGTAAAGAATGAACTTATCTTTGAGAGCTTTCTAGTTACTGATGGACTGTGGTGGGAGGTCTGCAAACCAACGACTTGTAGCCTCGGATAGCGTGAAAGGGAAAGCGTGGCACACAATGGCCTCATTGACCCCTTGAAAGTACATGGCTCTTTTGAAGGTGCTGACGTGCAAGGTAGAATCCTTGGTCCCATCATACTCCTTTAATTTCTTCGCAAACTGGAATCCATGAGGTAGAGCATGTGACATGATCCAGGGTGTGAAGGAATTGTCAATATACCCGAAATCCGGGATATTCTTTGCCATGTGCTCCTGGTTGCCAGCAGGTTGTCCGGCTTGCTGGCCCCAGGAGGGATAGGTGGCGGGTTGGCCCCCTCCACCCGGGATTGGTGTGGGGCCCCTTCATGTCATCGGCTCGCCCGTATCTCTAACTGCCTTTCCTGATTTTTAGGCTCGTCATCCTTATCCCCTTCAAGTGCGGATTTCCATTGCTCCTTTTCCACATTGTTATGATCTTTTTCCGCATCCTCAGGGTTTGCCTGAGTATGCTTCTTAGCTCTTTCCTCTTCTGGATCATCCTCAACAACGACTTTCATTTTGCGTTTTCGCTGTTGTTCTTTGAGGTTTGCAATTTCTTTGGTCTGTGCCTGCACAGCTGTTGTAGTTTACGGAATTCGGTTTCGATATCAAAGTGTTGGGATGCCCTTGCTTGGTTTGATGCACCAGCCTGCTATCCTGCTCCTTGGTTCTGAACACTTGGATCGTTGTAATCCCTATTTCTGGTAGAGCCAACCATTGTTGACAGTGGATGGAAACGAGAATTTTGTTGCGTTTCTCACAGACGGCGCCAATGTTGTGATCTAACCTGACGAGGATGTAGGACGAACAGAGTGGTCTTCTTGATCAGCAGAGAGTAGTATGAATGTCTTCTGGGCCTGAGCTCCGGCGGCGGCGGTGTACACCTGCAAGGACCCTGACACTCAAGTCAGTGATTGTATTAGGATTCTGTGTATTTGATAGATTACTTATGTACCTTGCATGGTGCATTAATGTTATTATTTATAGAGGAAAGTATTGACCTAAATGTGGTCTATATTGGGCCAGGACCTATTGTCTAAGCCCAAATCATATTACCTGGGCCTTGATCATTGGCCGCACCAAACTTACCGGGATGTATCCAGGACAGTTGGTGGTTGTTTGACCCGGCATGTGTGCGTACACCCGAGATACCATTATTTTGGTCCACAACAATATTAATTTACACGTGCGTTTGAGTATGACTAATAGTTGAACTGGATATTGTCATTTTTATTAGGATATAGGCACTTTAATTTCAATAATTTTGATGTTCCTAAAATATCCTGGTGAGTTAAGAAAACTCAAATCACCATTGTTTTCTCCCTTAAAGAGCATTTTAGAAATAGTAAAATTATTGAGAGTGACAACAATATTCTAATTAGAGGAGGCCTAAAGCAAACTTAAGAATGAGGTATTTTTATTTATTAATAAAACAATTTATTAATATTATCATAATTTTGTTTGAAAATTATTTTTCGAGCTTTTGGTGAAGCAAAATTATCGAGTAAATTATCGTAATTAATTTCATTTAACATTTCCTTTTCAATAGATAATAAGACCAATCCATTTAATCTTTGTTGAGACATTATTGATCTTAAGTAAGTTTTTATTATTTTTAGCTTTGAAAATTTCCTTTCAGCTGAAGCAACGGATACGGGAATCCTTAACATTATTCTATAAGCTATATATGCATTTGGAAAAGAATTTATTCTTTTTATATAATTAAGAATGTTAATTGGTTTATCTTTTTCCTAAACAGAATTATTATTTATTGTGAAAAACTTGTTACTTATTAAATATTATTTGTAAAATCAATTCAAAGCTATAATAACTATTTATAATATTTTAATTAAAATTAATTTTTAAATATGATTTTACAATTAAATTTTTATTAGAGGTATATTAGAAATTTAAAAAAAAAAAAATTGGGGCCTTTTTAAAACTCTTACTTGGACCTTAAGCGAGCCGCCATTCTAATAAGAGTAGTAAACTGGTAATAACATTATTGGAGTTCAAGAAGGAAAAAAGTGAATTTTTAATTTGCGGAAATTGAAATTTTTCATGTTGATCAATTATGATATAAATAGTGAATTTTTCAGCGTTTTTCAATTTTCAGCGTACCTTATACACTGTATATCATCTACGCAATAATTATTATGAGTTGATAACCTCTCACTATTATAATATCATGAATTGTAACAACAAAGTGACAGTGTACGATTTATAACATCATAAAATCATTGTTAATTTTAAAACAATGATAATTCTCTGTACGCTTAACTTTATGGTGTATATGTCGAAAAGTTTTAAAATAAAGAAAGATAAATTGGTTGTGCACTTCACTCAATATATAATTAATATAAAATTATGAAGGAAAAATGTTGCTGCACACTATCGTGCACTGTGAAACCAATTTACAATTGGTTTAAGGCATTTTTCTATATATATAAAAAAGGAAGCATAATGACACATGGGACTTACAATTGATGTTATAAAAAGAGTCGTTAATAAGTTGTAGGAAATAATTGGTGTGCACAAATCAAAGTTCAATTATAAAAAAAATAATGATCAACAACTTAAAAAATCTTTTATTAACATCATATTATAATAATTTCTCATTATTATAATATTTTAATTAACTACAATACATGTTTTCTTAATATACATATACGTGTATAATCATCTTAAAAGAACCTTTTGATATAAAACATATGAGCATTAATTATTCTCTACAAAAATCCTGCTCTTGTTAATATTTTTGGTGATATATATTTGGTTGTGGTCGATGTATTGACATTTATCATGATTTTTTAGCATGGACGTGACAACAACTTTTACATCTTCAACATCTTTGATGATTTTTGATGGCACTAACTTAGAATTCTTTTTCAACTCTTTATTTTTACCCCATAGAACCATATATAGGCCACACACAATCAACAATGCTCCAAGCATGCTATCAATTATTACAAACCAAATCATGAACATATATATATATATATATATATAGGTAGAGAAAAATGGAGAAAAAAATAAAATGAAAATGCAGATATTTAGAAAATAAATTAAAGATTTTAGATTAGATATGTATGTATGTATATACCTTCCTACATGTAACTTTTCATCCAATATTAAAGAAGCAATTAAAGCCACGGCCACAACCACAACAGGCCTGAAAGCAGAGGTAAATACCTCTCGTCTTTACACACCATGTAATGATATGATCACCACTAATCCAGAGGTCACAATTCCCTTGTAATAAATTAAACTAATTTACTCACTTGAATATTATTGCGTTCTAAAAATATGGGAACGACACAGAATATAGGTACCTGGCTAGGAGGTGATGATGACGAGATCACGGGAAGAACTCCGGTCTCTAGGTGCTCCGGCGGAGCTCCACGACAGTGGGTGGGGGACTTGCAAAGACTCCGACACTCAAGTCAGTGACTGTATGGGTCAGAGTAATTATTATTAGATTAATAGCATACTTGAGTAATTATAATGTATTGTGTTTATAAAGAAGTATTTAGGGTTTGCAGGCTATATTTTGGGCCTCAAGGGTCTTGTCTCTGGGTCTGGCCCAATCTCTATAATGGCTGAGATATTGGTCTCGACATGGTATTCACGACCGGGATATCTCTTAATTCCGGTCCACAACAGAAGCCCCCCAAGACGGCAAGTTGCTGCAAGCAAGTCGGCGTCTTTAAGTATCCATGTCGGGTTACTGTTCATCCCGCACTCCGGGATATTTCAAGTTATTAAGCTCTGTCGCTCTTTTATTTATTAGGAGTTCATTTCTAGAATTCCAAGAATTCTCCTTTGCCTTGTTGGCTTAACTTAGTTTCTTGACTTCAATTTGAAGCTTCATATTCTCGGATCGTATGCCGGTTTGGATATCGAATTTGAAATTCAACGTATTCCAACTCGATGAATTTCCCTCCATTTGTGAGTAGGAGAATATTTTTCATGGTTGATCACGCTGATGATTTCTTTATTGAAGCCCCCATGATGGTGTTCTACCGATAGTATAGTTCTGACTCAAATGTATCATATGTTCTTCTAATTTCATCTCGTAAAATGAATTATTTCTTCTCCTAGTTCTTTTAGTTCCTTAGGGTCCGTTTGATTTGCTAATTTTAAAGGTACATCACAGAACAAAACTTTTTGTTCTGTGTTTGATTTAAAAAGCTATCAAGAGACAACACAATATTTGAGTATCTAGACAGCACAAATAGCCACTTTTTTGTACCCCACTAAACCAAGGGACAAGTTTCTTGTTCCATGCACAAGTTAGGAAAAGCCAAAACTAACCTTCCATCTTTACTCAGCAGTGTAACTACCTCCGCCACTTTCTCCACTTATCTAAGGTAGTTTATGTTGCATTTTTTTTTAATCAATGTTTATGTTATTTTTTTTCACTTCTGCATATTTACTGGTTAACGTAATATATATATATATATATATATATATATAATTAAAATAACGTATTCATAATAAAATAAACTTTAATGATAAATATAAATATTAAAAAAAAAGAGTCAAAAATATTTTTTAATAATAATTTTTATTTTATTTAATATAATTATTATATCACATAAAATATATTATGTAGTAATTTATTAAAATATGAAGTTTTAATTTTATAATAAATAATAAAATAATAAAATAATAAAATATTTATAAAATATTAAAATATTATTTTCTTAGAAAAATTAAAGTGAAATTAATAATATATAACATGAAGGATATTATTGTAAAATTGATGTTGTACTTCTTGTTATGTGTATTGAGTATCAAACAATACACAACACAAAAGGTTGTGCTGTGACACATAAAAGTTGTACTGTGCTGTATTACTTGTACTGTCATGTTCATGCATCAAACGCACCCTTAGAGTTAGGTGATCTTCTATGATCTCTTATACGTTATATCATCGTAGATCTCGGAGTCTTGTAAAATTCATGCCACGAGATAAATATGTCCTTTGTAGCTGACTTGCTCCATATCAGTTATATTGGTAAGCTCCAAGTTGACACTCTATTGAAAGCAAAACTCTTCACCATATTATACCTGCCTTGAGTTGGTGTTCCATTGAAGGTAAAACTTTGACCTTATTATACTTGGGCGACATGAATGTCATACCGACAACTTATTTTACTCTCTACTAATAATGAGTAAGCTTTGTTGGTTTTTTCCAAGCCTATCCCGGTTTCTTTCTAGACTTCTCTAGCAATATTCTCTTCGAAGATATGTATCTCTGCCATGAAGATGGAGATTTTTGGCCTAGTTATCTCCTTTCTTTTAGGGAGCCTTATACATTTGTTTGTGATGATGGCTAAATTTATAACCCTCAGGTAAAGGCTGGGCCAACGTATCTTGTTCTTTATTTAATTGCTCGGATGTCGAGTCTGGCTCTTTAAAGCTTTTTATATTTAGACTTTGTGACCATTTGCTAATGGTTCAGGATTCTTGCCCATCCTCAATTTCATGTTGGTCGTTAATCTTTGACAATATAAACCATTTGTTTTAGGTTGACATGATCTTCGTTGTCTGATTAAAGTCCTATTGGTATCCACGGTCCTGCCGAGGTTATCTTCCTCAAATTAAGGACTTGGTCGCTATTGGAATCAACATGTCCTTAGAGCCGAGTTGAGTTCATTGTCGAGATGTACTTGGCTGAGATGTACTAATTAAAATATTTTTGCCGAAATAGACTGGTCCATGTTAGAAGTTAGATCTGTTACACTGTAGTCTCCCAAATCGACAAGTTTCTTTGAGCAAGCTATCATCTTTGGGTTATTCATGTCAAATCTATTAAATCCCGGTCTTTATGTGCTTGTGGCTTTGTATTTTCGTATAACATCTTGAACCCAAATTTGGGACTTGCCTTGTGAATGAGCTTCAAGGTCTCTTCAGGTCTCCTCGAAGGAAGAGGTCCTGATGCCTTTAGGGATTGTGTCAATATACTTCAATTTTTGAATCTCGGTATTCACCTCAATTTGGCAGGTGTTTGCTTCTTTTGATCTTTATGTCTTCCAGAAGGTCATGGCGCTGATGTCGGTGAAGCCGAAGCCTCTTGACTTACTTTTCTAATTACTTAACATTTCTTCCGTGATGAACCTTTGTGCTTCTCTCACGCTTTGGTTACTGACCAATTCTTTTGCTTATTTTCCGGGAAACTCTTTTCCCGGTATGGCATATAGCCTCCTCTGTACTATATCGGAAAATTTTTATCCCGAGCGGCTTTAAGCCTCATTGATATTGTTTTAGGGTACTTTTATCCCAGGATGGCCATCGGCCTTATTATGGGATATCCCGGGAGATTGTCATCCCGAGATGGCTGTAGCCTCGTCAAATTGGGTCCAAGTAATTTGTCTTGGACTGACCCGTAGGCCTTTCTTTAGTCTCTCAAGGATTTATGGTCCCGAGATGGCCGTAGGCCTTTCTTTGTTGTTTTCACCTTTGGGTCGTATTAACTGGGATGGCTACCATCATCTTCAATCTTATGTACAACCGGGTTGGTCAAAATCGTTGCCCTTTGATTTTTCCTCATCTCGGATTTATAGAATTGGTTTGGCCATAGCCATAGCCTTTCTAGCCTTGTAATCTTGCTATGGGTTACCCCTAGCGGCGTCTCTTTTTGGTTTCATTGATGTGTTAGCCTTGGCGGTATCCCGTTCTAATGTTGCTGATATAGGTTAGCTTTGGCGGCATCCCTTTGTTGATCTTGTTGAGGGTTATCCTTAAATGCATCCTTTGGTGGTCTTCGTTGTTGAGGGTTAGCCTTAAAGGCGTCCCTTGTTGATAGCTCTCTGTTTCGAGCTTTTAACTTTGAAACAATATTTTGTAGGTACTTTTGGAGTACTTGTTGCTTTAATCTTGCCACATTTTGTTATCTCGGGCTTTTTCCTTTAATTTCTTGCTTGATAGTTGTAGATTTACATATTTGTGCTTTCTGTTGAACTTATATTTCTACATTGCATTTTTGGCCAACTTTGATATGTCGTTCTGTAAGTAGTGCTGATCTCGTTTTGTAGAGTTTACTTGCAGTTGTGGCTATTTGCTTAGCTTTTGACTTGTTCTTGAATAGCTTTAAAAGGCATAATTGTTTGCTATCTTTGGTCTTCTTTTTTGTTCGCTGAATAGCCTTAAGAGGCATATTCGTTGGTCTTTGTTGATGGTCGCTTCAAAATAGCCTTAAGAGGCCTTGATCATCTTCGTTTGTAGATGTGGCCTTTGTCGTCTTCTTTATGAAGATATATTGGCCTTTTGCATTGTTCGCCGTTTAATGTCGGTGTGACCTTTGTCGTCTTCTTTATGAAGAGACCTTGGCCTTCAGCATTGTTCGCCGTTTAATGTCAGTGGTGACCTTTATCGTCTTATTTATGAAGAGACCTTGGCCTTTGGCATTGTTTGCCGTTTAATTTCGTCGTGACCTTATCGCCTTCTTTATGAAGGGACCTTGGTCTTCGGCTATGAAATCCGTTTAATGTCGTCGTGACCTTTATCACCTTCTCGATGAAGGCACCTTGGCCTTCGGCTTTGAAAGCCGTTTAATGTCGCTAGCCATCTCGGGTGGCTTTGTTGACCTTTGTCATCTCCTTTGTCTTGGTAAGACATTGGTTCCGCCATTTGTAGATGTGACCTTTGTCGTCTTCTTTTTAGAAGAGATCTTGGTCATCGTAGTGATCTTTGTCACTTTGTAAATAGTCGTGTTGAAGAGGCCTTGTTTGAGGATGACATATGTATCCCGGTCTGTTTGATGCAGATTCTTTGGTGTCTGTTCTGGGATATCTTTGCCACCATTATTAATTTCCTGTATCTCAAAAACTTGATAGACAAAACATGCATGACGGTAAGTAGCCAAGAGTAACTGAAAAAAGGTGCTAATAAAGAAAAAAAACTAATAAAGATTTAATCTTGCTTTCCTCTTTTTTGGAGGGATTTTCACTTGTGCACCAATAAAAACAAGGTTTCACTAGTAGTATATAGTTAACCGACATGATCCAGTAGTATATAGTTGACCGACATGATATTTATGTTGGTCTTGCCACTTATCATCCATGCATGTTGATTCTTGAGTAATATTATATATTATCATAATACAAACATTAATTATGGTGTATTATACCGACAATATTCGTTTGATGCTAGCCTATATGGAGCAAATATAAGCAATATCGTAGGTGCACATATTCTAAGTTGTTTGATGTTGAATAGAAGATATTGTGAATGCTAGCATGCAAATTGTGAAGCATATATTGAGAAAGATATATTGCACAAACGATGTAATGGGTGCTAGCATACCGTATTAAAATAATTCTACTTTGTAATGTCAAACATGACTATGATATATAAATATAGATCATGGAGCATATAAACTAAAACAAATTGTACCGTGCACCGGGATTTTTTAGTGATTCTGCATAGTAGGTCGTGCCTTAGAAATCTTCAATGTAGTCTCTGAACTAAAATGTTCATTTGTGGAGCCGGGATGCTTTCTGGATCATCTGGATGGGTTTCTGGATCAACAATTGTTTTCTGAATCAGGATAGTCCTTTTCTGCTAGGCGCACCATTTTTACTGGAGTTTTGCTGATTACACCATTTCTCCCTTTTTCTGAACGGGATGACGTTTTTACTATGCACACCACCCAACTTTTTTTTACCAAGTAGATCTTTTTACTAAGTCCACCACATCTTTTGCTGCGACACCCTTTATTTTTTTTGCTGGACGAACCATTTGTTTTAATTTTGCTGATCTGGGCCTTCTTTCCTCTTTTTTGTTACAGATGAAAGCATGACCCCTCTTGATTTTTTTATCAATTTATTTTTTTGATGCTGACTGTACCATTTTTTTTCTGACTGGGCCTTTCTTTCTCTCCTTTTTTTTGTGCTGTTTAAGATCATCATTTTTTATTCTCTTTTTTTTTGGCAGATCTACGTTTTGGGCATTTTCTGTTTGCTAACTACAACATCTTTGTAACATCTCGAAAATCCATAAAAGAGACTTAGGACTTAAGGTATTTGGTTACAATTTACAAAGAAAATGAAAGAAGGATTAGTTGTAAGTAGAAAGGTCAAAAGAGGGACAAAGATAGCATGAATATTTGAATATGAGCTGTCATATTCGAATAATATTCGAATATGCACTGTCATATTCGAATATGCATAGTAATATTCAAATATGAAAGTGAAGAATTGAGTACAGGAGCCTTATATTCGAATATATATTCGAATATGGGCCCTAAAGTCTATAAATAGGGGTGCCTTGTCTCCAAAACTGGTATTTCTTCAGATTCTGCGCTCTTCACACTCTTAAAACCTCTGTCCCGAACCAACTACGTCACAACTCCTTCACCTTAAGGCTTTCATCTCATAAGACTAAAGGTTCCAAACAGTTTGATTCAGATTCAGAGGCAACTACGGCAAAGGAACCGGAGTAGGAGATTTAGGAGAAATGGATTCAGGGAAGTTCCAAGTAATCCTGAAAACCCCAAATCCATATTACCTTGAATTTAGGAATATGTGACTAGGAGATGCTATGAATATGCTTAGGAAAATCAAACTAATATGGTTAGACATTGTTTTGATTTAAGGTTTGATGTATGTTTGTATTATGTATGCTATGATTGATATTCGTGTGAATCTTGACATGCTTTATGTTGATTAGGAATGCATGTGATATTGTGGAAAGTGATAAACGTATATATAAGGTATTCCAGAATTAAATGTGACACTAACTGGAAATTTGATGTTGAGATGGTTTCAAAAATGGATTTGAAAAGAGATTAAGTCCCAATACTAGTATATTCAAATATGTATTTGAATATGGGATGCCATGTTCAAATAGATATATGAATATAACACCCTGTCACGAAGTATCCGAGCATGGAGTGTGTGTAATCGGATACGAGTATACTGGAAATCCTTGTTTATATGCTATATGCTTGATATGAATGTGTGATGCATTAGAACAAAAAGAAATGGAAATGTTGAAAGACACTCTTCCCCATCAACAGAGATTTGAGTAAGTGGGTTAAGTTCCACCAGAAGTAGACCGGGTAAGAGGACAGAGCAGGAAATGAAAAGATGAGAATGTAGGGTTATCCCGAAAGGGGCAAAATAACCTGAAGTACTGGGCTATCTTCACGAGGTATGTAGTCTAGTACAAAGGGTACTATCTTCACGAGGTAGGTAGTTCCTTGGGCTAGCCCGAGAGAGGGTTGATAGCCCGGTAGGAGGATCTTGGGGGGACGCTCGCCAGGACCGTGATGATGATGAACTTAACTACGCATTACTGCCATGTGTTTTGGTGGACTCTCGGTGCATAGGGTTTTCCGTTAAAAGAGGAAAGAAATGAAAAATGGAAAATGATCATGCATGCATATCTATGTGATTGGCAATTATGCTTGTTGTATGTACGTTTGCTAGGGATTGGATTTGGGACGGTTTTCCAGTTAGACTGACTATAATACTGTATAAAGCTATTTTCACTGCCAAGGGTTACTCAGTTATATGTCGAGCATATAACTGATGGTTACAGTATTGCAGGTGGCTCGGACTCGGAGGGTGTCACCGCGCAAGAAGTTTGCAGCCCTTTTTTGTTACTTAGGTAGTCATTAGTGTCATTGTATGGCTACCTTAGCTGGACATGTATATATTCTCTGGACTGTAGTTTGAACACTGATGTATATATATTCGTATTTTGATATATGTATATATGTTGTTAAATTTTCGTTGTGTTTAAAAAAAAAAAACTACCCTAAAAATTTAGGTGTTACAGTCTTTTTTTTAAAAATAAAACAAACGGGATCACATTTTTATTACGCACACCACCCCACCATTTTTTTGGTTTGGTAACCAAGTCTGCTCCTTTTTTTTCCTGACACAAGCACCATTTTTTTATTGCTGACTTTCCTTTTTTTTGTTGCTGGCATGGGCCTGGGCGGGTTTTGCTAACTGCACCACCCTATTATCTTCAACCTAACGTAAACGCTGCACACACGGAAAGCCGCCGCCATGGACTAAAAACGCAGAGATGCGCCACAGCTTACGTGACCTTTTCGAAACCGATTTATGATGGCGGCACAGCCCATCCAATTGGTGGTTGCGGGTGCTCCGATGGAAGCTTCAAAGTCATCCGTTAATTCCGCCGTCGGAGGTGACGGCGGTTACGGTGGCGACAATAACCCCGCGTTGAAATCTATATTCGCTTTGTTTTTAGCGTCATAATATAAACGCTCAGTTGATTCATTTATCTACTATAAATGCTAAATCCGTGATTTTGTTCGTGTTTAATCCATGCTTCTTCTTGTCGTTTAATCCAATATAAAAGTAACAATCAAATTTATTAATTAATTATTACATACATAGCCTACAATTCAATTATAAAATTAAATAAAGAAGAAAGTTTTAATGGGAAACAAGTATAATTAATGTTGGCTTGATTATAATAAAGAAAGAGAACAAAACTTTGAGAAAAATGCTAAATCCTCCTACTAAATCTTCTTACAAATCTTCTTACCCAATTAATTTTGACAAGTGTTTTCTATCTTCCGGTAAGCATTTCCGTTTTGTAAGATAGATGACATTTGCAAAATCAAGTGGGTAGGAGGATTTATAGGAGGATTTAGTAGGTGGATTTCACATTACTCAAACTTTAATATCAAAAAAGGGAACAAAACGTTTTAGCATATATGAAGTGTTGAATTCAAACTTTATAGTAAAGACTAAAAACCTTAATAGGAAAAAAGATGAATGTCCAAATCTCTTTCAAAAACAATTGGAAAAAATATTTTAAACTCAAAAATATTGCATAAATCAAAATATTGTGAAGATAAATTTCTTAAAATTCAAAAAACAGGGATGTGAAAGTTGAGATGAAAAGAGTGACGTTGTAAGAACATTGAAGAGTTATCGTTTCCTTATGCAAAGGGGCTAAAGCAATGAGAAAAGAGGTAAACGAGGAAATCATAGCATGAGGGCACATAATATAGCCTTTGGAATGATGTGTCACTCACCCTGCTTGAGCTTCCATAAAATAAGACCAACGTGGGAAGTGAAATTATACAAGTTTTCAAAAAATAAAAAAGAACCCTATTCTAGGTCTAAGTTTGCAAAGAAAAAAATCCCCATTCAGTCTCTATATATTGGGGGAGATCTACACCCCATCATTGTGAAAGAAATCAAGAATACAATGAAAGCAAATTAAAGGGAAAAGAAAGCATCTTTCATTCCAAGCAGCTACGAGTATTCCTTTTCACATATCTACAAGGTATATTCTTCTTGATCTCTCACCTTATGTTCGAGAGGCCACAAATTGGTTTTTCTCTCTCATCACCTTATGTTCACAGACATAGAACTAACATTATATATGGCTAGAAAAAGACTGAAAAGAATTTGGTAAGAGGTAGATAGGGCAGGAGTACACCCCATTCCTTCTACCGAATTGGAAAGAAATAAGAGGGAGGTGGGTATTTTTTCTCGTGAGGCCTACACCAAGAAAACTTATCCCCTTGATAATCAATGTTGATTGTAATAAGAGGGTCTGTCATGTTGCTTAGCATAAATCTCTAATCCCCACTCCATTTTTCTTCTTTTCTTCTTTAATTGTATTAAAATTTGTTTGGACCGCACTTGTTACTCTTTCTTTTTCTTTTCTTCTTATCCTAGTTTCCTTCGAGCACTTCTATGGGTTATATTCTTTAGGGGATTTTATTTATAAGTCCAACAAATCTGCACACATACAGGTTCGCAGTAAGGAATAAATATCACTCTTCATTGGCTAGTAGCAATATATACTATAAATTTGACAATTTTAGCCTCCCCAAAATTCACTCGTAAAGACCTATGAGAAAAATTTTGGTTAAAATGTTTACTTGGTTACTTTGTTAAATAGACCAAGGGTTAAATAATGCTCGTTGTGTGCTTAATTGGTCCCGTGCAAAGGATGCTTGTAAGTTTTAATGATATTACAATGTTAATTAATATTATCTTTTCGTTCTGTTGTAGGTTTAGTGAATTGAAAGGAAAGTCATGTTATCTAGTCCTTGCCTCATCTCTGGATCTTTCATATCTAAGAATTGAACATGGCAAACATGAACCACCAACAAGACATTCTTCTTAATCCAATGAATGTAGTCTCAATAGAGGAGCATATTGGAGGAAATGATTTTCTCGTCAATCCCAATTCCATATTGTGTTTTCCCTCTGGGTCTAATCAAAGAGGTGACAACAATTCCACTATTCTAACTGTAGTGAGCCATGAGGTAGAAGGACATCATGTGGAAGACCGACAAGGTCTTCAGAGCATTGTCACATAATTCAAAATCTCTTCTAATTATAATTTTAGTGAATTTGTAGCTTGTAAAAGCTCTGGCATGGATTCGATACAACATGTCGCTAGTGCTTCTTCTAATTTCAATGCCAATGGTGATGACATGTCACCAGTGCCCTATGTTACTCCAAATAGTCTTCAAAGCATTGTCACATAATTCAAAATCTCTTCTAATTATAATTTTAGTGAATTTGTAGCTTGTAAAAGCTCTGGCATGGATTCGATACAACATGTCGCTAGTGCTTCTTCTAATTTCAATGCCAATGGTGATGACATGTCATCGGTGCCCTATGTTACTCCAAATAGTCCCCCGATTACAGATTCTAGCTTTTGTGATGGGATTGGTGCTAGTTCTTCAACTCACATAGAGGAATCAAATAGAGATGGTAAAAACTCTAACAATTTATATAATTTCTATGTTAGTATATGCTTATTTTATGTAGTATCTTTTATCCAATAACACAAATTTTGTAAACAGAAATTGACTTTCTCCTTTCTTAATTATGCATCTGTGTTTAAAGTTGGTCAACAATAGTTTAGTCTTATAGGAAAGCAACTTTTTTACTATTCCATAAACCATGATTTCAAGCTCAAATTCACAATTAAAAATAACTCAAAGTCATTTTTTTGAACATGATATTTCCATTTAAAACTCAGTTTACACACTCAACCGCTTAATATATATTTACTAACCACATAAAATGTTAGAACTTCCTTTGCAACTACTTTTTTTCAAGTCTTGAGTGAAGTTTCTCTTATTCAAGACACTATATTGTTGGGCCAACATGTTGTTAATAATCTAGTGAACTTAAGCTTAGAATTTAAACTTGAAAATTTACTCGAAAATTTTCTGGACGTGTTATGTAGTCCAACTATATGGACCCAACTATAGGATCTACAAGATCATGATCATTCCTTGTTAGTTTCAAATATTTCAGAAAGCTCACCAACAACGGGGGAGAACGATGATAGTTTTGGAGAAGAAACTGCAGATGAGGATTTTGAACTAGAACTTGAGGTTCAATTACCTCATCAATGGTGAATTCATCTATTGCATGCGGATGGTCAGCAAACCACAAGTATCTTTTCAAGTCGGGTATGATTTACTTATAATTTAAAGTATCACTTTCCTTGAGTGTTAGATGATAGGTTCTCTAGATAGTGTTGCATGATTTAGCCATGAATCCTTAGTGGAATAAATGTTGACTTACTTTTCTCATCATATAAAAAAATCATACTCTTGGTTGTGGCTAGCAGTTAATCATATAATTTTAGCTTGGATTTGATAGAGGTTACGTGTAATATCATTAATAATTTGCAAAAAATGTCGGAATTATATAATATTGAATGGACTAAATGCTAATCATGTTAATTGTATAGTTGTTATGGTAATTATCACATCACTTGCTAAACAAGTATTATATGCATCTCATTTAGATTCTTTTTAGTAATAATCCTGTTTAGAATTTGGTTAATAATGATAATAATTCTATATGTAGTTAGAATTTCTCCATAACGAGTGATTTAAAAAGGTCCTTTAGAAAAATAAAATTTATATGAATACTGATCAAGTATAAGGAAGTTTAATTTTGAGGAAACTCAACAAATTGTTAGTCATCTTAAAACTAACTTCTATATACATTTGAAGGCATGAATTTAACATTAAGATTTTAATCTAATAAATTTAGTTCATCAAAAACAAAAACTTAATGAAAATTTAAATAAAATAGTTAAGGGATAGAGAGATTGACACGTGAAATTTATTCAATCACCCCTAAAATTTGCTACATCTAATCCCTATCTTCAAGTGAGACTTTCTTGGTCTAGAAATAGCACATTCAAAGCATGGTATATTTGTTTCACAATGCAAATATACACTTGATTTACTTGAAACTGCTGGTTTACTCGCATGAAAGCCAGCCAAAACACCCATGGTTAAAGCCGCAATGAAGCACAAAGACTTTGATTCCTTACATGATGATGTTGTTGGCTATCGCAGATTAGTAGGAAAATTGCTATATTTGACAACAACACGACCAGACATAAGCTTTGCAGTACAGCAGCTGAACCAGCATATGTCAAAACCAAGAGCTCTCCATCACAAAGCAGCACTGCGTGTTCTACACTACCTAAAGGCTAATCCTTGACAAGGCATCCTCTACCCACGGAATAACACCCTCCAACTCAAAGCATTCTATGATTCGGATTGGGGAACATGCCCTCAAACCCACCGTTCTATCACTGGCATGTGCGTGTTTATGGGCAATGCCCCTATTTCATGGAAAGCAAAGAAACAAAAGACTGTATCACGCTCCTGCGAAGTTCAGTGGTTAACATACATCTTACAGGATTTAGGCATTAACTTTGTAACCCATGCCCTTTTATTCTATGATAATGAGTCAGCTATTCATATTGCTCATAATGCAGTTTTTCACGAACGAATAAAGCACATCGAGATCGACTGCCATGTCGTTCGTGCAAAACTGCTATCTGGCTTATTAAAATTATTGCCTGTAAAATCTGAACATCAACTGGCATATATGTTCACCAAACCTTTAGAACCTTTGGCTTTTGATGCTCTTCTCTCCAAGCTGGGAGTATCAAATATACTCTCCAGCTTGCGGAGAAGTATTAAAGGACACATCTATCATTTCCTAGATTTAGGCTTATACCCATCTACCCTAAGGTCCATAACCCTTGATGTATATATTCTTTTCACTCATTCATATACAGTACCAGAAATATACAATACATTTTCCTTTTTTACACAAGCCTTTTCGGCTCCTTTATATAGGTCGAAGTGATCATTTGATCTAGTTATTGTTTTACAAAGATGATTGCATAGATAGGCTTTTGTCCCAACTCAGCTCCAAGCCCAAATGCTTTTCACCGTCAAATTATTACCTGAAATAAAAAATTAAACCCAAATAAGTATAAAATCTAAATTAAGTCCAATTTATGAAAGTTTATATAATTAAGGTTATTAGGCACCATTATAAAGTTAATTAAGTTCAATAAAGGCTTAATAATATGGATAAAATATAACTCAACAATAGAGGATAAAATGTATGGCTAAGTAGCTAAAATAATAAAATAGAGGAGCAATGGAGTATAAGTAAAAAATAAGCATGAAAGTCAAACACCTAAAATCTCTAATTCCACACCTCTTTTGCCTCTTTCTTTTATATCTTCCTTTTTGTATTTTTTTTCTTTTTTTTTAAAATAGAAACAATCATATAAATAAATGATCATAACCAAGAGTCGTCATTAATGAAGCAAATCCCAGACTTATTTAAGAACACATTCCCAAATCAATGACAATGCTCCCATATTTCCTAAGGAAAATACAATCAGGGCTATGGATGGAAAAACCTACAAGGCCCCCAAGCAGCCAAAAATAGGTGGCTGAAGTAGAAATTTTGGCCAACCGACTTGTACGACCCGACAAGGCTGACCTGTCAGCGTGTATAAATTTTATATGGGAGTGGCACCATCTCTATTGGGAGTGGCACCATCCTTTTTATATGTATGAACCACTTGTACAACTGAGCTGGGCTGGCCTGCCGAGCTAGTGTTTTTGCTTTTGTTGTAACTTAATGGTTGGAGTTGGTGTTCCTTAAAAAAAATCTGATAAGTCCTAACAAAAAAAGGTGCTAACAAATTAAAAAAAATACATAAAAAACTAGGCCCATAATTAAAAATAATTAAGAATAAAAGTTTATTATATTAAAATACTTAAAGGCATAAAAAACCAGATTTTCCTAAAAAAAGCTAATGTCAATTGTATGGTGCAAAAAGCAAAACTCAAAAAAATGTCTAGAATATTTTTTTAATTTTTAATTTGTATGGCGGGCTAGCTAGCCGGCCTGCAGCTCGCCTGATTTTCAAAGCAACGAGTCGGGCTAGCAAAGTGAGGCCTAGTAAGCTTCGGGGGCTGGTCCAACCCGTTTTTTGGCTTGATACCCAAACGGTCCAAGATGGCTCGCTTTGCCACCCTTAGTTTTTGGCCTATTTAAAATTATTTCCACATGATTTATACCTTCATCACTCAAAATTTTTTACCTTATGCATAAAAGAACTAAAGCAAAGATCAGACTAGGAAAAGAATTAATATCAAGTAATTATACATAAGAATTAATTGAATACTATACAAAAGAATAAACCAAATACTTTGTACAAAGGAAAAATTTTACGAAAGATCTATACAATAACTAAAAATTAATCTTTCAAAATCATAATAAAATAACACGAGTCCCAGGCAACGATGCCAGAAACTTGATTAGGCTTCGGGCAAATATAACGGAGTCAAATTATAATCTAGTGATGAGATCAGATATCATTCCATAGGGAAGAAAGAGTTTACTTTAGATCCTTACTTAAGAAACTTGTTTATTCTTTATACAAACAAATGATTGATTGAATGAATTTTATAAATTAATTAATTAATTAATTAATTAGGTCAAAATTGAGTGGGATTTGTTTAAAGATCAAACCTTGGAAAGAATGAATATCAAACTCATATGAATTCAAGGAACTTAGGTGTATATAAGTATTAGATTTATATATCTAGATGCAACACTTAAAGATATCTTATACTCATTCCTCAAGTATAAGATCTATGATAGATTCCTTATATTCCGATTCCTCCAATATATAAGCAATCAATCCAGCATTATAACCAAGTGTTAACAAGCAATTAATCTTTAGACATCTATTCTTTACGATGTCAAT
Organism: Cyamopsis tetragonoloba; assembly: GCA_037177725.1. NCBI lineage: Eukaryota > Viridiplantae > Streptophyta > Magnoliopsida > Fabales > Fabaceae > Cyamopsis > Cyamopsis tetragonoloba. Next base: position 32,544,546 of record CM074125.1, on the reverse strand, counting down.
AGCTAATCCTACATTATCACAGATTAAGTAATTAATTTAGATCAGAGTCTATAATATACGTGACCGCCGCTACATTATAGATTCAACATCATCCTACTATTGCCTTAAAGAACCATGCTTTAAGAATAGAATTAAATTTTCCACATATATAAAATCATGGATAATAAGCTAATTATATAAACTACCTGAATCATACAACATTTTTTTATTACAGTCTCATTCCTCCGAGAGACTTAGATATACATTAGAATGTGCAAGGAAGGAATTGCACATTCAAAACCATAGGAGTCATCTCAAGACTAAAGACAAATTTGTTTCACATACTTCTATTTTTCATGACCATAAAGGAGATATTACATTTACATTTACAAATAAAGTATGATGTTTTGTAAATATTGTTTTCCTGATCTCTAACTTGTGGAATAAAAATATCATCCTTATGTCTCTTAGTAAAGATTCTCATTTGTTCTAGAATCCTTATTTGAATTGTTGTGGTTATCACTTATTTGTTTTGATTTGTTTTGTTGCAGTATGTGAAATCTTATGTTAAAAAAAAACTTAGGTTGTTATCGAATTATTTTGGTATAAAGAGATTAGTGTTGAGTCAAAGTTTGGCATCATACTGATTTGTCTAGTTCTGGGGTTGCACTTCTATGATTAATTATAATTTTTACAAAACTGATCGTGTATAATATAGCTCAATTTAAATTCCTCAACATTATGAGTATTATTACTAATAAGAGAAGATTAAGTGAAACTAGAAAATTATGCTGATTGTGTTTTTTTCTTTACTCCTAACATATATATCTTTGGATGGTCAACATACCAACTAGGTCTCCTTTTAAGTATGGTACTTTTTTCTAGGTTTGGATTAAGAGAGTGATGAGTCATATTTCACCCACATTTTACTACCTTTTTGGACTTATATTATTTAGTAACTGAGCCTAATTGTTTCGTATTGATATGTTCTATTTGTTTTGGCTTTGTTGGACAATTAATCCTCATTTGGTATAATTCGGATTTAATTAGCCTAATTTAGTGCATCCAACAGGTTGGTCGGATGGTTGAGGAGTACTACTTTGGGTAGTAGGTCCTCGGTTTGAAATCCTGTGGACACACTTTAGCCTATAAAAAAAATAGCGTAATTTAGTCCATTATTATTTTCTGGTCATATTTGAGGCATTTTTGGACATGAAGAGCACCTTGTGGATTGAGGAGAAGATTGCTACTTGTACCACCACTTTAGGAGTAGATTTTATTCTCTGATTTTATTTTGAGCTAGACTTTGTTATTTTAGGCCCATCTTTTGTATTGTGGCTGAGTAGGGTTGAATTTGATAGTAGTTATTTTGGGATTTGAAAACCTTACCCAGCCACCACTCTACACACTCTCTCATTTTAGTTTTTTGGCTTAGTGCTCTCCTAGGGTTTTAGTTTGTCTTGTTTCATTTTCGTTTTGCTTTTGGACCTTCCATGGAAGGCTAAACTTTGAGGTTAGCTTCTTGAGTAGATTGTAATTAATCCTTGTAGTTTATGTTTACAATTTGTTTCTATTCTTCTTAGTTTCTCATCTTCTAATTTTGTTTTGTTTTTGTGCTATGAACATCGTGATTGTATTTTCTTGCTTAATGATCTCAATTTCACGTTTTGAATGAATTTAGTTTTTCATAGTTTGCTTAATTCTATGATTAGAGATTAGATGATGCATCCTTAATCCTTAATTATGCGTGAGGCCAATGATTCCAGTTTTTACTAGTCAAACTTAGAAGCAATTTAGAGATGCTTAATTTCTAAACCTGGTTTGATGAACATATATGCTAATGGAAGGAAGTCATAGGTTAATGATGCTTAGTTGTATATTGTGAAATTGGATTAGGGATTAAGTTGAGTAAATGAACTTTTGTAACGATAATTAGAGTAACTGCAATCGAATGAGGAAGTTAATCTATTTTCATTACTATTTTATTGATCTGTTCTATTTCTGCTTTTGATTCTAATCTGTTAACCCCCCTCCGATTTCGTATGTGCATTATGTGTTTGAACCTTTGTCTGAATGATGGTCCTTGGGAAATGACCTTGGCTGATTAGAGCCATCATCATGTTGCCCGTCTCCCAGGTCTTGAATACTGGGATCATTATAATCCCTTTGTCGAGTAGAGAACACCATCGTTGACAACAAAGGAAAACAAGCTTTTTGTTGCATTCGCCACAGACGGCACCAATATTGTGATCGTACCTATCAAAAATATTGGGCAAGTAATGCTGATAACGCTCTAGGCCAATGGTGAAGTAAAAGCACAATGTGCAAGCTTCAAAGGCGACGGTTTTGTACCTGCAAAGACTCTGACGCTCAAGTCATTATTAGAATTAGATTGTTGTGGTAGAATTAGAATGTTACGTACCTTGCATGTTGCACTTAAATGTGTATTTATATCAATTGCATTAGGGTTGACTGTGGGTTGTAATGGGCCTTGGATGCTGTGTCTCGGCCCAGTCCATGGTCCTTGCTTTATCCTGTAGGTTATCTCATATCTCGTCTATATGGTGGGATTTTCTCCGGGTTGCACACTGTCAAGCTTATGACAACATGTGACACATGACCAAGTTATCGTGAATCCGGTCCATAACACTCTGGAATCATTCTCTGGTATATGTAGTGATGTTCTAGAATTGCTATCAAGGTCAATCAGAATAGTTGCTTCTAAAAATGGATTGATTCTATGCCGTAGCATACATTTGAACCCAGATGATCTATTGTTCATTTGGAACCCTGTTACAAAATTATGGTTTCATAGGGCAACAACTTCCTCAACACTCCAATCCTGATCTTGTCCTTCAATGCTTCCACGACGATGATTATTTCTTGATCTTTCTTTTAGAAGAACCTTCTTGTTTTGAATGGCCTGATTCTAGAGTATTTAAAATGTATAAATCAAAGGAAGGTTTATCGGAAACTATAGAAAAAAGCTTCTTTGGTGGTGGTAGGAACATTGTCACTAAGTTCAATTCAACTCCTGTGATTGTTGTTTAGATGCATAATATGATCATTTGGAAGTTCCATGATCACTTTGTTCTAATTTTTTTCATTTTTCTTTTATTTGTTTGAAATTTCTCCTGTCCATTTTAATTTTATTATCATAATCAAACAATATTGGTATGTTTGAAAAACGTTTAAGAAATTTTTTTTGAATGAGTGACGATAGTTTTACACATATGGATGCATCTATTCAAGTTTTTTTTGGTAGTAGGATAGTGGCTATTCAAGTTTATTATATATATAAACTAGTGAGCATGCCCGTGCGTGGCACACGTTATTGTCTTAAGTAAATGTTTGAGTTATTTTTTTATATATTATACTTATGAGATCTAATTTATAAGAATTTCAATTAATTAAACAAATATAAGTAGGTGGTTTCTTCGGTGTTCCATCAAAATAAGGAACAAATTTGTTCCTCCATGTGGCTCCATTTAAGTAATTACACGTCTTATAACTTATCCATGTCATCTAATTTAATATAACTTTATAATATTGCAAACTCATCCTCTCTTTTAATAACATTTACCCTTAGTATGAGCACAATATTTCTTAAAATTTCTTTATCTTTTTTATTTTAACAAATTAAAATTCAACATTCACGACTAAATTAAAATTAAACGTAAGAGAACATGAAAAAATAATTGAAGAAGGGTAAAGAATAAGTATTAAAACATACTAATAGTGTATGACTAATTTTGATGTTTTTATCTGCAACACAATAATACTATCCAGACAAGTATTTATTAAAAATACATTATACACAATTTTAGCGCAATTTTTTATGGTTTTTTGGGTTTAGTATGTGATTTTTGATTTTTTACGTTGTTTCGATGTTATTATATTTAAATTCTTCATGTCAATTTGATGTAAAATATGTGTTAGATGTCCAAGTTTTGCTATAATATTCATAATTATTCTTAGTTGTTCTTGTTATTTCTTGATAGATATTTCTATGATATCATCTCTATGAAGATGACAACATGATTTGTTATCCAATCAAATAAAAAATTTGATATAAGACAATAAGAAATTCAATAAAGTTATATTCTCTAATAAATCATTTAGATTTGGTAGATATTAACTTGATTTTATTTTTTAATCTAACATTTAGTTTTTATTTATGTCTTCATTTTTTTAATCAAAATATCAAATACATTTTCATTTGGTTACATTATTAAAGGTATATTCGAGCTTTAATTAATTAAAAAAATGAGGTTTTATTAGTTGAAGGATAAATAAATAAATGGGGAATATTATAAGAAATAAAATAAGGTAAAAGTAGTATTTTGGTCCCTAAACTTTACATTAAATTTTAGTTTGCATCTCTTTTTTTTGTTCATATTAACTTGTTTACTTATTTTTTCTTCATGTTATTTCATTAAATAATTAATAAAAATATCTAAAATAGCCACTAGATGTGAGAAAGAAGAAAACAATGATAAAAAATATTATTATGGGCATTTTTGTTAATTATTTATCAACAAAAATTAATAGAAAATAATTATATTATATTGAAAATATAAATTGAGATTATGAAGAAAAAAATAAAAGGACCAAATTAAAATTTGAGATAAAGTTATGGGCCTAAAATATGATAATATTATTCTACAAATTTTCTCTTGTGAAAATTCATAAAATAACACAAAAAAAATATTCACATATAAATTTTAATTTATAAATTTGACCTGAATAAAGCATACTTAAATAATATAATGTATTTAAATAATATTATTTTCATAAATAACTAGTACACGCATTATTACATTGTCATCCCTATGCTCAAGTATCATTTACGTTGTCATCGACTTGGTCAAGGTCCTGGATCGCTGGTCGAACCAGTAAGTCACTGGTTAAACCGATTAATCCGATATATGATAATATTTTATAGTTTATACTAATATTTACAAATGTAATATATATTTTATCATAAAATTTAATATACTAAAAACATTTTGTGTACTAATCATACATTAGTACTAATGTTAATATTTGTACAAAATTAAAATATATAAATATTGATAAATTTAGATTGATATATAAAATTATAAGTTAGATAACATTTTTTTAAAAAAATAAATGCAAATACATTAAAAAACTAAACTCATAAATATATTGTAATAAATTTATCATATTTTTTTATGATAAATGCCTATAATAATAGTATTTTTTATCGTTGTGTGCTTCTTTCTCATATCCAGAAACTATTTTAGACATATTTATTAATTATTTAATGAAATAAAATGAAACAAAAATAAGTAAAGGAGTCAATATAAAAAAAAGAGATCCAAACTAAAATTTAATGTAAAGTTTAGGGACCAAAATACCACTTTTGCCTTATTTTATTTATTATAATATTCCCTATTAATTTATTTATCCTTCAACTAATAAAAACTCATTTTTTTAATTAATTAAAGCGCAAATATACCTTTAATAATGTAACCAAAATCTAAATATTTGATATTTTGATTAAAAAAATGGAGACATAAATAAAAACTAAATATTAGATTAAAAAATATAATCAAGTTAATATCTACCAAATCTAAATGATTTGATAGAGAATATAACTTTATTGAATTTCTTATTGTCTCATATCAAATTTTTGATTTGATTAGATAAGAGAGCATGTTGTCATCTTCATAGAGATGATACCATAGACACCATAGAAATATCTATCAAGAAATAGCAAGAACAATTAAGAATAACTATGAATATTATAGCAAAAATTAGACACCTAACACATATTTAACATCAAATTGACATGAAGAATTTAAATATAATAACATCGAAACAACATAAAAAATTACAAATCACATACTAAACCCAAAAAACCATCAACACTTGCGCTAAAATTGTGTATAATGTATTGCTAATGAATACCTGTCTTTTATGATGGATAATATTATTGTGTAACGGATGAAAACATCAAAAGTAGTCATACACTATTAGTATGTTTTAATACTTGTTCTTCACTCATCTTCAATTATTTTTTCATGTTCACTTGCGTTTAATTTTAATTTAGTCTTAATTTAGTCGTGAATGTTGTATTTAAATTTGTTAAAAGAAAAAAGGTAAAGAAATTTTAAGAAATATTGTAGTTATACTAAGGGTAAATGTTATTAAAAGAAATGATTAGTTTGCAATATTATAAAGTTATATTAAATTAGATGACATGAATAAATTATAACAAGTGTCACTGCTTAAATGGAGCCACGTGAAGGAACAAATTTGTTCTTTATTTTGAAGAAACACCGGAGAAATCACCATATAAGTATTAGTCATCAAGTATAAATAAAAAAATATCGAGTTATAAATAATTACACTGAGTTCATTAAATATGGTTTTCTTTTGTTTTGTTTTCTTAAATATTGGAGAAATTTTTTTAAAATTCAAGAGTTGAATTTAGTTTGTCACGTTAACTTATTTTCTCATAAATTTAATATTTTATTAAATTAGTTTAAAGAATTTCAAATACTAACTAATTAATCTATTAAAGATTTATAATATTACCAAATTATTTTTTTATATATTTTTTAAAGCAGATAAAATAATATAGATGATGTTAATAACAGAGAGTAAATTATATATAACAGCTGATTTTAACTATTGATTTTAAAATATTAGTAGCTTACCATTGCAATTTATGTATGTATACAATTAAACTCCTTAGGAATAATTTTATGAAAAATTTCAAAAATTCAAGGGTGGAATAGAGTAATGGTAATCATTACATTTAAGCATTTAATGTTAGAGCTCAATTGAATTTTACATATGAATATAGATAGCTAGTTACATAGAAAGAATTAATATTTTATTAATTTAGTTTCAAAAATTTAAAATACTAACAAATTAGTCTCTTAAAGAATTAAAATATTAAAAATTATTAAAATTCAAGATGATTTTTGATTTTCACATGAAATTAGTCCCTCATAGATTTAATATTTTACTAAATTAATTTTAAAAACTTTAAAATACTTCTAAATTTATCTCATAAAGGTTTAATATACTATCAAATTAATATATTAAAGATTAAATCACTACAAATTTAGTTTCTTTAAAATTTGAGACAATATCAAATTCGCCCCTCAAAACATCAAATTGATATTTTAAATTTTTTAAAACACTACAAAATTTGTAACACCCTAATAAAATGACCTTAAACTAACATGTAAAACATACATGCTATTCACATAATTAAGTGGCCTTGTCATTAATTCTATGAGATTTACCCGGTTAAAAATCCTGAATACATAATTATATAACTATACTAGTGAGAGTTGGACATCAACTACTTGGCTAGAGTCTGAAAATACAAGTCCAAGTGACACCAAAGAGGAACTCAATCATAATAACTTAATTGCAATTTGGCTTTACAACTATATGTATAACAAAGCATCTAATGTAACTCTTCATTCCTTTGCTCCATCATCTCTGGCCACTGTGTTACCTGCAATACTTTCACCGTGAGATATACGGATTCACATATATCTCAGTAACCCCCGGTTATAGAAAAACGTTTTTACAGTATTGCAGGCAACAAGTTGCAAAACTATCCCCTCCTAGATTTATGACTAACATCGTCATATAAACCTCAAGTACCATCAGGACAAGGTGGAGTTGGCTACCTATAGATTTAGAGGAGAAGCGGCACAATGGTGGAAACGGTATCACAAACATATGGAGGCAACAGGAGGTCATGTGACATGTGAAGAATTTAAGACTTTGTTTCTGAACAAATATTTCCCCTCTAATGTGAAGGACCGGAAGGAGATAGAATTCCTTACACTGCAGTAGGGAGAAATGACAATGGAGAAATGAACAGAGGCAAGGGTACCATTCCGAAGTGTGAGACTTGTGGGAAGTTCCATAGAGGAGAATGTTATAAGAACAAGAGAATTTGTTTTATATTCCAGAAGCCAGGACATCTCAGCTAGCAATGTTCAGACAGAGATCAGAAGCCAGCCGAGGACAAGGAGAAGAAGAAGAACCATGTGAGGGGCCGAGTTTATACGCTGAATGCCGAAGAGGTTGATCATTCCAAGGATCTCATCCAAGGTATGAGACAAATCAAATCACATCCTGTTCACATCTTATTTGATTCGGGTGCCACTCATTTATTCATTTCCTTAGACTGTGCAAAAAGAGTATATTTCCCTCTGTCTAAGCTACCTTATAAAGTGTTAGTTTCTACTCCCTCTGAAGAGAAAATCTGTACGACAACTATGTGTTCCCCAGTGTTCCTAGATTTCCAAGGCAAGACTTTCTGTATAGATCTGTACTGCCTACCGATGAAGGGGCTAGATAAGATCTTAGGACTGGACTGACTCAAAGCTCACAAGGTCAAGATCGATTATGCCACCGTTCATATTCCAGAACGCGGCTTGGAGATATACTGTATGCATCATCCTACTTATGATCTCCATAATCTGCCTATGCATGATATTGGCCCAAAGTATTTGATTGTTTGTATGAGCAACGTTTAGAATACGGTACATGTTGATTCTCTCCCTATAGTCCGAGACTTTCCAAATGTATTTTCCGAGGACATGGAAGCCTTGCCACCCAAAAGGGAAGTGGAGTTCTCGATTGAGCTAATTTTGGGAGATGGACCTGTCTCTAAAGCACCATACAGAATGGCACCGTTGGAGTTGGCAGAAGTAAAGCGCCAGATTGAAGAACTGATGCAGAAGCAATTTATCCGACCTAAGTTGGATAAGTTGGATAAGTGTGATTTTTGGCTAGAAGAAGTTCAATTTCTGGGCCATGTAATTAACAAAGATGGTGTGACTGTGGACCCAAGCAAAGTTGAAGCGGTGATGAAATGGGAGAAACCAACCAATGCCACAGAAATTTGAAGTTTCCTGGGAGTAGCAGAATACTACCGGCGATTCATCAAGGGATTTTTTCAGATTTCCATTCCCTTGACCAAGTTAACACGGAAGGGTGTTCCGTTTGTGTGGGATGCCAAGTGTGAAGATAGATTTTGGTTGCTGATGGAAAAGCTAACAACAGTGCTGGTGTTGGTAATTCCTGGTCCGACCAAGAATTTTCAGGTGTACTGCGATGCATCTAAACAAGGCTTGGGATATGTCCAGATACAAGAAGGACAGGCAGTTGCTTACGCTTCTCGACAATTGCGGCCACATGAGCGCAACGACCCGACGCACGATCTGGAGTTAGCCGCAGTAGTCTTTGCATTGAAAGTGTGGAGACACTATTTGTACAGAGTCACATTTGAAGTGTTTAGTGACCACAAAAGTTTCAAGTACTAGTTCAATCAGAAGGAACTGAACATGAGACAGAGGCGATGGATGGAATTCCTGAAGGATTATGATTTTGAACTAAAGTATCATCCAGGAAAGGCTAATGTAGTGGCCGATGCCTTAAGCAGAAAATCCTTCCACGTGTCGACTATGATGATTCATCAAATGGAGCTCTTAGAGAAATTCAGAGATCTACACTTGGATGTATCTTGCTACAATGATAGTATCTCTGTGTATAAGGTTGACTTGAAGAATACACTTAGAGACCGAATCCAAGAAGCGCAGAAGTAAGATTATGAATTACAGAAGTTCAAGGAGCAAGGTGACTTCTCTTTAACTAGTGATGGGATGATCTTATTCAGAAACAGAGTATGTATTTCGAATAATGCAGAGATCAAGACGGTACTGGAAGAGAACCACAACAGCCACTACTCAGTACACCCTAGAGCTACAAAAATGTATCAAGAAATGAAGAAGTTATTCTGGTGGCCTGGAATGAAGAAAGACATTGCAGAATTCGTTTCCAAGTGTCTCACTTGCCAGAAGATCAAAGTACAGCACCAAAGACCCTCTGGACCACTTAAGCCATTGGACGTTCCAGAGTGGAAATGGGAGTCTATTGCTATGGATTTTGTGGTTGGGTTGCGTAGGACTCCGGCAGGTTATGATTCAATTTGGGTTATAATAGACAGATTGACTAAGTCTGCTCACTTCTTACCCGTTAAGACCACTTATTCCGTGGAGAAGTATGCCAAGTTGTATATTGCAGAGATAGTCCGACTACATGGGCCACCAATCAGTATCATCTTAGACAGAGACCCTAAGTTTACTTCTCGCTTCTGGGGAGCATTGCAGAAAGCTTTTGGGACTCGGTTACATTTGAGTACCTTTCATCATCCCCAAACCGACGGACAGTCTGAAAGAACAATACAGACTTTGGAAGACATGCTGCGAGCTTGTGTACTAGAAGAAGGTGGTAACTAGGGAAAGTACTTGTCATTAATAGAATTTTCCTATAACAACAGTTTTCATTCGAGTATAGGCATGGCGCCCTATGAAGCACTCTATGGGAGAAAATGCCGGTTGCCAGTATGTTGGTTTGAAACGGGAGAGAAGTTGCTATTGGGGCCAGATTTGGTGCAAGAAACAACAGACAAGATTAGGCGTATCAATGAAAGATTGAAGAGAGCACAAGACCGCCAGAAGGGCTATGCAGATCAGCGAAGGAAGCCTCTGGAATTTGAAGAAGGAGATCATGTGTTTCTAAAGGTTACACCCTACACCGCTGTTGGCAGAGCGATGAAAACAAAGAAACTGCAACCGCGATTCATTTGGCCCTTATCAGATTCTCCGAAAAGTAGGACCTGTTGCTTATCAACTCGCTTTGCCACCTCATCATTCGAACCTTCACAACGTGTTTCACGTATCCCAACTCCGGAAGTACGTGTCTGATCCTTCACACATTTTAAAAGCCGATGACATTTCGTTGAAGCCAAATGTCTCATATCAGTTAAAGACACTAAGAAACATGGTGGTTCCATTAGTGAAAATCCTCTGGGAGAACATTTATTCCTCAGAGATAACTTGGGAGAAGGAACAAGACATGAAAAACGCATACCCTAAATTATTTAAATAGTAGAGGTAATTGCTAATTTTGAGGGAAAAATTATTTTAAGGGGGTAGAATTGTAACATCCCGGAAATCCCTAAGCAAACTTAAGACTTAAGGGATTACAAAGAAGAGGAAAAAGGGGGACTAATTACAAGTAACGAGGCCAAAAGAAGGACAAAAAGACTTGTATATTCGAATATACAGCTCTCCATATTCGAATATAACATTCCATATTCAAATATGGACATGTAATATTCGAATATGAAATTTTCATATTCGAATATGGACATGCATATTCGAATATAAAATGGTTATATTAGAATATAAAAGTGGACAGAGGCTTCATATTCGAATATGGGAGTGAGGGAAAGAACACAGGACCCTTGTATTCGAATATATACTCGAATATGGACACCAAAATCTATAAATAGGGGACTTGGCCTCCTCATTTGGAATTTTTCCCACTTCCTCACCTTATACTCTTCTTTAACATACCTCGCTTAAACTCTATTATGAACCAACTATGCCACAACTCCTTAAGATCTTCATCTCATAAGACTAAGGTTCCAAACGATTCGATTCAGATTCGGAGGTAGCTACAACAAAGGAACCAGAGTAGGAGATTTAGATTTGGAAGTGAAGGAGAAAAGGATTCGGGGGAAATTCCAGGTAACCCTAAAAACCCCAAATCCATAATACTTTGAATTTAGGAACATGTGACTAGGTGATGCTAGGAACATGCTATTAGGAAATCAAACTAATGTGTTAGACATTGTTTTGGTTTAGGACTTGATGTATGTTTGAACTATGCATGCTATGATTAATACTCGTATGAATTTGACATACTTTATATGGATTAGGAATGCTTATGATATTGTGAAAAATGATAAATGTATGAAGTTGCATAAATAAGGTAGTCCAAGATTAAATGTGACACTAAATGGGAATTTGATATTGAGATGGTTTCAAAATGAATTTGAAAAAGATTAAGTCCCAGTATTAGTATATTCAAATATGTATTTGAATATGGGATGCCATGTTCAAATAGATATATGAATATAACACTTCTGTCACAAAGTATCCGAGTATGGAGTGTTTGTAATCGGATAAGAGTATACTAGAAATCCTTGTTTGTATTCTATATACTTGATATGAATGTGTGTTGCATTAGAACTAAAAATTTAAATGTTGAAAGATGCTCTTCCCCATCAACAGAGGTTGAGTAAGAGGGTTAAATTCCACCGAAAGTAGACCGGGTAAGAGGACAGAGCAGGGAATGGAAAGATGAGAATGTAGGGTTATCCCGAACGGGGCAGATAACCTGAAGTGCTAGGCTATCCCGAAAATGGGGCGGATAGTCTAGTACAAAGGGTACTATCTTCACGAGGTAGGTGGTTGCCTGGGCTAGCCGGAGAGAGGGTTGGTAGCCCGAAAGGAGGATCCTGGGAGGACGCTCGGCAGGACCACAATGATGATGAGCTCAACTTTGCGGTACTGCCATGCATCCTGTGTGTGTTTGCAAGGGATTGGATTTGGGACGGTTTTCTGGTAAAACGAAAAGAATTGGAGAATTGAAAAGACTTCATGACATACATACATGTTATATTGTTATTGCATACATCCTGTGTGTGTTTGCTAGGGATTGGATTTGGGACGGTTTTCTAGTTAGACTGGCGGTAATACTGTATAAAACTATTTTACTGCCAACAAGTTACTCAGTTATATGTCGAGCATATAACTGACGGTTACAGTATTACAGGTGGCTCGGACTCGGAGGGTGTCAGCGCGTGAGAAGTTTGCAGCCCTTTTTTGTTACTTAGGTAGTCATTAGTGTCATTGTATGGCTTCCTTAGCTGGACTTGTATATATTCTCTGGATTGTAAATAAAACACTGATGTATATATTTGTATATATTTTGTTAATTTTCGCTGTGTTTTGTATAAAAAAAAATACCCTAACAATTTAGGTGTTATAATTGTCCAAGAAAGCGTCCCCCTTTAAAACCTCAATCTGCCCGGTCTCACACGCCGAAGGTGACCAATGCAATGTCTTTTATCATGAATGAAAATGCATAAATCAATGCAATATCGGCCTCATTCTCTTCCTCATACCAAGGCCTTAACTCATACCCTTGTTGATGAGGAGAGTTATTAACATATTAAATTTTTATTTCAAGTCAATCATACAACTTCAATTATTAATTAATTGTGAAAACATGGCTTAAATCCCGTCAACATTGCAATAGGCCATTACCAATTCTCTTGCAATGTTAATTACATGTCAAATCTCATTCTCTTCCTCATACAAGGCCTTAAAACATACCCTTGTGATGAGGAGAGCCAGTTGATTTATTGAACATAAATCTTGAAATATTCAATCCATCAATCACTTGATAATTATCATAAGTCATTTACACTATGAATTATTTAACCAAAATTTTCTAAGACATCCAACACTTTTCATGAACCTTTCTACGACCCTATTGCATGTTTTCTAAAACATTAGAACCTATTTTCATCCATTCCAATCCTAAGAAGAGAACCATTGGGATTTAATTGCATTTTGGAAGCTAAAATGGGTCATCAACAACAGGACACTGGCGCTTGGGTGCCAGAATGTGTGTCAATTTTGCAAAATCACAGGGCTTTGGCGCCTGTGCGCCCATCCTGGTGTCTGGGCACCCATCTTGGCGCCTAGGCGCCAGTCACTGGTAGCCATTTTCGTGTTTTCATTAAAACTGCATCATAACAAGAGTTGTAGATCTCCAAATTGAGTGAAACCAAAGGAATTTGAAAGCTAAGAGATTGTCTATAACTCTTGGGAAGACCACGATGACCAATTCTTAATAACAATTGTTTGAAATTAACTTCAAAGTCACAACAGTAAAACTCAAGATTTCATCAAAGTTATGCCTTCTTTCAAAACCACCTCCTTCTTTGACCCAACTCACTTCCAAAACCATAATCCCATCAATGTCAATACTTTCACCAACCATCAAATGTACATTCAAAAAATTCAAACATCACAATCATAATCAAACACAGAAGGGGGTTCTCATCAAGCCACACACCCAATTTCATTCACAAGACTCAAAACCTATTATCCTCATGATCATCCAACTACTCAAGGTGGGGAGGTGAGTTATTGGGGTTACCTTTAAGGCTTCCTTTTTGCAACGATTTAGTCACTGCCTTTTTCAAAAATATGAGATCGATTTAGCGACTGACAAGATATAGTCGCAATACTGGTCACCAACCAAAAGAGCGACCAATCAATATGGCGACCGATTCAGTGTATTTTAGCGACCGATGTTTGCCGTCGCTAATTAGCTACTACGCTCGTTTTCGATGGCCAAAAAATCTGCGACCTTTTTTTAGCGACTCCAGACATGTGGTCGCTAATTCCATCACAAAATCATTTAGCGACTGAAAATTGTTATTTTGCGACCAAAAATTGTTATTTTGCGACCAATTTCTTCAGTGGCTAAAGCCGCTTTTTCTAGTAGTGCTAGTGGAATCTAAAGTTTTCCAAACCACCTTCACTAAGGCGATTGTTTCATTCATTAGTGTTTTCAAACTATGGTCTACAACCTCAACCAGCTTAGATTGATAAGTCAAATCCTCTTTCAGTTTTTCTATCTATGAAATTCAGGGTATATAATAGGTTGAAAATGTGCTTTTGGAGATGGGATACATGAAATGCATTGTGCAATTCAGAGAGGTTTGAAGGAAAACGACTCGATACCCAGCAAGCCCGACATGTTTCAAAGTTTGGAAAGGTCCTATAAAGCGAGAGTGAAACGTTTTGGCTCACATGGCTTGTCCAACCCCTGGGGTGGAGGTAGCCTTCACGAACGCATGATCTCTTTTATTAAATTCAAGAGGCTTTCTCCTTTGATCCGTATAATTTTTCGTCTATTTAGGAAATTTGAAACCTTTCCCCAATGATCCCAATTCTCACAGATGTCTCCTTACTCATATCTGGTCCCAACAGGGCCTATAAACTCACTTCATACTAGCACAAAGGGAATATATTTTTCTTGTCATACAACGCCTCATACGATGTCATCCCTATGCTAGAATGGTCCTCCACATATCCCCTAAGATCTAAATGGTTCTCTTGGGTTGTAATTCACCAGCGGGTTTTCGATGCCAGATCCTAGTTTGCTGACATTTAAAGCATTTGGCTATAAAGAGAGCAATATCATTTTCATCCCCGGTCACCAAACTTTTTTCTCAAATCCCTATACATCTTGGTGATGCCTGGTTTAAAATAATGTCCACTCTTGTGGCCTTCCTCTAATAACATCTGTTTAAGGCCTTTATCCTCAAGAATAACGATCATCTCTCGGAATAGAGTAACCCCATCACTTGCTTTGGGAGAAGCCCGATTGGCTCTTCTTCCGCATCATTTCCATATCCTTAGATTGGGCTATCCTAATCCTTTCCCTAAGTTCATTCGTTATTTAAAGCCTAGTCAAAGACATGCTTGAGGGGTTTCTAGAAATTTCAAGGTTAAGATCTCTAAATTCCCCTAGCGTTTTTCATTCATGAATCATCATGGTTTAAACACATAAGGATTCCCGACTTACATCATTCGCCACCTTTTTGGTTTTTCTGGGGTATTGTTTCAATCCAAAATTGTAATCTTGTTGGTTTTTCTGGAGAAATTCCATCCACCTTCTCAATCTCATGTTCAACTCTTGTTGGTCGAGGGGAGTTTTAAGGCTTTTGTTGTTGCTAAGGACTTTGAATTTAACTCCATGAGGCAATGCCTATTTTTAGTGTGAAAACCATCACAACCGATTCGAGGTCCTGGATAGGATAGTTACCTTCACGGAGCCTCAACTATCTAATCACAAATGTCGGACGGAAGACGCTTAGTGCTTTAGTTTTCTTCTACACGTGATAAAAATTTCCTAGCAACCTTGACGATCTTCCTTCTATGAGGTTGAGCATGTTTATCCATGGATTATTTGGGCTTATGATCGGAAGAAGGCGGACTTGGCAATTTGTCAGCGATGACCTATGCGGTTTTATTGTTTGACTAAGTTCTTGGCAAGCCTATCACAAGTCCACAATTATACACTCTCATTTCTCGCAAAGCTAACTAAGGATTGTAACTTGCCAGCTAGTACTTGGTGTTTAATCTTTACCTTTTGGCAAGTAGGCATTTAGCCACATAGAGCAATGTCTCTTTCGCTCCCATGCCACCATAACCTTTTTCTCTTCTTGTACCTCTTGGTTTCACTTAGAGGGATTGGGTATTGCTCTTGAGGCTTCCCTCTATTATCCACTTATAAGTGATAATCATACGTATTTTTGTGCTTTAAATTATGCACTTATCAATGTGTTTTAAGTTGAATTTGATGGAAAAATATCCCAATTATAGTAATTGCAAGTCTTAGGCAAAATTATATTTCCTTTAGTATTTTTATATTGAATTGAGGCTAATTACATGAATTTTAACTTAGGTTGGATCTTGGACGAGTTAGGAGCTTGGAAAATGGCTAGATCTTTTGTGCGTGGAGAAAATTTAGGAGAACTTTAAATTAAATTGATTTATCTTCTCTCAAAATATCTTTTAAATTCCATCCATCTATTTTTTAGGAGTTGATGATTATCTTAATTTGATTTATTTTGATCAAATAATAATATTTTATGATTTGACTTATAGATAAGAGGAGCAAGGAAGCGCTTAAAATATCATGATAGATCCTATTGGAAGATTTGTTGACTAAATAATTCAAAGAGTGCTGTATTGTATCTTATCTTTAAGCAACAAAAGTCATGTCTTAGATTCTATAAATACATGTAATTAGTGCTAGGTCAAGAATGCGAGTCATAAGATACCGCTTCTCTCTCTTCTCTCTCTAGACTTAGTTTTCTCTAGGTTTAGCTTCTCCTTGTGAGGGAGAAGATGGGATGGGGTTGAATCATAATGCAACATCTCAAGAACCCCCAGAGGATTCATTCATGGAGCGCGAAGGAGGAAGGAGAAAGACGTTTCCACCGGTCTCAATCCTCTTCTATGGAGTTTCTTCCATCCCTATTCTCCTTCCTTTATGTTTTATTTTATAGTTTACTGTATTTGGATCTTTATGGATTGAATTATGTTAAGTTTGACCGTTTCTTTATTAATCTATGAAGTATTTTACTTGTTTGAGTAAAAAAAAAAAGGAAATTACTGCAATAATTTGAAAGGGATAGCTTTTGCATATCCGACGCTTAATTGCATCTGGAGTCCTGCACCATTTGGTACCCCTGTTATTGACTCAGGGTTAAGCTTTGCATGCCGCTCATAAAACAAAGATCATGTGCCCTGTTGTAGGATAGAAACAACATAGTTTGTGAGTGTGCTATACTGGAAAACTCTTAGGTATTACCATTTGACCCCCTTAAACTTGAAACAGTTGGGTTTGCTAAATGGACATGTATATATATAATTTGTTTTGTCTTTTCTTTTGTTTTGTGTTACTTTTGGTTATTTTGTGTCTCTTATATCTCTATACTATTGTTTGTTACTTGTTGTATTAATTTGTCAGCGTCACTTTGTTCCCCGGAGTTCTTTCCAACAAATGTTGCTTGGCCTGGTGACCAACCTAATTTGGGAGGGGGGCAGGACCAGCTGACGATGGTGCTGGTTATGAGAAGGAGATGGAGGAGCATGGAGCGCTAGGACCATTTGCCTAATAAGGGAGGAATTCTGTTTTATTTTTCTGTTATTTTCTCTCATTTTTTTTCTTTTTAAAGTTTAGGAGTAGTTTAGGACCCAATAAGGTTTTGTATGATTTGATTGTGTGATTCTACATGAAACTTGATTGTGTAATTGGAATTCATGTGTTTTTGAAATTTTTAAACTTGGAGTATTTTGGATGAATTAGTTGAGCATTGGCCTTGTATTGAAAAGCTTTTCACCAAGAAGGAATTTGATTTTCTTTTGAAAAATCCTCTTTGGTTTGGTCGACAAAGTCTTTTTTGATATCATGATGGTTAGCAAAGCACATGATAGCATAAGCATGATAGAGGCATAGTTTTAAAATTTTAAGTAGAGCCAAATAGCCAACTTGTTCTTAAATGATTAAATTCCAATTTTTGGCAACCAAGTTGAGCCTTAATGTTTATTCTTATGACCTGCATCTTTGAGCCTAAAAATTTGTTATCCTCACCTTTGATGAGTTGAATTGATGCATGCGTACTTGGTTCTGGTTATGTTAGATTTTTGGTTAATTGTGCTAATAATATAATGTATGTAGTCATTCTCATATATATATATATATATATATAAGAAAGAGAATAAAAAGAAGAAAAGTTGTGCTCAAGTTTTCAATGTGTTGAGTAGCCAGGGGATCGAGGTTAGAAGCCTTGATCTTTTGCACGAAAGAACATTGGGAGCTCGTTTTCATTGCTTGAGTAGCTAGGTATTCGAGGTTAGTGGCCTTAACTGGTTGGATGAAAAAGAATGAGGGCAAGAGTAGAATTAAAGCTAAACAAATTATAAAAAAAGAAAAAAAAATCGGAGTTTGACTAGAGAGATCTCTTAAAAGCACATAAAAGGGTTAAGTACAAGTCAGGTTGGGGGGAATTAAGTATGCATTGCAATGATTTGACTCTTTTTGATTATCTTGAAAAACAAGCTTTCTTGTAGCCTAGCCTCATTACACCCATAATCACAAGAACTCTTGATTGTGCTTGAATTGTGTGTATGTGACTTGATATGAATGATATGCAAGACCAAGTTGATCAAAACCTTTGAGGACATAAGCTTTGTGTTTTTCCTTTTGGTTATAAGTTTAATATGTCTATTGTTCATTGCTTGATTGATGATTGCAACCTTACTCTAGGTGATTTTAAGCTTTTTCATTGTCATCAATTTCTAGGGCACTATAGAGTTGATTGTTGTTTGCATATTCAAGTCATACCGAGCAAGGATACTTTATTGTCTTTTTGAGTCTAGTTGTTTATTTTGCTTGAGGGCAAGCAAAAGCTAGGTTAGGGGGAGTTTGATAAGTGATAATCATATGTATTGTTGTGCTTTAAATTATGAACTTATCAATGTGTTTTAAGTTGGTTTTGATGGAAAATTTTCCCAAATTTAATAATTGCAAGTCTTTGGAAAATTTATAGTTCCTTTAGTATTTTTATATTGAATTGAGGCTAATTACATGAATTTTAACTTAGGTTGGAGCTTGGACGAGTTAGGAGATTGGAAAATGGCTAGATCTTTTGGGCGTGTAGAAAATTTAGGAGCACTTTAAATTAAATTGATTTTATCATCTCTCAGAATATCTTTTAAATTCCATCCATCTATTTTTTAGGAGTTTATGATTATCTTAATTTGATTTATTTTTATTTATCTTGATCAAATAATAATATTTTATGATTTGATTTATAGATAAGCGAAGCAAGGAAGCGCTTAAAAGATCATGATAGATCCTATTGGAAGATTTGTGGACTAAATAATTCATAGAGTTCTATATTCTATCTTATCTTTAAGCAACAAAAGTCATGTCTTAGATTCTATAAATACTTGTAACTAGTGCTAGGTCAAGAATGTGAGTCATAAGATACCGCTTGTCTCTCTTCTCTCTGTAGACTTAGTTATCTCTAGCTTTACCTTCTCCTTGTGAGGGATAAGATGGGATGGGGTTGAATCTTAACGCAACACCTCAAGAACCCCGGGAGGATTATGGAGCGTGAAGGAGGAAGGAGAAAGACGTTTCCACGGGCCTAAATCCTCTTCTATGCAGTTTCTTCCACCCCCCTTCTCCTTCCTTTATGTTTTATTTTATAATTTATTGTATTTGGAACATTATGGATTCGGTTACATTGAAGTTTGACCATTTCTTTATTAATCTATGAAGTATTTTACTTGTTTGAGTATATATGTTGTGCTTAATGATTTTGGGTGCGTAGCTGGCATTCAATTGAATTGATTACTCGTATTGAGACTGTGGACGGTAATATATGAGTGTGTTTCTATAAATGCAAATGCTCTACGTTTAGAGTTTCGATGATTCCACAACAAAACAAGAATCAAAAGGATAAATCACGTGAATAAGCACAGTAAACAGATCTGCAACAACAAACGGTATTTAGGTTGTTAAATTATGAATGTAAATTTGATTAAGGCTCTTTGGAATTGAAACAAACATTTTTCTAAAAAGAAATTTTAGAAAAATATAAGAGTCAAAGATAAAATCATTTTCAAAGGAAAAGACCCTCATAGAAAATATTTAAAAATTGATTGTTACTTGAAAAAGTCAAAATTAGGTGTATTTTCGAATATCACGGTTCTGGAAATAAAATTTGAAATTCCTGGCCAGTATATTCGAATATATATTTGAATATGGCTTTCCATATTCGAATACATATTCGAATACATATTCGAATAAGACATGTTGCTTTGGCCTGATCACTTTTTTAGAATCTGCATATTCGAATATGGCTTGCCATATTCGAATACATATTCGAATATAACAAGAAACCTAGGCCTTGTTACCTTCTAGAACTCTTTTATTCGAATACATATTCGAATATGGAACCTCCATATTCAAATATATATTCGAATATGAAGCCTACAGAAATGATTTTGTGAACGCAGAAACACTATATTCGAATAACATATTCGAATATGATGGTGTCATATTCGAATATGACAATGCTATATTCGAATATGTAAGTGCTGTATTCGAATAGCATATTCGAATATGAAAATAAAATATGCGCATTTTCTGACTGTTGTTTCTGCCATCTATATAAAGGGCTTCTGACTTTGAATATAAAATACCCTTGCAAGCTTAATATTGTTTTGAAATTACTTCTTATCATCAATCTCTCTAAATCAAGGGTCTTGTGCTTTAGCCTAAGGCTTACTTTCTTTTCACATATACTGTTTCTTTCATCAAAACAAAGAGCCTTAAATCAGATATATTAGAGCTTCAAGTTGTATCATTTACTCTTTTGAGAGTGTCAATTGTTGTGAGCTAATTCTTGTGAAGGTATGGTATCCTTCTAAATTGTTTGAAGGTGAGGTATCCTTCGAAGTGTTCTTAGAGTGAGGTATCCCTAGATTGAGGCCTTTAAAATTGGTGGGGTATCCAATTGAGAAAGGTGCTCTTAGTGTGTAATTGTTGAAAGGTAATATAAGAAATCTCGCGTGGCGAAGATTTGTAGACTGGACATAGGTCACCAGTGGTGTGTGACTGAACCAGTATAAAACTCGGTGCTATTCTCTCTATCCCTAAAACTCATTTTTGTTTAAGTTTATTTGATCTTCATTTCAGAATTTTATTATATTCCAATTTCATACGTCAACTAATATATCTTGTTCAAATTATGTTATACTTTTAAATGAATTCTTGAAAATTTTTAAAAGCTCAATTCACCTTCCCCCTCTTGAGCATAGAGGCCACTTGATTAACAGTTTCTTTCATATTATACCATTTATGTTGTAGATCTAGAGATAGACTATACTTGCATGTGGTCGTTGTTAGTTCTTGTATTTAATGATTTTCTTTGGCTTAGGAGAGAGTCAAGGGATTTATCTCTTAGGTTAAAGTCAATGGTTATTGAGTCAAAGTATTGATCATTAATTAACTTTGTGAACTTTGCCTTTAACAAGAAAATAGGGAGTAGATTAATGAGGTTTTTAGAAATTCAAAAGGGGCTTTGTCTATGAAGTCCTCACATACGTAACCAATTTGTATTCGATCTTAGATGGAGCTTTAATTCTAGTTTTGCTTTTCTATGAAATCTTCTCTTGTTAGAG
This sequence comes from Cyamopsis tetragonoloba, assembly GCA_037177725.1. Classification (NCBI taxonomy): domain Eukaryota; kingdom Viridiplantae; phylum Streptophyta; class Magnoliopsida; order Fabales; family Fabaceae; genus Cyamopsis; species Cyamopsis tetragonoloba. The sequence continues at coordinate 32,522,869 of CM074125.1, read as the reverse complement.
TATTAATTGTTGATCTTAATGTTTATGTTGTCACTCATGTTTATGCTAGGAATAGTGAAATATTAGTGTGCTCTTGCAATTGATGCCATGGTCATTGTTAGTCTAGGGATAGATAAAAATGGCATTGAGCATAAGTTCTCAACTCCAAGGAACCCACAACAAAATGGTGTTGTGGAGAGGAAAAATCGCTCACTAGTTGAGTTAGCTAGAACAACGCTCAATGACATGAATCTTCCAAAATATTTTTGGGCAGATGCACTAAGAACTACATGTCATGTTATGAACCGTGTTCTCATTCGTCCTATTTTAAAGAAAACCCCTTATGAACTTTTCAAGGGTAGAAAACTTAACATATCTTATTTCCATATTTTTGGATGCAAATTCTTTGTGCTTAATAATGGGAAGGAAAATCTGGGCAAATTTGATGCCAAAGCTGATGAGGGTATATTCTTAGGATACTCCTCAACCAGCAAAGCTTATAGAATTTATAATAAAAGAACAATGACTGTTGAAGAATCTATTCATTTCACTTTTGATGAATCTAACTCCAAAAGCTTGGAAAGAAAGGTTGATGATCTTGCAGGAACTCTTGAAGACATAAGCATTCATGAAGAGAACATGCCAGATATACTAACTCACATACCAAGCGAGACACAAAATGAACTAACCAAAGAATGGAGAGCTGCAAAACATCATCCAATTGATAACATTATTGGTGATATTTCTAAGGGGGTAACCACTAGACACTCTCTTAATAATGCATGTAACTTTATGGCTTTTGTATCTCAAATTGAATCTAAAACCATAGACGAAGCAATTAATGATGAACATTGGGGGATAGCTATGCAAGAAGAGCTAAACCAATTTGAAAGAAATCAAGTTTGGGATCTAGTCCCTAGGCCTAATGATCATCCAATAATAGGCACTAAGTGGGTCTTTAGAAATAAATTAGATGAAAGTGGCATAATAACTAGAAACAAAGCTAGATTGGTTGCAAAAGGGTATAATCAAGAGGAAGGTATTGATTATGAAGAAACATATGCTCCCGTAGCTAGACTTGAAGCCATTAGACTCCTACTTGCCTTTGCTTGTATCATGGATTTTAAACTTTATCAAATGGATGTCAAAAGTGCTTTCTTGAATGGCTATATACAAGAAGAAGTTTATGTTGAACAACCTCCTGGGTTTGAAAATGCTGAACTTCCAAGTCATGTTTACAAACTCAAGAAAGCCTTATATGGACTAAAACAAGCCCTTAGAGCTTGGTACGAAAGACTAAGTAAATTTCTCTTGAACAATAACTTTCAAAGAGGAAAAATAGATAACACATTATTCATAAAACAAAGGCACAATGACATTCTACTTGTACAAATTTATGTCGATGATATAATTTTTGGTGCTACTAACGAAAATCTCTGTAAAGAGTTTGCTATAAGCATGTAGGGAGAATTTGAAATGTCCATGATGGGAGAACTTACATTCTTCCTTGGATTTCAAATTAAACAAACAAAACAAGGAACTTTTGTGTCATAAACAAAATACTGCAAAGAATTGCTCAAGAAATTTGGCATGGACAATGCTAAAGAAATAAGTACTCCTATGGGTACATCATGCTATCTTGACAAAGATGAAAAAGGTAAATCCGTTGATGTGTCAAAATATCGACGTATGATAGGATCCTTGCTTTATTTAACAACAAGCAGACCTGATATAATGTTTAGTGTATGTATGTGCGCTAGATATCAGGCATGCCCTAAAGAATCACATCTTAGTGCCGTAAAAAGAATTATGAGATATTTGATTGGCACCTGTACCATGGGGTTATGGTATCCTAAAGGTGCATCCTGCTCTTTAATTGGATATTCTGATTCCGATTTTGCTGGATGTAAGTTAGACAGAAAAAGTACTAGCAGAACATGTCATCTTCTTGGAAACTCATTAATTTCATGGCATAGTAAGAAACAAGTTAGTGTGGCTTTATCCACTGCTGAAGCTGAGTATGTAGCGGCAGGAAGTTGTTGTGCACAAATTCTTTGGTTAAAATAACAACTTAAGGACTATGGTATTCATTTGCATAATAATCCACTAAAATGTGACAATACTAGTGCCATAAATCTCACGAAAACCCTATTATGCACTCAAGAACCAAACATATTGAAATTAGACATCACTTCATTAGAGATCATGTTCGAAAAGGTGATTGTGTACTTGAGTTCATTGATACATCCAAACAGCTAGATGATATCTTCACTAAGCCTCTTCCAACCGAAAATTTCTATTTTATAAGAAGAGAGCTAGGCATACTTGATCAATATTATGTTATTTAAATTGCTTTATAAATTATTTATTGATCTATTACTGACTTGGGCGTCGGAGCCTTTTCTTTTTGTTTTGCAGGTCTTGTGGAATAAGAAATCAGGATCTCATGAGCTTCACTTCAATATTCGAATACTATATTCGAATATGACCCTTCTGTGGTCATATATTCGAATAAATGTTCGGATACAAAATGAGTATACATGTCTTAAAAGTTACAAGAGTTAATTACAGAATTGTTATATTCGAATATGCTATTCGAATATGTCATTAACAGCACGCTTATATTCGAATAGATATTCGAATATGTCAGTCATATATTCAAATATAACTTTATCCATATTCGAATATTCTATCAAATATTCGAATACATATTCAAATATTCCATCTAATATTCGAATATATATTCGAATATGGGCATTCTTGCGCATATAAAATGATAACCTTTTTAACTCCCAAATCACACTACTCTTCTTTCTCATCTCTTGTTCATAATATCTCTGTTCCTACTTCAATTATTTTTCTCAAAAAAATCACAAAACACAAAAATGGCCTCTTCACCACCATCATCTCCTCCTGCTGCTCAATCTCCACCATCACCAACCCACAAACGCCCTCGCTTCAAACGTACCGCTGTCAACAAACCACCTTCCATACCTCGTGGGCCACGAAGTGGTTCCTCTTCCTACTCTGTTCCTTTAGCCACCGCTGGTTTTACTCTCGACTTCCAGCGATGGTTCTCCAACGCCTCACAAATCACAAAATTCCAGTCTGGGTTCTCTGACAGGAAAATTGTTGACCCACGGTGGGTTAACATGCCTTGGTTTCAATCTCAAGGCTTTTCCTTTGTCTCTTGGCTTGAAACAGACAATCTTGTGCCTTTTCTTAGTATTCAAGAAAAAGTCTATCCCAACCTCGTCCGTGTATTCTACTCCAATCTCCACTACAATTCTGAAACCTGCACAATTTCGTTTGAAGTGAAAAAGACAAAAATTCAAATCCCTCCATCTCTCTGGACTTCTCTTACAGGGCTACAATTTGAAGGAGCCCAAATATCAGGATCAACTGCCATGGGACAGTGGGCCGCCGAATACAATCCCATTCAAGCAATCGGGGCCATGTGCCATGTGAGATCTTCCTTCCACACTTCCAAAATGGGGGAATACCTCCCCACCAGCACCCTAACCATGGACTCTCAAATAGTCCATCTCATCACTGCTCGCTTCCTCCTTGGTCGCGTTGGAAACTTCACAAAAGTCCTCCATGATGACCGTCTTCTTCTCTGGGCCATCATCAAACAAAAGCCCATTGATTGGGCAAGACTGGTTCAGCATCACATGCTGAAGGGGGCAACCGGCACAACTCCTCTTCCCTATCCCACCTTGATCATGGTCATTCTTCGGCACTTCGGAGTCAATCTAGCTGATGAATACAGTACCACCATCGATGGCCACAATTTTGAAATTGGTCAATCGTTGCTATATCGGGCTGGCATTATACATGTGGGCGAAAACTGGTATATTCAGGAATTGGGGATTGAAGTCAATCGCCCAAAAGAAAACTATCTTGATATTGATCCTGAAGACATTCCTGAACCAGATCCAGCTGAATCTTCCTCCACACTTCCTCCACACTTCCAACAACTGAGTCTTCAGTTCTCTCAAATGATGGACGCGAAGTTTGAACAACAGTGTCAATATATCGATCAACGGTGTGATCAGATGGAAACCGCTCTTCGAGGAGAGATTACATGTCTTCGAGAAGAAATTGCACGAGGCAATTCAAATTTTGTATCTCCATACTCCCAATCTGCCTTTCCTACAGACCAAGGTGATGCAAGCGGGTTTCATCAACATTTTGGCGGTATCGATCTCCAAAATTTCGGGGCTCAACCAAGTCCTGACTTGGATTTTGATACTTTCAGACACCGCCTACCTCCGGCCCTCCATGACTGTTTCACAACTCTTTTCTCATCTTAGCTTAGTTTTTATTTGGGCCATATTAAAACATTTTGAACTAATTGGATATGAGTTTATTTTATTATACACAATACTTTGTCTCAAAACTATCATTTTTAATGATGCCAAAAGGGGGAGAAGAATTATAATCACTTAAATCGAGATTTTTATTATTGCTTATTACAAAATGTTTAACATATCTGTATGCATATTGACAGGGGGAGTCAAACCTCCTAAGGAGAATCAAACTTCATAAGTAAGGGGGAGTCTCAGAATATCACACGCAATAAGTGATCTGTTTCGTTTGTTTTTGTCATTATCAAAAAGGTGGAGCATGTAAATGCAAATGCTCTACGTTTAGAGTTTCGATGATTTCACAACAAACCAAGAATCAAAAGGACAAATCACGTGAATAAGCACAGTAAACAGATCTGCAACAACAAAGGGTATTTCGGAAGTTAAATTATGAATGTAAATTTGATTAAGGCTCTTTGGAATTGAAACAAACATTTTTCTAAAACGAAATTTTAGAAAAATATTAAGAGTCAAAGATAAAATCATTTTCAAAGGAAAAGACCCTCATAGAAAATATTTAAAAATTGATTGTTACTTGAAAAAGTCAAAATTAGGTGTATATTCGAATATCAAGGTTCTGGAAATAAAATTTGAAATTCCTGGCCAGTATATTCGAATATATATTCGAATATGGCTTGCCATATTCGAATACATATTCGAATATGACATGTTGCTTTGGCCTGATCACTTTTTCAGAATCTGCATATTCGAATATAACAAGAAACCTAGGCCTTGTCACCTTCCAGAACTCTTATATTCGAATACATATTTGAATATGGAACCTCCATATTCGAATATATGTTCGAATATGAAGCCTACAGAAATCATTTTGTTAACGCAGAAACACTATATTCGAATAACATATTCGAATATGATGGTGTCATATTCAAATATGACAATGCTATATTCGAATATGTAAGTGCTGTATTCGAATAGCATATTCGAATATGAAAATAAAATATGCGCAGCTTCTGATTGCTGTTTCTGCCATCTATATAAAGGGCTTCTGACTTTGAATATAAAATACCCTTGCAAGCTTAACATTGTTTTGAAATTACTTCTTATCATCAATCTCTCTAAATCAAGGGTCTTGTGCTTTAGCCTAAGGCTTACTTTGTTTTTCATATATACTATTTCTTTCATCAAAACAAAGAGCCTTAAATCAGATATATTACAACTTCAAGTTGTATCATTTACTCTTTTGAGAGTTTCAATTGTTGTGAGCTAATTCTTGTGAAGGTGTGGTATCCTTCTAAATTGTTTGAAGGTGAGGTATCCTTCGAAGTTTTCTTAGGGTGAGGTATCCCTAGATTGAGGCCTTTAAAATTGGTGGGGTATCCAATTGAGAAAGGTGCTCTTAGTCTGTAATTGTTGAAAGGTAATATAAGAAATCTCGCGTAGCGAAGATTTGTAGACTGGACGTAGGTCACCAGTGGTGTGTGACTGAACCAGTATAAAACTCGGTGTTATTCTCTCTATCCCTAAAACCCATTTTTGTTTAAGTTTATTTGATCTTCATTTCAGAATTTTATTATATTCCAATTTCATACGTCAACTAATATATCTTGTTCAAATTGTGTTATAATTTGAAACGAATTCTTGAAAATTTTTAAAGGCTCAATTCACCCCCCTCTTGAGCATAGAGGCCACTTGATTAATAGTTTCTTTCATATTATACCATGTATGTTGTAGATCTAGAGATAGACTATACTTGCATGTGGTCATTGTGAGTTCTTGTATTTAATGATTTTCGTTGGCTTAGGAGAGTCAAGGGGTTTATCTCTTAGGTTAAAGTCAATGGTTATTGAGTCAAAGTATTGATCATTAATTAATTTTGTGAAGTTTGCCTTCAACAAGAAAATAGGGAGTAGATTAATGAGGCTTTTAGAAATTCAAAGGGGGCTTTGTCTATGAAGTCCTCAGATGCATAACCAATTTGTATTCGATCTTAGATGGAACTTTAATTCTAGTTTTGCTTTTCTATGAAATCTTCTCTTGTTAGAGTATTAATTGTTGTTCTTAATGTTTATGTTGTGACTCATGTTTATGCTAGGAATAGTGAAATATGAGTGTGCTCTTGCAATTGATGCCATGGTCATTGTTAGTCTACGGATAGATAATGATGAGTATGTGGTCTTGTTGAATTCTAAGTCTTAATGCTTGTTTTAACTTAAAGTGGTCAAGAGATTGGAATCTTGTGTTAGGGAAAAGGTTAATGAGCCGAGGGATCGGTCTTTAATAAATTTAGTGAACTCGACCAACAACAAGTGAATTGGGAATATGACAATGAAATTTGAATTAATACAAAGGAAATTTTGTCTATGAAGGTTTTCGGATTCTTAATCTAATGAAATTGAGTTCCAAATGCATGTTTAGTTTAGATTTATTTTCTTATGTCAGTTATCTTTATGTTTTAACAATTCACTTACTATTCCTTTTGCCGTCTAAATTAGTTGTTAACTTAGGAACGTGATAGTTGGCCATAATCCCTGTGGACGATACTCAGTATTAACCGTTTTAATATTTATAACGATAGCGAAACACATCTACCATTTTTCATTATCAAAATATCCACTTTCTAATGTTCTCATTCCTTAGGAGCCAAATCCTCTACTTGATGAGGGTAGTCCCGTCTCTCAATTCTAACAAGTCAGACTAATTCTTTATCGCAAAAGTTTCTCATTCTTAGCCTGAGTTGTTCGTATTTGAATTCTGAATTCATTCCTTATGTCTAGCCTACTGCTCGATAGACTCAATTTGTTAAACTAAGCCCCTAGTTCAAAATCCATAATTCTTTTAACAACTTTAACCCGCACGCTATCATCGTAAAAGGGAGTGTAAAAATTCCCTTCTTAGAGTATTCGCAATGACACTAACCTTATTGGGGTACCCTTGGCAATAACACCCGAAGTTTGAAATTTGATTTGGCTATGAAGATAAAGTTACTTAATCCCTAAGGTCCATATTACTTTAAACTTGAAGTTCATCTGAACAAAATCTCACTCCAACTTTAAAGCAGCAATCGGGGAAATGATAACTGACAAAATTAGAGGTTCATAGTCTATGGTCTATCAATAACAATTAACTTGTCTAAGAGTTCAAGGAGTCAAAGTCTTAGGGATATTAAAGTCTTAGAATTCAAAGAGGAAATTGGAAAAGATCCCTTTTTATGCTCCCCCTATTCTTACCCTGAGGGGTCAATGATTAAAATTTCTGCGAGTTCTACTCTTCCCTAAAGCTCGGATTTTCCTTTGTTGTTCTGGGCTCGAGTGCAACGTGGGACCAAAGCGCTAGATATGTGAAGGGGAATCCTGTGAATTTTGCTCTTCACACAACTCTTTAACTTGATCTGAGTCTTTCCCCACTTCATAACTCTTTAAATACATCACAGCTCAACACCTTGCACTCATCGTTCATTAGTTATACATCCCTCTTGTGATACTTCCAATAACCAAGCAAAACTTGTTGAATGTGATCACACCTGAAGGTGATCAATGTAGTGTCTTTTATCATGAATGCAAATGCATAAACCAATGCAATATCGGCCTCATTCTCTTCCTCATACCAAGGCCTTAACCCATACCCTTTTTGATGAGGAGAGTTATTCACATATTACATTGGTGATTCAAGTCAATCACGCAAGTTCAATTATTAATTAATGATGAAAACATGGCTGAAAGCCCCTCAACATTGCAAGGCCATTAGCAATTCCCTTGCAATGTTAATTACATGTCAAACCTCATTCTCTTCCTCATACAAGGCCTTAAAACATACCCTTATGATGAGGAGAGCTATTTGATTTCTTAAATATAAATCTTGAAACATTCAATCCATCAATCATATGATAATTATCATAAGTCATTTACACTATTAATTATTTAACCAAAATTTCCTAAGACATCCAACACTTTTCATGAACCTTTCAAAGGCCCTATTGCATGTTTTTTAAAACATTAGAACCTATTTTCATCCATTCGAATCCTAAGAAGAGAACCATTGGGATTTCATTGCATTTTGGAAGCTAAAATGGGTCAATGATGGTGCCTAGACGCCAGAATGTGTGTCAATTCTGCCAAATCACAGGGATCTGGCGCTTGGGGCCAATCTTGGCGCCCGGGCACCAGTCACTGGTAGCCAATTTCGTGTTATCATCAAACTGCATCCTGTTGGTATTTTGGCTATAACTAGAGTTGTAGACCTCCAGATTGAGTGAAACTAAAAGCATTTGAAATCTAAGAGGATTGTCTACAACTCTTGTGAGGACGACAAAACCCAGTTCTAAAACTTTAATTGTCAAAAATAGTCACCTGTGACAGGGAAGTACACTCAACAAAACACATACTTCATTAATTGGGTCATAACTAGAGTTGTAGACCTCCAAATTGAGTTAAACCAAAGACATTTGAAAGCTATGAGGATTGTCTACAACTCGTTCAAAGACCATGATGACCAATTCTTAATAAAAGTTTTTCGAAATTCACTTCAAAGTCACAGCAGTAAAACTCAAGATTTCATCAAAGTTATGCCTTCTTTCAAAACCACCTTTTTCTTTGACGAAACTCACTTCCAAAACCATAATCCCATCAATGTAAATCATTTCATCAAACATCAAATGTGCATTCAAACAATTCAAACATCAAAATCACAATCAAACACATAAGGGGGTTCTCATCAAATCACACACCCAATTTCATTTACAAGACTCAAAACCTATTATCCTCATGATCATCTAGCTACTCTAGGTGGGGATGTGAGTTATTGGGGTTACCTTTAAAGTTTTCCTTTTCATTTGAGCTTGATTTCCCAACCTTAGTGTTTAGCTCCAAATTCTTAACCTCCTTGTCCTTTCCCCTTAGCTTGACCTTGTGATTGTGGTGTGCCTAGATACCATCCAACCATATAAACCCTAATGAGAAATTGGAAGGAAAGTCATGAATAGAGAAGAGAAAGAGAAGTTTACTTACCCAAAGCTTAAATTAGAGAAGGGTTAGGCTCAGAAACACTAGAAAAACCTACATGCAAACCATGGGTGTGAAGATTGGAGGAGCTTGTCTTAGAGAGTAGGAGGAGAAAATGATGTTTTAGAGAGAGAGTGGGCGTTGGTGCATATGAGAAGGAGAAGGGAAAGATGAGAGACTTGTGTGCTTATCTCTGTCTATACCTGGAGGAGGGACTACTTAGCAATTTTTCTAAATTTAAAAGTAGGTCCTTCCTTTCCTTTTTAGCCTCTCTTCTACATATTCTCTAAACTGTTGGTACTTGATTCTTGAATTAAGCATATACCACAATTAAATAGCTTTGAATATCATCACTAGTAAATTGAGGATTTTACAAAATTAGTTCCTTTAATGATTTAAAATACTACAAAATTAGACCGTTAAAGATTTAAAACAATATTAAATTAGCCTTAAAAACACCAAATTGCTTTATTTCTTTAATAATGGAAAAAAATTATCAAAATTGAAGGGTTGAATTTGGTTTGTCACGTCAAATTATTCCCTCATAGATTTAATATTTTATTAGATTAATTTCAAAAAATTTAAAGTACTAACAAATTAATCTCTTAGAGAATTAAAAAAGAATCAAATTATTTTTTCATTCTTTCTTAAAAGAGAGAAAAATAATATAGATTATGTAAGTAATAGGGAGTAAATAATATATAATCATTGATTTGAAAATATTTGTAGCTTACCATTGCAATTTATGTATGTATACAATTAAACTCCTTAGGAATAATTTTATGAAAAATTTCAAAAATGACTAATTCAAAGGTAGGAAAGAGTAATGGTAATCATTACATTTAAGTATTTAATGTTAGAATTCAAGTGAATTTTACATATAGATATAGATAGATAGATACTATGATATTTTCCTATAAATGAGAGATATAAGCAACACAATGTCAAGACTCGAAAATAAATTGCATTGAATAGTAATTTAAGAATTTATAACTGAACACAATTACTATAAAATACGCTAACAATTAAAAACGCATAACCATGAGTTAGATTGAAGTACACATGTATATTTATAAAGAAAAACATGATGATTTTTTTTTTCTTTTTTTGCCTCCAAAGAATAATATTCACTATTTTCTTTTACTCAAGTAGTGCTCGACAATTCTAAAGATTTAAGGATGTTAAAACTCACAATTAATTGTTTAGCTTGATTTGTTTTTATCATCATATAAGAATAATTATAAATAGGAAATGGAAGAACTAACATAAATCATTACAGAAAGAAGAGCATTAGAGAGGTATAGAACACTAGTGAAGTTTAAGACCCCAACACATATAAAACATTGCAATATAGCCATGTGCCCAACCTAAAATTTTTTGTGTAAAAAAAAACATTGCTATAAGTAGTGAATTAGTGGACATTGTCACTAATCACTACTACATAAAATTAAATACACTCCTAAACATTCTCTGAAACAATGGAATCACTAGTCTAGGATTATTTTATGTTTCACACTAAACAACATGTTTAACAAGTGTTTTTTTATTTTTAGTTTCACATGTAAGGATAAATGCACGGTTCCAACGTAACTTTCGAGAACACAGGAGAAATTGTTGAGAATGGGGTTAATTTTTATGTTGTAACCTCAAGTTTATATATGACTTTTTTTATAAGCAAATTTACTTATTAAGAAAGATGAGTATGAGAATTACTCAAAGGAAAGTTATAGGACACATTCTAATACAAAGAAATACAGCTCAGAGGGCATAAACACCAATTAAAAAATATTTGCATAATACAAGAGAAGTTCTAACTGAAGGTCAAGGCTTGATTTTAATAAAATCTATCACCTTAGCTTCATCCCAAACACCCTTTCTAATGATCATTTCATTGCCCATAATTCGCATACACCACAAAGCCACAACCCTATTAACTCACCAAATTCCTTCTCGCATTTGAAGCCACCAAGTTCCTCAACTTAGTAAATCTATAGACAAGAAGGAACCATCTAAGACATCAGAGAGCTACAAACAAGAGGAGATTGCCAACCACACATCGGATGGAAAGTGACAAGAGGCAAAAAGATGGTCACCAATCTCAAGAAACACAGAACAAAGTAGGCACCTGTTTGGTTTGTTTGATTTGAAAGCCAAGGAAGAATGTGAGTTCTACTAGCAAACTCTTTGCACAATAATTCATCAGTTGCACCAAATATGATATCATCTACATATATTTGAACAAGTAAAATGCTATTGTTTTTATGTTTTATAAAAAGGGTGGTGTCAACTTTTCCTCTTTGAAACCCTTTATGTAATAAAAACACGCTTAACCTTTAACACCAAGATCTTTGGGCTTGTTTCAAACCATATAAGTCTTTCTTAAGTTTAAAAACATGATTAGGGTATTCAAAGTTTTCAAAACCAAGAGGCTGATCAACATATACTTCTTCTTGAATTTAACCATTTAGAAAAGCACTCTTTACCTCCATTTGATATAATTTAAAATTCATGATGCATGCAAATGCAAGTAATAATCTAATGGCTTCTAGTCTAGCAACAGGAGCATATGTTTCTTCATAATCTATCCATTCTTCTTGATTATGTCCTTTTGCAACTAGTCTAGTCTTGTTTATAGTGATTATGCCATATTCATCTAGTTTATTCCTAAAGACCCATTTAGTCCCTATTACTCGACGATTATTAGGCCTAGGGACAAGTTCCCATACTTGGTTTCTTTCAACTTGTTTCAACTCTTCTTGAATAGCAATTGCCCAATGTTCATCATTAATAGCTTCATCTATGCGGTCAGGTTTTATTTGAGAAACAAATGCCATATGATTACATGCATCCCTAAGTGCATTTCTAGTTATTACCCCTTTTGAGATATCACCAATGTTGTTGTCAAGGGGGTGATGCTTAGAGATTCTCCACTCCATTGGTAGATCCTTATGAGGCTCATTTGAAACTTGAGGTTGAAGAGATTCTTTTGGTTTGGCCTTTTCATCCTGCTTCTTTTCTTCAAGATTCATGCTTTCCAAAATATCTGCAAGATCATCAACTACCTTTCCCAAACTTTTTGGATTAGACTTATCAAAGGAAACATGAACCGATTCTTCAACCGTCATTGTTCTTTTGTTATAAATTCTATAAGCCTTGCTAGTTATAGAGTAGCCTAAGAATATTCCCTCGTCAGCATTTGCATCAAAATTTCCTAAGTTATCCTTTCCATTGTTTAGAACAAAGCATTTGCATCCAAAAACATGTAAATGAGAAACATTTGGTTTTCTACCTTTGTAAAGCTAATAGGGTGTTTTCTTCAAAATAGGTCTAATGAGAACTCTATTCATGACATAACATGCAGTACTAACTACATCTGCCCAAAAATACTTTGGAAGGTTTGTATCGTTAAGCATCGTTCTTGCAAGCTCTTCTAAAGAGCATTTTTTTCTCTCCACAACATTTTGTTGTGGTGTCCTTGGGGCCGAGAAATTATGTTCAATTCCATGTTTGTTACAAAACTTTTCAAAGAAATGATTTTCAAACTCCCCACCATGATCACTTCTAATGCAAGCAATTTTTAAATCTTTTTCATTTTGAACAACTCTTGCTAATATTTTAAATACAGAAAAAGTTTCATTTTTATGAGATAGAAAGATGGTCCATGTGAATATAGAGAAATCATCAACTATAACAAGAGCATAATAATTACCACCAAAACTCATAGTCCTAGAGGGTCCAAACAAGTCCATGTGTAAAAGTTGTAGAGGTCTAGAATTAGAAGTAACATTTTTAGACTTAAAGGAAATCTTTGCTTGTTTTCCCTTTTGACATGCATCACATAACTTGTCTTTTTTAAACTTAAGCTTAGGCAAACCAATAACTAAATCTTTTGAAATTAGTTTGTTTAAATGATCCATATGAATATGAGCAATTCTTCTATGCCATAGCCATGAGTCTTCCTCTTTAGTAATAAGACATTGTACATTTGAGGAAATATCATCTAAGTTAATCATGTCAATATAATTAACCCTATGACCAATGAATTTAATCACATTATCTTCTTTTCCTTCTATGATACAAGCATTTGAGTCAAAAGTAATTTTATTTTCTTTATCACAAAGTTGACTAATGCTAAGTAAACTATGTTTTAATCCTTGAACATATAAAACATTATCAATAGATGTTGAAGGAGTCTTACCAACTTTCCCAACACCAAGGATTTTCCCTTTGTTGTTATCTCCATATGTGACATCCATTCTCCTTGAGAGTTAGAGAGGAAAATTTTGATTTGTCTCCAGTCATATGTTTGGAGCAACCACTACTAAGATACCATCTGGAGTGCTTTGCCATCAAACAAACCTACAACACAATTTAACACTTAACTTTAGGTACCCATATCGTCTTGGGTCCTTGAATGTTAGTTTTGGGGAGGGTGCCTCTTGGAACCCAAATCTTGCATCCATTTTTAACACCATTCTTTCTTATATTGCAAGTAGATGCACTATGTCCATTTCTACCACAATATATACATTTAATAAATGGGCTAGTAGACATGTTATAAGAAATAAAGAAATTCTTGTAACGCTTTTGTTGTTTTGAAGGATCATATCCTAATCCTGCTTTATTGAAATGACATCCTTGTTCTCCAAGCAATATATTCAAGTTATCCCTTGCCATGATAAATTTTGCTAAAGCATTTTTCAAATCCTCAACTTTTTTTTGTAAAGTATTACAAGATCTGCAAGGTGAGGGCTCTTGAAAATTACAAGTAGTGCATGTGTGATCAATTGGTTCTAGTGATATTTTTTCAATGCTTAACTTGTTTAACACTTCATTAAGATTTGAAACCTTTTCTTCTAGAAGAGAAATAATTTTTTGTGATTTCACAAGTTTCTTAGCAAGATTTAAGGATTCAACATGCAATTTTTCAAAAGCTTCTTGTAATTCATCATAACTAGGATTAAAAGGGTCTAAGTCATTTACCTCATTTTCATCAGCATCTGCCATGAGACAAAGATTGGCTTCCTCATGTTTGGATTCATCTGATGAGTCCATATCATTATCTTCCCAAGCAATGTAAGCTCTTCTCCCCTTCATTTCTTTGTAAGGCTTTTTCTCATGCTTCTCCATCTTCTTTTGATAGATTGGACAATCCAGCTTTATATGTCCGGGCTTGCTAAATTCATAGCAAGTTAGGGTTGCATTTGTTGTTTCTCCTTTGTTGAAGTTTTTCTTGGAGTTAAAGGGTGGTCCTTTTTTACTTCCTTTCTATTTAAGGAATTTTTCAAATTTCTTCACAAGAAGAGTTAGGTTTTCAAACATCTTCATCTTGAATAGGAGTAGATGTTTCTTTTAAGGCAATGGTCTTCTTCTTTTTGACGCTTTCCTCATGTGGCTGCAACCGACTTAGTTCAAGTTCATGGTCTGGTAACTTTCCAAAGAGAGTTGCAAGAGTCATGGTAGCAAGATCTCTAGATTCTGCAATTGCCATGACTTTGGGCTGCGAATTTCTGTTCAAACATCTCAAAAGTTTGTTAATAAGATCTTCATTTTGAAATTTTTTTCTAAAGTAACGAGATGATTTACTATATGTGTAAAAAAAATTTTCACGTCTTGTATGCTTTCTCCCTAATTCATACTAAACAAGTCATACTCTCGAGTGAGAGAATTAATTCTAGCCCTTTTTTACTTCGTTAGTTCCCTCATGAGTAACTTCTAAAGTTTGCCACATTTCTTGTGCAGATTTGCAATTTGAAATTCTAAAGAAGTCATCAATCCCTAAGGCCGATGTAATGATATTTTTCGCTTTCAAATCATATTGAACCTTTTTCTTATCATCATCACTCCATATACTTCTAGGTTTTTCTATTTCTTTCCGCGCAGATGTATACATCAGAATGAATGGTCCATTTTCTATAGCATTCCATATATCCAAGTCAATAGCCTCGATAAAAATATTCATTCTAACTTCCTAATAGGAATAGCCTTTCGTATTAAAAGAACTTTGAAAAGAGGCCATGTTCTTGAGGCTGTGAAGCCCTTAAAACAAGAACCAAGCTCTGATGCCACTGGTTGGACAAGGGCCTCTATGCTCAAGAAGGGGAGGGGGGTGAATTGAGCGTTTAAAACTATTCCGAAAATCTTTACAAAACTGTTTTTATCGAGATTTATGAATTCGGATAGATGAAGTGAGATGAAGAACAATGTTATACTAAATATAAAATATGTAGAAAATGAAGAGTTATAGATAGAGAGAATCAAACAAACACAATTTCTACTGGTTTAGCCACTAAACCTCCTTGTGGCCTACGTCCAAATCTTCAAGTCTCGTCCGAATTTTTTATTAACTTTCTAAGCTTTAATAGGCGCTTGTATCCTTTATAAGATTGAGCACTTCTCACACCTTGGGATACCGCACGCAAGTGCTTAAGCCTCACACACTACAAGAATACTCGTAAATAGGGTAAAAGCCGACGCAAAACTAAAGTTAGCGGTGGCCTAGCAGCGGGCATGGGTCCGACGCTATTGTGCAAGCAGCTAAAATTTTTCGGAGGTCTGGCCGCTGCTACTTTTTCGAGTAGCAACTAAAAAAATTAGCAGCGGCGGCCTAGCCGACGCTAATTTATTTATTTATTTTCGCGGTGGCTTGGCCTCGGCTAATTAATTAATTTATTTTATTTTTTTTAATTTGGACCTGATTATTTTTTTTCATAAATTTAATACAATATAATAATCATCAAACAATATAATAATAATCATCTGAAACAACATCATAATAATAGATAAATAAAAACTGATACATAGAATGAAAATAAAGTGCATGAAATACAAAGGTTTCAGTATTTTCAAAATAAATCCAACTATCCATTCGATCAAACAAACTAATAAAACTAGCGCTGACGACATCTGCACTTCTGATCACAAAGGTCAAAATATTTTTAAGACTCTATATGGATTGTAGATAGTGGGGCCACTGATCATATTTGCAATACTTTACATGCTTTTGTTCATTATTGTGCTATATCTCCCATATCTGTTCGATTTCCAAATGATGACTATTCTGTTGCAAAATATAAAGGCAGAATTTATTTCTTGAATGAATTTTACCTTGATAAGGTTTTGTATATCCCTGATTTTAAGTTCAACATACTTTCTGTTAATAGAATTGTATCTGACCTTAATCTTGCTATTAGCTTTGATAAGTTTTCTTGCTATTTGAAGGACATGGCATTGAAGAAGATGATTAGACTTGCTAAAGTCAAGAATTGTCTCTATCTTTTTGAAAAGTTTTATGATACTGATACTTCTGCTTCTCTTACGAATTCTTTTAATGCTACTTATCAAATACTATTTTTAACCTTTGAAATTTTCGATTAGGGCATGCATCATACTTTGTTTTGCATACTGTTAAAAATCAGTTTCCTTATGTTTCTTTCAAATCAAATATTTCATGTGATCACTGCCACGCTGCTAAACAAAAAAAGTTATCTTTTCCAAATTTTAATCACAAAACTGATAGCCTTTTTTTGCTTATACATGTTGGTAGATGGGGTCCTCTTAAGCATAATTGCACACATGGTCGTTGTTATTTTCAGTCCATAGTTGAGGATCATTCTTGTTAAACTTGGGTTTTCTTTATGAAATCTAAATCTGAAACTAGGTCTTTGCTCCAAAATTTAATCACATATATGAAAACTCAATTTAATCTTTCTGTTAAAATTCTTCGTAGTGATAATGGATTGGAATTTGCCATGCATGAATTTTATGATAAACATGGTATAATATATTACACCTCTTGTGTAGAAACACCATAATAGAACTCAGTTGTTGACAGAAGACACCGACATGTTTTAAATGTTACTAGGAGTTTACTATTCCACTCTGGTGTTCCTACTATTTTTTAGTGTTACGCAATAGCTCATGCTGTTCTGTACCTAACAAGGTTCTTAAAATGGAATCCCCTCAAAAGTTATTGCATGGTGAGCCCCCTACTCTTTTCAATTTAAAAGTCTTTGGGTGCTTGTGTTATGCTACCACAATCAACCCAAATAGAAATAAACTTTATCCTCGTGCACATAAAACTGTTTTTCTTTGTTTTCAAAAGGAAACTAAAGGATATATTATTTTGGATTTAGATAGACAAAATATTTCTCTCTGCAGAAATGCTATTTCTTATGAAAATGATTTTTCTTATAGGTCTATGCAACCAAGTCATGATGCATATGATCAAAATATGTCTTCTAAGCATGATTTCTTGAAAACCTTTGTTGTGGACCGAAATTAAGAGATATCCAAGTCGTGACTACCATGTCGGCCACGATATCATAGCTATTATTGATATTGAGCTAGACTCAGAGACAACGCCCTTGAGGTCAAAGATATAACCTACACACCCTAATAACCTTTTATAAATATAACACATTACATTATTCCAGGTAAGCTATTAATCTAATATAATTATTCTAACCATAAACGGGCACTGACTTGAGCATCGAAGTGTTTGTAGGTCCCCCACCCGCCGTCGGAGCACCTAGAGACCGGACTTCCTGCCGTGGATCCCGTCAACGTCAACTTCGTTCCTATATTTTTCGAACGCAACATTGGCGCCGTCTGTGGGGAAAGGTAAAAGGTTTCCCATCCTCTCCATGGCTAACACCATTGGAAGAAATCTGAATGGGAGACAAGAAAATATAAAGAGAACATAAGTGAAATTGAAAAGCAGTAAACAGAAAATTTGGGTTTTGAAATAGAAAATTATGAAATTTCGAATATCCATGGCTTTCGCTCACGTCTTCTTCGATGTCACTAGTGCATATTGTTCCATAATCTTGATCGAGCTCAGACCACCGCTATACGCAGAAGCCACGCACCCACCGTCACCACCATTAATGGCCACGCGCATCACCGTCACCATCATCACCTCCGACGATGAAAAATAAATAGCTCCGTACACCGCCGTGATGTCCGACGACGAGATTGACTGCCCCGAACACCACCGTGATGGCGGCAACCACCCGTCACAGCAGTGCTGCGATCCAGGTTCGAAATAAAGGCAGAATAAAATTCCATGTGCGCATCATCATTTAGTTGAAGAAAGAACAGTTGCAGCTCTGAATTTTCCTTCACGCTACTAGGTTAGGGAAGACAGGTGGTGCGCTTAGCAAAATTGTCAAAGGCCCAGGTGGCTATAAAAAAAAAGAAGAGCACCCAGGAACAACAAGGCCTAGTCAAGAAAAATAAGAATGGCGCAGCAAGTAAAAACGTAGTCAACAATAAGAAAATAAGGAGAGAACAAAAAAGAGGGTGGTGTGTGTAGCAAAAAATGACATTCCGTTCAGAAAAAAATGGTAGAGGAAGTGGGCCTGATCAGCAAACAGCATACAAAGATGGTGGTGTATCTAGCAAAACACATCATCTTGGTTTTAAAAACAGGAGGTGGTGCAGGCAAGAAAAATGAAGAGCTTAGTTTGAACAAAAGGACTACATTGGTTCAAAGAATACCTTGTCGATCCAGAAACCATCCCTGTTCCACAGATAACAATTTCAGTTCATAAACCATACTCATTCCAAAGTCCTTGCCGGGCTAGCACGAGGCGGAAGCATGAATGTGTGGAGCTTTCAAAGGTATGAACTATTATGCAGTATTACTGAACTTGTGCAAGGTACAATCTATTTTAGTTTATATGCTTCATGCTAAATATTTATATATCATAGTAATGTCTAACGCTACACGGTAGAATTATCTTAATATGATATGCTAGCATCCATTACATAGTTTGTGCCATATCTCCTGCTAAATTGTTGCTTCATTATTTACATACTAGCATTTACAATATTGTCTATTTTTCTCTACATATGTTAGCATCAAAAGACTGTTATTGGCACAATACTTTCTGATTAATGTTTGTATTATGATATTACTCAATGACCAATATGCATGGATGATAAGTGGTAGGACCAACATGAAAATCACGTCAGTCAACTATATACTACTAGTGGAGCCTTGTTTTTATATGTAAACAGGTGAAAGTCAGGTCATTATTGAAATTCGAAAGGGGAAATCCCTCCAAAAAGAGGAAAGCAAGATTGCCATTAGTTCTTTTCTTTATAAAAGTCTCTTTTTTTCAGTACTCTTGGCTACTTACAATTATGCATGTTTTGTCTATAAATTTCTTGAGATGCAGAAAACTTAAATGACGGCGGCAAAGATATCGTGGAACAAACACTAGAGAAACCACATCAAACGAAAGCAATGATCAAAATAAACTCAGAAAAAATTTCCAAGATAAATATATCGTCATTAAACAAGGCCTCTCCGAGACATCCATCAACAAAGAAGATGAAAAAGGTCACTACGGTCATCAAGGTCTCTTTGACACTACCATTTACAAGAAAGTGAGAAAGATCACTACGATGACCAAGGTCTCTTCATAAGAAGATGACAAAGTTCACATCTACAAATGCCGGTGATCAAGGTCTCTTCCTAAGAAGATGACAAAGGTCACATCTACAAATGAAGACGATTAAGGCCTCTTAAGGCCATCTACAAACGAAGACGATCTACAAACGATGCTGATCAAGGCTCTTAAGGCCATCTACAAACGATGATGATCAAGGCCTCTTAAGGTCATCTACAAAGCGGCGAAGTATGTCTCTTAAGGCTATGTCAAAGTTACGATCAACAAATATGCCTCTTAAGGCTATTTCAAAGCGACGGTCAACAAATATGTCTCTTATGGCTATGTCAAAGCAACGATCAACAAATATTCCTCTTAAGGCTATGTCCAAGCGACGAGTCAACGAATATGCCTCTTAAGGTTATTCCACAAACAGAAAGGAAGACCAACAAATATGCCTCTTAAGATTATTCAGCAAAAAAAATGAAACACATAGATAGAAAACAAATATGCCTTTTAAGGCTATTCAAGAACAACAAGTCGTTTCTAAGCAAATAGCTACGACTACAAGTAAACTCTACAAAACGAGATTAGCACAGCTTACAAAATGACATATTAAAGTCAGCAGAAAAATGCAATGTAGAAATATAAGCTCTACTTAAAGCACAAAGATGTAAATCTCCAACTATCAAACAACAAATTAAAGGCAAAAGTCTGAGATCACAAAATGTGGCGAGATTTAAGATACAGGTACTCCGAAGTACATGAAAAATATTTTTTCAAAGTTAAAAGCTCGAAACAGAGAGCTATCAACAAGGGACGCTTTTAAGGCTAACCCTAAACAATTAAGATCTCCAAAGGACGCCTTTAAGGCCAACCCTCAACAACAAGATCAACAAAGGGATTCCGCCAAGGGTAACATATATCAACGACATCAGAACGGCATGCCGCCAAAGCTAACACATATCAACGAAATCAAAAAGGGATGCCGCCAAGGCTAACCCATAGCAAGATTACAAAGCTAGAAAGGCTGTGGCTACGGCAAACCAAATTCTATAAATCTGAGATGAGGAAAAATCAAAGCGCAATGGTTATGGCCAACCCGGTTCTACACAAGCTTGAAGATGGTGGTGACCATCCTAGTCAACACGATCCCAAAAGAGAAAACAACAAAGAAAAGCCTATGGCCATCTCAGGACGAAAAAGTACTTGGACCTAATTCGACGAGGCTATAACCATCTTGGGATGACAATCTACTGGGATATCCCATAAGAAGGCCATGAGCCATTTCGAGAAAAATACTTGGATCAAAGTTGAAAAGGATATGTGTTATCTCGGGACGTTCTCTCCTCGTGATTCCAAGAAGAGACACAGGCCACTCTAAAAAAAAGTTCTTAGGAATAAATTTGAAGAGGCTACTTGCTATCTTAGAATGTTCTTCCCCAAGATAATAATAAGGCCAATGGCCGTTCCAGGATGGAAGTACCCCAGGACAATATCTACGAGGCTAATAGCCATTTCGGAATGAAAATTCCCCGAGATAGTACAGAGGAGGCCATAGGCCATACCGGGAAAAGAGTTTCCCGAAAAATAAGTAAAAGAATTGGTCAAAAACCAAAGCATGCAAGAAGCACAAAGGTTCATTACAGAAGAAATTTTGAAGTGATTAGAAAAGTAAAATTAAATGACAAAGTCGTTAGAAGGTAACCAAAGAGGCTTTGGCTTCACCGGCATCAGCACCATGATCTTCTGGAGGGCCAAAGATCAAAAGAAGCAAACACCTGCTAAGTTGAGTTGATTATCGAGATTTATAAATCGAAGTATCTTAACACAATCCTTGAAGGCATCGGCACCTCTTCCCTCGAGGAGACCTTGAAGCTCATTCACAAGGCAAGTCCCAAATTCGGGTTTAAGATGTTATACAAAAATAGAACTTAACTAGACAAAAGTGAAAGATATAGGCGAGAAGCTCACAATGCTATCAACAGCAAGCACATAAAGATCGGTATTCAATAGATCTGGCATGAATAACCCAAAGATGATAGGTTGCTCGAAACAGCTTGTCAACTTGGGAGACTACAGTTTTACATAAACAACTTCGGACATGCACAGTCTATTTCCGCAAAAATATTTTGATTAGTACATCTCAGCCAAGTACATCTCAACAATTGACCCAACTCGGCTCCAAGACCACGTTGATTCTAATAGGGACCAAGTCCCTAATTTGAAGAAGATAACCTCTGCAAGATCGTTCATCCCGACAGGACTTTCATTGAATTCTTTGATAATGAAGTTTATGTCAACCCAAAACAAAGGGTTTAAGGTTAACGACCATCATGAATTAAAAGCCTTAACAAAAAGGTTATTCAACTCCTATGTTGAAGGATTATAAAGAATTGATGATTGGTGGGAATCCTGAACCATTAGCAAATGATCACATAGTCTTAATATTTAGGAGTTGTAAGATCATATATTTAAAGGTCCATCCTCTATCTGAGGGTTATAAATTTAGCAGCCAATGCAAACAAATGTCTATGGCTCCTTAAAAGAAAGGGGATAACTAGGCCAAAGGGCCCATTTTCATAGTGGAGATACATATATTTAAAGAGAATATTGCTAGGGATGTCCCGAAAGAAATCGAGGTAGGCTTGAAAAAAGCCAACAAAGCTTACTCACTATTAGTAGAGAGTAAAAAAAATACGTACGTCACATCCAGGCTGAAATTTCGGGATGATGCTGATCTTTGAAAAATTTTGAGATGAACTGATATTCAAGACGACATTGAATGAGATTCACAGAGTATGGGATGCCATCGGTATCCGATATAGCTTCAGCAATAGGAGTTGACATAAATTTAGATCACCAAGATGGTAAAATACCTCCTGGAAATATCATATCACACAGAACAACATCAGTGTCGGTAGAGTCAGTGAACAAATATATCTAGGGGTTCCAGTAAAAAGTGGATAGCAACAACCTTAAATTGGGGATCATAATCCCATATCCATATTAGTGATGTAGAGGATCATAGGTCCCATGCCAAGGTGAAAAGGACTGAAAGTTTCAGTTGAAAATCATGTGCTCATAAAGGAAAACAACAAACTCAAGAAAAAATCATGTGAAGTCTTAGCATATCGTCAGAGATGAAATGTTTTAATCTGACATGACATTCACGTCAACCAAGTATAATAGAAACAAATTTTTACTTTCAATGAAACACCGACTCAAAGGCAATTATAATCTAATGAAGAGTTTCACTTTCAATAGAGTATCAACTTGGAGCATAATATTATAGCTGATATGCAACAAGTCAACTAGAAAAGACATAATTATCTAGTGGCATGAATTTTACAAGACTCTGAGATCTACGATGATAGAACATATAAAAAATCATAAAAGGATCACCCAACTCTAAGGAACTAAAAGAACTAAGCGAAGAAACAATTCATCTTACGAGATGCAATTAGAAGTTCAAGTGATGCAATTGAGTTAGAATTCTACTCCCGGTAGAACACAATCGTGGAGGCAATAAAGAAATCATTATAGTGATCAACCATGAAAATAATTCATCTACTCACAGATGGAGGGCAATTCATCGAGTCTGAACATGTGAAGTTTGAAATTCAACATCCAACCCGA
This sequence comes from Cyamopsis tetragonoloba, assembly GCA_037177725.1. Classification (NCBI taxonomy): domain Eukaryota; kingdom Viridiplantae; phylum Streptophyta; class Magnoliopsida; order Fabales; family Fabaceae; genus Cyamopsis; species Cyamopsis tetragonoloba. The sequence continues at coordinate 32,499,526 of CM074125.1, read as the reverse complement.
CATACGAATCGAGAATATGAAGCTTCGAATATTGAAGTTAAGAAACTAAATTAAGCCAAGGCAAATGAGAATTCTTGAAATTCTAGAAATGAACTCCTAATAAATAAAAGAGCAACAGAGCTAGAAGACTTTAAACATCCCGGATTGCGGGATCGACAACGACCCAACTTGGATACTTAAAGACGCTGACTTGCTTGCAGAAACTCGCTGGCTTGGGAGCTTCTTTTGTGGACCAAAATTAAAAGACATCCCGATCATGAATACCATGTCAAGCATGATATCATAGCTATTATTGATATTGGGATAGACCCAAAGACAAGGCCCTTGATGCCCAAGATATAACCTGCAGACCCTATTAACCCTTTATAAATATAACACATTACACTATGCCAGGTATGCTAATAATCTAATATAATTACACTAACCCTAAACAGGCACTCACTTGAGCGTTAGAGTGTTTGTAGGTCCACCACCCACTATCGTGGAGCGCCGCCAAAGCACCTAGAGACCGGACTTCTTCCCGTGGATCCCGTCAACGTCACCTCCTATCCAAGTACCTCTATTTTATGTCGTTCCTATATTTTTCGAACGCAACACCTTTTCTTATGAACCCTTGGTGTTGGAGGCATCCCATCCTACATCAACACAACCTACTAATGTAGTGTCTGATACATCTGATGATACGCTCACCCAAAACTCTGCTGATAATGATTCCTATGTTAATAATACATGTGGTAATTCCCCTGGTACTCTTTCTATTCCTTGCCAATCTACGTGACATAAAATTGCTACAAAAGACACTTACTTAAAAGATTTTCATTGTTACCATATTCAAGGTAAAACTCCTTCATCTTCTTCCGCTGTAAGGTATCCTCTTTCACATTTTATTGGTTATGATGGATTGTCTATGAAATATGCTAGTTTTGTTCTGAATATAAGCTTACAAACTGAACCAAAGAACTATAATTATTCTATTATATATCCTGAATGAATTGATGCCATGAATCCTGAACTATCTGCGCTTGTTAGAACAAATACTTGGACTCTCGTTCACTTACCTAAGAATAAAATGCCCATCGGCTCTAAATGGGTTTATAAAATCAAGTACCATTAAGACGGTACTATTGAACGTTATAAAGCCTGTTTAGTTTCCAAAGGGTATACTCAAGTGGAAGGAAAAGACTATTTTGACACCTTTGCTCCTGTAGCAAAGTTAACTGCCGTTAGAATTTACTTTCCATTGCTGCTGTTAAAAACTAGCACTTATACCAGCTTGCCGTTAATATGTGTTTCTCCATGGAGACCTCCATGAAGAAGTTTATATGACCCCTCCGCAGGGGTTAGTTGTTTCTAGTTCTAACATGGTTTGCAAATGGAACAAAAGTCCTGATGGTCTTAATAGGCTAGCCGTATGTGGTTCGAAAAATTATCTTGTTTTCTAAAGAAAATGAATTTGATAAAATCCTTGTATGATAAGTCTCTTTTTATTCGTCATACTGCCCATTCCTACATTGTCATCTTAGTCTATGTTTATGATTTATTAATTTGTGGGGATAACGCTACTGATATTGCTACTTTAAAAACCTTAATGAATACTCATTCTCAATTTAAAGATCTTGGTGAATTACGCTATTTTTGGGGTCTGGAAATAACAAAATCAAAACTGGGGATTTCAATTTCTCAGCGTAAATACACGTTGGACTTACTTGAGAATGTTGGCCTTCTTGCAAGGAAACCAGTTCGCACGCTTATGGTGAAAGGCGCTATGAAGGTCAATAAAGCCTCCATCCCCTTTGCTGATCCTGGCTACTGCAGATTGGTTGGAAAGCTTCCGTATCTCAACACCACAAGACCCGATATAACGTATGCAGTGCATAAACTCAGCCAACTTATGAAGAATCCTTAACAAGATCACCATACTACTACCATACATGTTTGGCGCTACCTAAAGAACAATCTGGGACAGGGCATTTTTTATGTCGTTGGTAACATTTTACAATTAAAGGGTTTTAGTGATTCTGATTGGGCCACTTGCCCACAAAGTAAGTGCTCTGTTAGTGGTTTTTGTATATTTTTAGAAAAATCTCTTATATCTTTGAAATCTAGGAAGCAAGGGCGTGTATCCAGATCATCTTCTGAATCCCTACTAGCGCCACTTGTGAAATATAGTGGCTAGATTACATTTTAAAAGACTTAGGGATTAGTTATATTTCTCCTGGGTAGTAGTTTTGTGACAATAATTCTGCTAGGCACATTGACCACAATGCTATTTTTCACGAACGAACGAAATACATAGAAATTGACTGTCACATCATTCGCAAAAAACTGCAAAAGGGTCTTTTTATAATGTTACCCATTGAAAGTGCTCATCAGTTAGTATATATTTTAACAAAACCACTTGAACCTTCACCCTTTGAGAATATGCTCTCCAAGATGGGAATATTAAATATATTCTGCAGCTTAAGGGAGGGTGTTGGAGATATAAAATTATTTCTTTATGATTTTGGTTTTGGGCGTGCTTCTATTTTTTGGATGCATTGCTTGCGCCTCTTTTGGGTCTCTAGCCTTTCCTTGGCCCATTAGGGTTTTATTGCTTTGGCTTTTATAAAGTCATGTATTCCCTTTTTGTAATCAATCAACTTTTTCATTTTTCCGTTTTTCTCTCGCGTTTAATGCCGCTTTAATTGTTGAGGGAAGTCCATAATTTTGAGTGAAGCTCCTTCGCCTCTGATGCCCTAATTTGCATTTGAGAGAGAGAAAGTTGAGGTTGAGTTCTTGGTTGCAAATTAGGATTTCAAAAGGTAGCGAACTTGTCCATGCCAACATTGACCGAAGGGAGAGGGCGTCAAAAACGGAGATTAAGGAGGCAGATCTCCAAAGGTAGAGATTGTTGCAAAGGAGGAAGTTTTGGCAATAGAGAAGAAGAAGAGAAGGAGGACTTAATAACAATATTTACACATGAGAAAAACAACTTACAACTTACAAAAACTACACCACCATGCTCTAGTTAAAAAGACTAGACCATCATAAAAGCCACCAACTTTTCCGTTATAGTTTTTGTGTCTAACATCATCGTTGTTGAATTTTCATCATTATATCTAAAGTCTCTTATTAAAATTTTCATCATTTCCCACGAAGGGAATCTTCCTCTCTTTCCATGATACACATAACTTATAAAAGAACGGACAATGGAGTCAAAGCTGAAAACTTCAAACCACTTTGTTCTAAACACAATTTATTAAACAAAAATAATTTTTAGAGAGAAGCAAAAGACGACAAGTACTAAAAATTGGATTGAGGGAAGAGAAGCGGGACTTGTGATTTTGGTTGTCGTAGTGGGAATTACTCCCTCTAGTCTTTATTATAAGACACATTTTAGGTGAATTTTGTGGTCCTTTTTATAAGACATTTCACAAATCCCATGATATCGTTATGGTTAATTTTATTTGCCCATATTGAATTCTTTAACTTTAGTGTAACAAGGGTTTTTCTAACCTGTGCAATATTGCACAGGTTAAGCAACTAAAGATTGAAAGAAAGAACATCATTAATTGTATATTAAATATAATCCCATTAAAATTTTGTTTTTTCCAAGAAAAACTTTCCACCTTTGGTTTCTTAACCTGTGCAATAGAAACATCCTTGTAACAATTATGAAACACAATTTTCAAAGATGGGTAAAACTGATATATCACACAACTTTTTGCGGGATTTGATGCAACTAACTAACTTTATTAGTATGTGTAATTTACGTAAATATACTACGTTATATTAAGGACCACATGGAGTACATTTAATGGGGATAACAGTTAAAATTCAATCAAATTAAGAAAAGGAAAGAATTCATAAATAGGTAAGAACATTGCAAATTCAATTCCTACAAAGGTTGTTATTGGTTGTTATTAAAATTCATGTAGCGTGAACACAATTGCTCACCCAACATCACTACACCCATCATATTCTTTTCTTTCTCATCACAATGTTATTATTATTATTATTATTTTTATTATTATTATTATTATTAAAGGGTGGTCAAGACGAGTTTTGAAACGGAGGATGGTTGGCCATTGAAAGCGACTACAAGTACACGGTAGTACTAATTATTTTCTTAAGGTTTTTTCATTTGGAAATCAAAGTTAGTAATAAAACGGCAAAGGCCTATTAAAATGACAGAGTCGCAAACATGGTGATGGATAAGAACTTGGATGAAAATGATACTCTCTCTGAGGCAAATCACAACTAGGCTAAAAAAAGAAAATAAAAAAGCCAATGTGACTTGAGGGAGAGTGTTTGCTGAAAAAGTCTCATGTTGCCTAGGATAAGAGCTATAATAGAAGTATAAGGCCATAGGCAACCCTCTCCTCGTGAGCTAGCTTTTGAGGAGAGTTAGGCCTATATCATTTCTAGATGGTATCAGAGCCTATCCAGAAAAAAAACATAGGGCAAAATTAAAAATTCAACAAAAAAAGGAGCACAAAGTCCAGGGAAAAGAAAAAACAAATGCGTAATGGTGGAAAAGAAAAAGAAGAGAGATGATAGAAACAACAAATTTAGGAATGCTTTCCTTTTCATAATAAGGGTTATGAGTGGAAAATAAGAGAGATGATAGAAAAACAAAGAAAATGAAGAAAAGAAAAAAGAAAAAAATGATAGATAAATAAAATCGTTAAAAATAAATACTAGTGTAACATGAGTATATTTTTTCAGATTTTAATTTTGATACCCTCTACAAGACTATATCTATATAGTACTCATTTTGGTCACATTAATGATGTATGAGAATTAATTTATTTCATTTGTTTGAATAATATCAGTACTACAGAATATTTTTCGGGTCACTTTAATGATGTATCTAAAAAATTTGTTTAAATTAACTCAAAGGAAACACATATAGTAGTGGAGATAAGCAAAGACCCTTGCTCACACATCACGAGTTGAAAAAGGCTACAAACGTATTTGCAAGGAACGAAAGTCTATCTAAGGACATTGATGAAAATGAAGTCCTCAACCATCTTACATCGAAATCCAATGAGGGACTTTCGTTACTTTCAATTAGTTTATAGTCTATAGCCTTTTTCAACTCAAGAATAGAGTGTATGGGACTTGGCGAATAAGAACAATGTGTTTTCTCTAAATCCAGAAGCTTCCAAGCCTTTTTTCCCTCACAAAGATCTGCATTGAGATCCAATTGCAAAGGCAAATTGAGAACAAAGAAATTCCACATGATGTCAATCTAGAAAAACTTTAGTATAGAGGTATGTTCTTTCTGCCTACTACCCACCTTTCATTAACATAACCACGAAACCGCCATAATACAACGAAAAAGTATAACCGAATTTACAGAATTGAGAAGTGTTGGCGGAAAGCAGGTTAGTAGATAAATATTTTTAATTTCATGATACTTTGATTATCTGTCTTTCTGATTCTTGACTTCATTTTGCGTATCTGATGACTTATTATTCCTTAACCAGGTTTCAAAGTATGTGGTTTTCTATTCGTTAGATGCGACAACGAATCAGGACCAAGAACAAGGTAATTATTCTTCTTTTCTTCTGTAATAGTAGAAAATTTGACTCTCAAACGTTTTCCATTTGTTAAATCATCTCAATTGAAGCACTAATGGGGATAAGCCAAGATCCTTGCCCCCAAATCATGAGTTGAAAAAGGCTACAGACGTATTTCAAAGGAACGAATGTCTATCTTGTTTTGACTTTGATTAAAATGAAGTCCTCAACCATCACTTATATCTAAATCCCATGAAGTACTTTTTTTACTTTCAAATACTCTATAGCTTTTTTTCAACTCAAAGGATAGAGGGTATGGGTCTTGGCTTATCTCCACTATCATCACCATGTTTGCTCTAAAGATAACTAACTAAATTGAAAGTGATGGGTCATATTTGTTTCTGCTACTGAAGAGAAGAAATATAAACACCTCGTACAGGGTGTAGGTTCATTGTCACATGTAACAAATAGACATCGACAAACTTTGAAACCTTTGTAAGGAATAGTTTGCCATTAGATACACAACATGGAATCAAAAACCAGAAAAGAGGTAGTCAATGTATTATTAAATTACAAATATCTCACTTTTGTCTCTCTATTTGCCAACACTTGTAAGTTATGTAAATTCCAACATACTATATTTGTTGAAATAAGGTGATTTCGTGGCTATGTCAATGAAAGGCAGGCACTAGGCAGAAAAAACATACCTTTTCTCAAGCGTTCCTTTATTTACATCATATAAAATTTATGTGTTTCTTCATTTGGCTTTGCATATCATAGGGTCCCTCATTTTGCACTTTCTTTTTGTTAGGAGGTGGGGGTTACTTTCACATTCAAAATGCAACCGCGTCACCATGCCGCCACCATCATACTCCTTTGCTCTGATTGCCGAGTCAAAGGATGCACCCGCTGCATCCATCATCGAGTAGGCACCACCTTACACCGTTCTGAATACAAATTCACTAATTTTAGAAAAACAACAACCATTTTTAGATAAATCAATTTCCATCGTTTATTCCCTTGATCTCACCTCGCAGAATTTGGATCCAAAAGCGAGCAAGAGTGATGGTCAAGGTGCGACCTCTACAGTCTCTCCGTTGACCGTTAAGTGTCCTTCTTCCCTACCTGCATGGATACAATGCGTTTTTTCTTGATTCAGTAGCTTATAAGACTTTTTTCCTCACAAAGTTTCGCACCCTCTCTCTCCTTTGGGACCATCGGAATTGTTGACTAACACCTTCAAGACTCTCCCTCTCTCTGACGCTCTTAAATGATTATGCCATTCGATTTTCAATGTCCTTAATCCATCCATGTTTACTTAGCCTCTCTTTTTCACGAGGCATCGTCAACCTTCAATGGTTCAACCAAATTCTACTTATGTCTCGCATAACATTGTAATTCATTCTCCTCTGTCTGATTTAGTGGTGCTAACATCTAATGGCCCTTGTCAAGGTGATGTTCCACTTTTTTGCGTGCTGCTTGATTTTTTTTTGGTTGAAGTGCCGCTTGCGCTTAACTCACGTTTCCCTGTGCCGGGCGCAGAGGTGCGATACCAACTCATTAAAAGGGTCGCTTTGGCCCTAATAGTAGCAGCAAGGAGGCTACGCCCATATTTTCAAAGCCATCAGATTGTGGTTCGAACAGATATGCCAATACGAGGTATATTACAAAAACCCAACCTCGCAGGTCGCATGACGAGTTGGTCGGTTGAATTTTCTGAGTTTGACATTTGATTTGAAGGACTAAAAGCCATAAAAAGTCAATCTTTAGCTGGTTTTCTTGTGGAAATGACCCCGACAACAGCTCCTGACTTAAATATCCCTTGGTCGTTGTGGGTCGATGGGGCTAGTAATACGAAAGGCGTTAGAGCAGGAGTCATCTTAGAGAGGCCAAACGGGGTGGTGGTAGAACAATCCATTCGTTTTGAGTTTAAGGCTTCCAACAACCAAGCAGAATATGAAGCTCTTATTGCTGGTTTAAAGCTCGCTCTCGATTTGGGTGTACAAAGAGTTACCGCCAAGAGTGATTCACAGCTCTTAATTAACCAACTCAGCGGGGATTATCAGGTAAAAGACCTACAACTTGCTAAATACATAGATCTAATTCAATTGTTAAAAGACACGTTACAAGGCTTCTCCATTCAGCACGTCCCTAGGGGGAAAATGCCACGGTCGATCTCTTAGCAAAGCTAGCAAGCTCCAGAAAAACCACCAACAACCGAAGTATCATAGTAAAATGATAAAGGAACCCAGCTCGGAAATTAAAGAGGTCGCCTCAATAAGCGATCTGGAAAATAGTTGGGCTACACCCATCTTGAATTTCCTGCAGGGCCAAATTCCAACGGACTCCATGGAGCACAAACTTTTAGCAAGGCGAGCTGCAAATTTCACTATTATTAATGGAGAGCTGTACAAAAGAGGTTTTTCCTCTCCATTACTCTGTTGCCTAAATCAGTCTCAAGCTGATTACGTTATAAGAGAGATTCATGAAGGCATATGTGCGAGTCATATTGGAGGACGATCTTTAGCTATGAAGGTTCTCAAAGCAGGGTACCTTTGGCCTACACTGAGGGAGGATTGCATCAACTATGTGAAGAAATGCCCAAAATGTCAAGCTTATGCACATGTGCACCATGCTCCAGCAGAAGCCTTGTCAGGCATCACATCGCCTTGGCCTTTTAGTATGTGGGGAATTGATATATTAGGGCCATTCCCAAAGGCATCAGGTCAAAGGAAGTTCCTCATAGTAGCCATTGACTATTTCACCAAATGGATTGAGGCGGAGCCAATAGCGACCATTACAGCTGATATAGTAATTCAGTTCCTATGGAAAAACATTATATGCCGACACGGTGTTCCTCACACTCTTATGTCCGATAATGGCACTCAGTTTGCAAGTAACAGAGTAGCAGAATTATGTGCAGACTTGGGAATTAAGCATATATTTTCTTCACTAGAGCATCCTCAGACAAATGGGCGACCTGAAGCTGCAAACAAAATAATTTTGAATGGAGTGAAAAAGCGACTAGGGGATCTCGTTTGAAACTGGGTGAACGAGTTACCCATTGTGTTGTGGTCTTATCATACCACCCCTCAGTCCGCAACACTAGAGATCCTGTTCAGGTTAACTTATGGTTTTGAACCAATGATCCCTGTAGAAATTTTCCAACCATCAGTAAGAGTCCAGAGTTATAGCCAGGAAACAAATAACAGTCAGATACAGCTCGAATTGCACACGGTTGAAGAGGTCAGGGACATGGTAAGATTCTCATCAATATCTACACGCTAGGCCATTTTCTAAAACGAGTTCCTACACGGTAGATTCTCATCAATATCTACACCCTAGGCCGTTTTCTAAAACGAGTTCCTACACGCTAGATTCTCATCAATACCTACACGCTAGGCCCTTTTTTAAAACGAGTTCCTACACTCTAGATTCTCATCAATATCTACACGCTAGGCCGTTTTCCAAAACGAGTTCCTACACGCTAGATTCTCATCAATCTCTACACGCTAGGCCGTTTTTTAAAACGAGTTCCTACACGCAAGATTCTCATCAGTATCTACACGCTAGGCCGTTTTCTAAAACGAGTTCCTACACGCTAGATTCTCATCAATCTCTACACGCTAGGCCGTTTTTTAAAACGAGTTCCTACACGCAAGATTCTCATCAGTATCTACACGCTAGGCCGTTTTTTAAAATGACTTCCTACACGCAAGATTCTCATCAGTATCTACACGTAGGCCGTTTTCTAAAACGAGTTCCTACACGCTAGATTCTCATCAGTATCTACACGCTAGGCCGTTTTCTAAAACGTGTTCCTACACGCTAGATTCTCATAAATATCTACACGGTAGGCCATTTTTTAAACCAGTTCCTACATGCTAGATTCTCATCAATATCTACACGCTAGGCCGTTTTCTAAAACGAATTCTTACACGCTAGATTCTCATCAATATCTACATGCTAGGCCGTTTTATAAAACGAGTTCCTACATGCTTCGTTCTCATCAATATCTACACGCTAGGCCGTTTTCTAAAACGAGTTCCTACACGCTAGATTCTCATCAATCTCTACACGCTATGCCGTTTTCTAAAACGAGTTCCTACACGCAAGATTCTCATCAGTATCTACACGCTAGGCCGTTTTCTAAAACGAGTTCCTAAACGCTAGATTCTCATCAGTATCTACACGCTAGGCCAATTTCTAATACGAGTTCCTACACGCTAGATTCTCATCAATATCTACACGCTAGGCCATTTTTTATAACCAGTTCCTACACGCTAGATTCACATCAATATCTACACGCTAGGCCGTTTTCTAAAACGTCTTCCTACACACTAGATTCTCATAAATATCTACACGGTAGGCCATTTTTTAAACCAGTTCCTACATGCTAGATTCTCATCAATATCTACACGCTAGGCCGTTTTCTAAAACGAGTTCTTACACGCTAGATTCTCATCAATATCTACACGCTAGGCCGTTTTATAAAACGAGTTCCTACACGCTTGGTTCTCATCAATATCTACACGCTAGGCCGTTTTCTAAAACGAGTTCCTACACGCTAGATTCTCATCAATCTCTACACGCTATGCCGTTTTCTAAAACGAGTTCCTACACGCAAGATTCTCATCAGTATCTACACGCTAGGCCGTTTTCTAAAACGAGTTCCTAAACGCTAGATTCTCATCAGTATCTACACGCTAGGCCAATTTCTAATACGAGTTCCTACACGCTAGATTCTCATCAATATCTACACGCTAGGCCATTTTTTATAACCAGTTCCTACACGCTAGATTCACATCAATATCTACACGCTAGGCCGTTTTCTAAAACGTCTTCCTACACACTAGATTCTCATAAATATCTACACGGTAGGCCATTTTTTAAAACGAGTTCCTACACGCAAGATTCTCATCAGTATCTACACGCTAGGCCGTTTTCTAAAACGTGTTCCTACACGCTAGATTCTCATAAATATCTACACGCTAGGCCACTTTTTAAAACGAGTTCCTACATGTTAGATTCCCATCAATATCTACACGCTAGGCCGTTTTCTAAAACGTGTTCCTACACGCTAGATTCTTATCAATACCTACACGCTAGGCCCTTTTCTAAAACGAGTTCCTACACACTAGATTCTCATCAATCTCTACACGCTAGGCCGTTTTTTTAAACGAGTTCCTACACGCAAGATTCTCATCAGTATCTACACCTTAGTCCATTTTCTAAAACGAGTTCTTACACGCTAGATTCACATCAATATCTACACGCTAGGCCGTTTTCTAAAACGTCTTCCTACACACTAGATTCTCATAAATATCTACACGGTAGGCCATTTTTTAAAACGAGTTCCTACATGCTAGATTCTCATCAATATCTACACGCTAGGCCGTTTTCTAAAACGAGTTCTTACACGCAAGATTCTCATCAATCTCTACACGCTAGGGCGTTTTTTAAAACGAGTTCCTAAACGCTAGATTCTCATCAGTATCTACACGCTAGGCCAATTTCTAATACGAGTTCCTACACGCTAGATTCTCATCAATATCTACACGCTAGGCCGTTTTCTAAAACGAGTTCCTACACGCAAGATTCTCATCAGTATCTACACGCTAGGCCGTTTTCTAAAACGAGTTCCTAAACGCTAGATTCTCATCAGTATCTACACGCTAGGCCAATTTCTAATACGAGTTCCTACACGTTAGATTCTCATCAATATGTACACGCTAGGCCATTTTTTATAACCAGTTCCTACACGCTAGATTCACATCAATATCTACACGCTAGGCCGTTTTCTAAAACGTCTTCCTAAACACTAGATTCTCATAAATATCTACACGGTAGGCCATTTTTTAAACCATTTCCTACATGCTAGATTCTCATTAATATCTACACGCTAGGCCGTTTTCTAAAACGAGTTCTTACACGCTAGATTCTCATCAATATCTACACGCTAGGCCGTTTTATAAAACGAGTTCCTACACGCTTGGTTCTCATCAATATCTACACGCTAGGCCGTTTTCTAAAACGAGTTCCTACACGCTAGATTCTCATCAATCTCTACACGCTATGCCGTTTTCTAAAACGAGTTCCTACACGCATGATTCTCATCAGTATCTACACGCTAGGCCGTTTTCTAAAACGAGTTCCTAAACGCTAGATTCTCATCAGTATCTACACTCTAGGCCAATTTCTAATACGAGTTCCTACACGCTAGATTCTCATCAATATCTACACGCTAGGCCATTTTTTATAACCAGTTCCTACACGCTAGATTCACATCAATATCTACACGCTAGGCCGTTTTCTAAAACGAGTTCCTACACGCTAGATTCTCATCAGTATCTACACGGTAGGCCATTTTTTAAAACGAGTTCCTACACGCAAGATTCTCATCAGTATCTACACGCTAGGCCGTTTTCTAAAACGTGTTCCTACACGCTAGATTCTCATAAATATCTACACGCTAGGCCACTTTTTAAAACGAGTTCCTACATGTTAGATTCCCATCAATATCTACACGCTAGGCCGTTTTCTAAAACAAGTTCTTACACGTTAGATTCTCATCAATATCTACACGCTAGGCCGTTTGCTAAAACGAGTTCCTACACGCTTGGTTCTCATCAATATCTACACGCTAAGCCGTTTTCTAAAACGAGTTCCTACACGCTAGATTCTCATCAATCTCTACACGCTAGGCCGTTTTCTAAAATGAGTTCCTACACGCAAGATTCTCATCAGTATCTACACGCTAGGCCATTTTCTAAAACGAGTTCCTACACGGTAGATTCTCATCAGTATTTACACGCTAGGCCGTTTTCTAAAACGTGTTCCTACACGCTAGATTCTCATCAATACCTACACGCTAGGCCCTTTTTTAAAACGAGTTCCTACACTCTAGATTCTCATCAATATCTACACGCTAGGTCGTTTTCCAAAACGAGTTCCTACACGCTAGATTCTCATCAATCTCTACACGCTAGGGCGTTTTTTAAAACGAGTTCCTAAACGCTAGATTCTCATCAGTATCTACACGCTAGGCCAATTTCTAATACGAGTTCCTACACGCTAGATTCTCATCAATATCTACACGCTAGGCCATTTTTTATAACCAGTTCCTAAACGCAAGATTCTCATCAATATCTACACGCTAGGCCGTTTTCTAAAACGAGTTCCTACACGCTAGATTCTCATGAGTATCTACACGCTAGGCCGTTTTCTAAAACGTGTTCCTACACGCTAGATTCTCATAAATATCTACACGGTAGGCCATTTTTTAAACCAGTTCCTACATGCTAGATTCTCATCAATATCTACATGCTAGGCCGTTTTATAAAACGAGTTCCTACACGCTTGGTTCTCATCAATATCTACACGCTAGGCCGTTTTCTAAAACGAGTTCCTACACGCTAGATTCTCATCAATCTCTACACGCTAGGCCGTTTTTTTAAACGAGTTCCTACACGCAAGATTCTCATCAGTATCTACACGCTAGGCCGTTTTCTAAAACGAGTTCCTACACGCTAGATTCTCATAAATATCTACACGGTAGGCCATTTTTTAAAACGAGTTCCTACACGCAAGATTCTCATCAATATCTACACGCTAGGCCGTTTTATAAAACGTGTTCCTACACGCTAGATTCTCAGAAATATCTACACGCTAGGCCACTTTTTAAAACGAGTTCCTACATGTTAGATTCCCATCAATATCTACACGCTAGGCCGTTTTCTAAAACGAGTTCTTACACGTTAGATTCTCATCAATATCTACACGCTAGGCCGTTTGCTAAAACGAGTTCCTACACGCTTGGTTCTCATCAATATCTACACGCTAAGCCGTTTTCTAAAACGAGTTCCTACACGCTAGATTCTCATCAATCTCTACACGCTAGGCCGTTTTCTAAAATGAGTTCCTACACGCAAGATTCTCATCAGTATCTACACGCTAGGCCATTTTCTAAAACGAGTTCCTACACGGTAGATTCTCATCAGTATTTACACGCTAGGCCGTTTTCTAAAACGTGTTCCTACACGCTAGATTTTCATCAAGACCTACACGCTAGGCCCTTTTTTAAAACGAGTTCCTACACTCTAGATTCTCATCAATATCTACACGCTAGGCCGTTTTCCAAAACGAGTTCCTACACGCTAGATTCTCATCAATCTCTACACGCTAGGCCGTTTTTTAAAATGAGTTCCTACACGCAAGATTCTCATCAGTATCTACACGCTAGGCCGTTTTCTAAAACGAGTTCCTACACGCTAGATTCTCATCAACCTCTACACGCTAGGCCGTTTTTTAAAATGAGTTCCTAAACGCAAGATTCTCATCAATATCTACACGCTAGGCCGTTTTTTAAAACGAGTTCCTACACGCTAGATTCTCATCAGTATCTACACGCTAGGCCGTTTCCTAAAACGTGTTCCTACACGCTAGATTCTCATAAATATCTACACGGTAGGCCATTTTTTAAACCAGTTCCTACATGCTAGATTCTCATCAATATCTACACGCTAGGCCGTTTTCTAAAATGAGTTCTTACACGGTAGATTCTCATCAATATCTACATGCTAGGCCGTTTTATAAAACGAGTTCCTACACGCTTGGTTCTCATCAATATCTACACGCTAGGCCGTTTTCTAAAACGAGTTCCTACACGCTAGATTCTCATCAATCTCTACACGCTATGCCGTTTTCTAAAACGAGTTCCTACACGCAAGATTCTCATCAGTATCTACACGCTAGGCCGTTTTCTAAAACGAGTTCCTACACGCTAGATTCTCATCAGTATCTACACGCTAGGCCAATTTCTAATACGAGTTCCTACACGCTAGATTCTCATCAATATCCACACGCTAGGCCATTTTTTATAACCAGTTCCTACACGCTAGATTCACATCAATATCTACACGCTAGGCCGTTTTCTAAAACGTCTTCTTACACACTAGATTCTCATAAATATCTACACAGTAGGCCATTTTTTAAAACGAGTTCCAACATGCTAGATTCTCATCAATATCTACACGCTAGGCCGTTTTCTAAAACGAGTTCTTACACGCAAGATTCTCATCAATATCTACTTGCTAGGCCGTTTTATAAAACGAGTTCCTACACGCTTGGTTCTCATCAATATCTACACGCTAGGCCATTTTCTAAAACGAGTTCCTACACACTAGATTCTCATCAATCTCTACACGCTAGGCCGTTTTTTTAAACGAGTTCCTACACGCAAGATTCTCATCAGTATCTACACCTTAGTCCATTTTCTAAAACGAGTTCCAACATGCTAGATTCTCATCAATATCTACACGCTAGGCCGTTTTCTAAAACGAGTTCTTACACGCAATATTCTCATCAATATCTACTTGCTAGGCCGTTTTATAAAACGAGTTCCTACACGCTTGGTTCTCATCAATATCTACACGCTAGGCCATTTTCTAAAACGAGTTCCTACACACTAGATTCTCATCAATCTCTACACGCTAGGCCGTTTTTTTAAACGAGTTCCTACACGCAAGATTCTCATCAGTATCTACACCTTAGTCCATTTTCTAAAACGAGTTCTTACACGCTAGATTCACATCAATATCTACACGCTAGGCCGTTTTCTAAAACGTCTTCCTACACACTAGATTCTCATAAATATCTACACGGTAGGCCATTTTTTAAAACGAGTTCCTACATGCTAGATTCTCATCAATATCTACACGCTAGGCCGTTTTCTAAAACGAGTTCTTACACGCAAGATTCTCATCAATCTCTACACGCTAGGGCGTTTTTTAAAACGAGTTCCTAAACGCTAGATTCTCATCAGTATCTACACGCTAGGCCAATTTCTAATACGAGTTCCTACACGCTAGATTCTCATCAATATCTACACGCTAGGCCATTTTTTATAACCAGTTCCTAAACGCAAGATTCTCATCAATATCTACACGCTAGGCCGTTTTCTAAAACGAGTTCCTACACGC
Source organism: Cyamopsis tetragonoloba (assembly GCA_037177725.1). NCBI lineage: Eukaryota > Viridiplantae > Streptophyta > Magnoliopsida > Fabales > Fabaceae > Cyamopsis > Cyamopsis tetragonoloba. The sequence goes on along the minus strand of CM074125.1, from coordinate 32,484,042 downwards.
TAGATTCTCATCAGTATCTACACGCTAGGCCGTTTTCTAAAACGTGTTCCTACACGCTAGATTCTCATAAATATCTACACGGTAGGCCATTTTTTAAACCAGTTCCTACATGCTAGATTCTCATCAATATCTACATGCTAGGCCGTTTTATAAAACGAGTTCCTACACGCTTGGTTCTCATCAATATCTACACGCTAGGCCGTTTTCTAAAACGAGTTCCTACACGCTAGATTCTCATCAATCTCTACACGCTAGGCCGTTTTTTTAAACGAGTTCCTACACGCAAGATTCTCATCAGTATCTACACGCTAGGCCGTTTTCTAAAACGAGTTCCTACACGCTAGATTCTCATCAGTATCTACACCCTAGTCCATTTTTTAAAACGAGTTCCTACACGCTAGATTCTCATCAGTATCTACACGCTAGGCCGTTTTCTAAAACGTGTTCCTACACGCTAGATTCTCATAAATATCTACACGGTAGGCCATTTTTTAAACCAGTTCCTACATGCAAGATTCTCATCAATATCTACACGCTAGGCCGTTTTCTAAAATGAGTTCTTACACGCTAGATTCTCATCAATATCTACATGCTAGGCCGTTTTATAAAACGAGTTCCTACACGCTTGGTTCTCATCAATATCTACACGCTAGGCCGTTTTCTAAAACGAGTTCCTACACGCTAGATTCTCATCAATCTCTACACGCTATGCCGTTTTCTAAAACGAGTTCCTACACGCAAGATTCTCATCAGTATCTACACGCTAGGCCGTTTTCTAAAACGAGTTCCTACACGCTAGATTCTCATCAGTATCTACAGGCTAGGCCGTTTTCTAAAACGTGTTCCTACACGCTAGATTCTCATAAATATCTACACGGTAGGCCATTTTTTAAACCAGTTCCTACATGCTAGATTCTCATCAATATCTACATGCTAGGCCGTTTTATAAAACGAGTTCCTACACGCTTGGTTCTCATCAATATCTACACGCTAGGCCGTTTTCTAAAACGAGTTCCTACACGCTAGATTCTCATCAATCTCTACACGCTAGGCCGTTTTTTTAAACGAGTTCCTACACGCAAGATTCTCATCAGTATCTACACGCTAGGCCGTTTTCTAAAACGAGTTCCTACACGCTAGATTCTCATCAGTATCTACACCCTAGTCCATTTTCTAAAACGAGTTCCTACACGCTAGATTCTCATCAATATCTACACGCTAGGCCGTTTTATAAAACGTGTTCCTACACGCTAGATTCTCAGAAATATCTACACGCTAGGCCACTTTTTAAAACGAGTTCCTACATGTTAGATTCCCATCAATATCTACACGCTAGGCCGTTTTCTAAAACGAGTTCTTACACGCTAGATTCTCATCAATATCTACACGCTAGGCCGTTTGCTAAAACGAGTTCCTACACGCTTGGTTCTCATCAATATCTACACGCTAAGCCGTTTTGTAAAACGAGTTCCTACACACTAGATTCTCATCAATCTCTACACGCTAGGCCGTTTTCTAAAATGAGTTCCTACACGCAAGATTCTCATCAGTATCTACACGCTAGGCCATTTTCTAAAACGAGTTCCTACACGGTAGATTCTCATCAGTATTTACACGCTAGGCCGTTTTCTAAAACGTGTTCCTACACGCTAGATTTTCATCAATACCTACACGCTAGGCCCTTTTTTAAAACGAGTTCCTACACTCTAGATTCTCATCAATATCTACACGCTAGGCCGTTTTCCAAAACGAGTTCCTACACGCTAGATTCTCATCAATCTCTACACGCTAGGCCGTTTTTTAAAATGAGTTCCTACACGCAAGATTCTCATCAGTATCTACACGCTAGGCCGTTTTCTAAAACGAGTTCTCACACGCTAGATTCTCATCAACCTCTACACGCTAGGCCGTTTTTTAAAATGAGTTCCTAAACGCAAGATTCTCATCAATATCTACACGCTAGGCCGTTTTTTAAAACGAGTTCCTACACGCTAGATTCTCATCAGTATCTACACGCTAGGCCGTTTCCTAAAACGTGTTCCTACACGCTAGATTCTCATAAATATCTACACGGTAGGCCATTTTTTAAACCAGTTCCTACATGCTAGATTCTCATCAATATCTACACGCTAGGCCGTTTTCTAAAATGAGTTCTTACACGCTAGATTCTCATCAATATCTACATGCTAGGCCGTTTTATAAAACGAGTTCCTACACGCTTGGTTCTCATCAATATCTACACGCTAGGCCGTTTTCTAAAACGAGTTCCTACACACTAGATTCTCATCAATCTCTACACGCTAGGCCGTTTTTTTAAACGAGTTCCTACACGCAAGATTCTCATCAGTATCTACACCTTAGTCCATTTTCTAAAACGAGTTCTTACACGCTAGATTCACATCAATATCTACACGCTAGGCCGTTTTCTAAAACGTCTTCCTACACACTAGATTCTCATAAATATCTACACGGTAAGCCATTTTTTAAAACGAGTTCCTACATGCTAGATTCTCATCAATATCTACACGCTAGGCCGTTTTCTAAAACGAGTTCTTACACGCAAGATTCTCATCAATCTCTACACGCTAGGGCGTTTTTTAAAACGAGTTCCTAAACGCTAGATTCTCATCAGTATCTACACGCTAGGCCAATTTCTAATACGAGTTCCTACACGCTAGATTCTCATCAATATCTACACGCTAGGCCATTTTTTATAACCAGTTCCTAAACGCAAGATTCTCATCAATATCTACACGCTGGGCCGTTTTCTAAAACGAGTTCCTACACGCTAGATTCTCATCAGTATCTACACGCTAGGCCGTTTTCTAAAACGTGTTCCTACACGCTAGATTCTCATAAATATCTACACGGTAGGCCATTTTTTAAACCAGTTCATACATGCTAGATTCTCATCAATATCTACATGCTAGGCCGTTTTATAAAACGAGTTCCTACACGCTTGGTTCTCATCAATATCTACACGCTAGGCCGTTTTCTAAAACGAGTTCCTACACGCTAGATTCTCATCAATCTCTACACGCTAGGCCGTTTTTTTAAACGAGTTCCTACACGCAAGATTCTCATCAGTATCTACACGCTAGGCCGTTTTCTAAAACGAGTTCCTACACGCTAGATTCTCATCAGTATCTACACCCTAGTCCATTTTTTAAAACGAGTTCCTACACGCTAGATTCTCATCAGTATCTACACGCTAGGCCGTTTTCTAAAACGTGTTCCTACACGCTAGATTCTCATAAATATCTACACGGTAGGCCATTTTTTAAACCAGTTCCTACATGCAAGATTCTCATCAATATCTACACGCTAGGCCGTTTTCTAAAATGAGTTCTTACACGCTAGATTCTCATCAATATCTACATGCTAGGCCGTTTTATAAAACGAGTTCCTACACGCTTGGTTCTCATCAATATCTACACGCTAGGCCGTTTTCTAAAACGAGTTCCTACACGCTAGATTCTCATCAATCTCTACACGCTATGCCGTTTTCTAAAACGAGTTCCTACACGCAAGATTCTCATCAGTATCTACACGCTAGGCCGTTTTCTAAAACGAGTTCCTACACGCTAGATTCTCATCAGTATCTACACGCTAGGCCAATTTCTAATACGAGTTCCTACACGCTAGATTCTCATCAATATCCACACGCTAGGCCATTTTTTATAACCAGTTCCTACACGCTAGATTCACATCAATATCTACACGCTAGGCCGTTTTCTAAAACGTCTTCTTACACACTAGATTCTCATAAATATCTACACAGTAGGCCATTTTTTAAAACGAGTTCCAACATGCTAGAATCTCATCAATATCTACACGCTAGGCCGTTTTCTAAAACGAGTTCTTACACGCAAGATTCTCATCAATATCTACTTGCTAGGCCGTTTTATAAAACGAGTTCCTACACGCTTGGTTCTCATCAATATCTACACGCTAGGCCATTTTCTAAAACGAGTTCCTACACACTAGATTCTCATCAATCTCTACACGCTAGGCCGTTTTTTTAAACGAGTTCCTACACGCAAGATTCTCATCAGTATCTACACCTTAGTCCATTTTCTAAAACGAGTTCCTACACGCTAGATTCACATCAATATCTACACGCTAGGCCGTTTTCTAAAACGTCTTCCTACACACTAGATTCTCATAAATATCTACACGGTAGGCCATTTTTTAAAACGAGTTCCTACATGCTAGATTCTCATCAATATCTACACGCTAGGCCGTTTTCTAAAACGAGTTCTTACACGCAAGATTCTCATCAATATCTACATGCTAGGCCGTTTTATAAAACGAGTTCCTACACGCTTGGTTCTCATCAATATCTACACGCTAGGCCGTTTTATAAAACGAGTTCCTACACGCTAGATTCTCATCAATCTCTACACGCTAGGCCGTTTTTTTAAACGAGTTCCTACACGCAAGATTCTCATCAGTATCTACACGCTAGGCCGTTTTCTAAAACGAGTTCCTACACGCTAGATTCTCATCAGTATCTACACGCTAGGCCGTTTTCTAAAACGTGTTCCTACACGCTAGATTCTCATAAATATCTACACGGTAGGCCATTTTTTAAACCAGTTCATACATGCTAGATTCTCATCAATATCTACACGCTAGGCCGTTTTCTAAAACGAGTTCTTACACGCTAGATTCTCATCAATATCTACATGCAAGGCCGTTTTATAAAACGAGTTCCTACACGCTTGGTTCTCATCAATATCTAGACGCTAGGCCGTTTTCTAAAACGAGTTCCTACACGCTAGATTCTCATCAATCTCTACACGCTACGCCGTTTTTTTAAACAAGTTCCTACACGCAAGATTCTCATCAGTATCTACACGCTAGGCCGTTTTCTAAAACGAGTTCCTACACGCTAGATTCTCATCAGTATCTACACCTTAGTCCATTTTCTAAAACGAGTTCCTACACGCTAGATTCACATCAATATCTACACGCTAGGCCGTTTTCTAAAACGTCTTCCTACACACTAGATTCTCATAAATATCTACACGCTAGGCCGTTTTCTAAAACGAGTTCCTACACGCTAGATTCTCATCAATCTCAACACGCTATGCCGTTTTCTAAAACGAGTTCCTACACGCAAGATTCTCATCAGTATCTACACGCTAGGCCAATTTCTAATACGAGTTCCTACACGCTAGATTCTCATCAATATCTACACGCTAGGCCATTTTTTATAACCAGTTCCTACACGCTAGATTCACATCAATATCTACACACTAGGCCGTTTTCTAAAACGTCTTCCTACACACTAGATTCTCATAAATATCTACACGGTAGGCCATTTTTTACAATGAGTTCCTACATGCTAGATTCTCATCAATATCTACACGCTAGGCCGTTTTATAAAACGAGTTCCTACACGCTTGGTTCTCATCAATATCTACACGCTAGGCCGTTTTCTAAAACGAGTTCCTACACGCTAGATTCTCATCAATCTCTACACGCTAGGCCGTTTTTTTAAACGAGTTCCTACACGCAAGATTCCCATCAGTATCTACACGCTAGGCCGTTTTCTAAAACGAGTTCCTACACGCTAGATTCTCATCAGTATCTACACGCTAGGCCGTTTTCTAAAACGTGTTCCTACACGCTAGATTCTCATAAATATCTACACGGTAGGCCATTTTTTAAACCAATTCCTACATGCTAGATTCTCATCAATATCTACACGCTAGGCCGTTTTATAAAACGAGTTCCTACACGCTTGGTTCTCATCAATATCTACACGCTAGGCCGTTTTCTAAAACGAGTTCCTACACGCTAGATTCTCATCAATCTTTACACGCTAGGCCGTTTTTTAAAATGAGTTCCTACACGCAAGATTCTCATCAGTATCTACACGCTAGGCTGTTTTCTAAAACGAGTTCCTACACGCTAGATTCTCATCAGTATCTACACGCTAGGCCGTTTTCTAAAACGTGTTCCTACACGCTAGAATCTCATAAATATCTACACGGTAGGCCATTTTTTAAACCAGTTCCTACATGCTATATTCTCATCAATATCTACACGCTAGGCCGTTTTCTAAAACGAGTTCCTACACGCTAGATTCTCATCAATCTCTACACGCTATGCCGTTTTCTAAAACGAGTTCCTACACGCAAGATTCTCATCAGTATCTACACGCTAGGCCGTTTTCTAAAACGAGTTCCTAAATGCTATATTCTCATCAGTATCTACACGCTAGGCCAATTTCTAATACGAGTTCCTACACGCTAGATTCTCATCAATATCTACACGCTAGGCCATTTTTTATAACCAGTTCCTACACGCTAGATTCACATCAATATCTACACGCTAGGCCGTTTTCTAAAACGTCTTCCTACACACTAGATTCTCATAAATATCTACACGGTAGGCCATTTTTTAAAACGAGTTCCTACATGCTAGATTCTCATCAATATCTACACGCTAGGCCGTTTTCTAAAACGAGTTCTTACACGCAAGATTCTCATCAATATCTACATGCTAGGCCGTTTTATAAAACGAGTTCCTACACGCTTGGTTCTCATCAATATCTACACGCTAGGCCGTTTTCTAAAACGAGTTCCTACACGCTACATTCTCATCAATCTCTACACGCTAGGCCATTTTTTCAAACGAGTTCCTACACGCAAGATTCTCATCAGTATCTACACGCTAGGCCGTTTTCTAAAACGAGTTCCTACACGCTAGATTCTCATCAATCTCTACACGCTAGGCCGTTTATTTAAACGAGTTCCTACACGCAAGATTCTCATCAGTATCTACACGCTAGGCCGTTTTCTAAAACGTGTTCCTACACGCTAGATTCTCATAAATATCTACACGGTAGGCCATTTTTTAAACCAATTCCTACATGCTAGATTCTCATCAATATCTACACGCTAGGTCGTTTTATAAAACGAGTTCCTACACGCTTGGTTCTCATCAATATCTACACGCTAGGCCGTTTTCTAAAACGAGTTCCTACACGCTAGATTCTCATCAATCTTTACACGCTAGGCCGTTTTTTAAAATGAGTTCCTACACGCAAGATTCTCATCAGTATCTACACGATAGGCTGTTTTCTAAAACGAGTTCCTACACGCTAGATTCTCATCAGTATCTACACGCTAGGCCGTTTTCTAAAACGTGTTCCTACACGCTAGAATCTCATAAATATCTACACGGTAGGCCATTTTTTAAACCAGTTCCTACATGCTAGATTCTCATCAATATCTACACGCTAGGCCGTTTTCTAAAACGAGTTCCTACACGCTAGATTCTCATCAATCTCTACACGCTATGCCGTTTTCTAAAACGAGTTCCTACACGCAAGATTCTCATCAGTATCTACACGCTAGGCCGTTTTCTAAAACGAGTTCCTAAACGCTAGATTCTCATCAGTATCTACACGCTAGGCCAATTTCTAATACGAGTTCCTACACGCTAGATTCTCATCAATATCTACACGCTAGGCCATTTTTTATAACCAGTTCCTACACGCTAGATTCACATCAATATCTACACGCTAGGCCGTTTTCTAAAACGTCTTCCTACACACTAGATTCTCATAAATATCTACACGGTAGGCCATTTTTTAAAACGAGTTCCTACATGCTAGATTCTCATCAATATCTACACGCTAGGCCGTTTTCTAAAACGAGTTCATACACGCAAGATTCTCATCAATATCTACATGCTAGGCCGTTTTATAAAACGAGTTCCTACACGCTTGGTTCTCATCAATATCTACACGCTAGGTCGTTTTCTAAAACGAGTTCCTACACGCTAGATTCTCATCAATCTCTACACGCTAGGCCATTTTTTTAAACGAGTTCCTACACGCAAGATTCTCATCAGTATCTACACGCTAGGCCGTTTTCTAAAACGAGTTCCTACACGCTAGATTCTCATCAATCTCTACACGCTAGGCCGTTTTTTTAAACGAGTTCCTACACGCAAGATTCTCATCAGTATCTACACGCTAGGCCGTTTTCTAAAACGTGTTCCTACACGCTAGATTCTCATAAATATCTACACGGTTGGCCATTTTTTAAACCAATTCCTACATGCTAGATTCTCATCAATATCCACACGCTAGGCCGTTTTATAAAACGAGTTCCTACACGCTTGGTTCTCATCAATATCTACTCGCTAGGCCGTTTTCTAAAACGAGTTCCTACACGCTAGATTCTCATCAATCTTTACACGCTAGGCCGTTTTTTAAAATGAGTTCCTACACGCAAGATTCTCATCAGTATCTACACGCTAGGCTGTTTTCTAAAACGAGTTCCTACACGCTAGATTCTCATCAGTATCTACACGCTAGGCCGTTTTCTAAAATGTATTCCTACACGCTAGAATCTCATAAATATCTACACGGTAGGCCATTTTTTAAACCAGTTCCTAAATGCTAGATTCTCATCAATATCTACACGCTAGGCCGTTTTCTAAAACGAGTTCTGACACGCTAGATTCTCATCAATATCTACATGCTAGGCCATTTTTTAAAACAAGTTCCTAAACGCTTGGTTCTCATCAATATCTACACCCTAGGCCGTTTTCTAAAACGAGTTCCTACACGCTAGATTCTCATCAATCTCTACACGCTATGCCGTTTTTTAAAACGAGTTCCTACACGCAAGATTCTTATCAATATCTACACGCTAGGCCGTTTTCTAAAACGAGTTACTACACGCTAGATTCTCATCAGTATCTACACGCTAGGCCAATTTCTAATACGAGTTCCTACACGCTAGATTCTCATCAATATCTACACGCTAGGCCGTTTTTTATAACCAGTTCCTACACGCTAGATTCACATCAATATCTACACGCTAGGCCATTTTCTAAAACGTCTTCCTACACACTAGATTCTCATAAATATCTACACGGTAGGCCATTTTTTAAAACGAGTTCCTACATGCTAGATTCTCATCAATATCTACACGCTAGGCCGTTTTCTAAAACGAGTTCTTACACGCAAGATTCTCATCAATATCTACATGCTAGGCCGTTTTATAAAACGAGTTCCTACACGCTTGGTTCTCATCAATATCTACACGCTAGGCCGTTTTCTAAAACGAGTTCCTACACGCTAGATTCTCATCAATCTCTACACGCTAGGCCGTTTTTTTAAACGAGTTCCTACACGCAAGATTCTCATCAGTATCTACACACTAGGCCGTTTTCTAAAACGAGTTCCTACACGCTAGATTCTCATCAGTATCTACACCCTAGTCCATTTTCTAAAACGAGTTCCTACACGCTAGATTCTCATCAATATCTACACGTTAGGCCGTTTTCTAAAACGTGTTCCTACACGCTAGATTCTCATAAATATCTACACGCTAGACCATTTTTTAAAACGAGTTCCTACATGCTAGATTCTCATCAATATCTACACGCTAGGCCGTTTTCTAAAACGAGTTCTTACACGCTAGATTCTCATCAATATCTACACGCTAGGCCGTTTGCTAAAACAAGTTCCTACACGCTTGGTTCTCATCAATATCTACAAGCTAGGCCGTTTTCTAAAATGAGTTCCTACACGCTATATTCTCATCAATATCTACACCCTTGGCCATTTTTTAAAACGAGTTCCTACATGCTAGATTCTCATCAATATCTACACGCTAGGTCGTTTTCTAAAATGTGTTCTTATACGCTAGATTCTCATCAATATCTACATACTAGGCCGTTTTCTAAAACGAGTTCCTACACGCTAGATTCTCATCAATCTCTACACGCTATGCCGTTTTCTAAAACGAGTTCGTACACGCAAGATTCTCATCAGTATCTACACGCTAGGCTGTTTTCTAAAACGAGTTCCTACACGCTAGATTCTCATAAGTATCTACACGCTAGGCCAATTTCTAATACGAGTTCCTACACGCTAGATTCTCATCAATATCTACACGCTAGGCCATTTTTTATAACCAGTTCCTACACGCTAGATTCACATCAATATCTACACGGTAGGCCGTTTTCTAAAACGTCTTTCTACACACTAGATTCTCATAAATATCTACACGGTAGGCCATTTTTTAAAACGAGTTCCTACATGCTAGATTCTCATCAATATCTACACGCTAGGCCGTTTTCTAAAACGAGTTCTTACACGCATGATTCTCATCAATATCTACATGCTAGGCCGTTTTATAAAACGAGTTCCTACACGCTTGGTTCTCATCAATATCTACACGCTAGGCCGTTTTCTAAAACGAGTTCCTACACGCTAGATTCTCATCAATCTCTACACGCTAGGCCATTTTTTTAAACGAGTTCCTACACGCAAGATTCTCATCAGTATCTACACGCTAGGCCGTTTTCTAAAACGAGTTCCTACACGCTAGATTCTCATCAGTATCTACACCCTAGTCCCTTTTCTAAAACGAGTTCCTACACGCTAGATTCTCATCAATATCTACACGCTAGGCCATTTTCTAAAACGTGTTCCTACACGCTAGATTCTCATAAATATCTACACGCTAGGCCATTTTTTAAAACGAGTTACTACATGCTAGATTCTCATCAATATCTACACGCTAGGCCGTTTTCTAAAACGAGTTCTTACACGCTAGATTCTAATCAATATCTACACGCTAGGCCGTTTTATTAAACGAGTTCCTACACGCTTGGTTCTCATCAATATCTACACCCTAGGCCGTTTTCTAAAACGAGTTCCTACACGCTAGATTCTCATCAATCTCTACACGCTAGGCCGTTTTTTTAAACGAGTTCCTATACGCAAGATTCTCATCAGTATCTACACGCTAGGCCGTTTTCTAAAACGAGTTCCTACACGCTAGATTCTCATCAGTATCTACACCCTAGGCCGTTTTCTAAAACGTGTTCCTACACGCTAGATTCTCATAAATATCTATACGGTAGGCCATTTTTTAAACCTGTTCCTACATGCTAGATTCTCATCAATATCTACACGCTAGGCCGTTTTCTAAAACGAGTTCTTACACGCTAGATTCTCATCAATATCTACATGCTAGGCCATTTTTTAAAACGAGTTCCTACACCCTTTGTTCTCTTCAATATCTACACGCTAGGCCGTTTTCTAAAACGAGTTCCTACACGCTAGATTCTCATCAATCTCTACACGCTATGCAGTTTTTTAAAACGAGTTCCTACACGCAAGATTCTTATCAATATCTACACGCTAGGCCGTTTTCTAAAACGAGTTCCTACACGCTAGATTCTCATCAGTATCTACACGCTAGGCCAATTTCTAATACGAGTTCCTACACGCTAGATTCTCATCAATATCTACACGCTAGGCCGTTTTTTATAACCAGTTCCTACACGCTAGATTCACATCAATATCTACACGCTAGGCCATTTTCTAAAACGTCTTCCTACACACTAGATTCTCATAAATATCTACACGGTAGGCCATTTTTTAAAACGAGTTCCTACATGCTAGATTCTCATCAATATCTACACGCTAGGCCGTTTTCTAAAACGAGTTCTTACACGCAAGATTCTCATCAATATCTACATGCTAGGCCGTTTTATAAAACGAGTTCCTACACGCTTGGTTCTCATCAATATCTACACGCTAGGCCGTTTTCTAAAACGAGTTCCTACACGCTAGATTCTCATCAATCTCTACACGCTAGGCCGTTTTTTTAAACGAGTTCCTACACGCAAGATTCTCATCAGTATCTACACACTAGGCCGTTTTCTAAAACGAGTTCCTACACGCTAGATTCTCATCAGTATCTACACCCTAGTCCATTTTCTAAAACGAGTTCCTACACGCTAGATTCTCATCAATATCTACACGTTAGGCCGTTTTCTAAAACGTGTTCCTACACGCTAGATTCTCATAAATATCTACACGCTAGACCATTTTTTAAAACGAGTTCCTACATGCTAGATTCTCATCAATATCTACACGCTAGGCCGTTTTCTAAAACGAGTTCTTACACGCTAGATTCTCATCAATATCTACACGCTAGGCCGTTTGCTAAAACAAGTTCCTACACGCTTGGTTCTCATCAATATCTACACGCTAGGCCGTTTTCTAAAATGAGTTCCTACACGCTATATTCTCATCAATATCTACACCCTTGGCCATTTTTTAAAACGAGTTCCTACATGCTAGATTCTCATCAATATCTACACGCTAGGTCGTTTTCTAAAATGTGTTCTTATACGCTAGATTCTCATCAATATCTACATACTAGGCCGTTTTCTAAAACGAGTTCCTACACGCTAGATTCTCATCAATCTCTACACGCTATGCCGTTTTCTAAAACGAGTTCCTACACGCAAGATTCTCATCAGTATCTACACGCTAGGCTGTTTTCTAAAACGAGTTCCTACACGCTAGATTCTCATAAGTATCTACACGCTAGGCCAATTTCTAATACGAGTTCCTACACGCTAGATTCTCATCAATATCTACACGCTAGGCCATTTTTTATAACCAGTTCCTACACGCTAGATTCACATCAATATCTACACGCTAGGCCGTTTTCTAAAACGTCTTCCTACACACTAGATTCTCATAAATATCTACACGGTAGGCCATTTTTTAAAACGAGTTCCTACATGCTAGATTCTCATCAATATCTACACGCTAGGCCGTTTTCTAAAACGAGTTCTTACACGCATGATTCTCATCAATATCTACATGCTAGGCCGTTTTATAAAACGAGTTCCTACACGCTTGGTTCTCATCAATATCTACACGCTAGGCCGTTTTCTAAAACGAGTTCCTACACGCTAGATTCTCATCAATCTCTACACGCTAGGCCATTTTTTTAAACGAGTTCCTACACGCAAGATTCTCATCAGTATCTACACGCTAGGCCGTTTTCTAAAACGAGTTCCTACACGCTAGATTCTCATCAGTATCTACACCCTAGTCCCTTTTCTAAAACGAGTTCCTACACGCTAGATTCTCATCAATATCTACACGCTAGGCCGTTTTCTAAAACGTGTTCCTACACGCTAGATTCTCATAAATATCTACACGCTAGGCCATTTTTTAAAACGAGTTACTACATGCTAGATTCTCATCAATATCTACACGCTAGGCCGTTTTCTAAAACGAGTTCTTACACGCTAGATTCTAATCAATATCTACACGCTAGGCCGTTTTATTAAACGAGTTCCTACACGCTTGGTTCTCATCAATATCTACACCCTAGGCCGTTTTCTAAAACGAGTTCCTACACGCTAGATTCTCATCAATCTCTACACGCTAGGCCGTTTTTTTAAACGAGTTCCTATACGCAAGATTCTCATCAGTATCTACACGCTAGGCCGTTTTCTAAAACGAGTTCCTACACGCTAGATTCTCATCAGTATCTACACCCTAGGCCGTTTTCTAAAACGTGTTCCTACACGCTAGATTCTCATAAATATCTATACGGTAGGCCATTTTTTAAACCTGTTCCTACATGCTAGATTCTCATCAATATCTACACGCTAGGCCGTTTTCTAAAACGAGTTCTTACACGCTAGATTCTCATCAATATCTACATGCTAGGCCATTTTTTAAAACGAGTTCCTACACCCTTTGTTCTCTTCAATATCTACACGCTAGGCCGTTTTCTAAAACGAGTTCCTACACGCTAGATTCTCATCAATCTCTACACGCTATGCAGTTTTTTAAAACGAGTTCCTACACGCAAGATTCTTATCAATATCTACACGCTAGGCCGTTTTCTAAAACGAGTTCCTACACGCTAGATTCTCATCAGTATCTACACGCTAGGCCAATTTCTAATACGAGTTCCTACACGCTAGATTCTCATCAATATCTACACGCTAGGCCATTTTTTATAACCAGTTCCTACACGCTAGATTCACATCAATATCTACTCGCTAGGCCGTTTTCTAAAACGTCTTCCTACACACTAGATTCTCATAAATATCTACACTGTAGGCCATTTTTTAAAACGAGTTCCTACATGCTAGATTCTCATCAATATCTACACGCTAGGCCGTTTTCTAAAACGAGTTCTTACACGCAAGATTCTCATCAATATCTACATGCTAGGCCGTTTTATAAAACGAGTTCCTACACGCTTGGTTCTCATCAATATCTACACGCTAGGCCGTTTTCTAAAACGAGTTCCTACACGCTAGATTCTCATCAATCTCTACACGCTAGGCCGTTTTTTTAAACGAGTTCCTACACGCAAGATTCTCATCAGTATCTACACACTAGGCCGTTTTCTAAAACGAGTTCCTACATGCTAGATTCTCATCAGTATCTACACCCTAGTCCATTTTCTAAAACGAGTTCCTACACGCTAGATTCTCATCAATATCTACACGCTAGGCCGTTTTCTAAAACGTGTTCCTACACGCTAGATTCTCATAAATATCTACACGCTATGCCATTCTTTAAAACGAGTTCCTACATGCTAGATTCTCATCAATATCTACACGCTAAGCCGTTTTCTAAAACGAGTTCTTACACGCTAGATTCTCATCAATATCTACACGCTAGGCCGTTTGCTAAAACGAGTTCCTACACGCTTGGTTCGCATCAATATCTACACGCTAGGCCGTTTTCTAAAATGAGTTCCTACACGCTATACTCTCATCAATATCTACACGCTTGGCCATTTTTTAAAACGAGTTCCTACATGCTAGATTCTCATCAATATCTACACGCTAGGCCGTTTTCTAAAATGAGTTCCTACACGCTATACTCTCATCAATATCTACACGCTTGGCCATTTTTTAAAACGAGTTCCTACATGCTAGATTCTCATCAATATCTACACGCTAGGCCGTTTGCTAAAACGAGTTCCTACACGCTTGGTTCGCATCAATATCTACACGCTTGGTTCTCATCAATATCTACACGCTAGGCCGTTTTCTAAAATGAGTTCCTACACGCTATACTCTCATCAATATCTACACGCTTGGCCATTTTTTAAAACGAGTTCCTACATGCTAGATTCTCATCAATATCTACACGCTAGGTCGTTTTCTAAAATGTGTTCTTATACGCTAGATTCTCATCAATATCTACATACTAGGCCGGTTTCTAAAACAAGTTCCTACACGCTTGGTTCTCATCAATATCTACACGCTAGGCTGTTTTCTAAAACGAGTTCCTACACGCTAGATTCTCATCAATCTCTACACGCTAGGCCGTTTTTTAAAACGAGTTCCTACACGCTAGATTCTCATCAGTATCTACACGCTAGGCCGTTTTCTAAAAGGAGTTCCTACACGCTAGATTCTCATCAGTATCTACACGCTAGGCCGTTTTCTAAAACGAGTTCCTACACGCTAGATTCTCATCAATATCTATACGCTAGGCCATTTTTTATAACGAGTTCCTACACGCTAGATTCTCATCAATATATACACGCTAGGCCGTTTTCTAAAACGAGTTACTACACGCTAGATTGTCATAAATATCTACATGCTAGGTCGTTTTCTAAAATGAGTTCTTACACGCTAGATTCTCATCGATATCTACACGCTAGGCCGTTTTCTAAAACGAGTTCCTACACGCTTGGTTCTCATAAATATCTACACGCTAGGCCGTTTTCTAAAATGAGTTCCTACACGCTAGATTCTCATCAATATCTACACGCTAGGCCATTTTTTAAAACAAGTTCCTACATGCTAGATTCTCATCAATATCTACAGGCTAGGTCGTTTTCTAAAACGAGTTCTTACACGCTAGATTCTCATCAATATCTACGTGCTAGGCCGTTTTCTAAAACGAGTTCCTACACGCTTGGTTCTCATCAATATCTACACGCTAGACCGTTTTCTAAAACGAGTTCCTACACAGTAGATTCTCATCAATATCTACACGGTAGATTCGCTTCAAATAGCATGAAATAAAAGAGAGTTCTAACGAACAGCGAAAGGACATCAAAGTAAGACAATCTGTTCCATTGAGCTAGAAGACAAAAATATTCATTGCAAAATACTATTACAAGTTACTTACTACAAAGAAAACGACAGCAAAATTTACACAATTCAATTACAGTCTTCATTAGTTGGAGCGCTAGCTGAAGTCCCCTTCTCTCCAGGTCCGCCAAAGTCAGGAGGACCAGTTTCAGGACCACTATCATCGGTATCCTCAATCCTTGAGCTACTTTCATCCAAGTAACCAGGAAGGGCGAGTACTTCTTTAGCAGAACCTAGCCCGACCCCGTTAAGCTTGGGACTGTACCACTGGTTATTTTTCACTTCAACCTCGGGGTGCAATTTTCGAGTTGATTCATCGCTATACAAGAAGGCCACTTGTGCTTTGCACCGCTTAAACCCCTCATCAAAAGAATCTAGGATCTGGTTGCAATATGTATCCCTTTCCTTTCTGGTCTGAGCTAATTCTTCACACAGTTTCTGTAGTTCGGTCGATACTTCAGCAGCCATTTCCTTTTCTTTTTGCAGGTCGTTTCCTACAGCTTTGACCTCCCCTTCTTTCAAATATAGGAGGCGTTGTAGCTCGACCTTTTCCGCATTCAAGCTTTCGATGGTCGCCAAGGCATTGTCTTTAATCAAAATTTCCTAGACCAGATCTGCTTTTAGTTTCTCTCGAAGTGGATCTGCTTCGCCTTTTTCTTTCCTAATTGTCGTCAGGGCGGTTTGCAAATATTCAACCATGTTCCTCAGCTCGCTAGCCACGGTCCGTTCTTTCATCAGACCTTCTTCATGGACATCTCTCTCCTGAGAAACTTGCTCAAGCGTCCGGGTTAATTCTTCGATTTCTTTGTCTTTTGCCCTCACAAGCTTTTCATGTTGGACCCTATGTCAGAATTGGGATTCAGTCTCATACTTAGGGTCCTTTATGTCATTATCCAGGGAGCGGGCTACATGTGCCATTTCCAGACCAGTCCGCTCCAAGAAATTTAATTTCTGTTGTACCGACAGTTGGGAAGTAAAATTCTTGTTTCCCTCAACATGAAGTTGCTGGTCCAGAACGTGCCTAACTCCGTCAATCATGTTAAAACAGGAGGGTAAAAACTGAGCATTCAGACGAGCTCTCAGTTCAGTTCCATCAATCAGTTGTCTAGATTCCTGCAAATAGCGAGCTTGAGTGTCGGTGGTTAACATCTCCCGACCATCGGCAATAGCTTTTTCCCGAGTTGTTTGATCAACTTGATGCCTTTCCACAGCAAGTTCGGGAATGGGTGACCTAGGAGGAGGAGTTCGCTTAGGCATGGGAGCTCCAAACATACCACCTAGCCCGGCCGCATGGGGGATATCTTCCACAGAAATGGAAGGGCAAGTGGTGCCAGATGTGTCAACAGTAGTGGCTGTCGTATGAGGAGACATTCCCAGGGCCCCTGATGATTCTTCATTCAGCTTCACAAAGATAATACGAGCATGACCCTCCACTGCATTGACCTATGCCTCGGATGCAACCTATCCTGATGTGGGGAGGGGATGAGGGATCAGGATCTGCTAGCCAGTCGAGTCTTCCTCATCCCTAGCCTTCGAAATTTCAGCAAATAACTCCAGCACTTGGTTGGGAATTGATATGGAGGCAGCGGCGGCCTCTTTCTTTTTCTTACTCCTCTTTACACCTAGATCGCTCATCTTCCATTTCGATCCTTCTTCGGTAACCTTACCAGCATCACCACCTTGGGCCTCCGCTTCTGCAATTCTTCTTTTCCTCTCAGCTTGCAGAGCATTGATGTCAACAAAAGACATACCGTGTTTTTCTGCGAAATGAAAGTTTGCTGTCTGTTTATTAGAATGAAAAACAGCCAAGATGACATACGATAAGAAACAGTTTCAGTCTACGATACGTTAAACACCCACCCATGAGCTGCGCTAGTCCTTCTGAATTATGTCCCTTACTTTCAGATTTTTAATCTTTTCATGTTTGCTAACTTCCCATTGCTCCACCGAACTCAGTTCTTTCAACTTGGCTGGTCGTTGAACACGAGCATTTTTGTTCCAAATTAAAGGAAACTTCTTAAACCCACCAGCTTCCCACAACATGCTATCCTTATCTAATCCAACAGATGAGGTAATCCTAAAGAATTCATTACGAAAGGTGTTTCCTGTGGATTCAGCCCAGGGCACAAAAATTTTTGCCCCCGCTTTTGCACTAACATATAGCCACCGAAATTCTTCTTCGTCTTTCTTCACAGTTCGCTTCGTCTGGAAGAAATATCTAAATTTCCCTACAGTGCTTGCAAAACCTAGGTACCTACGTAGAATCTGAAATGCTCTAACAGTAGCCCAGGCATTGAGAACGAGCTAGCTAGGGGCTATTTCGTAAAAGATTAACAGGTCCATTTCAAATTTTGAGAGAGGCAGCCGTAGGTGGAACTCATTAAACAACATCTTATAGAAGTAGCAAAAGGGCTTTGATTCTGTCGTCCCTTCCATAAATACAAATTCATCTTCTACAGGGGATTCAATCAACATTTGACCAGTCCCACTGGAAAATACAGCACACTCCTTCTTCATTCGAAGGAATTCCTCGTTATTGGCAAATCGTGATGGCACCCAGGCATCACGATGGACCCACGCATAATTTTTTGCTTTATCTATGATAACCCTAATACTCTCTCCCATTTTCCCAAAATCAAAATGCAAAACAGACAAGGGAGTGAAGGGCGTACCTACGGGAAGTGTTAAACCTAAGAAAGGAGGAAGAAGTGCCTCTTCAATAATCTGTTTCACAAACAAACAATTTAGTTTTGTACTTTCTCAATTTTCAACAATGGTGGGTTTAAGGGTTTTTTAAATTCCTTTTATATTCAGCCCATCAAACCTTTCCAGTGTAACGTCACCTTGCTTCAATACTCCCCCAACTGAAGCGTTTGTTCAATCGAAACGTCGTGAGGCTAAACCTCGCAACGCTCAGCGTGTGGACCATTGCTAACATTATCTAGTTACCAATAAGGGCATGCCACGTCATACGAACTCCCGTTTTGTTTTTAATTTTTCGAGACATATAAGTACAATAGCACGAGAACGTCTTACTAAAACTTTCGAGCTAAACAAAATATCCATTACATAGCACGACCCACTATCATATGAATTAAAACGACCAAGCGACCTCGATAAACACAAACGATATAGCAAATATGTACAATAAGAATACGAAAGATGTCATAGAAAGAAAATTCTCAAATTTTATTTATTCATGGTACAAAGCTAATATATGACCAGCTCGGTTCTTTAGCAAATATAACTGTTCTCTGCAGCAACCACCCTTTCCTTGTAGGACGACCTGACACTTCCTTACAGAACGACACAAAGGACTTGAGTCTTATTAGAAGATTCTTACACGAAGGACTGGAGTCTTCTCGAAAGCCTCCACGTTCCCTTTCTCGTCCCATGGCGGAAAAGCCCCTTCAGGTCAGTCCTAAAGGGTAAAGGCCGCGTTCTGTAGGGAAGCACCCATCTTCAGCGACAAGAACTTCAGGAAACTCTTTTGACTTGAGCCCCTGCACAAAACTTCAAGACGCGAGAAGAGGGTGTTTCCCGAAAAGCCAGGGTAGCCACAAGGTCTTGGTTATGGAAGCAGATCAGGCATCCAGTAGAGGCTCCTTCACCTAATCTGATCCGAAAGGAAGCAGGTCCAGGCCTAACTTCCCCACCGACCCAATGACTACCATGGTGGGAAAGGACTAGGTTAGCCTTCCCCTCTTCATTCCCACCAGGTAGTCATTGAATCCGTGGACAAGCATTGCCCATGTCTCATCGTCGTCAGGAGCCGGTCCTTCGTTTTCTTCCTCCATTACTATCAGAACAGTCAAGGAAGCAACTTACCATATGCCCAGGTTCCATGAGTATTTATAGACATAGGTAAACGTCACAATAATAATTATCGAAAGTTACGATAGTTACTCATGATAGTTAATTCACCCAATCCTCATCCTAAGTACGTTAGTTACGAGAAAAGTGGTAATTACCGTAACGCATGGTTGACTCGGCTACTTAACTTTGACCACAGACCATGACAAAAGGATAAGACTGCTTACTGAAAATACTGGTACAATTAACTGATTTTTGCCTTATAGCAAGCAATATGATCGTTTTGCTCATGACGAATTCAAGCCTATTTAGCCCATGGCCTCTAGGCTTGTGGGGCTGGTGTGCTGTTACGCCTAAGTAGCCCGCTCGTCCCAACGATCGAGCTACCTCTTTTCACAAGACCTGATGTAGAAGGGGGTGGCGACCTAGTCTCCAGTCATAACCACCCACTACCCCACAACCTCTAGGCACCCCACCCACGATCCCACCCTCGCCTAACCACCCCTCCAAATGCCTATAAGACCCATGTCCATTGGACTAAGAGGGCATATCACAAAATTTACCTAGTTAAACTACTAAGTTCTAGTCCCTAAGGCTCATGGTCTAGGGGCCACCTGGTAGCTTGTCGTGAACAGTTGGTGACAGCTAATAAGTTTGTGCGATGGTAGATAAAATCAGTATAAATAATAAGGATATGAAGCAAATGTATACTATAAGGCAAACTTGAAATGCGAGCTGCCTATAGTGTATTCGCGTAGATCCCTCGCAACCACAAGCAGTATGAATTCAAGTCGCTCACTCTCCTACTAATAGAATGCTACACTAGTGCAGGCCACCTTCCTAACTCTTCTTCAATTAAGTTATCTTCAGAGTGGCACTATTGCCACCACACTCATCTCAAAGTACACCACACGCCCACTTTTTTTTTCCAAATTTGCCCTCGTTTCGGAAAATAATTTCCTAGTGCAACCGGAAAATAATTTTCGGTTCCAACCGGAAATTATTATCCGGGTGATTCCGAATTTGATTATCCGTAGGAGAGTTAAAATTTTAGAAAAACATTGATTATACTGATTTTGTTATAACCGGATTTGAGAATCTGGTTGGAACCATATTTTATTATCCGGTTGGAACCAAATTTTATTATCCGGTAGGATACCAAATCCAACATTTCCACACCAACCGGAAATTTTTATCCGGATTCGCCCGAAAATTATTTTCCGGATCGAGGGTAAATTTGGAAAAAAAAGGAATGTGTGGTGTAGATTGAGAAGTGTATGGTGGCAATAGTACACTCACTTGATTGTTCAAAGATGCTCTGTTACTTGAAGTGTGCTTCACTACTTGACTGGTATATACTTGCTAGGCTGCCAAAAAATGCTTTATTACTTTTCTGATTATTCCTTGAAATTGCTTTTTAACAATAACATGTATTCATTCGATCTGATTAGCACACGCCATATACTTTCTATTTGTGGGATTTCATTTATTAAGAGAAATAGTATTACTATATAGACCAAAAGTTCCTTACTTCCGCACACGTATGCATTATTCAATCACTAGAAGTATTATTATTATATGATATTCTTGACTTAATTTCAGTTAGATGAGCCTAACTCAAACAAATAAAGTGATAAATAGCTAAGTAAGAGAAAAAAAAAAAGGAAATCACAAGCCCACTACACAAGAACATGTATATTACAAGACATATTATTACCTTGCATGCATATAACTTTATACAAATACATGAGCCAGAGCGAGATACACATGTGCTAGATGGGATTTGAGGCCCATAACACATGAGATAGAGCAAGAATTAGAGCCAGGTGGATTTGGCCCACACAAAATTAGAGCAAGACCTAGAGCCAAGAAAAGTTGTCTTACTTGCGTTGGCACGCGCTACAAGAGCAAACTTATAACAAATACAAGTAAATTAATTACAAAAGCAAACTTATTGCAAGAGTAATCTCAATAGCGATCTAATAAGTCAAGCACGCTACTCGCCTGAGCAAACTAATTACGCGCAATGAATACCCAAGCAATTAGTCATGGAAGCAAATTAAATACAAGAGCAATACCTAAGAGTGCACCGAAAATCCAAACGCACTAATAACATGAATGCAACGAGGGCTTTAAATTATGTGTGCATAGCAATTACCTATGCGAACTGTTCGTCTATGTGTGTTAACAAATTAAGCACACTAGTTTCAAGTGGGAGTTATCCATATAAATTGGGATTTGAGGCTAATTGAATTCATGATTTAACTATTGATTAAATGTAAGTCATATTGCCTTTCTTTCTGTAAGATACATACCGTTGCAAAAAAAAGTGAGACCTAGAAATCTTGATAAATATATGCCTCTAAAGGCATATATCCATAAAGAAGGGGGCTAAAAGAAGAAGGTGCTGAGGAAAAAGAGAGGAAAGAGTTGTACGCGAACATGCTAAATAGGTCAAGAGAGAACTCAAAAAAAAAACAAATAAACGGAAGCAAACCTCCTTTTACACATAACGAGGTGGACTACCATACGAAAGCGAGATGACAAAAGCGGTAAAGTAGACGGTAATATTAAACTAAGCTGATAGCCTATTCATAACAATCATTTATGTGCATTACATTCATGATATTCATTCATAACGCTCATATCCTTCATGCATAGTACTTATTCATACACATTACTGATATTCATTTTATGCAAAATACTTAATGTCATTTAAAAACATGAGCTTGAAAACCTGGGGATTAACCCAAACAAATGATAGTGTTTGATCATGAAAGCAAGCTTCACGAATTGTCACAAATTTCTAATGCAAAATAGAGCTCTTTCACTTTTTATACAAACACACTATAAATAAGAATGATTATATATCTACTGTAAAACTTTTTAGTAGCAAGTTAAATATTTTTGCAATCCCGTGGGCATGTTCTTGAGCTATGATGAAAGAATTACTAAGTTTCAGGTTTCTATGGATGCAAAGGGACAAGAGTCTAAGAACGCAGAGTCATACATTCCTAAATAATGCACACGCTAGGCAGTTTGCATTTCAAGCGAACTATCGTTCACTCAGAAATGCAAGGGGGCTATTGTTGGGGACCTCCCATTATTTGAAAATTAGGGGATGACATTTAATTTATTATTATGATTTATCCTGTACAAACTAATGTTATATGAGGCCTAGTGGGTCTACACTGTTTTGGTAGGACGACACCGCTGCTGCAGCATCACAGGGTTTGGGAACTAAATAGATTGTGTGGCTTGGAAGGCTTTGGATGAAGGAAGCGCACAAAGTTTTTATACCTTGACAAAGTGCCTTCATGATAGACGATAGATAGGACGCTCTTCGCACTCATGTCACTTTTAGAAGTCTGCTCGCTCTCTGAGTTTTAGGACGCACTCCCCTTTTAGCACGCGCTCCCCTTTAGAGCGCCCTTTAGATTCATTTGATGCCTGCTTCCCTGTGTGAGCGACCCATGTTTCCTTTGCAAGGCTCCTGTTACTATCTTTGCTGACCATCTCATATGCCTTGGAATGCGTGCCAAACTTGCCCTCCAAGTTAGCGAGCTTGAAAAAACTCTATATAAAGGAAAGGCTTTTCACAGCAAAGGGGGATTATTTTTTATCCCATTTTTGGTTATTTTCCTGACTCACTCTCCAACTTTTCCTTTCTCCATTTTTTTCATCATCTTCTTCCTCCTCATAACACCAAAGAAAAGACAATCTTCTAACATTAAAGAGAGCAAGCAAGAACTTCAAAGGTACATGATTACAAAGGGTTCCCTAGTCGATCCTCCTTATGACTCTATCACGAGTGCTTCATTGTTCTCTCACAGTCACGTGAGCTAGAGTTCCCATATCTCACACACCTCGTAAGTCTACGAACCCCTAATCGTATTTCTAAACCCTATACTTCAACAAGTTGAAAATAGAAAGATGGTACATATATGTTCAACTTAGAGAGTTTTATTCCTAAACTATGTCAATTGGCTCAAGAAGTGGGAGAAGATGAGCGAACCTTGAGCCTACATTCAGCTGCACTACAAGCTATGTTCTATGTGGTACTGCTCCTTCCTCTGCACAAACAAATCCACTTCGCTTGATTCTTTTTGAGAAAAGTATGATCAAAGTGATCCTAAGAAACAAAGTCATTAAATTTTGGTAATAAAAGTTAATAAAGTAAAGCAACAATATTCACAGCAAACACGACATTTTGGTTATCTTAAACCTGCCTTTCTTTGATGTATTCAATGTTGTTTATGCAATCAAATCTATAATTCTTTTTATGTACATCATGAATTCACACATACAACTACTAGGTCACATCATAAAATATTGTTATTAGTCTTTTTGATTTACTACTCTTGATTCTTGCCTCTGTATAACAATAACATTTTGATTTGGTCACATTAGGAATTTGATTATTTTTTCACCTTTAATAGTATCTTTATGGTACCTTGTTAAAATATGAACAGGAATCGCCATTTGCAAATTCACATGAAAATATTCGCTGAAGAAGACGTCATTGTGTCACCAACTACAGGGTTTGTCCTGATATCTCACATTCCTAATATTGTGTACATATTTGTTATATTATTTACTTTTTTTTTTAAAATGTATTGATCACTTGTAAAAATATTTAATTGAAATATTCAATTAGGTGTGGCAATGCATAAGGATAATATTAAACTGAAATATTTAATTATGTGTGACAATGTTTAAAATCATCCTTTTTTTTAATCCATTCACCATTTAATTATATATCAAATTAAAAACGTTAAAAATGAGTTTATGAAAAGAAAACAATTTTTTTAAAATTTAAAATAAATTTATGGATTTAATTTAATTTTTTTATTAAATTTAAAAGGTGGGTTTAATAATTTAAATTTTTAAAAATTAAAATCATAATTAAATGAAAAGGAAAGCCGCCCCCTAAGATCCCAACACATTTAATTTAATTTTAATTTTTTTAAAATAAAAAGCTTTTGGCGGCTCAAAACCGCCGGGAATTATGCAATGGAACCAGCACATTTAATTTAATTTTAATTTTTTCTTAAAATAAAAAGCTTTTGGCGGTGGTTAAAACCTCCGGAAAATCTGACGAAACCGCCGAGAAATGTTACGGGGCGGTTATACCAGTGGTTCCTCAAACCACCGGTAAAACCATTTAGAACCGCTGGTAATGCAATCGGGGGCAAAAAAATGCTGTCGCTTCCTCTCTTCTAGCACCATTATTTCATTTAATTATTGTAGTGAATTTAAAAAAGTTTAGGGGAATTCAATTAAAACATATATATTATATCATTCAAAATGTGACAAAATTTTCACATAATAGTTTAATAATTATCCATTATCATGGGCAATTCATTCAATCAAGTCAACTAAAAGACCTACTTAGCCCGGCTAATTAAATCACTCGCTTTGACATAGGCAATTCATTCAATCAAGTCAACTAAAAGATCTACTCAGCCCAGCTAATTTAATCCCTAGTTGAGACTTACACAATTTATTCAATCAAGTTAACTAAAAGTCCATCCTGGCTACTTTATTCCCTAACTGATACTTAGGCAATTCATTCAATCAAGTCAACTAAAAGTCCTACTAAGCCTGGCTAATTTAATCCCATGCCAAGACTTCAGCAATTCATTGAATTAATTCAACTAAAAGACATACTCAGCCCTACTTTCTTCTTCTTCTTCATATGACAGTACTATAAAGGGGAATGAGCATTAACAGGGAAACAAACTGAAATATATAGAGGAAAGGCCAATAAAGGCGTAACTGCCAAGGTACAGTGAGTTAAGAAATAGTCAAGTCAAGTCAATAAATGCAAAAACAGAAAAATATGACAGGTTAAAGTAACCGACAAAATCGTAATAATGAAGTCTGACTGCCTCAAGCCTTCTCAATGAAAGGCCATAAGACTTGAGGGGCTGGTGGACTAGCGAATCTCAACCTAACCCAATTTAATTAGCTCAAGCCTTCTAAGCCAAAGGCCACAAGACTTGTATGACTGGTGGACTAGTTGGTATTAACCCGGCCCAATTCAACTAGTCCAAGTCTCCCAAATACGACCTTGACGTGAACAACCCAGGTCCCATACCGAGCTCTCAACTTGTATGGGACAATTAGACGTAGCAGGAAAGCCTAGCGTCTAGGTAAAGAATCCACAGTAATCAATCTGCATTTATGACGAAGAATAATCAGGAGCGTATCAATTATTATCTAGACCAAATACTTTCTCTATTTAGGGCTTTTAAGGCTCGATTCTCTATAAATAACATAGAGACTCTCATTTATAATTATGGTCGCCCTAAAAACCATAGCTCTTATAAGGGTTCAAACATTAGAACACCACTACTGTCAGGACCCAAGAGGTGTGAGTTATATACAATTTAAGAATTCATTGTAGAGATCAGAGTAAGTGGTTAACAAATTTAAGAAAATAAAATCTTTTAACCACTTAGTTTATTCATTTACAATTAACTCTTTCATTGTAAAACATGAGTTTACTACATTTCTAATTACTAAACTATATGTAGACTAACTAAAATAACATGTATAATTGCTTAAATCTATTCGTTTTGGTTTTTTAAATTTTTTATATCACGATCTTTAAACTTTTTATTAAATTAAATGGGTATAGTATATATCGGATTCAATTGGGAAAGTGCATTCACAGGGTGAAAAGTCAATTAAAAAAAGTAGGTACTATGAAAAAATGAAGACTTGTCAAGTCAGTACGTATGCACTAGTCAAAATTGTACTCTTCCAAACTTGTTGGGAGTCTCATTATGAGCAACAGTAGAGGCCAAAGTCAAAATCCTCAAGGTGTCTGGTGAATCGGCGTTGGTCATTCATCAGTTAAAGAGTCAATGGGGAACTCGGGATGAGAAATTGATCTCTTACCACCGGTACATTATGGAATTTCTAAAGAATTTTGAAGAATTTACTTTTGAGCACATTCTACTGGAAGACAACTAGATGGCCAATGCTCTATCCACACTAGAATCTATGTTTGAGTTGAATCAGAGTGAAGACATGCCACTCATAAAGATCCAGCGTCGAGATCAACTTGCCTACTGCCAATCAGTACAGGAAGAACCAGATGGAAAGCCCTGGTACCATGACATCAAGATGTACATCAAAAGTAGAGAGTACTCGCCAGGTGCTTCTGAGAATGATAATAGGACTCTAAGGAGGCTTGCTATGATCTTCTTCCTAAAAGTAGAAGTACTTTACAAGAAGAATCATGACATGGTGCTTCTCAAGTGCTTAGATGTAGTCGAAGCTCAGAAAATTATCAAGGAATTCCACGAAGGATCTTTCGGGACACATACAAATGGCCATGCTGTGGCAAGGAAAATCTTACGGGCTGGCTATTAATGGCTGACTATGGAGACTGATTGCTTCAAATATGTTAAGAAGTGCCATAAGTGCCAAACGTATGCCAATAACATGAATGTGCCACCTACGCTGTTGAATGTCTTGTCTTCACCTTGGCCATTTTCGATTTGAGGAATGGATGTCATTGGCCCTATTTAGCCTAAAGACTCAAATGGGCATCATGTCATACTGTTTCAATCGACTACTTCACAAAATGGGTTGAAGCTGCTTCGTATGCAAATGTCACTCGGAATGTCGTGGTGAAATTCATTAAGAAAGAGTTGATATGCCGCTATGGCCTTCCGATCAAGATCATTGCAGACAATGGGATTAATCTGGACAATAAGATGATGACAGAATTGTGCAAGGACTTCAAAATTTAGCATCATAATTCATCTCCCTGTTGCCCTAAGATGAATTGTACAGTCAAAGCTGCCAACAAGAACATTAATAAAATCATCTAGAAGATGGTTGTCACATACCGAGACTGACACGAGATGCTCCCGTTCGCACTGCACGGATATCGTACGTCTGTTCGTTCTTCAACTGGGGCAACTTCGTTCTTAATGGTATACGGGATAGAGGCAGTTTTCCCCATTGAGGCCGAGTGGGTTCAAACTCGCTTTGATCAGTTAAACCTCATTGAAAGAAAGAGGTTAAATGCAATATGCCATGGTCAATTGTACCAGAAAAGGTTAAAAACGATGTTTGAAAAGAAAGTGCATTTGAGAGAATTTCGAGAAGGAGACTTGGTGTTGAAAAAGATCATCTGGATCCAGAAAGATCTTCTAGGTAAATGGGCTCTAAACTATGAAGGACCCTATGTGGTCAAGAAATCCTTCTCAGGAAGAGCCCCAACCCTCACAAACATGGACGGTAAAGACCTCTCAAATCCGGTGAATTCGGATGCCGTGAAGAAATTAGAGCTTGCTAGGTTGAATACCTGAAACGACGGCCTAGGAAAAAATTAGAGCGACCGATAAAATAAAAAAAAGGAAGCTCACTAGGTTGAAAACCCGAATGGGCGACCTAGGCAAAAGTTAAAGTGATCCAGTGGGTTGAAAACTCAAAAGAGTGGCCCAGGAAAAAGTTAGGGTCAAAATAAAGTCATCACTAGGCTAAAAATCTGAAAAGGCAGACTAGAGAAGCGTACGAAATAAAGTCAAGGAAATCGGGGCAAAGGGCATGTCGAAGCATAAACTAGGGCAAATGGCATATCGAATCATAAACTGGGGCAAATGATTGGTCTAGCAAACCGGGGCAGTTCCTCTCTAAATCTGATTGGATGGCATTTGAGATCCCCGTCATATAGCACGAGCATTGTCATCGGGAAAGCGTCACTTGAGGAACAAGGAGCCTTCTTCGTAGCCCCCACCTTTGTACATATTGCTAAATAGCTACTACCTTTGTAAATACCCATTTCACTTTGAAAAAAACTTTTCTTCTCCCTTTATAAAGCAAGGAAGTCATGAATCCCTCAAGGATTACTTAAACCAATATGACCAAGAATCAATCCTGGTGGATGACCTCAGCCCAGAGGTTATGAAAAACTAGCTTATATCAGGTCTCCAGGTTAGTGAATTCTATCAGTATGTTAAACAAAAAATATTGTGGACTTAGCACATTTCAGGAGGAAAGCAGAAGAATGGATCGCTATGAATGAAGCATGTGTTGCTAGGAAGACGACCTCAATGCAGCAGTTCACCTTCTAGCTGGAAAAAATCAACTAGGCCTCCTCGACTTCTGAGGGCGGACCAAATACAATATCGAGAGAATAAGGAACCTCGGTATAAGGAATGATATGCAAATAATACAACCCTTAACACTGGAAGAGATATGATCTTTCGAGAAATAAACAACACCAGCATAATCAGGCCCCTTCCCCATCCTATTCCACCTTATTGAACATCATCGTTCATTTGGACATACCATACCAAAATGCCGACAGCTAAAAGACCATATTGAACAACTCATACGAGATGGCTTCTTGCTGGAAAAAGTACGTGGGGCTGATAGAGGTAGGCGAAGTAGGTCGCAAACTCCGCTAGCTTGCCAAAATTGAGAACGCAGAAATGACAGCCCAGCAAACCATGTGATCAACACGATATTAGGTGGTTTCGCTGGAGGTAGAGAAACTAGCTTGGCTCAAAAGCGTCATCTAAGGGAAGTTATTACTGTGAAGTACAAAACAGAAAAGGTACAATATCATCCTGTAAGTTATTTTACTATTGATGGTTTTCATGGATGCTCGGTAAAGCAAGATAATCCCATGGTGATATCCGTGAAGATAGTCAAGTTCACAATCCAAAGAGTTCTGGTGGACCAAGGCAGTTCGGCGATATTATGTTTTGCACAATTTTCCAAAAGGTGGGTCTGCCCGAATCCTTGTTAGAAACCTATGCGGTAGCCCTCGTTGGCTTCACGAGGGAGCAAGTAAATGTGCAAGGACACATCGATTTATTCACCAAGTTTGGGGAAGAAGATTTAGAAAAGCAAGTCAGTGTTCAGTATTTGGTGGTCAACTAACCAAGCTCATACAATATGATCTTAGGTCGACCTTTGCCAACATCTTAGGAGCCATAGTCGCAACCCCACACTTGACAATGAAATACCCAGTTTCAGAAACACGAATAGGCACAATTCGCACAGATCAAAAAGTAGCTCGACAGTGCTACAATGAAAGTTTGAAGATTACTAGGTCACCATACATACCTATTAACCGAGTTCACCAGATCTCGACTCATCCTATGATGGTCCTAGATCTGAGGGCAGATTTCATTGAGAGACGACCTCAGTCAGTGGGAGAGTCGAAACAGATACTCTTAGATGCAGACCCTGCTCACAAAACTAAGATAAATTCCAATCTCACTGAAGAACAGGAGTGTAAAATGATTGCTTTTTTAAAATTAAATGTCGATTTATTTGCTTGGATCCCGAAAGACATGCCGTGGATTGATCCTGACTTCATCTGTCACAGCCTTATGATAGATCCCAAGACTAAACTGATAAGCCAAAAGAAAAGAAAAATGGGGGAAGAGCGTGTGAAGCGGTACAAGATGAAACTAAGTCTCTATTACAATCAGACTTCATTAGAGATATTCAATATACTACCTAGTTAGCAAATGTAGTCCTAGTCAATAAGGCTAATAGAAATTATAGAATGTGTACCGACTACACCGACCTTTAAAAGGTGTTTCCAAAAGATTCTTACCCTTTGCCCAATATTGACCAGTTGGTGCATAGCGTGACAGGATACCGGTTCTTATCATTCATGGATGCATATTCGGGTTATAACCCAATTAGAATGAATCCGGATGATGAATATAAGATGACATTCATGGGTGATACTTCCAATTTTTGCTACAATGTAATGTCCTTTGGTTTAAAAAATGCAGGTGCCACTTACTCGCGATTGTCGGTAAGAGTATTGAAGTCTATGTGGATGACATGATAGAAAAGACCTAAGTTAGAGATGAGCATGTTGAGGATCTTAATCAGATATTCCAGCAACTGCGAAAGTAGGACATCTGGTTGAACTCGTCAAAATGCACTTTTGGCGTCAAGTCTGGGAAACTTTTGGGCTTTATGTTGTCCAAAGGAGGAATACAAGCCAACCCAGACAAGTGCAAGGCGATCATAAAAATACAAAGCCTGAACTCATTAAAAGAAGTCCAGCAACTGAGTGGGAGAATGGCGGTGCTATCAAGGTTCATGTCAAAAATTGGCGATAAGGATTATCCTTTCTTTCAAAGTATCTGAAGAGCAAAGGCTTTCAGGAGGACAAAAGAATGTAAAGCTGCCTTTTCATAAATCAAGATGTTCTTTGGAACTCCGACAGTGCTAGCACAGCCTCGGCTTAGAGAATCTTTGAGTCTTTACATGTCTGCATTCAAGCTCGCAACTAGTGTCGTGCTAGTAGGGGAAGAAAAAGCAAAGCAACATCTTCTTTATTTTTTAAGAAGGGTTCTCCAGGGTGATGAGATTTAGTATCAAATTATCAAAAATGTGATCCTAGCTCTAATCACGGCAGCAAGAAAGTCGCGTCAATATTTTTAGAGCCATAACATAATAGTTCGGATAGACGTCCCCGTTTGGGCGTTCTTACAAAAACTTGACTTGGTAGAACGAATGGTGGGATGGGCCATAGAACTATCGGAGTTTGACATCCAATTCGGAAACCGCAAAGCCATAAAGTCACAAGTGTTGTGATATTTCGTGCTAGAAATGACCTCGGCGTCAACTCTGGTATTAAATTATATGTGGTTGTTATAGGTTAATGGCGCCAACAACGCTAATGGTGGAGAGCTACGACCATACTGGATGGACCTAATGGCCTCACTGTGGAGCAGTCTATGCGGTTTGGTTCCAAAGCTTCCAATAACCAAGCCGAGTACAAGGCGTTGATAGTTGGCCCGCACCTAGCACTTGACCTAGGCACCTACAAAGTCATAGCCAAAAGTGATTCACAACTGCTAACAAGCCAACTATCTAGAACTTATCAGATAAAGGATAAACAACTTGTTAAATACATTCAGGTAGCATAAGAGCTGGCATCTTGCCTCAAGGAGTTTAAAATCCAGCACGTTCTGAGGGATGAAAATGGGAGGGCCGACCTACTGGCAAAGCTAGTCAGTACTAAGAAAACCATGAATAACGGAATTATTATAGTAGAGGTCGTTAGGAGACTAAGAATTAATAAACAACAATTAATTCGATAGAAGTAATGGCCAGGAGCTGGGCAAAGCCAATAGTAGAGTACATAAGAGGAAAAATTGCAAAAGATAAAGAAGAGGCCAAGAAAATGGCAAGGTAGGAGGCCAAATACAGAATCATTGGCAATGAACTATACAGGAGAGTTTTTTCATAGTCCTTACTCAGGTGTATAACTAATGATCAAGCAATCCATAGAAGAGTGTGCAGTGCCACATCAGTAATCGATCCGTCGGCACAAAAGTTTTACGAGCAAGTTATTATTGGCTGACTCTGGGAGATGATTACATACACTTAGTCAAAATGTGTGAAAAATGTCAACAATTTTCCAGCCACCATCAGGCTCCCGCAAAAGCACTATCCGGGATAACATTGCCTTCGACATTCTATATGTGGGGCATTGACATCCTCGAACTGTTTCGCCCAACTACGGGGTAGAGAAAGTTATTACTAGTTACAGTGGACTATTTCACCAAATGGATAGAAGCCGTACAAATCACAACAATCGCAACAGAAAAATTAGAGAAGTTTTTTTGGAAAGAAATACTATGCCGCCTTCCGCAATAACATCAGACAATGGGACTCAGTTCACTAGCCAACGATTAACCAACTTCTGCAATGAATTCAGAATAAAGCAAGTCTTCGCATCTGTTGAACACCCCTAAACATATGGCCAAGCTGAGGCCGCCAACAAGGTAATTGTGAATGGATTATGCAAAAGTCTAGATGATGCTAAGGGGAAATGGGCTGAAGCCTTCCCGACCGTGCTATGGTCATATCACACTATAGTGAAAATGGCAACCCTTGAAACACCATTCAAGCTGACTTATGGCTATGATGCAATGATTCCTATAGTAATTTTAGTCCCAAGCTCAAGAATTCAGAGTTTTAATCAAGAGAAAAATGCAGAAAAAATTAGGACAGAGCTAGACACATTGGATGAGGTGCCAGCAATAGAAAAATTCATGAGGCATTGGCTAAAATCAGAGCAGGCAAAAGATATAATACACTCTTAGTCTCGTGTGCTTTTAAGATATGAGATCTCTTACTTAGAAAGGAAGAGTGACTAAGAAACAACACCCAGCATGGAAAATTTGCCTCAAAATAGGAAGGACCGTTCATAATTTATGACGAAGTTGGAATAGGGGCATATAGACTACAAGAGCTCAGACATGTGGATGAGAAGCTTGCGAAAAACCCTTGTTGTCTTGATTCCTAAGGTGGAGCCTCATTCGAATTTCAAACAACTCCTTCCTATTAGCCTATGTAATGTTGCCTTAAAACTTGTTATTAAGGTGTTGGTGGGTAAGATACATACTTTTATATCATATTTGATTAGTCTTATGGAAAGTAGCTTTATTCCTAAAAGGGGCACATGTGATAATGCAATAATTGCCCAAGAGGTTGTTCATTTCATGAGAAAATCAATGAGTAAGAAGGGGGCCATTGCATTTAAAATTGACTTGGATAAAGCTTATGATCGTGTTGATTGGACTTTCCTTAAACATATCATTTGTAAGATGAACCTCTCTACCCTTATGGTGGATTTGATAATGAGTTGTTTTAATGCCTCAAGCCTTCATATCTAGTGGAATGGCACTAAACTAGAAGTATTTAAACCTACTAGAGGCATTAGTCAGGGGGACCCCATGTTGCCTTATCTATTTGTCTTCTGCATGGAAATTATGTTGACCATGATCCAAGTTAGTGTTGATGCACAATATTGGGAGACCATCTCTATTTCTAGGGGTGGTCCTTTGATTTCTCACCTTTTATTTCCACATGATCTTTTATTATTTTACAAGGCATAGAAATTCCAAATTCGAAATGTCATGACTATTCTTGATATTTTCTGCAGAGTCTATGGGATGAAAGTCAATGTGAAGAAGTCAAAGTATATGGGATCTAAAGGCATCCCAAGAAGAAAACTCAAACCCTTTATTGAGATCTCTTCTATTGAGCCAACCTCTAACTTGGGCATGTATCTAGGGTTCCCTCTTCTCCAGGGGAAAGTCAAGGGAGAAGATTTTGAGCACATCTTTAAAAGGATCAACAGGCGTATGGCTTCTTGGAAAATTAATCTTCTTAATAAGCATGGAGACTTTGCTTGGAAAATTCCGTATTAACAAGCATCCCAGTGTATACCTTGCAATCCTTATGGTTCTCGACCAATATTTGCAATAGGATTGATACACACATTAACAGGTTCCTATGGAGAAAATGCTAATGGCAGGGGTATTCATCTGGTGGGATGGAAAAAGTGTCTAGATAGAAGAAGCATAATAGTCTTGGCATTAGAATTACAAAGGAATGTAATACAGCTCTGCTTGGTAAACTTGTGTGGGGGATATTGAATAATTCTGATACACTTTGGGTGCAAATCCTCATGCATAAATATCTGCATAGACGTTTTGTCTTTCAGGCCTCTTCCACTGTCAATGCATCGCCAATTTGGAAGAGTGTGTGCAAAGCTGTGGAACAGTTACGTGATGGTTTCTCCTTCCGTTTTGTCATAGGTGACCTGTCTGTGTGGTATGATAATTGGTACAGTAGAGGTCTTCTATATGACTTTGTTGATTTTGTCCACATGTCTGATACTACTTTGCAAGTAAAGGATCTGTGGAGCTTTGGTGAGTGCAATTGGGACAAAGTATACACCAGTGTCCCTGGTAATATCAAATATGATATCAACAAGAGTTTATTTCCAAAGTATGGGAATTTCCTAGAGGTTTGGAGAGGGAATGGTCACCTAAATGGTATTTATACTTCTTATTTGGCGTATTCTTGGCTGTCTCAGAGACATGAGCACCATTTGTAACAACACCGTTGGATGTTACTCTAGAAAGCATTAATCCCAAAAAAGATTAAGTTCTTGCTCTGACAAGGCTTTCATAATTCCTTCCCCACTAATCTTCTATGCCATCAAAGAAACATGGCCTCAAATCAAAAATTGTGCTTGCTGCTCCAACAATATAGAAGATATCTTACATTCCTTCGGGGACAATCCACACTCTTTAGAAGTGTGGTTTCATTTTAGTCACATTATTCAGGTGGATAGAACTATAATCGATCATATCTAGTAGATTTCTCAAGCGCTCTCTTTTCTGTTAGCAACCCCTTTCTGCCATATTCTGAAGTGAACATAGAGGTGGAGATGTAATCTTGTTATGGGTGACTCCCATTTGTCTATCGATCATGTTCCTCGATCAATCCAAGCTGCTTTAAAGGAATCTCCCTTGAGTTCTAGAGCTCACCATCAAAGTAATGTATTGCAACGGTGTTCAGTTTCAAGAACACGTCCCCCAATGGGCTTCGTCAAGCTGAATGTTGATTGCGGGTTTGGATGACTTTGTAGATGCAATATGATTCATGAATTATTGCAGTTCCAAGGTCGTAAGAAGACTTCTGGTATCCTTGTGCTGGAGTTGATTGCTATTCTTGTTGGACTTAAGGTGACTTGGAAAAAAAGATTTCATCTTCTTGAGATCGAGTTCGACTCTTTGGAGGCTATTAGATTTATTCATAATGGGGAATGTTCTCGTTATCATGCTTACGATTCTTTGACTGTGAATATTCATTTCTTCCTTAACAAGGATTGGATTGTGAATATAGCCTACCGCTTGCAGGAAGAAAACTAATGTGCTGACATTCTTGCCAAGGAAGCTGTTCATATGCCGCAAGATTTGGTTATCCTTGATACTTGCCCTAGTTCTGTTTTGGTAGCTCTTTCAATAGACATGGTTAGAATGATGTTTCCTAAGAGATTTTAGCTTGTTCCTTTTCTTCTGTTTGTTGTTTTCTTTTCATTCATTTACCAAAAAAAAGTATAGTATGAACTTAACTTATTCAATAATAATCATTATTATATTTAGAAAATTAATGGCTTGTTTGTAACAGGTTTGTTTATAGTTTTTTAAAACTGTATTATAAAATAGTTTTCAGAAACAGTTTGTAAATTGAGTTAGAAGAGTTTTAAATATAAATTTGTATGTAAATTTATAAAAATAAAAACTGAAAACAGAAATAAGTTTTAGATTTTTTCAAATTTTAATTTTTAAATACTGAAAAATGTTCTCCACACTGTTTTTGAAAACTCGTCTACCAAAAAAAATAGGAATCAAACAAGCTCTGAATCTCCTTCAGCCCTGCTCTTTGGATTCGTACTTGCCTCTTCTATATATGGGCGTGATGCGATCATGGATTGCTTATGGATTGAAGTTTCAAGAGGAGCAAGCAAGTTTCACCATTGAAGACCTTCCAACTTATTTTAATGTTTTTCAAATAAAAATGTGTTATAGGGAATAAATTGTAGGTTTGGATTATTTTTGTAGTAAGTGTGAGTTTAGTGTCTTAGCTCACATTATGTTAGATATTTTTAACTTTTCATTTTAGTCCCTCGGTTTTGTTTCAATTTTAGGCACTTTTTAGTCCCTAGAGGGAGTAATATAAATACCTATCTTAGGTCTTTTGTAAACAACTTTTTTTCATTGAATGAAATTGAGATTTCTTGGAGAGCATTCTCTCTTGTGAGCCTTAGCTTGTGAGCTTTGGAATTTTGATGACCTTATCAATGGATCCCAATTCCATTGTGGCGGTTCCCCCAAGGATTTATCTTCTTGCTTAGGCTAGAAGTGGCATCCATTCACCCCTCTTCTTCCCATCTTCTTCTCTATTCCATTTTCTATTATGTGTTGTTACTAACCTAGATATTTATTTGTGTTTGTTATGCAAGAATGACCATAATTGAAGCTAGATTCACGTCCATTCTCATCATTTGGTACCCTAGAGCCTAGGGCTTCACTTTGAGGTAATTCTTGATTTCAACCTTTTCATCTTTAATTTTTAGAAAATTCTATGATCTATGATTGGGATTTGGTTTATTGAAGCTTGTTTATGCTTAATCTCTTGATTTTTGGCTTCAATTTGGTCTTTCCCTTCAATCTTGGTTCATGCGCATGTTTTTTCCATTTTTCCCGAATTTTCGTATTCTGATTTTTCAGCATTTTTCTGCATAATCCTTTGGAAATTTGGTGATTTAGAGTAGAATTTTGGATTCTCCATGGTGGAAAACCTTGGGATCAAGTGTTGTTTGCAAAATATTCTACACTTATGTTCTTATGTGTTGTTGAGTGTTCTTCATGTTCAATGCTTGATTCATGAATATTTGATGTTTGATTCCCAAATTTGAGTTGATATTCTTTCAATCTATGTTATTACACATAAAACCCCTCCATATTTGAGTCTCTTAGTTCAAATTTTTGTGATTGAGTTTTTGTGAATTTTTGCACACTAGGTGTTTGGTAAAATTCCTAAGTGTGATTTCTTCTGTGTTGTAGGCACACTAAGTGTTTGTTAAAATACTTAAGTGAGTCTTTCTTTGTGTCTCTATGCACTTTGTATTGTGTGCATTCTAAGTGTTTGATCAATTGTCATAGAGTCTTTTTCTCCTTGCACCTAAAGTGTTTGATACAATGTCTTAGAGTCATTTCCTTGTGTTACTTGTGTGTCTAACTTTTTTTGTGTTTGTTTCCATTAGGATCATGGAAATTTGTCATCAAATATATTATGTTTAATTGTCTCTCATTTTACTCCTTGGTGAGATATACATTTCTCTTGTATTAGCACCAATCCTTTGGGATTCTACACACTTTGTGCCATTGTGATTAGTGTGTGAACACTGTTGTTAGTGAGTTTGGTCTAAATGAAAAAAAAAACATAGTTGCTGTCAAAAACAAAAATAGAGTTGTTGTAAAAGAAAAACGGAGTTGCTGTCAAAAACCAAAACAGAGTTGCTGTCAAAAAAAAACATAGTTGCTATCAAAAACAACAACAGAATTATTGTAAAAAAAAAATAGAGCTGCTGTAAAAAAAGAGCAAATTTAGTTTTGGCCAAACTTACTACATTTGTGTGATATTGTTGCTTGGTAGTCTTTGGTGTTTTGCAAATTTTGAGTATATCTAGCTTCCACTATTTCTTTGAATTTGTCTAATTTTCTTAGTATTTTTTTTCTTGTGCCTTTGTCTCTTTTTGTATCTTCCACTTTGAGTAGCCTTTATTTGATTCAGTCCTCTTTTCTTACTTGTCTTGTTGGCCTCTAAGTTTTGTTTTAGAGTTTTCATTTGCTTGTATTCTTTGTCACTTTTTGCCTAAACTTATTGCTAAACCTTTGGGAGTTTTGCAACTTTGGAACCATTAAATTGGGATAAGCTTATAATTTCTTTGAAGCTTGCTTGCGTCTTTACAAAGAGACATGAGTGCTAAAGGAAAAAGTGAACAAACATTCTAACAAAAGACTTTCAAAGAATTCCATACACGAGTGAATTTTTGTTTTTCTTTTTGAGTGAAACACTTGTGAGGTGTGTGAATTTGGTGAGGCCTTAGCTAGAAAATTTTTATTTTTTCCAGTTTTTTTATTTGTTCTTTTCTTTATTTCTTCTTAGTTTTAGTCTTTGAACATTTGGTTGCATAGGTCATTTTTGTCTTTTTCACATTTATTTTGCATTTTTATATAAAAAAACATGGATCCTCAACCTTCTTCTCCTAGTAATGACAATAGGCTTATGTTTGAGGCTTTGATGAGTCATATTGATATAGTGCTTAGCAAGAAGCTTGAAGGTATTGTTCTTGAACTTGAACACCTCAAGGTTTCTACGGAGCATTCAAGTAGCCAATCCCATGGTCACTATAGAGCTCCATCTCCTCTAAGGGTAAGTGAAGGTATACCCAATCCTTTCCTCAATGCTCATCAGGCTAATGATTCTAGGCATGTTCATGATTTGCTTACACAACCTAGGCAAGATCCATGTTTGGGCATGGTAGGAATGCTAGACATGGTAATATGCATGATATTTCTAGTGAGGATGATGATTTACATGACATTCCTAGGCATCATGGGCCACGGCCTAATAGGCATCATCATGGAAACATTCTTGATCATATTCCTTTGTTTGGTGATCCTACACTTGAGAATAGACATATTGGTGCAAAATTGGATATTCCTTTTTTTAATGGTAGTACTAATTGAGAAAAATATCTTGAGTGGAAAATGAAATTGGATCATATTTTTTATATTCAAAGATTTTACAAGAATAGAAACGTTGCTTTGGCTACTCTTCATTTGAATGGTTATGCCTTAATGTGGTGGGATAACCAAAAGAAAATTATTTTGCCTTGGCATCCTATTAATAGTTGGGATGAATTGAAAGCTAGATTTAGATTGAGATGGGTTCCCCCTCACTATGTGAAGGAACTTCATAGAAAGCTTCAAGGTCTATCCTAAGGTTCCAAGAGTGTGGAAACCTATTATAGGGAAATGTGGATGGCTCTCACTAGAGCAAACATCCAAGAGTGTGAGGAAGCCACTATGTCTAGATTCATGGAAGGATTGCATCCTAGGATTAGAGATATTATTGAATTGCATGATCATGTCTCTATGGATTCTTTGTTGCATCAATGTCAAAGAGTTGAATCTCAACTCCAAAGGTAAGATAGAGATTCATACTATCATTCTACATCCTCTAAACCTTATTCTCATGCCTATGGAAAATATTCTTCGACAGGTGGTTTTGATAAAGGTTTTAAAAAGAGTTTTGACAACGATTTCCATAAGGATTCCAAAAAGGATTTCAAAAAGGGATCTAAAGATTTTGAGGATGGCCATGGCCACAAGAGTTATTCCTCTTCTAAATCTTCATATTCCAAAGGAAAAGAAAACGTTCATGAGAAAGAAAGAGACACTGAAAAGCAAAGCAACATTAAGTGCTTTAAGTGCTTGGGCCAAGGGCACATTGCCTCTCAATGCCTTTCCAAGAAAACCATGATATGTGTTGATGGTGTTTATGACTCTTTTGATAGCTCTTCTAATGCTTCTTCTCATTCTAACACTTCTAGTGGTGAAGAAGAACTTTATCCAAATGAGGGTGACTTGCTTGTTGTTAGGAGGTTACTTGGTAGCAATCCTAAGGATGATGATGTTTCACAAAGAGAAAACATTTTTCATAGTGGATGTCTTGTGAAAGTTGCTACTTGTTCATTGATTATTGAGAGTGGTTCATGTGTGAATATGGCTAGCACTCGTTTGGTTTCAAAACTTGATTTATCCATTTCTCCTTATTCAAGGCCATATAAGCTTCAATAGTTTAAGGATAATGGTGAGTTACTTGTTGACAAACAAGTTGTGGTTGATTTGGACATTGGTAAGTATTATGATAGCATTTTGTGTGATATAGTACCTATGGGGGCTACCCATGTTTTGCTTGGTAGACCTTGGCAATATGATAGGGGTACTATTCATGATGGCTACACTAACAAGTATATTTTTAAGTTTAAAGGCCAAAAGTTTACTCTTATTCCCTTGTCCCCTAAAAAGGTTGGTCAAGACCAACAACTTATGAAACGAAAAAGGGAAAGTGAACAACTTGCTTTGAAAAAGTCCACTAAGGGTTTCATTAATCCTTTTGGCAAGGATGATGGAGGAAAGAGCTCCAAAGGATCTTCCAAGAGCTCTAAAGGCCACCATGGCCTAGAGCACTCCAAGGATGAGAGTGTTTCTTCTCATTCCAATCTCTTTATGGCTAAGCATGAAACTAAACATATATTGTTAGCTAGAAATTCCTCATATTTGATGCATCATGAATATCCTTGTTTGAATGCTAACATTGACTTATTGCCTAGTAGTTTTATAACTTCTTTGAAAGGTTTTAAAGATGTGAATCCAAGGGAAGAGCAAGGTAAATCTTTGGTTATCCAAAGTATAGGTGACAAATTTGCTTTTCTCTTACTTGATTCCTTACTTTCATTGGCAATTATTCTAAGGTATACCTTTATCTTCTCTACTTCTCATACCTTGAATGATTTGTTGTTTGGTTCCAATTCTTTGATTGTTAATAGATTTTGGATTGGTAAGCTTGGAAATTTGATTGTATTTTGCTACAATGATTCTTTGAGCTTTATGCAAATTTTTGATGGCCATGTTATTTTTGTGTCTTCGGTTTGGTGTGTGCAAAATGACATTCGCCTTTTAAAGAACCTAGATACTTGTGGTCATTTGGAATAACATGCTCCATCTTTGAATGAGAATGTGTGTGTTACATATGCACTTGTTCCTACATGTTTGGTTCCCAATGAATCTTTTTTGGTTCAACCTTTTTGGACTTGGGGCATTGACATTATTGATGCATGTGTTATGAATGACCATCTTCCTCATTTTACTTGTGTGTTGAAGTTTTCAAATCCTAGTACTCATGACGATCTTTTATTTCTTCATACACACTCGTGTTCATTTGTTTTTCCCTATTTTCTTGAGTGTTAACCTTTTTGGTTTTTGAAACCGCTTAGTAAGATATTAATTTTTGTGTTTGATCCGGACGGTTTACTTTTATTTGTGGACTTATTGTTGCTTTCTCTCTTGTAGATCACATACCCTTTAAATTCGACGAACAATTCTTTCTAAGGAAGGGAGGATGATGTGATCATGGATTGCTTGAGGATTAAAGTTTCAAGAGGAGCAAGCAAGTCTCAACATTGAAGACCTTCCAACTTATTTTAATGTTTTTCAAATAAAAATGTGTTATAGGAAATAAATTGTAGGTTTGGATTATTTTTGTAGTAAGTGTGAGTTTAGTGTCTTAGCTCACGTTATGTTAGATATTTTTAATTTTTCATTATAGTCCCTCGGGTTTGTTTCAATTTTAGGCACTTTTTAGTCCCTAGAGGGAGTAATATAAATACCTACCTTAGGTCTTTTGTAAAAAACTTTTTTTCATTAAATGAAATTGAGATTTTTTTGGAATTTTGATGACCTTATCAATGGATCCCAATTCCATTGTGGCGGTTCCTCTATGAATTTATCTTCTTGCTTAGGCTAGAAGTGGCATCCGTTCACCCATATTCATCTCTATTCTATTTTTTATTTTGTGTTCTTACTAATCTAGATTTTTATTTGTGTTTGTGATGCAAAAATGACCATAATTGTAGCTAGATTCACCTCCATTCTCATCAGGGCCAAATCCAAATAGAGCCCAAAGTGCATAACAGGCTCCACCCTTTTGGTGGTCAACGTCGGCCAAATCCAAAAATTGACATGACCATGAGGGAAAACATAGTAACATTACCTGTGTGATTGAGAGTGTTAGGAGCTCCCAAAAGCACGTTATCCTTCATGAAATTGCGTTAGCATTTGTTTGGTTTAGTTCAGTGTGTGTTTTATTTTGCATTGATGGAATTGATTTTGAATCATTATAATTTTATAGAATTGAATTTGTTTTGAAATAATGTGATTTATTTATGAGTTTTTTATTAAAAGAAAAATATCACGATTGTATAAATATCCAGGGTAAAATCTCTCTCAATAGTAAATGCAACTCCTACCTTTCTTCTCCCAAAATCATGATTGGCGTCCATAATTGATTTTGCATTTTTCAATCGAAACATGTTGGCAATGTGTTCAATACACTTTTTGCCTCCCATCGTGATTTTTTAGCTTCCACCATTATTTATCCAAACATGTTGTTAGCATTCGTACTTTTTTCAACGTGATTTTCACTCGCTAAAATTGATTTTGGTAGAAGCAAATAGTATTATGCTTTTACGTTAAGTTAAAAATTTTATAATGTATTTTTACTTCAAACTTTATTTTAAGAAGAAATTCCCAAACATGTTACTTTAAAATCACATTAATTTAAAATCAAATCTACCAACATAAAAAGCAAATACACACCTATACTATGAATTCCCATGATCATATGCATAGAATAAAATATTGATACCAGAATAAAACAATAATACTAATATAGTGACATACATAGGGAATTATGTCATAGAATCTGATTATATTTTTTTCTTTTCTAATACTCCCTCCGTCCCTATTTATAAGACCCTTTAAAAAAAAAATTATGTGTCCCATTTTATAAGACCCTCTTCAAAAATTTGTGCAAATTCAATTTTTTTTTTACTAAATTACGTTTATTTACTCAACCACTTTTGTGTGGTTCAACGCCAATAAATATAATAAGTTAATGAGAGAAAATTTCTCTCTTATGATAATTGGAGAAGATTAATTCAGTGGAAAGAGAGTAATTCTATTGGTTTTATTAATTAAAAGGTAAGTAGGAAATTAAACTCAAATTGCTAGAACTTTTCATAGATTTATTAATTTTTTTAATCCTTGTGCTTTTTTTGAGAGGGTCTTATATATAGGGACGGAGAGAGTATATTGATAATAGAATGGAATGTTAAGTTTCCATTCCGGTTAACGCCCTCAATTCTCACCGAAAAGAGAACATATCCGAAAATGGGGTATAGAGCATTTCATGTTCAAAATAAGGGCAGTTTTAACATACACAACATCCTAAGTGGTGTATGGTACAACACATGAAAAAATGTATACAAAACTCAACTGAAAACGTTTAAAATAATAAAAAATTATGTATTTTGTATGTATGTATACCTCTTTTATTTTGTTTTTGGCTATAAGCAATTAAATAATATCATGACTTGTGTATGGTGCACCACTTTACAACTGGTGAATGTTAAAATCCACCCCAGTTTAAAAGAAAAAAAATAAAAAAGATATACATACATACAAAATACATAATTTTTTATTATTTTAAACGTTTTCAGTTGAGTTTTGTATATATTTTTTCATTTGGTGTACCATACACCACTTAG
Source organism: Cyamopsis tetragonoloba (assembly GCA_037177725.1). NCBI lineage: Eukaryota > Viridiplantae > Streptophyta > Magnoliopsida > Fabales > Fabaceae > Cyamopsis > Cyamopsis tetragonoloba. The sequence continues at coordinate 32,440,547 of CM074125.1, read as the reverse complement.
GATGTGGTGTATGTTAAAACTGCCCTCAAAATAAACTTATGTTGATACTTCTATATCTATCTTGTTAAGGATAGAGGGAAATAACTTCCCATCAAATTTCTGGGTCGAGGCATTCAACACTGCAACCTTCATCATCAACAGAATACCCTCCTCGGTAATTGGTCTCAAGTCTCCTTTTGAAATTTTGTTTCACAAGACTCCTAACTACTCTATTTTCAAGTCTTTTGGGTGTCTTTGCTACCCACTTTTGCGGCCTTACAACAAAACAAAACTGGACTATCGCTCCACTCCTTGCATCTTCCTTGGCTACAACACAAAGTAAAAAGGTTATAAATGCATCACAAGCTCTGGGAAGGAGTATATTTCCCGACACGTCATCTTTGATTAAAATCAATATCCTATGGTAACAAATCCATCTTTCTTTGCTCAATATCAACCTGCTTCAATTACCTCCACTATACTTACTTTTCTTCCCTCTATACCAACAATATCTCTACCTACCCCTCCCCTTCCTCCACCAATAGAAATCACAGGGATCCCTTACTTGATAATATCCCTCTTTCATCTCCTATCATGGTCTAAGAACACTCTACTCTCACTATTCCAATTCTCGAACCTCACCACTCAACACCTGAACAACCTCCTTAGCAGCCCTACCATAAATACTCACCCTATGACTACTCGGGCTAAGACTGGTGTCTTTAAACTAAGAGCATTTTTAATTGAGATCACTCCAAGGTATGCTAAAGATGCAATGTAAGATCCTAAATGGTTTGTAGTGATGAAGGATGAATACATGGCCCTCATGAGAAATAACACATGGGATCTTGTCCCTTTACTTCCTCACAGGAAAGCCATTGGTTCAAAATGGATTTACAGGTTGAAATACAATCCTAATGGCTCTGTTGCAAGACATAAAACCCGCTTGGTTGCTCAAGGGTATTCTCAATGATCAGGTCTTAATTTCAATGAATCATTTAGTCCCGTTATCAAACCAGCAACTATTCACACCGTTCTGAGCATTGTTGTCACACAGAAATGAAATATACGCTAGGTGAATATTAACAACGCTTTTCTAAATGATTCAATTCAGGAGGAAGTCTATATGCGGAAACCCAAAGGTTTCACTTATGCTAATCCTCATCTAGTATGCAAGTTAAAGAAAGATTGCTACGGGCTCAAGCAGGCGACAAGAGCTTGGTATTCAAACTTGCATCCAGCCTCATTTGTTTTTATTTTAAGCCGGCTAGATGTGATACTTCTCTCTTTGTCCATGCTACATCCAGCTTCATTACTTATTACTTACATTCTGGTGTATGTTGATGATATCATCATTATAGGTAGCTCCAACTCTGCAATTCAATCTGTGATATATAAACTCAACTCCTTGTTCCTTCTCAAGGATCTTGGTCCATTACATTTTTTCTTGGGCATTGAAGCCAACTACACTTCCACTGGTGATCTTATCTTGTCCTAATCCAAATTTATACATGACCTTTTATCCAAAGTCAACATGCGCAATGCCAAACCCATAAAGACTCCTCTGGCTCCTGGTTTAAAACTACAATGGATGGCACAACTTCGTTTTCTGACCCGTCATTATAAAGATATGTGGTTGGTGCTTTGCAATATGCCACTATAACTCGCCCGGACATTGCCAATGTGGTTAATAAGCTCTGTCAGTTTATGCATCGTCCGCTTGAGTGTCATTGGAAGGCTACGAAGCGTGTTGTGTGGTATCTCAATGGCACTGTTGATGATGGATTAACGTTTTATACTTCTTAGAATCTATTCATCACTGGATACAGTGATTCATATTGGGCTTGTGACCTCTCTGATATGTGCTCCACCTCGGGTTTTTGTGTTTATCTTGGAGACAACCTTGTTTCATGGCATGCGAAGAAACAATGTTCAGTCTCGAGGTCCCGCACTAAAGCAGAATTCAGAAGTCTAGCTGCTCTAGTTGCTGAAATCAAATGGATACATTTCCTTCTTACTGAGCTCCATGTCAAACAAACAAAGTCTCCCTTACTGTGGTGTGATAATAAAGGTGCGATACTGACAGCTAATCTGGTTCTGCATTCCAAATCCAAGCATTTTGAATTGGACCTTTAGTTTGTTCGCGAGAAGGCTGCTAATGGCAAAATAGTTGTCAAGCACATCCCTTCCCAATTCCAAGTCGTTGATCTTCTCAAAGGCTACCTCAAGTGCTACTTTTCCAAGTCTCTAACCCAAAGTGAATGTGCATCAGCTATCCACAATCAGTTTGCGGGGGATGTCAAGGATAGAGGGAAATAACTTCCCATAGGATTAGCAACTTCTGTTATAACAAAATTCCTTCTTTATCTAGAGTAGTTACAATTAGATGTTTTTAAATAAGTTTCATTTTCACATCTTTGTACACAATCAATTCATAGAACACAAAATTCTGATATTTCCTTACACATCTCTTTCTTCATTAGTATTAAATGTGCATTAAATGTATGAGTCCATATACATAATAATCAAAAAAAAATAAGTACAAAAATATCAACATAATACACCACTTTAGTTTTAAACATGAGGAGATCTATTCCTTCTAAAATGGATAGACATTCTCATAATCTCATTCAAAATAATGAATCTAACTTTAAAAGCAGATCACATGCACATTTAAATAAATAAAATTGGCATATGATTCAAATATATAGCTGAATTGTCGTTGGCTCAAATATTGTCATGAGAGTAATAATTAAGGGGAAAAAACAGGGGAAGAATAAACCTACATATATCTTAGAAAGTAAAAAAAATGAAAAACATAGTAAATAATTGAACACTTAAATATCTTTTGCTCTTATAAATAGTGAAAAAATATATTTTGTTTTTATAAGTTAAAATTTAAGTTTAAATTAGCTTATTAAATAGTGAGTGTGAGTGAAACATGCTATCAAGAGCCCGTTTGGTTAATATGACTGTTCTCACACACCACAAACTTTAAAATTGCAAATAAGAAATGCAATTTTTTTAAAAGGAACTATTTGTTGTATGTAACGCAAACGTACTCTAAATATATCAAACATGGTGTATGATTGTATGTAAATTTTACTCACACATGATATGCACGAAGTGTAGTCAATTGAGAGATGGAAATTGTCAATGGAAACAAGTGAAAATAACATCGGTTGCCTAAGGGCCCGAAATTCATAGATATGGCCCTGCTCACTTTCGCCAATCTCCATATCACAATGCAAGAGAAACAAAACAACTATTATAATATTATGTGTATTTGAATAGTAACAGATCACACATTTTATATACTTTTCAGTTTTTTTAGTCCATAAGTTTTTATAATTTGTTTCTTAGATTATACTTTTGGTCCATGACTTTGTTAATTGTGTAATAATTTTGGTCCCTCAATTTTCAATTCTACGACCTTGAATCCTTAAGTTTTTTCAATTGTGTAATTTTAATCATTCGTTCATCTATCTCCCATTAATAAGCCAACAGACAACAAAATCAAACCTTTTTAGTGAAATATATGAGTCAAGTAGTGGATTAAACTATCACTTAGACACTTTTATTCACCTGTTAATTGGCGAATAACTAGTTGAGAATTCCCTCTAATTACAATGCTCTTTAAACGAAAATGCAAAAGTATTTCAAGTCCAGTAATCAGGGCTTCAATTTCCACTACATTGTTTGATGGATCCTGCTCGACTTCAAATGAGGACTTAGTAGGACTAAGAGAAACAATTAAGATACAAATTCATGAACCCTTCCTAGGTTTCGAACCATCAAAGTACATGGTCCATGGCTTCAAGCCTACAAATTAGGTATCTAATTCAACTTCCTTTTTTTTGTGGTCTACTATAAAATATGTTATAGCTTGCCCTTTGATGGTTTTCATTGGGACATACTACAAGGTAAACCTGTTGGTGCCAGGGATCACTTACCCACTCTACTATGTAACATTGGTTTGGAGAGCATGTACTTAATCATATTATACTAACATACAACCTGAATCTCGAAAGTCTTTATATAATTTAAGCTTTATGTATGCGAAGTACGACGAAAGACAAAGTTTCTCTATCAAAGTATAACGAGTCTCAGCATCATTGAGAACTCGACTCAAATAATAAATTGCTCTTTCAATCCCATCACGATTTTTCTTAATATGACATACATCTGATGGTGTCTTCACAAGCTAAAATGTTTAGCCTTAGAGGATAATCACGAACCGATAGGGTTAGAATTGGTTGATTGGACAAATATCTCTTTATCTCATCAAATACTGCTTGATGTTCATCCTCCCATTCAAATTCATTTTCCTTTTTCAATTTTAGCAAAGGGGAAAAGACTTTGGTTTTCACAAACACAAAGATTGCAATACCTTCTTATTTTGAGAGGGTGAAGTCTCAAAAATAGCCATAGTCTTACTAGCATGTACTTCAATTCCATTCTTTCGTACTAAAAACACAAGGAGCTTCCCAGCCGAAATTCCAAATGTTCATTTAATCGAGTTCATCTTTAAGCCAAACCTCTGCATATGTTCGAAGAAGGTTGTATGAAGATTATCTAATGTAGAAGTATGTGTTATTAAATGTTTAATATATTATTTTTTGATGATGAAAGATACAAGAGCAATATGTTATATGTAGTATGTTTTGATGATGACAAATGTAAGATTAAATTTGGAATCAACATGCTACTAGATGACCTTAATGGAGTGCATTATACCATGTTTGATTATGTGTTCTATATATATATATATATATATATATATATATTTATATTGTGATATACAAGAAAAAATCATGCAATGTGTTAACATAAATGCTTGATAAACTACCTAGAGTTATAAATTTATAAATTAAGCATATTTGATCTTGAATTTTAAAGTTTGGACTAACTATGATTTTCAAGTGAGAAATATCTTGCAGGATAGTCCAAGTAATAAGAGTGAGTTATGATAAAGAAATATGGAAAAATCAATTATGTTAGACTCAAGAAGGAAAAAAACGATGATGACCAAGTATCTATAATATTGTGGAAGAGAAACTAACAAGCTTGGATTGCGTGTAGAGCCCTAAGAACTTAATTTGGTATAACTTATTTCTAGGCTATGTAAGTGTAAATTTGAGAACTCATGACTTGATAAAGCTTGTCTTTCACCTTGCATTCATAGCATCATTTCAAACCATAGCCTTTAAAATGTATTTTTCAAAGAAATTTGTTACCGTTTTGATCATATCTTTAGATGTGTTTTGAGTGTTGAGCTGAAACATATTTCATATGAAATTAGACTCAAAGATCTTTCACATGAATGGTCTTATGTTCTAAACAGAAAACAAATGAAGAAGATATGATATTTTGAATTCAGCCTTTGTTTTAGGATTTGGAAAATGACATTTCTTTAGTATTTTAATCATATCTTAAAAACTACTTTGAGTTTCATTTGGTAGATGTTTCATATGAAATTTGACTTAGAGAACTTTCCAACGACTTCTCATTTGCTTTTAACGGATGAGAAATGAAGGAGTTATAGATTTCCAAATTAGCTATTGACTTCTAGAATTTGATATTCGAATATCTGAGCACCAGGAACTTATTCGAATATAGCTTTTTAAATTTGAAAAATATGTTTTAAAAAGTTCAATATTTGAATACATATTTGAATATGGGTTGTGTAGATATATAACGGAAAAATGTTTTTCACTTATTTTTCATTTTCTTTTATCTTTTATTAATCTTGCTCTTTCATCTTGAATCATTCTCATCATTCAAAAAGCTTTGTGTTTCAAGATTTCTCTATCTCCATCTTGAATCATTCTCATCCTAAATGCTTTCTCAAATCTTAGTGCTTCAACATATAAATTGTTCAACTCTTATAGAGAGATTTCATTTTCTATCTCCATCTTAACGAAACTTTGATTGAGGGTGACAACCCTCTTGGGAGAGAAAGGGTCAGGTATTCCTTTAGTTATTAGAAGGGTGAGGTATCCCTTTAGTTATTTGAAGGGTGAGGTATCCTTTGTTATAGTTGAGGCTCAAACACTTTGGTGAGGCATTCAAAAGTGTGAGGCGTGCTCCTAGCTTTGCAATTATTTGAAAAATTAATACAAAGATATTTTCGGATGTGTTGAAGAACTAGATGTAGGTTACAAGGTGGTTTAGTGAACGAACGAGTACAAATCTGTGTTTGATTCTCTCTTCCCTACTCTTTCAATTTTCATATTTGTTGCTCGTTTATTTCGCTTCATACTTTAATTTCTCATAATCTCATTATATTTTAGTGGCTTGTGCAAATTGAATCCTTTATATACACATTCCACTGCACAAAGCATCTTGGATTGCATCAATTTGTTTAGTTTCATAAAAATGTGTTAAAATTTGTAATCACCCAATTCACCCCCTCTTGGACGATGGTTACCATAACCAACATCTAAATGATTAGCTTTAGACTGTGGCTTAATGACAATGTCATCAATAAATACTTGTAGAATTTTTAATAAAATCATGTCGTTGATATGTTGCCCCAACATTTTTTACACTGAAGAGCATCAAAACAGTTTAATAGATTCCTATTGCCCTTGAATATCAGAAAACAGTTTTAGGTACATCTACTTTTACAATAAAAATTTGGTTATATCTAGAATAACCATCCTGGAGACTCAGAATTTTGTTTCCTCTGGCAAAATCGACTAACATGTATGCAAATGACATTGGATACTCATCCTTTGGGGTTGTGTTGATTAGATCTCTAAAATCAATGCAAACTATATGTTTTTCATTCTTTTTCCTAATGGGAACCACTTTAGAAATCCAATCCACATACCTCGGAGTCGGTATGAATTTTGCTTTCAAGAGCCTCTAGATTTCATCTTTGATGAGGACTATTTCTAGAGAAAACCTTCTAGAAGGCTTCGATTCTTTAAAACTTTGGATCAAAGGAATGTAGGTAAACAATGTTCAACTATGTCCCTCGATAGACCAGACATTACTCCGAATTTCCATGCAAAACAGTCCTTAAATTCTCTTAACACTTGGATCACTTCACTTTTGAAAGGCTCTTGCAAAAGTGAGCTCATGTAAGTTGGCCTCTTTTCATGTTATGATCCTAAATTTATTTCCTCCGTATGATCATCAACCTCAACGTTCTTAATCTTATCATTAGACTTCTCAAATCCTAAGAGCTCATTGTCATAAATACAATCTAACATAGTATTTTGATCAAAATAGTTGACAATTCGTTTCAGAGATTGATTTATAACTTCTTGAGCTTTCTCAAAAGGAAGATTTTTGAGGTTACCAACATAAACTTGGATATGTTGCAATGACTTCAATGTTTTAGTATTTCAATCATCCATTTTCTTGTTCCTACTTCTGCATCAAACATAGTAAAGACAAAGAAATTAGGAAAAATCAACGAATTGCCTTGGATTGAATGGAATAACCTTAGTGCTACAACCCAATCAAGGTTGAATCAAAACATTGAAAACTAAAACATCAAATCCTAATATGTCTATAAGACCACTTATTTTATAAGTTACGAAACAATGAAATCTTAGTTCAATATTTACAAATGAAACTCAAAGGCCTAATAGGCTAGTGGAATTCAGAGCTATTTAGATCATCATTGCAACTTGATTGACCAATCATTAGACCAACTCTTTCTTTTCTTTCTACATAAAACAACTTACTTAGCCCATGAGTAGGCCAACGTTGATTTCATTGACCCATTAGTAAGCCATTGATACTCAATAACCCATCAGTAGGTTATTCCTTTGATGATCCATAAGAAAATCATCATTTGTTGTCTTTAGCAGTGAAAACATCATTGTTGAACCATCAGTAAGCTTCATCAAACTCAACAACCCATTAGTAGGTCATTGATACTTAGTAACCCATCAGCCGGATATTTTTTTGATGATCCATCAGTAGATTACACTTTCAATGTTTTTTTTATCGAAACATCACTTCCTTTCTTCTTTTTAATTAAGCTCATAGTTTACCCTTTTGTAGGCCAATAGAGCTTGACAACCCATCAATAGGCCATCCTTTTTTGCTGCTTTTACTCAATCCTCCTAACCAGTGGGGTTGGGGACAGAAATGGTAAAACCATTCTCATCATAATTTGTTTTACCCTTGTAGGTATATTCAAGAATCTGCTCTGGAGAAACTCTCAAAGTATTTGCGTCCTCATGTTGGCCAGACATCTTGATTTCAAAATCTGTATCTCCGATGAGAAGCATTCCCATTTCATAACTACAAGTGTCTCTGACTGGTATGCCATAATCAGATAGTTCAACCTTTGATGGCAGGGCACAGTAGAATTCATATTTGCTTTCTAATCTCATAGGGAGAATGTATGATAGGAAATTTTCAAAATCAGTGTTGTTTACGCCATTTGGATAATATTCATCATCAGCCTTGACAAATTCTATGCTTTCATTATCATCCAAGAGATACATTATATGAGGGACAGTTGAACCCATTGCCCCTACGGCATGAGTCTACTCCCTTCGCAACAGTAAGTTGTAGTTAGCCCTAGAAGGTTCTATGACAAACAGAGTGGCGAGTAGGATGGAACCAACTTTCAAGTCTAGGACTAAACACCCAGAGGAATTTTCCCATTGAAATCAGTGACTACCATGTTATGAGGTAAAATATTAGAATAAGTTTTCTATAACTTTCTCACCATGTGCGCAAGAATTAAATTTGTTGCAACTTCTCCATCAACAAGCACTCTCTTTATGACTCTCGCTTCAACTTTAGCCCTTATGAAAAGTGATTTCATATGGCACTTTATATGTGCAATGGGATAACAACAGGTGGCAGAAATTTGTTACATCAAAAGGGATGTAATCATGAACATAGACTACCCAGCGTCATCTTCGAAGTAGCTTTCTTCCTCCACTATAGAAATTTTGCTGGAAAAAGACCATGTTACAAATTGCTTCGAGGTCATCCTTCAGACCAGTTTCGAAGTTGGAGGCTATCAGGTCCTCTTCTGATTCTTGAACTTGCTTCTTCTTTTCTTCCACTTCTGGTATTTCGAGGTTTACTAAAGGAATGCCTTCTGTTGCTAGAATTTCAGGGGTGATCACAACATCATTCTTGGCTTCTTTTGCAAACTTCTGAGCTTTGCGCACCAGTGACATTTTGGGAACCACTCTCAGGATAGCCCTTGAGGACAAAACCTTTAAAGGATGAGTGTAATTGATTCTTTGTGAGTAGTTTTGTCCAATATCAAGGCATATACCAGCTGGGACTCTAGCGTATATGGTCTAGTTCTAGTAGCCTTAGGGTTTTTCAAAATATGCCTCGGCTTAAATGATTGCTTCTTCAGCACTTTGAGTTATTTGTAGTGTCTCCTCAAGACTATTTCTTCAAGTTCTTTAGCTGGGACTTGGTTGAAAACCACACTACACCTGGACATAATCCCACTTCTATGTTTGCATCTTTCTTACGAAGAAGAAAGTCTAGCAATGATTCTCCTGCATTAGTAAAGATTTTTCTTTCCAATCTCTCATAATCCTCAAGGATAAGGTCTAAAGGATTTCGATTACCGGCCATATTTAGATCTAACATATTGATCTCAAAAATAGTAGGCTCCACATAATATGCCTACACTTGCAAAGGATCAGTTTCCACCTTTAAGGAAGGTTTTGGTGGATCTTCAAATTTTTATCTTTGCTCTTGAATGGATTTTTGAATCATGTCCCTGAAATGAATACAACTATTAGTGGTATGATCCATGGCATTATGAAACTTGCAATACCTCCTATTTTTAATTTGCTCATGACGAAAAATCTTATAATCATCACATAATGAAATTTGTATATCTCTAACAAGACTACCAAAAATAAGATTAGATTTTGAAATGTCAAAACCAATGTCTTTTTACTCTAATTAGTCATCTTGCTAGTGTCTTTTGGAAAATTATACTCAAAGCCTTGCACACATATGTTGGGCCTGGTTTTAATTCATCCAAATTTATTTCACTCTCACCATTTGAAGAAGATTCAAAATTAGAAGCTTATGTTACCTCTATATATACGTAATCTGGTTCCTTCCTTGCAAATTTCTTGTTCCTAACTTTTTCATATTCTAGTTGTTCAATCTGTCAAACTCTATCAACATCTTATGCCATATCAATTATATGATGACTTCAGAATTTCTTTTTAATTGAATATTCTAAACCACCTAAGGCCATCTTGACTAATTAAGTTTCAGGAATTGGGGTAGAGCATAGAGACTTCATGTACCTAAATCTTGCTAAGTAATCATCAATGGTCTGACCATGCTTTCTCTTCACACATATTAAATTAATTAGACTTACTCTAACCTCACCCCTGTAAAACTTTTCATGAAACAACCTTTCTAGTGTTAACCACTTAGGTGTGTGTGATGAGAAAATATTTGATTTTTTTAACTCATGCCCTCTTGTTCATGAAGGAGATGAAGGAGATCTTTTTAAGGAGAAAATGGAGAAGGGAAAGTTGTGAGAAAGGAGAGGAAGAAAAGAACATGAAAGGCCCTTAAAAATAATCAGCCCCCCTTTTTCTCTCTCTGCTCCCCCTTTTATACACTCTACATAGCGCAAACTCTCCTTTCTTCACTTTGCGCCCCTAGCTATTGCCACGCCAGACTTGTACGCTGAGTAGCATTTCTTTTTCTTCCTTTGTTTTATTTTGTAGTCACCACCATCTTCGTGTATGTGAGGGTATCAAACAAAAGCTCGTTTGCATTTTTGCAGTGAGCACATGTGTGGGCTTGCTAAAAAATGCCCGCTCCTCTTGCTACGCGGTTTTTAGACTCACCCTCTCAACGCGGTCACGAACTTATGCATAATGGGAGTGTATCAGTCATCATAAATAGATGTGTTATTACGGATACTTGCATCACCTGAGGACTCGCTAGCATGGATTAAGCTAAATGATACTTATGATAGATTAGTCAAGGGCCTTGCAAGTTTTCAAAATATTTCCTGCTTCCTTCAACCTTCTTTTTCTCTCTTTGTTCAATATTGTTTCGAATCCCAAGCCTCCTTTCTTAAACTCCCTGTATCTCCTTTCTTAAACTTCCTGTATCTCCTTACGTCCTTCACAATGCTAGCCCTTTATTGGATTCATGTTGTATCGTGTTCCTCTTGCGCCACTTGTTCTTCGTGTCAAGTTCTTCCTTCGCTAGATCCTTGCTCCCTTACGCTCTCTCTTTGCCACACGTTTTGCCCTTGCAAAGTTCTGTATTCTAGTTCATCACATTTTTTTCCTTCAAGGCCCTTCCATATATGCTATTTTATATATCTTATGAACAAGCATGCAATGTATTAACATTTAATTAACAAATTAGAGTATGGAGAATGAATGTCCAGCGAGAGATAAAAAATGCTAAGAACTTCCCTTTTGTGTGACTAGGCCCTATGACTTTTGTTGCTTCGCGTGCACTTTGTTAGCATTTATCTATGCCTTTGCTTGTATATCAATATTTTATTGTTCTTTTTACTTGTTTCACTCTTTGATCACGTGATACACATGGCATGCATGTTATAAGCAACATGCATGTTTTCTGAAGCCGATTACTAGCAACGTGTTCGCTCACGTTAATATCTAGTTCTTCAGTGTTATATTGCTCTTGTCATGAGTGTGCTTTGCAAACTAGTTTGCTTCAGTGCCGTGCTCGCTTCCAGTTTGTTTTATAAAGAATTTGCTCTTGTAGCACATACTTGAATTAGGCTCTTTCTTTTTTTGTTTTTTTCTTCTTCTTTTATTTTTTACTAGCTCTAGTTCTTGCTCTTGATTTTTATGGGCCAAAATCCCGCCTTGTTCATGTGTTATGGGTTTTTAATCCTTTTACTCTTGAAGTTGGTGCATGTAGAAATTAATGCATTCGGGGGGCAAATAGTTTACATAGGTAGTCACTGCACTTAGTCAGTTTATAGAGTTAGTTAATACGCTCTGTTCGCGAAAGCAATCGATTCAATAATATATTCTGTTTGCGTAGTTAGTTTTAGCGCACTTGGGTAATTGGCTTGCTCTTGAAATTATTGTTGCAATAAATTCGCTTTTGTACTTAATTTACACTTTCAATTTGTTTTATGTTGTATTTGTTTTAAGTTTCCTCTTGTAGTGCGTGCCCACGCAAGTAAGGCACTTTTTCTCTGGCTCTAGCTCTTTCTCTGGTTTTATATTGGCTAAATCCACCTTCCTCTAGTTCTTGCTCTTGCTCATGTGTTATGGCCCTCAAATCCCATCTAGCTCATGCATATCTTCCTCTTGCTCATGTATTTGATTATAATTATATGCATGCAAGGTAATATGTCTTGCAATATATGCGTCCTTGCATTGTGGACTTATGATTTCTCCTTTTTTCTTTATTCTTATTATTATTACTTTTTATTTAGCTATTTAACACTTTATTTGTTTAAATTAGGATCACATAATTGAAACCAAGTCAAGAATATCATATAACAATCATACTTTCAGTGATTGAATCAAGCATACTTATAGAGAAATAAGCGAAATTTAGTCCATGTAAAAATATTCTTTAACTAACGAATGATATCTTATGCAACATGAAGCAGATGATGTGTGCTAGACAAATCAACGGGATACATGTGATTAATGGAATGCAAATTCAGAAGAGAGTTAGCGAAGCCATAAAGCATTTTTGCGAGTTCAAGCAAGTATGTATGAGTTAAGTAATAAAGTGTGCTTCAAGTAATAGAGCCTTTTGGGAAATCAAACAAGTATATATTAAAATAATTTTAGTTGGGGAAAGAGTTGAGAAAGTGACCTTAATTAGTGTAGTGTTTAATTTGTAGGAAAGTGTGCGACTTGAATTTGAAATGCTCATAGACACTAGCAATCTTCGCGATTGTCCCACAGTAAGCTTGTGCTAGGGATGTGTCTTATAGTACCCATTTGCATGTTGTTCACTAAAAGAGATCTGATACAATATAGCCCCTTTGAGTTTTAGGTGGTGATATATGTGCGTTAAAGGCACATCATCTTGTTCATTTATTCCGAAACGCACATCGTTTCTATTAGCGAGACAGTTGATTGATGTGGTAGCGCGCATCTTGAGTTCCATTCTACAATAGTGAGTGGCATAATTCCTAAACAATCATGTTTTCATAAGCAAAGTTTTGTGCAACGCGGTCTTCGAATGAACTGGGCTTGCGAGCAAGGTGTGGTGACGCGAACTTTTGTGTTGGCAAGGCATGGAAGCCGCGAGAACATGGAACTCAAACTTAAGTCACGGGCAAGGTGCAACAGGTGCGTTCGTTGGGCTTGAGCATGCACTTTGATAGCAATTCCACTAGCACTAGTTCCAACAGGTGCAACAGCCTTGTGTCTTTTCACAACTCAAATCACTCTTTCCCAAAACCTTATTTCTTTATTACTTTTCCTTGTTTCTCCTCTTTATGCATAGTATTTTTTTTAATTTTATCAATATTTATTATTTTAGGCTCCACTTTCTTGTCATACTTTCTATCTTTTCATAAAATAGTTTTCACACAAACATGTTATACTAGTCAAAGGGATAAACTGTGTGTTTAGAGAAAGGAAAAATAAATAAAATTAATAAATAAAATAAAAGAAATAAATTAAAATGACTAAGCAAATAAATAAGTAAAATAAAATGAACAACAATAAACTAGTCAAAGAGAACTTTCCTATACCATGTTAATGAAATGGTAGAATGGAGGTTGGCTTCCACAAAACAGAGCTTATGTTTAAGTTTTGTTTTTCTTTTCACAAGTTTTGAATCAACGATCCGACCTTTCAACATGAAGAACATGATGTCCTGAATCTTATATAGAAATTTTAACTCAATCCAACGGTTAGAAAAGCTTCTAGAGCAAATCTACAAAATCTGGGCAGCATTAATGCAATAAAGATGACGAACTCAATTTCTCCTTCGATAAGCATTGAATCAACGATGCAACTGTTCAATATAAAGATAATAATGTCATGAATATTCTAAAAAAATTTAAGCTCAATCCAACGGTTAACTAATGTTCTAGAGCAATTTTTCCAAACGTTTTCTTTTGTTTGGGTGAGATCAAATCTTCCTTTTTCGCACCTTTCTTCTCCTTCTAAACACATTCACTCAAGGATCCAACCATTCAAAATTAAGAAAGACATGTCATGAATATTCTGCCAAATTTTGGATCGATCCAACGATTAACAAATCTGTTACAACCATCTTTTCTAGGCTCGAAGTGTTTGAATGGAAACTAAGTCTCTTTTTTCTCTCCCTTTTCTTGGCTGCTCATGGTTTCTTTTTTTGTCACTCACACAAATCTCCCAAGCAATGATGCCAATTGTTGCGGTATAGGGTTTTGGAAGATGGTTCCTAGAATTACGAGGTGTGTATGAATAGAAAATATTTGAATTTTTTGTAGCTCTTGCCCTCTTGTTCATGAAGGAGATGAAGGAGTTCTTTTTAAAGAGAAAATGGGGAAGGGAAGTTTTGAGAGAGGAGAAAAAGACAAAAACATGAAAGGTCCTAAAAAACAATCAACCCCCTTTTTCTCTCTCTATTTCCCCTTTTATACACTCTACATAGCGTGAACTCTTCTTTCTACCACAAGGACCACGAGCACTAAACTAGTGAGTGTGTCCACTTGCGAGATTCCATAGAAAAGTTGATCTGACAAGAAAGGTTGGAGGACTACACACAGTACCCCAGAATAGTATTCAATATTACATTATGCTATTCAATATTACATGTTCATATCACGGTCATTGTGTATGAATTTAATTTAATTCATTATGTACCCTGTTAAAACACTCAATTTAGACTAGGAACCAATAAGGCGACCCAACATATCATGTTCCCTCGTCAACTATTATGTTGAGTAAGCGGGATTGATTTAAAATTTAGAAATTTAGTCTTATACCTCAGATTTGTCGATTGATTATTGCACGATCATGTAAGTAGATAAGTTATCAATGATAGTGCCTCAATGTTAAGGACACTTACCCCGAGGGCTCAGACGAGCTCAAATATTTGGGTACTGCCTCCACATTCAGTGGGAAAAGCCCAAGTGCACTAGGAACCCAAATTAAAAGACTTAAGGGAACAGACAATTAAATTAATTATTCAATGTGTGATTGACTTCACAGTGTATGACATGTATAATTGATTTCATTGCATATGTATAATAATTCTATGTATTAGTTTAATAGCATTATGAATCGTATCGGTGTACATTGGGGATTTTCCAATTAGATTGACTGGGACACTGCTAAATAATTTTTAGACAAGGGCGGTTACTATGTTATATGTTGAGCATATGACTAACGGTTGCAATATATCAAGTATGAGAGGTGAGGAAGACAACAGGAGTGTCTCAAGGAAGACATAGTTGAAGAAGCTTGATAGTTATTTTGACTATAGTAGGTAGTTATCCTTTGTTATGAGCATATGCAGGATAACTCCCGTCATTTTGGGATTTGCGACTCTCTCTCTTAAAACAAATACTTTGTATATACCTTTTTTGAATTAGACCCTTGAGGGACACATGTAAATATTTGTATATTCACCTGTGCGAAAGACACTAGAATGTGAATACGCTTTCGTTTATTACCGTTGTGTTAGAAAAGAGAATTTCAATTACGATACTGGGTTAAAAAAATGATTTCATGCTTTTCAAAGTTAGGTGTTACATTAAAAAACTAATAACTACAAACAAAATTATTGAATACTATTCAAATTCATATTTTACGTTATATTTTATCTTGACCCACTTAATTCAAAATTCAATTCAAACATATATCCTTATAGTTCTATTATTTTATTATTTCTATTTCTCCAAATTTTTGGTGTTACACTCTACCTTATTACTTGTTGTCACAAAATCAAATTTTAGGGAAAATTCCATTGCTATTCCTTCACTGTTCACAATAATGAACTCTACAATGCTTTCGTTTATATTGAAGATATGTTGACATGAATCGTCCACTCTCTGAAATTAGATTCCCCTTGATCTGTCATCTCGGCAATAGCACTTGGACTTTGACTGCTTGTCGAGGTTCATAAGTAACTTTATATTAACATAGTTCCATGGTCCAAGTCATCATTCATCCTGCCAAGTTCGGCTTATGTAAAACATGCGTGATTGGATGGTTTGCACGAACTGTATTAAGATGACATTGAAAATATCGACACTAACTTCTTGAGGCCATTAACAAACTATGAGCTACTTTATCCAGCTTTTGGTAGTTCAGTTGTCACCCTTGTCATGCTTTTGATATGGAATAAATGGAGCCCTACTTTGATCTTTCCTCTTTTATCAGGACTACCCTAACAACCTCTTCACCCACTATGGAGTATAAGTATAAAATCTAACTAGATTCAACTTTTGACAATATCAGAGGGGAAGCAAAGGTGGTTTTCAAGTTCATAAAAGTTTTCAAAGGTTCACTCCCCAACCACCAAACCAACATATTGGTTTCATAATTATCTAAAACATATATATATGTCCGTTCATTTTACATTTTCAATAAAAGTAATAGTTAAGGATATGCCAAGCATGTCGCTAATTAATTAGTTGTATAAAAAGAAAAAAAAAGAAATGAGAGTTAGTCTAACAATCATATGCTATCTTATTCCACCTTCGTTATCCTGTTTTTGGGAATGGCAAAACTAGCTATATTATATTAAGCGATGTAAAATGTGACATTAAACAAGTGACTAGACTAATCTAACTATCCTAATTGATAGTTTAGATATGCTATATATTTAGCTTAGGAACATAAAATAGCACTATTCAAACCACCAGTGTCATACATTCTGTTAGGCGAAGTCCATTGCTTAAGGCTACAAAATTTATGAGGCCAGGAAAAAAATTAATAATACTATTAATATTAAAAAAATACAAACTTTTATTGTTCTTCATCACCACCTCAATGAAAACCTTGTCCCAAAATCTAAGCACAAGACCAAATCAAAAACCTAAATCCCCAAATTAAAAACTCAAATCCCCAAATAAAAAACCCAGATTTATGAACCAACACTTGAAGTAGAAAAGAAGGGTTCTAATGGAAGCAGAAATTGATTGCGAGTAGAATAAGAGGAAGATCTCCAAATCAAAAACATAAATTTGCAAATCAATTTAACCAACGCAAAAAAACCTAAAAACCCAGAAACCCAAACACAACTCTAAGCTCCACCACCACTCAAACCCAGAAACCTAAACCAAAAACCCTGAAACTTAGATTGAATATCTTTCGTCTTTCTCTTCTTCCCTCGCCAGAATCGCAATCCCAAAAATCCAGATCTAATGTCTTCGAGAATTCTTCTTCTTCTTTTCTCCTCTCTAAAAACCCTTATCCTAAAATCTGAGCAGAAAGAGAAGAGATTCGATAGAGAGATTGAGAGAGGTATTTAGGGTTTTATTTTTTTTAGTTTTAAATTTAATTGTAAGAAGAAGATGATGAAGAAGAAAAAGAAGATGATGAAGAAGAAGTAGAAGATGACGATGAAGAAGAAGGGAGAAGAAGATAAGATGAAGAAGAAGGGAGAAGAAGATAAGATGAAAAAAAAGAAGGGAGAAGAAGATAAGATGAAGAAGAGATAACAAGGTGAGAAGAGCATCGAAGAATCTTTAGAGTTTTTTATTTTTATTTTTAATTTAATTTAATTTATTTTTTATTTTAGTAATTTAATTTATTTATTAAATTATTAAAAAATGTGACACATAGTCCAGTAAGAAGTTGACACGTGTATGCCGTTTGCCACAAAGACTTAACGAAGCTTAGCAGAAGGACCAAAAACGAATATTTTAGAAACTTTAGGGACTAAAAATGTACTTTCTAAAGTTTAAGGACTAAAATCAAATTTTCGCTAAAGTTCGGGGACCAAAAACATATTTAACCCTTAATTATATGTTTTTTTTTACCAAAACTAGTTTTTTATATATTAATTTTAAATTTTAAATATATATCCATTAAATAAAGTCTTATTTTTAATCACTAAATGTTGTCTTTGACATAAAGAGAGTAGTTTGAAATTAACTAGAGTGACTATATAACTTTGTTAATTGAGAGTACAAAAGTATTTTTTAAGCTATTTTAATATCAAATTTATAGTATACTTGAATAAAATTTTATAATTTTTAACATATCAAACTCATACTATTGTATAGCATAAAATAAAATGTATATATATTTTTTTATTCAGAGTCAATAAAAAGAGTAAGGAAGTTATTACGATTTTTGGTGAGCTAATGAGAAGTCATGGAGCTTAGTTGGTGAGCACATGAGAACATATATGTGTAGGTATTCGAGTTTAATCTTTCGTTATTGTACTTTCTTATGAAAAAAAATAGTCATATCAGTTATTCTTCTTTTCAATAAGTTAAATAACATTTAATTACATTTTAGCACAAGCACACACATTCACACACATATAAGTTTATTAATATATTTTCATTTTCTAAAAAAAAGTAAATACATATATAAATTTGATATAACTTTAAAATACTATAATATTGTATAAAATATAAACATTTACAAAATATCCAATAAGTATCATAGTAAAATTAACTAAAAGACTATTGATTGACAGTCAACTCGAATTGTTCATAAGCGTATGACCTAAAACTATCATTGTAATTTATTTTATGAAAATTAATTGAATTTCTTTATTATACCTATGAAATAGCTAGCTAGAGAATTGCGCCATATAAAATATATAATTTCTTAAAACAAAATAGTGCTGCCTCATTGTCCAAAAGTGTTGTCTTTTGCATTTGTAACATTTTTTACATCATTCTAAAAATACCGTAGAAAAGTCAATTATGTTGTAGTGAATGGAGGGAGCACAACTCAGTGGTTCAGAATTGGTGTGGGAGCTATTGGTGAATGAGTTTGATTCCCTTCCTCGATAATAATTATTTTGACGTGAATGTAATAGTGACTACATGTTGATCCAACCACTTTGACAACTTGGTCTTGTTTAAATTGGTATTGTGGTCAATAGTATGAATGATTTAATACACGAATTGGATCAGCCAATGGGCTAATTTCTAGGCAAGCTGGTCAGACCGGATAATTTAGTTCTAGTAACACTGCAATTGAATGATACTAAAATACATATAAAATTCAAAAATTGAAATATCTATTCAATGTGTTAATAAAAATTAAATTCACAAGAATAAATGCTAATAAATGAAAAAAAAACATTAGAAAGAATTTTTTACATGATTTTATAGTTTGTGTGATATATCTTGCCTTGTTGTCATTGTAAAAGACTAATCCATTGGCGTAGCTAAGTTTTCCCTCCCAACTAACGTCCTCTCCATTCATGGCTCAAACCCTAATTCTCTCATTGATGTGAGACTGCAATGTAACTAAACCGCTACGTCAATCCCATATTGGTATATTTGTGTAATTTAAGAATGCGCAAATTATTTTATACTTTTAAATTAATTGAGAATATTATAATATATTAATATTCGTTATTATCATCTAAAAGCACTCATTAACTACGGTCTTTAATTTTTTACTCATTTTTATAAAAATAATATTTACTCCTTTTAATTCCAAATATATGTATAGGTGTAGTGCATGCATATAATCTAATAAATGCATTTTAAAAATCCAAATTAACTTCTTTCTTTTTTGAAATGGAATGTTCCCTTTATTTCAAAGCTTTAATTAGTTGAATTGTACATGTAACTTATTTCCTTTTCTAGATAAATTGCTTGAGAGACACCTATTTAAAATTATTTGTTGTGTAAGAAAAAATGTTATGAAAACACCCTCTCACTTGACCTTGTCTTGTAATGTCAGTGACGTGCCATATCACTACTTGACTGTCACGTACCCACTAGCCTTTTCTAACAGCTTGCCCTAATCACCAAACACTTAGATATCTTCAATTGTGGTTTCTCACTCACTTTGATTCTATTCACCAAAGATTAGGTTTCTCACTCACTTTGGTTCTATAGGTAGCTGCTAGCTGGTAATTACATTTTCTAATGGGGAGTTGGATTGTGAGGAAGAAGAGAAGCAAGAGGGGAAGAAATGATCCCAATAATCATTTATTCAACAAGCTCCCCAAAGACCTACAGGTAGATATCTTGGGAAGGGTAACATGGAAGGATAAATCGAGGTGCATGTCTATCTCTAAGAAATGGAGAAATCTTATCCTTTCTTCATGTGTGCCAAAAAAATCACCATTGACAATTTGTTCAGAAGTCTTCTTAATCGCATGACAAACGATGGAAACCAAGGTATCACACTTAGAAGTTATATTTTTACATGTGCTTCTCCTCTCCTTAAAAGTAGATAGAAGTTGTAATTATTCTTCCACATAATGAAAATATTCTCTAGGCTTGCCCATGATTTTTCTCTTATTTGTTGAGTTAGGGATTTTCACATATTTCTTGTCAATTTTTAGTTTTCTCAACTCTATTTTAGTGGTGTGATAACATTTTAATTACTTTGGTACCCTACAGATGTGACTCATCGTTTTCTCTCCAAGTTCGCTCGGTGCAATATTACTCCACATCCGTTTTTTATCATGGACCATCTCCTCAGTTGGTGCTCTAGGGCAATGCATTGCAGGACCAATACCCTGCCAAAAAACCTTATGGGTTCTTGTAACTGGTTGCTCTTGTTTTTCCATAAGGATGGAGAATTAGCCGATCATAACATAATCAATGGAGTGTACCATTATTATGTCATCAATCTTGTCACCAAACAGTGTGTAGCTGTGTTGAAGACAGGAGGAGCACCATACTCATATGCTGCTTTGGCCTACGACCCTTTAGAATCTTGGTTGTTCAAGATTGTTCATTTCCAAGGTTGGAGATGTCTACATGTGTTTTCCTGACTGGTTGTTGGACAAGGGTAGGGTTTTAGTTGCCTAAAGAGGTGAGTAATGCTGAATGGGTAAACAAAAGCATTTACTCAAATGGTGCAATTTATAGGTTATCTGATTCAGAGCATTTAATCAAATTTGTTATTGATCCACAAGAGAACTTGGAGAAACAAGCAGTAACAATAGAACTCCCAACATATAATAATTTTGGTTATTTCAATAATGATATTTGCCATAAGGACATTGCATTGAGACACAATAGTGTTTTGTATGTTGTGTCTAAAGGTATACATTTGATCATTTGGGAACTTGTTCAACAATTTGATCATGAAGGAGAAGGAAGATTTCATTCGTTCAATTGGAACCAAATTCATGAGGTTAATGATATTAATTTGGGGGAGCTTAACAGTAATGGTCATTTCTTGGCTATACATCCTTACCATGAAATAGTATTTTTCAAACTTGGGAATAATGCCATTTACTATTACACATATTGTAAAAACAAAATGAGTTCTCGTGTATATGGATACAAAGATTCCATGTATCATTATCTCAAAAGCTCTGGATTTCCATTTCTTGAATGCTATCTCCCCTTCATCTGTTGCTTGGATAATGAGGTAAAATCCTGCCTTTTCTTAATTCCCACGGTTATTTATTAGTTCATTATTTTTTGATCATTTCTTTTGATTTTTTGCAATAATTAACCTAAAATATAGATAATGCTTTGAAAATCATATGTTGTTCATCTTAATTAAATGCATCATCTCATTGTGCTTTAAGATGAACCTCATATATATGATATTCTCACACGTACGAGGATATGAGAACTATTATCATTGAACAATTGCAACAAAAATATGGCAATCACGTAAATTATTTTTGCAACAAACATTTTGAATTTATTAAGGGATACTCAAAGTGACACATTTTGATGATACATTGATATTGTAACCTTTTAGTGTAGTTTACACATACAAATGGCTTGTTGATATCCTAATAAAAATTTTTCTGTATTGTCATTTGTAGCAATCAGGATGTTTTCAGCGACTTCCTATTACAATGCATTAAAGGTAACAAACAAAAACAACATTTCGTATATGGGGTTCTTAAAAATTAGTATTTATAATATAAAAGAACCGACAATGTGAATAATTTGATTAATAGTAATCATATATATTCTATCCTTTTTTAATAGATTTTTTAAATTAAATTAGTTATTTTCTTCTTATTTTAATGAAAGATAATGCAAAATGTTGAGTTATAGTAATGTACTATGATGTTTGAAAGCTTTTTGGAACTCTTCCTTTAATAATCTTAATTAAGTTGTTATTCTTTACTTAATTCTATGATTATTTGTCACAAATCCTTTTAATAAAATTTATAACCTTGACAACTTAAGAGAATGACTTATTATAGATAACTTGTGTTTTTAAAGTGAAATGTGACTCATTGTATAATTCGACAATTGGATAGATTGAAGTAATGGATCAAGACATGCGATGAATGTCCTGAAAAAACCTTGTGGTGACTCTTTTTTTATTGTTGGTTGTTATATGTTATCAATGAAGGTTGCCAAAACATTTCAATAATATTATCAATTTGTTATCTTGTATTTCTTGTGGTGGCTAAACATTAGTTGAGTTTATTATTTGCTAGAAAATTCAACATGTCCATATTACTTAACAACAATTTACCGTATTTAGAATAAGGGTGTTGCTGTAGTGGTAGAGGTACACTATTATTTCAATGGTAGAACACATTATTCCACCCCTAATAAAGAGAGAGAACACCATTTGATGAACACTATTGTGATTGTGATTCAAATATACAATGTGATAATATTATGATAACATATTTGGAGCTTCCAAAAAGGACTAGAGGTATTTTCGAACATGTTAGGAAAAAGCCTCCGGCAAAATATTTCAAATATAGGAAAGGTGATCTACTTGTGAATCATAAAGATGCAACTAAATTTTAATCTTTGCTGGAACAATAATTCATGTCAATACTATTTTTTACTACATTTAAACAATACTCATCTTACTTCAAATTCAACTTCAAAAAAATTAAAATTTTGCAGCACAAATATAATCCAAAATCAAGCTTAAATGAACCATATACAAAGTAATATAGTGAGGCCACGATAAGCAAAAGCTGAAACAACTAATGTCATGCATGGAAAAACTGATTGGAATTTTTTTATAGGCTAAAGTGCATCCATAGGGGTTCGATAGTAGGTCCTCAACCATCTGACCAACCTGTTGGATGCTTGGAATAAGTTGTACTTAACTATATCTCAACTAATTTCATCGTTAACAAGTGTTTATTGCATAAGCGCAATTAAACTATGCATTCAAACGCAAATGCACAGTAAGTGGCATCAAAGAGTGGACCTAACCTTTAAAAAAAATTAGTTAAATGAATAGACAAACATAGATCATGCTTCCTAACTAATTCTAGTGATGAAGTTTAAGAACTAATATTTATCACCTCACATTTTAGAAGCTTTTGGCCGACATGTTTGAACAAAACAGAACATGACACTATGTATTGTTTCTTATTTGATACATCAGTCAAGAGGAATAAAACACGACATTGAGGAAATTGAACGAGACAGATTGGTTTCATTGAAAAAGGTGGAACGAAATAGAACAAAGCATAGCACACAGAGAAGAATTATCGTTATTTTCATAGAGTCATTTTTTATTAACAAAATAGTGTATATTTAAATTCCTTAAACCTTGTATATCTTTTTCCAACCAAAAACTATATTTAAAAATTTTACATAATAAAAATACATTCAACATAATTTATATTTAAGAAATATTTTTAAAAATATATTTAATAATTATATTTATTCACAGAAGTTTATAATTGATAATTTATTTTTTCATAAATTATTAATACAAAAATTAATATATTTTAAAATTATTATTTAGTTATACTCATAATTTTTTAAAAAAGAAATTAAAAAATATACTATTTTAATTTTCCTTTAGTTTTATACTTTTATATCAAGTAAAGTAAAATTTTATATGTATTACAAAAAAATATTTTCCATATTTTAATCCACACAAAATGCAAAATAATACATATAATTATGTTCTGTTCCGTGGTCAAGAAACACAGAGTTCTATTATGTTCCATTTCATTCCATTCTGTTATGTTTTATACCGTTATCAAACGCTACCTTTGTATGTGTACGTGAAATAGAGCGTTAGATTTTTGGATTTTGATGGGATTGATTGTAATATTATTGGTACATGCGTGTGGGATATGCAAACTATTATGCAAAAAAAAGGGGGAAACTACCACTCTAACTTTACTTTTAATCTAAAACAGACTGTTTCATCAACTTAAGCCATTTAAATTCTTCAAGGAACCAGTCTTGGATATTCATTCCCACCAAGAAATATTCCCTTGACTTGAATGAAAACATTTTTTGGTAAAGTCTCAAAACTATCCTCACAATTACCACCTAAAATTTTCACGCTTCTTAATTCCAATTCACTCTATGACAATTAGTTTCTAATATTTTATAGTGTAACAATGGAGGCTTATTAAGTATATTAGTTTATAATATTTTATTTAAATATCTTTAATAAGATTTAGAGGAATTTTCTTGGTTAATGTTATTTGGTTGTGTTTGTATTAGTAGGACACTTGTAACCGATTTGGTATGTATTATTATTGTTATCATCTTGGACATTAGGCATTTTATGACTTTGTATAAATGGGTTAAGAAATATTTGATGTTGTTTTATTATTTTAAAAAAGTCAAAACATATAATTTGCAAAGCTATAATTTATTCCCCTTTTAAAATAAAATTATTCACTAATATATAAAAAAAGTAAAGCGATTAAAGTCATTTGATTTAATATGAAAAAAAAAAGCAAATCATAGTATTCATTCTTATGTGAACGAGAAGGAAAAATAAGAGACATTAACTTTAACCTCTAAAGAAGGGCAGTATTGAGCCTCCGATGATTGATTTATTTATTCTTTTTTACACACAGAAGAAGAAAACTTAAATTTAGAAAACAATCAACACAGAGTTATCCATGATATATTTGCTAAGGCTAAACTATGGAAAAAATTTTAATAGTACATTGATGTTATTTACTTTTAAAAACTGATTATATTATTAGAAATAGCTTTTACAAGACATGAGGGAACAAAGTTAGTTTGATAATTATAACTTATACTCCAATAATATGTGTTATATGTAACATCCCGTAAATCCATAAAGAGGTTTAGGACTTAAGGGATTTGATTACAATTCACAAGGAAAAGGAAGAATGATTAGTTGTAAGTAGAAAGGTCAAAAGAGGGACAAAGATAACATGAATATTTGAATATGAACTGTCATATTCGAATAATATTCGAATATGAGCTGTCAATATTCGAATAGTATTCGAATATGCATGTCCATATTCGAATAGTCTTCGAATATGCAAGCTAATATTCGAATAGTATTTGAATATGCAAGCTAATAATCAAATAGTGTTTGAATATGCAAGCTAATATTCGAATATACAGGTGAGGAACTGAATCCAGGAGCCTCATATTCGAATATATATTTGAATATGGACCCCCAAAATCTATAAATAGCGGTGCCTTGACTCCAAAGGGGCTGTTCTTCATATTTCCTCGCTTCTCACACACCAAAAACCTCTGTTCCCAAACCAACTACGTCACGACTCTTCGACCCTAAGGCTTCCATATTAAAAGAATAATGTTCCAAACTGTTTGATTCAGATTCAGAGGCAACTACAGCAAAGGATCCGGAGTAGGAGATTGGATCTGGAAGCTAAAGGATAAAGGGTTCAGGGAGTTCCAGGTAACCCTAAAAACCCCAAATCCTAAAATACTTGAAAATTAGGAACATGTGACTAGGGAATGATTGGAACATACTTGTAGGGGAATCAAACTGTTATGTTGTGATTAAAGTTGTATGTATGATTGAATTGTGAATACTATGTTTCAGATATGTATAACATGGTTGATATTGTATGATTTTGATAGGCTTTGTGTTGATGAATGACGTATGTGATGTTGTGAAACATGTTAAAGGTATAAACAAGGAATTCCAGAGTTAAACGTGACACTAACTAGGAATCTGATATTGAAATGATTTCAAATTGGTTTGAAAAGGATCGAGTCCCAGTAGTAGTATATTCAAATATGTGTTTGAATATGCAATGCCATGTTCAAATAGATATATGAATATAACACGTTTGTCACATAGAATCCGAGTAAATAAGTGTTGATAATCGGATAAGAAGATAGTAGAAACCCTTGTTTGTATGCTATGTTCTTAATATGATTGTGTGATGAATTAGAACTGAATATGGAAATGTTAAAAGAGGCTCTTCCCTCTCAATAGAAATTGAGCAAGAGGGTTAAGTTCCGCCGGAAGTAGACCGGGTAAGAGGATAGATCAGAAAATGGAAAAGATGGAAATGTAGGGTTATCCCGAAAGGGGGAGAATAACCTGAAGTATTGGGCTATCTTCACGAGGTAGGTAGTCTAAGTACAAAGGGTACTATCTTCACGAGGTAGATGGTTCCCTGGGCTAGTTCGAGAGAGAGTTAGTGGCCCGGCAAGAGGATCCTTGGGGGACGCTCGCTAGGACCGTGATGATGATGAGCTCAATACACATTACTGCCACGTGTTTTGGTGGATTCCCGGTGCACAGGGTTTCCCATTAAAAGAGAAAAGAAATGAAAATGGAAAATGATCATGCATACATATCTATGTGGTTGAAATTATACTTGTTGTGTGTATGTTTGTTAGGATTGGATTTGGGATGGTTTTCCAGTTAGCCGGGCTGTAATACTGTATAAAAATGTTTTCAAACCGACAAGTTACTCAGTTATATGTCGAGCATATAACTGACGGTTACAATAGTGCAGGTGGCTCGGACTCGGAGGGTGTCAGCGCGTGAGCAGTTTTGCAGCTGTTTTTTTTATACTTAGATAGTATTTGTATCGTTGTATGGTTACCTTAGCTGGACATGTACATATTCTCTGGACTGTAGATGAAACACTTATACTTTGATATATGTATATATCTTATTAAATTTCCGCTGTGTTTTAAAAAAAAAAACTACCCTAAAAATCTAAGTGTTACAATTTGGTATCAGAGCAGTTTGGTTATATCCAGACTGTGTTATCCCAATGCGTAACATAGATAAAAGTCCAGAGAAATAAGTCCTGTCTTAACCTGAGATGTTGATCGTATGAGATTCATTATATTGAGCCAGATCAACTCAGTGTGGTGCGTTGTATGCAGGAGGACATGGCAGGCAGACCACCCGGTAGACCTCGTACTAACCCCAATACGACACCAACTCCGAGTGATTCTCCGTTAATACAGCAGATAGCACAGGCCATGACTCAGATAATGGAGGCGCAAAGACGGGTAGACCGATATCAGAGTTTCAATAGACATGACACACCCATCTTCTCTGGTGGAAGAGACCCCATGATAGCTGAAGAGTGGCTAGATCAGTGGAGGAGATATTTAGAATAACTAGATCTTCCGACCAGGACAAGGTGGAGTTAGCTACCTATAGACTAAGAGGATAAGCGGCACAGTGGTGGAAGTGGTATCGTGAACATATGGAGGCAACAAGAGGTAATGTTACATGGGAAGGATTTAAAACCTTGTTCCTGAACAAATATTTTCCCTCAAATGTGAAGGATCAGAAGGAAATAGAATTTCTGACGCTGCAACAGGGGGACATGACGGTAGATGAATATGTTGTCAGATTCAAGAGTTGAGCCCGATTCTCGAATAATCTTTAGAACCAACCTGATGAGGCGTGGAAATCCAAGATATTCGAGCAAGGACTTAGACCCGCGGTCAGGAACTTGGTAATCACTCAACAAATTCGGGAGTACCAGACTTTGATTCAGGCATGTCAGCTTGCTGAGCAATCCCTGGCCGCGGTGTCAGCTAGCAGACAGTTGCTGTGGAAACGCAAGAGGGAGGAAGGAAGTTCTAAGGGGAAAAAGGACAAGGAAGTGAACAAAGGCAAGAGTACCATTCCAAAGTGTGAAACTTGCGGGAAGTTCCATAGAGGAGAATGTTACAAGAACAAGAGGACTTGCTTTATATGCCTGAAGCCGAGACACATCAGTTGGAAATGTCCAGACAAAGATCAAAAGCCAGCTGTGAGAGGTCGGATTTACATGGTGAATGCAGAGGAGGTTGACCATTCCAAGGATCTTATCCAAGGCACAGGATTAATAAAAGCCAAACCTGTTAATATTTTGTTTGATTCTGGTGCAACTCACTCATTCATATCAGTAGATTGTGCAAAGCGAATTCATTTTCCTATGTCTGAGCTACCTTACAAAGTGTTAGTATCGACTCCCTCCGAAGAGAACAACTGTACGACGACCATGTGTTCCCCAGTGTTCCTAGATTTTCAAGGCAAGACTTTCTGCATAGATCTTACCGATGAAGGGACTAGATCTGATCTTAGGCATGGATTGACTCAAAGCTCACAAAGTTAAGATCGATTGCGCCGCCAAGACCGTGCTTATTCCAGACAGAGGCTTGGATATTTACTGTACGCATCATACTACTTCTGATTTTCCTAATCTGCCTAAGTATGATATTGGCCCAAAGTATTTGATTGTTTGTATGAGCAATGTTAAGAATTCGGTGCATGTTGATTCTCTCCCTATAGTCTGAGACTTTCTTGATGTATTTCCCGAAGACATAGAATCCTTGCCACTTGAAAGGGAGGTAGAGTTCTCGATTGAGCTAATTCCGGGAGCTAGACCTGTCTCTAAGGCACCATAGCGAATGGCACCGTTGGAGTTGGTAGAAGTAAAGCGGCAGATTGAAGAACTTATGGAGAAGCAGTTCATTAGACCAAGCGCTTCGCCGTGGGGAGCCCCAGTTTTGCTTGTCAAGAAGAAAGATGGGAAATTGCGGCTATGTGTAGACTATAGAGAGCTGAATAAGTTGACAGTGAAGAATAAGTATCCGTTGCCACGGATTGATGATTTACTTGATCAGTTAGGGGGAGCCAAGGTGTTTTCAAAGATGATCTTCGATCAGGATATCATCAAATCAGAATCAAGCCTAAAGATATTCCTAAAACTGCTTTCCGGACGAGGTACGGTCATTATGAGTACTTGGTGATGCCGTTCGGATTGACAAATGCTCCTGCAATTTTCATGGACTACATGAACCGGATTTTCCGACCCTACTTGGACAAGTTTTTTGTATTTTTCATTGACGACATTCTTATCTACTCCAAGACTGCGGAAGAACACTTATGATTGGTGCTAGGAATACTCAGGGAGAAGCAATTGTATGCCAAGTTAGATAAGTGTGATTTTTGGCTAGAGGAAGTTCAATTTCTAGGCCATGTGATTAACAAAGATGGTGTGGCTGTGGATCCAAGTAAAGTTGAAGCCGTGATGAAGTGGGAAAGACCAACCAACGCCACAGAAATTCGAAGTTTTCTGGGATTATCAGGATACTACCGGCGATTCATCAAGGGATTCTCTCAGATTGCCATTCCCTTGACTAAGTTAACAAGGAAGGGTGTTCCGTTTGTGTGGGATTCCAAGTGTGAAGACAGTTTTCAGATGTTGAAGGAAAAGCTGACAACAGCGTCGGTGTTGGTAATTCCTGATCCGAACAAGATTTTTCAAGTGTACTGCGAAGCGTCTAAACAAGGCTTGAGGTGTGTACTTATGCAACAAGGACAAGCAGTTGCTTACACTTCCCGATAGTTGCGACTGCATGAAGCAAATTACCCAACGCATGACTTGGAGTTAGCTGTAGTAGTTTTTGCGTTGAAAGTTTGGAGGCACTACTTGTACGGAGTCACATTTGAAGTGTTCAGTGACCACAAAAGTTTGAAGTACTTGTTCAATCAGACGGAGCTGAACATGAGGCAGATGCGATGGCTGGAATTCCTGAAAGATTATGATTTTGAGTTGAAGTATCACCCAGGAAAGGCTAATGTAGTGGCTGATGCCTTAAGCAGGAAATCCTTACACGTGTCAACTATGATGATTCATCAGATGGAGCTCTTGGAGAAATTTAGAGACCTGCACTTGGATGTGTCTTGCTACGATGATAGCATCTCTGTGTATAAGCTTGACTTGAAGAATACACTCAGAGACTGTATCCGAGAAGCGCAACAACGGGATTATGAGTTACAGATGTTCAAGGGGCAAAATGATTTCACTTTAACTGGTGATGGGATGATCTTATTTAGAGACAGATTGTGTATTCCGAATAATGCAGAGGTCAAGAAGATAGTGCTTGAAGAGAGTCACAGTAGCCAGTACTCGGTATATCCTGGAGCTACGAAAATGTACCAAGACATGAAGAGGCTATTCTGGTGGCCTGGAATGACGAAAGACATTGCAGAATTCGTTTCCAAGTGTCTTACTTGCCAGAAAATCAAAGGTCCTCTTCAGCCATTGGACATTCCAGAGTGAAATTGGGAGTCAATAGCTATGGACTTTGTGGTTGGATTACCCAGAATGCCAGCAGGACACGACTCAATCTGAGTTATTGTTGATAGATTGACAAAGACTGCCCACATTTTGCCCGTTAAGACCACATATTCCGTGGATAAGTATGCCAAATTGTATATTGCAGAGATAGTCCGACTACATGGAGCATCGACCAGTATTATCTCAGACAGGGACTCTAAGTTTACTTCTCGCTTCTGGGGAGCATTGCAGAAAGCTTTTGGGACTCGGCTACCTCTAAGGCACCATATCGAATGGCACCGTTGGGTTTATCAACTAGCTTAGAAATCTTAACACCCAAGTCATGAAGAAGATACCACAACCACTAGACTTCACAAGGTCGAGAACCAAAATGGCTCTTCGATACCATAATGGAAATGAAAAATGGTAATTGGATGAATTTACATTACACTGTCCAGTGTTTATATACAAGAGGATCAAAAAGGAAAAAAGGGCCTAGACGCGTTAGACAACACGGAAAGGAAAACAGGCCTACTATCAAAAAAGAGAACGACTCAATAACTCAAGAACAAAAACAGCAATGGGCCTAAGTGTTAACATCTATATTCTTCAATTGTTAGCAATTAATTTGGTAATGTAATTGAACCGAATTGGAGAGTAAAAGAGGTAAACATAAGTGAACCCTAAAACCCTAGCTTTTTCATAAGTTAATCTACTTTTTTGTTTATTTTAATATTTTCATTCCATTCTTATTAATTATTATCACCAATATTCATGGTCTAGATAGAACAAGTTTTCTAAATATTCTGGTAGTTATTAGTGCTCCCTTGGGTACGACAACCATTTTTCTCACTATATTACTTGCATGGCTAGGCATACTTCCCTTTTTCCAACTCGGCGCGTGTCAAAAGTACATTCTTTGCACAAAATGCTACAAGTAACTACCCACAGACAAACTAAGGTTATGTAGACCATCAAACAAGAAATGTGAATTCTATATGCTAAATCGATTATATAATATATTCTTTTTAGAAAGACAAAAAAGTATATAAATGATGATAAAAAGTACTTAATATGCTTATATGAGCTTCAACTGTACACAGAAAGATTCCCAATACAACAAAACCCCTTGAGCCTCACTAGCTTACACCTATGGGGACAAAGGTATATATTTTGACTATGCCAATCACTAAATGTAAAAATTTTGGAGTACTACAATGCTTATTACTAATATTTGAAAAATTGTTTGGTGTATTACTAATGTTCTTTGGTATATCTTACACCCAGGGCCGGTCCTAGCATATCAAGGGCCCTAGGCGAAATAAGAATAAGAGGCCCCTCTTTATAGAATTTTTCGAATTTCAAATAAATTTCCTATATTATAAAATATTATCAATATTCATAAGTCTACGTCCTTAAATGCAATCGACAAGATTACGTAAACTACAAATATAATAACTTAATAGCATCATATTATCCAAAAAATAAGCAAAATAACAAAATGGGTACATAGAAGTAGACTATCCTCCACGACTTGCCCGAGTCCTAGTGTTGAAATAAATAAGAAACAACGTGAGTTAGTTACCATGTAGTGAGCAGTTAAGTATTTAATAAATTGAAAAGATGTTATAACAATAAATTATAACTGCCAACGAAGCCAAGGAAGTAGGAAACTATCTCAAGCCTCAAGGAGACACCGAGAGCAGAGTGAGCACGCATGGGTCGGAGGGACGGAGAACTCAGAGAGATACAGCGTCGGTGGCGTCACCGTCACAGCTCCGAAAAGGGGGTTGGCGCTTGCTGCTGCGGTGATCGGTGACGCCAAGGGAGGCAAGGAGGGAAAGGGTATCTCTTTCTTCTATGTGAAATATGACTTGTGTTGTGACTTTGACTTCCTGCATACCCTTCTTCTTAATCACGTTTCCTTCTTCTTTTTTTTATAATATGTATAGGTATAAAAAAAATTTTGGGGCCCCTATTCCTCTGGGCCCTGGGCCTGCATCCCACTTTCCTTACACCCCCTTTATGTTAATAGGGTTTTTCTAACTTGTGTCCATGGGCACAAGTTAACAATGATTGGTTTGAAATTTTTAATGGTTAGATTTGATTCTTTTTACTATGCCTTGTGTGCACCCACTAAACCCTTAACTATCCACTATTTAGTAACTTCCCTTCTATGAAATTTCATTGGTTGATAATCATTATTAATTTGTGCCCCATGGGCACAAGTTAGAAAAACTCATGTTAATAAATTTGTTATTTTTCATATATATGGTGTACCAATGAACAATAGTGTATATTAAATATGTACCTAACAATCTTTGTATGTATAAGATAATTTCAATGCATGTCTCAGTTCTTATATTACACCACCATTGTCATACACACACAAAGCACGTCATTATGGAGGATCCACTGCTCCTCAGGTGTTCACTTGCATGGACTCCAATGCTCAAATCAATATGTGTTGAGAAGAGTTTTTTTTTCAATGGGAATAAAAATTGTTACCTCATAAATGTGTGATCACCACTATTTATAAGGATTTTTCCTTGTTGCATCCTTTTCAAATTTGGGTGGTCGCCAACAATGATGATTTAGTTGGTTACGGTTATGTTGGCATGTCTTCCTCTTGCGCCCTTGTTCCATATTGCTATCGGGATACATAGAGGAGCTATATGGCCGAGCTTATTCCTTTCCCGGTGGGACGCTTGATTGGGACTGATGGGATTATCCTTAAACGGGATATGCATCCATAATAGTTGCCTCATAAGTAGCGAGTCGAGACTGCAAGTTGCTGAATTATCTAAATCTATCCCGGATTTTATACCCCTTTATCTCACTTATGAGGAGGCTATCCCTCCAATTTTTTAAGTGTCAAATCCTTTGAAATCCTCTTCATTTTTTGCGATACTGGCAAAATGTCTTTTTCTTAAAAATCGTAGGACACGTGTCTGAACACAATTTGCACACCTCCTTCGATTGATGTGGTGGGAATGATGAGCTTTCCATCTTCTTTCAAATTTTTATGAATAGTCTTTTTTGACTGCTATATCCTTGTCAAAAAGACTTTCTTATCCCTTGAATCTCCTCGTTTGTAATCCATTCTTCTTATTGGCAACCTATAATTTCAATTGCATTGTCCATTTTTTTTATTTTGTCGTCTTCTTCAGATGAAGAGAGTTCTTTTGGTAACAGGACCTTTTAGGAACTTTTTCGGAAGTTTCCTACCCGTGGTGGAAATTCTCAAAGGGGTGAAAATCTAGGTTATGGTTGCTCAGTTCCCCTTGACAAGCAACCTCCACCACTACACGTGGTTTTTCCGGGCGATGCTTTAGGCGGCCTCCCTCTTTCTCTTGTGGTCTTTCTTCTGCTGCTTTTGCTGCCATAGGGAGGCATCCAGTTTGAACTCATCATCATCCTACTGGGAGAAGAGGATGTTCATGATTATAGGTTAGGAGTTCTTCAACCCAGTTTTCCTTTGGTACATCTAATCTCTTCTTGAGTCCATTTAAGATTACCTTATTCATTGTCTCAGTCTGTCCATTCGTCTGTGGATGTTTCTCACTAGTAAAGTGGTACTTGATCCTCAATCAATCCATTAATTCTTTCAGTTTCTTATGTGTGAACTAAGTGCCATTGTCTGTGACTATCTCGGCGGGAATGCTAAACCTGGATATAATTTGTTTGAACACAAAATTTTGAATCTTAATAGAGTTTAGTTACTGTGACAAGAGGCCTCGCTTTAATCCATCGTGTAAACCACTAAGAACTTCACTTGTCCTAGGGCCTTTGCGAATGACCTATTAGATTCTTTCAAGAACAGAATTAATTCCATGCATTCTTACTAGACAGAGAAAAGAGAAAGAATGAAGAAAGGTAATTATTGGAAGAAAAAAATGCTTCATTCAATTAATAGAAGATTACAAACAAAATAATTATTAAGAGGGATTGAACTAACTAACTAACCATATTTAATATGCTGATAAAATTGAAAGAGATAGCTGGGCCTAAGCAAATAGGCCAGAAAGGAATAGAACAAAACTGGCCCAAGGAAAAAAACTGAACAACAAATATACACAAGTGCTTAAACAGAAAGCTAAGGAAAACTAAGTTGTAGTACTAGACAATATGCAAGAAACATTTTGTATGTTTGGTTGAGTAGTCTTCAATACCCCCCGCAAATTGATAGCAATTTCTCGCTATTCAACAAGTATACTGATCGTTTGAAACATAGGAGGAGAATAAGAGTATCGTCCTGAGAGGATTATGTTAGAATATCGAATCCCCAAGGCTTTTCACTATTTGGACAATCAAGTTTTTGTGAATAAGAATGATTCATATCAAGAATTTAAAGTCAAAACAATATGCAAGAAGAGTAGAAACAATAGTGAGAGAGAGTTAGGGAATAGGTTCATTTGATCCATCCCTCATGTAACATCATCTTTACGTTAATTTAAGCTCAAATCAATCAATTGAAGGTAACAATCCACATGTCTATCCCTAGAGTCTTAGCCCCTTTGCTTTATCCTCAATCCCCTAATTCCTTAGGCAAATATTAGAGAAAACAAGAGAAGAAGGTGGATTTAACAAAACCTCATAATCTACACGTTTTATTCCTAAGATCATGCAAGATTATAGTTAATTACAATAGTTACGTCAGAAGCAATTCAACCAAAATTGAAGTTAATCAACAAAGAAGAAGCATTAAGCATAGAAGTATCACCCAATTGAATGAATTAAAATTGAATTAAACCACAAGAATTACATTACATAAGGTATGGGATCAAGATCCCCAAACTCCCTAACCTAGAGAAACCTAACCTATCAAAGAGAGAGGATTAGAGAATAAGAGAAGGAAAACAAACATTGAAGGAATTTCCATTAATCCTCAAGCTCTTGCTCCCACAAGTCTTGAATCTTGAAGGATCTTCCCAAGAAAAGAGAGAAAAGATGAGAAGGAGAGAAAATCGTGCACAAATCGAGTTACGAGCCGACTGATATGAAAAATAACTAATTTGGACTATTTATAACAGCCCCTGCGCATGAGAATCCTCTCTAGGCGTGAGCATGCCCAGAATATTGAAGAACATGGACATTCTTGCACGTGAGCACGCTCTCTTGGGCGTGAGCATGCTCTCTTGGGCGTGAGCATGCTTAAACTCCAGAGAGCTTCCAGCACTTGGGCGTGAGCACCCTCTTTTAGGCGTGGGCACGCACTTTTAGGCGTGGGCACACTCTTTTTGGTGTGGGCACGCTCAACAACATTTGAAAGCTTTTCCAAATCTCCATATTTTGGCTATTTTGGATCATTTTCTTGGCTGGATTTTGATCATTTACATCCATTCATTCTCCTTTTCATGCTCCTTGAATCTTTTAAATGCTCATTCTTCAATCTCTCAAAACTCTTGATCCTACAACACAACCAAAATACCAAAGCTAAGATCAAAAACATCAAAACTAACACAAAAACTATAAGTTTCTAGCAAATGACTCAAACTACGCAATGATGTGAATTTATTACAAATTAACTACTAAAATGGAACCAAACAATAGAAAACACTACAAAACACCCTCAAATAGACCTCTAAAACATAGATAATTGGACACTTATCACAAATTGAGGCATAGATGTCAAGAAGCCCAAACTTGTCATAGTTATCTTTCAATTTTAATAGAAGGAGGGCCTTGGTGAACTATGTGGAGACATGAAGCAAGTGTATTAATCTAGAGACTAGCGTTTTTTGAACTATGTGGTATTCAACTGCAATGTGCTTTGTTCTTTTATGGAAGGTTGGTTTCTTTACTATATAGATACCTGGTTCGCTATCACAGTATACAGAAAATGGACAGGGAACTGAAAGGTGTAACTCCTTGCATAAATATTGTTATGGACCTATCCTGTGGTTTATCCAATGACACTGATAAGTGCAAATTAGTGTGTTTATATAATAAAGGATTTGCACTTATCTTCTCAAGAAATAACATGTTTCTATACATAATTTCACCTCTATTCCTTACTTTGTGACTTTAAGAGTAAATAAGTAGTAATAATAAATTTTCTAACTTTAGAAATGTATTTTCAGGTGTTTTTGGAAGCAAAATAAGAAAATCAAGTTGCTGGAGAATCTAAGAGGCCAACGCTCGAGCGCCATACCAAGGCTCGAGCGCCACACCAGGGCTCGAGCGCCAGAATACGTTGAGCATTGGATCCTTTCTGCAAGAGTTATGAGCCTAGCGCTCGAGCGCCACACCAAGGATCGAGCGCCAGACGCATTAACCAGGAAATTAAGCTCATTAACCAGCACGTGTAAGGCCAGCGCTCAAGCGCCAAGAGGGCGCTCGAGCGCTAGACCCCCGCCCAAAACACCTATAAATACAACTCTTTAGAAGTTAGGGAGGATATATTGAATTGTAGAGAAATAAACTACAAAGTATAGTGCTTTAGTCAGAGTTCTAATACTCTTAGGTTTAGTTCTTGAAATTCATGGCCTTGCTAGGCTAAGCTTTCCGCCGGGATTGAATATAATTACTTCGTCTCTTGTTTCTTTCAATTTCTAGTTATAATATTATATATGAAATGGAGTTCTTCTTATGTTTTCTTTTCTTGGTTTAAGTTTGATCACCTTTTGCCATTGTTAGTTTATTTGCGCAGTTGGGAAACTAGTTTATAAATGGATTTGGACAAAAGCTCTTATAAAACCTTCTAGTCTAGAGATAGATGGAAGTGCTTATGATTGCAATATAGTTGGCTTAATGCAAGACCTAGTTCCTAAAGTGCCAAGGGATTGGGCTCTAGAAACTAGTGTCTTAGAATCAAGTGACAAAGGGATTTACACTTGTGACATTGAGTATGCATCTTTTCTTATAATATTTAACTTTAATTAAAAGAAACAAGGTTAAGTAATGAAACTCAATCCCAGGTGAATAGTTATCTTCTTTGTTTATCTTTTTACCAAGTTTTTATTTTATTTTCCATTTACAACTTGATATGTTTTTGGATATTTTTTCAACTTAACTCTTAATCGAATAAATTCATGTGCTCCCTGTGGACGATACACGTATAGTCACTATACTGAAATGAGTTAATCCTTTCCAGCACCATAAAAAGGTTAACAAAATTTCTGGCGCCGTTGCCGGGGAGAACGGTTGTTTATTTCTTTTAAGTTTTAAGTTGATTTGTAAAAACTGTGAATAGTAATTCTTTTTGTATGTATTGGTATATTTGTACCTAACTCTCCCTATTGTTCTAGTATTGTTGTATGCTTACTCGCAGCAAAAGCCAAAGAGAAAAGTTAGTGTATATTTACGAAATTGAGGCATTTCCTAGACGACAGTCTGCAATTAAATACTGTGAACAAAAAGAGGGAGAGAGTTCCTCAGATTTCTCTAGTAACTCTACACATTCTATTACTTTTGGTATGGCTGGGAAAGTTCCTAATCCAACGAGGGTAGTAGTCCTTGGTGACTATGTGATTCCTCAAGGTCCAAGGAATCGGTCTGCTATTGTCTTATCCCTCACTGCTCAACAAATGGAGATTAAGCCATATTGGTATAATCTCATTCTGGCTAATCAGTTTACGGGGAAAGATCATGAGGATCCGCATAATTTCTTGCAGACCTTTTATGATCTTATAGTAACTATGGGCTTGGATGAAGCAAGTGCTGAAGATGCCTATATGAAATTATTTCATTTAGCACTTATTGGAGAGGCTAAGGAATGGTTCAAGACTCTTCCAAGTCAAAGTTTGAACACATGGAGTGAGGTTGAAGAGGCCTTCTCAACAAGGTTCTTTCCTCCTTCTAAAATGATCCAAGTGCAATCTGAAATTTCTGCTTTTAAGCAGAGGCAAGATTAAGCATTTCATGAGGCTTGGGAAAGGTATCAACGGTTGTTGAGAAAATGCCCAAATCATGGTTTGACCGATGTTGCGAAGCTGAATATATTTTGTGCAGGATTGAACCATCAATGGACAATCCATCTCACTGCAACTGCTGGACGGTCACTGAAAACCATTGATGTACCTACTACAATGGAAATCATTACTTCTATGGTAGCAAGTGATAGAGTTGGGCATCAGCCCAGAAGCCAAGTCTCAAAGCCCAAGGGTGTCCTGGAATTAAATTCTTCTAATGCTATCTTGCCACAGAATAAGCTTATGATTCAGGAAATTGAGCTCTTGAGTCAAGCTATTACCCAATTGGTGCCAAAGCCGCAGCATGTTCAAGTAGTGAACCGATAAGCTCAAATAGAAGCATGTGAATAGTGTGGTGAAGCTCATTCATACACTCAATGTTCGCATGCTTCTAGCTAAAAAGATGAGGAGTTGAATTTTGTAAATAATCAGTCAAGAGGAAATTTCTTTTCTTCACCCTTTAAGTCTAATGTTTCCAATTCTAGAATGCAAGGGTGGAAGAATCCTCAAGGACAGAGTCAAATGAACTGGAAAAATTCAACAAGTTCATCTAATAGGCCGCCATTTGTTCCATTGGTAAAGAGGACCATTAAATTGGAAGACACCTTGGATAAATTTATCCAAGCTTCATTGGCTAACCACCAAAGCAATGAAGCTTTTTAGAAAAACACCGAGGCGTCTATCCGGAATCTTGAGACACAAGTTGGTCAAATATCTAAACAATTGGCAGAGCTTACCACTACTCCATTGTCCGCTAATACCAACACAAACCCTAAAGAGCAATGCAAGTCTATTGTAACAAGGAGTGGTAAGGAGATTTGTAAAGGAATAGGGGATCATTTGAATGAACCCGAAGAGGTGGAAGGAAGAATTGAAAAGGTGGCCATGGAGGAGGTGAAAGTGAAAGAAGTGAGGAGAAAAATAATGTAAATATTGAAAAAGAACAAAATGAAAAAATCAAAAAGAAGGTTGAGGTCAAAGAGAAGATGGATGGAGTACCTCAGGTGAAGGAGGTTCCTTATCCTATTCATCCATCAAAGTAGACGAAAGAAAGGAAATATGCTAGGTTTCTAGACATTTTCAAACGGCTTCAAATAAATGTACCATTTATGGAAGCTATGGAGGAAATGCCCACATAAGCCAAGTTCATGAACGACTTGTTGACAAAAAAGAGAAAGTTCAAAGATGAAACTGTGGAACTGGAAGCCGGGTGTAGTGCCATAATTCAAAAATCCTTGCCTCATAAGACCAAAGATCCGTGTAGTTTTACTATCCCTGTTACTATTGGTGCTCTTCCCATAGGGAAGACATTACTAGATCTTGGTGCAAGTATAAACCTCATGTCGTTGTCCATGTTAAAATGGATTGGTGATCTGGAAGTGAAACCCATTAAAATGACCCTCCAACTGGCGGATAGGTCATTAAAATTTCCTTACGGAGTAGCGGAGGATGTTCTAGTGAAGGTTGATAAATTTGTCTTTCCAGTTGACTTTGTCATTATGGATATAGAAAAAGACTTGGAGGTGCCTTTAATTTTAGGGCGACCCTTCATGAAAATGGCAAGAGTCATTATTGTTGTGGATAATGGACAAATCAAGGTACGAGTTGAGGATGATGAGGTAAAATTTGATGTGTTGGAGGTCATGAAACACCCGAAGGAAAAACAGTCAGCCTTTAGGGTGGATGTCATGGAATAGGCATTTCTATTAGGGAAGCAAGAAATGTACAGTGCTAGCCCTTTAGAAAAAGCCCTAGTGCAGTTTCATGCAAAGTTATATGACTTAGAGGAAGTCGAAATTGAAAAATGTTTGAGGGACCTACATACTTTGAAAGAGGACCCAATGAAAACGTTTGTCCCGGAACACTTATCCAAGGAGGAAAAGTTAGAAAAATTTAAGTTGGAATTGAAGGTGTTGCCATCCCATCTTAAATATGCGTTTTTAGATGAAGGGGGAGGCAAGCCAGTTATAATCAATAATTCACTATCTTCTGACCAAGAGGCACAACTCTTGGAGGTTTTGAGAGCCAATGAAGGGGCAATAGGATGGGCACTGACAGATCTTAAAGGATAAGTCCTTCTTTTTGTATGCAGAAGATACATATGGAAGAGGATTTTAAACCTGTTTCCTAGCTTCAAAGGCGATTGAATCCAACAATGAAAGAAGTAGTGAGGAAAGAGTCCTTAAGTTACTTGAAGCTGGTATGATTCCCATCTCCGATAGCGAATGGGTAAGTCCAGTTCAAGTGGTTCCGAAGAAAGGGGGGATGACGGTCATTGAAAATAAGAAAAATGAATTAATCCCGACAAGGACAGTGACTGGGTGGCGTATGTGTATTGATTATAGAAAATTAAATCAAGCCACCAGGAAAGATCATTTTCACTTACCTTTTATGGACAAAATTCTTGAGAGACTAGCTGGCCAGGCATATTACTGTTTCTTGGATGGATACTCTGGGTCTAACCAAATTTTGGTGAATCTAGAAGATCAAGAAAAGACAACTTTCACATGTCCATTTGGAGTTTTTGCTTATAAACGTATGTCGTTTGGACTGTGTAATGCGCCTGCAACCTTTCCAAGATGCATGCTCGCCATTTTTTCAGATTTGGTTGAGAAATGTATCGAGGTTTTCATGGACGACTTTTCTGTCTTTGGGAAATTTTTTGAAGAATGTTTGAACAATCTGAATATTGTGCTAAGAAGATGTGTTTAAACAAATCTAGTGCTTAACTGGGAAAAGTGCCATTTCATGGTAGAGGAAGGGGTGGTGCTTGGTCATAAGATCTCGTCTAGAGGGATCGAAGTTGACAAAGCAAAAGTGGAAGTCATTGAAAAACTTCCACCACTCGTGAATGTTAAGGGAATAAGAAGTTTTCTAGGACATGCCGGTTTTTACCGGAGATTTATTAAAGACTTGTCCAAAATTGCCAAGCCATTTAGTAATCTTTTGGTTAAAGATGTGAATTTCAATTTTGATGCTAAGTGCTTGGAGGCATTTGAGAGACTTAAGGAAAAACTAATTATGGCCCCAATCATAGTTTCTCCAAATTGGTCTTTGGATTTTGAGCTTAATTGTGATGCGAGTGACTATGCTGTTGGAGCCATATTAGCCCAAAGAAAAGACAGAATTTTTCACCCAATACATTATGCTAGTAAAGTACTTAATGATGCACAGGTGAACTATGCAACTACAGAAAAAGAATTACTAGCAATTGTATATGGGTTGGAAAAATTTAGGTCTTATCTTATAGGGTCAAGAGTGATTTTCTATACTGCCATGCAACCATAAAATATTTGGTGACTAAGAAAGAGTTGAAGCCAAGATTGCTTCGTGGGATTCTATTGCTGCAGGAATTCAACTTAGTCATCAAGGATAAAAAGGGATGTGAAAATTTTGTGGCTGATCATCTTTCCCGAATTCATAACACAGAGGGGACTAACGAAGGAGAAGAAATTGTCGAGGAATTCCCAGATGAACGTTTGCTGCTAATTCAAGAAAGGCCATGGTTCGCAGATATGGCAAATTTTAAAGCAGCAGGAATTATTGCGGAGGGGTTTTCTTGGAAACAAAAAAAGAAGTTCTTAAAAGACTCTTCTTACTTCGTGTGGGATGATCCTTATTTATTTAAAATTGGCAGAGATGGTCTTCTGAGACGATGTGTTTCCCGTGAAGAAACTAAAAGCATATTGTGACATTGTCACAATTCACCCTATGGGGGGCATTTTAATGGTGAACATACTACAGCCAAAGTATTTCAGTCCGGTTTATATTGGCCAACAATCTTCAAAGATGCTTACATCTATGTGAAGCAGTGTGATAAGTGCCAAAGAACCGGAGGAGTGACAAGGAGAAATGAGATGCCTCTGACAGTTATGCAGGAGGTAGAGGTTTTTGATTGCTGGCGAATTGATTTTGTTGGTCCATTTCCACCCTCTTTCACCAATGAATATATATTGGTGGGAGTGGACTATGTATCAAAATGGGTAGAAGCAATTCCCTGTGCAAGAGCTGATGCAAAATCGGTGGTAACTTTCTTGAAAAAGAATATCTTTTCAAGATTTGGAACTCCGAGGGTACTCATCAGTGATGGGGGCTCACATTTTTGCAATGCTCAACTAAAGAAAGTCTTGGAACACTATGGAGTAAGGCACAAGATTGCAAGTCCTTATCATCCATAAACAAACGGTCAGGCCGAAGTTTCTAACAGGGAAATCAAAAGAATACTAGAGAAGACCGTGAGTGTTTCTAGAAGAGACTGGTCCATTAAGTTGGATGATGCTCTATGGGCTTACCGGATAGTTTACAAAGCTCCTATTGGATTAACTTCTTTTCAGTTAGTCTATGGGAAGTCTTGTCATCTTCCGGTGGAATTAGAACATAAGTCCTATTGGGCTTTAAAGTTCTTTAACTTTGACCATACAGCTTCGGGAGAAAAAAGGAAATTACAACTTCATCAACTAGACGAGTTAAGACTTCATGCTTATGAGTCTTCTCGGTTGTACAAAGAAAGAATGAAGATGTACCATGATAGGAAGCTGGTCAAAAAGAATTTTCAACCATGAGTCTTCTCGAGCTAATGACGTTAAACAAGCGCTGGTTGGGAGGCAACCCAATTTGATGAATTTTTGGAAGAATTTTTTTGAAATTAAATCAAAAACGGTGTTTGAAGCATAGGTAGAATGCTCATTGTGCATCTTGAGCTCTCTGACAAAGTCTTTTTTTACTGTCCCAAATTTCTTGCTGGCACTCAAGCACCAAAAGCATTAATTTGGCGCATCCTTTCAAACTTTTTTGTCAGAGGTTGGCACTCGAGCGAGAGAGATGGCGCTCGAGCGCCAGATGAGCACAGTGGTTCAGTTTTCTCTGCCTGCAATTTTGGGCTCGCGCTCAAGCACAAGTTGTGGCGCTCAAGCGCCAAAGAAGAGTAACGGTTGGCCTGGTTATCAGTGTCCCAGCGCTCGAGCACCAGGAACGTGGAGCCTTTAAAAACAGAGCAGTTTCAGGGATTTGCTCGAATCTCTCTTTTTCTCTCTTCTTAAGTGCGAATCTCTTCCGTTTTTTTCACAAAACTCTTCCTAAAACTTCATCCAACTTTGGTTTTGAGTGTGAAACTTCTGCAACATTCTCTTCCTATCTACATTTTGTTGCTCCTTCATCATGAGTTTCCGGTATGTAATGGCTATTTCTTCATTTTTCATGCTTCTCATTTATGTTTATCTGTTCTTAAAAGAGAAAGGAGTATGAAATTGATGTTATAGGATGAATGTACATGTTGGTTAGTTTCTCTATTAGGGACTTTTATTCTAATGTTTGTTTTGTTTCAGTGGCAAGTGTTGGTTCTAGTTGTGTGAAAAATGAAAGTTTTTATGATATTGCTTGGTTTAAAAACAGAGGAATTGTGAAAAATACTTATTTGAAAGTTAACTGATCATGAGATGATTTTTGTGCATTGAGAATTGTGAAAAATTATTTTCAAGGTTAAAGCCTTTTTAGCCTTGTATGATGAGTGAATCCCACAAAAATGTATGAGAGTCTTCTCTGTTAACTTGAATTAATTATGTTTGATTTTGTAATTGCCATGATCAATTGAGACTTGAAAATGATAGAGGCATAGTTTTCTTGATTGAGTTTGAGCCAAAAAGCTTACCTGTGAAATTACATCTTTTGTTGGTACCCACTTTGAGCATGAATTCTTTCCTAAACCCTAAGACACCTATGTAAATGTTTTATCCTTACCTTTGAGTTGGATAAAAATATTTATATGTTTAGGGGAAATAATGGGTATTCAAATGATTTATGATTCTGTTGGCTTAAGAAGATAAATCAAGTGTTTCTGGTATTTGTGTGAATCCTTGGGCAGCCTTGTGTATATATGTGAAAAAGAAAAGAAAAGAAAAGAAAAAGTAAATAAATAAAGAAATTGGAAGGGCCTTGGAAAATAAGAAAGAGAAACACTTGAGGGAAGTATGAGTTGAGTATGTTATGAAGAATTGGTTGGGGGGAAGCTTGAAAATATATGAAAATATTTTCTCCAACTCGTTTTACTTAACTAGAAAAACAAAGATTCTTTGTAGCCCACCCTTATTACAACCTTTTGAAAAGACCTCTTGATTTATTGTTCGATTTTGTGAAATGGTTTGATGGCAAATGAAAAACAAAATTCAAGTTAAGTGACATTGAGGAATGAGCGAAATTGACACCATGTAAGGTTCAAGAGTAAACCTTTGTTAATGGTTGATTACAACTTCCTTTGCACTTAAGTCATAAATTGGTTTGTTGCTTCTGTAAATTGGGTGATCACAAGTCTCTCTCTTAGCTCCTTCCATGCATATCATGAAGATTGAAGTTTGATACACTTTTCTCTAACCCATACTTGCCATGTTTCTTTTGTTGTTTTTCTTTGTTTTAGGATACATTACTTGAGGACAAGCAATGTCTTAAGTTGGGGGAGTT
Organism: Cyamopsis tetragonoloba; assembly: GCA_037177725.1. NCBI lineage: Eukaryota > Viridiplantae > Streptophyta > Magnoliopsida > Fabales > Fabaceae > Cyamopsis > Cyamopsis tetragonoloba. The sequence continues at coordinate 32,395,887 of CM074125.1, read as the reverse complement.
TGATAAGTGCAAATTGGTGTGTTTATATAATAAAGGATTTGCACTTATCTTCTCAAGAAATAACATGTTTCTATACATAATTTCACCTCTATTCCTTACTTTGTGAGTAAATAAGTAGTAATAATAAATTTTCTAACTTTAGAAATGTATTTTCAGATGTTTTTGGATGCAAAATAAGAAAATCAAGTTGCTGGAGCATATAAGAGGTCAGCGCTCGAGCGCCATACCAAGGCTCGAGCATTGAAAGCTGAGGAACATAGGATCCCTTCTGCCAGATTTATGATTCTGGCGCTCGAGCGCCACACCAGGGCTCAAGCGCCAGAATACGTTGAGCATTTGATCCTTTTTGCCAGAGTTATGAGCCTGTCGCTCGAGCGCCACACCAGGGCTCGAGCGCCAGATGCATTAACCAGGCAATTAAGCTCATTAACTAGCATCTGTAAGGTTGGCGCTCAAGCGCCAGACCCTTGCCCAAAACACCTATAAATACAGCTCTTCAGAAGTTAGGGAGGATATATTGAATTGTAGAGAAATAAACTACAAAGTATAGTGCTTTAGTCAAAGTTCTAATACTCTTAGGTTTAGTTCTTGAAGTTCATGGCCTTGCTAGGCTAAGCTTTCCACCGGGATTGAATGTAATTACTTCGTCTCTTGTTTGTTTCAATTTCTTGTTATAATATTATATATGAAATGGAGTTCTTCTTCTGTTCTTCTTTTCTTGGTTTAAGTTTGATCACCTTTTGCCATGTGTTAGTTTATTTGCGCTGTTGGGAAACTGGTTTATAAATAGATTTGGAGAAAAACTCTCATAAAACCTTTTAGTCTAGAGATAGATGGAAGTGCTTATGATTGCAATATACTCTGCTTAATGCAAGACTTAGTTCCTAAAGTGCCAAGGGATTGGGCTCTAGAAACTAGTGTCTTAGAATCAAGTGACAAAGGGATTTGCAGTTGTGACATTGAGTATGCATCTTTTCTTATAATATTTAACTTTAATTAAAAGAAAAAGGTTAAGTAATGAAACTCAATCCCAGGTGAATAGTTATCTTCTTTGTTTATCTTTTTACCAAGTTATTATTTTATTTTCCATTCACAACTTGATATGTTTTTGGATATTCTGTCAACTTAACTCTTAATCGAATAAATTCAAGTGCTCCCTGTGGACGACACACGTATAGTCACTATACTGAAACGAGTTAATCCTTTCCAGCACCATAAAAAGGATAACAGACACCCTTACCGGATAAACCCACCATGGCGACTTGTCATCACCGTCGATATCGTGATCCATGTCGGCCAATTAGCATGTTAATGATGTTCCTTAAGGAGACGAGTACTCATATGGTTGGTTACGCAATGGTTATGGATTAGGGAATTCAGCCGGATATTACGGAAGGCTGGCATGGATGATGTGGATGTGGACCTGTAGATGAAGTGTTATATATTTATGATGCTAGAGAATGAGAAAGGTACGTTATCACTTTTAATCCATTACTCACCTTGAGAGAGTACTTACTTGATCGTTGAAGTGATTGCAAGTACCACAACCTCCGTGAGGTGAGCACACTGGAGATCCTGCACCACCGCATAAGAAGTGTATGATTCGTCTAGCCTCCGGGCGTGACGCATCATTGGCGTCGCTTGTGAGGAACGGAAGTTTCTCATACTTTATTCTTTGATTCCTTTTTTTTTCTTTGAACGGTTTTGTAGGAAACGGAAGAAGAATCATAGTTTTCTCTCTAATCAGCGAAGAATTTGCAAATCTAGGCGAAGTGAACTTCTAAAAGTTTAATCGATGAATTCTGACTAATTAATTGGTGAGAATAAAAATTCTAATTGATTAATCGGTAAGGTCTTGACAATTAATAAAATGTGACACTGATTATTTGGTTTAGAATGGTTTTCAGAGTTGTTCACTCATCTTAGGTGGTTAATTCCTGCTTCTATAAAGTTTTTTTGAACTTTAGATCGATTTATTTTAAATCTTAAAAAGTTTTCACCGATTTGTTCGTCTTTTTTTGAATGACGTCTGAATTACTAAATCGATCATTTTCGTAGACATAGAGATATTTTTTTGGTTGAATTGTTAGTTAATTCTAGATATAGATAAATAGATGGTGAAATGATTGTTTATGACAAGTTTTTTTATGATGATCCGAAATTTCTTCTTCAAAGATAACAAAATGTGTACCCAAAAATCTCTGATTGCTCAGCAGGACTATGGAAAATACATGAAGAAAGAACTATGCAACTAATGGAGAACAGGTTCCAGAGCAAGCTGGTCAAGGAGGCAACATGCAAGAGGAGAAGGCTTTTGCTTAAAAGACTTCTCCCCTCCCACCACAAGGCGAAGAAAGGGCAATTTCAATGGTATCCGAACAACGCATGGCCATTGATAAGTTGTCACTTATTCATGTTTCTTGTAGCCTTTTACTCACTTTTAGTTAGTATTTTAGTGTTTTAGTTCCATTTTAGTCATATGTTTTGAAGAAAATCAAAGAAAGTGTTTGCATGATTAGTTGAGTTTAGTTTCTTAGAAATTTGTAGCTATTGTAGTTTTGATACTTTTGATCTTGGCTTTTGGGTTTGTGTTTTGATTGTAGGTTCAAGGATTGCAAAGGATCAAGAAGTGATCAAGGGAAGATAATCCTGACAAATGCAAGGCGGTTTAGGGGATGTCTAGCCCTAGAAGTATAAAAGAAGTCCAGCAGCTGACTTGGAGGATAGCTGCACTATCTCTGTTTTTGCCGGCTTCAGCCTAAAAATGCCTCCCATTGTTTAGGCTGTTACGCCATCCAGAGGAGTTCATGTGGGATGAAGTGTGTGAAAAGGGATTTCAGGAGCTCAAGCAGAAATTGACACCACTGCCGTTGTTAACCATGCAAGATCCAAGTAAACCATTAATTGTTTATTTATCTGTAGCTGACAAGGCTTTGAGCGTAGTTTTGGTCAAGGAGGTGGAAAGAGTGCAAATGCCGGTCTACTTCGTTTCAAAAGCTATCCAGGGCCCCAAGTGTAATTACCAGAATTTGGAGAAACTCGAATACGCCATGCTGATCAATTCTCGCCGTCTTAGACCATACTTTCAATGCCACCCAATATGTGTACGCACCAACGAGCGAATCAAGCAGGTGTTGCACAAGCTGGAGCTGGCATGAAGGATGATGAATTGGGCAATTAAGCTCACCTAATATGATATCTCTTACGAACCGCAGAAGGCGATTAAGGCTCAGGCATTGGCAGATTTCCTGGCACAAATGACACATCCCAGGCCCTCCTCACCGGGGTCTTGGACAATCCACGTCAACGGATCCTCCAATGAGAAAGGAAGCGAAGCCGGGGTTATAATCGAGAATGATGAGGGGATAGTAGTTTAATATTCGTTGAAGTTTGCATTTCGACTTCCAGCCATTAGGCTGAGTATGAAAGAGAGTTTACCGGGGCTATCAGGTTTTAAGATTCAATATATCTCTCGGGAATAGAATCACAGGGTTGACTTGTTGTCAAAATTAGCAAGCACGAAGCCCATTGGGAATGCATGGTCGGTAATAGAAGAAACATTGCCAAATCCTTGTGTAGTTCTCCATGTAGAAGATGATGATTAGCGAACACCACTTAAAAATTATATTTCACATGGGTCATTAACAACAAATCCAGAAGCATCTCATAGAATCATCAGGCGAGTGACGCAATTTAGTGTCGTTGAGGGACAACTATACCGACGAGGGATCTCGGTTCCGCAATTAAAATGTGTCGGTCCCTCTAAGGTTTGTTACATTTTGGCTGAGATACACGAAGGCAGTTGTGGACTTCATGTTTGGTACATTCTCATCTTTTTATGCTTTGTCCACTTACCCGGTCTAATTCCGGCGGAACTCAACCCTCTTACTCAACCAATGTTGATGGGGAAAAGCATTTTCCACTTTTGCTTTTTGTTTGATTTCACATAACATGTTCTCATGCCACAAACATCCATATTTAATCATAAGCATTCAAACAAGAGTTCCAATAACCTCATATTCGAATACAGACATCCTATATTCGAATATCATGTGACAAAAGTGTTATATTCAAATACATATTCGAATATACTAACTCTAGACTTATTCTTCTAAAACAGTTTGAAAGTCCATCAAGAGCTCTAGTCTCATTTCCATCACATTATTATCTGGAATCACTTGTCTTTTTCAACACATACAAGTTATGATTCTAACATCTTTCAAAATTCCTAAACATGCATCATCTACTTGCATATTTCAACAATACAAATATCATTCAGACATAGCATGCAAATCTCAATCATATACATGATTCTAAATCAAACAACCTAAAACATATCATTTTTAAATCCCTAACCACATATTCCTAAGGTTCTTAGTGTTCTTGATTTGGGATATTCAGGGTTACCTTTAATCTTCCAGAATCCCTTTCTTCTTCAAGCTCCAATCCCAGTTTCCAACTTCCTCCTTCAGCACTTGTTGTCCTTCAGTATGAATCTCACCCCTTGGAGCTTTAGTCAAGAAGAAGCTTGTGAGAAGGGACTCTAAGATAGAGAGTTGTGGAGTGTTGTTGATTTGTGACATAGGTTTAATTAGATATCTTTGAGAGAAATTTGAGAGAGTGTAGAGTGAGGGGAAGAAAAATGGTGAATTGTGGAGGTAAGGTCCCATATTTATAGTTTTAGGGGTCCATATTCGAATATGGATGATGATCATCCATATTTGAATATGAAGCTTCTGTAATCAATCCCACACTTCCATATTCGAATATCAGCTTTCCATATTCGAATATCAGACCTTCATATTCGAATATTTAAAGTCTATATTCGAATATCACTCAATCATATTCGAATATAGGTCATTCATATTCAAATATAGCTATTCATATTCAAATATACAAGTCCTTTTCGTCCCTCCCTTAACCTCTCTACATACAACTGATCCTCCTTCCTCTTTTCTTTGGAATCTACAACTAATCCCTTAAGTCCTAAGTCCCTTTAAGGATTTTTGGGATGTTACCATTTTGATTATAATTCCGACAACTTTTAGACATATTTTCCACAATAGTAACACAATTGCATTTGTGTGTTTCCACGAGTTTCACACAGAATTGATCTCATGTTACACATTCCGTACGAATTTTCGACAAAAATGGAATGTTATTTCATACGAATTTTAAACAGAAATGCAATGATATTTCACATGAATTTCAAACGGAAATAAATTATTATTTCTAACAAATTTCAAACGAAAAAAATGTTATTTCACATGGATTTCAAACAAAAAATGTAAGTTGTTTCCCACGAATTTGATGTTACGTTATTACTTATTCTAAATGAATTTCCGACAGAAATACAATGTTATTACACACGATTTCTACACAAAAATAAGATGGTATTTTACACGAATTTTAAACAGAATTGAAATATTATTTCGCACTAAGTTTAGACATAAGTTATATGTTATTTCACATGAATTTCCAACCGAAATGAATTATTATTTCACACAAGTTGTAGACATAAATTAAATTTTACTTCACATGAATTCCAACAGAAATTAATTATGATTTCACACGAGTTGTAGACGAAAATAAAATTTTATTTCACATGAATTTCCAACGGAAATGAAATTTTATTGCACACGAGTTGTAGACGGAAACGAAATGTTATTTCACATAATTTCCAACGGAAATGAAATAGTATTTAACACGAGTTGTAGACGGAAATGAAATGTTATTTCTGATGAATTTCTAACGAAAATGAAATATTATTTCACACAAGTTTTTGACAAAAATAAATTGGTATTTCACACTATTATTTAAAAAAATTGAGTTATTATTTCACACGAATTTTAGGCATAAATTTTATGTTATTTCACACGAAAAATGAAATATTATTTCATACGAGTTGTAGATAGAAATGAAATATTATTTCACACGAATTTCAGCCGTAAATGGAATGCTATTTCACACAAGTTATTGACGGAAATGTAATGGTATTTCACACGAATTTAAAACAGAAATGATATATTATTTTACACAAGATAAAAAGTGTATGTTATTGAATTTCATTTCCCATTTATTTGTGACAGATATATTTAATTTTTTTTTGTATTATTACTAATTTTTTTAAAAGATTATTATTTCATTTCGTAGGTTTTTGAGTGAATATTATACAGAAATTAATTTAGGTTTAAGAGAAATTGATTTATAAGATTAGAATTTTCTAATAAAATAAAAAGCCGTTACCAAATTCATCAATTGCATGAGTAAAAAAATTTCAACGGAATGATCAAACATGATAGAGTTAACAAAGTGCTCAAAAAATGTAAAACTAAATAAAAGAAACTATGATCTTCAAACTATTCATTAGTTTATATAAAGAAAATGAAATAAGAGAACTCTATAAGTTCATAAGTATAGAACTATGATATTACTCTTCATTAATGAGCTCACTAGTCTCATTCTGCCCATTGTGCCTAGGAAGAATAATTTGGAGGTAGTGCCATGTTTAAGTTGCTATATAAAGCTGTAAGCAAACTTTCATTTGACTCAATTCTTCTTTCCTGAGTTTGTAACTTATGACTCTGATCTTCTAGTTTGCGTTTAGCTTCGTCCAAGAAAAAAGAATCAATTGAAATGTAAACTTTGAATAAACCTAACAAAAAAAAAAATAACAAGTAAGTCGATGCCTTATTGATAGTCATATATGTGTATAAAAATCAAACACACATCTAGTTTAGTAAAGTCAATTAAATTAATAAAGTTCTTTTATATATATATATATATGGTTATAAATACTGAGGCTTTTTTTTGGTAAATCAAATACCGAGGTTGAGTCAATATGAGCAAGAAGTGTTAGTTTAGTTGGGCTCATCGGTTTTTTCAATTAAAAAACTTAAAGTATTATTATGTTTTAGGAAAATACTAAATTATCCAATTGAATTCTTTTATTAAATTTTTTATAAATTTTTTTATAATGAAGTAGGAGATATATGAGAGATAAAGGAGAGAATGTAATTCATTGGAATGTCTAATACAATAGGTGAGTGCTCTATTTATAAGCATAGACTAGGCTCACCAAGCAGAGTACAAGAGATAAAGATAGAGCTAACCAACTATATGAGTACAAGATAATTTATCTACAATATAAATATTGCTAATAGATAACTCCGTTAACAGATATGGACATCCACTAGATAAATATTCATAACACTCTCCCTTGGATGTCCGTCTCTTTTTTGAGGATGTGCTTCGTTAAAACCTTACTAAGAAAAACCTTACTAAGAAAAACCCAATGGGACAAAACCCTAGTGAAGGAAAAGAGTACACAATCTTTTGGTACGCATGAGATGCTGCCTCATTAAATACCTTGCTAGGAAAACCCAATGGGACAAAACCATAGCTAAGAGAAAAAGAGTGCAGCGCATATTAACTCTCCCTCAAAACGATATTCTTCATCTCTTGAGCCTTTGAAGCTGGATCGTTGCTGGCATAAAACTTCTAGTAGAAACTTCAATAGAAAAAACCTAGCCATCACAATAATTCATACTCCCCCTGAATTATACAAGATTTCTAATTTCATACCAAATGATCTGAAGTGTCCTCATAGCTGCCTCGTTAAAAACTTTACTAGGTAAAATCCTATGGGAGAAAAACCTAGACAAAGGAAAAAAAGAGTGCAGTAGTTCCTCCAAAACCTTTGTTAGTAAAACCTATTAGGAAAAACCTCCACAAAGGAAAAAGGATGAGAACATATATCTTATCTTCAATGACTTAGCATCTAAGATATATTTGAGTTATAATCTCTTCCGGAGATAATTGTTTTCACCTTTTAGAATATTATGTGCTAAGTCAACAAGTAAGTACATCATAAATGATACTTGCATAAAATGATCCTTTGTAATATAGTCTCATCAATAACTTGTAATCATTTTATTACTCTTTAAACTCAAACTCTAGGTTGAGCTACCATCATTGCAATCAACAATAATATGAATTCATTTTGCATTTACTCCTTAGCATTTGATCAAGTCATATAGTTTGCAATGAAACAGAGGTTCATACTCAAATTCAAATTCTGAAGAACTTTTCTATGATCCCGTATGCTTATCAAAGTACATGTGGTCATTATCGAACAATTATGTTCGAATCAATTACCTTTAAGGTAACACCTTGAATATATGCATTATGAATGCAATATGAAAAATTACAATAATAAGTAACGAGAGTGAATGAATATATATGAAACATACTATAAAAAATGAAATGCATGACTTAATTTTCTAATGAGCGCGTTAAAGTAATTCTATTATATGAAGTCAATAGTTTGAACTTCCAGTTCACAAAACTTGGACCGCAGGTCCATAGGCCCTTTTCTGTTATTATTTGATCGATCATAAGATGGACTTACATGTATAATATATGATCCCCTTTCACTTATCCATCACTTTAACTCATCATTGTGTTCGGTCACTATCTGATATCTGAATATTTCTCATGATGTACCTTTTATTTCAAACATAGGCCATCTATTCTGATTCAGATATCTATACCTCTTCAAAGGGCATATTATAACTTATTAATTGTATATATCTTTAAATTTCCAACTGCAATGCTTGCCATAGGATTTCATTCATGAATTATTTTACATTGGAACCACTATTAACATCAAATCATATATCTTAATACTCAAACTTTTAATATATGTGGGATGAAGCTGGTATCCTCTTATGGGATAAATTATCTACTTTTGTTCCTCGAAGCTCTACTAAAAGGAATTTATTAGTTTATCATCTCCTTGGAACTTCTGGTTCATTTCTTATAATCTATTATGAACTTATGTTCATATGGGGAATCAAAGTAAGCATTGTACATATGCTTATTTTCACTTTGGTGTTTTTTCAGCTTCCATCTATTCTCGTCCCCCTAAGCTGGAACAACTTTAATAAAGGGGCTCTTTTTATAATAAAATCATATCCAGCTAAAACTTTAGAGTCATAATATTGCTAAGGAGTTTTCATCATTAAGTCTCTTTTAGAGACATGTAACTTTTGGAGGAGTACAAATCAAATGCAGTTGATTTTGTTAGTGCTCATCCATTGCCCGATCGTCTAGGAAATCGAATATCAAAACCTAATGTATCGTATAAGTGAACTTCAAGTCATTTAGTATCACTATACAAAACTATTTCATGCAATAATACATTGGTAATATGTAGCATTCAACAAACACAATATTATTTCGTCAAAGCGGTATTTGTAACCACTAATTCTCTTCACTTTGGCAAAAGCGGTCGTGGCCGTTTATTCTCTTCGCTTCGGCGAAAGCGGTCGTAGCCGTTTATTCTCTTCGCTTCGGCGAAAGTGGTATTAATATATTCTTGCCTATAATATAAGATCCAAATAACTTAAGGAGGCATGAGCACAATACTTTATTTATAATGGGTTACTTTGATTCGGATGGCCTTAATCAATATGATCACTTTGGATGATTAGTGTATAGATATAAAATGTGATATAAACTAATGTCACCCATACACAATGGCGAGACGATCAACATATTTCACATGGAGAATAGTTGTGCTCTCTAGGAGCATATTAATGTTTATTAAATCTATCTCCAAGTCAAAGCTATACAAGCTTTAATGGTATGATATACGATCTCTCTCGTTTTATACATATCAACATATAAGATACTTGATATCCATTTCAGCGAATATCTTTGAAATTCAGTTGCTATAAAACTTGTAAGAATGTACTATTAAAAAGTAACAATGTATAAGCTCTACTAAATCCTTTAATTATCTTTACTCTAAAGATATGCTCTACTTAAGCTTTCAATATATTGGTTTGTTGGAGCTTCCTCATATGAGTTTTAGACTTTACGCTAAATATCTAGTTTGAATCTCTTATAGCATACAAAAATTCACACCCTTTAATCCAAAACTATAATGTAACCATAAGTGATTGTTAGTTTTAAACTTTGCTAATCTCACGTAAGTCAATATTCAAGATAATCTAGATGGATGATGTGACACGAAAAATGATGTGACAAGAAAACATTATCTTGCTTCTTTTCTATAGATAAAAGAGCTTGCTTTTCTGGAGCATTGATTAATGTCATAGTATGTATTCTTCAGGAGTATCCATTTAGCAAATTAAATGCACATTAGTTCAATACATTTTGGGGTAAATACATCTTGACTCCGCAGGATTTATGGCCTAATGCGACTATGAAATATAGTGGAATATAATTTTACGTGATCAATTTAATTCAAGAAAACATCAATGCCAAATATTAGCATGATAATACGTAAACAACTCAACAATATGTATAAGCTTTCCAATATAAGACGATAGTGAGGAGCTCACTAGCAAATACAAAACTTAATACTCTTATACTCTTATATATTTCTGTTATGATTTACTTATTGTATAATGGTAATTTAAATATTTACTATCATTATATTTTATTTTTTTAAGTTTAAAATCAATTGAAATTTTTCAATGTCTATATGTTTAATATAATATCTGCTGCGTCAAAATTTCTTATACACAATGACCATCAAAATATCACAATTCAACGGGATACTTAGGAATAATCAAATTACAATGTGTATATGCCTTCTATGCATAATGATCCATCATGCTTTAGAGCATGGCAGACATGACCTCCAATCTGGCCTCCGGTGCAGTGATTTGAATCCTCCGGCCACTCACCTGGCGGTGAGGGGGTACCTACAAGCACTCCGACGACCAAGTCAGCTAAGTGTCACAGATTGAGAGTCTCAGATATCAAGTAATGAATGCGTACCAAATGAAGATGAATCACAGGTATTTATAAAGCTAATAGGACTACTAAAGTCAAACCTGTCACTGTCATACTTCCGTGAATTGCGGCGGTAAGTACGGATCTGTAACTGACTCCACGTGGGGGTGGTGTTCCTAAAGCTCTAAGTCGGGTGCCCATGTCGTGGTTAACACGACATGGTACCGAAGGCTTGGGCCACCAACGTGGGACCTGCACGTGCCTCTCCTGCGGGTTAGGTCCATAACAGTTGCCCCCAAGTCTATGGTATGTCGTTAGACATGCCATTGACTTCTGCTAATGACGAGATCTGGCGACGTGCAATCCTCTCAAGTCGCTGTTGTTTGAATTCTTCCGTCAATTTTCACTTTGACACGTGTCTTTGTGGTATTGGCCTTGACCCTTTGTGGGCCGTGCCCATCATTATTCAGTCACATCAGGCCTGCGCGCATTAACTGCACCCTGAGCTGTTACTTCTCCTTCACGCTTTGTCTTCCCTTCCTCTATCTATAAATATTCTCTCATTTAACTTGAAAACTTTTCTCTGCCTCCAAGTTTTCTCTGCGCATTTCTTCTTGCTTTCGCTATCAGCTTCTTCCTCTCTTTGTTGTTTTCCAGCCATTTTCGGTCCTCTCTCCTTCAACATTTCTAGGTATCTCCCTTCATTCTCTGTTCACCTTTCTTGTGTGCTTTCTTTCTTCTTTAATTTTCTTAAAATGTCAACTCCTGAGAGGCCTACGAATTTTCCCCCAAAAGAAATCCTTTCTGGGGAGGTTGGGGATTTCGTTGGTTCCCCTTCTGGATCAGTGATGGTAGTGGTCATCACGTTCCCACTCCCCCTCCAACATCTGGTTTTGACAATGAATCTTTATTTGAAGCCTCTGGGGAGTTCATTCTTGGTATTCCCCAAATCATCCCCTTCTCTGGCCCCTTTTTCTCAATCTGTTGCCCCTATACCCTTAAGGTATGGAGTTGGAAAATATGAGTATGACGAGTCATCTGAGGATAGCGATAATGCAATAACTTCTAAACTACACACTCTAGCTCCCTTGTTAATTTGTACCTCATCTAAGGCTTCTAGTTTTACTTCTTCTAACAACTCCTCTACTTCTTCTGATTCTAATTCTTCTGACCCTCTTTTTGTCCCTCCTGTTTCTGTTGTAGAACCCATGTCGGCTTCATCTCCCATGTCGGGTTCAGAGTCGCCCTCGACTTCAGCCCCTGCCCAAGCTGTCTAGAAGCCTTCCAAGAGCAAAGCTCTAGAGTGCCATCGGAAAAAAATCCACAAGTGGTATGGCCCTCCAAAGGAAGCTGCTAGACTAGAGGTGCCTAAAAAGTTGAAGGGCATACGAGATGTAAGGAGAATGTTCTAGATAAACCACGACATTCTCCAAGTTTCATCTGGGCTGACAACGACTTTAAAGTTCCATGCCGTGGTTGTGGAATTTAGAAGCGCCATGCATTTCCCTGGAGCTACTCCAAAGGAGGATGTTCCCTCCGGTCCAGTTACCCTTTATAAGGCAAATCGCGTGGATCCCAACGAAAGAATTGGATCTTACCCATGCCAAGGCGCCCCTGACTTCCTTATGCTCTACGACTATTTTTCCGGCAGATTCGTCTTCGTTTTCCCTTCTCAAATTTCCAGGTCGAGATCCTTAACCGACTCGACGTTGCTCCCTCACAAGTTCACCCCAACGCTTGGGGTTTCATCAATGCTTTCGAAATTTTCTGCTGGGCCAATAACTGGGAAAGCTCTAGCAATCTATTCTTGTACCTTTTTGCCCCCTACACTTTTTCTTCCAGCTTTTTGAAGACTCTTTTCCGGCCTTCAAGGATGCTTATTTCAAGGTCTCGTATACGGGAGATGAATTTCCATTTTGGAGTGGTCCTAATGGCTCGCCCCTATTCCCACTTTACTGGTCATACGAGCACTACCTCTAGGAGACAAAATCATTTGTTACTTTTGGGGCCTCCTTATTGGATTCTGACCATGCCGTGATTGCCGGATTCCGAGAATTCACTTGCAAACACGGGCTCATCAGATGCAAGGTCGTGATCCAGGGTTGCTGTATCAGTCGTGTTGATACCATGGGTAATGTCGTTTTAGACAATCTACTATTTCTTTCTAATGTTCATGTCGCTTTCTTTTCACTTTCGCTTGAGCTATGCCTGACATTAGGGATATATTAATCATCATTTTTTACTTTTCCCTGCAGCTGCTATCATGTCTGCATATGCCCAGCTAATGAAGAAGACGGGTAGCATGACCAAGAAAGGGAAGAAGGAGACCCCTGCCCAAAACTTGGTGTGTGAGCTCCTCACCGACCACGGGGTTCAATCTCCTGGAGCATCCCAAGGTCTTGCTACAGTGACTGCTAACATCGCGGCAGCTTCCCCCGAAGTCCAAGTGGCTAAAAAGAGGAAGCTCATTCTGCGGAATCCTCAAAATTCTCCGGTCCCTGCTTCCCACGAGTTGGAGATAACCCAACCCGATTCCCATAACGAGATATCAATCTCGGATAACGAAGAAGCTGAGACCGTCGGTGCTGCTTTATTGTGGAAAAGAGGTTAGTTGATCAACGCCTTTACCTTAAGTATTCTTTTCACTTGCTAAATTCAGTAAAATTTTGCTGGCTTTTGATGTCGTTATCCTTTACTTCTTTTATTCCATGTAGGAGGTGCCCTTGCCGCCCCTGTCACGGGATCGTCTTCTTCATCCCAATGGGAAGGCTTCCAAGCCCCCATTGTCTCTTTCCATCATGGGGAGTTCTTTAAGGATCTCCCTCGCTCCGTGCTGAAGGTATTTTTCCTTTCTCTCCCCTTACATAGTTCTCTTTCCTTTTTCCTTTTTCCCTTGCATACAAACCTAATGTCGCTTTTCATTTCGCAGGTTAATGCCGGGGAAGCTCTTGGTTGGATGTCTCGCCAATCTGCTCTATTAAAGTTCTTTCATGAAGAGCTGAAAAGACCCAACCCCGTGGCCGACTTGGAGCAGAAGCTGCAGGCCACCAAAGCTGCTGCAGAGAAGCAAATTCAGGTTCTTACCAAGGAGCAGGATACACTGAAAGCTTCGCAAGCGGAGCTTAGAGTCGAGATTGCTACAGCAGCCTCCAACTTTGACCAATTGAAGTTGGAGAATGCCAAATTTTCTGAGGAGAAGAAGGAAATGCAGGTCGCCCTCTCCAAGGCTCAAGAGCAAGTGATCTCCCTATCAGAGGAAAACAAGTTGTTATCTTGCGTTCGCGATCAACTGCTAACCGACAAGGAGGCCTTGGAGGTCAACAACGACAAGTTGAAGGCTGAAGTCCGGGATCAAAGTCTTATGATTTCCAATGGCGGGTACATGGCCTTTGCTAGCTGCCTAAAGCAAGTGGAGTTCTTGAATCCCGGGACCCAACTCACTTTCAAAGGGGTTCATCCACTTCACGGGGTAGAGGTGGGTCAACTTTTGGATTATGATAACGACCCCCCGACCCAGGTCAACCTTGACGACCCCGAGCTGGAAGCATTTGACCTTCATGCTGATTACTCCATGTCGCCACCAGCAGCTAGAGATGAAATCGCCGCTCCTACTGAGCCTTGAAGCTCTCTTTGTAATAATTAGGCTTATTTTTATTTTGATGAACAGTTTACTGGCATATTAGCCAGCTTTCCTTTTTGTAATGCTAAAATTTAAATGACATTTCCTTGTCTTTTCATCCCGTAGAAATTCCTATATCTTAATTTTAACTTGAATTGTTTCAACATCGCTTTTTAACATGTTGTCATCCTTGTAATGTGTAACTTATGCTTTGCACGTCTTGTCGATGAAATTTTTGGTCCCTTAGAAATATTTAAGGTTCATAACCATACCGTAGGGGCATATCGCCCTGCTGGGATCTTTGATCCTGGTAAAATACTTCAAGACCAGTGGCCTGTTTGGGACATGTCGTCCTATTGAGATCTTTGATCCTGGTGAACTACTTCAAGGCCAGTGGCCTGTTTGGGGCATGTCGCCCTATTGGGATCTTTGATCCTGGTTAAGTACTTTAAGGCCAGTGGCTTGTTCGGGGCGTGTCGCCCTATTGGGATCTTTGATCCTGGTGAAGTACTTCAAGGCCAATGGCCTGTTTGGGACGTGTCGCCCTATTGGGATCTTTGATCCTGGTGAACTACTTTAAGGCCAGTGGCCTGTTTGGGGCATGTCGCCCTATTGAGATCTTTGATCCTGGTGAAGTACTTCAAGGCCAATGGCCTGTTTAGGGCGTGTCGCCCTATTGGGATCTTTGATCCTAGTGAAGTACTTCAAGGCTTGTGGCCTATCGCGTTGGTGCACATAGCCCATTTGGGATCTTTAATCCTTTCAAACGCCTTGTTGAATTGTAATCATTGAATATCTTAAACTTTGACAAATATTTGCTCTTATTTCATATATTGTTGGGTTACAAAACCTGGGGCCTCATTAAAACCTTCAAGGTAAAACCATCCTTAGGGAAAAAACCCGAGAAGGAAAAAGAGTACCCCTTACAGAAATTGTACATCAAACTTAAAATGCAACTGAGTTAAACATAAACGAGCTGGATACTCTCTAACTGTAGTACCTTCTCAAATCTGCGGCATTGAAAGTTTGTGGCAATTCTCTCCCTGGAAAGGTCTCAAAGGCGTACGCACCTTTTCTTGTACTTCTAATTACCCGGTAAGGGCCTTCCCAGTTTGCTGCAAGATTTCCATCTTTGGCATTCTTCAGACCAATACCGGCTCTTCTTAGTACGAGGTCGCCTACTTCAAATTCGCGCTTCACGACTTTGGCTTTATACCATTGAGCAACTTGCTATTTTCACGACATCTCGGTTAGTCGAGCCAACTCACGGACTTCATCCACGAGGTCGAGTTCTTCTCTTAGGAGTTCTTGATTATTTGGTGGGATAAACATAACCCTCTAAGATGGTTCGCCAATTTCCACTGGAATCACGACATCAGTCCCATATACAAGTCGGAAAGGAGTTTCCCCTGTGGTAGTTTCTGGGGTGGTTCTGTAGCTCCACAATACTTGATAGAGATTATCCACCCAAGCTCCTTTGACATTTTCAAGTCGTCTCTTTAAGCCATTCAAAATAACCTTATTTGCTTCTTCGACCTGGCCATTTGTTTGGGGTGTTCAACACTTGAAAAATGATGTCGGATCTGCAACCCCTAAAGGAGCTCCCTGAATTGGTTCCCTATGAATTGAGTTCCATTATCTGTGACTATCTCAGCCGGGATTCCGAGACGACATATGATTGTTTTAAAAGTGAAAGCTTCCACCCTTGCAGAAGTAATGGTAGCCAGAGGTTCGGCCTCTACCCACTTCGTAAAGTTATCCATTGCCACTACGAGGTACTTCAGCTGCCCCGTGGCCTTATGAAAAGGTGCCAGGATGTACATTCCCCAAGTGTGGAAGGGCCATGGCGCGGATAGAGTATGCAGCTCTTTTGGCGGGATATGAGGGATATTGACATGTCGTTGACACTGTTCACATTTTTTGACATGGCTAGCTGCATCTTCCTGCATTGTTGGCCAGAAGTAGCCCGCTCTCAACGCTTTTCTAGCCAGGGATTTAGCCCTGACATGGTGTCCACAACTACCTTCATGGATCTCGGCCAATACGTAATCGACTTCTTCCGGGCCAATACATTTCAGAAGTGGGGTTGAGATCCCTTTTCTGAACAAGTGGTCTTCAATCGTTGTGAATCTCGTTGCTTTTTTAATTACCCTATTTGATTCTTTATCATCCTCGGGAGTGATCCCCCTCTCGATATAATCCATCAAGGGAGTCCTCCAATCTGCTTCCTGCACTTGTAAAGTTAAGCTAGGATAGGGAATTACCTCCTCTACCACAGAATGGTAGTTTGATGCCTTCTTTGTGCTGGCGAGTTTGGACAGAAGGTTTGCCCGTACATTTTCTTCCCTGGGGATATGTCGGATTTCGAATTTAGACAACCCCAACTGAGCATCTCGTACTTTGGCGAGATATTTCTGCATTATGAGCGCTTTTGCTGATATTTCCCCTTGATTTGAGATACCACTAACTTCGAATCTGAGCAGATGGTCACCGCGTTTGCCCCCAACTCTTTGGCCATCCGTATTCCAGCCAAGCAGGCTTCATACTCTGCCTGATTTTTTGATGTTGGGAAATCAAATTTTAGAGAATATTCAATTGTTAGGCCATCTGAGTTTTCAAGTATCACTCCAGCACCACATCCTTTAGTGTTTGAAGAGCCATTGACGTATATCATCCATTCCCCGGGATGGGCCTCCCCAGGATGCGTCATTTCAACAAGAATGTCAGCTAGGACCTACGCTTTGATTACAAGTCGTGGTTCGTACGATATGTCGTACTAGGTTAATTCAATTGCCCATGACATCATTATTCTGGCCAAATCCGGCTTGTGTAAGATCTGCCGTATTGGTTGGTTGGTTCTGACAAGAATTGGGTAGCATTGGAAGTATGGGCGCAATTTCCTAGAGGCTATAAATAATGCAAAAGCCACTTTTTCAAGTCGTTGGTAGTTCAACTCAGCCCCCTGCAAAGCCTCGGAAACAAAGTAAATCGAAAATTGACCTTTACCTTCTTCCCAGATCAGTACGACACTTACGACTTCATCTGAGACCACGAGATTGAGTATCAAAATATCACCCGCAATTGGTTTTGTTAGGACAGGCGGAGATGCCAAAGAGACTTTAAGTTCTTGAAAAGCGTCTTCGCATTCTTGAGCCCACTTGAAGGAGTCTTGTTTTTTCAAAATTTTGAACATTGGGAGGCAGGGTTTTGCTAAAGTTGGAAGGAAACGTGACAAAGCTGCAATCCTCCCTATGAGTTGTTGTACGTCTTTAACTGAATTCGCCTCAATGCCGCGACTTGTAAGCATAAATCCAGAAATTTTCCTGCTTCCATGCCAAACGTGCACTTTAAAGGATTAAGTCGCAAATTGTACTGTCGTAGGCGCTGAAAAACAGATTCCAAGTCCTAAGATGGATCTTCGTTATCTTTGGTTTTGACAATCATGTCGTCAATGTACACCTCTACTTCTCTGCCTCTCATCTCGGCAAAGACTTTATCCATCATCCTCTGGTATGTTGCTCCTGCATTCTGCATCACATTGTAACAGAATACCCTGAGATCAGTAATAAAAGAAGTTTTATCCTGATCTTCGGGGGCCTTGGGTATTTGATTATACCCAGAGTAAGCGTCTAAAAAAGAAAGATATTTATAACCCACCGAGTTATCTACCAATTTGTCAATGCAGGGCAGTGGGAAGGGATCCTTTGGGCATGCTTTGTTCATGTCCGTGTAGTCTGTGCACATTCTCCACTTTCCATTCGCCTTCTTTACCATCACGACATTAGGTAGCCAATCAGAGTATTGTACTTCGCGGATAAAACCTGTGTTTAACAACTCGTTGATTTGTTTTTCGATGGCTGTTGTCCTCTCTTGGTCCATTCTCCTCTTTTTCTGGGCTACCGGCCACGCTCCTTCCTTTATTGCAAGTCGATGAGAGAAGAACTTAGGATGTACACCGGGCATGTGCGAGGCGACCCATGTAAAAATATCTTTATTATCCTGCAAGACTTTAATCATATTTTTCATAATATTACTAGGTAGGTTTTTTCTGACGTTGACTACCTGTTCAGGCTTACTACTGACTTGTATTTCTATCGAGTTGCCTTCGGGTTCAGATCGCTCATGTTGTAGCTCTCCTCTTGGATCTATGTCCGTCATCATTACCGTAGTATCTCTCCTAACAAACTCCCTTTGCTTCTTTCTTTGCATCTTCCTTTTCCACGTCTTTCTCTTCTTCTTTTTCATGCACTGAAATGGTTTTTGTTATTTTGAGGCTCTCCAAGTAATAAAGCTGTGCCTCAAGGCCCTTTCCCCGCATAGTGACGATGTCGTCTCTGTCACTAGGGAACTTCATCGCCATATGTAAGGTCGAGACCACGGCTCCTTGAGCATTTAAGGTCGGCCTTCCCAGAATTACGTTATAAGCTGATGGGCAGTCCACGACAAGGAATTTTACTTCTACCGACCAGCTCCCGCCACAGCCAGAGAAAATTACTTTCATCTTTATGTAGCCTTTAGGGGAGATAGTGTCCCCTGTGAAGCCTATCAAGTTCCCTTTGTGAGGGATCAAATCTTTCTCTGTCAGGCCCAACTTCTGGAATAGATCCCAGAACATGATGTCAACTGAACTCCCCTGGTCTACGAATAGCCTTTTCACATTGTACACCGCCATTCTGGCCGTAATGACCAGGGGGCGTTAGACCTTGTTCCATCCATAAGCAAGTCGTCCTCCGTAAATGCCAACGTCATTCTTCTCATGACCTTGATAGTCATGCAATGGTCCCCTCCATCGCGGGATCGCTTTCTAGATGACTCAGCGGGTTCCACATGATCTAGACCCCTTACAATTACGTTAATGACTCCTTTCGAAGCCGTGTTGTCATGTCGTTGGAGACTCCGAGACTGCGACCTTCGCCTTTCATCTCGCCTAGAGTGCCTGTTCCTCGGACCGGAGCCATGCCTTCAAGATGGTGACGGGCTCCTACCTCGGGATGTTCCTTCATCATTTTTCTGGAACAAATTGTTTTAGTTTTCCTTGTCGTATTAACTTTTCAATAGCGTCCTTGAGATGGATGCATTCATTGGTGTAGTGTCCATGATCTTTGTGATATAGACAAAATTTGTCTTTATTCTTTGACTGCGACCTCATTGGTGGGGGTCTATCCTTTAACTCTGAGTACATGATTTCTTTATACACCCGTGAGGGCGGCATGGTCAAAGGCGCATAGTTCGAGTAGGCTCCTCGGGGTGGCCTCCCACTTGGATCACATGTTCTTTCACTCTCTTTGGGCTTTCCTCCATAAGAATCCTTTTGTTTGTCTTTCTTATTTTTCTCTTGCCTGGCGGCTTGGTTGTCTGCTTTATTATTCCGGACCCATTCTTCAATTTGGATCCATTTTTCAGCCCGCCGCTTCAATTCCTCCATAGTCTTGGGCTTTTCTCTAGCCAGTCTTTAGCGAAACCACCCGGCTTCAGCCCCTGCCTGAGAAAATATAACATCATGTTAGGGGCGACATCACGTACCTCCAGGGACTCCGCGTTGAATCGGATGATAAAGTCGCTCTGTGGTACATCTGACTTCTATCTTATCCTTTCAAGATGATGTTCAGTCTTGAACTGTTGCTTACTGCTCGTGAAGTTGGAAATAAATTTGTCCTTCAATGCTTTCCATCCCGTGATGGATCTCGCTGGCAACGACGAGAACCATCTGCGAGCTGCAGCTTTCAAAGTCAGGGGAAAGGCCCGACATATCACGGGTTCTTTAGCCCCTTGAAAGACCATGGTCTGTTGGAAGATCTTAACGTGGTCTTGGGGTCGGTTGTCCCGTCATATGGATCAATTTGCACAGCAAATCTGAAGTTTGTCGGCTTGTCGAAATTCATGATTGCCAGGATAAAGGGATTATGACATCCATCAATTCCTACGTCGTTCTCCGCCACCTGGTCCATGTCGAGAAGATGTTAATGGGTTGAGATCGTGGGATCTGCGGTCTCACCATGGAAACTTGCTTCTCCACCTGGGGATTCTGTCCCTCCTAAAGATTTTCATGTCGCTGGGGTGGTTGCTGCCCCATGCCAAGATTGACTAAGATTTCCTGGAATTCAACCGGTTGTTTCTTCCAGGCTTCCCGCTCCTTTTTCATCCTTTCAATCTCTTCAACTTGTTTCTATATCATTTCCTTGAGGTCTTGCATGCTATCCTCTATAGTCGTCATTCTTTGCTCCGACATCGCCGGATGAGCAGCCCTAGCCTCTTCCTGCTGCTGTGGAGAAGGCCAATTTGCAGAGGGTTGTTTTCCCGGGATACTTCCAGAATGAGCAGATGTTCCTTTAGCGGATTGATTCTTTCTCCTCGTGTTCACCATCTTACTACAATTGTATTTTCGGTTAGCGTGAAATATTCCCTGCCTTACTGCAAGTATAAGAAATTCTCTTGCCATATGTTTATGCAGCAACATTAGCAAAACAGAACACAAGAAGATAATCGGTGAAATTGTACAAATATGCAAGAATCAAATCGTAGCTGTAACAGAAACATCAAGAAAGATTGTTATACGTTTCAGTATAGTGACTATATGTGTATCGTCCACAGGGAGCACTTGGATTATTTCAATTAAGAATTAAGTTGATGAATTGTTCAAAAACATATCAAGATTGTGAATGGAAAATAAATTAAACTCTAAATAAAGAGATAAACAAATAAGATAATAAATCACCTGGAATTGAGTTTCATTACTTCACCTTGTTTCTTTCAATTAAAGATAAATATTATAAGAAAAGATGCATACTCAATGTCACAAGTGCAAATCCTTTTGTCACTTGATTCTAAGACACTAGTTTCTACAGCCCAATCCGTTGGCGCTTTAGGAACTAAGTCTTGCATTAAGCAGAGTATAAAGCAATCATAAACACTTCCATCTATCCCTAAACTAGAAGGTTTTATGAGAATTTTTCTCCAAATCCGTTTATAAACCAATTTTCCAATTGCACAAATAAACTAACGCAAGGCAAAAGGTGATCAAACTTAAACCAAGAAAAGAAGAGCAGAAGAAGAACTCCAATTCATAAATAATATAAAGTAACAATTGAAAAAAACAAGAGACGAAGTAATTACATTCAATCCCGGTGGAAAGCTTAGCCTAGCAAGGCCATGAACTTCAAGAACTAAACCTAAGAGTATTAGAACTCTGACTAAAAGCCTAAACGTTGTGGTTTATTTCTATACAAATCAATATTTTATCTCCTAACTTCGGCAGGGCTGTATTTATAGGTATTTTGGGCTGGGGTCTAGCGCTCGAGCGCCCTTCTGGCACTTGAGCGCTGGCCTAACACGTGCTGGTTAATGAGCTTAATTGCCTGGTTAATGCGTCTGGAGCTCGAGCCGTGGTGTGGCGCTCGAGCGCTAGGCTCATAACTCAGGCAGAAAGGATCCAATGCTAAACGTATTCTAGCGCTCGACCGCTAGAGCATTTACATTGGCAGAAAGGATCCTATGTTCCTCAGCTTCCAGCGCTCGAGCGCTGGCCTCTTATATGCTCCAGCAACTTGACTTTCTTATTTTGCTTCCAAAAACACCTGAAAATACATTTCTAAAGTTAGAAAACTTATTATTACCACTTATTTACTCTTAAACTCACAAAGTAAGGAAAAATGGTGAAATTATGTATAAAACATGTAATTTCTAGAGAAGATAAGTGCAAATCCTATATTGAATAAACACACTATGAGAAGAAAAAAGGTAAAGTTCTAGATTCCAATGGTCTTCTTCCTGCAAACACCAGAAAAAACCAAAAAAAGAGAAGAATATATAAGATGAATCAATCGGAGACGAACAGTTTATCTGCCCCACAGACGGCGCCAATGATCAATCATGCTTTAGAGCATGGCAGACATGACCTCCAATCTGGCCTCCGGTGCGGTGGTTTGAATCCTCCGGCCACTCACCTGGCGGTGAGGGGTACCTGCAAGCACTCCGACGATCAAGTCAGCTAAGTGTCACAGATTGAGAGTCTCAGATATCAAGTAATGAATGCGTACCAAATGAAGATGAATCACAGGTATTTATAGAGCTAATAGGACTACTAAAGTCAAACATGTCACTGCCATACTTCCGTGAATTGCGGCGGTAAGTACGGATCTTTAATTGACTCAACATGGGGGTGGTGTTCCTCACGCTCTAAGTCAGATGCCCATGTCGTGGTTAACACGACATGGAACCGACTGCTTGAGCCACCCACGTGGGACCTGCACGTGCCTCTCCTGCGGGTTAGGTCCATAACACATACTAAGAATTCTCTTAAACTTAATTCTTCAAAAAATAAAAACACAATTATTTATATTCAATAATGATATAGAAAATAATAAATAATTTTATATTATCTATTACAATTTTTTTTAATTAAAAAAACTGAGAATTTATCAAATTATAATATATGTTCATCGCATATATATATTCATGAAATTCCTCATAGGAATTCTTTATGATCCATTCTTATATAAAATATCATTTAGCGATTGCACATTATAATTGTATGAACCGCATAATGTGTATCGAATTGGTTCCCAGAAAAGAGAGGTGGCGTCACAACGGATACTCTTAATAACCAAGTCTTTCCTTAGACAGAACATTTTCGAAATGGACATTCATACCGTGCACACTTTGTCACGTGAATGACTAAATGATTTTTTTTTTAATTACAATTCAAGATTAATCGCAATGTAAAACTTCAATAATATATCATCCAATTTTTTGAAAAGTTTTAAAACAAATCAAAGTTAATTATTTGAATTTATCTTTATCATAATTAACTTTCTTTATCACGTAAGAACTCAATTTAAAATTATCAGTATATATTCTTATCACCTTATAATAAATTCAAGATAATATATAGTGAAAATTTCTGTAAACAAAAATCTCAAAACACATTACGAAAAAATGATTCTATTCTTAGAATTATTCTATATTATATCATAATATCAATTCTATCACATACAATCATGTATAACATGAAAAGTCATATATAACAATTTTATTTTATTTTATTTTATTTTTTAAAAAAAAAACCGACATTCAAAAGATAAAAAAAAAACTCAAGATCAAATCTCATAAAAAAGAAACAATAACATGAAGCAAGGATAAAACTGTTGTATTTTATTCTTTAAAATAGTGCTCATCCATTATATTTGTTTGGTTTATCTAAAAAAAGTTATATGTATCATTATCTTTTTAACCTTTAATAAATTAGTTTGTAAATAATCACGATGGATTAATTAGAATTAAAAAAATAAAGTCTATCTTTAAATAGACTTCTCTGCCTTTTGATTTATTTTTCAATAAAACTTCTTTTTTCATCGATATCCCTTTCTCTTTAATCTTTTCAAAGCATCAAAATATTTGATATACAAAAATAATAGCATTACAAACCTCATAAAATTTCCTTCATGCAAAGCTTTAAACTTAGTAATGTAAACTAGTAAACGTTAGTTAATTGATTAATTGAATAGAGATACCAAAGTATATCATCAATTTATATATTAATGTCGAATAGAGTTCTTTTTTTCTTTCTTAAAAAAAAATTCACAATTTTTTTGTAAAAAAATATTTTAAATGGGATAACATCATTGAGATAACTCTTAAACACTAAAAAATAGATAGAATTTCTCCAATTCTATATTTATAAAGTAATTTAAATTATCAAAACTAATTAATCACCCAACACTATCTAAATGAAACAAATTAAAAATATAACAAGAATATATATATTTAACATCCTAGTAAAATGGCTTTAAACTAACATGTAAAACATACATGCTTTTCACGTGATTAGGTGGCCTTGTCAATGATTCTATGAAAATTACCCTATTAAAAAAAATAAATCCTGAATATATAATTACATGACCACACTAGTGAGAGTTAGACCTGAATTACATGGCTAGAGTCTCAAAATACAAGTCCAATGACATCAAAAGAGAAAGTCTATGATAGTAACTTTATTACAATTTAGGATTACAACTATAGGTACAATAAAACATCTAATATAAGTCTTCATTCTTTTGCTCCATCATCACATCACCTGCAATACTGTAACCGTGAGATATACAAATTCACATATATCTCAGTAACCCCCGGTTATATAAAAACGTTTTCACAGTGTTGCAGGCAACAAGTTGCAAAACTATCCCCTTCTGGATTTAATACTAACATCATTCATATGAACCTCAAAGTCGTTAAACAGTCAAACAGTCAATCAGTCACATAAACATTAAGTTTTATCAAACAATCAATTATTCAAAATCTATGAACTCTAATGATGTATGTTATGTATGTTCCTTTTTATCAGTTTTGTGCCGGTTGCTCGCACCCTCATTGCAGATCTCCATTGTCCAAGGAAGCGTCCCCCCTTGAACCCTCAATCTGCCCGGTCTCACACTCGAAGGTGATCAATGCAGTGTCTTTTATCATCAATGAAAATGCATAAATCAATGCAATATCGGCCTCATTCTCTTCCTCATACCAAGGCCTTAACCCATACCCTTGTTGATGAGGAGAGTTATTCACATATTGCATTGGTAATTCAAGTCAATCACATAATTTTAGTTATTAATTAATCATGAAAACATGGCTTAAAGCCTCTTAACATTGCAAGGCCCTTACCAATTCCCTTGCAATGTTAAATACATGTTAAAACCTCATTCTCTTCCTCATACCAAGGCCTTAAAACATACCCTTGTTGATGAGGAGAGGCATTTGATTTCTTAAACATAAATATTGAAACATTCAATCACACAAATACATGTTCAATTTCTACCTTATTCATATCATACAATGAAGCCATTCATCTGCACCACACAATTTCATGGTACTAGGCATAATTTGTAAAACAATGGGACTTATGAAACCATTCCAATCCTAGAGATGGATTCATTATGTTTACATTGCATTTTGTTTGATTATGTTCATGTAGAAATAAAGCATGGAGAAGTGTTGATTTTAGAGGATTGGACTTAAATAATGAAGGGAAGAATGAAGAAAGTTGAAGAAAAGATGTAGAAAATACTTAAAAGCTGTCAAACACCTTCTTGTGCGCACAGCCCATGAAGGTGTGCGCATCTTAATTCACCCCTGGAGCTGCTGTCCAATCTTGTGCGCACCGCCCAGGAACGTGTGCGCACCCCTGTTTGTATTTCGGCCATAACTTGAGTTGTAGACCTCCAAATAGAGTGAAACTAAAAGCATTTGAAAGCTAAGAGGATTCTCTACAACTCTTATGAAGGCTACAAAACCCAGTTCTAAAATTTTAATTGTCAAAAACAGTCATCTTTGACAGGTATGTGCAATCAACAAAATAGATACTTTCATATAGACCCTGTCTCATTAATTTTGTCATAACTAGAGTTGTAGACCTCCAAATTGAGTGAAACCAAAGGCATTGGAAAGATACGAGGATTATCTACAACTCTTAAGAAGACCATGATGACCAATTCATAATAAATAATGGTTCGTATTTCAGTTCAAAGTCACAGCATTAACACTTAGAATTTCATCAAAATCATGCCCTGTTTCTAACCAACCTAAACCTTTAACCCAATTCAACTTCCAAAACCATAAACCCATCCATGTGAGCCAATTCATCAAACATCAAATGTGCATTCAAACATTACAATCACAATTACAAGCAACATACCAGCATAGCAACAAAACAACCAATTTCATCAACATCAAGACAATTTACATGATTTCAAACCACAATCACAATTTGCATCACACAATTCATCCTACCATTCACAATTTCCAGCTAGCTATACTATTGGGGTTTTGGGGTTACCTTTGAAGCTTGTTCTTTGCCTTCAAGCTTGATTCTCCAACCTAGGGTCTAGCTTCCAAGCCCATAACCTCTTTTCCTTTGTCATTTACTTGGTCCTTGGGTGATTATACCCCTAGACCCATTTAAGCTCACATGAGAGATTGAGGGAGTAACCATAAATGGAGAAAAAGATGAAGAGATTAACTTACCCAAGCTTGATTTGGAGAAGAATTAGGCTTATAAACACTTGAAAACCCACATGCAAGGCATAACCATGGAGAATGGAGGAGCTTGTCCTAGAGAGAAGGAGGAGAAAGTGATTTTCTAGTGAGAGAAGGAAGTTGGCGAGAATGGGGAGAAGAGGAAGGCTATGGTCTCTTATCTAGTGTGGTCTAGTTCACTTAAGATGGGAGGGACTACTTAGCAATTTTTAAAATTTGCAAGTAGGTCCTCCCTTTCTTTGAGAGTCCCCTTTTAACTCTCTTCTACATAATCTCTTAATTGTTGGTACTTGGTTCTTGAATTAAGCATATACCACAATTAAATAGCCTTAGATATCATCACTAATAAATTTGGGATGTTACAATATATATATATAAAACAGAATATATCTGCCAACTTCGTGGAAAAGAAAAACTTATGAAAAAAAATTAAAAATATAATAAATTATAAATATAATTGATTTTAGGTTGATTAACGTTTCAGATTAATCACTTTCATTTTTTTATTTTATTTTAAATGAATATCAAATTAAAATTATTCATGCTTATAATTTGTGAATATCGAATTAAAGATTTTTTTTATTGGATATTGAATTAAAAGAATGGTAGGTCAAACGTTAAACTTATCATTGTATTTGTTTATTAATATAAGTTAAGCATGGTAACGTGTAAATTAACATGTGGTGTACCTCATCAATGATAAAACTAATCGTGCCTTTTATCTTAATCGTAGAGACCCGTGCTGATAACATGTTGTGAAAATAATGAAGTAGGAGAAATACGAGAGAGAAAGGAGAGAATGTAATTCATTGGAATGTCTAATACAATAGGTGAGTGCTCTATTTATAAGTATAGACTAGGCTCACCAACCAGAGTACAAGAGAATAGAGCTAACCAACTATATGAGTAGAAGATAATTCCTCTACAATATAAACATTCCTAATAGATAACTCCGTTAAGAGATATGGACATCACTAGATAAATATTCATAACATTATCCATTTAATTTGTCAATTGTCATTTATCTTTCACTAAAAATTTACTTTTTAAAATAATAAATGACAATTATCAAAATTAAGTAAAAAAAAATTGTAAGACAATTTAATAAAAATATATAACATTTCTCTATATTTTAACTACATCAGATATCCAATAATAGCTAATATTGTACGAATTGAGTATTTAAAATATATCATAACATATACTCCCTCCGTCCCATATTGTTTGGCCATTTAGGCTTTTTCACATAGATTAAGAAATCCAATCATTACTTTAAATTTCAGTAAATTTAAGATTGAATTTCCTATTTTGCCCATCAACTACCTAAATTATTTATATTCTCTCTTCACCACTTTATTAATTACATTTACGGTAATTGTACCACATTATACACTTTAACTACTCAAACTATCATCGTTTCAATTCTATTGGGAATAGCTATTAGCTTTACTTTGCACCGTCCACTGATTGAATTGCCACAATACCTCAAGGATTAAAAGCTGATAATACATTGTAAGCCAATCCACAAATAGCACTGATTTTATAAACCCATTTTTAAGCAAAAAAAAATTAGTTTGCCTCCAAAATTTTTATTGCTTGCCTCCAAAATTTTTATTGCTTACCTCCAAAATTTTTATTTTGCTTACCTGACTTACCTTTAAGATTTGAATTTAAAATTGGCTTCCTGTATGAGTTTCACTATATATATATGGGGATTCTTAGCTCAAAACAATCATTCAACTATCAGCATGGCTTCCAATCAAATATTTCCGGTTGATTTCCGGTTGATACAGATTTAAATATTCATTCCACAAATCCAAAAGTTAATAATGAGGGTGCTCAACAAGTTTGTCAAGAAAAAAATCAATCTTCATTGCCTGATCTAAATATTAGTGTTGCTGAAAGTTCTATTCTTGACGTTGTTCCAAATTCTCTCACTCCCATCATGACATCATCTCAAAATGAAATTTTGCTTGATTTAAACCAAGTGCCATCTAACACAGGTCAGAAGTGCTATTACTAATTTTCTTAACGTCAATTTTTTGTTTGCTTTATATGCATATGTATCAAAATCATTGATTGGGTTCTTTAAATTTTTTGTCACTAACTTAATTCTCAAAGATTTAAAACTATCAAAAATTGAAACTCTATCAAATTAGTCCTTTAATTAAATTACACATAGTAAATCTTTCATGGACTAAATTGGTGATAAATAAAATTTTAGATACCAAATGAATTTTTTTCTCTTTTATAAATGTGCTCTATATAATTTTTTTTTTTTGAAATCTATGTTGATAATTCAGAGCAAGATGACGAGGTCAATAGGAATAATTTGGATCCCTTCATGCCTGAAATTTCTTCAAGTCAGAGTGATGAATCTCCAGAATTAAATCCAATTAGTGGTATAATTTTACTTATTTTATTTTAGTTTATTGATTTCAATTCCTGTACTGCAAGTATTGTTATTATTGTTTCTCATGTCTAATAGTGTGTCATGCATTGCATAATTATATTTTTCAACAATTTGCAGAAGATAATATTGATGATGATGTGATTGACGAGGAGCAACAAGTAAGAAACACAAGAGTGAAAAAAGTGTTGTCTAATGCAGAAAGAAGGATGTTGTATGAGGCTCTACTAGAGAGGAGTGTCAATGGAAAATTGAAAAAAGGGGTGAAAAGAATGGTTGCATCTCAATTTGGTGTTTCTATGAGAACCGTTCGACGTATTTGGAAAAAAGCAGACAATAAAGGTATATATGCTGATGTGTCTCACAATATGTCAAAAAATTGTGGCCGTAAGAGAATTGAAATTGACTTTGCTCGAGTTCCTGAGATTCCATTGCATAAAAGGACAACTATCAGGTCTTTTGCTTGCACATTGAACACGAGTAAGAGCACATTGTTTCAGCGTCTAAAATCTGGAGTTATACGAAGGCACACGAATCCTATAAAGCCTTCTTTAAATGATGGGAATAAAAAAGCTAGATTGAGATTTTGTATTTCAATGCTTGATAGCGCTACCATACCACATGATCCGACCTTTTTGGGGATGTATAACATCATTCATATTGATGAGAAGTGGTTTTATATGACAAAGAAGTGTGGGAATTACTATTTGTGGCGGGAGGAAGAGGATCCAATACGCACTTGTAAAAGTAAAAATTTCATTGGAAAAGTTATGTTTTTAGCTGCCATAGCTCGACTAAGGTTTGATGCAAATGGAAATGAGCTCTTCTCTGGAAAGATTGGTGTGTTTCCCCTTGTCACAAAAGAGCCGACTAAAAGGAATAGTGTCAACAGACCTGCAGGAACACTAGAAACCAAACCTATAACTTCAGTTACAAAAGAAATTATTAAGACATACTTGCTAAATAAAGTCATACCGGCCATTAAATCAAAGTGGCCAAGAGAGGAGATGGGTTATCCAATATTTATTCAACAAGATAATGCAAGAACGCACATTAGTTATGACGATGAAGAGTTTCGTAGAGTAGCTTCAGAAGATGGATTTGATATTCGTTTAATGTGTCAACCACCGAACTCTCCAGATTTAAATGTTCTAGATCTCGGATTTTTTAATGCTATTCAAAGCTTGCAACATTAGGAGTCACCGAAATCTATCGACGAGCTTGTGAATGCGGTTGAGAAGTCATTTGAAACATTTCCTACAAAGACGTCAGACTATATATTTTTAACTTTGCAATCATGCATGATTGAAATCATGAAAGTCTGGGGTTCTCACAAGTACAAGATTCCACATATGAAGAAATTAACTTTGGAAAGAGAAGCAAAATTGCCTAAACAACTCAAATGTGACCCAAAACTGGTTCAAGATGTTCTTCATGACTTAAATTAATTTTTTATTTCAATTTCTATTAAAGTTTATTGTTCTCCTTTATATTGGATTGATTAGAATTTACTTTCACTTCTACAAGTATTTTTAACTTTACATTACTTGGAATTGAAACTAAAGAAAATACACTATTTTTGTTTTTTTTTTATCAGCACACATATGTAATAATAATAGGAGTAATGTACATAACCGCAACAAGTTACAACTAAAAAGCTAAGAGAACAATTTCATGAAGTTTCCCAAGATTCTGAACAAAGCAACAAGCCTTATCGGAGCTTTGATAAGATTCTACTTGTAATTTGACTACCTAAAGACAATCACACACATAACACAACCAAAAGGGTCTCAACAACAAACCCCAGCAGCATCTATAGAAACACCGCATAACGAACCCAAGCAATAAGAGGTTAAGAGTTGCACTCATAAGTAAAAACAGAGTAGATGAGGACCAACCAACCATTACCAAATTCTACCAAAAATGAGAAAGCATCGTACGACACACAGAGTATTGAATTGTGCAATGCATGAAATCTAATTACTCTACATCTTTAGTTTCAATAGAAGCGAAAGTAAGTAAAGAAAAATAAAGACTTAGAATTTGGGAAGTTAAAAATATAAAAGAATTGAAATTAAAGAAGACACACAAAAAAATTCAAACAATTAGATATCATTGTGCTGATAAAACTCTTCTGGAAGATAATTTCTTAACATCACATCAACTACTTCATCAATTTCATTCCTAGCCAAATTTTCTTGTTCTCCCTCAATGTTATTCTCAGCCAAATTTTCTTGTACCCCTTCAATGTCATTCTCATCCAAATTTTCTTGTTCTCCTTCAATTTCATTTTCAGCCAAGTTTTCTTGTTCCCCTTCAATGTCATTCTCAGCCAAATTTTGTAATTCTCCTTCAATGCTATTCTCAACCAAACTTTCTTGTTCCCCTTCAATATCATTCTCAGTCAAACTTTCATTTTCTCCCTCAATTTCATTCTCAACCAAATTTTCTTCTTCCTCTTCAATGTCATTCTTAGCCAAATTTGACGGGGCTTTTTTCCTAAATAGAGGTTTATAATCTATAGAGATTTCATCATGCTCCTGTATCTGCGAATCCATAGAGTCTTCAACTGTTTCAAAACAAAGAGTCTTCAAAATTTTCTTGTGAATCCAAGAAATCTCTATCTATCTCCAATTTCCTTTTTCTAAATAGGGGTGTATAGTCTATGGAGTTTTCATCATTTTCATGCCTCTCTGAATCTGTAGAATCTTCCACAACTATTTTTTCAATTTCATTGTCAGCCAAATTTTCCATGGGATTATTTTCCTTGTCATAAAATG
Organism: Cyamopsis tetragonoloba; assembly: GCA_037177725.1. NCBI lineage: Eukaryota > Viridiplantae > Streptophyta > Magnoliopsida > Fabales > Fabaceae > Cyamopsis > Cyamopsis tetragonoloba. Next base: position 32,364,287 of record CM074125.1, on the reverse strand, counting down.
TTTTTTTTTGGTCTTGGTAGAAAGCATAGAGAGAAAATGGTGTAGAGATGAATGGATAGTGCTTGCACTGTACTATTGTGCATGGGGTTTAATAGTAAGAGTACTGGTTCCTTGTATAATAGCCTCGGAAATGAAAAAGTCAAAAAACTTGTTGGGAGAGTAAAGGTTAGTGGATGGTGATAATGTAAAAGTACATTTAATTAGTTAGGGGTAAAATTGTAAAGAAAAAATTAATGTTACGTTGGTATGTTAAATGGACAATAAAATTGGGACAAATATTTTTTCCTAAATGGCCAAACAATATGGGACGGAGGGAATATAATTTAATAAGTATAATAACTGTAAAATTAATTCAAATTTTTAAATCATAACTAAAATTTTGAATATTTTAAATCTAATTTTGATTTTAGTTTTATAGGTATAAAACATAATAAAAAATAAAATAAGTTATTAGGCCAACAGATTGGATATTATTGAGTCATAGGATTTGTTATGTTAAAATCTGATACTCAGATTGATAGGGGACATGTTTAGCCGAATTATTTTAATTCACTAAATATATTTATATTAATTGTTTATTAAAATTCTGTATTAATTCAACCATAATTTAATTTGAAAAAATTATTTAATCCTAATTAGGATAATTTTGAAAACAAATTTCAGTTAAAAAATTCTAGAGGTTAATAAACCATGGTTGAGAGGAAAAATATTCTATTGGTATCTACTAATGATGTTAATCAAAATGGAGAAAAGTTCAATTTTGCATCAAAAATGAGGTAAAGTGTATTTTAGCCGCCATATCTCAAGTGTGACGTGTCAATTACCCTAATAATTAATTTATGAATACTAAGTATAAAATATTCAGCATAAAATACTAATTTATGAATCTTATGATTTTTATTTTACACTAGAATTTATAACCCGTGCGATGTCTAGGTTAAAAAAAGGAAAAATTATTCAGTTTATTCAAAAGTAGATATAATTACTGAAAAAAAAATATTTATTCAGTTTTTTTACATTTATATTAAAATTGGATTTTTTTTTTAAATAAAATTCTTCATAGCTGTATTTTAAATCTTTGATTATCTATACTTAATTCAATATATAACTTTTAAATTTGTTTCTTTTTCTTACGATTTAATACTTAGAGGGTCAAAGTTAATGAGTAAATTTATAAAGAAATTTATTGATATTATAATTTTTAATTAGATGGATTAAGTTGATGACAGGCCGGCCCAAGGGTAAGGCCGATCAAGCCCTTGCTTTAGGCGCCAAAAAAATGTACAAAATTATTAATATATTAAAACCATTTTAATATTTTTTTATTTTTTCAATATTAAATACTTTATAGTATACAAAATTATCATTCTTTCTCATAAAATATTTCTTTCTCCTAAATAAAATGTATATGATGTTTACTCAATAATATTAATAATTTCAAAAAATATTTATTATCATTAATTTAAAAAATGCTCATTATGTTAATTTACTTTAGGCCTCAAAATTGGTTGGACCAGCACTCGTTGATGAGAAATATCTATCCAGGTTTAATATTTTTGGAGTATTTCGATGTTAAAACTAACATACATGGATTGAATTAGTTATGTGAGAATTTATAAAGTAATTTATTGATGCTATAAATTCGAGAACTACATTGATAGAAAAAATCTAGAGATGAATAAATTTGTAATAAATAAGTAATTTTTAGCGTGGTTAATTTTGAGGGATTAATATGATATTAGTTTAAATAATTATAAACTAATTTTCAAGTCTTCTAAATCTTTTAGAGACTAATTTGATATTAGAACTATAGCCGGGCGGACAAAATTGGTTATGTTCATTTATAAAGTAATTTGTTGATGTTATAGTTCTAAGAGGGACTAATTTGATGACAAAATTCTATCAATACTAAATTAATAATGAATGAGTAATTTTTAGTGGTTAAAAACTAATTTTAAAGTGTTTAATCTTTGAGAGATTAATTTGATATCGAAACTATAACAATGACTGAATTGGTTATTATTGATGTCTGATGGACTAATTTGGTATTAGTTTAAATATTTAAGACTAATTTTTTAGTGTTATAAAAGTTTTGGGGTGTAATTGGATATAAACACTAACATAGTTACTAAATTGGTTACGAGTGAATTTATAAAATTATTTCTTGATGTTATAATTATTCAGGGACTAATATTATAGCAAAAACAAATTAAGGTTTAAATTAATAATGAATGAGTAATTAATTTTAGATGGACTAAGTTGATATTAGTTTAAATCGTTAAAAACTAATTTGCAAGTCTTCTAAATCATGCGGAGAGTAATTTGATATCGAAGCTATAACAAGGACTAAATTGTTTATCAGTGAACTTTTATAACGTAATAATTAATTAATTAATTAATTAGATGATTAATTCCTAATGTGGTTAATTTTTAGGAACTAATTTGTTATTAGTTTAAATTGATAAAAAGTAAATTTTTTTATCTTATAACAAAAAACTACTTTTTTAGACTTATGAATGTTTTGGGGGATTAATTCAACGTCAAAACTAGCCAAGACACTAAATTGGTTATCAATGAATTTATAAAGTAATTTATTGACGTTATAATTCTTATGGGAACTAATTTGATGATAAAAATCTATCAAGAACTAAATTAATAATAAATTAATTTGTATAACATATTAATTTCTAATGTTGTTAATTTTTGAGGTACTTATTTCATATCAGTTTAATCGTTAAAAGCTAATTTTTAAGTCTTCTAAATCTTTAAGGGCCTAATTTCATATCGAAACAATAACAAAGATTAAATTACGCATCACTGAATTTTTATAACTTAATAATTAAATAATTAGATTAGTAATTTGAAACTTGGTTAATTTCTGAGAAACTAATTTTATATTAGTTTAAATCATTTTAAACTAATTGTTAAGAAAATTTTAACGTCTTATAAATATTTTTGGGACTAATTTGATATCAAAACTATAATAGAAGCTAAATTAGTTATTTGTTAATTTTTATAACAATAATTAAATATATATTTACATGAGTAAATATTAATAATTTTCATAACGAATTTCACATCTATATGTGTTGATGGTTATATTTTATTCTCATGCTTAAATAATGCACTAGTACAAAAATATTATTTAACATCCCCTTTTACCATCGGTATTGGAATATGCTATTGGAAAAATTGCGCAGTGCCAATGTTTGAATTTTTGCTAACTTATCCGAATCAGTTGTAACAATAACCGATTGGAAAAGTGTCAAAAAAATATTTAACATCTCCCTTTCCAATCAGTTTTGGAATACACCATTAAAAATAGGCAAAATGTACATTTTGGTTCTGTATCTCTTATGCACATTTCATTTCGGTCCTATATCTTTTTTAGGTTACATTTTGGTCCTGTATCTCTTATAAATGTTTCCTTTTGGTCCATTCTGTCAACTCCGTTACCCCGTTATAAGGTAACTTGACTCTGTTCTTATTAGGACACGTGTATGTTATGGTTTTTTGGGGCTTGTAGATAAATGACGTAATTTAACTCTGTTCTTATTTGGTCAATTCTGTTAACAGGGTGACGGATTGGACCAAAATGAAATGTTTATAAGGAATACAGGACCAAAATGTAACCCAAAAAAGATATAGGACCGAAATAAAATGCACACAAGAGATACAAGACCAAAAGGTGCATTTGGCCTTAAAAATATAACGTGATGGCAATTTTGTAATAATTGGTAACTTATTTCAATCCGTTAAAATGTTAACTGATGGGAAAATTATTAAAGTTTATACTGAAAATGTTAAAATTTAACTTATTCTAATCAGTTCTTCCTATTGTACATTTGTGAGAAACCCACGCGGCTCAACCTTTCGTCAAAAAACCTTGCGCCCTATCCAGCCACCGTTGCCACGCTGATAGAGTAGGTTAAGGATGACTCCGAGAACCCAGAAGAGGTAGGGAAACTCAACTGAGAAGAGAATCCGAACATGGTGAAGGAGAAGGAAGATTACAGAACAAAGAAAAAAGACACTGAATATTTTAATTGATATTTGAATTATTGTTTATAACCCTTATTTATACAAAAGGTAACTGACATAACTAACTCCTTAAACACATGCCTAATCAGCAAAACTGAGTTGTTACATTATTATTAATATATTTCTAATAAGTCCTCCCTGACTTATTATGAATTTGTTACAAATTGCTTACTCCTCCTTAGTCCCTATCAACACCCTCCTCCAAAACAATCCTTGTCCTCAAGGATTAAAAGAAGGGTACTTCTTCAAACCATAGTAGAAATCATAGGTTGCGTCCTCCGGTAGCTGGTACTTCCATTTAACCAAAACCTTCGTTACTGCACGACCATGGCGTTTTACTGTCATGCTCTCTGAGATACTCTCTGGTTCCTTTGAAATCTGCAGCATTTCGGTTTGATCAGGTATTGAAGTAGATGCCGGGACCTCTCCAATGTGTTTCTTAAGTTGAGAAATGTGAAAGACATTGTGAATTTTGGATTCTGCAGATAGAGCAAGCTTATATGCTACTTGTCCTATCCTTTCCAAGACACGAAAAGGTCCATAATACTTAGGTGGTATCTTTGCGTTCTGCCTTGCTTTTACTGAAACCTGCCTATAGGGGTGTAATTTAACATAAACTAGATCCAACTTAGAACTTCCCGTCAAGTATGGTAGAAATGCGGGTGGAGGTTGTCCATAAAAAATCTCAAATGGGGTAGCCTGGATAGCAGTATGATAGGTGAAGTTGTACCACCATTCAGCAAGAGGAAGCCACTTGAACCAAGTCGTAGGTTAGTCAGAACACATGCAGCGCAGGTTTGTCTGCAGGGATCTATTCACCACATATGCCTGAGCATCAATTTGAGGATGGTAATCAGAAGATAACCTGACATCCACCCCTTGTAACTGCATAAACTCTTTCTGCTAACAAATACTAGATCACGATCACTGGTGATGGAGTATGGAAAACGATGTAATTTAAACACATTGTCTAAGAAGACATGAGCTACATCACTTGCGGTGTAAGGATGTTTGAGACCCATAAAGTGTGATACTTTGCTTAGTCTATCCACTACAACTAAAATGATTTGCTTGCCTTTAGATAATGGTAACCCCTCAATGAAGTCCATATTTATATGCTTCCAAATCTGATTAGGAATAGGTAGTGGTTGAAGTAATCCAGGAAATGCTGAGGTATAATACTTGCAATGCTGACATGCTTGACATTGTTGAACGAATGATTGGATATCCTTACTCATTCCACGCCAATATATTACTGATTTAGCCCTTTGAATGGTAGCATTTTTCCCTGAATGACAACCAGCTGGTGTAGAATATAGCCATTCCATGATCTTTTTCTTAAGAACCAGGTCCCTTCCAATCACCAATCTCTGTTTCCTTCGAAGTTCCCCATTGCATTAAGTGTAGTGTCTGTGTAGTAGGGGATTTGCTTGAAGATCCTTGATGATGTTCTACAATGACGTGTCTAATTCCCAAATCTTCTTTATTTCAGTCACCAACTCTGTGTCCAGTGAGTGAACAAAATCTGTGTGACATTCCAAGTCTTCCTTCCTTGACAACGCATCAACGGCTACATTGTCCCTCCTTTGCTTGAATTCAATGGTGAAATCAAATTCCATTGGTTTCACTAACCACTTCGGTTGAAATTGTGTTGTCAACTGCTCGTCCAAAATGTATTTTAAGCTTCTGTGATCTGTTATAATGATAAATGGATTGTTCAACAGGTAATGTAACATCCCCAATTTGCTAGTGATGATATCTAAGGTTATTTAATAGTGGTATATAACATCCCCAATTAATTAATAATGTATGTTCAACTTAAGTGTCAAGTATTAGGAATTTGGGTTGAAAAGGAAACCAAACAGGGAAGGAAGGATCTACTTGCAAATTTTAAAAATTTGCTAAGTAGTCCCTCCCACTTAATTTAGTAGAGAACCACTAAAGAGGAATTTCATTTTCCCTCTTCTTCCCTAATTGTCGCCAACTCTCTCCCTCTCTCTAACATCTCAAATTCTCCCCCATCTCTCTAGAAACCCAACATTTCTACCACCATTGATACACTTTGCATGTGGCATTTTTGGCTTCTCCAAGCCTTGCATGTAGATTCTAGAGCATCACCAAGTCCATTTCTCCTAGTTTGAAGCTTTGGGTAAGTGATCTTCACTTCTTCTTCTTCTTCCTAATGACTCCCATGGCACTAACTTGAGAGGGTTGAAATTGGTAATAGGGATTCAAGGAGATAGGACTCTAAACAAGGGAAAAGGCAAATAAGTGGTGGATTTAGGGCCAAAACCTTAAGCTCGGAGACTTAAGGTGAAAGTCAAGGAAAGTGCATCAAAGGTAACCCCCTCAACTTAATCCCCACTGGGAGTGGCTAGAAGAATATGTGATTGTTGGGTTTTGATGGAATTTAATGTGTTTTGTGTTTCATGTTTATGTGAATTGAAATTTATTTGTTAATTGATGTGTTGTTGGTATATGATGGATGAAATTGATATTTGGAACCTTTCTTGATTTTAAAATTGTGTTCGGTGTTGAATATGAGCCATGTGAGTTTGTTGGGACAGAGGGTGAAATTTTGATGAAAATGTGAGTTTTTCTGCAGTAACTTAGGTGTGACTTCCAAATACGTTTTCATACGATTTTGCCATTTTTGTCTTCAAAAGAGTAGTAGGAAATCCATTTAGCTTTCAAATGATTTTGGTTTCACTCAATTTTGAGGCCTACAACTCTAGTTATGGCCAAATTACGGAGACATGGTTTGTATTGAAATATCTGTTCTGTTAAGTGTACGTCCCTGTTAAAGATGACTGTTTTTAATAATTAAACTTTTACAACTGGATTTTATGGTCTTCACAAGAGTTGTATATAATTCCTTTAAATTTAAAATGCATTTGGAATCACACAATTTGAAATAACTGTTCTGTTAAGTGTATGTTCCTGTTAAAGATGGCGGTTGTTGACAATTAAATATTTATAAATGGGCTTTGTGGTCATCACAGGAGTTGTAGATAATCCTCTTATCATTCAAATGCTTTTGGTTTCACTCAATTTGGAGGTCTACAACTCTAGTTATGGCCAAAATGACCCAGGACAAGACCCTTTCTTTTCACCTCCTAAATGCAATATACCTTTCAAGTAGCTTATTTCTATGGTAATAATGATTGAAATAGGTTATAGTGTCTTGAAAAACCATAAAAAGGATCATGAAAATGTATTAATGAATAACTTACTCCTTTTTATGAGATATATATAGTAGAAATTGAACATGTATTTGTGTGATTGAATGTTTCATGATTTATGTTCAACAAATCGAATAACTCTCCTTATCAACAAGGGTATGGGTTAAGGCCTTGGTATGAGGAAGAAAATGAGGCCGATATTGCATTGGTTTATGCATTTTCATCCATGACTAAAAGAAACTGCATTGATCATCTTCGGGTGTGAGACCGGGCATATTGAGGGTTCAACGGGGGACGCTTCCTTAGACAATGGAGATCTCCAATGAGGGTGCGGGCTGCCGGCACAAAACAAAAAAAGGAACATGCATAGCATACACCATTAATGTTTATGTGACTGTTTGACTGTTTAAGGAACTTGAGGTTTATATGGATGACGTTAGTCTTAAATCTATGAGGAGATATTTTTGTAACTTGTTGCCTACAACACTGTGAAAATTTTTTTCTGTAACCGGGAATTACTGAGATATTTGTGAATTCGTATATCTCACAGTTACAGTATTGCAGGTGATGCCATGGCTAGAGATGACATAGCAAAGGAATGAAGACTTACATTAGATGTTTTTTTTCTATATATAGTTGTAAAGCTAAATTGTAATCAAGTTATTATGATTGAGCTCCCCTTTTGATGTCACTTGGACTTGTATTTGAGACTCTAGCAAAGTAGTTTATGTCTAACTCTCACTAGTATGGTTATGTATTTATGTATTTAGGACTTTAAATAGGGAAATTTTCATAGAATCATTGACAAGGCCACTTAATTATGTGAATAGCATGTATGTTTTACATGTTAGTTTAAGGCCATTTTATTAGGGTGTTACATTTGGTATCAGAGCGGTTCCCTCTATTCGGACCGTGAGAGTTAAATTAGGTTAATTGGCTGAGTTTCCTAAGTCTTGGGTTGCCTTTTTGGAAGTTAAATACTTTAGATTACAAAGCCATTAATATTGAGCCTAATCAACTCAATATTATGTATTTGTATGAAGTAGATATGCCTTCCCGAAGGCGGGGAAGATTGAGAATGAGTGCGAGGGAAAAGAATAATTTAGAATCACTTCCGTTAGCATTTATTATTGCCCCAATTAGGTAACCGATGTCTCAAGCTATGTTGAAGATGATAGAGACATAGGAATGGAACATGGTAGACTTAAGAAGGGGATTGAATCCCTTAAATTCCAACTAAGGACATGACCATAGAAAAATGGGTGACTAAGTTTAGCGAATGTTGAACCCAGACCTCAAATAGTGAATTCAACGATCTCACCCAATGTGAGTGTTTGATGAACAATTCACCTTAGAACTCCAACTTAGTGAAATTCATGCTTTGGGACCCCCATCATTTTGGAAGTATAATTTTTATTGTGATATAAATTCATGAGCTAGGGGTAATGTGAGGCTTAAGGTAGTATGAACGCACTAAGTACCTTGTTGATGGTTGATGATCGGAGTTAAAAACTCATTGAATTCAACAAGTTTTGCTTGGTTATTTGAAGTATCACAAGAGGGATTTATAATTGAAGAATGATGAAGTGCTTGGTTCCCACGTGGCACTCGAGCCTAGAATAGTAGATGAAGATCCTACCCGTAGGGAAGACTGAACTCATAGAAATTTTAATCATTGACCCCTCAGGGTAAGAATAGGGGAGCATAAAAGGTACCTTTTCCAATTTCCTCTTTGAATTCCAAGACTTTATTATCCGTAGGACTTTGATTTCCTAAACTCTTACACAAGTTAATTGTTATTGATATACCATAGACTATGAACCTCTAATTTTATCAGTTATCATTTCCCCGATTAATGCTTTAAAGTTGGAGTGTGATTTTGTTCAGACGAACTTTAGGTTTAAAGTAATATGGTCCTTAAGGATTAAGTAACTTCATCTTCACAGCCAAATCACATTTCAAACTTCAGGTGTTAGAGTCAACGGTATCCCAATAAGGTAAATGTCATGGCGACTACTTCAAGAAGGAAATTTTTACACCTCTCTTACGATGATAGCGCGCGAGTTAAAGTTTTTAAAAGAATTATGAATTTTGAACAAGGGGCTTAGGTTAAGAAATTGAGTTTATCCAGGGATAGGATAGACATAAGGAATAAATTCAGAATTCAAATACGAATGGCTCAGGTTAGAGATGAGAAACTTTCATGAGGAAGAATTAGCCCGAGTTCTTCAATTTGAGAGACGGGATTACCCTCATCAAGTAGATGATTTGGCTCCTAAGAAATACGAACCTTAGAAAGTGGTAAATAGGAGGGAAGCCTCAAGAGAAGTACTCAATCCCTCTAAGTTCAACCAAGAGGTATAAGAAGGGGAAAATGTTATGGCGGCACGGAAGGGAAAGAGACGTTGCTCTATGTGGCTAAATGCCTACTTGTCAAAAGGTAAAGATTAAACACCAAGTTCTTGCTGGCAAGTTACGATCCTCAGTTAGCCTTGCATGAAATGAGAGAGTATGATTATGGACTTGTGACATGCTTGCCAAGAACTTAGTTAGATGATAAATCCGCATAGGTCATCGCTGACAAATTACCAAGTCCACTAACTTCCGATCATAAGCGCAAATAATCCAAGGATAAACATGCTCAACCTCATAGAAGGAAGATCATCAAGGTTGCTAGGAAAATTTTATCACGTGTAGAAGCAAACTAAAGTGCTGAACATCTTCCGTCTGACATTTGTGATTAGATAGTTGACGCTCCGTGAAGGTAACTACCCCATCCAGGACCTCGAATCGGTTGTGATGGTTTTCACACTAAAAATAGGCATTGCCTTATGGAGTCAAATCCGAAGACCTCAGCAACCACAGAAGCCTTTAAAATCCCCTCAGCCAACAAGAATGGAACATTAGACAAAGAAGGTGGATAGAATTTCTCTAGGATTACAATTCAAAATTGAAACACCACCAAGGGGAAAGTCAACATGGTGGCGGATGCCTTAAGTCGGGAGCCCTTATGTGTTTCAACCATGATGATTCATAAGTGACAATTGCTAGAGGAATTTAGAGATCCCAACCCTAAAGTTTCAAGAAACCCCTCAAGCATGTCTTTGACTATGCTTTAAATAAGGAATGAACATTGGGAAATGATTAGGATAGCCCAATCTAAGGATATGGAAGTGATGCAAAAGAAGAGCCAACCGGACTTCTCCCGTAGCAAGTGATGGGGTTACTCTATTGACAATGAAGGCCTTAAACAGATGTTAATAGAAGAAGGACACAAGAGTGGATATCCTTTAAACCGGACCAAGATGTATAGAGATTTGAGGAAAAAGTTCAGTGACTGGGGATTAAAAGGATATTGCTCTCTTCGTAGCCAAATGCTTTAACTGCAAACTATGATCGGGCATCAAAAACCCTCTAGCAAATTACAACCCGAGAAAACCATCAGATCTCAGAGGATATCTGTAGAACCATTTTAGCATGGGGATGACACTGTATGAGGTGTTGTACAACAAGAAAAGTTGATTCCTTTTGTGCTGGTATGAAGTGAGTGCAAAGGCCTTGTTGGGACCAGAGATGAGCAAGAAGACATTTGTGAGGATTGGGATCATTGGGGAAAGGTTTCAAATTGCCCGATAGAAAAAAAATTATGCGAATCAAAAGCGAAAGCCTCTCAAATTCAATAAAAGAGAGCATGTATTCTTGAAGGCTACCTCCACCACAGGGCTTGGACAAGCCATTCGAGTCAAAAAGCTTTACTCTCACTTCATAGGACCCTTCTAAACTTTGAAACATGTCGGGCTTGTTGGATATCAACTCGTTTTCCTTCAAAATTCTCTAAATTGTACAACGTGTTTCACATATCCCAACTCCCAAAGCACATTTTCGATCCTTCACATACCCTGAATTTCATAGGTAGAAAAACTGAAAGAGTATTTGTCTTATCAATCCGAGCCGGTTGAGGTTGTGGACCGTAAATTCAAGACACTAACGAATAAGACAATCTCCTTAGTGAAATTTTTTTGGCAAAGCATAGATTCCACCGGAGTCACATAGAATAGTGCAATTTTGAGGGCAAAATTAAAATAAGGGGGGAGAATTGTAAAGTCCCCAATTTACTAGTGATGATATCTAAGATTATTTAATAGTGGTATGTAACATCCCCAATTGATTAATAGTGCATGTTCAAGTTAAGTGTCAAGTATTAGGAATTTGGGTTGACAAGGAAACCATAAAGGGAAGGAATGACCTACTTGCAAATTTTAAAAATTTGCTAAGTAGTCCTTCCCACTTAATTTAGTAGGGAACCACTAGAGAGGAATTTCATTTTCCCTCTTTTCCCTAATTGTCACCAACTCTCTCCCTCTCTTTAACATCTCAAATTCTCCTCCTTCTCTCTAGAAACCTAACCTTTCTACATCCATTTATACACTTTGCATGTGGCATTTTTGGATTCTCCAAGCCTTGCATGTAGATTCTAGAGCATCACCAAGTCCATTTCTCCTAGTTTGAAGCTTTGGTAAGTGATCTTCACTTCTTCTTCTTCTTCCTAATGAATCCCATGTCTGTAACTTGAGATGGTTGAAATTGGTCATAGTGATTCAACAAGATAGGACTCTAAACAAGGGAAATGCAAAGAAGTGGTGGATTTAGGGCCAAAACCCTAAGCTTGGAGACTTAAGGTGAAAGAAAATGAAAGTGCATCAAAGGTAACCCCATCAACTTAATCGCTACTTTGGGTGGCTAGAAGAATATGTGATTGTTGGGTTTTAATTCAATTTGAAGTGTTTTGTGTTTCATGTTTATGTGAATTAAAATTTTATATTTTAATTGACGTGTTGTTGATATATGATGGATGAAATTGGTACTTGGAACCTTGCTTGATGTTAAAATTGTGTGTTGTCCTAAATGTGAGGCATGTGAGTTTGTTGGGAAAGAGGGTGAAATTTTGATGAAAATGTGAGTTTTTCTGCAGTAACTTGGGTGTGAATTTAGAATACGTTTTCATACGATTTTGCGATTTTCGTCTTCACAAGGGTTGTAGGCAATCCATTTATCTTTCAAATGTTTTTTTTTCACTCAATTTATAGGTTGAGAACTCAATTTATGGCCAAATTACGAAGACATGGTTTATACTGAAATATCTGTTCTGTTTAATGTACGTCCTTGTTAAAAATGGTTGTTTTTGACAATTAAATTTTTTGAACTGGGCTTTGGGTCTTCACAAGAGTTGTATATAACCCGTTTAGCTTTCAAATGCATTTAGTTTCACTCAATTGGAAGGTCCAAAACTCTAGTTATGGCCATATTACCGAGTCAGGAATTGTATTGAAATATCTATTCTGTTAAGTGTACGTCCCTGATAAGGATAGCTGTTTTGTACAATTAAATTTTTAGAACTGGGCTTTTTGGTCATACAAGAGTTGTAGATAATCCTCTAATATTTCAAATGCTTTTGGTTTCACTCAATTTGGAGGTCTACAACTCAAGTTATGGCCAGAATGACCCAGGACAAGACCCTTTGTTTTCACGACCAAAATGCAATATACCCTTCAAGTAGCTTATTTCTATGGTAATAATGATTGAAAAAGATTATAGTGTCTTGAAAAACCATAAAAACGATTATGAAAATGTATTAATGAATAAGCTACTCCTTTTTATGAGATATATATATAGTAGAAATTGAACATGTATTTGTGTGATTGAATGTTTCAAGATTTATGTTCAAGAAATCGAATAACTCTCCTCATCTACAAGTGTATGGGTTAAGGCCTTGGTATGAGAAAGAGAATGAGGCCGATATTGCATTGGTTTATGCAGTTTCATCCATGACTAAAAGAAACTGCATTGATTATCTTCGGGTGTGAGACCGGGCAGATTGAGGGTTTAACGGGGGACGCTTCCTTGGACAATGGAGATCTCCAATGAGGGTGCGGGCTGTCGGAACAAAACTGATAAAAAGGAACATGCATAGCATACACCATTAGAGTTCATAGATTATGAATGATTGACTATGTGATGAAACTTAATATTTTTGTGACTAATTGACTGTTTGGCTGTTTAAGGAACTTAAGGTTTATATGGATGATGTTAGTCTTAAATCTAGGAGGGGATAGTTTTTCAACGTGTTGCCTACAACATTGTGAAAACATTTTTCTATAACCGGGGGTTATTGAGATATATGTGAATTCGTATATCTCACGGTTACAGTATTGCAGATGATGCCATGGCTAGAGATGACAGAGCAAAGGAATAAAGACTTACATTAGATTTTTTTATATATATTGTTGTAAAGCTAAATTATAATCAAGCTATTATGATTGAGCTACCCTTTTGATGTCACTTGGACTTCTATTTGAGACTTTAGCCAAGTAGTTCCTCTAGCTAAGTAGTTCATGTCTAACTCTCACTAGTATTGTTATGTATTTATGTATTTAGGATTTTAAATAGAGAAATTTTCATAGAATCATTGACAAGGCCGCTTAATTATGTGAATAGCATGTATGTTTTACATGTTTGTTTAAGGCAATTTTATTAGGGTGTTACGGATAAAGTCTCTATTTATGCACTGCAAAAACCACAGCTAGCAATTCCATCTCATATGTGGATAATGACTGCGGTTGTTTGTTTAATGCTCAGCTGATAAAAGCGATTGGATGATGCTCCTGTATAAGGACACCACCTATCCCAATGCCTGATGCATCAACTTCCACCACAAAGGTTTTATCAAAATCTGGAAGATCCAGGTGTGTTGATCAGCATGTCCTTCAATGTTTGAAAAGCTGTTTGAGCTTCTACTGTCCATGCAAAATTGTCCTTCTTCAACAAATCACTGAGAGGTTTGACAATGGAATCATACCCTTTCACAAAATGCCTGTAATATCGTGCAAGGCCTAAAAATCCTCTAAGCTGCTTGAGAGTTGTTGGTAACTTCTAATTCTTCACGGCATCAATCTTTGAAGGATCTGTGGACACTCCTTTTGCAGAGATAATCCTAGCAAATAGTTTGTGAAATCTCATTGTCTCAGGATCTGCTTAAGGTGAACCAAATGGTCAACTAATGAATGACTATATATGAGAATGTCATCAAAGAAAACAAGAAAAAATTTCCTTAAGTATTTCTGAAAAATCGTATTCAACAATCCTTGGATGGTAGATGGAGCATTGGTTAAACCAAAAGGCATTACCAAATACTCATAATGACCCCCATGAGTTTTGAAAGTTGTTTTATGAACATCATTAGGATGCATGTGCACTTGATTGTAACTAGATCTTAAATCAATTTTGGAAAAGATGCAAGAGCCATGAAATTCATCTAACCAATCATCTACCAAAGGAATAGGAAACTTATCTTTGTTAGTGATTTTGTTGAGATCTCTATATTCAACACAAAGTTTCCAAGAGCCATCCTTTTTTCCAACAAAAACCACAGGGCTTGCATAAGGACTAGTGTTAGTTTGTATGATCCTTGACTTGAGACATTATTTCACTAATCCATCAATGACATCCTTCTGCTGTTTGGCATATCTGTAAGGTTTCCTATTAATAGGATTGCTACCCGAGAGTAATGGAATTTGGTGATCATGGTTGAGTCTGTGAGGAGGTAACTCGGATGGTTCTTGGAAAAGATCATCATAATGTAAAAGGAGAGAAGACACAGTAGCATCAGATGTGGAATTGTGTCCATGTGTTGTTAAGGAATGCAGCAATGAATTTTCTTCTGTGCATAACTGCAGCATTGACAAATGAACTCCTCCATGTAATATTTTTCCTAGTTGTTGCCTCTTTATTGTTTTTAAATGTTGGGTAGAAGCACCACTGAGCACATGCCTCCTACCCTGCACAAAAAATTGCATACTTAGTTTGTCAAAATTCCAAGTAATATCCACTAAGGTGACTAACCATTCTATACCAAGAACCAAGTCACAACAACTTAGAGGAATTAAAACCACATGAGAACAGAAAACAGTATGCTGAATGTTCCATTTGAAGTTCTTCACAATGGCAGAAATTTGTCATTTATTGCTATCTGCAACCACAACACTCATAGCATCCACATCCTCAATCCTGCAGCCAAGCCTTTTAGCCACATCAATGTCCATAAAGTTGTGTGTCCTGCCACTGTCAATGAGAATATGCAGGGGGCACTTTTGACAAAAGCCAGTGACCCTCATTGTTCTAAAGTTGTGTTCTAGACTCCTCCTCATCAGGTTCCTCTTCCTCTACTAGATCATCAATTTCAACCACGTGAATCTGCAACTTCTTATGTACAACACTATGTCCTGGTGTGTATGCCTCATCACAAAAATAACATAGGCCGTTAGACCAACTTTCTGCCATAAATGCAGGTGTTAAACTCTTATAGGGGCGCCTATTATAAGAGTTAACAGATGTAGAAGAAGATACAACAAGTGCAGGTGTTGGAAGAATTCCATTGGAGTTAGCTGCAGATTTCATTGGTTTGGGGACCCATGCTGCTAGTTTAGATTGAGAGCTTGAAGACTCATACATTTTGGCTAGAGAAAACTCACGTCTCACCGAATATGGTTGAAACATACGAACCATCATCTGGACATCCTTCTTAAGCCCACCCAAGAAACAACTTAAGGTATATTCCCCAAACAATTCAAGTGGAGAAACAATGGCATCAAAAGCCTCATGGTATTCTATGACAGATCCTTGCTGCCTGAGATTCATTAGCTCTGCCATAGGGTCATCGCAAACAGAACCAAACCTATCCACCAACATCATTGCATACTCTTTCCAAGAAGGTAAAGAATGAGCCGTCAAAGATTTGGTGAAGGCAGTATGCCATTGCAGCGCTTTGCCTTCAAGATGAACAAGAGCCAAACGAACTTTAACTTCCTCGGGAATATTACCAATCAAGAAGTAAATCTCACATTGATATATCCATTGATTAACGTTTTCATTGTTGAATCTGGGAAAGTCAATGCGCGCAAGCCTAGTACCACAAGAATAACGGTTGGTGCCATGCGGTTCCTCGCGAAAGGAATTCCGCACAGGGAGCTCCACCTTCGTAGGCCAAGGTTGATTCTTGCTCCAATCTTAAAGTGTTTGTAAAATGGATTCTTGCATTGTTTGTTGAAACGAAGCAGCAAGCTCCATAAACTTTGCATCCAAATGCACTGACAGCTTGCCCTCCAAACGCTCCTCTAAAACTTTCATAGCTTGTTGGCTACGCGTAGAGTCCGCCATGGATGGTAAGGGCTGATACCACTTGATAGAGTAGGTTAGGGATGACTCCGAAAACCTAGAAGAGGTAGGGAAACTCAACCGAGAAGAGAATCCGAACACGATGAAGGAGAAGGAAGATTACACAACAGAGGAAAAAGATAGCTAATATTTTCATTGTTATTTGAATTATGGTTTATAACCCTTATTTATACAAAAGGTAACTGACATAACTAACTCCTTAAACACAGGCCTAATCAACAAAACTGAGTTGTTACATTATTATTAATAAATTGCTAATAAGTCCTCCCTGACTTATTATCAATTTATTACAAATTGCTTACTCCTCCTTAGTCCCTATCACACGCCATACAGCCACTGTTGCCACACCATCGCGCCCTACGCTATCACGGTTCGTACACTGTCCATCCACCGTTGCGCCACTGTTGGTGAGCCTATGTTTCAATTTCTCTCACGGTTTTTCTTGCTGAATCAACTAAATTATTTGTCTAGTTTGCTTCGATACTCAACTAGAGTGGGTTGGTTTTGGATTGTTTGGTTGATTTTTGAATTTTGAGGGTTGCTTGCTATGTGTTTGATAAAATATCTGTACTAAAAAGTAGTCTATAGATTTTGAAATTATTTGTATGCTTTGCTCCTCGTTAAAGGAATCATATTATGCATAACTAATAACTCTTAAAATTTTCTATCCTCTTGGTTGATTTTATTTTATTTTTGCACACCTAAATGCATATTGTATAAATATCCCGGGCAGGGAGTATTTTAAAGACGAGACAATCCCTGTATCAGGTATATTCAAGACATTTAACAGTTCAAAATTGGAAATAAAAGCTGTCTATCATGTGCTCTATTACTAGATATTTGATCTTAATGGTGAACCAAAGTAGAGAATGAGTTTTGGTCTTTAATCCCCACATAAGATGATAACATAAGTATAGTCTATAGAATAAGATACAAAAATTGTATAGGTTGGTAATCATCTTTATAAATATATTGTATCATATCTTATTCTGGCAATTCCAAACCATGACAGAAACTAAGAAAATTAAAAATAAAAATGAAAAATCAAAGACATGTTGAGTATAATTTAACAACAAAAAATAAAGGATTTTATTTACAAATAGCATTCTAATTCACAAGACAACAACAAAGCAATATGACAAATATATGATTGGTGAAACTGCAGATAACTAGATTACATAAAAAATACAATATCATCAGTAGTGGAATAACTTAGTAGTAGTACATAAGTGGTAGCAATTTGCATTGATTTTATTTTTAAACCTTCTTCATAAAGAGGGAACAATGCCATATCCAACTTCTATGTTTAGTGAAGTGGAGAACATCTGATCCACTTCAACTTCTACATCTGATCCATCAGTAGACTACAATATTATGACCCTTGTTTTATTGTTATTATTTGTTCTTTCATTTTATTGTTTTCCCTCCCTATAAATTTTTGGATATTAACATTTTATAATCATCTGAAACTTCTCGGTTTCTTTCTTGCTACCACACAAGCTTGCTTTGCGAGTAATATTTTGTTTTACCGAGTTGGCAGTGATATTTTATGGTTGATTTATGAGCTACTTCCAGTAATAATACTAAAACCACATAGTGGTATTTCATAATTTTCATTATCAATATCCTCTTCACAAAGTACATTATAACGTGACAGTAGATCTTCTCACTGCATGTAATTTTGCTCACATGAGTGCAATTGAAAGGCCTTATTCACATCTTTGGTTATGAAACTAAGTGAACTTGATACAGCAGCCTAGCCGGAGATTATATAAAACTGTATACTCCATGTTTTGTACTCACTAATGTTTAATATGCTTGATATTCTTTCTAGTTAAAGTGTTCATTCATGTTGTCCATGTGCTTATAAGTTGCTTGAACCCAGAGAATTTCAAGGAATTCAAACTTGTCAAGCGTGCACAGCTTAGCCATAATGTTGCAAAGTTCACATTTGAACTCCCTACACCTACTTCTGTTTTAGGTCTTCTGATTGGGCAACATATAAGTTGCAGGTTCTCTAGCCTGATTTCAATAATTTCCTCCGTCTTTCTGATCATTCTAACTCTCACTCACTTGTAGTAGTTGTGCAATATTGTAATGATCTTCTCGTGGTTTCTTCTTAGCTAATTAGCTTCTTTTATTTCTTTTTTCTTCTTTTGTAGTTTTGTTTAACTAGTATGCTTCTATGAAAATGAAACTTACTACATATTATTAATATCATGTTTGAATACTCATATAAAGAAAAGGGAAGCAGGTTGCTATAAATTGCTTTGGTTGTTAGATATCTCCATTATAACTCCAATTTTAGCGAAAATTATTCACTTAATTTATTGTTATTATTATTGGAATTTGAACAAATTTTGAAAGGGTGGTTGAGTTTTGGTGGTCTGAAAATGAGTCATATTTGCTTTTGAATACCATATACAGTAACAAATTGGTGAATCAGCCAGTTGGTAAAGTATATAATTAAATTAAGTTTGTTTTTATTATGAAACTAAATTATGGTAACCTTTTACCAGAATTTGTGAAAAAAAAATAATCATGAGCCTTTTCTGTTGGGTGGTTGAGTTTTGGTGGTCTGAAAATGAGTCATATTTGCTTGTAGTGTTGTCAACAAATAGGGGGATTTGAGTGCACTTATTATGTTACGTGACATATGCTAGATTTCGTCCTAGAGAACATTACATAAATATAAATTTGTTTTCTTAAACCATAGGCTAGAACTTAGAATCATTTTTAGTCTTGATTTAACGAATTATGCTTGATATGTGATTTCAATTTGTAGGTATTCAACTATGCAAACCCATTTATTAAAGAAGAAATCGATGATGTTCGTGGTAGTTGGGCAGAACATTTTTGGGAGTTGCTATTCTGTGACTGGAATTCATTTGATGATGCTCGTGTTGTTGAATGGTTTGGGAATTCGGAGTTCATTTTGTTAGATATACATTTGGAACCATTTAGGATTTCTTATGTTAACTAGCTACTTACTTAGCTTTATGGAACTAACTTATTTTAGCTTTTATGCTATGTTAACTACTTAATTAGATATATATATTGACTTTTGGAATTAAATTTGTTTATGGTTCTTTTTTTGGTTATGTGGTGGCTCTGATCTATCTATTTTTGCTTGAAGCAGGTCTGATCTCGTTTGTGTTTCTGCTAAAAAAAATGCAGGATTTTTCCAATCGGTTAATGGAAAAACTTATGGGAATAATAACACTATTTTGTTAACTTTTCCAATCAGTCACCTGAATATGTTATGGGAAAACACTTTTCTAATTGGTTATTATTGCAAAACCGATTGAAAAAATAATACTATTTCCAATCGGTCATGTGAACATGTGATGGGAAAACTCTTTTCCAATCGGTTATTATTGCAAAACCGATTGAAAAAATAAAAGTATTTCGAGTCCAAAGCATAAATTTTTTGAACGATTGTTTATTAACCAATTGGAAAAGTATTATTCAAGTCGGATCAATAACTGATGGAAAACCATCGATTATTCACATCGCCAGAATTCGGATTGGATGAATAACCGATTGGAAAGGTCTAAATTAACCGAGACACTAAATTGGTTATTAATGAAGTAATTTATTGGCTTTATAATTCTATGGGAACTAATTTGATGATAAAATTCTATCAAGAATTAAATTAATAATGAATTAATTTATATAACATATTTATTAAATAATTCGATGTGTAATTTCTAATGTTGTTAATTTTTGAGGTACTTATTTCATATCAATTTAAATCTTTAAAAGCTAATTTTTTAGTCTGCTAAATCTTTAAGGGCCTAATTTAATATCGAAACAATAACAAAGATTAAATTAGGCATCACTGAATTTTTATAACTTAATAATTAAATAATTAGATTAGTAATTTGCAACTTGGTTAATTTCTGAGAGACTAAATTTATATTATTTTAAATCATTAAGAACTAATTGTTAAGAAAATTTCAAAGTCTTATAAATATTTTTGAGACTAATTTGATATCAAAATTATAATAGGAGCTAAATTAGTTATTTTTGAATTTTTACAACAATAATTAATATATATTTACGTGTATAAATATTAATAATTATTTACACAATTAAGTTTGCTTCATTTCCCAACGAATTTCACATCTATATGTATTGATGGTTATATTTTATTCTCATGCTTAAATAATGGAATTGATGATTCCAAGTATAATGTAATTATAAAAGGTGTAAATATTTTATTCTCATACTTAAGTTATAGTGGTTGGATTTGAGTGAAACTTGTTGCATTACAAAGCTACAAAAATTTCCTCAAAAGAAAATTCGATCATATACGTGAATCCAATCATACATTAACATTCAGACAAGCTGATGCAATCCAAAACTTCTAAATATGGACAAATCTCATTGCATGAATTTTTATCTAGCTAACTACTTGCCCAAACGTCATGAAAATTTTATAGGACATGGCTAACACACTAAGGATTCACCATAAAAATTTGGACATTCAAATTCAAAAGTTATAAGTTGTAGTAAATTCGTGAATTCCTTTGTTTTAGCTTGATTCTAGCATCATTCACAAAATGAGCATTGTTAATTCAAAAATTCACCAAAATTTGTATAGACCTTAATAAATCATGACATTTAATTCTGGAACTCATAACACATGAATTCAACACCATACAAAATTTCAAGCCCATTCATCAATGGAATCCACTGATATGAATTTTTCAATCAGAACAAATTCCAAGTATTTCAATACTGACACTGTCTTAGTATTTAGGTCATAACTAGAGTTGTATATATCCACATAAAGTGAAACCAAAGTCATTTGAAAGATAAAACGATCCTCAAAAACTCATGTGAAGACAATAAAGCCCATTTCTATCAATACCACAGTAAAAAGTTGATACGTGTAAAAGAGAAATACATTCAACAAAACAGACACTTCAATATTGACACTATCTCAGTATTTGGGCCATAACTAGTGTTGTAGACCTCCAAAATAAGTGAAAGCAAAAGAATTTGAAGGATAATAGGATTCTAAACAGTTATTATGAAGACAACAAAACTCAGTTCGATCAATATCATAGTAAACAATAGATATATTTAACAGAGAAGTACATCCAACAAAACAGGCACTTCAATATTGACAATATATCAGTAATTTGGGAATAACTAGAGTTCTAGACCTCCAACTTGAGTGAAACAAAAGGAATTTGAAAGATAAAAGAATTATGTACAACTCTTTGGAAGACCATAATGAAAATATCAGAGAGGAAGAGGGTCCAAAATCCATTACAAAATTGCGGTAGAATCATTAGAAAATGAAAAAAAAAACCCACATGCATGATCTCAAACATACAACTTATATCTCAACAATCAAAATCACCACATGCGTGGCCGCAATATCACAATTTCCAGCATCAATTATTCTATTTGGGGTTTTGTTTGAGGTTACCTTGAATTCCTAACATACTTATTGAGCCCTCTAGTTTCATGATGATGAGAAATTTTGGTGGCATGATCAAATGTTCTTTGAGCAAGCTAGTGTGCGTGTTTATGAAACTTTGGAGATTGGCTCTAGAGTAATGGAGATGAGTGGCATATGGAGAGAATAGGGAGTAAGATTATGTGTTATTTTCCTCCATGATAGGTTGGAGAGGAGAGCAAGTCTGTATGGCTTAAAAATTTGGAAAATAAGAAATGATTATGGGACATGGAGGAGTAGTTTGAGGAGAGAAACATGGAGGGGTAGTTTGAGGAGGGAAACATGGAAACTTGTTTCCTTGAGTGACTGAATGGATTTGGTTATGAGGGTGAGTGAGTGTTTGAGTGAGGGTGGGGGTAGAGTAGTTGGTGTTAGCACAAAGCAAGTTATAAAAAAAACTGCACCTAAGTCCTTGAATATATAGAATTTAATAGAAAGTCCTAATTAATTTATAATGGAATAAACTACAAGGACTAGAATGAAATTAAATTTGAGAGACTAATAGTGGTCTCGCATTCTATATGAAAACTCAATTTTGGGGATGTTACAATTAGGCTGGATGCAATATTGTAAAAATTATTTTATGAACCGAGGGTTACTCAATTGTAAGTTTTGCATATAACTGACAGTTGCAATATTGCATGTGACAATGAGGAAGAAGAAGATTTTAGCGCTTGAAGAATTTATTTAGAATTCTTTTTTGTGATAAATTAGGTAGTCATTTCCCTTTTATTTCGTACCTAATTAGACTACCTGAGTTGGAGATTTACCTCTTGATCTCTGGATTTGTACTAAACTTGTTTTATTTTGTGACTAAGACACTTTGGGGAAAATATGTATATAATTATAGATGTATGACTATGAAGTGTTTTATCTTCCGTTGAATACTCTATGTCTTAAAAAAAATGTAATTAAAAATTAAGGTGTTACATTTTATGGTGTCATAGAAGTTTGATCCTAACCAAACTGTGGTATTGGAATAACGTAAGTAAGTAGAGTCCAGAGAGATAAAGTCCTGCTTAACTTGATGTGATATTCTGTGTACGATTCATTGTGTTGAGCCAAACCAACTCAATGTGGTGAGTTGTATGTAGGAAGACATTGTCGCCACTTGTGCAACAAATGACACAAGCCATGACTCGCATGATGGAAGCCCAAGGACATGAAGACCAATATCAAAGTTTCTGAAGGCATGATCCGCCTACATTCCTTGGAGGACATGACCCTATGGTAGTCGAGGAGTGGCTTAGCCAACTGGAGGAAATCTTTCGAGTGATGAGAGCCCCTGACCAAGATAAGGTGGATTTGGCTACTTATAGGCTTCATGGAGAAGCGACACAGTGGTGGAAAAGATACCAGGATAATATGGAAACAAACGGAGGTCACCTGACTTGGGACGAGTTCAAGACACTCTTCTTGATTAAGTACTTCCCTATGAATGTGAAAGAACATAAGGTAGTGGAGTTCCTCACCCTGCAACAAGGAGATATGACCGTGGATGACAATGCTACCAAGTTTGAGAGTTTGACTCAATTCTCTAACAACCTTCAAAATCAACCAGATTAAGCTTGGAAGTCCAATAGGTTTATGCAACGACTTAGGTCGAAAGTGAGGAATTTGGTTATCACAGAACGAATCCGGAAGTATCAGACTCTTATCCAAGCTTTCCAATTGGCCGAACAATCTTTGGCCGTGGTGGCGGCAAGTAAACAGGTTTCTTGGAAGCATAAACGAGATGAAGGGAACTCAAAGGGGGCAAGAGGAAAAGAAAATGATTATAAGGGCAAGAGAACTTTTCAACCATGCAAGACGTGTGGGAAGATGCATAGGGTGAATGCTACGGAAACAAGGGGGTATGCTTTACATTTCAGAAACTCGGACATATGAGTTGGAAATGCCCAACTAAAGGAAAGGCAACTTATGATGCCAAGAAGTATCCGGTGAGGGGTAGAGTGTACACACTACATGCAGAAGAAGTTGACAACTCAAAGAACCTTATCCAAGGTACGGGTCAAATAAACGCTAAGCCGGTTAACATTTTGTTTGACTCGGGTGCAACTCACTTATTTATTTCTTTGGAATGTGCAAAAGGAGTCTATTTCCCTATTTCCAGAATTCTCTATGATGTTTTATTCTGAACCCTCTCTGGAAATAAAATTAGCACTACGTCATATGAGAACTAATTTGATGATAAAAATCTATCAAGAATTAAATTAATAATGAATTAATTTGTATAACATATTAATTAAATAATTAGATGTGTAATATCTAATTTTGTTAATTTTTGAGGTACTTAATTCATATCAGTTTAAATCATAAAAAGCTATTTTTAAGTCTTCTAAATCTTTAATGGCCTAATTTAATATCAAAACAATAACAAAGATTAAATTAGCCATCACTGAATTTTTAAAACTTAATAATTAAATAATTATATTAGTAATTTGTAACTTGGTTAATTTCTGATAGACTAATTTTATATTAGTTTAAATCATTAAGAACTAATTCTTAAGAAAATTTTAAAGTCTTACAAATATTTTTGGGACTAATTTGATATCAAAACTATAATAGGAGATAAATTAGTTATTTGAGAATTTTTATAACAAAAATTAAATATATATTTACATGAGTAAATATTAATAATTTTTATCACAAAATTCACATCTATATGTGTTGATGGTTATATTTTATTCTCATGCTTAAATAATGCACTAGTACAAAAATAGTATTTAACATTCCCTTTTCCCATCGATTTTGGAATATGCTATTTGAAAATTTGCGCAATGGCAATGTTGAAATTTTTGCTAACTTCATCGAATCAGTTGATTGGAATAGTGACAAAAAAATATATAACATCTCCCTTTCCAATCAGTTTTGGAATACACCATTAAAAATATAAGGTGGTGGCAATTTTGTAATATTTGGTAACTTTTTCCAATCAGTTAAAATGTTTATTGATGCCAAAATGATTAAAGCTTTTACTCAAAACGTTTAAATTTTAACTTATTCTAATAAGTTCGTCCTATCGTACACTTGTGAGAAACCCGCGTTGGTCAACCTTCCATCAGAAAACCTCGCGCCCTATCCAGCCACCGTTGCCACGCTGATAGAGTAGGTTAGGGATGACTCCGAGAACCTAGGAGAGATAGGGAAACTCAATTGACAAGAGAATCCAAACACAATGAAGTAGAAGGAAGATTACAGAGGAATAAGATACTGAATAAAAAGATACTGAATTTTCATTGATATTTGAATTATGGTTTATAACCCTTATTTATACAAAAGGTAACTGACATAACTAACTCCTTAAACATAGGCCTAATTAGCAAAACTGAGTTGTTATATTATTATTAATAAATTGCTAATAAGTGCTCCCTGACTTATTATCAATTTGTTACAAATTCCTTACTCCTCCTTAGTCCCTATAAACACCCTCCTCCTAAAGAATCCTTGTCCTCAAGGATTAAAAGAAGGGTACTTCTTCTTCAAATCATAGTAGAACTCCCAGGTTGTGTGCTCCAGTAGTTGGTGCTTCCATTTAACAAAAACCTTCGTTACTGCATGGCCATGGCGTTTTACTGTCATTCTGTCTAAGATACTCTCTGGTTCCTTTGAAATCTAAAGCATTTCTGTTTGATCAGGTATTGAAGTAGATGCTGGGACCTCTCCAATGTGTTTCTTAAGTTGAGAAATGTGAAAGACATTGTGAATATTGGATTTTGCAGGTAGAGCAAGCTTATATGCTACTTTTCCTATCCTTTCC
The DNA here is from genome assembly GCA_037177725.1 of Cyamopsis tetragonoloba. Taxonomy (NCBI): domain Eukaryota; kingdom Viridiplantae; phylum Streptophyta; class Magnoliopsida; order Fabales; family Fabaceae; genus Cyamopsis; species Cyamopsis tetragonoloba. Next base: position 32,338,600 of record CM074125.1, on the reverse strand, counting down.
AAGACACAAAAAGGTCCATAACACTTAGGTCATATCTTTACGTTCTGCCTTGCTTTTACTGAAACTTGTCTATATGGGTGTAATTTAACATAAACCAGATCTTCTGCAGCAAATGTTATGTCTGTTCTCTTTCTGTCCGCAATTTGTTTCATTCTGTTCTAAGATTATTGTAGATGAAACTTGAGAAGCCTTAGCATTTCTTCCCTTCTCACTAGGCTACTATCAACAAGATCCACCTTAGAACTTCCCACCAAGTATGGTTGATAAGCGGGTGGAGGTTGTCCATAAACAATCTCAAATGGGGTAGCCTGGATAGCTGTAAGATAGGCGGAGTTGTACCACCATTCAGCAAGAGGAAGCCACTTGAACCAAGTCGTAGGTTTGTAAGCACATGCAGCGCAGGTATGCTATGAAGCACCGATACCGACACGGACACCGCGACACGACACGACGGGGACTCCGCGACATGACACGACGGGGACACCGCGACACGGCGAATGTCCAAAAAATAGGACACCGGGACACCACTTATATATATATATATATACCAAAAATTAAAAAATAATACGTAGAGGCTTCATAATAATGTTGATAGCTTATCTTTCTAACTACCTAAACTTCACATTTTCCGAATCTTCTTCGTAATATGCCTCACTAAAAAACAAATACTAAAAGGCATGATTACAATATAAACACTATCACCAAATAAAACTTTGAAGAAAATTCTCAATTTAAGGCATATCACCTTAATTCTCATCATTGAAAAACATAGCTTCTAAATCTAGTTCATCAAGGGACAAATGAGCTATGTCAAGAATTCCACTATTATTAAGTGATCAAAACTGATCTCCACATATTTTAATTAATTTTTTAAGAAAACAAATTATAAAATGTGACTAGGAAGCGTCAAACTACAAACAGGTGTCAGCTCAGAAGTGTCGAACAAAACAGAGGTGTCGGCTCGAAGTGTCGCGCCGATAAAAAAATATTTTTTTATTGGACATCGCTAGAGAGGTGTCAGAGACGTGTTGTACGAGTGTCTTACGGGTGTCAGACACGCCGACACGGCAGTGGAGAGAGGTGTTGGTGCTTCATAGCAGGTATGTCTCCAAGGATCTGTTCACCACCTCTACCGCACCATTAGTTTGAGGATGGTAACTGTTAAGTTTTTTTAATAGAGCTGGAAATGATTAACTCGTTTCAGTATAGTGACTATACGTGTAGCGTCCTCAGGGAGCACTTGAATTTATTCAATTACGAGTTAAGTTGACAGAATGTTCAAAAACATAATAAGTTTTGAATGGAAAATAAAAACGTGCTAAAAAGATAAACAAATGAAATAACAATTCACCTGGGATTGAGTTTCATTACTTAACCTTATTTCTTTCAATTAAAGTTAAATATTATAAGAAAAGCTGCATACTCAATGTCACAAGTGCAAATCCCTTTGTCACTTGATTCTAAGACACTAGTTTCTAGATCCCAATCCCTTGACACTTTAGGAACTAACTCTTACATTAACCAGAGTATATTCCAATCATAAGCACTTCCATCTATATCTAGACTAGAAGGTTTTATGAGAGTTTTTCTCCAAATCCATTTATAAACCCGTTTCCCAACTGTGCAAATAAACTAACACATGCCAAAAGGTGATCAAGCTTAAATCAAAAAAAGAACAGAAGAAGAACTCCATTTCATATATAATATTATAACTAAAAATTGAAAGAAACAAGAGACGAAGTAATTACATTGAATCCCGGCGGAAAGTTTAGCCAGGCCATGAACTTCAAGAACTAAACCTAAGAGTATTAGAACTCTGACTAAAGCACGATACTTTGTAGTTTATTTCTTTACAATTCAATATATCTCATAACTTGTGAAGGGCTGTATTTATAGGTGTTTTGGGCAGGGGTCTGGCGCTCGAGCGCCCTCCTGGCGCTTGAGCGCTGGCCTTACACGTGCTGGTTAATGAGCATAATTGCCTGGTTAATGCGTCTGGCGCTCCAACCCTGGTGTGGAGCTCGAGCGCCAGGCTCGTAACTCTGGCATAAGGGATTCGAGGTTCCTCAGCTTCCAGCGCTCAAGCCTTGGTATGGCGCTCGAGCGCTGACCTCTTATATGATCCAGCAACTTGATTTTCTTATTTTGCTTCCAAAAACACCTGAAAATACATCTCTAAAGTTAAAAAATTTATTATTACTACCTATTTACTCTTAAACTCACAAAGTAAGGAATAGAGGTGAATAGTTACATAAAAACATGTAATTTCTCGAGAAGATAAGTGCAAATCCTCTTTTAAATAAACACACTAATTTGCACTTATCAAACTCCCCCCAACCTAAGACTTTGCTTGTCCTCAAGCAATGTATCCTAAAACAAAGAAAAACAACAAAAGAAACATGGCAAGTATGGGTTAGAGCAAAGTGTATCAAACTTCAATCTTCATGATATGCTTGGAAAGAGTTAAGAGAGAGACTTGTGATCACCCAATTTACAGAAGCAACGGACCAATTTATGACTTAAGTGCAAAGGAAATTGTAATCAACCATTAACAAAGGTTTACTCTCAAACCTTACATGGTGTCAATTTCGCTCATTCCTCAATGTCACTTAACTTGAATTTTGTTTTTCATTTGCCATCAAACCATTTCACAAAATCGAACAATTAATCAATAGGTCTTTTCAAAAGGTTGTAATGAGGCTGGGCTACAAAGAATCTTTGTTTTTCTAGTTAAGCAAAACGAGTTGCAGAAGATATTTTTATATACTTAAAAACTTCCCCCCAACCTATTCTACAAAACATGCTCACCTCATACTTCCTTGATATTTTTATATACTTAAAACTTCCCCCCAACCTATTCTACAAAACATGTTCACCTCATACTTCCTTGATATTTCTTTATTTATTTACTTTTTCTTTTTCTTTTTCTTTTCTTTTTCACATATATACACAAGGCTGCCCAAGGATTCACACAAATACTAGAAACACTTGATTCATTTTCTATGCCAACAGAATCATTTTGTATACCCATTATTCCCCCTAAAAATACAAATATTTTTCTCCAACTCAAAGGTAAGGATAAAACATTTACATAAGTGTATTAGGGTTTAAGAAAGAATTCATGGCTCGAAGTGGGTGCCACAAAAGATGTAATTTTAACAGGTAAGCTTTTTGGCTCAAACTCAATCAAGAAAACTATGCCTCTATCATTTTTAAGTCTCAATTGATCATGGAAATTAAAAAATAAAACAAAATTCATTCAAGTTAACAAAGAGGACTCTCATACATTTTTGTGGGATTCACTCAACATACAAGGCTAAAAAGGCTTTAACCTTGAAAATAATTTTTCACCATTCTCAATGCACAAAAATCATCTATTAACTTTCAAATCAGTATTTTTCACAATTCCTCTTTTTTTTCAAACCATGCAATATCATAAGAACTTTCATTTTTCACACAACTAGAAACAACACTTGCCACTGAAACAAAACAAACATTTTATTTAATATATATATTTCATTTTTTTTCAACAAAAGAAAAAAAACTACAATATTTTTATTATAAAAAAAAGAAAAATAAAAACAACAAGAAAAATAAAAATACGTCAAGCAAACATCCCAAGAAACATTTTTCAATTTCGACTTCCTCCAAGTCACATAACTTCGCACGACACTAGAGCTTTTTCTAAAGGGCTAGCACTGTACATTTCCTGCTTCCCTAATAGAAATGCCTCATCCATGACATCCACCCTAAAGGCTGACTGTTTTTCCTTCGGGTGTTTCATGGCTTCCAACACATCAAACTTCACCTCATCATCTTCAACTCGTACCCTGAGTTGTCCATTATCCACATCAATAATGACTCTTTCCATTTTCATGAATGGTCGCCCCAAAATTAAAGGAACCTCCAAATCTTCCTTGATATCCATGATGACAAAGTCAACCGGAAAGACAAATTTATCAACCTTCAATAGAACATCCTCCGCTACTCAATAAGGAAGTTTTAACGACCTATCTGCCAATTGGAGGGTCATTCTAGTGGGTTTCACTTCTAGATCACCAATCCATTTTAACATGGATAACGGCATGAGGTTTATACTTGCTCCAAGATCCAGTAATGCCTTCCCCACAGGAAGAGCACCAAATGTAACCGGGATAGTAAAACTACCCGGATCTTTGGTCTTATGAGGCAAAGATTTTTGAATTATGGCACTACACCCGGCTTTTAGTTCCACAGTTTCATCTTTGAACTTTATTTTTTTCGTCAACAAGTCATGAACTTGGCATATGTGGGCATTTCCTCCATAGCTTCCATAAATGGTACATTTATTTGAAGCAATTTGAAAATGTCTAGAAACCTAGCATATTGCATTTCCTTCGTCTTCTTTGATGGATGGACAGGATAAGGAACCTCCTTCACCTGAGGTACTCCATCCATCTTCTCTTTGACCTCAACCTTGTTTTTGATTTTGTATTTTTTCTTTTTCGATATTTACATTATTTTTCTCCTCACTTCTTTCACTTTCACTTTCCTTCTCTACCTCTTCTATGGCCACCTTTTCAATTCCTCCTTCCACCTCCTCGGGTTCATTCAAATGATCCCCTATTCCTTTACCAATCTCCTTACCACTCCTTGTGACAATGGACTTGCATTGCTCTTTAGGATTCATGGTGGTATTAGTGGAGAATGGAGTAGTGGTAAGCTCTGCCAATTATTTAGAGATTTGACCAACCTGTGTCTCAAGATTCCAGATAGACGCCTCAATGTTTTTCTGGAAAGCTTCATTACTTTGGTGATTAGCCAATGAAGCTTGGATAAATTTATCCAAGGTGTCTTCCAATTTGATGGTGCTCTCTACCAATGGAACAAATGGCGGCCTATTAGATGAATTCGTTGAATTTTTCCAATTCGTTTGACTCTGTCCTTGAGGATTCTTCCACCCTTGCATTCCAGAATTGGAAACAGTTGACTTAAAGGGTGAAGAAAAGAAATTTCCTCTTGATTGATTATTTACAAAATTCAACTCCTCATCTTTTTGGCTAGAGGCATGCGGACATTGAGTGTATGAATGAGCTTCACCACACAATTCACATGCTCCTATTTGAGCTTATTGGTTTACTACTTGAACTTGTTGCGGCTTTGGCACTAACTGAGTAATAGCTTGACTCAATAGCTCAATTTGCTGAGTCATTAGCTTATTTTGTGCCAAAATAGCATCAGAAGAATTTAATTCCAGGACAACCTTGGGCTTTGAGACTTGGCTTCTGGGCTGATTCCCAACTTTATCACTTGCTGTCATAGAAGTGATGATTTCCATTGCAGTAGGTACATCAATGGTTTTCACTGACCGTCCAGCAGTTGCAGTGACATGGATTGTCCATTGATGGTTCAATCCCACACAAAATATATTCAGCTTCGCAACATCGGTCAACCCATGATTTGGACACTTTCTCAACAACCTTTGGTACCTTTCCCAAGCCTCGTGAAATGCTTCATCTTGCCCATGCTTTAAAGTAGATATTTCAGATTGCACTTAAATCATTTTAGAAGGAGGAAACAACCTTGTTAAAAAGGCCTCTTCAGCCTCACTCCATGTGTTCAAACTTTGACTCAGAAGAGTCTTGAACCATTCCTTAGCATCTCCAATAAGTGCTAAATGAAATAATTTCATATAGGCATCTTCAACACTTGATTCATCCAAGCCCGTAGTCGCTACAAGATCATAAAAGGTCTCCAAGAAATTATGCGGATCCTCATGATCTTTCCCTGTAAACTGATTATTTAGAAAGAAATTGAATGAGATTATACCAATATGGCTTAATCTCCATTTGTTGAGCAGTAGGGGATAAGACAATACTGGACTGATTCCTTGGACCTTGAGGAATCACATAGTCACCAAGGACTACCACCGTCGTTGGATTAGGAACTTCCGCAGCCATATCAAAAGTAACAGAATGTGTAGAGTTACTAGAGAAATCTGAGGAACTCTCTCCCTCCTTTTGTTCACGGTATTTAATTGCAGACTGACGTCTAGCAAATGCCTCGATTTCGTCAATATATACTAACTTTTCTCTTTGGCTTTTGGTGCGAGTAAGCATACAACAATATTGGAACAATAGTGATAGTTAGGTACAACTATACAAATAATTACAAAAACAATGACTATTCTCAGTTTTTACAAAACAACTCAAAACTTAAAAGAAATAAACAATCGTGCTCCCCGGCAACGGTGCCAGAAATTTTGTTAACATTTTTAATAGAGCTGGAAATGATTAACTCGTTTCAGTATAGTGACTATACGTGTATTGTCCTCAGGGAGCACTTGAATTTATTCAATAAAGAGTTAAGTTGACAAAATGTTCAAAAACATAATAAGTTGTGAATGGAAAATAAAAATGTGCTAAAAAGATAAACAAATGAAATAACAATTCACCTGGGATTGAGTTTCATTACTTAACCTTATTTCTTTCAATTAAAGTTAAATATTATAAGAAAAGCTGCATACTCAATGTCACAAGTGCAAATCCCTTTGTCACTTGATTCTAAGACACTAGTTTCTAGATCCCAATCCCTTGACACTTTAGGAACTAACTCTTACATTAACCAGAGTATATTCCAATCATAAGCACTTCCATCTATCTCTAGACTGAAGGTTTTATGAGAGTTTTTCTCCAAATCCATTTATAAACCTGTTTCCCAACTGCACAAATAAACTTACACATGGCAAAAGGTGATCAAGATTAAATCAAAAAAAGAAGAACAGAAGAAGAACTCCATTTCATATATATTATAACTAGAAATTGAAAGAAACAAGAGACAAAGTAATTACATTGAATCCCGGCGGAAAGCTTAGCCTAGCAAGGCCATGAACTTCAAGAATTAAACCTAAGAGTATTAGAACTCTGACTAAAGCACTATAGTTTGTAGTTTATTTCTTTACAATTCAATATATCTCATAACTTGTGAAGGGCTGTATTTATAGGTGTTTTGGGCAGGGTCTGGCGCTCGAGCGCCCTCCTGGTGCTTGAGCGCTGGCCTTACACGTGCTGGTTAATGAGCATATTTGCCTCGTTAATGCGTCTGGTGCTCGAGCCCTGGTGTGGAGCTCGAGCGGCAGGCTCGTAACTCTGCCAGAAAGGATCCAATGCTCAACGTATTCTTGCGCTCGAGCCCTAGTGTGGCGCTCGAGCGCCAGACTCATAACTCTGGCAGAAGGGATCCTATGTTCCTCAGCTTCCAGCGCTCGAGCCTTGATATGGCGCTCGAGCGCTGGCCTCTTATATGATCCAACAACTTGATTTTCTTATTTTGCTTCCAAAAACACCTGAAAATACATTTCTAAAGTTAGAAAATTTATTATTACTACCTAGTTACTCTTAAACTCACAAAGTAAAGAATAGAGGTGAATACTTACATAAAAACATGTAATTTCTAGAGAAGAGAAGTGCAAATCCTTTATTAAATAAACACTAATTTGCACTTATCAGTAAGCAGAAGATAGCCTGACATCCACCCCTTGTAACTGCATAAACTCTTTCAAAAATTTGCTAACAAATACTAGATCATGATCACTGGTGATGGAGTGTGGAAAACCATGTAATTTAAACACATTGTCTAAGAAAACTTGAGCTACATCACTTGCGGTGTAAGGATGTTTGAGACCCATAAAGTGTGCTGCTTTGCTTAGTCTATCAACTACAACTAAAATGTATTGCTTATATGCTGCAAAATCTGATTAGGGATAGGTAGTGGTTGAAGTAATCTAGGATATGCTGAGGTATCATACTTGCATTGCTGACATGTTTGACATTGTTGAACGAATGATTGGATATCCTTACTCATTCCACGCGAATATATTACTGATTTAGCCCTTTGAATGGTAGCATTTTTCCCTGAATGACCACCAGCTGGTGTAGAATGGAGCCATTCCATGATCTTTTTCCTAAGAACCATGTCCCTTCCAATCACTAACCTCTGTTTCCTTCAAATTCCATTAGTTTCACTAACCACTTCTGTTGAAATTGTGTTGCCAACCCCTGGTCCAAAATGTATTTTAAGCTTATGTGATCTATTCTAATGATAAAAGGCTTGTTCAACAGGTAATGTCTCCATTTATGCACTGCAAAAACCACAGCTAGCAATTCCTTCTCATATGTGGATAATGACTGCGGTTGTTTGTTTAATGCTCTGCTGATAAAAGTGATTGGATGATGCTCCTGCATAAGGACACCACCTATCCCAATGCCTGATGCATGCACTTCCACCACAAAGGTTTTATCAAAATCTGGAAGAGCCAGAACAGGTGTGTTGATCAGCATGTCCTTCAATGTCTGAAAAGCTATTTGAGCTTTTACTGTCCATGCAAAATTGTCATTCTTCAACAAATCAGTGAGAGGTTTGGCAATGGAACCATACCCTTTCACAAAACGCGTGTAATATCCTGTAAGGCCTAAAAATTCTCGAAGCTGCTTGAGAGTTGTTGGTAATGTCCAATTCTTCACAACATCAATCTTTGAAGGATCCGTGGACACTCCTTCTGCAGAGGTAAAATGTCCCAAGTATTCTACTCTGGAAACAGCAAAGAAACATACATTTAGATTTCCCTGAAAATAGTTTGTGAAATCTCATTGTCTCAAGGACCTGCTTAAGGTGAACCAAATGGTCAGCTAATGAATGACTATATATGAGAATGTCATCCAAGAAAACAAGCAAAAATTTCCATAAGTAGGAAGGTAGATGGAGCATTGGTTAAGCCAAAAGGCATTACCAAATACTCATAATGACCCCCATGTGTTCTGAAAGCTGTTTTATGAACATCATTAGGATGCATGCGCACTTGATTGTAACCAGATCTTAAATCAATTTTGGAAAAGATGCAAGAGCCATGAAGTTCATCTAACAAATCATCTACCAAAGGAATAGGAAACTTATCTTTGATTGTGATTTTGTTGAGATCTCTATAATCAACAGAAAGTCTCCAAGAGCCATCCTTTTTTCAAACTAAAACCTCAGGGCTTGCATAAGGACTAGTGCTAGATCCCTGACTTTACATATTCATTCACTAATCCATTAATGACATCCTTATGCTGTTTAGCATAACTGTAAGGTTTCCTATTAACAGGATTGATACCCGAGAGTAATGGAATTTGGTGATCATGGTTGGGTCTGTGAGGAGGTAACTCGTGGTTCTTGAAAAAGATCATCATAATGTAATAGGAGAGAAGACACAGCAGCATCAGATGTGGAATTGTGTCCATGTGTTTTAAAGGAATGCAGCAATGAATTTTCTTCTATGCATAACTGCATTAACAAATGAACTCCTCCAAGTAATATTTTTCCTATTTGTTGCCTCTTTACTATTTTCAAATATTGGGTAGAAGCACCTATGAGCACATGCCTCCTACTCTGCACAAAAAATTGCATACTTAGTTTGTCAAAATTCCAAGTAATATCCCCTAAGGTGGCTAACCATTCTATACCAAGAACCAAGTCACAACAACTTAAAGGAATTAAAAGCATATCAGAACAGAAAATAGTATGCTGAATGTTCCATTTAATGTTCTTCACAATGGGAGAAGTTTGTAATTTATTCCCATCTGCAACCACAACACTCATACCATCCACATCCTTAATCATGCAGCCAAGCCTTTTAGCCACATCAATGTCCATAAACTAGTGTGTGGTGCCACTGTCAATGAGATTATGCAGGGGGTGCTTTTGACAAAAGCAAGTGACCCTCATTGATCCGAAATTAGGAACACCAGTCAAGGAATGAACTGAAATCTGTGGTTCATCAAGGTCTTGTGGATCCTGGATAAACTCCTCCTCAGGTTCCTCTTCCCTAACTGGATCATCAATTTCAAGGTCTTTCTGCCATAAATGCAGGTGTTAAACTCTTCTAGGGGTGCCTATTATAAGAGTTAACAGAAGAAGATACAACAGGTGCAGATAAAGGTGTTGGAAGAATTCCATTGGAGTTAGCTATAGATTTCACTAGTTTGGGGAACCATGCTGCTGGTTTAGATTGAGAGCTTAAAGCCTCATACATCTTGGCCAGAGAAAACGCGCGTCTCATCGAATCTGGTTGAAACATACGAACCATCATCTTGAAATCCTTCTTAAGCCCACCCAAGAAACAACTTAAGGTATAATCCTCAGACAATTCAAGTCGAGAAACAATGGCATCAAAAGCCTCATGGTATTTTGTGACAGATCCTTGTTGCCTGAGATTCATTAGCTCTGCCATAGGTTCATCGCAAACCGAACCAAACCTATTCACCAACATCATTGCATACTCTTTCCAAGAAGGTAAAGAATGACCGGTCAGAGATTTGGTGAAGGCCATATGCCATTGCAGTGCTTTGCCATCAAGATGCACAAGAGCCAAACGACCTTTAACTTCCTCGGGAGTATTATCAATCAAGAAGTAATTCTCACATTGATATATCCATTGATTAACGTTTTCACCGTTGAATCTGCGAAAGTCAATGCGCGCAAGCCTAGTACCACAAGAATAATGGTTGGTGCTATGCGATTCCTCGCGAAAGGAATTCCACACAGGGAGCTCCACGTTCGTAGGCCCAGGTTGATTCTTGCTCCAATCTTGAAGTGTTTGTAACATGGACTCTTGCATTGTTTGCTGAAATGACGCAACAAGCTCCATAAACTTTGCATCCAAATGCGCTGACAGCTTGCCCTACAAACGTTCCTCTAAATCTTTCATAGCTTTTTGGCTGCGCGTAGAGTCTGCCATGGAAGGTAAGGGCTGATACCACTTGATAGAGTAGGTTAGGGATGACTCTGAGAACCTAGGAGAGGTAGGGAAACTCAACCCAGAAGAGAATCCGAACACGATGAAGGAGAAGGAAGATTACAGAACAGAGGAAAAAGATACTGAATACTTTCATTCATATTTGAATTATGGTTTATAACCCTTATTTATACAAAAGGTAACTCCTTAAACACAGGCCTAACCAGCAAAACTGAGTTGTTACATTATTATTAATAAATTGCTAATAAGTCCTCCTTGACTTATTATCAATTTGTTACAAATTGCTTACTCCTCCTTAGTCCCTATCACACGCCGTACAACCACCGCTGCCGTCCAGCCACTGTTGGTACGCTGTCCAGCCACTGTTACCACACCATCGCGCCACCATCGCGCCCTACGCTATCACGGTTCGTACACTGTCCAGCCACCATCGCGCCACCGTTGGTGAGCGTATGTTTCAATTTCTCTTGCTGTTTTTCTCGCTGAATCAACTAAATTATTTGTCTGGTTTGCTTCGGTACTCAACTAGAGTGGGTTGGTTTTGGATTGTTTGGTTGATTTTGGAATTTTGAGGTGTTGCTTGCTATGTGTTTGATAAAATGTTTGTACTAAAAAGTAGTCTATTGATTTTGAAATTATTTCTTTGCTTTGCTCCTCGTTAAAGGAATCATATATATGCATAATTAATAACTCATAAAAGTTTCTATCCTCTTGGTTGATTTTATTTTATTTTTGCACACCTAAATGCAAGATGAGACAATCCTTGTATCAGGTATCTTCAAGATATTCAACAGTTCAAAATTGGAAATAGAAGCTGTCTATCACGTGCTCTGTTACTAGATATTTGATCTTAATGGTGAACCTGATTTGTGAATGAGTTTTGGTCCTTAATCCCCAGAAATAATGATAACATAAGTATAGTCTATAGAATAAGATACAAAAATTGTATAGGTTGGTAATCATCTTTATAAATATATTATATCATATCTTATTCTGGCAATTTCAAACCATGACAGAAACTAAGAAAATTAAAATTAAAAATTAAAAATCAAAGTCACGTTGAGTATAATTTAACATCTAAAAATAAAGTATTTTATTTAATAACAGCATTCTCAATCAGAAGACAACAACAAACCAATATAACATATACATGATTAGTGAAACTGCAAAAAACTAGATTACATAAAAAATACAATATCAGTGGAATAACTTGGTAGCCGTACATAAGTGGTAGCAATTTGCATTGATCTTATTTTTAAATCTTCTTCATAAAGAGGGAGCATCAATGCCATATCCAACTTATGTGATTAGTGAAGTGAAGAACATCTGATCCACTTCAGCTTCTACATCTGATCCATTAGTAGACTACAATATTATGACCCTTGATTTATTGTTTTTATTTGTTCTTTCATTTTATTGTTTTCCCTGCTTATAAATTTTTTTATATTAACATTTTATAACCATCTGAAACTTCTCAGTTTCTTTCTTGCTACCAGACAAGCTTTCTTTGCAATTAATATTTTGTTTTTCCAAGTTCGCAGTGATATTTTATGGCTGATTTATGAGCTACTTCCGGTAGTATTACTAAAACCACGTAGTGGTATTTCATAATTTTCATTATCAATATCCTCTTCACAAAGTACATTATAGGGTGACAATAGATCTTCTCAATGCATGTAATTTTGCTCACATGAATGCAATTGAAAGACCTTATTGACATCTGTGAGAGTTGCTAATCTGTGACGCGAGTTCATTTGATGACGCTCATATTGTGAATAGTTAGGAAATTAGGAGTTCATTTTGTTAGATATACATTTGGAACCATTTAGGAGTTCTTATGTTAACTAGCTACTTACCTAGCTTTATAGAACTAACTTAGATTAGCTTTTATGCTATGTTAACTACTTAATTAGAATATATATATATATATATATATATAGATTTTTGTAATTAAATTTGTTTATGGTTCTGGTTTTGTTTATCTGGTGGCTCTATCTATTTTTGCTTAAAAACAAGTCTGATATCGTTTGTGTTTCCTCTAAAAAAATGCAGGATTTTTCCAATCGGTTAATGGAATAACTGATGGGAATAATAACACTATTTTGTTAACTTTTCCAATCGGTCACCTGAATATATGTGAGGGGAAAATGTTTTTCCAATCGGTTATTATTGCAAAATAGATTGAAAAAATAATACTATTTCCAATCGGTCATCTGAACATGTGATGGAAAAACTCTTTTTTAATTGGTTATTGTTGCAAAACTGATTGGAAAAATAATAGTATTTCAAGTCAAAAGCACAAATTTTACGAATGGTTGTTTATTAACCGATTGGAAAAGTATTATTCATGTTGATTCAATAAACTGATAGAAAACCGTTGATTATTCACATCGCCAGAATTCAGATTGGATGAAGAATCGGTTGGAAAGGTCTAAATTAACCGAGACACTAAATTGGTTATCAATGAATTTATGAAGTAATTTATTGACGTTATAATTCTTATGGGAATTAATTTGATGATAAAAATCTATCAAGAATTAAATTAATAATGAATTAATTTGTATAACATATTAATTAAGTAATTAGATGTGTGATTTCTAATGTTGTTAATTTTTGAGGTACAAATTTCATATCAGTTTAAATCGTTAAAAGCTAATTTTTAAGTTTTCTAAATCTTTAAGGGCCTAATTTAATATCAAAACAATAACAAAGATTAAATTACGCATCACAGAATTTTTATAACTTAATAATTAAATAATTAGATTAGTAATTTGCAACTTTGTTAATTTCTGAGAGACTAATTTTATATTAGTTTAAATCCTTAAGAACTAATTGTTAAGAAAATTTTAAAGTCTTATAAATATTTTTGGGACTAATTTGATATCAAAAATATAATAGGAGCTAAATTAATTATTTGTGATTTTTTATAACAATAATTAATATATATTTACATGAGTAAATATTAATAATTATTTACACAATTAAGTTTGCTTTATTTCCGAACGAATTTCACATCTATATGTGTTGATGGTTATATTTTATTCTCATGCTTAAATAATGGAATTGATGATTCCAAGTATAATGTAAGTATAAAAGGTGTAATTATGACTCGATAGTATTAATGAAATTATTTTAAGGATATCATTAACTCTACATATAAGAGAGAATTCTTTTTATATTTGAAAGACGTCAATTTTTAATTGTCATTTCTTTTGTCATCACAATTACAAGAGCCAAGGGCAATCGCTATCATCAAGTAGTGTTGGAATATTTCTTCGAAGGCTGACATTTATTCATGAATAGTTTTATGTGGCTACATTAAGAATAACCAATAGAAAATGATTAAAAATTCATATATATTAAGGATGGACTAATAGAGCGCTCAAACGTAAATACAAAGGTTGTCTACTAAAATGTATTTCGAAACATGTATTAAAGCTTTGCAATATCACATAGGTGAATTTTCAATAGTGCATGAAATTTTACCTTAGTTTTTTATTTAATTTTAAATTAAAATTAAAATTGTTGAACTATGCATTCATTATAAATGTTTAATTTAACGTCTAGATGTCTTAATGTTATATTCTAAAAATATGTTTTATTCCTCTGATTATTATACTTTATACTTCAATATATGCATCGGGTAAATTTTATAAACTTCATCTTCAAATTAATTTTAAAGATTCGTATTCAAAGTTAATCATTTTTATTTCTTTTACTTCTGCGCATTGCACGGGCACTATTCTAGTTGTCAAGAAGTTTAAAATTATATTTTTTATTTCAAAGAATTTTAGCAATACATGAGAGCAATCGAGGATTTAACAATTCCTAAGAGCAAAATCATCTCTTTAAACATGGTCATTTGATATGGTAATAAAAGATAAGCTAATAATAATAAGGTGAAAATATTTTATGTATAGAGCTTAAAGTAATTTGTTTATACTTATATATATAATTTTACGAATTGTGTGTGTATATATATATATATATATATATGAAGTAAGTGATGGAGGTTTTCAATTGTATGAGGATGAAGAAGTATAAATTAATATTAACATTATATTAATATTTCAAAATTTTATTTATTCTATGATTTATTTTATTTTGGAAATATTAATTTAATGAGAACTTTCAAGTCTATCGAATTTAATATTTAATTTGGTAAGAAAGTAACAAGGATGTTTCATATGGATCTGTGTTAAGTAACGTATTTTCCTTGCATGTTTCAAATTTCTCTTTGTTCTTTATCATCATAACTTTGACCATAGGTTATTTTTATTTTTAAAAAATTACACTACAAGAAATATAGCTATTAGCTGCGCCAAATTAGGCGCGGTCTTGATCCGACGCAAATTAGCCGCGGCCAGCGGAAGCTAAATTTTTAAAAAAAATTTGTTTCCCGGTTTGCCGCAGTCAGGGCGCCGCTAATATTTGCGGCGGCTGCGACACCGCTAATTTGGAACGGTATGCCACGTGGCGGCTCGGCATTGGACATGGAGGCGGTGGTGTTTGCGGTGGCTGGTCTGCCGCTATCGATAACGGTGGCCAGCCCGCCGCTAATGTGCGGCTCGGGTTCCGTTCCACGTGTCGAATCGGCACTGGCCGATTTAGCCGCAGTCGCCCGCCGCTAATTTGGCGTGCTACGTGTCGAGTCGGCATAGGCCGGTTTTGCTGCGGCCGCTTGCCGCTATTTGTAGGACGCGGCCCGCGCCACGTGGCGACTCGGCATTTGCCGCGGCCGCCCGCCGATAATTTCAATCTATGAGGGGACTGCGGCGCGCCACGTGGCGGATCTTTATTGGCCCGATTTGCGGCATCCGCCCGCCGCTAACCCTTATAGATCTGTTTAAATTTTCTTTTGTTTCCCTCTCTTCATTTTTCTCTCCTTCCCACTCGCCGGATTCGCCGCATTAGCCGCGCGCCGCCACCACCAGTCCGTGCACCGCAACCACCGGTCCGTGCGCCGCCACCACCGCTCCACGCCACGCCACCGCCGCTCCGCTCCGCCACCACCACAACCTTCCCTCTCATCTTCCCATTTCTTTCTATCTCCACCCACCACCACTCACCACCACCACCACCCACCACTACCCACTCATCACCACTACCCACCCACCACCACATCCACCACTACCCACACACCACCACCCACCACAACCACCACTACCCACCCACCACCACCATCTCTATTTTTAGTGTAAGCTTTCTTATTCTCCTATTAGCTAGTGAGCTTCATTTTAAATTTTTAAATTTGGTTCCCAATTATAGCAATTATGTAGTGATTAAAAACTAGGGATTAAATTAGGTAGTTTTATTTGCAATTAGGGATTTAGTGGTTAGAAATTGATAAATTTGTTGATTAGTACTCTAATTAGCTATTAGGGATTAAATTGGAGTGTTTAGAAATTAGGAATTAATTAAATTGAGTGGTGTAATATATATGTACTTAGGGATTGAATTATGATTTTAGTTTAGATTGATAAATATTTATACTTTAATTTGTAATTAATTAAGACTTGATGCATGTTTTTGAGTTAGGGATTAAATATATTTTTTTATGAATTGAATTTAATTAATGTGTATGTATAAGTAGAATTATGTTTATTGTATTTGATGCTTAATTTCATTTGTCTAACTTAATTTTATTTGGTGTGCATTGACTGATATTTGCGTGTGTTTAGTGTTGGTTAGTTAATAGGTTTGTATATATATACATGTTTGATTTTAGGTTAATTGTGTAATTTTATTCTTGTGAATTATGAGTTAAAGGTGACTGTTATCTGTGAATGAGCTGATTTTTTTTTTGGGAATTCTAGTTTTTAAGCTGTTATGCTGCCGAAATTTCGCTAACTAGTGTTAAATACACTGGATGCATGTGTAATGCAGAAAATGGATCGTGCTTGGATGTATAATAGGGTTGGATCAAATAGGAGGTATTTAACTAATGAGTTTTTAAGAGGGGTGGAAGAGTTTATGAGGAAAGCAATGGAACAACCTTCGTACATGTCTAATAAGTTGATTAGATGTCCGTGCATTAAATGTAAGTGCATGAAATACATTAACGAGAATGAAGTCAGGCATCACTTGTATAAGGATGGGTTTAAGCCTGCGTATTTCATCTGGACTGAACATGGTGAAGTGGATCCTGATGAACCATTTGATTTAGGAGGTGCATCGTCTAGTGGTGTAGAGTGGGATGAAGAGAATCAGTTTGAGATGATGAACCAAATGGTCGATAACATGTTCAGACCAATTATTGATGGAGATACATGTGGGATCAACCAGCCTGTAAATGAGGAGCCTAACGCTGAATGTCGAAGGTTTTATAATATGTTGATGGATTCTAACAAACCAATTTATGAAGGCTGTAGTCACTCAACCTTGTCCCTCGCAATGGGGTTGTTAAGTGCTCGAACTACTTGGCATGCTCCGCAAAAATGTATTGATTATTTTGCAGATATGCTTACAGAGGTATCACCCACTAATGACAATATACCGAAGAGCTTTTATGAAGCAAATAAGTTGGCGTCCAAGTTTGGGATGAAGGTTAAGATGATAGATTGTTGTTGAAATGGATGCATGTTGTATTATAAGGACGATACATAATATACTACATGCAAATTTTGCAATGCTCCTAGGTTTGTTTCTAGACCTCCAGCGATGACCAAGCATAAAAAAATTCCTGTGAAGAGGATGATGTACTTTCCAGTAACTCCAAGGTTGCAAAGGCTGTATGCGTCTTCCAAAACTGCGAGTCATATGAGATGGCATCATGAGAATAGCTGTGTTGATGGTGTTCTTCGTCATCCGTCCGATGGAGAAGCATAGAAGCATTTTAGCCAGTGTTATCCAAATTTTGCTGAGGAGCCAAGAAATGTTAGGCTTGGTCTATGTGCTGATGGATTTACACCGTATATACAAGCTTCTGCACACCCGTATTCATGTTGGCCTGTCATTCTTTTGCCTTATAACCTTCCCCCAGAGATGTGCATGACCAAACCATATATGTTTTTGAGCTGTCTCATTCCTGGTCCACGAAATCCCACTGTGAAGATAGATATATTCTTACAGCCATTAATAGATGAACTTCAGCAGTTGTGGTGTCATGGTGCATTGACATATGATGTGTCCACAAAGCAAAACTTTATGATGAGAGCTTGTTTAATGTGGACAATCAACGATTTTCCAGCTTATGGGATGTTGTCTGGTTGGAGCACGCATGGCAAGCTAGCATGTCCTTACTGCATAGACCAAACAAAATCTTTCTGGTTGGATTTTGGGAGAAAGCATTCATGGTTTGACTGTCATCGTCGATTCTTGCCGAACGACCATCCTTTCAGAAAGAGTAAGAGATCTTTTACCAGGAACAGGACTGAGGAAGATGATCCACCTATTATGTTGGGTAGTTCTTATGTGTGGGAGTTTGTAGAGCAATTTCCAAAGGTGGCAGAAACAGGGCCTCAAAAGTTGCCAGGGTTTGGGACACTTCATAACTACACTAAAAAGAGCATATTTTGGGATCTTCCATACTGGAAAGATAACTTGTTAAGACACAATCTTGATGTGATGCATATTGAGAAGAACTTCTTTGACAATGTGTTTAATACTCTCATGAATGTTCCTAATAAGACAAAGGACAACGAGAAGGCAAGGAGGGATTTAGAGAAACACTGTTATCGGAGAGAGTTGGAATTGGTCCGATAGTCAAACGGGAAAATGGGAATCCCCAAAGCAAGGTATACGTTGACCACCCAAGAAGAAAAGTTAGTTTGTCAATGGGTAAAAGAATTGAGAATGCCAGATGGTTATGCATCACACTTAGCTCGGTGTGCAGATGTAAACAAGGGGGTCATTTCTGGGATGAAAAGTCATGATTGTCATGTCTTCATGCAAAATCTAATCCCTATTGCGTTGCGTTCATTGCCTAAACTGGTGTGGAAACATTTTACTGAAATCAGTCAATTCTTTACGGATATTTGTTGTAGTTCAATAAAGGTTACTGACTTGGATAAAATGGAACAAGACATCTCGTTGATTCTATGCAAATTAGAGAGAATTTTTCCACCTGGCTTCTTTGATTCTATGGAACATCTTCCAGTTCACTTACCAAATGAGTTAAGACTAGGCGGCCCGGTACAATATCGGTGGATGTATCCATTTGAAAGGTATAATTGTATCTAACTTGGTTAAAATTTAATTATAATTATGTATCATACTTTTGCTCTCATTACTTTAAGACCTTTAACCTGGTGCCAAGTTCTGGTATTAGGAATGCCCAGGCGGTAGTGTACCAAGTTGTTCGTTGTCAATATTTAATAAGCGTAGACATCCAAGAGGGACTGTTAGGGATCGCTATCTAAATCCCATGGAATGGCGGTCTGCTCATGTACATGTGCTGATCAATTGTAGTGAAGTAAAATCGTACTTAGAGTAAGTCATAACATCCATTGACCCACTCACGTTTTTCATTACGGTATACAAGTATTGACTTATTTCAGTATGTCCTTATGCAGTATTTACCTACAGAGACATGGGATTGATCTTATGCATGAGGAGTTTCCTGAATGGTTTAAAGATTATGTAAGTTACAATTTGCTTACATTATTATTAGTGGCTATTACAATTGTGTAATGCTAATTGAATATTTTTGATTTACAGGTTCGTGATAGGAATAATCAAGTCTCTAACGAGGACTTAAGGTTTTTGTCTTGGGGTCCATTTAGGAAGGTTAAAACATTGCCAATGTATTTTGTGAACGGGTATAAATTTCACACAAAGTCGTGTAGTGTTGGTAAGAAAATAATAAATTGTGGTATATGCGTTAAAGGTGTCACACAAAGTGGTGAAGACAATTATTATAGTATACTGGAGGATATATTTGAGTTGGAGTATCATGGTCTGCCTAATACACTTTTCCTTTTCTACTGTGCATGGTATGATCCGTTAAAAAGAGGCACATGAATACATCCCCAGTATAAGATAGTAGAGATTAACTTGTGCAGGCAGTATCAACAGTTTGACCCATTCATAATTGCTCAAGAGGCTAGACAAGTGTACTATTTAAATTATCCATCCACGTGTGGTAGGGATTTACGTGATTGGTGTGTTGCGATTGCAACAAATTCAAGGGGTCACATACAAGTTGACGACATAATTGATGTTAGGGATAACGAAGAACCACCTTTTCAAGCTGTTGAACCTGTTCTTCCTATCATGGATGTTGAACGAATGGAAATTCTAGCTGATGGAGATTCAATCGATCGCGAAGTTGATCCCCTTCCAGACCCCATGGATGACGATGTGGATGAGGATAGTGATGATGTTGATGACAATAATGAGGAAGATATGGACGAAGATGATGAGGACAATAATGATGTGGATTACAATAATGAGGACGATTATAATGACTTAGCAGTTGATGACAATTATGTTAGCTATCTATAATATAGGTTAATTATTTAGACAAATGGTCATATCTTGTTTATCTGATGTTTATTATCTACAGATAGATGATATGCTTATTTCATGATTTTATCTACAGATGTCTTCTCAGCATCCAGGCAGAGGTAGCAAAGGCAGCCAAGCCCGCTATGTACGATTGGGTCAGTTGTAGAGTGAGCGTGATCGTAGGCAGAGGCAGACACCAATTCAAACGCAGGCTGATGAAGCACAACCTCCGACACCACGACCTCCCGCATCACAGCCTTCTGCATCAACACCTACCGATGGGATATTCATGATCCTGACTCCACGTTTTCGTCAACCATCTGGACCAGGGCCGCATATAGTTCCACCTCACGAGTCATGGGGATCTACTGACCAGAGAGATCGACAGGACGATTCTGATATTGATCCTGATGACTTCCAGCTCGATTCATAGTATCTGCAGCAGATGCAGGAGGATGATCGCGTTGCTGCTGATGCTCCACCTGATGATCCTGATGACTTACGACATGATCACGTTGGCCCTCGTGTGCATGCGTTGCCCAAATCGCAGTGGGAGCATGATAGTGGAGGACGGGTTATGCTTACTCCCACTGGCAAGACGTAAGTAAATTAATCTAATACCATTTATTGATTTTGTACATTCTATTTTTTTATTAACTCATTGTGCTTATCATTTATGTATTTATTTTTTTGCAGGTGGACACCTAAACAGGCAGGGGTCGGAGCAATTAGGGAGATATTCATGAAGGATTTCACTCAACCATGGACTTCTTGGGGGGTCATTGGTGAAGATGTACGTGATCGTTGGTTCAAAGAATGGAAGAAGAAAGTCACTTGGCCTCGACGTGACGAGAGGAAGATGAGGGAGGCATTCGAACGTGTTGGTTCGAAGCGCTTATCAGATATTTTTAGGAAGCAAAGGAGGAGTGGTAAGCGGCCTGATTGGATTGACCCAACAGTATGGGATGCCTTGCTAGAT
Source organism: Cyamopsis tetragonoloba (assembly GCA_037177725.1). NCBI lineage: Eukaryota > Viridiplantae > Streptophyta > Magnoliopsida > Fabales > Fabaceae > Cyamopsis > Cyamopsis tetragonoloba. The sequence goes on along the minus strand of CM074125.1, from coordinate 32,317,403 downwards.
CTTTGGGCAACTGGTGACTTTCAAGCCTTGTCCACTCAGAACAATGCGAATCAGGCTTCTACTAGAGGTGGGGTACTCCACACTACTGGGCGCGCCCCTCATCATGAGGTTGCTCAACAGATGGTTTGTATTGTGACTTTGATTTAATTAAGTGTATATTTTTTTGATATTTCCAATATTATTCATGTTACTAGATAATAATATTCCTAATATCTACTAGGATGTTGAGATTGAACGTCCCCCGGAGCCGCACGAGGTATTTGAGATGTGTCATACCAGGTCGTCTGGACAGTTGGTGGATCAGCGCTCTAGAGAGACACTTGTAAGTTTGCATCAAAGTAACTTTATTTATAATTGTCCTTACATGGAATTAGTACTTAATTGCAGATTGATTTTTAAATCACAGGATGCATTTAGGCAGACATTAGCAGACATTGAGTGAGGACCCTTCAGCCACTCAAGGTGATTCGAGATTGCCTACTTTGGTTGACGCCTGGCTGAGGTCTTCTAGAGGCAGAAGAAAGGGTCGTGTTTATGGAACTGGGGACTTGGCTTCCAATGTTTATCCAGGGTCTGCTTCCTTTACCGCTGAGTCTCGTGCATGGACTCGGGCTCAGAACAGGATAGATGATGATGATGATGCTAATGAGGACCCTAAAAGTCTTTGAGCTGAGGTCCAACACCTACGTGAGGCTGAGGAGGTAGGGAGACAAGAAATAGAGCGCATTCGGGAGGAACAGAGACAGGCACAGAGGCTGACAGAGGAGAGGGATAGACAGGCTAAGGAAGCATGTAGAAAAGAGATAGAGCGCCTTCATCAGACCCAGGAGCATCGGCTAAAAGAGCAGGAGGAACGATTGAGACAACAGAACATGGCTCAATTAGAGGAGTTCCAACTGCAATGGGAAGCTAGGATGCAGGCGTTTATGTCTACTATGCATGGGGATCATCCAGGGACCTCCAGCCAGCCTACACGTCGTAGAAATCCAGCACCTCCACGTTGTGATCCTGACCCGACCCAAGATGGTGAGTCTGTTCCTGATCCTGATGAGCAGCAGCAACGTCGACGTCGTCCACGCTAGTTTTATTAGTTTGTTTAAATAGATGGATATTTGGATTTATTTGACAGTGCTAAAATGTATCCTTAGTATTTCATGCACTTTATTTCATTCTATGTATCAGTTTTTATTTATCTATTATTATTATAATTATTATTTCGTTTTAGATGATTATTATTATATTGTTTAATTGATAATAATATATCGTATTATATTTATAAAAAAAAAGAAAAAAATAAAAAATATTAGCGGCAGCTCAGCCGCCGCAAAATTAAAAAAAAAATCCCAAAACATTAGCGACGGCCGGAGCCACCGCAAAAAATATTTAATAAAAAAAAAATTAGCGGCGGATGGGCCGCCGCAACAAAAAAAAAATAGCGGCGAACGGGCCGCCTCAAAAAAAAAATAGCGGCGGACGGGCAGCCACAAAAAAAAAAAGCGGCGGCCGCCTCGTTGCTATTTTGACACCGTTCTTCCTCGCCTTTTTAGTGGCGGCCTTTGGGCCACGCTAAGCATTAACGGCGGCCTAGCCGCCGCAAAAAATTTGCTTCCAGCTTATTAGCGTCGGCCTTGTTTCCGCCGCTAGGCCGCGGCTAACGCGAAATTAGCGTCCATTTTTTCTGTTTAGCGTCCGCTTATTGCCGCGGCTAATGACGAATATTCTTGTAGTGTTATAATAATCTTTGTGTTTGAATTTAATTAATTAGTTTATTTCATATATCGTTCTTCAAGAAGATGCCATAATGGTGGTGTATAAGAGTTGTGAAAATGGCGCCATAACCAACAAACCTGGTAGTGATTATATTGCGCAGAAAGAGTCGAAACGAGGACAGAAAGTTCTATCCCACGAAGATTGAGCGGCATAGTTCTAAAGCCAATGACTTTCTTTGGCGACAAAGACGAAGCTACGAAGAGCGTAAGAAAAAGAAGTCGTGATGCTCATTTTGGTTTGTTCAACGAAAGAGACTTTCAAGCCATCTTAACTTTAAACGCATCTTTGACGCTTTCAAAACTCTCTGAACTTCAATCTATAGCGACGGTGATAATATTAATTTTTCATTTGCTTTTTTTTTTATTAAAAATTAAAAGAATTGATTCATAAGGAGCATATTTATTTTTTATTTTCGTTCCTCATTAATTATGAATTTTGAACTAGCCCATTCAATCTTCGTTGGACAGAACTTTCTTTCCTCGTTTCAAATCTTTTTGTGTCAATATAATCACTATCAAGTTTGTTGGTTATATTACGACGCCATTTTCACAACTCTTATACACCAACATTATGGCACCTGCTTGAAGAACGATATATAAAATAAACTAATTAATCAAATTCAAACACATAAAGATTATTATAAATTTTTAAAAGCAACAATAACCTATGGTCAAAGTTATGAAGATAAAGAACAAAGAGAAATTTGAAACATGCAATGCAAATATGTTACTTAACACATATCCTTATGAAGCATCATTGTTACTTTCTTACCAAATGAAATATATACATTTAAAAATTTGATTATATTATTTAATGACTTTTTCTTTGAAAAGGTAATTTTTAATTAGATAGAAGTGAAAGTTTTCATTAAATTAATATTTCCAAAATAAAAAGAATCACAGAATAAATAAAATTTTAAAATATTAATATAATGTTAATATTAATTTATACTTCTTTAAATTTGTATATAAATATAAACAAATTACTTTAATCTATATATATATAATTTTGATACCTTATTATTATTATTATCTATTTTTTTATTACCAAATAAAATGACCACGTTTAAAGAGATGATTCCTCTCTTAGGAATTTTTAAATCCTAGATTGCTCTCTTGTATTGCTTAAAATCTTTGAAATGAAAAATTATACTTTTCTTATTTAACGAACATTTTAATCTTCTTGACATTATGATAAATTGTAAATATAGACTTTAGTCCCACAAACAGCTTAGTCCGGGTCCCATGGGTTAGGGGCAGGGCAACCATAGCTAATATTGTATTATTTATATAGAAAAATAATGTTAAATTGGCCCCTAGTAACTGGCCCCCTTTTCCCTCTAGGGTTTTGCTCTTGTAAGCTTTTTGACCCTATTGACGGAGACTCATATCGGCAACTCTAACATTATGAAATCTCAACAAAAATGGTGGGCGCTCAAGCAAAATCTAATTCCCTTGTACAATGACTAGTTCATAAATATTCACAAACATAAGAGTGTTTAGTATAAAAACCAAATTAAAATTCTTAGCTTTCCCTAAAATATATCTTCACATCATATACAACAGTTGCAGTAGTGCCATTGGAGGGAAAAGTTGAGGGAAAAGATTATTTTGAACATTAGTCTTTTCAAATTGGAGAAAATCTTAAAGAAAAAATTATTTCGAACAAAAAAAACACTCATTCAATTTCCAGGATATATAACAACCAATTAATACAAAATTCTGCTCGATAAAAAGTATTATAAGCCTTTTCTCTAGGATTCTTTGTCTAGGTTGAAGTTAAATCTAAAAAACAAGGGGAAAACAAAACAACTTTAATTGAATCAAATATCAAATTGACCAAGAACAAAGAGACAAAACTATATATATAACAAAAAATAAATAACAAATTGGAGTTTAAAAGACATGGTGATCTTGTGAAGATAACAATGAAAGGAGTTGGGTACACTCACCGAGTAACAACAGTGGCTTCAAATGAAGAGAAGAAAATAAAATTAGAAAATGTGATCTGAAGAGAAGAGAGGATTTGTGTGAAACGCAGATTAAAGAGTACCAAAGAGAAGATGGACCTCAATTATTGTGGTTCTTCTATTTATATAGACCAATGCATATCAAGTAAAATTCTTTTGGTGATTAATCAAGTAAAAAAACTAATTACAATTTAATATGTGTTAGAATTGGATAAGATCAAATTTTGATAAAATCAAATTTATTGCCAAATCCTCATTTATATTTAAATCAATAAATACATTTCCACAATAGAATTTATCCCCTCTATACTTATTTATTAGTCCACTTGACAGTAAATAACACATTATTATTAGTTGTATAGTGCAGTGTTCATTAATACTCTGGATAAAGATAGAGGTATAATTGATAAAAATATAATTAATACTTTATTTAAAATATAACTAGACAAAAAAATAAGAGCAATTTTTTTTCTAAGAAAACAAATAAAAAAAGGAGGGAGTAAGAGATTCTTGAATACATAAATGTTTTAGAATAAATCAAAATTTGAGTGTTACCAACATGTTGTCGGATATAGTACACCCTCCATTTCTTTTTATTTGTAAGAATTTTGAAAATGACACAGAATAGAAAAGTTATTAATATTTTTAATTTCATAAAAATTATTATGTAATTTTCTTTTATACCCTTATTGGACTTTAGAATCATTAATTATTAACTACATGGTATATGTATAAAATAATAAATAAATATGGTATAATAGAAAAATGAGAATAAATACTTTATCTATTGTGAAAATAATAAAGTAGGAGAAATATGAGAGAGAAAGGAGAGAAAGGTCTAATAGAAAAATGAGAAAAATGTTTTCTCTATCGAATACAATATCTGAGTGCTCTATTTATAAGCATAGACTAGGCTCACCAACTAGAGTACAAGAGATAAATATAGGTCTAACAAACTATATGAGTCCAAGATAAATCCTCTAAGAGATAAACATTCCTAACAATATAATAGATAACTCCGTTAAGAGATATAAACATCCACTAGATAAATATAATACTCCCCCTTGGATGTCTGTCTCTTCTTCGAGGATGTGCCTCGTTAAAACCTTACTAAGGAAAACCCAGTGGGACAAAACCCTAATGAGGATGCTGCCTCATTAAAAACCTTGCTAGCAAAACCCAATGGGACAACGCCATAGTTAAGGGAAAAAGAGTGCAAAACATATTAACCCCCTCAAAACAATATTCTTCAAAACTTATTGAGCTGAATAATAATTCGATTTGCAATAAGATCTTCATGTGCTTTTACAAATAGTACGAGACCCGAACGTATACGGATGAAGGAAGGGGGGATACAAGTACCATCTCCTGTGATGGCTGAACCCCACCATCGGGAGGGTCACCTGAAAACATTAAACTAAGATCAACAATGCGTAAAGAGAATCGGGTGAACACCAAAATAGCAAAATGCAGACAACATATGAGTAACACAGCGACGTTTGGTTTGAGGACCTGCCGTAGTGACTCCCTGGACAACAACAATATGAGGGGTAGATTTCTTCTGCGCCATGCCGAGTAGCACCCCAACTTGTGCAGGTTGAGCAGACAATCCCATGGTAGCTTCCAGGATAGGATTTGAGGTGGTAGCCTTCCCTTTTCCTTTGGCATCTCGCTTGGAGGCACGCTGAGCAAAGTTAGCCATGATCTTAGCTGTATCAAAAAGACAAACATAGAATCAGAACAACAAGGAAATATAAACCCAGAATATAAACTGAAAACGAGATACAAAGTCGTACATAAACAAGCCGCTCAGTTGCAACGAGGAGCTCCCAATATATCTCTGCAATGAATGGGAATCCCGCCCTCCTTATCAAAGCTGCACAGCTTCTGAAATGTTTCTCGGTTCCCTTCTTCTAAGAAGTCGCACTCTAATTCGTAAATAGATAGCGACTTTTTATAATGATCATCAGTCCAGTAAAGAGGAAAAAGGGGCTTTAGTCTGGACTCATCCAAAATGGGACAGAATGGCTATGCCGCCGGGGAACCACTTTGACATAGTAATCCCAGTGCGCCTTAAATGAGTCTTTAAAAGGGGTGAAGAGATTAGGAATCTCAGTTTGATGGCGTAGAGACACCGAGGACCTTCTCCCACCGTGATAGACACCAAAAAAAAAAAGGGTAGAGGAATATGTCCAATTGTTATCCGAAGAGAAGACTTCAAACGCTTGCAAAAAATCCTATCCATTGAGATGAAGTTGGGTAGGAGCGAGATGTAAATTACGGAGAACTTTGATTTGAAAGTCGAAAAAAAGAAAATGAATCCTAAGTTGTTCCCAATAGGATTCGAACATCATAATATAAGAAGTCTCACCCTCGCTGGCAGGAGTGCATATCCTCTCGTTCTTTCATGGGATCTCCAGTTTATAATCGCAGGAAGGATCTGTCTTGGATATGGCATCGGTCGAGTTAGGACCAAAACAAAAGCATTTTTTCCAATGCTTCTCTACTTGTTTAAGCCGGGCAATGTCAGTAATAGAGAACTCTTCCTATATGATATAAGTAGGAGCCCACAAAAATAGCCCAATTCTCTTCAAGCTCATCAATTCAAGACGACACTCGACTGAAGTCTTTGAAGTACTGGGACCCTCGCCTCCTTGAGTTGAAGGCCCGGGATTTTTCGCATCTCTAGCTGGGGTCAAAATATTTTGGAATGATCTCGGAATGTTGGTCTCTTCTGGAACATGAGCTTCTTTTTCGAATGACTCCATATCTACATTATTAGAGGAAGTTAGTTAGATCCCGGGGAGGGTGAGCCAAAATTAGAGCAAGATGAAGGGAAATAAGCAGGATCAAATTCAGAATCAAGTGAATGCGACATAGAAGACGAAGGAGATTCATTATTTTTCGAGATACCCCCGAGAACCTGAGACTCTTTGGGTCCCTACATGGCCAGTAGGACAGCAGGAATAATCGAATTTGGAACCCGACCCTCAGAATCTAGTTCGTCAAAAAGATTAGTTTTGGAGCTATGTTCATCAGGAAGATTGGTTGAAGGAAGTTGGAGAGAAAAGGGTTCAGGGTTTAAGGTCCCGAAAGAACCACTGCATTTTGGGTCACAGATTCACCGCTCTCAGTCTTTCGAGAATATAATGGGTAGAATCAAAGATTTAGAATAATCAGGATTTGCAATGGAAAGTGTACCTCGAATGACTTACGAATCAATAGGGAGCAATGGTTTTGGATTTCTCCTCGCAATAGTGGAAAAAATTTTAGAATCATTTGAATCAGAAGAAGAACCACTTGACAATACGATGATTTTTCGGCCATTATAGAAAGGGGTAAACTAGACAAAAGAAAAAAAAACTAAACCCTAAAAGCAAAGAAGAACAATGCAAGATAATCAAAAGGGTCAACAAGGATCAAACAGTAAAAGAAAGAAAGAGCAAGAAACAGAGGAAGACAATGAATTACTTGATATTGAGCAAGAACTAGGAAATGGAATGCAATGTTGGAAATAGTTTTCCTTGAACCGAAGTCTGTGACCTTGTCACCAAGAATCGATGGAACAGGGGCAGAAGCTTGTTAAAGAAGATTAGAAGTTCGAAAAGGTTTTGGGGAAGCAAGAAGAGCACGAATGAGCAACTGATTTTTTGATTTCCACAAGTAAGAGAACAATGGTAACTCATGAAAAGGTAAAGTGAAAACTATCGTATCACATTAATGGGCGTGGGGCCTAAGACTGGGCACACTGATCGTGCACGTTACTTGATGAAGGCGCGTGCATGGTACGCTACAGAAGGGAGGACAACCGTTAACCCATCAAAGATGTCAGATAGTAGTAGACATTCAACAACATTGACAAGTCGGTACAGGTCCGACATGAAAGGCAAAATCGTAGACTTACCAAAAGGTAACTCAACGACTCGGGGGGCAACTGTTCTGGATGAAAATCAGAGTATCTCGGTCTCCTGTATCCATGTTGGACCAGGCATGACCAAGGCAATCCAAGTACCATTTCGGGATCTTTCTGGGATACCCAGTGACTCTCAAAAGCTGAGACACTAATTTCAGGGCCCAATAAGACCCGCAGTCAACCCTAATGCTCCTATACAAATACACACCTAAATGCATCATGCAAGGTACGTATTCACTCTATTATCAGATATAACCCTAATTCCACTATTGACTTAGAGCGTCGGAGTTCTTGCAGTTGTACCACCACTGCCGTCGGAGTGAAGGCATTGGAGCTGTGGCCATTCAGGCCTCCCAGTGGGAGTCCGTTCTAGATCACCTCCTATCCCCACTAGGTTAGATCATGAATGAATGTATCCAAAAAAAAGACAATGAAGGTTTTTTATTTTTCTTTTCATCAAACGGTCATTCAGGTAGAGGTTTTCAATAAAAATGGAAACGGAAAAATCCACCAACTAGCTCGTCTAATTTTATAATCCAAAACTTTGAATTTGAGAAAAAACGTTATTTTTTATTTACGTTCAATTTCTTTTATCGGTCAAACACACACACAAACTACAATAAATCTCCTCCTAAATCTACACCATTGGAGATCAAACCCCACACCTTGAGTTCCAAGAATTCCACCTTATTCCACCTCCTAATGTCATTTGAGCTACAAGCTCTTGACATTCAATCTTTTATCATGATGTTTGAGCTATAAGATAGAAGTCAATTTTTTTTATAGGCAAATGAACACTTATAGGATTTGAATCGAGGAGTTATTAAACTTCACTCCCCAACCATCAAATCGATTGAGTATCCAATAAATGTTATTTAAAAAAAATTGAATTTAAAGGATAAACTTACTGTAACATCCCAAAAATCCCTAAAAGACTTACGACTTAAGGGATTTAGTTACAAATTATAAAGAAAAGAAGAAGGAGGATCAGTTGCAAGTAGAGAGTCCAAAGGAGGGACCAAAAGGACTTATATATTCGAATATGAACAGCTATAATTGAATATGCATGATCCATATTCGAATATGGATGAGTCGTATTTGAATATGGACTGTGCATATTCAAATATGAATAGTGATATTCAAATATGGACTTTTCATATTCGAATATGGATGTGTCATATTCGAATATGAGGTCTGATATTCGAATATGGAAAGATGATATTTGAATATGGAAGTATGGAATTGATTACAGAAGCTTCATATTCGAATATATATTCGAATATGGACACCTAAGTCTATAAATAGGGGACTTGACCTCCACAGTTCACCATTTTCTTTCCCTCACACTATACTCTCTCAATCTTCTCTTCAAAATACCTCGCTAAACCTCTGTCACAAAGCAACAACACTCCACAACTCTCCATCTTAACATCCCTTCTCACAAGCACTCTTCGTGATTAAGGCTTCAAGGAGTGAGATTTGTACTCGAGGATAGGACGTGTTGAAGGAGGGAGTTGGAGATCGGGATTGGAGTTTGGAAGGGAAAAAGACTCTAGAAGATTCGAGGTAGCCCTGAAAACCCCAAATCAAAATACAAAGAGCCTTAGGGACAGGCTGTTAGGGATTTAGAAACATTATGTTTTAGGTTGTTTGATTTAGAATAATGTGTATGTTTGAGATTTGCATGCTATGCTTGTATGATGTTTGTGTTGTTTTAACATGCTAGTAGATGATGCATGATTAGGAATTTAATTAGAAATGTGAACGATGATGAATTCATAAGGATTGTATAAACAAAGGATTCCAGATGGTAATGTGACAAAATTGGGACTTTGAATTGGATGGATTTCATACTGTTTTAGAAATACGTCCAAGAGTTAGTATATTCAAATATGTATTCGAATATGGAAGGCCATATTCAAATAGATATTTGAATATAACACTTTTGTCACATAATATTCGAATATGGGATGTCTGTACTCGAATATGAGATTACTGGAATTCTTGGTTGAATGCTATGATATGAACATGGATGTTTGATGCATTAGAACATGTAATGTGAAATCAAACAAAAAGGAAAAAGTGGAAAATGCTTTCCCCAATCAACATTGGTTGAGTTATGCTAGAAGTAGACCGAGTAAGTATACAAAAGCATAAAAAGATGAGAATGTAGGGTTATCCCGAAAGGGGCAAATAACGTGAAGTGCTAGGCTATCCCGAAAACGAGGTAGATAGTCTAGTGCAAAGAGGCTATCCCAAAAGGGGTAGATAGTCCTTGGGCTAGCCCAAGAGAGAGTTGGTAACCCAGCAGTAGGATCCTTACCAGGACCATGATGATGATGAGCTCAACTGTGCATTTACTGTCGTGCACCCATGGTGGATTCCCGATATATAGGGTTTCCCGGTAAAAGACGAAAGAGAAGGAAAATGAAAGTATTTATGGCATGCATACATACTTAATTTGTCATTGCATACATATTGTGTGTGTTTGTTAGAAATTGAATTTAGGGCAGTTTTCCAGTTAGACTGGTTGTAATAATATATATATACTTTTTTCAATACCGATGGTTACTCAATTATATGTCGTACATATAACTGACGGTTACAGTATTGTAGGTGATACAGATTCGGATGGTGTCAGTGCCTAAGAAGACCCTAGCAGCTATATTTTGATATACTTAACTAGTCATTTGTTTTGTTGTATGGCTACTTAGCTGGACTAATACATTCTCTGGATTGTAAAGAGAACACAAACACTTTTATGTAAATATTTGTGTTTGTATATATATATATATACATATATATATATATATATATATATATATATATATATATATATATATATATATAAGTAATGTTTCGACTTCCACTGTTGTTTTAAATAAAACAAAAATTGATCTTAAAATCAAGGTGTTACAATTTGCTATCAAAGCAGTTTAGTCCTATCTGAACTGTGGTATCTGATATGTAACTTAGATAAATGTCCATAGAGATAAGTCCTGTCTTAACCTGAGGTGTTGATTGTATATGATTCATGATATTGAGCCTGATCAACTCGGTGTAGTGCGTTGTATGCAGGAAGACGTGGCAGGAAGACAACCTGGTAGACCTCGTTCTAATGCGACACCAACTCCGACTGATTCCTCACTGATACAACAGATGGCACAGGTCATGACTCAAATGTTGGAGGCATAAGTTCGGGAAGATCGTTATCAAAGTTTTCAGAGACATGATCCACCTACTTTTTCTAGGGGAAGAGATCCTATGGTAGCAGAGGAATGGTTAGATCAGTTAGAGGAAATTTTTCGAGTGACTAGATCTGGTGGACAAGACACAGTGGAATTGGCTACTTATAGACTTAGAGGGGAAGCATCATAGTGGTGGAAAAGACATCAAGAACATATGGAGGCAACTGGAGGTCATATAACTTGGGAGGAATTCAAGACCATTTTTCTGAACAAGTACTTTTCCTCTAATGTGAAGGACTAGAAGGAGATAAAAATTCTTACACTGCAGTAGGGTGAATGGATGAATATGTGGCAAGATTTGAAAGCTTAGCTCAGTTTTCGAACAATCTTCACAACCAACCTGATGAGGCATGAAAGACAAAAAGGTTTGAACAATGACTTAGGCCCCGAGGTCAGAAACTTGGTGATTACTCAGCAAATCTGGGAGTACCAGACTTTAATTTAGGCATGTCAACTTGTTGAACAGTCCTTGGCTACGGTGGCGGCTAGAAGACAATTGTTGTGGAAGCGTAAGAGGGAGGAAGGAAGCTCCAAGCGAGGAAAAGGTAATGAGGTTGATCATAAATGCAAGGGAACCATCCCGAAATGCATGACCTGCGGGAAGTTTCATAAAAGAGAGTGTTACAAGAACAAGAGGACTTGTTTTATATGCCAGGACATCTCAGTTGGAAATGCCCAGACAAATATTAGAAATCAGCCGAGGAGGATAAGAAGAAGAATCAAGTAAGAGGTCGGGTGTATAAGCTGACTGCTGAAGAGGTTAACCACTCTAAGGATCTTACCTAAGGTATGGGATTAATAAAGACAAAGCCTGTTAAAATCTTGTTTGATTCGGTTGCTACTCATTCATTCATTTCAGTAGACTGTGCACGACGAGTTTATTTTCCTGTATCCAAGCTACCCTAAAAAGTGTTAGTATTTACTCCCTCTGTAGAGAAAATACATACGACCACTATGTGTTCCCCAATGTTTCTAGATTACCAAGGCAAAACGTTCTATTGAGATTTATACTACTTACTGATGAAGGGATTAGATGTGATCTTGGGCATGGACTGGCTCAAAGCTCACAAAGTCAAGATCGAATGCGCCACCAAGACCATGCATATTCCAGACCGAGGCTTGGAGAAATACTGTACGCATCATCCTACTTTTGATCTCCATAATCTGTCTATGTGTGATGATGGTCCAAGATATTTAGTTGTCTGTGTAAGTGTGGTTAAGAATCAGTGAATGTTGATTCCTTCCCTAGTCCGAGACTTTCCGGAAGTGTTTCCTGATGACATCAAATCCCTGCCACCAGAAAGAGAAGTAGAGTTTTCGATTGAGTTAATTCCGGGAGCTGGACGTGTTTTTAATGCACCATATAGAATGGCACCACTTGAGTTGGCGGAAGTGAAACGACAAATCAAAGAACTAATGCATAAGCAGTTTATTCGACCAAGCGCTTTGCCATGGGGAGCCCCAGTGGTGCTCATCAAGAAGAAGGATGGGAAATTGCGCTTGTGTGTGGATTATCGAGAGCTAAACAAGTTAATAGTGAAAAACAAGTATCCATTGCCCCGAGTTGATGACTTGCTTGACCAACCAGGAGAAGCCAAGGTGTTTTCTAAGATTGATCTTCGGTTAGGATACCACCAAATTAGGATTAAGCTTGAAGCTATTCCTAAGACTGCATTCCAGACGAGTACGACCATTATGAGTACTTGGTAATGCCGTTCGGATTGACAAATGCACCTGCAATTTTCATGGATTATATGAACCGCATCTGCCGACCATACTTGGACAAATTTGTGGTAGTTTTCATTGACGATATTCTTATTTACTCCAAGACTGCTGAAGAACATGAAGAGAATTTGAGACTGGTGTTAGGAATACTCAAAGAGAAACAACTGTATGCCAAATCTGATAAGTGTGAGTTCTAGTTAGAAGAAGTCCAATTTCTTAGCCACGTAATTAATAAAGATAGTGTAGCTGTGGACCAAAGCAAAGTTGAAGTTGTGTTGAAGTGGGAACGACCAACAAATGTCACAGAAATCCGAAGTTTCCTGGGATTAGCAGGATACTATCGACGATTTATTTAAGTATTTTCTCAGATTACTATTCTGTTAACCAAGCTGACACGGAAGGGTATTCTGTTTGTCTGGGATGCCAAGTGTGAAGAAAGTTTCCAGTTGCAAAAGGAAAAGTTGACAACAGCAGTGGTGCTAGTGATTCCTAATCCGACAAAGAATTTTCAGGTGTATTGTGATGCATCTAAGCAAGCCTTGCAGTTTGTACTTATGCAAGAAGGACAGGCATTTGCTTACACTTCTCGACAATTGCAGCCACATGAAGTAAATTACATGATGCACGATTTGGAGTTAGCAGCTGTAGTCTTTATGTTGAAAGTTTGGAGACACTATTTGTACGGAGTTACGTTTGAAGTATTCAGCGATCATAAGAGCCTAAGATACTTGTTCAATCAAAAGGAGCTGAATCTGGGGCAGCAACAGTGGATGGAGTTCTTCAAGGATTATGACTTCAAACTGAAGTACCACCCAGGAAAAGCTAATGTGGTGGCAGATGCACTAAGTAGGAAATCTTTGCATGTGACAACTATGATTGTTCGCCAGATGAAACTCTTGGAGAAATTCAGGGACTTGCACTTAGATGTGTCTTGCTAAGATGGTAGCATTTTTATGTGTAAAGTTGATTTGAAGAATGCACTTCGACATCAAATTCGGGAAGCACAAAGATATGATCACGAACTCCAGAAGCTCAAGGAACAAGATGATTTCTCTATGACAGGTGATGGTATGATTTTGTTTAGAGACAGTGTGTGTTCCGAATCATGCCAAAATCAAGAAGACAGTACTTGAGGAGAGTCACAGTAGCCAGTAATTGGTACACCCTGGGGCTACCAAGATGTATCAAGACATGAAGAAGTTATTTTAGTGTCTTGGAATGAAGAAAGAAATTGCAGAATATGTGTCTAAGAGTCTCAACTGTCAAAAGATCAAGGTAGAAAACCAAAGACCCTCTAGACCGCTTCAACCGTTAGATATTCCAGAGTGGAAATGAGAATCTATAGCCATGGACTTTGTTGTCGGATTACCCAGAACGCCAACAAGACCCGACTCAATCTGGGTTATAATAGACAGGTTGACCAAGTCTGCTCATTTCTTGCCTGACAAGACTACCTACTCAGTGGAGAAATATGCCAAAGTGTACATTGCAAAGATAGTCCGACTACATGGGGCACCGATGAGTATAATATCAGACAGAGATCCCAAGTTTACTTCTCGTTTCTGGGGAGCGTTGCAGAAGGTTTTTGGGACTCGCTTACATTTGAGTACTTCACACCATCCCCAATCTTATGGGCAGTCCGAAAGAATGATTCAGACTCTTGAGGACATGATGCGAGCTTATGTATTAGAAGAGGGTGGTGACTGGGGAAGATACTTGCCACTGGTATAACTTTCCTATAACAACAGTTTTCATTGAAGCATAGGCATGGCACCCTATGAACCACTCTACGGGAGAAAGTGCCGGTCACTAGTGTGTTGGTTTGAAACTGGAGAAAAGTTACTATTGGGGTCGGACTTGGTGCAAGAAACAACCGATGGGATTAGGCATATCAAAGAAAGGTTGAAGAGGGCCCAAGACCGTTAGAAAAGTTATGCAGATCAACGGAGGAAGCCCTTAGAATTCGAAGAAGGAGAGCATGTGTTTCTAAAAGTTACACCTTATACTGCTGTTGGGAAAGCGATGAAGACGAAGAAACTTCAGCCTCATTTCATTGGTTCTTATCAGATTCTCTGAAGAATAGGACCTGTTTCTTACCAACTAACTTTGCCTCCTTATCTTTCCAACCTTCACGATGTGTTTCACGTATCTCAACTCCGAAAGTACGTCTCTAATCCCTCCCATATTTTAGAAGAAGACAACATTCCGTTGAAGTCGAATACCTCCTATCGGGTGGAACCTGTGAAGATTCTAGACCGAGGGGAGAAAACCTTACAGAACAAGGTGATCCCATTGGTAAAGTTTCTGTGGGAGAACATCGACTCATTAAGGATCACTTTGGAAAAGGAGCAAGACATTAGGGACGCATACCCCGAATTGTTTAAGTAATGGAGGTAATATTCTAATTTTTAGGACAAAATTATTTTAAGTGGTTTAGAATTGTAACATCCCAAAAATCCCTAATATACTTAGCACTTAGTTACAAATTACAAAGAAAAGAAGAAGGAGGATCAGTTGCAAGTAGAGAGGCCAAAGGATGGACCAAAAGGACTTATATATTCGAATATTAATAGCTATAATCGAATATACATGATCCATATTCGAATATGGATGAGTCATATTCAAATATGGACTGGGCATATTTGAATATGAATAGTGATATTCGAATATAAACTATGCATATTCGAATATGGATGTGTCACATTCGAATATGAGGTCTGATATTCGAATATGGAAAGCTGGTATTCGAATATGGAAGAGTGGAGTTGATTACAGAAGCTTCATATTCAAATACATATTCGAATATGGACCCCGAAGTCTATAAATAAGGGACTTGACCTCCGCACTTCACCATTTTCTCTCCCTCACACTATACTCTCTCAATCTTCTCTTCAAAATACCTTGCTAAACCTCTGTCACAAAGAAACAACACTGCACAACTCTCCATCTTAACATCCCTTCTCACAAGCATTCTTCGAGATTAAGGCTTCAAGGAGTGGGATTTATACTCGAGGACAGGAAGTGTTGAAGAAGGGAGTTGGAGATCAGGATTGGAGCTTGGAAGGGAAAAAGACTCTGGAAGATTCGAGGTAACCCTGAAAACCCCAAATCAGAATACTAAGAGCCTTAGGAACATGCTGTTAGGCATTTGGAAATATTATGTTTTAGGTTGTTTGATTTAGAATAATGTGTATGTTTGAGATTTGCATGCTATGCTTGTATGATGTTTGTGTTGTTTTAACATGCTAGTAGATGATGCATGATTAGGAATTTAATTGGAAATGTGAACGATGGTGAATTCATAAGGATTGTATAAACAAAAGATTCTAGATGGTAATGTGACAAAATTGGGACTTTGACTTGGATGGATTTCATACTATTTTAGAAATAAGCCCAAGAGTTAGTATATTCAAATATGTATTCAAATATGGAAGGCCATATTCGAATAGATATTTGAATATAACACTTCTGTCACATAATATTCGAATATGAGATTACTGGAATTCTTGTTTGAATGCTATGATATGAATATGGATGTTTGATGCATTAGAACATGTAATGTGAAATCAAACAAAAAGGAAAAAGTGGAAAATGCTTTCCCCCATCAACATTGGTTGAGTAAGAGGGTTGAGTTTCGCCAGAAGTAGACCGGGTAAGTGGACAAAGCATAAAAAGATGAGAATCTAGGGTTATCTCGAATAGGGAAAATAACCTGAAGTGCTAGGCTATCCCGAAAATGGGGTAGATAGTCTAGTGCAAATGGGCTATCCCGAAAGGGGTAGATAGTCCCTGGGCTAGCCCGAGAGAGGGTTGGTAGCCCGATAGTAAGATCTTGGAAGGACGCTTACCAAGACCATGATGATGATGAGCTCAACTGTGCATTAACTGTCGTGCACCCATGGTGGATTTTCGGTGCATAGGGTTTCCCGGTAAAAGACGAAAGAGATGGAAAATGGAATAATTCATGGCATGCATACATACTTAATTTGTCATTGAATACATATTGTGTGTGTTTGTTAGGAAATGGATTTGGTGCAATTTTCCAGTTAGACTGGCTGTAATATATATATATATATATATATATATATATATATATATATATATATATATATATATATATATACTATTTTCAATACTGACGGTTACTCAGTTATATGTCATACATATAACTAATGTTTACAGTATTGCAGGTGATACGGACTCGGAGGGTGTCACCGTAGCAGCTATATTTTGATATACTTAAATAGTCATTTGTTTGGTTGTATGGTTACTTAGCTAGACAAGTACTCTCCCTAGATTGTAAAGAGAACACAAACACTTTTATGTACATATTTGTTGTGTATATATATATATATATAATGTTTTGACTTCCGCTGTTGTGTTAAAAAAAATGATCCTAAAATCTTGGTGTTACTCTTACGATTCAATAAACACATCATTTTTATTCAATTAAATAAACATCTATTTAATTCAATTCAAAGTTTAGTGAACAAAAACATAAAAACACACTAAACTTGTCCCACTTAAACTTATTACACAACTAATAACTCCTGTGAGTAGCAGTGCTTCACAAATTTTGCATGCAACAAACATATTTTTCAAATGATAACTAGGGTTGGCTTAAGGCACAAGCAGCCCAAGCAAGGGCTTTAGGCCCCCAACAAAAAAAGCGCCAATATTTTTTTTAGTATTAATATACCTCTTATAAAAATTTAATTGTAAAATCATATTTGGAAATAAATTTTATTTTAAAGATTATAAGTGACTGTTATAGCTTTGTATTGATCCTACAAATAACATTAATGAGCAACAACAACTTTTTTCAAATAAATCATATTTTTTTTAAAAAAAAATTGAATAGTTAATGACAAAAGAAACCAAAATGTTTTTCTTTTTGTCTCTATTCTCTTACTATTCATTCTAGTTTCGGTCTATTTTTTTTCTCTCCCCATCTCTGACTTCTCATATATTCTTTGGTTTCTTATTGAACTCGAATATTGCTTCACAACTTCGGTTTGACACATCGGCCATTCAGCCAATACCCATTATTTGGCTTTCTAGTGTGCTTTGTCCTCAACTTCCCAAAAGGTCACCCATCCAAGAATTGCTCCAGGTCAAGCACACTTAACCATGGAATTCTTAAGGGATAGGCTACCGAAAAGTAAATGCATTTTCTTGTTATGGATAGTCTAAATCAAATCCTTTTAAGCTATCCTCAACTATATAGTCATATACCTATACAGTCTTTGGATCCCTCTCATTCCGGTGTATGTTTGATTCATTCTTGTGTCCCTCCCTCTTAGAAGCCTTGTTAGGAGCCTCTCCTTCTCTATCCCTCATGCACCGGCAATCACTCCTTGCCCTCATCAGTGCCCAAGATGTCACATGATATTGCAACCGTCAGTGATATGCAAAACATATAACTGAGTAACCCTCGGTTCATAAAAAAATTTTTACAATATTGCAACCAGTCTAATTGTAACATATCAAAATTGAGTTTTCATGTAGAATACGAGATCGCTATTAGTCTTTCAAATTTAATTACATTGTAGTCCTTGTAGTTTATTCCATTTTCAATTAATTAGCACTTTCTATTAAATTCTATATAGCTAAGGACTTAGGTGCAATTTATTTATAATCAGTTTCTTTTCCTTTTTCCCCCTTTGAGTTCCCTTCATCGCATTTGCGCTTCCACGAAAACTGTTTACTTACCGCCACTATAGCCAAAGATTGTTCGGTCAATTGGCAAGCTTGGATAAGAGTGTGATACTCCCGGATTTGTTGCGTAATTACCAACTTACTCACTTCTGGCCTATGTCCTTGCTGAAACGTCTTAGACTTCCAAGCTTCATCTGGTTGATTATGAAGGTTGTTAGAGAATCGAGCAAAACTAACAAACTTGGCCACATATTCGTCCACTGTCATATCTCCTTGATGCAGTGTGATGAACTCCACTTCCTTTTGATCTTTCAAATTCATAGGGAAGTACATAATCAAGAAGAGCATCTTGAACTAGTCCCAAGTCAGGTGACCTCCGTTTACTTCCATATTCTCACGATATCTTTTCCACCATTGTGTGGCTTCTCCTCGGAGCCTATAAGAAGCCAAATCCACCTTATCTTGGTCATGGGCTCTCCTCACTCAAAAGATTTCCACTAGTTGGCTAAGCCACTCCTCGACTACCATGGGGTCATGTCCTCTGATGAAGGTAGGCGGGTCATTCCTTCGGAAACTTTGATATTAGTCTTCATGTTCTTGGGCTTCCATTATGCGGGTCATGGGTTGTGCCATTTGTTGCACAAGCAGCCAATCGGTTGGAGGCGAATTGGTGTTTGAATAACACATTAGGTTAATACAAGACTTTATCTCTCTGGACTCTACTTAGTTACATTATTTAGATACCACAGTCCAGGTAGGATTAAACTACTTTGATACCATAAAATGTAACACCTTAACTTTTAAGACCATTTTTTTAAGACAGAGTATTTAGTGGAAGATAAAAATCTTCATAGTCATATATCTATAATTATACATATTTGCCCCTTAGGGTCTTAGTCTCAAAATAAAACTAGTTTAGTACAAATCTAGAGAGGTACATGTTCGACTCAGGTAGTCAAATTAGGTACGAAATAAAATCGAAATGACTACTTAATTTATTACAAAATAGCTTTCTAACTAAATTCATTAAGCGCTAAAATCTTCCTCTTTGTCCTCATCACTTGCACTTTTGCAACCGTTAGTTATATGCAAAACATATAACTTAGTAACCCTCGGATCATAAAATAAATTTTACAATATTGCAGCCAGTCTAACTGGAAAATCTATCCAAATTATCTACAACTCTTATTCAAAGTTAAAAATCTGAATCAATTTAATTTTAAATGATAATTTTGTTGGAAGTCATATGTCATTGCTAAAATCCCAATTATGGAAGCTTTTAGAACTTTGACCATAACTTAAGTTATAGTGGTTGGATTTTAGTGAAACTTGTTGCATTACAAAGCTACAAAAAATTTCCTCGGAAGCAAATTCCATCATATACGTGACTCAAATCATACATTAAAATTCAGACAAGCTGACCCAACCCAAAACTTTTAAATATGGACAAATCTCATTGCAAGAATTTTTATCCAGCCAACAACTTGCCCAAACATCATGAAAATTTTATAGGACATGGCTAACACACTAAGGATTCACCATAAAAATTTGGACATTCAAATTCAAAAGTTATAAGTTGTAGTAAATTCGTGAATTCATTTGTTTAAGCTTGATTCTAGCATCATTCACAAAATGAGCACTGTAAATTAAAAAATTCACCAAAATTTGTCTGGACCTTAATAAATTATGACATTTAATTGTGGAACTCGTAACACATGAATTCAACACCATAGCAAATTTAAAGCACATTCATCAATGGAATCCAATAATATGAATTTTTCAATCAGCACCAATTCCAAGTATTTCAATACTGGCACTGTCTCAATATTTAGGTCTTAACTAGAGTTGTATATATCAAAATAAAGTGAAACTAACGTCATTTGAAAGATAAAACAATTCTCAACAACTCATGTGAAGACAAAAAAACCCATTTCTATAAATATCATTGTCAAAAATTGATATGTGTAACAGAGAAATACATTCAACAAAACAGACACTTTAATATTGACACTATCTCAGTAATAATGCCATAACTAGTGTTGTAGACCTCCAAAATGAGTGAAAACAAAAAAATTTGCAGGATAATAGGATTCTAAGCAATTATTATGGAGACAACAAAACCCAGCTCAGTCATATCACAGTAAAAGATATATATGTTTAACAGAGAAGTACATTCAATAAATAGACCTCCAAATTGAGTGAAACCAATGACATTTGAAAGATAATAAAATTCTATACAACTCTTTTGAAGACCATAATGAAAATATCAGAGTGGAAGAGGGTCCAAAATCCATTACAAAATCGTGGCAGAATCATTAGAAAAGGAAAAAACCCACATGCATGATCTCAAACATACAACTTAAATCTCAACAATAAAAATCACAACATGCATGGCCACAATATCATAATTTCCAGCATCAATTATTCTATTTGGGGTTTTGTTTGAGGTTACCTTGAACTCCAAACATACTTATTGAGCCCTCTAGTTCCATGATGATGAGAAATTTTGGTGGCATGATCAAATGTTCTTTGAGCAAGCTAGTGTGTGTGTTTATGAAACTTTGGAGATTGGCTCTAGAGTAATGGAGATGAGTGGCATATGGAGAGAATAGGGAGTAAGATTTTGTGTTATTTTCCTCCATGATGGGTTGGAGAGAAGAGCAAGTGTGTATGGCTTAAAAATTTGGAAAATAAGAAATGATTATGGGACATAGAGGAGTAGTTTGAGGAGGGAAACATGGAAACTTGTTTCCTTGAAGTGACTGAATGGATTTGGATAGAGGGTGAGTGAGTGTTTGAGTGAGGGTGTGGGTAGAGTAGTTGTTGTGAGCACAAAGCAAGTTATAGAAAAAAAAATGCACCTAAGTCCTTGAATATATAGAATTTAATAGAAAATCATAGTTAATTCAAAATGGGATACACTACAAGGACTAGAATGCAATTAAATTTGAGAGACTAATAGCGATCTCGCATTCTACTTGAAAACTCAATTTTGGGGATGTTACAATTAGGCTGGCTGCAATATTGTAAAAATTGTTTTATGAACCGAGGGTTACTCAGTTGTATGTTTTGCATATAACTAACGGTTGCAATATTGCAGGTGATGAGAACGAAGAAGAAGGTTTTAGCGCTTGAATAATTTAGTTAGAATTCTATTTTGTGATCAATTAGGTAGTCATTTCCCTTTTATTTCGTACCTAATTAGACTACCTGAGTCGGAGATATACCTCTCTGGATTTGTACTAAATTTGTTTTATTTTGGGACTAAGACCCTTTTGGGCAAATATGTATAATTATAGATGTATGAATATGAAGTGTTTTATCTTCCGTTGAATACTCTATGTCTTAAAAAAAATTTCTTAAAAATTAAGCTGTTACATTTTATGGTATCAGAGCAGTTTGATCCTAACCTAACTGTGGTATCGAAATAATGTAAGTAAGTAAGTCCAGAGAGATAAAGTCCTATGTTAATGTGATGTACAATTGTGTGTACAATTCATTGTGTTGAGCCTGATCAACTCAATGTGGTGTCTTGTATGTAGGAAGACATGGTCTCCACTCGTGGAACAAATGGCACAAGCCATGACTCGCATGGTGGAAGCCCAAGGACATGAAGAGCGATATCAAAGTTTCTGAAGGCATAATCCGCCTACCTTCCTCATAGGACATGACCACATGGTAGTCGAGGAGTGGCTTAGCCAACTGGAGGAAATCTTTCGAGTGATGAGAGCCCCTCACTAAGATAAGTTGGATTTGGCTACTTATAGGCTTCATGGAGAAGCGACACAGTGGTGGAAAAGATATCGAGGGAATATGAAAAAAGGAGATATGAATGTGAAAGATCAAAAGGAAGTGGAGTTCCTCAACCTGCAATAAGGAGATATGACCGTGGATTAAAATGCTGCCAAGTTTGAGAGGCTGGCTCAATTCTCTAACAACCTTCACAATCAACCGGATTAAGCTTGGAAGTCCAATAGGTTTAAGCAAGGGCTTAGGTCGAAAGTGAGGAATTTGGTGATTACGCAACGAGTCCGGGAGTATCACACTCTTATCTAAGCTTTCCAATTGGCCGAACAATCTTTGGCCGTGGTCGCGGCAAGTAAACAAGTTTCTTGGAAGCGTAAACGAGATGAAGGGAACTCAAAGGGGGCAAGAGGAAAAGAAACTGATTATAAGGGCAAGATAACTTTTCAACCATGCAAGACGTGTGGGAAGATGCATAGGGGTGAATGCTACAAAAACAAGGGGGTATGCTTTACATTTCAGAAACCAGGACATATGAGCTGGCAATGCTCAACTAAAGGCAAGACAATTGATAATACCAAGAAGTATCCGGTGAGGGATATAGTGTACACACTGGATGCAGAAGAAGTTGGCAACTCAAAGAACATTATCCAAGGTACGAGTCAATTAAACGCTAAGCCTATTAGACTCGGGTGCAACTCACTCTTTTATTTCTTTGGATTGTGCAAAAGGAGTGTATTTCCCTATTTCCAGAATTCCCTATGATGTTTTAGTCTCAACCCCCTCTGAAAATAAAATTAGCACTACGTCTTATGGGAACTAATTTGATGATAAAAATCTATCAAGAATTAAATTAATAATGAATTAATTTGTATAACATATTAATTAAATAATTAGATGTGTAATTTCTAATGTTTTTAATTTTTGAGGTCCTTATTTCATATTAGTTTAAATCGTTAAAAGCTAATTTTTAAGTCTTCTAAATCTTTAAGGACCTAATTTAATATCGAAACAATAACAAAGATTAAATTAGGCATCATTGAATTTTTATAACCTAATAATTAAATAATTAAATAATTAGATTAGTAATTTGTAACTTGGTTAATTTCTGAGAGACTAATTTTATAATAGTTTAAATCATTAAGAACTAATTGTTAAGAAAATTTTAAAGTCTCATAAATAGTTTTGGGAGTAATTTAATATCAAAACTATAATAGGAGCTAAATTAGTTATTTGTGAATTTTTATAACAATAATTAAATGTATATTTACATGAGTAAATATTAAAAAAATTTATAACAAATTTCACACCTATATGTGTTGATGGTTATATTTTATTTTAATGATTAAATAATGAACTAGTACAAAAATAGTATTTAACATCCCTTTTTCCCATCGGTTTTGGAATTTGCGATTGGAAAATTCGCGCAGTGGCAATTTTGTAATTTTTGCTAACTTATTCGAAGAAGTCGTAACAATAACCGAAAGTGATAAAAAATATATATAACATCTCCCTTTCCAATCAGTTTTGGAATACACCATTAAAAATATAATGTGGTGGCAATTTTGTAATATTTGGTAACTTATTCCAATCAGTTAAAATGTTAACTGATGGGAAAATTATTAAAGTTTATACTCAAAACGTTAAAATTTTAATTTATTCTAATCAGTTCTTCCTATTGTACACTTGTGAGAAACCCGCGCTACTCAACTTTCCGTCAGAAAACCCTGCGCCCTATCCGGCCACCGTTGCCACGCTGATAGAGTAGGTTAGGGATGACTCCGAGAACCTAGGAGAGGTAGGGAAACTCAACCGAGAACGAGAACAGAATCCGAACATGATGAAGGAGAAGGAATATTACAGAGCAGAGGAAAAAGATACGGAATAAAAAGATACTGAATATTTTCATTGATATTTATATTATGGTTTATAACGCTTATTTATACAAAAGTTAACTTACAAAACTAACTCCTTAAACAGCAAAACTGAGTTGTACATTATTATTAATAAATTGCTAATAAGTCCTCGTTGACATATTATCAATGTTTTACAAATTTCTTACTTCTCCTTAGTCCCTATCATCATCCTCCTCCTAAACAATCCTTGTCCTCAAGGATTAAAAGAAGGGTACTTCTTCTTCAAATCATAGTAGAACTCCCAGGTTGCGTCCTTCGGTAGTTGGTGCTTCCATTTAACCAAAACCTTCGTTACTACACGGCCATGGCGTTTTATAGTCATTCTGTCCAAGATACTCTTTGGTTCCTTTGAAATCTGTAGCATTTCTGTTTGATCAAGTATTGAAGTAGATGTTGGGACCTCTCCAATGTGTTTCTTAAGTTGAAAAATGTGAAAGACATTGTGAATTTTGGATTTTGCAGGTAGAGCAAGCTTATATGCTACTTGTCCTATCCTTTTCAAGACACGAAAAGGTCCATAATATCTTTGTGTTCTGCCTTGCTTTTACTGAAACCTGTTTATATGGGTGTAATTTAACATAAACTAGATCTTTTGCAGCAAATGTTCTGTCTGTTCTCTTTCTATCTGCAATTTGTTTCATTCTGTTCTGAGCTCGTTGTAGATGTAACTTCAGAAGCTTTAGCATTTCTTCCCTTCTCACTAGGCTCTTATCAACAAGATCCAACTTAGAACTTCCCACCAAGTATTGTAGAAACGCGGGTGGAGGTTTTCCATAAACAATCTATAATGGGGTAGCCAGGATAGCAGTATGATAGGCGGAATTGCACCACCATTCAGCAAGAGGAAGCCACTTGAACCAAGTCGTAGGTTTGTCAGAACACATGCAGCGCAGATATGTCTCCAAGGATCTGTTCACCACCTCTGCCTAACCATTAGTTTGACGATGGTAAGCAGAAGATAGCCTAACATCCACCCCTTGAAACTGCATAAACTCTTTCAAAAATCTGCTAACAAATACGGGATCACGATCACTGGTGATGGAGTCTGGAAAACCATGTAATTTAAATACATTCTCTAAGAAGACCTGAGCTTCATCACTTGCGGTGTAAGGATGTTTCAGACCCATAAAGTGACTTGTCTGCCTTTGGATAATGGTAACCCCTCAATGAAGTCCATATTTATATGCTGCCAAATCTAGGATATGCTGAGGTATCATACTTGCATTGCTGACATGTTTGACATTGTTGAATGAATGATTGAATTGAGGATAAGCTAATGGTAACCCCTCCCTTGCTTGAATTCAATAGTGAAATCAAATTCCTTCAGTTTCACTAACCACTTCTATTGAAATTGTGTTGTCAACTGCTGGTCCAAAATGTATTTTAAGCTTATGTGATCTGTTCTAATGATAAAAGGCTTGTTCAACCGGTAATGTCTCTATTTATGCACTACAAAATCCATAGCTAGCAATTTGTTCTCATATGTGGATAATGACTGCTATTGTTTGTTTAATACTCTGCTGATAAAAGCGATTGGATGATGCTCCTACATAAGGACACCACCTATCCCGCTGCATCCACTTCCACCACAAAGGTTTTATCAAAATCTGGAAGAGCCAGAATAGGTGTGTTGATTAGCAAATCAGTGAGAGGTTAGGCAATGAAACCATACCCTTTCACAACACGCCTGTAATATCTTGCAAGGCCTAAAAATCCTCGAAGCTGCTTGAGAGTTGTTGGTAATGTCCAATTCTTCACAGCATCAATCTTTGAAGATCTGTGGACACTCCTTCTGCATAGATAAAATGCCCCAAGTATTCTACTCTGGTAAAAGCAGAGAAACATTTAGATTTCCTAGCAAATAGTTTGTGAAATCTCATTGTCTCAAGGACCTGCTTAAGGTGAACCAAATGGTCAGCTAATGAATGACTATATATGAGTATTTCATCAAAGAAAACAAGCAAACATTTCCTTAAGTATTTCTGAAAAATCGTATTCAACAATCCTTGGAAGGTAGATGGAGCATTGGTTAAGCCAAAAGGCATTACCAAATACTCATAATGACCCCCATGAGTGGTGAAAATTGTTTTATGAACATCATTAGGATGCATGCGCACTTGATTGCAACCAAATCTTAAATCAATTTTGGAAAAGATGCAAGAGCCATGAAGTTCATCTAAAAAATCATCTACCAAAGGAATAGGAAACTTATCTTTGATAGTGATTTTGTTGAGATCTCTCTAATCAACAGAAAGTCTCTAAGAGCCATCCTTTTTTCCAACCAAAAACAACGGGCTTGTATAAGGACTAGTGCTAGCTTGTATGATCCCTGACTTGAGATATTCTTTCACTAATCCATCAATGACATCCTTGTGTTGTTTAGCATATCTGTAAGGTTTCCTATTAACAAGATTGCTACTCGAGAATAATGGAATTTGGTGATCATGGTTGGGTCTGTGAGGAGGTAACTCGGATGGTTCTTGAATAAGATCATCATAAGGTAAAAGGAGAGAAGACACAACAGCATCAGATGTGGCATTGTGTCTATGTGTTGTTAAGGAATGCATCAATGAATTTTCTTCTGTGCATAACAGCATTGACAAATGAACTCCTCCGTGCAATGTTTTTCCCACTTGTTGCCTCTTTACTGTTTTCAAATGTTTGGTAGAAGCACCTCTGAGCACATGCCTCCTACCCTGCACAAAAAATTGCATACTTAGTTTGGCAAAATTCCAAGTAATATCCCCTAAGGTGACTAACCATTCTATACCAAGAACCAATTCACAACAATTTAAAGGAATTAAAAGCATATCAGAACAGAAAACAATATGCTGAATGTTCCATTTGAAATTTTTCACAATGGGAGAAATTTGTAATTTATTGCCATCTGCAACCACAACACTCATAGCATCCACATATCCTCAATCCTGCAGCCATACCTTTTAGCCACCTCAATGTCCATAAAGTTGTGTGTGCTGCCACTGTCAATGAGAATATGCAGGGGGCGTTTTTGACAAAAGCCAGTGACCTTCATTGTTCTGAAATTAGGAACACCAGTCAAGGCATGAACTGAAATCTGTGGTTCGCCAAGGTCTGGTGGATCCTGGGTAGACTCCTCCTCAACAAGTTCTTCTTCATTAACTGGATCATCAATTTCAAGCACGTGTATCTTCAACTTCTTATGTACAACACTATGTCCTGGTGTGTAAGCCTCATCACAAAAATAACACAGGCCTTTAGACCATCTTTTTGCCATAAATACAGGTGTTAAAGTCTTATAGGGGTGCCTATTATAAGAGTTAACAGATGTAGAAGAAGATACAAAAGGTGCAGATAAAGGTGTTGGAAGAATTCCATTGGAGTTAGCTGCATATTTCACTATGCTGCTAGTTTAGATTGAGAGCTTAAAGCCTCTTACATCTTGGCTAGAGAAAATGCGCGTCTCACCGAATATGGTTGAAACATATGAACCATCATCGGGACATCCTTCTTAAGACAATTCAAGCCGAGAAACAAAGACATCAAAAGCCTCATGGTATTCTATGACACATCCTTGCTGCCTAAGATTCATTAGCTCTGCCATAGGTTCATCGCAAACAGAAACAAACCTATCCATCAACATCATTGCATACTCTTTCCAAGAAGGTTAAGAATGACCAGTCAGAGATTTGGTGAAGGCCGTATGCCATTGCAGCGCTTTGCCTTCAAGATGAACAAGAGCCAAACGACCTTTAACTTCCTCGAGAGTATTATCAATCAAGAAGTAATTCTCACATTGATATATCCATTGATTAACATTTTCACCGTTGAATCTGGGAAAGTCAATGCACGCAAGCCTAGTATCACAAGAATAATGGTTGTTGCCATATGATTCCTCGCGAAAGGAATTCTGCAGAGGGAGCTCCAGGTTCGTAGGCCCAGGTTGATTCTTTCTCACATCTTGAAGTGTTTGTAACATGGATTCTTGCATCGTTTGGTGAAACGACGCAGCAAGCTCCATAAACTTTGCATCCAAATGCGCTGACAGCTTGCCCTCCAAACGTTCCTCTAAATCTTTCATAGCTTGTTGGCTGCGCGTAGAGTTCACCATGGAAGGTAAGGGCTGATACCACTTGACAGAGTAGGTTAGGGATGACACCGAGAACCTAGGAGAGGTAGGGAAACTCAACCGAGAAGAGAATCCGAACACGATGAAGGAGAATGAAGATTACAGAATAGAGGAAAAAGATACTGAATATTTTCATTGATATTTGAATTATGGTTTATAACCCTTATTTATACAAAAGGTAACTGACATAACTAACTCCTTAAACACAGGCCAAATCAGCAAAACTGAGTTGTTACATTATTAATAATAAATTGCTAATAAGTTATTCCTGACTTATTATCAATTTGTTACAAATTGCTTACTCCTCCTTAGTCCGTATCACACGCCGTATAGCCACCGTTGCCACGCCGTCCAGCCACTCTTGGTACGCTGTCCAGCCACGGTTTCCACACCATCGCGCCCTACACTATCATGGTTCGTACACTGTCCAGCCACCGTTGTGCCATCGCTGGTGAGCCTATGTTTCAATTTCTCTCGCTATTTTTCTCGCTAAATCAACTAATTTATTTGTCTGCTTTGCTACGGCACTCAACTAGAGTGGGTTGGTTTTGGATTGTTTGGTTGTTTTTGGAATTTTGAGGTGTTGCTTGCTATGTGTTTGATAAAATGTTCTCTACTAGAATGTAATCTATTGATTTTGAAATTCTTTCTTTGCTTTACTCCTCGTTAAAGGAATCGTATATATGCATAATTAATAACTCATAAAATTTTCTATCCTCTTGGTTGATTTTATTTTATTTTTGCACACCTAAATGAATATTGTATAAATATCCAGGTCAAGGAGTTTCTTATAGATGAGACAATCATTGTATCAGGTATCATCAAGACATTCAACGGTTCAAAATTAAAAATAAAAGCTGTCTATCATGTGCTCTGTTACTAGATATTTGATCTTAATGGTGAACCTAAGTTGAGAATGAGTTTTGGTCCTTAATCCCCAGATAAGATGATAACATAAGTATAGTCTATAGAATAAGAAACAAAAATTGTATAAGTTGGTAATCGTCTTTATAAATATATTGTATCATATCTTATTCTGGAAATTCCAAACCATGACAGAAACTAAGAAAGTTAAAAATAAAAATTAAAAATCAAAGACACATTGAGTATAATTTAACAACTCAAAATAAAGCATTTTATTTACAAACAACATTCTCATTCAGAAGACAACAACAAAGCAATATAACATATATATGATTAGTGAAACTGCAAATAACTAGATTACATAAAAAATACAATATTATCAGTGGTATAACTTAGTAGCAGTACATAAGTGGCAGCAATTTGCATTGATCTTATTTTTAAATCTTCTTCATAAAGAGGGAACAATGCCATATCCAACTTCTGTGATTAGTGAAGTGGAGAACATCTGATCCACTTCAGCTTCTACATCTGATCCATCAGTAGACTACAATATTATGACCCTTGTTTTATTGTTTTTATTTGTTCTTTCATTTTATTATTTTCGCTCCTTATAAATTTTTGGATATTAACATTTTATGACCATCAGAAACTTCTCAGTTTCTTTCTTGCTACCAGAGAAGCTTGCTTTGCGAGTAATATTTTGTTTTACCGAATTGGCAGTGATATTTTATGGCTGATTTATGAGCTACTTCCGGTAGTAATACTAAACCCACATAATGGTATTTCATAATTTTCATTATCAATATCCTCTTCACAAAGTATATTATATGGTGACAATAGATCTTCTCACTGCATGTCATTTTGCTCACATGAGTGCAATTGAAAGACCTTATTGACATCTTTGGTTATGAAACTAAGTGAACTTGATACAGCAGCCTGAGATTATATAAAATTGTGTACTCATGTTTTGTACTCACTAGTGTTTAATATGCTTGATATTCTTTCTAGTTAAAGTGTTCATTCATGTTGCCAATGTGCTTATAAGTTGCTTGGATCCAGAGAATTTCAAGGAAATCAAACTTGTCAAGCGTGCACAACTTAGCCATAATGTTGCAAAGTTCACATTTGAACTCCCTACAGCTACTTCTGTTTTAGGTCTTCCAATTGGGCAACATATAAGTTGTAGGTTCTCTAGCCTGATTTCGTTAATTTCCTCCGTCTTTCTGATCATTCTAACTCTCACTCACTTGTAGTACTTGTGCAATATTGTGATGATCTTCTCGTGGTTTCTTCTTAGCTAAGTAGCTTCTTGAGGTTCGGATGTTTTATTTCTTTTTTTTTCTTTTGTAGTTTTGTTTAACTAGTTTGCTTCTATAAAAACGAAACTTACTACATGTTATTAATATCATGTTTGAATACTCATATAAAGAAAAGGGAAGCAGGTTGCTATAAATTGCTTTGGTTGTTAGATATCATGTTTAACTAGTTTCTTTGGGTTGTAATGCTCTAGCTAATTCCTTTGGGGCCCTTTCAATCATATGATCTCTAAAATTACTTTGGTGATCTAGTTACCCTTTTTTGGAATCGTTTATAGTCTGGTATTTATCACTAAAATAACATAATGCAGTACATGTCTCTAACATCAATATACTGAAACATTTAATCAATTAGTATTATATTGAATATGTGATTGGTTTCTTTAGTACTTGCTCTAATCAATTAATGCATGGGCTATGATCATACAACGTTATACCAATGTAACTAACCATTATTTTAACGAGTTCTTGGAAAATGACATAAGTTCCTAAACTTGAGCAATTTCTGTTTTTACTTAATTAATTAATCATCTAAATTAAACTAAGTACTACTCCACTAGCCAAAAACGTGTCTTTGGCTTACGTGAATTGAAAATTTCTTTTCTATAGAGTCATGGATGCTTGTGGTCTTCTTCAAGGTAAGCGCTCAATTTCCAGACTGAAGCCTACTTGGATAAGCCCAAGTGTAAGTAGTTTTAAACTTGATATGTTAATATTCTATATATTTATTCAGTGTTTCATTATATTTAAGTTTTCCTTTTTTTTTAACATCTTGTAGTGCTGTTAACAAATAGGGGAATTTGAGTGCGGTTATTATGTCATGAGACATATGCTAGATTTCGTTCTAGGGAACATTACAGAAAATTGGTGAGAGGTAAATTTGTTTTCTTAAACCATAGGCTACTACTAAGAATAATTTTTGTCTTGATTTAACGAATTATGCTTCATTTGTGATCTCAATTTGTAGGTATTCAACAATGCAAACCCATTAATTAAAGAAGAAATCGACGATGTTCATGGTTGTTGGGCAGAATATTTTTTGGGAGTTGCTAATCTGTCACTGGAATTCATTTGATGACGCTCGTGTTGTTGAATAGTTTGGGAATTAGGAGTTCATTTTGTTAGATATACATTTGGAACCAGTTAGGAGTTCTTATGTTAACTAGCTACTTAGCTTTATTGAACTAACTTAGATTAGCTTTTATGCTATGTTAACTACTTAATTATATATATATATATAGACTTTTGGAGTTAAATTTGTTTATGGTTATGTGGTGGCTCTATCTATCTGTTATTATTGTAAAACCAATTTAAAAAATAATACTATTTCCAATCGGTCATATGTAATGGGAAAATTCTTTTCCAGTCGATTATTATTGCAAAACCGATTGGAAAAATAACAGTATTTGGAGTCAAAAGCACAGATTTCTGAATGATTGCTTATTAACCGATTGGAAAAGTATTATTATAGTTGGTTCAATAACTGATGGAAAACCCTCGATTATTCACATCTCCAGAATTCAAATTGGATGAATAACCGATTGGAAAGGCCTAAATTAACTGAGACACTAAATTGGTTATCAATGAATTTATGAAGAAATTTATTGACGTTATAATTCTTATGGCAACTAATTTGATGATAAAAATCTATCAAGAATTAAATTAATAATGAATTAATTTGTATAACATATTAATTAAATAATTATATTGTAATTTCTAATGTTGTTAATTTTTGAGGTACTTATTTCATAACAGTTTAAATTGTTAAAAGCTAATTTTTCAGTCTTCTAAATCTTTAAGGGCCTAATTTAATATCGAAACAATAACAGAGATTAAATTAGGCATTAGTGAAATTTTATAACATAATAATTAAATAATTAGATTAGTAATTTGCAACTTGGTTAATTTCTGAGAGACTAATTTTATATTAGTTTAAATCATTAACAACTAATTGTTAAGAAAATTTTAAAGTCTTACAAATATTTTTTGGATTAATTTGATATCAAAACTATAATAGGAGCTAAATTAGTTATTTGTGAATTTTTATAACAGTAATTAAATATATATTTACATGAGTAAATATTAATAATTATTTACACAATTAAGTTTGCTTCATTTACGAACGAATTTCACATCTATATGTATTGATGGTTATATTTTATTCTCATGCTTAAATAATGGAATTGATGATTCCAAGAATAATGTAATTATAAAAGGTGTAAATATGACTACATAGTATTAATGAAATTATTTTAAGGATATCACTGACTCTACATATAAGAGAGAATTCCTTTTAATTAGATTTGAAAGACATCAATTTTCAATTATCATTTCTTTTGTCATCACAATTACAAGAGCCAAGGGCAATCGTTATCATCAAGTAGTGTTGGAATATTTCTTCGATGGCCGACATTTAGTCATGAATAGTTTTATGTGGCTACATTAAAAATTCATATATATTGAGGATGGACTAATATAGTGTAACACCAAGATTTTTAGGGTAGTTTTTTTTTTTTTAACAAAACGCAGCGGAATTTAATAAAGTATATACATATATCAAAATCCTAATATATACATCAGTCTTTCATCTATAGTCCAGAGAATATATACATGTCCAGCTAAGGTAGCCATAAAAGATACTAATGACTATCTAAGTAACAGAAAAGGCTGCAAAACATCTCACGCGCTGACACTCTCCGAGTCCGAGCCACCTGCAATACTGTAACCGTCAGTTATATGGTCGACATATAACTGAGTAACCCGTCGGCAATGAAAACAGTTTTATACAGTATTATAGCCAGTCTAACTGGAAAACCGTCCCAAATTCAAGCCCTACCAAAAATACATATAACAAGTACAATTTCAATCACATAGATATGCATGCATGATCATTTTCCATTTCCATGTCCTTTATCTTTTAACGGGAAACCCTGTGCACCGGGAATTCACCAAAACACGTGGCAGTAACGCATATTGAGCTCATCATCATCACGGTCTTGGCGAGTGTCCCCCAGGATCTTCCTGCCGGGCTACTAACCCTCTCTGATCTCAGGCTAGCCCAGGGAACTACCTACCTCATGAAGATAGTACCCTTTGTATTTAGACTACCTACCTCGTGAAGATAGCTCAATACTTCAGGTTATTTTCCCCCTTTCGGGCTAACCCTACATTCTCATCTTTCCCATTTCTTGCTCTGTCCTCTTACCCAGTCTACATCCGGTGGAACTTAACCCTCTTGCTCAACCTCTATTGAGTGGGAAGAGCCTCTTTTAACATTTTTCATTTTCAGTTCTAATGCATCACACAGTCATATCAAGCACATAGCGTACAAACAAGGGTTTCCACTATACTCTTATCCGATTACAGAAACTCATTTACTCGGATTCTATGTGACAGAGATGTTATATTCATATATCTATTTGAACATGGCATTCCATATTGAAATACATATTTGTATATACCAATACTGGGACTCAGTTAATTTTGAAATCAACTCTATATCAAATTTCCAGTTAGTGTCACATTTAATTCTAGAAAGCCTTATTTATACCTTTAACATGTTTCACAATATCACATATATTCCAAATCAACATAGATCATGTCCAATTCATTCGAGTATCAAACATAATATGCATAATTCAATCATACATCAAACTTTAAACAAAGCATATTAGTTTCATTTCGCTAATAGCATATTCCTATCATTCCCTAGTCACAGGTTCCTAAATTCCAAGAATTAGGGATTTGGGGTTTTCAGGGTTACTTGGAACTTTCCCGAATCCTTTTATCCTTCGCTTCCAAGTCCAATCTCCTACTCTGGTTCCTTTGCTGTAGTTGCCTCTGAATCTGAATCAAACCGTTTGGAACCTTAGTCTTTTGAGATGGAAGCCTTAGGGTTGAAGAGTTGTGACGTAGTTGGTTTGAGGACAGGGGTTTCAGGAGTGTGAGAAGTGAGGAAACTGAAGAACAACCAGTTTGGAGACAAGGCACCCCTATTTATAGAATTTGGGGTCTATATTCGAATATATATTCGAATATAAGGCTCCTGTTTTCAATTCCTCACTTGGATATTCGAATACTATCTTTCATATTCGAATAAATATTTGAATATGAAAGTTCATATTCAAATATTCATGTTATCTTTTTTTCCTTTTTACTTGCAACTAATCCTTCTTCCTTTTCTTTGTAAATAGTAATCAATCCCTTAAGTCCTAAGCCTCTTTGATGGATTTTCAGGATTTTAAAATTCTACCCCCCTTAAAATATTTTTTCCCTCAAAATTAGTAATTACCTTAACTATGTAAATAACTCTGGATATGTGCTCCTCATATCTTGTTCCTTCTCCCAAGTGATTTCTGAGGAATCAATGTTCTCCCACAGGACCTTCACTAATGGAATCACCTTGTTTTTTAGTGTCTTCTCTCGTCGGTCTAGAATCCTCATAGGCTTTAACTGATATGAGAGTTGGGTTTCAACGGAATGTCAACGGCTTCCAAAATGTGTGAGGGGTGATACACGTACTTCCAGAGTTGGGATACATGAAAAACGTCATGAAGGTTTGAAAGATCAGGTGGTAAGGCGAGTTGATAAACAACAGGTCCTACTCTTCAAAGAATCTAATAAGGACCAATGAATCGAGGTTGCAACTTCTTTGTTTTCATCGCTCTGCCAACAGCAATGTTGGGTGTAATCTTCAAAAACACATGATCTCCCTCTTCAAATTCCAGAGACTTTCTCCACTGATCTGCATAACTCTTCTGGCGTTCTTGGGCTTTCTTTAACTTTTCCTTGATACGCCCAATCTTGTCTGTTGTGTCTTGCACCAAATCCAGCCCCAATAGCAACTTTTCTCCTGTTTCAAACTAACATACTGGCAACCGGCATTTTCTCCCGTAGAGTGCTTCATAGGGTGCCATGCTTATACTTGAATGAAAACGGTTGTTGTAGGCAAACTCTACTAAAGAAAAATACTTTCCCCAGTCACCGCCTTCTTCTAGTACACAAGCCCGCTGCATATCTTTTAAAGTCGGTATTGTTCTTTCAGACTGTCCGTCGGTTTGGGGATGATGAGAGGTACTAAGATGTAGCCGAGTCCCAAAAGCATTCTGCAATGCTCCCCAGAAGTGAGAAGTAAACTTTGGGTCTCTGTCAGAGATAATACTGGTTGGTGCCCCATGTTGTCGGATTATCTCTGCAATATACAACTTTGCATACTTCTCTACGGAATAAGTGGCCTTGATGGGCAAGAAGTGAGCAGTCTTAGTCAATCTGTCAATGATAACCCAGATTGAGTCGTGTCCCGCTGGCGTTCTGGGTAATCCAACTACAAAGTCCATGGCTATAGACTCCCATTTCCACTCTGGAATGTCCAATGGCTGAAGCGGTCCAGAGGGTCTTTGATGTTAAACTTTGATCTTTGGACAGGTAAGGCATTTGGAAACAAATTATGCAATGTCTTTCTTCATTCCAGGCCTCAAGAATAACTTCTTCATGTCTTGGTACATTTTGTAGCTCCAGGATGTAACGAGTACTAGCTACTTTGATTCTCTTCAAGCACTGTCTTCTTGACCTCTGCATTATTTGGAATACACATTCTGTCTCGGAATAAGATCATCCAATCACCAGTTAAAGTGAAATCATCTTGCCTCTTGAGTTTCTATAACTCATAATCTTGCTTCTACGCTTCTCGGATTCGGTCTCTAAGTGTATCTTTCAAGTCAAGCTTATACACAGAGATGCTATCATCGTAGCAAGACACATCCAAGTGCAGATCTCTGAATTCCACCAATAGCTCCATTTGATGAATCATCATAGTCGATATGTGCAAGGATTTTCTACTTAAGGCATCAGCCACTACATTAGCCTTTCCTGGATGATACTTCGACTCAAAATCATAGTCTTTCAGGAATTCCATCCATCGCCTCTGTCTCATGTTTAGCTCCTTTTGATTGAATAAATACTTCAAACTTTTGTGGTCACTGAACACCTCAAATGTGACTCTGTACAAATAGTGCCTCTAGACTTTCAATGCAAAGACTACTGCAGCTAACTCTAAGTCATGCGTTGGGTAATTCGCTTCATGCGGTCGCAAATGTCGGGAAGTGTAAGCAACTGCTTGTCCTTCTTGCATAAGTACACACCAAAAGCCTTGTTTAGACGCATCGCAGTACACTTGAAAATTCTTGGTTGGATCAGGAATTACCAACACCAGTGCTATTGTCAGCTTTTCCTTCAACAACTAAAAGTTGTCTTCGTACTTGGCATCCCACACAAACGGAACACCCTTCCTTGTTATCTTAGTCAAGGGAATGGCAATCTGAGAGAATCCTCTGATGAATCATCGGTAGTATCCTGCTAGCCCTAGGAAACTTTGAATTTATGTGGCATTGGTTGGTCTTTCCCACTTCATCACGGCTTCAACTTTACTTGGATCCACAGCCACACCATCTTTGTTAATCACATGGCCAAGGAATTGAACTTCCTCTAGCCAGAAATCACACTTATCCAACTTAGCATACATTTGCTTCTCTCTGAGTATTCCTAACACCAATCTTAAGTGCTCTCCATGCTCTTCTGCAGTCTTAGACTAGATGAGATTATCGTCAATGAAAACTACAAAAAACTTGTCCAAGTAGGTTTGAAAAATCCGGTTCATGTAGTCCATGAAGATAGCAGGAGCATTTGTCAATCCGAACCGCATCACCAAGTACTCATAATGACCGTACCGCGTTCGGAAAGCAGTCTTAGGAATATCCTCAGGCTTGATTCTGATTTGATGATATCCTAATCGAATATCAATCTTTGAAAACGCCTTGGCTCCCCCTAACTGATCAATTAAGTCATTAATCCGCGGCAAAGGATACTTATTCTTTACTGTCAACTTATTCTATTCTCTGTAGTTTACACACAACCACAATTTCCCATCTTTCTTCTTGACAAGCCATACCGGGGCTCCCCATGGCGAAACGCTTGGTCTAATGAACTGCTTCTGTATAAGTTCTTCAATCTGGCGCTTTACTTCTGCTAACTCTAACGATGCCATTCGGTATGGTGCCTTAGAGACAAGTCCAGCTCCCGGAATTAGCTCAATCGAGAACTATACTTCCCTTTCGGGTGGCTAGGATTCTATTTCTTCGTGAAATACATCTTGAAAGTCTCGGACTATAGGGAGAGAATCAACACGCACCGAATTCTTAACATTTCTCATACAAACAATCACATACTTTGGGCCAATATCATATTAGGGCAAATTAGGAAAATCAGGAGTAGGATGATGCGTACGATATACCTCTAAGCCTCAATCTGGAATATGCACGGTCTTGGTGGCACAATCAATTCTGACCTTGTGAGTTTTGAGCCAGTCCATGCCTAAAATCAAATCTAGTCCCTTCATCGGTAGGCAGTACAGATCTATGCAGAAAGTCTTGCCTTGAAAATCTAGGAACACTAGGGAACACATGGTTGTCGTGCAAATGTTCTCTTCGGAAGGAGTAGAGACTAACACTTTGTAAGGTAGCTTAGATAAGGGAAAATATATTCGCTTTGCACAGTCTAAGGAAATGAATGAATGAGTGGCACCTGAATCAAACAAGATGTGAATAGAATGTGATTTGATTTGTCCCATACCTTGGATGAGATATGTGGAATGATCAACCTCTTCGGCATTCAGCGTAGAAACTCGGCCTCTCACAGGGTTCTTCTTCTTTTCCTTGTACCCAGCTGACTTCTGATCTTTGTCTGGACATGCCAGCTGATGTGTCCCGGCTTCTGGCATATAAAGCAAGTTCTCTTGTTCTTGTAACATTCTCCTCTATGGAACTTCCCGCAGGTTTCACACTTCGGAATGATTCTCTTTCCATTGTTCACTTCCTTGTCCTTTATCCCCTCAGAACTTCCTTTCTCCCTCTTGCGCTTCCACAATAGCTTTCTGCTAGCCGACACCGCGGCCAAGGATTGCTCAGCAAGATGACATGCCTGAATCAAAGTCTGGTACTCCCGAATTTGCTGAGTAATCACCAAGTTCCTGACCTCGGGTCTGAGTCCTTGCTCGAATCTCTTAGATTTCCACGCCTCATTAGGTTGGTTCTTAAGGTTATTCAAAAATCGGGCTAAACTCTCGAATCTGGCAACATATTCATCCACCGTCATGTCTCCCTGCTGCAGTGTAAGGAATTCTATCTCCTTCTGATCCTTCACATTTGAGGGAAAATATTTGTTCAAGAACAGAGTCTTAAATCCCTCCCATGTTACATGTCCTCTTGTTGCCTCCATATGTTCACGATACCGTTTCCACCACTGTGCCGCTTCTCCTCTCAGTCTATAGGTAGCCAACTCCACCTTATCCTGATCGGCAAATCTAGTTATCTTAAATATCTCCTCCAACTTATCTAATCACTCTTCTGCTATCATGGGATCTCTTCCACCGGAGAAAATGGGTGGGTCATGTGTATGGAAACTCTGATATCGGTTTACCCGTCCTTGCGCCTCCATCATTTGAGTCATGGCCTGTGCCATCTGCTGTATTAACGGAGAATCACTTGGAGTTGGTGTCGCATTGGTGTTAGTACAACGCACCACACTAAGTTAATAAGGCTCAATATAATGAATCGTATACAATCAACATCTCAGGTTAAGACAAGACTTATTTCTCTGAACTTTTATCTAAGTTATGCATTGGGATAACAAAGTCCGCATAGGACCAAACTGCTCTAAAACCAAATTGTAACACCTAGATTTTTAGGGTAGTTTTTTTTTTTTTTTTAACAAAACGCAACAGAATTTAATAAAGTATATACATATATCAAAATACTAATATATACATCAGTGTTTCATCTATAGTCCATAGAATATATACATGTCCAGCTAAGGTAGCCATACAAAGATACTAATGACTACCTAAGTAACAGAAAAGGCTGCAAAACGTCTCACATGCTGACACCCTCCGAGTCCGAGCCACCTGCAATACTGTAACCGTCAGTTATATGCTCAACATATAACCGAGTAACCCATTGGCAGTGAAAACATTTTTATATAGTATTACAGCCAGTCTATTTGGAAAACCGTCCCAAATCCAAGCCCTACCAAACATACATACAACAAGTACAATTTCAATCACATAGATATGCATGCATGATCATTTTCCATTTCCATTTCTTTCCTCTTTTAACGGGAAACCCTGTGAACCGGAAATCCACCAAAACACGTGGCAGTAACACGTATTGAGCTCATCATCATCATAGTCCTGGCGAGCGTCCCCTTAGGATCCTCATGCCGAGCTAATAACCCTCTCTCAGGCTAGCCCAGGGAACTACCTACCTCGTGAAGATAGTACCCTTTGTACTTAGACTACCTACCTCGTGAAGATAGCCCAGTACTTCAGGTTATTTTCCTCCTTTTGGGATAACCCTACATTCTCATCTTTTCCATTTCCTTCTCTGTCCTCTTACCCAGTCTACTTCTGGTGGAACTTAACCCTCTTGCTCAATCTCTATTGAGTGACAAGAGCCTCTTTTAACAATTTCCATGTTTAGTTCTAATGCATCACACAGTCATATCAAGCACATAACGTACAAACAAGGGTTTCCAGTATACTCTTATCCGATTACAGACACTCATTTACTCGGATTCTACGTGACAGAGATGTTATATTCATATATCTATTTGAACATAGCATTCCATATTCAAATACATATTTGTATATACTAATACTGGGACTCAGTCTATTTTGAAATCAACTCAATATCAAATTCCCAGTTAGTGTCACATTTAATTCTGGAAAGTCTTATTTTTACCTTTAACATGTTTCACAGTATCACATATATTCCAAATCAACATAGATCGTGTCCAATTCATTCGAGTATCAAACATAATATGCATAATTCAATCATACATCAAACTTTAAACAAAGCATATTAGTTTGAGTTCCGAAATAGCATATTCCTATCATTCCCTAGTCTCATGTTCCTAAATTCCAAGTATTAGGGATTTGGGGTTTTTAGGGTTACCTGGAACTTTCCCGAATCCTTTTATCCTTCGCTTCCAAGTCCAATCTCCTACTCCGATTCCTTTGCTGTAGTTGCCTTTAAATTTGAATCAAACCGTCTGGAACCTTAGTCTTTTGAGATGGAAGCCTTAGGGTTAAGGAGTTGTGACGTAGTTGGTTTGGGACAGAGGTTTTGAGAGAGTGAAGAGCGAGGAAAGTGAAGAACAACCATTTTGGAGACAAGGCACCCCTATTTATAGACTTTGCGGTCCATATTCAAATATATATTCGAATATAAGGCTCCTGTATTCAATTCCTCACTTGAATATTCGAATACTATCTTTCATATTCGATTACTATTCGAATATGATGTGGCATATTCGAATATATATTCGAATATGACAGTTCGTATTCAAATATTCACGTTATCTTTGTTTCTTTTTTATTTGCAACTAATCCTTCTTCCTTTTCTTTGTAAATAGTAATCAATCCCTTAAGTCCTAAGCCTCTTTGATGGATTTTCGGGATGTTACATAGAGCGCTCAAACGTGGATACAAAGGTTGTCTACTAAAAAGTATTTTAAAAATGTATTAAAGTTTTGCAATACACATAGGTGAATTTTCAATATTGCATGAAATTTTACTTTTGTTTTTTAATTAATTTTAAATTAAAATTAAAATGGTTGAACAATGCATCCGTTATAAATGTTTAATTTAACGTCTTTATGTCTTAATGTTATGTTCTAATAAGATTTTTTATTCTTCTAATTATTATACATTATAATTCAATATATGCATTGGGTAAATTTTATAAACTTTATCTTCAAATTAATTTTAAAGATTCATATTCAAAGTTAATCATTTTTATTGTCTTTACCTCCGTGCATCGCACGGGCACTATTCTAGTTGTCAAGAAGATTAAAATGTTCTTTAACCGAGAAAAATATCTTTTTTTATTTCAAAGAATTTAAGCAATACATGAGAGCAATCTAGGATTTAACAATTCCTAAGAGCAGAATCATCTCTTTAAACGTGGTCATTTGATTTGGTAATAAAATATAAGCTAGTAATAATAAGGTGAAAGTATTTTATATATATAGATTAAAGTAATTTGTTTACACTTATATATATAATTTTACGAATTGTGTATATATATATATATATATATATGAAGTGAGTGATGGATGGAGGTTTTCAATTGTATGATGAAGAAGTATAAATTAATATTAACATTATATTAATATTTCAGAATTTTATTTATTCTATGATTCATTTTATTTTGTAAATATTAATTTAATGAGAACTTTCACTTCTATCGAATTAAAAAAATTACCTTTTCAAAAAGAAAGTCTTTGAATAATACAATCAAATTTTTAAATGTATATATTTAATTTGGTAAGAAAGTAACAAGGATGTTTCATATGGATGTGTGTTAAGTAATGAATTTGCGTTGCATGTTTCAAATTTCTCTTTGTTCTTTATCATCATAACTTTGACCCATAGGTTATTGTTGTTTTTAAAAAATTATAATTATCTTTATGTGTTTGAATTTAATTAATTAGTTTATTTCATATATCGTTCTTCAAGCAGGTGCCATAATGGTGGTGTATAAGAGTTGTGAAAATGGCGTCATAACCAACAAACCTGATAGTGATTACATTGTCGCAAAAAGAGTCAAAACGAGGACAAAAAGTTCTGTCCCACGAAGATTGAGCGGGCTAGTTCTAAAGCCAAAGATTTTCTTTGGCGACAAAGACGAAGCTCCGAAGAGCGCAAGAAAAAGAAGTCTTGATGCTCATTTTGGTTTGTTCAACGAAAGAGACTTTCAAGCCATCTTAACTTTAAAAGCATCTTTGAGGCTTTCAAAACTATCTGAACTTCAATCTATAGCGACGGTGATAATATTAAGTTTTTAAGTTTTTTTTTTTTATAAAAAAATAAAAGTATTGATTTTTAAGAAGCATATTTATTTTTTATTTTCATTCCTCATTAATTATGGATTTTCATTAATATATGTCATACAGGAAGTGCAAAAGGGCTTGGATGCTAACGATCTCAAAGTTGCAAAACTCATAAGGATTAAGGTGAGCACATTTGTGTCATAAAAAAGCTTTTTGCAACTTAATCCTTATGAGTTTTGCAACTTTAAGATCGTTAGCATCCAAGCCCTTTTGCTCCTCCTGTATGACAGATATTAATGAAAATCCATAATTAATGAGGAACAAAAATAAAAAAATAAATATGCTCCTTAAAAATTAATACTTTTATTTTTTTTATAAAAATAAAAAATAAAAAATTAATATTATATCTGTCACTATAGATTGAAGTTTAGAGAGTTTTGAAAGCTTCAAAGTTGCATTTAAAGTGAAGATGGCTTGAAAGTCTCTTTTGTTGAACACGTTTAAAGAGATAATTCCGCTCTTTGGAATTTTTAAATCCTAGATTGCTGTCATGTATTGCTTACAATCTTTGAAATGAAAAATTATATTTTTCTCACTTAACGAACATTTTAATCTTCTTGACAATATGACATTATGATAAATTGTAAATATAGGCTTTAGTCCCACATACAGCTCAATCCGGGTCCCATGGGTTAGGGACAAGGACAAGGAAACCATAACTAATATTGTATTATTTATATGAAAAAATAATGTTAAATTGGCCCCTAGTAACTAGCCCCCTTTTCCCTCTAGGGTTTTGCTCCTGTAAGCTTTTTAACCCTATTGACGGACTGTGTCGCTGGCTGACTCATATCGGCAGCTCTAACATTATGAAATCTTAAAAAAAAGGGTGGGCACTAAAGCAAAATATAATTCCCTTGTACAAGGACTAGTTCATAAATATTCACAAACAGAACAGTGTTTAGTATAAAAACCAAATTAAAATTCTTAGTTTGCCCTAAAAAATATCTTCACATCATATACAAGAGGAGTAGGGCACTTATTGGAGCGAAAAGTTGAGGGAAAAAATTATTTAGAACATTAGTCATTTCAAATTGGTGTAAAACTTAAAGAAAAAATCATTTCGAACAAAAAATAAACACTCATTCAATTTCCAAGATACATAACAACCAATTAGTACATAATTCTGCTCGATAAAAAGTATTATAAGCCTTTTCTCTAGGATTCTTTGTCTAGCTTGAGGTTAAATCTAATAAACAAGGGGAAAATAAAACAACTTTAATTCAAACCAATATCAAATTGAACAAGAACAAAGAGACAAAACTATATATATAACAAAAAAATAAATAACAAATTGGAGTTTAAAATAAATGGTGATCTTGTGAAGATAGCAATTAAAGGAGTTGGTTACACTCACCGAGTAACAACTTTGGCTTCAAATGAAGAGAAGAAAATAAAATTAGAAAATGTGATCTGAATAGAAGAGAAGAGAGGATTTGTGTGAAACACATATTAAAGAGTACCAAAGAGTAGGTGAACCTCAGCTATTGTGGTTATTCCATTTATATAGACCAATGCATATCGT
This sequence comes from Cyamopsis tetragonoloba, assembly GCA_037177725.1. Lineage (NCBI taxonomy): Eukaryota > Viridiplantae > Streptophyta > Magnoliopsida > Fabales > Fabaceae > Cyamopsis > Cyamopsis tetragonoloba. The sequence continues at coordinate 32,273,704 of CM074125.1, read as the reverse complement.
GTAAATATTTTTTTATGATTAATCAAGTAAAAAAACTAATTACAATTTAATATGTGTTAGAATTGGATAAGATCAAATTCATTACAAAATCCTTATTTATATTTAAATCAATAAATACATTTCCACAACAGAATTTATTCCCTCTATTCTTATTTATTAGTCCACTGGACAGTAAATAACACATTATTATTAGTTGCATAGTGCAGTATTCATTAATACTCTAAATAAAGATAGAGATATAATTGATAAAAATATAATTAATACTTTATTTAAAATGTAACTAGACAGAAAAATAAGAGCAGTCTTTTTTTTTTCTAAGTGGACATATAAAAAAAGGAGGGAGTAAGAGATTCTTGAATACATAAATGTTTGACAATAAATCAAAATTTGAGTGTTACCAACATTTTGTCGGATATAGTACACCCTCCATTTCTTTTTGTCCGTCAGAATTTTGAAAATGACACAGAAAAGAAAAGTAATTAATATTTTAACTTTTTTATAAAAATTTTTAAGTAATTTTCTTTTATATCCTTATTGGACTTTATAATCATTAATTATTAACTACATGGTAAATGTGTAAAAGAATAAATAAATAAGGTATAATAGAAAAATGAGAATAAATACTTTCTCTGTTGTGAAAATAATAAAGTAGGAGAAATATGAGAGAGAAATGAGAAAAAGGTATAATAGAAAAATGAGAAAAAATGTTTTCTCTGGCGAATACAATATGTGAGTGCTCTATTTATAAGCATAGATTAGGCTCACCAACTAAAATACAAGAGATAAACATAGATCTAACAAACTATATGAGTACAAGATAAATACTCTACGTGATAAACATTCCTAACAATATAATAGATAACTCCGTTAAGAGATATGAACATCCGCTTGATAAATATTTATAACACTCCCCCTTGGATGTCTGTCTCTTCTTCGAGGATGTGCCTCGTTAAAATATTACTAAGGAAAACCCAGTGGGACAAAACCCTAGTGAAGGAAACAAAGTACAGAATCTTTTGATATGCATGAGATACTGCCTCATTAAAAACCTTGCTAGGAAAACCCAATGGGACAACACCATAGGTAAGGGAAAAAGAGTGCAGCGCATATTAACCGCATCAAAACAGTATTCTTCAAAACTTATTGAGCTGAATAATAGTTCCATTTGCAATAAGATCTTCATGTGGTTTTACAAATAGTACGAGACCCGAACGTATGCGGATGAAGGAAGGGGGGATAAAAGTACCATCTCCTGAGATGGCTGAACCCCACCATCAGGAGGGTCACCTGAAAACATAAAACTAAGATCAACAATGCGTAAAGAAAATCGGGTGAACACCAAAATAGCAAAATGCAGACAACATACTTTCACTATGAGTAACACGACGACGTTTGGTTTGAGGACCTGCCGTAGCGACTCCCCCAACAATAGTAGCATGAGGGATAGATGTCTTTGGCATACGTGAATTGAAAATTTCTTTTCTATAGAGTCATGGATGCTTGTGGTCTTCTTCAAGGTAATAGCTCAATTTCTAGACCGAAGCCTACTTGGATAAGCCCAAGTGTAAGTAGGTTTAATCTTGATATGTTTATATTCTATATACTTATTCAGTGTTTCATTATATTTAAATTTTCTTTGTTTTGAAAATCTTGTAGTGCTTTCAACAAATAGGGGGATTTGAGAGCGGTTATTACTTCATGAGACATATGCTAGATTTCGTTCTAGGGAACATTACAGAAAACTGGTGAGAGATAAATTTGTTTTCTTAAACCATAGGCTAGTACTTAGAATAATTTTTGTCTTGATTTAACTAGTTATGCTTGATATGTGATCTCATAGGTATTCAACAATGCAAACCCATTAATTAAAAAAGAAATCGATGATGTTCGTGGTCGTTGGGCAAAATATTTTTTGGGAGTTGCTAATCTGTTACTGGAATTCATTTGATGAGGCTCGTGTTGTTGAATAGTTTGGGAATTAGGAGTTCATTTTGTTTGATATACATTTGGAACCAGTTAGGAGTTCTTATGTTAACTAACTACTTACTTAGCTTTATCAAACTAACTTAGATTAGCTTTTATGCTATGTTAACTACTTAATTATATATATATATATATATATTTAAATAAATAACATCCCGAAAATCCATAAAGAAGACTTAGGACTTAAGGGATTTGATTACAATTTACAAAGAAAAGAAAAAGGAGGAGTAGTTGCAAGTAGAGAGGTCAAAAGTGGGACAACAAAGACATGTATATTTGAATATAAACAGCCATATTCGAATATGCATGATCCATATTCGAATATGGATGAGTCATATTCGAATATGGACTGTGCATATTCAAATATGAACAGTGATATTCGAATATGGACTTTTCATATTCGAATATGAATGTGTGGAATTGAATACAAAAGCATCATATTCAAATATGGACCCCAAAATCTATAAATAGGGGTGTTTCACTTCATAAAACCAATATTTCCCTCTCCCTCACTCTACACTCTTGCATTCCCAAAGATCCTTCACTAAATCTTTGCCACGAATCAACAACTCTCCATTTTAGCATCCTCCTTTACACGCACTCTCTTGATTAAAAGGTTCCAAAGAGTTAGATTCAGACTCGGGGATAGAAAATGCAAAAGAAGGGAGTTGAAGACTGAAGTTTGAGTTGAAGGAGAAAAGGATTGTGGAAGATTCGAGGTAACCCTGAAACCTCAAATCAGAACTATAAGAACCTTAGGAACATGTTGTTAGGGATTTAGAAACAATATGTTTTAGATTTTTTGAGTTAGAATCATGTGTATGTTTGTGAGATGCATGCTATGCTTGTATGATGTCTGTATTGATTTAACATGTTGATGCATGATTAGAAATTTCATTGGAAATATGAATGATGATGAAATCGTAAAATTGTATAAACAAGAGATTCCAGATTGTATTGTGACCAGACACTCGGACTTAGACTTTAAATTGATTTCAAACTTTTTTAGAAAAATAATTATAAGGGTTAGAATATTCAAATATGTACTCGAATATTGAAGATCATGTTCGATTAGATATTTGAATATAACACTTCTGTCACAGAATCTTAGAAGATGGGATGTCTAGAATTCCTGTTTGAATGCTATGATATGTATATGGATGTTTCATGCATTAGAACATGAAATGATAAATCAAACGAAAAGAAAATGATTGGGGGCTATTGATGTGATGTCATACCCGATCAAATTAATAAATTGCAATAAATGTAGTACTAGGTGCCAACCTAGGTCGTCTCTCAGAGGACCCTCATTGGTAGATTAAGATTTAATCACGTTAATAATTAACAAAAAGGGGGTTTGAATGTTGGTTGGAAACACAATTAAAGAAATTTTAAACAATTATTTAAAATAGATTAGCTTCCTGAAATTTAACAATTGCTTATATCATTGGTATCAAAAGATAGTTCAGAATCTAATTAAATTCCTTGTTCAATCTTGAAATTAATTAAACAAGCGTTAATGTATTTCAGAATCTCTTACTTACATTAAGCAATGTATATTTTCCTCTGTTCAAGTTTATTGAACAAGCGTCTTTAAATCTTAACAGATTGTAAAAAAAACGAAATTCAACTGAACTTGGAAATTATGACTTTTGGTTTAAGAGATTAAATTAGAATCTAAATTCCAACAAGCGTGCAATTTAGATTCTAATTTTATGAGCCAAAAGATCATAATTAAATCATAACCAAATTCCAACAAGCGTGTAATTTAGATATCAATAAATTAATTAGAAACTGAATATAAATATAATTAGAACCTCAATAGCATATTATTAAAAATTAAGGAAACTAATCACAAATTCTAGCCTTCCATATAGGAAGCAAATTACAAAAAAATAAAAAAATAAAAATGAAAACAAATAAATTAAAATAAAAGGAAAACAAAATAAATTAAATAAAAGGAAGTAAAGAAAATAAAAAGAAAAGAAGGAAAGAAAGGACCGTGACTCAGTGAATGCAGAGGAATGTAGGGAGAATGAAAGATTGGATGGTAGTGAATTTGTGTCTTTGGAATGGGAATGGAGATGGGTATTTATAGAAGAGAATTGGGGAATAAAATAATAAAAAGAAAGAAGTGTAGTGGATGTGAGTTGGAGATTGGGTGGAAAGTTACAAAAGGGATGGAGTTTGGTCAGGGAAGGTGTCACCAAAAGGTGAATGGAAATGGAGATGGAGGTGGAAAAGGTTTGGTACCGAAAATAAAAATAAACGTATCTAGAAGTAAAATTAAACCTAACGAAAAATAATTAAAATTATACAATTTTATTCCTAAAAATATTCTTGAGATACTTCAATCAATAATTCTTCTTTTCATGATCCATTGTCTTCAAGTTACGTAATTACTATTCTGCCACTGGTTACGGATGGTGTGGATAGCAATTTAGAACACTTGCATCCATAGAACATTGCTAAGAGTGGTGCAATTAGCAAAATTCTATTTTAAGCTCAACTCCTGGCCCAGTGCTTTGCAATGTAGAATTATTACCTAAAAATTCCAAATTAAACTCAAATAAGTATAAACTCAATTATGATTAATTTCATGAAAATGTATTTAATTTGGATAATTAAGTATTAATCTATATTTAATTAAATTAAATAAAGGCATAAAAAGGTGGATAAAATATGAGTCATCAGCTATACCGAAAGGGGTAATAGTTCTTGCAGACCTCTAAGGGGTGTTGACTCTGTATAAGGGAAATAATTGGGACCTACTACCGGAAGGGGTAATAGTTCTTGCAGACCTCTATTGGAGGTGAGGCATGGACTCTGGTTAACACTACAAGAATGCAACAGTGTAGCTGCCAAAATAAAGCGTCGGCCTCGAGGCGGACGCTAATTTCGTTAGTAGCGTCGGCCAAAACCGCCATTAGACCGACACTACTGAGGATTTTCGTTTTCTTTTTTTGAGATATTTAGTGTCGGCCTTATTATCAAATATTGTCGGCCCTAGCCTACACTATTTTTTTTTAAAAAAAGCGTCCCCCATGGCCGACACAACTTAGGAGATTAAAATTTCCCAAATTCTTCATTTCACCCACACCTTTCACTGAGCACCTTTCACTGAGCACCTTTCACTCTGCACCTTTCACGATTTCATCTTCCAAATCCAATTCCCTCTTCATCCTCACCGCCACCGAAACAGTCACCGGCAGTGAGCTTCCTCGCCGCCGTTGTAACCCTATTCCATCTTCATCTTGCCTCTGTTTGCCCCTTCTTCATTCCTGAAAACCCTATTCTCGCTTCTTGGTCTATACGCATGTTTGCCCCTCTTCATCGGCCATGGCTATACGAATTTTTGCGCCTGTTCTTGGTCAATCTCGCTAAGGTTAGTTTTCTCTATTCTTGCTCTCTTCCTATTTCCCAGATTTTTGCTTCTAACTTGCCCTAAAGCTCAGTCCCAAATTGCTTTGAAAATTATGGTTCACAAAGGGGAATCGATTCTAAGGCATTGCTTGGTGTATCAGGTTTGTTTCCCCTCTCTTGTCTCTCTTTCTCATGTTTTTTGGTGAACGTGGGCTTTTCCCTTGAGTATACACATATAGCTATTTGTAGTGAGTAACATTTTCCCGAGAAAGTAATAGAAAATGATTGGAAAATAGTATAGTGTAGTGTATTTGGTTGCAGCATACCTTGGATATGGAGAGCCTTTGATTGGTTTTTGTCCATATTTTCGCCATGCCCACAAATCTGCTGAGAGGTTATCTGCCTTTACATGGCACACCATTTTTCTTTTGTTGACTCTTTCTGCATAACCGTATACTGGAAATTCAAATAGGAATTGTTGTAATTCAAAATGTAAATTAAATTTATGGTGAATGGAGTGTGTGTGTCATGAATTCTCTTCAAATTGAATTAAAAAATGTAGAAACTAATGTTAATTGCATTTGAATTGATTCAAATTTAATTATTGGATAGCTGCATGAAAATGTGAGTAATAGTAATAGTAATAATTACCTTTTTCTTGATCTGGGTGTTTGGGGCTGTGTATTTGGTAAAAGTAAAGGAGAGTTAGTAAGTAGTGTGGGGGTGGTAGTAATTTTTCCTGCTTGTGATGAAGTAGTTGTAGTTGGCTATGGACTTTGTCAAAAGTAGAATTCTTTTTTATTTTGTGCGTGTGGAGTCAAGTTTTTTTTGGCTTTGTGTGTTTGGTTCCTCGTTTTTGGTTGCATTTTGAAGCTATTTAGTTTATCAACTAAAATTTTCACATCCAAATGTTTTACTGTTGTTATAGATGTAAGTACTCATTGAAAACCAGCTAGGAAGTTGTCGGTATAGATGTAGGCATTTGCAATTACGGATCTTCATAATTGTCCAAAACTTTTCCTCCCCTGTAGTTCTAACATGCCGTAGTAATTAGAAGTGCTATTTTCACATGACTAGTTCAATCAAGAGTGTTTTTGCAGACTTTATGAAATATATGTTAAAATTGGATACAAATGATTCGTTACAATAATTAATCAAGTAATTGAGATAATCATTAATGACTACATCATCATATCCAATAATGCTTAGTCATGATAACCAAGTAGTTGCTGATTGGTAGAAAGGGTAGGATTCACAGTAATCCCTGCGATACATATTACACATTTATAACTATTTACATGAAGAATTGAATATCATCAATTATGCATTATGTGTTTTTCAACATAGAGGACAATACTTGTTTGTAAAATTTCAGTTTCAGGTGCACTGTGCAGTAGTGTAGTGTAGGTAACTAACATGATAAGCTTACCTGATCATAACTACTTAGTGTGTTTTTGAGAGGAAAAAAATTACACTTTGAGAAATATTTATAGTTTTTAAGGTGATGTCTAACATGGTCAACAACATCAATTTGGGTGCATAAAGAAAGAAGTTAGGAATCTTGTTTGAACTTATTGTTAGAAATATTAATTGATTAATATGCAGATTAATTACTTGATTGATTGATTATCAATCATAACAAGCAAAATATAGTAAATAGTACTGAATAGCAAGGAAACAAAGGATGCAAAACACTAAAAGAGACTTGTTTGAAGACAGAGACACATCGGTGCTGTTGTTTTAGGGTTGGAAATGGTTTTAGCTTTAGTTTATTTCTTCAATCAATTGAAAAAATTGAAGTGTCTTTAGTAATTTTGCAAAATCATGACTTGCTTTTAAGATTTCATACTTGCAAAAACGTTAATATATATTATGATATGATATTGCAAACTACAGCTTAATTTGAAGGTTAGGAAATGGATTCATGAAATTGCTTGAATTGATGACAAATTTGTGCCAAAGACGTATACTATACATAAAAGCTTAAATTTAAGCACAGTCTCAATGAAATGATAGTTGTCTCTCTTTTCTTTTTGTATATATATAGCCCCATTAATTAATTAATGTATTGGCTGATCAAAATGCTAAACTCTTTAAAATGTACGTAAGTATTATTAAAGTGTTTTATATTTCTTTTGACAAAGTGCTCTAGTTACATAAAGTTATATGATTCACTCTGTTAGAATATCAAAATTGTGTTATGTGTACAGAATTGATAGAAGACACAACATTTAGTGAAAATAAGGAGCGGATGGATGAAAATAATTAAGTAACTTTTTTACACTAGGCCTAATCTCCTTTTTCTGTTAATTTGATTTGATAGTGCATCACATCATGTAACTTACAGAAGACTTGGTTTCATATTTTCAATGATAAATTACCCATTATATTAACCATTGTTATCAACAAATAGATGGATGCATCAGCCCACGTTTTTCGGCCAAAGGCCAAAGTGATTAGAGGGCGAGGGAAGTGTATACCGCCTGGGCATCTTGCTTCACATTCTCGGAAAATTTGTCCTAGCGTAGCTACCCATTCTCCCACTCTCCAGCCAGCTCCCCATTCTCCACCTCCTCAGCCAGCTCCTCATTCTCCCACTCCCCAGCCAGCTCCCCATTCTCCTACCCCTAAGCTAGCTACCCATTCTGCCACCCCCAAGCCAGCTTCCCATATTCCTACCCCAAAGCCAGCTACCCATACACCAAAGCCAACCTCTTGTTCTCGTACCCGAAAGCCAGCTTCACATATTACCACCCTCCACGCAGCTCCCCTTTCTCAAGTTTCTAGCTCTAGTTCGCATTATGTCAATCCTACCCCAGCATCCCATACCCGCATCTCCACCTCTACTTCCCATATGTTCAGCACCACCCCAGCTTCCCATAGTCGCCCCCCCACTCATCCTTCCTATACTCGCCCCCGCCCCACTCATCCTCCCTATACTCGTGCCCCACCTACACAGGTTTCCCCCACTACATCTTCCCAGCCTACTCTTCCCTCTCCGGATGATCCTATGGTATTCATCCCTACCAGGCTGAATACCATAGGATCTGTTTTCTCATGATTAGGAGGCTTTGTTGGAGGCGGATGATGAGTTTTCTCATGATTTAGATGATGAGGAGGAGGATGAAAATGAACATCCGCTGCGTCCAGAATTAGTAGATGTACCAGGGGAACACGGACGTGATGACCAAGGGAGGGTTATCATTTGGCCTCATGGCAATGGGTGAGTTAATATTGTTCTTTGACTGAATTATTATATTTATTTATTTATTTAAATAAAATTTAATCAATTTTTTCGTAGGTGGGGGGAGCCCCCTGAGATTGCTATTGCAGCTGTGGGTCATGCAATGAAGTCTCAATTTCGGGGTCCTTGGCATCACTACGATGTGGTCCCTGATGAAGACAAGACTAAATGGTGGGAGGAGTTTCAGGTAAGACATTTAAAAAGCATAAATCATAAACAAGTTATTATTTTTTTGATTTGTGATTTCTACCTGTTATAATTTTGTTCAGAAGAAAATTAGATAACAGAGTGTGAGATGAAATTGATTCATAGATTGCCTGAATTGTGTTGTATGAAGGGAGTTTCTCGTCATAAAAGCTAAATGTCCATTATGATTTTTTCTAAAGTGAACTTCACCATAAACAAACATTTTGGAGAATGATATTGTGCTTCAATTTGGATTAAGATACATTTTCTCACTCTTCCATTGGCTTATGCCCCCTTCTATCTCACTGTCTTGTTTTAGTCCAATTTGAAGAAGTAGTTGTGGCTGACTTAATATGTCTGTATACCCATATTTGACTTATGTGATATTTTAACAGGGAACATTTCATTTTTTTCCAACAAATAATTTCTTTCAAAATGAGATTGGGCTCTAGCAACTATAGTATATTATAACAGGATAAATGATAGTTAGTAGTTAATTACTATCTATTGTCTTAACAGTTTGTAACATAAAAAGAGAATTATGAATATAAATAAGAGGGAGGGAGTACAGAGAGGGACATCTAGAAAATAATAGATCATTTGTTAGCAGAGATTCAAGTCTCTCAAATACCTAAAGTGTTTGTTGTATTTTACTATTCTTTCTATCTCTGTTTCAGTTTTATTAACTGGTATGGTATCAAAATTCAGTCGGAATCACAATATGCAAGATTAAGCCGAAGATGATGGAAGAAGTTCTTCTTTCTATCATCTTTAAACTATTTTTTTTGATTGTAAGGACCACTCCAACAAGTCTATCATATCTTTGTTTTTTTATTTTTACTTTGACTGTGTCTGTTCAATGGAGTATGTAACTTTTGACTTGTGTAAGTGTGTCTTTGTTTAAATTATTCAATAGACTCCTCTTGCTCTATTATACAACTTAGTGAGATGACTTGGTTGACTTGTGCAATTGTGAGCTTTGGGATGTTGATCCTGCCTCTTACTAAAGCCTTTGGTTTTATGTGTTTTCTATCATTCCAACTTTTTGGATTGCTACAGGCTACAGCCTCATCTTTTATTCATATCAAACTAGATCATATTTTAATGTTCACTTGTTATCTTTATTTTGATGCCGATATTTCCATATTTTTTTTCATTGTATAAATATTACACAGGCTAATATAGCATTTTATTGACTGCCTTGCACCTAATTTACGACATGTCTCCTTTTTACGTTTATGTGTTCTGATTACACTGCTGCTATACAGGCTAATACAACATTATTTGAATTCAGATCATTAAGTGAATTTTATTTCTCCCAACAGCATTATATGATCATAAAGATCATTAAGTGAATTTTATTTCTCCAAGTCAGAAACCGAATCTAGTGTCATTGTGCTTTATTAGTTTACTTCACAGCATTTTGATTTTGCACTATAGAGTTTCGTAATTTAATTGCTGAGGTTTCTAGTGTTGAGCAAAGTGAATTCGTTATTTAACTACTACTACTACACCTATTTGAATTTTACATGACTTTGATTTTGCCTTATTCTGTATATATATACTTTACAATCTAAAGTCTCTTGGGATCTTGCTGATCAAGCTAAAATCGAGAAGGTGTATGCCAAGAAAGTTAAAAAACGCTATAATGATTTGCTTGGAAAGCATAGGAGGTCGGGGATTAAACCACATTGGATTGGTGAGGAGGCTTGGGCAGGCCTTTTGGAATATTGGAGTACTGATGATTTTAAGAGGATCTCAGCCCAAAATAAGCAAAATCGGGCCTCTACTCGTGGCGGAGCTTTACATACTACAGGGCGTCGATCTCACATCAAGGTTGCACGTATATTGGTAAGTGATTGTCAATTTTGTGTGTTAATTTTATCTGCTTGTCAACATTATGTGGTTTGTTGTTTTTGGAACGATTGTGACTGGATTTTTATTTTATGTAAGTTGTTAGCACTTTCTTGTTTGATGCTGTGCTGATTTTGCAATATAATTGAGAGGTATAAAAAATATCTAGAACATGTGCTGTAATCTCTGGCTAGAGAGAATTAAGGTTACTACTACTAGCTAGTTGCTACCCAAAAAATAATTGCATATAAATACATTGTAGCTTTGTCGTTCTGTATGTTTTGCTACCCTAAAAGACCCTCTGCCCCTGAACACAGAGAAGCATGAAGATGAATGATAAGTTAGAAATTTTATCTAAAGGGATTATGGTGTTCCTGCCTTGAAAAACTCGCATGAACCTATTTTTTCATTCCAAAACATCCTTCTTCATCATTTTTATCTTGTTCCTCGTGCATCAGTATGAGTACAGAAGCAACAACATCAGTAGTAGTAGTGATTTCGTAATCCCAATTTTCTGTTTGATCCTTCCTTTGGATTTTCTGATCTCACGTGATTCTCATTACTTCCATTTATATCTAGTTGAGTAGTAATTAATTAGCTTTGAATTTTGAAAATTCAACGAGAACTATTATATATGTGGTCATGCATCATGTATGTATTGAATTTTGGATCCCTCGGAATATCTGTCCTAATTAGGATTTGTTTATTAATTATAATAACTGCAGCTGGTTCTCCTGTTTCCATTGTTCTACTCATCTGAACATTGTTTCAATTTTGTCTTGTTACTTATTACTTCTCCCACTTTTGATATTATTATCTGATTCTATTTTTATTTTTGTTTTGGGCAATCAGAGTATAGGAATATGCTAGAGTCACAAGTTGCAGTCACTCAAGAGGTTGGTGGGCCTTCGGTAGACTTAACAGGAGTGTGGGTCAAAGTGGCGGGTAGGAGAAAAGGCAGGTGTTATGGCACCGCTGACTTGGCTCCGAATGCTCGACCTGGAGTTCGCTTGCCGAGGAAGTGGTGCAGAGGGCAGCTATAGCAGAGGAGAGGGCAGCTGCAGCAGAGGAGAGGGCTACCCGTGTTGAGGCAGAGATGCAAGAGATGTGGCGGGATGTGTTAGATCATCAGAGGTCAGGAGCAGGTTCTACTAGTGTTAGCCAAGCACACCCTGATTACGATCAGAGTTTGGATGAGGAGCCATTGGGACATGATGCCAATGTCCCAATGCAAAAGCGTGCCTGTCGTCGCTGACTTTGATTATTTATATTAACACTTTGAACTTTTTTTAGATTTGACTCAGTTGTTTACTTGTTTAATGTAGATAATTTTTGGAAATATTAGCCTCTTGTAGACTTGTTTACATGTGTTAGGTTGTGTTTATGAACTAGTTTAGTGAACCTATATATGAAATATGAACTAGTTCAAGTATTAATAGATCGGAGTTCTATTTTGTAATAATTAGTTTCAATTCAGATTTCAAAATATTGGAATTGTTTGATTTATATAGGCAGGTATGGCACAACCAATTACAATGGAAAAGAATTTATAAAAATGTATTTTTTTATTAAAAAAAGCTAGCGTCAGCCAAGATGGACGCTTTCCACGACAAAAAAAAAAAGACGGTAGCGTCTTTTTTAATTTGTGTCGGCCTTACAAGAAAAACATAGCGTCGGCCTTTTAATTAGTTTTGTCGGTTTTTAAAAGATTTGTGTCAGCCTAACAGGTAAAAAAGTAGCGTAGGCTTTTTACTCAGTATCATCGGTTTTTTACAAAATTGTGTCGGCCTAACAGTAAAATAATTAGTGTCTGCCTTTTTAAATTTGTGTCGGTCAACCGTTTGCGTCGGTCATCCCTTTTTGCGTCGCCATTTGCGTCGGCTTTGACGGCCCGAGGCATTTAGCGTCGGCCTCGACACCGACACAAAGCCGACGCTAACTAGTTGTGTTGCGTCCGCTTTTCTGTGTTTGCGTCGGCTTTTGGCCGACGCTAATAGACTATTTTCTTGTAGTGTAAGGACGCTTACCAGGGTTTGCAGAGAGCTCTAGAGTGCTATTGGCACGCACATGGTGGATTCCCGCGTGCACCGGGTTTCCCGTTAAAAAGGAAAGAAATGGAAAATAAAAAGGAAAATAATCATGGCATGCATACATACTTAATTGTCATGTATATTTTGTGTGTTTATTAGGAATTTGATTAAGGAGATTTTCCAGTTAGACTGGTTATAATACTGTATATACATTATTTTCAATACCGACGGTTACTTAGTTATATCTAGTACATATAGCTGACGGTTACAGTATTGTAGGTGATACAAATTCGGAGGGTGTGAGCGCTTGAGAAGACCTTAGCAGCTGTATCTTGTTATACATAGGTAGCCATTAGTTTTGTTGTATGGTTACCTAGATGGACTAGTGACCACTCTGGAGTACATATATAACGTTTTGCCTTCCGCTATTATGGAGTTAAAAAAAATTGATCCTAAAATCTAGGTGTTACAATTTAGTATCAGAGCAGTTTGGTCCTTTTTGGACTGTAGTATCTGATATGTAACTTAGATAAAAGACCAGAGATGTTGAATGTATACAATTCATTATATTGAGTCTAATCAACTCAGTCTGGTGCGTTTTATACAGGCATGCATGGCAAGAAGACACCCGGGAAGACCACATATTAATGCGACACCTACTCCGACTGATTCCCTACTGATACAACAGATGGCACAGGCCATGACTCTAATGATGGAGGCACAAGGTAAAGATGATCGTTATTAGAGTTTTTCGTTGACATGACCCACTCACTTTTTCTGGTGGAAGAGATCCCATGATAGAAGAGGAATGGCTAGATCAGTTAGAGGAAATTTTTCGAGTGACTAGATCTGGCGATCAAGACAAGGTCGAGTTGGCCACTTATAGACTTAGAGGAGAGGTGTCTCAGTGGTGGAAGAGACATCGAGAACACATGGAGGCAATGGGAGGCCATATGACTTGGGAGGAATTCAAAACTATGTTTCTGAACAAATACTTCCCCTCTAATGTAAAAAATCAGAAGGAGATAGAGTTTCTTACATTGCAATATCAGAACCAACCTGATAAGGGGTAGAAGTCAAAAAGGTTTGAACAAGGACTTAGGCCTGAAGTCAGAAACTTAGTAATTACTCAGTGAATCTGGGAGTATCAGACTTTGATTCAGGCGTTTCAACTTGCTGAACAGTCATTGGCTGCGGTGGTGGCTAGCAGACAATTGTTATGGAAGAATAAGAGAGAGGAATGAAGCTGTAAGGGGGGAACGGGTAAGGAAGTGGAAAACAAAGGCAAGGGAATTGTCCTGAAATGCCAGACCTATGGGAAGTTTCATAAAGGAGAGTTCTACAAGAACAAGAGGACTTGTTTTACATGCCATAAACTTGGACATCTCAGTTGGCAATGCCCCGTCAAAGATCAGAAACCGGTAGAGGAGGACAAGAAGAAGAATCAGGTGAGAGGTCGGGTGTATACGCTGAATGCTAAAGAGGTTGATCACTCCAAGGATATTATCCAAGGTATGGGATTAATAAAAGCAAAGCCGATTAACATTTTGTTTGATTCGGGTGCAACTCACTCATTCATATCAGTAGATTGTGCAAAATGAGTTTATTTTCCTGTATCCAAGCTACCGTATGAAGTGCTAGTGTCTACTCCCTCTAAAGAGAAAATCTGTACAACTACTATGTGTTCTCCTGTGTTCCTAGACTTTCAAGGCAAGACTTTCTGTTTAGACTTGTACTGCTTGCCGATGAAAGGGTTAGATGTAATCTTGGGCATAGACCGTGCATATTCCAGACCAAGGCTTGGAGATATACTGTACACATCATTTTACTTTGGATCTTCATAATCTGTCCATGTATGATGACGGTCCAAGATATTTGGTTGTCTGTGTAAGGGATGTTAAGAAATCAGTGAATGTTGATTCCCTTCCAGTAGTCCGAGACTTTCTGAAAATGTTTCCTGATGACATCGAATCTTTCCCACCGGAAAGGGAAGTAGAGTTTTCAATTGAGTTAATTCCGGGGGCTAGACCTGTTTCTAAGGCACCGTATAGAATGGCACCGCTCGAGTTGGCGGAAGTAAAATGACAAATCGGAGAACTAATGCAGAAGCAGTTTATTAGACCAAGCGCTTCACCATGGGGAGCCCGAGTGTTGCTCGTTAAGAAGAAGGATGGGGCATTGCGCTTGTGTGTGGATTATCGAGAGCTGAATAAGTTGACAGTGAACAACAAATACACACTGCCGCGAATTGATGATTTGCTTGACCAACTGAGAGAAGCCAAGGTATTTTCCAAGATTAATCTTCGGTCAAGATATCACCAGATTAGGATTAAGCCTAAAGATATTCCTAAGGCTGCATTCTGGACGCAGTACAACCATTATGAGTACTTGGTGATGCCGTTCAGATTGACAAATGCTCCTGCTATTTTCATGGACTATATGAACCATATCTTCCGACTATATGAACCATATCTTCCGACCCTACTTGGACAAGTTTGTTGTAGTCTTCATTGATGATATCCTCATTTATTCCAAGACTATCGAAGAACATGAAGAGCATTTGAGACTGGTGCTAGGAATACTCAAGGAGAAACAATTGTATGCCAAATTGGATAAATGTGAATTGAAAGAAGTCCAATTCCTTGGCCACGTAATTAGCAAAGACGGTGTAGCTGTAGACCCAAGCAAAGTTGAAGCTGTGTTGAAATGGGAACGACCGACCAATCTCATAGAAATTCAAAGTTTTCTGGGATTAGCCGGGTACTATTGACGATTCATCAAGGGATTCTCCTAGATTGCGATTCCGTTGACGAAGCTAACATGGAAGGGTGTTCCGTTTGTGTGGGATTCCAAGTGTGAAGAAAGCTTTCAGTTGCTGAAGGAAATGCTGACAACAACGTTGGTGTTAGTAATTCCTAATCCGACAAAGAATTTCCAAGTCTATTGCGATGCGTCGAAGCAAAGCTTGGGATGTGTACTTATGCAAGAAGGACAGGCAGTTGCTTTCACTTCCCAACAATTACGGCCACATGAAGCAAATTATCCAACACATGATTTGGAGTTAGCCGTTGTAGTTTTTGCGTTGAAAGTCTGGAGGGACTACTTGTACAGAGTCATGTTTGAAGTATTTAGCGACCATAAAAGCTTGAGATATTTATTCAATCAAAAGGAGCTGAATATGAGGCAACGACGGTGGATGGAATTCTTAAAGGATTACGATTTTGAGATGAAGTATCATCCGGGAAAAGCTAATGTAGTGCCTGATGCACTAAGCAGGAAATCTCTGCATGTGTCAACTATGATGATTAATTACATGATAATCTTGGAGAAATTCAAAGACTTACGCTTGGATGTGTCTTGTTACAGTGCTGGCATTTATGTGTGCAAAGTTGAAGAATGCACTACGAGACCAAATTCAGGAAGCACAAAAATATGATCATGAACTGCAAAAACTCAAGGAACAAGTTGATTTCTCTAAGGCTGGTGATGGTATGATTTTGTTTAGAAACAGAGTATGTATTCCGAGTGACGCCAAAATCAAGAAGACAGTACTTGAGGAGAATCACTGTAGCCAGTACTCAGTACACCCTGGTGCTACCAAGATTATCAAGACATGAAGAAATTGTTTTGGTGGCCTGGAATGAAGAAAGAAATTGCAGAATTCGTGTCTAAGTGTCTCACTTGTCAGAAGATCAAAGTAGAACATCAAAGACCCTCTAGACCGCTTCAACCGTTAGATATTCAGCAAAACATCAAATGGGAGTCTATAGCCGTGGACTTTGTGGTTGGATTACCTAGAACTCCAGCAGGACATGACTCAATTTGGGTTATCATAGACAGGTTGACCAAGTCTGCTCACTTCTTGCATGTCAAGACTACCTACTCAGTGGAAAAATATGCCAAAATATATATTGCAGAGATAATCCGGTTACATGGGGCACCGATGAGCATAATATCAGATAGAGATCCCAAGTTTACTTCTGGTTTCTGGGGAGCGTTACATAAGGATTTTGGGACTCGACTGCATTTGAGTACATCTCAGCATCCCCAAACCGATGGGCAGTCCGAAACAACAATTCAGACTTTAGAAGTCATGTTGCGAGCGTGTGTGCTAGAAGAAGGTGGGGACTGGGGTAGATGTTTGCCATTGATAGAATTTCCCTATAACAACAGTTTTCATTCAAGCATAGGCATGACACCCTATGAAGCACTCTACGAGAGAAAGTGTCGGTCACTAGTATGTTGGTTTGAAATTGGAGAAAAGTTACTGATGGGGCCGGACTTGGTTCAAGAAACGAGATAACATGTATCAAAGAAAGGTTGAAGATGGCTCAAGACCGTCAGAAAAGTTAATCAGATCAACAAAGGAAGCCCTTGGAATTCGAAGAAGGAGAGCTTGTGTTTCTAAAAGTTACACATTATACCGTTGTTGGGAAAGCAATAAAGACAAAGAACCTTTAGCCATGTTTCATTGGTCGTTATCAGATTCTCCGAAGAATAGGACCTGTTTCTTACCAACTAGCTTTGCCTCCTCATCTTTCCAACCTTCACGATGTGTTTCACTTATCCCAACTCCGAAAGTATGTTGCCGACCCATCCCACATTTTAGAAGAAGACAACATTCCATTGAAGTCCAATACCTCCTTTCAGGTGGAACCTGTAAAGATCCTAGACATAGGAGAGAAGACCTTACAGAACAAAGTGATCCCTCTAGTAAAGGTTCTTTGGGAGAACATCGACTCATCAGAGATCAACTGGGAAAAGGAGTAGGACATGAGGGAAGCATACCCCGAATTATTTCAGTAATTGAGGTAATACTCAAATTTTGAGGACAAAATTATTTGAAGTACGGTAGAATTGTAACATCCCGAAAATCCATAAAGAAGACTTAGGACTTAAGGGATTGATTACAATTTACAAAGATAAGAAAAAGGAGGATTAGTTGCAAGTAGAGAGGTCAAAAGAGGGACAAAAAGGACATGTATATTTGAATATAAACTGCCATATTCGAATATGCATAATCCATATATTCGAATATGGACTTTTCATATTCAAATATGAAAGTTTGGAATTGAATACAGAAGCATCATATTCAAATATATATATTTGAATATGGACCCTAAAATCTATAAATAGGGGTGTTTCACTTCCAAAACCACTATTTCCCTCTCCCTCACTCTACACTCTTTGTAACATCCCAAAAATCCATAAAGGAGGCTTAGGATTTAAGGAATTTGGTTACAATTTACAAGGAAAAGAAAGAGGAGGATTAGTTGCTAGTAGAAAGATCAAAAGAGGAACAAAGATAACATGAATATTTGAATATGAGCTGTCATATTCGAATATTATTCGAATATGCATTGTCATATTCGAATAGTATTCGAATATGCATATCAATATTCGAATAGTATTCGAATATGCAAAGTAATATTCAAATAGTATTCAAATATGCAAAGTAATATTCGAATAGTATTCGAATGTGCACTGTCATATTCGAATAGTATTCGAATATGCACAATCATATTCGAATATAGAAGTGAAGAACTGAATACAGCTGCCTTATATTCGAATATGGATCCCAAATTCTATAAATAGGGGTGCCTTGTCTTCAGAACTCATGGTTTTCTCTCCTCCTCGCTCTACACTCTCAAAACCTCTGTCACGAATCAACCAAACCTCTGTCTGTAACTTCTCCATTCAAGGAATTCCATCTCACCAAGTCTATTTCCTAACTAAACGTTCCAAGAGTTGAGATTCAGACTCGGAGATAAGGAGTACTGAAGGAAGGAGTTGGAGATTGAATTGGAGCTGAAGGGTAGAGGATTCTGGGAACCCAAGGTAACCCTGAAAACCCCAAATCCATAGTACTGTGAATTTAGGAACATGTGACTAGGGGATGCTAGGAACATGCTATTTGGAAATTAAATTAATGTGTTAGACATTGTTTTGGTTTAAAGTTTGATGTATGTTTGAGTTATGCATACTATGGTTGATATTCGCATGAATTTGACATGCTCTATGTTGATTTGGAATATATGTGATATTGTGAAACATGTTAAAGGTATAAATAAGGTATTCCAGAATTAGATGTGACACTAACTGGGAATTTGATATTGAGTTGATTTCAAAATAGATTAAGTCCCATTATTAGTACATTCAAATATGTATTTGAATATGGAATGCCATGTTCAAATAGATATATGAATATAACACGTCTGTCGCATAGAATCCGAGCATGGAGTGGTTGTAATCGGATAGAAGTATACTGGAAATCCTTGTTTGTATGCTATATGCCTATTATGATATGTGATGCATGATTGGAAATTGGATTGAAGATGTGAATGATGATGAATTCATAAGGATGAAGGTCACGAAGGATTCCAGATTGTAATGTGACGAAATGGGGACTTTGACTTGAACGGATTCGAAAAAGTATTAGAAAAATAAGTCCAAGAATTAGTATATTCAAATATGTGTTGGAATGTGGTAAGCCATGTTTGAATAGATATTTGAATATATAAAATTTGTCACATAATATTCGAATACGAGATGTTGATATTTGAATATGGGATTACTGGATATCTTGTCTGAATAGTATGAAATGAGTATGATGTTGGATGCATTAGAACCCATAATGTGAAATCAAACAGAAAGGAAATGTGGAGATGCTCTTTCCCACTCAACTGAGGTTGAGCAAGAGGGTTAAGTTCCACCCGAAGTAGACCGGATAAGAGAACCTTTCCCACTCAACTAAGGTTGGGCAAGAGGGTTAAGTTCCACCGGAAGTAGACCGGGTAAGAGGACAGAACAGGAAATAAAAAGATGATGAGAATATAGGGTTATCCCAAAAGGGGCAGATAACCTGAAGTGCTAGGTTATCCCGAAAACGGGGTAAATAGTCTAGTACAAAGGGGCTATCCCGAAAGGGGTAGATAGTCCCTGGGCTAGCCCTAGAGAGGGTTGGTAGCCCAGCTGTAGGATCCTGGGGGGACGCTTGCCAGGGCCACGATGATGAGCTCAACTGTGCATTCACTGCCATGCACCTATGGTGGATTCCCTGTGCACGGGGTTTCCCGTTAAAAGAGGAAATAAAGAAAATGGAAAATGATCATGGTATGCATACATGTTATATTGTCATTGCATATATCTTGTGTGTGTTTGCTAGGAATTGAATTTGGGGCAGTTTTCCACTTAGACTAGCTGCAATATTGTAAAAATGGTTTTAATTAGACCGGGGGTTACTCGGTTATATGTTTTACATATAAATGACGGTCACAGTATTGCGGGTATTGGAAGACTGTGGAGCTAAGGAAAAGGATGAAGCTTTAGGCTTTGCTTAGGTATAACCACACTTGGTAAATCTAAGCCTTCTGTTCAGAAATTATATAGTTTAGCTGTATAGGAAATTGTAATTTAAGAAAAGAAGTGTTTCCGCTGTATTTTAAATAAAACAAAGTAACCAGATTTATATTTTCAAGAAAAAATTTTAAGCATAAGATTTTAAAAGTTAATATTTTCTGTAGCTACTCTTTTAAAAAATTAGGGTGTTACACTCTTGCATTCCCAAAGATCCTTCACTAAACCTTTGCCATAAATCAACAACACTCCACAACTCTCCATTTTAGCATCCTCCCTTACACGCACTCTCTTGATTAAAAGGTTCCAAGGAGTTAGATTCAGACACGGAGACAGCAAATGCAAATTAAGGGAGTTGAAGACTGAGATTTGAGTTGAACGAGAAGAGGATTCAGGAAGATTCGAGGTAACCCTGAAAACCTCAAATCAGAACTCTAAGAACCTTAGGAACATGTTAGGGATTTAGAAAAAATATGTTTTAGGTTGTTTGAGTTAGAATCATGTGTATGTTTGTGAGATGCATGCTATGCTTTTATGATGTCTGTATTGATCTAACATGTTGATGCATGATTAGAAATTTCATTGGAAATATGAATGATGATAAAATCGTAAAATTTTATAAACAAGAGATTTCAGATTGTATTGTGACCAGAAACTGAGACTTAGACTTTAAATTGATTTCAAACTGTTTTAGAAAAATAAGTCTAAGGGTTAGAATATTCAAATATGTACTCGAATATTGAAGATCATGTTCGATTAGATATTTGAATATAACACTCCTGTCACAAAATCTTAGAAGATGGGATGTCTAGAATTCTTGTTTGAATGCTATGATATGTATATGGATGTTTGATGCATTAGAACATGAAATGAAAAATCAAACGAAAAGGAAATGATTGGGGGCTATTACCGGAAGGGGTAATAGTTCTTGCAAACCTCTATTGGAGGTGGGACATGGACTCTAGTTAAGGACGCTTACCCGGGTTTGCAGAGAGCTCTAGATTGCTAATGCCAAGCACATGATAGATTCCCGCGTGCATTGGGTTTCCCGTTAAAAAAGAAAGAAATGGAAAATAAAAAGGAAAATAATCATGGCATGTATACATACTTAATTGTCATGTATATTGTGTGTGTTTGTTAGGAATTTGATTGTGAAGGTTTTCCAGTTAGACTGGCTGCAATACTCTATATACACTATTTTCAATACCGATGGTTACTTAGTTACATGTAGTACATACAACTGATGGTTACAGTATTGCAATTGATACGGATTATGAGGGTTTCCGCGCTTGAGAAGACCTTAGCAGTTGTATCTTGTTATACATAGGTAGCCATTAGTTTTCTTGTATGGTTACCTAGATGGATTAGTGACCTCTCTAGCTTGTAAAATAAATGAAAACACTCTTATGTGTGTATATATATATATATATATAAAGGTTTGCTAACGTACACCCACTTGCTTTTTAGGAGTGCGTTAGCAAGTTATAACTTGAAATTTTAAAATACATCCACAAGGTGTAGCTTGCTAATGCACTCCTTCTATAAAACAAGTGGGTGTACCTTAGCAAGCTCTACAGGGGTTTGCTAAAGTACACCCACTTGTTTTAAAGAAGGAGTGCATTAGCAAGTTATAACACTATCATCAAGTAGTGTTGGAATATTTCTTCGAAGGCTGACATTTAGTCATGAATAGTTTTATGTGGCTACATTAAGAATAACCAATAGAAAATGCTTAAAAATTCATATATATTGAGGATGCACTAATAGAGCGCTCAAACGTGGATACAAAGGTTGTCTACTAAAAAGTATTTCGAAACATGTATTAAAGTTTTGCAATATCACATAGGTGAATTTTCAATATTGCATGAAATTTTACTTTAGTTTTTTATTTAATTTTAAATTAAATTAAAATGTTTGAACTGCAAATCATTTATTTTTTGAATGTAAATTCTCTTACAATGTGTGGATGAGAATTATAAAATGGCTAGGATACTCTGCTGCTTTACCCGGTCAATGTCAAAACCATTTGGTATCCTTTAAATACATCTTACCAAAGAAGAAGAAAGGAATTCTTTTGGGATGCAGTATATGGATGGCTGTTGTTTAGGAAATCTGGCTTTTAAGAAACAAGATTATTTTTAGAGAGGATACTGAAGATGTTGAAGAATTGTTGGAAGGCATCAAAAGAAGATCTTGGGAATGGTTTAGAAATTACGCAAATAATAACGGGATGGGATTAGTCTACTCGTCTTGGTATCAAAATCCTACCGGTTGTATTCTATCTTATTGTTAAATTAGTGGTGAGGGTGGGAGTGTATCAAAGTTTTTGTATGGAGTAGGGATGGATAGTTCTGATGAAATGCTAGGTTGCATTTGTGGATTGTAATATTGTAACATCATACATTTTGTACTTAGCAGAGTACATCCTGGACTGTGTGGTTTTATTATTCAAGAATATATTTTACTTTTCAAAAAAAATGTTATGTTCTAATAAGATGTTTTATTCTTCTAATTATTATACATTATAATTCAATATATGCATCGGGTAAATTTAATAAACTTCATCTTCAAATTAATTTTTAAGATTCCGATTTAAAGTTAATCATTTTTATTGCTTTTACTTCCGTGCATCGCACGGGCACTATTCTAGTAGTCAAGAAGATTAAAATTTTCTTTAACCGAGAAAAATATAATTTTTTATTTCAAAGAATTTAACCAATGCAAGAGAGCAATCTAGGATTTAACAATTGTTAAGAGCAGAATCATCTCTTTAAACGTGGTCATTTGATTTGGTAATAACATATAAGCTAGTAATAATAAGGTGAAAATAAATTATATATAGAGATTAAAAGTAATTTGTTTATACTTATATATATAATTTTACGAATTGTATATATATATATATATATATATATATGAAGCGAGTGATGGAGGTTTTTCAGTTATTGGATGAAGAAGTATAAATTAATATTAACATTATATTAATATTTCACAATTTTATTTATTCTATGATTCACTTTATTTTGGAAATATTAATGTAATGAGAACTTTCACTTCTATCGAATTAAAAAATTACCTTTTCAAAAAGAAAGTCATTGAATAATACAATCAAATTTTTAAATGTATATATTTAATTTGGTATGAAAGTAACAAGGATGCTTCATATGGATCTGTGTTAAGTAACATATTTGTGTTGCATGTTTCAGATTTCTCTTTGTTCTTTATCATCATAACTTTGACTATAGGTTATTGTTGTTTTTAAAAAAATTTATAATAATCTTTATGTGTTTGAATTTAATTAATTAGTTTATTTCATATATCGTTCTTCAAGCAGGTGCTATAATGGTGGTGTATAAGAGTTGTGAAAATGGCGCCGTAACCGACAAACCTAATAGTGACAATATTGTCGCAAAAAGATTCGAAACGAGGACAGAAAGTTCTGACCAACTAAGATTGAACGGGATAATTCTTTGGCTTTAGAACTAGCCCGCTCAATCTTCGTGGGACAGAACTTTCTGTCCTCGTTTTGACTCTTTATTCGACAATATAATCACTACAAGGTTTCTCAGTTACGACGCCATTTTCACAAGTCTTATACACCACCATTATGGCACCTGCTTGAAGAACGATATATGAAATAAACTAATTAATTAAATTCAAACACATAAAGATTATTATAAATTTTTAAAAGCAACAATAAACTATGGTCATAGTTATGATGATAAAGAACAAAGAGAAATTTGAAACATGCAACGCAAATACGGTACTTAACACATATCCATATAAAGCTCCATTGTTATTTTCTTACCAAATGAAATATATACATTTAAAAATTTGATTGTATTATTGAATGACTTTTTTTTTTGAAATGATATTTTTTTATTTAGATAGAAGTAAAAGTTTTAATTAAATAAATATTTACAAAATAAAAAGAATCACAGAATAAATAAAATTTTAAAATATTAATATAATGTTAATATTAATTTATAATTCGTCATGATACAATTGAAAACCTCAATCACTCACTTCAAATATATATATATATATATATATATATATATACACAATTCGTAAAATACATATAAATATAAACAAATTACTTTAATCCTTATATATAAAATTTATATACCTTATTATTATTATCTTATCTATTATTATCAAATAAAATGACCACGTTTAAAGAGACGATTCCACTCTTTGGAATTTTTAAATCCTAGACTGCTCTCATGTATTGCTTAAAATATTTGAAATGAAAAATTATATTTTTCTCAATTAACGAACATTTTAATCATCTTGACAAGGTGACATTATGATAAATTGTAAATATAGACTTTAGTCCCACATACAGCTCAATCCGGGTCCCATGGGTTAGGGACAAGGACAGGGCAACCATAACTAAAATTGTATTATTTATATGAAAAAATAATGTTAAATTGACCCCTAGTAACTGGCCCCCTTTTCCCTCTAGGGTTTTGCTCTTGTATGCTTTTTGACCCTATTGACAGACTGTGTTGCAGGCTGACTCATATCGGCAGCTCTAACATTATGAAATCTCAACAAAAATGGTGGGCACTAAAGCAAAATCTAATTCCCTTGTACACACAAACAGAAGAGTGTTTAGTATAAAAACCAAATTAAAATTCTTAGTTTGCCCTAAAAAATATTTTCTCATCATATACAAGAACAGTTGCAAGAGTAGGGCACTTATTGGAGGGAAAAGTTGAAGGAAAAAATTATTTTGAACATTAGTCATTTCGAATTGGAGTAAAACTTAAAGAAAAAATCATTTCGAACAAAAAAGAAAATACTCATTCAATTTCCAGGATATATAACAATCAATTAGTACAAAATTATGCTCGATAAAAAGTATTATAAGACTATTTTCTAGGACTATATATATAACAACTTTAATAAACAAGGGGAAAATAAAACAACTTTAATTCAAACCAATATAAAGTTGAACAAGAACAAAGAGACGAAACTATATATATAACAAAAAATAAATAACAAATTGGAGTTAGAAAGAAATGGTGATCTTGCGAAGATAGCAATTAAAGGAGTTGGGTAAACTCACCGAGTAACAACTTTGGCTTCAAATGAAGAGAAGAAAATAAAATTAGAAAATGTGATCTGAAGAGAAGAGAGGATTTGTGTTAAATGCAGATTAAAGAGTACCAAAGAGAAGGTGAACCTCAGCTATTGTGATTCTTCCATTTATATAGACCAATGCATATCAAGTAAATATTTTTTTTTGTTGATTAATCAAGTAAAAAAACTAATTACATTTTAATATGTGTTAGAATTGGATAAGATCAAATTTGGATAAGATCAAATTCATTGCCAAATCCTTATTTATATTTAAATCAATAAATACATTTCCACAATAGAATTTATTCCCTCTATTCTTTTTTATTAGTCTACTAGACAGTAAATAACACATTATTATTAGTTGCATAGTGCAGTATTCATTAATACTCTAAATAAAGATAGAGGTATAATTGATAAAAATATAATTAATACTTTATTTAAAATGTAACTAGACAGAAAAATAAGAGCAATCTTTTTTTTTCTAAGTGGACAAATAAAAAAAGGAGGGAGCAAGAGATTCTTGAATACATAAATGTTTGACAATAAATCAAAATTTGAGTGTTACCAACATTTTGTCGGATATAGTACACCCTCCATTTCATTTTGTATGTCAGAATTTTGAAAATGACACAGAAAAGAAAAGTAATTAATATTTTTAATTTTATAAAAATTATTAAGTAATTTTCTTTTATACCCTTATTGGACTTTATAATCATTAATAAATAAATATGGTATAATAGAAAAATGAGAATAAATACTTTCACTGTTGTGAAAATAATAAAGTAGGAGAAATATCAGAGAGAAAGGAGAGAAAGGTATAATAGTAAAATGAGAAAAAAATGATTTCTTTGTCGAATTCAATATGAGAGTGCTCTATTTATAAGCATAGACTCACCAACTACAATACAAGAGATAAACATAGATCTAACAAACTATCAGTACAAGATAAATCCTTTACGAGATAAACATTCCTAACATTATAATAGATACACCTAGGACCTTCTCCCACCATGATAGGCACCAAATAAGTTGGGTAGGAGTCTTCAAAAGGTAATTCTCACATTGAAATATCCATTGATTAACGTTTTCACGGTTGAATATGGGAAATCAATGCGCGCAATCCCAGTGCGCGTTAAATGAGTCTTCAAAAGGGGTGAAGAGATTAGGAATGCTGGTTCGATGGCGTAGAGACACCTAGGACCTTCTCCCACCATGATAGGCACCAAATAAATAAAGAAAAAAAGGGTAGAGGAATATGTCCAATTGTTATCCCAACAGAAAACTTCAAACGCTTGCAGAAAACCCTAGCCATTGGGATTAAGTTGGGTAGGAGCGAGATGTAAGTTATGGAGAACTTTGATTTGAAAGTCAGAAAAAAGAAAACGAATCCTAAGTTGTTCCCATAAGGATTCAAACATCATAATATAAGAAGTCTCACCCTCACTGGCAGGAGTGCATATCCTCTTGTTCTTTTCTGGGATCTCTAGTTTATAATCGTTGGAAGGATCTGTCTTGGTGTTGGCATCGGTCGAGTTAGGACAAAAATGAAACGATTTTTTCCAATGCTTCTCTACTTGTTTAAGTCGGGCATTGTTAGTACTAGAGATCTCTTCCTTGATGATATCAGTAGGAGCCCAAAAAAATAGCCCAATGCTCTTCAAGCTCTTCCATTCAAGACGACACTCAACTGAAGGCTTTGAAGTACTGGGACCCTCGCCTCCTTGAGTTGAAAGCGCGCAATTGTTCACATCTCCAGTTCGGTTTGAAAGATTTTGCAATGATCATGGAATGCCCGTCTCTTCTTGAACATGAGCTTCTTTTCCGAATGACTCCATATCTACATTATTAGAGAAAGCTGAGTTAGATTCCGGGGAGGGTAAGCCAAAATTAGAGCAAGATGAATGGCTATAAGCAGGATCGAATTCAGAATCAAGTGAATGCGACATAGAAGACTAAGGAGATTCGTTATTTTTCGAGATACCTCCGGGATCATGAGACTCCTTGGGTCCCTACATGGCCGGTAGGACAGCAGGAATAACCAAGTTTGGAACCCGACACTCAGAATCTTGTTTGTCAGAAAGATTAGTTTTGGAGCAATGTTCGTCAGGAAGATTGGTTAAAGCAAGTTGGAGAGCAAAGGGATCAGGGTTTAAGGTCCCAAAAGAACCACTCACATTTTGGGTCACAGATTCACTGCTCTCAGTCTTTCGAGAATATAATGGGTAAAACCAAAGATTCAAAGATTTAGAATAATCAGGATTTGCAATGGAAAGCGTACCTTGAATGATGTTCGAATCAATGGGGAGCAATGGTTTTGGATTTCTCGTCGCAATAGTGCCAAGAATTTTAGAATCATTTGAATCAGAAGAAGAACCACTTGACAATATGATGATGTTATCGACCATTATGGAAAGGGGGAAACAAGACAAAAGAAAAAAAACTAAACCCTAAAAGCAAATAAGAACAAAGGAACATAATCAAAAGGGTCAACAAGGATCAAATAGTAAAAGAAAGAAAGAGCAAGAAACAAAGGAAGACGATGAATTACTTGATATTGAGCAAGAACGAGGAAATGGAATGCAAGGCTGGAAATAGCTTTCCTTGAATCGAAGTCTGTGACCATGTCGCGGAGAACTGATGCAACAGTGGAGGAAGCTTGTTGAAGAAGATTAGAAGTTCGCTGAGATTTTGGGGAAGCAAGAAGAGCGCGAGTGAGAAATTGATTTTTTAATTTCCACAAGTAAGAGAACAATGGTAACTCATGAAAAGGTGAAGAGAAAACTGTTGTATCACATTAATGGGCGTGGCGCCCAAGACTGGCCATAATTATCGTGTACGTTACTTGATGAAGGCGCATGCATGGTACACTACAGAAGGGAGGACAACCGTTTACCCATCAACGACGTCAGATAGTAGTAGACATTCAGCAACATTGACAAGTCGGTACAGGTCCGACATGAAAGGCAAAATTGCATACTTACCAAAAGGTAACTCAACGACACGAGGGGCAACTGTTGTTGACCAGAATCAGAGTATCTCGGTCTCCTATATCCATGTTGGACCAAGCATAACCAAGGCAATTTGGGTACCATGCCGAGATCTTTCCAGGATACCCAGTGACTCTCAAGAGACCACACCAACGATGGGCTTGGCTGAGAGACTAAGTTCAGGGCCCAATAAGACCCGTAGTCAACCATAATGCTCCTCTATAAATATACATTTAAATGCATCATGCAAGGTACGTATTCACTCTTTATCAGATATAACCCTATTCCACTAGTGAATTAGAGCGTCGGAGTCCTTACAGGTGCACCGCCGCCGCGTCGGAGCGAAGGCATTGGAGTTGCGGCCATTCAGCCCTCCCGGTGGGAGTCTGTTCTAGATCACAACAGAATGTATCCAAAAAAAAAAAGACAATGAAGGTTTTTTATTTTTCTTGTCATCAAACAGTCATTTGGGTGGAGATTGTCAATAAAAATGGAAACGGACAAATCCACCAACTACATCGTCTAGTTTTATAATCCAAAACTTTGAATTTGAGAAAAAAAAACATTATTTTTTATTTCCGTTCAATTTTTTTTATCAGCCAAACGAACAAACAAACTACAATAAATCTCCTCCTAAATCTACACCATTGGAGATCAAACCCTACACCTTGAGTTCTAAGAATTCCACCTTACCCCACCTCCTAATGACATTTTAGCTGCAAACTCTTGACATTCAATCTTTTATGATGATGTTTGAGCTATAAGATAAAAGTAAAACTTTTTTAAAGGCAAATGAGCACTTAAAGGCAAATCGGTTGAGTATAAAATAAATCTTATTTCAAAAGAAATTTCATTTTAAAGGTTAAACATACGATTTAATAAATACATCATTTTTATTCAATTAAACAAACATCTATTTAATTCAATTCAAAGTTTAGTGAACAAAAATATAAAAACACACTAAACTTGTCCCACTTAAACTTATTACACAACTAGTAACTCCAGTGGGTAGCCGTGCTTCACAATTTTTTTTGCATGCAACAAACATATTTTCAAATCGATAACAAGGGCTGGCTTAAAGCCCAAGCAGCCCAAGCAAGGGCTTTAGGCCCCCAACAAAAAAAGGGCCAATTTTTTTTTTTAGTATTAATGTACCTCTAATAAAAATTTAATTGTAAAATTATATTTGAAAAGAAAATTTTATTTAAAATATTATAAGTGACTGTTATAGCTTTGTATTGATCTTACAAATAACATTAATGAGCAACAACTTTTTCTAAATAAATCATAATATTGTTTAAAAAAAGATTGAATACTTAATAACCAAAGAAACCAAAATGTTTTTCTTTTTATCTCTATTCTCTTACTATTCAATTGTAGTTTCAGTCTATTTTTTTTCTCTCCCCGTCTTTGACTTCTCATATATTCATTGGTTTTTTATTGAACTTGAATATTGCTTCACAACTTCGGCTGGACACATCAGCCATTCAGCCAATACCCATTATTTGGCTTTCTAGTGTGCTCTGTCCTCAACTTCCCAAAAGGTCACCCATGCAAGAAATGCTCCAGCTCAAACACGCTTAACCATGGAGTTCTTAAGGGATAGGCTACCGAAAAGTAAATGCTTTTTCTTGTTATGGATAGTCCAAATCAAATCCTTTAGGCTATCATCAACTATATAGTCCCATACCTATACAATCATTGGATCCCCCTCATTCTGGTGTATGTTTGATTCATTCCTGTGTCCCTCCCTCTTAGAAGCCTTGTCAGGAGCCTCTCCTTCTCCGTCCCTCATGCACCAGCGATCACTCCCAAGATATCACATGATATTTTATATGCAAAACATATAACTGAGTAACCCTCGATTAATAAAATATTTTTTTACAATATTGCAGCCAGTCTAATTGTAATATCCCCAAAATTTTGTTTTCATGTAGAATGCGAGATCGCTATTAGTCTCTCAAATTTAATTACATTCTAGTCCTTGTAGTTTATTCCATTTTGAATTAATTAGCACTTTCTATTAAATTCTATATAGCCAAGGACTTAGGTGCAATTTTTTTTTATAATTAGTTTCTTTTCCTTTTTCCCCCTTTGAGTTCCCTTCACCGCGTTTGCGCTTCCAAGAAACCTGTTTACTTACCGCCACTGCGGCCAAAGATTGTTCGGCCAATTGGCAAGCTTAGAAAAGAGTATGATACTCTCGCATTCATTGCGTAATCACCAACTCCCTCACTTGTGGCCTAAGTCCTTGCTGAAACATCTTAGACTTCCAAGCTTCATTTGGTTGATTATGAAGGTTGTTAGAGAATCAAGCAAAACTGTCAAACTTGGCCACATATTCGTCCACTGTCATATCTCCTTGTTGCAGGGTGAGGAACTCCACTTCCTTCTGAGCTTTCTAATTCATAGGGAAGTACTTATTCAAGAAGAGCGTCTTGAACTAGTCCTAAGTCAGGTGACCTCTGTTTACTTCCATATTCTCCCGGTATCTTTTCCACCACTGTGTGGCTTCTCCTCGGAGCCTATAAGAAGCCAAATCCACCTTATCTTGGTCAGGGGCTCTCCTCAATCGAAAGATTTCCTCTAGTTGGCTAAGCCACTCCTCGACTACCATGGGGTCATGTCCTCTGAGGATGGTAGGCGGGTCATTCTATCGGAAAGTTTGATATTGGTCTTCATGTCATTGAGCTACCATCATGCGGGTCATGTCCTCTTCCATTTGTTGTACAAGCAGCAAATCTGTTAGTGGCGAACTGGTGCTTGAATGGGGCCTTCCGGGTGATCTTCCTGCATGTCTTCCTACGTACAACACAGCACATTGAGTTGATTAGGCTCAACACAATGAATCGTACACAGAATAACACATTAGGTTAATACAAGACTTTGTGTCTCTGGACTCTACTTAGTTACATTATATAGCTACCAGAATCCAAGTAGGATAACATAAAATGTAACACCTTAATTTTTAAGGCCATTTTTTTTAAGACATAGAGTATTCAGTGGAAGAGAAAACACTTCATAGTCATACATCTATAGTTATACATATTTGCCCCTAAGGGTCTTAGTCTCAAAATAAAACTAGTTTAGTACAAATCCAGAGAGGTACATGCCCCACTCAGGTAGTCAAATTAGGTATGAAATAAAAGGGAAATGACTACCTAATTTATCACAAAATAGCTTTCTAACTAAATTCTTCAAGCGCTAAAATCTTCTTCTTCATCCTCGTCACCTGCAATATTGCAACCGTCATTTATATACAAAACATATAACCGATTAACCCTCATATCAGAAAATAATTTTTACAATATTGCAGTGAGTCTAAATGGAAAATCTAACTAAATTATCTAAAACTCTTATTCAAAGTTAACAATCTCAATCAATTTAATTTTAAGTTATAATTTTGTTGGAAGTCATCTGTCATTACTAAAATCCCAATTATGGAAGCGTTTAGAACTTTCACCATAACTTAAGTTATAGTGGTTGAATTTGAGTGAACTTGTTGCATTTTAAAGCTACAAAAATTTCCTCAGAAGAAAATTCAATCATATAATGTGACTCAAATCATACATTAACATTCAAACAAGCTGACCCAATCCAAAAGTTTTAAATATGGACAAATCTCATTGCAAGAATTTTTATCCAGCCAACTACTTGCCCAAACATCATGAAACATTTATAGGGCATGGCTAACACACTAAGGATTCACCATAAAAATTTGGACATTCGAATTCAAAAGTTATAAGTTGAAGTAAATTCATGAATACCTTTGTTTTAGCTTGATTCTAGCATCATTCACAAAATGAGCACTGTTAATTAAAAAAATCACCAAAGTTTGTATAGACCTTAATAAATTACGACACTTAATTTTGGAACTCATAACTCATTAATTCAACACCATTCCAAATTTCAAGCACATTCATCAATGGAATCCAATGATACGAATTTTTCAATTAGCACCAATTCCAAGTATTTCAATACTGGGTCATAACTAGAGTTGTATATATCCACATAAAGTAAAACCAAAGTCATTTGAAAGATAAAACTACTCTCAACAACTCATGTGAAGACGATAAAACCCATTTCTATCAATATCACAGTCGAAAATCGATACGTGTAAGCAAGGACTTAGGTCAAAAGTGAGGAATTTGGTAATTACGCAAAGAATCCGGGAGTATCAGACTCTTATCCAAGCTTTCCAATTGGCCGAACAATCTTTGGCCGTGGTGGCGACAAGTAAACAGGTTTCTTGGAAGTGTAAACGGGATGAAGGGAACTCAACGGGGGCATGAGGAAAAGAAACTGATTATAAGGGCAAGAGAACTTTTCAACCATGCAAGACGTGTGAGAAGATGCATAGGGGTTAATGCTACAGAAACAAGGGGGTATGCTTTACATTTCAGAAACCAAGACATATGAGCTGGCAATGCCCAACTAAAGGCAAGACAACTGATAATGCCAAGAAGTATCCGGTGAGGGGTAGAGTGTACATACTGGATGCAGAAGAAGTTGACAACTCAAAGAACCTTATCCAAGGTACGGGTCAAATAAACGCTAAGCCTGTTAACATTTTGTTTGACTCAGGTGCAACTCACTCATTTATTTCTTTGGATTGTGCAAAAGGAGTGTATTTCCCCGTTTCCAGAATTCCCTAGGATGTTTTAGTCTCAACCCCCTCTAAAAATAAAATTAGCACTACATCTTATGGGAACTAATTTGATGATAAAAATCTATCAAGAATTAAATTAATAATGAATTAATTTGTATAACATATTAATTAAATAATTAAATGTGTAATTTCTAATGTTGTTAATTTTTGAGGTACTTATTTCATATCAGTTTAAATCGTTAAAAGTTAATTTTTAAGTCTTCTAAATCTTTAAGGGCCTAATTTAATATCGAAACAATAACAAATATTAAATTAGGCATTACTGAATTTTTATAACTTAATAATTAAATAATTAGATTAGTAGTTTGTAACTTGGTTAATTTCCGAGAGACTAATTTTATATTAGTTTAAATCATTAAGAACTAATTGGCAAGAAAATTTTAAAGTCTTATAAATATTTTTGGGAATAATTTGATATCAAAACTATAATAGGAGCTAAATTAATTATTTGAGTATTTATAAGAATTATTAAATATATATTTACATAAGTAAATATTAATAATTTTTATAACAAATTTCACATCTATATGTGTTGATGGTTATATTTTATTCTCATGCTTAAATAATGCACTAGTACAAAAATAGTATTTAACATCCTCTTTTCCCATTAGTTTTGGAATATGCGATTGCAAAATTTGCGCATTGGCAATGTTGAAATTTTTGCTAACTTATTCGAATCAGTTGTAACAATAACCGATTAGAAAAGTGACAAAAAAATATATAACATCTCCCAATCAGTTTTGGAACACACCATTAAAAATATAATGTGGTGGCAATTTGGTAATATTTGGTAACTTATTCCAATCAGTTAAAAAGTTAACTGATGGGAAAATTATTAAAGTTTATACTCAAAACGTTAAAATTTTAATTTATTCCAATCAGTTCTTCCTATTGTACACTTGTGAGAAACCCGCGCTGCTCAACCTTCCGTCAGAAAACCTCGTGCCTTATCCAGCCACCATTGCCACGCTGATAGAGTAGGTTAGGGATGACTCCGAGAACCTAGGAGAGGTAGGGAAGCTCAACTGAGAAGAGAATCCAAACACGATGAAGGAGAAGGAAGATTACACAATAGAGGAAAAAGATACAGAATATTTTCATTGATATTTGAATTATGGTTTATAACCCTTATTTATACAAAATGTAACTGACATAACTAACTCCTTAAACATAGGCCTAATCAGCAAAACTGAGTTGTTACATTATTCTTAATAAATTGCTAATAAATCCTCCCTGACTTATTATCAATTTGTTACAAATTGCTTACTCCTCCTTAGTCCCTATCAACATCCTCCTCCTAAACAATCCTTGTCCTCAAGGATTAAAAGAAGGGTACTTCTTCTTCAAATCATAGTAGAACTCCCACATTGCGTCCTCCGGTAGTTGGTGCTTCCATTTAACCCAAACCTTCGTTACTGCACGGCCATGGCGTTTTACTGTCATTTTGTCCAAGATACTCTCTGGTTCCTTTGAAATCTTCAGCATTTCTGTTTGATCAGGTATTGAAGTAGATGGTGGGACCTCTCTAATGTGTTTCTTAAGTTGAGAAATGTGAAAGACATTGTGAATTTTGGATTTTGCAGGTAGAGCAAGCTTATATGCTACTTGTCCTATCCTTTCCAAGACACGAAAAGGTCCATAATACTTAGGTGATATCTTTGCGTTCTTCCTTGCTTTTACTGAAACCTGTCTATATGCGTGTAATTTAACATAAACCAGATCTTCTGCAGCAAATGTTGTGTTTGTTCTCTTTATGTCCGCAATTTGTTTCATTCTGTTCTGAGTTTGTTGTAGATGAAACTTCAGAAGCTTTAGCATTTCTTCCCTTCTCACTACACTCCTATCAAAAACATCCAACTTAGAACTTCCCACCAAGTATGGCAGAAACGTGGGTGGAGGTTGTCCATAAACAATCTCAAATGGGGTAGCCTAGATAGCAGTATGATAGGCGGTTTTGTACCACCATTCAGCAAGAGGAAGCCACTTGAACCAAGCCGTATGTTTGTTAGAACACATGCAGCCCAGGTATGTCTCCAGGGATCTGTTCACCACCTCTGCTTGACCATTTGTTTGAGGATGGTAAGCACAAGATAGCCTGACATCCACCCCTTGTAACAGCATAAAATCTTTCCAAAATCTACTAACAAATACTAGATCACGATCACTAGTGCTGGAGTCTGAAAAGCCATGTAATTTAAACACATTGTCTAAGAAGACCTAAGCTACATCACTTGCGGTGTAAGGATGTTTGACACCCATAAAGTGTGCTTCTTTGCTTAGACTATCCACTACAACTAAAATGACTTGCTTGCCTCCGGATGATGGTAACCCCTTAATGAAGTCCATATTTATATGCTGCCAAATCTGATTAGGAATAGGTAATGGTTAAAGTAATCCAGGATATGCTGAGGTATCATACTTGCATTGCTGACATGTTTGAAATTGTTGAACGAATGATTGGATATCCTTACTCATTCCACGCGAATATATTACTAATTTAGCCCTTTGAATGGTAGCATTTTTCCCTAAATGACCACCAGCTGGTGTAGAATGGAGCCATTCCATGATCTTTTTCCTAAGAACCAGGTCCCTTCCAATCACCAATCTCTGTTTCCTTCGAATTTCCCCATCGCAGTAAGTGTAGTGTCTGTGTAGTAAAGGATTTGCTTGAAGATCCTTGATGATGTTCTGCAATGATGTGTCTAATTCCCAACTCTTCTTTATTTCAGTCACCAACTCTGTGTCCAACGAGTGAACAAAAGCTGTGTGACATTCTAAGTCTTCCTTCCTTGACAAAACATCAACTACTACATTGTCCCTCCATTGCTTGAATTTAATAATGAAATCAAATTCCATCAGTTTCACTAACCACTTCTGTTGAAATTGTTTTGTCAACCGAAGGTCCAAAATGTATTTTAAGCTTATGTGATCTGCTCTAATGATAAAAGACTTGTTCAACAGGTAATGTCTCCATTTATGCACTGCAAAAACCACAACTAGCAATTCCTTCTCATATGTGGATAATGATTGCTGTTGTTTGTTTAATGCTCTGTAGATAAAAGTGATTGGATGATGCTCCTGCATAAGGACACCACCTATTCCAATGCCTGATGCATCCACATCCACAACAAAAGTTTTATCAAAATCTGGAAGAGCCAGAACAGGTGTGTTGATCAGCATGTCCTTCAATGTTTGAAAAGCTGTTTGAGCTTCTACTGTCCATGTAAAATTGTCCTTCTTCAAAAAATCAATGAGAGGTTTGGCATTGGAACCATACCCTTTCACAAAATGCCAGTAATATCCTGCGAGGCCTAAAAATCTTCGAAGCTGCTTGGGAGTTGTTGGTAATGTCCAATTCTTCACGCATCAATCTTTGAAGGATTTGTGGACACTCCTTCGGCAGAGATAAAATTCCCCAAGTATTCTACATTGGAAACAACAAAGAAACATTTAGATTTCCTAGCAAATAGTTTGTGAAATCTTTGTCTTAAGGACATGCTTAAGGTGAACCAAATGGTCAGTTAATGAATGACTATATATGAGAATGTCATCAAAGAAAACAAGCAAAAATTTCTTTAAGTATTTATGAAAAATCGTATTCATCAATCCTTGGAAGGTAGATGGAGCATTGGTTAAGCCAAAAGGCATTACCAAACACTCATAACGACCCCATGAGTTTTGAAAGGTGTTTTATGAACATCATTAGGATGCATGCGCACTTGATTGTAACCAGATCTTAAATCAATTTTGGAAAAAATACAAGAGCTATGAAGTTCATCTAACAAATCATCTACCAAAGGAATAGGAAACTTATCTTTGATAGTGATCTTGTTGAGATCTCTATAGTCAACATAAAGTCTCCAAGAGGCATCCTTTTTTCTAACTAAAACCACACGGCTTGCATAAGGACTAGTGCTAGCTTGTATGAACCCTGACTTGAGATATTCTTTCACTAATCCATCAATGACATCCTTTAGCTGTTTAGCATATCTGTAAGGTTTCCTATTAACAGGATTGCTACCCGAGAGTAATGGAATTTGGTGATCATGGTTGGGTCTGTGAGGAGGTAACTCGGATGGTTCTTGAAAAAGATCATCATAATTTAAAAGGAGAGAAGACACAGCAGCATCAGATGTGGAATTGTGTCCATGTGTTGTTAAGGAATGCAGCAATGACTTTTCTTGTGTGCATAACTGCAGCACTGACAAATGTACTCCTCCCTGTAATGTTTTTCCTAGTCGTTGCCTCTTTACTATTTTCAAATGTTGGGTAGAAGCACCTCTTAGCACATGCCTCCTACCGTGCACAAAAAATTGCATACTTAGTTTGTCAAAATTCCAAGTAATATCCCCTAAGGAGACTAACCATTCTATACCAAGAACCAAGTCACAACAACTTAAAGGAATTAAAATCATATCAGAAAAGAAAATAGTGTGCTGAATGCTCCATTTGAAGTTTTTCACAATAGCAGAAATTTGTAATTTATTGCCATTTGCAACCACAACACTCATAGCATCCACATCCTTAATCCTGCAGCCAAGCCTTTTAGCTACATCAATGTCCATAAAGTTGTGTGTGCTGCCATTGTCAATGAGAATATGCAGGGAGCGCTTTTGACAAAAGCCAGTGACCCTCATTGTTCTGAAATTAGGAATACCAATCAAGGCACGAACTGAAATCTGTGGTTCACCAAGGTTTGGTGGATCCTGGGTAGACTCCTCCTCAGTAGGTTCCTCTTCTTCAACAGGATCATCAATTTCAAGCACGTGAATCTGCAGCTTCTTATGTACAGCACTATGTCCTGGTGTGTAAGCCTCATCACAAAAATAACACAGGCCTTTAGACTGTCTTTCTCCCATAAATGCAGGTGTTAAACTCTTATAAGGGCACCTATTATAAGAGTTAATAGATGCAGAAGAAGATACAGCAGGTGCAGATAAAGGTGTTGGAAGAATTCCATCGGAGTTAGCTACAAATTTCACTAGTTTGGGGACCCATGCTGCTGGTTTAGATTGAGAGCTTAAAGACTCATACATCTTGGCCAGAGAAAATGCGCACCGAATCTGGTTGAAACATACAAACCATCATCTGGACATCCTTCTTAAGCCCACCCAAGAAACAGCTTTAGGTGTATTCCTCAGACAATTCAAGCCGAGAAACAATGGCATCAAAAGCCTCATGGTATTCTGTATCCTTGTTGCCTGAGATTCATTAGCTCTGCCATAGGTTCATCGCAAACAGAACCAAACCTATCCACCAACATCATTGCATAGTCTTTCCAAGAAGGTAAAGAATGACCAGACAGAGATTTGGTGATGGTCGTATGCCATTGCAGC
The DNA here is from genome assembly GCA_037177725.1 of Cyamopsis tetragonoloba. NCBI lineage: Eukaryota > Viridiplantae > Streptophyta > Magnoliopsida > Fabales > Fabaceae > Cyamopsis > Cyamopsis tetragonoloba. Next base: position 32,235,608 of record CM074125.1, on the reverse strand, counting down.
ACTTTGCCTTCAAGATGAACAAGAACCAAACGACCTTTAACTTCCTCGGAAGTATTATCAATCAAGAAGTAATTCTCACATTGAAATATCCATTGATTAACGTTTTCACGGTTGAATATGGGAAATCAATGCGCGCAATCCTAGTACCACAAGAATAATGTTTGGTGCCATGCGATTCCTCGCAAAAGGAATTCCGCACAGGGAGCTCTAGGTTCATAGGCCCAGGTTGATTCTTTCTCCAATCTTGAAGTGTTTGTAACATGGATTCTTGCATTGTTTGCTGAAATAACGCAGCAAACAAAATAAACTTTGCATCCAAATGCGCTGACAGCTTGCCCTCAATACTTTCCTCTAAATCTTTCGTAGGTTGTTGGCTGCGCGTAGAGTCCGCCATGGAAGGTAAGGGCTGATACCACTTGATAGAGTAGGTTTGGGATGACTCCGAGAACCTAGGAGAGGTAGGGAAACTCAACCGAGAAGAGAATCTGAACACGATGAAGGAGAAGGAAGATTACAAAACAGAAGAAAAAGATACTCAATATTTTCATTGAGATTTGAATTGTTGTTTATAACCCTTATTTATACAAAAGGTAATTGACATAACTAACTCCTTAAACACATGCCTAATCAGCAAAACTGAGTTGTTACATTATTATTATTAAATTGCTATTATGCCCTCCCTGACTTATTATCAATTTGTTACAAATTGCTTACTTCTCCTTAGTCCCTATCACACGCCGTACAACCACACTTGCCATGCCGTCGAGCCACTATTGGTATGCTGTCCACTATTGCCACACCATCGCGCCCTATGCTATCACGGTTTGTACACGGTCCAGCCACCTTGCGCCACCGTTGGTGAGCCTATATTTCAATTTCTCTCGCTATTTTTCTCACTGAATCAACTAAATTATTTGTCTGCTTTGCTTCGGTACTCAACTAGAGTGGGTTGGTTTTGGATTGTTTGGTTGATTTTGGAATTTTGAGGTGTTGCTTGCTATGTGTTTGATAAAATGTCTGTACTAAAAAGTAGTCTATTGATTTTGAAATTATTTCTTTGCTTTGCTCCTCGTTAAAGGAATCATATATATACATAATTAATAACTCTTAAAATTTTCTATCCTCTTGGTTAATTTTATTTTATTATTGCACACCTAAATGCATATTGTATAAATATCTAGGTCAGGGAGTTTTTTAAAGATGAGACAATCCTTGTATCAGGTACGTTCAAGACATTCAACAGTTCAAAATAGGAAATAAAAGCTGTCTTTCATGTCCTCTGTTACTAGATATTTGATCTTAATCGTGAACCTGAGTTGAGAATGAGTTTTGGTCCTTAATCCCAAGATAAGATGATAACATAAATATAGTCTATAGAATAATATACAAAAATTGTATACATTGGTAATCATCTTTATAAATATATTCTATCATATCTTATTCTGGAAATTCGAAACCATGACAGAAACTAAGAAAATTAAAAAAAAAATTAAAAATCAAAGACACGTTGAGTATAATTTAACAAGTCAAAATAAAGGATTTTATTTACAAACAGCATTCTCGTGGTTTCTTCTTAGCTAATTAGCTTCTTAAGGTTAGGATGTTTATTTCTTTTTTCTTCTTTTGTAGTTTTGTTTAACTAGTTTGCTTCTATGAAAACGAAACTTACTACATGTTATTAATATCATGTTTGAATACTCATATAAAGAAAAGGGAAGCAGGTTGCTATAAATTGCTTTGGTTGTTAGATATCATGTTTAACTAGTTTCTTTGGGTTGTAATGCTCTAGCTAATTCCTTTGGGGCCCTTTCAATCATATGATCTCTAAAATGACTTTGGTGATCTAGTTACCCTTTATTGGGATGGTTTATAGTCTGGTATTTATCTCTAAAATAACATAATGCAGTGCATGTCCCTATCATCAATATACTGAAACATTTAATCAATTAGTATTATATTGAATATCTGATTGGTTGCTTTAATGCTTCCTATAATCAATTAATGCATGGGCTATGATCATACAACGTTATACCGATGAAACTAACCATTATTTTAACGAGTTCTTGGAAAATGACATAAGTTCCTGAACTTGAGCAATTTCTGTTTCTACTTAATTAATTAATCATCTAAATTAAACTAAGTACTACTCCACTAGCCAAAAACGTGTCTTTGGCATACGTGAATTGAAAATTTCTTTTTTATAGAGTCATGGATGCTTGTGGTCTTCTTGAAGGTAAGCGCTCAATTTCTAGACCGAAGCCTACTTCGATAAGCCCAAGTGTAACTAAGTTTAAACTTGATATGTTAATATTCTATATATTTATTCAGTGTTTCATTATAATTTAAATTTTCTTTTTCTTGAACATCTTGTAGTGCTGTCAAGAAATAGGGGGATTTGAGTGCGGTTATTATGTCATGAGACATATGCTAGATTTCGTTCTAGGGAACATTACAAAAAACTGGTGAGAGGTAAATTTGTTTTCTTAAGCCATAGGCTCGTACTTAGAATAATTTGTCTTGATTTAACGAATTATGCTTGATATGTGATCTCAATTTGTAGGTATCAATAATGCAAATCCATTATGAGAGAAGAAATCGATGATGTTCAAGGTCGTTGGGCAAAATATTTTTTGGGAGTTTCTAATATGTGACTGGAATTTATTTGATGACGCTCGTGTTGTTGAATAGTTTGGGAATTTGGAGTTCATTTTGTTAGATATACATTTGGAACCAGTGAGGAGTTCTTATGTTAACTAGCTACTTACTTAGCTTTATCGAACTAACTTAGATTAGCTTTTATACTATGTTAACTACTTAATTATATATATATATATATATATATATATATATATATATAGTTGAGTTCAAATGACACCAAGGTGTCAAAGTTCTTAAATGACACCGCGCATAACATTTTATAAAAAATGAATTTCGCTGATCCAACCAATTAATTGAAAGTTTGTATGACGTAGATCAACTATGCAAAAATTCATACCATTTGAAAATTTGTAGGTGTGTAATCTAACAAATGAAATTTTCTTCTATTTTAAATAATGTTTTAGACGTTCAAGCAAAACATTCTGATAACGTATGAAATAGTTTTCAAATTGTATGAATTTTTGCATAGTTGATCTATATTATATAAACTTTCAATTGATTGGTTTGATCGGCGAAATTCGTTTTTTATAAAAAGTTATGCACGGTGTCATTTAAGAACTTTGACATCTTGGTGTCATTTGAACCTAACTCATATATATATATATATATATATATATATATATATATATATATATTTATATGTGTGTGTAACATCCCAAAAATCCATAAAGAAGACTTAGGACTTAAGGGATTTGATTACAATTTACAAAGAAAACAAAAAGGAGGATTAGTTGCAAGTAGAGAGGTAAAAAGAGGGAAAAAAAGGACATGTATATTTGAATATAAACAACCATATTCGAATATAAATGATCCATATTCGAATATGGATGGGTCATATTCGAATATGGATGGGTCATATTCGAATATGAAAGTGTTGAATTGAATATAGAAGCATCATATACGAATATATATTCGAATATGGATCCAAAATCTATAAATAGGGGTGTTTAACTTCCAAAAACCACTATTTCGCTCTCCCTCACTCTACACTCTTGCATTCCCAAAGATCCTTCACTAAACCTTTTCCACGAATCAACAACACTCCATAACTCTCCATTTTAGCATCCTCCCTTACACACACTCTCTTGGAGATAGCAAATGCAAAGGAAGGGAGTTGAAGACTGAGATTTGAGTTGAAGGAGAAAAGGATTCTGGAAGAATCGAGGTAACCCTGAAAACCTCAAATCAGAACTCTATGAACCTTAGGAACATGTTGTTAGGGATTTAGAAACAATATGTTTTAGGTTGTTTGAGTTAGAATCATGTGTATGTTCCTGAGATGCTTCCTATACTTGTATGATGTCTGTATTGATTTAACATGTTGATGCATGATTAGAAATTTCATTGGAAATATGAATGATGATGAAATCGTAAAATTGTATAAACAAGAGATTCCATATTGTGTTGTGACCAGAAACTGGGACTTAGACTTTAAATTGATTTCAAACTGTTTTAGAAAAATAAGTCTAAGGGTTAGAATATTCAAATATGTACTCGAATATTGAAGATCATGTTCCATTAGATATTTGAATATAACACTTCTGTCACAAAAGCTTAGAACATGGGATGTCTAAAATTCTTGTTTGAATGCTATGATATGTATATGGATGTTTGATGCATTAGAACATGAAATGATAAATCAAACGAAAAGGAAATGATTGGGGGCTATTACCGAAAGAGGTAATAGTTCTTGCAGACCTCTAAAGGGTGTTGACTCTGTATAAGGGAAATAATTGGGACCTATTACCGGAAGGGGTAATAGTTCTTGGAGAACTCTATTAGAGGTGAGGCATGGACTCTGGTTAAGGACGATTCCCAGGGTTTGCAGAGAGCTCTAGAGTGCTATTGCCTTGCACATGATGGATTCCCGTGTGCATCGGGTTTCCCATTAAAAAGGCAAGAAATGGAAAATAAAAAGGAAAATAATCATGGCATGCATACATACTTAATTGTCATGTATATTGTGTGTGTTTGTTAGGAATTTGATTCGGGAGATTTTCCAGTAAGACTGACTGTAATATTGTATATACACTATTTTCAATACCGACGGTTACTCATATATATGTAGTAGATATAACTGATGGTTACAGTATTGCATGTGATATGGATTCTGAAGGTGTTAGGCTTGAGAAGACCTTAGCAGCTATATCTTGTTATACGTAGGTAGCCATTAGTTTTGCTGTATGGTTACCTGGATGGACTAGTGACCTTTCTGGCTTGTAAAATAAATGAAAATTTTTTTTTGTTCATATTCGTATATGTGTATATATATATATATATATATATATATATATATATATATATAACGTTCTGTCTTCCGCTATTATGGAGTTAAAAAAAAAAAAACTGATCCTAAAATCTAGGTGTTACAATTTGGTACCAGAGTAGTTTGGTCCTATCTGGACTGTGGTATCTGATATGTAACATAGATAAAAGTCCAGAGAGATAAGTATTGTCTTAACCTGAGACGTTGACTGTATACGATTCATTATATTGAGCCTGATCAACTCAGTGTGGTGCGTTGTATGTAGGTAGGAAGACCACGTTCTAATGCGACACCTACTTCGACTGATTCCCCACTAATACAACAGATTGCACAGGCCATGACCCAAATGATTGAGGCACAAGGTCGGGAAGATCGTTATCAAAGTTTTCGTAGACATGACCCACCAACATTTTCTAGTGGAAGAGATCCCATGATAGCGGAGGAATGGCTAGATCAGCTAAAGGAAATTTTTTGGGTGGTTAGATCTGGCGATCAAGACAAGGTAGAGTTGGCCACTTATAGACTTAGAAGGGACGTCTCAGTGGTGGAAGAGACATCGAGAACACATGGAGGCAATGGGAGGCCATATGACTTGGGAGGAATTCAAGACTATGTTTCTGAACAAATATTGCCCCTCTAATGTAAAAGATCAAAAGGAGATAGAGTTTCTTACACTGTAGCAGGGTGACATGATAGTAGATGAGTATGTTGCCAGATTTGAAAGTTTAGCTCGATTTTCGAACAATCTTCCGAACCAACCTGATGAGGCGTGGAAGTCAAAAAGGTTTGAACAAGGACTTAGGCCTGAAATCCGAAACTTAGTAATTACTCAGCGAATCAACCGGGAGTATCATACTTTGATTCAGGCGTGTCAACTTGCTGAATAATCCTTGGTCGCGGTGGCGGCAAGCAGATAATTGTTCTGGAAGCGTAAGAGAGAGGAAGGAAGCTCTAAGGGGGAAAAGGGCAAGGAAGTGGAAAACAAAGGCAAGGGAACTGTCCCAAAATGCCAAACCTGTGGGAAGTTTCATAAAGGAGAGTGCTACAAGAACAAGAGGACTTGTTTTACATGCCATAAACTTGGACATTTCAGTTGGAAATGCCCAGACAAATATCAGAAACCAATAGAGGAGGACAAGAAGAAGAGTCAAGTGAGAGGTCGGGTGTATACGCTGAATGCTGAAGAGGTTGATCACTCCAAGGATCTTATCTAAGGTATGGGATTAATAAAAGCAAAGCCTATTAACATTTTGTTTGATTCGGGTGCAACTCACTTGTTCATATCAATAGATTATGCAAAACGAGTTTATTTTCCTGTATCCAAGCTACCCTATGAAGTGCTAGTGTCTATTCCCTCTGAAGAGAAAATCTGTACAACTACTATGTGTTCTCCCGTGTTCCTGGAATTTCAAGGCAAGACTTTCTGTTTACACTTCGGTCAGGATATCACGAGATTAGGATTAAGTCTAAAGATATTCCTAAGACTGCAATCCGGACGCAGTACGACAATTACTAGTACTTGGTGTTGCCATTCGAATTGACAAATGCCCCTGCTATTTTCATGGACTATATGAACCGCATCATCCAAGCCTACTTGGACAAGTTTGTTGTAGTCTTCATTGATGATATCCTCATTTATTCCAAGACTGTCGAAGAACATGAAGAGCATTTGAGACTAGTGCTAAGAATACTCAAGGAGAAACAACTGTATGCCAATTTGGATAAGTGTAAATTCTTGTTAGAAGAAGTCCAATTCCTTGGCCACGTAATTAACAAAGACGGTGTAGCTGTACACCCAAGCAAAGTTGAAGCTGTGTTGAAATGGGAACGACTGACCAATGTCAGAGAAATTTGAAGTTTTCTTGGATTAGTCGAGTACTATCAGCAATTCATCAAGGGATTCTCCCAGATTGCGATTCTGTTGACGAAGCTGACACGAAAGGGTGTTCTGTTTGTGTGGGATGCCAAGTGTGAAGAAAGCTTTCAGTTACTGAAGGAAAAGCTGACAATAGCGCCGGTGTTAGTAATTCCTAATCTGACAAAGTTCTTCCAATTGTATTGCAATGCGTCGAAGCAAGGCTTCGGATGTGTACTTATGCAAGAAGGACAGGCAATTGCTTACACTTCCTGACAATTACCGCCACATGAAGCAAATTATCCAACGCATGATTTGGAGTTAGCCACTGTAGTTTTTGTGTTGAAAGTTTGGAGGCACTACTTGTACGGAGTCACGTTTGAAGTATTCAGCGACCATAAAAGCTTGAGATATTTGTTCAATCAAAAGGAGCTAAATATGAGGCAGTGACGGTGGATGGAATTCTTGAAGGATTACGATTTTAAGATGAAGTATCATCCACGAAAAGCTAATGTAGTGGCTGATGCACTAAGCAGGAAATCTCTGCATGTGTCAACTATGATGATTCATCATATGATACTCTTGGAGAAATTCAGAGACTTACGCTTGGATGTGTATATATTTAATTTGGTAAGAAAATCATTGAATAATACAATCAAATTTTTAAGTGTATATATTTAATTTGGTAAGAAAGTAACAAGTATGTTTCATATGGATCTGTGTTAAGTAACGTATTTGCGTTACATGTTTCAAAGTTCTCTTTGTTCTTTATCATCATAACTTTAACCATAGGTTATTGTTTCTTTTAAAAAATTATAATAATCTTTATGTGTTTGAATTTAATTAATTAGTTTATTTCATATATCGTTCTTCAAGCAGGTGCCATAATGGTGGTGTATAAGAGTTGTGAAAATGGCGCCGTAACCAATAAACCTGATAGTGATTATATTGTCGCAAAACGAGTCAAAACTAGGACAGAAAGTTCTGTCCCACAAAGATTGAGAAGGATAGTTCAAAAGCCAAAGACTTTCTTTGGTGACAAAGACGAAGCCCCGAAGAGCGCAAGAAAAAGAAGTCTTGATGCTCATTTTGGTTTGTTCAACTAAAGAGTCTTTCAAGCCATCTTAACTTTAAAAGCATCTTTGAGGCTTTCAAAACTATCCGAACTTCAACCTATAGCGACGGTGATAATATTAATTTTTTATGTCATTTTTTATAAAAAAAAAAAAAAGTATTGATTCTTAAGAAGCATATTTATTTTTTATTTTCGTTCCTCATTAATTATGGATTTTCATTAATATATGTCATACAACAAGAGCAAAAGGGCTTGGATGCTAACGATCTCAAAGTTGCAAAACTCATAAGGATTAAGGTGAACACATTTGTATCATAAAAAAGCTTTTTGCAACTTAATCCTTATGAGTTTTGCAACTTTAAGATCGTTAGCATCCAAGCCCTTTTGCTCTTCTTGTATGACAGAGATTAATGAAAATCCATAATTAATGAGGAACGAAAATAAAAAATAAATATGCTCCTTAAGAATCAATACTTTTATTTTTTTATAAAAAAAAAAATAAAAAATGAATATTATATCCATCGCTATAGATTGAAGTTTAGAGAGTTTTGAAAGCCTCAAAGATGCTTTTAAAGTTAAGATGGCTTGAAAGTCTCTTTCGTTGAACAAACCAAAATGAGCATCAAGATTTCTTTTTCTTGCGCTCTTCGGAGCTTTGTCTTTTTCGACAAAGAAAATCTTTGGCTATAGACCTAGCCCTCTCAATCTTTGTTGGATAGAACTTTCTGTCCTTGTTTCAAATCTTTTTGCGACAATATATAATCATTATCAGGTTTGTTGGTTACGGCGCCATTTTCACAACTCTTATACACCACCATTATGGCATTTGCTTGAAGAACGACATATGAAATGAACTAATTAATTAAATTCAAACACATAAAGATTATTATAAATTTTTAAAAGAAACAATAACCTATGGTCAAAGTTATGATGATAAACAACAAAGAGAAATTTGAAACATGCAACGCAAATACATTACTTAACACAGATCCATATGAAACATACTTGTTACTTTCTTACCAAATGAAATATATACATTTAAAAATTTGATTGTATTATTCAATGAATTTATTTTTGAAAAGGTAATTTTTTAATTAGATAGAAGTAAAAGTTTTCATTAAATTAACATTTCCAAAATAAAAATATAAACAAATTACTTTAATCTCTCTATATAAAATTTTTATACCTTATTATTATTATCTTATATATCTTTTATTACCAAATAAAATGACCACGTTTAAAGAGATGATTCCGCTCTTTGGAATTTTTAAATCCTAGATTGCTCTCATGTATTGCTTAAAATCTTTGAAATGAAAAATTATATTTTTATCAGTTAACAAACATTTTAATCTTCTTGACAATATGACATTATGATAAATTGTAAATATAGAATTTAGTCCCACATATAACCCAATCCGGGTCCCATTGGTTAGGCACAAGGACAGGGCAACCATAACTAATATTTTATTATTTATATGAAAAAATAATTTTAAATTGGCCCCTAGTAACTAGCCCCCTTTTCCGTCTAGGGTTTTGCTCTTGTAAGGTTTTTGACCCTATTAACGGACTGTGTCACTGGCTGACTCAAATCGGCAGCTCTAACATTATGAAATCTCAACAAAAATAGTGGGCACTAAAGCAAAATCTAATTCCCTTATACAAGGACTAGTTCATAAATATTCACAAACAGAAGAGTGTTTAGTATAAAAACCAAATTAAAATTCTTAGTTTGCCCTAAAAACTATCTTCACATCATATACAAGAACAGTTGTAGGAGTAGGGCACTTATTGGAGGGAAAAGTTGAGGGAAAAGATTATTTTGAACACTAGTCATTTCAAATTGGAGTAAAACTTAAAGAAAAAATCATTTCGAACAAAACAAATACACTCATTCAATTTTGAGGATATATAACATCCAATTAGTAAAAAATTCTGCTCGATAAAAAGTATTATAAGCCTTTTCTCTAGGATTCTTTGTCTAGCTTGAGGTTAAATCTAATAAACAAGGGGAAAATAAAACAACTTTAATTCAAACCAATATCAAATTGAACAAGAACAAAGACACAAAACTGTATATATAACAAAAAATATCTTGTGAAGATAGCAATTAAAGGAGTTGGGTACACTCACCGAGTAACAACTTTGGCTTCAAAAGAAGAGAAGAAAATAAATTTAGAAAATGGGATCTGAAGAGAAGAGAAGAGAGGGTTTGTGTGAAGGATTCATATCATGTGTCCTCAAATCATGTCTCCAATCATGTCCCACCAATAGAACATTGCCACATCATTAAAAAAATTTATTAGGAAATTAAAGATTAAAATTAAAGGAAATATTTTCAATGACGTGGTGATATTCTATTGGTGAGACATGATTAGGGACATGATTTGGGGACACCTCATTTAAATCCTTGGGTGAAACGCAGATTAAAGAGTACCAAAGAGAAGGTGAACCTCAGCTATTGTGGATCTTCTACTTATATAGACCAATGCATATCAAGTAAATATTTTTTTGGTAATTAATCAAGTAAAAAAACTAATTACAATTTAATATGTGTTAGAATTGGATAAGATCAAATTTGGATAAGATCAAATTCATTGCCAAATCCTTATTTATATTTAAATCAATAAATACATTTCCACAATAGAATTTATTCCCTCTATTCTTATTTATTAGTCCACTTGATAGTAAATAACACAATATTATTAGTTGCATAGTGCAGTATTCATTAATACTCTAGATAAAGATAGAGGTATAATTGATTAAAGTATAATTAATACTTTATTTAAAATATAACCAGACAGAAAAATAAGAGCAATTTTTTTTTCTAAGTGGACAAATAGAAAAGGAGGTAGTAAGAGATTCTTGAATACATAAATGTTTGAGAATAAATCAAAGCTTGACTGTTACCAACATGTTGTCGGATATAGTACACCCTCCATTTCTTTGTTTGTCAGAATTTTGAAAATGACACGGAATAGAAAAGTAATTAATATTTTTCATTTTATAAATATTATTAAGTAATTTTCTTTTATACCCTTATTGGACTTTAGAATCATTAATTATTATCTACATGGTAAATGTGTAATATAATAAATAAATAAGATATAGTAGAAAAATGAGAAGAAATACTTTCTCTGTTGTGAAAATAATAAAGTAGGAGAAATATGAGAGAAAGGTATAATAGAAAAATGAAAAAAAATGTTTTCTCTATCGAATACAATATGTGAATGCTCTATTTATAAGCATAGACTAGGCTCACCAACTAGAGTACAAGAGATAAACATAGATCTAATAAACTATATGAGTACAAGATAAATCCTCTACGAGATAAACATTCCTAACAATATAATAGATAACTCCGTTAACAGATATGAACATCTACTAGATAAATATTTATAACACTCCCCCTTGGATGTCCGTCTCTTTTTCGAGGATGTGGCTCGTTAAAACCTTACTAATAAAAACCCAGTGGGACAAAACCCTAGTAAAGAAAACAGAGTACACAATCTTTTGATACGCATGAGATGCTGCCTCATTAAAAACCATGCTAGGAAAACCCAATGGGACAACACCATAGGTAAGGGAAAAAGAGTGCAGCGCATATTAACCCCCTCAAAACAATATTCTTCAAAACTTATTGAGCTGAACAATAGTTCCATTTGCAATAAGATCTTCATGTGGTTTTACAAATAGTACGAGACCCGAACGTATGCGGATGAAGGAAGGGGGGGATACAAGTACCATCTCCTGAGATGGCTGAACCCCACCATTGGGAGGGTCGCACGAAAACATAAAACTAAGATCAACAATGTGTAAAGAGAATCGGGTGAACTCCAAAATAACAAAATGCAGACAACATACTTTCACTATGAGTAACATGGTGACGTTTGGTTTGAGGACCTGCCTAGTGACTCCCCCAACAACAGCAGCATGAGGGATAGATGTCTTCTACCCCATGCCGAATAGCACCCTAACTTGAGCAGGCTGAGCAGACAATCTCATGGTAGCTTCCAGGACAGGATTTGAGGTGGTAGCCTTCCCTTTTCCTTTGGCAACTCGTTTGGAGGCACGCTGAGCAAAGTTAGCCATGATTTTAGCTATATCAAAATGACAAACATAGAATCAGAATAACCAGGAAATATAAACCCAGAATATAAACAGAAAACATGATACAAATTCGTACATATACAAGCCGCTAAGTTGCGACGAGGAGCTCCCAATACATCTCTGCAATGAGTGCGAATCCCGCCCTCCTTAACGAAGCTGCATAGCTTCTGAAATGTTTGTCGGTTCCCTTCTTCTAAGAAGCCGCACTCTAATTTGGTAATATATAGTGACTTTTTATAAAGAGTAAAAAGGGGCTTTTGTGCTGACCCATCCAAAAGGGGACAAAATGGCTATGCCATCAGGGAACCACTTTGACATAGTAATCCCAGTGCACCTTAAATGAGTCTTCAAAAGGGGTGAAGAGATTGGGAATCGTAGTTCGATGGCATAGAGAAACCTATGACCTTCTCCTACCGCGATAGGCACCAAATAAATAAAGAAAATGGGTAGAGGAATATGTCCAATTGTTATCCCAACAGAAAACTTCAAACATTTGCAGAAAACCCTAGCCATTGGGATGAAGTTGGCTAGGAGCGAGATGTAAATTATGGAGAAATTTGATTTGAAAGTCAGAAAAAAGAAAACGAATCCTAAGTTGTTCCCATAAGGATTCGAACATCATAATATAAGAAGTCTCACCCTCACTGGCAGGAGTGCATATCCTCTCATTCTTTCCTAGGATCTCCAGATTATAATCGCTGGAAGGATCTGTCTTGGTGTTGGCATTGGTTGAGTTAGGACCAAAATGAAAGCATTTTTTTTTCCAATGCTTCTCTACTTGTTTAAGCCGGGCATTGTCAGTAATAGAGAACTCTTCCTTGATGATATCGATAGGAGCCCACAAAAATAGCCTAATGCTCTTCAAGCTCATCCATTCAAGATGACACTCAACTGAAGGCTTCAAAGTATTGGGACCCTCGCCTCCTTGAGTTGAAAGCCCGAGATTGTTCGCATCTTCAGCTCGGTTCGAAAGATTTTGGAATGATATCGGGATGCTGGTCTCTTCTTGAACATGAGCTTCTTTTCTGAATGACTCCATATCTACATTATTAGAGGAAGCTGAGTTAGATTCTGGGGGGGTAAGAAAAAATCAGAGCAAGATGAAGAGCAATAAGTAGGATCGAATTCAAAATCAAGTGAATGCGACATAGAAGACGAAGGAGATTCGTTATTTTTCGAGATACCCCCGGGATCGTGAGACTCTTTGGGTCCCTACATGGCCGGTAGGACAGCAGGATTAACTAAGTTTGGAACCTGACTCTCAGAATCTTGTTCGTCAGAAAGATTAGTTTTGGAGCTATGTTCATGAGGAAGATTGGTTAAAGCAAGTTAGAGAGCAAAGGGTTGAGGTTTATGGTCTCGAAAGAACCACTCACATTTTGGGTCACAGATACACTGCTATCATTCTTTCGAGAATATAATGGGTAGAACCAAAGATTCAAAGATTTAGAATAATCAGGATTTGCAATGGAAAGCGTACCTTGAATGACGTCTGAATCAATGGGGAGCAATGGTTTTGGATTTCTCGTCGCAATAGCTCCAAGAATTTTAGAATCATTTGAATCAGAAGAAGAACCACTTGACAATACGATGATGTTATCAGCCATTATGGAAAGGGGGAAACTAGACAAAAGAAAAAAAACTAAACCCTAAAAGCAAAGAAGAACAAAGGAAGATAATCAAAAGCATCAACAAGGATCAAATAGTAAAAGAAAGAAAGAGCAAGAAACAGAGGAAGACGATGAATTAGTTGATATTGAGCAAGAACGAGGAAATGGAATGCAAGGCCGAAAATAGCTTTCCTTGAACTGAAGTCTATGACGTTGTCGTGAAGAACCAATGCAACAGGGGTGGAAGCTTGTTGAAGAATATTAGAACTTCGCAGAGGTTTTGGGGAAGCAAGAAGAGCACAAATGAGAAATTGATTTCTTGATTTCCACAAGTAAGAGAACAATGGTAACTCATGAAAAGTTAAAGTGAAAACTGTCGTATCACATTAATGGGCGTAGGGCCCAAGACTGGGCATAATTATCATGCATGTTACTTGATAAAGGCACGTGCATGGTACGATACAGAAGGGAAGACAACCGTTTACCCATCAACGATGTGAGATAGTAGTAGACATTCAGTAACATTGACAAGTCGGTACAGGTCCGACATGAAAGGCAAAATCGCAGACTTACCAAAAGGTAAATCAACGACACAGGGGGCAACTGCTGTTGACGAGAATCAAAGTATCTCGGTCTCCTGTATCCATGTTGGACCAGGCATAACCAAGGAAATCTGGGTACCATGTCGGGATCTTTTCGGGATACCCAGTGACTCTCAAGAGACCACACCAACGATGGGCTTGGCTGAGACACTAAGTCTAGCGCCAAATAAGACCGGCAGTAAACCCTAATGCTCCTCTATAAATACACATTTAAATGCATCATTCAAGGTACGTATTCACTCTTTTATCAGATATAACCCTAATTCCACTACTGAATTAGAGTGTCAGACTCCTTGCAGGTGACCCACCACCGCCGTCAGGGCGAAGGTATTGGAGCTGCGGCCATTCAGCCCTCCTAGTGAGAGTCCATTCTAGATCACCTGCTATCCACGCCGGGTTAGATCACAAAAGAATGTATCCAAAAAAAAAAAGACAACGAAGGTTTTTTATTTTCTTGTCATGAAATAGTCATTCGGGTGGAGATTGTCAATAAAAAAGGAAACGGACAAATCCACCAGCTACCTCGTCTAGTTTTATAATCCAAAACTTTGAATTTGAGAAAAAAAACATCATTTTTAATTTCCGTTAAATTTTTTTTATCGGCCAAACACACACACAAACTACAAGCTCTTGACATTCAATCTTTTATCATGATGTTTGAGCTATACGATAAAAGTAAATTGTTTTTTATAGGCAAATGAACACTTATAAGGATTTGAATCAGGGAGTTATTAAACTTCACTCCCCAACCATCAAATCGATTGAGTATCAAATAAATGTTATTTCAAAAGAAATTTGATTTTAAAGGTTAAACTTACGATTCAATAAACACATCATTTATATTCAATTAAACAAACATCTATTTAATTCAATTCAAATTTTAGTGAACAAAAATAAAACACACTAAACTTGTCCCACTTAAACTTATTACACAACTAATAACTCCAGTGGGTAGCAGTGCTTCACAAATTTTGCATGCAACAAACACATTTTCTAATCGATAACGAGGGCTGACTTAAGGCCCAAGCAGCCCAAGCAAGGGCTTTAGGCCCCCAACAAAAAAAGAGCCAATTTTTTTTAGTATTAATATACCTCTAATGAAAATTTAATTGTAAAATCATATTTGAAAATAAATTTTAATTAAAATATTATAAGTGAATGTCATAGCTTTGTATTGATCCTACAAATAACATTAATGAGCAACAACTTTTTCCAAATAAATCATAATTTTGTTTAAAAAAAGATTGAATAGTTAATAACTAAAGAAACCAAAATGTTTTTCTTTTTATCACTATTCTCTTACTATTCAATTCTAGTTTCAGTCTATTTTTTTCTCTCCCCGTCTCTGACTTCTCATATATTCTTTGGTTTCTTATTGAACTTGAATGTTGCTTCACAACTTCGGTTTGACACATCAGCCATTCAGCCAATACCAATTATTTGGCTTTCTAGTGTGCTTTTTCCTCAACTTCCCAGAAGGTCACCTATCAAAGAAATGCTCCAGGTCAAGCACGCTTAACCATGGAGTTCATAAGGAATAAGCTACCAAAAAGTAAATACATTTTCTTATTATGGGTAGTCCAAATCAAATCCTTTAAGCTATCCTCAACTATATAGTCCCATACCTATACAGTCTGTGGATCCCTCTCATTCTGGTGTATGTTTGATTCATTCTTGTGTCCCTCCCTCTTAGAAGCCTTGTCAGGAGCCTCTCCTTCTTTGTCCCTCATGCACCGTCAATCACTCCCTGCCCTCATCAGCGCCCGAGATGTCACATGATATTGCAACCTTCATTTATATGCAAAACATATGATTGAGTAACCCTCGGTTCATAAAACGTTTTTTACAATATTGCAGCTAGTCTAATTGTAACATCCCCAAAATTGAGTTTTCATGTAGAATGCGAGATCGCCATTAGTCTCTCAAATTTAATTACATTCTAGTCCTTGTAGTTTATTCCATGTTGAATTAATTAACACTTTCTATTAAATTCTATATAGCCAAAGATTTAGGTGCAATTTTTTTTTATAATTAGTTTCTTTTCCTTTTTCCCCCTTTTAGTTCCCTTCACCGCGTTTGAGCTTCCAAGAAACCTGTTTGCTTACCGCAACTATGGCCAAAGACAGTTCGGCCAATTGCCAAGCTTGGATAAGAGTCTGATACTCCACGATTCGTTGCGTAATCACCAACTTCCTCACTTCTGGCCTAAGTCCTTGCTGAAACGTCTTGGACTTCCAAGCTTATTTCGGTTGATTATGAAGGTTGTTAGAGAATCAAGCAAAACTATCAAACTTGGCCACATATTCGTCCGCTGTCATATCTCCTTGTTGCAGGGTGAGGAACTCCACTTCCTTCTGATCTTTCAAATTCATAAGGAAGTACTTATTCAAGAAGAGCGTCTTGAACTAGTCCCAAGTCAGGTGACCTCCGTTTACTTCCATATTCTCCCGGTATCCTTTCCACCACTGGGTGGCTTCTCCTCGGAGCCTATAAGAAGCCAAATCCACCTTATCTTTGTCAGGGGCTCTCCTCACTCGAAAGATTTCCTCTAGTTGGCTAAGCCACTCCTCGACTACCATGGGGTCATGTCCTCTGAGGAAGGTAGGTGGGTCATTCCTTCGGAAACTTTGATATCGGTCTTCATATCCTTGGGCTTACATCATACGGGTCATGGCTTGTGCCATTTGTTGCACAAGCAGCGAATCAGTTAGAGGTGAATTGGTGTTTGAATGGGGCCTTCCAGGTGATCTTCCTGCATGTCTTCCTACGTACAACACACCACATTGAGTTGATTAGGCTCAACACAATGAATCGTACACATAATAACACATTAGGTTAGTACAAGACTTTATCTCTCTGGACTCTGCTTAGTTACATTATTTAGATACCACAATCCAAGTAGGATTAAATTGCTCTGATAACATAAAATGTAACACCTTAATTTTTAAGACATAGAGTATTCATTGGAAGATAAAACACTTCATAGTCATACATCTATAATTATACATATTTTCCCCTCAGGGTCTTAGTCTCAAAATAAAACTAGTTTAGTACAAATCTAGAGAGGTACATGTCCGACTCAAGTAGTCAAAATAGGTACAAAATAAAAGGGAAATGACTACCTAATTTATCACAAAATAGCTTTCTAACTAAAATCTTCAAGCGCTAAAATCTTCTTCTTCGTCCTCGTCACCTGCAATAGTGCAACCGTCAGTTATATGCAAAACATATAATCGATTAACCCTCGGGTCATAAAATAATTTTTAAAATAATGCAGTCAGTCTAACTGGAAAATCTAACTAAATTATCTACAACTCTTATTCAAAGTTAAAAATATGAATTAATTTAATTTTAAGTGATAATATTATTGGAAGTCATCTGTCATTACTAAAATCCCAATTATGGAAGCTTTTAGAACTTTCACCATAACTTAAGTTATAGGGGTCGGATTTGAGTGAATCTTGCTGCATTACAAAGGTACAAAAATTTCCTCAGAAGAAAATTCAATCATATACTGTGACTCAAATCATACATTAACATTCAGACAAGCTGACCCAATCCAAAAGTTTTAATATGGCAAATCTCATTGCAAGAATTTTTATCTAGCCAACTACTTTCCCAAACATCATGAAAGTTTTATAGGACATGGCTAACACACTAAGGATTCACCATAAAAAATTTTACATTCAAATTCAAAAGTTATAAGTTGCAGTAAATTCATGAATACCTTTGTTTTAGCTTGATTCTAGCATCATTCACAAAATGAGCACTATTAATTCAAAAATTCACCAAACTTTGTATAGACCTTAATAAAATATGACATTTAATTATGGAACTCATAACACATGAATTCAACACCATACCAAATTTCAATCCCATTCATCAATGGAATCCAATGATATGAATTTTTCAATCAGCACCAATTCCAAGTATTTCAATACTAACATTGTCCCAGTATTTAGGTCATAACTAGAGTTGTATATATCCACATAAAGTGAAACCAAAGTCATTTGAAAGATAAAACGACTCTAAACAACTCATGTGAAGACAATAAAACCCATTTCTATCAATATCACAGTAAAAAATTGATATATGTAACAGAGAAATACATTCAACAAAATAGACACTTCAATATTGACACTATCTCAGCAATTGGGTCATAACTAGTGTTGTAGACCTCCAAAATGATTGAAAACAAAAGCATTCGAAGGATAATAGGATTCTAAGCAATCCTTATGAAGACAACAAAACCCAATTTGGTTAATATCAGAATAAAAAATAGATATGTTTAACAGAGAAGTACATTAAAAAAAACAGGCACTTCAATATTGTCCATATTCAGTAATTTGGCCATAACTAAAACCAAATAATTTGAAAGATAACAAAAATCTCTACAACTCTTTTGAAGACCACAATGAAAATATCAGAGAGGAAGAGGGTCCAAAATCCATTACAAAATCGTGGCAGAATCATTAGGAAATGAAAAAAAAAACCCACATGCATGATCTCAAACATACAACTTAAATCTCAACAATCAAAATCACCACATCAATGGCCACAATATCACAATTTCCAGCATCAGTTATTGTATTTGGTGTATTGTTTGAGGTTACCTTGAATTCCAAACATACTTATTGAGCTCTCTAGTTCCATGATGATGAGAAATTTTGGTGGCATGATCAAATGTTATTTGAGCAAGCTAGTGTGTGTGTTTATGAAACTTTGGAGATTGGCTCTAGAGTAATGGAGATGAGTGGCATATGGAGAGAATAGGGAGTAAGATTATATGTTATTTTCCTCGATGATATGTTGGAGAGGAGAGCAAGTGTGTATGGCTTAAAAATTTGGAAAATAAGAAGTGATTATAGGACATGGAGGAGTAGTTTGAGGAGAGAAACATAGAGGAGTAGTTTGAGGAGGGAAACATGGAAACTTGTTCCCTTGTTTCCTTGAAGTGACTGAATGGATTTGGAGATGGGGTGAGTGAATGTTTGAGTGAGGGTGGGGGTAGAGTAGTTGGTTTGAGCACAAAGCAAGTTATAAAAAAAACTGCACCTAAGTCCTTGAATATATAGAATTTAATAGAAAGTCCCAATTAATTCAAAATGGAATAAACTACAAAGACTAGAATGCAATTAAATTTGAGAGAGTAATAGCGATCTCGCATTCTACATGAAAACTCAATTTTGGGGATGTTACAATTAGGTTGGCTGCAATATTGTAAAAATTGTTTTATGAACCGAGGGTTACTTAGTTGTTTGTTTTGTATATAGCTGACGGTTGCAATATTGCAAGTGACGAGGAAGAAGAAGAAGATTTAAGCGCTTGAAGAATTTAGTTAGAATTCTATTTTGTGATAAATTAGGTAGTCATTTCCCTTTCATTTCTTACCTAATTAGACTACTTGAGTCAGAGATGTACCTCTCTGGATTTGTACTAAACTTGTTTTATTTTGGGACTAAGACCCTTTGGGGCAAATATGTATAATTATAGATGTATGACTATGAAGTGTTTTATCTTCCGTTGAATACTCTATGTCTTAAAAAAATGTTCTTAACAATTAAGCTGTTACATTTTATGGTATCAGAGCAGTTTGACCCTAACCGAACTATGGTATCAGAATAATGTAAGGTGTGTACGGTTCATTATGTTGAGCCTAATCAACTCAATGTGGTGTGTTGTATGTAGGAAGACATCGTCGCCACTTGTGCAACAAATGGCACAAGCCATGACTCGCATGATGGAAGCCCAAGTACATGAAGACGGATATCAAAGTTTTTGAAGGCATGATCTGCCTACCTTCCGCGGACGACATGACCCCATGGTAGTCGAGGAGTGGCTTAGCCAACTGATAAGTGCAAATTAGTGTGTTTATTCAATAAAGGATTTGCACTTATCTTTTCTAGAAATTACATGTTTTATACATAATTTCACCCTTTATCTTTACTTTGTGAGTTTAAAAGTAAATAATTGGTAATAATAGATTTTCTAACTTAGAAATGTATTTTCAGGTCTTTTTGGAGGCAAAAATAAGAAGATCAAGTTGCTGGGGCTCGAGCGCCATACCAAGGCTCGAGCGCTGGAAGGTGAGGAACATAGGATCTTTTCTGTTAGTGCAAATGCTCTGGCACTCGAGCACTATACCAGGGATCGAGCGCCAGTAACCTTTGAGCATTGGATCCTTTTCTACCAGAGTTATGAGCCTGGCGCTCGAGCGCCACACCAAGGCTCGAGCGCTAGAATATGTTAAGCATTGGATCCTCTCTGCCAACAGTTATGAGCCTGGCGCTCGAGCGCCAGAACATTGGATCCTCTCTGCCTGAGTATTAAGTCGGGCGCTCGAGCGCCACACCAGGGCTCGAGTGCCAGACGCATTAACCAAGCAATTAAGCTCATTAACCAGCACGTGTCAGGCCAGCGCTCAAGCACCAGGAGGGCGCTCGAGCGCCAGACCCCTGCCCAAAACACCTATAAATATAGCCTTTCAGAAGATAATATCATATTGAGTCGTATAGAAATAAACCACAAAGTTTAGCCTTTTAGTCAAAGTTCTAATACTCTTAGGTTTAGTTCTTGAAGGTTATGGCCTTGCTAGGCTAAGCTTGCCGCCGGGATTGAATGTAATTACTTCGTCTCTTGTTTCTTTCAATTATTAGTTTATATTATATATGAAATAGAGTTCTTCTTCTGTGCTTCTTTTCTTGGTTTAAGTTTGATCACCTTTTGCTTTGTGTTAGTTTATTTGCGCAATTGGGAAATTGGTTTATAAACGGATATGGAGAAAAACTCTCATAAAACCTTCGGATCTAGGGATAAATGGAAGTGTTTTATGATTGCTTTATACTCTGCTTAATGCAAGACTTGGTAGCTAGAGTGCCAAGGGATTGGGCTCTAGAAACTAGTGTCTTAGAATCAGGTGACAAAGGGATTTGAACTTGTGACATTGAGTATGCATCTTTTCTTATAATATTTAACTAACATAGAAAGAAACAAGGTGAAGTAATGAAATTCAATCCCATGTGATTCATTATTTTATTTGATTATCTCTTTATCTATTGTTTATTTTATTTTTCATTCACAATCTTAATATGTTTTTGAATAATTCATCAACTTAATTCTTAATCGAATTAATCCAAGTGCTCCTTGTGGACGATACACGTATAGTCACTATACTGAAACGAGTTAACCATTTCCAGCACCATTAAAAAGGTTAACAAAATTTCTGGCGCCGTTGTCGGGGAGCACAGTTGTTTATTTCTTTTAAGTTTTGAGTTGATTTGTAAAAACTGTGAATAGTTTTCTTTTTGTAAGTATTTGTATATTTGTACCTAACTCTCACTATTGTTCCAGTATTGCTGTATGCTTACTCGCAGCAATAGCCAAAGAGAAAAGTTAATATATATTGAGGAAATCGAGGCATTTGTTAGACGACAGTCTGCAATTAAATACCGTGAACAAAAGGCGGGAGAGAGATCCTCAGATTTCTCTAGTAACTTTACACATTTTGTTACTTTTGATATGGCTGCGGAAGGTCCTAACCCGACGAGGGTTGTAGTTCTTGGAGACTATGTGATTCCTCAAGGTCCAAGGAATCGGTCCGCTATTGTCTTGTCCCCTACTGCTCAACAAATGGAGATTAAGCCGTATTAGTATAATCTCATCTTGACTAATCAGTTTACGAGGAAAGATCATGAGGATCCGCATAATTTCTTGGAGACCTTTTATGATCTTGTAGCGACTATGGGCTTGGATGAAGCAAGTGCTGAAGATGCCTATATGAAATTATTTCATTTAGCACTTATTGGAGATGCAAAGGAATGGTTCAAGACTCTTCCGAGTCAAAGTTTGAACACATGGAGTGAGGTTGAAGAGGGCTTTTTAACAAGTTCTTTCCTCCTTCTAAAATGATCCAAGTGTAGTCTGAAATATCTGCTTTTAAGCAGGGGCAAGATGAAGCATTTCATGAGGCTTAGGAAAGGTATCAACGGTTGTTGAGAAAATGCCCAAATCATGGGTTGACCGATGTTGCGAAGCTGAATATATTTTGTGCAGGATTGAACCATCAATGGACAATCCATTTCACTGCAACTGCTGGGCGGTCATTGAAAACAATTGATGTACCTATTGCAATGGAAATTATCACTTCTATGGCAGCAAGTGATAGAGCTGGGCATCAACCTAGAAGCCAAGTCTCAAAGCCCAAGGGTGTCCTGGAATTAAATTCTTCTGATGCTATTTTGGCACAGAATAAGCTTATGACTCAGCAAATTGAGCTCTTGAGTCAAGCTATTATTGGTGCCAAAGCCGCAACAAGTTCAAGTAGTGAACCAACAAGCTCAAATAGGAGTATGTGAATTGTGTGGTGAAGGTCATTCATACACTCAATGTCCGCATGCTTCTAGCCAAAAAGAGGAGGAGTTGAATTTTGTGAAAAATCAGTCAAGAGGAAATTTCTTTTCTTCACCCTTTAAATCTAATGTTTCCAATTCTGGAATACAAGGGTGGAAGAATTCTCATGGACAAGGTCAAATGAACTAGAAAAATTCAACGAATTCATCTAATAGGCCGCCATTTGTTCCATTGGTAGAGAGGACCATCAAATTGGAAGACACCTTGGATAAATTTATCCAAGCTTCATTGGCTAACCACCAAAGTAATGAAGCTTTCCAGAAAAACACCGAGGCGTCTATCCGGAATCTTGAAACGCAAGTGGGTCAAATCTCTAAACAATTGGCAGAGCTTAACACTACTCCATTCTTCGCTAATACCACCACAAATCCAAAAGAACAATGCAAGTCCATTGTCACAAGGAGTGGTATGGAGATTGGTAAAGGAAAAGGGGATCATTTGCATGAACACAAGGAGGTGGAAGGAGATATTGAAGAGGTAGCCATGGAGGAAGTAGAGAAGGAAGGTGAAAGAGGAGTGAGGAGAAGAATAATGTAAATAGTGAAAAAGAAAAAAATTAAAAAAATTAAAAAGAAGGGTGAGGTCAAAGAAAAGATGGATGGAGTACCTCAGGTAAAGGAGGTTCCTTATCCTGTTCATCCGTCAAAGATGACAAAGGAAAGGCAATATGCTAGGTTTCTAGACATTTTCAAATGGCTTCAAATAAATGTACCATTTATGGAAGCTATGGAGGAAATGCCCACATATGCCAAGTTCATGAAGGACTTATTGACGAAAAAGAGGAAGTTTAAAGATGAAACTGTGGAACTAGAAGCCGGGTGTAGTGCCATCATTCAAAAATCCTTGCCTCACAAGACCAAAGATCCGGGTAGTTTTACTATCCCTGTTACTATTGGTGCTCTTCCCGTAGGGAAGACATTACTGGATCTTGGTGCAAGCATAAACCTCATGACATTGTCCATGGTAAAACGGATTGGTGATCTGGAAGTGAAACCCACTAAAATGACCCTCCAATTGGCAGATACGTCACTAAAATTTCCTTATGGAGTAGTGGAGGATGTTCTAGAGAAGGTTGATAAATTTGTCTTTCCGGTTGACTTTGTCATTATGGATATAGAGGAAGACTTGGAGGTGCCTTTAATTCTAGGGCGACCTTTCATGAAAACGGCAAGAGTCATAATTGACGTGGATAATGGGCAACTCAAGGTACGAGTTGAGGATGATGAGGTAAAATTTGATGTGTTGGAAGCCATGAAACACCCAAAGGAAAAACAGTCAGCCTTTAGGGTGGATGTCATGGAAGAGGCATTTCTATTAGGGAAGCAAGAAATGTTTAATGCTAGCCCTTTAGAAAAAGCTCCAGTGCAGTCTCGTGCAAATTCATATGACTTGGAAGAAGTCGAAATAAAAAATTGTTTGAGGGACCTAGATACTCTGAAAGAGGACCCCATGATAACATTTTTCCCGGAAGACTTATCCAAGGAGGAGAAGTCAGAAAAGAATAAGCTGGAACTGAAAGTGTTGCCATCCCATCTAAAATATGCATTTTTAGATGAAGGGGGAGGCAAGCCAGTGATAATCAACAGTTCACTATCTTCTGACCAAGAGGCACAACTCTTGGAGGTTTTGAAAGCCAATGAAGGGGCAATCGGATGGGCATTGACAGATCTAAAAGGCATAAGTCCTTCTTTCTGTATGCACAAGATACATATGGAAGAGGATTTTAAACCTGTTGCCCAGCCTCAAAGGCGATTAAACCCGACAATGAAAGAAGTAGTGAGAAAAGAAGTACTCAAGTTACTTGAAGCTGGTATGATTTATCCCATCTCCGATAGCGAGTTGGTAAGTCCAGTTCAAGTGGTTCCGAAGAAAGGGGTGATGACAGTCATTGAGAATGAGAAAAATGAATTAATCCCTATAAGGACGGTGACCGGGTGGCGAATGTGCATTGATTATAGAAGGTTAAATCAAGCCACCAGGAAAGATCATTTCCCTTTGCCTTTTATGGACCAAATGCTTGAGACACTAGCTGGCCAGGCATATTACTATTTCTTGGATGGATATTCTGGGTATAACCAAATATTGGTGAACCCAGAAGATCAAGAAAAGACAGCCTTCACATGTCCATTTGGAGTTTTTGCTTATAAGCGTATGCCGTTTGGACTGCGTAACGCGCCTGCAACCTTTCAAAGATGCATGCTCGCCATTTTTTCGAATTTGGTGGAGAAATTTATTGAGGTTTTCATGGATGACTTCTCTGTCTTTGGGTAAAGTTTTGAAGAATGTTTGAACAACCTGAATATTGTGCTAGGAAGATGTGTTCAAAGAAATCTAGTACTTAACTGGGAGAAGTGTCATTTCATGGTAGAAAAAGGGGTGGTGCTTGGTCATAAGATCTCTTCTAGAGGGATCAAGGTTGACAAAGCAAAAGTGGATGTCATCGAAAAACTTCCACCACCCGTGAATGTTAAAGGAATCAGGAGTTTCCTAGGACATGCCGGTTTTTACCGGAGATTTATAAAGGACTTCTCCAAGATTGCCAAGCCACTTAGTAATCTTTTGGTAAAAGATGTGGACTTCAATTTTGATGTTAAGTGCTTGGAGGCATTTGAGAGGCTGAAGGAAAAACTGATTATGGCCCCAATCATAGTTGCTCCAAATTGGTCTTTGGACTTTGAGCTTAATTGTGATGCAAGTGACTATGCTGTGGGTGCCGTACTAGGCCAAAGGAAAGACAAAATTTTCCATCCAATACATTACGCTAGTAAAGTACTTAATGATGCACAGGTGAACTATGCAACTACAGAAAAAAAATTACTAGCGATTGTATATGGGTTGGAAAAATTTAGGTCTTATCTTATAGGGTCAAGAGTGATTGTCTATACTGATCATGCAACCATAAAATACTTGGTGACTAAGAAAGAGTCTAAGCCAAGACTGCTTCGTTGGATTCTATTGCTGCAGGAATTTAATCTAGTCATCAAGAATAAAAAGGGATGTGAAAATTTTGTGGCTGATCATCTTTCTCGACTTCATAACATAGAGGGGACCAACGAAACAGAAGAGATTTTCGAGGAATTCCCAGATGAACGATTGCTGCTCATACAAGAAAGGCCATGGTTTGCTGATATGGCAAATTTTAAAGCAGCAGGAATCATTCCAGATGAATTTTCTTGGCAACAAAAGAAAAAGTTCTTAAAAGACACTTCTTACTTCGTTTGGGATGATCCTTATTTATTCAAAGTTGGAGGAGATGGTCTTCTGAGATGGTGTGTTTCCCGTGGAGAATCTAAAAGCATATTGTGGCATTGTCACAATTCACCCTATGGGGGACATTTTAATGGGGAACGCACTGCAGCCAAAATATTACAATCTGGTTTCTATTGGCCAACAATCTTTAAAGATGCTCACATTTATGTGAAGAAAGAACCGGAGGAGTGACAAGGAGAAATGAGATACCTCTAACAATTATGCAGGAGGTAGAGGTATTTGACTGCTGAGGAATTGATTTTGTTGGTCCATTTCCACCCTCTTTCACCAATGAATATATATTGGTGGGAGTGGACTATGTTTCAAAATGGGTAGAGGCAATTCCTTGTGCAAGAGTTGATGCAAAGACGGTAGTGACATTCTTGAAAAAGAATATATTCTCAAGGTTTGGTTCCCCGAGAGTACTCATCAGTGATGGAGGTTCGCATTTTTGCAACTCCCAACTAAAGAAGGTCTTGGAACATTATGGGGTGAGACATAAAATTGCTAGTCCTTACCATCCCCAAACTAATGGTCAAGTTGAAGTCTCGAATAGAGAAATTAAGCGAATTCTAGAAAAGACCGTTAGTGTTCAAAGAAATGATTGGGCCATTAAACTGGATGATGCTCTGTGGGCATACCGGACAGCTTTTAAAGCTCCCATAGGATTGACTCCTTTTCAGTTAGTTTATCAGAAGTCCTGTCACTTACCGGTCGAGCTAGAACATAAGGCATATTGGACTTTAAAGTATTTCAATTTTGACCCGACAACTGCTGGAGAAAAAAGGAAAATGCAACTTCATGAATTGGAAGAATTGAGACTCCAAGCTTATGAGTCTTCAAGAATATACAAGGAAAGAATGAAGATGTATCACGATAAAAAGTTGGTCAAAAAGATTTTTAGTCCTGGGTAGTATGTTTTAGAGTAAAATTATTCCCGGGAAAATTAAAGTCCAAGTGGTTCGGACCCTTTAGGGTTAAGAATGTAAGGCCTTATGGAGCCGAAGAGATTGAAGACCCAGTGAGAAATGAAAGTTGGGTGGTAAATGGTCAAAGGCTGAAGTTATACCTTGTGGTGACGTCGAGCGGCTCACCACCATAATGGATTTGAAGGAAGCATAATCATGCTACAGGCGTCGAGCTAATGACGTTAAACAAGCGCTGATTGGGAGGAAACCCAATTTTGTGTGTTTATTTTTGTGTTTTGTGTAAATAGAATAAGTAAATTTGATGAGTTTTGAAAGAATTTTTGTGAGAAAGTTGCAAATTTGTGCATTTGAAGAAGGCTTATTCACTGTCCAGTTTTTAGACCTGGCGCTCAAGCGCCAGTGTCATTTAATTGGCGCTAGTTTCAAAAATTTTGAGTCAGATGTTGGCGCTCGAGCGCCAATATCAGCGGTCAAGCGCCAGAGACAGCTGAAAGGTTTTCTTCACTGCCATGAATTTTGGGTTGGCGCTTAAGTGCCAGAAAAGCAAAACGGTTGATCTGCTCATCAATGCACTAGCGCTCGAGCGCCAGTCACACATTGGCTTTAAAATAGAGTAGTATCAATTATCTTTTCACAAAATCTCTCTTTTTCTCTCAACTGATACGCGTTTCCTCTCCTTTCTCACATGAAATCTCTTCAAAATTTCATCAAATTTCTGAAGTTTTTCATTAATCATCATCATGTTCAGGTATTGTTCATCATTTCAATCATTGTTCATGTTTTCATTTCCATAAATGCTATGATTCTGGTTTATTAGAGGCTGATGAAGATGAACATGAACAGTTAAGGCTTTCTTAGTACATTGTAAATTTGGGTTTTCTGTTCAAAATGAGTTGTTTTGGCTATTCTCTGTGTTTTCAAAATTCTGAAACTATGAAGGAATGGAGGAACTTTGTTGAAATTCTGAATGGTATTTTGAATGTAACGAAATTCTGAGTTATGTTCTTCATTTGGAAAATTAGTTATCTGTCATGAATAGTCCCTTTTTGAAACCCAAATGTACATTGTACTGATGAACATGATGATGATGATGAGTTTGTGTGTTTGTTAGTAATTTTGGGTTTTATTTAAATAATGAACAGGAACCGAGGAAAAGAACCCGCTCATGAGCCAGAACGTGCCTCTAAAAAGAGGAAGGATGGCCCCCAAAGGAGACGAGGAGGTTCCTCATCCCAAGGTGGTGGTTCTGACCACCCCCACCAGTTCATTGACCGGGAAAGGGCTGAGAGGTTCCGGGTCATTGATGACTGGAACTTCATCGCGGAGCGCCGAGTGGAGTTGCAAGATGGGGAATGCCAAGAGTTCACCGGCATGCTCACTCTCCGCAACTGGTGGTCTATTGCATCGCTCCCAGAGAAGTTCGACCCGGAAATAGTCAAGGAATTTTATGCCAATGCCTTTGGGGGTAAAGACACAAAGTCCCGTGAGAAGGTGTCCACTGTCCGAGGGATACGGGTGCCATATGATGCCGACTGGATTAATGAGAAGATCGGCAGCGGAGTCATTTCACCTATCTCTGCCTATGAGAGAAGTGAAGGAGTGGTTGATGACTTCACGAGAATGAGAAATCAAGGGGATTTGGACCTCCAAACGACTTTGGAGAGGATTTGCTCTGAGGACCGGAGGATTGTGGAGACGACTCGGAATTGAGTCCCTCATAAGGTTCTCCGGGGTAACATGATTGTGGTCTCCAAATTATGGATGACCTTTATTCTTGTCAACCTTCGGCCAAAGTCCCATCCCTCTGATCTTCCACTTGAAGAGTGTCATCTCCTTGGGTGTATCAAGACTCCCGGCATCACGGTCGACCCGGCACGGATTATTTCCGACATGATATGGGCCAATGTGCACAAGGGTGGCACGAAACAGAGTTTGGCTTTCCCGTCTCTCATCACTAGTCTATGTGAAGACGCGGGGGTTCCAGTCATTCGTAGCCAGAAGATTCGAGAGCCCATTGACAAGAAATATTTCCGGGACCATTGTGCAGACAGAGATCCGAATGCACCACCTGAACCACCACCGCAAGTTCCCCCGAGGACTATGGAGGATTTGTGCGGCCGTATCAGCACGAGGCTTGATCACCATGACAAGCAATTTGCTGCCCTACATCGGGGGATGACTAGTCTTCACCTCTCCCACTACTCGATGGCCCAGCACACTATGCCGGGTCAAACATTTTTCCAGCCCCCAGAGGCTTTTGCCACACATTTGGATTGGCCTAGGGACCAGCCAATTCCACCAGGGGAGGCAGCTGGAGAGGGAGGTGAAGGAAGTGGTGGTAGTAGTGGTGGAAGCGGGGAAGATGATGGGTCTGGTGGCAATGGGGACATCGACATCAATGATTTTTGGAGGAGGATGACCCATTAATTTGATTTGATAGGGAAGTTTCTGTTGGTTTCTGTTGTTTTTTCTGTTTTTCTTATTGTTTTTTGTAGTTTTTGTTTTTCTTTTTTTTAATAATATTGTAGTTTTTATTTCTTTTTTACAAAAAAAAATATATGAAAAAATATATATATTAAATAAAAAGATTGTTTTGTTTCAATGGCAAGTGTTGGTTTTAGTGGTGTGAAAAATGGAAATTCTTATGATATTCCATGGTTTGAAAAAAAACAGAGAGTAATTGTGAAAAATTATGATTTGAAAGTTAACCGATCACGAGATGATTTTTGTGCATTGGGAGTTGTGAAAAATTATTTTCAAGGTTAAAGCCTTTTTAGCCTTGTATGTTGAGTGAATCCCACAAAAATGTATGAGAGTCCTCTTTGTTAACTTGAATGGGTTTTGTTTGATTTTGTAATTGCCATGATCGATTGAGAGTTAAAATTGATAGAGGCATAGTTTCTTGATTGAGTTTTAGCCAAAAAGCTTACCTATAAAAATTACATCTTTTTGTTGGTACCCACTTTGAGCGTTGAATTCTTTTTTAAACCCCAAGACACCTATGTGAATGTTTTATCCTTACCTATGAGTTGGAGAAAAATATTTATATATTTAGGGGGAATGATGGGTATGCAAATGATGTATCATTTTGTTGGCTTAGACAAAAGACTCAAGTGTTTCTGGTATGATTGAAAATTCTTGGGCAACCTTGTGTATATATGTGAAAAAAAAAGAGAAAAAGAAAAGAAAAGAAGTAAATAAATAAAGAAAAGAAAAGGTGCCTTGGAAAAAGAAGAAAAAGAAACACTTGAAAGGAAGTATGAGGTGAGCATGTTTTGTAGAATAGGTTGGGGGGAAATTTGTAAGTATATGAAAATATTTTCTCCGACTCGTTTTTCTTAACCAGAAAAACAAAGATTCTTTGTAGCCCAGCCTCATTACAACATTTTGAAAAAGACCTCTTGATTCATTGTTCAATTTTGTGATATGGTTTGATGGCAAATGAAAAACAAAATTCAAGTTAAGTGACATTGAGGAATGAGCGAAATTGTCACCATGTAAGGTTTGAGAGTAAACCTTTGTCAATGGTTGATTACAATTTCCTTTGCACTTAAGTCATAAAATGGTCCGTTGCTTCTGTAAATTGGGTGATCACAAGTCTCTCTTAGCTCTTACAATGCATATTATAAAGATTGAAGTTGATACACTTGCTTTAACCCATACTTGCCATGTTGTCTTTTGTTGTTTTTCTTTGTTTCAGGATACATTGCTTGAGGACAAGCAAAGTCTTAGGTTGGGGGGAGTTTGATAAGTGCAAATTAGTGTGTTTATTCAATAAAGGATTTGCACTTATCTTCTCTAGAAATTACATGTTTTATACATAATTTCACCCTTTATCTTTACTTTGTGAGTTTAAAAGTAAATAAGTGGCAATAATAGATTTTCTAACTTAGAAATGTATTTTCAGGTCTTCTTGGAGGCAAAAATAAGAAGATCAAGTTGCTGGGGAATATAAGAGGCCAGCGCTCGAGCGCCATAGCAAGGCTCGAGCGCTGGAAGTTGAGGAACATAGGATCTTTTCTGCCAGTGCAAATGCTCTGGCACTCGAGCGCTATACCAGGGCTTGAGCGCCAGTAACCTTTGAGCATTGGATCCTTTTCTGACAGAGTTATGAGCCTAGCGCTCGAGCGCCACACCAGGGCTCGAGCGCCAGAATACGTTAAGCATTGGATCTTCTCTGCCAATAGTTATGAGCCTGGAGCTCGAGCGCCACACCAGGGCTAGAGCGCCAGAACATTGGATCCTCTCTGCCTGAGTATTAGGCCAGACGCATTAACCAGGCAATTAAGCTCATTAACCAGCACGTGTCAGGCCAGCGCTCGAGCGCCAGACCCCTGCCCAAAACACCTATAAATACAGCCTTTCAGAAGTTAATATCATATTGAGTCGTATAGAAATAAACCACAAAGTTTAGGCTTTTAGTCAGAGTTCTAATACTCTTAGGTTTAGTTCTTGAAGGTTATGGCCTTGCTAGGCTAAGCTTTCCGTCGGGATTGAATGTAATTACTTCGTCTCTTGTTTCTTTCAATTGTTAGTTTATTTGCGCAATTGGGAAATTGTTTTATAAATGGATATGGAGAAAAACTCTCATAAAACCTTCGGATCTAGGGATAGATGGAAGTGTTTTATGATTGCTTTGTACTCTGCTTAATGCAAGACTTGGTAGCTAGAGTGCCAAGGGATTGGGCTCTAGAAACTAGTGTCTTAGAATCAGGTGACAAAGGGATTTGCACTTGTGACATTGAGTATGCATCTTTTCTTATAATATTTAACTAACATAGAAAGAAACAAGGTGAAGTAATGAAATTCAATCCCAGGTGATTCATTATTTTATTTGATTATCTCTTTATCTATTGTTTATTTTATTTTCCATTCACAATCTTAATATGTTTTTGAACAATTCATCAACTTAATTCTTAATCGAATTAATCCAAGTGCTCCCTGTGGATGATACACGTATAGTCACTATACTGAAACGAGTTTACCATTTCCAGCACCATTAAAAAGGTTAACACCAACTGGACGAAACCTTTCGAGTGATCAAAGCCCCTGACCAAGATAAGGTGGATTTGGCTACTTATAAGCTTCATGGAGAAGCGACACAGTGGTAGAAAAGATACCAGGAGAATATGGAACCAAACATAGGTCACCTGACTTGGGACGAATTGAAGACGCTCTTCTTAAATAAGTACTTCCCTATGAATGTGAAAGATCAGAAGGAAGTGATGTTCCTCACCCTGCAACAAGGATATATAACCGTGGATGAAAATGCTGCCATGTTTTAGAGTTTAAGCTCAATTCTCTAACAACCGGATTAAGCTTCGAAGTCCAACAGGTTTAAGCAAGGACTTAGGTCAAAAGTGAGGAATTTGGTAATTACGCAACGAATCCGGGAGTATCACTCTTATCCAAGCTTTCCAATTGGCCGAACAATCTTTAGTCGTGGTGGCGGCAAGTAAACAGGTTTCTTGGAAGCGTAAACGGGATGAAAGGAACTCAAAGGGGGCAAGAGGAAATGAAACTGATTATAAGGGCAAGAGAACTTTTCAATCATGCAAGACGTGTGGGAAGATGCATAGGGGTGAATGCTACAGAAACAAAGGGGTATACTTTACATTTCAGAAACCAGGACAAATGAGCTGGCAATGCCCAACTAAAGGCAAGACAACTGATAATGCCAAAAAGTATCCGGTGAGGGATAGAGTATACATACTGGATGCAGATGAAACTCTAAGCCTGTTAACATTTTGTTTGACTCGGGTGCAACTTACTCATTTATTTCTTTGGATTGTGCAAAAAGAGTGTAGTTCCCTATTTCCAGAATTCCCTAGGATGTTTTAGTCTCAACCCCCTCTGAAAATAAAACTAGCATTACGTCTTATGGGTTTGTTCAAAGATTAAATTAGACATCACTGAATTTTTATAACTTAATAATTAAATAATTAGATTAGTAATTTGTAACTTGGTTAATTTCCGAGAGACTAAGGTTTCAGAGCTAAATAAGGAAAAAAAGGTTTGGGGATTTACAACATTGATGTGAAGGTTTTGATGAAGGTTCGGTTCAAGTCCGAGAAGGCTACGCCCATGGTTCGTTGTGACTTGAAGATTCCTTTGAAATCTCACAACAGGACCTCAAATTCCGGTATGTTTGAAACCACTCGTTGCAATTGGTATTACAGATGGAAGCTCATCCATTAGATCTTTCCCCATGATAAACAGAGGTGAAGATGTTAGAAAGACACCACTTTGTGTTGCCAAGATCCTTCGTGAAGGAACCAGAGGTGATTCACTACTTCCCCCCAATTTTCTTTACGAAACTTATCATTTAGTCATGGGTTCTGCGGTTCTGATTGAGTGTTATTGATTCTAAGCTTACCATTGACTCTAACAGGAATGTTTGTTTTGATTTTTCTCTGCATTCTGGTTTATTTTATTTCTTACTTTGATTTTGCAGGGGAGTTGTTTTTTATCACAGATAGGGGGAATGGTTTTTGGAATCTCCATAAATGGGTAATCTTGTGCCCACTAATCTCTGTTTCCATTAGTTATATATGTTGGCTTTCATTTATTTTTTATTTTCTATAATGAAAAATGCTCATTAATACTTTTGATAATTCTAAATTCAAGGGAGGTTTGGTGGATACAATTTGCTCTTATATTACTTTCAAACTAATTCTAAACTTGGTTAGTATTCTCATACCATTGTCATCTTGTCTGCATTGATCTTAACTTCCATTGCCACATTGTCACAGCCAAAAACAATGCATTTTCTGCATTCTCTCAAGTGTGCTTTTGTACTTTTCTTTTTCCCTTAACATGTCCAAGTGTTTTTATTTCTTAAACAGATGGATATAGGATTTTTTGTGTCCATTGTGTTTATAAGTTGAAGATAAGCTTTCAAGTTCTAAATAAGTTTGTAATCAACTCTTCAACTAATTAACTTTGTGTTTTCATCTCTTCTTTGACAATTCCCATACTGAAGAAGTATTAAAAAGTAATGAAAATGCTAAAATTAAAGAGAATCACGCATATTATTTGTGCTTAGCAATTTAATGTCTCTTTATTTTCTTTTCTTTTAATGTCTTATACAATGAGCCATTAGTTCATATGATAATCATTTTTTTTTCCTAGATTGAGGACTCTTAATAGTAGTAGCTTGCTATTGAGGTTCTAAGTATTAAATATTGATTTATTTTTAAAATAAAAAATGGTTGCTTTTTTTTTTTTTTAAAAAAAAAAGTAGACAATGCTTGTGGCCATTTCTTTAGTTTAATTTACTTATTGGCTTTAAAGTTTGAACAGTTCAGGCAAAATATCTACTTTTACGGTTGGATTGGTTATGAAGGTTAAAGTATTTGGTAATTAAGAGATATTGAACCTTATAGATTGTGTGCAATGAGTATTGAGTACCATTTACAGAAACTCAGATTTTTTCACCCAGACATTTAGTTAATCTTAAGCTCTCCTAAAATTAGCTGACATTGGTAATTAAGATATGTTTTGTACTATTAAAATAGCTGACAGCATGTAACAATTAAGTCTAGTTTGAAAATCCACAAATACAGAAAATTAGCTATACCTTATTGGCTCATTAAACATCAAGAGTCCCTATCAAGGTTAATGAGTCTACCAGATTGGTATGAATTTTATGCCAAAACTCTTCCATATCTGTTGATGCGGCTCAGTATGTGTTGTTGCCTGAATGCCTAACAGATTTGATTGTGCAAACTGAAAATTTGATCAATTGCCCTTTAAAGTACAGGGTAACAAGGGAATGTTGTCAAATATTAGCTTAAGATAGGTCATTTGAAGTACCAGAAATTTATGTTGTCAGGCTAAAATTATAAACCCCCAGTGATTTATTTTAGCATAGAGATTTGGTAGTTTCATGGTGTTTATTTTACTAGAGGATTTTACTAGTTGAAGCTTTTCTCATAAAATCAGGTTTATGGATTGATAAACATGCTTGCAGACTTGAGACAGTGATATTTGTTTCTGCAACTACTGAGATCGTGAAATGATTAAAAGATGTAATTTTGATGGTTGATGTGGTCTAAATCTAATAAACTTTGTTTCTTATGGTACTTTTATTCAGTAGTATGAATTACTAAATTGTAAT
Organism: Cyamopsis tetragonoloba; assembly: GCA_037177725.1. Classification (NCBI taxonomy): domain Eukaryota; kingdom Viridiplantae; phylum Streptophyta; class Magnoliopsida; order Fabales; family Fabaceae; genus Cyamopsis; species Cyamopsis tetragonoloba. The sequence goes on along the minus strand of CM074125.1, from coordinate 32,200,729 downwards.
TACCTAATATTAATTAAAAGTGATTTAATTTGTGTGGGGCAAAGTGCATGAAAAGAAAGGATACATTTACTTAAAGTTAGAAAAGCATGCTGTGAAGATGTTGGTAGCTAACCATGTTTTGTGGGTGGTAAGTTCTATGAGGATGCGTTGTCTTCCTTCTCCTTTCTATTCTGCTGCTTTTCCAGTTTCTTCTATTATCTAAAAAGAATTTTCTTAAATTTCCGTTTGATAAATATTTCTGTGTATTATCTTGTTTTTTACTACTTAACTCGTATTTGAAACAATGGATTTTGGGACAAAGAAAATACCAACTTGTTTGCAGCATCTACCGTGAGCTGCTTGAGGGGCGAAAAGTGATTTTTGTCCCAATGTGATTGAGTTGAATTCATATTACATGTGATGATTTGTGGACTGTTTGCATTTTTTGAGAAACAAATGCATTTACTGCATTATGCTTAAAGGATTGATATATGGTTTGGTGTGAATGAAATACATGGTTGTTTGCATTGCTCAGCTGAGATAATTTAGCAAAATTTTCTCTGCTTTTACACTAATACTTGATTGAGAGATTGGTTGATGTGGAACTGATTATTTTCTTTGATTAGCATCGGGGCAAGGTAAAACATGGATAACCAACAAAATAAGAGTGATGAGTTTAAGAACTCAAGCAAATATTCTCTTGTTTAATAGCAACGGTAAGACTTATTTTTATAAATTGTAGTTTATTTAGCAACTTAACCTTGGATACTACAATCAAAATAGCAATTGGGATACAAAAGAGGGCCTTACTTTCCTTCATGAAACAGAGAATCAGGTCATTGAATTCAGTTGCATTGATGACATGAAGAGTGAAGCTAAGAAAACAGAGGAAAAAAAAGAAAGAACAGAGAATTTCTAGAGAGAGCCATTTTTCTATAGAAAACTGTTTCTATAGTGGGATTTGATTTGGTATTAAGTTTAGCATTCTCCACTTTATGTAACAATTATTTGATATGTTTATGTGTAACAGAGTTATCAAAGTACAAGGTAACTATAAAACAGAATTATAGTACTACAATTCAACCTGGTTATCAATTCAATCTTATCTTCTTACTAATTAGTTTTTTACTTATGTTAATGAATTAATTTATTCATATCTACTGAATCTTATCTTTATTGAACTCAGTCCCTTAATCTATATACTCGCTTAAAATTATTTGGATAGAAAGTAATAAAAAGAAATCAGTTTTGGATAATTTTATTTTAGAATCAAATAAATTAATTATTGGGTGTTTGATCCTAATGATTTTGTTTGAAACCAATTCATTAATTATTTTTATTATTGGGTGTTTGATCTAGTGGTGGTTCTCGCTTTAAATGTGAGGTAGCGAGTTCGAATCTCACAACACCCCTTTATTAAGTAAAAGATGATAGAACAAATAAAAAAAAGAAAAAAATTGAAAAGACCTACATCAGCGGTTCCTATGTAGAACCGCTGCTAAAGATACATATCTGTGGCAGTGGCTGCAATCGAATCGCTGCTAAAACATACCAGCCCATTTGTTACATGTTGCCCTTTTCCAGCGGTTACGGAACCGCTGCTAAAGAATGAAGCACCTATAGCAGCGCTTCCATTAGCAGCAGTTGGGAACCGCTGCTAAAGGCCAAAATAACCGCTGCTAAATGTAACGCCCCAATTTATACTAAGCGAAGTGAGCTATTCAATTAAAGTTATTAAGGCTAATTCATCATACTCATATCGAGAGGTTAAATTTCGAGTAAAATTTTTCGAAACTTAATAGTTGTATATTCGAAACGGTAATGAGACCTAGTCGAATGAAAGTTTAGATTTGGTAACTAACACACATACGATAAGCTAATATAACATAGATATGTTAATTAGTCAGATAACAAAACATAAATTACCGGGAATCCTAGACGACAACCAAAAAAATACTCTACCACTCGAAGAGTAGAAGATGTCGCACATAGGAAATGCACTGATCAAATATTACAGCCATCCAAAATGTCTTAACGAAAATATAACTAAATAAAGGACGCTGCACTCTCCATCCCAGTATCTTCACTCGGATCACTCTCAGGAGAGCTCTCCCTAGGCGAGTCGAAGAACCAACCCTGGCCACCAGAGTACTGCTTCACAAGAGACGGAGTGAAATAAGAAGGATGAGAAGCGGGTCGGAATACTGCGGGTACAGGCATGAGACCAGGGGGTGTCCGAATAACCAACGTCAAAGTCGCTCCAATGTAAGTGGACCGGAGCATCGGTAGTGACGGATGAGATATCCAGAAGGATACTTCTCCTACAAAAGTGGACGTCCCACGAGATACATCATGCTCCCAGTAGCCAAATTCAATCGGACAGTTGATTTCCAAGAGGGTCTCTCGAGCCGCCATCTATTGTATCGCGTAATAGATATATACATAGACAGATAAATACAACACAAAACAGAGGAGTGAGATACAGCAAAGTTTGGTAGAAGTAGAGTCAAGATATTTAGATTTTTAAACAGAAAATCTATAATAGCTTACAATTGATATTCTCACTCGTAACATCACACAACATGCACATTCAAGGATACCATAATGCATGAGACTCCAGAAAAAAAAACAAAAAACGACATCATCGCTAGTGACTCTTTCTATTAAGGAGGTGACCGGGAGTCATACTTCGTTCGTACAAGTCCATGTACCTCAGTACTCTCCACCGATCCAGAATATACTTAGAAACGTGTCGAGGTAACCGAGCTTTTTCAGTGAGTAGCCCGACATCGGGGAGCTACCACCGAGTCCCCTAGGCATCTCACACTCTGGTTAAAGCCCCCAAAGGCCAAAACCCACTCCCTAGAGTATAACGTTATTGTGCCAACGCACCACTTTTACCTTTTATTCCTCCTTAATAGAAGTTTTCGAAAATACTATTTTCAAAACATACAATCTCAAGGTGTTTTAGTACTTTTAAGCATAGTTTATCACAAGGATTCAACCAGGTTCACATCCCATCCATACAACTAGGCTCAAACATCATTTTGCAAGAAAGATTACTAATCACACCACCTTGTCAAATCTTTTACCACAGATTTCAGTTTAATTCTCAGAAACAAAGCAATTATCATGGTATTCATATAATACTCCTAATAGGGAGAATACACCTTTAAAAGTCATATATTCAATTTTCACATTTTCTATATTCATCTTTTGGCACTTAGGCCTTTATTAACTTCTACTATTAACACCATTGTTTGAAATTTACTTTAGTCCTTCTAGACATATTATCATTTAAACCATATCCAAAAATTACAGGAATTTATAAATAAGTCCAAAACAATCATTTAGCCTTGAAAACATCATTAACATCTTAAAAATGATTTATTTGGTATTAAAAAGCTCATAAATTTCGAATATTCAAAAGTTGAAGGAAAAGTGGTTTTTCCTTTGTTTCAGTGACTCTTCAGAATGCTGTCCTTTCTTTAAAAGGGTAAAATAAATATTAAACGATTTTATTTGATCTCCAATTAATTTATACAGTTAATTCACAGTGTTAGGGTCAAAATAGAATTTTTCCAGAATTTTTAAAAATACTTAGGATGGCCAGAAAAATCCTTCTTTCAAACTGTACAGGATCTGGCAGTAGCTAGTCTAAAACGTATAATAAATTCATACGTGCCCAGAAAAATATGAATCTTTGATATGATAAGGTAGATATATTAACACACAACATATAAATTTTTCAAGAATTTTTGAGTAGTAATACAGTGCGAAATATTTTCTCAAAGTTACAACTTTTTCCAGCAAAACAGAAAACTACAGTAACAGGAACTTCATCTTCAACGATTTTTATAAAATCACTCAGTTACTAAAAATTTATGAAACCAACCCAGAAATGATCCACTTTGAGTCTAGTTTTTTATAAAAATTTTCCTAAGATAAATCTGTTTCCCAAATGGTGCATAAAAACCAAAACGTTCTGACTGTTCCAGAAATGACCTTGCGTCATTCAAAAATCCATATAAAATCAAACACAAGATCAAAAATTACAAATGATACCAATCTGGAAAGCTAACACACAGATCTATCATCATACAAATTTTCGTACGCATCTAAACAGAATAAGAGCTTTAATGATATGCACAAAGTAACTCCAGTAGCATGAACTCACCAGACAGAATAGAGCAATAATGTTTCAAGAATCAAAATAAGGTCTTAACATCATCCAAAAATTATGAAACTTTACCAGTAGTTAAAACACATCTTAAAATGATTTTTAAGCATGGATCTGAATTATCCAATGATCAATTCCCAAAATATGGGCTCTAAATCAACAGGCATAAGACAGAACCAGCTTTGAAAGTTAATAAATGAAGAGGGTCTAGGGCCAACCCTCACCCAAATACCCAACTAAATTCTACACTAAGCTATTCTCACTTCCCCTTACCAAGGTTATCTTCAAGGATTAAAGGGGTTGATGAAGGGTAGAGCTTCTAAAGTTATCACTACAAGCAACACCAATTTTGGACTCAAGAAAATTTTAGAGAGAAAGGAGAAGAGAAGCTTGTGCTTTGGTGTGTTTGGAAGTGAAGTAGAGTCCCCTATTTATAGAGGAAGTGAGCTGAGTTTTTTGAGGGGTCTTGGAGTGTTTGGAGAGCTTTGTTGAATAGTTGAGGGGTACATGAAGGCATGGTGTGAATAGTTGGAGTGGTTGAAGCAAATCAAGTTCCCTATGTCTAGGGTATGGTTTGACCACATGGAGAGTATGGAGTGTTAGAGGGATTTGTCTTTTATTGATTAATACTCTAGAATGTAGATATGTTTGGAATAACTGGTATATTTCGATCGTTATGCGTGCACTATAAAATTAAAAACGCAACGAAAAATTCTAGAATTAAAATATATCGTTCTCCAATATTTTCTAATCATATAATCGGAATCGAAATATTTTTCTAGCGGAATAATTTTCTATTTAGTAATTAATTAGCAAAATTGAGAGTGTTACACTAAAGGCTTTTTTTGGCGTAGTGTTATGTCATGAGACATATACTAGATTTTGTTCTAGGGAATATTATAAAAAACTGGTTAGAGGTAAATTTGTTTTCTTAAACCATAGGCTAGTACTTAGAATAATTTTTGTCTTGATTTAACGAATATGCTTGATATGTGATCTCAATTTGTAGGTATTCAACAATACAAACCCATTAATTAATGACGAAATCGATGATGTTCATGGTCGTTGGGCAGAATATTTTTTGGGAATTAGGAGTTCATTTTGTTTGATATACATTTGAAACTAGTTAGGAGTTCTTATGTTAGCTAGCTACTTACTTAGCTTTATCGAACTAATTCACTTAGATTATGTTAACTACTTAATTATATATATATATATATATATATAACATTCCGAAAATCAATAAAGAAGACTTAGGACTTCAGGGATTTTGATTACAATTTACATAGAAAAGAAAAAGGATGATTAGTTGCAAGTAGAGAGGTCAAAAGAGGGACAAAAAGGACATGTATATTTGAATATAAACAGCCATATTCGAATATGCATGATCCATATTCGAATATGAATGAGTCATATTCGAATATGGACTGTGCAAATTCAAATATGAACAGTGATATTCGAATATGGACTTTTCATATTTGAATATGAAAGTGTGGAATTGAATACGGAAGCATCATATTCGAATATATATTCGAATATGGACCCCAAAATCTATAAATGGAGGTGTTTCACTTCCAAAAACCACTATTTCCCTCTCCCTCACTCTACACTCTTGCATTCCCAAAGATCCTTCACTAAACCTTTGCCACGAATCAACAACACTCCACAACTCTCCATTTTAGCATCCTCCCTTACATGCACTCTCTTGATTAAAAGGTTCCAAGAAGTTAGATTTAGACTCGGAGACTGCAAATGCAAAGGAAGGGAGTTGAAGACTGAGATTTTAGTTGAAGGAGAAAAGGATTCTGGAAGATTTAAGGTGTTAATCAAGTGGCCTCTATGCTCAAGAGGGGGGGTGAATTGAGCTTTAAAAATTTTCCAAAAAATTGTTTAAAATTATAGCACAACTTGAACAAGATATATTAGTTAACGTATGAAATTGAAATATAATAAAATTCTGAAATGAAGATCAAATAAGCTTAAACAAATATGAGTTTTAGTGATAGAGAGAATAGCACCGAGTTTTATACTGGTTCAGTCACACACCACTTGTGACCTACGTCCAGTCTACGAATCTTCGCCACGCGAGATTTCTTATATTACTTTTCAACAATTACACACTAAGAGCACCTTTCTCAATTGGATACCCCATAAATTTTAAAGGCTTCAATCTAGGGATACCTCACCCTAAGAACACTTTGAAGGATACCCCACCTTCAAACAATTTAGAAGGATACTACACCTTCACACAAAAATAGCTGACCACAATTGAAACTCTCAAAAGAGTAAATGATACAACTTGAAGCTCTAATATATCTGATTTAAGGCTCTTTGTTTTGATGAAAGAAACAGTATAGATAAAAAACAAAGTAAGCCTGAGGCAAAAGCACAAGACCCTTGATTTAGTGAAATTGATGATAAGAAGTAATTTCAACAAGGGTATATTATATTCTAAGTCAGAAGCCCTTTATATAGATGGCAGAAACAACAGTCAGAAGCTGCACATATTTTACTTTCATATTCGAATATGCTATTCGAATATAGCACTTACATATTCAAATATAGCATTGTCATATTCGAATATAGCACCATCATATTCGAATATGTATTCGAATATAGTGTTTTTGCGTTTAAAAAATGATTTCTGTAGGCTTCATATTCGAATATATATTCAAATATGGAGGTTCCATATTCGAATATGTATTCAAATATAAGAGTTCTGGAAGGTGACAAGGTCTAGGTTTCTTGTTATATTCGAATATGTATTCGAATATGGCAAGCCATATTCGAATATATATTCGAATACACATATTCTGAAAAGTGATCAGGCCAAAGCAACATGTCATATTCAAATATGTATTCGAATATGGCAAGCCATATTCGAATATACTGGCCAGGAATTTCAAATTTTATTTCTAGAACCTTGATATTCGAATATACACCCAATTTTGACTTTTTCAAGTAAAAATCAATTTTTAGATATTTTCTTTGAGGGTCTTTTCCTTTGAAAATGATTTCATCTTTGACTCTTAAAAAATCCTTTTTAGAAAAATGTTTGTTTCAATTCCAAAGAGCCTTAATCAAACTTACATTCATAATTTAACAACCTAAGTACCCTTTGTTGTTGCGGATCTGTTTACTGTGCTTATTCACGTGATTTATCCTTTTGATTCTTGGTTTGTTGTGGAATCATCGAAACTCCAAACGTAGAGCATTTGCATTTACACAAGGTAACCCTGAAAACCTCAAATCAGAACGCTAAGAACCTTAGGAACATGTTGTTAGGGATTGAGAAACAATATGTTTTAGGTTGTTTGAGTTAGAATCATGTGTATGTTTGTGAGATGCATGCTATGCTTGTATGATGTCGGTATGTATTTAACATGTTGATGAATGATTAGAAATTTCATTGGAAATTTGAATGATGATGAAATCGTAAAATTGTATAAACAAGAGATTCCAGATTGTATTGTGACTAGAAACTGGGACTTAGACTTTAAATTGATTTCAAACTATTTTAAAAAAATAAGTCTAAGGGTTAGAATATTCAAATATGTACTCGAATATTGAAGACCATGTTCGATTAGATATTTGAATGTAACACTTTTGTCACAAAATCTTAGAACATGAGATGTCTAAAATTCTTGTTTGAATGCTATGATATGTATATGGATGTTTGATTGATTAGAACATGAAATGAGAAATCAAACGGAAAGGAAATGATTTGGGGCTATTACCAAAAGGGGTAATAGTTCTTGCATACCTCTATTGGAGGTGAGGCATGGACTCTGGTTAAGGACGCTTACCAGGGTTTGCAGAGAGCTTTAGTGTGCTATTGCCACGCACATGGTGGATTCCCGCGTGCACTTGGTTTCCCGTTAAAAAGGAAAGAAATGGAAAATAAAAAAGAAAATAATCATGGCATTGTGTGTGTTTGTTAGGAATTTGATTCGGGAGATTTTCAGTTAAACTGGCTGTAATACTGTATATACACTATTTTCAATACCAACGGTTACTCAGTTATATGTAGTACATATAACTGACAGTTACAGTATTGCAGGTGATACGGATTCGGAGGGTGTCAGCGCTTGAGAAAACCTTAGCAGCTGTGTCTTGTTATACGTAGGTAGCCATTAGTTTTTTTTATGGTTATCTAGATGGACTAGTGACCTCTCTGGCTTGTAAAGTAAATGAAAACACTTTTATATATATATATATATATATATATTGATATTGACTTTGGAATTAAATTTTTTTATGGTTCTGGATTGGGTTATTTGGTGGCTCTATCTATTTTTGCTTGAAAACAGGTCTGACCTCGTTTGTGTTTCCGCTAAAAAAAATGCACGATTTTTCCAATCGGTTAATGGAATAACTGATGGGAAAAATAACACTATTTTGTTAACTTTTCTAATCGGTCATCTAAACATGTGATGGGAAAACACTTTTGCAGTCGGTTATTATTGCAAAACCGATTGGAAAAATAACTGTATTTAGAGTCAAAAGCACAAATTTTCCGAATGGTTGCTTATTAACCAATTGGAAAAGTATTATTCCAGTCGGTTCAATAACTGATGGAAAACCATGGATTATTCACATCTCCAGAATTCAAATTGGATGAATAACTGATTGGAAAGGTCTTAATTAAGCAAGACACTAAATTGGTTATGAGAACTAATTTGATGATAAAAATCTCTCAAGAATTAAATTAATAATGAATTAATTTGTATAACATATTAATTAAATAATTAGACTGTAACTTCTAATGTTGTTAATTTTTTAGGTACTTTTTTCATAACAGTTTAAATTGTTTAAAGCTAATTTTTAAGTCTTCTAAATCTTTAAGGGCCTAATTTAATATGGAAACAATAACAAAGATTAAATTAGGCATCACTGAAATTTTATAACTTAATAATTAAATAATTAGATTAGTAATTTGCAACTTGGTTAATTTCCGAGAGGCTAATTTTATATTAGTTTAAATCATTAAGAATTAATTGTTAAGAAAATTTTAAAGTCTTACAAATATTTTTGGGACTAATTTTATATCAAAACTATAATAGGAGCTAAATTAGTTATTTGTGAATTTTTCTAACAAAAATTTAATATATATTTACATGAGTAAATATTAATAATTATTTACACAATTAAGTTTGCTTCATTTCTGAACGAATTTCACATCTATATGTGTTGATGGTTATATTTTATTCTCCTGCTTAAATAATGGAATTGATGATTCCAAGTATAATGTAAATATAAAAGGTGTAAATATGACTAGATAGTATTAATGAAATTATTTTAAGGATATCATTGACTCTACATATAAGGGAGAATTCCTTTTAATTAGATTTGAAAGACGTCAATTTTCAATTGTCATTTTTTTTTTCATCACAACTACAAGAGCCAAGGGCAATCGCTATCATCAAGTAGTGTTGGAATATTTCTTCGAAGGCCGACATTTAGTCATGATTAGTTTTATGTGGCTACATTAAGAATAACCAATAGAAAATGATTAAAAATTCATATATATTGAGGATGGACTAATAGAGCGCTAAAACGTGGATACAAAGGTTGTCTACTATAAGTATTTCGAAACATGTATTAAAGTTTTGCAATATCACATAGGTGAACTTTCAATAATGCATGAAATTTTAATTTAGTTTTTTATTTAATTTTAAATTAAAATTAAAATGGTTGAACTATGCGTCCATTATAAATATTTAATTTAACGTCTTGATGTCTTGAATATTAACGTCACAATCAATCAAACAAGAGTTCCAGTAGCATAATATTCAAATAAGAACCTCTTGTGTTTGAATATTATGTATCATGCTCGAATATCTATTGGAATATGACCTTCCATATTCGAGTACATATTCCATTTCATATTAGCTCTCGACTTTATTCTTTTTAAAACAGTTTGACAATCTATCCAGAGTCCTATTCTTAATTTTACCACGTTATAATCTAGAAACCCTTTTTCTGTTACATACACTATATCATTCAAAATTCTTAAACATGCATCATCTGTTTGCACATTTAAACAATACAACATCATGCAAACATATCATACAACATCATGGAGACATATCAATAACATCAAACATAATCCTAACACGCCAATTTCTAACACATTGTCTATAGTCCGTAATCACATGTTCCTAACATTTAATAGTGCCCTAGATTTGGGGTTTTAGGGTTACCTTGAATCTTCCAGAGTCTTTTTCTCCTCCAAATCCAATCTCAATATCCAACTCCCTTCCTTCTGCAATTGCTGTCTCTGAAGCTGGATCTCAACTCTTGAAACCTTTAGTTAGGGAGTAAACTTGGTGAGAGGGAACTTCTTGGATGGAGAAGTTACAGAATGTGGTTGATTAATGGCAGAGGTTTATCAAAGGATTGAGAGAGCGTAGAGCGAGGGAGAGGGAAAGGCTGAAATGTGGAAGTCAAGTCCCCTATTTATAGGTCCAGGGGTCCATATTCGAATATAAGGTTTCTGTTTTCAATTCCACACTTCAATATTCGAATATTACTATGCATATTTGAATATGTATTGTTAATAATCGAATATGATTCGAATATGCATAGTTAATATTCGAATATGCATGTTCATATTCGAATATGTACAGTCCATATTCAAATATGACACATCCATATTTGAATATGCATGTTCATATTCGAATATATATGTCATTTTTGTCCCTCCTTTGACCTCTCTACTTTCAATAAATCCTCTTCTTTTTTTTCTTTGTAAATTGTAACCAAATCCCTTAAGTCCTAAGTCTCCTTTATGGATTTTTGGGATGTTACAATTCTACCCCACTAAAAATAATTTTGTCCTTAAAATTAGAGTATTACCTTCATTACTGAAATAATTCGGGATACTCGTCCCACATGTCTTGCTCCTTTTCCCAAGTGAGCTCTGATGAGTCGATATTCTTCCAAAGAACTTTTACCAGTGGGATCACTTTGTTCCGTAATGTTTTCTCTCCTCGGTCTAGATCTTTATAGGTTCTACCCGATAGGAAGTATTTGATTTCAAAGGGATGTTGTCTGCTTCTAAGATGTGAGAGGGATCAGAGACGTATTTTCGGAGTTGAGATACGTGGTACACATCGTGTAGGTTGGACAAGTGAGGAGGCAAAGCTAATTGGTAAGCAGCGGGTCCTATTCTTCTGAGATTCTGATAAGGTACAATGAAACGAGGTTGGAGTTTCTTCGTTTTCATTGCTTTTCCAACAACGGTATATGGTGTAACTTTTAAGAATACATGCTCTTCTTCTCCAAATTCTAAGGGCTTTCTCCGTTGATCTGCATAACTTTTCTGACGGTCTTGAGCCCTCTTCAACCTTTCTCTGATACGTCTTATTACATTGGTTGTTTCCTGCACCAAATCTGGTCCCAAAAGTAACTTATCTCCAGTTTCAAACCAACATATTGGTGGTCGAAACTTTCTCCTGTAGAGTGCTTCGTAGGGTGCCATGTCCATGCTTGAATGAAAAATGTTTTTATAGGCAAATTCTACTAATGGCAGATATCTTCCCCAATCCCCACCTTCTTCTAGCACACAAGCTCGCAGCATGTCTTCTAGAGCGTGAATTGTTCTTTCGTACTGCCCATCGGTTTGGGGATGATGTGAGGTACTCAAATGTAGCCGAGTCCCAAAATCCTTCTGCAATGCTCCCCAAAAACGCGAAGTGAGCTTAGGGTCTCTGTCTGATATTATACTTACTAGTGCCCCATGTAGTCGGACTATATCTGCAATGTACACTTTGGCATATCTCTCCACTGAGAAGTCTTGACAGGCAAGAAGTGAGCAGACTTGGTCAATCTGTCAATGATAACCCAGATTGAGTTGTGTCCTGCTGGCGTTCTTGGTAATCTAACCACAAAGTCCATGGCTATAGACTCCCATTTCCACTCCGGAATGTCTAACGGTTGAAGCGGTCCAGAGGGTCTTTGATGTTCAACTTTGATATTCTGATAGGTAAGGCATTTAGACACAAAATCATACCATCACCCTCCACGAAGAAACCATTTTGTTCCTTGAGCTTCTGGAGTTCGTGATGATATTTCTGTGATTCCTGAATTTGGTCTCGTAGTGCATTCTTCAAGTCAACTTCGCACACAGAAATGCTAGCACTATAACAAGACACATCCAAGTGTAAGTCTCTGAATTTCTCCAAAAGTATCATCTGATGAGTCATCATAGTTGACACATGTAGAAATTTCCTGCTTAATGCATCCGCCACTACATTAGCTTTTCCTGGATGATACTTCAGCTCAAAATCATAATCCTTCAAGAATTCCATCCATTGTCGCTGCCTCATATTGAGCTCCTTTTGATTGAACAAGTATCTCAGACTTTTATTATCACTGAATACTTCAAACATTACTCCGTACAAGTAGTGCCTCCAAACTTTCAAGGCAAAGACTACTGCGGCTACTTCCAAGTCATGCATTGGGTAATTCGCTTCATGTGGTCGTAACTGTCAGGAAGTGTAAGCAACTGCTTGTCCTTCTTGCATAAGTACACATCCCAAGCCTTGCTTAGATGCATCACAATACACTTGAAAATTCTTTGTTGGATTAGGAATTACCAACACTGGCTCTGTTGTTAGCTTTTCCTTCAGCAACCAAAAGCTTTCTTCACACTTGACATCCCACACAAACGGAACACCCTTCCGTGTTAGTTTAGTTAGCGGAATCGCAATTTAGGAAAATCCCTTGATGAATCACCGATAGTATCCTGCTAATCCCAGAAAACATAGGATTTCTGTAACATTGGTTGGTCGTTCCCATTTCAACACAGCTTCAACTTTGCTTGGATCTACAGCTACACCGTCTTTATTAATCACATGGCCAAGGAATTGAACTTCTTCCAACCAGAACTCACACTTATCCAACTTGGCATACACTTGTTTTTCTTTGAGTATACTTAGCACCAATCTCAAATGCTCTTCATGTTCTTTGGCAGTCTTGGAGTAAATGAGGATATCATCAATGAAAACTACAACAAACTTGTCCAAGTAAGGTCGGAAGATACGATTCATATAGTCCATAAAAATAGCGGGAGCATTTGTCAATCAACCAGATACCTCAGACTATCATCATACATAGACATATTATGGAGATCAGAAGTAGGGTGATGCGTAAAGTATATCTCCAAGCCTCGGTCTGGAATATGCACGGTCTTGCTGGCGCAATCAATCTTGACTTTAAGAGCTTTGAGCCAGTCCATGCCCAAGATTACATCTAACCCTTTCGTCGGCAAACAATACAAATCTAAACAGAAAGTCTTGCCTAGGAAGTCTAAGAACACGGGAGAACACATAATAGTTGTACATTTTTTCGCTTCAGACGGGGTAGAGACTAACACTTCATAGGGTAACTTGGACATAGGAAAATACACTCGTTTTGAACAGTCTACTGAAATGAATGAGTGAGTTGCACCCGAATCAAACAAAATGTTAACAGGCTTTGATTTTATTAATCCCATACCTTGGATAGGATTCTTGGAATGTTCAACCTCCTCAGCATTCATCATATACACCCGACCTCTCACCTCATTCTTCTTCTTGTCCTCCCCTGCTGGCTTCTGATCTTTGTTTGGGCATTGCCAACTGATATGTCCGGGCTGGTGGCACGTAAAACAAACTCTCTTGTTTTTGTAGCATTCTCCTTTACATTTGGGACAGTTCCCTTGCCTTTGTTTCTAATTCCTTATCCTTTCCTCCCTTTGAGCTTCCTTCCTCCCTCTCGCGCTTCCACAACATTTGTCTACTAGCTGCCACCGCGGCCAACGATTGTTCAGCAAGTTGGCATGCTTGAATTAGAGTCTTGTCCTCCCGGATTCGCTGAGTGATCACCAAGTTTCTGACTTCCGGCCTAAGGCCTTGTTCAAACATGTTAGACTTCTATGCCTCGTAGGATTGGTTCTGATGATTGTTCGAGAATCGAGCTAAGCTTTCAAATCTGGCAACATACTCGTCTACAGTCATGTCACTCTGCTACACTGTGAGAAATTCTATCTCCTTCTGATCTTTCACATTAGATGGAAAATATTTGTTCAGAAACAAAGTCTTAAATTCCTCCCAAGTTATATGACCTCCAGTCGCCTCCATATGTTCCCGATGTCTCTTCCACCATTGCGATGCTTCTCCTCTGAGTCTATAAGTGGCCAATTCTACCTTGTCTTGATCGCAAGATCTAGTTACAAGAAAAATTTCCTCTAACTGATCTAGCCATTCCTCTGCTATCATGGGATCTCTTCCACCAGAAAAAATGGGTGGGTCATGTCTACGAAAACTTTGATAACGATCTTCCCGACCTTGTGCCTCCATCATTTGAGTCATGGCCTGCGCCATCTGCTGTATTAGTGGAGAATCAGTCGGAGTTGGTGTCGCATTGGTGATAAAACGAGGTCTACTGGGGTGTCTTCCTGCCATGCCTTCCTGCATACAATGCCTCAATATAATGAATCGTATACGGCCAACATCTCAGGTTAAGACATGACTTTATCTCTCTGGACTTTTATCTAAGTTACATATCAGATACCACAGTCCGGATAAGACCAAACTGCTCTGATACCAAATTGTAACACCTAGATCCAGTAGATCCAGTAGAACTCAACCCTCTTACTCAACCAACGTTGATGGGGGAAGCATTTACCATTTTTCCTTTTTATTTGATACATTTCAGGTTCTCATGCATCACACATTCATATTCATATCACAATCAATCAAACAAGAGTTCAGCAGCATAATATTCAAATATAAACCTCTTATGTTTGAATTTTATGTATCATGCTCGAATATTGTAAATGCAAATGCTCTAAGTTTGGATTTTCGATGATTCCACAACAAACCAAGAATCAAAGCCTTGAATGGGTAAATCAATCGAACAAGCGCAGTAACCAGATCTGCAACAACAAGGGTATATAGGGTTTAACTTATGCATAAATGTAATTTTGATTAAGGCTCTTTGAAAGTGAAACAAACATTTTTTTCAAATCAAACAAGTTTTTAGAAAATGTTAAAAGTTGTGCTAAAAATATTTTAAAAAAAACACCCTCCTAGAGAATTACAAAGAAAATATCTAAACTTGATTTTTTACTTGCAAAAATCTAAATTGGTTGTATATTCAAATATCAAGGTTCTGGAAATAAAATTTGAATTTTCTGACCAGTATATTTGAATATATATTCGAATATGGCTTGCCATATTCGAATACATATTCGAATATGTTATATTGCATTGGCCTACTTATTTTCCAGAAACAGTATATTCGAATATATATTCGAATATGTCTTGCCATATTCGAATACATATTCGAATATGTTAATGAACTGTGCGCATTTTCCATCTGCTATTTCTGTTGTCTATAAAAGGGGCTTCTGACAAAAAGTATGACACACCCTTGCAAGCTAATCTCTGTATTGAAAAAGTATTTCTATCCTCAATCTTTCTGAATCAAGGGTCTTGTGCTATTGCTTAAGGCTTTCTTTGTTTTTCCCTTACTCTGTTTCTTTCATTAAACAAAGAGCCTTAAATCAAATATCTTATAGCTTCAAGTTGTATTATTCACTCTTTTGAGAGTTTTATTGTGGAGAGTTTAAATTAAAAGTATTAAGAAGATGAGGAATCCTTCTTGTTTGTTGAAGGTGAGGGATCCTTCAAAACCATTTGTAGGGTGAGGTATCTCTAGATTGAGGCCCTTGAAATTGGTGGGGTGTCCAATTGAGAACAGTGCTCTTAGCGTGTAAATTGTTGAAAAGCAATACAAGAATTCTCGCGTGGCGGATTTTCGTGGACGTGGGTCACAACTGGTGTGTGACTGAACCAGTATAAAACTTGGTGCTATTCTCTCTATCCTTAAAACTCTTATTTGTTTATTTTGTTGCATCTTTATTCCTATATTCATTGTCTTTTAATTCCATATATCAACTAAAGTGTACTTTGTTCAAGTCTTGTTATCATTTATAAAAGAATTTACGAAAAACCTTTTAAGCTCAATTCACCCCCCTCTTGAGCATAGAGGCCCTTGTCTAAAGAGTGGTATCAGAGCTCGGTCCTTGTTTAAAGAGCTTCACAGCTTCAAGGAGATGGCCTCTTTTCAAAATGTTTGTATCCAGGAAGGTCCCTCTACTAACAGACCTCTGTTCTTTAATGGAGACAACTATTCCTTTCGGAAAATAAAAATGCAAGCTTGGGTAGAGGGTATTGATGTTGCCGTATGGGATGCTATAGAAGAAGGACCATATATTCCCATGCACATTGTTGATGGTAAGGAAGTAGAAAAGCCTAGACAAGAGTGGTGTTTTGAAGAAAAGAGACTTGCTCAATTGGGTCTAAGAGTCAAAACCATAATTATCTCTCCATTAGGTAATGATGAATTTCCTGGAATTTCAAATTGCAAAACTGCTAAAGAAATGTGGGATGTGTTAAAGGTGACACATGAAGGAACTGATGAGGTAAAAAGATCAAAAATAAATGCATTGACTAGAGAATTTGAAATGTTTCAAATGAATCTAGGTGAAAACATTCAAGATATGCAGAAACATTTTACATATATTATAAATCAACTACATGCTCTGGGAAAAGATTATTCAAATGAAGATCTTGTTAACAAAGTTTTAAGATGTCTTAGCAGGGATTGGCAACCGAAAGTTACTGCCATTGGCGAAACAAGAGATCCACACACAATGTTATTAGCAACCCTGTTTGGTAAGCTAGAAGAGCATGAGCTTGAGTTGAGCTGTTTGGATCAACTTGAAGGTGTTGACAAGAAAAAGAAAGGCATTGCTCTCAAAGCAACCACACCTCCACCTCGAGAGATGGAAGAAGAAGAAAGCAATTTTGATCCAACCAACATGGATGATGAGACTGTGGTTCTCTTTCCCAAAATATTCAACAAATTCTTCAAGAAAAGAGAATCATCAAGAAGACCATCAAACTTCACATCAAGGAAAATTTTCAACAAAGGAGAAGGATCAAATCAAGGCCCAACTTGTTATGAGTGTGGAAAAACCAGACATATGAAGATGGAATGTCCCATGAATAAAAGTAAGAATGAAACACAAGAGAAAAGATTCGCCAAAGGAAAGAAATGTAGAAGAGCTTACATAGCTTTGGATGGAAATGACATGGAGTCATCTAATGAATCGGAAAGCGAGATAGCCAACCTATGTCTCATGGTCAACCATGATGAAGATGATCTTCTTGATGAAGATGAGGTAAAAGATTCTGAACACTCTAACTATAGTTTTGATGAATTCCAACATGCTTATAATGAGTTACATGAAAAATCTATGATCATTGCTAAAGAACTTGCTAAAAACAAGAAAGAAAAAGGTATCTTAAATGATAAAATAGACATTCTTAGTCGTGATGTTATTAAGATGAGACAAGTCCAAATTCCTTTTGATAGTATTCAATATTAATGTGAGTCTTGCCAAATGAACACATCACCCACCTGTATGTCATGTGATGTTCATTTGAAAGAAATTGACAAATTGAAAAATATGATTGCCAAAGGTAAAGATCCTTTTACAAAAATTGAAAATGTCTGCAAATCACACACTTGCGCCTCTTGTGATTTACACTTAAAAGAAATTGAGGATTTAAACAACGTGCTTGCAAAGTTTACAATGGGTAGAGATAACATAAACATCTTGCCTGGTAAGCAAGGATGTCATTTCAAAAAGGCTGGTTTAGGATATAATCCTACTAATCAACAAAAGCTCTATAAGAATTTCTTTGTCTCTTCAAGGACTTCTTCTAGTCCATTCATAACTTGCTATTATTGTGGATTAAAAGTTCATAGTGCTACTACTTGAAATGCAAGAAAAATTGGTGTGCCACATGAAAAGAAAGTGTGGGTTCTCAAAAACTAACCCTCAAGGACCCAAGAAACCATGGGTACCTAAAAGAAGAAATTAAAATGTTTTTGTAGGTATGCTTGGTGGTTAAAGAATCCAAATGGTATCTTGATAGTGGATGCTCCAAGCATATGACAGGAGACAAATCAAAATTCTCATATCTCAACCTAAGGATGGAGGATATGTTACATATGGTGACAACAACAAAGGAAAATGGGTACAGGTAAAGTTGGTAAGACTCCTTCAACTTCCATTGATAACATTCTCTATGTTGAGGGATTAAAGCATAACTTGTTAAGTATTAGTCAATTATGTGATAAAGGAAATGAGGTTATTTTTAATTCCTATTCATGCTCTATCATTAGTAAAGAGAGTAGCTCCATTAAATTTATGGGTCATAGAATTAACAATGTTTATATGATTAGTTTAGATGATATATCCTCAAATGATGCACAGTGTTTAATGACTAAAGAGGAAGAATCGTGGCTATGGCACAAGAGGATTGCACACATTCATATGGATCATTTAAACAAATTAATTTCAAAAGAATTAGTCATTAGTTTACCCAAAATTCGTTTTGAAAAAGATAGATTATGTGATGCTTGTCAAAAGGGAAAACAAGCAAAAATTTCTTTTCAATCTAAGGGGTGTTTCAACTTCAAGACCTTTGCAACTTTTGCACATAGACTTATTTGGTCCCTCAAGGACTATGAGTTTTGGGGGAAATTACTATGGACTAGTAATTGTTGATGATTTTTCTAGATATACATGGAGTCTCTTTTTATCTCACAAAAATCAAGCCTTTAGCGCTTTTAAAAGATTAGCAAAATTTATTCAGAACAAAAAGATTTGAAAATTGCATGCATACGTAGTGATCACAGAAGGGAATTTGAAAATCTTGATTTTGAAAAATTTTGTGACAAACATGCCATTGAGCAGAATTTCTCGTCTCCAAGGACCCCACAACAAAATGGTGTTGTGGAGAGGAAAAATCGCTCACTTGTTGAGTTGGCAAGAACAATGCTCAATGATATGGATCTCCCAAAGTACTTTTGGGCCTATGCAGTTAGTACCACATGTCATGTTATGAACCGAGTTCTCATTTGACCTATTTTGAAGAA
The DNA here is from genome assembly GCA_037177725.1 of Cyamopsis tetragonoloba. Lineage (NCBI taxonomy): Eukaryota > Viridiplantae > Streptophyta > Magnoliopsida > Fabales > Fabaceae > Cyamopsis > Cyamopsis tetragonoloba. The sequence goes on along the minus strand of CM074125.1, from coordinate 32,181,570 downwards.
AACTCCTTATGAGCTCTTCAAGGGTAGAAAGTCCAACATATCTTATTTCCATATTTTTGGATGCAAATGCTTTGTGCTTAATAATGGGAAAGAAAACTTGGGCAAATTTGATGCCAAAGCTGATGAGGTTATATTCTTAGGATACTCTTCACATATTAAAGCATACAGAATTTATAACAAAAGAACTATGACTATTGAAGAATCCATTCATGTAACTTTTGATGAGTCTAACCCCAAAGTCTTGTAAAGAAAGGTTGATGATCTTGCAGGAATCCTTGAAGACATGTGTATTCATGAAGAAAGAAGAATAGAAGAAAATGAGAAGGATATGCCGGAAATTTCCACTGACATACCAACTGAGCCACAAAATGAACTCCCCAAGGAATGGAGAACTTCAAAACATCATCCAATTGATAACATTATTGGTGACATTTCAAAGGAGGTAACCACTAGACACTCTCTTAATAATGCATGTAACTTTATAGCTTTTGTCTCTCAAATTGAACCTAAGACCACAGACGAAGCAATTAGTGATGAACATTGAGGTATAGCTATGCAAGAAGAACTAAATCAATTTGAAAGAAATCAAGTTTGGGATCTAGTCCCAAGGCCTGATGATCATCCAATAATAGGAACTAAGTTGGTCTTTAGAAACAAACTAGATGAAACTGGCATAATAACTAGAAACAAAGCTAGATTAGTAGCCAAGGGGTACAACCAAGAGGAAGGCATAGATTATGAGGAGACATATGCTCTCGTATCTAGACTTGAAGCTATTAGACTCCTACTTGCTTTTGCATGTATCATGGATTTTAAACTTTATCAAATGGATGTCAAAAGTGCTTTCTTAAACGGCTATATACAAGATGAATTTTATGTTGAACAACCTCCTGGGTTTGAAAACATTGAACTTCCAAGTCATGTTTACAAACTCAAGAAAGCATTGTATGGACTAAAGCAAGCCCCTATGGCATTGTACGAAAGATTAAGTAAGTTTCTTTTGAACAATAACTTTCGAAGAGGAAAAGTAGATAATATCTTATTTATAAAACAAAAGCACAATGACATACTCCTTGTACAAATTTATGTTGATGATATTATATTTGGTGCGACTAATGAAAATCTACGCAAGGAATTTGCTACAAGCATGCAACGAGAATTTGAAATGTCTATGATGGGGGAACTTACGTTCTTCCTTGGATTTCAAATCAAACAAACAGAGCACAGAATGTTTATATCTCAAACAAAATATTGCAAAGAATTTCTCAAGAAATTTGGCATGGACAATGCTAAAGAAATAGGTACTCCTATGAGCACTTCATGCTATCTTGACAAAGATGAAAAAGGTAAACTTGTTGATGTGTCCAAGTATCGTGGCATGATAGCATCTTTACTATAATTAACTGCTAGCAGACCTGATATCATGTTTAGTGTATGTATGTGTGCTAGATATCAAGCATGCCCTAAAGAGTCATATCTTAGTGCTGTTAAAAGTATTAAGAAGGTGAGGAATCCTTCTTGTTTGTTGAAGTTGAGGGATCCTTCAAAACCATTTGTAGGGTGAGGTATCCCTAGATTGAGGCCCTTGAAATTGGTGGGGTGTCCAATTGAGAAGAGTGCTCTTAGTGTGTAAATCGTTGAAAAGCAATACAAGAATTCTAGCGCAGTGGAGATTCGTAGACTAGACATAGGTCACAAGTGGTGTGTGACTGAACCAGTATAAAACATGGTGCTATTCTCTCTATCCTTAAAACTCTTACTTGTTTATTTTGTTGCCTCTTTATTTCTATATTCATTGTCTTTTAATTCCATATATCAACTAAAGAATACTTTGTTACAGTCTTGCTATCATTTATAAAAGAATTTACGAAAAGCCTTTTAAGCTCAATTTACTCCCCTCTTGAGCATGGAGACCCTTGTCTAACAAATATCTATTGGAATATGGCCTTCCATATTCGAGTACATATTCGATTTCATACTAGTTCTGGACTTTATTCTTTTTAAAACAGTTTGACAATCTATCCAGAGTCCTATTCTTAATTTTACCACGTTATAATCTGGAAACCCCTTGTCTGTTACAAACACTTTATCATTCAAAATTCCTAAACATGCATCATTTGTTTGCACATTTAAACAATACAGCATCATGCAAACATATCATACAACATCATGCAGACATATCAATAACATCAAACATAATCCTAACTCGCCAATTTCTAACACATTGTTTATAGTCCCTAAATACATGTTCCTAACATTTCATAGTGCCCTAGATTTTGGGTTTTCGGGTTACCTTGAATCTTCCAGAGTCCTTTTCTCCTCCAAATCCAATCTCAGTATCCAACTCCCTTCCTTCTGTAATTGCTGTCTCTGAAGCTGGATCTCAACTCTTGAAACCTTTAGTTAGGGAGTAAACTTGGTGAGTTGGAACTTCTTGGATGTAGAAGTTACAGAATATGGTTCATTAGTGGCAGAGGTTTATCAAATGATTGAGAGAGCGTAAACCGAGGGAGCAGGAAGGCTGAAATGTGGAAGTCAAGTCCCCTATTTATAGGCCCAGGGGTCCATATTCGAATATATATTCGAATATAAGGTTGTTGTTTTCAATTCCACACTGCTATATTCAAATATTACTGTGCATATTGATAAGCGCAAATTAGTGTGTTTATTCAATAAAGGATTTGCACTTATCTTCTCTAGAAATTACATGTTTTATACATAATTTCACCATTTACCTTTACTTTGTGAATTTAAGAGTAAATAAGTGGTAATAATAGATTTTCTAACTTAGAAATGTCTTTTCAGGTGTTTTTGGAGGCTAAATAAGAAGATCAAGTTGCTGGAGCATATAAGAGGCCAGCACTCGAGCGCCATACCAAGGCTTGAGCGCTGGAAGCTAAGGAACATAGGATCTTTTCTGTCAGTGTAAATGCTCTGGCGCGCGAGCGCCAGACCAGGGCTCGAGCGCCAGAATACGTTAAGCATTGGATCCTCTCTGCCAACAGTTATGAGCCTGGCGCTCGAGCGCCACACCAAGGCTCGAGCGCCAGAACATTGGATCCTCTCTGCCTGAGTTATAAGCCTGGCGCTCGAGCGCCAGACGCATTATCCAAGCAATTAAGCTCATTAACCAGCACGTGTCAGGCCAGCGCTCAAGCGCCAGGAGGGCGCTCGAGCGCTAGATCCCTGCCCAAAACACCTATAAATACAGCCTTTCAAAAGTTAGGAGAATATAATATTGAATTGTATAGAAATTAACCACAAAGATTAGACTTTAGTCAAAGTTCTAATACTCTTAAGTTTAGTTCTTGAAGTTCATGGCCTTGCTAGGCTATGTTTTCCGCCGGGATTGAATGTATTTACTTCGTCTCTTGTTTCTTTCAATTATTAGTTAATATTATATATGAAATGGAGTTCTTCTTCTGTGCTTCTTTTCTTGGTTTAAGCTTGATCACCTTTTCCATGTGTGAGTTTATCTGCGCAGTTTAGAAACTGGTTTATAAATGGATATGGAGAAAAACTCTCATAAAACCTTTGAATCTAGAGATAGATGGAAGTGCTTATGATTGCTTTTGTGCTCTGCTTAATGCAAGACTTGGTAGCTAGAGTGCCAAGAGATTGGGCTCTAGAGGCTAGTGTCTTAGAATCAAGTGATCAAAGAGATTTGCACTTGTGACATTGAGTACGCATCTTTTCTTATAATATTTAATTAAAATAGAAATAAACAAGGTGAAGTAATGAAACTCAATCCCAAGTGACTTGTTATCTTATTTGTTTATCTCTTTATCTATTGTTTATTTTATTTTCCATTCACAATCTTGATGTGTGTTTGAACAATTCGTCAACTTAATTCTTAATCAAATTAATCCAAGTGCTCCCTGTGGACGATACACGCATAGTCACTATTCTGAAATGAGTTAACCATTTCCAGCACCATTAAAAGGTTAACACATATTCGAATATGTACTGTTAATATTCGAATATTATTCGAATATAACACATCCATATTTGACTATGCATGTTCATATTCGAATATACATCTCCTTTGACCTCTCTACTTACAACAAATCCTCCTCTTTCTTTTCTTTGTAAATTGTAACCAAATCCCTTAAGTCCTAAGTCTCCTTTATGGATTTTCGGGATGTTACGCTGATAGTGATTATATTGTCGCAAAAAGAGTCCAAACGAGGACAGAAAGTTCTGTCCCACGAAGATTGAGCGGGCTAGTTCTAAAGCCAAAGACTTTCTTTGGCGACAAAGACGAAGCTCCGAAGAGCAGAAGAAAAAGAAGTCTTGATGCTAATTTTGGTTTGTTCAACAAAAGCGACTTCCAAGCCACCTTAACTTTAAAAGTGTCTTTGAGGCTTTCAAAATTATCTGAACTTCAATCTATAGCGACGGTGATAATATTAATTTTTATGACTTTGTTTTATTAAAAAAAATAAAAGTATTGATTCTTAAGAAGCATATTTATTTTTTATTTTCGTTCCTCATTAATTATTGGCTTTCATTAATATATGTCATAAAGGAAGAGCAAAAGGGCTTGGGTACTAACGATCTCAAAGTTGCAAAACTCATAAGGATTAAGGTGAGCACATTTGTATCATAAAAAAGCTTTTTTCAATTTAATATCTGTCATACAGAAATATTTTTTAATAATTATGCTAGCTTTTTTATGATACAAATGTGCTCGCCTTAATACTTATGAGTTTTGCATCTTTAAGATCGTTAGCATCCAAGCCCTTTTGCTCTTCCTGTATGATAGATATTAATGAAAATTCATAATTAATGAGGAACAAAAATAAAAAATAAAGATATATGCTCCTTAAGAATCAATACTTTTATTTTTTTATAAAAAAAAAGAAATAAAAAATTAATATTTTATCAGTTGCTATAGATTGAAGTTTAGAGAGTTTTGAAAGCCTCAAAGATGCTTTTAAAGTTAAGATGGCTTCAAAGTCTCTTTCGTTGAACAAACCAAAAAAGAGCATCAAGACTTCTTTTTCTTGCGCTCTACGGAGCTTCGTCTTTGTCGCCAAAGAAAGTCTTTGGCTATAGAACTAGCCCGCTCAAGACAGAACTTTTTGTCCTCGTTTCGAATCTTTTTGCGACAATATAATCACTATCAGGTTTGTTGGTTACAGCGCCATTTTCACAAGTCTTATACACCACCATTATGGCACTTGCTTGAAGAACGATATATGAAATAAACTAATTCATTTAAATCAAATACATAAAGAGTATTATAAATTTTTAAAAGCCACAATAATCTATGGTCAAAGTTATGATGATAAAGAACATAGAAAAATTTGAAACATGGAACACAAATACGTTACTTAACTCAGATCCATATAAAGCACCATTGTTACTTTCTTACCAAATGAAATATATACAATTAAAAGTTTGATTGCATTATTCAATGACTTTTTTTTTTTGAAGGTAATTTTTTAATTAGATAGAAATAAAAGTTTTCATTAAATTAATATTTCCAAAATAAAAAGAGTCACAGAATAAATAAAATTTTAAAATATTAATATAATTTAAATATTAATTTATACTTCTTCATGATACACACACAATTCGTAAAATATATATATAAATATAAACAAATTACTTTAATCTCTATATATAAAGTTTTTATACCTTATTATTAGGCTTAAATAATGTTTTAGTCCCTATAAAATTGGTCATTTTTGGTTTTGGTCCCTATACTTTAAAAAATTTGTGGTTTTTGGTCCCTCCACTCATTTCCCTTTTTTCAACCCAAACAACTTTTTAAAATGAAGATGACGTGTTAAAAACAAATGTCCATGTAAGCATCATAGGTGTAAGTAAGTCACGTGAGAATCACATGACCATTTACTTCTCCATTGAAAACCCTAATTTATGAAATTGGGGCTAATTGTGTGAGAAGAAGAAGAACACAAACACAGGCAGATAGGAAACGCAAAGGGAAGAGAAGAACACCAAGGAAGAAGGGAATCACGAAGGAAGAAGAAGAAGACAAAAGAAAGAGAAGAACACGAAGGAAAAAGAAGAATACGAAGGAAGATGGGAATCCTGAAGGTAGAAGACAACCACGAAGGCAGAATAGAAACTCTAAGGTAGAAGACAAACACGAAGATGGTCGGTTTGTTTTCGTCGTCTTCCAATGATGCTGGAACGACGCTGTTATGTCGTTGTGGTCGTGGGAATCTGTTGCTTCTGGTTTCGCAGGCAACAAACAACCCAGGAAGGATCTTCTGGAGGTGTCCTTTCTGGCAGGTAAGGGATCTTGTTTTTGCCATAGTGTTATTGTCCAGTGATGCTATCTAAACTTATTTCTTGTTTGGTGTCTACGACAAGTCTTTGAAATGCAAATTCTTCATGTGGTTGGATGAAACTCCCCCTGAAGGACCGTTTGCCAACACTTCTAGGATTGAACGGGCTAGAGCTGAACCTGTTGCCATTGCTGCGTGTAAGGTAGAAAGCTGAGAAGCCATGTCAGAATTGTGAGAAGCTGAAGAAGAAAGTGACAAAATTGCAGAAGAAGGTGGATACTTCCAAAATGAAGACAATGACAGTTTTGTTCATGCTAATGTGTAGTTGGTCTGTGGGAATTGCAACTTGTTTGTACAAGATGTAACAAACTCCCAAATGGAGTGTGTTGGTCTGTTTTTGTTGAAAAATTTTATGTTTGGCTATGTATTTTGGTAGGTTAACAAGTATGTTAACTTGGTATGTTCAGAACCATGTATTTTGGCAGTTAATTAAAGACCTAATGTAATTTGTTGATTCTGAATGCAATTTCAATGTCAATAGTAATGATAATGTTGTTTCATCCAGTAATGATAATTGTTGATTCCAATAATTGTTGATTCATAAGAAGTATTTATTGGTTGTTGAAGTTTTGAAAATTTGTGTTTTTGAAATCTTATTATAAACACACCACAAGTTATTGAACAAGTTTTAGAAGTGAATAGTAGTGACTTGTTAATGCAGTAGTTATAACATACTGAATAAGGCTAAACTTGTACTAGTTTTTGAAATCACAAGTAATCAAATGAAGGAAGAATTGAACATGAATAATAACATACTGAATAAGGCTATACTTTCCATAATATAGTCAAGTAGAAGACCACATGTGGCCATATAATGTAGCAAACCAACATAAAGTCTCCTAATATAAGTACCAAAACCACCAAATAAAGACATTCAAAAAGGGTGGTAGCAGTAGTTCCTAAGAACCCAAAATACAAAGCCAACACAAAAAATTTCTCTCTAACATCAACGAAGCACAAGACTTAATTGTTAGTTGCTTTTCCTTGAGGCTTGAGTTGAAATTTCTAGACCTGCTTCCCCAGTCTGAGACCCAACTTCATCTACTGTCATAGATGCCATAATTTTAGCAAGTAGTTTTGCAATTGGTACAGGTGCACTTGCAGTCTCAGAACTAGTGCCTATGTACCTTCTACTAGTCTGAGATAAAAACCCATCTGTTAGTTGTTATGTCTCCTATATCCTCTAGTAGAAGCTTAAGAAACCACCTCCAGCTGTCTTTATTCTCAGTTTCAACAACAGCAAATGCCAGTGGAAAGTACTGGTCATTTGGATCCCTAGCCACAGCAATGAGCAATTGACCTCCATACTTGTTCTTCAAGTGACAACCATCCACTCCTATGAAAGGTTTGCATCTTGCTAAAAAACCCCTTTTGCATCCATCGAGACACATATAAAATGACCCAAATCTTGGTTGTAAGTTCTGTGGAGGCCCATTCAAAGTCAATTTGCATGTGTTGCGCCTACAAACTCTCCTTAGCTCTGCACTATACCTCCACAAGAGGCTATATTGTTCTGCATCATCACCTTCAACTACTTCCTTCACTATTTGCTTAGCCCTAACAACCCTGGAAATGGTAATCCCAGCTGAATAAGTCCTACCTATGTCATCAACCACCTCATTCAATGTGATGTTCGCATTTGTCTTCATTTTGTCCACTAATACTTTTGCAACCCACTTGCTCTTGGCATTTTTGTTGTTATACACCCTACCTCATGTATGCTTTGGCTTTAATGTCTTCATCCGGAAAGTTTGACCCTTACCAACTTGACTAACTAAAACTTCAAATGGGCATTTCTTGCTACACACAACCCTCACTCTTTGAGCATCATTTTTCTTGAACCTCACTTGTTTTCCATTCAGAACAGAGTGCTCTAAGACAGCATCCTTAAATTGCTTCAGTGATGTGAACTCCATCCCCACTTTCCATTTGAAGTCCTTGCACATTTCTTCCTCTTTATACTTCTTAAATCCTGGTCTGATAACCCCATCCTCATCACTACTATCGCTGCCCAGCTCTTCACTTAAATATTCATCCACCATGTCATTAACAGCATGCACATCTTCAACATTGAAAGGAGTTTCACTATTAACACCTGATTTGTAGTATGCTCTCACACCCTCTACCTCATCACCTAGCCTAGACCCACTTCAAGACCCAGTGGTATATACCCTCCTACCAACCTTTCTAGTAGCATTTTCTATAGTCTTGAACCTGAACCTACCTCCATTAACATTGGTATGTTGTTCAGCATTCACTTGCTCAGTTACATTGACTTCAACCCTTGCATTCACTTGATCAGTTACATTGACTTCCACTTCAGGTCTTACTTTATTAGAATGTAGTGGAGGAAAGTCATCATAATCTGCCAGGTCACGTTCCTCTTCACTGTCACCCAATTCAGGTGGTCTTTCATCATCACTGCCATCTATGACATCATGTCCAGCCCCTCCATCATGGTCATCCTCTCCATTGTCAGCCCCTCCATCATGGTCATCACCTCCATCATCTATAGCACCTATAGCATCTTCAACACCTTCTTCTACCACAGAATGGTCAAGGTATATGTTCACTTTAGAATTGCTTTCAATAGCATTAGCTGCAAGTTCTAATGCATGTGAGTCATCATACATGGGCCTTAGCACAGCATCTTCAACATTACCTTGTGGCTTCCACCAAATCCTATAGGTGTCCCTTTCATAGTCCAGTTTATCCACAAGTTGTACCACCTCAAATAAGGACCATTCGTCTGGGTCTAATCCATGAAATGCGACAATTTCACCTTCTTCATAATCTTGTCCTCGCAATCCTGGCCCTACAAAGTGTCCCATGTGATGAATGACCACAGTAAACGACATCCTACACAACATACAATGCAAAAAAACATAAAAAATGTTAGATGGTCCCCACAAGGCGAATAAACAAATACTTTATTTCCTATCACAGCAGTAGAGAAAAAGCTACATTAGATTCCATTTGCTCCCCACATGATACCATAACTACAAAGAGTTAAAGAAAGCACCTACCTTTCACTGTTCTTCGATTCCATGCACACGTTCAAGCTCCCACTCACATCCTTCGAAAGCAATCGAACAGTTCTTCTTCTTTTACGCAGCAATCGAACGCTTCTTCTTCTTCTTCCACACAACAAGGCAGCGAGAAGACAAGCTATGGAAGATGATTTCTAGGGTTTGGGTTTTTTTGTCTTTGCCCTCTCCAAGTAAACAGATACACTGATGTTCTATTTTTTCCTTCCAGATCCAATGGCCACAAAGATTTCAATCCAACGGTTATTAATTTTCACATGTTTTTTTAATTAAAAAACAACGTGGAATATGCTGTCCATGTAGGCATCTTACTTTAGGTAGTGTTTGGGTTGAAAAAAGGGAAATGAGTGGAGGGACCAAAAACCACGAATTTTTTAAAGTATAGGGACTAATTACAGAAAAATTAAAGTATAGGGACCAAAACCAGAAATGACCAATTTTATAGGGACTAAAAACTTATTTAAGCCTTATTATTAAAATCTTATCTTTTATTACCAAATAAAATGACCATGTTTAAAGAGATGATTCCGCTCTTTGGAATTTTTAAATCCTAGATTGCTCTCATGTATGGCTTAAAGTCTTTGAAATGAAAAATTATACTTTTCTCAATTAACAAAGATTTTAATCATCTTGACAATATGACATTATGATAAATTTTAATTATAGACTTTAGTCCCACATACAGCTCAATCCGGGTCCCATGGGTTAGGGACAAGGACAGGGCAACCATAACTAATATTGTATTATTTATATGAAAAAATAATGTTAAATTGGCCCCTAGTAACTGGCCCCCTTTTCCCTCTAGGGTTTTGCTCTTGTAAGCTTTTTGACCCTATTGACGGACTGTGTCGCTGGCTCACTTATATCGGCAGCTCTAACATTATGAAATCTCAACAAAACTGGTGGGCACTAAAGCAAAATCTAATTCCCTTGTACAAGGACTAGTTCATAAATATTCACAAACAAAAGAGTGTTTAGTATAAAAACTAAATTAAAATTCCTAGTTTGCCCTAAAAAATATCTTCACATCATATACAAGAACAGTTGCAGGAGTAGGGCACTTATTGGAGGGAAAAGTTGAGGAAAAAAATTATTTTGATCATTAGTCATTTCAAATTGGAGTAAAACTTATAGAAAAAAATCATTTCGAACAAAAAAAACACTCATTCAATTTCCAAGATATATAACAATCAATTAGTACAAAATTCTGCTTGATAAAAAGTATTATAAGCCTTTTTTCTAGAAGTCATTGTCTAGCTTGAGGTTAAGGGAAAATAAAACAACTTTAATTCAAACGAATATCAAGTTGAACAAGAACAAACAGCCGAAACTATATATATAACAAAAAATAAATAACAAATTGGAGTTTAAAAGAAATGGTGATCTTGTGAAGATAACAATTAAAGGAGTTGGGTACACTCACCAAGTAACAACATTGGCTTCAAATGAAAAGAAGAAAATAAAATTAGAAAATGTGATCGGAAGAGAAGAGAAGAGAGGATTTGTGTGAAACACAGATTAAAGAGTACCAAAGAGAAGGTGAACCTCAACTATTGTGGTTCTTCCATTTATATAGACCAATGCATATCAAGTAAATATTTTTTAATCAAGTAAAAACACTAATTACAATTTAATGTGTTAGAATTGGATAAGATCAACTTCATTTCCAAATCCTTATTTATATTTAAATCAATAAATACATTTCCACAATAGATTTTATTCCCTCTATTCTAATTTATTAGTCCACTTGACAGTAAATAACACTTTATTATTAGTTGCATAGTGCAGTACTCATTTATAGAGGTATAATTGATAAAAATATAATTAATACTTTATTAAAAATATAACCAGACATTAAAATAAGAGCAAGTTTTTTTTCTAAGTGGACAAATAAAAAAAGGAGGGAGTAAGAGATTCTTGCATACATAAATGTTTGAGAATAAATCAAAATTTGAGTGTTACCAACATGTTGTCGGATATAGTACACCCTCCAATTCTTTTTGTCTGTCAGAAGTTTGAAAATGACAAAGAATAGAAAAGTAATTAATATTTTTAATTTTATAAAAATTGTTAAGTAATTTTCTTTTATACCCTTATTGGACTTTAGAATCATTAATTATTAACTACATTGTAAATGTGTAAAATAATAAATAAATAAGGTATAATAGAAAAATGAGAATAAATACTCTCTCTGTTGTGAAAAAAATAAAGTAGGAGAAATATGAGAGAGAAATGAGAGAAAAGTATAATAGAAAAATGAGAAAAAATGTTTTCTCTGTCGAATACAATATGTGAGTGCTCTATTTATAAGCATAGACTAGGCTCACCAACAAGAGTACAAGAGATAAACATAGATCTAACAAACTATATGAGTACAAGATGAATCCTCTACAAGATAAACATTCCTAACAATATAATAGATAACTCTGTTAAGAGATATGAACATCCACTAGATAAATAATTATAACACTCCCCCTTGGATGCCCGTCTCTTCTTCGAGGATGTGCCTCGTTAAAACCTTACTAAGGAAAACCCAGTGCAGCAAAACCCTAGCAAAGGAAACAGAGTACACAATCTTTTGATAGGCATGAGATGTTGCCTCATTAAAAACCTTACTAGGAAAACCCAATGGGACAACACCATAGGTAAGGGAAAAAGAGTGCAGCGCATATTAACCCCCTTAAAACAATATTCTTCAAAACTTATTGAGCTGAATAATAATTCCATTTGCAATAAGATCTTCATGTACTTTTACAAATAGTACGAGACCCGAACGTATACGGATAAAGGAAGGGGGAATACAAGTACCATCTCTTGAGATGGCTGAACCCCACTATCAGGAGGGTCACCTGAAAACATAAAACTAAGATCAACAATGCATAAAGAGAATCGAGTGAACACAAAAATAGCAAAATGCAGACAACATACTTTCACTATGAGTAACACAGCAACGTTTGGTTTGAGGACCTGCTGTAGCGACTACCCCAACAACAGCAGCATGAGGGATAGATGTCTTCTACGCCATGCCAAGTAGCACCCCAACTTGAGACGGCGGAGCAAACAATCCCGTGGTAGCTTCCAGGATAGGATTTGAGGTGGTAGCCTTCCCTTTTCCTTTGGCATCTCGCTTAGAGGGACGCTGAGCAAAGTTAGCCATGATCTAAGCTGTATCAAAAAGACAAACATAGAATCAGAATAACAATAACAGGGAAATATAAACCCAGAATATAAATAGAAAACGGGATACAAATTCGTACATAAACAAGCTGCTCAATTGTGACGAGGAGCTCCAAATACATCTCTGCAATGAATGGGAATCTCGCCCTCCTTAGCGGAGCTGCACAGCTTCTGAAATGTTTCTCGGTTCCCTTCTTCTAAGAAGCCGCACTCTAATTCGGTAATAGATAGGAAAAAAGGGCTTTTTGTCCGGACCCATCCAAAAGGGGATGGAATGGCTATGCCACCGGGGAACCACTTTGACATAGTAATCCCAATGCGCATTAAATGAGTCTTCCAATGGGGTGAACAGATTGGGAATCCCGGTTCGATGGCGTAGAGACACCTAGGACCTTTTCCCACCGCGATAGGCACCAAATAAATAAAGAAAAATGGTAGAGGAATATGTCCAATTGTTATCCCAACAAAAAACTTCAAACGATTGCAGAAAACCCTAGCCATTGGGACAAAGTTGGGTAAGAGCGAGATGTAAATTATGGAGAACTTTGATTTGAAAATTAGAAAAAAAGAAAACGAATCCTAAGCTGTTCCCATAAGGATTCGAACATCATAATATAAGAAGTCTCACCCTAGCTAGCAGGACTGCATATCCTCTCGTTCTTTCCTGGGATCTCTTGTTTATAATCGCTGGAAGGATCTGTGTTGGTGTTGGCATTGGTCGAGTTATGACCAAAATGAAATCATTTTTTCCAAAGCTTCTCTACTTGATGATATTAGTAGGAGCCCACAAAAATAGCCCAATGCTCTTCAAGTTCATCCATTCAAGACGACACTCAACTGAAGGCTTCGAAGTACTGGGACCCTCGCCTCCTTGAGTTGAAGGCCCGGGATTGTTCGCATCTCCAGTTGGGTTCGAAAGATTCTGGAATGATCTCAATATGCTTGTCTCTTCTTGAACATGAGCTTCTTTTTCCGAATCACTCCATATCTACATTATTAGAGGAACTTGAGTTAGATTCCAGGGAGGGTAAGCCAAAATTAGAGCAAGATGAAGGGCAATAAGCAGGATCAAATTCACAATCAAGTGAATGTCATATAGAAGACGAAGGAGATTCGTTATTTTTCGAGATACCCCCGGGATCCGGAGACTCTTTGGGTCCCTACATGGCTGGTAAGACTGCAGGAATAACCAAGTTTGGAACCCGAAACTCAGAATCTTGTTCGTCAGAAAGATTAGTTTTGGAGCTATGTTCATTAGGAAAATTGGTTAAAGCAAGTTGAAAAGCAAATGGTTCAGGGTTTAAGGTCCCAAAATAGCCACTCACATTTTGGGTCACAGTTTAGAACCAAAGATTCAAAGATTTGGAATAATAAGGATTTACAATGGAAAACGTACCTTGAATGACGTCCGAATCAATGGGGAGCAATGGTTTTGGATTTCTTCTCACAATAGTGCCAAGAATTTTAGAATCATTTGAATTAGAAGAAGAAGCAATTGACAATACGATAATGTTATTGGCCATTATGGAAAGGGAGAAACTAGAAAAAAGAAAAAAACTAAACCTTAAAAGCAAAGAAGAACAAAGGAAGATAATCAAAAGGGTCAAAAAGGATCAAACAGTAAAAGAAAGAAAGAGCAAGAAACAAAGGAAGACGATGAATTACTTGATATTGAGCAAGAACGAGGAAATGGAATGCAAGGATGGAAATAGCTTTCCTTGAACCGAAGTCTGTTACCTTGTCGCGGAGAACCGATACAACAGGGGTGGAAGCTTGTTGAAGAAGATGAGAAGTTCGCAGAGGTTTTGGGGAAGCAAGAAGAGCGCAAATAAGCAAATGATTTTTTGATTTCCACAAGTAAGAGAACAATCATAACTCATGAAAAGGTAAAGTGAAAACTGTCGTATCACATTAATGAGCGTGGGGCCCAAGATTGGGCATAATTATCGTGCACGTTACTTGATGAAGGCGCGTGCATGGTACGCTACAGAAGGGAGGACAACCGTTAACCCGTCAACGATGTCAGATAGTAGTAGAGATTCAGCAACATTGACAAGTCGGTACAAGTCCGACATGAAAGGCAAAATCACAGACTTACCAAAAGGTAACTCAACGACACGAGGGGCAACTGTTGTTGACCAGAATCAGAGTATCTCAGTCTCCTGTATCCATGTTGGACCAAGCATGACCAAGGCAATTCGGGTACCATGCCGCGATCTTTCCGGGATACCCAGTGGCTCTCAAGAGACCAAACCAATGATGGGCTTGGCTGAGACACTATGTCCACGGCCCAATACGACCTGCAGTCAACCCTAATGCTCCTCTATAATACACATTTAAATACATCATGCAAGGTACGTATTCACTCTATTATAAGATATAACCCTAATTCCACTAGTGAATTAGAGCGCCGGAGTCCTTGCAGGTGCGCCGCCGCCGCCGTCAGAGCGAAGGCATTGGAGCTGCGGCCATTCAGCCATCCTGGTGGGAGTCTGTTCTAGATCACCTTCTATCTCCGCTGGGTTAGATCACAACAGAATTTATCCAAAAAAAAATATAATGAAGGTTTTTTTATTTTTCTTGTCATCAAACAGTCATTCGGTTGGAGATTTTCAATAAAAATGGAAACGGACAAATCCACCAACTACCTTCTGTAGTTTTATAATCCAAAACTTTGAATTTGAGAAAAGAAAAACATTATTTTTTCTTTCCGTTCAATTTTATTTTATCTGCCAAACACACACAAACTACAATAAATCTCCTCCTAAATCTACACCATTGGAGATGAAACCCCACACCTTGCGTTCCAAGAATTCCACCTTATCCCACCTCCTAATGCCATTTGAGCTGCAAACTCTTGACATTCAATCTTTTATCATGATGTTTGAGCTATAAGATAAAAGTAAATTTCTTTTTATAGGCAAATGAACACTTATAAGGATTTGAATCAGGGAGTTATTAAACTTCACTCCCCAACCATCAAATCGATTGAGTAACAAATAAATGTTATTTCAAAAGAAATTTGATTTTAAAGGTTAAACTTATGATTCAATAAACACATCATTTTTATTCAATTAAACAAACATCTATTTAATTCAATTCAAAGTTTAGTGAACAAAAATATAAAAACACACTAAACTTGTCCCACTTAAACTTATTACACAACTAATAACTCCAGTGGGTAGCAGTGCTTCACAAATTTTGCATGCAACAAACATATTTTCCAATCGATAACTACCGTTGGCTTAATGCCCAAGTAGCCCAAGCAAGGACTTTAGGCCCCCAACAAAAAAAGAGCCAATTTTTTTTAGTATTAATATACCTCTAATAAAAATTTAATTGTAAAATCATATTTGAGAATAAATTTCATTTAATATATTATAAGTGACTTTTATAGCTGTGTATTGATCCTACAAATAACATTAATGAGCAACAACTTTTTCCAAATAAATCATTTTGTTTAAAAAAAGATTGAATAGTTAATAACCAAAGAAACCAAAATGTTTTTCTTTTATCTCTATTCTCTTACTATTCAATTCTAGTTTCGGTCTATTTTTTTTCTCTCCCTATCTCTGACTTCTCATATATTCTTTGGTTTCTTATTAAACTTGAATATTGCTTCACAACTTCAATTTGACACATCAGCCATTCAGCCAATACCCATTATTTGGCTTTCCGTGTGCTTTGTCCTCAACTTCCCAGAAGGTCACCCATTCAAGAAATGCTCTAGGTCAAGCACGCTTAACCATAGAGTTCTTAAGGGATAGGCTACCGAAAAGTAAATGCATTTTCTTGTTATGGATAGTCCAAATCAAAGCCTTTAAACTATCCTCAACTATATAGTCCCATACCTAGGCAGTCTTTGAATCCCTCTCATTCTGGTGTATGTTTGATTCATTCTTGTAACCCTCCCTCTTTGAATCCTTGTCAGGAGTCTCTCCTTCTCTGTCGGTTGTGCACCGGCGATCACTCCCCACTCTCATCAGCGCCCGAGATGTCACGTGATATTGCAACCGTTAGTTATATGCAAAACATATAACTGAGTAACCCTCGGTTCAAAAAACATTTTTTACAATATTGCAGCCAGTCTATTTGTAAAATCCCCAAAATTGAGTTTTCATGTAGAATGCGAGATCGCTATTAGTCTCTCGAATTTAATTACATTCTAGTCCTTGTAGTTTATTCCATTTTGAATTGATGAGCACTTTCTACTAAATTTTATATAGCCAAGGACTTAGGTGCAATTTTTTTTAATAATTAGTTTATTTTTCTTTTTCCCCCTTTGAGTTCCCTTCATCGCGTTTGCGCTTCCAAGAAACCTGTTTACTTACCGCTATTGCGGCCAAAGATTGTTCGGCCAATTGGCAAGCTTGGATAAGAGTCTGATACTCCCGGATTCGTTGCGTAATCACCAACTTCCTCACTTCATCGCGTTTGCTGAATGTTGTTAGAGAATCAAGCAAAACTTTCAAACTTGGCCACATATTCATCCACTATCATATCTCCTTGTTGCAAGGTGAGGAACTCGACTTCCTTCTGATCTTTCAAATTCATAGGGAAGTACTTATTCAAGAAGAGCGTCTTGAACTAGTCCCAAGTCAGGTGACCTCTGTTTACTTCCATATTCTCCGATATCTTTTCCACAACTGTGTGACTTCTCCTCTAAGCCTATAAGTAGCCAAATCCACCTTATCTTGGTCAGGAACACTCCTTACTCGAAAGATTTCCTCTAGTTCGCCAAGCCACTCCTCGAATACCATGGGGTCATGTCCTCTGAGGAAGGTAGGCGGGTCATTCCTTCGGAAACTTTGATATCGGTCTTCATGTCCTTGGGCTTCCATCATGCGGGTCATGGCTTGTGCCATTTGTTGCACAAGCAACGAATCAGTTAGAGGCGAACTGGTGTTTGAATGGGGCCTTCCGAGAGATCTTCCTGCATGTCTTCCTACGTACGACACACCACATTGAGTTGATTAGGCTTAAGACAATGAATCGTACATAAAATAACACATTAGATTAATAGAAGACTTTATCTCTCTAGACTCTACTTAGTTAAATTATTTAGATACCACATCCAGATAGGATTAAACTCCTCTGATAACTTAAAATGTAACACCTTAATTTGTAAAACCATATTTTTTAAGACAGAGTATTCAATGGAAGATAAAACACTTCATAGTCATACATCTATAATTATACATATTTGCCCCTAAGGGTCTTAGTCTCAAAACAAAACTAGTTTAGTACAAATCCAGAGAGGTACATTTCCGTCTCAGGTAGTCAAATTAGGTACGAAATAAAAGGGAAATGACTACCTAATTTATCACAAAATAGCTTTCTAACTAAATTCTAAATCTTCTTCATCCTCGTCACCTGCAATATTGCAACCTTAAGTTATATGCAAAACATATATAACCGATTAACCCTCGGATCATAAAATAATTTTTACAATATTGCAGTCAGTCTAACTGGAAAATCTAACTAAATTATCTAAAACTCTTATTCAACGTTAAAAATCTAAATCAATTTAATTTTACGTGATAATTTTGTTGGAAGTCATTTGTCATTACTAAAATCCCAATTATGGAAGCTTTTAGAACTTTCACCATAACGTAAGTTATAGTGGTTGGATTTGATTGAAACTTGTTGCATTACAAAGCTAAAAAAATTTCATCAAAAGCAAATTCAATCATATACTGTGACTCAAATCATACATTATTCAGACAAGCTGACCCAATCCAAAAGTTTTAAATATGGACAAATCTCATTGCAAGAATTTTTATCCAGCCAACTACTAGCCCAAACATCATGAAACTTTTATAGGACATGGCTAACACACTAAGGATTCACCATAAAATTTGGACATTCAAATTCAAATGTTATAAGTTGCAGTAAATTTGTGAATACCTTTGTTTTAGCTTGATTCTAGCACCATTCACAAAATGAGCACTCTTAATTCCAAAATTCACCAAAATTTGTATAGACCTTAATAAATTATGAAATTTAAATCTAGAACTTATAACACATGATTTCAACACCATAACAAATTTCAAGCCCATTCATCAATGGAATCCAATGATATGAATTTTTCAATCAGCACCAATTCCAAGTATTTCAATACTGACATATTTAGGTCATAACTAGAGTTGTATATATCCATATAAAGTGAAACCAAAGTCATTTGAAACATAAAACGACTCTCAAAAACTCATGTGAAGACAACAAAACCCATTTCTATCAATATCACTATCAAAAATTGATTCGTGTAACAGAGAAATACATTCAACAAAACAGACACTTCAATATTGACACTATCACAGTAATTGGGTCATAACTAGTGTTGTAGACCTCCGAAATGAGTGAAAGCAAAAGCATTTGAAGGATAATAGGATTCTAGGCAATTCTTATGAAGACAACAAAACCCAGTTCGGTCAATATCACACTAAAAAATAGATATGTTTAACAGAGAAGTACATTCAACAAAACAGGCACTTCAACATTGCCCATATAACAATAATTTGACGATAACTAGAGTTCTAAACCTCCAAATTGATTGAAACCAAATACATTTGAAAGATAACAGAATTCTATACAACTCATTCGAAGACCATAACGAGAATATCAGAGAGGAAGACGGTCCAAAATCCATTACAACGTCACGGCAAATCATTAGGAAATTAAAAAAAACCCACATGCATGATCTCAAACATACAACTTAAATCTCAACAATCAAAATCACCACATGCATGGCCACGATATCACAATTACCAGCATCTATTATTCTATTTGGGGTTTTGTTTGAGGTTACCATGAATTCCAAACATACTTGTTGAGCCCTCTAGTTCGATGATGATGAGAAATTTTGGTGGCATGGTCAAATGTTCTTTGAGCAAGCTAGTGTGTGTGTTTATGAAACTTTGGAGATTGGCTCTAGAGTAATGGAGATGAGTGGCATATGGAGTGAATTGGGAGTAAGATTATGTGTTATTTTCCTCGATGGTAGGTTGGAGAGGAGAGCAAGTGTGTATGGCTTAAAAATTTGGAAAATAAGAAATGATTATAGGACATGTAGGATTAGTTTGAGGAGAGAAACATAGAGTAGTTTGAGGAGGGAGACATGGAAACTTGTTTCCTTGTTTCCTTGAAGTGACTGAATGCATTTGGATAAGAGGGGAGCTAGTGTTTGAGTGGGGGTTGGGGTAGAGTAGTTGGTGTGAGCACAAAGCAAGTTATAAAATAAATGCACCTAAGTCCTTGAATATATAGAATTTAATAGAAAGTCCAAATTAATTCAAAATGGAATAAACTACAAGGACAAGAATGCAATGAAATTTGAGAGACTAATAGCGATCTCGCATTCTACATGAAAACTCAATTTTGGGGATGTTACAATTAGGTTGGCTGCAATGTTGTAAAAATTGTTTTATGAACCGAGGGTTACTCAGTTTTATGTTTTTCATATAACTGACGGTTGCAATATTGCAAGTGACAAGGATGAAGAAGAAGATTTTAGCGCTTGAAGAATTTAGTTAGAATTCTATTTTGTGATAAACTAGGTAGTCATTTCCCTTTCATTTCATACCTAATAAGACTACCTGAGTCAGAGATGTACCTCTCTGGATTTGTACTAAACTTGTTTTATTTTGGGACTAAGTCCCATTAGGGCCAATATGTATAATTAAAGATGTATGACTATCAAGTGTTTTATCTTCCGTTGAATACTCTATGTCTTAACTAAAATGTTCTTAAAAATTAAGCTGTTATATTTTATGGTATTAGAGCAATTTGATCCTAACCGAACTATGGAATCATAATAATGTAAGTAAGTAGAGTCCAGAGAGATAAAGTCCTGTCTTAACTTGATGTGCAATTCTGTGTATGATTCATTGTATTGAGCCTGATCAACTCTATGTGGTGTGTTGTATGTAGGAAGACATGGTCGCCACTTTTGCAACAAATGGCACAAGCCATTACTCGAATGATGGAAGCCAAAGGACGTGAAGACCGATATCAAAGTTTCTGAAAGCATGATCCTCCTACCTTCCTCGGAGCACATGACCCCATGGTACTCGAGGAGTGGCTTAGCCAACTAGACGAAACCTTTCGAGTGGTCAGAGCCCTTGACAAAGATAAGGTGGATTTGGCTACTTATAGGCTTCATGGAGAAGCGACACAGTGGTGGAAAAGATACCAGGAGAATATGGAACCAAATGGAGGTCACCTGACTTGGGACGAATTCAAGACGCTCTTCTTGAATAAGTACTTCCCTATGAATGTTAAAGATTAGAAGGAAGTGGAGTTCCTCACCCTGCAACAAGGAGATATGACCCTGGATGAAAATGCTGCCAAGTTTTAGAGTTTGGCTCAATTCTCTAACAACTTTCACAATTAACCGTATTAAGCTACAAAGTCCAATAGGTTTAAGCAAGGACTTAGGTCGAAAGTGAGGAATTTGGTAATTGTGCAACGAATCCGGGAGTATCAGACTCTTATCCAAGCTTTCCAATTGGCCGAACAATCTTTGGCCGTGGTGGCGGCAAGTAAATAGGTTTCTTGGAAGCGTAAACGGGATGAAGGGAACTCAAAGGGGGCAAGAGGAAAAGAAATGGATTATAAGGGAAAGAGAACTTTTCAACCATGCAAGACGTGTGGGAAGATGCATAGGGGTGAATGTTACAGAAACAAAGGGGTATACTTTACATTTCAGAAACCAGGACATATGAGCTGGCAATGCCCAACTAAAGGCAAGACAACTGATAATGCCAAGAAGTATCCGGTGAGGGGTAGAGTATACATACTAGATGTAGAAGAAGTTGACAACTCAAAGAACCTTATCCAACTTACGGGTCAAATAAACACTAAGCCTGTTAACATTTTGTTGGACTCGGGTGCAACTCACTCATTTATTTCTTTGGATTGTGCAAAAGGAGTGTATTTCCCTATTTCCAGAATTCCCTACGATGTTTTAGTCTCAACCCCCTCTGAAAATAAAATTAGCACTACGTCTTATCGGAACTAATTTGGTGATAAAAATCTATCAACAATTAAATTAATAATGAATTTATCTGTATAACCTATTAAATAAATAATTAGATGTGTAATTTCTAATGTTGTTAATTTTTGAGGTACTTATTTCATATCAGTTTAAATCGTTAAAAGTTAATTTTTAAGTCTTCTGAATCTTTAAGGGCCTAATTTAATATCGAAACAATAACAAAGATTAAATTAGGCATCACTGAATTTTTATAACTTAATAATTAAATTATTAGATTAGTAATTTGTAACTTGGTAAATTTCCGAGAGATAAATTTTATATTAGTTTAAATCATTAAGAACTAATTGTCAAGAAAATTTTAAAGTCTTATAAATATTTTTGGGACTAATTTGATATCAAAACTATAATAGGAGCTAAATTAGTTATTTCTGAATTTTTATAACAATAATTAAATATATATTTACATACGTAAATATTAATAATTTTTATAACAAATTTCACATCTATATGTGTTGATGGTTATATTTTATTCTCATGCTTAAATAATGCACTAGTACAAAAATAGTATTTAACATCCTCTTTTCCATCAGTTTTGGAATATGCGATTGAAAAATTTACGCAGTGGCAATGTTGAAATTTTTCCTAACTTATTCGAATCAGTTGTAACAATAACCGATTGCAAAAGTAACAAAAAAATATATAACATCTCCCTTTCCAATCAGTTTTGGAACACACCATTAAAAATATAATGTGGTGGAAATTTTGTAATATTTGGTAACTTATTCCAATCAGTTAAAATGTTAATTGATGGGAAAATTATTAAAGTTTATACTCAAAACGTTAAAATTTTGTTAAAATGTTATCTGATGGGAAAATTATTAAAGTTTATAATCAAAACATTAAAATTTTAACTTATTCCAATAAGTTCTTCCTATCGTACACTTGTGAGAAACTCGCGCTGCTCAACCTTCCGTCAGAAAACCTCACGTCCTATCCAGCCACCGCTGCCATGCTGATAGAGTAGGTTAGGGATGACTCCAAGAACCTAGGAGAGGTAGGGAAACTCAACTGAGAAGAGAATCCGAACACGATAAAGGAGAAGGAAGATTAGAGAACACAGGAAAAAGATTCTGAATATTTTCATTGATATTTGAATTATTGTTAATAACTGACATAACTAACTCCATAAACACAGGCCTAATCAGCAAAACTGAGTTGTTACATTATTATTAATAAATTGCTAATAAGTCCTCCCTCACTTATTATCAATTTGTTACAAATTGCTTACTCCTCCTTATCCCTATCTCACGCCGTACTGCCACCGTTGCCACGTCGTCCAGCCAATGTTGGTACCCACCGTTGCCACACCATTGCGCCCTATGCTATCACGGTTCGTACACAGTCAAGCCACCGTCACGCCACCGTTGGTGAGCCTATGTTTTAATTTCTCTCGCTGTTTTTCTCGCTAAATCAACTAAATTATTTGTCTGTTTTGCTTCGGTACTCAACTAGAGAGGGTTGGTTTTGGATTGTTTGGTTGATTTAGGAATTTTGAGGTGTTGTTTGCTATGTGTTTGATAAAATGTCTGTACTAAAAAGTAGTCTATTGATTATGAAATTACTTCTTTGCTTTGCTCCTCGTTAAAGGAATCATATATATGCATAATTAATCACTCTTGCATTCCCAAAGATCCTTCACTAAACCTTTGCCACGAATCAACAACACTCCACAACTCTCCATTTTAGCATCGTCCCTTACACGCACTCTCTTAATTAAAAGGTTCCAAGGAGTTAGATTCAGCCTCGGAGACAACAAATGCAAAGGAAGGGAGTTGAAGACTGAGATTTGAGTTGAAGGAGAAAAGGATTCTAGAAGATTCGAGGTAACCCTGAAAACCTCAAATTAGAACTCTAAGAACCTTAGGAACATGTTGTTAGGGATTTAGAAACAATATGTTTTATTAAATTCCCATTCAATAAGAAAAGTTAGAAGGAGAGAATGAAGGTGATCAAACTTTCAACTCTAAATTAAACGGACAAAAGAAAACCAATCAATTTAACATAAATAAAAATCTGAGTTTGAGAATTCACACCACAAGTTACATCCAATCCCAAGTAAAGGGTTTTAAGCTACCATCTCAATTTCTAACTTTCTCTCACTAAAACCCTAAATTTCGTGCAGAGATGGCTCTCCTTGCTCCTAGTGAATGGGGCTTTTTAAAGAGATCCCAAGTGGTTTATCTTTGCTCAAAATAAGATAAAATAATATGAGATAAGGTTTCTTCAGATCTTTTTTCCTTTTTCTTCGCCCTTATCTTCTGTGCTTTTATCAATTTACCGCAATCCAATAATTTAGGGATCAAATCTTATCTAAATCAACCCATAAGATATGGATGAAACTCAAATCAACAAATTCTCTCTCAAATTAAGATAAGTATTGAATTTACTAAATTTATGGGAATTTAATTAAATGATAAACATAATATCATTTCAAATATATTCAAATTAACCACAATATATAGTAATAATTATCCGTCATCAAACTCCCCCGAACTTAGATTCTTGCTTGTCCTCAAGCAAGATAGCCAATCAACACTTAATTAAAAATCCTAGCTACGTACCTGAGTTAGGTTCAAGAAAAATCTAACATTCATCGAGCATAAAAAAAGATCAATCGATGAGTATATATGATGGCCCCAAACTCCCAATTGAAAACAAGATTCCTAAGCACTCAAAGTACAACAAAATGGAAGCAACAACAATCAATTAGCCAAGGGAATAGACTCTCAATTCTCACAAGACATGTGTTTCGCTCAACTCCTCACTAAGTCTCCCCAACTTAGATTTTGCAATTCATTTCACAATCAAAACCATGTACACATGTAAAACAAAAATCAAGAGGTCTTTTTATTAAGGTTATAACGTCGCTTGGCTACAAGAAAATTTGGTTTTTCTAGTCAACAAAATAAGATAGAGCATTAATGCAAGCATACTAACACTCTCACTCATATACCATAAGCACAACCAAACATTTTTTTTTATACATGAGAACATCTTTATTTTTCAGAAGGCATGCCTAATTTTTTCTTTCTTTCAAGTAAGGAAACCCATGAGCTTTTCTTTTAATTCTAACCACAATTAAACCTATGTACCTCACTTAGTATGCGTACACTAATGATCCATCTTAGTAAAGGTAGGAAATAATAATGTCATGATGGTTCAAGGTATAAATTGTGAAAGATACATTAACTTTAAGGCTCAAAGTGGGTACCAAAAATAGGATATTCAATCAAAACAACAAGGGTTGGCTTTTTGGCTCTAGCTCAATATCAGCCTCTATCATTTTTAAGTTTTAATATGCTTAATGACAATTTTAGAAATTCATGCAAAATTAGAGGAGATAAACCAAGTGAACACTCTCAAAACATATAAGGCATTTAGGATCACACACACTCACAAGGCTTTTAGGCATACAATTCCCTTAACCAAGTCAATTAATTGCCCCCCTCATTCAATCATACAAATCATGCAAGAAATCCAGAATTCAATCAAGCATTTGAAACACATCATATAACTCATTTCAAAATCTTTTTCAGACTCACACTCAAGACATACAATCAAATTCCTCAAAAACCAACCTCAAGTAATTTTATTTCCTAAATCTTAAGTCCTAATTATCAATCCTAATTAAAAAGAAAAATAAAATGAGCTAAGAGTAAAGAAAAGAGCAATACAACCTGATGGTAAACAATCCCATCTAACCTTGCTCCAACTGCACTATTAGTTCCAACTGGTCTTGCCTCCCCCTGAAAATTAGGCCTAACCCTAGGCCATCACTGACAATGATAAGAATCATCGGGGTGTCCTGCAAGAAATAACTCAAAAAATAATAGGAGGTAAAACCTCAAGTAAGAGCAATATTAGTAAATGCATAACACATAAGATTACAAGACTCAATTATAAACTCCTACGACTCAATCCTAATAATAATTAATAATAAAAGCAATCAATATTGGGTTGCTTCCCAACAAGCGCTTGTTTAATGTCATAAGCTCGACGCCTATAACTTTAAAGTTCAAGGTGGCTTGAGGCATGCAAGAGAAGAATATCTCCTCCCTTCCAATTTGAGTCCACCTCCAAAGTGCTTCTCCAATAAAATTCTTCCATGAGGCCAAGGTGGCTTAGGATGATAAACATACAGAGTAGAATCCTCGTACGTCGTCACATCACGCCTGCACTTTTTTATTCTTCTTCACCTCTTGACTCTAGTATGAAGAGTAGGCATTGGTGCGGCAACCAACTTCCCACACACTTCTTCACAATGTTCGTGCTCATTATTCTTTATAAGGACCGGAGGGTGAATTGGATCATCACTTTTAAAATCTTCAACTCTCACCCTCAAGTCCGCCTCCTCTCTCACTATTTCTTTCTTTTCAATTTTCTGATTTTCTATATTTACAAAACTCTCTGAATTTTTAACTCCTACCTCTTTTTCTTCCTCACTCTCTTCACTCTCTTTTTTCTCTTCCTCCTTTTCATCTCTCTCAAATTCTTCCTCCTCAATCATCAAATTATCACTAATCTCATCATCAATTGTATCGCCACTCCATGTGGAAATAGCTATGCATTGCTCCTCGGAGATTCTTTGATTATTGCCTGAGAAGGGACTAGCGCTCAATTTTGATATTTGTTTAGCCATTTGTTCAATGTGAGTCTCAATATTACGCAAAGAAGATTCAATATTCTTTTGAGAAGTTTCCATTGATGTCTCATGATCCAAAGATGATTGTAGAAACTTTTCCATGGTAGCCTTAAGTTTTGTAGTTGATTCAAGCCATGTAGTGATTTGAGGCTCTAAAGAATATTGATCTTGGTAACTCGACGATGCTTGCAAGAACTTTGCTAAAGTTTCATCAAGTTTAGAAGTATGCCCATACGAAGGAGAGAATGAAGGACTCCACGCACCTGTATTTTGATAACTACTCCAACCCAAAGAAGAATTATGAGTAAAATTGGATGAAAAGATGGGTTAGAACAATTACCTTGCCAATGTTGAGTATTCCAATACGGCACTACCTGCTTGTGAAGCACGGTATTGAAATACATGGTGTCTTGCTTAGATCATTAGAACATGGATTAGTGTAGAGAGTAAAAAGAAATAAAAATAACAAAAAATAGGTAAGGGTTAATAAAACAGAAAAAAAAAGAAAAAAAAAAGAAGATATCAGATTAAATTAAAACTAAAATTATATGTACAAACGAAAAAGTAAAAACTATTCACAACCCTCTAAAATACTAACGCATTACAGTATAGTGGAAAAACAAGTTATCGTCCTCAGGGAGCAACTCTAGAACAATTTAGTTCAATTTTAAAACTTGGGTTTGAATCGTAAAATAAGTGCTCGTAATATAAAAAGTGGTAAAAACAATTTATAAGAATACTTGGGCTTGGATTTCACTGTACTTATGTTTATTCCCAAAACTTAAGAACTTATTATGTTAATTGAATGGCCAAGGATAAAAACCAAGATCCTCATTTGCCACATTCTATAGCAAAACTATATCGATTAAATCCCTTTAAACGGTAAAAGAGTTGCCACGCATTAAGAATTCCCTTTTTAAAAGTGGTTCATAAATGAAAACTATCCCTAGATTTTCATTGATGAAATTCCTTTTCACAGAACCTCTTTTCAAATTAAATTCCCATTCAATAAGAAAAGTTAGAAGGAGAGAATGAAGGTGATCAAACTTTCAACTCTAAATTAAACGGACAAAAGAAAACCAATCAATTTAACATAAATAAAAATCTGAGTTTGAGAATTCACACCACAAGTTACATCCAATCCCAAGTAAAGGGTTTTAAGCTACCATCTCAATTTCTAACTTTCTCTCACTAAAACCCTAAATTTCGTGCAGAGATGGCTCTCTTAGCTCCTAGTGAATGGGGCTTTTTGAACAGATGCAAGTGGTTTATCTTTGCTCAAAATAAAATAATATGAGATAACGTTTTTTCAGATCTTTTTTCCTTTTTATTTGCACTTATCTTTTGTGCTTTTATCTATTTACCTGCAATACAATAATTTAGGATCAAATCTTATCTAAATCAACCCATAAGATATGGATGAAACTCAAATCAACAAATTCTCTCTCAAATTAAGATAAGTATTGAATTTACTAAATTTAAGGGAATTTAATTAAAAGATAAACATAATATCATTTAAAATATATTCAAATTAACCACAAAATATAGTAATAATTATCCGTCATCACTATTCCACTGCAAAAGAATCCTCTCATCCTCAGGAAGTGAATTTACATCCCTGTATGTGAGGGATTTCACCTTTTTGTTGCCATGCTCATCTACAAGTATGAATTCAAGAAAGAAAATCTTAAGTGTCAATCCATCAAGTCCAAAAGAAAACATCAACTCAACCTGTAAAGAGGGATTCAACACCAATCCTCACATCAAAATCAGCATTATCTAGCGCTTATAAAAAGGATAGTTATCAATTGAATCTCGTCTCATATACAAACTTCATTCAAATGACTGTACACCACTCACTTACTCGACTGTACATTACAATGATTACTTTTCCCATCAAAATCCCATTTCATCACCATATTTATTTCCATCTGTTGTAGTCAAAGGCACAAGTTCATACCAAATATTATGACTCAAATTATTCAAACATGTTTTTCTAATATTTATCACTATCACAATTATTATTAGATAAAATCTCATACTCCATATATAAACCTTTGTAAAGTAAATAACCATAAATAAATTGGTATACTATTATACTTACTATTTTCCTCCGATTACTGGTTACAATTACAGAATTTTAAAATAAATTTAATTAATTTGAATGCAGCAGCATCACATGGCAGAGTATAGAGTAATGAGTGTGATGTGTTTGATGTTTATGAGAATTGGGATTGAATTTGACCAAGAAAAATGTTAAACTGGATCTAGTTCACAGTAATTGAGACAGTTAAAAATGGAACAATTTAATTAAACTACAGATATTGAAACAATTTAATTAAACTACGCATAAATTCTTACGAACAGAGTCTAAGTATTTAATGTATTTAACAGACTTAACAAAGATTGAAAAAAAATAGAACCAAACTAAATAAAAATTGTTAAAAGACTAAAGTGTCATTTTGCCTCGAAACAAATGATGATATTTGTATTTAAACATATACTCTAATGATTTTAACAATTAATTAATATTGCTACAAATTGTGAAGCAGGAAGAATCAGATATGGGTTGGCCACATCCCAAAAAGAGTAGTACTTTTGTAGACACTGAGAAACATGACGTTAATTCTGCTGCTTCCTATCACTCACTCCAATCACAATACGAAAGCATATATATAATTCATCCTTTAAATTTAATTGGTTCTTTTTTACTGTCTTCACCTTTGACATTATATCATATTATCATTATCATCATTTACTAATACTAATAATATATATACTTATAATTCAGATAACAGTTATTTTCCTCAAAAGAAATAAATAAAATATAAGCACCTGGCAGGTGAATTTTTCAGGTATATGCAAATCTTGCTCACAGAGATGACTGAAATGACTTGAGATAGGAAACGAATAAAATAACAATAAGTATGAACTAACTGAAACCTCTGTCATTCTCTATCACATATATGAAAAACATTCATTCACCACTTCAATAAAACTTGTGATTTAATGCTTACCAATAACGTCAACCAACCAGACTCTCCTACGCAAAATATGTCGTGTGGGTTCCTCAGGTACTTCCATTTCCTCCTCTATGTCCTCGTCATCATATTCCAACTTAGTTGGAGGGGGAGTATCAGGTGTAGGTGCAGAAGGAGGATGTCGTGCACTAGGCTGAAAAGTTAATTATGGTCAATTTTTTTAGAGTTGGCTGACCTTTTTCTTTCCACTGTACTATTGATCTGCTGCATAGACTATTCATAAGAAAACAATGGTTACAGACTAACTTCACTGTGTGTGAATTTAAAATGCTCCAACGGAAAGGGCTATATTCAAAATATATTATCCAAACACGCATTTAGAAAAGATCATTTAACTTCATGGAATTGGCAGATATTTATGCTATGCTGAAATAATTAAGAATAAATTAAAATTATTAAACACAAAAACATTCACACATTAATCAAAAATTATATTAAGAAGCAGAATGATTGCCATACAGATAGACAGTGCCTGAATGGAGTAAAAAAAAATTCAAAGTGCTGATCAGAAAATATTTGCATTCCTCAATGAGTGGCATGCCATTGAACCTACAGATGTACGCATAACATGCACCCCTAACATTGCAACAGATTGGTAGAGACAAGCTATAAAAAGATAGAGAAATGTAGAAGCATTTAGTTTTAGTGAAAGATTGTTTTTTGGTTGAAATCTCAGGATCTTGAAATCCTAACAGCACACTTGTATTCAATCTTGGCCTATAATCACTTTTCTTTCTATAATTTGATCCAGTTCTATCATACTTAAACATACAATCTTCATGAATTTTCAACACTTGTCACATAACATTACGCTTTTTCCTCAGCTATACTATTTGTGCAATTAATTTCAATTCTAAAGAATGGCTACACCTGACTTGGAAAAATCTCAAAATAATTTTGAATGACACAAATCTACCCTCAAGAATATTATCTTAATATGAGATTGGAAGCAATTAATGTGCTACAACATGTTGTCATTTAAATTTATTATATCAAAATCTATGAATAACCTTCTTTCTCATATGTGGTTGTGATTGAATCAAACATAATACTGTTAAGTTAATCAACACTGCATAATTTTCTTTCAAACAATCAACCAATAGCTTCACTTTATGCAGCCTACCAACCAAAACAAATGCAAACACACAAAGAGACCCCTACATTCCTGAATGTATTTGCACATTAAAGTTATAGTTACCACAGCTTCTTTTAATGTCAATCTAAGTAACATAGCCATAGATTTGCACACGAGTTACTTATAATTATCACAGCTTCTTGAATGTAATTAAAGTTTAAAAATAATGGGCATGCAAAGATAAAAATAGTGAGAAATTAAAGAGGCTATACTTTCAAAGGAAAGGGAATATTCAAGAGAGTTTGTAATGGTGGTGTTGGTAACCACAGTCAGCTACTGAACCAAACAGTTAAAATTATCACGTTTGAACTTATATGAATGCAATTTTGTCTATAAAAAAGAATACTATATTTGAGGGAAAATAAAACTTGGTATGCCAAAAATTATTTGTGTTCCCTTTATCCAGCATTACCAGAAATTATTAGTATAACACTTAAGCGAATCTAACTCAGTTCACATGATGATGATGAGGAGATTATGCCCCACATATCCACAGAACAAAACCGAATACTTGGCACAGGTCACTAAAACTAGATAATAGTTTCACAATAAATTGATTCCTAAATTTGATTTAATCTCTATTTAGAGAATCATAATTTGGGTTATTGTTTTTGATCACTCAAACCAATAAAGTCTAAAAGTTTCACTTAATTTTCAATTTTCCTATGGAAATATCAAACTCAAGACTACATCTATTACGTGCCTAAATTAATTCCCTTTCATCTTAGTTCACTGTAGCAAACAATAGAATTTCTAGGTGCCTAGATTGATACAAAATTTCTTAAAACAACAGGAATTTATATTGAAAAGAATTCACAATACTTGTTAATCAAAATTAATGAAAAAAAACAGAGTAAAGACATTGAAAAGAAATTAAACAAAACAGCTTAACATCGACGCAGAATGAACTCCTTCAACGTCGTCCCTACGATTCTAGAAGGCACATTAAATAACAGTATTATAATTTAATAAGTAACTGATAAACTCTGAAATCTTCTAAACAAGTTAGTTTTGTATATTAATCAGCAAAAAAAAGTTAAATAGATTTTACCTATCAATCTTACAAGTCCTAATATCTGGATTTGGAAATTAGAGTGAGCATCGACGCACAATGAGCCTTGAAAAGTGAAATCAGCAAATATATTTGAAAATAAAAAAATAATTACAGTAAGAAATTTCAGTATAAAGCACTTTCATACTCACTCATAGGTCAAAGATGTCCCTACAAACTTTTATTTCATGACAAGTAGGAGTATACTTTTTTAATCCATTTAGATATAGATACTAAAGTATAGACAAAATTGCAGTATTTCATAAGCACCAAAATTCAATTTGCTACACCTACTTAACGCTTAACTCAGCTTGAAGTGAATACAAAAGGTACTAGAATAGAGACAAATATATATATGTGAATTAATCAAGCTTTGCAAGAGATGCCATATATAGCATTCAACACTAATAAACCAAAATCTCAAATACAATTAATTTTGATGCTCATTACAAAATCTCATCATTATGAATCACATTCTACCTCGTTGCTTCAACTTAATATGAGATTGGAAGCCATTAATGTGCTGCAGCATGTTGTCAATTTGTTTTTATTTCAAACATTAAATTTTAAATAAAAAAATACAGTAGATTGAGATGGAGTCTGGAGATCAGAAGAGAAATCAAGCTCATTCTGACACTTTGCATACATAACAGAGATAATAACTGTGGAGCACAACCATCTAATACACTTTGCACCATCAACCACCTAGGCCACAAACAGTACCTAGAGCCATCGACCTTCTCTCAGCAACCTCCTTAACAGGGTTCATCGTGAAAGGAAAAGTGAAAAACAGATTAATGCAGAGTCTAATTTATACCATAGCACTAATCACATCAGGACCCAAGTT
This sequence comes from Cyamopsis tetragonoloba, assembly GCA_037177725.1. Lineage (NCBI taxonomy): Eukaryota > Viridiplantae > Streptophyta > Magnoliopsida > Fabales > Fabaceae > Cyamopsis > Cyamopsis tetragonoloba. The sequence continues at coordinate 32,149,255 of CM074125.1, read as the reverse complement.
TGTGGTAAGAATATCCTTTGTTTCTTCACCAAAATCAAAGTAACCTAAAACCCCAAAGCACCAAACAACACAGAAGATTCCTAAAGCCCCAATAGCTTTTGCAAATTTATTTAGTAACAGAAATACAAAATACAGTAGGACTTGCTTTTTCCAGAAAATCAAACCTGCTTGAAGACTTTCTCTCTATTTCAAGAAAATAGAAATCACGGGCACCGGATGAGTTTGAACCTGAAAATAGAAATCAAACCTGAGTTTGAACCTGAAAATCAAAACTAATTCACATCCTTCTTTGATTTTCGATAATACATATAGACTAAAATTTGCTTATTAAATTACTAAATAGTCATTGATTGAATTAGCAATAAAATGGTTGGTGATATGAAATCAACTACCAAAAATTTATCTTATATGATCGCTAAATCAATTTTTATAATAATATGTATAAATATTAAATAACAACCAAAAGAAACCGAAAATTGAAAAGATTGAATAGGAAAAAAAATATAAGCAAAATTGATGAGTTTTGGATTAAATCACCACCAAGAATTTAGACTCTTTAGATAATGTTATAATTACAGACTCTCTGTGTAAGAGGTAAGTAATTTCACCCTCACTCAAAGACACAAGGGGATCTACCCTTAAAATCTTAATCCTATTCAAAATTATTCAAAACTCTCAAATTTATCATGAGAATAAAGCTTGTATATTAGCTTTTAAATAGATCAAATGATAAGTGGATGAGCTTTATATTTAGCTTCTTGGGCCGCATCCAAAAACCAACAACTAAGCTAAGAAATCATAACAAGTGATCTTCAATCTCTTAAAGTCATTCTTATTCCAAGCTACTACTCAAACCCCAAAAGCACCAAACAAAAGTAAACCCCATTCCTAAAGCCCCAATAGCTTTTGCAAATTTATTTAGTAACAGAAATACAAAAGTAGGACTTGCTTTTTCCAGAAAATCAAACCTGCTTGAAGACTTTCTCTCTGTTTCAAGAAAATAGAAATCATGGGCACCGGATGAATTTGAACCTGAAAATAGAAATCAAACCTGAGTTTGAACCTGAAAATCAAAACTAATTCACGTCCTTCTTTGATTTTGAATAATACATATAGACTAAAATTTGCAATTTGCTATATGATGAGTTCCGTATCCCTTGCTACAATACAGTACGATTCAGAAATTAAAAGTATACAGTTCTGCAAAAACCTAATCAAGAAAATTTCAGAATTTAAATCCTATACTAAACAAACCTACTAAGTGAAACTTACTAAGAGATGAACAAGCAACTGCTATTCGACGCTGAGTGTGTGACCGTTTGCACCTGTTTTGTACGATTCCGGTTCAGAAGCAAGATTGAGTGACCGTTTGAACCTTCTTTTTACGATTACGGTTCCAATTTAGAAGAGAAAGGTCCAATTAGGGCGAGATTGAGCTGCGATTTGGGCGATTAGAGTTGATATTCATATATGAGAAACTAGATCTGAGGATCAGGGAGAGATTGAGGTGTGTGGTTACGGCTTTGATGAGTGCATTGGAGCATCAGAAATGAGGTGCCAGAATCAGAGAGTAGAGAAGGACAAGTCTCAGAATAGAGAATGGGAAAATGAGAGAGAAATGAGGGAACGTACTGTAAATGGTTTTGATTGTGAGGAGCGAGAGAATGAGAAAGGAACGGGAGAATGGACAAGAGAGAATGAACAAATTTCAGAACTGAGTGAAATTCATATGTTAAATATATGACATTGCCTATGCTTTTTAATAACCAACGGCAATGTAAATGTTTTACGTATATTTTCAGCAAATCCCTAGAAATCCTATATATCCAAAATTTTAACCAGACTTCTATTAAGTGGGGGTAAAAAAATGCCGGTATCACCAAGTTTTCTAGTAGTGATATTTCATTTGGTAAGAAAGTAACAAGGATATTTCATATGGATCTGTTTTAAGTAACGTATTTGCGTTGCATGTTTCAAATTTCTCTTTGTTCTTTATCATCATAACTTTGACCATAGGTTACTGTTGTTTTTAAAAAATTATAATAATCTTTTTGTTTTTGAATTTAATTAATTAGTTTATTTCATATATCGTTCTTCAAGCAGGTGCCATAATGGTGGTGTATAAGAGTTGTGAAAATGGCGCCATAACCAACAAAGAGGCGAAACGAGGACAGAAAGTTCTGTCCCACGAAGATTGAGCAGGCTAGTTTTAAAGCCAAAGACTTTCTTTTGCGATAAAGACGAAGCTCCAAAGTGCGCAAGAAAAAGAAGTCTTTATGCTCATTTTGGTTTGTTCAACGAAAGAGACTTTCAAGCCATCTTAACTTTAAAAGCATCTTTGAGGCTTTCAAAACTATGTGAACTTCAATCTATAGCAACGATGATAATATTAATTTTTTATCTCTCTTTTTTTATATAAAAAAAGTATTGATTCTTAAGAAGCATATTTATTTTTTATTTTCGTTCCTCGTTAATTATGGATTTTCATTAATATCTGTCATACAGGAAGAGAAAAAGGGCTTGGATGGTAACGATCTCAAAGTTGCAAAACTCATAAGGATTAAGTTGAGCACATTTGTATTATAAAAAAGCTTTTTGCAACTTAATATCTATCAAACTCATATGAAATAAACTAATTAATTAAATTCAAACAAATAAAGATTATTATAATTTTTTAAAAGCAACAATAACCTATGGTCAAAGTTATGATGATAAAGAACAAAGAGAAATTTGAAACATGCAACGCAAATATGTTACTTAACACAAGTCCATATGAAGCATCATTGTTACTTTCTTACCAAATGAAATATATACATTTAAAAATTTGATTGTATTATTCAATGACCTTTTTTTTGAAAAGGTAGTTTTTTAATTAGATAGAAGTGAAATTTTTTAATAGATTAATATTTTCAAAATAAAAAGAATCACAGAATAAATAAAATTTTAAAATATTAATATAATGTTAATATTAATTTATACTTCTTCATCTAGTAGCTTATACAATTGAAAACCTCCATCACTCACTTCAAATATATACATATATATACACACACAATTTGTAAAATTATGTACATAAATATATACACAGCTCAGTCCGGGTCCCACGGGTTAGGGACAGGGACAGGGCAACCATAGCTAATATTGTATTATTTATATGAAAAAATAATGTTATTTTTCCCCTAGTAACTGGCCCCCTTTTCCCTCTAGGGTTTTGCTCTTGTAAGCCTTTTGACCCTATTGATGGAGTGTGTCGCTGGCTAACTCTTATTGACAACTCTAACATTATGAAATCTAAACAAAAATGGTGGGCACTCAAGCAAAATCTAATTCCCTTGTACAAGGACTAGTTCATAAATATTCACAAACAGAAGAGTGTTTAGTATAAAAGCCAAATTAAAATTCTTAGTTTGCCCTAAAAAATTTCTTCACATCATATACAAGAACAGTTGCAGGAATAGGGCCATAAGAGGGAAAAGTTGAGGGAAAAAAATTATTTTGAACATTAGTCATTTCAAATTGGAGTAAAACTTAAAGAAAAAATCATTTCGAACAAAAAAAACACTCATTCAATTTCCAGGATATCTAACAACCAATTAGTGCAAAATTCTACAGATAAAAAGTATTATAAGCCTTTTCTCTAGGATTCTTTGTCTAGTTTGAGGTTAAATCTAAAAAACAAGGGGAAAATAAAACAACTTTAATTCAAACAAATATAAAATTGAACAAGAACAAAGAGACGAAACTATATATATAACAAAAAATAAATAACAAATTGGAGTTTAAAAGAAATGGGGATCTTGTGAAGATTGCAATTAAAGGAGTTTGCTACACTCACCGAGTAACAACTTTGGCTTCAAATGAAGAGAAGAAAATAAAAGTAGAAAATGTGATCTAAGGAGAAGAGAGGATTTGTGTGAAACGCGGATTAAAGAGTACCAAAGAGAAGGTGGACCTCAACTATTGTGGTTCTTCTATTTATATAGACCAATGCATATCAAGTAAACATTTTTTTGGTGATTAATCAAGTAAAAAACTAATTACAATTTAATATGTGTTAGAATTGGATACGATCAAATTTGGATAAGATCAATTTGATTGCCAAATCCTCATTTATATTTAAATCAATAATGATGTTTCCACAATAGAATTTATTCCGTCTATTCTTATTTATTAGTCAACTTGAACACATTATTATTAGTTGCATAGTGCAGTATTCAATAATACTCCACATAAAGATAGAGATATAATTGATCAAAATATAATTAATACTTTATTTAAAATATAACCAGACAGACAAGTAAGAACACTTTTTTTTTTTCTGAGTGGACTATTAAAAAAAGGAGGAAGTAAGATATTCTTGAATACATAAATGTTTGAGAATAAATCAAAATGTGAGTGTTACCAACATGTTGTCGCATATAGTACACCCTCCATTTTTTTTATCGGTCAAAATTTTGAAAATGACACACAATAGAAAAGTAATTAATATTTTTAATTTTATAAAAATTATTAAGTAATTTTCTTTTATACCCTTATTGGACTTTAGAATCATTGATTATTAATTACATGGTAAATGTGTAAAATAATAAATAAATAAATAAGGTATAATAGAAAAATGAGAATAAAAACTTTCTCTATTTTGAAAATAATAAAGTAAGAAATATGAGAGAGAAAGGAGATAAAGGTATAATAGAAAAATGAGAAAAAAATGCTTTCTCTGTCGAAAACAATATGTAAGTGCTCTATTTATAAGCATATATTAGGCTCACCAACTAGAGTACAAGAGATAAACATAGATCTAACCAACTATATAAGTACAAGATAAAACCTCTACGAGATAAACATTCCTAACAATATAATAGATAACTTGGTTGATATGAACATCCACTAGTTAAATATTTAGAACACTCCCCCTTGGATGTCCATCTCTTCTTTGAGGATGTGCCTCGTTAACACATTAACAAGGAAAATCCACTGGGACAAAACCCTAGTGAAGGAAAAAGAGTACACAATCTTTTGATACGCATGAGATGCTGCCTCATTAAAAACCTTGCCCGAAAAACCCAATGGGACAAAACCATAGGTAAGGAAAAAAGAGTGCAACGCATATTAACCCCCTAAAAAAAATATTCTTCAAAACTTATTGAGCTGAATAATAATTCCATTTGCAATAAGATCTTCATGTGCTTTTACAAATAGTACAAGACCCGAACGTATACGAATGAAGGAACGGGGGATACAAGTACCATCTCTTGAGATGGCTGAACCCCACCATTGGGAGGGTCACCTGAAAACATAAAACTAAGATCAATAATGCGTAAAGAGAATCAGGTGAACGCCAAAATAGCAAAATGCAGACAACATACTTTGACTATGAGTAACACGACGATGTTTGGTTTGAGGACCTACCGTAGTGACTCCCCCAACAACAGTAGCATGAGGGATAGATGTCTTCTGCGCCATGCAGGGTAGCACCCCAACTTGAGTAGGCTGATCAGAAAATCCTGTGGTAGCTTCCGGGACAGGATTTGAGGTGGTAGCCTTCCCTTTTCCTTTGGCATCTCGCTTGGAGGCACGTTTAGCAAAGTTAGCCATGATCTTAGCTGTATCAAAAAGACAAACATAGAATTAGAATAACAAGGAAATCTAAACCCATAATATAAACAGAAAATGGGATACAAAGTCATACATAAACAAGCCGCTTAGTTGCAACGAGGAGCTCTCAATACATCTCTGCAATGAATGGGAATCCCACCCTCCTTAACGAAACTGCATAGCTTCTGAAATGTTTCTTGGTTCCCTTCTTCTAACAAGCCGAACTGTAATTTGGTAATAGATATCGACATTTTATAAAGAGGAAAAAGGGGCTTTTTGTCCGGACCCATCCAAAAGGGGACGGAATGGCTATGCCGCCGTGGAACCACTTTGACATAGTAACCCCAGTGCACCTTAAATGAGTCTTCAAAAGGGGTGAAGAGATTGGGAATCTCGGTTTGATGGTGTAGAGACACCCAAGACCTTTTCCCACCGCGATAGGCACCAAATAAATAAAGAAAAAGGGTAGAGGAATATGTCCAATTGTTAGCCCAATGGAAAACTTCAAACGCTTGCAGAAAACCCTAGCCATTGAGATGGAGTTGGGTAGGAGCGAGATGTAAATTATGGAGAACTTTTATTTGAAAGTCGGAAAAAAGAAAACGAATCCTAAGTTGTTCCCATAAGAATTCAAACATCATAATGTAAGAAGTCTCACCCTCGCTGGCAGGAGTGCATATCCTCTCGTTCTTTCCTGGGATCTCCAGTTTATAATCACTAGAAGGATCTGTCTTGGTGTTGGCATCGGTCGAGTTAGGACCAAAATGAAAGCATTTTTTCAATGCTTCTCTACTTGTTTAAGCTGCGCATTGTAGTAATAGAGCACTCTTCCTTGATGATATTGGTAGGAGCCCATAGAAATAGCTCATAGGTCTTCAAGTTTATCCATTCAAGACGACACTCAATTGGAGGCTTCGAAGTACTGGGACCCTCGCCTCCTTTAGTTGAAGGCCCGAGATTGTTCACATCTCCAACTGGGTTCGAAAGATTTTGGAATGATCTCGGAATGCTCGTATCTTCTTAAACATGAGCTTCTTTTCCGAATGATCCATATCTACATTATTACAGGAAGCTGAGCCAAAATTAGAGCAAGATGAGGGGCAATAAGGAGGATCGAATTCAGAGTCAAGTGAATGTAATATAGAAGACGAAGGAATTTCATAATTTTTCGAGATACCCCCGGATCCTGAGACTCTTTGGTTTCCTACATGGCCGGTAGGACAACAGGAACAACGAGTTTGGAACCCGAAGTTCAGAATCTTGTTCGTCAAAAAGATTAGTTTTGGAGCTATGTTCATCAGGAAGATTGGTTGAAGCAAGTTGGAGAGCAAAGGGTTCAGGGTTTAAGGTCCCGAAAGAACCACTCACATTTTGGGTCACGGATTCACCGCTCTCAGTCTTTAATGGGTAGAACCAAATATTCAAAGATTCAGAATAATTGGGATATGCAATGGAAAGCGTACCTCGAATGACGTGTGAATCAATGGAGAACAATGGTTTTGGATTTCTCCTCGCAATAGTGGCAAGCATTTTAGAATCATTTGAATCTGAAGAAGAAACATTTGACAATACGATGATGTTATCGGCCATTATGGAAAGGGGGAAACTAGACAAAAGAAAAAAAACTAAATCCTAAAAGCAAAGAAGAACAAAGCAAGATAATCAAAAGAGTCAACAAGGATCAAACAGTAAAAGAAAAAAAGAGCAAGAAACAGAGGAAGACGATGAATTACTTGATAGTGAGCAAGAACGAGGAAATGGAATGCAAGGTTGGAAATAGCTTTCTTTGAACAGAAGTCTGTGACCTCGTGGCCGAGAACCGATGCAACAGGGGCGGAAGCTTGTTAAAGAAGATTAGAAGTTCGCAGAGGTTTTGGGAAAGCAAGAAGAGCGCGAATGAGCAATTGTTTTTTTGATTTCCACAAGTAAGACCCGCAGTAAGGTACGTATTCAGTCTATTATAAGATATAACCCTAATTCCACTACTGACTTAGAGCGTCAGAGTCCTTGTAGGTGCACCTCCACCACCGTCGGAGCGAAGGCATTGGAGCTGTGGCCTTTCAGCCCTCCCGGTGGGAGTCCGTTCTAGATCTCCATCTATCCCCGAAAGGTTAGATCACAATAGAATGCATCCAAAAAAAAAACAATGAAGGTTTTTTATTTTTCTTGTCATCAAACGGTCATTCGGGTAGAGATTGTCAATAAAAATGGAAACGGACAAATCAACCAAACTACAATAAAACTTTGAATTTGAGAAAAAAAAAACATTATTTTTTATTTTCGTTCAATGTTTTGTTATCGGCCAAACACACTCAAACTACAATAAATCTCTTCCTAAATCTACACCATTGGAGATCAAACACCACACCTTGAGTTCCAAGAATTCCACCTTATCCCACCTCCTAATGCCATTTGAGCTACAAGCTCTTGACATTCAATCTTTTATCATGTTGTTTGAGCTATCAGATAAAAGTCAATTTTTTATAGGCAAATGAACACTTATAAGGATTTGAATCAGGGAGTTATTAAACTTCACTCCCCAACCATCAAATCGATTGAGTATCAAATAAATGTTAGTTCAAAAAAAATTGATTTTAAAGGTTAAACTTATGATTCAATAAAGACATCATTTTTATTCAATTAAACAAACATCTATTTAATTCAATTCAAAGTTTAGTGAACAAAAATATAAAAACACACTAAACTTGTCCCACTTAAACTTATTACCCAACTAATAACTCCAGTGGGTAGAAGTGCTTCACAAATTTTGCATGCAACAAACATATTTTCCAATTGATAACTAGGTCTAGCTTATGGCCCAAGCAGCCCAAGCAAGGGCTTTAGGCCCCCAAGAAAAAAAGCACCAATTTTTTTTTAGTATTAATATACCTCTCATAAAAAATTAATTGTAAAATCATATTTGAAAATAAATTTGATTTAAATATTATAAGTGACTATTATAGCTTTGTATTGATCCTACAAATAACATTAATGAGCAACAACTTTTTCCAAAAAAATCATAATTTTGTTTAAAAAACAAGATTGAATAGTTAATAACTAAAGAAACCAAAATGTTTTTCTTTTTATCTCTATTCTGTTACTATTCAATTCTAGTTTCGGTCTATTTTTTTTCTCCGCGTCTCTGACTTCTCATATATTCTTTGGTTTCTTATTGAACTTGAATATTGCTTCACAACTTCACTTTGACACATCAGCCATTCAGCCAATACCCATTATTTGGCTTTATAGTGTGCTTTGTCCTCAACTTCCCAGAAGGTCACCCATCAAAGAATTGCTCCAGGTCAAGCACGCTTACCCATGGAGTTCTTAAGGGATAGGCTACTGAAAAGTAAATGTATTTTCTTGTTATGAATAGTCCAAATCAAATCCTTTAAGCTATCCTCAACTATATAGTCCCATACCTATATAGTTTTTGAATCTCTTTTATTTCGGTGTATGTTTGATTCATTCCTGTGTCCCTCCCTCTTAGAAACCTTGTCAAGAGCCTCTCATTCTCTGTCCCACATGCACCGGCGATCACTCCCCGCCCTCATCAGCGGCCAGGATGTCACATGATATTGCAACTATCAGTTATATGCAAAACAAGTTTGGGTCCTGAGACGAAGGAATTTCATAATTTTTCGAGATACCCCCGGGATCCTGAGACTCTTTGGGTCCCTACATGGCCGGTAGGACTGCAGAAATAACCAAGTTTGGAACCTGACACTCAGAATCTTGTCCGTCAAAAAGATTAGTTTTGGAGCTATGTTCATTAGGAAGACTGGTTAAAGCAAGTTGAAAAGAAAATGGTTCAGGGTTTATGGTCCCAAAATAACAACTCACATTTTGGGTCACAGTTTAGAACCAAAGATTCAAAGATTCGGAATAATAAGGATTTACAATGGAAAGCGTACCTTGAATGACGTCCGAATCAATGGGGAGCAATGGTTTTGGATTTCTACTCGCAATAGTGCCAAGAATTTTAGAATCATTTGAATTAGAAGAAGAAGCAATTGACAATACGATAATGTTATCGGCCATTACGGAAAGGGAGAAACTAGACAAAAGAAAAAAACTAAACCCTAAAAGCAAAGAAGAACAAAGGAAGATAATGAAAAGGGTCAAAAAGGATCAAACAGTAAAAGAAAGAAAGAGCAAGAAAAAGTGGAAGACGATGAATTACTTGATATTGAGAAAGAACGAGGAAATGGAATGCAAAGCTAGAAATAGCTTTCCTTGAACCGAAGTCTGTTACCTTTTCGCAGAGAACCGATGCAACAGGGGTGGAAGCTTGTTGAAGAAGATGAGAAGTTCGCAGAGGTTTTCGGGAAGCAAGAAGAGCGCAAATGAGCAAATGATTTTTTGATTTCCACAAGTAAGAGAACAATCGTAACTCATGAAAAGGTAAAGTGAAAACTATCGTATCACATTAATGGGAGTGGGGCCCAAGACTGGGCATAATTATCGTGCACGTTACTTGATGAAGGCGCGTGCATGGTACGCTAGGACAATCGTTAACCCGTCAACGATGTCAGATAGTAGTAGAGATTGAGCAACATTGACAATTGGTACAAGTCCGACATGAAAGGCAAGATCACAGACTTACCAAAAGGTAACTCAACGACATGGGGGGCAACTGACCAGAATCAGAGTATCTCGGTCTCCTGTATCCATGTTGGACCAAGCATGACCAAGGCAATTCGGGTACCATGCTGGGATCTTTCCGGGATACCCAGTGACTCTCAAGAGACCAAACCAATGATGGGCTTGGCTGAGACACTATGTCCAGGGCCCAATACGACCTGCAGTCAACCCTAATGCTCCTCTATAAATACACATTTAAATACATCATGCAAGGTACGTATTCACTCTATTATAAGATATAACCCTAATTCCACTAGTGAATTAGAGCGTCGGAGTCCTTGCAGGTGCACCGCCGCCGCCGTCAGAGTGAAGGCATTGGAGCTGCGGCCATTCAACCATCCTGGTAGGAGTCTGTTCTAGATCACCTCCTATCTCCGCTGGGTTAGATCACAACAGAATTTATCCAAAAAAAAAATACAATGAAGGTTTTTTATTTTTCTTGTCATCAAACAGTCATTCGGTTGGAGATTTTCAATAAAAATGGAAACGGACAAATCCACCAACTACCTTGTGTAGCTTTATAATCCAAAACTTTGAATTTGAGAAAAAAAACATTATTTTTTCTTTCCGTTCAATTTTTTTTTTATCTGTCAAACACACACACAAACTACAATAAATCTCCTCCTAAATCTACACCATTGGAGATGAAACCCCACACCTTGCGTTCCAAGAATTCCACCTTATCCCACCTCCTAATGCCATTTGAGCTGCAAATTCGTGACATTCAATCTTTTATCATGATGTTTGAGCTATAAGATAAAAGTAAATTTCTTTTTATAGGAAAATGAACACTTATAAGGATTTGAATCAGGGAGTTATTAAACTTCACTCCCCAACCATCAAATCGATTGAGTAACAAATAAATGTTATTTCAAAAGAAATTTGATTTTAAAGGTTAAACTTATGATTCAATAAACACATCATTTTTATTCAATTAAACAAACATCTATTTCATTCAATTCAAAGTTTTGTGAACAAAAATATAAAAACACACTAAATTTGTCCCACTTAAACTTATTACAAAACTACTAACTCCAGTGGGTAGCAGTGCTTCACAAATTTGGCATGCAACAAACATATTTTCCAATCGATAACTAGGGTTGGCTTAAGGCCCAAGTAGCCCAAGCAAGGGCTTTAGGCCGCCAACAAAAAAAGAGCCAATTTTTTTTAGTATTAATATACCTCTAATAAAAATTTAATTGTAAAATCATATTTGAAAATAAATTTCATTTAATATATTATAAGTGACTTTTATAGCTGTGTATTGATCCTACAAATAACATTAATGAGCAACAAATTTTTCCAAATAAATCATAATTTTGTTTAAAAAAAGATTGAATAGTTAATAACCAAAGAAACCAAAATGTTTTTCTTTTATCTCTATTCTCTTACTATTCAATTCTAATTTCGGTCTATTTTTTTCTCTCCCTATCTCTGACTTCTCATATATTCTTTGGTTTCTTATTAAACTTGAATATTGCTTCACAACTTCAATTTGACACATCAGCCATTCAGCCAATACCCATTATTTGGCTTTCCGTGTGCTTTGTGCTCAACTTGCCAGAAGGTCACCCATTCAAGAAATGCTCCAGGACAAGCACGCTTAACCATAGAGTTCTTAAGGGATAAGGTACCGAATAGTAAATGTATTTTCTTGTTATGGATAGTCCAAATCAAATCCTTTAAACTATCCTCAACTATATAGTTCCATACCTAGGCAGTCTTAGAATCCCTCTCATTCTGGTGTATGTTTCATTCATTCTTCTAACCCTCCCTCTTTGAATCCTTGTCAGGAGCCTCTCCTTCTCTGTCGGTTGTGCACCGGCAATCACTCCCCACCCTCATCAATGCCCGAGATGTCACGTGATATTGCAACCGTTAGTTATATGCAAAACATAAAACTGAGTAACCCTCGGTTCAAAAAACCTTTTTTACAATATTGCAGCCAGTCTATTTGTAACATCCCCAAAATTGAGTTTTCATGTAGAATGCAAGATCGCTATTAGTCTCTCAAATTTAATTACATTCTAGTCCTTGTAGTTTATTCCATTTTGAATTGATGAGCACTTTCTACTAAATTCTATATAGCCAAGGACTTAGGTGCAATTTTTTTTAATAATTAGTTTCTTTTTCTTTTTCCCCCTTTGAGTTCCCTTCATCGCGTTTGCGCTTCCAAGAAACCTGTTTACTTACCGCTACTGCGGCCAAAGATTGTTCGGCCAATTGGCAAGCTTGGATAAGAGTCTGATACTCCCAGATTCGTTGCGTAATCACCAACTTCCTCACTTCTGGCCTAAGTCCTTGCTGAAACGTCTTGGACTTCAAAGCTTCATTCGGTTGATTATGAATGTTGTTAGAGAATCAAGCAAAACTTTCAAACTTGGCCACATATTCATCCACTATCATATATCCTTGTTGCAAGGTGAGGAACTCGACTTCCTTCTGATCTTTCAAATTCATAGGGAAGTACTTATTCAAGAAGAGCATCTTGAACTAGTCCCTAGTCAGGTGACCTCTGTTTACTTCCATATTCTCCGATATCTTTTCCACAACTGTGTGACTTCTCCTCTAAGCCTATAAGTAGCCAAATCCACCTTATCTTGGTTAGGAACTCTCGTTACTCAAAAGATTTCCTCTAGTTCGCCAAGCCACTCCTCGAATAACATGGGGTCATGTCCTCTGAGGAAGGTAGGCGGGTCATTCCTTCAGAAACTTTGATATCGGTCTTCATGTCCTTGGGCTTCCATCATGTGGGTCATGGCTTGTGCCATTTGTTGCACAAGCAACGAATCAGTTAGAGGCGAACTGGTGTTTGAATGGGGCCTTCCGAGAGATCTTCCAGCATGTCTTCCTACGTACCACACACCACATTGAGTTGATTAGGCTCAAGACAATGAATCGTACATAGAATAACACATTAGATTAATACAAGACTTTATCTCTCTAGACTCTACTTAGTTACATTATTTAGATACCACATGATTAAACTGCTCTGATAACATAAAATGTAACACCTTAATTTGTAAGACCATATTTTTTAAGACATAGAGTATTTAGTCATACATCTATAATTATAGATATTTGCCCCTAAGGGTCTTAGTCTCAAAACAAAACTAGTTTAGTACAAATCCAAAGAGGTACATTTCCGTCTCAGGTAGTCAAATTAGGTACGAAATAAAAGAGAAATGACTACCTAATTTATCACAAAATAGCTTTCAAACTAAATTCTAAATCTTCTTCATCCTCGTCACCTGCAATATTGCAAGCGTTAGTTATATGCAAAACATATATAACCGATTAACCCTCGGATCATAAAATAATTTTTACAAGCAGTCAGTCTAACTGGAAAATCTAACTAAATTATCTAAAACTCTTATTCAACGTTTAAAATCTAAATCAATTTAATTTTACGTGATAATTTTGTTGGAAGTCATTTGTCATTACTAAAATCCCAATTATGGAAGCTTTTAGAACTTTCACCATAACGTAAGTTATAGTGGTTGGATTTGATTGAAACTTGTTGCATTACAAAGCTACAAAAATTTCCTCAGAAGCAAATTCAATCATATACTGTGACTCAAATCATACATTAACATTCAGACAAGCTGACCCAATCCAAAAGTTTTAAATATAGACAAATCTCATTGCAAGAATTTTTATCCAGCCAACTACTTGCCCAAACATCATGAAACTTTTATAGGACATGGCTAACTCACTAAGGATTCACCATAAAAATTTGGACATTCAAATTCAAATGTTATAAGTTGCAGTAAATTCGTGAATACCTTTGATAGACCTTAAATTCGTGAGCACTCTTAATTCCAAAATTCACCAAAATTTGTATAGATCTTAATAAATTATGAAATTTAATTCTGGAACTCATAACACATGATTTGAAGATCATAACAAATTTCAAGCCTATTCATCAAAGGAATCCAATGATATGAATTTTTCAATGAGCACCAATTCCAAGTATTTCAATACTGACATATTTAGGTCATAACTAGAGTTGTATATATCCATATAAAGTGAAAACAAAGTCATTTGAAAGATAAAACGACTCTCAAAAACTCATGTGAAGAAAATAAAACCCATTTCTATCAATATCACTATCAAAAATTGATTCGTGTAACAGAGAAATACGTTCAACAAAACAGACACTTCAATATTGACACTATCTCAGTAATTGGGCCATAACTAGTGTTGTAGATCTCCGAAATGAGTGAAAGTAAAAGCATTTGAAGTATAATAGGATTCTAGGAAATTCTTATGAAGACAACAAAACCCAGTTCGGTCAATATCACAGTAAAAAGTAGATATGTTTAACAGAGAAGTACATTCAACAAAACAGACACTTCAATATTGCCCATATAACAATAATTTGACCATAACTAGAGTTATAGACCTCCAAATTGATTGAAACCAAATACATTTGAAAGATAACAGAATTCTATACAACTCATTTGAAGACCATAACGAGAATATCGGAGAGGAAGACAGTCCAAAATCCATTACAATGTCACGGCAGAATCATTAGGAAATTAAAAAAAATCCCACATGCATGATCTCAAACATACAACTAAAATCTCAACAATCAAAATCACCACATGCATGGCCACAATATCACAATTACCAGCATCAATTATTCTATTTGGGGTTTTGTTTGAGGTTACCATGAATTCCAAACATACTTGTTGAGCCCTCTAGTTTGATGATCATGAGAAATTTTGGTGGCATGGTCAAATGTTCTTTGAGCAAGCTAGTGTGTGTGTTTATGAAACTTTGGAGATTGGCTCTAGAGTAATGGAGATGAGTGGCATATGGAGTGAATTGGGAGTAAGATTATGTGTTATTTTCCTCGATGATAGGTTGGAGAGGAGAGCAAGTGTGTACGGATTAAAAATTTGGAAAATAAGAAATGATTATAGGACATGTAGGATTAGTTTGAGGAGAGAAACATAGAGTAGTTTGAGGAGGGAAACATGGAAACTTGTTTCCTTGAAGTGACTGAATGCATTTGGATAAGAGGGTGAGCTAGTGTTTGAGTGGGGGTTGGGGTAGAGTAGTTGGTGTGAGCACAAAGCAAGTTATAAAATAAATGCACCTAAGTCCTTGAATATATAGAATTTAATAGAAAGTCCAAATTAATTCAAAATGGAATAAACTACAAGGACAAGAATGCAATTAAATTTGAGAGACTAATAGCGATCTCGCATTCTACATGAAAACTCAATTTTGGGGATGTTACAATTAGGCTGGCTGCAATGTTGTAAAAATTGTTTTATGAACCGAGGGTTACTCAGTTTTATGTTTTGCATATAACTGACGGTTACAATATTGCAAGTGACAAGGATGAAGAAGAAGATTTTAGCGCTTGAAGAATTTAGTTAGAATTCTATTTTGTGATAAACTAGGTAGTCATTTCCCTTTCATTTCGTACCTAATTAGACTACCTGAGTCAGAGATGTACCTCTCTGGATTTGTACTACACTTGTTTTATTTTGGGACTAAGTCCCTTTGGGGCCAATATGTATAATTAAAGATGTATGACTATGAAGTGTTTTATCTTCCGTTGAATACTCTATGTCTTAACTAAAATGTTCTTAAAAATTAAGCTATTACATTTTATGGTATTAGAGCAGTTTGATCCTAACCGAACTATGGTATCAGAATAATGTAAGTAGAGTCCAGAGAGATAAAGTCCTGTCATAACTTGATGTGCTATTCTGTGTATGATTCATTGTAATGAGCCTGATCAACTCTATGTGGTGTGTTGTATGTAGGAAGACATGGTCGCCACTTGTGCAACAAATGGCACAAGCCATTACTCGCATGATGGAAGCCCAAGGACGTGAAGACCGATATCAAAGTTTCTGAAGGCATGATCCTCCTACCTTCCTCAGAGGACATGACCCCATGGTACTCGAGGAGTGGCTTAGCCAACTAGATGAAACCTTTCGAGTGGTCAGAGCCCTTGACAAAGATAAGGTGGATTTGGCTACTTATAGGCTTCATGGAGAAGCGACACAGTGGTGGAAAAGATACCGGGAGAATATGGAACCAAATGGAGGTCACCTGACTTGGGATGAATTCAAGACGCTCTTCTTGAATAAGTACTTCCCTATGAATGTTAAAGATTAGAAGGAAGTGGAGTTCCTCACCCTGCAACAAGGAGATATGACCGTGGATGAAAATGCTGCTAAGTTTTAGAGTTTGGCTCAATTCTCTAACAACTTTCACAATCAACCGTATTAAGCTACAAAGTCCAATAGGTTTAAGCAAGGACTTAGGTCGAAAGTGAGGAATTTGGTAATTGTGCAACGAATCCGGGAGTATCAGACTCTTATCCAAGCTTTCCAATTGGTCGAACAATCTTTGGCCGTGGTGGCGGCAAGTAAACAGGTTTCTTGGAAGCGTAAATGGGATGAAGGGAACTCAAAGGGGGCAAGAGGAAAAGAAATGGATTATAAGGGCAAGAGAACTTTTCAACCATGCAAGACGTGTGGGAAGATGCATAGGGGTGAATGCTACATAAACAAAGGGGTATACTTTACATTTCAGAAACTAGGACATATGAGTTGGCAATGCCCAACTAAAGGCAAGACAACTGATAATGCCAAGAAGTATCCGGTGAGGGGTAGAGTATACATACTATATGTAGAAGAAGTTGACAACTCAAAGAACCTTATCCAAGTTACGGGTCAAATAAACACTAAGCCTGTTAACATTTTGTTGGACTTGGGTGCAACTCACTCATTTATTTCTTTGGATTGTGCAAAAGGAGTGTATTTCCCTATTTCCAGAATTCCCTACGATGTTTTAGTCTCAACCCCCTCTAAAAATAAAATTAGCACTACGTCTTATCGGAACTAATTTGATGATAAAAATCTATCAAGAATTAAATTAATAATGAATTTATCTGTATAACATATTAATTAAATAATTAGATGTGTAATTTCTAATGTTGTTAATTTTTGAGGTACTTATTTCATATCAGTGTAAATCGTTAAAAGTTAATTTTTAAGTCTTCTGAATCTTTAAGGGCCTAATTTAATATCGAAACAATAACAAAGATTAAATTAGGCATCACTGAATTTTTATAACTTAATAATTAAATTATCAGATTAGTAATTTGTAACTTGGTAAATTTCAAAGAGATAAATTTTATATTAGTTTAAATCATTAAGAACTAATTGTCAAGAAAATTTTAAAGTCTTATAAATATTTTTGGGACTAATTTGATATCAAAACTATAATAGGAGCTAAATTAGTTATTTCTGAATTTTTATAACAATAATTAAATATATATTTACATAGGTAAATATTAATAATTTTTATAACAAATTTCACATCTATATGTGTTGATGGTTATATTTTATTCTCATGCTTAAATAATGCACTAGTACAAAAATAGTATTCAACATCCTCTTTTCCATCAGTTTTGGAATATGCGATTGAAAAATTTGCGCAATGGCAATGTTGAAATTTTTGCTAACTTATTCAAATCAGTTGTAACAATAACCGTATGCAAAAGTGACAAAAAAATATATAACATCTCCCTTTCCAATCAGTTTTGGAACACACCATTAAAAATATAATGCGGTGGCAATTTTGTAATATTTGCTAACTTATTCCAATCAGTTAAAATGTTAATTGATGGGAAAATTATTAAAGTTTATACTCAAAACGTTAAAATTTTGTTAAAATGTTATCTGATGGGAAAATTATTAAAGTTTATACTCAAAACATTAAAATTTTAACTTATTCCAATAAGTTCTTCCTATCGTACACTTGTGAGAAACTCGCGCTGCTCAATCTTCCGTCAGAAAACCTCACGTCCTATCTAGCCACCGCTGCCATGCTGATAGAGTAGGTTAGGGATGACTCCGAGAACCTAGGAGAGGTAGGGAAACTCAACCGAGAAGAGAATCCGAACACGATAAAGGAGAAGGAAGATTAGAGAACAAAGGAAAAAGATTCTGAATATTTTCATTGATATTTGAATTATGGTTTATAACCCTTATTTATACAAAAGGTAACTGACATAACTAACTCCTTAAACACAGGCCTAATCAGCAAAACTGAGTTGTTACATTATTATTAATAAATTACTAATAAGTCCTCCCTGACTTATTAACAATTTGTTACAAATTGCTTACTCCTCCTTATCCCTATCAACACCCTCCTCCTAAACAATCCTTGTCTTCAAGGATTAAAAGAAGGGTACTTCTTCTTCAAATCATAGTACGACTCCCAGGTTGCGTCCTTTGGTAGTTGGTGCTTCCATTTAACCAAAACCTTTGTTACTGCACGACCATGGCGTTTTACTGTCATTCTGTCCAAGATACTCTCTGGGTCCTTTGAAATCTGCAGCATTTCTGTTTGATCAGGTATTGAAGTAGATGGTGGGACCTCTCCAATGTGTTTCTTAAGTTGAGAAATGTGAAAGGCATTCTGAATTTTGGATTTTGCAGGTAGAGCAAGCTTATATGCTACTTGTCCTATTCTTTCCAAGACACGAAAAAGTCCATAATACTTACGTGATATCTTTGTGTTCTGTAGCAAATGTTTTGTCTGTTCTCTTTCTATCTACAATTTGTTTCATTTTGTTCTGAGCTCGTTGTAGATGAAACTTCAGAAGCTTTAGCATTTCCTCCCTTCTCATTACGCTCCTATCAACAACATCCAACTTAGAACTTCCCACCCAGTATGGTAGAAACGCGGGTGAGGTTGTCCATAAACAATCTCAAATGGGGTAGCCTGGATAGCAGTATGATAGGCGGTTTTGTACCACCATTCAACAAGGGGAAGCCACTTGAACCAAGTCGTAGGTTTGTTAGAACACATGCAGCGCATGTATGTCTCCAGGGATCTGTTCACCACCTCTGCTTGACCATTAATTTGAGGATGGTAAGCAGAAGATAGCCTAACATCCACCCCTTGTAACTGCATAAACTGTTTCCAAAATCTGCTAACAAATAATGGATCACGATCACTAGTGATCCAGTCTGGAAAACCATGTAATTTAAACACATTGTCAAAGAAGACCTAAGCTACATCACTTGCAGTGTAAGGATGTTTGAGACCCATAAAGTGTGCTGCTTTGCTTAGTCTATCCACTACAACTAAAATGACTTGCCTACCTTTGGATAATGGTAACCCCTCAATGAAGTCCATATTTATATGCTGCCAAATCTGATTAGGAATAGGTAGTGGTTGAAGTAATCCAAGATATGTTGAGGTATCATACTTGCGTTGCTAACATGTTTGACATTGTTGAACGAATGATTGGATATCCTTCCTCATTCCACGCGAATATATTATTGATTTAGCCCTTTGAATGGTAGCATTTTTCCCTGAATGACCACCAGCTGGTGTAGTATGGAGCCATTCCATGATCTTTTTCCTAAGACCCAGGTCCCTTCCAATCACCAATCTCTGTTTCCTTCGAAGTTCCCCATCGCAGTAAGTGTAGTGTCTGTGTAGTAGGGGATTTGCTTGAAGATCCTTGATGATGTTCTGCAATGATGTGTCTAATTCCAAACTCTTCTTTATTTCAGTCACCTACTATGTGTCCAATGAACAAAAGATGTGTGTAATTCCAAGTCTTCCTTCCTTGACAAAGCATAGATTGTGTTGTCAAATTCCATCAGTTTCACTAACCACTCCTGTTGAAATTGTGTTGTCAAACGCTGGTCCAAAATGTATTTTAAGCTTATGTGATTTGTTCTAATGATAATAGGCTTGTTCAACAGGTAATGTCTGCTATTGTTTGTTTAATGCTCTATTGATAAAAGCAATTTGATGATGCTCCTGCATAAGGACACCACCTATCCCAATGCCTCATGCATCCACTTCCACAAAAAAGGTTTTATTAAAATCTCGAAGAGCCAGAATAGGTGTGTTGATCAGCATATCCTTCAATGTTTGAAAAGTTGTTTGAGCTTCTACTATCCTTGCAAAATTGTCCTTCTTCAACAAATTAGTGAGAGGTTTGGCAATGGAACCATACCCTTTCACAAAATTCTTGTAATATCGTTCAAGGACTAAAAATCCTTGAAGCTGCTTGAGAGTTGTTGGTAATGTCCAATTCTTCATAGCA
This sequence comes from Cyamopsis tetragonoloba, assembly GCA_037177725.1. Taxonomy (NCBI): domain Eukaryota; kingdom Viridiplantae; phylum Streptophyta; class Magnoliopsida; order Fabales; family Fabaceae; genus Cyamopsis; species Cyamopsis tetragonoloba. The sequence goes on along the minus strand of CM074125.1, from coordinate 32,128,914 downwards.
TCAATCTTTGAAGGATTCGTGGACACTCCTTCTGCAGAGATGAAATGCCCCAAGTTTTCTACTCTGGAAACAGCAAAGAAACATTTAGATTTCCTAGCAAATAGTTTGTGAAATCTCATTGTCTCAAGTACATGCTTAAGGTGAACCAAATGGTCACCTAATGAAGGACTATATATGAGAATGTCATCAAAGAAAACAAGAAAAAATATCCTTAAGTATTTCTGAAATATTGTATTCATCAATCCTTGGAAGGTAGATGGAGCATTGGTTAAGCCAAAAGGCATTACCAAACACTCATAATGACCCATGAGTTTTGAAAGCTGTTTTATGAACATCATTAGGATGCATGCGCACTTGATTGTAACCAGATCTTAAATCAGTTTTGGAAAAGATGCAAGAGCCATGAAGTTCATCTAACAAATCATCTACCAAAGGAATAGGAAACATATCTTTGATAGTGATTTTGTTGAGATCTCTATAATCAACAGAAAGTCTCCAAGAGCAATCCTTTTTTCCAACAAAACCACAGGGCTTGCATAAGGATTAGTGCTAGCTTGTATGATTCCTGACTTGAGATATTCTTTCACTACTCCATCAATGACATCCTTCTGCTATTTAGCATATCTGTAAGGTTTCCTATTAACAGGATTGCTACCCGAGAGTAATGGAATTTGGTGATCATGGTTGGGTCTGTGACGACATAACTCAAATGGTTCTTGAAAAAGATCATCATAATGTAAAAGGAGAGAAGACACAACAGCATCAGATGTGGAATTGAGTACATGTGTTGTTAAGAAATGCAGCAATGAATTTTCTTGTGTGCATAACTGCAGCATTGACAAATGAACTCCTCCCTGTAATGTTTTTCCTAGTTCTTGCCTCTTTACTGTTTTCAAATGTCGGGTAGAAGCACCTCTAAGCACATGCCTCCTACCCTGCACAAAAAATTGCATACTTAGTTTGTCAAAATTCCAAGTAATATCCCTTAAGGTGACTAACCATTCTATACCAAGAACCAAGTCACAACAACTTAAAGGAATTAAAGGCATATCACAATAGAATTCAGTATGCTGAATGTTCCATTCGAAGTTCTTCACAATGGCAGAAATTTGTAATTTATTGCCATGTACAACCACAACACTCATAGCATCCACATCCTCAATCCTGTAGCCAAGCCTTTTAGCCACATCAATGTCCATAAAGTTGTGTGCTGCCACTGTCAATGAGAATATGCAGGGGGCGCTTTTGACAAAACCCAGTGACCCTCATTGTTGTGAAATTAGGAACACCAACTAAAATCTATGGTTCGCCAAGGTTTGGTGGATCCTGGGTAGACTCCTCCTGAACAAGTTCCTCTTCCTCAACTGGATCATCAATTTCAAGCACGTGAATTTGCAACTTCTTATGTATACCACTATGTCCTGGTGTTTAAGCCTCATCACAAAAATAACAAAGGCCTTTAGACCGTATTTCTGCCATAAATGCAGGTGTTAAACTCTTATAGGGGCGCCTATTATAAGAGTCAATAGATGCAGAAGAAGATACAACAGGTGCACATAAAGGTGTTGGAAGAATTCCATTGGAGTTAGCTGAAGATTTCACTGGTTTGGGGACCCATGCTGCTGGTTTAGATTGAGAGCTTAAAGCCTCATACATCTTGGTCAGAGAAAACGCGCGTCTCGCCTAATCTGGTTGAAACATATGAACTATCATCTTGACATCCTTCTTAAGCCCACCAAAGAAATAGCTTAAGGTGTATTCCTCACACAATTCAAGCCGAGAAACAAAGACATCAAAAGCCTCATGGTATTTTGTGACAGATCCTTGCTGCCTAAGATTCAGTAGCTCTGCCATAGGTTCATCGCAAACAGAACCAAACCTACCCATCAACATCATTGCATACTCTTTCCAAGAAGGTTAAGAATGACCAGTCAGAGATTTCGTGAAGGCCATATGCCATTGCAGCGCTTTGCCTTAAGATGAACAAGAGCTAAACGACCTTTAACTTCCTTGGGAGTATTATCAATCAAGAAGTAATTCTTACATTGATATATCCATTGATTAACGTTTTCATAATTGAATGTGGGAAATAAATGCGCGCAAGCCTAGTACCACAAGAATAATGTTGGTGCCATGCGATTCCTCGCGAAAGGAATTCCGCATAGGGAGCTCCAGGTTCGTAGGCCCAGGTTGATTCTTGCTCCAATCTTGAAGTGTTTGTAACATGGATTCTTGCATTTTTTGCTGAAACAACACATCAAACTCAATAAACTTTGCATCCAAATGCGCTGATAGCTTGCCCTCCAAACTTTCCTCTAAATCTTTCATAGGTTGTTGGCTGCGCGTAGAGTTCGCCATGGAAGGTAAGGGCTGATACCACTTGATAGAGTAGGTTAGGGTTGGCTCCGAGAACCTAGGAGAGGTAGGGAAACTCAACCGAGAAGAGAATTCGAACACGATGAAGGAGAAGGAAGATTACAAAATAGAGGAAAAAGATACTGAATCTTTTCATTGAGATTTGAATTATGGTTTATAACCCTTATTTATACAAAATGTAACTGACATAACTAACTCCTTAAACACAGGCCTAATCAGCAAAACTGAGTTGTTACATTATTAATAAATTGCTAATAAGTCCTCCCTGACTTATTATCAATTTGTTACAAATTGCTTACTCCTCCTTAGTCCATATCACACGCCGTACTACCACCGTTGCCACGTCGTCCAGCCAATGTTGGTACGCTGTCCAGCCACTGTTGCCACACCATCGCGCCCTACGCTATCACGGTTCTTACACAGTCCAGCCACTGTCACGCCACCGTTGGTGAGCCTATGTTTCAATTTCTCTCGCTGTTTTTCTCGCTGAATCAACTAAATTATTTGTCTGTTTTGCTTCGGTACTCAACTAGAGAGGGTTGGTTTTGGATTGTTTGGTTGATTTAGGAATTTTGAGGTGTTGCTTGCTATGTGTTTGATAAAATGCCTGTACTAAAAAGTAGTCTATTGATTATGAAATTACTTCTTTGCTTTGCTCCTCGTTAAAGGAATCATATATATGCATAATTAATAACTCTTAAAATTTTTTATCCTCTTGGTTGATGGTATTTTATTTTTGCACATCTAAATGCATATGTATAAATATCCAGGTGAGGGAGTTTTTTAAAGATGAGACAATCCTTGTATCAGGTACCTTCAAGATATTCAACAGTTCAAAATTGGAAATAAAAGTTGTCTATCACGTGCTCTGTTACTAGATATTTGATCTTAATGGTGAACGTGAGTTGAGAATGAGTTTTTGTCCTTAATCCCAAGATAAGATGATAACATAAGTATAGTCTATAGAATAAGATACAAAAATTGTATAAGTTGGTAATCATCTTTATAAATATATTGTATCATATCTTATTCTGGAAATTCCAAACCATGACAGAAACTAAGAAAATTAAAAAAAATTAAAAATTAAAGACACGTTGAGTATAATTTAACAGTGATGCTATTTGTTACGAATCACTTTTCGTACATATATAACGAATGACGTGGAGTATTTTTTTAACAAAAACGTGGGTCCAAGTTTATATAATAAAATGATTCAATTTATTTTAATAAAGAATATTAGTTAAAAAAACTGCACTCTCTCTCTCTCTCCTTCTTTCTTTATGGATGATTGTAATCTCCAACATGTTTTCCAGCAACAGGTTTGTATACCTTAATTTCAAATGTCCAGTTTATAGCATTGCTAACTCTTATTATTTTTTTTCCCTTTTCACTTAGGTATGTCTTAAAATCACTCTGTTAGAGTTTAATTTTCTAAACTAATTGGATCTTTATTTGACTCTACAGTTCAATATACAAAAAATTGACTCATATTCATACTTATAATTCTAATGTCAGTCGAACAGAGAAAGAAAGGAGCAACGAACCAGGCTACCAGACCGCCATGGCTCCAGGGAAGACGCGAGCATAGAAATTACCGGCATCTAAGAAATCAGAGTCTCCAAAAGCTTGTTGAAGCAGGAATTGGGAAGTGGATCTTAGAATTAGAGGTAGAATCGAGAAATTAGCAAGATTTATTCATGTCTTCCAGAAAATTTTTCACTATTGAGAGAGGGAAAGAAAGAAAATAAAGGGGATAAGAGGGAGAATAAAGAAACCACGTTGGGGAAAATGAAAAGTGACACGTCATTCGTAAGTTTCACATAAATTGCAATTCGTATCATTCAGCATTTTCCATAATTTAACAACTCAAAATAAAGGATTTTATTTACAAACAACATTCACGTGGTTTCTTCTTAGCTAATTAGCTTCTTGAAGTTAGGATGTTTTATTTCTTTTTTCTTCTTTTGTAGTCTTGTTTAAATAGTTTGCTTCTATGAAAACAAAACTTACTACATGTTATTAATATCATGTTTGAATATTCATATAAAGAAAAGGGAAGCAGGTTGCTATAAATTGCTTTGGTTGTTAGATATCATGTTTAAATTGTTTCTTTGGGTTGTAATGCTCTAGCTAATTCCTTTGGGGCCCTTTCAGTCATATGATCTCTAATATTACTTTGGTTATCTAGTTACCCTTTTTTGGGATGGTTTATAGTCTGGTATTTATCTCTAAACTAACATAATGCAGTACATGTCCCTATCATCAATATACTGAAACATTTAATCAATTAATATTATATTGAATATATGATCAGTTGCTTTATTGCTTGCTCTAATCAATTAATGCATGGGCTATGATCATACAACGTTATACCAATGGAACTAACCATTATTTTAACGAGTTCTTGGAAAATGACATAAGTTCCTGAACTTGAGCAATTTATGTTTTTACTTAATTAATTAATCATCTAAATTAAACTAAGTACTACTCCACTAGCCAAAAACGTGTCTTTGGCATATGTGAATTGAAAATTTCTTTTCTCTAGAGTCATGGATGCTTGTGGTCTTCTTCAAGGTAAGCGCTCAATTTTCACACCGAAGCCTACTTGAATATAAACTGTCATATTTGAATATGCGAATATGCATGATCCATATTCGAATATGGATGATTCATATTCGAATATGATGCTTCTGTATTCAATTCCACACTTTCATATTCGAATATATATGAAAAATCTAATATATTCGAATATGGACCCCAAAATCTATAAATAGGGGTGTTTCACTTCCAAAAACCACTATTTCCCTCTTCCTCACTCTACACTCTTGCATTCCCAAACATCCGTCACTAAACCTTTGCCACGAATCAACAACACTCCACAACTCTCCATTTTAGTATCGTCCCTTACACGCACTCTTGATTAAAATGCAAAGGAAGGGAGTTGAAGACTGAGATTTGAGTTGAAGGAGAAAAGGATTCTAGAAGATTCGAGGTAACCCTGAAAACCTCAAATTAGAACTCTAAGAACCTTAGGAACATGTTGTTAGGGATTTAGAAACAATATGTTTTAGGTTGTTTGAGTTAGAATCATGTGTATGTTTGTGAGATGCATGCTATGCTTGTATGATGTCTGTATTGATTTAACATGTTAATGCATGATTAGAAATTTCATTGGAAATATGAATGATGATGAAATCGTAAAATTGTATAAACAAGATATTCCACATTGTATTGTGACTAGAAACTGGGACTTAGACTCTAAATTGATTTCAAACTGTTTTAGAAAAATAAGTCTAAGGGTTAGAATATTCAAATATGTACTTGAATATTGAAGATCATGTTTGATTAGATATTTGAATATAACACTTTTGTCACAAAATCTTAGAACATGAGATGTCTAAAATTCTTTTTGAATGCTATGATATGTATATGGATGTTTGACGCATTAGAACATGAAATGAGAAATCAAACGAAAAGGAAATGATTGGGGGCTATTACCGGAAGGGGTAATAGTTGTTGCAGACCTCTAAGGGGTGTTGACTCTGTGTAAGGGAAATAATTGGCACCTATTACCGGAAGGGGTAATATTTCTTGCAAACCGGAGGTGAGGCATGGACTCTGGTGAAGGACGCTTACCAAGGTTTGCAGAGAGCTCTATAGTGTTATTGCCACGCACATGGTGGATTCCCGCGTGCACCAGTTTTCCCGTTAAAAAGGAAAGAAATGGAAAATAAAAAGGAAAATAATCATGGCATGCATACATACTTAATTGTCATGTATATTGTGTGTATTTGTTAGGAATTTGATTCGGGAGATTTTCCAGTTAGACAGACTGTAATACTGTATATACACTATTTTCAATAGTGACGATTACTCAGTTATATGTAGTACATATAACTGACGGTTACAGTATTGCAGGTGATATGAATTCAGAGGGTGTCTGTGCTTAAGAAGACCTTAGCAGCTGTATGTTGTTATACGTAGGTAGCTATTAGTTTTGTTGTATGGTTACCTAGATGGACTAGTGACCTCTCTGGTTTCTAAAATAAATGAAAACACTTTTATGTACATATTCGTGTATATATATATATATATATATATATATATATATATATTGACTTTTGGAATTAAATTTGTTTATGGTTCTGGATTTGGTTATCTGGTGGCTCTATCTATTTTTGCTTGAAAACAGGTCTGATCTCGTTTGTGTTTTCGCTAAAAAAAATGCAGGATTTTTCCAAATGGTTAATGGAATAACTGATGGGAATAATAACACTATTTTGTTAACTTTTCCAATTGGTCACCTGAATATATGATGGGAAAACGCTTTTCCAATCGGTTATTATTGCAAAACTGATTGAAAAAATAATACTATTTCCAATCTGTCATATAAACATGTGATGGGAAAACTCTTTTCTGGTCGGTTATTATTTCAAAATCGATTGGAAAAATAACAGTATTTAGAGTCAAAAGCACAAATTTTCAGAGTGGTTGCTTATTAACCGATTGAAAAAGTATTATTCTAGTCGGTTCAATAACGGATGGAAAACCCTTGATTATTCATATCTCCAGAATTCAAATTGGATGAATAACCGATTGGAAAGGTCTAAATTAACCGAGACACTAAATTGGTTATCAATAAATTTATGAAGTAATTTATTGACGTTATAATTCTTATGGGAACTAATTTGATGATAAAAATCTATCAAAAATTAAATTAATAATGAATTAATTTGTATAACATATTAATTAAATAATTAGATTGTAATTTCTAATGTTGTTAATTTTTTAGGTACTTATTTCATTACAGTTTAAATAGTTAAAAGCTAGTTTTTAAGTCTTCTAAATATTTAAGGGCCTAATTTAATATCGAAACAATAACAAAGATTAAATTAGGCATCACTGAAATTTTATAACTTAATAATTAAATAATTAGATTAGTAATTTGCAACTTGGTTAATTTCTGAGAGACTAATTTTATATTAGTTTAAATCATTAAGAATAAATTGTTAAGAAAATTTTAAAGTCTTACAAAAATTTTTGGGACTAATTTGATATCAAAACTATAATAGGAGCTAAATTAGTTATTTGTGAATTTTTATGACAATAATTAAATATATATTTACATGAGTAAATATTAATAATTATTTACACAATTAAGTTTGCGTCATATCCGAACGAATTTCACATCTATATGTGTTGATGGTTATAATTTATTTTCACACTTAAATAATGGAATTGATGATTCCAAATATAATGTAATTATAAAAGGTGTAAATATGACTAGATAGTATTAATGAAATTATTTTAAGGATATCATTGACTCTACATATAAGAGAGAATTCACGTCAATTTTCAATTGTCATTTCTTTTGTCATCACAATTACAAGAGCCAAGGGCAATCGCTATCATCAAGTAGTGTGGGAATATTTCTTCGAAGGCCGACATTTAGTCATGAATAGTTTTATGTGGCTACATTAAGAATAACCAATTGAAAATTATTAAAAATTCATATATATTGAGGATGGACTAATAGAGCTCTCAAATGTTGATACAAAGGTTGTCTACTAAAAAGTATTTCGAAACATGTATTAAAGTTTTGCAATATCACATAGGTGAATTTTAGATATTGCATGAAATTTACTTTAGTTTTTTATTTAATTTTAAATTAAAACTAAAATGGTTGACTATGCATTCATTATAAATGTTTAATTTAACATCTTGATGTCTTAATGTTATGTTCTAATAAGATGTTTTATTCTTCTAATTATTATACATTATAATTCAATATATGCATCGGGTAAATTTTATAAATGTCATCTTCAAATTAATTTTAAAGATTCGTATTCAATGTTAATTAGTTTTATTGCTTTTACTTTCATGCATCGCACGGGCACTATTCTCATTGTTAAAAAGATTAAAATGTTCGTTAACCGAGAAAAATATAATTTTTCATTTCAAAGAATTTAAGCAATACATGAGAGCAATCTAGGAATTAACAATTCCTAAGAGCAGAATCATCCCTTTAAACGTGGTCATTTGATTTGGTAATAAAATATAAGCTAATAATAATAAGGTGAAAATATTTTATATATAGAGATTAAAGTAATTTGTTTATACTTATATATATAATTTTACGAATAGTGTGTGTGTGTCTATATATATATATGAAGTGAGTGATGGAGGTTTTCAATTGTATTTATTAGTTACTGGATGAAGAATTTCAAAATTTTATTTATTCTATGATTCATTATATTTTGGAAATATTAATTTAATGAGAACTTTCACTCCTATCGAATAAAAAATTACCTTTCAAAAAGAAAGTTATTGAATAATACAATCAAATTTTTAAATGTATATACACTACCAGGAGTATACTTTCACTCCTATTTCATGACAAGTAAGAGTATACTTTTTTAATCCATTTAGATATAGATACTAAAGTATAGAAAAAATTGCAGTATTTCATACTCACCAAAATTCAATTTGCTGCACCTACTTAACGCTTAACTCGGCTTGAAGTGAATACAAAAGGTACTAGAATAGAGACAAATATATATATATGTGAATTAATCAAGCTTTGAAAGAGATGCCCATATATAGCATTCAACACTGATAAACCAAAATCTCAAATACAATTAATTTTGATGCTCATTACAAAATCTCATCATTATGAATCACATTCTACCTGGTTGCTTCATCTTAATATGAGATTGGAAGCAATTAATGTGCTGCAGCATGTTGTCAATTTGTTTTTATTTCAAACATTAAATTTTAAATAAAAAAATACAGTAGATTGAGATGGATTCTGGAGATCAGAAGAGAAATCAAGCTCATTCTGACACTTTGCATACATAACAGAGATAATAACTGTGGAGCACAACCATCTAATACACTTTGCACCATCAACCACCTAGGCCACAAACAGTACCTAGAGCCATCGACCTTCTCTCAGCAACCTCCTTAACAGGGTTCATCGTGAAAGGAAAAGTGAAAAACAGATTAATGCAGAGTCTAATTTAGACCATAGCACTAATCACATCAGGACCCAAGTTTGTGGTAAGAATATCCTTTGTTTCTTCACCAAAATCAAAGTAACCTAAAACCCCAAAGCACCAAACAACACAGAAGTAAACCCCATTCCTAAAGCCCCAATAGCTTTTGCAAATTTATTTAGTAACAGAAATACAAAATACAGTAGGACTTGCTTTTTCCAGAAAATCAAACCTGCTTGAAGACTTTCTCTCTGTTTCAAGAAAATAGAAATCACGGGCACCGGATGAGTTTGAACCTAAAAATAGAAATCAAACCTGAGTTTGAACCTGAAAATCAAAACTAATTCACATCCTTCTTTGATTTTCGATAATACATATAGACTAAAATTTGCTTATTAAATTACTAAATAATCATTGATTGAATTAGCAATAAAATGGTTGGTGATATGAAATCAACTACCAAAAATTTATCTTATATGATCGCTAAATCAATTTTTATAATAATATGTATAAATATTAAATAACAACCAAAAGAAACCGAAAATTGAAAAGATTGAATAGGAAAAAAAATATAAGCAAAATTGATGAGTTTTGGATTAAATCACCACCAAGAATTTAGACTCTTTAGATAATGTTATAATTACAGACTCTCTCTGTAAGAGGTAAGTAATTTCACCCTCACTCAAAGACACAAGGGGATCTAACCTTAAAATCTCAATCCTATTGAAAATTATTCAAAACTCTCAAATTTATCATGAGAATAAAGCTTGTATATTAGCTTTTAAATAGATCAAATGATAAGTGGATGAGCTTTATATTTAGCTTCTTGGGCCGCATCCAAAAACCAACTAAGAAATGATAATAAGTGATCTTCAATCTCTTAGAGTCATTCTTATTCCAAGCTACTACTCAAACCCCAAAAGCACCAAACAACACAGAAGTAAACCCCATTCCTAAAGCCCCAATAGCTTTTGCAAATTTATTTAGTAACAGAAATACAAAATACAGTAGGACTTGCTTTTTCTAGAAAATCAAACCTGCTTGAAGACTTTCTCTCTGTTTCAAGAAAATAGAAATCATGGGCACCGGATGAATTTGAACCTGAAAATAGAAATCAAACCTGAGTTTGAACTTGAAAATCAAAACTAATTCACGTCCTTCTTTGATTTTGAATAATACATATAGACTAAAATTTGCAATTTGCTATATGATGAGTTCCCTATCCCTTGCTACAATACTGCAGTACGATTCAGAAATTAAAAGTATACAGTTCTACAAAAACCTAATCAAGAAAATTTCAGAATTTAAATCCTACACTAAACAAACCTACTAAGTGAAACTTACTTAGAGATTAAAGAGCAACTGCTATTCGACGCTGAGTGTGTGACCGTTTGCACCTGTTTTGTACGATTACGGTTCAGAAGCAAGATTGAGTGACCGTTTGAACCTTCTTTTTACGATTTCGGTTCCAATTTAGAAGAGAAAGGTCCAATTAGGGCGAGATTGAGCTGCGATTTGGGCGATTAGAGTTGATATTCATATATGAGAAACTAGATCTGAGGATCAGGGAGAGATTGAGGTGTGTGGTTAGGGCTTTGATGAGTGCATTGGAGCATCAGAAATGAGGTGCCAGAATGAGAGAGTAGAGAAGGACAAGTTTCAGAACAGAGAATTGGAAAATGAGAGAGAAATGAGGGAACGTATTGTCAATGGTTTTGATTGTGAGGAGCGAGAGAATGAGAAAGGAACGGGAGAATGGACAAGAGAGAATGAACAAATTTCAGAACTGTGTGAAACTCATATGTTAAATATATGACATTGCCTATGCTTTTTATTAACCAACGGCAATGTAAATGTTTTACGTATATTTTCAGCAATCCCCTAGAAATCCCATATATCCAAAATTTTAACCAGACTTATATTTAGTGGGGGTAAAAAAATTGCAGGTATCACAAAGTTTTATAGTAGTGATATTTCATTTGGTAAGAAAGTAACAAGGATATTTCATATGGATCTGTGTTAAGTAACGTATTTGCGTTGCATGTTTCAAATTTCTCTTTGTTCTTTATCATCATAACTTTGATCATAGGTTACTGTTGTTTTTGAAAAATTATAATAATCTTTATGTTTTGAATTTAATTAATTAGTTTATTTCATATATCATTCTTCAAGCAGGTGCCATAATGGTGGTGTATAAGAGTTGTGAAAATGGCGCCATAACCAACAAACCTGATAGTGATTATATTGTCGCAAAAAGAGGCGAAACGAGGACAGAAAGTTCTGTCCCACGAAGATTGAGCAGGCTAGTTCTAAAGCCAAAGACTTTCTTTTGCGACAAAGACGAAGCTCCAAAGTGCGCAAGAAAAAGAAGTCTTTATACCCATTTTGGTTTGTTCAACGAAAGAGACTTTCAAGCCATCTTAACTTTAAAAGCATCTTTGAGGCTTTCAAAACTATCTGAACTTCAATCTATAGCAACGATGATAATATTAATTTTTTATCTCTCTTTTTTTATATAAAAAAAGTATTTATTCTTAAGAAGCATATTTATTTTTTTATTTTCGTTCCGCGTTAATTATGGATTTTCATTAATATGTGTCATACAGGAAGAGCAAAAGGGTTTGGATGCTAACGATCTCAAAGTTGCAAAACTCATAAGGATAAAGGTGAGCACATTTGTATTATAAAAAAGCTTTTTGCAACTTAATATCTGTCATACAGAAAGATTTTTGGATAATTATGTTAGCTTTTTTATCATACAAATGTGCTCACCTCTTAATCCTTATGAGTTTTGCAACTTTAAGATCGTTAGCATCCAAGCCCTTTTGCGATTCCTGTATGACAGATATTAATGAAAATCTAGAATTGATGAGGAACGAAATAAATATGCTCCTTAAGAATCAATACTTTTATTCTTTTATTAAAAAAAAGAAAGAAAAAATTTATATTATCGCTGTCGCTATAGATTGAAGTTTAGAGAGTTTTGAAAGCCTCAAAGATGCTTTGAAAGTTAAGATGGCTTGAAAGTCTCTTTTGTTAAACAAACCAAAATGAGCATCAAGACTTGTTTTTCTTGCGCTCTTAAGAGCTTCGTCTTTGTCGCCAAAGAAAGTCTTTGGCTTTAGAACTAACCGCTCAATCTTCGTTGGAGAGAACTTTCTATCCTCGTTTCGACTCTTTTTGCGACAATATAATGACTATTAGGTTTGTTGGTTACGGAGCCATTTTCACAACTCTTATACACCACCATTATGGCACCTGCTTGAAGAACGATATATGAAATAAACTAATTAATTAAATTCAAACAAATAAAGATTATTATAATTTTTTAAAAGCAACAATAACCTATGGTCAAAGTTATGATGATAAAGAACAAAGTGAAATTTGAAACATGCAACGCAAATATGTTACTTAACACAAGTCCATATGAAGCATCATTGTTACTTTCTTACCAAATGAAATATATGCATTTAAAAATTTGATTGTATTCTTCAATGACCTTTTTTTTGAAATGGTAGTTTTTTAATTAGATAGAAGTGAAATTTTTTAATAAATTAATATTTTCAAAATAAAAAGAATCACAGAATAAATAAAATTTTAAAATATTAATATAATGTTAATATTAATTTATACTTCTTCATCTAGTAGCTTATACAATTGAAAACCTCCATCACTCACTTCAAATATATACATATATATACACACACAATTCGTAAAATTATGTACATAAATATAAACAAATTACTTTAATCTCTATATATAAAATATTTTCACCTTATTCTTATTATCTTATCTTTTATTACCAAATAAAATGACCACGTTTATAGAGATGATTTCGCTCTTAGGAATTGTTAAATGCTAGATGGCTCTCATGTATTGCTTAAAATCTTTGAAATGAAAAATTATATTTTTCTCAGTTAACGAACATTTTAATCTTCTTGACAATATGACATTATGATAAATTATAAATATAGATTTTAGTCCCACAGACAGCTCAGTCCGGGTCCCATGGGTTAGGGACAGGGACAGAGCAACCATAGCTAATATTGTATTATTTATATGAAAAAATAATGTTATTTTTCCCCTAGTAACTGGCCCCCTTTTCCCTCTAGGGTTTTGCTCTTGTAAGCCTTTTGACCCTATTGATGGAGTGTGTCGCTGGCTAACTCTTATTGACAACTCTAACATTATGAAATCTCAACAAAAATGGTGGGCACTCAAGCAAAATCTAATTCCCTTGTACAAGGACTAGTTCATAAATATTCACAAACAGAAGAGTGTTTAGTATAAAAGCCAAATTAAAATTCGTAGTTTGCCCTAAAAAATTTCTTCACATCATATACAAGAACAGTTGCAGGAGTAGGGCCATAAGAGGGAAAAGTTGAGGGAAAAAAATTATTTTGAACATTAGTCATTTCAAATTGGAGTAAAACTTAAAGAAAAAATCATTTCGAACAAAAAAAACACTCATTCAATTTCCAGGATATCTAACAACCAATTAGTGCAAAATTCTGCGGATAAAAAGTATTATAAGCCTTTTCTCTAGGATTCTTTGTCTAGTTTGAGGTTAAATCTAAAAAACAAGGGGAAAATAAAACAACTTTAATTCAAATGAATATAAAATTGAACAAGAACAAAGAGACGAAACTATGTATATAACAAAAAATAAATAACAAATTGGAGTTTAAAAGAAATGGTGATCTTGTGAAGATTGCAATTAAAGGAGTTTGCTACACTCACCGAGTAACAACTTTGGCTTCAAATGAAGAGAAGAAAATAAAATTAGAAAATGTGATCTGAAGAGAAGAGAGGATTTGTGTGAAACGCAGATTAAAGAGTACCAAAGAGAAGGTAGACCTCAACTATTGTGGTTCTTCTATTTATATAGACCAATGCATATCAAGTAAACATTTTTTTGGTGATTAATCAAGTAAAAAACTAATTACAATTTAATATGTGTTAGAATTGGATACGATCAAATTTGGATAAGATCAAATTGATTGCCAAATCCTCATTTATATTTAAATCAATAATGACGTTTCCACAATAGAATTTATTCCCTCTATTCTTATTTATTAGTCAACTTGAACACATTATTATTAGTTGCATAGTGCAGTATTCATTAATACTCCACATAAAGATAGAGATATAATTCATCAAAATATAATTAATACTTTATTTAAAATATAACTAGACAGACAAATAAGAACGCTTTTTTTTTCTAAGTGGACTATTAAAAAAAGGAGGAAGATATTCTTGAATACATAAATGTTTGAGAATAAATCAAAATGTGAGTGTTACCAACATGTTGTCGCATATAGTACACCCTCCATTTTTTTTATCTGTCAAAATTTTGAAAATGACACACAATATTAAAGTAATTAATATTTTTAATTTTATAAAAATTATGAAGTAATTTTCTTTTATACCCTTATTGGACTTTAGAATAATTGATTATTAATTAAATGGTAAATCTGTAAAATAATAAATAAATAAATAAGGTATAATAGAAAAATGAAAATAAATACTTTCTCTATTGTGAAAATAATAAAGTAAGAAATATGAGAGAGAAAGGAGATAAAGGTATAATAGAAAAATGAGAAAAAAATGCTTTCTCTCTCGAATACAATATGCGAGTGCTCTATTTGGCTCACCAACTAGAGTACAAGAGATAAACATAGATCTAACCAACTATATGAGTACAAGATAAATCCTCTACGAGATAAACATTCCTAACAATATAATAGATAACTTGGTTAAGAGATATGAACATCCACTAGATAAATATGTAGAACACTCCCCCTTGGATGTCCGTCTCTTCTTTGAGGATGTGCCTCGTTAACACATTAACAAGGAAAACCCAATGGGACAAAACCCTAGTGAAGGAAAAAGAGTACACAATCTTTTGATACGCATAAGATGCTACCTCATTAAAAACCTTGCCCGAAAAAACCAATGGGACAAAACCATAGGTAAGGGAAAAAGAGTGCAACGCATATTAACCCCCTAAAAAAAATATTCTTCAAAACTTATTGAGCTGAATAATAATTTTATTTGCAATAAGATCTTCATGTGCTTTAACAAAATAGTACAAGACCCGAACATATGCGAATGAAGGAACGAGGGATACAAGTACCATCTCTTGAGATGGCTGAACCCCACCATTGGGAGGGTCACCTGAAAACATAAAACTAAGATCAACAATGTGTAAAGAGAATCAGGTGAACGCCAAAATAGCAAAATGCAGACAACATACTTTGACTACGAGTAACACGACAATGTTTGGTTTGGGGACCTACCGTAGTGACTCCCCCAACAATAGTAGCATGAGGGATACATGTCTTCTGCGCCATGCCGGGTAGCACCCCAACTTGAGCAGGCTGAGCAAAAAATCTTGTGGTAGCTTCCGGGACCGGATTTGAGGTGGTAGCCTTCCCTTTTCCTTTGGCATCTCGCTTGGAGACACGTTGAGCAAAGTTAGTCATGATCTTAGCTATATCAAAAAGACAAACATAGAATTAGAATAACAATGAAATCTAAACCCATAATATAAACAAAAAATGGGATACAAAGTCGTACATAAACAAGCCGCTTAGTTGCAACGAGGAGCTCTCAATACATCTCTGCAATGAATGGGTATCCCACCCTCCTTAACGAGCATAGCTTTTGAAATGTTTCTTGGTTCCCTTCTTCTAAGAAGCCGAACTGTAATTTGGTAATAGATATCGACATTTTATAAAGTGGAAAAAGGGGCTTTTTGTCCGGACCCATCCAAAAGGGGACGGAATGGCTATGCCGCCGCAGAACCACTTTGACATAGTAATCCCAGTGTGCCTTAAATGAGTCTTCAAAAGCGATGCAGAGATTGGGAATCCCAGTTCGATGGTGTAGTGACACCCAAGACCTTTTCCCACCGTGATAGGCACCAAATAAATAAAGAAAAAGGGCAGAGGAATATGTCCAATTGTTAGCCCAACGGAAAACTTCAAACGCTTGCAGAAAACCCTAGCCATTGGGATGACGTTGGGTAGGAGCGAGATGTAAATTATGGAGAACTTTTATTTGTAAGTCGGAAAAAAGAAAACGAATCCTAAGTTGTTCCCATAAGGATTCAAACATCATAATGTAAAAAGTCTCACCCTCGCTGGCAGGAGTGCGTATCCTCTCGTTCTTTCCTGGGATCTCTAGTTTATAATCGCTAGAAGGATCTGTCTTGGTGTTGGCATCGGTCGAGTTAGGACCAAAATGAAAGCATTTTTTCAATGCTTCTCTACTTGTTTAAGCTGGGCATTGTAGTAATAGAGCACTCTTCCTTGATGATATTGGTAGGAGCCCACAGAAATAGCTCAAAGCTCTTCAAGTTCATCCATTCAAGACGACACTCAACTAGAGGCTTCGTAGTACTGGGACCCTCGCCTCCTTTAGTTGAAGGCCCGAGATTGTTCACATCTCCAACTGGGTTCGAAAGATTTTGAAATGATCTCGGAATGCTGGTATCTTCTTAAACATGAGCTTCTTTTTCGAATGACTCCATATCTACATTATTACAGGAAGCTGAGTTAGATCCGAGGGAAGGTGAGCCAAAATTAGAGCAAGATGAAGGGCAATAAGCAGGATCGAATTCAGAGTCAAGTGAATGTGACATAGAAGACGAAGGAATTTCATAATTTTTCGAGATACCCCCGGGATCGTGAGACTCTTTGGGTTCCTACATGGCCGGTAGGACAACAGGAACAACCGAGTTTGGAACCCGACGTTCAGAATCTTGTTCATCAAAAAGATTAGTTTTGGAGCTATGTTCATCAGGAAGATTGGTTGAAGCAAGTTGGAGAGCAAAGGGTTCAGGGTTTAAGGTCCCGAAAGAACCACTCACATTTTGGGTCACGGATTCACCGCTCTCAGTCTTTAATGGGTAGAACCAAATATTCAAAGATTCAGAATAATTGGGATATGCAATGGAAAGCGTACCTCGAATGACGTGTGAATCAATGGAGAGCAATGGTTTTGGATTTCTCCTCGCAATAGTGGCAAGCATTTTAGAATCATTTGAATCTGAAGAAGAACCATTTGACAATACGATGATGTTATCGACCATTATGGAAAGGGGGAAACTAGACAAAAGAAAAAAAACTAAACCCTAAAAGCAAAGAAGAACAAAGCAAGATAATCAAAAGAGTCAACAAGGATCAAACAGTAAAAGAAAAAAAGAGCAAGAAACAGAGGAAGACGATGAATTACTTGATAGTGAGCAAGAACGAGGAAATGGAATGCAAGGTTGGAAATAGCTTTCTTTGAACAGAAGTCTGTGACCTCGTGGCTGAGAACCGATGCAACAGGCGCAGAAGCTTGTTAAAGAAGATTAGAAGTTCGCAGAGGTTTTGGGAAAGTAAGAAGAGCGCGAATGAGCAATTGTTTTTTTGATTTCCACAAGTAAGACCCGCAGTAAGGTACGTATTCAGTCTATTATCAGATATAACCCTAATTCCACTACTGACTTAGAGCGTCAGAGTCCTTGTAGGTGCACCACCACCACCGTCGGATCGAAGGCATTGGAGCTGCGGCCTTTCAGCCTTCCCGGTGGGAGTCCGTTCTAGATCACCATCTATCCCCGACAGGTTAGATCACAATAGAATGCATCCAAAAAAAAAACAATGAAGGTTTTTTATTTTTCTTGTCATCAAACGGTCATTCGGGTAGAGATTGTCAATAAAAATGGAAACGGACAAATCAACCAACTACCTCGTCTAGTTTTATAATCCAAAACTTTGAATTTGAGAAAAAAAAAACATTATTTTTTATTTTCGTTCAATGTTTTGTTATCGGCCAAACACACTCAAACTACAATAAATCTCTTCCTAAATCTACACCATTGGAGATCAAACACCACACCTTGAGTTCCAAGAATTCCACCTTATCCCACCTCCTAATGCCATTTGAGCTACAAGCTCTTGACATTCAATCTTTTATCATGATGTTTCAGCTATCAGATAAAAGTCAATTTTTTATAGGCAAATGAACACTTATAAGGATTTGAATCAGGGAGTTATTAAACTTCACTCCCCAACCATCAAATCGATGAGTATCAAATAAATGTTAGTTCAAAAAAATTTGATTTTAAAGGTTAAACTTATGATTCAATAAAGACATCATTTTTATTCAATTAAAGAAACATCTATTTAATTCAATTCAAAGTTTAGTGAACAAAAATATAAAAACACACTAAACTTGTCCCACTTAAACTTATTACCCAACTAATAACTCCAGTGGGTAGAAGTGCTTCACAAATTTTGCATGCAACAAACATATTTTCCAATTGATAACTAGGTCTAGCTTATGGCCCAAGCAAGGGCTTTAGGCCCCCAAGAAAAAACGCGCCAATTTTTTTTTAATATTAATATACCTCTCATAAAAAATAATTGTAAAATCATATTTGAAAATAAATTTGATTTAATATATTATAAGTGACTATTATAGCTTTGTATTGATCCTACAAATAACATTAATGAGCAACAACTTTTTCCAAATAAATCATAATTTTGTTTAAAAAAGAAGATTGAATAGTTAATAACTAAAGAAACCAAAATGTTTTTCTTTTTATCTCTATTCTCTTACTATTCAATTCTAGTTTCGGTCTATTTTTTTTTTTCTCCGCGTCTCTGACTTCTCATATATTCTTTGGTTTCTTATTGAACTTGAATATTACTTCACAACTTCAGTTTGACACATCAGCCATTCAGCCAATACCCATTATTTGGCTTTATAGTGTGCTTTGTCCTCAACTTCCCAGAAGGTCACCCATCAAAGAATTGCTCCAAGTCAAGCACGCTTACCCATGGAGTTCTTAAGGGATAGGCTACCGAAAAGTAAATGTATTTTCTTGTTATGAATAGTCCAAATCAAATCCTTTAAGCTATCCTCAACTATATAGTCTCATACCTATATAGTTTTTGAATCCCTTTCATTTCGGTGTATGTTTGATTCGTTCCTGTGTCCCTCCCTCTTAGAAACCTTGTCAAGAGCCTCTCATTCTCTGTCCCACATGCATCAGCGATCACTCCCCGCCCTCATGAGCGCCCAGGATGTCACATCATATTGCAATCAGTTATATGCAAAACATATAACTGAGTAACCCTCGGTTCATAAAACAATTTTTACAATATTGCAGCCAGTCCAATTGTAACATCCTCAAAGTTGAGTTTTCATGTAGAATGCAAGATCGCTATTAGTCTCTCAAATTTAATTACATTATAGTCCTTGTAGTTTATTCCATTTTGAATTAATTATCACTTTCTATTAAATTCTAGATAGCCAAGGACTTAGGTGCAATTTTTTTATAATCAGTTTCTTTTCCTTTTGCCCCCCTTTGAGTTCCGTTCATCGCGTTTGTGCTTCAAACAAACCTGTTTACTTACCGCCACTGCGGCCAAAGATTGTTGGGCCAATTGGCAAGCTTGGATAAGAGTCTGATACTACCAGATTCGTTGTGTAATCACCAACTTCCTCACTTCTTGCCTAAGTCCTTGTTGAAACGTCTTGGACTTCCAAGCTTCATCCGGTTGATTACGAAGGTTGTTAGAGAATCGAGAAAAACTCTCAAACATGGCCAAATATTTTTCCACGGTCATATCTCCTTGTTGTAGGGTGAGGAACTCCACTTCCTTGTGATCTTTTAACATTTATAGTGAAGTACTTATTCAAGAAGAGCGTCTTGAACTCGTCCCAAGTCAGGTGACCTCCGTTTACTTCCACATTCTCCGTGTATCTTTTCTACCAATGTGTGGCTTCTCCTCAGAGCCTATAAGAAGCCAAATCCACCTTATCTTGGTCAGGGGCTCTCCTCACTCGAAAGATTTCCTCTAGTTGGCTAAGACACTCCTCGACTACCATGGGGTCATGTCCTCTGAGGAAGGTAGACGGGTCATTCCTTCGGAAACTTTGATATCAGTCTTCATGTCCTCGGGCTTCCATCATGTGGGTCATGGCTTGTGCCATTTGTTGCACAAGCAAGGAATCGGTTGGAGGCAAAGTGGTGTTTGAATGGGGCCTTCCGGGTGATCTTCGTGGATGTCTTCGTACATAACCTAACTTATCACAAAATAGCTTTCTAACTAAATTCTTCAAGTGCTAAAATCTTCTTCTTCGTCCTCGTCACCTGTAATATTGCAACCGTCAGTTATATGCAAAACATATAATTGAATAACCCTCGGTTCATAAAATAATTTTACAATATTGCAGCCAGTCTAACTGGAAAATCTAACTAAATTATATACCACTCTTATTCAAAGTTAAAAATCTGAATCAATTTAATTTTATGTGATAATTTTGTTGGAAATCATCTGTTATTACTAAAATCCAAATTATGGAAGCTTTTAGAACTTTGACCATAACTTAAGTTATAGTGGTTGGATTTGAGTGAAACTTGTTGCATTACAAAGCTACAAAATTTCCTTAGAAGCAAATTCAATCATATACGTGACTCAAATCATACATTAACATTCAAACAAGCTGACCTAGTCCAAAACTATTAAATATGGACAGATCTCATTGCAAGAATTTTTATCCAGCCAACTACTTCCCCAAACATCATGAAAATTTTATAAGAGATGGCTAACACACTAAGGTATCACCATAAAAATTTGGACATTCAAATTCAAAAGTTATAAGTTGCAGTAAATTCGTGAATTCCTTTTTTTAGCTTGATTCCAGCACCATTCACAAAATTAGCACTGTTAATTCAAAAATTCACCAAAATTTGTATAGACCTTAATAAATTTTGATATTTAATTTTGGAACTCATAACACATGAATTCAACACCATAACAAATTTCAAGTCCATTCATGGATGGAATCCAATGATATGAATTTTTCAATCAGCACCAATTCCAAGTATTTGAATATTGACACCGTCTCAGTATTTAGGTCATAACTAGAGTTGTATATATCCACATAAAGTGAAACCAAAGTCATTTGAAAGATAAAATGATTCTCAACAACACATGTGAAGACAATAAAACCCAGTTCTATCAATATCACAGTCAAAAATTGATACATGTAACAGAGAAATACATTCAACAAAACAAACACTAATATTGACACTATCTCAGTAATTGGGCCTTAACTAGTGTTGTAGACCTCCAAAATGAGTGAAAACAAAAGCATTTGAAGGATAATAGGACTCTAAGCAATTATTATGAAGACGAAAAAACCCATTTCAGTCAATATCACTGTAAAAAATAGATACATTTAACAGAGAAGTACATTCAACAAAACAGACACTTCAATATTGGCCATAACAAGAGTTATAGACCTCCAACTGGAATGAAACCAAAGAAATTTGAAAGATAATGGAATTCTCTACAACTCTTTTGAATACCATAATGAAAATATTGGAGAGGAAGAGGGTCCAAAATCCATTACAAAATCATGGCAGAATCATTAGAAAATGAAATAAAAACCCACATGCATGATCTCAAACATACAACTTAAATCTCAACAATCAAGATCACCACATGCATGGCCACAAAATCACATTTTCCAGGATCAATTATTCTATTTGGGGTTTTGTTTGAGGTTACCTTGAATTCCAAACATACTTCACTTAATTGAGCCCTCTAGTTCCATGATGATGAGAAATTTTGGTGGCATGATTAAATGTTCTTTGAGCAAGCAAGTGTGTGTGTTTATGAAACTTTGGAGATTGGCTCTACAGTAATGGAGATGAGTGGCATATGGAGTGAATAGGGTGTAAGATTATGTGTTATTTTCCTCTATGATAGGTTGGAGAGGAGAGCAAGTGTGTATGGCTTAAAAATTTGGAAAATAAGAAATGATTATGGGACATGAGGAGTGATTTGAGGAGAGAAACATGGAGGAGTAGTTTGAGGAGGGAAACATGGAAACTAGTTTCCTTGTTTCGTTGAAGTGACTGAATGGATTTGGATATGAGGGTGTGTCAGTGTTTGAGTGAGGGTGAGGGTAGAGTAGTTGGTGTGGGCACAAAGCAAGTTATAAAAAATACTGCACCTATGTCCTTGAATATATAGAATTTAATAGAAAGTCCTAATTAATACAAAATGGAATAAACTACAAGGACTAGAATGCAATTAAATTTGAGAGACTAAGAGTGATCTTGCATTCTACATGAAATTTCAATTTTTGGGATGTTACAATTAGGCTGGCTATAATATTGTAAAAATTGTTTTATGAACCGAGGCTTACTCAGTTGTATGTTTTGCATATAACTGACGGTTACAATATTGTAGGTGACGAGGACGAAGAAGATTTTAGCGCTTGAAGAATTTAGTTAGAATTCTATTTTGTGATAAATTAGGTAGCCATTTCCCTTTTATTTCATACCTATTTAGACTACCTGAGTCAGAGATGTACCTCTCTAGATTTGTACTAAACTTATTTTATTTAGGGACTAAGACCCTTCGGGGAAAATATGTATAATTATAGATGTATGACTATGAAGTGTTTTATCTTCCATTGAATACTCTATGTCTTCAAAAAAATGTTCTTAAATATTAAGTTGTTACATTTTATGGTATTTTGATCCTAACCGAACTGTGGTATCAGAATAATGTAAGTAAATAGAGTCCATAGAGATGAAGTCCTGTCTTAACTTGATGTGCTATTCTGTGTTTGATTCATTGTGTTGAGCCTGATCAACTCAATGTGGTGTGTTGTATGTAGGAGAAGACACAGTTGCCACTTGTTAAAAAAATGGCACAAGCCATGACTCGTATGATGGAAGCCCAAGGACATGAAGACCGATATCAAAGTTTCTGAAGGCATGATTTGCCTACCTTCCTCGAGGACATGACCCCATGGTAGCCGAGGAGTGGCTTAGCCAACTGGAGGAAATCTTTCCAGTGATGAGAGCCCCTGACCAAAATAAGGTGGATTTGGCTACTTATAGGCTTCATGGAGAAGTCACAAAGTGGTGGAAAAGATACCGGCAGATCATGGAACCAAACAGAGGTCACCTGACTTGGGACGAGTTCAAGACGCTCTTCTTGAATAAGTACTTCCCTATGAATGTGAAAGATCAGAAGTAAGTGGAGTTCCTTACCCTCAAACAAGGAGATATGACCGTGGATGAAAATGCTGCCAAGTTTGAGAGTTTGGCTCGATTCTCTAACAACCCTCAGAATCAACAGGATGAAGCTTGGAAGTCCAATAGTTTTAAGCAAAGACTTAGGCCAAAAGTGCAGAATTTGGTGATTATACAACGAATCCAGGAGTATCAGACTCTTATCGAAGCTTTCCAATTGGCAGAAAAACCTTTGGCCGTGGTGGCGGCAAGTAAACAGGTTTCTTGGAAGTGCAAACGGGATGAAGGGAACTCAAAGGGGGCAAGAGGAAAAGAAACTAATTATAAGGGCAAGAGAACTTTTCAACCATGCAAGACGTGTGGGAAGATGCATAGGGGGGAATGCTAAAGAAACAAGGGGGTATGCTTTACATTTGAGAAACCAGGACACATGAGCTGGTAAAGCCCAACTAAAGGCAAGACAACTGATAATGCCAAGAAGTATCCGGTGAGGGGTAGAGTGTACACACTGGATGCAGAAGCAGTTGACAACTCAAAGAACCTTATCCAAGGTACGGGTCAAATAAACGCTAAGCCTGTTAACATTTTGTTTGACTCGGGTGCAACTCACTCATTTATTTATGTGGATTGTGCAAAAGGAGTGTATTTCCCTATTTCCAGAATTCCCTATGAAGTTTTAGTCTCAACCCCCTCTGAAAATTAAATTAGCACTACGTCTGTGTGTTCACCTATATTCTTAGACTACCAGGACAAAACATTTTTTTTGAATTTATGTTGTCTATTGATGAAGGGACTAGACGTGATTCTAGGAATGGATTGATTGAATGCAGACAAAGTCAAGATTGATTATGCCACAAGAACTGTTCACATACCGAACATGAACCTAGAGGTATATTGTACTCACCATCCTAATTTTGACCTTCAAAACTTGTCTGTATTTGTTGATGGTCCAAGATTTATGATTTTGTGCATTGCTGATATTAAATCCCCTATGAATGTTAATTACATTCCAAAAGTTTGTGACTTTCCAGAGGTATTTCCTGAAGAATTGAATCCTCACCATCGGAAGGGAAGTAGAATTCTCGATTGAATTAAATACTGGAGCATGACCTGTTTCTAAGGCATTGTACCGAATGGCAACACTCGAACTGACGGAAGTGAAACACCAAGTAGAAGAATTTCTACAAAAACAATTCATCCCACCAAGTTCTTCGCGGTGGGGAGCCCCAGTGCTCTTAGTAAAGAAGAAGGATGGGAAACAATGACTCTGAGTGGATTATTGGAAACTGAACAAGCTCACAGTAAAGAACAAGCATCCCCTACCAAGAATTGACCACCTCCTTGATCAATTGGGGGAGGCCAAAGTATTTTTGAAGATTGACCTTCGGTCGGGATACCAATAAATTAGGATCAAGCCTGAAGATATACCAAAGACTGCTTTTCGAACACGTTATGACCACTATGAAGACTTGGTGGTACCGTTTGGGCTGACAAATGTGCCTGTAGTCTTTATGGATTACATGAACCGTATCTTTCGACCATACTTGGATAAATTTGTGGTTGTTTTCATCGACAATATTTTAATTCATTCCAAGACAGCCGAGGAGCATGAGGAACACTTGAGATCAGTGCTGAGGATATTTCAATTTCTTGGCCATGTGATCAACAAAGATGAGATATCTGTGGACCCCAATAAAGTTGAAGCAGTATTGCAATGGGAGAGGCTAACCAATGTTACACAAATCTGTAGTTTCCTTGATTTGGCTAGTTTCTATCGGAGATTCATCAAAGGATTCTCCCAAATTGCTATTCACCTAACAAAATTGACACAAAAAGGAGTCCCATTTGTATGGGATTCTAAATATGAAGAAAGTTTTCAATCTCCGAAGGAGAGTGTTAGTGATACCTAACCCATCGAAGAATTTTCAAGTGTACTATAGTGCATCCAAATCGGGTTTGGGGTGTGTTCTTATGCAAGAAGGGAATTACAAATCCTCCAATGTCATGCAAAGATACGTTTAGAACAAGACCATGTGAGTTCAAATAAGGTTTTCAATTTCACTTGTTTTAGAATATTAAGCAAAGTAGTTCCTAGATTCAATTTGCTAGATTTTGCATGCTATGAATAGCCAAAATGCACGCGTCAAATAATAAAGCAAGAAAGCAGTAAAGGAGACAAGATACAAGCAATTTATGGTTCAGCGTTCTAACAACACCTACATCCAGGCCTAAACCTATCCAATCACTAGTTTGGATTTTTCACTATTCACAATTGAATATAGAATAGTTTGAGTTACAAGAATCTCCAACACCTAGGAATCCCCAACCTAAACAACTATCCTACCAAGAGAACGCTCTTCTTAATGGATTTGAGCACTTCACACAAAGTTCTTTAGGATTTTCACAAGCAACCTAAGCTCCCCTTAGGAATTACACCACACCATAGATACCCTTCATTGGATTTTCACCAAGAAACTCCCTTCCATGGATTTTCACCTAAAGCTCACACTTTGTTGAATCTCACAATCCACTAGAATATGTACTCTTAGTACCAAACACAAAATGCCTAAGTCCACACTTAGGACATTCACATAAGCCACTCAAGGAACTTCCTTGAGATTCACGAAATTCAAGAACCGAAGAACTTCTTAGGAATTACGACAAACACCTTGTATTAACAATACAAGCAAATCCCTTTGGGCAAGCCTATTTCCCGCCAAAACCCTTATAACCTCTAACGTTTACAAGATTTATAAGTTTGAGGTGCAAACCACTTGACCCTCTTGTGCACTCACCAAAACCCAACAATCAAAATACAAATTCAATGTTACAATATTTCAAATAAAAAAAAAACAGAGAAATTGGAAGTAGTTCACCTATAATGCCATCAATTTGCATATAAGAGGCTCGATCAATGATTGATGAACACTTACTCTAGATCAAAAGATTGATGAAACCCAACACTTTTCTTGAAGATTGAATGCAAGAATGATGAAATCTTGAATACAAAATCACAATGAATCCCCAAGATGAAAAACCCATTTGAAATCTCTGAATTTCTAACACTTGGAAAGCCCTAAGAGTGGTTTTGGATCACTTTGTATTGTAAAATTTCGAAAATGCTTCGTTCTCTTGTGTTTCTAAACACAAAACCTCTTTAACTAGGCTTATCAGAAAGCCCAAATCGATGTGCACCTTCCCCAAATCGATATGCGCAGTTGATTTTCTTCCCCAGGGTGCTGAAAATCAAACTCCAGCCAATTTTGGCATGTGCACTCCCCGTGCATCGATGTGAACACCCAAAAATGACTCCTTGCACACAATTTTCACAAAACAAGGAATTTTGAACTATGTACATGCATGTGGTACATCACTACATCGATTTGAACTTCACTAAAACCCTTTAAATCATGAAAAATACTTTGAACCTTATTTCAAACATATTCAAGGGCGAAACCAAAGTTTATGCACATTTGAAAAACCTTTCAAAAAACCGTTGAATACTATTTGTTCAAAGATACGATGCTCATGATTTTTCACACAAGATTTTCATGACATGCTTGTGTGAAGATAAAGATATATGTGGCTCATCCAACCCTGACCTTGTTATCATGATTCAGTGAACTTATATAAGTAAACTAGTGACATTAACCCCTTACCACAAATCTAAAGCTCACAAGTATATAGACCTAAGAGTAATCTAGCACATAAACACACAAGGTCTTGATTTTGATAACTTTTCTTCTTCTTTAGTCTTCTTCCTCCTTCACTGGCTTGGTTTTTTGTCTTTATCAAAACACTTGAATGCTCCCTTTTGGACCAACACCCATGACTTTCAATTAGCTGCAGTAGTATTTGCGTTGAAGGTTTGGAGACGTTATCTGCACGGAGTCACTTTTGAAGTGTTCAGTGACCACAAAAGGCTCAAATATCTATTTAGTAAAAAAGAGTTGAATATGAGGCAGCGAAGGTGGATTGAGTTATAGAAGACTATGACTTTGAGTTGAAGTATCATCTGGGAAAGGCCAATATGGTGGCTGATGCACTGAGCAGAAAATCCTTGCATGTGTCGACTATGATGATTCCTCAAATGGTACTTTTGGAGAAATTATGAGACTTGAAATTGAATGTGGCATGTCATAGTGCTAGTTTATCCATGAGCAAGGTTTATGTGAAGAACTTGCTTATGGAACCAATATAGAGGCTCAAGAACTTGATCCCGAATTGCAGAAGTCGAAGCGTCAACTAGAATTTTCTGTTTATATTGATGGAGTGCTTAAGTTCCGAGACAGGGTGTCTATTCCCAGCAATGAGAGTATCAAACAACTGGTGTTGAGGGAAAACCACTGTATTAAATACTCTATTCATCTTGGTGCAACGAAGATGTATCAGGATATGAAGATGTAGTTTCGTGGCTGGGAATGAAAAAGGAAATTGCCGAGTTTGTCTCTAAGTGCTTGAGCTGTCAAAAGGTGAATGTAGAGCATCAAAGACCTTCTAGACTTCTTCAACCCTTCGACATTCGACAATGAAAGTGGGAGTCGATTGCCATGGATTTCATAGTTAGATTACCAAGAACACCAGCAGGATATGACTCCATTTGGGTCATATTTGACAGATTAACGAGTGACATTAACCCTTTATCGTAATTCTAAAGCTCACAAGCATATAGACCTAAGAGTAATCTAGCACATAAACCCATAAGGTCTTCATGTCTTCATTTTGAGAACTTTTCTTCTTCTTTAGTCTTCTTCCTGCTTCACTTGATTCGTTTCTTTGTCTTCATCAAACCACTTGAATGCTCCCTTTTGGGTGAACAGTCTCCCCCTTTTATGATCTTTCAGCCTATGAAGTCATAAACTCAAGAAATACTTCCAAATAGGGTTAGTAGCAAGGAAATTCATAAAAATTCAATTTCTCCCCCTTACTACGAGCACTCCCCGTTTCAAAAACACTTATAGGAACATTTCAATCCAAATTTCAATCAAACCAAATTACAAGTAAACCAAGAGAAGCACAAGTCACGAAATGAATCAATGAGAAGTACAAGTCATAAAGACATGTCAAGTCACAAAAAATCACAAATATAGCTTCTCACAACTATTTTTCCCTATTATTCTCCAACTTATTGTTTCATATTCTTCTTCCCCTTTTGTCATTAACAAAAAGGCCAATCAAAGCTTAAATTATCATAGAGAAGGGATATCATCAAAAGTCATCAAAGCACATAATTAATCATGTCAAAAGAAAAGCATACTAGGCAATGTCATTTTTAAAAACATCAACTTTCAATATATTCCTTACCTTTGTCAAATTTCAAAGAATAACATATATCACAAATTTCTTCTCCCTCTTTCAAAATCAATTCTTTCCATGATTATTGTAGAAATAAGTTTACTCTAATGATTTATTATATTAAGTTTTGATGATGACAAATACGAGAATAAAAAATAATATTTTTTCTATAACTTATATTAAATACAATATTCGGCATGAATATGTTCTTTTTTTTGTTTATTGCATGAATATGTTCTTTATCATGGTATATTTAATTTTATTATCATGCATTAAGTTATGTGTAGCATAATATTTGAGTTTTGAAAGATATGCCCAACAATTTGATTTTTCAAATGATAGATTTGGTGGTTTCTCAAAAGCTATGAATGTAGCCACTTTTATGTTGCTGAAATCTGACCAACGTTCACTATTTCTTTTATAACGTCCAGCATACTTTGTGTTTTGATATGAAAATAATTTGTATCTGAAACTAGAGACATAGAGCTTTCTTACCAATGGTCTTTTGCTTAATTTCGATACGAAATGAAGTCACAATGAATTTTTGAACTACACCGTCAAAAAGTATCTCAGAAACTGACCTACGCCCAATATTTTGAACTTTTATCATGGATGAATTAACGTTTTGATCTTAAATAAATTTTTGCTAGAAACTAATTATCCATAGCTATCCAATGAATGGTCCTTTATCTAATTTGAATTTGTTATCTGAACGATATGAATTTTTAAATACAGACAAGAAAAACAGGTCTGACAACAACTATAATCTTTACCTATCATCACTCTTTTGCCAATATCTCTACATATACTTTGAATTTTGAGATGATACCAGTTGCATTTGAAAATGGACAGATAGATATTTTCAACATAGGGTCATGAGTACAAATTGGATCATAAATGAGGACGTTTGTAAATTATGAATTTGGACATGAAGAAATGATAGTGGTTGAGCTGTCACACTGACCTTTGTCTAGCCTTTTGGGCATATCACCAACAGTACTTTGAAATTTGAAGCAATACTTGCTTTGTTGAAAATTATACATGCAAAGCTTTCCAACAAATGCTCATGTGTCAAATTCTGACAACTAAGGAGAGAGATATGAATTTTTAAAATCAGACATCGAACATGTGCTGCTGCCAACGTGAATAAACTACTACAAGCAACTCCAAACGGTTCCAAACATCTTCAAATGACTATGTCTCTTAATTAAACACCATCAACATCCATTTGGGCACTTGGGACTCTATAAATATGCTAAGGATGAAGCATTGAAACAAGAACTTGAACACACAACATTTGATTACATCCTTGAGCTCTTTGTTGCAAAAATCTTATATTCATTTGTTCTTCAATTTGTATTGCTACTCTTGTGAGAGTTTCTATAGTCATTCTTCTATATTCTTTCTTGAGTGAAGGTTAGGTATCCTTCATTGTTTGTGAGAGGGTGAGGTATCCCTAAATTGTAAGTGATAAACACTTGGGTGAGGTATCCTTTGTGTGCTTGGGTGAGATATCCCTTGGTTGTAGTTGAGGCTCAAACACTTAGGTGAGGTATCCTAAAGGTGTGTTGAGTGCTCTTAGTATGTAATAGTTCACAAGCAGCTATTGGAAGCTTGAAGATAAATAAAGCAATTCAATCGGAGTCATGAAGACTGGATGTAGGTCACAAAGGAGGATTTCATAGTGGTTGAACCAGTATAAATTGTGTTGTTTGATTCTCTCTATCCCTATATCTTTAAACTTTGTACTATATTATTTTTGTGCTTTCATTATCATTTCTACTTAATATCTTTATCTCATTACATATATTCATCTGAACACTTCTTTATAAAGAGTTTTAGAAGGTTTTACTCAAATTTTTAATAGCTCAATTCACCCCCCCCCTCTTGAGCATAGAGACCCTTGTCTAACAAGTGGCATCAATGCTTAACTCTTGTTTAAAGAGATTCACCGCTTCAAAAGAATGGCCTCTTCTAATATTTTCTTTGTAGAAGCAGCCTCCGTCATTAGACCTCCTGTCTTCAACGGAAAAGCATATTCTTACTGGAAAATAAGGATGAGAATCTTTATTAGGTCCATTGACATAAAAGTTTTGCACGGCATTGAGAAAGTTCCATTCATTCCTACACATAAATTCGATGGCAAAGAAGTGGAAAAGCCTAAAGAGCAATGATGATGAGATAAAGCTAGCTCAATATGATATGAAAGCTCAAAATATCCTCATGTCTGCACTAGAGAGTGATGAATTCTTTAGAGTATCTGCTTGCAAAATTGCTCAAGAAATTTGGGAAACTCTGGAAGTCACACATGAAGGAACCATTGATGTAAAAAGAGCAAAGATCAATACTCTGACACGAGAATATGAATTATTCAATATGAGTGCAGGAGAAAGTATTTCAAACATGCAGAAAAGATTTACTTATATAGTAAATAAACTTGTAGCTTTAGGTAAGATTTATCAAAATGAAGATTTAATTCACAAAGTTTTAAGATGTTGTGTAGGGAATGACAACCAAAGGTGACAGCAATCACAGAATCAAAATATCTTACCTAAATTTCTGGAGACAAATTTCAAATGATGTTACATGTTACTATAACATTGCTACAGAAAAAAATCAGCTATTTATATAATGAAACAAGTCTATATACAATATGTAAAAGAATACAAGTATGTCAAACTCTCAAGGCTGCGAAAGCTCAATGGAATGGAACTGCTTAAGTTATTACCATGCACATTACTGTAGAAGATAACCAAATAAATGAATAGCTATTTTGATGAGCCTCCAACGCATCAGCTATTTTGAGCAAAATTTGATTAAGCTCTACTAAAGATGCAAGCCAGCCAGATAAAGTTCAAAGTGAGTTGCCAGCCTCCTTATTTCCATAAATTTTGACACTGAAATACAATAACCCAAAACAATTTTGCACAAAAAAATGTACAGTAACAGAGTAAAACAAAATGAGATCTGCATGAAAAAAGACATGTTTCTAAAGCATGAATATCTTTAAAGATTAAATCAGAATCACAAACATTTGTAATCAAGTTGATTTATAATTAAATATCAGCAATCCAATTGAGATATATAATCCAAAGAAAAAATTGACTTTAGGAAGAGTTTCAGATTTCCAAATGGGCAGGTGCAAAAAAAAGCTGTTATCAATTAAGGAGTTTGATGAATTTAATACAATAAATTAGAAATAATAACGCATATTCTGTATAACTATCTCCAGAATTGTCTGATCAGGAATTTTATTGGAATTCATAGACAACTGCAAAAGAAAATTATAGGCACAATTACAGAATTGAACTCCCGACCTTTGGAGAGGTGTAACCCCAATCAACAATACACGATATACACTCTCTCATCACCCAAGTCCTTTTGTTTTCTAGAAGAAACTTTGATTATGGTAACAAAACCACTTTCCATTACAATGAACAAAGAGTAGCAAGAGTTTGCTTGAGACTTTCATTGACATCTGGAGTTCTCATCAATAGAAATTCCATTAGAGAAAATCAAAAGTTCACCCCTAAATTAAATAATTTTAGATAGCATGCAATATTAGGATCTTGCAAACATATCAGCTCAGGAAGCAAGAGTTATCCAAATCAAAAACAAATGAAAATCAAATATGAAACGACAAACAACACCTAATAAATTAACAAGCGCGCGTGCAGAAACACAAAAGAGAAAGAAGAATAGAAAATTAGGGGCTAGGGTTGTGATGTTGAAATGAAAGCAATTGTAGAGAGGGGCTAGGATTCCTACGATAACAGAAACAAAATCATAGAGAATAGAGAAATAAAAGAAAAATTAGGGATTAGGGTTCTTCGCATAGCACAAGTTAGGATTCGTGATTTCAAGCAAAGAGGAAAGTAAAGAGAAGAGTTAGCTTTATTGCAAAATGAAATTGAAGAGGGGAGGGGCCATACCAGAGTAGTAGAGAAGGACCTTGACAGAGAGGAAGTAAGACCGAAGAACGCAATAGCCTCTATGAGAGGAAATATGAACAAACACAGAAAGTAACAACACCAGCAACAAAGACCCCGACAAATAGTCATTGCACCGTGATTGAGAGCGACGACGACGTTACAGGGTTAAGGAGGAGAGAGAGACAAAGAACGATGATAAATAAGAAGAGAGGGAAGGGTTGCGATGTGATGGAAGAGACTCAAGAGGGAAGGTTATGTGTCGCATATAGAGGAAGAGAAATAGTGATTAGGTTTAAGAAAAATAAATAAATAAATAAGTGACCGCCGCAAGACAATTCTAAACCGCCAGTAATTATTTGAATTCAACGGCAGTTATTAAAACCGCCGCTACAACCGTCGCATTCACGTAAGCGGCAATGGTTCATTTAAAACTGCCGCTTAATGACCGCCGCTAAATCCTTGTTTTGTTGTAGTGAATCAATTAAGTGTGTCTAAGTGAGTAAGATAAAATCAATTACGATATTATTTGTAAACATGTTGGCATGGTAGGCATGTAGACATATATATGATCTAAGCATTCCTACTCCTTACTATAAGAATAAAGCACACATGAGAGATCAATATTAATCAACATCATTTATTATCATCTTCTCATATGAACATTATAGCTAGAAATGGATCATCAAATTAACCAAGATCACATGTCTAAGAATAGAGACCATTTCTAACAAAATCAATCTACTTATTTATTAGTCCTCATTCAATAGCTATCTATCTCATTTATGTAATTTTAGATCAAGGATAGATATAAGCGTGCAGTAAGAGATTATTATGATAAGCTTAATTTGCACAACAAAAGATCATAACATGATGTCAAATAGAAACCATAAGAAATGTGAAACAACGACATCATGGCATAGGACAATTATGATTCATACAAATACATATAATATCATTATAAGATATTTACTCATACAAAGCACAATGGTAAGGATCAAACAAACTATCCATGTTTTGAAGTTTATTCCAAGAATGCATATTTATGATCTTCACCAATAGTGAAAGCAAAAATAGTTTTCACAAGTTGAGCACATCAAGAAATCATGGTAATCTAATAACTATTTCTAGGAGCATATTCTTCTTGAGCATATTGTCATAGAACATATGAATCAATTTGAAGTAAAGAGTCAATGGTATAAGTATATGATAAAGGTAAACAATCTAGCACAAAAATACCATCAACTTGAGAGATAAAACAATGATGTCACCTATATAGAAGAAGTCATCATAGTTAATCATAAATGTATAGCATACAAAATGACAAGTGTCATCACAAATAATGCAATTAAAGACCATATCATAAAGATCATTAAATGTGAAAACAATTATCAATTCATGTTACACAATGCCAAGAAAGTGTATATACATCATAAAGCTCAAGCTTTGTCAAGTAAACAATATTAATGCGATAGTGATCAAACTATGTAAGATAGGAAGGATGACATCTAAACATGAATATCAAGATCCTATTTAAACATTGTATATGATAAGAGCTCATAGAATAAAATTTAGATCACCAAAAAACAATTTTGACATTTGGAATGTTTAAATGACCATATCATCAACACATTCATTTTTCGTGTTAAAAACATATACTAGCACATTTATGCATGTCAAGTGAAATATCATTTTACTTTTAGAAGAAATTATTGACTATTTAGAGAGATTTTTTAACATTTGTTTTCATCAAAAGATGTTTTCAATGACTAATAAGCACTTGCAATAGTCAACCTATATTCATCATTCAATTCACATCAAACATTACTCAATTTTCACGTTTGAGTTTCTATAGTAACAAGTCAAGCACATCCGTTGTATATTAGAGGCCATGATGCCCAAATATGATTATAAAAAGTTCAAGATAGCATGTATCATCACATTTAATACAAACAAAGCACATTTTTAATAAGGATTACTAAATGTGATAACTACATCAATCTTGTTACATAAAGCCCAATAAAGAATATCTACCATCATGATCAAGCTCTTGCAAACTCATGCCATATATCTCATTTAAGCATTCTTTTTAGTCCACATCAAAAACCTCAATGACTATCTCAATTAATCTCCTCATAAAAAGTTATAGGATAATCAATAATCATTAAGTCTCAAGTTATGTGCATCTAGAACTTTCTTTAGTCAAAGACAAATAGTTCAATTACCACCACTTTGACTTATAGAGAAATACTAATTTTCATTTTGACATGTATTCATTCAAGATAACGACAAAAGTAAAGATTAATGCATGCAAATCAAGAAAAGTCAATTCTAATCAAGGTATCAAAAATATTTATCATGCACTACATACAATATCATACTTGGCACATTAAGGATTTTGGCAATATCTAGTATGCAATTTTTCTAGTTAATATGGTATCATGAAATGTACAAGAATAAGATCCACATAAGCATCATATTAACCAAATCATCATTCAGATAGAAGAAGCAAACAATTTCCAATTCACGACTTTCAAGTGTACAACAAGGCAATTGTATAATATGTCATTCTCTTGGTATTAGATCGATTATTTATGCAAGGGAAAAAGCTAGTAGGGAGATATACATGTATCAAAAACAATTTATGTAACCATCATAGTAACTATAGCAAGGACTATGTTTAAGAAACATAGAGTGGACAACTATAGACTAAGGCAATGTTCAAGGCCATACCACAAGAGAGAATAAATGTTGATAGAGACTTCAGTAGATTCTTAACAACCATTACCTTTGTGCAATAGAGTTGTAAGAATTATATTAACCTCCTATGTTTTGAGAGTCCACTATCAAGATACTAGTGTAATTGCTCCATGGTCCTCAAACAATGACCTACAAAATAAAGATCAAGGTCTACTTCATAGGTACCCAAACTTTGGGTCCTTGATGGTTAGCAATGGTTCCTTTTGGAACCTATGCCTTGTTTCTTTTTGGCACATAGAACAACTTATCTTAACAATAAGTACTAATATGACCATCTTGTCCACAATAATGGCATGTAAACTTTCTGGATTTAGCACAAACATGGTTATGAAATAGATTCCTTTTATGCATTTCATGCACATGGTTTTTCTTTTCATATATATGAGCTTTACTACACATACCATGTTCATATCCAATTCCAAATTTATCAAATGCATGCTTTTGAGAACTTAAGAACATATCAAGATTATGAGATGCATTTGAAAACTTGTCAACAACACATTGCAATTACTTTATCTTATCACCTTTAAGAATACATGAATCACAAGACTTTTTAACTAAAGGAATTTTAAGAGTTTCATACTCCAATTTTAAAACGCATATCTCTTAACATCATTTTCTTTTGTATGCTCAAACTTTTAGCCAATTTCATAGATTCCTCATACAATTCATTAAAGGCGACTGTCAAATCATTATAAGATGGTTCATCATATTCACTACAAGAATCACTTACCTCATCATCGTCACCTTGAAGAGGAGTATCAAGTTTGGTCGTAAGACACATAGTGGCTTCACTTTCTTTTAAGCACTTAGGATGAGGTTCAAGCTCTTTAAGCCTTTTGATAAGTGTTAGCAAATCCAAGCTTTTGAAATCTCTTGATTCCAAAATTGTAGACACCTTGGGTAGCTATTCTCTTGATAGACACCTCAAAAATTTATCAACAAGATCAACACAAGTGAATGTCTTTCAAAGAGAAGCCAAACTATCGATAATACTAGTAAATATCAAATACAAGTGTTCAATGGTTTCATTTGGAAACATAGGAAATAACTCATACTTATGCACGACTTTCATATGCTCACTCCAAAGGGTATATCCTTCACTTTAAAAACAAAAAGACATGTTTAGGGAATAATTTTCACAAAATGCATCTTACCACTATCCATTTTTAAATCGGATCTTTTTGTAATACGTTACCTAACCCTCTCTGAGGCCAATTGTATGAATTGATATCGTGCATGGAAAACCTAAGAGGGGGTGAATTAGGTTGTGATGCATTTTTCAAACTGTTAATGATCAGGCACGTGGAAGCCAATCCCAAATACAAATCCTCCAATATCATGCAAAGATACATTTAGACCAAGACCGTGTGAGTTCAAATAAGGTTTTCAATTTTACTTGTTTTAGAATATTAAGCCAAGTAGTTCTCAGATTCAATTTGTTAGATTTCGCGTGATATGAATAGTGAAAATGCACGTGTCAAAGTAATAAAGCAAGAAAGCGGTAAAGGAGACAAGACACAAGCAATTTATACTGGTTCGACATTCTAATAACACCTACATCCAGTCCCGAACCTAGCCAATCACTAGTTTGGATTTTTCCACTATTCACAATTGAATATAGAATAATTTTTGAGTTACAAGAATCTCCCACACCTACGAATCCCTTATCCAAACAACTATCCTATCAAGAGAACACTCTTCTCAATGGATTTGAGAAATTCACACAAAGTCCTTTAGGATTTTCACAAGAAACCTATGCTCCCCTTAGGAATTACGCCACACCAAAGAAACCCTTTTTTTGGATTTTCACCAAGAAACTCCCTTCCTTGGATTTTCACCTAAAGCTCACACTTTGTTGAATCTCACAATACACAAGAATATGACTCTTAGTACCACACACAAAATGCCTAAGTCCACACTTACAACTTTCACATAAGCCACTCAAGGAACCTCCTTGAGATTCACGCAATTCAAGCACCAAACAACCTCTTAAGAATTTCAACAAATACCTTGTATGCACAAGACAAGCAAATCCCTTTGGGCAAGCCTATTGCCCCCCAAAACCCTTAGAACCTTGATAAGTGCAAATTAGTGTGTGTATATAATAAAGAATTTGCACTTATCTTCTCATGAAATAACACGTTTTGTGTAAATTTCACCTCTAATCAATACTTCTTAAGTTCAAGAGTAAAAAGGGAGAAATAATAATTTTTCTAACTATAGAAATGTATTTTTAGGTGTTTTGGAAGCTAAATGAGAAAATCAAGATGCTGGAACATTTAAGAGGCCATCGCTCGAGCACCATACCGAGGCTCGAGCACTGGGAGCTGAGCTAGCATAGGATCCTTACTGCTAGCATAAATGCTCTGGCACTCGAGCGCCACACCAAGAGCGCCAGTATCAGTTCAGCATTGGATTCTCATTGCCAAAGTTATGAGTCTGGCGCTCGAGCGCCACACCAAGGCTTGAGTGCCAGACACATTAACCAGGCATTAAAGCTAATTTACCATCAGCCAGCGCTCAAGCGCTGAAATTGGCACTTGAGCACCAAAAACCGAACACCTATAAATCCAGCTCTGCAGAGTTAGGAAGATATTGGATTGTAGAGAAATAAACACTAAGTACATTACTTTAGTCAGAGTTCTAGTACTCTTAGGTTTTGTTCTTGAAGTTCATGGCCTTGGGCTAAGCTTTTCACCGGGATTAAATGTAATTACTTCATCTCTTATTTCTTTCAATTACTAGTTGTATATTATATATGAATTAGAGTTATTCTTCTATTGTTCTTTTCTTGGTTTAGCTTGATCACCTTTTCCATGTCTTAGTTTATTTGCATAGTTGAGAAACTTGTTTATAAATGGATTTGGAGAAAAACTCTCTTAAAACCTTCTAGTCTAGAGATAGATGTAAGTGCTTATGAATGTCAAAATACTCTGCTTAATGCAAGACTTAGTTCCCAGAGTGTCAAGAGATTGAGCTCTAGGGACTAGTATTTTAGAATCAAGTGATCAAGATATTTGCACTTTTGACATTGAGTATGCATCTTTTCATATATAATATCTAAATTCTATTGAAAGAAACAAGGTTAAGTAATGAAACTCAATCTCAAGTGAATCTTTATTTTATTTTGTCTAACATTTTATCAAGCTTTTATTTTATTATCAATCAACACTTTTTTAAGTTTTTGACATTCTTTCGACTCAATTCTTACTTAAATAAATTCAGTGCTCCCTGAGAACAATACATGTTTTATCACTATACTTGAAATGAGTTAATCCTTTGAAGTTGTATAAAAAGGTTAACAAACCTCTATGGTTTACAAGATTTATGGGTTAGAGGTGCAATGCACATAACTGTCTTGTGCACTCACCAAAACCCAACAATCAAAATCCAAATACAATATTACAATTATACAAATAAAAAATAAATAAATTGGAAGCAGTTCACCTATAAGGCCATCAATTTGCATATAAGAGGCTTGATCAATGATGAAACTTGAAGAACACTTCCCCAGGATCAAAATATTGATGAACCCCAACACTTTTCTTGAAGATTGAATGCAAGAATGATGAAATCTTGAATGCAAAATCACAACGAACCCTCAAGATGAAAAACCCATTTGAAATCTCTGAATTTCTAACACTTGAAAAACCCTAAGAGAGGTTTTGGATCACTTTGATTTGTAAAATTTCAAAAATTCTTTGTTCTCTTGTGTTTCTAAATTAAACACAAAACCTCTTTAAATAGGCTTATCAAAAAGCCCAAATCGATGTGCACAGTTCATTTTGTTTCCCTGAGTGTTGAAACTCAAACTCCAGCAAATTTTGCCCTGTGTACATGGATGTGCACTCCCTGTGCATCAATGTGCACACCAAAAAATGGATCTTTGCACACAATTTTAACAAAACATAGAATTTTTAACTATGTACATGCATGCGGTGCATCACTACATCGATTTGAACTTCAATAAAACCATTTAAATCATGAAAAACACTACCAACCTTATTTCAAACATGTTCAAGGGCAAAACCAAAATTTATGCACATTTGAAAAACCTTTCAAAACAACTTTGAATACTATTTGTTCAAAGATATGATGCTCATGAGTTTTCACAAAGGATTTTCATGGGATGCATGTGTGAAGATAATGATATATGGGGCTCATCCAACCTTGACCTTGTTATCACAATCAAGTAAACTCATATAAGTAAACTAGTTATATTAACCACTTACCATAAATCTAAAGCATACAAGCATATAGACCTAAGAGTAATCTAGCACATAAACACCTTAGGTCTTCATGTCGTCATCTTGAGAACTTGTCTTCTGCTTTAGTCTTCTTCCTCCTTCACTTGCTTGGTTTCTTTTTCTTCATCAAAACACTTGAATGCTCGGTTTTGGGTTAACACCCACGACTTTGAATTAGAAGCTACAGTGTTTGTATTGAAGGTTTTGAGACATTATCTGCACAGAGTCACTTTTGAAGTCTTCAGTGACCACAAAACCCTTAAATATCTGTTTAATTAGAAGGAATTGAATATGAGGCAATGAAGGTGGATGAAGTTTCTAAACGACTATGACTTTGAGTTAAAGTATCATCTGGGAAAGGCCAATATGGTTGCTGATGCACTGAGCAGAAAATCCTTGCATGTCTCGACTATGATGATTCACCAAATGAGACTTTTGGAGGGCTTTCGAGACTTGAAGTTGGATGTGGCATGTCATAGTGCTAGTTTATCCGTGAGCATGGTAGATGTGAATAATTTGCTTATGGAACCGATAAAAGAGGCTCAAGAACTTGATCCCGAATTGCAGAATTCAAACTGTCAATTGGAATTTGTATTTCTATTGATGGAGTGCTTAAGTTGCGAGACAGAGTGTGTATTCCCAACAACGAGAGTATCAAACAGCTGGTGTTGAGGGAAAACCACAATATTAAATACTCTATTCATCCTGGGCAACGAAGATGTATCAGGATATGAAGATTTCCTTTTGGTGCTCGGGAATGAAAAAGGAAATTTCCAAGTTTGTCTATAAGTGCTTGACTTGTCAACAGGTAAAAGTAGAGCATCTAAGACCTCTAGACTGTTTCAACCCTTAGACATTCCATAATGAAAATGGGAGTCGATTGCTATGGATTTCATAGTTGGATTACCAAGAACACTGACAGGATATGACTCCATTTGGGTCATAATTGACTAATTAACTATGTCCGTACACTTCCTGCCTGTCAAGGCCAATTATCCTTTGGAGAAGTATGCCTAGGTATACATACAGGAGATAGTCAGATTACACAGAGCACCAATTAGCATAATATCAGACTGGGATCCTAAGTTTACTTCCCAATTCTGGGGAGCTTTTCAAAAGGATTTTGGAACCCGACTACATCTAAGTACCTCCCACAATCCTCAAATTGACCAACAATCTGAGAGAACAATTCTGACATTAGAAGACATGTTTCGAACCTGTATCTTGGAAGAAGGTGGTGATTGGGGCAATATTTTGACATAGGCGGAGATTTCATACAACAATAGCTTTCACTCAAGTATAGGCATGGCACCTTACGAAGCATTATACGGAATGAACGATCTCTGGTTTGTTGGTTTGAAACAAGGGAGAAGTTGATGCTGGCGCCAAACTTGGTATAGGACACAATTGATAAAATTAAATGTATTAAGGAGAGGTTGAAGATAGCACAAGTATTATAGAGTTTAATGGAGGCGACCACGTATTCCTTAAAATTACACCTTATAGAGCAGTCGTGCGAGCAATGAATGTTAAGAAGCTCTAGCCTCGTTTCGTTGGTCCTTATCAAATTTTGAGAACAGTTGGATCAATTGACGATTAATTAGCACTACCACCACATCTAACTTACCTCCATGATGTATTCCATGTGTCGAAACTTCAGAAATACATTTCTGACCCCTCTCATGTTTTGGATTCGAATGACATTCAACTAAAGTCAGATACATCTTATCGGGTAAAGCCCGTGAAAATTCTAGACCGAGGAGAGAAGACTTACGCAACAAGGTGGTTCCATTGGTAAAGGTTATATCGAAAACATGGACCTCTCCGAGACTACATGGGAGAAGGAACAACACATAAAGGACTCCTATCCTGAGATTTTTTAACAACGCAAATAATCTCTTAATTTTGAGGACAAAATTATTTTTAAGGCTGGAAGAATTGTAACATCTCCAAAATTCAGTTTATATTTAGAATGCGAGATCGCTATTAGTCTCTCAAACTTAATTGCATTCTAGTCCTCGTAGTTTATTTCAATTTGAATTAATTATGACTTTCTATTAAATTCTATATAGTGAAGGACTTAGGTGACATTTTTTTTATAACTTCCTTCGTGCTCACACCAACTACTCTACATCCACCCTCACTCAAATACTCACTCACCCTCATATCCAAATCCATTCCGTCACTGCAAGGAAACAAATTTCCATGATTCCCTCCTCAAACTACTCCTCCATGTCCCATAATCTTTTCTTATTTTCTAAATTTTTAAGCCATACACACTTGCTCTCCTCTCCAACCTATCATTAAGGAAAATAACACATAATCTTACTCGCTGTTCTCTCCATATGCTACTCATCCCCATTACTCTAGAGCCAATCTCCAAAGTTTCATAAACACACACACTTGCTTGCTCAAAGAACATTTGATCATGCCACCAAAATTTCTCATCATCACGGAACTAGAGGTCTCAATTAAGTGAAGTAGGTTTAGATTCCAAGGTAACCTCAAATAAAACTCCAAATTGACTAATTGATGCACCTAAGTCCTTGACTATATAGAATTTAATAAAGTGTCGTAATTAATTCAAAATGGAATAAACTACAAGGACTATAATGCAATTGAATTTGAGAGACTAATAGGGAACTCGCATTCTACATGAAAACTCAATTTGTGGGATGTTACAATTAGACTGGCTGCAATATTCTAAGAATTGTTTTATGAACCGGGGGTTACTCGGTTATATATTTTGCATATAACTGACGGTTGCATTATTGCAGGTGACGAGGACAAAGAAGAAGTTTTAGCACTTGAAGAATTTAGTTAGAAAACTATTTTGTGTTAAATTAGGTAGTCATTTCCTTTTTTTCTCGTATCCAGTTTAACTACCTGAGTCGGACGTGTACCTCTTTGGATTTGTACTAAACTAGTTTTATTTTGAATCTAAGACCCTTAGGGGAAAATATCTATAATTATAGATATATAACTATGAAGAATTTTATCTTCCGCTGAATATTCTATGTCTTAAAAAAAATGGTCTTAAAAATTAAGGTGTTACATTTTATGATATTAGAGCAGTTTGATCCTAACCGGACTATGGCATCAGAATAATGTAACTAGAGTCCAGAGAGATAAAGTCCTACCTTAAACTGATGTGTTATTCTGAGTACGATTCATTGTGTTGAGCCTGATCAACTCAATTCAATGTGTTGTATCTAGGAAGACATGGCAGGCAAGCCACTCGGAAGGCCCCATTCAAACATCAATTCGCCTCCAACCATTTCGCAGCTTGTGCAACGAATCCAAGAGGTTTATGCAAAGACTTAGACCAAAAGTAAGAAATTTGGTGATTACACAACGAATCCGGGAGTATTAGACTCTTATCCAAGCTTTCCAATTGGCCGAATAATCTTTGGTCACCGTGGCGGCAAGTAAATAGGTTTCTTGGAAGTGCAGACAAGATGAATGGTACTCAAAAGGGGGGTGATTATAAGGGCAAGATAACTGTTCAAGTACGCAAGACGTGTGGGAAGATGCATAGGGGTAAATGCTACAGAAACAAGGGGGTATGCTTTACATGTCAGAAACGAGGACATATGAGATGACAATGCCAATCTAAAGGCAAGACAACTGATGATGCCAAGAAGAATCCGGTGAGTGGTAGAGTGTACAGATTGGATGCAGAAGAAGTTGACAACTCAAAGAACCTTATCCAAGGTACGGGCCAAATAAATGCTAAGCCTATTAACACTTTATTTGACTCGGGTACAACTCACTCTTTTATTTATGTGGA
Source organism: Cyamopsis tetragonoloba (assembly GCA_037177725.1). Taxonomy (NCBI): domain Eukaryota; kingdom Viridiplantae; phylum Streptophyta; class Magnoliopsida; order Fabales; family Fabaceae; genus Cyamopsis; species Cyamopsis tetragonoloba. The sequence continues at coordinate 32,085,463 of CM074125.1, read as the reverse complement.
TTGTACAAAATGAGTGTATTTCCCTATTTCCAAAATTCCCTATGAAGTGTTAGTCTCAACCCCCTCTAAAAAGAAAATTAGAATTACATGTGTGTGTTGACCTATATTCTTAGACTACCAGGACAAAACATTTTGTTTGGATTTATATTGTCTGCCGATGAAGGGACTAGACGTGATTCTAGGAATGGATTGGTTGAATGCACATAAAGTCAAGATTGATTGTGCTGCTAGAATTGTACACATACCGAACAGGAACTTAGAGGTATATTGTACTAACCATCCTACTTTTGACCTTCAAAACTTGTATGTATTTGATGATGGTCCAAGATTTATTATTTTATGCATTCCTGATATCAAATCCCCTATGAATGTTAATTTTATTCCAATAGTCTGTTACTTTCCGGAGGTATTTCCTAGAGATATTGAATCTTTACCAATGGAAAGGGAAGTAGCGTTCGCGATTGAATTAATTCCTAGAGCAGGACCTATTTCTAAGGCGTCGTACCGAATGGCACTACTCGAACTGGCAGAATTGAAACAACAAGTGGAAGAATTACTGTGAAAACAATTCATCCGACCAAGTGCTTTACCATGGGGAACCTCGGTTCTCTTAGTGAAGAAGAATGATGGGAAACATCGATTCTACGTGGATTATAGGGAACTGAACAAGCTCATAGTAAAGAACAAGTATCCCCTACGACGAATTGATGACCTCCTTCATCAATTGGGGGAGGCCAAAGTCTTTTCAAAGATTGACCTTCGATTGGGATACCAAAATCAAGATCATTCCTGAAGATATACCAAAGATTGCTTTCCGAACATGTTATGGCTGCTATGAAACTTGGTGGTACCGTTTGAGATGTCAAATGCGCTTGCAATCTTTATGGATTACATGAACCGTATATTTCAACCATACTTGGATAAATTTGTGGTGGTTTTCAATGACGATATTTTAATTTATTCGAAGATAGTCGAGGAGCATGAGCAACACTTGAGATTGGTGATGAGGATTCTCAAGGAGAAGCAGTTGTTTGCCAAGTTAGAGAAGTGTGAATTCTGGTTAGAAGAAGTTCAATTTCATGGCCACATGTAGGGGTGGCAAAACGGGCCAGCCCGAAAGACAATACGGGCTCATTTTGCTAGCCTAGCCCGTCGCTTTAAAAATTAGGCAGGCCATGGGCCGGCCCGCCAGCCCGCCGCAATAATTAAAAAAATCTAGATTTATTTTTAACTATGGACCTAACTTTTTTTATGTTTTTTTCTTTGGTATAGATATTTTTTGTTTGGCTCTATCAATTTTTTTTTATATAAAAGAACTCTCACCCTCCACTTTTAACAAAAAAAAAAGAGTCACTAGCCCGACCCGCCACCTTTGTAGCTCGGCGGGCTGGCGGACTAGGCGGGGCGGGCTGCATAAGTGGATGGGCCAAAATTTTCAGCCCAACCCGCTTATTTTTGGCGGGCCAGCGGGCCGAGCGCATTTTGACATCCCTAGCCACATGATTAACAAAGATGGTATATCTATGGACCCTAGTAAAGTTGAAGTAGTGTTGTAATGGGAGAGGCCAACCAATGTTAAAGAAATCCGTAGTTTTCTTGGTCTAGCTGGTTACTATCAGAGATTCATCAAAGGATTCTCCCAAAATGTAAAGAAATCGGTAATTTCCTTGACTCAAAAAAGGAGTCACATTTGTATGAGATTCTAAATGTGAAGAAAATTTTCAATCTCTAAAGGAGAAGCTGGCCCCACTACATCGATGTTAGTGATACCTAACCCATCGAAGAATTTTCAAGAGTATTATGATGCATCCAAACAGGGTTTGGGGTGTGTTCTTATGCAAGAAGGGCAAGTTGTTACTTATACTTCCCATCAACTTAGACACCATGAAGGTAACTACCCTACCCATGACTTAGAGTTAGATGCGATAGTTTTTGAATTGAAGGTTTGGAGACATTATTTGTATGGAGTCACTTTTGAAGAAGTGTTCAATGACCACAAAAGCCTCAAATATCTATTTAATCAGAAAGAATTGAATATGAGGCAGCGAAGGTGGATCAAGTTTCTAAAAGACTCAGACTTCGAGTTGAAGTATCATCCAGGAAAGGCCAATGTGGTGGCTGATGCACTGAGCAGGAAATCCTTGCATGTCTCGACTATGATGATTCACCGAATGGTACTTTTCGAGGGATTCCAGGACTTGAAGCTGGATGTGGCATGTCATAGTGCTAGTTTATCTGTGGGCAAGGTTGATGTGAAGAACTTACTTATGTAACGGATAAAAGAGGCTCAGGAACTTGATCCCGAATTGCAGAAGTCGAAGTGTTAATTTTCTAGTTCCATTGATGGAATGCTTAAGTTCCAACACAATGTAGGTATTCCAATCAACGAGAGAATAAAACAGCTGATGTTGAGAGAAAGCCGCAGTAGTAAGTACTTTATTCATCTTGGTGCGACGAATATGTATTATGAAGAAGTCGTTTTGGTGGATGGGAATGAAAAAGAAAATTGCTAAGTTTGTCTCTAAGTGCTTGACATGTCAAAAGGTGAAAGTAGAACATCAAAGACATTTTAGACAGCTTCCACCCTTAGATATTCCAAAACAGAAGTGTGAGTCGATTGCCATAGATTTCATAGTTGGATTACGAAGAACACCGGTAGGATATGACTCCATTTGGATCATAATTGACAGATTACTGCCTATCAAGGCCAACTATCTCGTGGAGAAGTATGCCAAGGTATACATGCAGGAGACAGTCAGATTACACGGAGCACCGATTTGCATAATATCAGACTAGGATCCTAATATCACTTCCCGATTTTGGGTAGCTTTGCAAAAGGCTTTTGGAACCCGACTACATCTAAGTACCTCCCACCATCCTCAGACTGTCGGACAGTTCAAGTGGACAATCCAGACATTAGAAGACATGCTTCGAGGCTGTATCTTGGAAGAAGAAGGTGATTGGGGCAAATTTTTGCCATTGGTGGAGTTTTCTTACAACAATAGCTTCCACTAAAGTATAGGCATGGCACCTTACGAAGCATTATACGGAAGGAATTGTCGATCTCCGGTTTGTTGGTTTGACACAGGGGAGAAGTTGCTGCTGGATCTAGACTTAGTACATGACACAATTGGTAAAATTAAACGTATTAGGGAGAGGTTGAAGATAGCACAAGACCGACAAAAGAGCTATGCGGACAAGAGAAGGAAGCCAATAGAGTTTGATGATGGCGACCACGTATACCTTAAAGTGACACCTTATACAGTAGTAAGTCGAGCAATGAAAGTTAAGAAGCTCCAGCCTCATTTCGTTGGTCCTTATCAGATTTTGACAAGAGTTTGACCGATTGCCTATCAATTAGCACTACCCCGCATCTATCAAACCTCAATGATGTATTCCCTGTGTCGCAACTTCGTAAATAAATTTCTGACCCCTCTCATGTTTTAGATTCAGATGTCATTTAGTCAGACACATCTGTTCGGGTAAAGCCCGTGAAAATTATAGACCGAGGAGAAAATACTCTACACAACAAGGTCGTTCCATTGGTAAAGGTTCTATAGGAGAACATTGACACCTCCGAGTTTACATGGGAGAAGGAACAAGATATGAAGGACTTTGATCCTTAGTTGTTTTAACAACGCAAATAATCTCTTAATTTTGAGGACAAAATTATTTTTAAGGGTGAAAGAATTGTAACATCCCAAAAATTGAGTTTTCAAATATAATGCGAGATCTCTATTAGTCTCTCAAATTTAATTGCATTCTAGCCCTTGTAGTTTATTCCATTTTGAATTAATTAGGACTTTCTATTAAATTCTATATAGTAAAGGATTTAGGCAAAAAAAATTTATAACTTGATTTGTGATCACACCATCTACTCTACACGCACCCTCACTCAAACACTCACTCACTTTCATATCCAAATCCATTCACTCACTCCAAGGAAACAAGGAAACAAATTTCCATGTTTCCCTCCTCAAACTATTGTCATTATGGTATTCAAACATTTTTTCCATTGGTGGAGTTTTCTTACAATAGCTTCCACTCAAGTATAGGCATGGCACCTTACAAAGCATTATACGGAAGAAACGTTGATCTCCGGTTTGTTGGTTTGAAATAGGGGAGAAGTTGCTGCTGGAACTTGATTTGGTTCTTGACACAACTGATAAAATTAAACGTATTAGGGAGAGACTGAAAATAGCACAAGACCGACAAAAGAGTTTTGCGGACAAGTGAAGGAAATAGAGTTTGAGGATGGGGATCACGTATTCCTTAAAGTCACACCTTATACAACAGTGGGTCGAGCGATGAAAGTTAAGAAGCTCTATCCTCGTTTTGTTGGTCCTTATCAGATTTTAACAAGAGTTGGACCAGTTGCCTATCTATTAGCACTACCCCGCATCTATCAGACCTCCATGATGTATTCCATGTGTCGCAACTTCGGAAATACAATTTTGACCCTTCTCATGTTTGGTATTCAGATGAAATTCAGTCTGACACATCTTATCGGGTAAAGCCCATGAAAATTCTAGACTGAGGAGAGAAGACTTTACGCAACAAGGTTGTTCCGTTTGTAAAGATTCTATGGGAAAACATTGACACCTCCGAGATTTACATGGGAGAAGGAACAAGACATGAAGGACTCCGATCCTGAGTAGTTTTAACAACTCAAACAATCTCTTAATTTTGAGGACAAAATTATTTTTAAGGGTGGAAGAATTGTACCATCCCAAAAATTTAGTTTTCAAATAGAATGTGAGATCTCTATTAGTCAAATTTAATTGCATTCTAGCCCTTGTAGTTTATTCCATTTTGAATTAATTGGGACTTTCTATTAAATTCAATATAGTGAAGGATTTAGGTACAAATTTTTTATCACTTGCTTTGTGCTCACACCAAAACCTCTTCACCCACCCTCACTCAAACACTCACTCACCCTCATATCCAACCAATTCCATTCAGTCAGTCCAAGGAAACAAGGAAACAAATTTCCCTCCTCAAACTACTCCTCCATGTTTCTCTCCTCAAACTGCTCCTCCATGTCCCATAATCATTTCTTATTTTCCAAACTTTTAAGCCATACACACTTTCTCTCCTCTCCAACCTATCATCAAGGAAAGTAACACATAATATTACTCCCACTTCTCTCCATAAGCCACTCATGTCCTTTACTCTAGAGCCAATCTCCACACACTTGCTTGCTCAAAGAACACTTGATCACGCCACCAAAATTTCTCATCATCATGGAACTAGAGTGCTCAATTAAGTGAAGTAGGTTTTGAATTCAAGGTAACCTAAAAAAAACCCATTAGACTAATTGATGCTGGAAATTGTGAGTTTGTGGCCATGCATGTGGTGATTTGGATTGTTGAGATTTAAGTTGTATGTTTGAGATCATGCATGTGAATTTTTTTTTTTTTTTTTTTGCATTTTCTTATGATTCTGCCACAATTTTCAAATTGATTTAGGACCCTTTTCCTCTCTGATTTTGTCGTTATGGTCTTCACAAGTGTTGTAGAAAATCTTGTCGTTCAAATGCCTTTTAATTTCACTCAATATGGAGGTCTACAACTGTTGGTCATGGAAACCATCACCCAAGAGAGGGGGGTGAATTGGGTGATTTAAAACTTTAAAACACTTTCAAGAAATTTAAACAATTTTGTGCAAATAACAATTATAAGCAGCGGAACAAGTTTATAAAGAATTCAATTTGCAAATCCAATTAAAATATAAGCAAGATGAGCAATAAAAATATAGATCAAAAAATATGAGAGTTGAAAGAGTAGGAAAGAGAGAATCAAACACAGAGATTTATACTGATTCGGTCACTAAACCTCCTTGTGACCTACGTCCAGTCTTCAATACGGCACCGCGGGAATACTTGTATTCAATCTTTAACAAGATTACACACTAAGAGCACTCCCCACCATTGGTTACCCCACCAATGTGCAAGAGCCTCAACTAGGGATACCTCACCCTAAAACAACCTTGAAGGATACCCCACCTTCAATCAACTAGAAGGATACCTCACATTCTCTCAACAATTCACTTTAAGGTTTTATAAACTATGAAACTCTCAAAAGAGTAGATATTACAACTTGAAGCACAAAGATTTGATCAAGCCTTTAGCAAGATAGATAAATTTTGAATAACAAAGCTTTTTAAATGATTGGAATGATTCAAGATGAAAGACCAAGATTAAAGCATTTGATTCATGTTAGAAGAAGCTTAGAAATGAGATAATATGATTCTAGTTTGATACTAGAGTGGAAAACCTTGCTTCTTTTGCTAGAATGGCCCAAGAACTCATTTATAGCTCTCCATTGAAATCTAGTCGTTACTAGCTGTTTATAGCTCTGCACAGCCCATATTCGGATATATATATATTCGAATATAAAATCCCATATTCCAATATGTATTCCAATATGGAACTTATGGAAGCAGATTTTTCAAATTTTAAAAGCTATATTGGAATATATATTCGAATATCAAAACCAATATTCGAATATGCACTTATTGGTGCTTATATATTCGAATATGTATTTGGATATGAAATTCCTGACGACAAACTCTTACTTTGAAAAACCATAACGTCTTCATTTCTTGTCCGTTGCAAGCAAATGATCAATTTCTAGAAAGCTATTTGAGTCTACTTTCATATGAAACATGTTTCAGATAAAAAATCTAAGTAGTTTTAAAGATATGATCAAAAGAGTGAACAAAGGTCATTTTCCAAAACCTAAAAACAAAGGCTGAATTCAAAAGTTCATAACTTCTTCATTTATGATCCATTTAGAGCAAAAGACCAGTCATTTGAAAGATTATTCATTCTATTTTCAAATGAAATAAGGTTTAGCTCAATACTGGAAATACACGTAATGATATGATCAAAACGGTAAACATATATCAGCTTCCATATAAGACTATTGTTGAAAATATATTTGTTTTTGCTTATTAACAAATTCAAACCAAATATTTGAGTACTTTTAAACATAAACTCACTTTTCAAATCCTTATCTAATTGAAAACAATTTTCTCATGGTAAAACACTTTGTAACCAATTTCTTTGAAAAACACATTTTGAATGCTATTGTTTAAAATGATGCTATGAATGCAAGGTGAAAGACAAGCTCTATCATGACTTCTCAAATTTACACTTACATAGCCTAGAAAAGAAATATACCAAACTAAGTCCTTAGGCTTGTTGATGTAATCCAAGCATATTAGTTTCTCTTCCATAGTATTATAAGCGCTTGGTTATCATCGACTTTCTCCTTCTTTAGTTGAGCATAATTGATTTTTCCATATTTCTTGATCATTGCTCACTCTTAATACTTGGACTATCCTACAAGACATTTCTCACTTGAAAATCATATTTAGTCCGAACATCCAAACTCAAAATCAAATATGCTTTATTTATAAATATATAACTCTAGTTAGTCTATCAAGATGTACATATTGTATGATTATCAACTTGTATATCACAATATAGAACACATAATCATGCATAGAATAATGCACTCTAATGTAGCATGTTCATTTCTAATTTCATCTTACATTTGTTATCATCAAAACATACTACACATAACTTATTGCTATTATTTGTCATCATCAAAACATAATCTATTAAACATTTAAGCACACATACTTTTACAACAACTCTAGTTATGACCAAATTACTTAGATATGGTCAATATTGAAGTGCCTGTTTTGTTGATTGTACTTCTCTGTTAAACATATTTGTTTTGGACTATGATATTGATCGATCTGGGTTTTGTTGTCTTCACAAGGATTTCTTAGAATCCTGTTATCCTTCAAATTCCTTTGGTTTCACTCAATTTGGAGGTCTAAAGCTCAAGTTATAGCCAAATTACTGAGATAGGGTCAATATTGAATGTATTTTGTTGAATGTATTTATATATTACACATATCTATTTTTGACTTTCATATTGATAGAATTGGATTTTATTGTCTTCACATGACTTGTTGATAATCAGTGTATCTTTCAAATGACTTTAGTTTAACTTTATTTGGATGTCTACAATTCTATTTATGACCTAAATATTGAGATAGTGTCAGTATTGAAATACTTGGAATTGATGCGGATTGAAAAACTCATATCTTTGGATCCCCTTGCTGAATAGGCATGTAATTTGGTATGGTGTTGAATGCATGTGTTATGAATTCCAGAATTAAATTTCATGATTTTGAAGGTATTTACGAATTTCGGTGAATTTGTGAATTAACCGTGCTTATTTTGTGAATGATGCTGGAATGAAGCAAAAACAAAGGAATTCACGAATTTACTGCAACTTATAACCTTTGAATTTTAATTATAAAATTTGTGTGTTGAATCCTTAGTGTGTTGGCCGTGTACTATAAAATTTTCATGATGTTTGGGCAAGTAGTTGGCTAGATAAAAATTCTTGCAATGAGATCTATCCATATTTAAAAGTTTTGGATTGGGTCAACTTGTGTGAATGTTAATGAATGATTTGAGTCATGTATATGATAGAATTTGCTTCTGAGTCCTTCACAAATACTATATACAATTGTGGTAGCTTTGTAATGCATCAAGTTTCACTCAAATCCAACCACTATAACTTAAGTTATGGTCAATGTTCTAAAAGCTGCCTGAATTGGGATTTTACCACTGAAAAATGAATTCCAACAAAATTATCACTTAGAATTAAATTTATTCATATTTTTTACCCTAAATTAGAGTTGTAGATAATTTTGTTATATTTGATTTGCCACTGGTTTCACATAATATGGAGACCCATACCTCAAGTTATAGTTAAAATACATAACTATGTCAGTTGAGAAAATGCTAAAACTTATGAGACTAATGTATGTGAATGTATGAAATGATATGAATGCTAAATGCATAAAAGTATGATCACGTTGATAAAATGAAAAGTGAAAGACTTTCCCCATCAACGTTTATTGACTAAGTGGGTTGAGTTCCACCTGTAGTATACTTGTAGTATACCGAGTAATGTCTGAGTTGTGTGAATGTTGAATGGGGTAAGATGGCCCGAAAAGGGACAGATAGTTCTGGGCTAACTCCGAAGGAGTAGATAGCCCGGCAGGAGGACACTCAAAGGACTCTTGCCAATGGTCCACAGATATGAGCTCAATATGTGCATTTACTTCCATGCACCTATGGTGGAGTTCTAGTGCACTAGACTCTCGTTGTAAGATGAAAAAAAAGAGAGATAAAATGAAAAGTAATTAAGAATCATAGCATGCATGTATGGTTATATTGTCATTACATGCATTAATTGTATGAAATATGATTGTGTGATGGTTTAGGACTATGTTGAGGGATATTCCAGTTATACTGGCTATAATATTGTAAAAATTGTTTTATGAACCGAGGGTTACTAAGTTATATGTTTTGCGTATAACTGAAGATTGTAATATTGCAGGTGACGAGGACGAAGAAGAAGATTTTAGCACTTGAAGAATTTAGTTAGAAATCTATTTTGTGATAAATTAGGTAGTCATTTCCCTTTATTTCATACCTAATTTGACTACCTGAGTCGGGACATGTACCTCTCTGGATTTGTACTAAACTAGTTTTATTTTGGGACTAAGACCTTTAGGGGCAAATATGTATAATTATAGATGTATGACTATGAATTGTTTTACCTTCCGCTTAATACTCTATGTCTTAAAAAAAATGGTCTTTAAAATTAAGGTGTTACACACAAAATCAAATCCGAGGTTTTTTTTTTTGTTTTCGATATGGTAGAAGGAAGAAAAACAGGACAAGTATAACAAAGCAGATCAAAACAAAACTCAAAATTAGAACATTATAGCCAGAGAAGAAGTGGATCAACGACATTGCTAATTATATTAGTTATTGACATTATTGAGTAAAGATCAGATGTTGAAAATAATTGACAAAGTAATTAATACCTTGGAGAAAAGCACTTACGAGTTTGAAGAAAATGAGGCTTTCATGAGGTTTCAATTTTCTGTGAACTGTTTAATAATTTTTAGACTTTGATGCTCCTTTATTTTTATTTTATTTTATTTTTCTGTTAGATGATGATATTAGATAATACTACCCAGACTTAGTTGTAATTAGTGCAGGTTTATTTTTTTATTGTTTTATTAATGATTAATCACAAAATATTTGTGCAGCTTTAAGAAAAAGATTGATATTTGTAAATTAAAATTAAGCACTTATAAAAGAAGAGAAAGAGATTTGTCTGACTTGAAAATTCAAGATACAACGATCAAGTTGATTTTGTTAACAACCAGGTTCTATTGTTTTAACTCATTCTTATTTTATATACTTATCTTTAGTAATGTTTTATATATTACTCCCTCCGTTCTTATTTATAAGTCACTTTTAACTAATTCACACATCTTAAGAAAATTAGTTAAAATTAGTTAATAGTATTGGAGTTAACAAAATTTTGTGTTGACTTTCCAAAGTTACCCTTATTTAATTTTTTTTGTTTCACCAATCTCTTTCATCACATACTCTATCCACTTTAATTAGAGCAAGGCTATTGGTTGACATAATTATTGAAAATTGTAAAGTTCTTAAATATCACAAGGGTATATGAGGAAAAAAATATTTAATGCTTCACATACTTTAAAAAGCGACTTATAAAAAGGAACACAAAAAGTTTCTAGAAGGTGAATTATAAATAGGAACGGAGGGAGTATCATTTTTAATTTCATATAAAAATATATAAATATGTCAACTAGAAAATATGAATCAGACCATTCAAAACTTACGAAAAAGAGAAGAGTCGAGGCTTTAATTGAATCACAAAAAGAAGCTATGGAAAAATTTATAAAAATAAAGAAGAAAAATGAATTAGAAAATACAGGTTGGTGCTCTTTGAATGAACAAGATAACAATCTAGATATAGGTGAAAACAATAATAGAGAAGTAGTTAGTAGTGATGAGGATAATTCTGATTCTCAAACTCATGATAATGAAGAGGAGATTGAGAGACTAGATGATTATACTCTTGTAAATATATGTGATCCAAGCCAATGGAAGAATATTGATACCAATTTGAGAAATTTATTAGTCGAAAAGGACCCTATTAAAGTCACTCATAGATTTTTCAAAAGACAAATACTCTAGGCACTTTTCTTCATCAAATTACATTCAAAGATTTCCTAATGGAGAGAAACAAGAAAGAAGATGGTTAATTTATTCTAGAAATTTGTATAGTTTTTGTTGCAAATTTTTTAATGTTTTTTCTTGTACAAGTAAACTAGCTAACGAAGGAAGTAAAGATTAGACAAATCTTAGTGCTAAGTTGAAGAGTCATGAAATAAAGAGTAAGCATATTACTAATATGAATGTATGGATTGATTTCAAAACGGGAATGGCAAAAGATAAAACAATAGACAAACATGTTCAAAAACAAATAAATAGAGAAAGAGAACATTGGAGAATGGTATTGTTAAGAATTATTGTTGTTGTTAAAACCCTTGGTAAAAATAACATAGCCTTCCGCGGAAACAATGAAAAGATCTATCAAGAAGCTAATGGAAATTTTTTAAGTCTAATTGAAATGGTCGCAAAATTTGATCCAATCATGCAAGAACATATTTCTCAAATTAAAGATGATGAAATTTAAAACCATTATTGTAACATCCTTAAATGTACCCAATTATAAGTTAATATGAGGACAACTTCATTTTTACCCCTAACCTATTCTTTTTTGGAAATTCATTAGGAAAATAAGACTTGTTCAACAAAAAGAACTAAGACAAGGACCACATTGAAATTTTGGAAGTTTTAGAGGATGTACTAAGTAGAAAATTGTAGAAACTTGGGACATTAGATCAAGCCTTCTCCCCTTCTCCTCCACGCCTCATTCTTCACTCTTCACTCTCTCACAAAAACTTTTATTCTTCTCGTAGGGGTCAAACTCAAATTCCCGTCATCCAAGCTACCTCCTCCCAACCAAGCCTTCAATTTGAAGAGTTGGACCATCATTCTCCTTGCTTAAGGATTCCAAAAGAGCTATGGTAAGTTCTTGGTACATTTTCTTGATTCAAGCTATTCTTTGGAATTGGGTTAAAAACTCTCTTCTTCTTCATGCAAACTTGGAATTGAGTAAAAATAAGGAGCCATGCACTAATATTTGTGTAAATTAGGGATTCAAATATTTTGGGAGTGATTAAATACTATGGATTTGGGAAGTTTAAAGAATTTGAGAGAAAGAGATGAAGCTAAGGGTTTCCATGAAAAGGTAATCCCTAAAACACCCAAATTAGTTGAATAAATGGTAGTATGAGGTTAGGAGAAATACTTGAGGGTGTTAATTAGTATGAATTTATCTTGGATGTGTTTTGTTATAAATTGTTTTGCTAGGCACACATGTATGTGTCTTGTGCCTTTGGAAATTGAATGATATGAAGTTGTATTATATATGCTTGTTGTGAATTGAGTGGGTATGTTGACTGTTATCTCTTGCAAATTGAATTGAGGTATTTTGAATTGGGAGGCATGATATGTATGTGGATTTTGTGTGTCCCTTGTTGCAAATGTGTAAATTGTACTTGAATGGTGGTTGAATAATGAGTATGCATTCCTTGGTGTGAAAATTTGGCAATTTTATGTTAAGTTTAGGCTTTTGCATGTTAGTGTAATTGGAAACTTGGAATAGGTTTGATGATACGTGCATGTTAAGTTGTTTCAAATTGTGATGTAATTGATTACGAATTGGTGATTAGAGCCTTGTTTTGATGTGGAATTTGTGTCATTGATCGTGGAAATGGATTATATGAGTTGTGGATTGTGTAAGTTGGTTTAAAGTGAAAAAGAAGTGATTTTCGTGAAAACAGAGCAGGCGAAGTCTGGGCCAAATTCGCGGCAGCGAATTTTGCCACGGAAAACTCTGTGTCAAATTCGCGGCAGTGAATCTGGACCTGAAACAGGGCCTGATTTTCTCACCTCCAAAAGCCAACACACACTCCAATAACTCATTTCTAAAGTGTAAATGATTACAAATAGGTTCCAATACTTTAGTAAATCATACAGTGATGGTTATACAAGTAAGTGTGTGTGAATGTGCAATTAATACTTAAGTAAAAAGAATGGAAGTGCTTTCCCCCATCAACATTTGTTGAGTAAGTGGGGTGAGTCCCGTCGGAAGTAGACCGGGTATGTGGACAAGCATGGAACAGAGAACAATTGGGGTTATCATCTTGATGGGTAGTAACTCTTGTAGACCTCTAAGTGATGTTGATTCTGAATAAGGGAAAAAATTTGGGCGTATTGCCGGAAGAGGTAATAGTCCTTGCAAACCTCTATTGGAGGTGAGGCATGACCTCTGGATAAGGTCGCTCACCAGGGTTTGCAGAGTGCTCTAGAATGCTATTTCCAGGAACATATTGGTTTCCAGTGTGCATTGAGTTTCCTTTAAAAAGAATGAAATTTAAAGAACAAACAACAATTAAGATAGACATGTCATGCATCTCATTCATATATTCCGTGATCTTGTACATTGATGACAATTGATTGCTGTGTGAATATGCATGTATGAAAGGTTGATGTTTGGGGATATTTTCTAGTTAGACTTGCTGCAACTTTGTATATATTATTTTTAATTGCCAAAGGGTTACTCAGTTATATGAGGCACATTTAGCTGATGGTTACATTGTTGCAGGTGACTCGGAGTCGGAGAGCTACAGTGCGTGAAGACAACCCTTAGTATTTGAATTGTATATAACTCTACGTAGTCATCATCTTTTGTCGTACATCTTGTCTACCTCTAGTGGACTTAGATTCTCTTTGGTGTGTAATGAAACTGAGATTTATACGTTGTATATAGTGGTATGTAATTATAGGTATATATATAAGTAACTATGTAAGTAAGTAGTAGTATATTGAGACTTAAGCTGTGACTTCTTATGCCTAAAAAAATTAGGTGTTACAATTTGGTATCAGAGTAGTTTGATCGTAATCGGACTGTGGCATTTGAATAGAGTAACTTAGTAAAGTCCAGAGAGATAAGTCCTGTCTTAACCTGATGTGTTGACTCGTATATGATTCATTATATTGAGCCTGATCAACTCAGTGTGGTGCGTTGTATGCAGGAAGGCATGGCAGGAATACCACCTGACAGAGCTCATTCTAACACTAATGCAATTCCTACTCTGACCAATTCTCCCCTAATACAGCAGATGGCGCAGGCTATGACCCAAATGATGGAGGCTCAGGGACGAGAAGATTGGTACAAGAGTTTTCGAAGACATGATCATCCTACCTTCCTAGGTGTGACCGACCCTTTGGTAGCCGAAGAATGGATTGATCAATTGGAACAAATCTTCAGGATTATGAGACCTCCCGATCAGGACAAGGTAGACTTGGCTACAAACAGGCTTAGGGGAGATGCTGCTCAATGGTGGAAGAGACATAGGGAGAACATGGAGGCGAATGAGGAACATTTGACATGGGATGAATTCAAGACTCTTTTCCTTAACAAGTATTTCTCCACCCACTTGAAGGACCAAAAGGAGGTGGAATTCCTTACTCTACAACAAGGAGATATGACGGTGGACGAGTATGTTGCTAAGTTTGAACATCTGGCTCAATTTTCCAACAATCTCCAGAATCAGCCCGACGAAGTTTGGAAGTCCAAGAGATTTGAACAAGGATTACGCCCAGAGGTGAGGAACCTGGTGATTACTCAAAGGATCTAGGAATTCCAAACTCTCATTCATGCATGCCAGTTTGCTGAACAATCCTTGGCCACAGTGGTGGCTAGTAAACAACTTTCTTGGAAGCACAAGAGAGACGAAGGGAATTCAAATGGTGGAAAAGGGAAGGAAATTGATTATAGAGGCAAAGGAAACATCCCAAAGTGCAAGACCTGTGGAAATTTTCACCGAGGAGAGTGCTACAAGGATAAGAGGTTGTGTTTCACATGCCAAAAGCCAGGATATATCAGTTGGCAATGCCCGAATAAAGACCAAACGACAACCAAAGAAGACAAGAAGAAGACTCTAGTGAGGGGTAGAGTGTACACCCTTGATGTGAATGAAATTTAAAATTCAAAGGAGCTTATTCAAGGTACGAGGTATAATAAAGCTAAGCCTACTCATATTTTGTTCGACTCGGGTGCAACCCATTCATTTATTTCCATAGACTGTGCACAACAAGTATACTTTCCTATATAGAAACTCCCTTATGAAGTATTAGTTTCAACTCCTGCTGAAGAGAAAATATGTACTACTGCTATGTGTTCTCCTGTATTTTTGGACTACCAGAACAAAACTTTTTTGTCTAGACTCGTATTGTCTACCGATGAAGGGGTTAGATATAATTTCAGGGATTGACTGGTTGATAGCACATAGTGTTAGGATTGATTGTGCTACTCGAACAATTCACATTCCAGAACGCGGCATAGAGGTATACTGTAGTCACAATCCTATTTTCGACCATCACAACCTGTCTATAATTGATGATAAACCGAAGTTTATCATTGTCTGTGTTGCTAATGTTGAGAAAGTTGTGAATATTGATTCTATTCCCATAGTACGAGACTTTCCGGATGTATTTCCTGATGACGTTGAATCTCTACTGCCGAAAAGGGAAGTAGAATTTTTGATTGAATTGGTTCCTGGAGCAGGGTCCGTCTCTAAAGAACCATACAGAATGGCACCATTAGAATTAGTTGAGGTGAAAAGGAAAGTGGAAGAGGTATTGCAGAAGCAATTTATCAGGACGAGTGGTTCACCGTGGGGGACCCTAGTACTTTTAGTAAAGAAGAAGAATGGGAAGCTTCGCCTTTGTGTGGATTACTGGGAGCTAAACAAATTGACAGTGAAAATTAAATACCCTTTACCACGCATAGATGACCTCCTTGATCAATTGGGAAAAGCAAAGGTATTTTGAAAAATTGACCTTTGGTCGGGATATCACCAAATCATAATCAAACCTGAAGACATTCTCAAAACTTCTTTACGAACACAATATGGTCACTATGAGTATTTGGTAGTACCCTTTGAATTGACTAACACACCGGTAATTTTCATGGATTACATGAACCGAATCTTTTTCCTATATTTGGATAAATTCATCGTAGTCTTTATTGATGACATTCTGATTTATTCTAAGACCGAGGAAGAACATAAGGAACATTTGAGAATGGTGCTGGAAGTTCTCAAGGAGAAACAATTGTACCCTAAATTGGAAAAATGCGAATTCTAGTTAAAAGAAGTTTAGTTTCTTGGCCACGTGATCAATTAAGACGGGGTAGCCGTGGATCCGAGTAAAGTGGAGGTCGTTTTAAAATGGGAGAGACCGACAAGTGTCACTAAAATCCGTAGTTTTCCCGGGTTGGCTGGCTATTACCGAAGATTTATCAAGGGATTTTCCCAAATTGCTATTCCTCTGACAAGGTTGACAAGGAAGGGAGTTCCGTTTGTATGGGATTACAAGTGTGAAGAAAGTTTCCAATCTTTGAAGGAGAAACTGACCACAGTGCCAATGTTAATTATTCTGAATCCAACCAAAAACTTTCAAGTATACTATTACACATCCAAGCAAGGGTTGGGGTGTGTACTGATGCAAGAAGGACATGTAGTCACCTATACTTCACGTCAACTTCGACTCCATGAAGTTAACTACCCAACTCATGACTTAGAACTAGCCGCAATAGTTTTCGCCTTAAAAGTATGGCGGCATTACTTGTATGGGGTTACTTTTGAGATATTCAATGATAACAAAAGCCTCAAATATATATTCGACAAGAAGGAATTGAATATGAGGCAGCGAAGATGGATGAAATTCTTGAAAGATTATGATTTTGAACTGAAATACCATCCGGGGAAAGCCAATGTAGTGGCTGATGTGTTGAGTAGGAAGTCATTACATGTCTCACTAATGATGATGCGTCAGATGGCACTATTAGAGGAATTTCGAGATTTGAGATTGGAAGTTGAGTATCACAATGCTGGGCTATCCGTGAGTAGGGTTAATGTGAAAAATCTACTTTTGAATCGAGGCCCAAGAATCTAACTTGGAACTACAGAAACTTAAGAACCAACTGGAGTTCTCTCTTTCAGTAGATAGGAATCTTATGTTCCAAGACCGAGTATGTGTTCCCGACAATGAAAGCTCAGGCAACTAGTCTTACGGGAAAATCACAGTGGAAAGTACTCCGTTCATCCGGGTGCGACAAAATGTATCAAGACATGAAGAGGTTATTTTGGTAGCCTGGAATGAAGAAAGAGATCGCAGAGTTCGTTTCCAAGTGCCTGACTTTTCGAAAGGTAAAAGTGGAACATCAGAAGCCTTCCGGACCCCTCTAGCCATTAGATATTCCAGTATGGAAGTAGGAGTCAATTGTGATGGAATTTGTGGTCGGATTACCAAGAACACTGGCAGGATATGATTCCACATGGCTAGTGGTAGACCGATTAACTAAATCCGCTCACTTCCTGCCCATCAAGACCACATATTCTATTGAGAAGTATGCCAAGGTCTATGTTGCAGAGATAGTCCATTTGCATGGAGCACCAGTTAGTATTGTATCAGACCGAGACCCTAAATTTACCTCCCGGTTTTTGGGGGCATTGCAAAGGGCATTCGGGACCCAATTACATTTGAGCACCTCCCACCATCCGCAGACAGATGGACAACCTGAGAGAACTATTTAGACGTTAGAAGACATGCTCAGGTCGTATATTTTAGAATAAGATGGTGATTGGGGTAGATACTTGCCGTTAGTGGAGTTTGCCTATAACAACAGTTTTCACTCAAGTATCGGTATGGCACCCTATGAATCATTGTATTGAAGAAAGTGTCGATCGCCGATTTGTTGGTATGAGATCGGGGAAAAGCTACTTTTGGGAGCAGATTTAGTACAAGACACAACAAATAAGGTTAAGCATATCAAGGAAAGACTCAAGGTGGCACAAGATCGACAGAAAAGCTATGAGGACAAGCAAAGGAAGCCCTTGGAATTTGAGGAGGGTGATCACGTGTTCTTGAGAGTTACTACGCATACCGCAGCGGGTAAAGTAATGAAAGTCAAAAAGCTCCAACCTCGTTACATCGGTCCTTACCAGATCCTGAAGAGAATTGAACCAGTTGCCTACCAGTTGGCCCTACCCACACATCTTTCCAATCTCCACAACGCATTTTACGTGTCACAACTCCTAAAATACGTCCCAGACCCCTCACATGTTCTGAACACAGATAAAATCTCACTAAAGTCAAGCGCATCTTATCGCGTGAAACCCACAAAGATTCTCGATCATGGAGAAAAGTTCTTACTAAATAAAGTGATACCACTAGTGAAGGTTCTTTGGGAAAACCTTGACTAATTGTAAATCACTTGGGAGAAAGAGCAAGATATGTGAGACGCCTATTCTAAGCTGTTATGATAAGCAGGTAAGTTTATAGCTTTGAAGGCATTATTTTTTTAAGGGTGATAGAATTGTAACATCCTTAAATTTACCCAGTTATAAGTTAATATGAGGACAATTTCATTTTTACCCCTAATCTATTCTTTTTTTGAAATTCATTAGGAAGATAAGACTTGTTCAACAAAAAGAACTAAGACAAGGATCACATTGCAATTTTTGAAGTTTTAGGGAGGGACTAAGTAGCAATTCTTTATTGTAGAAACATGGGAAAATTAGATCAAGCCTTCTTCTTCCCTTCTCCTCCACGCCTTATTCTTCACTCTTCACTCTCTCATAAAAACTTCTCTTCTTCTCCTAGGGCTCAAACTCAAATTCCCTTCATCCAAGCTACCTCCTTCCAACCAATCCTTCAATGTGAAGAGTTGGACCATCATTCTTCTTGCTTAAGGGTTCCCAAAGAGCTAGGGTAAGTGCTTGGTATATCTCCCATTTTCTTGATTCAAGCTTTTCTTTGGAATTGGGTTAAAACTCTCTTCTTCTTCATGCAATCTTGCAATTGAGTCAAAATGAGGAGCCATGCACTAATATTTGTGTAAATTAGGGATTCAAACATTTTGGGTGTGATTAAAGACTATGGATTTGGGAAGTTTGAAGAATTTCAGAGAAAGTTGAAGCTAAGGGTTTCCATGAAAAGGTAACCCCCAAAACCCCCAAATTAGTAGAATAAATGGTAGTATGAGACTAGGAGATATAATTGAGGGAATTAATTAGTATGAATTTATATTGCATGCGTTTATTTGTGAATTGGTTTGGTAGGCACACATGTATGTGTCTTGTGCCTTTGGAAATTGAAAGATATGAAGTTGTATTATATGTGCTTGATGTGAATTGGGTGGGTATATTGATTGTTGTCTCTTGCAAATTGAATTGAGGTATTTTGAATTGGGAGGCATGATATGTATGTGGATTTTGTGTGTCCCTTGTTGCAAATGTTTAAATTGCACTTGAATGGTGGTTGAATAATGAGTATGCATCCCTTGGTGTGAAAATTTGGCAATTGCGTGTTGAGTTTAGGCTTTTGTAATTTAGTGTAATTTGAAACTTGGAATAGGTTTGATGATATGTGCATGTTAAGTTGTTTCAAATTTTGATGTAATTGATTAGGAATTGGTGATTGGAGCCTTGTTTTGATGTGGAATTTGTGTCATTGATCCTGGAAATTACTTATATGATTTTTGTGAAAACAGGGCAGGTGAAGTTTGGGTCAAATTCGCAGCAGCAAATTTGTTCACGGTAGCGAATCTGGACTGGAGGTTTCTGTGATAAATTCGCGGCAATGAATTTGGCCAGGGAAAACTCTGTGTGAAATTCGCGGCAGCAAATGTGGACCTAAAACATGGCCTGATTTTCTCACTTCCAAAAGGCAACACACACTCCAATAACTCATTTCTAAAGTGTAAATTATTACGAATAGGTTCCAATACTTTAGTAAATCATACAATGAGGGTTATACAAGTAAGTATTTGTGAATGTGCAATTAATACTTAAGTAAAAAGAATGAAAGTGATTTCCCCCATCAACTTGGGTTGAGTAAGTGGGTTGAGTCCTGTCGGAAGTAGACCGGGTAAGCAGACAAGCATGGAACATAAAACAATTGGTGGTTATCATCCTGATGGGTAATAACTCTTGCAAACCTTTAAGGGGTGTTGACTCTTAATAAGGGAAAATTTTGGGGGCTATTCTCGAAGGAGTAATAGTCCTTGCAGACCTCTATTGGAGGTGAGTCATGGACTCTGGATAAGGACGCTTACCAGGGTTTGTAGAGAGCTATAGAGTGCTATTGCCACGCACATATTGGTTTCCCGCGTGCACTCGGTTTCCTTTAAAAAGAATGAAATGCAAAGAACAAACCACAATTAAGATAGACATGACATGTATCTCATTCATATATTCTTTGATCTTGTACATTGATGAAAATTGATTGCTGTGTGAATATGCTTGTATGATAGGTTGATGTTTGGGGATATTTTTCACTTAGACTGGCTGCAAATTTGTATATATTATTTTTAATTGCCGAAGGGTTACTCAGTTATATGAGGCACATATAGCTGACGGTTACATTGTTGCAGGTGACTCGGAGTCGGAGAGCTATAGTGCGTGAAGACAACCCTTAGTATTAGAATTTCATATAACTCTAGGTAGTCATCATCCTTTGCCGTACATCTTGGCTATCTCTAGTGGACTTAGATTCTCTCTAGTGTGTAATGAAACTGAGATTTACACGTTGTATATAGTGGTATGTAATTATAGGTTTATATATAAGTAACTATGTAAGTAAGTAGTAGTATATTGAGACATAAGCTTTGACTTCTTATGCCTAAAAAAAAAGAAAAAAAAAATTTAGGTGTTACAATTACCTTTGGCATAATATACAAAATGAGTTGATAAATTTGTTTGCAGGTGAAATCAAAACAAAAATTATAAAAAGAATTACGGATGCGAAATATTATTCAATCATACTTGACTGTACTTAAGATATAAGTCATCAAGAGCAAATGTCTTTTGCACTACAGTGTGTAGGTATTTCATCAACTCCAATACAAGTTAATGAGTATCTTTTAAAAATTTTAGAAGTAGATGATACAAGTGGAAAAAGGTCTTTTTGATGCTAATACAGATGAATTAAAAATTGTTGGGCTTGATATTAATGACCTTAGGAGACAAGGATATGATAATGGGTCTATTATGAATGGAAAACATCAGGGTGTCCTAAAAAAGATTTCTTGATATTAATCCTAGATCATTTTAGGTGTCATTTACCATATACAACATAAATGTTAAGAAGTTTATGTGGCATAAATCTATTCGTTGATTTAAAGTGTGATGTCGACTTTTTATTTTTTAAAAAATAAATCAATGGCTATAAAGTCACTTGTATACCGGTGCACAACTTTTCACTTGTGCACCACAAGTGAAACCATCATTTTATACTCCATGTGGTTGTCATAGTTTGAACTTAGTACTTTGTGATATGGCTAACTCTTGTCCTAAAGCTACATCTTTCTTTGGTGTGTTGCAACCTATATATACTTTATTTTCTTCTTCTACAAAAAGGTGGAAAGTTTTACAAGACCATATTGATAGCTTAACTCTTAAATTGTTGTCACAAACACTTTGGGAAAGCCGTATTGAAAGTGTGAAAGCTATAAGAATTTAAACTTTAAAAATTAAAGTCACTAGATTGTATATTTTTGAAGGAAAAATGCCTAAACCTTGAAAACTCTTTGAAACATGACAATTTGTTGGATCTTGATGGATTAGATTTATTTCCAGAATTAAATATCTTAAAGGAAATTATAGGATTAGAAAATGATAAACCTATTGATATTCTTGATTATATAAAAAGAATAAATTCTTTACCAAATGCATATATAGTTTATGGAATAATGTTAGCGATTTCAGTATCCGTTGCTTCAGCTGAAAAGTTTTTCAAAGCTAAAAATAATAAAATATTACTTAAGATCAACAATGTCTCAACAAAGATAAAATGCATTGGCCTTATTATCTATTGAAAAAGAAACATTAAATGAAATTAATTACGACAATTTAATCGATAATTTTGCATCACAACAAGACCGAAAATGAAATTTCAAATAAAATTATGATAATTTTAATAAACTGTTTTATTAGTAAATAAAAGGCCTCATTCTTAAGTTTGTTTCAGGCCTCCCAGACCCTTGAGCCGCCTCTGATTAGTCTCTTTATTTCTTTACAATGAATCATTCTGACCACTCTCAAAATACATGATTTTTCGGTAGTTCACTTTAAATTATTTATATTTTTTCTCCTTCTTGATGTTTATGTTTTTTTTTAAAAAGAAAACCTTAAAATATTTTGGGTTAAATATGTTTTTGGTCCCTGAACTTTAGCGAAAATTCGTTTTTAGTCCCTAAACTTTAAAAAGTACGTTTTTAGTCCCTAAAGTTTTGCGAAGGTTTACTTTTAGTCCTTCCGTCTATTTCCGTTAACTTTCCGTTAAGTGAGATGCTCAAACTGAATCCAATCATCTTTCTACACGTGTTATTATTTTTATTATGTTTTTTTAATTAACTATATTTCTAAATTGAAAAGGCTAATATTTATTTTTTAAAAAAAAAGAAAAAAAACTAAAAATCAAATGATGTTCTTCGTGTTCCATTCTTCCTCTTCCTCCCTTCCTATCTTCTCCTTCTTTCTGTTCTGCCGGTGTGGTCTCCTCCTCCCAACACCACCGTCATGGTCTCGTTCCTAGCTCCACCATCGTTGTCTTCTTTCGCTGAACCCATTCTCTTTTCGATTCTCAGAACCCAAAAATAAAAAAATCGAACCCATCTACCTAGGATTTCCAGAACCCATAAATCCCAAATGAAACCCACCAACAGATCTACAAATACAAAGCGATTTGTGTATAATTATCCACTTGAAAATTGAAACTCACCATAACAATAACAACATCTAGACCCAGAAACCCACAATTTTGCACAAACTCAAAATCCCAAATTGAAACCCTAAATTCCAAATCGAAACTCATCAACAAAGAGCCTTCGAATAATAACCCACCAGCAGAACCCAAATCGTCCAAATCATCGTGTACATTGGTTTTTCTTTGTACTGAGAATATAAACGCAGAAGAGAAAAGTAAGAAAGGAGAAGAGTAAGAAAGAAGAATGAGAAGAAAGAAGACAGAAGAAAAGAGAGAATGAACCAATTGGAGAGAAAGAAGAAAAAATGAAAGAATAATGGAGGGATGGAGAACAAAAAGAAGAAGGGAATAAAATGAAGAAGAAGAAAGAAAGTAGTTCTGGGATTTTTTTATTTTCAATTTTTGTTTTCTTGTTTTTTTTAAATTCAACAATTTAAATTATTAATGAACAAAAAATAATAATTTAAATTATTAAATAAAATTGACACGTGACAGTTAAAATTAACGGAAGTGAAACAGAAGGACTAAAAGTATATTTTTGTAAAACTTTAGGGATTAAAATCGTACTTTAACCCAAATATTTTTTTTCCTAAAAAAGAGATTAATTCACTTTTTTGGTAAATGAGTGTGTAGAAAACGACAAACGGAAAGAAAAGAACAAGCTAAAAACCCCTACGGAACATTGTCCTAACCATGAAGACTGAAAGAGCTAGAGAAAAAGAACAACAGCAGGCATAAGGATAACAAAATCCTGCGACATATGAACAATTTCTTTAGCAAAAATGTAAGCACATTGATTTCCTTTCCGCAAAGGATGAGCTATCTTCACATTTCCATCCTTCCTATGGAAGAGTTTAATTCACCTGAGATAGATATTCTTTTTCTCTTATATTTTTATTTTCTTATTTGAATTTTACATCTATTCACCCCCCCCTTTTATTTGGGAATATTTTCACAAGTTTCTTTTTTGTGAGAAGAGGTTAGTTCATTTGAGATTAGTTCACCCGCGATCTTACTTTCGCGTTCTATCAATGCAACTTTTTTTCTTTCTCCTTCTATATTTTTTGTAATTAAATTATTATATTTATAAAAGTTTAACTATTTATGGTATAAAATTATTGGGTGTATGATATACCTAATAGCTTTTGTTTTTATATTTATTTTGGTATAGTGTTTATTTTCTTTTTTTGGTCGACACTAGATTGCTCATGAATTGTGAAAAAGAGGTGAAACGATAGTGAAATGTAATTAATGTTTAAATGAGAGAGAATAAAGGTACATTTGAAAGATTGTGTATTGTTTTAAAATCAATACATTAATTAAGTTCATAACATATTTTTTCTTAATTAGTGTAATTGCCCAAATAGACCTTATAATATGAAACGGAGGAAGTAGTTTATAGCCTACAAAAAGCCAGCTTCCAATAATTCTTACTTATTATCCTTAAGTTATTTATAAGTACATGTTATTTGATAAACATTTACATATAATTATTACATATCATTTTAAGTCATTTAACAAATATAAATTAGTTCATAAGTTCTTTTTACCCAACACCTCTACACAACTATAAGTCATAGGTCATAAGCTAGTAATGTTAAACACATCCTTTGTCCCGACATTTGAAGATGCTCATGTAACAATTCTGAGAATTTCTTGTTTCATTTGGTATCTAAGCAATGTTGACGTGTCATTTTCAATATTGTAAGACATTATGTAGGGCCTAAAATAAGGTTTTTTTCTTTTTCAGTGAAAAGCAATATGAAACAAAATAGTGTTCCAATGTGATGAACCACCATCTCAAATTTCATGGTCCTACCACCCATGTACAACTTCTTTCCGATGCTTCCTTTGATTTGTACATGTTGCATACACTCAACACTAACTGGTTCTTCAAAAAGCATTGTAAGACTAAATATTAAATTGAAGTGTTATGGAAGTTGTCCCTAGAAAGGAATTGACTACCACGATTTTGTAGCAGGGTTGCAAATGAACAAATGAAGCCTTAATGGAAAGGAAAGAAAGCAGCAGAAGGGCTAAAACCTAAAACGAAGGCTAGGCGGGTGTTATTAAGGGGCCTCGACCTCACGTAATGACCATCTAGTTTTCGCTGAGATTGTTTCCGATGGTTGCCATATCAAGAGGGTCGGTCCGTACGTATGGCTAATTTGACTGCTAGGTCTTTATTATTTAATATGGGCAATATGAGAACTAAGTGGATTTCAGGAAGTCTAAATCCACCCTCAAAACTCTTCACTAATAGATGAACTTAATGGCCTATCGAGTTAGAGTTTTCACTTAGAAACCCCTTACCCTAAAACTCCGCTCAATATAGGACACATGGGGCATACCTCTCACCCATATCCTTCCCTTGTATCTTAAACTTATATCATGGCACTTCATCCATCTCGTATGACCATGCATCTAATATGTCCATACATTCATGCATGTCATATGACCAGGCATCTAATATGTCCATGCATTCATGCATCTCGTATGACCATGCATCTAATATTTCCATGCATTTCTGCATCTCTTTTTGTCTATTCATGTTCATGCACCTCGTGTAGAAATATCTCCATGCACATTCATGCATTTTGTATATACATGCACATTCGCACATTAGTCATATTCATACTCATATATACTTATTAACTTTATCCCTTTAGAAAGTTTCTTAGGCAGAAAGATTGTTTCACATAATCATACACAAAGTGTTTCCTCAACATCCATATCGAACACAGGTAGTAGCTAGAGCTATGGATCACTTGGAGAAGCAAAATGAGGAATAATATTCATGTGCTGAAGAGCCAGATGACTCATATCCTGGGAAAACTAAGCGAACAGGGACAGAAAGAAAAAGAAGGGACCTCTCAAAGGAACACGGCAGAAAACCGGCTCTCAAGGGATGTCGTTCATCCCAACCTACCCGTTTGTGCCTCTTACTTACCAAATCCCACCAGTTGGGGAGTCCAATGGCCGCAATATGAACTTCCACCTAACTATACACCCCCCAGTAGCTCAAGATCCACTAGTTGGGGAGTCCTCTACATTAGACAATCAGATTGGTTATCCTAACCCCCACCTTGGCTTTATCCCAAATCATCCTCAAAATAATAGCCAAAAAAACCATCGAACAATTCATCTTATCACTCCTTTGGCTAAGCCCGCTAATCTGTTGGTTATAAGTACCTCTTAACTGTGTGGGGAATCAGAAGGGGTTCGATCCAAAGAAAAGCTGGAATGTCTCGAAGAAAGATTGCTAGTCGTTGAAGAAAACAGTTACGGGCTTGGGGAAGCAATGGATTTTTGTTTGGTTGAAGATGTGGTGACCCCCCAAAAATTTAAAGCTCCAGAGTCTATAAATACAAAGATATCACCCGTCCCATGGCCCACCTCACAATGTACTGTCAAAAAATGGCATCACAAGCATGCAACAACAAGCTCTTGATCTATGTATTCCAGGACAGCCTGGACGGCGCGACTTTAAGCTGGTACACGAATCTGGAACGTACCCGAATCCATAGCTGGAAGGATTTGGCAGATGCATTCTTGAAATAGTACAAATATAATATTGATATGGCCCCCGAAAGATGGGAGTTACAATCCATGAGGAAAAAGGACCTCGAGTCATTGAAAGAATATGCACAAAGGTGGAGAGAAACTGCCGCCCAAGTCCAACCCCCTTTATCGGATAGGGAGACTATGACCTTGTTCATTGACACCTTAGGAGAACCCTATTACGAGATGATGATAAGGAACATCTCCTCAAGCTTCCCCGATATTGTAATGATAGGAGAAAGAATCAAAGCAGAGATAAGGAGTGGCAAAATAACTCTATCTAAAACGAGTAATACCAAGAAGCCCTTCAATGGGGCAGGAAAGAAAGGGAATGCCAATGTAGTAATGGTTAGCCCACCCGGAGTAGAAACTTTTCAACAAAATCACTCTCTAACCTACTTCAATTACCCATCCATCGCCAATTCACCAATTCCTAGTCTCGTCACCCCCTATTTCATGACTCCTCCACAATCACCCCATACTTCCGCCACAGAATCACCTCAGCCCAGCCAAACACCATACTCGAACAATAGCCAATCCAGACAACAAAATAACCAGGAACAAAAGCCCGTCTATTTTGACCCTATCCCCGTATCTTACATTGAATTATTATCCAACCTAATTAAAAATCGATTATTATATTGTGATCCCATGAAACCACTCATCCCCCCATACCCTAAGGGATACGATCAAGATGCAAAGTGCGAGTATCATCTTGGTATTGCTGGCCACTCTACGGAGAATTGTCGATCCTTGATGTTTAGGGTACTGAGACTTTGTGAATGCTGGGCTTTTGAACTTCAAAGAGGCTAGTCCTAATGTGTGGATCAACCCTTTACTGGGGTATGGGCAGCCATCCATCAATGCTGTTGAGGAAAGCGTCATGGGGCCCTTAAAGACGAGAGTTGAAGATATTGAAACGTCGTTGTCATTCTTCTTTAAAATGATGCGCAAGTTTGGGATGATCGAAGGGAGTATTGATGAGAGTTTTGCATTCCTATTACACCCTTGGGCTAACCACTCGGTGGACAGATGTGATACATTTAAGCAAACTCTCTAAGATTTGATGGATAGGCATTTGATCCAGTAAGTCGGCACATGAAAGACGAAGAAGTGACAACGGATGACAGCTCGGTCCTAAAACCAGTAGTGATACATTACAGTAAGAACGGGGTCACTTTACCACTTGAAGGACCTAGATCGATCACTAATCATGTCTCGGGTGCCTTCCCTTATAAGTATAACAAGGCAGACCCTTGGAGATATGACATTCAAGTTTGTGTAGGAGATTTGGAAAAGGACTAGTAACAGCTGAACAATCCGATGTTACTAATATTGTGGGAGTTGGGGGCATGACTCGTAGTGGTCGCATCTATATCCAGATGAAATAATTCATTCAACGCAGCGAGAAATGGTGAAGGCTTATGGAGACAAATGAAAGGGGAAGGAAGATGGGGTTGATCAAAAGGTCGATGCTGCAGAGACTGTTAGACACGGGCCTCTATGCTCAAGAGGGGGTGAATTGAGCTTAAAAACTTTTTCGTAAATTCTTTTACAAATAATAGCAAAGCTTGAATGAAGTGTATTTTAGTTAATATATGAAATTAAATGAAGATGAATATGAATATAAAGATACAATAAAATGCACAAACAAGTGAATTTTAGTTTATACTAGTTCAGTCACAAACCACTTTGTGACCTACGTCCAGTCTACGAATCTCCGCCACGCGAGAATTCTTGTATTGCCTTTGAATAAGTTACACACTAAGAGCACCCTTCTCAATTGGATACCCCACCAATTGCAAGGACCTCAATCTAGGGATACCTCACCCTAAGACTAGCTTTGAAGGATGCCACACCTTCAACAAACATGAAGGATTCCTCTCCTTCTCAACACCTTAATTTGGATTTACAACAATGAAGCTCTCAAAAAGAGTAAATAATACAACTTGAAGCTCTAATAGTATTTGATTAAAGGCTCTTTTTATAATGAAACAAACAAAGTAATGGAAAGATAAAGAAAGCCTTAAGCAATAACACAAGACCCTTAGGAGGATTGATGATAAAAGCAGTTTTCAATTTTGTAATTAGCTTGCAAAGGTGTATTATGTTTTTCGTCAGAAGCCGCTTTTATTGACAGCAGAAATGACAGATGAGAATACGCAATAGTTCATTATCATATTCGAATATGTATTCGAATACGACACTTTTATATTCAAATATGTATTCGAATACAGTGTTTCTGTCATGAAAATTTGAATTCTAAGGGCTTCATATTCAAATATATATTCGAATATTGAAGGTCCATATTCGAATATGTATTTGAATATAATAATTCTGGAAAGTAGAAATGCCAAGGCAACATGTTATATTTGAATATAGCAAGCCATATTCGAATATACTGTTTCTGGAAAATAAAGAGGCCAAGGTAATATGTCATATTCAAATATGGTTTCGAATATGGCAAGCCATATTCGAATATATTGGTCAAAATATTCAAATTTTACTTCCAGAACCTTGATATTCGAATATACTTTAAAAGTGACTTTTCCCAATAAAAACCAAGTTTAAGTTTGGACTTTGCAAATATCTTGAAAAGTCTTTTCTATAAGGAAAACATTTTTATCAAAACTTTTAATATTTTCTAAAAAGTTGTTTGATTTGAAAAACATGTTTGATTCATTTTTAAAGAGCCTTAACATAATTTACATAAATTAAATCCTATATACCCTTGTTGTTGCAGACTTGTTCATAGCGCTTTTTCGCTTGATTTACCATTCAAGGCTTGATTCTTGATTTGTTGTGAAATCATCAAAACTGCATTTGCATTTACATACTCCCCTTTTTGATGATGGCAAACAACAAACTAAACGCTTAATCAGTATGTCAGATAATTTTGGAGATCATTTATGGGTGTGCAATATACAGAGACTCCCCCTTACTTACGGAGTTTGATTCCCCCTGTCAATATGCATATAAAAATGTTAACCCTTTTCAATAAACAACAACAATTTGATCATGCATATAAAGATGGGATTTAATTTTTGATGCAGATATACTTTAATTCTCCCCCTTTTGTCATCATAAAAAGATTGAATATGAAACCCGTGAGAGAATAGAGGTGAAATTTTTTTGACATTAAAATAATAATGCCATACAGAATTAGTTTGAACCCTAGTCGATAGTTTAGAGTCTACCACTACTATATACAAATAGAATGAGCAAAACATGTGAAAAAAAATTAAAATAGACAAAAGTAAAAGACATGCATTAAAAATTCTAATAAACTATTAAAAGGAAAATAGGTAAAAAGGAAAATAATACCTGAATGACGCAGTTTTTGATTGTTCTGATCAACTAATTGATAAGCACGAGCACAATACTACTACTTAAATGATACACCACCTCAAATAGAACACAACTATTTGATACACCAACACAAATAAAAACATGACACTCGACCTCAAATAAAAAAAAACCCAAAAACAGAACGGAATATACAACCAATTTCTATTAAAAAAATCAAATAACATTGATTGATCAATACAAATCTTTTTTGGTACAACAAATCGTCTTGATCAGTTTCCCTATTCACAAAAAGAGTAATAGCTCAAGTACGTATCTCATTAGAAATGAAAATTACCAAATACAACTATGATAAAAATAAATTAAGTCTTTCATAACAAATAAGAATATCATTCATTAAGGCTAAAAGGTCCACATGAAGCTTCTTTGGAACCCATGCTAATGCTAATTTGAGTCATACAGTATAAATGCTATTATTCACACATAAGAATGTAAGGTGAACTATGAGCATGATATGTATGTGTTTAGATTAAAAATCGAAAGACATTCAAAATTTTTGTTTCTAATATCTTAATATCTATAGTTAAACAAAATTTCTAAATGCCAACATTTTCATAAAATACAACATAATGTTACAAAAAAAACACTTACTATGCCTTCGGCCTCTTAATCTCCACATTAGCATGTTCTTAACCCTCATCTAAAGTATCATTTTAAGTGAAATGATGTAACAAAAATTAAATTAGACTTTGGTGAATGGTAATCTGCATAAATATTTCAACAATTGTCCATTAAAAGAGACATATCCTTGATTATAAAAGAAATTAAAATCATAAATAGAAAATCTTTTAACCCTTTTTTTTTACAAAAACCTTCTGATTATTGTTGAGGAGAAAGTAAATATAATCAAATAACCACATGGATGTTTGGGAAAAATGGGCAAGAAAGGAACTAACTTCCACCAAAGAAAGGGAAAACAAAAACAGACAAAAGGGTCAAATGGTCAAAAAGGGTCAAACGATGGTCCACCACGGACAATTGTAGATCCTATCTTGTTCTCGACTGGGGACGTAGGTACTTGCAATGACACCGACGATCAAGTCAGTAGATGCTAGAATGTGTAGAGTAGTACTTAAAAGATACGTATGATGGTTGGGTGTGTTACTCAATCCTTTATACGGTTCTGTTAGGGTTGGATCCCTTCTAGTGGGCCTCCCAGGGAGCTATCCTATTCAGCCCATTTTTTTGGTCTGGTAACGATTTATTTCAGTCTGGTAACGATCCTGTCATAGAACTGCCCCCGGCATGTATGGGCCCTTGTTAGTACTGGGATACTTGTTTACAACAGTTGCTCCCAAGCTGGAAATTTGTCAAGACAAGTTGCCTTAGGCTTTTGCTTCGTTTGGTGTCAGAATGGTGAAAGTGTTGCCTTGTGGGGGAAGTTTGAATTTTTTTGCAATAGGTTTTGCTTCCATTGATAGCTGCCCTCGCTAACTAAGTAGGATTCTTGCAAAAGTTGTAATGATATGTTTGGTAGGTTTTTGGACGGTTTCACTTTTGAAACTTTTCGTTTTTCTTTTTCATTAAAGTGTGAGTGATGCTTCTTTTTCCCTCTTCTGTTCTTTTTCGTTGTCTGCTTCCCCACTTCCTTGCTTTGGGCGATTCTTCATTCTTCAGTGAAGGTTCATTTGCAGAGGAAGTTTCTCTCTTACATTCCACTCCGAGGGTTCTTGGGCTCATCATCTGCTTCAAGTTAGGTAGTAGTAAAGTCGCGATTCCAGGTAACTTTGTTCCTTCTCTTGCTATTCAGAATTTAGGGATTTCCTTGTCTTTTTGTCATAATGTTGTGAACTTGTGCCTCTTTTTTGTTAATTTCTCTTTGCAATTTCCAATTGCACTTATTTCAATTTGGTTCTTCCACGATTCTTTGGGTTTTTGTCCAATGTCAGTTCGATTCCTACGCTGCTTAGTACAGAAGGTGTTCGTGATGGACAATGAAGGGTCTGTGACCTTTCTGACCATAAATTTTTTCTCCCAAAATACAAGTTCAGATCTTTCGTTCCTTCAGCCGATTCTATGACCCCCCTCTCAGGAAATTCATGTGTACCTTCGAAGTTTATCTCTCCTACCCACGTTTCTCGTTATCAGGAATTTGGAGTTGAGGAAGGAGAGTTCGTTATTTAGAGTGTTTGTCCTTCTTTGGTTCAGGTTGTTCCTTCTGAATTTTATCCTGTTTACTATCTTTACGCCCAGCATAACGATTCTAGGAGTTCCTGTAGTTTTGGCATTGTGGCAGCGAGAATGTCGGACATCTGGTTCATGTTGTGATCTTATTGCAGGTTACGTTATTCCGATTTCATGTTTATTCATATCTTGTTGTTGGTTATTTCTCTTCATCCCTATTTGATCCTCATAATTCTTTTTGTTTCTCTTGTAGACATGATGCCTCCCCATCAGGCCAGGCCGAGCAGGTCGCAGAAGGATAATCGCAAAGGCAAAACTGCCAGCCGATTAATGGTGGAGAGCGAATTTGAAGAAGAGGATCTGAAGTTCGTAGTGCCTCTAGAATGGGCGCACATTAAGGGCATAAAGCGTTTTTGGGTGTCGGACGAAATTTTTGGTATTCCCTCGGCCATGCAAGACAAAGACGACTTGAAGATAGTAGAAAAGGATTGGCACAAGTGTTGCAAATTGTATCCCTTGAAGCTGGGTAAGGAGAGGGAATCTACTCCCAATGCAATTTAAGAACTCATCCCGGCAAATGAGAATGAGCGGTCTGTAGTTCAGTCGAAGATGGTGACTCTCCTTACATTATGCTATATTACGGTTTGCTTGATCGTATATAGATGCAGTTCCCCCTATCTTCATTTCGGATGGAGGTTATCCAATATCTGTAAGTGGCCTCGGCCCAACTGCATCCAAACGGATGGGGGTTACATTAATACAGGCGTTCGAGATCTTCTGTTGTTTGCAGGACTGGTCTTGCTCTTCATCCCTATTCTGGTAGCTGTTTCAACAATATCGAAAAGATAAAAAGAACATGGGGTGGATTTCTCTTCGTTAGAGTTAAAACCCCTCTTTATTTACTGGATATGAGGAGTCCTACAAGAATTGGAAGGATTGATATGTTAAGGTCGTTTCTCAAAAGAAGGAGGTATCTTTCTGGCGAGATGATGAAAGTCTAGGTTGACAATACAAAGGTCAAGACCTTTCAGGTTAGTGGCGAGCGTTTGGAGGTGGAGAACAAACTCAAGGCTACTAGGGTCGCCTTGGAAAAAGAGAATATCGAGGTCATTCACACTTGCAGTGAGTTATCCGGGTAAAACCACAGACTTAAGAAAGAAAATAAGAAGTTGGTGGAAGATCTGAAGTCTCAGGCTCTTGAGGCTGAGGGTTCCTAGAAGGAGGTAGAATCTCTGAAGGAGGAATTTAGTGGGGCTACCCATGATGCCTTCTGCAACTGTATACAATAGATTCGCTTGAATCTGAAGGAAGTAAGCGTCAATCACGTTGTTATTGGCGGCGTTTTAAACGATGCCAGTTACGCTAGTGGTGAGCAGTAGGAGAGCAGCATGCCAGGGAACAACTTGTCGAAAAGTCAACATCCACGAGTGTAGTGGCCCATGTTGAGCAGCCTAACCCGACTTAAGCTCATCTCTCGTGCTTTGTATTTATCATCGTAGTATTTGCTTTGTTTTACTTGGATGTTGTCAATTTCTACTCGGGTTATATAAAGAATTTAATTTTGTGTTTGTTTACAATCTTGTTTTCCTATTATTAAATTGTAGCTCAACAGAGTAATGAACGGGACATACAATCATAGTGAGATCGTTAGGGACATTAAGCCCTATCTTGGAGAGTTAGGGACATTAAGCCCTATCTTGAGGAGTTAGGGACATTAAGCCCTATCTTGGAGAGTCGTAGCGAGATAACGGGGGACGTTGCGTCTTATCTTGATGGTGTAAGCCTAGCTTTCCAGGAATATAGCCTTCCGTATCAAAAGAGACGTTAAGTCCTGTCCTAACAGTTTTTTAATCATGCTAATCATGCTATAGGTTTTGGTGTTGGTATGGTACTTAAGTACTTTCAGGTTCTGGGATTAGTGTTAGCATGGGGGTTAATATCCTATCCTAGTTTCGAGGTAATCATAGGGTATTTAACCCTATCTCGAATAGTCCTTTATTTCAAGGTAACATTAGGGCGTTAATCCCTATCTCCGAGATTTTGATGCTTTGAGATTAAAATGGGGCGTTGAGCCCTAACTCGTCCATTTCGTTATTTCAAGTTCAATGTGGGGCATTGAGCCCTATCTCGGCAATTTCGTTATTCTGAGTTAAATGTGGGGACATTGAGCCCTATCTCGGCATTTTCGTTATTTCGAGTTTAATGTGGGACAATGAGCACTATCCAGGTGATTTCATGGCTTCGAGGGTGACGTAGGGCATTAGGGCCTTATTTCGGTGATTTCGTGGAGTCATCGAGTACGAATAAAACTTTAGTAGACAACATACAAGAAACAAAGGATGTTAAAGTAAATATTCAATGTACACGTATTTAAATGAACTTTAACTGCTCATAAAAATTGAATAGGTGGGGCCTCATTAAAACCTATGCCGGTATAACCCTCCTTAGAGATAAAACTCGGTATAGGAAAAAGGGTACCCCTTGTTACATGCATTGTTTCATTTCAAATTGCACTTCATATAGTAGCGCCTGAGATCAAGCGCATTGAACGTCCTGGGTACTTCTTTCTCCTTTAAGGTTTCCAACGCGTAAGCTCCGACTTCCATGACTCGCTTCACTCTATATGGACCTTCCCAGTTTGCCACCAGTTTTCCGTCTTTGGCGTTTTTGTTGCCAATAATGGCCCGTTAGAGTACTAGATTGCCGGCTTCAAACTTCCTCTTTTGGTCCTTTGGGTTATATCTTTGTGCCGCGCATTGTTTCCATGATATCTTCCTTATTCTGGCCAATTCCATTGCTTCGTCTATGAAGTCAAGTTCCTCGTGGAGATGTTTGTTATTATCCAGGATCAGAATCTTTATAGTGTTTGCGTAATCCTTCAATGATTACCCTGTCGGCAGCTTCAGCTTGACCATTGCTTTTGGGGTGTGCAATGATGGCAAAATGTTGTTTGATATGTAACCCGGCCAACATTTCCTGGAAGCCCTTATCCGTGAACTGGTACCCGTTATCCATGATGATCTTTGCCAGATCCCTAAACAGAATATATTGCTCCTAAATACAAAGTTCTGGTCGCGTACTATAGCAGTGGTGGATGAAGGCCACTTGGTAAAATAGTCAACTACAATGAGAAAAACTTTTAGTTGGCCAGGGGCTACATCAAAATGGCCTAAGAGATCCAAACCCCATGAGTGGAAAGGCCACGGTGCAACACGGTATGCAATTCTTCATTTGCAGAATGTGTGAGTGGGCTATGGAGCTGGCATGTATTGCATTTTCGGACGTGATTGACCGCTTCTTTGTTCATTGTCGGCTAAAATTATCCAGCTCAGAGGGCCTTTCGGGCCAAGGGTTTGCCTCTGCCATGTAATTCGCAACTTCTTTCATGGATATCAACCAGAATGTACCACACCTACGTGGGACCGACACATTTTAGGATCTGTATTGAGATTCCTCGTTGATATAGAAGTCCTTCTACGATGCAAAACTGGGTAGCTTTCTTGAGTATTCTCTTAGATTGTGTAGTTTTGTCGGGCAGCACCCCTTTAATAATATATTCTTTGAGTGGGGTTCTCTAGTCATCATCTTCTATTTGGAGAATAACTTAGGGGTTTGGCAATGTCTCTTTAATTACTAACCTTGCATTCCCTCTAGGCTTGGTTCTTGCTAGCTTGGATAACAGGTCGGGCCGGTGATTCTGTTATCTTGGAATTAATTGAATTTCAAATCTTGCAAGCCCCTACAGGCCCTCCTCACTTTTTCTAAATACTTTTGTAAAATTGGCTCTTTGGATAAATAATCCCCATGGATTTGAGAGACCATCAACTGGGAGTCAGAACGAATGACTATTGTGGTTGCCCCCAGCTCCTTTGCCATCCTGATGCCGGGCAGGCATACCTCAAAGGGTGACCATGCAAATTAATCAACACTCTTAATAAGAATATCAATGAACTTGTTCCACAAATATGTGGGTAATCTGCTCTGACCTTTATTATTTTTACCGGGTTATCCCCGATCTGAATTGGCATTAGGTCTCCTTCTAGTTAGGGTCGTTGATGTTCAAAGTCGGCCCTTGGATCGAGGTTAAGCATGAGTACGGAGGTGTCCTTTGGCATTTTTCGCTGTTGGAATTTTCTATCCAATGGGGGTTTGATAAGTGCAAATTAGTGTATTTATATAATAAAGAATTTGCACTTATCTTCTCAAGAAATAACATGTTTTGTGTAAAATTTCACCTGTGATCCATACTTTGTGAGTTCAAGAGTAAAAAGGTAGAAATAATATTTTTTCTAACTCAATAAATATATTTTCACGTGTTTTGGAAGTAAAATGAGAAAGTCAAGACGCTGGAACAAATAAGAAACCAGCGCTCGAGCGCCACAGCAAGGCTCGAGCGCTGGGAGCTGAGCTAGCATAAGATCCCTACTGCCAGCATAAATGCTCTAGCGCTCGAGCGCCATGCCAAGGCTCGAGCGCCAGTATCCGTTTAGCATTGGATCCTTACTGCGAGAGTTATGAGTCTGGTGCTTGAGCGCCACACCAAGGCTCGAGCGCCAGACACATTAACCAGGCATTAGAGCTCATTTACCAGTGCATTAAAAGCTAGTGCTCAAGCGCTGAAACTAGCGCTTGAGCACAAGACACCTGCTCAGAACACCTATCAATACAACTCTGTAGTGTTAGGAATAGTTGTTTGATTGTAGAGAAAATAAACCACTAAGTACATTACTTTAGTCAGAGTTCTACTACTCTTAGGTTTTGTTCTTGAAGTTCATGGCCTTCTTGGGCTAAACTTTCCACCGGAATTGAATGTAATTACTTTATCTTTTGTTCCTTTCAATTACTAGTTTCTTTATTATATATGAATTAGAGTTTTTCTTCTGTTCTTCTTTTCTTTGTTTAGCTTGATCACCTTTTTCCATGTCTTAGTTTATTTGCATAGTTGAGAAACTTGTTTATAAATGGATTTGGAGAAAAACTCATAAAACCTTCTAGTCTAGAGATAGATGGAAGTTCTTATGATTTCCAAAATACTCTTCTTAATGCAAGACTTAGTTACTAGAGTTTCAAGAGATTGAGCTCTAGATACTAGTGTTTTAGAATCAAGTGACAAAGATATTTGCACTTGTGACATTGAGTATGCATCTTTTCCATATAATATCTAACTTGTATTGGAAGAAACAAAGTTAATTAATGAAATTCAATCCCAGGTGAATCTTTATTTTATTTGTTTTACATTTTACCAAGCTCTGTCTTTAAGTTCCTCCATGTTCTGAGGCTTGTTACCTGTTAATTCCTGTTTAAAGAAAGTTGGCTTTATTCCTTTAATCAAAAATAACAAAATGATGTTAGAGGCTACGTCCTTAACTTCCAAAG
Source organism: Cyamopsis tetragonoloba (assembly GCA_037177725.1). Lineage (NCBI taxonomy): Eukaryota > Viridiplantae > Streptophyta > Magnoliopsida > Fabales > Fabaceae > Cyamopsis > Cyamopsis tetragonoloba. The sequence goes on along the minus strand of CM074125.1, from coordinate 32,048,211 downwards.
CCTCTTTATTGTACCTGACAATGTTGTCCCTAAGGGGATCTTTGTCCCTTTGAGTTATACTTTTAAGATGATATTCAAATTCGAAATGTTTTCTTACTACTAGGGAAGTGGCGAAGGAACTTACCTTTAAAAGCATGCAAATTGTCGATGGAATTTGCCGGAAATTCGGTGAACAAGCATACTACGGCCTCTGTTAGTGTTAAGGAGAAAGCCTGACATGCTAGTGGTTCCCAGATCCACTGAAAGGTTACTACTCTATCAAAATTTTGCATATGCTGACTAGGATCCTTGCTCTCGTCATAGTCGTCGAGCTTCTTAGCGAACTGAAAACCCACTGGGAGATCATGCGCCATCATGTTAGCAGTGAAGGGATTCTTTCAGTACCTTAAAGCAGGCTTATTCTCGGCCACTACTTTGTTGACGTTTCAGATTTGAATGCGAGCCATTGGATGAGGGTCCAGGATGGCCGCTAGGTTTCGGAACATCTGACCACTGATTCGGGACTCCGCTCGGGTATTGATACCTGGCCCCAGGGGCACCTGTTCTTGGTCTGGTGGGATGTTCTGTTCCTAGACATCTGGTATGTGTCATGGGGATAGAGTACAGGGACGCGATTGAGTTAGTATCTGAGCACCCTTTACAGCTAGGTTGGCTCTTGCAATCTGGGCACACTCTTTCTTAGCACGGAATTCCTCAATGGGTTTCTCCTGGGATTCCATAACATTTATGATTTGGAGAATCTCATTAGGTTCTTGCGCTGGTTGCAACAAGAGCTTAATTTAGGAGGGAGATCAGTCGCATCCTTCACATGTACCGACGCCAGTTGATTCTGGATAGGTAGCCGGGGTGGATGTGAGGATCTTGGATCCATCGCTCGAGGTGTAACATCCCAAAAATCTCTAATAGACTTAGGACTTAAGGGATTTGGTTGCAAATTACAAAGAAAAGAAGAAGGAGGATCAGTTACAAGTAGAGAGGTCAAAGGAGGGACCAAAAGGACTTGTATATTCGAATATGAAAAGCAATATTCCAATATGCATGATCTATATTCGAATAATGATGAGGCTAGGGCCAAATGTCAAAACTTGTAGGTGGACCTGGGGATGCTCTCCGAGAAACACAACACCCTCGAAGGGGAGCATGCCCTCCTGAAGGACCAGTGTTTGGGACAATCACTGACAGAGCATGTGCGCACGAGTTAAAGGGAGATGGGGAGCATGGGGAAAAGGCCGCATCAACCAAGGAGCGTTTCTACAAATGAAAGCGTGTGGATGAACCGTTGGAGACATATTAGAAGACAAATGGGGAGTCTGTCAGGGGAAATGGGAAAGAGAGTAAGTGAATAGGTCTGGTTTTGGAACGAAAGAGGGAAAGAAGGTTTGTGGTTCGAGGCATGGGAGAAAAGCGCATTGCTCAAGGCCAAAAGAGGGTTGCAACAAATTAGTGAAAAAGAGCAAGTTCGCAGGGAAGGTGGAGCAGGGGAAAAGTAATAACGGAAGAGGAAAAGGAGTCAAAACCAAGAAGATGTGAGAAAGGGACGTGTCCTGAGGCGAAAAGAATAGAAAAGACAAAAAAAGAGTAAAGAGAGGGTAAAAGGGAAAAGAGGGTATAAAGTCAGGGGACACCTTATAAGTGACCGAACCGTAAAACAGAGAGAGTGACCCTTGTAACAAAATCCCTTGCTACAACAATTGGCGTCGTCGTCGTGAAGGTGCGTTATGACGATGGAGAACTAACAACAGATACAAATCATGCGCAGAGACTCTCTTTCTTATTGGATGAGGTCCAGCTTGACGCAAGAGGCAATGAACTCTTACCTGAGGAGAATCCCGACCAAGTACACCTGCAACTGGCAGAAGACAACTTCTTATAAGCGATGGACCAAGCACAACGCGCAGAACATGCGCCATCCGGAAATGTCTCTATGCCTGCGAGTGTACTAGATTCTCTCGTGTCTGGTCAGAGCGACTCAGCTAACCTTCTAGCAAGGTTGCGCTCTCGGAAAACAGCACCCGACTCGGAGGTCAGAGAACGCGAGGTGGTGACACAAAACATGGGATGACCGAGGAATACTGGCCTAGCTAGTAGTCATCCGACGGGCATCCATGCTCAACACAAAATTGCACATGTTGTACCCATGGCCGAATAGGAGAGCCTAGCATACCAGAGGACCGCCCAGTTACCCAAGGCAAGCTGCGCGTGCTGCTTCAGCGAGTTTTCAAAGAAACAGAGGAGGATGTGGAAACAAAACCTCCTTACCACTTGGAAGTCTCCATGATGCTATACCCTGTGGGGTAAGTCCCTCCGACCTTTATGAAGTTTGATGGAACGGGAAACGCTAGAGAACATTTGATGCCATTCCAAGATGATTTGGGTGTGTTCCGAAACGATTGGGACCTTAGAATGAGAGAATCCTCGAAGTCAGTAACCATTTGCGTCTTCACTTGGTATGCGAAGCTGAAACCCAACTCGCTATAGACATGGGAAGACACGGAACGGGAATGTCGCAACAAGTTCTTGGACGAGGAGGGCAACGTCCATATCATGGACCTGGGACGTGTCAAACAGCAAACTAACGAAAGCCTGTTATTCAAATATGGAAAGCTGATAATCGAATATAAATATTGATATTCAAATACAGACTTTTCATATTCGAATATGGATGTGTCATATTCGAATATGAAGTCTGTTATTAGAATAAGGAAAGCTGATATTCGAATATGGAAGTGTGGAATTAAATACAGAAGCCTCATATTCGAATATATATTTGAATATGGACGGACCCCTATGTCTATAAATAGGGGACTTGACTTCCACATTTCACCATTTTCCTCTCCCTCATCCTACACCCTCTCAATACCTCGTTAAACCTCTGTCACGAATCAACCAAACTCTACAAAAAGAGTTACGTCTCACAAAGTTTACTTCCTCACTAAGGTTCCAAGAGTTGAGATTCAGCCTCGGAGACAGCAAGTACAGAAGGAAGAAGTTAGGAACTGGAATTGGAGCTTGAAGGAGAGAAGGATTCTGGAAGATTCGAGGTAACCCTAAAAACCCCAATCCAGGATACTAAGAACCTTAGGAACATGTTGTTAGGGATTTAGAAACAATATGTTTTAGGTTGTTTGATTCAGAGTAATGTGTATGTTTGAGGTTTGCATGCTATGCTTGTATGATGTTGTGTTGATTAAACATGCTAGTAGATGATGCATGATTAGGAATTGAATTGTAAATGTGAATGATGAGGGAATCACAACATTGTATGACAAGAGTTTCCAGATTTTAATGTGATGGAATTGGGACTTGGACTTTGAATGGACTTCAAACTAATTTAGAAAAATAAGTCCAAGAGTTAGTATATTCAAATATGTATTTGAATATGGAGGGCCATATTCGAATAGATATTTGAATATAACACTTTGGGCACATGATATTCGAATAAGGGATGTCTGTATTCGAATATAAGTTTACTGAAATTCTTGTTTAAATGTTATGATATGAACATGGATGTTTGATGCATTAGAACTTGTAATGTGAGATCAAAGGAAATGTGGAAAATGCTTTTCCCCATCAACAATGGTTGAGTAAGAGGGTTGAGTTCCACCGGAAGTAGACCGGGTAAGAGGACAAGCATAAAAAGATGAGAATGTAGGGTTATCCCGAAAGGGGCAGATAACCTGAAGTGCTAGGCTATCCCGAAACCGGGGTAGGTAGTCTAGTGCAAAGGGGCTATCCCGAAAGGGGTAGATAGTCTCTGGGCTAGTCCTAGAGAGGGTTGGTAGCTCAGCAGTAGGATCCTGGAACGATGCTTGACAGGACCATGATGATGATGAGCTCAACTGTGCATTCACTGTTATGCACCTATGGTGGATTCCCTGTGCATGGGGATTTCCCTTTAAAAGAGGAAAAATGAAAAAAAATGGAAAATAATCATGGCATGCATACATACTTAATTTTCACATCATACATATTTGTGTTTGTTAGGAATTTGATTTGGGAAAGTTTTCCAGTTAGACAGGCTTTAATACTGTATATATATTATTTTTAAATACCGATGGTTACTCAATTATATGTCGTACATATAACTGACAGTTATAGTATTACAGGTGATACAGACTCGGCGGGTGTCCACGCTTGAGAAGATGTTAGCAGTTAGTTTTTGATACTTAGGTAGTCATTAGTTTTGTTGTATGACTATCTTAGCTGGACTAATTGTCTCTGGATTGTAAATAAAAATACTTTAATGTAAATATTTGTATATATATATATATATATATATATAAAATATTTTGACTTCTGATGTTTTGTAAAAAAAAAACAGATCTTAAAATCTAGGTGTTACCAGAGGGTTGTTATGAACGCTGTGATTATTATCACCATAAGTCTGTCGTCGGGCGGTACCATGATAAGTAGGTGGGTTAGGCTTTTTGTTCGTTCCCCATAGACGGCGCCACTATTGTGTACCTGGATATCAGGGACGACGGTCCACCACAGACAATTGCAGGTCATATCTCGTTCATCGGTGAGGGCGTGGGTATATGCAAGGACTCCAATGATCAAGTCAGTAGACACTAGGGTTTGTAGAGTAGTATTCGAAAAATACATGCCGTGGTTCGGTGTGTTACCCAATGCTTTATACTTTAGTATTAGGGTCGGATCCCTTCTAGTGGGCCTCTCGGGGAGCTGTCCCGTTCGGCCCATTATTTAGGCCTTGTAACGACCCCATCATAGAACTGCCCCCGACATGTACAGGATCTTGTCAGTACCAGGATACTAGTCCACAACATCATCAAACAGTGAAAGAAACAAAACAACTTAACCAAACCAAAGTAAGCATGACACTATTAGAAATCCCACCACCACATTTCACATATATTAAATAGAACATGATAAGGATTTCATAAAGAAAAAGATACAAAAAAAGAGGGGGAAAAAAGGGTTTTTAACTACAAAAAAGAAAAAAAAAAGTTACTTACAACTGCATAAGGTGCATCATCTTGCTTGCACATAACACAAGGGACACCAATATCTAAACCTATAACCATTTGAGCTGCCCATTTTGTATAAGCTGCTCCAACTACACTAATTTGTCGTTCCACTTGTCCGAACTCGTTTTCTATCCGTCAATTCAATTGTACTTTTTTTAAATATTAAATTAAGCATCATCAACATCATCATTATAATTGGCTAATTAAAATTAAGGTTTCAAATTGAGTTATCCATCACATCACAGCACAAAATTATGTTTTGATAGTCGCTAACATCGGATTATGATTACCATATATAGTGGCTACATTAGACTATATTTAAATACATTTAATTCAATGTTATTTTCACTTGAAACTTTAACAAAAATTTAAAATTTTTTATCAAAAATAAATTTTTATTATGTGTTATTTAAATAAATTTTTTCTTTTTTTACGCGAGACATAATAATTGGGCCACCTTGGGTTTGATACAACTTCTCTACTTTCATCAAACTAACAATCTCTCCAGTGAATTTTTGCATTGCCGCCTAATACACCAAAAATTAGACGGTTGATTATAAAATTCATTATTATTATCTTAGATAAATAAATTATATTATAGATAATTAGAATGAACGAAGGTCCAAAGTGAAAACTCCAACCTTGAATGGCCCATTGTCTATTCTTAGAGCAGTACTAGGGACATACTTGAACCAAACAAGAAATCACCCTAGTAGAAAAACAGAGCATTACCATTTGAGTGATCGCTAAGAATTATTTTCTTTTTTTTTATTAAAAAACCTTCATATAATGAAAATCTTCATATTATGTGTTATTTAAATAAAGATTTTCTTTTTTTACGCGAGACATAATAATTGGGCCACCTTGGGTTTGATACAACTTCTCTACTTTCATCAAACTAACAATCTCTCCAGTGAATTTTTGCATTGCCGCCTAATACACCAAAAATTAGACGGTTGATTATAAAATTCATTATTATTATCTTAGATAAATAAATTATATTATAGATAATTAGAATGAACGAAGGTCCAAAGTGAAAACTCCAACCTTGAATGGCCCATTGTCTATTCTTAGAGCAGTACTAGGGACATACTTGAACCAAACAAGAAATCACCTTAGTAGAAAAACAGAGCATTACCATTTGAGTGATCGCTAAGAATTATTTTCTTTTTTTTTAATTAAAAAATCTTCATATAATGAAAATCTTTTTTTGATCGGTCGACCACACCCCCACACTATACTACTCCTAAAAATCTACTTCTAATTCTATCACATCGGAGATTGAACCCCTCTCCTTATGCCACTTGAGCTATAAGTTCTTGGCATATAATGAAAATCATTACCCAAAATTTCATTCTGCACATATATAGGGACAATTCAAAGATGAACATAAAAACCAGCTTGTTAACCCATCTTGACAAATTTAACCAAGTCATACCTATCATCAAAATAATACTGAAAATTTTCCGCATTCACAATACTTGAATTAGTTTCTCATCTGAACTAAATAAAAAGGGAGGATGAAATTTTGGAAACAAACGTACCCTATAAACTTATATAAATAAATGAAAATTCAGGAAATGTATTTGCATTACAATAGAACATATAGTATATCATTTCAAGGAGTAGTAAAAGAGTTAACTTCACATCCAAAAGTAAAATGTGTTAACTTCTAGATGTATGAGTGTGTGTTTGGTATCTATCAAGTTGGGATTAGAGCAAACATGAATAAAAAATATGAAAGCTACTGTCAGTATGTATTCATTTTAACACAATTAAAAATAGTTTTCACTGTTTATATGCATCGGCCTCAGAACGTGAATCTAAACATACAGTTGATTGAGTTGAAAATTTAAAATGAATCTACATTTACTTCGTCCCAACTTGAAACCAAACATACACTTTTAATTGCACAAAAAATATGTCAAATTTTGTATTTGCTAAAATCTGTAGCCAATCTCCCTTGATCTATATAAAGCAGCAAAAAGATAAATTAAATGCAATCAATGCATTATGAGGTACCATATAATGCATCCGCAAGTTCCTTCAATTTGTTTTATAGATATAGTGCACACACCCACCTAGAATAAACACTAGAAATCAAATAAGGAACCTTGTGAAGAAATTTCCTCCTATTGGCAACTTGATTCAACAGAAATGTGACTTCTTTTACGTCCTCAACATCCACAAATGTAAGATCAGACACGTGTGTATTCCATTGGCATCGTGTTTGATTGCCTATTGCTTTCAAGGGATATGGGAAGAGTGCTACTTTTGGCACCATGATGCATGCTGGGTTCACTATGGTTGTCTTATTTTTTTTCAATTTTGCCCCCGAAACGGATTCTAGAAACCGTTTCACTAAGCTGCGATACGTTAACCAGAAATCGTATCGCTACTTTTAATTTTTTTTTTTTTAATTTTAAAACTATACGGTTTCTAGAAACCGTTTCCAAACGGTTTCCAGAAACCGTTTTTTTTTTTTTTAAAAAAAACATATTTTGTATAGCACTTATTTTGTATCGTTTAAAATTTAGAATTATAATTTTATAAATGTATTAATTTTGCAGAAATGGACAATTTTAAAGAAGAATTGAAGAATGTAGATGAAGAAATGGAGAAACGATATAATTATTAACAAATAATATTAATAATACAATAATTACAAATAAAAATAAAACTTTTCCTGCACGGAATACGCTTGGAAATATTTTTTATACTTCTGGGCCGCGTAAACTAGTTCAAAACATAACTTTTCCTCTCTCCGGTAGCGAGTTTCTGCGTCGTTGCACACCCTGCTGAAGTAAGAAATCGGCTTCTGAACTAGCCATGGTGTGTGTACTAGCCAGCACTCACTTGATGCGCTTCGGTCCATTCATATGACACCTTCCCCTTTAGCATGGTCCGGAGGGGGTCTAGTAGCTCACTGATAGCCGGATAAATGTGCGAATGTATCCTAGCTTGCCCACCAATTGCTGAATCTCCTTCTTGCCTTTTTGGCACGTCGATGCTTCTGAATGAACTCACTTTACCCTCATCTATTGAGATTCCCCCTGAGTGCACTCTAAATCCCACAAAGTGACCCGACGTTGCTGCAAAAACACATTTCAAGGGGTTCATTATTAGCTAGAAGTCTCGACATTGCTATAACACGCGTCTCAAATGTTCCACGTGTGCTCCTTTCGCTTGGATTTGATCAGGAAATCATCGACATAGTCCTCTACTACATTGTGCACGTGGTCATGAAACAGCGCTATCATGGCTCGCCGATAGATTGCACCTATAGGGCCCTGAATGCTATTTTCTCTACGTCTCTCTTAGACATGCGTATTTGGTTATATCCACTAGACCCATCCATAAATGAAAGGCGCTCATGTTGCGCGATGCTGTCCACCAAGCAATCTATGTGTGGTAGTGGGAAATCATCCTTTGGGAAGGTGCAATTTAGGTCCCTGAAATCAACGCGGCAACATATTTGGCCGTTCTTCTTCTTTACCGGCACGATATTGGCTAACCAGGATGGGAGTTTAATGGGCTCAATGAATTTTGCTCGGAGTAACTTCTCAATCTCTATTTTGATTTGCGCCTCCATTTCTGCACTGAACTTGTGCGAGGCCTGATTGATCGGTCGGGCATCAGGGAACACTGCCAGGTTGTGTGTGACTAGCGCTGTGTCCAGCCCCGATATATCATCATAGTCCCAGGCGAAAATGTCTCTGAATTCTGATAGCAATTGTACTAGTTCCGCCTTTTCTGCGCAGTCTAGACTCACGATGATCTTGATAGTGTGTTATGCCTTGGGGTCCGCTCCTATATTTACTTTTTCCACTTGTTGCTGGATCTGAGATGGGGTGTCTTGGAGTTCCTTATGTGGCTCTCGTACTGCGGCGGGCTACTCAACACCTATTCCTTTTCCCGGTGACTCGCTGTCAGAGCTAATCGGGAATAACGGCGTCCTGATTAGACCCTCGCTTTCCTTGAATGTATGTTTGGTTTTTGATGGCAAAGCCAACCCTTTAGTCCGTACTCACTCATTGATGCTAGGCGGGGCTAATTCATCGTAATAGGAAGCATCTATCAAATGCGCCTCAATGGGCTCAAAGGGCACCTTAGTGGCCGGGATTTTGTTATCACGTCCTCGAAAAGCACGATTTCATGCATTGTTGCACTGTGGATGGGACACATTGATGAATGTGAATCTAGGGTCTTCCCAACAGTATATGATACCTTGGGTCGCCTTTTGCAATATGGAACGTGTTAGTTGTCTTAATACGGACTACACCAAGGTTAAGAGTTACATGACCCAGCGCTCTCACCGATTGCCCGTGGAATTTGCTCAAGGTGCATCTGGATTGCTTAACGCGCTCCACCACGATCCTCAACTTTGCGAACATATTCGCAGGAATGATGTTGACCCCAGATCCGCCATCCAATAATGCGCTCCTCATGTGCATTCCTTTGACGCATGCTTTTACGAACAACGACGTATTGTACCACACCTCGCCATTGTCACAAAAAGGCTCTCTAAACACCATGGCCATGATGTGTGAGTGTGCTATCTTGTTTAGTGGCGCGTTAGCAACTCCCAAGCTTCCTCTACTTTCTTTGATGACCTGTATCAACGCACTGTCTACTTTCATCTAGGTGGGAGCGTTTAGCCCTCATTGATTGAACAAAATGTGACAGTGCTACGTCTTTAAGATTCCTCTTGCCAACAACTCTTCTTCTGCATCTTTTGTTACCAACGCTTCTATGACATGACCTTGCCTTTCTGTTTGAGCTGCTAGAGTTTCCTTCCTCTCAGAAAGGATTACGCTAACATTGTACTGGGGGAAAAGGGCGTCGTTGGATGTCATTTTCTTGTCCCTCTTTCTTGGGGAGGATAACTTGCTCAGCCTAAAGTTGTTGAAACACTTTCCGGATGACCCAGCATTGTTCTGTCGGGTGTCCTTTGGTCCTATGCAGCAAGAAATACGGCAGGTTGGCTTGTTGTGCCACGATCAAAGTTGGCTTATCTATTCTCGGGCGCATGATTCCTTCCTTTAACCAGTTTTCCACTAGCTGGATTATGGTGGGCCCTGAGATGGGTAGAACTGGGACTTCCTCTTCCATGCGCTTCGTGTAAGATGACGGCAGAGCCGCGTTCTTGTAGCTCTTATTCTTTTCGCAGTTGTCAACTACGCATACGTCAGTAAAGTCATCTTGTTGCCTGGCACGCTTGCCTGCCTTCTTCATGGTGTTGCTTATATCAATAGCACGTCGCATGAGCTGTGCAAACGTTTCAATCTTAACCATAGATAGGAATCCCTGAGACCCATCAATTTTATTACTGATGCATCCATATAGCAAGTGTGATTCATGTAATGTTTCGCGGAATTGTAGGGTCTTGTCTAGGTATCACTTAACGAAGGCTATGAGGCTTTCATTACTTTGCTGTTTGACACGTCCCAGGTCCATGATATGGACGTCGCCCTCCTCGTCCAAGAACTTTCTGCGACATTCCCGTTCCGTGTCCTCCCATGTCTATAACGAGTTGGGTTTCAACTTCACGTACCAAGTGAAGACGCAAATGGTTAGCTGAGTCGCATTGACTAGACACGAGAGAATCTAGTACATTCGCAGGCACAGAGACAATTCCAGATGGCGCATGTTCTGCGCGTTGTGTTTTGTCCATCGCTGACAAGAAGTTGTCTTCTGCCAGTTGCTGGTGTACTTGGTCGGGATTCTCCTTAGGTAAGAGTTCATTGCCTCTTGCGTCAAGCTGGACCTCGTCCAGCAAGAAGGAGAGTCTCTGCGGCATGACTGGTATCCGTTGTTAGTTCTCCATCGTCTTGACGCACCTTCACGGCGACGACGCCAATTGTTGTAGCAAGGGATTTTGTTACAAGGGTCACTCTTCTCTGTTTTAGGGTTCAGTCACTTATAAGGTGTCCCCTCACTTTATACCCTCTTTTCTCTTTTACCCTCTCTTTACTCTTTTTTGTCTTTTCTATTCTTTTCGCCTCAATACACGTCCCTTTCTCACATCTTCCTGGTTTTGACTCCTTTTCCTCTTCAGTTATTACTTTTCCCCTGCTCCACCTTCCCTCTATCCCTGCCGACTTCCTCTTTTTCACTAATTTGTTGCAACCCTCTTTTGGCCTTGAGCGATGCGCTTTTCTCCCATGCCTCAAATGACAAACCTTTTTTCCCTCTTTTGTTCCAAAACCAGACCTATCATTTGCTCCCTTTCCCATTTCCTCTGACATGCTCGCCATTTGTCTTCTAACGTGTCTCCAACGGTTCACCCATATGCTTTCATTTGTATAAATGCTCCTTGGTTGACGTGGCCTTTTCCCTATGCTCCCCCTCTCCCTTTAACTCGTGCGCACATGCTCTATCAGGGATTGTCCCAAACACTGGTCCTTCTGGAGGGCATGCTCCCCTTCGAGGGTGTTGTGTTTCTTGTTGAGCATCCCCAAGTCTGCCTACAAGTTTTGACATTTGGCCCTAGCCTCATCCCTCTCTTTGGTCAAGGCCTTAATCTTTAGCTTCTCAACTTCAACCTGCTTGTTGAGATCTGTGGCTTGCTGCGAGGTCCCTAAATCGTAGTGGAAATGTTTCATCAGGGCAGTATGTCGACTCATCCAGCCGATGAATTTTGCGCCATACGCCTAGAATAAATAAACTACATCAGTCACAACAGAAATGCGCTACGGCTAGACATGAGCTTAAAATAAGAAGGTGGAACGCATTACCTTCGAAGTCTCAGGAGGAAAGTTTTTGAAGTAATCTCGGTGATGAAAGGAAATGATGGGGGCATTGAAAATTTCCCACGAAGTGTGCATAGCTTTGGGCGCGGAAGAAATGGCTTGCATATCCCCTGTGACATAGGGGGAAATTAAAATCCTTACTAAAAATTATTTAAGAGTTCCCCCACGAAGCACATCTAGTAGGAGTTTGAAGTATAAACCCTGAGTTCTCTTTAAGATTTTGGTGAGGGGTTAGGTATCTTCCTCCTCATCCCCGTCTTCGAGGGTAAACTCCTTGGCTGGCACATTTTTTCCTTGGGTTAGGAGATTGGGACTAGGAGTCTTGTGCCACTGAGCCATGCCACGAGTTTGGATTTGGAGAGGAGGAACCTCTAGATCAGAAGTTGGACCACGGCTTAGGCCCTCAAGGGCTTTACCTTTCTTGGTGGTCTTCGCCACTCCCCATCCATCTTCTTGAGAAGTTGGGCGTAAGTCAGCATTAGGTCAATATGTTACGACACGGTTAGCAAGAGATGATGGCACAAACCTAAAACAAGAAGCCAACAAAGCAAGTATGCAAAGAACGTCAAAGAAAAGAAGTATATAGAAATTTAATTCGAAATACCTAGAGTTTCATCGCGCCTTATAGCACGACTTTTAATCATGGCTTTACATTTTAATATCATGTGCTTGGTAGTAAAGTCGTGAAGTTCGTGGATAGTGGCGACATCTGAATCCATGAGGGAGGCCTTGTCGGTTATGAAAGTTTCAGGTTCCTCCAAGTAGTGAATATATTGCCAATAAAGGGGCAAAAGAGGAGTGTCGGTAGAGCTATTCCAAAATGGGGACTCGTCACCCTGATAAACGACCTTGGAATATGATGTCTTAAAAAGAGGGAAAGAATCTTCATATAGTTGAAAAAATTGGGGTCCTTCCTTTGGCGAAAGGAGATGCAGCAAAAGTCTCCCATCAAATAGGGACTGAACAAGTACATGAATAAGTTGCTGTAAATTTCCGAATTCTGGGCCCAGCAAAGAATCTCAAAAGAATTTACAAAGCCCCAAGGGTTAGGGAGGAGTTGAGAAAGGGTGATATCAAGCCTATTTAGGATCTCTATATGGAAGTTGGAGAAGGGGAAGTAGAGACCAATTGACTTGAAAAGAAACTCATACAACATTAGGAAGTCCGCAACTCATTTGCGAGGGCGACAACTAATCCTCTCTTTTAGATCAGGTTAGATGGCCTTATAAAGTGTGACGGGCCCTTATAGAATATCTTTTTCACGCACATCGCCCGGGAAATGGATCTTCAATGATGTCATGAGTCTGGAGGCGACTTGTAGAATAACCTGGTGGACGCATATCATCTTCCTCACGTCACGTATGCCGTGAAGATTTTTGGGAACCTCGATTTTTGTATCCTTTTTTCGTGGTTCATATAACTCCTTAATCATTTTTCGTCTATGCTCCAGAGCGTCATTTTTAGGTCTTTTATAAGGCTCGGCTGGCTCTGAAGATGCTATAGACTCTAGGTTGACATTTGCTCCGAAGACGACATAGGTTCTACAAATGCAAATGGAGGAACATATAAAGGGTCAGAGGAATTCGAGTCAGAAGAGCAAGAAGGACTGGGAAGTAGAGCTAGATGATGTACACAAATTTAAAGAAATAGGAAGGTGTAGTTTAGAGGTAACAACGTCACCACTACTCTCTGGTGAGGTGACATAAGTAAATTTCTCCTTCCCATAGCATAAATGATTGGGGGCCAGCTGAATGGGAAAAAGGAGCCCCATAAAAGGGAATTTTATGAGAAACCCTCGGAATATTTTCACCAAAGACTTCCAAGAAAGATTTATCAATGGAGGGCCTCGACGAAGAGGGAGAAGGCGAGGGTGTGTGATACCCACTACCATCGCTAATTTTGGGGCCAGAGGGGGAGTCGATAAACACCCCAATTTCTCCTAAAAGAAATTCCCTTAGGGGAAAATTGGTAGGCCATACAGGAGTTGACATTGGCGAAAAAGGGGAGAAATAAAGAAATATACTCAAAGAAAACTAACTTAAGGATACAAGAGAAAAATATCATAAACAAGTAGGTAAAATAAAGAATAACGGAGAACAAGAAAGGAAAGAAGGGGTACTTGGAAGAGCGGGAAAGACGAAAGGTGGAAGGAAGACCTCGAAGGAGGACGAAGAACAATTAAAAATAAGAAGGAAGGTAGAAGCTTGAGAAGGAGCAATGTGGGAAAAAAGTAATGACAGAACTGTGGTTAATATGCATCTTCCCGAAAAGATAGTGAAAAGATGAGCACAAAACTCAAAAAAGAAGTTCCCTAATCTGTGCTTGACACGTGGCAACATCATAACAGATTAAGGATATCATGTGGCAACGACATGAATTGTAGTCAAGTTTTATGTCGCTGGCTTTTATGTTGCTGACTTGGGGGAAATTATTTTGGACCCATCCCATGGAGTCACATGATGGGTCATGTGAAGATGCCACCTCGCGGTGAGGTGGCTATGAAGGTATTTCCTAGGTCGGGATAATATCGGGCGATTGCGACATGATCGCATTCAGACCAAGATACAAGCCGAGGGATGCGCCGCAAATTCCGGAAGTGTGATGTTGACAGGCTTGACTTTTATTACGCCATGGTCTCTATAAATAGTGGTCATGGGGGATAATAAAGGTTACACGCAATCATTCTTATTACTTCACACTTATCTCACCAGGTGAGCCATCGGGGAGCCGCACCACCGTACCGGAGACTCATGGAAGGTCATGGTCTGAGGCCGCAGGGCCAACCAGATATTTTTCTTCCTCATCCCCATTCCCCGCCTTTCCACGAGGATCGCAGGGATCCCGACAGATATTAAAAAATCTAAAACAAAATCTAGGAAGTATAAAAACTCGAAAAATAAGTAATAAAAGAAAAAACCAATATAAGAGCCCGAACAAACGAGGCAAGAGCAAGAATGATGAAATAGCAATAATTGAATAGCAATAATGAGCATGATAAGCAAGAACGACATGTAGGAATGCGTGAACGAAAAGAACAACAATTTATGTAAGCAGAGGCAAGAACTAAGAGCAGGGATAATAATAAATAAAAGTTAATTATATTATTTTTTTAGGTAAATGAATACGTTAAACTTTTTAATTATATGTATATTTATTATATTAATTAAATTAAATGAGAGTATTTATGTAATTTTATATACATACTTGGGGATGCGGGGACCCCACGGGACGAAGAGCATGGTCTCTATCCCCATCCCCAAATTTGTTGTGAGGGAACTTTTGTCTCCATCCCCGTCCCCGCATGGAAAAATTCCTCAAGCACGGGACCCCAAATGGGACAGTCCCCACAAGAATCCCCAGATCTGAGTGGTGATTGCAACGTCTAGCGTATATAATTCTTAATTGTGTTTCCCTACTCGCTTTTATTATATTAAATATAGTTTTACGAATTTTGTTATATTAACATATATGAAGTTTTTTTATATATAAAATAGTGTTAAGTAATATTTTATAATTCATATAATTTGTTTTAACATCACAAAACCAATACACCCTCGAGAGTGTTGCCAGAACAGACTATGCGTTGGGCTCTGGCTTTGATACTATGTTAATGTTGCATCACAAAACCAATTGACAATATGAAAAGTAGTCCAATAGGTATTTAAACCGCATCCTCAAGAGTGAGGCGTGCTATGTGAAACTTATTTTCATCTCATATAATTTGTTTTAACTTATAGACAAAATCTCTACTCTTCAACACTTCATATAATTATGAAAACTAATTCAATAAGTCAAAATAATGATAAAATAATTGAAGTAAATTCATTCAATGGATTTTTGAATAGAGTCTATATTATAGAGAATAACTCAAATAATTTATACATATCACTTAGAGATATTTTAAAAAGTTATCATAAATATTCAATTTCACCGCTATTTAAAATTCACTTTCATTTTAAAACTAATTTCCTCTATCTTCATTAATTAGGGACAAAAAACAGAAATCATAATAAATATCTCAATTTCCTATGTTAAGGGCTTACAAAAAGGAACACTAACATTTTCTTAGGGATTTATATTTATGAACGGAGGTATATATATAACATCAAACCCATGTCTTTAATTAGACTAATAAAT
Source organism: Cyamopsis tetragonoloba (assembly GCA_037177725.1). Classification (NCBI taxonomy): domain Eukaryota; kingdom Viridiplantae; phylum Streptophyta; class Magnoliopsida; order Fabales; family Fabaceae; genus Cyamopsis; species Cyamopsis tetragonoloba. Next base: position 32,032,334 of record CM074125.1, on the reverse strand, counting down.
AATAGAAAAATATAAAATTTAAAATTTATTACCTTATAAACTAATATCTCATTTCTAAGATAAGAGAAACTAACCTTTAACAAAAAGTATTCAAAGAGTGACGACAGAAAAACACCTTTGACAGAGAATAAAGCGAGAATGATTCAGAGATACATTCATAAAACATTCAAAGAACAAAATATTTACATGATGCACAGAACGATTATATAAATCTAAATCAAAGATGCAAAGAACTAACCTTATCAACAAATTTTAGAGCGAGAGAGTTATTGTGGTTCAGCAAAAAAAGAGAGTGAATGTGAGTTAGCATTTGATTAATCAGAAACATTGTAATAACAAAAATTGAAAAAAGGAACCCTAACCTGAGGACTCTAAAAGTTCAAACTCTAGATTAGGCAGACAGTCAGAGGAAAATTATGCAAATATCATGCTGGTTAATTTGTCTAGCACCTTCTTTGGCCAATCAATTAGCAGTTGAAGTCCATTCCCAAAGAGTATGACTAATACTTCAATTCTTTCTAATATATTTAATCGAGGCAATTACAGAAGCTTACTTATGAAACCTGCTAAGAGGCTTATGAATTAGCTCTAGAGCTAACTGAGAGTCTATACTACAAACAACTGAAACAAGCGGCATGATTCTACAATATCAAGTTTTGGTTAATTTTATCAATAGAGTAATTTGTCATGTAAGACATGCTCCAATTCGCAGACTAAAAATTCAATGAAAAATAAACTTTTGTTGAAAAAAGACATTGCTTACCATGAACAAAGACTGAAATCGCACTAGTTAGGGTTCTGTTTGGTTGAAAGATGAAGGAATCACAAATCGGAAACCAGAGAAAACCCTTCATCCTTGTAACACCATTGCCTGCCACCACTTGTCTCTATAGCAAACTGTCGTTACCTTGTCTACCTTCCACTGTCTCAAGGAATTCTTTTTCTTTACCCCTAAATTGTGAACCTAGCTTCATCCACCCGAGTTTATCAAAAGTCTCGCACTTGTGAAGGATGTTCTGAGTGAGACTGTGCATATGCTTAATGTTAGAGTGAAAACCAATTGAAGGGCTGAAAGAGAACTAGGGTTTCTACCACCTAAATCAAAAATTAAACTAAGAGACTACATATTGTCTCAATGCAGCAGAAAAAACAGAACAGATCTTACGCCATACAAGTGGAAACATCCTAGATTATTCATTACATAATTAAAAAGCCCAATAATGAGAAAACCGACCTCTATTGAATAAAATGCCTCAACCAACCAGGTGGATTCTTTTTGCGTATGGGCCTACCTTTCTCTGGGCCCAATGTGGAACTATTTTTGCTAACAATACCGCCCTCTCCAGTTGAATCCTTGTCCTCAAGGATTGGCGAACCAGCATGGGGCACAGGGATTGTGCTTTCTTCGGATGGTTGAGATGGTGCCAGAGGCATTGATAAAGTATCTAACGGTTGCAATAGGGCCATGCTAGCGGAAGGGTTCTTGTGGTGGGTATTGGGCGAAACTAACGAGGTGTGCTGCTTTATGTCAGGAACACGTGATGGAGAGAGGGGGAGGTCATCCAAACTGTCGTTGGAACAACGAACGAGGAACGGTCAGGATTGAGTTTGGAACTTGGGGGTTGTGAACAGCCACAGAATCTTACGGAAGTTGTCTTTTTGAACTCCAACTTCTTCTTGTGGCGCCCTGAGATCGTGTTCCTCACATTGAACGTAGTTAGCAGCGTCGTCGTCGTCGTCCTAAACAAAACCTTCCATGTTCGCCGGAAGGGGCTGTTAGTGAAGCTCAAGGTGTGGTCTGTGGTATGCCCGTAGAAGGGAGACGTGAAATACAAGATGGATCCTAGAGGACGACGGTAGGTGCAACTCATAGGCAACCTCTCATATGCGAGATTTGATCTGAAAGGGACCAAAATACCGCAGGGAAAGCTTTTCAGAGATATGTTTGACCACCGAGCCCTGACAATAGGGCCTAAGTTTAAGCAGAACCTAGTGACCAGGTGTAAAGGTACATGCTAATCTTCCTTTGTTTTCTTGATCCTCCATAAACGCGTAGAGCGCTTGAGATTTTCTCGTAAATAAGCTAAATCATCTTGTCTCTCTTGCAAGGTCGTCTCAAGGGGTTTAATTCCTGTGGAGCCACGTGTATAGTCAGAAACACAGGGAGGTGGTCGTTCGTACAGAGCCTGAAATGGGGAGAGTCCAATGGCATTGTGATAACTGGTGTTATACCAGTACTCAGCAAGATGAAGAAACTTTAACCACAGTTGGGGTTTGTGACTGCAGAAACAACGGAGGTATGTTTGGAGGCATCTGTTCGGAACTTCAGTCTGACCATCACTCTCTGGGTGATAGGCCGTGATGTACCGCAAAGTGGTGCCATGAAGACGGAAAAATTCCTTCCAAAAGGAGCTAAGGAACAACGGGTCACGATCAGAGACAATAAAACGAGGCACCCCATGAAGTTTGCAGATTTTTGCAGAAAATATGGAGGCATGAGCGGTAGCTGTAAATCCAGTGGGAAGGGCCAAGAAATGGGCATACTTGGTTAAACTATCGCAAATCACCCAAATGACGGTTTGGCCAAAGGAATTAGGTAAGTTTGTTATAAAATCCATGCTTAAATCTTCCCAAACCTGATTTGATATAAAAAGAGGATGTAGTAACCCTTGTTTCTTTTTTGGCATGTATTTGTTTTGCTGGCAAACGTGACATTCCTAAATGAATCTCTTCAAATTGGAGTACATTCCACGCCAAAAGAAGGAGGAAGCTTGGCGTGCCAAGGAGGGCTTTAGACCCGAGTGACCCGAGGTTGGGGTACTGTGATGTTCATGAAGCAATATCGTCTGAAGCTCTTAGTTATCAAGTACTACAATACTATCCTTGTAAAAGAACAAGTCATCTCGAAATGAATACTCTGTCTGGTTCACACTTTGTAGCAACGACTGATCGGGTGGTTTCTTTCTGTAGTGTTGTCGAAGTTGTTGAAGAATGGTTGTTAGGGAATCTGAAACCATAGAAAACATCACTGAGTCGTAGGAGTATTTGCGAGACACGGCATCTGCAACCTTATTGGAAGCGCCGGAACGATAAATCACATCAAAAATATATCTTGCAACTTGAAAGCCCATTTTAGTTGTTCAGGAGTTTGGATAGTTTGTTTTAAGAAACTTTTCAAACTCTGTTGATCTGTATAAATCAGAAAATGTCTCCCAACCAAGTATTGACGCCATTTTTTGATTGTCTCAGTAATTGCAAACATCTCACGGACATAGACAAATGAAGCCTGAAGGCAAGGACACATCTTCTTGCTGAAATAAGCTAAAGGGTGGCCCTCTTGGGAAAAAATCGCGCTGATAGCAACAGCAGAGGCATCTGTTTCCACAGCAAAGGGTTTCGAGAAATTAGGCAAGGCAAGCACGGGAATAGTAGTCATAGCAGTTTTTAATGTATTAAAAGCATTTGTAGGTTTTGTACTCAAAGAATATTTAGTGGAACTCAACAAATCGGTGAGAGGAGCGGCGAGAGTGGCGAACAAATCGCCGATAAAAATAGGTGAGGCCAAGAAACCCCTTGAGTGCCGTGAGTGAGTGTGGCTTCGGCCAATCCAAAATTGACTTAATTTTTTCGTGATCAGGTGTAATTCCGCCTGCTAAAATAATGTGACCCAAATAGGCAACCTTAGGAACAACAAAAACACACTTAGACAATTTGGCAAAAAATTGATTAGTGGATAACAAGGATAAAACAGAGTGTAAATTAGTAACATGATCAGATAGTGTAGCACTGTAAACTAAGATGTCATAATAAAAACAAAGAGAAACTGCTTTAAAAATGGACGTAACAGATCATTATAGCGGATAGAAAAGTGGAGGGAGCATTAGACAGGCTAAAAGGCATTACTAGGAACTCGTAATGTCCATCGAATGTCCGAAATTCCGTTTTGTGAATGTCAGGTGGATGTACTCTGATTTGTTGATAACCCGAGCGTAATTCAATTTTTGGAAAGATGGTAGTGTTTCCTAGTTCATCCAACAATTCACCAATGATATGGATAGGAAATATGTCCTTCACTGTAACATCATTGAGTGCCCTGTAGTCTACACAAAACCTCCAAGGTCCATCTTTTTTTCGGACCAGCAGAGTGAGTGAGGAAAAAGAGCTGGTGCTGGGGTGGATAATGCCCTCTTTGAGCATGTCCTGAATGAGGGTGTGCATAGCATCTTTTTGAGAGTGGGGGTAGCGGTAAGGTTTAACATTTACAGGAGGTGTGTTGGGCAAAAGTGGGATATAGTGGTTGTGATTTCGGTTCGGAGGGAGGGTGGTAGGGGTGGTGAATATAGAGGAAAATTGGGATAGGAGAGTGGTAATAACTGGGTAGTTAGACGGAGGGTCAGAGGGTAAAAGAGTAGGAGAGGCTAGGGAGATGGTGTCAAAAGTCAGTAGGTGTAGTGATGCAATGGATCCATTATGAAATAGTTGGCATATTTGATGGTAGGTAGTGGGGGTTGGGGTTTGGGTGCGGTTAGCACAAAGAGTGATAGGAAGGTTCTGATGAGTAAGGGAGATGCTGGGAATAGAAAAATCAGCAGTGATAGGGCCCAAACTTTAGAGCCATTCGATCCCAAGCACTACATTAGCAACCTTAATGGGAAGTAAGTAAAATAGGAGTGAGAAGGAGTAGTTCTGGATTTGCAGGGGCAGTTCTAGGCACAAACCAGAGCAAAAGATGTGGGCTCCATTGCCAACCATAACTGAGAAGGGTGGAGTGGGGTTAGTAGGTAGTTTGAGGTGATTCGTAATTCTGGTTTGTAAGATATTGTGGGAACTTCCAGAATCAACTAGGATTGTGACAGAAAGGCCTGCAATGGACCCCGTGAATTTTAGTGTTTGAGGTGAGGGACGTCCCTCCAAGGCCTACAAGGAGAGGTGTATATCAACTGTATCCGTGGTGGGTTCTAGTTCCGGAAGGGTAATAGAATCATCAATCTCCTCATCAATCATCATAAGGAGAGCTTTGTTAGGGCAGCGATGGCCGAGGACAAACTTATCATCGCAATAGTAGCACAAACCCTGAGCACGACGGGCTCGCAATTGGGCAGTTGTCATTCTTTTAACGGGTAGGGTGGTTGGGGTTGGGTGTCGAAGATGTAGGTGTCACAGGTTTTGGGGAGGAAAAGGATGGGGAGGAGTATGGGTATGAGCAAGAGGTTTTAGGCTTAGAATCCTTGAATTTAGCTTCTAAAAGCTTGGCCATTCCAATAGCTTGAGAGATGCAGGTGGGATGTAACACCGCAATTTCTCGTTGAATCTCTGTTTGGAGACCCTAAATAAAACAATTTAGAATAACCTCAGCATTTAAACCCACAATGCGGTTGCGCAAACGCTCAAATTTGACCTGATAGTCTATAACAAAGCTCGTTTGGAGAAATTTAAAGAGTTCTGCCTAGTGATTTTTGTAAGAGGAGGGTCCAAATTGAACCTCAAGATTACGGGCAAAGTTGTACTAGTCGAATAGCTGATTATTTTGGGACATCCATTTAAACTAACTCAGAGCATCACCTTTCATGTAAAAGCCAGCCTTGGTAACACGTTGATCATAGGGAACATGATAAAAGTCGAAAAACTGCTTTGCTTGGAATATCCATTCGAAAGGGTCGGTACGGTCAAAGATTTGGAACTGTAACTTAGGGGTTCTGGGGGTGGGCAACAATTGGTGTTGAAAGTGGGGTGGGGAATTGTTAGGGGTCGTGTGAAAATGTGAGTGGTGTTGGAGTTGGGAAAATGGGGTGGGTGAAATGCTATTTGGTGAATGGTAGGTTGAGTGATAAGGATTGAGTGAGGTTGGTAATTAGGATTAGTGGAAATAGGAACCCTATGAAAGGAGCCTAAGGCCAAAGAGAGTGGTGTAGATAGCAGGGTGGAAATAGGGTTGGTTAAGGGTATTGTAGCAGCAGTGGTGGCTGTAGATGAGTGATCAATGTTAGGGTGGGATTGTGGGGTGGAAACAGGGTTCGAAAGAGGTATAGAGGAAAAGGAGGACTGTACTTGGGAAATCTGTTGAATCTGGTCTTGCAAGGAGGCAAGGGTGTTAATGGTAGCGTCTTGACGACCGTGAGCAAGGAATTAATCCAATTTAAAAGATGAAGAACATGAATAAATTAAAAACCCAATTTAAAACATAAACCTCAAAATCTTCATTGCAATATCCCAAGAGGATTAATCCAAGAGCCCAAATTAATGAAGGAAGAAAAGAAAAAGAAAATAAAAGAAAGAAAGAAAAGGAAAGAAAGAATGACACGCTGATCTGCCCCTGTTCGCTCCATCACTTCTCAACGCTGCTTCCTCCCTCCTCTTTATTTATTTTTTAAATCCTAATTAAATAATTTCCTATGTAATCTAATCTAATAAAATCTAACAAGATGTGCTTCTCTAATAAACAAAATCTTGTGAATATCTAATGAGTTAAAAATGACAGTTCAGCCATATTCGTTTATTAAATACAAATCCTAACGTGATCCACTAGATATGCTCCGATCCTCTTCAATTTCTTCAAATTAAATAAATATCTCTAATGCCTCATAATATGCTGAAAAATAATATCAACTTTAATTAGCTGATAAATCCAATTTAACTCAATAATGAATAACAACCTTGTTTAACTGAATCTAATAAAAATATATTAAATCAAATTGATTAAGAATGATCATCACATAATAATAACTAAATAAAGTTAATAAGTGTGAATAAAATATGACTCCTCAACCACAGGAAAGGCTTTCTCTAGGCCAATTGGTTCCAAACATCCATGAGGACATACCACAAGGACCTGGTCCACTATCAGAAGAATAAGCTACTTCTCTCCAAGTGAAGGTCTTAAGAGAAGTCATGGAAGGTGTGTCTATTTCCAGTAGCTCAGAAGATGAGACTGGTATAGAAGAAAGATCAGAAGCTTTTTTGGCTCAGAAATATCCTCTTTTGGGATTTATGGGTGCAAAAAGGCCATCAGAACACCAAAGAGAAGATAACAGTTCCTGGGCTATGTCCTTTTTAACCTCTTTCTAGGTCTCAACATGCAACCATTCTTGAGCCTCCAACACAATTTGCACTAGCCTAACTTGTAGAATCTTCCCCCATCAGATCTGTACCATCCCCTTCTTATGAGTTTCATTCTTTAGTTTCAGAAATAGACCCTTCAGGAGAGCCTTCTGACCCTGCAGTTTATGACACATCATTAATCAAGGAACTAACCAAGAAGTCCGGCCTTGTAGCATTAGATAGTCCTCTCATTTGCTCAATCTTCTACTTCTAGAACTTCTTCTCCTCAACCTCTTCTTGATTCTGACAAATTTTTAGTGGAGCAAAAGAAATTATTAGCCTTCTATACTCCTTTGTAGGACATTTTCAAACTCAGAATATTTCTAAGAGGATTTCTTAGCTTCTGAGGCAACTAAACTCTATAGGTAGCAACCTGAACATTTTGGGTTTAGACAACTTCAAGAAAATTTTTAAAGAGTTTCAAGACAAAAGGAGGAAGCCTACCACTACACAAGCTCAGAAAATTACTACTAATCAGAAGAAGACCAATGTTTAGAATTACATGTCTGATACTAAAGCTTTTTGCTAAGGCTTTCAATTCAGGATGGTTGTTAACCTTAAACCCTTTGTTTTGGGTCGACATGAACTTCATTGTCAAAGAATCCGATGAAAATCCTGTTGGGATCAACAGTATTTCCAAGGTTATATTCTTCAAATTAAGGACTTGGTCTCTATTGGAATAAACATGGCCTTGGAGCCGAATTGGGTCAATTGTCGAGATGTCCTTGGCTGAGATGTACTAATCAAAATATTTTTGCTGAAATAAACTGGTGCATGTCCGAAGTTGGATCTGTAACACTGTTGTAAATGCAAATGCCCTACGTTCGGAGTTTCGATGATTCCACAACAAACCAAGAATCAAAAGGCTAAATCACGTGAATAAGCAAAGTAAACATATCCGCAAACAACAAAGGGTATTTAGGTTGTTAAATTATGATTGTAAATTTGATTAAGGCTCTTTAAATTGAAACAAACATCTTTCTAAAAAGGTTTTTTTAGAAAAATATTAAGAGTCAAAGATAAAATCATTTTCAAAGGAAAAGACCCTCAAAGAAAATATCTAAAAATTGATTTTTACTTGAAAAAGTCAAAATTTGAGTGTATATTCGAATATCAAGATTCTGGAAATAAAATTTGAATTTCCTGACTAGCATATTCGAATACATATTCGAATATGACATATTACTTTGGCCTGAACACTTTTCAGAATCTGTATATTCGAATATGGCTTTCCATATTCGAATATAATAAAGAAACCTAGGCTTTGTCACCTTCCAGAACTCTTATATTCGAATACATATTCGAATATGGAACCTCCATATTCGAATATATATTCGAATATGAAGCCTACAGAAATCATTTTTTGAACGCAGTAACACTATATTCGAATAACATATTCAAATATGACAATGCTATATTCGAATATGTAAATGCTGTATTCGAATAGCATATTCAAATATGAAAATAAAATATGCGCAGTTTTTGACTGCGGTTTCTGGCATCTATATAAAGGGCTTCTGATTTTGAATATAATATACCCTTGTGAGCTTAACACTGTTTTGAAATTACTTCTTATCATCAATCTCTCTAAATCAAGGGTCTTGTGCTTTTGCCTAAGGCTTTCTTTGATGTTACCTATACTGTTTCTTTCATCAAAACAAAGAGCCTTAAATTAGATATATTAGAGCTTCAATTTGTATCATTTACTCTTTTGAGAGTTTCAATTGTTGTGAGTTAATTTTGTGTGAAGGTGTGGTATCCTTCTAAATTGTTTAAAGGTGGGGTATCCTTCAAAGTGTTCTTAGGGTGAGGTATCCCTAGATTGAGGCCTTTAAAATTGGTGGGGTATCCAATTGAGAAAGGTGCACTTGGTGTGTAATTACTGAAAAGCAATATAAGAAATCTCGCGTGGCGGAGATTGGTAGACTGGACGTAGGTCACCAGTGGTGTGTGACTGAACCAGTATAAAACTCGTTGCTATTCTCTCTATCCCTAAAACTCATTTTTGTTTAAATTTAGTTGATCTTCATTTAGAATTTTATTATATTCCAATTTCATACATCAACTAACATATCTTGTTTAATTTGTGTTATTATTTTCAACGAATTTTTGAAAACTTTTAAAAGCTCAACTCACCCACCCTCTTGAGCATAGAGGCCATTTGATTAACAAGTGGTATCAGAGCTCGGTCCTTGTTTAAAGAGATTCACAGCTTCAAGGAAATGGCCTCTTTTCAAAACATGTCTATCTAGGAAGGTGCCTCCACAAATAGACCTCCATTCTTTAATGGAGACAACTACTCTTTTTGGAAAATTAAAATGCAGGCTTGGGTAGAAGGCATTGATGTCGCCGTATGGGATGCCATAGAGGAAGGTCCATTCATTCCTATGCACACTGTTGATGGTAAGGTAGTTGAGAAACCTAGAAAAGAATGGTCTCTCGAAGAAAGAGACTTGCTCAATTTGGTCTAAGAGCCAAAAATATAATTATCTCTGCACTAGATAACGATGAATTCCCTAGAATTTCTAATTGTAAAACTGCTAAAGAAATGTGGGATGTGTTAAAAGTAACACATGAAGGAACTGATGAGGTAAAGAGATCAAAGATAAATGCTTTAACTAGAGAATTTGAAATGTTTCAAATGAATTCGAGTGAAAATATCCAAGATATGCAAAAACGTTTTACATATCTTATAAATCAACTTCATGCCTTGGGGAAAGATTATTCAAATGAAGATCTCATTAACAAAGTTTTAAGATGTCTTAGCAGGGATTGACAACCAAAGGTTACTGCCATTAGCGAAACAAGGGATCCACGCATAATGTCATTGGCAACCTTGTTTGGCAAACGAGAAGAGCATGAACTTGAGTTGAGTCGGTTGGATCAACTTGAGGGAGTTGACAAGAAAAAGAAAGGCATTGCCTTCAAAGCAACCACTCCTCCACCTCAAGAGATAGAAGAAGATGAAAGCAACCTTGATCAAATCAAGGTCCAACTTGTTATGAGTGTGGAAAAATTGGACATATGAAGATCGAATGTCCGTTGAATAAAAATAAGAACGAAACACAGGAGAAAAGATTCGTCAAAGGAAAGAAGAGCAGAAGAGCATACATAGCTTGGGATGGTAATGACTTAGAATCATCTTATGAATCGAAGAGTGAAACAGCCAACCTATGCCTCATGGTCAACCATAATGAAGATGATCTTCTTGATGAAGATGAGGTAAAAGATTCTGAAAACTCTAACTATAGCTTTGATGAATTGCAAGATGCTTATAATGAATTACATAAAAAATCTATGATCATTGCTAAAAAACTTGCTAAGACTAAGAAAGAAAAAGGTCTTCTAAATAACAAAATAGATATTCTTAGTCGTGATATTATCAAAATGAGACAAATTCAAATTCCATTCGGTAGTCTTAAATATGATTGTGAATCCTGCCAAATGAATAAATCATCTTCTTGTACTTCATGTGATGCTCATTTGAAAGAAATTGAAAAGTTAAAGAATATGATTGCCAAAGGTAAAGGTCCTTTGACAAAAATAGAAAATGCTTGCAAATCACAAACGTGCACTTCTTGTGATTCACATTTAAAAGAAATTGAGGATTTAAATAATGTGCTTGCTAAATTTACAATGGGTAGAGACAACCTAAACATCTTGCTTGGTAAGCAAGGATGTCATTTCAAAAAGGCTGGTTTAGGATATAATCCAACCAATAGTCAAAAGCTCTATAAAAACTTCTTTGTCTCTTCAAAAGCATCTTCTAGTCCATTCATAACTTGCTTTTATTGTGGATTAAAAGGTCATAGTGCTACTACTTGCAATACAAGAAAAATTAGTGTACCACATGAAAAGAAAATGTGGGTCATCAAAGGCACCTTTGGAAAAACTAACCCTCAAGGACCCAAGAAACCATGAGTACCTAAGAAACAAAATTAAATTGTTTTTGTAGGTATGCTTGGTGGCAAAAGAATCAAAATGGTATCTTGATAGTGGATGCTCCAAGCATATGACAGGAGACAAAACAAAATTTTCATCCTTCACACCTAAGGATAGAGGATATGTTACATATGGTGACAACAACAAAGGAAAAATCCTAGGTACAGGTAAAGTTGGTAAGACTTCTTCAACTTCCATTGATAATGTACTTTATGTTGAAGGATTAAAACATAATCTGTTAAGTATTAGACAATTATGTGATAGGAAATGAGGTTATTTTTAATTCTTATTCATGCTCTATTATTAGCAAAGAGAATAACTCAATCAAATTTATGGGTCATAGGATTAATAATGTTTATATGATTAGTTTAGATGATATATCCTCAAATAACGCACAATGTTTTATAACTAAAGAAGAAAAATCTTGGCTATGGCACAAAAGGATTGCACACATTCATATGGATCATTTGAATAAGATAATTTCAAAAGAATTGGTTATCGGTTTGCCCAAAATTCGTTTTGAAAAAGATAAATTATGTGATGCTTGTCAAAAGGGTAAACAAACAAAAATCTCTTTTCAATCTAAAATTATCATTTCAACCTCTAGACCCTTGCAACTATTGCATATGGACTTATTTGGTCCATCAAGAATTGAGTTTAGGGGGAAATTACTATGGACTTGTAATTGTTGGTGATTTTTCAAGATACACTTGGACTCTCTTTTTATCTCACAAAAATCAAGCCTTTAAAGCTTTTAAGAGATTAGCAAAAGTCATTCAAAACCAAAAGGATTTGAAAATTGCATGCATACGCAGTGATCATGGAAAGGAATTTGAAAATATTGACTTTGAAAGATTTTGCGATAAAAATGGCATTGAGCATAACTTCTCATCTCCAAGGATCCCACAACAAAATGGTGTTGTGGAGAGGAAAAATCGTTCCCTAGTTGAGTTAGCTAGAACAATGCTCAATGACATGAATCTTCCAAAATATTTTTGGGCAGATGTAGTGAGTACTGCATGTCATGTTATGAACCGAGTTCTCATTTGTCCTATTTTAAAGAAAACCCCTTATGAACTTTTCAAGGGTAGAAAACCTAACATATCTTATTTCCATATTTTTGGATGCAAATGCTTTGTGCTTAATAATAGAAAAGAAAATCTGGGCAAATTTGATGCCAAAGCTGATGAGGGTATATTCTTAGGATACTCCTCAACTAGCGAAGCTTATAGAATTTATAATAAAAGAACAATGACTGTTGAAGAATCTGTTCATGTCACTTTTGATGAATCTAACACCAAAAGCTTGGAAAGAAAGGTTAATGATCTTGCAGGAAATCTTGAAGACATAAGCATTCATGAAGAGAACATGCCAGATATACTAACTCACACACCAATCGAGACACAAAATGAACTACCGAAAGAATGGAGAGCTACAAAACATCATCCAATTGATAACATTATTGGTGATATTTCAAAGGGGGTAACCACTAGACACTCTCTTAATAATGCATGTAACTTTATGGCTTTTGTGTCTCAAATTGAACCTAAAACTGTAGACGAAGCAATTAGTGATGAACATTGGGGAATAGCTATGCAAGAAGAGCTAAATCAATTTGAAAGAAATCAAGTTTGGGATCTAGTCCCTAGGCCTAATGATTATCCAATAATAGGAACTAAGTGGGTCTTTACAAATGCTTAACATATCTGTATGCATATTGACAGGGGGAGTCGAAACTCGTAAGGAGAATCAAACTTCATAAGTAAGGGGGAGTTTCAGAATATCACACACAATAAGTCATCTGTTTCATTTGTTGTTTGTCATCATCCAAAAGGGGGAGTATGTAAATGCAAATGCCCTACATTCGGAGTTTCGATGATTCCACAACAAACCAAGAATCAAAAGGCTTATCATGTGAATAAGCACAGTAAACAGATCCGCAACAACAAAGGGTATTTAGGTTGTTAAATTATGATTGTAAATTTGATTAAGGCTTTTTGAATTGAAACAAACATCTTTCTAAAAAAGGATTTTGTAGAAAAATATTAAGAGTCAAACATAAAATAATTTTCAAAGGAAAAGATCCTCAAAGAAAATATCTAAAAATTGATTTTTACTTGAAAAAGTCAAAATTTGAGTGTATATTCGAATATCAAGATTTTGAAAATAAAATTTGAATTTCCTGACTAGCATATTCGAATATATATTCGAATATGACTTGCCATATTCGAATATGACATATTACTTTGGCCTAAACACTTTTCAGAATTTGTATATTCGAATATATATTCGAATATGGCTTGCCATATTCGAATACATATTCGAATATAATAAAGAAACCTAGGCCTTGTCACCTTCCAGAACTCTTATATTCGAATACATATTCAAATATGGAACCTCCATATTCGAATATATATTCGAATATGAAGCCTACAGAAATCATTTTTGAAGGCAGTAACACTATATTCGAATAACATATTCGAATATGACAATGCTATATTCGAATATGTAAATGCTGTATTCGAATAGCATATTCGAATATGAAAATAAAATATGCGCAGTTTCTGACTGCTGTTTCTGCCATCTATATAAAGGGCTTCTGATTTTGAATATAATATACCCTTGTGAGCTTAACACTGTTTTGAAATTACTTCTTATCATCAATCTCTCTAAATTAAGGGTCTTGTGCTTTTGCCTAAGGCTTACTTTGTTGTTACCTATACTGTTTCTTTCATCAAAACAAAGAGCCTTAAATCAGATATATTAGAACTTCAATTTGTATCATTTACTCTTTTGAGAGTTTCAATTGTTGTGAGTTAATTTTGTGTGAAGGTGTGGTATCCTTCTAAATTGTGTGAAGGTGGGGTATCCTTCAAAGTGTTCTTAGGGTGAGGTATCCCTAGATTGAGGCCTTTAAAATTGGTGGGGTATCCAATTGAGAAAGGTGCTCTTAGTGTGTAATTACTGAAAAGCAATATAAGAAATCTCGCGTGGCGGAGATTGGTAGACTGGACGTAGGTCACCAGTGGTGTGTGAATGAACCAGTATAAAACTCGCTGCTATTCTCTCTATCCTTAAAACTCATTTTTGTCTAAATTTAGTTGATCTTCATTTAGAATTTTATTATATTCCAATTTCATACATCAACTAACATATCTTGTTTAATTTGTGTTATTATTTTCAACGAATTTTTGAAAACTTTTAAAAGCTCAATTCACCCCCCTCTTGAGCATAGAGGCCACTTGATTAACAACTGTAGTCTCCCACGTCGACAAGTTGCTTTGAGCAAGCTATCATCTTTAGGATATTCATGTCGGATCTATTGAATCCCGGTCTTTATAGTATTGTGAGCTTCTCTCCTATGTCTTTCACTTTTGTCTAGTTAAGTTGAAGTTTTGTATAACATCACCCAAATTAGGGATTTGCTTTGTGCCTGAGCTTCACGGTCTCCTCGAGGGAAGGGATCCTGATGCCTTCAGAGATTATGTTAAGAAACTTCAATTTTTGAATCTCGGTATTCAATTCAACTTTGTAGGACTTTGCTCCTTTTGATCTTTGCGCCCTCCAGAAGATCATGGCGCTATTGCCGGTGAAGTCGAAGCCTCTTGAGTTATGTTCTAACGACTTTGTCGTCCAATTTTACTTTTCTAATTACTTTAACATTTCTTCTATAATGAACCTTTGTTTTTCTTGCACGCTTTGGTCACTGACCAATTCTTTTACTTATTTTTCGGGAAACTCTTTTCCCGGTATGGCCTATGCCCTCCTTTGTACTATCTCGGGGAATTTTCATTCCGAAACGGCTATTAGCCCCATTGATCTGTGGTACTTCAATCCTAGAATGACCATCGGCCTTATTATTATCAAGGGGAAGAACATTCTAACATGGCAAGTAGACTCTTGAAATTTATTTCTAAGAACTTTTTATTTTGGAGTGGCCTTTGGCCCTTCTTGGCATCTCGAGGAGAGAACGTTCTGAGATAATGCATTTTCTACATTGATTAGAGTATTTTTCTTGAAATGACCCATGGCCTTCGTATGGGATATCCCGGGAGATTGTCATCCCAAGATGGCTGTAGCCTTGTCGAATTAGGTCCAAGTACATTGTGTTGGAATGACTCGTAGGCCTTTCTTTAGTACCTCAAGGGTTTGTCGTCCCGAGATGGTCGTAGGCCTTTCTTTGTTGTTTTCTCCTTTGGGATCGTATTGACTGGGATGGTTACCACCATCTTCAAGCTTGTGTTTATTTGGCGCATTTAGCCAGGATTGTTGTCCTTTTGATTTTTAGTAGTGTAGAACGGGGTTTGTCATAACCATTGCCCTTTGATTTTTCCTCATCTCGGATTTGTAGAAAAAGGCTGGTTTTAGCCATAGCCTTTCAAGATTTTTAATCTTGCTATGGGTTAGCCTCAGCGGCATCCCCTTCTGATCTCATTGACGTGAGTTAGCCTTGACGATATTCCTTTTTTATCTCCTTGATGTGGGTTAGTCTTGAGGGCATCCCTTTGTTGATCTTGTTGTTGACAATTTACCTTAAAGGCGTCTCTTGTTGATAGCTCTCTTTTTTGACTTTTTAACTTTGAAACACAATTTTGTATGTACTTTGGAGTACTTGTTGCTTTAATCTCACCACATTTTGCCATCTCGGGCTTTGCCTTTAATTTGTGGCTTGATAGTTGTAGATTTACATCTTTGTGCTTTATGTAGAGCTTATATTTCTACGTTGCAATTTTCGGCTGATTTTGATATTTTGTTTTGTAAGCTGTGTTAATCTCATTTTGTAGAGTTTACTTGCAGTTGTAGAAATTTTCTTAGCTTTTGACTTGTTGTTCTTGAATAGCCTTAAAAGGCATATATGTTTGCTATCGTTAGTCTTCATTTTTGTTTGTTGAATAGCCTTAAGAGGCATATTCGTTGGTCTTCCTTTCTATTTGTTGAATAACCATAAGAGGAATATTCGGTGATCTTCCTTTCTGTTTGTGGAATAGCCTTAAGATGCATATTCGTTGATCGTTTGTAGATGGCCTTAAGAGGCCTTGATCATCTTAGTTTGTAGATGGCCTTAAGAGGCCTTGATCATCATCGTTTGTAGATGGCTTTAAGAGGCCTTGATCAGAATCATTTGTAGATTGCCTTAATGGGCCTTGATCATCTTCGTTTGTAGATGTGATTTTTGTCATCTTTTGAAGAGACCTTGATCACCGGCATCTGTAGCCGACATTTGTAGATATGACCATTTTCATCTTCTTTTGAAGAGACCTTGATCACCGACGTTTGTAGCCGCCATGTGTAGATGTGACCTTTGTCATCTTCTTTTGAAGAGACCTTGATCACTGGCATCTGTAGCCGACATTTATAGATGTGATCTTTGTCATCTTCTTTTGAAGAGACCTTGATCACCGACATTTGTAGTTGCCATGTGTAGATGTGACCTTTGTCATTTCTTTTGAAGAGACCTTGATCACCAGCATCTGTAGCCGACATTTGTAGATGTGACCTTTGTCATCTTCTTTTGAAGAGATCTTGATGACCGACATTGGTAGCCGCCATGTGTAGATGTGACCATTGTCATCTTCTTTTTAAGAGACCTCTTGATCACCGACATTTGTAGCTGCCATGTGTAGATGTGACCTTTGTCATCTTCTTTTGAAGAGACCTTGATCACCGGCATCTGTAACCGATATTTGAGATGTGACCTTTGTCATCTTCTTTTGAAGAGACCTTGATCATCGGCATTTGTAGCCGACATTTGTAGATGTGTCCTTTGTCATCTTCTTTTGAAGAGACCTTGATCACCGACATTTGTAGCCGACATGTGTAGATGTGACCTTTGTCATCTTCTTTTTAAGAGACCTTGATCACCGACATCTATAGCCAACATTTGTAGATGTGACCTTTCTCATCTTCTTTTGAAGAGACCTTGATCACCCTAGTGACCATTGTCACTTTTTGTCGATGGTTGTCTCGAGGAACTCTTTATGGTTGACGACATATGTATCTCGGTTGGTTTTGCTGAATTTGTTTTAATCATTGCTTTTGTTTGATGTTGTTTTTCTTTGTTTCATTGACAATTTGTTCTGGGATATCTTGGCCGCCATTACTGATTTCCTGTATCACAAGAATTTTGTAGACAAAACATGCATAATGGTAAGTAGCCAAGAGTAATAGAAAAAAGGGACTTTTATTAATAAAGAGAAAAAACTGATGGCGAATAAAGATTTTATCTTGCTTTCCTCTTTCTGAGGGATTTCCCCTTTGGAATTTCAATCGTGATCTAACTTTCACTTGTTTACAGATAAAAACAAGGCTCCACTAGTAGTATATAGTTTACTAACATGATTTTCATACTGGTCTTGCCCCTTATCCTCTATACATATTAGTCATTGAGCATGTAATATTATAACCATAATATTAATTGTGCATATAACAATGAATGTTAATATGCAATTTAATATCATAATTACAAATATCAATCATGGAGTATTGTCCCGACAAGATTCTTTTGATGTTAGCATACATGGAGTAAATATAGACAATATCGTGGATGCACATATTTTTAAGCTGTTAATGTTGAATAGATAATATTGTGAATGCTAGCATGCAAATTGTGAAGCAACTATTGAGCATGATATATTGCACAAATGATGTAATGGCTGCTAGCATATCATATTAAGATAATTCTACCGTTTAGCGTCAGACATGACTATGATGTATAAATATTGACCATGGAGCATATAAACTAAAATAAATTGTATCGTGCACAAGGATTTTTCAGTGATAGTGCATAGTAGCCCGTGCCTTAGAAAGCTCCAATGTAGTTTTTGAACCTAAATGTTCATCTTTGGAACCGAGATGGTTTCTGAATCAACAGGGTCTTCTTTGAACCAATGAATTCCTTTTGTTCTGACTAAGCTCTTCATTGTTTTTGCTAGACACGCCACCATCTTTTTTTATCCGAGATGGTTTGTTTTTTCTTGATACACCACCATTCTTTTATTTTGTTTGCTGATCAGCTCCACTTCCTCTGCCTTTTTTTTTGTTTTGAACGAGATGTCTTTTTGCTACACACACCACTTGTAGCCCTTGCCTAGTTTTTCTAACTACACCACCCCATCTATGCGCACATGATCCCGCATCCTTATTTCTACTTGTTGCTGACTTTCCCTTCTTCTTACAATATATATATTTTTGTTTTCGTAACACAGGACCTCCAGGGAAGTGGTTTGACAATGTCCTAACCTTTAATTAATTTGTGCTGCGTTCGTTCACCAATGAGCCTCCTTTTTTTCTTTTTTTTTTGCATGGGCTTGCTATTTTCTTGTTATGCTGGGCTTTGGTGTTTTGCTGGGCGCACCACCCAGCTTCTTCAACCTTAGAACCCTTGATAGCTCTGCAGATTCATGTTGCCGCCATGACATGGGCTGGATCGCTGCCTTCAAGATGTGATTCTTCCAACGTCGTTTGACGACAGTACTCGATGGTTGACGATGTCAATGGGTGTGGAGTTGTCAATTTCGTCGTTGGGGTTGAAGCTTGTAACGACAGTGGTGCATCTCGTAGATGCGATGGTCGGAGGATGGCACTCATGGTGGAGAGGCTTGTTGATGCATACAGACTGTGGTTAGGATGGTTGTTCGCATTAGCTACGGTGATTTTCGGCCACACTCTGCCATCGACACCGAAGGGAAACACGCTTCCTGACTTAGTGATGCCCAACGAAGCTTCTACCGTGAATAATTTTATTCTGTAAAGCCTATTTTGAGTAAAACGAGAGCGTTGTTGCCTCCATATCATGGTTGTCTGTCTTCCTGAAATATGCTTTTTGATACCCCCTAGGATTTCTTCCCGTTGTGCTTGCCTTGGAGAGCGACATAAAATAAAGGTACCTGGCTAGGAGGTGATGTATGTTGATGGGATCAATGGGAAGAAGTCCGATCTCCAAGTGCTTCGACGGCGCTCCACGATGGCGGGTGGGGACCTGCAAACACTCCGACGCTCAAGTCAGCGTCCATTTAGGGTCAGAGTAGTTACATAAGATCAATAGCATACCTGGCATAGTGTGATGAGTTATATTTATAAAGAGTTTTTAGGATCTGCAGGTTATATTTTGGGCCTTAAGGGCATTGTCTCTGGGTCTAGCACAATCTCAATAATAGTTATGATATCGTGCCCGACATGGTATTCATGACTGAGATATCACTTAATTCTGGTCCACAACAACAAGAATAACAACCTATTCACGATATCTTTAGATTTTCCAAATTCCTTTTCCCCAAATTGAAGACATCATCCAATATCTATTCACCTTTAACAAGAAACGCATAAAAAACTTGAACAACAGTTTCTTGTAAGCCTCAAATTTCCAATTCTCACCTATTTAATTTAAGAAATGTATGTTTTTATAAAAACGAGTTAAGTGAGTTTAGGGATAACGTCAAGTATTTTTATATTAAAAAAATGGGACAAAAGTCAACCACTTTCATATTATCAAGGACTGTCATAAAAAAAACTAGGAACACAAATAAAAGTACCTCTATTTTATAAGTACCTAAAACATATTTAAGGCTAAAAAATAATTAAAATTAAGGCCATAGAGATTATAAAAAAAGAGAAATACAAAGAAAAATTATTTTCAAAATTTTTTCTCCATGAATCAATAATTTCCACTATATTTTTTTACAACCAAACTGATCGAAGTTGTATTCGGTCAAATAAAACTATTAAATGTAGTACTAGAAAGCAATCCTAGGTTATTACCCCAAGGACCATCATTTAAGCAAAGGTTCAAACACATTGTGCACAGACAAAATTGGGGGGGGGGGTGGTTGAGACAGATAATAATCAAAAGCTTTAATTGAACAGATAAATAAAACAGTAATGAAAACATATTAACTCCTTGATTCAATTGAAACTACTTTAATTATTGGTAAAAAAGATCATCTACTCAACTTTATCCTTAGTCCAATTCTAGAATCAATAACTAAGCATCATTAACCTGAGACCTCCTTCCAATAACAGATATTTCATCAACTCATGTTTAGAAATTAAGCATCTCTAAATGGCTCTTAAGCTTGACTAGTAAAAACTGGAAACCATTGGACTTATACATAATTAAGCATTAAGCATGCATCATCTAATCTCTATCACAGAATTAAGCAAACTGTGAAAAACGAAGTTCGTTAAAAACATGACAATGAGATCATTAAGCATGAAAACAAAATCATGATTCATAGCACAAGCACAAGCACAACATGAAATTAGAAGGTGAAGAACCAAGAAGAACGGCAACGAATTCTAAACATAAACCACAAAGATTAATTGCAATCTTCTGAAGAAGTTAACTACAAAGTTTAGCCTTCCATGTAAGGTTCACAAGCAAAACGAAAATGCAAAAATGGAAGAAGATGAAATAAACCCTAGGAGAGCACTATGTAAGCAAAACGAAAATGAGTGTGTGTAGAGAGTGGTGGTTGAGTTGGGTGTGTTGACCAAATGGTCAGGGTGGGTGTTTTGATGTGACAAACCTTCAAGTGCTTCTAGGGAGATTGCTTGTCAAAGGTGAAGAAGTGTTTTTGTTAAGACAAACTTTCAAGGCAAGTGACAACCTTCAAAGGAAGCAAGGAATTAACAAAGTTTCATGAGATAATTGATAAAGCTTCTTGTGATTACAAAGGTCTTAAAGAGCCACAAAGAAGACGAAGAAGATTCAAGTATCAAGTGCACTCATGGAAGATGAAGACTTTGTTTGGTTGTGTGCTTGTATGTTTTAGATTTTCTTAGGTTGTTTGTTTCTAGTTTATCTTTTGATGTATTTGGTGTTCAATTGCTATGCTTTGATTGCTTGCTTGAAAAGTTAGAATAGCTTTAAAAGTGTTGAATGACCTTAATTAACCCTATTTTACATGCATTGCATCATGCTAAAAGGTTTTGAAATCATTCTTTGCATTGCATACAAGGAAGAGCTTTTTCCTTTCTTTGAACAAAGGTTTCCAAGATGTTCTAAAAGTGTTTTGAAATGATTTTGATCATTGGTTTTATCTTAGAACATGATTGATTTGATGTTCAAAGTGTTTTTGATGTTTTGGAAGGTTTTTCTGTTGCCCACAACAATGTACAAGTGTATAACATGCATGTACATAGTTCAAATTTCTCTATTTTGAAAACCTGTATGCAGAGGCCAGATTTGAGCTGTGTACATCAATGTAGTGAAGGTGTGCATCGATGTACACAGGCCAAATTTCTCAGATAATGCAGTTTTGCACCCAGGGGAAGAAATTTGGCTATATACATCAATGCATGGACTCTGTACATCGATGTACAGTTGCTAAATACCCTATTTAAAGAGGTTTTGGGTTTTAAAACTTAAGAGAACAAATCATTTTCAAATTGCACGAATTTTGTGAGATCAAACACTTTCAAAATGATCTTTTAGGATTCTTAGTTCTTCAAATTCATGAGGATGTCATCTACATGCTTGATTGATTCATGAGGGCTTAGGGTTTCCTCAAGATTCATTATCATCATTGCATGATTCATCAAGTACCTTTATGGGTTTGTTTCAATTGCTCAAGGCTATCAACTATAAAAATTTAAATGATAAGTAGGCATCATTGGAGAGCAATTGAAGATCAATTAGGTGTTTTCCTTCCTTGCTTGTAATTTTTATTTGTTTATGGTTTTGATTCACTGTAATTTGGATTCTTTGATTATCTTTGTTTGGGTTTGGTGAGTTTGCAAGTGGGTTATGTGCTTGGCACCTCGAATCGATAAATCTTGCTTTCCTTAGTGAATCTAAGGAAATTGGGGGGCAATATGCTTGCCCAAAAGAGTTTGCCTTGTGTGGTGCTTGATTGAAATCCTAAGAGGTGTCTTAGGTGCTTGTTGGCATAAATCTTAAGAGATGACCATAAGTGACTTGTGTGAAAATCCTAGGTGGTCACTTAGGCAATTTGTGCTTGTGCTAGGAGTATATCTTCTAGTGGATTGTGAAAATCACTAAAGTAGGATCTTTAGGGTGAAAATCCAAGAGAGGGACTCTCTTGGTTGAAAATCCAAAGAGGTGTGTCTTTGGGGGTGGCATAAATCCTAATGAGAGGTTAGGTGGCTTGGAATATCCAAAGAAGTGAGTCTTTGGTGGTGGCATAAATCCTAAGGGAAGTTTAGATGGCTTGGAAAATCCTAAAGGGCTTTGAGTGATTTGTCAAATCCATTGAGAAGGTGTTTTCTTGGTGAAATAGTTGTTTGGGTAGAGGTTACCTAGGGTTTGGGTGAATCTTGTATCTAAAAAATATTGTAATTGACGTTATGTGAATAGTGAAAAATCCAAACTAGTGATTGGCTAGGTTTGGGACTGGATGTAGGTGTGTTAGAACGCCAAACCAATATAGTTCGCTTGTGTTTGTCTCTTTTATGCTTTCTAGCTTATTTGCTTAACACACGCATATCACACTTATATTTGGCACTTGATATCTTGTGAATCAAATCTAATAAAGGCAAGCCTAACACATCAAACAAGCACACTACATGTTTGAGTGATATCAACTCCTAACTTGCACTCTCATTTGTTATCTTTAAACATATCCTTATATCATATCATTTAGAAGGATTTTCAATCTTAAAAAAGCTTCAGCATGTAAAATCTAAAATTCTAACTCTACCTAATTCACCCCCTCTTAGGTATGCCATTCATTATCCTACCCTACAGGGTGCTCAAATTGTAAAATAACTACTCTCTAATTCAACCCTACTTAGCCACAATACAAAAGATGGCCCAAAAATAACAAAGTGTTGTTGGAAAAAAAAATAAAAGAGAATCAAATCTACTCTTTAAGTGGTGGTCAAAATCGTAATCTTCTCTTCAATCCCCAAGGTGTTCTCCATGCCCAAAAATACCTCAAATATGACTTGAAAATAATAATAGACAAAATTAAGCTAATTAAATATGAATTAAACCAAATCAGAATTAATTATCCAATAAAGCCCAAAATAATAAAACGTGTCAAGAGGAAACAATTAGGCCCAATTACTAAACAATATGAGTCAAAAGAGGTAGTAAAATATGGGTGAAATATGACTCATCACAAACAGAAAAATTACACTGTTTTTTGCGTTTTTCTTTCCTTCTAATATTTTTACTCTCTTTTGTCTCCTTCGAAATTAAACATACCAATAAATAAAGGTGCAATAGGTTTATTGTCTCTCCTCTTTTTTCTATTACCACTTTTAAGTACTTAATATTTTAATGGTTATTTTCGCCAACAATGTAATTTTATTGTTTGAAAATACTTTTTAAAAATAGAAAAATATTTATTGAAGAATGGCAATAAAGGGAGAAGAGGCAATAAACCTCTCCCACAAAAAAAGTTTCATTGTTATTTGAATGTTTGTTTTTATCTTTTCTTTACTCAAATCACATAGTTAATATAATTTATTTAGTTTATAAATATATTTAATATAATTTACTAAATTAATGTTGTAGAAACTATATTTTTTAAGAAACTTTTTAACACTAAAACAAATTTGTCTAGTATTCTTTTTTTTTTTGTAGTCTATTTTTCTTATATTCCATGTTAAGTGATTTATGCTTTGTTAGGTTAGATGTAAAGAAAATGGAAAGGAAGAAAATTACGGATTATGAAGCAATTTCTCTTATTTGGTTTAAGGTAAAATCGAGGGTAAATTAAAGAAATGTTGGAATATTCTTACACCAAAGAAAAACATCCAAATGACAATAGGAAGTCGTTGCGTTAGAATTATAGAGTCAGAGTTTAATAGAGATTACCTGGATCTTTACACCCAAAACTGCGAGATGCAGCGGAAGCTTTATAGGTCATGAACTCGCAGATGACATAAAAACAAAGGAAAGAAATTGGAAAAAGTGTGGCATTGTGGTCTTCCTCAACCAAACCTCTTCAGTCCCAATACGGGATGCCTCACTCCGAATGGGGAAGAGTATACGGCTAAACGGGGGCATGCTGTGTTGGAGATCATCACCTCTAGATAGGTCTATTTATAATAACTGCCTACTAGGGTTCCCATCGTGCCCATCGCAAGCAAGACCCAGGTTTCCAATCATGAGACCCACATCATCATTTTATTGTGTAATCTAAAAGGATCTGAACAAATTATCTTAACCGATTGTGTCGATCACTAACGATTTGATCCACTTAATTTGAATAGCTGATATAATCTTTATCATATTAATATTCTGCCCACACTAAATAATTATTAGAAATAAGATATTTCCAACAATCTCCCACTTGGGTATCTTAAGGAATCTTAAAACGCACAACTATTTGCTATTTAATTTAGATTACTCTTACAACCTAGTCCATCTTATGCAGTAAATAGGAACCATCACAACTTCCACCACTTGTATTATCGTGGCTAAACTCCAATGATCACAGTAGTTGGTACACTTAATGGCATAGGTCAAATGTGGATGAATGTCATGAAAATTACATATTTCATGACCTAGTACGTGGCTATTTCAAAGTGGTCAAAACTTTAGTTTGTCCTTATCAGATCAATAGTTCAGAGTAACTGATTTGTAAACGAAAGTGTCATGACCAACCAATGAGCTACAAAACATGTTACAATAAACGCCCACTTTTGCATGCATGCTAATGGCAACCATGCCAATTTCAAATTGCAACAGCCTTAATGGTGTCAATGCCTTAGTGGGCAAATCTGTAACTTTGGAGTTCGTTCATCAAAAGTTGATTACATAATACTAATAACACTGAAAGTCATTCCTTAGCAAGGAAAGAAACATGTATTCGTAATTTTGCATGTCTAATAATTCCTATCACTATAAGATCACACTTTCATTGTCATTGAAAATCTCTAATACTGATGGAGACAAACGACAAGTGTACCGTTGTCACTGCAAGTAATAAAATCCGGTGAATACCGAGATATCGTCCTCTGGGAATCTGTCCAATCTCCATTTTTTTGAGCTATGCAACTATTTAGACTAACACAAAGATGATAATTTGTTTTAACGATGAAAATAAATAACTGAAATAAATAAATCTATCATAAAAGATACTTCGAATCTAATATATTTTGATTACGTATTCGGAGACTTCTTACACAAAATCTTCTATGAATTACCGAAACCTCATTAATCAAATTATTATTTCCTTATTGTTGGTCGAGTTCACTAGATTAATTAAAGATCAATTCCTTGACTCACACTACGCCAGTTTTGTCTTTCACCAGCGCTAGCTTTGCCCGCGGTTCCGTGTCCAACTTCTAGCAAATGCAATTTTGGGATCTATGCCCGCGGTTCCATGTATAACATTGGCATAGGAATATTTTTTTTTTTAAAAAAGTACCTATTCCAGTGGTTCAGTCCTCAACCGCTTCTATAAGAATTTAGAGCGAAAAAATGGCCCGGCCCATTATAGTATCCCGAATACACCGTTAAAATGGACGGGTTTGGGTATCTTAAATTTAATCCCTTATAGAACTGGGGATTTTTAGCCTGGCCCACGAAAGCCCGCAAGAAAATGGGTTCGGGCTTAAAAAGCCCACGGGGGTTAAGGGTACCCGCTAATTTTTAAAAATATATATAACAAAAAAAATCAATTAAATGAGACCCAACCCAATCATTATGATTATACCAAAAAAATCCTCACGCTCTCAAGTCTCAGTGTCTCACCTTTGTCTTTGTGCTTGTGAATTGTTAACTTCTTTATGTGAAAAGAAAAACCTAAGTTCTCACTTAACCATTTGCGCTATGCTCTCAATAGTCATATGGCTTAAGACTTATTGATGAGATAATATAATAGTTGACAAATGATTATTTAATAGTCAATTTTTTAACACTAAAAATAAGTAATATATATATATATATATATATAGAAATATTGAAATTTTTTTCGAATGCCAAAAAATATGGGCTACTCGGACAAACCCGATGCCCGCGTAGGGCTGGGCTTGGGTTGTTAAATTGAGAGCCCGAATAAAGCCGGACATTTTTTGCCCGGACTGTAAGAGTCCGCTACACTAATGGATCGGGTAGCCCGTTTTGATAGCTCTATATAAAATATATATCTTTTTGAAAATGAGTTATACTAGCAGTGGTTGATTTAATTGCTGCTATTGGTCCATTTAAACATTAAAAAAAAAGAACTTTCTCTCAGAACCCCAATTTATTCGTGACTTATAGAAAAACATTTCCCTCTCGCGACCCAAAACCTTTCTCATTGTCAAAGCTTATCGTTGCCATCACCGTAACTGTTGAAGCTCCTTGTTCTAGCACAATCATCGTCGAAGAGCTCTCTCCACCAGCACTGTCACCATCTCAAAGCACCCTGTTCTTTGGTTGTCACCATTGATTCTTGTTGATTAGAGGTCATCGTTGTCCATTCACTGCTTGCCATCTCTGCCTCTTCTCCACCATTAAGGTCCTCGCTACTAAGAGGAAGACGTTGAGCCTCTATTTCAGGTACCTCCCCCCGAATGCTTCTATTTCATAATCCCTATTTCATGTAAGGTTTTTGATTTCGCGACACTCAAGCCGTCTTCTGCATCTCAAAGAAGGCTTTCCTTTCCTCTACGTTTTACTAAATCGTTTTTCCATGGATTTTTCCATTTTAGTATTCCATTTTGAAATCGCTTTTAGGTGTACATGTTAGGCAGCTACCCTCCAAGCAGCTAAGAACTAATTTCCGCAATTAAGCACAAATTAAGAAACTACAACTACTACTAGTTGATAATTTTCCTAACACAACAAGTGAACCGTATCGTTACAAGTAACAAAACCAATGAGTACTGGGATATCGTCCACAGGGAACAGTTTGAATTATGCTAGCTATGAAAATATAAGTAGGTTGAGGATATCTATACAAAGAAATTGATGTAATTTGTTCATATAAATTTACAAACACAGTTGAATATAATGAAAAGTTTGTAAAATGATCTTTAAGCCAATTTTTAGAAAGAGTGGGGATTGAACTTCATTCATAAAATTCTTTGTATTTGTTTGATTCAGGGATATATAGATGATTGAGTTATGAATCTTGAAGCACACTAATAAATCATTTATAACGATTCCTTAGTTATAAAATCCTAAGATAAGCAGTTAAACATCGATTCTTCAAACATTTAAAAACTTATCCAGCATTAAACTCAAGCGTATAAGCAATCGTTATATCGTCATCTATTCCTAGAATAACAACATAACAAGAAATATTAATCAGATCAGATTCTAAGTCTCACTTTCCAATAAAACTTAGATTCAGAAACATGAACCTAATGGCCACACAGAATCAAGCATTAAGAACAGACTAATATTACCAAGATCATAAAACAAACATACATCTATATATATGAATCAAAACAAATACAAAAGTTGAGAAATTACATTCAATCCCAACACTGAGAAATTAGCTGCTCTTTGCAACGGTACAACGTTCAAACCAAAGAAAACTTTGAAAGCTAGCTCTAAAGAGGATTCCTCACTCTCCTGCTCTCTCTCTCTAATTTCTTGCTCTAGAATTCTAAAATTGAAAAAAAAAGATACAAAATTCGTGGCTGAAATATCCTTTTATAGTGTCAAAAGTCAAGCTATTTTTGCTGCAGCGAAGTAAAGAACATTAGCTTGAAGAAAGGTATTTTCGCTACAGCGAAATACATTCGTTACAGTAAATTTATTGCGGCAAATAGTCATCTAGAACATGGGAATTTTCTCTACAGTGAAATACTTTTGCTACAGCGAAGTCAAAGCAAATCCATTTTCCCTTTAAATTTTTGCTATAGCGAATGAAGCCTTGATTTCCCCCTTGAATTTCTGTCCTATTTTCGCTGCAGTGAGAGAATTTAGCTGTAGCGAAAATAGAAAACTTCAATTCTCTTTATTTGTCTTCCAAAACTTGTTCTAGACTTCAACTTCCTCCAAATTGCTTTTTTATTTCCTTCTTTTTAACCTTCAAAAACACCATACAAGGGATCAAAAGTCTTATTTTTAATATATAAACCCTATTAATTATACAAAATCATACAGATTCTCTTTTGGAAGGAGTTTTGCTTCAATTTGACACATTTTAACATCCAAAGGTAACAAAATATACTTATAAATGACACTTATCAACTCCCACAAACCAAGAATCTGGCTTGTCTTCAAGCAAAGTACTTGAGTCCTTCAAAAAATATCTTATAGTCAAAATGGTTTCAAATGAATCAACATCAACAATGCAATACTTAGAGTATTTTCACAATATCAAACATGCAAAAATTGTTCATGATCAAAGTGTTTGTTCGAATCTCCGGTGGAAATAAAAGAAACATGCAAATTCAACTTCCAAATCAATTATGAAGCAAAAACATCAACTCAATCAAAGAAAACTCTCATTTGGCTCACAAGGTAAGTGTTTCACTTTTTTCAACACTAGATTCATTCAATTTCATTTTGCTACTCATTTAAGATCAACCAAAATGCACCTGTTCCAAATGAATCACAAGGACATCAAAATAAGGTTGTAATGTGGCTTGGCTGCAAAAGAAACATGGTCTTTCTTGATAACAACAAGCAGAGGAAGCATTTATGTAACATAAAACTCCTTCCACTCTTCCGTTGTCCTATTTTAAACACACCACTTTCTTTTCAACTCCTCATATATTCTCTTTCAATCTTTCATGTTCAACCACATTTTCTTTATTCTTAGGAATATCATAAAAAAAATTTTTAAGACTATATACAAATGCCTATGTCTTTCTCTTCTTCATCATTTGTAAGGACTTTTTCTTTGTTCTCTTTTCACTTTTCCTTACTTCTCAACCCATAATCCCTTTCATTTTGATATGATTTTCTTCTCACAACCCTTTCCTATCTTTTATGCATACAAAAATGCCTCCTCAAAAGGTTTGATGAAATTTTTCTCAATTTTAGGCGAAGGGTAGGAGTAGGGAAGTAAATCGAAATCAAATAAGTTTTCCTATTTAGTGATAATGGTCAAGGTGGAGAAAAAATAAATTGATACTATTCGCGTTTTTTGCATAAAATAAATAATTTATATTTTATATTTTACAATTATTTATTTTGATTTAAGAACTTATAACTATATTTTTTATTATAATTTTATGATTAAATTAAAATTTTAGGATTTATATATGTGTATCTTATATTTGGCATGTCTTATAATTTACAAGAATAGACATATCCAATATTTGTATCGCTTCATAGATTTAGACCCTCTTTGTTTTTAAAATTATGCATATCTTTCCCACTTTATTTTCATATATTAAATTCAAATATATTACCTTAAATGAAATAACTTTTATTGATTTAGAATGTTTCTTGGTTCATAGGAAAATAGTAAAAGCCGTGACTAAATTTACCTTTATAGTGATGCACGTGTCACACATCAAAGGGTAGGAGCAGGGAAGTATAAGTAAGTTACACTGAGCCCTGTTCACGCCCTTTTTTTGTTGTAGCTCCCCCCTTTCTTGTCTTCCCAGTTCCCACTCTACTTTCGTTCACCCCTTTCTTTCTTAAGTAATGTCTTTGATCTTTCTTTCACCTCTTTATTACTGTGTTTTAGAGGTACTCAAAATCGCGTTTATGTATTTTGTTCTTTTGTTTTCTGCATCCCCAAAAAGTTGATGATTTCGTTAGCGGTTTTTCGAATTGATTAATTCTCATAAACACTCTTACAAACCCCTTACTTTCTTAATTCCCCCCTTTATCGAACAAATTATTGGAGACGGGCTTATTTCGTCCTCCCATTCTCTACATGTTGTTAGGGTAATTCATACAATCCTCTTTGCTAGTTTAGCTATTTTAAGCCTTGTTAGTTTAACTAATGAATTGCTTCCAACAGTCACTAATATAAAGTTTAGAAGTTAGAACTTGGTCTCTTGTGCTGGGAACTAGTTATTGTGTTAGAAGAGCTTTCATTAAAGGAGCATGAGAAGATTTGTATTTATTTCTTTTTTGTTTTTGAAAATAAGAAAGTAAGGTTTTAATTTTTAAAATATTTAATGTTTCTCGGTCTGGTGTGCCGCTTATTATGTGCTCATGAATTCAGATAAGCTGCATATGCTAGCTGTTGGGAAATTGGCCTTTTTCCTAGTCTGCCTAATAGTTATTTGTTTTTACTTACTTTACTTTATGTTTATCTTACTATTTATTCATAACTCTTACGATCTCTCTAGTATAAATAAGGAACACAATAATGTTTTTGAGACATGAATAAAAGAATAAACCTTTTATCACTGTTTTCTTGTTGAGCTGCAACAAGTTATTACCCCTTCCCTTTAGGATTTATGACTGACTTGTGAACATTAAATTAACTTGTTCATCTAATCAATATCCATATGTATGAGTTTCTGGTTTAGCTTATTGTCTTCATTTTTCTTTTGTGAGTCCGTGTGTGACTGTGTGTAACCTAATTGAGCCTTTGGTTAGCCACTTCCCCTTTGGGGATTCTGGGCATATTTTAGTTGATTACTGGGAGAAAAATAGATCACAAATCTGTAGGTTTTCATAACTTTGTGAATATAATTTCCAAGTGAAAACTAACAGAAGCACATATTTTCAACAACTTCCTTCCTATTATTTTGAAAAGAAATTATGTTTTATGAATAGTATATTATTTTGGAAGGCAATTATCTTGGACCAGTTACGACTCCTGATTTCTCCTAGTTTTTTATGTTGTTGGTGAGGAAAGACTCATTTAGTTGTGGGGTTTAGACTTTTCTCTTTTTTAGTACAAATCATGGAACCTATTAACAAAATTTATGCAATGTCATTTAGTGTGTGAATGTTTCTTCTCATCCTTAGTCTTTTTTTAATCAATTGAAAATTGTTCACTTGTGACATGCATGGGTTGAGTTTCTTTATGTTTGTTTTCATTTGAAGTTTTAAGTCCTCTTATTTATGTATTCTTGTATAGGTGAAAGTTCATCTACTAGGATTCGAACTGAGGAGCTGCTAATCAAGGTAGCACTCCCCATCCACTAAACCAACCAGTTGAATGCCATTTTATTTAGAGTTGGTTTTCGAATTTTATATACTTGTATAGTAACTATAAATTGGTTTTCAATGTTTGTCGTTGAAATGTTGGAAAATAACTAAATAAGAAACAAATGAAAACAACATGGTGTGTAATTTGTCATAGTACATAAGAATCTTGACCAAGCTTGACATTCATGTAGTTTTGATCCGCATAGGAACATAAACTGCATTTTGCCTTGTCTTTAGCGGTAGATAAAATTATGTGTAATAAGTATGTATTTGATGTTATATTATTACTAATTCGATTTTCCGACAGAAATAGAATGTTATTACTCATGATTTCTACACAAAAATAAGAAGGTATTTTACACGATTTTTAAACAAAATTGAAATATTATTTCGCATGAAGTTTAGACATAAGTTATATGTTATTTCACAAAAATTTCAAACGAAAATGATGCATTATTTCACACTAGTTGTACAATATTCAAATGTTATTTCACTTAAATTTTCAACCAAAATGAATTATCATTTCACACGAGTTGTAGACAGAAATAAAATGTTATTTCCCATGAATTTCCAACGGAAATGAAATATTATTTCACACGAGTTGTAGACAGAAACTAAATTTTATTTCACATGAATTTCCAACGGAAATGAAAAAGTATTTAACAAGTTGTAGACAGAAAAGAAATGTTATTTCATATCAACTTCCAATAGAAATAAAATATTATTTCACCCGAGTTTTAGACAAATAAATTGGTATTTCACACAAATTTTAAACAAAATTGAATTATTATTTCACACGAATTTTAGACATTAATTTTATGTTATTTCACACAAATTTCAGACGAAAAATGAAGTATTATTTCATACGAGTTGTAGAAAGAAATGAAATATTATTTCACACGAATTTCAGCCGTAAATGGAATGCTATTTCACAAGTTATTGAGAGAAATGTAATGGTATTTCACACCAATTTAAAACAGAAATGAAATATTATTTTACAAAATATTTAGATAAAAAATGTATGTTATTCAAATTCATTTTCCATTTATTTGTGACAGATATATTTAACTCTTTGTTTTTGTATTATTAATGATTTTTTTTAAAAGATTATCATTTCATTTCGTAGGTTTTTGCGTCAATATTATATAGATATTAATTTATCTTTAAGAGAACTTGATTTATAATATTATAATTTTTATATAATTTTCTAATAAAATAAAAAACCGTCAACAATTTCATCAATTGCATGAATAAAAAAATTTCAACCAAATGATCAAACATAATAGAGTTAACAAAGTGCTGTAACAATGTAAAACTAAATAAAAGATATTATCATCCTCAAACTATTCATTAAAAAACCGTCACCAATTTCATCAATTGCATGAATAAAAAAATTTCAACCGAATGATCTAACATAATAGAGTTAACAAAGTGCTCTAACAATGTAAAACTAAATAAAAGAAACTATGATCCTCAAACTATTCATTAATAAAATAAAAAACCGTCACCAATTTCATCAATTGCATGAATAAAAAAATTTCAACGGAATGATCAAACGTAATAGTTAACAAAATGCTCTAACAATATAAAAGTAAATAAAAGAAACTATGATACTCAAACTATTCATTAGTTTAGATAAAGAAAATGAAATAATAGAACTGTATAAGTTCATATGCATAGAACTATGATATTAGTCATTAATAGGTTGACCAGTCTCATTCTCCTCATTGTGCATAGGAGCTCTAGAAGAATAATTTGGATGTAGTGGCATGTTTAAGTTTCTATATAAAGCAATAAGCAAACTTTCATTTGACTCAATTCTTCTTTCCTGAGTTTGCAACTTATGGCTTTGATCCTCTAGTTTGCCTTCAACTTCATCCAAGAACAAGGAATCAATTGGTATGTAAAATTTGAATAAAACCCAACAAAAAAAAAAAGCAAGTAAGCTGATGCCTTATTGATAGTCATCTAAAAAGAAGAAGAAGAACGTGAACTCACTTTAACACAAAGAAGATAAGGTTGAGAGACTCAAAAGCCAAATTGGAAACAAGTAACAGAATGGTGAAGCCCTATATAAGATCTTTAGCGCAAAACAATTTTGGAGCGTGATATAACACTAATGAAAAAGTAATTGAGCAGCTACTCAAAACTGATTGTCACCACAAAGTCAAAAATTGGGAAAGTAAATTTGTGTTTTTTTTAACAAGATTTTCTTTAGGGTGTTTTTTCATATATTTGAGATTTTTTATTATTCTTCAACTGTTAGGTGTCCAACTAATGCTATTTTCTTCTACTTGCGAAGAGTATCTTTTTCCTTGGAAATTAAAGATTGAATAAAAATATAAATTGTGACGAGATCTTCACTCAAAGATTTCCAATTTTTTATAATAAAAAATATGGTTTCTATGGTGCCATCTCGATCAAGATGACACCATACCTTCTTATTCAATCAAATCAAAAAATTGATATTAAGTCATATTCTCCATTAATTCATTTAGATTTGAATAGAAATAAACTAGATTTGATCATAAAAAAAGATATAAATTTGATTTTATTTTTAATTTGAATTTAATATTTAGTTTTTTATTTTTAATCTAAACTACTATATGTCTCTACTTGTTAATAAAATATTTATATTTTTGTTACATTATTAAATATGTGTAAATGCAAATGCTCTATGTTTGGAGTTTCGATGATTCCACAACAAACCAAGAATCAAAAAGGATAAATCTAGCGAACAAGCGCAGTAAATAGATCCACAACAACAAAGGGTATATAGGTTTTAAATTTTTTGATGTTGAAACAAACACTTTTTTTTAAAAAAAAAAGGGTTTTAGAAAAATATTAAGGGTTAAGACAAAAAAAATTTCAAAGAAAAGACCCTCCTAGAAAATTTCAAAGAAAAATATCTAAAAATTGATTTTTACTTGAAAAAGCCAAAATTGGGTGTATATTCGAATATCAAGGTTTTGGAAATAAAATTTGAATTTTCTAACCAGTATATTCGAATATATATTCGAATATGGCTTGCCATATTCAAATACATATTCGAATATGACATATTGTTTTGGCCTGATCATTTTTCAGAAACTGTGTATTCGAATATGGCAAGGACCCTAGGCCTTGTCACCTTCCAGAACTATTATATTTGAATACATATTCGAATATGGAACCTCCATATTCGAATATATATTCGAATATGAAGCCTACAGAAATAAAATTTAAATGCAGAAACACTATATTCGAATACATATTCGAATATGAAAGTGTCATATTCGAATATGAAAGTGTTATATTCGAATATGAAAGTGTCATATTCGAATAGCATATTCGAATATGTTAATGAAATATGCGCAGTTTCTAACTGTTGTTTCTGCTATCAATAAAAGGGGCTTCATACCCTTGCACGGTTAACATTGAATTGACAAATTACTTTCCATCATCAATCTCTTTTAATCAAGGGTCTTGTGCTATTACCTAAGGCTTGCTTTGTTTTTCCCTATTCTGTTTCTTTCATCAATCAAAGAGCCTTAAATCAAATATATTAGAGCTTCAATTTGTATCATTTACTCTGTTGAGAGTTTCATTGTGGTGAGCTAATTTTTGTAAAGAAGGTGAGGTATCCTTCATGGTTGTTTGAAGGTGAGGTATCCTTCTAATTGTTTGAAGATGGGGCATCCTTCAAGATGTTCTTAGGGTGAGGTATCCCTAGATTGAAGCCTTTAAAATTGGTGGGATATCCAATTGAGAAAGGTGCTCTTAGTGTGTAAATTGTTGAAAAGTAATACAAGAATTCTTGCGTGGCTGAGATTCATACACTGGACGTAGGTCACAAGTGGTGTGTGACTGAACCAACCAGTATAAAACTCGGTGTTATTCTCTCTATCCCTAAAACTCATATCTGTTTAGTTTATTTGATCTTCATTTTTGTCTTTCATTATATTTTAATTCCATACGCCAACTAATATATACCTTGTTCAAGTTTTGTTATAGTTTTAAACGAATTTACGAAAAATCTTTTAAGCTCAATTCACCCCCCTCTTGAGCGCATAGAGGCCACTTGTCTAAAAATATGTATTTGAGCTGTAATGAATTCAAAATAAAAATTTAATGTCAGTTTGATTCTTTTATTTTTGTTCATTTTAGCTCTTTTACTTATTCTTGCTTCATTTTATTTTTTTAAATAAATAATAAAAGTATCTAAAATTGTTGCTGAGTGTGAGAAAAAAAAGACAATGATAAAAAATATTATTGCGGGCATTAATTATTTATGAACAAAAAATTAATACAAATGATGATATTATATAGAAAAGATAAATTACTAATATTTAAAAAAAAATAAAGGACCAAATTAGAATTTGAAATAAAGTTGAGATTAAAATACGAATTTGGCTGTAAAAATATAATAGTAATATTATTCTACAAATTTTCCAAGTGAAAATTTATAAAATAACACAAAAAACAAGAAATGATTGATATATTAATTTTATAAATCTGACACGAATAAATCTCACTTAAATAATATAATTATATTTTAATTTTATGTTAATTGTTATATAATTTTTAATGCACATTTTAGTTAAGAAATGTAAATTTAAATATTATTTTCGTATAAATAGCTGATACACTCTTTATTACATTGTTATCCCTATGCTCAACAATCAGTTACTTGTGTCACGTTCTTCTAAGTTTTATAATTTGTTTCGCGCACAATTATCAATTATTTATACGTTCTATTATTTCTGAAATACATATTGCTTCAAGTTCAAGTATTAATTAATTATGTATTATTCTTCTAGGTCTATTGTTTGTTTCAAGTTGGAGTATAAGTTACCTAGGTCACGTTCTTTTGGGCCTATTAGTTACTAGTATTATTATGTGTTAGGCCTATCATTTACATGAAGCCCCCCATGATATCAGAGCTCTGTCCTTGTTTAAAGAGCTTCACAGCTTTAAGGAAATGACCTCTTTTCAAAATATGTCTATCCAGGAAGGTACTTCCACCAACAGACCTCCATTCATTAATGGAGACAACTACTCTTTTTTGAAAATAAAAATGCAGGCTTGGGTAGAAGGCATTGATGTCGCCGTATGGGTTGCTATAGAGGAAGGACCATATATTCCTATGCATACTTTTGATGGTAAGGTAGTTGAGAAGCCTAGAAAAGAGTGGTCTCTCGAAGAAAAGAGACTTGCTCAATTTCATCTAAGAGCCAAAACTATAATTATCTCTGCACTAGGTAATGATGAATTTCCTAGAATTTCAAATTGCAAAACTGCTAAAGAAATGTGGGATGTATTAAAAGTAACACATGAAGGAACTGATGAGGTAAAGAGATCAAAGATAAATGCATTGACTAGAGAATTTGAAATGTTTCAAATGAATCCAGGAGAAAACATTCAAGATATGCAAAAACGTTTTACATATCTTATAAATCAACTACATGCTTTGGGAAAAGATTATTCAAATGAAGATCTTATTAATAAAGTTTTAAGATGTCTTAGCAGGGATTGGCAACCGAAGGTTACTGCCATTGGCGAAACAAGGGATCCATGCACAATGTCATTAGCGACCTTGTTTGGTAAGCTAGAAGAGCATGAACTTGAGTTGAGTCGTTTGGATCAACTTGAGGGAGTTGACAAGAAAAAGAAAGGCATCACTCTGAAAGCAACCACTCCTCCACCTCAAGAGATAAAAGAAGAAGAAAGCAACTTTGTTCCAACCAACATGGATGATGAGACCGTGGTTCTCTTCGCCAAAAGGTTCAACAAATTCTTCAAGAAAAGAGAATCATCAAGAAGACCATCAAATTTCACATCAAGGAAAATATTCAACAAGGGAGAAGGATCAAATCAAGGTCCAACTTGTTATGAGTGTGGAAAAACTGGACATATGAAGATGGAATGTCCCATGAATAAATGTAAGAATGAAACACAGGAGAAAAGATTCGCCAAAGGAGAGAAAAATAGAAGAGCATACATTGCCTGGGATGGTAATGACACAGAGTCATCTGATGAATCGGAGAACGAGATAGCTAACCTATACCTCATGGTCAACCATGATGAAGATGATCTTATATGAGGTAAAAGATTCTAAAAACTCTAACTATAGCTTTGATGAATTGCAAGATGCTTATAATGAATTACATGAAAAATCTATGATCATTGCTAAAGAACTTGCTAAAACCAAGAAAGAAAAAGGTATCCTAAATGACAAAATAGACATCCTTAGTCGTGATATTATTAAAATGAGACAAGTTCAAATCCCTTTCAGTAATTTTCAATATGAATGTAAATCTTGCCAAATGAACAAATCACCCACTTGTACTTCATGTGATATTCATTTGAAAGAAATTGATAAGCTGAAGAATATGATAGCGAAAGGTAAAGATTCTTTGACAAAAATTGAAAATGCTTGCAAATCACAAACATGCACCTCTTGTGATTTACACTTAAAAGAAATTGAGGATTTAAATAATGTGCTTCCTAAATTTACAATGGGTAGAGACAACCTAAACATCTTGCTTGGTAAGCAAGGATGTCATTTCAAAAAGGCTGGTTTAGGATATAATCCAACAAATCATCAAAAGCTCTATAAAAGTTTCTTTGTCTCTTCAAAAACCTCCTCTAGTCCATTCATAACTTGCTTTTATTGTGGGTTAAAATGTCATAGTGCTACTACTTGCAATACAAGAAAAATTGGTGTGCCACATGAAAAGAAAGTATGGATTCTCAAAGGCACCCTTGGAAAAACTAACCCTCAAGGACCCAAGAAACCATGGGTACCTAAGAAACGAAATTAAAATGTTTTTGTAGGTATGCTTGGTGGTAAAAGAATCCAAATGGTATCTTGATAGTGGATGCTCCAAGCACATGACAGGAGACAAATCAAAATTCTCATCCTTCACACCTAAGGATGGAGGATATGTTACATATGGTGACAACAAAAAAGGAAAAGTCCTGGGTACAGGTAAGGTTGGTAAGACTCCTTCAACTTCCATTGATAATGTCCTTTATGTTGAGGGATTAAAACATAATTTTTTAAGTATTTGTCAATTATTTGATAAAGGAAATGAGGTTATTTTTAATTCCTATTCATGCTCTATTATTAGTAAAGAGAATAACTCCATTAAATTTATGGGTCATAGAATTAACAATGTTTATATGATTAGTTTAGATGATATATCCTCAAATGATGCACAATGTTTTATAACTAAAGAAGAAGAATCTTGGCTATGGCACAAAAGGATTGCACACATTCATATGGACCATTTAAATAAATTAATTTCAAAAGAATTGGTTATTGGTTTACCCAAAATTCGTTTTCAAAAAGATAAATTATGTGATGCTTGTCAAAAGGGTAAACAAAAAAAATCTCTTTCTAATCTAAAAATATTGTTGCAACCTCTAGACCCTTGCAACTATTGCACATGGACTTATTTGGTCCATCAAGAATTATGAGTTTAGGGTGAAATTACTATGGACTTGTAATTGTTGATGATTTTTCAAGATACACGTGGACTCTCTTTTTATCTCACAAAAATCAAGCCTTTAAAGCTTTTAAGAGATTAGCAAAAATTATTCAAAACCAAAAGGATTTGATAATTGCTTGCATACGCAGTGATCACGGAAAGGAATTTGAAAATATCAATTTTGAAAAATTTTGTGATAAACATGGCATTGATCATAATTTCTCGTCTCCAAGGACCCCACAACAAAATGGTGTTGTGGAGAGGAAAAATCGCTCACTTGTTGAGTTGGCTAGAACGATGCTCAATGACATGAATCTTCCAAAATATTTTTGGGCCGATGGAGTAAGTATCGCATGTCATGTTATGAATCGAGTTCTCATTCGACCAATTTTAAAGAAAACTCCTTATGATCTTTTCAAAGGTAGAAAGCCCAACATATCTTATTTCCATATTTTTGGATGCAAATGCTTTGTGCTTAATAATGGGAAAGAAAATCTGGGCAAATTTGATGCCAAAGCTGATGAGGGTATATTCTTAGGATACTCCTCAACTAGTAAAGCATTTAGAATTTATAATAAAAGAACAATGACTATTGAAGAATCTATTCATGTTACTTTTGATGAATCTAACCCCAAAAGCTTGGAAAGAAAGGTTGAGGATCTTGCAGGAACTCTTGAAGACATAAGCATTCATGAAGAAAAAAGAATAGAAGAAAATGAGAAGAATATGCCAGAAATTCCAATTCACATACCAACTGAGACACAAAATGAACTCGCCAAAGAATGGAGAGCTTCAAAACATCATCCAATTGATAACATTATTGGTGATATTTCAAACGGGGTAACCACTAGACACTCTCTTAATAATGCATGTAACTTTATGGCTTTTCAAATTGAACCTAAGACCGTAGATGAAACAATTAGCGATGAACATTGGGGGATAACTATGCAAGAAGAAGTTTATGTTGAACAACCTCCTGGGTTTGAAAACACTGAACTTCCAAGTCATGTTTACAAACTTAAGAAAGCCTTATATGGACTAAAGCAAGCCCCTAGGGCTTGGTACGAAAGACTAAGTAAGTTTCTCTTGAACAATAACTTTCAAAGAGGCAAAGTAGATAACACCTTATTTATAAAACAAAGGCACAATGGCATACTACTTGTACAAATTTATGTCAATGATATAATATTTGGTGCTACTAATGAAAATCTTTGTAAGGAGTTTGTTACAAGTATGCAGGGAGTATTTGAAATGTCCATGATGGGAGAACTTACATTTTTCCTTGGATTTCAAATTAAACAAATAAAGCAAGGAACGTTTGTATCACAAACAAAATATTGCAAATAATTGCTAAAGAAATTTGGTATGGACAATGCTAAAGAAATAAGTACTCCTATAGGTACTTCATGCTATCTTGACAAAGATGAAAAAGGTAAACCTGTTGATGTGTCAAAATATCCAGGTATGATAGGATCCTTGTTATATTTAACTGCTAGCAGATCTGATATCATGTTTAGTGTATGTATGTGCGCTAGATATCAGGCATGCCCTAAAGAGTCACATCTTAGTGCTGTAAAAAGAATTATGAGATATTTGATTGGCACTTGTAACATGGGCTTATGGTATCCCAAAGGTGCATCCTGCTCATTACTCGGATATTCTGATTCCGATTTTGCTGGATGTAAGTTGGATAGAAAAAGCACAAGCGGCACATGTCATCTTCTTGGAAATTCATTAATTTCATGGCATAGTAAGAAACAAGTCAGTGTGGTATTATCCACTGCTGAAGCCGAGTATGTAGCGGCTGGAAGTTGTTGTGCACAAATTCTCTGGTTAAAACAACAACTCGAGGACTATGGTATTCATTTGCATCATATTCCACTAAAGTGTGACAACACTAGTGCCATAAATCTCACGAAAAAACCCTATCATGCACTCAAGAACCAAACATATTGAAATTAGACATCACTTCATTAGAGATCATGTTCAAAAAGGTGACTGTGTACTTGAATTCATTGATACATCTAAACAGCTAGCTGATATCTTCACCAAACCTCTTCTAACAGAAAATTTTTGTTTTATAAGAAGAGAGCTAGGTATACTTGATCAATTTTGTGTTATTTAAATTGCTTTATATTTATTTATTGATCCATTACTGACTTGGGTGTCGGAGCCTTTTCTTTTTGTTTTGCAGGACTCATTGGCAAAATCAAAGCAAAAGAAATCTGGATTACAATCTTGCAACAAAAACTATTGGTTTTTCTTTAATATTCTAATATTATATTCGAATATGACCCTTCTGTGGTCCTATATTCGAATATATATTCGAATAGAAAATAATTTTAAATATTTCAAAATATCCCACCAAATGCCAGATTTCATGTATTCGAATAAGCTATTCGAATATACTCCTCCAGTATATTTATATTCGAATAGATATTCGAATATGTCAGTCAAATATTCAAATATCACTTTATCTATATTCAAATATTCCATCAAATATTCGAATACATATTCGAATATTCCACCCAATATTCGAATATGAGCATTCTTACGCATATAAAAGGACAAACTTTTTAACTCCCAAAATCCTACTACTTATCTCTTTCCTTCATCTCTTGTTCAACATATTTCTCTTCAAATCAATCAATTATTTTCATCTCTCCAAAATCACCTACTGGCCTCTTCACCACCATCCTCTCCTCCTGCTGCCAATTCTCCACCATTACCAACCCACAAACGACCACGTTTCAAATGTACCGCTGTCAACAAGCCACCTTCAATACCATGTGGGCCACGAAGTGGATCTTCTTCCTCCTCTGTTCCTCTCACAACGACTGGTTTTACTTCAGATTTCCAGAGATGGTTCTCCAACACATCTCAAATTACAAAATTCCAGTCTGGATTTTTTGAAAGGAAAATTGTTGACCCATGGTGGGTTAACATGCCTTGGTTTCATTCACAAGGCTTCTCGTTCGTTTCTTTCTTGAATCAGCCAACCTAGTACCTTCTCAGTATTCAAGAAAAGGTCTATCCCAACCTCGTCCGTGTATTCCACTCTAACCTCGCCTACAATTCTGAAACTTGCACAATCTCGTCTGAAGTGAAAAAGATGAAAATTCACATTCCTCCCTCTCTCTGGACTTGTCTCACAGGGCTACAGTTTGACGGAGCCCAAATTTTAGGATCAACTGCCATGGGACAGTGGGCCGCCGAATACAACCCTAATCAGGCAATCGGGGCTATGTGCCATGTCAGATCTTCCTTCCATACTTCCAAAATGGGCGACTACCTTCCCACCGGCACACTCACCATGGACTCTCGCATAGTCCATCTTATTA
This sequence comes from Cyamopsis tetragonoloba, assembly GCA_037177725.1. Lineage (NCBI taxonomy): Eukaryota > Viridiplantae > Streptophyta > Magnoliopsida > Fabales > Fabaceae > Cyamopsis > Cyamopsis tetragonoloba. Next base: position 31,990,509 of record CM074125.1, on the reverse strand, counting down.
TTGCTCGCGTCCTCCTAGGTCGCGTTGGAAATTTCACCAAAGTCCTCCATGATGATCGTCTCCTTCTCTAGGCCATCATCAAAGAAAATCTCGTTGACTGGGCAAGACTGGTTCAGCATCACATGCTGAAGGGGGCAACCGGCACCACTCCTCTTCCCTATCCCACCTTGATCACAGTCATTCTTCGGCACTTCGGAGTAAGTCTGGCCGATGAAAACAGTACCACCATTGATGGCCACAATTTTGAAATTGGTCAATCATTGCTGCATCGGGCAGGCATTGTTTATGCTGCCGAAAATTGGTACATTCAGGAATTGGGAATTAAAAGCAATTGCCCCAAATAAAATTATCCTGATATTGATCCTGAAGTCCTCCCTGAACCAGATCCAGAGTCGCTTCCACCACATTTCTAACAGCTGAGTCTTCAGTTTTCTCAAATGATGGACGCAAAGTTTGAACAACAGCGTCAGTATATCGACCAGCGGTGTGATCAGATGGAAACCGCTCTTCGAGGAGAGATTACATCTCTCCGAGAAGAAATTGCTCGAAGCAACTCCACCTTTGTGCCTCCATACTCCCAATCTGCCTTTCCTGCAGACCAAGGTGATGCAAGCGAGTTTCATCAGCATTTTGGTGGTATCGATCTCCAAAGTTTTAGGGCTCAACCAAGTCCTGACTTGGACTTTGATTTCTTTCAATCATCGCCTGCCTCCGGCCCTCAATGACTGCTCCACAACTTAACTTCTTTTTACCTTCCTTACATCCAAACATAGATTAGTTTTTCTTTAATTTGGGACACATTAACTTTTTGAATTATTTTAAATTTGGGATTATTTTTATTATCCTCAACATTATGTCTCAAAATTATTATCTCTTTTTTATGATGCCAAAAGGGGGAGAAGAAATATATTACTACACTTAACCGGAATTCTGTTGTTGCTTATTAAACATGCTTAACATATTTATATGCATGTTGACAGGGGGAGTCGAACTTCGTGAGTAAGGGGGAGTCTCTCGGAATATCACACGCAATAAGACATATGATTCGTTTGTTGTTTGTCATCATCAAAAAGGGGGAGTATGTAAATGCAAATGCTCTAAGTTTGGAGTTTCGATGATTCCACAACAAACCAAGAATCAAAAAGGATAAATCTAGCGAAGATCCACAACAACAAAGGGTATATAGGTTTTAAATTATAAATAAATGTAAGTTTGATTAAGGCTCTTAGATGTTGAAACAAACACTTTTTTTAAAAAAAGGGTTTTAGAAAAATATTAAGGGTTAAGACAACAACATTTTCAAAGATAAGACCCTCCTAGAAAAATATCTAAAAATTGATTTTTACTTGAAAAAGTCAAAATTAGGTGTATATTCGAATATGAAGGTTGTGGAAATAAAATTTGAATTTTCTCACCAGTATATTCGAATATATATTCGAATATGGCTTGCCATATTCGAATATAACATATTGTCTTGCCTGATCATTTTTCACAAACTGTGTATTCGAATATATATTTGAATATGGCTTGCCATATTCGAATAGATATTCGAATATAACAAGGAAACTAGGCCTTGTCACCTTCCAAAACTATTATATTCAAATACATATTCGAATATGGAACCTCCATATTCGAATATATATTTGAATATGAAGCCTACAGAAATCAAATTTTAAATGCAGAAACACTACATTCGAATACATATTCGAATATGAAAGTGTTATATTCGAATATGAAAGTGTCATATTCGAATAGCATATTCGAATATGTTAATGAAATATGCGCAATTTCTGACTGCTGTTTCTCCTATCTATAAAAGGGGCTTCTGACTTAAAATATAGCATACCCTTGCAAGCTTAACATTGAATTGACAAATTACTTTCTATCATCAATCTCTTTTAATCAAGGGTCTTGTGCTATTACTTAAGGCTTGCTTTGTTTTTCCCTATTCTATTTCTTTCATCAATCAAAGAGCCTTAAATCAAATATATTAGAGCTTCAAGTTGTATCATTTACTCTGTTGAGAGTTTCATTGTGGTGAGCGAATTTTTGTAAAGAAGGTGAGGTATCCTTCTAATTGTTTGAAGGTGAGGTATCCTTCAAGGTTGTTTGAAGGTGAGGTATCCTTCTAATTGTTTGAGAGTGGGGCATCCTTCAAGGTGTTCCTAGGGTGAGGTATCCCTAGATTGAGGCCTTTAAAATTGGTGGGGTATCCAATTGAGAAAGGTGCTCTTAGTGTGTAAATTGTTGAAAAGTAATACAAGAATTCTTGCGTGGCGGAGATTCGTAGATTGGACGCAGGTCACAAGTGGTGTGTGACTGAACCAGTATAAAACTCGGTGCTATTCTCTCTATCCCTAAAACTCATATCTGTTTAGTTTATTTGATCTTCATTTCTGTCTTTCATTATATTTTAATTCCATACGCCAACTAATATATACCTTGTTCAAGTTTTGTTATAGTTTTAAACAAATTTACGAAAAATCTTTTAAGCTCAATTCACCCCCTCTTGAGCATAGAGGCCACTTGTCTAACAATGTGTATTTGAGCTGTAATTAATTCAAAAAAAAATTTAATATCAGTTTGATTCTTTTATTTTTGTTCATTTTAGCTCTTTTACTTATTCTTGCTTCATTTTATTTTATTAAATAATGAATAAAAGTATCTAAAATTGTTGTTGATTGTGAGAAAAAAAGACAATGATAAAAAAATATTATTGTGGGCATTAATTATTTATGAACAAAAAATTAATGCAAATGATGATATTATATTGAAAAGATAAATTACTAATATTAAAAAAAATAAAGGACCAAATTAGAATTTGAAATAAAGTTGAGACTAAAATACGAATTTGGCTGTAAAAATATAATAGTAATATTATTCTACAAATTTTCCAAGTGAAAATTTATAAAATAACACAAAAATAATTTTATAAATCTGACACGAATAAATCTCATTTAAATAATATAATTGTATTTTAATTTTATGTTAATTTTTATATAATTTATAATGCACATTTTAGTTAAGAAATGTAAAATTTAAATAATATTTTCGTATAAATAGCTGGTACACTCTTGATTACATTGTTATCCTTATGCTCAACAATCAGTTACTTGTGTCACGTTCTTCTAAGTTTTATAATTTGTTTCGCGCACAATTATCAATTATCTATACGCTCTATTATATTTTGCTTCAAGTTCAAGTATTAATTAATTATGTATTATTCTTCTAGGTCTATTGTTTGTTTGGGCCTATTAGTTACTAGTATTATTATGTGTTAGGCCTATCATTTACATGAAGCCCCCATGATACAAGTAATTAAAGCGAACTGTATTTTCAAAATAATAGAATATAAATAATTGATAATTGTACTAAAAACAAATGATAAGACTTAAAAGAAAGTTACACAAGTAATTAATTTGGTCCTTTTTTTTTGTATTAGTAATTTATCATTTTAATATAATATGAACATATTTTATTAAATTTTGATGATAAATAATTAACAAGAATGCCCACAATAATATGTTTTATCTTTGACTTCTTCTTTTTCACATTCAACAATTATTTTAGATATTTTTATTAATTATTTAAAGAAATGAAGCAAAAACAAATAAAGGAGCCAAAATAAAAAAGAAAATAGAAAAATCAAACAGAAATTTGGTATGAAGTTTAGGGACCAAAAATAATATTCTTGCTTTATTTATTTATCATAATATTCACCGTTAATTTATTTATCTTTTAACTCATAAAAACTAATTTTTTCAATTAATTAAAGCTCAAATACACATTTAATAATGTAATCAAGATATAAGCATTTAATTAAAAAATAGAGACATACAATTCAGATTAAATATAAAAACTAAATATTAGACTAAAAATAAAATCAAATTTATATCTATTCAAATCTATATGATTTTTAAAGAATATAACTTAATTGGATTTCAGATTACCTCATATTAAATTTTTAATTTGATTGATAAGAGGACACGGTGTCATCTTGATAGAGATTACACCATAGAAACCACCAATAAATAAAAAACATTTTTAGTTAACTTATATAATATGGTGGTTTCTATGGTGCCATCCCGATCAAATTAAAATATTGATTGGAGACAATCAGAATTTCAATTAAGTCATATTCTCCATTAATTTATTTGGATTTGAATAGATATAAATTTTATTTGATCATAAAAAAATATATAAACTTAATTTTATTTTTAATTTGGATTTAACATTTAGTTTTTATTTTTAATATAAACTATATGTCTCTTATTACCCAAAAAAACTATATGTCCCTATTTTTTAATTAAATATTTATATTTTTGTTATATTATTAAATGTGTATTTTGATCTTTAATTAGTTCAAAAAAGAATTTAAAAAAGAAGACCTTTACCTAATCTTTTTCTTGATCTAATCGCTTTCTACCGATAGATAAAGTGAATTCTGGACAATTAATCGGTTGAAGCATGGTTTTTAGCAGAATAACTGAACAGATATCAGTTTTCTTGACATCTCCATTAGATAGACAGGACCAACGTGCTGAAAAAGAAGTCTCCATGGTGGGGCCGTGAATCCCGCTATCTCATCCCGCCAACGTCTCACCTGAGATTCACGAGATAGATCAAGGAGAGCGGGTTTCGGAGAATGACATTCAGATTGATGGATGTCATAACCCGTTCGTTCCTGCGATTATGAATTTCGAGATGCCAACAAATTTCATGTTTGCTGTGCAAATTAACCCATATGACGGGACAACTGACCCTCAAGATCATGTCGAGATATTCCAGCAAACAATGGTCTTCCAAGGAGACAAGGAACCAGTGATATGTCGAGTTTTTCCATTAACCTTGAAGGCTGCCGCCCGAAGATGGTTCTCATCATTACCAACGGGATCTATTTCGGGATGGAAGGCTCTAAAGGATAAGTTCATCTCAAACTTCACAAGCAGTAAACAACAGTTCAAAACAAAGCACCACCTTGAAAGGATAACACAAAAGCCAGAGGAGCCTCTAAGGGACTACACCATCCGCTTTAATGCAGAATCCCTGGAGGTACGTGATGTCGCGCCAAATATGATGTTATATTTTCTTAGACAGGGCTGGAAGCCGGGAGGATTCGCCAGTGGCAGGGGAAAAGCCGAAAAGCATAGAAGAGTTAAAACAACGGGTGAGAAAGTGGATCCAGATCGAAGAATGGGTCCGGAATAACAAAGCTGAAAATCAAGCCGCGAAACAAGAGCGAGATAAAAGAGATAAGGGAAAGACAGCTTATGGTGGGAAATCCAGAGACAGTGAGAAAACTTACGACCAAAGCGGCATACCACCCAGGGGAGCTTACTCCAATTATACAAGGAAATCATGTACGACAGACTCCCGCCACTACGCACACAATCAAAAAACAAAGATAAATTTTGCTTGTATCATAAGGACCACGGGCACTATACCAACGAATGTATCCACCTTAAAGACGCCATAGAAAAGTTAATCAGAAAAAGAAAACTAAAACAATTTGTGCATAATAATGACGAGGGTACATCTCGGGGCAGGAGCCTGTACGTGGCTCCGGTCCCGGAAATAGGGATGCTGATCACAGACGAGATAAGAGATGACATTTGAGATCTCGGAGCCCTAGGCGACATGACAACACTGCCTCCAAGGGCGTCATAAACGTGATTGCAGGGGGTTTGGATAAAGAAGAGCCATCAGAATCGTTGAGGAAGAGAACACGAGATGAAAGGGATTACTGCTTAGCTGTCAAGGCAATGCGAAGAATGACTCTAGCATTTTCAGAAGACGACTTGTTGATAGATGGCACGGGATCCAACGCCCCTCTAGTCATTTCGGCTACGATAGCTTGGTATGAAGTTAAAAGATTGTACTTTGACCAAGGAAACTCGGCCGACATTATGTTTTGGGATCTTTTCTAGAAGTTGGGTTTCACTGAGTAAGACTTGATCGCACATAAAGGGAATTTGATAGGCTTTACAGGAGATATTATCTCCCCCAAAGGTTACATTAAAATGAAGGTGACTTTCTCAGGCAGGGGAGGAAGTCGATTAGTGGAAGTAAAATTCCTAGTTGTTGACTGTCCGTCCAGTTACAATGCCATCCTGTGTAGGCCGACTTTGAATGCATTAGCAGCAGTGGTTTTAACCTTGCATATTGCAATGAAGTTCCCGAGTGACAGGGATGACATCGTCACGGTAAGTGGTAAAGGCATGGAGTCCCAGTATATTATTTAGAAAGCCTAAAGATAGCAAAAGCTACCCCTGCACAAGAAAAAGAAAAACAAAAAGAAGATCCCAAAAATGATTCAAAAGGTAAACAAAAATTTATCTGGCGGGATTTTGCAGTTATGATGACGGACCTCGACCTAGTAAGGAGTTCCAACATCAACGTCCAGAGCCTGAAGGCGATTCAATCGAGATACAAGTCGGTGACAAACCAAAGACAAACTTACCTACTAACGTTATGAAAAATATGACAAAAGTATTGTAGGATAACAAAGACATATTTGCTTGGGTTGCCTCGGATATGCCCGGGGTGGACCGAGAGTTTTACTGCCACCGGCTTGCAATACGGGAAGGATCAAGGCCAATCGCACCAAAGAAAAGGAGAATGGGCCAAGAAAGAGCAACGACCATTGAAGCACAGGTAAACGAACTGCTGGACGCGGGATTCATCCGCGAGATACAATATTCAGACTGGATTTCCAATGTTGTTATGGTTAAGAAGGCAAACGACAAGTGGAGGATGTGTACTGACTACACGGACCTGAACAAGGCTTGTCTGAAAGATCCCTTCCCACTACCCTACATTGATAAATTGGTAGACAACTCCATTGGTTATTGGTACCTGTCATTTCTAGATTCCTATTCAGGGTATAATCAAATACCCACGAACCCCGATGATCAGGATAAGATGTCCTTTATTACTGATCTCGGGGTATTCTGTTACAACGTGATGCCTTTTAGTTTAAAGAATCCACGGGCGACATATCAGCAGCTGATGGATAAAGTCTTCGCCGAGACCAGAGGCAAAGAGGTGGAGGTGTAGATAGACGATATGATCGTTAAGACCAAAGATGGAGAAGACCCGTCCAAGGACTTAGAATCTGTCTTTCAACGCTTACGACAGTATAATTTACTAGTTAACCCTTGAAAATATACATTTGGTATTGACGCAAGAAAATTTTTGGGCTTTATGCTCACAAGTCGTGGGATAGAAGCAAATCGAGATAAATGTCGGGCGATCCTCGACATGGCAAGTCCAAAGTCGGTAAAATATGTACAACAGCTCACCGGGTGGATTGCAGCTCTATCACGTTTTCTCCCAGCATCAGCCAAACGTTGTCTCCCGATGTTCAAAATTCTCAAGAAGCAAGATTCATTTAAATGGACCCAGGAGTGTGAAGATGCCTTCAAAGAAATCAAGGCCTCCCTGGCTTCCCCTCCTGTCTTGACGAAACCAACTATTGGCAACACATTGATAATATACCTTCCTGACGAAGCAGTAAGTGCCGTGTTGATCCGAGAGGATGGCAAGTCCCAATTGCCAATTTACTTTGTTTCCAGGGATTACAAGGCGCCGAGGTAAACTATCAACAACTTGAAAAAGTAGCTTTTGCGCTATTTATAGCTTCCAAGAAGTTGCGCCCATATTTCCAATGCTATCCAATCCTGGTTAGAACCAATCAACCAGTACAGCATATATTGCATAAATCAGAGTTGACCGGTAGAATGATGTCGTCGGCCATTGAACTAACCCAATTTGATATCTCGTATGAGCCGCGTCTTGCAAATCAAAGCACAGGTCCTAGCCAACTTTCTGGCAGAAATGACTCATCTCAGGGAATCACACCCCGGAGAATGGACGATATATGTGGATGGCTCATCAAACACTAAAGGATGTGGCGCATGTGTGATTCTTGAAAACACAGATGGTCTGGCAATCGAATATTCATTAAAATTTGAATTCCTGACATCAAATAATCAGGCCGAGTATGAAGCCTGTCTTACTGGAATACGGAATGCCAAAGAGTTGGGGGAAAATGCTGTCACCATATGCTCAGACTCGAGGCTGGTTGTTTCTCAGATTAAGGGAGAATATCAGGCAAAGGAACCTATCATGCAGAAATATCTCGCTAAAGTACGAGATACTTTGGTGGGGCTATCCAAATTTCAAATAAGACATATTCCCACGGAAGAAAACGCACGTGCAGACCTCCTTTCCAAATTGGCTAGGACGAAGAAGGCATCAAACTAACACTCAGTAGTGGAGGAGGTAATCCCTTATCCTAGTTTAACATTGCAGGTGCAGGAAGCTGACTGGAGGACACCCTTAATCGACTATATTAAGAGGGGAGTCACGCCAGAAGGTGACAAAGTAGCTAAACACATAATCAAAAAAGCAACGAGATTTGCAGTGATTGAAGGCCACTTATTCAGAAAGGGAATCTCAACCCCACTCTTGAAGTGTATTGGACCAGAGGAAGTCTGGTACGTGTTGGCCAAGATACATGAAGGAAGCTGTGGACATCATGTCGGAGCCAAATCTTTAGCCAGAAAAGCACTGAGGGCGGGGTATTTTTGGCCGACAATGCAGAAAGATGCAACTAATCACGTGAACAAATGCGAATAGTGTCAACGACATTCGCACATTCCTCATATCCTGCCAGAAGAACTACACACTCTCTCGGCTCCATGGCCATTTCATACGTGTGGGATGGACATCATGGGACCTTTCCATAAAGCCTCAGGACAATTAAAACATTTGGTGGTAGCAGTGGATTATTTCACTAAATGGGTTGAAGCAAAGCCTCTAGCCACTATCACTTCAGCAAGAGTACAAGCTTTTACATTCAAGACAATTATATGTCGCTTCGGGATTCCAGCCAAGATTGTGACAGATAATGGGACTAAATTCACAGGAAGTCAGTTTAGAGAACTCCTGGAGGGCCTGCAGATTCGACATCATTTCTCAAGTGTCGAGCATCCAGAAATAAACGGACAGGCCGAAGCAGCTAAAAAAATTATCTTGAACGGCTTAAAAAAGCGACTTGAAGATGCAAAGGGCGACTGGGTTGATAGCCTGTATCAAGTATTATGGAGTCAGAACCATTCGTAGAGTACAACGGGAGAAACTCCCTTCCGACTTGTATACGGAACGGATGCTATTATCCTGGTAAAAATTGGTGAACCATCATGGAGGATAATGCACACCCCACAAAACAATGAAGAAGTTCTGAGAGAAGAACTAGATCTCGTAGATGAAGTCCGTGAGTTGGGAGAGTTAACCGAAATGTCAAGAAAGCAGTGACTTGCACAAAGGTATAACGTCAAGGTCGTGAAACACAAGTTCGCGGTAAATGATGTGGTATTAAGAAGGGCCAGCATTTGGCTGAAGAATGCAAAAGATGGGAAACTTGCAGCAAATTGGGAAGGTCCATACTGAGTGATAAGAAGTACACGAAAAGGTGCATATGCCTTAGAAACTTTATAAGGAAGAGAATTGCCGCGGACGTTTAATGCTGCGGATTTGAGGAGGTACTACAGTTAAGACTAGTATGTCAATTTATGTTTAGGTCAATGTTATATTCAAAATTTTGATGTATAATTTTTGTAAGGGGTGCTCTTTTTCCTTCATGGGTTTTATCCCTAAGGAGGGTTTTACCATGAAGGTTTTAACGAGGCCCTTTGTAACCTAAGCATATAATGAATAAGAACAAGAATTTGTCAAATTTTAAGATTTCAGTGGCAGACATTCAATGACTACAAGCCAACAAGCGTTCGAAAGAATCAGAGATCCCAAATTGGGCGACATGCACCAACGACATGGCCACATGCCTTGAAATACTTCAAAAGGATCAAAGATCCCAAATAGGGCGTCACGCCCCAACTATATGGCCACAGGCCTGGAAGTATTTCACAAGGGTCGAAGATCCCAACTAGGGCGACGTGCCCAACGATATGGCCACAGGCCTTGAAATATTTCAATAGGGTCAAAGACCCTAACTAGGGCAACACGCCCCAATGGTATGGCCACAGGCCTTGAAATATTTCAACAGGGACCCCAACGAGGCCGACACGCCCCAACGATATGGCCACAGGCCTTGAAATATTTCAATAGGGTCAAAGACCCTAACTAGGGGGAAATGCCCCAATCATATGGCCACAGGCCTTGAAGTATTTTCAAAGGATCATGAATCCCAATTAAGGCGACATGCCGTACAAGGGCGACAGGCTATACAATGGCGACATGCCCCAATTACCGGTCACATATTCATGCAAGTTAACAATAATGACATCTTTGAAGACAATGATAAATGGAGAAGCATAAATTGCAATAGAGATATAAAAGACGACGAAACGTCGCAAGAAGTACAACATTGCAAAACAGAAGAAGGCTAAGATATAGATGAAATGTTCACAAAACAATAAAGCTAAATGTTACAAAAGTAAAATTCAAGGGTTAGTAGGAGTAGGAGGAGCCTCGGTGGGAACGACTTCACCATCTTCGGCTGGCGCTGGTGAGATGGACTGATGGGCATGGGGTCAAAAGCCTCAAACTCGGGATCGTTGAGGTCCACAGTGATCGGAGGATAGTTGTCATAATCCAACAGCTTACCGCCCTCGATGTCGTGAAGTGAGTGTATCCCCTTGTAAGAAAGTTGTACCTCGGGATTCAAAAACTTCACTTGTTTTAAAAAACTAGAGAATGCCATATATGCCCCATTGGAGATTAGTTAGGCTTGTTCTCGAATCTCGGCTTTTAATTTGTCATTTTCAGCCTCCAATGTAGCCTTGTCTGCTGTCTGCTGATCCCGGGTATGAGACAAGTGGGAATTCTCTAAATGAAGGGCGGCCACTTCTTCCTGAGCCTTAGCACAGGCGACCTGAACCTCCTTCCTCTCCTCTGAAAGTTTGGTATTTTCCAACTTCAACTGGTTGAAGTTGGAAGTCGATGTAGAAATCTCCTCGTGAAGGGTGGCTTGGGAGGCTTTTAGAGCGTCCCGCTCTTTGGTGAGAGCATGGATTTACTTCTCGACAGAAGCCTTGGTCGCCAGCAGTCGCTGCTCCAAGTTGAGCGAAGGGTTAGGCTTTTCCATCTCGCTATGGAAGAAGCTCAGCAACGCCAGTTGACGAGTCATTTAGTCCATACTCTCCGTGACATTCTCTTGCGAGATGAAGACGCAGTTCACAAATAAGAAACCATAAGAGCTATTTAATTCTAAGTAGAGTCACCGGTTATATACCTTCAGGACAGGTCGGGGAGTTCGTTGAAGAAATCCCCGTGATGAAAAGAAATAATGGGAGCCTTGAAGTTTTCCCATCAAGAAGAGGAGGAAGTATTCACAGCAGAAGTGGACTCTGGAACAAACAAAATCAAAGAAAATGACGGCATGAGAACCCGATGTCGTACATATTAAGACATAGTGAAAGAATTGGTACGAGGTGAAAACCAACCTCTAAGTCGTTTATGAGCACGACCGATGTGTTCTGTGTCCCCCTCGACAGAAATAGCAATCTCCTCTCGTTGGACCGAGTCAGAGATATACGTGGACGAATTGGGTGTTGAAGCCCGGTTGCGAAGAACAATCTTCTTCTTCCGGGCAGCCCGATTCTCCGGGAGAGAGGTGACAATAGTACCAGCAACAGCAGCGGGGCCCTGGGGGACTCCTGTGGAATGAGCTCCATGATCGGTGAGCAGCTCACGCTCCAAGTTCTCAGTAGCCGTCTCTTTCCGGGGTTTCTTCGTCATGGCCCCTTCTTCTTCATCATTTGGGCATATCAAGACATGATAGCACCTGCAAAGATAGAATCGACATCATGGTCAATACGACATGGCTTATAGAAGTAGTTATGATTATTTTAAGCATCATGTAATAACATCAGTAATACAAAAACAATAACAAAGAGTCAAGGACGACATTACCCAGGGTGTCAACACAACTTATGCAACGACTCCGAATCATGTCCTTGCACTTCACAAGGCCATATTTCTTGGTGAACTCGCGAAGTCCAGTGATTACGATAAGGTCAGAATCAAGCAGTGAACGTTGATCTGTTACGAAGGTCTCAGCTTCCTACAGGTAGTGGTCATATGTCAAGTAAAGGGGGAACAGAGCTGACCTGTCAGGGCCCGTCCAGAACGGATATTCCTCCCCGACGTACGAGACCTTGAAATAAGAATCTTTGAAGGGAGGAAAGGAGTCATCGAAAAGCTTAAAAAACGTATGGTCTTTCCTTTGGCGAAACGAGATGAAACCAAAATCGCAAAGGTGGTAGGGCATGAAGAGATACATGAAGAGATTGCTGGAAAGCTCCCAATTGTTGGCCCAGCAGAAAATCTTGAAGGCATTAATAAACCTCCAAGCATTTGGGTGGAGTTATAAGGGTGCGACTTTAAGTCGGTTGAGGATCTCGACTTGGAAATCGGAAAAAGGAAAATGGAGCCGAATGTCGCGAAAAAGGCATTCATAGAGCATCAAGAAATCTGACGCTCCTCTTCGGGGGCAAGAACCAATGCGATCGTTAGGGTCAACTCACTCAGCTTTGTAAAGAGTGACAGGAGCGGAAAGAACATCTTCCTCTGGTGTAGCCCCGGGGAAGTACATGGCCTCCCTGAATTCAATTTCCACGACATGGAACTTCAATGTCGAAGTCAGCCTCGAGGCAATTTGGAGGATGTCGTGATCGATCCAATACATTCTCCTCACCTCCCGAATCCCATGGAACTTCTTGGGGACTTCGATTTTGGTGGCCTTCATCGGGGGGTCGTACCATTCATACATCATTTGGCGCCGGCGTTCTAGAGCTTTGCTCTTGGAAGGCCTCCTGGTGACTTGGGCAGGAGCGAAATTCGTGGGTGACTCTGAACCCAACATGGGGATGGAAGCCCACATGGGTTATATAATAGAAAGAGGAGGAACATACAAAGGGTGAGAAGAGTCAGAATTGGAGGATTTAAGAAAACTTGTAGAAGGAGAAAAAATAGAAGAATCAGACGAGGTACAGACAATCCGGGGCACGGGAAGATGTAACCTAGAAGTTATAGCGTTGTCACTACCTTCGGAAGATTCATCATACTCATTTATAAACCCCATACCTTAAAGGTATGGGGGCAACAGATAGTGAGAATGGAGCCCCGGAGAAAGAAACATGTTGGGGAATACCAGGGATAAACTCCTCAAAAGCCTCAAAGAGAGGTTCATCGTCAGAATCAGAAGTGGAAGGGGGAGTGGGGATGTGATGCCCACTGCCCTCACTGATTTTGAGCCCAGTGGGTGAACTAATAAATTCCCTAACTTCCCCAAAGAGAGATTCCTTTGGGGGAAAATTGGTGGGCCTCTCAGTAGTTGACATTTTGAGAAAGAAAAAGAAATTACACAAAGAAAATGAGCCGGGAACAAAGGAAATACCTGAGAAAGTTGAAGAGAAGAAGGTTGACGATGGTTGGAAAACAACAAGAAAAGGAAGAATTAGCAGCAAAATGAGAGAATATATGGAGGGAAGCTTGGAGGCGAAGAAGTGTTCTCAAACAATAAGAGAGTGTATTTATAGATAGAAAAGGGGGAATGCGAAGCGTAAGAGAAAAGTAACGGCTCAGGGTGCATTAAATGCACGCAGGCCTGATGTGATGGAGTAATGATGGGCGCGGCACACGAAGGGTCACGACCAATCTGACAAGGACACGTGGCAAGATGAAAACCGGTGGTAAAATCCAAACAACGACAACATAAAGGGGGTACAAGTCGCCAGGTCATGTCAATACAGGAAGTCAACGGCATGCCTCACGACATAACGCAGCAGACTTGGGGGCAACTGTTATGGACCTAATCAACGTGCTAGGCCCACGTGGGTGGCTTAAGCCGTTGGTCCCATGTCGTGTTAGTCACGACAAGGATACCCGACTTAACGCCTGGGGAGTTCCACCCCCACGGGGGGTTGGTTACAGATCCGTGCTTAGCGCCACAATTCACGGAGGGGTGACAATGACATGTTTGATTTTAGTGGCCTATGGAACTTTATAAATACCTGTAACCTATCTTCATTTGGTACGATGTTTACTCACTTGATAACTGAACTACCCTCTCTGTGGAAACTCATTGACCTCAATGTTGGAGTGCTTGCGGGTACCCCCTCGACGCTAGGTGAGTGGCCAGAGATATGAAACCACCATACCGGAGGCAGAATAGAGGTCATGGTTGCCATGCTCAAACGCATGGCGGATCAGTCTCTAATTTATATGAATGATTCCCACGAATTTTAGACAAAATTAAATTTGTATGAGCAAGCCACACATATTTGTGACGGTTTTAACAATAACAATAAATCATTAAAGCACAAGTATATTAAGTCTAATTCGTATGAATGATTCCCACAAATTTGAGGCAAAGTCAAATCTGTATGATTAATCCTCAAATATTTGAGACGAATTAAGCAATAAGACAAAATTATAAAAGCACAAGTGAAGTTCATCTCTTAATTTGATGAATGATGCACACAGATTTGAGACAAAGAAACCAATAGTACAAAATAATTTAGAGAAAATATTATCCGCTCATATCTCATGTGAAAGTTACACATGTGACAGAATAAACTAAAACACACAATGAAATCATTAACTGTGGTGTGTCTAGGAAACTAGAGACGAATTTTAGACGGATTTTATTTTAAAATATCAATCATATGTCATTAATTTGAATTTTTGCAAAATATGTCCAAAATTTGTTGGTGATATTTTTGCAGCAAGATGGCAAGAAAAGTTGGGACGTAAAAGAGATAGATTTTGGATGAAATATTTTTTACATAAATTGTCTAAAAACCGTGGAAAATCCATCCCAAATTCTACAGGCATCCTTTCCTGATACTATCCCACACTCAGTTGCATCCAAGTTATCAAATGAGGGCGTGAGTGATGGAGAAGGGGCACAAATGAGACTCATTAAAAGGAAAACCTTTGACACATTATCCCGCCCTTAAAACCTTCCTTGTTAGGGACTTCGCTTTGACATGATGCCTACACCTTCTCTCGTGAATTTCAGTCAATACATACCACACTTCAGAGGGTCCTATGCACTTCAGTAGTGGTACCGAAACCCTTCTCCTGAAGAGATGTCCCTCTACCACCGTGTATCCCGTAGCTTTCTTTAATAATTGTTTTGCCTCCTCATCTTTTGGGACCATTCCTTTGTTGATGTAATCAATCAAGGGGAGTCCTCCAATCTGATTCCACTTGCAAAGTTAAACTCAGAATAGGAACAAATTTTTCCACCACAGAATGATAATTAGAGGCTTTCTTGGTGCTTGCAATATAAGATAAGAGATCAACCCTGCTATTTTCTTCTCTTGGAATATGCTTTATCTTAGACTTTGACAGGCCGGGCAATGAATCTTTGACTTCTGTCAGATACTTTAGTAGCATTGGTTTCTTTGCTTGATAATCCCCGCGAATTCCGGAAACTAATAGTTGTGAATCCGAGTATATCGTGATCACTTAAACCTGTAACTCCTTCGTCATCCTTATGCCAGCCAAACAAGCCTAGTATTATGCTCATTATTTGAAGTTGGAAATTCAAATATCACTAAGTACTCCATTGACACTCCCTCACTATTTTTAATAATCACCCTTCCTCGGCAACCCTTGGCGTTCGAGGAGCCATCCACATAAATCGTTCACTCCCCGTCCTTTCGAGCAATTTTAAAGTCTCAAACTCAATTTTTCCAAGAGCCTTATGACCGATGAACCCAATCATGAAAAAATTATTACATTAAAAAAAATAATTTAACCAAAAAAATTGTATTTGTGAAGTTTGAGCTCAGACAACAAGATAAACACTCAAATGAGACCGTGAACCTTTTGACCAACGCCAAACACCAAACTTTTGTCCAGCGCCAAATGTCAAACCGTTTGACCAACGTCAAACACTTTATCCATAGTCTCTTTATTATGTTGATTTGGTTCTGCTAGTCTTCAGTCTGTTTTCATGATTTCTCTATATAATTTTTAGAGTTTTTTTTACTCTTTGTTAATAATATGCTTTGATTTATTTAAAAAAAATTACAACATACAACTCTTATTCATATAAAAACAATAACTTTTTCTGTTATTATAATTGATTGTAGTTGTTCTTAATGAAGAATAATTATGTGTTTATAACTTTTTTGGTAGCAAAGAAATTAGGTTGCAGACACCTACCAATAAGAAAACAATTTAACAAAGTGGTGCTCGAACCCCTGACTCCATGGTAGGAACCAAGCACACGCCACTCTTACATACTCTTATTTTTAATTTTTGTATAATTAAATACATCATTATCACCGGTTAATGTATTTTTTCAGTTATATATTTTATCTCAATTTTTTTAAATATTTTTATTTTGATAAATTATAGTTTTAACTAACAAACAATATTAAAGACCTAATTGTAACAAAAGAAATTTGGGAGCCTAAAGTCAAGGCTTAAATTGCTTTCAGTCACCTTGGCAATTGAAATGAATTACAAAAAAAATAAAAAATAAAAAATAAAAAAAATAAGAAGGGAAAACTCACCGTGATCTTTAACAAGAGTTATATTAACTTTCTTTAGCATCCATTTTGGTTGGTCTAATGGCTAATGAGTATTACACTGAGTCTCGTTCGTACAGTTGGTGAATGCATAGGAATATGCATGTGTGGGTAATAGGTTCAATTCCCAGTTGTACTAATTTTCTATAAAAAAAATTATATTTAGACTTATGTAGTACGGATTTTGCTCTTATAAAAAAATGCAGAAGAAACGTAGCAAATTTAAATTAGAATGAAGTAAATCAAAATCAAATCAATTGTCATATTTACTCATAATGGTCAAGGTGCAGGAAAAATTGATACTATATATATTCCAGTTTTTTTGCGTAAAATAATTAATTTATAATTTATATTTCACAATTATTTATTTTGATTTAAGAACTTATAACTATATTTTTTATTATAAATTTATGATTAAAATTACGTTTTAGGATTTATATCTTAAATGTGTATCTTAAATGTGGCATGTCCTATAATTTACAAGAATAGACGTATACAATATTTGTATCGCTTTATAGATTTGGACCCTCTTTGTGTTTAAAATTATGCATATCTTTCCCACTTTATTTTCATATATTAAATTCAAATATATTACCTTAAATGAATTAACTTTTATTGATTTAGGATGTGTTTAAGAAAGTTTTTTTTCCATAGCTTTTCGAAAAAAAACAGAAGAAAACTGTTAGAAATTGTTTGGCAATGAAAAAATCAGTCAAAGGTTTTAATTATTTTGTTATAACTACAACTTTTTATTTTTTAAATAAGCTAGAATTTAGAGTTTTTATTAAAGTATTTTACTTTATTCTACTTTTTTCTTCTGCAATTTAATTTATTAGTTTATAATATAAAAATAACTTTTGTATCATTTAAACATAAAAATTTATCTTTAAAATTATTTCTAAAACATATATCAAAATAAAATTAATTATATTTTACACCTTATCTGTTATTGAAATATTATAGTTTTGATAGCTACTACAATCACACTCTTATTACCATCTAAAAAATAATGTTGAGCGGATTTACCTATGTAGTAATGAACTTGTAACACATCAAAGGGTGGGAGTAGGGAAGTATAAGTAAGCTACTCACACCCCTTCTTCTGTTGTTGCTCCCCCCTTTCTTGTCTTTCCAGTTCGCATTCTACTTCCGTTCACCCCTTTCTTTCTCGGGTAATATCTTTGATCTTTCTTTCAACTCTCTCTGTGTTTCAGAGGTACTCACAATAGCGTTTATGTAATTAGTTCTTTCGTTTGCTGCATCCCCAAAGTTGATGATTATCGTTAGCGGTTTCTCAAATTGATTAATTCTCATAGACACTTTTACAAACCCCTTACTTTCGTCATTTTGCCTTGTCTTTAGCTGTAGATGAAAATTTGGCTATGTGTAAAGGAGTTTAGGTGGCTATCTTGCCATTCTTTATTTGGATTAGCATATTGATCAAAATATGTAATATAAGAAAGAAATGGATTAAGTTTCATTTTTAAGTGATAAAATTACGTGTAATATGTATGTATTACTACAAGATACATGTGAAATAAGTATGTACATATGCACTTGTGTGACTGTAAGAAGCTTTAATATTGTCTTCCTTTTTTAATGAAGGATATGGGAAGTAATATGACCATGTGCAAACTAGTGAGCATCCCTACCTTTGGAGGCTACAAGAGCTGCTCTACTCTAGCCAAAAAAACATCCTTGGCCATCCGTAGTTGAGGGAGTCTAACAACATAATGCAGTCAAAGCCTGCCACACTCGTTGTATTCTTTGGCTGCGTGCCTTGAAACCCAAACCTTGCTATAACAATAGACTGAAAATGTCGCTTCTTGCTACATTCATAGCTTCAGCCACCTTTATGCCACAGGGCACCGTGCTCTATAGGCATCCTTTCCCGATACTATCCCACACTAAGTTGCAACCAAGTTAATCATAATCATGTGAGGGCGTGAGTCATAGAGAAGGGGCACAAATGAGACTAATTAAAAAGAAAACCTTTGACACATTATTTCGCACTTGGATCAATGGAACATTTTCTACCTTCCCTTTATTTTATTTTTTTTAACAAACATCCAAACAACCGAAAATTAGTTTAAGTTTCTATTTTTTCTTGGGTTGTTTTCTCTTTTCCCCGTTCATTCATTACAAATGAGCTAGTAAGGAGAAAAGAACTAGGTAGGACTAACTCCCTAAATTATTTTTCTTCTTACTTTTCTCTTTTTTTTTTATTCTTGCTCAATCACATAAACACCAAATTAATAGAAGTGTTTTAGAATGTCAAATAGTTAAGTTGGTAAGTCAAGGTCTTCATAGATATACTAAATTTGTACCGATTCAAACATTCAATTTAGGATGGATGTTTGAGTTATTACTTGTCTTTTAGAACTAGGTACATATAAATTTTGTGTAAGTGTTTTTTGAGTCTAAATACATACCGTATCTTAGAACAGGTCCCTTCACCCGATGATTTTAGGTAAAGTAAATCAAATCACTTAATAATTTGAAGATTGAGCTCTCTTTTGATTTTAGCAGGAAAATAGCAATTTTTCCTAAAATTTCAACACTTTTAGCTTTTAATATCATAAGTGTTTTTCAACTGTTCATCTATTCCAAAATATAAATGAAAAAAATTTTAATACCAACCATCCAATTATCATTAATAGTTGAGATTTAATTTAAGCAAAATAATCTCAACCATTTATGTATGGTTGCGTAGTTAAAATTAACTCATCTCATCTTTCGTTTTCTCACTAGATATATCCTCATATATTTTTTATTAGAAATATTTTAAAAATTATCAATAGATTGTTTCATGGTAATAAGAATATAAATTCAACTAAACAATATATATTTTTCTTTGGCAAATGATATTTAGTGCCCTAAGGGCACTATATAAGAACCCAAATATAGTAAAAAGATATTGGAATGTGTAGTACTATTTTAATGAATTAAATACTAATTGAAAAAAAAGTTAAAATCTAATTAAAGGTAAACAATGTCAATAAGTGCATAATATTTTTCTTTTTGTTAAACAAAATGGTAGAAAAGAGTGGCACCTCCAAGCCTACCGTTATCAAGCATCATTGTTTGGATTGAGAATCTAAATAGTAGATATGAGTGACTCATTGGACTGATTCAGATATCGCACATTCGAAATAGGTCAACTCAAAGCCACCCACCAAACAAAAATCTACCAAGGGTCAATAAAACTTCAAGCAAGTGATATGCACAAAAAAGACTTTCACTTTAGGGGACTTTGATATCTGGAATGCCCTTTACTAGAAACTCATTTAATATTATAACTTATCCATATTTATTAGAAGATTTAAGCAACATTTCTAGATATTTTTTTTCGTAGGTATCAGTTATTCAAAAAACACTTATCCGAAAAAGTAGCTAAAGTTCATTCTTATACCAAACACCCCCATAAAGCATTTGAACTCATCAATCATCACAGATGATGTTTTTAACTTGATTCTTGAGAAATAATTTTTCAAAAAGAAAAAACTCAATGCGCAGCTAATAGTTGTGTGAAGATATAGGTGGTAAAGAGAATAGAAAGTAGGGAGCGTTTAGGGTGATGACCAAAAAAAAATGTTACCACCAGTGCTCCAGTTAATAGTATCAGTAGGATTTAATTATTTTATATTTAACAGTTAGGATGAAGACTGGGTACTTAAATTTCATGAATTCAATATTAAATGTTATCATATCATATCATATATTTACTAACTAGCCCCTGCATTGAGAACACGCTTGAAAAGGTAGATTATCAAATATTTACTAACTACCCACTACATTGAGAATACGCTTGAACTCTAAACGAAAGCCAAATTCATGAAAGCAGATTTGTGCCCTTAAAACTAGATCTGTGTTTCCTTGTTCTTCCGCACAACCAGAAATGGACATGCCACTAGTTGCTCCGCGCACCGGAGAGACTAGAGAAGAAGAGTAAGTGAACCAAAACATCTCAAATATTGAAGAAGAGACACGAATATGTATTTTCCTTTTCTCTTTTATCTTTTTAAAAATTTAATTTTATTTCCTCCATAACCCATAACCTTTGCATAGATCGATTACAAAATGTTGTTTTCGTCTGAAACTTAAACTGTCTTTATATTCTCACCCCATCTCTTTTTACTTTTCTTTTCACTCTATTTGGTAATTGAAGAGTGGGATTTTATTTGGGTTTAGGTGGAAATTTATATTGCCATAGTTTAATTTGGACATAGTTGGGGATTTGGTTGAAGAAGCTCTTGTTCATTTATGCTTTTGATTTCTGCTGCTACGTGCTTACGATTTTGTTTTTTTTTCCTATATTTTTCCTGAGAAAACGAATGGGGAAATGAAAGAAGAGAGGGGATAAAAAGGAAAATGCTGCACTTTTAATCTTCACAAACGAAGCATACATATATTGAAACCCCTATTTGTTTTGTAGTATTATGCAATAACACTGGACCAATACAAACCTTCACAAGCATAACGTGTGGAGAAAATGTCAAACTACATAACAAAGGGAATACAACAATTGTAAGTGTATTGCTATGATATGATTTTGTGTTTGTTGAAGATGAATAAGAAGAGGAGATGATATGGCTACCAAGTTGGTGATGATGATGTTACTAAGAGAGAATGATAAAGCTACTAGTTGTTAATAATTCAACATGCCCCTATTTTTAGTTATTTTTCTGTACGAACAACGGGAGGCATGGACCTTGTTTTTCTTTGGAAAAAAAATATAATTTGAGAGATTAATAAACTGAGTTTATCAGGGTATAAATACAATGCCAATAACTTCACAAAACTTAACAGGCAACAACATATGCAAAAAACTATAAAACAAAATAAAAATGAATATTAATTTAATTTAACTTAAAAATAATAATTTTAAAAGTTAATAATATTAAAATTGCATGCAATAAGAATTATATTATGAGTTTTTATTTTATTTTGCATAACACAAACTTATTTATCAAGGTTATGTTACTTATGTACAAGGATATTAATGTACATGGGTTATTTTTTGAAATTTAACTATATTATCTAAATACTTAATAGCAAATACTTAAAACTTATTGTTACCTGAAAAACCCATTACAACAAGTAATCATTCAGTCTACACCAGTTGTCTAAGACTCACAGTCCCCACCCTAAGCACTCCCACTACACAAAAAAGAAAAGGATAAAAAATTGAAACATGAGGGTATATGCAGAGTTATAGGGTTATTGTGTTTACTTCGTCATTTTTTCATTGGAGAATCCAATCATTTATATGCTTAATTATGCATATCATTGTTCTACTTCGGTTATCTTTGTTATTATAGTCGTTATTACTTTTCATGCTTCTTCTTAAATCAGGAAACTTGTCAGATATAAGTTCTAAGAATAAGTGTGCTAGCTACTTTGTATTATTATTTAAGGGAAGTGTCAAATATACAAGGCTGAGACTTCTCCACAAAACTCTTTGTGCTCCTTCAATATCATTCTTCTTTACCTTTAACCGTTCTCCCTCTAAAACCATGTTGATAGTTATTTTCTGTTACGGTTTCTATTTCACCTTTTAGTTAAGTTTTTGTTATTTCCTTTTGCCTATATAAGGCTTGTATTACCTTTTTGTAATGTATGAGTTGTAAATACATAGACTACATTTTCAATACAATTCAGATGTTGAAGTTCACACAACTCTCTCTTCTTCTTCGTTCAGTTTCTTTTTAGTAGCTTAAGGAACAAGATGCAGAAAGGATAATGTTGCTTGAATATGGAAGTTAAACAAGCTAATATGGTATCAAGAGCTCCGGTTGCAGGCAGTACTTTCATCAATCCTTGAGTTCTTTTTTCGTTCTTTTCCCTTTCTCTTTTCATTCTTGTAGTTTTCTTTTTCTATTCTGGCTCTATCATGGATCCTACATAAGATAAAATTACCAAGAATCAGATAGCATGTTGTTTTAATCTATACTACGTACACCTGAGTGATAATCCGGGAGTGGCCATCATCTCTATCAAGTTCAATGGAATCAATTCACACAAGTGGTCATGTGCCATGTTCAGATCTCTCAAGACGAAGAACAAGATCTCTTTCATCGATTGGTGCAAACCAAAACCTGATATCAGTGAAGCTAACTACCAAGAGTGGGATCAGTGAAACACCATGATATTGTCATGGATCACTAATTCTTTGGAAGATGATATTGCCAGCTGTGTGATGTGGATGGATATAGCCAAGGAAGTTTGGGATGAACTCTAGAAAAGGTATTACCAGTGGGATGCTTTCCACATTTCTGACATACAAGAAGAGATATATACTCTCAAACAAGGTGACATGAATATCACAACATATTTTACACACTTGAAAACTTTGTGGGAAGAGTTAAACAATTATAGACCTTTTTCCCTCATGCAAGTGCAAGGTTCCCTGCACCTGTGACATGCTGTCTGTATTCAGAAATACAGAGAAAATGATTGCGTCATTAGATTCCTAAAGGGACTAAATGAACAATACTCCAATGTGAGATCTCATATTATGCTCATGGAACCTCTACCCTCCATAGACAAGGTTTTCTATCTCTTGATCCAACAGGAAAGGCAAATGAATGCAACACCTGAAGATTTCAAAATGATGACTAATGTTACAAGATCAAGCTCTAACAGAGGCAAGGGACGTGGTAGAGGAGGCCGAAATAGCTTAGCAGGAAGAAGTTACAATGGAAAAGGTTGTGGATCAAGATTTTGTACCTTCTGTGAAAAAAAGTGGCCACACAGAAGATGACTGCTACAAGAAGCATGCATGGACAAACAAGAAAACAAGCAATGTCAATAATTACACAAGTGACCAGCAGGAGGACAATGAGGAATACACAGGGGTGGGATCAGAAGGAGGACAGCGAAGAGGCAACTCTTGGATTCACCACCGAACAAAGAAGAGCCATTCTGAACCTTCTACAACAAATTGATAGCCACAAGACAAATCAAGTGATCACTTCGAAATCAGATAAGAAAATCACTGGTATAGTATGTTCCATAAGAACTAATGGTAAGTCCCTAAACTGGATATTGGATACAAGAGCAACAGACCATGTCTGCAACTCCTTGGAAGCTTTTAACTCCTTCAAAAGGATCAAGGCCACCACTGGTAGCCTTCCTGATGGCAGCCATGTCAAAACTTCTATAGCTGGCACCATCATCTTTTCTAATACATTATTCTTAACTAATGTGTTGTTCATACCAACTTTCAAATTGAACCTTAATTCTTTTTCGAAACTAGTTAGGAACTTATCTTGCAGAATCATTATTGATGAATCTGATTGCTTGATCCAGGACAAAGCTACTAAGAAGATGATTACTGCTGCTGACCTGGACGGAGATTTATACACCCTGAACATCCATGAACAGCATACAGAATACAAGAATTTTGCTAATATATTCACCAAAGTTGATGGAAATGCTTGGCACCTCAAATTTGGACACACTTCACATGAAAAATTCAAGGTTCTGCGGAAAAAGTATGATTGTATTAATCTCCTTCCAAGTTTTGCTAACTCTGAACCTTGTGATATATGTCAAGGTGGTTAAATGACATTTTTGGTCCCTTAACAATTTGCGCCAATTCACTTTGATCCCTTAACGTTTTTCTATCCGTTTTAGTCCCTTAACTTTTATTTTGGATTCAATTTGGTCCCTACCATTACATCTGTCAAGGTGGTTAACGGATCAAAAACCATTTCTCGAGGGATCAAATTGAATAAAAAATAAAAGTTCAGGGACTAAAACGGATCAAAAAAAAGTTAAGGGACCAAACTGAATTGGTGCAAAGAGTTAAGGTACCAAAAATGTCATTTTGCCTTTTTTTAATGTAAGAGTTGTAAATACATAGATTACACTTTCAATACAATTCAGATGTTGAAGTTCACACAACTCTCTCTTCTTCTTCGTTCAATTTCTTTTCAGTAGCTTAAGGCAGAAGATGCACAAAGGTTTACTAATAATGTTGCTTGAATATGGAAGTTAAATAAGCTATTAGGAAGATTACGTCATCAATTAGGGGTTTGTTGCCACGGCTTAACTGCTTGTGTTCATGATTCAAACTCAATAATGTAACTTGAACTTGGACACAGTGATTGAAACTTAGTGTTATATTTTGGGATTTTCTCTTTGTTTTGGAATTTGCAATCCAGAATCAAATTATATGTGTCTCATTACTCTGTTTTCATATATAAAGACTCATTTCCGTAGTCGTTGAATGTTAAGTGAAATGCTGGCTTAACTAGTTATATCTGTTGCGTCCTCTCTTTGTTTGTTGTCACATATTTACCTATTTGTTTGAGGAATTCTTAGTTGTTATTACCATTCATTGTTATTCACGCGTTAGGCAAGGGGATTCCTATCGGATCATATCCTACTTCAGCCTTTGAATGGTGGTGCAACATCTCTGGTGTTCTTCTCTGATTGTAATGGTGGTACCTACGGGGACTCTGAAGCTCAAGTAAGTTCCACTTCTATGTGAGTTAAGAATCAAGAATAAAGAATACCTTTCTCCTTACCATACAACCTAAATTTATAGTCCTCTCTGCGAGTGTTTCACGTCAACCTCATCCATATCAGCACTCCTTTATATTTGGCGCAATTTTTGGATCTGTAACCATCAGACAACCAACCACGTGCGTATCGCATAATCTCAATGTATGTTGTCAACTCACCAATCTCCCGACATGTTGACTTCTCAAGTTCACGACATGCCCGGTAAATAGCGGGATATCACGATGACCTTGTCCCACGATACTCTCACGGGATAGGTCCATAACAACTGCCCCCAAGTCGATGAGCCCAAAAACACATGCGTATCCCATAATCCCAATGTATGTTAGCCACTTAAGTTTTCCCAAGCCGATATCTTTTCATCTTCTTTGCGGTTCTCTTTTTGACACGTGTCATACGTTGATTGGTTCCTTCTTCCTTGTGGATGAGCCCATAATTTCATTGTCTTTTTGATTTCGTGCTCATTTATTATGCTCTAAGCAGTTACTCTTGTCAAACCAAATTCCTCCTTCTCACTCCCTCTTATAAATACAGAAGAACTTCATTTCAAAAACTTCTTTTACCTGCTTTCTCACTTTCTCTACTTTCTTTGGATTTCTTCGAGTTTTCTTCTTCTTCCGGCCTACTTCCAGACATTGCCTTCTTCCAATATTTTTATCCAGGTAATTTCCTACCCTCTTTCTTTTCCATTACCTGCTTTATTCTCGCTTGCTTGTCTTCTTCGTTTTCTTGTATATTCTTTATAGCTAAAAAGAGAGAAACCATAAGATAGATGATTCTTGTTCGTCCAACCTACGTCCCCTCTATCAATGTCTATCCCAAAAAGAGCTTGCAATTTTCCCCTGCCGAAGAACATTTTGGCAATGCTGGGTATTTTATAGACCCATGATTTTGTCCTGAAATTATTGATGACATCAATCATCATTCTTCTAACCCCCCCCCCCCTCCGTCCTCTCCTCGAACTTCAAATGAAGAACTCCTCTGAGGATTTTTCAGAGAACATTCCAGTAGTTAACTTTCTTAGGTCTTTCTCAAGAGCCCCTTCTTTTAATTTGATTGCCCTCAAGCGCCACAAGTTTGGTAGAACCCTTTTCAGATATTATACTTCATTTGAAAGCAGCGAAGACGCTGTTACTTCCTCATTAAGTCTTCCTGCCCCACTTATTACATGTTCATCTTCTACTTCCAGTTCTTCAACCCCCACAAGTTCTAGTAGTGATGAATCTAAACCTTTTTATGTTCCGTCTATGTCATTTGTAGAACCCGTGTCAGCCACTCACCAAGAACAAGCTCGTCACAGTTCAAGAAAGAAAAAAGGACATGCATGACGGCGGTTAATTGTTGCCGAACTTGAAGGTTCTGAGGGAGAGAATCTCGTTCCGATCATAATTCCCCAACATCTTCATGGAATCAGATCATAATTCCCCAACATCTTCATGGAATCAGAGATATCCGACTAATGTACTGGATGATCTTTGATATCCTTCAAGTTCCCACTAGCCTCAACACCGTACTTAAGATTCATGTCCCTGACCTATGTTTTCGAGAAGCCATGCACTTCCTTAGAGCTATCCCCACCAAAGATACACTAGAGGGGCCAATCACCTTATACAAAGTCGAGAGAGCTTACCCTAATGAAAGAATAAGCTCCCATCCTAGGAAAGATGCCCCAGATTTCCTTATGATATACGAGTGGTATTTAAGTTTTATAAAGCTTTGCTTCCCCTTTTCATGTTTCCAAATAGAAATCTTTGAACTAACTTAGTGTCACGCCCTCTCAACTACACTCGAATGCATGGGTCTTTATGAATGCTTTCAATTTTTTCTACTAGGCCAAAAACTGGGATGGCTCCAGCAACTTGTTGCTCTTCCTTTTTGCTCCCTACCACACAGACGAATTTCGCTTTATCTCATTTCGTAAACGAAAAGTTCATGCATTTTTCCAACTCTTCGAAGATTCTTTCCCCCACTTTCAGAGATGCCTATTTCAAAATCTCATACCAAGGAGCTGGGAAACTATGATAGAAAGGGCCTAACCAAAAAAACTTATTTCCTCTCTATTTGAAGAAGGAGAATTACTTGCTGAATACTTCATTAACAATCAAGCCTCACTTCTTGAATCAAATCATGCGGTTATAAGTGCTCGATGTCTTTGACTTAACCACCTAACATGGTGTTTTGAAATGTAAAGTTTTTATTAAAATTCGCGAAATAGGCCGAAAAGAAATATTGGGTACTATAAGATGCTCCAAACATACTTATTAGATTTGTCTAATTTCACATACACGCCTTTCTTTCTCACTATTTCTCATGAACTTACCATGTCATGTCTTTTGGAGATAAGATCATGGCCAACTATGCCGCTCTCCTAACCAAAGGCGCCGGCATGCAGAAGAAAGGAAGAAAGGAAACTCTAGCTGAAAGCCTTACTCGTGAGGTATCCACCAACCATGATCAAGCTCCGCCGCCTCAAACTCACATCGAGACTAGAGCTATGGCATAACGTCGCAAAAATTCGAGTCCTTAACCCTTGTTTATTGGTGATGCTGGCTACACAGGCGGAACATAAGATATTGCCTCATATGATGACGGGCAACCAATCGGAAAATCATTGAAGCGTTCTCGCCGTTTGTTATTTTTAGATTCCCTTGCTTTGCTTTTTTTAATAAATTTAACTTGTCCATTTTCCCTGATACTCTGTTCTCGTTATTTAGGTTAAATGCAAGCGACCTCATCACCCCAAGAGCCTCAATCCCAATGGGAGAATATCCATGTACCCATTATCTCCTTTCCTCAAGGGGAATTTTTTAAGGGTTTACCTCATCAACGGTTGAAGGTATCCTTTATAACATAGTTCCCTTCTTTTATTAACGCTCGAGATTAACTCACATTTGTATTTCCTTAAATCTCTAACTCATTTTCCCCTTTCCAGGACAACATTGCAGAATCTCTTTGTTGGATGGGTCGCCAATCTACCCTTTTGAAACACTTCCATGATGAGATGGACAATCCAAACCAAGTTGCCGAGCTTGAGAAGAAATTGCAAGTCAACAAAAAATTTATGAAAAGAAAATAGACTCCCATGGAAAGAAAGGTGACCGGCTGACTAATAAAGAACAAGACGAGCTCAGGGCTGCCAACACCGCCCTCAAGTCCAACCTAAGTACTGCTTCCAGTAATTATGAGACTCTTCAAGCCGAGCATGCAAAGCTTGCCCATGAAAAGAAAGATCTAATGATCCAACTGGAGAATGTCAAGAAAAATGAAAAAGCATTACGGGATGAAAAGAATGCTCTCAAGCTAACTCAGCTTTTGGCTTAAAAATAGTTATTGGAAGTCAAGAAGCAAAAACTTGAAGCAACCATAGACAAGAAAAATAAGTTTTTCTCCAATGGCTCCTTAATAACGTTTACTAGTTGTCTCTACCAAGTTGAGCTCCTGAATCCCGGTGTACAACTTTCATACAAAGCAATCCATCCCTTACACAAAGTCGTGGACGGGAAGCTCGTCGACTATAGTACTAACCCCCAATTTCTGGTGGATCTGAACAATCCGCACTTGGAGCCATATGACCCCAGCATTCCTGTCTCTATCCCTCCGGAACTAATCGAAGATGATCGTCCTATTGCTATGAGCGCTGAAGCAAATCAGGACAAACAAACTACCACTTAAATGCTTTTTCACTTTGGCCTTGATATTTTCACAATAACTCCTTTTTTACTTAGACTGTGTTAAATCTACTTTTATATTGTTGAAGTTTTGTGGTAAACAGTTATGCCTTTCCTACTCTTCTATTTTAGTTTAGGGTACTTTACCTTATGATAGGATCTTTGATTATTAAATGAGGTATTTGACCTTTTGCTTGGGGTATGTTACCCTATTATGGGATCAATTATCCATAACTGAGGCTTTTGATCTTTCGCTTAGGGTATTTTACCCTATTATGGGATCATTTATCCGTATTTGAGGCCTTTGATCTTTTGTTTGGGGTATTTTACCCTGTTATGGGATCATTGATCCTTAACTGAGGTCCTTGACCTTATGCTTGGGGTATTTTACCCTGGTTTGGTATCATCGATCCTTATCGCGACATGATCACGTCAAATTATTTCCTTTGTATACCTGTTTTCAAACTTGAATTCATATTCATAATATTGACGTTACAAAATATGGGGCCTGATTAAAACCTTGGCGGTAAAACCCTCCTTAGGAATAAAACCAGCCCAGGAGAAACAGTACCCTTTGAATGCCTTCCATATACAAAAATTTCACTCAAAAACATTAAATACTAGTATACAACAACAAAAATTAAAACTAATTGTAGTATCTCCACTGATCCACAGCTTTGAAAGTTCTTTGCAAATCTCTACCTAGCAAAGTTTCTAGTGCATATGCTCCCTTCTGCATAGTTCTAGTAACCCAATATGGGCCTTCCCAATTAGTTGCTAATTTTCCATCCGTGGCATTCTTTCGGCCAATACTAGCCCTTCTCATGACTACGTCGTTAAGCACAAAGTCGCGCTTTACGACCCTCACGTTATATCTTTATGCTACTCATTTTTTTTGCAACATCTCCCTGACTCTAGCCCTCTCGCAAGTTTCATCGATCATGTTGAAATCTTCTTTCAAGAGACTTCCATTATCTGGGCTTGTATATATTACCCTCCACGAAGGTTCACCAATTTCCACCGTGATTACCGCATCAACTACCTAAAATAGAAGAAAGGAAGTCTACCCAGTAGAACTTTGGGGAGTCATGAGATAACTCCACAATACTTCAAAAAGATTCTCAGGCCAATTCCCCTTAGTGTCCTCTAACCTTTTCTTTAAACCATTGAGGATTATTTTATTCGCAGCTTTAGCGTGACCATTCGTTTGAAGTATTCTACACTTGGAAACTGATGTCTAATCCACAAACCCTCCACCAATTCTATAAAATGTCTATCAGTGAACTGAAGTCATTGTCGGTGACAACTTCTGTAAGTATACCAAACCGTCTTATGATTGTTTTGAAAGTAAAAGCTTGGATTCTTGCCGAAGTGATTGTAGCCAAAGGCTCTGTCTCTATCCATTTCATGAAGTAATCTATTGTTACCACCAAGAACTTCAGTTGGCCCGGAGCTCAGGAGAAAGGTCCTAACATATCAATGTCCCAATTATGAAACGACCAAGGAGCAGACAAACTGCGCAACACTTCTAAGTGAGGGATGGGGGCATGCTCTTGACATCATTCACACTTCTTGACATGCTTTTTTGCATCTTCCTGCATAGTGGGAAAAAATTATCTTGCCCTTAAAGCCTTCCTTGTTAGGGCTTCGCTTTGACATGATGCCCACAACTTCTCTCGTGAATTTCAGTTAATACATACCATACTTCAGAGGGTCCTATGCACTTCAGTAGTGGTACCGAAACCCCTCTCTTGAAGAGAT
Organism: Cyamopsis tetragonoloba; assembly: GCA_037177725.1. NCBI lineage: Eukaryota > Viridiplantae > Streptophyta > Magnoliopsida > Fabales > Fabaceae > Cyamopsis > Cyamopsis tetragonoloba. The sequence continues at coordinate 31,959,983 of CM074125.1, read as the reverse complement.
GTCTCTCAAACACCGTGTATCTAGTAGCATTCTTTAATAATTGTTTTGCCTGCTTCTCATCTTATGGGACCACTCCTTTGTTGATGTAATCAATCAGGGGAGTCCTCCAATCTGATTCCACTTGCAAAGTTAAACTCAAAATAGGAACAAACTTTTCCACCACAATGATAATTAGAGGCTTTCTTCGTGCTCGCCAATTTAGATAAGAGATCAACCCTGCTATTTTCTTCTCTTGGAATATGCTTTAACTTAAACTTTGACAGGTCGAGCAATGAATCTTTGACTTCTGTCAGATACTTTTGTAGCATTGGTTCCTTTGCCTAATAATTCCCCCGGATTTGTGAAACTACCAGTTGTGAATTCGAGTATATCATGATCACTGAAGCCCCCAACCCCTTCGACATCCTTATCCCAGCCAAACAAGCTTCTTACTATGCCTGATTATTTGAAGTTCGAAATTCAAATATCAATGAGTACTCATTTGACACTCCCTCACTATTTTTAATAATCACCCTTGCTCGGCATCCCTTGGCGTTCGAGTTGCCATCCACATAAATCGTCCACTCCCCGTCATTTCGAGCAATTTTAAAGTCTCGAAGTCGATTTTTCCAAGAGCGCCCTTATGATCGATGAACCCAATCATGAAAACTTTATTACCTTAAAAAAAGAATTTAACCAAAAAAACTGAATTTGGGAAGTCTGAGTTCGCTCAACAAGTTAAACACTCAAATGAGACTGTGAACTGTTTGACCAACGCCAAACACCAAACCTTTTGATCAACGCTAAATGCCAAACCGTTTGACCAACGTCAAACACTTTGTTATTTTTATATTATCTCTATATGGAGATAAATTATTCACTATTTTCTCAATGACGATTATCCAGCGACAACCTCAAAATAGATTATTTAAAGATAAATTAAATTATCCCAAACATAATATTTAAGATTTATCTTAAAAAAATATTATCCCACGATAACCACAAAATAGATTCTTCAAAATTTTAATCAAATCAGATTAAACTAAATATTTGATCAAATTGAAACAAATCTTATCAACCAATCAAATCTCGATATACGTTAGTTATCCCATGATAACCACAAAAGATATTTTCTTAGAGATTTGATCAAGTTAAATTAAACCAAATATTTAATTAAAAAAAATCTTATCAAAATAATTAAACCTCAATATTTAATCATAATTGTGTAAATCAAATTTATCATAAATATCATTTTCCAACAAAAAAACAAACTCACAATTGAGATTTCAGTTTTCATCTATCGTCGCAGGTATAATTGGGAGATCAAACCGAAGCAACAAATTCTTTTATTATTATTATTATTATTATTATTTTATCCAAGATATAAATAAAATCTTCAATATATCATCAATTGAATTTGTTTGAAACGGAAATTAGAATAAATTCATGCGCAATCCAGTATGAATAATTGAATCCAAAACTTTTTAAAAAATCACGAAATTATTTACTTGATCGAAATTCATTTATGATTCATGAAAAAAACTAGGTACAGCTCTAGAGTCAATAATCATCCAAATTAATCAATTAGATTCAGCCAAATGTATATGCATTTGAATACCAAATTGTTATCGACAAACATTGGCCTTGTTCTGTTACAATTCCATTCAATATTCAAAATATATATATATCCACCATGTAAATGAATATGAGACTCCAATCCTAATATCATGCTTTCCAATTAAATAGATTCAAGGTACACTACTGATTGAACACATAAATTAAACTGAGCAATTACACATATTGCACAAAATCAAAACCAGATACACAATCGACATGGAACTAAATGTGAATTTCTATTAATCTTATGAAATCCATTGATTAGGCAATAAAATAATCATCAAAACTATATTCTCAAATAGATTCAATGAGATGACACGGCTCTGATACCAATTGAAGGAACATACGTTCTAATCCTTATGAATGGAGACCCGTTGGACCGGCATCTTACCTGAATAGGTTGGAGAGAGATGAGCAGAAGCATGGTGTGATTGTCATCACGATCTTTGCATAATAATGCTTATACAGTGTGTCACTGTCAAGGACCATGTCCATTATAACCCTAATAGACTATGACTACTTACCAGCCCATCAAGGCGAGTAGTCATGCCTCTTGGGCTCTGCGCTTACATTGCGGCCCACTACACTTAGTTACCATTAGTCCTTTAGTAACTTACTGACGATAAGAGTCTCAGATGTATAATCTAATCACGTTTGGGTTGTATACTTTATGTTGGTTTAATGACAAGTCACCTTAGCGCAACAAATGCGTCAATGTGTCCCTATGCGCACATGCCTAAACACTTATCTAGAAGACAATAGTCCCAACATTTTAAAAAGAAAAGATCTTGATTAGTTGCATAGATCTGGGTTTAAGTGAGAAGCTTGTCAGCGCCACATATCTTGTCTTTTTTTCTCTTTAGATTTGTTCACTCTTTGCAAATCAGCGCTATCTTCTGCATCCATCAGAGATGGAGAAAAAGTTTCCATGCAAGGAGTTGGCCGCTACACGAGATGAAGCGGTGCCCAGGAAGATGCCTTCAACAAAGACTAAGGTTGCTATGCATTTGGAGAAGGGATAAAATCTCTTTTTTTAGGCGATTTTGAATTAGTATTTGTATATGTAATTTGGGAAAAAGGTGGAAGCTTTTGCGTTTTTCAATATCGACCTTACGGAAAGGTATGGTGGCAAATGCTCCACCGTTCTTCACGCACAACACTAATCCAGATCCCGATCCACAGCTCTAGAGTCTAGATATGTTGTTCTCCCTCTCTCTCTTCGCGTTTGAGTTGAATGACACCTTTTGGTTCAAGATCTGCCATTTTCTCTGTCTCTCTCATTTTCCCGTGAAGATTTTGCGTGTATCTCCAGGCTCAAGCGGTGGGTTTGGTGAACTTCTCATAACGGAGATGGTGGAGGCGTGTTGTTGGAACAAGAGTGATTATTGTAGTTGTTTCATTTATTTTTTCTTTTTTGATTCAGATATTATCATAGTTTTTTGTTGTTTGAAATTTTTGTAAATAAATGTTGTATGAATCTAGATCTTACATCTATTCTGAAAAACATGTGTTTCACATTTATTTTAATGTTCAGGTAGCTTTTAACAAAAGTAACTTATACTACTTTTGTATCATACCGCATTTATTTTTGAGGAGAAGAAAGAGATGCAGGTCGCCATCTCCAAAACCCAGGAGCAGATGGCCTCCATTTCAGAGGAAAACAAGCTTTTATCCCGAGTTCGCGACCAACTGCTGACCGACAAGGAAACTTTGGAGGTCGAGAACGACAAGTTGAAGGCTGAAGTCCGAGATCAAAGTCGCGTAATTTCTAATGGCGGGTACATGGCCTTTTCTAGCTGCCTTAAGGAAGTGGAGTTCTTGAACCCTGGGGTACAACTCAATTTCAAGGGGGTTCATCCACTTCATGGGGTGGAGGGGGATCAGCTCTTGGATTATGATAACGACCCCCCAACTCAAGTCAACCTTGACGACCCCGAGTTGGAAGCTTTCGACCCTCATGCTGATTATTCCATGTCGCCGCCAGCAGCTAAAGACGCAGATGCCGCACCTGCTGAATCTTGACACTCTTTTTGTAATACTTAGATTTACTTTTTGTTTTAATGAACAGTTTACTGGCATATTGGCCAGCCTTTCTTTTGTAATGCCTTATCCTTAATGACATTTATTTGCTTCTTTATCTCCATAACAATTTTTATCTCGTAACTTTTAACTTAACTTTTTTCAACATTGCTTTTTAACATGTCGCAACCTTTTCAATTTGCAACTTAAGCTTTACGCGTCTTGTCGACGGGGCTTTTGTCCCTTAAAACGTCATAACCATATTGTAGGGGCACGTCGCCTTACTGGGATCGTTGATCCTGATGAAGTACTTCAAGGCTTGTGCCCTGTTTGGGGCTGCCCCACTGGGATCTTTGATCCTGATGGAGTACTTCAAGGCCTGTGGCCAGTTTGGGGTATGTCGCCCTGTTGGGATCTTTGATCCTGATGAAGTACTTCAAGGCCTGTGGCCTGTTTGGGGCATGTCGCCCTATTGGGATCTTTGATCCTGGTGAAGTACTTCGAGGCCCGTGGCCTGTTTGGGGCATGTCGCCTTATTGGGATCTTTGATCCTGGTGAAGTACTTCGAGGCCCGTGGCCTGTTTGGGGCATGTTGCCCTATTGGGATCTTTGATCCTGGTGAAGTACTTTGAGGCTTGTGGCTTGTTTGGGGCATATCGCCCTATTGGGATCTTTGGTCCTGATGAAGTACTTCAAGGCCTGTGGCCTATCACGTTGGTGCATGTCGCCTTGGTGGGATTTTTGATCTTCTTATACGCCTTGGTGAGTCGTAATCATGTAAAATTTGCAACTGAAATCTGAAACTTTTGGCAAATATTTGTTTTTATTTCATATGTCATTGGGTTACAAAACCTAGGGCCTCATTAAAACCTTCAAGGTAAAACCCTCCTTAGGGAAAAAACCAGAGAAGGAAAAAGAGCACCCCTTACAGAAATTGTACATCAAGATTGAAATGCAACAGATTTAAACATGAACGAGCTGGATACTCTCCAACTGTAGTACCTTCTTAGATCCGCGGCATTGAAAATTCGAGGCAATTCTCTCCTTTGCAAATTCTCCAGGGCATATGCACCTTTTCTTGTACTTCTAGTTACTCGGTATGGGCCTTCCCAATTTGTTTCAAGTTTTCCATCTTTTGCATTCTTCAGACCAATACTGGCCCTTCTAAGAACGAGGTCGCCCATTGTGAATTCGTGCTTCACGACTTTGGCGTTATACCTTTGAGCAACTCGCTGCTTCCTCGACATCTCAGTTACTCGAGCTAACTCCCGGACTTCATCTACGAGGTCAAGTTCTTCTCTTAAGCGTTCTTGATTATCTGGTGGGGTAAACATAACCCTCCAAGATGGTTCGCCAATTTCAACTGGGATCACGGCATCAGTTCCTATACTAGTCAGAAAGGAGTTTCTTCTGTGGTAGTTTACGGAGTGGTTTTATAGCTCCATAACACCTGATAGAGATTATCCACCCAAGCTCCTTTGGCATTTTCAAGTCGTTTCTTTAGGCCATTTAAAATAACTTTGTTTGCTGCTTCAGCTTGGCCATTTGTTTGAGGATGTTCAACACTTGAAAAATGATGTCGGATATGCAACCCTTGGAGGAGCTCCCTGTGAATTGAGTTCCATTATCTGTGACAATCTCGGCCGGGATTCCGAAACGACATATGATCGTTTTAAAGGTGAAGGCTTCCACCCTGGCAGAAGTAATAGTTGCGAGAGGTTCGGCTTCTACCAACTTGGTAAAGTAATCCACTGAAACTACGAGGTGCTTTAGCTGCACCGTGGCTTTATGAAAAGGTCCCAGGATGTCCATTCCCCAAGTGTGGAATGGCCATTGCGTGGATAAAGTATGTAGCTCTTCTGGTGGGATGTGTGGGATATTGGCATGTCGTTGGCACTGTTCACATTTTTTGACATGACTAGCCGCATCTTCTTGCATTGTAGGCCAAAAATAACCCGCTCTCAACGGTTTTCTAGCTAGAGATTTGGCATCGACATGGTGTCAACAACTACCCTCATAGATCTCGACCAACACGTACCCGACCTCTTCCGGGCCAAGGCATTTCAAGAGTGGGGTTGAGATTCCTTTTCTGAACAAGTGGCCTTCAATCGTTGTGAATCTCGTTGCTTTTTTAATTATCTTTCTTGGTTTTTTATCATCCTCGGGAGTGATCCCCTTCTCCATATAATGTATTAGGTGAGTCCTCCAATCTGCTTCCTGTACCTGTAAAGTCAAGCTAGGATAGGGAATTACCTCTTTTACCACAGAATGGTAGTTTGAAGTCTGCTTTGTAGTGGCGAGTTTGGAAAGAAGGTCTGCCTGTGCATTCTCTTCCCTGGGTATATGTCGGATTTCAAATTTAGACAATCCCAATAGAGCATCCCGTACTTCTGCGAGATATTTCTGCATTATGAGCTCTTTCGCCCGGTATTCTCCCTTAATCTGGGACACCACTAACTTTGAATCTGAGCAGATAGTTACCGCGTTCACCCCTAACTCCTTGGCCATCCATATTCTCGCCAAGCAGGCTTCATACTCCGCCTGATTGTTGGATGTCGGGAAATCGAATTTTAGAGAATATTCAATTGCAAGACCCTCTGAGTTTTCTAGTATCACCCCGGCATCACACCCCTTAGTGTTAGAGGAGTCATCGACGTATATCGTCCATTCCCTGGGATGGTTCTCCCTAGGGTGCATCATTTCAGCAAGAAAGTCGGCTAGGACCTGTGCTTTGATCGTAAGTCGTGGTTCATATGATATGTCGTACTGAGTTAATTCAATTGCCCCTGACATCATCCTTTTTGCCAAATCTGGGTTGTGCAAGATCTGTCGTATTGGCTGGTTGGTTCTGACTAGAATCGGGTAGCATTGGAAGTATGGGCGCAACTTCCTGGAAGCTATTAATAACGCGAAAGCTACTTTTTCAAGTCGTTGATAATTCAATTCAGCCCCTTGCAAAACTTTGGAAACAAAGTAAATTGGGAATCACCCTTACCTTTTTCCCGTATCAATACGCCACTCACGGCTTCATTTGCGACCGCGAAATAGAGTATCAAAGTGTCACCCGCCATTGGTTTTGTTAGGACAGGAGGAGATGCCAAAGAGACTTTAAGTTCTTGGAACGCGTCTTCACATTCTTGAGTCTATTCGAAGGAATCTTGTTTCTTCAAAACTTTGAACATAGGAAGGAAGCGTTTTGATGAAGCTGGGAGGAAACGAGATAGAGCTGCAATCCTCTCTATGAGCTGCTACATGTCCTTGACCGTCTTTGGGCTAGTCATGTCGAGAATTGCCCGACATTTGTCCGGGTTCGCCTCAATGCCGCGGCTTGTAAGCATAAATCCTACAAATTTGCCAGCTTCCATGCCAAATGTGCACTTTAGAAGGTTAAGTCGTAAGTTATACTGTCGTAGGCGTTGAAAAACAGGTCCTTAGACGGATCTTCACTATGTTTGGTTTTGACAATCATGTCGTCAATGTATACTTTAACCTCTCTCCCTGTCATCTCGGCAAAGACTTTATCCATCATCCTCTGGTATGTCGCCCCTGCGTTCTTTAAACCAAATGGCATCACATTATAACAGAATACCCCAAGATCATTGATAAAAGCAGTTTTATCCTGATCTTCGGGAGCCATGGGAATCTAGTTATATCCAGAGTAAGCGTCTAAAAAAGAAAGATATTTATAACCCGCCGAGTTATCTACAAATTTTTCAAATGCAGGGCAATGGAAAACGATCCTTTGGGCAAACTTTATTTAGGTCCGTGTAATCTGTACACATGCTCCCCTTTCATTTGCCTTATTTACCATCACAACATTAGACAGCCAATCAGAGTATTGTACTTCGCGGATGAATCCACGTTTAACAACTCGTTGACCTGTTTCTCGATAGCTGTCGTCCTCTCTTGGCCCATTCTCCTCTTTTTCTGGGCCACCGGCCTGGCTCCTTCCCTAATTGCAAGTCGATGACAGCAGAACTTGGGATCTACACCCGGCATGTCCAAGGCGACCCATGCAAAAATATCCTTATTATCCTACAAGACTTTAATCATATTTTTCATAACATTAATAGGTAAGTTTTTTCCGACTTTGACTACCTGTTCGGGCTTACTACCAACTTGTAGTTCTACTGAGTCGCCTTCAGGTTTAGGTCGCTCATGTTGTAGCTCTCCCCTCGCATCTAGGTCCGTCATCATGACCGCGGCATCACGCCTAACGAACTTTTGCTTTCCCTTTGCTTCTTTCTTTCGTACTTCTTTCTCCTCTTCCTTTTCCTGCACTGAAACAGTTTTTGTTATTTTAAGGCTCTCCAAGTAATAAAGCTGTGCCTCAAGGCCCTTTCCTCGGACAATGACGATGTCGTCTCTGTCGCTAGGGAACTTCATTGCCATATGTAAGGTCCAGACCACAGCTCCCAGAGCATCCAAATTCGGTCTTACTAGAATGGCATTATACGCTGATGGGCAGTCCACGACAAGGAATTTTACTTCTATTGACCTGCTCCCACCGCGACTTGAAAAAGTTACTTTCAACTTTACGTAGCCCTTAGGGAAGATAGTGTCCCCTGTGAACCCTATCAAATTCCCTTTGTGAGGGATCAGATCTTTCTCTGTTAGGTCTAGTTTCTGGAATAGATCCCAGAACATGATGTCGGCTGAACTTCCTTGGTCTACGAATAACCTTTTTACCTCGTACCCCGCCATTCTGACCGTAATAACCAGGGGGCATTAGACCCGGTCCCATCAGTAGGTAGGTTGTCTTCTGTAAATGCCAAAGTCATTCTCTCACAGCCATGCAATGAGACCCCCCCTTACGATGCCTCCAATTATGCCCCGCCACTACGCACACAATCAAAAAACAAAGATAAATTTTGCTTGTATCATAAGGACCATGGGCACTATACCAACAAATGTCTCCACCTTAAACAATTTGTCCAGAAGAATAACGAGGGTACATCTCAGGGCAGGAGCCCGTCACCTTCAAGAAGGCATGGCTCCGGTCCCAGAAACAGGGATGCTGATCACAGACGAGATGAGAGGCGACGTTCGAGATCTCGGAGCCCTAGGCGACATGACAACACTGCCTCCAAGGGCGTCATAAACGTGATTGCATGGGGTTTGGATCAAGAAGAGCCATCAGATTCGTTGAGGAAAAGAACATGAGATGAAAGGGATTACTGCTTAGCTGTCAAGGCAATGCGAAGAATGACTCTAGCATTTTCATAAGACGACTTGCTGTTAGATGGCACGGGATCCAATGCCCCTCTAGTAATCTCGACTAGGATGGTAGGGTATGAAGTTAAAAGATTGTACGTCAACCAAGGAAACTCGGCCGACATTATCTTCAGGGATCTTTTCCAGAAGTTGGGTCTGACTGAGAAAGACTTGATCGCACACAAAGGAATTTGATAGGCTTTACAGGAGAAACTATCTCCCCCAAAGGTTACGTTAAAATGAAGGTGACTTTCTCAGGCAGGGGAGGAAGTCGTTCAGTGGAAGTAAAATTCCTAGTTGCTGACTGTCTGTCAGCTTACATTGCCATCCTGGGTAGCCGACTTTGAATGCATTAGCCGCAGTGGTTTGAACCTTACATATGGCAATGAAGTTCCTGAGCGACAGAGATAACATCGTCACGGTAAGTGGTAAAGGCCTGGAGTCCCAGTTGTATTATTTAGAAAGCCTAAAGATAGCAAAAGCCTGCACAAGAAAAAGAAAAGCAAAACGAAGATCCCAAAAAAGATTCAAAAGGTAAACCAAATTTATCAGGCAAGATTTTGCAGTTATGATGACGACCCTCGATCCTAGAGGGGAGTTCCAACATCAACGTCCAATGCGACTCAATCGAGATACAAGTCGGTGACAAACCAAAGACAAACTTACCAACTAACGTTATGAAAAATATGACAAAAGTATTGCAGGATAACAAAGACATATTTGCTTGGGTTGCCTCGGATATGCTCGGGGTAGACCCAGAGTTTTGCTGCCACCGACTTGCAATACAGGAAGGATCAAGGCCAATCGCACAAAGAAAAGGAGAATGGGCCAAGAAAGAGCAATGGCCATTGAAGCATAGGTAAACGAACTGCTGAACGCAGGATTCCTCTGCGAGATACAGACTGGATTTTCAATGTCGTTATGGTTAAGAAGGCAAACGACAAGTGGAGGATGTGTACTGACTACACGGACCTAAACAAGGCTTGTCCGAAAGATCCCTTCCCACTACCCTATATTGATAAATTTGTACACAACTCTGCTGGTTATTGGTACCTATCATTTCTAGATGCCTATTCAGGGTATAATCAATTACCCATGAACCCCGATGATCAGGATAAGGCGTCCTTTATTACTTATCTCGGTGTATTCTACTACAACGTGATGCCTTTCGGTTTAAAGAATGCAGGGGCGACATATCAGCAGATGATGGATAAAGTCTTCGCTGAGATGAGAGGCAAAGAGGTGGAGGTGTACATAAACGATATCTTCGTTAAGACCAAAGATGGAGAAGACCCGTCTAAGGACTTGGAATCCATCTTTCAACACTTACGAAGGTATAATTTACAACTTAACCCTTTAAAATGTACATTTGGCATTGATGCACGAAATTTTCTGGGCTTCATGCTCACAAGTCGTTGGATAGAAGCAAATCTAGATAAATGTCGGGCGATCCTCAACATGGCAAGTCCAAAGAGTTGGGGGCAAATGTTGTCACCATATGCTCAGACTCGAGGCTGGTTGTTTCTCAAATTAAGGGAGAATATCAGGCAAAGGAACCTATCATGCAGAGATACATGAAGGAAGCTGTGGGCATCATGTCGGAGCCAAATCTTTAGCCAGAAAAGCACTGAGGGCGGGGTATTTTTGGGCGACAATGCACGAAGATGCAACTAATCACCTGAAAAAATGCGAACAGTGTCAACGACATTCGCACATTCCTCATATCCTGCCGAAAGAACTGCACACTCTCTCGGCTCCATGGCCATTTCATATGTGGGGGATGGACATCATTGGACCTTTCCATAAAGCCCCAGGACAATTAAAACATTTGGTGGTAGCAGTGGATTATTTCACTAAATGGGTTAAAGCAGAGCCTCTACCCACTATCACTTCAGCAAGAGTACATGCTTTTACATTCAAGACAATTATATGTAGCTTCGGGATTCTAGCCGAGATTGTGACAGATAACGGGACTCAATTCACAAGAAGTCAGTTTAGAGAACTCCTGAAGGGCCTGCAGTTTCGACATCAATTCTCAAGTGTCGAGCATCCACAAACAAACGGACAGGTTGGAGCAGCAAATAAAATTATCTTGAATGACTTAAAAAAACAACTTGAAGATGCAAAGGGCGACTGGGTTGACAGCCTGTATCAAGTATTATGGAGTTACAGAACCACTCCGTAGAGTACAACGGGAGAAACTCCCTTCCGACTTGTATACGGAACGGATGCTATTATCCCAGTAAAAATTGGTGAACCATCATGGAGGATAATGCACACCTCACAAAACAATGAAGAAGTTCTGAGAGAAGAACTAGATCTCGTAGATGAAGTCCGTGAGTTGGCAGAGTTAACCGAAATGTCAAGAAAGCAGTGAGTTGCACAAAGGTATAACGTCAAGGTCGTGAAGCACAAGTTCGCGGTAAATGATGTGGTATTAAGAAGGGACAGCATTTGGCTGAAGAATGCAAAAGATGGGAAACTTGCAGCAAATTGGAAAGGTCCATACCGGGTGATAAGAAGTACACGGAAAGGTGCATACGCCTTAGAAACTCTACAAGGAAGAGAATTTCCGCAGACCTTCAATGCCGCGGATTTGAAGAGGTACTACAGTTAAGACTAGTATGTCAATTTAGGTTTAGGTCAATGTTATATTAAAATTTTGATGTATAATTTCTGTAAGGGGTACTCTTTTTCCTTCATGGGTTTTATCCCTAAGGAGGGTTTTACCATGAAGGTTTTAACGAGGCCCCAGGTTTTGTAACCTAAGCATATAATGAATAAGAACAAGAATTTGTCAAATTTTAAGATTTCAGTTGCAGACATTCAGTAACTATGAGCCAACAAGCGTTCGAAAGGATCAGAGATCCCAAATTGGGCGACATGCACCAATGACGTGGTCACATGCCTTGAAATACTTCAAAAGGATCAAAGATCCCAAATAGGGCGTCACGCCCCAAAGATATGGCCACATGCCTGGAAGTATTTCACAAGGGTCAAAGACCCCAACTAGGGTGACGTGCCCCAACGATATGGCCACTGAAATATTTCAATAGGGTCAAAGACCCCAACTAAGGCGACACGCCCCAATGGTATGGCCACACGCCTTGAAATATTTCAACAGGGTCAAAGACCTCAACTAGGGCGACATGCCCCAACGATATGGCCACAGGCCTTGAAATATTTCAACAGGGTCAAAGACCCCAACAAGGGCGATACGCCCCAACGATATGGCCACAGGCCTTGAAATATTTCAATAGGGTCAAAGACCCCAACTAGGGAGACATGCCGCAATCATATGGTCACAGGCCTTGAAGTATTTTCAAAGGATCATTAATCCCAATTAGGGTGACATGCCGTACAAGGGCGACAGGCTATACAATGGCGACATGCCCCAATTACCGGTCACATATTCATGCAAGTTAACAATAGTGACATCTTTGAAGACAATGATAAATGGAGAAGCATAAATTGCAATAGAGATATAAAAGAGGCAAGAAGTACAACATTGCAAAACAGAAGAAGGCTAAGATATAGATGAAATGTTCACAAAAAAATAAAGCTAAATGTTATAAAAGTAAACTTCAAGGGTTAGCGGGAGTAGGAGGAGCCTCGGTGGGAACGACTTCACCATCTTCGGCCGGTGCTGGAGAGATGGACTGATGAGCATGGGTCAAAAGCCTCCAACTCGGGATCTTTGAGGTCCACAGTGGTAGGAGGATCGGTGTTGTAATCCAATAGCTTAACACCCTTGATGCCATGAAGTGGGTGTATCCCCTTGTAAGAAAGTTGTACCTCGGGATTCAAAAACTCCACTTGTTTTAAACAACTGGAGAATGCCATATATGCCCCATTGGAGATCAGTTGGGCTTGTTCTCGAATCTCGGCTTTCAATTTGTCATTTTCAGCCTCCAATGTAGCCTTGTCTGCTGTCTGCGGATCCCGGGTACGAGACAAGTGGGAATTCTTTAAACGAAGGGCGGCCACTTCTTCTTAAGCCTTAGTATAAGCGACCTGAACCTCCTTCTTGTTGAAGTTGGAAGTCGCTATAGAAATCTCTTCGCGAAGGGTGGCTTTGGAGGCTTTTAGAGCGTCCCGCTCTTTGGTGAGAGCATGGATTTGCTTCTCGGTGGAAGCCTTGGTCGCTAGCAGTCGCTGCTCCAAGTCGAGTGAAGGGTTAGGCTTTTCCAGCTCACTATGGAAAAAGCTCAGCAACGCCAGTTGGCGAGTCATCCCGTCTATACTCTCCGCAGTTCACAGATGAGAAACCATGAGAGCTATTTAATTCTAAGTAGAGTCACCGGTTGTATACCTTGAGGACAGGTCGGGGAGTTCGTTGAAGAAATTCCCGTGATGAAAAGAGATGATGGGAGCCTTGAAGTTTGACCATCGAGAAGAGGAGGAAGGATCCGCACCAAAAGTGGACTTTGGAACAAAAAAAATCAAAGACATTGAAGACATGAGAACCCGATGTCGTACATATTAAGACATAGTGAAAGAATTGGTACGAGGTGAAAACCAACCTCTAAGTCGGTTATGAGAACGACTGATGGGTTCCATGTCCTCCTCGTCAGAAATAGCAATCTCCTATCGTTGGACCGAGTCAGAGATATATGTGGACGGGTTGGTTGTTTAAGCCTGGTTGCGAAGAACAATCTTCTTCTTCCAGGTATCCCGAGTCTCTGAGAGAGAGGTGACAACAGCACCAGCAGCAGCGGGGCCTGGGTCTCCTGGGGAATGAGCTCCATGATCGGTGAGCAACTCACACTCCAAGTTTTCAGCAGGAGTCTCTTTCCGGGGTTTCTTCGTCATGGCTCCCTTCTTCTTAATCATTTGGGCATATCCAGACATGATAGCACCTGTAAAGATAGAATTGACATCATGGTCAATATGACATAGCTTATAGAAGTAGTTATGATTATTTTAAGCATCAAGTAATAACATCATTAATACAAAAAAAATAACAAAGAGACAAGGACGACATTACCCACGGTGTCAACACAACTTATGCAATGACTCCGAATCATGTCCTTGCACTTCACGAGGCAATATTTCTTGGTGAACTCGCGATGTTCAGTGATTACGGTAAGGTCAGAATCAAGTAGTGAATGTTGATCTGTTACGAAGGTCTCTTGCAGGTAGTGGTCATATGTCCAGTAAAGGGGGAACAAAGGTGACCCATCAGGGCGTGTCTAGAATGGATATTCCTCCCTGACGTACGAGACCTTGAAATAAGAATCTTTGAAAGGAGGAAAGGAGTCATCGAAAAGCTTAAAAAACTCATGGTCTTTCCCTTGGCGAAACGAGATGAAGCCAAAATCGCAAAGGTGGTAGGGCATGAAGAGATACATGAAGAGATTGCTAGAAAGCTCCCAATTGTTGGCCCAACATAAAATCTCGAAGGCATTAATAAACCCCTAAGCATTTGGATGGAGTTATGAGGGTGCAACTTCAAGTCAGTTGAGGATCTCCACTTGGAAATCGGAAAAAGGAAAATGGAGCCGAATGTCGCGAAAAAGGCATTCATAGAGCATCAACAAATTCGACGCTCCTCTTCGGGGGCAAGAACCAATGCGCTCGTTGGGGTCAACTCGCTCAGCTTTGTAAAGAGTGACAGGAGCGGAAGGAACAACTTCCTGTGGTGTAGCCCCGGGGAAGAGCATGGCCGCCCTGAATTCAATTTCTGCGACATGGAACTTCAATGTCGAAGTCAGCCGCGAGACAATTTGAAGGATGTCGTGATCGATCCAATACATTCTATGTCATATTGTGTTAGAAGGGCTTTCATTAAACGGGCATTAGAATAATTGAATTTAATTCTTTTATGTTTTTGAAAATAAGAAAGTAAGGTTTTAAATTTTAAAATATTCAATGTTTCTCGGTCTGGTGTGCTGCTTATTATATGCTGATGAGTTCAGATAAGCTGCATATGCTAGCGGTTGGATAATTTGCCTTTTTCCTAGTCTGCCTATTAGTTATTTGTTTTTACTTATTTTACTTTATGTTTATCTTAATAGTTATTCATAAATCTTATCATCTCTCTAGTATAAACAAGGAACACAATAATGTTTGAGACATGAAAAAAGAATAAACATTTTATCACTGTTTTCTTGTTGAGCTGCAACAGGTTATTACCCCTTCCCTTCAAGATCTATGACTGACTTGGGAACATAAAATTGACTTGTTCATCTAATCAATATCCATATGTATGAGTTTATGGTTTGCTTATTGTCTTCATTTTTCATTTGTGAGTCTGTGTGTAACCTAATTGAGCCTTTGGTTAGCCACTTCCCCTTTGGGGATTCCGGGCATATTTTATTCGATTGCTGGGAGAAAAATAGATCACAAATATATATGTAGGTTTTCATAACTTTGTAAATATAATTTGCAAGTGCAAACTAATAGATTCACATGATTTTCAACCGCTTCCTTCATGTTTTTTTTTAAAAGAAATTATGTTTTATGAATAGTATATTATTTTGCACACACTTATTAGTTTGAAGTTGTTGTACTTTGAGATGGATTGTTGCTGGTATTCATGAATCATGCCAATTTGGTTTAGTGGCATTATCTCAATATTGAGTGGCTGATATGTTAAGTCGTGCCTCTGTGCATCTGTAAATAAGAGGAATATCTAATGCATTAGGCTTCCATCATTGTGTGGTTCTCATTTGTCTTGGAAAATAAATTGCTTCCTAATTAATAACAATGATTACAATTACCACATATGGTAATTAATTAGATTTGGTGATCCAACTATTAGGTTTGTTTCTATCATCATATTTTCATTACTGTAGTCCTAGTCAATGTTTGACACGTGAATAGATCACAAAGTGGAATCGATTAGGATATTTTCTCTTGTTATGTTCCCTTTGATTTTACTCCTTTTCAAGGGAGCAAAATATTTTACCTTTTAAGTTTTAACCCCGTATTAACATGCTTGTTTATGTTCTTTCATTAAAATATACTGAACAAATAATAGAATCTACATAAAGTAAATGCTACTAACTACCGTAGTTATAAGTTATCAACATTGAGAATGTATAATTGATAAAGTTGATCAAATGTTGTTTCTTTTCCTTTTGTGCATCATATTTGTGTGATAATTTTATGGTTCAAAGCGGATAAAACTAGAAAACCTTTGAATCCATTCACATTTTATATAGTAACTAGAAAAGATTTCCCGCCTCCCTCTCTATCTATATATATATATAGGGAGCATATGGAGAGCATACATTATTGTGAGATGTGAAAAGAGTGAATCTCGACAATTGGATCTCATCATGAATGGTTGAGATTGAATATTAAAAAGTCATGTGACATTTTTAAAAGCTTACGTGAATTTTTTAAAATCCTTGTTTTTAATCTATATTTGCTTAGTTTGTAATCTTTTAACTATATGATCTCCTAGAAAGATAGTGATTTTGGTGACAATAGTCTCATAGGAACAACTCCAATTTTGATATTTGTCATACCATTTATAGCAAACTTTTAGTTTAAACAATGCAGAAGATACTACCAGGAAATTGACACTAATATCATTGCAAGAATGCAGAAGATACTACCAGGAAGAAGTAATAAATATAACAATGTTTCTACAAGTCCAGCTATCCTGGAATGTCACAATTTCTCCAAAAAACCTGCAACCAGAGGGTTTGATGCTTCAGCGGGCAATCATCATCCGCCTTTTCAATGACTTTGTTGTGAAGAAGGCAACAAAAGATGAGGGGATACTTTCTTGCAGTGACCACACTGGAGAAAACCGGAGAAGGAAAAATCGAGCAACTCACTGGAGATGTGCTCTTCCCGGTTGTTTTTATTGCCATTACCTTCAAGATTTTCAAGGGTGAGATATTAGAGGGCGTTGTCCACAAAGTTCTAAAGCATGGGGTTTTCATGAGATGTGGTCCAATTGAGAATATCATTCTCTCAAATTTTAAGATGCCTGATTACGTTTATGTTCCCGGTGAAAACCCATGCTTCATGAGTGACAAGATGTCCAAGATTGGAAAAGATGTCAGGGTTCGCTTTGTAGTGATTGCTACAAATTGGATGGAGGCATATAAGGAATTTCAAGCATTGGTCAGCTTGGAAGGCGATTATCTTGGACCAGTTATGACTCCTGATATTTAACTGCATTTTGTCCTAGTTTTTTATGTTGTTGGTGAGGAAAGACTCATTTAGCTGCAGGGTTTAGACTTTTCTCTTTTTTGGTACAAATCATGGAACCTATTTACCAAATTTATGCAATGTCATTTAGTGTGTGAAAGTTTCTTCTCATCTTTAGTCTTCTCATCATGTCCAAGTTTCTTCTTCTTGTTTGTTTTCATTTCAAGTTTCAAGTCATCTTATTTATGTATTCTTTTATAGGCGAAAGTGCATCTACTAGGATTTGAACTGAGGAGCTGCTACTCAAGATAGCACTCGATAGCCACTAAACCAACAAGTTGAATGTCATAGTACATAAGAATCTTCACAAAGTTTGAAATTCATGTAGTTTTGATTCGCATAGGAACATAAACTGCATTTTGCCTTGTCTTTAGCTGTAGATGAAAATTTTGCAATGTGTAAAGGAGTTTAATGGCTATCTTGCCATTCTTTATTTGAATTAGCATATTGATCAAAATCTGTAATATGAGAAAGAAATGGATTAAGTTTCATTTTTAAGTGATAAAATTACGTGTAATAAGTATGTATTACTACAAGATACATGTGAAATAAGTATGTACATATGCACTTGTGTGACTGTAAGAAGCTTTAATATTGTCTCCCTTTTTTAATGAAGGGTATGGAAAGTAATATGACCATGTGCAAACTAGTGAGCATCCCTACCTTTGGAGGCTGCAAGAGCTGCTATACTCCAGCCAAAAAAACATCCTTGGCCATCCGTAGTTGAGGGAGTCTAACAACATAATGCAGTCAAAGCCTACCACACCCGTTGTATTCTTTGGCTGCGTGCCTTGAAACCCAAACCTTGCTATCAAAATAGACTGAAAATGTCTCTTCTTGCTACATTCATAGCTTCAGCCACCTTTATGCCACAGGGCACCGTGCTCTACAGGCATCCTTTCCCGATACTATCCCACACTAAGCTGCAACCAAGTTAATCATAATCATGTGAGGGCGTGAGTCATGGAAAAGGGGCACAAATGAGACTAATTAAAAGGAAAACCTTTGACACATTATTTAGCACTTGGATCAATGGAACATTTTCTACCTTCCCTTTATTTTTTCTTGGGTTGTTTTCTCTTTTCCCCGTTCATTCATTGCAAATGAGCTAGTAAGGAGAAAAAAACTAGGTAGGACTAACTCCCTAAATTATTTTTCTTCATATTTTTCTCTTTTTCATTTTTTCTTGCTCAATCACATAAACACCAAGTTAATAGAAGTGTTTTAGAATGTCAAATAGTTAAGTTGGTAAGTCAAGGTCTTCATAGATATACTAAATTTGTACCTATTCAAACATTCAATTTAGGATGGATGTTTGAGTTATTACTTGTCTTTTAGAACTGGGTACATATAAATTTTGTGTAAGTGTTTTTTGAGTTTAAATACATACCGTATCTTAGAACAGGTCCCTTCATCCGATGATTTTAGGTAAAGTAAATCAAATCACTTAATAATTTGTAGACTGAGCTCTCTTTTGATTTTAGGAGGAAAATAGCAATTTTTCCTAAAACTTCAACACTTTTAGCTTTTAATATCATAAGTGTTTTTCAACTGTTCATCTATTCCAAAATATAAATGAAAAAAAATTTAATACCAACCATCCAATTATCATTAATAGTTGAGATTTAATTTAAGCAAAATAATCTCAACCATTTATCTATGGTTGCGTAGTTAAAATTAACTCATCTCATCTTTCGTTCTCTCACTAGATATATCCTTATATAATTTTATTAGAAATATTTTAACAATTATCAATAGATTGTTTCATGGTAATAAGAATATAAATTCAACTAAACAATATATATTTTTCTTTTATAAAAATTAATAAAACTAATAAAATGCTTGAATAATGATTAATACTATTTTAATGTATTAAACACTAATTGAAAAAAAAGTTAAAATCTAATTAAAGGTAAACAATGTCAATAAGTGCATAATATTTTTCTTTTTGTTAAACAAAATGGTAGAAAAGAGTGGCACCTCCAAGCCAAACGTTATCAAGCATCATTGTTGGGATTGAGAATCTAAATAGTAGATATGAGTGACTCATTAGACTGATTCAAATATGGCACATTCGAAATAGGTCAACTCAAAGCCACCCACCAAACAAAAATCTACCAAGGGTCAATAAAACTTCAAGGAAGTGATATGCACAAAAAAGACTTTGACTTTAGGGGACTTTGATATCAGGAATGTCATTTCCCGGAAACTCATTTAACATTATAACTTATCCATATTTATTAGAAGATTTAAGCAACGTTTCTGGATATGTTTTTTCATAGTTATCACTTATTCAAAAAACACTTATCCGAAAAAGTAGCTAAAGTTCATTCTTATGCCAAACACCCCCTTAAAGCATTTGAGCTCATCATTCATCACAGATGAAGTTTTTAACTTGAATCTTGAGAAATAATTTTTCAAAAAGAAAAAACACAATGCGCATCTAATAGTTGTATGAAGATGTAGGTGGTAAAGCGAATAGAAAGTAGGGAGCGTTTAGGGTGATGACAAAAAAAAATGTCACCACTAGTGCTCCTGTTAATAGTATGAGTCGGATTTAATTATTTTATATTTAACAGTTAGGATGAAGACTGGGTGCTTGAATTTCATAAATTCAATATTAAATGTTATCATATCATATCATATATTTACTAACTTGCCTTGCATTGAGAACACTCTTGAAAAGGTAGATTATCAAATATTTACTAACTATCCACTGCATTGAGAACACGCTTGAATTCTAAATGAAAGCCAAATTCCTAAAAGCAGATTTGTTCCCTTAAAACTAGATCTATGTTTCCTTGCTCCGCGCACAGGAGAGACTAGAGAAGAGTCTGTGAACCAAAACATCTCAAAAATTGAAGAAGAGGCACGAATATGTATTTTCCTTTTCTCTTTTATCTTTTTGGAAATTTAATTTTATTTCCTCCATAACCCATAACCTTTGCATAGATCGATTACAAAATGTTGTTTTCATCTAAAACTTAAACTGTCTTTATATTCTCACCCCATCTCTTTTTCCTTTTCTTTTCACTCTATTTGGTAGTTGAAGAGTGGGATTTTATTTGGGTTTAGGTGGAAATTTATATTGCCATAGTTTAATTTGGACATAGTTGGGGATTTGGTTGAAGAAGCTCTTGTTCATTTATGCTTTTGATTTCTGCTGCTACGTGCTTCTGATTTTGTTTTTTTTCCTATATTTTTCCGGAGAAAACAAATGGGCAAATGAAAGAAGAGAGGGGATAAAACGGGAAATGCTGCACTTTTAATCTTCACAAACGAAGCACACATAAATTGAAATCCCTATTTGTTTTGTAATATTATGCAATAACACTGGAACAATACAAACCTTCACAAGCATAAAGTGTGGAGAAAATGTCAAACTACATAACAAAGAGAATTCAACAATTGTAAGTGCATTGCTGCAATTGATATGATTTTGTGTCGGTTGAAGATGAATAAGAGGAGGAGATGATATGGCTACCAAGTTTGTGATGATGATGTTACTAAGAGAGAATGATAAAGCTACTAGTTGTTAACAATTCAACATACTCCTATCTTTAGTTATTTTTAGTTGCGAACAACGGGAGGCATGGACCTTATTTTTCTTTGGAAAAAAAATATAATTTGAGAGACTAATAAACTGAGTTATACCCTGATAAACTTCATAAAACTTCACACGCAACAACATATACAAAAAAACTATAAAACAAAATAAAAATGAATATTAATTTAATTTAACTTTAAAATAATAATGTTAAAAGTTAATACTATTAAAATTGCATGCAATAAGAATTATATTATGAGTTTTTATTTTATTTTGCATAAAACAAACTTATTTATCAAGGCTATATTATCTAAATACTTAATAGCAAATATTTAAAACTTATTGTTACCTGAAAAACCAATTGCAACAGGTAATCATTCGGTCTACACCGGTTGTCCAAGACTCACGGTCCCCACCCTAAACACTCCCACTACACATAAAAGAAAAGGATAAAAAGTTGAAACATGAGGATATATGCAGAGTTATAGCGTTATTGTGTTTACTTCACCATTTTTTCATTGGAGAATCCAATCATTTAAATGCTTAATTATGCATATCATTGTTCTACTTCAGTTATCTTTGTTATTATAGTCGTTATTATTTTTCATGCTTCTTCTTAAATCAGGAAACTTGTCCGATATAGGTTCGGAATAAGAATAAGTGTGCTAGCTACTTTGTATTATTATTTAAGGGAAGTGTCAAATATTCAAAGCTGAGACTTCTCCATAAAACCTCTTTGTGCTCCTTCAATATCATTCTGTTTTTACCTTTAACCGTTTTCCGTCTAAAACCATGTCGACAGATATTTTCTGTTACGGTTTCTGTTTCACCTTTTAGTTAAGTTTATGTTATTTCCTTTTGCCTATATAAGGATTGTATTACCTTTTTGTAATGTATGAGTTGTAAATACATAGATTACACTTTCAATACAATTCAGATGTTGAAGTTCACACAACTCTCTCTTCTTCTTCTTCGTTCAATTTCTTTTGTCTTAAGGCACAAGATGCAGAAAGGTTTACTGATAATGTTGCGTGAATATGGAAGTTAAACAAGCTAATATGGTATCAAGAGCTCCGGTTGCAGGCAATACTTTCGTCAATCCTTGAGTTCTTTTTTCGTTCTTTTCCTTTTCTCTTTTCTTTCTTGTAATTTTCTTTTTCTATTCTTGCTCTGTCATGGATCCTACATAAGATAAAATGACCAAGAATCAGATAGCAGGTCGTTTTAATCTATACTACGTACACCCGAGTGATAATGCGGGAGTGGCCATCATCTCTATCAATTTCAATGGAATCAATTACCACAAGTGGTCCCGCGCCATATTCCGATCTCTCAAGACGAAGAACAAGATTGCTTTCATCGATGGGTGCAAACCAAAACCTGATATCATTGAAGCTAACTACCAAGAGTGGGATCAATAAAATACCATGATATTGTCATGGATCACTGATTCTTTGGAAGATGATATTGCCAGCAGTGTGATGTGGATGGATACAGCCAAGGAAGTTTGGGATGAACTCAAGAAAAGGTATTGCCAAGGGGATGCTTTCCACATTTCTGACATACAAGAAGAGATATACGCTCTCAAACAAGGTGACATGAATATCACAACATATTTTACACACTTGAAAACTCTCTGGGAAAAGTTAAACAATTATAGACCTTTTCCCTCATGCAAGTGCAGGGTTCCTGCGACATGCTGTCTGTATTCAGAAATACAAAAAAACAACTGCGTAATTAGATTCCTAAAGGGACTAAATGAACAATACTCCAATGTGAGATCTCAGATTATGCTCATGGAACCTCTACCCTCCATAGACAAGGTTTTCTATCTCTTGATCCAACAAGAAATGCAAATGAATGCAACACCCGAAGATGTCAAAATGATGACTAATGTTACAAGATCAGGCCCCAGTAAAGGCAAGGGACGTGGTAGAGGAGGCAGAAATATCTGAGCATGAAGAAGTTACAATGGAAAAGGTCGTGGATCATGATTTTGTACCTTCTGTGAAAAAAGTGGCCACACAGAAGATGACTGCTACAAGAAGCATGGATGGACAAAGAAGAAAACAAGCAATGTCAATAATTACACAAGTGACAAGCAGGAGGACAATGAGGAATACACAGAGGCAGGAAGGAGGACAGCGAAGAGGCAACTCTTGGATTCACGACTGAACAAAGAAATTGATAGCCACAAGACAAATCAAGTGATCACTTCCAAATCAGATAAGAAAATCACAAGTATAGTATGTTCCATAAGAACTAATGGCAAGTCCCTAAACTGGATATTGGATACAAGAGCAACAGATCATGTCTGCAACCCCTTGGAAGCTTTCAACTCCTTCAAAAGGATCAAGGCCACCAATGGTAGCCTTCCTGATGGCAGCCATGTCTAAACTTCTATAGCTGGCACCATCATCTTTTCTGATACATTATTCTCAACTGATGTGTTGTTCATACCAACTTTCAAATTGAACCTTATTTCTATTTCGAAACTAGTTAGTAACTTATCTTGCAGAATCATTATTGATGAATCTGATTGCTTTATCCAAGACAAAGCTACTAAGAAGATGATCAGTGCTGCTGTCCTGGAAGGAGATTTATACACCCTGAACATCGATGAACAACATACAAAATACAAGAATTTTGCTAATAAATTCACCAAAGTTGATGAAAATGCTTGGCACCTCAGATTTGGACACACTTCACATGAAAAATTCAAGGTTCTGCAGAAGAAGTATGATTGTATTGAATCTCCTTCCAGGTTTTGCTAACTTTGAACCTTGTGACATATGTCAAGGTGGTTAAATGACATTTTTGGTCCCTTAACAATTTGCGCCAATTCACTTTGGTCACTTAACGTTTTTCTATCCGTTTTAGTCCCTTAACTTTTAATTTGGATTCAATTTGGTCCCTACCATTACATCTGTCAAGGTGGTTAATGGATCAAAAACACTCTCTGAAGGGACCAAATTGAATAAAAAATAAAAGTTCAGGGACTAAAAGGAATCAAAAAAAATTTAATGGACCAAACTGAATTGGTGCAAAGAGTTAAGGGACTAAAAATGTCAATTTGCCTTTTTGTAATGTAAGAGCTGTAAATACATAGATTACACTTTCAATACAATTCAGATGTTGAAGTTCACACAACTCTCTCTTCTTCTTCATTCAATTTCTTTTCAGTAGCTTAAGGCACAAGATGCAGAAAGGGTTACTAATAATGTTGCTTGAATATGGAAGTTAAACAAGCTAATAGGAAGATTAGGTCATCGATTAGGGGTTTGTTGCCACGGCTTAACTGCTTGCGTTCATGATTCAAACTCAATAATGCAACTTGAACTTGGACACAATGATTGACACTTAGTGTTATATTTTGGGATTTTCTCTTTGTTGTGGAATTTGCAATCCAGAATCAAATTACATGTGTCTCATTACTCTGTTTTCATATATAAAGACTCATTTCTGTAGTTGTTGAATGTTAAGTGAAATGCTGACTTAACTAGTTATATCTGTTGCGTCCTCTCTTTGTTTGTTGTCACATATTTACCTATTTGTTAGAGGAATTCTTAGTTGTTATTACCATTCATTATTATTCACGCGTTAGGCAAGGGGATTCCTATCGGATCATATCCTTTTTCAGCCTTTGAATGGTGGTGCAAGATCTCTGGTGTTCTTCTCTGATGGTGATGGTGGTACCTACGGGGACTTCGAAGCTCAAGTAAGTTCCACTTCTATGTGAGTTAAGAATCAAGAATAAAGCATACCTTTCTCCTTACCCTGCAACCTAAATTTATAGCCCTGCCAGTCTTTCACGTCAACCTCATCCATTCAGCACTCCTTTATATCTGGCGCAATTTTTGGATCTGTAACCATCGGACAACCAACCATGTGCTTATCCCATAATCCCAATGTATGTTGTCAACTCAGCAATCTCCCAACATGCAGACTTCTCAAGTTCACGACATGCCTGGTAAATAGCGGGATATCATGATGACCTTGTCCCGCGATACTCTCACGGGATAGGTCCATAAAAGTTGCCCCCAAGTCGATGAGCCCAAAAACACATGCGTATCCCATAAACCCAGTGTATCTTAGCGACTTAAGTTTTCCCAAGCCGATATCTTTTCATCTTCTTTGCGGTTCTCTTTCTGACATGTGTCATACGTTGATTGGTTCCTTCTTCCTTGTGGATGAGCCCATAATTTCGTTGTCTTTTTGATTTCGTGCTCATTTATTATGCTCTAAGCAGTTACTCTTGTGAAACCAAATTCCTCCTTCTCACTCCCTCTTATAAATACCGAAGAACTTCATTTCAAAAACTTCTTTTACCCGCTTTCTCACTTTCTCTACTTTCTTTGGATTTCTTCGAGTTTTCTTCTTTTTCTGGCCTACTTCCAGACCTTGCCTTCTTCCCATATTTTTATCCAGGTAATTTCCTACCCTCTTCCTTTTCCATTACCTGCTTTATTCTCGCTTTCTTGTCTTCTTCGTTTTCTTGTATATTCTTGATAGCTAAAAAGAGAGAAACCATAAGATAGAAGATTCTTGTTCGTTTAACCTACCTTCCTTCTATCAATGTCTATCCCAAAAAGAGCTTGCAATTTTCCCCTGCCGAAGAACTTTTTAGCAATGTTGGGTATTTTATAGACCCTCCATTTGGTCCTGAAATTATTGATGACATCAATCATCATTCTTCTAACCTCCCCCCTCCGTCCTCTCCTCAATCTTCAAATGAAGAACTCCTCTGAGGATTTTTCAGAGAACATTCCAGTAGTTAACTTTCCCAGGTCTTTCTCAAGAGCCCCTTCTTCTAATTCAATTGCCCCCAAGCGCCACAAGTTTGGTAGAACCCTTTTCAGATATTATACTTCATTTGAAAGCAGCGGAACGCTGTTACTTCCTGATTAAGTCTTCCTGCCCCACTTATTACATGTTCATCTTCCACTTCCAGTTCTTGAACCCCCACAAGTTTTGGTAGCGATGAAGCTAACCCTTTTTATGTTCCTTCTATGTCATTGGCAGAACCCGTGTCTGTGACTCACCAAGACCAAGCTCGTCACAGTCCAAGAAAGAAAAAAGGACATGCACGATGGCGGTTAATCATTGCCGAACTTGAAGGTGCTGAGGGAGAGAATCCTGTTCCGATCATAATTCCCGAACATCTTCGTGGAATCAGAGATATTCGACTAATGTACTGGATGAACTTTGATATCCTTCAAGTTCTCACTAGCCTCAACACCTACTTAAGATTCATGTCCCTGACCTATATTTTCGTGATTCCATGCACTTCCTTAGAGCTATCCCCACCAAAGATAGACTAGAGGGGCCAATCACCTTATACAAAATCGAGATAGCCTACCCTAATGAAAGAATAAGCTCCCATCCTAGGAAACATGCCCCAGATTTTCTTATGATATACGAGTGGTATTTAAGTTTTATAAAGCTTCGCTTCCCCTTTTCATGTTTCCAAATAGAAATCTTTGAACTAACTTAGTGTCGCGCCCTCTCAACTACACTCGAATGCATGGGTCTTTATCAATGCTTTCAATTTTTTCTACTAGGCCAAAAACTGGGATGGCTCTAGCAACTTGTTTCTCTTCTTTTTTGCTCCCTACCACACAGACGAATTTCGCTTTATCTCGTTTTGTCAACGAAAAGTTCATGCATTTTTCCAACTCTTCGAAGATTCTTTTCCCCACTGTCAGAGATGCCTATTTCAAAATCTCATACCAAGGAGCTGAGAAACCATGATAGAAAGGGCCTAACCAAAACAACTTATTTCCTCTCTATTTGAAGAAGGAGCATTATTTGTAGGACTCTGAATACTTCATTAACAACCAAGCCTCACTTCTTGAATCAAATTATGCGGTTATAAGTGCTCGATCTATGTGACTTAACCACCTAACATGGTGTTTTTAAATGTAAAGATTTTATTAAAAGTCGCGAAATAGGCCGAAAAGAAATATTGGGTACTATACGATGCTCCAAAGATACTTATTAGATTTGTCTAATTTCACATACGCGCCTTTCTTTCTCACTATTTCCCATGAACTTACCATGTCATGGCTTTTTGAGATAAGATCATGACCAACTATGCCACTCTCCTAACCAAAGGCGCCAGCATGAAGAAGAAAGGAACAAAGGAAACTCTAGCTGAAAGCCTTACTCGTGAGGTATCCACCAACCATGATCAAGCTCCGCCGGCTCAAACTCACATCGAGACCAGAGCTATGGCATAACATCGCCAAACTTCGAGTCCTCAACCCTTGTTTATTGGTGATGGTAGCTACGCAGGTGGAACAAAAGATATTGCCTCATATGATGACAGGCAACCAATCGGAAAACCATTGAAGCGTTCTCGCGGTTTGTTATTTTTAGATTCCCTTGCTTTTCTTTTTTTATAAATTTAACTTGTCCATTTTCCTGATACATTGTTCTCGTTATTTAGCTTAAATGTAGGCGACCTCATCACCCCAAGAGCCTCAATCCCAATGGGAGAATATCCATGTACCCACTATCTCCTTTCCTAAGGGGGAAATTTTTAAGGGTTTACCTCATCAATGGTTGAATGTATCCTTTATAACATAGTTTCCTTCTTTCATTAACGCTCGAGATTAACTCACATTTGTATTTCCTTAAATCTCTAACTCATTTTCCCCTTTCCAGGACAACATTGCAGAATCTCTTTGTTGGATGGGTCGTCAATCTACCCTTTTGAAACACTTCCATGATGAGATGGACAATCCCAACGAAGTTGCCGAGCTTGAGAAGAAAATGCAAGTCAACAAAAATTTTATGAAAAGAAAATAGACTCCCATGGAAAGAAAGGTGACCGACTGACTAAAGAACAAGACGAGCTCAGGGTTGCCAACACCGCCCTCAAGTCCAACCTAAGTATAGTAATTGTGAGACTCTTCAAGCCGAGCATGCAAAGCTTGCCCATGTAAAGAAAGATCTCATGATCCAACTGGAGAATGTCAAGAAAAATGCAAAAGCCTTACGGGATGAAAAGAATGCTCTCACGCTAACTCGAAATCAGCTTGTGGCTTAAAAATAGATATTGGAAGTCGAGAAGCAAAAACTTGAAGCAACTATAGATAAGAAAAATAAGTTTTTCTCCAATGGCTCCTTAATAGCGTTTACTAGTTGTCTCTGCCAAGTTGAGCTCCTGAATCCGTGTACAACTTTCATACAAAGCAATCCATCCCTTGCACAAAGTCGTGGACTGGAAGCTCGTCGACTATAGTACTAACGCCCCATCTCTGGTGGATCTGAACAATCCGCACATGGAGCCATATGACCCCAGCATTCCTTTCTATCTATCCCTCCGGAACTAATCGAAGATGATGGTCCTATTGCTATGAGCGCTGAAGCAAATCAGGACAAACAAACTACCACTTAACTGCTTTTTCACTTTGGTCTTGATATTTTCACAATAACTCCTTTTTTACATAGACAGTGTTAAATCTAATTTTATATTGTTGAAGTTTTGTCATAAATAGTTATGCCTTTCCTACTCTTCTATTTTAGTTTAGGGTACTTTACCTTATGATAGGATCTTTGATCATTAAATGAGGTATTTGACCTTCTGCTTGGGGTATGTTACCCTATTATGGGATCATTTATCCATAATTGAGGCCTTTGATCTTTTGCTTGGGGTATTTTACTCTATTATGGGATCATTGATCCTTAACTGAGGTCCTTGACCTTATGCTTGGGGTATTTTACTCTGGTTTGGTATCATTGATCCTTATCGCGACACGATCACGTCACATTATTTCCTTTGTATGCCTGTTTTCAAACTTGAATTTATATTCATAATATTGACGTTACAAAATATGGGGCCTCATTAAAACCTCGGCGGTAAAACCCTCCTTAGGAATAAAATCAGCCCAGGAAAAAAAGTACCCTTTGAATGCCTTCCATATACAAAAATTTCACTCAAAAACATTAAATACTAGTATACAACCACAAAAATTAAAACTAATTTTAGTATCTCCACAGATCCGCAGCTTTGAAAGTTCTTTGCAAATCTCTACCTAGCAAACTTTCTAGTGCATATGCTCCCTTCTGCATAGTTCTAGTAACCCAATATGGGCCTTCCCAATCCGTGGCTAATTTTCCATCCGTGGCATTCTTTTGGCCAATACTAGCCCTTCTCATGACTATGTCGTTAACCACAAAGTCGCGCTTTACGACCCTCGCGTTATATCTTTATGCAACTCATTTTTTTCGCAACATCTCCCTCACTCTAGCCCTCTCACAAGTTTCATCGATCGTGTTGAAATCTTCTTTCAAGAGACTTCCATTAACTGGGCTTGTATATATTACCCTCCACAAAGGTTCACCAATTTCCATCATGATTACCACATCAACTACGTATAATAGAAGAAAGGAAGTCTCCCCAATAGAACTTTGGGGTGTCATGAGATAACTCCACAAGACTTCATAAAGATTTTCAGGCCAATTCCCCTTAGTGTCCGCTAATCTTTTCTTTAAACCATTGAGGATTATTTTATTCGCAGCTTCAGCCTGAACATTCATTTGTGGTATTCTACACTTGGAAACTTATGTCTAATTCACAAACCCTCCACCAATTCTATGAAATGTCTATTAGTGAACTGAAGACATTGTCGGTGACAATTTCTGCAGGTATACCAAACTGGCATATGATTGTTTTGAAAGTGAAAGCTTGGATTCTTGCCGAAGTGATTGTAGCCAAAGGCTATGTCTCTATCCATTTCGTGAAGTAATCTATTGTTACCACCAAGAACTTCAGTTGGCCTGGAGCTCAGGAGAAAGCTCCGAACATATCAATGTCCCAATTATGAAACGACCAAGGAGCACATGCAGCACTTTTGGCAGTAAGTGAGGGATGGGGGCATGCTCCTGACATCATTCACACTTCTTGACATGCTTTTTTGCATCTTCCTGCATAGTGGGCAAAAATTATCCCGCCCTTAAAGCCTTCCTTGTTAGGGCTTCACTTTGACATGATGCCCACAACTTCTCTCGTGAATTTAAGTTAATACATACCACACTTGAGAGGGTCCTATGCACTTCAACAGTGGTATCAAAACCCCTCTCTTGAAAAGATGTCCCTCAAACACTGTGTATCTAGTAGCTTTCTTTAATAATTGTTTTGCCTCCTTCTCATCGTCTGGGACCACTCCTTTGTTGATGTAATCAATCAGGGGAGTCCTCCAATCTGATTCCACTTGCAAAGTTAAACTCAAAATAAGAACAAACTTTTCCACCACAATGATAATGAGAGGCTTTCTTCATGCTCGCCAATTTAGATAAGAGATCAACCTTGCTATTTTCTTCTCTTGGAATATGCTTTATCTTAAACTTTGACAGGTCGAGCAATGAATCTTTGACTTCTGTTAGATACTTTTGTAGCATTGGTTCCTTTGCCTAATAATTCCCCCGGATTTGTGAAACTACCAGTTGTGAATTCGAGTATATCATGATCACTGAAGCCCCCAACTCCTTTGACATCCTTATCCCAGCCAAACAAGCTTCTTACTATGCCTGATTATTTGAAGTTGGAAATTCAAATATCAATGGGTACTCATTTGACACTCCCTAATTATTTTTAATAATCACCCTTGCTCGACAACCCTTGGCGTTCGAGGGGCCATCCACATAAATCGTCCACTCCCCGTCATTTCGAGCAATTTTAAAGTCTCGAACTCGATTTTTTCAAGAGCGCCCTTATGATCGATGAACCCAATCATGAAAACTTTATTACCTTAAAAAAAAGAATTTAACCAAAAAAACTGAATTTGGGAAGTTTGAGTTCAGACAACAAGTTAAACACTCAAATGAGACTGTGAACCATTTGACCAACGCCAAACACCAAACCTTTTGATCAACGCTAAATGCCAAACCGTTTGACCAACATCAAACACTTTGTTATTTTTATATTATCTCTATATGGAGATAAATTGTTCACTATTTTCTCGATGAGGATTATCCAGCGACAACCTCAAAATAGATTGTTTAAAGATAAATTAAATTATCCCAAAGGTAATATTTAAGATTTATCTTAAAAAAAAATTATCCCACGATAACCACAAAATAGATTCTTCAAAATTTTAATTAAATCAGATTAAACTAAATATTTGATCAAATTGAAACAAATCTTATCAACCAATCAAATCTCGATATATGTTAGTTATCCCATGATAACCACAAATATTATTTTCTTAAAGATTTGATCAAATTAAATTAAACCAAATATTTACTTAAAACAAATCTTATCAAAATAATCAAACCTCAATATTTAATCATAATTGCGTAAATCAAAATTATTATAAATATCATTTTCCAACAAAAAAACAAACTCACAATTGAGATTTGAGTTTTCATCTAACGTAGCAGGTATAATTGGGAGATCAAACCGAAGCAACAAATCCTTTTATTTTTATTATTATTATTATTTGTTTATTATTATTATTATATCCAAAATATAAATAAAATCTTGAATATATCATCAATTTAATTTGTTTGAAACAGAAATTAGAATAAATTCATGCGCAATCCAGTATGTATAATTGAATCTATAACTTTTTAAAAAATCACTAAATTATTTACTTGATCGCAATTCATTTATGATTCACGAAAAAAACTAGGTACAGCTCTAGAGTCAATAATCATCCAAATTAATCAATTAGTTTAAACTAAATGTATATGCATTTGAATACCAAATTGATGTCGACAAACATTGGCCCTGTTATGTTACAATTCCATTCAATATTCAAAAAAATAATAATATCCACCATGTAAATGAATATGAGACTCTAATACTAATATCATGCTTTCCAATTAAATAGATTCAAGGTACACTATTGAACACATAAATTAAACTCGACAATTACACATATTGCACAAAATCAAAACCAGATATACAATCGACATGGAACTGAATGTGAATTTCTATTAATCTTATGAAATCAACTAATTAGGCAATAAAATAATCATCAAAACTATATTCTCAAATCAATTTGATGATATGACACAGCTCTGATACCAATTGAAGGAACATACATTCTAATCGTTATGAACGGAGACCCGTTGGACCGGCATCTTACCTGAATAGATTCGAGAGAGATGAGCGGAAGCATACTCAATATCCATGTCGGTAGTAGAGAGGTGTGATTGTCAATGTAGCGGAAAGAACTTGATCACGATCTCTGTATAGTGTTGGAGTTAGAGTTTTATGACAGTAGACACAACTTCTCACCGATGGGTACCGAATGCTCTTAATCTTGGTTGCGACACTGAATAGATCAAGCATCTCTTTTGGAATCATAAGCTAATGCTTATATAGTGTGTCACTGTCAAGGACCATGTCCATTATAACCCCAATGGACTATGACTACTTACCAGCCCATCAAGGCGAGTAGTCATGCCTCCTGAGCTTTGCGCTTACATTGCAGCCCACTACACTTAGTTACCATTAGTCCTTTAGTAACTTACTGACGATAAGAGTAAGAGTCTCAGATGTATAATCTAATCACGTTTGGGCTGTATACTTTATGTTGGTTTAATGACAAGTCACCTTAGCGCAACAAATGCGTCAATGTGTCCCTATGCGCACATGCCTAAACACTTATCTAAGAGACAATAGTCCCAACATTTTAAAAAGACAAGATCTTGATTAGTTGCATAGATCTGGATTTAAGTGCAAATCAGCGCTATCTTTTGCATCCATCGGAGATGGAGAAAAAGTTTCCAGGCAAGGAGTTGGCCGCTACACGAGATGAGGCGGTGCCCAGGAAGATGCCTTCAACTAAGACTAAGGTCACTAAGGTCACTATGGTATTTGTATACGTAATTTGGGAAAAAGGTGGAAGCTTTTGTGTTTTTCAATATCGACCTTACAGAAAAGTATGGTGGCGAATGCTCCACCGTTCTTCACGCACAACACTAGTCCAGATCCCGATCCATTGCTCTAGAGTCTAGATATGTTGTTCTCCCTCTCTCTCTTCGCGTTTGAGTTGAATGACACCTTGTGGTTCAAGATCTGCCATTCTCTCTGTCTCTTTCATTTGCCCGTGAAGATTTTGCGTGTATCTCCGGGCTCAAGCGGTGGGTTTGGTGAGCTTCTCATGACGGAGATGGTGGTGGCGTGTTGTTGGAAAAAGAGTGATTATTGTAGTTGTTTCATTTATTTTTCCTTTTTCGATACAGATATTATCATAGTTTTTTGTTGTTTGAATTTTTTGTAAATAAATGTTGTATGAATCTAGATCTTACATCTATTATGAAAAACATGTGTTTCAGATTTATATTAATGTTAAGGTAGCTTTTACCAAAAGTAACTTATACTACTTGTGTATCATACCCCATTTATTTTAACTTGTTATAGCCAGTTTTAATGACAAAAAAAAAAGACAACCAGTCATCTTGGCCACCCTTTCCCCTCCCTGCCTCCTCCATTTCCGACCACCTCCTCTCCGTCTCCGTCTGTCACCTCCGCTCTCTCCACCGCGCCAACGCCGCTACCTCTGAAACTTTTCCTTCCACGCCAACCACCACTCCTTTCACGCTAACCACTACCGCTTCCACCGAAACTGCCACCGCCACCACCGAAAGGACAGATCTGATTCTTCCGACTCCAAATCACAAATCTCCTCCTTCCTTCGTCGCCACACCCTCCTCCTCCTCCTTCCTCCGCCACCCCCACCCACCCCATCACCGCTTCTTTTGTCGCTGATTCGCCACTGCTACCGGTCACTTGATTCTCTCTCCTCCCCTTGGTCGCCCCTCCCTTCCCTGCTCTTTATCCGGCGATTCGAAAACAGAGTAGAGCAAGAACCCCAACATCGTCGTTCATCATCACAACCATCCATCGTTTGCCGGTGTTCATGTACTTCACGCATTCACCACTCAAGCACTCAAGGTCAAATATCTATTTCAACCTTACAAGATCTGCAATGTCGTTCTTAACCACAACATCGTCTGCCATTCTTATCTCTCTCTGTATCAAATTCCCACTGCCATTTTTAATTTTCTTGCACTTGCATTTTTAATTTCGTTTCTGGATGTTCGTTTGAGGATTTACCATTCTTAACAATTTTTCAGAATGTTTATTTGATTTTCTTTTCTCGTTTTCTTTACTCTCTACTATGGATCTTTCGCTGAATTCTGAGTCATCATCCAATTTTTGAGGTTGTTCTCCGGAGAGGGGTTGATTGCAGTGGTTGGTGGCAGTGCAGAGAGGTTAAGCGATTGGGAGAAGATAACCGGTTATGTCGGTAGTCTTAAAAAATCGCTATCGTTCAATATTTTATTAATAAATTTAATGATGGAGATTTTCTTGTGTGTCATACTACACAAAAATTCTTACTTATATTAAAGGGAACCTAATGTTAATTTTAATTTTTAGATATGAAAGTGTTGTGTCTCTATTTTTTATTTTAAATTCTAGTGTTTTTTTTTGTATGTACAAACTCATCTTTTTCGGTTTATGAACAAATTCACCCAAACCCCTGCGCTTCCACTTTTATCATAATAAATTTGGGTTTATTTTAAAATTTATGGTTTGGGGTAATTTTATGTTTGTGATTAATTTGAGGACCACACATTTAAATTTTCTAAAGTTAGTTGTAATTGGTTCAGCAACTTTCCAGTAATTAATTTGAGCCATTAGAATCATTTATATTATATCTAATGGCTAACAATCCATGGACCACTGGTGGTTCAAAAAGTGGTAGACCACCTTATCCAGACTCTCTTTATTATGTTGATTTGGCTTGGTTAGTCTTCGATCTGTCTTCGTGATTTCTCTATATTATTTTTAGAGTATTTCTTATACTCCTAGTTAATAATATGTGTTATGGACTAGATTTATGATAACCCGGCCTGCAACCATATGTCGTCATAAGGCATAAGATGTCACAACCCGCCTGTTATCCCGACCATCCAATGGGACATAAGACTGCTTGTAGGATACCTAGTGGACTCCGGATTGGGCCAAGATAACATATGACAGACCCACAATGATCTACGCTCAACCCTAATGCCCTCACTATAAATACACACGTAAACAAAGCATGCAAGGTACGTATTATTCTCATATATCACTTAATACCTAATTGAGGTACTAACTTGAGCGTTGGAGTCTCTGTAGGTGCCACACCATCGCCGTGGAGCTTGGACGCTGCATTCATCATTCACTGTAGGTGCCTCACTCGCATTC
The DNA here is from genome assembly GCA_037177725.1 of Cyamopsis tetragonoloba. Lineage (NCBI taxonomy): Eukaryota > Viridiplantae > Streptophyta > Magnoliopsida > Fabales > Fabaceae > Cyamopsis > Cyamopsis tetragonoloba. The sequence goes on along the minus strand of CM074125.1, from coordinate 31,925,229 downwards.
CCGCCGAAGACCTACACAGTATATCGACACCTTGGCCTTTTCACACTTGGGGGTTAGATCTTCTGGGACATTTCACTCCCGTAGTAGGTCAGTTAAAACATTTAATTGTTGCTGTTGATTATTAGACTAAATGGATTGAATTGGACCCTTTGGCTAGCATAGCTTCTATAAAAGTTCAGAACTTTGTTTTTCGTTAAATTATATGCCGTTTTGGTTTCCCGGTAGAGGTTATCTATGATAACGGGACCTAATTTACTGATAAAGAATTTCGAGAAATGCTAGCAGGGCTGCGTATCAAACAATACTTTGCTAGTGTGGAACATCCCCAATCCAATGGACAGGTGGAATCAGCCAACAAGGTCATCTTGACCGGCTTGAGAAAGCGGTTTGAAAAGGCAGGAGCCAATTGGACAGAGAATTTGTACTAAGTGCTTTGGAGCTATAGAACCACACCACATAGCACCACTTGGGAAACCCCTTTCAGAATGGTGTACGGGACTGATGCAGTCATCCCGGTGGAAATTGGCCAACCTTCATGGCGGGTCATGTATCCCCCCGAGAATAAGGAGCAACTACTTAGGGAAGACTCCGATCTGGTGGATGAAGTCCGGGAAATCGCCAGATTAAAGGAGTTATCAAGAAAGCAGCAGCTAGCACTGAGGTACAACTTGAAAGTGGATAAAAGAAAGTTCCAAACCGGTGATTTAGTCATGAGAAGAGCTAGCATTAGCAATCAAAATGATAGAGATGACAAATTCAAGGCCAATTGGGAAGGCCCATACCAGATCAAGAGTGCAACTACAAAAGGAGCATACCATCTGGGAACCTTGAAGGGAAAGGAGTTACCAAGGATGTTCAATGTCGCCGATCTACGACAGTATTACAGTTGAATAATTGTGTAACTTTGACATTGTAATAAGGGGTACTCTTTTTCCTGTAGCAGGTTTTATCCCTAAGGAGGGTTTTTCTACTGGAGGTTTTAACGAGGCCCCCACCAACAAATTTCATGCAATAAAAATTTGACTTTAACTATGATTATTTTCTATTTGTTGTTTTTTTTTCATTAATTACGGGAATCTTGATGATTTTGACATAAAACATCCCGGAAATTCATATACGACGAAGATCAAATCAAAAAGGATACTAAACTAAGTTCATCTGGGATAACGACATTAAACGACTTTCAAAGCCGAGGACCAAGGTCCCTTCAAAAGAAGGTGATAAAGGTCATGACGACATTAAACGGCTTTTAAAGCCGAGGACCAAGGTCCCTTCAAAAGAAGGTGATAAAGGTCATGATGACATTAAACGGATCTTAAAGCCGAGGACCAATACCCCTTCAAAAGAAGGACATAAAGGTCCTAACGACATCAAACGGCTTTTAAAGCCAAGGACCAAGGTCCCTTTAGAAGAAGGTGATAAAGGTCATGGCCGAAATTGAGAAATGTTGGCACCACAAACCAGAAACAACAAAAAGCAAGGACAAGGATAGAAGAAATACAACATATTATAGAAAATTAACAACGTCGTAAGATGAAATTGTCTGGATTACAAGCTGAAAATAACAAAGCAATGACAACAGAAAATAAGAAGACAAGTTAAAATTAAGCCTCCATGTCGCCATCAGCATTCCTGGCGGCATTGGCCTCTTCATTAGCATTTGGAGGGGGTGAGTCGCAGTTAAAGGGCTCCAGGGAGTTGGGATCCAGAAGAACGGGATTCCGGTGATCGTGGAAATTCCAGAATTGTCCGTCTTTAACCCTAAGAAAGGGATCCAATCCCCAGAGGTTTAGCTCCACACCAGGATTCAAAAATTTGGCAGATCTAATGGTTTCACGATAAGCATCATAACCGGCTTCTGTGAGCTCAGCAACCCTACTCTCTTCCTTTGAATCATGGGCAGATTAAAGCTCGAGTAGTTTTCCTTTGAGTTGGACTACTTCCTTCTTTGATTTCTTCAGTTGGGCGGCATTAAATGCCGCCCTCTTCTTTTCGGTAGCAAGAAGCTCATCTCGCTCCGCTACAGACTTACCCTTTTTTCAATCTCCTTCCTCAGGTCAGCCAGTTGGCCCTCCAATAGGACGGCATTCGCTTTGGCGTTCTTGAGCATGGTCTCCCTCAACTCAAGACCATCTTTAGCATCCCGGAGCTCATCTTTCAACCGAGACACTTGCTCCGAACCATCAGCCTCTTTGTAGACGGTCTGAAGCATGGCCAGGTTCATAGACATCCAGCCCATAAGGGATTGGACTTGATCCTGCAACAGATAAATCGGGTTAGTCAATCTATATAGAAGGAGGTTATAATTAGACAAGTATGGTGGAAGAAGAGCTACCTTTCTTATCTTGGTGCTCCCCTTTTGAAAGAAGTCGTCGTGCTGGAATTGAACATGAGGAGGCAGAAAACCCTCCTAGACTTGAGGCGGGGTACCCTTGGTCGGGATAAGAGCTGCGAATGATCCACCCTCAATCGTTGCAAGTGCGACTAAAAATAAGACTTTGAAGATTAATAACAAGAGGAATCAATTATGTTAAGACAGAAAAAGCACAATACCAACAAACTCTACTTTGAAGTACTTGCGGTCTCTTCTTCTGTCGAGTTTCACCTCCCTTGGACCCCGGAAACAACGGGGGCCTTACCTCACCTAGAGCCGGCAAAACAGTGGCGGCATCAGTTGGGCCCGAGATGGTCTCAGTCCCGCTAGCAGAAAGAGAACTCGGTGGGTTAGCTTTTCCTTTGCCTTTGGCGTCCTTTGCGGCTTTGGCGTCAAAACGAGCAGAGAATTTCGACATAATGTTGGCTACAGTGAAAACAGTAATAAGCATCAGCATACCCGAATAATACAACATGTTATGATAAAGAACAGACAGGGGGATTAGTACATAAGCATAAGGCGAGACTAGCACGAGAGGCTCCGAGCACATCCCGGCAGTGAATCGGCATTCCTTGACTCGTCACAAAATCATGTAAGTTGTTAAAAGTTCTTTCATCATCATCATCAAGGAAGCCACACTCGAGCTCGTCACAAGTAAGCGGCTTGGAATAGTGTTCAGCCGACCAATATAACGGGAAAACGGCTCCCGGTTAGCGTTTTCCCAAAAGGCTACAAAGTCGTTCTTCTTAGGTTTGACCTTCACGTATAAATCTCGCCGCACCTTGACGGAATCATCCCGTGGGATAAACATTTGGGTGACATTTTTGCGGTGGCGAAGGGACACCCATGACCAGATTGATGACCCACAATACGGGCCAAATAAATACAAGAACAAATTAGAAGAATATTTCCACTTGTTAGCTCAACAAAAGACCTCGAAGGCTTGCACGAAGGCCCAGCCGTTGGGACGAAGTTGAGAGGGGGCTAGGTGGAGGTTATGAAGAACTTCTATCTGAAAATCTGATAAAGGAAAACGGATTCAGAATTGATCAAACATGGCGGATATGCCATAAAGAAAGTTTTGGTCCCCCTAACGGCATATGAACAAATTCTTTTGTCTTCTGCCGGGATCTCGAGTTTATAATCTTGAGAAGGGTCTGAGGTATAAGAATTGTCGGGGGTGTTGGGCCCATAATGAAAGCATTTTTTCCATTTGACTTTCACAAACTTCAATTGCTTCTGGGACGAGATGGCGCTGGGCTGACTTAACCAGGTGGCTGGAACCGGCAATAAGTTATTGATGCCTCGAATGCCGGCCCACTCAGTCCTCATTTCTTGCAGATTAAAATGGACCCTGGAAGGACCAGCCTGCTCGGCATCATCCTGTCCATGCCGGGCCCCGACGACATTGGTGGCTCGTCGGCGGGTTCTCTTGGGCGCCATATCTACAAGTTTACAAGATGAATGATTAGATCCCGGAAGAGAAGAACTTGGAGTAGGAGATGAAGAGGGGTTATATGCCGGATAAGATTCAGAATCTAAAGAATTGCTCATAGACGATGATAACTCATCTGAATCCTCTAGGTGGTTTCCGGGATCAGGACGGATGGGATTGGTCTTAACTAACATACGACCTGGATTAGTGTCTTCTCCAGCTAAATCGTCAGGATTTCTTGAAGACTTCCTAGTCACCTCTACGTAGATTGGGGGCTCAGGATTCAAAACTCTAGATGAAGCACCCACGTGTTGGGTTACTGATTCTCCACTCTCAAAGCTTTGAGGCGAATATGCTCAGATAACACGAGGTTCAGATAAATGAGGAGTATTGACAGAACACATACCTCTTACAAGGTCAGGATTTGGAACTCTTATGAGTTTCGAAAACCTATTTGCAAAAGCCCTAAGAACCTCGGTGTTACAAGAATCGGAGGAAGAACTGCTGGAAAGGACAATGATTTGCTCGTCCATTGGCGTAAGGAAACCACACTAGAAAAACAAAGTGGAAAACCTAAACCCTAAGAAGAAGATTCGAACTCACACCGGCAGAAGAAATTGGATAAACAAAAACAGAGTAGAATAGAGAAAAAAGGAAGAGTAGTACCTGATTGAGGCAGAGGAGGAGAGTTTGAGGAACTCTGCAAATGGAGTAATGTCCGTTACAGGGAGGAAGAACCAAGAGAGCAAGTTTCCACTGGTTTTGGAAAGGCAACATTTTGAAATGAACACGGGAGAGAGGGAAACACTATGATATGACAGTAAGAAGAAGGAAGGAAAAAGAATCTGTCTCGTCGCATTAATAAGTGAGTGGCTCAAGACATTATGCAATCATGGCACACGTTACCCCATAAAAGCGTGTGTGCTCACGCGCCGCCCCTAAATGAAGATCAATCGTTTATACTCAACCGTGGGATAAGATCGCAAAATCACGGCGACATATGGCATACAACTCGGCGACTTCCCAATCGGGTAACTAGACGACTTGGGGGGCAACTGTTATGGACCGGATTTATGATAACCCAGCCTGCAACCATATGTTGTCATAAGGCATAACATGTCACAACCCGCCTGTTATCCTGACCATCCAATGGGACACAAGACGACTTGTAGGATACCATGTGAACTCCAGATTGGGCCAAGATAACACATGACAGGCCCACAATGATCTACACTCAACCTTAATGCCCTCACTATAAATACACACGTAAACTCACCATGCAAGGTACGTATTATTCTGATATATCACTTAAGACCTAATTCAGGTACTAACTTGACCATCGGAGTCTCTGCAGGTGTCACACGCCGCCGTGGAGCTTGGATGCTGCATTCATCATTCATTGCTGGTCTAGAACTCGCCCATCACTGCCATCTCAACATATCCCTCAGGTATGATCTCAACAATACGCTTTGATTTATTTAAAAATAAATTACAACATACAACTCTTATTCATATAAAAACAATAATTGTTTCTGTTATTATAATTGATTATAGTTATTTTTAATGGAGAATAATTATGTGTTTATAACTTTTTTGGTAGAAAAAAAATTAGGTTGTGGGCACCAGCCAACAAGAAAACAATTTAACAAAGTGGGACTCGAACCCCTGACTCCATGGTACAGACCAAGCACACGACACTCTTACCAACTCTTATTGGCAATTTTTGTATAATTAAAGTCATCATTATCACTGGTTAATGTATTTTTTAGTAATATATTTTGTGTCACCTAGAATTTTAGGGTAGTTTTTTTATTTAAAACATAAACACAGCGGAAATTTAACAACATATATACATACACAAAATACGAATATTTACATAAGTGTTTTGACTACAGTCTAGAGAATATACATGTGTCCAGCTAAGGTAGCGATACAAAGACACTAATGACTACCTAAGTAACAGGAAAGGGGCTGCAAAACTGCTCACGCACTGACACCGCCCTCTGACTCCGAGCCACCTGCAATACTGTAACCGTCAGTTATATGTTGAGCATATAACTAAGTAACCCATCGGTAGTGAAAATAGTTTTATACAGTATTACAACCAGTCTAACTGGAAAACCGTCACAAATTTATGTCGTACCAAACATTCATACAACAAGTATAATTTCAATCACATAGATATGCATGCATGATCATTTTCCATTTCATTTCCTTCCTCTTTTAACGGGAAACCCTGTGCACCGGGAATCCACCAGAAAATGTGGCAGTAACGCGTAGTTGAGCTCATCATCATCACGGTCCTGGGGAGCATCTTTTAACATTTCCATTTTTTAGTTGTAATGCATCACACATTCATATTAAGCATATAGCATATAAATAAGGGTTTCCAGTATACTCTTTATCCGATGACAAACACTCTATGCTCGGATTCTATGTGACAGAAATGTTATATTCATATATCTATTTGAACATGGCATTCCATATTCAAATACATATTTGAATATACTAATATTGGGACTCAGTCTATTTTGAAACCAACTCAATATCAAATTCCCGGTCAGTGTCATTCTGGAAAACCTTATTTATACCTTTCACATCTTTCACAATATCACATATATTTCAAATCAACATAGATCATGTCAAACTCATTCGAATATCAAACATAATATGCATAATTCAATCATACATCAAACTTGAAACAAAACATATTAGTTTGATTTGCCTAATAGCATGTTCCTAGCATTCTCTAATCACATGTTCCTAAATGCACAATATTCGGGATGGGGTTTTCAAGGTTACCTGGAGCTTCCCTGAATCCTTTTATCCTTCACTTCTAGATCCAATCTCATATTCCGGTTCCTTTGCTATAGTTGCCTCTCAATCTGAATCAGACCGTTGGAACCTTTTAGTCTTAGGAGATGAAAGCCTACAGGTTAAGGAGTTGTAACGTAGTTGGTTTGGGACAGAGGTTTTGAGAGAGTGAAGAGCGAGGAAACTGAAGAACAACTAGTTTGGAGACAAGGCACCCTTATTTATAGACATTGGGGTCCATATTCGAATATATATTCGAATATAAGGCTCCTCTGTTTAGTTCATCAGTTGCATATTCGAATATTATCTTGCATATTCGAATATTAACATGCATATTCGAATATTATTCGAATATGACAGCTCATATTCAAATATTTATGTTATCTTTGTCCCTCTTTTGACCTTTCTACTTACAACTAATCCTTCTTTCTTTTCCTTTGTAATTTGTAACCAATCCCTTAAGTCCTAAGCCTCTATTATGGATTTTCGAGCTGTTACATATTTTATCTCAAATCTTTATTTTTAATATTTTTATTTTAATAAATTATAGTTTTAACTAACAAACAATTTTAAAGACCTAATTGTAACAAAAGAAATTTAGGAGCCTAAAGTCAAGGCTTAAAATGCCTTTAGTCACCTTGGCAATTGAAATGAATTACAAAAAAAAAAAAAATTAGAAGGGAAGACTCGCATTGATCTTTAGCAATAGAGTTATATTAACTTTCATTAGCATCCAATTATTTTGGTCTAATGGCAAATGAGTACTATACTGAGTAACAACTCCTCGGTAGTGTTGGTGAGCGCATGAGGATATGCATATGAGGGTACGGGGTTTGATCCCCAGTTGTACTATTTTTTATAATTATTTATTTTAATTTAAGAACTTATAACTATATTTTTTTATTATAATTTTATGATTGAATTAAAATTTTAGGATTTATATGTGTTTCTTAAATGTGGCATGTCCTATAATTTACAAGAATAGATGTATATAATATTTGTATCGCTTCATAGATTTTGACCCTCTTTGTTTTTAAAATTATGCATATCTTTCCCACTTTATTTTCATATATTAAATTCAAATATATTACCTTAAATGAAATAACTTTTATTGATTTAGAATGTTTTTTGGTTCATAGGAAAGTAGTAAAACCAGCGATCGAACCCCGTAGCCACACACGAATGTCCTAATGCGCTCACCAACTGAGCTTCATGATTGAGACTATATATAATTAGGATGTGTTTAAGAAAGTTTTATTCCATAGCTTTTCGAAAAAAAAAATAGAAGAAGAAAACTGTTAGAAATTGTTTGGCAATGAGAAAATCAGTCAAAGGTTTTAATTATTTTGTTATAACTACAACTTTTAGTTTTTTAAATATGCTAGAATTTAGAGTTTTTATTTAAGTATTTTACTTCATTCTACTTTTTCTTCTGCAATTTAATTTCTTAGTTTATAATATAAAAAGAACTTTTGTATCATTCAAACATAAAAAGTTATCTTTAAAATTATTTCTAAAAAAATATATCAAAATAAAATTAATTATATTATACACTTTATCAGTTATTGAAATAATATATTTTTGGTAGCTAATACAATCACACTCTTATTACCATCTAAAAAATAATGCTGACTGAATTTACCTTTATAGTGATGCACGGATCACACATCAATGGGTAGGAGCAAGGAAGTACATCGAAATCAAATAAGTTTTCCTATTTAGTGATAATGGTCAAGGTGGAGAAAAAATAAATTAATATTATTCCCGTTTTTAGCCTAAAATAAATAATTAGTAATTTATAATTTATAATTATTAATTTTGATTTAAGAACTTATAAATATATTTTTTATTATAATTTTATCATTAAATTAAAATTTCAGGATTTATATATGTGTATCTTAAATGTGGCATATCCTATAATTTACAAGAATAGACGTATTCAATATTTGTTTCGCTTCATAGATTTGGACCCTCTTTGTTTTTAAAATTATGCATATCTTTCCCACATTATTTCATATATTAAATCCAAAATATATTACCTTAAATGAAATAACTTTCATTGATTTAGAATGTTTTTGGGTTCATAGGAAAATAGTAAAACCAGGTATCGAACCTCGAAGCCACACACGAATGTCCCAATGCCCTCACAAACTGAGCAACATGATTGAGACTTTATTGAATTAGGATGTGTTTAAGAAAGTTTTTTTCCATAGCTTTTCGAAAAAAAAATAGAAGAAGAAAATTGTTAGAAATTATTTGGCAATGAGAAAATCAATCAAAGGTTTTAATTATTTTGTTATAACTACAACTTTTAGTTTTTTTAAATATGCTAGAATTTAGAGTTTTTATTTAAGTATTTTACTTAATTCTACTTTTTTCTTCTGCAATTTAATTTTTTAGTTTATAATATAAAAATAACTTTTGTATGATTCAAACATAAAAAGTTATCTTTAAAATTATTTCTAAAAAATATATGAAAATAAAATTAATTATATTATACACTTTTTCGGTTATTGAAATAATATATTTTTGATAGCTAATACAATCACACTGTTATTACCATCTAAAAAATAATGCTTACTGAATTTAGCTTTATAGTGATGCACGTGTCACACATCAAAGGGTAGGAGCAGGTAAGTAAATCGAAATCAAATAAGTTTTCCTATTTAGTGATAATGGTCAAGGTGGAGAACAAATAAATTGATACTATTCCCGTTTTTAGCATAAAATAAATAATTTATAATTTATATTTTACAACTATTTATTTTGATTTAAGAACTTATAACTATATTTTTTATTATAATTTTATGATTAAATTAAACTTTTAGGATTTATAGATGTGTATCTTAAATGTGGCATGTCTTATAATTTACCAGAATTGTAAAACCCTAATAAAATAGCCAATAAACTAACATGTAAAACTTACATTGTATTCACATAACTAAGTGGCCTTGTCAATTATTCTATGAAAATTATCCTATTTAAAAATCATGAATACATAATTACATAACCACACTAGTGAGAGTTAGACCTGATTTACTTGACTAGAGTCTCAAAATACAAGTCCAACCGACATCAAACAGGAACTCAATCATAATAACTTAATTACAATTTGGTTTTACAACTATATCTATAATAAAGCATTTACTGTAAGTCTTCATTCCTTTGCTCCATCATCTCTGGCCATGGCATTACCTGCAATACTGTAACCGTGAGATATACGAATTCACATATATCTCAGTAACCCCCAGTTATAGAAAAACGTTTTCACAGTGTTGCAGGCAACAAGTTGCAAAACTTTCCCCTCCAAGATCTAATACTAACATCATCCATAAAATCCTCAAGCTCTATCAGCAGTCAAATAGTCAATCAGTCACATAAACATTAAATTTCATTACACAATCAATCATTCTTAGTCATGAACTCTAATGATACATGCTATGCATGTTCCTTTTATTAGTTTTCTGCCGACAGCCCGCACCTTCATTGGAGATCTACATTGTCCAAGGAAGCGTCCCCCCTTGAACCCTCAATCTGCCTGGTCTCACACTCAAAGGTGATCAATGCAGTGTCTTTTATCATGAATGAAAATGCATAAACCAATGCAATATCGGCCTCATTCTCTTCCTCATACCAATGCCCTAACCCACACCCTTATTGGTGAAGAGAGTTATTCACGTACTGCATTGGTACTTTAAAACAATCACACAAGTTCAATTGTTAATTAATCATTAAAACATGGCTCAAAGCCCCTCAATCATTGCAAGGTCATTACCAATTCCCTTGCAATACTAATTACATGTTAAACCTCATTCTCTTCCTCATACCAAGGCCTTAAAACATACCCTTGTTGATGAGGAGAGGCATTTGATTCTTTAAACATAAATCTTGAAACATTCAACCACACAAATACATGTTCAATTTTTACTTTATACATATCACATACAATAGGGAAAACCATCCACATTCATATATAATACATTTACATGGCCCTATACATGATTATTAAAACATTAGGACCTATTTTTATTAATTCAAACCCTAAAAATGGAACCCTTGAGATTACATTTCATTTTGGAAGTAAAAAAAAAGGGCCACATTCTGTGTTAGATTCGCTGCCGCAAATCGGAGACAGAAGCAAAACTCTGTTTTTGTCAACACTGCACTTTGTTTGTATTTTGGCCATAATTTGTGTTGTAGACCTCCGAATTGAGTGAAACCAAAAGCATTGTAACTATAAGAGGATTTTCTAAAACTCTTATGAAGACCACCTAACCCAGTTCTAAACATTTAATTTCTAAAAAGAGCAAACTTTGACAGAGAAACACATTTAACAAAACAGATACTTCATAATTGACCCTATCTCAATTATTGGGTCATAACCAGAGTTGTAGACCTCCAAATTGAGTGAAACCAAGGGCATTTAAAAGCTAAGAAGAATGTCTACAACTCTCGTGGAAACCATTATTACCAATTCATAAAACATATGGTTCGAATTTCAGTTCAAAGTCACAGCATTAACACTCAAAATTTCATCAAAATCATGCCCTGTTTCTAACCCACCTAAACCTTTAACCCAATTCAACTTCCAAAACCATAAACCCATCCATGTGAGCCATTTCATCAGACATCAAATGTGCATTCAAACATACAATCACAATTACAAGCACCATACTAACATAGCAACAAAACAACCAATTTCATCAAACATCAATACAATTTACATGATTTCAAACCACTATGACAATTTGCATCACACAATTCATCCTACCATTCACAATTTCCAGCTAGCTATACTATTGGGGTTTTGGGGTTACCTTTGAAGAACTCTCCTTGTCCTCAACCTCAAGCCTCCAAGCTCTAGGATTTTGGCTCCAAATCCACTACTTCTTTGCCTTTTCCCTTGTCTTGAACATTATCCCGTTGGGACCCTATCACCATTTTCAATCACACAAACCCATGTGAGTGAGTGCCATGGAAGCCATTAGAAAGGAGGAGAGGCGAGAAAAACACACCCAATGCTTCAAGCTAGGAGAAATGGACTTAATGGTGCCCTAAACACACATGCAAGGCTTGGAAAGAAGAATGGAGATGATGGTCTTAGAGAGAAGGACAAGGAAATGAATTTCTAGTGAGAGAGAGGAAACTGGCGCATGAAAAAGGAGAAAAGAAAATTAATTCTCTCTTGTGTGGTCCTACAATGTATGTGTGTGGGATGGACTACTTAGCAATTTTTAAAATTGCAAGTAGGTCCTTCCTTTCTTTGAGAGTCCCCTTTTTAACCCCTCTTCTACCAAATCTCTTAATTGTTGGTACTTGGTTCTTGAATTAAGCATATACCACAATTAAGTACCCTTAGATATCATCACTAATAAATTTGGGATGTTACAAGAATAGACGTATCCAATATTTGTATTGCTTCACAGATTTAGACCCTCTTTGTTTTTAAAACTATGCATATCTTTCCCACTTTATTTTCATATATTAAATTCAAATATATTACCTTAAACGAAATAACTTTTATTGATTTAGAATGTTTTTTGGTTCATAGGAAAATAGTAAAAGCAGGGATCGAACTCCGTAGCCACACACGAATGTCCCAATGCGCTCACCAACTGAGCTACATGATTGAGACTTTATTGAATTAGGATGTGTTTAAGAAAGTTTTTTTCCATAGCTTTTCGAAAAAAAAATAGAAGAAGACAACTGTTAGAAATTTTGTAGTAATGAGAAAATCAGTCAAAGGTTTTAATTATTTTGTTATAACTTCAACTTTTTGTTTTTATAAATATGCTAGAATTTAGAGTTTTTATTTAAGTATTTTACTTTATTCTACTTTTTTCTTTTGCAATTTAATTTGTTAGTTTATAATATAAAAATAACTTTTGTATCATTCAAACATAAAAAGTTATCTTTAAAATTATTTCTAAAAAATATATGAAAATAAAATCAATTATATTATACACTTTATCATTTAATGAAATCATATATTTTTTGTAGCTAATACAATAACACAATTATTACCATCTAAAAAATAATCCTGACTGAATTTACCTTTATAGTGATGCACTAGTCACACATCAAAGGGTAGGAGCAGGGAAGTAAATTGAAATCAAATAAGTTTTCCTATTTAGTGATAATGGTCAAGGTGGAGAAAAAATAAATTGATACTATTCCCGTTTTTAGCATAAAATAAATAATTTATAATTTATATTTTACAATTATTTATTTTGATTTAAGAGCTTAAAACTATATTTTTTATTATAATTTTATGATTAAATTAAAAATTTTAGGATTTATATATGTGTATCTTAAATGTGGCATATGTTATAATTTACAAGAATAGACGTATTCAATATTTGTATTGCTTCATTGATTTAGACCCTATTTGTTTTTAAAATTACACATCTCTTTCCCACTTTATTTTCATATATTAAATTCAAATATATTACCTTAAATGAAATAAATTTTATTGATTTAGAATTTGTTTGGTTCATTGAAAAATAGTAAAAGCAGCGATCGAACCCCGTAGCCACACACGAATGTCCCAATGTGCTCACGAACTGAGCTATGTAACATCTACCCTTAGCTGGACTAAACTCATCAATATACTCATGTATAATGAAATGAGATAATATTTAAGCATTTAGAGTTACAACTTTTTCAGCAAAAGTCCTCAAAGCTCATTAAACTTACTAAAATTTTAAGATAGTCGTGTCCTAATACTGGCATAAAATATACACACACCACATAGTACCATTCCTAGAATGGTCATCGACTTACATTACACACAAGATCCAAGAAGAAAACATAGATAATTAGTGTTGTGGACCAAAATAATGGCATCCCGGGTAGATATTTACATGCCGGGTCAAGTAGCCACCAATTACCGCCAGCATCCCGGTAAGTTGGGCGCGACCTATTATCAAGGCCTAGCTGTTGAGGATTGGACCTAGGCACAGATCCTGGCCCAATATGGACCGCATTTAGGTCATTTACCTCACTCTATAAATACTATCATAATGCACCATGCAAGGTACGTAAGATATATTATCATATACAAAACCCTAATTCACTCATTGACTTGGGCGTCGGAGTGCTTGTAGGTGCACACCACCGCCGCCAGAGCTCAGGACTCAGAAGCAACCCTACTACCCTTTGCTAATCAAGATCATCTTGCTCGTCCTCCATCCCTGTCAGGTTAGATCACAACATTGGCGCCGTCTGTGGGGAACGCAACAAAAAGTTTCGCTCCCATTCATCATCAACAATGGTTGGCTCAACTAGAAATAGAGATTACAACGATCCCAGCGTGCAAAACCAAGGAGTTGGACAGTAGGCCGATGTGTCGAATCAAGCAAGGGCATCCCAGCACTTTGATATTGAAGCAGAATTCGTAAACTACAACAGTTGGTGCAGTCACAAGCTAAAGAAATCGCAGATCTCAAAGAGCGACAGCGGAAGGGCAGGCATGTTGTTATTGAAGATGATTCAGAAGAGGAAAGAGTTGGGAGGCATACCCAGCCAAACCTTGAAAATCTGGAAAAAGATAATGACAACGCGGAAAAGCAGCAACGGAAGTCCGCAATTGAAGGAGAAAAAGAAGGAAATCTGAAAACTCAGGAAAGGCAACAAGAAGGACGGCTAAGTCGCCGACATGAAGGGGTCCCACATCAATCTCGGGTTGAGGGGGCCAACCCGCTACCTGTTCCCCCTGGGGGCCAGCAAGGTGGACAACAAGCCGGTAATCAGGAGCACATGGCTGAAAATGCCCCGGATTTCGGGTACATTGACAATCCCTTCACGCCTTGGATAATGTCCCATGCCCTTCCTCATGGATTCCAGTTTGCAAAGAAGCTAAAGTAGTACGATGGAACCAATGATCCCACTTTACATGTCAGCACTTTTGAAAGAGCCATGTACTTTCAAGGGGTAAATGAGGCCATCGTATGCCGTGCCTTCTCTCTCACATTGTCAGAGGCTGCAAGTAGTTGGTTCTCAGACCTTCCACCTCAGTCTATCAGCAACTGGAAAACTCTCAAAGATAAGTTTATCCTTCATTTCACTAGCAGTAAAAGACAGTTCAAATCTGAATTCCACTTAGAAACTGTTAAACAAGGAAAAGATGAATCTCTACGAGATTATATAACACGTTTTAACAATGAAGTATTAAAAGTTAGGAATGTTGAACCTAACTTAGTGTTATATTTCTTTGTAAGAGGATTGAAGCCAGGAGCCTTCGCCAAGCAACTGGCTGGGGATAAGCCCACCTCCATGGATGACTTGAAGGTCAGGGCCGAAAAGTGGATCAGAATAGAAGAATGGGAGAAGGCCCAAGCCGCCAAAAAGGATGACAAAGCAAAAGTTGTTCCTCCAAACCAATCCCGAGGTAAAGACAACAAATCCCGGGATAAGTCTCCCAAGAAGCGCAAGGGTCTTTTCAACAATTATACTCCGCTAGTAGTCCCGCCAGCTTCAATGTTAAAAGAAGTGATGCATTCTGAACTAATAGAGCGGTCACCACCTTTGAAAACGGTTGGAAAGCACAAAAATAAGTACTGCGAATACCATCAGGATCGCGGACATTCTACCAATGAATGCATCCAACTCCGGGATGCAATTGAAAAGTTGATCCGACAAGGAAGGTTGAGAAATTATGCTCGGGTATCCCCAGAAAGGCGGGATTGTCGCCGAAGTTCATCTCCTCGGACACAGACACCCAGATCCCCTCCTAGGAACCGAGATCAACGAGCTGAAATCCGTCAGAGATCCCGGAGCCCAAGACGAGCACAGGAATCCCCTACTAGGGGAATAATTCAAGTCATAGCTGGAGTAGCCAGCTTAAAGGGTCTCGAAGACAAGAAGAGGACCCGAGATGTCAGGGATTCTTGTTCCTAGGTAACTGTTGTAGCTAACCCAGTGCTATCTTTTTCAGATGCGGATTTCCCAGAAGAACGAATCCGGGATAATGAGCCATTGTTCGTAGCAGCTAACCTGAACGGTTTCGAAGTCCATCGAATCTTCATTGATCAAGGAAGTTCAGCCGACATTATGTTCTGGAGCTTGTTTGATAAAATGGGATTAGGATCCAAGGATTTAATTCCTCACAAAGGCAGCTTAATTGGCTTCACTGGAGATACAATCATCCCCAAAGGATATGTTGACCTTAAGGTGAATTTTGGCAAAAAGCCAAATACCAAAACAATTCCCGCTAGGTTTATAGTGGTGGATTGTCCTTCAGCTTACAACGCAATCATTGGGCGGCCAACTCTGAACAGCCTTGGCGCCATAGTCTCCACAATCCATTTAGCCATGAAGTTTCCATGTGAAGATGGCTCAGTAGTAACTGTCCGTGGAAAGAGCAGTGATGCGCGAAGATGCTATCAATAAAGCCTTAAAATCACGAAATCTCCATCCATCTTGCCAGTAACGGTAGAGGAGAAAGGAAAGCAAAAGATGGAAAGACGTGATTTGATACGGGACATAGGGGTCATGATGACTAACCTAGATCCCAAAGCAGATTTTGAACACCAGCGACCTCAACCAGAAGGAGACCAGATCTTAGTCCAAATAGGACTTAAAGAAGATCAGACTGTCAAGATAGGGGCTTGCCTGCCTCCCATCATCAAAGAAAGACTCCTTGAGTTGTTAAAGATGAATAAAGATCTGTTTGCTTGGGTTTCTTCCGACATGCCAGGAGTGGACCCAGAATTCGTGTGTCATCGGCTATCTTTGAAACCGGGATCTGTCCCGGTGGCCCAGAAGAAGAGAAAAATGGGGCCAGAACGACAAGCAGCTATAGAAAAACAGGTGAAGGAGTTGCTAGATGTAGGGTTCATTCGAGAAATACGGTATGCAGATTGGCTCTCAAATGTGGTAATGGTAAAAAAGGCTAACGGGAAGTGGAGAATGTGCACAGATTACACAGATCTAAATAAAGCATGCCCCAAAGATCCATTCCCCTTGCCTTGCATCGACAAACTCGTCAAAAATTTTGCAGGTTATAAGTATCTATCTTTCATGGATGCTTACTCTGGTTACAACCAGATCCCAATGTACCCTGAAGATCAAGAGAAAACGACTTTCATCACCAACATGGGTGTTTACTGTTACACTATGATGTCGTTCGGCTTAAAGAATGCCAGAGCAACTTACCAGGATCATGAGCCAAGTCTTCAAAGAACAGATTGGCAGAATCCTTGAAGTCTATATTGACGATATGATAGTAAAGACTCCAGAAGACAAAGATCCGATGGTTGACTTGCATGAAACCTTCCAACAGCTGCGCAGGTATGATTTAAGGTTAAATCCTAACAAATGTACTTTTGGGGTCGAAGCCGGAAAGTTCTTAGGCTTTATGCTAACCAGTTGAGGGATTGAAGTCAACCCCGACAAGTGTAGTGCCGTGTTGAATATGCAGAGTCCAAGAACTATCAAAGAGGTCCAACAACTAACGGGAAGGATCGCTACTCTGACGAGATTCCTCGCAGATTCTGCTAAGAAATGCCTACCCTTTTTCAGAACTCTACAACACAAGGAAAACTTTCAGTGGAATGCAGAATGAGAAGAAGCTTTCCAGGAGCTTAAGAAAATCCTCTCAGCCCCACCAATCCTATCTCGCCCAGATCCTGGACAGGTCCTATATTTTTACTTAGCCGTCACCAATGAAGCAATCAGTGCGGCTCTGGTAAAGGAAGAATCTCGGAACGAGAGTCCTATATATTTTGTCTCTAAGGAACTACAAGGATCGAAGTTGAACTACCAGCGGCTTGAGAAAGTTGCCTATACCCTGTTGTTTGCATCTCGGCAGTTAAGGCCATACTTCCAGTGTCACCTCATTATGGTAAGAACAAATCAACCCATTAGGCAAATCTTGCACAAACCTGACTTGGCAGGAAGAATGATGACCTGGGCAGTAGAGTTGTCACAGTACGATATCTCTTACTGATCAAGAACGATGAGGGGATAACAATAGAATATTCTCTGAAATTTGAATTTTCGACCTCCAACAATCAAGCAGAATATGAAGCCTGTTTAGCCGGGATACGCGCGGCAAAAGAACTAGGGGCTACCGCGATTACTTTATGTTCAGATTCCCAATTGGTGGTATCCCAGATAAAACGAGAATACCAGGCAAGAGAGCCATTGTTGCAAAAATACCTGGCAAAGGTTAAAGAAAGTCTACTTGGTCTCTCTAAATTTGAGATCAAGCACATTCCAAGAGAAGAGAACAGTGGCGCTGATTTACTTTCCAAACTGGCCAGCACCAAGTCATCCTTTACTTTGAAGTCAGTAGTAGAAGAAGTTCTCCCTTCTCCTTGTTCTATTTTGCAGGTTGAAAATGAAGATTGGAGGACCCCAATAATAGAGTATATCACTAAAGGTACCATCCGGCAGATGCCCGGGAAGCAAAGCGATTGGTACAAAATGCATCCCGGTATTCCGTGATAGAAGGACAACTATTCAGAAGAGGTCTACCAACTCCCTTGCTTAAATGCATTGGACCATCTGAAACATGGTATGTTCTCACTGAAGTGCATGAAGGAAATTGCGGTCACCACATTGGTGGCAAGTCGTTGGTAAGGAAGTCCTTACGGGCAGGATACTTTTGGCCAACCATGAACAAAGACGCAGCTGACCACGTGAAGAAATGCCAAAAGTGTCAAGAACATAGTCCACTATCCCACATCCCGGCCGAAGATCTGCATAACATTTCCACCCCTTGGCCTTTTCATACTTGGGGTTTGGACCTCTTGGGACCTTTCACACCAACTACATGTCAGTTCAAACACCTTATTGTTGCTGTTGATTATTACACTAAATGGATTGAATTGGAACCCTTAGCCAGCATAGCATCAGTTAAAGCTCAGAATTTTGTCTTCCGGCAAATAATTTGCCAGTTCGGTATCCCAACAGAAGTCATCTGCGACAATGGGACCCAGTTTACCGACAAAGAATTCCGAGAAATGCTGGCAGGGCTTCACATCAAGCAATATTTTGCCAGTGTAGAGCACCCACAATCAAACGGACAGGCAGAGTCTGCCAATAAGGTTATACTTAATGGCCTGAAAAAGAGGTGTGAGAAAGCTGGAACTAGTTGGGTAGAAGACCTTTATCAAGTACTTTGGAGTTATGGAACCACTCCCCATAGCTCCACCGGAGAAACTCCATTTCGAATGGTATACGGATCAGATGCCGTAATCCCGGTAAAAATCGGGCACCCATCCTGTAGGGTTGTGTACCCCGCACAAGAAAACGAGCAGCTGCTCAGAGAAGATTCCGACATGGTCGAGGAAATTCAAGAAGCCACCAGAATCAAAGAGTTATACCGGAAACAACAAGTAGCACAGAGATACAACTTGAAGGTTGTGCCGAGAAGGTTCCAACAGGGCGACTTAGTCCTAAGAAGAGCCAGTATTGGAAATCGAAATGCTAAAGATGGGAAACTCAGAGCAAATTGGGAAGGCCCATTCCGGGTCAAGACCGCCGCGGCTAACGGAGCATATCACTTAGAAACTCTCAAAGGCAAAGAGATTCCAAGAACGCTTAATGTCGCAGACTTAAGACGCTATTATAGCTAAGTTATGCAATTTATATTCTTTGTAATAAAGGGGTACTCTTTTTCCTGTAGCAGGTTTTATCCCTAAGGAGGGTTTTACTGCTAGAGGTTTTAACGAGGCCCCCATTTGTTATTTGCTTCTTGTTATTAATAAAGTGGCATTCTATTCATTCTTACACAAACAAATTAGTTCAATTCTTAATAGCAAGCAGATCAGAAGAAAGCATGAGAAATACAAATAATCCGAGATTGAGATGTCGGCAACAAGCAGAAACCGACATACATGCAAAGCCAACAATGAGTCGAGATACCATTACGGGTAATTCTCTGCTACAGACTCAATAGGGGCCCTTCACGGGTTAACCCTGGCCATAAAGAAACATGAGGTTCGGCCAAGGCACACTTCGACTTAAACTTAGAGAAAGTACAAACTACTTTCCCTCCTATTGAGGAGCTAAAAGGACAACATCACCAATGTGTCCTAACAATTACAGAGACATGAGAAATTTCCATGTCCGGAGAAAAGCAAAAAGGCACCCTAAGTGGTCAAGCCTCTACGACATACAGAAACGCAACAGAAAGAAAGAACTCCAAAACATAAAGGAGGCATAAACCGAAGCCACACTTCAACAAAAATTAGAGAAAGTACAAATTACTTTCCCCCCTACTAAGGGGTTAAAAGGGTGTCATCACGGATGTACCCAAACAATTAAAATGACACGAGAAAGTTCTATATCAAGCAGGATGTAAAAAAGCACCTGAACGAAAAGTAAACAATGCCACGCATAAAGAACATCTCGAGATATCAGAACGAAAAGGTCTACATTCAATATAAACTTGTCTGTAAGAATTACAAAAGAAATATAGAAACAAAGAGACAAATTATGCAGCCCTTCCAGCGTCTCCACCTTCGGGTTCCAGAACGGGATCAGTAGGAGGAAGAGGAGTGTTGCAGTCGAATGGCTCCAGCTTGGGGTCAGAAGGGTCGAGAGGCACAGGATTGTGAGGGTCGTGGAAATCCATAAACATCCCATCCTTCATACCGTGATACTTGCAGAGACCGCGGGTGTTCAACTCTATCCCGGGATTCAAAAATTGAAGAGTCTTCACACAATCCCGGTAAGAATCATCCACTGTAGTATCCATATCACGGTAAGCCTCCTCCAATTTCTCCTGAGTCTCCCGTAGCTCCACTTGAACTTCATGGAACTTGGAAGCCGACCCCAAGAGCTCGGACTGAAGAAGCTTAAGGGCAGAATTATCCTCATCTGCCTGGAAATTTCTTCTTTCAACTTGGATTTTTCCGATTCCAAGCTAGCAGTCCGCTCCTTCTCCTTGGCAAAAGCCTCCTCCATTTGAGCAAATTTCTCGTTCAGAGAAGTGAGTTCCTGATTAGCCCGGGATTCCGACTCCTTGATGCTTTGGATCAGGGCATCTTTCAGCTCCAAGTCATCTCGGAGATCCCGCAGTTGACCCCTCAAGGAAGAAGCTTGGCCCATGTCCTCGGCCTGGTCATGAATGTGTTGGAGCATAGCCATGCTCATAGCCGTCCAGCCCATTAGAGACTTGGCTTGCTCCTATAAAGACAGAAACAAGAAAAAGATATTAAACATACACCCTCCGGGATCAATCACTATGAAGCTGATGAGTTTAAACGACAAAAACATATACCTTCACGGCGGAGGTTCCACCCTTAGTGAAAAAGTCTCCATGCTGGAACTTAATCAAGGGCGACTGGAATCCTTCCCAGGCAGAAGAAGGAATAGAGAAGGGCGCCATCAAGACTGGATTCATCTCGGCAGAAGCCCCTTGAGCATCCCTAGGCTGGTCACCTACAAATCGAACTAAATAATATAATAAGAAAGCAATACACGGCCCCTACACAACTAAAAATCCAGACAGATAAAAGCATACCGGACTTGGTAATACGGCGACGTTTTGGCTGCACGTTAGCCACCTCGGCTCCAGTAGAGGGAGGAACGGGCCTCTTAACAGGAGAAGCACCTCTGGCAAGAACGGCTTCCGAAATTTTAATCCCGGTAGGTACTACCGAGATAGGAGCAGGAACTGGAGCAGGAGAAGGAGGGGGACCTGAAGTAACGGCCTTCCCTTTTCCCTTGGCATGTCGCTTCTGTTTCTGGATGGCATAGTTGGCCATGATCTCAGCTACAAAACAAGGACAACACTTGTTAATAAAAGATGAAAATGACCGGCATAAAGTATAGATAAACGACATTCTACAATAAAGGACAATGTCCTACATAAGCATGTCATCTGATCTTGACGAGACGCCACTATCACATCCTTACAATGGATGGGTACTCCCCGCTGCTCAACAAAGGTACACAGATTCCTAAAGGTGTGTTGATCCTCTTCCTCCAGGAAGCCAATCTCTAACTCCTTCAAGGATAGTGACCTCTGATAATGTTCCTCCGTCGAGTAGAGTGGGAACAAGGGCTACTTGTTCTCTCCCATCTAGAAGGGCGTGCAGTCTTTAGTCCGGGGGACGACTTTAACGTAAATATCCCTATGGGCCTTGAAAGACTCTTCATAGGGAACAAATAGCTGAGGGATCCCGGAGCGGTGACGAAGGGATACCCAATTCTTCTTTTTTGGACCGCGGTAGAGGCCAAACATATATAGAAACAAGGTTGAGGAGCAATGCCAGCCTTGAGCCCAGCAAAAGACCTCAAATGCCTGAAGAAATCCCTAACCGTTAGGATGAAGTTGGGAAGGAGCAAGGTGAAGGTTGTGCAGAACTTCAATCTGGAGGTCGGAGAAGGGGAACCTAATCTTAAGTTGATGCCATAATGACTCCAGCATCATGATAAAAGACCCTTCACCTTCAGATGCCGGCGTACAGATCCTTTCCCTCTTATTCGGGATGACTAATTTATGGTTCGATGAAGGATCAACTGTAACATTAGTCCCCGGAGTGTTAGGCCCATAATGAAAGCACGCTCTCCAATACTTCTCCACCTCTCTAAGCCGGCGACTACTCTTCAGCGAACACTCTTCCCGGATGATATCCCAAGGAACCCATAACATCCCCTAGATGTTCTTCAATTCTAGGAAGTCAGGAGGACACTCGATCTTAGGTCCCGAAGTACTAGGTTCGCCCGCTACTCGCGCAACGACCTCTGAGCCCCCGACATCAGACGAAGCCGGCACATCATCAGATGATCCCGGAGTCACTGGGATGGGAATGTCATCTTGAGCAGTTACCATATCTATATTACAAGAGAGAGCAGAATTAGATCCCGGGGATGAATGACTATGATAAGAGGGAACATAAGAAGGGTCAGACTCAGAATCTAGGGAATGTATCATAGATGAAGACATAGATTCTCCATTTCCTAAAAGATCCCCGGGATAAGAAGATTCTAGCTCATCTCCTAATGGAATAAAATTAACTAGAGCATGACAGTTTGAATCTTGCTCGACAGACACAGAGCTCACAGAACTATACTCATCTAGAAGATGGGCTGATGCAAGAAGAAAAGCAGAGGATTCTGGGTTCAAAGTGTTAAATGACCCACTCACGCTCTGAATAACCGACTCACCACCCTCCACTCGCCGTGAATACAGAGGGTAAAACCAGAAACGGGAAGATTCACAATAGTCAGGATTGGCGATGGAGGGCATACCTGAACAAGGGTTTGGTTCATTAGAAGACCTATGTTTTCGAAGACCCCTCGCGAAACTCTCAAGAAGTTCAGTATCATTCGACCCCGAGGAAGAATCACTCGTCAACACGATAACGTTATCGACCATTTTTGAAGGAAAGAAACCCAAAAACTACAACTAAACCCTAAAAGAATGGGAAGAAGATAACAGAACAACCCAAGAATTATGAAAGAATCACACAAATTACAAGTTAATGGAGATGAGAAGCAATACCTGAAAGAGGAGTTGGAAACGTTGCCAGAAAATGGATCAAGAAAACAGGCACGAAGAGGGAGAAGAAAAGTCTCAGAGCTCTTGGTCACAAGAAATGAAAGGGCAAGGAGCGCGAAAGAGAAGAATGAGTGAAAACTTGAACAAAGGGAAAAGGTGAAAATGTAACAGGTGAAAAGAAATAAAGTAAAAACCGTCACATCACCTTAATGAACGTGGGGCCCAAAAACCACGCTAATCATCGCGCACAGTGCCCAAAGTGGGATGCGTGACACACACGCGCCCTAAAAGAAAAACCAACTGTCATCTCGTAACGCTTCCAGAACCGCCATCTAACACCCACCCGGCATGATGAATGAACTCGCCAACCTCTCCCGAGAAGAGCTTGACGACTTGGGGGGAAACTGTTGTGGACCAAAATAATGGCATCCCGGATAGACGCTTACAGGTCAAGTAGCCACCAATTACCGCCAGCATCCTGGTAAGTTGGGCGCGGCCTATTATCAAGGCCCAGCTGTTGAGGATTGGGCCCAGGCACAGATCCTGGCCCAATACGGACCGCATTTAGGTCATTTACCTCACTCTATAAATTCTATCATAATGCACCATGCAAGGTACGTAAGATATATTATCATATACAAAACCCTAATTCATTCATTGACTTGGGCGTCGGAGTGCTTCCAGGTGCACACCATCGCCGCCAGAGCTCAGGACCCAGAAGCAACCCTACTGCCCTTTGCTGATCAAGAAGATCATCTTGCTCGTCCTACATCCCTGTCAGGTTAGATCACAACAATTAGTAACTAGTAACTATTATTTCCTTTGGTTTCCCCGGCCTAGTCACCTACTGACTTCCATCCATCCATCCATCGCTTTTGAACCTGTCAGTCTAAAATGTCACGAATACACATAA
The DNA here is from genome assembly GCA_037177725.1 of Cyamopsis tetragonoloba. Classification (NCBI taxonomy): domain Eukaryota; kingdom Viridiplantae; phylum Streptophyta; class Magnoliopsida; order Fabales; family Fabaceae; genus Cyamopsis; species Cyamopsis tetragonoloba. The sequence goes on along the minus strand of CM074125.1, from coordinate 31,901,237 downwards.
AAGAAAATGGGGTGAGAATTTATATTCTCAGTAGCTTTTTAAAACATTAGATTTAATGGCATTTTAGGTTATAGAGCCTAAAACAAATATTATAGTTTAAAATAATATAACGTGGCTCCATAACAAAAATAATTTTTCCATCAAGTATATATATATATATATATATATATATATATATATATATATATATATATATATATTACATACATATATAGCATTCGAACATTCAACCTATTACAAATCGTGAGGCGGTAATAATACAATCAGACACAGACAATCCAAACATAATCATCATGGGGTCCCTTGAATGCTTTTGGACCATGTTCATTACCTTGGAACTGTCACGGGTGTACAGATGGTAACTATCTGTTTAATCTTACCGGCTCTTTTTACCGGCCCAGTTGCCTATGCAACACAGAAATATTACAGGGTGAGAACTTATCCCACACTATGCTGGTTATATTTTCCTTCTTTAGTTCCCTTCATATATAAATGAACATAACTTTCTTTTTTAACACCCTAGCCTTGACCTGCGACGCCAATGGTCCACGAATTCACTGAGCTTATTTCTTAGAGCTTCACCCACCCCCTTAGGAGGGTTATCCCCCTGCAAATATACATTTATTCCAGGATTTGGGACCTTCCGTTGATTCAGACACATGGGCAAAAGAATATGGTCATGAATTTTCATTGTATAGTATTCACATGTGACACAACTCACTGTTAGAATTTTATAAAATCATCGACACATCTAAAAATTATGAAATATCATGAGAAACTAAAAAACACATAGAGGAGTAAATATAAAAATTTTCACTTTAAAATACAAAATATCCAGAGAGAATTAATTTGACGAAATAACAGTATGAATTTTCGTTGCTTAGTTTTCACAGCACTGGACATGCCTCATTGTAAGAATTTTATAAAATTAACCACACATCTAAAAATTATAAAATTTCATAAGAAACTAAAGGTCATATATAGGAGAAACTATAAAAATTTTCACTTAAAAACAATTATTGAAATTCGAGAAATAAATTCTCGAAAATTAGATTTTATGTTCACATTTAACAGAATTTCCAGCAACAACCTGGTGTGTTCGAAAATTCACCAAAAATCATATAAAACTTCAAAAATCAAGAAATTAAATCTTTAAGCTCTTAACACACATTAAAAACACCATGCAAATTTTCAGACTCATATCTTTAGCATAAGCAGAGATAAAATTTCGAAAAAAAAGACAATTTTCATGTGTTGTGGAAACATACATATTATCTTAAATGGAAAGGAGTATGCATATAGAAAAGTCCCCTACCTCTACTCCTCTAGTATTTTGTTCTTCACCAAAGCATATAAAAACTAGTAACTCTTCTGACTTCCTCCTACAAGTATTCTTATCTTCGGTCTGTGCCCCCAGATACTTAATGCTCATAACTCTTTTCTTTTTATCCTTATTTATAGCATAACATTGATTCTCTCATGGTGCCTAATTGAAATGTGGAAGCTATGTGAAAGTGACAACGCACCATCATACGTGTAGATGCAACACACAATTCATCATGGAATTTTTTAAAACAAATGGCCACTAGTATTCTATTTATTATTATTCCTTCTAAAAGTTACACTACAATTATATCTATGACAATGTGAGTACATATGCGATTATTCACCCTTTGAGGTAGTGTGGATAGATTATTAAGCCATAACAATTTAATTCCATCGACATTAGGGGCCACACATGCCATGCTTTTTATATCTTTATCATTGTTATCATACATATTCCATTCTCTCCTTTACATAATAATTATCTCCATGCACCGAGTTGGCATAATTCTGGGTTTGTGTGCTTATGATGCATGTGTATGTGTGTGATTGAAAACTGTGTGTGTGCCCCTTCTTGCATGCGCTGTGTTTGCTAATTTAGTGGTGAAAGTGGTTTCTGCCACTTAAGGATCCACTTCTATATATTAATAATAATAATAATAATAATAACAATAATAATAACGTCACATAAATAATGTAAACCTGAGATATCCGGACGCGTAGTATACCTAGGCTATCTGGGAGGATGTTACAAGCTACATGATTGAGACTTTATTATGATGTGTTTAAGAAAGTTTTTTTCCATAGCTTTTCGAAAAAAAAAAATAGAAGAAGAAAACTGTTAGAAATTTTTTGGCAATGAAAAAATCAGTCAAAGGTTTTAATTATTTTGTTATAACTTCAACTTTTAGTTTTTTTTAAATGTGCTAAAATTTAGAGTTTTTATTTAAGTATTTTACTTTATTCTACTTTTTTCTTCTGCAATTTAATTTGTTAGTTTATAATATAAAAATAACTTTTGTATCTTTCAAACATAAAAAGTTATCTTTAAAATTATTTCTAAAAAATATATGAAAATAAAATTAATCATATTATACACTTTATCAGTTATTGAAATAATATATTTTTGGTAGCTAATACAATCACACTATTATTACCATCTAACAAAAAATGTTGACTGAATTTACCTTTATAGTGATGCACGTGTTGCACATCAAAGGGTTGGATTAGGGAAGTAAATCGAAATGAAATATGTTTTCCTATTTAGCGATAATGGTCAAGGTGGAGAAAATATAAATTGATACTATTCCCATTTTTAGCATAAAATAAATAATTTATAATTTATATTTAACAATTTATTTATTTTAATTTAAGAACTTATAACTATATTTTTATTATAATTTTATGATTAAATTAAAATTTTAGGATTTATAATGTGTATCTTAAATGTGGCATGTCCTATAATTTACAAGAATAGATGTATCCAATATTTGTATCGCTTCAAAGATTTGGACCCTCTTTGTTTTGTAAATTATGCATATCTTTACCACTTTATTTTCATATATTAAATTCAAATATATTACTTTAAATGAAATAAATTTTATTGATTTAGAATGTTTTTTGGTTCATAGAAAAATAGTAAAAGCAGGGATCGCCCCGTAGCCACACACGAATTTCCCAATGCGCTCACCAACAGAGCTATATGACTGAGACTTTATTGAATCAGGATGTGTTTAAGAAAGTTTTTTTCCATAGCTTTTCGAAAAAAAAAATAGAAGAAGAAAACTGTTAGAAATTGTTTTTTTTTTTTGGTAACATGTTAGAAATTGTTTGGCAATGAGAAAATCAGTCAAAGGTTTTAATTATTTTGTTATGACTACAACGGTTTGTTTTTTAGACATGCTAGAATTTAGAGTTTTTATTAAAGTATTTTACTTTATTCTACTTTTTACTTCTGCAATTTAATTTGTTAGTTTATAATATAAAAATAACTTTTGTATCATTCAAACATAAAAAGTTATCTTTTAAATTATTTCTAAAAAATATATGAAAATAAAATTCATTATGTTACACACTTTATCAGTTATAGAAATAATATATTTTTGGTAGTTAATACAATCACACTGTTATTACCATCTAAAAAATAATGTTGACTGAATTTACAGTGATGCACGTACACATCAAAGGGTTGGAGTAGGGAAGTAAAATCCAAATCAAATATGTTTTTCTATTTAGTGATAATGGTCAAGGTGGAGAAAAAATAAATTGATACAATTCCCGTTTTTAGCATAAAATAAATAATTTATAATTTATATTTTAGAATTATTTATTTTGATTTAAGAACTTATAACTATAATTTTTATTATAATTTTATGATTAAATTAAAATTTTAGGATTTATATATGTGTATCTTAAATGTGGCATGTCCTATAATTTACAAAAATAGACATATCCAATATTTGTATCGCTTCATAGATTTGGACCCTCTTTGTTTTTAAAATTATGCATATCTTAACCACTTTAATTTCATATATTAAATTCAACTATATTACTTTAAAGGAAATAACTTTTATTGATTTAGAATGTTTTTTGGTTCATAGAAAAATAGTAAAAGCAGGGGTCGCCCCCTAGCCACACACAAATTTCCCAGTACGCTCACCAACTGAGCTACATGACTGAGACTTTATTGAATTTGGATGTGTTTAAGAAAGTTTTTTTCCATAGCTTTTTGAAAAAAAAAATAGAAGAAGAAAACTGATAGAAATTGTTTGGCAATGAGAAAATCAGTCAAAGGTTTTAATTATTTTGTTATAACTATAACTTTTTGTTTTTTAAATATGCTAGAATTTAGAGTTTTTATTAAAGTATTTTATTTTATTCTACTTTTTTCTTCTGCAACTTAATTTGTTAGTTTATAATATAAAAATAACTTTTGTATCATTCAAACATAAAAAGTTATCTTATAAATAATTTCTGAAAAATATATCAAAATAAAATTAATTATATTATACACTTTATCAGTTATTGAAATAATATATTTTTGGTAGCTAATACAATTACACTCTTATTACCATCTAAAAAATAATGCTGACTGAATTTACCTTTATAGTGATGCACGTGTCACACATCAAAGTGTAGGAGCAGGGAAGTATAAGTAAGTTACACTGAACCCTGTTCACGCCCTTTTTCTGTTGTAGCTCCCCCCTTTTCTTGTCTTCCCAATTCGCATTCTACTTCCGTTCACCCCTTTCTTTCTCAGGTAATGTCTTTGATTTTTCTTTCAACTCTCTACTGTGTTTTAGAGGTACTCACAATCGCGCTTATGTATTTCGTTCTTTTGTTTTCTGCATCCCAAAAAGTTGATGATTTCGTTAGCGGTTTCTCGAATTGATTAATTCTCATAAACACTCTTACAAACCCCTTACTTTCATAATTCCCCCCTTTATCGAACAAATTATTGGATACGGCTTTTTTCGTCCTCCCATTCTCTGCATGTTGTTAGGTTAATTCATACAATCCTCTTTGCTAGTCTATCTATTTTAAGCCGTGTTAGTTTAACTAATCAATTGCTTCCAACTGTCACTAATATAAAATTTAGAAGTTAGAACTTGGTCTCTTGTGCTATGAACTGGTTATTGTGTTAGAAGAGCTTTCATTAAAGGAGCATCAGAAGATTTGTATTTATTTCTTTTATGTTTTTGAAAATAAGAAAGTAAGGTTTTAATTTTTAAAATATTTAATGTTTCTTGGTATGGTGTGCTACTTATTATGTGCTCATGAATTCAAATAAGCTGCTTATTCTAGCTGTTGGGAAATTGGCCTTTTTCCTAGTCTGCCTAATAGTTATTTGTTTTTACTTATTTCACTTTATGTTTATCTTACTAGTTATTTCTAACTCTTATGATCTCTCTAGTATAAATAAGGAACACAATAATGTTTGAGACATGAATAAAAGAATAAACCTTTTATCACTGTTTTCTTGTTGAGCTGCAACAAGTTATTACCCCTTTCCTTCAGGATCGATGACTGACTTGAGAACATAAAATTGACTTGTTCATCTAATCAATATCCATATGTATGAGTTTCTGGTTTAGCTTATTATCTTCATTTTTCTTTTTTTAGTCCTGTGTGACTGTGTGTAACCTAATTGAGCCTTTGGTTAGCCACTTCCCCTTTGGGGATTCCGGGCATATTTTAGTTGATTGCTTGGAGAAAAATAGATCACAAATTTGTAGGTTTTCATAACTTTGTAAATATAATTTGCAAGTGCAAACTAACAGAAGCACATGATTTTCAACAGATTCCTTCCTGTTGTTTTTAAAAGAAATTATGTTTTATGAATAGTATATTATTTTGCACACACTTATTAGTTTGAAGTTGTTGTACTTTGAGATGGATTGTTGCTGGTATTCATGAATCATGCCTGTTTGGTTTGGTGGCATTATCTCAAAATTGAGTGGCTGATATGTTAAGTCATGCCTCTGTGCATCTGTAAATTAGAGGAACATCTAGTGCATTAGGCTCCCATCATTGTGTGGTTCTCTTTGTTTTCGAGAATAAATTGCTTCCTAATTGATGACAATGATTACAGTTACCACATATGGTCATTAATTAGATTTGGTGATCCAACTATTAGGCAATTTCCAGCGGTTGTTTCTATCATCATATTGTCATTATTGCAACTGTAGTCCTAGTAATTGTTTGACAAGTGAATAGAACACAGAGTGGAATCGATTAGGATGTTTTTGTTGTTGTTATGTTCCCTTTGATTTTACTCCTTTTCAAAGGAGCAATATCTTTTACCTTTTAAGTTTTAACCCCGTATTAACATGCATGTTTATGTTCTTTCATTAAAATGTACTGAACAAAGAATAGAAACTACATCAACTAAATGCTACTAACTACCTTAGTTATAATTTATTGACATTGAGAATGTATAATTGATAAATTTGATCAAATGTGTGTTTCTTTTCCTTTAGTGCATCATATTTGTGTGATAATTTTATTCTTTGAAGAGGATAAAACTAGAAAAGTTTTGAATCCATTCACATTTTATATAGCAACTAGAAAAGATTTCCCCCTCCCTCTCTCTTTATATATAGGTAGTGTATGGAGAGCACATATTATTGTGAGACGTGAGAAGAGTGAATCTCGACAATTGGATAATCCTTGTGTTTTAATCTATATTTGCGTAGTTTGTAATCTTTTAGAACTATGATCTCTTAGAAAGATAGCTAGTGATTTTGGTGACAATGGTCTCATAGGAACAAATCCAATTTTGTTATTTGTCAGTTTAATTAACATAGCATTTATAGCAAACTTTTAGTTTAAACAATACTTGCCCCTCTAAAATTGACACACTAACATCATTTCATGATATGCATGCAGAAGATATTACCAGGAAGAAGTAACAAATATAACAATGTTTATGCAAGTCCAGCTATCCTGGAATGTAACAATTTCTCCAGAAAACCTGCAACCAAAGGGTCTGATGCTCAGCGGGCAATCATCTCCCGCCTTTTGAATGACTTTGGTGTGAGGAAGGCAACAAAAGATGAGGGATACTTTCTTGCACTGACCACACCGAAGAAAATCCAAGAAGGAAAAGTCGAGCAACTCACTGGAGATGTGTTGTTCCCTATTGTTTTTAACGCCATTACCTTCAACATTTTCAAGGGTGAGATATTAGAAGGCGTTGTCCACAAAGTTGTGAAGCATGGAGTTTTCATGAGATGTGGTCCAATTGAGAATGTCTATCTCTCAAATTTCAAGATGCCTGATTACGTTTATGTTCGCGATGAAAACCCATGCTTCATGAGTGACAAGATGTCCCACATTGGAAAAGATGTCGGGGTTCGCTTTGTAGTGATTGCTACAAATTGGATGGAGGCAGATAAGGAATTTCAGGCATTGGTTAGCTTGGAAGGCGATTATCTTGGACCAGTTACGACTCGTGATATTTAGCTGCATTTTCTCTAGTTTTTTATGTTGTTGGTACTCATTTAGCTCTGGGGTTTAGAATTTTCTCTTTTTTGGTACAAATCATGGAACCTATTAACCAAATTTATGCAATATCATTTAGTGTGTTAATGTTTCTTCTCATCCTTAGTCTTTTTTTAATCACTTGAAAATTGTTCACTTGGGACATGCATGGGTTGAGTTTCTTGTTGTTTGTTTTCATTTGAAGTTTTCAGTCCTCTTATTTATGTATTCTTATATAGGCGAAAGAAAGTGCATTTACTAGGATTTGAACTGAGGAGCTGCTAATCATGATCGCACTCCCCAGCCACTAAACCAACCAGTTGAATGCCATTTTATTTAGAGCTGGTTTTCGAATTTTATATACTTGTATAGTAACTATAAATTGGTTTTCAATGTTTGTCGTTGAAATGTGGGAAAATAATTAAATAAGAAACAAATGAAAACAACATGATGTGTAATTTGTCATAGTACATAAGAATCTTGACCAAGCTTGACATTCATGTAGTTTTGATCCACATAGGAACATAAACTGCATTTTTCCTTGTCTTTAGCGGTACATGAAAATTTTGAAATGTGTAAAGGAGTTTGGGTGGCTATCTTGCTATTCTTTATTTGGATTAGCATATTGATCAAAATCTGTAAAATGAGAAAGAAATTGATTAAGTTTAATTTTTAAGTGATAAAATTATGTGTAATAAGTATGTATTACTACAAAAAAATGTAAGTTGTTTCCCACGAATTTGATGTTATATTATTACTAATTCTAGATGAATTTCCAACAGAAATAGAATGTTATTACTCATGATTTCCACACAAAAATAAGATGGTATTTTACACGATTTTTAAACAAAATTGAAATATTATTTCGCATGAAGTTTAGACATAAGTTATATGTTATTTCACAAAAATTTCTGACGAAAATGATGCATTATTTCACACTAGCTGTAGACAATATTCAAATGTTATTTGACTTAAATTTCCAACTGAAATAAATTATTATTTCACATGAGTTGTAGACAGAAATAAAATGTTATTTCCCATGAATTTCCAATGGAAATGAAATATTATTTCACTCGAGTTGTAGACGGAAACTAAATTTTATTTCACATGAATTTCCAATGGAAATGAAATATTATTTCACCCGAGTTTTAGACAAAAATAAATTGGTACTTCACACAAATTTTAAACAAAATTGAATTATTATTTCACACGAATTTTAGACATAAATTTTATGTTATTTCACACAAATTTCAGACGAAAAATGAAGTATTATTTCATACAAGTTGTAGACATAAATGAAATGTTATTTCACACGAATTTCAGCCGTAAATGGAATGCTATTTCACACAAGTTATTGAGAGAAATGTAACAGTATTTCACACCAATTTAAAACAGAAATGAAATATTATTTTACAAAAAATTTAGATAAAAATGTATGTTATTCAAATTCATTTTCCATTTATTTGTGACAGATATATTTAACTCTTTGTTTTTGTATTATTAATGATTTTTTTAAAAGATTATCATTTCATTTAGTAGGTTTTTGGGTCAATATTATATAGATATTAATTTAGCTTTAAGAGAACTTGATTTATAATATTACAATTTTTATATAATTTTCTATTAAAATAAAAAACCGTCACCAATTTCATGAATTGCATGAATAAAAAAATTTCAACCGAATGATCTAACATAATAGAGTTAACAAAGTGCTCTAACAAAGTAAAACTAAATAAAAGAAACTATGATCCTCAAACTATTCATTAATAAAATAAAAAACCGTCACCAATTTCATCAATTGCATGAATAAAAAAATTTCAACCGAATCATCAAACGTAATAGAGTTAACAAAATGCTCTAACAATATAAAACTAAATAAAAGAAACTATGATGCTCAAACTATTCATTAGTTTAGATAAAGAAAATGAAATAAGAGAACTGTATAAGTTCATTTGCATAGATCTATGATATTAGTCATTAACGGGTTGACTCGTCTCATTCTCCTCATTGTGCATAGGAGCTCTAGAAGAATAATTTGGATATAGTGGCATGTTTAAGTTTCTATATAAAGCAGTAAGCAAACTTTCATTCGACTCAATTCTTCTTTCCAGAGTTTGCAACTTATGGCTTTGATCCTCTAATTTGCCTTCAACTTCATCCAAGACAAAGGAATCAATTGGTATGTAAAATTTGAATAAAACCCAACATGATATAAGATGTTCAACGCAAAACAATTTTGGAGCGTGATATAACACTAATGAAAAAGTAATTGAGCCGCTACTCAAAACTGATAGTCACCACCAAGTCAAAAATTGGGAAAGTAAATTTTTGTTTTTTTAACAGGATCTTCTTTACGGTGTTTTTTCATATATTTGAGATTTTTTTATTATTCTTCAGTTTTCTTCTACTTGCGAAGAGTATCTTTTTCCTTGGAAATTAAAGATTGAATAAAAATATAAATTGTGATGAGATCTTCACCGAAAGCTTTCCAATGTTTTATAATAAAAAATATGTTTTCTATGGTGCTATCTCGATCAAGATGGCACCATGCCTTCTTATCCAATCAAATCAAAAAATTGATATTAAGTCATATTCTCCATTAATTCATTTAGATTTGAATAGAAATAAACTTGACTTGATCATAAAAAAAGATATAAAATTGATTCTATTTTTAATTTGAATTTAACATTTACTTTTTTATTTTTAATCTAAACTACTATATGTCTCTATTTTTTAATTAAATATTTATATTTTTGTTACATTATTTAATATGTATTTGAGCTTTAATTAATTCAAAAAAAATTCGTATCAGTTTGATTCTTTTATTTTTGTTCATTTGAGCTCTTTTACTTATTTTTGCTTCATTTTATTTTATTAAATAATGAATAAAAGTATCTAAAATTTTTGCTGAGTGTGAGAAAAAAAAACAATGATAAAAAAAATATTATTGCGGCATTAATTATTTATGAAAAATAAAATTAATACAAATGATGATATTATATTGAAAAGATAAATTACTAATATTAAAAAAGAAATGACTAAATTAGAATTTGAGATAAAGTTGACACTAAAATACAAATTTGGCTATAAAAATATAATAGTAATATTATTATACAAATTTACCAAGTGAAAATTTATAAAATAACACAAAAAACAAGAAATGATTGATATATTAATTCTATAAGTCTGACACGAATAAATCTCACTTAAATAATATAATTGTATTTTCATTTTATGTTAATTTTTATATAACTTTTAATGCACATTTTAGTTAAGAAATGTAAAATTTAAATATTATTTTCATATAAATAGTTAGTACACTCTTTATTACATTGTTATCCCTATGCTCAACAATCGGTTACTTGTGTCACGTTCTTCTAAGTTTTATAATTTGTTTCGCCCACAATTATCAATTATTTATAGGGTCTATTTGGAAATACAAATTGCTTCAAGTTCAAGTATTAACTAATTATGTATTATTGTTCTAGGTCTAGTGTTTGTTTTAGGCTGGAGTATAAGTTAACTAGGTCACGTTCTTTTGGGCCTATTAGTTAATAGTATTATTATGTGTTAGGCTTGTCATTTACATGAAGCCCCCCATGATACAAGTAATTAAAGCGAACTGTATTTTCAAATTAATAAAATATAAATAATTGATAATTGAACTAAAAACAAATGATAAGACTTAAAAGAATGTTACACAAGTAATTAATTTGGTCCTTTTTTTTGTATTAGTAATTTATCTTTTTAATATAATATGAACATTTTTTATTAAATTTTGATGATAAATAATTAACAAGAATGCCCACAATAATATGTTTTTAGCTTTGACTTCTTCTTTTTCACATCCAACAACTATTTTAAATATTTTTATTAATTATTTAATGAAATGAAATGAAGCAAAAATAAATAAAGGAGCCAAAAGAAAAAAAATCAAACTGAAATTTGTTATGAAGTTTAGGGACAAAAAATAATATTCTTGATTTACTGTATTTATTATAATATTCACCGTTAATTTATTTAAGTTTTAACTAATAAAAGCTAATTTTTTTTCAATTAATTAAAGCTCAAATACACGTAATGAAGATATAAGCATTTAATTAAAATATAGAGACATACAATTCAGATTAAATATAAAAAATAAATATTAGATTAAAAATAAAATAAAATTTATATCTATTCAAATCTATATGATTTAATAAAAAATATAACTTAATTGAATTTCTGATTACCTCATATTAAATTTTTAATTTGATTGATAAGAGGACACTGTGTCATCTTGATAGAGATGACACCATAGAAACCACTAATAAATAAATAAATAACATTTTTAGTTAACTTATATAATATGGTGGTTTCTATGGTGCCATCTTGATCAATATGCCACCATGCCTTTTTATCCAATCAAATCAAAATATTGATTGGAGACAATCAGAATTTCAATTAAGTCATATTCTCCATTAATTTATTTGGATTTGAATAGTTCTAAATTTGATCTGATCATAAAAAAAATATAAACTTAATCTTTAATTTGGATTTAACATTTAGTTTTTATTTTTAATCTAAACTATATGTCTCTTATTACCCAAAAAACTATATGTCCCTATTTTTTAATTAAATATTTATATTTTTGTTATATTATTAAATGTGTATTTTGAGCTTTAATTAGTTCAAAAAAGAATTTTAAAAAGAAGACCTTGATACCTAATCTTTTTCTTGATCTAATCGCTTTCCACGGATCGATAAGGTAAATTCTGGACAATTAATCGGTTGAAGCATGGTTTTCAGCCGATTAACTGAACAGATATCAGTTTTCTTGACATCTCTGTTAGATACACAGGACCAACGTGTTGAAAAACAAGTCTGCATGGTGGGGCCGCGAATCCCGCTATCTCATCCCGCCAACGTCCCACTTGAGATTCACGAGATAGATCAAGGAGAGCGGGTTTCAGAGAATGACATTCAGATTGATGGATGTCATAACCCGTTTGTTCCTCCGATTATGAATTTCAAGATGCCTGCAAATTTCAAGTTTGCTGTGCAAATTGACCCATATGACGGGACAACTAACCCTCAAGATCATGTCGAGATATTCCAGCAAACAATGGTCTTCCAGGGAGCCAAGGAACCCGTGATATGTTGGGCTTTTCCATTAACCTTGAAGGCTGCCGCCCGAAGATGGTTCTCATCAATACCAGCAGGATCTATTTCGGGATGGAAGGCTCTGAACGATAAATTCATCTCAAACTTCACAAGAAGTAAATAATTGTTCAAAACAGAGCACTACCTTTAAAGGATAATATAGAAGCCAGAGGAGCCTCTAAGGGACTACATCATCCGCTTTAATGCAGAATCCCTAGAGGTACGTGATGTCGCGCCAAATATGATGTTATATTTTCTTAGACAGGGCCTGAAGCCGGGAGGATTCGCCAAAGACTTGGCAGGGGAAAAAGCCGAAAAGCATGGAAGAGTTAAAAGAACGGGTTGAGAAGTGGATTCAGATCGAAGAATGGGTCCGGAATAACAAAGCTAAAAATCAAGCCGCGAAACAAGAGCGAGATAAAGGAGATAAGGGAAAGACAACTTATGGTGGGAAATCCAGAGACAGTGAGAAAACTTACTACCGAAGCGGCAGACCACTCAGGGGAGCTTACTCCAATTATGACCCCCTTACGATGCCTCCTTCGAGGGTATACAAGGAAATCATGTACTCAGAACTCAAAGACAGACCCCCGCCACTACGCACACAATCAAAAAACAAAGATAAATTTTGCTTGTATCATAAGGACCACGGGCACTATATCAACGAATGTATCCACCTTAAAGACGCCATAGAAAAGCTAATCAGAAAAGGAAAACTAAAACAATTTGTCCAGAAGAATGACAAGGGTACATCTAGGGGCAAGAGCCCGTCACCTTCAAGAAGGCGTGGCTCTAGTCCCAAAAATAAAGATGCTGATCACGAACGAGATGAGAGGCGACGTTCGAGATCTCGGAGCCCTAGGCAACATGACAACACTACCTCCAAGGGCGTCATAAACGTGATTGAAAGTGGTTTGGGTCAAGCAGAGCCATTGGAATCGTCGAGGAAGAGAACACGAGATGAAAGGGATTACTGCTTAGCTGTCAAGGCAATGCGAAGAATGACTTTAGCATTTTCCGAAGATGACTTGCCGATAGATGGCACGGGATCCAATGCCCCTCTAATCATCTCGGCTAGGATGGCAGGGTATGAAGTTAAAAGATTGTACGTCGACCAAGGAAACTCGGCCAACATTATGTTCTGGGATCTTTTCCAGAAGTTGGGTCTGACTGAGAAAGACTTGATCGCACACAAAGAGAACTTGATAGGCTTTACAGGAGATACTATCTCCCCCAAAGGTTATGTTAAAATGAAGGTGACTTTCTCAAGCAGGGGAGGAAGTCGTTCAGTGGAAGTAAAATTCCTAGTTGTTGATTGTCCATCGGCTTACAATGCCATCCTGGGTAGGCCGACTTTGAATGCATTAGCAGCAGTGGTTTTAACCTTGCATATGGCAATGAAGTTCTCGAGTGACAGGGATGACATCGTCACGGTAAGAGGTAAAGGCTTGGATCCTAGTTGTATTATTTAGAAAGCCTAAAGATAGCAAAAGCTTCCCCTGCACAAGAAAAAGAAAAGCAAAAAGAAGATCCAAAAAAGATTCAAAAGGTAAACAAAAATTTATCAGGTGGGATTTTGCAGTTATGATGACGGGCCTCGATCCTAGAGGCGAGTTCCAACATCAACGTCCAGAGCCTGAAGGCGACTCAATCGAGATACAAGTCGGTGACAAACAAACTTACCTACTAACATTATGAAAAATATGACAAAAGTATTGCAGGATAACAAAGACATATTTGCTTGGGTTGCCTCGGATATGCCCGGGGTGGACCGAGAGTTTTGCTGCCACCGGCTTGCAATACGGGAAGGATTAAGGCCAATCGCACAGAAGAAAAGGAGAATGGGCCAAGAAAGAGCAACGACCATTGAAGCACAGATAAATGAACTGCTGGACGCGGGATTCATCCGCGAGATACAATATTCAGACTTGATTTCCAATGTCGTTATGGTTAAGAAGGAAAACGAAAAGTGGAGGATGTGTACTGACTACACGGGCCTGAACAAGGCTTGTCCGAAGGATCCCTTCCCACTACCCTGCATTGATAAATTGGTAGACAACTCTGCTGGTTATTGGTACCTGTCATTTCTAGATGCAGGGTATAATCAAATACCCATGAACCCCGATGATCAGGATAAGACTTCCTTTTTTACTTATCTCGGGGTATTGTGCTACAACGTGATGCCTTTTGGTTTAAAGAAATGCAGAGGCGACATATCAGCGGCTGATGGATAAAGTCTTCGCCGAGATGAGAGGCAAAGAGGTGGAGGTGTACATAGACGATATGATCGTTAAGACCAAAGATGGAAAAGACCCGTCCAAGGACTTGGAATTTGTCTTTCAACACTTACGACGGTATAATTTACGACTTAACCCTTTAAAATGTACATTTGGTATTGACGCAGGAAAATTTCTGGGCTTCATGCTCACAAGTTGTGGGATGGAAGCAAATCCAGATAAATGTTGGGCGATCCTCGACATGGCAAGTCCAAAGTCGGTAAATTATGTACAACAGCTCATCTGGAGGATTGCAGCTCTGTCACGTTTTCTCCCAGCATCAGCCAAACGTTGTCTCCCGATGTTCAAAATTCTCAAGAAAGCAAGATTCATTTAACTGGACCCAGGAATGTGAAGATGCCTTCCAAGAAATCAGGGCTTCCCTGACTTCCCCTCCTATCTTGACGAAACCAACTATGGGCAACACATTGATAATATACCTCGCGGTAGCTGACGAAGTAGTAAGTTCCGTGTTGATCGGAGAGGATGGCAAGTCCCAATTGCCAATTTACTTTGTTTCCAGGGCTTACAAGGCGCCGAGGTAAACTATCAACGACTTGAAAAAGTAGCTTTTGCGCTATTGATAGCTTCCAGAAAGTTGTGCCC
Organism: Cyamopsis tetragonoloba; assembly: GCA_037177725.1. Taxonomy (NCBI): domain Eukaryota; kingdom Viridiplantae; phylum Streptophyta; class Magnoliopsida; order Fabales; family Fabaceae; genus Cyamopsis; species Cyamopsis tetragonoloba. Next base: position 31,885,908 of record CM074125.1, on the reverse strand, counting down.
ATATTTCCAATGCTATCCAATCCAGGTCAGAACCAATCAACCAGTACGACAGATATTGCATAAACTAGAGTTGGCCGGTAGAATGATGTCGTGGGCCATTGAACTAACCCAATTTGATATCTCGTATGAGCCGCAGCTTACAATCAAAGCACAGATCCTAGCCGACTTTCTGATAGAAATGACTCATCCCGGGGAATCACACCCCGATGAATGGACAATATATGTGGATAGCTCGTCAAACACTAAAGTATGTGGTGCAGGTGTGATCTTTGAAAACACAGATGGTTTGGCAATCGATTATGCATTAAAATTTGAATTCCCGACATTAAATAATCAGGCCGAGAATGAAGCCTTTCTTGCTAGAATATGGAAGGCCAAAGAGTTGAGGGCAAATGCTGTCACTATATGCTCAGACTCGAGGCTGGTTGTTTCTCAGATTAAGGGAGAATATCAGGAAAAGGAACCTATCATGCAGAAATATCTCGCTAAATTACGAGATGCTTTGGTGGGGCTATCCAAATTTGAAATAAGACATATTCCCAGGGAAGAAAACGCACGTGCAGACCTCCTTTCCAAATTGGCTAGGACGAAGAAGGCATCAAACTACCACTCAGTAGTGGAGGAGGTAATCCCTTATCCTAGTTTAACGTTGCACGTGCAAGAAGCTGACTGGAGGACACCCTTAATTGACTATATTGAGAGGGGAGTCACGCTAGAAGGTGACAAAGAAGCTAAACAGATAATCAAAAAAGCAACACGATTTGCGGTGATTGAAGACCACTTATTCAGAAAGGGAATCTCAACCCCACTCCTGAAGTGTATTGGACCCGAGGAAGTCTGGTATGTGTTGGCCGAGATACATGAAGGAAGCTGTGGGCATCATATCGGAGCAAAATCTTTAGCTAGAAAAGCACTGAGGGCGGGGTATTTTTGGCTGACAATGCAGGAAGATGCAACTAATCACGTGAAAAAATGCGAACAGTGTCAACGACATTCGCACATTCCTCATATCCTACCGGAAGAACTGCACACTCTCTTGGCTCCATAGCCATTTCATACGTGGGGATGGACATCATGGGACCTTTCCATAAAGCCCTAGGACAATTAAAACATTTGGTGGTAGCGGTGGATTATTTCACTAAATTGGTTGAAGCAAAGCCTCTAGCCACTATCACTTCAGCAAGAGTACAAGCTTTTACATTCAAGACAATTATATGTCGCTTCGGGATTTCAGCCGAGATTGTGGCAGATAATGAAACTCAATTCACAGAAGTCAGTTTAGAGAACTCTCGGAGGGCCTGCAGATTCGACATCATTTCTCAAGTGTCGACCATCCACAAACAAATGGACAGGCTGAAGCAGCTAATAAAATTATCTTGAACGGCTTAAAAAAGCTACTTGAAGATGCAAAGGGCGATTGGGTTGACAACCTGTATCAAGTATTATGGAGTTACAGAATCACTCCGCAGAATACAACGGGAGAAACCCCCTTCCGACTTGTATATGGAACGGATGTTGTTATCTCGGTAAAAATTGGTAAACCATCATGGAGGATAATGCACAACCCATGAAACAATGAAGAAGTTCTAAGAAAAGAACTAGATCTCGTGGATGAAGTCCGTGAGTTGGCACACTTAACCGAATTGTCGAAAAAGCAGCGAGTTGCACAAAGGTATAACGTCAGGTCGTGAAGTGCTAGTTCGCGGTAAATAATCTGGTATTAAGAAGGGCTAGCATTGGGCTGAAGAATGCAAAAGATGGGAAACTTGCAGCAAATTGGGAAGGTCCATACCGTGTGATAAGAAGTACACAGAAAGGTTCATACACCTTAGAAACTTTACAAGGATGAGAATTGCTGCGGACCTTCAATGCTGCGGATTTGAGGAGGTACTACACTTAAGACTAGTATGTCAATTTATGTTTAGGTCAATGTTATATTCAAAATTTTGATGTATAATTTCTGTAAGGGGTACTCTTTTTCCTTCATGGGTTTTATCCCTAAGAAGGGTTTTACCATGAAGGTTTTAACAAGGCCCCAGGTTTTGTAACCTAAGCATATAATGCATAAGTACAAGAATTTATTAAATTTTAAGATTTCAGTTACAGACATTCAATGACTACGAGCCAACAAGCATTCGAAAGGATCAGACATCCCAAATTGGGCGATATGCACCAACGACGTGGCCACAAGCCTTGAAATACTTCAAAAGGATCAAAGACTCCAACTAGGGCGACGTGCCCCAACGATATGGCCACAGGCCTGGAAGTCTTTCACAAGGGTCAAAGACTCCAACTAGGGCGACGTGCCCCAACGATATGGCCATAGGCCTTGAAATATTTCAATAGGGTCAAAGACCTCAACTAGGGCGACACGCCCCAATGGTATGGCCACATGCCTTAAAATATTTCAACAGGGTTAAAGACCCCAAATAGGGCGACACGCCCTAACGATATGGCCACATGCCTTGAAATATTTCAATAGGGTCAAAGACCCCAACTAAGGCGACATGCTGCAATCATAGGCTATACAATGGCGACATGCCCCAATTACCGGTCACATATTCATGCAAGTTAACAATAATGACATCTTTGAAGACAATGATAAATGGAGAAGCATAAATTGCAATAGAGATATAAAAGACGACGAAACGTCGCAAGAAGTACAACAATGCAAAACAGAAGAAGGCTAAGATATAGATGAAATGTTCACAAAACAATAATGCTAAATGTTACAAAAGTAAAATTCAAGGGTTAGCCGGAGCAGGAGGAGCCTCGGTGGGAATGACTTCACCATCTTCGGCTGGCACTGGTGAGATGGACTGATGGGCATGGGGTCAAAAGCCTCCAACTCGGGATCGTTGAGGACCACAGTGGTAGGAGGATCATTGTCGTAATCCAACAGCTTACCACCCTCGATGCTGTGAAGTGGGTGTATCCCCTTGTAAGAAAGTTGTACCCCGGGATTCAAAAACTCCACTTGTTTTAAACAACTAGAGAATGCCATATATGCCCCATTGGAGATCAGCTGGGCTTGTTCTCGAATCTCGGCTTTCAATTTGTCATTTTCAGCCTCCAATGTAGCTTGTCTACTGTGTGCCGATCCCGGGTACGAGACAAGTGGGAATTCTCTAAACGAAGGGCGGCCACTCCTTCCTAAGCCTTAGCACAGGCGACCTGAACCTCTTTCCTCTCCTCTGAAAGTTTGGTACTTTCCAACCTCAACTGGTTAAAGTTGGAGGTCGCTGTAGAAATCTCCTCACGAAGGGTGGCTTGGGAGGCTTTTAAAGCATCCCGCTCTTTGGTGAGAGCATGGATTTGCTTCTCGGCAGAAGCCTTGGTCGCCAGCAGTCGCTGCTCCAAGTCGAGCAAAGGGTTAGGCTTTTCCAGCTCGCTATGGAAAAAGCTCAGCAACGCCAGTTGGCGAGTCATCCAGTCCATACTCTCCGCGACATTCTCCTGCGAGATAAACACGTAGTTCACAAACGAGAAACCATAAGAGCTATTTAATTCTAAGTAGAGTCACCGTTCCTTCAGGACAGGTCGGGGAGTTCGTTGAAGAAATTCCTGTGATGAAAAGAGATGATGGGAGTCTTGAAGTTTGCCCAACGAGAACAGGAGGAAGGATCCACAATAGAAGTGGACTCTGGAACAAACAAAATCAAAGACATTGACGACATGAGAACCTGATGACGTACATATTAAGACATAGTGAAAGAATTGGTACGAGGTGAAAACAACCTCTAAGTCGTTTATGAGCACCACCGATGGGTTCGTGTCCTCCTCGTTAGAAATAGCAATCTCCTCTCGTTAGACTGAGTCAGAGATATATGTGGATGGGTTGGGTGTTGAAGCCCGGTTACGAAGAACAATCTTCTTCTTCCGGGTAGCCCGAGTCTCCGGGAGAGACGTGACAACAGCACCAGCAATAGGGATTTAGGAAAACAGAAGCGCGGCTCGCATGACGGAGATAGAACAGAACAGAGGCCGACGATGCTGTGAAGTCGACGGCAAAGTGAGGACGACGATGTGGGGAGGGACTGCACTGCGACATTTTTGGAACTGTGAAGAGAGGTTTAACGAGAGTGAGGAACAGTGGTAAAGCGAAAAAGATTTCTTTTAGAGAAGAAGAGGGATTTTATTTAACAGTTAAAAAATTATTAACTTATGGAAGCAGTTGTCCTTATAAGCGCTAGTATAGGGGATAAACATGTTAACAGTAGCGGTTTATTATATAACCGTTGGTGTAAGTATTATATATATTTTTTCTTTTTTCTAAATGCTTTTAGTAGCAGTTATTTATATAACCGTTAGGGTAAGTGTGTCTTATTAGCTAATTTCTGGTGTAGTGACGAGGCCATATTTCTTGGTGAACTCGCGAAGTCTGGTGATTACGGTAAGGTCGGAATCAAGCTGTGAATGTTGATCTGTTACGAAGGTCTCAGCTTCCTGCAAATAGTGGTCATATGTCCAGTAAAGGGGGAACAGAGGTGACCCATCATGGCTTGTCTAGAACGGATATTCCTTCCCAACGTACGAGACCTTGAAATAAGATTCCTTGAACAGAGGAAAGGAGTCATCAAAAAGCTTAAAAAATGCATGGTCTTTCCTTTGGCGAAACAAGATGAAGCCAAAATCGCAAAGCTGGTAGGGCATGAAGAGATACATGAAGAGATTGCTAGAAAGCTCCCAATTGTTGGCCGAACAGAAAATCTCGTCGAAGGCATTAATAAATCCCCAAGCATTATGAGGGTGCGACTTCAAGTCGGTTGAGGATCTCGACTTGGAAATCAGAAAAAGGAAAATGGAGCCGAATGTCGCGAAAAAGGCATTCATAGAGCATCATGAAATCCGACGCTCCTCTTCGGGGGCACGAACCAATGTGCTCGTTGGGGTCAACTCGCTCAGCTTTGTAAAGAGTGACAGGAGCGGAAGGAACATCTTCCTCTGATGTAGCCTCGGGGAAGTGCATGGCCTCCTTGAATTCAATTTCCGCGACATAGAACTTCAATATCGAAGTCAGCCCCGAGGCAATCTGAAGGATGTCGTGATCGATCCAATACATTCTCTTCACCTCCCGAATCTCATGGAGCTTCTTAGGGACTTCGGTTTTGGCGGCCTTCTTCGGGGGGTCGTACTATTCATGAATCGTTTGGCACTGACGTTCTAGAGCTTTGCTCTTGGAAGGCCTCCTGGCGACTTGGGCAGGAGCGAAAGTCGTGGGTGACTCTGAACGCGACATGGGGATGGAAGCTGACAATAGAAAGAGGAGTAACATACAAAGGGTCAGAAGAGTCAGAATTAGAGGATTTAATAGAACTTGTAGAAGGAGCAAAAATAGAAGAACCAGACGAGGTACAGACAATCAGGGGCACGAGAAGATGTAACCTAGAAGTTATAGCGTTGTCACTACCTTCGGAAGATTCATCATACTCATATTTAGAAACCCCATACCTTAAAGGTATGGGGGCAACAAGTAGTGAAAATGGATCCCCAGAGAAAGAAACACGTTGGGGAATACCAGGGATAAACTCCCCAAAAGCCTCAAAGAGAGGTTCATCGTAAAACCAGAAGTGGAAGGGGGAGTGGGGATGTGATGCCCACTGCCATCACTGATTTCGGGCCCAGGGGGTGAACCAATGAATTCCCCAACTTCCCCAGTGATAGATTCCTTTGGGGGAAAATTGGTGGGCCTCTCAGGAGTTGACATTTTGAGAAAGTAAAGGAAAGAAAAAGAAATTACACAAAGAAAACGAGCAAGGAACAAAGGAAATACCTGAGAAATTTGAAGAGAAGAAGGTTAAAGATGGTTGGAAAACAGCAAGAAAAGGAAGAACTGGCAGCAAAATGAGAGAAAATACGCAGGGAAGCTTGGAGGCGATGAAGTGTTCTCAAACAATAAAAGAGTGTATTTATAGACAGAAAAGGGGGAATGCGAAGCGTAAGAAAAAAGTAACGGCTCAGGGTGCATTAAATGCACGTAGGCCTGATGTGATGGAGTAATGATGGGGGCGACCCACGAAGGGTCATGACCAATCTGACAAGTGGCAAGATGAAAACCGGCGGTAGAATCCAAACAACAACAACATAGAGGGGGTACAAGTCGCCAAGTCATGTTAGGATAGGAAGTCAACAGAATGCCTCACGACATACCGGAAGGCAATTGTTATGGACCTAATATGCAAGAGAGGCACGTGCTAGGCCCATGTGGGTGGCTTAAGATGTTGGTCCCATGTTGTGTTAGTCACGACGATACCCAACTTAACGCCCGGGGAGTTCCACCCCCACGTGGGGTTGGTTACAGATCCGTGCTTAGCGCTGCAATTCACGGAGGCGTGACAATGACATGCTTGACTTTAGTGGCCTATGGAACTCTATAAATACCTGTAACCTATCTTCATTTGGTACGTTGTTTACTCACTTGATATCTAAACTACCCTTTATGTGGAAACTCATTGACTTGATCATTGGAGTGCTTGCGGGTACCCCTCGATGCCAGGTGAGTGGCCGCAGATATGAAATCACTGTACGGAATAGAGGTCATGGCTGCCATGCCCAAACGCATGGCGGATCGGTCTCTAATTTATATGAATGATTCCCACGGACTTTAGACAAAATTAAATTTGTATGAGCAAGCCACACATATTTGTGACAGTTTTAACAATAACAATAAATCATTAAAGCACAAGTATAGTATGTCTCTAATTCGTATGAATGATTCCCACAAATTTGAGGCTAAGTCAAATCTGTATGATTAATCCTCAAATATTTGAGACGAATTAAGCAATAAGACAAAATTATAAAAGCACAAGTGAAGTTCATCTCTTAATTTGATGAATGATGCACACGCATTTGAGACAAAGAAACCAATAGTCCAAAATAATTAAGAGAAAATATAATCTCCTCATATCTCATGTGAAAGTTACACATGACTTTGTGACAGAATAAACTAAAACACAAAATAGAATCATTAACTATGGTGTGTCTGAAATTTGTAGGAAACTAGAGACGAATTTTAGACGGATTTTATTTTAAAATATCAATGATATGTCATTAATTTGAATTTTTGCAAAATGCGTCCCAAATTTATTGGTGATATTTTGGCGGCAAGATGGCAGAAAAAGTTGGGACGTAAAAGAGATAGATTTTGGACGAAATATTTTTTTTACATAAACGGTCTCAAAACCGTGGAAAATCCATCCCAAATTCTACCGGCATCCTTTCCTGATACTATCCCACACTCAGTCGCATCCAAGTTAGTCATAATCAAGTGAGGGCGTGAGTGATGGAGAAGGGGCACAAATGAGACTCATTAAAAGGAAAACCTTTGACACATTATCCCGCCCTTAAAGCCTTCCTTGTTAGGGACTTCGCTTTGACATGATGCCTACACCTTCTCTCCTGAATTTCAGTCAATACATACCACACTTTAGAGGGTCCTATGCACTTCAGCAGTGGTACCGAAACCCCTCTCCTGAAGAGATGTTCCTCTACCATCGTGTATCCCGTAGCTTTCTTAAATAATTTTTTGCCTCCTTCTCATCTTCTGGGACCATTCCTTTGTTGATGTAATCAATCAGGGGAGTCCTCCAATCTGATTCCACTTGCAAAGTTAAACTCAGAATATGAACGAATTTTTCCACCACAAAATGATAATTAGATGCTTTCTTGGTGCTAGCAATATAAGATAAGAGATCAACCCTGCTATTTTCTTCTCTTGGAATATGCTTTATCTTAAACTTTGACCGGCCGAGCAATGAATCTTTGACTTCTATTAGATACTTTAGTAGCATTGGTTCCTTTGCCTAATAATCCCCCCGGATTTGGGAAACTACAAGTTGTGAATCCGAGTATATCGTGATCACTGAAACCCGCAACTCCTTCGTCATCCTTATGCCAGCCAAACAAGCCTAGTATTACGCTGATTATTTGAAATTTGAAATTCAAATATCACTAAGTACTCTATTGACACTCCCTCACTATTTTTAATAATCACCCTTCCTCGGCAACCCTTGGCGTTCGAGGAGCCATCCACATAAATCGTCCACTCCCCGTCATTTCGAGCAATTTTAAAGTCTCGAACTCGATTTTTCCAAGAGCCTTATGATCGATGAACCCAATCATGAAAAAATTATTACATTAAAAAAATAATTTAACCAAAAAAAATGTATTTGTGAAATTTGAGCTCAGACAACAAGATAAACACTCAAATGAGACCGTGAACCGTTTGACCAACGCCAAACACCAAACTTTTTGTCCAGCGCCAAATGTCAAACTGTTTGACCAACGTCAAACACTTTATCCATAGTCTCTTAATTATGTTGATTTGGCTTTGTTAGTCTTCGATCTGTTTTCATGATTTTCTATATAATTTTTAGAGTATTTCTTATACTCTTTGTTAAAGATATGCTTTGATTTATTTAAAAAAATTACAACATACAACTCTTATTCATATAAAAACAATATTTTTTTTCTGTTATTATAATTGATTGTAGTTGTTCTTAATGAAGAATAATTATGTGTTTATAACTTTTTTGGTATCAAAGAAATTAGGTTGCAGGCACCTACCAACAAGAAAACAATTTAACAAAGTGGTACTTGAACCCCTGACTCCATGGTAGGAACCAAGCACACGCCACTCTTACAAACTCTTATTTTTAATTTTTGTATAGTTAAATACATCATTATCGCTGGTTAATGTATTTTTCAGTTATATATTTTATTTCAAATTTTTTTAAATATTTTTATTTTTATAAATTATAGTTTTAACTAACAAACAATATTAAAGACCTAATTGTAACAAAAGAAATTTGGGAGTCTAAAGTCAAGGCTTAAATTACCTTCAGTTACCTTGGCAATTGAAATGAAATACAAAAAAATAAAAAAAAATAAAAAAAATAAGAAGGGAAAACTCACCATGATCTTTAGCAATAGAGTATATTATAACTTTTTTTAGCATCCAATTTGGTTGGTCTAATGGCTAATGAGTATTACACTGAGTAACAACTCTTTAGTACAGTTGGTGAGCGCATAGGAATATGCATGTGTGGGTACTAGGTTCAATCTCCAGTTGTACTACTTTTCCATAAAAAATTATATTTAGACTTATGTAGTACGGATTTTGCTCTTATAAAAAAATGCATAAGAAACTTAGCAAATTTTAATTAGAATGAAAATTAGAATGAAGTAAATCAAAATCAAATCAGTTGTCCTATTTACTGATAATGGTCAAGGTGCAGAAAAAAATAATACTATATATATTCCAGTTTTTTGCGTAAAATAATTAATTTATAATTTATATTTCACAATTATTTATTTTGATTTAAGAACTTATAACTATATTTTTTATTATAAATTTATGATTAAAATTAAGTTTTAGGATTTATATCTTAAATTTGTATCTTAAATGTGGCATGTCCTATAATTTACAAGAATAGACATATCCAATATTTGTATTGCTTTATATATTTGGACCCTCTTTGTGTTTAAAATTATGCATATATTTCCCATTTTATTTTCATATATTAAATTCAAATATAATACTTTAAATGAATTAACTTTTATTTATTTAGGATGTGTTTAAGAAAGTTTTTTTCCATAGCTTTTCGAAAAAAAATTGAGAAGAAAACTGTTAGAAATTGTTTGGCAATGAGAAAATCAGTCAAAGGTTTTAATTATTTAATTATTTTGTTATAACTACAACTTTTTATTTTTTAAATAAGCTAGAATTTAGAGTTTTTATTAAAGTATTTTAATTTATTCTACTTTTTTCTTCTGTAATTTAATTTATTAGTTTATAATATAAAAAAAATCTTTTGTATCATTCAAACATAAAAATTTATCTTTAAAATTATTTCTAAAAAATATATCAAAATAAAATTAATTATATTTTACACCTTATCGGTTATTGAAATAATATAGTTTTGATAGCTACTACAATCACACTCTTATTACCATCTAAGAAATAATGCTGAGTGGATTTACCTATGTAGTGATGCTCGTGTCACACATCAAAGGGTGGGAGCAGGGAAGTATAAGTAAGCTACTCACACGCCCTTCTTCTGTCGCTCCCCCCTTTCTTGTCTTCCCAATTGGCGTTCTACTTCCGTTCACCCTTTTCTTTCTCAAGTAATATCTTTGATCTTTCTTTCAACTCTCTCTGTGTTTCAGAGGTACTCACAATCGCGTTTATGTATTTAGTTCTTTCGTTTGCTTCATCCCCAAAGTTGATGATTATCGTTAGCGGTTTCTCGAATTGATTAAATCTCATAAACACTTTTACAAACCCCTTACTTTCGTCATTCCCCCCTTTATCCAACAAATTATTGGACACGGGCTTATTTCTTCCTCTCATTCTCTACATGTTGTTGCGTTAGTTCATACAATCCTCTTTGCTAGTTAACTGTTTTAAGGTGTGTTAGAACTTAGTCTCTTTTGCTGGGAACTGGTTATTGTGTTAGAAGGGCTTTCATTAAAGCGGCATTAGAAGAATTGAATTTAATTCTTTTATGTTTTTGTAAATATGAAAGTAAGGTTTTAATTTTTAAAATATTTAATGTTTCTCGGTGTGGTGTGCTGCTTATTATGAGGTGATGAATTCGGATAAGATGCATATGCTAGCTGTTGGGTAATTGGCCTTTTTTCCTAGTTTGCCTATTAGTTATTTGTTTTTACTTATTTTAATTTATGTTTATCTTACTAGTTATTCATAACTCTTATGATCTCTCTAGTATAAATAAGGAACACAATAATGTTTGAGACATGAATAAAAGAATAAACCTTTTATCATTGTTTTCTTGTTGAGTTGCAACAAGTTATTACCCTTTCCCTTCAAAATCTATGATTGACTTGAGAAAATAAAATTGACTTGTTCATCTAATCAATATCCATATGTATGAGTTTATGGTTTAGCTTAGTTTCTTCATTTTTCTTTTGTGAGTTTATGTGTGACTGTGTGTAACCTAATTGAGCCTTTGGTTAGCCACTTCCCCTTTGGGGATTCCGGGCATATTTTAGTTGATTGCTGGGAGAAAAATAGATCATAAATATGTAGGTTTTCATAACTTTGTGATAATTGGCCTTTGGGGATTCCGGGCATATTTTAATTCATGTGTGTTTTAATCTATAGAAAGATAGCTACTTATTTTGGTGATAATAGGAACAACTCCAATTTTGATATTTGTCAGTTTAATTAACATAGAATTTACAGAAAACTTTTAGTTTAAACAATACTTGCCCCTCTGAAATTGACACACTAATATAATTTCATGATATGCAGACGATATTACCAGGAAGAAGTAACAAATATAACAATGTTTCTGCAAGTCCAGCTATCATGGAATGTAACAATTTCTCCAGAAAACCTGCAATCAGAGGGTCCGATGCTTCAACGGGCAATCATCTCCCGCCCTTTGAATGACTTTGCTGTGAAGAAGGCAGCAAAAGATGAGGGATACTTTCTTGTAGTGAACACATTGGAGAACATCGGAGAAGATAAAGTCGAGCAACTCACTAAAGATGTGCTCTTCGCTGTTGTTTTTAATGCCATTACCTTGAAGATTTTCAAGGGTGAGATATTAGAGGGTGTTGTCCACAAAGTTCTGAATCATGGGGTTTTCATGAGATGTGGTCCAATTGAGAATGTCTATCGGTCAAATTTCAAGATGCCTGATTACGTTTATGTTCCCGGTGAAAACCCATGCTTCATGAGTGACAAGATGTCCAAGATTGGAAAAGATGTTAGGTTCGCTGTGTAGTGATTGCTACAAATTGGATGGAGGCAGATAAGGAATTTTAGGCATTGGTCAGCTTGGAAGGCGATTATCTTGGACCAGTTACGACTCCTGATATTTAGCTGCATTTTCTCCTAGTTTTTATGTTGTTGGTGTGAAAAGACTCATATAGCTGTGGGGTTTAGACTTTTCTCTTTTTTGGTACAAATCATGGAACCTATTAACAAAATTTATGCAATGTCATTTAGTGTGCGAATGTTTCTTCTCATCCTTAGTCTTTTTTTAATCAATTTAAAATTGTTCACTTGTGACATGCATGGGTTGAGTTTCTTTTGGTTTGTTTTCATTTGAATTTTTAAGTCCTCTTATTTATGTATTCTTGTATAGGCGAAAGTGCATCTACTAGGACTCAAACTGAGGAGCTGCTACTCAAGGTAGCACTCCCCAGCCACTAAATGCCATTTTATTTAGAGTTGGTTTTCGAATTTTATATTCTTGTATAGTAACTATAAATTGGTTTTCAATGTTTGTTGTTGAAATTCTGGAAAATAACTAAATAAGAAACAATGAAAACAACATGGTGTGTAATTTGTCATAGTACATAAAAATCTTGACCAAGCTTGACATTCATGTAGTTTTGATCCGCATAGGAACATAAACTGCATTTTGCCTTGTCTTTAGCGGTAGATGAAAATTTTGCTATGTGTAAAGGAGTTTGGGTGGCTATCTTGCCATTCTTTATTTGGATTAGCATATTGATCAAAATATGTAAAATGAGAAAGAAATGGATTAAGTTTCATTTTTATGTGATAAAATTATGTATAATAAGAAAGTATGTATTACTACAAAAAAAAATGTAAGTTGTTTCCACGAATTTGATGTTACATTATTATTAATTCTAGATGAATTTCCGACAGAAATAGAATGTTATTACTCATGATTTCTACACAAAAATAAGATGGTATTTTACATGATTTTTAAACAAAATTGAAATATTATTTCGCATGAAGTTTAGACATAAGTTATATGTTATTTCACAAAAATTTCAGACGAAAATGATGCATTATTTTACACTAGTTGTAAACAATATTTAAATGTTATTTCACATAAATTTCCAACCGAAATGAATTATTATTTCACACTAGTTGTAGACAGAAATGAAATATTATTTTACATAAATTTCCAACAGAAATGAAATAGTATTTAACAGAGTTGTAAACAGAAATGAAATGTTATTTCATATGAACTTCCAACGGAAATGAAATATTATTTCACTCGAGTTTTAAACAAAAATAAATTGGTATTTCACACAAATTTTAAACAAAATAGAATTACTATTTCACACGAATTTGAGGCATAAATTTTATGTTATTTCACACAGATTTCACACGAAAAATGAAGTATTATTTCATACGAGTTGTAAACAGAAATGAAATATTATTTCACACGAATTTTAACCGTAAATGGAATGCTATTTCACACAAGTTATTGATATAAATGTAATGGTATTTCACACCAATTTAAAACAGAAATGAAATATTATTTTACAAAAATTTTAGATAAAAAATGTATGTTATTCAAATTCGTTTCCCATTTATTTGTGATTTTTAATGATTTTTTTAAAAGATTATCATTTCATTTTATTGGTTTTTGGGTCAATATTATATAGATATTAATTTAGATTTAAGAGAACATGATGTATAATATTATAATTTTTATATAATTTTCTAATAAAATAAAAAGGCATCACCAATTTCATCAATTTCATGAATAAAAAAATTTCAACCGAATAATAAAATATAATAGAGTTAAAAAAGTGCTCTAACAATGTAAAATAAAATAAAAGATACTATCATCCTCAAACTATTCACTAAAAAACCGTCACCAATTTCATCAATTGCATGAATAAAAAAATTTCAACCGAATGATCAAACATAATAGAGTTAACAAAGTGCTCTAACAATGTAAAACTAAATAAAATAAACTATGATCCTCAAACTATTCATTAATAAAATAAAAAACCATCACCAATTTCATCAATTGCATGAATAAAAAAATTTCAACCGAATGATCAAAAGTAATAGAGTTAACAAAATGCTCTAACAATATAAAACTAAAAAAATAGAAACTATGATGCTCAAACTATTTATTAGTTTAGATAAAGAAAATGAAATAAGAGAATTGTATAAGTTCATATGCATAGAACTATGATATTAGTCATTAATGGGTTGACCAGTCTCATTCTTCTCATTGTGCATAGGAGCTCCAGAAGAATAATTTGGATGTAGTCGCATGTTTAAGTTTCTATATACAGCAGTCAGCAAACTTTCATTTGACTCAATTCTTCTTTCCTGAGTTTGCAACTTATGGCTTTGATCATCTAGTTTGCCTTCAACTTCATCCAAGAAAAAGGAATCAATTGGTATGTAAAATTTGAATAAAACCCAACAAAAAATAACAAGTAAACTGATGTCTTATTGATAGTTATATATATATGTTTAGAAACCAAACATACATCTAGGACAAATGAAAAAAAGAAGAACGTGACTCACCTTAACACAAAGAACATAAGGTTGAGAGACTCAAAAGCCAAAATGGAAACAAGTAACAGAGCCGTATATAAGATGTTCAGTGCAAAACAATTTTGGAGCGTGATATAATATGAATGAAAAAGTAATTGAGGGGTAACTCAAAACTGATAGTCACCACCAAGTCAAAATTGGGAAAGTAAATTTGTGTTTTTTTTTACATGATCTTCTTTAGGGTGTGTTTTCATATATTTGAGATTTTCTATTGTTCGTGGTGTCCAACTAATGCTGTTCAGTTTTCTTCTAGAGTATCTTTTTCGTGGGAAATTAAAGATTGAATAAAAATATAAATTGTGACGAGATCTTCACTCAAATATTTCTAATTTTTTATAATAAAAAGCTGGTTTCTAAGATGGCATCTCGATCAAGATAGCACCAAGCCTTCTTATCCAATCAAATCAAAAAATTGATATTAAGTCATATTCTCCATTAATTCATTTACATTTGAATAGAAATAAACATGATTTTATCATAAAAAAAGATATAAACTTGATTTTATTTTTAATTTGAATTTAACATTTAGTTTTTATTTTTAATCTAAACTACTATATGTCTCTATTTTTTAATTAAATATTTATATTTTTGTTACATTATTAAATATGTATTTGAGCTTTAATTAATTCTAAAAAAATTAGTTTCAGTTTGATTCTTTTATTTTTGTTCATTTAGCTCTTTTACTTATTTTTGCTTCATTTTATTTTATTAAATAATTAATAAAAGTATCTAAAATTGTTGCGGGGTGTGAGAAAAAAATCAATGATAAAAAAAATATTATTGCGGGCATTAATTATTTATGAACAAAAATTAATACAAATGATGATATTATATTGAAAAGATAAATTACTAATAAGAAAAAAATAAATAAAGGACCAAATTAGAATTTGAGATAAAGTTGAGACTAAAATACGAATTTGGCTATAAAAATATTATTCTACAAATTTTCCAAGTGAAAATTTATAAAATAACACAAAAAACAAGAAATGATAGATATATTAATTTTATAAATCTGACACAAATAAATCTCACTTAAATAATATAATTGTATTTTAATGCTATGTTAATTGTTATATAAGTTTTAATGCACATTTTAGTTAAGAAATGTAAAATTTAAATATTATTTTCATATAAATAGCTAGTACATTCTTCATTACATTGTTATCCCTATGCTCAATAATCAGTTACTTGTGTCACGTTCTTCTAAGTTTTACAATTTGTTTCGTGCACAATTATCAATTATTTATACGTTCTATTATTTTGGAAATACAGATTGCTTCAAGTTCAAGTATTAATTAATTATGTATTATTCTTCTAGGTGTTTCAGGCTGGAGTATAAGTTACCTAGGGCTCGTTCTTTTGGGCCTAATGCTTGCTTAAAACTCAAGTATTAGTTACTCGTATTATCTTGTGTTAGGCCTCACATTTACATCAAGCCCCCCATGATACAAGTAATTAAAGCGAACTGTATTTCCAAAATAATATAATATAAATAATTGATAATTGAACTAGAAACAAATAATAAGACTTAAAATAACGTGACACAAGTAATTAATTTGGTCCTTTTATTTTTTTATTAGTAATTTATCTTTTTAATATAATATGATCACTTTTTATTATATTTTGATGATAAATAATTAACAAGAATACCCACAATAATATGTTTTTATCTTTGACTTCTTCTTTTTCACATTCAATGACTATTTTAGATATTTTTATTAATTATTTAATGAAATGAAGCGAAAATAAATAAAGGAGCCAAAAGAAAAAAAAAATCAAACTGAAATTTGGTATGAAGTTTAGTGACAAAAAATAATATTGTTGATTTACTGTATTTATTATAATATTTACCATTAATTTATTTATCTTTTAACTAATAAAAGCTAATTTTTTTCAATTAATTAAAGCTCAAAGACACCTTTAATAATATAATCAAGATATAAGCATTTAATTAAAAAATAGAGACATACAATCCAGATTACATATAAAAATTAAATATTAGATTAAAAAAAGTCATTTATATCTAATCAAATCTATATGATTTAATAAAAATATAACTTAATTGAATTTCTGATTACCTCATATTAAATTTTTAATTTAATTGATAAGAGGACACGGTGTCAACTTGATAGAGATGACACCATATAAACCACAAATAAATAAAAATTATTTTTAGTTTACTTATATAATATGATGGTTTCTATGGTGACATATCTATCAGAATATTGATTGGAGACAATCTGAATTTCAATTAAGTCATATTCTCCATTAATTTATTTAAATTTAAATAGATATAAATTTGATTTGATCATCAAAAAAATATAAACTTAATTTTATTTTTAATTTAAATTTAACATTTAATTTTTATTTTTAATCTTAACTATATGTCTCTTATTACCCAAAAACTATATGTCCCTATTTTTTAATTAAATATTTATTTTTTTGTTATATTATTAAATGTGTATTTTGAGTTTGAAATAGTTCAAAAAATAATTTGATTTCAATTTAATTCATTTATTTTGTTCATTTTATCTCTTTTACTTATTTTTGCTTCATTTTAGTTTATTAAATAGTTCATACAAATATCTAAAGTTGTCGCTGGATGTGAGAAAAAAGAACACAATGATAAAAAAATATTATTGCGGGCATTAATTATTTATCAACAAATTTTTAATACATATGATGATATTATATTGAAAAGATAAATTACTAATATGAAGAAAAAAAATTAAAGGACCAAATTAGAATTTAAGATAAAGTTATGAGACTAAAATATAAATTTGGCTATAAAAAATATAATAATATTATTGTACAAATTTTCCAAGTGAAAATTTATAAAATAATGGAAAAACAGGAAATGATTGATAGATAAATTTTATAAATCTGACACGAATAAATCCCACTTAAATAATATAACTGTATTATAATTTTTAATTCAAATTCAAGTTAGGAAATGTAAAATTTAAATATTATTTTCATATAAATAACTAGTACACTCTTTATTATATTGTTATCCCTATGCTTACTTGTGTCACTGATGACGGATAATTATTACTATATTTTGTGGTTAATTTGAATATATTTTAAATGATATTATGTTTATCTTTTAATTAAATTCCCTTAAATTTAGTAAATTCAATACTTATCTTAATTTGAGAGAGAACTTGTTGATTTGAGTTTCATCCATATCTTATGGGTTGATTTAGATAAGATTTGAGTTTCATCCATATCTTATGGGTTGATTTAGATAAGATTTGATCCCTAAATTATTGGATTGCAGCTAAATAGATAAAAGCACATAAGATAAGTGCGAAGAAAAAGGAAAAAAGATCTGAAGAAACCTTATGTCATATTATTTTATCTTATTTTGAGCAAAGATAAACCATTTGGGATCTCTTTAAAAGCCCCCATTCACTAGGAGCTAACAGAGCCATCTCTGCACGAAATTTAGGGTTTTAGTGAGAGAAAGTTAGAAATTGAGATGGTAGCTTAAAACCCTTTACTTGGGATTGGATGTAACGTGTGAATTCTCAAACTCAGATTTTTATTTATCTTAAATTGATTGGTTTTTTTTTTCTCCGTTTAATTTAGAGTTGAAAGTTTGATCACCTTCATTCTCTCCTTCTAACTTTTCTTATTGAATGGGAATTTAATTTGAAAAGAGGTTCTTTGAAAAGGAATTTTATCAATGATAGGGATAGTTTTCATTTATGAACCACTTTAAAAAGGGAATTCTTAATGCGTGGGAACTCTTTTACCGTTTAAAGGGATTTAATCGATATAGTTTTGCTATAGAATCTGACAAATGAGGGATCTTTGTCAGTGGTTTTTATCATTGGTCATTCAATTAACATAATAAGTTCTTAAGTTTTGGGAATAAACATAAGTACAGTGAAATCCAAGCCCAAGTATTCTTATAAATTGTTTTTACCACTTTTTATATTACGAGCACTTATTTTACGATTCAAACCCAAGTTTTCTAATTGAACTAAATTGTTCTAGAGTTGCTCCCTGAGGACGATAACTTGTTTTCCCATTCCCACTATACTGTAATGCGTTAGTATTTTAGTAACAGTCACATTCTTCTAAGTTTTATAGTTTGTTTCAGGCACAATTATCAATTATTTAAATGTTCTACTATTTTGGTACAGTTTATTTCAAGTTCAAGTATAAATTAATTATGTATTTTTCTTCAAGGTCTAATGTTTGCTTTTGACTGGAGTATAAATTATCTAAGTCATGTTCTTTTGGGCCTAATACTTGCTTAAGACTCAAGTATTAGTTACTTGTATTATCTTGTTTTAGGTCTACCATTTACATCAAGCCCCCATGATAAAAGTAATTAAAGCAAACTGTATTTCCAAAATAATATAACGTATATAATTGATAATTAGAATAGAAATAAATGAGAAGAGTTATAGAACGTGATATAAGTAATTAATACTTGAGCATAGAGATGACAACATAATGAGACATATACTAGCTATTAATATGAAAACAATATTTAAAATTTACATTTCCTAACTAAAATTTTAATTAAAAATTATATAACAGTTCATATAAAATTAAAATACAATTATATTATTTAAGTGTTATTTAATCGTGTCAAATTTATAAAATTTATTAGTGTATAATTTCTTGTTTTTTTTTGATATTTTATAAATTTTTAGTTTGAAAATTTGTAGAATATTATTATCATGGATAATTTCATATTTTAGTACTATAATTTTATCTTAAACTTTAATTTGGTCCTTTTATTTTATCTTTTCAATATAATATGATTATTTTTTATTAATTTTTATGATAAATAATTAACAAGAATGTCCACAATAATATGTTTTTATCCTTGACTTCTTATTTTCCACATCCAACAACTATTTTAAATTTTTTATTAATTATTTAATGAAATAAAATGAAGCAAAAATAAATAAAGGAACCAAAATAAAAAAAAGAAAAATAAAAAATTGAGCAACTACTCAAAAATAATACTCACTGCCAAGTCAAAAATTGGGAAAGTAAAATTGTGTTATTTATTATTATTATTTTTTATAACAGGATCTTCTTTAGGGTGTGTTTTCATATATTTGAGATTTTTTATTATTGTTCAACTTTTAGGTGTCCAACTAATATTGTTAAGTATTTTTCTACTTGTGAAGAAGAGTATCTTTTTTCTTCACTCAAAGATTTTAATTTCTTTATAATAAATAAATTAATTGTAGTTAAGTTATATCATATATGGATCATGAGATCATGTATATTAACTTATCTCTTAGTACAAAAACATGTGACCCAATCTTAGAAAGAAGCGAGGGTATATCACAACCAAGCCATAAAAAAAAAATCAAGGCCATATATTTCGACTGTATGTTAAAAATGAAGGGATGCAACTTTTACAATCACGACATGAAAAAGAATAATAGTCATATTTTGAATTTCACGTTTGTTAAAAAAGTTATGCATCTTTCACCGTATTTGAAGTCAAGGTTCAGCTTTACTTGTATTTTTCTATATGAAAAAATTATTATTAGTCATTAGTTAGTACAAAATCATAGTGCCATTAAATACTTCTACCATAATAATATATTGGCATTAGATAGTTAATTATATGAACCTAGTGTCACTTTGGTCTAGAAGTGTCAAAATGGGCCGAGCCTGACGGACCAGTCCGAATAACTAGCTCAATGAGATGAATTGGAGGTGGGAGGGATTGAGACCACCCAATTTTAGAAATCTCACCATTCGTTTATATCTAAGAATCATAAATCTATATATTAAAAAGAATAGTGTCACTCCCAATAGGGATAGTGCTAATCCATTTCACCTGGATTATAAAACTATAGCCGATCATAATCTGGCTTGGCCCAAATCAACTCGAATTTTAGTTGGCCCATTGGGGCTGAGCCCGAAATGGGCTGGCCCAATTTCTTATTATTATTATTATTATTATTATTATTATTGTTGTTGTTGTTATTGTTATTTTATTCTTGTTATCACTTTATTATAGATTTTAATGATTAATAAATATTAAAAATAAACTAAATATATTAAAAATATTATTTAACTATAAAATTTATTATAATTTTGTTATTTTATTAATTATAATATTATTAATGGAGTTTGAAATAAAATTTTTTAAAATTAAAAAGATATAAAAAAAGCAGTATAATTAAAAATAATACAAACTAAAAGGACAAGATATAACAAGTTTAATTTAACATCACAATAAACTTATCTAATTGAAATTGTGTGCAAATTAATGAGAAAAAAAATGCTTAACAAGGAAATCTTAGTGGATGATTTCATATAGATATGGGATAAAGCAAAACACGAAATAATTAAAGAACAAGTAATGTTTTCTATAATCTACATGAGCACTGTAGTCGAATTAGAGATGGATTCAACAATTACACAAAAATTATTAAAACACAAGTGAAGTTGTCTCTTATTCATATGAAAGATTCAAACGAATTTAAGATAACTTCAAATCTGAATGAGAAATCCAAATGGATTTGAGACGGGTTCAGTAATAATAGAAATTTGTTAAAACACAAGTGAAGTTTGTCTCATATTTGTATGAACGCTTCCTGTCAATTCCAGTGAATGTCAAATCTGTATAATTTGTTAAAACACGAAGTGAAGTTTATCTTTAATTTGTATGGACCATTCCCGCGAATTTGAGATAAAGTCAAATATGTATGTGCAATCTGAATGGATTTGAGAAGGATTCAACAATAATTCCTCAATCTACCTTGTCGGATCAACTTTTTGATTGCATCCCGGAGTTGGATGCATTTGTTGGTAGAATGCACGATCCCAATGGTACTCGCAGTACTTATTCTTGTGCTTCCCGACTATTTTTAATGGTGGTGGTCACTCTCTTAGTTCAGAGTGCATCACTTCTTTCAACACTGAAGCTGGCGGGATTGTTAGCGGGGTATAGTTGTTGAAGAGACCCTTGCGCTTCTTAGGAGACCTATGCTGGGGCTTTTCATCTTTACCCCGGGATTGGTTTGGAGGTGCAGTTTTTGCTTTGTCGTCCTTCTTGGCGACTTGGGCCTTCTCCCACTCTTCTATTCTGATCCACTTTTCAGCCCTAACGTTCAAGTCATCCATGGAGGTGGGCTTATCTCCTGCCAGTTGCTTGGCGAATGCTCCTGATTTTAATCCTCTTACATAGAAATATAACACCAAGTTAGGTTCAACGTTCCTAACTTCTAATACTTCATTATTAAAACGTGTTATGTAATCTTGTAGAGATTCATCTTTTCCCTGTTTAACAATTTCTAAGTGGAATTCAGATTTGAACTATCTTTTACTGCTAGTGAAATGAAGAATGAACTTGTCTTTGAGAGTTTTCCAGTTGCTGATGGACTGTGGTGGAAGGTCTTAAAACCAACGACTTGCAGCCTCTGACAGTGTGAGGGGGAAAGCTCGGCATACAATGGCCTCATTCACCCCTTGAAAGTACATTGCTCTCTCGAAGGTGCTCACATGTAAAGTGGGATCCTTGGTCCCATCGTATTCCTTCAATTTCTTTGCGACCTGGAATCCACGAGGAAGAGCATGGGACATTATCCAGGGCGTGAAGGGATTGTCAATGTATCCGAAATCTAGGATATTTTCGGCCATGTGCTCCTGGTGCCGGTTGTCCGGCTTGCTGGCCCCCAGGGGGGACAGGTGGCGGGTTGGCCCCTTCGACCCGAGATTGATGCGGGGCCCCTTCATGTCGGCGACTTATCCGTCCTTCTTGTTGCCTTTCCTGAGTTTTCGGATTTCCTTCTTTATCTCCTTCAATCGCAAATTTCCATTTCTGCTTTTCCGCATTGTCGTTATCTTTCTCCGGATTTTCAGGGTATGCCTCTCAGCTCTTTCCTCCTCTAAATCATCTTCGATAACAACATGCTTGCCCTTTCGCTGTTGCTCTTTGAGATCTACAATCTCTTTAGCTTGTGACTGCACCAACTATTGCAGTTTGCGGAATTCTGCTTCGATATCAAAGTGTTGGGATGCCCTTGCTTGATTCGAAGCACCAACCTGCTGTCCTGCTCCTTGGTTTTGAACATTGGAATCGTTGTAATCCCTATTCCTGGTAGAGCCAACCATTGTTGACGATGGATGGAAACGAAACTTTTGTTGCGTTCCCCACAGACGGCGCCAATGTTGTGATCTAACTTGACGGTATGTAGGACGAGCAGAAGGGCCTCCTTGATCAGCAAAAGGGCAGTAGGAATGCTTCTAGGTCCTAAGCTCCGGCGGCGGTGGTGTGCACCTGCAAGTACTCCGACGCCCAAGTTAGTGAGTGAATTAGGGTTTATATTTCTGATAGTATATATTACGTACCTTGCATGGTGCATTGTGATCGTATTTATATAGTGTAGTAAGTGACCTAAATGCGGTCTGTATTGGGCTAGGATCTGTACCTGGGCCCAATTCTCATTAGCTGAGCCTTGATTGTAGGCCACGCCAAACTTACCGGGATGCCCACGGTAATTGGTGGCTATCTGACCTGGCATGCATACGAACATCCAGGATACTATTATTCTGGTCCAAAACAGATACCATATTATCAAAGCACAAGGGAAATCTGTCTCTAATTTATATAAATGATTTCCACCGATTTTAGACAAAAATAAATTTGTATGAGCAAGCCACGCATATTTGTGACGGTTTTAACAATAACAATAAATCATTAAAGTACAAGTATAATAAGTCTCTAATTCGTATGAATGATTCCCACAGATTTGAGGCAAAGTCAAATATGTATGATTAATCCTCAAATATTTGAGACGAATTCAGCAATAAGACAAAATTATAAAAGCATAAGTGAAGTTAATCTCTTCATTCGATGAACGATGCACACGGATTTGAGACAAAGAAATCAATAGTCCAAAATAATTAAGAGAAAATATAATCTGCTCATATCTCATGTGAAACTTACACATGACTTTGTGACACAATAAACTAAAACACATAATAGAATCATTAACTGTGGTGTGTCTAAAATCGGTAGGAAACTAGAGACGAATTTTAGACGGATTTTATTTTAAAATATCAATGATATGTCATTAATTTGAATTTGTGCAAAATACGTCCCAAATTTGTTAGTGATATTTTGGCAACAAGATGGCAGGAAAAGTTGGAACGTAAAAGAGATAGATTTTGGACAAATATTTCTTTTACATAAACTGTGTCAAAACCGTGGAAAATCCATCACAAATTCTATAGGCATCCTTTCCTCATTCTACCCCACAATCAGTCGCAACCAAGTTAGTCATAATCAAGTGAGGGCGTGAGTGATGGAGAAGGGGCACAAATGAGACTCATTAAAATGAAAACCTTTGACACATTATTTCACACTTGGATTGATGGAACATTTTTTATCTTTCCTTTATTTTTAACTTTTTTAACAAACATCCAAACCACTGAAAATTAGTTTAAGTTTCTATTTTGTCTTGGGTTGTTTTCTCTTTTCCCTGTACCTTCATTTTAAATGAGCTAGTAAGGAGAAAATAACTAGGTAGGACTAACTCTTTAAATTCTTTTTCTTCATACTTTTCTCTTTTTTATTTTTTCTTACTCAATCACTTAAACACAAAGTTAATCGAAGTGTTTTAGAATGTCAAATAGTTAAGTTGCTAAGTCAAGGTCTTCATAGATATACTAAGTTTGTACCCATTCAAACATTCAATTTAGGATGGATGTTTGAGTTATTACTTGTCTTTTATAATTGGGTACAAACATTCATGTATGGTTGCGTAGTTAACTCATCTCATCTTTCGTTCTCTCACAAGATATATCCTCATGTATTTTTATTAGAAATATTTTAAAAATTATCAATAGATTGTTTCATGGTAATAAGAATATAAATTCAACTAAACAATATATATTTTTCTTTTATAAAAATTAATAAAACTAATAAAATGCTTGAATAATGATTAATACTATTTTAATGTATTCAACACTAATTGAAAAAAAATTTAAAAGCTAATTTAAGGTAAACAATGTCAATAAGTGTATATTGTTTTTCTTTTTGTTAAACAAAATGCGAGAAATGAGTGGCACTTCCAAGCCTACCGTCATAAAGCATCATTGTTCGGATTGGAAATCTAAATAGTAGATACGAGTGACTCATTGGACTGATTCAGATATCGCACCTTCGGAATAGGTCAACTCAAAGCCACCCAACAAACAAAAATCTATTGAGGGTCAATAAAACTTCAAGGGGGTGATATGCACAAAAAGGACTTTGACTTTAGGGGGACTTTGATATCGGGGAATGTCATTTTTGGGAAAATCATTTAATATTATAACTTATCCATGTTTAATAGAAGATTTAAGCAACTTTTCTGGAAATGTTTTTTTCATAGGTATCACTTATTCAAAAAAAACTTATCCGAAAAAGTAGCTAAAGTTCATTCTTATACCAAACACCCCCTTAAAGCATTTGAACTCATCACAGATGATGTTTTTAACTTGATTTTAGAGAAGTAATTTTTCAAAAAGAAAAAACTGTATGCGCACCTAACATTTGTGTGAAGATGTAGGTGGTAAAGCGAATAGAAAGTAGGGAGTGTTTGAGGTGATGACAAAAAAAAATGTCACCACTAGTGCTCCTGTTAATAGTATCAGTCGGATTTAATTATTTTATTTTAACCCTTAGGATGAAGATTGGGTACTTGAATTTCAGGAATTCAATATTAAATGTTATCATATCATATATTTACTAACTGGCCATTGCATTGAGAACACACTTGAAAAGGTTAATTATCATATATTTACTAACTACCCCCTGCATTTAGAACACGCTTGAACTCTAAACGAAAGCCAAATTCATAAAACCAGATTTGTGCCCTTAAAATTAGATCTGTGTTTCCTTGTTCTTCCGCACAACCAGAAATGGACGTGCCACTAGTTGCTCCGCGCACAAGAGACAAGAGAGGAAGAGTCTGTGAACCGAAACATCTGAAAATGGAAGAAGAGGCACGAATATGTATTTTCCTTTTCTCTTTTATCTTTCTTGGAAATTTAATTTTATTTCCTCCATAACCTAAAACCTTTGCATAGATCAATTACAAATTATTTTGTTTTCTTCTGAAACCAAAACTATCTTTATATTCTCACCCGATCTCTTTTTTCCTTTTCTTTTCACTTTATTTGGCAGTTGAAGAGTGGGATTTTATTTGGGTTTAGGTGGAAATTTATGTTGCCATAGTTTAATTTGGACGTAGTTGGGGCTTTGGTTGAAGAAGCTCTTGTTCATTTATGCTTTTGATTTTTGCTGCTACGTGCTTATGATTTTGTTTTTTTTTCTATATTTTTGCTGAGAAAATGAATGGGAAAATGAAAGAAGAGAGGGGATAAAATGGGAAATTCTGCACTTTTAATCTTCACAAAGGAAGCACACCTCAATTGAAATTCCTCTTTGTTTTTTAGTATTAAGTAATAATACTGGACCAATACAAACCTTCACAAGCATAACTTTTGGAGAAAATGTTAAACTACATAACAAAGGGAATTCAACAATTGTAAGTGCATTGCTGCATTTGATATCATTTTGTGTTTGTTGAAGATGAAGAAGAAGAGGAGATGATATGGCTACCAAGTTGGTGATGATGATGTTACCAAGAGAGAATGATAAAGCTACTAGTTGTTAACAATTCAACATGCCCCTATTTTTAGTTTTTCCTGTAGGAACAATGGGAGCCATGGACCTTGTTCTTCTTTGGAAAAAAAATATGATTTCAGAGATTAATAAACAGAGTTTATCAGGGGTATAAATACAATGCCAATAACTTCATAAAACTTGACAGGCAACAACATATACAAAAAAAACTATAAAACAAAATAAAAAACATATACAATTCAACATCCACCGTGATCTGTGCCACCACATATTTCCGCTGTCACTTCCTAAAATATGGAACATTTCATAATCTTTTTTTTGTAGTATCTTATCCTTCAATGGAATATTTCATAATCTTTCTTTTCTAGATTTTATCCTTCAACCCCATTTTGAGTTTTTCAATAAATTTGTCCTATAGACTTTTATTCCCAAGAATTTTATCTATAGTTTGGATCGAGATCGAGGAGACGCTGAAGAAGATCGAAAAGGCCCAAAAGAAGGTCGAAGACTTCCAGAGAACTATGAACTCGGCCGTTTCCGTTTATGAACCTTTTGGAAAGAGACTCAAGGAAACACTGAATGAAGATTGATCGGGCCCAATGAAGGTCGAAGACTTCCAGAGAGCTATAAACCCAACAGTTTCTGTTTATCAACCTTTTGGAACGAGACTTGAGGAGACGGTGAAACATGATCACCGATGCCCAAGAAGGTCGAAGAATTAAGAGCTACAAACTCGACCATTAACATTAGGATTTCTATATTGTTCATGTCCTTTCCAAGCTGATGTGCCAAAATGCATTTCCAGCTTGCGGGGGAGTGTTAGATATAAAGATAATAACTAGTCAGTTACATTAGTGATAAGATTATTCCAAGCTTATCAGTTAGCTGATATGCTATTCTTATCTTTGTAGTTTAGTTTCTCTAGAGAATGTATTCTATTGAATCAAAAGGAGAATTAATAATATCTTTTCTATTTACTCTATTATCTTTTACTCCACCATGTTTCCTAATACTTCAAAATAATAATGTTAAAAGTTAATGATATTAAAATTGCACATGCAATAAGAATTATATTATGAGTTTTTATTTTATTTTGCATAATACTAACTTATTAATAAAGGTTACATTACTTATGTACATGGATATCAATGTACATGGGTTATTTTTTGAAGTTTAACTATATAGTCTAAACACTTAATAGAAAATCCTTAAAACTTATTGTTACCTGACAAATCCATTGCAACATGTAATCATTCGGTCTACACCGGTGGTCCAAGACTCACGATCCCCACCCTAAGCACTCCCACTACACATAAAAGAAAAGGATAAAAAATGGAAACATGAGGATATATGCAGAGTTATAGGGTTCATGTGTTTACTTTGTCATTTTGTTCATTGGAGAATCCAATCATTTATGTGCTTAATTATGCATATCATTGTTCTACTTCTATTATCTTTATTATTATAGTTGTTATTATTTTTTATACTTCTTAAATCAGGAAACTTGTCCAATATAGGTTCGACATAAGAATAAGTGTGCTAGCTACTTTGTATTATTATTTAAGGGAATATTAGGTCATCAATTAAGGGTTTGTTGCCACGGCTTAATTGCTTGCATTCATGATTCATACTCAATAATGCAACCTGAACTTGGACACGCTGATTGAAACTTAGTGTTTTATTTTGGGATTTTCTCTTTGTTGTGGAATTTGCAATAAAATTACATGTGTCTCGTTACTCTGTTTTCACATATAAAGACTCATTTCCGTAGTTGTTGAATGTTAAGTGAAATGATGGCTTAACTAGTTATATATGTTGCGCCCTCTCTTTGTTTGTTGTCACATATTTACCTATTTGTTAGAGGAATTCTAAGTTGTCATTACCATTAGTTGTTATTGTAGTGTTAGGCAAGGGGATTCCTATCGGATCATATCCTTCTTCAGCATTTGAATGGTGGTGCAAGATCTGTGGTGTTCTTCTCCGATGGTGATGGCGGTATCAGCAGGGACTCCGAAGCTCAAGTAAGTTCCACTTCTATGTGAGTTAAGTATCAAGACCAAAGCATAGCTTTCTCCTTACTCGGAAACCTATATTTATAGCCCTCCTGTCCACGTCAATCTCATCCATGTCAGCACTCCTTTATATCTAGCGCAATTTTTGGATCTGTAACCGTCGGCAACCAACCACGTGCATATCCCATATTCCCAATGTATGTTGTCAACTCACTAGTCTCCCGACATGCTGACTTCTCAAGTTCACGACATGCCCGGTAAATAGCGGGATATCATGATGACCTTATCCCGCGATACTCTAATGGGATAGGTCCATATCAGTTGCCCCCAAGTCGATGACATAACTCGTTATGTTAGCGACTTAAGCTGTCTTAAGCCGATATCTTTTTATCTTCTTGGCGGTTCTCCTTTTTAAAACGTGTCATACGTTGATTGGTTCCTTCTTCCTCTTAGATCGAGCCCATCATTTTGTTGTCTTTTTGATTTCATGCTTACTGATTCTTCTCTAAGCAGTTACTGTTGTCAAACAACTTTCCTCCTTCTCACTCCCTCTTATAAATACCGAAGATCATGATTTCAGAGACTACTTTTACCCGCTTTCTCACTTTCTCTACTTTCATTGGATTTCTTCGAGTTTTCCTCTTCTTTTATCCTACTTCCAAACCTTGCCTTCTTCCCTTATTTTTATCCAGGTAATTTCCTACCCTCTTCCTTTTCCATTACCTGCTTTATTTTCGCTTGCGTGTCTTCTTCCTTTTCCTGTATATTCTTTATAGCTAAAAAGAGAGAAACCATAAGATAGACAATTCTTGTTCATCCAACCTACCTTCCCTCTATCAATGTCTATCCCAAAAAGAGCTTGCAATTTCCCCCTGTCGAAGAACTTTTTAGCAACGTTGGGTATTTTATAGACCCTCCCTTTGGTCCTGAAATTAGTGACGACATCAGTCATCATTCTTCTAACCCCCCCCCCCCCTCCATCCTCTCCTCCATCTTCAAATGAAGAACTCCTCTTTGAGGATTTTGCAGAGGACATTCCAATTGTTAACCATCCCAGGTCTTTCTCAAGAGCCCCTTTTTCTAATTCGATTGCCCCCAAGCCCCACAAAGTTGGTAGAACCCTTTCAGAAATTATAATTAATGAGAAAGCAACTAAGACGCGGTTACTTCTTGAGTAAGCCTTCCTGTCCCACTTATAGTGTGTTCATCTTATACCACCAGTTCTTCAACCCTTATAAGTTCTGGTAGCGATGAATCTAACCCGTGTTTTTGTTCCTTTTATTTCATTTGTAGAACCCGTGTCAGCGACTCACCAACAAAAAGCTCCTCACAATCCAAGAAAGAAAAAAGGACCTGCACAATGGCGGTTAATCATTGCCGAACTTAAAGAAGATGAGGGAGAGAATCCCGTTCCAATCATAATTCCCCAACATCTTCGTGGAATCAGAGATATCCAGCCAATGTACTCGGTGAACTTCGATATCCTTCAAGTTCTCACTAGCCTCAACACTGTACTTAAGATTCATGTGGTTAATTTATGTTTTCGTGAAGCCATGCACTTCCGTAGAGCTGTCCCCACCAATGATACTCGAGGGGCCAGTGACCTTATACAAAGTCGAGAGAGCTTACCCTAATGAAAGAATAAGCTCCCAACCTAGGAAAGATGCTCCGGATTTTCCTATGATATATGAGTGGTATTTAAGTTTTATAAAGCTCCGCTTCTCCTTTTGAAGTTTCCAAATAGAAATCTTTGAACTGACTTAGTGTCGCTCCCTCTCAACTACACTTGAATGCAAGGGCCTTTATCAATTCTTTCAAAATTTTCTACTGGAAAAACAACTGGGATGGCTCCAGCATCTTGTTTCTCTTTCTTTTTGCTCCCTACCACACAGAAGACTTCCGCTTTATCTCATTTCGTCAACGGAAAGTTCATGCATTTTTCCAAATCTTCGAAGATTCTTTCCCCCACTATGAGAGATGCCTATTTCAAAATCTCATACTAAGAGATGGGAATCTATGATAGGAAGGGCCTAACCAAAACAACTTATTTCCTCTCTATTTGAAGGAGGAGCATTACTTGCAGGATTTTGAATACTTCATTACCAGTCAAGCCTCACTTCATGACTCGAATCATGTTGTTATAAGTGCTCCATCACCGGGACTTAACAACCAAACATGGAGTTTTAAATCTAAAGTTGTTATTAAAAGTCGCGAAATAGGCCGAAAAGAAACATTGGGTACTATAAGATGCTCCCAACATACGTATTAGATTTGTCTAATTTCACATACGCGCCTTTCTTTCTAACTATTTCCCACGAACTTACCAGGTCATGTCTTTTGTAGATAAGATCATGGCCAACTATGCCGCTCTCCTAACCAAAGGCGTCGGCCTGAAGAAGAAAGGAAGAAAGGAAACTCTAAGCTCAAAGCCTTACTCGCGAGCTATCCACCAACAATGGTCAAGCTCTGTTGCCTTAAACTCATATCGAGACCAAAGCTATGGCACAACATCACCAAACTCCGAGTCCTCAACCTTATTTTATTGGTGATGCTGGCTATGTCGGGGGAACGGAAGATATTGCCTCGAATGATGACGAGAAACCGATCAAAAAATGATTGAAGCGTTCTCGCGGTTCATTATTTTTTTATTCCCTTGATTTCTTTTTTTTTTTTTATAAATTTAATTTGTCCATTTGCCCTGATATCTGTTCTCGTTATTTAGATAAAATGCAGCTGACCTTGTCACCCTAAGAGCCTTAATCCCAATGGGAGAATCTCCATGCACCCATTATCTTGTTTCCTCACTGGAAATTTTGTAAGGGTCTACCTCATCAACGATTGAAGGTATCCTTTCTAACATAGTTCCCTTCTTTCATTAACGCTCAGAATTAACTCACATTTGTATGTCGTTAAATCTCTTACTCATTTTTCCCTTTCCAGGACAACATTGCATAATCTCTTTGTTGGATGGGTCGCCAATCTACCCTTTTGAAAAACTTCCTTGATGAGATGGAAAATCCCAACCAAGTTTCTGAGCTTGAGAAGAAACGGCAAGTTAACAAAATTTGTATGAAAAGAAAACAGACTCCCATGGAAAGAAAATTGACCAGCTGACTAAAGAACAAGATGAGCTCAGGGCTGCCTGCCAACACCGCCCTCTAGTCTAACCTAAGTACTTCCAGTAATTCTGAGACTCTTCAAGCCGAGCATGTGAAGCTTGCCAATGAAAAGAAAGATCTCATGATCCAACTGGAGAATGTCGCAAAAGCCTTACGGGATGAAAATATTGCTCTAAAGCTAACTCGAAATCAGCTTGTGGCTGAAAAGTAGACATTGGAAGTCGAGAAGCAAAAACTTGAAGCAACCATAGACAAGAAAAATAAGTTTTTCTCCAATGACTCCTTAATGGCGTTTACTAGTTGTCTCTGCCAAGTTGTGCTCCTAAATCCTAGTGTACAACTTTCATACAAAGTAATCCATCCCTTGCACGAAGTCGTGGACAGGAAGCTCGTCGACTATAGTACTAACCCCCCATCTCTGGTGGATCTAAACGTTTCGCACTTGGAGCCATATGACCCCAACATTCCTGTCTCTATCCCTCCGAAACTACTCGAAGATGATGGTCCAATTGCTATGAGCGCTAAAGCAAATCAGGACAAATCAACTACCGCTTAACTGCTTTTTTCACTTTGGTCTTGATATTTTCACAATAACTCCTTTGTTACTTAGACTGTTTCAAATCTACTTTTATTTTGTTGTAGTTTTGTTGTATACAGTTATGCCTTTCCTTTTCTTCTATTTTAGTTTAGGGTACTTTACCTTATGATAGGATCCTTGATCATTAAATGAGATCTTTGACCTTCTACTTGGGGTATGTAACCCTATTATGGGATATTTTATCCATAACGGAGGCCTTTGACCTTTTGCTTGGGGTATTTTACCCTGTTATGGGATCATTGGTCCTTAACTGAGGTCCTTGACCTTATGCTTGGGTATTTTACCCTGGTTTTGTATCATTGATCCTTATCGCGGCATGATCATGTCACATTATTTCCTTTGTATACCTATTTTCAAACTTTCATTCATATTCATAATATTGACGTTACAAAATATGGGGTCTCATTAAAACCTCGGTGGTAAAACCTCCTTAGGAATAAAACTAGCCCAGGAAAAAGAGTATCCCTTGAATGCCTTTCATATACAAAAATTTCACTCAAAAACATTAAAACTAGTATACAACAACAAAAATTAAAACTAATTGTAGAATCTCCACATATCCACAGCTTTGAAAGTTCTTTGCCAATCTCTACCTAGCAAAGTTTCTAGTACATATGTCTGCATAGTTCTAGTAACCCGATATGGGCCTTCTCATGACTAGCCGCTAATTTTCTATCCCTGGCACTCTTTTGGCCAATACTAGCCCTTCTCATGACTAAGCCGTTAAGCACAAATCGCGCTTTATGACCCTCCCGTTATATCTTAATGAAAATCATGTTTTTCGCAACATCTCCCTGACTCTAGCCCTCTCACAGGTTTCATCGATCGTGTTGAAATCTTCTTTCAAGAGACGACCATTATCTGGGCTTGTTTACATTACCCTCCACGAAGGTTCACCAATTTCCACCTAGATTATCACATCAACTCCATAAAAAAGAAGAAAGGAAGTCTCCCCAGTAGAACATTGGGGAGTCGTGAGATAACTCCACAAGACTTGATAAAGATTCTCAGGACAATTCCCCTTAGCGTCCTCTAACTTTTTCTTTAAACCATTGAGGATTATTTTATTCGCACGTTCAGCTTGCCCATTCGTATGAGGATATTCTACACTTGGAAAGTGATGTCTAATCCACAAACCCTCCACCAATTCTATGAAATGTCTGTGAAAACCGTTTATATCATTTGTGATTATCATTCACAAATAGTTAGTTAAAAGTCTACACCATCATTCTGTTAGTTGGTTACAACTTCATCATTATGTTAGTTTGTTACATAAGTTGGTTACTACTTTTTTTCTTTCTTCAGCTGATATATAAAGCTACTTTGTAATTATCTGATAGATAATAATAATAATAATAACAATATACTCTTCTGTATCTCTCTCGGCTGCTACTTCACTTCTATGTTTTTAGAGTTTCTTCTCCACCTTCATTGAATTCTCTGCTTGCATCATCAATGGAGGTTGAATGTCTCATATCTTGTAATATGGTATCAGCCTAACCAGGAATTCTGTGGTATTATCCTTCCTGTTTCTTTCGCAAATTTTTTTTCTTTCGTACCTTCTTCTCCTTTCTTCGATTTTCTTTTTGGAGAACCTTCTTCCTCTTCGTCCTTTAATGGCGAATCCTATCAATCCTATGTTAGATCCTTTCAGTCCATACTATCTTTCTTCCAATGAGCATCCTACCCTCACCTTGATATCTACTCCCCTAAACGATTTGAACTACCACTCTTGGTCACAAACTATGCTCCTTATTCTTGGCATGAAGAACAAGGTTTGTTTTGTAGACGGATCTCTTCCTCGTCCTGCTGTTATTGGACCCTCTCAAATTGCTTGGGATCGCTGCAACAAGCTAGTTCTTTCTTGGATTATTCAATCAATTGATGCTACCATCGTCCAGAGTGTTCTCTGGATGCAAACCGCTTTTGAGGTATGGATGGACTTAAAGAACAGATATCCTCAACCTGATATGTTCAGGATCTCTGATCTATTTGAATCAATTTACTCCCTCAAACAAGGTACTCTATCCATAACTGCTTACTTTACTGCTCTGCAAGGATTATGGCAAGAACTTGATCAATTTCATCCTATACCGAGTTGTTCATGTAATATACCTTGTTCTTGCGACTTAATCCCTACTATGAAATCCTACCGAGAGAGAGAATGTGTTATCCAATTTCTTAAGGGCCTTAATGATCAATATTGTCATATAAGATCTCAGGTGATGCTTATGGATCCTTTGCCTTCTGTTCAAAAGGTTTTCTCAATGTTACTTCAACAGGAAAGGGAACAAGGATTAACTGCTATGCCTTCCCAAGTCCTGCTACTAGTTCTGATGAAAAATTCAAGTCAAAAGGATCCAAATATCTGAAAAAATGCCTCTAGCAACAAGTATACAAGTTCTAAAGTCTGTGTTTATTGTAAAAGAACTGGTCACTTGATTGATTCTTGTTACAAACTTCATGGTTTGCCTCCTCACCTCAAGAAATCAAGTACTGTGAATCAGTTCTAGGAAGATTTAGATGATGACTCACATGATGCACCTTCTGTGAATTCTCAGATGGTTCTTGTTTGGCTTTCACCCCTGAGCAGCATCGCGCTTTGCTCTCCCTCCAGGTAGTCCTCCTAGTAATTCTATGAACCAGATTGCTAATCCCTCTGTTGTGCTCCCTGCTTCTCCTTCAGGTAAAGTTCTTACTTTACATTCTACCCTCACTTCTGACTCTTGGATCATAGATACAGGAGCTACTGACCATGTTCCAATCCTATAAACACATCAAACCTTTGCCAATTACACTACCTGATGGTTCTCGCATTTCTGCTTGTCTTTCTGGAACTGTCATTATAACTCCTAAAATATACCTGACAGATGTTTTGTACATTCCATCTTTCACATTTAATCTCATATCTGTGTCCAAACTTGCTAAATCTCTATCCTGCCAACTAATTTTTGATGATTTGCATTGTCAAATTCAGGACAAATCCTCCATGGAGATGATTGGTGTAGATATACGGTTGCGGTTGGGATAGGATCCACTTCCCAAATACATTTAATCACACATTATGCAAACAATTTCTTTACTTACAATAGTGATAAATGGCATTTGCGGTTGGGATATATTTCCCATGATAAATTTGATATCAAATCCATGTATCCTATGGTTCAATGTAATAAAACCACATTTCCTTGTGATATCTGTCATATGTCTAATCAGAAACGGCTTCCCTTTCCCAATAGTCACAGTGTTTTGCAAACATTTTTGATCTCATACATGTAGATATACGGGGACCTCTCCCTTTTCATTCCATTTTTGGACATAGGTACTTTTTAACTGTGGTAGATGACAAGTCTCGCTACACTTGGACATACTTTATGAAAACTAAAGCTGAGGCTTCAAAACTTCTGATGAATTTTGTTACCTTAGTAGAAACTCAATTCCATATTCGTGTTAAAACTATGCGGTCTGACAATGGACTTGAATTCCTTTTAAAATCTTGGTATGCTGATATGGGGATCCTACATCAAACCTCATGTGTTAACACTCCCCAACAAAATGGTATTGTTGAGAGGAAGCATCAACACCTTTTGAGCACGGCTAGAGCACTGATTTTTCAATCTAAAATGCACAAGATTTTCTGGAACTATGCTGTAGGCCATGCTGTACATATCATCAATCGATTGCCAACAAAATTTTTAGAAAACAAATCACCATATTCTGTTTTATACAACACTGATCCTACTATTGATCATCTTCGTGTTTTTGGATGTTTGGCTTTTGCTTGTTCCAATTCTAATGCTCGTGGCAAACTAGACTCAAGATCAAGAAAATGCTTATTTTTAGGCTATAGTGCAGGGACTAAAGGTTCTGTGTTATATGATCTTCAATCTAGAGAAACTTTTATCTCGCGTGATGTTATGTATTATGAAAATATTTTTCCATTACACAGTGACAACTTTTATTTGCCAAATAATGCACCACCTTTGATTCATATTCCTTTCTCATATGATGATTCTTTTCCTGTTACCATGCCTACCGAGGTTCTTATTTCTGTTGAGACATGTGCTACTAATGATAATTCTATTGCTCACATTGAACCACAAGAACATAATGAAATTGCACCAAGGAGATCTACACGTGTTTCTCATCCACCTAATCATCTCAAGGATTACTATTGCTATATGGCTGTCTCTGAGATCCCACCATCATCTACCCCTGTCAGGTATCCCATCTCCAACTTTCTTTCTTACACTCATTTATCTCCTTCACATAAAGCTTTTTCTCTTGCAATCACCTCGGTTACAGAACCTAGGACATATCAAGAGGCTATCCATCATGATTGTTGGCGGAAGGCCATTCAAAGTGAGTTAACTGCTAACTTGGACTTTAACTCATCTTCCTCCTGGGAAGAAAGCTGTAGGTTGCAGGTGGATCTTCAAAACCAAACATAAATCTGATGGCAACATAGAGCGACATAAAGCAAGACTCGT
Organism: Cyamopsis tetragonoloba; assembly: GCA_037177725.1. Taxonomy (NCBI): domain Eukaryota; kingdom Viridiplantae; phylum Streptophyta; class Magnoliopsida; order Fabales; family Fabaceae; genus Cyamopsis; species Cyamopsis tetragonoloba. The sequence continues at coordinate 31,849,755 of CM074125.1, read as the reverse complement.
AGCTCAAGGCTTCACTCAGGTCCGTGGCTTAGACTATAAGGATACATTCAGTCCCGTGGTAAAAATGACCACTATTTCCCTTCTTCTGGCTCTTGCTGCAATTCATAACTAGGAACTGCATCAATTGGATGTTAATACAGCGTTCCTTCATGGTGATTTGTTGGAAGATGTGTATATGAAGCTTCCTCCTGGTTTAGATGCCCCTGATTCTTCCTATGTTTGCAAGCTTTCCAAGTCCTTATATGGTTTAAAACAAGCTAGTAGGCAGTGGAACATTAAGCTTCCACTCTCAAAGCCTCTGGTTTCCATCAAACAAAATCTGATTATTTATTGTTTACAAAAAATACTTCTGCGGGCTTTGTGGCAGTCCTTGTATATGTAGATGACCTTGTCATTGCAGGTAGTGATTCTACTGTAATTAGTGCATTGAAACAAGATCTACATCAGGCTTTTAGCATCAAAGATCTTGGTTCATTGAGTTATTTCCTTGGCATGGAGATTATCAGATCAGACAAAGGTATCTTTCTTTGTCAGCGCAAGTATGCTTTGGAACTTCTCGAGGATGCAGGGTTCCTAGCTGCTAAACCTTCTGCCAGTCCGATGGACCACACTACTCGCCTACATAGTGATGATAATACTTACTTGCAGATGTTTCCATGTATCACAGATTAGTTGGCCGCCTCATTTACTTGACCAACACGCGACCAGATCTTTCCTTTTGCAGTGGGTAGATTAAGTCAATTTATGAGCAAGCCTACTAATGCACATTATCATGCAGCTTGTAAGGTTTTGCGCTATCTAAAAGGATGTCCTGCTCATGGTATTTTCTTCTCAGCATCTTCAGATTTCAAACTCACAGTATACACTGACTCTGACTGGGCAGCATGTAACGACTCTCGCAGATCAGTCTCTGGCTTTGTTTTTCTTCTTGGTTCCTCCTTAATTTCGTGGAAGAGCAAGAAGCAATCCGTTGTTTCACGATCTTCTTCAGAAGCTAAGTATAGAGCCATGGCTCTTGCTGTTTGTGAAGCCAAATGGTTACAGAAGTTATTTCAAGATTTTGTCCAACCAGCAATTACTCAATCTCCTTATTCTGTGATAACCAGTCTGCCATACACATTGTAGCCAACCCTGTCTTCATCAGCGCAGTAAACACGTGGAAATTGATTGTCACACCGTACGGGACAAAGTTCAAGAAGGCTTGGTTCGCTTATTCTCCATCTCTTTTGCAGAACAGCTTGCAGATCTCTTTACTAAACCACTTATGCCTCAACACTTTACCTCTTTTGTTTCCAAGCTTAGCATGCTCAATTTTCGCCTTCCAGCTTTAGGGGGATGTGAAAACCGTATATATCATCTGTAATTATCATTCATAAATAGTTAGTTAAAAGTCTACATTATCATTCTGTTAGTTGGTTACAGCTTCATCATTCTGTTAGTTTGTTACAGAAGTTGGTTACTACTTTTTTTCTTTCTTCAGCTGATATATAAAGCTACTTTGTAATTATCTGATAGATAATAATAATAATAATAACAATATACTCTTCTGTATATCTCTCTCGGCTGCTACTTCACTTCTCTGTTTTTAGAGTTTCTTCTCCACCTTCATCGAATTCTCTGCTTGCTTCATCAATGGAGGTTGAATGTCTCACATCTTGTAATAATGTCAATCAGTTAATTGAAGTCATTGTCAGTGACAGTTTCTGCAATTTCTGCAAGTATACCAAACCGACATATGATTGTTTTCAAAATTGTATCCCAAATTAAAGATTTTTCTTTTCAATAAGCCACTTAGGTCATTGTAGGATCTAAGTGACATTTGATTTGTTTATTGTTATACCTTCAATTTTAGGTAGAGTATGTAGCATGTTAACATGTTAGTGTTCTACATTGTAGGTGGATTTTTAATTTTGTTTTGAAAAGTTCGTATCCATATCTAGGAGGAGTATGTGAACGACGAAGAAGTTAGGAGGTTGGATTGTGAGCATAGGTTTCATGTTGGCTGCATCAAACAATGGCTTCTTGAGAAGAATGTATGCCCCATCTGCAACCTAACGGGATTAGCAAATACCGATGAACATGATAATTAAGCATTGTATTTAATAACTTTAAGGACCAAGGCAAACCTTTCACTTTGCCTCCATATAAGATACATTTCATGTACTAAGAAAGTTTGATGGTCCATATTGAACGGTAGACTCTGTCACAAGTAAAACTCTTGAATTTCTTTTGGATTTGATAATTTAATTTCAAGGTTCAGATTTTCAAAATGCCTTCTATCATGCTAGCCTCAACTGTTTCCTACATTTAGTTTCGATTCTGATTTAGTCCTCAATGCAATATATTATTAATCCTAACTTAGTCTTCTTTGGCTTCTGCATTTGTGAAATCTTATGATCTTAATTTTGAGAAGTTTTTTAGTCTTCATATGATGTTTCTTTCAAGTCTTAATGCACAGATTTGAGCTTCAAATGCTTGAGAATTCTAATATGATGTTCATGGTAGGATTGGATGTGTAACCTTTGAAATTCACATTTGTTAACAAAACTTGTGTCATTATGATTCTGTTTAATGCTTTTGATTGATCACTCTAATGTAGTTATTGTAACAAAAAATTTTTGTACACACAAATAGATTTTTAGATCACAAGGCATCTCACATTGTCTTAGATTTTATACCTTGTCACGGATTTGTTATCATTAAAATATATCACAATCAAAGGGTTTTGACTGAACAATCTGTTCTAAACTAATGTATACACCTTCTCTCTACTTTAGATTGACCTGCCACATGTATCGGTCAAAGTGGTCATTTGATCTAGCTATGGTTTTACAAAGCTGATTGAGTAGATAGGCTTTTGTTCCAACTCAGATCCAAGACCCAATGTTTTTCACTAACAAATTGTTACCTGAAATACAAAATTAAATCCAAATAAGTATAAAATCTAAATTAAGTCCAATTTATGAAAGCTTATGTAATTAAGGTCATTAGGCACCATTATAAAATTAATTAAGTTCAAGAAAAGCTTAATAATATGGTTAAAATACAACTCAGCAATAGAGGATAAAATATTTGGTAAGTAGCTAAAACAAAATAAAATAAAGAAGCAATGGAGTATAAGTCAAAAATAAGCATGAAAGTCAAACACCTAAAACCTCTAATTCCACTCCTCTTTTGCCTCTTTATTTTTTTTCTTCATTTTTTCTCCTTTTTTTTCTTTTTTTTAAACAGAAAACAAATGAAAAAAAAACTAACCAATCATATACACAAATGAGGATAACCAAGAGTTGTCATAAATGAAGCAAACCAAAACTTGTTTAAGAACACATTCCCAAAACAATTCCAAAACTTCCAAATTTCCTAAGGAAAATATAATCATGGCTATGGATGGCAAAACCAACAAGGTCCCCCAATCTACCTACAAAAGGCGGGCTGAGGTAGAAATTTTTGCCAACCAACTCTTTCGACCCGACAGCCCACCATGCTAAAATGGTGGCGGGCCGGGCTGGCCCGTCGAGCTAGTGTTTTTGTTTTTGTTGTAAGTTAATGGTTGGAGTTAGTGTTCTTCAAAAAAAATCCAATAAGTCCTAACAAAAAAAGGTTGCTAACAAAACAAAAATAAAATACATAAAAAAAACCTAAGCCCATAATTAAAAATTATTAAGAATAAAAGTTTATATACTTAAAAGAAGAAAAAACTAGATTTTCATAAAAAAACTAATATCTTTTTATTTTCTTTTTTTAAAAAAAGCTAATGTCAATTGCATGGAGCAAAAAGCAAAACTCATAATAAATATATGTCCAGAATATTTTTTTTATTTTCAATTAGTATGGCTTGCTGGCTAGCCGGCCTACAGCCCGCCTTATTTTGAAAGCAACGTGCTGTGCTAGAAAAGTGAGACCGAGAAAGCTTCGCAAGCCAGCACACCCCGTTTATTGGCATGCTAGGCGGGTTGTGGCCAAAATGATTTGGGATGGCCTGCTTTGCCATCCCTAGCTTTTGCCCTCTGCAAAATTATTTTTACATGATTTATGATTTATACATTTATCACTCAAAATGTCTACCTCGTATATGCATAAAAGAACTAAAGCAAAGATCAGACAAGGAAAAGAATTAAATATCAATTAATTATACATAAGAATTAATTGAATACTATACAAAAGAATAAATCAAATACTTTGTACAAAAGAAAAACTTTTCGAAAGATTTATACAACAACTAAAAATTAATCTTTCAGAATCAAAATAAAACAACACGGTTCTCCGGCAACGGCGCTAGAAACTTGATTGGGCTTCGGGAAAATATACCGCAGTCATTTTATAATCTAGTGCTTAGATCAGATATCATTCCGTAGGGAAGAAGGAGTTTACTTTAAATTCTTACTTAAGAAACTTGTTTAGTCTTTATACAAATGAATGATTGATTGAATGAATTTTATAAACATATTAATTAATTAATTAATTAATTAATTAATTTATTTAATTATTAGATCAAAATTGAGTGTGATTGGTTTAAAGATCAAACCTTGGAATGAATGAATATCCAACTCATATGAATTCATGTAACTTAGGTGTATATAGGTATCACATTTATATATCTAGATGCAACACTTATAGATATCTTATACTCATTCCTCAAGTATAATATCTAAGATAGATTAATTAAGATCATAGTCTATAATATATGTGACCGCTACATTATAGATTCAACATCATCCTACTATTGGCCTTTTAGAACTATGCATTAAGAATACAATTAAAATTTCACGATTAATAAAATCATGGATAATCGGCTAATTATATAAATTACCCGAATCATACAACATTTATTGATTCCAATCTCATTCCTCCGAGAGACTTAGATATACATTAGAATATGAAAGGAAGGAATTGCATATTCAAAACCATAGGAGTCATCTCAAGACTAAAGACAAATGTGGTTCACATACTTCTATTTTTCTTGACCATAAAGGAGATATTACATTTACATTTACAAATAAAGTATGGTGTTTTGTAAATATTGTTTTCCTGATCTCTCTAACTTGTGGAATAAAAGTCTCATCCTTATGTCTCTTAGTTCACATTCTCATTTGTTCTAGAATCCTTAGTTGAATTTTTGTGGTTATCACATATTTGTTTTGATTTGTTTGGTTGCTGAATGTGAAATCTTATGTTAAAACGAAACTTAGGTTGTTATCGAATTTTGGTATAAAGAGATTACTGTTGAGTTAAAGTTTGGTATCATGCTGAGTTGTCTAGTTCTGGGGTGGGGCTTTTGGTGATTAATTATAATTATTAAAAAATTGACCGTATATAATATAGCTCAACTTAAATTCCACTACATTATGAGTATTATTACTATTAAGAGAAGATTAATTGAAACCCGTGAAATATGCTGATTGTGTTGTTTTATTTACTCCTAAGACATATATCTTTGGATGGTAAACATACTAACTAGGTCTCCTTTTAAATACGGCACCTTTTTGTGGGTTTGGATTAACATAGTGATGAATATTATTTCACCCACATTTTGCTATCTTTTTGGACTTATATTATTTACTAATTCGGCCTTATTGTTTCCTATTGATACGTTCTATTAATTTTGGCTTTGTTGGACAATTAATCCTCATTTGGTATAACTCAGATTTAATTAGCCTAATTTAGTCCATTATTATTTTTAGGTCATATTTGAGGCATTTTTGTAGTGGGAGGGATTGAGACCACCCAAATTTAGAAATCCCAACATCCAATTATATATAAGAATCATAAATCTATACATTAAAAAGGATGATGTCACTCCCAATAGGGATGATGCTAATCCCTTCCACCCACTTTGGACATGGAGAGCACCTTGGGGATTGATGAAAGATTACTACTTGAACCACCACTTTAGGAGTAGATTTTATTCTCTTTTTTTTTTCATATTTTGGGCCAGACTTTGTTATTCTAGGGCCATCTTTTGTATTGTGGCTGAGTAGGGTTGAATTCGAGAGTAGTTATATTGGGATTTGAAAACCTAACGCACCCACCACTCTACACACTCACTCATTTTCGTTTTTTGGCTTAGTTCATCTTCTTTAATTTTCCTTTTTCTTTTGGACCTTCCATGGAAGGCTAATTTTTGAGGTTAACTTCTTAAATAGATTGTAATTAATCCTTACAGTTTATGTTTACAATTCCTTTATGTTCTTGGTTTCTCATCTTCTAATTTTGTTTTCTGCTTGTGCTATGAACATCATGATTGTATTTTCATGCTTAATGATGTCAGTTTCACGATTTGAATGAATTTCATTTTTCATAGTTTGCTTAATTCTATCATTAGAGATTAGATGCTGCATGCTTAATGCATAATTATGTGAGTCCAATGATTTCCAGTTTTTGCTAGTAAAACTTAGGAGCAATTTAGAAATACTTAATTTCTAAACCTGGTTTGATGAACATATATGCTAATGGAAGGAAGTCTCAGGTTAATGATGCTGAGTTGTTGATTGTAACATTGGACTAGGGATTAAGTTGAGTAAATGAACAATTGAATCGATAATTATAGTAATAGCAATCGAATCAGGGTGTTTTCATTACTGATTTATTCATCTGTTCTATTTCCACTTTTTATTATCATCTGTCAAACCCCCTCCAATTTCGTATATGCGTTATGTGTTTGAACCTTTGTCTGAATGATGGTCCTTGGGAAACGAAAAAGGATCGCTTCACAGTACTATATTTAATTTTTTAACTTGAACAAATACGACTTCGATCATAGAGCACTAGATTAATCATAAAACAATAAATCACTACATCAAAAAGAGTATTTGCCGGTGGTTTTATGAACTTACCGGCGGTTGTAGACAAACCCTACTAAAATTGTCGCGGGCTAGTGGGTGGCGGTTTCCTTGCTTTTTTCAGCGGTTATAATCCGCCACTAAGTCAACAGTAACAGTAGTTTGAAACCGCCACCAATTACCAAATTTATCATTTCACCTATTCTGTGCCCTTTATTTATAAATTGTCACACCTGATTGAATACTTAAATTTAATAGTTTTAAAGTGATCAAAACATTACAAAAATTAAGTAAGGGCATTGCGATAATCGAACTAGCAACCTCTCGCACATAAAATGACAATCTTTCCACTAGACCAAACATCCAAATATTTTAAACAATTAAATTAAAAGTAATTCACACAAGATCATCACAGTTAAGTGTACATATGTCTTTGAATTTAAAATACCAACAGTGACTAGGATAGTTGATGTAAAAGAACAATAAACAAGTACATAAAATAAGATCCGTTTAAAAGTGAAGAGTTTTTGAATCCTCCATTATCTTTTCTCAAACTAAGCCACACATGTCCTTTCTCCGACACGTATTTTCTGTATAGGCAAAATTAAGGTTTCATTAAAATGTGCAGCGGAGAGGTTTAAAAAATACAATACAAGAACATAAAATAAGTTCACTCAAATGAAAATGCCCTTTAGTTCCGGAACATAAAATAAGAACATGCAATACAAGAACATAAAATGTGATAAGTCCCATCCAACAAAGAATTATTAAGGCTTTTCTTTAGTTTCGCTTCAATATAAAGTTCACTTTAGTTCAACTATATCATGGAATTTCAACACTCATTAATGCTAATATAATCTTGAAATGGTGAGTGCACGTTCCATTTGAGTCAGAGAGCAAAGTATACTTATTGCGATAAGTCATAATATTATATAAACTCATCAAATTCATTTCTAAAAAATTCAAACACACATATCAAAATTTGCAATACATTTTTTACCTAGTGGCCTAATTTGTCTATTAGTAATGGTCAAACACATTTGCCTCCTTCGTAATCATTGTCCTTGTTAGGGGCACTTACAAGATATGACTAAATTACATGCTAGTTAGCTTGTCCTCTACCTTAGTTTGATTGATAATCCTATTGGGGATGAAGAAAGTAGATTTCAACCTATCTAGACAAGCAACATATATATAGTGACAACAACAATGAAAATAAATGATGTTCTTCTATTCAACCCAGTTGGTCATCAGAGGAAGTTAATTCAGAACGGAGGGAGTACAAGGTAGACAACTAGTAGCTTAGTCAAAGTGATCTTTTCGATGCAAAAATTTAGCCTCTTACATGGTTCTTTCTCTTTATTGAGTGATGATAGAATAAATAACTTTACATGATTCAACCAAATCAAGACTAGGAGACCGTGCTAGTATTTATCTAACTGATTTATGGAAGTTCCCTTGATGCTTCTAGTGACGGTTTGTGATGAAACAAGTTGTATGCATATCATACGAATTGTGAAGCTTGCTTAACTTGCATTGACAACAAAGTAAGCAAATGAGTAAACTAGGAAACTTCCATTTAAATTAAATATGGAGGAAAATGAAGAGCAAGGTAGCTAAGAAAGATTAACTCAAACTAAATTTAAAGTTGTTCCATAATGCTCTAGGCATAGCGGATATGGCCTCCAATCTGGTCTTCGGTGCGGTGGTTGGATGCCTCCGGCCACTTACCTGGCGGTGAGGGGTACCTGCAAGCACTCCAACGATCAATTCAGCTAAGTGTCACAAGGAATGATTCTCAGATATTGAGTAATGAAAAGCGTACCAAATGAGGATGAATCACAGGTATTTATAGTGCTAATCGGGTCACTAAAGTCAAACCTATCGTTGTCACACTTCCGTGAATTGCGGCGGTAAGTACGGATCTGTAACAATCTTCACGTGGAGGTGATGTCCTTTGAGCTTCAAATTGGGTGTCCATGTCATGGGAACACGACATGGTGCCGACGGCTTAGGTCACCCACGTGAGACTTGCACGTGTCCTTCCCGCGGGTTAGGTCCATAACAGTTGCCCCCAAGTCTATGGTATGTCATTTGACATGCCGTTGACTTTCGACTACAACCTGACCTGGCGACATGTAGTCCTCCCAAGTCGTTGCTATTTTGAATTCAGTTTGTCAATTCTGACTTTGACACGTGTCTTTGTGGTATTGGCCCTGACCCTTCGTGGGCCGTTCCCATCATTATTCAGGGACATCAGGCCTGCGTGTATTAATTATGCCCCACGCCGTCACTTCCTCTTCAAGCTTCGTCTTTCCTTTCTCTTTCTATAAGTATTCGTTCTTTTGACCTAAAACTCTTCTTTGCTTCCCAGTTTCTCTCTACGTAAAAGCTTTCTCCTTGCTCTTGCTATCAGCTTCTCCCTGTCTTTGCTGTTTTCTAGCCATTCTCGGTCCTTTCCTCTTCAACACTTCTAGGTATCTCTCTTCCTCCTCTGTTCAGTTTTCTTGTGTGTTTTCTTTTTATTTTTCTTAACATGTCAACTCCTGAGAGACCTACTAATTTCCCCCAAAAGAAAGCCTTTCTGGGGAAGTTGGGAATTTCGTTGGTTCTCCTTCTGGGCCTGAACCATGTGATGGTAGCGATCATCATATTCCCACTCCCCCTTTCTGACCAAGAACCTTTATTTGAAGCCTTTGGGGAGTTCACTCTTGGCATTCCCCCACTCGTCCCCTTCTCTGGGGCGCCATTTTCTGAATCTGTTGCCCCCATACCCTTAAGGTATGGAGTTGGCAAGTATGATTATGATGAGTCATCTGAGGATAGTGATAATGTTGTAACATCTAACTTATATCCTCTTGCTCCCTTGTTAATATGTTCTTCGTCTGCAACAACTAGTTTTACTTCTTTTAATAATTCCTCTAACTCTTCTGATTTAAATTCTTCTGACCCTCTTTTTGTCCCTCCTGTTTCTATTGTAGAACCCATGTTGGCTTCGTCTCCCATGTCGTGTTCAGAGTCGCCCTCGACCTCGGCCCCAGCTGAAGCTGTCCGGAAGCCTTCTAAGAGTAAGGCTCTAGGACGCCATTGGCAAAAAATCCATCAATGGTATGGCCCGCCTAAAGAAGCCGCCTAGATAGAAGTCCCCAAAAAGCTTAAAGGCATACAGGATGTGAGAAGGATGTACTGGATTAACCACGACATTCTCTAAGTTCCGTCTGGACTTACCACAACTCTAAAATTCTATGTTGCCGATGTGGAATTCCGGGATGCTATGCACTTCCCCGGCGCAACCCCAAAAGAGGACGTACCTTCTGGTCCAGTCATGCTGTATAAAGCGGAGCGCGTGGATCCTAATGAAAGGATTGGATCCTGTCCTCGCAAAGGCGCTTCCGACTTTCTGATGGTCTACGATTGTTTCTTCTGGATGGTTTGTCTTCGTTTTCCTTTCTTTGTTTTCCAAGTTGAAATTCTTAATCGGCTCAATGTCGCTCCCTCGCAAGTTCACCCCAACGCCTGGGGTTTTATCAACGCCTTCGAGATTTTCTGCTGGGCCAACAACTGGGAAGACTCCATGTCGACTGAACTCCCTTGGTCCATGAACAACCTTTTAACCTCGTACCCCGCCATTTTCGCCATGATAACCAGGCGGGCATTAGACCCGGTTCCATCTGTAGGTAGGTCATCTTCTGTAAACGCCAAAGTGACTCTTCTCATAGCCTTCACAGCCATGCAGTGGTCCTCTGCATCACGAGATCGCTTTCTAGATGACTCCGCGGGTTCCGCCTGATCTAGGCCCCCAGCGATCATGTTAATGACTCCTTTCGAAGCCGTGTTTTCATGTCGTTGCGGACTCCGGGATCGTGATCTCCGGCTTTCATCTCGCCCAGAGTCCCTGTTCCTTGGACCGGATCCGTGCCTTCTGGATGGCGATGGGCTCCTACCGCGGGATGTCCCTTGGTCATTTTTCTGGACAAACTGTTTTAGTTTTCCTTGTCATATAAATTTTTCGATGCCGTCTTTGAGGTGGATGCATTCGTTGGTGTAATGTCCATGGTCTTTATGGTACAGACAGAATTTGTCTTTATTTTTCGCTTGTGACCTTTATCATATACTCTTTCACTCTCCTTGGGCCTCCTGCCATAAGAAGCTTTTTGTTTATCTTTCTTTTCTCTCTCTTGCTTGGTGGCTTGGTTGTCCGCCTTATTGTTCCAAACCCATTCTTTGATCTGGATCCATTTTTCAGCCCGCCTTTTCAGTTCTTCGATGGTCTTGGGCTTTTCTCCCGCCAAGTCTTTAGCAAAGCCTCCTGGCTTTAGCCCCTGTCTAAGAAAGTATAGCATCATGTTAGAGGCGACATCACGTACCTCGAGGGATTCTGCATTGAAGCGGATGATGAAATCCCTCAATGGTTCATCTACTTTCTGTCTTATTCTCTCGAGATGGTGCTCCGTCTTGAACTGTTGCTTGCTGCTCGTGAAGTTGGAGATGTACTTATCCTTTAGAGCCTTCTATCCCATGATGGATCCCGCTGGTAGCGACGAGAACCATCTGCGGGCTGCGGCCTTTAACGTCAAGGGAAAGGCCCGACATATGACAGGTTCCTTGGCCCCTAGAAAGAGCATTGTTTGTTGAAAGATCTCCACGTGGTCCTGGGGTCGGTCGTTCCGTCATATGGATAAATCAGCAAATTTAAAATTGGCCAGCATGTCGAAACCCCTAATAGCCGGGATAAAGGGGTTATGGAAGCCCTCAATTCCTATGTCATTTTCTGCCACCTAATCCATGTCGGGTAGATGTGGTGGAATGTTAACAGGATGAGATCGCGGGATCTGCGGTCCAATCATGGAGACTTGCCTCTCCATTTGAGGGTTTTGTCCCTCCTACAGGTTTTCATGTCGCTGGTGGGGTTGCTGCCCCATCCCGAGATTGATTAAAATTGCTTGGCATTCATCTTGTTGTTTCTTCCAAGCTTCCCGTTCACGGTTCATCCTTTCTATCTCTTTAGCCTGCTTCCGGATCATGTCCTTTAGGTCCTGCATACCGTCCTCTATCGTCGTCATCCTTTGCTCCGACATTGCTGGGCCTGCAGCCCTAGCTTCTTCTTGCTGTTGTCATGGAGAAGGCCCGTTTGCTGAAGGCTGTTCTCCCCGGATGCCTCCAGCATTGGCTGATGTTCCCTTTGCTTCCTGATTCTTTCTCCTGGTGTTCACTATGTCACTACAATCAAATTTTCGATTAGCGTGAATTATTTCATGTTTTGCTGCAAGCATAAGAGATTCTCTTGTCGTATGTCTATGTAACGACATTAGTAAAACATAACATAAGAGGATTATTGACGAAATTGCATAAATATGCAATAATCTAATCGTAGCTAAAACAAAAGCATTAAGAAAGACAGTTATTCGTTCACCTAATCGGTGAAAAGTCATATTTCACCGATTAATCGGTTAGAAATGGCTTTTGCACCGATTAATTGATCGGAAATCACCTTGATAACCAGCAAATGTGAGTGTGTGAGAAGAAATAAGGTTGAGTTCTTGACTCCGGCTGTACTCTTCTTGCAAATCACTAGAAAAACCACAAAAAAGGAGGAAATATGAGATAGGTTATGATCGGAGAAGAATAATTTATCTTCCCAACAGACGGCGCCAATGTTCCATCATGCTCTAGGCATGGCGGATATGGCCTCCTATCTGGTCTCCGGTGCGATGGTTGGATGCCTCCGGCCACTCACCTGGCGGTGAGGGGGGTACCTGCATGCACTCTGTCGATAAAGTGTGCTAAGTGTCACAGGGAATGATTCTCAGATATTGAGTGATGAAAAGCGTACCAAATGAAGATGAATCACAGGTATTTATAGTGCTAATCGGGTCACTAAAGACAAACGTGTCACTGTCACACTTCCGTGAATTGCGGCGGTAAGTACGGATCTATAACGGTCTTCACGTGGAGGTGATGTCCTTTGAGCTTCAAGTCGGGTGTCCATGTCGTGGGAACACGACATGGTGCCGACGGCTTAGGTCACCCACGTGAGACCTGCACGTGTCCTTCCCGCGGGTTAGGTCCATAACAAAAGCAAAAGCTGTGAAAAATTATACCATATGATTACAATTTCCCTCTCTAAATATAGAAGTAATAACAATTTCCCTCTAGTTTAATCACATAAGGACTTTAGAATTGATAAGTCATATCCCAACCAACAGTACTAGGTAGCAAATCAATCCCGAATAACGCAATATCTCTACTAAACGGAATAACAATAATATCACAAGAAATGAGAATTACCTGTGTTGCCTTAGTTAGTGCTCTTCATTGTTATATACATGTGCATAAACACACCCAACACCAAATAAAATCAGAAAAAAAAGAAGTCCATAATGTCATTGCCATCTAGAATAATCCTAGAAAACCCCTTTGTCCTTAGTCCTAATTGATCTAGCATTCCCACTACTTAGAGATGATTAATGGTGTGTTTGGATTTATGTTGAACTAATTAAGTTAACTAATTTCAAATATCATATATAACATAATGAAGCAATAAATCACAAAAACATGAAAAGTACACATACAAAAATAGACAAGGCATAGTAGTGATTATTACAATAACAACACTTGTGTCACATAAAAATCCAAAGTAAGCAATACCTTCATAAATAAAACTCATAAGCTATATGATACAAGCAAGACATAGTTTAAAACGAGCAGAATCAGTCAGACAAAATCTTAAGGTTGATACAAAGGAGACTTGGTAGTGCTAGAAAAATGGACTCTCAGTATGTATTGAAAATAAAAAATAGTATAGTGGAAATAAAATTAGTTCTTTGAAAAATTTATCAATAGGTAATAAAGTGTAATTAGGAACTTATTACAAACATGTAGTAGGCAATAATGAAGAATGCAGATTAGAATAGAATGGGAAGAGAAAAGAAAAAAACAAGGAGAATTTCAGAGGGAACCCTTCTCTCATTTGTGCTAGCTAATTATGGCAAATTCTTGTTCTAGTAAATTATTGCAAATTAGACAACTACATTGACAACAATATGCGAAATAGTAATCAAAACATGTTGAAACAAAATCAACACAAAATCAATCACTGGCTTTAAAATTTGAAGAAAAGAATCAATTACTAACTTGAACTCACCTTTGGATCTCTACTATTTGGTCACCAATTCTTAATAGCTCCATAAACAAATCAAACCCAAAGATAGCGCATTATAAAAAGAAGTAACTTCAATTTGAGCTAAATACTAACTTTTCAAGCACAACTTCGATGCGAAAGACTTAAAACCTAGAGAGAGAAAGTGGCTTTTCTTTTTTGCATTAGAGAGAGAGAAAGATAGAATGTGTGAAAGAACTTGTGAGGGAGAGGGAAAGTGGATGAAACGTAAAATGAGTTAAATCGTAGAGAGGGAAAGTGAAATCGTAGAAAGGGAAGGGAAATCGTGAGAGAGAAGGGAAATGAAATCGATAAGAGCGAAAGTGAAATCGAAGAGAGGGCAATTAAATCACAAAGAGGGAAAGTGAAAGCACAGAGAGGGAAGGGTAATGGTGAGAGGGGAAGAGAATAGTGTTTTCTAATATATTTTAAAACATCAATATTCATTTTTATAAGAAAATCGCGCAACATAAGCACAAATCACCTCTAAATACAAGAAATCTGTGGCATTTTGGATGGCCACAGCATAAACCGCTGCAAACAAGGAAGCGACAACAGTTTTTCTGACCCGCCAATAACAACATGCCACAATATATTTATTTTGTTGTAGTGAATTTGAGTTTTGGCATAAAATAATGTTTGTGTTTTGTATGATAGCTCTCAATAGAATAAGGAGTGAAAGGAGTAGAGATTCAGAAGTGTTATTAGGTGGATACTAGATTCTCTAATTTGATGATTTCTTTATCTTTGTGTAGAGTATACGAGTAGCAACGTTTTTTTTCCAAATTAAAAATGGATTTTATTCAAATTAGAAATTATTTTAATCCAAATTAGCGAAGGAAAGACTAAATCCACCCATTTTCAAAACATAGGGGACAAAAATGGTCCATTTGAAAGTTGGGGGGATCAAATTCAAATAAAAGGCTAAGTAGGAGGACAAAAAGTAGTGCAATTAAGCCTAAATATTATGAGTACTTATGTTACTCTCTCTCTCTTAAGTAATTATCTTCCTTATAAATATTACTTATGTTAACCGTAACCCAATTTAATGACTTATCTTTCCTATAAACCACTTAGGTCATTGTAGGATCTAAATGACATTTAATTTTGTTTATTGTTGAACCTTTCACTTTTCCTCCATATAAGATACATTTTATGTACTAAGGAAGTTTGATGCTACACATTGAACGGTGGACCCTGTCACATAAAATTCTTGAATTTCGTCCGAATTTGAAAATTTAATTTCAACGTTAAGATTTTAAAAGTTCCTTCTTTATCATGCTAGCCTCAACTATTCCCTACATCTAGTTTCGATTCTGATTTAGTTCTCAATGCAAGATATCATTAATCCTAACTTAGTGTTCTTTAGATTCTGCATTTGTGAAATCTTACGATGTTCATTTTGAGAATTATTTAAGTCTTCATATAATGTTTCTTTCAAGTCTTATTGCACAGATTTGAGCTTCAAATGCTTGAGACTTCTAATATGATATTCATTGTATGATTGGATGTGTAACCTTTGAAGTTCACATTTGTTAACAAAATTTGTGTCATTATGATTCTCTATAATGCTTTTGATTGATCAATGTAAAGTAGTTCTTGTAACAAAAAATACTGTACACACAAGTAGATATTTAGATCACAAGGCATCTCACATTGTCTTAGATTTTATACCTTGTCACAGATTTGTTATCATTAAAATATGTCACAATAAAAGGTTTTTGACTGAACAATCTATTCTAAACTAATGTAAACACCTTCTCTCAACTTCAGATTGACCTGCCACACTTATAGGTCGAAGTGGTCATTTGATATAGCTATTTTTTTACAAAGCTGATTGAGTAGATAGGCTTTTGGTTCCAACTCCGCTCCAAGCCCAAATGCTTTTCATTGTCAAATTGTTACCGGAAATCCAAAATTAATGCCAAATAACTATAAAATCTCAATTAAGTCCAATTTATGAAAGCATATGTAATTCTCATCATTAGGCACCATTATAAAATTAATTAAGTTCAATAAAGGCTTAATAATATGGTTAAAATATAACTCAACACTAGAAGATAAAATGTATGGCTAAGTAGCTAAATAAAATAAAATAAAGGAGCAATGGGGAATAAGTAAAATCTCTAATTCCACTCCTCTTTTGCCTCTTATAACTCTTTCTTTTTTTCATCTTTTTTTCTCCTTTTTTTTATTTTTTTAAGCAGAACAAACTAACCAATTATATACACAGATGAGCATAACCAAGAGTCATTATAAATGAAGCAAACCCAAGACTTATTCAAAATAACATTCCCAAAACAATTCCACAAGATTCATACCTTAATCACCATAAATGTTTTACCTTGTATATACATAAAAGAAATAAAGCAAAGATCAAACAAGGAAAATAATTAAATATCAAGTAACTAAACATAATTATTAATTGAATACTATACAAAAGAATAAATCAAATACTTGTTATGCATTTTGTTACACTAAATTGTTTAACACGTCTAAGTATAATGGTGAGAAAAGATGTTGTCGATAGGGAGCCCGAAATGCCTATTAGAACTGGGTTCTATGTTAAGAAGGGTTTTAAACAAGTTTGTATACAAAAATAGAGCATCAATTGATTAATAATGAAAATTGGTTAAAACAAAGCAACAAAGACACCTGTAATTGAACTTCACATACTCTCCTCCCATTACAGACTTAAAACTCAAAGCAACCCCTATTAATCTAGTTTAATTGATACCAAGGCATAAATTTCACAAGTTAAGATATCTCATTAACAAGTTCCTTAGAAGAAGAATTGTGTCAATCTTTTAGACAAGCACATTGTATCATCTAGCATGAAGAACAAGCCTAACAAAAGCTAATCAATGACATAATAACTATTTCTAGATTGTCATACCATTGAGGTTCCTTTTTCTACTCTAGATCTCATACCAATTCTCATCAATATAAAATCACAAGAAGATAGTTCAAGGTGATCAAACTCAAACCAGAAATCAAAAAAGAAAAGAAACTCAATTTAACTAAATTAAACAAGATTACAATGAGTTCAACGAGTAAAGAGTGTTATGAGTTACATTTAATCCCAAGCTTCAAAGAAATTAGCGCATTATAAAAAGAAGTAACTTCAATTTGAGCTCAATAAATAACTAACATCACAAGAACAATCTGAGTGCGAAAGACTCAAACCCTAGAGAGAGAAAGTAGCTTTTCTTTTTAGCATGAGAGAGAGAAAGAGAGAATGTAAGAGAGAACTTGTGAGGGAGAGGGAAAGTGGATGAAACGTAAAATGATGAAGGAAAGGGAAATGAAATCAAAGAGAGGGAGAGTGAAATCGTAGAAAGGGAAGGGAAATCGTGAGAGAGAAGGGAAATGAAATCGATAAGAGCGAAAGTGAAATCGAAGAGAGGGCAGTTAAATCACAAAGAGGGAAAGTGAAAGCACAGAGTGGGAAGGGTAATGGGGAGAGGGGAAGAGAATATTGTTTTCTAATAGATTTTAAAACATCAATATTCATTTTTATAAGAAAATCGCGCAACATAAGCACAAATCACCTCTAAATACAAGAAATCTGCGGCATTTTGGATGACAACAGCATAAACCGCTGCAAACAAGGAAGCGACAACAGTTTTTCTGACCCGCCAATAACAACATGCCACAATATATTTATTTTGTTGTAGTGAATTTGAGTTTTGGCATAAAATAATGTTTGTGTTTTGTATGATAGATAAGGAGTGAAGGAGTAGAGATTCAGAAGTGTTATTAGATGGATACTAGATTCTCTAATATGATGATTTCTTTATCTTTGTGTAGAGTATACGAGTAGCAACGTTTTTTTTCCAAATTAAAAATGGATTTTATTCAAATTAGAAATTATTTTAATCCAAATTAGCGAAGGAAAGACTAAATCCACCCATTTCCAAAACATAGGGGACAAAAATGGTCCATTTGAAAGTTGGGGGGATCAAATTCAAATAACAGGCTAAGCAGGAGGATAAAAAGTAGTGCAATTAAACCTAAATATTATGAGTAATTATGTTACTCTCTCTCTCTTAAGTAATTATCTTCCTTATAAATATTACTTATGTTAACCGTAACCCAATTTAATGACTTTTCTTTTCTATAAACCACTTAAGTCATTGTAGGATCAAAATGACATTTAATTTTGTTTATTGTTGAACCTTTCACTTTTCCTCCATATAAGATACATTTTATGTACTAAGGAAGTTTGATGCTACACATTGAACGGTGGACCCTGTCACATAAAATTCATGAATTTCGTCCGGATTTGAAAATTTAATTTCAACGTTAAGATTTTAAAAGTTCCTTCTTTATCATGCTAGACTCAACTATTCCCTACATCTAGTTTCGATTCTGATTTAGTTCTCAATGCAAGATATCATTAATCCTAACTTAGTGTTCTTTAGATTCTGCATTTGTGAAATCTTACGATGTTCATTTTGAGAATTATTTAAGTCTTCATATAATGTTTCTTTCAAGTCTTAATGCACAGATTTGAGCTTCAAATGCTTGAGACTTCTAATATGATATTCATTGTATGATTGGATGTGTAACCTTTGAAGTTCACATTTGTTAACAAAACTTGTGTCATTATGATTCTCTTTAATGCTTTTGATTGATCAATGTAAAGTAGTTCTTGTAACAAAAAATACTGTACACACAAGTAGATATTTAGATCACAAGGCATCTCACATTGTCTTAGATTTTATACCTTGTCACAGATTTGTTATCATTAAAATATGTCACAATAAAAGGTTTTTGACTGAACAATCTATTCTAAACTAATGTAAACACCTTCTCTCAACTTCAGATTGACCTGCCACACTTATAGGTCGAAGTGGTCATTTGATATAGCTATTTTTTTACAAAGCTGATTGAGTAGATAGGCTTTTGGTTCCAACTCCGCTCCAAGCCCAAATGCTTTTCATTGTCAAATTGTTACCGGAAATCCAAAATTAATGCCAAATAACTATAAAATCTCAATTAAGTCCAATTTATGAAAGCATATGTAATTCTCATCATTAGGCACCATTATAAAATTAATTAAGTTCAATAAAGGCTTAATAATATGGTTAAAATATAACTCAACACTAGAAGATAAAATGTATGGCTAAGTAGCTAAATAAAATAAAATAAAGGAGCAATGGGGAATAAGTAAAATCTCTAATTCCACTCCTCTTTTGCCTCTTATAACTCTTTCTTTTTTTCATCTTTTTTTCTCCTTTTTTTTATTTTTTTAAGCAGAACAAACTAACCAATTATATACACAGATGAGCAAAACCAAGAGTCATTATAAATGAAGCAAACCCAAGACTTATTCAAAATAACATTCCCAAAACAATTCCACAAGATTCATACCTTAATCACCATAAATGTTTTACCTTGTATATACATAAAAGAAATAAAGCAAAGATCAAACAAGGAAAATAATTAAATATCAAGTAACTAAACATAATTATTAATTGAATACTATACAAAAGAATAAATCAAATACTTGTTATGCATTTTGTTACACTAAATTGTTTAACACGTCTAAGTATAATGGTGAGAAAAGATGTTGTCGATAGGGAGCCCGAAATGCCTATTAGAACTGGGTTCTATGTTAAGAAGGGTTTTAAACAAGTTTGTATACAAAAATAGAGCATCAATTGATTAATAATGAAAATTGGTTAAAACAAAGCAACAAAGACACCTGTAATTGAACTTCACATACTCTCCTCCCATTACAGACTTAAAACTCAAAGCAACCCCTAATAATCTAGTTTAATTGATACCAAGGCATAAATTTCACAAGTTAAGATATCTCATTAACAAGTTCCTTAGAAGAAGAATTGTGTCAACCTCTTAGACAAGCACATTGTATCATCTAGCATGAAGAACAAGCCTAACAAAAGCTAATCAATGACATAATAACTATTTCTAGATTGTCATACCATTGAGGTTCCTTTTTCTACTCTAGATCTCATACCAATTCTCATCAATATAAAATCACAAGAAGATAGTTCAAGGTGATCAAACTCAAACCAGAAATCAAAAAAGAAAAGAAACTCAATTTAACTAAATTAAACAAGATTACAATGAGTTCAACGAGTAAAGAGTGTTACGAGTTACATTTAATCCCAAGCTTCAAAGAAATTAGCGCATTATAAAAAGAAGTAACTTCAATTTGAGCTCAATAACTAACATCACAAGAACAATCTGAGTGCGAAAGACTCAAACCCTAGAGAGAGAAAGTAGCTTTTCTTTTTAGCATGAGAGAGAGAGAAAGAGAGAATGTAAGAGAGAACTTGTGAGGGAGAGGGAAAGTGGATGAAACGTAAAATGATGAAGGAAAGGGAAATGAAATCAAAGAGAGGGAGAGTGAAATCGTAGAGAGGAAAAGTGAAATCCTACAAAGGGAAGGGAAATCATGAGAGAGATATGGGAAATGAATCGAAGAGAGGGAAAGTGAAATTGAAGAGAGGGAGAGTAAAATCACAAAGAGGGAAAGTGAAATCATAGAGACAGAAGGGAAATCGTTGGAGGGGAACGAAATAGGGTTTTATTAAGTTATTAAAACATTAATAATCATTTTAATAAGTGAATTGCTACAACATAAGCACAAACCGCCTCGCAATACTAGAAATGCACGACAATTTGGATGACCACCGCATAAACAGCTGAAAAGAAGGAAGTGGCAGCGGTTTTACTAACCTGCCAGTAATAAACTGCTGCAATAAACTTATTTTTTGTAGGGAATTTCAGTTTTGGAGTTATAAATGTTTGTGTTTTGTATGATAGCTTTCAAGAGAATAAGGAGTGAAAGGAGTAAAGATTCAGAAGTGTCATTATGTGGATAATAGATTCTCTAATCACAACAAGAATGTTTCCCATTAGCAAAGGAAATATCCGTGGCAAAAAAACCATTTCCGTCGCTAATATAGATTTTTCGACTGACTAGCGACGGCCATCGAGTTGTTGCTAAAAGCAGTGGCGTCGCTAACATTTGCGACAGAAATATCCGTGGCTAATTTGCCACGGAAATATCTGTGGCTAATTCGCTACGGAAATATCCGTTGCAAATTTGCCACAGTTATTTCCGTGGCTAATTTTCTTTTGCGCAAATATTTATTTTTGGTGCCACTTATAGTCCTCTCTAATTTAGGTTTGCGACGGAAATTTCCGTCGCAAATTTGCCTCGGATATTTTCGTCGCAACTTTTCCGCGAATATTTCCGTGGCTAAAGTTTGTTGGCGCGAATAATTTTTTTTCACGCCAGTTTAGCCGTGTCTAGTTAAAGTTTGCGACGGAAATTTCCGTCGCAAATTTGCCACGGATATTTCCGTCCCAACTTTGCCCTGTATATTTCTGTGGCTATGTTTTTTATTCTTTTAAAAATATATACCGGAGCTCGAGCTCCGCGGTCGGAAATACAAATCGAACGTTGAGAGGAAGAAAGAACGGTTGAGAAGAAGAAGAAAAAAAACGAAGAAAGAAAGAAAGAAGATGAAGGAGTTGGAGCTTCGCCGGAGATGGAAGTCATCGGAGTTGAACTTCGCCGGAGATGGAAGTCATCGGAGTTGAACTTCGCCGGAGATGGAAATCATCGGAGTTGGAGCTTCGTAGAAGTCGTCGGAGATGGATGTGTCGTGAGGTGTACGGTGATGTTAGAAGAGTGATTGGAAGAAGTTAATGTAAGAAAAAAGAAGTTAATGGAAGAAGAAGAAGTGAATGGAAGAAGAAGTGAATAGAAGAAGAAAATAATGGAAGAAGAAGTGAATGGAAGAAGAGAATAGAATAAGAGGAAGAAGAAACAAATAAATAGGAATAAGTGTATGAAAGAACGAACGAGATTAAAGAGAAACAATGGTTGGGATCTCACAAAGGTTAATCCGCATCACATGCCAATCAAATTTTGACACGTGGCGCAAAAAATTAGCAATGGTAATTTCCGTCGCAAATATTACAACAAATTTAAAAAATATTTTCGTTTGGTGTTTTTGCGACGGCGTTGTCCGTCGCTAATTAGTGACAGCCCAGTCCGTCGCTACCCATCAATTTTTTTTAAAAAAACTAGATTGGGCCTTTTTTGCGATGGCCCAGTCCGCCGCACCCCCTATTCCAAAAGAAAAATCAAAAAAGGGCTTCTTTTTGTGACGGATGCGTCTGTCGCTAATTAGCGACGGCCCAGTCCGTCGCTACTATCCCGTGTATTTTTTTTTAGAAAAAAAATCAAATGCGGCCACTTAGCGATGGAAATTTCCGTCGCAAGATTAGCGACGGTTATTTCCGTTGCAAAAGTTGTATATTCTGTCGCAAATAATTTGTCGCTAAATTGGCACATTCTTGTAGTGAATGTGATGATTTCTTTGTTTAATTGTTCTGAAAATCAAGGGGTTCTCTTTGGTCTATCTATTTAATTATATTTCTTTATCTTTGTGTAGAATATACAAGTAGCACTAGACTTGCAAGGAAGGAATTGCACATCTACAAGCCACCTAAAAGTCTTCTAAAGACTAAGAATAAAACAAGAAGGCTTCTCTTACATGAGAGTGATGTCGAGATTCAATTCAGATTTAATTTAGCTCTACCTTGAACTAGTCTTTTACTATAATAAGAAGATTGTTCATACTTTGTTTGTATTTTGTGTTGTGAGTGACAAATTCCACTTGAGAAACTTTGTGCTATTGAACTTGGACTTAATGATATACTACCTCTGATCCTATTTATCTGTGCAATTTGGACTAAAATACGAATATTAAGAAATGTAATCATTATTCTTGTTTTTACCAAAATAATGTTTACCATTTATCTATCCTTCTTTGATTGGTTCAAAAGTACATTATTAATTGGAGCCCTAATCAAATAAAGGGTATAATTGATAAAAGTTCATTTAATATCACCTTGAAACTCTATGTGAACAAATACAAAGGAACAATTTTTTTCCTAAAAGTCGACAGATAAAAAGGAACGGAGGTAGTAGCTTTTATCTAGTGTTGAGGATGATACTCCTTATTAGAGTCAAATACTTGTTGAGTGTATTAGAATTAACGATATATGTTTTTCCTTTAAAAATAATCTTTAAATTGTTTAATTGGAGGATTTTCTGTTAATGTTGAAGTTATTTAAGCATAAATAGTTTGAAATTTTTCTGGCAATAAAGACCACTAATGGGAATTTTAAAGAGTGATTCGGTTGAGGTTTTAGTGGCTATATAAATTTCCATTAACAATTATAATTGCCACTAAGAGTTACGACTATTAGTTGAAATCAATCGAGTCTTTCCTGGAAATTGTTGTAATTGTGGGTAATACTTTTACCGACTTTGGATAATAGTTATTAATTAATTGGCAATTAAAGTTCTAGTGACTACTTGTATTGCCACTAAAATGAAAAAAAAAATTGCTACTAAAAATCCATTTTGTATCAGTGGAGTTAGTTACATGATAACTCAATGTTTAACTATTCAAAATTTCATAACATTGATCATAACTAATTAATGTGAATTTGAATCATAAATAAAAACCGACAATGTATGTACACATCCTTCGGTTTGACAAAAAAAAGAGAAAATAAATTCAATCCCAAAGATAAGGGAAAAAGCTAAAATTGGAGGAAAATAAATGCCAAAAAAAAGTTGCAATCAAATTTATTAATTAATTATTACATACATAGCTTACAATTCAACAATAAAATTAAATAAAGAAGAATGTCTTAATGGGAAACAAGAATAATTAATGTTGGCTTGACTACCATATAGAAAGAGAATACTTTGAGAAAAATGTTAAATCCTCCTACTAAATCTTCTTACAAATCTTCCTACCCACTTAATTTTGACAAGTGTTTTGTATCTTCCGCTAAGCATTTACTTTTTGTAACATAGATAACATTTGTCAAAATTAAGTGGGTAGGAGGAATTATAGAAGGATTTAATAGGTGGATTTAGCATTACTCAAACTTTAAT
Source organism: Cyamopsis tetragonoloba (assembly GCA_037177725.1). Taxonomy (NCBI): domain Eukaryota; kingdom Viridiplantae; phylum Streptophyta; class Magnoliopsida; order Fabales; family Fabaceae; genus Cyamopsis; species Cyamopsis tetragonoloba. The sequence goes on along the minus strand of CM074125.1, from coordinate 31,825,856 downwards.
ATCAAAAAGGAGAACAAAACTTTTTAGCATATATGAAGCGTTGAATTCAAACTTTATAGTAAAGACTAAAAAGCTAAATAGGAAAAAAGGTAAATGTCCAAATCTCTATCACAAATAATTGGAAAAAATATTTTTAATTCATAAAAATATTGCATAAATACAAATGTTGTGAACATAAATTTTTTGAAATTCAAAAAATAGGGATGTAAAAGTTGAGATAAAAAGAGTAACTTTTATGAAGAAAAACAAGGTAATAACATTAAAGAGTTATTGATTCCTTCGGCAAAAAATGGGACTAAAGCATTGAGCAAAGAGGTAAATGAGGAAATCGTAGCATGAGGGCACCTAATATAGCCTTTGGAATGATGTGTCACTAACCGTGCTTGACAGGTCATTTTCATAGGCGTTTCTAATCTTTATGAGCGTCCCAAAATTAAAATCAACTTGGGAAGTGGATTTAAAATAAAGAACCCTATTTTAGATCTATGTTTGCCAAGAAAAAACTCTCCATTCAGTCTCTATATATTGGGGGAGTTCTACACTCCATCATTGTGAAAGAAATAAAGAATACAAGTGAAAGCAAATTAAACGGAAAAGAAAACATCTTTCGTTCCAAGCAGCTACGTGTATTCATTTTCACATATCTACAAGGTATATTCTTCTTCTTGATCTCTCACCTTATGTTCTTGAGGCCAAAAATTGGGTTTTTTTCTCTCATCACCTTATGTTCAAAGACATACAGCTAACGCTGTGTTTGGCTAGAAAAAGATTGAAAAGAAATTGGTAAGAGGTAGATAGGGCAGGAGTACACAGCATTTCTTCTATCGAATTGGAGAGAAATAAGAGGGAGGTGGGTATTTTTTCTCCTGAGCCCTACACCAAGAAAACTTTTCCCTTTGATAACCAATGTTGATTGTAATAGGAGGGTTTGTCATACTGCTTAGCACAAATCTCTTTTCCCCACTCAATTTATCCTCTTTTTCTTTAATTGTATTTAAATTTGTTTGGACCGCACTTGTTACTCTCTCTTTTTATTTTCCTTTTTTCCTAGTTCCCTTTGGAGGATTTTATTTTTAAGTCCAACAATTTTGCACGCATACACGTTCGCGGTAAGGAATAAATATCACTCTTCATTGGCTAGTAGCAATATATACTATCAATTTGACAATTGTATTCTCCCTAAACTTCACTCGTAAAGACCTAAAAGGAAAATTTTGGTTAAAATGTTTACTTAGTTAATTTGTTAAATAGACCAAGGATTAAATAATGCATTATTGTTATGTGCTTAATTGGTCCCTTGCAAATGATGCTTGTAAGTTTTAATAATATTACGATGTTAATTAATATTTTCTTTTCATTTTGTTGTAGGTTTAATGACTTGAAAGGAAAGTCACGTTATCTAGTCCTTGCCTCATCTTTGGATCTTTCATCTCTTAGAAGTGAATTTGGCGAACATGAACCACCAACAAGACATTCTTCCTAATCCAATGAATGCAGACTCAACAGAGGAGCATATTGGAGGAAATGATTCTCCCGTCAATCCCAATTCCATATTGGGTTTGTCCTCTGGGTCTAATAAAAGAGGTGACAACAATTCCTTTATTCTAACTACTGTGAGCCATGAGGCAGAAGGGCATCATCTGGAAGACCGACAAGGTCTTCAGAGCAGTGTCACATCATTCAAAATCTCTTATGATTATAATTTTAGAGAATTTGTATCTAGTGAAAGCTCTGGCATGGATCGACACAACACGTCGCTAGTGCTTCTTCTTCTCATTTCAATGCTAATGGTGATGACATGTCACCTTTGCCCTATGTTACTACAAATTGTCCCCCGATTACCGATTCTAGTAGCTTTGATGTTGGGATTGGTGCTTGTTCTTCAACTCACATAGAGGAACCAAATAGAGATGGTAAAAATTTATATAATTTCTGTGTTAGTATATGCTTATTTTATGTAGTATCTTTAATCCAATAACACAAATTTTGTAAACACAAATTTTGTTAACAGAAATTGACTTTCTCCTTTCTTAATCATGCATATGTGTTTAAGGTTGGTCAACTATAGTTTAATCTGACAGGAAAGCAACTTTTTTACTACCATAAACCATGATTTCAAGCTCAAAATCACAATTAAAAATAACTCAATGTGATATTTTTTAACATAATATTTCCATTTAAAACTCAGTTGACACACTAAAAACCACTTAATATCCAATTTACTAACTACATAAAATGTTAGAACCTCCTCTGCAACTAGTTTTTTTCAAGTCTTGAGTGAAGCTTCTCGATCTTATTCAAGACACTATATTGTTGGGCCAACATCTTGTTAATAATCTAGTGGACTTAAGCTTAAAATTTAAAATCGAAAATTCACTCAAAAATTTTATGGGCTTTTCATGTAGTCCAACTGTGTGGACTCCACTATAGGATCTACATGATAATGATCATTCCTTGTTTGTTTCAAATATTTCAGAAAGCTCATCAAAAACGAGGGAGAACAACGATAGTTCAGAAGAAGAAACTGCAGACGAGGATTTTGAACCAAAACTTGAAGTTCAATTATCTCATCAATGGCGAATTCATCTATTGCATGTGGATGGTCAGAAAACCACAAGTATCTTTTCAAGTCGGGTTTGATTTACTTACTTATAATTTAAAGTATCGCTTTCCGTGAGTGTTGGTTGATAGGTACTCTAGATAGTGTTGCATGATTTAGCCATGAATCCTTAGTGGAATGAACGTTGACTTACTTTTCTCATCATATAAAAAGAAACATACTCTTGGTTTTGGCTAGCGGATAATCATATAATTTTAGCCTAGATTTGATAGAGGTTACTTGTAATATCATTAATAGTTTACAAGAAAAGTGGTAATTATCGTATCACTAGCTAAACATGTATTATATGCATCTCATTTAGATTCTTTTTAGTAATAATCTCGTTTAGAATATGGTTAATAATGATTATACTTCAATATATACTTAGAATTTCTCCATAACGAGTGATTTAAAAAGGTCCTTTAGAAAAACGGAATTTATATGAATACCAATCAAGTATAAGGAAGTTTAATTATGAGGAAACTCAACAAATTGTTTGTCATCATAAAACTAGCTTCTATATACATTTGAAGGCATGAATTTAACATTAAAATTTCAATCTAATAAATTTAGTTCATCCAAGACCAAAACTTAATGAAAATTTAAATAAAAAAGTCAAAGGATAGGGAGATTGACACATGAAATTTATTCAATCACCCCTAAAATATGCTACATCCAATCCTTATCTTAAAGTGAGACTTTCTTCATTAGGTTATTATAAGTACTAATCAATCTTTCTCTCTAGGCTTAAACTATATGCCTTATTCTTCACAGACTCCCAAGGAGTTGATGGTGGTTTTATTTTAAAGAGCCTCCTCAAGTCTCTTGTAACAAATTTATTCAATCTGTCTCCCAACATTTAAAGACAAGTATTATCCTCACGAGCATCCACAAACTTCAACATGTATTCTAATAAAAGAATTTTCGGGCAACTCTGCCATGTATAATTTTAATCCTCTTTAGGGTCAACACAGTATATGTTACATCATCCCTAGGAACAACACCCGAGAATTCTCCATAAGACCCTCTCAAGGATTTTATCACTAACTTCCTTTGTCGCCTCTCCTTACTTTTACATCCGAGTATTCTCCTTATGAGTCTCAATGGAATTCTCCAAGCATTCTTCTTTAAAGCCTCTTTAAGCTCTTCTCCACCATGAGTAATCTCTTTAGGAGCTTCTCAAGGCTTCTACTAGTGTTCTTCTTCAGATTCTCACGAATCTTCCCTATCAGGTATTCTTTCAATATCTCCTCAAAGACTCAACAATATAATGATATTGTTCTTAAGAGCCTCCGCAAGCTTCCCAACTCAGTATTATTTTCTTTAGTCTCTTTTGGTCTCAGCAGTGGTATTGCCCTTAAGAGCCTCCACAGGCTTCTCGAATGAGTATTATTCTTACCAATCTCTCATGGCTTCTATATTTCCTATGCATTTAAACAAAATACCTAACTAGATGGGAAAGTGATTTGATCTCAAAGACCATCTATGCTTCTCAACATTGATTTGACCAACGTACAATTAAATTTACACCTCTTTCTTTCATCTTCAAACCTTTATAATTTCATAAGTAAATTACTTTTGTGTTAAGGTGATTTTGATTTACTAATAGCAAAAGAAGTTTGAATAAGGCTAAATGGTTTCCTCCAAAAGACCTTTTTAGGATTTCCACTTCTTAGAATTAGTGTATCTAATCAACCCATTCTTTTGAAATTCATATCTTTCCATCAAGAAATTTTTAAAGGCCCATTTAATAAGCTTATATACACTTAGTGTAAGTCAAATTTTAGAAAGAAAAAGATGCCTTACACGATTTCATTGGAAAGTCTATTGCTCTAGCATATATGTAGTTGTTATTTTTGATAAGTGCAGATTAGTGTGTTTATATAATAAAGGATTTGCACTTATCTTCTCAAGAAATAACATGTTTTATATAAAATTTCACCTCTGATCCATACTTTGTGAGTTCAAGAGTAAAAAGATAGAAATAATAATTTTTCTAACTCAAGAAATGTATTTTCAGGTGTTTTGGAAGCAAAATAAGAAAGTCAAGATGCTAGAACATATAAGAGGCCAGCACTCGAGCGCGAGAAACATTAACCAAGCATTAAAGCTCATTTACCAGTGCATTAAAGGCCAGCGCTCAAGCGCCAGGAGGGCGCTTGAGCGCTAGACACATGCTCAGAACACCTATAAATACAGCTCTGTAGTGTTAGGAAGATATTGAATGGTAGAGAGAAAAACACTAAGTTACATTACTTTAGTCAGAGTTCTAGTACTCTTAGGGTTTTGTTCTTGAAGTTCATGGCCTTTTTGGGTTAAGTTTTCCACCGGGATTGAATGTAATTACTAGTTGTATATTATATATGAATTGGGGTTCTTGTTCTGTTCTTCTTTTCTTGGCTTAGCTTGATCACCTTTTCCATGTCTTAGTTTATTTGCATAGTTGAGAAACTTGTTTATAAATGGATTTGGAGAAAAACTCTCATAAATCTTCTAGTCTATAGATAGATGGAAGTGCTTATGATTGCCAAAATACTCTGCTTAATGCAAGACTTGGTACCTAGAGTGTCAAGAGATTGAGCTCTAGAGACTAGTGTTTTAGAATCAAGTGACAAAGATATTTGCACTTGTGACATTGAGTATGCATCTTTTCTTATAATATTTAACTTCTATTGAAAGAAACAATGTTAAGTAATGAAACTCAATCCCAGGTGAATCTTTATCTTATTTGTTTAACATTTTATTAAGTTTTTATTTTATTACACATTAATATTACAATATGTTTTTGACACTCTTTCAACTTAATTATTAATTAAATAAATTCAGTGCTCCCTGAGGACGATACAGGTTTTATCACTATACTGAAACGAGTTAACCAAGTGAAGCTGCATAAAAAGGTTAACAAATTTCTGGCGTCGTTGCCGGGGAGCACGATAGTTTATTGTTATGTTTTGAGTTGATTTGTAGAAATTGTGAATAGTCATTCTTTCTGTAATTAATTGTATATTTGTACCTAATTCTCACTATTGTTTCAGTATTATTGTATGCTTACTTGCAGTGAAAGCCAAAGAGAAAAGTTAGTATATATTAACGAAATCGAGGCATTTGCTAGACGAAAGTCTGCAATAAAACACCAAGAACAAAAGGAGGAATAGAGTTCCTCAATTTTCTCTAGTAACTCTACACATTCTGCTACTTTTGTCATGGCGAAGGAAGTTCATAATCCGCCTAGGGTTGTTATGGGTGACTACGTGATTCCTCAAGGTCCAAGGAATTTGTCCGCTATTGTCTTGTCCCCCACAACTCAGCAAATGGAGATTAACCCATATTGGTATAATCTCATTCTGACTAATCAGTTTACGGGGAAAGATCATGAGGATCCACATAATTTCTTGGAAACCTTTTATGATCTTGTAGCGACTATGGGCTTGGATTAAGCAAGTGCTGAGGATGCCTATATGAAATTATTTCATTTAGCACTTATTGGAGATGCGAAGGAATGGTTCAAGACTCTTCTGAGTCAAAGTTTGAACACATGGAGTGAGGTTGAAGAGGCCTTCTTAACAAGGTTCTTTCCTCTTTCTAGAATGATCCAAGTGCAATATGAAATATCTGCTTTTTAGCAAGGGCAAGATGAAGCATTCCACGAGGCTTGGGAAAGGTACCAAAGGTTATTGAGAAAATGCCCAAGTCATGGGTTGACCGATGTTGCGAAGCTGAATATATTTTGTGCAGGATTGAACCATCAATGGACAATTCATCTTATTGCAACTGTTGGACGGTCATTGAAAACCATTCATGTACCTACTGCAATGGAAATCATCACTTCTTTGGCAGCAAGTGATAGAGCTGGTCATCAGCCCAGAAGCCAAGTCTCAAAGCCCAAAGGTGTTCTTGAATTAAATTCTTCTGATGCTATTCTGGCACATAATAAGCTTATGACTCAGCAAATTGAGCTCTTAAGTCAAGCTATTACTCAATTGGTGCCAAAGCCGTAACAAGTTCAAGTAGTGAACCAACAAGCTCAAGTAGGAGCATGTGAATTGTGTGGTGAAGCTCATTCATACGTTCAATGTCCACATGCCTCCGGTCAAAAAGATGAGGAGTTGAATTTTGTGAATAATCAGTCAAGAGGAAATTTCTTTTCTTCACCCTTTAAATCTAATGTTTCCAATGTTGGAATGAAAGGGTGGAAGAATCCTCAAGGATAGAGTCAAACGAACTGGAAAGTTTCAATGAGTTCATCTAACAGGCCGCCATTTCTTCCATTAGTAGAGAGGACCATTAAATTGGAAGACACCTTGGATAAATTTATCCAAGCCTCATTGGCTAATAACCAAAATAATGAGACTTTCCAGAAAAACACCATGGCGTCTATCTAGAATCTTGAGATGCAGGTTGGTCAAATCTCTAAGCAACTGGAAGAGCTTATCACTAGTCCTTTATCCGCTAATACCACCACGAATTCAAAAGAACAATGCAAGTCCATTGTAACAAGGAGTGGTAAAGAGATAGGTAAAGGTATATGGGATCATTTGAATGAACCCGAGGAAGGTGAAGGAGAAATTGAAAAATTAGCCATTGAGGAAGTAGAGAAGGAAAGTAAAAGTGATAGAAGTGAGGAGAAAAATAATGTAAATATTCAAAAAAGTAAAAAAACCAAAAAGAAGAGTGAGGACAAGGAGAAGATGGATGGAGTACCTCAGGTAAAGGAGGTTCCTTATCCTGTTCATCCATCAAAGAAAACGAAGGAAAAGCAATATGCTAGGTTTCTAGACATTTTCAAACGGCTTCAAATAAATGTACCATTTATGGAAGCTATGGAGGAAATGTCCACATATGCCAAGTTCATGAAGGACTTCTTGACTAAAATGAGAAAATTTAAAGATGAAACTGTGGAACTAGAAGCTGGGTGTAGCGCTATAATTCAAAAATCCTTTCCTCACAAGACTAAAGATCCGGGTAGTTTTACTATCCCTATTACTATTGGTGCCCTTCCCGTAGGGAAGACATTATTAGATCTTGGTGCAAGTATAAACCTCATGCCGTTATCCGTGTTAAAATGGATTGGTGATTTGGAAGTAAAACCCACTAGAATGACTCTCCAATTGGCGGATAGGTCATTAAAGTTCCCTTATGGAGTAGCGGAGGATGTTCTAGTGAGGGTTGATAAATTCGTTTTTCCGGTTGACTTTGTCATCATGGATATTCAGGAAGATTTGGAGGTGCCTTTGATTCTAGGGCGACCTTTCATGAAAACAGAAAGAGTCATCATTGATGTGGATAATGGTTAACTCAAGGTACGAGTTGAAGATGATGAGGTTAAGTTCGATGTGTTGGAAGACATGAAACACCCAAAAGAGAAACAATCAGCCTTTAGGGTGGATATCATGGAGGAGGTATTTCTATTAGGGAAGCAAGAATTGTACAGTGCAAGCCCTTTAGAAAAAAATAAATAAATAAATAAATTCAAAGGTGCCTTGGAAAATAAGAAAAAAAACACTTAAAGGAAGTATGGGGCGAGCATGTTATGTAGAATAGGTTGGGAGGAAGCTTGTAAGTATATGAATATATATTTTGCAACTTGTTTTGTGTAACTAGAAAAAAAAAAGATTCTTTGTAGCCCAGCCTCATTACAACCTTTTGAAAAGACCTTTTGATTTATTGTTTGATTTTGTGAAATGGTTTGATGGCAAATAAAAAAAATTCAAGTTAAGTGACATTGAGGAATGGAGCGAAATTGATACCATGTAAGGTTTGAGAGTAAACCTTTGTTAATGGTTTATTATAGTTTCCTTTGCGCTTAAGTCATAAATTGGTCTGTTGCTTTTGTAAATTAGGTGATCATAACTCTCTCTTAACTCTTTCCATGCATATTATGAAGATTGAAGTTTGACACACTTTCCTTAACCTATACTTGCCATGGTTCTTTTGTTTGTTTTCTTTGTTTTTGGGATACATTGCTTGAGGACAAGCAAAGTCTTAGGTTGGGGGAATTTTGATAAGTGCAAATTAGTGTGTTCAAATAATAAAGGATTTGCACTTATCTTCTAAAGAAATGACATGTTTTATGGAAAATTTCACCTCTAATCCATACTTTGTGAGTTCAAGAGTAAAAAGGTAGAAATAATAATTTTTCTAACTCAAGAAATGTATTTTCAGGTGTTTTGGAAGCAAAATAAGAAAGTCAAGATGCTGGAACATATAAGAGGCCAGCGCTCGAGCGCCAGACCAAGGCTCGAGCGCTGGGAGCTGAGCTAGCATAGGATCCTCACTGCCAGTATAAATGCTCTGGCGCTCGAGCGCAACACCAAGGCTCGAGCGCCAGTATCCGTTGAGCATTGGATCCTTACTGCTGGAGTTATGAGCCTGGCACTCGAGGGCCACACTAGGGTTCGAGCGCCAGACACATTAACCAAGCATTCAAGCTCATTTACCAGTGCATTAAAGACAAGCGCATTAAAGGCCAGCGCCAGACACATGCTCGGAACACCTATAAATACAGCTCTGTAATGTTAGGAAGATATTGAGTGGTAGAGAGAAAAACACTAAGTTACATTACTTTAGTCAGAGTTCTAGTACTCTTAGGGTTTTTTCTTGAAGTTCATGGCCTTTTTAGGCTAAGCTTTCCATCGGGATTGAATGTAATTACTTCATATCTTGTTTCTTTCTATTACTAGTTGTATATTATATATGAATTGAAATTCTTCTTCTGTTCTTCTTTTATTGGTTTACCTTGATCACCTCTTCCATGTCTTAGTTTATTTGCATAGTTGAGAAACTTGTTTATAAATGGATTTGGAGAAAAACTCTCATAAAACATTCTGGTCTAGAGATAGATGGAAGTGCTTATGATTGGCAAAATACTCTGCTTAATGCAAGACTTGGTACCTAGAGTGTCAAGAGATTGAGTTCTATTTTAGAATCAAGTGACAAAGATATTTACACTTGTGACATTGAGTATGCATCTTTTCTTATAATATTTAACTTCTATTGAAAGAAACAAGGTTAAGTAATGAAACTCATTCCAGGTGAATCTTTATCTTATTTGTTTAACATTTTATTAAGTTTTTATTTTTCTACCCATTCATATTTCAATATGTTTTTGACACTCTTTCAACTCAATTATTAATTAAATAAATTCAATGCTCGTTGAGGACGATAAACGTTTTATCACTATACTGAAACGAGTTAACCAAGTGAAGCTGTATAAAAAGCTTAACAGTTTTCAATAAACCTTGTACCCATAACCTTATCGAGATGTTGCATTATAATCTTTGACATTAAGATTTTGGAACTATTTAAATAAGTTCCATGAATCATGAAGAAAAAATATTTTAGAAGCCTAGAACTTGTATGAAATTCCCTGAACATTCACACAATATCTTTTCAGAACATATTTCGACCTTTTTTGACTACAGCAATATATATTATCATGTGGATTAAGAATGCTATCATTGTAATTACTTCAATTGATCTGTTCAAAATTTTCTTATGCAATAAGCAAATTTATTTCTTCAAAGCTGAGATCTATAAAGGACACAAGATATAGTTCAATGCGTTTCATTAAAGGTTCAGTGAAAATATAGGGAAAATATTGAATACTTTCCTATTTTATAGTTGGTAAATATAGTTTCAACTTCTTTTGAAACAACATTGTCAGGGAAAATTTCCAATTTTTTATAGTGTTGATAACCAAAGAAAATTTTTAATTACAAAGCACTAAGGGTAATCTAACCCATGCAACATAAGTGACTTAAATTAAGAGACAATATGAATAGGAGGCATTGGATTGATACACAAACAATTTAAAAAAGAATAGATCTTAGAAGCTGACTTAATACGAGACCAAAAGCAAGATATAACTTTAATGAGATTGCTTTTATTGCAATTTTTTGTCATTTTATAGACCACTTTATGTTAGCTCAGAATGAGTTTGGATTTTGGAAAAGTGGTAGATGGAGATGAAACTGCTATTAGATATCTTAGATGTTTCTAATAACATTTGTGATGAGTCTTCTAGTGTATGTCATCTAAGTCAGCTGAAAAGCATCGATAAGCAATGTTTGTAAATAAAGATTCCCCAATCGAGTCTTTAATAAGAATCCATTCATTATTGCAGAGCTTGGCACCTCACAAATGCAACATGTTTACTCGGCAAGTTATTCTTCAATGAATTCCCATTTCAAGAATAATTATAGATGACGCATGTGTTGCACGATCAATCTATTTCATATTCTATTATATAATGTAGAGTTGTATTACATATATATTGAGTGTGCTTTGTTTGATAACACTTCTTTTGATTATTCCTTCAAGAGTAGTTTCAATGCTCTTTCTTAGAAATCATATTTAGTTTGTTTAAACACAAAAGAGGATTGGCAAGCAAAACATTATTACGCACCGTTAAACATATTTTTAAGTTTATTGTTGGAATTATCTTAATTTCAACTAATTATTAGGTGCGGGCTGACTATTAATTAGATAGGATTATTATCAGCTTTTCAAATTATTTGATTTAACCGCTCAGTGATCGGCACAAATCGGTTTAGATACCGTAACACAAATCTATTTTATATTACAACAAAAATATAAAGATTAAAATGTGGACTCTGATGAGTGGAAACCTAGGTCTAGCCTATAGTGGCCACGATGGGAACCGCATAGGCGGTTATTATAAATAGACCTGTAAAGAGGTGATGGTCCCCAACACATCAAACCGCCGTCTAGCCAATACTGCTCCCCATTCGGAGTTAGGCATCTTGGTTCGGGACTCTTGAGGTTTGATTGAGGAAGGCCACAACACCACATCTCGTGACTAATAAGCTTTCGCTACATCTGTGGTTACGAGCACTAAAAGATCCAGGTAATTTTCTAGAACCCTAACTTTATAATTCTAACGCATTGGCCTCCTAATGTTAATGAATATTTCTATTCAGTCTAAAAATATTTCAACAAGTGGTATCAGAGCCCTGTTGTCATTGGATTATAGGGTCCTTCAGATTTCATAAGGCTTTTATGAAATCCATCAAGTTTCTATTTATTCAGTTTATTAACGATCCTAAAACGTCATTTTCAATTGGATTTTCTCAATATGATTGGTTAAATTCATGAGATGGCATAGCTCAAGTGAATTAATTTTCCTGTAATTTATATTGTACATGACATCATGAATTAAATTCCTTTAATTTGAGAATGGTCGATACATAATATATATGAGCTTGTACATATATGTTTTTGGTTGATTGTTTAAAGGTCCAGACTCACGAGTTACAATTATTGAAGCACATAAAGAAAGTTTTGATTAAAATTAAATTTGACTACATACATGCCTTTCGGTTATGCATTTTTTGATTTTTTTGGTATTGATATCTCTTGTTTAAGATCACATATTGCTATGAATCAAGTTTTAGTATTCTACTGCCTTTTCCTTGATTCATTCATGTATATCAATTATTGTTCAATTGAGTTTTGTACTTGATAAAGGAATTTTTTGGGTTTGAGATAAGGATTAATTAGTTACTATTTGTAATTAATCTATGATTGGATTATCATTGTTTCAATTTGGAATTCAAATGGCTTGATTACTTGATAAACTTGATTTTATGAAGTTCAATTTGAGAAATAAAAAAAAATGTGGACTTGATAACTCATTTAGAGGCGTGATACAGCGCAACAGTTTATTTGAAAATTATGTAATCTTCTCATCTGATTGAATCTTCTTTTATTTAAAATTAAGATAATTAGTTATAATTTATTTGTTAACTAATTTGGTTATGATTTAAATAAGGATATATTAAAGGAAGTAGTTATAATTTATTATGTAACTAATTCAAAATTGTATGATCACATGATAAGTATCTTATCTTCTTTCATTTATTTTCATGGAGATAATATACGAATTTAAAATTGCATAATTCCATGATATAGTTGAGTTTGTTATTGAAATTGATTATTAATTTGCATAATTAAACGATTGAAATTTAGTTGTAAAGTTTTATCACCTCATAAACTTTATTTTATGGGGATAATTAAAAGTACGCAATTATTTATTTATTTATTTTTTTGTTTGTCTTTGGGTTATCAAACAAAACGTTTTGGGGTTTGACTTTCGGTCAAAATATTTCGGGGTTTGACTTTTGGTCAAATGTTTTTGTGCTTTGACTTTCGCTCAAACGTTTTGGAGTTTGACTTTGGTCAACATTTTGAGTTGACTTTGGTTAAACCGTTTGGGTTAATTTTTGTCAACTATTCGCGGGTTGACTCTTGGTCAAACCATTAAGAATTTTCTTTTTCCTGTTTTCCATTCACGTAAAGTAAGGTGTATCAATGTTGTACTTGAAAAGTTCTAGCTAGGAATGACTTGGTTATTAAGTGTGTCCGTTATGACGACACCTCTCTCTCCTGGGAACTAATCTGGTGCTCGTTCTGCATTGTAAAGTGTAATTGCATAAAGAAACCTTTTGGAAGGATAAAGTTTTCAAGATCGATTTAACCGGTCATTCGGTGGAAACATTGGGAAAATCAAGTTCAAGGCCGAAAGGATCACTTAAAACGCTCGAAAGTGCGTTGTTTTAGGTCATTGTTAGTAGTGCAAGGGAGCATGACCACGCTCCTTGTAGGAATGGTTGTGCAACTCATTAGGAATGTGCTTTGAAGTTTCTGCAACACGCACAACCGTGTGGTACCTAGACACCGGTATTTGGGACCTTATAGGCGACTCGATTCTTTTGGTGATTTTTTGACTTGGCACGGCCATGCCACTTGTTCGCTTGGCTGCATGAGGTTATCTAGGTAATTTTTATTGTTACGCCACAATCATGCAGCATGGTAGCATGGTCGCGTGGCGTGACAGTGTCTGATAAAGTATTTTTCAAACTATGTCATGTAACAATGATCAAATAACTGAAGCAAACATATTACCTCCGTAACCTTTGTCGTGGAAATTAATTTGATTAAAGTTATAAGGATGAGTTTGTTGTTGCTATTGTGAGTTTTGCTTCCACCCTCCAGTGTGACAAAACTTGACTAAGCAATATCAAGTCGTGTGACGTGATAAAGTATGTTTTAATGCAATTGCATGACGTTTTGATGCGATTTTGTTGATTCTAGACTCTGGTGTTCACTTTTTTTCAAGTGAAATAAAGAAGAACTATGGATCCAGACCATGTTGTCTTGTAATTTTAATCAAACCATTGAAGCAAACATGTTACCTCCGTAGTCTCTGTTGTGAAGATCAGTTTGATTAAGGTTTCAAAAGATGAGCTTGGGATTGTTACTGTGGGTTGTGCTTCCACCCTCCGGTGTGACACAATTTGACTGAACAGTGTCAAGCTTGTAACAATAAGCATGTGACAGACATAAAGCAATTGTTCATGTGGGTGATTGTTTGCCATCCTCCGATGGACTTTCACTTGACTAGAACTGACTGTCAATGTTTGATTGTTACGTGAGAGTACCACTTACAAACCAACCTGCATACCCTCCGGTATTTGGGGTTGGTGGAATACTTTAGTATCTTGTTTTCCATAATTTTAAAACTCTTTCTACATATGTATATATGTATGAACTTTAATTATTCCCATTTTATGAGTAAGCTAGTCATTAATTCTATGTCCTAATTTTTTATGGCACAATCGTGTATCCTTCGAGCACGATGGTGTTGGTAGAAGGCTGTTGTCTTTTATGGCTTAGGATCATTGGACTAGGGTTATGTGACTATTCAGAAAGCAACTTTTAAGTTGAATAGCAATTTAAGGATAATCTCAAACTTTCCTTGAATTCATCTCTCAGCTTATGAATGCAGGACGATCACCTACGTGATCTTCACTGTGAAGGTTATTGAGAAAAGACTTCTAAAGGTGATTTGTGGTTACTAAAGGAGGTTGGTTGTATAATGTTGCGCAATCATTCCTTGACAGATTGTTGCTATTCGTTAGGTGAATTGTTTTCATAAAGTTTTTAAAGCAATGAGCAAAATTATCTAGGTTAGTAATGTAAATTTTTAAGCCTGTATCTGCAAACTCTGTAATATTGTCATAAAGACATATAAGGTATTTAAGGATCTAAAGAAATAAGGAATAATCTAAGGGGTTGGACGCTAACAAGTCACTTTATGAACATAGTTGAAAGTGTGGGGCAGTTCCACTAGTTCACAATGCAAGGTTTGCTAAGCATAAAGATGTGGATAAAGGAAGGAATAACACCCTTAGCGATAGGGTAAGAAGTGTTTGATTCTCAAATTGCTTTCTTGCCCAAAGGGTAAGAAGTGTTTGATTCTCAAATTGCTTACTTGCCCAAGATCACTATGAAGATATGCTTTAAAGAATATAGTCTCGATTATTTCAAGAGAATGCCGACAAAGGCAACTAACAAAACCCATTAAGAGTTTGAGATAGGCGGAAGGCCTATGTAGAGCATTAAGTGTTTAAGGTTGATCCAACTAAGCAGGGCCTTGTGGTTATGATAAAGGAATGTTGGATTCAAGAAATGTTAGTTGCAGTATAGTTGGCTATTTAGAAAGTCGCGAGACTTAAATTTGATCCCACTAGCATAAAGTATCTCTTTTTTGGAGCCTCTAATTCTCCAAGGATGTTGAGTTTGGGTGAGAGAGATATTAACAGAAATTGGTCTTGAAGAGGATTCGAATACACCTCCTCATAAGGACATGACTCTCCCATATGGACAAGATCAACAGGTTATACCTATAGATCATCTGGGGCCCCCAACTTCTCTTCATATGGTTTCGGAGGAGCAATAGGTTCAAACCCAACAACCTCGTCAAGTTGCATCAAGCAGGTCTACAAGAGAATGGAAAAGTGCAAATCTAGAGGACTATATCGCACATGAGGATACTATTGATTCTTCAAAAATGACTAGTTCATCTTCAAGGAATTAGTTAGTAATTCCAACTCTCATGAAGTTAGTTAAGGCCATGGGGGTGAACTCCATGCCATAAATAAAATGATATTTGGGGCATTGTAAAGTTACCGAGGAAGTGAAACCAATTTGGATTCATAGGGTGACATAAGGAACAAGCCATATCGTATGTGGAAGGACTTACTTGGAAAGATTCACATTGCAAGTTAAGCCTTAAGTCACACAAATGGAGTTAAAGACTGCTTATCCCAATAAGGACCATGAGGAAAACGTCTATATAGAAGAACTGTTGGGACATACTTCAAAAGAAGATAGTCAATTGGTTCATAAACTTAAAGAATCCATTTGTGGACTTAGTTAAAGTTTTTTGTCAATGGTACTTTACGTACCTTGAGTTTAGTGGGAGTAAAGATCACTATTCTTAAAAATGAGATATTTAATCTCAAAGAATATTTTGAATGGGATCAAATCCTGAATTCTTAAAGTAAATTCCCTATGCTTTGGCAAAGGGATACCTCACGTGTTTGCAAGTCATGACCCGTCTATGTCTTGCTTTCATGGTGAAAATACAGGGCAGATACTAGGATTCTCTGGGGGAGATCTTTTGAGTTACAGCCATAAGGGTCTTTGATTAATTTCAAAGGACAAAGTGTTGTTTTCTCACATACAGGAAGTCAGATAAACTTAGATCATTAGGTATTTCACTCTGACTTTAATAAGTGTTGGGTTAACTGCGAGTCATTATTGGATACCCTTTTCTACGTTGGTTTTAAGAGAACAACATTTAGTGAAGTGCCAAGTGGTCACTTGTTGTCTCTTCAACCATAAAGTTTATGTAATTTTGCTAAAGGATTGCTAGTTGTGAATGAAATCTAATAAGGTACTTAGATATTCAATGAAAATGAAGGTGTGATCTTATAGCAATAGGAGTTCTTTTACATGCAAAATTACGAATACATGTTTCCTTCTTGTTAACGAATGAGGTTCAGGGTGTTATTATAGAAAGTATTGAGCTATTAAGGAACGAACTCCAAAGTTACGGATCCGTTCACTACGGCATTGACACTAGTATGCCTGGAAAAAGTGGGAGTATATTCTAACGGCTTTTGTAGCTCATTACTTGTTCATGATAATTAAGTTTATAATATAGTTACTCTAAACTATTGACCTCATAAGGACAAACTAAAGTATGGACCAGTTGGAAATAGGCATGTAATAGATCACGAAACATGTAATTTCCATGCCATTCATCCACCTTTGATCTATGTCATTAAGTGTACTAACTACTGTGATCATTGGAGTTTAGCTACAACTACACAAGTGGCGAAAGCTGTTATGGTTCCTAGATGGTACATAAGATAGACCAGATTGTACGGGTAATCTAAATTGAATAGCGTACAGTTGCGCGCCTAAAGTTTTCTTGTGATATAATCACTCAAATTAATATTAAGCCCAAGTGGGAGATTGTTGGAATTATCTTAATTTCAACTAATTATTAGGTGTGGGCTGACTATTAATTAGATAAGATTATTATTAGCTATTCAAATTATTTGATTTAAGCACTTAGTGATCGGCACAAATCGGTTTAGATACCGTAACCTAAATCTGTTTTAGATTACAACAAAAAGATAAAAATTAAGATGTGGACTCTGATGAGTGAAAACCTGGGTCTAGCCTATAGTGGGCACGATGGGAACCCCATAGGCGGTTATTATAAATAGACCTACAAAGAGGTGATGGTCCCCAACACATCAAACCGCCGTCTAGCCAATACTCCTCCCAATTCGGAGTTAGGCATCACGGTTCGAGACTCTTGAGGTTTGATTGAGGAAGGCCACAACACCACAACTCGTGACTAATAAGCTTTCGCTACATCTGTAGTTACGAGCACTAAAAGGTCCAGGTAATTTTCTAGAACCCTAACTCTATAATTCTAACGCAATGGCCTCCTAATGTTAATGAATATTTCTATTCGGTCTAAAAATATTCCAACATTGATATCAAAATCAAAATTCTATTTGTTTTTCGAGATTTTAATAATGTAATAAATTAGAATTTACCTAGTCCGATTAATTATTTCACATATTAACATCTCGAGGCCCAATCGAGAATGGGGTGAACCCTAATAGTATATATTTACATAGTATAAAAGTAATTACTCTTGTTTGGCCATTTTCAAATTCTCATCGTCAACGGAGCCATTGCTTGAACTTTTTTTCCTGCCAAAGAAAATAAGCTCCCATTATTTTACTAGGTTGTAAAGAGTGAACTTTTTGGCTTGGATAGTACTTTAAAAATAATGATTGACTATGTAGGAAGACATTAATGACATAGACGAGCAATATAAAGTTGTGGAGGGACTTAGAGAGCAAGACATCATGAAGTACATTAGGCATGAACAATTAGAGGTCGTCAATGACCAAATTCTAGGAAATAAAGAAGCGTGTTGTATTTGTCAGGTGAGGCCTAATATAGAAAAGGACTAATGTTTTTGCATTTTTGTTATGATATTCATACTCTTACATTTCTTTTATACATTTTTTCTTTTTCACTTTTTTTCTATTTTATTTGCATCTCATTTTATTTTTCTCTTGTTCTTTTTTTCTTCTTCTACTCTCTTTTTATTACAGTTCCCTATCACAAAAAAAGTAAACTATAAAGTTGTTATTTCTTTTTATGTTAATGGTGGTTGATAGTAGTATGGGTACTAATTCATCAACGTTAGATTTATTGTGATTGAATAATGTTTTTTTATTTATTTTATGAATATGAATTTGAACTCTTATTTTTTTTATTTATGATGTTTGGTCAAGATAGTTGTTAGATTATAGATATAATATAATAAAATCATGTGTTCAACCAAAAAAATGTTGCACCTTATCATTTGGTGTGTTGGTTCGTGTCTATCTCTCATAACACTACCAAACATGACCAATGTGGTTCTGATTGTAGATTGATAGTTTTACAATTATTGGGCATGAGTTAATTAACTCAATCCTATTGTATTTTACTTGGGTAATGCTCAGCCTCACATTTAAATTTTAGGCTTAATTGCCCTTTAGTCCCTCTACTTATTTTTGTTTGAATTTGGTTGCTTGAGTTTCAAATGGGCGGTTTTGGTCCCCTAAGTTTGCATATTAGACGGTGTTAGTCCCTCCATTAGTTTTTTTTTCTAATTAACGACTGTTTTCATCGCAATTAGTAACAATTTTTTTTTCCAAATGAACAATGGTTTTTATTCAAGTTAGCAATGGTTTTCATCCAAATTAGCGACAGAAAGACTAAATCCACCCATTTTCAAAACTTATAGCACAAAAATCGCCCATTTAAAAGTTGGGGAACCAAATTCACATAAAATGCAAAGTAGGAGGATCAAAAGTAGTGCAATTAAGCCTAAATATTATGAGTACTTATGTTACTCTCTCTCTCTTAAGTAACTATCTTCCTTTTAAATATTACTTGTATTAACCTTATCTCAAATTAAAGATTTTTCTTTTCAATAAACCACTTAGGTCATTGTAGGATCTAAGTGACATTTGATTTGTTTATTGTAATACTCTCAATTTTAGGTAGTATATGTAGCATGTTAACATCTTAGTGTTCTACATTGTTGGTGGATTTTTAATTTTGTTTAAAACATTCATATCCATATCTAGGAGGAGTATGTGAACGAAGAAAAAGTTGGGAGATTGGATTGTGAGCATAGTTTTCATGTTGGCTGTATCAAACAATGGCTTCTTGAGAAGAATGTATTCCCCATTTGCAAACTAACAGGATTAGCAGCTACCGATGAACATGACATTTAAGCATTGTGTTTAGTAATTGTAAAAACCAAGACAAACCATTCACTTTTCATCCATATAAGATACACTTTATGTACTAAGAAAGTTTGATCCTCCATATTGAACGGTAGACCCTGTCACAAGTAAAACTCTTGAATTTCTTTCGGATTAGATAATTTAATTTCAAGGTATAGATTTTAAAATTCCCTTTTTTATCATGCTAGCATCAACTGTTTCCTACATTTAATTTCTATTTTGATTTAGTCCTCAATGCAATATATCATTAATCCTATCTTAGTCTTCTTTAGATTTGGCATTTGTGAAATCTTATGGTCTTCATTTTGAGAATTTTTTAAGTCTTTATTTGATGTTTCTTTCAAGTCTTAATGCACAGATTTGAGCTTCAAATGCTTGAGACTTCTAATATGATGTTCATTGTATGATTTGATGTGTAACCTTTGAAGTTAACATTTGTTAACAAAACTTGTGTCATGATGTTTCAGTTTAATTCTTTTGATTGATCCCTATAAAGTAGTTATTGTAACAAAAAATTCTATACACACAAGTAGATTAGTAGATGACAAAGCATCTTACATTGTCTTAGATTTCATACCTTGTCACTGATTTGTTACCATTAAAATATATCAAAATCAAACGGTTTTTACTTAACAATCTATTCTATATAAACTAATGTAAACACCTTCTCTCAACTTTAGATTGACCTGCCACAGGTATAGGTCGGAGTGGTCATTTGATCTAGCTATTGTTTTACAAAGCTGATTGAATAGACAGGCTTTTGTTCCAACTTAGCTCCAACTTTTCACTTTCAAATTGTTACCTGAAATCCAAAATTAAACTCAAATAAGTATAAAATCTCAATTAGTTCCAATTTATGCAAGCTTATGTAAATAAGGTCATTATGCACCATTATAAAATTAATTAAGTTCAATAGAGGTTTAATAATATGGTTAAAATATAACTCAACAGTAGAGGTTAAAATGTATAGCTAAGTAGCTAAAACAAAGTAAAATAGAGGAGCAAGGGAGTATAAGTCAAAAATAAGCACGAAAGTCAAACACCTAAAACCTCTAATTCCACTCCTCTTTTGCCTCTTTCTTTTTGTCTTCTTTTTTTGTCTTTTTTTTTCTTTTTTTAAACAGAAAAAAACGAAAAAAAACTAACCAATCATGTACACAAATGAGCATAACCAAGAGTCGCATAAATGAAGCAAACCCCAGACTTATTTAAGAACACATTCCCAAAACAATTCTAAACCTCCCAAATTTCGTAAGGAAATTACAATCATGGCTATGGTTGGCAAAACCCAAAAAGCCCCCCAAGCTGCCATAAATAGGCGGGCTGAAGTAGAAATTTTTGCTAACCAACTCATATGACCCACCATGCCTGACCCCCCAGCCCACCGGCATATAAACCCGCCGAGCTAGTGTTTTTGTTTTTGTTATAAGTTAATGGTTGGAGTTGGTGTTCTTTAAAAAAATCTGATAAGTCCTAACAAAAAAAAGGGTGCTAACAAAACAAAAAAAATACATAAAAAAACCTAGGCCCATAATTAAAAATAATTAAGAATAAAAGTTTATTAAATATAAATTACTTAAAAGAAAAACAACCAGATTTTCTTAAAAAAAATATCTTTTGTATTTTGTTTTTTTAAAAAAAAGCTAATGTCAATTGCATGGTGGAAAAAACCAAACTAAAAAATAATGTGTCCAGAATATTTTATTTTATTTTTTGATTAGTGTGGCGGGCCCGGCCTATAGCCTGCTTGATTTTCAAAGCAACGAGCCGCACTAGAAAGATGAGGCCGAGATAGCTTCGCTGGCCGGCCAAGCCCCTTTTTTGGCATGCTAGCTGGGCTGTGGCCCAAACTGTCCGTGATGGCCCGCTTTGCCAACCCTAGTTTTTGGCCTCTGCAAAATTATTTCCACATGATTTATACCTTCACCAATCAAATTTTTTTACCTTGTATATCATAAAAGAACTAAAGCAAAGATGAGATAAGGAAAAGAATTAAATATCAAGTAATTATACATAAGAATTAATTGAATACTATACAAAAGAATAAATCAAATACTTTGTACAAAAGAAAAACTTTAAGAAAGATCTATACAATAACTAAAAATTTATCTTTCAAAATCAAAATAAAACAACTCGATTGCCCGGTAATAGAGCCAAAAACTTTATCGGGATTCGGGCAAATATAGCGGTCAAGTTATAATCTAGTGATGAGATCAGATATAATTCCATAGGGAAGAAGGAGTTTATTTTAGATTCTTACTTAAGGAACTTGTTTAGTCTTTATACAAATGAATGATGGATTGAATGAATTTTATAAACTAATTAGTTAATTAGATCAAAATTGAGTGTGATTGGTTTAAAGATCAAACCATGGAATGAGTGAATATCAAACTCATATGAATTCAAATAACTTAGGTGTATATAGGTATTAGATTTATATATCTAGATGCAATGCTTAAAGATATCTTATACTCATCCCTCAAGTATAAGATCTAAGATAAACTCCTTATATACCGATTCCTCCAATATATAGGCAATCAAACCAGCATTATAACCAAGTGTTAACAAGCAATTAATCTTTAGATATCTATTCTTTAGGATGTCAATATCTAATCCTAAATTATCATAGATTAAGTAATTAATTTAGATCAGAGTCTATAATATACGTGACCGCTACATTATAGATTCAACACCATCCTACTATTGGCCTTATAGAACAATGCATTAAGAACATAATTAAATTTTCAAGATATATAAAATCATGGACGACCAACTAATTATATAAATTACCTGAATCAGACAACAGTTGTTGATTACAATCACATTCCTCCGAGAGACTTAGATATACATTAGAATGTGCAAGGAAGGAATTGCACATTCAAAACCATAGGAGTCATATCAAGACTTAAGACAAATCTGTTTCACATACTTCTATTTTTCATGACCATTAAGGAGACATCACATTTACATTTTCAAAGAAAGTATGATGTTTTGTAAATATTGTTTTCCTGATCTCTAACTTGTGGAATAAAAATCTCATCCACTTATTTTTATAGTTGAGGTTCTCATTTGTTCTAGAATTCTTAGTTGAATTGTTGTGGTTACCACTTATTTGTTTTGATTTGTTTGGTTGTTGTATGTGAAATCTAATGTTAAAACAAAACATGGGTTGTTATCAAATATTTTTGGTATAAAGAGATTAGTGTTAAGTCAAAGTTTGGCATCATGTTGATTTGTCTAGTTCCGGGGTGGCGCTTCTAGTAATTAATTATAATTATTAAAAAACTGTGTATAATATGGCTCAATTTAAATTCTTCTACATTGTGAGTATTATTACTATTAAGCGAAGATTAAGTGAAACTTGTGAATTATGCTGATTGGATGGTGAACATACTAACTAGATCTCCATTTAAGTACGGTACCTTTTCCTGGATTTTTGGATTAAGAGAGTGATGAGTCATATTTCACCCACATTCTACTACCTTTTAGGACTTATATTATTTAGTAATTGGGCCTAATATTTTCCAATTGATACGTTTCATTAGTTTAGGCTTTGTTGGACAATTAATCCTAATTTGGTATAATTCGGATATAATTAGCCTAATTTAGTCCATTGTTATTTTTAGTTCATATTTGAGGCATTTTTGGACATGGAGAGCACCTTGAGGATTGATGAGAAGATTTCTACTTAAACCACCACTTTAGGAGTTAAATTTATTTTCTTTTATTTTATTTTGGGCCTGACTTTGATATTTTAGGCCCATCTTTTGTGTTGT
This sequence comes from Cyamopsis tetragonoloba, assembly GCA_037177725.1. Taxonomy (NCBI): domain Eukaryota; kingdom Viridiplantae; phylum Streptophyta; class Magnoliopsida; order Fabales; family Fabaceae; genus Cyamopsis; species Cyamopsis tetragonoloba. The sequence continues at coordinate 31,802,784 of CM074125.1, read as the reverse complement.
GGCTGAGTAGGGTTGAATTCGAGAGTAATTATTTTGGGATTTGAAAACTTAACTCAGCCACCACTCTACACACTCTCTCATTTTCCTTTTTTGGCCTAGTGCTCTCCTAGAGTTTTAGTTCATCTTCTTTCATTTTCGTTTTGCTTTTGGGTCTTCCATGGAAGGCTAAACTTTAAGGTTAACTTCTTTAGTAGATTGTAATTAATACTTGCGGTTTATGTTTAGAATTCGTTTCTATTCTTCTTGTTTCCTCATCTTCTAATTTAGTTTTGTGCTTGTGCTATGAACATCGTGATTGTATTTTTATGCTTAATGATCTCAGTTTCACGTTTTTAATGAATTTCATTTCTCATAGTTGCTTAATTCTTTGATTAAAGATTAGATGTTGCATGCTTAATGCTTAATTATGTGAGTCCAATGATTTCTAGAGATGCTTAATTTCTAAACTTGGTTTGATGAACATATATGCTAATGGAAGGAAGTCTCACATTAATGATGCTAGTTGTTGATTGGACTAGGGATTGAGTTGAGTAAATGAACTTTTGTACCGATAATTAGAGTATTTGCAATCGAATCAGGGAGTTAATCTATTTTCATTATTGTTTTATTCATTCTTTCTATTTTTGCTTTTGATTAAAATCTGTCAAAACCCCCCTCCAATTTCGTATGTGCATTATGTGTTTGAACCTTTGTCTGAATGATGGTCCATGGAAAATGACCAAGGAGCGCTTCCTGGTACTACATTTGATTGGTTTAACTTGACCGAATACGACTTCGATCATAGAGCACTAGATTAATCCAAACACAATAAATCACTACATCAAAAAGAGTATTTACCGGTGGTTTTATGATCTTACCGGCGGTTGTAGAGCACCTCTAGTGTAATTGCCGCAGAATATTGGGTGGCGATTTCCTTGCTTTTATCGACGGTTATAACCTGCCACTAAGTTAGGAGTTCAATTAAAAAAATGGCATTTAACAGCAGATTGAAACCGCCACCACATACCAAATTTATCATTTCAGCTATTTTGTGACCTTTATTATATAAATCACTACATCAAAAACAATATTTGCCAGCGGTTTTATGAACTTACCGGCGGTTGTAGAGGACGGCTAGTATAATTGCCGCGGGCTATTGGGTAGCGGTTTCCTTGCTTTTTTCAGCGGTTGTAACCCGTCACTAAGTCAACAGTTCAATTAAAAAAATGGCATTTAACAGCAATTTGAAATCACCACCACATACCAAATTTATCATTTAAGCTATTTTGTGACCTTTATTCATAAATCATTACATCAAAAACAATATTTGCCGACAGTTTTATTAACTTACCGGCGGTTTTATGGTATATAGCTGATGTAAAAGAACAATAATAAAGTACATAAAATAAGATCTGTTTAAAAGAGAAGAGTTTTGGAATCCTCCATTATCTTTTCTCAAACTAAGCCACACATCTCCTTTCTCTGACACCTTTTGGATGTATAGGAAAAATTAATGTTTCATTAAAATGTGCAACGGAGAGGTTCTAAAAAATACAATACAAGAACATAAAATAAGATCACTCAAAGGAAATTACCCTTTAGTTCAGGAACATAAATTAAGAACATACAATACAAGAACATAAAATGTGATAAGTCCCATCCAACAAAGAACTAGTAAGGCTTTTCTTTAGTTTCTCTTAAATATAAAGTTTACTTTAGTTCAACTTTGTCACGGAATGTCAACCCTCATTAATGCTAATATAATCTTGAAATGGTTACTCCACATACAATTTGAGTCAGAGAGCAAAGTATACTTATTTCCGAAACTCATCAATTTTATTTTTGAAATATTCAAACACCCATATCAAAATTTGCAATTCATTTTGTACCTAGTGGCCTAATTTTTCTATTAGTATTGGTCAAATGCATTTTCCTCCTTGGTAATCATTGCCCTTGTTAGGGGCACTTGCAGGATATGACTAAATTATATGCTACATATCTTGTTCTCTACCTTATTTTGATTGATAATCCTATTGGGGGTGAAGAAAGTAGACTTCAACCTAGCTGGACAAACAACATAGTGACAACAACAATGAAAATAAATGATGTTCTACTTTTCAACTTCAACCTTATGTACTCCATTCGTTCCTATTTAATTGCCCGGAGAGAGAAAATCACACATATTAAGAAGTGTAATAATTGTTATAGTTTTCTTCAAAATAAATTTTGAACTCTCCATAATACCTTTCATCTCTCATTGTTTAGTTGGTTAGATAGTAGAACATTGATTACCATTCATATAAACATAAGGTTAGAATTGGTAAAATTACAATTAATGTTTCATTGAAAATATAAGTGGACAGATAAACAGGAACAAGAATTTTTTTTCTCTATGTAGAAAGATAAAAAGGATTAGAGGGAGTACACGGCAGATAGCTAGTAGCTTAGTCAAAGTGATCTTTTCGATGCACAAATTCAACGTCTTACATGGTTCCTTCTCTTTATTGAGTAATAACAGAATAAAATAGCTTAACATAATTCAACCAGATCAAGACTAGGAGAACGTGGTAGTATTTATCTAACCTGTTTATGGAAGTTCCCTTGGTGCTTCTAGTGATGGTCTGTGATGAAACAAATTGTAAGCGTATCATACGATTTGTGAAGCCTCATTAACTTGCATTGACCACAAACTAAGCAAATGAGTAAACTAGGAAACTTCCATTTAAATCAAATATGGAGGAAAAAGAAGAGCAAGGTAGCTAAGACAGATTAACTCAAACTAAATTAAAAGCAAAAGCTGTAAAAAATTATAGCATATGATTACACAATTTCCATCTCTGAATATAGAAGTAATAACAATTTCCCTCTAATTTAATCACATAAGGACTTTAGAGTTGATTAGTCCTATCCCAACCAACAGTACTAGGGAGTAAGTCAATCCCGAATAACTCAATATCTCAACCAAACAATATAACAATAATATCACGAGAAAGGAGAATTACCTGTGCTGCCTTAGTTAGTGCTCTTGATTGTCATATACATGTGCATAAACACACCCTGCACAAAATAAAATTAGAAAAAAAGAAGTCCATCATGCCATTGTCATCTAGAATAATCCTACAAAACCCCTTTGACCTTAGTCCTAATTGTTCTAGTATTCCCACTGCTTAGAGATGATTAACAGTGTGTTTGGATTTCTTTTGAACTAATTAAATTAACTGATTTCAGATATCATACATAACACAATGAAGCAATCAATCACAAAAACATGACAAGTACACATACAGACATAGATGAGGCATAGTAGTGATTATTACAATAACAATACTTATGTCATATAATAATCCAAAGTAAGCAATATCTTCATAATAAAACTGATAAGCTATATGATACAAGCAAGACATAGCTTAAAACGAGTAGAAAAAGTCTTAAATTTGATACAAGGGAGACTTGGTAGTGCTAGAAAAACGTACCCTCACAGTATGTATTGAAAATAAAAAATAGTATAGTGGAAATACAATTGGTTCTCTGAAAAATTGAACAATAGGTAATAAAATGTAATTAGAAACTTATTATAAACATATAATAGGCAATAATGAAATTGAGGATCACTGAATCAATTCCATCAAGCACAAAACCTGAACATAGAATTGAAGAATGCATATCAGAATAGAATCAGAAGATTAGAGCACAAACAAGCAGAATTTAAAAGGGAAACACATAGTACATTGAGAGCAATATAATATCTGAAATAGTAATCAAAACACGCTGAAACATAATCAACGCAAAATCAATCACTAACTTCAAAATTTGAAGAAAAAGAATCAATCACTAAGTTGAACTCACCTTTGGATCTCTGCTATTGGGTCACCAATTCTCAATAGCTCCTTAAACAAATCACATACAGAGATAGCGCATTTTACAAAGAAGCAACTTCAATTTGAGCTCCATAACTAACGTTGCAAGCTAAATTTGAATGCAAAATACTCAAACCCTAGAGAGAGAAATTGGCCTTTCTTTTTAGCATCAGAGAGAAAAAGAATGTGAGAAAGAACTTATGGGGGAGAGGGAAAGTGGATGAAACATAAAATGATGATGGAAATGTGATAAGTGTCCACTTATCTATGTTCTAAGGTCTATTTTAGTCTCTTTTTATTATTATTGTAGTGTGTTTGTGGCCTTTTAGCTCTTAGAAATGAATAAAATCAAATAAAGTGCTTTCTTGCATAGTTAGTTGTAGTTTCTTGGAAATTGATGAATTTTGATGTAGATTTGATGCTCTTTGATCTTTATTTGTGTTTGATGATGTTCATGTAGGAATAAATGATGGAGAAGTTTTGTTTTTAGAAGATTGGACTTGAAGATTGAAGAAAAGAATGAAGAAAGTTGAAGAAAAGAGGTTAGAAAACACTAAGAAGCTGTCAAGTGCCGTCAAAGCCCAAACCCGTGCGCACACCCTCCTCAACATGTGCGCACCTTAAATGGTCCTGGAAGGTGCCGCCTCATCCCGTGCGCACACCCTCCAGGACATGTGCGCACCTCAAATGGTGCAGGGCAGATTTAAGTAGTGCGAAACAAAACAGTTTTTAGGACTTTTTGGCGCGATTTTCTCTGCTTTTCTCACATTTTCTCCTGATCTTTGTGGATAAGCTTGGAAGATCCTTGGATTTCTTGGTGATTCTTAGTTTCTTCATGATGATTTCCTTCATCTCCTCTTCCATTTCTTCTTCCCTCTCCATGTTTGGCTAGTTTCTAGGTTAGGAGATTGGGGATTTTGATCCCAAACCTGATGTAATCTGAATTCTTGTGGTTGATTCTTGTTCTTATGATTTTAATTGAGTAATTTCTTCTATGCTTAATGTTCTTTCTCTGTTGACTATGCTCAATTGTTGAATCGCTTCCGTTGTTGAATGCTCACTTGAAATTGATCTATGAGAATCTGATTTTGATGCAATTGTGAATTGGAAAATTGATAGTTCTGCTAGAATTGAAGTAGATTACCATAATCTTGCATGTGCTTAGGATAAGACTTTTAGATTATGAGGTCTTGATGAATTTACTCTTTCTCTTGTTTCTATTGGAATTGTTCTAAGGGATTAGGGAATTTGAGTAGAAGCAAAGTGATTAATGATCTAGGAATAGACTTAATCTATGGTTTGGTAAATTCTACCTTCAATTAGGATTTGTGAACTTGAATTGACCTTAGAATTAGGATGCATAAGGGAAGGATCAAATGAACCAAATCTCCTAGCTCTCTTCTCAATTGGTTGCGCCATCTTTTTAGCTAGTTCTTGTAATTTCTCTGTTTTTTGTGTAAAATTCTGCTAGGATACACTATTCTCTATGCATTATCTTTGTCCGAATAACGAAAGTCTTGGGAATTTGATAGTCTATTGCATAGTCCATGTGGATACGACAACCTCTATTCTCCCTATTCTATCTAAACTTGACTAGTGCACTTTCTAATGTGGCAATTAAGCTATCAAGTTTATGGCGCCGTTGCCGGGGACTATTGATTAGATATCAACAGTTCCCAAGGCAATTGCTAATTTGGACACTTTACTTCATTGTCTATACTCATTTTTTTTTGTTTTTGTGTTTTTCTTTTCCATCTTTCATCATTATCATATATTGCCCTATTTTTGTGTGCACTAACCTCTTTGTGAAGCTTGCATGCGCAACAAGAGGATAGAATTTGAGCTTGACTTGGAATTGGAATGAACGATAAGGAAGAACCGGAAGCAAACTACGGCCAATAAAGACAAGTTCAAGGCACATAGAAAGCAGGCAACTCAAGAGCAAGCCACTACTTCTCAACTAGTAAGGGTTGTGGAAGAGCAACCAACTCTAGAGCAAGAGCAAGTGGTTTTGACTCAAGAAGCAAATATGGAGAATAGACCACCTCAAAGGGGGATGAATTTGGAAGATCTCACCGCTCCTCACCTTGATGGATGCAGTTCTAGCATAAATCCTCCCACTATAGCCACAAATAGCTTTGAGATCAAACCGGCACTCACCCAACTAGTAAGGGGAGACCAATTTGGAGGGAGAAAAGAGGAGGATCCAAATCTCCACATCTACAAATTCCTCCAAATTTGTGGAACCATCAAGATAAATGGAGTGACCGATTCGGCGATCCATTTGAGACTCTTTCCATTCTCTTTGAAGGATGAGGCTCTTGATTGGCTCCAAAGCCAACCAACCTGGAGCATTACTACATGGAAAGATCTAGTCTCCAAGTTCTTGGCTCAATTCTTTCCCCCATCAAAGTATGACCAATATAGAGCGGAGATATCTTGCTTCAAGCAAAGAGATGGTGAATCTTTTGCTACCGCTTGGAAGAAATTCAAGGCACTACTCTAAAAGTGCCCACACCATGGATTCACCGATCTTCAACAAATCCACATCTTCTATAATGGGCTGAACCGAAATATGAGAAGTTTGTTAAATGCATCCGTCGGTGGCTCAATTAGAAAGAAGGAAGCGGAAGAAGCAAGAGAATTGATAGAGATTATGGCACATGAGGATGAGGCATCGGATAATGTGTTTGTTGGAAGAGGAGGAATCGTGGAGCTTGGGGTGCATGATGCAACCCTAGCTCAAAACAAGCTACTTACTCAACAAATTGAAGCTCTCACAAAGAAACTCCAAAAAGTGCAAGATGGAGCCATTCAAGCCCCCCAACTCCAATGTGACTTTTGTGGTGGTAACCACCAAAATGGTCATTGTGCTACTAATGGAGGTGGGAGTGGAGAGCAAGTGAACTACATGGGTAATGGCCAAAGGAACCTCCCCTTTCCTCAACAAAACACATACCATCCCAACTTAAGAAATCATCCAAATTTGTCATACAAAAGGAACGACTATCTCCAACCCGACCAACCCACCTACAACCAACAATTCACACAATCATCTTCCACCCAAAAACAACCATTTAACACATCTTCCTCATACAACCAAACCACCTCTACCCAACCTCCCAATCCTCAAGGAACCACTCAAACCTCCCAAGGTGTCTCTCCTAATCTTGAGAATGTCTTGTTGGCTTTCATGCAAAGAACGGATACTTATATGCAAGAGACTTCTTCCACCTTGAAGAATCATGATGCTTCCATTAGGAATTTGGAAACTCAAATGGGCCAAATTTCTAAGCAATTGACCGAGAGGTCAAAAGGGACATTCCCAAGTAACACTATAGTGAATCCAAGGGAGCAATGCAATGCCATATCACTAAGGAGTGGAAAAGTGGTATCACCTCCTTCTCCCCCAAAAATTTCTAAATTTGAAAAGGAGGGTGAGCCACAAATGAAGTCTAGTGCGCATGATGGCAAGGAAGATACTTCTAGTGGGGTGCATAATGATGAAGGAGAACCCAAACGCAAACCAAGTGACATTGAGATTTTGAAGTGGGATCCCAAGGATAGTCCCCCAAAGAAGACAAGAAAACAAATCCTAGAAGAAGGGGTCAAGCATGAAAATCTAACTCCTTATGAGATTTCTAGACTTCCATTTCCACAAAGGGTGCAAAGGCAAGATAAGGAGAAGCAATTCTCTAAGTTCCTAGATGTGTTTAGGAGCTTGAGGATCAACATACCTTTTGCGGAAGCCCTTCAGCAAATGCCTCTCTACACCAAATTCATGAAGGTGCTCCTTTCCAAAAAGAGGAAGCTCAACTACGATGAGACGGTTGCACTAACCGAAGAATGTAGTGCCATCATCCAAAGGAAACTTCCTCAAAAATTGAAGGATCCGGGATCCTTTACCATTGCTTGCGAGATTGGAGGTGTGGATGTTGGGAGAGCTCTATGTGACTTAGGGGCAAGCATCAACTTGATGCCGCTATGCTTGTTAAAGAAGCTAGGAGTGAACGAAGTCAAGCCCACTATGATGTCCTTGCAATTGGCGGATCGTTTTATCACGCATCCCTATGGGATAGTTGAAGATTTGTTGGTCAAAGTTGGAAAATTCATATTTCCCGCCGACTTCGTGGTGCTTGACATAGATATCAAAGCATGTGAGAAGGTGCCTATCATCCTTGGGAGACCTTTCATAGCCACCGGGGGTGCACTAATTGATGTTGAACAAGGTGAGCTAATGCTAAGGATGCAAGATGACAAGGTAATCTTCAATGTCTTTGAATCTTTTAAGAACCCTAGCGATAGCAAAACATGCATGAATATAGATGTAGTGGATACTCCATTGGCACATACTTGGGAAATTAAAGATGCTTTTGTAGAAAATTGTGTTGCCAATGAGATATCCAACTCATCTATTGCTTCCATGATTCTACAAAAAGAATTCTCAAAAGTGGATGAGAAGATAGTTGAAGATTCCAAGTTTGAGCTTGAACAACTTCCTTTTGATTGCCACTACATTTCTCTTGATGGGAAGCAAAACTTCCCGGTGATGTTTCATGACTCGATTGATGGTAGTGCAAAAGAGAAGTTGCTTAAGGTTTTGAAAGAAAATATGTTGGTTAAGGGAAGAGAACCATTGATTTTAAAGGTGGATAAACTTGGTTTGGATTTGAATGACAAAAAGTGTGAAAAAGGAGATGAACCGGTTCTTGGAACCCAAGATATGTGGGAACCATGGAATTCGGGTGAATATGTTTTTGAGCCAAACTTGGAGCTTAAGGGGAAACAAGTGCAATATGTTTTGAAAAAGAAGGAATCACTTGTTTCCAACTTCAAGCCTCCATGATGTGGTCACACGTCAAGCTAAGTGACGTTAAACAAAGCGCTTTCGGGAGGCAACCCGCATTTGATTGATTGATTTGTTTTTTTTATAGGATATATTCATATAAAGAAAAAAAAAACAGAGTATAGAAAGAAAAAGTATAGAAAAAAAAAGAAAAAGAAAAAATATACTTGTGTACTTTTGCACGTGTTTGCTTTTTGTAGGCTTAATAAGCTTTGGAGCATTGATTTGTGGTGTTTGTTGAACCTCAAGAGCATTGGTGGTCTTCAAAGGGGAGTCCTTCTTAACCCTTCTTTTCTAGTTTTGATTAGATTGTTTACTTGATTAGCTCCCTAAGTTTGTTGATTGCTTTTGTGAATTGTTCATGGCATGGCATTGATCTTTGGTTCTAGTAGAAAGGATTCTTGTTTCTTAGACAATTAGGATTGATACTTCTGTTCCATTGTAAAGTTTACATGCGCTTGATTGTTTGATAGATACTTGTTGACATATGTGTGCATTAGTAAAATTGTTAGGCTTGTGGCATGCTTTATGTGATCTAGCAATGTATAGCAATCATGCAACCTAGGTGAGGATTTTAGCCTCCAACATGTTCATTGTCATGAGTGTTCATTGTGTGAGGTGTGCTCTAAAATTTGATTTTTGCCCTTGGTTAAAATTGCTAGTCACATGCTAGGATTGATATGATAGAGGCATTTTTGTTGTTGTGAGCCTTGAGCAAAAATTAAGCCTTGTCCCTTAAATTGTCCTTTGTTAGCCCCTTTGAGCCGTAATTTACCCTTCATTTCTTGATTATATAGATCATTACAAGCCAAACAAGTGTAAAACCAATTTTCCCTATCATGTACACACATAGAACTTTGGTTATGCACTTGGGAATAGAGTCTTCCTCTAAGTTTGGGGTAGTTTTTGCTTAGGGAACCCGTGCAATTCCCTAAGTTTGGGTTCCCAGTTGTTTTTGATTAGAAGTGATTCTATAAGTTTTGGTTTGGGGTGCATAGTGAGCATGACTTGAGGACAAGTCATAATTCTAAGTTTGGGGTAGGCAACACATTATGTTGATGTTCTTTTTGGGTAGTACTTGGGGTAGAGACCATTCACTCACATGCATTTCATTCATTTTTGCATATTTCCACTTTTCATTGTGCCATTTGTATGTTATGATTGAGATTTTGGGATACCAACTCATGAAAAAGCTAGCAAATTCAAAAAAAATTTGGAAAAGATAGCATATACACGAAAAATAGTTACAAAATTGAAAAAAAAATAGAATAGAAAAGAAAGAAACAAGATTGTGAAAGAAAAGTATGAAAAAGAAGAAAAACAAGTTGAAAAAGATTGAGAAGAAAGAATAAAGAAGAGTTGGTACTCTCAAGTTTGGTGATAATTCATTGTTTGTGTTCATTTTTTCTCTTTTTCCATCATCTTTTACATTTTCATCAATTTTTGCATATAGGTGTCTACGATTTCATGCATTCCATTGTCCTTGTGTGATACATGGTTTAGCTAGTTTTCCTTGACATTTATCCACCCTACCTAAGCCCCATTACAACCTTTAAAGACCTCTTGATCTTTCCTAGACTTGTGATCTTTAGTAGTGGAGACTTAGAGGGCAATCTCAAATTTATGGATTCCACATCTCACATGATTGATTTGAGTGCACTAAATTTAGCCCAAACACTTGAGTGACGAGTGAAATACACTTTATCCTTGTGAGGATTGTTGTGCATTGCTTGGTTACATGATCTATGCCACATGCCTAAGTTGATTACTTTGCTCCTATTTTGTAGATTTGTGCCTTCATGACTTGATGGAGTGTGTGACTTCCAATGGTAACACTTGCATAATTCTAAGGTGCTTAGGTGCTTGATGAATTTTGAATGAACTCTAGGATTGATGCCATGCCATGTTGTTTTGTTCCCCTTGGTTTGGATTTTGTGTTCGCTTAGGGACAAGCAAGATTTTAAGTTTGGGGTTGTGATAAGTGTCCACTTATCTATGTTCTAAGATCTATTTTAGTCTCTTTATATTAGTATTGTAGTGTGTTTGTGGCCTTTTAGCTCTTAGAAATGAATAAAATCAAATAAAGTGCTTTCTTCCATAGTTAGTTGTAGTTTCTTGGAAATTGATGAATTGTGATGTAGATTTGATGCTCTTTGATCTTTATTTGTGTTTGATGATGTTTATGTAGGAATAAATGATGGAGAAGTTTTGTTTTTAGAAGATTGGACTTGAAGATTGAAGAAAAGAATGAAGAAAGTTGAAGAAAAGAGGTTAGAAAACACTAAGAAGTTGTTAAGTGTTGTCAAGTGCCGTCAAAGCCCAAACCCGTGCGCACACCCTCCTCAACATGTGCGCACCTTCAATGATCCTGGAAGGTGCTGCCTCATCCCGTGCGCACACCCTCCAGGACATGTGCGCACCTCAAATGGTGCAAGGAAGATTTAAGTAGTGCGAAATAAAACAGTTTTTAGGACTTTTTGGCGCGATTTTCTCTACTTTTCTCACCTTTTCTCCTGATCTTTGTGGATGAACTTGGAAGATCCTTGGAGTTCTTGGTGATTCTTAGTTTCTTCATGATGATTTCCTTCATCTCCTCTTCTATTTCTTCTTCCCTCTCCATGTTTGGCTAGTTTCTAGGTTAGGAGATTGGGGATTTTGATCCCAAACCTGATGTAATCTGAATTCTTGTGGTTGATTCTTGTTCTTATGATTCTAATTGAGTAATTTCTTCTATGCTTAATGCTCTTTCTCTGTTGATTATGCTCAATTGTTGAATTGCTTCCGTTGTTGAATGCTCACTTGAAATTGATTAATCAGAATTTGATTTTGATGCAATTATGAATTGGAAAATTGATAGTTGTGCTAGAATTGAAGTAGATTACCATAATCTTGCATGTGCTTAGAGATAAGACTTTTAGATTATGAGGTCTTGATGAATTTACTCTTTCTCTTTTTTCTATTGGAATTGTTCTAAGGGATTAGGGAATTTGAGTAGAAGCAAAGTGATTAATGATCTAGGAATAGACTTAATCTATGGTTTGGTAAATTCTACCTTCAATTAGGATTTGTGAACTTGAATTGACCTTAGAATTAGGATGCATAAGGGAAGGATCAAATGAACCAAATCTCCTAGCTCTCTTCTCAATTGGTTGCGCCATCTTTTTAGCTAGTTCTTGTAATTTCTCTGTTTTTTGTGTAAAATTATGCTATGATACACTATTCTCTATGCATTATGTTTGTCTGAATAGCAAAAGTCTTGGGAATTCGATAGTCTATCGCATAGTCCCTGTGGATACGACAACCCCTATTCTCCCTATTCTATCTAAACTCGACTAGTGCACTTGCTAATGTGGCAATTAAGCTATCAAGTTTATGGCGCTGTTACCGGGGACTATTGATTAGATATCAATAGTTCCCAAGGCAATTGCTAATTTGGACACTTCACTTCAAACAATGGCTTGTTGAGAAGAATGTATGCCCCATCTGCAAACAAACAGGATTAGCAACTGCCATTGAACATGATAATTAAGCATTGTGTTTAATAACTTTAAAGACCAAGGCAAATCTTTCACTTTTCCACCATATAAGATATATTTTATGAACTAAGCAAGTTTGATGCTCCACATTGAACGGTAGACCCTGTCACAAGTAAAATTCTTGAATTTCTTCCAGATTTTATAATTTAGTTTCAAGGTTAAGATTTTAAAAATGCCTTCTTTATCATGCTAGCCTCAACTGTATATTCCCTACATCCAGTTTTGATTCTGATTAAGTCCTCAATTTCATATATCATTGTTCCTAACTTAGTCTTCTTTAGAATCTGCATTTGCAAAATATTTTGATCTTCATCTTGATAATGTTTTAAGTCTTCATATGATGTTTCTAATATAATGTTCATTGTATGATTGGATGTGTAACCTTTGAAGTTCACATTTGTTAACAAAACTTGTGTCATTAAGATTTTGTTTAGTGCTTTTGATTGATCCCTGTAAAGTAGTTTTTGTTACAAAAAATATGTACACAAAAGTAGATTTTTAGATCACAAGGCATATCACATTGTCTTAGATTTTATTCCTTGTCATACATTTGTTAACATTAAAATATATCACAATGAAATGATTTTGACTGCACAATCTATTCTGAACTAATGTAAATGCTTTTTCTCAACTTAGATTGACATGCCATAGGTATAGGTCGAAGTGGTCATTTGGTATAGATAGGCTTTTGTTCCAACTCAGCTCCAAGCCCAAATGCTTTTCACTGTCAAATTGTTACTTGAAATCAAAAATTAAACCCAAAGAAGTATAAAATCTCAATTAAGTCCAATTTATGAAAGCTTATGTAATTAAGGTCATTACGCACCATTATTAAGTTAATTAAGTTCAATAAAGGCTTAATAATATGGTTAAAATATAACTCGACAGTAGATGATAAAATGTATGGCTAAGTAGCTAAAACAAAATAAAATAGAAGAGCAATAAAGTATAAGTCAAAAATAAGCATGAAAGTCAAACACCTAAAACCTCTAATTCCACTCCTCTTTTGCCACTTTTTTTTTCATTTTTTTCTCCTTTTTTTCATTTTTTTTAAACAGAAAACAAATGAAAAACAAACTAACCAATCATATGCACAAATGAGCATAACCAAGATTCGTCATAAATGAAGCAAACCCCAGACTTTAAGAACTAAGTCCCAAAACAATTTCAAAGTTCCCAAATTTCTTAAGGAAAATACAATCATGGCTATGGATGGCAAAACCGACAAGGCCCTCCAAGCTGCCAAAAATAGGCGGGCTAAGGTAGAAATTTTGGCCAACCAACTCATACAACTAGCCTCGCTTGATCTTCCAGCCCACCGGCCTATATATATAGCGGGTCGGACTGGCCCGCTGAGCTAGTGTTTTTGTTTTTGTAGTAAATTAATGGTTGGAGTCAGTGTTCTTTAAAAAAAATCTGATAAGTCCTAACAAAAAAAACAGGGTGCTACCCAAACAAAAAAAAATACATAAAAAAACCTAGGCCTATACTTCAAAATAATTAAGAATAAAATTTTAATAAAAGTAAAATACTTTTGTTAAGAATAATTAGGAATAAAAAACTAGATTTTCTTAAAAAAATAATATCTTTTGTATTTTCTTTTTTTAAAAAAAGCTAATGTCAATTGCATGGTGCAAAAAGTAAAACATAAAAAAAAAATATGTCCAGAATATTTTTTTATTTTTTATTATTTGGCGGGCTGGCTAGCCGGCCTGCAGTCTACTTGATTTTCAAAGCAATGAGCCGGGCTAGAAAAGTGAGGCTGAGAATGCTTTGCGGGCCGGCCCAGCCCATTTTTTTGTGTGCTAGGCGGGCTGTGGGCATACCGATCCGGGATGGCCGGTCCGGGATGGCCTGCATTGCGACCCCTAGTTTTTGGCCTCTTCAAAATAATTTTCTCATGATTTATACCTTCATCGCTCAAATTTTTTTACCTTGTATATGTATAAAAGAACTAAAGCAAAGATTAGACAAGGAAAAGAATTAAATATCAAATTGAATACTACACAAAAGAATAAATCAAATTAATAAGTTTCCGAACGAGGAGCATCTTGATTTTTCGTCAAAAAGAAAGAAATGTTTTAACTCACTCATGGAATAAACTAGTAATATGTGCTGGTTGCAATTAGGAGAATGAATGTGGACAGTTTGGGATTCAATTAATGAGACGATATTCTGCTTAATTATGGAGTTATTTGAGGGATTTTGTAGAGTAAAATTCCAAGGCTGCACTTGGACATAATTGAGACGCTGAATTTTGGACAGCTAGAAGGCGCAAGAAAATTTGGAAAATTTGGAAAATTAGGAAAGTATGGGTCTTAGGAATTAATTTGAATTATGATGAACAATGGAATGTGATCTTTAATGAATGAATGTGCGCAGATTCTAGGGATGGACAGACACCTATTCAGCGTGAAAACAGCTAGGGGAAAATTGGAATGTTTCAGCAAATCAAATAAGTAGTTTAATTTAAGAAAGAGTATAAAAATTGGAAAATCATTTACTAGCTGGAATTTGCGCAGGTAACAATATTAAATAATTACCAGAATTAGAGTAAGAATAAGATGAAGATGAAAAAGATGATCAAGATGATAAAGACAAAAATGATAATAAAAATGGAGGAAGAATCACTCTTTCGGTGAAGGCGTCACACAAAGGAGGTGGACATTCCTTTGATATGCCAAACTTCTTGAATCACTCAAGAACATAGAGAAATCACGTCTCACACATAAACATATGTTTTTCATTCACATTCAAGGTCTAATTTTTACAAGAAGATGGTTCAGCTGTTTAACATTGCTGCCCACATTTTGTTTTGTTACAAAAATAGATAAAATATTAACACCAAATAAAGCCTATTCATGGTGCTAATTAAAACTAATCTAAAACTGAAATTTTGCATAAAAACAATTAAAAATTATTCTCCATTGCTCATCTCCAAGGCTCATGCTAAACGCTAGTGGTTTTTGGGCTTTAATTCACTAAAACTACAAATTAAAAACTAATTCCTAAAAACAGCCAAGGTTTTATTTATTTATGTATTTATTTATTATTTTCTTGACCTCTATTTTTCCCATAACGCCTTTATTTGATCAATAAAATTTTAAAGATGAAATTGCCCTCGTAGGATCACGTCACAAATACTTTGTACAAAAGAAAAATTTTACGAAAGATCTATACAATAACTAAAAATTAATCTTTCAAAATCAAAATAAAACAACACGGCATCCAACAGGTTGGTCGGATGGTTGATGAGACCTACTTTGAGTAGTAGGTCCTCAGTTCGAATCCCTGTGGACGCACTTTAGCCTTTCAAAGAAAATAAAACAACACGATTTCCTGGCAACGGCGCCAGAAACGTGATTGGGCTTCGGGAAAATATACCGGATTCAAGTTATAATCTAGTCATCAGATCAGATATAATTCCATAGGGAAGAAGGAGTTTACTTTATATTCTTACTTAAGAAACTTGTTTAGACTTTATACAAATGAATGATTGATTGAATGAATTTTATAAACAAATTAATTAATTAATTAATTAATTAATTAGGTCAAAATTGAGTGTGATTGGTTTTGATGTGTACCTAGGATCTAGATACGGCGTTGCGATGTCGAATATACTGCGTTCTGGTGTGCTCTGCCGTTGAGCAGGTGGTACCTGCAAGTACTCCGACAATAAAGTCAGTATTGGGTGATGATTTTGATGTGTTAGGGTTAAAAATGTCATACATGTGCCCATGATGCTATTATGTATTTATACCTATAGGAATGACTCACGAGCCATGGAATGACTCATGCGTCGTGTTAGGTTTGTTTAATGGGCCGACCCGACATCGAGTCCACTTAACCACCAGGGTCCAGGCATCCCGAGATAAGTCCAAAACAGTTGCCCCCAAGCCGGCAAGCTACGGATGTTGGTTGCCTCAGGCTTATGTCTTGCCGACACACGGCACGTCGGCTTATTTGGCGCTGTAAGTTTTTCAAGTTCATTTGAATCTTTCCTTGCCACATGTCCTACCCTTATTGGGCAGACTCCCTCGACCTTGGCGCGTTATCATTGCACAGAGATAGTAGTTATGAAAAGTCGTGACGTTTCACTTATCTATTTAAAGTGACGGACTCTTCATCTTCCTCCCTACTCAGTTCTGTTCTGAAACTTTTTTTCTGTGCCAAAAATAGCTTGCACTCTCTGCTTGGCCTAATCGACGATTTCCACTCACCATTTTTGCTTCTCTAGGTTTTCTACACGTAAACCTCTTTCTCTTTAATCTTTGCTCTTTTCTTCTTTGCTTGCCTTCTCTGTAGCGATAAGGTAGCCATAATTGTTAAGGGCGAAATGCGATTTACGGTTTACAGCGGTGAACCCTTCTTTCTTTGAGAACAAAATTCTTCCTTTTGCTACATAAGGCTCGAAATGCAGGCTGAAGAAGCACTTCCATCCTGTTTTTTAGGGTTTTTCCTGTTCTTCTTCTTGGGGCCCTTTGGTCGCTATTACTTATGTTCTTGGTCCCTCTTCTCCTCAATTCTTAAATAGAGACATTAGGTTGTTAAAAGGTAGAAACTTGGGGGTAGTTTTGCTTGTTTCTTGTATCCCTTGGTTGTCTTTTGTATCTTGACTTCCAGACCTACCCTCGTTATATCTCCCTTTGCTTCTCCTTAATTTTTCTGCGATATTTGTTTCTTGATTGCTCTTGGTACCTGTTGTTCTCATTTTCCCTATCTTTCTTTGTAGACATGTCTCCCCCTCGTTCGTCTGTTCCAAAGATTTCTAAAATGGATAAAGGGGAAACTATCGCAGATGCCCCTGAAATTCCCGTGATCGAAGTGCTAGAGAAATGGTCCAACATTAACTGTATAAGGGAATGCTTGTGGGTTGATCAGGGGGTCCTGGATACTCCATCAAATGTGGAGGATAAAGAAGATGTGAAAATTATAGAATCTGATTGGCGCAAATGCTTCCACCTCTACCCTCTTCAAACTAGGGCTGGGAAAAAAGGCTAAGAAAGAGAAGATTCGAATGCCGGGAATACTTATGAGATGGTCCCGGTAGATGAGAATGAACGGGTTTCCTGCCCATCCGACGAGGGCGAGAAGCCCTACATTATTCTTTACCATGGTTTATTTGCCCGTATCCGAGTACGGTTCCCTTTCTCTTCCTTCCAGATGGAATACTGAACTACCTGCAAGTTGCCCCTTCCAAGTTACATCTGAACGGTTGGGGATTTGTCCAAGCTTTCGAGATATTTTTCTGGGCGTAGGAATGACATTGCTCTACTTCGTTGTTCTACATGCTTTTCTAGCCTTATCACAAAGACAAGAAGAAGAGGGAATGGATCTCTCTTTGCCAGAGTGATAACCCTTCGATATTCACTTGTTATGAAGAATCTTTCAAAGACTGGAAGTCAAGTTATGTTAAGGTTGTTCCTCGGGGCAAGGTCGCCTTCTGGCGGGATGGTGAAGGCCGAGATCTGTTTCCCTTGTATTGGAGAAAGGCCCATTATGGTTTTCCCCAACTTCCTGAGACCAAGCTGCATGTATTTTTTGAAGAGGCAGATCATTCGACTTACCGCATGCTATGTGCCTTTGTTAAGGAGCGTAATTTCCCAATCCATTGCAAGGATGTAGTACATGTTAAATCTCAGAACCATCTCAAGAGCTGCATGGGTAAACGCCGGTTCTGTCATATGTTTTACTCATTATGTGTCGTATCTCATCTTTGTTCCTTTTTGCAGACGAGATCATGAATGCCTATACCGCCCGCTACAAGCGCTTCAAGGAGAGGACCAAGAAAGGCGAGGGATCTTGAGCAAACCCCAAGGTTGTTCAAAAGACTGTAGAGACCGAGAAGCCTAAAGAGGATGCTCCGCCATCGAAGTCAGTTGTCGAGGTTCCGGTGTCCTCGCCACGTGCCAACATTCCGGTTACCGAGGATATCGTTGACATAGGAGGGGATGGCAAGGAGTCGGATGAGGGTCCCTGATAATAAAACACAAGAGAAAGTCCACAGAGCAGGGGGATCAAAGCGGGGAAGCAGCCGTTGTTACTGATGAGCAGGAGGAAAATGTTGAGGCTCTAGCAAAACGAGCTAAGAAAGGGAAAGGTAGTCTCATCTTTCCTTCCATATCGTTATCTTTGTGGATGTATGCTTTTCTGTCCTAATTTTTCTTTACTGGGTTTTTATATTGTTGCTTTTGTCGAGCCTTCTCATGAACGTTCTACGGACGAAGGCAACCAACCTTATGCCCCCATGGCCCAGGGAAAGTGGGGCGGCATATTTAAGAATATGATTACTCCCAATGTAAAATTCTTGCATTCGAAAGACTTCTTTTTCAACAGTTCCACAGAGACCATCGAGGTATTCTTCTTTACCCGGCGTCTTTCATGTACTTGTCTCGGTTTTACCTGTTAATTATAACGTCATTTGTTGTTTTAGGCCTGCTGTGAACGCATGATGTGCTGGGTGGGCATTATTATGGCGTTTATGAAGGACATGATGTTTGAATCTAAGGCTGTTCAAAACGCGTTAGTTTCTCAAAAGGACAACGATATCCTGAACCAGCGGGTTTCTGAGTTAGAGGAGAAGGTTCGGGGATTTTAGAAACAATTGAATTAGTAGCAGACTGAGGCTGCTACCCAGGAGAGTGAGTTGGAAACCCGGGTAGATAAGTTGTCCCGTGATGTAGACGATGCCCGAGCAAAGACTCTCCGACAAAATAACATATAGAAAGCTGTTAAGAAAAAATTGAAAGCCTCCATGGTGGCTTTGGAGAAGGAACATGCAGAGCTGATCAAAGCCAGATCTACCCTAACTACCAAAGTGCACCAACTCCAGAAGGATAATTGTATTAGCTCGCCGACTAGAAATTTCCTCTTCTACACCTTTAAATTGTATATGTGTGCTATCTATTGCTTACAAAATACTTCTTTGATTCTAGCAAGTTCCCTCACTTCGTCAACGAGGTCTAGTTCTTCCTGGAGGCTTTGGTCATTGTCCGGGACAAGGTGAGACATCCTTCAAGTCGAATTGCCAAACTCGACCGGGATTACTGCGCCGATTCCATAAACAAATTTGAAAGGCATTTTTCCAATGGAGTTGTGGATGGTTGTTTGATGGGCTCATAATACCTGAAATAGATTCTCTACCCAGTTAGATCCTAAAGCCTGACATCGCTTTAGCAGACCTTCAACAATAACTTCATTCGTTGCTTTAGCCTTTCCATTACTTTGTGGGTGAGATACACTGGCGAAGTGATGTGTTATCTGTAAGCTGGGCAACATCTCATGAAACCCTATATCTGTAAACTAGGTTCCATTATCTCTAACCATGGCTGCCAAGAAACCGAAATGGCAGATAATGTTTCTGAACACGATGTTTTGTGCAGGGCAGAAGTTATAGTGGATGACGGTTCATCTTCTATCCACTTCGTAAAATAGTCTACCGCCACCAATAAATGCTTTAACTATCCCAGAGCTACATCAAACGGTCTTAATAGGTCCAAACCCTAGGTATGAAATGACCAAGGAGAGGACATGGAATGTAAATCTTTTGCTTGTAAGTAATTGAGCGTGGCGTGTAACTGGCATGCGTCGTATTTTTTGACATGGATTGTGGCGTCGGTATTCATTGTCGGCCAATAGTAGCCGACTCGTACAGCCTTTCGGGCCAAAGCTTTACCTCTGCCATGGAGTCCACAATTGCCTTCATGTATCTCAACTAGAATGTACCAGACCTCGGAGGGACCAACACATTTCAAGAGTGGAACTGAGATCCCCCTTCAGTATAGGTGTCCTTCTACGACACTAAACGGTGTCGCTCGCTTAACGATTCTCCGGGACTCTTCTGGATTTGTTGGTAATGACCCCCGTGAAATGTAATATGTAAGTTGTACTCGCCAGTCGCCATGTTCTACATGGAGAATTACACAAGGGTTTGGCAAGGTCTTTTTTATCACCGACCTCGAATTCCCGATGGGCTTCATGCTTGCTAGTTTCGACAATAGGTCAGCCCTGTGATTCTGGTCTTGGGGGATATGCTGGATCTGGAAACCTGATAACCCCTATAAACCCTACTTAACCTTGGCATACTATTTCTACAGAATGGGTTCTCTCTCCAAGTAATCTCCTGGGCTTTGGGATACCATCAATTGTGAATATGATGTGATTATCAGGGTGGTGGCTCCTAACTACTTCGCCATTATGATCCCATCTAAGCAAGCTTCATACTTGGCCTGGTTATTGAACATCGGGAATGCAAACTTCAAAGAATACTTCACTACTTTTCCTTCATCATTCTCAATTATAACCTTGGCTCCGCTTCCCTTCTCTTTGGAGGATCCGTCAACGTGGATGATCAAAGATCCCGACGAGGAAGGCCCGCGATGCGTCATTTCAGCTAAGAAGTCTGCCAGGGCCTGAGCCTTTATGGCGTTGTGCGGTTCGTAGGATATATCATAATGGGATAGCTCAATTGCCCAATACATCATCTTGCCCACCAAATCCGGTTTATGCAACACTTGTCTGATTCGCTGATTAGTTCGCACACATATCGTGTGGCATTAGAAATAAGGGCTGAGGCGCCGGGAAGTAATTAATAAGGCAAAGGCGACCTTCTCCAATTTATGGTAATTCAACTCGATGCCCTAAATGGCTTTTGAGATGAAATATACTGGTGTCTGTAATCTGTCTACCTCCTTGGCTAGAACTGCACTCAATGCTTCATTAGCAATAGATAAATAGACAATTAATGGTTTATCTAGATCTGGTCTGCTTAACACCAATGGTTGTGCCAAAATCTACTTGATGTGTTGAAACACCTTTTCTCATGCTTCGTCCCACGAGAACTCTTCTTAGCGACGCAATAGCCTAAACAATGGGAGGTATTTCTTAGTTGAAGCCGGCAAAAACTGGGATAACGCATCTATTCTCCAGGTTAATTGCTAGACTTCCTTACTCCTAGGGCTAGACATCTCCACCACGGCCTTACATTTTTCAGGATTAGCTTCTATGCCTCTATTTATCAGTAAGAATCCCACGAACTTTCTGGCCTCAACTCTAAATGTGCATTTGTCTGGGTTTAACCCTAACTAGTATTTTCTTAGCTGTTGGAAAACCTCGTCTAGATCCGCTATAAGGTCTTCACCCTCCTTCGTCTTAACTATAATGTCATCTATGTAAACTTCTAAGATCTGACCTATCTGCTCGGTAAACACGAGATTCATCATACGTTGATAGGTGGCCCCGACGTTCTTCGACTTAAAAGACATTACGTTGTAACAGTACACTCCGAAGTCTGTGATGAAAGTCGTTTTTCTTGATCTTCTGGATACATGGGGATTTGATTGTATCCCGAATAGGCATCCATGAAGGACAGATATCTGTAACCTGTGGCATTATCCACCAACTTGTCTATACACAGTAGTGGGAAGGGATCTTTTGGGCAAGCTTCGTTTAGGTCAGTATAGTCAGTGCACATACACCACTTCCCGTTTGCCTTCTTGACTATCACCATGTTTGAAAGCCAATCTGAATAACGGACTTCTTTGATGAAACCTTCTTCGAATAGCTCTTTGACTTGCTTTTCGATTGCTTCAACCCTTTCGTGGCCCATATGTCATTTCTTTTGTGCGACCGGGACGGATCCCGACCGTAGTGCCATCTTGTGACAGCATATCTCGGGACTTATTCCTGGCATGTCTGATGGTGACCAAGCAAACAAATCAACATTTTTAACAAGAGTATCTACAAACATGTTCCTCATTTCTTGGGGTAGGGAGGCTCTAATCTTCACTACTTTCGAGGGTTTGTCACCGATCTGGACCGCCACTAAATCTCCTCATTGTTGGGGTCTCTAGTATTCAAAATCCACCCTTGTGTCAAGATTGAGCATGAGGATAGCGAGTCCTTTGGAGGACTCCGACGTCGGAAATTTCAGTTCCTGGATAACGTCACTAGCTGCACTAGGGTTTTGGATATCTTCAAACTTTCCTTGTAACATTCCCTGGCTTCAGCTTTGTTCCCGTGTATTGTCACCACTCCACCTTGGGATCCTGGGAACTCCATTGCTAAGTATAAGGTTGAAACCACAGTACCTAGAGTATTCAAGGTTTGTTTCCCCATTATGGTATTGTAAACTTAACCGGGATAGTCCGGCGGTTAGGTTTGTCTCCAAACGCACAGGTTAATTCCACGTATCCCTTAGGAATTATAGTGTTGCTGGTGAAGCCAATCAGACTTTTAGGATGCGAAATTAAATCTTTAGTCCCCAATCCTAATTTTTGAAACAAACTCCAGAACATGATATTTGCAGAACTGCCCTGATCCACGAATATCTAATGTACTTCAAAACCATTGACCATCCCAGTTATCACCAAAGGCTCGTTATCTCGAGTTTTTCCTGTAGGCTATCAGCTTAGGTTAATGATAACTCACAATAGTAATAGGCATTACCTGAACACTCTGTTCTTTTCCATCACAGGTGCGTTTGGCTTTTCCCGTGATACCCCCTGCTATGACATTGATAACACCCCGAGGCTGAGAACTCGCTCGCCGTTGTGGTGACTGGGAGTGCCTCCTTCCCTGCCGGGATTCAAAGTTCTTCTGGAAAGGGGATTGACCTCGGGCTCCTTTATCTCTATTTCAGGGTGAGACGCTACTTTGCCTACCTCGGGAATCTCTGGGCTGTTGAACAAAGTCCTTCAATTTACTTCGGCGCACCAGGCGTTCAATCACATCTTTTAACTGGATGCATTCGTTAGTGTAATGCTCGTGGTCTCAGTGGTACTCACACCATTTCTTCTTGTCTTGGCCTTTGGTTCTTATCACTGAAGTCCTTTCGGTCAGCTCCGTGTGCATTACCTCTTTATACACATTTATCGAGGTTGTTAGCAAACATGTGAAATTTGTAACACTAGATGAAAAAATCGGATTAGCAACAAACTAATCCCTTGCTAATTTGGTTTGTGACGGATTAGTGAGGGATTAGCGAGGCATTTGTCCGTCGCATATTTTTGGTCACTAATCACCAACAGAAATAGTTCCCTCGGAAATCCGTCGCTAATATGTTTTTGCGAGGACCATTCCGTCGCAAATCCGTCACAATATCATCTCGCGAATTAGGGAAAAATGATTTGAACTCCCGTCGCAGATTTGCCTTCTGTTTTTCATCCGATTTCCCTCGCAAAATCCATCGCAGTATGTCTTCACTAATCCGTCGCAAATATTTGCTATCTATATGAAATTATTCTTCACACCTTACTGTCTATCTGTCGGTATCTGGTCGCAAATCCCTCACTACTTGACAGTAATTTCTTCGCTATTTGGTCGCAAATCCCTCACTACATAAAAAAATTCATCGCTATTTTGTCGCAAATCTGTCACAAACTAAAAAATTATTCTGTCACTATTTTGTTGCAAACCTATTGGATTTCAATTTATTCCAATTTTTCTACTTATAAAATGTCACAAATTAGACATTAACATGTATATATTACTAATATAATAACTCCAACTTATATTATAATATAACATAAAATAAGTTCTATTAAAAATAACAAGTTATAATAACAATAAGTTTTTAGCATAATCCAACATAACAAGTTATAATAACAATAAGTCTTCTACGTAATCCCATAACAGAACTTGAGAATCCAACAAGTTATACAAGTACTTAAATATAAGTCATTGTCATAATCACCTAAATTAGTCTAAGTTCACCCCATTAGTAACATCATCAACTTGATCCTCCTCAGCTTCTTCACCTCTTGTTGGCGCTTCTGGTGCAACTGGATTAGCTAGGTAGCCACGAATTCAAGACAAAATAGGCACTAATTGTGTCTGGACAAATGAAGACATTGCTGGATTTACCGCTGTAGTGATGTCTTCCTGTGTCACAGGTTTTGTGAAGGAGGAACCTGTGACATTTGGCAATGAAGTTTGGCCTTTAACGCCAATATCCAAGCTATGACCCGTTCCATGAACTCGTCCCTTTTTGTTGGTACCGTTGAATCAAACCATAACTCAGGATCAACTAGAGAATATGATGAGGAGTCTTCTCCATACTTCTCTACCATTGCAGTATCATATGAATCCTAAAATAAGAAAATAAGAAACTTAACCAAGAATACCAATAACACAAACATATAATACATATACAAAAGTGAAGATACCTACAATGACATTCTTTGCACGCTGAGAAACGTAATCCCCACTTTTTTCCTATGGGTATGATCATATAAATCTCTAAAAGAAATAGCCTCCTTCTTTTTTGCCTCCTGTAATCATATATGCATTAGGAAAATAGAATTTGTTGTACATGGCAATAATAATAGACCAAGAAAAAAACAAAATACAAATAAATTGAAATGCAAGGATTACTAATAACCATATATTAGCCAACAAGAATTTTCTTTATAAAAACACACAAGTCAGGCATCAATTGCGCAAAAATCATCATGCTCATATAGCTTGCTAGAAGTACCAACATTAGAAGTATTATTCCTAATAGCACACATGACATTTACCAAAAACTTCTATAAAGTAGGGAAAAAGGAAAAATAATTCAAATTTCATACCAAATTTCTCTTATGTTGAGCAAAGCTAATTGACCCGGCAGTGTGCAATATCTCTTCTGGCATGGCTGCCCTATTTTTTCTACCAGCTTCAGATTTTTTTTGCCACTTAGGTGTTAACCATATGTCCACCGTCATGTACCAATTCTTATTCTCCTGTTCACGGTCTTGAGTAGTAGAACCACTATCCCACCATTCCTCCTCACCGTGAATAGTCCAATTTATATAACCATCCATAAATCCATAATGATACATATGCTTTTCTACACGAAATGATTCTTCCATGTAACGATTTTTGCACCTTCCACACAGACATGGAATGCGACCTAACGAATCAGAGACTATCGGGGCTCCTTTAGCAATCTTAATGAAATCATCAACTCCATCCTTGAATTCTTCACTTACACGATTAGTGGAATCTATTCTTTGTAGAATCCAACTTCTATCCGATCTCATGATTATTGTAATTGAGTTAACATAGCTATATAATTATTTCAAAATTTCCCATCTTCCAAACTAAGATTTTACTTTAAAAATATTTTCAAATATTATAAATAAAAATATATTGCATATCAAACAAGAAACTTAGTGGTATGGTCAAATATTATAAATAATAAGTTAGGTATCCTCTATTGCATATCAAGTAGTATAAATCAAAACCATTTCTAACTAAAAAATTATATAAATTAATTAGTTAATTGCTAATAATAAACTCTTAATTTAGCTTTAGGTTGCTATACTAATACAAATATTGATCACACCTTTAGATTTGTATCAAACTTGCCAACGAGCCAAAAGTAAGGTGGATTTGCCTGCACACGGAGGTCCAGGTAGCAAAGTTATCCTGCACAGCAAAAAGTCACATGCTGGAATCTGCATGCATATAGAAAGAACTAATTAATAAAAAAAAATAGATATCATAAAACTCAATAATAACATATATTTCTAGCTAATCATGTGTTTCCTTGGTATAAACAAAGAACTACAACTGTAGGCAGAGTACACAATATCATACCAAAGAGGAAACTATAAAAATAAAAAATAAGGGAATTGGTTAAAATGCAAGAGCATAAATGAAATTTGGGACCCACTTCAACCCATGGTAATATCTGCATGTACGTGTGTAATGATGTGCTATTTAAAAGGACACTAACCTTGGCCAATTCTTATTTGCTAAACTATTTTAATATAAACTTCTCTAAACCTAACACTAACATCTGATACATGCTCCCTGCAGGCACCAACCAGAAAAATTAAATAATGTCTTGATTATATAAAATGTGAACTAAAACGACAATTCGATGATTTAGAAAGTTCCTCCAATAATTTGATGCAAAATTGGGTGATGTCATGAAAACTATCAACTACCTTATAATAATTGGTTAATGCATAAACTGAGATGTAAAGCATATAGGAGTACTACACACTAAACCTCACTATAGAGTTCACAGTAAGAGCATTGAAATTATGACATCAGATAAGGTCATAAAATTTTATTTTCTCCAATAAACAATTTAATGATTTGTATGGAGAGGTCAACGAGATGCATATAATGGGACTCTATCAAATTATTCTTCCTGTGCTGTGATTATCCAACTACATGGCTTACTTCTCTGTTTCTTCTAATTGATTTTGTAGCTCATTGTGTAGGCCCTTCATTCTAATTTCTTTAATGTGCCTTAGTTGCACTCACTGAGTAATCATTACCTTCATCATAATAAAAATTCTCATCTAACAAATTAAACATATACTTTTGTATAGTTTATAAGTGAGTTTTCATCTGTTATTTACGTAATTCAAATCATAAACTGTGTCTAGTGTTTACTAGGGGAGATTTGGGCAAACTTTACGACTCAGATGACTACTTCTATTTGAAAGAAGGGAAAAAAAACCAAATAAATGGGAGCAAAACCCAGGAAATGGCTATGAAAGCCCAATCAACTCAAAAGTAGCATATTTAGGATTTTTATAAAAAAATATAAATATTATTAGGGTAGAAGCCTTGAACAATATAAAATGTATGAAAATGCTTTAAGTTCTTCTAGTTAAGTCTCATAAAACTAAAGTGGACAAGTGGTAGCAGCTGAAAAACAGCCATGAATAACACTCTTTTAAGTGTTTGGATTGAGTAGACTAAGTTATGCAAGGATAAAGTACACGCATATTTCCATTAATTTACATTGTTCAGTATCATTAATTAGAGCACTATGATTTTTATATATATGCATAATGCTCTGTGAATAGATTTGTATGGAACATGGAGCAACACTAGTCTTTTTTGGAAGAAACATTAGTTCAAAGCAAAACTTAATCCAAGTACATGGTTAAGCATAAATGCTCACATTCATGGTAAATGCATGCAATGAATACTAATAATTCCTCATAATATAATTAGTACCAAAAGACCGAATAAAGAAAAGTTATGAATACAACTCACACATAAATCTAAATGCATGCCATGAAATTAAACACCCAAGTAGCAAGCTAGCATCAACTATTCGAGTACAATCAAACAGATCATCAATAAATTAAAGATTTCAATCAATTAATTAAATTAAACACATGTATATGTATGTAAGCACACACAGGATAAGATAAATTCAAGAGGGGTTCTCTGTTTTAAATTTGAAGAGTAGGAGCTAAACCAAAAAAGGAAATGAGGGAAATGAGTAATGTATGAGTAATGTATAGTTACCACTGCAACTACAACCACAATGCCAACCCATTTTTAACCTTTTTAGAGAGTTGACTCTCTACATACACACCTTCATAAATCCCTTTCATTACTCTTTCTCTAACACATTGGACAAAGTACAAACAACAACAAGACTTTTTAACTGTTTACTCAAAACTGTCAATTACAGGAAAACAAAAAAAGAAAAAGGTTCTCATACTCCTATCTCAGTTGTGAATGACAGTGAGATAAAGTCTTCCATCCGATCCATTTTTCTTCTAATCATTGGCACAGGGTTTGAAAAGGGATCCATGCTTTACCAACAATAATAATAATTATCATATATAAAAACAACCTGAAAGATTACTTGTTCACTTTAGATGTAGGTTCATGCAATTCGGGTGAAAGTAAAATTTAATCCTACCATCATTTAATTGCTATAGCTAATAGCTATACAAAGATCATACATTAATAGAGACTATAGAGGTAAAGGCAAGGGACCACTTTTTTCTGTGCAAATACAATTAACATCTTATCTTCTTATCTCCTGTCCTTTTTCTATGATGCAATACTTCTTTCAATTTCTTTATTTTATTTTATATATTTTATCATCCCTCCATCTGTTTTATTATATAGCATAATTTAATTCTGATTGGTTTTCCCCTATTTTCAAACAAAGCATATTTTGACTTCACTCTAGTTAATTTAAGCATTTGGTTGACAAGTATACGGAACAGAACAAACCAAAATTGAAACCAACTAGATGAGATTATTTTCTTTTTGCTCTGCTCAACCTTCAATACGAGCATTCATCTCATAAAATTCAAATTAAAAAAATGACACAACCCTCATCAGATCCGCTACTCCTTCAACTAATCTACAGAGAATCACAGCAGATTGGAACTTCTAAGTGGCAAAAAATCACATAGTTGCAATGATATTCAGAACAGAAGAAAGAACTTGAACAAGCTTGAGATCCATGAAGGCATTAAACAATAAACTATCTAGAGGAAATTGCTGATGTGAAGTTGAAGCACAACATCATGTTGATTTGAGAGAGAAAACCATAGAACAGTGAGGTAAAGTGCCGAATGAAATGAACCCGACTGCTGAGAGCTGGGAAGCTGAAAACAAGATCTTTCTCTAAGAGCTGGGAGGATGAACAGCGAGAAAGAGAAATATGAGAGCTTAGGGTTTCAGGATACTAGATAGCCTAATTCAAGAGAGGGAAAGAGAAATAAGGAGAGGGAAAGTTAAACAAGGTTCAGGGGCCTAATTCAAGAGACAAAAATATAAATTTTTCAAGGCAATTCTAAAAATCTAAAAATTAAAATTAAAAATAGGCTTAAAGAAGTATTAAAATTTTGTTTTTAATACAAGTTCATTTGATAATAAGCACAAGTTTTAGTTTTTAGAGTGATTAATTTTCTTTTAAAATTCTTGTAAGTTAATTTTTTCTTATTTTTTTTTCTGTAATTTCAGTTTTTTAATTTAGGTCCCATCAAAAAATATGATGAAAAATATAGAAAACATAACATGAGGGACTAAATACAAAATTTTTAAATTAAGTTAGACAAAATAAAATAAAATTTTTTAGGACTAAAATAAAAAATAAACTAATTTTGTATGAACTAAAACATTATTTTAATCATATTCATTATATAAATTTTGAATTTTAAAAAAATATTTCCATTTGTATTTGTGAGGGAATAGTGAGGAAACGTTTTCTCACAAAGGATAAAAATTTATGCTATTCCACTTGCGACGCAATTGCGAGGAAATATTTCTCTCGCAAATTATAAAAATTTGTTTTTCATCACATTAGTGACAGATTTGCGAGGGAATGTTTTGGTCGCTAAAAGGCCTCGCAAAGTCGTCACAAATCCCTTGCTGAGTCTGTTAAAAAATATATTTAATTTATGCATGAGGAATTTCATTTGCCTCGCGGATGTGTCGCTGATTTCTTGTAGATTTGCGACCGATTAGCGAGGGATAATTCTGTCGCTGATCCGCCAGATTCTTGTAGTGTAAACATACCACGAGGCCCCTATCTCGGAGCCTGGCATCGAAAGGCTTTTTGGAGTTGGGAACCCCAGTTGCTGACTAATCCTCCACCTTGACCTGTATGGGAATTGGATCGCCATTGGCCTTAGATTGCTCCTCAATTCTGATCCAAAACTCAGCTTGATCCTTGAGCTCCTCCATATTGTGTGGCTTATATTAGGGGCCACATCTTTCACTTCTAATGTAACGCCTAGATTTTTAGGGCATTTTTTTTAAAAACAAAACAGAACACCGCGGAAATTTAATAAAATATATACATATATCAAAATACAAGTGTTTTAACTACAGTATAGAGAATCTACATATTTCCATCTAGAGTAGCCATACAAAGACTCAAATGACTACCTAAGTATCAGGAAAAAGAGCTGCAAAACTGCTCACGCGCTGACACCCTCCGAGTCCGAGCCAACTGAAATATTGTAACCGTCAGTTATATGCTCGACATATTACTGAGTAACCCGCCAGCCATAAAAACAGTTTTATACAGTATTACAGCCAGTCTAACTGGAAAACCGTCCCAAATCCAATCCTAGCAAACATACACACAACAAATACAGTTTCAATCACATAGATATGTATGCACGATCATTTTCCATTGTCATTTCTTTCCTTTTTTAACGGGAAACCCTGTGCACCGGAAATCCACCAAAACACGTGGCAGTAACGCGTATTGAGCTCATCATCATCACAACCCTGGCAAGCGTCCCCCAAGGATCCTCCTGCCGAGCTACTAACTCTCTCTCGAGCTAGCCCAGGGAACCATCTACCTCGTGAAGATAGTACCCTTTGTACTTAGACTACCTACCTCGTGAAGATAGCCCAGTACTTCAGGTTATTTTCCCCTTTTCGAGATAACCCTACATTCTCATCTTTTTCCCATTTTCTGCTCTGTCCTCTTACCCGGTCTACTTCTGGCGGAACTTAACCCTCTTGCTCAATATCTATTGAGTGGGAAGAGCCTCTTTTAACATTTCCACTTTCAGTTCTAATGCATCACACAGTCATATTAAGAACATAGCGTATCAACAAGGGTTTCCAGCATCCTCTTATCCGATTATCAACACTTATTTACTTAGATTCTATGTGACATACGTGTTATATTCATATATTTATTTGAACATGGCATTCCATATTCAAATACATATTTGAATATGCTTATACTGGGACTCAATCATTTTCAAATAAATTTGAAATCATTTCAATATAAGATTCCCAGTTAGTGTCACACTCAATTCTTGAAAACCTTATTTATACATTTAACATGTTTCTCAATATGCTACATTTATCAACATAAAGTCTAGCAACTTCATACACATATCAATCATATCATACATATTTCAAACACAGTATGCATACTAATTCATCAAACTTTAAACAAAACAACAGTTTGATTTCCCTAATAACATGTTCCTATCATTCCCTAGTCACATGTTCCTAAATTCCAAATATTTAAGAATTTGGGGTTTTCAGGGTTACCTGGAACTCCCTGAATCCTTTATCCTTTAGCTTCCAGATCCAATCTCCTATTCCGGTTCCTTTGCCGTAGTTTCCTCTGAATCTGAATCAAACAGTTTGGAACCTTAGTCTTTTAAGATGGAAGCCTTATGGTCGAAGAGTTGTGACGTAGTTGGTCTGGGAACAGAGGTTTTAGGTGTGTGAGAAGCGAGGAAATCTGAAGAACAACCCCTTTGGAGTCAAGGCACCCCTATTTATAGATTTTGGGGTCCATATTCGAATATATATTCGAATATAGGGCTCCTGTTTTAAATTCCTCACCTACATATTCGAATATTAGCTTTCATATTCGAATACTATTCGAATATTGGCTTGCATATTCGAATACCATTCGAATATGGATATGTATATTCGAATACTATTCAAATATGACAAAGAATATTCGAATATTATTCGAATATGACAGTTCATATTCAAATATTTACTTTATTTTTGTCCCTCTTTTGGATTTTCTATTCACAACTAATCCTTCTTCCTTGTAATCAATCCCATAAGTCCTAAACTTTTTTGTTGGATTTTTAGGATGTTACAATTCTAACCCGCTTAAAATAATTTTGCCCTCAAAATTAGCAATTATCTTACTAGGTAAATAACTCTGGATATGTGCTCCTCATATCTTATTCCTTCTCCCAAGTGATTTCTGAAGAATCAATGTTTTCCCATAGGATCTTCACTAATGGGATCACCTTATTTCTAAGTGTCTTCTCTTCTCGGTCTAAAATCCTCATAGGCTTCAACTGATATGAGACGTTGGGCTTCAAAGGAATGTCATCAGTTTCCAAAATATGTGATGGATCAGACACGTACTTTTGGAGTTTGGATACGTGAAAAACGTCGTGAAGGTTCGAAAGATGAGGTGGCAAAGCGAGTTGATAAGCAACAGGTCCTACTCTCTGGAGAATCTGATAAGGACCAATGAATCGGTGTTGCAACTTCTTTGTTTTCATCGCTCTGCCAACAGCGGTGTAAGGTGTGACCTTCAAAAACACATGATCTCCTTCTTCAAATTCCAGTGGTTTTCTCCGCTGATCTGCCTAACTTTTCTGGCGGTCTTGGGCTTTCTTTAACTTTTCCTTGATACGCTCAATCTTGTCTGTTGTGTCTTGTACCAAATTCGGCCCCAATAACGACTTTTCTCCAGTTTAAACCAACATACTGGCGACCGACATTTTCTCCCACAGAGTGCTTCATAAGGCGCCATGCCTATACTCGAATGAAAACTGTTGTTGTAGGCAAACTCAACTAACGGCAAATACTTTCCCCAGTCACCACCCTCTTCTAGTACACAAGCCCACAACATATCTTCCAAGGTCTGTATTGTTCTTTCGGACAGTCCGTCGGTTTGCGGATGGTGAGAAGTACTCAGATGTAGCCGAGTCCCAAAAGCTTTCTGCAATGCTCCCCAGAAGCGAGAAGTAAACTTAGGGTCTCTATCGGAGATAATACTAGTCGGTGCCCCATGTAGGCGGACTATCTCTGCAATATACAAATTGGCATACTTCTCCACGGAACAAGTGGTCTTGACGGGCAAAAAGTGGGCAGTCTTAGTCAATCTGTCAATGATAACCCAGATTGAGTCGTGTCCTGCTAGCGTTCTGGGTAATCCAACCACAAAGTCCATCGCTATTGACTCCCATTTCCACTCTGGAATGTCCAATGGCTGAAGTGGTCCAGAGGGTCTTTGATGTTTAACTTTGATTTTCTGGCAAGTAAGACACTTGGAGACAAATTCTGCAATGTCTTTCTTCATTCCAGGCCACCAGAATAGCATCTTCATGTCTTGGTACATTTTTGTAGCTTCAGGATGTACCTAGTACGGGCTACTATGACTCTCTTCAAGCACTATCTTCTTGACCTCTGCATTATTCGGAATACACATTCTGTCTCTGAATAAGATCATCCCATCACCAGTTAAAGTGAAATCATCTTGCCCCTTGAACTTTTGTTGTTCATAATCTTGCCCCTGTGCTTCTCGGATTCGGTCTCTAAGCGTATTCTTCAAGTTAACCTTATACACAGAGATGCTATCATTACAGCACGACACATCCAAGTGCAGATCTTTGAATTTCTCCAAGAGCTCCATTTGATGAATTATCATAGTCGACACGTGTAAGGATTTTCTGCTTAAGGCATCGGCCACTACATTAGCCTTTACCGGATGATATTTCAACTCAAAATCATAATCTTTTAGGAATTCCATCCATCGCCTCTGCCTCATGTTCAGCTCCTTCTGATTGAACAAGTACTTCAAACTTTTGTGGTCACTGAACACTTCAAATGTGACTCCGTACAAGAAGTGCCTCCAAACTTTCAACGCAAAACTACTGCAGCTAGCTCCAAGTCGTGCGTTAGGTAATTTGCTTCATGCAGTCGCAACTGTCGGGAAGTGTAAGCAACTGCTTGCCCTTCTTGCATAAGTACACACCCCAAGCCTTGCTTAGACACATCGTAGTACACTTGAAAATTCTTGTTTGGATCAGGAATTACCAACAACGGTGCTGTTGTCAGCTTTTCCTTCAACAGATGAAAACTGTCTTGGCACTTGGCATCCCACACAAACGGAACACCCTTCCTTGTTAACTTAGTCAAGGGAATGGAAATCTGAGAGAATCCTTTGATGAATCGCCGATAGTATCCTGCCAGTCCTAGGAAACTTCGAATTTCTGTGGCATTGGTTGGTCTTTCCCACTTTATCACAGCTTCAACTTTACTTGGATCCATAGCCACACCATCTTTGTTAATCACGTGGCCTAGAAATTGAACTTCCTCTAGCCAGAAGTCACATTTATCCAACTTAGCATACAGTTGCTTCTCTCAGAGTATTCCTAGCACCAATCTCAAATGCTCTCCATGTTCTTCAGTAGTCCTGGAGTAAATGAGAATGTCGTCAATGAAGACTACAACAAACTTATCCAAGTAGGGTCGGAAGATCCGGTTCATCTAGTCCATGAAAATTGCAGTAGCATTTGTCAATCCGAACGACATCACCAAGTACTCATAATGACCATACCGCGTCTGGAATACAGTCTTAGGAATATCCTCGGTCTTAATTCTAATCTGATGATATCCTGATCGAATACCAATATTTGAAAACACCTTGGCTCCCCCTAACTGATCACGTAAATCATCAATCCGCAGCAAAGGATACTTATTCTTTACTGTCAACTTATTCAGCTCTCTGTAGTCTACACACAGCCGTAATTTCCCGTCTTTCTTCTTGACAAGCAATACTGAGGCTCCCCACGGCGAAGCGCATGGTCTAATGAACTACTTCTGCATAAGTTCTTCAATCTGCCGCTTTTTTTCTGCCAACTCTAACGGTGCCATTCGATATGGTGCCTTAGATACAGGTCCAGCTCCTAGAATTAGCTCAATCGAGAACTCTACTTCCCTTTCGGGTGGCAAGGATTCTATGTCTTTGGGAAATACATCGGGAAAGTCTCGGACTATAGGGAGAGAATCAACACGCACCAAATTCTTAACATTACTCACACAAACAATCAAATACTTTGGGCCAATATCTTACTTAGGCAGACTAGGGAAATTAGAAGTAGGACGATGCGTACAGTAAATCTCCAAGCCTTTGTCTGGAATATGCACGATCTTGGCGGCGCAATCGATCTTAAGTTTGTGAGCTTTGAGCCAATCCATGCCTAAGATCACATCTAATCCCTTCATCGGTAAGCAATACAGATCTATGCAGAAAGTCTTGCCTTGGAAATCTAGGAACACTGGGGAACACATGGTTGTCGTACAGATGTCCTCTTCTGAGGGAGTTGATACTAACACTTTGTAAGGTAGCTTGGACATAGGAAAATAAATTCTCTTTGCACAATCTACAGATATGAATGAGTGAGTTGCACCAGAATCAAACAGAATATTAACAGGTTTGGCTTTTATTAATCCCGTACCTTGGATAAGATCTTTGGAATGGTCAACCTCCTATGGATTCAGCGTGTAAACTCGGCCTCTCACAGGATTCTTCTTCTTCTCCCTGTCCTCAACTGGCTTTTGATCTTTGTCTGGACATTGCCAGCTGATGTGTCCCGGCTTCTGGCATATAAAGCAAGTTCTCTTTAGAATTTCCCGCAAGTCTCACACTTCGGAATGGTACTATTGCCTTTGTTTACTTCCTTATCCTTTTTCCCTTTAGAGCTTCCTTCCTCCCTCTTACGTTTCCACAACAACTGTCTACTAGCCGACACCGCAGCCAAGGATTGCTCAACAAGTTGACATTCCTGAATCAAAGTCTGGTACTCCCGAATTTGCTGAGTAATCACCAAGTTCCAGACCTCTGGGCTAAGGCCTTGCTCGAATCTCTTGGATTTCCATGCCTCATCAGGTTGGTTCTGAAAATTATTCGAAAATCTGGCTAAACTCTCGAATCTGGCAACATATTCATATATTGTCATGTCCCCCTGTTGCAGCGTCAGAAATTCTATTTCCTTCTGATCCTTCACATTTGAGGGAAAATATTTGTTCAGGAATAGACTTTTAAATTCTTCCCATGTAACATTACCTCCTGTTGCCTCCATATGTTCACGATACCGTTTCCACCACTATGTCGCTTCTCCTCTTAGTCTATAGGTAGCTAACTCCACCTTGTCCTAGTCGGCAGATCTAATTATTCTAAATATCTCCTCCAACTGATCTAGCCACTCTTCTGCTATTATAGGGTCTCTTCCACCAGAGAAAATGGGTGGGTCGTGCCTATGGAAACTCTGATATCGGTATACCCGACCTTGCGCCTCCATCATTTGAGTCATGGCCTGTGCCATCTGCTGCATTAATGGAGAATCACTCGGAGTTAGTGTCGCATTGGTGTTAGTACGAGGTCTACCGGGTGGTCTGCCTGCCATCTCTTCCTGCATACAACGTACCACACTCAGTTGATCAGGCTCAATATAATGAAACGCATACGGTCAACATCTCAGGTTAAGACAGGACTTATATCTCTGGACTTTTATCTAAGTTACACATTGGGATAACACAGTCCGGACAGTACAAAACTACTCTGATACCAAATTGTAACACCTAGATTTTTAGGGTAGTTTTTTTTTTAACAAAACAAAACACAGTGGAAATTTAATAAAATATATACTTATCTCAAAATACAAGTGTTTTGACTAGAGTGCAGAGAATCTAGATATGTCCATCTAAGGTAGCCATACAATGACTCAAATGACTACCTAAGTATCAGGAAAAAGGGCTGCAAAACTGCTCACGCACTGACACCCTCCGAGTCTGAGCCACCTGCAATACTGTAACCGTCAGTTATATGCTCGACATATAACTGAGTAATCAGTCGGCCATAAAAATAGTTTTATACAGTATTACAGCCAGTCTAACTGGAAAACCGTCCCAAATCCAATCCTAGAAAACATACACACAACAAATACAGTTTCAATCACATAGTTATGTATGCATGATCATTTTCCATTGTCATTTATTTCCTCTTTTAACGGGAAACCCTGTGCACCAGGAATCCACAAAAATACGTGGAAGTAATTCGTATTGAGCTCATCATCATCACATTCCTGGCGAGCGTCCCCCAAGGATCCTCCTGCCGGGCTACTAACTCTCTCTCGAGCTAGCCCAGGGAACCATCTACCTCATGAAGATAGTACCCTTTCTACTTAGGCTACCATCCTCGTGAAGATAGCCCAATACTTCAGGTTATTTTTCCCTTTTCGGGATAACCCTACATTCTCATCTTTTTCCCATTTTCTGCTTTGTCCTTTTACCCGGTCTAATTCCAGCGGAACTTAACCCTCTTGCTCAATATCTATTGAGTGGGAAAAGCCTCTTTCAACATTTCCACTTTCAGTTTTAATGCATCACACAGTCATATTAAAAAGATAGCGTATCAACAAGGGTTTCCAGCATCCTCTTATTTGATTATCAACACTTATTTACTCGGATTCTATGTGACAGATGTGTTATATTCTTATATTTATTTGAACATGGCATTCCATATTGAAATACATATTTGAATATGCTAATACCGGGACTCAATACTTTTCAAACCAATTTGAAATCATTTAAATATCAGATTCCCAGTTAGTGTCACACTCAAGTTTAGAAAACTTTATTTATACCTTTAACATGTTTCTCAATATGCATCATTTATCAACATAAAGTCTAGCAACTTCATACACATATCAATCATATCATACATATTTCAAACATAGTAGGCATACTCAATCATTCATCAAACTTTAAACAAAACATAACAGTTTGATTTCCCTAATAACATGTTCCTATCATTCCCTAGTCACATGTTCCTAAATTCCAAATATTTATGGATTTGGGGTTTTCAGGGTTACCTGGAACTCCCTGAATCCTTTATCCTTTAGCTTGCAGATCCAATCTCCTACTCCGGTTCCTTTGCCGTAGTTGCCTCTGAATCTGATCAAACAGTTTGGAACCTTAGTCTTTTAAGATGGAAGCCTTATGGTCGAAGAGTTGTGACGTAGTTGGTCTTGGAACAGAGGTTTTAGGTGTGTGATAAGCGAGGAAATCTGAAGAGCAGTCCCTTTGGAGTTAAGGCACCCCTATTTATAGATTTTGGGGTCCATATTCGAATATATATTCGAATATAGGGCTCCTATTTTCAATTCCTCACCTACATATTCGAATATTAGCTTGCATATTCGAATACTATTCGAATATTGGCTTACATATTTGAATACCATTCGAATATGGACATGTATATTCGAATACTATTCGAATATGACAAGGCATATTCGAATATTATTCGAATATGACAGTTCATATTCAAATATTTACTTTATCTTTGTCCCTCTTTTGGATTTTCTATTTACAACTAATCCTTCTTCCTTGTACTCAATCCCTTAAGTCCTAAACCTTTTTGATGGATTTTCGGGATGTTACATCTAAGGCCCCCTTATTAAATCGGATTATATAATCTCTTAAAGGTTCTTTTTCTCCTTGACTTACACTTTTAAAATGGTATTGAAATTTAAATTGTCTTTTACTTCTGGAAAAGTGTCGGAGGAACTTATCTTTAAACATTTGCCAACTTCCTATCGAGTAGGGAGGTAACTCGTTGAACCATCTCCCTGCAGCCTCTATCAGGGTTAAAGAGAAAGCCATACTTGCCAACGGTTCACGGATGCCCTGGAATGTGACGATCCTTTCGAAATTCTGGACATTCTGATTAGGTTCTTTCGTCCCGTCGTAATCGTCAAGCTTCTTGGAAAACTAGAATCCGATTTGGAGCTCCCGAGCCATTATGTTTGAGGTGAAGGGATTCCGGCAATACCCTGTAGCTAAGTCGTTCTCTGCCACCACCTCGTTAAGAATCTGCTTATTACCCAGGACTTCACGTCGCCTGTCCGGCACGGTTACCGGATTCCTAAAAATCTTACCCCCAATCCGCAAGACAGGTCGAGTCTCGTTTATGGGATTGGTTTGTAGTACACCTTGCGCAAGTGTAGTATTCCGTTCTAAGACGTCAGGCACCTACCTTGGCGGATCCTTCTGAGGCAAGGGTTGCGTATCAGGGGGAGGTTGATTGGCCCTCTCCGCCTTTGCACGGCGCTTCTTGGCTCTAAACTCCTCAATGAGGCTCCCTTGTTCTTAGATAAGGTAAAACTTCTGGAAAATTTTATCGAGCTCCAATGCTGAATGTAAAATGAATTGGATCATGGGTTGTTCCTGAAAATCCTCAATGATCACTGAGGTTCGCATAACCGGAGGACGGGGAGAAATTGAAGATCCAGGACCCCCTGGCCGGGGAATGTTGTGGACGCTTTGATTATTATCATAATAGGGTTTTTGACGAGTGTTGACCATGTTGAATGGGTGAGATTAACCTTTTTGTACGAGATCCCCATAGACGGTGCTACTGATGTGTACCTGGGATCCAGATACGGCATTACGATGTCGAATATACTGCATTTAGGTGTGCTCTGTCGTCGAGCAGATGGTACCTGCAAGGACTCCGACAACCATGTCATACTTGTGCCCATGTTGCTATTATGTATTTATTCCAGTAGGAAAGACTCACATGCCGTGTTGGTACTGTTTAATGGGCCGACTCGACATCGAGCCCACTTGACCACCGGAGTCCAGGCATCCCGAGATATAGGTCCATAATAGGTTTAAATATTAAACCTTGGAATGAAAGTATATCAAACTCATATGAATTCAACTAACTTTGGTGTATATAGGTATTAGATTTCTATATCTAGATGCAACACTTAAAGATATCTTATACTCATTCCTCAAGTATAAGATCTAAGATAGATTCCTTATATACCGAATCCTCCAAAATATAAGCAATAAATCCAGCATTATAACCAAGTGTTAACAAGCAATTAATCTTTAGATATATTCTTTACCATGACAATAGATAATCCTACATTATCACAAATTAAGTAATTAATTTAGATCAGAGTCTATAATATATGTGACCGCTACATTATAGATTCAACTTTATCCTACTATTGGCCTTATAGAACCATGCATTAAGAACTTAATTAAATTTTCAAGATATATAAAATCATGGATAATCAGCTAATTATGTAAATTACCTAAATCAAACAACAGTTGTTGATTACAATTTCATTCCTCCGAAAGACTTAGATATACGTTAGAATGTGCAAGGAAGGAATTGCACATTCAAAATCATAGGAGTTATCTCAAGACTAAAGACAAATTTGTTTCACATACTTCTATTTGTTTTTACCATAAAGGAGATGTTACATTTAGATTTAGAAATAAAGTATGATTTTTTGTAAATATTGTTTTCCTAATGTGTAACTTGTGGAATAAAAATCACATCCTTATGTCTACTAGTTCAGATTATCATTTGTTCTAGAATCCTTAGTTGAATTGTTGTGGTTATCACTTATTTGTTTTGATTCGTTTGGTTGTTGTATGTGAAATCTTATGTTAAAACGAAACTTAGGTTGTTATCAAATTATTATGGTATAAAGAGATTAGTGTTGAGTCAAAGTTTAGTATCATGTTGATTTGTCTAGTTCCGGGGTGGCGCTTCTATTGATTAATTATAATTATAACAAAATTGACCGTATATAATATAGCTCAATTTAAATTCCTTTACATTATGAGTATTATTACTATTAAGAGAAGATTAAGTGAAACTTGTGAATTATGCTGATTGTGTTGTTTTGTATACTTCTAACGTATCTATCATTCGATGGTCAACATACTAACAAAGTCTCCTTTTAAGTACGGTACTTTTTTAAGGGTTTGGATTAAAAGAGTGATGAGTCATATTTCACCCACATTTCGCTACCTTTTTGGACTTATAATATTTAGTAATTGGGCCTAATTGTTTCCTATTGATACGTTCTATTAGTTTGGGTTTTGTTGGACAATTAATCCTTATTTGGTATAATTCAGATTTAATTAGCCTAATTTAGTCCATTATTATTTTCATGTCATATTTTAGGCATTTTTGGACATGGAGAGCACCTTGGGATTGAGGAGAAGAGTGCTACTTGGACCACCACTTTAGGAGACGATTTTATTCTCTTTTATTTTATTTTGGACCAAACTTTGTTATTTTAGGCCCATATTTTGTATTGTGGCTGAGTAGAGTTAAATTCGACAGTAGTTATTTTGGGATTTGAAAACCTAACTCAGCCACCACTCTACACACTCTCTCATTTTCGTTTTTTGGCTTAGTGCTCTCCTAGGATTATAGTTCATCTTCTTTGATATTCGTTTTTCTATTAGACCTTCCATGTAAGGATAATTTTGTGGTTAACTTCTTGAGTAGAATGTAATTAATCCTTGCGGTTTAGGTTCATAATTCGTTTCTATTCTTCTTGGTTTCTCATCTTCTAATTTTGTTTTGGGCTTGTGCTATGAACATCATGATTGTATTTTCATGCTTAATGATATCAATTTCAAGTTTTGAATGAATTTTGTTTTTCATAGTTTGATTAATTCTATGATTAGAGTTTAAATGTTGCATGCTTAATGCTTAATTAGGTGTGAGTCCAATCATTTTCAATTTTTACTAGTCAAACTTAGGAGCAATTTACAGATACTTAATTTCTAAAGCTGGTTTGATGAACATATATGCTAATGGAAGGAAGTCTCAGGTTAATGATTATGCTTAGTTGTTGATCGTGAAATTGGACTAGGGATTAAGTTAAGTAAATGAACTTTTGTACCGATAATTAGAGTAATTGCAATCGAATTAGAGAGTTAATATGTTTTCATTGCTGTTTTATTCATGTGTTTTGTTTCTACTTTTGATTATAATTCGGCAGTTATAACCTGCCACTAAGTCAACAGTTCAATTAAAAATTGGCATTTAACAGCAGCTTGAAGCACCCACCAAATACCAAAATTTTCAACTCAGTTATTTTTTGACCTTTATTTATAAATCATTACATCAAAAACAATATTTGCAGGTGGTTTTATGAACTTACCGGCGGTTGTAGAGCACCACTAGTATAATTGTCGCGGGCTATTGGGTGGCGGTTTCCTTATTTTTTTTGAAACCACCACTAAGTCAACAGTTCAATTAAAAAAATGGCATTTAACATGAGTTTGAAACCGCCACCAAATACAAAATTTATCATTTCAACTATTTTGTGACCTTTATTTATAAATTGTCACACCTAATTGAATACTTCAATTTAATATTTTCTGTTATGGACCTAACCCGCGGGAAGAACACGTGCAGGTCTCACGTGGGCGGCCCAAGCCATCGGTCCCATGTCGCGTACCCACGAATGGGCGTCCGACATAAGGCTATGGGGACATCACCCCCACGTGAGGACCGTTACAGATCCGTAACTACCGCCGCAATTCACGGAAGTGTGACAGTGACAGGTTTGACTTTGGTGACCCTGTTTACACTATAAATACATGTGATTAGTCTTCATTTGGTACGCTTATCATAACTCTAGATCTGAGAATTCCTGCTTGTGATACACAACTGACTTGATCGTCGGAGTGCTTGCAGGTACCCCCTTCACCGCCAGGTGAGTGGCCGGAGATGTCTAACCACCGTGCCGGAGACCAGATAGGAGGCCAGATCCGCCATGCCAACTGCATGGTGGAACATTGGCGCCGTCTGTGGGGAGAATTGTTCTTCTCCGATCGTAACTTATCTCTTATTTCCTCCTTTATCTGATTTTTCTGGTAACTTTGCAGGAAGAACACCACCGGAGTCAAGAACTCAACCTCTTTCTCCTCGCATATCCATTTTTGCTAGTTATCAAGGTGAATTCCGGTCAATTAATCGGTGCAAAAGCCATTTCTAGCCGATCAATCGGTGAATTGTGACTTTTCACCGATTAGTTGATCGGATAATCGCATTCTTTGATTTTTCTGCAATAATTGTGAATATATTCCTATACGAATACGTAATTTCTTCATCATCCTCCTAAATCTTCTTTCATTAACGATCCTGCATGAGTGTATGGCAAGAAAACCTCTTGTGCTCGCACGCAAACAGGAACTAACTCATGTTAACCGAAAATGTGGTTGTAGCGACATGGTGAACACCAGGAGAAAGAACCAAGCAGCTAGGGGAGCATCGGCCAACGCCAGAGGAGCCCCTGGAGAACAACCCTCTGCTAACGGGCCTTCTCCACGTTAACAACAAGAAGAGGCCAGGCCTGCTGGTCCTGCAATGTTCGAACAGAGAATGACAACGATTGAGGACGGCATGCTCGACCTGAAAGAGATGATTCGAAAGCAGGCCGAAGAAATTGAGAGGATGAACAGGGAACGAGAAGCTTGGAAGAAACAACAAGAGGAATTTCAAGCAATTCTGGTCAACCTCGGGATGGGCCAACAACTCCCTGAAGGACATGAGAATCAGCAAGAGGGGCAAAATCCCCAAATGGAGAGGCAGGTCTCCATGGTTGGTCCGCAGATCCCGCGCACCAACCCCGCGATCGCCCCACCCCAGTTGCCCGACATGGATCAGGTAGCAGAAAACGACATAGGAATTGAAGGGTGTCATAACCCCTTCACACCAGCAATCATGAACTTTGACATGCCGGCCAACTTTAAGTTCGTCGTTCAGATCGATCCATACGATGGGACGACTGATCCTCAAGATCATGTGGAGATCTTCCAACAGATGATGGTCTTCCAAGGGGCCAAAGAGCCCGTTATATGTCGAG
Organism: Cyamopsis tetragonoloba; assembly: GCA_037177725.1. NCBI lineage: Eukaryota > Viridiplantae > Streptophyta > Magnoliopsida > Fabales > Fabaceae > Cyamopsis > Cyamopsis tetragonoloba. The sequence continues at coordinate 31,759,604 of CM074125.1, read as the reverse complement.
CATTCCCGTTGACCTTGAAAGCCGCGGCCCGAAGATGGTTCTCATCATTACAAGCGGGATCCATCACGGTTTGGAAAGCACTAAAGGATATGTTCGTTTCAAACTTTACAAGCAGCAAGCAGCAATTCAAAACCGAACACCATCTCGAGCGGATAAAGCTGAAATCTGATGAGCCATTGAGGGACTTCATCATCCGCTTTAACGCAGAATCCCTCGAGGTACGAGATGGCGCCCCTAATATGATGCTGTATTTTCTTAGACAGAGGCTGAAGCCAGGAGGCTTCGCCAAGGATTTAGCGGGAGAAAAGCCCAAAACAATGGAGGAACTAAAAAAGCGGGCTGAAAAGTGGATCTAGATAGAAGAATGGGTTCGAAATAATAAGGCAGATAATCAAGCCGCTAAGCAGGAAAGAGAAAAGAAAGACAAACAGAAAAATTCTTACGGCGAGAGACCCAAGGAGAATGAAAAAACGTATGATAAGGGCAGGAGACCACCCATGGGTGCTTACTCAACTTATGCCCTGTTAACCATGCCGCCATCTCGTATCTATAAGGAGATCATGTACTCCGAGCTGAAAGATAGGTCTCCCCCAATGAGATCACAAGCGAAAAATAAGAACAAATTTTTTCTATATCATAAAGACCACGGGCATCACACTAACGAATGCATTCACCTTAAAGACGCCATCAAGAAGTTGATACGACAGGGAAAATTAAGACACTTTGTCCAGAAAAATGATGAAGGGCCATCCCGTGGAAGGAGCCTGTCATCACCCAGGAGACGTGAACCCGATACAAGGAACTGGGGCTCTGGTCGGGATGAACGTCGGAGATCACGATCCAGGAGTCCGCAGCGACATGAAGAAGCGGCTTCGAAAGGTGTCATCAACGTGATTGCTAGAGGTCTCGATTAGGGGATACTATCAGAGTCGTCAAGAAAACGGTCTCGCGACATAGAAGATCACTGCATGGTTGTGAAGGCCATGAAAAGAATTACTTTGGCATTCACCGAAGACGACCTACCTTGTAATGGAGCTGGGTCCAACGCCCCCCTGGTTATCATGGCTAAGATGGCGGGGTATGAAGTAAAAAGGTTATTTGTTGATCAAGGGAGCTCAGCCGACATAATGTTTTGGGACCTGTTCCAGAAGTTGGGCCTAATAGATAAAGATCTGATCCCCCACAAAGGGAATCTGATAGGCTTTACAGGGGATACTATTTCCCCCAAGGTCTACATAAAATTGAAGGTAACTTTTGCAGGCCGTGACAGAAACAGATCAGTAGAGGTGAAATTCCTCGTCGTAGAGTGCCCCTCAGCGTATAACGCCATTATAGGCAGACCAACTCTGAATGCTTTTGGAGCGGTTGTCTCAACCTTGCACATGGCGATGAAATTCCCCGAAGACAGGGGCGACATCGTCACTATCCGAGGGAAAGGTCTTGAGGCACAACTTTATTATTTAGAGAGCCTTAAAATAACGAAAACTACGCCAGTGCAGGAACAGGAACAGGAAAAAGAGGGGAGACAGAAGAAAGAAACAAAAGGAAAACAGAAGCTTGGTAGACGAGATGATGCTGTAATTATGACGGACCTAGATCCGAGAGGGGAGTTACAACACGAGCAGCTTGAACCTGAAGGTGACTCAGTGGAAATACAACTCGGGAGTCAGCCTGATCAGGTAGTCAAGGTCGGGAAAAACTTACCCATTAATATTATGAAAAATATGATCAAAGTTTTGTAGGATAATAAGGATATTTTCGCATGGGTCTCCTCGGACATGCCGGGCGTAGATCCCGAGTTCTGCTGTCACCGACTTGCGATAAAAGAAGGAGCCAAACCGGTGGCCCAGAAAAAGAGGAGAATGGGCCAAGAGCGGACGACTGCCATTGAAAAACAAGTCAACGAGTTACTAAACGCGGGATTCATCCGCGAAGTACAGTATTCAGACTGGCTATCCAATGTCGTAATGGTAAAAAAGGCCAATGGAAAGTGGAGGATGTGTACAGATTACACGGATCTCAACAAGGCTTGCCCGAAGGATCCTTTTCCGCTGCTTTGCATCGATAAGTTGGTAGACAATTCAGCGGGTTTTAAATATCTTTCCTTTCTGGATGCTTATTCTGGTTATAACCAAATTCCCATGACCCCCGAAGATCAGGATAAGACTGCCATTATTACTGATCTCGGGGTATTTTGTTATAATGTGATGCCCTTTGGTTTGAAGAATGCAGGAGCGACATACCAAAGGATGATGGACAAAGTTTTTGCCGAGATGAGAGGCAGTGAAGTTGAAGTCTATATCGACGATATGATTGTCAAAACAAAAGATGATCAGGATCCGTCAAAAGACTTGGAATCTGTTTTCCAACGTCTACGACAATTCAATTTACGACTTAATCCTCTGAAATGCACATTTGGTGTGGAAGCTGGCAAGTTTCTGGGATTTATGCTCACAAATCACGGCATTGAAGCAAATCCAGATAAAAGTCAGGCAATTCTCGACATGACCAGCCCTAAGACGGTCAAAGACGTACAACAACTCACGGGGAGGGTCGCGGCCTTATCTCGCTTCCTCCCAGTCTCGGCAAAGCGTTGTGTTCCCATGTTTAAAGCCCTGAAAAAGAAAGACTCATTTGAATGGACGGAAGAGTGTGAAGTTGCGTTCCAAGAGCTTAAAGCCTCCCTAGCATCTCCCCCTGTCTTAACAAAGCCAATGGCGGGTGACACCTTGATACTCTACCTCGCGGTGGCTGATGAGGCTGTGAGTGGCGGTCGTTCCACACTTGGGGGATGGACATTCTGGGGCCTTTTGACAAAGCCACGGGACAACTGAAGCATCTCTTAGTCGCAGTTGACTATTTTACGAAATGGGTCGAAGCTGAACCTCTCGCGACTATTACATCAGCAAGGATGGTGTCTTTCACCTTTAAAACAATCATATGTCGCTTCGGAATCCCGACGGTTATCGTTACTGATAATGGGACTCAATTCACTGGAAGCCCATTCAAAGACCTCCTCCAAGGATTGAAATCCGACATCATTGTTCAAGTGTAGAGCATCCCCAAACAAATGGCCAGGCTGAAGCCACAAACAAAGTGATCCTAAATGGTCTAAGGAAACGACTTAAAAGCACCAAAGGAGTGTGGGCGGACAATCTATATCAGGTATTATGGAGCTATAGAACCACCCAGCAAACTACAACAGGAGAAACTCTTTTCCGGCTCGTATATAGAACTAATGCAGTGATCCCTGTTGAAATCGGTGAACCATCTTAGAGAGTTATATATACTCCGCCAAATAATGACACACTCTTAAGAGAAGAACTTGATCTAGTGGATGAAGTCCGGGAGTTGGCTTGCCTAACTGAGATGTCGAGGAAGCAACAAGTTGCTCAACGATACAATGCTAGAGTCGTGAAACGCGAATTCATGATAGGCGACCTTGTTCTTAGAAGGGTCAGTATAGGTTTGAAGAATACGAAAGAAGGAAAGCTCGCAGCAAATTGGGAAGGCCCATATTGGGTAATCCGAAGTACAAGAAAAGGTGCATATGCCTTGGAGACTCTGTTAGGAAGAGAATTGCCTAGTACTTTCAATGCCGCAGATCTGAGAAGGTATTACAGCTAGAAAGTATCCGACTTGTTTATGGTTAAATTTGTTGTATTTTAATCTTAATGTACAATTTTTGTAAGGGGTACTCTTTTCCTTCTCGGGTTTTTTCCCTAAGGAGGGTTTTACCTTGAAGGTTTTAATGAGGCCCCAGGTTTTGTAACCCCACGGCATATGAAATAAAAACAAATATTTGTCAAAAGTTTAAGATTTCAGTTACAGATACATTATTGCCACGACTCAGCAAGGCGCATGAAAGGATAAAAAATCTTACCAAAGCGACATGCACCGACAGGATAGGCCACCGACCTTGAAGTACTTCACCAGGTTCTAAGATCCCACTAGGGCGACACGCCCCAAATAGGCCACAAGCCTTGAAGTACTTCATCAGGATCAAAGATCCCACTAAGGTGACCCGCCCCAAATAGGCCACAGGCCTTGAGGTACTTCACCAGGATCTAAGATCCCACCAGGGAGACACGCCCCAAATAGGCCACAGGCCTTGAAGTACTTCATCAGGATCAAAGATCCCACTAAGGCGATCCGCCCCAAATAGGCCACAGGCCTTGAAGTACATCACCAGGATCTAAGATCCCACCAGGGCGACACGCCCCAAATAGGCCACAGGCCTTGAAGTACTTCACCAGGATCTAAGATCCCACCAGGGCGACACGCCCCAAATAGGCCACAGGCCTTGAAGTACTTCACTAGGATCTAAGATCCCACCAGGGCGACATGCCCCAAATAGGCCACAGGCCTTGAAGTACTTCATTAGGATCAAAGATCCCACTAAGGCGACATGCCCCAAATAGGCCACTGGCCTTGAAGTACTCCATCAGGATCAAAGATCCCAGCAAAGGCGACATATACTTATGGTCTGATCATGAAAATTAATCACTACAAGAAGCTAAAGTTCAATAAACCAGAAGCATAAGAGCTCAAATTACGAGTTATAAAAATTACGACATGTGAGAACATAGTGATAAAAAAGCTAAGTTAAAAGCTGGGAGATAAAGTCTTCATGAATATATATGAGAAGTGAAATATCATTAAAGGTAAAGTATTACAAAGAAAGGCTGGTCAACAAGCCAGCAAATTGTTCATTAAAACAAAAAGTAAACCTAAATATTACAAAAAGAATCTTAAGATTCTACAGGTGCGGCATGTGCGTCTTTAGCTGCTGGCGACGACATGGAATAATCGGCATGAGGGTCGAAAGCTTCCAACTCGGGGCCATTCAGGTTGACTTGGGTAGGCGGGTCATTGTCATAGTCCACCAGTTGACCACCTTCCACCCCGTGGAGCGGATGGACCCCTTTGAAGGAAAGTGACACCCTGGGATTGAGAAACTCCACTTGCTTAAGGCAACTGGCGAAGGCCATGTAACCGCCAGCGGAGATCACGTGACTTTGTTCCTGGACCTCAGCCTTCAACTTGTCGTTAGCAGCTTCGAAGGCCGCCTTATCAGCCTACAGCTGGTCTCGAACCCGGGATAGCAGCTTGGCTTCCTCCGACAAAGAAGCTACTTGCTCCAAAGCCTTGGCGAGAGAGACTTGTGCTTCCTTCTTCTCATCAGAAAGCTTAACACTTTCTAACTTTAACTAGTCGAATTGGGAAGCAGCTGCGGCAATCTCGTTCTTCATTTTGACCTGAGAAGCCTTTAATAAATCCCGCTCTCTGGAAAGAGCCTGAATTTGCTTCTCAACAGCAGCTTTGGTAACCTGCAGTTTCTTTTCTAGGTCGGCTACGGGACTGAGTCTCTCCAACTCTTCGTGAAAATGTTTCAGAAGAGTAGATTGGCGAGACATCCACCCAAGAGCTTCCCCGACAATAGCCTACGAGATAAGCAGTGACATTAGTCTCATGTACAAACACAAAAGAAGAAGAAAGGACAGAGATATACGGCAAGGAAAAGGGGAAATACCTTCAACGCAGAGCGAGGGAGATCCTTGAAGAATTCCTCGTGATGGAAGGAGACAATGGGGGCCTGAAAGCCTTCCCATGTAGAAGAAGATGACCCCGTGGCAGGAACGACGGGGGCATCCCCTACACAAATTGAAACAAACCAGAGTTAACGACATCAAAGCGTTAGCTAAATTATGAATTTTGCTACACACATAAGTATAAAAGATTACTCAAAACAAAGATGTGGATTAACTAACCTCTTTGACGATTCAGAGCAAGTCCAACGGTCTCCGCCTCCTCATCATCCGAGATTGATATCTCGTTTTAGGAGCGGGTTGGGCTGCTTCCAAGACAGGAGGGGGAGCAGTAGAAGGCTTCTTGCCACCTCGGAGGATCAATTTCCTCTTCTTTGCAACATGAACCTCTGGTGAACCCGCCACGACATCGGTCGTCTCTACCTCCGGACCTTGGGACATTCCAGGAGATTGAACCCCATGGTCAGTGGTCAACTCTCGGACCAAGTTCTGGGCCAGGGACTCCTTCTTCCCTTTCTTCGTCATGCCCCCTGTCTTTTTCATCAATTGGGCTTATCCCGACATGATAGCAACTGAAAAGAAAGAGAATAGTAGAATTAACAATATGAGTAGAAATAAAAAGAGAGTGACATGTGCTTTAAGAGGCAATAATAAAATTATAAGGAAACTGTCTAAGATGATTTTACCCATGGTATTAGCCCGGCTAACACAGCGGCCTTGAATCACGACTTTGCACCGGATGAGTCCATGCTTCCCGGTGAACTCCCGGAGTCCAGCAATCACAGCATGGTCAGAATCCAACAAGGAAGCCTCGTCGGTAATGAAGGACTTTGTTTCCCGGAGATAATGCTCGTAGGCCCAGTGGGACCAGTCCAGAATGGATACTCTTCCCCAGTGTATAACACCTTAAAGTATGAGTCCTTAAAAGGAGGGAAGGAATCCTCAAGGAGTTGAAAGAAGAAATGATCCTTCTGTTGACGAAAGGAGATGTACCCAAAGTCGGAAAGATGATAGGGGGCAAAAAGATACAAGAACAAGTTGCTGGAACTCTCCCAGTTGTTAGCCCAACAAAAAATCTCAAAGGCGTTGATGAAGCCCCAGGTGTTGGGATGAACTTGTAATGGCGCTACTTCAAGTCGGTTAAGAATCTCAATTTGAAAACTTGAGAAAGGGAAGCGCAGGTGAACGAGCCGGAAAAAACACTCATAAACCATTAGAAAGTCGGGGGCACCTTGGCGAGGCCGGGACCCGATCCTTTCGTTGGGATCCACATGCTCGGCCTTATACAGGGTGACAGGACCAGAAGGGACATTATCTTTTGGGGTCGCCCCGGGGAAATGCATCGCATCTCGAAATTCCACGTCAGCAACATGGAATTTCAATGTCGTGTTAAGACCAGATGGGACCTGAAGAATATCATGGTGAATCCAGTACATTCTCCGTACGTCCCGTATACCCCTAAGCTTCTTAGGGACCTCAATCTTGGCAGCTTCCTTTGGAGGACCGTACCAATTATGGATTTTCTGTCGACGGCGTTCTAAAGCCTTAGTCTTGGAAGGCCGGCGGACAGCTTGGGTAGGGGCTGAAGTCGAAGGCAACTCTGAACCCGACTTGGAAAGCGAAGCTGACATCGGTTCTACAACAGAAACAGGAGGGACAAAAAGAGGGTTAGACGAATATGAATCAAAAGATTTAGATGAATTATTAGAAGAATTAAAACTAGAAGTTTCAGACGAAGAACAAATTAACAAGGGGACAAGAGGATGCAAGATGGACGTTACAATGTCATCACTATCTTCAGATGACTCATCATAATCATATTGACCCATTCTATACCTTAAGGGTACGGGGGCAACAGATTCAGAAAATGGAGCCCCTGAGAAGGGGATGAGTTGGAGATTCCCAGGAGTGTCTCCCCAAAGGCTTCAAATAAAGGTTCTTGGTCAGAATCAGAACCAGAAATTGAAGGGGGAGTGGGAATGTGATGATCACTACCGTCGCACAGTTCAGGCCCAGAAGGGGAACCAATGAAATAACCAACTTCCCCAGAAAGAATTTCTTTTGGGGGAAAGTTAGTAGGTCTCTTAGGAGTAGACATTCCTTAGAAGATCAAAAAAGAAAGAAAACACACAGAAAAAGCGAAGAGGGAATGAAGAAGGTACTTGGAAATGGTGAAGCGAAAAAGACCAAGGAAAGCTGGAAGACAGCAAGATGGAGTTGACAGTAAGAAAAGGAAGAAGAAAGCTTTTACGCAGAGAAAAACTTGAAGAGTATGGAAGAGTTTTAGGTCAAGAAAGGGAGTACTTATAGAGAGAGAAAGGGGAGATGAAACGTGAAGAAGAAGTGACGGCGTGGGGCGCAATTAATGCGCACAGGCCTGACGTCACTAAATGATGATGGGCGCGGCCCACGAAGAGTCAGGGCCAATACCACAGAGACACGTGTCAAGACCTAAACTGACAAACAGAAGTCGAAACAGCAGCGACTTGGGAGGACAATATGTCACCGGGACGGGTCAAAGTCGTAAGTTAACGGCATGCCGAATGACATACCGAAGACTTGGGGGCAACTGTTATGGACCTAACCCGCAGGAAGGACACATGCAGGTCTCACGTGGGCTGCCCAAGCCGTCAGTCTCATGTCACGTGGGCGACCTGGGCGTCCGACATAAGGCTCTGGGGACATCACCCCCACGTGAGGACTGTTACAGATCCGTAACTACCGCCGCAATTCACGGAAGTGTGACAGTGATAGGTTTGACTTTGGTGACCCTGTTTACACTATAAATACGTGTGATTAGTCTTCATTTGGTACGCTTATCATAACAATAGATCTGAGAATTCCTGCTTGTGATACACAACTGACTTAATCGTCGGAGTACTTGCCGGTACCCCTCTCACCACCAGGTGAGTGGCCGGAGATATCTAACCACCGCGCCGGAGACCAGATAAGAGGCCAGATCCGCCATGCCAAGTGCATGGTGGAACATTTTCAAAAGTGATCAAAACATTAAAAAAATCAAGTAAGGGTGTTGCGATAATCGAACTCACAACCTCTCGCACATAGAGTGAGAATCTTTCCACTAGACCGAACATCCAAATATTTTAAACAATTAAATTAAAATTAATCCACACAAGATCATCATAGTTAAGTGTACATATGTATTTGAATTTATAATACCAGTAGTGACTAGAGAAGAGTTTTGGAATCCTCCATTATCTTTTCTCAAATTAAGCCACACATTTCCTTTCTCCGACACCTATTTTCTATATAGGAAAAATTAAGGTTTCATTAAAATTTGCAGAGAGGTTCTAAAAATTACAATACAAGAACATAAAATAAGATCACTCAAAGGAAAATACCCTTTAGTTCAGGTACATAAAATAAGAACATACAATACAAGAACATAAAATTTGATAAGTCCCATCCAACAAAGAACTAGTAAGGCTTTTCTTTGGTTTGTCTTCAATATAAAGTTCACTTTAATTCAACTTTGTCACGGAATTTCAACCCTCATTAATGCTAATATAATCCTGAAATGGTGACTGCGCATACAATTTGAGTTAGAGAGCAAAGTGTACTTATTCGGATGAGTCATAATTTGATATAAACTCATCAAATTCATTTCTGAAAAATTCAAACACACATATCAAAATTTGCAATTCATTTTGCAATTTCAGAACTGCTAAAATGTACTTTCTTCATTCCTATTCAATTGCTCGGAGAAAGAAAATCACACATATTAAGAACTGTAATAATTGTTATAGTTTTTTTAAAATAAATTTTGAACTCTCCATTATACCTTTCATCTCTCATTTTTTTATTGGTTAGATAGTGGAACGTTGATTAACATTCATATAAGCATAAGGTTAGAATTGGTCAGAGTACAATTAATGTTACAGTTAATGTTACAATGAAAATGTAATGGGACAGATAAACAAGAACAAGAATTTTTTCTCTTTGTGGGCAGATAAAAAGGAATGGAGGGAGTACAAGCGGTAGGAAACTAGTAGCTTAGTCAAAGTGGTCTTTTCGATGCACAAACTCAGTCTCTTACATGGTTCCTTCTCTTTATAGAGTAATGACATAATAAAATAGCTTAACATGATTCAACCAGAACAAGACTAGGAGACCGTGCTAGTATTCATCTAACCTATTTAAGGAAGTTCCCTTGATGCTTCTAGTGACGGTATGCGATGAAACAAATTGTAAGCGTATCATACAAATTGTGAAGCCAACTTGCATTGACAACAAACTAAAAGAATGAGTAAACTAGGAAACTTCCATTTAAATTAAATATGGAGGAAAATGAAGAGCTTGGTAGCTAAGACAGATTAACTCATACTAAATTAAAAGCAAAAGCTATGAAAAAGAAGTCCAAATATAACAGACCCTGCACCAAATAAAATTAGAAAAAAAGAAGTCCATAATTCCATTGCCATCTAGAATAATCCTAGAAATCCCCTTTGTCCTTAGTCCTAATTGTTCTAGCATTTCCACTGCTTAGAGATGATTAATGGTGTGTTTGGATTTCTGTTGAACTAATTAAATTAACTAATTTCATATATAACACAATGAAGCAATCAATCAAAAAAACAAAAAACAAGTACACATACAAAAATAGACGAGGCATAGTAGTGATTATTAAGATAACAATACTTATGACACATAAAAATTCAAAGTAAGCAGTACCTTCATAAATAAAACTCATAAGCTATATGATACAAGCAAGACATATCTTAAAACGAGCAGAATCAGACAGACAAAGTCTTAAATTTGATACAAGGCAGACTTGGTAGTGCTAGAAAAATGGACTCTCAGAGTATTGAAAATCAAAAATGGTATTGGTTATTTGAAAAATTCATCAATGGGTAATAAAATGTAATTAGGAACTTACTACAAACATGTACTATACAATAACGAAATTGAGTATCAATGAATCAATTCTAACAACCACAAAACCTGAACATAGAATTAAAGTAAGCAGATCAGAATAGAATCAGAAGAGAAGAGAACAAACAAGGAGAATTTTAGAGGGAAACACATACCACGTGCATGATGGAAATGAGACAAAGAGAGAACGATGTGAACATGGAAGCAAGAAGCTAGAGGAGTTTCACTCAAGGATTATCATTGTCCAAGTTCCCTATGTCCATTGAAGAACTTACTACTTGTGTTAATATGTGTCATGTTGTTATTTGTGAAGAGGACTTTTTAGGCTAGTTTTATTTTACAAGTATAGGGGCTGCCATTTATGGCTTAAGTGTTAGGAAAGGCCTAAGCACTTGTTTGTAATTTTCATGTTGTTTTGGTCCTCTCTTTTAGTTCTTTTTCATTTTTAATACTTCCTAGGAATTAGTATAAATACTCTATTTTCATCTCCTTGTAAAGATTAGACTTTGATGAAATAAGATTTGTGTGTCTTCCTTGAGAATATTCAGAGGTTTCTCTCTATGGTCCTTAGCAACATAGCTTTGGAACCTTGATCCTTATCAATGGTGATCAACCCCATTGTGGCAGATTCCCTTGAGAATTATCAACTTGCCTAGGCTTGTTGTGGCTTCTCTTCATTTTTATTTTTATTTTTGCATTTTCTGTCCTTTTCCCGCATTTTCCCCTTTTGAATTTTTGGGTTTAATTTTCCTTGGTTCTGTTTTGGCTCACAAAATTGAAGGAAATCCTACCAAATTGAAGCTAGATCCTACACACATTCATATCACTTTTTTATTTAGAGGCCTTGGTGCTTCAATCTTGGTAAGTGATCCGTGCTGTTCTTGATTCATTCTATTGATTTCCTGTGCTGTTCATAGCAAATTTCTGGAAATTCTGTTGTGCTGTTCTTCGCGCCCATTTTTCTACAATTGATGATTCTTGATGATTTGCTGAAATTAATCGGTGCAATCGGTTCGTTTTCATATCTGCACCAAAACCTAACAATTTGAGGTTTAATTGATCAAAATATCATGCTATTTGGATCCAATTTGGGCTGCGATTTTCTGGGTTCTGCGTTGATGCGCGATTCTGCAATTCTGTTATGCATAAATCGCAATTTCACAAACTTTCTCTCATGCAACCATAAAATTTGAGGCAGTGCACTCGTGTCACCATTAATTGTAACTTAATTTATCTTTTCATAATCCTTCAGTGGGTGAAAATATCTGACATGGATCGTTGCTGTGATATGCTTCAAAGGACAAAAAGTATCTAAACTAGTATAATACTAATCCAAGTTAGATTGTTTAATATCTTCGACTCAATATAACAGACAGAATTCTAAGTTTATGCTTAATAAAGACAACACAAAAAGGCATATGCAGGAAAGCTCAAAATCAGAAACACTTTTCCAATGGCAACCCCCACCCACAAGCTTTAAGAATGGTGCCAAACAATAGTTTCTCGTGATTCAAGAAAGGTAGTTCTTACCATGTCCAGAGCGTCCTATCAGAGACAAGTACAAAGGCAAGCTTTATGAGAACATAACTTGTTGACTCACAATCTCTTCCACTGTCATGCCTGAAAGTGTCAAAGAAATTGAAATTACCAGGGCGTAACCTTTAAGGTTTCAGAAAAAAACTCAGGTACACAAAAATCCAGCAAGTCAGACATCAATCTAATATATTACTGAACATCTCTAAAAAATGGGAGGAGGGAAGTGCGCTCCATAATAAGCATCTAGTAGATACAAAACGTCAATTGAAAATAGGGATCAAATTCAAGCTAAGAGGTTGCAATAAGACCCACCAGATTGCAGAACTTTCTTTCCCAGACTTATATGACTAAGCTGCACAAATCAGACAAAAGTAAACAAAATTCATATCGAAAAATAAAAATTAATCAAACGATAACAATAAAAATCAAGTTAAAACATAGATCTAGAAATAGAAACACAGAAAAAAAGCCAAAACCAAAATTCTAGGGGTCAGCAAAGCAGCTTCAACATCATTATTGAAATATGAAAAAAAGAAATTGCAGCTCATCAACAAATAAGTGGTGAATCGGAGAAAGAAAGCAAGAGAAGGAGAGGAATAGAGAAGCTACGCAAATAAATGAAAACGAGGCAAAAATAGAGGCGACCATGAAGAAGAACAACACTGGTGGATTCGAAACATAGACTCAGGGTTTGATTGACATGCTGACCGATCGCAAGAGGGGTGGAATCGGCGAGAAGGGAGGAAATCAACAACAAGGAGAAACGAGCGACAGGGACAAACCAGAGAGAGGGAGAAGAAACTAAAGCGAAAATGAACGAGAGGCCGGGAGAAAGGGAAATCTCTAAGAGGGGAGGAGAAATTGTTGAGAAGGATACAAATATTTGGTTTAGGGTTTTTAGCTAATGAAAATCATAACATAGAAGGAAAATTTTCGGAACTCAACAAATAGAGGGATTGTTCCTCCAAAATAATAAAAACCGCCAATTATTACTTGAGACCCGCCATGGAATGAAAGGCAGTGGCGGCCGTGTTTCTAATTGCTGCAGCAACTGCCGCAACATGAATAAAGCAAGGAATGCAGAGGTGGTTTCATCTAAACTGCCCGAAGATGTTTGACGCTACCTACTAGTTATCTTGTAGTGCTTGTTCTTTTTTTCTTCTTCAACTCTCTTTTTATTTACACTTCGCTTTCACAAAAAAAGTAAATAATATTTTTTATTTATTTTATGGATATGAATTTGAAGTCTTTTTTTTATATATATGATGTTTGGTCAAAATAGTTTTTAGATTATAGATATAATATAATAAAATCACGTGTTCAACCAAAAAATGTTGCACCTTATCATCTAGTGTGTTGTTTCATGTCTATCTCTCATAACACTACCAAACATGACCAATGTGGTTCTAATTGTAGATTGATAGTTTTAGAATTATTGGGCAAGAGTTAATTAACTTAATTCTATTGTATTGTATTTTACAAGTGACATTTGATTTGTTTATTGTTAACTCTCAATTTTTGGTAGAGTATGTAACATGTGAACATCTTAGTGTTCTACATTGCTGGTGGATTTTTAATTTTGTTCTGAAAAATTCGTATCCATATCTAGGAGGAGTATGTGAATGAAGACGAAGTTGGGAGGTTGGATTGTGAGCATAGGTTTCATGTTGGCTGTATCAAACAATGGCTTCTTGAGAAGAATGTATGCCCCATCTGCAAACTAACGGGATTAGCAACAACTGATTAACATGATAGTTAAGCATTGTGTTTAGTAACTTTAAAGACCAAGGCACACCTTTCACTTTTCCTCCATATAAGATACATTTTATGTACTAAGCAAGTTCAATGCTCGGTATTGAACAGTGGACCATGTCACAAGTAAAACTCTTGAATTTCTTCCGAATTAGATAATTTAATTTCAAGGTTCAGATTTTAAAAATGCCTTCTTTATGACGCTATCCTCAACTGTTTCCTACATTTAGTTTTGATTCAAATTTAATCCTCAATGCAATATATCATTAATCGTAACTTAGTCTTCTTTAGATTCTGCATTTGTGAAATCTTACGATCTTCATTTTGAGAATTTTTTAGTCTTCATATGATGTTTAATTCAAATCTTAATGCACATATTTGACCTTTAAATGCTTGAGACTTCTAGTATGATGTTCAGTGTAATTAAAAATGCAACGAGATTCACAACGATTGAAGGCCAGTTGTTCAGAAAATGGATCTTAACCCCACTCCTGAAATGTATTGGCCCGGAAGAAGTCGGGTACGTATTGGCCGAGATCCACGAAGGTAGTTGTGGACACCATGTCGGGGCTAAATCCCTGGCTAGAAAAGCGTTGAGAGCGGGCTACTTCTGGCCAACCATGCAGGAAGATGCAGCTAGCCATGTCAAAAAATGTGAACAGTGTCAACGCCATGCCAATATTCCTCATATCCTGCCAGAAGAGCTACATACTCTATCCGCGCCATGGCCCTTCCACACTTGGAGAATGGACATCCTGGGACCTTTTCATAAGGCCATGGGGAAACTGGAGTACCTCGTAGTGGCAGTGGATTACTTTACCAAGTGGGTAGAGGCCGAACCTCTTGCTACCATTACTTCGGCAAGGGTGGAAGCCTTCACCTTTAAAACAATCATATGTCGTTTCAGAATTCCGGCTAAGATAGTCACAGATAATGGAACACAATTCACAGGGAACCAATTCAGGGAGCTCCTTCAGGGGTTGCAGATCCGACATCATTTTTCAAGTGTTGAACACTCCCAAACAAATGGCCAGGCCGAGGTAGCAAATAAAGTTATTTTGAATGGCTTAAAGAAACGACTTGAAAATGCCAAAGGAGCTTGGGTGGATAATCTCTATCAAGTATTGTGGAGCTACAGAAATACACCGCAAACTACCATGGGGGAAACTCCTTTCCGACTTGTATATGAGATTGATGTCGTGATTCCAGTGGAAATTGGTAAACCATCTTGGAGTGTTATCTTTACCCCACCAAAATTCAAGAACTCCTAAGAGAAGAACTCGACCTCGTGGATGAAGTCCGTGAGTTGGCTCGACTAACCGAGATGTCGAGAAAGCAGCGAGTCTCACAGTAGGCGACCTTGTACTAAGAAGAGCCCGTATTGGTCTGAAGAATGCCAAAGATGGAAAACATGCAGCAAACTGGGAAGGCCCATATCGGGTAATCAGAAGTACAAAAAAAGGTGCCTACGCCTTAGAGACCTTGCAAGGGAGAGATTTGCCACGAACTTTCAATGCCATGGATCTGAGAAGGTATTATAGTTACAGGGTGTCTAGCTCGTTTATGTTTAACTCTGTCTCATCTTAAGTTTGATGTACAATTTCTGTAAGGGGTACTCTTTTTCCTTCTCGGGTTTTTTCCCTAAGGAGGGTTTTACCTTGAAGGTTTTAATGAGGCCCCAGGTTTTGTAACCCAACGATATATGAAATAAGAACAAATATTAGTGAAAGTTTAAGATTTCAGTTGCAAATACTCAATGATTACAATTCAGCAAGGCATTTGAAAGGATCAAATATCCCAATTAGAGCGAGGCGCACTAACAAGATAGGCCATTGGCCTTGAAGTACTTCACCAGGATCAAGGATCCTAATAGAGCGACATGCCCCAAACAGGCCACAGGCCTCGATGTACTTCACCAGGATCAAGGATCCCAATAGGGCGACATGCCCCAAACAGGCCACAGGCCTCGAAGTACTTCACTAGGATCAAGGATCCCAATAGGGCGACATGCCCCAAACAGGCCACAGGCCTCGAAGTACTTCACCAGGATCAAGGATCGCAATAGGGCGACATGCCCCAAACAGGCCACAGGCCCTGAAGTACTTGATCAGGATCAAAGGTCCCAATAGGGTGACATGCCCCAAACAGGCGAAGAATTTCATCAGGATCAAAGATCCCAGAAGGGCGACATGCCCCTACGGTATGGATATGAACCTTAAATATTCCTAAGGGACCAAAAATCCCATCGACAAGACGTGCAAAACATAAGTTACACATTACAAGGGTGACGACATGTTATAAAGCGATGTTGGAGAAATTCAAGTTAAAGTTAAGATATAGGAATTGCTACGGGATGAAAGGACAAGGAAATGTCATTTAAATTTTAACGTTACAAAAAGGAAAGCTGGGTAACAAGCCAGTAAACTGTTCAACAAAATAAAAATAAGCCTAATTATTACAAAAAGAGCTTTAAGGCTTAGCAAGAGCGACATTTTCATCTTCAGCTGCAGGTGGCGACATGGAGTAATCGGCATGAGGGTCAAATGCTTCTAGCTCGGGGTCGTCAAGGTTGACCTGGGTTGGGGGGTCGTTATCATAATCCAAAAGCTGACCCCCCTCTACCTCGTGAAGTGGATGAACCCCCTTGAAAGTGATTTGGACCCCGGGGTTCAAGAACTCCACTTGCTTTAGACAGCTAGCGAAGGCCATGTAGCCGCGACTAGAGATCAGACGACTCTGCTCCTCAACCTCAGCTTTAAACCTATCATTGTCAGCCTCCAACAAAGACTTGTCCGCCGATATCTGATCTCTAACACGAGCAAGATGCTTATTCTCCTCTTTAAGCGAAGTCGCTTCCTCTTGAGCTATGAGAGGGCGACTTGAATTTGTTTCTTCTCTTCGGAGACTTTAGCATTCTCCAACTTCAATTGGTCGAAATTGGAGGCCGCTGTAGAAATCTCAGCCCTGAGCCCAGCCTCTGAAGCTTTCAGTGTGTCCCGCTCTTTGGTGAGAGCCTGAATCTGCTTCTCTGCAGCGGCTTTGGTGGCCTGCAGCTTTTGCTCTAAGTCAGCACTAGGGTTAGGCCTCTCTAGTTCTTCATGAAAGAACTTCAACAGAGCGGATTGACGAGACATCCAACCCAAAGCTTCCCCGACATTAGCCTGCAAAATGAAAAGCAGCATCAATGTCATGTGCCAAGGTAAAATCAAAGTACCGCCCGACATAAGTATTATATAGGGCAAGAGAAAGATAATATACCTTCAATACGGAGCGAGGGAGATCCATGAAGAACTCCCCATGGTGGAAAGAGACAATGGGGGCTTGGAAGCCTTCCCATTGGGAAGAAGAAGATGGTCCCGTGGCAGGGGCGGCTCCTGTATGAAATGAATCGATCAGGTTAGCGACTTAGTCATATCGAAACTCGTGGTTAGCGACTTAGACAACTAACCTCCACCTCTTCTCCGTCGAAAGGCAATACCAATGGTCTCCGCCTCCTCGTCATCCGAGATTGATATCTCGTTCTGAGGAGGGGGTTGGATGGCCTCTAGCTCTGGGGAAGCAGTCACAGGAGATTTCGGGCGACCTCGGAGAATGAGCTTCCTCTTTTTTGCAGCCTGAACCTCAGGGGAGGTTGCCGCGACATCGGTAGTAGCAGCAGCCGGACCTTGAACATCCCCTTGGGACTGAACCCCGTGGTCAGTCAGTAGCCCACACACCAAGTTTTGGGCAGGGGTCTCCTTCTTCCCCTTTTTGGTCATGGCACCCTTCTTTTTCATTATGTGGGTGTAACCAGACATGAAGGCACCTGAAAATAAAGGCAATATAATGGTTGATATATTATGACCTATGAAAGTAATGCAAGTAATAATAAAAGGATACATGCGACATTACCCACAGTATCGGCACGACTGACGCAACGCGCCTTAATAACGTCTTTGCACTTTACGAGACCATGTTGCTTGTTGAACTCGCGAAAACCAGAAATAATAGCTAGTTCTGAGTCAAGCAATGAGCCCTAGTCGGTCACATAGGTCTCGGCCCCATGCAGGTAGTGCTCATAAGACAAATAAAGGGGAAACAGAGGTGACCCGTTTGGACCCGTCCAGAAGGGATAGTCCTCCCCAAGATAGGACACTTTGAAGTAAGCATCCTTGAATGGGGGAAAAAAATCATCATACAACATGAAAAAGGCGTGGTCCTTCCTCTGGCGAAATGAGATAAAACTAAAGTCGACGAGATGGTAGGGCATGAAAAGGTATAGAAAGAGGTTGCAGGAGGCTTCCCAGTTGTTGGCCAAGCAGAATCTCTCAAATGCGTTAACAAATCCCCAAGCGTTTGGGTGGAGTTAAGAAGGCGCCACTTCAAGTCGGTTGAGGATCTCGACTTCAAAGATTGAAAAGGGGAAGCGTAGACGAATTTCATAGAAGAAACACTCGTATAGCATCACAAAGTCTGGCGCTCCTTTCCGGGGGCAGGACCCATTGCGCTCATTGGGATCAACGCGTTTAGCTTTGTATAACGTGACCAGACCAGAGGGAATGTCTTCTGCTGGTGTGGCCCCAGGGAAATGCATGGCCTCCCTAAATTCAACCTCTGTGACATGGAACTTCAGGGTGGAGGTCAGCCCGGAGGAAATCTGTAGGATGTCGTGGTCAATCCAAAACATACTCCTCATCTTTCAGATACCTTGAAGTCTTTTGGGGACTTCAATTCTGGCGGCCTTCTTAGAGGGGCCATACCATTCTTCAATTGTCTTGTGACGACGCTCTAGAGCCTTGCTCCTAGAAGGTTTCCGGACAGCTTGGACTGCGGCTGAGGTCGAGGGCGATTCTGAGCTCGACATGGAAAGAGGGTCAGAAGAATTAGAATCAGAAGAATTACAAGAGTTATTAGAAGAAGTAAAACTAGAAGCTTCAGACGAAGTACATATTAGCAAGGGCGCAAGAGGATGTAATTTAGATGTTATGACATTATCACTACCCTCAGATGACTCGTCATACTCGTATTTGCCAACTCCATACCTTAAGGGTATGGGGCAACAGATTGAGAAAAGGGGGCCCCAGAGAAGGGGATGAGTTGGGGAATACCAGGGATAAACTCCCCGGAGGCTTCAAATAAAGGTTCATTGTCAGAACCAGAGGTTGAAGGGGGAGTGGGGATGTGATGACCACTGCCATCACTGAAGGTCCAGAAGGAGAACCAATGAAATCCCCAACCTCCCCAGAAAGACTCTCTTTTGGGGGGAAACTCGTAGGCCTCTCAAGAGTAGACATTTTAAGAGAATCAAAGAAGAAAGAAAGCACATAGAAACAGAGAGTAGAGAATGAAGGGAGATACCTGGAAATGTTGAAGGAGAGAGGACCGAGGGTGGCTGGAAAACAGCAAGGAAAGCACGAAGTTGATGGCGAAAGAGCGAGAGAAAGTATGCAAAGAAGGTTTGGAAGCAAAGAAGACTTTTTAGGTTAAGTGAGAGAATATTTATAGATAGAGAAAGGGAAGACGAAGCATGAAAAAGAAGTAACGGCCTAAGGTGCAGTTAATGCGCGCAGACTTGATGTGATTGAATAATGATGGGCACAGCCCACGAAGGGTCACAACCAATACCACTAAGACACGTGTCATGTAAAAAACTGATGGGAGAATTCAAATGACAACAACTTGGAAGGACTGCATGTCGCCAGATCATGTCGTAAGCTGAAGTCAACGACATGCCTCACGACATACCATAGACTTGGGGACAACTGTTATGGACCTAACCCGCAGGAGAGGCACGTACAGGTCCCACGTGGGTGGCTCAAGCCGCCGGGACCATGTCGTGTTCACCACGACATGGATACCCGACTTGGAGCTTGAGGAGCATCACCCCCACGTGGAGTTAGTTACAGATCCGTACTTACCACCACAATTCACAGAAATATGACAGTGACAAGTTTGACTTTGGTAGCCTTATTAGCTTTATAAATACCTGTGATTCATCTTCATTTGGTACGCATTCATTACTTGACATCTGAGACCCTCAATCTGTGACACTTAGCTGACTTGACCGTCGGAGTACTTGTAGGTACCCCTCACCGCCAGGTGAGTGGCTGGAGGATTCAAACCACCGCACCAGAGGCCAGATTAGAGGTCATGGCTGCTTTGCTCTAAAGCATGACGGATCACATTCCATTACTAAAACCTTTTCACTAATCTTCCAACAAGAACGTGAATTTGGTGTTTCTGTTCCCACACCTGTAACTACTGATACTGCTGCTTATAACACTTGCTCTAAGGAATCCACAAAACCTGCAACCTTTAATAGAGGTAATTCAGGTTCTTTTAGAGGTGGAGGACGCAGCATCACTGGCAGAGGTCGTGGCAACCGCTGCTGTGCTCACTGTGGCCGCAATATTCATACCAATGACACATGTTTTCAGAAACATGGATATCTGGTTGGATACAAGTTCAAGAGCAAGAATGGCTCCACTATACAGAAGGCTTTTGCTAGTTTAGCTGATGCAGACACAAATGCTACATCCAAATCTGCTTCTCTCGAGGATAATTGTACCAAGGATCAATTCACCTTGTCCAAAGAGCAATATCAAGGTATCATGGCACTCCTCCAACAATCCAGTTCCCACTCTGTCAATCATGCACAAAACCTTGTTGTTCATCCTTCTGGCAATGTACCCCTTTCTATTGGTTGGATTCTTGATAATGGGGCAACTGATCACATTTTCCCTTCCAAACAGCTTTTGTCTTCTCTGCATAAAATTGCACATATTCCTATTAAAATGCCTAACCATACCAATAGTTATGCACATTTTGCTGGCTCTATATGCATTGGTAATTTGTCATTACACAATGTTTTGTATGTTCCTAATTTTTCTGCTTACCTAATCTTTGTTCCGAGAATTGTTTCTGATGAAAATTGCTTAGTAGTATTCTATTTAACAGACTGTTCAATATCACAAAAAACACATTTGAAAAAGATTGGAGCAGCTAAGAAATCACACGGTCTATTCTATCTCTTGGATATGCAACACACACAATTCTGCTTCTATTGATTCCATCAATACACAATTATATGTCTCATATAGTTGTTTAAATTATGCTGCTTGTAATGATTCAGTTTTGTGGCATCTTAAACTAGGACATGTATCTCAAACTATATTGAAACATCTTTCAAAGTAATATGAATACATTCCTGCTACTTATATTATTTTTTGTGATACCTTTCAATTATCTAAACAGAAACAGCTTCCCTATAATCTTAGAAACTCTAAATCTTCAAAATTATTTGAATTAATACACATTGATATATGGGAACCTCTTTCTATTTCTACCTTTGAAGGGCATAGATGTTTTCTTACTATAGTTGATGATTTCAGCAGATTCACATGGACACATCTCTTGAAACAAAAATCTAATGTTGAACCCATATTGCTCAACTTTGTTATTCTTATTGAAAATCAATTTAACACTACTCTAAAGAGGATAAGATCTGAGAATGGAAAAGAATTTCTTCTTCGAGATTTTTACAATTCAAAAATCATCTTTCATGAAACCTCATGTGTTGAATGCCCCCAACAAAATAGCATTGTTGAAAGAAAGCATCAACACATATTAAACATTGCTCGATCTATCCTTTTCCAATCACATCTTTCTAAACAATTTTGGGGTTATGCCATCAAGCAAGCTGTTCATATCATGAATAGACTACCTTCTCCATTGCTTTCTCAAAAATCTCGTTATGAACTTGTGTTCAATTCAAAACCTGATTTACAAGAACTAAAAATCTTTGGTTGTCTTGCCTATGCAAGCACTTTAACTAATAGTTGTTCTAAACTTGACCCAAGGGCTTCAAAATGCATATTTGTTGGTTTTCAATCAGGCACAAAGGGCTATGTGCTATATGATCTTCTTACTTGTCATTTTCTCATTTCAAGAAATGTGATTTTTCATGAAAATATATTTCCATATGTTTCTGATTCAAAAACTGCTAATACTGATAAACTTGTTTTTGATACTCAAATATATTTCTATGATCAACCTTCAACTAATAATGCTTCATCCTTTGATCTGAATAATACAGCAGAAGTTATGCAACATGTTTCTACTTCCATCGATGAAACACCTAATGCTTTGGTTCCACATAAATGTAATTGTGAATTGCTTGAATCCTCTGAGGTTTCTAACACATCCAAGAGAGTCAGAAAGGCTTCTGGATACTTAGATCAATATTACTGTGGTAAGGTTACTTCTGTTCATTCTGTATTGTCTTCTACTCCATATCAAATAGAAACATTTGTAAATCTTACCAAATGCAGTACTAATCGTACATCCTTTTGTTTCTCAAGTAGCAGAACGAGCGGTAGGTGAAGGTGGAAGAATTGTGCTTAGGGAAGAAGCCATAGTAGTTGCTGAATTCATCAGGGTCATTGTAATAGAGATACAAAAAAGGATCGCCAAAGAAGAATTTGGGATCAATGATAAAAGATGATTACAAGAAGTACTTAGCCTAGTATTTATAGGAGAATGTCTAACAAACTAACTACCATGCTTCCTATTTTTGTAACAACCCCCCTCAAACTAGAAGGTATACTCAACACTTCTAGCTCGGAACTAACAACACAAGTACATGAAAAATAAAGGAAAATACAATCCTAAAATGCAAGAATTGAACTACTGAAATTTCCAAGAAAGTTTTCGTGTTGGAAGTGTCAACAACTTGGGAGTATCAGATAGAGCAGCAAGCAACATGATTAACTCTAACCATTATCTGCAAACATCTTTCCCTTCACATTTGAAAGCATGTACCACATGGGCCACCATACCATCAAGGAATGTATGTTTTGCTGCTAGATTATGTATGATGCCATATCTATAAGGATTAATATAACTTAAACCAAAGCATTAAGCATAACTACAACTAAAGTGTACCGAATATATCCACCAAGTGATGTAGAAGCAAAACCATAGGGTGCAATCCGAGACACAGTGCCAAAATTCTTCTTCAAATTGAAATAGTAATTCCCTTTGTGTATTAGCTCAAATTGAGTAGAACACATCACGTGCTTATGCAAACTCCATGTAGCAAACTCCACTTCTTCTAACAAGCACATTATGTGACACACAAACATATTATCATACAGAGAATTAGATAGCCAGTAGGTATCCCACAAAAATTCCTTCCATACAAAGAAATGGCAATAAGCAACCACAACAGACCAAAAAATCATATTTCTTTTAGATATTTTGTCAAAGAACTTCAGAACATCATCAAGCTTCTTGTAATCACACCTAACTTTGTCATAGTTTGTGATGACATGTCAAGCCAAACCACCATTACCAATAAACAAGATAACTTGTCCCAAAAAGGAACCAACAAACCAAATATGTCTCTGCCCACTAAACAAAGTAACCAGTTGCAAACAAGCATACAGTCCGAAGCCTAGACCATAGTATACTACATTTCCAACACATGTGATCGTAAATCCACAAGAAAACCAAGTAATAAAGAACAACTATTGATAAACACTATTAATCACTTTTAATGTTGAAATCATCCCAGTAAAGTCCATATATGCAATGATAGATGTTGTACTCTATTGTGGCTTTTCATAAAAAAGCTTGTAAGCGTCAACAATGATGCACATAGTGCTATCACATAATCTCAGAAACACATGCCAAATTCCAACACTTATTTGAGACATATTATCAATGAGCTCATATACCTCTGGTAGCACTATCATACTTGAAAGGTGATTTGGTGATGCTTTGATTACTCGCGGAGGAGGATTGTTTGTGTGCTTGTCCTTCAAAAGGTGCTTATGCACTACAACATAGTTGTGCAGAAAATGCAAATTGCATGTTAGATTCTGCTGAAAAACAGGTTCTATAGGCTTCCTAGATAGTTTGCTTCGTTGTGACATTTCAGCAAACAGGTTGAAGGCATTATTTTTGAGTTTAGAACAAAAAAATTCTAAGACAATTTAGCAAACAGCTTGTGAGCACCCTGTTTGGAAGAGTCATTGTTGAGAACCATGACATATCCTTCACGTGGACATCTATGGGAGCATCCTCTTCAAGCTTTCTGAACACAATTACAGAATGAACATGGTTCGAAACCGTAAGACTGTGATTTGGGGCTGTTTGCACCGTGAGCTGATTGATTTAATGACAAAGTTGCAATTGGAGGGGAAATTTAAACGATTCTAAACCCTATGCTTGCGATTGAGGGCCATTCGAAGTGGAATTGAGCCGATTAGGATTTCACTGTTGAAGAACGAACTTGAATCCTAAGGAGAATTTCCATCTTTTGGATCGAATGGCTTAGGAAAGCTGATCGAAGCATCACCAATAGAACTGAACACAATGCATTCTGGATTTTCTGCCATGGAAAGTTCAATATCATCCATGATTTCTGCATCTCCAATCGCGGTTGATTCCTGCATCTCAGCAAGATACTTTTGCAATTTCTACATCGAGCACTTCTTCTTCTCGAATTTCAGGCTTCGGTGGTTGAGACTCTTGTTGATTCTGTCAAGCCTACTCAGTCGTGCCTTCATAGTGGAATCATAAGGATCATCGCGCTCCTTAGAGGAGTGCTCTGAAACCATCTTAGGAATGTAGTAGAACGAACGATAGGTGAAAGTGGAAGAATTGTGCTTAGGGAAGAAGCCATAGTAGTTGTTGAATTCATCAGAGTAATTATAATAGAGATACCAAAAAGGATCTCCAGAGAAGAATTTGGATCAAATCTCATATTGATAAAATGATAAAAGATGATTACAAGAAGTACTTAGCCTAGTATTTATAGGAGAATGTCTAACAAACTAACTACTATGCTTCCTAATTCTGTAACAAAATTCAGTACTAATCATACATCCTTCTGTTTGTCTTTGTCTTTAAATCCTGAGCCAACTTCTTTAAAAGAAGCCAACAAACTTCAATATTGGAGACTGCCATGGAATCTGAGCTTGCTGCTTTGCACAAGAATGACACTTGGTCACTGGTACAACTTTCTAAAGGGAAAAAGGTTGTAGGCTGCCGCTGGGTCTACAAAGTTAAACTTAAAGATGATGGCACTATCAAGCGTTACAAGGCAAGACTCGTTGCCAAAGGCTTCACACAAACTGAGGGCCTTGACTTCTTCGAGACATACACACCAGTTGCAAAGATAACTACTGTCATATTGCTCCTCGCCCTTGTAGCTCCCAACAATTGGTATTTGCATCAGTTAGACAAAGATAACGCCTTTCTCCATAGCGATCTACACGAAGAAGTATACATGAGAGCACCACAAGGTTTAAAACTCCCTCGGCCCAATCTAGTATGCAGGTTAAAGAAATCTCTTTATTGCTTGAAACAAGCCAATAGGGAATGGAATCAGAAATTAACTTCTGCTTTGTGATCCTTTGGATATCTGCAAAGAACTTCAGATGACTCCTTTTTTGTTAAACATCATGGTGTCTCTTTCACATCCCTGCTTGTATACGTGGATGATGTTATATTAACAGGTAATGACTTGAAGGAGATAACTAGTGTCAAGCTGTTTCTGGATTCTCGTTTCCACATGAATTAAGGACTTGGGATAATTGAAGTATTTTCTCGGTTTGGAGATTGCAAGATCCTCCAAAGGAATTCTCTTAAATAAAAGAAAATATTGCTTGGAGCTCCTTGATGAGTTTGGGTTACTTGGGTGTAAACCTGCACCTACACCTATTGATCCCTCAAACAAGCTCACTATTGAGGGAGGGGAATTACTCAATAATCCTACTACCTCTCGAAGACTCGTTGGACGACTCATTTATTTGACAAACACTAGACCAGAAGTGAGTTTTGCTATTAAGCACTTAAGCAAATATGTGTCTCAGCCTCGGCAACCTCATATTCAAGCTGCTCTCAGAATATTACGCTATCTAAAATCCTGTCCTAGCCTTGGATTGTTCTATTCTAGTGCCAACAATTTCTATGTTCAAGCATTTTCTGATTCTCATTGGGCCACATGCCTAAACACTCGAAAATGTATTACGGGCTATTGCCTTTTCCTTGGACCTTCCTTGATTTCATGGAGATCTAAGAAGTAGTCTACCATATCAAGATCCTCCTACGAGGCCGAATACAGGGCGCTTCCCTCTTTGGCTTGTGAAATTCAATGGATTAAATATTTGTTGAATGATATGCGTATTCATGCTGCTACACCCTTCTCTACATTTATTTATAATCAATCTGCAATACGGATTGTCAAAAATCCGACATTCCACGAACGGACGAAGCATGTTGAAGTTGACTGTCACTTTATTCGCATCAAGATTCAAGAAGGTCTTATTCGTCTCTTCTACATCCTTTTTCACAAAGGCTTTGTTTCCTTCTCCTTTCCAGAATGCTATCTCCAAGCTGGGTCTTAAGAGCATTCATGACCCACCTTGAGGGAGGGTATTAGGATTAATACTTTAATGCTTCTCTATTTATCAAATACACATTGTATTTTTATCTAACTCCTTCACATAGTTAGTTTCACTTTCTGTTAGGTAGTTATTTAGTTACTACTTTCTGTTATTTGTCTCTAGGAATTATGTTTCGTCTCCAATAATGTATATAAACCTTCATCTATCAGTAATGAAAACTGAGTTGATCATTTTCTGTAATCACCGCTATGTTGTGTCCGAGTTTCTTCCCTTTCTTTTGCTAATATATTACTGTTAAAATCATAGAAAAGAGAAATCTGGAAACCATAAATTTAATTCGGGGAAACAGAACGAGGACATTCTATGAACCACTGTATCAATCTCAAGCACATTATGCACAAAGTTACCTAAGAATTGAGGAACTGATGCGAGCATATTGAAGAACACGAACAAGTTGGAAGAACGAAATCGGAGCTTCAAGGAGTTTATGGAGCCACTTTATGGAGCCACGCCTCCCCGGACGAAGGGTTTGGTACAAGCTGCTGGTTTGAAGATGATATTAAATTAAGGACAAAAATGAGAAAATTATATATGCTTGTTGTTTTGAAAATAATGAAGTAGAAGAAATATGAGAGAGAAAGGAGAGAATGTAATTTAGTGAAGTGTCGAATACAATAGGTGAGTGCTCTATTTATAAGCATAATCTAGGCTCACCGACCAGAGTACAAGAGATAAACATAGAGCTAACCAACTATATGAGTACAAGATAATTCCTCTATGATATAAACATTTCTAATAGATAACTCCGTTAAGAGATATGGGCATCCACTAGATAAATATTCATAACACTCCCCCTTGGATGTTTGTTTCTTCTTTTAGGATGTGTCTCATTAAAAACTTACTAAGGAAAACCCAGTGGGACAAAACCCTAGTGAAGAAAAAAGAGTACACAATCTTTTGATACGCATGAGATGTTGCCTCATTAAAAACCTTTCCAGGAAAACCCAATGGGACAAAACCATAGCTAAGGGAGAAAAAGTGCAGCGCATATCAACTTCCCCTCAACACAATATTCTTCGAAACTTCTTGAGCTGAATAATAATTCAATTTGCAAGATCTTCATGTGCTTTTACAAATAGTACGAGACCCAAACATGGTGAAATTGTTGTCTTCATCTCTTGAGCCTTGGAAGCTAGATCGTTGCTGGCATAAAACTTCTAGTGTTAACTCATACACACTTCGCTAGGAAAAACTTCAATAGAAAAAACCTAGCAATCACAATAATTTATACTCCCCCTGAATTATACAAGATTTCTAATTTCATACCAAATGATTTCAAGTGTCCTCATAGTTGCCACGTTAAAAAACTTCCTAGGTAAAACCCTATGGGAGAATAACCTAAACAAAGGAAAAAAGAGTGTAGTAGCTCCTTCAAAACCTTTGTTAGTAAAACCTCTCGGGAAAAACCTCCCCAAAGGAAAAAGAAGGAGAACATATATCTTATCTTCAATGACTTAGCATCTAGGATACATATGAGTTATAAGCTCTTCAGGAGGTAATTGCTTTCACCTTTTAGAATATTATGTGCTAAGTCAACAAGTAAGGACATCATAAATGATACTTGCATAAAATGATCCTTTGTAATACATAGGATGTAAGACTATGTTATAGAATGTCACCTGGTGTTTCCGGACCATTGAAGTCTCATCAATAACTTGTAATCATTTCATTACTCTTTAAACCCAAACTCTAGGTTGAGCTACCATCATTGCAATCAAGAATAATATCAATTCATTTTGCATTTACTCGTTAGCATTTGATCAAGTCATATCTTTTGTAATGAAACATTTCTCAAACATATTAATAGACATCCCTTTTGTCTATTGACCATGTAAACTTTAGATAATAAGTCACAGAGATTCATACTCAAATGTTGAAGAACTTTTCTATGATCTTGTGTGCCACCGTATGCTTATCAAAGCACATGTGGTCATTATCGAACAATTATACATTTTCTTAAATATTTCAAGTGAAACACATATTTGAATCAATTACCTTTAAGGTAACACCTTGAATATATGCATTGTGCTTGCAATATGACAAATTCCAATAATAAATAACCAGGGTGAAATAATATATGAAACATATTATAAAAATGAAATGCATGAGTTAATTTTCTAATTAGCGCGCTAAAGTAATTCTATTATATGAAGTCAATAGTTTGAACTTCAAGTTCACAAAACTTGGACTCATAGGCCCTTTTCTATCTTTATTTGATCGATCATAAGATGGATATACATGTATAATATATGATCCCCTTTCACTTATCCATCACTTTTTGCATATGAGTATCGGTTCCACTCAAAACTCATCATTGTCTTCGGCCGCTATCTGATATCGGAATATTTCTCATGAGGTACCTTTTATTTCAAACATAGGCCATCTATTTTGATTTAGATATCTATGCCTCTTCAAAGGGCATATTATAACTTATTAATTCGTATATGTCTTTAGATTTCCAACTACAATGCTTGTCATAGCATTTAATTCATGAACTATTTTACATTGGAACCAATATTAACAAAGTTCGCTGCTAAAAATATATCATACTTAAATGTATAACTTTATTTTCAAAATTGGCAAGCTCTAAAATACTATGACATCATATCATATATCTTAATACTCAAACTTTTAATATAGGTGTGGGATGAAGATGGTATCTAATGATGGGATAAATTATCTAATTTTATTCCCCATACCTCTACTAAAAGGAATTTATTAGTTTATCATCTCGTTGCAACTTCTGGCTCATTTCTTAAAATCTTGTACGAACTTATGGTTCATATGGGGATCAAAGTAAGCATTGTTCATATGCTTATTTTATACTTTGGTGTGTTTTTCAGCTTCCACCTATTCTCCTCCCCCTAAGTAGGAAAAACTTTAATAAAGGGGCTCTTTTTATAATAAAATCATATCCAACTAAAACTTTAACCAATCATAATATTGCTAAGGAGTTTACATCATTAAGTTTCTTTTAGAGACATGGAACTCTTCGAGGAGTACAAATCAAACACAGTTGGTTTTATTAGTGCTCATCCATTTCCCAATCATCTAAGAAATCGAATATCAAAATCTAATGTATCATATAAGTGAACTTCAAGTCATTTAGTATCACTATACAAACTATTTCATGCAATAATACATTGGCAATATGTAGCATTCAACAAACACAATATTGTTTCGTCAAAGTGGTATTTGTAACCACTTAATCTCTTCACTTTTGCAAAAGCGGCCATGGCCATTTATTCTCTTCGCTTCTGCAAAAGCGGTCATAGCCATTTATTCTCTTCACTTCGGCGAAAGCGGTCATAGCTGTTTATTCTCTTCCCTTCGGCGAAAGTGGTATTAATATATTTTTGCATATAATATAAGATCCAAATAACTTAATAAGGCATGAGCACAATACTTTATTTATTTTCGTTGATGAGAAACTTCTAGTTCTCAATAACGGGTTATTTTGACCCAGATGGCCTTAATAAATTTTCACAATCAACTCCTAATTAACGACATCTCAAATCTCAATATGATCACTTTGGATTATTAGTGTATATAATTCTGGCTAGATATAAAATGTGACATAAACTAATGTCACATACACAATGGCAAGACGATCAACATATTTCACATGGAGAATAGTTGTGCACTGCAGAAGCATATTAATGTTTAATAAATCTATCTCAAGGACAAAGCTATACAAACTTTCATGATATAATATACGATCTTCCTCGTTTTATACATATAAACATATAAAATACTTGATATTCATTTCAGCAAATATGTTTGAAACTCAGTTGCTATAAAACTTGTCAGAATGTACTATCAAGAAGTAACCATTTATAAGCTCTACTAAAGCCTTTAATTATCTTTATTCTAAAGATATGCTCTACTCAAGCTTTCAATATATTGGCTGTGCTGGAGCTTTCTCATATGAGTTTTAGACTATACGCTAAATATCTAGTTTGAATCTCTTATAGCATACAAAAATTCTCACCCTTTAATCCAAAACTATAATGTAACAATAAGTGATTGTTAGTTTCAAACTTTGCTAACCTCAAGTAAGTCAATATTCAAGTTACCTAGATGAATGATGTGACAAGAAAACATTATCTTGCTTCTTTATTATACAGAAAAGAAAATGCTCTTATGGAGCATTGATTAATGTCATAGTATGTACTCTTCAGGAGTATCCATTTAACAAATTAAATGCACTTTGTTTCAATAAATTTCGAGTTAAATATATCTGGATTCCGCGGGACTTTTGGCCCAATGAAATTATGAAATATGATCCAAAAATAATTTTACATGTTCAATTTAAGTCAATAAAACATCAATGCCAACTATTAGCATAATGCGTACTCTTGTAAAGTAAACAATATGACGATAGTGAGGGGCTGACTAGCAAATATAAAACTTAATACTCTTATATTTTCTATTATGATTTAATTATGGTATAATCATAATTTAAATATTTATATTTCTTTAGTCTAAAAAATCAATTGAAAATTTTTCAATGTCTATTTATTTAATATAAAATTTGCTATGTAAAAATTTCTTATACACATTGACCATCAAAATATCACAATTCAACGGGAATACTTAGGAATAATCAAATGACAATGTGTATATGGCTTCTATGCATACTAAAAATTCTCTTAAACTTAATTCTTCAAAAAATAAAAACACAATTATTTATATTCAATAATCATATAGAAAACAATAATTAATTTTATATTATCTATAACAAATTTTTTTTATTAAAAAAAATCTTCGAGAATTTATCAAATTATAATATATGTTGATTGCATATATATTCACGAAATCCTTCATAGGAATTATCTTTATGGTCCATTCTTAAATAAAATATCATTTAGCAATTGCACATTATAATCGTATGAACTGCATAATGTGTATCGAATTGGTTTCTAGGAAAGAGAGGTGGCGTCACAACGGATACTCTTAATAACAACCAAGTCTTTCCGTAACCAAAACCTTTTTGAAAGGGACATTCATACCGTGCACACTTCGCCACGTGAATGGCATAATGCACTTTTTATTTAATTATAATTCAAGATTAATCGCAATTTAAAATTCTAATTCAAAATAATATATCATCCAAACTTTTGATCAAAGCTACACGATATAGATTTTTAAAAATATGCATCATCACCTTTTAACCTTTAATAAATTAGTCTGTAGTTGATAAATGATAATGCTCATGGATTAATTAGAATTAAAAGAATAAATCTATCTTTAAATATTCTTTCTATTATTCCTTTTTCATCTATATCTCTTTCAAACGTTTAATTTTATCATTGATGGTATATGAATGCTCATATAATCGTTCGATCTTCAAAAAAAAAATTAAAACAATACTATATTATGGGTTTTAAATTTTTTTTTCTGATCATATAATTATAAAAAATAAAAAATTGAAATATTTAATGAGAAAAAAAATAGCATTACCAAATACCAACCTTATAAAATTTCCTTCATGCCAAGCTGTAAACTAGTAATGTAAACCAGTAATTTAACAATTGAACTCAAACATTAGTTAATTAATCAATTGAACACCAGATACAATGTATATAAATTTAACACATAGAATTCAAATTTAGCAAAAAGCTATAAATCTAATGCAATAAAACACAATTAAAAATACTAACTTTATGTGAATTGCCGAATAGATTTTTTTTGTATAAAATCCACAATTATTTGTAAATAAAAAACATTTAATATGCGATAATATCATTGAGATAACTCTTAAACACTAAAAAATAGATAGAATTTCTCCAATTCTATATTTATAGAGTAATTTAAATTATCAAAACTAATTAATCACCAAACTTTATATCTAAATAAAACAAATTAAAAATATAAAAAATCAAGAATATATATATATATATATATATATATATATATATATATATTGTTCACTCACAGCTCCCGGGTCTCGACGGCGGTGATGTTACCAATGAGAGCCTTATGACTATTTATACACATCATACTCGTGATGCCTAATGTCTAGGTTCATTCTAATTTAGGGAAATTCTGATGTGTTGATAATTGATACAGCCTTTGATTCGGATCTTCTGATTGATTCCTGTCTTTGTTTCCCCTAATTTGTCGAGTCTGCATAGATGCTTAGTCGACCGTTGGGATTGATTCGTCATTAGTATTCTTGAGGTCGGCTTGGCCGGGGTGAGATCAGGATGGTCCACCAGCCCCGCAAGCCTTCAAGCCTTGGCCGGGAGCTGTGACTTAGTGTTAAGAACACCAAACATGGAAAACTCGCAAAAAAATTGGAAGGTTCATATAGGATTTATGACGAGGTAGGCAATGGAGCGCACAAATTACAATAGCTACGAGGACGGAATATTTGCAACACTTGGAACGCCACGCATTTGAAGTTCTTTTATTATTCAACAAGTCAAGAATATTAAAAAGTCCTAACCAGCTTGGCTAATTTAATCCCCGGTTGGGACTTAGGCAAGTTCAACAAGTCAAGATTATTAAAAAGTCCTAACCATCCTGGCTAATTTAATCCCTGGCTGGAACTTAGGCAAATTTAACGAATCAAGATTATTAAAAAGTCCTAACCAGCCCGGATAATTTAATCCCCGGCTGGGACTTAGGCAAATTCAACGAATCAAGATATTAAAAAGTCCTAACCAGCCTGGCTAATTCAATCCCCGACTGGGACTTAGGCAAAATCAACGAATCAAGAAATTAAAAAGTCCTAACCATCCCGACTAATTCAATCCCCGCCTGGGACTTAGACAAATTCAACGAATTAATCCAGGAAATACGACCAAGAGAAGGAATTATCAAAAACAAAAAAAAAACAATCTCATTAAGAAAACACTAGATTTACATCAGGCATGGGCATTCCCCTGATTTACAAATGGCTCACAGGGTACTAACTGGCCATCCCTCACCTCTAGTTGAGGGGACAATTTCGACACATCCAACCCTAGAGCTATGATCTTAACTTGCTCTACGGCAACAACAAATCCAGCATCATAAGCATCCACGAACTTCATTGGCAAACTAGCCACCTCACTCCGAAGTCGGCTAGACTCAGCTTATATAGGTCCTCCTTCTTCCCCTCTAGCTGCGACACCGCTTCATTGTACAGCGCCTTCACGGCCTCAAGGTTCTGAACACTGTCTTGCAGTTTTTTCTCCAGGTCAGCTTGCTCAGCAACCTAGTTAGTTCGAATACCCTCTACCTCCTCCAGTTGTTTCATCGCCAAGTCACGTTCTTGGCGGATCCTTTCCAAAGCAGTCTTCCTCCTACTGCTCTTCTTCTATAAGGAATGATAGTCACTCAAGAGCCGCTCATAACCCTTAGTGGCCTCCTCCTTCTCCCAAAGCAACCTCGCAGCGTCACGACTATAAGCTGCCATCCGAGGCCGGCATTGATGCGTCAAAAATGCCAACTGCAGACAGTGGCGCTCGGAGGCCCTCATCAGAGCATCATCTTCGAGTTCGTTCACCGTTTTCACATCGCAAGCATAAGAGAATGATTCTTGGATAAAATCTCCGATGTCAAGATCAGTATCCCATAAGGTATGTGGCTCCTGCATTTCCTCTGCAAACTCTTCTTCTACCCGAGGTTTCATGATACAGCTCGGACTCCCTTGCTCCATTGGCCTTTTTCCCTCCCTCTAAGTCTCGAGGGGCTCACCATTGAGCGTCCCACCAACTCCATCTTCAGTTGAACCTGGCATCCCTTGCACGACGCCCTGACCAGAAAGTTGGACACTGGCTCAGCAGGGGGCGAGGTCAATCTAATAACTTCGATTGTTGCTCCCACGATATCTGCTCCCCCTTCGTTGTCTCCCACTCCGACACTATCAGCATTTGTGGACTTAACCCCAGTGGAAGATGCCAACAGTTGAGCTCGCTGCGCTCAAAATCGGGCCACCTCAGCAGCAGAAACCTAATAACTTACACAAACAGTAAAAGTTAATACGTTCGAAAAATTTGCATAACTATCAATTACAAGAAAAACACCCACCAAAATAGCCTTGCGAAAAGGCAGGGTCATGCTCGTTTTCAATCAACACACGGGAATCTACTTGGAACTTCTCCAAAAGCTGCACGTCAAGTCGATCTAACGGCGATAGCTCGGATAGAGATAATGGCAAAATAGACCCCGCATCCCGGTGCCAGTACAGTGGAAACCTCTCTTCGCCACTCACCAAACAAAGGATACTGTTCTCCTTCACCCCAGCTCGCCCCATCAGCCGAACAAATCGCCGTTTAAAGTTCGCTTTGTATGAATCGGTAAAACCCGAAACAAGACGACTTCCAAGTCGATTGCAAATGTAAATCCAACTACAGGAACGATCAGGAATAGCTTGACGCCTCTTGGTCACTCCACCCTTGGTCTGAAAGAAATAAAATACCTTCTCAACCGAAACATCAAATTCCAAATGTTTACACATAATTTGGAAACCTTAGATGAAGGCCCAACCATTTAGATGAAGCTGAGTTGGGACGACCTGAACAACACTCAGCAACTGCATCTCAAACGCCGTGAGGGGGAGACGTACACCAAGCGTTTGACAAAGCATCTCGTAAAAGTAGGTAAATGGCCGCGACCCTTCCACGGCAGCCATGCAAACTCGCTCCCAAGACACACAACTCGTAATCACTATTTGATCGGCGGACTCAGTATCCCTGGCAATTGTTAAACTAGACACCAAGTCATCAATCTTCTTCTCGGAATCCCAAATAGACGTAGCTGACAAGACATCCAGCTTCACCCAACGATACTTTGGGACCTCATCAACAATCTGAACGACCATCTTCACTATAACAAATTGAGACCGGACCAAAG
The DNA here is from genome assembly GCA_037177725.1 of Cyamopsis tetragonoloba. NCBI lineage: Eukaryota > Viridiplantae > Streptophyta > Magnoliopsida > Fabales > Fabaceae > Cyamopsis > Cyamopsis tetragonoloba. Next base: position 31,724,578 of record CM074125.1, on the reverse strand, counting down.
AAATAAAAGATAAGAAAAAGAGGCTACCTTGGCAAACAAACAAACTCGGACTCGGAGGCAAACGGAGGCAGAACCAAAAGATCGTTTTCAAGTAAACACAGACAAGAGAAGAATGTTGGTTATACAAAACACTTAAATAGGCAATGATATGACCTTTGAGTTGCCAAACCCTAATAACGGCAGGGCAACTGAAACGACGTCTGCTTCCGATCCCACACCTCCTCAATACACCCTAAATCACAACCATTCGTTTATTCAAAAAAAAAAAACGAGAAGAGGAAGAGCGAAAGAAGAATCTAGAAGTTAACAACATAGATAATTTGTATTTCTCATTTATTTATGTTTCAGGTGCTTACATCGAAAATCAAAAATTACAAGGACGAACAAGAGCAAGAGCGAAAGAAGAATCCAAAAGTTAACAACATAGATAATTTGTATTTCTCATTTATTTATGTTTTAGGTGCTTATATCGGAAAATCCAAAATTACAAGGACGAACAATTAGGCACTCATTCAGATCATACAAACAATCCAGAAAGCATAACAAAAACCCTATAAAGACCTAACTACATACCCCCTAAGTTGAGAGGAAAAGGAAACAATAACAAGTGTTACTAGACACCTCTTCAAAACAATCTGAGGCAATCGATATCCGGGGGGAAAACACCCACACCCGTTATAGCAACCTCCACCACGGTCGAAATCATCCATCCTCAACAAACCTTTCATCCGATCAGAAGACCCGGAATCCGGAAGAGCAAAAAGCATGTATTGCACTACAACATCTCGAACCCACAGCCAAACGAAAGACCTGGCGAAGGACGCTCCTATAGAAGCTCTGAAGTAACAGAGCCCATGCGCACAGTATGTGGTGTCAAATCTTAGCGGTTAAGACACTCAAATCCCCCAGAGGCAGGTCGGCCCAAACCAACGCTGTACCTTTTGTGATGCAACATACAACGCGGTAGAGGCACACACGTTGCATCAGAAAGCTACAGACATGATCCGAGCTGAGAGCCACTGAGGACTTAGCAACAAACAAGCCTTTCTTTTCTGCTTCATCTCTCACACTTTTGATATAAAAAAGGGACGATGGCGAAAGCCCAATATATAGGGACAACAATCATAAATGCCCACCTTAAATACAGCGAATCAGGAAACGGTCAAGTCAGACAATTAATGTAGCATGAAAAACGATAACGTCAGGTACACATGACAAAGAAGTGCACTGGCCACAGTACCATCACTTCAAGCCTCCCTCAGCCAAGGCTTCAAGGCTTGCGGGGCTGGTGGACCATCCAGATCTCACCCCGGTCAAGCCGACCTGAGCTCCGACCCAACCATCACTTCAACCCTCACTCAGCCAAGGCTTCAAGGCTTGCGGGGCTGGTGGACCAACCAAATCTCACCCCGGCCAAGCCGACCTCAAGACTACTCGCCACGAATCAATCCCAACAGTCGACTCAGCATCTAGTCAGACCCGGCAAATCACGCGAAAAAAAGACAGGAATCAATCTGAGGATCCGAATCAAAGGTCGTATCAATTATCAACATATCAGAACTTTCCTAAATTAGAATGAACCTAGACATTAGGCATCACGAGTATGATATGTATAAATAGCCATAAGGCTCTCATTGGTAACCAAGCTCACTGTAAATACCACAGTTCTTATTAGGGTTCAGGCACCGGAATACCACTGTCGTCGGGACCCGGGAGCTGTGAGTGAACATATATAAATATATATATATATTATTTTATTAATAATTCACTAAGTGGAGAATATTTTATTTTATTAATAATTGAAAAAAATAAACAAAGAGTTAACACTTTTTTATTTTAAAATTATGAAAAATTTAAAATAAATTATGAGTTTTACGTTAAAAAAAAAAACGTACTCGCGAATACAAAACAGTGCAGGTACTAGTATTCCAACAAAAAAAAAGAGCACCAGAAAAATTCCATATGATTATCTTTAGCCAAACGAAGTTCCGGCTCTCTGTGTTGGTAATCGATTCATGTTGATATCACTTGGGAAATGATTTTTGTATGTTGTTGGTCATTTTAGCATAGTCATAATTTAAAAGAATGGTTGGGTATATATATCCACATTATCATAGAAATATCAAGTAACTTAGTTTTATCATATCAATCAAGTTACTAAAGTTATATGTTCAAGCTAGTTTCTCAAGGTAGACACTCAATCAGGATTAGCTTCACATTCTTTTCATTTTAATTATTATTAAGAATTAAGAAGTTGATCCAGAAAGATACAACATCAGCCAATGACTCTAATCTGCTTAATTCGTTGATTTGGTAAAGATTAAATATTTTTTAAAATATATTATAGATTAGTAGATATTGTCAATTTCATAAGCACCCTATTTGGAAATCAATTAGTCATATGATTTTTTTCATTGTTTACTGCATGAAACTTTTGTTTTATGTTTGGCTTAATTATACTTCTGTTTTGTATATATATATTTGATCTTTTGATTTTTAAATGTACGATTTTTGTCTCTCAAGTTTATAAAATGAGCAATTTAAGTCCCTTATCGAGTTTTAGAATCCGAGTGAAACCAAATATAAGAATCTAGTTAGCCTTATAGTACCACACTACTAACCCTAAGTCAAACATTAGAATATAGCCGTAACTAGATTCTAAAATTTGTTAGCTTCAGCACACCAAAAACTACACTCTACAATCTCTTCACTTTATTTCACCATTATTTCACTTTATTTACACTCTCACAATATTAATTTCACTTCTAACCATATCATGTATATTCTTACAACAAAATTATAACTTCCCGACCACTGGTTAGAATTGACAACTATCCCCACAAACTAACATGAGACTTTTTAGTGTACTTTATTCTCACTCATACACTTCTTATGAATGACTTCCCAAGAGGTCACCCTGTTGTGGACCCATATCCCAGCTCCACAGCTCGGACCTATAGAAGGCCCAACAGGAAGCGCGGCTCACCATGTCGACCCATACCATTAAACGGCACCTACACGAAAGGTATAAATACAAGGAATTATAGGGGACCCAGGTATGAGAATCTAACCCTAATATACTCAACTCCCCAGCCAATACTAACTTGAGTGTCGGAGTCTTTGCAGGTACCACCTGCTCCACGGCAGAGCATCCCGGGACACCATTGGATTCGCAGGACCACGTTAGTTCATTCACTTCAAAGCGCAAACCAATTTCTTTCTTAGTCACCGGGCGGAGCGCACCTTTGGTACTTCAGTAGGGCGGGCTTTTTGATAGTAACTTCTTTCGTTTGGTAGGGCTCCTCATATGGTTAGCCTCCCTGACCCGTAGCGTAGATTGTGGAATGGGATTGGGAATCTATTTTAGTATTAACCGAATTTCGGAGGGGGTTCCAATTCATATCCGAGCGTTGGTGCACCCAGTATTTGTTTTGGGAAACTCCTCACTCGCACGTAATATAGTAAGTAATATATATGGCTCTTCTTGAAATACGTGGGCGAATAACCAATCCAATAAGTCTTTCAGGCAGGATCTCCCAAAATAGACTCGTTTTTGTAGGTGTCCTGAAGAGTTCCCCGAGAATGCCAGTCATAAGCATAAGAAAGCTCGATCGGAGGTGGCTTTCGGGCTTTCCTTTCTTTAGGAACCTATTTCCTCTGCGCAGATGAGCTGAGCCCCCGCCTTTCTATTCTCTTTCAGATTGAACCTTCTTGGTGTCCAAGGCAACTAGCGATAGAGTGGGTCTTCGATACGAGCGAGAAAGGCATTCCGTGTCTCATGCATTCAAGTCTATGTGTGTCACATAAACCATCATAGCAAACACAGACAGAGAAACCACAGGCCCATCCTTCAATTGCTCCATGTAACACCTAGATTTTTAGGGTAGTTTTTTTTTTTAACAAAACGCAGCAGAATTTAATAAGGTATATACATATATCAAAATACAAGTGTTTCAACTACAGTCCAGAGAGTATACATGTGTCCAGCTAAGGTAGCCATACAACAACACAAATGACTACCTAAGTAACAGAAAAGGGCTGCAAAACTGCTCACGCGCTGACACCCTCCGAGTCCGAGTCACCTGCAATACTGTAACCGTCAGTTATATGATCAACATATAACTGAGTAACCCGTCGGCAGTAAAAACAGTTTATACAGTATTACAGCCAGTCTAACTGAAAAACCGTCCCAAATCCAATCCCTATCAAACATACACACAACAAGTATAATTTCAATCACATAGATATGTATGCATGATCATTGTCAATTTTCATTTCTTTTCTCTTTTAACGGGAAACCCTATGCACCGGGAATCCACCAAAACACATGGCAGTAAAGCGTATTGAGCTCATCATCATCACGGTCCTGGCAAGCGTCCCCTCAAGAATCCTCCTGCCGGGCTACTAACTCTCTCTCAAGCTAGCCCAGGGAACCATCTACCTCATGAAGATAGTACCCTTTGTACTTAGACTACCTACCTCGTGATTATAGCCCAGTCAGGTTATTTTCCCCTTTTCGGGATAACCCTACATTCTCATCTTTTTCCATTTTCTGCTCTGTCCTCTTACCCGGTCTACTTCTGGTGGAACTTGACCCTCTTGCTCAATTTTTAACATTTCCATTTACAGTTCTAATGCATCACACATTCATATTTAGCATATAGCATATAAACAAGGGTTTCCAGTATACTCTTATCCGATTATCAACACTTGTACTCGAATTCTATGTGACAGACATGTTATATTCATATATCTATTTGAACATGGCATTCCATATTCAAATACATATCCGAATATGCTAATACTAGGCTTAGTCTAATTTGAAACCAACTCAATATCAAATTCCCAGTTAGAGTCACATCTAATTCTGGAAAACCTTATTGATACCTTAACATGTTTCACAATATCACATGCATCATAAAGCATATCGAATTCATACAAGTATCAGTCATATCATGCATATTTCGCACATAGTATTCATAATTCAATCATACATCAAACTTTGAACACAACATATTAGTTTAATTTCCCTAATAACATATTCCTAGCATTCCCTAGTCACATGTTCCTAAATTCCAAGTATTTAAGGATTTGGGGTTTTCAGGGTTACTTGGAACTCCTTGAATCCTTTATCCTTTAGCTTCTAGATCCAATCTCCTACTCTGGTTCCTTTGCCGTGGTTGCCTCTGAATCTGAATCAAACAGTTTGGAACCTTAGTCTTTTGAGATGCAAGCCTTAGGGTCGAAGAGTTGTGACGTAGTTGGTTTGGGAACAGAGGTTTTAGGAGTGTGAGAAGTGAAGAAACTGAAGAACAGCCAGTTTGGAGACAAGGCACCCCTATTTATAGACTTTGGGGTCCATATTCGAATATATATTCGAATATAAGGCTCCTGTATTCAGTTCCTCACCTGCTTATTCGAATATTAGCTTGCATATTCGAATATTATCTTGCATATTTGAATACTATTCGAATATGACAAGGCATATTCGAATATTATTTGAATATGACAGTTCATATTCAAATATTTACTTTATCTTTGTTTCTCTTTGTAAATTGTAATCAATCCCTTAAGTCCTAAGTCTCTTTTATGGATTTTCGGGATGTTACACTCCAGGTCTAGCACGCTTAACCTTGAAGTTCTTAAGTGATAGGCTACCAAAAATAAATGCATTTTGTTGATATAGGTAGTGCGAATCAATTTTATTAAGCTATTCTTGACGGTATAGTATCATACCTATATTCAATTCATTTATGTACACTGCCCCGAGAAGCCTGTCAGAGTCACTCCTTGCCCATATCTCATTGTACCGGCGACACTCCCCGTCCTCATCGCGACCTGAGATGTCACAAAAATCATCATTCATTATGTTTTTATGAATGTTAAAACTCCGTATTTAATTAATTCACACTCATTTTATCTTTCGTTTTCTTCATTTGGTAAATTCTAGAAAACAGTTACACTTGATTAGCAAATTGGCATTTTGAGTCATCCTTGGATATCATCACATATATTACATGTAACAACAAGTGCATTCCGTAGCAATTAGCAGTGCGAACTCATGGATTCAAGTAGTAGCATAATGCATCTAATAAGTTGGTCTTGTAGTTAAAAAATACTATTTTGAGTCGTAGTTTTTCGATTTGAATTTCTATAGACATATTTTTGCCTATTAAAAAAATAGCACCATGGCATTTTGGGCATGTAGGATCACATTCACGTATATGTGCCAATGTGTGCATCCTGCTTTACTTTCTAAATAATCTATTAGTACACTATTTGTAATAACCGGAACAAAAATTTTAAAAAAATACATTTGATGTATAAAATCACAACTACTGATGTAGAAATACATTAACAAATTTACTTTAATAGAAAAAAAACTTAGTCTTGTGAGAACAACGTGAAGCTCACTATTATTTATTTATTTTTTATTTATTAGGGTTAGATTAATCATCGTTAGTTTATATTTTATTTAATGAAATTATTTTGTTAATTAGTATAACAATTAAAAATCTTTACTGACGGTAAGTGAAATGATTGTATATGACAAACATTTAAACTAACAAGTTTATTTGTTAGTAAGTATGAGATTAGTATAAATATTATATATTTATAATTGTAGTGGTTAATTATATATAATTCATTTATAATTATAAATTAACTTTTTTAAACAAAACTTATATTAACAAGAGCTAGTTAAACTCCAAAAATATTAGTAAATGATAAACTTTTTTGTAGTGTTTAATTAAAATTAAACTCCAAAAACGTAATACTGTACAACCAAGGGTTGAACAACTATGATTAGTTTAGTGGTGAGGAAATTGGTGGTTAGTAGTTAATAACAAGCACAAGATTTTAAGTTTAAATTTAAGTACTTTTATTTTTAATATATATATATATATATATGGTGGAGATCTATTTACTCTAGGAGTAAGTCTTGAGATAATTATTCTGCTTTATAATTCAACATCGACATTGAATTTCACCAATCAAATCGTTGAATTGAAAGTTTTCAATAAATAGATTAACCATGCAAAGTCATACGTCATTTCGAGGTGTGTTGATATTTCATTGGTATACCTCAATTTAACGAATAATTCACATTTTAAAATATAAATAAATGTCGCTATTAAGATAAAATATCTAGAAATGTTCAATCTTTTTGAAATTTGATATATACAATAATCATGATCAGAACTTTCAACTCAATAGTTTGGTTGGTAAAATTCAATGTTGATGTTGAGTTATAAAGAAGAGTAAGTATCCCAAGACTTAGTGAATCACGACCATATGATCATTTTATGAACGGTTGAGATTAAAACAAAATGATTTTTAAAAAGGTCACGTAAGTTTTTTAAAATGTCAGATGATTTTTTAATATTCAATGTCAACCATTCATGATAAAATTCAACAGTTGAGATTACTCTTCTCACCTCTCATAATATCAAGTACTCTCATTTGATATGTTCTCTGTATAAATATATGTGTGTGTATCTAAGAGGTAAAGAGCATTAAAAGGAAACTTAAGAAGTGAACAAATTATATAACAAAATAGGAAAATGTTAAAAAATGCCTGGAGTCAAACTCAAATATAATAAAAAGTTTTTGAAATATATAATTTTTTTATTTATTTTTAAGAGACGAACAAATATGTATTTATGATTAACAAGACCCAACAAAATATAAGCAAATTTTTTTCTTTTCTTATATAATTTAATTACTATACAATTTATCATACAATTACTCATGTGATTTGTCTATATCTTTTAATTGTAAAATAATAAATATATTAGTTTTTAATTAATGCAATTCATGTCCAAGTGACGTACTCTCCCCGTTTCATAATGAGTGTCGTTTTAGAATAATTTCATTTTTTTCAAAATGATAGTCACTTTACATTTTCAATATATTATTAAATTTTTTTTTTCATTTTACCCTTCTAAAACAATTAATATCAATTAGAAATATGGTTAGGTAATTAATGTGTTAATCATTAATAGGGTTATTTTAGTATAGTTGCTCTACTTCTTATGATATTTATTGCATTTCTTAATCTCCGTGAAACAACCTTAAACAACTGTAATTTTGAAACAAATGGAGTAGCTCAGTTGATGAGTACATAAGAACATGTGCGCGTGTGTATCTGCGTTCTATCCCGACAATGGTTACTTTGGGAAGATACCAAAACAACTTGTATTTAACTATTTTAATATCACTTATATATTAATACATTAATATCATTGGTTGGAATAATATTTTAAATTAAAATAAAATTCAAATAAAGTAAAAAAAGTTTAACAATTGTGGGGCTCAAGGTTTTTATGATTCTATTAATGATAGTAGATGTTTTAAATTGAGAATAACTTCACTCAAAAAATCAAAATAATTTACAAAATAATATTAAAATAAATTGCACTAATACCCCTTTAAATTTAATGAAATAGCACTCATACCCTATATTTGATGTCAAAATAAGCGTTTTTATACTCAATTGTCTCAAGTATACAATGTCAAATGTATTTAATGTATTTATTGCACTCAACCAAATGTCACATGTATTTAATGTCCTTAAGTTTTTCCTACTTTGCTTTCGCACAGCTTTGAAAAATCAAAATAAGCATTTAAATGGCAATTTAGTTTCTGTGAATTTGCATAAGGTTTGTTTATGGGCCAGAAGGGGTTAGGGAGGAGATATGCTAAGAATTTGAATCTATCATTTGCTTATGGAAGGGGATTGTCTTCATGGGGTTGAAGGATCTTGTTGTGCCAAATTGAGTCTTGAGATCATATGTTATCCAAATTGAATGATGTCTTATTAGATGTTATCAAAATTTTGATTAATTCTTTATTTGTGATAAATAATGTCACTAATGTACATAATTAATCATTTAAATTAGATAGAAATTAGATCAAAATTAGACTTTGAGACACAATTTTCACATTTAAATTTTGTTAGGATCAAAATTCTCAATTGAAACTGTGACCAAAGTTACATAGTTAGTAAACTATAAGAACTAAAAGTATAATTAAGCTAAATTAACAAAAAAGTTAACAATGACTTTTGAAACGAATATTTCATTAGCATTTGTTAGTGAGCTTCAATGGACTCGTTTGTTTACACTTTTATTACAACTAAAAAGCTTTTTGGAGAAAGCAAGAATTTCTTATGTTTAAATTTAAATTGATTACAAATAAAAGACTTTTTGCTCTATTTTAACTTATAACCAAACGGGCTCAATGTGGAGTGCAATTTTCAATTGGATGAAGCACAATTTCACCATACCTCAAGACATATTAGTGCAATTTAACTAATGTCTTATTTCTATTCACTAAATTCTGATAACATGTTATAATTGAAACTACTATAAAATGACAAAGGACAGAACAACTACTCTCTGCAAGAATTAAAAGCTTCTGACTTCTAATTATCAAACTAAATTTGACTCTCACTCAATTTTTGCAAGATTTTCTCAAAGCTTGTCATCAACAAGCTAAACCATTCGGCATTTTGGGCACCAAGGGTTAGCTTTGGGCACGAGCACATGTATGAAGCAATGAGTGCATCTCTTAACAATCCACGGAGATAGTTCATGGATTAAGTTGCCACTCTGGCATTTTGGACAATTTGGATCAGCTTTGGAAACCATCACATACATGTAACAACGAGTGCATCCCATTTCAATTAATGGTGCCACCTCATTGGTTAAGGTTAAGGTTACATTCTGACATTTGGGGCATTTAAGGTCAGCTTTGGGAACCAGCACATAAAGAAGGCAATGAGTGCATCTGGTGACAATTAGTGATCACAGTTCATTGATTGAGGTTCCACTAACATTATCATCAATGGCCATTTCAGAAGATGTGTGTGCCAGTGCTTCTTAAGATAATTTTGATAGCAATGCATTTCTTGTCGGCATCTCATTCATTGAGGTACCACTCAAATTCTCATTAATGGCCAACTCAAAAGATGAGTTTTCTTCTTGAGTTGATGGTGCTAATGTGGTCCTTGGAGTTGCAGATGTGAAACCATTTACAAGTTCATCTAAACTTGGTCCTTCTGCTGATAAATTTAGGTTTAAATCAAGACCTGCTCCGCCTCTGGTTCAACCTTCCAAATCAAAACAAAATACATAGAAATTAAGTAGAATATAGGTAGAAATTAATGGTTTATATTCGTATAGAAACTAAAATGTAACAGATAAGACTAAAAAAAACATTTGGTTTTTGTATAAGGACTAAAGCGAAAACTAAGAAAATATTTAGAAACCAAATGGACGTGTATAGGAGTCAAATAGTTAATTTAACCAAAAAAGACATACCACTATGATCTTCAATTGAAAAAAAAGAATTTAATAGTCTATAGGTACTCTGTTAGTAACAATCAGATCAAACAATTGTTTTTTAAAAAATAAAACAACATTTATATCAATCTATCTAAGAATTAAAAACCATAAATAGAAATATACAAATAATACCAAAAAAAAAATAGACTTTACCTCAACATCAACATCATGTTCTGGAAAAAAAATATATTGATTCTTCAATTTGACTTGTGCTGGTTGATTGATGTCAAGAGAACGGTAAAATTGTTTCCGATGTTGATAAGGAGCAATGCTATGCAGACAGATACTAGCATTGCTCGAGCTATCACCTTCCCCTTCTTTCTCATCAGAGGGCATCTCTTGAATATGTGACAATTCGCTGGCGGGTGTTCTCATTGTTGAAAACTAAAATGAGTGATGGTTAGAGGTTTCGATGGGCGCTTATATATATACTAAAGATTGGGAAAAACCGGAAGGTTTGTGTACAATTGAACCTCGGTTTTAGGTTACCAAATTTGATAATATTTTAATATAAAAAATATTTATTAATCTAACAAATTCAAAAGCGTGATGTAAAAATAAATTAAACCTAAGGTCAGAGAATATGAGAATATTCATGTTTACAGCCAAACCTCGAATTCCAAAGAGAGGTTACCAATTTTGATAATATTTTATGGGTTTTTTCTACCTTGTTCCCGTGGGCACAAGTTAACAATGAATGTCAACCAATGAAATTTCATGAAAGGAAAGTTACTAAATAGTGGGTGGTTAAGGGTTTAGTGGGTGCATACAGGGCATAGTAAAAAGAATCAAATCCAACCATTAAAAATTTTAAACTAATCATTGTTAACTTGTGTCCATGGGCACAAGCTAGAAAAACCCATATTTTATATAACCATTATAAAAAATAGATATTGACGGTTAATAGTTAAATAAGAAAAGAGAGAGTAGTACTTAAAAAAGAATGTAACAAATGTGTTTTGAATTTCTTAAACAATAGATGCTTGTAATAAAATTTTATATGGATATCCTTAACAAATATTCACGTAACATTTTCCATATATAAAAACTAAACACAGTTTTGTAGGGAAAATAAACTAATTAAAATTAAATTTATATGAGTCTTATCAAGGGTACTAATTAAAGTATAATAAATACATACAGATTGATTTATTGAAAAAAAATACACTAAACAATTTTTTAATTTTTAAGATAATAAGTACTCACATTTTTTTAAAGAGTTTTTATTTTGTATTTTTAATAAGTGTTTTATGGACACTTGTTAATAATTTTAATTTTTTTTCGTTACATAACATTTTCCAATTTATAAAGTTACGTGAAAGAAAATTAGGGAAGTAATAGTATAAAATAGGCTTAAATAAGCTTTTCATCCAAGCAAAATTTTCAGTTTTTGCTTTTCGTCCCTACAAAAAAAGTTGTGGTAAATTCCAAACTTTTTAAGCGTTTGTCTTTCAGTGCTTTTAACTTTGACTATTAACTGCTGACATGGCAAACGGAGAGTCATGTTACCCTTCTAAAACAATTAATGTCAATTAGAAATATGGTTAGATAAGTAATGTGTTAATCATTAATAGCGTTATTTTAGTAAAGTTACTCTACTTCTTATGATATTTATTGCATTTCTTAATCTCCGTGAAACAACCTTAAACGACTGTCATTTTGAAACGGATGGAGTAGCTCAGTTGATGAGTACATAACAACATGTGCGCGTGTGTATCCGCGTTCCATCCCGATAATGGTAACCTTGGGAAGATACCAAAAAAACTTGTATTTAACTATTTTAATATCATTTATATATTAATACATTAATATCATTGGTTTGAATAATATTTTAAATTAAAATAAAATTCAAATAAAGTAAAAAAAAAGGTTTAACAATTGTGGGGCCCGCGTTTTTTATGATTCCATTAATGATAGTAGATATTTTAAATTGAGAATAACTTCACTCAAAAATCAAAATAATTTACAAAATAAAATTAGAATAAATTGCACTAATACCCCTTTAAATTTAATGAAATAGTACTCATACCCTATATTTAATGTCAAAATAAGCGTTTTTATACTCAATTGTCTCATGTAGTCAAATGTATTTAATGTATTTATTGCACTCAACCATAATGTCACATGTATTTAATGTCCTTACGTTTTTCCTATTTTGCTTTCGCACATCTTTGAAAAATCAAAATAAGCATTTAAACGCCAATTCCGTTTATGTGAATTTGCATAAGGTTTGTTTATGGGCCAGAAGGGGTTAGGGAGGAGATATGCTAAGAATATGAATCAATCATTTGCTTATGGAAGGGGAGAGTCTTCATGCGGTTGAAGGATCTTGTTGTGCTAAATTGAGTCTTGAGATCAAATGTTATCCAAATTGAATGATGTCTTATTAGATGTTATTAAAAATTTTGATTAATTCTTTATTTGTGATAAATAATGTCACTAATGTACATAATTAATCATTTAAATTAGATAGAAATTAGATCAAAATTAGACTTCGAGACACAATTTTCACATTTAAATTTTGTGAGGATCAAAATTGCTCAATTGAAATTGTGACCAAAGTCACACAATTAGTAAACTATAAGAACGGAAAGTATAATTAAGCTAAATTAACCAAAAAAAGTTAACAATGACTTTTGAAAGGAATATTATATTAGCATTTGTTAGTGAGCTTCAATGGACCCGTTTGTTTACACTTTTATTACAACTAAAAAGCTTTTTGGAGAAAGCAAGAATTTCTTATGGTTAAATTTGAAATCATTACAAATAATAGACTTTTTGCTCTATTTTAACTTATAACCAAACGGGCTCACTGTGGAGTGCAATTTTCAATATGATGAAGCACAATGTAACATCCCAAAAATCTCTAAGAGACTTAGGACTTAAGGGATATAGTTGCAAAATTACAAAAAAAAGAAGAAAAGGGATCAATCACAAGTAGAGAGGTCAAAAGAGGGACTAAAAGGGCTTGTATATTCAAATATGAACAGCTATATTCGAATATGCATGATCTATATTCGAATATGGATGAGTCATATTCGAATATGGACTGTGTATATTCGAATATGAACAATGATATTCGAATATGGACTTCTCATATTCGAATATGCATGTGTCATATTCAAATATGAGGTCTGATATTCGAATATGGAAAGTTGATATTTAAATATGGAAGTATGGAATTGAGTTCAAAAGCTTCATATTCGAATATATATATATTCTATAAATAGGGGTGCTTCACCCTCAAAACTCACCATTTCCCTCTCCCCCACTCTACACTCTCTCAATTCCAAAGATCCTTCACTAAACCTCTGCAACGAATCAATAAACACTACACAACTCTTCCGTCTTAGAGTTTCTTCTCACTAGCCTCTTCTTCACTAAGGCTCCAAGAGTGAGATTCCTACTTAGAGACAGCGAGTGCGGAAGAAGGAAGTGGAGATCGGGATTGGAGTTTGAAAGGGAAATAGATTCTGGAATATTTGAGGTAACCTTAAAAATGCCAAATTTAGGGCACTATGGAATATTAGGAACGTGTGATTAGGGACTAAAGACAACGTGTTAGAAATTGGTTGATTTAGGATTATGTGTATGTTTTATGTTGCCTGATATGTCTGTATGATGCTATGTTGATCAAATGTGCAAATAGATGATGCATGTTTAGAAATTGTGAATGATGTGAGAATGACTAAATGTATGTAACAAACAAGGGATTCTACATTATAATATGATAAAATTGAGAATAGGACTCTAGATAGATTTTCAAACTGTTTTAGAAGTATAAGTCCAGAGTTAGTATCAAATTGAATATGTATTCGAATATGGAAGTTCAAATAGATATTCGAGCATGACACTTATGACATATAATATTCAAACATAGGATATTTGTGTTCGAATATTGTGCTATTGGAACTCTTGTTTAATTAATTATGATATGAATATGAATGTGTGATGCATGAGTATAGATACCAAATTTTATCCGGTCAGTGATAATTTCAATTGGTCAAAATTTTGATTAATTAATTAGTTTTCTTAATTGATTAATTAAATATAATTGATTAAATAGAGATTGTGATAAGGCTCCTTGTATATAACTAACTGAGTGTTAACTGATAAGATGATAAAGTACTAATCAAAAAATAGTTTTCAAATAAAAGATAAAGTCAGTTTTCAAATACAAATGATAAAATAAAGATAACAAAATAGCTTATCAGAAAGGGAAAATAGGTCCAACTCACACTCTATAAATAGAGGTACAAACACGGGGGAAAAGCACCAATTATCATCCAGAATCAGAAAAAACGAGAGAGAAATACTAAAAAGAGCCTAGAGATTCTAGGTTGGTCATTGGAGAAAAGCAATCACGCTAGAAAAAAGGGATCACAAGTATATGACCCGCTCTAGTAATTAATGTAATTAATTTGTTTGCGAGTAAAAGTAAAAAAAAACAAAAATTAAAATAATCACTCACACACACTTTCTCCCTTACGTTTCTTCACTGCTTCTTTCCTTTTTCCTACCTCTCTCTTTCCCTCACATTACTTCTTCCTTTTCCTTCTTCTCCAACACACACGCACAACAGCCCACACACGCACAACATGCACACACGCACCCTATTTTTTGTATTGTGCTGTACTTTTGGGCTTTGGCCCAATTTTGAAAATAATTTATTTTTAATATGACTTATTAACTTTGGATCCGATTGAGTTGCGAATGCTTCCTTCGGAGTCCAATTAGGTTTACTGAGTGGCCTTGTGCTACTTTAAACCTAGATTTTGGGTTCACTGAGTTTACTGAGTAGCCTTGTGTTAACTTGGACCTTTTCTTGGGTTAACTTGGATGTTTTCTTGTGTTAACTTGGACCATTTTTTAAAAAAATAAAATAAAATCATTGAGAACTACATGGCTTTGATTGAGGATACGTAGAGCGGGAACCGACTTTTTTCCTATCTTGCAAATAGATAAAAATTAGATAAATAATTTTTATGGGGTGATATCAAATATTTTTTAAATTTAATAAATATGCACAATTAATTAGAAGGTAACCGCTTATTTAGCGGACGCTGTAGGGTCCTAACACCTTCCCTACGTGTAATCGACTCCCGAATCCTTTTTTTTTTTTCGTAGATTTTCATCTATGTTTTTTTTGAGGTTTCCTTAGGTAAATCTCAGTGGCGAATTTATCGCCGGCTCTGCCGCGACCCAGGTTGCGACAGATGGCGACTCCCAAGGCGACTTTTAAGAGTCAAGCCTAACGTAGTTAATTGTGCATTTTTTTAACCTTTTTAATATTTATTTCATCCCCTCATCTCTCTATTCTTGTAGAGACTTGTATATATCTTGTTTGTTTTGCAGGTGGGTTTTGTGATGGAAAATGATCTAAACTTCACGCACTACCTCACACACGTTTTGGACTCTATACCCGAGCTCGTGCTACCATAGGATTAGAAGGGGGCTAGGCGGATGTCACTGAGGGGCCTTGTGCTCACTTGGCAGTCGTTTAGTCTCCACTCAGATTGTAACAGTGACATATAGTCATATTGAGAGGGTTATCCCTAGTTAAGGCTATACATGAAGTGTGACCTTATCTTACTAAAAGAACAATCTGGGGACTTTTAGGGGATTAGATCCATCCTTAAAACTTTCACTAATAAAGAGACCTAGTGGCCTTCCAAATTAAGGGTTTTCCCTTAGAAATCTCTCGCCTTAGGATCTTACCTGAATACAGGACACATGGGGCATACCTCTCACCCATCTCCTTCCCGCATATTTTAAAATTATATCATGTCATTTCATGCATCTTGTTTGACCATACATCTTTTTTGACCATGCATCTCTCGTGTGACCATGCATCTTGTGTGACCATGCATCTCGTGTGCCCATGCATCTCGTATGCCCATGCATCCATGCATCTCGTATGCCCATGCATCCATGCATCTCATATGCCCATGCATCCATGCATCTCGTATGATTGTGCATATCTGTTCCATGCACCTTAATGCATCTCGTATTGTCTATGCATGTTCATGCACCTCATGTAGACATATTTCCATGCACATTCATGCGTTTTGTATATACATGCACGCACATTAGTTGTATTCATGCTCATATATGCTTATTAGAAAGTTTCTTAGGTAGAAAGATTGTCTCACATAATCACGGACAACGTGTTTCCTCGGCATCCATATCAGATACACGAAGTAGCTAAGGCTATGGAACACCTAGAGAAGCAGAACGAGGAACTGAGGGGTGATATTGATATGCTGAGGAGCTAGATGAATCCAATCTTGGAAAAACTGAGTGAACTGGGACAAAAAGAGAAAGAAGGGACCTCTCAAAGAAACACAGCAGAAACCTGCTCTCAAGGGATGTCGTTCATGCTGACCTACCCTTTTGTGCCTCTTACTTACCAAGTCCCTCCACAGCACACGAACAAATCACCAGAAATCCAATGGCCGCCATATGGGCTTCCACCTAACTATACACCCCAAGTAATTCAAGATCAACCGAATGGGGAGTCCTCTCGGACCCAAGAGAATCAGATTGTTGATCCTAACCCCCTCTTTAGATTTATCCCAGATAATCCTCAAAATAATAGCCAAAAAAATCCTCAAACAAATCAATATACTATTCTTCCAACTAAGCCTGCTAATCCGTTCTTTAACACTTGGATGGGCTTTTTTTCTTCTTCCAAATCCAATTTGCTATTGATCACATCTGGTTTGTTACCTCCATCATCAAGAAACACATATTTCAAATGGGAAGGTAAAAGCTTAATTTCTTTCTGGCTTTGCTTGCTCTATTTTCTTAGACATTGGTAACTCCTCCACTTGGACCTCTTTGCTTTTCAATTCTTTCGTGGCGTCAAGATGTTTTCAATTTCTTTTTCTTCCTCTTCATTGAATTCACCATAGGCATCTATTAATGCTTTTTCCAAAGTGCTTGCTTTACTTAATCGTTTCAACTCGATGGAGCAAAGTTCATCAATGACATCCATCCTAAAACATTGTTGTTTGTCTTTAGGATGTTGTAGAGCTTCAGATACATTGAACTTCACTTCATCATCTTGGACTCTCACTTTTAGATTCCCATCATCAACATCAATAATCACCCGGACAGTTTTTATGAATGGTCTTCCCAAAATTAGGGGCACTTCTCTGTCTTCTTCCATATCGATGATTACGAAATCAACAGGGAATACAAATTTTTCTACCTTTACTAACACATCTTTAGCTACACCATAAGGGAAATTCAAAGATTTGTTAGCTAGTTGTAGAGTCATTCGTGTTGGCTTGATTTCCAAATCCCCAATTCTTTTCAACATGGATAAGGGCATCGAGTTTATGTTTTCCCCTAAGTCTGGGAGAGCCTTTCCCACAGGTAATGCACCTATGGTTACCGGAATTGTGAAACTAATGGGATGTTTAGTTTTATGAGGCAATGACTTCTGGATGATTACACTACACCCAGCCTTTAGCTCCACTGTTTCCTCTGAAAACTTCCTCTTCTTTGTTAATAATTCATTCATGAACGTGGCATATTTTGACATATGTTCCATAGCTTCCATGAAAGGATATTGATCTGTAATCTCTGGAAGATATCCAGGAAACATGCATACTACATCTCTTTGTCTTTCTTGGAAGGATTCCTATGATATGGCAAACTTTTTATTTGTAGCACATCATCCTCCTCCTTCTTCTTACTTTCTCTTTTTTCACTCTTTCTTTTCTCTCTTTCTTTTTCTATATACACATTTTTTCTTTATTCTTTTCTACTTCTCCCTCAATCTCACTTTTTACACTCTCATTCTCAATCTTTTCTCCTTCTCTCTCTTTTTCACTAAGCACTTCCTCCTCAACCTCCAAATGGTCACCAACAACTTTACCAATTACCTTACCACTCCTAGTGGTGATTGTCTCGCATTGCTCCCTAGGATTAGTTTGAGTATTGGCTGAGAACTGACCTGATTGTGAATCTCCAATTTTCTTTTTCAGTGTTCCAACCTGAACTTCCAAGTTTATGATTGAAGCCTCAGTGTTTTTCTGATTTGTTAGTGAGGCTTGCATGAATTTCTCCAAAGTGTCTTCTAACTTGGACATTCTTTGTTCAGTTGAAGGTTGATTTTGATTGTGCTGATATGGAGGTTGTCTTTGAGATGGGCCTGTCTGTTGTCTCAAACTATAACCTTGGTTCTAATTACCTCTCCAACCTGCAAAAAATTATTAAAATAAGAATTAAGATTAGAGAAGTTACCCATCCTCGGTTGATTATTCACATATTGCAGTTCTTCTTGATTTTTCTCCAGATAAGAATAGTGCTCATTAGGATGATCTCCACTACAAAAATCACATCTCTGAACTTGGTGAGATTGAAAATTCTTCATTGAATGCATTTGCTGTTGAAGCTTTGACATCTATTTTGTTAATTCTTCGATTTGTTGTGACATCAATTTGTTCTAAGCAAGAATAGCATCAGTAGTGTTCAAGTCTAACATTCGTTTCCTTTGTGCTAACCTCCTATCATGTTGCCTCTGTCTATCTGTGGTAGCAAAAGCATTGATGATTCTAAATGCTCTATCTGGATCAATAGACATCATGGATTCACCAGTTGCTGCATCAAAAATCATCCTAATATCCGGTCTCAAACCATTGCAAAAGGTGTTGAGATGTTCTATTGATATGTTATGGTTTGGACACCTTCTCAATAGAGATTTAAATCTCTCCTAAGCCTCATATAATGATCCATCTTTACCTTGTCTGAAAGTGGCGCTGATGAACTTTGTTGGTGGAAAGAATCTGATCAAGAAGTTTTTCTCCAGATCATCCCAGCTTGTCAAAATTTGATTCGTCTGAGACTTGAGCCAATCTTTTGCTTCCCCCACTAAAGAAAATTGGAAATGTTTCATACATGCAACCTCTTCTTCTCCCTCTTGGAGTCCTAGAGATCCTATCAGTGCATAGAAATCATCAAGGTGATTGTAGGGATCTTCATGATCTTTACCAGTAAACAGATGAGCATTTAAATAGTTCAGCAAAGTTGGATTGATCTCAACTGCTCTTGCTCCTGGTGACACTATACTAGCATGTATCTAGGCCCTTGATATTGTGCAAAATCTCCAAGGGTTCTTCTTCTTGGAGGTTCTTCAACACGATTATGCTCTCTTCCACCATTCCCATTTCCATTACCACCATTTCCAGGATTAGCCATTGCTGCTTGTGAAGATGAGGTTGAAGTTTCCACTTGTTGACTACCTTGCTCCTTTGTTTCTTCTCTTAAATGTTTCATTATTTCTCTTGCCAACTTCACAGGATTTGGACTGTATAACGGCGGATCTTCAGTAGCTTTTCCTCTAGTATTCATAAAAGAGTGAAACTAAAGCAAGGATTAGCAACAAGCAAATAAAGCCGGTGAGTACTGGAATATCGTCCACAAGGAGCAGTTTGGATTATGCTAGCTATAAAAATATAAGTAGGTTGAGCATATATAGACAAAGAAATTGATGTAATTTGTTCATAGAAATTTAGAAAAACAAATGAATATAATGGAAAGCTTGTAAAATGATCTTTAAGCAAATTTTTAGAAAGAGTTGGGATTGAACTTCATTCATCAAATTCTTTAAATTTGTTTGATTCAGGAATATATATATATATCATTGAGTTATGAATCTTGAAGCACACTTACAAATCATTTATAATGATTCCTCAGTTATAAAATCCTAAGATAAGCTGTTAAACATCGATTCCTCAAACATTTAACAACTTTTCCAGCATTAAACTCAACCATATAAGCAATCATCATATCATCATCTATTCCTAGAATAACAACATAACAAGAAATATTAATCAGATCAGATTCTAAATCTCACTTTCCAATAAAACATAGTTTCAGAAACATGAACCTAATGGCCAGTTAGAATCAAGCATTAAGAACAGTCTAATATTACCAAGATCATAAAAAAAACATACATCTATATATATGAATCAAAACAAACACAAGAGTTGAGAAATTACATTCAATTTCCACACAGGGAGATTAGCTGCTCATGGCAACCGTACAACGTTCAAACGAAGAGGATTCCTCACTCTCCTCCACTGTCTCTCTATACTTTCTCGCTCTAGAATTCTAGAAATTACAAAAAAGATACAAAAGTCATGGTTGAAACACCCTTTTATACTGTCCAAGGTCAAGCTATTTTTGCTGCAGCGAAGTAAAAAACTTTAGCTTGAAGAAAGGTATTTTTGCTACAGCGAAATACATTCGTTGCAACGAATTTGTGGCGGCAAAAAGTCATCCATAACAGAGGAATTTTTGCTGCAGTGAATTCAAAGCAGATCCATTTTCCCTTTAAATTTTCGCTACAATGAATGAAGCCTTGATTTCACCCTTGGATTTCTGTCTTATTTTCGCTGCAGCGAAAGAATTTAGCTGCAGCAAAAATAGAAAACTACAATTCTCTTCATTTTTCTTCCAAAACTTGTTCTAGACTTCAACTTCCTCGATATTGCTTTCTTCTTCCTTCTTCTTAACCTTCAAAAACACCATACAAGGGATTAAAAGTCTTATTTTTAATAAATAAACCCTATTAATTATAAAAAATCATAAAGATTCTCATTTGGAAGGAGTTTTGATTCAATTTGACACATTTTCACATCAAAAAGTGCATCAACAAATATCAAAATATACTTATAAATCAAACTTATCACTACTACATAATTTAAAATTATTCTGCAACAAAATAATACTTCTCCTACTATTTTGATTAGTTTGCTTTGGTAATTGAGATGCTAAAACCAATAGAACCGGTCAAACAACACTCTAAAAAAGACATCGCTTTGAAGGATTTTAACAGTAAAATTAAGATTGGTAAGAGTGCCTCGCATATTAGTTGTGTGTCTTTTGGTTATTGTCCTAGGGATACTGTTTCTCACGAATGGTTTCAAAGAAAAGGAAAAAGGGCAGTTTTATGGTTAAGAAGTGGAAGGCTAGAAATAGAAAGAGGGGAGGGAAGGCGTGAAATCTAGGGCAGTTTTAGTTAGAACCTTTGGTGACTTGTAAACATATTAGCTTCTGAGTATTTTTCGTTGTTATGTTAGTTTACATTAGTGCTTTTGTCGCTATTATTTATTGTCCCTAATCTTCTTGTGATTTTATATATTCTATAGGAAAAGGAGTTGATTCAATTGAAATGCAAGGAGAAGCTTAGAGGCAGCTCAAGGGTCTGGGAGGCCTAAAGCAAACTTAAGAATAAGGCCCTTTTATTTACTAATAAAATAGTTTATTAAATTCATCATTAAATGTTATTTGTAGGATCAATAAAAAACTATAACAATCACTTATAATATTTTAATTAAAATTTATTTTCAAACATGATTTTAGGATTCCTTTTTTATTAGAGGTATATTAGTACTAAATTTTTTTTTTTGAGGCCTTTTATTTTTTGATGCCTAAAGCCCTTGCTTGGGCTGCTTGGGCCTTAAGCCAACCCTGGAGAAGCTCAAAGGTGGATTTTATGTTGATTCAGAGGCTAAACTCTTGTTTTTTATTCGCATTTGTGGGTATGTCTTTTTTTGTTTATTTGTTTATGAATTTTCACATGTTTTAAGATATTCGGGTTTGTTCTAATACAATAGGCTTGATTATTCAGTATCAATGCCATGGAACCTGAGCTGCGGGTCATGAATGATCATGATAACAATCAATGGAATTCTTTCAACATATCCTTACTCTAATATAAATTGGTTTTGCAAGCATGAGAATCTCTATTTTTGTGCTTGTGCTCATTAAAAGTTGAGAGCCTAGGCTTTTCTCCTTCTCTCGGCTAAACTGTTATTTTCAACCCATCACAAACTAATTTACCATGTTTTTATATTGCACTGTGTAGTTGGTAACATGAATAGATTTAAATTTATAGTTCTTGACAGCAAACTGTCCCTGGTATTTTATTGATTTTTTTAGTATAACTCTAGAAACAAGTCTTCATTCAAGAGTCCATATACAAGTCTTCTTTTCCATCTCTTATTTTTCATTCGCATTTGTGGGTATGTCTTTTTTTGTTTATTTGTTTATGTATTTTCACATGTTTTAACATATTCGTGTTTACTCTAATACAATTGGCTTGATTATTCAGTATCAATGCCGTGCACCCTGAGCTGCGGGTCATGAATGATCATCATAACAATCAATGGAATTCTTTCAACATATCCTTACACTAATATAAATTGGTTTTGCAGGCATGAGAATCTCTATTTTTGTGCTTGTGCTCATTAAAAGTTGAAAGCCTAGGTTTTTCTCCTTCTCTCGGCTAAACTGTTATTTTCAACCCATCACATACTAATTTACCATGTTTTTATATTGCACTGTGTAGTTTGTAACATGAATAGATGTAAATTTCTAGTTCTTGACAACAAACTGTCCTTGGTATTTTATTTATTTTTTTAGTATAACTCTAGAAACAAGTCTTCATTCAAGAGTCCATATACAAGAGACAATTTGTAGCTTTGACATAGTTTCTTTTCCATCTCTTGTTTGTTAACATGCTTGTCGATGATTGAAAATATGCATATTCTGATTGAGAATCGAGTATTTGTGGATGAAGTTAATCTTCATAGAATGTTTCATGCCTGTTTAATATTAGATGATTTGTTTTCTTCTCATCTACCTCCATATGAAAGTTTTTACAATATCTTCCATGCCTGATATAGTGAAAATCACGATCATGAATTCATGAATCATGGTACGCATTTAGTAATACTAATTTAGATGTTGCATAACCCCAATACTTATGTGAAACTCCTTGATTACTATTGCTAAAAAAGCGTGTTTTTTGGGTTTGAATGTTTGAATCATAAAAAAAGAATGTAATTCTTGACCTTCTCCTCACTCACTAAGCAAACATAGTCACTAATAAATCCATTTTGATGACATATATGTGTAATAATGGATGAGGTTATATATATAGAGGAAGGGCGCATGATATATTATATTTACATATGATGACTAAAGTACAATAATATAAAGTGTATGACACTAGCTAATAATAAGGCTAACTGATCTAGGTATTGTTTAGTCTTATTCTAGGGCTTTAAATGCATGTAATGTATTTTTGGCTTATGAGAAAAATGCATGTAGTCTATGATGATTCTTTTTGTTAACTATAAGAAATTATATATATGCACTTGCAGCCTAGGTATTTGAAGTTTAAATATTTAAGCACCACATCATTAGTGATGGTTTATTAGCATCTTTATTCGTAAGACTAACTTGAAACTAAAACTGCTACAGACTCTAATTACCTCATAAGTTATGACCATAGGGAGAAAAAAATGATTAGAAAAGAGTGGCAATACGTCTGAAGACTGATTATCCCAAAAACAAAAGTCTAATGTTGAAATTGAGTAAAAATAATTGAAATTTGAAAATAACATAAGATGAGGGACAAGATTGAATCCATCATTTGTAAATTCGTAGCCATCTAAATTGGGTACACAATGAAAGGAGTCTCACTTTGATTTAATATGATAGGAAGCTCTGGAACTTTTTTACTAATTAGTTAAGAATGGCAGGTTAATATTAGATGGTTTAATAATGCATGTTTTTGGCACTTATAACTAGAAAGGTAAGCTTTAATGCTATGCTTTCGTTCTCTTCTTTTCCAATTTATACCAATAATATTATGTCTTTGGTTCTTTCTTAGTCTCTTATCCCTCTCTTAACCTTGTCACTTTTGTGTTGCAATTGTCGTTGTTGTCAATCATTAGTAGAGAAAATGATAATCCCATAATTTAGCACTGAAATGGAAGCAAAACCAGCAATACGAAATAGGTCAAATGATTGAAAGAAACATCATTAACCACAACGAAAGAATTTCGCAAACATGTTTGGCAAAAAAGGTGTAACAAAACCATAACGGAACCCCGAAACCAATCATACAAACAAAAGCAACAATAAAAATGGTTATTACTACTTTAATGCTTCTCTATTTAGCAAACACACATTGTATTTTTATCTAACTCCTTCACATAGTTAGTTTCACTTTCTGTTAGGTAGTTATTCAGTTACTACTTTTTGTTATTAGTCTCTAGGAATTTTGTTTCTCTCCAACAATGTATATAAACCTTCATCTATCACTAATGAAAACTGAGTTGATCATTTTGTGTAATCATCGCTATGTTGTGTCTGAGCTTCTCCCCTTTCTTTTGCTAATACGGTATTTAATGAACATCAAACTCTTAATCTCCATTGAAGCTTGTACACATAGTGATTGTGTTGATCAACCATGGTGAACACCAGAACCACTTCTGATCTCAACTCCAATTCTACTAATGATTTGAATCCAAATTCCGTCATAGATCACATTGCTAATCCCTCAAATCCTTTTTTTCTCCATCCTAATGAAAATCCTACCCTCGTTCTCGTCCCAAATCTCCTCACCCAAAAGAATTACAACTCGTGAAGTCATCACATGCTTGCTATGCTGGAAACGAAGAACAAGGATAGGTTTATTGATGGATCTTTCCCTTCTCCTCCTCCTACGGACATTCTACGAGAACCATGACGGCGTTGCAATCGCATGGTAATCTCTTTGTTAATGCAATCGATGTCTCCAACGATTGCAGAATCCGTGGTTTACTTTGATACCACAACTGAGATTTGGAAAGATCTCCGCGAAAGATTCTCCCATGGCGACATGTTTCGTATTGCTGACCTCCAAGAGGACCTTCATTCTGCCAAACAAGGTGACAACTCTGTTACTCAATTCTATACGATACTTAAGTTCTTTGGAAAGAAATTGATCAATTTCACACAGTTCTCATATGTAATTGCTCTCTTTCTTGTTCATGTGGTGTTTTAACAAAGATCATGAAAGAAAGAGAAAATGACTGTGTAATTAAGTTCCTTAGAGGATTAAATGAAGAATACTCTCAGGCTAGATCACAAATTAGGATGATGTCTCCTTTGCCTTCCATTACTAAAACCTTTTCACTAATCTTGCAACAAGAACGTGAATTTGGTGTTTCTGTTCCCACACCTGTGACTACTACTCATACTGCTGCTTATAACACTTGCTCTAAGGAATCCACAAAACCTGCAACCTTTAATCGAGGTAATTCATGTTCTTCTAGAGGTTGAGGACACAGCATCAATGGTAGAGGTCGTGGCAACCGCTGCTGTGCTCACTGTGGCCGCAATAATCATACCATTGACACATGTTTTCTGAAACATGGATATCCGGTTGGATACAAGTTCAAGAGCAAGAATGGCTCCACTACACAGAAGGCTTCTGCTAGTTTAGCTGATGCAGACACAGATGCTACCTCCACATCTGCTTCTCTCGAGGATAATTGTACCAAGGATCAATTCACCTTGTCCTAAGAGCAATATCAGAGTATCATGGCACTCCTCCAACAATCCAGTTCCCACTCTATCAATCATGCTCAAAACCTTGTTGTTCATCCATCTGATAATGTACCTCTTTCTACTCGTTGGATTCTTAATAGTGGGGCAACTGATCACATTTGCCCTTCCGCTCTTGTCTTCTCTGCATAAAATTGCACATATTCCTATTAAAATGCCTAACCATACCAATAGTTATGCACATTTTGCTGGCTCTATATGCATTGGTAATTTGTCATTACACAATGTTTTGTATGTTCCTAATTTTTCCGCTTACCTAATCTCTGTTCCGAAACTTGTTTCTCATGAAAATTTCTTAGTAGTATTCTATTTAACAGACTACTCAATATTGCAAAAAACACCATTGAAAAATATTGGAGCAGCTAAGAAATCCCATGGTCTATTCTATTTGTTGGATTTGGAGCACACACAATTCTGCTTCTATGGATTCCAGCAATACACAAGTATATGTCTCATATAGTTGTATAAATTCTGCTGCTTGTAATGATTCTGTTTTGTGGCATCTTACACTAGGACATGTATCTCAAACTATATTGAAGCATCTTTCTAAGCAATATGAATACATTCCTGGTTCTTACATTATGTTTTGTGATACCTGTCATTTATCTAAACAGAAACGACTTCCCTATAATCTTAGAAACTCTAATTCTTCAAAATTATTTGAATTAATACAAATTGATATATGGGAACCTCTTTCTATTTCTTCCTTTGAAGGGCATAGATATTTTCTTACTATAGTTAATGATTTCAGCAGATTCACATGGACACATCTCTTGAATCAAAAATCTAATGTTGAACCCATATTGCCCAACTTTGTTATTCTTATTGAAAATCAATTTAACACTACTCTAAAGAGGATAAGATCTGACAATGGAAAAGAATTTCTTCTTTGAGATTTTTACAATTCAAAAAGCAGCTTTCATGAAACCTCATGTGTTGAATGCCCCCAACAAAATGGCATTGCTGAAAGAAAGCATCAACACATATTAAACATTGCTCGATCTATCCTTTTTCAATCACATCTTTCTAAACAATTTTGGGGTTATGCCATCATGCAAGCTGTTCATATCATGAATAGACTACCTTCTCCTATGCTTTCTCAAAAATCTCGTTATGAACTTGTGTTCAATTCAAAACCTGATTTACAAGAACTTAAAGTCTTTGGTTGTCTTGCCTATGCAAGCACTTTAACTAATAGTCATTCTAAACTTGACCCAAGGGCTTTAAAATGCATATTAGTTGGTTTTCAATCAGGCACAAAGGGCTATATTCTATATGATCTTCTTACTTGTCATTTTCTCATTTCAAGAAATGTGATTTTTCATGAAAATATATTTCCATTAGTTTCTGATTCACAAACTGCTAATACTGATAAACTTGTTTTTGATACTCAAATATATTTCTATGATCAACCTTCAACTAATAATGCTTCATCCTTTGATCTGAATAATACAGCAGAAGTTAGTCAACCTGTTTCTACTTCCATCAATGAAACGCCTAATGCTTTGGTTCCACATAAATCTACTTGTGAATTGCTTGAATCCTCTGAGGCTTCTAACACATCCAAGAGATTCAGAAAGGCTCCTAGATACTTAGATCAATATTAATGTGGTAATGCTGCTTTTGTTCATTCTGTATCTTCTACTCTATATCAAATAGAAATATTTGTAAATCTTACCAAATGCAGTACTAATCATACATCCTTCTGTTTCTCGCAGAACGAACGGTAGGTGAAGGTGGAAGAATTGTGCTTAGGGAAGAAGCCATAGTAGTTGCTGAATTCATCAGGGTCATATTAATAGAGATACAAAAAAGGATCTCCAGAGAAGAATTTGGGATCAATGATAAAAGATGATTACAAGAAGTACTTTGCCTAGTATTTAGAGAAGAATGTCTAACAAACTAACTACCATACTTCCTAATTTTGTAACACCCCCCTTAAGCTAGAGAGTATACTCAACACTTCTAGCTTGGAACTAACAACACAAGTACATGAAAAATAAAGGAAAATACAATCCTAGAATGCAAGAATTGAACTACTGAAATTTCCAAGAAAATTTTCGTGTTGGAAGTGTAAACAACTTGGGAGTATCAGATAGAGCAGCACGCAACATGATTAACTCTAACCATTATCTGCAAATATCTTTCCCTTCACATTTGAAAGCATGTACCACATGGGCCACCATACCATCAAGGAATGTATGTTTTGCTGCCAGATTATGTATGATGCCATTGCTACAAGGATTAATATAACTGAAACCAAAGCAGTAAGCATAATTACAACTAAAGTGTACCGAATATATCCACCAAGTGACGTAGTGTTGTGATCTAACCTGACGAGGATGTAGGACAGACAAGATGCTCTTCTGGATAAGCAGAGGGCAATGTGAATAACGTATAGGCCTAAGCTCCGGCGACGGTGGTGTGCACCTGCAAGGACTCTAACGCTCAAGTCAGTGAGTGTATTAGGGTTTTAGTGTCTGATAGAATACTTACGTACCTTGCATGGTGCATTAATGCTAGTATTTATAGAGTGAGGTATGTGAGCTAAGTGTGGTTCGTAATGGGCCAAGATCTGCGCTTGGGCCCAAACCTCATTACATGGGCCTTAATCATAGGTCGTGCTAAACTTACCGGGATGATACCGGGCTGGGTGATGGCTGCTTGACCCGGCATGCATGCGTACATCCGGGATACTGTTAATCTGGTCCACAACAGTTGCCCCCCAAGTCGTCAAGCTTTTCATGGGAAAAGTTGGCGAGTTCATTTGTCATGCCGGGTGGATGTTAGATGGTGCTTCTGGTAATGTCACGAGATAACAATTGTTTTTCTTTTTGGGCGCGTGTGTTTTACGCGCTCCATTTTGGGCATAGTGCGCGATGATTAGCGTGGTCTTGGGCCCCACGTCCATTAAGGTGATGTGACGGTTTTTACTTTATTTCTTTTCACCCGTTACATTTTCACCTTTTCCTTTGTTCAAGTTTTCACTCTTCACTTTTGCGCTTCGTGCCTCTTCATTCCCTGTGATAGAAAGCTCTGAAACCTTTCTTCTTCTTCTTTCAGGTATTGCTTCTACTCTTCATCAATTTGTGCTTTTGTATGATTCTTCCCTGATTCTTGGATTATTCTGTTGCATCCTCCCCGTTCTTTAGGGTTTAGTTATTGTTTCTGGGTTTCTTCCTGTTGAATATGGCCGATAATGTTATCGTGTTGACGAGTGATTCTTCTTCGGAATCAAATGATACTAAACTTCTTAAGAGTTTTGCGAGGGGGCTTCAAAAACATTGGTCTTCTAATGAGCCAAACCCTTGTCCAGGTACGCCCTCCATAGCCAACCCTGATTACTGTGAATCTTCCTGTTTTTGGTTTTATCCTTTGTATTCACGACGAGTGGAGAGTGGTGAATCAGTTACCCAAAGTGTGAGTGGGTCGTTTAACACTTTAAACCTAGAGCCTTCTGCTCTTCCTCTTGCATCAGCCCACCTTCCTGATGAATACAGTTCCGATAGTTCTATTCCTGTCGAGCAAGATTCAGATCGTCGTGCTCCTGTTAATCTTCCTCCAGTAGAGGATGAAGTTGAGTCTTCCCATCCTGGGGATCCTTTAGATGACAGGGAATCTATATCGTCATCTATGACACATTCCTTAGACTCTGAGTCCGACCCGACGTATGCTCCCTCTTCTCATAGTCATTCATCCCCGGGATCTGATGCTACTTTATCTTGTCATGTAGATATGGAACCTGCTCAAGGCAACATTCCTATCCCGGTAGTTTCTGGTGCTCCGGGATCTTCCACAAGCGTACCGGGTCCATCGGATACCGGTGGTTTAGAAGTGGCTGTACGAGGGACAGGCGAACCCAGTACCTCTCAGCCTCGAATTGAATGTCCCCCTGATTTCCTGGAATTGAAAAACATTTGGGGAATTTTGTGGGTTCCCTGGGATTTCATTCGGGAGGAATGCTCGGTAAAGGATAACGCTCGACTTAGGAAAGTGGAAAAGCGTTGGAGAAAATGTTTCCATTACGGGCCTAACACTCCCGGGACTGATACCAAGGCTGATCCTTCTGCTAATCATAGGTTGGTCATCCCAGGTAAGAAGGAGAGAATCTGCACGCTGGCATCTGAAGGTGAAGGTTCCTATATTATGATGCTGGAATCTTTGTGGCATCAGCTTAAGATTAGGTTTCTTTTCTCCGACCTTCAGATTGAAGTTTTGCACAACCTTCACCTTGCTCCTACCCAGCTTCATCCTAACGGTTGGGGATTCCTCCAGACCTTTAAGGTCTTTTGCTAAGCTAGAGGCTGGCACTGCTCCTAGGCCTTGTTCCTATATATTTTTTGTCCTTACCGTGGCATGAAGAAGAATTGGGTGTCCCTCCGTCATCGTTCCGGGATACCCTAATTATTCCCTGTAACGCCCCAATTTATACTAAGCGGAGTGAGCTATTCAATTAAAGTTATTAAGGCTAATTCATCATACTCGTATCGAGAGGTTAAATTTCGAGTAAAATTTTTCGAAACTTAATAGTTGTATATTCGAAACGGTAATGAGACCTAGTCGAATGAAAGTTTAGATTTGGTAACTAACACACATACGATAAGCTAATATAACATAGATATATTAATTAGTCAGATAACAAAACATAAATTACCGGGAATCCTAGACGACATGACAAAAAAAATACTTTACCACTCGAAGAGTAGAAGATGTCGCACATAGGAAATGCACTGATCAAATATTACAGCCATCCAAAATGTCTTAACGAAAATATAACTAAATAAAGGACGCTGCACTCTCCATCCCAATATCTTCACTCGGATCACTCTCAGGAGAGCTCTCCCTAGGCGAGTCGAAGAACCAACCCTGGCCACCAGAGTACTGCTCCACAAGAAACGGAGTGAAATAAGAAGGATGAGAAGCGGGTCGGAACGCTGCGGGTACAGGCATGAGACCAGGGGGTGTCCGAATAACCAACGTCAAAGTCGCTCCAATGTAAGTGGACCGGAGCATCGGTAGTGACGGATGAGATATCCAGAAGGATACTTCTCCTACAAAAGTGGACGTCCCACGAGATACATCATGCTCCCAGTAGCCAAATTCAATCAGACAGTTGATTTCCAAGAGGGTCTCTCGAGCCGCCATCTATTGTATTGCGTAATAGATATATACATAGACAGATAAATACAACACAAAACAGAGGAGTGAGATACAGCAAAGTTTGGTAGAAGTAGAGTCAGAATATTTAGATTTTTAAACAGAAAATCTATAATAGCTTACAATTGATATTCTCACTCGTAACATCACACAACATGCACATTCAAGGGTACCATAATGCATAAGACTCCAAAAAAAAACGACATCATCGCTAGCGACTCTTTCTATTAAGGAGGTGACTGGGAGTCATACTTCGTTCGTACAAGTCCATGTACCTCATACTCTCCACCGATCCAGAATATACTTAGAGACGTGTCGAGGTAACCGAGCTTTTTCAGTGAGTAGCCCGACATCGGGGAGCTACCACCGAGTCCCCTAGGCATCTCACACTCTGGTTAAAGCCCCCAAAGGCCAAAACCCACTCCCTAGAGTATAACGTTATTGTGCCAACGCACCACTTTTACCTTTTATTCCTCCTTAATAGAAGTTTTCGAAAATACTATTTTCAAAACATACAATTTCAAGGTGTTTTAGTACTTTTAAGCATAGTTTATCACAAGGATTCATCCAGGTTCACATCCCATCCATACAACTAGGCTCAAACAACATTTTGCAAGAAAGATTGCTAATCACACCACCTTGTCAAATCCTTTACCACATATTTCAGTTTAATTCTCAAAAACAAACCAATTATCATGGTATTCATATAATACCCCTAATAGGGAGAATACACCTTTAAAAGTCATATATTAAATTTTCACATTTTCTATATTCTTCTTTTGGCACTTAGGCCTTTATTAACTTCTACTATTAACACCATTGTTTGAAATTTACTTTAGTCCTTCTAGACATGTTATCATTTAAACCATATCCAAAAATTATAGGAATTTATAAATAAGTCCAAAACAATCATTTAGCCTTGAAAACATCATTAACATCTTAAAAATGATTTATTTGGTATTAAAAGCTCATAAATTTCGAATATTCAAAAGTTGAAGGAAAAGTGGTTTTTCCTTTGTTTCAGTGACTCTTCAGCATGTTGTCCTTTCTTTAAAAGGGGTAAAATAAATATTAAACGATTTTATTTGGTCTCCAATTAATTTATACAGTTACTTCACAGTGTTAGGGTCAAAACAGAATTTTTCCAGAATTTTTAAAAATACTTAAGATGGCCAGAAAAATCCTTCTTTCAAACTGTACAGGATCTGGCAGTAGCTAGTCTAAAAAGTATAATAAATTCATACATGCCCAGAAAAATATGAGTTTTTGATATGATATAGTAGATATATCAACAAACAACATATAAAGTTTTCAAGAATTTTTGGGTAGTAATACAGTGCGAAATATTTTCTCAAGGTTACAACTTTTTCCAGCAAAACAGAAAACTACAGTAACAGGATCTTCATCTTTAACGATTTTTATAAAATCACTCAGTTACTAAACATTTATGAAACCTACCCAGAAATGATCCACTTTGAGTCAAGTTTTTCATAAAAATTTTCCTAAGTTAAATCTGTTTCCCAAATGGTGCAGAAAAACCAAAACGTTCTGACTGTTCCAGAAATGACCTTGTGTCACTCAAAAATCCATATAAAATCAAACACAAGATCAAAAATTACAAATCATACCAATCTGGAAAGCTAACACATAGATCTATCATCATACAAATTTTCGTACGCATCTAAATAGAAGAAGAGCTTTAATGATACGCACAAAGTAACTCCAGTAGCATGAACTCACCAGACAGAATAGAGCAATAATGTTTCAAGAATCAAAATAAGGTCTTAACATCATCCAAAAATTATGAAACTTTACCAGTAGTTAAACACATCTTAAAATGATTTTTAAGCATGGAGCTGAATTATCCAATGATCAATTCCCAAAATATGGGCTCTAAATCAACAGGCATAAGACAGAACCAGCTTTGAAAGTTAATAAATGAAGAGGGTCTAGGGCCAACCCTCACCCAAATATCCAACTAAATTCTACACTAAGCTATTCTCACTTCCCCTTACCAAGGTTATCTTCAAGGATTAAAGGGGTTGATGAAGGGTAGAGCTTCCAAAGTTATCACTACAAGCAACACCAATTTTGGACTCAAGAAAATTTTAGAGAGAAAGGAGAAGAGAAGCTTGTGCTTTGGTGTGTTTGGAAGTGAAGTAGAGTCCCCTATTTATAGAGGAAGTGGGCTGAGTTTTTTGAGGGGTCTTGGAGTGTTTGGAGAGCTTTGTTGAATAGTTGAGGGGTACATGAAGGCATGGTGTGAATAGTATGGAGTGTTTGGAATAACTGGTATATTTCGATCGTTATGCGTGCACTATAAAATTAAAAACGCAACGAAAAATTCTAGAATTAAAATATATCATTCTCCAATATTTTCTAATCATATAATAGGAATCGAAATATTTTTCTAGCGGAATAATTTCCTATTTAGTAATTAATTAGCAAAATTGAGAGTGTTACATTCACTCCTTATGAAGAGTCTTTCAAGGCCTATAGGGAATTTTTTGTTAAAGTTATCCCTCGGACCAAGGATTGCACTCCCTTCTGGATGGGAGAAAATAAGCAGCTCTTGTTCCCGCTTTACTAGACAGAGGAGCATTATAAGAGGTCTCTGTCTTTGAAGGAATTGGAAATCGGCTTCCTGGAAGAAGAAGATCAACAAACCTTCAAGAACCTGTGTGCCTTTGTTGAGCAAGGAGGGATACCCATCCATTGTAAAGATGTGATAGGGGTATCTCGTCGTGATCGGGCGGCATGCTTATGTAGGAAATTATCCTTCATTGTATGTTGTCGTTATTTTTCTTTGCCATTGATTGTTTTGCCCTGATTGACAAGTGTATTCTTTCTCCTGCAGCCGAGATCATGGCCAATTATGCCATCCGCTCCCAAAAAAGAGATGCCAAAGGTAAAGGAAAGGTTGGTACTTCAGGTCCACCTCCTGCCCCTATTCCGGTTCCTACTACTATCCCGGTTGCTTCCGCCGGGATTAGTATCTCAACTGCGGCTCCTGTTGGGCCTGTAGCTTCCTCCAGAGGAGCTTCTCCTGCTAAGAGGTCCGTACCTCCATCTTCCGGGACTGAGGTGGCTACCGTGAACCTAAAGCATCATCGTGCGACTAAGTCCGGTATGCTTTCACAGCCAGGTTTCTTAATCGTATGAGAATCATGTGTTACCTTCTTATGTTATTTAGTTCGATTTGTAGGTGACCAACCTGGAGGTGTCCAAGGGGCTTCAACTAGGATGAACCCAGTGCTGATGAAGCCCTTCTCTACTCCTTCTTCTGCCTGGGAGGGATTCCAATCTCCCTTGATTAAGTTCCAACACGAGGACTTTTTCACGAAGGGTGGAGTTGCTGCCGTGAAGGTATGTGTTATTTGTCATTTGAATTTTTGTGATGATTGATCCTAGTAGACGTGTGTTTAATTTCTTTATGTTGTTTTTGTCTTTGTAGGAGCAAGCCAAGTCCTTTATGGGCTGGACGACCATGAGCATGGCTATGCTTCAACATGTTCATGACCAGGCCGAGGACATGGGCCAGGCTGCTTCTTTGAGGGCCCAGCTTCGGGATCTCCGGGATGACATGGAGTTGAAGGAGGCCTTGATTACTAGTGTGAAGGAGTTAGAGTCCCGAGCTGAGAAGGAACTTGCTTCCTTGAAGGAAGAGCTCTCTCGTACCAAGGAAGAGCTATCCGAAGAGAAGGGGAAGGCTGCTGGCTTAGGTGCCGAGAATTTGAAGCTGAAAGATGAGGTTTCTCATCTGAAGGCTAAGGTGGAGGAAGATGGTTCTGCTCTTAGTCTTCTTCGGTCCGAGCTCCTGGGATCAGCTTCAAAGCTTCATGAGACTCAGGTTGAGCTTCGGGAAACTCAAGAGAAGTTGGAGGAGGCTTACCAGGACATAGACACTACGGTGGATGATTCCTACCGGGATTGTGTGAAGACTCTCTTGTTCTTGAATCCCGGGATCGAGTTGAACACCCGTGGTCTTTGTAAATATCACGGTGTGAAGGATGGGATGCTCATGGACTTCCATGATCCTCATAATTTCGTGCCTCTTGATCCCGCTGATCCTAGACTTGAGTCATTCGACTGCAGCACTCCTCCTCCGACAGATCCAGTTCAAGAACCCGAAGATGCTGGAAGGGCTGAATGATTTATTTTTCCTTTTTCTTTGCTTTTGTTCTATTTTCTTCTTGTAACTCTTAATAGACAGATAGTGTTGAATGTAAGCCTTATTGTGTATGGTTTTTGCTTACTTCTCTTCTGTGTTTTTCTTGCTTTATTTTGATGCATTCTTTGTGTCGCTGAGGCTTAACCATAGAGGTGCCTCTTGTGATCTTGTTGATATGGAATTTTTTCATATTGTTTTAATTGTTAGGGTACATCCATGATGGCGCCCTTTTAGCTCCTCGATAGGAGGGAAAGTAGTTTGTACTTTCTCTATGTTTTGGTTGAAGTGTGACCTTAATGGTACTTCATATTTCTTGTGGCCAGGGTTAACCCATGAAGGGCCCCTTTTGAGTCTGTAGCAGAGATTTACCCGAGATGGTATCTCCACTCATTGTTGGTCTTGTGTGTATGTCGGCGTCGCGTGTTGGCGACATATGAACTTTAGAGTAGTTGTACTGGTTGTGTATTCTTCTGGTCTGTTTGCTGTTGAGAATTGAACTAACTTGTTCGTGCAAGAGTGAATAAAAATACTGCTTTATTGATAACATGAAGCAAATAACAAATGGGGGCCTCATTAAAACCTCTAGCAGTAAAACCCTCCTTAGGAATAAAACTTGCTACAGGAAAAATAGTGCCCCTTTATTACAAAGAATGTAAATTATATAACTTAACTATAGTAGCGCCTTAACTCTGTGACATTAAGCGTTCTTGGAATCTCTTTGCCTTTGAGAGTCTCTAGATGGTATGCTCCATTGGCTGCAACAGTCTTGACCCGGAATGGGCCTTCCCAGTTTGCTCGGAGCTTCCCGTCTTTGGCATTTCGGTTTCCAATGCTAGCTCTTCTTAAGACTAAGTCGCCAGGTTGGAAACTTCTCGGAACAACTCTTCAGTTGTATCTCTGAGCCACTTGTTGCTTCCGGGATAACTCTTTGATTCTGGAAGCTACTCAGATCTCTTCTATCATGTCGGAATCTTCTCTGAGTAGCTGCTCGTTCTCTTGTGTGGGGTACATGACCCTCCAAGATGGAAGTCCAATTTCTACCGAGACTACGGCATCTGAGCTATATACCATTCGAAATGGAGTTTCTCCGGTAGTGCTGTAAGGGGTCGTTCTATAACTCCAATGTACTTGGTAAAGGTCTTCCACCCAGTTAGCTCCAGCTTTCTCGAATCTCTTTTTCAAGCCATTAAGTATAACTTTGTTGGCGGATTCTGCCTGTCCATTAGACTGTGGATGCTCCACACTAGCAAAATACTGTTTAATGCGGAGTCCTGCTAGCATTTCTCGGAAATCTTTGTCGGTAAATTATGTCCCGTTGTCACAGATCACTTCTGCCGGGATGCCGAACCGGCATATTATTTGCCGAAATACAAAATTCTGAGCTTTAACTGATGCTATGCTAGCTAATGGTTCCAGTTCAATCCATTTAGTGTAATAATCAACAGCAACAATAAGATGTTTGAACTGACCTGTGGTTGGTGTGAAAGGTCCCAGGAGGTCCAAGCCCCAAGTGTGGAAGGGCCAAGGGGTGGAAATGTTGTGCAAATCTTCTGTCGGGATGTTGGACAGTGGACTATGCTCTTGGCACATTTGACATTTCTTCACATGTTCGGCTGCATCTTTGTTCATGGTTGGCCAGAAGTATCCATCTCGCAAGGATTTCCTTGCCAATGACTTGCCACCAATGTGGTGACCGCAACTTCCTTCGTGTACTTCAGTGAGGACATACCAAGTTTCGGATGGTCCAATGCATTTGAGTAGGGGAGTTGACAGTCCCCTTCTGAACAACTGTCCTTCTATCACGGTGTACTGGGATGCCTTTTGCACCAACCGCTTTGCTTCTCGGGCATCTCCTGGGATGGAACCTTTGGTGATATACTCTACTATTGGGGTCCTCCAATCTCCATTTTCAACCTGCAAAATAGCACAAGGAAAAGGGAGGACTTCTTCTACCACTGACTTCAAAGTTGAAGATGATTTGGTGCTGGCTAACTTTGAAAGCAGGTATGCACGACTGTTTTCTTCTCTAGGAATGTGCTTGATCTCGAATTCAGAGAGGCCATGTAGACTTTCCTTAACTTAAGCCAGGTATCTTTGTAACAACGATTCTCTTGCCTGGTATTCCCCTTTTATCTAGGATACCACTAACTGGGAATCTGAACATAAGGTGATCGCGGTTGCCTCAAGCTCCTTTGCCGCTCGTATCCCAGCTAAACAAGCTTCATATTCTGCTTAGTTATTGGAGGTTGGGAATTCAAACTTCAAAGAATATTCCACCGTTACCCCTTCATCGTTCTCGATCAGTATGCCGGTGCCATCTCCCTTTGGGTTTGAGGACCCATCTACATAGATGGTCCACGATCCTTTTGGTTCTTCTCCGGGATGTGTCATCTCGGCTACAAAATTTGCCAAGGTTTGTGCCTTGACCACCTGGCGTGGTTCGTATTGTGATAGTTCTATCGCCCAGGTCAT
Organism: Cyamopsis tetragonoloba; assembly: GCA_037177725.1. Classification (NCBI taxonomy): domain Eukaryota; kingdom Viridiplantae; phylum Streptophyta; class Magnoliopsida; order Fabales; family Fabaceae; genus Cyamopsis; species Cyamopsis tetragonoloba. The sequence continues at coordinate 31,687,018 of CM074125.1, read as the reverse complement.
CATTCTTCCTACCAAGTCAGGTTTATGTAAGATTTGTCTAATGGGTTGATTAGTTCTTACCGTGATGGGATGACACTGGAAGTACGGCCTCAACCACCGAGATGCCAATAGCAATGTATAGACGACTTTTTCTAGCCGCTGGTAGTTCAATTCTGACCCCTGTAAGGCTTTAGAGACGAAGTATATCAGACTTTGGCTCCGGGATTCCTCCTTTACTAAGGTCGCGCTGATTGCTTCATTAGTGACAGCTTAGTAAAGGTACAAGGTCTGCCCAGGATCTGGACGGGATAGGACTGGTGGAGCTGACGAAGTCTTTTTAAGCTCTTGGAAGGCTTCTTCACATTCTGCGTTCCATTGAAACTCCTCTTTGCGCCGTAAGGTCCTGAAAAACGGAAGACATTTCCTAGCTGAGGCTGGGAGGAATCTCGTCAAGGCAGCAATCCTTCCAGTCAGCTGTTGGACCTCTTTGATGGTTCTAGGACTCTGCATATTCAACACAGCACTGCGTAGCTATTGGAATGTTTCATGTAAATCAACCACCGGGTCTTTGTCTTCCGGAGTCTTTACTATCATATCGTCAATATAGACTTCAAGGATCTTGCCAATCAGTTCTTTAAAAACTTGGCTCATAATCCGTTGGTACGTTTCTCCGGCATTCTTTAAACCGAACGGCATCATCATGTAACAGTAAACACCCATGTCGGTTATGAATGTCGTTTTCTCTTGATCTTCAGGGTGCATTGGGATTTGGTTGTAGCCAGAGTAGGCATCCATGAAGGATAGATACTTGTAAACTACAGAGTTATCAACAAGTTTATCGATACAAGGAAAGGGAATGGGTCTTTGGGGCATGCTTTGTTCAGATCTGTATAATCTGTGCACATTCTCCATTTCCCGTTAGCCTTTTTCACCATTACCACATTGGAGAGCCAATCTGCATATCGTATTTCTCGGATGAAACCTGCATCCAACAACTCCTTCACTTGTTTCTCTATGGCCGCTTGTCTTTCTGGACCCATTTTTCTTTTCTTCTGGGCTACCGAGACACATCCCGGTTTTAAAGACAAGCGATGGCATATAAATTCTGGGTCTACTCCAGGCATGTCGGAAGAAACCCAAGCAAACAGGTCTTTATTCATTTTCAACAATTCGATGAGTCACTCTTTGATCATGGGAGGCAGGTTTGCCCCTATCTTGACAGTCTGATCCTCTTTAAGTCCTATCTGGACCAAGATCTAGTCTCCGTCTGGTTGAGGTCGTTGATACTCGAAATCTGCTCTGGGATCTAGGTTAGTCATCATGACCCCTGCATCCCGTATCAAATCACGTCTTTCCATCTTCTGCTTTCCTTTCTCCTCCGCCTTTACTGGCTGGATAGATGGTGCTTTTGTGATTTTAAGGCTTTCTTGGTAACATTTTCTTGCATCACTGCTTTTTCCATGGACAGTTACTACTGACCCGTCTTCTCTGGGAAAGTTCATGGCTAAATCGATGGTAGAGACTATGGCGCCAAGGCTGTTCATAGTTGGCAGCCCAATGATTGTATTGTAGGCTGAAGGGCAATCCACCACTATAAACCTGGCCGGGATTGTTTTGGTACTTGGCTTTTTGCCAAAACTCACCTTGAGGTCAACGTATCCTTTGGGGATAAGTGTGTCTTTAGTAAAGTCAATTAGACTGCCCTTGTGAGGGATTAAATCCTTGGACCCCAATCCCATTTTATCAAAAAGGCTCCAGAACATAATGTCTGCTGAACTTCCTTGATCAATAAATATTCGATGGACTTCGGAACCGTTCAAATTGGCTGCTATGACCAATGGTTCATTATCCTGGATGTGTTCTTCTAGGAAATCTGCATCTGAGAAAGATAGAACTGGGTTAGCTATAGCAGATACCTGGGAACAAGAACCCCGTGCATCTCGGGTCCTCTTCTTATCTTGAAGACCCTTTACGCTGGCTCCTCCAGCTATGACTTGGATTACCCCCAAGGGGGGGATTCCTGAGTTCCTCTCCGGCTCCGGGATCGATGCCGGACTTCTGTTCGTTGATCTCAGTTCCTAGGGGGAGATCTTGGTGTCTGCATCTGAGGAGATGGACTTCGGCGGCGATCCTGTCATTCTGGGGAGGTCCGAGCATAATTTCTCAACCTACCTTATCGGATCAACTTTTCAATTGCATCCCATAGTTGGATGCATTCGTTGGTGGAATGCCCACGATCCCAGTGGTACTCACAGTACTTATTCTTGTGCTTCCCGACCATTTTCAACGGTGGTTGTCGTTCTCTCAGCTCAGAGTGCATCACTTCTTTCAAAACTGAAGCTGGCGGGATTGTCAGCGGAGTGTAATTATTAAAGAGTCCCTTGCGCTTCTTGGGAGACCTATCCCGAGGTTTCTCATCCTTACCTCGAGATTGGTTTGGAGGAGTGGTTTTCGCTTTGTCCTCCTTCTTGGGAGCCTGGGTCTTCTCCCATTCTTCTATTCTGATCCATTTTTCAGCCCTTACCTTTAGATCATCCATGGAGGTAGGCTTATCTCCTGCCAGGTTCTTGGCAAAAGCTCCTGGTTTCAAACCTCTCACAGAAATATAACACTAGGTTAGGCTCAACATTCCTAACTTCTAACACTTCGTTATTAAAGCGTGTTATATAATCTTGTAGAGATTCATCTTATCTCCTGCCAGGTTCGTGGCAAAAGCTCCTGGTTTAACAGTTTACTACTTGTGAAGTGAAGAATGAACTTATCTTTGAGAGCTTTCCAATTACTAATGGACTGTGGCAGAAGGTCTGAAAACCAACAACTTGCAGCCTCAGATAGCGTGAGGGGGAAAGCACGGCATACAATGGCCTCATTTACTCCTTGAAAGTACATGGCCCTTTCAAAGGTGCTGACATGCAAGGTGAGATCCTTGGTCCCATCATACTCCTTCAATTTCTTTGCAAACTGGAATCCATGAGGAAGAGCATGGGACATGATCTAGGGCGTGAAGGGATTATCAATGTACCCGAAATCCGGGACATTCTCTACCATGTGCTCCTGGTTGCCGGCAGGTTGTCCGGCTTGCTAGCCTCCAGGGGGGACAGGTGGCGAGTTGGCCCCCTCAACTCGGGATTGGTGCGGGGCCCCTTCATGTCGGCGACTTGCCCGTACCTGCAACTGCCTTTCCTGATTTTTAGGCGCTTCCTCCTTATCCCCTTCAAGTGCGAATTTTTGTTGCTGCTTCTCTGCATTATTGTGATCTTTTTCCACATCCTTAGGGTTTGCCTGAGTATGCCTCTCAGCCCTTTCCTCCTCTGGGTCATCCTCAACAACAACTTGCTTGCCTTTTCGTTGTTGTTCTTTGAGGTCTGCAATCTCTTTAGCCTGTGTCTGCACTAGCTGTTGCAGCTTACGAAGTTCTTCTTCGATATCAAAGTGCTGGGATGCCCTTGCTTGGTTTGATGCACCAGCTTGCTGTCCTGCTCCTTGGTTCTGAACACTTGGATCGTTGTAATCCCTATTCCTGGTAGAGCCAACCATTGTTGACGGTGGACAGAAACGAGACTTTTGTTGCGTTTCCCACAGTCGGCGCCAATGTTGTGATCTAACCTAACGAGGATGTAGGACAGACAAGATGGTCTTCTGGATCAGCAGAGGGCAATGTGAATAACGTCTAGGCCTGAGCTCCGGTGGCAGCGGTGTGCACCTCAAGGACTCCGATGCTCAAGTCAGTGAGTGTATTGCGGTTTTAGTGTCTGATAGAATACTTATGTACCTTGCATGGTGCATTAATGATAGTATTTTTAGAGTGAGGTATGTGACCTAAGTGTGGTTCGTATTGGGCCAAGATCTGCGCCTGGCCCAAACCTCATTACATGGGCCTTAATCATAGGTCGCGCCAAACTTACCGGGCTGGGTGATGACTGCTTGACCCGGCATGCATGCGTACATCTGGGATACTGTTATTCTGGTCCACAACACGTAGAAGCAAAACCATAGGGTGCAATCCGAGACACAGTGCCAAAATTCTTCTTCAAATTGAAATAGTAATTCCCTTTGTCTACTAGCTCAAATTGAGTAGAACACATCACGTGCTTATGCAAACTCCATGTAGCAAACTCCACCTCTTCTAACAAGCACATTATGTGACACACAAACATATTATCATACAAAGAATTAGATAGCCAGTAGGTATCCCACAAAAATTCCTTCCATACAAAGAAATGGCAATAAGCAACCACAACAGACCAAAAAATCAGATTTCCTTTAGATATTTTGTCAAAGAACTTCAAAACATCATCAAGCTTCTTGTAATCACACCTAACTTTGTCATAGTTTGTAATGACATGTCAAGCCAAACCACCACTACCAATAAACAAGATAACTTGTCCCAAAAAGGAACCAACAAACCAAATATCTCTCTACCCACTAACAAAAGTAACCAGTTGCAAAGAAGCATACAGTCCAAAGCCTAGACCAAAGTATACTACATTTCCCGCACATGTGACCATAAATCCACAAGAAAACTAAGTAATGAAGAACAACTATTGATAAACACTATTAATCACTTTTAATGCTGAAATCATCCTAGTAAAGTCCATATATGTAATGATAGATGTTGTACTCTATTGTGGCTTTTCATCAAAAAGCTTGTAAGCGTCAACAATGATGCACATAGTGCTATCACACAATCTCAGAAACACATGCCAAATTCCAACACTTATTTGAGACATATTAGCAATGAGCTCATATACCTCTGGTAGCACTATCATACTTGAAAGGTGATTTGGTGATGCTTCAATTACACACGGAGGAGGATCGTTTGTGTGCTTGTCCTTCAAAAGGTGCTTATGCACTACAACATAATGGTGCAGAAAATGAGAATTGGATGTCGAATTCTACTGAAAAACAGGTTCTACAAGCTTCCTAGACAGTTTGCTTCGTTGTAACATTTCGGCAAACAAGTTGAAGGCATTATTTTTGAGTTTAGAACAGAAATCTTCTCTAAGACAATTTAGCAAACAGGTTGTGAGCACCCTGTTTGGAAGAGTTGTTGTTGAGAACCATGACATATCCTTCACGTGGACATCTATGGGAGCGTCCTCTTCAAGCTTTGTGAACATAATTACAGAATGAACAAGGTTCGAAACCGTAAGACTGCGATTAGGGGTTGTTTGCACCGTGAGCTGATTGATTTAATGAATTGGTCCTTCAAGAACATCAGAGTTGCAATCGGAAGGGAAAGTTAAACAATCTGAACCCTAAGCTTGCGATTGAGGGCCAATCAAAGTGGAATTGATCCGATTAGCATTTCACTGTTGAAGAACGAACATGAATCTTGAGGAGAATTGCCATCTTTTGGATCGATTGGCTTAGGAAAGGTGAACGAAGCAACACCAATAGAACCGAACACAATGTGTTCTGGATTTTCCGCCATGGAAACTTCAACATCGTCCACGATTTTTGCATCTCCAATCGCGGTTGATTCCTGCATCTCAGCAAGATGCTTTTGCGATTTCTGCATCGAACACTTCTTCTTCTCGAATTTTAGGCTTCGATGGTTGAGACTCTTGTCGATTCTTTCAAGCCTCCTCAGTCGTGCCTTCATAGTGGAATCATAAGGATCATCGCAATCCTCAGAGGAGTGCTCTGATACCATCTTACGAAAGTAGCAGAACGAACGGTAGGTGAAGGTGGAAGAATTGTGCTTAGGAAAGAAGCCATAGTAGTTGCTGAATTCATCACGGTCGTTATAATAGAGATACCAAAAAGGATCTCCAGAGAAGAATTTGGGATCAAATCTCATATTGATAAAATGATAAAAGATGATTACAAGAAGTACTTAGCCTAGTATTTATAGGAGAATGTCTAACAAACTAACTACCATGCTTCCTAATTCTGTAACAAAATGCAGTACTAATTATACATCCTTTTGTTTCTCTTTGTCTTTAAATCCTGAGCCAACTTTTTTCAAAGAAGCCAACAAACTTCAATGTTGGAGACTTCCCATGGAATCTGAGCTTGCTGCTTTGCACAAGAATGACACTTGGTCACTGGTACAACTTTCTAAAGGGAAAAAGGTTGTAGGCTGCCGTTGGGTCTACAAAGTTAAACTTAAAGCTGATGGCACTATCGAACGTTACAAGGCAAGACTCGTTGTCAAAGGCTTCACACAAACCGAGGGCCTTGACTTCTTCGAGACATACTCACCAGTTGCAAAGATAACTACGGTTAGATTGCTCCTCACCCTTTTAGCTGCCAACAATTGGTATTTGCATCAATTAGACAAAGATAACTCATTTCTCCATGGCAATCTACACGAAGAAGTATACATGAGAGCACCACAAGGTTAAAAACTCCCTCGGCCCAATCTAGTATCCAAGTTAAAGAAATCTCTTTATGGCTTGAAACAAGCCAGGGGACAATGGAATCAGAAATTAACTTCTGCTTTGTGTTCCTTTGGATATCAGCAAAGAACTTCAGATGACTCCTTGTTTGTTAAACATCATGGTGTCTCTTTCACAGCCCTGCTTGTGTACGTGGATGATGTTATATTAACAGGTAATGACTTGAAGGTGATAACTAGTGTCAAGCTATTTCTGGATTCTCGTTTCCACATTAATAAAGGACTTGGGATAATTGAAGTGTTTTCTCATTTTTAAGATTGCTTGATCCTCCAAAGGAACTCTCTTAAATCAAAGAAAATATTGATTGGAGCTCCTTGATGAGTTTGGGTTACTTGGGTGTAAACATGCACCTACACCTATTGATCTCTCAAACAAGCTAACTATTGAGGGAGGGGAATTACTCAATAATATTACTACCTTTCGAAGACTCATTGGACGGCTCATTTATTTGACAAACACTAGACCAGAAGTGAGTTTTGTTGTTCATCACTTAAGCAAATATGTGTCTCAGCCTCGGCAATTTCAGTGCCAACAATTTCAATGTTCAAGCATTTTTTGATTCTCATTGGGCCACATGCCCAAACACTTGAAAATGTATTATGGGCTATTGCTTTTCCCTTGGACCTTCCTTGATTTCTTGGAGATCTAAGAAGTAGTCCACCGTATCAAGATCCTCCTACGAGGCCGAATACAGCGCGTTAGCCTCTTTGGCTTGTGAAATTCAATGGATTAAATATTTGTTGAATGATCTGCGTATTCATGCTGCTACACCCTTCTCTACATTTATTTATAGTCAATCTGCAATAAAGATTGCCAAAAATCCGACATTCCACGAACGGACAAAGCATGTTGAAGTTGACTGTCACTTCATTCGCATCAAGATTCAAGAAGGTCTTATTTGTCTCTTCTACATCCCTTCGCAACACCAGATTGCGGACTCTTTTACAAAGGCTTTGTTTCCTTCTCCTTTCCAGAATGCTATCTCCAAGCTGGGTCTTAAGAGCATTCATGACCCACCTTGAGGGAGGGTAATAGGATTGATACTTTAATGCTTCTCTATTTATCAAATACACATTGTAATTTTATCTAACTCCTTCACAAGGTTAATTTCACTTTCTGTTAGGTAGTTATTTAGTTACTACTTTTTGTTATTAGTCTCTAGGAATTATGTTTCCTCTCCAATAATGTATATAAACCTTCATCTATCAGTAATGAAAACTGAGTTGATCATTTTCTGTAATCACCGCTATGTTGTGTCCGAGCTTCTTCCCTTTCTATTGCTAATATATTACTGTTAAAATCATATAAAAGAGAAAACTGGAAACCATAAATTTAATTCAGGGAATAGAACGAGGACATTCTATGAACCACTGTATCAATCTCAAGCACATTATGCTGCACAAAGTTACCTAAGAATTTTGGAACTGATGCGAGCAGATTGAAGAACACGAACAAGTTGGAAGAACGAAATTGAAGCTTCAAGGAGTTTATGGAGCCACGCCTCCCCGGAAGATGGGTTTGGTACAAGTTGCTGGTTTGAAGATGATATTAAATTAAGGACAAAAATGAGAAAATTATATATGCTTGCTGTTGTGAAAATAATGAAATAGGAGAAATATGTGAGAGAAAGGAGAAAATGTAATTTAGTGAAGTGTCGAATACAATAGGTGAGTACTCTATTTATAAGCATAATCTAGGCTCACTGACAAAGATAGTGCTAACAAACTAATAGATAACTCCGTTAAGAGATATGAACATCCACTAGATAAATATTCATAACACTCCCCCTTGGATGTTCGTTTCTTCTTTTAGATGTGTCTCATTAAAACCTTACTAAGAAAACGCAGTGGGACAAAACCCTAGTGAATGAAAAAGAGTACACAATCTTTTGATACACATGAGATGTTGCCTCATTAAAAACCTTGCCAGGAAAACCCAATGGGACAAAACCATAGCTAAGGGAAAAAGAGTGCAGCGCATATTAACTCCCCCTCAACACAATATTCTTCAAAACTTCTTGAGCTGAATAATAATTCAATTTACAAGATCTTCATGTTATTTTACAAATAGTACGAGACCCTAACATGGTGTAATTGTTGTCTTCATCTCTTGAGCCTTGGAAGCTAGATCGTTGCTGGCAAAAAATTTCTAGTGTTAACTCATACACACTTCGCTAGGAAAAACTTCAATAGAAAAAACCTAGCCATAACAATAATTCATACTCCCCATGAATTATACAAGATTTCTAATTTCATACCAAATGATTTCAAGTGTCCTCATTGCTGCCATGTTAAAAACCTTCCCACGTAAAACCCTATGGGAGAATAACCTAAACAAATGAAAAAAGAGTGTACTAGCTCCTCCAAAACCTTTGTTAGTAAAACCTCTCGGGAAAAACCTCCACAAAGGAAAAAGGAGAACATATATCATATCTTCAATGACTTAGCATCTAGGATACATATGAGTTATAAGCTCTTCAGGAGGTAATTGCTTTCACCTTTTAGAATATTATGTGCTAAGTCAACAAGTAAGGACATCATAAATGATACTTGCATAAAATGATCCTTTGTAATACATAGGATGTAAGACTATGTTATAGAATGTCACCTGGTGCTTTAGGACCATTGAAGTCTCATCAATAACTTGTAATCATCTCATTACTCTTTAAAACTCAAACTCTAGGTTGAGCTACCATCATTGCAATCAAGAATAATATCAATTTTGCATTTACTCCTTAGCATTTGATCAAGTCATATCTTTTGTAATGAAACATTTCTCAAACATATTAATAGACATCGCTTTGGTCTATTGACAATGTAAACTTCAGATAATAAGTCATAGAGGTTCATACTCAAATGTTGAAGAACTTTTCTATGATCTCGTGTGCCACCGTATGCTTATCGAAGCACATGTGGTCATTATCAAACAATTATACATTTTCTTAAATATTTCAAGTGAAACACATGTTTGAATCAATTACCTTTAAGGTAACACCTTGAATATATGCATTGTGCATGCAATATGACAAATTACAATAATAAATAACCAGGGTGAAATTATATATCAAACATATAATAAAAATGAAATGCATGACTTAATTTTCTAGTGAGCGCGCTAAAGTAATTATATTATATGAAGTCAATAGTTTGAACTTCAAGTTCACAAAACTTGGACTGCAGGTCCATAGGCCCTTTTATATCATTATTTGATCGATCATAAGACGGACTTACATGGAAAATATATGATCCCCTTTTACTTATCCATCACTTTTTGCATATGCGTATCGGTTCCACTCAAAACTCATCATTGTCTTCGGCCGCTATCTGATATCTGAATATTTCTCATGAGGTACCTTTTATTTCAAACATAGGTCATCTATTTTGATTCATATATCTATGCCTCTTCAAAGGGCATATTATAACTTATTAATTCGTATATGTCTTTAAATTTCCAACTACAATGCTTGTCATAGCATTTCATTCATGAATTATTTTACATTGGGACCAATATTAACAAAGTTCGCTGCTAAAAATATATTATACTTAAATGTATAACTTTATTTTCAAAATTGGCAAGCTCTAAAATACTATGACATCAGATCATATATCTAAATACTCAAACTTTTAATATAGGTGTGGGATGAAACTGGTATCCTTTGATGGGATAAATTAAATTATCTAATTTTATTCCTCCTACCTCTACTAAAAGGAATTTATTAGTTTATCATCTCCTTGCAACTTCTTGTTCATTTCTTATAATCTATTATGAACTTATGGTTCATATGGGATCAAAGTAAGCATTATACATATGCTTATTTTTTTACTTAGGTGTTTTTTTAGCTTCCACCTATTCTCCTCCCCCTAAGCTGGAAAAACTTTAATAAAGGGGCTCTTTTTATAATAAAATCATATCCAGCTAAAACTTTAACCAGTCATAATATTGCTAAGGAGTTTACATCATTAAGTTTATTTTAGAGACATGTAACTCTTCGAGGAGTACAAATCAAACACAATTGGTTTTATTAGTGCTCATCCATTTCGCGATCGTCTATGAAATCGAATATCAAAACCTAATGTATCATATAAGTGAACTTCAGGTCATTTAGTATCACTATACAAACTATTTCATGCAATAATACATTGGTATAATATGTAGCATTCAACAAACACAATATTGTTTGGTCAAAGCGGTATTTGTAACCACTTATTCTCTTCACTTCTGCAAAAGCGGTCACAGCCGTTTATTCTCTTCGCTTCGGCGAAAGCGGTCATAGCTGTTATTTCTCTTCCCTTTAGCGAAAGTGGTATTAATATATTCTTGCATATAATATAAGATCCAAATAACTTAATGAGGCATGAGCACAATACTTTATTTATTTTCGTTGATGAGAAACTTCTAGTTCTCAATAACGGGTTATTTTGACCCGGATGGCCTTAATAAATTTTCACAATCAACTCCTAATTAACAACATCTCAAATCTCAATATGATCACTTTGGATTATTAGTGTATATAATTCTGGCTAGATATAAAATGTGACATAAACTAATGTCACATACCCAATGGCAAGACGATCAACATATTTCACATGGAGAATAGTTGTGCTCTGCATAAGCATATTAATGTTTAATAAATCTATCTCAAGGACAAAGCTATACAAACTTTCATGATATGATATACGATCTTTCTCGTTTTATACATATAAACATATAAAATACTTGATATTCATTTCAGCAAATATGTTTGAAACTCAGTTGCTATAAAACTTGTCAGAATGTACTATCAAGAGGTAATCATGTATAAGCTCTACTGAAGCCTTTAATTATCTTAATTCTAAAGATATGCTCTACTCAAGCTTTCAATATATTGGCTGTGCTGGAGCTTTCTCATGAGTTTTAGACTATACGTTAAATATCTAATTTGAATCTCTTATAGCCTACAAAAATTCTCACCCTTTAATCCAAAACTATAATGTAACAATAAGTGATTGTTAATTTCAAACTTTGTTAACCTCACGTAAGTCAATATTCAAGATAACCTAGATGAATGATGTGACAAGAAAACATTATCTTGCTTCTTTACTATAAAGAAAAGAACTTGCTCTTATGGAGCTTTGATTAATGTCATAGTATGTACTCTTCAGGATTATCCATTTAGCAAATTAAATGCACTTTGTTTCAATAAATTTCGGGTTAAATATATTTGGATTCCGTGGGACTTTTGGCCCAATAAAACTATGAATTAGGGTCAAAAAATAATTTTACATGTTCAATTTAAGTCAATAAAACATCAATGCCAAGTATTAACATAATGCATACTCTTGTAAAGAAAACAATATGACGATAGTGAGAAGCTTACTAGCAAATATAAAACTTAATACTCTTATATTTTCTATTATGATTTAATTATGATATAATCATAATTTAAATATTTATATTTCTTTAGTCTAAAAAATCAATTGAAAATTTTTCAATGTCTATTTATTTAATATAAAATATGCTACGTAAAAATTTCTTATACACAATGACCATCAAAATATCACAATTCAACGGGAATACTTAGGAATAATCAAATGACAATGTGTATATAGCTTCTATGCATACTAAGAATTCTCTTAAACTTAATTCTTCAAAAAATTAAAACACAATTATTTATATTCAATAATCATATAAAAAATTAATTAATTTTATATTATCTATAACAATTATTTTTATTAAAAAAAATCTTCGAGAATTTGTCAAATTATAATATATGTTCATTGCATATATATTCACGAAATCCTTCATAGGAATTATCTTTATGGTCCATTCTTAAATAAAATATCATTTAGCGATTGCACATTATAATCGTATGAACTGCATAATGTGATGGAATTGGTTTCTAGGAAAGAGTGGTGGCGTCCCAACGGATACTCTTAATAAGAAAGTCTTTCCGTAGCCAGAACCTTTTCGAAAGGGACATTCATACAGTGCACACTTCGCCATGTGAATGGCAGAATGAACTATTTTTTTTAATTACAATCCCAGATTAATCGCAATTTAAAATTCTAATTCAAAATAATATATCATCCAAACTTTTGATAAAAGCTTCACGATATAGATTTTTAAAAATATGCATCATCACCTTTTAACCTTTAATAAATTAGTCTATAGTGGATAAATGATAATGCTGATGGATTAATTAGAATTAAAAAACTAAGTCTATCTTTAAATAGGCTTTCTATTATTCCTTTTTCATCTATATCTCTTTAACGTTTAATTTTATGATTGATGGTATATGAATGCTCATATAGTCGTTTGATCTTCAAAAAAAATTAAAACAATACTATATTATGGGTTTCAAATTTTTTTTCTGATTATATAATTATTAAAAATCATACATTGAAATATTTAATGTGCAAAAAAAAATAGCATTACCAAATACCAACCTTATAAAATTTCCTTGATGCCAAGCTGTAAACGAGTAATGTAAACTAGTAATTTAACAATTGAACTCAAACATTAGTTAATTAATCAATTGAACACCAGATGTATATCAATTTAACCTATAGAATTCAAATTTAGCGAAAAGCTATAAATCCAATCCAATAAAAAAGGAATGGATTAATAAGATAAAATACTAACTTTACGTGAATTTCCGAATAGAGTTTTTTTTTTTAAAAAATAAAATTCACAATTATTTGTAAAGAAAATAACATTTTAAATGTGATAATATCATTGAGATAACTCTTAAACACTAAAAAAACAGATAGAATTTCTCCAATTCTATATTTATAGAGTAATTTAAATTATCAAAACTAATTAATCACCAAACACTATATCTAAAAAAACAAATTAAAAATATAACAAATCAAGAATATATATATATATATATATATATATATATATATATATATATTTATTGTTCACTCACACCTCCCGGGTCCCGACGGCGGTGGTATTCCGGTGCCTGAACCCTAATAAGAACTATGGTGTTTACCGTAAGCATGGTTACCAATGAGAGCCTTATGGCTATTTATACATATCATACTCGTGATGCCTAATGTCTAGGTTCATTCTAATTTAGGAAAATTGTGATCTGTTGATAATTGATACGACTTTTGATTCGGATCCTCTAATTGATTCCTATCTTTGTTTCCCCTGATTTGCCTGGTCTGCCTATATGATAAGTCGACTGTTGGGATTGATTCGTGGCTAGTAGTCTTGAGGTCAGCTTGGCCGGGGTGAGATCTGGATGGTCCACCAGCCCCGCAAGCCTTGAAGCCTTGGCCGGGAGTTGTGACTTAGTGTTAAGAACACCAAACATGGAAAACTCGCGAAAAAATGCGAAGGTTCATATAGGATTTATGACGAGGTAGGAAAAGGAGCGTACAAATTACAAGAGCTAGGAGGACAAAATATTCGCAACACTTGGAACGCCACGCATTTGAAGTTCTTTTATTTTTCAACAAGTCAAGAATATTAAAAAATCCTAACCAGTCTGGCTAATTTAATCCCCGGTTGGGACTTAGGCAAGTTCAACAAGTCAAGATTATTAAAAAGTCCTAACCAGCCTGGCTAATTTAATCCCCGGTTGGGACTTAGGCAAATTTAACTAATCAAAATTATTAAAAAGTCCTAACCCAGCTAATTTAATCCCTGGCTGGGACTTAGGAAAATTCAACGAATCAAGATATTAAAAAGTCTTAACCAGCCCGACTAATTTAATCCCCGGTTGGGACTTAGCCAAATTCAACCAATGAAGATATTAAAAAGTATAACCATCCCGGCTAATTCAATCCCCGCCTGGGACTTAGGCAAATTCAACCAATTAATGCAGGAAATACGATCGAGAAAAGGAATTATCAAAAACAAAAAAAAACGATCTCATTAAGAAAACACTTGATTTACATTAGGCATGGGCATTCCCCTGATTTACAAATGGCTCGCAGGGTACTAACTGGCCATCCCTCACCTCTAATTGAGGGGACAAATTTCGACACATCCAACCCTGGAGCTATGATCTTAACATGCTCTAAGGCTAAAACAAATCTAGCATCATAAGCATCCTTGACCTTCATTTGCAAACTAGCCACCTCACCCCGAAGTCGGCCAGACTCAGTGGTTTGGTTATCTTGGTCCTCCTTCTTCCCCTCTAGTTGCGACACCGCTTCATTGTACAGCGCCTTCACGGCCTCAAGGTTCTGAACACTGTCTTGCAGTTTTTTCTCCAGGTCAGCTAGCTCAGCAGCCTCGTTAGCTCGAATGCCCTCTACCTCCTCCAGCTGTTTCTTCGCCAAATCACGTTCTTGGCGGATCCTTTCCGAAGCAGTCTTCCTCCTACTGCTCTTCTTCTGTAAGGAATGATAGTCACTCAAGAGCCGCTCATAACCCTTAGTGGCCTCCTCCTTCTCCCAAAGCAACCTCGCAGCGTCACGACTATGAGCTGCCATCCGACGCCAGCATTGATGTGTCAAAAATGCCAATTGCAGACAGTGGCGCTCAGAGGCCCTCATCAGAGCATCATCTTCGAGTTCATTCCCCGTTTTCACATCGCGAGCATAAGAAAATGATTCTTGGATAAAATCTCCGATGTCAAGATCAGCATCCCATAAGGTATGCGGTTCCTGAGTTTCGTCTTCAGACTCCTCTTCTACCTGAGGTTTCTTGATACAGCTCGGGCTCCCTTGCTCCATTGGCCTTTTTCTTTTCCTCCGAGTCTCGAGGGACTCACCATGGAGCGTCCCACCAACTCCATCTTCAGTTGAACCTAGCATCCCTTGCACGATGCCCTAACTAGGAGGCTCAAAAACTTTCCCAGCAGGGGGCGAGGCCAATCTAATAACTCCGATTGCTGCTCCCACGGTATCAACTCCCCCTTCGTTGTCTCCCACTCCAACAATATCAGCATTTGTGGACTGAACCTCAGTGGAAGACGCCAACAGCTGAGCTCGCTGCGCTCAAAATCGGGCCACCTCGGCAGTAGAAATCTTCACCAACAGCAAAAGTTAATACGTTAGAAAAATTTGCATAACTATCAATTACAAGAAAAACACCCACCAAAATAGCCTTGCGGAAAGGCAGGGTCATGCTCGTTTCCAATCAACACACGGGAATCTGCTTGGAACTTCTCCAAAAGTTGCACGTCAAACCGATCTAACAGCGATAGCTCGGATAGAGACAACGAAGAAATAGACCACGCATCCCAGCGCCAGTACAATGGAAACCTCTCTTCGCCACTTGCCAAACAAAGGAGATTGTTCTCCTTCATCCCAGCTCGCCCCATCACCCGAACACATCGCCTTTTAAAGTTCTCTTTGGACGAATTGGTAAAAGTTGAAACAAGACGACTTCCAGGTTGATTGTTAATGTAAATCCAACTACAGGAATGATAAGGAATAGCTCGACACCTCTTGGTCACTCCACCCTTGGTCTAAAAGAAATAAAAAAACTTCTCCACCGAAACATCAACCTCCAAATGTTTGCACATAATTTGGAAACCTCGGATAAAGGCCCAACCATTTAGATGAAGCTGAGTTGGGGCGACCTGAACAGCACTTAGCAACTGCATCTCAAACGCCGTGAGGGGGAGACATACACCAAGCGTTCGACAAAGCATCTCATAAAAGTAGGTAAATGGCCGCGACCCTTCCACGGCAGCCATGCAAACTCGCTCCCAAGACACACAACTCGTAATCACTATTTGATCGGCGGACTCAGTATCCCAGGCAATTGTTAAACTAGACACCAAGTCGTCAATCTTCTTCTTGGAATCCCAAATAGACGTAGCTGACAAGACATCCAGCTTCACCTAGTGATACTTTGGGACCTCATCAACAATCTGAACGACCATCTTCACCATAACAAAATGAGACCGGACCAAAGAAATAAAAGATAAGAAAAAGAGACTACCTTGGCAAACAAACAAACTCGGACTCGGAGGCAAACATAGGCAGAACCAAAAGATCATTTTCAAGTAAACATAGACAAGAGAAGAATGCTTGCTGTACAAAACACTTAAATAGGCAACGATGTGACCTTTGAGTGCCAAACCCTAATAACGACAGGGCAACTGAAGCGACGTCTGCTTCCCATCCCACACCTCCTCAATACACCCTAAATCACAACCGTTCGTTTATTCAAAAAAAAAAAAAAAGAGTAGAGCAAGAGCGAAAGAAGAATCCAGAAGTTAACAACATAGATAATTTGTATTTCTCATTTATTTATGTTTCAGGTGCTTACATCGAAAAATCCAAAATTACAAGGACGAACAAGAGCAAGAGCGAAAGAAGAATCCAGAAGTTAACAACATAGATAATTTGTATTTCTCATTTGTTTATGTTTTAGGTGCTTACATCGGAAAATCCAAAATTACAAGGACGAACAGTGAGGCACTCATTGAGATCATACAAACAATCCAGAAAGCATAACAAAAACCATATAAAGACCTAACTACATACCCCCTGAGTTGAGAGGAAAAGGAAACAATAACAAGTGTTACTAGACACCTCTTCAAAACAATCTGAGGCAATCGATATCGGGGGAAAACACCCACACCCGTCATAGCAACCTCCACCACGGTCAAAATCATCCATCCTCAACAAACCTACCATCCGACAGAAGACCCGGAATCCGAAAGAGCAAAGAGCATGTATTGTGCTCCAACATCTCGGACCCATATCCAAACAAAAGGCTTGGCAAAGGACGCTCCTATAGAAGCTCCGAAGCAACAGAGCCCGTGCGCACAGTATGTGGTGTCAAATCTCAGCGGTCAAGACACTAAGATCCCCCAGAGGCAGGTCGGCCCAAACCAACGTTGTAGCTTTTGTGATGCAACATACAATGCGCGGTAGAAGCACACACCTTGCATCAGAAAGCTACAGACATGATCCGAGCTGAGAGCCGCTGAGGACTTAGCGACAAACAAGCCTTTCTTTTCTTCTTCATCTCTCACACTTTCGATATAAAAAAGGGACGATGTCGAAAGCCCAATATATAGGGACAACAATCATAAATGCCCACCTTAAATACATCGAATCAAGAAAATGGTCAAGTCAAACAATTAATGTAGCACAAAAAATGATAACGTCAGGTACACGTGACAAAGAAGTGCACTGGCCACAGTACCATCACTTCAAGCTTCCCTCAGCCAAGGCTTCAAGGCTTGCGGGGATAGTGGACCATCCAAATCTCACCCCGGTCAAGCCGACGTGAGCTCCGATCCAACCATCACTTCAAGTCTCCCTCATCCAAGGCTTGCGGGGCTAGTGGACCATCCAGATCTCACCCCGGTCAAGCCGACCTGAGCTCCGACCCAACCATAACTTCAAGCCTCACTCAACCAAGACTTCAAGGATTGCGGGGCTGGTGGACCAACCAGATCTCACCCCAGCCAAGCCGACCTCAAGACTACTCGCCATGAATCAATCCCAACGGTAGACTCAGCATCTTGGCAGACCCGGCAAATCAGGAGAAACAAAGACAGGAATCAATCAGAGGATCCGAATCAAAGACCGTATCAATTATCAACATATGAGAACTTCCCCAAATTAGAATGAACCTAAACATTAGGCATCACGAGTATGATATGTATAAATAGTCATAAGGCTCTCATTGGTAACCATGCTCATAATAAACACCACAGTTCTTATTAGGGTTCAGGCACTGGAATACCACCGCCGTTGAGACCTAGGAGCTGTGAGTGAACATAACATATATATATATATAACATAATATATATGCTAACTTTATGAAAAATAAAAACAACAATGTCTCAAAGTTATTGAAATGTGTACGAAAATTCACAAAACTTCTATAGGGACAGGAACAAGGATAATAGCTATTAAAAAAATATCATTGATTTTAGGTTCATTCTCGTTTCAAATTAATCACTCTAATTTTTATTTTAAATGAATATCAAATTAAAATTATTCATGCTTATAATTTTGTGAATATCGAATTAAAACTTCGATTTTTTTTCAATGAATATTGAATTTAAAGAATGGTGGGTCAAACTTATCATTGTATTTGTTTAAGTTCCATTAATCTCTATAGACTCAAGCTTACCATTTTTTTATTTAAAAGAACAGTGTCAACGATTATAGCATGTATAAGTTAAGCATGATAACATGTAAATAAATATGAATAAATCACATACATAAACATCAATAAATCATATAAATCAAAACAAATAATGAAAAAATAAGGTTACCTCATTAGTGATGAAACTAACTGTGCATTTTATCTCAATGGTATAGACTGGTGCTGATAACGTGTTGTGAAAATAATGATGTAGGAGAAATATGAGAGAGAAGGGAGAGAATGTAATTCACTGAAGTGTCGAATACAATAGGTAAGTGCTCTATTTATAAGCATAGTCTAGGCTCACCAACCAGAGTATAAGAGATAAACATAGAGCTAACCTAATTATATGAGTACAAGATAATTCCTCTACCATATAAATATAATAGATAATTCTGTTTATAGATATGGACATCCTCTAGATAAATATTCATAACACTTGCGACTTTTTTTTAGAAAAAAAGTGATATATTTTTCCTTTTCACATATTGGATTAGTTTTAAAAATTAGCTAATTTCAAGTATCAATATAATTGTTTATCAATATAAAAAATTTATTTTAATTAAAAAGTATTTATATAAGTTTTTAATATGTTTATTTAGTTATTTGTGCTTCTCAAAATAATCACAAGTAGAAAATAATCAGATTTTTAGTTATTTTGAAAAGTAACTTTGACTTGTTTCTTAAAATAATCAATTGTAGTAAAAGGGGGAAGAGTAAAAAAGTTATTATTCATATTTCAAACAAACATAAATAATTTCTAATTTTCACTATAATCAATTAAAAAATAATCAATTCTCTATGCCTTCAAAATTAATTATTTTTAAATTTAAGCAAACTGGTCAACGTTGAAAAGTTATTTTAAAAATAATTTTCTATGTTTTTAAGGTATAAAATTATTTTTTATAGTAAAAAATTGAATTATAGAAGAGAAAAGTAAAGCTAAAAGTTTTTTTCAATAAACTTCAACTTTTTGCATACTTAAAACTTAATTGTTTGTAATTGTAAAACAAAGTCAAAAAATTTAATTAATTTTGTAAAAATTTATCCAAACATCACTTTACATCCATTAACTACTTTAAAATAAATAAATAAATAACGGCTACTGGGGTATCTATCCAAACATGCACTAATTCTTTTGAAATGAAATAATCAACAAAATGAGTTCGGTTTCTCTCTCCTTAAAACATTTTCTATATATTATCCACACACCTAGTTTTTAACAACATTTTGATTTTTTTTTCTTAAAACAAATTGAACTGTGCAACTTTTTTAATTTTATCAGTTGTATGCATTATTTAACCACGCCAGAACAGTGAGCACATATGTACTTAATTAAGAAAAATAATTCACTAAGTGGAAAATATTTTATTTTATTAATAATTGAAAAAAATATACAAAGAATTAAAACTTTTTTATTTTAAAATTATGAAAAATTTAAAACAAATTATGAGTTTTACGTTAAAAAAAAAACGTACTCGCATATACAAAACAGTTCAGGTACTAGTATTCCAACAAAAAAAAAAGCACCAGAAAAATTCCGTATGATTATCTTTAGCCAAACGAAGTTACGGCTCTCTTTGTGTTGGTAATCGATTCATGTTGATATCACTTGGGAAATGATTTTTGTATGTTGCTGGTCATTTTAGCATAGTCATAGTTTAAAAGAATGGTTGGGTATATATCCACATTATCATAGAAATATCAAGTAACGTAGTTTTATCAGATCAATTAAGTTACTAAAGTTATATGTTCAAGCTAGTTTCTCAAGGTAGACACTCAATCAGGATTAGCTTCACATTCTTTTCATTTTAATTATAATTAAGAATTAAGAAGTTGACGCAGAAAGATACAACATCAGCCAATGACTCTAATCAGCTTAATATCATTGATTTGGTAAAGATTAAATAATTTTTAAAATATATTATAGATTAGTATATATTGTCAATTTGATAAGCACCCTATTTGGAAATCAATTAGTCATATGATTTTTTTCATTGTTTACTATACATGAAACTTTTGTTTTATGTTTGGCTTAATTATACTTTTATTTTGTATTTTGTATATATTTGATCTTTTGATTTTTAAATGTCCGATTTTTGTCTCTCAAGTTTATAAAATGAGCAATTTAAGTCCCTTATCGAATTTTAGAATCCGAGTGAAACCAAATATAAGAATCTAGTTAGCCTTATAATTCCACACTACTAACCCTAAGTCAAACATTAGAATATAGTCGTAACTAGATTCTAAAATTTGTTAGCTTCAGCACACCAAAAACTACACTCTACCATCTCTTCACTTTATTTCACCATTATTTCACTTTATTTACACTCTCACAATATTAATTTCACTTCCAACCATATCACGTTTATTCTTACAACAAAATTGTAACTCCCCGACCACCGGTTAGAATTGACGACTATCCCCACAAACTAACATGAGACTTTTCAGTGTGCTTTGTTCTCACTTAAACACTTCCTAGGAATGACTTTCCAAGAGGTCAACATGTTGTGGACCCATATCCCGGCTCCACTGCTCGGACCTACAGAAGGCCCAACAGGCAGCGCGGTCCAACAGGCAACGCAGCCCACCATGTCGGCCCATACCATTAAACGACACCTACACGAAAGGTATAAATACAGGGAATTATAGGGGACCCAGGTATGAGAATCTAACCCTAATACACTCCACTCCCCAGCCAATACTAACATGAGCGTCGGAGTCTTTGCAGGTATCACCTGCTCCACGGCGGAGCATCCTGGGGCACCATTGGATTCGTAGGACCACGCAGTACCCGAATCCCAGGTACACATCAGTGGCGCCGTCTGTGGGGACTACACAAAACAAGCGTAGTCTCACGAGTTCGACATGGTCAGTACGCGACAGAAAACGTATGATGACAACCATCGTAGTGTTCACAATGAACCTCGTCCGGCGGATCCAGGTGCTTCGCACCCACCCCATCCTGTTGGGCGATGGCCATCGGTGCTTGTAGAAGGCGTCCCAGAACCACAGGCAATCCAGCCCGTCCTGCAACCGACGCTAGAACCTAACGAGATTCAACGAATGGATCGTCTCATAGAAGAACAAGGGAGGCTCATAGAAGAACTCCGGGAAGAAAGGCGGGGGGATGAGGCTGAGCGGGTCAATCAACCACAACCCCCTAACGCACAATCCCCCCTGCTTAGAAATCCGGCCAGGCAACCTCCCGACATCCTAGAGCGACATACCCGCCCAGTGCCGGCGGCTCCACAGCAGAACCCCATTGTTGATACCCAGCCTGTCCTGCGAATAGGAGGACAGGTGTGCAAGAACCCGGCGGTGGCGACTGAACGACGTCGCGATGTTTTGGCCAATCCCCAGTTAATGAATGAGGTAGTGGCTGAGAATGATTTGACGCTGGGGTACTGTCGAAACCCCTTTACCTCGGATACTTTGGCGCAGGAGTTACCCGTTGGCTTCCAGTTCGCCAAAAAGCTGGATGATTATGACGGGAAGAAGGACCCCCATCAGCACGTCCAGAATTTTGAGATAATAGTGACTTTGCAAAGCAGTTGGTAGGTGGTTCAACGAATTGCTGCCCAACTAAATTGGGAGTTGGCAGATGATCAAAGATAAGTTCCTCCGACAATTTACTAGCAGAAAAAGGCAGCTCAAATCCGAATATCACTTAAATAGCATAAAGCAAGGCGAAAAAGTGCCTTTGTGTGATTTTATTATTCTCTTTAATAAGGAAGCCTTAGAAGTTAAGGATGTATCTCCTAACATGATTTTATTCTTTTTAATGGAGGGTTTAAAGCCCGGTTTCTTCAAACAAGAACTCACAGGAAACAAGCCCTTGAACATGGAGGAGCTTAAAGACCGAGCTAGGTTCTGGATTCGAATTGAAGAACAGTCCAAGGCCAGCAGGGACCCTATTTCTTTGCAGGTCAAAGCGGAGGGCAAATCAGCAAACAAAGGCTCAAACCAGAGAGGTTCCTTTGACTCTAAGTTCAAAGAGAAAGGACCTCGAGGAACTTTCAATAGTTACACCCCTCTACTAACAACCTCAGCCAAGTTATACAAAGAGGTCATGAATACAGAGCTAACAGAACACCCCCCAGCGATGAGAAGCCAGTCCCAGGACCGAAAGAAATGGTGCGCCTACCACCGGGATCATGGACACTACACCAATGAGTGTATCCAGCTCAAGGATGCAATCGAACGTTTGGTATGATGGGGTAAGCTAAGGGAATTTGTTCAACCCCAACGAGATTCCCGAGGCCGACAACTAAGCGAATAACCCTGGAATACGGGCCGAGAAGGTCAGGGACAATCCCCTGGACAAAGGAATAATGATGCCAGACTAAGAAGAGCGAGATCCCGGTCACCACAGCCCCAGTCTGGGACTCATCCTCGGAAAGTTATCAATGTCATAGATGGAGGTATCCTGGCTAAGTCTGATTTGCCTGTAGAAAAATTAGAGAGAACGAGCCACTGGTGATAACCTCAATGATAGATGACTTCGAAGTACATTGTATCTTTGTTGACCAAGGCAGCTTATCAGATATCATTTTTTGGAGCTTATTCGAAAAGCTAGGGTTGGAAACCAAAGACTTAGTCCCCCATCCCAAGAGTTTAATCGGCTTTACCGGGGATGCCATTTTTCCCAAAGGCTATGTGGAGTTGGCGTGTGCCTTCGGGAGTGGACCGGGACGTCGCTCCATCCCGGTGAAATTCTTAGTAGTAGATTGCCCTTCTGCGTACAACACAATTTTTGGGAGGCCAACCTTAAATGCCTTAGGCGCTGCAGTATCAACCCTACAATTGGCAATGAAGTTCCCTGGGAATCAGGGTGAGGTGGTCACTGTACAAGGTAACAAAGACGAAGCTAGGGAATGCTACAAGGAGAGCTTGAAAATTTCTAAAGCTCCGAACGAGGAGACCTTTCCATCGGCAAATAGATCTTTCCAGCGACGGGATCCTCCGAAGGATTCCGTGGTCCCCATGCTAAAGTTGGATCCCAGGGCCGGGTTTGAGTACCAAAGGCCCCAGCCTGAGGGAGATCTGATCACAGTACAGATCGGTAATGAATCGTCTAAAGTAGTAAAGATCGGGGCTGCCCTTCACCCTGAGCTCTGAAGTAGGTTTATCGGTCTCCTTGGGAAGAATGTCGATTTGTTCACCTGGTCACCATCCGACATGCCAGGGATCAATCCTGATATCTGTTGCCACAAGTTGGCATTAAACTGGGAACAACCCCGGTCGCACAGACGAAGCGGCGTATGGGCTCTGAGAGGACAGAGGCAATAGAGAAGCAGGTAAAAGAGTTGTCAGAGGCAGGCTTCATTAGGGAAGTCTAGTATTCAGATTGGGTCTCTAACGTAGTAATGGTAAAAAAGTCAAATGGAAAATGGCGGATGTGCACAGATTACACAGACATGAACAAGGCATATCCAAAGGATCTGTTCCCTTTATCTTGCATAGACAAATTGGTGGAAAACTCCGCAAGGTATAAATACTTGTCCTTCATAGACGCGTATTCCGGCTATAACCAGATTCCAATGCATCCGAAGAATCAAGAGAAAACAGCTTTCATCACCGACTTCGGTGTATACTGTTATAACGTGATGTCATTCGGATTAAAAAACGCCGGGGCTACCTACCAACAAATGATGAATCTTGTCTTCTCTGAGCAGATAAGGTGCGTGCTGTAAGTTTATATAGACGACACTATTGTCAAGTCTAAAGAATGAGGGGATCCAGTGGCAATTCTTCATGAGTATTTCAACAGTTGCGAAAATATGATTTGAGGCTCAACCCAGATAAATGTACCTTTGGCGTTGAAGCAGGTAAATTTTTAGGGTTCTTGTTGACAAACAGGGGCATAGAGGCTAACCCAGACAAGTGTAAAGCTATCCTGGGGATGACTAGTCCGAGAAGCATACGGGAAGTCCAACAGTTGACCGGGAGGGTCGCAGCCTTATCTCGGTTCCTCCGGCCTCCGCTAGGAAGTGCTTACTACTATTCAAAATGTTACGCAACAAGGAAGAGTTCACATGGGATGAAGCATGTGAAAAACCATTCCAGGAGCTGAAAAAACAATGGCACACCCCAGTGCTTACCCGGCCTGACCCAGGTAAACCTTTAATTGTGTATTTGACCGTCATTGACGAGGCTGTTAGTGCAGTTTTGGTAAAGGAAGTGGACAAAGTGCAGATGCCAGTCTATTTCATTTCAAAAGCCTTGCAGGGGCCTGAACTGAATTATCAAAAACTAGAGAAGCTCACTTACACCTATTGATAACATCTCGGCGCCTCAGACGGTACTTCCAATGCCATCCGATATATGTACGCACTGACCAGTCGGTTCAGTAGGTGTTGCACAAGCCTGATCTGGCTTGAAGAATGATGAATCGGGCTATAGAGCTTACCCAGTATGACATCTCCTACGAGCTGCGTTAAGATATAAAAGCCCAAGCGTTAGCAGATTTCGTTGCAGAAATGACTCACCTCGGCCCTTCAGCACCAGGGGCGTGGGTAGTCCATGTGAATGGATCCTCCTGCTAGAAAGGAAGTGGAGCTGGAGTGATCATTGAAAATGACGACGGGATAGTAGTGGAGTATTCATTGAAGTTTGCATTTCAGACATCTAATAATCAGGCTGAATATGAAGCATGCTTCGCAGGAATTAGAATGGCAAAGGAATTGGGAGCTAGAACCATCACCATTCGTTCATATTCCCAGTTAATGGTAACACAGATAAAAGGCGATTATATGGCCAAGGAACCTATTTTGCAAAAATTCCTGGCTAAGGTAAAAGAGAGTTTATAGGAATTATCTGGCTTCCAGATTCAATACATTCCCCGCAAACAAAACCACTGGGCAGATATACTGTCGAAGCTAGCAAGTACAAAGATTGTTGGCAATTCAAGATCGGTTATTGAAGAAACCTTGCCAAATCCCTGTGTCATTCTTCAAGCTGAGACCAGTGATTGGCGAATACCGATTCAACAATATATTTCTCAAGGTTACTTACCTACAGACTAGAAGAATCCCGAAAGATAGTCAAGCGAGCAGCTCAATTCTGTATGGTACAAGGACACCTATATCGCAGAGGAACCTCAGTCCCGTTGCTGAAATACATTGGCTTATCTGAGGTTTGGTACATCTTAGCCGAGATCCACGAGGGAAGTTGTAGCCTTCATGGCGGTGGCAAAGCGTTAGCCCGGAAAGCCTTGAGAGCCGGTTATTTCTGGCCAACGATGAACGCTAACACTGCAACACATGTAAAAACATGCGATGTCTGCAAGTTACATGCCCCACTTGGGCACTTACCAGCTGAAGATCTTCATTCCATGTCATCCCCATGGCCTTTTCACACATGGGGTTTAGACATGTTGGGACCATTCGACCCGGCCCCGAGACAGTTGAAACACTTGTTGGTTGCAGTTGATTACTTCACCAAGTGGATCGAAGCTGAACCGTCCTCTATGGTAACCTTAGCCCGGGCACAGAATTTTGTTTTCAGGACTATCATCTACCGCTTTGGTATCCCGGAAGCCATGGTGACCGACAACGGAACCCAGTTCACGGACAAAGGATTCCGCGAGATACTGGCCAGGTTACAAATAAAACATCATTTTGCCAGTGTGGCTCATCCCTAGAGCAATGGACAAGCTGAAGCTACCAACAAAGTTATAGTTGAAGGGTTACATAAGCGATGTTGAATGTCGGGAAGCAATTGGGTTGAGAACTTATACCAGGTATTATGGGCCCATCGTACAACTGCTCACAGCTCCACGGGGGAAACTCCTTTTAAGTTAATTTACGGGACCGAAATTGTGATCCCGCTGGAGATCGGTAACCCGACCTGGAGAATTAGTTACCCAATCCCAGATAACAACCAAAGACTTCGCGATGAGCTGGATGTTGTTGACGAAGTACGAGAACTCGCTAAAATAAAGGAACTCTCAAGAAAGCAACAGGTCCCGCAGCGATACAACTTAAAGGTCCACAAGAAGAGTTTCCAAGTTGGCGACTTAGTGCTCAGACGAGCAAGCATTGGGAACAAAAATGCAAAGGAAGGAACGTTAGCGAATTGGGAGGGACCTTATCTGATCAGAACAGCAATGGATGCTGGAGCTTATTCCCTGGAATCTCTTATTGGGAAGGAGATCCCGCGAACTTTCAACGCCGTAGATCTTCGGCGGTATTATAGCTAAGTTTGTAAACAGTTCAAATAATTGATTGTAACAGGGGGTACTCTTTTTCCTATGGCAGGTTTTATCCCTAAGGAGGGTTTTACTGTCGTAGGTTTTAATGAGGCCCCAATTATCCGATTTAATAACAAATCATGTTTTCATACTCTTATTTTAAAGTTGCATTACAAGTTATATTGGTCCAAGATTTTTAGCACTACAGGCAAGATAAAACAAATTCAAGACAGCAAACCCTGAGGAGGAAAATATATTAACCTCGCTATTAAAACCTGGCAATTAAAGTAACCCCAAGAAAAGGGCAACTTGCACCACTAGGAACTTAACCTGGAAGGGATCTGTCCCCCATAAACTAATCAATGCCGGGAAAAGGGAAACTTTCCCCACCAGGAACTTAACCTGGAAGGGATCTGTCCCCCATAAACTAATCAATGCCGGAAAATGGGCAACTTGCCCCACCAGGAACTTAACCTGGAAGGGATCCGTCCCCCAGAAATTAATCAATGCCAGAAGGGATCCGTCCCCCTATAAACTAAATTACATCTTCGAGTGGGCGACAAAAATGCCGGGGATGAAGCCGAAACTATGGCGCCGCCTCCCGGTCAATGACTTCTTTGTATATGACTTTGTTGTTTAATTATTGCTATTTTATATTTCATTGTATTCGAATTAAAGGAAATATTATTGACGTTATATCGATGTGTTACCTTTATGATTTTTGTTCTACGTTTGCTACTGTTTATGTCGCCAACTCGAAGATGTAATTTAGTTTATAGGGGGACGGATCCCTTCCAAAACATACAATTTGATGGAGCTATTTGTCCTTCTCGATGTCGATTAATTTATAGGGGACGGATCCCTTCCAGGTTAAATTCCCAATTGGGCAAGTTGCCCATTTTCCGGAACTGATTAGTTTATGGGGGACGGATCCCTTCCAGGTTAAGTTCCTGGTGGGGCAAGTTCCCCATTTTTCGGCATTGATTAGTTTTAGGGGACGGATCCCTTCCAGGTTAAGTTCCTGGTGGAGCAAGTTGCCCTTTTCCCGACATTGATTAGTTTATGGGGGGACGGATCCCTTCCAGGTTAAGTTCCTGGTGGGGCAAGTTGCCCTTTTCCCAGGGTTACTTTAACTGTCGGGTTTTAACAGCGAGGTTAATATTTTCCTCCTCGGGGTTTGCTGTCTTGAATTTTTTTTATCTGGCCTACGGTGCTAAAAATCTTTGACCAAATTAACTTGTAATGAAACTTTAAAATAAGAAGATGAAAACATGATTTCTTATTAAATCGGATAATTGGGACCTCATTAAAACCTACGCCAGTAAAACCCTCCTTAGGGATTAAACCAGCCATAGGAAAAAGAGTACCCCTGTTACAATCAATTATTTGAACTGTTTACAAAATTAGTTATAATACCGCCGAAGATCTACGGCGTTGAAAGTTCGCGGGATCTCCTTCCTGGTAAGAGATTCAAAGGAATAAGCTCCAGCATCCATTGTTATTCTGATCCGATAAGGTCCCTCCCAGTTCGCGGCTAACTTTCCTTACTTTGCGTTTTTGTTCCCAATGCTTGCTCGTCTGAGCACTAAGTTAGTTATTGAAATTGACATATTATACACGTATAATACAAGTTATCTTTAAAATTATTTCTAAAAAATATATCAAAATAAAATTAATTATATTATGCATATCTTTCCCACTTTATTTTCATATATTAAATTCAAATATATTACCTTAAATGAAATAACCTTTATTGATTTAGAAAGTTTTTTGGTCCATAGAAAAATAGTACAAGCGGGGATCTAGCCAAAGACGAATGTCCAAATGCGCTCATCAACTGAGCTACATGATTGAGACTTTATTGAATTAGGATGTGTTTAAGAAATTTTTTTTCCATAGCTTTTCGAAAAAAAAATAGAAGAAGAAAACGGTTAGAAATTGTTTGGCAATGAGAAAATCAGTCAAAGGTTTTAAATATTTTGTTATAGAGTCATGATTTTTGTACTAACTGTACTCATTGGTTACCTACATGGAAAAAAGTGGTTACATTAGTTATTTTTTTGGTTATAGTGTACATTGGTTACGTTCGTTGAAAAAAGTGGTTACATTAATTATTTTTTTGGTTAAAGTGTATTTTCGGGTTTAGTGGTTACACGTGTAAAAATATGTGGTTACAACGTAAAAATAAAAATTCAACAAAACTTCTACGTGTGTAACCAGATATCTTAACGTATGTAACCATGAGTACAAAGTGAGGACAAAAAATGTGAATACAAAAATTTTTTTCTTTGTTATAACTACAACTTTTAGTTTTTAAATATGCTAGAATTTAGAGTTTTTATTTAAGTATTTTACTTTATTCTACTTTTATCTTCTGCAATTTAATTTGTTAGTTTATAATATAAAAATAACTTTTGTATTATTCAAACATAAAAAGTTATCTTTAAACTTATTTCTAAAAAATATATCAAAATAATATTAATTATATTATACACTTTATCGGTTATTGAAATAATATATTTTTGGTAGCTAATACAATCACACTCTTATTACCATCTAAAAAATAATGCTGACTGAATTTACCTTTATAGTCATTCACCTATCATACATCAAAGGGTAGGAGTAGGGAAGTAAATCGAAATCAAATATGTTTTCCTATTTAGTGATAATGGTCAAGGTGGAGAAAAAATAAATTAACACTATTCGCGTTTTTAGCATAAAATAAATAATTTTTAATTTATCTTTTACAATTATTAATTTTGATTTAAGAACTTATAACTATATATTTTATTATAATTTTATGATTAAATTAAAATTTTTGGAATTATATATGTATCTTAAATGTGGCATGTCTTATAATTTACAAAAATAGACATATCCAATATTTGAATCGCTTCATAGATTTAGACCCTCTTTGTTTTTAAAATTATGCATATCTTCCCACTTTATTTTCGTATATTAAACTCAAATATGTAACCTTAAATGAAATAACTTTTATTGATTTAGAATGTTTTTTGGTTCATAGAAAAATAGTAAAAGCAGGGATCGAACCCGGTAGCCTTACACGAATGTCTCAATGCGCTCACCAACTGAGCTACATGATTGAGACTTTATTGAATTAGGATGTGTTTAAGAAAGTTTTTTTCCATAGCTTTTCGAAAAAAATATAGAAGAAGAAAACCGTTAGAAAGTTTTTGGCAATGAGAAAATCAGTCAAAGGTTTTAATTATATTGTTATAACTTCAATTTTAATTTTTTTAAATGTGCTAGAATTTAGAGTTTTTATTTAAGTATTTTACTTTATTCTACTTTTTTTCTTCTGCAATTGAATTTGTTAGTTTATAATATAAAAATAACTTTTGTATAATTCTAACATAAAAAGTTATCTTTAAAATTATTTCTAAAAAATATATCAAAATAAAATTAATTATATTTTACACTTTATCGGTTATTGAAATAATATATTTTTGGTAGCTAATACAATCACACTCTTATTACCATCTAAAATATAATGCTGACTGAATTTACCTTTATAGTGATGCACGTGTCACACATCAAAGGGTATGAGTAGGGAAGTAAATCGAAATCAAATATGTTTTCCTATTTAGTGATAATGGTCAAGGTCAAGAAAAAATAAATTGATACTATTCGCGTTATTAGCATGAAATAAATCATTTTTAATTTATACTTTACAATTATTTATTTTGATTTAAGAACTTATAACTATATTTTTTATTATAATTTTATGATTAAATTAAAATTTTATGAATTATATATGTGTATCTTAAATGTGGCATGTCTTATAATTTACAAGAATAGACGTATCCAATATTTGTATAGCTTCATAGATTTAGACCCTCTTTGTTTTTAAAATTATGCATATCTTTCCCACTTTATTTTCATATATTAAATTCAAATATATTACCTTAAATGAAGTCACTTTTTTTGATTTACAATGTTTTTTGATTCAGAGAAAAAAAGTAAAAGTAGGGATCGAACCCCGTAGCCACACACGAATGTCTCAATGCGCTCACCAACTAAGCTACATGATTGAGACTTTATTGAATTAGGATGTGTTTAAGAAAGTTTTTTTCCATACCTTTTCGAAAAAAAAATAGAAGAAGAAAACTGTTAGAAATTTATTGGCAATAAGAAAATCAGTCAAAAATTTTAATTATTTTGTTATAACTTCAACTTTTAGTTTTCTTAAATGTGCTAGAATTTAGAGTTTTTATTTAAGTATTTTACTTTATTCTACTTTTATCTTTTGCAATTTAATTTGTTAGTTTATAATATAAAAATAACTTTTGTAACATTCAAACATAAAAAGATATCTTAAAAATTATTTCTTAAAACTATATAAAAATAAAATTAATTTTATTATACACTTTATCAGTCATTGAAATAATATTTTTTTAGTAGCTAATATAATCACACTGTTAAAACCATCTAAAAATTAATGCTTACTGAATTTACCTTTATAGTGAGGAACGTGTCACACATTAAAGGGTATGTGTAGCGAAGTAAATTGAAATCAAATATGTTTTCTTGTTTAGTGATAATGGGCAAGGGGGAGAAAAAATAAATTGATACTATTCCTGTTTTTAGCATAAAATAAATAATTTTTAATTTATATTTTAGAATAATTTATTTTGATTTAAGAACTAATAACTATATTTTTTATTATAATTTTATGATTAAATTAAAATTTTAGGATTTATATATGTGTATCTTATATGTGGCATGTCTTATAATTTAGAAGAATAGACGTATCCAATATTTGTATCGCTTCATAGATTTAGAGCCTCTTTATTTTTAAATTTATGCATATCTTTCCCACTTTATTTTCATATGTTAAATTCAAATATATTACCTTAAATGAAATAACTTTTATTGATTTAGAAAGTTTTTTGGTTCAGAGAAAAATAGTAAAACCAGGGATAGAACCCCGTTACCACACACGAATGTCCCAATGCGCTCACCAACTGAGCTACACGATTGAGACTTTATTGAATTAGGATGTGTTAAAGAATCTTTTTCTCCATAGCTTTTCCAAAAAAAAATAGAAGAAGAAAACCGTTAGAAATTTTTTGGCAATGAGAGAATCAGTCAAAGATTTTAATTATTTTGTTATAACTTCAACTTTTAGTTTTTTTAAATGTGCTAGAATTTAGAGTTTTTATTTAAGTATTTTACTTTATTCTACTTTTTTCTTCGGCAATTTAATTTGTTAGTTTATATTATAAAAATAACTTTTATATCATTCAAACATAAAAAGTTATCTTTAAAATTATTTCAAAAAACTATATGAATATAAAATTAATTATATTATACACCTTATCAGTTATTGAAATAATATATTTTTTGTAGCTAATACAATCACACTCTTATTACCATCTAAAATATAATGCTGACTGAATTTACCTTTATAGTGTTGCACGTGTCACACATCAAAGGGTAGGAGTAGGGAAGTAAATAAAAATCAAATATGTTTTCCTATTTAGTTATAATGGTCAAGGTGAAGAAATAATAAATTGACACTATTCTCGTTTTTAGCATAAAATAAATAATTTTTAATTAATATTTTACAATTATTTTTTTTTGATTTAAGAACTTATAACTATATATTTTATTATAATTTTATGATTAAATTAAAATTTTTGGAATTATATATGTGTTTCTTAAATGTGGCATGTCTTATAATTTACAAGAATACACGTATCCAATATTTGTATAGCTTCATTGATTTAGACCCTCTTTGTTTTTAAAATTATGCATATCTTTCCCACTTTATTTTGATATATTAAATTCAAATATATTACCTTAAATGAAATAACTTTTATTGATTTAGAATATTTTTTGGTTCATAGAAAAATAGTAAAAGCAGGGATCGAACCCCATAGCCACATACGAATGTCTCAATGCGCTCACCAACTGAGCTACATGATTGAGACTTTATTGAATTAGGATGTGTTTAACAAAGTTTTTTTCCATAGCTTTTCGAAAAAATATAGAAGAGGAAAACCGTTAGAAAGTTTTTGACAATGAGAAAATCAATCAAAGGTTTTAATTATTTTGTTATAACTTCAATTTTAGTTTTTTTAAATGTGCTAGAATTTTGTGTTTTTATTTAAGTATTTTACTTTATTCTCCTTTTTTCTTATGCAATTTCATTTGTTAGTTTATAATATAAAAATAACTTTTGTATCATTCAAACATAAAACGTTATCTTTAAACTTATTTCTAAAAAATATATGAAAATAAAATTAATTATATTATACACTTTATCGGTTATTATAATAATATATTTTTGGTAGCTAATACAGTCACACTGTTATTACCATCTATAATATAATGCTGACTGAATTTACCTTTATAGTGATGCATGTGTCACACATCAAAGTGTAGGAGTAGGGAACTAAATCGAAATCAAATATGTTTTCCTATTTAGCTTTAATGGTCAAGGTCGACAAAAAATAAATTGATACTAATCGTGTTTTTAGCATAAAATAAATAATTTTTAATTTATATTTTACAATTGTTTATTTTGATTTAAGAACTTATAACTATATTTTTCCTTATAATTTTATGATTAAATTAAAATTTTAGGAATTATATATGTGTATCTTAAATGTGGCATGTCTTATAATTTACAAGAATACACGTATTCAATATTTGTATAGCTTCATAGATTTAGACCCTCTTTGTTTTTAAAATTATGCATATCTTTCCCACTTTATTTTCATATATTAAATCTAAATATATTACCTTAAATGAAATAACTTTTATTGATTTACAATGCTTTTTGATTCATAGAAAAATAGTAAAAGTAGGGATCGAACGCAGTAGCCACACACGAATGTCTCAATGCGCTCACCAACTGAGCTATGACTTTATTGAATTAAGATGTTTTTAAGAAAGTTTTTTTCCATAGCTTTTCGGAAAAAAAATAGAAGAAGAAAACCGTTAGAAATTTTTTGGCAATGAGAAAATCAGTCAAAAGTTTTAATTATTTTGTTATAACATCAACTTTTAGTTGTTTTAAATGTGCTAGAATTTATAGTTTTTATTTAAGTATTTTACTTTATTCTACTTTTATCTTCTGCAATTTAATTTATTAGTTTATAATATAAAAATAACTTTTGTATCATTCAAACATAAAAGTTTCTCTTTAAAATTATTTCTAAAAACTATATGAAAATAAAATTAATTATATTATACACTTTATCAATTATTGAAATAATATTTTTTTGGTAGCTAATATAATCACACTGTTATTACCAACTAAAAATTAATGCTGACTTAATTTACCTTTATAGTGAGGAATGTGTCATACATCAAAGGGTATGAGTAGGGAAGTAAGTTGAAATCAAATATGTTTTCCTGTTTAGTGATAATGGGCAAGGTGGAGAAAAAATAAAATGATACTATTCCTGTTTTTAGCATAAAATAAATAATTTTTAATTTATATTTTAGAATTATTTATTTTGATTTAAGAACTAATAACTATATTTTTTATTATAATTTTGATGATTAAATTAAAATTTCAGGATTTATATATGTGTATCTTATATGTGGCATGTCTTATAATTTACAAGAATAGACGTATCCAATATTTGTATCGCTTCATAGATTTAGACCCTCTTTGTTTTTAAAATTTTGCATATCTTTCCCACTTTATTTTCATATATTATATTCAAATATATTACCTTAAATGAAATAACTTTTATTGATTTCGAATGTTTTTTTGGTTCATAGAAAAATAGTAAAAGCAGGGATCGAACCCCGTAGCCACAAACAAATGTCTCAATACGCTCACCAACTGAGCTACATGATTGAGACTTATTAATTAGGATGTGTTTAAGAAAGATTTTTTCCATAGCTTTTCGAAAAAAATATAGAAGAAGAAAACTGTTAGAATGTTTTTGGCAATGAGAAAATCAGTCAAAGGTTTTAATTATTTTGTTATAACTTCAACTTTTAGTTTTTTTAAATGTGTAGAATTTAGAGTTTTTATTTAAGTATTTTACTTTATTCTACTTTTGTCTTCTGCAATTTAATTTGTTAGTTTATAATATAAAAATAACTTTTGTATCATTCAAACATAAAAAGTTATCTTTAAAATTATTTCTAAAAAATATATCAAAATAAAATTAATTATATTATACACTTTATCGGTTATTGAAATAATATATTTTTGGTAGCTAATACAATCACACTCTTATTACCATCTAAAATATAATGCTGACTAAATTTCCCTTTATAGTGATGCAGTGTCACACATCAAAGGATAGGAGTAGGGAAGTAAATGGAAATCAAATATGTTTTCCTATTTAGTGATAATGGTCAAGGTCGAGATAAAATAAATTGATACTATTCGCGTTTTTAGCATAAAATAAATAATTTTTAATTTATATTTTACAATTATTTATTTTGATTTAAGAACTTATAACTATATTTTTTATTATAATTTTATGAATAAATTAAAATTTTAGGATTTATATATGTGTATCTTATATGTGGCATGTCTTATAATTTACAAGAATAGACGTATCCAATATTTGTATCGCTTCATAGATTTAGACCCTCTTTGTTTTTAAAATTATGCATATCTTTCCCACTTTATTTTCGTATATTAAATTCAAATATATTACCTTAAATGAAATAACTTTTATTGATTTAGAATGTTTTTTGGTTCATAGAAAAATAGTAAAAGCAGGGATCTAAATCCGTAGCCACAAACGAATGTCTCAATACGCTCACCAACTGAGCTACATGATTAAGACTTTATTGATTTTGGATGTGTTTTAGAAAGTTTTTTTCCATAGCTTTTCAAAAAAAAAATATAAGAAGAAAACCGTTAGAAATTTTTTGGCAATGAAAAAATCAGTCAAAGGTTTTAATTATTTTGTTATAACTTCAACTTTTAGTTTTCTTAAATGTGCTAGAATTTAGAGTTTTTATTTAATTATTTTACTTTATTCTACTTTTATCTTCTGCAGTTTAATTTGTTAGTTTATAATATAAAAATAACTTTTGTATCATTCAAACATAAGAAGTTATCTTTAAAATTATTTCTAAAAAATATATGAAAAAAGAATTAATTATATTGTACACTTTATCAGTAATTGAAATATTATATTTTTGGTAGCTAATATAATCACACTGTTATTACCATCTAAAAAATAATGAATTTATCTTTATAGTGATGCACGCGTCACACATCAAAGGGTATGAGTAGGGAAGTAAATCGAAATCAAATATGTTTTCCTGTTTAGTGATAATGGGCAAGGTGGAGAAAAAATAAATTGATACTATTCGCGATTTAAGCATAAAATAAATAATTTTTAATTTATATTTTACAATTATTTATTTTTATTTAAGAACTTATAACTATATATTTTATTATAATTTTATGATTAAATTAAAATTTTAGGATTTATATATGTGTATCTTATATGTGGCATGTCTTATAATTTACAAGAATAGACGTATCCAATATTTGTATTCCTTCATAGATTTAGACCCTCTTTGTTGTTAAAATTATGCATATCTTTCCCACTTTATTTTCATATATTATATTCAAATATATTACCTTTAATGAAATCACTTTTATTGATTTAGAATGTTTTTTGGTTCATAGGAAAATAGTAAAAGCAGGGATCGAACCCCGTTGCCACACACGAATGTCTCAATGCGCTCACCAACTGAGCTACATGATTGAGACTTTATTGAATTAGATGTGTTTAAGAAAGTTTTTTTCCATAGCTTTTCGAAAAAAATAGAAGAAGAAAACCGTTAGAAATTTTTTGGCAATAAGAAAATCAGTCAAAGGTTTTAATTATTTTGTTATAACTTCAACTTTTAGTTTTTTTAAATGTGCTAGAATTTTTAGTTTTTATTTAAGTATTTTACTTTATTCTACTGTATTCTTATGCAATTTCATTTGTTAGTTTATAATATAAAAATAACTTTTGTATCATTCAAACATAAAAAGTTATCTTTTAAATTATTTCTAAAAAATATATGAAAATAAAATTAATTATATTATACACTTTATCAGTTATTGAAATAATATATTTTTGGTAGCTAATACAATCACACTGTTATTACCATCTAAAAAATAATGCTGACTGAATTTACCTTTATAGTGATGCATGTGTCACACATTAAAGTGTAGGAATAGGGAAGTAAATCGAAATCAAATATGTTCTCCTATTTAGTGTTAATGGTCAAGGTGGAGAAAAAATAAATTGATACTTGTTGTGATCTAACCTGAAGGTATGTAGGACGAGCAGAAGGGGGCAGTGGGATTGCTTCTATGTCTTGAGCTCCGATGGCGGTGGTGTGCACCTGCAAGTACTTCGACGCCCAAGTCAGTGAGTGAATTAGGGTTTATATTTCTGATAGCATATATTACGTACCTTGCATGGTGCATTATGATCATATTTATAGAGTGTAGTAAGTGATCTAAATGCGGTCTGTATTGGGCCAGGATCTGTACCTGAGCCCAATTCTCATTAGTAGGGCCTTGATCGTAGGCCGCGCCAAACTTACCGGGATGCCCACGATGATTGGTGGTTATCTGACCCGGCATGCATACGTACATCCGAGATACTATTATTCTGGTCCACAGCAGTTGCCCCCCAAGTCGTCAAGTTTTTTTGGGAGAGGTTGGCGAGTTCATTTGCCATGCCGGGTGGATGTTAGGTGATGATTCTGGAAATGTCACGAGATAACGGTTGGTTTGCCTTTTGGGCGCGTGTATTTCACGCGCTCCATCCTAGGCACTGTGTACGATGATTAGCGTGGTCTTGGGCCCCACGTTCATTAAGGTGATGTGATGGTTTTTGCTTTATTTCTCTTCACCCGTTACATTTTCACCTCTTTCCGTTGTTCAAGTTTTCACTCTTCTCTTTTGTGCTTCTTGCCCTTTCATTTCCTGCGACAAAGAGCTCGGAAACTTTTCTTCTTCCTCTTCGTGCCTGTTTTCCTGATCCGTTTTCTAGCGACATTTTCAACTCCTCTTTCAGGTATTGCTTCTCATTTTCATCAACTTGTAATTTATTTGACTCTTTCCTGATTCTTGGGTTGTTCTGTTATCTCCTTCCCATTCTTTAGGGTTTAGTTGTAGTTTCTGGGTTTCTTCCTTTCAAAAATGGCCGATAATGTTATCATGTTGACGAGTGGTTCCTCTTCGGAATCGAATGATATTGAACTTCTTGAGAGTTTCGCGAGGGGGCTTCGAAACCATAGGTCTTCTAATGAGCCAAACCCTTGTTCACGTACACCCTCCATAACCAATCCTGACTATTATGAATCTTCCCATTTTTGGTTTTACCCTCTGTATTCACGACGAGTGGAAAGTGCTGAGTCAGTTACTCAGAGCGTGAGTGAGTCGTTCAACACTTTAAACCCAAAGCCTTCTACTTTTCTTCTTGAATCAGCCCATCTTCCTGATGAATATAGTTCCGAGAGTTCTGTTCCTGTTGAACAGTGTTCAAATCGTCGTGCTCCCGTCAATTTTATTCCGGTTGGGGATGAAGTTGAGTCTTCCCATCCCGGGGATCCTCCAGAAGATAGGGAGTCTATACCGTCATCTATGACACATTCCTTAAATTCCGAGTCTGACCCGGCTTATTCTCCCTCTTCTCACAGTCATTCATCCCTGGGATCTGATTATGCTGTCATGTAGATATGGATCCTGCTCAGGGTGACATTCCTATCCCAGTAGCTTCTGGTGCTCCGGGATCTTCTGCTGGTGTACCGGCTTCATCCAATGCCGGGGGTTCAAAAGTTGTCGTGCGAGGAGCGGGCGAACCCAGTACTTCTCAACCTAGAATTGAATGTCCCCCTGATTTCTTAGAACTGAAGAATATTTGGGGGATGTTATGGGTTCCCTGGGATATCATCCGGGAGGAGTGTTCGGTGAAGGATGGTCGCCGGCTCAGGCAGGTGGAGAAGCATCAGAGGAAATGTTTTCATTATGGGCCCAACACCCTTGGGACTGACGTTACGGCTGATCCTTCGTCAAACCACAAGTTGGTTATTCCGAACAAGAAGGAAAGAATTTGTACACCGGCATCTGAAGGTGAAGGTTCTTATATCATGATGTTGGAGTCTTTGTGGAACCAGCTCAGAATTAGGTTTCCTTTCTCTGACCTTCAGATTGAAGTTTTGCACAATCTTCATCTCGCTCCCACCCAGCTTCATCCTAATAGTTGGGGGTTTCTTCAGGCCTTTGAGGTCTTTTGTTGGGCTCAAGGCTGGCATTGTTCCTCAACCTTGTTTTTGTGTATTTTTGGCCTCTACCGCGGTCCGAGGAAGAAGAATTGGGTATCTCTTCGTCATCGCTCTGGGATCCCCCAACTGTTTGTCCCTTATGAAGAGTCCTTCAAGGCCCATAGGGATTTTTATGTTAAAGTTATCCCTTGTACCAAAGATTGCACTCCCTTCTGGATGGGACTAGACAAACAACCCTTGTTCCCCCTGTATTGGACGGAGGAGCATTACCAAAGGTCTCTGTCCCTGAAGGAACTGGAGATTGGCTTCCTAGAAGAAGAAGATCAACAAACCTTCAGGAATCTATGCGTCTTTGTTAAGCAAGGGGGGATACCCATCCATTATAAGGATGTGATAGGAGTATCTCGTCACGATCAGGCGACATGCTATTTAGGGCATTGTCCTTTACTGTAAAATGTTGTATGCTGTTTACCTGTGTTTCATGTCGCTTAATTTTCGACTTTTATTCACAAGTATGTTCTTGTCTTTGCAGCTGAGATCATGGCCAACTATGCCCTTCAAAAGCAGAAACGAGACGCCAAGGGAAAAGGAAAAGTTGTTCCTTCAGGTCCACCTCCTTCTCCTGTTCCGGTTCCTGTACCTATCCCGGTGGTTCCTACCGGGATTAACATCTCGGATGTAGTTCCTGCTGGGGGAGCTTCTCCTGCTAAGAGGTCTGTACCTCCATCTTCCGGGACTGAGGTGGCTACCTCAAATCCGAAGCATCGTCGCACGACTAAGTCTGGTATGCTCTTATAACCGAGGTTTCCTGTTTGTATGGGAACCGTGTATTATCTTCTTATCTTATTTAGTTCGATTTGTAGGTGACCAGCCTGGGGATGCCCAAGGGACTTCCGCCGGGATGAACCCGGTATTAGTGGCGCCCTTCTCTACTCCCTCTTCAGCCTGGGAGGGATTCCAATCCCCCTTGATCAAGTTTCAGCATGGAGACTTTTTCACCAAGGGTGGAGCCTCTGCCGTGAAGGTATATGTTTTGTGGTGTTTTGAACTCGTCAACTTTATAAAGATTATCTTGGTAGATATGTGTTTAATGTCTTCTTGCTGTTTTTGTCTTTGTAGGAGCAAGCCAAAGCCCATCTTATGGGCTGGACGGCTATGAGCATGGCTATGCTCCAACACGTTCATGACCAAGCAGAAGACATGGGCCAAGCTTCTTCTTTGAGGGCTCAGCTGCGGGACCTCCGGGATGATATGGAGCTGAAGGAGGCTTTGCTCAAAAGCTCTAAGGAGGCGGAATCTTGTGCAGAGAAGGATCTCGCCGTTTTGAGAGAGAAGTTCTCTCTTTTGGAGGATGATTTCTCTAAGGAGAAGGAGAAGGCTGCCAGCTTAGGTGCCGAGAACTTAAAGCTAAAGGATGAAGTTTCTCATCTGAGAACTAAAGCTGCTGAAGATGGTTCTGCTCTTAGCTTTCTTCAGTCCGAGCTTCTGGGGTCAGCTTCGAAGCTTCACGAGACTCAAGTCTAGCTGCGGGAAACTCAAGAGAAGTTGGAGGAGGCTTACCAAGATATGGACACGACGGTGGATGATTCCTACCGAGATTGTGTGAAGACCCTCCTTTTCTTGAATCCCGGGATTGAGTTGAACACTCGCAGGCTTTGCAAGTATCATGGCATGAATGATGGGATGTTTATGGATTTCCATGGTCCTCACAATCTCGTGCCTATTGATCCTGCTGATCCCTGAATTGAGCCCTTCGACTGCAGGACTTCTCCTCCTCCCACTGATCCCGTTTCAGGGCCTAAAGGTGCAGATGCTGGAGGGGCTGCCTGATTTGTTTCTGTTTTTACATTTCTCTTGTTCTGTTCTCTTTTTGTAATTTGTACAAATGAGTTTATGTTGAATGTAGATTTTCCTCATCTCGATGTTCCGGGATGACTTTTATATATGGCTTTATTGTTCCTTTGTGCTCCGGGATTCATGCTTTATTTATTGCATTTATGTGTCGCTGAGGCTTGACCATTTAAGGTGTCTCCTTACATCCCGTTTTGACATGTTATTTTTCATGCCGTTTTAATTGTTAGGGACACATTAGTGATGTCGCCCTTTTAACTCCTTAATAGGAGGGAAAGTAGTTTGTACTTTCTCTGAGTTTACGTTGAAGTGTGGCCTTTGCGGTACTTCACGTTTCTTTATGGCTAGGGTTAACCCGTGACGGGCCCCTATTGAGTTTGTAGAAGAGAATTACGCGTGATGGTACTCGACTCATTGTTGGCCTTGTGTGTATGTCGATTGTTGTGTGATGACGACATCTCACTCTCGGATTATTTGTGCTTCTCATGCATTCTTCCGGTCTGTTTGCCATTAAGAATGGAACTAACTTGTTTGTGTAAGAGTGAATAAAATGTTGCTTTATTGATAATAAGAAGCAAATAACAACTGGGGGCCTCGTTAAAACCTCTAGCAGTAAAACCCTCCTTAGGGATAAAACCTGCTACAGGAAAAAGAGTACTCCTTTATTACAAAGAATGTAAATTACATAACTTAGCTATAGTAGCGCCTTAAGTCTGCGACATTAAGCGTCCTTGGAATCTCTTTTCCTTTAAGAGTCTCTAGATGATATGCTCCATTGGCCGCAACGGTCTTGACCCGGAATGGGCCTTCCCAATTTGCTCTAAGCTTCCCGTCTTTAGCATTGCGATTTCCAATGCTGGCTCATCTTAAGACTAAGCCGCCAGGTTGAAAACTTCTCGGGATAACCCTCAGGTTGTATCTCTGTGCCACTTGTTGCTTCCAGGGTAACTCTTTGATTCTGACGGCCTCTCGGATTTCTTCGATCATGTCGGAATCTTCTCTGAGCAGTTGTTCATTTTCTTGCACGGGATACATGATCCTCCAAGATGGATGCCCAATTTCTACCGGGATTACGACATCTGATTCGTATACCATTCGAAATGGAGTTTCTCCAGTGGAGCTATGGGGAGTAGTTCTGTAGCTCCAAAGTACTTGATAGAGGTCTTCTACCCAGCTAGTTCTAGCTTTCTCACACCTCTTTTTTAAGCCATTAAATATGACTTTGTTGGCGGACTCTGCCTGTCCATTTGATTGTGGGTGCTCTACACTGGCAAAGTATTGCTTAATGTGGAGTCCTGCTAGCATTTCTCGGAAGTCTTTGTTGGTAAATTGGGTCCCATTGTCGTAGATGACTTCCGCTGCGATACCGAAACGACATATTATTTGCCGGAATACAAAGTTCTGAGCTTTGACTGATACTATGCTAGCTAAAGGTTCCAATTCAATCCATTTAGTGTAATAATCAACAGCAACAATAAGATGTTTAAACTGACCTGTGGTTGGCGTGAAAGGTCCCAATAGGTCCAAGCCCCAAGTGTGAAAGGGCCAGGGGGTGGAGATGCTGTGCAAATCTTCAGCCGGTATATAGGATAATGGACTGTGCTCTTGGCACTTTTGACATTTTTTCACGTAGTCAACTGCATCTTTGTTCATGGTTGGCCAGAAGTATCCTGCTCGCAAAGATTTTCTTGCCAGAGACTTGCCACCAATGTGGTGACCGCAACTTCCCTCATGTACTTCAGTAAGGACATACCATGTTTCAGACGGTCCAATGCACTTGAGTAAAGGAGTAGACAGTCCTCTTCTGAACAACTGGCCTTCTATCATGGAATACCGGGATGCCTTTTGTACCAATGTCTTTGCTTCCCGGGCATCTGCCGGGATGGTGCCTTTAGTGATATATCTATTATTGGAGTCTTCCAATCTTCACTTTCAACCTGCAAAATAGCACAAGGAGATGGAAGAACTTCCTCTATTACTGACTTTAAGGTTGAGGATGACTTGGTACTGACCAATTTTGATAGCAGATCAGCGCGACTATTTTCTTCTTTGGGAATGTGCTTGATCTCAAATTTGGAGAGGCCAAGTAGGCTTTCCTTGACTTTTGCCAGGTATCTTTGCAACAATGGTTCTCTTGCCTGGTATTCCCCTTTTATCTGGGATACCACCAATTGGGAGTCTGAGCATAAAGTGATCGCGGTAGCTCCTAGCTCCTTTGCCGCGTGTATTCCGGCCAAACAAGCTTCATATTCTGCTTCGTTATTGGAAGTTGGAAATTCAAACTTAAGAGAATATTCCATCGTTATCCCCTCACTATTTTCTATCAGTATGCCAGCGCCAGCTCCCTTTGGGTTTGAGGACCCATCAACATAAATGGTCTAGGATCCTTTTGGCTCTTCTCCGGGGTGTGTCATCTCGGCTACAAAATCAGCCAAAGCCTGTGCTTTGATTGCCTGACGTGGTTCATACGAGATATCGTATTGTGATAGTTCTACCGCCTAGGTCATCATTCTTCCTGCCATGTCAGGTTTATGTAAGATTTGTCTAATGGGTTGATTAGTTCTTACCGTGATAGGATGACATTGGAAGTATGGCCTCAACCGCCGAGATGCAAATAGCAAGGTATAGGCGACCTTCTCAAGCCTCTGATAATTCAATTCTGATCCCTATAATGCTTTAGAAACAAAGTATACCGGACTCTGATCCCGGGATTCCTCTTTCACTAAAGCCACACTGATTGCGTCATTAGTGACGGCTAAGTAAAGGTATAGAATCTGCCCGGGATCTGGACAGGGCAGGACTTGTGGGGCTGATAATATCTTCTTCAGCCCTTGGAAGGCTTCTTCACATTCTGCATTCCATTTGAACTCTTCCTTGCGCCTTAAGGTCTTGAAGAATGGCAGACACTTCCTGGCTGATGCCGGGAGGAATCTTGTCAAGGCAGCTATTCTTCCTGTCAGCTGTTGAACTTCTTTGATGGTTCTAGGACTCTGCATGTTTAGTACAGCACTACACTTGTCAAGGTTGACCTCAATCCCCCGACTGGTTAGCATGAAGCCTAAGAATTTTCCGGCCTCGACCCCAAAAGTACATTTATTAGGATTCAACCTTAAGTCATACCTGCGTAGCTGTTGGAAAGTCTCATGCAAATCAGCCACCGGGTCTTTGTCTTCAGGAGTCTTTACTATCATGTCGTCAATATAGACTTCGAGGATCTTGCCAATCTGCTCTTTAAATACCTGGCTCATCATCCGCTGGTAAGTTGCTCCGGCATTCTTTAGACCGAACGGCATCATTGTGTAACAGTAAACACCCATATCGGTTATGAATGCCATTTTCTCTTGATCTTCGGGGTGCATTGGGATCTGATTGTAGCCAGAATAAGCATCCATAAAGGATAAGTACTTATAACCTGCAGAGTTATCAACGAGTTTATCGATAGAAGACAAGGGGAATGGATCTTTGAGGCATGCTTTATTCAGATCTGTGTAATCTATGCACATTCTCCACTTCTCGTTAGCCTTTTTACCATTACCACGTTTGAGAGCCAATCTGCATATTGTATTTCTCTGATGAAGCCTGCATCCAACAACTCCTTTACCTGTTTTTCTATAGCTGCTTTCTTTCAGGATCCATTTTTCTCTTCTTCTGGGCTACCGGGATACATCCCGGTTTTAAAGACAATCGATGGCACACAAATCCTGGGTCCACTCCAGGCATGTCGAAGGAAACCCAAGCAAACAAGTCTTTATTCATTTTCAATAGTTCAATGAGTCGCTCTTTGATGATGGGGGGAAGGTTTGCCCCTATCTTGACAGTCTGATCTTCTTTAAGTCCTATCTGGACTAAGATCTGGTCTCCTTCTG
The DNA here is from genome assembly GCA_037177725.1 of Cyamopsis tetragonoloba. NCBI lineage: Eukaryota > Viridiplantae > Streptophyta > Magnoliopsida > Fabales > Fabaceae > Cyamopsis > Cyamopsis tetragonoloba. The sequence continues at coordinate 31,642,424 of CM074125.1, read as the reverse complement.
GTTGAAGTCGTTGGTGCTCAAAATCCGCTCTGGGATCTAGGTTAGTCATCATGACCCCTGCATCCCGTATCAAATCACGCCTTTCCATCTTTTGCTTCCCTTTCTCTTCTGCCGTTACTAGCGAGATGGATGGGCATTTTGTGATTTTAAGGCTTTCTTGATAGCATTTTCGTGCATCACTACTTTTTCCTCGGACAGTTACTACTGAGCCATCTTCTCCAGGAAACTTCATGGCTAAATGGATGGTAGAGACTATGGCGCCAAGACTATTCAAGGTTGGCCACCCAATAATTGAATTGTAGGCTGAGGGGCAATCCACCACTATAAACCTGGCTGGGATTGTTTTGGTATTCGACTTTTTGCCAAAATTCACCTTGAGGTCTACATATCCTTTGGGAATGATTGTATCTCCAGTAAAGCCAATTAAGCTACCCTTGTGAGAGATTAAATCCTTGGATCCCAATCCCATTTTATCAAAAAGGCTCCAGAACATAATGTCAGCTGAACTTCCTTGATCAATGAAGATTCGATGGACTTCGAAACCGTTCAGATTGGCTGCTATGACCAGTGGTTCGTTATCCCGTAGTCGTTCTTCCGGGAAATCTGCATTTGAGAAAGATAGAACCGGGTTAGTTACAGCAGTTACCTGGGAGCAAGAATCCCGTGCATCTCGGGTCCTCTTCTTATCTTCAAGACCCTTTAAGCTAGCTCCTCCAGCTATGACTTGGATTACCCCCTTGGGAGGGGATTCTTGAGTTCGTCTCGGGCTTCGAGATCTATGCCGAGCTTCCTGGCGTTGATCTCGGTTCCTAGGGGGAGACCTTGGTGTCTGCATCCGAGGAGATGGACTTCGCCGGCGGTCTCGTTGTTCTGGGGATGTCCGGGCATAATTCCTCAACCTACCTTGTCGGATCAACTTTTCGATTGCATCCCGGAGTTGAATGCATTCGTTAGTAGAATGCCCACGATCTCGATGGTACTAGCAGTACTTATTCTTGTGCTTCTCGACTGTTTTCAATGGTGGTGTCGCTCTCTTAGTTCAGAGTGCATCACTTATTTCAACACTGAAGCTGGCGAGATTGTTAGCGGGGTATAGTTGTTGAAGAGACCCTTGCGTTTCTTAGGAGACCTATCCCGGGGCTTTTCATCTTTACCCCGGGATTGGTTTGGAGGTGCAATTTTAGCTTTTTCGTCCTTCTTGGTGACTTGGGCCTTCTCCCACTCTTTTATTCTGATCCACTTTTCAGCCTTGACCTTCAAGTCATCCATGGAGGTGGGCTTATCTCCTACCAGTTGCTTGGCGAAAGCTCCTGGTTTTAATCCTCTTACAAAGAAATATAACAACAAGTTAGGTTCAACATTCCTAACTTCTAATACTTCATTATCAAAACGTGTTATATAATCTCGTAGAGATTCATCTTTTCCCTGTTTAACAGTTTCTAAGTGGAATTCATATTTGAACTTTCTTTTACTGCTAGTGAAATGAAGAATGAACTTATCTTTGAGAGTTTTCCAATTGCTGATGGACTGTGGTGGAAGGTCGGAGAACCAACGACTTGCAGCCTCTGATAGTGTGAGGGGGAAAGCACGGCATAAATGGCCCCATTCACCCCTTGAAAGTACATTGCTCTTTCGAAGGTTCTCACATGTAAAGTGGGATCCTTGGTCCCATCGTATTCCTTCAATTTCTTTGCGAACTGACATCCATGAGGAAGAGCATGGGACATTATCCAGGGTGTGAAGGGATTGTCGATGTATCCGAAATCCGGGATATTTTCGGCCATGTGCTCCTGGTTGCCGGCAGGTTGTCTGGCTTGCTGACCCCAGGGGGGACAGGTGGCGGGTTGGCCCCTTCAACCCGAGATTGATGCGGGGCCACTTCATGTCGGCGACTTACCCGTCCTTCCTGTTGCCTTTCCTGAGTTTTCAGATTTCCTTCTTTATCTCCTTCAATTGCGGATTTCCGTTGCTGCTTTTCCGCATTGTCGTTATCTTTTTCCGAATTTTCAGGCTTTGCCTGAGTATGCCTCTCAGCTCTTTCTTCCTCTGAATCATCTTCGATAACAACATGTTTGCCCTTTCGCTGTTGCTCTTTGAGATCTGCAATCTCTTTAGCTTGTGACTGCACCAACTGTTGCAGTTTGCGGAATTCTGCTTCAATATCAAAGTGTTGGGATGCCCTTGCTTGATTCGAAGCACCAGCCTGCTGTCTTGCTCCTTGGTTTTGAACATTGGGATTGTTGTAATACCTATTCCTGGTAGAGCCAACCATTGTTGACGAAGGATGGAAACGAGACTCTTTCTTACGCTTCCCACAGACGGCGCCAATGTTGTGATCTAACCTGACGGTATGTAGGACAAGCAGAAGGGCCTTCTTGATCAGCAAAGGGCAGTGGGATTGCTTCTATGTCTTGAGCTCTGGCGGCAGTGGTATGCACCTGCAAGTACTCCGACGCCCAAGTTAGTGAGTGAATTAGGGTTTATATTTCTGATAGCATATATTACGTACCTTGCATGGTGCATTATGATCGTATTTATAGAGTGTAGTAAGTGACCTAAATGCGGTCTGTATTGGGCCAGGATCTGTACCTGGGCCCAATTCTCATTAGCAGGGCCTTGATCGTAGGCCGCGCCAAACTTACCGGGATGCCCACGGTGATTGGTGGCTATCTGACCGGCATGCATACGTACATCCGGGATACTATTATTCTGGTCCACAACAATACTATTCGCGTTTTTAGCATAAAATAAATAATTTTTAATTTATATTTTACAATTATTTATTTTGATTTAAGAACTTATAACTATATTTTTTAGTATCTACTTTTTTCTTCTACAGTTTAATTTGTTAGTTTATAATATAAAAATAACTTTTGTATCATTCAAACATAAAAAGTTATCTTTAAAATTATTTCTAAAAAATATATGAAAATAAATATAATTATATTATATACTATCAGTTATTGAAATAATATATTTTTGGTAGCTAATACAATCACACTGTTATTACCATCTAAAAAATAATGCTGACTGAATTTACTTTTATAGTGATGCACGTGTCACACATCAAAGGGAAGGAGTAGGGAAGTAAATCGAAATCAAATATGCTTTCCTATTTAGTGATAATGGTCAAGGTGGAGAAAAAATAAATTGATACTATTCGCGTTTTTAGCATAAAATAAATAATATTTAATTTATATTTTACAATTATTTATTTTGATTTAAGAACTTATAACTATATTTTTTATTATAATTTTATGATTAAATTAAAATTTTAGGATATATGTATGTGTATCTTAAATGTGGCATGTCTTATAATTTACAAGAATAGACGTATCCAATATTTGTATCACTTCATTGATTTAGACCCTCTTTGTTTTTAAAATTATGCATATCTTTCAATTTTATTTTCATATATTAAATTCAAATATATTACCTTAAATGAAATAACTTCTATCGATTTAGAATGTTTTTTGGTTCATAGAAAAATAGTAAAAGCAGGGATCGAACCCCGTGGCGAAACACGAATGTCCCAATGCGCTCACCAATTGAACAACATGATTGAGACTTTATTGAATTAGCATGTGTTTAATAAAGTTTTTTTCCATAGCTTTTCGAAAAAAAATTGTAACATCCCAGTTAATTAAATGGTACATGTTTAGATTGACTACTAAGTATTAGGAAATTGGGTTTAAAAGGGAACAAAAAGAAGGGAAGGACTTACTTGCAATATTAAAAATTTTCAAAGTAGTCCCTTCCATCTTAAGTGAACTTGACCACACAAGTCAAGAGCCCAAAAGCCTTCTTCTTCCTCCCATTCTCACAAGCTCTCTCTCTCACTCTAAGTTCCATTTTCTCCAACTCCTCTCTAAAACCCATTCCTCAAATCTCCTTAGATATACCTTGCATGTGTGGTTTTTGGTGCTTCTAAGCCTAAATGTCTTCCAATTTCATGTATGGGGTAAGTGAGTTCTTAAGTTTCTCTCCTAATTCATAGTTTCTTCTTCTTCATACTCTCATTTGGGAATTTTTTGACTAAATGCCATTTAGGGACACAAGAGCTCAAGAATCAAGCTAAGGGAAAAGGAAAATTGGTGTTGGACTTGAGTTCTAAACCCTAAAAATAGCCATTCAAGAGCAAGGGCAAGAAGAGCTTGAAGGTAACCCCAAAAACCCAATAATATAGCTAGTTGGAAATTGTTAATGGTAGGATGAATTGTGTGATGCAAATTGTGATTGTGGCTTGAAATCATGTAAATTGTCTTGATGTTTGATGAAATTGGTTGTTTTGTTGCTATGTTGGTATGTTGCTTGCAATTGTGATTGTAATATTTGAATGCATATTTGATGTTCAATGAAATGCTCACATAGATGGGTTTATGGTTTTGGAAGTTGAATTGGGTTAAAGGTTTAGGTTGGTTAGAAATAGGGCATAATTTTGATGAAATTCTGAGTGTTAATGCGGTGACTTTGAACTGAAACTCGAAGCATTTTCATTATGAATTGGTCATCATGGTCTTCACAAGAGTTGTAGACATTCTGCTTAGCTTTTAAATGCCCTTGGTTTCACTCAATTTGGAGCTCTAAAACTCTAGTTATGACCCAATTACTGAGATAGGGTCAATTATGAAGTATCTGTTTTGTTAAATGTGTTTCCTTGTCAAAGATGGCTCTTTTTGGAAATCAAATGTTTAGTACTGGATTTTTTGGTCTGTATTAGAGTTGTATAAAATCCTCTTAGCTTTCAAACGCACTTGGTCTCACTCAATTTGGAGGTCTACAACTCTATTTATACCCAAAATACCAAGATGATGCAGTTTTGATGAAAACTTGAATTTGGCTGTCAGTGTCTGGCGCTCAAGCGCCAGGGAAAAATTCCTGGCAACACGAAAAGTGTGTCTGGCGCTCAAGAGCCAAGATGGGCGATCAAGCGCCAGAGCCCTGTACCTTCCTGACCCATTTTAGCTTTTCAAAATGCATTGAACCCCTCCATGGGCATGCTCTAAGGTTGGAATAGATGGAATTAGGCCACAATGCTTTAGAACCATGCAAAGAAACATGTGACTGTATGATGTTGAGTATGAATAATTGCCTTTTGTATGTGATGAACGATGTATATTTTGAAATGTGATTAGTTTATGATGAATATGGGATACCAATACAACATATGATCAACTCTCCTCTTAAAAAGAGTATGGGTTAAGGTCTTGTTACGAGAAAGAGATTGAGATTGAAATTGCATTGGCTCATGCATTGTCATTTATGAACAAATGGATTGCATATGCACCTTCGGGTATTTGACCGGGCAGATTGAGGGTTCAAGGAAGGACGCTTCCTAGGACAACGGAGATCTCCATTGAGGGTGCGGACTGCCGGCACAAAACTAATGACAAAGGAAATCAAACATAGCATTGAATTTCATTGACTCTATGATTTGAAAGTGCATTGTAATGGTAAATTAGATGCTTGAATGTTGTGGTTGCTTAGCTAAAGAATTGGGTAGGGTTTGCAACTTGTTGCCTGTAACACTGTTTGAACATGTTTTGGATAAACCGGGGGTTACTGAGATATATGTCAAAGCATGCATCTCACGGTTACAGTGTTGCAGGTGATTCTGGAGACACATGAGTAAAAGCCAAGACGTAGAAGGAATGTTTCAAGAAGATATCTTTCTTTTGTTTTGATAAATCTCATTGTAATATTTTGTTATGATGGACCTTCCAATTTTATTTTGTTAGACTCAGTTGTATGAACTTAAGCCAAGTAGACTATGTGTAACTCTCACGATGGGGTATAATATGTATTGGTTTAGTAGTTCCATGAACTAGGGTCACATAATGTACAAACTATGCCTATGTACACGTACTTAATATATGTGTTTTCCATTAATTATGGCAGCCCAATTATTAGGGTGTTACATTTGGTATGAGAGCGGTTTGAACCATTCGGACCGTGAGAGTTACAGTAAGCTAGTTGGTTTGGTGTTTTGAGTTTTATTCCGCTTCTTGGTAAACATATACTTTTAATTACAAAGCCACTAATATTGAGACTGATCAACTCAATATATGTGTATTTGTATGCAGGAGATATGCCACCCAGGAGGCCAGGGAGACCGCCAAGGGTGGACCGAGCAAATCAAGAACCAAACCCCGATGCTCCAATTCCACCGGGGCCGACCGATACATCTTTAGTGCAACAAATGGCCCAAGCCATGACTAGGATGACGGAAGCTCATGCTCGAGACGATCATTATGAAAAGTTTAAGTCCCACGACCCGCCAGCATTCTTAGGAGACCCCGATCATATGGCCGCGGAAAGGGGGCTCCAACATATGGAGCGCATCTTTAGGGTCATGAGGTGTACAGACCCACAGAAGGTGGACTTGGCTACATATAAGTTGCATGGGGAATCGGAACACTGGTGGCATGAGTACCGGCAACAGATGGAGGAGTCCGGAACGCGAGTCACGTGGGAACTCTTCCGAGGTGCCTTCCTAGAAAACTATTTCCCTTCAAATCTTAAGGATCAAAAAGAGATAGAATTTTTAGAACTCAAGCAAGTGGAGATGACCATAGGCCAATATATGGCAAAATTCGAAGAGCTAGCCCGTTATTCTAACAACCTAAGGAACCAACCCGATGATGCATGGAAGTCAAAGAGATTTGAGCAAGGATTAAGACCGGAGATTCGAAAACAAGTAGTTATTCAAGAAATCCGACATTACCGGACCCTTGTCCGCAAATGTCGCCTAGCCAAACAATCCTTGGGTGAGGATTAAGACCGGAGATTCGAAAACAAGTAGTTATTCAAGAAATCCGACATTACCCGACCCTTGTCCGCAAATGTCGCCTAGCCGAACAATCCTTGGGTGAGGTTAGTATGAACAAGCTAGGGAATTGGAAGCGGAAATGGGAGGAACAAGGTTTTCGAGAGACAAAGCAAAAGGGGAAATATTTTAAGGAAAATAAAACCACGAAGGTCCTTCCGGACCAGCTCCTCTATGCAAGAATTGCGAAAAGTATCACCATGGGGAGTGTTTAAAGAACTCCGAAACATGTTACTACTGCAAGAAAAAGGGGCACATGGCTCATCAGTGTCCGCTATGGAAGAACAAAGGTGCTACTGGATCACAACCATCGACTCAAGGGAGGGTCTATACCTTAAGTGGTAAGAAGGCTAGTGAATCTGATAATCTCATTCAAGGTGAGTGTTTGGTAAACAATGATTCTGTAATTTTATTGTTTGATTCGGGCGCCACTCATTCTTTCATCTCTTATGATTGTGCCAATAGATTGAATCTTCCTATTTCAAAACTTCCTTTTGAATTGACTGTTTCCACTCCTGCTGAGGGTAAAGTGTCCACTTCGTCTATATGTACCTCGTGTTTCTTGGTTTATCAAGGTAGAACTTTCTGTTTAGACTTGTTCTGTTTACCTCTAAGTAACATTGACATAATTTTGGGGATGGATTGGATGTCTTTCCATAATATTGTTCTTGATTGTGCAAATAAAGTTGTGGTCATTCCTCCTATTGATAAAGATATTTCCTGTTCCCACTCTTCTATTTTTGATGATGTACGATTCCTGTCGGTAAGTAGTATTCAAGGATACATGCTCCATTCCTTAGCTGAGATGAAATCCGGTTTGAGCATAGAAGCAATTCCCGTAGTTAATGAATTTTCTGAGGTGTTTCCTGATGACATAACTACCTTACCACCAGAAAGAGAAGTAGAGTTTTCTATCGAGTTAGTTCCAGGTGCCGGACCAGTGTCTAAAGCTCCATATAGGATGTCCCCCTTAGAATTGGCCGAGGTAAAGAAACAAATAGAGGGTTTGTTAGAGAAGCAATTCATTAGACCTAGTGTGTCACCATGGGGAGCCCCTGTTTTGTTAGTTAAGAAAAAGGATGGGAGCCTAAGGTTATGTGTTGATTACCGGGAGTTAAAAAAGTTGACTGTGAAGAACAAGTACCCGCTTCCCCGGATAGATGATTTGTTGGATCAATTGGGGGGAGCCTCGGTCTTCTCTAAGATATATTTGAGGTCAGGGTATCACCAGATAAAGATTAGACAAGATGACGTTATGAAAACCGCCTTTCGAACAAGGTCGGACACTATGAATACTTGGTTGTACCTTTTGGACTTACAAACGCTCCGGCAGTTTTTATGGATTACATTAACCGTATTTTTAGACCGTACCTTGATCGGTTTGTGGTGGTTTTCATAGATGACATTTTGATTTATTCCAAGTCCCGGGAAGAACACGAAGAGCACTTGAGGATTGTCTTACAAACTCTTAAGGATAAGCAATTATATGCTAGATTAGACAAGTGTGAATTTTGGTTAGAAGAGGTCCAATTTTTAGGACATATGATCAATAAGAGAGGGGTAGCGGTAGATCCTAGCAAAGTTGAAGCGGTGACTAAGTGGGAGCCTCCCACGACAGTTACCGAGGTCCGAAGTTTCCTAGGATTAGTCGGGTACTACCGAAGGTTTATTAAGGGCTTTTCCCAATTGGCTCTCCCGTTAACCAAGTTGACACGCAAGGGAGTACCATTTGAATGGAATGAAAAGTGCGAAGAAAGTTTTCAAGCCCTTAAGGATAAATTGACAACCACCCCAGTGTTAGTGATCCCCGATGTAACTAAAGACTTTCAAGTATATTGTGATGCCTCTAAAATTGGTTTGGGATGTGTCTTGATGCAAGGTAGGGGTGTAGTGGCCTATGCCTTTAGACAATTAAGGCCTCATGAAGGGAATTACCCTACCCATGATCTTGAATTGGCTGCGGTCATTTTCGCGTTGAAAATATGGAAGCATTATCTTTATGGAGTAAGGTTTGAAGTCTTTAGTGATCATAAGAGTCTCAAGTACCTCTTTGACCAGAAGGAATTGAATATGAGACAAAGGAGGTGGATGGAATTTCTTAAGGACTACGACTTTGAGTTGAAATATCACCCCGGTAAGGCCAATGTGGTAGCCGATGCTTTAAGTCGAAAATCCTTGCATATATCCTCCATGATGATTCATGAATTGGAACTATTAGAGAAATTTAGGGATCTTCACCTTGATGTCTCCATGAGAGCGATGAGTTTGCATTTAACCAAGTTGGAAATAAGGAATGAGCTTCGGGAGAGAATTAAGGTAGCCCAACTGGAGAACGAGGATGTTTTGCAAAAGAGGGGTCAACCCGATTTCTCCGAAACAAGTGATGGGGTAATTTTGTTTCACGGTAGGATCGTTATCCCTGACAACGATGTCCTTAAACAGACGATATTAGAGGAAGGCCACAAAAGTGGATACTCTTTTCATCCCGGCATCACAAAGATGTATCAAGATTTAAAGAAAATGTTTTGGTGGCCAGAAATGAAAAAGGATATCGCTCTTTTTGTAGCCAAGTGCCTCGCTTGTCAACGGATAAAGATCGAACACCAAAGACCCTCGGGGGAGTTACAACCACTTGAAATACCTGAATCGAAATGGGAAAGCGTGGCAATGGATTTTATAGTCAGGTTGCCTAGGACCCAAACCGGGTTCGATTCCATATGGGTCATTGTGGATAGGCTTACCAAATCTGCTCATTTCTTACCCGTTAAAGCCAATTACCCCGTGGATAAGTATGCTCGTCTGTATGTTAGGGAGATAGTTAGACTTCACGGGGCACCCCTCAACATCGTGTCGAATAGGGACCCAAAGTTTACCTCTAGGTTTTAGGGGGCATTGCAAAGGGCTTTTGGGACTAGATTGAGTCTTAGCACCGCATACCACCCCCAAACGGATGGCCAATCTAAACGCACTATACAAACCTTAGAGGATATGTTGAGGGCATGTGTTCTTGATGAGAAGAGGGATTGGAGCGAGACACTACCCCTGATTGAGTTTGCCTACAATAATAGTTACCATTCTAGTATTGGCAAGGCACCATATGAGGCGTTATATGGCAGGAAGTGTAGATCACCTTTATGTTGGTATGAGGTAGGTGAGAATGCCCTATTGGGGCCAGAGATGGTTAGGGAAACATCTGAGAGAATTAGGGAAATATGGGAAAGGCTTCGAATTGCTTAAAGTCGGCAAAAGAGTTATGCGGATCAAAGGTGAAAGCCACTTGAGTTTGAAGAGGGAGAACATGTATTCTTGAAAGCCACTTCCACCACAGGAGTTGGACGAGCTCTCCGAGTCAAAAAAACTACATTCCCGATTCATAGGGCCTTTCCAAATTATAAAACGTGCCGGTCCTGTCGCATATCAGCTTGCTCTCCCCCCTAATCTTTCCAACTTGCATGATGTTTTTCATGTCTCTCAACTTCGCAAGTATATTCCCGACCCATCCCATGTCTTACGCCCCAAAACAGTAAAATTAGGAGATGATTTGTCTTACCAAGCAAAACCGATTGAGATTGTGGATCACAGCCTGAAAACCCTAAGGAACAAGACCATACCTCTAGTAAAGGTGATTTAGCAAAGCTTGAACTCAACTGAAGCAACATGGGAGAGGGAACAGAATATGCGGGAGTCGTATCCAGAGTTGTTTGAGAATTGGTAAGTTTAATTTTGAGGGCAAAATTAAATTTAAGGGGAGGAGAATTGTAACATCCCAATTAATTAAATGGTACATGTTTAGATTGACTACTAAGTATTAGGAAATTGGGTTTAAAAGGGAACAAAACGGAAGGGAAGGACCTACTTGCAATTTTAAAAATTTGCAAAGTAGTCCCTCCCATCTTAAGTGAACTTGACCACACAAGTCAAGAGCCCTAAAGCCTTCTTCTTCCTCCCATTCTCGCCAGCTCTCTCTCTCACTCTAAGTTCCATTTTCTCCAACTTCTATCTAAAATCCATTCCTCCAATCTCCATAGATATACCTTGCATGTGTAGTTTTTGGTGCTTCTAAGCCTAAATGCCTTCCAATTTCATGTATGGGGTAAGTGAGTTCTTAAGTTTCTCTCTTAATTGATAGTTTCTTCTTCTTCATACTCTCATTTCGGAATTTTGTGACTAAATGCCCTTTAGGGACACAAGAGCTCAAGAATCAAGCTAAGGGAAAAGGATAATTGGTGTTGGACTTGAGTTCTAAACCCTAAAAATAGCCATTCAAGAGCAAGGGCAAGAAGAACTTGAAGGTAACCCCAAAAACCCAATAGTATAGCTAGCTGGAAATTGTGAATGGTAGGATGAATTGTGTGATACAAATTGTGATTGTGGCTTGAAATCATGTAAATTGTCTTGATGTTTGATGAAATTGGTTGTTTTGTTGCTATGTTGGTATGTTGCTTGCAATTGTGATTGTAATGTTTGAATGCACATTTGATGTTTGATGAAATGCTCACATAGATGGGTTTATGGTTTTGGAAGTTGAATTGGGTTAAAGGTTTAGGTTGGTTAGAAACCGGGCATAGTTTTGATGAAATTCTGAGTGTTAATGCTGTGACTTTCAACTGAAACTCGAAACATTTTTATTATGAATTGGTCATCATGGTCTTCACAAGAGTTGTAGACATTCCTCTTAGCTTTTAAATTCCCTTGGTTTCACTCAATTTGGAGGTCTAAAACTCTAGTTATGACCCAATTACTGAGACAGGGTCAATTATGAAGTATCTGTTTTGTTAAATGTGTTTCCCTGTCAACGATTGCTCTTTTTGGAAATCATATGTTTAGTACTGGATTTTTTTGTCTTCATAAGAGTTGTAGAAAATCCTCTTAGCTTTCAAACGCACTTGGTCTCACTCAATTTGGAGGTCTAAAACTCTATTTATACCCAAGATACCAAGATGATGCAGTTTTGATGAAAACTTGAATTTGGCTGTTAGTGTCTGGCGCTCAAGTGCCATGGAAAAATTCCTAGCAGCACGAAAAGTGTGTCTGGCGCTGAAGCGCAAGGGAAAAATTCCTGGCAGCACGAAAAGTGTGTCTGGCACTCAAGCGCCAGAGCCCTGTACCTTCCTGACCCATTTTAGCTTTTCAAAATGCATTGAACCCCTCCATGGACATGTTCTAAGGTTGGAATAGATTGAATTAGGCCACAATGCTTTAGAACCATGCAAAGAAACATGTGACTGTATGATGTTGAGTATGAATCATTGCCATTTGTATGTGATGAATGATGTATATTTTTAAATGTGATTAGTTTATGATGAATATGGGATACCAATACAACATATGATCAACTCTCCTCTTAACAAGAGTATGGGTTAAGGTTTTGTTACGAGAAAGAGATTGAGATTGAAATTGCTTTGGCTCATGCATTGTCATTCATGAACAAATGGATTGCATATGCACCTTTGGGTGTTTGACCGGGCAGATTGAGGGTTCAAGGAGGGACGCTTCCTAGGACAACGGAGATGTCCATTGAGGGTGTGGACTACCGGCACAAAATTAATGACAAAGGAAATCATACATAGCATTGCATTTCATTGACTCTATGATTTGAAAGTGCATTGTAATGGTAAATTAGATGCTTGAATGTTGTGGTTGCTTAGCTATAGAATTGGGAAGGGTTTGCAACTTGTTGCCTATAACACTGTTTGAACATGTTTTGGATAAACCGGGGGTTACTGAGATATATGTCAAAGCATGCATCTCACGGTTACAGTGTTGCAGGTGATTCTGAAGACACATGAGTAAAAGCCAAGACGTAGAAGGAATGTTTCAAGAAGATATCTTTAGTTTGTTTTGATAAATCTCATTGTAATATTTTGTTATGATGGACCTTCCAATTTTGTTTTGTAAGACTCAGTTGTATGAACTTAAGCCAAGTAGACTATGTGTAACTCTCAAGATGGGATATAATATGCATTGGTTTAGTAGTTCCATGAACTAGGGTCACATAATGTACAAACTATGCCTATGTACACGTACTTAATATATGTGTTTTCCATTAATTATGGTAGCCCAATTATTAGGGTGTTACAAAAATTAGAAGAAGAAAACTGTTTGAAATTTTTTGGCCATAAGAAAATCAGTCAAAGGTTTTAATTATTTTGTTATAACTACAACTTTTAGTTTTTTTAACTGTGCTAGAATTTAGAGTTTTTATTTAAGTATTTTACTTTCTTCTACCTTTTTCTTCTGCATTTTAATTTGTTAGTTTATAATATAAAAATAACTTTTGTATCATTCAAACATAAAAAGTTATCTTTAAAATTATTTCTAAAAAATATATGAAAATAAAATTAATTATATTATATACTTTATCCGTTATTGAAATAATATATTTTTGGTAGCTAATACAATCACACTGTTATTACCATTTAAAAAATAATGCTGACTGAATTTACTTTTATAGTGATGCACGTGTCACACATCAAAGGATAGGAGTAGGGAAGTAAATCGAAATCAAATATGTTTTTCAATTTAGTGATAATGGTCAAGGTGGAGGAAAAATAAATTGATACTATTTGCATTTTTTGCATAAAATAAATAATTTTCAATTTATATTTTACAATTATTTATTTTGATTTAAGAACTTATAACTATATTTTTATTATAATTTTATGATTAAATTAAAATTTTAGGATTTATATATGTGTATCTTAAATGTGGCATGTCTTATAATTTACAAGAATAGACGTATCCAATATTTGTATCGCTTCATAGCTTTAGACCCTCTTTGTTTTAAAATTATGCATATCTTTCCCACTTTATTTTCATATATTAAATTCAAATATATTACCTTAAATGAAATAACTTTTATTGATTTATAATCTTTTTTGGTTCATAGAAAAATAGTAAAAGCAGGGATTGAACCCCGTAACCACACACTATTGTCCCAATGCGCTCACCAACTGAGCTACATGATTGAGACTTTATTGAATTAGGATGTGTTTAAGAATGTTTTTTTCCATAGCTTTTCAAAAAAAAATAGAAGAAGAAAACCGTTAGATATTTTTTGGCAATGAGAAAATCAGTCAAAGGTTTTAATTATTTTGTTATAACTTCAACTTTTAGTTTGTTTAAATGTGCTATAATTTAGAGTTTTTATTTAAGTATTTTACTTTTTTCTTCTTTTTTCTTCTGCAATTTAATTTGTTAGTTTATAATATAAAAATAACTTTTGTATCATTCAAACATAAAAAGTTATCTTTAAAATTATTTCTAAAAAATATAAGAAAATAAAATTAATTATATTATACACTTTATCAGTTATTGAAATAATATATTTTTGGTAGCTAATACAATCACACTGTTATTACCATCTAAAAAATAATGCTGACTGAATTTACCTTTATAGTGATGCACGTGTCACACATCAAAGGGTAGGAGTAGGAAAGTAAATCGAAATCCAATATGCTTTCCTATTTAGTGATAATGGTCAAGGTGGAGAAAAAATAAATTGATACTATTTGCATTTTTAGCATAAAATAAATAATTTTTAATTTATATTTAACAATTATTTATTTTGATTTAAGAACTTATAGCTATGTTTTTTATTATAATTTTATGATTAAATTAAAATTTTAGGATTTATATATGTGTATCTTAAATGTGGCATGTCTTATAATTTACAGGAATAAACGTATCCAATATTTGTATTGCTTCATAGATTTAGACCCTCTTTGTTTTTAAAATTATGCATATCTTTCCCACTTTATTTTCAAATATTAAATTCAAATATATTATCTTAAATAAAATAACTTTTATTGATTTATAATTTTATTTGGTTCATAGGAAAATAGTAAAAGCAGGGATCGAACCCCGTAGCCACACACGAATGTCCTAATGCGCTCACAAACTGAACTACATGATTGAGCCTTTATTGAATTAGGATGTGTTTAAGAAAGTTTTTTTCCATAGCTTTTCGAAAAAAAATAGAAGAAGAAAACTGTTAGAAATTGTTTAATGAGAAAACCAGTCAAAGGTTTTAATTATTTTGTTACAACTACAACTTTTTGTTTTTTAAAAATGCGTTATTATTAAAGTATTTTACTTTATTCAACTTTTTTCTTCTGCAATTTAATTTGTTAGTTTATAATATAAAAATATCTTTTGTATCATTCAAACATAAAAAGTTATCTTTAAAGGCATTTCTAAAAAAATATGAAAATAAAATTAATTATATTATACACTTTATCAGTTATTTAAATAATATATTTTTGGTAGCTAATACAATCACACTGTTATTACCATCTAAAAATTAATGCTGACTGAATTTACCTTTATAGTGAAGCACGTTTTACACATCAAAGGATAGGAGCACGGAAGTATAAGTAAGTTACATTGAACCCTGTTCACGCCCTTTTTTTGTTGTAGCTCCCCCCTTTTTTGTCTTCCCAGTTTGCACTCTATTTCCGTTCACCGCTTTCTTTCTCAGGTAATGTCTTTGATCTTTCTTTCAACTCTCTACTGTGTTTTAGGGGTACTCACAATCGCGTTTATGTATTTTGTTCTTTTGTTTTGTGCATCCCCAAAAAGTTGATGATTTCGTTAGTGGTTTCTCGAATTGATTAATTCTCATAAACACTCTTACAAGCCCCTTACTTTTATAATTTCCCCCTTTATGGAACAAATTATTGGAGACGGGCTTATTTTGTCCTCCCATTCTCTGCATGTTGTTAGGTTAATTCATATAATCCTCTTTGCTAGTTTAGCTATTTTAAGCCATGTTAGTTTAACTAATCAATTGCTTCCAACAGGTATTAATATAAAGTTTAGAAGTTAGAACTTGGTCTCTTGTGCTGGAAACTGGTTATTTTGTTAGAAGAGCTTTCATTAAACGAGCATCAGAAGATTCGTATTTATTTCTTTTATGTTTTTGAAAATAAGAAAGTAAGGTTTTAATTTTTAAAATATTTAATGTTTCTCAGTCTGGTGTGCTGCTTATTATGTGCTCATGAATTCAGATAAGCTGCATATGCTAGCTGTTGGAAAATTTGCCTTTTTCCTAGTCTGCCTAATAGTTATTTGTTTTTACTTATCTCTCTAGTATAAATAAGGAACACAATAATGTTTTTGAGACATGAATAAAAGAATAAACCTTTTATCACTGTTTTCTTGTTGAGCTGCAACAAGTTATTACCCCTTCCCTTCAAGATCTATGATTGACTTGAGAACATAAAATTGACTTGTTCATCTAATCAATATCTATATGTATGAGTTTTCTGGATTATCTTATTGTCTTCATTTTTCTTTTGTGAGTCTGTGTGTGACTGTGTGTAACCTAATTGAGCGTTTGGTTAGCCACTTCCCCTTTGGGGATTCCGGGCATATTTTAGTTGATTGCTGGGAGAAAAATAGATCACAAATATGTAGGTTTTCATAACTTTGTAAATATAATTTGCAAGTGAAAACTAATACAAGCACATGATTTTCAACAGCTTCCTTCCCGTTGTTTTTAAAAGAAATTATGTTTTATGAATAGTATATTATTTTGCACACACTTATTAGTTTGAAGTTGTTGTACTTTGAGATGGATTGTTGCTGATATTCATGAATCATGCCTGTTTGTTTTGGTGGTATTATCTCAAAACTGAGTGGTTGATATGTTAAGTCATCCCTCTATGCATCTGGAAATTAGAGGAACATCTAGTGCATTAGGATCCCATCATTGTGTGGTTCTCTTTTGTTTTGGAAAATAAATTGCTTCCTAATTGATGACAATGATTACAGTTACCACATATGGTCATTAATTAGATTTGGTGATCCAATTATTAGGTCATTTCCAGCGTTGTTTCTATCATCATATTGCCATTATTGCAACTGTAGTCCTAGTTAATGTTTGACACGTGAATAGAACACAGAGTGGAATCGATTAGGATGTTTTTGTGTTGTTATGTTCCCTTTGATTTTACTCCTTTTCAAGGGAGCAATATATTTTACCTTTTAAGTTTTAACCTCTATTAACATGAATGTTTATGTTCTTTCATTAAAATGTTCTGAACAAAGAATAGAATCTACATCAACTAAATGCTACTAACTACCTTAGTTATAAGTTATCGACATTGAGAATGTATAATTGATAAATTTGATCAAATGTGTGTTTCTTTTCCTTTTGTGCATCATATTTGTGTGATAATTTTATGGTTAGAAGAGGATAAAACTAGAAAAGTTTTGAATCCATTCACATTTTATATAGCAACTAGAAAAGATTTCCCCCTCCCTCTCTCTCTATATAGGGAGCGTATGGAGAGCACATATTATTGTGAGACGTGAGAAGAGTGAATCTTGACAATTGGATAATGGTTGAGATAGAATATTAAAAAGTCATGCGACATCTTAAAAAACTTACATGAATTTTTTAAAATCCTTGTGTTTTAATCTATATTTGCGTAGTTTGTAATCTTTTAACACTATGATCTCCTAGAAAGATGCTAGTGATTTTGGTGACAATAGTCTCATAGGAACAACTCCAATTTTGATATTTGTCAGTTTAATTAACATAGCATTTATAGCAAACTTTTAGTTTAAACAATACTTGCCCCTCTAAAATTGACACACTAATATCATTTCATGATATGCAGAAGATATTACCAGGAAGAAGTAACAAATATAACAATGTTTCTGCAAGTCCATCTATCCTGGAATGTAACAATTTCTCCAGAAAAGGGTCCGATGCTTCAACGGGCAATCATCTCCCACCTTTTGAATGACTTTGCTCTGAAGAAGGCAACAAAAGATGAGGGATACTTTCTTGCAGTGACCACACTGGAGAAAATCGGAGAAGGAAAAGTCGAGCAACTCATTGGAGATGTGCTCTTCCCTGTTGTTTTTAATGCGATTACCTTCAAGATTTTCAAGGGTGAGATATTAGAAGGTGTTGTCCACAAAGTTGTGAAGCATGGGGTTTTCATGAGATGTGGTCCAATTGAGAATGTCTATCTCTCAAATTTCAAGATGCCTGATTACGTTTATGTTCCCGGTGAAAACCCATGCTTCATGAGTGACAAGATGTCCAAGATTGGAAAAGATGTCAAGGTTCGCTTTGTAGTGATTGCTACAAATTGGGTGGAGGCAGATAAGGAATTTCAGGCATTGGTAAGCTTGGAAGGCGATTATCTTGCACCAGTTACAACTCTTGATATTTAGCTGCATTTCCCCCTAGTTTTTTATGTTGTTGGTGAGGAAAGACTCATTTAGCTGTGGGGTTTAGACTTTTCTCTTTTTTGGTACAAATCATGGAACCTATTAACCAAATTTATGCAATGTTATTTAGTGTGTGAATGTTTCTTCTCATCCTTAGTCTTTTTTTAATCAATTGAAAATTGTTCACTTGTGACATGCATGGGTTGAATTTCCTTTTGTTTGTTTTCATTTGAAGTTTTAAGTCTTCTTATTTATGTATTCTTGTATAGGCGAAAGTGCATCTACTAGGATTCGAACTGAGGAGCTGCTAATCAAGGTAGCACTCCCCAACCACTAAACCAACCAATTGAATGCCATTTTATTTAGAGTTGGTTTTTGAATTTTATATACTTGTATAGTAACTATAAATTGGTTTTCAATGTTTGTCGTTGAAATGTTGGAAAATAACTAAATAAGAAACAAATGAAAACAACATGGTGTCTAATTTGTCATAGTACATAAGAATCTTGACCAAGCTTGACATTCATGAAGTTTTGATCCGCATAGCAGATGAAAATTTTGCAATGTGTAAAGGAGTTTGGGTAGCTATCTTGCCATTCTTTATTTGGATTAGCATATTGATCAAAATCTGTAAAATGAGAAAGAAAATGATGTTATTTCACACTAGTTGTAGACAATATTCAAATGTTATTTCACTTAAATTTCCAACCGAAATGAATTATTATTTCACACGAGTTGTAGACAGAAATAACATGTTATTTGCCCATGAATTTCCAACGAAAATGAAATATTATTTCACACGAGTTGTAGACGGAAATTAAATGTTATTTCATATGAACTTCCAATGGAAATGAAATATTATTTCACCCGAGTTTTAGACAAAATTAAATTGGTATTTCACACAAATTTTAAACAAAATTGAATTATTATTTCACACAAGTTTTAGACATAAATTTTATGTTATTTCACACAAATTTTAGACAAAAAATGAAGTATTATTTCATACGAGTTGTAGAAAGAATTTAAATATTATTTCACACGAATTTCAGCCGTAAATGGAATGCTCACTACAAAAAAAACAGAACAGCAACAGAAAATATCGGTCGCCACATACAAAATTTCAGTCGCAAATGAAGACAGGGACCGATTTTGAGACTGATTACAGTCGGTTACGAAAACACTTGTCGCAAACACTATTGTAACCGATTTTACCATCGGTCTCAATTTGCTACTGACAATAACGGTCGCAATTGCCGTTGCAAAATACTTTAGAGACGGTCACAAGGATTCGTTTTTGAGACCGAGCTTTCAGTCCCAAATTCAGTCACAGAGTTTTGGTCGCAAAGTGGTCGCAAATTCGGTCACAATAAGACATGGTATACATGCACAATGAAATGGTTAAATCAGTCGCAAAATGATTTTATCAGTTGCAGTTCCGGTCGCAAAAACTATTGTTTTTTTTTTTGAAAAAAGGCCTAAAAAGTTGTTAAATGGAGACCTGTGATGCATTATATGATATCCACCTAATTATTATTAACGATATTGACATCTGTCATTCATTAAAAGAAACACATATTCAACTAAACAATGACATACAAATATAAAAAGCTATCAAAAGCACACATGAGTGCTAAAAGTCACATAGAACACATTGCAAATAGTCCAAAATATAACTAACAAAGTAGTCGTCCAAATGAAAAAGTCCAAAACATAGACACGATGTAAATAGTCTAAAACATAATTGAGGTAATCCTCTAGATGAAATAGTCCAAAACATGATCAACAATGAAATAGTCCAAAACATGATCAACGATGAAATAGTCCTAAAAACCTAACTAAGGAAATCTTGATCCTCGTCTGGATCCCTAACAAAAGATGGAGGCTGTGAAGGAGGCTGTATAGGAGAAGAATGATCAACGATGACAGTGTCCAATGGTCGTCCAGATACAAGGGCTTGAGTAGCACGTACTGTGGCTTCAGTAGCAACTCTACAAGCAGCTATAGCCTCATCCTGTCTTGCTGCAAGTCTTTCAAATTCTGTGGTAAGGGCAGCCACCCGCCTCTGCAGCTCACCCATGTCTGCACTCTCAGGTGGTGGTGGGGTCTGGGTGGTGGAGGAAGATGCCCAAATAATCAATAGGGGGCCTAGGTCCCTTTGAGACTAGACATTCCCCTTCTTACTCTTTCCCCCCCAAGCTCCAAGAATAAGGCGTTCTCTGCACGAACAATAATATTCAATAAATTATTAACAAAATTAAAAGCATATAAACACTTCAATTAAGCAAATGATAGCATTTTAATTTGTATGTCCCAAATAATGTTAACTTTCAAACTATCAATTCTCTTGTCGCTTGAAATTCACAAGCTAATTATATACTAGTTTAATATGTATGTTATAGTTGTCATCCCATGTGCTATAATTTTCAAAATTAATCACATTCCCCTGTTGGTGTCTAGTATAACAAACTTCTTAAAATAATTATCCAAATAGTAACTATAAATTGAAGTTAAGCAACCATGCAACAGGAAAATAGAAAAACCAAATACAAGTTTCAAATTTTGAACTTTTACTTTTAGAAACAGAACAAGGAGGAAGATGAAAGCAAAAAGATTATTTAATTTCTTCGAACGAATAATCAAAATACACAAGACATAAGTTTCAGGTGACATGGAGTTAGAATCAACTTGAATGGTCTTTATGCCTTTGAAGAATAGGGATCATTAAATGCTTTGATACTAATGAAACTTTAAATAACACTATTATTTTCATGCCATAAAACGCATCATATAATGCAATGCTAACAAACTGCATGCGGTTCGTTACAATTGTATCATCAAAGACCAAACAATGAGGCAAGCATATTCCAAATGTTGTACTAAGATACATATCAAGCATTATAAAAAGATGTAACAAGTACTGTCTTGTGGCTGCTCAAGTACAAGTAGAACAACAACAACTGGGTGGCAATCTTATTTATTAGTATTATATTCCAAATCCAAAGCACGTACTTGAGACCCAATGATCACCCAAACTGAGAGGAACCACCAGTTAATTATTGTTTTTATTTGATTTATGTGTTTGTGTTATTTACAGAACAGGTTGAGGGAATCTGCTTTGTTTTTTCTTTTGTTTGGTCTCTTGTTTTATAGTCTTTAATATTTACAATTGTATCACCAAAGACATGCATTTTAATATCTCACAACTTTAACTAATAAAACCAGAATCACAGGACCAAAGGAAATCATCAATGAATATGAAACAAAGAGAGAGGATTAAATTACCAGACGCGAAACAGAACCACGGGGCTACTTCACTAATTGTTATATATTATAATTATATATATAAAAGAAAGTGTCAGTTTCAGCAACCAAAAAGTGAGATTAAGGCCTGCTTATTATGCCTAGACAAGTTCCAAAAAAGCCATTTAATAGTTACTCCATAAATGAGATTAATTATATATAATAACAATATAACATACATACATGCATCAATGTAATGTCTGATATATATAGATACACATGCCACTATTTTATACACGTATCAAGACTAAATAGTCAAGAGCATATATATATATATATATATATATACAACCATCAGCATTTTCTAATGAATGAGTCATGACTAGTTTATACTATCAAATAAATCAAATTAGTTGGGTTATATTATTGCTATAATGGCTCCAATCAAGTGGAAATACCCAGCTGGAAATTGGAAGCTGAAGATAGAGTTTGGAGCAGTAGGTAGAGGTATAAGTAGGAGAAAAGTGAATACCATACCCCCCATCCTACCCAACTTTCTCTCTCTCCCTTTCCCTATATTTTCTTTATTAATAATACATCCCCTGACAGTAAGTGCTATGCCAATAAAGTCAGAACTAAGTTTGTGTTACTTAAACATATTTTCACAAACTCTGTAACATATGAATTCAACTAGTCCCACTTGAAAATTTTCAGTTTTATGTCAAACTTGGATTATTCAACCACAGCATTTGTTTGTGCACAATTTATGAGATAAATGTATAAGAACTAAAGCTTAAGTCAGCAAGATAAGTGACTAAATGGTTCCATTAAGATAGCTAAGCCAACTTTGAAAAGCAAAAACAATCTCTTAAAGAAACTAGATTGCAGAAGAAGAGCAAAAAAAATATTCAGACCCTTTAGTGGTGATTTTTCATTTACATCTTAAAGTAGTAATAAGAGTTTGTTGACAAGCAGATGTAGTAACTTGTAAACCTTACTATAAATACAAAGTTTTTGGATGTAGTTGAGTTAGTTCACTGATAATTATTAAACATCTTTTATGTATTCTCTTTTTTCTTTCAGATTCCTCCCCTTCTTTCTTTCCTCTTCAGTTAAAACTACATGATCATGGTTGCTTGATCGTAATTATACTCTTCAAACTTCAAGAATCAATAGACAAACACTTGTATCAGAAAGAGAATATATAAGATTATAGTACATAACAATAAAATGATTGATACATTAATCTTACTGTATTATATACATGGTTTAAAACATCACATATATGGCCTAGGAAAAACCAATTAACTCGCAGATGAAACAGAGGATCGGTTATTTGCTCTGGAAATACTAGATTAGGATTCTCTACTAATTTGTGTAAATAGCAAGCATAATTAACTTAGAACAAGAACAAATTAAACAACGATCAAATTTTATGGCGAGATCGAATGGCTTCGGGGCTCTTACCCAAAACCTCACCAAAAAAAAGAGTAAAGTCAATAATGAAAAAAACGAAAAGAGTAAACCTGCAAGCGTTTGGTTGCCGGTAGTAGGGAGCTTCAACGGCGTAGGGAGCTCCGGCGTCCGGTTTGAGCGACGGCGAGCTATGAGGAGATGGTGGTGTGCGAATGCGAGCTTGGGGGGAGAGAAAGTGAGTGAGGCACAGGTTAGGATTCGTAGCGACTGAGGGAGGGAAAGTTGAGTATAAAACTTCGCCACCAAAATTATTAAGAGCGGCGACTGAATTTCAGTTTCGCATTCAGTAGCAAATTGTATCTCAACATTGCGACTGAATAAAGACGGTCAGAAGCGTTGAGATTTTTTTTTTTGCTAAAAAATTCTATTTTGCGACTAAAATGGCGACCCCTTGCGACTGGTATTTTGCGACTAGAGGTATTTTGTCACTGGATCAGTCACAAAATCACTGAAATTGTTCAAACCTAACCACGTATGGATTTCGGTCGCTATTCGGTCTCTATTTGGTTGCGAATTGCGACTGAAAATTTCAATAGCTAAATTCGGTCGCCATTCTAGATTTTTCTTGTAGTGGCTATTTCACACAAGTTATTGAGAGAAATGTAATGATATTTCACACTAATTTAAAACAGAAATGAAATATTATTTTACACAAAATTTAGATAAAAAATGTATGTTATTCAAATTTATTTCCCATTTATTTGTGACAGATATATTTAACTCTTTGTTTTTGTATTATTAATGATTTTTTTTAAAAGATTATCATTTCATTTCGTAGGTTTTTGGGTCAATATTATATAGATATTAATTCAGCTTTAAGAGAACTTGATTTATAATATTACAATTTTTATATAATTTTCTAATAAAATAAAAAACCGTCACCAATTTCATCAATTGCATGAATAAAAAAATTCAACCAAATGATCAAACATAATAGAGTTAACAAAGTGCTATAACAATGTAAAACTAAATAAAAGATATTATCATCCTCAAACTATTTATTAAAAAACCATCACCAATTTCATCAATTGCATGAATAAAAAAATTTCAACCGAATGATCTAACATAATATAGTTAACAAAGTGCTCTAACAATGTAAAGCTAAATACAAAAACTATGATCCTCAAACTATTCATTAATAAAATAAAAAACAGTCACCAATTTCATCAATTGCATGAATAAAAAAATTTCAACCGAATGATCAAACATAATAGAGTTAACAAAATGCTCTAACAATATAAACTAAATAAAAGAAACTATGATGCTCAAACTATTCATTAGTTTAGATAAAGAAAATGAAATAAGAGAACTATATAAGTTCATATGCATAGAACTATGATATTAGTTATTAATGGGTTGACCAGTCTCATTCTCCTCATTGTGCATAGGAGCTCTAGAAGAATAATTTGGATGTAGTGGCATGTTTAAGTTTCTATATAAAACGGTAAGCAAACTTTTATTTGACTCAATTCTTCTTTCCTGAGTTCGCAACTTATGGCTTTGATCCTCTAGTTTGCCGTCAACTTCATCTAAGAAAAAGGAATCAATTGGTATGTAAAATTTGAATAAAACCCAACAAAAAATAACAAGTAATCTGATGCCTTATTGATAGTCATATATATATATATATAGTCATATATATATATATATATATATATATATATATATAGAAACCAAACATACATCTAGGACAAATGAAAAGAAGAAGAACGTGAAAGTAATTGAGCAGCTACTCAAAACTGATAGTCACCACCAAGTCAAAAATTGGGAAAGTAAATTTGTGTTTTTTTTAACAGAATCTTCTTTAGGGTGTTTTTTCATATATTTGAGATTTTTTATTATTCTTCAACTTTTAGGTGTCCAACTGTTCAGTTTTCTTCTACTTGCAAAGAGTATCTTTTTTCTTGGAAATTAAAGATTGAATAAAAATATAAATTGTGACGAGATCTTCACTCAAAGATTTTCAAACTTTTATAATAAAAAAGATGGTTTCTATGGTGCCATCTCGATCAAGATGGCACCATGCCTTCTTATCCAATCAAATCAAAAAATTGATATTATGTCATATTCTTCATTAATTCATTTAGATATGAATAGAAATAAACTTGATTTGATCATAAAAAAGATATAAACTTGATTTTATTTTTATTTTGAATTTAATATTTAGTTTTTTATTTTTAATCTAAACTACTATATGTCTCTGTTTTTTAATTAAATATTTATATTTTTGTTACATTATTAAATATGTATTTGAGCTTTAATTAATTAAAAAAAAATTAATATCAGTTTGATTCTTTTATTTTTGTTCATTTTAGCTCTTTTACTTATTCTTGCTTCATTTTATTTTATTAAATAATGAATAAAAGTATCTAAAATTGTTGCTCAGTGTGAGAAAAAAAGACAATGATAAAAAAAATATTATTGAGGGCATTAACTATTTATGAATAAAAAGTTAATACAAATGATGATATTATATTGAAAAGATAAATTACTAATATTTAAAAAAATAAATAAAGGACCAAAGAATTTGAGATAAAGTTGAGACTAAAATACGAATTTGGCTGTAAAAATATAATAGTAATATTATTCTACAAATTTCCAAGTGAAAATTTATAAAATAACACAAAATACAAGAAATGACTGATATATTAATTTTATAAATCTGACACGAATAAATCTCACTTAAATAATATAATTGTATTTTAATTTAATGTTAATTGTTATATAATTTTTAATGCACATTTTAGTTAAGAAATGTAAAATTTAAATATTATTTTCATATAAATAGCTAGTACACTCTTTATTACATTGTTATCCCTATGCTCAACAATTAGTTACTTGTGTCACAAGTAATTAATTTGGTCCTTTTATTTTTTTTTGTATTAGTAATTTATCTTTTTAATATAATATGAACATTTTTTTGTTAAATTTTGATGATAAATAATTAACAAAAATGCCCACAATAATATGTTTTTATCTTTGACTTCTTCTTTTTCTCATCCAACAACTATTTTAATATTTTTATTAATTATTTAATGAAATGAAATGAAGCAAAAATAAATAAAGGAGCCAAAAGAAAAAAGAAAAAAGAAAATCAAACTAAAATTTGGTATGAAGTTTAAGGACCAAAAATAATATTCTTGCTTTACTCTATTTATTATAATATTCACCGTTAATTTATTTATTTTTTAAATAATAAAAGCTAATTTTTTTCAATTAATTAAAGCTCAAATACACCTTTAATAATGTAATCAAGATATAAGAATTTAATTAAAAAATGGAGACATACAATTCAAATTAAATATAAAAACTAAATATTAGATTAAAATAAAAATCAAATTTATATCTATTCAAATCTATATGATTTAATAAAAAGTATAACTTAATTGAATTTCTGATTACCTCATATTAAATTTTTAATTTGATTGATAAGAGGACACGGTGCCATCTTGATAGAGATTACATCATAGAAACCACCAATAAAAAAAAACATTTTTAGTTAACTTATATAAAATGGTGGTTTCTATGGTGCCATCTTGATCAATATGCCACCATGCCTTTTTATCCAATCAAATCAAAATATTGTTCGGAGACAATCAGAATTTTAATTAAGTCATATTCTCCATTAATTTATTTGGATTTGAATATATATAAATTTAATTTGATCATAAAAAAATATATAAACTTAATTTTATTTTTAATTTGGATTTAACATTTAGTTTTTATTTTTAATCTAAACAATATGTCTCTTATTACCCAAAAAACTATATGTCCCTATTGTTTAATTAAATATTTATATTTTTGTTATTATTAATTGTGTATTTTGAGCTTTAATTAGTTCAAAAAAGAATTTAAAAAAGAAGACCTTCAGAGAGATACCTAATCTTTTTCTTGATCTAATCGCTTTCCACCGATCGATAAGGTGAATTGTGGACAATTAATCGGTTGAAGCATGGTTTTCAGCCGATTAACTGAACAGATATCAGTTTTCTTGACATCTCTATTAGATAGAAAGGACCAACGTGTTGAAAAACAAGTCTCCATGGTGGGGCCACGAATCCCACTATCTCATCCCGCCAACATCCCACCTGAGATTCACGAGATAGATCAAGGAGAGCGGGTTTCGGAGAACGACATTCAGATTGATGGATGTCATAACCCGTTCGTTCTTGGGATTATGAATTTTCGAGAGCAAATTTAAGTTTGCTTTGCAAATTGACCCATATGACGGGACAACTGACCCTCGAGATCATGTCGAGATATTCCAGCAAACAATGGTCTTCCAGGGAGCCAAAGAACCAGTGATATGTCGGGCTTTTCAATTAACCTTGAAGGCTGCCGCCCGAAGATGGTTCTCATCATTACTAGCGGGATCTATTTCGGGATGGAAGGCTCTAAAGGATAAGTTCATCTCAAACTTCACATGCAGTAAACAACATTTCAAAACAGAGCACCACCTTGAAAGGATAATACAAAAGCTAGAGGAGCCTCTAAGGGACTACATCATCCGCTTTAATGCAAAATCCCTGGAGGTACGTGATGTTGCGCCAAATTTGATGTTATATTTTCTTAGACAGGGCCTGAAGCTGGGAGGATTCGCCAAAGACTTGGCAGGGGAAAAGCCGAAAAGCATGGAAGAGTTAAAACAATGGGCTGAGAAGTGGATCCAGATCGAAGAATGGGTCCGGAGTAACAAAGCTGAAAATCAAGCCGCGAAACAAGAGTGAGATAAAAGAGATAAGGGAAAGACTTACGACCGAAGCGGCAGACCACCCAGGGGAGCTTACTCAAATTATGCCCCCTTACGATGCCTCCTTCGAGGGTATATAAGGAAATCATGTTCTCGGAA
Organism: Cyamopsis tetragonoloba; assembly: GCA_037177725.1. Lineage (NCBI taxonomy): Eukaryota > Viridiplantae > Streptophyta > Magnoliopsida > Fabales > Fabaceae > Cyamopsis > Cyamopsis tetragonoloba. The sequence goes on along the minus strand of CM074125.1, from coordinate 31,614,846 downwards.
CTCAAAGACAGACCCCCGCGACTACGTACACAATCAAAAAACAAAGATAAATTTTGCTTGTATCATAAGGACCATTGGCACTATACCAACGAATGTATCCACCTTAAAGACGCTATAGAAAAGTTAATCAGAAAAGGAAAACTAAAACAATTTGTCCAGAAGAATGACGAGGGTACATCTCGGGGCAAGAGCCAATCACCTTCAAGAAGTCGTAGCTCTGGTCCCAGAAATAGGGATGTTGATCACGGACGAGATGAGAGGCGACGTTCGAGATCTCAGAGCCCTAGGCGACATGACAACACTGCCTCCAAGGGCGTCATAAACGTGATTGCAGGGGGTTTGGATCAAGGAGAGCTATCAGAACCATCGAGGAAGAGAACACAAGATGAAAGGGATTACTGCTTAGCCGTCAAGGCAATGCGAAGAATGACTCTAGCATTTTCAGAAGACGACATGCTAATAGATGGTAGGGATCCAACGCCCCTCTAGTCATCTCGGCTAGGATGGCAGGGTATGAAGTTAAAAGATTGTACGTCGACCAAGGAAACTGAGCGGACATTATGTTCTGGGATCTTTTCCAGAAGTTGGGTTTGACTGAGAAAGACTTGATCGCACACAAAGGGAATTTGATAGGCTTTACAGGAGATACTATCTCCCTCAAAGATTACGTTATAATGAAGGTGACTTTCTTAGGAAGGGGAGGAAGTCGTTCAGTGGAAGTAAAATTCCTAGTTGTTGACTGTCCGTCGGCTTCCAAGGCCGACTTTGAATGCATTAGCAGCAGTAGTTTTAACCTTGCATATGGCAATGAAGTTCCCGAGTGACAGGGATGACATCGTCATGGTAAGAGGTAAATGCCTGGAGTCCCAGTTGTATTATTTAGAAAGCCTAAAGATAGCAAAAGTTGCCCCTGCACAAGAAAAAGAAAAGCAAAAAGAAGATCCCAAAAAAGATTCTAAAGGTAAACAAAAATTTATCAGTTGGCATTTTGCAGTTATGATACGGACCTCGATCCTAGAGGGGAGTTCCAACATCAATGTCCAGAGCTTGAAGGCGACTTAATCGAGATACAAGTCGGTGACAAACCAAAGACAAACTTACCTACTAACGTTATGAAAAATATGACAAAAGTATTGCAGGATAACAAAGACATATTTTCTTGGGTTTCGTCGGATATGCCTGGGGTGGACCCAGAGTTTTGCTGCCACCGGCTTGCAATACGGGAAGGATCAAGGCCAATCGCACAGAAGAAAAGGAGAATGGGCCAAGAACGAGCAACAACCATTGAAACACAGGTAAACGAACTGCTGGACGCGGGATTCATCCACGAGATACAATATTCAGACTGGATTTCCAATGTCATTATGGTTAAGAAGGCAAACGACAAGTGGAGGATGTGTAGTGACTACATGGACCTGAAAAAGGCTTGTCCAAAAGATCCCTTCCCACTACCCTGCATTGATAAATTGGTAGACAACTCTGCTGGTTATTGGTACTTGTCATTTCTAAATGCCAATTCAGAGTATAATCAAATACCCATGAACCCCGATGATCAGGATAAGACTTCCTTTATTACTGATCTCGGGGTATTCTGCTACAACGTGATGCCTTTTGGTTTGAAGAATGCAGGGGCGACATATCAGCGGATGATGGATAAAGTCTTCGCCGAGGTGAGAGGCAAAGAGGTGAAGGTGTACATAGATGATATGATCGTTAAGACCAAAGATGGAGAGGACCCGTCCAAGGACTTGGAATCCGTCTTTCAACGCTTACGACGGTATAATTTACGACTTAACCCTTTAAATTGTACATTTGGTATTGACGCAGGAAATTTTCTGGGCTTCATGCTCACAAGTCATGCGATAGAAGCAAATCTAGATAAATGTCGGGAGATCCTCGACATGGCAAGTCCAAAGTTGGTAAAATATGTACAACAGCTCACCGAGAGGATTGCAACTCTGTCACGTTTTCTCCCAACATCCCAAACGTTGTCTCCTGATGTTCAAAATTCTCAAGAAGCAAGATTCATTTAACTGGACCTAGGAGTGTGAAGATGCCTTCCAAGAAATCAAGGCCTCCCCTCCTATCTTGACGAAACCAACTATGGGCAACACATTGATAATATACCTCGCGGTAGCTGACGAAGTAGTAAGTGCCATGTTGATTCGAGAAGATGGCAAGTCCCAATTGCCAATTTACTTTGTTTCCTGGGCTTACAAGGCACCGGGGTAACCAATCAATGTATAGCTTCCAGGAAGTAGCGTCCATATTTCCAATGCTATCCAATCCTGATAAGAACCAATCAACCAGTATGGCAAATATTGCATAAACCAGAGTTGGCCGGTAGAATGATGTCGTGGACCATTGAACTAACCCAATTTGATATCTCGTATGAGCCGCGGCTTGCAATCAAAGCACAGGTCCTAGCCGACTTTCTGGCAGAAATGACGCATCTTCGGGAATCACACCCCAGAGAATGGATGATATATGTGGATGGCTCGTCAAACACTAAAGGATGTGGCGCAGGTATGATCCTTGAAAACACAGATGGTCTGGCAATCGAATATTCATTAAAATTTGAATTCCCGACATCAAATAATTAGGCCGAGTATGAAGTGTGTCTTGCTGGAATATGGAAGGCCAAAGAGTTGGGGGAAAATGTTGTCACCATATGCTCAGACTCGAGGTTGGTTGTTTCTCAGATTAAGGGAGAATATGAGGCAAATGAACCTATCATGCAGAAATATCTCGCTAAAGTACGAGATGCTTTGGTGGGGCAATCCAAATTTGAAATAAGACATATTCCCAGGGAAGAAAACGCACGTGCAGACCTCCATTCCAAATTGGCTAGGTCGAAGAAGGCATCAAACTACCACTTAGTAGTGGAGGAGGTAATCCCTTATCCAAGTTTAACGTTTTAGGTGCAGGAAGCTTATTGGAGGACACCCTTAATCGACTATATTGAGAGGGGAGTCACGCCAGAAGGTGACAAAGAAGTTGTTAGAAGTCCCACATTGGCTAGTGATATGGCCATTGTTGAGTTTATAAGGGTGTGGCAAACCTCATCCTATAAGCTAGCTTTTGAGATTGAGTTAGGCCCTAACCCAAATTGTAAGATGGTATTAGAGCCTATCCTAGATCCATTTGTTGGGCCCTTGTGTTAGTGGGTGTGTTATTAGGTGTTTGTTAGTCTCGTATTGTTGGGCCACCCGTTTGTTTGTCCACCCGTGTTTGTTCACGCTCCAGCTGGGCGTGAGGGGGTGTGTTAGAAGTCCCACATCAGCTAGTGATATGGCCATTGTTGCGTTTATAAGGGTGTGGCAAACCTTATCCTATAAGCTAGCTTTTGGGATTGAGTTAGGCTCAAACCCAAATTGTAAGAGAAGCTAAACAGATAATAAAAAAAGCAACGAGATTTGCATGATTGAAGGCCACTTATTTAGAAAGGGATCTCAACCCCACTCCTGAAGTGTATTGGACTAGAGGAAGTCTGGTACGTGTTGGCCAAGATACATGAAGGAAGCTGTGGGCATCATGTCGGAGCCAAATCTTTAGCCAGAAAAGCACTGAGGGCGGGGTATTTTTGGCCGACAATGCTGCAAGATGCAACTAATCACGTGAAAAATGCGAACAATGTCAACGACATTCGCACATTCCTCATATCCTGTCGGAAGAACTACACACTCTCTCGGCTCCATGGCCATTTCATATGTGGGGGATGGACATCATGGGATCTTTCCATAAATCCCCAGGACAATGAAAACATTTGGTGGTAGCGGTGGATTATTTCACTAAATGGGTTGCAGTAGAGCCTCTAGCCACTATCACTTCAGCAAGAGTACAAGCTTTTACATTCAAGACAATTATATGTCGCTTCGGGATTCTAGCCGAGATTGTCACAGATAACGGGACTCAATTTAAAGGAAGTCAGTTTAGAGAACTCCTGGAGGGCCTGCAGATTCGACATCATTTCTCAAGTGTTGACCATCCACAAACAAACGGACAGGCTGAAGCAACTAATAAAATTATCTTGAACGGCTTAAAAAAGCGACTTGAAGATGCAAAGGGCGACTGGGTTCAAAACCTATATCAAGTATTATGGAGTTATAGAATCACTCCGCAGAATACAAAGGGAGAAACCCCCTTTCGACTTGTATACGGAACTGATGTTATCCCGGTAAAAATTGGTGAACCATCGTGGAGGATAATGCACACCCCATAAAACAATGAGGAAGTTCTGAGAGAAGAACTAGATCTCGTGGATGAAGTCCGCGAGTCGTCACTCTTAACCGAAATGTCGAGAAAGCAGCAAGTTGCACAAAGGTATAACGTCAAGGTCGTGAAGCGCGAGTTCGCGGTAAATGATCTGGTATTAAGAAGGGCTAGCATTGGGATGAAGAATGCAAAAGATGGGAAACTTGAAGCAAATTGGGAAGGTCCATAGCGGGTGATAAGAAGTACACGGAAAAGTGCATACGCCTTAGAAACATTACAAGGAAGAGAATTTTCGCGGACCTTCAATGCCGCGGATTTGAGGAGGTACTACAGTTAAGACTAGTATGTCAGTTTATGTTTAGGTCAATGTTATATTCAAAATTTTGATGTATAATTTCTGTAAGGGGTACTCTTTTTCCTTCATAGTTTTTATCCCTAAGGAGGGTTTTACCATGAAGGTTTTAACGAGGCCCCAGGTTTTGTAACCTAAGCATATAAGGAATAAGAACAAGAATTTGTCAAATTTTAAGATTTCAATTGTAGACATTCAAAGACTACGAGCCAACAAGCGTTCGAAAGGATCAGAGATCCCAAATTGGGCGACATGCACCAACGATGTGGCTACAGGCCTTGAAATACTTCAAAAGGATCAAAGATCCCAAATAGGGCATCACGCCCCAACGATATGGCCACATGCCTAGAAGTATTTCACAAGGGTCAAAGACCCCAACTAGGGCGACGTGCCCGAACGATATGGCCACAGGCCTTGAAATATTTCAATAGGGTCAAAGACCCCAAGTAGGGCAAAACGCCCCAATGGTATGGCCACAGGCCTTGAAATATTTCAACTGGGTCAAAGACCCCAACTAGGGCGACACGCCCCAACGATATGGCCAGAGGCCTTTAAATATTTCAATAGGTTCAAAGACCGCAACTAGGGCGACACGCCCCAACGATATGGTCACAGGCCTTGAAATATTTCAATAGGGTCAAAGACCCCAACTAGGGCGACATGCCCCAATCATATGGCCACAGGCCTTGAAGTGTTTTCAAAGGATCATGCATCCCAATTAGGGTGAGATGCCGTACAAGGGCAACAGGCTATATAATGGCGACATGCCCCAATTACCGATCACATATTCATGCAAGTTAACAATAATGACATCTTTGAAGACAATGATAAATGGAGAAGCATAAATTGCAATAGAGATATAAAAGACGACGAAATGTCGCAAGAAGTACAAGATTGCAAAACAGAAGAAGGCTAAGATATAGATGAAATGTTCACAAAACAATAAAGCTAAATGTTACAAAAGTAAAATTCAAGGGTTAGCGGGAGCAGGAGGAGCCTCGGTGGGAACGACTTCACCATCTTCGGCTGGCGCTGGTGAGATGGGCTAATGGGCATGGGGTCAAAAGCCTCCAACTCGGGATTGTTGAGGTCCACAGTGGTAGAAGGATCGTTGTCGTAATCCAACAGCTTACCGCCCTCGATGCCGTGAAGTGGGTGTATCCCCTTGTAAGAAAGCTGTACCCCGGGATTCAAAAACACCACTTGTTTTAAACAACTGGAGAATGCCATATATGCCCCATTGGAGATCAGCTGAGCTTGTTCTCGAATCTCGGCTATCAATTTGTCATTTTCAGCCTCCAATGTAGCCTTGTCTGCTGTCTGCTGATCCCGGGTACGAGACAAGTGGGAATTCTCTAAACGAAGTGCAGCCACTTCTTCTTGAGCCTTAGCACAGGCGACCTGAACCTCCTTCCTCTCCTCTGAAAGTTTGGTATTTTCCAGCTTCAACTGGTTGAAGTTGGAAGTCGCTGTAGAAATCTCCTTGCGAAGGGTGGCTTGGGAGGCTTTTAGAGCGTCCCGCTCTTTGGTGAGAGCATGGATTTGCTTCTCGGCAAAAGCCTTAGTCGCCAGCAGTTGCTGCTCCAAGTCGAGCGAAGGGTTAGGCTTTTCCAGCTCGCTATGGAAAAAGCTCAACAGCGCCAGTTGGCGAGTCATCCAGTCCATACTCTCCGCCACATTCTCCTGCGAGATAAACACGCAGTTCACAAATGAGAAACCATAAGAGTTATTTAACTCTAAGTAGAGTCACCGGTTGTATACCTTAGACAGGTCGGGGAGTTTGTTGAAGAAATTCCCGTGATGAAAAGAGATGATGGGAGCCTTGAAGTTCGACCATCGAGAAAAGGAGGAAGGATCCACAGCAGAAGTGGACTCTGGAACAAACAAAATCAAAGACATTTACGACATGAGAAACCGATGTTGTACATATTAAGACATAGTGAAAGAATTGGTACGAGGTGAAAACCAACCTCTAAGTCGTTTATGAGCACGACCGATGGGTACCGTGTCCTCCTCGGCAAAAATAGCAATCTTCTCTCGTTGGACCGAGTTAGAGATATATGTGGACAGGTTGGGTGTTGAAGTCCAGTTGCGAAGAACAATCTTCTTCTTTTGGGCAGCCCGAGTCTTCGGGAGAGAGGTGACAGCAGCACCAGCAACAACAGCGGGGCCCTAGGGGACTCTTGGGGAATGAGCTTCATGATCGGTAAGCAGCTCACGCTCTAAGTTCTCAGTAGGAGTCTCTTTCTGGGGTTTCTTCGTCATGGCCCCCTTCTTCTTCATCATTTGGGCATATCATCATAGCACCTGCAAAGATAGAATCAACATCATGGTCAATACAACATAGCTTATAGAAGTAGTTATGATTATTTTAAACATCAAGTAATAACATCAGTAATACAAAAACAATAACAAAGAGTCAAGGACGACATTACCCAAGGTGTCAACACAACTTATGCAATGACTCCGAATCATGTCCTTGCACTTCACGAGGCCATATTTCTTGGTGAACTCGCGAAGTCCAGTGATACGGTAAGGTCAAAAATCAAGCAGTGAATGTTGATCTGTTACGAAGGTCTTAGCTTCCTGCAGGTAGTGGTCATATGTCCAGTATAGGAGGAACAGAGGTGACCCATCAGGGCCTGTCCAGAATGGATATTCCTCCCCGACGTACGAGACCTTGAAATAAGAATCTTTAAAGGGAGGAAAGGAGTCATCGAAAAGCTTAAAAAACGCATGGGATTTCCTTTGGCGAAACGAGATGAAGCCAAAATCGCAAAGGTGGTAGGGCATGAAGAGATACATGAAGAGATTGCTTGAAAGCTCCCAATTGTAGGCCTAGCAGAAAATCTCGAAGATATTAATAAACCCCCAAGCATTTGGATGGAGTTATGAGGGTGCGACTTCAAGTCGGTTGAGGATCTCGACTTGGAAATCGGAAAAAGGAAAATGGAGCCGAATGTCGCGAAAAAGGCATTCATAGAGCATCAAGAAATTTGACGCTCCTCTTTGGGGGCAAGAATCAATGCGCTCGTTGGGGTCAACTCGCTCAGCTTTGTAAAGAGTGACAGGAGCGGAAGGAACATCTTCCTCTGGTGTAGCCTCGGGGAAGTGCATTACCTCCTTGAATTCAATTTCTGTGACATGGAACTTCAATGTCGAAGTCAGCCTCAAGGCAATTTGAAGGATGTCGTGATCGATCCAATACATTCTCCTCACCTCCCGAATCCCCTGGAGCTTCTTGGGGACTTCGATTTTGGCGGCCTTCTTCGGGGGGTCGTACCATTCATGAACCATTTGGCGCCAGCGTTCTAGAGCTTTTCTCTTGAACGCCTCATGGCAACTTGGGCAGGAGCGAAAGTCGTGGGTGACTCTGAACCTGGCATGGGGATGGAAGCCGACATGGGTTCTACAATAGAAAGAGGAGGAACATACAAAGGGTCAGAAGAGTCAGAATTCGAGGATTTAGTAAAAGGAGCAAAAATAGAAGAATCAGACGAGGTACAGACAATCAGGGGATGGGAAGATGTAACCTAGAAGTTATAGTGTTGTCACTACCTTCGGAAGATTCATCATACTCATATAATTTATAAACCCCATACCTTAAGGGTGTGGGGGCAACAGATAGTGAGAATGCAGCCCGGGAGAAAGAAACACGTTGGGGAATGCTAGGGATAAACTCCCATAAAGCCTCAAAGAGAGGTTCATCGTCAAAACCAAAAGTGGAAGGGGGAGTGGGGATGTGATGCCCACTGCCATCACTGATTTCGGGCCCAGAGGGTGAAGCAATGAACTCCCCAACTTCCCCAGAGAGAGATTCCTTTGGGGGAAAATTGGTGGACCTCTCAGGAGTTGACATTTTGAGAAAGTAAAGGAAAGAAAAAGAAATTACACAAAGAAAACGAGCAGGGAACAAAGGAAATACCTGAGAAAGTTGAAGAGAAGAAGGTTGAAGATGGTTTGAAAACAACAAGAAAAAGAAGAAGTGCAGCAAGATGATAGAAAATACGCAGGGAAGCTTGGAGGCGAAGAAGTGTTCTCAAACAATAAGAGTGTATTTATAGACAGAAAAGGGGGAATGCGAAGCGTAAGAGAAAAGTAACGGCTCAGGGTGCATTAAATGCACGCAGGCCTGATGTGATCGAGTAATGTGGGCGCGGCGCACGAAGGGTCATGGCCAATCTGACAAGGACACGTGGCAAGATGAAAACCGGCGGTTGAATCCAAACGACAACAACATAGAGGGGGTACAAGTCGCCATGTCATGTCAAGACAGGAAGTCAACGACATGCCTCACGACATACCGCAGACTTGGGCGCAACTGTTATGGACCTAATCTGCAAGAGAGGAACGTGCTAGGCCCACGTGGGTGGCTTAAGCCGTTGGTCCCATGTCGTGTTAGTCACGACAAGGATACCCGACTTAACGCCTGGGAAGTTCCACCCCACGTTGGGTTGGTTACAGATTCGTGCTTAGTGCCGTAATTCACGGAGGCGTGACAATGACATGTTCGACTTTAGTGGCCTATGGAACTCTATAAATACCTGTAACCTATCTTCATTTGGTACGCTGTTTACTCCCTTGATATCTGAACTACCCTCTCTGTGGAAACTCATTGACTTGATCGTTGGAGTGCTTGTGGGTACCCCTCGACGCCAGGTGAGTGGTCGGAGATATGAAACCACCATTCCGGAGGCCAGAATAGAGGTCATGGCTGCCATGGCCAAACGCATGGCGGATTAGTCTCTAATTTATATGAATGATTCCCACGGATTTTAGACAACATTAAATTTGTATGGGCAAGCCACACATATTTGTGACGGTTTTAACAATAACAATAAATCATTAAAGCACAAGTATAGTAAGTCTCTAATTCGTATGAATGATTCCCACAAATTTGAGGCAAAGTCAAATCTTTATGATTAATCCTCAAATATTTGAGACGGATTAAGCAATAAGACAAAATTATATAATCACAAGTGAAGTTCATCTCTTAATTTGATGAATGATGCACACGGATTTGAGACAAAGAAACAAATAGTACAAAAATAATTTAGAGAAAATATAATCTGCTCATATCTCATGTGAAAGTTACACATGACTTTGTGATAGAATAAACTAAAACACAGAATGGAATCGTTAACTGTGGTGTGTCTGAAATCTGTAGGAAACTAAAGACGAATTTTAGACGGATTTTATTTTAAAATATCAATGATATGTCATTTGAATTTTTGCAAAATGCGTCCCAAATTTGTTGGTGACATTTTGGTGGCAAGATGGCAGGAAAAGTTGGGACTTAAAAGAGATAGATTTTGGACAAAATATTTTTTTTTACATAAACTATATCAAAACCGTGGAAAATGCATCCCAAATTCTACAGGCATCCTTTCCTGATACTATCCCACACTCAGTCGCATCCAAGTTAGTCATAATCAAGTGAGGGCGTGAGTGATGGAGAAGGGGCACAAATGAGACTCATTAAAAGGAAAACCTTTGACACATTATCCCGCCCTTAAAGCCTTCCTTGTTAGGGACTTCACTTCGACATGATGTCTACACCTTCTCTTGTGAATTTCAGTCAATACATACCACACTTCAGAGGGTCCTATGCACTTCTGTAGTGGTACCGAAACCCCTCTCCTAAAGAGATGTCCCTCTACCACTGTGTATCCCGTAGCTTTCTTTAAAAATTGTTTTGCCTCCTCCTCATCTTCTGGGACCATTCCTTTGTTGATGTAATCAATCAGGGGAGTCCTCCAATCTGATTCCACTTGCAAAGTTAAATTCAGAATAGGAACGAATTTTTCCACCACAGAATGATAATTAGAGGCTTTCTTGGTGCTCGCAATATAAGATAAGAGATCAACCCTGCTATTTTCTTCTCTTGGAATATGCTTTATCTTAAACTTTGACAGGCTAAGCAATGAATCTTTGACTTCTGTCAGATACTTTAGTAGCCCTTGATTCCTTTGCCTGATAATCCCCCCGGATTTGGGAAACTACTAATTGTGAATCCGAGTATATCGTGATCACTGAAACCCGCAACTCCTTCGTCATCCTTATGCCAGCCAAACAAGCCTAGTATTATGCTCATTATTTGAAGTTGGAAATTCAAATATCACTAAGTACTCCATTGACACTCCCTCACTACTTTTAATAATCACCCTTCCTCGGAAACCCTTGGTGTTCGAGGAGCCATCCACATAAATCTCCACTCCCCATCATTTCGAGCAGTTTTAAAGTCTCAAACTCGATTTTTCCAAGAGCCTTATGATCGATGAACCCAATAATGAAAAAATTATTACATTAAAAAAATAATTTAACCAAAAAAATTGTATTTGGGAAGTTTGAGCTCAGACAACAAGATAAATACTCAAATGAGACCGTGAATCGTTTGACCAACGCCGAACACCAACATTTTTGTCCAGCGCCAAATGTCAAACACTTTATCCATAGTCTCTTTATTATGTTGATTTGACTTTGTTAGTCTTCAATCTGTTTTCATGATTCCTCTATATAATTTTTAGAGTATTTCTTATACTCTTTGTTAAAGATATGCTTTGATTTATTTAGAAAAATTACAACATACAACTCTTATTCATATAAAAAAAATAATTTTTTCTGTTATTATAATTGACTGTAGTTGTTCTTAATGAAGAATAATTATGTGTTTATAACTTTTTTGGTAGCAAAGAAATTAGGTTGCAGACACCTACCAACAAGAAAACAATTTAACAAAGTGGTACTCGAACCCCTCACTCCATGGTAGGAACCAAGCACACTCTTACAAACTCTTATTTTTAATTTTTTTATTATTAAATACATCATTATCACTGGTTCATGTATTTTTTTCGTTATATATTTTATCTCAAATTTTTTTAAATATTTTTATTTTTATAAATTATAGTTTTAACTAACAAACAATATTAAAGACCTAATTGTAACAAAAGAAATTTGGGAGCCTAAAGTCAAGGCTTAAAGTGCCTTCAGTCACCTTGGCAATTGAAATGAATTACAAAAAAATAAAAAAAATAAAAAGAAGAAGGGAAAACTCACCGTGATCCTTAGCAATAGAGTTATATTAACTTTCTTTAGCATCCAATTTGGTTGGTCTAATGGCTAATGAGTATTACACTGAGTAACAGCTCCTTGGTACAGTTGGTGAGCCCATAGGAATATGCAAGTGTGGGTACTAGGTTCAATCCCTGGTTGTACTACTTTTCTATAAAAAATTATATTTAGACTTATGTAGTACGGATTTTGCTCTTATAAAAAAAATGCAGAAGAAACATAGCAAATTTTAATTAGAATGAAGTAAATCAAAATCAAATCAGTTGTCCTATTTATTGATAATGGTCAAGGTGCAGAAAAAATTGATACTATATATTTTCCAGTTTTTTGTGTAAAATAATTAATTTATAATTTATATTTCTCAATTATTTATTTTGATTTAAGAACTTATAACTATTTTTTATTATAAATTTATAATTAAAATTAAGTTTTAGGATTTATATCTTAAATGTGTATCTTAAATGTGGCATGTCCTATAATTTACAAGAATACACGTATCCAATATTTGTATCGCTTTATAGATTTGGACCCTCTTTGTGTTTAAAATTATGCATATCTTTCCCACTTTATTTTCATATATTAAATTCAAATATATTACCTTAAATGAATTAACTTTTATTGATTTAGGATGTGTTTAAGAAAGTTTTTTTTTTCCATAGCTTTTCGAAAAAAACAGAAGAAAACGGTTGGAAATTGTTTGTCAATGAGAAAATCAGTCAAAGGTTTTAATTATTTTGTTATAACTACAACTTTTTTTTTTAAAATAAGCTAGAATTTAGAGTTTTTATTAAAGTATTTTACTTTATTCTACTTTTTTCTTCTCCAATTTAATTTATTAGTTTATAATATAAAAATAACTTTTGTATCATTCAAAAATAAAAATTTATCTTTAAAATTATTTCAAAAAATATATCAAAATAAAATTAATTATATTTTACACCTTATCAGTTATTGAAATAATATAATTTTGAAAGCTACTACAATCACACACTTATTACCATCTAAAAAATAATGCTGAGTGGATTTACCTATGTATTGATGCACTTGTCACACATCAAAGGGTGGGAGCAGGGAAGTATAAGTAAGCTACTCACACACCCTTCTTCTGTTGTCGCTCCCCCCTTTCTTGTCTTCCCAGTTCGTATTCTACTTCCGTTCACCCCTTTCTTTCTCCGGTAATATCTTTGATCTTTCTTTCAACTCTCTCTGTGTTTCACAGGTACTCACAATCGCGTTTATTTATTTAGTTCTTTCATTTGCTGCATCCCCAAATTTGATGATTATCGTTAGCGGTTTCTAGAATTGATTAATTCTCATAAACACTCTTACAAACCCCTTACTTTCATCATTCCCCCCTTTATCGAAGAAATTATTGGACACGAGCTTATTTCGTCCTCCCATTCTCTAATGTTGTTGGGTTAGTTCATACAATCCTCTTTGCTAGTTAACTGTTTTAAGCCAAGTTAGTTTAACTAATCAATTGCTTCCAATAGTCACTAATATAAAGTTTAGAAGTTAGAACTTGGTCTCTTTTGCTGGGAACTGGTAATTATGTTAGAAGGGCTTTCATTAAAGGGGCATTAGAAGAATCAAATTTAATTATTTTATGTTTTTGAAAATAAGAAAGTAAGGTTTTAAATTTAAAAATATTTAATGTTTCTTGGTCTAGTGTGCTGCTTATTATGTGCTGATGAGTTCACATAAGCTGCATATGCTAGCTGTTAGATAATTGGCCTTTTTCCTAGTCTGCCTATTAGTTATTTGTTTTTACTTATTTTACTTTACGTTTATCTTAATAGTTATTCATAACTCTTATGATCTCTCTACTATAAACAAGGAACACAATAATGTTTGAGACGTGAAAAAAAGAATAAACCTTTTATCACTGTTTTCTTGTTGAGCTGCATCAGGTTATTACCCCTTCCCTTCAAGATCTATGACTGACTTGGGAACATAAAACTGACTTGTTCATCTAATCAATATCCATATGTATGAGTTCCTGGTTTGCTTATCGTCTTCATTTTTCATTTGTGAGTCTGTGTTTGACTGTGTGTAACCAAAGTGAGCCTTTGGTTAGCCACTTCCCCTTTGGGGATTCCGGGTATATTTTATTCGATTGCTGTGAGAAAAATAGATCACAAATATATATGTAGGTTTTCACAACTTCGTAAATATAATTTGCAAGTGCAAACTAACAGAAGCACATGATTTTCAACAGCTTCCTTCATGTTTTTTTTAAAAGAAATTATGTTTTATGAATAGTATATTATTTTTCACACTTATTAGTTTGAAGTTGTTGTACTTTGAGATGGATTGTTGCTGGTATTCATGAATCATGCCTGTTTGGTTTGGTGGCATTATCTCAATACTGAGTGGCTGATATGTTAAGTCGTGCCTCTGTGCATCTGTAAATAAAAGGAACATCTAATGCATTAGGCTTCCATCATTGTGTGGTTCTCATTTGTCTTGGTAAATAAATTGCTTCCTAATTAATAACAATGATTACAGTTACCACATATGGTCATTAATTAGATTTGGTGATCCAACTATTAGGTCAGCAGTTGTTTCTATCATCATATTGACATTACTGCAACTGTAGTCCTAGTCAATGTTTGACACGTGAATAGATCACAGAGTGGAATCAATTAGTATTTTTTGTCTTGTTATGTTCCCTTTGATTTTACTCCTTTTCAAGGGAGCAAAATATTTTACCTTTTAAGTTTTAACCCCGTATTAACATGCTTGTTCATGTTCTTTCATTAAAATATACTGAACAAATAATAAAATCTACATAAAGTAAATGCTACTAACTACCGTAGTTATAAGTTATCAACATTGAGAATGTATAATTGATAAAGTTGATCAAATGTTGTTTCTTTTCCTTTTGTACATCATATTTGTGTGATAATTTTATGGTTCGAAGCGGATAAAACTAGAAAAGCTTTGAATCCATTCACATTTTATATAGCAACTAGAAAAGATTTCCCCCCTCCGCCTGTCTCTCTCTTCTCTATATATATATAGGGAGCGTATGGAGAGCATACATTATTGTGAGATGTGAAAAGAGTGAATCTCGACAATTGGATCTCATCATGAATGGTTGATATTGAATATTAAAATGTCATGTGACATTTTAAAAAACTTACATGAATTTTTTAAAATCCTTGTTTTTAATCTATATTTGCTTAGTTTGTAATCTTTTAACACTATGATTTCCTAGAAAGATAGTGATTTTGGTGACAATAGTCTCATAGGAACAACTCCAATTTTGATATTTGTCATAGCATTTATAGCAAACTTTTAGTTTAAACAACACTTTCCCCTTTGAAATTGACACACTAATATCATTTCATGAATGCAGAAGATACTACCAGGAAGACGTAACAAATATAACGATGTTTCTCCAAGTCCAACTATCTTGGCATGTCACAATTTCTCTAGAAAACCTGCAACCAAAAGGTCTGATGCTTCAGCAGGCAATCATCATCCGCCTTTTGAATGACTTTTCTATGAAGAAGGCAACAAAAGATGAGGGATACTTTCTTGCAGTGACTACACTGGAGAAAACAGAAGAAGGAAAAGTCAAGCCACTAACTGGAGATGTGCTCTCCCCTGTTGTTTTTAATGCCATTACCTTCAAGATTTTCAAGGGTGAGATATTAGATGGCATTGTCCACAAAGTTCTAAAGCATGGGGTTTTCATGAGATGTAGTCCAATTGAGAATGTCTATCTCTCAAATTTTAAGATGCCTTATTACGTTTGTGTTCTCGGTGAAAACCCATGCTTCATGAGTGACAAGATGTCCAAGACTGGAAAAGATGTCAGGGTTCGCTTTGTAGTGATTGCTACAAATTGGATGGAGGTAGATAAGGAATTTCAGGCATTGGTTAGCTTAGAAGGCAATTATCTTGGACCAGTTATGACTCATGATATTTAACTGCATTTTGTCCTAGTTTTTTATGTTGTTGGTGAGGAAAGACTCATTTAGCTGCAGGGTTTAGACTTTTCTCTTTTTTCGTACAAATCATGGAACCTATTTACCAAATTTATGCAATGTCATTTAGTGTGTGAAAGTTTCTTCTCATCTTTAGTCTTCTCATCATGTCCAAGTTTCTTCTTGTTTGTTTTCATTTCAAGTTTCAAGTCATCTTATTTATGTATTCTTTTATAGGCGAAAGTGCATCTACTAGGATTCGAACTGAGGAGCTGCTACCCAAGGTAGCACTCGACAGCCACTAAACTAACAAGTTGAATGTCATAGTACATAAGAATCTTGACAAAGCTTGAAATTCATGTAGTTTTGATCTGTATAGGAACATAAACTGCATTTTGCTTTGTCTTTAGCTGTAGATGAAAATTTTGCTATGTGTAAAGGAGTTTAGGTGGCTATCTTGCGATTCTTTATTTGGATTAGCATATTGATCAAAATCTGTAATATGAGAAAGAAATTGATTAAGTTTCATTTTTAAGTGATAAAATTAAGTGTAATAAGTATGTATTACTACAAGATACATGTGAAATAAGTATGTACATATGCATGTGTGTGGCTGTAAGAAGCTTTAATATTGTCTCCCTTTTTCAATGAAGGGTATGGGAAGTAATATGACCATGTGCAAACTAGTGAGCATCCCTACCTTTGGAGGCTGCAAGAGTTGCTCTACTCCAGCCAAAAAAACATCCTTGGCCATCCGTAGTTGAGGGAGTCTAACAACATAATGCAGTCAAAGCCTGCCACGCCTGTTGTATTCTTTGGCTGCATGCCTTGAAACCCAAACCTTGCTATCAAAATAGACTGAAAATGTCGCTTCTTGCTACATTCATAGCTTCAGCCACCTTTATGCCACAGGGTACCGTGCTCTACAGGCCTCCTTTCCTGATACTATCCCACACTAAGCTGCAACCAAGTTAATCATAATCATGTGAGGGCGTGAGCCATGGAGAAGGGGCACAAATGAGACTAATTAAAAGGAAAACCTTTGACACATTATTTCACACTTGATCAATGGAGCATTTTCTACCTTCCCTTTATTTTATTTCGTTTAACAAACATCCAAACCACCAAAAATTAGTTTAAGTTTCCATTTTGTCTTGGGTTGTTTTCTCTTTTCCCCGTTCATTCATTACAAATGAGCTAGTAAGGAGAAAAGAACTAGGTAGGACTAACTCTCTAAATTATTTTTCTTCATACTTTTCTCTTTTTTATTTTTTCTTGCTCAATCACATAAACACCAAGTTAATAGAAGTGTTTTAGAATGTCAAATAGTTAAGTTGGTAAGTCAAGGTCTTCATAGATATACTAAATTTGTACCGATTTCAAACATTCAATTTAGGATGGATGTTTGAGTTATCACTTGTCTTTTAAAACTGGATACATATAAATTTTGTGTAAGTATTTTTTGAGTCTAAATACATACCGTATCTTAGAATAGGTCCCTTCACCCGATGATTTTAGGTAAAGTAAATCAAATCAGTTAATAATTTGAAGACTGAGTTCTCTTTTGATTTTAGCAGGAAAATAGCAATATTTCCTAAAATTTCAACACTTTTAGCTTTTAATATCATAAGTGTTCTTCAACTGTTCATCTATTCCAAAATATAAATGAAAAAAATTTAATACCAACAATCCAATTATAATTAATAGTTGAGATTTAATTTAAGCAAAATAATCTCAACCATTTATGTATGGTTGCGTAGTTAAAATTAACTCATCTCATCTTTTGTTCTCTCACTAGATATATCCTCATATATTTTTATTAGAAGTATTTTAAAAATTATCAATAGATTGTTTCATGGTAATAAGAATATAAATTCAACTAAACAATATATATTTTTCTTTTATAAAAATTAATAAAACTAATAAAATGCTTGAATAATGATTAATACTATTTTAATGTATTAAACACTAATTGAAAAAAAAGTTAAAATCTAATTAAAGGTAAACAATATCAATAAGTGCATATTTTTCTTTTTGTTAAACAAAATGGTAGAAAAGAGTGGCACCTCCAAGCCTACCGTTATCAAGCATCATTGTTCGGATTGAGAATCTAAATAGTAGATATGAGTGACTCATTGGACTGATTCACATATTGCACATTTGAAATAAGTCAACTCAAAGCCACCCACCAAACAAAAATCTACCAAGGGTCAATAAAACTTCAAGGAAGTGATATGCACAAAAAAGACTTTGACTTTAGGGGACTTTGATATCAGGAATGCCATTTCCCGGAAACTCATTTAATATTATAACTTATCCATATTTATTAGAAGATTTAATCAACGTTTCTGGATATGTTTTTTCATAAGTATCACTTATTCAAAAAACACTTATCCGAAAAAGTAGCTAAAGTTCATTCTTATACCAAACACCCCCATAAAGCATTTGAACTCATCAGTCATCAAAGATGATAATTTTAACTTGATTCTTGATAAATGATTTTTCAAAAAGAAAAAACTCAATGCGCACCTAATAGTTGTGTGAAGATGTAGGTGGTAAAGCAAATAGAAAGTAGGGAGTGTTTAGGGTGATAACAAAAAAAATGTCACCACCAGTGCTCCTGTATCAATCAGATTTAATTATTTTATATTTAATAGTTAGGATGAAGATTGGGTACTTGAATTTCATGAATTCAATATTAAATGTTATCATATCAAATCATATATTTACTAACTAGCCCCTGCATTGAGAACACGCTTGAAAAGGTAGATTATAAAAAATTTACTAACTACCCACTGCATTCAGAACGCTTGAACTCTAAATGAAAGTCAAATTCATAAAAGAAGATTTGTGCCCTTAAAATTGGATGTGTGTTTCCTTGTTCTTCCGCAGAACCAGAAATGGACGTGCCACCAGTTGCTTCGCGAACAAGAGAGACTAGAGAAGAGTCTGTGAACCAAAACATCTCAAAAATTGAAGAAGAGGCACGAATATGTATTTTCCTTTTCTCTTTTATCTTTTTTGGAAATTTAATTTTATTTCCTCCATAACCCATAACCTTTGCATAGATCGATTACAAAATGTTGTTTTCGTTTGAAACTTAAATTGTCTTTATATTCTCACCCCATCTCTTTTTCCTTTTCTTTTCACTCTATTTGGCAGTTGAAGAGTGGGATTTTATTTGGGTTTAGGTGGAAATTTATATTGCCATAGTTTAATTTGGACATAGTTGGGGATTTGGTTGAAGAAGCTCTTGTTCATTTATTCTTTTGATTTCTGCTGCTATGTGCTTCTGATTTTGTTTTTTTTTCTATATTTTTCCTGAGAAAACGAATGGGGAAATGAAAGAAGAGAGGGGATAAAAAGGGAAATGCTTCACTTTTAATCTTCACAAACGAAGTACACATAAATTGAAATCCCTATTTGTTTTGTAGTATTATGCAATAACACTGGACCAATACAAACCTTCACAAGCATAACCTGTGGAGAAAATGTCAAACTACATAACAAAGAGAATTCAACAATTGTAAGTGCATTGCTACAATTGATATGATTTTGTGTTTGTTGAAGATGAATAAGAAGAGGAGATGATATGGCTACCAAGTTGGTGATGATGATGTTAATAGGAGAGAATGATAAAGCTACTAGTTGTTAACAATTCAACATGCCCCTATTTTTAGTTATTTTTTCTGTGCGAACAATGGGAGGCATGAACCTTGTTTTTCTTTGGAAAAAAAAATATAATTTGAGAGATTAATAAACTGAGTTTATCAGGGTATAAATACAATGCCAATAACTTCATAAAACTTAACAGGCAATAACATATGCAAAAACACTATAAAACAAATATTAATTTAATTTAAGTTAAAAATAATAATGTTAAAAGTTAATAATATTAAAATTGCATGCAATAAGAATTATATTATGAGTTTTTATTTTATTTTTCATAAAACAAACTTATTTATCAAGGTTATGTTACTTATGTACATGGATATTAATGTACATGAGTTATTTTTTGAAATTTAACTATATTATCTAAATACTTAATAGCAAATACTTAAAACTTATTGTTACCCGAAAAACCCATTGCAACAGGTAATCATTCAGTCTACACCGGTTGTCCAAGACTCAGGTCCCCACCCTAAGCACTCCCACTACACATAAAAGAAAAGGATAAAAAATTGAAACATGAGGATATATGCAGAGTTATAGGGTTATTGTGTTTACTTCGTCATTTTTTCATTGGAGAATCCAATCATTTATATGCTTAATTATGCATATCATTGTTCTACTTCGGTTATCTTTGTTATTATAGTCGTTATTATTTTTCATGCTTCTTCTTAAATCCAAAAACTTGTCCGATATAGGTTAGGCATAAGAATAAGTGTGCTAGCTACTTTGTATTATTATTTAAGGGAAGTGTCAAATATACAAGGATGAGACTTCTCCACAAAAATTCTTTGTGCTCCTTCAATATCATTCTGTCTTTACCTTTAATCGTTTTCCCTCTAAAACCATGTTGACAGTTATTTTCTGTTTCGGTTTCTGTTTCACCTTTTAGTTAAGTTTTTGTTATTTCCTTTTGCCTATATAAGGCTTGTATTACCTTTTTGTAATGTATGAGTCGTAAATACATAGATTACACTTTCAATACAATTCAGATGTTGAAGTTCACACAACTCTCTCTTCTTCTTGGTTCAATTTCTTTTCAGTAGCTTAAGGCACAAGATGCAGAAAGGTTTGCTGATAATGTTGCTTGAATATGGAAGTTAAACAAACTAATATGGTATCAAGAGCTCCGGTTGCAGGCAATACTTTCGTCAATCCTTGAGTTCTTTTTTCGTTCGTTTCCCTTTATCTTTTCTTACTTGTAGTTTTCTTTTTCTATTCTCGCTCTATCATGGATCCTACAGAAGATAAAATTACTAAGAATCAGATAGCAGGTCATTTTAATCTATACTACTTACACCCGAGTGATAATCCAGGAGTGGCCATCATCTCTATCAAGTTCAACGGAATCAATTACCACAAGTGGTCTCGTGCCATGTTCAGATCTCTCAAGACGAAGGACAAGATTGCTTTCATCGATGGGTGCAAACCAAAACCTGATATGAGTGAAGCTAACTACCATGAGTGAGATCAGTGAAACACCATGATATTGTCATGGATCACTGATTCTTTGGATGATGATATAGCCAGTAGTGTGATGTGGATGGATACAGCCAAGGAAGTTTGGGATGAACTCAAGAAAAGGTATTGCCAAGGGGATGCTTTCCGCATTTCTGACATACAAGAAGAGATATATGCTCTCAAACAAGGTGACATGAATATCACAACATATTTTACACACTTGAAAACTTTGTGGGAAGGGTTAAACAATTATAGACCTTTTCCCTCATGCAAGTGTAGGGTTCCCTGCACCTGTGACATGCTGTCTGTATTCAGAAATACAGAGAAAATGATTGCGTCATTAGATTCCTAAAGGGACTAAATGAACAATACTCCAATGTGAGATCTCAGATTATGCTCATGGAACCTCTACCCTCCATAGACAAGGTTTTCTATCTCGTGATCCAACAGGAAAGGCAAATGAATGCAACACCCGAAGATGTCAAAATGATGACTAATGTTACAAGATCAAGCTCGAATAGTGGCAAGGGACGTTGTAGAGCAGGCAGAAATAGCTCAGTAGGGAGAAGTTACAATGGAAAAGGTTGTGGATCAAGATTTTGTACCTTCTGTGAAAAAAGTGGCCACACAGAAGATGACTGCTACAAGAAGCATGGATGGACAAACAAGAAAACAAGCAATGTCAATAATTACACAAGTGACCAGCAGGAGGACAATGATGAATACACAGAGGCAGGATCAAAGAAGGAGGACAGCGAAGAGGCAACTCTCGCATTCATGACTGAACAAAGAAGAGCCATTCTGAACCTTTTGCAACAAATTGATAGCCACAAGACAAATTAAGTGATCACTTCCAAATCAGATAAGAAAATCACAGGTATATTATGTTCCATAAGAACTAATGGTAAGTCCGTATACCGGATATTGGATACAAGAGCAACAGACCATGTCTGCAACTCCTTGGAAGCTTTCAACTCCTTCAAAAGGATCAAGGCCACCACTGTTAGCCTTCCTGATGGCAGCCATGTCAAAACTTCTATAGCTAGCACCATCATCTTTTCTGATACATTATTCTTAACTAATGTGTTTTTTATACCAACTTTCAAATTGAACGTTATTTCTATTTTGAAACTAGTTAGAAACTTATCTTCCAGAATCATTATTGATGAATCTGATTGCTTGATCCAGGACAAAGCTACTAAGAAGATGATTAGTGCTGCTGACCTGGAAGGAGATTTATACACCTTGAACATCCATGAACAGCATACATAATACAAGAATTTTGCTAATAATTTCACCAAAGTTGATGAAAATACTTGGTACCTCAGATTTGGACACACTTCACATGAAAAATTCAAGGTTCTGCGGAAGAAGTATGATTGTATTGAATCTCCTTCCATGTTTTGCTAACTTTGAACCTTGTGATATATGTCAAGGTGGTTAAATGACATTTTTGGTCCCTTAACAATTTGTGCCAATTCACTTTGGTCCCTTAACGTTTTTCGATCCTTTTTAGTCCCTTAACTTTTATTTTGGATTCAATTTGGTCCCTACCATTACATCTGTCAAGGTGGTTAACGGATCAAAAACAATTTCTGAAGGGACCAAATTGAATAAAAGTTCAGGGACTAAAACGGATCAAAAAAACGTTAAGGGACCAAACTGAATTGGTGCAAAGAGTTAAGAGACCAAAAATGTCATTTTGTCTTTTTGTAATGTAAGAGTTGTAAATACATAGATTACACTTTCAATACAATTCAGATGTTGAAGTTCACACAACTCTCTCTTTTTCTTCGTTCAATTTCTTTTCAGTAGCTTAAGGCACAAGATGCAGAAAGGTTTACTAATAATGTTGCTTGAATATGGAAGTTAAACAAGCTAATTGGAAGATTAGGTCATCGATTAGGGGTTTGTTGCCACGGCTTAACTGCTTGCGTTCATGATTCAAACTCAATAATGCAACTTGAACTTGGACACAGTGATTGAAACTTAGCGTTATATTTTGGGATTTTCTATTTGTTGTGGAATTTGCAATCCAGAATCAAATTACATGTGTCTCATTACTCTGTTTTCATATATAAAGACTCATTTCCGTAGTCGTTGAATGTTAAGTGAAATGCTGGCTTAACTAGTTATATCTGTTGCGTCCTCTCTTTGTTTGTTGTCACATATTTACCTATTTGTTAGAGGAATTCTTAGTTGTTATTACCATTCATTGTTATTCACGCGTTAGACAAGGGGATTCCTATCGGATCATATCCTTCTTCAGCCTTTGAATGGCGGTGCAAGATCTCTGGTGTTCTTCTCTAATGGTGATGGTGGTATCTACGGGGACTCCAAAGCTCAAGTAAATTCCACTTCTATGTGACTTAAGAGTCAAGAAAAAGGCATACCTTTCTCCTTACGCTGCAACCTAAATTTATAGCTCTCTCTGCCAGTGTTCCACATCATCCTCATTCATATCAGCACTCCTTTATATCTGGCACAATTTTTGGATCTGTAACCATCGGACAACCAACCACGTGCGTATTCCATAATCCCAATGTATGTTGTCAACTCACCAATCTCCCGACATGCTGGCTTCTCAAGTTCACGACATGCCTTGTAAATAGCGGGATATCACGATGACCTTGTCCCGCGATACTCTCACGGGATAGGTCCATAACAGTTGCCCCCAAGTCGATGAGCCAAAAAACACATGCGTATCCCATAATCCCAATGTGTGTTAGCGACTTAAGTTGTCCCAAGCCGATATCTTTTCATCTTCTTTGCGGTTCTCTTTCTGACACGTGTCATACGTTGATTGGTTCCTTCTTCCTTGTGGATGAGCCCATAATTTCGTTGTCTTTTTGATTTCGTGCTCATTTATTATGCTCTAATAAGTTACTCTTGTCAAACCAAATTCCTCCTTCTCATTCCCTCTTATAAATACCGAAGAACTTCATTTCAAAAAATTATTTTACCCACTTTCTCACTTTCTTTACTTTCCTTGGATTTCTTCGAGTTTTCTTTTTCTTCTGGTAATTTCCTACCCTCTTCCTTTTCCATTACCTGCTTTATTCTCACTTGCTTGTCTTCTTCGTTTTCTTGTATATTCTTTATAGCTAAAAAGAGAGAAACCATAAGATAGACGATTCTTGTTCGTCCAACCTACCTTCCCTCTATCAATGTCTATCCCAAAAAGAGCTTGCAATTTTCCCTGCCGAAGAACGTTTTAGCAATGTTGGGTATTTTATAGACCCTCCATTTGGTCCTGAAATTATTGATGACATCAATCATCATTCTTCTACCCCCCAGTCCTCTCCTCCATCTTCAAATGAAGAACTCCTCTGAGGATTTTTCAGGGAACATTCCAGTAGTTAACTTTCCCAGGTCTTTCTCAAGAGCCCCTTCTTCTAATTCGATTGCCCCCAAGCGCCACAAGTTTGGTAGAACCCTTTTCATATATTATACTTTATTTGAAAGCAGCAGAGACGCTGTTACTTCCTCATTAAGTCTTCTTGCCCCACTTATTACGTGTTCATCTTCTACTTCCAGTTCTTCAACCCCCACAAGTTTTGGAAGCGATGAATCTAACCCTTTTTATGTTCCTTCTATGTCATTTGTAGAACCCTTGTCAGCGACTCACCAAGAACAAGCTCGTCACAGTCCAATAAAGAAAAAAGGACATGCACGATGGAGGTTAATCATTGCTGAACTTGAAGGTGCTGAGGGAGAGAATCCCGTTTCGATCATAATTCCCCAACATCTTCGTGGAATCAGAGATATCCAACTAATGTACTGGATGAACTTTGATATCCTTCAAGTTCCCACTAGCCTCAACACCGTACTTAAGATTCATGTCCCTGACCTATATTTTCGTGAAGCCATGTACTTCCCTAGAGCTATCCCCACCAAAGATACACTCGAGGGGCCAATCACCTTATACAAAGTCGAGAGAGCTTACCCTAATGAAAGAATAAGCTCCCGTCCTAGGAAAGATGCCCCAGATTTCCTTATGATATACGAGTGGTATTTAAGTTTTATAAAGGTTCGCTTCCCCTTTTCATGTTTCCAAATAGAAATCTTTGAACTAACTTAGAGTCGTGCCCTCTCAACTACACTCGAATGCATGGGTCTTTATCAATGCTTTCAATTTTTTCTACTCAGCCAAAAACTGGGATGGCTCCAGCAACTTGTTTCTCTTCCTTTTTGCTCTCTACCACACAAACGAATTTCGCTTTATCTCGTTTTGTCAACAAAAAGTTCATGCATTTTTCCAACTATTCGAAGATTCTTTCCCTCACTTTCAGAGATGCCTATTTCAAAATCTCATACCAAGGAGTTGGGAAACCATGATAGAAAGGGCCTAACCAAAATAACTTATTTCCTCTCTATTTGAAGAAGGAGCATTACTTGTAGGACTCTGAATACTTCATTAACAATCAAGCCTCACTTCTTGAATCAAATCATGCAGTTATAAGTGCTCGATCTCTGTGAATTAACCACCTAACATGGAGTTTTGAAATGTAAAGTTTTTATTAAAAGTCGCGAAATAGGCCGAAAAGAAACATTGGGTACTATAAGATGCTCCCAATTTACGTATTAGATTTGTCTAATTTCTCATACACGCCTTTCTTTCTCACTATTTCCCATGAACTTACCATTTCATGTCTTTTGGAGATAAGATCATGGCCAACTATGCCGCTCTCCTAACCAAAGGCGCCAGCATGAAGAAGAAAGGAAGAAAGGAAACTCTAACTGAAAGCCTTACTCGTGAGGTATCCACCAACCATAATCAAGCTCCGCCGCCTCAAACTCACATCGAGACCAGCGCTATGGCATAACGTCGCCAAACTTCGAGTCCTCAACCCTTGTTTATTGGTGATGCTGGCTACGCAGGTGGAACAGAAGATATTTCCTCGTATGATGACGGACAACCTATCAGAAAATCATTGAAGCTTTCTCGCGGTTTATTATTTTTAGATTCCCTTGCTTTGCTTTTTTTATAAATTTAACTTGTCCATTTTCCCTGATACTCTGTTCTCGTTATTTAGCTTGAATGCAGGCGACCTCATCATCCCAAGAGCCTCAATCCCAATGGGAGAATATCCATGTACCCATTATCTCCTTTACTCCGGGGGAATTTTTTAAGGGTTTACCTCAACAACGGTTGAAGGTATCCTTTATAACATAGTTCCCTTCCTTCATTAACGCTAAGGATTAACTCACATTTGTATTTCCTTAAATCTCTAATTCATTTTCCCCTTTCGAGGACAAAATTGCAGAATCTCTTTGTTGGATGGGTCGCCAATCTACCCTTTTGAAACACTTCCACGATGAGATGGACAATCCCAACCAAGTTGCCGAGCTTGAGAAGAAACTACAAGTCAACAAAAATTTTATGAAAAGAAAATAGACTCCCATGGAAAGAAAGGTGACCGACTGACTAAAGAACAAGAGGAGATCAGGGATGCCAACATCGCCCTCAAGTCCAACCTAGGTACTGCTTCCAGTAATTATAAGACTCTTCAAGCCGAGCATGCAAAGCTTGCCCATGAAAAGAAAGATCTCATGATCCAACTAGAGGATGTCAAGAAAAATGCAAAAGCCTTACGGGATGAAAATAATGCTCTCAAGCTAACTCGAAATCAGCTTGTGGCTTAAAAATAGACATTGGAAGTCGAGAAGCAAAAACTTGAAGCAACCATAGACAAGAAAAATAATTTTTTCTCCAATGGCTCCTTAATAGCGTTTACTAGTTGTCTTTGCCAAGTTGAGCTCCTAAATCCCGGTGTACCACTTTCATACAAAGCAATCCATCCCTTGCACGAAGTCGTGGACGGGAATTCGTCGACTATAGTACTAACCCCCCATCTCTGGTGGATGTGAACAATCCGCACTTGGAGCCATATGACCCCAGCATTCCTATCTCTATCCCTCCGGAACTACTCGAAGATGATGGTCCTATTGCTATGAGCGCTGAAGCAAATCAGGACAAACAAACTACCACTTAACTGCTTTTTCACTTTGGTCTTGATATTTTCACAATAACTCCTTTTTTACTTAGACTGTGTTAAATCTACTTTTATATTGTTGAAGTTTTGTCGTAAACAGTTATGCCTTTCCTACTCTTCTATTTTAGTTTAGGGTACTTTACCTTATGATAGGATCTTTGATCATTAAATGAGGTATTTGACCTTCTGCTTGGGGTATGTTACCCTATTATGGGATCATTTATCCATAACTGAGGCCTTTGATATTTTGCTTAGGGTATTTTACCCTGTTATGGGATCATTGATCCTTAACTGAGGTCCTTGACCTTATGCTTGGGGTAATTTACCCTGCTTTGGTATCATTGATCCTTATCGCGACATGATTACGTCACATTACTTCCTTTGTATACCTGTTTTCAAACTTGAATTCATATTCATAATATTGACGTTACAAAATATGGGGCCTCATTAAAACCTCGGCGGTAAAACCCTCCTTAGGAATAAAACTAGCCTAAGAAAAAGAGTACCCTTTGAATGCCTTCCATATACAAAAATTTCACTCAAAAAATTAAATACTAGTATACAACCACAAAAATTAAAACTAATTATAGTATCTCCACAGATCCGCAGCTTTGAAAGTTCTTTGCAAATCTCTAGCTAGCAAAGTTTCTACTGCATATGCTCCCTTTTGCATAGTTCTAGTAACCCAATATACGCCTTCCCAATCAGTCGCTAATTTACCATCAGTGGCATTCTTTTGGCCAATACTAGCCCTTCCCATGACTACGTCGTTAACACAAAGTCGTGCTTTACGACCCTCATGTTATATCTTTATGCAACTCATTTTTTTTGCAACAACTCCCTGACTCTAGCCCTCTCACAAGTTTCATCGATCGTGTTGAAATCTTCTTTTAAGAGACTTCCATTATTTGGGCTTGTATATATTACCCTCCACAAAGATTCACCAATTTCCACCGTGATTACCGCATCAACTATGTAAAATAGAAGAAAGGAATTGTCTCTAGTAGAACTTTGGGGAGTCATGAGATAACTCCACAAGACTTCATAAAGATTCTCAGGCCAATTCCCCTTAGTGTCCTCTAACCTTTTCTTTTAACCACTGAGGATTATTTTATTCACAACTTCAGCCTGACCATTCGTTTGAGGTATTCTACACTTGGAAACTGATGTCTAATCCACAAACCCTCCACCAATTCTATGAAATGTCTATCAGTGAACTGAAGTCATTGTCGATAATAATTTCTGTAGGTATACCAATCCGGCATATGATTGTTTTGAAAGTGAAAGCTTGGATTCTTGCCAAAGTGATTGTAGCCAAAGGCTCTGTCTCAATCCATTTCGTGAAGTAATCTCTTGTTACAACCAAGAACTTCAATTGGCCTAGAGCTCAGGAGAAAGGTCCTAACATATCTATGTCCCAATTATGAAACGACCAAGGAGCAGACAAACTGTGCAGCACGTCTGGCAGTAAGTGACGGATGGGGGCATGCTCCTGACATCATTCACACTTCTTGACATGCTTTTTTGCATCTTCCTGCATGGTGGGCCAAAATTATCCCGCCCTTAAAGCCTTCCTTGTTAGGGCTTCGCTTTGACATGATGCCCACAACTTCTCTCGTGAATTTCAGTTTATAGATACCACACTTCAGAGGGTCCTATGCACTTCAGCAGTGGTACCGAAACCCCTCTCTTGAAGTGATGTCCCTCAAACACTGTGTATCTAGTAGCTTTCTTTAATAATTGTTTTCCTCCTTCTCATCTTCTGGGACCAGTCCTTTGTTGATGTAATCAATCAGGGGAGTCCTCCAATCTGATTCCACTTGCAAAGTTAAACTCAAAATAGGAACAAACTTTTCCACCACAATGATAATTAGAGGCTTTCTTCGTGCTCGCCAATTTAGATAAGAGATCAACCCTGCTATTTTCTTCTCTAGGAATATGCTTTATCTTAAACTTTGACAGGTCAAACATTGAATCTTTGACTTCTGTCAGATACTTTTGTAGCATTGGTTCCTTTGCCTAATAATTCCCCCGGATTTGTGAAACTACCAGTTGTGAATTCAAGTATATCAAGAGCACTGAAGCCCCCAACTCCTTCGACATCCTTATCCCAGCCAAACAAGCTTCTACTATGCCTGATTATTTGAAGTTGGAAATTCAAATATCAATGAGTACTCATTTGACACTCCCTCGCTATTTTTAATAATCACCCTTGCTCGGAAACCCTTGGCGTTCGAGGAGCCATCCACATAAATCGTCCACTCCCTGTCATTTCGAGCAATTTTAAAGTCTCGAACTCGATTTTTCCAAGAGCGCCCTTATGATCGATGAACCCAATCATGAAAACTTTATTACCTTAAAAAAAAGAATTTAACCAAAAAAACTGAATTTGGGAAGTTTGAGTTCGAACAACAAGTTAAACAGTCAAATGAGACTTTGAACCGTTTGACCAACGCCAAACACCAAACCTTTTGATCAACGCTAAATGCCAAACCGTTTGACCAACGTCAAAAACTTTGATATTTTTGTATTCCAGCGACAACCTCAAAATAGATTATTTAAAGATAAATTAAATTATCCCAAATGTAATATTTAAGATTTATCTTAAAAAAATATTATCCCACGATAATCACAAAATAGATTCTTTAAAATTTTAATCAAATCAGATTAAACTAAATATTTGATCAAATTGAAACAAATCTTATCAACCAATCAAATCTCGATATATGTTAGTTAAAATTTTCTTAAAGATTTGATCAAATTAAATTAAACCAAATATTTAATTAAATGAAATCTTATCAAAATAATCAAACCTCAATATTTAATCATAATTGCGTAAATCAAATTTATTATAAATATCATTTTCCAACAAAAAACCAAACTCACAATTGAGATTTCAGTTTTCATCTAACGTCGCAGGTATAATTGGGAGATCAAACCGAAGCCACAAATCCTTTATTATTATTATTATTATTATTATTATATCCAAGATATAAATAAAATCTTGAATATATCATCAATTTAATTTGTTTGAAACGGAAATTAGAATAAATTCATGCGCAATCCAGTATGAATAATTGAATCCAAAACTTTTTAAAAAATCACGAAATTATTTATTTGATCGCAATTCATTTATGATTCATGAAAAAAACTAGGTACAGCTCTAGAGTCAATAATCATCCAAATTAATCAATTAGATTCAGCTAAATGTATATGCATTTGAATACCAAATTAATGTCGACAAACATTGGCCTTGTTCGGTTACAATTCCATTCAATATTCAAAATATATATATATATATATCCACCTTGTAAATGAATATGAGACACCAATCCTAATATCATGCTTTCCAATTAAATAGATTCAAGGTACACTACTGATTGAACACATAAATTAAACTGGGCAATTACACATATTGCACAAAATCAAAACTAGATATACAATCGACATGGAACTGAATGTGAATTTCTATTAATCTTATGAAATCCACTGATTAGGCAATAAAATAATCATCCAAACTATATTCTCAAATCGATTTGATGATATGACATGGCTCTGATACCAATTGAAGGAACATACGTTCTAATCCTGATGAATGGAGACTCGTTGAACCGGCATCTTACCTGAATAGATTCGAGAGAGATGAGCGGAAGCATACCTCAATATCCATGTTGGTAGTAGAGAGGTGTGATTGTCAATGTAGCGGAAAGAACTTGATCACGATCTCTCCATAGTGTTGGAGTTAGACTCTTATGACAGTAGACACAACTCCTCACCGATGGGTACCAAATGCTCTTAATCTCGGCTACAGCACTGAATAGATTAAGCCTCTCTTTCGGAATCATAAGCTAATGCTTATATAGTGTGTCACTGTCAAGGACTATGTCCATTATAACCCTAATGGACTATGACTACTTACCAGCCCATCAAGGCGAGTAGTTATGCCTCCTGGGCTTTGTGCTTACATTGCGGCCCACTACACTTAGTTACCATTAGTCCTTTAGTAACTGACTGAAGATAAGAGTCTCAGATGTATAATCTAATCACGTTTGGGATGTATACTTTATGTTGGTTTAATGACAAGTCACCTTAGCGCAACAAATGCGTCAATGTGTCCCTATGCGCACATGCCTAAACACTTATCTAAAAGACAATAGTCCCAACATTTTGAAAAGACAAGATCTGATTAGTTGCTATTAAGTATTTCAGAGAACAAAAATACTAACTCGTTTCAATAGAGTGAAAAAACTTGGGTTTGAATTGTAAAATAAGTGCTCGTAATATAAAAAGTGGTAAAAACAATTTATAAGAATACTTGGCTTGGATTTCACTGTACTTATGTTTATTCCAAAAACTTAAGAACTTATTATGTTAATTAAATGGCCAAGGATAAAAACTAGGGACAAAGATCCCTCATTTGCCAGATTCTATGGCAAAACTATATCGATTAAATCCCTTTAAACGGTAAAAGAGTTGTCACCCATTAAGGATTCCCTTTTTAAAAGTGGTTCATAAATGAAAACTATCCCTAGACTTTCATTGATGAAATTCCTTTTCATAGAACCTCTTTTCAAATTAAATTCTCATTCAATAAGAAAAGTTAGAAGGAGAGAAGGAAGGTGATCAAACTTTCTAACTCTAAATTAAACAGAGAAAAAAAAACAAATCAATTAAACATAAATAAAAACCTGAGTTTGAGAATTCACACAGCAAGTTACATCCAATCCCAAGTTAAGGGTTTTAAGCTACCATCTCTCAATTTCTCACTTTCTCTCCCTAAAACCCTAAATTTCGTGCAGAGATGGCTTCCTAGATCCTAGTGAAGGAGGCTTTTTAAAGAGATCCCAAGTAGTTTATCTTTGCTCAAGATAAGATAAAATAATACCAGATAAGGTTTCTTCACATCTTTTTCCCTATATCAAATCTTATCTAAATCAACCCACAAGATAAGGATCAAACTCAAATCAACAAATTCTCTCTCAAATTAAGATAAGTAATGAATTTACTAAATTTATCGGAATTTAATTAAAAGATAAACATAATATCATTTAAAAAATATTCAAATTAACCACAAAATAGTTTAATAATTATCCATCATCAAACTCTCCCGAACTTAGATTCTTGCTTGTCGTCAAGCAAGACAACCAATCAACACTTAATTAAAAATCCTAGCTTCGTACCTGAGTTCGGTTCAAGAAAAATCTAACATTCATCAATCATTAGAGCATCAAAAGAGATCAATCGATGAGTATATGTGATGGCCCCAAACCTCCAATTGAAAACAAGATTCCTAAGCACTCAAAGTACAACAAAATGGAAGGAACAACAATCAATTAGCCAAGAGAATAGACTCTCAATTCTCACAAGGTATGTGTTTCGCTCAACTCCTCACTAAGTCTCCCCAACTTAGGTTTTGCAATTCATTTCACAATCAAACCATGTATACATGTAAAACAAAAATCAAGAGGTCTTTTTATTAAGGTTATAACGTGGCTTGGCTACAAGAAAATTTGGTTTTTGTAGTCAACAAAATAAGATAGAGCATTAATGTAAGCATACTAATACTCTCACTCATATACCATAAGCACAACCAAATTGGAGCTACACCACAACTTTAGGATTTCCTCACTCTTCATGGCACACTTTTTTTTTCTTATGCATCCTTGCACAACTTTCTTTCATTTTCTTTCCAACTCTTTTCATTAACAATTTTTTTTTATACATGAGAGCATCTTTATTTTTCACAAGGCATGCTTAAATTTTTCTTTCTTTCAAGTAAGGAAACCCATGAGCTTTTCTTTTAATTCTAACCACAATTAAACCAATGTACCTCACTTAGTATGCATATACTAATGATCCATATTAGTAAAGGTAGGAAATAATAATGTCATGATGGTTCAAGGTATAAATTTTGAAAAATTCCTTAACTTTAAGGCTCAAAGTGGGTACCAAAAATAGGATATTCAATCAAAACAACAAGGGTTAGCTTTTTGGCTCTATCTCAATATCAACAATCGAAACTATGCCTCTATCATTTTTAAGTTTTAACATGCTTAATGACAATTTTAGAAATTCATGCAAAATTAGAGGATATAAACCAAGTGAAGACTCTCAAAACATATAATGCATTTAGGATCACACACACTCACAAGGCTTTTAGGCATACAATTCCCTTAACCAAGTCAATTAATTGCCTCCCTAATTCAATCATACAAATCATGCAAGAAATCAAGAATTCAATCAAGCATTTGAAACACATCATATAACTCATTTCAAAATCTTTTTCAGACTCACACTCAAGACATACAATCAAATTCCTCAAAAACCAACCTCAGGTAATTTTATTTCCTAAATCTTAAGTCCTAATTACCAATCCTAATTAAAAAGAAAAATAAAATGAGCTAAGAGTAAAGAAAAGAGCAATAAAACCTGATGATAAACAATTCCCTCTAACCTTGCTCCAACTGCACTACTAGTTCCAATTGGTCTTGCCTCCCCTTGAAAATTAGGCCTGACCCTAGGCCATCACTGACAACGATAAGAATCGTCGGGGTGTCCTGCAAGAAATAATTCAGAAAATAATAGAAGGTAAAACCTCAAGTAAGAGCAATAGTTAATAAACGCATAACACATCAAGATTACAAGACTCAATTATGTACTCCTAAGACTCAATCCTAATAATAAAAAACAATAAATATTGGGTTGCCTCCCAACAAGCGCTTGTTTAACGTCGTAAGCTCGACACCTATAGCTTTAAAGTTCAAGGTGGCTTGAGGCATGCAAGAGAAGAATATCTCCTCCCTTCCAATTTGAGTCCACCTCCAAAGTGCTTCTCCAATACAATTCTTCCATGAAGCCAAGGTGGCTTAGGATGATAAACATACGGAGTATAATCCCCGTCCATCGTCACATCACGCATCTTCACCTTAGGCTTCCCATCATCAAATGGTGATGGAAATACATTGAGGTGCACTTTTTCATTCTTCATCACCTCTTGACTCTTCACATCAATATGAAGAGTAGGCATTGGTGCGGGAACCAACTTCCCACACACTTCTTCACAATGTTCGTGCTCATTACTCTTTATAA
Source organism: Cyamopsis tetragonoloba (assembly GCA_037177725.1). NCBI lineage: Eukaryota > Viridiplantae > Streptophyta > Magnoliopsida > Fabales > Fabaceae > Cyamopsis > Cyamopsis tetragonoloba. The sequence goes on along the minus strand of CM074125.1, from coordinate 31,581,058 downwards.
GGACCGAAGGGTGAATTGGATCATCACCTTTAAAAACTTCAACTCTCACCCTCAAGTCCGCATCCTCTCTCATAATTTCTTTCTTCTCAATTTCCTGATTTTCTATATTTACAAAACTCTCTAAATTTTCAACTCCTACCTCTTTTTCTTCCTCACTCTCTTTTTTCTCTTCCTCATTTTCATCTCTCTCGAATTCTTCCTCCTCTATCATCAAATTATAACTAATCCCATCTTCAATTACATCACCACTCCCTGCGGTAATAGTTTTGCATTGCTCCTCGGGGATTCTTTGATTATTTCCTAAGAAGGGACTAGCGCTCAATTTCGATATTTGTTTATCCACTTGCCCAATCTGAGTCTCAATATTACACAAAGAAGATTCAATATTCTTGTGATAAGTTTCCATTGATGTCTCATGATCCAAAGATGGTTGTAGAAACTTTTCCAAGGTAGCCTCAAGTTTTTAGTTGATTCAGGCAGGCCATGTAGTGATTTGAGGCTCTAAAGCATATTGATCTTGGTAACTCGATGATGCTTGCAAGAACTTTGCCAAAGTTTCATCAAGTTTAGAAGTATGCCCATACGAAGGAGAGAATGAAGGACTCCACGCACCTGTATTTTGATAACTACTCCAACCCAAAGAAGAATTATTTGTAAAATTGGATTGAAAAGATGGGTTAGAATAATCACCTTGCCAATGCTGAGTATTCAAATATGGCACTACCTTCTCATGAGGCACGGTATTGAAATACATGGTGTCTTGCTTAGACCATTAGAATATGAGTTAGTGTAAGAGTAAAAAGAAGAAAAAAATAACAAAAAATAGGTAAGGGTTAAGAAAACAGAAAAAGACAAAAGAAAAATAAAAAGAAGATATCAAATAAAAATAAAACTAAAATTATATGTACAAAAATAAAAAAATAAGAAGCTATTTACAACCCAAATATCCAACCGACACTAAATGGATCACCGTGCTCCCTGGCAACGGCGCTAAAAATTTGTTAAGTATTTTATAGAACTAAAATACTTACTCGTTTCAATATAGTGGAAAAACAAGTTATCGTCCTTTGGGAGCAACTATAGAACATTTTGTTCAATTAGAAAACTTGGGTTTGAATTGTAAAATAAGTGCTCGTAATATAAAAAGTGGTAAAAACAATTGGTTAGAATACTTGGGCTTGCATTTCACTGTACTTATGTTTATTCCAAAAACTTAAGAACTTATTATGTTAATTGAATGGCCAACGATAAAAACCACGGACAAAGATCCCTCATTTGCCAGATTCTATGGCAAAACTATATCGATTAAATCCATTTAAACGGTAAAAGAGTTGCCACGCATTAAGGATTCCCTTTTTAAAAGTGGTTCATAAATGAAAACTATCCCTAGACTTTCATTGATGAAATTCCTTTTCATAGAACCTCTTTTGAAATTAAATTCCCATTCAATAAGAAAAGTTAGAAGGAGAGAAGGAAGGTGATCAAACTTTGAACTCTAAATTAAATAGAGAAAAGAAAACCAATCAATTTAAGATAAATAAAAACCTGAGTTTGAGAATTCACACAACAAGTTACATCCAATACCAAGTTAAGGGTTTTAAGCTACCATCTCTTAATTTCTCACTTTCTCTCCCTTCAACCCTAAATTTCGTGCGGAGATGGCTCCCCTAGCTCCTAGTGAATGAGGCTTTTTAAAGAGATCCCAAGTAGTTTATCTTTGCTCAAGATAAGATAAAATAATACCAGATAAGGTTTCGTTAGATCTTTTTTTCCTTTTTCTTCACCCTTATCTTCTGTGCTTTTATCTATTTACCTGCAATTCAATAATTTAGGGATCAAATCTTATCTAAATCAACCCACAAGATAAGGATGAAACTCAAATCCACAAATTCTCTCTCAAATTAAGATAAGTATTGAATTTACTAAATTTAGGCAAATTTAATTAAAAGATAAACATAATATCATTTAAAAAATATTCAAATTAACCACAAAATAATTTAATAATTATCCATCATCAGTTGCATAGATCTGGATTTAAGTGAGAAGCAAGTCCGCGCCACATATCTTGTCTTTTTTTCTCTTTAGATTTGTTCACTCTTTGCAAATCAGCACTATCTTCTGCATCCATCGGAGATGGAGAAAAAGTTTCCAGGCAAGGAGTTGGCCGCTACATGAGATGAGGCGGTGCCCAAGAAGATGCCTTCAACTAAGACTAAGGTCGCTACGCATTTGGAGAAGGGATAAAATCTCTTTTGTTTAGGCGATTTTTAATTGGTATTTGTATATGTTATTTGGGAAAAATGTGGAAGCTTTTGTGTTTTTCAATATCGACCTTACGGAAAGGTATGGTGGCAAATGCTCCACCGTTCTTCGCGCACAACACTAGTCCAGATCCCGATCCATTGCTCTAGAGTCTAGATATGTTGTTTTCCCTCTCTCTCTCTTTGCGTTTGAGTTGAATGACACCTTTTGGTTCAAGATCTTCCATTCTCGATCTCTGTCTCTCTCATTTGCCCATGAAGATTTTGCGTGAATCTCCGGGCTCAAGTGGTGGGTTTGGTGAGCTTCTCATAACAGAGATGGTGGAGGCGTGTTGTTGGAACAAGAGTGATTATTGTAGTTGTTTCATTTATTTTTTCTTTTTCGATTCAGATATTATCATAGTTTTTTGTTGTTTGAATTTTTTGTAAATAAATGTTGTATGAATCTAGATCTTACATCTATTCCGAAAAACATGTGTTTCAGATTTATATTAATGTTAAGGTAGGTTTTAACAAAAGTAACTTATACTACTTGTGTATCATACCCCATTTATTTTAACTTGCTATAGCCAGTTTTAATGACAAAAAAAGAGACCAACCACTTATCTTGGCCACCCCTTCCCCTCCCCGCCTCCTCCATTTCCGGCCACCTCCTTTCCGTCTCCGTCTGTCACCTCCGCTCTCTCCATCGTGTCAACGCCGCTACCTCTGAAACTGTTCCTTCCACGCCAACCACACTCCTTTCATGCTAACCACTACCGCTGCCACCGAAACTGCCACCGCCACCACCGAAAGGACAAATCTGATTCTTCTGACCCCAAATCACAGATCTCCTCCTTCCTCCATTGCCACACCCTCCTCCTCCTTCCTCCGTCGCCCCCACCCACCCCATCACCACTTCTTTTGTCGCTGATTCGCCACTGATACTGGTCACTTGATTCTCTCTCCTCCCCTTGGTCGCCCCTCCCTTCCCTGTTTTCTCTTTTTCTGGCGAGTCGGAAACAGAGCAGAGCAAGAACCCCAACACCGTCGTTCACCATCACAACCATCTGTCGTTTGCTGGCTTCATGTACTTCACGCATTCACCACTCAAGCACTCAAGGTTAGATATCTATTTCAACCTTACAGGATCTGCAATGTCGTTCTTCACCACAACATCATCTACCATTCTTATCTCTCTCTGTATCAGATTCCCACTACCATTTTTAATTTTCTTGCACTTGCATTTTTAATTTCGTTTCTGGATGTTCGTTTGAGAATTTACCATTCTTAAAATTTTTTAGAATGTTAATTTGATTTTCTTTTCTCGTTTTCTTTACTCTCTACTATGGATCTTTCGCTGAATTTTGAGTCATCATCCAATTTTTGAGGTTGTTCTCCGGAGAGGGGTTGATTGCAGTGGTTGGTGGCGGTGCAGAGAGGTTGAGCTATTGGGAGAAGATAACCGGTTATGTCGGTAGTCTTAAAAAATCGCTATCGTTTAATATTTTATTAATAAATTTAATGATGGAGATTTTTTTGTGTGTCATACTACACAAAAATTCTTACTTATATTAAAGGGAACCTAATGTTAATTTTAATTTTTAGATATGAAAGTGTTGTGTCTGTGTTTTTTTATTTTAAATTATAGTGTTTTTTTTGTATGTACAAACTCATCCTTTTCGGTTTATGAACAAATTCACCCAAACCCCTGCGCTTCTACTTTTATCATAATAAATTTGGGTTTATTTTAAAATTTATGATTTGGGGTAATTTTATGTTTGTGATTAATTTGAGGACGACACATTTAAATTTTGTAAAGTTAGTTGTAATCGGTTCAGCAACTTTCCAGTAATTAATCTGAGCCATTAGAATCATTTATATTATATCTAATGGCTAAGAATCCATGGACCACTAGTGGTCCAAAAAGTAGTAGACCACCTTATCCAGAGTCTCTTTATTATGTTGATTTGGCTTTGTTAGTCTTCGATCTGTCTTCATGATTTCTCTATATTATTTTTAGAGTATTTCTTATACTCCTAGTGAATAATATGTGTTATGCACCGGATTTATGATAACCCGGCCTGCAACCATATGTTGTCATAAGGCATAACATGTCACAACCCGCCTGTTATCCCGACCATCCAATGGGACACAAGACGGCTTGTAGGATACCTAGTGGACTCCGAATTTGGCCAAGATAACACATGACAGGCCCACAATGATCTACACTCAACCCTAATGCCCTCACTATAAATACACATGTAAACACACCATGCAAGGTACGTATTATTCTCATATATCACTTAAGACCTAATTTAGGTACTAACTTGAGCGTCGGAGTCTCTGCAGATGCCACACCGCCGCCGTGGAGCTTGGACGCTGCATTCATCATTCATTGTTGGTCTAGAACTCGCCCATCACCGCTATCTCAACATATCCCTTAGGTACGATCTCAACATTGGCGCCGTCTGTGGAAAACGTTACGAAAAGTTGTGTTCTCACTACTGTCAACAATGGTGTTTTCCACTCGCAACAGGGATTATAATGACCCTGTACTCCAAGATGTGGGAGATGGGCAGCATGGCGAGGATTCTAATCAGCAAGCAGGTTCACAACCACCTCTTAACTTGGAGGCAGAATTCCGCAAGTTACAGAGGATGGTGCAAGCACAAGCCACGGAAATCGCGACCCTGAAGAAAAGAGAACAAGTTCGAAAAGGTAAAGAGAAGGTAGTTGAGGAAGATCCAATCCAGGATGATGCTAAGAAACAACCTCAACTTGACGAAGGAAACGGCGGAAACGAACAACAGGGTAACCATAACAACCCAAAGAACGGCAATCCTGAGCCTAGAAATGCGGAAAGGCAGGTGGAGATTAGGATGAGCCGGCACAGGGAGGACGCTTTTCAGCAGGATTTACGGGCGGCATCCTGGGTATGGGGTGGTAACCCGCCACCAGCGCCTCAGGGGGGCCCACAGGTCACCCCACAAGAACACATGGCAGAGAATACCTCCTTTTGGTTACATCGACAACCTGTTTACTCCCTGGATCATGTCCCACGCTTTGCCTCACGGATTCCAATTCGCAAAGTAGTTAAAAGATACGATGGAACGAAGGACCCAACCTTGCACGTGAGTACCTTCGAAAGAGCCATGTACTTCCAGGGAGTTAATGAAGCTATTCTATGTCGGGCGTTTCCCTTGACTCTGTCAGAAGCAGCAAGTCGGTGGTTCTCTGATCTCCCACCACAATCCATCAACAACTGGAAGACCCTAAAAGATAAATTTGTTCTGCACTTCACTAGTAGCAAAAGACAGTTTAAATCTGAATTTCATTTAGAAACAATTAAACAAATGAAAGACGAGTCTCTGAGAGAGTATATAACTTGATTTAATAATGAGGTGCTAGAGGTTAGGAATGTCGAACCGAACCTAGTACTATATTTCTTTGTCAAGGGTTTAAAACCAGGTGCCTTCGCCAAAGCCTTAGCCGGCGAGAAGCTGACATCCATGGACGACTTGAAGGCCAGAGCTTAGAAGTGGATAAGAATCAAGGAATGGGAGAGGGCTCAAGCAGCCCAAGCCGCCAAAAAAGACGACAAGGGAAAGAACCAGCAGAACCCTCAATCTCGAGGGAAGGACGACAAGGCCTAGGATAAACCGTCACAAGGACCCCGAGGGATGTTTAACACGTACACCCCGTTGACTGTATCGCCAGCGACGATGTACAAAGAGGTGATGAATTTAGAGATAAGGGACAGACCCCCACCTCTCAGGACTCCGAGACAATATCAAAATTGTTATTGTCATTACCATCGGGAGAAGGGTCACTCGACTAATGAGTTTGTCCAGCTTCAGGATGCGATTGAAAAGCTGATCCGTCGGCAAAGTCCCGCTCCCTGGGATCGAGGCCAAAGATCACCACAAGCCAACCAACATCCGGGACCAGAAGCCTGAAATAGATCTCGGAGTTCCAGACGCAATCAGGAATCCCCTCCCAGAGGGGAATCCAGGTTATAGCGGGAGGAACAAGTTGAAAGGGTCTTGAAGACAGAAAGAGGACCCGTGATACCAAGGATTCTTGTTCACAAGTGACACAGGTAACCAACCCAGTAATATCTTTTTCTGACGTTGATTTGTTGTAGGAACAGGTCAAGGACAATGACCAATCTAGATGCCGGGTTTATCCACGAGATTCGCTACGCAAAATGGCTTTCCAATGTTGTTATGGTGAAAAGGCCAACGGGAAATGGAGGATGTGCATGGATTACACCGATCTGAATAAAGCTTGCCCAAAAGATCCTTTCCCGCTCCCGTGTATTGATAAATTGGTGGACAACTCAGCGGGATATAAGTACTTGTCTTTTATGGACACGTATTTCGGATACAATCAGATCCCCATGCATCCCGATGATAAAGAGAAAACCACCTTTATAACCGACATGGGGGTGTACTGCTACAACATGATGTCGTTTGGTCTAAAGAATGCTGGCACAACTTACCAACGAATGATGAACAAAGTCTTTTCAGAGCAATTAGACAGAATTCTGGAGGTCTACATTGTTGATATGATTGCCAAAATGCTAGAACACGAAGACCCAGTTACAGATCTGGAGGAAACCTTTGGCCAATTACGCAGGTATGTTCTCCGGTTGAATCCTAATAAATGTACTTTTGGTGTCGAGGCTGGAAAATATTTGGGATTTATTTTAACTAACCCCGGGGTCGAGGTAAAACCGGACAAGTGCAGCGTTGTTTTGAATATGCAGAGTCCCAGAACTATAAAAGAAGTCATGCAATTGATGGGAAGAATAGCATCCCTAACCCGTTTCTTGCTGGCTTCAGCTAGAAGATGTTTTCCATTCTTCAAGACTCTGCGCAATAAGAAGAGCTTTGAATTGAACTCGGAATGCGAGCAAGCCTTCCAAGAGTTGAAAGGGGTCTTAGCTTCACCTCTGGTCCTATCAAAACCAGATCCCAGACAGATATTGTACGTGTACATGGCAGTAGCTGATGAAGCTGTTAGTGCCGCCTTGGTCAATGAGGAATCTTGGACCCAAAGTCTGATATATTTCGTGTCCAAAGCTTTGCAGGGCTCAGAGTTGAATTAACAGAGACTCGAGAAGGTTGCTTATTCTCTATTGTTGGCATCCAGGCGCCTACGTCCATATTTCCAGTGCCATCGCATCACGGTGCGCACCAACCAACCAATCAGGCAAGTCCTACACAAACCTGATCTCGCTGGCAGAATGATGGCTTGGGTAGTTGAGCTTTCCCAGTATGATATATCTTACGAACCAAGGCAGACGATAAAGGCACAAGTCTTAGCATAATTTCTGGCAGAAATGTCACATCCCAGAGATCAGACCCCGGGTTCTTGGACGATATATGTGGATGGATCCTCGAATACAAAGGGTTCTGGAGAAGGGATTCTTATAGAAAATGAAGAAGAGTAGCAGTCGAGTACTCCCTCAAATTTGAATTCTCGACTTCCAATAACCAGGTGGAATATGAGACATGTCTGGCTGGGATAAGGGCGACCAAGGAATTGGGGGCCACAACAATAACCCTCTGCTTAGACTCTCAGCTGGTAGTATCTCAAATCAAGGGAGATTACCAAGAGAAGGAGCCTTTGATGCAGAAATATCTCGCCCTAGTCAAGGAGAGCTTGGTGGGGCTGCCGAAATTTGAAATCAGGCTCGTACCATGTTCAAAAAGTAGTAGAGCCAATTTTTTGTCAAAATTGGCAAGCACAAAGTCGGCATCGGCTTTACATTCAGTGGTAGATGAAGTAATCCCTACACCAGGGGCTGTTCTCCAAATAGATAATGAAGACTGGAGAACTCCGCTAAAGAATTACATTGGCAAGGGAATGTTGCCCAGTGACCAAAAATAAGCTAAGTAGGTTGTTCAAAAGTCGACTCGGTATGCTGTGATTGAAGGGCAGCTTTTCAGGAAAGGATTGTCCACACCACTTCTCAAGTGCATCGGACCTTCCGAAGTCTGGTACGTGTTGGTAGAAGTACACGAAGGCAGTTGTGGCCACAACATTGGCGGGAAGTCTTTGGCAAGAAAGTCTCTACGGGCGGGATATTTTTGGCCGACAATGAACACAAATGTAGCGGATTACATGAGAAAGTGCCAAAAATTCCAGGAGCATAGTCCCCTCACTCGCGTTCCCGCCGAAGACCTGCACAGTATATCGACACCATGGCCTTTTCACACTTGGGGGTTAGATCTTCTGGGATGTTTCACTCCCACATCAGGTCAGTTAAAACATTTAATTGTTGCTGTTGATTATTACACTAAATGGATTGAATTGGAACTTTTCGCTAGCATAGCTTCTATAAAAGTTCATTACTTTGTTTTTCACCAAATTATATGTCGTTTCGGTATCCCGGTAGAGGTTATCTGTGATAACGGGACCCAATTTACTGATAAAGAATTTCAAGAAATGCTAGCAGGGCTCATATCAAACAATACTTTGCTAGTGTGGAACATCTCCAATCCAATGGACAGGTGGAATCAGCCAACAAGGTCATCTTGACCAGCTTGAGATAGCGGTTTGAAAAGGCAGGAGCCAGTTGGATAGAGAATTTGTACCAAGTGCTTTGGAGCTATAGAACCACACCACATAGCACCACTGGGAAACCCCCTTCAGAATGGTGTACGGGACTAATGCGGTCATCCTGGTGGAAATTGGCCAACCTTCATGGCGGGTCATGTATCCCCCCGAGAATAACGAGCAACTACTTAGGGAAGACTCCGATCTGGTGGATGAAGTCCGGGAAATCGCCAAAATAAAGGAGTTAGGAAGAAAGCAGCAGCTAGTACAGAGGTACAACCTGAAAGTGGTTAAAAGAAACTTCCAAACTGGTGATTTAGTCATGAGAAGAGCTAGCATCGGCAATCGAAATGCTAGAGATTAGGAAGGCCCATACCGGGTCAAGAGTGCAACTACAAAAGGAGCATACCATCTGGAAACCTTGAAGGGAAAGGAGTTACCAAGGACGTTCAATGTCGCCGATCTACGACAGTATTACAGTTGAATAATTGTGTAACTTTGACAATGTAATAAGGGGTACTCTTCTTCCTGTAGCAGGTTTTATCCCTAAGGAGGGTTTTTCTACTGGAGGTTTTAACAAGGTCCCCACCAACAAATTTCATGCAATAAAAAGTTGACTTTAACTATGATTATTTCGACAGGAATCTTGATGATTTCGACATAAAACATCCCAGAAAGTCATATACGACAAAGATCAAATCAAAAAGATACTAAACTAAGTCCATCCGGGATAACAACATTAAACGGCTTTGAAAGCCGAGGACCAAGGTCCCTTCAAAAGAAGGTGATAAAGGTTATGACGACATTAAACGGCTTTTAAATCCGAGAACCAAGATCCCTTCAAAAGAAGGTGATAAAGGTCATGACAACATTAAACGACTCTTGAAGTCGAGGACCAAGATCTCTTCAAAAGAAGGAGATAAAAATCATAACGACATCAAATGGCTTTTAAAGCCGAGGACCAAGGTCCCTTCAGAAGAAGGTGATAAAGGTCATGACCGACATTGAGAAATGCCGGCACCACAAACCAGAAACAACAAAAAGCAAGGACAGGGATAGAAGAAATACAACATATTATAGAAAATTAACAACATCGTAAGATGAAATTGTCAGGATTACAAGATGAAAATAACGAAGCAATAACAACAGAAAATAAGAAGACAAGTTAAAATTAAGCCTCCATGTCGCCATCAGCATCCCCAACGGCATTGGCCTCTTCATCAGCATTCGGAGGGGGTGAGTCGCAGTTAAAGAGCTCTAGGGAGTTGGGATCCAGAAGAACAGGATTCTGGTGATTGCGAAAATTCCAGAATTGTCCGTCTTTAACCCCATGAAAGGGATCCAATCCCCGGAGGTTCAGCTCCACACCAGGATTCAAAAATTTGACGGATCTGACGGCTTCACGATAAGCATCATAATCGGCTTCTGTGAGCTCAGCAACCCGAGTCTCTTCCTTTGAATCAGGACAGATTGAAGCTCGAGTAGTTTTCCTTTGAGTTGGACTACTTCCTTCTTCGATTTCTTCAATTGGACGGAATTAAATGTCGCCTTCTTCTTTTCGGTAGCAAGAAGCTCATCTCACTCCGCCACTGACTTTGGCCCTCCAATAGGATGACATTCTCTTTGGCATTCTTGAGCATGGTTTCCCTCAACTCAAGATCATCTTTAGCATCCCGTAGCTTATCTTTCAACTAAGACACTTGCTCCGAACCATCAGCCTCTTCGTAGACAGTCTGAAGCATGGCCAGATTCATAGACATCCAGCCCATAAGGGATTGGACTTGACCCTGCAATCGGGTTAGTCAATCTATATAAAAGAGCTACCTTTCTTGTCTTGGCGCTCCCCTTTTGAAAGAAGTCGTCGTGCTGGAACTGAACATGAGGAGGCAAAAAACCTTCCCAAACTTGAGGCGGGGTACCCTTGGTCGGGATAAGAGCTGTGGATGATCCACCCTCAACCGTTGCAGGTGCGGCTAAAAATAAGACTCCGAAGATTAATAACAAGAGGAATCAATTATGTTAAGACAATGGGGGCCTTACCCCCAGAGAACCTTTAGTACCGGGAGCCGGCAAAATAGTGGCGGCATCAGTTGGGCCCGGGATGATCTCAGTCCCGCCAGTAGAAAGAGAACCTACTGGGTTAGCTTTTCCTTTGCCTTTGGCGTCCTTCGCGGCTTTGGCATCAAAACGAGCAGAGAATTTCGACATAATGTCGGCTACAGTGAAAATAGTAATAAGCATTAGCATACTTGAATAATACAACATGTTACGATAAAGAACAGACAAGGGGATTAGTACATAAGCATAAGGCGGGACTAGCACGAGAGACTCCGAGCACATCCCGGCAGTGAATCGGCATTCCTTGACTCGTCACAAAATCATGTAAGTTGTGAAAAGTTCTTTCATCATCATCATCAAGGAATCCACACTCGAGCTCGTCGCAAGTAAGCGGCTTGGAATAGTGCTCATCCGACCAATAAAATGGGAAAAACGGCTCACGGTTAGCGTTTTCCCAGAAGGCTACAAAGTTGTTCTTCTTAGGTATGACCTTCACGTATAAATCCCGTTGGACCTTGACGGAATCATCCCACGGGATAAACATTTGGGTGACATTCTTGCAGTGGCGAAGGGACACCCATGACCAGATTGATGACCCACGATACGGGCCAAATAAATACAAGAACAAATTTGAAGAATATTTCCACTCGTTAGCCCAACAAAAGACCTCGAAGGCTTGCACGAAGGCCCAACCGTTGGGATGAAGTTAAGAGGGGGCTAGGTGGGTGATGACTCTGAGAAAGAGAAATAATTAGGGGCTATTATCGGAAGGGATAATAGTTCTTGCAGACCTCTATTGGAGGTGAGGCATGGACTCTGGTTAAGGACGCTTACCAGGGTTTGCAGAGAGCTCTAGAGTGCTATTGCCACGCACATGTTAGATTCCCGCGTGCACCGGGTCTCCTTTTAAAGGACTGAAATGTAAAGAAATAAAATGAGATCATGGCATGCATACATACACGATGTGGTCATTGCATGCATTGTATATGAATGTGTGATTTGTATGTGTATGTGTTATGTGTATGATATCTGATTGCTATTGTGTATATTTGGGGAGTTTTTCAGTTAGACTGGCTGCAATACTGACTTAAAATGTTTTAGTTAGACCGGGGATTACTCGGTTATATGTTTTACATATAACTGACGGTCTCAGTATTGCAGGTATGAGGAGATTTTGGAGCTAAAGCAAAGGATGAGGAAAAGCTATAGGAATTCCTTAGAAGTAGCCTTACATGGTGAAACTAAGATTTTATTAAGATGTTATATTGTTCAGCTGTATAGGAAATTGTAAAATAAATAAAGAAATGTTTCCGCTCGTATTTTAAATATGAAACAAAGTGGCAAGTTTTGGTAGTTTCAAGAAAAAAAAAAGATTTCTTTTCAAAGGTAATATTTTCCGTAACTACTCTTACCAAAAATTAGGGTGTTACATAATAATTTATAATTTACAATTTTTTATTTTGATTTAAGAACTTATAAATATATTTTTTATTATAATTTTATGATTAAATTAAAATCTTAGGATTTATATGTGTATCTTAAATGTGGCATGTCCTATAATTTACAAGAATAAACGTATTAAAAATTTATGTCGCTTCATAGATTTGGACCCTCTTTGTTTTTTAAATTATGCATATCTTTCCCACTTTATTTTCATATATTAAATTCAAATATATTACCTTAAATGAAATAACTTTTATTGATTTAGAATGTTTTTTGGTTCATAGGAAAATAGTAAAAGCAGGGATTGAACCCTTTAGCCACACATGAATGTCTCAATACGCTCACCAATTGAGCTACATGATTGAGACATTCTTGAATTAGGATGTGTTTAAGAAAGCTTTTCTCCATAGCTTTTCGAAAAAAAAAATAGAAGAAGAAAACTGTTAGAAATTGTTTGGCAATGAGAAAATCAGTCAAAGGTTTTAATTATTTTGTTATAACTATAACTTTTAGTTTTTTAAATATGCTAGAATTTAGAGTTTTTATATAAGTATTTTACTTTATTCTACATCTGCAATTTAATTTATTAGTTTATAATATAAAAAGAACTTTTGTATCATCAAACACAAAAAGTTATCTTTAAAATTATTTCTAAAAAATATATCAAAGTAAAATTAATTATATTATACACTTTATCCATTATTGAAATAATATATTGTTGGTAGCTAATATAATCACACTGTTATTACCATCTAAAAAATAATGCTGACTGAATTTACCTTAATAGTGATGCAGGTGTCACACATCAAAGGATAGGAGCAGGGAAGTACATCGAAATCAAATAAGTTTTCCTATTTAGTTATAATGGTCTAGGTGGAGAAAAAATAAATTGATACTATTCCCGTTTTAAGCATAAAATAAATAATTAATATGTAACATCCCAAATTTCAATGTTTCTATAGTAAATTATTTAAATTTACTAGTTATGTCCTTAAGGGGATATCTTAGGAAAAATAAGGAATTTAGAGAACAAAAATGAATTATAAAGAAGATAGGATTAGGGGAAAAGGGCTAAATTATAATATAAGTATAACTAAGAGATTAAAAATATAGCAAGGTAGGCTTAGGGGACTAAAATATAAAATTAGAAAGTTGCAACTAAATCCTTGTGGTTTTATTCATTTAAATTAAGTTGTCTTGGACTTTTATTAAATTTTATAAATACAAGGACTTAAGTGCAATTTTAAATAAATTAAAACTAAGGACCATACTCTTACTATGCACCCTACCTCACCAAATCACACACCCTCATAGCACTCACCCTCCCTCATAGCCACACATCAAACACAATCAAAATAAGAAAATTGGATGGGGGAGGCGAGAGAAAAAAGAGAAAGTGAGGAAGAGCCACCACTTTGGGTGGTTGCATGGTGGCCTTCCGGCCGCCGGTTGCCGCCGAAGCAGTTAAAGAAAATGATCTACGCGTCGGGAACTCCAATTCTACCGGTTTAGAATCTTCCACGGAGGAATTTAAAGATTGAGTTTAGAGCTCCAATTCTAAAGTAACCCACAAAACCCCCCAAGTTAGTGAAATTATGGATTACATGATGGTATGAGGTTAGGTGTTGGAATTGGTTGTGTTAGATTGTAGAAATTTGGTTGCATGTGTTTTGTTTGAATTAGCTTGAATTATATCTTGAGTTTTGAAAAGTGAAATGAATATTGAATGCTTATGATATTGTATGCTTTGAGAATGATCTTGATGATGATGTGCATTTGATGAAATTGGACTTTGGTCATCCTTGTGATTTGATCTTTGAGTGATTTATATTGAATTAGATGAAATTAATATGATTTTAAGGAATTGAGATGGAAGGGATGATTGAAACTTGTGAAAAGTTGATCAATACCATTTCCCCTGTTTTGGCACAATTTGAACAGGATTTTTGAATTGGTTTTAATTGGAATTTGAATTTGTGGTCCTAATAAGAGTTGTAGATAATCCTCTTATATTTCAAATTCTTTTGGTTTCATTCAATTTGGAAGTCTACAACTCTATTTATGACAAAATTACTGAGACAGGGTCTATGTGAAACTATCTATTTATTTGATTGCACATACCTATCAAAGATGACTGTTTTTAACAATTAAATTTTTAGAACTGGGTTTTGTGGTCTTCATAAGAGTTGTAGAGAATTCTCTTAGCTTTCAAATGTTGTTGGTGTCACGCTATTTGGAGGTCTACAACTCAAGTTATGGCCAAAATACGAACAGGGGTGCGCACACGTTCCTAGGCTGTGCGCACAAGATTGGGCAGCAGCTCCAGGGGGAATTAAGGTGCGCACATGTTGGAGGGTTGTGCGCACAACTGGAGGCAGCAATCAAAAACTCAATTAAGGTGCGTACAGCTGGGGGAGAAATTCAATCACACACCATTTTAGCCTTCATTCTTCAACTCCTTTCATCTCTAGCTTCATTCTCTAAGTCTAATCTTCAAAGTTCAACACTTATCCATGCTTATTCCTACATGGACATAATCAAACAAATTGCAATGTAGACATCATGAGTCCATGTCTAGGATAGGAATCAATGAAATTAGGTTCATGTGACTTATAAACATGCAATAGGATCATGGGAATGTTGTGGTATGTGTTATGACCTAAATGGTGAATGTTTGATTGATGTTTTACATGATTGAGATGTGATGAATGATGAATGTTGGAACATGTTGAATGCAATTAATATAAGATGAATGTTTGATGCATGATAACATGTAATGTGCAAACAAATAATAAGAGAAATGCTTCCCCCATCAACCTTTGTTGAGTAAGTGGGTTGAGTTCCGCCGGAAGTAGACCGGGTAAGTGGACAAGCATGGAAAAGAGAATAATTGGGGTTTATTATCTAGATGGGTAATAACTCTTGCACACCTGTAATGGGTGTTGACTTTGAATAAGAGAAATGATTTGGGGCTATTACTGGAAGGGGTAATAGTTCTTGCAGACCTGTAATGGGTGATGACTCTGAGAAAGAGAAATAATTGGGGGCTATTATCGGAAGGGATAATAGTTCTTGCAGACCTCTATTGGAGGTGAGGCATGGACTCAGGACGCTTACTAGGGTTTGCAGAGAGCTCTAGAGTGCTATTGCCACGCACATGTTGGATTCTCACGTGCACCGGGTCTCCTTTTAAAGGACTGAAATGAAAAGAAATAAAAAGAGATCATGGCAAGCATACATACACGATGTTGTCATTGCATGCATTGTATATGAATGTGTGATTTGTATGTGTATGTGTTATGTGTATAATATGTGATTGCTATGGTGTATATTTGGGGAGCTTTTCAGTTAGACTGGCTGCAATAGTGACTTAAAATATTTTAGTTAGACCAGGGGTTACTCGGTTATACGTTTTACATATAACTGACGGTCTATCAGGAGATTTTGGAGCTAAAGCAAAGGATGAGGAAAAGCTATAGGAATTCATTAGAAGTAGCCTTACATGCTGAAACTAAGATTTTATTCAGATGTTATATTGTTCAGCTGTATAGGAAATTGTAAAATAAATAAAGAAATGTTTCCGCTCGTATTTTAAATATGAAACAAAGTGACAAGTTTTGGTAGTTTCAAGAAAAAAAAAAGATTTCTTTTCAAAGGTAATATTTTCCGTAACTACTCTTACCAATAATTAGGGTGTTACATAATAATTTATAATTTACAATTATTTATTTTGATTTAAGAACTTATAAATATATTTTTTATTATAGTTTTATGATTAAATTAAAATCTTAGGATTTATATATCTGTATCTTAAATGTGGCATGTCCTATAATTTACAAGAATAAACGTATTCAAAATTTGTATCGCTTCATAGATTTGGACCCTCTTTGTTTTTTAAATTATGCATATCTTTCCCACTTTATTTTCATATATTAAATTCAAATATATTACCTTAAATGAAATAACTTTTATTGATTTAGAATTTTTTTGGTTCATAGGAAAATAGTAAAACAAGGGATCGAACACCGTAGCCACACACGAATGTCCCAATGCCCTCACCAACTAAGCTACATGATTGAGACTTTATTGAATTAGGATGTGTTTAAGAAAGCAGTTTTCCGTAGCTTTTCGGAAAAAAAATAGAAGAAGAAAACTGTTAAAAATTGTTTGGCAATGAGAAAATCAGTAAAAGGTTTTAATTATTTTGTTATAACTACAACTTTTAGTGTTTTAAATATGCTAGAATTTAGAGTTTTTATTTAAGTATTTTACTTTATTCTACTTTTTTGTTCTGCAATTTAATTTTTTAGTTTATAATATAAAAAGAACTTTTGTATCATTCAAACATAAAAAGTTATCTTTAAAATTATTTCTATAAAATATATCAAAATAAAATTAATTATATTATACACTTTATCCATTATTGAAATAATATATTGTTGGTAGCTAATATAATCACACTGTTATTATCATCTAAAAAATAATGCTGACTGAATTTACCTTAATAGTAATGCAGGTGTCACACATCAAAGAATAGGAGCAGGGAAGTACATCGATATCAAATAAGTTTTCCTATTTAGTTATAATGGTCAAGGTGGAGAAAAAATAAATTGATACTATTCCCGTTTTTAGCATAAAATAAGTTTACAATTATTTATTTTGATTTAAGAAATTATAAATTAAGGAACAAATTTTAAAAAGTTCTTAAGAGAGGACCATCTAGCAAAACTTAAGAAGATAGCAAAATTAAACAAAACCCCCCATTTCCCCTCTTCCCTCTCATTCTTGCCCTCACTCTCTCTCACACTCAACTCCATTTCTCATTTTCTTCCTTCTCTTCTCAAGCTCTCATAGGGTTGGTCTTCAAGCTCCTAAACCAAGAAAGTCCCTTCCCCAATCTTGTTCATTGAAGCTTGGAGAAGCTATTGGAATCTTTAGGTAAGTCATGCATCCCTTCTCTTTCACCCTCTTGGTTAAGCTCTATTTTTAAGAAAAATGGGTTTTAATCTTCATATTCCACATGCAATCTCTTAAATGGATCCTAATGGGTGTGAATGACTCACATTTGTGAACAAAATGGGATCATCAAGCCTAAGTGGGAGGACGGAAGAGTTTGGGGAAAAGGACTGGAAGCAAGAAGTGTTTAGGAACTTTAAGGTTTAAGATAACACCATTGAACCCCAACCTTGGTGATTGAACTTAGAACTGTTAGGAGAATAAGGGAATGGAACTGCATGTGTTGAAATGTAGAACTCTAGTTGACTCTTATAGCTAGGATATGAAGTTGATGTAGGTCTAGATGAATGAATGTTGTGATTTTGTATGATAAGTTGATGTTCTTAGGATTGAACAAGTTGAATGAATATTTGATGCTTGAATTGTGAATCTGAACCTTGAAGTGCATTTAACCATATGTGAATGGATACAATGCCCTTGACTCAATAGTTTGGTTGTGAATATGTGTTATTGTTGAATCTTGGTGTGGATATGTGTTTTAGTTGAATTGAAAATTACTTTGATGAAATTGTTGATTTGGAACCTTGCTTGATGTTAAAATTTTTTGTGTTTGGTCCTGAATTTGAGCCATGTGAGTTTGTTGGAAAAGAGGATGAAATTTGTATGAAAATGTGAGTTTTCTGCAGTAAGTTGGGTGTGAATTTTGAATAATTTTTCATACGATGTTTCCATTTTGATCTTCACAAGAGTTGTATATAATCCTCTTAGCTTTCAAATACTTTTGGTTTCACTCAATTTGAAGGTCTACAACTCTAGTTATTGCCAAATTACTGAGACAGGGTTTGTATTGAAATGTCTGTTCTGTTAAGTGTACATCCCTGTTAAAAACGGCTGTTTAAGACAATTAAATTTTTAGAATTGGGTTTTTCGGTCTTCACAATGGTTGTATATAATCCTCTTAGCTTTCAAATGCTTCTGGTTGCACTCAATTTGGAGGTCTATAACTCATGTTCTGGGCAAAATAACAACACGATGCGTTGTTGAGAAAAAATGGTTCTGTGCTGAATTCGCGGCTGTGAAAATTTTCGTTGTAGTGAATTTTTAGCTGAACTTTTTGTGTCAATTTCGTGGAGGCGGAAATGAACGAGAACATGACCCTTTGTTTTCACTTCCAAAATGCAATATACCCTTCAAGTAGCTTATTTCTAGGGTAATAATGATAAAAATAGGTTATAATGTCTTGAAAAACCATAAAATGGATCATGAAAATGCATGATTGAATGTTGAATGAAAATGTATGAAAACTTGTGAAACAAAATTAAACGATAATACAAGCTTTCCCCCTTCAACGGATGTTGAGTAAATGGGTTGAGTTCCACCGGTTACACACCGGGTAAGCGGACAAGCATGAAAAGATTGAGAATGTAGGGCCTCCCAATGAACGGAGTAAGATGGCCTGAACTAGTAGGGTTGCGCTATGACCCGAAAGAAAGGCCTATTTTAATGAACGGGTAAGGAAGTCTTGGGCTATTCCCAATGAACCGGGTCAAGATAGCCCGACAATTGATCACGGTAGGGACGCATGTCATGATCCCATGATTGAGCTCAAATGTGCGTTGCTGCCATGCGCCTATGGTGTAGTCTAGTGCAAGAGGCTTCCGTAAAAGACTAAAGAAAAGAAAGAGACAAGAATGATAATTGAAAGATCATGCCATGCCTACATCTATATCTTGTCATTTCATGCATTGTGTTTTTGTATGTTGCTTTGGATTGATTTGTATGATAGGAATTAAATGGAGTATTTTCTAGTTAGACTAGTTGTAATATGGTATAAAAATATTTTAAAAATGCCGGGGGTTAACTGACGGTTACCGTATTGCAGGAGACTCAGAGGATGAGATTTCAGCGCCTTAAGACTTAGCATATTGAATGTTTAGTATTTTTATGTTTGATATGTATTTTGGGGTAGCCAACCTTTCCCTATAGAACGCTTGTTGGCTATAATTATTGGACATATTTCTCTAACATGTAGTAGATATTTAAACTCATTATCTTCCCCTATGGATTTATGTATTTTGATAGGGCATATAATAGCCCCTCTCTAAGACTAAGTAGTGTATGTACTCATGTATGAGAGTTACTTGATAGCTATTACTTATCGTATGTTTAAAAAAAACACAGCTTTAATTTCCATTAGGTGTTACACACTCCTTAGCTGTGTATTGTTTCTAGATATTTTATGACCTGCAGACACTCACCGTCAGAACAGCTGAGCAATGAGCAAGAAGTTAAATGTGTCCAAACCGGCTACCCGACCCTATAAAAGCTCACTCGTTAAGATAGCAAACTTTTTCATTCTGGGCCGAAAAGGCTCCCAATTACCCGTGTCTTTCTTTATTTGAGTTTTAAATACCCAATTTAGTAAGTGAGTAACCGCCTTTTTTAGTGGCTCATTTCTTAAAGTTTTCAAAAATTTCCCTAATTTCCATCAAAAAAATCCTTAATGAATTTTTTACTTTTGTCTTAAACATATGTCTCAATTTAGCTAAAAAATAACATTATTTCCCTATTATTTAACATATTGTTTAAATCTATTTTTATTTTATAATGATAATCTTTTTTATTGACAAGTAAACAAAACCTCTTATTTAACTTTTCATGTTTATTAATTCTCAATTTTTTTAACTTTGTAAAATAGTCTTGTGTAGATTATGGACTAATAGCCTACAAAGAAGTTGCACCTGCATTTTTGGGGGCATAAACTCCGACATTGGTCAATCATATTTTCCGATACTCAATCCTTAGTTGTGTATTGTTTCTAGATATTCGCTGCCCTGTAGACATTCACCGTCACATCGAGCAATGAGAAAAAAGTTATATGTGTCAAAACCGGCTACCCAAGCCTATACGAGCTAGCTCGTTCATATAGCAAACTTTTTTATTTTGGGCCGAAAAGGCTCCCGATTACCGGTGTTTTTTTTTTATTTTAGTTTGAGATACCTAATTCAGTCCTATGCAAGTAATAGCCTTTTTTTAGTGCCCATTTCTTAAAATTTTAACAAAATTCCCTAATTTTGATTAAAAAAAATCATTTAATTTTTTTTTTAACTTTTGTCTTAAAAAAGTGTTTCAATTAAGCTAAAAAATTAACATTATTTTCCTATTGTTTAACATATTGTTTAAATCTATTTCTATTTTATAATGATAATCTTTTTAGAAAAGTTATTCTAAACTGGTTTCTCTTTAACTTTTTTTATTGACAAGTAAAAAAAACTCCTATTTAACTTTTTCTTTGTATTAATTCTCAATTTTTTTAACTTTGATTAATAGTCTTGAGTAGATTATGGACTAATAGCCTACGAAGGAGTTCCACCACCATTTCTGGTGGCATCAACTCCGACATTGATCAATCAACTTTTCTGATACTCAATGCTTAATTGTGTATTGTTTCTAGATATTCTCTGCCTTACATACACTCACACTAATCGCATTCTTTGATTTTTCTGTAATAACTGTGAATATATTCCTATATGAATACGTAATTTCTTCATCATCCTCATAAATCCTGTTTCATTAACGATTCTGCATGAGTGTATGGCAAGAAAATCTCTTGTGCTCGCAGGCAAACAGGAACTAACTCATGCTAACCGAAAATGTGGTTGTAGCGACATGGTGAACACCAGGAGAAAGAACCAAGCAGCTAGGGGAGCATCGGCCAACGCCGGAGGAGCCCCGGGAGAACAACCCTCTGTTAACAGGCCTTCTCCACGACAACAACAAGAAGAGGCCAGGCCTGCTGGTCCTGCAATGTCCGAACAGAGGATGACAACGATTGAAGACGGCATGCTCGACCTGAAAGAGATGATTCGAAAGCAGGCCGAAGAAATTGAGAGGATGAACCGGGAACGAGAAGCTTGGAAGAAGCAACAAGAGGACTTTCAAGCAATTCTGGTCAACCTCGGGATGGGCCAGCAACTCCCTCAACGACATGAGAATCAGCAAGAGGGGAAAAATCCCCAAATGGAGAGGCAGGTCTCCATGGTTGGTCTGCAGATCCCGCGCACCAACCCCGCGATCGCCCAACCCGAGCTGCCCGACTTGGATCAGGTGGCGGAAAGCGACATAGGTATTGAAGGGTGTCATAACCCCTTCACCCCGGTAATCATGAACTTTGACATGCCGGCCAACTTTAAGTTCGCCGTTCAGATCGACCTGTACGATGGGACGACTAATCCTCAAGACCATGTGGAGATCTTCCAGCAGACGATGGTCTTCCAAGGGGCCAAGGAGCCCGTTATATGTCGAGCATTCCCTTTGACCTTGAAAGCCGCGGCCGGAAGATGGTTCTCATCATTACCAGCGGGATCCATCATAGAATGGAAAGCACTAAAGGATAAATTCGTTTCAAACTTTACAAGCAGCAAACAACAATTCAAAACTGAACACCATCTCGAGCGGATAAAGCAAAGATCTGATGAGCCATTGAGGGACTTCATCATCCGCTTTAACGCGGAATCCCTCGAGGTACGTGATGTCGCCCCTAATATGATGTTGTATTTTCTTAGGCAGGGGCTAAAGCCAGGAGGCTTCGCCAAGGATTTAGCAGGAGAGAAGCCCAAAACAACGGAGGAACTGATAAAGCGGGCTGAAAAGTGGATCCAGATAGAAGAATGGGTGCGAAATAATAAGGCAGATAATCAAGCCGCTAAGCAGGAAAGAGAAAAGAAAGACAAACAGAAAAATTCTTACGGCGGGAGACCCAAGGAGAATGAAAAAACGTATGATAAGGGCGGGAGACCACCTAGGGGTGCTTATTCAACTTATGCCCCGTTAACCATGCCGCCATCTCGTATCTATAAGGAGATCATGTATTCCGAGCTGAAAGATAGGCCTCCTCCAATGAGGTCACAAGCAAAAAACAAGGACAAATTTTGTCTATATCATACAGACCACGGGCATCACACTAACGAATGCATTCACCTTAAAGACGCCATTGAGAAGTTGATATGATAGGGAAAATTGAGACACTTTGTTCAGAAAAATGATGAAGGAACATCCCGTGGAAGGAGCCCGCCATCACCCAGAAGACGCGAACCCGGTACAAGGAACTGGGACACTGGGCGGGATGAACGACAGAGATCCCGGTCCAAGAGTCCACAACGACATGAAGAAGCGGCTTCGAAAGGGGTCATCAACGTGATTGCTGGAGGTCTCGATCAGGGGGAACTGTCAAAGTCGTCGAGTAAACGGTCCCGGGACATAGAAGATCATTGCATGGCTGTGAAGGCCATGAAAAGAGTTACTTTGGCATTCACCGAAGACGACCTACCTACTGATGGAGCCGGGTCCAACGCCCCCCTGGTTATCATGGCTAAGATGGTGGGGTATGAAGTAAAAAGGTTATTTGTTGATCAAGGGAGCTCAACCGACATAATGTTTTGGGACCTGTTCCAGAAGTTGGGCCTAACAGATAAAGATCTGATCCCCCACAAGGGAAATTTGATAGGCTTTATAGGGGATACTATTTCCCCCAAGGGCTATGTGAAATTGAAGGTAACTTTTGCAGGTCGTGACGAAAGTAGATCGGTAGAGGTGAAGTTCCTCGTCGTAGAATGCCCCTCAGCGTATAACGCCATTATAGGCAGACCAACTCTGAATGCTTTGGGAGCGGTTGTCTCAACCTTGCACATGGCGATGAAATTCCCTGGTGACAGGGGCGACATCGTCACTATCCAAGGGAAAGGCCCTGAGGCACAACTTTATTATTTAGAAAGTCTTAAAATAACGAAAACTATGCCAGTGTAGGAACAGGAAAAAGTAAAGGAGGCATAGAAGAAAGAAACTAAAGGAAAACAAAAGCTCGTTAGGCGAGATGATGCCGTAATGATGACGGACCTAGATCCAAGAGGGGAGTTACAACACGAACGGCCTGAACCTGAAGGTGATTCAGTGGAAATACAACTCGGGAGTCAACCTCATCGTCAAGGTCGAGAAAAACTTACCCATTAATATTATGAAAAATATGATCAAAGTTTTGCAGGATAATAAGGATATTTTTGCATGGGTCGCCTCGGATATGCCGGGCGTAGATCCTGAGTTCTGTTGTCACCGACTCGCGATAAAGGAAGGAGCCAGACTAGTGGCCCAGAAAAAAAGGAGAATGGGCCAAGAGCGGACGACAGCTATTGAAAAACAGGTTGACGAGTTATTAAACACGTGATTCATCCGCGAGGTACAGTATTCTGACTGGCTATCCAATGTCGTGATGGTAAAAAAGGCCAATGGAAAGTGGAGAATGTGTACAGATTACACAGATCTTAACAAAGCTTGCCCGAAGGACCCTTTTCCACTGCCCTGCATCGATAAGTTGGTAGACAACTCAGCGGGATATAAATATCTTTCTTTTCTGGATGCTTATTCTGGCTATAATGAAATTCCCATGGCTCCCGAAGATCAGGATAAGACTGCCTTTATCACTGATCTCGGGGTATTTTGTTATAATGTGATGCCCTTTGGTTTGAAGAATGCAAGAGCGACATACCAAAGGATGATGGAAAAAGTCTTTGCCGAGATGAGAGGCAGAGAAGTCGAAGTCTATATTGATGATATGATCGTCAAAACAAAAGATGATCAAGATCCATCAAAAGACCTGGAATCTGTTTTTCATCGTCTATGGCAATTCAATTTACGACTTAACCCTCTGAAATGCACATTTGGTGTGTAAGCTGGCAAGTTTCTGGGATTTATGCTCACAAATCACGGCATCGAAGCAAACCCGAAAAAATGTCGGGCAATTCTCAACATGTCCAGCCCCAGGACGGTCAAGGACGTACAACAACTCACGGGGAGGGTCGCAGCCTTATCTCGTTTCCTCCCAATCTCGGCAAAGCGTTGCCTTCCCATGTTTAAAGCCTTGAAGAAACAAGACTCATTTGAATGGACACAAGAATGTAAAGTCGCGTTCCAAGAGCTTAAAGCCTCCCTTGCATCTCCCCATGTCTTAACAAAGCCGATGGTGGGGGACACCTTGATACTCTACCTCGCGGTGGCTGATGAGGCCGTGAGTGGCGTACTAATAAGAGAAGAAGGTAAAGATCAGTTCCCAATATACTTTGTTTCTAAAGTCTTGCAGGGAGCTGAGTTGAATTATCAACGACTTGAAAAGTAGATTTCGCGTTACTAGTGGCTTCGAGGAAGTTACGCCCATATTTCCAATATTACCCCGTCCTAGTCAGAGCTAATTAGCCGATACGACAAATCTTACACAAACCAGACTTGGCAGGAAGGATGATGTCTTGGGCGATTGAGTTAACTCAATATGACATATCGTATAAACCACGGCTAGCGATTAAAGCACAGGTCCTTGCCAACTTCCTTGCCGAAATGACACATCTCGGAGAAAACCATCCCGGGGAATGGACAATATATGTCGATGGCTCCTCGAACATTAAAGGATGCAGCGCCGGGGTGATACTGGAAAACCCGGAGGGATTGGCAGTGGAGTATTCACTAAGATTCGATTTCCCGACATCTAACAATCAGGCAGAATATGAAGCCTGCCTTGCGGGAATGCGGATGGCCAAGGAATTAGGAGCAAATGCGATAACTATCTGCTCGGATTCAAAGTTGGTGGTGTCCCAGATTAATGGAGAATACCAAGCAAAAGAACCCATCATGCAGAAATATCTCGCCAAAGTACGAGATGCTCTAGTGGGCTTCTCTAAATTTGAAATCCAACATATACCTAGAGAAGAGAATGCAAGAGCTGACCTCCTTTCGAAACTCGCTAGCACAAAGAAGACTTCAAACTACCACTCCGTGGTGGAAGAGGTAATCCCCTATCCTAGTTTGACCTTGCAGGTGCAAGAAGCAGACTGGAGGACCCCCTTGATAGATTATATTCAGAGAGGGATCACTCCTAAGGATGATAAAGAGTCGCAGAAGATAATTAAAAAAGGAACGAGGTTCACAATGGTTGAAGGCCACCTGTTCAGGAAGGGAGTCTCGGTTCCACTTCTGAAATGCATTGGCCCGGAGGAGGTCGGGTATGTGCTGGCCGAGATCCATGAAGGAAGTTGTGGGCATCATATCAGGGCTAAATCTTTAGCCAGGATGGCGTTGAGAGTGGGTTACTTCTGGCCAACTATGCAAGAGGGTGCTATCAATCATATGAAAAATGTGAGCAATGCCAACGACATGCCAACATCCCTCATATCCCACAGGAAGAGCTACACTCGTTATCCGTGCCATGGCCATTCCACACTTGGGGAATGGACATCCTGGGGCCTTTTCACAAAGCCACGAGACAGCTAAAACATTTCTTAGTCGCGATAGACTACTCTACGAAATGGGTTGAAGCTGAACCTCTCGCAACTATTACGTCTGCAAGAGTGGAGTCTTTCACCTTCAAAACAATGATATGTCGCTTTGGAATCCCGGCGGTGATTGTTACTGATAACGGGACTCAATTCACTAGAAGCCCATTCAAGGATCTCCTCCAAGGATTGCAAATCCGACATCACTGTTCAAGTGTAGAGCATCCCCAAACAAATGGTCAGGCTGAAGCCGCAAATAAAGTGATCCTAAATGGCCTAAGGAAACGGCTTGAAAACGCCAAAGGAGCATGGGCGGATAATCTCTATCAGGTATTATGGAGCTACAGAACCACCCCGCAAACTACAACAAGAGAAACTCCTTTTCGGCTAGTATATGGGACTGATGCAGTGATCCCGGTTGAGATCGGTGAACCATCTTGGAGGGTCATGTATACTCCGCCAAATAATGACGCACTCTTAAGAGAAGAACTTGACTTTGTAGATGAAGTCCGGGAGTTGGCTCGACTAACTGAGATGTCGAGGAAACAACGAGTCGCTCAACGATACAATGCTAAATTCGTGAAACGCGAATTCATAATAGGCGACCTTCTTCTCAGAGGGGCCAGTATAGGGCTGAAGAATGCAAAAGATGAAAAGCTCGCAGCGAATTGGGAAGGCCCATATCGGGTAATCCGAAGCACAAGAAAAGGTGCATATGCCTTGGAGACTTTGGAAGGAAGAGAATTGCCTAGAACTTTCAATGTCGCGGATCTGAGAAGGTATTTCAGCTAGAAAGTATCCGACTTGTTTACAGTTAAATTTGTTGCATTTTAGTCTTAATGTACAATTTCTGTAAGAGGTACTCTTTTTCCTTCTTGGGTTTTTTCCCTAAGGAGGGTTTTACCTTGAAGGTTTTAATGAGGCCCCAGGGTTTGTAACCTAACGACATATGAAATAAAAACAAATATTTGTCAAAGTTTAAGATTTCAGTTGCAGATACATTATTGCCACGACTCAGCAAAGCATGAAAGGATAAAAAATCCTACCAAAGCGACATACACCGGCGGGGTAGGCCACTGGCCTTGAAGTACTTCACCAGGATCCGAGATCCTACTAGGGCGACACGCCCCAAATAGGCCACAGGCCTTGAAGTACTTCACCAGGATTCGAGATCCCACCAGGGCGACACGCCCCAAATAGGCCACAGGCCTTGAAGTACTTCACCAGGATCAAAGATCCCACCAGGGCGACACCCCCCAAGTAGGCCAGTACGCCCCAAGTAGGCCACTGGCCTTGAAGTACTTCACCAGGATCCGAGATCCCACCAGGGCGACAAGCCCAAATAGGCCACAGGTCTTGAAGTACTTCACTAGGATCAAAGATCCCACCAGGGCGACACGCCCCAAGTAGGCCACTAGCCTTGAAGTACTTCACCAGGATCCAAGATCCCACCAGGGCGACACGCCCCAAATAGGCCACAGGCCTTGAAGTACTTCACCAGGATCAAAGATCCCACCAGGGCGACACGCCCCAAATAGGCCACTGGCCTTGAAGTACTTCACTAGGATCAAGGATCTCACCAGGGCGACACGCCCCAAATAGGCCACTGGCCTTGAAGTACTTCATCAGGATCAAGGATCCCAATCGGGCGACACGCCTCAAATAGGCCACTGGCCTTAAAATACTCCATCAGGAGCGAAAATCCAAGCAAAGGCGACATGCACCTATAATTTGATTATTAAAATTAATTATTTCAAGGGGCTAAAGATCAGTCAACCAGAAGCATAAAGCTTAAGTTACGACTTGCAAAAATCACGGCATGTGGAAACGTAATGTTGAAAATGTCAAGTTAAAAGTTATGATACAAAAGTCGCTATGGATATAAATAAACAGAGAAATGTCATTAAAGATACAACATTACAAAAGGAAAGTTGGCCAACATGCCAACAAAGTATTCGTTGAAACAAAAATAACAAAAATAAAGCTAAGTATTACAAAATAAATTTCAAGGCTCGGTTGGGGCGACATCCTCATCTACAGCAGGAGTTGGCGACATTGAGTAGTCAGCATGCGGATCAAAAGCCTCCAACTCGGGATCGTTTAGATCGACTTGGGAAGGAGGGTCATGGTCATAATCCACCAGTTTCCCCCCTTCCACGTCCTGGAGGGGATGCACTCCCTTGAAAGAAAGCGAGATCCCAGGATTGAGATGCTCCACTTGCTTCAAGCAGCTGGCAAAAGGCATGTAGCCACCGGCAGAAATCACACGACCCTGCTCCCGAATCTCAGCCTTTAACTTCTCATTGGCATCCTCCAAAGCCGCCTTATCAGTTTGTAATTGATCTCGGACTCGAGATAGCAGTTTGGCTTCCTCCGATAAAGAAGCCAGTTGCTCTTGAGCCTTGGAGAGAGAAACTTGTGCCTCCTTCTTCTCATCAGAAAGTTTAGCACTTTCCAGCTTCGGCTGATCAAACTGAGAAGCAGCGGCGGCGATCTCGGCCTTCAGCTCAGCTTCAGTATATCTCGCTCTTTGGAAAGAGCTTGGATCTGCTTCTCCGCTGCAGCCTTAGTAGCCTGCAATTTCTTCTCCATGTCGCCCACCGGATTAGGCTTCTCCAACTCCTCATGAAAGTGTTTCAAAAGAGCTGATTGGCGAGTCATCCAACCGAGGGCTTCCCCGATATTGGCCTATAAAAACAAGCAGCGACATTGATTTCATGTCAAAAAAAAAGATGGGAAGGAAAGGAAGAATACCTTCAGCACAGAGCGAGGGAGATCTCTGAAGAACCCCCCATGATGAAATGAAACAATGGGGGCTTGGAAGCCTTCCCATTGGGAGGAAAAAGACGATCCCGTGGCAGGGATTGCAGGGACACCTCCTACATGGAATAAAAGAAACAAATGATAACAATGTCAAAACTCAGTACACTTCCGGAAAGGTAACGTCATACAGAGAATAAAAGATGTCAAGCTCTAACCTCTCTTTCGGTGGAGAGCTTCTCTAACCGTTTCAACTTCCTCATCATCTGAGATGGATATCTCGTTCTCTAGAGCGGGTTGGGCTGTTTCCAAGACAGGGGGGGAGCAGCAGAATGCTTCTTGCCACTTTGGAGGATCAATTTCCTCTTCTTTGTAGCTTGAACATCGGGCGAAGCTGCCGTGACATCGGTCATCTCTATCCCGGGACCCTGAGATGCTCCAGGGGACTGAATCTCGTGATCAGTGGTTAGTTCGCGCACTAGGTTCTGAGCAGGGGATTCCTTCTTACCTTTTTTTGTCATCCCGCCAGTTTTCTTCATTAGCTGGGCATATCCCGACATGATGGCAGCTGAAAAGGAAAAATAATGTTGGGATTAATAACATGAGCAAGGATGAGGGAGAAAGCGACATGAACTTTAGAAGGTAATATTAGACTATCTAAGACAATTTTACCCATAGTATCAGCGCGGCTAACACTGCACCCTTGGATCACGACTTTGCACCGGATGAGTCTGTGCTTCCCGGTGAACTCCCGGAGTCCAGCAATCATAGCATGATCAGAATCCAACAAGGAAGCCTCGTCGGTAATGAAGGACTTTGTTTCCCGGAGATAATGCTCGTAGGCCGAGTATAACGGGAACAACGGAGACCCGGTAGGACCAGTCCAGAATGGATACTCTTCCCCAGTGTATAACACCTTAAAGTATGAGTCCTTAAAAGGAGGGAAGGAATCCTCAAGGAGTTGGAAGAAGAAATGATCCTTCCGTTGACGAAAGGAGATGAACCCAAAGTCGGAAACATGATAGGGGGCCAAAAGATACAAGAACAAGTTGCTGGAACTCTCCCAGTTGTTAGCCCAACAAAAAATGTCAAAGGCGTTGATGAAGCCCTAGGCGTTGGGATGAACTTGTGATGGTGCTACTTCAAGTCGGTTAAGAATCACAATTTGAAAACTTGAGAAGGGGAAGCGCAGGTGAACGAGCCGGAAAAAAACACTCATAAACCATTAGAAAGTCGGGGGCACCTTGGAGAGGCCGGGACCCGATCCTTTCATTGGGATCCACACGCTCGGCCTTATACAGGGTGACGGGACCAGAAGGGACATCATCTTTTGGGGTCGCTCCGGGGAAATGCATCGCATCTCGAAATTTCACGTCAGCGACATGGAATTTCAATGTCGTGTTAAGTCCAGATGGGACCTGGAGAATATCATGGTGAATCCAATACATTCTCTGTACGTCCCGTATACCCCTAAGCTTCTTAGGGACCTCAATCTTGGCGGCTTCTTTTGGAGGACCGTACTAGTTGTGAATTTTCTGTCGGCGGTGTTCTAAAGCCTTACTCTTGGAAGGCCTGCGGACGGCTTGGGCAGAGGCTGAAGTCGAAGGCAACTCTGAACCCGATATGGAAGGCGAAGCCGACATCGGTTCTACAATAGAAACAGGAGGGACAAAAAGAGGGTCAGATGAATTTGAATCAGAAGATTTAGATGAATTATTAGAAGAATTAAAACTAGAAGTTTCAGACGAAGAACAAATTAACAAGGGGGCAAGAGGGTGCAATATGGACGTCACAGTATTGTCAATATCCTCATATGACTCATCATAATCATATTTACCCATTCCATACCTTAAGGGTACGGGGGCAACATATTCAGAAAATGGAGCCCCTCAGAAGGGGATGAGTTGGGGATTTCCAGGAGTGATCTCCCCAAAGGCTTCAAATAAAGGTTCTTTGTCAGAATCAGAACCAGAAACTGAAGGGGGAGTGGGAATGTGATGATCACTACCGTCGCACGGTTCAGGTCCAGAAGGGGAACCAATGAAATAACCAACTTCCCCAGAAAGGCTTTCTTTTGGGGGAAAGTTAGTAGGTCTCTTAGGAGTAGACATTCCTTGGAAGATCAAAAAAGAAAGAAAACACAGAAAAAGCGAAGAGGGAATGAAGAGGGTACCTGGAAATGATGAAGCGAAAAGGACCGAGGAAAGTTGGAAGACAGCAAGACAGAGTTGACAGCAAGAAAAGGAAGAAGAAAGCTTTTACGCAGAGAAAAACTTGAAGAGCAAAGAAGGGTTTTAGGTTAAGAAAGGGAGTACTTATAGAGAGAGAAAGGGGAGATGAAACGTGAAGAAGAAGTGACAGCGTGAGGTGCAATTAATGCGCACAGGCCTGACGTCACTAAAATGATAATGGGCGCGGCCCACGAAGGGTCAGGGCCAATACCACAGAGACACGTGCCAAGGCCTAAACTGACAAACAGAAGTCGAAATAGCAGCGACTTGGGAGGACAATATGTCACCGAGACGGGTCAAAGTCGTAAGTCAACGGCATGCCGAACGACATACCGAAGACTTGGGGGCAACTGTTATGGACCTAACCCGCGGGAAGGACACGTGAAGGTCTCACGTGGGCGACCCAAGCCGTCGGTCCCATGTTGTGTACCCACGACATGGGCGTCCGACATAAGGCTCAAGGGACATCACCCCCACGTGAGGACCGTTACAGATCCGTAACTACCGCCGCAATTCACGGAAGTGTGACAGTGATAGGTTTGACTTTGGTGACCCTGTTTACACTATAAATATGTGTGATTAGTCTTCATTTGGTACGCATATCTTAACTCTAGATCTGAGAATTCCTGCTTAAGACACACAACTGACTTGATCGTCAGAGTGCTTGTAGGTACCCCTCACCGCTAGGTGAGTGGCCGAAGATGTTCAACCACCGCGCCGGAGACCAGATTGGAGGCTTAATCCGCCATGCCGAGCGCATGGTGGAACAGCTTCACTAACTCTTCGAAAGCATCAAATAGAGTAGAACGGTAGAAGTATCCTAAACCAAAAACATCTTCATCAAACAAATTTGCATTTTAATTTAAATTAAATGGAAATAACAACAAAATCTGGGAACCCAGATAATCAAGCAAATCTGCATTTTAAATGGAAATAGCAACAAAATCTGCGCAACCCAAGATAATCAAACAAATATGCATTTATAATGGAAATAACAACCAAATCTGGATACTTAACAAATAGGAAACAGATAATTTTTCATCTTAATCATGCAATATTGTCATTGTATTTTTTTTTCAACTCAAAATAGAAGCTTCAATTATCAACTATTCACATATACATTTAAAAAAAAAGATCAAATAAACATGAAGTCCTTAGATGTGAGGAAGAACTGGGAAATAAATAAAAATCAAAATCTGTGAACTTGGTACCAGATCCGGTGAACTTGGTACCAGATCTGGTGAACTTAGTTGCAGCATTTGTCGGAAAACTTAGATCATAAATTGCGTGTGGCCGTGATCTGAAGATCTTCTTCACTTATCACTTCCATTGTCGCTCTTCTTCTTTTTGCTTCCACCAACCTCTTCTTTGTCGGTGGCTCGTCGATACATACCTTCAAAGTGAATCTTCTCTGTCAATACATACCAGACTACGTCAACACCTCCCTCAATGTCGCAATCGTTACAGAAACACAGTCACACGCACAAAGAGTAAGGGTAAGATCGTCAGGATCCAAGCACATTTAGTTTTGAAGTCAAACCCTAAATAGATCCCTCAATCTGAACATAGAATCTTTTTTAACAAAGGATAATTACTAAAGTAGCCCCTGGTGTCAATTTCTAATTTATGAAGACTTATGAGGTTAAATTAGAAACCTAAATTCACTGGCTATAGCCAGTCAAATACAGGTTTCACCACGGTGGAGAAGTTGGTCACTTGACCACCTTAATACGAGCCAAGACATCATAGCATCTATATATATCTATATTCTTTATATATTTATATATATTAAAATAGAAGCCTAATGCTAGGAAAATGCCACTTAAGTATTTTTTACTACTTGGCTTCACCACAATTAACATAGAATTATCATATTTGATGGCCCATTGTTCAATTACTAAACAATCTATTAATTAATTTCAATGTAATATAAATTATTATATTTATAATATTATATGATGCAAATCAAACTTTCAATTTTTAATTTTGACTTTTTAATTGCAATCGATTTTTTAAAAATTAAAGTTTTAAGAAAGATTAAAATAAGGAGGGAAAAATATAATTTTTTACACAATATCCTTTAAATAAAGAGTCAATTAAAATGCATTGAATCTTTAGTCAATCACAATATTTTTTAAAATGTCAAAGAAAATTACACACTATCCTCAAATGACAAGCCAATATGCAATTGACTTTTAAAAAATAAAAAATCTAAAAAAGATAAATGAGGAAAAAAAATGCAATGTCAAATCACACAATATCCTTTAAATAATGAGTCAATAACAACTAAACAAAAATCCACAACCACAAAACAATCAAAGCAACAAACAAAAAATATTCAACTTTAGATTGTATTTTCGTTTGTTGCTTTTGTATTATTTATTGTTGTGCATGAGTGCTTTATCATTTTCTTTTGAATTTATTCTAACCTTCATATCATTATATTGTTCGATTAGACATCCGTCCACAACGATAAAATATTCAAAGAACCAACAAAAATGCATTCTAAAGTTGAATCCTTAATCAATCTCAATACTTTTTTGACATGTAAAATTAAATTACACGTTATCCTCGAATAATGATACAGAGTTTAAAAACCAAGTCAACAAAAAATGATAAGGTGTTTGTCCACAACATAAAAAGTTCAAAGCAAATAACAAAAATACATTCTAAACTTGAATTTTTAAACAATCCTAATAATTTTAAAATGCAAAATCATATAACAAAGTATTGTTTTTTGTAGAGCATTTTGTGAATGTATATAAGAAATATAGTTTCAGTTGTGTCGCAACTCAAAGTTACGCTTCCAGCAACCATACTAACTTGCTGGGTGTAAAACATATATGTTATAATATATTTTATTTTGTATAACATATTTAAAATACACTAATTTAAATTAAATTACAATTCCACTTTATTCATATAATTTATCAATTAAATTTGATAATATTTTTACCAAAAAATTAAATTTTATAATATATTAAAAAAATTGTTAATGCTCAGCCGCGTAACACACGGGGTTGAATCTAGTTACTAATAATTTTGAGTAAAACCAGGCTCTCGACATAATAATCAGCATAAATACAGTACCATTGTTCATCTTGTGCTCCAAATTGAATGTTTTTATAATAGTTAATATTAAGTGTTATTTATTTATTAAAAAAATAAAATATAAAACAATTTAGATAAGAATAAAACTCATAATTATATCTTTTATATTTATTTAATTTATACATTATATTTTATTTTTAATTAGGAAAAAAATTATAAAAAATATTGTTGAGATATTAAATTGGTTTTGTAATATTGTAATTGATTTGTAATATTAGGAATTTGACATAATAGGATTAGGGTTAGGATTTGATAGGATATGATTTGATTTGTTGAGATTATTTTATTCATTACTCTGATTGTATTCTCACTTCTAAATAGGTGGCTTATTGTACAAAAGAAATGCATCTCAAAAATATATTTCTCATTTTCTCTCTTTTTCTTACATGCTATCTAGAGCTTTGGTTTCGTAATAGCGTGTGTTCTCCATTTTAGGATACTGATTTCGTCCAATAGTCCTCCGCTGCATTCTTTTAAGGATACTGGTTCCGTCCAGTAGTCCTCTTGTATTTTAGAAAGGTGCTTCCTTTTAAACAAAAATTCTGCATTGGAGTTTTCCTTTTATGGTCACGTCGGCAAGCTCAACACCGCCACTCTCCCGCAGTCATTTTTTGACACCTCCACCACCATTGGATTCGCCTCCTTCTGTCGTGGCTGACCGTGAAATTTCACGGCCATCTAAGCATCCACGCGCTTCGAGAAGGAGCGACGTGTGTAACCCACACGCCTGGAGAGTTACTGCGTTTTACCCACAACATGACCCGTCCACGATCCGGTTTGACCAGCCTTTGACCCAATGTTGACTGGGTGCTGACGTGGCATTGACCAGGCTTTGACCGTTTACTTTTTGCCGACGTGGTAGGAAGCTCTCCTTAAGGTTTTTTGGTGAGATCTTTCCATTTCTTAGCTCTATTTTTTGTTATTCTATCTCTATTTAATTATTATTATTATTATTATTTATTTTTATTATTTCTTTCTTACTATTTTCTTTTATTTTTTGTTTTTAAATAAAAAAAATATGAATCTCAAATATTTTCTCCATCAAATTAAATCTGCTAAAGCTCTACCTGCATTAGCGACCGCTCCAGGTCATACCCGTTGGTATTTTGATTCAGCATGTTGTAATCACATGACATCTTCCCCTACATTTTATTCTGTCTCCTCTAAAAATTTTGTTCTTTTTATACACACGGCCGATGGTTCTCTTATGAAAGTAAGTCACAACGGCTCTGTTTCGTTGCCCAATCTTAGATTATCTGATACGTACGATGTCCCCAAATTGAATTTTAATCTTATTTCTGTTGGATAACTATCCGATCTTGGATACACGGTAACTTTTTCTTATATTGGATGTTCTTTACAAGACCCACAAACGAGGCAGACTATTGGGACCGGTCGTAAAATCGGTAGACTATTTGAACTTATCAATCTTCACACGCCTTCGACTACGTTGCCAAACTTTTGTGCTGTCTCTACCCCTTCTCTTTATTTGTGGCATCAACGCCTTGGTCATAGCTCTCTTTGAAATCTACGGCAACTCATATCTAGAGGAATGTTAGGCTCGGTTAAAGAAGAACCCATTTGTTGCATCTCCGGTCAAACTGCTAAACAATCTGCTTTACCTTTTACTAAAAGTATTAATAATGGATTATTATTAAACTATTTTATGGTTAATTTGAATATATTTTAAATGATATTATGTTTATCTTTTAATTAAATTCCCCTAAATGTAGTAAATTCAATACTTATCTTAATTTGAGAGAGAATTGGTTGATTTGAGTTTCATCCTTATCTTGTGG
Source organism: Cyamopsis tetragonoloba (assembly GCA_037177725.1). Taxonomy (NCBI): domain Eukaryota; kingdom Viridiplantae; phylum Streptophyta; class Magnoliopsida; order Fabales; family Fabaceae; genus Cyamopsis; species Cyamopsis tetragonoloba. The sequence continues at coordinate 31,545,578 of CM074125.1, read as the reverse complement.
ATTGATTTAGTTAAAATTTGATCCTTAAATTATTGGATTGCAGGTAAATAGATAAAAGCACAGAAGATAAGGGTGAAGAAAAAGGAAAAAGATCTGAAAAAACCTTATCTGATATTATTTTATCTTATCTTGAGCAAAGATAAACCACTTGTGATCTCTTTAAAAAGCCTTATTCACTAGGAGCTAGGGGAGGCATCTCTATACGAAATTTAGGGTTTTAGGGAGAGAAAGTGAGAAATTGAGAGATGGTAGCTTAAAACCCTTTACTTGGGATTGGATGTGACTTGTTGTGTGAATTCTCAAACTCAGGTTCTTGTTTATGTTAATTGATTGGTTTTCTTTTCTCTGTTTATTTTAGAGTTGAAAGCTTGATCGCCTTCCTTCTCTCTTTGTAACTTTTCTTATTCAATGAGAATTTAATATGAAAAGAGGTTCTGTGAAAAGGAATTTCATCAATGAAAGTCTAGTGATAGTTTTCATTTATGAACCACTTTTAAAAAGGGAATTCTTATTGCGTGGTAACTCTTTTACCGTTTAAAGGGATTTAATTGATATAGTTTTGCCATAAAATCTGTCAAATGAGGGATCTTTGTTAGTGGTTTTTATCCTTGGCCATTCAATTAACATAATAAGTTCTTAAGATTTGGGAATAATCATTAGTGTATTGAAATCCAAACCCATGTGTTCTTATAAATTGTTTTTAACCTTCTATATAGAAACTTCATCCAAACGTTTTCTAATTGGTTTTTAGGATATGCATCTGAACACAAAGGTTATCGCTATTGGGATCCTATTTGTCAACGTATCCGGGTCTCTCGTCACATCATTTTTGGGAAGATACTATGTCTTCTTCTATATCAAAATTCACAACCATTCCTTCTACATCTACTCCTTTTTTTACTAACATCTTTTTCCTCTTGAGTATAATACTATTTCAAGAACACCTGCCACAAGTGACGTCCATGTAGAATCTTCTGGTGCATCCACAACAATCGTTGAAGCCCTTACTCCGTCTAGTAACTCTGATCTTCTTGACGAATGTAGTTAACCCACAATCACCATTTCAGCACCAACTTCGTCTATTAACTCTGATCAGCCTGTCGAGTCACTTAGACTCATCCATCTTGGATAGAAAACCCCCTTCATATCTTCGTGATTATGAGTGTTTCTCCACCATGCTTAATCTCTATGAACCACAATCTTATCAAGAGGCATGCACTGATCCCCTTTGGCAGCAAGCAATGCAAAAAGAACTGAATGCCTGGGAAACCTCTACAACCTGGGAATTGGTTGATCGTCCCTCTCATAAAGCATTGGTAGGATGTAAATTGGTTTATAAAATCAACACCCATTTTGATGGATCCATTGACCACAACAAATCCTGATTAGTAGCAAAAGGGTTCACTCAAGAATATGGCATTGACTATGAAGAAACGTTTGCTCCTGTAGCCCGATTCACTTCTGACCGTACTCTTCTTGCCATTGTTGCTTCACACCATTGGAAGCTTCATCAAATGGATGTTAACAATGGTTTCTAAAATGGAGAGTTGGAAGAAGAAGTATATATGCGACCACCCCAAACAAAGTCTATCACCTTTGTAATGCTCTATATGGTCTCAAACAGGCTCCAAGAGCCTGGTTTTCCAAATTCAGCTCTATTATTGATAAACTTGGTTTCTCTTCAAGTCCCCATGACTCTGCACCCTTTGTTCATCGCACAAAACAAAGTATTGTTCTTTTACTTCTTTATGTTTATGATATGATCATTACAAGTGATGATACAACAGAGATTTCAAACCTAAGAAACTTCTTAAGCCATAACTTTGAAATGAAGGATCTTGGCTCTCTCAACTACTTTCTGGGTCTTGAAGTCCTCTAGTCTACAAATGGATTACACCTATCCCAAGCCAAATATGCTTTTGATCTCATCGCTAACCTGGTCTTACTTATAATCGCACTGAGACTACACCTCTTGAGCCTAATATTCACTTTTCTGCCACTGATGGGACTGTGCTTGATAACCCTACCCGCTATCGGAAATTGGTGGGAAGTCTGATCTACCTAACAATAACCCGCCTAGATATCTTATATGATGTTCATACAGTTAGTGAATTCATGTGTGATCCACGCACCACTCATTATGCTGCAGTATTATGATCACCTGCTACAGCTAAGACACTTTATTTCGAGGACTTCATTTTTCTTCACGCTCTCCTTTGGTTCTCCAGGCCTATTCTAATGTTGATTAGGCGGGAGATCCCGATCATCGTCGTTCCACTACTGATTATTGTATCTTCCTTGGAGACTCCCTCATCTCTTGGCGAAGTAAGAAACAAACTATGCCTTCCCGCTCTAGTACTGAATCTGAATATCATGCTCTTGCTAATATCACTGCTAAGGTTCTCTGGCTTCATTGGTTCCTAGCTAATATGGGTTCTCCCCAACCATTCTCCTACTGATCTTCATTGTGATATTCAAAGTGCAATTCAAATAGCTCACAATGATGTCTTCCATGAACGCACCAAACACATAGAGGTTGACTGCCACTTTACTCGCAAACACCTTGTTCGTGGCACTATTTACCTCCTCCCTATCGGGACTCTTGATCAATCTGCTGACCTACTCATCAAATCTCATTCACTTAAACGTTTTACGGCCCTAGTCTCCAAACTCAAGTTGGTATCTTCCACACCCACTTGAGTTTGAGGGAGGGGGGTGTTGAGGTATTAAATTGAGATTGTAAATATTTAAATTGATTTTGTAATATTGCAATTGATTTGTAATGTTAGAAATTTGATATAATAGGATTAGGGTTACGATTTGATAGGATATGATTTTATTTGTTGAGATTATTTTATTATTACTTCTATTGCATTCTCACCTATAAATAGGTGGCTTATTGTACAGAAGAAATGAAATTTAGAAATATATTTTTTCTTTTTCTCTCTTGTTCTTACAAATATTTTAGAAAGAGACATTCCTTGTCATAAAGTTGTGCGCTTTGGTTCTTCATAAGTAATTATTGGCCAATGGGGTTGGCATTGGAAACAGGGAGAATGAAAATAAAAAAATAAAGTGCGAAATGATAGTAAAAAAATTACTTCTGTTAAATTTTTCGATAACAAAATATGCAATAATTGATTTATAAGCAAATGAGAGTGAGAATAAGATATATAGTTGAGGAGAGGGACACCAAAATTTAGTCCACTCCACCCCATTTTATAGTGTTGGCCTGTTGGGGGATAGGGAACTGTGTTTATAAGCAATAACTTATTTATAAGCAATTGGCAGAAAAATAGAGAAGTAACTTTTGGGCTGGGGAATTTCTAAAGTTTTTAGTATTACAGTTGACAATGCAAGTTCCAATGGTACTGCTATTGCTTAACTTAAAACTAGAATGGAGGATTGGAATTGTCATCCTTTGAAAGGTGAATATTTGCATGTTAGGTGTTGTACTCATATTCTGAATTTGGTTGTAAATGATGGTTTGAAAGAGTTGCATGCTTAGGTAAATAAAATTAGGAATGCTGTTAGATTTGTGCGTGGTTCCCCTGGTCGTATGGATAGGTTCAAAACTTTCATAAAAGATTGTAGGATACAAGATAAATCCACAGTGCAATTAGATTCTCCCACTAGATGGAACTCAACCTACCTTATGCTTGAGAGCGCATGTAAATTTCAAAAGGCATTTAAGAGGTTAGGAGAGCATGACACTGAGTTTGCAACAATGCAAGGTGGTATTCCAAAAGCGGAAGATTGGGATAATGCACGTGTGTTTGTGAAATTCTTGAAGATTTTTAGTGATGTTACTGAGAAAGTGTCTGGGTCTCTTTATGTTACTTCCTCTCAATATTTTCATGAATATTGTAAGATATCTGGCACATTGAATTCTTGGAGTGGAAGTTCTCATGAATATTTGCTTAAGAACATGGATGAAAAATGAAAGGTAAGCATGAAAAGTAATGGGGGAATATGAAAAATACTAACTTGATATTTCTTGCTGTGGTTCTTGACCCTCGATACAAATAAAAGTTTGTTGAGTGGAGCTTTGCAAAGCTTTTTGACAAGCAAGAGGCTGATTTGTTAAGTGAACGTGTGAAGCAAACTTTCAACAAAGTGTTTAATTCTTATAAAGTTTTTCATGGAGTTGGTCAATCTTATCAATCTTCACAATATCATGAGTTGGAAGTTCTTAACACAACAAATGTTGAAGATCCCTCATTTGCTTTGGAGTTTGAGAAGGACATTTTCTTGAACGGAGTGTATGAACAAAAATGAGGTGGATTTGTACCTCATGGAGACATTGGAGAAACAAACTCCTAGCTTTGACATCTTGAATTTGTGGAAGGTGAACTTTTCTAAATATCCCACTCTTGGTCAAATAGCAAGGGATTTATTGGCTATGCCGGTATCTACAGTGGGTTCGGAGGCTGCATTTAGCACGGGAGGAAGAGTTCTAAATCATTATATGAGCTCTCTTACTTTAAAGACGGTTGAGGCTTTGATTTGTGCACAAAATTGGTTCCGCTCAACTCCAATTTCAACTCATATTGAAGGGCTTGTGGAGGACCTTGAAAAGCTGGAATTAGGTAACATACTTTTACCAATTATCATTATGTTGTTATATGACTTCCTTTATAAATACTAAGTTCTCTTTTTTTATTAATTATTTGTAGAAATAGTGCCACCTGCGGAGCTGAATGAGGATGATTTGGGTGCTGAATCTGATTAGAGCTGCTGACTTTAGTGACTCATTCTTTGTAATTGTGTCTTAAAATTGTTTTATTAAATTGTTTGCTGATTGTTGCTTAATGTGCTGAATCTGATTAGAGCTGAATGTGGCAGGATTTATGTGGATTGGATGCTACAAGCTTAAAGTAAGGATTGGAAGTGACAAGGAAATTTGGTGCTGGAAGAAGGCTTAGTTTATTGGACTATTTTTGTTTTTATTTTCTAATGCAACTTTATTATTAGTCTGAGTACTTATTTGGACTTGTTTAAATTTGAATTATGTTGAACTTTGTGTTTGAGAAGTGACTTGTTTGGTGATTTGATGTACCTGATCTTAGTACTTGGTACTTGCTTTAAATTCTATTTGTCAGTTTGCACTTTGTGTTAAATTACAAGCTTTTATTTTGGAAATTATGGATTGAAAGGTGGATTAATATTAGTTTCAATAGTTTGGTAGGATTGAGTTTCCAAGATTTTGTTCATATTTGTTTTGGTATTCGTTTGGTAATTGGGATTTCTTGATTTTTTTTAGTGAATTTGGTTTGTGACAGTGACATAAAAATTGCATAGCGTAAAAGAAAGTTGAAGAAGCAAAAACCGAAAAACCGAACCAATTCAAACCAAATTATATCGGATTGGTTTGGTTCGAATCGCTTCGGAAAATCAACCGAACCACACCAAACCGAAGAAAAAAAAATTGATCGGATCGAATGACTTTTCACCATAAAACCGAACCAATCTAATCCGCGAACACCCCTAGTGTTGGAGGATAGGGAACAGTGTTCCCTCATGTTGCACATGTTCCAATTTTTAATATTTTTTTATGTTGCGCAACATCTCGGGTTGCACCACGTGGCGGCATGCCATTGGCCCCTAGGGTTTCCTTTTTTAGTGGTTGGTGCAAGTGGCATGTGCAACTCACCATCGCCTGCCACGTGGCAGACACTCATTGGCCATCCTTTGGGCTTTTTTCCTTTATTTGTTTTGTTTGTGTTCTGTGTGGCAGGCGCAATTCACCAGTGCCTGCCATGTGGCGAGCTGGTGGCCTTTTATTGGCTGTCGTTTACGGTTTGTTTTTTAAAAAAAAATCTGTGTTGCTTAATTTTTTTCTAAAAAAAAACTATGTATACAATAAAAATATTCATTTTGATAATTTTTTAGACCCAATTTGATAATTAATTAAAAAAATTAATTTGGTAAAGTGGTCGGTTATCATCTCTTCAATGCTATATTTTTCGGGAAATAGGAATATGAAAAAAAGAATTCAACAACTAATTAAGTAAACTTATTGTCACCCTAATTTACCACCACCATTTACACTAAAAATGTCAATTATAGAAAGCAAAAACATATATGAATTTTTCAATCGTGTATAATATTGTATAGGTTAAAAATGTAATAATAGAAAAATTTTATTCAAAAGCAAATCAGTTAATGCTTAATAAACATTAATTTAATTAATTCTTCATCATTTCCTATACGAAGTTTCTAATTCTAGCACTGTTAACATATGCAATATTACACAGAATAGAAAAATCCAACATATATAACTCAACAGATCAGGCAAAAATTTAAAAAAGAAGAAGAAAAGTTAGCAAATTTGTGATAAATTGTACTCTCACCCAACGACTTTTTTTCGCGGATAAAAGCGTTACCTTGTATTCTGGTTTGTCATGGCATTTGAAAATCTCATATTAGTTAGATTGTAAGATATGTCATTATTTATAATTAAAATTTTGACAGATAAGTTAGTTAGTCCAATTGTGTAACGCAAACTTGTGATCCCAATGGGGACACTGAGGTGGTGGTTGCACTGAGCTGGCTGGTCTGCTCCAAGTTGAGAGTTGAATCATCGGTAGCGTTTGGCAGACGTGTTTGAACACAGGACACTGCGTACTGTTTTCCGTTTGATACATAACAGAACATACACAAAAGAATTATCATTATTTTTATAGAGTCATTTTTTTATTAACAAAATAATATATATTTAAATTCCTTAAACCTTATCTTATTTTTTTCAACCAAAAAATATTTTTAATTTTTATTAAAAAAATTTACATAATAAAAATATATTCAATATAATTTATAATTAATAACCAATTTTAAAAATATATTTAATAATTATATTTATTGAGAGAAGTTTATATTTAATAATTTATTTTTCATAAAATATTAATACAAAAATTAATATATTTTAAAATTATTATTTAGTTATACTCATAATTTATTTTTAAAAATAAACTATTTTTTTTAATTTTATACTTCCTATCAAGTAAAGTAAAATTTAATATGTATTACAAAAAAGATTCTATATTTTAATCCGTATTAAATACAAAATAGTACATATGGTCCTGTTCGGTTCCATGGCCACCAAACACTATACACAGTTCTGTTCTAGTCCATTCTGTTTCGTTCGATTATGTTCTGTTACCAAAAGCTACCAAAGAAATTGGCAAAAGCTTGATTGGCTCTCATAGAACGGAGACAGGAGGTCACCTCGTGAGGCTAGCTTCATTGAGCAAGGAAGTAGCAAATTGATCGGACCACGTCCCTTAGGTTTGTTGCCTACGCGTGAGGCTAGCTTCATTGCGAAACATTTGACAATATATTATGTCAGCTATAAAGTGTCAAACACAATTCCTCATTTGGCAAACTTTGGTTGGACCCAAAATTTGAACCAATAACATGAAGCTTTGCAAGATTAAGTAAAGTTGGCAAGGATTTTTCTTTTGGATGCAAATAAGATATTATATTTCAGTACTACACACATTGTCCAAATGCATAATATTAGATTGCAATTTGGATAAACCTCTACTTTAAATCATTTTCTCCATTCTCAAATCACCACATCATTGGGCTTTTTTTAAAAAAATTATTCTTCCTCTAATGTCTAGAACTCGAGTGAGTAAAGCACACACACTACACAGTCCTCTAAAATATTACATTACCGATTTCGAGTATCCATGGTCGCCCAGGGTCTAGAATCCGTAGTCAAACGAATTCTTAATTCACATAGTGTAATTTTATGGAAAAAATTAACAAATGAAACTTTTACACTATCGAATTTTAAACCTCGTACTTGATAGGGTTCTAGAATCTATATACTAACAGATTTTAGAAATCGAAAGTGTTTTTGTTTTTGAAAACAGTTAAAATACAAAATATAAAAAACCAGTATCTAAAACCTGCTTTTGCTCAGATTTTAGAATATGTTTTTGCTTGACCATAGATTTCGGGCAAAAGTCAAATTTTGAAAGAAAAAACAGTGTGTGGCGCAGCAAGAAGTGCATGTGGAGTGAATAGTAGCACCCTCATTCGAAGACCATAACTTGATGATTTTGCAATAACAAGTTATTTCTTCTTCATCATAAATGAAACAAGTCACTTGAATATGTCACAATTAAATTTACTTTGAAATGTTGATTACTACTTTGTTAAGTTGATATACTTGAAATCTTCAGCATATTTAAGGCAGTTTCTTGAAATTCATGGAAATTTACAAAGTTACCACTCAGTAAACCAATTTTATACTGTAAAAGCTTCAAGGCTTCAATAAGTGTCCGTTGCAACTAATTAGTAATCATATCCTAAATGACATAGCTTAAATTGTTGTTTGGAACTACACTCTAAGGGAACAACCAAGCAAATATTATCATCAATATAAATATAAGACACAAACATTATTATAAGAAAGCCAAGAACATGTAGCAGAAAATCACACAAGAAAATTGAAACTGGCCAAGAACAATCTCCAACCAAGTTGGACTAACTATTCAAGTGAAATGCAACTCTATGGTCTTCAATAATACCATGATTTCTTAAACAAATCAGACATCAAGAATTCGATTTTGCTCCCAACAAATTCTTTGTTTTATCACAAGAAATAGCACCACAAAACTCTTATAGTTGCTAGAACTACTATCAAATGTATAATAAACATACATAATTTTAAGAAATGTTGAATCCTATAGTTTGTCTTATAGCTACGGTGAGATGAAGACTATGAGATTTTATGTTATTTAAAGAACATTATAAGCTTTACACCATTGAAGTTTGTATTCCTAGAAAGCAAAATATGTGATATGCAGCAAGCAAATCTACAAAACACTCACCCTCTGGTTTGTAATGTTATTTGCCCTATCATTTGATAGCCCCACATCTACTAAAATAAAAGATATCTCATTTTTTATAATACTCTGCCAAAGATACCAACATGCCAAGTTGAGTAGCACCAACTTGTGATCAGGGATGGCGCTACGTTAATATAATGAGGCCCCCAATTGCGAGAAAAAAGATTCTAACATGTATATATAATTTCATAAAATATAACTAAAAATTAGTAGCATTCTAAGTAATTACCCGTTACGACTAACAAGTAATCCTATCCTAAATGACAAAGCTTAAATTGTTGTTTGGAACTACACTCTAAGGGAACAACCAAACAAATATTATCATCAATATAAATATAACACACAAATATTATTATAAGAAAGCCAAGAACATGAGGCAGAAAATCACAAAAGAAAATTGAAACTCGCAAGAATAATTTAACCAAGTTGGACTAACTATTCAAGTGAAATGCAACTCTATGGTCTTCAATAATACCATGATTTCTAAAACAAATCAGACATCAAGAATTCAATTTTGCTCCCAACAAATTCTTTGTTTTATCACAAGAAATAGCACCATGAAACACTTATAGTTGCTATAACTACTATCAAATGTATAATAAACATACATAATTTTAAGAAATGCTGAATCCTATAGTTTGTCTTATAGCTAAGAGTATGAGATTCCATGTTAGTTAAAGAACATTATAAGCTTTACACCATTGAAGTTTGTATTCCTGGAAAGCAAAATCTGTGATATGCAGCAAGCAAATCTACAAAACACTCACCCTCTAGTTTGTAATGTTATTTGCCCTATCATTTGATAGCCCCACATCGACTAAAATAAAAGATATCTCAGTTTTTATAATACTCTGCCAAAGATACCAACTTGCCGAGTTGAATGGCACCAACTTGTGACCAGGGGCGGCGCTACGTTAATATAATGAGGCCCCCCATTGCAAGAAAAAGTTGGTATATAATTTCTTAAAATCTTAAAATATAACTAAAAATTAGTAGCATTCTAAGTAATTGCTCTCCCCCCCCCCCAAATTTTCATCGATTTAGTTATTTGTATTTGGCCTCCCAAAAATTTTGGGCCAGCTCCGCCCCTGCTTGAGACCCAAGCGGGGGCACCAAGGTGATGGAACACAGCTTTGACTTGGCTAGGTTGGGGTGGTGGCTGCACCATGCTGGCTTGCCTGCTCCAAGTTGAGAGTTGAATCATGGGGCTTTGGCGAAAGCCAGGATTTCATGGTTTCTAGACGGAACTTGAACCATCATCTTTTTGTTTTGCACTTCGTTATTATAATCTGTCATTTACTGCTAGTTAATGTTGACGGTGTTTATGTGTTTTTTTTTCTCTTATTTTTCGTGTCTCTTTGTATCTACCGTTGGGAAAACTTTTTTTGGCTGAATTTTAAGTAAATTTTTAGTAAACTATTTCATATTTTAAATCATTTTCTAAAGAAAGTTATTTTGAACTGATGAAGGTATAAAGTCCTTAAATTTTTCAATTGAGTTTGATACCAAGTCAAAACCAAGTTGATTTCATATTCAATTGAAATTGAAATGCATAAATATAAATATTATACATTCAAAATTTTTCATATGAAATTAAAAATAATGATATTTCATAATATTTAAAGAGTTATACTAGCAAAATAATATCATTTTTATGCAAAATGTATTGATTAAGAAGCTTTATAGAAATAATCATTTTTTCTAGAAGAATATTGGGAATTTGAATATTTTGTTATAGAGTATAAAGACTAGTCCAAGCCATCTCACAAAATCCACAAGTAAATGAACTAATCTGCCAAATCCTATACCCTAAAGATGATTTAAACTTACGAGGTTGCGTTTTGTGTAGAAAGTGCACATGTAATTTTCCTAAACATATTTAAAATGCAGATATTTTAAAAAGAGAATTGTTATATCTTTTTATAGTAAGATTTTGTGTCTAGTATAGAGGTATGTAAACAAGCTACCTATGAATGTTATCCCAATCAGATTTATAACTAATATTGTTATCCTAATCAAATCTAAATTATCAATATAACATTCACTAATTATTTTCTTTATGAAAACAATTGAAATTGAAGTTTCTACAAAAAATATAAGACATGACATGTATATTTATATAAAAATTTCTCAAGAATCCAAAAGTAATTGTGCTATTTAATAGTAAAAGGATCCTGATAAAATCTGCCAATAATGACCAAATTTGCAACATAGCTATAAGATTCTCAGTATTGTAATGCAGCAACCAGCTTATTTAGTCTGTAATTCTATAATCCTTTTACATGTCCATTCTATTACTACAGAAGGAAAAACAAGAAACAAATAATGGAAAGAAGAGTTAGATCACAGACAATTTTGCTTTCACTTAGCTAAACAGACAAACCTAATCTCACAAGACAAGGTGTACTTGTATGCATTTGTTGTGGATCGAAATTAACAGATATCCCGGTTGTGAATACCATGTTGGGCACGATATCATAGATATTATTGGAATTGAGCTAGACCCAAAGGCAAGGCCCACGAGGCCCAAAATATAACTTGCAGACCGTAATAACTCTTTATTAATACAATACATTATAATTACTCAGGTAGGCAATTAATCTAATAATAATTATCCTGACCCATACAGTCACTGACTTGAGCGTCGGAGTCCTTGCAGGTCCCCCACCCGCGGTCGTGAAACGCCACCGGAGCACTCGAAGATTAGAGTTCTTCCCGAGGATCCCGTCAACATCGCCTTCTAGCCAGGTACCTCTATATATGTCGTTCCTATATTCTTAGAACGCAACAACATTAATATTTATTTTCAATATAATGCACCTGCAATGTAGAGCGTGGAACTTGAAATAAAATTATTGGTGTACATCCCTTCTTTTTTGTTCTCGTCTTACTCTTTATCAACAATAAACTAAGTAGAGCACAAAGTTTTACTACTTCTACTCAAATTGTACATAGAAGTCAACGATAAATAACAAAAAGGGGACGGTCATTTAGAAATAAGAATATACATCTACCTTTATAAGGAAAATATGCATGTCCAAGTATGGAAAAGGAGAATTCTCACTTTAATATAACTCTTCTTCCCGTAATGAGAGGTTGGACTAAGAGTAGAAAGTGAAGTTCCGACTAGTAGAAGCATCATTACAATTAATCAAAATCAACAACTCTTTCTCTGAAGAAGTAACAACTCTATACATTAAGATTTACAAAATATTAATCCCTCCACAACTAGAAGATAACGATGACAATCGATTTCAAAATTCTAATTCTAACCATAGCCACCTATTATATCTGCAAATTATGATATTGTTGTAGCACCATTCCACATATCAAAGTACCTCACAATCTGCTTAATGGAAGCCAACGTCTAAATGCTTCCACATGATCTCAAGGATAGCATACTTTTAATTCTTGTACACAAGAGAAATTAGCTAAACTCCAATTATTGTAAACTAAAACTTCCTTTTCACTGGGTATGTGAATCTTTTAAAGACAATACTAGCTTCATCACTTAGCAAAATTGGTTCTAGATCCACTTCTCCACTATAACTTTATGTTTGCCACATATAATATGTTGAATCTCTTAGTGCTTAGTTTAGGATACTGTTGATGGCTTTTCCTTAAACTACTGCCATCACAGGATAATTTATATTATTAGCCTCACATTACTGCCAAATGACCGTCCACAATAGGTTTACAACAAATATAAGGAGACTTTGGAAGAATATATTGAATCTATTGTTGGGAAATCACCACCATTTAGTTGTTGTCTTTTTTTTATTTGCAATAACATTAAATGTTGCTCTATATTTCGATATTCATTATAATTAATTTCATTTTTAGATTTTGATATCTTTATTAGGGAAATTAGATGAATTCATGCTAAGTGAGCTTGTATAGATATGGTCAAACCACAAAGTGATGGTGAGGTGGTTATCATGCTTCTTCCATTATCATTATTGTACCTCATTATGTGACAGTCTCATCTAACGTCCAATATAACCTGGCTTACTTGCTTTGATTAGTAATCTTTCTCTTTAAGTTGTGTTGTAACCTAACCCACAAATATGTATTGAAGGAAAATTCTAATGTTTCTTACAACATGACTCTATACTTTCTTTATATTTTATTTTGTTGAATAAATTCTAGTTGTACTCAATTATTATTTTAAGTTACAAGTTTACATTGAGATACAAAATAATGCTAAGATGATTGTGCTTACTCTAGAAAGTTAATTTCTTTACATTGAGTTAGTATACTCTGATGTTGGTTATACCCGTTGGAAAAACCATGATTTAGATCGACAAAGAACATAAGGAAGAACAAACTGATAAATCCTTGTTGAAAAATATTCTTCATATATTTGTTGACCTTTGTTTGGGTGAAATGGAACAATATGAGTAGGATTTATACATATAGCCCGTTACTACAAAAGTAAGGATACAAACTAGATTGAATCCAAAAAAACAATACCTTTGAGTTTGTAGCCTTACTTTTGTATTAATGGACAATGTTATCATGCTTATGTATCTCAACATTATGTTCGCATCATTTCATTTCAACTGAACAAATCATAACAAATATATTAAAAACATTTGTCAACAACTATCTATTAATATATTCACCATGGTATTATCAACAACATAGTATATATCAGCACAATTTAAAGTTGTATATATATATATATATATATATAAAGACAATATTAAGGTCATAAAGTAGAAGACATAATAATTTTGCATCATTATCAATACAAATTAATGGATTAGATTATAACAACTTAAAATATTAAGATAACTGAGGAAATCAAAAAATAAGCAAATAAGCCAAGCTGTTTTGAACTTTGGAAATGAGTGTCACATAATGAAGTAACAATCAACATAATATAAGAAAGGTGATAATAGTCAGACCATGACCTTGTGGTTTGACCATCTATGGACCAACTCCTTGATATGAGCATGAATTTATCATGCTTTTCTAATAGAGATACCAAAACCTAAAATAATAACTAGCTAACATAAAAATCAAAGTATTATAGTAATATTTTGTATGACAAACATAAAACAAAAGGTTATAGCATAAAAGAGGAAATAAATAAATAAATGATGGTAATTTTCCTACTATAGATTTAATATATTCATCCAAAGTCTCTTTGTATTTGTGGTAAACCTATTGTGAGTGGTAAGTTGGCAACTTCTAAATGTACATATTATAAATTGTTTTGTGATGGTAGCTTAATAAAAAACCATAAACATAATCCAAAACTATTCACTAAAAATTATAGAACAGAGGACTTCGCAGTAAGCTGGCCTTTAACAATTTGCTTAAGTTGGTAATCCCCTTGGGCATATACTCCCAACCTTGGTCTAGATCAATAAAAGGAGAAAGAACATTTTCTTGTTCGTGTGAGAGAGAACTTAGAAATCAATTTATTTTCAACTAAATTTGGGACAAAAAAAAAACCCATGTCCCCAACACCCTTTGCTAAAAGGTGCTATCTGTTTCTCAACTCTCAACATGTACAAGCTAATATGCTAATGTTGTGTGCATGGAACTATGTTAGGAGACATCAGACATGATGAAAAGAACTTTGGCAAATAGTTGTAGTATGAATTCAAAGCATGCACCGTCCTATGGTCACTTGAAGGAGTAGGAGATGGGAGAAACTTCTACCTTCTCTCAGGCGATCGCGCCCGTGTTATAATTGTCACTTTAAAGCTGTATTTTTTTGAAGTTAGCTAGAAGCTTGTCATTGTCCTGCTATCATGGTAAATATCTAATGTAAATAACTTATTTTCATTATTTCATTTACCCATTCAATAAAAAATTGAAAGATTTACTAACTTCCAAAAATGAATTTAGTAAAGAATATTCAAGATTAGAAAGAGGCAAATTAAATGTGTCTCATAAGAGGAAAGTGAGAAAAATAAAATGTTACTTACCACATTACTTTAGCATATCAAATAAACAGGTCCATCATAAACCTTTGAAGAGCTTTTGGTCTCATGTCGCACAAAGTCCTACATCTGGTAAGAGTAGATGCAACATCCTATGGATAAGACTTAGACTCAATTGTCAATTCATCCCCTTTCCTCCTCTCTATCTTTCAGAGCTATCTCAAAGATCAATGCTATCAATAATACCTAGCAATTATTGTCAACTTAAGCAATATTAAAATCAAGAGTTCAAGCTTGAAATATAAATAATATATCATTCACCAGTTTCCCAATCAACATCCACATGGAACAGAAACATATGATTCCAAAACACAATAAAAAGAAGCATAACTGACAATTTTGAATTAGGCGTAGTATTGTAAGAAGGGATACCAGGGAAAACAAACTAACCACATGTTGAAGTATTCCTAGTGCAAGGAGTGTGATATACTTTGATCGTATATTTGTGCATTATATATGATTTTATCTTCAAATACATGCTATTAGGTACCATCTTTGGAGAATATACACACAAAAAGTGGAGCATAAAGAATGCAGAAAATATAAGGAATAAATGATAGAGTCAAGCTTGATGGCATTAGGTCTAAAAAATATAAACACACCCGAAAACATGTAGAATCATAGTTAACTTTATGTAATTTAGCTAATATGATGGTAGTGAGGGCATTGTGTAAATCAAGTGACAATGAACCTGCAACAGAGTCAACTAGGATGTTTGAAAGCAGTTAGTTATGCGAGTAATATATTAACACACTTAAGGGGAAAAAGCTCTTCGTATTTATATTGAGAAAAAGCTAATAACATGTTAACACATGCTCACAATGAGAGCGTACACTTAGTAAATATTTGTTTATATATATAAGAAAGAAACCTTTTATTCATTAGGTATTTTGATTTTTAAAATGTTTTAGTATTATTTAACAAATATTATGGTTTTTATGATATTTTTATTATTTCTTTCTTTATCCTTAGTTTTATAAAAAGATATTTAATTTTTACAATGATATAATAATCTATTAATAACATATATACATGATTTCTTTTTATTTGGTACACAAACTATTGCAACTAATGTTATTAAACTCAATTCGACAATTAAGTGGTACTGGGGCACCTGGTTCTACTAGTGAGTCATGAGTTGAGAAATTGATAAAAACAAATATCTTTAGAATATACTTGCTGGTTGATTTTTAGGATTAACAACCTTGTGTATAAAAAGTTGCCATTAACATTAGCAACATTACCATTAGAAATATTAATGGAATTCGGGAAATAAATTGTGACAATTATTATATTTAATATTGGAAAAATTGCCAACGTTAGGAAAATATGAGATTCTTTTTAACTTTAATAGATTTCAATAACTTATTAAGCTCATAAATAGAGGATGCGATTTTACCTTCAATACAAAAAGAATAACACAAATTTTCTCTACAACATATGCTTTACTCAAAAAATTTGTTAATTGCCATCATTGCACCCACTCTAGTAAAAAACCTACAAGCATAAAATGGAAAACTAAACCGGAAAATACAATGTAAGAAGGAAAACTAGATGACCATTGTTCGACATATTGGAATACAAAATTAGGCTTTGTTTCTTATCAACATATTTATAATAACAAATTGTATTAATGTCATTACACTTCTTTTGCTCAATATGCAAGGGCCTTTGCATTCGGATCAGAACCACTGCCGTGGAGAACTCATTGGAGCCACAAAATCTGAAATGGTGACTTTAAAATCTAAATTTTAAACCAAGATTTAAAACTATCGAGAGTAAGGCAAAATAAGGCAAGGAGAGAGAGGAAGAAGACATTTGGATGAAAGAGAAGGGAAATGGAACCCTAATATCTTCCTTGTAGAAGAAAAGAGAAGAAGGCGAGGGGAAAAGGAATCCAGTGCGAACATTGCGGTGGAAAATGGAAGAAGACAAAGGGCGAGGAAACCCTAACGTCGTTGTTGTGGTGGGAATGTGAAGAAGGCAAAGGGTGAGAAAAAATCCTAGTGCCATGGAGGCCAAAGGAAGGGAAGACTCATAGATACCATAATAGATTTTGTGTAAAATGAATCTAAATTGCAATGAAAAAGAGAAAATAACAAGGTTATGTATCAAAGCAACTAAGACTAACCTAATGGGCTTACAAGAAATAAGCCCAACTAACCCTAAAAGAGCCATTACTAGCAAGAGGCCCAAAACATGGTAATGGACTAGAAACAAATATACAAAATAAGCCTTAGTAGAAAGAAAGGGAGGGTGATGTGATCATGGATTGCTTGATGATTGAAGTTTCAAGAAGAGCAAGCAAGTGACAACATTGAAGATTTTCCAACTTGTTTTAATGTTTTACAAACAAAAGTTTGTTTTAGGGATTAAATTGTTAGGTTTGGATTATTTTGTACTAATTGTGAGTTTTGTGTCTTAGCTCACATTTATGTTAGACATTTTTAATTTTGGTTTTTAGTCCCTAGGTTGTATTTCAATTTTAGGGGCTGCCATATTTTTGTATATGCCACTTTTGGACCTCTAGGTAGTAGTATAAATACCCACATTAGGTCTTTTGTAAAAAAACTTTTGATCATCGAATGAAATTGAGATTTCTTGGAGAGCATTCTCTCTTGTTAGCTTTAGCTTGTGAGCTTTGGAATTTTGATGACCTTATAGCTAGTGACTTATAAGATATAAACTACATAAAAAAGCTATAAACTACCTTTTTCCGAACAATTGCCTAATCTTAACGAACTATAAGATCGAAGAACAGTGTAGCTACTACAATGTGTACTAATTTAAGCTGCTGGCAGCTGAAATAGGTTTATGGTTTCCCACAACAGAATGGAATGACAGCAAACTACCTTGAAGTAGTTAAGTGAATCTGAGATTAGAAAAGCTCCTCTTAATTGAATTTATTCCAAGCTTCCTATAATAAATTATCATACTTCTAAATTCTTAACATGATGACGGATAATTATTAAACTATTTTGTAGTTAATTTGAATATATTTTAAATGATATTATGTTTATCTTTTAATTAAATTCCCCTAAATTTAGTAAATTCAATACTTATCTTAATTTGAGAGAGAATTTGTTGATTTGAGTTTCATCCTTATTTTGTGGATTGATTTAGATAAGATTTGATCCCTAAATTACTGGATTGCAGGTAAATAGATAAAAGCACAGAAGATAAGGGTGAAGAAAAAGGAAAAAAGATCTGAATAAACCTTATCTGATATTATTTTATCTTATGTTGAGCAAAGATAAACCACTTCGGATCTCTTTAAAAAGCCTCATCCACTAGGAGCTAGGAAAGCCATCTCTGCATGAAATTTAGGGTTTTAGGGAGACAAAGTTAGAAATTGAGAGATGGTAGCTTAAAACCCTTTACTTGGGGTTGGATGTAACTTGCTGTGTGAATTCTCAAACTCAGGTTTGTATTTATGTTAAATTGATTGGTTTTCTTTTCTCTGTTTAATTTAGAGTTGAAAGCTTCATCACATTCTTTTTCTCCTTCTAACTTTTCTTATTGAATAGGAATTTAATTTGAAAAGAGGTTCTGTGAAAAGGAATTTCATCAATGAAAGTCTAGGGATAGTTTTCATTTATGAACCACTTTTAAAAAGGGAATTCTTATTGTGTGGCAACTCTTTTACCGTTTAAAGGGATTTAATCGATATAGTTTTGTCATAGAATCTTTGTCAGTGGTTTTTATCGTTGGCCATTCAATTAACATAAGAAGTTCTTAAGTTTTGGGAATAAACATCAGTACAGTAAAATCCAAACCCAAGTGTTTTTATAAATTTTTTTTAACCTTTTTTACAATTACGAGCACTTATTTTACAATTCAAACCCAAGTTTTCTAATTGAACTAAATTGTTCTGTAGTTGCTCCTTGAGGACGATAACTTGTTTTCCACTATATTGAAACGAGTTAGTATTTTAGTTCTCTAAAATACTTAACATAACACAAAGCACATTTCTCATACAAAAATAAAGCATACATAGGAATATTCCAGAACAGAATAACACGAATGTATAGCAGTACTCAATGTAGATTTAAATTAAAATTCCTTTTAGGAGAATAGAAACATGTTTGCAAACACAAACCAAGTTAGTCACACATACGTACTGCCTCGCTGACATATCCAAAATGAAAGCAAAAATAGCACTGGAAAATCAGAATATAACACACGGAATCCGCATTGAGAATACCTTATCAACCACACGGCCATTGACATGAATGAGTCCTGCTTTAAAATAAACTTGATTGCACGCGAGCTCTGCTGGTGCTGTTGATTTGAGAAGAAATCCAACTATCGAGTCTGAGTTTTCAATATTTGATTCCACTGTCAACGGTTTCCTCCAAACGCACACTGGAGTAATTTGATTTTTGCTCTCTATCGGAGCCTGAGTCGCCGGAAAAACTAAAACCAATGCTCTTGATGCCAGAACGAAATTTATAGTTAGTAGCAGAGAGAAAGAGTGAAGGAGACGGTGAGGTTTGGAATTGAAATGTTCTCAAGGTGGAAACACGGCAACATCCAGAAGAATGAACCAAAGGACACTTACCCCATTGAGAGAACGGAGAGAACGGCGAGAACAATGAGAATGGAGAGAATGGTGGAGGAGGACAAACAGCACATCCAACCAAAGCAACGATGATGATGATTTAGCGATTAATTTCAGAAATTTGGAAGCTAGGGTTTATGGAGATAGTTCGAGGAAAGAGATGGCTCGAGGAAGTCTAGCGCTCAACGAAGGAAACGGTTTTGTTTTCAATTTTCTGCCACCAAAATATTCACTATCCGCTGGCTTAATTTCAATGGCAAACAATTAAATAATTGTCACCGACTATCCTATATAAAAAACAAACCAACAAATCAAATGCGGGTTTCCTCCCGAAAGCGCTTTGTTTAACGTCACTTAGCTTGACGTGTGACCACATCATGGAGGCTTGAAGTTGGAAACAAGTGATTCCTTCTTTTTCAAAACATATTGCACTTGTTTCCCCTTAAGCTCCAACTTTGGCTCAAAAACATTCTCACCCAGATTCCATGGTTCCCACATATCTTGGGTTCCAAGAACTGGTTCATCCCCTTTTCCACACTTTTTGTCCTTCAAATCCAAACGAAGTTTATCCACCTTCAAAATTAGTGGTTCTCCTCCCTTAACCAACATATTTTCTTTCAAAACCTTGAGCAACTTCTCTTTTGCACCACCATCAATCAAGTCATGAAAAATCACCGGAATGGTGTGCTTCCCATCAAGAGAAATGTAGTGGTAATCAAGAGGAAGTTGTTCAAGCTCAAATTAGAATCTTCAACTATCTTCTCATCCACTTTTGAGAATTCTTTTTGTGGAATCATGGAAGCAATAGGTGAGTTGGATATCTCATTGGCAACACAATTTTTTACAAAAGCATCTTAAATTTCGCAAGTATGTGCCAATGGAGTATCCACTACATCTATATTCATGCTTGTTTTGCTATCGCTAGGGTTCTTAAAAGATTCAAAGACATTGAAGATTACCTTGTCATCTTGCATCCTTAGCATTAGCTCACCTTGTTCAACATCAATTAGTGCACGCCCGGTGGCTAAGAAAGGTCTCCCAAGGATGATAGGCACCTTCTCACATGCCTTGATATCAATGTCAAGCACCACGAAGTCGGCGGGAAATATGAATTTTCCAACTTTGACCAACAAATCTTCAACTATCCCATAGGGATGCGTGATAGAATGATCCGCCAATTGCAAGGACATCATGGTGGGCTTGACTTCGTTCACTTCTAGCTTCTTTAACAAGGGTAGGGGCATCAAGTTGATGCTCGCCCCTAAGTCACATAGGGCTCTCCCAACATCCACACCTCCAATCTCGCAAGGAATGGTAAAGGATCCCGGATCCTTCAATTTTTGAGGAAGTTTCCTTTGGATGATGGCACTACATTCTTCGGTTATTGCAACTGTTTCATCATAGTTGAGCTTCCTCTTTTTAGAAAGGAGCCCCTTCATGAATTTAGTGTAGAGAGGCATTTGTTCAAGGGCCTCCGCAAAAGGTATTTTGATCCTCAAGCTCCTAAACACATCTAGGAACTTAGAGAATTGCTTCTCCTTGTCTTGCCTTTGCACCCTTTGTGGAAATGGAAGTCTTGAAATCTCATAAGGAGTGAGATTTTCATGCTTGACCTCTTCTTCTAGGATTTGTTTTCTTGTCTTCTTTTGGGGACTATTCTTGGGATCCCATTTCAAAATCTCAATGTCACTTGGTTTGTGTTTGGGTTCCCCTTCATCATTATGCACCCCACTAGAAGTATCTACCTTGCCATCATGCGCACTAGACTCCATTTGTGGCTCATCGTCCTTTTCAAACTTAGAAATTTTAGGGGGAGGAGGAGGTGATACCACTTTTCCACTCCTTAGTGATATGGCATTGCATTGCTCCCTTGGATTCACTATAGTGTCACTTGGGAATGTCCCTTTTGGCCTCTCGGTTAATTGCTTAGAAATTTGGCCCATTTGAGTTTCCAAATTCCTAATAAAAGCATCATGATTCTTCAAAGTAGAAGAAGTCTCTTGCATATAAGTATCCGTTCTTTGCATGAAAGCCAACAAGACATTCTCAAGATTAGGAGAGACACCTTGGGAGGTTGGGTAGAGGTGGTTTGGTTGTATGAGGAAGATGTGTTAAATGGTTGTTTTTGGGTGGAAGAGGATTGGGTGAATTGTTGGTTGTAGGTGGGTTGGTCAGGTTGGAGATAGTTGTTGCTTTTGTATGACAAATTTGGATGATTTCTTAAGTTGGGATGGTATGTGTTTTGTTGAGAAAAGGGGAGGTTCCTTTGGCCATTACCCATGTAGTTCACTTGCTCTCCACTCCCACCTCCATTAGTAGCACAATGACCATTTTGGTGGTTGCCACCACAAAAGTCACATTGGAGTTTGGGGGCTTGAATAGCTCCAACTTGCACTTTTTGGAGTTGCTTTGTGAGAGCTTCAATTTGTTGAGTAAGTAGCTTGTTTTGAGCTAAGGTTGCATCATGCACCCCAAGCTCCATGATTCCTCCTCTTCCAACAAACATATTATCCGATGCCTCATCCTCATGTGCCATAATCTCTATCAATTCTCTTGCTTCTTCCACTTCCTTCTTTCTAATTGATCCACTGGCAGATGCATTTAACAAACTTCTCATATTTCGGTTCAGCCCATTATAGAAGATGTGGATTTGCTGGAGACCGGTGAATCCATGGTGTGGGCACTTTCGGAGGAGTGCCTTGCATTTCTTCCAAGCGGTAGCAAAAGATTCACCATCTCGTTGCTTGAAGCAAGATATCTCCACTCTATATTGGTCCTACTTTGATGCGGGAAAGAATTGAGCCAAGAACTTGGAGACTAGATCTTCCCAAGTAGTAATGCTCCCGGTTGGTTGGCATTGGAGCCAATCAAGAGCCTCATCCCTCAAAGAGAATGGAAAGAGTCTCAAACGGATCGCCGCATCGGTCACTCCATTTATTTTGATGGTGCCACAAATTTGGAGGAATTTCTATATGTGGAGGTTTGGATCCTCCTCTTTTCTACCTCCAAATTGGTCTCCCCTTACTAGTTGTGTGAGTGCCGGTTTGATCTCAAAGCTATTTGCGGCTATAGTAGGAGGATTTACGCAAGAACCACATCCATCAAGGTGAGGAGCAGTGAGATCTTCCAAAGTCATCCCCCTTTGAGGTGGTCTATTCTCTATCTTTGCTTCTTGAGTCAAAACCACTTGCTCTTGTTCTAGAGTTGGTTGCTATTCCACAACCCTTGCTAGTTAAGAAGTAGTGGCTTGCTCTTGAGTTGCCTTCCTTCTATGTGCCTTGAACTTGTCTTTATTGGCCTTAGTTTACTTCCGATTCTTCCATATTGTTCTTTCTAATTCCAAGTCAAGCTCAAATTCTATCCTCTTGTTGCGCATGCAAGCTTCACAAAGAGGTTAGTGCACACAAAAATAGGGCAATATATGATAATAACGAAAGATGGAAAAGAAAAATACAAAAACAAAAACAAAAATGAGTATAGACAATGAAGTGAAGTGTCCAAATTAGCAATTTCCTTGGGAACTATTGATATCTAATCAATAGTCCTCGGCAACGGCGCCATAAACTTGATAGCTTGATTGCCACATTAGCAAGTGCACTAGTCGAGTTTAGATAGAATATTGAGAATAGGGGTTGTCGTATCCACAGGGAATATGCAATAGACTATCGAATTCCCAAGACTTTTGCTATTTGGACAAACATAATGCATAGACAATAGTGTATCCTAGCAGAATTTTACACAAAAACAGAGAAATTACAAGAACTAGCTAAAAAGATGGCGCAACCAATTGAGAAGAGAGCTAGGAGAGTTGGTTCATTTGATGCTTCCCTTATGCATCCTAATTCCAAGGTCAATTCAAGTTCACAAATCCTAATTGAAGGTAGAATTTACCCAACCATAGATTAAGTCTATTCTTAGATCATTAATCCCTTTGCTTCTAGTCAAATTCCATAATCCCTTAGAACAATTCCAATAGAAACAAGAGAAAGAGTAAATTCTTCAAGACCTCATAATCTACAAGTCTTATCCCTAATCACATGCAAGATTATGGTAATCTACTTCAATTCTAACACAACTATCAATTTTCCAATTCACAATTGCATCAAAATCAGATTCTCATTGATCAATTTCAAGTGAGCATTCAACATCGGAAGCAATTCAACAAATGACCATAATCAATAGAGAAAGAGCATTAAGCTTAGATGCAATTACTCAATTAGAATCATAAGAACAAGAATTAACCACAAGAATTCAGACTACATCAGGTTTGGGATCAAAATCCCCAATCTCCTAACCTAGAAACTAGCCAAACATGGAGAGAGAAGAAGAAATGGAAGAGGAGATGAAGGAAATCATCATGAAGGAACTAAGAATCACCAATAACTCCAAGGATCTTCCAAGTTCATCCATAAAGATGAGGAGAAAAGGTGAGAAAAGCAGAGATAATCGCGCCCAAAAGTCCCAAAAACTGTTCTGTTTCGCACTACTTAAATTTGCCCTGCACATTTGAGGTGCGCACATGTCCTGGAGGCTGTGCGCACAAGATGAGGCAGCACCTCCAGGCCCATTTAAGGTGTGCACAGGGTCATGGAGTGTGCGCACAGGATGATGGTTCACAGCATGTGATAGCTTCTTAGTGTTTTCTAACATCCTTTCTTCAACTTTCTTCATTCTTTTCTTTATTCTTTTCTTCATTCTTCAAGTCCAATCTTCTAAAAACAAAACTTCTCCATCATTTATTCCTACATGAACATCATCAAACACAAATCAAGATCAAAGATCATCAAATCTACATCAAAATTCATCAATTTCCAAGAAACTACAACTAACTATGCAAGAAAGCACTTTATTTGATTTTATTCATTTCTAAGAGCTAAAAGGCCACAAACACACTACAATACTAATAAAAAGAGACTAAAATAGACCTTTGAACATAGATAAGTGGACACTTATCATTACCCAATGGATCCAGGAGTACCAAACTTTAATTTAGACATGTCAACTTGCTGAACAGTCCTTGGCCTCGGTGGCGGCTAGCAGACAATTATTGTGGAAGCCAAGAGGGAGGAAGGAAGCTCAAGGGAGGAAAGGGCAAGGAAGTTGATAATAAGGGCAAGGGAACTGTCCCGAAATGCAAGACTTGTGGGAAATTCCATATAGAGAATGCTACAAGAATAAGAGGACTTGTTTCATATGCCACAAGCCGGGACATCTTAGCTTGCAATGCCCAGACAAAGATCAAAAACCAGCAAAGGAGGACAAGAAGAAGAATTAGGTGAGAGGACGAGTGTATACATTGAATGCTGAAGAAGTTAACCACTCCAAGTATCTTATCCAAGGTATGAGATTAATAAAGTCAAAGCCTGTTAATATCTTGTTTGACTCGGGTGCAACTCATTCATTTATTTCAGTAGACTGTGCAAAACGAGTGTATTCTCATGTGTCCAAGCTACCCTATGAAGTGTTAGTCTCTAATCCATCTAAAGCGAAAATATGTACATCTACTATGTGTTCCCCAGTTTTTCTAGATTTCCAAGGAAAAACTTTTTTCTTGGATCTATACTGCTTGCCAATGAAGGGATTAGATGTGATCTTAGGCATGGAATGACTCAAAGCTCACAAAGTCAAGATCGATTGTGCTACCAAGACCGTGCTTATTCCGAACCGAAGCTTAGAGATATATTGTACACACCATCCTACTCAAAGAGAAACAGTTGTATGCCAAATTGGATAAGTGTGAGTTCTGGCTAGAAGAAGTTCAGTTTCTTGCCCATGTGATTAATAAAGATGGCGTAGCTGTGGACCCAAGCAAAGTCGAAGCTGTGTTAAAGTGGGAACGACCAACCATTGTTATAGAAATCCGAAGTTTTCTGGGATTAGCAAGATACTACCAGTGATTCATCAAGGGATTTTCTCAGATTTCGATTCCGTTGACTAAGCTGACATGGTTGGGTGTTCCGTTTGTATGGGATGCCAAGTGTGAAGATAACTTTTAATTGCTGAAGGAAAAGTTGACAACAGCGCCAGTGTTGGTAATTCCTAATCCAACAAAGAATTTCCAAGTGTACTGCAATGCGTCTAAGCAAGGTTGGGGATGTGTACTTATGCAAGAAGGACAGTCAGTTGCTTACACTTCCCGACAATTGCGACCACATGAAGTGAATTACCCGACGCATGATTTGGAGTTAGCTGCTGTAGTCTTTGCCTTGACAGTCTTGAGATACTACTTGTACAAAGTTACGTTTGAAGTATTCAGCGATCATAATAGCCTAAAATATTTGTTCAATCATAAGAAGTTGAATATGAGGCAGCGACGGTGGATGGAGTTCTTAAAGGATTACGATTTCGAACTGAAGTACCATCCAGGAAAAGCCAATGTAGTGGCTGATGCACTAAGCAGGAAATCTTTGCATGTGTCAACTATGATGATTCATCAGATGAAACTCTTGGAAAAGTTCAGAGATTTACACTTGGATATATCTTGCTACAATGCTAGCATTTCTGTGTGTAAAATTGACTTGAAGAATACACTGTGAGACCAAATTCGGGAAGCACAGAGATACGATCACGGACTTCAGAAGCTTAAGGAACAAGATGATTTCTCTGTGATGGGTGATGGCATGATTTTGTTTAGAAACAAAGTATGTGTTCCGAATCACACTAGAATCAAGAAGACAGTACTTAAGGAGAATGACAATAGCCAGTACTCAATACACCCTGGGGCTACCAAGAGGTATCAAGACATGAATAAGTTATTTTGGTGGCTGGTATGAAGAAAGAAATTGCATAATTCATGTCTAAGTGTCTCACTTGTTAGAAGATCAGAGTAGAACATCAAAGACCCTCTGGACCGCTTAAATCCGTTGGACATTCCAGAGTGGAAATGGGAGTCTATACCCATGGGCTTTGTTGTTGGATTACCCAGAACGCCAGTAGGACACGACTCCATCTGGGTTATAATAGATAGGTTAACTAAGTCTGCTCACTTCTTTCCTATCAAGACTACCTACTCAGCAGAGAAATATGCCAAAGTGTACATTGTAGAGATTGTCTGACTACAGAGGGCATTGATGAGTATTATATCAGATAGAGACCCAAAATTCACTTCTCAGTTCTGGGGAGCGTTGCAAAAGGCTTTTGGGACTCGATTGCATTTGAGTACCTCACACCATCCCCAAACCGATGGGCAGTCCGAAAGAACAATTCAGACTCTAGAAGACATGTTGCGAGCATGTGTGCTAGAAGAAGGTGCGGACTGGGGAAGATATATGCCATTAATAGAATTTTCCTATAACAACAATTTTCATTCAAGTATAGGCATAGCACCCTATGAAGCACTCTACAGGAGGAAGTTCCGGTCACCAGTTTGTTGGATTGAAACTAGAGAAAAGTTACTATTGGGACTAGACTTAGTGCAAGATACAACAGATAGTCTTAGACGTATCAAAGAAAGGTTGAAGAGGGCTAAAAACTGTCAGAAACGTTATGCAGATCAACGGAGGAAGCCCTTGGAATTCAAATAAGGAGAGCATGTGTTCCAGAAAGTTACACCTTATACCGCCGTTGGGAAAGCGATGAAGACGAAGAAGCTTCAGCCTCGTTTCATTGGTCCTTATCAGATTCTCCGAAGAATAGGACTTGTGGCTTACCAACTAGCTTTGCCTCCTCATCTTTCCAACCTTCACGTTGTGTTTCACATATCTCAACTCTAGAAATATGTAGCCAATTTCTCTCATATCTTAAAAGAAGACAACATCCCGCTAAAATCGAATACCTCCTACCGGGTAGAACACGTGAAGATCTTAGACCGAGGAGAGAAGACCTTACGAAACAAAGTGATCCCAATGGTAAAGGTTCTTTGGGAGAACATCGACTCATCAGAGATCACTTGGGAAAAGGAGCAAGACATAAGGGACACACACCCCAAACTATTTCACTAATGAAGGTAATACTCTAATTTTGAGGACAAAATTATTTTAAGTGGGGCAAAATTGTAACATTCCCAAAAATCCCTAATACGTATTCGAATATGGACCCCAAAATCTATAAATAGGGGTGTTGTACCTTCAAAAATCACTATTTCCCTATCCCTCACTCTACACTCTTTCATTGCCAAAGATCCTCTACTAAACCTCTGTCACGAATCAATAACACACCACAAATCTTCCATCTTAGCATTCTTCCTCACAAGCACACTTCTTGACTAAAGGTTCCAAAGGGTTGAATTTAGGCTCGGAGACAGCAAGTGCAAAAGAAGGAAGTTGGAGACTAGGATTGGAGTTGAAGGAGAAAAGGATTCGAGAATATTCGAGGTAATCCTGAAAATCCAAACCAAGGAAACGCTAGGAACATGTGACTAGGAAATGCTAGGAACATGTGTTAGGGATTTAGAACACTATGTCATCGATTGTTTGATTTAGTTTTATGAGTATGTTTGAGGTTTTCATGTCATGCTTGTATGATGTTTGTATGCGATTAGATGATGCATGATTAGGAACTCAATTGGCATTATGAATGATGATGAATGCATAGATTTTTATAAACAAGAGATTCCAGATTGTAATGTGACAAGAATTAAGACTTAGACTTTGAGTTGATTTCCAAAACTGTTTTTGCAAAATAAGTCCAAGAGATAGTATATTCAAATATGTATTTGAATATGGAAGGCCATACTCAAAT
The DNA here is from genome assembly GCA_037177725.1 of Cyamopsis tetragonoloba. Classification (NCBI taxonomy): domain Eukaryota; kingdom Viridiplantae; phylum Streptophyta; class Magnoliopsida; order Fabales; family Fabaceae; genus Cyamopsis; species Cyamopsis tetragonoloba. The sequence goes on along the minus strand of CM074125.1, from coordinate 31,517,520 downwards.
ATTATTTGAATATAACGCTTCTGTCACATAATATTCTAATATGGGATATCTGTATCCGAATATGAGATTACTGGAATTCTTGTAAGGAATGTCTATAATGTTGATATGGATGTTTGATGTATTAAAATATGAATTGTGAAATCAAACAAAAGGAAAAGTGAAAAATGCTTTCCCCCATCAACATTGGTTGAGTAAGAGGGTTGAGTTCCGCCGGAAGTAGACCGAGTAAGAGGACAAAGCATAAAAAGATTAAAATGTAAGGTTATCCCGAAATGGACAAATAACCTAAAGTGCTAGGCTATCCCGAAAACGGGGTAGATAGTCTAGTGTAAAGGGGCTATCCCGAAAGGGGTAGATAGTCCCTGGGATAGCCCGAGAGAGGGTTGGTAGCCCGACAATAGGATCCTGGAAGAACGCTTACCAGGACAGTGATGATGATGACCTCAACAGTGCATTTACTGTCGAGCACATATGGTGGATTCCCGGTGCATAGGGTTTCCCGGTAAAAGAGGAAAGAAATGGAAAATGGAATAAGTCATGGCATGCATACATACTATATTTCATAGCTCTCGTGTGTGTTTGTTAGGAATTGTATTTGGGGAAGTTTTCCAGTTAGACGGGCTGTAATACTGTATATATCTTATTTTCAATACTGACGGATACTCAGTTATATGTCGTACATATAACTGACAGTTACAGTATTGCAGGTTATACGGACTCGGAGGGTGTCAACGCTTTAGAAGACGTTAGCAGCTACCTTTTGAGACTTAGGTAGTCATTAGTTTTGTTAAACCATGATTTCAAGCTCAAAATCACAATTAAAAATAACTCAATGTCATTTTTTTTGAACATGATATTTCCTTTTAAAACTCAGTTTACACACTCAAAACCGCTCAATATCCTATTTACTAACCACATAAAATGTTAGAACTTCCTTTGAACCTTTTTTTTTGTTGAAGTCTTGGGTGAAGTTTCTCTTATTCAAGACACTATATTGTTGGGCCAACATGTTGTTAATAATCTAGTGAACTTAAGCTTAGAAGTTGAAATAAAAGATTCACTCGAAAATTTTGTGGACGTGTCATATAGTCCAACTATATGGACTCCACTATAGGATCTACAAGATCATGATCATTCCTTGTTAGTTTCAAATATCTCAGAAAGGTCACCAAAAACAGGGGAGAACGACAATAGTTCTCGAGAAGAAACTGCAGACGAAGATTCTGAACCAGAACTTGAGGTTCAATTACCTCATCAATGGCGAATTCATCTATTGCATGCGGATGGTCAGCAAACCACAAGTATCTTTTCAAGTCTGGTATGATATACTTACTTATATTTTAAAGTATCACTTTCCGTGAGTGTTGGATGATAGGTTCTCTATATAATGTTGCATGATTTAGCCATGAATCCTTAGTGGAATAAACGTTGACTTACTTTTCTCATCATATTAAAAAAAAGCATACTCTTGGTTGTGGCTAGCAGTTAATCATATAATTTTAGCCTGGATTTGATAGAGGTTACTTGTAATATCATTAATAGTTTGCAAAAAAAGTGAGAATTATATAATATTGAATGGATTAAAATGTTAATCATGTTAGTTGTAGAGTTCTAATGGTAATTATTGTATCACTAGCTAAACAAGTATTATATGCATCTCATTTAGATTGTTTTTAGTAATAATCCCGTTTAGAATTTGGTTAATAATGATTATACTTCTATATATACTTAAAATTTCTCCATAACGAGTGATTTAAAAAGGTCCTTTAGAAAAATGGAATTTAAATGAACACCGATCAAGTATAAGGAAGTTTAATTGTGAGGAAACTCAACAAATTGTTCATCATCTTAAAACTAACTTCTATATACATTTGAAGGCATGAATTTAACATTAAAATTTCAATCTAATAAATTTAGTTCATCAAATACAAAAACTTAGTGAAAATTTAAATAAAATAGTTAAGGGGTAGGGAGATTGACACATGAAATTTATTCATCACCCCTAAAATATGCTACATCCAATCCCTATCTTCAAGTGAGACATTCTTCATTGGGTTATCATAAGTATTAATCAATCTTTCTCGAGGCTTAAACTATTTGCCATTCTTCACAGACTCCCAAAGAATTAATGGTGGTATTATTTTAAAGAGCCTCCACAAATCTCTTGTAACAAATTTATACAATCTGTCTCCCAACATTTAAAGACAAGTATTGTACTCACCGGTGTCCACAATCTTCAACATGTATTCTAATAAAAGACGTTTTGGGCAACTCTACAATGTAAAATTTTTATCCTCTTTTGGGTCAGCACAATATATTTTACATCATCCCTAGGAACAACACATGAGAATTCTCCATAAGACCCTCTCAAGGATTCTATCACTAACTTCCCTTGTCGCCTCTCCTTACTTTTACATCTGAGTATTCTCCTTTTGAGTCTCAATGGAGTTCTCCAAGCATTCTACTTTAAAGCCTCTCTAAGCTCGTTTCCACCATGAATAATCTCTTTAGGAGCTCAAGGCTTCTACTAGTGTTCTTCTTCACATCATCGTGAAGCTTCCCTATCAGGTATTCTTTCAATATCTCCTTCAAGACTCAACAATCTAATAATATTGTTCTTAAGAGCCTCCGCAAGCTTACCAACTAAGTATTATTTTCTTTAGGCTCTTTTGGCCTCAGAAGTGGTATTGCCCTTAAGAGCCTCCACAGGCGTCTCAAGGGACTATTATTCTTATCAGTCTCTCATGGCTTCCATAGTTTCTATGCATTAAAACAAAATACCTAACCAGATTGAAAAGTGATTTGATCACAAAGACTATCTATGCTTCTCAACATTGATTTGACCAATGTACAATTAAGTTTACATCTCTTTCTTTCATCTTCAAACCATTATAATTTCATAAGTAATCTACTTTTATCTTAAGGTGATTTTGATTTACTAATAGCAAAAGAAGTTTGAATAAGGCTAAATGGTTTCCTCGTAAAGACCTTTTTTGGATTTTCACTTCTTAGAATTAGCGTATTCAATCAACCCATTCTTTTGAAACTCATACCTCCCCATCAAGAAATTTTTAAAGGCCGATTTCATAAGCTTATATACATTTAGTGAAAGTCTACTTTTAGAAAGAAAAAAGGTGCGTTACACGATTTCATTAGAAAGTCTATTGCTCTGGTATATATCTAGTTGTTGTTTTCAAATAGAGTCATGATTTTTGTACTCACAATTTTTTGTACTCATTGCACTCATTGGTTACGTACATGGGAAAAAGTTGTTACGTTAGTTACTTTTTTGGTTACAGTGTACATTGGTTACGTACGTTGAAAAAAGTGGTTACATTAATTATTTTTTTGGTTACAGTGTCTTTTCGGATTTAGTGGTTACACGTGTAAAAATACGTGGTTACAACGTAAAAATAAAAATTCAACAAAACTTCTACGTGTGTAACCAGATATCTTAACGTATGTAACCATGAGTACAAAGTGAGTACAAAAATCTTTTTTCTTTCAAATAACCTTGTACCCATAACCTAATTGAGATGTTGAACGATAATCTTTGACGTTAAGAGTTTGGAACTATTTAAATAAGTGTCATGAATCATGAGAAAAAATATTTTAGAAGCCTAGAACTTGTACGAAATTCCGTGAACATTCACACAATATCTTTTTAGAACATATTCCGACCTTTGTTTACTAAAGCAATATATATTATCATATGGATTAAGAATACTATCATTGTAATTACTTCTATTTATCTATTATAAATTTTCTTATGCAATAAGAAAATTTATTTCTTCAAAGCTGAGATCTATAAAGGACACAAGATCTAGTTCAAGGCGTTTCATGAAAGGTTTAGAGAAAATATAGGGAAAATATTTAATAATTTCCTATTTGATAGTTGGTAAATATATTTTCAACTTCTTTCCAAACAACATTTTCATGGAAAATTTTCAACTTTTTTGTGTTGATAACCAAACAAATTTTTTAATTACAAAGCACTAAGGGTAATCCAACCCATATAACATAAGTGACTTAAATTAAGAGTCAATATCAATAGAAGACATCGGATTGATACACAAACAATTTAAAAAAGAATAGATCTTTAGAAGCTGACTTAAAACGAAACCAACAGAAAGATATAACTTTAATGAGATTGCTTTTATTGCAATTTATTTTCAATTTACAGACTACTTCATGTTAGCTCAGAATCTGAGTTTGGATTTTGGAAAAGTGGTTGATGGAGATGAAACTACTAGTGTGGGATCCCCTTTTTATTGGTAAGAAAAACTACTATTAGATATCCTAGATGTTTCTAATAACATTTGTGATGACTCTTCTAGTGTATGTCATCTAAGTCAACTGAAAAGCATCATTGACAATTCTTCTAAATAAAGATTCCCCAATCGAGTCTTTAATTAGAATCCATTCATTATGGTAGAGCTTGGCACCTAACATTATTAATTAAGACATCCATCGAAATTATTCAAGTATTTACTATAAGTGAATGAATTTTGCAAGAAGCGGTGATCCTTGACAATGGAGATTTAATGTTACAAATAGTTCAGGTACAAAATCACGAAGAGAATGGGGTGAACCCTAATAGTATATATTTGACATAGTATAAAAGTAATTACTCTTGTTTGGCTATTTTCAAATTCTTATCGTCAACTGAACCATTGCTTGATCTTATTTTTCTGCCAAAAAAAATAAGTTCCCACTGTGTTACTAGGTTGTAAAGAGTAAACTTTTTGGCTTGGATAGTGCTTTAAAAATAATGATTGACTATGCAGGAATACATTAATGACATAGAAGAGCAATATAAAGTTGCGGAGGGACTTATAGAGCAAGACATCATGAAGTACATTAGGCATGAAAAATTAGAGGTTGTTAGTGACAAAACCCTAGGCAATAAAGAAGCCTGTTGTATTTGTCAGGTGAGGCATAATATAGAAAATGAATTATGATTTTTCATTTTTGTTATGATATTCATACTCTTACATTTCTTTTATACAATTTTTCCTTTTTACTTTTTTTTCTGTTTTTTTTGCATCTCATTTTATTTTTCTCTTGTTCTTTTTTTCTTCTTCTACTCTCTTCTTATTACACTTCCCTTTCACAAAAAATGTTAACTATAAAGTTGTTATTTCTTTTTATGTTAATGGTGGTTGACATTAGTATGGGTACTAATTCATCCGCATTACATTTATTATGATTGAATAATGTTTTTTATTTATTTTATGCATATGAATTTGAACTCTTTTATTTTTTTTATTTATGATGTTTGGTCAAGATAGTTGTTAGATTATACATATAATATAATAAAATCACGTGTTCAAACAAAAAATGTTGCACCTTATCATCTGGTGTGTTGCTTCGTGTCTATCTTTCATAACACTACCAAACATGACCAATGTGGTTCTGATAGTAGATTGATAGTTTTAAAATTATTAAGCATGATTTAATTAACTAAATTCTATCGTATTTTACTTGGATAATGCTTAGCCGCAAATTCAAATTTTAGGCTTAATTGCACTTTAATCCCTCTACTTATTTTTGTTTGAATTTGGTTGCTTAAGTTTCAAATGGGTGATTTTGGTCCCCTAAGTTTGCATAATGGACAGTTTTAGTCCCTCCATTAGTTTTTTTTTCAAATTAACGATAGTTTTTATCGAAATCAGTAACAATTTTTTTTCCAAAGTAACAATGGTTCTTATTCAAATTTGCAATGATTTCAACCAAATTAGCGACACAAAAACTAAAACCACCCATTCTAAAAACTTATGGGATCAAAATCGCCCATTTGAAAGTTGGGGGACCAAATTCACATAAAATGCAAAGTAGGAGGATCAAAAGTAGTGCAATTAAGCGTGAATATTATGAGTACTTATGTTACTCTCCCTCTCTCTTAAGTAATTATATTCCTTATAAATATTACTTGTATTAACCATATCCCAAGTTAAGGATTTTTCTTTTCTATAAACCACTTAAGTCATTGTAGGATCTAAGTAACATTTGATTTGTTTATTGTTATACTCTCAATTTTAGGTAGAAATATGTAGCACGTTAACATCTTAGTGTTCTACATTGTTGGTGGATTTTTAATTTTGGTTTGAAAAATTCGTATCCATATCTAGGAAGAGTATGTGAACGAAGAAAAGTTGGTAGGTTGGATTGTGAGCATAGGTTTCTTGTTGGCTGTATCAAACAATGGCTTCTTGAGATGAATGTATATCCCATTTGCAAAATAACGGGATTAACAACTTCCAATGAACATGATAATTAAGCATTGTGTTTAGTAACTTGAAAGACCATGGCAAACCTTTCACTTTTCCTCCATATAACATAAATTTTATGTATTAAGCAAGTTTGATGCTCCATATTGAACGGTAGACCCTATCACAAGTAAAACTCTTGCATTTCTTCCGTATTTGATAATTTAATTACAAGGTTCAGATTTTAAAAATGCCTTCTTTATCATGATAGCCTCAACTGTTTCCTACATTTAGTTTCGATTCTGATTTAGTCCGCAATGCAATATGTCATTAATCCTAACTTAGTCTTCTTTAGATTTTTCATTTGTGAAACTTACCATCTTCATTTTGAGAATTTTTTAAGTCTTCATATGATGTTTCTTTCAAGTCTTAATGCACAGATTTGAGCTTCAAATGCTTGAGACTTCAAAAATGATATTCATTGTATGATTGGATGTGTAACTTTTGGAGTTCAGATTTGTTAACAAAACTTGGGTCATTATGATTCTGCTTAATGCTTTTGATTGATCCCTGTAAAGTAGTTATCGTGACAAAAAATTTTGTACACACATGTAGATTTTTAGATGACAAGGCATCTCACATTGTCTTATATTTTATATCTTGTCACGAATTTGTTATCATTAAAATATATCACAATCAAAGGGTTTTTACTGAACACTCTATTATAAACTAATGTAAACACCTTCTCTCAACTTCAGATTAACCTGCCACATGTATAGGGGGAAGTTGTCATTTGATCTAGCTATTGTTTTACAAAGCTGATTGAATAGATAGGCTTTTGTCCCAACTCAACTCCAAGCCCAAATTCTTTTCATTGTCAAATTATTACCTAAAATCCAACCCAAATAAGTATAAAATCTAAATTAAGTTCAATTTATGAAAGCTTATGTAATTAAGATCATTAGGCACTATTATAAAACTAATTAAGTTCAATAAAGGCTTAATAATATGGATAAAATATAACTCAATAGTAAAGGATAAAATGTATGGCTAAGTAGCTAAAATAAAATAAAATAGAGGAGCAATGGAGTATAAGTCAAAAAATAAGCATGAAAGTCAAACACCTAAAACCTCTAATTCCACTCCTCTTTTGCCTCTTTCTTTTAAATCTTCCTTTTTTTCTTTTTTATTTTTATTTTTTTTAAACAGAACACAAATGAAAAACAAACTAACCAATCATATACACAAATGATCATAACCAAGAGTCGTCATAAATGAAGCAAATCCCAGACTTATTTAAGAACACATTCCCAAAACAATTTCAATGCTCCTAAATTTCCTAAGGAAAATACTATCATGGCTATGGAAGGAAAAAGTGACAAGGCCCCCAAGGAAGCCAAAAAAAGGCGGCTGAGGTAGAAATTTTTGCCAACCAACTCGTACGACCCGCCCAGCCTAACCCGCCAGCCCACCGGCCTATGAAGGTTGTGGGCTAGGCTAGCCCGTTGAGCTAGTGTTTTTGTTGTAAGTTAATGGTTGGAGTTGGCGTTCTTTAAAAAAAATCCGATAAGTCCTAACAAAAAAATGGGTGCTAGCAAAACAAAAAAAATACATAAAAAAACCTAGGCCCATAATTAAAAAAATTAAGAATGAAATTTTATTAAATTAAAATACTTAAAAACAGAAAAAACCAGATTTTCCTAAAAAGAGATAATGTCAATTGCATGGTGCAAAAAGCAAAAATAAAAAAAATAAATGTCTACAATATTTTTTTTTAATTTTTAATTAGTATGGCGGGCTGGCTAGCCGGCCTGCAGCTCGCTTTATTTTCAAAGCAACGAGCCAGGCTAGTTGTAACACTCTCAATTTTGCTAATTAATTACTAAATAGGAAATTATTCCGCTAGAAAAATATTTCGATTCCGATTATATGATTAGAAAATATTGGAGAACGATATATTTTAATTCTAGAATTTTTCGTTGCGTTTTTAATTTTATAGTGCACGCATAACAATCGAAATATACCAGTTATTCCAAACATATCTACATTCTAGAGTATTAATCAATAAAAGACAAATCACTCTAACACTCCATACTCTCCATGTGGTCAAACCATACCCTAGATATAGGGAACTCGATTTGCTTCAACCACTCCAACTATTCACACCATGCCTTCATGTACTCCTCAACTATTCAACAAAGCTCTCCAAACACTCCAAGACCCCTCAAAAAACTCAGTCCACTTCCTCTATAAATAGGGGACTCTACTTCACTTCCAAACACACCAAAGCACAAGCTTCTCTTCTCCTTTCTCTCTAAAATTTTCTTGAGTCCAAAATTGGTGTTGCTTGTAGTGATAACTTTGGAAGCTCTACCCTTCATCAACCCGTTTAATCCTTGAAGATAACCTTGGTAAGGGGAAGTGAGAATAGCTTAGTGTAGAATTTAGTTGGGTATTTGGGTGAGGGTTGGCCCTAGACCCTCTTCATTCATTAACTTTCAAAGCTGGTTCTGTCTTATGCCTGTTGATTTAGAGCCCATATTTTGGGAATTGATCATTGGATAATTCAGCTCCATGCTTAAAAATCATTTTAAGATGTTTTTTAACTACTGGTAAAGTTTCATAATTTTTGGATGATGTTAAGACCTTATTTTGATTCTTGAAACATTATTGCTCTATTCTGTCTGGTGAGTTCATGCTACTGGAGTTACTTTGTGCGTATCATTAAAGCTCTTATTCTGTTTAGATGCGTACAAAAATTTGTATGATGATAGATCTGTGTGTTAGCTTTCCAGATTGGTATCATTTGTAATTTTTGATCTTGTGTTTGATTTTATATGGATTTTTGAGTGACGCAAGGTCATTTCTAGAACAGTCAGAACGTTTTTGTTTTTCTGCACCATTTGGGAAACAGATTTAACTTAGGAAAATTTTTATGAAAAGCTAGACTCAAAGAGAATCATTTCTGGGTTGGTTTCATAAATTTTTAGTAACTGAGTGATTTTATAAAAATCGTTAAAGATGAAGATCCTGTTACTGTAGTTTTCTGTTTTGCTGGAAAAAGTTGTAAATTTGAGAAAATATTTCGCACTGTATTACTACTCAAAAATTCTTGAAAAATTTATATGTTGTGTGTTGATATATCTACTATATCATATCAAAAATTCATATTTTTCTGGGCACGTATGAATTTATTATACTTTTTAGACTAGCTACTGCCAGATCCTGTACAGTTTGGAAGAAGGATTTTTCTGGCCATCTTAAGTATTTTTAAAAATTCTGGAAAAATTCTATTTTGACCCTAACACTGAGTAGTAACTGTATAAATTAATTGGGGACCAAATAAAATCGTTTAATATTTATTTTACCCCTTTTAAAGAAAGGACAGCATGCTGAAGAGTCACTGAAACAAAGGAAAAACCACTTTTGCTTCAACTTTTGAATATTCGAAATTTATGAGCTTTTTAATACCAAATAAATCATTTTTAAGATGTTAATGATGTTTTCAAGGCTAAATCATTTTTAAGAAGTTAATAAAGGTCTAAGTGCCAAAAGATGAATATAGAAAATGTGAAAATTGAATATATGACTTTTAAAGTTGTATTCTCCCTATTAGGAGTATTATATGAATACCATGATAATTGCTTTGTTTTTGGGAGTTAAATTGAAATCTGTGGTAGAGGATTTGACAAGGTGGTGTGATTAGTAATCTTCTTTGCAAAAGGTTGTTTGAGCCTAGTTGTATGGATGGGATGTGAACCTGGTTGAATCCTTGTGATAAACTATGCTTAAAAGTACTAAAACACCTTGAGATTGTATGTTTTGAAAATAGTATTTTCGAAAACTTCTATTAAGGAGGAATAAAAGGTAAAAGTGGTGCGTTGGCACAATAACGTTATACTCTAGGGAGTGGGTTTTGGCCTTTGGGGGCTTTAACCAGAGTGTGAGATGCCTAGGGGACTCGGTGGTAGCTCCCCGATGTCGGGCTACTCACTGAAAAAGCTCGGTTACCTCGACACGTCTCTAAGTATATTCTGGATCGGTGGAGAGTACTGAGGTGCATGGACTTGTATGAACGAAGTATGACTCCTGGTCACCTCCTTAATAGAAAGAGTCGCTAGCGATGATGTCGTTTTTGTTTTTTTTGGAGTCTCATGCATTATGGTATCCTTGAATGTGCATGTTGTGTGATGTTACGAGTGAGAATATCAATTGTAAGCTATTATAGATTTTCTGTTTAAAAATCTAAATATCCTGACTCTACTTCTACCAAACTTTGCTGTATCTCACTCCTCTGTTTTGTGTTGTATTTATCTGTCTATGTATATATCTATTACGCGATACAATAGATAGCGGCTCGAGAGACCCTCTTGGAAATCAACTGTCCGATTGAATTTGGCTACTAGGAGCATGATGTATCTCGTGGGACGTCCACTTTTGTAGGAGAAGTATCCTTCTGGATATCTCATCCGTCACTACCGATGCTCTGGTCCACTTACATTGGAGCGACTTTGACGTTGGTTATTCGGACACCCCCTGGTCTCATGCCTATACCCGCAGCGTTCCGACCCGCTTCTCATCCTTCTTATTTCACTCCGTCTCTTGTGGAGCAGTACTCTGGTGGCCAGGGTTGGTTCTTCGACTCGCCTAGGGAGAGCTCTCCTGAGAGTGATCCGAGTGAAGATACTGGGATGGAGAGTGTAGCGTCCTTTATTTAGTTATATTTTCGTTAAGACATTTTGGATGGCTGTAATATTTGATCAGTGCATTTCCTATGTGTGACATCTTCTACTCTTCGAGTGGTAGAGTATTTTTTTGTCATGTCGTCTAGGATTCCCGGTAATTTATGTTTTGTTATCTGACTAATTAATATATCTATGTTATATTAGCTTATCGTATGTGTGTTAGTTACCAAATCTAAACTTTCATTCGACTAGGTCTCATTACCGTTTCGAATATACAACTATTAAGTTTCGAAAAATTTTACTCGAAATTTAACCTCTCGATATGAGTATGATGAATTAGCCTTAATAACTTTAATTGAATAGCTCACTCCGCTTAGTATAAATTGGGGCGTTACACTAGCAATGTGTGGCTGAGAAAGCTTCAGGGCAGGCCCAACCCGTGTTTTGGCATGATAGACGGCCTGTGGCCCAAACGATCCAGGATGACCTGCTTTGCCACCGTTAGTTTTTGGCCTCTCCAAAATTATTTCCACATAACTTATACATTCATCACTCAAAATTTTTTACCTTATATATGCATAAAAGATTTAAAGCAAAGATCAGGCAAGGAAAAGAATTAATATCAAGTAATTATACATAAGAATTAATTGAATATACAAAAGAATAAATCAAATACTTTGTAAAAAAGAAAAACTTTAGGAAAGATCTATACAATAACTAAAAATTAATCTTTCATAATTATAATAAAATAACACGGTTCCTAGGCAACGATTCTAGAAACTTGATTGGGCTTTGGGCAAATATACCGGAGTCAACTTATAATCTATTGATGAGATCAGATATCATTCCATAGGGAAGAAGGAGTTTACTTTAGATTCTTACTTAAGAAACTTGTTTAGTCTTTATACAAACGAATGATTGATTGAATGAATTTTATAAATCAATTAATTAATTAATTAGGTCAAAATTGAGTGTGATTTGTTTAAAGATCAAACCTTGGAATGAATGAATATCAAATTCATATGAATTCAAGTAACTTAGGTGTATATAGGTATCAGATTTATATATCTAAATGCAACACTTAAACATATCTTATACTCATTACTCAAGTATAAGGTCTAAGAGAGATTTCTTATATACTGATTCCTCCAATATATAAGCAATCAATCCAACATTATAACCAAGTGTTAACAAGCAATTAATCTTTAGATATCTATTCTTTACGATGTCAATAGCTAATCCTACATTATCACATATTAAGTAATTAATTTAGATCAGAGTCTATAATATATGTGACTGCTACATTATAGATTCAACATCATCCTACTATTGGCCTTATATAACCATGCATTAAGAACATAATTAAATTTTCAAGATATATAAAATCATGGATAATCACCTAATTATATAAATTACCTGAATCAGATAGCAATTGTTGATTACAATCTCATTCCTCCGAGAGACTTAGATATACCTTGGAATATGCAAGGAAGGAATTGCACATTCAAAACCATAGGAGTCATCTCAAGACTTAAGACAAATATGTTTCACATACTTCTATTTTTCATGACCATTAAGGAGATATTACATTTAGATTTTCAAATAAAGTATGATGTTTTGTAAATATTATTTTCCTGATCTCTAACTTGTGGAGTAAAAGTCGCATCCTTATGTATCTTAGTTCAGATTCTCATTTGTTCTAGAATCCTTAGTTGAATTGTTGTGGTTATCACTTTTTTTTATTTTGATTTGTTTGGTTGATGTATGTGAAATCTTATGTTAAAACGAAATTTAGGTTGTTATCGAATTATTTTGGTATAAAGAGACCAGTGTTGAGTCATAGTTTGGCATCATGCTGATTTGTCTAGTTCCAGGGTGGCCCTTCTGGTGATTAATTATAATTATTAAAAAAATGATCATGTATAATATAGCTCAATTTAAATTCCCCTACATTATGAGTGTTATTACTATTAAGTGAAACTAGTGAATTATGCTGATTGTGTTTTTTGTTTACTCCTAACATATATATCTTTGGATGGTCAACATACTAACTATGTCTCCTTTTAAGTACGGTACTTTTTCTAGGTTTGGGTTAAGAGAGTGATGAGTCATATTTCACCCACATTTTACTATCTTTTTGGACTTATATTATTTAGTAATTGAGCCTAATTGTTTCTTATTGTTATGTTCTATTAGTTTGGGTTTTGTTGGACAATTAATCCTGATTTGGTATAATTCGGATTTAATTAGCCTAGTTTGTCCATTTTTATTTTTAGGTCATATTTGAGTCATTTTTGGACATGAAGAGCACCTTGGGGATTGAGGAGAAGATTATTACTTGGACCACCACTTTAGGAGTAGATTTTATTCTCTTTGATTTTATTTTGGACCAGACTTTGTTATTTTAGGCCCATCTTTTGTATTGTGCTGAGTAGGGTTGAATTCGATAGTAGTTATTTTGGGATTTGAAAACCTAACTCAGCCACCACTATACACACTCTCTCATTTTAGTTTTTTTTGGCTTAGTGCTCTCCTAGGGTTTTAGTTCATCTTCTTCAATTTTCGTTTTGCTTTTGGACCTTCCATGGAAGGCTAAACTTTGAGATTTGCTTCTTGAGTAGATTGTAATTAATCCTTGCAGTTTATGTTTAGAATTCATTTCTGTTCTTCTTGGTTTCTCATCTTCTAATTTTGTTTTTTGTTTGTAATATGAACCTCATGATTGTATTTACATGCTTAATGATCTCAACTTCATGTTTTTAATGTATTTCATTTTTTATAGTTTGCTTAATTCTATGATTAGGGATTAGATGTTGCATGCTTAAGCTTAATTATGTGTGAGCCCAATGATTTTCAATTTTTACTAGTCAAACTTAGGAGCAATTTAGAGATGCTTAATTTCTAAACCTAGTTTGATGAACATATATGCTAATGGAAGGAAGTCTTAGGTTAATGATGCTTAGTTGTTGATTGTGAAATTGGATTAGGGATTAAGTTAAGTAAATGAATTTTTGTAACGATAATTAGAGTAACAGCAATCGAATCAGGGAGTTAGTCTGTTTTCATTATTGTTATGTTCATTTTTTCTTTTTCTGCTTTTGATTATAATCTGTCAAACCCCCCTCCAATTTCGTATGTGCATTATGTGTTTGAACCTTTGTCTCAATGATGGTCCTTGGGAAACGACCTTGGCTGATTAGAGCCATCATCATGTTGCCCGTCTCTCAGGTCTTGAACACTAGGATCATTATATCCCTTTGTCGAGTAGAGAACACCATTGTCGACAACAAAGGAAAACAAGCTTTTTTGTTGCGTTCGACACTGACGGTGCCAATGTTGTGATCATACTTGGTGGAAATGCTGGGCAAGTAATGCTGATGACGCTCTTGGCCAATGGTGAAGTGAAAGCACAATGTCCAAGCTTCAAAGATGGCAGTGTGGTACCTGCAAGGACTCCGACGCTGAAGTCAGTATTAGAATTAGGTTGTTGTGGTAGAATCAGAATGTTACGTACCTTGAATGGTGCACTTAAGTGTGTATTTATATCAGGTGCATTAGGGTTGACTGTGGGTCGTATTGGGCCTTGGATGCTGTGTCTCTACCCAGCCCATGGTCCTCGCTATATCTTGTAGGTTATCTTATATCTCGTCTATATGGTGGGATGTTCTGTGGATTGCACACTGTCAAGCTTATGACGACATGTGACACATGACCGGGTTATCGTGAATCTAGTCCATAACACTCTGGAATCATTTTCTATGGTATATGTAGTGATGTTCTGGAATTACTATCAAGGTCAATCAGAATAGTTGCTTCTAGCAACAGATTGATTCTATGTCGTAGCATACATTTGAACCCAGATGATGTATTGTTCATTTGCAACCTTGTTACAAAATTATGGTTTCCTAGGGCAACAACACTTCGATCCTGATCTTGTACTTCAATGCTTCCACGACGATGATTATTTTGTGATTTTCTTTTAGAAGAACCTGCTTGTTTTGAATGGCCTGATTCGAGAGTATGCAAAATGTATAAATCAAAGGAAGGCTTACGGGAAACTATAGAAAAAGCTTCTTTGTTGGCGGTAGAAGCATTGTCACTAAGTTCAATTCAACTCCTGTGATTGTTGTTTAGATGCATTATATGATCATTTAGATGTTCCATGATCACTTTGTTCTAATTTTTTTCATTTTTCTTTTATTTGTTTGAAATTTCCCATGTCCATTTTTATTTTATTATCATAAACAAACAATATTGGTATGTTTGAAAAACATTTAAGAAAAAAGTTTTTGAATTAGTGATGATAGTTTTACACATGTGGACGCATCTATTCAAGTATTTTTTTTGGTAATAGGATAGTGGCTATTCAAGTTTATTATATATATAAACTAGTGAGCAATCCCTCACGGGTTATTATCTTAAATAAATTTTTGAGTTATTTTTTATATATATTATACTTATAAGATCTAATTTATAAGAATTTCAATTAATAAAAAAAATATAAGTATTAGTCATCAAGTATAAATAAAAAAAAACCGAGTTATAAATAATTACACTGAGTTCATTGACCACGGTTTTCTTTTGTTTTGTTTTCTTAAATAATGGAGAAAAATTATTAAAATACAAGAATTGAATTTGGTTTGTCACGTTAACTTATTCCCACATAAATTTAATATTTTATTAAATTAGTTTAAAAAATTTAAAATACTAACAAATTAATCTATTAAAGAATTTAAATATTACCAAATTATTTTTTATATCTATTTTTTATAACAGATAAAAATACTATAGATAATGTTAATAACTAAGAGTAAATTATATATAACTGCTGATTTTAAAAACCATTGTAATATTATATATATATATATATATATATATATATATATATATATATAGTTAGATAGATATATAGAATTAATATTTTATTAAATTAGTTTAAAAAATTTAAAAGGCTAACAAATTGGTCTCTTGAAGAATTAAAATATGATCAAATTATTAAAATTCAAGATTGATTTTGGATTTTCACGTCAAATTAGTCACTCATAGATTTAATATTGTACTAAATTAATTTTAAAAAGTTTAAAATACTTCTAAATTAATCTCTTCAAGGTTTAAAATACTATCAAATTAACACATTAAAGATTAAAATACTACAAAATTAGTTTCTTTAAAATTTGAGACAATATCAAATTAGTCCCTCAAAACATCAACTTGAGATTTTAAATTTTTTAAAAAACTACAAAAACAATCCCTTTAAAGATTCAAAGTACTACAAATTTAACAGTCAAAGATTTAAAACAATATCAAATTATCCCTAAAAACACCAAATTGGTTTGTCATGTCAAATTATTCCCTCATAGATTTAATATTTTATAAAATTAGTTTTAAAAAATTTAAAATACTAACAAATTAATCTCTTAAAGAATTAAAAAAGTATCAAATTATTTTTTTATTCTTTCTCAAAAGAGAGATAAATAATATAGATGATGTAAGAAACTTGGAGTAAATAATATATAACCATTGATTTTAAAATATTTATAGCTTACCATTGTAATTTATGTATGTATACAATTAAACTCCTTAGGAATAATTTTATAAAAAATATCAAAAATGACTAATTCAAGGGTAGAATAGAGTAATGGTAATCATTACATTTAAGCTTTTAATATTAAAGCTAAAGTGAATTTTACATATAGATACATAAAATGAAAGGGTTGAATTTGGTTTGTCACGTCAAATTATTCCCTCATAGATTAAATATTTTATTAAATTAGCTTAAAAAAATTTAAAATACTAACCAATTATTCTCTTAAAGAATTAAAATAGTATCAAATTATTTTTTTCATTCATTCTCAAAAAAGAGAAAAATAATATAGATGATGTAAGTAAATGGGAGTAAATAATATATAATCATTGATTTTAAAATATTTGTAGCTTACCATTGAGATTTATGTATGTATACAATTAAACTCCTTAGGAATAATTTTACGAAAAATTTCAGAAATTACTAAATCAAGGGTAGAATACAGTAATGGTAATCATTACATTTAACCTTTTAATGTTAGAGCTCAAATAAATTTTATATATAGATATATATATAGATAGATAGATAGAATTAATATTTTATTAAATTAGTTTTAAAAAATTTAAATAATAACAAATTATTCTCTGAAAGAATTAAAATATTATCAATTTATTAAAATTCAAGTATGATTTTGGATTTTCAGGTCAAATTAGTCCCTCATAGATTTAATATTTTGCTAAATTAATTTTAAAATTTTTAAAATACTTCTAAATTAATCCCTTAAAGGATTAAAATACTATCAAATTAATAAATTAAATATTAAAACACTACAAAATTAGTTTCTTTAAAATTTGAGACAATATCAAATTAGTCCCTCAAAACATCAAATTGATATTTTAAATTTTTGAAAACAATTCCAAATTAATTAGTCCCTTTAAAGATTTAAAATACTACAAAATTAGACCATTAAAGATTTAAAGCAATATCAAATTACACCTAAAAACACCAAATTGCTTTATTTTCTTTAATAATGGAGAAAAATTATAAAAATTAAAGGTTGAATTTGGTTTGTCACGTTAAATTATTCTCTCATATTTAATATTTTATTAAATTAGTTTTAGAAAAATTTAAAATACTAACAAATTAATCTCTTAAAGATTTAAAATAGTATCAAATTATTTTTTCATTATTTTTCAAAAGAGAGAAAAATAATATAGATTATGTAAGTAAATGGGAGTAAATAATATATAACCATTGATTTTAAAATATTTGTAGCTTACCATTGCAATTTATGTATGTATACAATTAAACACCTTAGGCATAATTTTATGAAAAATTTCAAAAACAACTAATTCAAGTGTGGGATAGAGTAATGGTAATCATTACATTTAAGCATTTTTAATGTTAGAGCTCAAGTGAATTTTACATATAGATATATATAGATAAATAGAATTAATATTTTATTAAATTAGTTAAAAAATTTTCAAATGCTAACAAATTAGTTTCTTCAAGAATTAGAATATTATCAAATTATTAAAATTCAAGCTTGATTTTGGATTTTCATGTCAAATTAGTCCCTCATAGATTTAATATTTTACTAAATTAATTTTAATAATTTTAAAATACTTTTAAATTAATCTCTCTAAGCTTTAAAATACTATCAAATTAATACATTAAAGATTAAAACACTACAAAATTAGTTTCTTTAAAATTTGAGACAATATCAAATTAGTCCCTCAAAACATCAAATTGATAATTTTAATTTTTTAAAACACTACAAAATTAGACCCTTTAAAGATTTAAAATACTACAAAATTAAACCGTTAAAGATAAACAATATCAAATTAGCCCTGAAAACACAAAATTGCTTCATTTTCTATAATAATGAAAAAAATTATTAAAATTGAAGAGTTGAATTTGGTTTGTCACGTCAAATTATTCCGTCATAGATTTAATATTTTATTAAATTAGTTTAGAAAAATTTTAAATACTAACAAATTAATCTCTTAAAGAATTAAAATAGTATCAAATTATTTTTTCATTCTTTCTCAAAAGAGATAAAATTAATATAGATGATTTAAGTAAATGGGAGTAATAAATATAGAACCGTTGTGTAACATCCTAAAAATCCATAAAAGAAACTTAGGAATTAAGGGATTGGTTAGAATTTACAAAGAAAAGGAAGAAGGGTTAGATACTTTCATATAGACCATGTCTCAGTAATTTGGTCATAACTAGAGTTGTAGACCTCCAAATTGAGTGAAACCAAAGGCATTGAAAAGCTAAGAGAATTGTCTACAAACCAATATGATATTCGAATATAGTATTCAAATATAATATTCGAATATGGTATTCGAATGTGCAAGCCTATATTCGAATATGAAAGCTTATATTCGAATATGCAGGTGAGGAATTGAAAATAGGAACCCCATATTCGAATATGGTATTCGAATATGCAAGCCTATATTCGAATATGAAAGCTTATATTCGAATATACAAGTGAGGAATTGAAGACAGGAACCCCATATTCAAATATGGTATTCGAATATGCAAGCCTATATTCAAATATGAAAGCTTATATTTGAATATGCAGGTGAGGAATTGAAAACAGGAACCCCATATTCGAATATGGTATTCGAATATGGAGCCCAAAGTCTATAAATAGGGGTACCTTGGTTCAAAAGGGGTTGTTCTTCAGAATTCCTCGCTTTTCACACTAAAAACCTTTGTTCCTAAACCAACTAAGTCATAACTCTGCAACTCTAAGGCTTCCATTTCAAAAGACTTAGGTTCCCAAACTGTTTGATTCAGATTCAGAGGCAACTACGGCAAAGGAATCAGAGTAGGAGTTTGGGCTTGGAAGCGAAGGATAAAGGATTCAAGGAGTTCCAGGTAACCCTGAAAACCCCAAATCCTTAAATACTTGGAATTTAGGAACATGTGACTAGGGAATGCTAGAAATATATTATTAGGGAACCAAACTGTCATGTTTTGCTTATGTATGATTGAATTGTGAACACTATGTGTAAAATATGCATAATATGGTTGATATGGTATGATTTTGATATGCCTTATGCTGATAGATGATGCATGTGTTGTTGTGAAATATGTTAAAGGTATAAATAAGGTTTTCCAAAGTTAAATGTGATACTAACTGGGAATTTGATATTAAAATGATTTCAAATTGATTTGAAAAGGTTTGAGTCCCAGTATTAGTATATTCAAATATGTATTTGAATATGGAATGCCATGTTCAAGTAGATATATGAATATAACATGTTTGTCACATAGAATCCGAATAAATGAGTGTGTAATCGGATAAAAGAATACTGGAAACCCTTGTTTGTACGCTATGTTCTTAATGTGAATGTGTGATGCATTAGAACTGTAAATGGAAATGTTAAAAGAGGCTCTTCCCACTCAATAGAATTTGGGTAAGAGGGTTAAGTTCCGCCGGAAGTAGACCGGGTAAGAGGACAGAGCAGAAAATGGAAAAGATGAGAATGTAGGGTTATCCCGAGAGAGGGAAAATAACCTGAAGTACTGGGCTATCTTCACGAGGTAGGTAGTCTAAAGTACAAAGGGTACTATCTTCACGAGGTAGATGGTTCCCTGGGCTAGCTCGAGAGAGAGTTAGTAGCCCGGCAAGAGGATCCTTGGGGGGACGCTCGCCAGGACCATGATGATGAGCTCAATACGCGTTACTGCCACGTGTTTTGGTGGATTCCCGGTGCACAGGGTTTCCCGTTAAAAGAGGAAAGAAATGGAAATGGAAATTAATCATGCATACATATCCATGTGATTGAGATTATACTTGTTGTGAGTATGTTTGCTAGGATTGGATTTGGGACGGTTTTCTAGTTAGACTGGCTGTAATATTGTATAAAACTATTTTTATGGCCGACGGGTTACTCAGTTATATGTCGAGCATATAACTGACGGTTACAGTATTGCAGGTGGCTCGGACTCGGAGGGTGTCAGTGCGTGAGACATTTTGCAGCCTTTTCTGTTACTTAGGTAGTCATTTGAGTCTTTGTATGGCTACCTTAAGCTGGACATATGTAGATCCTCTGGACTGTAGACAAACACTATATTTTGTTATGTATACATTTTATTAAATTCTGCTGTGTTCTGTTTTGTTTTCTAAAAAAAAAATAAAACTACCCTAAAAATCTAGGTGTTACACGTTGACTTTAAAATATTTGTAGCTTACTATTGCAATTTATGTATGTATACAATTAAACTCCTTAGGAATAATTTTATGAAAAATATCAAAAATGACTAATTCAAGTGTAGAATAGAGTAATGGTAATCATTACATTTAAGCTTTTAATGTTAGAGCTCAAGTGAATTTTACATATATACTAGTGAGGTTTTCATTTTAAGTAAATGTTGAGACTATTTTTTTTATGTATTATAATATTCAATATATAAGAATTAGATTTATTAAAAGTAATATAAGGTTTAGTCATTAAATTTTGGCTAAAATACACATTTGGTCATTTATGTTTTGCCGAAGTCCTACTTTGGTCCTTTATGTTTATTTTGTCACAATTTGGTCCTTTACGTTTGTTTTTGGGACCAACGTTGCACTCTTATTTGAATTCGTTAGTCTAAGTTAACAGAACTACTTACATGGCACCTATATGGAATTAACGGTGTTAGTTGTCATCCCTTTCCAAACTAAAACAACACCGTATTGATTTATTTTCTTCAACGTGCCTCCGTTAGTCTAAGTTAACAGAAATGCATACGCTTAAGAAAAAAATCCAATACGGTGTCGTTTTAGTCTGGAAAGGGATGAAAACTAACGTCGTTAATGCTATGTAGGTGCCACATATGCAGTTTGTTAACTAGACTAACGGATTAAACGAATAGTCTAACATTGGTTAAAAAACAAACGTAAAGGACCAAATTGAGACAAAATAAAAAAAAACAAAAATAGATCTTCGGAAAAATATAAAGGACCAAATATATATTTTAGCCTTATACTTTTTTACAAAATATATTATAAATCACTATAAAGTACATTTTTAGTGTAGTTTGAATATTTTTCTTCATCCTCTATGATAAGAATTCTTAACCCTTTTGGAGATGTTACTTTAGACAATGTCACATATAATTGGCCATGAAAGAACACTGTTTTAGAAAAATATAACCCAACGTAATTAAATAACCCTAAATTTTGTTTACTATCATTGCATAAAATACTTTTATTGGAAATTATTTTCTTCGTAAAATAAAAGGTCACTTTGAGTCTCTTGCCGTTAACACTATTCTTGAGATTAGGACTTTGGCTCTACATTGTAATAATTTTTGCTTCTATCACCTAGTCTCTTAAATGTGTTAACATTCCCAATGCGGGGTTAATGTTCCTAAGTAACATAACTAGCTTTCCTTCTTTGAATTGCAAGCTAATTTGAAATCCGTTAAAATTTAAAGTATTTAAAAAAAACATAAATTTAAGGTAAAGTCTTGGGTTTGTCCAACATCGAAAGAGGCATAGAATTTGTAATTTGATCACTATGGGCATCATTGGAATCCCTAAATTAAATTTAGGGAGTTTAGTAACTATTGTGATCTAACCTAGCGGTGATGTCGGACGAGCAGGATAGTTACATACCTTGCATGGTGCATTTAAGATAGTACTTATAGAGGAGCGTATGACCTGGGCGTGGACCTTATTGGGCCTGGACTTGGGACAAGGGCCCAATCCATGTTCACGTGGCCTTGTATTGAATAACATTCTATGCCAAATGTACTCTGGGAAGATTCCGGGATTCCTTTGAGGTCCCTATCCCTATCCCGGCATGGGTGGATATCACAGTGTGAAGGATGGGCAGTTCCAAGATTTCCATGATTTTCATAATCCTGTCCCGCTGGATCCCACTGATCCCCACATGGAGCCGTTCGATTGTTGCACCCCTCCTCCTTCTGATGTCGCCCCAGAGCGTGAGGAAGCGTATGCCGGGGAAGCTCAATGAACTTGCTAATTTCATTCGTTTTTTTGTAGGCTTAATGGCCCTTTTGTTTGGGTACTGCTGTGTTTGCAACATTTTGACCTGTATACAGTATTGGCTTTTTAATTTTCATAGCCCTGGTCATCCCGGGTTTGCTTTCATATGTACTATTCATCTTTAGGTTTTTATTGAGATTTTATCTTTGTCGTATTTTTGCAGCCCTTTAAGTCTTGTCGTTGAGGCTTAACCACCATGCGCCTCTACTTGTGTAAAATTAATTGTTGGGCTTATCATTGATCATTCTCGTTGTTGAGGTATAGTCGTCATGGCACCTTGTTCTCCTCAAGCCAGGAGGGAACGTTGTTTATATCTCTTCTGAGTTTGTAGCTGAAGTTTAACCTTAATGGCACCTCGTTGCACATGGCCAGAGTTAACCTCGAAGAGGCCCCTTTTGAACTTGTAGCTAAGGTTTAGCCGGAATTGCACCTTGTTTCGTTTGGCCTTGATTTCATTGGTCCGAGCCATACCAGTTTGTTAGTGAAGACATTCTTGTTGTCATTTTGATATTCCTGTATCTAAGAGCTTGGCTAACAAGGTATTTAAGATAATGAGCAAGCACAAAAAATGGGAAATAATGCTTTTAATGATAATGGAGAAAAGTAGCTGGTGGGGCCTTATTAAAACCTCTAGCAGTAAAACCCTCCTTAGGGATAAAACCCGCTACAGAAAAAAGAGCACCCCTTTATTACATAATGTAAATTACATAAATGCTTAACTGTAGTACTGCTTTAAGTCAACTACATTAAGCGTTCTTGGTATCTCGTTTCCCTTGAGAGTTTCCTGATGGTATGTGCCCTTGGCCGCATTGCTCTTCATCCGGTATGGACCTTCCCAAACTAAAATTCCCATCTTTGGCATTTCGATTTCCAATGCTAGCCCTATTTAGGACTAAGTTGCAAATATGGAAGCTTCCCTGGACTACTCTCAGGTTATACCTTTGAATGACTTGTTGTTTCGGGATAATTCCTTTAGCCTTGCTGCTTCTCAGATTTCTTCGACTATGTCGGAGTCCTCTCCCAGTAACTGCTCATTATTCTGGGCAAGGTACATATCTCTCCAGGATGGTTGTCCAATTTCCACTGGGATTACTGCGTTTGCTCTGTAGACCATTCTAAATGGAGTTTCTCTAGTGGAGCTATAGGGTGTGGTCCTATAGCTCTAGAGCACTTGATAAAGGTGTTCAACCCAGATGGTATCAACATTCTCAAGTCTCTTCTTCAAGCAATTAGATTGTCCATTAGATTGTGGGTGTTCCACACTAGCGAAATATTGTTTAATATGGAGTCCTATCAACATTTCTCGAAATTATTTATCAGTGAACTGGGTCCTTTTGTCACAGATTATCTCCGCCGGGATACCAAGAGGAGATATTATTTGCCAGAATACAAAATTCTGAGCCTTAACTATGCTTGCTAGTGCCTCTAACACAATCCACTTGGTATAATAATCAACAACGACAATGAGATGTTTTAATTGACCTGTTGTTGGAGTGAATGGCCCTAGTAGATCCAATCCCCAAGTGTCGAAATGCAAAGGGGTGGACATGTTGTGCAAATCTTCTGCTAGGATGTAGGATATCGGGCTGTGCTCCTGGCATTTCTTCACATGTTCAGCTGCATCAGAATTCATGGTCGGCCAAAAGTATCCCACCCTCAATGATTTCTTTGCTAAAGATTTGCCTTCGATATGGTTGCCATAACTCCCTTCATGGACTTCAGTGAGGACGTACCATACCTTGTAGGGCCCAATGTATTTAAGAAAGGGGGTTGATAAGCCTCTTCTAAACAATTGTCCTTCTATCACTGAATACCGGGATGCTTTCTGAATCAACTTCTTTGCCTCTTGCTGATTTTCAGGCAAAACCCCTCTGGTTATAAATTCTTTTAGCGGTATTCTCCAATCATCGACTTCTACTTGGAGGATAGCGCATGGCGAAGGAACGAATTCCTCAATTACCGACTTTAAAGTAGAGGACGAATTGGTACTAGCTTGCTTTGACAGCAAGTCTGCTCGACTATTTTCTTCACTGGGGACATGTTTGATCTCAAACTTTGAAAGTCCGATCAAGCTTTCCTTGACCGTGGCCAAGTATCTTTGCAGCAGAGGTTCTCTGGCCTGATATTCCCTTTTGATCTATGGGACCACCAACTGAGAATCTGAACATAAAGTTATCGCGGTTGCTCCCAATTATTTTGCTACACGTATTCCAGCTAAACAAGCTTTATACTCTGCCTAATTGTTGGAAGTCCGAAATTCAAACTTCAACAAGTACTCCACGATCAACCCCTGGCATGTCGGAGGAGACCCAGGCGAATAAGTCCTTGTTCAGTTTCGACAATTCAATAGGCCGCCCTTTAATCCAAGGGGGTAGAATTGCCCCAAATTTAACAGTTTGATCTTTATTGGGACCTATTTGGACAAGGATTTGGTCCCCTTCAGGTTGAGGTCTTTCAGATTCAAAATCTTCCTGGGGATCTAGATTGGTCATCATTACTCCGGCATCCCGGGTTAAGTCTCTGCCTTCCATCTTCTGCTTGCCTTTCTCCTCATGCTTTTCTTGCATGGTAGATGGTGCTTTTGTGACTTTAAGGCTATCATGGTAACAACGTCTTGCATCACTACTCTTCCCATGGACCGTAACCACAGCGCCATTCTCCCCAGATACTTCGTTGTCAAATGAATGTTTGAGACTATGGCGCCCAAACTGTTTCGCATCGGACGTCCAATGATTGCATTATATGCAGAAGGGAAATCCATGACAATGAATCTTACTGGGATGGTCTTAGCATCAGGCTTTTCCCTAAAGCAAACCTTCAGATCAACATGGCCCTTCGAGGTTATCGTATCACCCGTGAAGCCAATCAAACTCCCCTTGTGGGGGATCAGGTCCTTAGATCCGAGCCCCATTTTATCGAAAAATCTCCAAAACATGATGTCTGCCGAGCTTCCTTGATCAATGAAGATCTGGTGGACTTCGAACCCACTCAACTAAGCAGCAATCACCAATGGCTCATTGTCTTGAAAACGCTCTTTTGGTAGATCTGCATCTGAAAAGATAATATCGGGTTAGCTATGGATGTTACCTGTGAACAGGAGTCTCTTGCATCTCGGGTCCTCTTTCTGTCGTCGAGGCATTTCAAACTTGCACCTCTGCTATGACTTTTATCATCCCTCTAGGGGCGATTCTGCATTCCTACATGGACTCCGGGATCTGTAATGACTTTCAACTCGTTGATCCCGGATTCTAATAGGAGATCTCAGATTTTGGCTCCGGGGATATTGGCTTCGTCGTCGATCTCTTCTTTCTGGAGAGACCCGTGTGTAATTTCTAAGTCTACCTTGTTGGATCAACTTTTCTATAGCATCCAAGAGTTAGACACATTCATTGATGGAATGCCCCCGATCCCGGTGATATTCGCAATATCTATTTTTGAACTTCCCAACAGTCTATAAAGGAGGAGGTCGGTCTTTCAATTCTGAGTGCATTACTTCTTTGAGTACTGCAGCCGGCGAGACTGCCAATGGGATGTAACTTGAGAACAATCCCCTGCGATTTTTGAGAGATCTATCCCGGGGTTTATCATCCTTCCTCCGAGATTGGTTGGTAGGAGTGACCTTTGCTTTATCCGCCTTCTCCCATTCTTCTATTCTTATCCACTTCTCTGCTCGCACCTTTAGGTCATCCATGGAAGTGGGCTTGTCACCTGCCAATTGTTTGGCGAATGCTCCTAGTTGCAAGCCTCTGACAAAGAAATACAATACTAAGTTAGGCTCAACATTCCTAACTTCTAACACTTCGTTATTAAAACGAGTGATATAGTCTCGCAGGGTCATCCTTCCCCTGTTTAATGGTTTCTAAATGGAATTCAGATTTAAACTGACATTTACTACTAGTAAAGTAAAGGATGAACTTATCTTTCAGGGTCTTCCAATTGTTGATGGATTGGGGTGGAAGATTTGAGAACCAACGACTTGTAGCTTCATAATGAGTTAGAGAAAAAACACGACATATGATGACTTCATTTATGCCTTGAAAGTAAGTGGCCCTTTCAAAGGTGCTCACAAGTAAGGTGGGATCCTTGGTTATATCATACTCTTTTAACTATTTGGCGAATTGGAAACCATGGGGCAAAGCATGGGACATAATCCACGGAGTAAATGGGTTATCTATATAACCAAATTCTGGAACGTTCTCCTCCACCTACACTTGTTGAACGACTTGTTGTTCCCCGTGATGCACCAGTGGCGGGTTGGCTCCCTCCACCCGAGATTGGTGAGGGATTCCTTCATGCCTTCGAGTCATTGCGATTATCCCCATCATTGGCGGAGTTCTATTGCTGCTTCTCACCTCCCTAAACCGGATCGTTCCCCAGATTTCTCGTAGCTTGCTGAGATTGTTTCTCTACTCCATGAGCTGGATCGTCCTCGACGACCTTTTCCTTGCCCTTTCGCTGTTGCTCCTTCTTATTCAGGGCCGCAATCTCTTTAGCTTGGGTATGCACCAGCTTTTGTAGCTTACGAAATTCTGCCTCGACATTGAAGGGTTGTGATGCCCATGCTTGATTAGAGGCACCACCTTGCTGTTCGTCTCCCAGGTTTTGAACACTTGGATCATTGTAATCCTTCTGTCGAGTAGAATAGACCATTGTTGACAACGGGTGAAAGCAAGACTTTTGTTGTGTTCCCCACAGACGGTGCCAATGTTGTGATCTAAGCTAGCGGTGATGTCGGACGAGCAGGATGGACCTTCCTCTTAAGGAGGCTGAATTGGGCTGACTGCTGAGCTTGGACTCCAATGGCAGCGGTGGTGCACCTGCAAGGACTCTGACGCTCAAGTCAGTAGCTGAATTAGGGTTGTATGTGATAATTAGATGGTTACGTACCTTGCAGGGTCCATTTAAGATAGTATTTTTAGAGGAGCGTATGACCTGGGCGTGGACCTTATTGGGCTTGGACTTGGGACAAGGGCCCAATCCATGTTGACGTGGCCTCGTACTTGAATAACAGTCTATGCCAGATGTACTCCGCGAAAATTCCGAATTCCTTTGAGGTCCATGTCCCGACATGGGTGGATATCACCGGGATACTGTGATTCTAGTCCACAATAGTAACGTATTTGCAATAAATGAGTAATTGTAAAATGACATTAATATATGTATTAAGTATATAGTTACTTGAAAATTTTTTGAGTTCTCTAGCCTCTGGTATGTCAATATTGACATAAATGTTGGTTGATCTTGATGTAGAAATGGATAAATCACCTATAATTATATGGACATAATTAAATATTAGTTTATGGTAATTCAGCTTTAATATTTAAATGTACATTGTTAATAAAATGTAATAATATAATTACATTACCTCGAAATTCCGTAAGTCTTGTTGATGTAAAGACTATAATATCAAGACTTGAAATTTCAGTGGCACTGACATTCATTTTTTCTTCAAAATGAGTAACATATTCATCCGAAGATGTTATTTTCACTTTATTTTCCCTGACAAGAAATTTAATTATATTTTTTAAAGATATTTGTTTGACGAGGTATATGTCTATACAAATATAGTATTTCAAAGCCTAAAAACATACTTCACTCTTATAAACAATAAAAGTCTACATAATTTAAAATTAATAGAAAATTAGAATTAATTTTATTAAATTAACTTTTACATAGTATTATTAACTCGCATATTTTTAATTTGTGAAGCTTTGAAAAAGTTTAAAACACACTGAAAAAAATGTATTAATTTTCAAAAGTTGCACGATGCAGTCAAATAATTGTTCAATTTTAAGAACCTTATTTAATAAAATATCAGAACTCAATAAAAATAAATGTATGTTATCGGAGGTGTTTAGTTGAAGGTTTATATATTGCATTTCCTAGTATTTTATTAGTGGAATGCATTCCCTATAATGTTTATTCCTTAGTATTCTAAGCTAGTTTAATAACTTTAAATGCTTAGAATATTTTTTAAAAATTTCTTAAAATATTTATAACCTATCCGTTACATATTTATAACCTATTTATTATATATACTTGAATTCCAAGAAATTATTTTCAGTTATATAATTAATTATATAATTAGTAACAAATAAATAGTAAGTATTTATTATACCATCGGAAAAGTTATGCGGATCAACGGAGGAAGCCCTTAGAATTTGAAGAAGCAGAGTATGTGTTCCCAAAAGTTACACCTTATACCGCCATTGGGAAATCAATGAAGACAAAGAAACTTCAGCCTCGTTTGATTGGTCCTTATCAAATTCTCAAAAGAATAGGACCTGTTGCTTACCAACTAGCTTTGCCTCCTCATCTTTCTAACCTTCACGATGTTTTCACGTATATCAACTCTAGAAGTATGTTGCCGATCCCTCCCACATTTTAGAAGAAGACAACATTCCGTTGAAGTCGAATACCTCCTATCGGGTGGAACCTGTGAAGATTCTAGACCGAGGGGAGAAAACCTTATAGAATAAGGTGATCCCATTGGTAAAGGTTCTGTGGGAGAACATCGACTCATTAGAGATCACTTGGGAAAAGGAGCAAGACATGAAAGACACATACCCCAAATTGTTTCAATAATGGAGGTAACACTCTAATTTTGAGGACAAAGTTATTTTTAGTGGGGTAGAATTGTAACATCCCAAAAATCCCAAATAGACTTAGGACTTAAGGGATTTGGTTGCAAATTGCAAGAAAAGAAGAAGGAGGATCAGTTGCAGGTAGAGGGGTCAAAGGAGGGACCAAAAGTTGTATATTCGAATATTAACAGCAATATTCGAGTATGCATGATCCATATTCGAATATGGTCGAGTCATATTCGAATATGGACTGTGCATATTCGAATATGGAAGGGTGAAATTGATTACAGAAGCTTCATATTAGAATATATCTTCGAATATGGCCCCTAAGTCTATATATAGGGGACTTGACCTCACTCACTCACTATTTCCCTCTCCCTCACTCTATACTCTCTCAATTTCCTCTTCAAAATACCTCGCCAAACCTCTGTCATAAAGCAACAACACTCCACAACTCTCCATCTGAGAATCCTTTCTCACAAGCACACTTCTTGACTTAAGGTTCCAAGGAGTTAGAATCAGACTCGGAGATAACAAGTGCAAAAGAAGGGAGTTGGAGACTAAGGTTGGAGTTGAAAGAGAAAATGATTCTGGAAGATTCGAGGTAACCCTGAAAACCCCAAACCAAGGAAATGCTAGGAACATGTGACTAGAAAATGCTAGGAACATGTGTTAGGGACTTAGAACTATATGTCATAGATCGGTTGAGTTAAGACTATGTATATGTTTGAGGATTGAATGTGATGTTTGAATGATGTTTGTATGCGATTAGAGGATGCATGCTTAGGAATTGTGAATGATATGTTGAAATTATAAATTGTATAAATTAAAAAGGGCAAGGGATTCCAGATAATAATGTGATGAAAATGAGACTAGGACTCTGGATGGATTTCCAAATTGTTTAGAAAGACAAGAACCAAAGTTAGTATATTTGAATATTTAATTGAATATGGAGGATCATATTTGAATAGATATTCAAATATAACACTTCTGTCACATGGTATTTGAATATAGGATGTATGTATTCGAATATGAGGTTACTAGAACTCTTGTAAGGAATGTCTATGATATTGATATGGATGTTTGATGCATTAGAACATGAATTTTGAAATCAAAAGGAAAAATGGAAATGCTTTCCCCCATCAACATTGGTTGAGTAAGAGGGTTGAGTTCTGCTTGAAGTAGACCAAGTAAGTGGACTAGGGATGGCAACGAGGCGGGGGCGGGTAGTAGCCCCCCGCTACCCGTCTCTGCGGATTTGCGGGTATCCATCGGGTATCCGCGGATATTTTATACAATTAAAAACTATTGAAAAAATATTCAAAAAATACAAAAAAGTATACCTAAAGTCATATTTTAATATAAAATCCATATTAGTAATTATACTAATAATTTGAATAAAACAAAAATAAAAAATAAATGTTCAAATAATATAATTATCACTTAATGTTAATGTGTTTTTTCTTAAGTTAAAAGTTAAGTAAGAAGATATAATATTTCTTCAAAGACATTTCATAATGAATAAAATCATAGCATTTTTTTTATCTTAAATATTTAAGATCACCTTTAGAAATTAAGGAATAAGGTACTTAAAATACAATAAATTTATGTTTTTTTTTAATTTATTTATTTTTAGTGGGTAACGGGTACCCACGGGAAACCGCGAGAATGGCCGGCGGGTATCCATGACGGGTATTATCCGCAGATATCTGCGGCCGCGGGTTTTTTGGCAATCCCTAAAGTGGACAAAGCATAAAAAAGATGAGAATGTAGGGTTATCTCGAAAGGGGTAGATAACTTGTAGTGTTGGGCTATCCCGAAAACGGGGTAGGTAGCCTAGTGCAAAGGGGCTATCCCGAAAAGGGGTAGATAGTCCTTGGGCTAGCCTGAGAGAGGGTTGGTAGCCCGGCAGTAGGATCTTGGAAGGACGCTTACCAGGACCATGGTGATGAGCTCAACTAGGCATTTACTGTCAGGCACCCATGGTGAATTCCCGGTGTACAAGGTTTTCCGGTTAAAGAGGAAAGAAATGGAAAATGGAATAATTCATGGCATGCATACATACTATATTGTCATTTCGTACATATTGTGTGTCTTTGTTAGGAATTGGATTTGGGGCAGTTTTCCCGTTAGACTAGCTATATATACTATTTTCAATACCAACGGTTACTCAGTTATATGTCGTGCATATAACTGACGGTTACAGTATTGCAGGTGATAGAGACTCAGAGGGTGTTAGCGCTTGAGAAGACTTTAGCAGCTGTATTTGGATATACTTAGGTGTCATTAGTTTTATTGTATGACTACTTAGCTGGACTAATACTCTCTTTGGGTTGTACATAAAATCGTTTTATGTAAATATTTATATATATATATATATATATATATATATAACGTTTTGACTTTCGCTGTATTGTTTTCTTTTTTAAAAAAAAAAACTTATCCTAAAATCTAAGTGTTACAATACTAATTGATGTTATTCATTCATTCATTTAATATAGGTTTCTTTAATTTGATTCATTTGATTCTTTTTTTCTAATTGATTCATTCATGCGATTCATTCATGATTTCAATCTATTAAGTTGAATTTGTTCATTAAAAGTTCGTTTTTATATATAATATTTAAAAATAAATTTTTATATTAAACTTTTCCTTCAAAGGTAATATACTGATAAATTAGTTCTAAAAAATTAAAACACTTCCAAGTTACTCTTAAAAAAAATTAAAATATTACTAAATGTATCTCTTAAAGATTTGGAATAATATCAAATTAATCTCTTATGTCAATTAAGATAAATAAGTTGTGACTAATCACATGATTTAATCCTTCAAAGATTTTTTTCATATAAATCAAATCCGTCCCCGAAACATTTGGTATACTACTAAATTTTTTGAAAATATTTAAAAGACAACAAAATTATTTTATAAAGATTTAGAACATAATTCCTTGTAATATACTACTACTTTTTTTAAAAAAATCAATAACCACACTAATTTTTTGTTATAACGCAACCAAACCAGACTGTTATTATATTGTTCAATTTGTAGGTGAAGTACACACACATAAAAATTAGTTTAGAAAATTTGGAACATGACCAACATTTATTAGATTAATGTTAAAATATAATTAAACAATGGAAGGAATTATTAAAATTTGAACGTTAAATTTTGTTTTTCAGAGTTTTTTTCTCATATTAGATTAGTCTCTTAAAGGTTTAATATACTACTAAATTAATTTGTTTAAAAAGTTAAAAAAATATAAAAATATGTAAGATTAATGTTAAAATATAATTAAATAATGGGAGGAGTTATTAAAATTTGAACGTTAAATTTAGTTTTTCAAAGTTTTTTCTCATATTAGATTAGTCTCTTAAAGGTTTAATATACTATTGTTTAAAAAGTTAAAACATTATAAAAATTTGTAAGATTAATGTTAAAATATAAATAAATAATAGGAGGAATTATTAAAATTTAAACGTTCGATTTAGTTTTCTAAAGTTTTTTCCTCATATTAGGTTAGTCTCTTAAAGGTTTAATATACTATTGTTATGGACCTAACCCGTGAATGAGGCACGTGCTAGGCCCACATGAGTGGGACATGCCGTTGACCTCATGTCGCGTGAGCCACGAAATGGATACCCGGCATGAGGCGCAGACACACTTTCCACACGTGGAGTTAGTTACAGATCCGTACTTAGCGTCGTGGTTCACGGGGACGTGACAATGACCGGTTTGACTTTCATAGCTCATGGATCTCTATAAATACCCGTGACTTATCTTCATTTGGTAGGCCTTATTTATTTAATACCAGAACTATTCTCTCTAAGAGATCTCACTGACTTGATCGTCAGAGTGCTTGCAGGTATCCCACCCTCACCGCTAGGTGTGTGGCCATAGATGTTAAACCACAATGCCGGAGACCAGAACAGAGGTCATGACCACCATGCCCAAGCGCATGACGGATCATTGGTGTCGTCTGTGGCGAAGAACGGTGTTCTTCTCGCCTTCATCTTTCTTGATCCTCTGTTTTGGTTTCTTGGATGTCTTGCACGAATACTACGATCGATCGCGCATTTCGACACTATTTTCAACGGTTGATTTTACAAATCTGTGTAATGTGAAGGTGATTTCCGGATGATTAATCGGTGGAAACGAAGCTTCTACCGATTAATCAATCGGATAAAGATTTTTGTATATTTTACACCAATTATTCTTGTGAAAATTGATGCAACATGCTTCAATTATTAGTTTCATCAACTACTTAATTTCGTCACTAGATTACTTTGTTATCTAGTGTAATTTTATATTCTCATGCTAATATTCTTTTCCTGCTTAGAAGCTTTGAATTGAGATCATCACTAATTCAACTAACTCTGTAATGTGAAAGTTGTTTAAGGTGTATTTGCCAGTACAATTCTCAAGCAGAAACTAATAAACTGTTCAAATGTAGCTTAATCCCTAACACAAGGAAGAAGGCTCAAGTTGTGAATGCTGCTGCTCAAGCAGGGAAAGAAACGGAAGAACAACCATCAGCAAACAAACGCCAACCAATTAAACTGGAGGAATTAAGGAGAGATGAACCCGATGTCTCTGAACGGCGAATGACTACGATTGAAGACGGGATGCAAGACCTAAAGGATATGATCAAAAAGCAGGCAAAAGATGTTGAAAGGATGGCCAGAGAGAGGGCAGAATGGCAAAAATAGCAACAAGAGTTTCAGTAGATCCTCCTGGCTTTAGGAATGGGACAGCAGATCCTGGTAAATCTAGCTCAACAACAAACACCACAACAAGAGAGACAGGCCTCATTGGTGGGCCCTTTAAACCCACCACCAAATCCCATGACCATCCCGCCAGAAAATCTCAGGCATGATGTCACGGAAAAAATAGCTAAAAATGACGTGCAGATTGACAGTTGTAGTAATCCGTTCGCGACATGGATAATGGAGTACGAGATGGCAGCCAATTTCAAGTTTGCCGTCCTGATTGATCTATACGACGGTACCACTGATCCATAAGACAATGTGGAAAATTTCCAACAAACCATGGTGTTCCAAGCCGCGAAAGAAGCAGTGGTATGTTGTGCCTTTCCTTTAACTCTTAAGGCCATGACCAGGAGATGGTTCTCATCTCTTACAGCGGGAACCATTTCGGGATGGAAGTCGCTCAAGGAGATATTTATCTTGAACTTTACCAGCAGCAAGCAGTTCAAGACCAAACATCATCTCGAAAGGATCAAGCAGAAGCGTGATGAACCTTTGCGAGAATACATCATCCATTTTATTACTGAAGCTTTGGAAGTACGAGACATGGCCCCTAACATGATTCTTTACTTTTTGCGACAGGGTCTAAAACCAAGTGGATTTGCTAAGGATCTCGCGAGAGAAAAGCTAAAGACCATGGAAGAGCTCAAGCAAGGAGCTAAAAAATGGATCCAGATAGAAGAATGGATAGGAAATAACCATGCTGAGAGTCAAGCCGCCCAAGAAGCACGAGATAAAAAAGAAAAAGGGAAGCCGATGTACGACAAGAGACAACGGGATGACAGGTTAACCGACAGGTCTGGAAAACCTCCCAGAGGGAGTTATTCTACCTACACGAGACTTACAATGCCACCCTCTAGAGTATACAAAGAGATCATGTACATAGAATTGAAGGATAGACCTCCACCACTTCAACACAGCCTAAAAACAAGGACAAATTCTGTCTATACCATAAAGATCACGGGCACTACACGAATGAATGCATTCATCTAAAAGATGCCATCGAAAAGCTAATTAGACAAGGAAAGCTGAAACAATTTATCCAGAAGTCAGATGAAGGTACATCCCGGGGCAGGAGTCCGTCACCCCAAGAAGACGTATCTCAAGCTCCGGAACAGAGATACAAACCAGGGCCGGGATGAAAGATGAAGGTCAAGATCTCGAAGTCCTCGACGACATGATAATGCCGCCCTAAAGGCGTTATTAACGTAATCGCAAGAAGGTTAGAGGAAGGAGAGTCCTCGGAGCCATAAAAAAAGGACGAGGGAAGAAAAAGGATTATTGCGTAGCCGTCAATGCCATGAGGAGGATGACGTTAGCCTTCTTAGAGGATGATTTGCCGCTAGACGGTACGCAATCAAACGCCCCTCTAGTCATCTCGACTAAAATGGTAAGATACGAAGTCAAGAGATTTTTTGTACATTAGGGGAGCTCAGCCGACATTATGTTTTGGGAACTCTTCCAAAAATTGGGGCTGACTAAGAAAGACCTTATTGCGCATAAAGGGAACCTAATAGGCTTTACGGGAGACACCATCTCCCCGAAAGGTTACGTTAAAATTAAGGTGACCTTCTCAGGAAGAGGAGGAAGTCACTCAGTTGAAGTGAAATTCTTGGTCGTTGATTGCCCTTCGGCTTATAATGCCATCTTAGGAAGACCGACGTTAAATACATTAGGAGCAGTGGTATCAACCTTTAGACATGGCTATGAAATTCCCAAGTGATAGGGACGACATTGTTACCGTAAAAGGAAAAGGCTTGGAGTGAAAATTGTATTACTTGGAAATCCTAAAAATCGCAAAAACCACACCCTCACAAGAGCAAGAAGAACCAAAAGGTGACGCAAAAACAATCCAAAAGGTAAGCAAAAGTTCACCAGGCAAGATTCTGCAGTGATGATGATAGATCTCGATCCTAGAGGAGAATTCCAGCATCAAAGCCCAGAACCCGAGGGCGATTAATTAGAAATACAGATAGGCAGCAAATCAGAGCAAGTCGTGAAAGTCGGGAGGAGCCTGCCGACCTATCTCTTGAAGGACATGACAGAATTATTACAGGCTAATAAAGACATATTTGCATGGATATCGTCCGACATGCCCGGAGTAGACCTTGAATTCTGTTGCCACCGACTTGCGATACGAGAAGGAGCAAAACCAATCGCCCAAAAAAAGAGAAGAATGGGACAAGAAAGAACAACAACCATCGAAGCTCAGGTTAATGAATTGCTGGACGCGGGATTCATCCGCAAGATACAATATTCAGAATGGCTCTCCAATCTCCTGATGGTGAAAAAGGCCAACGACAAATGGAGGATGTGCACTGACTACACATACTTGAACAAGGCTTGTCCCAAAGATCCTTTCCCACTACCATGCATTGATAAACTGGTGGATAATTCTGCAGGTTATCGGTACTTGTCATTTTTAGATGCTTATTCCGGGTATAATCAAATACCTATGAGCCCTGATGACAAGGATAAAACATCTTTTATCATTGATTTAGGGGTATTTTGTTACAATGTGATGCCCTTTGGTTTGAAGAATGTAGGGGCGACATACCAAAAGATGATGGACAAAGTCTTCGCAGGGATGAGACGCAAAGAGGTTGATGTATACATCAACGACATGATTGTCAAGACCAAGGAAGGATACAACCCAATCAAAAATTTGGAGTCCGTTTTTCAGATCTTACGACAATATAATTTACGACTTAATCCATTAAAATGTACTTTCGGCATGGATGCAGGAAAATTTCTGGGCTTCATGCTCACAAACCGCGGGATAGAAGCCAATCCGGATAAATGTCAAGCAATACTCGATATGGCAAGCCCAAAATCAGTTAAGGACGTACAACAACTCAGGGAAGGATTGAAGCCTAATCGCGTTTCCTCCGGATGTCGGCCAAACGTTGTCTCCCCGATGTTCAAGATTCTTAAACATCAGGATTCATTTAGCTGGCCTCAGTAGTGTGAAACTGCTTTCCAAGAAATCCAGACTTCTCTCGCTTTTCCACCTATTCTTACAAAGCCAGTCATGGGTGATACTTTGATCATATATCTCGCGGTGGCCGACGAAGCAGTAAGTGCAGTGTTGATCCGGGAAGAGGAAAAGTCTCTATTACCAATTTACTTTGTCTTGAAAGCCCTACAAGGTTTTGAGGTAAATTATCAACGACTTGAAAAAGTGGCATTTGCATTATTCATTACTTCCAGGAAATTGTGCCCATATTTCCAATGCCACCCAATCCTAGTCAGAACAAATCAACCAATACACAAGTACTTCACAAACCTGACCTAGCAAGAAGAATGATGTCGTGGGCTATTGAGCTAACCCAATATGACATCTCGTAGGAGCCACGACTTGCAATCAAGGCTCAGGTTCTCACCGATTTTCTGGCAGAAATGACTCATCCCGGAGAATCACATCCTAGTGATTAGACGATTTACGTGGATGGCTCATCGAATACGGGGGGTGGCAGTTGAGTATTCATTAAGGTTTGATTTTCTGACATCAAACAATCAGGCAGAGTATGAAGGCTGTCTCGCTGGTATCCGGATGGCAAAAGAATTAGGTGCAACTGTTGTTACTATTTGTTTTGACTCAAGGCTAGTTGTCACACAGATCAAGGGAGAATATCAAGCTAAGGAACCGGTTATGCAAAAATATCTTACCAAGGTACGAGATGCTTTAGTTGGATTGTCCATATTTGAAATAAAACATATCTCGGGAAAAGATAATTCCTGCGCAGATCTCCTTTCTAAACTAGCCAGCACAAAGAAGGCGTCGAATTACCATTCTGTGGTAGAAGAGGTACTCCCTTATCCTAGTTAGACTTTACAGGTGCTAGGTAGTTGACTGGAGGACCCCCTTAGTTGATTATATCGTGAGGGGAGCAGTCCTAGGGGACGAAAAAGAAGCAAGAAAGCTAGTTAAAAAGGTAACGAGATTCAAAGTGATCGAAGGTCATCTATTCCGCAAAGGAATCTCTACCCCGCTCCTAAAATGCATCAGACCAAAGGAAGTCTAGTGTGGACATCATCTCGGGGCAAAATCTTTGGCTAGAAAAGCACTAAGGGGGGGGGGATAATTCTGGCCGACAATGCAAAAAGATGCAACAGATCACGTGAAAAAATGTGAACAATGCTAGCGACATGCGCATATTCCCCATATCCCGCCGGAAGAGTTGCATAATCTCTCTGCTCCTTGGTATTTCCACACATGGGGGATGGACATCCTGGGACCTTTCTACGAAGCCCCAGGACAATTGAAGTATTTGGTGGTGGCCGTGGACTATTTCACTAAATGGGTTAAAGCAGAGCCTCTGGCCAGAATTACCTCAACCAAAGTACAAGCTTTTACCTTTAAAACAATCATATGTCGTTTCAGAATTCCAACTGAGATAGTGACAGACAAGGGAACACAGTTCACAAGAAGTCAGTTCAGGGAACTCTTGGAAGGGCTACAAATCCAACATCACTTCTCAAGTGTTGAACATCCCCAAACAAATGGGCAAGCTGAGGCAGCTAACAAAATTATCTTGACTGGTTTAAAAAAGTGACTTGAAGACACTAAGGGAAATTGGGTTGAAAATTTATATCAAGTATTGTGGAGTTATAAAATGACATCGTAAAGCACAATGGGGGAAACCCCATACCGCCTTGTCTATGGGACTGATGCAGTCATCCCGGTGGAAATCGGTGAGCCGTCTTGGAGGGTGATGCATACGTCCCAAAACAACGATGAAGTTTTGAGAGAAGAGTTAGATCTAATAGATGAAGTCCGCGAGATGGCACGCTTAACTGAAATATCGTGAAAGCAGCAAGTTGCGCAAAGGTATAACGTCAAAGTCGTCAAATGCGAGTTCACGATCAACTACTTGGTCTTAAGAAGGGCCAGCATTGGGCAGAAAAATGCAAAGGATGGGAAATTGGCAGCAAACTGGGAAGGCCCATATCGGGTGGTAAGAAGCACTCGGAAAGGAGAATACGCTTTGGAAACTTTACAAGAGAGAGAATTGCCACGGACTTTCAATGCCTCTCACTTGCGAAGATATTATAGTTAGGTTAGCCTTTGTTTCAATTACTTGGATGTTTTCCTCTATCATTTACCTTTTCTTTTCCATGTAACATATGTAAAGGGGTACTCTTTTTCCTTCACGAGTTTTATCCCAAAGAAGGGTTTTATCGTGAAGGTTTTAACGAGGCCCCAGATGTGGTAACCTAAACATATAATAAATGAGAATCAAAATTTCTCAAATTTTAAGATTTTAGTTGCAGATATTAAATGGCAAAAGGCCAAAAGGCATTTTAGAACGATCAAAGATCCTAACTAGAGCTACATGCCCCAATCGTATGGCCACAGGCCTTGAAATATTTCAAAAGGATCAAAGATTCCAACTAGGGAGACATGCCCCAATCGTATGGCCCTGGGCCTTGAAATATTTCAAATGGATAAAAGATTCCAACTAGGGCGACATGCCCCAATCATATGGCCACAGGCCTTGAAATATTTCAAAAGGATCAAAGATCCCAACTAGGGCAACATGCCCCAATCATATGACCACGGGCCTTGAAATATTTCAAAAGAATCAAAGATCCCAACTAGGGTGACATGCCCCAATCATTTGGCCACAGGCCTTGAAGTGTTTTCAAAGGATTCTGGATCCCAATTAGGGCGACATGCCCTACAAGGGTGATATGCTATACAATGGCGACATGCCCCAATCACCGGTCACATATTCATGCAAGTTAACAATAATGACATCTTTGGAAACAATGATAAACGAAGAAGCAGAAATTGAAATAGAGCTGCAAAAGACGATGAAACGTCGCAAGAAATACAATATTTCAAAGTAGAAGAAGGCTAAGATATAGATGAAATGTTCATAAAACAGTAAATCTAGTTGATACAAAAACAGAGATAAAATCAAGGATTGGGAGAAATAGAAGTGTGTGCAGGGCCAGCCTTTGTGGTCTCGGCCAGCTCGGGGCGATTACCTAATAAGCATGTGGGTCAAAGGCCTCCAACTCGGGATCATTGAGATCCACACAAGTTGGAGGATCGTTATCGTAATCCAACAACTTGCAATCTTAAACCCCATGTAGGGGATGAACACCCTTATAGGTAAGCTGCACCCCGGGATTCATAAATTCCACTTGCTTTAAGTAGCTGGAGAATGCCATGTATGCCCCATTTGAGATCAGCAGCTCCTTCTGGTGCATTTTGGCATGCAACTTCTTGTCCACGACTTCCAGTGCCTCCTTTTCAGTTGTCAGTTTGTCACGAGATAAGGTTAATATGTCGGTCTTCCCGCGCAAAGCAATCACCTCCTCCTTAGTTTTAGATATAGCAGCTAAGGCATTCTTCTTCTCTTCGGAAAGCCTGGAATTTTCCAACTTTAGCTGAGCAAAGTTGAAAGTCGCAGTGGATAGCTCAGATCAGAGGGAGGTTTGTGAAGCCTTCAATTTGTTCCGCTCTTTGTTGAGAGCTGTTAACCTTGTTATGTAACTGCAAAGGATTAACTCGTTTCAATATAGTGATAATACGTGTATCGTCCCCAGGGAGCAGTGAATTTATCTGATTAAGAATTAAGTTGATAGAATGACAAAAAACATAACAAGTTGTAAATG
This sequence comes from Cyamopsis tetragonoloba, assembly GCA_037177725.1. Taxonomy (NCBI): domain Eukaryota; kingdom Viridiplantae; phylum Streptophyta; class Magnoliopsida; order Fabales; family Fabaceae; genus Cyamopsis; species Cyamopsis tetragonoloba. The sequence continues at coordinate 31,477,112 of CM074125.1, read as the reverse complement.
TAAAATAAAATAAACGCTTGGTAAAGACAAATAAACAAATGAAATGACGATTCACCTGGGATTGAGTTTCATTACTTAACCTTGTTTCTTTCAAAAGAATTTAAATATTATAAGAAAAGATGCATACTCAATGTCACAAGTGCAAATATCTTTGTCACTTGATTCTAAGACACTAGTTTCTAGAGTCCAATCTCTTGGCACTTTAGGAACTAAGTCTTGCATTAAGCAGAGTATTTTGGCAATCATTAGCAATTCCATCCATCTCTAGACTAGAAGATTTTATGATATTTTTTCTCCAAATCCATTTATAAACCAGTTTCTCAACTGTGCAAATAAACTAACACATGGAAAAGGTGATCAAGCTAGACCAAGAAAAGAAGAACAGAAGAAGAACTCCAATTCACATATAATATACAACTAACAATTGAAAGAAACAAGAGATGAAGTAATTACATTCAATCTCGGTGGAAAGCTTAGCCTAGCAAGGCCATGAACTTCAAGAACAAAACCTAATTGTATTAGAACTCTAAAGCACTATACTTTGTGGTTTATTTCTCTACAACTCAATATATCCTCCTAACTCTAGAAAGTTGTATTTATAGGTATTCTGAGCAGGGGTCTGGCACTCGAACGCCCTCCTGGCGCTTGAACGCTGGCCTTGAACGTGCTGGTAAATGAGCTTTAATGTCTGGTTAATGTGTCTGGCGCTCGAGCCCTGGTGTGGCACTCGAGCGCCAGGCTCATAACTCTGGCAGAAAGGATCCAATGCTCAACGGTTATAGGCGCTCGAGAGCCAGAGCATTTACATTGGCAGAAAGGATCCTATGTTACTCAGCTTCCAACGCTCGAGCCTTGGTCTGGCGCTCGAGCGCTGGCCTCTTATATGCTCCAGCATCTTGACTTTCTTATTTTGCTTCCAAAACACCTGAAAATACATTTCTTGAGTTAGAAAAATTATTATTTCTACCTATTTACTCTTGAACTCACAAAGTAAGGATTAGAGGTGAAATTTTACATAAAACATGTTATTTTTTGAGAAGATAAGTGCAAATCCTTTATTATATAAACACACTAATTTGCACTTATCAAGAGCCTAATTTTCTCTTCTGCAGAAGCTCTAACATCCTGAAGCTTCTTCTCGAGATCCGTGGCCAGATTGGGCTTATCCAATTCATCATGGATAAAATTCAGCAAGGCTGACTGGTGAGTCATCTAGCCAAGGGCTTGCGCGACATTAGCCTGCGAGATAAAGAAATGACTTAGAGACACAAGGTCATAGTGAAATCAACATAGACTAAATTTAACTTAAACGACATATAGCTTACCTTCAGTATAGGGTGAGGAAGCTCTTGAAGAACTCCCCGTGATGGAAGGAGACTATGGGGGCCTTGAAGCCTTCCCATCGAGAAGACGATGAAGGCACTGAGGATGAAGTTGGAGCTGGAATAACCGAGATAAGTTTGTCAACGATATTTTGACCCGACATTATGCAAGGGTGGAAAATGAAAATAGATAAAGTACTTATACAACTAACCTCTAGAATGCTTCAAAGCGCGACAAATGGCTTCACCGTCATCATCGTCAGAGATGGCGATCTCATCTGATTGCCTGGGATTGAACGTTCCCAGGTCTTGAGTGGCTGGGACTGATGAGGGAGCATGATTGCGGAGGACAATTCTTTTCTTCCGGGAAGCTTTGGGCTCGGAAGGGGAATGGATATTGGCAGCTACAACAGTGGGTTGGGGGGCCTAGGAGATGACGCCCCATGATTAGTGAGCAGCTCACCCTCCACATTCTGTGCAGGGGTCTCTTTTCTTGGTTTCTTGGTTATCGCTCCTTTCTTTTTCATCATCTTGGCATAAGCCGACATGATCGCGCCTGCAAAAATAAGAGAAATTCGTTGTTAAAATGACATAAACAAAGATAGAAATCACAATTAAGCAAGCACAAAATAACCTTTACAAGGTAGCAATAACCTTTACAAGGTGTTGACGCGACTCATGCAACGGCCGCGGATCATGTCTTTGCACTTTATAAGACTGTGCTTTCCAGTGAACTCGTGTAGCCCAGCAATGATGGCGTGGTCAGAATCAAGCAACGAGCCTTGATCCCTCACGAAGGTATAAGCTTCCCGGAGATAGTAGTTATATGTCTAGTAAAGAGGAAAGAGGGAGGAACTGTTCGGTCCAGTCCAAAAAGGGTACTCCTCTTCACTGTATAGAACCTTGAAATAGGAGTCCTTGAAGGGGGGAAAGGAATCTTCAAAAAGCTTGAAAAAGGTATGGTCCTTTTTTTGGCGAAAAGAGATGAAACTGAAGTCCCTGAGATGGTAGGGGATGAACAAATACAGGAATAGGTTGTTTGAGCTGTCCTAGTTGTTGGCCCAGCAAAAGATCTCGAATGTGTTGATAAAGCCCCAAGCGCTGGGTGAAGCTGTGAAGGAGCCACACCAAGTCGGTTGAGGATCTCAGCTTAAATATCCGAAATGGGGAAATAGAGGCGAATGTCGTGGAAGAAGCATTTGTAGAGCATCAAGAAGTCGGATGCGCCTTTTCGAGGGTGAGAACCAATTCTCTCGTTGGGATCCACGCGCTCAGCCTTGTACAGGGTGATAGGAGCAGAGGGAATCTCTTCTTCCAGTATAGCCCCGGTGAAATGCATAGCCTCCCGAAAATATACATTTGCGACATGGAGTTTTAATGTTGAAGATATCCCAGAAGCCACTTGAAGGATGTCGTGGTTGATCCAGTACATCTTTCTCACTTCCCAAATGCCTTGAAGCTTTTTGGGGACTTCAATTTTAGCATCTTTCCTTGGTGGGCTGTACGACTCATGAATCATTTGGCGATGGCGTTCTAGAGCTTTGCTCTTAGAAGGTTTCTGGGTGAACCTGGTGGGGACGGAAGTTGTGGGCGACTCTGAACCCGACTTGGGATCTGAAGACGACATGGGTTCTACAACACAAATAGGAGGAACATATAAAGGGTCTGAAGAACTAGAATGTGAAGAACTAGTAATGGAAGAAGAAACATAACTAAAAGAGCTAGAAGAAGAACAAACAACTAGGGGCATAGGAAGAGGTAATCTAGAAGATACAACATTATCACTGCCTTCGGAAAACTCGTCATACTCATATTTATAAACCCCATACCTTAAGGGTTTGGGGGCAACTGACAATGAGAAAGGAGCCCCTGAGAAAGAAGCACTTTGGGGGATACTAGGGACGTAGTCTCCAAAAGCCTCAAATAGAGGTTCTGTAACACCTAGAATTTTAGGGTAGTATTTTTTTTTTTAAAACAGAACACAGCAGAATTTAATAAAATATATACATATGAAAATATAAAAGTTTGTCTACAGTCTAGAGGATCTAGGTATGTCTAGCTAAGGAAGCCATACAAAGACTCAAATGACTTCCTAAGTATCAGAAAAGGCCGCAAAACGTGTCACGCGCTGACACCCTCCGAGTCCGAGCCACCTGCAATACTGTAACCGTCAGTTATATGCTCGACATATAACAGAGTAACCCGTTGGCCATAAAAACAGTTTTATACAGTATTACAGCCAGTCTAACTGGAAAACCATCCCAAATCCAAGCCCTACCAAACATACAATCAACAAGTATAATTTCAATCACATAGATATGTATGCATGATCATTTTCCATTTTCGATTCTTTCCTCTTTTAATGAGAAACCCTGTGCACCGGGAATCCACCAAAACACGTGGCAGTAACGCGTATTGAGCTCATCATCATCATGTCCTGGCGAGCGTCCCCCCAAGGATCCTCCTGCCGGGCTACTAACTCTCTCTCTCGATAGCCCAGAGAACCATCTACCTCGTGAAGATAGTACCCTTTGTACTTAGACTGCCTACCTCGTGAAGATAGCCCAGTACTTTAGGTTATTTTCCCCCTTTTCGGGATAACCCTATATTCTCATCTTTTCCATTTTCTGCTCTGTCCTCTTACCCGGTCTACTTCCGGCAGAACTTAACCCTCTTGCTCAATTTCTATTGAGTGGGAAGAGCCTCTTTTAATATTTGCATTTATAGTTCTAATACATCACACAATCATATTAAGAACATAGTGTACAAACAAGGGTTTCCAGTATCCTCTCATCCAATTATCAATACTTATTTACTCGGATTCTATGTGACAAACGTGTTATATTCATATATCTATTTGAACATGGCATTCCATATTCAAACACATATTTGAATATACTACTATTGGGACTTGATCCTTTTCAAACCATTTTGAAATCATTTCAATATCAGATTCCTAGTTAGTGTCACATTTAACTCTGGAATTCCTTTGTTTATGCCTTTAACATGTTTCACAACATTACATACATCATTTATCAACACAAAGCCTATCAAAATCATACATTATCAACCATATCATGCATATTTCAAACATAGTATTCACAATTCAATCATACATCAAACTTCAATCACAACATAACAGTTTGATTTCCCTAATAACATATTCCTAGCATTCCCTAGTCACATGTTCCTAAATTTCAAGTATTAGGGATTTGGGGTTTTCAGGGTTACCTGGAACTCCCTGAATCCTCTATCCTTTAGCTTCCAGATCCAATCTCCTACTCTGGTTCCTTTGCTGTAGTTGCCTCCGAATCTGAATCAAGCAGTTTGGGACCTTAGTCTTTTGAAATGGAAGCCTTAGAGTTGGAGAGTTGTGATGTAGTTGGTTTGGGAACAGAGGTTTTTGGTGTGAGAAGCGAGGAATCTGAAGAACAACCCTTAAAATTATTTTGCCCTCAAAATTAGCAATTACCTCAACTACGCAAATAATTCTGGATATGTGCTTCTCATATCTTGTTCCTTCTCCCAAGTGATTTCTGATGAATCAATGTTCTCCCAGAGGACCTTCACTAATGGGATCACCTTATTCCTTAGTGTCTTCTCTCCTCGGTCTAAAATCCTCATAGGCTTCAACTGATACGAGACGTTGGGCTTCAATGGAATGTCATCAGTTTCCAAAACATGTGATGGATCAAACACATACTTTCGGAGTTGGGATACGTGAAAAATGTCATGAAGGTTCGAAAGATGAGGTGGAAAAGCGAGTTGATAAGCAACAGGTCCTACTCTCCGGAGAATCTGATAAGGACCAATGAATCGGGGTTGCAACTTCTTTGTTTTCATCGCTTTGCCAACAGCGGTGTAAGATGTGACCTTCAAAAACACATGATCTCCCTCTTCAAATTCCAGAGGCTTTCTCCGCTGATCTGCATAACTCTTCTGGCGGTCTTGGGCTTTCTTTAACTTTTCCTTAATACGCCCAATCTTGTCTATTGTTTCTTGTACAGATTCGGCCCTAATAACAACTTTTCTCCTGTGTCAAACAAACAAACTGGCGACCGACATTTTCTCCCGTAGAGTGCTTCATAAGGCGCCATGCCTATACTCGAATGAAAAATGTTGTTATAGGCAAACTCAACTAATGGCAAATACTTTCCCCAGTCGCCGCTTTCTTCTAGTACACAAGCCCGCAGCATATTTTCCAAAGTCTGTATGGTTCTTTCGGATTGTCCGTCGGTTTGGGGATGGTGAAAAGTACTCAGATGTAGCCGAGTCCCAAAAGCTTTCTGCAATGCTCCCCAAAAGTGAGAAGTAAACTTAGGGTCTCTGTTTGAGATAATACTGGTCGGTGCTCCATGTAGTCGGACTATCTCTACAATATACAACTTGGCATACTTCTCCACGGAATAAGTGGTCTTGGTACATTTTTGTAGCTCCAGGATGTACCGAGTACTGACTACTGTGACTTTCTTCAAACAATATCTTCTTGACCTCTGCATTATTCGGAATACAGACTCTGTCTTTTAATAAGATCATCCCATCACCAGTTAAAGTGAAATCATCTTGCCCCCTGAACTTCTGTAATTCATAATCTTGCTTCTGTGCTTCTCAGATTCGGTCTCTAAGTGTATTCTTCAAGTCAAGCTTATACACAGAGGTGCTATCATTGCAGCACGACACATCCAAGTGCAGATCTCTGAATTTCTCCAAGAGCTCCATCTGGTGAATCATCATAGTTGACACGTGTAAGGATTTCTTGCTTAGGGCATCGGCCACTACATTAGCCTATCCTGGATGATACTTTAACTCAAAATCATAATCTTTCAGGAATTCCATCCATCGCCTCTGCCTCATGTTCAGCTCCTTCTGATTGAACAAGTACTTCAAACTTTTGTGGTCACTAAACACTTCAAATGTGACTCCGTACAAGTAGTGCCTCCAAACTTTCAACGCAAAAACTACTGCAGCTAACTCGAAGTCATGCGTTGGGTAATTTGCTTCATGCGGTCGCAACTGTCGGGAAGTGTAAGCAACTGCTTATCCTTCTTGCATAAGTACACACCCCAAGCCTTGCTTAGACGCATCGCAGTATACTTGGAAATTCTTGGTCGGATCAGGAATTACCAACACTGGTGCTGTTGTCAGCTTTTCTTTCAACAACTGAAAACTGTCTTCGCACTTGGCATCCCACACAAACGGAACACCCTTCCTGGTTAACTTAGTCAAGGGAATGCCAATCTGAGAGAATCCCTTGATGAATCGCCGGTAGTATCCTGCTAGTCCCAGAAAACTTCAAATTTCTGTGGCGTTGATTGGTCTTTCCCACTTCATTACAGCTTCAACTTTACTTGGATCCACAGCAACACCATCTTTGTTAATCACGTGGCCTAGAAATTGAACTTCTTCTAGCTAGAACTCACACTTGTCTAACTTAGCATACAATTGTTTCTCTTTGAGTATTCCCAGCACCAATCTCAAATGCTCTTCATGTTCTTCTGCACTCTTGGAGTAGATGAGAATATCGTCAATGAATACTACAACAAACTTGTCCAAGTAGGGTCGTAAGATCTGGTTCATGTAGTCCATGAAAATTGCAGGAGCATTTGTCAATCTGAACGGCATCACCAAGTACTCATAATGACCGTACCGCGTCCGAAAAGCAGTCTTAGGAATATCTTCAAGTTTGATTCTGATTTGATGATATCTAGATCGAAGATCAATCTTTGAAAACACCTTGGCTCCTGCTAACTGATCAAGTAAATCATCAATCCACGGCAAAGGATACTTATTCTTCACGGCCAACTTGTTCAGCTCTCTGTAATCTACACACAGCCGTAATTTCCAATCTTTCTTCTTGACAAGCAATACTGGGGCTCCCCAAGGAGAAGCGCTTGGTTTAATGAACTACTTCTGCATAAGTTCTTCAATCTGTTGCTTTACTTCTGCCAACTCCAACGGTGCCATTCGATATGGTGCCTTAGAGACAGGTCCAGCTCCCGGAATTAGCTCAATCGAGAACTCTACTTCCCTTTCGAGTGGCAAGGATTCTATGTCTTCGGGAAATACATCGGGAAAGTCTCGGACTATAGGGAGAGAATCAACACGCACCAAACTCTTAACATTGCTCATGCAAACAGTCAAATACTTGGGACCAATATCATACTTAGGAAGATTAGGAAAATTAGAAGTAGGATGATGCGTACAGTAAATATCCAAGTCTCTGTCTGGAATATGCACGGTCTTGGTAGCGCAATCGATCTTAACTTTGTGAGCTTTGAGCCAATCCATGCCCAAGATCACATCTAGTCCCTTCATCGGTAAGCAGTATAGATCTACGCAGAAAGTCTTGTCTTGAAAATCTAGGAACACTGGGGAACACATGGTCGTCGTACAGATGTTCTCTTTGGAGGGAGTAGATACTAACACTTTGTAAGGTAGCTTAGACATAGGAAAATAAATCCTCTTTGCACAATCTACGGATATAAATGAGTGAGTTGCACCAGAATCAAACAGAATATTAACAGGTTTGGCTTTTATTAATCCCGTACCTTGGATAAGATCCTTGGAATGGTCAACCTCCTCTGCATTCAGCGTGTAAACTCGGCCTCTCACAGGATTCTTCTTCTTCCCCCTGTCCTCAGCTGGCTTTTGATCTTTGTTTGGACATTGCCAGCTGATGTGTCCCAGCTTCTGGAATATAAAGCAAGTCCTCTTGTTTTTGTAACATTCTCCTCTATGGAACTTCCCGCAAGTCTCACACTTCGGAATGGTACTCTTGCCATTGTTCACTTCCTTGTCCTTTTTCCCCTTAGAATTTCCTTCCTCCCTCTTGCGTTTCCACAACAACTGTCTACTAGCCGACACCGCAGCCAAAGATTGCTCAGCAAGCTGACATGCCTGAATCAAAGCCTGGTACTCCCGAATTTTCTGAGTAATCACCAAGTTCCTGACCTACAGTCTAAGGCCTTGCTCAAATCTGTTGGATTTCCACGCCTCATCAGGTTGGTTCTGAAGATTATTCGAGAATCGGGCCAAACTCTCAAATCTGGCAACATATTCATCTTCCATCATGTCCCCCTGTTGCAGCGTCAGAAATTCTATCTCCTTCTGATCCTTCACATTTGAGGGTAAATATTTGTTCAGGAACAGAGTTTTAAATCCCTCCCATATCACATTACCTCCTGTTGCCTCCATATGATCACGGTACCGTTTACACCACAGTGCCACTTCTCCTCTCAGTCTATAGGTAGCTAATTCCACCTTGTCCTGATCAGCGGATCTAGTTATTCTAAATATCTCCTCCAACTAATCTAGCCATTCTTCTGCTATCATGGGATCTCTTCCACTAGAGAAGATGGGTGGGTCATGTCTATTGAAACTCTGATATCATTCTACCCGTCCTTGCGCCTCCATCATCTGAGTCATGGCCTATGCCATTTTTTGTATTAACGAAGAATCACTCGGAGTTGGTGTCGCATTGGGGTTAGCACGACCTCTACCGGGTGGTGTGCCTGCCATGTCTTCCCTACATACAACGCACCACTCTGAGTTGATCAGGCTCAATATAATGAATCGCAAACAGTCAACATCTCAGTTTAAGACAGGACTTAGTTCTCTGGACTTTTATTTAAGTTACGCTTTGGGATAACACAGTCCGGATAGGATCAAACTGCTCTGATACCAAATTGTAACACCTAGAATTTTAGGGTAGTTTTTTTTTTTTTTAAATTAGAACACAACAGAATTTAATAAAATATATACATATCAAAATATAAGTGTTTGTCTACAGTCCAGAGGATCTACATATGTCCAGCTAACGTAGCCATACAAAGACTCAAATGACTACCTAAGTATCAGAAAAGGCCGCAAAATGTCTCACGCGCTGACACCCTCCGAGTCCGAGCCACCTACAATACTGTAACCGTTAGTTATATGCTCGACATATAACTGAGTAACCCATTGACCATAAAAACAGTTTTATACAGTATTACAGCCAGTCTAACTGGAAAACCGTCCCAAATCCAAGCCCTACCAAACATACACACAACAAGTATAATTTCAATAACATAGATATCTATGCATGATCATTTTCCATTTTCGATTCTTTCCTCTTTTAACGGGAAACCCTGTGCACCGGGAATCCACCAAAACACGTGGCAGTAACGCGTATTGAGCTCATCATCATCACGGTCCTGGTGAGCATCCCCCCAAGAATCCTCCTGCCGGGCTACTAACTTTCTCTCGAGCTAGCCCAGAGAACCATCTACCTCGTGAAGATAGTACCCTTTGTACTTAGACTACCTACCTTGTGAAGATAGCCCATTACTTCAGGTTATTTTCCCCCTTTTCGGGATAACCCTACATTCTCATCTTTTCGATTTTCTGCTCTGTCCTCTTACCCGACCTACTTCCGGCAGAACTTAACCTTCTTGCTCAATTTCTATTGAGTGCGAAGAGCCTCTTTTAACATTTCCATTTACAATTCTAATGCATCACATAGTCATATTAAGAACATAGTGTACAAACAAGGGTTTCCAGTATCCTCTTATCCGATTATCAATACTTATTTACTCGGATTCTATGTGACAGACGTGTTATATTCATATATCTATTAGAACATGGCATTCCATATTCAAACACATATTTGAATATACTACTACTGGGACTCGATCCTTTTCAAACCATTTTGAAATCATTTCAATATCAGATTCCTAGTTAGTGTCACATTTAACTCTGGAATTCGTTTGTTTATACCTTTAACATGTTTCACAACATTACATACATCATTTATCAACACAAAGCCTATCAAAATCATACAATATCAACCATATCATGCATATTTCAAACATAGTATTCACAATTCAATCATACATCAAACTTCAATCACAACGTAACAGTTTGATTTCCCTAATAACATATTCCTAGCATTCCCTAGTCACATGTTCCTAAATTCCAAGTATTAGGGATTTGGGGTTTTCAGGGTTACCTGGAACTCCCTGAATCCTTTATCCTTTAGCTTCCAGATTCAATCTCCTACTCCGGTTCCTTTGCTGTAGTTTCCTCCAAATCTGAATCAAGCAGTTTGGGACCTTAGTCTTTTGAAATGGAAGCCTTAGAGTTGGAGAGTTGTGATGTAGTTGGTTTGGGAACAGAGGTTTTTGGTGTGAGAAGCGAGGAATCTGAAGAACAACCCCTTTTGAGCCAAGGCACCCCTATTTATAGATTTTGGGTCCATATTCGAATATATATTCGAATATAGATTCGAATATAGAGCCCTTGTTTTCAATTCCTCACCTACATATTCGAATATAGGCTTGCATATTCGAATACTATTCGAATATGGACATGCATATTCGAATACTATTCGAATATGACAAGGCATATTCAAATATTGTTCGAATATGACAAGGCATATTCAAATATTGTTCGAATATGACAGTTCATATTCAAATATTTTACTTATCTTTATCCTTCTTTTGACCTTTATACTTACAACTAACCCTTCTTCTTTTTCTTTGTAAATTGTAATCAATCCCTTAAGTCCTAAACCTTTTTGATGGATTTTCGAGATGTTACAGGTTCATCATCAAAATCACAAATTGAAGGGGGAGAGGGGATGTAATACCCACTACGATCGCTAATTTCAGGCCCAGAGAGTGAACCAACAAACTCCCCAACTTCTCCAGAGAGGGATTCCTTCAGGGGAAAGTTGGGAGGCCTCTCAAGAGTCGACATTTTAAGAAAATAAAGGAAAGAAGAAAGAAATTACATAAAGAAAACAAGCAGGGAACAAAGGAAATACTTGGGAAAGTTGAGAGGAGAATGTTGGAAAATAACTGGAAAAGACTGGCTAGCAATAGAGCAGAAAAGAGGATGTAGGGAGGCTTGAATGCTAAAAAGTGTGACTGAATGGAACAAGGGAGTATTTATAGGCAGAGAGGAAGGAATACGAAGCGTGAAGAGAAAGTAACTGCCTAGAGAACACTAAATGCACACAGGCTTGATGTGACAAAGTTAGGATGGGTGAGGCCCACAAAGAATCGTGACCAATCCAATAAAGACACGTGCCAGAGTGAAAAATGGCGGAGGAATCCAAACGACAACGACATAATATGGGTACCAAGTCACCAGCGCATGTCAGGATAGGAAGTCAACGGCATGTCACAAGACATACTGCTGACTTGGGGGCAACTGTTATGGACCTAACCCGTGAATGAGGCACGTGCTAGGTCCACATGAGTGGGACATGTCGTTGACCTCATGTCGCGTGAGCCACGACATGGATACTCGGCATGAGGCGCAGGCACACTTCCCACACGTGGGGTTAGTTACAGATCCGTAATTAGCGTCGTGATTCACGGGGACATAACAGTGACAGGTTTGACTTTCGTAGCTCATGATGAATCTTTGTAAATACCTGCGACGTATCTTCATTTGGTACGCTTTATTAACTTAATACCAAAACTTTTCTCTCTAAGAGACCTCACTGACTTGATCGTATGAGTGCTTGCAGGTACCCCACCCTCACCACTAGGTGAGTGGCCAGAGATGTTAAACCACCGTGCCGGAGACCAGAACGGAGGTCATGACCGCCATGCCCAAGCGCATGACGGATCAACTACTAAATTAATTTGTTAAAAAATTTAAAACATTACAAAAAGTTTAAAAGGTGAATTACTTGAAGAGATTAATAGAATAGTAATCAACACATTTGAATATTTAAAAAGAGTTCAAGTCAATTTTACATATAGTATATAGATATATAAATTTGAAGGGTTGAATTTGGTTTGTCACATCAAATTATTCCCTCATTGATTTAATATTTTATTAAATTATTTAAAAAAATTTAAAATACTAACAATTTAATCTCTTGAAGAATTAAAATAGTATCGAATTTTTTTTTCATTCTTTCTCAAAAGAGAGAAAAATAATATAGATGATGTAAGTAAATTGGAGTAAATAATATATAACCATTTATTTTAAAATATTTGTAGCTTACCATTGCAATTTATGTATATGTACAATTAAACTCCTTAGGAATAATTTTATGAAAAATCTCAGAAATGACTAATTAAAGGGTAGAATAGAGTAGTAGTAATCATTATATTTAAACTTTTAATGTTAGAGCTCAAGTGAATTTTACATATAAATAGATAGATAGAATTGATATTTTATTAAATTAGTTTAAAAAATTTAAAATAATAACAAATTATTCTCTGAAACAATTTAAATATTATCAAATTATGAAAATTCAAGAATGATTTTGGATTTTCACATCAAATTAGTCTCTTATAGATTTAATATTTTACTAAATTTTTTTAAAAAGTTTAAAATGCTTCAAAATTAATCTCTTAAAGGATTAAAATACTATCAAATTAATACATTAAAAATTAAAACACTACAAAATTAGATTCTTTAAAATTTGAGACAATATCAAATTAGTCCCTCAAAACATCAAATTGATATTTTAAATTTTTTAAAACACTGCAAAATTAGCCCCTTTCAAGATTTAAAATACTACAAAATTAGACCGTTAAAGATTTAAAACAAAATCAAATAACTCCTAAAAACACCGAATTGCTTTATTTTCTTTAATATTGGAGAAAAATTATTAAAATTGAAGGGTTGAATTTTGTTTGTCACGTCAAATTATTCCCTGATAGATTTAATATTTTATTAAATTAGTTTTAAAAAAATTAAAATACTAACAAATTAATCTCTTAAAGAATTAAAATAGTATCAAATTGTTTTTTTATTCTTTTTCAAAAGAGAGAAAAATAATATACTTGATGTAAGCAAATAGGAGTAAATAATATATAACCGTTGATTTTTAAATATTTGTAGCTTGCCATTGCAATTTATGTATGTATAGAATTAAACTCCTTAGGTATAATTTTATGAAAAAATTAAAAAATGACTAATTCATGGGTGAGATAGAGTAATGGTAAGCATTATAAATTTTTCTTTGAAAGAATTAATATATTATCAAATTATTAAAATTGAAGGATTATTATGGATTTTTACTTCAAATTACTCCCTCATAGATTTAGCATTTTACAAAATTAATTTTAAAAGTTTAAAATACTTCTAATTAAATCTCTTAAAGGATTAAAATAATATCAAATTAATACATTAAAAATTAAAACAATACAAAATTTGTTTCTTTAAAATTTTAGAAAATATCAAATTAGTCCCTCAAAATATCAAAATGATATTTTAAATTTTTTAAAACACTCCAAAATTAGTCCCGTTAAAGAATTAAAATGCTATAAAATTAGACTTTAAAGATTTAAAACAATATCAAATAACTTCTGAAAACACCAAATTGTTTATTTTCTTTAATAATGGAGAAAATTTATTAAAATTGAAGGATTGAATTTGGTTTGTCACGTCAAATTATTCCCTCATACATTTAATAATTTATTAAATTATTTTAAAAAATAAAATACTAACAAATTAATCTCTTAAAGAATTAAAATAGTTTCAAATTATTTTTTCATTCTTTTTCAAAAGAGAGAAAAATAATGTAGATGATATAAGTTAATGGGAGTAAATAATATTTAACCATTGATTTTAAAATATTTGTAGCTTACCATTGCAATTTATGTATGTATACTATTAAACTCTTTAAGAATAATTTTATTCAAAATTTGAAAAATGACTAATTCAAGTTGGGATAGTGTAATGGTAAGCATTACATTTAAGTATTTAATGTTAGAGGTCAAGTGAATTTTACATGTAAATATTTTCTTTAATAATGGAGAAAAATTATTAAAATTGAAAGATTGAATTTGTTTGTCACGTCAAATTATTCCCTCATAGATTTAATATTATATTAAATTATTTTGAAAAAATTTAAAATACCAACAAATTAATCTCTTAAAGAATTAAAAAAGTAACAAATTATTTTTTTCATTCGTTCTTAAAAGAAAGAAAAATAATATAGATAATGTAAATAAATGGGTGTAAATAATATATAATCATTGATTTCAAAATATTTGTAGCTTACCATTGCAATTTATGTATGTATACAATTAAACTCCTTAGGAATAATTTTATGAAAAATTTAAAAAATGACTAATTCAAGGCTAGGAAAGAGTAATGGTAATCATTACATTTAAGCATTTAATGTTAGAGTTTAAGTGAATTTTACATATAGATGTAGATAGATACTATGATATTTTTCTATAAATGATTCTCAATTAAATCTAAATAAATTAATTACTTAGTAAATACAACACAATGTCTAGACTTGAAAATAAATTGCATTTAAGAGTAATTTAAGAATTTATAATTGAAGGCAATTACTATAAAATATGCTTACAATTAAAAACGCTCATAACCATGAGTTAGATGGAAGCACGCATATATATATTTAAAAAGAACAACATGATGAGTTTTTTTTTTCCCTCCAAAGAATAATATTCACTATTTTCTTTTACTCAAGTAGTGCTAGACAATTCTGGAGATTTAAGGATGTTAAAACTCACAATTAATTGTTTAACTTGATTTGTTTTTATCATCATAGAAGAATATTTATAAATAGTCAATGGATGAACTAACATAAATCATTACAGAAAGAAGAGCATTAGAGAGGCATAGAACATTAGTGAAGTTTAAGACCCCAACACATATAAAATATTGCAATATAGTCATGTGCCCAACCTAATTTTTTGTGTAAAAAAAAATTGCAATAAGTAGGGAATTAGTGGACATTGTCACTAATCACTACTACATAAAATTAAATACACTCCTAAACATTCTCTGAAGCAATGGAATCACTAGTCTAGGATTATTTTATGTTTCACACTAAACAACATGTTTAACAAGTGTTTTTTACTTTTACTTTCACATGTAAGGATAAATGCATGGTTCTAACATAACTTTCGAGAACACAGTTTGAGGAAGGAGAAAGTGTTGAGAATAGGGTTAATTTTTTTTTTTTTATCTTGTAACCTAAAGTTTGTATATAACTTTTTTATAAGCAAATTTACTTATTAAGAAAGATGAGTATGAGAATTACTCAAATAAGGAAAGTTATAGGATGCATTCTAATACTAAGAAATACAAGTCAGAGGGCATAAACACCAATTAAATAAAAGAAAAATTGCATAAAACAAGAGAAGTTTTAACACCAGGTCAAGGCTTGATTTTAATAAAATCTATCACCTTAGCTTCATCCTAAGCACCCTTTCTAATGATAATTTCATTGCCCATAATCCGAATAGACCACAAAGCCACAAACCTATAGACTCACCAAATTCCATCTCGCATTTGAAGCCACCAAGTCCCTCAACTTAATAAATCTATAGACAAAAAGGAACCATATAAGACATCATAGAGCTACAAACAAGAGGAGATTGCAAACTACACATTGGATGGAAAGTGACAAGAGGCAAAAGATGGTCACCAATCTCAAGAAACACAAAACAAAGTAGGCACCTGTTTGGTTTGTTTGATTTGAAAGCCAAGGAAGAAGGTAAGTTCTACTACTAGCAAACTCTTTGCACAATGATTCATCAGTTGCACCAAATATGATATCATCTACATATATTTGAATAATTAAAATGCTATTGTTTTTATGTTTTATAAAAAAGGTAGTGTTAACTTTTCCTCTTTGAAACCCTTTATGTAATAAAAACTTGCTTAACCTTTTACTCCGAGATCTTGGGGCTTGTTTCAAACCATACAAGGCTTTCTTAAGTTTAAAAACATGATTAGGGTATTCAAAGTTTTCAAAACAAGGAGGCTGATCAACATATACTTGAATTAAACCATTTAGAAAAGCACTCTTTACATCCATTTGATATAATTTAAAATTCATGATGCATGCAAATGCAAGTTATAATCTAATAATAGCTTATAGTCTTGCAACAGGAGCATATGTTTCTTCATAATCTATCCCTTCTTCTTGATTATACCCTTTGGCAACTAGTCTAGCCTTGTTTCTAGAGATTATGCCATATTCATCTAGTTTATTTCTAAAGACCCATTTAGTCCTTATTACGCGATGATTATTAGGCCTAGGTACAAGTTCCCATACTTGATTTCTTTCAAATTGATTCAACTCTTATTGCATAAAAATTGCCCAATGTTCATAATTAATAGATTCATCCATGTGGTTAGGTTCTATTTGAGAAACAAATGCCATATGATTGCATGCATCCCTAAGTGCATTTCTAGTTATTACCCCTTTTGAGATATCACCAATGTTGTTTTCAATGGGGTGATGCTTAGAGATTCTCCACTCCTTTGGTAGATCTTCATGAGGCTCATTTGAAACTTGAGGTTAAAGAGATTCTTCTGGTTTGGCCTTTTCATCCTGCTTCTCTTCTTCAAGAATCATGCTTTCTAAAATATCTACAAGATCATCAACTACCTTTCCCAAACATTTTGGATTAGACTCATCAAAAGAAACATGAACAGATTCTTCAATAGTCATTGTTCTTTTGTTATAAATTCCATAAGCCTTGCTAGTTAAAGAGTAGCCTAAGAATATTCCCTCGTCAGTCTTTGCATCAAATTTCCCCAAGTTATCCTTTCCGTTGTTTAGAACAAAACATTTGAATCCAAAAACATGTAAATGAGAAATGTTTGGTTTTCTACCTTTGTAAAGCTAATAGGGTGTTTTCTTCAAAATAGATCTAATGAGAACTCTATTCATGACATAACATGCAGTACTAACTGCATCTGACCAAAAATATTTTGGAAGGTTTGTATCATTAATCATCGTTCTAGCAAGCTCTTCTAAAGAATGATTTTTCCTCTCCGCAACACTATTTTGTTGTGGTGTCCTTGGGCCAAGAAATTATATTCAATTCCATGTTTGTTACAAAACTTTTCCAAGAAATGATTTTCAAACTCCCCACCATGATCACTTCTAATGTATGCAATTTTTAAATCTTTTTCATTTTAAAAAACTCTTGCTAATCTTTTAAATACAGAAAAAGCTTCATTTTTATGAGATAGAAAGATGGTCCATGTGAATCTAGAGAAATCATCTACTATAACAAGAGCATAATAACTACCACCAAAACTCATAGTCCTAGAGGGTCCAAACAAGTCCATGTGTAAAAGTTCTAGAGGTCTAGAAGTAGAAATAACATTTTTAGACTTAAAGGAAACTTTTACTTGTTTTCCCTTCGACATGCATCACATAACTTGTCTTTTTCAAACTTAAGCTTAGGCAAACCAATAACTAAATCTTTTGAAATTAGTTTGTTTAAATGATCAATATAAATATGAGCAATTCTTCTGTGCCATAAGTACTATCCTTCCCTTCTCTACTCATTTTATTTTGTCGAGAATACTGTTATTGATTGGGTTGCAACTCAGTTCTTTGTATGATTGATGTACCTCTAATAGTTACTAAATATGTATTTTTTCTTGTTAATTTAGGGGTTGCAAAATTAGTGTGTTTCTATTTCTTTTTTATTCTTTTGTAAAGTAGAGGCCTAGAGGGTTTCAACTTGTGAATGTTGGAAAAGTATTTGCTTACTTTGCCATTAATTTCTTGTTATACCATATAACATGATATGTTCTTGCTCTGTTATTTTGTGGCTTCCTAATTTCTACTTTGGCAATGTTCTTAACGGCTCCATTTAAGGTACATCCGGGAGTATCATACACCCTAAAAATATTACTATAAATAGTAAAATTTTAAATTATTTTATTTTATTTATTTTATTAATGTTTTAAATATTTTTTTATTACTAAAAGTAGTAAAAGAATATGGTAGTTCAAAACTAATGGAGTCTATCCTAAATGAGGTCTGTTCTTAATACTATGTTGTCCTTCAAAGTTTTTATTTTTGTTTTAAGCAATCATGGTAACTATAGAGGTGTATCTAGTAAAGTTATTGGTGATTCTAGCTGCTCGTGAAGTATATCTATTTGTTATAGTACAATATTGATTGCATCTGATATTGATAGTGGATCTGATCTTCCTTAAGATTATGCCGCCATATGTTTTATTTATGATAGTTAATTCATATTGTTTGCATTATTGTGAAGAATTCTATCAGCTCTCCTCATGTCATGTTATAAATTGATCGGCAAGAAATTCAATGCACTACAAGAAAATTGCCCATTAGCGTCGGCCAAAAGCCGTCTCTAAGCCTCAAAAAGTCGTTGCTAAACCACAGTAGCGTAGGCCTTAGTGTCGGTCGCGTGGCCGACGCTAAACAACTCGACGTTAACAGTTAGAGGCGGCCAGAAAAAGGCCGACGCTAATTAGCGGCGGCGTATTCCCACGCAAAAAAAAACTGACATCCCTTTGTGGAGCCGACGCTAATTAGCGTCCGTTGCGGCCAACGCTAATTAGAGGCGGCTTAGGCCGACGCTAATTAGAGGCGGCTTAGGCCCACGCTAGTTAGCGGCGGCTGTTTTGGCTACGCTACTTCGTGACTGTGTAGCGTTGGTCATGGCCAACGCAAATGTGAAATTTTGAGGTTTTTTTTTGTTTATACTATATATTGATACTATTAAAATAATATATAGAATGAAAAATTAAAGGTATAACAAATCTTAATATAAAATAGAATATATAAATAGCAATATAAATAAATGTAAAGAAAATCATCATAATAAATAAATAAAAAATCCAAATAAAACATAAAGTCAAAGACATAAAAATAAAAAAGTAATCCTAATCCTCGTCGTCCTCCTCCTCCTCATCGTAGTCCTGATGGACTGAGAGAGAGCTAGATGCAGGAGGCCTCTGAGACTCTATCGCCGACAGTCGAGCCAACACCAGTGCCATATCATCCTGGTTCTTCTGACGTAGCTCCTCCATCTCCTGCCGATGCTGTCGCCGCATCTCCTCGATCACTGCCTCCTGATGCTGACGTAATTCCTCCATCTGCTGATGGAGCCTCTATGTATCTGCACTGGAGGAGGAGGTAGACGGTCCACACATCGACTCCTGAGTGTAGAAGGAGGTGGCTCCGCTCCTAACCTGGCCGGCCAGTGCCCCACATCCATAAACACGACCCCGCTCCTTGCCTCCAGCACTGTCAACCCAAGCGGAGTTCTTCGTTGTGTTGTCGGCCACGCGAGTCCCAATGGGCGATGCCTCATCAGGATGGGACTCAATTTCGCGTATCCGCTCTTGATACTGAGACTGTAAACAAAAAATCAATTAATTTCATAAACAAACTAATAACAAACTAATAGAAATTGATATAAAACATTTTGATATGCTTATGTAGGTCTGCTCCGCTCTAGGCTCCACCCATGTCCCATCCACCCTCGTGTGTGTTTCGAGTTGATGGATCAAACCACTCACTGTTTTCGGTCACACCCTTGACCATAACACCATAGTTTGTTGTTTTCCTTCCTTGGCTCCAAGCCTTAGTATGAAACTTGTATCCGTTTACAAAGTAGACATTATAACAATTAACCTTTGTTGTCGGATGCCATGACAATGCCTTTAAGTAGTGACTAGCAACGTGACTTACCTCACCATGAACCTATATATAGATTAAATATATTTATTGAGATTGTGCATTTTAAAAAAGTTGTAGAAATTTGGTAGTTTTTAGTTATAAGACTTACATGTGACTTAAACCAAATTGGGAAGTCTTCATGCATTCCACTAGGTCCGTATAATTGTAAGTACATGCTACATGGAACATTTAAAGTTAGTACAGAAGTAAATGAATTCATAATGAATTGGAAGAAGACGAGTTAAGTATATACTTACTCGAGATATAGCTTGACTTCGACGCAATTGATAAGTATATGCACATGCACAGAACTCCAAACTTGACCATGCAAGTAATCCACTGTAGCCTTGACACCTGGACCTCCATGTATGTTAAGAATGGACAAAGTCGATTGAGCGTTATCATAACATGGGCCAAGATCATTCCGAGGAGCAGATGTCCCCGCCAAGTCAAAATTTTGAAAGTAATGCGAGCAAAAATAAGTTATCTCACGACCAATGTAGTCGGAACAAATTGATCCTTCAACCCTGGCTTTTTGTTCGACACCCCTCTTTGATGTTCCCATCATTCTGTGTTAATATAGCACATCAAACAATATTGTCAATCAAATGAATTGCATATACTAATTAATTAAAGGTAAGTAGATATTGTTAATATTTTTAATAGTTATACCTCTCAAATGGATATATCCACCGATATTGTACCGGTCCACCCAGTCGTGCTTCGTTGGGCAAGTGGATTGGAAGATGTTCCATCGAATCAAAAAAACTTGGTGGAAATATCCTTTCTAGCTTGGATAGGATTATAGGAATGCTATGATCCATTCTATCCAAGTCGCTCATCTTCAGATAATGACAACAAAGATCTTTGAAGAACTGACTTATCTCAGTCAAAGGTTTCCAGACTTCGTCGGGCAAAGAACGGAATGCAATTGGGAGAAGATTTTGCATGAAAATGTGACAATCATGACTCTTCATCCCAGACATCGTTCTTTTTTTCACATCACTACACCGAGCGATGTTCGATGCATACCCATCCGGCATCTTTAACTCTTTTATCCATTGACAAACCAATTTTGCATCAGATTTAGTTAATGTATATTTTGCCTTTGGCATCCCCATTTTTCCGTTGTTTAACGGTTGCAATTCCAAGTCTCCACGTCTACAGTGTTTCTTCGTGTCCATCCTTGCCTTTTGGTGATCCTTTGTTTTGTCAGGATCATTCATCACCGTGTGAAATACATTGTCGAAAAAATTCTTTTCAATATGCATAACATCAAGGTTGTGTCTTAACAAGTTATCTTTCCAGTACGGTAGATCCAAAAAAATACTCCTTTTTGTCCAATTATGCAACAACCCAAAACCTGGTATTTTTTAAGGTTCTTGCTCGGTCACTTTAGGAAAATCACGAACAAAGTCCCAAACATGATCTCCACTTAACATAGCCGGTGGTCCACTCTTTTCTTGAACATCCGCTCTAAAACCCAACTTACTCTTCCTGAATTTATGATCAGCCGGTAAAAAACGGCGATGGCAATCAAACCATGAATGCTTCCTACTATTGTCCAACCAAAATGACTTTGTCTCTTCCATACAATACGGACATGCTAACCTACCATGTGTGCTCCATCTAGATAACATTCCGTAGGCAAGAAAATCGTTAATTGTCCACATCAAACAGACTTTTATTACAAAATTCTGCTTCCTAGATATATCATATGTCAATGCACCATGGTACCACAACTTTTGAAGATCATCAATAAACGGTTGTAAGAAAACGTCTATTCTAACATTGGGACTTCTAGGACCAGGTATAAGACAGGATAGGAACATGTAAGGCTTGGTCATACACATTTCAGGAGGCAGGTTGTATGGAACAACAATCACAGGCCAACACGAGTATGGGGAAGCAGATGCTTGAATAAAGGGTGTAAACCAATCGGCACATAGACCAAGTCTAACATTTCTAGGTTCATTGGCAAAATCTGGATAACATTTGTCAAAGTGTTTCGATGCCAAGGCATCGGCTGGATGACGGAGAACACCATCTTCCCTCCTTTTCTCCTTATACCATCTCATGTGACTTGCCGTTTTCGTGGACGCGTATAACCTCTGTAACCTAGGAATTATTGGAAAATAGAACATTATACTCTCAGGAACATCCTTGTATTTTCCTATTCCGTCCCTTTTAGTTTTAAACGAGAGCAGACCGCAAAGTTTGCATTCTTTTAGCCTGCCGTCTTCCTTATAGTAAAGCATACACCCATTCTTACAACAATCAATTATTCGATACTCCAGGCCTAATTTATATGCTAACCTTGTTGTTTCATAATAATTCTTAGGCAAACTATCTTTAGAGGGGGACAAATCTGCAAACATCTCTACAAAAAAGTCAACACACCTCTAAGGTATGTGCCAATTGGCTCTCGCTGCCAACATCCTAACTAAAATCGATAGCTTGGATTGAGAACACCCTTCATAAATCGGTTCATTAGCAGCTTTCAACAAATTAAAAAACCTCTCACAACTTGGGTTAGGAATCTGCTCCTCCACATTCTCTGTGTCTGTAATCCTATTTGCAGGTGCATCAATGACTGACCTAAAAGCATCTGTCACCATATCGTCCATCATTTGAAAGTTATTCCGATCCCCAAAATCATCTACAACACTAGCTGACAGACCTCTTAATCCTTCCCAATAACCCTCTGGCTCAACTTCCCCGTGTTCTATCCAAACCCAATAGTCAGGTTTAAAGCCCGTGCAACTTCACCTCTGACTCCGTAACCAATTTCATGCACCTACACCTCGTACATGGACATCTAATCCCTCCATCAGACGCATAATAAGGAAGTTCCTTAGCTTTCTTCACAAACTCATCAACTCCCTCAATAAACTCATGTTTCAACCCTCTCCTATCTGCGTTAACCCTATCATACATCCAACTACGTGCTTCCATATTTTGCACTAAACGTGTAATAAACTGATTTACAAAAAATTCGGCAGAATAACCCCTACTATACATGCATTTCCCAAATTTTAAAATATTAAAAATACTTAAATTTTAACATGCAATGACATAAAATAAACCAGCACCCCGGTATTTCCAGTATTTTCATCGGTGTCTCACCTATCCACTAACACACAACAAACACAAGCAACAACATAAAATAAACCAGCACCTCGGTATATCCAGTATTTTCATCGGGGTCTCACCTATCCACTAACACACAACAAACACAAGCAACAACGTAAAATGAACCAGCACCCCGGTATATCCAGTATTTTCATCGGGGTCTCACCTATTATCCACTTACAAACAACAAAAAAATCCTAACAACATGTGAACAGTTATATTCTATATCTCGCTTTGAAGCCTAAATAATCAAGAACATACATACCTCTTGCTCCAAAACCGTATGGTCCTAGCTTGCTCCTGCTATCTCCACGATCCAAAATCAACAACGTACGATACTTTAAGCACGATGGAGGAACAATAATAAATTAGACCTTAAGAATACAAAATGTATATATGCATACAATTCTAATTTTCATTGTTTCCTATATGAATATTTTAGGAAATGAGAAACAAAATAATACAGTTATCTAATTTTCATTTGCTTATGTTCTTGAAAAATAGTTAACTTAGCATATGCAATTCATTTATACCATCCATCATCTTTTCCCTTGCTTACTCATATCATTACCACACTATTTCAAGCTCAAACAAAAATAAAACAGAGTAATCTCAAGTCTGGACACAATACAGATATCAATTTACAAGATTCAACATATAAAGGTCACATGAAAAATTGCAAAATGGGAAACCAATTACAGAAATCCTCACCCAATATGGGAAACCAATTACAAAAATTAAACAAATAATTTTTTTTTCGAAAAATAAGGGAGAAGGTGGAAGAATACCTATTGCTTGTCACTGGTGGAGGAGGAGGCCTTCAATGGCAGTGGCGCACGGCGGCGGTGATGGTTGGAGAAGGGATTTCGGTTAGGGTTTTGGGATGGGTGGGCAAAACCGAAAATTAATCGGTCCAAAACGAATGGGGAAGGGTGAGAATGACTTGTACGGTGGTAAATGTGACAACGGTGGCCGAAAAAAGGAGCGACGCTGGTGGATGGTGGCGAGGAGAAAGAGAGAGGGAGAGGAGAGGGAGAACAGAGAGGGAGACGAAGTGGGGAAGAAGATCCAAATTCTGTCTATTATTGACAGTAGCGACGGCCAAAGCCGACGGTAATTTGAAATAAAACACGTGGCATTGTACCGTTTAAACATAGCGGCGGCCAAGGGCCGACACTAACTTGTCACATTTAATACACGCCATAATTTTCACATTAGCGTCGGCCTAGCCCACGCTAAGTTGATTTTCTCGCCGCAAATTTTAGCGTCGACTTGGTCGCCGCAAATTTTAGCGTCGACTTGGTCGCCGCTACGTGGTCACAATTACATTAGTTATAGAATGTCAAAAATTGCGTGGGAATAGCGTCGGCCTGGCCGATGCTAATAGCGTCGGTGTCGTGGCCGACACTAAGTTTTTGCAGCTAATTCAGCTTTTTTTAGTAGGGGTGTTTCTGCCCTATTTTTAACTTCTTAATTAAATTTTGATACTTATTTACTTTGATTGTTGGTGGCTGTGATCATTTTTGTTAACTCAGGCTGGTTTGTAGATGAATATCTTTGTAAACACTCAGTTTCTTCCTTTTGTTATTTTGTCCAAATAACTTCTTTGGTTTAGTGTTTTTTGTTTTTTTGTTTTTTTTTTGTTTTTTGTTTCTTTGTCTTTGTTTTGCTGGTAAAAGAATATTTTAATGGACCTGATAGTCTCATACATTTTTATTGTACATAGCACTGCTTGTGCAATACTTATCCTCTTTATTGTTGATCAATGATAAATTTCTTTCTTGATGAAAATCATAAAATTAAGTTAGTAACTAAGAGAGTTTTGAATTTAAATTAATTCTTAACACGAAAATGAAGGACTTCTAAAATTGAGAGTTACTTGAGATGAAATATGCACGAGAATGAAAAAGTAAAATGTCTTTATCATTAACACCAATTGTATTTTTTTAATTAATATAATCATATAGGTCATACACTTGTAGTTAATGCTTGTATTTCACCAATTAATATGTTGACTCATTTTCCTGCATAATAAAGTTACTAACTGCTTATGGAAATAAAGCCCTCATATTATTTTGGAGCATTTCATTTTGTTACTTAATCCATCCTTGCATTTTGTAAAATTAATAAGAAGCAAATTCCATGTTAAAAGTAAGTGTCTCGATTTTCAGTCATTTTCTATATGTATTATCAACTTTAAATTAATTTTATTCATGTAAAATAGCAGTGTATGTTGGAAAAATGATGAGATGGTTTTTGATGACTACTAGAATTAAGTGATTTTATCATGAGTTTATACTCTTATTTAGATTTAATTGTGTATATTTAAAGTTTAAATCTCTTAAAAGAAATTGAATTTATAAGTGTGTTTTAGAGAGATGATTATGTTACGACAAAATTGGACCTCAATTGTATCATTTAAAGGTGAACTTGAAGCGGAGGACAAAAAGTTCATCATTTGAGGGGCAATTGTCGCTCAAGCAAGACATGATCTAATTTTCAACGTCAGGGTGTATTTGCTTGTTGATTGAGATGCTTAGTGCTTGATTTATTCATTATTGGACATTTTAGCTTCCTATTAATTTCTTGAAATTGTGGGTTTTCCTAGCGTGTCTCCATTCTTGTGCCATTGTCTCATACATGTATTCCATTTTGTGTACCTTTTCTTCATTGAGTTAGCCATTTTGTTGCTTGTCTTTTGTTGACCTCTTGCTTTTGTCATAGAGTATTTCACTTCTTTGTACTTATTTGTCACATCTTGCTTAGATTTTTGATAAACTTTGTTGAGTTTTGCCACTTGGGAACCATCAAGCTAGTCTCATTAGACTAAGTTTCTTGTACTTTAAGCTTTACTTGCTATGTACTTTGAAGAGAAAGAGTGGTAAAAGGCAAGAAAGACTTTCATTGTAGAAAAATCCTTAACAAAGAGTGCATACATGAGTTGACTTGAGTGATATACTTGTGAGCTTTGTATGATTGTGAGGTCCTTAGTTAGGATTTCTTTCTTTTTCACTTTTGATTTGTTGTAAATTTTTCTTACTTTTGGTTTAGTTTGAGCCACTGCATAGATTTTTGCTTTTTAGACACTTGTTCTCTTTTGTAATTTGTACTATGGAGGATCTAAATGAGTCTTCATCCTTGGGTGCTAACAATCTTTTCTTGGAACAATTAACATCCCATATGAAGAAAATTGTGACAAAAGAACTTGAAGATGTGTATGATGAGTTGGACAACATAAAAGAGTCCAAAGAGCTCATGGAAACCACAAGCATGGCAATGAGAAAATGCATCCTTCTCCTAGGGTAAGTGAAGGTATTCCCTTTCCGTTTCTCAATGCATCTGATGATGATCCTAGGGTTGCTAAAAATGCTTCTAGTACATCACATAGAACTCATAATAATCCTCATACTATGCATGATGTTTCTAGTGATAGTGAAGAGGAATTACATGATTTACCTAGGCATCATAGGACTAGAAATCATAGACATGTGCATGATGATTTACGTGATGGAAATAGGCATGATATGCCTCGACCTAATGCAAGAAATGGCCATGAAAATAGGTATCTTGGTGTAAAGTTAGAGATTCCCACATTTGATGGAAATGTAAATCCGGAAAAATACTTAGAGTGGGAAATGAGACTTGATCAAATCTTTGAGGCTCAAAGGTTTGATGATGAAAGAATAATTGCCTTAGCAACGGTTCATTTGACAAACTATGCTTTATTGTGGTGGGATAATCACAAGAAAACCGCTATGCCTTGGCACCCTATTCATAGTTGGGAAGAGCTTAAGGGTAGGTTTAGAGTTAGGTGGCTTCCCCCTCATTATGTCAAAAAGTTGCATAGGAAACTCCAAACTATCTCTCAAGGTAGTAAGAGTGTTAAAGAGTATTATAGAGAGATGTGGATAGCTCTCACTAGAGCTAATATCCAAGAGAGTCTACTATGGCTAGATTTTTAGATAGTTTGCATTCTAGAATTAGGGACATTGTTGAGTTACATGATCATGCATCCATGGAAGCATTATTGCATCAAAGCCAAAGAGTTGAATCTCAACTCTTGAGACAAGGTAGAGACTCATATTACTCTTCTAAATATTCCAAATCTCATTCTAGCTCTTATGATAAGTATTCTTCAAAATATGATTCTAGAAGAGATTGCAAAAAAGGTTTTGAAAGAGATGTGAAAAGTGACTTCAAAAAAGATTGGAAAAGGAGTCACAAAACCCATGATGTTTGCCACGGCCATAAAGGATTTTCTTCACATAAATCCTCAACTTCAAGGTCTAAGGAAGTTGTTCATGGTAACGAAGAAAAGCATGAAAAATCTAGTGCAATGAAGTGTTTTAAATGGTCACATAGCCTCTCAATGCCCTTCAAAAAAGACCATGATTTGTGTGGATGGTGTTTATCATTCTACTTCTTCTAATGATACATCCTCTTCTAACTCTTCTTCATGTGAAGCTTCTAGTAGTGATGAAGAATTGTATCCAAATGAAGGAGATCTACTTGTGGTAAGAAGACTCTTGGGTAGTCATCCAAAGGATGATAATTCATCCCAAAGAGAAAATATATTCCATACAAGGTGTTTGGTAAGAGATGATACATGTTCTTAAATCATTGATAGTTGATCTTGTGTAAATGTAGCTAGCACTAGATTGGTTTCTAAACTCAATTTGCTTACTACCCCCCACCCCAAACCATATAAACTTCAATGGTTAAATGATAATGGTGAATTGCTTGTAGATAAACAAGTTTTCCTGAAATTGGAAATAGGTAAATATCATGATTGTATTGTGTGTGATGTTGTGCCCATGGAGGCAACCCATATCTTGTTGGGAAGGCCTTGGCAATATGATAGAAATGCAATACATGATGGGCATACAAATAAGTATGTGTTTGAGTTTAAGGGGTCAAAGTATACCCTAATTCCCTTAAGTCCCAAAGAGGTTGGACATGACCCACACCTCATGAAAAAGAAGAGGGAGAGGGAACAAATGGAGTTGAAGAAATCCAATAAGGGTTTCACTAACCCTTTTGGTAGTGATGAAGGGAAAAATAGCTCAAAAAGCTCTTCAAAGTCCTCTAAAAGGCCACATGGCCGAGAGCTACAAGAGGCAAATGAGGACGATTCTCATTCCAATTTGCTTGTTTTTAAACATGAATTGAAAAGCCTATTTCTTGCTCAAAAGCCTATGTACATGTTGGTTCCTAATGATATGTGCTTGCATATTGATGCTAATGATTCTAACCATGTTGTGCCTAGTGTTTTTGCTAAAATGTTGGATAGGTTTCAAGATGTCTTCCCCAAAGACATGCCCAAGGGATTGCCACCAATCCGTGGCATAGAGCATCAAATTGAATTTGTTCCGGGCTCCTCTATTCCAAATAGACCGGCTTATAGAGCAAATCAACAAGAAAGTGAAGAGATACAAAAGCAAGTGGATGATCTCATGAGCAAAGGATGGATTAGAGAGAATGTGTTGTGATTGTAGATCCATTAATGCAATCACAATAAGGTATAGACATCCCATTCCTAGATTTGATGAACTTTGTGGTGCTACTTTATTTTCCAAGATTGATTTGAGAAGTGGTTATCACCAAATTAGAATGAAAGAAGGTGATGAGTGGAAAACAACATTTAAAACAAAGTTTGGTTTGTATGAATGGCTTGTAATGCCTTTTGGACTTTCCAATGCTCCTCGTACTTTTATGAGACTTATGCATCATATCCTAAGAAACTTTATGGGTAAGTTTGTGGTAGTTTACTTTGCTGATATTCTTATCTACTCTAGGACTTTTGATGAACACTTAGAGCATGTGGAACAAGTGTTACTCACTTTGAGATGTGCCAAGTTATATGCTAATCTAGAGAAATGCTCTTTTTGTATGCATAGGGTTGTATTTCTTGGCTTTGTGATTAGTGAGCAAGGTGTCCATGTTGATGACACCAAGGTTAAGGCTATTAAGGAATGGCCGCGGCCTACATGTGTAAAAGAGTTGAGAAGTTTTCATGGTTTGGCTAGTTTCTATAGGAGATTTGTTAAGGATTTTAGCTCTATAGCCTCTCCTTTGAATGAACTAGTCAAGAAGGGTGTCACATTTCAATGGGGCCCTAAGCAAGAAGATGCCTTTGTTACCTTGAAAGAAAGGTTGACAAATGCACCAATCTTAGCTTTGCCTAATTTCCAAAAGTCTTTTGAGTTGGAATGTGATGCTTCTAATATAGGAATAGGGGCTGTCCTCCTTCAAGAGGGGCATCCGATAGCCTATTTTAGTGAAAAATTGAGTGGTGCATGTTTGAATTATCCTACTTATGACAAAGAATTGTGTGCATTAATTAGGGCTCTTCAAACTTGGATTCATTACTTGCTTCCTAGGGAATTTGTTATCTATAGTGATCGTGAATCACTAAAGTACCTTAAACGCCAAGGAAAATTGAACAAGAGACATGCTAAGTGGGTAGAGTTCTTGGAGCAATTCCCATATGTCATTAAACACAAGCAAGGAAAGGCAAATAAGGTGGCGGATGCCTTATCTAGAAGGTATAATCTGTTAACCTCCCTTAGCTCTCATTTTATGGGGTTTGATTCCTTAAAAGACTTGTATGCTTGTGATAGTGATTTTGGAACAATTTTTGGAGAATTACATGATATGGCCGAGAGGCACATCCTCAAGGCAAGTGAGGATTTTCATCTTTTAGATGGTTTCCTTTTCAAGTGTAATTTGCTTTGTGTGCCTCATAGTTCCTTAAGGAATTTGCTTGTAGTGGAGGCTCATGAGGGTAGTCTAATGGGTCACTTTGGTGTGGCTAAGACATTGGATGTTTTGCATGCTAAGTTCTATTGGCCACACATAAGGAAAGATGTTGAAAAACTTTGTAAGAGATGCATTGTGTGTAAACAAGCTAAGTCTAGACTCATGCCACATGGTTTATATATGCCTTTACCTATTCCTTCTTCTCCTTGGACACATATCTCTATGGACTTTGTACTTGGTTTGCCTAGGTCCAAGAAGGGTAAGGATAGCATTTTTGTGGTAGTGGATAGGTTTTCAAAGATGGCTCACTTTATACGTTGTGCAAAATGTGATTGTGCAACTTTAATTGCTAATTTAATTTTTGACCATATTGTTAGGTTGCATGGTATACCTATGAGCATTGTGAGTGATAGGGACACCAAGTTCCTTTCTCATTTTTGGAAGACACTTTGGGCCAAATTGGGTACAAAGCTTTCTTTCTCTTCCACTTGTCATCCACAATCGGATGGACAAACGGAGGTAGTTAATAGAACACTTGATACCCTCTTAAGGACCTTTGTCTCTAAGAATTTGAGGTCTTGGGAGGATTGTATATCTTATATAGATTTTGCTTACAATAGGGTGCCCAACTCTACTACAAAGCACTCTCCATTTGAAATTGTGTATGGTTTTAATCCTCTAACCCCTTTGGATTTATTGCCTTTGCCTCTTGATGAGTCTTTGTTGCATAGGGATGGTGAAGCAAAAGATTCCTTTGTTACGAAGCTACATGCTAAGGTGAAGACCCAAGTGGAGAAAAAGATGGAGCATTATGCAAGGATGGCAAAAAAGAAGAAGAAGCCCATGGTATTTGCACCCGAAGATTGGGTTTCGGTTCACTTTAGGAAAGAGAGATTTCCTAATGAGATGAAGTCAAAATTACAACCTAGAGGTGGAGGACCATTCCAAGTGGTGGAAAAGATCAACAACAACGCATATAGAATTGATCTTCAAGGTGAACATCATGTTTCTTCAACTTTCAATGTTTGTGACCTCTCTCCTTTTGATGTAGGTACTTTGGATTCGGATTTGAGGACAAATCATCTTTATGGATGGGAGGATGATGTAGATTTGGTTGATCAAGAGCTTGTGGAAGTTGAAGGAATTGAAGAGGAACCTAAGAACACTCTAGGTGATGGACCTTTAACTAGGTAAAAGAAGAAGAAGCTTGAAGGCCTTGTTCAAGACTTGTTGAGTTCAAAGTTGGAGCTTCACAAAGACATACCTTACAAATGCTTTCACTTGTTCATGATTGTAATAAATACATAGATTTGGAGCTGTTTTGAATCTTTGTTAGTGTAGGGGCTGTTTTGGCATTTTAAATATGTTCAAGGGCATTACTATGTGGTCCTCATGCTTTAGCCTTCCTACACTTAGGTCCTTGTTGATAGAAAGTACATATACAATTTGTAAAAACACAATAAATAGACTTTGATTGAATGAAAATAGATTGAAATTGTTTGGGAGAAATTCTCTCTTTGTTCATAGCTTGAGAAGCTTTGAAACCTTGATTCTTATCAATGGAGTTTAGCTCCCTTGTCGCGAATCCCAATAGGGTTTATCAATCAACCTAGGTTGATTGTGGCATCCAATCACTAATTCTTCCATCTCCTTCTCCTTTCCATCATTTTCGGTTTAGGCATAAAAAATGGGTTTAAACCCATTTTGAAGGTTTTGGCCAATTCATCCAAGCTCTTCAAGAATTTATGCCAATTGAAGCTAGATCCTTACTCACCATCACATCAGGGTGACTTGTTCTAACGTTATTAGCGTTTTGCAGAAGGCATATTTGGAGAAGGGAAAGAAAAGGGAGAAAAGATTTTTTTAAACTGTGAACTAAATGAATAACTAGATATTAGGAAGCTACAGTAACATGTTTTTATCTACAGAGAAGACTTAAAACTACATATCAGGAAGCTCATGAAATGTTGGGTATTTAGTGTATACATGTTGGGTTATTTAGTGTATACATGTTTGTGTATATATATAAGAGGATCCGTTTACTCTAGGATATATATATATATATAGATTGAGAGAGGAAGGATTCATTTATTCAAAGAGTAAGTGTTGCCACACTTATTCCACTTTATAACTCCTTATAGTCATCGAATTTTACCAATCCGCCCGTTTAGTTGAGTGTTCATAGTATATTGATCAACTATACAAAATTTTATTTGATTTGAAAACTTTTTGATCTTTCATCTATCGACTTTAATTTAATGAATAAAAGGCATTTTAAAACATACATAAATGTCACCTACAAGATGACGTATTTAGAGATGTTCGATTCTTTTAAAATTTGGTATACAGAATTATCATGATAATATCTAATGATTTAATGACTTAATGACCACTTTATAAGTTTGTGGGGAACGGTAAAGCGTTTTCCCATCCTTTACAATGGCTGGCATCACGAGAAGAACTTCGATGGTGATAAACTAAAAAAAGTAAATTTCAATTTAGATTTTTAATCGAAAAGGGAGAACTGCAGGATCCGTTACAAAGTAGGTTGAACCGATGCAATTAAAGAGATAGTAGAATGAACCACAGAGTGAAACTTACTGTGAGAAGGTGGAAACATATGCGTAAGCTTGAAGTCAAGGAAGCCTCGATGCCAACGGATTGCCAAAAATTTAATGATGAATACTAAGGAGCGGTTGTGACTTTTAACACCACTAGTGACAAGAAAGGTGACGGAGAAGCAGGTGTGTCGATCGCCAGAAACAGTGGCGGTGGCGGAGTCGAGAACAACGCACAGGAGTAGGTGCACCCTACTTTTCAATATGGTGACACAAGGAGCAGTAGATGAACAATGTGTGCGCCCTTGGTGCGTGGTGGGATAGTGGCGACCTGTGGTTGTGGTGCGGCACCATGACTGTGCTGATGTGGATGGCTGGGTTGCGCAACTATTCAAGAAGGCAAGGAGTGTTGTGGCGTGGTGCTGCGTTCACTTTCCTAGGTTAGGGAAGACAGGTGGTGCACCTAGCAGAAAAGGCCACCTGCCAAATCGGGTGGTCCCCTTTAAAAAAATAAATAAAAGAAGTGAAGAGAGCCCATGTGGCACATCTTGACTTTTTGTTTGACACCCCTCTTTGATGTTCCCATCATTCTGTGTTAATATAGAACATCAAACAATATTGTCAATCAAATGAATTGCATATACTAATTATTTAAAGGTTAGAAGATTTTGTTAATAGTTATACCTCTCAAATGGATACATCCACCGATATTGTACCGGTCCACCCAGTCGTGCTTCATTGGGCAAGTGGATTGGAAGATGTTCCATCGAATCAAAAAAACTTGGCGGAATATCCTTTCTAGCTTGCATAGGATTATAGGAATGCTATGATCCATTCTATCCAAGTCAGTCATCTTCAGAGAATGACAACAAAGATCTTTGAAGAACTGACTTATCTCAGTCAAAGGTTTCCAGACTTCGTCAGGCAAAGAACGGAATGCAATTGGTAGAAGATTCTGCATGAAAATGTGACAATCATGACTCTTCATCCCAAACATCGTTCCTTTTTTCACATCACTACATCGAGCGATGTTCGATGCATACCCATCCGACATCTTTAACTCTTTCACCAGTTGACAAACCAATTTAGCATCAGATTTAGTTAATGTATATTTTGTCTTTGGCATCCCCATTTTTCCGTTGTTTAACGGTTGCAATTCCATGTCTCCACATCTACATTGTTTCTTCATGTCCATCCTTGCCTTTTGATGATCCTTTGTTTTGTCAGGATGATTCATCGCCGTGTGAAATACATTGTCGAAAAAATTCTTTTCAATATGCATAACATCAAGGTTGTGTCTTAACAAGTTATCTTTCCAGTATGGTAGATCCCAAAAATACTCCTTTTTGTCCAATTATGCAACAACCCAAACCTTGGTATTTTTGAAGGTTCTTGCTCGGTCACTTTAGGAAAATCACGAACAAAGTCCCAAACATGCTCTCCACTTAACATAGTGGGCGGTCCACTCTTTTCTTGAACATCCGCTCTAAAACCCAACTTACTCTTCCTGAATTTATGATCAACCGGTAAAAAACGGCGATGACAATCAAACCATGAATGCTTTCTACTATTGTCTAACCAAAATGACTTTGTCTCTTCCATACAATACTGACATGCTAACCTACCATGTGTGCTCCATCCAGATAACATTCCGTAGGCAGGAAAATCGTTAATTGTCCACATCAAACAGGCTTTCATTACAAAATTCTACTTCCTAGATATATCATATGTCCATGCACCATGGTACCACAACTGTTGAAGATCATCAATCAACAGTTGTAAGAAAACGTCTATTCTAACATTGGGACTTCTTGGACCAGGTATAAGACAGGATAGGAACATGTAAGGCTTGATCATACACATTTCAGGAGGCAGGTTGTATGGAACAACGATCACAGGCCAACACGAGTATGGGGAAGCAGATGCTTGAATAAAGGGTGTAAACCCATTTGCACATAGACCAAGTCTAACATTTCTACGTTCATTAGCAAAATCTGGATAACATTCGTGAAAGTGTTTCCATGCCAAGGCATCAGCTGGATGACGGAGAACACCATCTTCACTCCTTTTCTCCTTATGCCATCTCATGTGACTTTCCGTTTTCGTGGATGTGTATAACCTCTGTAACCAAGGAATTATTGGAAAATAGAACATTCTACTCTCAGGAACATCCTTGTATTTTCCTATTCCGTCCCTTTTAGGTTTAAACCGTAGCATACTGCAAAATTTGCATTCTTTTAGCCCGGCGTCTTCCTTATAGTAAAGCATACACCCATTCTTACAACAATCAATCATTCGATACTCTAGGCCTAATTTATATGCTAACCTTGTTGCTTCATAATAATTCTTAGGCAAACTATCTTTAGAGGGGGAAAAATATGCAAACATCTCTACAAAAAAGTTAACACACCTCTGAGGTATGTGCCAATTGGCTCTTGCTGCCAACATCCTAACTGAAATCGATAGCTTGGATTGAGAACACCCTTCATAAATCGATAAACCAGCACCCCGGTCTAATTATTATTGGTACTTTACACATTAAAAATATTTTTAACCAAAAGAAATTAGTAGATTGGATTTTGATTTGGTCTGTATAATATAATGTGTTTTAAACAACAACAATGTTAGGCATATAACTTATAACATTAGTAAGACACAAATATATTGGTGATTCCATTTCAATTCGGAACAGAGCAACGTAACACATAAAAACATAATCTCCACAAAACAGAGCAACCTAACATACAATTCACATTATACTTCAATTGGAGCCAAAGCCACCAAAACAAAATCTCCCTAAATTTTTCCATTTCATTATCCCTAAATAGAATCTCATTAAAACAGAATTTACATAAAATTTCCCCACCCAAAATTCCTTCAAATTAAACAAGACAAGAACAAATAAATTCAAAATAGAACCGGACCATAAAAAACTCACAAATCAACGTGGTGGCAGCGGCGTCCAACTGTGGTGGCGGCGGTTGGTGTGGTGGCGGCGGTAGGGGAATTGGGGTTAGGGTTTGGGGTGGAAAAAAGGGGAAAATAATCGAATAGAAAGGGAGAGGGAGGGTTGGAGAGGATTTGGACGGAGGCCTTTTGCCTCGTGGTGGCCGGCGACGGCGGTGGCGCGGTGGGGGCTGGCTGCCGGTGTGGAGAGAAAGAGAGATAGAGAGAGAAGAAAGTGACAGAATAGACGAAGTGAGGAAGAAGGGGTACCTGCGTCTCTCTTATTCACAGTAGCGTTGGCCGTGGCCGATGCTAATTTGAAATTAGACACGTGGCTTTGTGACATTGGACATTAGCGTCGGCCAGTGGCTGCCGCTACCTCCACTTACTATTCACGCGCCATAATTCCAAAATTAGTGTCGGCCAGGCCGACGTTATGCTATTTTTCCCGCCAAACTTAGCGGCGGTCAAGGCCGACGCTAAAGTTAGCGTCGTCCTAACCGACGCAAAGTGGCCGTAATGTCATTAATTCTGGAATATTGACTGTTGCGTGGGTGTAGCGTCGACCTAGCCGCCGCTAATAGCATCGGTGTCGTGGCCGACGCTTCCTTTTGGCCGTTAAAAACGCGAATTCTAGTAGTGTCAACACCATTCTTCATAAGAATATCTTCCACTAAAGGCCCAAACAAATCCACCAATACACCTTCTTCCTCATCTAGCCAATCCCCTTCCTCAATTGATTAGAAATTTGACTCAATTGATTTTCCAAGTCACTTATGGAAGCTTCACGGATCTTTAATGTTGATTGGTACTCTTCCATGTAAGCTTCGGTCTTTTGCATGAAGGCCATGATAGTGTTCTAAAGGTTAGGAGAGTTACCTAGAGAAAGTTGGGTAGCTATTTGGGGCATTAGAGTTTCCTCACCATAAGGTTCATAGTATTGTTGAGTACTCCAAAGTTGAGAATTTGAGAAAATTGGAAGGTTTTGGGGATTTGGGTTAAATAGAGGATTTAAGTAGAAGTATGGTTGTTGAGAAAATTGAGGTGAATTTTGGTTGAAGGTTTGTGTTAATGGTTGGTTATGGTTGGAGAAAAGTGGATTTTGGTTGAAGGATAGGGAGTTGTTTCTCAAGTGAGGGTAGTATGTGTTGGCTTGAGAATAGAAGTTGACTCCATGAGAATACCCCATGTTCACTTGATTTTGCTCTCCATTGCCAAATGTGCCACAATGCTCACTTTGATGACCTCCCCCACACAACTCACAAACCAAAGATGAGAATTGAATGGCATTGTTTGGAGAAAATTGTTGAAGTTGCTTGGTGAGGACTTCAAGTTGTTGTGAAAGCAACTTGTTTTGAGCAACATAATAATTACTTGAAGACTCACATCAATTCATAACCATTGTCTCTAAATTTTTTTTCTTATCTTTTTCTACAAAAACAAAGGTTAGTGCAAAACAACACAAATAACTGTATAAGATAAACAAGTATAGAACAACTATGTGAAACATAAAGGAAAAAAAACAAGTGTTAGTATGAACAAATGTATATGCACAATGTAGTGAAGTGTCGAAATTAGGGAACGCCTCAGGAAATATTGATATCTAATCAATAGTCACCCGCAACGGCGTATGATGGAGTTGATTAGTTGATTAAGTCAATTAGGATAGACTGGATTGATCATTGTAAAATTGAATGATCCTTGATGAATCCTTGGTGCTTTTTTGAAAAGATCCTTTGTATAGTGATTACACATGGTTTGTGACATATTGAAGTATGTGGTGATGCTAGCTCTATATTACCTTAGTGAGGTTAATTTGAGCTTCCAACAAGATTTATTATTGTGTTTTTCCATCTTGCAAAGTGTGCTCTAGAACTTGATTTTGCTCTTGACCAAAATTGTGAGATTGAATGTTTGGACATGTATGATGAAGGCAAGTTCTTTCATGAAGCTTAGAGCCAAAAAGCGTTGTCCTTGCGTATTTACCATTGCTAACCACTTTGAGCCTAAGTTACCCTTTCTTTCATGATTTAGCTCATTACAAGCCATTAAGTTGAAAACGACGAATTGTCCCTCCAAGGAACAAAATGAAACAATGAACCGCTCCAGCAGCACCGACACCAGCTCCAGCATCATCGACACCAGCACCAGCAGCACTGGCACCATCATCACAGGGGTTTGTTATGATCCCTACACCATAGTTTGACCCATAGCGGCATGCGGAGGTCCACCCGAGCCATAGGGAGGTAGGTCATGTGGACGTACATGACCATCAGGATCAGGAGCCTGCTCATCAGGATTAGGAGCCTACTCTAGACGTTGACGGGGGTCTTGAGGACCTCGACTATGAGCGTGAGATGGAGGATGCTAACCGAGATGATACTCCCTTCACTGCGGCTGCTCCACGACGTAGACGTGGACGATCGACTATTGCTGACCATCCCGTTGAGCGTGATGAGCAGGGCCGGGTTATTATTCACGTTGGCGAGAGATCAGGGTATGTATTTTTACCTATTCTTTTAATTAAGTTTACTATAAACTCATATTTGTAAATTGATTATTATTTTTGTTTCAGATGGCTTCTAGCACAACCACCTATTACGGCTCTTCGTGATGTAATCACGAAGAAGTTCACCGAGCCGTGGCACTCTTGGGGCATGATCCCATTGGCTTTTAAGGATCACTGGTTTGACATTTGGGGGGTAAGTATATAATTTAAATTTTTAACTAACACTTTCTAAACCTTTATTTTATTCTGTATGCATTAATAATTTTTTTTCCATGTTGTGCAGAGGAGTATTGCTTATAGTCCCAACCAGGCAACTCGTGTCAGACATATCTGGAACCATTATGGGAGCAAGCGCCTTTCAGATATGCTTCAGAAGGCTCGAGAGAAGAATAGGGGAGAGGTCTGGATTGGAGAGGGGGTGTGGGAGAGCCTGCAGGCATATTGGCGTAGTCCTGAGTTCCTGTCCCAATCGGGACGGAACAAGACGAACCGCCATTCTGCTAGGGGCGGAGCGGTCCACACCTCAGGTAGGACCTCTTTCTTACAGGTTGTTGATGACTTGGTACGTATTTTTATAGTGCTCACTAACAAATACGTTAGATAATTGAATATTTATTAAATTTGTTTCTGAATTTTGTGTTAGGCGCGTGAGACGGGCCGACCCGTTGCTGTGGATGAGCTCTTTCTCGAGACACACACAAGGGCGGATGGGACGTGGGTGGAGCCTAGAGCGGAGCAGACCTACATAAGCATATCAAAAATTTTTATATGAATTTCTATTAGTTTGTTATTAGTTTGCTTATGAAATTAATTGATTTTTTGTTTACAGTCTCGGAATCAGGAGCGGATACGCGACATTGAGTCCCAGCCTGACGAGGCATTGCCCAGTGGGACTCACGTGGCCGACAACGCAACGAAGAACTCCGCTTGGGTTGACAGTGCTGGGGGCAAGGCGCGGGGTCGTGTTTATGGATGTGGGGCACTGGTCGGCCAGGTTAGGAGCGGGGCCACCTCCTTCTACACTCAGGAGTCGATGTGTGGACCGTCTACCTCCTCCTCCAGTGCAGATACGCAAAGGCACCATCAGCAGATGGAGGAATTACGTCAGCATCAGGAGGCGGTCATCGAGGAGATACAGCGACAGCATCGGTAGGAGATGGAGGAGCTACGTCAGAAGAACCAGGATGATATGGCACTGGTGTTGGCTCGACTGTCGGTGATAGAGTCTCAGAGGCCTCCTGCATCTAGCTCTCTCCCAATCCATCAGGACTACGATGAGGAGGAGAACGAGGACGAGGATTAGGATTACTTTTTTTATTTTTATGTCTTTGACTTTATGTTTTTTTGGATTTTGTATTTATTTATTATGATGACTTTGTTTACATTTATTTATATTGCTATTTATGTATTCTATTTTATATTATGATTTGTTATACCTTTTATTTTTCATTCTATACATTATTTTAATAGTATAAATATATAGTATAAACAAAAAAAAAACTCAAAATTTAACATTAGCGTCGGTCATATCCACTAACTAGCGTTGACAAACAGCCGCCACTAACTAGCGTGGGCTTCAGCCTTCGCTAAATAGCGTGGGCCATAGCCGCCGCTACTTAGTGTCGGCCTAAGCCGCCTCTAATTAGCGTCGGCCTAAGCCGCCGCTAATTAACGTTGGCAACAACGGACGCTAATTAGCGTCGGCTCCACAAAGGGATGTCAGCTTTTGTTTGCGTGGAAGTAGCGGCGGCCTGGCCTCCGCTAATTAGCGTCGGCCTTTTTCTGGCCGCCGCTAACTGTTAACGTCGAGTTGTTTAGCGTCGGCCACGTGGCCGACGCTACGGCCGACGCTATTGTGGTTTAGCATCGGCTTTTTGAGGCTTAGAGACGGCTTTTGGCCGACGCTAATGGGCAATTTTCTTGTAGTGTGATGTTGAGGTGGAACAATTACTTGCCAGCCCTAACCAATTGGTTATTGATGGGGAAGGCAAAAGGGTGGAGAATGAGGAGGTGATATTGGATATCTTTGAGACAAAGGAGACTCTAGTAGAGAAGCACCCTTGTATGACAGAGGAAGTGGTTGATCTTTTGAAGAAAGATGCTTTTAAAGAGAGTGTGGTTGAATTTGAGGTAAGTAAAGAAGAAAACGAGTGCATGGTTATTTTGGAATTTAAGCATATTGTTCTTTGTGTGCACTCCAAGTCTTTCTTTGAGCAAAGTGCCAATTACATTCTCCAACTGCAAGTTCGCAAATCAATTTTGCAAAAATTTTTAATCAAGGAAACCACTTGGGTCCCTTTTGATACTCCATTTGTCTCAATTCCATGGGATCTGGGTGGTAAGCTATTCGACAAGTTGCTACTTGCAACTTTAAGCCCGGATGAGGGGTAAAACGTCAAGCTAGTGACGTTAAAGAAGCGCTTTATGGAAGGCAACCCATACTTAAAAAATATAGAGAAAAAAACAATAATAATCCCCTTCCCTTCATTTTTCTTTTTCTTTTGTTTATATGTTTGTTTTTGTGTGTTTTGTAGGTACTTTGACCTTTTGAGCATTTGATTAGCGGACATTTTTTGCAAACTTCAAGAAGCTTGGAGCGATCTTCAAAGGGGAGTCCTTCTTAACCCTTCTTTTTTAATTCTTGATTAGATTGGTTACTTGATAGATTTCCTAGGCTTGTTGATTGCCCTAGTGATTGTTGATGGCATGGTCTCACTTCATTGTTCTAGTAGGAATGATTCTTGTGAATTAAACAATTAGGATTGACACATGTGTTCCATTTGAAAGTTTGGATGCTCTTGATTGTTTGAGAAGTGTTTGTTGACATATATGTACATTAGTGAAAAAGTACTACGTTTGTGGAATGTTTTATGTGGTTTAGCAATGTGTAACAATCATGCAACCTAGGTGAGGAATTTCGATCCTCATA
This sequence comes from Cyamopsis tetragonoloba, assembly GCA_037177725.1. Classification (NCBI taxonomy): domain Eukaryota; kingdom Viridiplantae; phylum Streptophyta; class Magnoliopsida; order Fabales; family Fabaceae; genus Cyamopsis; species Cyamopsis tetragonoloba. The sequence goes on along the minus strand of CM074125.1, from coordinate 31,436,512 downwards.
CATGTTCCTTGTCATGAGTGTTCATTATGTTGAGGTGTGCTCTTAGATTTGATTTTGCCCTTGGTTGAGATTGCTAATTATATGCTAGGATTGATATGATAGAGGAAATTTTCTTGTTGTTAGCTTTGAGCCAAAGCAAGCCTTGTCCTTTACACTATCCATTGCTAGCCCCCTTTGACCCTTGATTTTCCCTTCATTTCTTGATATTTAGCTCATTACAAGCCAATTAAGTATAAAACCAATTGTCTCTTCCATATACACACAAAGAGCATTGGTTATGCTCTTAGGTATAGAGTTTTCTTCTAAGTTTGTGGTTTGTTTATGCTTAGCGAACCTGTCAATTCCTTGAGTTGGGGGTTCCGGTTGTTTTTGCTTGGAAGACAATTTTATAGGTTTTGGTTTTAATGGTGCATTATGAGCTTGACTTGAGGACAAGTCAAAAGTCTAAGTTTGGGGTGGGCAATACTTTGTGTTGATGTTGTTTGGGTGATTATGCTAGGGTAAACCGTCATGCATGTATTCATTCATTCATCTTGCATTTTCTACTTCAATGTTCACTTGTGTTTCATGTTGTGATACTAGGTACCAACTCAAGCAAAGTACAAAAGTAAAGTATTAAGAAAAAGAAAAAGAAAGAAAAAAATCAAAAAGAAAAAGAAAAGACACAAAAAGAGGCGTATTCAAAAATTATGAAAAAGAAAAAAAAAGTGAGAAAAACAAAAGAAAAGCAAAGTGAAATAAAAAGTTTAGAAAATGATGGAAAAATAAAGGAATAAGAGTTGGTACTCTAGTATTGTTCATGTGTTTGTGTGTTGTTGTTTTCCCTTTTTCCATCATCTTGTCCATGTCATCAAATTTAGCATATAGCTGTCTAGGAGTCCATGAAGTCCATTGTTCTTGTGTGTTTGTTGTTTGGCTAGTTTCCTTTCATACTCACCTACCCTACCTAAGCCCCATTACAACCATAAGAAGACCTCTTGATTTTTCCTATGCATGTGATTTCTAGTGGTGGAGACTTAGAGGGCAATCTCAAATTTAAAGATCCCACATCTCACATAATTTATTTGAGTGCATTGATTCTAGCCTCGACACTTGAGTGATAAGTTACATACACTTTATCCTTGTGAGGACTTTTGTTCATTGCTTTTCTACATGACTTGTGCCACATTCTAAGTTGATTACTTTGTCTCATATCTTGCCAACTTGTGCTTTGATAACATGAAGGAGTGTGTGACTTTCAATGGAGATGCACATATAATTCCAAGTTGTTTAGGTGCTTGATGAATTTTGAATGGATCATAGAATTGATGCCATGTCTATATGTTTTGTCCCCTGTGTTTGTTTTTGATGTTTGCTTGGGGATAACCAAATGATAAGTTTGGTGTTGTGATAAGTGTCCACTTATATATGTTTTAGAGGTCTATTTTAGGGTGTTTTGTAGTGTTTTCTAGTGTTTAATTCCATTTTAGTAGCCATTTAGGAGTAAATTCACATGATTGTGTAGTTTGAGTCATTTGTTAGAAACTTGTAGTTTTTGTGTTAGTTTTGATGTTTTTGATCTTAGTTTTGGAGATTTGGTTATGTTGTAGGATCAAGAGTTTTTAACGAATGAAGAATGAGCATTAGAAAGAGTTAAGGAACATGAAAAGGAGGATGAATGGATGTAAATGATCAAGATCCATCCATGAAAAGGGTCCAAAATTGCAAAAATGTGAAGATTTGGAAAAGTTGTTAAATGCTATGAGAGGGTGCTCACGCCCAAAGAGGGTAGGCAACGCTCTAGTGCTGGAAGCTTTTTGAAGTTTGAGAGTAGGCTACGCTCCCAAAGCGTTCCCACGCTCTAGCAAGAGCTGTCTGGAGCATAGGCTACTCTCCCAGAGCGTGCTCAGGCGCAAGGGGCTGCTATAAATAGTCCAAATTAGTTATTTTTCATATAATTCCAGCTCATAACTAATTTTAGGTCACGATTCCCTCTTCTCCTCTCCTATTTTCTCTCTTTTCTCTTGCGGATTCTTGAAGATAAAAGGCTTATAGCAACAATCTTGGTAATTCTTGATTCTTCCACTTTGTATTACTCTTTCTCTCCTCTTCTCCTCTTTCTTTAGGGTGTTAGGTTAGATTCTAGGTTGGGAAATTTGGGGATTTTAATCCCAGACCTTGTGTACTCTGATTCTTGAGGTTTAATTCAAGTTTAATTCATTCAATTGAGTGATTACTTCTATGCTTAATGCTTTTTCTTTTTTGATTAACTTCAATTTTGGTGGAATTTATTCCGATGTGAATACTGCACTTGAATTAGTCAATGAGAAATTTGATATAGATGCAATTGTGCAATTGGAAAATTGATGATTGTATTGGAAATGTTGTAATTCACTGTAATCTTGCATGATCTTAGGAATAAGGCTTGTAGGTTATGAGGTATTGATGAATCCACCTACTTTCTCTTGTTTTCTCTAAAATTGGCCTAAGGAATTAGGGAATTGAGGACAAGGCAAAGGGACTAAAGCTCTAGGAATAGAATTAGTCTATGATTTGTGGATTCTACCTCCCATTGTTGTTTGGAACTTGAATTAACCTAAGATGATGTTACATAAGTGATATATCAAATGAACCTATTCCCTAACTCTCTCATTCTTATTTCTCCTTTTGTTTCTTATTGCTTTTATTTTGATTTCTTGGTATGAATCTTTTTTTCACACAAAAACTTGATTGTCCAAATAGTGAAAAGCCTTGGGGATTCAATATTCTAACATAGTCCTCGTGGGACAATACTGTTATTCCGCTCCTATCTTTTAAATGATTGGTATACTTGCCGAATGGCGAGAAATCGCTATCAGGGAGCAAAGTTCCAACATTCCTTGCTCTTTAGCAATTAGTGTTCCTTAATCATTCCAATCACAATTTCAAGCATCAATAACAATTATTTACCTAATCAACAAGATTCAACCTCTAATTCCATGAATCCCCAAAAACCCCAATTTCTAGGTTTTTCAAAATCAAGAGCATTCAATCCTAGATTCTTTCTAAAATCATGAATATCTAGTGTTTAATCAACAATAGAGACAAGAATCAAGTGATTTGTAGAGAGAATCAAGAGTTTGAGGGAGTGTCTTAGCTTGGGTGGTTGAGAATGAGAGAAACCCAAATTAGTTGGAGAGAAGAGGAGATGAACTTGGAGAAACTTCAAATAAGAGATGAGGATGAGAGGAGGATAAAGGAAGAGTTGAGTTTTGTGAGTGATTTTGGAAGGGATTTGGTGTGGGTTTTTAGAGAAAAAGAAGAGGAGTGTTTATGGGTGTTAACCTTTTAATGGAGCTGGAAAGGATTAACTCGTTTCAGTATAGTGACTATACGTGTATCGTCCTCAAGGAGCACTGAATTTATTCGACTAAGAGTTAAGTTGATAGAATGTTCAAAAACATAAAAAGTTGTGAATGGAAAATAAAATAAACACTTGGTAAAAAGATAAACAAATAAGATAATGATTCACCTGGGATTGAGTTTCATTACTTAACCTTGTTTCTTTCAATAGAAGTTAAATATTACAAGAAAAGATGCATACTTAATGTCACAAGTGCAAATATCTTTGTCACTTGATTCTAAGACACTAGTTTCTAGAGCCCAGTCTCTTGGCACTTTAGGAACTAAGTCTTGCATTAAGTAGAGTATTTTGGAAATCATAAGCACTTCCATCCATCTCTAGACTAGAAGATTTTATGAGATTTTTTCTCCAAATCCATTTATAAACCAGTTTCTCAATTGCACAAATAAACTAACATATGGAAAAGGTGATCAAGCTTAAACCAAGAAAATAAGAACAGAAGAAGAACTCCAATTCATATATAATATAAAACTAACAATTGAATGAAACAAGAGACGAAGTAATTACATTCAATCCCGGTGGAAAGCTTAGCCTAGCAAGGCCATGAACTTCGAGAACTAAACCTAAGAGTATTAAAACTCTGACTAAAGCACTATACTTTGTAGTTTATTTCTTTATAATCTAATATATCCTCTCCTAACTCTGAAGAGCTGTATTTATAGGTGTTGTGGGCAGGGGTCTGGCGCTTGAGCGCTGGCCTTACACGTGCTGGTTAATGAGATTAAATGCCTGGTTAATGCGTTTGGCGCTCGAGCCTTGGTGTGGCGCTCGAGCGCCAGACTTATAACTCTGGCAGAAAGGATCCAATGCTCAACGTATACTGGCGCTCGAGCCTTGGTGTGGCGCTCGAGCACCAGGCTCATAACTCTGGCAGAAGGGATCCTATGTTCCTCAGCTTCCAGCACTCGCGCCTTGGTGTGGCACTCGAGCGCTAGCCTCTTATGTGCCCCAGCATCTTGACTTTCTTATTTTGCTTTGAAAAAACCTGAAAGTACATTTCTAAAGTTAGAGAATTGTTTATTTCTACTTATTTACTCTTAAACTCACAAAGTAAGGAATAGAGATGAAATTTTGCATAGAAATATGTTATTTCTTGAGAAGATAAGTGCAAATCCTTTATAATATAAACACACTAATTTGCACTTATCAAACTCCCCCCAACCTAAGACTTTGCTTGTCCTCAAGCAATGTATTTCTAAAACAACAAAAGAAACATGGCAAGTATGGGTTAAAGCAAGTGTGTCAAACTTTAATCTTCATAATATGCATGGAAAGAGTTAAGAGAGACTTATGATCACCTAATTTACAGAAGCAACAGACCAATTTATGACTTAAGTGCAAAGGAAATTATAATCAACAGTTAAAAAAGGTTTAGTCTCAAACCTTACATGGTATCACTTATGCTCCATTCCTTAGTGTCACTTAACTTGAATTTTATTTTTCATTTGCCATCAAACCATTTCACAAAATCGAACAATAAATCAAGAAGTCTTTTCAAATGGTTGTAATGAGGCAAGGCTACAAAGAATCTTTGTTTTTCTAGTTATGCAAAACGAGTTGGAGAAGATATTTTCATATACTTACAAACTTCCCCCCAACCTATTCTACAAAACATGCTCACCTCATATTTCCTTTCAAGTGTTTCTTTTTCTTATGTTCCAAGGCACCTTCCAATTTCTTTATTTATTTACTTTTTCTTTTGTTTTTTATTCTTTTTTTTCGCATATATACACAAGGCTGCCCAAGGATTAACACAAATACCAGAAACACTTGGTTCATCTTCTAAGCCAATAGAATCATACATCATTTGAATACCCATTATTCCCCCTAAACATATAAATATTTTTCTCCAACTATAAGGTAAGGATAAAACATTCACATAGACGAAAGAATTCATGGCTCAAAGTGGGTACCAACAAAAGATGTAATTTCATAGGCAAGCTTTTTGGTTCAAAATCAATCAGGAAAACTACGCCTCTATTATTTTTATGTCTCAATTGATCATGACAATTACAAAATCAAACAAAATCCATTCAAGTTAACAAAGAGGACTCTCATGCATTTTTGTGGGATTCACTCATCATACAAGGCTAAAAAGGCTTTAACCTTGAAAATATTTTTTTACAATTGATCATGATAATTACAAAATCAAACAAAATCCATTCAAGTTAACAAAGAGGACTCTCATGCATTTTTGTGGGATTCACTCATCATACAAGGCTAAAAAGCTTTAACCTTGAAAATATTTTTTTACAATTCCCAATGCACAAAAATCATATCATGATCGGTTAACTTTCAAATCAGTATTTTTCACAATTCCTCTTTTTTCAAACCATGCAATATCATAAGAACTTTCATTTTTCACACAACTAGAACCAACACTTGCCACTAAAACAAAACAAACATTTTATTTAATATATATATTTTTTTTATTTTTTTCAACAAAAGAAACAAAAACTACAATATTTTTTTATTATAAAAAGAAAAAATAAAACAACAAGAAAAAAATAAAACAAGTCAAGTCAAACATCCTGAGAAACCAAGAAATAAACTTCCCTATCAGATTAATGGGTCATCCTCCTCCAAATAATCATTGATGTCGATGTCCCCATCACCACCAGACACAACATCTTCCCCGCTACCATCGCTACCACCACTCCCTTCACCTCCTTCTCCTGCTGCCTCCCCCGGTAGAATTGGTTGGTCCCCAGGCCAATCCATATGTGTAGCAAAGGCCTCCAAAGGCTGGAAAAATGTTTGGCCCGACATAGATTGTTGAGCCATCGAATAGTGAGAGAGGTGTAGGGTAGTCAAACCCCAATGTAGGGTAGGAAATTGCTTGTCATTGTGATCAAGCCTTGTGCTAATACGACCCCACAAATCCTCCATAGTTCTCGGGGGAACTTGCGGTGGTGGTGTAGGCGGTGCATTCGGATCTTGATTTTGGAAATACTTCTTGTCAATGGGCTCCCTAATCTTCTGGCTACGAACAACCGGAACTTCCGCATCCTCACATAGGCTAGTGATGAGAGACGGGAATGCCAAGCTTTGTTTTGTGCCCCCTTGTGCACATTGGCCCAAATCATATTAGAAATAATCCGAGCCGGGTCAACCGTGATGCCGGGAATCTTGATACAACCCAAGAGATGGCATTCTTCAAGTGGAAGATCAGAGGGATGGGATTTTGGCAAGAGGTTGGCGAGAATAAATGTCATCCAAAGCTTGGAGACTACAGTCATGTTGCCCCGGAGAACCTTGTGAGGAACTCTGTTCCTAGTTGTCTCCACAATCCTCCAATCCTCATAACCAATCCTCTCCAAAGTAGTTTGGAGGTCCAAATCCCCTTGATTCCTCATTCTTGTAAAATCATCAACCACCCCTTCACTTCTCTCATAGGATGAGATTGGTGAAATGACTCCTCCACCGATTTGTTCATTGATCCAATCGCCATCGTACGGCACCCGTATCCCGCGGACAATGGACACCTTCTCACGGGTCTTGGTATCTCTACCCCCAAAGGCATTGGCATAAAATTCTTTGACAATCTCCAGGTCAAACTTTTCGGGGAGCGATGCTATTGACCACTAGTTTCGGAGAGTGAGCATGCCGGTGAATTCCTGGCATTCCCCATCCCGAAGTTCCACTCTTCGCTCCGCGATAAAGTTCCAGTCATCAATTATTTGATCGAGCGCCTACCACTAGGCCAAAAGCTATAGCTGATAGTCAGGGCACAACTCTTTCTACTTAAGAGCGTAGCAGCCCAAGCGCCATGATTCGATAGTGACTTGGCCCACCTAGCCTCTGCCACGGGACAATTGATGCAACCCGCAACAATCTCCCCCTCAGCAATTGCCCCGCTGGGTATCAAACTCATGAACTTGGCTCTGATACCAATTGTTGGATCGAGCGCTTACTCTTAATACTTGGACTATCTACAAGATATTTCTCACATGAAAATCATAGTTAGTCCAAACCAAACTCAATATCAAATATGCTTGATTTATAAATATATAACTCTAGTTAGTCTATCAAGCATTGATGTACACATTGCATGATTATCAACTTGTATATCACAACATAGAACATATAATCATGCACTCCATTAAGCTCATATAGTAGCATGTTCATTCCTAATTTAATCTTACATTTGTTAAAATCAAAACATACTACACATAACTTATTGCCATTGTATTTGTCATCATCAAAACATAATCTATTAAACATTTAAGAACACATACTTCTACATTCTCCCCCTTTTTGATGATGACAAATCACCAAAAAAAAATATGTTAAGATCAAAGATATATATGATCATGGGAGCATATTAACATAATAAGCATAGGAACATATTTTTCCTTTCTTCTCCCCCTATTTGATATCAACAAAAAGGCTTAGACAAGAAATATCAAAACAAAGAATTTTGTGGCTCCTTTATTCTCATCTCCCCCTATTCGATATTACCAATAATTTATTTCCCCTTTTTGATACCGACATATAGCAAGCATGCTTTGAGCACATTAGGGATCATTCATTTTACACATGTTAAGTCATAGTACATGATAGCTAAGATCATTAAGAAACTATTGTAAGAATATCCAATGCACCACATGTCACAATAGCTACCATTTAATGAAGCAAGCAAATTTTCTCATAAAAGATAATCATATTGGTTCAATGCATATATCAATAACTCATCATTGAAAGAAAGAAATGATATGAAAGTAAAGAATGGTTACCTTCCTTTTTTTTAATAAAGAAACACAAGAGATAAGAAGGATCTTCATTGACATATCAATATAGTATCAAGAATTACTTCATGTCAAAGAAAAGATATGATTAAAGATATACAAAGAATTTAGATCTAACTCCCCCTAAAACTATGCACATCATCAAAATATAAAATGCATGATTAATCATGTAGTTAAGCACATTTATAAGGCATAAATATTTAAAGAATATTAAGCTCCACATTAGTGAAATGAAACTTAAGTGAAGAATGTGTACTACTATCATGTAAGAAATTTTTCAAAGGTAGACTAAGACCAAATATACGTTTCTAGCAATCCACCAAGCAAAAATCCTTTTGAATTTTCTCCCCCTTTCAAATATAAACATTCAAAAGATACACAATTTTGAACCAAAAGACTCAAGGGAATAAGAAGTTGAAATTCAATTAGGAAATTTGTCATGTTAAACATACATCTAAATAAGGAGATATCATTTAATAGCATCAACAAGCATATAAAAATCCTAAGCATATGACATCAGAGGTTTTAGGGATTGAGATACTTATTGAATTCCATAGTGTGAGATGCTCCTTATTTGACATCATCCTTTGTGCTTGAACTTTCTTCTTTTGAACTTCTAATTCATTTGTAGCACATGAAGAAAGTCATATTTTCTCCTTAATTCTTCTTATGTCCTAGTTTTCTTGTACATGGGAATTGATGACTATCTTTGAGATGCACTTGAGAAGCAAAGCTAACTTTAAAGTTCTTCAAATCAACGATTAGCATAAAGTATAAAGTAAATCACATTTACAAGCATAACTTTGGTTGATATAGAATATAACAATGTCAACCATAGGCTATATCATTAGATTTTGACCGAGAAGTATATTAACACTTGAATATTAAGCATACTATAGGCATTGTTAGAGGAATATTTAAGATTAGTGAAAAGAATTGCATTATCATCATCAAAACATTGATAAGCATTTTTTTTGAAGAAAAATAATCATGTTAGGCATGTTATATCAAGTAAACAAATTATGTCACATGCTAATTAAAAGATAGTGTTCCATTTCATAAGCCAAGATCAATTTAAGTAAAACATGAATCATTTCAAGATATTCTCCAACATATTGAATATTGAAGATCTAATGTAAAGTTTCAAAATAATCATGTCTCTCTCCTTTTTTTTTTAAGGTATGCACACACAAATATATTAAGCACAAAATATGCACATCAAGTCATGTTATTTCAAACAACATTCTTATTTATCTAGCATGATAAAAGGATGGGCATTTGAAGGCACATTGCTAATGAAGCACAAACCAAGGATAAATGAAGATGTCAAGCTAGTTTCAAAAGATTCAAAAATAATTAAGCAAATCACATATAAAGGATAGTAAGGGATATGAATTGATATTACAAAAATATAATTCTTCAATGTATAAGTCACTCCAACTTCCTTCTCCGTAACCTTTTTGAGAACTTGATAATTTGGAGTAAGTTTCAATGTCATACACTCACTTCACTTTCTTACTCAACTTGAATCCTTTAAAGATTTGATAACCTCAAGTCAAATTGGTGTTTAATTTCAATTTGTATGCTCACTTGAGGTAAGTTTCACCCTGCAATCCAATCCAAAGAACTTTGGGTATCCTTTAAGTTTGGATCCCTGATGGTTAGTCATTGATCACCAATTTATCATGCTTCAATAAAGACCAATGTCATGATGAGAAAATTAAGCATAATAAATTAAGGAGGAGTATGTTGAGTAAGAAATAGAAATGAGGCAAGTAGTGAGAATTTGTGAATAAAAACTGGACCTTTTATATGCGCAAGTACATCCATATTCGAAAAGGTATTCGAATATTGGATGGAATATTCGAATATGTATTCGAATATTCATGCAAAAAATGTTGAATGCAATCAGCCACTATAAATGTAAAGGTATATTCGAATATAGATAAAGTGATATTCGAATATTTGACTTTAATATTCGAATATCTATTCGAATATAAAGATGCTGAAAGAGCATATTCGAATATCTATTCGAATACATGAATTCTGATATTCAAAGAGATATTTTTAAAATATTTAAAATTATGATGTATTCGAATATAGAACCACAGAAGGGTCATATTCGAATATCTATTCAAATATTGAAGGAAAAACAATAGTATTTGTTATAAGATAGAGATCCTCATGTTTGTTTGCTTTGATTTTACCAATGAGACCTTAGCCTTGTTAAGAAAGGGAACACTTCTTCTCACTCATTGCTTCTTTTGTTGAGTTTTGAACTTTTGAAGTTCTCCATTATGGATTTGAGAAGATTTGGTTGGAATCTCTTCCTTTCTTTGGCATAAACTCTTACCGTCAAGGCTTGAAAGAATTCTCCTTGATGATCTCCCATTGGCTAGACCGATTTGTCCTTCTTTTTGAGAAATTTTCTACATAGAAGAATTAATAGGAGGACATCTCGATACCCATTTCATCTTGGGTCCTTGGGGGTTAGAATTAGAGACTTTAATATTTTTAGGAACCCATACCAATTTATTTCTCTTACAAGGTTTTCTTCTATATTTACACAAATGAGAAATATATCCTAAACATCCACAATAATTGCAAACAATAGATTCAGAAGATGTTTTTGTCTTTTGCGAATTATTGCTCAAAATCTCGGCTTTATCACAATCCAAAACTTTTCTTTGCTTTTCATGGAAACACTCATTGTTTTCCTTTTCCTTTTCAACTATGTACTTTGTGCAAGCATAATAATTTGATTTAGGGAGTTGAATAGATACTTCATCAATGAGAGATTCAAGATCAATGCATGTTTCATAAATAGACGAGGTTTCACATTTCAAGCATATTTCCTCTTCATGAAAATAAGCATTCTTCAATGATTGAATTTGATTTTCAATGAAAGAAATATTTTGCAAACAAGCCAAACTTTTCTCTTTTGAGTTGAACAAGTCATCACACAATTCATCAAAAGCACATTGTAACTCATCAAAGAAATGACTATATGTAAGTTTAGCATTATTTACCTCAAAGTCCTTTTGAGCCATTGTGGTGCTTGTTTTAATTTGTTGCAAGATTTTCTCTTCCTTGAAATTATTTTGCTCCTCAATCATTTCCATGAAAGCATCAAGACTATGCTCCTCATCATTTTGCTTTTTCTCATCCTCAAATTGAATTTCACCACCATCAAGAGGCATTGAACTCATTTCACAAACTTGAACATCTTTTTAGGGACTATACGCTTCCTTTAATGAATTTTGCTCTTCACTTTCTACTTTATGCACAAACTTATTATTAGGAAGATAAATGGCATTAAGAGCATCCCAAATATCCTTAGCACAAGAGAAATTTTTAATTATATCATAAACATCATCATTCAAGTTATTTCTCAACATTTGCATTGCTCTAATATTCAAGGAAAAACAATTTTTTTCATAAGAATTCATAGATTGCTTTGGTTTACAAGAAAATCCATCAAGTATAATATCCCACAAATCAAAATCAATGGATTGAATATAACACTCCATTAAAGTTTTCCAATAAAGAAAATGTACACCATCAAAGAATGGTGGTTTATCAATTTCTAAACCTTCCATTTTCAAATATATCCCAATGGTTGCTCAAAACAAGTATCTTTCACTCTAAGTGTAACACTCTTAATTTTGCTAATTAATTACTAAATAGGAAATTATCCTGCTAGAAAAATATTTCGATTCCGATTATATGATTAGAAAATATTGGAGAACGATATATTTTAATTCTAGAATTTTTGGATCTGAGGCAAGGAAGCATGACTGTCAGTGAGTACGCTGTAAAATTTGAGGAACTCGCACGGTACTTCCCGTACTATGAAACCCTACCTGACGAACGCCAGAAATGCGTGAAATTTGAAAATGGACTAAGGCCTGAAATAGCTATGGTCTTTGCACCAATGGAGATTCGGAATTACGCAACACTGGTTGATAAGTGCAAAATTTACGAGGACAAGGCGAAACTCGCTCAACCGAAGAATGTAGGTCCCCAAAAGAATGACAAAAAGGGAATCTACAACAAGAAGAAGCCATATTCGCGTCCTTCAAATTATTCCAAACAATTCGGCAGAAACTACAATTCTGGAAACTCATCTGGAGGAACACCCAAAAACGGGAATGGGAATCAACTGAGGTGTGGAAAATGTGGAAAAGGACACCTGACCACGGATTGCAAGGACAAAACCTTCACTTGTTTTCGATGCGGAAAACCCGGACACATCAGTAGGGACTGCAACGAGGTGAAAAAGAAGCAAGGTGGTTCTTCCAACCCTCAAGCGAATTGTTTGAAAACGAGGGGGAGAGTCTACACACTGAATGGAGCAGAAGTAGCACAACAAGAAGACCTAATCCAGGGTAAGTGCCTTATAAAAGGAACTCTCTTAACTGTATTGTTCGATTCAGGCGCTACTCATTCATTCATATCACATGATTGTGTGCGGAAACTAGGATTACCTGTTTCATCCTTAAGTTATGACTTAATAGTTTCTACACCCACAGATACCCCTGTTCTTGTAGACTTAATTTGTCTGCCTCTTACGCAGTTAGATGTGATACTAGGAATGGACTGGTTGTCTTCCAATCATGTCCTTTTGAATTGTTTTGATAAAATTGTAGTTTTTGGAAACCCATCTGAGTTATTCCCAGTTTCCACTCAATTCAAATTTTTGGATGATGTTAAGACCTTATTTTGATTCTTGAAACATTATTGCTCTATTCTGTCTGGTGAGTTCATGCTACTGGAGTTACTTTGTGCGTATCATTAAAGCTATTATTCTGTTTACATGCGTACGAAAATTTGTATGATGATAGATCTGTGTGTTAGCTTTCCAGATTGGTATCATTTGTAATTTTTGATCTTGTGCTTGATTTTATATGGATTTTTGAGTGACGCAAGGTTATTTCTGGAACAGTCAGAACGTTTTGGTTTTTCTGCACCATTTGGGAAACAGATTTAACTTAGGAAAATTTTTATGAAAAACTAGACTCAAAGTGGATCATTTCTGGGTTGGTTTCATAAATTTTTAGTAACTGAGTGATTTTATAAAAATCGTTGAAGATGAAGATCCTGTTACTGTAGTTTTCTGTTTTGCTGGAAAAAGTTGCAACTTTGAGAAAATACTTCGCACTGTATTACTACTCAAAAATTCTTGAAAAATTTATATGTTGTGTGTTAATATATCTACTATTCATATCAAAAATTCATATTTTTCTGGGTACGTATGAATTTATTATACTTTTTAGACTAGCTACTGCCAGATCCTGTACAGTTTGAAAGAAGGATTTTTCTGGCCATCTTAAGTATTTTTAGAAATTCTGGAAAAATTCTATTTTGACCCTAACACTGTGAAGTAACTGTATAAATTAATTGGGGACCAAATAAAATCGTTTAATATTTATTTTACCCCTTTTAAAGAAAGGACAGCATGCTAAAGAGTCACTGAAACAAAGGAAAAACCACTTTTCCTTCAACTTTTGAATATTCGAAATTTATGAGCTTTTTAATACCAAATAAATCATTTTTAAGATGTTAATGATGTTTTCAAGGCTAAATGATTGTTTTGGACTTATTTATAAATTCCTGTAATTTTTGGATATGGTTTAAATGATAATATGTCTAGAAGGACTAAAGTAAATTTCAAACAATGGTGTTAATAGTAGAAGTTAATAAAGACCTAAGTGCCAAAAGATGAATATAGAAAATGTGAAAATTGAATATATGACTTTTAAAGGTGTATTCTCCCTATTAGGAGTATTATATGAATACCATGATAATTGCTTTGTTTCTGAGAATTAAACTGAAATCTGTGGTAAAGGATTTGACAAGGTGGTGTGATTAGTAATCTTTCTTGCAAAATGATGTTTGAGCCTAGTTGTATGGATGGGATGTGAACCTGGTTGAATCCTTGTGATAAACTATGCTTAAAAGTACTAAAACACCTTGAGATTGTATGTTTTGAAAATAGTATTTTCGAAAACTTCTATTATGGAGGAATAAAAGGTAAAAGTGGTGTGTTGGCACAATAACGTTATACTCTAGGGAGTGGGTTTTGGCCTTTGGGGGCTTTAACCAGAGTGTGAGATGCCTAGGGGACTCGGTGGTAGCTCCCCGTTGTCGGGCTACTCACTGAAAAAGCTCGGTTACCTCGACACGTCTCTAAGTATATTCTGCATCGGTGGAGAGTACTGAGGTACATGGACTTGTACGAACGAAGTATGACTCCCGGTCACCTCCTTAATAGAAAGAGTCGCTAGCGATGATGTTGTTTTTTGTTTTTTTTTCTGGAGTCTAATGCATTATGGTATCCTTGAATGTGCATGTTGTGTGATGTTACGAGTGAGAATTTCAATTGTAAGCTATTATAGATTTTCTGTTTAAAAATCTAAATATCCTGACCCTACTTCTACCAAACTTTGTTGTATCTCACTCCTCTGTTTTGTGTTGTATTTATCTGTCTATGTATATATCTATTACTTGATACAATAGATGGCGGCTCGAGAGACGCTCTTGGAAATCAACTGTCCGATTGAATTTGGCTACTGGGAGCATGATGTATCTCGTGGGACGTCCACTTTTGTAGGAGAAGTATCCTTCTGGATATCTCATCCGTCACTACTGATGCTCCGGTCCACTTACATTGGAGCGACTTTGACGTTGGTTATTCAGACACCCCCTGGTCTTATGCCTGTACCCGCAGCGTTTCGACCCGCTTCTCATCCTTCTTATTTCACTCCGTCTCTTGTGGAGCAGTACTCTGGTGGCCAGGGTTGGTTCTTCAACTCGCCTAGGGAGAGCTCTCCTGAGAGTGATCCGAGTGAAGATACTGGGATGGAGAGTGCAGCGTCCTTTGTTTAGTTATATTTTCGTTAAGACATTTTGGATGGCTGTAATATTTGATCAGTGCATTTCCTATGTGCGACATCTTCTACTCTTCGAGTGGTAGAGTATTTTTTTGTCATGTCTAGGATTCCCGGTAATTTATGTTTTGTTATCTGACTAATTAATATATCTATGTTATATTAGCTTATCGTATGTGTGTTCGTTACCAAATCTAAACTTTCATTCGACTAGGTCTCATTACCGTTTCGAATATACAACTATTAAGTTTCGAAAAATATTACTCGAAATTTAACCTCTCGATACGAGTATGATGAATTAGCCTTAATAACTTTAATTGAATAGCTCACTCCGCTTAGTATAAATTGGGGCGTTACACTAAGCGGTTAAGCTTTTACCAGAGCACGATGCTCTGATACCAATTGTTGGATCGAGCTCTTACCACTAGGCCAAAAGCTATAGCTGATAATCAGGGCGCAACTCTTTCTACTTAAGAGCGTAGCAGCCCAAGCGCCATGATTCGATAGTGACTTGGCCCACCTAGCCTCAGCCATGGGACAATTGATGCAACCCGCAACAATCTCCCCCTCAACAATTGCCCCGCTGGGTATCGAACTCATGACCTTGGCTCTAATACCACTTGTTGGTCATGGCAACCATCACCCAAGAGGGGGGGTGAATTGGGTGATTTAAAACTTTAAAAAACTTTTAAGAAATTTAAACAATTTTATGCAATTAACAATTATAAGCAGCAGAACAAGTTTATAAAGAATTCACTTTGCACAACCAATTCAAATATAATGAGGTTATGAGGAATTAGAGTATGAAGCAAGATGAGCAATAAAAATATAGAGCAACAAATATGAAAGTTTAAAGATTAGGGAAGAGAGAATCAAACATAGAGATTTATACTGGTTCGGTCACTAAACCTCCTTGTGACCTACGTTCAGTCTTCAAAACGGCACCGCGAAAATACTTGTATTCAATCTTCAACAAGATTACAAACTAAGAGCACTCCCCACCATTGGATACCCCACTAATGTGCAAGAGCCTCAACTAGGGATACCTCACCCTAAAACAACCTTGAAGGATACCTCACCTTCAAACAACTAGAAGGATACCTCACCTTCAATACTCTTTTTAAAAATAAGCTCACCACAATGAAACTCTCAAAAGAGTAAATGATACAACTTGAAGCACAAAGATTTGAGCAAGCCTTTAGCAAGATAGAGCAATTTTGAATATCAAAACTTTTTGAATGATGAGAATGATTCAAGATGAAAGACCAAGATTAAAGCATTTGATTCGTTAGAAGAAGCTTAGAAATGAGATAATATGATTCTAGTGTGATACTAGAGTGGAAAACCTTGCTTCTTATATTAGAATGGCACCATTGAAATCTAGTCGTTACTAGCCCTCCATTGAAATCTAGTCGTTACTAGCTGTTTTTAACTCTGCACCGTCCATATTCGAATATATATTCGAATATATATTCGAATATAGAATCCCATATTCGAATATGTATTCGAATATGACACTCTTGGAAGCATATTTTTCACATTTTCAAAGCTATATTCGAATATATATTCGAATATCAAAACCCATATTCGAATATGTATTCGAATATGCACTTAAATATTCGAATATGTATTCGGATATGAAGTTTCTGTCGACAATCGCTAACTTTGAAAAATCCTAACTCCTTCATTTTTGTCCGTTTCAAGCGAATGACCAGTTGTTCGAAAGCTCTTTGAGTCTAATTTCATATAAAACAAGTTTTAGATCGAAAATGAAAGTAGTTTTAAAGATATGATCAAAATAGTGAACAAAGGTCATTTTCCAAAACCTAAAAACAAAGGCTGAATTCAAAAGTTCATAACTTCTTTATTTGTGATCCATTTAGAGCTTTAGACCAGTCATTAGAAAGCTTATTGAGTCTATTTTCAAATGAAATAAGGTTTAGCTCAATATTTAAGATAAACATAATGATATGATCATAACGGTAAACATATATTAGCTTCCATATAAGACTATTGTTGAAAAGATATTTGTTTATGCTTATTAACAAATTCAAACCAAATATTTTAGTACTTTTAAACATAAACTCAATTTTCAAATCCTTTTCTAATTGAAAAACAATTTTCTCATGATAAAACACTTGTAACCAATTTCTTTGAAAAACACATTTTGAAGGCTATGGTTTAAAATGATGCTATGAATGCAAGGTGAATGACAAGCTCTATCAAGTAATGACTTCTCAAATTTACACTTACATAGCCTATAAAAGAAATATACCAAACTAAGTCCTTAGGCTTCTTGATGCAATCCAAGCTTGTTAGTTTCTCTTTCATAGTATCATAAGCGCTTGGTCATCATTGTCATTCTCCTTCTTGAGTTGAGCACAATTGATTTTTCCATTTTTCTTGATCATTGCTTACTCTTAATACTTGGACTATCTAAAAGATATTTCTCACTTAAAAATCATAGTTAGTCCAAACATCCAAACTTAATATCAAATATGCTTGATTTATAAATATATAACTCTAGTTAGTCTATCAAGCATTGATGTACACATTGCATGATTATCAACTTGTATATCACAACATAGAACATATAATCATGCACTCCATTAACTCCAGTCATCAATGACTCGGAACCGTTCAACCATCTCCCAGTCAATGAACCGTTGGGGGTGGTTAGAACCACCGCCCTGAGATGAGGAACCTCCTCTTCTTCTTTGGGGGTCTTCCTTCCTCTTCTTCGAAGCACGGTCGGTCTCATGAGCGGGTGCTTTTCCTCGATTCCTGTACATGATTGAAGGAAATTCCAAAATTACTAACTAAACAACCAAACCATCATCATCATGTGTAAGTATACAATGTACATTTGAGTTCTAACAAGGAAGGGACTATTTTCACTAAAAAACCTTATTTAAACTCAAGAACATGACAACTCCAAACTTCATATTTCATATAATTTCTATGGAGAATGTAGTTCAGAATTTTGAAATCTAACATGTTAATAATCAATGAAAATAGTCCACAATTTCAGAACAATTTCAGTAAACAACCTAATATACATGTATTAAAACACCAAAATTTGCTACTCTTCATGTTACAAACCTTCTAGATCAGAAAATCATCATAAATGGGTATGAAGAAACATGAAGAAAAAGAAATTAAGCACATTACCTAAACATGTTGACGATGATGATGAACAAAATAAACTTGCCAAACTTGATGAATATGAAGGAATTCTTGTGAGAAGAAGAAAGATTTTTCGTAACAATTGAGAGAAACGATTGCCCGGGACTGAAATCCTTTTTGACCAACTTTTTATCGTGATACAACTTCATTCTTTCTTTGTATATCATTGAAGACTCATAAGCACGGAGTCTCAATTCTTCCAATTCATGAAGTTGTACTTTTCATTTTTCTCCAGCAGTTGTTTGGTCAAAATTAAAGTACTTTAAAGCCAAATATGCCTTATGTTCTAATTCGACCATTAAGTGGCAGGACTTCCCATAGACTAACTGGAAAGGAGTCAATCCTATGGGAGATTTATAAGCTGTCTGATATGCCCACAGAGCATCATCCAATTTGATGGCCTAATCTTTCCTTGAAACACTAACAGTCTTTTCCTGAATTCGCTTAATTTCTCTATTCGAGACTTCAGCTTGACCATTAATTTGGGGATGGTATGGACTACTAATTTGATGTCTCACCCCCATAATGTTCCAAGACCCTTTTTAATTGGGAGTTGCAAAAGTGCGAACCCCCATCACTGATGAGTACTCTCGGGGAACCAAACCTTGAGAATATGTTCTTTTTCAAGAATGTCACTACCGTCTTTGCATCAGCTCTTGCACAGGGAATTGCTTCTACCCATTTTGAAACATAGTCCACTCCCACCAATATATATTCATTGGTGAAAGAGGGTGGAAATGGACCAATGAAATTAATTCCCCAACAATCAAAAACCTTTACCTCATCCATAACTGTCAGAGGCAACTCATTCCTCCTTGTCACTCCTTCGGGTCTTTGGCACTTATCACACTGCTTCACATAGATGTGAGCATCTTTAAAGATTGTTGGCCAATAGAAACTGGACTGCAATACTTTGACTGTAGTGCGTTCAACGTTAAAGTGTCCCCCATAGGTTGAATTGTGACAATGCCACAATATGCTTTTAGATTCCTCACGGGAAACACACCATCTCAGAAGACCATCTCCTCCAATTTTAAATAATTAAGGATCATCCCAAATGAAGTAAGAAGAATATTTTAAAAACTTCTTCTTTTGTTGCCAAGAAAACTCATCCAGAATAATTCCTGCTGCTTTAAAATTTGCCATATCAGCAAACCATGGCCTTTCTTGAATTAACAGCAAACGTTCATCCGGGAATTCCTCGACAATTTCTTCTTCTTCACTAGTCCCCTCTGTGTTATGAAGTCGGGAAAGATGATCAGCCACAAAATTTTCACATCCCTTCTTATCCTTGATGACTAGATTGAGTTCCTGAAGCAATAGAATCCAACGAAGCAATCTTGGCTTCGACTCTTTCTTAGTCACAAAGTATTTTATAGCCGCATGGTCAGTATAGACAATCATTCTATACCCTATAAGATAAGACATAAATTTTTCCAACCCATATACAATCGCTAGTAATTCTTTTTCTGTAGTTGCATAGTTCACCTGTGCATCATTAAGTACCTTACTAGCGTAATGTATTAGGTGATAAATTCTGTCTTTTCTTTGGCCTAATACAGCTCTAACAGCATAGTCACTCGCATCACAGTTAAGCTCAAAGTCCAACGACCAATTTGGAGCAACTATGATTGGGGCCATAATCAGTTTTTCCTTAAGTCTCTCAAATGCCTCCAAGCAATTAACATCAAAATTGAAATTCACATATTTAACCAAAAGATTAATCCGTATTTCTTTAACATTCACGGGTGGTGGATGTTTTTCAATGACTTCCAATTTTGCTTTGTCAACCTCGATCCCTCTAGACGAGATCTTATGAACAAGCACCACCCCTTCCTCTACCATGAAATGGCACTTCTCCCAGTTAAGCACTAAATTTGTTTGAACACATCTTCCTAATACAATATTCAGATTGTTCAAACATTCTTCAAAACCTTTCCCAAAGACAGAAAAGTTGTCCATGAAAACCTCGATACATTTCTCAACCAAATCCGAAAAAATGGCGAGCATGCATATCTTTGAAA
Source organism: Cyamopsis tetragonoloba (assembly GCA_037177725.1). Classification (NCBI taxonomy): domain Eukaryota; kingdom Viridiplantae; phylum Streptophyta; class Magnoliopsida; order Fabales; family Fabaceae; genus Cyamopsis; species Cyamopsis tetragonoloba. The sequence goes on along the minus strand of CM074125.1, from coordinate 31,416,282 downwards.
GGTTACTGGCGCATTACACAGTCCAAACGACATATGTTTATAAGCAAAAACTCCTAATGGACATGTGAAAGTTGTCTTTTCCTGATCTTCTGGGTTTACCAAAATTTGGTTGTACCCAGAATATCCATCCAAGAAACAGTAATATGCTTGGCCAGCCAGTCTCTTAAGCATTTGGTCCATAAAAGGCAAGGGAAAATGATCTTTCCTGGTAGCATTATTTAATTTTCTATAATCAATGCACATGCACCACTCGGTCACTATCCTTGTAGGGATTAATTCATTTTTTTCATTTGCAATGACTGTCATCCACCCTTTCTTCGGGACCACTTTGAACTGGACTTACCCACTCGCTATCGAAGATGGGATAAATCTTACCAGCTTCAAGTAACTTAAGGACTTCTTTCCTCACTACCTCTTTCATTGTTGGGTTTAATCGCTTTTGAGGCTGGGCATCATGTTTAAAATCCTCTTCCATATGTATTTTGTGCATACAGAAAGTAGGACTTATTCCTTTAAGATCTGTCAATGCCCATCCTATCGCCCCTTCATTGGCTCTTAAAACCTCTAAGAGTCGTGCCTCTTGTTCCGAAGATAGTGAACTTTTAATGATAACTGGTTTGCCTCCCCCTTCATCTAAAAATGGATATTTTAGATGAGACAGAAACACTTTCAATTCCAACTTTTTTTTGACTTTTCCTCTTTTGGTAAGTCTTCCGGGACAAATGTTTTCATGGGGTCCTCTTTCAGAGTATCTAGGTCCCTCAAACATTTTTCAATCTCGACTTCCTCCAACTCATACAACTTCGCATGAGACTGCACTAAGGCTTTTTCTAAAGAGCTAGCACTGTACATTTCCTACTTCCCTAATAAAAATGCCTCCTCCATGACATCCACCCTAAAGGCTGACTGTTTTTCCTTTGGGTGTTTCATGGCCTCCAACACATCAAATTTTACCTCATCATCCTCAACTCGTACCTTGAGTTGTCCATTATCCACATCAATGATGACTCTTGCCATTTTCATGAAAGGTCACCCCAAAATTAAAGGCACCTCCAAATCTTCCCCAATATCCATGATGACAAAGTCAACCGGAAAAACAAATTTATCAACTTTTACAAGAAAATCCTTCGCTACTCCATAAGGAAATTTTAATGATCTATCTTCCAGTTGGAGGGTCATTCTAGTGGGTTTCACTTCCAGATCACCAATCTGTTTTAACATGGATAACGACATGAGGTTTATACTTGAACAAAGATCCAATAATGCCTTCCCCACAGGAAAAGCACCAATTGTAACAGGGATAGAAAAACTACCCAGATCTTTGGTCTTGTGAGGCAAGGATTTTTGAATTATGGCACTACAACCCGGCTTCTAGTTCCACAGTTTCATCTTTAAACTTTCTCTTTTTCGTCAACAAGTCCTTCATGAACTTGGCATATGTGGGCATTTCCTCCATAGCTTCCATAAATGGTACATTTATTTGAAGCCGTTTGAAAATGTCTAGAAACCTAGCATATTGCCTCTCCTTTGTTTTCTTTGATTCATGAACAGGATAAGGAACCTCCTTCACCTGAGGTACTCCATCCATCTTCTCCTTATCCTCATTCTTCTTTTTGATTTTTTGATTTTTTTCTTTTTCCATATTTACATTATTTTTCTCCTCACTTCTTCAACTTTCACTTTCCTTCTCTACCTCCTCCATGGCTACCTTTTAAAAACTTTCTTCCACCTCCTCGGGTTCATTCAAATGATCCCCTATTCCTTTACCAATCTCCTTACCACTCCTTGTGACAATGGACTTGCATTGTTCTCTAGGGTTCGTGGTGGTATTAGCGGAGAATGGAGTAGCGGTAATCTCTGCTAGTTGCTTAGAGATTTGACCCACTTGTGTCTCAAGATTTCGGATAGACGCCTCAGTGTTTTTCTGGAAAGCTTCATTACTTTGGTGATTATCCAATGAAGCTTGGATAAATTTATCCAAGGTGTCTTCCAATTTGATGGTCCTCTCTACCAATGGAACAAATGGTGGCCTATTAGATGAATTCGTTGAATTTTTCCAATTCATCTGACTCGGTTCTTGAGGATTCCTCCACCCTTGCATTCCCGCATTGGAAACATTTGATTTAAAGGGTGAAGAAACGAAATTTCCTCTTGACTGATTATTTACAAAATTCAACTCCTCATCTATTTGGCTAGAAGCATTCGGACATTGAGTGTAAGAATGAGCTTCACCACACAATTCACATGCTCCTATTTGAGCTTGTTGGTTCAGTACTTGAACTTGTTGTGACTTTGGCACCAATTGAGTAATAGCTTGACTCAAGAGCTCAATTTTCTGAGTCATAAGCTTATTCTGTGCCAAAATAGAATCAGAATAATTTAATTCCAGGAAACCCTTGGGCTTTGAGACTTGACTTCTGGGCTGATGCCCAGCTCTATCACTTGCTGCCATAGAAGTGATGATTTCCATTGCAGTAGGTACATCAATGGTTTTCAGTGACCGTCCAGTAGTTGCAGTAAGATGGATTGTCCATTGATGGTTCAATCCTGCACAAAATATATTAAGCTTCGCAACATCAGTCAACCCATGATTTGGGAAATTTTGCAACAACCTTTGGTACCTTTCCCAAGACTCGTGAAATGCTTCATCTTCCCCTGCTTAAAAGCAGATATTTCAGATTGCACTTGGATCATTTTAGAAGGAGGAAAGAACCTTGTTAAAAAGGCCTCTTCAACCACACTCCATGTGTTCAAACTTTGACTCGGAAGAGTCTTGAACCATTCCTTAGCATCTCCAATAATTGCTAAATGAAATAATTGCATATAGGCATCCTCAACACTTGCTTCATCCAAGCCTATAGTAGCTACAAGATCATAAAAGGTTTCCAAGAAATTATGCGGATCCTCATGATCTTTCCCCGTAAACTGATTAGTCAGAATGAGATTATACCAATATGGCTTAATCTCCGTTTGTTGAGCAGTGGGGGACAAGACAATAGCGGACCGATTCTTTATACCTTGAGGAATCACAGAGTCACAAAGGACTATAACCCTCACCGGATTAGGAACTTCCGCAACCATATTAAAAGTAGCAAAATGTGAAGTATGAACAGAAAACTTTGAGGAACTCTCTCCCTCTTTTTGTTCACGGTATTTTATTGCAGACTTTCGTCTAGCAAATGCCTCGATTTCGTCAATATATACTAACTTTTCTCTTTGGCTTTTGTTGCGAGTAAGCATACAATAATACTGGAACAATAGTGAGAGTTAGGTACAAATATACAAAAACTTACAAAAAGAATGACTATTAACTATTTTTACAAATCAACTCAAAACGTAAAAGAAATAAATAACCATGCTCCCTGGCAACGGCGCCAGAAATTTGTTAACCTTTTAAGGGAGCTGGAAAGGATTAACTCGTTTCAGTATAGTGACTATACATGTATCGTCCTCAGGGAGCACTGAATTTATCCGATTAAGAGTTAAGTTGATAGAATGTTCAAAAACATAAAAAGTTGTGAATGGAAAAAAAAATAAACACTTGGTAAAAAGATAAACAAATAAGATAATGATTCACCTGGGATTGAGTTTCATTACTTAACCTTGTTTCTTTCAATAGAAGTTAAATATTATAAGAAAAGATGCATACTCAATGTCACAAGTACAAATATCTTTGTCACTTGATTATAAGATACTAGTTTCTAGAGCCCAATCACTTGGCACTTTAGGAACTAAGTCTTGCATTAAGCAGAGTATTTTTGCAATCATAAGCACTTCCATCCATCTCTAGACTAGAAGATTTTATGAGAGTTTTTCTCCAAATCCATTTATAAACCAGTTTCTCAATTGCGCAATTAAACTAACACATGGAAAAGGTGATCAAGCTTAAACCAAGTAAAGAAGAACAGAAGAAGAACTCCAATTCATATATAACATAAAATTAACAATTGAAAGAAACAAGAGACGAAGTAATTACATTCAAACCCGGTGGAAATCTTAGCCTAGCAAGGCCATGAACTTCGAGAACTAAACCTAAGAGTATTAGAACTCTGACTAAAGCACTATACTTTGTAGTTTATTTCTTTACAATCCAATATATCCTCTCCTAACTCAGAAGAGCTATATTTATAGGTGTTGTGGGCAGGGGTCTGACGCTTGAGCGCCCTCCTGGCGCTTGAGCACTGGCCTTACACGTGCTGGTTAATGAGCTTAAATGCATGGTTAATGCGTCTGGCGCTCGAGCCCTGGTGTGGCGCTCGAGGGCCAGGCTCATAACTTTGGCAGAAAGGATCAATGCTCAACGTATACTAGCGCTCGAGCCTTGCTGTGGCGCTCGAGCGCCAGGCTCATAACTCTGGCAGTAGGAATCCTATGTTCCTCAGCTTCCAGAACTCGAGCCTTGGTGTGGCGCTCGAGCGCTGGTCTCTTATGTGTCCCAGCATCTTGACTTTCTTATTTTTGCCTCCAAAACACCTAAAAATACATTTCTAAAGTTAGAGAATATATTATTTCTACTTATTTACTCTTAAACTCACAAAGTAAGGAATAGAGGTGAAACTTTGCATAGAAATATGTTATTTCTTGAGAAGATAAGTGCAAATCCTTTATAATATAAACACACTAATTTTCACTTATCAATGGGTTGAGAGGAGGGTGAAATATGCATGAGAAAGGAGAGCCCTAGTTGTTAGAACGCTGATTTTGAAATAAGCAAACAGCAGGGCGCGCGTTCGCACACCAGAGAGGGCTGTTAGCACGTGCAAACCCAGTGCACAACAAAGGTTGTGAGTGTTCACATAGGCTGCTGGCCCGTTCGCACGAGTGCAGGCAGTTCATACCCAGGGCAATGCGCGTTCTCACATGTATAGAGAGTTGTTCGCACGCGTTTAAGCAATTTGCAAAGGAAAAGATGTGCGTTCGCAAAGGTTTGGGAACTGTGTGCACGCATGAAGACATTATGCACTCAAGGAATTTTGTGTTAGCACAAGTCCTTGACCTATTAGCATGCGTTAACGCAGTGTTTAATTAGGAAAAAATTGTTGCGAACAGCTTGGGGAACCTGTTAGCACACCCAAATTGTACCTAGAACTCCTTTTCTCACTTCAACCTAACTTAAATGCAACTCTCATGATTTTAAATTACACATACCAACGATAATGCCCGAGAAAATGATGTTTAAGGATTGGTATTACCTCAAATCTTGAAATTATTGAGTTGAAATGGAATTGATTTACCTCACCAAGGATTGAACTTCACTTGATGTCCTTCTCTTGCATCCTTTTTTTCCCATGTTTTCACATACATTTCACCTTTAAGTTAGCTCTATTATAACCATTTTATTCTATATACATCTTCTTTATTTTTGTTTTGTTTCCTATAAAAAAGAAAAAGAAAATGAAACTACACCTCACATGATACCACACGGCTTGCCTCCCCGAAGCTCTTATTTAACGTCGCTTAGCTTGACAGATAACTCCCTAAGGAGGTTGTTTAAGAGCAAAAGAGACCTTCTCTCTTTCAAATCCTGCACCAAATTGCGGCTTAAGCTGTTCACGTTTCACTTTGAATCCTCTTTTGTCTTGCACATCCTCAATGGTAGTGGCACCATGAGGGAAGACCTGTTTTACTAAGAACGGTCCACTCCATCTTGATTTAAGCTTTCCCGGAAACAACTTCAACCTTGAGTTTAAGAGTAAAACAAGTTGTCCAGGAGCAAATTTAAAGGGATTTATCCTCCTATCATGCAACACTTTTGATTTTTCTTTATAAATGAGGGCATATGCACAATGAGATTAAAAATAGAGAAAAACATAATATGAGTATTAACAATGGAAGTGAATTGTCCAATCTAGCAACCGCCTTGAGACTATCGATATCTAATCAATAACCCCCGGCAACAGGGCCATAAATTTGATAGGCAAATGCCATGGTAGCAATTGCACTAAATCGTTTAAGAGAGAAATAGGATGGGTAGGGATATCGTTTCTATAGGGACTATGCGTTAGAATATCAAATCCCCCAGGAAGTTTCCATTTGGACAATCAAGATGTGATGAGAAATGTATTTCATATCAGAAAATTTAAGACAATTAAAGATGCAGAAAATTTCAATGAGAGAGTTTGTAACAATTTCAGCAGTGCTAGGTCCTTATGTTAAATTCATACTTTCACCCAACTATTGAAATCCAGATTAATCTAATATTAACAATGCAATTGAAGAAGGAAATCCACCAACCATAGGCTAACTCTATTCCTAGTGGTTCAGCCCCCTTTATTCTTTCCCAATTTCCCTAATGTCTTAGGAAAAATTCAAGTAAAACAAGAGTGAGAGGGAATTCTTCAAATTCTAATAACCTATACATCCTATTCCTAGAATCATGCAAATTTATGGCATATAATTTCAATTCCAACACAATCATGCATTTTCCAATACCTTATTTATTCTAAATCAATCCCCAATTTTGATTAAGACAGGAGAAGCATCAACATCCGAGGCAATTACCCAAATTGAATCAATCAAATCAAGAAAAGCATTAATCATAGAGGTAAACACTCAATTGTATTAGAAGAAACCTTCAATTAATCATAGAAAGTCAATACAAGGGTTAAAGCATCAACCTTCCCTAATTTCTTAACCTAAAACCTAGTCAGACATGCTAGGAGAAGAAGAGAAATACATGGTGGAAGAGTTCAAGAATTACCAATTGTGTGTCCACAAACTTGGTTCTCCAAGAATCCCCAAGAAGAAGAGAGAAAATGAGAGAAAAATCCAGAAAATCGCAGCAAGAATCAAACTTTCCGAACTAAAATCTTAGTTTTACAACATATACTTCAGGTAAGGTGTGCGCATAGCCTGGAGGACCTATGCACACACGCAAGTACAACAGGAAAAAAAGGGTAGCATGTGTGCACAGCTTACGGAAGCTGTTAGCCAGCGCAAACTACAAGGCAACCACTCTGTTTTTGTGTCTGAATGCTTTCAAAAGTTGTCCTAACACTTGGAAAAGCTGTCCTAACACCTAAACTACACCTTGCTTCAAAAATTGCATCCATCTTCAAGTCAAAATCTTCCAAGTGATGTTGTTTCCTCGCTAATTCCTTCAATGCAAACAATCCAAAACTAAGGTTAGGAACAACAAAACTAACACAAAACACCAAAAATCTAAGAAACTAGATTCTATTAGTATTGAAGACACTTCTTTGGTTTTATTCAATTCAAGAGGATAAAGTGACACTAAAACACTAAAATACTAACTAAAAGAAGCTAAAATGTCACATGAAACATAGATAAGTGGCAACTTATCCTGCTCCCTCAATAAGAATGACATAGATTCCCGGAGTCTGAGTTTGGCATCCCTCGACATGCTTCGCAATGGAAATGACATCACTGATGCACGTGCGGAATTAATCTCTTGAAATTTCTGTAACAAAAAAGTAATTGCAGAGAACAATTTGATAGTCAGGATTATAGGCAGGATTGCAAAAATTCAGGAATTTTAAGAATTTAAAGATGGTGAAGATAGGTGGAAGGAAGAATCACTCTCTCTTAGTGAAGGCAACACACAAAGGTTGTGGAAAACCTTTGATACAGCCAAGAAGTGTCTTGAATCACTCAAGAACACTAAGAGAATCACTCTCTCACAAGTTTATAAAATAAACTCAGAATTTTTACTCAAAATTCAACTTATAAATTGATTACAAAGAGATCCCTATTTATAGGCTAGGCTAAGTAGAAAAACCCTTACGATGAATTTTTACTACACTTTCAACTAAGAATTTAATTACCACTAACTAGTGCACCACTAACTAGTGCTCCACTCACTTAGAAACTATAAATAAAAATGTCACTAAGTATTATAATGACTTAGGAACACTTAAAATACTAAATAACCACTAAAGATAAACTAAAAGAGACTTCTAAAAATCAGTCTAAAATTCTATACGAAATTACATTAAAATTTAGAAAATGGGTTTTATTTAATAACTCATAAATCCTAAGCTAAATAGCCCAAAAGCAAATTAAACTCCAGCCCATGTTTGCATCTTGGATTATCTGAATAGGACTTTAATTTGTTGTCTTCAAATTGGGCTGAACTTTAAGTTCTCTATGTTTTTTTGGATCATATCATCCTTTACTAGCCAAGTTCTACACATTGGTTGACTTCCTTGCTCAATGTTTTGCTCCTAGCGTCCATTCTATGCTCATTTGCTTGGCTTATTTATTCTTTCAAAGCCTTCAAAACCTATCAAAACAAAACAAGGATCAAAAGCAACAAGATATAGCAAGAAAGATCCCCAAAAACCCTTAATACAACACTTAAGACTCTAAATCTTAAAACACAAGAAATAAGACTTTTTCAACTTGATTTTCATGCTTTTCTTAATAAAAACTCTAATAAAAGGACCAAAATAACTTAAAGAAACATGAATAAGTGGCAACTTATCAATGGGCAAATCATTCTCGGCGACAAACTTGAGGAGTTTGTCGAAGGTCTCGTTATCCGGCTATTCCAGGAAACTGAGACTCTCATCCTCAGTTAGGGTGGGTAGATCCTAATGGGCTTTGTTCCAATAAAGCTGAACATATCCCTAAATGATTCTTCTCTCTAAAATGCATAAATCTCTACTTTGTATACAATCTTGAAGTACACACCTTTCCAGTTCATAAATGACTCCTCATAGCAGGTGAAGACGGGGGGAGAGTGGTTCTTTTATACGGACACCCATTCCATCTTCTTTTCCTCTTTCCGATATGAACTGAAAAAGTATCGAAAGGGACTGGAGGAATATGTCCACTCCTTGGTCCAACAAAAGGTCTTGAAGGCCTCGATGAAGCCCCCATCGTCAGGATACAACTAGGAAGGAGCGGCTTGATGATAGCTCCACACCTCGATTTGAAATGAAGAAAATGGAAATCTAACTCTGATACAATTAAACATGCGATGATAGACCATGATGTATGGAGTCTCCTCCTTCGAGGTCGGGGTGCAAACTTTCTCTTTTGTAGTAACTGTTACCCAAAATAATTTGTTGTCGGGTTGGTATTTGGATTTATTTTTGGATCAAGAGGGTAAATTGAAAGTGTCGGCACCAACCCCGTCAGGGTACCTCAAGGTTCGCCTCGTTTTGGATCAACAAGAAGATGTTCAAGACATCTTCTAACACCCACAAAGAATCTTCTATAAGCTTTATATCAGTCCACGCTTCGGTGACATTTACTAGTGTCGAGGCTAAGGGCCCAGGGACCCGAGCTATTTTCTCCTCATCAGATTCAAACAGGTTGTCGATTACTCGGCAAACCTGACGGCTTGATTTTTCCTGCTGGCTCTCTTTCTTGGTACCACTTGGGCCTATGGGTCGGGGTGGAGACAATTTTACAACAAAAGACGAAGATGAAACATGAGATTCAGAGAGGAAAAATTCATTTTAAAGGCTTTAACATAGATCATACTCCGAGTCTAAGGAATACGATAAAGAAAAGGGGGAACCGGGGTAAGATTCCTCACTATTGACACCTGAAGCATTCTAGATCTCAGGTACATTTTCGATAGCAACACTCTCTTATAAATTTCCGATATCTGGGAAATGATTCGCTTTAGATTCCATGTCATAGACTATGTTTTTGACATCGATACCCTCAAGATGCTTAGAATCACCAAAGCGTATGAAGTGGTAGTAGGTAGGATACGTCTCAGGTGGAGGCCTCTTTGAAAAAATTCTAAGTATCACAAGACGTGTGTGGGTGAACTAAATGATAAAGGAGTTTGTGATTCATGACATAAATAGTAGCAGGATGCGATAGAAGATTCAGAAGTCCAATTATGCCCACAAGGCCCATTAGGATGCACGAAACCCTTGAAATGACATTATAAATACAACATTAATGCATCATGCATATGTACATATTACTAGTTAAACTACATACAAACCCTAACCTACAACTTATTGATCTTTTGTGTCTTTGCAGGAACACCCCCACCTTTGTGGGTCAAATTTTCTTAGAGTGTCCTCAGCCTGCGGTGCTTTGGCCTCTCGTGATTGTCAGGTATGCATCAAGATAAAATACAATAAAGACCATTCTAGAATATTCCTCACACTGAATAGTAACAGAAGAAGATTAAGTCATCAAAATACCAGAGATAACTACAAAGAAATATCATCCAATTTGATCAAGTTTTGACATCCAACTGTTAGATTCAAAGATAAAACTAGTCGAGACTTTATTCAAGCAATCCTTAAATGTAAATTCAAAGTGTTTTGACAAATGGAGATCTCAGACTAGTGATATAACATATTGCAACATACATTCAAACCATGTTCTAAAACAAATCTGAATTAAGAAAAATGTGCGTCAAAAGACCAATCTCTCCTCCAAGGTATGGGTTTGTTCTGTGATGGATTGGAAATTAATGTGTATTTTTAAGAATATATAAATGATGCAAATACCATGATTTTTTACTATAATCTCAAATCATAAGATCAAAGCAACATGTATGAACTCTGATTCGTGGTAGACTATAGGTAACTAAAATTACAACTTAAATTACCGTTTTAATCCTAAAGTTCGGACTGCCACCAAGCCAACACATGGATCTTTGATAAAGATATGCTAACTATTAAACATATATATGTATTATTCTGTTTGTAAATATATAAATTGATGTATGAACGATTTTTAATTTCAATGCTATAATTTTTTTCTGTGTAATTCAATACTATAACTAAAAGTATAATAACTAATTTAGTTTATTAGTTACTATATATAGATATTGTTATAAAACTAGCAAAAAAAGTACAAGAGAACAAAGTAGAGAGAATGGAAAAATAGAGAGAATGACAGAATTTTATTATAGTGTGTTCATCACCATTACAAACATGTCCTATTTATAGGCGCAAGTCATTGTAGCCTATGGTATAAAGAGTAGTTACAATGGTAATAAAAAGATGAGTTACAAAACTCATAGGATTTCTTAAGAAGCTGGACATCCATATTTCTATATTACTCATAGCACTCCCCCTTCGATGTCCATTATTTAAGAATGTGCCTCGTTAAAACCGTACTAAGGAAAACCCAATGGGATAAAACTATACTGAAGGAAAAAGAGTACATATTACGCATGAGATGTTGTCTCATGAAAAACCTGGTTAGGAAAATCCAATGGAACAAAACCATGACTAAGGGAAAAAGAGTACAACGTGTATCAACACTCCCCCTCATAACAATATCTATAAAAAGATGTTGAGCTGAACAAACTCCATTTGTGATAAGGTCTTGATCTACTATTACAAGTAGTATTAGACCCGAACATGGTGAAGTGGTTGTTTTCATCCCTTAGCTTTAGAAGCTAGATAATTGCTGGAATAAATACTTCTACTTCTAACTCATAGAGATTTTGATTTGAATAACCTCAACAGGAAAAAAAGCCTAGCCATCATAAATATTCATACAGCCCATGAATTTTCAAGATAGTTGCCTTGTTAAAAACCTTTCTAGGTAAAACCCTTTGGGATAAAACCTAGACGAAGGCAAAAAGAGTGCAACAGTTGCTCCAAAGCCTTTGTTAGTAAAACCTCTTAGGAAAAATCTACACAAAGGAAAAAGAAGCAAAAAAATATATTTCATCTTCAATGACTTAGCATTTCTAATAGTATGAGTTATAAACTCGTCGAATATAGACCTCTTCAAGAGGTAATTCCTCAATATCACTTTTTAAAACAATATGTGCTAAGTCAACAAGGTGAGGACATCATAGATGATAGTTATATAAAATAATCCTTTATAATATAGGATCGATGTGGAGTATGTTATACAAAGTCACATGTTAGTTCAAGACCATTTCATTACTCTTTAAACTCAAACTCTTGGTCAAGCTGCCATCATTGCAATCAAGAATAATATCAATTCATTTTGAGTTTTACTCCTTATCATTTGATGACTTCAATTCATAGTTATTGCATTAAAACAATTCTCAAAACATATGAACAGACATCCCACTTGTCGATTGACCATATTAACACTAAATAATAAGTGATAAAGATTCATACTCATGAATTCTTTGAGAACTTTTCTATAATCTCATATGTGCCATTATATTCTTAACAAGGCACGTATAGTCATTTTTGAATAATTGTAGATATAAGAATTTCTGATCATAGTTCGAATCAAATACCTCCTGGGTAATAGCTTGATTCTTGAATATATGCATTGTGCATGGAAGATGAAAAATTACTCTATTAAGTAACTAGAATGAAAACATGTATAAAACATATTATAGAAATAAAATGAAAGATGTATGTCTTAATTTTCTAATAAGTGCACTAAAGTAATTCTATTATATAAATTTAAAAGTTTGAACTTCCAGTTCACAAAACATGAACTGCTGGTTCATGGGCCCTTTTCTATCTTGGTCGGCCTTAAGAAGGACTTATATATACCATATATGATCCCGTTTCACTTGCCCATCACTTTTTGCATATGCATATCGATTCTACAATTTCATTATATCAATTTTATTTTATGCATCAAACTCATCATTGTTTTCGGCCGCTATCTGATATCTGAATATTTCTCAAGAGGTGCATTTTTTTTCAAGCATATGTCACCAATTTTGATTCAGATATCCATGCCTCTTTAAGGGCATCTTATAACTTGTTAATTCATCTATATCTTTTAAATTACCACAATGTTTGCCATAACATTTCATGAAATTAGATAACTTAAATTCTCATAATGTAGGTGTAGGATGAAGCTGATATCATCTTTCATGAGAAACTCTAATTTTTATTCCTTGAACCACTACTAAAAGGAATTTGTTTGCTTATCACCTCTTATTGAACTTCTGGTTCATTTGTTATAATCTATTATAAACTTCTAGCTCAGATGGGGATAGAACGTAAGCATTATTCATATGCTTATTCTTTACTTTGTTTTTTTTTCCAGCTTCAACCTATTCTTCTCTCCTAAGCTGAGAAAAACTTTCATAATTTTTTTTATACAATCATTCCTGCTGAAATTTCAAAAATTCATAGTATTGCTAAGGAGTTTACTTCATTATGTCTCTTCTGGAGACGTATAACTCTTGGAGGAGTACAAATCATGTTGTTCATTGCAACCATCACCCAAGCGGGGGGTGAATTGGGTTATTTAAAAATTTTAAACACTTTTAAGAAATTTAAACAATTTTGTGCAAATAACAATTATATGCAGCAGAACAAGTATAAAGAATTTAATTAGCACAAATCACACAAATAACTCTTGAATTCAAACATCAAACAAATTACAAACTAAGAGTACTCTCCATTATTGGATACGCCACCAATGTGCAAGAGCCTCAACTAGGGATACCTCACCCTAAAACAACTAGAAAGATACCTCACCTTCTCTTAAGAATATACTTTAAGTTTATATAAATTATGAATCTCTCAAAAGAGTGGATAATACGACTTGAAACATAACGAGTTAGTGAATCTCTCACAAGATAGAGCAACACATCTTAATCAAGCTTTAGAAATGAGATAATATGATTGTAGTGTGATACTAGAGTGAAAAAAACCTTGCTTGATGTGTTAAAATGGCCTAAGAACTCATATTTATAGCCCTCCATCAAAATCTAGTCGTTACTAGCCGTTTATAGCTATTCTGGTTTCAATATTCGAATATGAAATCCTAGATTCGAATATGTATTAGAATATCACTACGCCAGATTATGCTTTATTTAGCACATCAATTTGCAGCGCTTCCACACGAATGTTCTGGCAAATGTTAAAAAAGGGTCATTTGCAGCGTTTGGTAGCAGGAGCGCTGGGAAATTTTTTTTTTAAAAAAAAATCATTCGCAGCGCGTCATAACTCAAGCGCTGGGAAAAGTTCCTTCAGCAGTACCTGTGAATTCAAGCGCTGGAATTGGTTCTTTTTGCAGCGCACAAAATTCCAAGCGCTGTCATTGACCGTTTTAACCTAATCCCCAATTCACTCTATCTCTCGGTCACTCTTATGAAAATTCTATGTTTCAAGCTCCTTCTTCACCGTTGCACCTTCTTTCGTTCTTCACCTTTGTTCTTCCTCATTGTCGCTCCATTATCATGTCTCTTTCACCGTCACTTCTCCTCACCTTCAGACATCGTCGCTCCTACTCTGTCGTCTTCCTTCGTTCCTTCATTCCGTCTCTCGTCCTTCACCGTTCCTTTATCCTCTCGCTGTCTCACGCTCTCTCTCGCTCTCCCTGTCTGGCTGTCTCACTCTAAGGTAGCATTTGACTCGTATGCTTCATTCCTTCAGTTCTGTTCTGTGAATCATTGTGTTTGTGTGAATGCATTTGTTCCGATTTCTGTTCTTATTCTGTTCTGATTCCATTCGTTGTTCTAATTTCATATTGCCCTTCTTGCTTGTTCCTTTGTTGAAGAAGAGGCTTGTTGAGTTCGTTGAAGAAGAGGCTTCATTTAGCTGTGGAGTTTGTTAAAGAAGAGGCTTGCTGAGATTTTCCCTTCTTCTGAATTTGCATAATTTGTTACCTTTTGAAGTTTTGTTGCCATGATTTGCTTGTTCATGAAGTCCTTTAGGGTGCTTGAAATGTATCTACATACTAAATTTGCCATAAAATCCATACTCTATCTGAATATGTAGTCCTTGCTTCCAAAGCTTCCTATATGTCCATAATAGTCATACTTATTTTCATCATAATTAATCTAAAACATGCATTTTTATTAGCCTCAAATCCTTTGCCTTTTTTCCTCAATGCACCATTACTTGGGGTTCTAAATTGTCAATTTTGTTGACAAAAAGCTGTGTAATGTTGTTGACACTTAAATGTACTTTTGAGCAGGTCCAGAAAGTTTGTGTGACAATTCATAAGTTGGGTTGATCCTGAAACTGAATTAACTTCACTCTTTTTTATTACAGGTGAAATTTTTCATTACTAAGTGCTAGTGCTGCCAATCTTGGGGATTTTGAAGGCATTGCTTGAGGTATCATCATATATCAATAATTTGAATGATTTTTTTTGCTGGAATTTTCGGTTACTTATGTTGTTTGTGCTAGTTGAATTACTTTTGAGTTTTGAATTGAAGTTATAAAAACATGTGTTGATTGGATGAAATTATGTTTGAGACTTTTACAGTTTGAGGTTGGTAAGTACTTGTTTGATTTGTTAGTTAGGAATAAAAAAAATGGATTTAATTCATGGGTGCATGAATATATCTATAGGTAAATCACGAACATGGATAGAAAATGGATGTCTGCAAACCGCTTATCGACAGAATATGAGGATGGAGTCAAAGAGTGTGGGGTGAGTGAGTTTCTAGCATGGTGGGATTGTAATGATTAAAATATATAAATTAATGTAATTATGTTGCTTATTAATTCAACTCAAGTGCAGGGGGCATTGGGTTTTGCTTATCTTCGATCCCAGTGCTTTAGAGTCCGTGTTATGCGATAATAATATTGATTGCGGCTATTATGTTATGCGATATATAAGGGATAAAATCCTACATGAAGCATCCTCTATTCCTTTAGAAGTAAGTCAAATATAAATTAAAGTACTTGAACTATAAGCTATATTTTTTATATTGATTAAATAGTATTATTTTAATTTAACTTGTTTCAATTTATTAGTACTTTCTGGATTGCATTGGAGGAACGTATGACAAAAATAAGATTGAGGAGTGGGAAACCTACTTGGTCACTCAATGTAAGATGACTAAGATGTTAGGGAACATTTACTTGGATTTTTTGTATTGTATAGATGTGACGAATTTATGTATTTTAACTATTTAATTTATTAAAATTGATTGGATCTGGTGATAAATACATGTACTGAATTCAACAGGTTTATAAATTATTGCTTTGAAGCTGGGGAAATGATGCAAAAACCAAAAGAACCAAAAAAAAAATCTTTAGCAGCGTTTGATACCTGAAGCGCTGCTAATACTACTCTTGGCTATCACTAATTGCGGCGCTTGAAAAGTTAAGCGCTGCTAATGAAATGACCATTTGCAGTGCTTGAAATGATAAGCGTTGCTAAAAAGTGTTTATTCGCATCACTTCCACAAAAGCTGCAAAAGGGTAATTACGCTTTTGCAGTGGTCGCATTTGCAGCGCTTCAGAAGCGCTGCAAATTGACAAAATAAGCGCTGCAAAAGGGGAAAATCTGGCGTAGTGTATATCACTTTTCAAAGCAGATTTTACTAATTTGAAAAGTTATATTTGCATATGTATTCGAATATGCACTTACTGGTGTTTAGATATTCGAATATGTAATCGAATATGTATTCCTACAGACGTTAGCTAATTTTGAAAATCCATAAGTCCTTTATTTCTTGTTCGTTTTAAGACAATGACTAGTCATCGTAAAGATCTTTGTGTCTATTTTCATATGAACCAAGTTTCAGATCAAAAATCAAAGAATTTTTGAAATATGATAAAAATAGTGAACAAAGGTCATTTTCTAAATACTAAAAACAAAGGCTAAATTCAAAATATCATTGCATCCTCATTTCTTGTTCATTTTTAACAAATGACAACTCATTGGAAAGCTCTTTGAGTCTTGTTTTATATAAAGCAAACATAATCTCAAACATCAAAGTATATTTTATGATATGGTCAAAATAGTAAACATATGTCAGCTTACAAAACATAAGATAGGCTATTTTCATAGTTTCAAAATATCACCAAAACTAGTACATGAAAAACTATATGTTTGGGTTTGTTTTCATACTCAAAATAGATATTTGATCTAAACATAAACTCCTCTAGAAATGGTTTTTCTCATAATAAAGCATTTCTTAACCGATTTCTGTTGAAAAACATGTTTGTACGACTATAGATCAAAGTGATGGCTATCAATGGAAGTTAAAGGACAATCCAAAATGTAAGCCCTATCAAGTGATGATTTAGTAGCTTCACACTTTTTTAGCCTTCTTGACCAAATCCAAGCTTTTTGAAAATTTTCTCCATAATATTATGAATGCTTGCTTTGTCATCATTGTCATTCTCCTTCTTGAGTTGAACATAATTGATTTTTCCATTTTTCTTGGTCATTGCTCATTCTTGATATATTTGGGCATCCTACAAAAATGACTTATTTGAAAATCATAGTTAGTCCAAACTTCAAAACTCAAGATTAAATATGCTTGATTTATAAATATAAAACTCTACTTAGTCTATCAAGCATTTATGTTAATACATTGCATGATTATCTACTTGTATCTCAAAATATAGAACACATAATCAAGCATGGTATAATGCACTTTATTAAGCTCATAGTATCATGTTCATTCCTAATTTAATCTTACAATTTTCATCATCAAAACATACTACACATAACTTAATGCTATTTTATATTTGTCATCATCAAAACATAATATATTAAATATTGAAGCACACATACTTCTACATTCTCCCCCTTTTATGATCATGTAAGCATATCAACACAATAAACTCAAGAACATATTTTTCCTTCCTTCTCCCCCTGTTTGACATCAACAAAAAGTCTTAGGCAAGAAAAATCAAAACAAACCATTTTGTATTTCGTTTATTGTCATCTCCCCCTATTTGATTTTACTAATTAATCATCTCCCCCTTTTTGACATATAGCAAACATGCTTTCAACACATTAGGGATGATTCATTTAAAACATGTCATGTCATGGTACAATATGATAACTAAGATCATTAAGAGGCTATTGTAAGAATATTCAATGCAATACATGTTACAATAGCTAACATTTAATCAAGCAAGCAATTTTTCTCATAAAACACCACCATCTCGATTCAATACATACTCCTTGTGCATATATCTAAAAATCATCATTGAAAGAAAGAAATGATATGGAAGTTAAGAATGGTTACTTTCTTCTTTTTTTTAATAGAGGAACTCAAGAGGTAACAAAGATCTTCATTGACATAATATTGTAGTATCAAGAAGCACTTCTTGTCAAAGAGGACATATGAGACAAGATATATAAAGAATTAAGATATAGCTCCCCCTAAAGCTATGCACAATATGAAACTATATAAAGCATGATTCATCATGTATTTGAGCACATATATAAGGCACAAATAATTGTTAGACAAGGGCCTCTATGCTCAAGAGGGGGGTGAATTGAGTTTTAAAACTTTTTCACAAGCTTTTCACAGATTACAGCAAAGCTTGAATGGATTTTATTTTAGTTAAGATATGGGATTATATGGAGATGAATATGAATGCTAAAACACAATGCAATGCACAAATTAAGAGTAAACGGTTAGAGGTAATGACACCAAGATTTATCTTGGTTCAGCCACTAAACCTCCTTGTGGCCTAAATCTCATCTTTAAATCATCACCGTGTGAAAACTCTTGTATTCAACTTCAACAAGTTACAAGCTAGGAGAACTCTTCACACTTGGATACCCCACCAATTGCAAGAGCCTCAAACTAGGGATACCTCACCCTAAGTCTAATATTCAAATTTCAAATCCAGAACTCTAATATTCGAATATACCTTTGAAAGGGATATTTTCTAATGAAAAACAAGGTTAAGAAAAAATTCCCAAACTTTAAGAAAACCTTTTCCAAACTTAAAACCACTATTAAAAAGGAAAAATGTTCTTTGAAGAATTTTGAAATGAAATTTGATTAAAATCATATTTGATCCATTTTAAAGAGCCCTAATCAAATTTATATTTATGAATGAATTAGATCCTATATATCCTTGTTGTTGCATTCTTGCTTATAGCGCTTGATCGCTTGATTTTCCAATTTGGGCTCGATTCTCAAATTGTTGTGGAATCATCAAAACTCCAGTTTTAGGGCGTTTAGAGCATTTGCATCCACATACTCCCCCTTTTTGATGATGACAAACAACAAACGAAATGCTTGATCAGTATATTAGAGATTTTGGAGCACATAACATTATGAGCGTGAAATATACAATACTCCCCTTTACAAAAGGAATTTAACTACCCCAGTCTATATGGATATAAACATATTAAGTTTCTAAGGTAGGAGATAGAAATTATCAATAAGCAACAACAAGTGATCGTCATTAAACATTTATAAAGATAGGATTTAGATTCAAACACATTGAATAGATTTGAGACGTCAACACATAAAGTAGAGTTATGCATATTGCATCATTGACAAAGCTTTTTGAACATGTTCAGCATTGATTCTCCCCCTTTTGTCATCATTATAAAAAAATACGGATGAAACTGGCAAGTATCAAGTCTGAAAACATTCAAAATCAAAATTATGAGTATGAAACTCCAAAATAATCAAGTTTTAAAAAATACACCAGGTTTAATCAAAATGACTAAAATTTAATTCAAAATAAACTAAGTTAGAAATGTGCAATGTGAAATGTGATTAGAATTGGGTTAGGGAGAAGGCAGAAAGGGGCTAGAGTGGGCCGGAGGCAGATGAAGTGCTAAAGAAATCGGAGTCTAAGCTAGGGCTTTGTTGAGCCCCGAATCCCTGCAAACCTTCATCTCAAAAGGGCTGCTGAGAGCCGCCAGCACCACCTTTATCATCATGAAAGGTGGACTGAGAGTACTGAGGCATTTCGGTGGAGCTGCGGGCAATTTCTTCTCTTAGGGAAGAAATCTCCCCTCGTAGTGACAACTCCATCTACTTACACCGATGCTCAAAATATGATCGTTGCTGCTCAAAACATGCGTTCATCATCTGAGAGATCTTGAGACTAAGCTATTGGAAATGAGCGGCAAAAGGTTCATGTTCTTTGGTTGGCTCAAAGGGTTCTTCAGGGTCGGCTGGTGCGGGGAAGTCTTCCTTTGGGCAGTTGCCTTCAAGGCCCAAGTCATGTGTACTAGTTGTCTCCCGTGAAACCAATACCAGCACGGTGCAAATCAGATTGCCCAATCTCAAAGTTTTTCCCATCAATGGAAGTGATGTATTCGTCAACCAAGTTGACCCAGAAGTGGCGGAGGATGATTGTGATAAGTGTGGGGTATCGAAAAGGAGTGGTGCCTGTGGCCCCCTTCAGCATGTGGTGCTGCACAAGTCTTGCCCAATCAACAGGCTTTTTTTTATGATGGCCTAGAGAAGAAGCCTATCATCATGGAGGACTTTGGAGAAGTTTCCTATGCGACAAAGCAAGACGCGAGCAATAATTAGATGAACTATGCGCGAGTCCATGGTCAGAGTGCTGGTCGGAAGATAGTTGACTTATTTGGCAGTGTGAAAGGATGCCCTAACATGGCACATGGCTCCGATGGCTTGAATGGGGTTGTACTCACTTGTCCATTGGCCCATGGCAGTGGACCCAGAGATTTAGGCACCTTCAAAGTGTAGCCCGGTGTGTGACGTCCAGAGAAGGTTGGATTGTGATTTTTGTGCGTTCGACTTCGGAGGTGAGAGTGGAAGTCTCTACATCGTAAGAAAGGTTGGAATAAAATACGTGGACAAGGTGAGGATAGACCTTCTCCTTTATGCTTAGAAAAGGTACAAGATAGGCAAACTCAAGCCAGGGGAAAAAGGAGAAGCCCTGCTCGTGAAACCATGGCAGGTTGACCCATCAGGCGTTATCCAATTTGCGGTCAGCAAAATGCTTCTGGAACTTTGAGACTTGGTCAGCCAAAGAAAACAATTATTGTAAGTCAGGAGAGACGCCAACAGTGGCCAAAGGGACAGGAGAGGAAGCCCCAATGCATGGGCCATATGGTATGGGAGTGGGTTTGTTGGTAGCAGTGCGTTTGAAGTGGGATCGTTTGGATGTAGGTGATGGAGGAGAGTTGGAAGGAGGAGGAGAAGAAGATGGTGAAGAGGAAGCCATTGATGAAAGGTTGAAGGTTGAGAGGGAAAGGGATATCGAGATATTTGGATGAGGGAAGGAGAGAGAGAGCGTGAGGATGAGAGATCCGTGAGAAAAATGGCCCAAAAATAAAAGAGTCTAAGTACTAAAGCATCTTCATATTCAAATATATATTCAAATATAAAGTGGTATATTCGAATATATATTCAAATATACAGTCAAAATCTTAGTCAAAGCAGTCAAATTTTCGAATATGTATTTGAATATGGGGTTTTGTATTCGAATATCTATTCGAATATGAGAACACTGAGAAGGCTATAATCGAATATGTATTCGAATATGAGAGCTTTGAAAGTCAAGGAAACTCAATTGAAAACATGTTGACTGCCCATATTCAAATATGTATTCGAATATAAGACTTCAGAAGCCTTATATTTGAATATATATTCGAATATATGAGCACATAATGCATATATTCGAATATGTATTCGAATATCAACTTGAAAATTTTTAATTTTGAAGGAACACGTGCATTTAAGATATTCAAGGGCTGATTCATTTTTTTTGTGCATTTTTGTAAGTAATGAAACCTGTAAAAGAAAAATAGCTTCCGACGTCAAGTCAGTAATGATAATTGATAAAAATGCAGGAATTTAAGATGGGTTATGATTCAAATAACAAAAGATTGATCAATTACACCATGTTCTCTTCTTATAAAATAGAAACTTTCTTTTGAAAGAGGCTTGGTAAAAATATCAGCAAGTTTTTTAGATGTTTCAATGAATTCAAGCATACAATCTCCTTTTTGAACAAAATCCCTAATGAAATGATGGTTTATTTCTATATGCTTGGTCCTAGAATGCATGATGGGGTTCTTTGTGAGATTTATTGCACTAGTGTTGCCACATTTAAGTGGAATATGATGCATGTAAATTCCATAATCTTCAAGTTGTTGTTTTAACCAAAGAATTTGAGCACAACAACTTCCCGCCGCTACATATTCCGTTTCTGCGGTAGAAAGAGCTACACTTACCTACTTCTTACTATGCCATGAAACTAATGAATGACCAAGAGAATGACATGTTCCATTAGTGCTCTTCCTATCCATTTTACATCCCGCAAAATCAGAATCAGAATAACCAATTAAAGAGCATGATGCACCCTTAGAATACCATAGACCCATGTTACACATGCCAAGCAAATATCTCATAATACGTTTAACGACACTAAGATGTGATTCATTAGCACATGATTGATATCTAGCACTTCTTTGCAATTCTTTGCAGTACTTGGCTTCAGACACAAAGGTTCCTTGCTCGGTTTGCTTGATTTGAAATCCAAGGAATAATGTGAGTTCTCCCATCATGGACACTTCAAATTCTCCTTGAATGCTTGTAGCAAAGTCCTTGCACAAATTCTCATTAGTTGCACCAAATATAAAATCATCAACATAGATTTGTACAAGAAGTATGTCATGATGCTTATGCTTTATAAACAAGGTGTTATCAACTTTGCCTCTTTGAAATCCATTGTTTAAGAGAAATTTACTCAATCTTTCATACCAAGCTCTAGGAACTTGCTTTAAACCATACAAAGCTTTCTTGAGTTTGAAAACATGATTTGGGAATTCAAAGCTTTCAAAACCGGGAGGTTGTTCAATAAAAGGTGTTATCCTCCTTACTAAAGATAGAGCATGAATAAGAGTTAAATAAAACTTCATTTCCTTTATCACATAGTTGGCTAATGCTTAACAAGTTATGTATTAATCCCTCAACATAGAGTACACTATCAATAGAGGTTGAAGAAGTCTTACCAACCCTATCTATACCAAGGACCTTTCCTTTGTTGTTGTCCCCATAGGTTACATATCCTCCATCCTTCGGTGTGAGAGATGAGAATTTGGACTTGTCACCTGTCATATGCTTGGAGCATCCACTTTCTAGATACCATTAGGATTGCCTTGCCACCAAGCATACCTACAAAAACATTCAAGTTCTTCTTTTAGGTACCCATGGTTTCTTGGATCCTTGAGAATTAGTCTTTTTCAAAGTGCCTTTGGGCCCCCATACTATCTTTCCTTGAGGTACACACTTCATTTTTGCATAGCAAGTGGTAGCACTATGTCCTTTCAATCCACAATAATAGCATGTAATAAATTGACTAGAAGAGGTACTAGAAGAGACAATGAAGTTGTTGTAGAGCTTCTGTTGGTTACTAGGGTTATACCCCAAACCGGCCTTCTTGAAATGACATCCTTGCTTACCAAGCAAGATGTTTAAGTTATCTCTACCCATAGTAAACTTATCAAGCACATTGTTCAAATCATCAATCCTTTTCAAGTATGAATCACAAGAGGTGCAAGTGTGTGATTTGTTCAACTTACATTTTTTGCATACATATTCATATCTTGTCAAAGGAGCCTTACCTTTGGCAATCACACTTTTTAATTTATCAATTTGTTTCAAGTAACCATCACATGAAGTGCCAAAAGGAATTTGAACTTGCCTCATTTTAATGGTGTGTTCATCAAGCAAGATTTTCATTCATATTGAAAACTACCAAAAGGAATTTGAACTTGCCTCATTTTAATGGTGTCACGGCTAAGGATATCTATTTTATCATTCAATACACCTTTTTCTTTCTTGGTTTTAGCAAGTTCTTTTGCAATAATGATGGATTTTTTATGAAATTCATTATAATCATCTTTTAATTCATCAAAGATATAGTTAGAAGGTTTGGAATCAGTTACCATATCTTCATCAAGAAGATCATCTTCATTAAGGTTGGCCATGAGACATAGATTGGCTTCTTCGCTTTCTGATTCCTCCGATGATTCCATGTCATTTCCATCCCAAGCAATAGAGGCTCTTCTATCTTTCTTTCCTTTGGTGAACCTTTTCTCTTGTGTTTCAATCTTACCTTAGTTCATGGGACACTCTATCTTCATATGTCCGGGTTTTCCACATTCATAACAAGTTGGGACTTGGTTTGATCCTTCTCCTTTTTTGAATAACTTCCTTAATGTAAACTTGGGTTGTCTTCTTTATGTTTCTCTCTTCTTGAAGAATTTATTGAACCTCTTGGCAAAGAGAACCACGGTTTCATCATCCAGATTAGTTGAATCAAATTTGTCTTCTACCTCTTCCGTCTCTTGAGCTGGAGGAGTGGTTGCTTTGAGAGCAATGCTTTTATTTTTCTTGTCAACTCCATCAAGTTGATCCAAACGGCTTAGCTCAAGCTCATGCTCTTCTAGCTTGCAAAATAGAGTTGCCAGAGAAATTGTGCATGGATCTCTTATTTCAGCGATGGCAGTGACTTTTGGTTGCCAATCCCTGCTAAGACATCTAAACACTTTGTTAATAAGATTCTCATTAAAGTAATCCTTTCCAAGAGCATGCAGTTGATTGATAAGATATGTAAAACGTTTTTGCATGTCTTGAATGTTCTCTCCTGGATTCATTTGAAACATCTCAAACTGTTTAGTTAATGCATTTATTTTAGACCTTATGACCTGATCAGTTCCTTCATGAGTGACCTTAAAAACATCCCACACTTCTATAGCAGTTTTGCAGTTTCAAATTCAAGGAAATTCATCATTGTCTAATACAGAGATAATTATAGTGTTGCCTTTTAGTCCAAATTGAGCTAATCTCTTTTCTTCTGCAGACCACTCTTTCCTAGGTTTTTCTACTTGCTTACCATCAACGGTATGCATGGGAATGTATGGTCCTTCTTCTATGGCATCCCATATAGCAACATCAATACCTTCTACCCAAGCTTGTATTTTGATTTTCCAAAAGGAATAGTTTGCTCCATTAAAGAACGGGGATCTGTTGGTGGAGGCACTTTCCTAGATACACACGTTTTGAAAAGAGGCCATCTCCTTAAAGCTGTAAAGCTCATTAAACAATGACCGAACTGTGATACCACTTTTTAGACAAGGGACTCTAGGGGGGGTGAATTGAGTTTTAAATTTTTTTCAAAAACTTTTCAAAAATTACAGCAAAGCTTGAATGGATTGTATTTTAGTTAAGATAGGGAATTATATGGAGATGAATATGAATGTTAAAACACAATGCAATGCAAAACGTAAGAGTAAAGGGTTAGAGAGAATGACACCAAGATTTATCCTAGTTCAGCCACTAAATCATCACTGTGCAAAAACTCTTGTATTCAACTTCAACAAGTTAGAAGCTAGGAGCAATCTTCACAATTGGATATCCCACCAATTGCTAGAGCCTCAAACTAGGGATACCTCACCCTAAGCCTAACCTTGAAAGATACCTCACCTTCAATGAACAAGAAGGATACCTAACCTTCACTCAAGGATTTAAGTTTAGATTTACAAACAAGAAGCTCTTAAGAGAGTTAATGATACAACTTGAAGCACTAAATGTATTTGATTAAGGCTCTTTGTGTGATGAATCAAACTAGGATTAGAGATGACAAAGATAGCCTTTTGGAAAAGCACAAGACCCTTGATTAAAGAGATTGACAAAGAGAATGAGCAATAAAAGATTTTTTCTTCTCAATAAATGCTTGCAAGGGTGTGTCTAATAAATATCCTCAAAGCCCCTTTTAAAGGGAATAAATGGGCAGATCAAAAACTTTTGAAACTTTCATTATATTCGAATATGTATTCGAATATGGCACTTCATATTCAAATATATATTCGAATATACAGTTTCTTGATTAAAAAATTTGAATCCAAAGTGCATCATATTCAAATATATATTTGAATATGGAAGATCTATATTTGAATATTTTGATTCTGGAAAACAAGTAGGCCAAAGCAAAGCTTCATATTCGAATATGGGTCCCATATTCGAATACATATTCGAATATAATGGCCATAATTTCAAATTTCAAATCTAGAACCCTAATATTAGAATATACCTTTGAAAGGGATATTTTCTAATGAAAAACAAGGTTAAGAACAAATTCCCAAACTTTAAGAAAACATTTTCCAAACTTAAAACCACTTTTAAAAAGGAAAAAGGTTCTTTGACGAATTTTGAAATGAAATTTGATTAAAAACATATTTGATCCATTTTAAAGTTAGATCCCTAATCAAATTTACATTTATGCATGAATTAAATCCTATATACCCTTCACTACAAGAAAACAGCCAATTAGCGTCGGCCAAAAATCGACGCTAACACGAAAAAGCGGACGCAAAAACACGTAGTTAGCGTCGGCTTAGTGTCGGAGTCGAGGCCAATGCTAAATGCCTCGACACAAGCTTTTTGTGCCGGAAAAAAGGCCGACGCTACTTTGCGTCCGCCAAGGCCGACGCTAACGGTGACGCAATGAGGGATAGCCAACGCAAAATACTGGCCGACAGTAAATAAAAAAGCTGACGCTAATTTTTAAAAAAAACGATGGCATTCTTAATTTCCTTCATCCTAACTAGCGTCGGCCTTGGCCTACACTAGTTTTTTTTTTTAAAAAAAACTGTTTTTTATAATATTCTTTTCCTTTTCACTTACAGATATGCTTATATCCAATACGTTTCAAAAATCAAACATGTTCAATAGTTTGGAATCTCAATTCAAACTAAATGTAAAATAAAACCATAAAACCATAAGTTCATAGTATAATATCATATCAAAACAAACAAATTTGGCAAGAAAATATAAAGGATAAAAGGTTACTAGAAAATTTAACATATAAATCGCCTAAATTTTTCCTACTATGTCTTGTGTCTGTTTCATCTTTCTTGTGCTTTATTGCCGAAACTACATACAAAGACAAGTAAAACATAAGCAATCTTTAGGATTCAACTTATACAAAAAGGGAACATTTTATCAATAGCTAATAATGTATTCTAACAAAATAAAAGGCATGAGAAATTGATAAACATGATAAGAAATAGGAATAATATGAATAATTTCATGATCAAAAGGCACTTCCAAATTACTGTAAGAAATAGAACACGATAGAATAAATGACCGCTAAATAAATTGTTTTACCTTGATTTCAAAACAACCTAAGGTTGAATTGGTTTATTCATGTACTAATTGTTATTATAGAAGTATCTTAAGCAAATAATACTTTGGAATGCAATCTTAACCCACAAGCACTTGTAATGCAATGCAAATTACATGGGCAGACTGCAGAGAGCTTTTACCATTTTAATTCTTTCACACAATGAGTAATCTTAACCAAGGAAAAAAATTACGCAGTATCAAAAAGGAGTATTAATATTAAATTCTATTTAGAACATATAAAATACAAGCATTGCAAAATTTGTAAACAAAAATCAAAGGGGTAATAAAAAATTTAACAAAAAAAGGGAATAGTAGAACCACAGTATTACTGCTTAATCTCATTTGAAAAGAACCTACTTCTTTGAAGTTATGACCACAAGTCCACAACTTGAAGCCTTGTGAACTCCCTTCCGAATTAGCGCCTGTTGCTAACTTCATCATAGAGTACATAAAAGATTTAAAGTTAGGTATTATCAATAAATTATGAAATCTTTTAAAAGAGCATTTTAGCAGATTTATTTACTTATAAATTTCTAAGAGATTAATCGCATCAGTTGGGTCATGATAAGTGTCCACTTATCTATGTTCTAAGATCTATTTTAGTCTCTTTTTATTAGTATTGTAGTGTGTTTGTGGCCTTTTAGCACTTAGAAATGGATAAAATCAAATAAAGTGCTTTCTTGCATAGTTAGTTGTAGTTTCTTGGAAATTGATGAATTTTGATGATCTTTGATCTTGAATTTTTGTTTGATTATGTTCATGTAGGAATAAATCATGGAGAAGTTTTGTTTTTAGAAGATTGGACTTGAAGAATGAAGAAAAGAATGAAGAAAGTTTAAGAAAGGAGAATGAAGAAAAGAATGAAGAAAGTTTAAGAAAGGAGGTTAGAAAACACTAACCTCCCCTTGATGGATGCGGTTCTTGCATAAATCCTCCTACTATAGCTGCAAATAGCTTTGAGATCAAACCGGCACTCACACAACTAGTAAGGGGAGACCAATTTGGAGGGAGAAAAGAGGAGGATCCAAACCTCCACATATACAAATTTCTCCAAATTTGTGGCACCATCAAGATAAATGGAGTGACCGATGCGGCGATCCGTTTGAGACTCTTTCCATTCTCTTTGAAGGATGAGGCTCTTGATTGGCTCCAAAGCCAACCAACCGGGAGCATTACTACATGGAAAGATCTAGTCTCCAAGTTCTTGGCTTAATTCTTTCCCCCATCAAAGTATGACAAATATAGAGCGGAGATATCTTGCTTCAAGAAAAGAGATGGTGAATCTTTTGCTACCACTTGGAAGAAATTCAAGGCACTCCTCCGAAAGTGCCCACACTATGGATTCACCAATCTCCAACAAATCCACATCTTCTATAATGGACTGAACCGAAATGTGAGATGTTTATTAAATCCATCCGCCGGTGGCTCAATTAGAAAGAAGGAAGCAGAAGAAGCAAGAGAATTGATAGAGATTATGGCACATGAGGAAGAGGCATCGAATAATGTGTTTGTTTGAAGAGGAGTAATCATGGAGCTTGGGGTGCATGATGCAACCTTAGCTCAAAACAAGCTACTTACTCAACAAATTGAAGCTCTCACAAAGCAACTCCAAAACTGCAAGTTGGAGCCATTCAAGCCCCCTAACTCCAATGTGACTTTTGTGGTGGCAACCACCAAAATGGTCATTGTGCTACTAATGGAGGTGGGAGTGGAGAGCAAGTGAACTACATGGGTAATGGCCAAAGGAACCTCCCCTTTCCTCAACAAAACACATACCATCCCAACTTAAAAAATCATCCAAATTTGTCATACAAAAGCAACAACTATCTCTAACCCGACCAACCCACCTACAACCAACAATTCACCCAATCCTCTTCCACCCAAAAACAACCATTTAACACATCTTCCTCATACAACCAAACCACCTCTACCCAACCTCCCAATCCTCAACGAACCACTCAAACCTCCCAAGGTGTCTCTCCTAATCTTGAGAATATCTTGTTGGCTTTCATGCAAAGAACGAATACTTATATGCAAGAGACTTCTTCCACATTGATGCTTCCATTAGGAATTTGGAAACTCAAATGGGCCAAATTTCTAAGCAATTGACCGAGAGGCCAAAAAGGACATTCCCAAGTGACACTATAGTGAATCCAAGGGAGCAATGCAATGCCATATCACTAAGGAGTGGAAAAGTGGTATCACCTCCTTCTCCCCCAAAAGGAGGGTGAGCCACAAATGAAGTCTAGTGCGCATGATGGCAATGAAGATACTTCTAGTGGGGTGCATAATGATGAAGGGGAACCCAAATGCAAACCAAGTGACATTGAGATTTTGAAGTGAGATCCCAAGAATAGTCCCCCAAAGAAGACAAGAAAACAAATCCTAGAAGAAGGGGTCAAGCATGAAAATCTCACTCCTTATGAGATTAAAAGACTTCCATTCCCACAAAGGATGCAAAGGCAAGAAAAGGAGAAGAAATTCTCTAAGTTCCTATATGTGTTTAGGAGCTTGAGGATCAACATACCTTTTGCAAAAGCCCTTGAACAAATGCCTCTCTACACCAAATTCATGAAGGAGATTCTATCCAAAAAGAGGAAGCTCAACTATGATGAAATGGTTGCACTAACCGAAGAATGTAGTGCCATCATCCAAAGGAAACTTCCTCAAAAATTGAAGGATTTGGGATCCTTTACCATTCCTTGCGAGATTGGAGGTGTGGATGTGGGGAGAGCTCTATGTGACTTAGGGGCAAGCATCAACTTGATGCCCCTATCCTTGTTAAAGAAGCTAGGGGTGAACGAAGTCAAGCCCACCATGATGTCCTTGCAATTGGCGGATCGTTCTATCACACATCCCTATGGGATAGTTGAAGATTTGTTGGTCAAAGTTGGAAAATTCATATTTCCCGCCGACTTCGTGGTGCTTGACATTGATATCAAGGCATGTGAGAAGGTGCCTATCATCCTTGGGAGACCATTCTTAGCCACCGGGCGTGCACTAATTGATGTTGAACAAGGTGAGCTAATGCTAAGGATGCAAGATGACAAGGTAATCTTCAATGTCTTTGAATCTTTAAAAAACCCTAGCGATAGCAAAACATGCATGAATATAGATGTTGTGGATACTCCATTGGCACATACTTGCTAAATTCAAGATGCTTTTGTAAAAAATTATGTTGCCAATGAGATATCCAACTCATCTATTGCTTCCATGATTCCACAAAAAGAGTTCTCAAAAGTGGATGAGAAGATAGTTGAAGATTCTAAGTTTGAGCTTCAACAACTTCCTTTTGATTTCCACTAAATTTCTCTTGATGGGAAGCATACTTTCCCAGTGATCTTTCATGACTCGATCGATGGTTGTGCAAAAGAGAAGTTGCTCAAGGTTTTGAAAGAAAATATGTTGGTTAAGGGAAGAGAGCCACTGATTTTGAAGGTGGATAAACTTGGTTTGGATTAGAATGACAAAAAGTGTGAAAAATGGGATGGACCGGTTCTTGGAACCCAATATATGTGGGAACCATGGAATCCGGGTGAATGTGTTTTTGAGCCAAGGTTGGAGCTTAAGGGGAAACAAGTGAAAAATGTTTTGAAAAAGAAGGAAACACTTGTTTCCAACTTCAAGCCTCCATGATGTGGTCACACGTCAAGCTAAGTGACGTTAAACAAAGCGCTTTCGGGAGGCAACCCGCATTTGTTTGATTGGTTTGTTTTTTTTTAGGATATATTCATATAAAGAAAAAAAAACAGAGTATAGATAGAAAAAGTATAGAAAAAAGAAAAAAGAAAAAAATATACTTGTGTTTGTTGAACCTCAAGAGCATTGGTGGTCTTCAAAGGGGAGTCCTTCTTAACCCTTCTTTTCTAGTTTTGATTAGATTGGTTACTTGATTAGCTCCCTAGGTTTGTTGATTGCTTTTGTGATTTGTTAATGGCATGGCATTGATCTTTGGTTCTAGTAGAAAGGATTCTTGTTTCTTAGACAATTAGGATTGATACTTGTGTTCCATTGTGAAGTTTACATGCTCATTGTTTTCTTTTTCCTTTTCAACTATGTACTTTGAGCAAGCATAATCATTAGATTTAGAGAGTTGAATAGGTACTTCATCAATGAGAGACTAAAGATATAGGCATGTTTCATAAATAGATAAGGTTTCACATTTCCAGCATATTTCCACTTGAAGAAAATTATATGCATTCTTCAATGATTGAATTTGAATTTCAATGAATGAAATATTTTGCAAACAAGCCAAACTTTCATTAAAAGAAGAGATTTCATTAAAAGAAGACCTCAGCTAGTGGGAGAATTGAAAGTTATACTCCTAGACTTAGATCCTACCTATACTACCAAGTTAAGTACTAAACTCTCATAGGAGCAAGAATATAAATTAATTGCTTTTTTGAAATTCAATGCTTAGTTGTTTGCCTGGAAAACGGCAGACATGCCAGGGATTGACCCTAACTTTGTATGACATAATCTTGTGGTAGATCCTAGGTCCAAGCCGGGGAGCCAGAAAAAGTTAAAGATGGCAGAAGTGTAAATGCAAATGCTCTAAGTTTGGAGTTTCGATGATTCCACAACAAACCAAGAATCAAAGTCCTGAAAGGATAAATCAAGCGAACAAGCGCAGTAAACAGATCCGCAACAACAAAGGGTATATAGGATTTTAACTTATAAATAAATGTAAGTTTGATTAAGGCTCTTTGAAATTGAAACAAATATTTTTTTTAAAAAGGGTTTTAGAAAAATATTAAATGTTAAGATAAAAATATTTTCAAAGAAAAGACCCTCCTAGAAAATTTCAAAGAAAATATTTAAAATTGATTTTTTGCTTGAAAAAGTCTAAATTGGTTGTATATTCGAATATCAAGGTTCCGGAAATAAAATTTGAATTTTCTTATCAGTATATTCGAATATATATTCGAATATGGCTTGCCATATTCGAATACATATTCAAATATGTAATATTGCCTTGGCCTCATCATTTTCCAAAAACAGTGTATTTGAATATGGCTTGCCATATTCGAATACATATTCGAATATAACAAGGTGCCTAGGCCTTTCTACCCTCCAGAATTATTATATTCGAATATGGAACCTCCACATTCGATATATATTCGAATATGAAGCCTATAGAAATCAAATTTTAAATGCAGAAACACTATTTTCGAATACATATTCGAATATGAAAGTGCCATATTCGAATATGAAAGTGTCATATTCGAATATGTTAATGAATTATGCGCAGTTTTCATCTGATGTTTCTGCTATCTATAAAAGGGGCTTTTGAGTAAAAGTATAAAACACCCTTGTAAGTTAATCACTGTATTGAAAAAGTATTTTCTATCATCAATCTCTCTGAATCAATGGTCTTATACTATTGCCTAAGGCTTTCTTTGTTTTTCCTTACTCTATTTATTTCATTAAACAAAGATCCTTAAATCAAATATATTAGAGCTTCAAGTTGTATCATTTACTCTTTTGAGAGTTTCATTGTGGTGAGTGTATTTTTAAAAATGTAGAGAAGGTGAGGTATCCTTCTAGTTGATTGAAGGTGAGGCATCCTTCAAGGTTGTTTTAGGGTGAGGTATCCCTAGATTGAGGCCTTTGAAATTGGTAGGGTATCCAATTGAAAAAAGTGCTCTTAGTGTGTAAATTGTTGAAAAACAATACAAGAATTCTCGCGTGGCGGAGATTCGTAGACTGGACGTAGGTCTCAAGTGGTGTGTGACTGAACCAGTATAAAACTCGGTGCTATTCTCTTTATCCTTTAAACTCATATCTGTTTATTTTGTTGGATCTTCATTTCTGATTTCATTGTCTTTTAATTCCATATATCAACTAATATATACCTTGTTCAAGTTTTGCTATAGTTTTTAAAATAATTTAGGAAAAATCTTTTAAGCTCAATTCACCTCCTCTTGAGCATAGAGGCCCTTGTCTAACAAGTGGTATCAAAGCTCGGTCCTTGTTTAAAGAGCTTCACAGCTTCAAGGAAATGGCCTCTTTTCAAAATATTTCTATCCAGGAAGGTGCCTCCACCAACAGACCTCCATTCTTTAATGGAGACAACTACTCCTTTTGGAAAATAAAAATGCAGTCTTGGGTAGAAGGTATTAATGTTGCCATATGGGATGCTATAGAAGAAGGACCATATATTCCTATGCACACTGTTGATGGTAAGGTAGTTGAGAAGCCTAGAAAAGAGTGGTCTCTTGAAGAAAAGAGACTTGCTCAATTTGGTCTAAGAGTCAAAACCATAATTATCTCTGCATTAGGTAATGATGAATTTCCTAGAATTTCAAATTGCAAAACTTCTAAAGAAATGTGGGATGTGTTAAAAAGATCAAAAATAAATGCATTGAATAGAGAATATTTGAAATGTTTCAAATGAATCCAAGAGAAAACATTCAAGATATGCAAAAACGTTTTACATATCTTATAAATCAGCTACATGCTCTGGGAAAAGATTATTCTAATGAAGATCTTATTAACAAGATTATTCCATTGGCGAAACAAGGGATCCACGCACGATGTCATTAACAACCCTGTTTGGTAAGCTAGAAGAGCATGAGCTTGAGTTGAGTCGTTTGGATCAACTTGAACGAGTTGACAAGAAAAAGAAAGGCATCGCTCTCAAAGCAACCACACCTCCACCTCAAGAGATGGAAGAAGAAGAAAGCAACTTTGACCCAACCAACATGGATGATGAGACCGTGGTTCTCTTCGCCAAAAGATTCAATAAATTCTTCAAGAAAAGAGAATCATCAAGAAGACCATCAAATTTCACTTCAAGGAAAATATTCAACAAAGGAGAAGGGTCAAATCAAGGTCCAACTTGTTATGAGTGTGGAAAAACTGGACATATGAAGATGGAATGTCCCATGAATAAAAGTAAGAATGAAACACAGGAGAAAAGATTTTCCAAAGGAAAGAAAAGTAGAAGAGCGTACATAGCCTGGGATGGAAATGACATAGAGTCATCTGATGAATCGGAGAGCGAGATAGCCAACCTATGCCTCATGGTCAACCATGATGAAGATGATCTTCTTGATGAAGATGAGGTAAAAGATTCTAAACACCCTAACTATAGCTTTTATTAATTGCAAGATGCTTATAATGAGTTACATGAAAAATCTATGATCATTGCTAAAGAACTTGCTAAAACCAAGAAAGAAAAAGGTATCTTAAATGACAAAATAGACATTCTTAGTCATGATGTTATTAAAATGAGACAAGTCCAAATTCCTTTTGGTAGTTTTCAATATGAATGTGAATCTTGCCAAATGAACAAATCACCCACCTGTACTTCATGTGATGTTTATTTGAAAGAAATTGATAAGTTGAAAAATATGATTGCCAAAGGTAAAGATCCTTTGACAAAAATTGAAAATGTCTGCAAATCACAAACGTGCACCTCTTGTGATTTATACTTAAAAGAAATTTAAAATTTAAAAAATGTGCTTGCAAAATTTACAATGGATAGAGACAACCTAAACATCTTGCTTGGTAGGCAAGGATGTCATTTCAAAAAGGCTAGTTTAGGATATAATCCCAATAATCATCAAAAGCTCTATAAGAATTTCATTGTCTCTTCAAGGACTTCTTCTAGTCCATTCATAACTTGCTATTATTGTGGATTAAAAGGTCATAGCGCTACTACATGTGATGCAAGAAAAATTGGTGTGCCACATGGAAAGAAAATATGGGTTCTCAAAGGCACCCTTGGAAAAACTAACCCTCAAGGACCCAAGAAACCATGGGTACCTAAAAGAAGAAATTAAAATGTTCTTGTAGGTATGCTTGGTGGTTAAAGAATCCAAATGGTATCTTGATAGTTGATGCTCCAAGCATATGACAGGAGACAAATCACAATTCTCATCCTTCACACCTAAGGATGGAGGATATGTTACATATGGTGACAACAATAAAGGAAAAATCCTGGGTACATGTAAGGTTGGTAAGACTCCTTAAAATTCCATAGATAATGTCCTCTATGTTGAGGGATTAAAACATAACTTATTAAGTATCAGTCAATTATGTGATAAACATGGCATTGAGCATAATTTCTCGTCTCTAAGAACCCCACAACAAAATGGTGTTGTGGAGAGGAAAAATCGCTCACTCGTTGAGTTGACAAGAACAATTTTCAATGACATGGATCTTCCAAAGTACTTTTGGCCCGATGCAGTAAGTACTGCATGTCATGTTATGAACCGAGTTCTCATTCGACCTATTTTAAAGAAAACTCCTTATGAGCTCTTCAAGGGTAGAAAGCCCAACATATCTTATTTGCATATATTTGGATGCAAATGCTTTGTGCTTAATAATGGGAAAGAAAACCTAGGAAAATTTGATGCCAAAGCTGATGAGGGTATATTCTTAGGGTACTCCTCAATTAGTAAAGCATACAGAATTTATAATAAAAGAACTATGACTATTGAAGAATCCGTTCATGTAACTTTTGATGAATCTAACCCCAAAGGCTTGGAAAGAAAGGTTGATGATCTTGCAGGAACTCTTGAAGACATGAGTATTCATGAAGAAAGAAGAACAGAAGAAAAGAATATGTCAGAAAGTCCAACTAAGCCACAAAATGAACTTCCCAAAGAATGGAGAGCTTCAAAACATCATCCAATTGATAACATTATTGGTGATATTTCAAAAGGGGTAACCACTAGACACTCTCTTAATAATGCATGTAACTTTATGGCTTTTGTCTCTCAAATTGAACCTAAGACCATAGACGAAGCAATTAGTGATGAACATTGGGGTATAGCCATGCAAGAAGAACTAAATCAATTTGAAAGAAATCAAGTTTGGGATCTAGTCCCAAGGACTAATGATCATCCAATAATAGGCACTAAGTGGGTCTTTAGGAACAAACTAGATGAAATTGACATAATAACTAGAAACAAAGCTAGATTAGTAGCCAAGGGGTACAATCAAGAGGAAGGCATAGATTATAAAGAAACATATGCTCCCGTAGCTAGGCTTGAAGCTATTAGACTCCTACATGCTTTTTCTTGTATGATGGATTTTAAACTTTATCAAATGGATGTCAAAAGTGCTTTCTTGAACGGCTATATACAAGAAGAATTTTATGTTGAACAACCTCCTAGGTTTGAAAACACTGAACTTCCAAGTCATGTTTACAAACTCAAGAAAGCCTTGTATGGACTAAAGCAAGCCCCTAGGGCTTGGTACGAAAGACTAAGTAAGTTTCTCTTGAACAATAATTTTCAAAGATGCAAAGTAGATAACACCTTATTTATAAAACAAAGGCACAATGACTTACTCCTTGTACAAATTTATGTTGATGATATTATATTT
This sequence comes from Cyamopsis tetragonoloba, assembly GCA_037177725.1. Taxonomy (NCBI): domain Eukaryota; kingdom Viridiplantae; phylum Streptophyta; class Magnoliopsida; order Fabales; family Fabaceae; genus Cyamopsis; species Cyamopsis tetragonoloba. The sequence goes on along the minus strand of CM074125.1, from coordinate 31,380,212 downwards.
GGTGCTACTAATGAAAATCTTTGCAAGGAGTTTGCTACAAGCATATAGGGAGAATTTGAAATGTCCATGATGGGAGAACTTACGTTTTTCCTTGGATTTCAAATTAAACAAACAAAGCAAGGAGCGTTTGTATCACAAACAAAATATTGCAAAGAATTGCTCAAGAAATTTGGCATGAACAATGCTAAAGAAATAAGTACTCCTATGGGTACTTCATGCTATCTTGACAAAGATGAAAAAGGTAAACCCGTTGATGTGTCAAAGTATCGTGGTATGATAGGATCTTTGCTATATTTAACTGCTAATAGACCTGATATCATGTTTAGTGTATGTATGTGCGCTAGATATCAGGCATGCCCTAAAGAGTCACATCTTAGTTCTGTAAAAAGAATTATGAGATATTTGATTGGTACTTGTAACATGGGCTTATGGTATCCCAAAGGTGCATCCTGCTCATTACTCGGATATTCTGATTCCGATTTTGCTGGATGTAAGTTGGATAGAAAAAGCACTAGTGGCACATGTCACCTTCTTGGAAATTCATTAATTTCATAGCACAGTAAGAAACAAGTTAGTGTGGCATTATCCACTGCCGAAGCTGAGTATGTAGCGGCTGGAAGTTGTTGTGCACAAATTCTCTAGTTAAAACAACAACTCGAGGACTATGGTGTTCACTTGCATCATATTCCACTAAAGTGTGACAACACTAGTGCCATAAATCTCACGAAAAACCCTATCATGCACTCAATAACCAAACATATTGAAATTAGACATCACTTCATTAGAGATCATGTTCAAAAAGGCCCATAGACTGGGCAAGACTGGTTTAGCATCACATGCTGAAGGGGGCAACCGGCACCACTCCTCTTCCTTATCCCACTTTGATCACAGTCATTCTTCGGCACTTCGAATTAAGTTTAGCCGATGAATACAGTGCCACCATTGATGGCCACAATTTTGAAATTGGTCAATCATTGCTGCATCGAGTGGGCATTGTTTAGGCTGCCAAAAATTGGTACATTCAGGAATTGGGAATTGAAGGAAATCGCCCCAAAGAAATTATCCTGATATTGATCCTGAGGACCTCCCTGAACCAGACCCAAAGCCACTTCCACCACATTTTCAACAACTGAGTCTTCAATTTTCTCAAATGATGGACGCCAAGTTTGAACAACAGCGTCAGTACATCGACCAGCGGTGTGATCAGATGGAAACCGCTCTTCGAGGAGAGATTACCTCTCTCCGAGAAGAAATTGCTCGTACCAACTCCACCTTTATGCCTCCATACTCCCAATCTGCCTTTCCAGCAGACCAAGGTGATGCAAGCAGGTTTCATCAGCATTTTGGCGGTATCGATCTCCAAAATTTTGGGGCTCAACCAAGTCTTGACTTGGATTTTGATTACTTTAAAACACCGCCTGCCTCCGGCCCTCACTGACTGCTCCACAACTAAGCTTTTTTTTTACTTCTGTGCATCCTAACGTAGTTTAGTCATACTTAAATTTAGGACACATTAACTTTCTAAACTGGTTTATATTTGGGATTATTTTTATTCTAAAAATTATATCTGGGTTTATTACTTCTTTGCTCCAAAATATTATCTATTTTTCATGATGACAAAAGGGGGAGAAATATTTAACCGAAATTGAGGATTAAGAGTCAAATCCATCCAATATTATATTTTGTTGTTGCTTATTAAAAACGCTTAACATGTTTATATGCATATTGATAGGGGAAGTCTCAGAATAATGCATGCACATAAGTGATCTGATTAGTTTGTTGTTTGTAATCATCAAAAATGGGGAGTATGTAAATGCAAATGCTCTAAGTTTGGAGTTTCGATGATTCCACAACAAACCAAGAATCAAAGTCCTGAAAGGATAAATCAAGCGAACAAGCGCAGTAAACAGATCCGCAACAACAAAGGGTATATAGGATTTTAAGTTATAAATAAATGTAAGTTTGATTAAGGCTATTTGAAATTGAAACAAATATTTTTTTAAAAAAGGGTTTTAGAAAAATATTAAAAGTTAAGATAAAAATATTTTCAAAGAAAAGACCCTCCTAGAAAATTTCAAAGAAAATATTTAAAATTGATTTTTTGCTTGAAAAAGTATAAATTGGTTGTATATTCGAATATCAAGGTTCTGGAAATAAAACTTGAATTTTCTGACCAGTATATTCGAATATGGCTTGCCATATTCGAATATGTAATATTGCCTTGGCCTGATCATTTTCCAGAAACAGTGTATTCGAATATGGCTTGCCATATTTGAATACATATTCAAATATAACAAGGTGCCTAGGCCTTTCCACCCTCCAGAACTGTTATATTCGAATACATATTCGAATATGGAACCTCCATATTCGAATATATATTCGAATATGAAGCCTACAAAAATCAAATTTTAAATGCAGAAACACTATATTCGAATACATATTCGAATATGAAAGTGCCATATTCGAATACATATTAAAAATTGGCATGAAAATCAATTTAAAATCCTAAAATACAAAGAAAATTTGATCATAAAATTGATCATCAATAATCAGTAAAGGGTTGTAAAGCAAAATGTAATAATTTGATAATAAGTCAGGAAGGACTTATCGGAAAACTAGAGATAAAAAAATAATTAATTAGTGTTGTTAAGTTGGACAATGACAATTTCGGTAGCTAAAATGCATAAATATCAGTGTAAGTCAAATATTTTATTTACGAATGAAATTCTCGTGTTTTCCTCTTTGTACTGTGTTCCTCTTCTCCTAGTCACGTTCGGTTTCATTTCTTCCCTGAGATTCCCTACTCTTCTTAGGTTTTCGGATTGTATCCCTAACCTACCATATCAATTGGTATCATCCTTGTCCCTTCCATGGCCGATAGCACAAGAAGTTAGCAAGTGATGAAAGATATGGAATACCGCTTGGAAAGCAAGCTATCCAACCTTCTTGATTCGAAATTCATGGAGCTGGCTGCGTCTTTGTAGAACACCATGCAGGAATCCATGACTAAGAGCTTTCAAGATTGGTCCAAGAACAATGGTGATTCAACACATTCTGTAGCTTCGTTGGGTGATTCACTTCGCGGTGAACCCACGGGGACAAACCACTACTCTTGTGATACAAGACTGGCACGCATTGATTTCCCTCGGTTCAATTGGGAGAATGTCAACCAATGGATTTACCAATGCGAAAATTACTTTTTGATTGACAATACTCCTGAAGATGTTAAGGTACATTTGGCACTTGTACATCTTGAAGGCAGAGCTTTGCAGTGGCATACGACCTTCACCAAATCTTTAGCGTTCCGAGCTATTCGTTCTTGGAAGGAGTATTTGCTAATGTTGATTGACCGATTTGGTGTTGTTTGTGACGACCCAATGGCCGAATTAATGAACCTTCGAGAGCATAATTCTGTGAATGAACATCATGAGGCCTTTGATGCTATTATCTCAAGACTGGAATTATCAAAGGATTACACCTTAAGTTGTTTCTTTGGAGGCCTCAACCAAGAGGTGCAGATGATGGTCAGAATGTTCCAATTGGACACAGTTCGAAGGGCATTTTCATTAGCCAAAATGTATGAATCTTCGAGTTCCCAAGCTGGCCTTGCTTCTTGGGTACCAAAACCTGCAAAAAATGTACCCACTGCGAAGGAAATTCTACTAACATCTTCACCAACCCGAACTGCATTCTTCTTCTGTTAACTCCACTAAAGGTCGTCCTTACAAGAGCTTAACACCTGCCTTCATGGATGAGAGGAGATTTAAAGGGTAGTGTTATTTTTGTGATGAGGTTTACACACCAGGCCACAGTGCTTTCCACAAGAAGTTGTAGATTCACGTGTTGGAGATTCATGATCAAGACGTGGATGAGGTAGTGGTTTAGGAGACTATGGATTCAGAGTAGCACAATTTAGGAGAACCTCAGATTTCAATTCATGCATTGACCTTTTGGATGAACTACATGGATCTTGCATTTTCTCTAAAATTGATCTAAGATCAGGCTATAACCAAGTAAGAATGTACCCTAATGATGTTCATAAGACTGCTTTCAAAACCCATGGGGGCCATTATGAGTATCTGGTAATGCCGTGTAGCTTGACCAATGCTCCATCTACCTACCAAGGGTTAATGAATTCAATCTTTCAAGATTCCTTAAGAAAATTCTTACTTGTATTCTTTGATGACATCTTAATATATAGTTTTTCTTTCAAAGATCATTTGTTGCATCAAACACCAGTCCTTGATACAATGCAGGCTAACCACCTATTTGCTAGAAAATCTAAATGTTATTTTGCAGTTCCTAGGGTGGAGTACTTGAGCCATTTCATCTCAGCAAAAGGTGTTTCTACCGACCCTTCCAAAGTGACCGCCGTACAGAATTGGCCATTACCTACAACCATGAAGCAGCTTAGAGGCTTTCTGGGGTTAGCTGGCTATTATCGTCGGTTTGTGAGGGGTTATAGAAGAATTGCAAGGCCACTCACTGACCTCCTGAAAAAAGACAATTTCACATGGACATTGGAAGCCAAGGCCGCATTCAAGAATTTGAAGAAGATGTTAGTCAAGACTCCTATCAAAGCCAATGCTTGATTCTTGAATCTTTGATGTTTGAATCCAATATCTAAGTTTATATCCACCTTGTATGTGTTGTTAAGCCACCAACCTACATGTTTTGAGTCTTCTTTGTTGAATTTTTGTTGTTTGGATTTTTGTGCCATTTTGTACACACTAGGTGTTTGGGAAAATGCCTAAGTGAGTTTTGTCTTGTGTCATCCATTATTTCTTGCTTGTGTCCATTATTTTCATGAATTTCTATCACATTTTTTAGTTTTTGTGCCACATCACTCTTGTTAGCTAGATTCCACCATTTCACTTATTGAGCACATTGTGATATCTTTGTTTGAAAACTTGTTTTACATTTTTTGTGTTAAGTGTGTGATTTGGTGTGACATAGAGTGCATCAATTGTTAAAAAAATAAAAACAAGGGTGCACAAAAGAAAAAGAAAAGAGAAACTACAAAAAAAAATAAAGAAAACAAAGAATAGAAAAGTTAAAAAGTCAACTCTATACACTAGAAAAAGCCTAGAATTTTTTTTTAAAAAAAAAGAGAGAAAAGATAAGAGTGATTATAGTTTGTAAACTTATATCTTCTTTGTCACATTTCTTTTCATACACACTTATATATATCTTGCGAATATTTTAAACATCATTTGTTGGTGTTCTTGGATTGCTGGACTTGTGGTGATTTGGTTGCTATTGTTCTAGCTAGCTTCCGTATTTTTCTTGAAATTTTCTTGTTTTCCTAGTACTCCATTCTTTGTGCCATTGTCACATTTTTGTTCATACCTTTTTGAGTTCCGTTCATTTGATAGAGTCATCATTTATTGCTTATCTTTGTCACCTCTTTGTTTTGTCTTTTGAGTTTTCCTTTCCTTTGTACTTTTTGTGTCATTCTAATTGTGGTGTTTCTTGATAAGCTCTTTGGTGATTTGCCACTTTGGAACCATAAAATTAGGGAGAATGAATAGGACTTTCAAGTTTTCTTTAGCTTCCTTGTTGAGTTCCCTTTTCAAGACGTGATGAAGGGGCGAAGGCTAGTGTTGCAATGGAGGGGCCCTGGCCCCCCCCATTAAGAATTCTTTTTATTAGTATGTATATATAAGTTTTTGTAATGGCCCCCCCAAAAATTTTTATAATGGTCCCCTCATTGAAATTTTTTTGGGTGTGTACCAAACGTATTTTACAACAAAAACTAATTCTTCTAAGATGTAAAAATCATCAAAATTACTATAATAACATAGATGTGTTTTATATTTTTGAAGATATTATATAATAATATAATATATAATAGCATAAAAATATACCTAAAATAACTTTAGAAGATGTGTTTCGGATTTAGAAAATATTATATAAAAGTATAATTATAATGGTAATATATAATAGCAAAAATATGCCTAAAATAAGTTTTGAAGATATGTTTCAAATTTGAAAATTATTATATAATAATATAATATATAATGTAATTTATTATTATCGTTAAAACTTACTCAAGAAGTTAGTTGTTTCAAAAATTTCACTTTGCCTCTCAAACGGTAACAAGCCGCCTCTTTCCCTCTTCTCTCTATATGTAAATTTCTGAAATTCTAAAACCAAACCTCTCAAAATTTCCACTTCATATTATTTTGTGCTCTCTAACCTTGGAACATACTAACACAGTGCACTTGTAAATCATCGCTCTTTACTCGATATCTATGCCTTGGTTAGTTAGTGAGTTTTGATTGCTTCTCCTAATTTTCTAATTTGTTTATCGCTTTGAAGTTTCAACATTACAACAATATTGCGCATTTGTCTCTTTTTTGAGAGTAAGTTTTGCAATTTTAATATTTTTTAGTTGTAACTTATAAAGTTTGTGTTTTTTTTTAAATTTTCTTTTGTCTTATGTTATTGTTTGAACTAATAAAGTGTTGTGTATTGTTATTAATTAACAACTTCCTCATATTAATAATGTATTGCGTCTTTCTCATGTTATTTTCTTTGAGGTTACCACTTATGTGACTAAAACTAAGATTGTGATTTTTCAATAATAATGTATTTTATCTATTGTAGCTAGGAGTAAAATGAAAACAATTGATAAGTTTTTTAAAAGGAATACAATTAACGAATTTTTGCAGATAGCTTAACTATTTATATTGAAAAAGAAATTAATGGTTGTTTCACTGTTGAATCAATTATAGATGAATTCAAATGTAGAAAGCATCGCCAGGTTCAATTTTCTTAGGTAAATATTATAAGTTTCTCATCCTTATTTTCAATTTTTACCTCTATTTTATGTTTTCTATAAGTATTAATTATCATAAAATATTTTAATTATTAACTATTTTTAATATGTTTATTTTATAAATAAATTTAATTTAAATGTTTGGCCCCCCAACATAAATGGGCTAGCTCCGCCCCTGAGGTGATGAGTGGTAAAAGGCAAGCGTGTCCATTATAGAGAAAGCCATCAAAAGTGTGATACACGAGTGTTTTTGTTTTTATTTTTGAGTGAGACACTTGGTGAGATTGTTTGCATCTTGTGAGATCCTTCGTTAGTTTTGTTTTTTCACTTTTGATTTATTGTGTATTTTTCTTATTTATGGTTTAGTTTGGCTACTTGGTTATATAGGATTTTCTTTGATTATTTGTATTTTTTAACTACATTTGTAGTTTGTTGGTTGGTGTATCTTTTGGATTTTGTGCCCATGTCAACTGTATTTAGTCATGATGAAATGTTATTTGATTCTCGTGGTGAAAGAGCCTTTGATGACTTGGCAAGTAGGAGTTTCAACTCATTATTATGACTCTCATAGAAAGGATGCAAGAGCCCAACCTAGACATGAAAAAGTTAGTATTTCTACTCTAGATACTCATTAGTATGATGCTAGACATGCCTTGCATAATTTTCATAAATGTTTTAGGCTTGGATTGGATAGCTATGTTACTCATCCTAGAGATGCTACTCATACTAGTCATGCTACTCTTATTAGAAATGCTACATGTGATGCATATGCTTGGAATTCTAGAGATGGTAGTATTGATGGTATTCATGCTAGGAAGCACTCAAAAAAGAAGAGAGATTATGCTATAGGAAAGGAAGCTCATAGATTACATTGGGAGATGATGATGATGAGAGAGTCAGAGTTGAGAGATGAAGAGGAAAGGATAAAAAAAAATTTAACCAACATTTCACAAGGGATAAGTGAATTGAAAAGGAATTTTATCCAAAAACATAAAGAGTGTGAAGATGATGTGGTTCACATAGGGGAGGAAAGTATTACTAGTGTCGATAGGAGTGAGGTAGAGGATGTTGTGTGTTTCCAACAACCTTTCCTTTCTTTATCTCCTTTCAAGGTTTGTAATGAGCTTCAACTTGAAGAAATAAGAGGTAACTCTTTGGCCAAGCAACATATGGATTTAATTTTCAATATTTCATTGCCTTCATTAGTTAGTACTCTAAGGTATACCTCTCTCTTCCTTCCTTTTCATTCCTTGACTCATTGTTATTTGGATCCATTTCCTTAAGTGTGAATAGGTTTTGGATAGTCATGTTTGGAAACTTTGTTGTGCTTTGCTTGAACAACACACTATGCTTTATAGTGCTATTAGATACATTGATACACATGTTCCATATTTTTCATATCATCAAGGTATTTTAAATGAGCTTGTTGAGGATGACCTTTAAATCATAGTTTGAGTATTCTAGAAATGGTTCAAAACGCACATAAACTATATGAGATGATTGTGCCTGCCTGTGTGAATTAAATAACAATGAAATGTAGAAACAGCATTCTCTCTTAAGGAGAGAAACACTTAGAGTCCAGAGAACTTACCAAAATCAAAATCTTTCTTTGTCAAAGGACGGTAAAACTTTCATCCCACACTATTGACGCTCGTCATACGTCCGCTGAAATAAATGCAGTCACATGATTAACTAAAAAGATCATTGCATTTATTGAGTAAATCATGACCATTCAAATAAGATCTATTGGTCAATATTAGCGTTCTTATTTATCACAATAAGTGTTCTCATTTGATATGTCCTCAATATATATACACATACACATACACATACGCATACACATATACATACACATACACATACACACACATATAAATTCATAAATATAAATATAAAATAGAATAAATAGCAAAAATATTGCATATTTAAAGTTTATTTTACACTTGTAAAAAAAGTTTATTTAACTCTTTTTTTCAATTTTGGTTTTGTTTTTTCAATTGAGTATTCATTCAAGGACATACAAGGATGAAAATGTAGAGTCTTGAAAGAAAAAAAAACAATAGGCCCAACATGTATGGCCCAACAGACACTATATAACTAAAACGAAACCCTAAGTTAGTAGTCATTCCAAGCACACTTAGTTCTATACGCCGCCAGGCACCCTGGTGGTCTCGATAATCACTTCGCTTTTGTCCTCCTTGCTCTTGCTCACTAATCACGACTACCCAGTCCCTGTTCTACTACCTTGGTGGTGATGAAGCTCGGTCTCTATCTAAAGGTTCAGTTGCGCGCTCTGTGAGCTTCAATCCACAAGTAAAGATGTAAGAATTCCCTGATTCCAATAAGACTTTGATATTAAAATCGTGATTTTGACTACCATGGTTAAATGTGACAACGAACCTACACCATTGACAAGGTATTTATTCTTCTACTCTTCTATAGTAGTAGCAAAGTTGAACCTGCGATACTTTCTCTTTAATAAATTATCTTAAATGCAAACACAGTGATGATACGGGATAAGCCAAGACTGTTGTTCACTATATTAATCGGTGTTTGAAATGAGAGAAAGTTCTTCTTTTGATTTTGATGTAAGTGATGCTTTAGGACTTCATTTTAATTTTTCATATTATAAACTATTCACTTGGTGCTCATTGCATTCTCTCAAGATTTTCGATAGGATTATATTATCGGAAATTTTAACCTTACATATAAGGGAATTTTAAATATATATTTAATGAGAAGATTGTTTCTTTAAGGGAAAACTTCTATTTGTTTTACGAACGCGAAAATTTCTCTCATTCAACGTAGAGCAAGCCTCCTAAAAAAATTATTAGAGAAGAAGAAATTTCACTAATTTCCTTTTGTTTTCCATCTGTTTATATCTCAAAAAATTTTATAACAAAACATACCGACTGTAAAATACTCCTAATTGGGCTAGGCCCATTACAAAAATACTACAGTTATTTATAAATCCTAATATATACAAATATATAACATTACACATCCCTTGAAACTAACCTTATCCTCAAGGTCCAAAATAATTTTTTTTTTCCTTTTCTTCCAATCTGGTCTTGGAGGAAACATGGACTCTAAATAAGTGAAGTCCTTTCCACACATAATTCGTATGGCTTGAGATAATTTGATGTTGAAACTGTTGTGGACCAGAATAGCGGTATTCTGGGTGTACGTATACATGCCGGGTCCAACAGCCGATAACCATCCCGGATACATCCTGGAAGGCCTAACACTGCCTATGATCAGGGCCCAGGTAATATGGTTTGGGCTTAGGCAACAAGTCCAGGCCCAATATTGTCCATACTTAGGTCATACGCCCCTCTATAAATACCAACATAAATGCACCATGCAAGGTACGTAATTAATCTATCAAGTATCTACAACCCTAATACACTCATTGACTTGAGCGTCGGAGTCCTTCCAGGTGCACACCACTGCTGCCGGAGCTCAATCCCAGAAGCCATCTACACCGCCCTTTGCTGATCAGGAAGATCATCTTGCTCGTCCAACATCTCCGCCAGGTTAGATCACAACATTGGCACTGCCTGTGAGGAACGCGACAAAAGTCTTGTTTCCATCCACTGTCAACAATGGTAGGCACTACCAGAAATAGGGACTACAACGATCCGAGTGTTCAAAACCAAAGAGGAGGACAACAGGGTGGTGCATCCAACCAAGCAGGGGCATCACAGCTTTTTGACATCGAAGCAGAGTTCTGTAAACTGCAACTGTTGGTGCAAGCCCAGGCCAAGGAAATTACAGCCCTAAAGAAGAAGGAACTACAGCGAAAAGGTAAGGAAAAAGTCGTTGCTGAAAAGGATCCAGAAGAGGAGAGAGCTGAGAAGCATACTCAGGCAAACACTGAGAATGCGGAGAGAGACCTAGTCGCCGACGTAGAAAATATCAGGAAACAGAAAAGCAGCAACAGAAATCTGCACATGATGGGGATAAGGATGGCTGGAGGAGCCAGCTTAAAAGGTCTCGAAGACAACAAAAGGACCTGAGATGTAAGGGAATCTTGTTCATAGGTAACCTCTATAGCTAACCCAGTATTATCTTTCTCAGACGCAGATTTTCCAAAAGAACGAATCCGGGATAATGAGTCGTTGGTCATAGCTGCCATTCTCAATGGGTTCAAGGTTCATCGAATCTTTATTGATCAAGGAAGCTCGATAGACATTATGTTTTGGAGCCTATTCGACACAATGGGACTTGGATCCAAGGATTTAATCCCTCATAAAGGCAGCTTAATTGGTTTTATTGGGGACACAATCATCCCCTAAGGATATGTTGACCTCAAGGTGTGTTTTGGCAAAAAGCCCAGTACTAAAACCATCCCGGCCAAGTTTATCGTTGTGGATTGTCCTTCAGCTTATAATGCAATCATTGGACGGCCAACTTTGAACAGTCTTGGCGCAATAGTTTCCACCATCCATCTAGCCATGAAGATCCCAGGGGAGAACGGATCAGTGGTAACAGTCCACGGGAAAAGCAGTGACGCAAGAAAATGCTACCAAGAGAGCCTCAAGATCACAAAAGCACCATCTATCCCACTGTTAAAAACAGAGGAAAAAGGAAAGCAGAAGATGGAAAGACGAGACTTAATACGGGATGTAGGGGTCATGATGACTAACTTGGATCCCAGGGCGATTTTGAGTCCCAGCGACCTCAACCCGAAGGAGATCAGATCTTAGTCCAGATAGGTCCTAAGGAGGATCAGACTGTCAAAATAGGGGCGAACCTTCCCCCCATGATCAAGGGACGGCTCATTGAAGAGCTAAAGACGAATAAGGATCTATTCGCTAGGGTTTCTTCCAATATGTCAGGTATAAATCCCGAATTCGTATGCCATCGTCTCTCCTTAAAACCGGGATGTATCCCGGTAGTTTAGAAGAAGAGAAAGATGGGTCCCGAAAGGACGACCGCCATAGAGAAACAGGTAAAAGAGTTATTGGATGCCGTTTTTATCTTAGATACGTTATGCAGATTGGCTTTCCAATGTGGTGATGGTGAAGAAGGCCAACGGGAAGTGGAGGATGTGTACAGATTACACTGATCTGGACAAAGCATGTCCTAACGATCGTTTCCCTTTGCCTTGTATCGAAAAACTTGTTGACAACTCTGCAAGCTACAGATACCTATCCTTTATGGACGCTTATTCCGGCTACAACCAGATCCCAATGCACCCCGAGGATCAGGAGAAAACGGCATTCATAACCGACATGGGTGTTTACTGTTACATGAGATGCCGTTCGGTCTAAACAATGCCAGAGCAACATACCAGCGGATGATGAGTCGGGTGTTCAAAGACCAAATCGGCAAGATCCTTGAAGTATGTATTGATGATATGATAGTGAAGACTCAAGAAGATAAAGACCCGGTGCAACTTTAGTAAAAGAGGAATCCCGGAACCAGAGCCCGGTATACTTTGTCTCTAAAGCATTACAGGGATCAGAATTAAATTACCAACGATTGGAGAAAGTTGCCTATACTTTGTTGTTGGCATCTCGGCGGCTGAGACCATACTTTCAGTGCCACCCCATCACGGTAAGAACCAACCAACCTATTAGACAAACCTTACATAAGCCTGAGTTGACAGGTAGAATGATGACATGGGCGGTAGAACTATCAAAGTATGACATCTCGTACGAACCCCGTCAAGCGGTCAAGGCACAAGGTTTGGCGAATTTCGTAGCCGAGATGACACATCCCAGAGAAGAGCCAAGAGGATGTTGGACCATTTATGTTGATGGCTCCTCAAACCCTAAAGGGGCTGGAGCGGGTATATTGATCGAAAATGATGAAGGGATAACCATGGAATACTCTCTGAAGTTTGAATTCCCAACCTCCAATAATCAAGCAGAGTACGAAGCTTGTCTAGCCGGGATACGTGCGGCAAAGGAATTAGGAGCTACTGCAATCACTTTATGTTCAGACTCCCAGCTAGTGGTATCCCAAATAAAAGGGGAATACCAAGCTAGAGAACCATTGCTACCGAGGTATTTGGCTAAAGTCAAAGAAAGTCTACTCGGCCTTTCTAAGTTCGAGATCAAGCACATTCCCAGAGAAGAAAATAGTCGCGCAGATCTGCTTTCAAAGTTAGCCAGTACCAAGTCATCATCAACCTTGAAGTCAGTGGTGGAGGAAGTTCTCCCTTCTCCTTGTGCCATTTTGCAGGTTGAAATTGAAGATTGGAGAACTCCAATAGTGGAGTATATCACCAAAGGATCCTCCCTGGAAGATTCCCGGGAAGCTAAGCGGTTGATACAAAAAGCATCCCGGTACAGCGTGATAGAAGGCAACTGTTCGGAAGGGGACTGTTAACTCCTTTGCTTAAAAGCATTGGACCATCTAAGACCTGGTATGTCCTCACTGAGGTGCATGAAGGAAGTTGTGGCCATCACATCGGTGGCAAATCCCTGGCAAGAAAGTCCTTGAGAGCAGGATACTTCTAGCCAACCATGAATAAAGACGCAGCTGAGCATGTGAAGAAATGTCAGAACTACTAGGAAAACAGTCCAATATCTCATATCCCAGCTGAAGATCTGCACAGCATCTCCACCCCTTGGCCTTTCCACACTTGGGGTTTGGACCTGCTGGGACCCTTCACACCAACCACAGGTCAGTTTAAACATCTTATTGTTGTTGTTGACTATTATACTAAGTGGATTGAACTAGAACCATTAGCTAGCATAGCCTCAATTAAAGCTCAAAACTTTGTGTTTCGGCAAATAATATGCCGATTTGGTATCCGACAAAAGTGATCTGTGACAACGGGATCCAATTTACTGACAAAGATTTTCGAGAAATGTTAGCAGGGCTTCATATTAAACAATACTTTGCTAGTGTGGAACATCCACAATCTAATGGGCAGGCAGAATCTGCTAATAAAGTCATACTCAATGGCCTGAAGAAAAGATTGGAGAAAGTCGGGATCAACTACAGAACCACCCCCCATAGCACTACGGGGGAAACTCCATTTCGAATGGTCTACAGCTCAGATGTTGTTATCCCATTAAAAATTGGGCAGCCATCCTAGAGAATCATGTATCCTACACAAGAGAATGAACAGTTGCTCCGAGAAGATTCTGACATGGTTGAAGAAATCCGAGACGCGGCAAGAATTAAGGAGTCATCCCGGAAGCAACAGGTTGCTCAAAGATACAACTTGAGAGTAGTCCCAAGAAGTTTTCAAACTGGCGACTTAATTCTAAGAAGGGCCAGTATTGGAAACCGGAATGCGAAAGACGGGAAGTTCCGAGCAAATTGGGAAGGCCCATACCGGATCAAGAGTGTTGCAGCTAATGGAGCGTATCATTTAGAGACTCTTAAAGACAAAGAAATCCCAAGGACGCTTAATGTCGTAGACTTAATGTGGTATTATAGTTAAATTATGTAATTTGCATTCTTTTTCCTGTAGCAGGTTTTATCCCTAAAGAGGGTTTTACTCTAGAGGTTTTAACGAGGCCCCCACTTGTTATTTGCTTTATGTTATTAATAAAACAATATTTCTGTTTACTTTTATACAAATATTACTAGTCCAGCTCTTAATAGCAAGCAGATCAGAATAAATAAACAGCAGATACAACAAATCCGAGATGAATATGTCGCCAAATATAATACCAACATATCGCAAAAAGGCCAAAAATGAAACGAGGTACCATCTCGGGTAAACCTCAGCTACAACATCAAAAGCGGTCCTTCATGGGCTAGCCCTGGCCGAAAGAAGGATGAAGTACCTTAAAGGTTACACTTCAACAAAAAACTTAGAGAAAGTATAAATTACTTTCCCTCCTAACATGGAGAAAAGAGGGTGCCATGACGACCACACCCCAAAAATTAAAACGATCTAAGAAAATCTTGCCATTGGGACAAAAAGAAGTGTCGTCATAGGTCAAGCCTTAGATACTAGAATACGGATATTAAATCGCAGAAATGTAGTAAAGAAAGTAGATAACTTCAAAGCAGAGATTGGAAATAAAGATCAACCCGGAATACTGGGATGACGCAAGTTACACGTAACATAAATTGTTCATAAATGGTTAACAAGTTTATAGAATAAAAGCAGAATAAAAACAAAGCAACAAGCTATTCTACTCCCCCGGCATCTGCACCTTCAGGCTCTGGAACAACTTCAGAGGGAGGAGGAGTGTTACAATCAAATGGAATCAACCATGGATCAGCGGGATCGAGAGGCACCGGATTATGAGGATCATGAAAATCCTAGAACATCCCGTCCTTAACACCATGGAACTTGCAAAGACCACGTGTGTTGAATTCAATCCCAGGATTCAGGAGTTGAACCGTCTTCACACAGTCTCGATAGGAGTCATCTACCGTGGTTTCCATATCATCATAAGCCTCCTCCAGCTTGCCCTGAGTTTCCTGAAGATGATTCTGAACTTCCTGAAGCTGGGAAGTCTTCTCTTGGAGCTCGGCACGCAAGGCAGTGATAGCAGAAGAGTCAGAATCCACTTTAACTTTGAGATGCGAAACCTCATCCTTAAGCTCCAGCTTCTCGGCACTCAAGCCGACATTCTTTTCCCTCTCCTAAGCAAGCTCCTCTTCGACACGAGAAAGCTTTTCCTTCAAAGAGGCGAGGTCATTAGCATGACAGGATTCTCACTCCTTGGCACTCTTGAGTAGAGTCTCTTTCAGGTCCATGTCGTCCCTTAGATCCCGTAGCTGGGCTTTCAGGGAAGCAGCCTGACCCAAATCCTCAGCCTGATCGTTAACGTGCTACACCATAGCCATGCTCATGGCCGTCCAGCCCATAAGCAACTTGGCTTGCTCCTACAAAAGACAAAGAGATCAGAACAAGGCAACAGATGCCAATCCACACAGAAAAATATATGGACACAGGACATACCTTCACAGCATTAGCTCCACCCTTCGTGAAAAAGTCCCGATGCTGGAACTTAATCAAGGGAGATTGAAATCCCTCCCAAGCGGAAGAAGGAGTAGAAAACGGAGCCATCAATATCGGGTTCATCCCGCCAGGGGCTGCGTGTGTATTACCGGGATGGTCACCTACAAATCAAGCAAATAAGATAACGAGGTAACGACGGATCCAACGGATCTCGATACAATTAAGAATCAATAATAGAGTATACCTTTTTTCGTTATACGGCGACGTTTTGGCGGCACAGTAGCCACCTCAGTCCCAGCGGAATAAGGTACTGACTTCCCAACAGGAGGGACCCCGCCGGTAGAAGGGGAGACCCCAACATTAGCAGCCGCCACAAATATATAACATTACCCATCCCTTGAAACTAACCTTATCCTCAAGTGAAGTCCTTTCCTCACATAATTCGTATGGCTTGAGATAATTTGATGTTGAAACTGTTGTGGACCAAAATAGCGGTATCCCGGGTGTACGTATACATGCCGAGTCCAACAGCCGATAACCATCCCGAATACATCCTGGAAGGCCTAACACTGCCTATGATCAAGGCCCAGGTAATATGGTTTGGGCTCAGGCAACAAGTCCAGGCCCAATATTGTCCATACTTAGGTTATACACTCCTCTATAAATACCAACATAAATGTACTATGCAAGGTACGTAACTAATCTATCAAGTATCTACAACCCTAATACACTCAATGACTTGAGTGTCAGAGTCCTTGCAGGTGCACACCACCGCTGCCGGAGCTCAAGCCCAAAAACCATCTACACCGCCCTTTGCTGATCAGGAAGATCATCTTGTCGTCCTACCTCTTCGCCAGGTTAGATCACAACAGAAAGCATTGCTAATCTTGAAGGACACATTAAGCATGCATTTGTGGATAAAATTAAGAGTCGTGTGTTCCTATAAGCATGTAGCAAGATGAAAGAAACCATGTGAAATAGTATGCATTATGTGTGTGGGGTCCACGAGGAGTGACACAAGGGTAGGAGAGAAGGAAGAAGAATGATGGTGAAGGATCATGTAGGTATGATACGGAGGGTAATTATGTGAATTTTTGAGGAAAAGGAGGAGAGAGAGAGTTACTGGAAATTTGAATTGGTGGCTTGGATGAAGAGAGAGAAAAATGATGGTGTTGTTCCAATGGACGAGAGTGGGTATGATGATGATGCTTTACAACTGGCACAGGGAAACGTGAGTTAAGCGCAAGCGGCACTTCAACCAAAAAAAAATCAAGCAGCACGCAAAAAAGTGGAACATCACCTTGACAAGGGCCATTAGATGTTAGCACCACTAAATCAGACAGAGGAGAATGAATTACAATGTTATGCGAGACATAAGCAGAATTTGGTTGAACCATTGAAGGTTGACGATGCCTCGTGAAAAAGAGAGGCTAAGTAAACATGGATGGATTAAGGACATTGAAAATCCAATGGCATAATCATTTAAGAGCGTCAGAGAGAGGGAGAGTCTTGAAGGTGTTAGTCAACAATTCCGATGGTCCCAAAGGAGAGAGAGGGTGCGAAACTTTGTGAGGAAAAAAGTCTTATAAGCTACTGAATCAAGAAAAAACGCATTGTATCCATGCAGGTAGGGAAAAAGGACACTTAACAGTCAACGGAGAGACTGTAGAGGTCGCACCTTGACCATCACTCTTGCTCGCTTTTGGATCCAAATTCTGCGAGGTGAGATCAAGGGAATAAACGATGGAAATTGATTTATCTAAAAATGGTTGTTGTTTTTCTAAAATTAGTGAATTTGTATTCAGAACGGTGTAAGGTGGTGCCTACTCGATGATGGATGCAGCGGGTGCATCCTTTGACTCGGCAATCAGAGCAAAGGAGTATGATGGTGGCGGCATGGTGACGCGGTTGCATTTTGAATGTGAAAGTAACCCCCACCTCCTAACAAAAAGAAAGTGCAAAATGAGGGACCCTATGATATGCAAAGCCAATTGAAGAAACACATAAATTTTATATGATGTAAATAAAGGAACGCTTGAGAAAAGGTATGTTTTTTCTGCCTAGTGCCTGCCTTTCATTGACATAGCCACGAAATCACCTTATTTCAACAAATATAGTATGTTGGAATTTACATAACTTACAAGTGTTGGCAAATAGAGAGACAAAAGTGAGATATTTGTAATTTAATAATACATTGACTACCTCTTTTCTGGTTTTTGATTCCATGTTGTGTATCTAATGGCAAACTATTCCTTACAAAGGTTTCAAAGTTTGTCGATGTCTATTTGTTACATGTGACAATGAACCTACACCCTGTACGAGGTGTTTATATTTCTTCTCTTCAGTAGCAGAAACAAATATGACCCATCACTTTCAATTTAGTTAGTTATCTTTAGAGCAAACATGGTGATGATAGTGGAGATAAGCCAAGACCCATACCCTCTATCCTTTGAGTTGAAAAAAAGCTATAGAGTATTTGAAAGTAAAAAAGTACTTCATGGGATTTAGATATAAGTGATGGTTGAGGACTTCATTTTAATCAAAGTCAAAACAAGATAGACATTCGTTCCTTTGAAATACGTCTGTAGCCTTTTTCAACTCATGATTTGGGGGCAAGGATCTTGGCTTATCCCCATTAGTGCTTCAATTGAGATGATTTAACAAATGGAAAACGTTTGAGAGTCAAATTTTCTATTATTACAGAAGAAAAGAAGAATAATTACCTTGTTCTTGGTCCTGATTCGTTGTCGCATCTAACGAATAGAAAACCACATACTTTGAAACCTGGTTAAGGAATAATAAGTCATCAGATACGCAAAATGAAGTCAAGAATCAGAAAAACAGATAATCAAAGTATCATGAAATTAAAAATATTTATCTACTAACCTGCTTTCCACCAACACTTCTCAATTCTGTAAATTCGGTTATACTTTTTCGTTGTATTATGGCGGTTTCGTGGTTATGTTAATGAAAGGTGGGTAGTAGGCAGAAAGAACATACCTCTATACTAAAGTTTTTCTAGATTGACATCATGTGGAATTTCTTTGTTCTCAATTTGCCTTTGCAATTGGATCTCAATGCAGATCTTTGTGAGGGAAAAAAGGCTTGGAAGCTTCTAGATTTAGAGAAAACACATTGTTCTTATTCGCCAAGACCCATACACTCTATTCTTGAGTTGAAAAAGGCTATAGACTATAAACTAATTGAAAGTAACGAAAGTCCCTCATTGGATTTCGATGTAAGATGGTTGAGGACTTCATTTTCATCAATGTCCTTAGATAGACTTTCGTTCCTTGCAAATACGTTTGTAGCCTTTTTCAACTCGTGATGTGTGAGCAAGGGTCTTTGCTTATCTCCACTACTATATGTGTTTCCTTTGAGTTAATTTAAACAAATTTTTTAGATACATCATTAAAGTGACCCGAAAAATATTCTGTAGTACTGATATTATTCAAACAAATGAAATAAATTAATTCTCATACATCATTAATGTGACCAAAATGAGTACTATATAGATATAGTCTTGTAGAGGGTATCAAAATTAAAATCTGAAAAAATATACTCATGTTACACTAGTATTTATTTTTAACGATTTTATTTATCTATCATTTTTTTCTTTTTTCTTTTCTTCATTTTCTTTGTTTTTCTATCATCTCTCTTATTTTCCACTCATAACCCTTATTATGAAAAGGAAAGCATTCCTAAATTTGTTGTTTCTATCATCTCTCTTCTTTTTCTTTTCCACCATTACGCATTTGTTTTTTCTTTTCCCTGGACTTTGTGCTCCTTTTTTTGTTGAATTTTTAATTTTGCCCTATGTTTTTTTTCTGGATAGGCTCTGATACCATCTAGAAATGATATAGGCCTAACTCTCCTCAAAAGCTAGCTCACAAGGAGAGGGTTGCCTATGGCCTTATACTTCTATTATAGCTCTTATCCTAGGCAACATGAGACTTTTTCAGCAAACACTCTCCCTCAAGTCACACTGGCTTTTTTATTTTCTTTTTTTAGCCTAGTTGTGATTTGCCTCAGAGAGAGTATCATTTTCATCCAAGTTCTTATCCATCACCATGTTTGCGACTCTGTCATTTTAATAGGCCTTTGCCGTTTTATTACTAACTTTGATTTCCAAATGAAAAAACCTTAAGAAAATAATTAGTACTACCGTGTACTTGTAGTCGCTTTCAATGGCCAACCATCCTCCGTTTCAAAACTCGTCTTGACCACCCTTTAATAATAATAATAATAAAAAAAAAATAATAATAATAATAACATTGTGATGAGAAAGAAAAGAATATGATGGGTGTAGTGATGTTGGGTGAGCAATTGTGTTCACGCTACATGAATTTTAATAACAACCAATAACAACCTTTGTAGGAATTGAATTTGCAATGTTCTTACCTATTTATGAATGCTTTCCTTTTCTTAATTTGATTGAATTTTAACTGTTATCCCCATTAAATGTACTCCATGTGGTCCTTAATATAACGTAGTATATTTACTTAAATTACACATACTAATAAAGTTAGTTAGTTGCATCAAATCCCGCAAAAAGTTGTGTGATATATCAGTTTTACCCATCTTTGAAAATTGTGTTTCATAATTGTTACAAGGATGTTTCTATTGCACAGGTTAAGAAACCAAAGGTGGAAAGTTTTTCTTGGAAAAAACAAAATTTTAATGGGATTATATTTAATATACAATTAATGATGTTCTTTCTTTCAATCTTTAGTTGCTTAACCTGTGCAATATTGCACATGTTAGAAAAACCCTTGTTACACTAAAGTTAAAGAATTCAATATGGGCAAATAAAATTAACCATAACGATATCATGGGATTTGTGAAATGTCTTATAAAAAGGACCACAAAATTCACCTAAAATGTGTCTTATAATAAAGACTAGAGGGAGTAATTCCCACTACGACAACCAAAATCACAAGTCCCGCTTCTCTTCCCTCAATCCAATTTTTAGTACTTGTCGTCTTTTGCTTCTCTCTAAAAATTATTTTTGTTTAATAAATTGTGTTTAGAACAAAGTGGTTTGAAGTTTTCAGCTTTGACTCCATTGTCCGTTCTTTTATAAGTTATGTGTATCATGGAAAGAGAGGAAGATTCCCTTCGTGGGAAATGATGAAAATTTTAATAAGAGACTTTAGATATAATGATGAAAATTCAACAACGATGATGTTAGACACAAAAACTATAACGGAAAAGTTGGTGGCTTTTATGATGGTTTAGTCTTTTTAACTAGAGCATGGTGGTGTAGTTTTTGTAAGTTGTAAGTTGTTTTTCTCATGTGTAAATATTGTTATTAAGTCCTCCTTCTCTTCTTCTTCTCTATTGCCAAAACTTCCTCCTTTGCAACAATCTCTACCTTTGGAGATCTGCCTCCTTAATCTCCGTTTTTGACGCCCTCTCCCTTCGGTCAATGTTGGCATGGACAAGTTCGCTACCTTTTGAAATCCTAATTTGCAACCAAGAACTCAACCTCAACTTTCTCTCTCTCAAATGCAAATTAGGGCATCAGAGGCGAAGGAGCTTCACTCAAAATTATGGACTTCCCTCAACAATTAAAGCGGCATTAAACGCGAGAGAAAAACGGAAAAATGAAAAAGTTGATTGATTACAAAAAGGGAATACATGACTTTATAAAAGCCAAAGCAATAAAACCCTAATGGGCCAAGGAAAGGCTAGAGACCCAAAAGAGGCGCAAGCAATGCATCCAAAAAATAGAAGCACGCCCAAAACCAAAAACATAAAGAAATAATTTTATATCTCCAACACCCTCCCTTAAGCTGCAGAATATATTTAATATTCCCATCTTGGAGAGCATATTCTCAAAGGGTGAAGGTTCAAGTGATTTTGTTAAAATATATACTAACTGATGAGCACTTTCAATGGGTAACATTATAAAAAGACCCTTTTGCAGTTTTTTGCGAATGATGTGACAGTCAATTTCTATGTATTTCGTTCGTTCGTGAAAAATAGCATTGTGGTCAATGTGCCTAGCAGAATTATTGTCACAAAACTACTACCCAGGAGAAATATAACTAATCCCTAAGTCTTTTAAAATGTAATCTAGCCACTATATTTCACAAGTGGCGCTAGTAGGGATTCAGAAGATGATCTGGATACACGCCCTTGCTTCCTAGATTTCAAAGATATAAGAGATTTTTCTAAAAATATACAAAAACCACTAACAGAGCACTTACTTTGTGGGCAAGTGGCCCAATCAGAATCACTAAAACCCTTTAATTGTAAAATGTTACCAACGACATAAAAAATGCCCTGTCCCAGATTGTTCTTTAGGTAGCGCCAAACACGTATGGTAGTAGTATGGTGATCTTGTTAAGGATTCTTCATAAGTTGGCTGAGTTTATGCACTGCATACGTTATATCGGGTCTTGTGGTGTTGAGATACGGAAGCTTTCCAACCAATCTGCAGTAGCCAGGATCAGCAAAGGGGATGGAGGCTTTATTGACCTTCATAGCGCCTTTCACCATAAGCGTGCGAACTGGTTTCCTTGCAAGAAGGCCAACATTCTCAAGTAAGTCCAACGTGTATTTACGCTGAGAAATTGAAATCCCCAGTTTTGATTTTGTTATTTCCAGACCCCAAAAATAGCGTAATTCACCAAGATCTTTAAATTGGGAATGAGTATTCATTAAGGTTTTTAAAGTAGCAATATCAGTAGCGTTATCCCCACAAATTAATAAATCATAAACATAGACTAAGATGACAATGTAGGAATGGGCAGTATGACGAATAAAAAGAGACTTATCATACAAGGATTTTATCAAATTCATTTTCTTTAGAAAACAAGATAATTTTTCGAACCACATACGGCTAGCCTATTAAGACCATCAGGACTTTTGTTCCATTTGCAAACCATGTTAGAACTAGAAACAACTAACCCCTGCGGAGGGGTCATATAAACTTCTTCATGGAGGTCTCCATGGAAAAACACATATTAACGGCAAGCTGGTATAAGTGCTAGTTTTTAACAGCAGCAATGGAAAGTAAATTCTAACGGCAGTTAACTTTGCTACAGGAGTAAAGGTGTCAAAATAGTCTTTTCCTTCCACTTGAGTATACCCTTTGGAAATTAAACAGGCTTTATAACGTTCAATAGTACCGTCTTAATGGTACTTGATTTTATAAACCCATTTAGAGCCGATGGGCATTTTATTCTTAGGTAAGTGAACAAGAGTCCAAGTATTAGTTCTAACAAGCGCAGATAGTTCAGGATTCATGGCATCAATTCATTCAGGATATATAATAGAATAATTATAGTTCTTTGGTTCAGTTTGTAAGCTTATATTCAGAACAAAACTAGCATATTTCATAGACAATCCATCATAACCGATAAAATGTGAAAGAGGATACCTTACAGCGGAAGAAGATGAAGGAGTTTTACCTTGAATATGGTAACAATGAAAATCTTTTAAGTAAGTGTCTTTTGTAGCAATTTTATGTCACGTAGATTGGCAAGGAATAGAAAGAGTACCAGGGGAATTACCACATGTATTATTAACATAGGAATCATTATCAGCAGAGTTTTGGGTGAGCGTATCATCAGATGTATCAGACACTACATTAGTAGGTTGTGTTGATG
Source organism: Cyamopsis tetragonoloba (assembly GCA_037177725.1). NCBI lineage: Eukaryota > Viridiplantae > Streptophyta > Magnoliopsida > Fabales > Fabaceae > Cyamopsis > Cyamopsis tetragonoloba. The sequence continues at coordinate 31,356,931 of CM074125.1, read as the reverse complement.
TAGGATGGGATGCCTCCAACACCAAGGGTTCATAAGAAAAGGTGTTGCGTTCGAAAAATATAGGAACGACATAAAATAGAGGTACTTGGATAGGAGGTGACGTTGACGGGATCCACGGGAAGAAGTCCGATCTCTAGGTGCTTTGGCGGCGCTCCACGATAGTGGGTGGTGGACCTACAAACACTCTAACGCTCAAGTGAGTGCCTGTTTAGGGTTAGTGTAATTATATTAGATTATTAGCATACCTGGCATAGTGTAATGTGTTATATTTATAAAGGGTTAATAGGGTCTGCAGGTTATATCTTGGGCATCAAGGGCCTTGTCTTTGGGTCTATCCCAATATCAATAATAGCTATGATATCGTGCTTGACATGGTATTCATGATCGGGATGTCTTTTAATTTTGGTCCACAAAAGAAGCTCCCAAGCCAGCGAGTTTCTGCAAGCAAGTCAGCGTCTTTAAGTATCCAAGTTGGGTCGTTGTCGATCCCGCAATCCGGGATGTTTAAAGTCTTCTAGCTCTGTTGCTCTTTTATTTATTAGGAGTTCATTTCTAGAATTTCAAGAATTCTCATTTGCCTTGGCTTAATTTAGTTTCTTAACTTCAATATTCGAAGCTTCATATTCTCGATTCGTATGTCGGGTTGGATGTTGAATTTCAAACTTCACATGTTCAGACTCGATGAATTGCCCTCCATCTGTGAGTAGGAAAATTATTTTCATGGTTGATCACTATAATGATTTCTTTATTGCCTCCACGATTGTGTTCTACCGGGAGTAGAATTCTAACTCAATTGCATCACTTGAACTTCTAATTGCATCTCGTAAGATGAATTGTTTCTTCGCTTAGTTCTTTTAGTTCCTTAGAGTTGGGTGATCCTTTTATGATTTTTTATATGTTCTATCATCGTAGATCTCAGAGTCTTGTAAAATTCATGCCACTAGATAATTATGTCTTTTCTAGTTGACTTGTTGCATATCAGCTATAATATTATGCTCCAAGTTGATACTCTATTGAAAGTGAAACTCTTCATTAGATTATAATTGCCTTTGAGTCGGTGTTTCATTGAAAGTAAAAATTTGTTTCTATTATACTTGGTTGACGTGAATGTCATGTCAGATTAAAACATTTCATCTCTGACGATATGCTAAGACTTCACATGATTTTTTCTTGAGTTTGTTGTTTTCCTTTATGAGCACATGATTTTCAACTGAAACTTTCAGTCCTTTTCACCTTGGCATGGGACCTATGATCCTCTACATCACTAATATGGATATGGGATTATGATCCCCAATTTAAGGTTGTTGCTATCCACTTTTTACTGGAACCCCTAGATATATTTGTTCACTGACTCTACCGACACTGATGTTGTTCTGTGTGATATGATATTTCCAGGAGGTATTTTACCATCTTGGTGATCTAAATTTATGTCAACTCCTATTGCTGAAGCTATATCGGATACCGATGGCATCCCATACTCTGTGAATCTCATTCAATGTCGTCTTGAATATCAGTTCATCTCAAAATTTTTCAAAGATCAGCATCATCCCGAAATTTCAGCCTGGATGTGACGTACGTATTTTTTTTACTCTCTACTAATAGTGAGTAAGCTTTGTTGGCTTTTTTCAAGCCTACCTCGATTTCTTTCGGGACATCCCTAGCAATATTCTCTTTAAATATATGTATCTCCACTATGAAAATGGGCCCTTTGGCCTAGTTATCCCCTTTCTTTTAAGGAGCCATAGACATTTGTTTGCATTGGCTGCTAAATTTATAACCCTCAGATAGAGGATGGACCTTTAAATATATGATCTTGCAACTCCTAAATATTAAGACTATGTGATCATTTGCTAATGGTTCAGGATTCCCACCGGTCATCAATTCTTTATAATCCTTCAACATAGGAGTTGAATAACCTTTTTGTTAAGGCTTTTAATTCATGATGGTCGTTAACCTTAAACCCTTTGTTTTGGGTTGACATAAACTTCATTATCAAAGAATTCAATGAAAGTCCTGTCGGGATGAACGATCTTGCAGAGGTTATCTTCTTCAAATTAGGGACTTGGTCCCTATTAGAATCAACGTGGTCTTGGAGCCGAGTTGGGTCAATTGTTGAGATGTACTTGGCTGAGATGTACTAATCAAAATATTTTTGCGGAAATAGACTGTGCATGTCCGAAGTTGTTTATGTAAAACTGTAGTCTCCCAAGTTGACAAGCTGTTTCGAGCAACCTATCATCTTTGGGTTATTCATGCCAGATCTATTGAATACCGATCTTTATGTGCTTGCTGTTGATAGCATTGTGAGCTTCTCGCCTATATCTTTCACTTTTGTCTAGTTAAGTTCTATTTTTGTATAACATCTTAAACCCGAATTTGGGACTTGCCTTGTGAATGAGCTTCAAGGTCTCCTCGAGGGAAGAGGTGCCGATGCCTTCAAGGATTGTGTTAAGATACTTCGATTTATAAATCTCGATAATCAACTCAACTTAGCAGGTGTTTGCTTCTTTTGATCTTTGGCCCTCCAGAAGATCATGGTGCTGATGCCGGTGAAGCCAAAGCCTCTTTGGTTACCTTCTAACGACTTTGTCATTTAATTTTACTTTTCTAATCACTTCAAAATTTCTTCTGTAATGAACCTTTGTGCTTCTTGCATGCTTTGGTTTTTGACCAATTCTTTTACTTATTTTTCGGGAAACTCTTTTCCCGGTATGGCCTATGGCCTCCTCTGTACTATCTCGGGGAATTTTCATTCCGAAATGGCTATTAGCCTCGTAGATATTGTCCTGGGGTACTTCCATCCTGGAACGGCCATTGGCCTTATTATTATCTTGGGGAAGAACATTCTAAGATAGCAAGTAGCCTCTTCAAATTTATTCCTAAGAACTTTTTTTTAGAGTGGCCTGTGTCTCTTCTTGGAATCACGAGGAGAGAACGTCCCGAGATAACACATATCCTTTTTAACTTTGATCCAAGTATTTTTCTCGAAATGGCTCATGGCCTTCTTATGGGATATCCCAGTAGATTGTCATCCCAAGATGGTTATAGCCTCGTCGAATTAGGTCCAAGTACTTTTTCGTCCTGAGATGGCCATAGGCTTTTCTTTGTTGTTTTCTCCTTTGGGATCGTGTTGACTAGGATGGTCACCACCATCTTCAAGCTTGTGTAGAACCGGGTTGGCCATAACCATTGCGGTTTGATTTTTCCTCATCTCAGATTTATAGAATTTGGTTTGCCGTAGCCACAGCCTTTCTAGCTTTGTAATCTTGCTATGGGTTAGCCTTGGCGGCATCCCTTTTTGATTTCGTTGATATGTGTTAGCTTTGGCGGCATGCCGTTCTGATGTCGTTGATATATGTTACCCTTGGCGGAATCCCTTTGTTGATCTTGTTGTTGAGGGTTGGCCTTAAAGGCGTCCTTTGGAGATCTTAATTGTTTAGGGTTAGCCTTAAAAGCGTCCCTTGTTGATAGCTCTCTGTTTCGAGCTTTTAACTTTGAAAAAATATTTTTCATGTACTTCGGAGTACCTGTATCTTAAATCTCGCCACATTTTGTGATCTCAGACTTTTGCCTTTAATTTGTTGTTTGATAGTTGGAGATTTACATCTTTGTGCTTTAAGTAGAGCTTATATTTCTACATTGCATTTTTCTGCTGACTTTAATATGTCATTTTGTAAGCTGTGCTAATCTCGTTTTGTAGAGTTTACTTGTAGTCGTAGCTATTTGCTTAGAAACGACTTGTTGTTCTTGAATAGCCTTAAAAGGCATATTTGTTTTCTATCTTTGTGTTTCATTTTTTTTGCTGAATAATCTTAAGAGGCATATTTGTTGGTCTTCCTTTCTGTTTGTGGAATAACCTTAAGAGGCATATTCGTTGACTCGTCGCTTGGACATAGCCTTAAGAGGAATATTTGTTGATCGTTGCTTTGACATAGCCTTAAGAGACATATTTGTTGACCGTCGCTTTGAAATAGCCTTAAGAGGCATATTTGTTGATCGTAACTTTGACATAGCCTTAAGAGACATACTTCGTCGCTTTGTAGATGACCTTAAGAGGCCTTGATCATCATCGTTTGTAGATGGCCTTAAGAGCCTTGATCAGCATCGTTTGTAGATCGTCTTCGTTTGTAGATGGCCTTAAGAGGCCTTAATCGTCTTCATTTGTAGATGTGACCTTTGTCATCTTCTTAGGAAGAGACCTTGATCACCGGCATTTGTAGATGTGAACTTTGTCATCTTCTTATGAAGAGACCTTGGTCATCGTAGTGATCTTTCTCACTTTCTTGTAAATGGTAGTGTCAAAGAGACCTTGATGACCGTAGTGACCTTTTTCATCTTCTTTGTTGATGGATGTCTCGGAGAGGCCTTGTTTAATGACGATATATTTATCTTGGAAATTTTTTCTGAGTTTATTTTGATCATTGCTTTCGTTTGAAGTGGTTTCTCTGGTGTTTGTTCCACGATATCTTTGCCGCTGTCATTTAAGTTTTCTGCATCTCAAGAAATTTATAGACAAAACATGCATAATTGTAAGTAGCCAAGAGTACTGAAAAAAAGAGACTTTTATAAAGAAAAGAACTAATGGCAATCTTGCTTTCCTCTTTTTGGAGGGATTTCCCCTTTCGAATTTCAATAATGACCTGACTTTCACCTGTTTACATATAAAAACAAGGCTCCACTAGTAGTATATAGTTGACTGACGTGATTTTCATGTTGGTCCTACCACTTATCATCCATGCATGTTGGTCATTGAGTAATATCATAATACAAACATTAATCAGAAAGTATTGTGCCGATAACAGTCTTTTGATGCTAACATATGTAGAGAAAAATAGACAATATTGTAAATGCTAGTATGTAAATAATGAAGCAACAATTTAGCAGGAGATATGGCACAAACTATGTAATGGATGCTAGCATATCATATTAAGATAATTCTACCGTGTAGCGTTAGACATTACTATGATATATAAATATTTAGCATGAAGCATATAAACTAAAATAGATTGTACCTTGCACAAGTTCAGTAATACTGCATAATAGTTCATACCTTTGAAAGCTCCACACATTCATGCTTCCGCCTCGTGCTAGCCCGGCAAGGACTTTGGAATGAGTATGGTTTATGAACTGAAATTGTTATCTGTGGAACAGGGATGGTTTCTGGATCGACAAGGTATTCTTTGAACCAATGTAGTCCTTTTGTTCAAACTAAGCTCTTCATTTTTCTTGCCTGCACCACCTCCTGTTTTTAAAACCAAGATGATGTGTTTTGCTAGATACACCACCATCTTTGTATGCTGTTTGCTGATCAGGCCCACTTCCTCTACCATTTTTTTCTGAACGGAATGTCATTTTTTGCTACACACACCACCCTCTTTTTTGTTCTCTCCTTATTTTCTTATTGTTGACTACGTTTTTACTTGCTGTGCCATTCTTATTTTTTCTGACTAGGCCTTGTTGTTCCTGGGTGCTCTTCTTTTTTTTTATAGCCACCTGGGCCTTTGACAATTTTGCTAAGCGCACCACCTGTCTTCCCTAACCTAGTAGCGTGAAGGAAAATTCAGAGCTGCAACTGTTCTTTCTTCAACTAAATGATGATGCGCACATGGAATTTTATTCTGCCTTTATTTCGAACCTGGATCGCAGCACTGCTGTGACGGGTGGTTGCCGCCATCACGGTGGTGTTCGGGGCAGTCAATCTCGTCGTCGGACATCACGGCGGTGTACGGAGCTATTTATTTTTCATCGTCGGAGGTGATGATGGTGACGGTGATGCGCGTGGCCATTAATGGTGGTGACGGTGGGTGCGTGGCTTCTGCGTATAGCGGTGGTCTGAGCTCGATCAAGATTATGGAACAATATGCACTAGTGACATCGAAGAAGACGTGAGCGAAAGCCATGGATATTCGAAATTTCATAATTTTCTATTTCAAAACCCAAATTTTCTGTTTACTGCTTTTCAATTTCACTTATGTTCTCTTTATATTTTCTTGTCTCCCATTCAGATTTCTTCCAATGGTGTTAGCCATGGAGAGGATGGGAAACCTTTTACCTTTCCCCACAGACGGCGCCAATGTTGCGTTCGAAAAATATAGGAACGAAGTTGACGTTGACGGGATCCACGGCAGGAAGTCCGGTCTCTAGGTGCTCCGACGGCGGGTGGGGGACCTACAAACACTTCGATGCTCAAGTCAGTGCCCGTTTATGGTTAGAGTAATTATATTAGATTAATAGCTTACCTGGAATAATGTAATGTGTTATATTTATAAAAGGTTATTAGGGTGTGTAGGTTATATCTTTGACCTCAAGGGCGTTGTCTCTGGGTCTAGCTCAATATCAATAATAGCTATGATATCGTGGCCGACATGGTAGTCACGACTTGGATATCTCTTAATTTCGGTCCACAACAAAGGTTTTCAAGAAATCATGCTTAGAAGACATATTTTGATCATATGCACCATGACTTGGTTGCATAGACCTATAAGAAAAATCATTTTCATAAGAAATAGCATTTCTGCAGAGAGAAATATTTTGTCTATCTAAATCCAAAATAATATATCCTTTAGTTTCCTTTTGAAAACAAAGAAAAACAGTTTTATGTGCACGAGGATAAAGTTTATTTCTATTTGGGTTGATTGTGGTAGCATAACACAAGCACCCAAAGACTTTTAAATTGAAAAGAGTAGGGGGCTCACCATGCAATAACTTTTGAGGGGATTCCATTTTAAGAACCTTGTTAGGTACAGAACAGCATGAGCTATTGCGTAACACTAAAAAATAGTAGGAACACCAGAGTGGAATAGTAAACTCCTAGTAACATTTAAAACATGTCGGTGTCTTCTGTCAACAACTGAGTTCTATTATGGTGTTTCTACACAAGAGGTGTAATATATTATACCATGTTTATCATAAAATTCATGCATGGCAAATTCCAATCCATTATCACTACGAAGAATTTTAACAGAAAGATTAAATTGAGTTTTCATATATGTGATTAAATTTTGGAGCAAAGACCTAGTTTCAGATTTAGATTTCATAAAGAAAACCCAAGTTTAACAAGAATGATCCTCAACTATGGACTGAAAATAACAACGACCATGTGTGCAATTATGCTTAAGAGGACCCCATCTACCAACATGTATAAGCAAAAAAAGGCTATCAGTTTTGTGATTAAAATTTGGAAAAGATAACTTTTTTTGTTTAGCAGCGTGGCAGTGATCACATGAAATATTTGATTTGAAAGAAACATAAGGAAACTGATTTTTAACAGTATGCAAAACAAAGTATGATGCATGCCCTAATCGAAAATTTCAAAGGTTAAAAATAGTATTTGATAAGTAGCATTAAAAGAATTCGTAAGAGAAGCAGAAGTATCAGTATCATAAAACTTTTCAAAAAGATAGAGACAATTCTTGACTTTAGCAAGTCTAATCATCTTCTTCAATGCCATGTCCTTCAAATAGCAAGAAAACTTATCAAAGCTAATAGCAAGATTAAGGTCAGATACAATTCTATTAACAGAAAGTATGTTGAACTTAAAATCAGGGATATACAAAACCTTATCAAGGTAAAATTCATTCAAGAAATAAATTCTGCCTTTATATTTTGCAACAGAATAGTCATCATTTGGAAATCGAACAGATATGGGAGATATAGCACAATAATGAACAAAAGCATGTAAAGTATTGCAAATATGATCAGTGGCCCCACTATCTACAATCCATATAGAGTCTTAAAAATATTTTGACCTTTGTGATCAGAAGTGCAGATGTCGTCAGCGCTAGTTTTATTAGTTTGTTTGATCGGATGGATAGTTGGATTTATTTTGAAAATACTGAAACCTTTGTATTTCATGCACTTTATTTTCATTCTATGTATCAGTTTTTATTTATCTATTATTATGCTGTTGTTTCAGATGATTATTATTATATTGTTTGATGATTATTATATTGTATTAAATTTATGAAAAAAAATAATCAGGTCCAAATTAAAAAAAATCAAATAAATTAATTAATTAGCCGAGGCCAAGCCACCGCGAAAATAAATAAATAAATTAGCGTCGGCTAGGCCGCCGCTGCTAATTTTTTTAGTTGCTACTCGAAAAAGTAGCAGCGGCCAGACCTCCGAAAAGTTTTAGCTGCTTGCACAATAGCGTCGGACCCATGCCCGCTGCTAGGCCACCGCTAACTTTAGTTTTGCGTCGGCTTTTACCCTATTTACGAGTATTCTTGTAGTGTGTGAGGCTTAAGCACTTGCGTGCGGTATCCCAAGGTGTGAGAAGTGCTCAATCTTATAAAGGATACAAGCGCCTATTAAAGCTTAGAAAGTTAATAAAAAATTCGGACGAGACTTGAAGATTTGGACGTAGGCCACAAGGAGGTTTAGTGGCTAAACCAGTAGAAATTGTGTTTGTTTGATTCTCTCTATCTATAACTCTTCATTTTCTACATATTTTATATTTAGTATAACATTGTTCTTCATCTCACTTCATCTATCCGAATTCATAAATCTCGATAAAAACAGTTTTGTAAAGATTTTCGGAATAGTTTTAAACGCTCAATTCACCCCCCTCCCCTTCTTGAGCATAGAGGCCCTTGTCCAACCAGTGGCATCAGAGCTTGGTTCTTGTTTTAAGGGCTTCACAGCCTCAAGAACATGGCCTCTTTTCAAAGTTCTTTTAATACGGAAGGCTATTCCTATTAGGAAGTTAGAATGAATATTTTTATCGAGGCTATTGACTTGGATATATGGAATGCTATAGAAAATGGACCATTCATTCCGATGTATACATCTGCGCGGAAAGAAATAGAAAAACCTAGAAGTATATGGAGTGATGATGATAAGAAAAAGGTTCAATATGATTTGAAAGCGAAAAATATCATTACATCGGCCTTAGGGATTGATGACTTCTTTAGAATTTCAAATTGCAAATCTGCACAAGAAATGTGGCAAACTTTAGAAGTTACTCATGAGGGAACTAACGAAGTAAAAAAGGGCTAGAATTAATTCTCTCACTCGAGAGTATGACTTGTTTAGTATGAATTAGGGAGAAAGCATACAGGACGTGAAAATTTTTTTTACACATATAGTAAATCATCTCGTTACTTTAGAAAAAAATTTCAAAATGAAGATCTTATTAACAAACTTTTGAGATGTTTGAACAGAAATTTGCAGCCCAAAGTCATGGCAATTGCAGAATCTAGAGATCTTGCCACCATGACTCTTGCAACTCTCTTTGGAAAGTTACCAGACCATGAACTTGAACTAAGTCGGTTGCAGCCACATGAGGAAAGCGTCAAAAAGAAGAAGACCATTGCCTTAAAAGAAACATCTACTCCTATTCAAGATGAAGATGTTTGAAAACCTAACTCTTCTTGTGAAGAAATTTGAAAAATTCCTTAAATAGAAAGGAAGTAAAAAAGGACCACCCTTTAACTCCAAGAAAAACTTCAACAAAGGAGAAACAAAAAATGCAACCCTAACTTGCTATGAATTTAGCAAGCCCGGACATATAAAGCTGGATTGTCCAATCTATCAAAAGAAGATGGAGAAGCATGAGAAAAAGCCTTACAAAGAAATGAAGGGGAGAAGAGCTTACATTGCTTGGGAAGATAATGATATGGACTCATCAGATGAATCCAAACATGAGGAAGCCAATCTTTGTCTCATGGCAGATGCTGATGAAAATGAGGTAAATGACTTAGACCCTTTTAATCCTAGTTATGATGAATTACAAGAAGCTTTTGAAAAATTGCATGTTGAATCCTTAAATCTTGCTAAGAAACTTGTGAAATCACAAAAAATTATTTCTCTTCTAGAAGAAAAGGTTTCAAATCTTAATGAAGTGTTAAACAAGTTAAGCATTGAAAAAATATCACTAGAACCAATTGATCACACATGCACTACTTGTAATTTTCAAGAGCCCTCACCTTGCAGATCTTGTAATACTTTACAAAAAAAAGTTGAGGATTTGAAAAATGCTTTAGCAAAATTTATCATGGCAAGGGATAACTTGAATATATTGCTTGGAGAACAAGGATGTCATTTCAATAAAGCAGGATTAGGATATGATCCTTCAAAACAACAAAAGCGTTACAAGAATTTCTTTATTTCTTATAACATGTCTACTAGCCCATTTATTAAATGTATATATTGTGGTAGAAATGGACATAGTGCATCTACTTGCAATATAAGAAAGAATGGTGTTAAAAATGGATGCAAGATTTGGGTTCCAAGAGGCACCCTCCCCAAAACTAACATTCAAGGACCCAAGACGATATGGGTACCTAAAGTTAAGTGTTAAATTGTGTTGTAGGTTTGTTTGATGGCAAAGCACTCCAGATGGTATCTTAGTAGTGGTTGCTCCAAACATATGACTGGAGACAAATCAAAATTTTCCTCTCTAACTCTCAAGGAGAATGGATGTCACATATGGAGATAACAACAAAGGGAAAATCCTTGGTGTTGGGAAAGTTGGTAAGACTCCTTCAACATCTATTGATAATGTTTTATATGTTCAAGGATTAAAACATAGTTTACTTAGCATTAGTCAACTTTGTGATAAAGAAAATAAAATTACTTTTGACTCAAATGCTTGTATCATAGAAGGAAAAGAAGATAATGTGATTAAATTCATTGGTCATAGGGTTAATTATATTGACATGATTAACTTAGATGATATTTCCTCAAATGTACAATGTCTTATTACTAAAGAGGAAGACTCATGGCTATGGCATAGAAGAATTGCTCATATTCATATGGATCATTTAAACAAACTAATTTCAAAAGATTTAGTTATTGGTTTGCCTAAGCTTAAGTTTAAAAAAGACAAGTTATGTGATGCATGTCAAAAGGGAAAACAAGCAAAGATTTCCTTTAAGTCTAAAAATGTTACTTCTAATTCTAGACCTCTACAACTTTTACACATGGACTTGTTTGGACCCTCTAGGACTATGAGTTTTGGTGGTAATTATTATGCTCTTGTTATAGTTGATGATTTCTCTATATTCACATGGACCATCTTTCTATCTCATAAAAATGAAACTTTTTCTGTATTTAAAATATTAGCAAGAGTTGTTCAAAATGAAAAAGATTTAAAAATTGCTTGCATTAGAAGTGATCATGGTGGGGAGTTTGAAAATCATTTCTTTGAAAAGTTTTGTAACAAACATGGAATTGAACATAATTTCTCGGCCCCAAGGACACCACAACAAAATGTTGTGGAGAGAAAAAACTGCTCTTTAGAAGAGCTTGCAAGAACGATGCTTAACGATACAAACCTTCCAAAGTATTTTTGGGCAGATGTAGTTAGTACTGCATGTTATGTCATGAATAGAGTTCTCATTAGACCTATTTTGAAGAAAACACCCTATTAGCTTTACAAAGGTAGAAAACCAAATGTTTCTCATTTACATGTTTTTGGATGCAAATGCTTTGTTCTAAACAATGGAAAGGATAACTTAGGAAATTTTGATGCAAATGCTGACGAGGGAATATTCTTAGGCTACTCTATAACTAGCAAGGCTTATAGAATTTATAACAAAAGAACAATGACGGTTGAAGAATCGGTTCATGTTTCCTTTGATAAGTCTAATCCAAAAAGTTTGGGAAAGGTAGTTGATGATCTTGCAGATATTTTGGAAAGCATGAATCTTGAAGAAAAGAAGCAGGATGAAAAGGCCAAACCAAAAGAATCTCTTCAACCTCAAGTTTCAAATGAGCCTCATAAGGATCTACCAATGGAGTGGAGAATCTCTAAGCATCACCCCCTTGACAACAACATTGGTGATATCTCAAAAGGGGTAATAACTAGAAATGCACTTAGGGATGCATGTAATCATATGGCATTTGTTTCTCAAATAGAATCTGACCGCATAGATGAAGCTATTAATGATGAACATTGGGCAATTGCTATTCAAGAAGAGTTGAAACAAGTTGAAAGAAACCAAGTATGGGAACTTGTCCCTAGGCCTAATAATCGTCGAGTAATAGGGACTAAATGGGTCTTTAGGAATAAACTAGATGAATATGGCATAATCACTATAAACAAGACTAGACTAGTTGCAAAAGGACATAATCAAGAAGAATGGATAGATTATGAAGAAACATATGCTCCTGTTGCTAGACTAGAAGCCATTAGATTATTACTTGCATTTGCATGCATCATGAATTTTAAATTATATCAAATGGAGGTAAAGAGTGCTTTTCTAAATGGTTAAATTCAAGAAGAAGTATATGTTGATCAGCCTCTTGGTTTTGAAAACTTTGAATACCCTAATCATGTTTTTAAACTTAAGAAAGACTTATATGGTTTGAAACAAGCCCAAAGATCTTGGTGTTAAAGGTTAAGCGTGTTTTTATTACATAAAGGGTTTCAAAGAGGAAACGTTGACACCACCCTTTTTATAAAACATAAAAACAATAGCATTTTACTTGTTCAAATATATGTAGATGATATCATATTTGGTGCAACTGATGAATTATTGTGCAAAGAGTTTGCTAGTAGAACTCACATTCTTCCTTGGCTTTCAAATCAAACAAACCAAACAGGTGCCTACTTTGTTCTGTGTTTCTTGAGATTGGTGACCATCTTTTTGCCTCTTGTCACTTTCCATCCGATGTGTGGTTGGCAATCTCCTCTTGTTTGTAGCTCTATGATGTCTTAGATGGTTCCTTCTTGTCTATAGATTTACTAAGTTGAGGAACTTGGTGGCTTCAAATGCGAGAAGGAATTTGGTGAGTTAATAGGGTTGTGGCTTTGTGGTGTATGCGAATTATGGGCAATGAAATGATCATTAGAAAGGGTGTTTGGGATGAAGCTAAGGTGATAGATTTTATTAAAATCAAGCCTTGACCTTCAGTTAGAACTTCTCTTGTATTATGCAAATATTTTTTAATTGGTGTTTATGCCCTCTGAGCTGTATTTCTTTGTATTAGAATGTGTCCTATAACTTTCCTTTGAGTAATTCTCATACTCATCTTTCTTAATAAGTAAATTTGCTTATAAAAAAAGTCATATATAAACTTGAGGTTACAACATAAAAATTAACCCCATTCTCAACAATTTCTCCTGTGTTCTCGAAAGTTACGTTGGAACCGTGCATTTATCCTTACATGTGAAACTAAAAATAAAAAAACACTTGTTAAACATGTTGTTTAGTGTGAAACATAAAATAATCCTAGACTAGTGATTCCATTGTTTCAGAGAATGTTTAGGAGTGTATTTAATTTTATGTAGTAGTGATTAGTGACAATGTCCACTAATTCACTACTTATAGCAATGTTTTTTTTTACACAAAAAATTTTAGGTTGGGCACATGCCTATATTGCAATGTTTTATATGTGTTGGGGTCTTAAACTTCACTAGTGTTCTATACCTCTCTAATGCTCTTCTTTCTGTAATGATTTATGTTAGTTCTTCCATTTCCTATTTATAATTATTCTTATATGATGATAAAAACAAATCAAGCTAAACAATTAATTGTGAGTTTTAACATCCTTAAATCTTTAGAATTGTCGAGCACTACTTGAGTAAAAGAAAATAGTGAATATTATTCTTTGGAGGCAAAAAAAGAAAAAAAAAATCATCATGTTTTTCTTTACAAATATACATGTGTACTTCAATCTAACTCATGGTTATGCGTTTTTAATTGTTAGCGTATTTTATAGTAATTGCGTTCAGTTATAAATTCTTAAATTACTATTCAATGCAATTTATTTTCGAGTCTTGACATTGTGTTGCTTATATCTCTCATTTATAGGAAAATATCATAGTATCTATCTATCTATATCTATATGTAAAATTCACTTGAATTCTAACATTAAATACTTAAATGTAATGATTACCATTACTCTTTCCTACCTTTGAATTAGTCATTTTTGAAATTTTTCATAAAATTATTCCTAAGGAGTTTAATTGTATACATACATAAATTGCAATGGTAAGCTACAAATATTTTCAAATCAATGATTATATATTATTTACTCCCTATTACTTACATAATCTATATTATTTTTCTCTCTTTTAAGAAAGAATGAAAAAATAATTTGATTCTTTTTTAATTCTCTAAGAGATTAATTTGTTAGTACTTTAAATTTTTTGAAACTAATCTAATAAAATATTAAATCTATGAGGGAATAATTTGACGTGAAAAACCAAATTCAACCCTTCAATTTTGATAATTTTTTTCCATTATTAAAGAAATAAAGCAATTTGGTGTTTTTAAGGCTAATTTAATATTGTTTTAAATCTTTAACGGTCTAATTTTGTAGTATTTTAAATCATTAAAGGAACTAATTTTGTAAAATCCTCAATTTACTAGTGATGATATTCAAAGCTATTTAATTGTGGTATATGCTTAATTCAAGAATCAAGTACCAACAGTTTAGAGAATATGTAGAAGAGAGGCTAAAAAGGAAAGGAAGGACCTACTTTTAAATTTAGAAAAATTGCTAAGTAGTCCCTCCTCCAGGTATAGACAGAGATAAGCACACAAGTCCCTCATCTTTCCCTTCTCCTTCTCATATGCACCAACGCCCACTCTCTCTCTAAAACATCATTTTCTCCTCCTACTCTCTAAGACAAGCTCCTCCAATCTTCACACCCATGGTTTGCATGTAGGTTTTTCTAGTGTTTCTGAGCCTAACCCTTCTCTAATTTAAGCTTTGGGTAAGTAAACTTCTCTTTCTCTTCTCTATTCATGACTTTCCTTCCAATTTCTCATTAGGGTTTATATGGTTGGATGGTATCTAGGCACACCACAATCACAAGGTCAAGCTAAGGGGAAAGGACAAGGAGGTTAAGAATTTGGAGCTAAACACTAAGGTTGGGAAATCAAGCTCAAATGAAAAGGAAAACTTTAAAGGTAACCCCAATAACTCACATCCCCACCTAGAGTAGCTAGATGATCATGAGGATAATAGGTTTTGAGTCTTGTAAATGAAATTGGGTGTGTGATTTGATGAGAACCCCCTTATGTGTTTGACTGTGATTTTGATGTTTGAATTGTTTGAATGCACATTTGATGTTTGATGAAATGATTTACATTGATGGGATTATGGTTTTGGAAGTGAGTTTCGTCAAAGAAAAAGGTGGTTTTGAAAGAAGGCATAACTTTGATGAAATCTTGAGTTTTACTGCTGTGACTTTGAAATGAATTTCGAAAAACTTTTATTAAGAATTGGTCATCATGGTCTTTGAACGAGTTGTAGACAATCCTCATAGCTTTCAAATGTCTTTGGTTTAACTCAATTTGGAGGTCTACAACTCTAGTTATGACCCAATTAATGAAGTATGTGTTTTGTTGAGTGTACTTCCCTGTCACAGGTGACTATTTTTGACAATTAAAGTTTTAGAACTGGGTTTTGTCGTCCTCACAAGAGTTGTAGACAATCCTCTTAGATTTCAAATGCTTTTAGTTTCACTCAATCTGGAGGTCTACAACTCTAGTTATAGCCAAAATACCAACAGGATGCAGTTTGATGATAACACGAAATTGGCTACCAGTGACTGGTGCCCGGGCGCCAGGATTGGCCCCAAGCGCCAAATCCCTGTGATTTGGCAGAATTGACACACATTCTGGCGTCCAGGCACCATCATTGACCCATTTTAGCTTCCAAAATGCAATGAAATCCCAATGGTTCTCTTCTTAGGATTGGAATGGATGAAAATAGGTTCTAATGTTTTAAAAAACATGCAATAGGGCCTTAGAAAGGTTCATGAAAAGTGTTGGATGTCTTAGGAAATTTTGGTTAAATTATTAATAGTGTAAATGACTTATGATAATTATCATATGATTGATGGATTGAATGTTTCAAGATTTATATTCAAGAAATCAAATAGCTCTCCTCATCATAAGGGTATGTTTTAAGGCCTTGTATGAGGAAGAGAATGAGGTTTGACATGTAATTAACATTGCAAGGGAATTGCTAATGGCCTTGCAATGTTGAGGGGCTTTCAGCCATGTTTTCATCATTAATTAATAATTGAACTTGCGTGATTGACTTGAATCACCAATGTAATATGTGAATAACTCTCCTCATCAAAAAGGGTATGGGTTAAGGCCTTGGTATGAGGAAGAGAATGAGGCCGATATTGCATTGGTTTATGCATTTGCATTCATGATAAAAGACTCTACATTGATCACCTTCAGGTGTGATCACATTCAACAAGTTTTTCTTGGTTATTGGAAGTATCACAAGAGGGATGTATAACTAATGAACGATGAGTGCAAGGTGTTGAGCTGTGATGTATTTAAAGAGTTATGAAGTGGGGAAAGACTCAGATCAAGTTAAAGAGTTGTGTGAAGAGCAAAATTCACAGGATTCCCCTTCACGTATCTAGCGCTTTGGTCCCACGTTGCACTCGAGCCCAGAACAACAAAGGAAAATCCGAGCTTTAGGGAAGAGTAGAACTCGCAGAAATTTTAATCATTGACCCCTCAGGGTAAGAATAGGGGGAGCATAAAAAGGGATCTTTTCCAATTTCCTCTTTGAATTCTAAGACTTTAATATCCCTAAGACTTTGACTCCTTGAACTCTTAGACAAGTTAATTGTTATTGATAGACCATAGACTATGAACCTCTAATTTTGTCAGTTATCATTTCCCCGATTGCTGCTTTAAAGTTGGAGTGAGATTTTGTTCAGATGAACTTCAAGTTTAAAGTAATATGGACCTTAGGGATTAAGTAACTTTATCTTCATAGCCAAATCAAATTTCAAACTTCGAGTGTTATTGCCAAGGGTACCCCAATAAGGTTAGTGTCATTGCGAATACTCTAAGAAGGGAATTTTTACACTCCCTTTTACGATGATAGCGTGCGGGTTAAAGTTGTTAAAAGAATTATGGATTTTGAACTAGGGGCTTAGTTTAACAAATTGAGTCTATCGAGCAGTAGGCTAGACATAAGGAATGAATTCAGAATTCAAATACGAACAACTCAGGCTAAGAATGAGAAACTTTTGCGATAAAGAATTAGTCTGACTTGTTAGAATTGAGAGACGGGACTACCCTCATCAAGTAGAGGATTTGGCTCCTAAGGAATGAGAACATTAGAAGGTGGATATTTTGATAATGAAAAATGGTAGATGTGTTTCGCTATCGTTATAAATATTAAAACGGTTAATATTGAGTATCGTCCATAGGGATTATGGCCAACTATCACGTTCCTAAGTTAACAACTAATTTAGACGGCAAAAGGAATAGTAAGTGAATTGTTAAAACATAAAGATAACTGACATAAGAAAATAAATCTAAACTAAACATGCATTTGGAACTCAATTTCATTAGATTAAGAATCCGAAAACCTTCATAGACAAAATTTCCTTTGTATTAATTCAAATTTCATTGTCATATTCCCAATTCACTTGTTGTTGGTCGAGTTCACTAAATTTATTAAAGACCGATCCCTCGGCTCATTAACCTTTTCCCTAACACAAGATTCCAATCTCTTGACCACTTTAAGTTAAAACAAGCATTAAGACTTAGAATTCAACAAGACCACATACTCATCATTATCTATCCGTAGACTAACAATGACCATGGCATCAATTGCAAGAGCACACTCATATTTCACTATTCCTAGCATAAACATGAGTCACAACATAAACATTAAGAACAACAATTAATACTCTAACAAGAGAATATTTCATAGAAAAGCAAAACTAGAATTAAAGTTCCATCTAAGATCGAATACAAATTGGTTATGCATCTGAGGACTTCATAGACAAAGCCCCCTTTGAATTTCTAAAAGCCTCATTAATCTACTCCCTATTTTCTTGTTGAAGGCAAACTTCACAAAATTAATTAATGATCAATACTTTGACTCAATAACCATTGACTTTAACCTAAGAGATAAATCCCTTGACTCTCCTAAGCCAACGAAAATCATTAAATACAAGAACTCACAATGACCACATGCAAGTATAGTCTATCTCTAGATCTACAACATACATGGTATAATATGAAAGAAACTATTAATCAAGTGGCCTCTATGCTCAAGAGGGGGGTGAATTGAGCCTTTAAAAATTTTCAAGAATTCGTTTCAAATTATAACACAATTTGAACAAGATATATTAGTTGACGTATGAAATTGGAATATAATAAAATTCTGAAATGAAGATCAAATAAACTTAAACAAAAATGGGTTTTAGGGATAGAGAGAATAACACCGAGTTTTATACCACACACCACTGGTGACCTACGTCCAGTCTACAAATCTTCGCTACGCGAGATTTCTTATATTACCTTTCAACAATTACAGACTAAGAGCACCTTTCTCAATTGGATACCCCACCAATTTTAAAGGCCTCAATCTAGGGATACCTCACCCTAAGAAAACTTCGAAGGATACCTCACCTTCAAACAATTTAGAAGGATACCACACCTTCACAAGAATTAGCTCACAACAATTGAAACTCTCAAAAGAGTAAATGATACAACTTGAAGTTGTAATATATCTGATTTAAGGCTCTTTGTTTTGATGAAAGAAATAGTATATATGAAAAACAAAGTAAGCCTTAGGCTAAAGCACAAGACCCTTGATTTAGAGAGATTGATGATAAGAAGTAATTTCAAAACAATGTTAAGCTTGCAAGGGTATTTTATATTCAAAGTCAGAAGCCCTTTATATAGATGGCAGAAATAGCAATCAGAAGCTGCGCATATTTTATTTTCATATTCGAATATGCTATTCGAATACAGCACTTACATATTCGAATATAGCATTGTCATATTTGAATATGACACCATCATATTCGAATATGTTATTCGAATATAGTGTTTCTGCGTTAACAAAATGATTTCTGTAGGCTTCATATTCGAACATATATTCGAATATGGAGGTTCCATATTCAAATATGTATTGGAATATAAGAGTTCTGGAAGGTGACAAGGCCTAGGTTTCTTGTTATATTCGAATATGTATTCGAATATGGCAAGCCATATTCGAATATGCAGATTCTGAAAAAGTGATCAGGCCAAAGCAACATGTCATATTCGAATATGTATTCGAATATGGCAAGCCATATTCGAATATATATTCGAATATACTGGCCAGGAATTTCAAATTTTATTTCCAGAACCTTGATATTCGAATATACACCTAATTTTGACTTTTTCAAGTAACAATCAATTTTTAAATATTTTCTATGAGGGTCTTTTTCTTTGAAAATGATTTTATCTTTGACTCTTAATATTTTTCTAAAATTTCGTTTTAGAAAAATGTTTGTTTCAATTCCAAAGAGCCTTAATCAAATTTACATTCATAATTTAACTTCCGAAATACCCTTTGTTGTTGCAGATCTGTTTACTGTGCTTATTCACGTGATTTGTCCTTTTGATTCTTGGTTTGTTGTGAAATCATCGAAACTCTAAACGTAGAGCATTTGCATTTACTTGCTCCACCTTTTTGATAATGACAAAAACAAACGAAACAGATCACTTATTGCGTGTGATATTCTGAGACTCCCCCTTACTTATGAAGTTTGATTCTCCTTAGGAGGTTTGACTCCCCCTGTCAATATGCATACAGATATGTTAAACATTTTGTAATAAGCAATAATAAAAATCTCGATTTAAGTGATTATAATTCTTCTCCCCCTTTTGGCATCATTAAGAATGATAGTTTTGAGACAAAGTATTGTGTATAATAAAATAAACTCATATCCAATTAGTTCAAAATGTTTTAATATGTCCCAAATAAAAACTAAGCTAAGATGAGAAAAGAGTTGTGAAACAGTCATGGAGGGCCGGAGGTAGGCGGTGTCTGAAAGTATCAAAATCCAAGTCAGGACTTGGTTGAGCCCCGAAATTTTGGAGATCGATACCGCCAAAATGTTGATGAAACCCGCTTGCATCACCTTGGTCTGTAGGAAAGGCAGATTGGGAGTATGGAGATACAAAATTTGAATTGCCTCGTGCAATTTCTTCTCGAAGACATGTAATCTCTCCTCGAAGAGCGGTTTCCATCTGATCACACCGTTGATCGATATATTGACACTGTTGTTCAAACTTCGCGTCCATCATTTGAGAGAACTGAAGACTCAGTTGTTGGAAGTGTGGAGGAAGATTCAGCTGGATCTGGTTCAGGAATGTCTTCAGGATCAATATCAAGATAGTTTTCTTTTGGGCGATTGACTTCAATCCCCAATTCCTGAATATACCAGTTTTCGCCCACATGTATAATGCCAGCCCGATATAGCAACGATTGACCAATTTCAAAATTGTGGCCATCGATGGTGGTACTGTATTCATCGGCTAGATTGACTCCGAAGTGCCGAAGAATGACCGTGATCAAGGTGGGATAGGGAAGAGGAGTTGTGCCGGTTGCCCCCTTCAGCATGTGATGCTGAACCAGTCTTGCCCAATCAATGGGCTTTTGTTTGATGATGGCCCAGAGAAGAAGACGGTCATCATGGAGGACTTTTGTGAAGTTTCCAACGCGACCAAGGAGGAAGCGAGCAGTGATGAGATGGACTATTTGAGAGTCCATGGTTAGGGTGCTGGTGGGGAGGTATTCCCCCATTTTGGAAGTGTGGAAGGAAGATCTCACATGGCATATGGCCCCGATTGCTTGAATGGGATTGTATTCGGCGGCCCACTGTCCCATGGCAGTTGATCCTGATATTTGGGCTCCTTCAAATTGTAGCCCTGTAAGAGAAGTCCAGAGAGATGGAGGGATTTGAATTTTCGTCTTTTTCACTTCAAACGAAATTGTGCAGGTTTCAGAATTGTAGTGGAGATTGGAGTAGAATACACGGACGAGGTTGGGATAGACTTTTCCTTGAATACTAAGAAAAGGCACAAGATTGTCTGTTTCAAGCCAAGAGACAAAGGAAAAGCCTTGAGATTGAAACCAAGGCATGTTAACCCACCGTGGGTCAACAATTTTCCTGTCAGAGAACCCAGACTGGAATTTTGTGATTTGTGAGGCGTTGGAGAACCATCGCTGGAAGTCGAGAGTAAAACCAGCGGTGGCTAAAGGAACAGAGTAGGAAGAGGAACCACTTCGTGGCCCACGAGGTATGGAAGGTGGTTTGTTGACAGCGGTACGTTTGAAGCGAGGGCGTTTGTGGGTTGGTGATGGTGGAGATTGAGCAGCAGGAGGAGATGATGGTGGTGAAGAGGCCATTTTTGTGTTTTGTGATTTTTTTGAGAAAAATAATTGAAGTAGGAATAGAGATATTATGAACAAGAGATGAGAAAGAAGAGTAGTGTGATTTGGGAGTTAAAAAGGTTATCATTTTATATGCGCAAGAATGCCCATATTCGAATATATATTCGAATATTAGATGGAATATTTGAATATGTATTCAAATATTTGATAGAATATTCGAATATGGATAAAGTTATATTTGAATATATGACTGACATATTCGAATATCTATTCGAATATAAGCGTGCTGTTAGTGACATATTCGAATAGCATATTCGAATATAACAATTCTGTAATTAACTCTTGTAACTTTTAAGACATGTATACTCATTTTGTATCCGAACATTTATTCGAATATATGACCACAGAAGGGTCATATTCGAATATAGTATTCGAATATTGAAGTGAAGCTCATGAGATCCTGATTTCTTATTCCACGAGACCTGCAAAACAAAAAGAAAAGGCTCCGACGCCCAAGTCAGTAATAGATCAATAAATAATTTATAAAGCAATTTAAATAACATAATATTGATCAAGTATGCCTAGCTCTCTTCTTATAAAATAGAAATTTTCGGTTGGAAGAGGCTTAGTGAAGATATCATCTAGCTGTTTGGATGTATCAATGAACTCAAGTACACAATCACCTTTTCGAACATGATCTCTAATGAAGTGATGTCTAATTTCAATATGTTTGGTTCTTGAGTGCATAATAGGGTTTTCGTGAGATTTATGGCACTAGTATTGTCACATTTTAGTGGATTATTATGCAAATGAATACCATAGTCCTTAAGTTGTTATTTTAACCAAAGAATTTGTGCACAACAACTTCCTGCCGCTACATACTCAGCTTCAGCAGTGGATAAAGCCACACTAACTTGTTTCTTACTATGCCATGAAATTAATGAGTTTCCAAGAAGATGACATGTTCTGCTAGTACTTTTTCTGTCTAACTTACATCCAGCAAAATCGGAATCAGAATATCCAATTAAAGAGAAGGATGCACCTTTAGGATACCATAACCCCATGGTACAGGTGCCAATCAAATATCTCATAATTCTTTTTACGGCACTAAGATGTGATTCTTTAGGGCATGCCTGATATCTAGCGCACATACATACACTAAACATTATATCAGGTCTGCTTGTTGTTAAATAAAGCAAGGATCCTATCATACGTCGATATTTTGACACATCAACGGATTTACCTTTTTCATCTTTGTCAAGATAGCATGATGTACCCATAGGAGTACTTATTTCTTTAGCATTGTCCATGCCAAATTTCTTGAGCAATTCTTTGCAGTATTTTGTTTATGACACAAAAGTTCCTTGTTTTGTTTGTTTAATTTGAAATCCAAGGAAGAATGTAAGTTCTCCCATCATGGACATTTCAAATTCTCCCTGCATGCTTATAGCAAACTCTTTACAGAGATTTTCGTTAGTAGCACCAAAAATTATATCATCGACATAAATTTGTACAAGTAGAATGTCATTGTGCCTTTGTTTTATGAATAATGTGTTATCTATTTTTCCTCTTTGAAAGTTATTGTTCAAGAGAAATTTACTTAGTCTTTCGTACCAAGCTCTAAGGGCTTGTTTTAGTCCATATAAGGCTTTCTTGAGTTTGTAAACATGACTTGGAAGTTCAGCATTTTCAAACCCAGGAGGTTGTTCAACATAAACTTCTTCTTGTATATAGCCATTCAAGAAAGCACTTTTGACATCCATTTGATAAAGTTTAAAATCCATGATACAAGCAAAGGCAAGTAGGAGTCTAATGGCTTCAAGTCTAGCTACGGGAGCATATGTTTCTTCATAATCAATACCTTCCTCTTGATTATACCCTTTTGCAACCAATCTAGCTTTGTTTCTAGTTATTATGCCACTTTCATCTAATTTGTTTCTAAAGACCCACTTAGTGCCTATTATTGGATGATCATTAGGCCTAGGGACTAGATCCCAAACTTGATTTCTTTCAAATTGGTTTAGCTCTTCTTGCATAGCTATCCCCCAATGTTCATCATTAATTGCTTCGTCTATGGTTTTAGATTCAATTTGAGATACAAAAGCCATAAAGTTACATGCATTATTAAGAGAGTGTCTAGTGGTTACCCCCTTAGAAATATCACCAATAATGTTATCAATTGGATGATGTTTTGCAGCTCTCCATTCTTTGGGTAGTTCATTTTGTGTCTCGCTTGGTATGTGAGTTAGTATATCTGGCATGTTCTCTTCATGAATGCTTATGTCTTCAAGAGTTCTTGCAAGATCATCAACCTTTCTTTCCAAGCTTTTGGAGTTAGATTCATCAAAAGTGAAATGAATAAATTCTTCAACAGTCATTGTTCTTTTATTATAAATTCTATAAGCTTTGCTGGTTGAGGAGTATCCTAAGAATATACCCTCATCAGCTTTGGCATCAAATTTGCCTAGATTTTCCTTCCCATTATTAAGCACAAAGAATTTGCATCCAAAAATATGGAAATAAGATATGTTAAGTTTTCTACCCTTGAAAAGTTCATAAGGGGTTTTCTTTAAAATAGGACGAATGAGAACACGGTTCATAACATGACATGTAGTTCTTAGTGCATCTGCCCAAAAATATTTTGGAAGATTCATGTCATTGAGCATTGTTCTAGCTAACTCAACTAGTGAGCGATTTTTCCTCTCCACAACACCATTTTGTTGTGGGGTCCTTGGAGTTGAGAACTTATGCTCAATGCCAATTTATCTATCCCTAGACTAACAATGACCATGGCATCAATTGCAAGAGCACACTAATATTTCACTATTCCTAGCATAAACATGAGTGACAACATAAACATTAAGATCAACAATTAATACTCTAACAAGAGAAGATTTCATAGAAAAGCAAAACTAGAATTAAAGCACCATCTAAGATCGAATACAAATTGGTTACGTATGTGAGGACTTCATAGACAAAGCCCCTTTTGAATTTCTAAAAGCCTCATTAATCTACTCCCTATTTTCTTGTTGAAGGCAAAGTTCACAAAGTTAATTAATGATCAATACTTTGACTCAATAACCATTGACTTTAACCTAAGAGATAAATCCCTTGACTCTCTCCTAAGCCAAAGAAAATCATTAAATACAAGAACTAACAACGACCACATGCAAGTATAGTCTATCTCTAGATCTACAACATAAATGGTATAATATGAAAGAAACTGTTAATCAAGTGGCCTCTATGCTCAAGAGGGGGCAGGTGAATTGAGCTTTTAAAAATTTTCAAGAATTCGTTTAAAAGTATAACATAATTTGAACAAGATATATTAGTTGACGTATGAAATTGGAATATAATAAAATTCTGAAATGAAGATCAAATAAACTTAAACAAAAATGAGTTTTAGGGATAGAGAGAATAGCACCGAGTTTTATACTGGTTCAGTCACACACCACTGGTGACCTATGTCCAGTCTACAAATCTTCGCCACGCGAGATTTCTTATATTACCTTTCAACAATTACACACTAAGAGCACCTTTCTCAATTGGATACCCCACCAATTTTAAAGGCCTCAATCTAGGGATACCTCACTCTAAGAACACTTCGATGGATACCTCACCTTCAAACAATTTAGAAGGATACCATACCTTCACAAGAATTAGCTCACAACAATTGACACTCTCAAAAGAGTAAATGATACAACTTGAAGCTCTAATATATCTGATTTAAGGCTCTTTGTTTTGATGAAAGAAACAGTATATGTGAAAAGAAAGTAAGCCTTAGGCTAAAGCACAAGACCCTTGATTTAGAGAGATTGATGATAAGAAGTAATTTCAAAACAATATTAAGCTTGCAAGGGTATTTTATATTCAAAGTCAGAAGCCCTTTATATAGATGGCAGAAACAACAGTCAGAAAATGCGCATATTTTATTTTCATATTCGAATATGCTATTCGAATACAGCACTTACATATTCGAATATAGCATTGTCATATTCGAATATGACACCATGTTATTCGAATATGTTATTCGAATATAGTGTTTCTGCGTTCACAAAATCATTTCTGTAGGCTTCATATTCGAATATATATTTGAATATGGAGGTTCCATATTCGAATATGTATTCGAATAAAAGAGTTCTAGAAGGTAACAAGGCCTAGGTTTCTTGTTATATTCGAATATGTATTCGAATATGGCAAGCCATATTCGAATATGCAGATTCTAAAAAAGTGATCAGGCCAAAGCAACATGTCTTATTCGAATATGTATTCGAATATGTATTCGAATATGGAAAGCCATATTCAAATATATATTCGAATATACTGGCCAGGAATTTCAAATTTTATTTCCAGAACCGTGATATTCGAAAATACACCTAATTTTGACTTTTCCAAGTAACAATCAATTTTTAAATATTTTCTATGAGGGTCTTTTCCTTTGAAAATTATTTTATCTTTGACTCTTATATTTTTCTAAAATTTCTTTTTAGAAAAATGTTTGTTTCAATTCCAAAGAGCCTTAATCAAATTTACATTCATAATTTAACAACCTAAATACCGTTTGTTGTTGCAGATCTGTTTACTGTGCTTATTCACGTGATTTATCCTTTTGATTCTTGTTTTGTTGTGGAATCATCGAAACTCTAAACGTAGAGCATTTGCATTTACAGAAACACACTCATATATTACCGTCCACAGTCTCAATACGAGTAATCAATTCAATTGAATGCCAGCTACGCACCCAAAATCATTAAGCACAACATATATACTCAAACAAGTAAAATACTTCATAGAACTTAAAGGAAGGAGAAATGGTCAAACTTCAATGTAACCGAATCCATAATGTTCCAAATACAATAAATTATAAAATAAAACATAAAGGAAGGAGAAGGGGGGTGGAAGAAACTGCATAGAAGAGGATTTAGGCCCGTGGAAACGTCTTTCTCCTTCCTCCTTCACGCTCCATAATCCTCCCGGGGTTCTTGAGATGTTGCGTTAAGATTCAACCCCATCCCATCTTATCCCTCACAAGGAGAAGGTAAAGCTAGAGATAACTAAGTCTACAGAGAGAAGAGAGACAAGCGGTATCTTATGACTCACATTCTTGACCTAGCACTAGTTACAAGTATTTATAGAATCTAAGACATGACTTTTGTTGCTTAAAGATAAGATAGAATATAGAACTCTATGAATTATTTAGTCCACAAATCTTCCAATAGGATCTATCATGATCTTTTAAGCGCTTCCTTGCTCCGCTTATCTATAAATCAAATCATAAAATATTATTATTTGATCAAGATAAATAAAAATAAATCAAATTAAGATAATCATAAACTCCTAAAAAATAGATGGATGGAATTTAAAAGATATTCTGAGAGATGATAAAATCAATTTAATTTAAAGTGCTCCTAAATTTTCTACACGCCCAAAAGATCTAGCCATTTTCCAATCTCCTAACTCGTCCAAGCTCCAACCTAAGTTAAAATTCATGTAATTAGCCTCAATTCAATATAAAAATACTAAAGGAACTATAAATTTTCCAAAGACTTGCAATTATTAAATTTGGGAAAATTTTCCATCAAAACCAACTTAAAACACATTGATAAGTTCATAATTTAAAGCACAACAATACGTATGATTATCACTTATCAAACTCCCCCTAACCTAGCTTTTGCTTGCCCTCAAGCAAAATAAACAACTAGACTCAAAAAGACAATAAAGTATCCTTGCTCGGTATGACTTGAATATGCAAACAACAATCAACTCTATAGTGCCCTAGAAATTGATGACAATGAAAAAGCTTAAAATCACCTAGAGTAAGGTTGCAATCATCAATCAAGCAATGAACAATAGACATATTAAACTTATAACCAAAAGGAAAAACACAAAGCTTATGTCCTCAAAGGTTTTGATCAACTTGGTCTTGCATATCATTCATATCAAGTCACATACACACAATTCAAGCACAATCAAGAGTTCTTGTGATTATGGGTGTAATGAGGCTAGGCTACAAGAAAGCTTGTTTTTCAAGATAATCAAAAAGAGTCAAATCATTGCAATGCATACTTAATTCCCCCCAACCTGACTTGTACTTAACCCTTTTTATGTGCTTTTAAGAGATCTCTCTAGTCAAACTCCGATTTTTTTTTCTTTTTTTATAATTTGTTTAGCTTTAATTCTACTCTTGCCCTCATTCTTTTTCATCCAACCAGTTAAGGCCACTAACCTCGAATACCTAGCTACTCAAGCAATGAAAACGAGCTCCCAATGTTCTTTCGTGCAAAAGATCAAGGCTTCTAACCTCGATCCCCTGGCTACTCAACACATTGAAAACTTGAGCACAACTTTTCTTCTTTTTATTCTCTTTCTTATATATATATATATATATATATATATATATGAGAATGACTACATACATTATATTATTAGCACAATTAACCAAAAATCTAACATAACCAGAACCAAGTACGCATGCATCAATTCAACTCATCAAAGGTGAGGATAACAAATTTTTAGGCTCAAAGATGCAGGTCATAAGAATAAACATTAAGGCTCAACTTGGTTGCCAAAAATTGGAATTTAATCATTTAAGAACAAGTTGGCTATTTGGCTCTACTTAAAATTTTAAAACTATGCCTCTATCATGCTTATGCTATCATGTGCTTTACTAACCATCATGATATCAAAAAAAGACTTTGTCGACCAAACCAAAGAGGATTTTTCAAAAGAAAATCAAATTCCTTCTTGGTGAAAAGCTTTTCAATACAAGGCCAATGCTCAACTAATTCATCCAAAATACTCCAAGTTTAAAAATTTCAAAAACACATGAATTCCAATTACACAATCAAGTTTCATGTAGAATCACACAATCAAATCATACAAAACCTTATTGGGTCCTAAACTACTCCTAAACTTTAAAAAGAAAAAAAATGAGAGAAAATAACAGAAAAATAAAACAGAATTCCTCCCTTATTAGGCAAATGGTCCTAGCGCTCCATGCTCCTCCATCTCCTTCTCATAACCAGCACCATCGTCAGCTGGTCCTGCCCCCTCCCAAATTAGGTTGGTCACTAGGCCAAGCAACATTTGTTGGAAAGAACTCCGGGGAACAAAGTGACGCTGACAAATTAATACAACAAGTAACAAACAATAGTATAGAGATATAAGAGACACAAAATAACCAAAAGTAACAAAAACAAAACAAAAGACAAAACAAAAGAAAAGACAAAACAAATTATATATATACATGTCCATTTAGCAAACCCAACTGTTTCAAGTTTAAGGGGGTGAAATGGTAATACCTAAGAGTTTTCCAGTATAGCACACTCACAAACTATGTTGTTTCTATCCTACAACAGGGCACATGATCTTTGTTTTATGAGCGGCATGCAAAGCTTAACCCTGAGTCAATAACAGGGGTACCAAATGGTGCAGGACTCCAGATACAATTAAGCGTCGGATATGCAAAAGCTATCCCTTTCAAATTATTGCAGTAATTTCCTTTTTTTTTTTACTCAAACAAGTAAAATACTTCATAGATTAATAAAGAAACGGTCAAACTTAACATAATTCAATCCATAAAGATCCAAATACAGTAAACTATAAAATAAAACATAAAGGAAGGAGAATAGGGATGGAAGAAACTCCATAGAAGAGGATTGAGACCGGTGGAAACGTCTTTCTCCTTCCTCCTTCGCGCTCCATGAATGAATCCTCTCGGGGTTCTTGAGATGTTGCATTATGATTCAACCCCATCCCATCTTCTCCCTCACAAGGAGAAGCTAAACCTAGAGAAAACTAAGTCTAGAGAGAGAAGAGAGAGAAGCGGTATCTTATGACTCGCATTCTTGACCTAGCACTAATTACATGTATTTATAGAATCTAAGACATGACTTTTGTTTGTTAAAGATAAGATACAATACAGCACTCTTTGAATTATTTAGTCAACAAATCTTCCAATAGGATCTATCATGATATTTTAAGCGCTTCCTTGCTCCTCTTATCTATAAGTCAAATCATAAAATATTATTATTTGATCAAAATAAATCAAATTAAGATAATCATCAACTCCTAAAAAATAGATGGATGGAATTTAAAAGATATTTTGAGAGAAGATAAATCAATTTAATTTAAAGTTCTCCTAAATTTTCTCCACGCACAAAAGATCTAGCCATTTTCCAAGCTCCTAACTCGTCCAAGATCCAACCTAAGTTAAAATTCATGTAATTAGCCTCAATTCAATATAAAAATACTAAAGGAAATATAATTTTGCCTAAGACTTGCAATTACTATAATTGGGATATTTTTCCATCAAATTCAACTTAAAACACATTGATAAGTGCATAATTTAAAGCACAAAAATACGTATGATTATCACTTATAAGTGGATAATAGAGGGAAGCCTCAAGAGCAATACCCAATCCCTCTAAGTGAAACCAAGAGGTACAAGAAGAGAAAAAGGTTATGGTGGCATGGGAGCGAAAGAGACATTGCTCTATGTGGCTAAATGCCTACTTGCCAAAAGGTAAAGATTAAACACCAAGTACTAGCTGGCAAGTTACAATCCTTAGTTAGCTTTGCGAGAAATGAGAGTGTATAATTGTGGACTTGTGATAGGCTTGCCAAGAACTTAGTCAAACAATAAAACCGCATAGGTCATCGCTGACAAATTGCCAAGTCCGCCTTCTTCCGATCATAAGCCCAAATAATCCATGGATAAACATGCTCAACCTCATAGAAGGAAGATCGTCAAGGTTGCTAGGAAATTTTTATCACGTGTAGAAGAAAACTAAAGCACTAAGCGTCTTCCGTCCGACATTTGTGATTAGATAGTTGAGGCTCCGTGAAGGTAACTATCCTATCCTGGACCTCGAATCGGTTGTGATGGTTTTCACACTAAAAATAGGCATTGCCTCATGGAGTTAAATTCAATGTCCTTAGCAACAACAAAAGCCTTAAAACTCCCCTCGACCAACAAGAGTTGAACATGAGATTGAGAAGGTGGATGGAATTTCTCCAGAAAAACCAACAAGATTACAATTTTGGATTGAAACAATACCCCAGAAAAACCAAAAAGGTGGCGAATGATGTAAGTCGGGAATCCTTATGTGTTTAAACCATGATGATTCATGAATGAAAAACGCTAGGGGAATTTAGAGATCTTAACCTTGAAATTTCTAGAAACCCCTCAAGCATGTCTTTGACTAGGCTTTAAATAACGAATGAACTTAGGGAAAGGATTAGGATAGCCCAATCTAAGGATATGGAAATGATGCGGAAGAAGAGCCAACCGGGCTTCTCCCAAAGCAAGTGATGGGGTTACTCTATTCCGAGAGATGATCGTTATTCTTGAGGATAAAGGCCTTAAACAGATGTTATTAGAGGAAGGCTACAAGAGTGGACATTATTTTAAACCAGGCATCACCAAGATGTATAGGGATTTGAGAAAAAAGTTTGGTGACCGGGGATGAAAATGATATTGCTCTCTTTATAGCCAAATGCTTTAAATGTCAGCAAACTAGGATCTGGCATCGAAAACCCGCTGGTGAATTACAACCCAAGAGAACCATTTAGATCTTAGGGGATATGTGGAGGACCATTCTAGCATAGGGATGACATCGTATGAGGCGTTGTATGACAAGAAAAATATATTCCCTTTGTGCTAGTATGAAGTGAGTTTATAGGCCCTGTTGGGACCAGATATGAGTAAGGAGACATCTGTGAGAATTGGGATCATTGGGGAAAGGTTTCAAATTTCCTAAATAGACGAAAAATTATACGGATCAAAGGAGAAAGCCTCTTGAATTTAATAAAAGAGATCATGCGTTCGTGAAGGCTACCTCCACCCCAGGGGTTGGACAAGCCATGTGAGCCAAAACGTTTCACTCTCGCTTTATATGACCTTTCCAAACTTTGAAACATGTCGGGCTTGCTGGGTATCGAGTCGTTTTCCTTCAAACCTCTCTGAATTGCACAATGCATTTCATGTATCCCATCTCCAAAAGCACATTTTCAACCTATTATATACCCTGAATTTCATAGATAGAAAAACTGAAAGAGGATTTGACTTATCAATCTAAGCCGGTTGAGGTTGTAGACCATAGTTTGAAAACACTAATGAATGAAACAATCGCCTTAGTGAAGGTGGTTTGGAAAACTTTAGATTCCACTAGCACTACTAGAAAAAGCGGCTTTAGCCACTGAAGAAATTGGTCGCAAAATAACAATTTTTGGTCGCAAAATAACAATTTTCAGTCGCTAAATGATTTTGTGATGGAATTAGCGACCACATGTCTGGAGTCGCTAAAAAAAGGTCGCAGATTTTTTGGCCATCGAAAACGAGCGTAGTAGCTAATTAGCAACGGCAAACATCGGTCGCTAAAATACACTGAATCGGTCGCCATATTCATTGGTCGCTCTTTTGGTTGGTGACCAGTATTGCGACTATATCTTGTCAGTCGCTAAATCGATCTCATATTTTTGAAAAAGGCAGTGACTAAATCGTTGCAAAAAGGAAGCCTTAAAGGTAACCCCAATAACTCACCTCCCCACCTTGAGTAGTTGGATGATCATGAGGATAATAGGTTTTGAGTCTTGTGAATGAAATTGGGTGTGTGGCTTGATGAGAACCCCCTTCTGTGTTTGATTATGATTGTGATGTTTGAATTTTTTGAATGTACATTTGATGGTTGGTGAAAGTATTGACATTGATGGGATTATGGTTTTGGAAGTGAGTTGGGTCAAAGAAGGAGGTGGTTTTGAAAGAAGGCATAACTTTGATGAAATCTTGAGTTTTACTGTTGTGACTTTGAAGTTAATTTCAAACAATTGTTATTAAGAATTGGTCATCGTGGTCTTCCCAAGAGTTATAGACAATCTCTTAGCTTTCAAATTCCTTTGGTTTCACTCAATTTGGAGATCTACAACTCTTGTTATGATGCAGTTTTAATGAAAACACGAAAATGGCTACCAGTGACTGGCGCCTAGGCGCCAGGATGGGTGCCCAGACACCAGGATGGGCGCACAGGCGCCAAAGCCCTGTGATTTTGCAAAATTGACACACATTCTGGCACCCAAGCGCCAGTGTCCTGTTGTTGATGACCCATTTTAGCTTCCAAAATGCAATTAAATCCCAATGGTTCTCTTCTTAGGATTGGAATGGATGAAAATAGGTTCTAATGTTTTAGAAAACATGCAATAGGGTCGTAGAAAGGTTCATGAAAAGTGTTGGATGTCTTAGAAAATTTTGGTTAAATAATTCATAGTGTAAATGACTTATGATAATTATCAAGTGATTGATGGATTGAATATTTCAAGATTTATGTTCAATAAATCAACTGGCTCTCCTCATCACAAGGGTATGTTTTAAGGTCTTGTATGAGGAAGAGAATGAGATTTGACATGTAATTAACATTGCAAGAGAATTGGTAATGGCCTATTGCAATGTTGACGGGATTTAAGCCATGTTTTCACAATTAATTAATAATTGAAGTTGTATGATTGACTTGAAATAAAAATTTAATATGTTAATAACTCTCCTCATCAACAAGGGTATGAGTTAAGGCCTTGGTATGAGGAAGAGAATGAGGCCGATATTGCATTTATTTATGCATTTTCATTCATGATAAAAGACATTGCATTGGTCACCTTCGGCGTGTGAGACCGGGCAGATTGAGGTTTTAAAGGGGGACGCTTTCTTGGACAATTATAACACCTAAATTGTTAGGGTATTTTTTTTTATACAAAACACAGCGAAAATTAACAAAATATATACAAATATATACATCAGTGTTTTATTTACAATCCAGAGAATATATACAAGTCCAGCTAAGGAAGCCATACAATGACACTAATGACTACCTAAGTAACAAAAAAGGGCTGCAAACTTCTCACGCGCTGACACCCTCCGAGTCCGAGCCACCTGTAATACTGTAACCGTCAGTTATATGCTCGACATATAACTGAGTAACTTGTTGGCAGTAAAATAGTTTTATATAGTATTACCGCCAGTCTAACTAGAAAACCGTCCCAAATCCAATCCCTAGCAAACACACACAGGATGTATGCAATAACAATATAACATGTATGTATGTCATGAAGTCTTTTCAATTCTCCAATTCTTTTCGTTTTACCAGAAAACCGTCCCAAATCCAATCCCTTGCAAACACACACAGGATGCATGGCAGTACCGCAAAGTTGAGCTCATCATCATTGTGGTCCTGCCGAGCGTCCTCCCAGGATCCTCCTTTCGGGCTACCAACCCTCTCTCCGGCTAGCCCAGGCAACCACCTACCTCGTGAAGATAGTACCCTTTGTACTAGACTATCCGCCCCATTTTCGGGATAGCCTAGCACTTCAGGTTATCTGCCCCGTTCGGGATAACCCTACATTCTCATCTTTCCATTCCCTGCTCTGTCCTCTTACCCGGTCTACTTTCGGTGGAATTTAACCCTCTTACTCAACCTCTGTTGATGGGGAAGAGCATCTTTCAACATTTACATTTTTAGTTCTAATGCAACACACATTCATATCAAGTATATAGAATACAAACAAGGATTTCTAGTATACTCTTATCCGATTACAAACACTCCATACTCGGATACTTTGTGACAGAAGTGTTATATTAATATATCTATTTGAACATGGCATCCCATATTCAAATACATATTTGAATATACTAATACTGGGACTTAATCTTTTTCAAATCCATTTTGAAACCATCTCAATATCAAATTCCCATTTAGTGTCACATTTAATCTTGGACTACCTTATTTATGCAACTTCATACATTTATCATTTTTCACAATATCATAAGCATTCCTAATCCATATAAAGTATGTCAAATTCATACGAGTATTAATCATAGCATGCATAGTTCAAACATACATCAAGTCCTAAACCAAAACAATGTCTAACACATTAGTTTGATTTCCTAATAGCATGTTCCTAGCATCACCTAGTCACATGTTCCTAAATTCAAAGTATTATGGATTTGGGGTTTTTAGGGTTACCTGGAATTTCCCCCGAATCCTTTTCTCCTTCACTTCCAAATCTAAATCTCCTACTCTGGTTCCTTTGTTGTAGCTACCTCCGAATCTGAATCGAATCGTTTGGAACCTTAGTCTTATGAGATGAAGATCTTAAGGAGTTGTGGCATAGTTGGTTCATAATAGAGTTTAAGCGAGGTATGTTAAAGAAGAGTATAAGGTGAGGAAGTGGGAAAAATTCCAAATGAGGAGGCCAAGTCCCCTATTTATAGATTTTGGTGTCCATATTCGAGTATATATTCGAATACAAGGGTCCTGTGTTCTTTCCCTCACTCCCATATTCGAATATGAAGCCTCTGTCCACTTTTATATTCTAATATAACCATTTTATATTCGAATATGCATGTCCATATTCGAATATGAAAATTTCATATTCGAATATTACATGTCCATATTTGAATATGGAATGTTATATTCGAATATGGAGAGCTGTATATTCGAATATACAAGTCTTTTTGTCCTTCTTTTGGCCTCGTTACTTGTAATTAGTCCCCTTTTTTCCTCTTCTTTGTAATCCCTTAAGTCTTAAGTTTGCTTAGGGATTTCCGGGATGTTACAATTCTACCCCCTTAAAATAATTTTTCCCTCAAAATTAGCAATTACCTCTACTATTTAAATAATTTAGGGTATGCGTTTTTCATGTCTTGTTCCTTCTCCCAAGTTATCTCTGAGGAATAAATGTTCTCCCAGAGGATTTTCACTAATGGAACCACCATGTTTCTTAGTGTCTTTAACTGATATGAGACATTTGGCTTCAACGGAATGTCATCAGCTTTTAAAATGTGTGAAGGATCAGACACGTACTTCCGGAGTTGGGATACGTGAAACACGTTGTGAAGGTTCGAATGATGAGGTGGCAAAGCGAGTTGATAAGCAACAGGTCCTACTTTTCGGAGAATCTGATAAGGGCCAAATGAATCGCGGTTGCAGTTTCTTTGTTTTCATTGCTCTGCCAACAGCGGTGTAGGGTGTAACCTTTAGAAACACATGATCTCCTTCTTCAAATTCCAGAGGCTTCCTTCGCTGATCTGCATAGCCCTTCTGGCGGTCTTGTGCTCTCTTCAATCTTTCATTGATACGCCTAATCTTGTCTGTTGTTTCTTGCACCAAATCTGGCCCCAATAGCAACTTCTCTCCCGTTTCAAACCAACATACTGGCAACCGGCATTTTCTCCCATAGAGTGCTTCATAGGGCGCCATGCCTATACTCGAATGAAAACTGTTGTTATAGGCAAATTCTATTAATGACAAGTACTTTCCCTAGTTACCACCTTCTTCTAGTACACAAGCTCGCAGCATGTCTTCCAAAGTCTGTATTGTTCTTTCAGACTGTCCGTCGGTTTGGGGATGATGAGAGGTACTCAGATGTAACCGAGTCCCAAAAGCCTTCTGCAATGCTCCCCAGAAGCGAGAAGTAAACTTAGGGTCTCTGTCTGAGATGATACTGATTGGTGGCCCATGTAGTCGGACTATCTCTGCAATATACAACTTGGCATACTTCTCCACGGAATAAGTGGTCTTAACGGGTAAGAAGTGAGCAGACTTAGTCAATCTGTCTATTATAACCCAAATTGAATCATAACCTGCCGGAGTCCTACGCAACCCAACCACAAAATCCATAGCAATAGACTCCCATTTCCACTCTGGAACGTCCAATGGCTTAAGTGGTCCAGAGGGTCTTTGGTGCTGTACTTTGATCTTCTGGCAAGTGAGACACTTGGAAACGAATTCTGCAATGTCTTTCTTCATTCCAGGCCACCAGAATAACTTCTTCATTTCTTGATACATTTTTGTAGCTCTAGGGTGTACTGAGTAGTGGCTGTTGTGGTTCTCTTCCAGTACCGTCTTGATCTCTGCATTATTCGAAATACATACTCTGTTTCTGAATAAGATCATCCCATCACTAGTTAAAGAGAAGTCACTTTGCTCCTTGAACTTCTGTAATTCATAATCTTACTTCTGCGCTTCTCGAATTCGGTCTCTAAGTGTATTCTTCAAGTCAACCTTATACACAGAGATACTATCATTGTAGCAAGATACATCCAAGTGTAGATCTCTGAATTTCTCTAAGAGCTCCATTTGATGAATCATCATAGTCGACACGTGGAAGGATTTTCTGCTTAAGGCATCGGCCACTACATTAGCCTTTCCTGGATGATACTTTAGTTCAAAATCATAATCCTTCAGGAATTCCATCCATCGCCTCTGTCTCATGTTCAGTTCCTTCTGATTGAACTAGTACTTGAAACTTTTGTGGTCACTAAACACTTCAAATGTGACTCTGTACAAATAGTGTCTCCACACTTTCAATGCAAAGACTACTGCGGCTAACTCCAGATCGTGCGTCGGGTCGTTGCCCTCATGTGGCCGCAATTGTCGAGAAGCGTAAGCAACTGCCTGTCCTTCTTGTATCTGGACATATCCCAAGCCTTGTTTAGATGCATCGCAGTACACCTGAAAATTCTTGGTCGGACCAGGAATTACCAACACCAGCACTGTTGTTAGCTTTTCCATCAGCAACCAAAATCTATCTTCACACTTGGCATCCCACACAAACGGAACACCCTTCCGTGTTAACTTGGTCAAGGGAATGGAAATCTGAAAAAATCCCTTGATGAATCGCCGGTAGTATTCTGCTACTCCCAGGAAACTTCAAATTTCTGTGGCATTGGTTGGTTTCTCCCATTTCATCACCGCTTCAACTTTGCTTGGGTCCACAGTCACACCATCTTTGTTAATTACATGGCCCAGAAATTGAACTTCTTCTAGCCAAAAATCACACTTATCCAACTTATCCAACTTAGGTCGGATAAATTGCTTCTGCATCAGTTCTTCAATCTGCTGCTTTACTTCTGCCAACTCCAACGGTGCCATTCTGTATGGTGCTTTAGAGACAGGTCCATCTCCCAAAATTAGCTCAATCGAGAACTCCACTTCCCTTTTGGGTGGCAAGGCTTCCATGTCCTCGGAAAATACATTTGGAAAGTCTCGGACTATAGGGAGAGAATCAACATGTACCGTATTCTAAACGTTGCTCATACAAACAATCAAATACTTTGGGCCAATATCATGCATAGGCAGATTATGGAGATCATAAGTAGGATGATGCATACAGTATATCTCCAAGCCGCGTTCTGGAATATGAACGGTGGCATAATCGATCTTGACCTTGTGAGCTTTGAGTCAGTCCAGTCCTAAGATCTTATCTAGCCCCTTCATCGGTAGGCAGTACAAATCTATACAGAAAGTCTTGCCTTGGAAATCTAGGAACACTGGGGAACACATAGTTGTCGTACAGATTTTCTCTTCAGAGGGAGTAGAGACTAACACTTTATAAGGTAGCTTAGACAGAGGGAAATATACTCTTTTTGCACAGTCTAAGGAAATGAATGAATGAGTGGCACCCGAATCAAATAAGATGTGAACAGGATGTGATTTGATTTGTCTCATACCTTGGATGAGATCCTTGGAATGATCAACCTCTTCGGCATTCAGCGTATAAACTCGGCCCCTCACATGGTTCTTCTTCTTCTCCTTGTCCTCGGCTGGCTTCTGATCTCTGTCTGAACATTGCTAGCTGAGATGTCCTGGCTTCTGGAATATAAAACAAATTCTCTTGTTCTTATAACATTCTCCTCTATGGAACTTCCCACAAGTCTCACACTTCGGAATGGTACCCTTGCCTCTGTTCATTTCTCCATTGTCATTTCTCCCTACTGCAGTGTAAGGAATTCTATCTCCTTCCGGTCCTTCACATTAGAGGGGAAATATTTGTTCAGAAACAGTCTTAAATTCTTCACATGTCACATGACCTCCTGTTGCCTCCATATGTTTGTGATACCGTTTCCACCATTGTGCCGCTTCTCCTCTAAATCTATAGGTAGCCAACTCCACCTTGTCCTGATGGTACTTGAGGTTTATATGACGATGTTAGTCATAAATCTAGGAGGGGATAGTTTTGCAACTTGTTGCCTGCAATACTGTAAAAACGTTTTTCTATAACCGGGGGTTACTGAGATATATGTGAATCCGTATATCTCACGGTGAAAGTATTGCAGGTAACACAGTGGCCAGAGATGATGGAGCAAAGGAATGAAGAGTTACATTAGATGCTTTGTTATACATATAGTTGTAAAGCCAAATTGCAATTAAGTTATTATGATTGAGTTCCTCTTTGGTGTCACTTGGACTTGTATTTTCAGACTCTAGCAAGTAGTTGATGTCCAACTCTCACTAGTATAGTTATATAATTATGTATTCAGGATTTTTAACCGGGTAAATCTCATAGAATTAATGACAAGGCCACTTAATTATGTGAATAGCATGTATGTTTTACATGTTAGTTTAAGGTCATTTTATTAGGGTGTTACAAATTTTGTAGTGTTTTAAAAAATTTAAAATATCAATTTGATGTTTTGAGGGGCGAATTTGATATTGTCTCAAATTTTAAAGAAACTAAATTTGTAGTGATTTAATCTTTAATATATTAATTTGATAGTATATTAAACCTTTATGAGATAAATTTAGAAGTATTTTAAAGTTTTTAAAATTAATTTAGTAAAATATTAAATCTATGAGGGACTAATTTCATGTGAAAATCAAAAATCATCTTGAATTTTAATAATTTTTAATATTTTAATTCTTTAAGAGACTAATTTGTTAGTATTTTAAATTTTTGAAACTAAATTAATAAAATATTAATTCTTTCTATGTAACTAGCTATCTATATTCATATGTAAAATTCAATTGAGCTCTAACATTAAATGCTTAAATGTAATGATTACCGTTACTCTATTCCACCCTTGAATTTTTGAAATTTTTCATAAAATTATTCCTAAGGAGTTTAATTGTATACATACATAAATTGCAATGGTAAGCTACTAATATTTTAAAATCAATAGTTAAAATCAGCTGTTATATATAATTTACTCTCTGTTATTAACATCATCTATATTATTTTATCTGCTTTAAAAAATATATAAAAAAATAATTTGGTAATATTATAAATCTTTAATAGATTAATTAGTTAGTATTTGAAATTCTTTAAACTAATTTAATAAAATATTAAATTTATGAGAAAATAAGTTAACGTGACAAACTAAATTCAACTCTTGAATTTTAAAAAAATTTCTCCAATATTTAAGAAAACAAAACAAAAGAAAACCATATTTAATGAACTCAGTGTAATTATTTATAACTCGATATTTTTTTATTTATACTTGATGACTAATACTTATATGGTGATTTCTCCGGTGTTCCTTCAAAATAAAGAACAAATTTGTTCCTTCACGTGGCTCCATTTAAGCAGTGACACTTGTTATAATTTATTCATGTCATCTAATTTAATATAACTTTATAATATTGCAAACTAATCATTTCTTTTAATAACATTTACCCTTAGTATAAGTACAATATTTCTTAAAATTTCTTTACCTTTTTTCTTTTAACAAATTAAAATACAACATTCACGACTAAATTAAGACTAAATTAAAATTAAACGCAAGTGAACATGAAAAAATAATTGAAGATGAGTGAAGAACAAGTATTAAAACATACTAATAGTGTATGACTACTTTTGATGTTTTCATCCGTTACACAATAATATTATCCATCATAAAAGACAGGTATTCATTAGCAATACATTATACACAATTTTAGCGCAAGTGTTGATGGTTTTTTGGGTTTAGTATGTGATTTGTAATTTTTTATGTTGTTTCGATGTTATTATATTTAAATTCTTCATGTCAATTTGATGTTAAATATGTGTTAGGTGTCTAATTTTTGCTATAATATTCATAGTTATTCTTAATTGTTCTTGCTATTTCTTGATAGATATTTCTATGGTGTCTATGGTATCATCTCTATGAAGATGACAACATGCTCTCTTATCTAATCAAATCAAAAATTTGATATGAGACAATAAGAAATTCAATAAAGTTATATTCTCTATCAAATCATTTAGATTTGGTAGATATTAACTTGATTATATTTTTTAATCTAATATTTAGTTTTTATTTATGTCTCCATTTTTTTAATCAAAATATCAAATATTTAGATTTTGGTTACATTATTAAAGGTATATTTGCGCTTTAATTAATTAAAAAAATGAGTTTTTATTAGTTGAAGGATAAATAAATTAATAGGGAATATTATAATAAATAAAATAAGGCAAAAGTGGTATTTTGGTCCCTAAACTTTACATAAAATTTTAGTTTGGATCTCTTTTTTTTATATTGACTCCTTTACTTATTTTTGTTTCATTTTATTTCATTAAATAATTAATAAATATGTCTAAAATAGTTTCTGGATATGAGAAAGAAGCACACAACGATAAAAAATACTATTATTATAGGCATTTATCATAAAAAAATATGATAAATTTATTACAATATATTTATGAGTTTAGTTTTTTAATGTATTTGCATTTATTTTTTTAAAAAAATGTTATCTAACTTATAATTTTATATATCAATCTAAATTTATCAATATTTATATATTTTAATTTTGTACAAATATTAACATTAGTACTAATGTATGATTAGTACACAAAATGTTTTTAGTATGTTAAATTTTATGATCAAATATATATTACATTTGTAAATATTAGTATAAACTATAAAATATTATCATATATCGGATTAATCGGTTTAACCAGTGACTTACTGGTTCGACCAGCGATCCAGGACCTTGACCAAGTCGATGACAACGTAAATGATAGTTGAGCATAGGGATGACAATGTAATAATGCGTGTACTAGTTATTTATGAAAATAATATTATTTAAATACATTATATTATTTAAGTATGCTTTATTCAGGTCAAATTTATAAATTAAAATTTATATGTGAATATTTTTTTTGTGTTATTTTATGAATTTTCACAAGAGAAAATTTGTAGAATAATATTATCATATTTTAGGCCCATAACTTTATCTCAAATTTTAATTTGGTCCTTTTATTTTTTTCTTCATAATCTCAATTTATATTTTCAATATAATATAATTATTTTCTATTAATTTTTGTTGATAAATAATTAACAAAAATGCCCATAATAATATTTTTTATCATTGTTTTCTTCTTTCTCACATCTAGTGGCTATTTTAGATATTTTTATTAATTATTTAATGAAATAACATGAAGAAAAAATAAGTAAACAAGTTAATATGAACAAAAAAAAGAGATGCAAACTAAAATTTAATGTAAAGTTTAGGGACCAAAATACTACTTTTACCTTATTTTATTTCTTATAATATTCCCCATTTATTTATTTATCCTTCAACTAATAAAACCTCATTTTTTTAATTAATTAAAGCTCGAATATACCTTTAATAATGTAACCAAATGAAAATGTATTTGATATTTTGATTAAAAAAATGAAGACATAAATAAAAACTAAATGTTAGATTAAAAAATAAAATCAAGTTAATATCTACCAAATCTAAATGATTTAATAGAGAATATAACTTTATTGAATTTCTTATTGTCTTATATCAAATTTTTGATTTGATTGGATAACAAATCATGTTGTCATCTTCATAGAGATGATATCATAGAAATATCTATCAAGAAATAACAAGAACAACTAAGAATAATTATGAATATTATAGCAAAACTTGGACATCTAACACATATTTTACATCAAATTGACATGAAGAATTTAAATATAATAACATCGAAACAACGTAAAAAATCAAAAATCACATACTAAACCCAAAAAACCATAAAAAATTGCGCTAAAATTGTGTATAATGTATTTTTAATAAATACTTGTCTGGATAGTATTATTGTGTTGTAGATAAAAACATCAAAATTAGTCATACACTATTAGTATGTTTTAATACTTATTCTTTACCCTTCTTCAATTATTTTTTCATGTTCACTTACGTTTAATTTTAATTTAGTCGTGAATGTTGAATTTTAAT
This sequence comes from Cyamopsis tetragonoloba, assembly GCA_037177725.1. Classification (NCBI taxonomy): domain Eukaryota; kingdom Viridiplantae; phylum Streptophyta; class Magnoliopsida; order Fabales; family Fabaceae; genus Cyamopsis; species Cyamopsis tetragonoloba. Next base: position 31,314,851 of record CM074125.1, on the reverse strand, counting down.
TTGTTAAAATAAAAAAGATAAAGAAATTTTAAGAAATATTGTGCTCATACTAAGGGTAAATGTTATTAAAAGAGAGGATGAGTTTGCAATATTATAAAGTTATATTAAATTAGATGACATGGATAAGTTATAAGACGTGTAATTACTTAAATGGAGCCACATGGAGGAACAAATTTGTTCCTTATTTTGATGGAACACCGAAGAAACCACCTACTTATATTTGTTTAATTAATTGAAATTCTTATAAATTAGATCTCATAAGTATAATATATAAAAAAATAACTCAAACATTTACTTAAGACAATAACGTGTGCCACGCACGGGCATGCTCACTAGTTTATATATATAATAAACTTGAATAGCCACTATCCTACTACCAAAAAAAAACTTGAATAGATGCATCCATATGTGTAAAACTATCGTCACTCATTCAAAAAAAATTTCTTAAACGTTTTTCAAACATACCAATATTGTTTGATTATGATAATAAAATTAAAATGGACAGGAGAAATTTCAAACAAATAAAAGAAAAATGAAAAAAATTAGAACAAAGTGATCATGGAACTTCCAAATGATCATATTATGCATCTAAACAACAATCACAGGAGTTGAATTGAACTTAGTGACAATGTTCCTACCACCACCAAAGAAGCTTTTTTCTATAGTTTCCGATAAACCTTCCTTTGATTTATACATTTTAAATACTCTAGAATCAGGCCATTCAAAACAAGAAGGTTCTTCTAAAAGAAAGATCAAGAAATAATCATCGTCGTGGAAGCATTGAAGGACAAGATCAGGATTGGAGTGTTGAGGAAGTTGTTGCCCTATGAAACCATAATTTTGTAACAGGGTTCCAAATGAACAATAGATCATCTGGGTTCAAATGTATGCTACGGCATAGAATCAATCCATTTCTAGAAGCAACTATTCTGATTGACCTTGATAGCAATTCTAGAACATCACTACATATACCAGAGAATGATTCCAGAGTGTTATGGACCGGATTCACGATAACTTGGTCATGTGTCACATGTTGTCATAAGCTTGACAGTGTGCAACCCGGAGAAAATCCCACCATATAGACGAGATATGAGATAACCTACAGGATAAAGCAAGGACCATGGACTGGGCCGAGACACAGCATCCAAGGCCCATTACAACCCACAGTCAACCCTAATGCAATTGATATAAATACACATTTAAGTGCAACATGCAAGGTACGTAACATTCTAATTCTACCACAACAATCTAATTCTAATAATGACTTGAGCGTCAGAGTCTTTGCAGGTACAAAACCGCCGCCTTTGAAGCTTGGACATTGTGCTTTTACTTCACCATTGGCCTAGAGCGTTATCAGCATTACTTGCCCAATATTTCTGATAGGTACGATCACAATATTGGTGCAAACACATAATGCACATACGAAATCGGAGGGGGGTTAACAGATTAGAATCAAAAGCAGAAATAGAACAGATGAATAAAATAGTAATGAAAATAGATTAACTTCCTCATTCGATTGCAGTTACTCTAATTATCGTTACAAAAGTTCATTTACTCAACTTAATCCCTAATCCAATTTCACAATATACAACTAAGCATCATTAACCTATGACTTCCTTCCATTAGCATATATGTTCATCAAACCAGGTTTAGAAATTAAGCATCTCTAAATTGCTTCTAAGTTTGACTAGTAAAAACTGGAATCATTGGCCTCACGCATAATTAAGGATTAAGGATGCATCATCTAATCTCTAATCATAGAATTAAGCAAACTATGAAAAACTAAATTCATTCAAAACGTGAAATTGAGATCATTAAGCATGAAAATACAATCACGATGTTCATAGCACAAAAACAAAACAAAATTAGAAGATGAGAAACTAAGAAGAATAGAAACAAATTGTAAACATAAACTGCAAGGATTAATTACAATCTACTCAAGAAGCTAACCTCAAAGTTTAGCCTTCCATGGAAGGTCCAAAAGCAAAACGAAAACGAAAGAAGACGAACTAAAACCCTAGGAGAGCACTAAGCCAAAAAACTAAAATGAGAGAGTGTGTAGAGTGGTGGCTGGGTAAGGTTTTCAAATCCCAAAATAACTACTATCAAATTCAACCCTACTCAGCCACAATACAAAAGATGGGCCTAAAATAACAAAGTCTAGCTCAAAATAAAATCAGAGAATAAAATCTACTCCTAAAGTGGTGGTACAAGTAGCAATCTTCTCCTCAATCCACAAGGTGCTCTTCATGTCCAAAGATGCCTCAAATATGACCAGAAAATAATAATGGACTAAATTACGCTATTTTTTTTATAGGCTAAAGTGCGTCCACAGGATTTCAAACCGAGGACCTACTACCCAAAGTAGTACTCCTCAACCATCCGACCAACCTGTTGGATGCACTAAATTAGGCTAATTAAATCCGAATTATACCAAATGAGGATTAATTGTCCAACAAAGCCAAAACAAATAGAACATATCAATACGAAACAATTAGGCTCAGTTACTAAATAATATAAGTCCAAAAAGGTAGTAAAATGTGGGTGAAATATGACTCATCACTCTCTTAATCCAAACCTAGAAAAAAGTACCGTACTTAAAAGGAGACCTAGTTAGTATGTTGACCATCCAAAGATATATATGTTAGGAGTAAAGAAAAAAACACAATCAGCATAATTTTCTAGTTTCACTTAATCTTCTCTTATTAGTAATAATACTCATAATGTTGAGGAATTTAAATTGAGCTATATTATACACGGTCAGTTTTGTAAAAATTATAATTAATCACAGAAGTGCAACCCCAGAACTAGACAAATCAGTATGATGCCAAACTTTGACTCAACACTAATCTCTTTATACCAAAATAATTCGATAACAACCTAAGTTTTTTTTTAACATAAGATTTCACATATTGCAACAAAACAAATCAAAACAAATAAGTGATAACCACAACAATTCAAATAAGGATTCTAGAACAAATGAGAATCTTTACTAAGAGACATAAGGATGATATTTTTATTCCACAAGTTAGAGATCAGGAAAACAATATTTACAAAACATCATACTTTATTTGTAAATGTAAATGTAATATCTCCTTTATGGTCATGAAAAATAGAAGTATGTGAAACAAATTTGTCTTTAGTCTTGAGATGACTCCTATGGTTTTGAATGTGCAATTCCTTCCTTGCACATTCTAATGTATATCTAAGTCTCTCGGAGGAATGAGACTGTAATAAAAAAATGTTGTATGATTCAGCTAGTTTATATAATTAGCTTATTATCCATGATTTTATATATGTGGAAAATTTAATTCTATTCTTAAAGCATGGTTCTTTAAGGCCAATAGTAGGATGATGTTGAATCTATAATGTAGCGGCGGTCACGTATATTATAGACTCTGATCTAAATTAATTACTTAATCTGTGATAATGTAGGATTAGCTATTGACATCGTAAAGAATAGATGTCTAAAGATTAATTGCTTGTTAACACTTGGTTATAATGCTGGATTGATTGCTTATATATTGGAGGAATCGGTATATAAGGAATCTATCATAGATCTTATACTTGAGGAATGAGTATAAGATATCTTTAAGTGTTGCATCTAGATATATAAATCTAATACTTATATACACCTAAGTTCCTTGAATTCATATGAGTTTGATATTCATTCTTTCCAAGGTTTGATCTTTAAACAAATCCCACTCAATTTTGACCTAATTAATTAATTAATTAATTAATTTATAAAATTCATTCAATCAATCATTTGTTTGTATAAAGAATAAACAAGTTTCTTAAGTAAGGATCTAAAGTAAACTCTTTCTTCCCTATGGAATGATATCTGATCTCATCACTAGATTATAATTTGACTCCGTTATATTTGCCCGAAGCCTAATCAAGTTTCTGGCATCGTTGCCTGGGACTCGTGTTATTTTATTATGATTTTGAAAGATTAATTTTTAGTTATTGTATAGATCTTTCATAAAATTTTTCCTTTGTACAAAGTATTTGGTTTATTCTTTTGTATAGTATTCAATTAATTCTTATGTATAATTACTTGATATTAATTCTTTTCCTAGTCTGATCTTTGCTTTAGTTCTTTTATGCATAAGGTAAAAAATTTTGAGTGATGAAGGTATAAATCATGTGGAAATAATTTTAAATAGGCCAAAAACTAAGGGTGGCAAAGCGAGCCATCTTGGACCGTTTGGGTATCAAGCCAAAAAACGGGTTGGACCAGCCCCCGAAGCTTACTAGGCCTCACTTTGCTGGCCCGACTCGTTGCTTTGAAAATCAGGCGAGCTGCAGGCCGGCTAGCTAGCCCGCCATACAAATTAAAAATTAAAAAAATATTCTAGACATTTTTTTGAGTTTTGCTTTTTGCACCATACAATTGACATTAGCTTTTTTTAGGAAAATCTGGTTTTTTATGCCTTTAAGTATTTTAATATAATAAACTTTTATTCTTAATTATTTTTAATTATGGGCCTAGTTTTTTATGTATTTTTTTTAATTTGTTAGCACCTTTTTTTGTTAGGACTTATCAGATTTTTTTTAAGGAACACCAACTCCAACCATTAACTTACAACAAAAGCAAAAACACTAGCTCGGCAGGCCAGCCCAGCTCAGTTGTACAAGTGGTTCATACATATAAAAAGGATGGTGCCACTCCCAATAGAGATGGTGCCACTCCCATATAAAATTTATACACGCTGACAGGTCAGCCTTGTCGGGTCGTACAAGTCGGTTGGCCAAAATTTCTACTTCAGCCACCTATTTTTGGCTGCTTGGGGGCCTTGTAGGTTTTTCCATCCATAGCCCTGATTGTATTTTCCTTAGGAAATATGGGAGCATTGTCATTGATTTGGGAATGTGTTCTTAAATAAGTCTGGGATTTGCTTCATTAATGACGACTCTTGGTTATGATCATTTATTTATATGATTGTTTCTATTTTAAAAAAAAAGAAAAAAAATACAAAAAGGAAGATATAAAAGAAAGAGGCAAAAGAGGTGTGGAATTAGAGGTTTTAGGTGTTTGACTTTCATGCTTATTTTTTACTTATACTCCATTGCTCCTCTATTTTATTATTTTAGCTACTTAGCCATACATTTTATCCTCTATTGTTGAGTTATATTTTATCCATATTATTAAGCCTTTATTGAACTTAATTAACTTTATAATGGTGCCTAATAACCTTAATTATATAAACTTTCATAAATTGGACTTAATTTAGATTGTATACTTATTTGGGTTTAATTTTTTATTTCAGGTAATAATTTGACGGTGAAAAGCATTTGGGCTTGGAGCTGAGTTGGGACAAAAGCCTATCTATGCAATCATCTTTGTAAAACAATAACTAGATCAAATGATCACTTCGACCTATATAAAGGAGCCGAAAAGGCTTGTGTAAAAAAGGAAAATGTATTGTATATTTCTGGTACTGTATATGAATGAGTGAAAAGAATATATACATCAAGGGTTATGGACCTTAGGGTAGATGGGTATAAGCCTAAATCTAGGAAATGATAGATGTGTCCTTTAATACTTCTCCGCAAGCTGGAGAGTATATTTGATACTCCCAGCTTGGAGAGAAGAGCATCAAAAGCCAAAGGTTCAAAAGGTTTGGTGAACATATATGCCAGTTGATGTTCAGATTTTACAGGCAATAATTTTAATAAGCCAGATAGCAGTTTTGCACGAACGACATGGCAGTCGATCTCGATGTGCTTTATTCGTTAGTGAAAAACTGCATTATGAGCAATATGAATAGCTGACTCATTATCATAGAATAAAAGGGCAGGGGTTACAAAGTTAATGCCTAAATCCTGTAAGATGTATGTTAACCACTGAACTTCGCAGGAGCGTGATACAGTCTTTTGTTTCTTTGCTTTCCATGAAATAGGGGCATTGCCCATAAACACGCACATGCCAGTGATAGAACGGTGGGTTTGAGGGCATGTTCCCCAATCCGAATCATAGAATGCTTTGAGTTGGAGGGTGTTATTCCGTGGGTAGAGGATGCCTTGTCAAGGATTAGCCTTTAGGTAGTGTAGAACACGCAGTGCTGCTTTGTGATGGAGAGCTCTTGGTTTTGACATATGCTGGTTCAGCTGCTGTACTGCAAAGCTTATGTCTGGTCGTGTTGTTGTCAAATATAGCAATTTTCCTACTAATCTGCGATAGCCAACAACATCATCATGTAAGGAATCAAAGTCTTTGTGCTTCATTGCGGCTTTAACCATGGGTGTTTTGGCTGGCTTTCATGCGAGTAAACCAGCAGTTTCAAGTAAATCAAGTGTATATTTGCATTGTGAAACAAATATACCATGCTTTGAATGTGCTATTTCTAGACCAAGAAAGTCTCACTTGAAGATAGGGATTAGATGTAGCAAATTTTAGGGGTGATTGAATAAATTTCACGTGTCAATCTCTCTATCCCTTAACTATTTTATTTAAATTTTCATTAAGTTTTTGTTTTTGATGAACTAAATTTATTAGATTAAAATCTTAATGTTAAATTCATGCCTTCAAATGTATATAGAAGTTAGTTTTAAGATGACTAACAATTTGTTGAGTTTCCTCAAAATTAAACTTCCTTATACTTGATTAGTATTCATATAAATTTTATTTTTCTAAAGGACCTTTTTAAATCACTCGTTATGGAGAAATTCTAACTACATATAGAATTATTATCATTATTAACCAAGTTCTAAACAGGATTATTACTAAAAAGAATCTAAATGAGATGCATATAATACTTGTTTAGCAAGTGATGTGATAATTACCATAACAACTATACAATTAACATGATTAGCATTTAGTCCATTCAATATTATATAATTCCGACATTTTTTGCAAATTATTAATGATATTACACGTAACCTCTATCAAATCCAAGCTAAAATTATATGATTAACTGCTAGCCACAACCAAGAGTATGATTTTTTTATATGATGAGAAAAGTAAGTCAACATTTATTCCACTAAGGATTCATGGCTAAATCATGCAACACTATCTAGAGAACCTATCATCTAACACTCAAGGAAAGTGATACTTTAAATTATAAGTAAATCATACCCGACTTGAAAAGATACTTGTGGTTTGCTGACCATCCGCATGCAATAGATGAATTCGCCATTGATGAGGTAATTGAACCTCAAGTTCTAGTTCAAAATCCTCATCTGCAGTTTCTTCTCCAAAACTATCATCGTTCTCCCCCGTTGTTGGTGAGCTTTCTGAAATATTTGAAACTAACAAGGAATGATCATGATCTTGTAGATCCTATAGTTGGGTCCATATAGTTGGACTACATAACACGTCCAGAAAATTTTCGAGTAAATTTTCAAGTTTAAATTCTAAGCTTAAGTTCACTAGATTATTAACAACATGTTGGCCCAACAATATAGTGTCTTGAATAAGAGAAACTTCACTCAAGACTTGAAAAAAAGTAGTTGCAAAGGAAGTTCTAACATTTTATGTGGTTAGTAAATATATATTAAGCGGTTGAGTGTGTAAACTGAGTTTTAAATGGAAATATCATGTTCAAAAAAATGACTTTGAGTTATTTTTAATTGTGAATTTGAGCTTGAAATCATGGTTTATGGAATAGTAAAAAAGTTGCTTTCCTATAAGACTAAACTATTGTTGACCAACTTTAAACACAGATGCATAATTAAGAAAGGAGAAAGTCAATTTCTGTTTACAAAATTTGTGTTATTGGATAAAAGATACTACATAAAATAAGCATATACTAACATAGAAATTATATAAATTGTAGAGTTTTTACCATCTCTATTTGATTCCTCTATGTGAGTTGAAGAACTAGCACCAATCCCATCACAAAAGCTAGAATCTGTAATCGGGGGACTATTTGGAGTAACATAGGGCACCGATGACATGTCATCACCATTGGCATTGAAATTAGAAGAAGCACTAGCGACATGTTGTATCGAATCCATGCCAGAGCTTTTACAAGCTACAAATTCACTAAAATTATAATTAGAAGAGATTTTGAATTATGTGACAATGCTTTGAAGACTATTTGGAGTAACATAGGGCACTGGTGACATGTCATCACCATTGGCATTGAAATTAGAAGAAGCACTAGCGACATGTTGTATCGAATCCATGCCAGAGCTTTTACAAGCTACAAATTCACTAAAATTATAATTAGAAGAGATTTTGAATTATGTGACAATGCTCTGAAGACCTTGTCGGTCTTCCACATGATGTCCTTCTACCTCATGGCTCACTACAGTTAGAATAGTGGAATTGTTGTCACCTCTTTGATTAGACCCAGAGGGAAAACCCAATATGGAATTGGGATTGACGAGAAAATCATTTCCTCCAATATGCTCCTCTATTGAGACTACATTCATTGGATTAAGAAGAATGTCTTGTTGATGGTTCATGTTTGCCATGTTCAATTCTTAGATATGAAAGATCCAGAGATGAGGCAAGGACTAGATAACATGACTTTCCTTTCAATTCACTAAACCTACAACAGAACGAAAAGATAATATTAATTAACATTGTAATATCATTAAAACTTACAAGCATCCTTTGCACGGGACCAATTAAGCACACAACGAGCATTATTTAACCCTTGGTCTATTTAACAAAGTAACCAAGTAAACATTTTAACCAAAATTTTTCTCATAGGTCTTTACGAGTGAATTTTGGGGAGGCTAAAATTGTCAAATTTATAGTATATATTGCTACTAGCCAATGAAGAGTGATATTTATTCCTTATTGCGAACCTGTATGTGTGCAGATTTGTTGGACTTATAAATAAAATCCCCTAAAGAATATAACCCATAGAAGTGCTCGAAGGAAACTAGGATAAGAAGAAAAGAAAAAGAAAGAGTAACAAGTGCGGTCCAAACAAATTTTAATACAATTAAAGAAGAAAAGAAGAAAAATGGAGTGGGGATTAGAGATTTATGCTAAGCAACATGACAGACCCTCTTATTACAATCAACATTGATTATCAAGGGGATAAGTTTTCTTGGTGTAGGCCTCACGAGAAAAAATACCCACCTCCCTCTTATTTCTTTCCAATTCGGTAGAAGGAATGGGGTGTACTCCTGCCCTATCTACCTCTTACCAAATTCTTTTCAGTCTTTTTCTAGCCATATATAATGTTAGTTCTATGTCTGTGAACATAAGGTGATGAGAGAGAAAAACCAATTTGTGGCCTCTCGAACATAAGGTGAGAGATCAAGAAGAATATACCTTGTAGATATGTGAAAAGGAATACTCGTAGCTGCTTGGAATGAAAGATGCTTTCTTTTCCCTTTAATTTGCTTTCATTGTATTCTTGATTTCTTTCACAATGATGGGGTGTAGATCTCCCCCAATATATAGAGACTGAATGGGGATTTTTTTCTTTGCAAACTTAGACCTAGAATAGGGTTCTTTTTTATTTTTTGAAAACTTGTATAATTTCACTTCCCACGTTGGTCTTATTTTATGGAAGCTCAAGCAGGGTGAGTGACACATCATTCCAAAGGCTATATTATGTGCCCTCATGCTATGATTTCCTCGTTTACCTCTTTTCTCATTGCTTTAGCCCCTTTGCATAAGGAAACGATAACTCTTCAATGTTCTTACAACGTCACTCTTTTCATCTCAACTTTCACATCCCTGTTTTTTGAATTTTAAGAAATTTATCTTCACAATATTTTGATTTATGCAATATTTTTGAGTTTAAAATATTTTTTCCAATTGTTTTTGAAAGAGATTTGGACATTCATCTTTTTTCCTATTAAGGTTTTTAGTCTTTACTATAAAGTTTGAATTCAACACTTCATATATGCTAAAACGTTTTGTTCCCTTTTTTGATATTAAAGTTTGAGTAATGTGAAATCCACCTACTAAATCCTCCTATAAATCCTCCTACCCACTTGATTTTGCAAATGTCATCTATCTTACAAAACGGAAATGCTTACCGGAAGATAGAAAACACTTGTCAAAATTAATTGGGTAAGAAGATTTAGTAGGAGGATTTAGCATTTTTCTCAAAGTTTTGTTCTCTTTCTTTATTATAATCAAGCCAACATTAATTATACTTGTTTCCCATTAAAACTTTCTTCTTTATTTAATTTTATAATTGAATTGTAGGCTATGTATGTAATAATTAATTAATAAATTTGATTGTTACTTTTATATAGGAATTTATTATCCTCCAATTTTAGCTTTTTTTTCCTTATCTTTAAGATTGAATTAATTTTCTTTTTTTTTTTTTTCAAATTGAAGGATGTACATACATTGTCGGTTTTTTATTTATGATTCAAATTTGCATTAATTAGTTATGATCAATGTTATTAAGTTTTGAATAGTTAAACATTGAGTTGTAATGTAACTAATTCCACTTATACAAAGTGGATTTTTAGTATCAATTATTTTTTATTTTAGGGGCAATACAACTAGTCACTAGAACTTTAATTGCCAATTAATTAATAACTATTGTATCCAATGTCGGTAAAAGTATTACCGACAATTACAACAATTTCTAGTAAAGACCCGATTCATTTCCGCTAAAAGACGTAACTTTTCGTCGTAATTACAATTGTTAGTGGAAATTTATATAGCCACTAAAACCTCAACCGAATCACCCTTTAAAATGCCAATTAGTGGTCTTTATTGCCAAAAAAATTTCAAACTATTTATGCTTAAATAACTTCAAACATTAACATAAAATCATTCAATTAAACAATTTAAATGTTCTTTTTAAAGGAAAAACATATATCCTTAATTCTAATACAGTCAACAAGTATTTGACTTCAATAAGGAGTATCATCCTCAACACCAGATAAAGGCTAGTACCTCCATTCCTTTTTATCTATCCACTTTTAGGAAACAAATTTGTTCCTTTTTATCTATCCACATAGAGTTTCAAGGTGATATTAAATGCACTTTTATCAATTATACCCTTTATTTGATTGGAGCATCAATTAATAATCTACTTTTGAACAAATCAAAGATGGATAGATAAATGGTATTATAAAGAGTTTAAACATTATTTTTGTAAAAACAAGAATAATGATTACTTTTCTTAATATGTGTATTTTACTCCAAAGTGGACAGATAAATAAGAACAGAGGTAGTATATCACTAAGTCCAAGTTCAATACCACAAAGTGTCAACAATCTTCTTATTTTATAGTAAAAGACTAGTTCAAGGTAGAGCTACATTAAATATGAATTGAATCTTGACATCAATATCATGTAAGAGAAGCCTTGTTGTTTTATTCTTAGTCTCTAGAAGACTTTTAGGTGGCTTGTAGATGTGCAATTCCTTCCTTGCAAGTCTAGTGCTACTTGTATACTCTACACAAAGATAAAGAAATATAATTAAATAGATAGACCAAAGAGAACCCCTAGATTTTCAGAACAATTAAACAAAGAAATCATCACATTAGAGAATCTACTATCCACATAATGACACTTCTGAATCTCTACTCCTTTCACTCCTTATTCTCTTGAGAGCTATTATCGGATAAAATCAATCATACCAATCATAATCTCCATGAAGGTGATGATGCTCTACACACAACAAATGAAGATGACAAAGACTCTTCCTGCAATTATCTTTCTTAGTCAAAGTCCTTCTTTGCAATTCTTTAGTCTAGAGTTTCCTAAGTTTGGTTTTTGCTTTGTAGTCCATGTTTCCCCTTTTCTGTTTTTCCGTTGTTTCTGTTAGATCTTCAGTTCTGTATATATACCCTTGTTCTTCTTTGCAATTAATTGAATGAAGCATTTTTTTGTTCAATCTCGTTTATCTTTCTTCTTCCCTCAAAGGGTTTCAGCACCCTTCTCTGCTTCTTCCCTTTCTATCTCAACAAAATGCTATTATTGTATCAAAGCCAGGTTAGTCATGGGCGCCACCCGCAGATGTCCAATCCTGCAAACTTCACGCACCAGATGTCCAGTCCTGGGCGTGAGGGGGGTGTGTTAAGATCAAGTCCCACATCGATTAGAAAGAGGGCCACCAAAGAATATATAAGTGGTGTGGCAATCCTCCTCCTATGAGCTAGCTTTTGGGAGTGAGTTAGGCCCAAACCCAAATTTCTAATATAACAGAATCTTTTGGTTTTGTCCAATCAGTGGCAGACCACACTCTCTTCACTAAATCACAATGCTCTAACTTTACTGCAATCTTGACATATGTGGATGATTTGGTTATTACTGGTAGCAACCTATTTGAATCAACCACACTCTACAACTCCTTCATCTAAAGAGTCCCATCTCACAAAGTATACTTCGTAACTATGGTTCTAAGAATTGAGATTTAGACTCGGAGACAGCGGTACAAAAGGAAGAGGTTGGGAACTGGGATTGTAGCTTGAAGGAGAAAGGGATTCTAGAAGATTCGAGGTAACCCTGAAAACCCCAATCCAGGATACTATGGACTATTAGGAACATGTGACTAGGAAATGTTAGGAACATGTTGATAGGCACTCAACACCATGTGTTAGAGATTGTGTGATTTAGGATTATGAGTATGTTTGAGATTGCATGTTATGTTTGAATGATGTTTCTGTTGATCAAACATGCTAATAGATGATGCATGATTAAGAATTCAATTTGCATTATGAATGATGATGAATGCATAGATTTGTATAAACAACAAATTCCAGATTGTAATGTGACAAGAATTGGGACTTAGACTTTGAGTTGATTTCCAAAACTGTTTTTGAAAAATAAGTCCAAGAGTTAGTATATTCAAATATGCATTTGAATATGGAAGGCCATATTCGAATAGATATTTGAATATAACGCTTCTGTCACATAATATTCAAATATGGAATGTCTGTAATCGAATATGAGATTACTGGAATTTCTTGTAAGGAATGTCTATGATATTGATATGGATGTTTGATGCATTAGAATATTAATTGTGTAATCAAACAAAAAGGAAAAGTTGAAAATGCTTTCCCCCATCAACATTGGTTGAGTAAGAGGGTTGAGTTCCGCCGGAAGTAGACCGGATAAAAGGACAAAGCATAAAAAGATGAGAATGTAGGATTATCCCGAAAGGGGAAGATAACATGAAGTGCTAGGCTATCCCGAAAATAGAGTAGATAGTCTAGTGCAAAGGGGCTATCCCGAAAGGGGTAGATAGTCCCTGGGCTAGCCCGAGAGAGGGTTGGTAGCCCGGCAGTAGGATCCTGGAAGGACGCTTACCAGGACCATGATGATGATGAGCTCAACTGTGCATTCACTGTCGTGCACTCATGGTGGATTCCCGGTGCACAGGGTTTCCTAGTAAAAGACGAAAGAAATGAAATGGAAAATGAAATAATTCATGGCATGCATGCATACATACTATATTGTCATTGCATACATATTGTGTGTGTTTGTTAGGACTTGGATTTAGGGCAGTTTTCTAGTTGGACTAGCTGTAATACTGTATATATCTTATTTTCAATACCGACGGTTACTCAGTTATATGTCGTACGTATAACTGACGGTTACAATATTGTAGGTGATACAGACTCGGAGGGTGTCAGCGCTTGAGAAAACGTTAGCAGCTATCTTTTGATACTTAGGTAGTCATTAGTTTTGTTGTATGACTATCTTAGCTGGACTAGTACTCTCTCGAGATTGTAAATAAAGTACTTTTATGTAAATATTTGTATATATATATAATGTTTTGACTTTTGTTGTTTTGTCACAAAAAAAAAACTGATCTTAAAGTTCTAGGTGTTACACTCCCTCTATTCGGTTTCTCTTTCCCTCTCTTCGATTTCACTTCCCTTCTCTCTCTCACGATTTCCCTTTCCTTTCTAGATTTCATTTTCCCTGTCTACGATTTCACTCTCCCTCCCTTTGATTTCATTTCCCTTTCCATCATCATTTTACTTTTCATCCACTTTCCTTCTCTTTCAAAAGTTCTTTCTCACATTCTCTCTTTCTCTCTGATCCTAAAATGAAAAGCCACTTTCTCTCTCTAGGTTTTGAGTCTTTCGCATTCAAATTGTGCTTGCAAAGTTAGTTATTGAGTCCAAATTGAAGTTGCTTCTTTTTAGAATTCGCTATCTCTGGATATGATTTGTTTAAGGAGCTATTGAGAATTAGTGACCAAATAGCAGGGATCCAAAGGTGAGTTCAAGTTAGTGATTGATTCTTTTTCTTCAAAATTTCAAGTCATTGATTGATTTTGTTTCAGCGTGTTTTGATTACTATTTCGAATATTGTAGTCAATGTACTTGTCTAATTTGTCGTAATTTACTTGAACAAGAATTTGCTAAAATTTGCTAGCGCACTTGAGAGAAGAAAAAACGTTTATCTTAAAGGACTCATACAGTCAAGAGCTTATGCTTGTGGAATGTGTTTCCCTCTGAAATTCTCCTTGTTTGTTCTCTTCTCTTCCTATTCTATTCTGATCTGCAATCTTCTATTCTATGTTTAGGTTTTGTGGTTGCTGGAATTGATTTGTAATAAGTTCCTAATTTCATTTTATTACCTATTGATCAAGTTTTAAGAGAACCAATTGTATTTCAACTACACTATTTTTTATTTTCAATACATACTATGAGAGTCCATTTTTCTAGCACTAACAAGTCTCTCTTGTATCAAATTTAAGACATTCTCTGTCTGATTCTCCTTGTTTTAAGCTATGTCTTGCTTGTATCATATAGCTTATCAGTTTTATTTATGAAGGTATTTCTTACTTTGGACTTTTATGTGACATAAGTATTGTTATTGTAAAAATCACTACTATACCTTGCCTATTTTTGTATGTGTACTTGTCTTCTTTTTGTGATTGATTGCTTCATTGTGTTATATATGATATCAGAAATTAGTTAATATAATTAGTTCAACACAAATCCAGACACACCATTAACCATCTCTAAGCAATGGGAATGCTAGAACAATTAGGACTAAAGGCAAAGGGGTTTTTTTAGGATTATTCTACATGGCAATGGCATTATGGACTTCTTTTTTTTTCTGATTTTATTTGGTGCAGGGTGTGTTTATGGACATGTATATAACAATGAAGAGAACTAACTAAGGCAGCACATGTAATTCTCATTTCATGTGATATTATTGTTATTCTATTCGGTTGAGATATTGGGTTATTCAGGATTGATTTACTCATTAGTATTGTTCGTTGGGATAGGATTGATCAACTCTAAAATCATTATGTGACTAAATTAGAGGGAAATTGTTATTACTTCTATATTCAGAGAGGGAAATTGTGTAATCATATGCTATAAGTTTTCACAGATTTTGCTTTTAATTTAGTTTGAGTTAATCTGTTTTAGCTACCTTGCTCTTCATTTTCCTCCATATTTAATTTAAATGGAAGTTTCCTAGTTTACTCATTTGCTTAGTTTGTTGTCAATGCAAGTTAACCAAGCTTCACAATTCGTACGATACACTTACAATTTGTTTCATCACAGACCGTCACTTGAAGCATCAAGGAAACTTCCATAAATAGGTTAGATAAATACTAGCAAAGTCCCTGTCTTGATCTGGCTGAATCATGTTAAGCTATTTTATTATGTTATAACTCAACAAAGAAAATGAACCATGTAAGAGGCTGAATTTGTGCATCGAAAAGATCACTTTGACTAAACTACTATACCTTGTACTCCGTCCGTTCTTTTTTATCTGCCCACATAGAGAAAAAAATTATTGTTTCTATTTATTTGTCTACTTATATTTTCAGTGTAACATTAATTGTACTTTTACTAATTCTAACCTTATGTTTATATGAATGTTAATCAGCGTTCCACTATCTAACCAATCAAACAATGAGAGATGAACGGTATTATGGAGAGTTCAAAATTTATTTCGAAGAAAACTATAACAATTCTTACACTTCTTAATATGTGTGATTTTCTCTCTTCGGACAGTTAAATAGGAACGAAGGGAGTACATTTTAGCATTTCTGAATTAACTTCCCCTCATGACCAACTCGGTTGAAAAGAAGAACATCGTTTATTTTCATTGTTGTTGTCACTATGTTGTTTGCCTAGCTAGGTTGAAGTCTACTTTCTTCACCCCTAATAGGATTATCAATCAAACTAAGGTAGAGGACAAGGTAAGTAGCATATAATTTAGTCATGTCTTGTTAGTGCCCCTAACAAGGACAATGATTACCAATGAGGCAAATGCTTTTGACCGATACTAATAGACAAATTAGGCCACTAGGTACAGAATGAATTGCAAATTTTGATATATGTGTGTTTGAATTTCTCATAAATGAAATTGATGAGTTTATCTCAAATTATCACTTATCCCAATAAGTATACTTTGCTCTCTGACTCAAATTGTATGTGCAGTCACCAATTCTAGATTATGTTAGCATTAATGAGGGTTCAAATTCCGTGACAAAGTTGAACTAAAGTGAACTTTATATTGAAGAGAAACTAAAGAAAAACCTTACTTGTTATTTGTTGGATGGGACTTATCACATTTTATGTTCTTGTATTGTATGTTCTTATTTTATCTTCCTGAACTAAAGGGTTTTCTCCTTTGAGTGATCTTATTTCACTACTAAAAAAAATGCCTTTTCAAGACGAAAATTTAGTTAGATTTCACACGACTTTTTCACACCTTTTTGATGAATTTTTGACGAAATATAATTTTTGATAGATTTCCCACGAATCAATCCCCATCCCTAAAACCCTCGTCGTAAATTTTGTGAACCGTCCCAAATTGTCTCAAATCCATTTTGGACAGATTTCCCACAAATTGTAGACGGACCCTCATGTCCAACAGATTTAGTTTATTTATTACAGATTGTAGACTAAATTTTTTTATAATTACGACAACTTTTAGACATATTTTTCAAAATATTAATACAATTGCATTTGTGTGTTTCCAAGATTTTCACTCACAATTGATGTCATCTTACACATTTCTTACGAATTTCTGACAAAAATGAAATGTTATTTCATACTAATTTCAAATGAAAATACAATGTTAATTCACACGAATTTCAAACGGAAATAAAATATTATTTCACACAAATTTCAAACGAAATAAAAATGTTATTTTACAAGAATTTCAGACAGAAACAGTATGTTATTTCACATGGATTTCAAACAAAAAGTGTAAGTTGTTTCCCACAAATTTGATGTTACGTTATTACTAATTCTAGACGAATTTTCGACAGAAATAGAATGTTATTAAAGACGATTTCTAGCAAAAATAAGATGGTATTTTACACGAATTTTAAACAAAATTGAAATGTTATTTCGCACGAAGTTTATACATAAGTTACATCTTATTTTACAATTTCAGACGAAAATCAATACAATCACTACAAGAAAACAGCCAATTAGCGTCGGCCAAAAATCGACGATAACACAAAAAAGCGGACACATAACAGGCAGTTAGCGTCGGCTTAGTGTTGGGGTCGAGGCCGACGCTAAATACCTCGTCACAAACTTTTTGTGGCGGAAAAAAGGCCGACTCTACTCTGCGTCCTTCAAGGCCGACGCTAACGTCGACGCAATGAGGGATGGCCGACGCAAAATACTAGTCGACACTAAATAAAAAATCCGACGCTAATTTTATAAAAACCGATGCTATTCTTTGGTTTCCTTCATCCTAACTAGCATCGGCCTAGGCCTACACTAGTTTTGCTATTGTGTGACGTAAGACAAAAATAGACATTGAGTCCCTAAACCCTAAACTCATACAACAGTGAGTAAAAGCATAACAACGAAGCAAGTGACCAAAAAGAGAACTAAGAAGCAAAAGAAGAGAGTGAATGAGTTGCTAAAACATTTTACACTCAGATTCATATAGCACAATGCAAGAAAAATTGCTTCTAAGTTGAATTTGAACCAACTTGTACCTTTATTTTTTTAAAGCATGCACAAAAAATAATTGAGATCATATTCATGAGATAGAGATTAGTTATACCTTGGCTCTGGAAGATGTGATAGCAGCAACCTGTCTCCTGCTAAATGTGTCACTTCATGTATCAATTTATCCCAAAAATAGAGGAAGCAACCAAAATTTTAGAAATGTTACCTATTGGAATAGTCAGAATTTAAGCTTGTTTAGAACCTACTACTTTTATGATCTTAGATGGCTAATAAACCTTAAATTAAGGCAGCCTATGTCTAATTGAATGGACAAAAAAAAGAACCAGCTAGTGAACTTAATTGATAAACTGATAAATTGTTTATAGACTTAAAGCTATCACTTCAAAATGTGTAGCCTTTGATAATGATAAGTAAAAGCTTAATTAAGCATGAGCTAAAGATAGTGTAGATATGGCAATTAGATTTAAATTAGCAGAATATGAATCGAATTAACACTGGTCATTGCGAAAAAGAGAAAGATTGACTAACCTCTTCTTTGTGTTTGTCCTTGCTTATGTTCACATCTAATTTGTTTGCATTTATTATGCTTTGCTCACACTTAGTATGATTTTAAATAAGCTTTAACAACTCCAATAGGACATATTACCTGAAAAAAAAATACAAAAGCAGTTAGTGTTTTGCGGAGTATGTGAGGGGCTGACTTTGTTATTAGTTTTTCATCTCCCTCCTCTTTTTCTCCGAATTCCTCAAGTTCTTTACCCTCTAAATACAACCTTGACAGCTGATCATTTAGGATTTCAATAACCTGTTTCAAAATAGAGACAACTATTCTTTGCTCTAAGTTAAAAATGAAAGAAGCTCATTTTGAATTAATCAATAAATTAATTTAGTTCAAGAGGCCTTAACCTTAATGAAAATGCATCTGTACATCTTTCAAGAGATGAAAAAAAAAAGCAATTATTGTTGAAAATGCATTTGTACAAACTCAATGAGTTATTTAATCTAACAATTTAAGCAAAATTTGTCACCACATTGTCACGAACAGAAGATTGCTTCAAATTCAAATCACACAATACAAAATTTCAATTTGAGTATTTAACACCAAATTCATTATTCAAATACAGAAGATCCACTATTTTTTAATTATGTTTGAATTTGTTGATGGCTGAGTGCTATTCTAATAGTAAAATATTAGTAATTAGAGTGCAGAGAGGAGAGGACAGTGATTGAGGGGCAAGTATACATGCACACACACACACACGTGATGTGTCATTTTTAACTTAGTTTTTGTGTGTGACTGTACCCAAACTTTTGAATACTCAAATTCATATAGAAATAGCAGTATTAATATGAATTTGGTGATCATCCATCCATATGGAGTATTATTAATATGCTAAGGTAACTGACTATATGTTCAGTGTTGTAAGTGACCTTAGCTTGATAATAACTTATCATCCATCCATTATTACTACTTACTAGGATATGATGATTCAGTATATTTCTCTTGATGTTGCCATCTACAATTCCATTACTCTCATTGACCATTGCAAAATCTCCCATTCTGTAAGTAACCTCACACACTACCTTCAGCTTAATTAGTTTCACACACGCCCTTTTAGGTATAAATCCTTCTACTAGTACTTTACATCAATAATATAATTCAAGTTTCAAACTGTTTTTCATTAAATTTAATTAATTATATTGTCCCATTTAATCTAATTATTCTGAGAGTTAAAGTCAATATAAACAAATAGGCTATAACCCAATTGGTGTAATTTAGTTTGAGGAGCACATTCAGTGGGAAGAGTTCATTGCAAGAACATATTACACACGCTAAACCCAACACACGATGAGTACTTAAAACGACGATGCCCAAATATGTAGTTGGTGTCTGCAAAGTCAAGTTTTCAAGTTGAACGCGAAACAAAACAAGGCACCAAATCCTAGTTCCTCAACGTGAAATAGTGTAAAGAGAGGGGCAACGAACCTTAAAAAGCGAGCAAGAAGAGGGAAACGCATAGTTCTCCAAGCAATTGACTAGAATCAATTTCCTTTTGTGAACCCTAATTTTCAAAGCAATTTAGGACCAAATTTTAGCGTTTGTTATAAGCAGAAAATTGAGAAATAGGGAGAGAGCAAGAATATAGGAAACAAACCTTAGAGAGAGAAGCAGAAAAACGTAATGTAGATCAACAAAAATGAGACGCACGTAACGGCAACAATGCGGCGTCCAAGAAGAGGGCAACGAGGTCGAAGGTGGCGATGAAGACAACGGCCGTGGCGGTTCTGGTAGTCACTCCGACGACCGTGGCGATGAAAGTGGAAAGCTTAAGAAAGCTATGGCAAAGAAACAGAGTGCGTGCTCTGATTTTCTGATTTCAGTTCCTTTTTGTTCTTTTAATTTTTGGCATTTTTTTATTTCTTTAGTTTGTGTCGGTCTTTGGGGGCACTTTTTTTAAAAAAAAATTAGCGAAGGCTTGGGCCAACAATATTTAGATGTGAGGCCGACACTATCTTACCCAAAAAAAACGTGGAAAGCGTCGGCCTCGTGTCGGTTTTAGCCGACGCTACCAACTAAAATAGCGTCGGCCTCGTGGCCAATGCTTTTTGTTCGCAGCTAACTTCCTGCATTCTTGTAGTGAATAATTTGTCGGAATTGCGAGGGAAAAATCCATCGCAAATCCTTCGCTAAACGGATTTGAGAGGGAATGAGAGATTTGCGAGAGATTTGTCTCTCGCTAGCTGGGAGTCGCTAATCAGCGGCGGACGAATTTTGTCGCAATTCACTCGCAAACTTGTGCACCTGAGTTCATTCTCAAATTAATAAATATGAAACCAATATTTTTATTATTAAATAGTCTAATAATTTTAATTTAAAAATAAAAATAAAAAATTGTTGTAAGGGAGTTGTAAGAATCGAACTTACAATCTCTCACACCAAAAGCGAGTATCCTGCCACTGGACCAAACACCCTTCAATAAAACTATAAGTTTAAAATACTTTGTTCAAGCACAAAGCTAAAGCACATATGCTTAATTAGTATAAGCTTCAATTTGACAAATAGCTGGTAGTCAGTGCCAGTGATTTTTTTTCTCTTGTTTCTTATTGTTGGTTAAAATCTACTACTAACACATCACTCAGTTAAAATTTCTACCTTCTAAGCTTGATGAATAAAAGAGAGAGAACAATCCAAGACTCAAATTTTCATCTCACTTAGCTTAATAACAATTTATGTAAATATTTAATATATAATATCTATAATTACATACTATTAGTAATCACCTTCAATCACTATATATTAACGGAACCAATTCATTACACAAAATTTATATTAGTAATATCTAATCCAATTGAAGTCAACAATAAACCTTTACTTTTTAGTGTACATTATATCATACCTCATTATATTTGTTGTGGACCGAAATTAAGAGATATCCCGGTCGTGAATATCATGTCGGGACCAATATCTCAGCCATTATAAAGATTGGGCCAGATCTAGAGACAAGACCGTTGCGGCCCAAAATATAGCCCGCAAACCCTAAATACTTCTTTATAAATATAATACATTATAATTACTCAGGTATGCTATTAATTTAATAATAATTACTCTGACCCATACAGGCACTGACTTGAGCATCGGAGTCTTTGCAGGTCCCCCACCCGCCGTCGTGGAGCGCCGCCGGAGCACCTAGAGACCGGAGTTCTTCCCGTGATCCCGTCATCATTACCTCCTAGCCAGGTACCTATATTCTATGTCGTTCCCATATTTTTAGAACGCAACATTGGCACCGTCTGTGGGGAACGGTAAACATTTTCTCATCCTCTTCATGGCTAGCGCCACAGGAAGAAAGAAAAAGAAAAAGAAGGTTCACATCGAAATACTAGGAGTAATCACCTGCATAGCGCCACGGTAAACGTAAGGAATGTTTGCATTTGATCCTTAAAGGTGCATATGCATTATTTGAACAACCTTTTCAAAATTTGTGTATATATGCATTGATTTAATTTTGCAAACCGGACGGGTGCAAAGCAAGAGCTGGTGAGAAGAAGCATGGATTAAACGACAAGAAGAAGCATGGATTAAACACGAACAAAATCACGGATTTAGCATTTATAGTAGATAAATGAATCAACTGAGCGTTTATATTATGACGCTAAAAACAAAGCGAATATAGATTTCAACGCGGGGTTATTGTCGCCACCGTAACCGCCGTCACCTCCGACGGCGGAATTAACGGATGACTTTGAAGCTTCCATCGGAGCACCCGCAACCACCAATTGGATGGGCTGTGCCGCCATCATAAATCGGTTTCGAAAAGGTCACGTAAGCTGTGGCGCATCTCTGCGTTTTTAGTCCATGGCGGCGGCTTTCCGTGTGTGCAGCGTTTACGTTAGGTTGAAGATGATAGGGTGGTGCAGTTAGCAAAACCCGCCCAGGCCCATGCCAGCAACAAAAAAAAGGAAAGTCAGCAATAAAAAAATGGTGCTTGTGTCAGGAAAAAAAAGGAGCAGACTTGGTTACCAAACCAAAAAAATGGTGGGGTGGTGTGCGTAATAAAAATGTGATCCCGTTTGTTTTATTTTAAAAAAAAAGACTGTAACACCTAAATTTTTAGGGTAGTTTTTTTTTTAAACACAGCGAAAATTTAACAACATATATACATATATCAAAATACGAATATATATACATCAGTGTTCAAACTACAGTCCAGAGAATATATACATGTCCAGCTAAGGTAGCCATACAATGACACTAATGACTACCTAAGTAACAAAAAAGGGCTGCAAACTTCTTGCGCGCTGACACCCTCCGAGTCCGAGCCACCTGCAATACTGTAACCATCAGTTATATGCTCGACATATAACTGAGTAACCCTTGGCAGTGAAAATAGCTTTATACAGTATTATAGTCAGTCTAACTGGAAAACCGTCCCAAATCCAATCCCTAGCAAACGTACATACAACAAGCATAATTGCCAATCACATAGATATGCATGCATGATCATTTTCCATTTTTCATTTCTTTCCTCTTTTAACGGAAAACCCTATGCACCGAGAATCCACCAAAACACATGGCAGTAATGCGTAGTTAAGCTCATCATCATCACGGTCCTGGCGAGCGTCCCCCCAAGATCCTCCTACCGGGCTATCAACCCTCTCTCGGGCTAGCCCAACGAACTACCTACCTCGTGAAGATAGTACCCTTTGTACTAGACTACATACCTCGTGAAGATAGCCCAGTACTTCAGGTTATTTTGCCCCTTTCGGGATAACCCTACATTCTCATCTTTTCATTTCCTGCTCTGTCCTCTTACCCGGTCTACTTCTGGTGGAACTTAACCCACTTACTCAAATCTCTGTTGATGGGGAAGAGTGTCTTTCAACATTTCCATTTCTTTTTGTTCTAATGCATCACACATTCATATCAAGCATATAGCATATAAACAAGGATTTCCAGTATACTCGTATCCGATTACACACACTCCATGCTCGGATACTTCGTGACAGGGTGTTATATTCATATATCTATTTGAACATGGCATCCCATATTCAAGTACATATTTGAATATACTAGTATTGGGACTTAATCTCTTTTCAAATCCATTTTTGAAACCATCTCAACATCAAATTTCCAGTTAGTGTCACATTTAATTCTGGAATACCTTATATATACGTTTATCACTTTCCACAATATCACATGCATTCCTAATCAACATAAAGCATGTCAAGATTCACACGAATATCAATCATAGCATACATAATACAAACATACATCAAACCTTAAATCAAAACAATGTCTAACCATATTAGTTTGATTTTCCTAAGCATATTCATAGCATCTCCTAGTCACATATTCCTAAATTCAAGGTAATATGGATTTGGGGTTTTCAGGATTACTTGGAACTTCCCTGAATCCATTTCTCCTAAATCTCCTACTCCGGTTCCTTTGCCGTAGTTGCCTCTGAATCTGAATCAAACTGTTTGGAACCTTTAGTCTTATGAGATGAAAGCCTTAAGGTGAAGGAGTTGTGACGTAGTTGGTTCGGGACAGAGGTTTTAAGAGTGTGAAGAGCGCAGAATCTGAAGAAATACCAGTTTTGGAGACAAGGCACCCCTATTTATAGACTTTAGGGCCCATATTCGAATATATATTCGAATATAAGGCTCCTGTACTCAATTCTTCACTTTCATATTTGAATATTACTATGCATATTCGAATATGACAGTGCATATTCGAATATTATTCGAATATGACAGCTCATATTCAAATATTCATGCTATCTTTGTCCCTCTTTTGACCTTTCTACTTACAACTAATCCTTCTTTCATTTTCTTTGTAAATTGTAACCAAATACCTTAAGTCCTAAGTCTCTTTTATGGATTTTCGGGATGTTACAAAGATGTTGTAGTTAGCAAACAGAAAATGCCCAAAACGTAGATCTGCCAAAAAAAAAGAGAATAAAAAATGATGATCTTAAACAGCACAAAAAAAAGGAGAGAAAGAAAGGCCCAGTCAGAAAAAAAATGGTACAGTCAGCATCAAAAAAATAAATTGATAAAAAAATCAAGAGGGGTCATGCTTTCATCTGTAACAAAAAAGAGGAAAGAAGGCCCAGATTAGCAAAATTAAAACAAATGGTTCGTCCAGCAAAAAAAATAAAGGGTGTCGCAGCAAAAGATGTGGTGGACTTAGTAAAAAGATCTACTTGGTAAAAAAAGTTGGGTGGTGTGCATAGTAAAAACGTCATCCCGTTCAGAAAAAGGGAGAAATGGTGTAATCAGCAAAACTCCAGTAAAAATGGTGCGCCTAGCAGAAAAGGACTATCCTGATTCAGAAAACAATTGTTGATCCAGAAACCCATCCAGATGATCCAGAAAGCATCCCGGCTCCACAAATGAACATTTTAGTTCAGAGACTACATTGAAGATTTCTAAGGCACGACCTACTATGCAGAATCACTAAAAAATCCCGGTGCACGGTACAATCTGTTTTAGTTTATATGCTCCATGATCTATATTTATATATCATAGTCATGTTTGACATTACAAAGTAGAATTATTTTAATACGGTATGCTAGCACCCATTACATTGTTTGTGCAATATATCTTTCTCAATATATGCTTCACAATTTGCATGCTAGCATTCACAATATCTTCTATTCAACATCAAACAACTTAGAATATGTGCACCTACGATATTGCTTATATTTGCTCCATATAGGCTAGCATCAAACGAATATTGTCGGTATAATACACCATAATTAATGTTTGTATTATGATAATATATAATATTACTCAAGAATCAACATGCATGGATGATAAGTGGCAAGACCAACATGAATATCATGTCGGTCAACTATATACTACTGGATCATGTCGGTTAACTATATACTACTAGTGAAACCTTGTTTTTATTGGTGCACAAGTGAAAATCCCTCCAAAAAAGAGGAAAGCAAGATTAAATCTTTATTAGTTTTTTTTCTTTATTAGCACCTTTTTTCAGTTACTCTTGGCTACTTACCGTCATGCATGTTTTGTCTATCAAGTTTTTGAGATACAGGAAATTAATAATGGTGGCAAAGATATCCCAGAACAGACACCAAAGAATCTGCATCAAACAGACCGGGATACATATGTCATCCTCAAACAAGGCCTCTTCAACACGACTATTTACAAAGTGACAAAGATCACTACGATGACCAAGGTCTCTTCTAAAAAGAAGACGACAAAGGTCACATCTACAAATGGCGGAACCAATGTCTTACCAAGACAAAGGAGATGACAAAGGTCAACAAAGCCACCCGAGATGGCTAGCGACATTAAACGGCTTTCAAAGCCGAAGGCCAAGGTGCCTTCATCGAGAAGGTGATAAAGGTCACGACGACATTAAACGGATTTCATAGCCGAAGACCAAGGTCCCTTCATAAAGAAGGCGATAAGGTCACGACGAAATTAAACGGCAAACAATGCCAAAGGCCAAGGTCTCTTCATAAATAAGACGATAAAGGTCACCACTGACATTAAACGGCGAACAATGCTGAAGGCCAAGGTCTCTTCATAAAGAAGACGACAAAGGTCACACCGACATTAAACGGCGAACAATGCAAAAGGCCAATATATCTTCATAAAGAAGACGACAAAGGACACATCTACAAACGAAGATGATCAAGGCCTCTTAAGGCTATTTTGAAGCGACAATCAACAAAGACCAACGAATATGCCTCTTAAGGCTATTCAGCGAACAAAAAAGAAGACCAAAGATAGCAAACAATTATGCCTTTTAAAGCTATTCAAGAACAAGTCAAAAGCTAAGCAAATAGCCACAACTGCAAGTAAACTCTACAAAACGAGATCAGCACTACTTACAGAACGACATATCAAAGTTGGCCAAAAATGCAATGTAGAAATATAAGTTCAACAGAAAGCACAAATATGTAAATCTACAACTATCAAGCAAGAAATTAAAGGAAAAAGCTCGAGATAACAAAATGTGGCAAGATTAAAGCAACAAGTACTCCAAAAGTACCTACAAAATATTGTTTCAAAGTTAAAAGCTCGAAACAGAGAGCTATCAACAAGGGACGCCTTTAAGGCTAACCCTCAACAACGAAGACCACCAAAGGATGCATTTAAGGATAACCCTCAACAAGATCAACAAAGGGATGCCGCCAAAGCTAACCTATATCAGCAACATTAGAACGGGATACCGCCAAGGCTAACACATCAATGAAACCAAAAAGAGACGCCGCTAGGGGTAACCCATAGCAAGATTACAAGGCTAGAAAGGCTATGGCTATGGCCAAACCAATTCTATAAATCCGAGATGAGGAAAAATCAAAGGGCAACGATTTTGACCAACCCGGTTGTACATAAGATTGAAGATGATGGTAGCCATCCCAGTTAATACGACCCAAAGGTGAAAACAACAAAGAAAGGCCTACGGCCATCTCGGGACCATAAATCCTTGAGAGACTAAAGAAAGGCCTACGGGTCAGTCCAAGACAAATTACTTGGACCCAATTTGACGAGGCTACAGCCATCTCGGGATGACAATCTCCCGGGATATCCCATAATAAGGCCGATGGCCATCCTGGGATAAAAGTACCCTAAAACAATATCAATGAGGCTTAAAGCCGCTCGGGATAAAAATTTTCCGATATAGTACAGAGGAGGCTATATGCCATACTAGGAAAAGAGTTTCCCGGAAAATAAGCAAAAGAATTGGTCAGTAACCAAAGCGTGAGAGAAGCACAAAGGTTCATCACGGAAGAAATGTTAAGTAATTAGAAAAGTAAGTCAAGAGGCTTCGGCTTCACCGACATCAGCGCCATGACCTTCTGGAAGACATAAAGATCAAAAGAAGCAAACACCTGCCAAATTGAGGTGAATACCAAGATTCAAAAATTGAAGTATATTGACACAATCCCTAAAGGCATCAGGACCTCTTCCTTCGAGGAGACCTGAAAAGACCTTGAAGCTCATTCACAAGGCAAGTCCCAAATTTGGGTTCAAGATGTTATACGAAAATACAAAGCCACAAGCACATAAAGACCGGGATTTAATAGATTTGACATGAATAACCCAAAGATGATAGCTTGCTCAAAGAAACTTGTCGATTTGGGAGACTACAGTGTAACAGATCTAACTTCTAACATGGACCAGTCTATTTCGGCAAAAATATTTTAATTAGTACATCTCAGCCAAGTACATCTCGACAATGAACTCAACTCGGCTCTAAGGACATGTTGATTCCAATAGCAACCAAGTCCTTAATTTGAGGAAGATAACCTCGGCAGGACCGTGGATACCAATAGGACTTTAATCAGACAACGAAGATCATGTCAACCTAAAACAAATGGTTTATATTGTCAAAGATTAACGACCAACATGAAATTGAGGATGGGCAAGAATCCTGAACCATTAGCAAATGGTCACAAAGTCTAAATATAAAAAGCTTTAAAGAGCCAGACTCGACATCCGAGCAATTAAATAAAGAACAAGATACGTTGGCCCAGCCTTTACCTGAGGGTTATAAATTTAGCCATCATCACAAACAAATGTATAAGGCTCCCTAAAAGAAAGGAGATAACTAGGCCAAAAATCTCCATCTTCATGGCAGAGATACATATCTTCGAAGAGAATATTGCTAGAGAAGTCTAGAAAGAAACCGGGATAGGCTTGGAAAAAACCAACAAAGCTTACTCATTATTAGTAGAGAGTAAAATAAGTTGTCGGTATGACATTCATGTCGCCCAAGTATAATAAAGTCAAAGTTTTACCGGAACACCAACTCAAGGCAGGTATAATATGGTGAAGAGTTTTGCTTTCAATAGAGTGTCAACTTGGAGCTTACCACTATAACTGATATGGAGCAAGTCAGCTACAAAGGACATATTTATCTCGTGGCATGAATTTTACAAGACTCCGAGATCTACGATGATATAACGTATAAGAGATCATAGAAGATCACCCAACTCTAAGGGTGCGTTTGATGCATGAACATGACAGTACAAGTAATACAGCACAGTACAACTTTTATGCGTCACAACTTTTATGCGTCACAGCACAACCTTTTGTGTTGTGTATTGTTTGATACTCAATACACATAACAAGAAGTACAACATCAATTTTACAATAATATCCTTCATGTTATATATTATTAATTTCACTTTAATTTTTCTAAGAAAATAATATTTTAATATTTTATAAATATTTTATTATTTTATTATTTTATTATTTATTATAAAATTAAAACTTCATATTTTAATAAATTACTACATAATATATTTTATGTGATATAATAATTATATTAAATAAAATAAAAATTATTATTAAAAAATATTTTTGACTCTTTTTTTTTAATATTTATATTTATCATTAAAGTTTATTTTATTATGAATACGTTATTTTAATTATATATATATATATATATATATATTACGTTAACCAGTAAATATGCAGAAGTGAAAAAAATAACATAAACATTGATTAAAAAAAAATGCAACATAAACTACCTTAGATAAGTGGAGAAAGTGGCGGAGGTAGTTACACTGCTGAGTAAAGATGGAAGGTTAGTTTTGGCTTTTCCTAACTTGTGCATGGAACAAGAAACTTGTCCCTTGGTTTAGTGGGGTACAAAAAAGTGGCTATTTGTGCTGTCCAGATACTCAAATATTGTGTTGTCTCTTGATAGCTTTTTAAATCAAACACAGAACAAAAAGTTTTGTTCTGTGATGTACCTTTAAAATTAGCAAATCAAACGGACCCTAAGGAACTAGAAGAACTAGGAGAAGAAATAATTCATTTTACGAGATGAAATTAGAAGAACATATGATACATTTGAGTCAGAACTATACTATCGGTAGAACACCATCATGGGGGCTTCAATAAAGAAATCATCAGCGTGATCAACCATGAAAAATATTCTCCTACTCACAAATGGAGGGAAATTCATCGAGTTGGAATACGTTGAATTTCAAATTCGATATCCAAACCGGCATACGATCCGAGAATATGAAGCTTCAAATTGAAGTCAAGAAACTAAGTTAAGCCAACAAGGCAAAGGAGAATGCTTGGAATTCTAGAAATGAACTCCTAATAAATAAAAGAGCGACAGAGCTTAATAACTTGAAATATCCCGGAGTGCGGGATGAACAGTAACCCGACATGGATACTTAAAGACGCCGACTTGCTTGCAGCAACTTGCCGTCTTGGGGGGCTTCTGTTGTGGACCGGAATTAAGAGATATCCCGGTCGTGAATACCATGTCGAGACCAATATCTCAGCCATTATAGAGATTGGGCCAGACCCAGAGACAAGACCCTTGAGGCCCAAAATATAGCCTGCAAACCCTAAATACTTCTTTATAAACACAATACATTATAATTACTCAAGTATGCTATTAATCTAATAATAATTACTCTGACCCATACAGTCACTGACTTGAGTGTCGGAGTCTTTGCAGGTCCCCCACCCACTGTCGTGGAGCTCCGCCGGAGCACCTAGAGACCGGAGTTCTTCCCGTGATCTCGTCATCATCACCTCCTAGCCAGGTACCTATATTCTGTGTCGTTCCCATATTTTTAGAACGCAATAATATTCAAGTGAGTAAATTAGTTTAATTTATTACAAGGGAATTGTGACCTCTGGATTAGTGGTGATCATATCATTACATGGTGTGTAAAGACGAGAGGTATTTACCTCTGCTTTCAGCCCTGTTGTGGTTGTGGCCGTGGCTTTAATTGCTTCTTTAATATTGGATGAAAAGTTACATGTAGGAAGGTATATACATACATACATATCTAATCTAAAATCTTTAATTTATTTTCTAAATATCTGCATTTTCATTTTATTTTTTTCTCCATTTTTCTCTACCTATATATATATATATATATATGTTCATGATTTGGTTTGTAATAATTGATAGCATGCTTGGAGCATTGTTGATTGTGTGTGGCCTATATATGGTTCTATGGGGTAAAAATAAAGAGTTGAAAAAGAATTCTAAGTTAGTGCCATCAAAAATCATCAAAGATGTTGAAGATGTAAAAGTTGTTGTCACGTCCATGCTAAAAAATCATGATAAATGTCAATACATCGACCACAACCAAATATATATCACCAAAAATATTAACAAGAGCAGGATTTTTGTAGAGAATAATTAATGCTCATATGTTTTATATCAAAAGGTTCTTTTAAGATGATTATACACGTATATGTATATTAAGAAAACATGTATTGTAGTTAATTAAAATATTATAATAATGAGAAATTATTATAATATGATGTTAATAAAAGATTTTTTAAGTTGTTGATCATTATTTTTTTTATAATTGAACTTTGATTTGTGCACACCAATTATTTCCTACAACTTATTAACGACTCTTTTTATAACATCAATTGTAAGTCCCATGTGTCATTATGCTTCCTTTTTTATATATATAGAAAAATGCCTTAAACCAATTGTAAATTGGTTTCACAGTGCACGATAGTGTGCAGCAACATTTTTCCTTCATAATTTTATATTAATTATATATTGAGTGAAGTGCACAACCAATTTATCTTTCTTTATTTTAAAACTTTTCGACATATACACCATAAAGTTAAGCGTACAGAGAATTATCATTGTTTTAAAATTAACAATGATTTTATGATGTTATAAATCGTACACTGTTACTTTGTTGTTACAATTCATGATATTATAATAGTGAGAGGTTATCAACTCATAATAATTATTGCGTAGATGATATACAGTGTATAAGGTACGCTGAAAATTGAAAAACGCTGAAAAATTCACTATTTATATCATAATTGATCAACATGAAAAATTTCAATTTCCGCAAATTAAAAATTCACTTTTTTCCTTCTTGAACTCCAATAATGTTATTACCAGTTTACTACTCTTATTAGAATGGCGGCTCGCTTAAGGTCCAAGTAAGAGTTTTAAAAAGGCCCCAATTTTTTTTTTTTAAATTTCTAATATACCTCTAATAAAAATTTAATTGTAAAATCATATTTAAAAATTAATTTTAATTAAAATATTATAAATAGTTATTATAGCTTTGAATTGATTTTACAAATAATATTTAATAAGTAACAAGTTTTTCACAATAAATCATAATTCTGTTTAGGAAAAAGATAAACCAATTAACATTCTTAATTATATAAAAAGAATAAATTCTTTTCCAAATGCATATATAGCTTATAGAATAATGTTAAGGATTCCCGTATCCGTTGCTTCAGCTGAAAGGAAATTTTCAAAGCTAAAAATAATAAAAACTTACTTAAGATCAATAATGTCTCAACAAAGATTAAATGGATTGGTCTTATTATCTATTGAAAAGGAAATGTTAAATGAAATTAATTACGATAATTTACTCGATAATTTTGCTTCACCAAAAGCTCGAAAAATAATTTTCAAACAAAATTATGATAATATTAATAAATTGTTTTATTAATAAATAAAAATACCTCATTCTTAAGTTTGCTTTAGGCCTCCTCTAATTAGAATATTGTTGTCACTCTCAATAATTTTACTATTTCTAAAATGCTCTTTAAGGGAGAAAACAATGGTGATTTGAGTTTTCTTAACTCACCAGGATATTTTAGGAACATCAAAATTATTGAAATTAAAGTGCCTATATCCTAATAAAAATGACAATATCCAGTTCAACTATTAGTCATACTCAAACGCACATGTAAATTAATATTGTTGTGGACCAAAATAATGGTATCTCGGGTGTACGCACACATGCCGGGTCAAACAACCACCAACTGTCCTGGATACATCCCGGTAAGTTTGGTGCGGCCAATGATCAAGGCCCAGGTAATATGATTTGGGCTTAGACAATAGGTCCTGGCCCAATATAGACCACATTTAGGTCAATACTTTCCTCTATAAATAATAACATTAATGCACCATGCAAGGTACATAAGTAATCTATCAAATACACAGAATCCTAATACAATCACTGACTTGAGTGTCAGGGTCCTTGCAGGTGTACACCGCCGCCGCCGGAGCTCAGGCCCAGAAGACATTCATACTACTCTCTGCTGATCAAGAAGACCACTCTGTTCGTCCTACATCCTCGTCAGGTTAGATCACAACATTGACGCCGTCTGTGAGAAACGCAACAAAATTCTCGTTTCCATCCACTGTCAACAATGGTTGGCTCTACCAGAAATAGGGATTACAACGATCCAAGTGTTCAGAACCAAGGAGCAGGATAGCAGGCTGGTGCATCAAACCAAGCAAGGGCATCCCAACACTTTGATATCGAAACAGAATTCCGTAAACTACAACAGCTGTGCAGGCACAGACCAAAGAAATTGCAAACCTCAAAGAACAACAGCGAAAACGCAAAATGAAAGTCGTTGTTGAGGATGATCCAGAAGAGGAAAGAGCTAAGAAGCATACTCAGGCAAACCCTGAGGATGCGGAAAAAGATCATAACAATGTGGAAAAGGAGCAATGGAAATCCGCACTTGAAGGGGATAAGGATGACGAGCCTAAAAATCAGGAAAGGCAGTTAGAGATACGGGCGAGCCGATGACATGAAGGGGCCCCACACCAATCCCGGGTGGAGGGGGCCAACCCGCCACCTATCCCTCCTGGGGCCAGCAAGCCGGACAACCTGCTGGCAACCAGGAGCACATGGCAAAGAATATCCCGGATTTCGGGTATATTGACAATTCTTTCACACCCTGGATCATGTCACATGCTCTACCTCATGGATTCCAGTTTGCGAAGAAATTAAAGGAGTATGATGGGACCAAGGATTCTACCTTGCACGTCAGCACCTTCAAAAGAGCCATGTACTTTCAAGGGGTCAATGAGGCCATTGTGTGCCACGCTTTCCCTTTCACGCTATCCTAGGCTACAAGTCGTTGGTTTGCAGACCTCCCACCACAGTCCATCAGTAACTGGAAAGCTCTCAAAGATAAGTTCATTCTTTACTTTACCAGTAGAAAACGGCAATTTAAATCTGAATTCCATTTGGAAACTGTTAAACAGGGAAAAGATGAATCTCTACGAGATTATATAACACGCTTTAATAACGAGGTATTAGAAATTAGGAATATTGAGCCTAACATGGTGTTATATTTCTTTGTTAGAGGATTGAAACCAGGTGCTTTTGCCAAGCAACTGGCAGGAGATAAGCCTACCTCCATGGATGATTTAAAGGTGAGAGTTGAAAAAAGGATCAGAATAGAAGAATGGGAGAAGGCCCAGACCGCCCAGAAGGAGGACAAAGCAAAAAATACTCCTCCAAACCAATCTCGGGGTACGGATGACAAGCCCTGGGATAGGTCTCCCAAGAAGTGCAAAGGTCTCTTTAATAACTATACTCCGCTGACAGTCCCGCCAGCTTCAGTGTTAAAAGAAGTGATGCATTCGGAGTTGAGAGAACGACCGCCACCGTTGAAGACGGTCGGGAAGCACAAGAATAAGTATTGTGAATACCACCGGGATCGTAGGCATTCTACTAACGAATGCATCCAACTCCGAGATGCAATCAAAAAGTTGATTCGACAAGGTACAGTCCCCCCGGACTCAAACATCGAGATCTCCTCCAAGGAACCGAGATCAGTGCATAGAAGTCCGGCATCGATCCCGGAGCCCGAGGCGAACTCAGGAGTCCCCTCCTAGGGGAGTAATCCAAGACATAGTTGGAGGAGCCAGCTTGAAGGGTCTCGAAGATAAGAAGAGGACCGGAGATGCACGGGAATCTTGTTCCCAGGTAACTTCTATAGCTAGCCCAGTTCTATCTTTCTCAGACCCAGATTTCTCAGAAGAGTGCGTACGGGATAATGAACCATTGGTCATAGCAGTCAATCTGAATGGTTTCAAAGTCCATAGAATCTTTATTGATCAAGGAAGTTCAGCAGACATTATGTTTTGGAGCCTCATTGATAAAATGGGACTTGGGTCCAAGGACTTAATCCCTCACAAGGGAAGTTTAATTGGCTTCACTAGAGACACAATCATCCCCAAAGGGTATGTTGACCTCAAAGTGAGTTTTGGCAAGAAGCCAAGTACCAAAACAATCTCGGCCAGATTTATAGTGGTGGATTACCCTTCAGCTTACAATGCAATCATTGGGCGACCAACTCTGAACAGCCTTGGCGCCATAGTCTCCACCACCCATTTAGCCATGAAGTTTCCCAAGGAGGATGGGTCAGTGGTAACTGTCCATGGAAAAAGCAGTGACGCAAGAAAATGCTACCAAGAGAGCTTCAAAATCACAAAAGCACCATCTATCCCTCTAGTGAAGGTAGAGGAGAAAGGAAAGTAGAAGATGGAAAGACGTGATTTGATACGAGATGTAGGGGTCATGATGACTAACCTAGATCCCAGAGCAGATTTTGAGTATCAACGTCCTCAACCAAAAGGAGACCTGATCTTAGTCTAGATAGGGCTTAAGGAGGATCAGACTTTCAAGATAGGGGCAAACCTGGCCCCCATGATCAAAGAACGACTCATCGAACTGGTAAAGATGAATAAAGACCGGTTTGCTTGGGTTTCTTCCGACATGATCCAGAATTTGTGTGCCATCACCTTTCTCTAAAACCGGGATGTATCCCAGTAGCCCAGAAGAAAAGAAAGATGGGTCCTGAGAGAACTAGGAGCTACGCGCGGCAAAGGAGCTAGGATATGAAGCCTGTTTAGCCGGGGTACGCGCGACAAAGGAGCTAGGAGCTACCGCGATCACTTTATGTTCAGATTCCCAGCTAGTGGTATCCAGATAAAAGGGGAATACCAAGCAAGAGAACCATTATTACAAAGGTACCTGGCTAAAGTTAAGGAAAGTCTACTCGGTCTTTCTAAGTTCGAGCTCAAGCACATTCCTAGAGAAGAAAACAGTCGTGCAGATATGCTTTCAAATTTAGCCAGCACCAAGTCACCTTCAACCTTAAAGTTAGTGGTAGAAGAAGTTCTCCCTTTTCCTTGTGCTATTTTGCAGATGCCCGAGAAGCAAAGCGGTTGGTGCAAAAGGCATCCCGGTACACCGTGATAGAAGGACAGTTGATCAGAAGGGGACAGTCAACTCCTCTGCTTAAATGCATTGAACCATCCGAGACTTGGTATGTCCTCACTGAAGTACACGAAGGAAGTTGCAGTCACCACATTGGTGGCAAATCTTTGGCAAGGAAATCCTTGCGAGCAGGATACTTCTGGCCAACCATGAACAACGACGCAGTTGAGGACGTGAAGAAATGTCAAAAGTACCAAGAGCATAGTCCACTGTCCCACATTCCAGCAAAGGACTTCCATAACATCTCCACCCCCTGGCCTTTCCACACTTGGGGTTTGGACCTACTAGGACCCTTCACACCAACCACAGGTCAGTTCAAACATCTTATTGTTGCTGTTGATTATTATAAGTGGATTGAATTGGAACCATTAGCTAGCATAGCGTCAATTAAAGCTTAGAATTTTGTATTCCGGCAAATAATATGCCGATTCGGTATCCCGGCAGAAGTGATTTGTGACAATGAGACCCAATTTACTAACAAAGATTTACGAGAAATGCTAGTAGGACTCTACATTAAGCAATATTTTGCTAGTGTGGAGCACCCACAGTCTAATGGGCAGGCAGAATCTGCCAACAAAGTCATACTTAATGGCTTGAAGAAAAGACTCGAGAAAGCCAGAACCAACTGAGTAGAAGATCTTTACCAAGTACGTTGGAGTTACAAAACTACTCCCATAGCACTACCGGAGAAACTCCATTCCGAATGGTCTACGGCTCATATGCTGTAATCCCAGTAGAAATCGGACATCCATCCTGGAAGATCATGTATCCCACACAAGAGAACGAGCAGCTACTCAGAGAAGATTCTGACTTAGTGGAAGAAATCCGAGAAGCTGCCAGAATCATAGAGCTATCCCGAAAGCAACAAGTTGCTCAGAGATACAACTTGAGGGTAGTCCCGAGAAGTTTCCAACCTGGCAACTTGGTCCTAAGAAGAGCTAGCATTGGAAACCGGAATGCCAAAGATGGAAGCTCCGGGCAAACTGGGAAGGCACATTCCGAGTCAAGACTGTTGCAGTCAATGGAGCATACCATTTGGAGACTCTCAAAGGCAAAGAGATTCCAGAAACGCTTAATGTCGCAGATTTAAGGCGGTACTATAGTTAAGTTATGTAATTTACATTCTTTGTAATAAAGGGGCACTCTTTTTCCTGTAGCAGGTTTTATCCCTAAGGAGGGTTTTACTGCTAGAGGTTTTAACGAGGCCCCCACTTGTTATTTGCTTCATGTTATCAATAAAGCAATATTTGTATTCACTCTTACACGAACAAGCTAGTTCAATTCTTAATAGCAAACAGATCAGAAGAATACATAACAAGTACAACTACTCCGAGATAGATATTTTGCCAAAGATGATGCCGACATACACGAAAGGCCAAAAATGAGACGAGGTACCATCTCGGGTAAACCTCAGCTACACACTCAAAAGGGGCCCTCCACGGGCTAACCCTGGCCGAAAGAAAGATGAAATACCGTCAAGGTTACACTTCAATCAAAAATTAGAGAAAGTACAAACTACTTTCCCTCCTATCGAGGAGTTAAAAGGGCGCCATCATGGAGTACCCTAACAATTAAAACGATATGAAAAGATTCCGCATCAACGGGATAACAAGAGGCACCTTTTAGGGTCAAGCCTCAGTGACATGAAGAAATACAATAAATAAAGCAGAAAACTTCAAAGTTGAATTAAGAAACAACTTATTATAAAAGGATCATCCCGGACTACCGAGATGACATGAAGTTAGACATACCAAACATTGTCTACAAATGATTAACAAGTTTATAAAACAAAAGTAAAAGTAGCAAGCTATTCAGCTCCCCCGGAATCTGCATCTCCAGGTCCGAGAACAACTTCAGAAGGAGGAGGAGTGCTACAATCAAATGGCTCAAGCCTCGGATCGGCGGGATCAAGAGGCACGGGATTGTGAGGATCATGAAAATCCAGGAACATCCCATCCTTCACGCCGTGGAATTTGCAGAGACCACGCATGTTCAACTCGACCCCGGGATTCAAAAACAGGAGAGTCTTCACACAATCCCGGTATGAATCATCCACCATAATGTCCATGTCCTGGTAGGCCTCCTCCAGCTTCTCTTGAGTCTCCCGAAGCTCAACCTGAGTCTCCTGAAGCTTCGAAGCCGATTCTTGGAGCACAGAACGAAGGAGGTTGAGAGCAGAACCGTCCTCATCCACTTTAGCTTTTAAGTGAGAAACCTCACCCTTCAGCTTCATGTTCTCGGCATCCAAGCCGACATTCTTCTCCTTCTCTTTAGCAAGATCCTCCTCCATACGGGATAACTTCTCTTTCAAAGAGACGAGATCCTCGGCGGCACGGGATTCCGACTCCCTAGCACTCTTGATCAGAGCCTCCTTCAAATCCATGTCATCCTCCAGATCCCGTATCTGGGCCTTTAAGAAAGTAGCCTGGCCCACGTCTTCAGCTTGGTCATGAACGTGTTGCAGCATAGCCCTGCTCATAGCCGTCCAGCCCATAAGGGACTTAGCTTGCTCCTACAAAGACAGAGATGAAATAGGAGGGTTAAAAACAAAGCTACCAGGATCAACCAATATGAAAAATACAGATAACAGATAACATATACCTTTACGGCAGTAGCGCCACCCTTCGTGAAAAAATCCCCATGTTGGAACTTGATCAGAGGAGACTGGAAGCCTTCCCAGGCAGAAGAAGGAGTAGAGAAGGGTGCCATCAGCACCGGGTTCATCCCAGCAGAAGCCCCGTGGGCATCCCCAGGTTTGTCACCTACAAATTGAACCAATAAGATGAGAAGGTAACAAATGATTCTTATATAATTAAGAACCGAAAGCAAAGAACTTACCCAGCTTGGTTATGCGGCGACATTTTGGCGGCACAGGCACCACCTCGTTCCCGAAAGACGGAGGTACCGACTTCCAAGCAGGGGAACCTCCTCCAGAGAAGGCTGTAGGCCCAGCAGGAGCTGCAACTGAGATACTAATCCCGGTAGAACCAACCGGGATAGAAGCATGAACTGGAATAGGGTCAGGAGGTGGACCCGAAGCACCGACCTTCCCTTTCCCCTTGACATCTCACTTCTGGGAGCGGTTGGCATAATTGGCCATGATCTTAGCTGCAAAAGAAAGAATACACTCGTTAATCGAGACAAAACAATCAACAACAATGTAAAATGATGACATTATACAAAACAAAAGATGATATCCTACTTAAGCATGCCGCCTGATCGCGACGAGATACCCCCAGAACATCCTTACAATGGATGGGTATCTCCCCCTGCTGAACAAAGGCGCGGAAGTTCTTGAAGGTCTGTTGATCCTCTTCTTCAAGAAAGCCGATTTCCAACTCCTTCAAGGACAAGGATCTCCTATAGTGCTCTTCCGTCCAGTAGAGCGAGAATAAAGGTTGCTTGTTTTCCCCCATCCAGAAGGGGGTACAATCTGGGGTACGGGGGACAACTTTGACGAAGAGATCCCTATGAGCCTTAAAGGACTCTTCATACGGAGTGAACAGCTAGGGGATCCCGGAACGATGATGGAGGGATACCCAACTTTTCTTCGAACCCCGGTAATAACCAAAAATATACAAAAATAAGGTCGACGAACACTTCCACCCGTTGGCCCAGCAAAAGACTTCAAAAGTCTGCAAGAACCCCCAGCAATTGGGATGAAGCTGAGTGGGAGCGAGATGAAGGTTATGCAAAACCTCAATCTGAAGGTCTGAAAAAGAAAACCTAATTTTAAGCTGATGTCATAAGGATTCTAGCATCATAATATAGGAACCTTCGCCTTCAGATGCCGGCGTACAGATCCTTTCGTTGTTAGCTGGGATGACCAACTTGTGATTACAAGAAGGATCAGCCGTAGTGTTGGTCTTAGGAGTGTTAGGCCCGTAGTGGAAGCACTTCCTCCAACGCTTCTCCACCTTCTTAAGTCGGGCATTATCCTTAACAGAACACTCTTCCGGATGAAATCAAAGGGAGCCCACAAAAACCCCCAGATATTCTTCAGCTCCAGGAAGTCAGGAGGACACTCAAGATGAGGCTGAGAGGTACTAGGTTCACCAGCTCCTCGCACAGTTACCTCATGACTACCGACATCATATCCGGTATATTTGTAGAAGATCCCGGAGCACCAGAAACTACTTGGATAGGAATCTCGCCTTGAGCAGGTTCCATATCTACATGACAAGATAAAGTAGAGTCAGATCCCGGGGAGGAATGAGAACGAGAAGAGGGAGAATACGCAGGGTCAGACTCAGAATCTAAGGAATGTGTCATAGATGACGATATGGACTCCCTATCTTCCAAAGGATCCCCGGGATGGGAAGACTCGGTTTTCTCCTTCACCAGAGGAAGGTTGACAGAAGCCCGACGATCAGAATCTTGCTCGACATATATTCATCAGGAAGGTGGGCTGAAGCAAGGAGAAGAGCAAAAGGTTCTGGATTTAAAGCATTAAACGACCCACTCACACTCTGGGTAACTGATTCACCACTCTCTACTCGCCGTGAATACATAGGATAAAACCAAAGATGGGCATATTCACAATAATCAGGTTTGGCTATGGAAGGCGTACCTGGACTAGGGTTTGGCTCATTAGAAGACCTATGTTTTTGAAGCCCCCTCGCAAAAATTTCAAGAAGTTCAGTATCATTTGACTCCGAAGAAGAATCACTCGTCAACACGATAAAAATTATTGGCCATTTTTGATAGAAAGAAACTCAGATACAATAACTAAACCCTAAAGAATGGGGAGGGTACAACGGAACAGCCAAAGAATCAGAAGAAAAACACAAAAGCATAAATTAGCATAAGGCAGAAGCAATACCTGAAAGTAGAAGCAAAGATGTTCATAGAAAAGGGATGCTTGTAAGCACGCACGAATAGGAAGAAGAAAGGTTTCAGAGCTTTCTGTCATAGGAAATGAGGAGGCAAGAAGCGCGAAAGTAAAGAGTGAAAACTTGAACAAAAGGAAAAGGTGAAAATGTAACGGGTTAAAGGAAATAAAGTAAAAACCGTCACATCGTCTTAATGAACGTGGGGCTCAAGACCATGCTAATCATCGCGCACAGTACCCAAAGTGGAGCGCATGGAGCACACACGCCCAAAAGAAAATCAACCGTTATCTCGTAACATTCTGTCAGAATCATCATTTGAAACACACCCGGCATGACTAATAAACTCGCCAAAGTCTCTCATGCGAAACTCGACGACTTGGGGGGCAACTGTTGTGGACCAGAATAACGGTATCCCGGGTGTACGCACACATGCCGGGTCAAACAACCACCAACTGTCCTGGATACATCCCGGTAAGTTTGGCGCGGCCTATGATCAAGGCCCAGATAATATGATTTGGGCTCAGGCAACAGGTCCAGGCCCAATATAGACCGCATTTAGGTCAATACTTTCCTCTAAAAATAATAACATCAATGTTCCATGCAAGGTACGTAAGTAATCTATCAAATACACAGAACCCTAATACACTCGCTGACTTGAGCGTCGGAGTCCTTGCAGGTGTACACCACCGCCGCCGGAGCTCAGGCCCAGAAGACATTCATACTGCTCTTTGCTGATCAAGAAGACCACTCTGTTCGTCCTACATCCTCGTCAGGTTAGATCAACAAATATATAAAAATAAATTTTGTATTTATATTGGAGAATAAAAAAATTTAATAGAATATATACCTTTGCATCCCACTGCAAAAATTTGTCAAATTGAATCTATTATTTATATATTCTATAGGTTATAACAAATTGTATGGAAACAGGATAAATTCTATACTTGACCCCGAAAAATAAATGGGCATTCTTAATTTTTTTTTTTTCAAGTTTAAAGTGTTGTGAATAAGATAAGCATTATCTAAATCTATTAATTATTGATGACACAAAAGATATGGGGACGTGATTCTAGAATTATTGAGGACTTGCATAAGATGATTTTATTCCTTGTTAATTTGGAACGTTTTTTGGTTTAAAACTTCATTCGCTTAGTGTTTTTTTTTTCTATTTAATTTACTCCTATTTGCTTAGCTGTTAGAATTCAGAGGGGGTTGACAAAACAACATTTTTTTAATGGACTTGTTTGTTATATGCGTAAATTATTTTTTTTTCATAGGAAAGAAATACAATTGAAGATCGAATCTTGTATTTTACACACGTATATCTTTATGCGCTTACCGACTAAACTACATGACTGAAACTACGTGTAAATTAATTATTACCGAAGAATAACTTTTGTTCGGCAAAATTACTGGCCGAAATCTTTCATTGGGGTCATCCATAGCTTTCAATTAAGCATAGTCAAATCAATACAATTATTACAAGAATTTTTATTTTTATCAGCAAATAAATATTTTATTTGAGGAACAATAAAATTTAAAAAAATGATAAAACATTATAAGGATATACCTCAACTTTCGAGCGCATGAGTATACATAAAGATATTGACCAAAAACAAAGTGAAGAGAAAAATGTTATTTCATTTTTTTAATAATTATATTGATATTAGTATATATTAATTATTTATTTATTTTTTTGGTCAACGATTTAATTGTTTATTCAACTTATATAAATAATCATCATGCATATAGCGTATTATAAGTTTCCAAAACTAAATTTACCAAATCGCTAGCTCTTTTTTTTGGGTCAAGTATCTCTAGCTCTTATTGTGTACATAATAAGTTGTTGAACAACGTTGGAGCAATAAAAGCGAAAACAGGCTATGCAATCTCCGTGGCTGATCTAGACCCAAAAATATAAAATATCTTAGTGGTTGCGCTTATTACTTAGGAGTTAGTTACCCCGGTATGGATTCATACATATTATTAATGTGTTATTAATAAAATATAGTTATGTTATTAAAATAAATTATTAAAAAAATATTGAAATTAATGTGAATATTTTTAATGATGTAATAATATTTTATTAGTAAGATATAGAAGTAAATCAGAATATAATTTAAAAATATTAGATTTGAATCTCTCTTGCACAATTTGCACATCTCATCTAAATTCACAACCAATTAAAAAAATTAAACAAGATATTAAATGACACTTATAAATTATATATATTTTAAATTTGATGTAGTTATTACGCTAATTGTACATTAGAAAATGGTAATACGTTGTGAATGCATAAGAAATCGGGTAGTATCAGGTTTGGAATAATTAGAATTAGGCAACATTAGTACTCAGAATTTAAAATAATAAACGGGAGTCAAAATAATTTGGTAGTATTTTCGACTTTAGGGATAAAAAATTGTTATGGACCTAACCCGCGGAAAGGACACGTGCAAGTCTCACGTGAGTGGTCTAAGCCGCCGGTGCCATGTCGTGTCCCCACGATATGGACATCCGACTTAAGGCTCAAGGGACATCATCCTCACGTGAAGACCGTTACAGATCCGTACTACCGCCGCAATTCACAGAAGTATGACCGTGACAGGTTTGACTTTGGTGACCCTGTTTACACTATAAATACCTGTGATTAATCTTCATTTGGTACGTTATCACCACTCTATATCTGAGTATTATTCCCGGTGACACATAACTGACTCGACCGTCGGAATGCTTGCAGGTACCCCTCACCGCCAAGTGAGTGGCGCGAATTATCCAACCACCGTGCTGAAGACCAGATAGGAGGCCATATTCGCCATGCCAAGGGCATGATAGAACAAAAATTAAATTGGAAGAGAAAATATATGAAAACATGTTTTCAATTGATGTACCAATAGAAAAATAAAATAATCAATATCTATGTTCATAAAACACCCTGCGATGTTACCAAAACACCCCGCGGTGTTATGATAAGACCCCGCGGTGTTATGAAAACACCCTGCAATGTTACATAAAATATGGATTATTGTAAAATACATATTCAAAATAATTTTTCGCCTGAATTTTTTCCTTCTAACATAAAGTTTTGTTCTCTTTTTAGACCAACTTTATGAGATGAAGAAGAGTTGGTGTCCAAGAGGACAAAGTCACGCCACATGGGTACAACTAGGTACGCGCACACGAACCAAGGCCTGCGAAACCGCCAGCCCATGTGGCGTTAGGGTTGAAAAATCAATAACCGTAGAGAAAATATATCATAAACATAAATAGAAATTTTAATTTATATATTGGTATCGAAAAGATATGATAAAAAATTAAACTTTAAAACTAAAACTAGGACAAAAAATAATAAGTGGGAGTCAAAATAGTTTGATAGTATTTTCATCTTTAGGGATAAAAAATTAAATTAGAAGAGAAAATATATAAAAACATGCATAGAGATTTCAATGTATGTACCAGTAAAAAAATGAAATAGCTTATATCTATTTTACTAAAACACCCTGCAGTGTTATCGCAACAGCCCGTGGTGTTATCGAAACTCCCTGCAATGTTGTTAAAAAAATTATACTCACACATGTCAAATTCATAAGTTTTATTTAGAATTTTAATTTATTATATTAAAATCATTCACCATAAATGCATTTTAAATGGGCTCATAACAAAATTAATGGTTTAGATAACCTTATTTTGCTACGTAAGGTGACACGGTTAATTTACAAGATCCAAATCCTCTAGAGTGAGCCCCTTACTTTACAAAAAATAAATGAACTTATTTGAATTATTAATTACTTAAACGGCTCAGATAATTACACGTCATTTAATTTAAAATTTTAAAAACTGAAAAAAAAGGGATTAACAATTTAATTCGAAATAAAAAAAATATACAGTTTAATTTAATTTGAAATTTTTTTTATTCTTTTTACAAGAAATAAAATATTTTTAAATATCCAAAAAGATTTTTTAGTGGTGGAAATTCATAAGAAAATTAAAACAAGTATTTGTGCACAAAAAAGAGGCATTGGTAATATGGGTGTGTTCATAGGGGTGACAAAGCGGGCCGCCCGCCCCTCCCCACCCGAAACCCGCCACTTATTTTCTTTCTTTCTAACGGTTCTAACCACGACGAATTTCTAATGGTTCTAACCGTAACAAATTTTCTCGACGGTTCTAACTGCGGCAAATTTTCTGGCAGTTCTAACCGCGACAAATTTTCTCACGGTTCTAATCGTGGTGAATTTTTTAGTGGTTCTAATTGCAGAGAATTTTCTGTCGGTTCTACCCGCGGTGAATTTTGTGGCTGTTTTAACCGCGGAATATTTTCTCGCGATTTCTCTGTAACACCAAAAAAAAAAAAAACAAGAGAGAGAGATAGGGCTTGTTTGAAACATGAAACAATTCTGTATTTTAGTTTTTAAAAACGGTATTATAAAACAGTTTTCAGAAACAGTTTTAAAAAAAAGTGAGTGGAGTTTTCAGAAACATCCAATTCCTCGTATAAATTCACTCATGTGTCCAACTTGCCACAACCCTTAAAAGCCATTTCTACAATTACATAAGATAAGTATTTCAATTTCTGCCCAACAATTAGCCAAAAAGGAAGGATAAGCAATTACACAAAAAAATAAATTTTAAAAAACTAGAGAAATACTTCATTCCAGAATAATTAGCAAAAAATCTGAACCTCATATCAACACCAACAAAGAAATTACAGTGGGAAAA
This sequence comes from Cyamopsis tetragonoloba, assembly GCA_037177725.1. Classification (NCBI taxonomy): domain Eukaryota; kingdom Viridiplantae; phylum Streptophyta; class Magnoliopsida; order Fabales; family Fabaceae; genus Cyamopsis; species Cyamopsis tetragonoloba. The sequence goes on along the minus strand of CM074125.1, from coordinate 31,269,974 downwards.
GGGCTAAAAGAAAAAGAAAACAGAGCAGCATTCACTAATATGTTTGTCTTGCCATAATATAATCTTAACAGAAACACTGTCCGTATTGTCTTCCTTAATTTGAGTTCTAGAAACACTGTCCGCATTGTCTCCCATAATTTTAAACTTCCTATATATTATAAAAAAAAAAAGAGATGGAATAAATTAAAATGAAAAGAAATCAGCAACAAAAAATCCACTCAGAGGAGCTATTGAGCGAATTAGTGGTTGATAGAGACAGTTTTGAAGGGCTAATCTCACCGTTTTCTAACAAGGGAAAGTGACTAAATTCTAGGAAAATATTGAATTATGCAGAACACACTGTCATAAAGAAACAACAATCAAAGAAACAAAGAATTACCAACAAAGAATTACAAAATTCCAAAGTACAAACATAAGCCCTAAAATTCTCAGAACTGAAACCCGAAGTACAAACATAAGCCCTAATTCCGAAGTACAAACATAAGCCATAAGTTAAGTTTTACATGTTCAAGTCATAATTCATAAACCATACAAACCGAAGGTTCTCGTCTATCACACTGCCATCACAAGCAGCAAATGCAACTTAAAGAAATCACTAATATAAATCAATAGTTGTCCTCCTAATTAGTAAGCCAGCTCTCACTAATTCTCACTAAAGCTACTGATTTTCTATTCAGTAGTGATAATACAAAGGAAGAAGCAAAGATAAAAGAAACTCAAGAAACAAATATGACAGTAGAACAAATATTATAAAACAGCAAATATAATTCCTTTTCACAGAAGTTTATAGTTATGCACCATCAAATTTGAATCCTAATACCAACATGTCAGAAACTAATCCGAAATAACAAAATAAGAGAGTTTCTTTAGTACTCTTATTTTTAGCAACAAAGCATTGAAATTATTCAACTTAAAACCCTAAAATTCCTGACTAACAGTGTCGATTTCCCCTTTCAAGCATTCTTCTTTGGCAAGAAATTTCGATTTCCCCTTCTTGTTATCTCACGCAACGCTTCTTTAGTATTCTAATTTTCAGCAACAAAGCATTGAAATTATTCAACTTAAAACCCTAAAATTCCTCACTAACAGTGCCGATTTCCCCTTTCCAGCAATCTTCTTTGGCAACAAATTTCGATTTCCCCTTCTTGTTATCTCTCGCAGCGCTTCCAGCAACTTCCAAAACCTAAATCCCCAAGCTAACCCTCAAAACCAAAAAGACAATACAATTAAACAAAAGAACAAGACGAACCTGATCCAACGTGCTAAGCTTAGCGATGAGAGTGTTGTGAATGCGATGGGAGTGTGTTGTAGAAGAGAGTTGAGACCGAGAAGGCAGGGAAGGGAATGAGAAGAGCGAAGTGGGTTCGATTGAAATTGGGAATTAGGCTGCCAAATTTTCCATCCTCGGCAACAATCATGTAACTTCATCTAAGGGTCAGGATTTGTTTAATCTAAGGGCTGAGATAAAGTGGTGCTGTTGGAAGAGAAGATAGAGAGTGAAGAGAATTAGGGAAAATTCAGTACATGGACCTATATAATATACAAAACCTATATATGGGTCTAGGATGATAAAAATTCCCTGCTAAGGGTTACTTTTATCTTTCTTCAAAAAAAAAATATAAAAAGTTCACAAATCACATCATCATCAACGCTTTTCACTTCTTCTTCTTTTTTTTTTTGTTTTTTTAAGAAAAGAATAGCAATGAAGGAGTTAGATAATTATGGGTAGGGGTGTTCGCAGTGCGGTTTGATTCAATTGAGGTAAAAACCGACCCAAAAAAATTTGCGGTTCAGTTTGGTTTGATTAAAATAAAAATTAAAACACAACAAAACCAATTTGATATTTTGCGGTTTAGTGGTTTAGTTTGGTTCGATTAATTCGGTTTTTTTTAGTTCACTGCGTTTTTTTTATTATTAACTAATATTAGTTTATAATAATTATTAAGTTATTGGCAACTAAGCAGTATTCTTTTAAACTCGTTTAATAAAAAATAACTTAGTAAACACAAATAATCAAACACAATTAAATTTAGTTGTAGATATTAAATGATTTTAAATTTAGTTAACAAAGCAATAATTATACATATAAAAATAGAAACTAATGGTTATTTTGCCTTCTACTCTTGCTGGAAGACCCTCTTTCACCCCAATCCATCTCATAATGAATACGATTAGATGCAGGACGTCCTCTGGCTCGTTCCATGTTAGGATTTGGTAAAAATTTTATATTCAAGGCGGATCTCAGATCGTTATCGTCCCCTAGAGGGTAGAACCTCCCACTATAAGCCTTTTTCACACTTTGAATAGAGTAAACCGAATGCACATATTTCCACGGATCGATAGATACACTAGAGCATGCACTGATTGCATGTGAACATGGCATGTGAATCGCTTGAAATCTGCCACACTCACACGTTCCACGAGTCAAATCCACAATATATTTGCGAGGGCACGACAAATTGTTGCGATTTTTGCACTGGATAACCTCAAACAAACCTTGTTCTCTATCAAATAAAATGGATCTGTGTGTAGCAGCATGTGTCGTCTCTTCATTCATCTTGTCTAGTGCATCTGATGACCACCTATATCCTTTTTCAAGCATTTTAGCAATTTTGTCACGACGATCACAAAATATTTCATTCATCTTGTAATAGGTGCCCCTGACTAATGCAAATATTGGTAGACACCGAAACTCCCTCAGCTGCCCATTGACACTTTCTGCAAGGTTTGTTGTCATATGACCCCAACGCCTACCATCAACGTCGCCACACTGTGCCCACTTCTCTTTCTCCACATCATTGAACCATGTGTATCCTCTTGGTCTGCCAGATGTGATGCACTGCATTTTTATTCTATTCATTCTTCGGTTGAAATCATGTTCTTCAAATTGAGCACCTATTAAACCAAAAAGAATAACTTATAAATTTAGCAACATCATTATAAACATATAAAGATTTAACTATTTAAAAATTACCAGCACTGTATATGGATTTCTTTATGTCATTGTTTTTGAATTCCCTGTTCCAATTACTGACGACGTGCCGTAAACAGTAAAAATGTCGAGCCATTGGAGGTTGCATGCCGACACTTGGGTTCCTCAATGCTGCCTTAAGTCCAGTGCTTCGATCAGATATGAGACCAATCTGTCGCTCTTTAGCTACGTGTAGTCTGAGAAGCCTTAAGAACCATGCCCATGCATCCTCAGTCTCGCCTTCAACAACTGCATATGCAAGATGATTGCGTAGACGCCACTAATAAGGTTGCTTTATATTTCCCATAAAGAAATGTTCCATCAACCTAGATTATTGGCTTGCAAAAGCGAAATGCATCAATACATGGTTTGAAGCTCCAAAAAACGCGATGAAAAATTCCAAGTGATGGGTGATGACATCTTAATAGATCCCACTCCACTATAGATCCTTCCATCTTGAATTGCATCAAACTGAACCATCTTTGGAGCTTGTCGTAGCTTTCATCCCAATCGCCGTGAATTCTTTCAAGGGCATGACATTTCCCCATCCAAGCCTTCTTATATGATACACGGTACTGGAAAGCACTTTGTATTGCAGCTTGTAACAACTTCACTGGTGTGTCAGGCTTTAGCTTAACCAGCTCCATAATATTTTCCCCTATTATCTTATAATCCAGCTTTTTGTGTTGTTGTGCCAATTCTACACTAACGCAAGTGTGAGGACCATTATATTTCTTTATTTCCCATAGTCCTGAGTGGCTCTTTATGCTTGCACGCAACCTCCATTGGCAACCGGCTCCATAATGTGGACACTTCAGCACCCATTTATCACGCTTTGATTCTTCAGTGTTGTAGGTATGATGCACACGTAAGTGGTAGTACTTCACAGCCGACACAACTTCATCTTTTGATTCGAATTGTTGCCCAGAACTCATCCCCATGAACCCAAACACCCTCGTTTGCCTGGAAATTATTTTCTCTCGTTTGCATGGCCTCCCAGTCTATACTTGAATGCCATCCCGGTTGAGACGAAAGCGGTATCGCATTTACATCAATTCCACCATCTTGCTCGCCATCTGGATCATTCAGGTTGAAGTCGGTCTCATCTTCCTCTTCAATTTCAACAAAGGGATCCACGAACTCATCTTCTTCGTTTTCTTTGATTGCTATCAATTTTAGGAAATTAGCATCGCTCCCATCAACGGAAACCGAATGTCGGGATGGGACTGTGGTGAACTGGGATACAACATGACCTGAGTGTGACATTGAGTGTCGTGGTTGGTCTAGCATTAACACTTCTTCGCCATCCTCTTCAATGGTAGCAACTTCTACAAGTATCTCCATATTGCCGACATGGGTGGACCATATGTTGTGCCTATAGAACATCTCTGCGACATCTGCATCTGATGCGAGCTCCACTGCTTCATAATAAAATGGGACGACGCTAATTGGCAGCCTATAAGTCATCTTCTTCACCACTTGATTGGGTGGCAGAGTCAACGTCCTCCGGATGTGATACATCAATGTGTGATGATCACAAATATTTTTTAAGTTTATCATATGAACAACATCAGCCTCAAAATACACTCCTTCAATTCCTTGTTGTATGCTTCCATGAACATACATGAACACTCTTGCCATATCCTCACAAGAATAACAAAGGGTTTTCAATATTCACTCAAATCTCGTAGTTTGACAAATATTCTAAGGAATTGGGTGTGTTGAATGGAGAACTCAACTCCCTTATATACTATGAGTTATGAATTATTACAACAAGAATTAGAATCGGAATCAGAATAAGAATAAGAATCGGAATCGGAATAAGAATAAGAATAAGAAAATAAGAATAAGAATCGAAATCAGAATAAGAATAAGAATCGGAATATTCAGCTTTATAGATTCTCTATGTGACATTTATGAGAGTGTGAATGTATTTTTTTCCAACCGGTGAGTCATTGGGTCACTCGCAGAACCGGATAAATTTATATATAAATATAAATACCCATACACATAATGATAAAAAATTCTAAAAATTTATGTATAATAGAAAGTAAATAAAAAATAGAAAGTAAGAAAATAGAAAGTAAACAATTATATAATATATATAAGATGATTAGCGCAACTTGACAAGAGAAAACCAACAGCCTAGTGGTTTGGTACATGAGATTTCTATAGCAAGAGCTGGGTTCAAATCCTAGTTTCTTTTCGTTTTTGTTTTTATGTCAATCAGCTTTTTTCCTTTCTTTTTATTAAAAGTATTCAAGAGAGAGAAAATGAGACCCCTGTGGGGAATTTTTTTTTGATTCCACCCCTAAAACATAAAATTTTTTCTCTGTGCATCCCCTATGGCATCTTTCTCCCAGAGAATTACAAAATCTTCTTCGTCTTGTAAAAACATGTAATGTTGTATGGAGAGCAACCTCCTGCTGACACGTATCCTTTGGTTTATGGATGTCTTGCTACTGACGCGTGTCCTGGGGATTTTTGATTCCAACTTTATTTTTTACACCAAATCCTGTTTTTGAATTTTGAAACATTTATTTATCCTTTGTGTAATATATTTGTCTGTCAGTTTTTTCTGTCCCTCTGATTTTCCATCACTTCCCAACAAAAGGGCAACACCCTCTAAAGTTCTTTTCTTTTCACCAAGAAAACACTAAACCCGGATGCTCTGTTCTTCAAATCAGCTGAATATCCGTTCGCGATTCTTCTTGCTCTAAAGTTTGCCTTACACTGGAACTTTAGTAAGTTGCTCTTCTCCTCCCTTACTTTCCGTTGGTTGTGGCTATTGATGAGGTTTTGCTGCTCCGTTTCAACTATTCAAATGCCATTTCTCATTACTTTTATATTTTAATGTTGCAGACCAGAAAAAATGTCTCGGAAGTTTAGCTTAATCGAACAGATTCAGGGGAAAAAAGAATCATGGAAGTTAGCTGTGCCTATAGTTGATGTTTGGTTGGTTGAAAGAGGGAAACATTCATCACTTAACGTGATTTTCATGGATGCTAAGGTAAGGGCGTATTTCTTCACAACCGTCTCCCCAGTAACTATTTTACAACAACTTATTTGGACATAAACGTAATGGTTCCGTTGAAGGGTAACAAGATTTGGGCTTCTGTTGATTTTGCTAAGATTGAAGTATGGAAATCTGTACTCAAGATTTGGCCTTCTCTCCATATTTTGATTTTCTTTACTAAATCTTCTTATTTATATTGTTCTATTTTACATTTTATAGGTGAAAATAAAGTTTGATAGATTACCTCTTCAGATCTTCATGTTTATATTGATTCTGTGAGCTAGCCTTCACCTCACTTTTATTTTCCCCTGTACATCACCTGCAATGTTCATTTGATTTTTTGTTTAAAGTTTGGTAGATTCACGTCTTCATGTTTTTGTTTGAATGTAGAAATTATGGAGTATTTTGCTAAATAAATACACTAGGAACAATTTTTGCTTGGTGAGTCTCCCTTTAAGTACCATTCTTAAATTCTTCTCAGTAAACTATTGGGATATTTCTCATGAAGTTATTTTTCTCCATTGAATAGCATTGAGATTCTGTGCTTTAATTTGTTTTTTCTTTAGCTCACTGAAGCCAATAATTTCTTTTTTTTTTATGTCAGAATGGGCTAACTATTGTACTGTATATGTGCATAAGATTCTATTGGCTGTGACTTAATGCAAGTTATATTTGTGTTGCTAACTATTGTACAACAGGCAATGACTAAAAAATAAATAAATATAAGGTTTCATACGAGTTTGGTGTTAGGATATTTGTTGTTTCAGGATTTAAGATTGGACATGTTTCATATAAAGCCACTAAATTATTACACTTGCTTTTTAATCTCTATTTTCTTACTATTACTCTCTCTCGGTTTGATATTTATGGGGTCTAATTGTTTTGGAACTTTTAATTTAGAAGATTATATGTAGATCTTTTAAATTACATTACAATAATAAATTAATATATCAGTTAAATTACAACTATAAATTTTACCTTTTTTTTTGTTGTTTACTAAGTAGTAATTAAGAACTTTGACATTGATGATATTGTCAATTGCTGCTAAATGATGCTTACATTTATTCTTGACCACCTCTGTATTATGTAATTTACTAGTTTTCCATACTAAGAGATGCAAATTGGATTTCTTATTGTTAATGTTGATGTCCTTCAATCTCTTATTTGGCAGGTTGACAAATGATATGCTAATTCTTCACAGCTTGACAAGTTGAAATGTGAAACTTGGTTATTCACCTCTATGTAACAGTGTAGAGGTGAACAATTACATGTCATTTAGCTTAAATTACATGTCATTTAGCTTAAACTTTTTATATAATTGAATTGGCTGGGCCTCTCGTATAGTTTTTCTTTCTTTTGTATGATTTTTGAAATTTTAATGAGTTGATATGTTTTTTCACCTTTTATAGGGTTTTTTCGTATTCCATATTCGGAAATTGCGGGAAGAGCTCAAAATTGAACTCGAGCAAGTGCAGCCACCGACACCCTTGCTGTTTTCGGTTGTGAAGGCGTTGCATAAAATAGGTCTAGACGTGTTGATGAACATAGATATTGGTTATTTCATTTTTCTATTGGTAACACCGCCGAGCGTTTAATGAACATAGATATTGGTTATTTCATTTTTCTATTGGTACATAAATTGAAATTTCTATGCATGTTTTCATATATTTTCTCTTCCAATTTATTTTGTTATCCCTAAAGTTGAAAATACTACCAAATTATTTTGACTCCATTTATTATTTTTTGTCCTTGTTTTAGTTTTAAAACAAGTTTAATTTTTTATCATATCTCTTTGATACCAATATATAAATTAAAATTTCTATTTATGTTTATGATATATTTTCTCTACGGTTACTGATTTTTCAACCTTAACCCCACACGGGCTGACGGTTTCGCAGGCCTTGGCCCGTGTACGTGTACACAGCTATACCTATGTGGTGTGGCTTTGTCCTCTTGGAGACTAACCCTTCTCTATCTCATAGAGTTGTCTCAAAAGAGGAAAAAACTTTATGTTAGAGGAAAAAAAAACTCACATTTCACCATATAGTCATAAGTCAATGAATCAATCTGCTTACATTGAGTCTCTCTCTACATTCATAATGTGAGAAGCATTGTGATACTCAAGTCAGCCTCTTACTCACAAGTTATGTGATCCAGTATCATTAAAACTATGCACACACACATACCAATCAACATATAATTCGCTCTTATAGAGCGGCACATTATTACAATTTAAACTTGACAATTATGTATGTTATCTACATATTTTTTTTAAGCTAAAATATGCTAGAAAGATAAAGAATTTCCACTTCAATCATTATTTAATACTTAGGCATACACACTCAACTTGACAATATCATGGTTATGTAATCACGATCAATCATCATATTACTAAGATAAAAACTCATCTATGAGATAAATAAAACAAATTCACATTTATAAGGTTCTATGCCTTTTTCATATATATCCAACTTTTATCATTTCACAAATAATATTCAGTCAACAATACACTCAAATCATAATTCTCATTTTTCTCTATGCTTTTGGATCACCACAATACTTAATTAATTTAAAAATGGATTATGATGAATAACTAACATTTCAATGGCACAAGTAGACGCATAATAATTCTTCTAAAAAATTTGGCCTTGAAACTTGTTGCTTTAAAACACACAATACCACAAGTATTCATCAAAATTTATTACATCAAGTTCTCTTTTCTACTTTTGTACGGTGAATTAAACAGGCATATTACCTGAACTTCTCCATACCACAATGAGATGCAATAATTAAAATCACCACATATTTTCTCTCTTTTATTTTCGTAAAAATTCAAAGGCAATTTTAAGCTTTATGGTTAACATAACAAATCAATTAAATCTCATCAAAAGATTAATATTCCAAGAAAATACAACAATATTAGTTAATAGCACTGACTGTATCGCATGACTAAAAATAAGAAATTACATAACTTGCAAAAGTTTAAGGGGAGTAAGCCACAATGAAGTGATCATAAAAAATGAGAACAAGAAGGAGCATAGAAAACCCCCTCTTTAAGAACAAAATCAATTATCAATTATGCAAATTAAGTCAAAAGTGTCATATTTTACTCAAAAGTTAAAACTTGATTAAGAAAATAATCCTCAGAACAACTTATTATTTCTTTTCATTCATGTAATTAATTTTAGCAATATTAAGTAGTTCATATGATACACAAAACAAATATAGTTTAGAAAGGAGAATAAATAAAATTTTCAAAATAAATTATAATTCCATTTTTAAAGAATCATACACTGAACTCTAAAAGTAGAGAGACATGCGCAACATAAATCAACATTCTGCATCTTTAGTTTCATATAATAAAACAAGGTAAAGTGCTAAGATTAATTGATGTAATAATAGCAAATCACTAATCATTTTGGATATTCCACATATGCATTAATGTTAACAATATACACAAGTCTGCCACATAGAAGTTCAATTTAATGTATCCAATCACAACCATTATCTGAAATTAAACTAACATTCATGAAAAAGGTAAAATCCATTTTAAAGCATAAATTTAAATAATAACACGAATCGTTGGACAAGCATAAAATCTCAATGACCAAGATATAAACACAAAAAGTTAGAATGGAAGCACCTGGAGTTCATGCTATAAAGCAAACATATTGGTGTCCCTCTTTCGCTGCCTCAATTAGTCACGTAAACACAACATCATATAGAGGTATAAACCCTTTAGATTGTTGGAAATAATCTAGGAGAGCAACGGAGTTGTAGCTTGAGACGTGTTGATGAACACTGTCCTAAAGGGTTTATCCGGTGTGAATTCCGCAAACCCCCAGGATATAACAAGCTCTTCCGATATTAATCGGGATGTAGAAACTAGCAAGAGATAATATCAATATAATCTATAATATATTTAGAGAGGGAAGCTTGAATTAGAGAGAGAAGAGAAGAATGATTTTGATGTCTTTGAGAATTAAGGTGAGACTTCTCTTATATAGGCTATGTACCTGTGAATTCCTATATAAAACGTTAATTACAAGGATTGGACGGTAGCCTCTGATTGATTTTTAACTTGTGCAGAAGATTAATATGAACGGTGGACGGTGTACTAATATGGACGGTGGAGGTACAATCTATGTTTGAACGGTACCATAAAAAATACTCTCTGCGTCCCAAATTGTTTGGTCTTTTAGGAAAAAAATTTGTCCCAATTTAATTATCCCTTTAAAATACCAATGCAGTATTAATTTTTTTTTTTATAATTTTACCCTTAACTAATTAAACATATTCCTACTTTATCACCAACCACTAACCTTTAGGCTTTACCATTTCCGATACATTATTTATAGTAGTTGACACTCAAGAGACTACTACTAGTATTAATTACTGGTTGAAAAAGTAGTACTCCAATAAAATTAGTTGATGGGCAAAATAGAAAATTTAATCTAAAATTTACTAAAATTTAAATTAATGATTATATTCTTTAATCCATATACAAAGACCTAAAAGACTAAATAATTTGGAATATAAGGAATAATAATACACTTAAACTTTAAAATACACAAAATTTACAACAATTCTAAAATCACCGTACCGGACCCCAAGAATTACTCGGGATTGATAGTGATAGTAGCACAGGTGTGGTGTAGGCATGCACATGTATGTGCTCTTTGGCATTTCCGTAGTTCTTTTGGATGACCATGGTCATTTCTTAAACAGGCTTCATAAATATCTACAAGAAAATAAATAAAGAAGTAGTTTTATTATGAGTAAAATTAAATTAAAGGATATATATAAATATTCATATCCATATCCTGGTACCATCAAGCTAAGAAAGGAGAAGGTAAAGTTATTTAATTAGTTAAGATGAAGAAGATGATGGTGGTGACAGTGATGGTTGTATTTCTGATATTTTCTTGGCAAATGGAGAGTGTTGAACCCTCTGCTTTCGATTGCATCGATGCTTGCTCTACTGCATGTGTTCAGAGGGATGGTTCGTGATTCTTATTTCCTAGATCTGGATCCATCCTTCATCCTTTTTCCTCTTTTGTATTGTTTTGTTTTTAATTTCTGCTAGTATTTATATTTTAATTTTGTCGTGCAGCGAGGCTTACAGCAAGGTGCGAGCGCAAGTGCCAGATTAAATGCGGTCCAGGTAATCCCCCAACTATTTACTACTAGTAGGACAGAGAGATATTCTTCACTGTGTTTAATTTGTTCCAATATTCCTTTGGACACAAACAGAAAACATCTGATTCCCAGAACAGAACAGAACACTATCAGAATAAAGTACTAGTTAACCAAGAAACAAGCTTGTGATGTTTTTTGATACACAAACTTAAACTATTTTGGACAGCTAAGAAGACAGATAGATGTGATGTTTGATCTATGCGCACCTGGCCTGAAGTAAAAACCAACAAACATACGTGCCAGTCTAGTATAAGAATACGATATTAGGAATATATGATTCAGTGCTTCTTTTTTTTTTTTGGTCTTTCCCCAATCACGAGACCAATTTCCATAGGTAAGTAGAGTTGAGGGCCCTCTTAAAACAGTAAGTTAATATTTGGAAACAACAAGGTCTGGGTGGTGTAGTTGGTTATCACGCTCAGACAATTGCTTTTTGACTTATTATTATTTTTGCAGATTCTAAAGTAAAGGAGGAGATGGCGGTTTAACGGTTGAGTGAGTCACTTGGGAGCAAGCAATAATATATACTACCCTGTTTCCTAGCTTATATCATTTAACATTATGATGATGTTTATTCCGTTGTTGTAATATATAGTACCATATTTCATGTTATCTGTTCTGTGCTATTAGCTTCCTTTCATATTTCATTTTATGAAATAAAGGTAGCAAATATATAACTGCATTTCCAATGGAGTAACTCCGATCTGTATGTAAAGCTGCTCAATGTTATTTTTTTTGGTCTCATATTATCTCTAATCTACTTCAGGTAACTAATAACTTGGTTCTCTAATGTTAATGAACCTCGATCATGTGGCTTTTGTTTCAGTTTATTTTGATTTTCTTTAGAAAAATAATAAAATATAGTAGTTTGTTACTTGGTCATAAAAGTTGTTTCCTTAAATAAACTAAACAATTTGATGTGAAGACAGAATGCAATTAAGAGTCTGTTAAGGCAATTGATTAATGAATATGGTCAAAGTATTGTCTTAATTTGTGTAGTGCGGCACGCAGGCAGGTAGCAGCTAATTAGTAGTATGTTATCAATATATCAGAGCAATTTCTCAGCCAACAATGTTACCAGAATTTACAGTGTTGCTGCTCCATTGTCCCTTTGCTAGCTCTCTTGCATCACATGCCCAAGCAGCACCCAACAAAATCCGAAACAAAAGCCCTATTCTTTTCTCCACAGTGCCTCTAAGCACTTCAAAAACCAATGTTAACTTCAATCAGTGAAAAAACAAAATCCAAATTAGATTTAAGGTTTATTCCAAAATGAATTATGCAATATCAAAAGATAATCATGATAAAATGATTTTTATCAATTCAATATTTCATTATTAAGAGAATTAGACACAAAAGTGAAAAGGGGAGAGAACCTTTTTCAATTATAGCAAAACCAATCAAGCTAACAATTAACAAAGGATAAATAATTATATTATGCAACAGAAACTAGCTAGAAACAAGAAAAATAAACATTTAATAAAGCTTGATCACAAACACTACAGAACTTAGATGATATTCCTATTTACAAAATGTAAGGCCTAAAAGTTGAAAATAGTCTTAAAAATTATGAAGTACTAACCTTGCAAATATAGTCTTAGAAATTATGAAGTGCCAATTTTCGCATGAGGACTTGATTGCCCTGCAAAACAAGAAGGAAGGGACAAAAATAAAATAAGTCTTTAATGAAACTAATGCACTACGAGCTTTGAATATCATCTACAAGAAAAAAAAAACTAAGGAGTATATATATTAGATCATAGAAAACCACAAAAAGGTATTGTTTGGAGCCTTACTCTACTCCATTTTATCATGTTTATGCCATTGCACTAAAATCTATTTCAAATGTTGAATTTTCAGAAAATAAGAAACTATTGTAGAATAAAATAAGAAAATGATGAGGGTAGAACTCACCACAACCCAACTACTCGAATGAAATTACAAGCTAGTAACGTTTGAAGTTTAAACATGAGGCTTGCAAATATTAAGGAAAATATTAATTTAACATGGGACAATAAAAATTAAGAATCCTTTCAAAGACACCTAACAGAAATCTCAAAAAAATACATAATCATGGTCATTGACAATTGCAACAAAGAAATAGAAAAATTCAAAAGATTAATATTACCTTTTTTTTCTCTGTTCCGATCCATGCTTTCATGTCAATAGCTCATCTAGGATGTACGTTTTATCATGATCTTAGTTAAGTGAAAATTTATTTCAATTAATAAAAAAGTGACAGATTCTAAATTCAACATCATGAACCACACATCATAGCGTTAAAGCTTTGGCCATTTGAGTTCAGTTAATCAGAATAGTACAACCTAGTGGCTAAGCAAAAAACATAACAATAATTGATCAAAGAATGAAAAATAAATAACATTGCTTTGATTAAATTTTTAACTTCATCTCTTAAAATTTGACAATCCTGGTTTAAAGTTTTCACCAAAGAAGAGAATTAATTTAGATATTTTGATAATCTAAATGTGAAAGCTTAGGCTAAGAATGTAGTGAACATAAAAAGGAACTATAATTTTTTTACAAAGTACATGTTGTCTTGGACGGTAAATCAATTGATCAAGGGAAATATAAAACAAACAAAAGAGGTTATAGCAAAATTGTGGACATGTTAACACTTAACAATAACTTATTCTAGAGTAACCTTTTAAGAAAAAGGTAGCAAGGTTCAGACCTATTACCAAATTTGCAGCTTCCTTCAACACAGCCTCCAACACTTGCGACTTGTCACCCATTATCGACCACTTCAAGCACCTCTCATAGCAAATGAAAATTAAACTAGATACTCTTTTCGTTCTAAAATATTAGTCACTTTAGGGGATTTCAAATGGATTAAGAAGAACAATTAATTTCTATAGAATCTAACAAAAAAAAGTGCATAGGTAAACTAAATTAGTCATTAACTTTGAGGTTTACTCAATAGTTCTTGGCTATAAAAATAATAAAAGTAACAAAAATTAATAAATATAGCATTAGTAATGTAAATGTGACAAATACTTTGGAATAATTTTTTTTTTTGTTTTTTGCTAAAAGTGACTAATATTTCAGAATGGAGGGAGTAGTTTACTAAGAAAGAAAACCAGTGCTCAGCACAAGTTTTCAACAAATATTTTACCTCCTTCAATATACCAAATACTGCTTTGTACGTTGCAAGCTTGGATGTGGGAAACGAAATTGCAAATTCAGGATAACGCTATATGGCAACTTGAAAAAGACAAACAATAATATAAATTGATAAGACCATTATGCCACATAATGTGGGAGGCAGAGATAGAAATGACCGTAAGGAAGAATACAAGAGTTAGGTTAGAGGGTCAAAGCTAAAACAAAGAAGAGAAAGGGCATGTCACTACCTGTGGAAAATGAAACTTAGCTAATATAGCCCTTAGTCTATCCACAGTAGTAGACACCACCAAAGAAACATGTGCGAATCAACGATAACGAAATTGTGCTCATAAAATCTGAATCGAGGGTTTTAGCATTAAATCGGAAAGTAGGGAAACCCTAAAGGGAGTGATAGAGAGAAACATAGATAGTATAAAGGCTTTGGGTACGGAGGTCTCGCAATAGAGACGAGTGTGTCTTGAAGGGCGATGAGCTCGGAGGAACAATACGTGGTGCACGGCGGCGATGCAGATCGGTCTCGATGGCAGAGAAAGAGCTTGGGCTTGGAAAAGAGACAATGTGACCTGATCATGGAGTGCTTGATGACTGAAGTTCAAAGAAGAGAAAATTAGAAGCTTTGCTAAGGACATGATGTTATCCAAGTTGAAAGCTTTCTAATTGTAATTGATGATTAATGTAGGGACTGTTTTTGATGTATTTGTAGTATAAGGACTTTTTGCATTTTTAGTCCTTTTAGTTTAGCCTCATTACATTTAGACCATTAGTGTTAGGAAGTATAAATACTATTTGTAAAAACACTTAAACAACTTTTTGATAGAATTGAAATAGATTGAATTGTTTTTGAGAAAATTTCCTCTTGTTGTTCATAGCTTGTGAAGCTTTGAGAACCTTAATTCTTATCAATGGAGTCTAGCTCCTTTGTGGCGAATTTCAATAGGATTTATCAACTAATCTAGATTAGCTGTGACATCTCTTCATTAATTCTTCCATTTTATATCTCTTTCCCATATTTTCTGTTCTTGCATTTTTGGGTTTAAACCCATTTTCTCAGGGTGCTGTTTGGCACAACATTCTTGAAGGAATTCTTACCAATTGAAGCTAGATCCTACACACAATCACATCATTTTTGGTATCAGCTAGCCTTGGTGCTTCATTTTGGTAAGTTTTTCTTGCTGAATTCCTGTTCATTGCATCGCAGAAATTCTGTTCTTGTTCCTGTTCTTGCGCCTTTTTTCTTCAATCATTGATCCTTGTATTTCTTAATGAATTGCTACAAATTACTAGGTACAATCAGTTCCAAATCACATCCGCAGCATAACCTGTTAATTTGAGGCTTAATTGATCAGATTTTCTTGTTGTTTGGATAAAAAAAATTTCAATCGCAAATTCACTGGTTCTGTTTGCATAATTCCGCGATTCTTAATTCTGCAATTCTTGGTCCTTGATCTTGATGAATTACTGAGAAATCAATCGGTGAATTCTACTCCAATTAATTTCTGCATCATAACCTCACAATTTGAGGATTATTGAGCAATTTTTCATGCGGTTTGGATCTTTCTGGATCGCGATTTCATGGTTCTGTTCTTCCTGCATAATCGTGTGATTCTGTTCTGCGTTTTGTGTGATTATTTGCATTTAAAATCAGTTAGATTGATTCCATAAAATTCTGAAACAAATATTCCAATTGCATCACAATTCTGCGTATTCAGGTGTTCATATGCTTGTTCTTACGTTTCTGCACCTATTCTTGCATTTTCAGCTAAGTAAATCCATGTTCATGTGTTATACGCGTACTGCACCTGTTATTCACACTGTTTCTGCTAGCAATTGCATAAATTATGCAGCTTTTGTTGTTCTGTTCATGTTCCAAATTCTGCAGTTCTTGGATTTGTGATAATTGATGCACATTGCTGAAATATTGCTTGCCTGGTAGGTGCTTGATAAATTGCTCAAATCAGAAAATTGAGTGATTCCATGTGTTTGTGAAATTTCCTGAGTGTCATTCCATAGTTACTAGTTGAGTCTACCATTTTTCTTTTAAATTTTTTTTCATTAGATCCATGGAAAATCCAATGTCAAGTTGTTGGTTGTTGTTCCCTACTACAAATTCTTGTTAGATATACTTGTGTGAATTTTAGCACAAATTAAAAATTCTAAATCACATTCTTGCATTTTGATTAGAGTGACTTCTTTAGTAGTAGTTTGATTTGTAATTAAGTGAACTATACAAATCCAGAAAAAAAAAAGTGATTTCTGCCACAAAAGAAAAAAAATATAGTTACTGCCAAAAAAAAAAAGGAAGTGAAAAAAAAACAAAAAGAGAAAATAGAGAAATTAGTCAAAAAAGAGGAAAGAAGTTCGCTGTACCAAAAAAAAAAGAAAATCAGTGGCTGTGATAAAAAAACAACTGCATGGTGTATTTAGCAAAAATAAATTTTTTGGTACCAAAAATCCATTTTTGGCGCATTTTCTGGGCAGTTTTTGGTGAGGCCCAATTGGTGGTGCTAAAAGAAATTCTGGAGTTTTTTTTTGGAAAAAATTGAAAAGTATATCTAGCTTCCTAGAGTTTTTCTTGAACTTGTGGGTTTTCCTAGTGTGTCTCCGTTCTTGTGCCAATTTCTCATTGTTGTATTCCATTTAGTGTAGCCTTTTCTTCATTGAGTTAGCTTTTTGTTGTTTGTCGACCTCTTTGTTTTGTCATTGAGTATTTCACTTTGTTGTACTCCTTTGTCATATCTTGCATAGATTTTTGATAAATCTTGAGGAGTTTTGCCACTTTGGAACCATCAAGCTAGTCTCTTAGACTAAGTTTGCTATGTACTCTCAAGAGAAAAGAGTGGTAAAAGGTAAGATAAACTTTTATTAAAGAAAAAGCCTTGAAAAGAGTGCCAACACGAGTTGAACTTGAGTGAAATTTGTGTGCTTGTGAGGTCCTTAGATTAGGTCTTATTTTTCATTTTTGATTTGTTGTAAATTTTTCTTTTTTTTTTGGTTTAGTTTGAGCCACTTGGCTTGCATAGATTTTTTCCTTTTTAGATACTTGTCTATTTCTTTTTGTATTTGATTCTATGGAGCACCCAAATGAATCTTCATCTTTGGGTGGTAACAAGTTACTTCTTGAACAATTGACCTCCCATTTAAAGAAAATTGTGACTAAAGATCTTGAGGGAGTGTATGATGAGTTGGACATGAAAGAGTCCAAAGAAGCACATAGAAGCCGCAAGCATGCCAAGGAGAAAATGCATCCTTCTCCTAGGGTAAGTGAAGGTATACCATCTCCATTCCTTAATGCTTATGATATTGATGATCCTAGAGTTGCTAATCATGTTCCTAAGCAACTTAGAGGAAGTACTTCACATAGGACACATAGTAAACATCATAACATGCATGAAGTGTCTAGTGATAGTGATGATGAACCACATGAGTCACCTAGGCATCCTAGGAATAGACTTCATAGACATTTGCATGGTGATAATAGACATGATGGCCCTCGGCCAAATGCTAGAAATGTGCATGGAAATGTGCTTGATGAGATACCTCGTTTTGGTGATCATAGACTTGAAAATAGGTATCTTGGTGTGAAGTTGGAGATTCCTACATTTGATGGAAATGTAAATCCGGAAAAATACCTAAAGTGGGAAATGAGACTAGATCAAATCTTTGAGGCTCAAAGGTTTGACGATGAAAGAAGAATTGCTTTGGCAACGGTTCACTTGACAAATTATGCCTTATTATGGTGGGACAATCATAAGAAAACCATTTTGCCTTGGCATCCCCTTCACAGTTGGAAAGAACTTAAGCCTAGGTTTAGGCTTAGATGGGTTCCCCCTCATTATGTCAAGGAGTTGCATAGGAAACTCCAAAATATCTCTCAAGGTAGTAAAAGTGTTGAGGCATATTATAGAGAGACGTGGATAGCTCTCACTAGAGCTAATATCCAAGAGCTTGAAGAGACTACCATGGCTAGATTTTTATATGGATTGCATCCTAGAATTAGGGTTATTGTTGAATTACATGATCATGCTTCCATGGAAGCATTATTGCATCAAAGCCAAAGAGTTGAATCTCAAATCTTGAGGCAAGATAGAGACTCATATTACTCTTCTAAATATTCAAAATCTCATTCTAGTTCTTATGGAAAGTATTTTTCAAAAATATGACTCTAGAAAAGGTTACAAAAAATGTTTTGAAAAAGATGAGAAAAGTGACTCTAAAAAAGATTGGAAAAAGAGTCACAAAGACCATGATAATGGCCACGGCCATAAGGGTTATTCATCACATAAACCCTCAACTTCAAGGTCTAAGGAAGTTGTTCATGGTAAGGAGGAAAAGCATGAAAAATCAAGTGCAATTAAGTGCTTTAAATGCTTGGGTAGAGGTCACATAACCTCTCAACGCCCTTCAAAAAAGACCATGATTTGTGTGGATGGTGTTTATCATTATACTTCTAGTTTTTCTAATGATACATCTTCTTCTAACTCTTCTTCTTCTTGTGAAACTTCTAGTAGTGATGAAGAATTGTATCCAAATGAAGGAGATCTACTTGTGGTAAGAAGACTTTTGGGTAGTGATCCAAAGAATGATGATGCATCCCAAAGAGAAAATATATTCCACACAAGGTGCTTGGTATGGAATGCTACATGTTCTTTAATCATAGATAGTGGATGTTGTGATTATGTAGCTAGTACTAGATTGGTTTCTAAACTCAATTTGCCTACTACCCCCCACCCCAAGCCATATAAACTTCAACGGCTAAATGATAATGGTGAATTGCTTGTGGATAAACAAGTTTTGGTGGAGTTGGAAATAGGTAAGTATCATGATTGCATTGTATGTGATGTTGTGCCCATGGAGGCAACCCATATCTTGTTGGGAAGGCCTTGGCAATATCATAGAAGTGCAATACATGATGGGCATACCAACAAGTATATCTTTGAGTTTAAGGGTTCAAAGTATACTCTAATTCCCTTAAGTCCCAAAGAGGTTGGTCATGACCAACAACTCATGAAAAAGAAGAGGGAAAGGGAACAAATGGAGTTGAAGAAATCCAATAAGGGTTTCACTAACCCTTTTGGTAATGATGAAGGGAAAAAGAGCTCAAAAGACTCTTCCAAAAGCTCAAAAGCCAAGCATGGCCGAGAGCATTCCCTAGAGGATCAGAACAATTCTCATTCCAATTTATCTGTCTTTAAGCATGAAACTAAACATATATTGTTAGCTAGACATTCCTCATATTTGATGCATCATGACTATCCTTGTTTAAATGCTAACATTGAGTTTTTTCCTAGTAGTTTCATGAATTCTTTGAAAGGTTGTAAAGATGTGCAACCATGGGAAGAGAAAGGTAAATCATTGGTTATGCAAGGTATAGGTGATAAATTTGGTTTATTCTTAATTGATCCCTGGCCTTACCTTCATTGGTAAGTATTCTAAGGTATACTTCTATCTTCTCTACTTCTCCTACCTTGAATGATTTGTTGTTTGGTTCTAAATCTTTTGTTGTTAATAGATTTTGGATTGGTAAGCTTGGACATTTGATTGTATTTTACTACAATGATTGTTTGAGCTTTATGCAAATTGTTGATGGGCATGTTATTTTTGTGTCTTTGGTTTGGTGTGTGCAACATGACATTAGCCTTTTAGAGAACCAAGATACTTGTGGTCTTTTGGAACAACATGCTCCATCTTTGATTGAAAATGTGTGTACTACACATGCACTAGTTCCTACATGTTTAGTCCGCAATGAATCTCTTTTGGTTCAACCTTTATGGACTTGGGACATTGACCTTATTGATGCATGTGATGTGAGTGATGATCTTCCACATTTTGCTTGTGTGTTGAAGTTTTCAAATAATAATACACATGACTATCTTTTATTGTTTGATACACACTCATGTTCATTTGTTTTTCCCTATTGTGTTGAGTGGTGTCCTTTTCGGTTGGTGCAACGGCTTGGGAAGATAATTCTTGTGTTTGATGTGGGTGGTTTGCTTTTACTTGTGGGCTTATTGTTGATTTTCTTTTGTAGGTCACATACCCTTTAAATTCGAGGACAAATTCATTCTAAGGAGGGGAGGATGATGTGATCATGAAGTGCTTGATGAGTGAAGTTCCAAGAAAAGGAAATTAGAAGCTTTGCTAAGGGCATGATGTTATCCAAGTTGGAAGCTTTCTAATTGTAATTGATGATTAATGTAGGGGCTGTTTGATGTATTTGTAGTATAAGGACTTTTTGCATTTTTGGTCCTTTTAGTTTAGCCTCTTTACATTTAGACCATTAGTGTTAGGAAGTATAAATACTATTTGTAAAAACACTTAAACAACTTTTTGATAGAATTGAAATAGATTGAATTGTTTTTGAGAGAATTTTCTCTTGTTGTTCATAGCTTGTGAAGCTTTGAGAACCTTGATTCATATCAATGGAGTCTAGCTCCTTTATGGCGAATCTCAATGGGATTTATCAACTAATCTAGATTGGTTGTAGCATCTCTTCATTAATTCTTCCATTTTCTATCTCTTTCCCACATTTTTTGTTCGTGCATTTTTGGGTTTAAACCCATTTTCTCATGGTGCTGTTTGGCGCAACATTCTTGAAGGAATTCTTACCAATTGAAGCTAGATCCTACACACAATCACATCACAATGCAAGTTAGGGATGAACATGCGTAAAAGAGATAGACCGAGATATTTTTGGGGTGATTGGAAAAAATTACCATTAATTAATAGGAGGGAAACCTTGCTTCCGAAAAAAAGTAGTAATACATTTTTTGTTGAGTGATTGGCTATTTTGGTTTGTCACTTTGTAGTCACAAAGCATTTTGTAAGTCACTCTAGTCTCTTAAATTAAGTGACATTGACGAAATGCATATGTGACATGCTAACTATCTATATGACACGTTATTTATCACATATGAGTCCATGTAAAAGATCAAACGATGTCATTTTGCTTAATCGCCAAAGTTACACAGCATTTTGGGGTTTAAAATTGAGTTATATTGTAAATGATTTGAAGGACTAATAGAGTTATCTATTTTGAGATTAAGAAAACCAATATCATTTTATCGCTTACTTGAATTCCCAAGTGTCAATTAACCTAATATAGGCATTTAATGTGTCATGTAGGAATTTTGCTAGTGTCACTTAATATCACGGACTAAAGTGACTTACGGTGTGCAAAGTCAGGGACTAATTAAAACATTTTAGAAATTCAGGGACTAAAATGCCTTGTGACTTAAAAGTGATAGACCAAATCAGTAAATAATATTTTTATTAATAATATAACAACGGAAAGAAAAGGTAATACATGGTCTTTTCAAAAGAAATAAATTTTTGTAAAATGATAAAATGTCTTCAATGAGAGAAAAAATATGTTTTATTATTTTTGAAAATAAAATAATTACATTTATAAAGTGATAAAATTTACATTTATATAAAATGTGCATATAAAATTTCTCTTTTTTGTTATTGTTGTTGTTATTTTATGAATTTTTAGCTGGAAAATTTGTAGAATATTATTATTTTTATTTTTTTTTATGGATAAATTCATATTTTAGTACTATAACTTTATCTCAAATTTTAATTTGCTCCTTTTATTTTTCTTCATATTAGTAATTTATCTTTACAATATAATATGATCATTTTTATTAATTTTTTATGATAAATAATTAACAAGAATGCCCACAATAATGTTTTTATCCATGACTTTTTTTTTACATCCAACAAGTATTTTAGATATTTTTATTAATTATTTAATGAAAGAAAATGAAGCAAAAATAAATAAAGGATCCAAAATAAAAAAAAAAAATCTAACTTAAATTTGGTATGAAGTTTAGGGACCAAAAAAATATTTTTGCTTTATTGTATTTATTATAATATTCACTGTTAATTTATTTATCTTTTAACTAATAAAAGCCCATTTTTTTCAATTAAAGCTCAAATACACCTTCAATAATATAATCAAGATATAAGCATTTAACTAAAAAAATAGAGACATACAATTCAGATTAAAAATAAAAACTAAATATTAGATTAAAAACAAAATTAAATTTATATCTATTCAAATCTATATGATTTAATAAAAAATATAACTTAATTGAATTTTTAATTGCCTCATATCAAATTTTTAATTAGATTGATAAGAGGGCATAATGTCATTTTGATAGAGATGACACTAGAGAAACCACCATATAATATATGGATCATGACACCATGAATATTGACTTAGCTATTAGTAAGAAAACATGTAATACACACATACTAGTTAGGGTTGATTAGGCTCAAATATATTTTTTGGTTACTATAATATATTCTCGGGAAGTAAATTATTCCTGGTACTTTTTCGAGACTAAATTGAACTTTAGCTCAATTCTTGAGGACTAAACTGTGTGTCGTTTATAGTTTGATACTTTAGACACTTGTTTAATAAAAAATGACAACTTCCAAATTATGAAAAAAATACTATTAAAAAAAGGTCAAATTCCTAAATGCAAAGGAAATTCATTTACCTCAAATATATAGTAAGAAAGGTGTTGTGATCTAACTTGGCGGAGATACTAGATGAACAAGGTAATCCTTCTGGCAAGCAGGGAAGAATGGAGATGACTCTTCGGCTTAAGCTCCAGCGGCGGTGGTGTGCACCTGCAAGGACTCCAACGCTCAAGTCAGTGAGTGAATTAAGGTTGTATATGTTGATAAGATAATTATGTACCTTGCAAGGTGCATTTATGATGGTATTTATAGAGGAGCGTATGACCTGAGTGTGGATCATGCTGGGCCTGGATTTGGTGCCTAGGCCAAATCCATACTTCCTTGGCCCTGATCTCAGGTGACACCCTGCGCCTAAGACATACCGGGATGTATCAGGGATTCCTGTGAGGAACCCCCTTCGGCATGTTCAATTGATACCAGGATATCGCTATTCTGGTCCACAACAGTTGCCCCCCAAGTCGTCGAGCTTCTCGTGTGGAAGTCAGCGCGTTCATTTTTCATGCGGGACCTTTTCCAAATTATTTAGAACTCGGCATAATCACAACATGATCTTCTGAGATAACGGTTGGTTTTCTTTCAACGACGTGTTTTACACGCGCTTTCCCTCAGATGATGTGGCATGATGATTAGCGTGGCCTTGGGTCCCACGTTCATTAAGATGATGTGACAGTTTTTACTTTACCATTTTCACCCATTACATTATACTCGTCTTTTCAAGTTTCATTTATTTCATTCGCACCTTTCTACCTTCTCTGAAACAAAGAACTCTTCAACTTTCTTGTTCATCTTCCTCAGGCTTCCGTCTGCAAGTTCTTTGGTAACTGACAACGCCCTTCATCAGAACACACCTATTTATTTCATCAGCAGGTATTTCTTTGACTTTCTGTCGATTTATGCTTCTTTCGTCGATCTTTTTTCTGATTTCTGGGTTGTTCTGTTGTGTTTTACCCCATTCCTAGGGTTTAGTCGTAGTTGTCCGGTTCAGCATCTTTCAAAAATGGCCAATAATGTTATCGTGTTGTCAAGTGATTCGTCTTCCGACTCCAATGATTATGAGCTTCTTGCTAGTTTTGCGAGAAGACTTCCAAAATTATTGCCCCCTGTCAATTCTAAACTTGTTCCAAGTACGCTTTCCATAGCCAACCCTGATTATTGTGAGTCTGCGCATCTTTGGTTCTATCCTCTGTATTCGCGGAGGGTAGAGAGTGGTGAGTCTGTTACCTAGAGCGTGAGTGGATCCTTTAGTGCTCTAAACCCTGAACCTTCTGCTTTCCACCTTGCTTCAACCCATCTTCCGGACGAGTGCAGTTTCGAAACTCATGTTTTTGCTGAACAAGATTCTGATCGTCGTGCTCCTAACATGTTGTTTCCCATTATTCTTCCAATGGCTAAGGAAAACAAAGAGTCTTTCCATCTCAGGGAACCATCGGCGGATGAGAAGTCCTTATCTATGTCGTATTCTTAGATTCTGAATCTGACCTGGCTTATTCTCCTTCATCTCGCACTTATTCCTCCCCAGTATCTGACTTGTCTTTACCTTGCCATGTAGATATGAATCCTACTCAAGAGGAAATACCTGATTGGGATGATTCTCGCGTTCCGGGTTCTTTTGCTAGCATGCCGGTCATGGGCGGTGCGAGCAGTTCTAGAGGAGCAGCTGTTGGAGGGACGGAGGGGCCTAGTACCTCGAAGCCCCCTATAGAATGCCGCCCAGAATGGAAAGAGCTAAAAATATCTGGACATTCTTGTGGGCTCCTATCGATTTCATTAAGGAGGAGTGTTCCATTAAAGATAATGTCCAGCTGAAGGTGGTGGAAAAGAATTGAAGAAAATGTTTTCATTATGGCCCCAATTCTCCCGATACTGATACCAGTATCGACCCTTCTAGTAATCACAAGCTGATGATTCCTGACAAGAACGAAAGAGTTTGCACTCCGGCAAAGGATGGCGAAGACTCTTACATCATGATGTTTGAGTCTATATGGGAACATCTTATGATTAGGTTTCCCTTTTCTGACCTTCAGATTGAAGTTCTACATAGTCTTCACCTTGCCCCTACACAACTCCATCCCAATTGTTGGGGGTTTTTAAAGTTTTTTGAGGTTTTTTGTTGGGCGAACAAGTGGAAATGTTCTTTAGCTCATTTCCTGTATATTTTTAGTCCTTATCGGGGTTTGAAGAAGACTTGGGTATCCTTGCACCACCATTCTGGGATCCCTCAGTTTTTTACCCCCTATGAGGATTCTTTCAAGGCTCATAGGGATATTTTGTCAAAGTCATCCCTCGGACCAGCGATTGTACCCCCTTCTGGATGGGGGAAAATAAGAAACCACTCCTGCCGCTCTATTGGACAGAAGAGCACTATGGGAAGTCTCTATCCCTTGTCGAGTTCGAAATCGGTTTTTTTGAGGATGAGGATTAAGAGACTTTTCAGAATTTGTGTAAATTTGTCCAGCAGGGCAGGATTCCTATCACTGCAAGGATGTGGTAGGAGCTTCCCATCGCAATCAGGCGGCATGCTTATGTAGGATGCCATATTTTCATGTGATCTCGTCATTTTGGCTTGATGTCGGTGTTTCTTCTTTGGCTGATAATTGTGTTTTATTTTCTACAGCTAAGATCATGGCCAGGTACGCCAACCGCTCTTCGAAGCGTGATGCCAAAGGAAAAGGAAAGGTTGGTACCTCGGCCCCAACGCCTGCTCCCATTCTTGCTCCGGTTCCTGTCCTGATTAGCTCCGCAAAGACAGCTGCTTCACCCATTCCTTTCGCCGGAACCATAGCTGTTGTTGGCGGGATTTCTTCAGTTGGGAAGTCAGTGCCCCCTACTTCCAGGACTAAAGTGGCACCAGTCCAGCCTAAACGCCGTCGTCTGACAAAACAGGGTATATTCCGATCTTAATTAATACATATAGAGGTTAGTTGTATAGCTACCTGCCTTATCTCGTTTACGTGTTTCTTGGATTTCAGGTGATCATTCCGGGGATGTTTAGGAGACTCCGGGCGGGATGAAACCAGTTTTGGTGGCTCCGTTTTCAACTCCTTCTTCAGACTGGGATGGATTTAAATCTCCCTTGATCAAGATCCAGCATGGGGACTTTTTCACAAAAGGGGGTGCTTATGCCGTGAAGGTATGCTTGTATGTTGTCCATTTCCTGTATATGTGGGTGTGTAACATTACTCTGACATCTTTTTTTTTTCTTTTGCAGGAACAGACCAAATCTCTTATGGGTTGGACGACCATGAGTATGGCTATGCTCTAACACGTTCATGACCAGGATGAGGACTTGGGTCAAGCCACTTCCCTGAAGGCCCAACTGCGGGATCTGAAAGATGATATGGACCTGAAGGAGGATTTGCTTAAGAGTTCCAAAGAGCAGGAATCCCAGAACTCTAAAGATCTTGCTTCCTTGAAGCAGAAGCTATCTTGTGCTAAGGAGGAGCTTGCCCAGGAGAAGGAGAAGAATGCTGGCCTGGATGCTGAGAATATGAAGCTGAAGGATGAAGTCTCTCATCTTAAAGCTAAGGCAGATTCTGATAATTCTGCTAATATTGCCTTGCATTCTGAGCTCCAAAGGACGGCTACCAAGCTGCAAGAGACTCAAGCTGAGCTTCTAGAAACCCAAGAGAAGCTGGAGGAGGCGTATCAGGACATGGATACCATGGTAGATGATTCTTACCGGGATTGTGTGAAAACACTTCACTTTTTGAATCCCGGGATTGAATTTAACACCTATGGTCTCCGCAAGTTCCATGGTGTGAAGGATGGGAAATTCTGGGACTTTCATGATTGCCATAATCCTATCCCTCTAGATCCTGCTGATCCCCGTCTGGAGCCGTTTGACTGTCGTACTCTTCCTCCATCTGAAGTTGTTCTCGAAGTTGGGGGTGCCGATGCCGGAGGGATGCAATGATATTCCTGACTTTGTTACGTATTTTTATTTCTTTTTGTAAGCTTGTTTGATCATTTATGAACAAGGTTTATCATCGTTTTGACTTTGTACAATCCCGATGATCCGGGTTGGTTATTTACGTATGATTTCTACCTTCGAATTTGTCTTGAAATTCTTTTCTTTCTTTATCGCTTTTCGATATTTTCACCCCTTTATCTTAGTCGGTGAGGCTTGGCCGTGATGGCGCTTCTTGTTAAGTTGAGTATTGGGTTTTCTGTTGGTCGTTTTTCTTATTGAGGTGTAATTATCATGGAACCCCTATTCTCCATGTTAGGAGGGAAAGTTATTTATACTTTCTCTAAATTTGCAGCAGAGGCTTATGGTACCTCATTGTTTCTGGCTAGGGTTAACCTATGAGGGGCCCCTTTTGAAACTGTAGCTAAGGTTTAACCAGAATGGTACCTTGTTTCATTTGGCCTATTTGTTGTATGTCGGTTTTGTTTTTGAAGACATTTTCATCTCGGCTTTGTTGTGCCCACTGTCATTTTGCTTTGATCTATCTGTTGTCTAGAAACTTAATTAACAATATTTATACGATATGTAACAGAAGTAATGCTTTTATTGATAACATAAAGCAAATAACAAGTGGGGGCCTCGTTAAAACCTCTAGCAGTTAGGGATAAAACCTGCTATAGGAAAAAGAGTATCCCTTTATTACAAAAAATGTAAATTACATAAAAATTTAACTATAATACCACTTTAAGTTTACGACATTAAGCGTCCTTGGTATTTCCTTGCCCTTGAGAGTTTCTAAATGATATGCCCCATTAGCTACAACGCTCTTGACCCGGTATGGGACTTCCCAATTTGCTCGGAACTTCCTGTCTTTGGCGTTCCGATTTTTAATGCTGGCCCTTCTTAGGACTAAGTCACCAGTTTTGAAGCTTCTTGGGACTACTCTCAAGTTATACCTTTGAGCGACCTGTTGCTTCCAAGATAGTTCCCTGAGTCTTGCTATTTCTCGGATCTCCTCCACCATGTCGGAATCCTCCCGTAGCAATTGTTCATTCTACTGAGTGGGATACATGATTCTCCAGGATGATTGTCCTATTTCTACCGGGATTACTGCGTCCAATCCGTAGACCATTCAGAATGGATTTTCTCCAGTAGAACTATGGGGAGTGGTCCTATAGCTCCACAGTACTTGGTAAAGGTCTTCCACCCAGCTGGTTCCGGATTTCTCGAGCCTCTTCTTCAAGCCATTAAGTATGACTTTGTTAGCAGATTCTGCTTGTCCATTGGATTGTGGATGTTCCATGCTAGCAAAGTATTATTTGATGTGAAGCCCTGCTAACATTTCTCGACATTTTTTATCAATAAACTGAGTCCCATTGTCACAGATCACTTCTGCTGGGATACCAAATCGGCATATTATTTGCCGAAACACAAAATTCTGAGCTTTAATTAAGGCTATGCCAGCCAATGGTTCTAATTCAATCCACTTAGTATAATAATCAACAGCAACAATAAGATGTTTCAACTGACCTGTAGTTGGTGTGAAAGATCCCAACAGGTCCAACTCCCAAGTGTGGAAAGGCCATGGGGTGGAGATGCTATGCAAGTCTTCAACTGGGATGTGGGATATCGGACCGTGCTCCTTGCATTTTTGGCACTTCTTCATGTGATCAGCAGCATTTGCATTCATGGTTGGCTAGAAGTATCCTGCTCTTAAGGACTTTCTTCCCAAAGATTTGCCTCCAATGTGGTGGCCGCAGCTTCCCTTACGGACCTCGGTGAGAACATACTAGGTCTTGGATGGTCCAATGCATTTAAGCAAAGGAGTTGACAATCCTCTTCTGAACAGTTGTCCTTCGATCATGGTATACCGGGATGCCGTCTACACTAGCTTCTTTGCTTCCATGGCATCTTTTGGGAGGGATCCTCTAGTAATGTGTTCTACTATTGGAGCCCTCCAATCATCAGCTTCAACCTGCAGAATAGTACATGGAGAGGGAAGAACTACCTCTACCACTGACTTCAGGGTTGATGATGATTTTGTACTGGCCAATTTCGATAGCAAGTCTGCATGACTATTTTCTTCTCTAGGAATATGCTTGATCTCGAACTTAGAAAGCCCGAGCAAACTTTCTTTAACTTTGGCCAAATACCTTTGTAGCAACGGTTCTCTGGCTTGATACTCCCCTTTAATTTGGGACACCACCAATTGGGAATTTGAACACAAAGTGATTTCAGTGGCTGCTAACTCTTTTGCTGCACGTATCTCGGCTAGACAAGTTTCATATTCCGCCTGATTATTAGAGGTTGGGAATTTGAACTTCAAGGAAAATTCCACAGTTACTCCCTCATCGTTCTCAATCAGTATGTCAGCCCCTGCTCCTTTTGGATTTGAGGATCCATCTACATAAATTGTCCACGATCCTCTGGGTTCTCCTCCGAGATGGGTCATCTCGGCGACAAATTCTGCCAAGGCTTGTGCTTTGACTGCTTGATGGGCTCATAAGAAATATCATATTGTGATAAATCTATAGCCTAGGTCATCATTCTACCAACCAAGTCAGGCTTGTGTGAAATTTGCCTAATGGGCTGGTTAATTCTTACCGTGATGGGATGTCATTGGAAATATGGTCTCAGCCGCCAAGATGCTAACAACAGGGTGTAAGCCACTTTCTCTAGTCGTTGTTAGTTCAACTCTGAACCTTGTAGAGCATTAGAGACAAAGTATATGGGTCTCTGACATCAGGATTCCTCCTTTACTAAAGCTGCGCTGATTGCCTCGTCGGTGACCGCTAAGTAGAGATACAATGTCTACCCGGGGTTTGGGCGAGATAAGACTGGTGGAGAAGACAGAAAATTTTTTAACTCCCGGAATGCCTCTTCACACTCTTCGTTCCACTGGAATTCTTCTTTATGACATAGGGTCCTGAAAAATGGTAAACATTTCCTCGCCGAGGCTGGTAGGAATCTCGTCAAGGCAGCTATCCTCCCGATTAATTGCTGGACCTCTTTGATGGTCCTGGGACTCTGCATATTTAACACGACACTACATTTTTCGGGGTTGACCTCAATCCCACGACTGGTTAGCATAAATCATAGGAATTTATCAGCTTCTACGCCAAAAGTACATTTGTTAGGATTTAACCTTAAATCGTACCTGCGCAGTTGCTGGAAAGTTTCTTGTAAGTCCATCACTGGGTCTTTATCTTTTAGGGTTTTTACTATCATATCATCGATGTATACTTCTAGGATCCTACCAATCTGGTTTTCAAACACCCGACTCATCATTCGCTGGTATGTTGCTCCCGCATTTTTCAAACCAAACGGCATCATCGTGTAACAATAGACACCCATGTCGGTTATGAATGTCGTTTTCTCTTGATCCTCAAGATTCATCGAGATCTGATTGTATCCAAAATAGGCATCCATAAAGGACATGTATTTGTAGCCAGCGGAGTTATCAACAAGTTTATCGATGCAGGCCAAAGGGAAAGGGTCTTTGGGGCATGCTTTATTCAGATCGGTATAATCTGTGCACATTCTCCATTTCCCGTTATCCTTCTTCACCATAACAACATTGGAGAGCCAATCTGCATAACGTATCTCGCGGATGAAGCCGACATCTAGGAGTTCTTTTACCTGCTTTTCGATGGCTGTCGTCCTCTCGGGACCCATTTTCCTCTTCTTCTGAGCTACCGGGATACATCCCGGTTTTATAGTGTGACGATGGCACACAAACTCGGGATTGATGTCAGGCATGTCGGAAGAGACCCAAGAGAACAAATCTTTATTCGATTTCAACAGTTCAATGAGCCGCCCTTTGATCATAGGGGGGAGATTCGCCGCTATCTTAACAGTCTAATCCTATTTGGGTCCTATCTGAACTAAGATTTGATCCCCCTCAGGTTGGGGCTATTGAGATTCAAAGTCTGCTCTAGGATCTAGGTTAGTCATCATTTACCCCTGCATCCCGGTTTAGGTCCCGTGTTCCATCTTCTGTTGTCGTTTCTCCTCTGTCTTTATCGGAAAGGTAGATGGTGCTTTTGTGATCTTGAAGCTCTCTTGGTAGCATCTCCTTGCATCGCTTCTCTTTCCATGAACCGTGTCTATTGTCCCGTTCTCACCCGGGTATTTCATGGCTAAGTGGATAGTTGACATGATGGCGCCAAGACTGTTCAAGGTCGGGCGTCTAATGGTTTTGTTGTACGCCGAGGGGAAATCCATTGCGATAACCTGACCGGGATGGTTTTCGCGCTAGGCTTCTTGCTGAAACACACCTTGAAGCCAAAGTATCCTTTCGGGATAATTGTGTCTCCCGTGAAGCCAATCAAACTGCCTTTGTGGGGAATCACGTCCTTGGACCCGAGTCCCATTTTGTCAAAAAGGCTCCAAAACATGATGTCTGCTGAGCTTCCTTGATCAATGAAGATTTGGTGGACCTCGAACATGTTTAGATTGGCGGCAATGACTAATGGCTCATTATCCCGAATGCGTTCTTCCGACAAATCTGCATCTGAGAAAGACAATACCGGGTTAGCTATAGAGGTTACCTTTGAGCAAGAATCTCTCGCATTCCGAGTCCTTTTCTTGTCATCGAGACCTTTCAAGCTGCCCCCCCTGCTATGACTTGTATCATCCCCTTGGGAGGGGATTCTTGAGCTTGTCTAGGACTACGGGATCTATGCCGTCCTTCAGTTCGCTGATCTCGGTTCCTGGGGGGAGATCTCGGAGCTTGATTCTGGGGAGATTGGCATCGTCGGCGATCCCTCCTTTCCGGGGAAGCTCGAGCATAATTCCTGAGCTTGTCCTATCAGATCAACTTTTCTATAGCATCCTGGAGCTGGATACATGCATTGGTGGAATACCCCCCATCCTGGTGGTATTCACAGTAGTTTTTTTTAAACTTCTCGACCATCTTTAGTGGCGGCGACCGGTCTCTAAGTTCGGAATGCATAACTTCTTTCAACACAGCGGGTGGCGGGACCGTCAACAGGGTATAGCTTGAGAATATACCCCTACGCTTCTTTTCCTCGAGATTGGTTAGGAGGAGTAGTATTTGTTTTGTCCTCCCTTTTGGCTGCTTGGGCCTTTTCCCATTCTTCTTTTCTGATCCACTTTTCAGCCCGTACTTTCAAATCATCCATGGAAACGGGATTATCACTTGCCAGCTGTTTGGCGAAAGCCCCCTGTTTCAATCCTCCGACAAAGAAATATAATACTAAGTTAGGCTCAACATTCCTAACTTCCAAAACTTTATTGTTAAAACGAGTTATATAATCTCGCAGAGATTCGTCTTTCCCTTGTTTAATAGTTTCTAAATGGAATTCAGATTTAAATTGTCATTTACTACTAGTAAAATGAAGGATGAACTTATCTTTGAGGGTCTTCCAATTGCTGATGGATTCAAGTGGAAGGTTTGAGAACCAACGACTTGCAGCCTTGGACAGTGTGAGGGGGAAAACACGACACACAATGGCTTTATTTACCCCCTAGAAATACATGGCCCTTTCGAAAGTGCTCACGTGTTAAGTGGAGTCTTTAGTCTCGTCATACTCCTTTAGTTGCTTGGCAAACTAGAAGCGCTGGGGCAATGCATGGGATATGATCTAGGGAGTAAAGGGGTTGTCAATGTAACCAAAATCCAGGATATTCTCCGCTATGTGCTCTTGTTACTCGGCATGCTGCCCCCCAGGAGGGACAGGTGTTGGGTTAGCTCCCTCCACCCGGGATAGGTGTGGGGTACCCTCATGTCGTCGGCTTACCCTTACTTCCAACTGTTTCTCCGAGTTTTTAGGCTCGCGATCCTTATCCCCATCATGTGCGGACTTCTGTTGCTGCTTCTCCCCTTCGAGAATCAGATCTTTCTCTGTGTTTTCTGCGTCTGCTTAGTTATGCTTCTCAGCTCTCTCCTCATCCAAATCCTTCTCAACAACTTTCTCCTTACCCTTTCACTGTTGTTCTTTCTTTTTAGTACTGCAATTTCCTTGGCCTGGGCCTGCACCAGCTGTTGTAGCTTACAGAATTCTGCTTCGATATTGAAGTGCTGTGATGCCCCTGCTTGGTTGGAAGCACCACCTTGTTGTCCTTCTCCTTGATTTTGAACACTCGGATCGTTATAATCTCTATTTCTAGTAGAGCAAACCATCGTTGATTGTGGATGAAAGCAAGGCTTTTGATGCGTTCCCCACAGATGGTGCCAATGTTGTGATCTAACCTGGCGGAGATACTAGACGAACAAGGTAATCCTTCTGGCAAATAGGGAAGAATGGTGATGACTCTTCGGCTTGAGCTCCGGCGGCGGTGGTGTGCACCTGCAAGGACTCCGACTCTCAAGTTAGTGAGTGAATTAGGGTTGTATATGTTGATAAGATAGTTACGTACCTTGCATGATGCATTTATGATAGTATTTATAGAGGAGCGTATGACCTGAGTGTGGATCATGCTGGGCCTGGATTTGGTGCCTAGGCTCAATCCATACTTCCTTGGCCCTGATCTCAAGTGACACCTTGCGCCTAAGACCTACTAGGATGTATCCAGGATTCCTGTGAGGAACTTGCTCCGGCATGTTCAGTTGATACCGGGATATCGCTATTCTGGTCCACAAAAAAAGGAAATTCTACAATAATATCTTCAAAACGCAACATGATCCAACCATTAAAGTGGGTTGTCTTATTCAAATGTGATTGGTTTGATCCTACCATTGGTGGAGGACCAAAGATTAATGGACAATACGGTATTGTTCAAATTCGACACATAGATTTTATGGAAAATATGATCCATTTATTGTTGCACAGAAGGTGGTTCAAGTATATTTTCTTCCACATCCAATAAGCACGAGGGATAAAGCTGATTGGTGGTTTGTAATCAAGACCAAAGCTAGGGGCATTCTTCAGGATGAGCAACTTGACAATTTTGCATATCAAGAGAATTTTGTGGGTCAAAATTGTGGTCACATCTCAATAGACCTTGATCCACCTATTACTTTACTTGACACAGATTGAAGATTTTACGAGTTTGATGGGTCTGATGATGGTGACCACGAATTTATTGATGATGGTGGTTATGATGATTATGAAGATGACATTGAGGTAGACAAAGAAGAGAGAGACCTTGATGAAGATGTAGAATTTATTTATAATAGGGATAGTGAATAGTTGTTTTGTATTTTTTTAAATTTAATTATTGTATGTATTGTTTGAACCTTAATATTGTGATAGATTTAAATCTGTCTTAATGCATAACTTGATGGTTGTCTTATCTTTTATACCTTTGTAACTATTGTCTTTCCTCGAGAAGTTTAATCATGCAATGTGTAAAAAAGTTTGTCATTTTAAATGTTAGGTAAAGGGAAAAGTATATTTGGGGGGGCCTTATTAGTAAGAACTCAATACCCTTGAAGACTACTTGAGTTCATTTTACGAGCATCACTATTTTGTGTTTTTTTTAATGACTCGTGGGTTTGAAGCTCATTTGCTATCATTGTAAATAAAAAAAATTAAATTAGCTTTTATATTGATATAGATTGGCCATATTTGTTTATCAAAGGAAAGAAGTGTAATTAAAAATAATACAAGCTAAAAAGGACAAGATATAACAAGTTTAATTTAACATCACAATAAAATTATCTATATGAAATTGTGTGCAAATTAATGAGAAAAAAATGCTTAACAAGGAAATCTTATGTGGATGATTTCAGATAGATATAAAGCCAGTGACAACACGAAATAATCAAAGAACTCAAATTTGCATGAGTAAAGTAGTCAAATTAGAGACAGATTCAACAATTACCCGAAAATTATTAAAACATAATTGAAATTTGTCTCTTATTAATATGAAAGATTCCAATGGATTTAAGATAATGTCAAATCGCATGAGCAATCCAAATGGATTTGAGACGGGTTCAGTAATAACACAAATTTGTTAAAACACAGGTGAAGTTTGTCTCTAATTTGTGTGAACGTTTCCTGTGAATTTGAGACAATATCAAATCTGTATGAGCAATCCGAATAGATTTTATATTAGATAGATTCAATAATAACACAAAGTTATTAAAACACAAGTGAAGTTTATCTTTGATTTGTACTGACGATTCCCGCGAATTTGAGATAAAGTCAAATATGTATGAGCAATCCGAATGGATTTGAGACGAATTTAACAATAATACCATGTTGTCAAAGCACAAGGGAAATTTGTCTCTAATTTATATGAATGATTCTCATGGATTTTAGACAAAATTAAATTTGTATGAGCAAGCCACACATATTTGTGACGGGTTAACAATAACACAAAATCATTAAAACACAAGTATAGTAAGTCTCTAATTCGTATGAATGATTCCCACAGATTTGAGGCAAATTCAAATCTGTATGATTAATCCTCAAATATTTTAGACGGATTCAACAATAACTCAAAGTTATAAAAATACAAGTGAAGTTCGTCTCTTATTTCGATGAACGATTTACACGGATTTGAGACAAAGAAACCAATAATACAAAATAATTGAATAGAAAATATAATCTGCCCATATCTCATGTGAAAGTTACATATGACTTTGTGACAAAATAAACTAAAACACAGAATGGAATCATTAACTGTGGCGTGTCTAAAATTTGTAGGAAACTAGAGACGAATTTTAGATGGATTTTATTTTAAAATATCAATGATATGTTATTTATTTGAATTTGTGCAAAATGTGTCCCAAATTTCTTCGTGATATTTTGGCGGCAAGATGGGGGGAAAGTTGGGACGTAAAAGTGATAGATTTCTCACGATTTTTTTTTTAACATAATCTGTCTCAAAACCGTGGAAAATCCATCCCAAATTCTAAGGCGTTTTGAACAAAAATTATTTCGTCCCAAATTTACGTCTCTTAAAGACATTTTTTAGTAGTGTTTTATGTTCTTGTATTATATTTTTTAGAACCTCTCCGCTGCACATTTTAATGAAACCTTAATTTTTCCTATACAGAAAATAGCTGTCGAAAAAAGGAGATGTGTTGCTTAGTTTGAGAAAACATAATGGAGGATTCCAAAACTCTTCTCTTTTCAACTGATCTTATTTTATGTACTTGTTTATTGTTCTTATATATCACCTATTCTAGACAATGTTGGTATTGTAAACTGAAAGACATATGTACACTTAACTGTGATGATCTTGTGTGAATTACTTTTAATTTAATTGTTTAAAATATTTGGATGTTTGGTCTAGTGGAAAGATTCTCACTTTTTGTGCGAGAGGTTGCGAGTTTGATTACCGCAATGCCCTTACTTAATTTTTTAATGTTTTGATCACTTGTAAAAATATTAAATTGAAGTATTCAATTAGGTGTGACAATTTATAAATAAAGGTCACAAAATAGTTGAAATGATAAATTTGGTATTTGGGTGCGGTTTCAAATTGCTGTTAAATGCCTTTTTTTTAATTGAACTGTTGACCTTTATTTATAAATTGTCACACCTAATCTTGGTAGAGTTTCTACAAACCCTTAAATTCCCAATTTCTTCTAAAGAACCACTAATTCCGACTTGGGAATTTGTGGGATGTTACAACTCTACCACTCTTAAAATAATTTTGTCCTCAAAATAAGAACTAACCTGTATTGTCAAAATAATTCAGGATAGGCATCCTTCATGTCTTGTTCCTTTTCTCACGTGATTTCCGGCGAATCGATGCTTTGCCATAGCACCTTAACCAACGGAATCACCTCGTTTCGCAAGGTCTTCTCCCCAAAATCTTGGATCTCAACAGGTTGAGCTTGGTATGACGTGTTTGACTTCAATTTGATCTTGTCGGGATTTAGGATATGAGAGGGGCCCGGTACATATCTCTGGATTTGGGATACGTGGAATACATCATGTAGGGCTGAAAGGTTAGGAGGTAACGCTAATCGGTATGCTAAGGGCCCAACTCTTTGCAAGATTTGGAAGGGTCCGACGTATCTATATTGGAGTTTCTTCACTTTCATGGACCTTCCCACAGTTGTGGTAGGAGAGACTTTGAGGAATACATGTTCACCTTCTTCAAACTATAGTGTCTTCCTCCTCTTATCCGCATAGCTTCTTTGTCGATCTTGGGCTACCTTTAACTTCTCCTTGATTCGCCTGATCTTGTCAGTTATTTCTTGCACTAATTCTGGCCCTAAGAGGATTTTCTCTCCAGTTTCATACCAACATATTGGTGATCTACACTTCCTACCATACAAAGCTTCGAAAGGAGCCATTCCGATGCTTGAATGATAACTGTTATTGTAAGCAAATTCTACAAGGGGTAAGTATCTGCCCTAATCTCCTGCTTCCTCAAGGGTATAGGCTCTGAGCATATCCTCTAGGGTGTGAATTGTTCTCTCTGATTGCCCATCTGTTTGGGGGTGATATGATTTACTCAAATGCAATTGAGTCCTAAAGGCCCTTTGCAAAGCTTCCCAAAATTTGGAAGTAAAATTCGGATCTCTGTCCGATACAATACTAAGTGTAATTACTGAAAAGAGTAATTACTAAAAAATGTTAGCTTTGAAAACCTGATACTTAAAAATTTCCTTGTAACTACCAAAACTTGCTACTTGGTTTTATTTAAAATACAGCGAAAACATTCTTTTATTTAAATTATACTTTCCTATACAGCTGAACCATATAATCTCTGAACATTAGGCTTAGGTTTACCAAGTGTGGCTTTACCTAAGCAAACCCTAATGCTTTGTCTTATCCATTGCTTTAGCTCCACAATCTTCCAATACCTGCAATACTGCGACCGTCAGTTATATGTAAAACATATAACCGAGTAACCCCCGGTCTAATCAAAACATTTTACAGTATTGCAGCCAGTCTTACTGGAAAACTACCCCAAATCCAATTACCTAGCAAACACACACATAATGTATGCAATGATAATTTAACATGTATGCATGCCATGATCATTTTCCATTTGTCATTTCTTTCCTCTTTTAACGGGAAACCCTGTGCACCGGGAATCCACCAAAACACGTGGCAGTAACGCGTATTAAGATCATCATCATGGTCCTGGCGAGCGTCCCCCGAAGGATACTCCTACCGGGCTACTAACTCTCTCTCGAGCTAGCCCAGGGAACCATCTACCTCGTGAAGATAGAACCCTTTGTACTTTAGACTACCTACCTCGTGAAGATAGCCCAGTACTTCAGGTTATTTTCCCCTTTTCGGGATAACCCTACATTCTCATATTTTCCATTTTATGCTCTGTCCTCTTACCCGGTCTACTTCCGGCGGAACTTAACCCTCTTACTCAACTTCTATTGAGTGGGAAGAGCCTTTGTTTTAGCATTTCCATTTACGGTTCTAATGCATCACACATTCACATTCATTTCATATCATTCAGACAAGAATTCCAGTAATCCCATATTCGAATATCAACATCTTATATTCGAATATTAGTGACATATTTGATATATCCAAATATCTATTCGAACATGACCCACCACGTTCAAACACATATTTGAATATACTAACCTTTGGACTTATCTTTTCTAAAACAGTTTCAAAGCCGTCAAAGTCTCTATTTCGTCACATTACCATCTGGAATCCTTTATGTCCATCGTCCTTATGAATTCATCATCATTCACATTTCCAATATACTCTTATCTGATTACTAATACTCATTTGTTCGGATTCTATGTGACAACTGTGTTATATTCATATATCTATTTGAACATGGCATTCCATATTCAAATACATATTTGAATATGCTAATACTGGGACTCAAACCTTTCCAAAATAATTTGAAATCATTTCAATATCAGATTCCCAGTTAATGTCACATTAATTCTGGAAAAACCTTATTTATACCTTTAACATGTTTCACAATCATACATGCATCATTTATCAGCATAAAGCATATCAAAATCATACAATATCAACATATCGTGCGTATCTCCAACATAGTTTTCACAATTCAATCATAGCATGCATATTTCAAACATCAACTCCTATTTTGATTCCTTTGCTGTAGATGCCTCGGAATCTGGATCAAACAGTTTGGGAACCTAAGTCTTTTGAAATGGAAGCCTTAGGGTTGGAGAGTTGTGACGTAGTTGGTTTAGGAACAGAGGTTTTTGGTGTGAGAAGTGAGGAAATATGAAGAACAGTCCCTTTTGAACCAAGGCACCCCTATTTATAGATTTTGGGCTCCATATTCGAATATGGGGTTCCTGTTTTCAATTCCTCACCTGTATATTCGAATATAAGCTTTTATATTCAAATACTATTCGAATATAGGCTTGCATATTCGAATACTATATTAGAATATGGTGTTCCTGTTTTCAATTCTTCGCTTTCATATTCGAATAGTATTCGAATATAGGCTTGCATATTCGAATACCATATTCGAATACTATTCGAATACTATATTCGAATACCACATTGATTTCTCTTAAGACTTGTAGACAATTTTCTTAGCTTTCCAATACCTTTGGTTTCACTTAATTTGGAGGTCTACAACTCTAGTTATGACCAAATTACTGAGACAGGGTCTATATGAAAGTATCTAACCCTTCTTCTTTTTCTTTATAAATTCTAACCAATCTCTTAAGTCCTAAGTCTATTTTATGGATTTTTGGGATGTTACAATTCTACCCCCTTAAAAGAATTGTGTCCTCACAATTCATCTTAATTCCCGGTTCAAAGAAATGTTCCATCATAGAATTTTTATTGGGTAACTTTATCAATCGTAGTGCGATTTTCATAAAGTCGGTATGTCATATAGTTGGTGAAAGACTTATATAGGTATAGTGAATATATATGGCTCTAGGACTTTGTCTTTAAAGTTATGAGTTCCACAGTAATGGTTCTGAAGAAGATTTGAAGAAGTGACATGTGGATTTTGTTTGAGAAATCGGGGTCTATCTTTTGGGCTTGTCCTGTATTTCACTTAGACATCAATTAGTGAGACGTTTGAAAAATTTTGTTGACTCTAGACTTGATGAGTACGATCTCAAGTATTTTAATAGAATTTTACAGACCTAGTGGAATAAGAGGTACACAAGCGTCTTGAATGAACTTAATCCTTCTAGTACAAGTTGGTTTCGAGTTCTAATTGGTATATCTTATTATGTCTTGGTTCCGAGAGAAAAGAATTTGATAAGAAGCATAGAGTTCGTGTCGTGCAAGACTACCTAGATCAAGGAAATCTTCCTATTCCTTCTTGGGTTAGCATTTTAAGTTTAGGACGATTTAACTCATTCTAAGTTGTCGATGTGAGTTAGATTTGGTCCGGATGTGTTTAGTATGTGGTTCTCAACACTAACAGTTTATGAGCTTATTGATATGCTATCAAGAGAATGGCTGAGATAGCAGTTACGTAAAAGGGCTAGTTGCTTCCTTTAAGTAAGAACTCGGGGTAGAGAAATTTGAGAATTGATTTGAGTTCTAATATATTTGTTTTAGCGGGATTTATAATTGATGACTATACTGGCAGCGTATTATGTCAAGGAAATTCTCATAAACTCACAAGAATTTAATTTAAGGACTTAATATAAAGTTAAACTAATCTGTAGCTGATATCCTGAATAAGTATAGTTTAAAAGGTGGTCAGGGTGCTTAGCCGAAATCTGATACTGTAAACCAGAGTTTGTTCCAGTCTCTAGGAAGCTGCGAGGAATACTTTTTAAAAGCTTGCATTCAGGTAATTGGTAGGAGTTACTGGAAATATTAGAAGACCAAGGAAAATGTTAAAAGGAAATTCTCTTAGTGATCAGCAGTAAATTACATAGATAGAAACCTATATGGGTTTAAACTTTGGGAAGATTCAAATCTTTTGAATTTGAATGAAAGATTTAGAGAGTTCATCTATCGCTATTGTGGACTATTCTAGTAACTCAAATATACGATTTGAAACTTGAATATCAAAAAGGATAATTTGAGAACCGTCAGAAGGGTTTCATGAGCTTAGATTCCCAAAGAAATTTGCTTCTAAGGTTGGAAATGATTTTCTATGCTAATTAGAATCTCGGGAATACAAAGAACTTGGAATCATATAGAGTAAAGTTCCAAACTGTGGTATTCGGGATAAAAATGAAATATCATCGTAACCTCGGTGCGTTTGTTCTCAAGGAATTCAGTAGGTGTAGCATGCTTAAGCAGGTTTGCAAGTGTAATTTATCTTCGGAGAAATTTTGCGTTCTTTGGAATTGGATGAGATACGAGACTGAATATGCTTCTACTTCTGCCGCGCAACTTTTCTTATCAACCAATTTCTTAATGATTTACTGCAGACTTCAAGATGTTTAGAATTTTAGAATTTGTGTTTTGGAATAAACAGAGAAGTTAATGCAAGTAATTAGGAGATAGGTTCTAGAATATGTTTGCCAACCGAACCAGCTAGAAAATCTCACCTCATGGAGTGTCCATAGTAGTCATCTCTTAAAAAGATTCTAATAGTTGATTGATCCCCTTGAATCAAAAGGGTTCACGCTCAGTAAAATGAAACAATTCGAGTGAGACTAAAACTTTAGGAGATTATTGGGAAATATCTTGACTAAGTTGAAAGGAATATCCAGAATTTAATTTATCTTTGTCTTATGGTCTTTCTAGGTCTTTGTATAAGGCACTTGAGGTGTGTTAAAACTTGAGGAAATTGAATACTAAGATTTTCTTAGGAAAGGAAAGACTTATCTCTAAAGTCATTATGAGTAATATTATCTGAATTTTATGATTAGTTCTAAACCAGGATTACATGTGTATTATAATAGAGTGTCTCTAAAGGATTGAATTCAAAGTTAGGATAGAATAAGATGTAGGACATGAGTTTCTCTAAGATTAAGTCCATGAACTAATTTAATAAATTCTTAGACAGAAAGAATTTCTAATGGTACCTTTTATTTCTATATAAAAGAAACTTGTGGTAAAGTAGAGTTCTCGATGCGAGGTTATGCTACCATTGTGAAAGGAAGAGATTACTATATGATATGAGTTATCAAAGTTAGAATACATGATTGCTCAAGTGAAATGATGGTTAAATCCTTCCAATAAGGGTTCTTCAGTCGCAGCGCCTACTTAAATCTGGTTGTGGTGAATTTCCGAAAGAATTTGATTTCTAAGATTCCAAAGAACAGTTTACTAGAGTTTTGGGGATTTTAAGTTCTAGGGAAACTCGAAAGAAACAGGGATGAAGTTCTTCATCCTTTCATGATCTATTCCTATAATTGTCCAATTCTACATCGAGATTATTTTCTTATCATAAATTCAACTATGAATACACATAGCTCTATTACTTGTTTTGAGATTACCACTACCCGATTTTCTAAGTCCTTACTGGCTCATGATTTCCTTACCAATTTGGAAATAATTTGACCTTGACAAATCCTATTCCGCATAAATTTTATACTAACTTCCCATTACCTATATTTTGTAGGGCTAACCACATTTATCCTTAACATATTCTATTTGGCTTTTAGTCTATGCTAAGTGACTTGAATCCATTTGGTTATAAATGCGTCAATGTCGTGAGTAAGGTACTGAACTGGCCAGGCTCAATATCTTATAGTCACAAACACTGGTACATTTATCCCAATGACTCATCCTATTATCTAAAAGAGGAACAATCCATTCAAAGATAATTCCTATCCATTAGCAGTCATAACTTCTACTCTCATGCGCCAATACTTAGTTGATCAGACCAAATATTAGTCGCATATTCCTTCGAAGCTTATGACATGCCTAATAGATATGTTCAGAATATTACTTCTTCAGCTGACTGTCAATCATTGCAGTCCGAAGGATCAAACTGCTCTGATACCATAATGTAACACCCTAATTTTTTGAAAAGAGTAATTACTGAAAAATGTTAGCTTTGAAAACCTAATACTTAAAAATTTCCTTGAAACTACCAAAACTTGCTACTTGGTTTTATTTAAAATACAGCGAAAACATTCTTTTATTTAAATTGTACTTTTCTATACAGCTGAACCATATAATCTCTCAACATTAGGCTTAGGTTTACCAAGTGTGGTTTTACCTAAGCAAAGCCTAATGCTTTGTCTTATCCATTGCTTTAGCTCCACA
Source organism: Cyamopsis tetragonoloba (assembly GCA_037177725.1). Classification (NCBI taxonomy): domain Eukaryota; kingdom Viridiplantae; phylum Streptophyta; class Magnoliopsida; order Fabales; family Fabaceae; genus Cyamopsis; species Cyamopsis tetragonoloba. The sequence goes on along the minus strand of CM074125.1, from coordinate 31,227,222 downwards.
GTCTTCCAATACCTGCAATACTGCGACCGTCAATTATATGTAAAACATATAACCAAGTAACCCCCGGTCTAATCAAAACATTTTACAGTATCGCAGCCAGTCTAACTGGAAAACTGCCCCAAATCCAATTACCTAGCAAACACACACAGAATGTATGCAATGACAATTTAACATGTATGCATGCCATGATCATTTTCCATTTGTCATTTCTTTCCTCTTTTAACGGGAAACCCTGTGCACTGGGAATCCACCAAAACACGTGGCAGTAACGCATATTGAGCTCATCATCATGGTCTTGGCGAGCGTCCCCCCAAGGATCCTCCTGCCGGGCTACTAACTCTCTCTCGAGCTAGCCCAGGGAACCATCTACCTCGTGAAGATAGCCTTGTACTTCAGGTTATTTTCCCCCTTTCGGGATAACCCTACATTCTCATATTTTCCATTTTCTGATCTGTCCTCTTACCCGGTCTACTTCCGGCGGAACTTAACCCTCTTACTCAACTTCTATTGAGTGGGAAGAGCCTTTGTTTTAGCATTTCCATTTACGGTTCTAATGCATCACACATTCACATTCATTTCATATCATTCAGACAAGAATTCCAGTAATCCCATATTCGAATATCAACATCTTATATTCGAATATTATGTGACAAATTTGATATATCCAAATATCTATTCGAACATGACCCACCACGTTCAAACACATATTTGAATATACTAACCTTTGGACTTATCTTTTCTAAAACAGTTTCAAATCCGTCAAAGTCAAAGTCTCTATTTCATCACATTACCATCTGGAATCCTTTATGTCCATCGTCTTTCTGAATTCATCATCATTCACATTTCCAATCACACATTCATAACAAGCATATAGCGTATAAATAAGGGTTTCCAATATACTCTTATCTGATTACTAATACTCATTTGTTCGGATTCTATGTGACAACCGTGTTATATTCATATATCTATTTGAACATGGCATTCCATATTCAAATACATATTTGAATATGCTAATACTGGGACTCAAACCTTTCCAAAACAATTTGAAATCATTTCAATATCAGATTCCCAGTTAATGTCACATTTAATTCTGGAAAACCTTATTTATACCTTTAACATGTTTCACAATCATACATGCATCATTTATCAGCATAAATCATATCAAAATCATACAATATCAACCATATCTTGCATATGTCCAACATAGTTTTCACAATTCAAGCATATCATGCATATTTTAAACATCAACTGCATTATTTATCAAAGCTAAACAAAACATGATAATTTGTTTTCCCGAATAACATGTTCCTAAATTCCAAGTATTTAAGGATTTGGGATTTTTAGGGTTACCTAGAACTCCCTGAATCCTTTATCCTTCGCTTCCAAGCCCAATCTCCTATTTTGATTCCTTTGCTGTAGATGCCTTGGAATCTGGATCAAATAGTTTGGGAACCTAAGTCTTTTGAAATGGAAGCCTTAGGGTTGGAGAGTTGTGACGTAGTTGGTTTAGGAACAGAGGTTTTTGGTGTGAGAAGTGAGGAAATTTGAAGAACAGTCCCTTTTGAACCAAGGCACCCCTATTTATAGATTTTGGGCACCATATTGAATACCATATTCGAATATGGGGTTCCTGTTTTCAATTCCCCACCTGTATATTCGAATATAAGCTTTCATATTCGAATAATATTCGAATATAGGCTTGCATATTCGAATACTATATTCGAATATGGTGTTCCTATTTTCAATTCTTCGCTTTCATATTCGAATACCATATTCGAATACTATATTCGAATACCACATTGGTTTCTCTTAAGACTTTTCGACAATTTTCTTAGCTTTCCAATGCCTTTGGTTTCACTTAATTTGGAGGTCTACAACTCTAGTTATGACCAAATTATTGAGACAGGGTCTATATGAAAGTATCTAACCCTTCTTCTTTTTCTTTGTAAATTTTAACCAATCTCTTAAGTCCTAAGTCTCTTTTATGGATTTTTGGGATGTTACACTAAGCGGTGCTTCGTGTAACCGAACAATTTCTTGGATGTACACCTTTGCATACCTCTCTACACTATAGTTGGATCTGACAGATAAAAAGTGAGCAGACTTCCTTAATCGGTCTATTATCACCCATATGGAATCATATCCGACTGGGGTCCTTGGCAACCTAACTATGAAGTCCATTGCAACTGATTCCCACTTCCACTCTGGAATCTCCAAAGGTTGAAATGGTCCAGGTAGCTTTTGATGCTCCACCTTCACCTTTTGATAAGTTAAGCATCGAGTCACAAAACTAGCAATGTCATGCTTCATTTCCGCCCACCAAAAGGATCTCTTCATGTCCTGATACATCTTGGTAGCACCTGGATGAACAAAATACTAGCTGTTGTGACTCTCCTTAAGTATCAAATCCTTGATCTTGTCACTATTAGGAACACATACCCTGTCTCTGAACAAGATCTTCCCATCACCATAATTGAGAATTTCGGTTGCTCTTTAATCTCTTGTAATTCGGGATCATGCCTCTATGCTTCCCGAATTTGGTCTCAAAGCAGATTTCTCACATCTACCTTGCTCACTGACAAATTGGCATCACAACAAACTACATTCAGCCTCAAGTCTCTAAATCTCTCTAAAATCTCCAATTCATGCACCATCATGGTAGACACATGCAAAGATTTTCGGCTTAAGGCATCAACTAAAACATTTGCCTTTCCCGGGTAGTATTTCAATTAGAAATCATAGTCCTTTAGAAACTCCATCCATCGGTGTTGTCTCATGTTCAGTTCAGTTCTTTTTGATCGAATAAATATTTCAAGCTTTTATGGTCACTGAACACTTCAAAAGTGACACCATACAAATAGTGCCTCCACACTTTTAGTGAAAATACCACAGCAGCTAGCTCCAAGTCATGTGTAGGGTAATTGCCCTCGTGTGGCCTGAGTTGCCTAGAAGCATAAGCTACCACTTGTCCCCCTTGCATAAGGACACAATCCCAACCTTGCTTCGACTCGTCACAGTAAACTTTGAAATTCTTGGAGGGGTTCGGTATGACCAGCACCGGAGCTGTTGTCGATTTCTCCTTTAGCATTTGAAAACTTGCTTCACACTTGGAATCCCATTCGAAAGGAACTCCCTTCGGAGTTAATTTACTCAACGGAATGGCTATCTGTGAAAACCCCTTAATGAACCGTTAGTAGTATCCAACCAACTCGAGAAAACTTCGGATTTCGGTAACATTAGTTGGCCTTTCCCATTTCAGTACTGCTTTAACCCTGCTGAGGTCAACGGCCATGCCGTCTTTTTTCACCACTTGGCCAAGGAATTGAACTTCGTCCAACCAAAACTCACACTTCTCAAGCTTTGCATACAACTATTTCTCCTTGAGAATTTCCATCACAATCTTTAGATGTTCCTTGTGTTCCTCCAGTGTCTTAGAGTAAACTAAGATATCATCAATAAAAACCACCACAAACTTGTCCAAATAGGAATGGAAAATCCGGTTCATGTAGTCCATGAAAACTGCAGGAGCATTAGTTAACCCGAATGGCACCACTAAATATTCATAATGACCATAATGAGTCCTGAAAGCGGTCTTAGGAACATCCTCCGGCTTAAATCGAATCTGATGATACCCCGAGCGCACATTGATCTTAGAGAACACCTTAGCTCCTCCTAACCGGTCCAACAAATCATCAATTCGAGGAAGAGGGTATTTGTTCTTTACCGTAAGCTTATTCAACTGTCGGTAGTCAACACACAACCATAACTTTCCATCTTTCTTCTTGACTAGAAGCACTGGGCCCCCCCATGGCAAGGCACTTGGGCGTATGAACTACTTTTGTAACAGATCTTCAACTTGCATCTTGACTTCTGCTAACTCTGCAGGGGCCATTCTGTAAGGAGCTCTAGATACCGGTCCGACCCCCAGAATTAATTCATGGAAAATTCAATTTCTCGCTCAGGCAGCAAGGAATCAATGTCATTGGGAAATACCTCAGGATAATCCCGGACAATAGGTATAAAGTTAATATTATGGACCATCTTAGAAACTTCTAGACACAACATTATAAACCTAGGCCCATCATCAAATTTAGCTAAATTGTCTTCGTCAGAAGTGGGATGGTGAGAGTAGTATACCTCATATCCACGCTCCAGCACATGAATAGTCTTGTTGGCGCAATCAATAAGGACCTTATGAGCGTGCAACCAATCCATACCCAAAAGAATTTCCAACCCTTTCACTGGAAGACAATACAATTCGAGAAAGAAAATGTTATCTTGATAATTTAAGTACACCGGTGAGCACATAGATTGGGTAGTAAGCTTCCCCTCAGAAGGTGTAGAGACCATCAGTTCATAATTAAGTCCCCTAATAAGCAATTGTATCCGTTGAGCACACTCTAACAAAATAAATGAATGTGTAGCACCCGAATCAAAAAGGATGTCCACTGGTTGATTGTGAATAAGTCCCATACCTTGCACAAAATTTTCAGATTGGTCAGCTTCCATTGCATCAAGAGTGTAGACTCTACCCCTCATCGAGGCCCTTGCTTGTCCATCTTTACGCTTTTACTTGTCCGAGCATCGCCAAGCTATATGTCTAGGCTTCTGGCAATCGAAACAAACTCCTTTTCCTTTTAGACACTCCCCACTATGAAATCCTCCGCAATTTTTGCACTTTGAGTCGGTACAGTCAGAGTAGGTGGCCGTCTGTTTCCCTTCTTGTCTTCACCCTTTCTTCTTGAGCTTTCCGAGCCTTCTTCGATCCTCTTTCTCTTCCAAACAGCTTGTTTCTCCGCTAACACTACTGCCAATGAGTGTTCAGTGAGTTGGCATGCTTCAATTAGCTGCTCGTAATCCCAGATTCTATGAGCGGTAATCATATTTCTCAATCTCCAGACGTAACCCCTGCTTGAACCTCTTACATTTCCACACATCATCAGCTTGGTTCAAAAGGTTGTTGGAGAAGCGAGCTAGATTCTCAAACTTCGCCACATACTCGGATATGGACATATTCCCTTGTTGTAAAGAGAGGAACTCAACCTCCTTTTGATCTCGGAGAGTGCTGGAAAAGTATTTATCCATGAAGAGATTCTTGAATTGTGCCCATGTCAATTGTCTTTGGTTGGCCTCCATATTTTCTCGGTATCCAAGCCACACTGAGCTGCTTCCCCATCAAACTTGTAAGCCGCTAGAGTAACCTTTTCCGCATCCGTTCATTGCATCACTGTAAATCTCTCCTCCATTCGGCTTAGCCATGCCTCTGCCGCTATGGGACCTTGATCCCCCGTAAAGCTGGGAGGATCATGCACTCAGAAATTTCGATACGGTTCTTCCCTACCTTGATTCTAGAGTAGTTGGTTCAATGCTTGGGCTATTTGTCTCCAAGAATCAGCAGGTCCGCCTGTCATTCTCCTGTATACATAACACCCACATCGAGTTGATCAGGCTCAACATAAGAGTATCGTACACAAAAACACTAACAGTCAAGACTGGACTTATCTCTGAACTCTATCTAATTTCATCTAAGTATCACAGTCCGAAGAATCAAACTGCTTTGATACTAAATTGTAACACCTAATGGAAATTAAAGCTAAGTTTTTTTTTAAACATATGATAAGTAATAGCTATCAAGTAACTCTCATACATGACTACATACACTACTTAGTCTTATAGAGGGGCTATCATATGCCTTATCAAAATACATAAGTTCATAGGGGAAGATAATGAGTTTAAATATCTACAACACGCCAGAGAAATATGTCCAATAATGGTAGCCAACAAGCGTTCTACAGGGGAAGGTTGGCTACCCCAAAATACATATCAAACATAAAAATACTAAACATCTCATATGCTAAGTCTTCAGGCGCTGAAATCTTCATCCTCTGAGTCTCCTGCAATATGGTAACCGTCAGTTATATGCAAACATATAACTGAGTAAGTCCCGACATTTTTAAAATACTTTTATACCATATTACAGCCAGTCTAACTGGAAAACACCCCATTTAATTCCTATCATACAAATCAATCCAAAGCAACATACAAAAACACAATGCATGAAATGACAAGATATAGATGTAGGCATGTCATGATCTTTCAATTATCATTCTTGTCTCTTTCTTTTCTTTAGTCTTTTACGAAAGTCGCGTGCACTAGACTTCACCATAGGCGCATGGCAGCAACACGCATTTGAGCTCAATCATGGGATCACAACAAGCGTGCCTACAGTGATCAAATGTCGGGCTATCTTGACCCTGTTCATTGGGAATAGCTCAAGACTTCCTTACCCGTTCATCTACCCATTCACAGGGCAACCCTACTAGTTCAGGCCATCTTACCCCGTTCAATGGGAGGCCCTACATTCTCAATCTTTTTATGCTTGTCCGCTTACCCAGTGAGTTACCGATGGAACTCAACCCACTTACTCAACATTCGTTGAAGGGGGGAAATCTTGTCTTATCATTTAATTTCGTTTCAAAAGTTTTCATACATTTTCATTCAACATTCAGTCATACAATTTCATGATCTCTTTTATGGTTTTTCAAGACATTATAACCTATTTTGATCATTATTACCCTACAAAATTGACACCGAAAGTTCAGCTAAAAATTCGCTGCAGCAAAAATTTTCGCTGCCCCGAATTCAGCACATAACCATTTTTTTCTCGGCAACGCATCCTGTTGGTATTTTGGCCATAACTTGAGTTGTAGACCTCAAAATTGAGTGAAACCAAAATCATTTGAAAGCTAAGAGGATTATATACAACTCTTATGAAGACCAAATAACCAAGTCCAAAAATTTATTTGTCAAAAACAGTCATCTTTAACAGGGATATACACTTAAAAGAACAGACATTTCAATACAAACCCTGTCTCTATAATTTGGTCATAACTAGAGTTGTAGACCTCCAAATGGAGTGAAACCAAAATAATTTAAAGGCTAAGAGGATTATCTACAACTCTTGTGAAACCAAAATTGAAAAATCTTATGAAACATTATTCGAAATTCACACCCAAGTTACTGCAGAAAACTCACATTTTCATCCAAATTTCACCCTCTTTTCCAACAAACTCACATGGCTCAAATTCAGGACCAAGCACACAAAATTTTAACATCAAGCAAGGTTCCAAATCAACAATTTCATCAAAGTAATTCTCAATTCAACTAAAACACATATCCACACCAAGATTCAACAATAACACATATTCACAACCAAACTATTGAGTCAAGGGCATTGTATCCATTCACATATGGTTAAATGCCCTTCAAGGTTCAGATTCATAATTCAAGCATCAAATATTCATTCAACTTGTTCAATTCCAAGAACATCAACTTATCATACAAAATCACAACATTCATTCATCTAGACCTACATCAATTTCATATCCTAGCTATAAGAGTCAACTAGAGTTCTACATTTTTACACATGCAGTTCCATTCCCTTATTCTCCTAACAGTTCTAAGTTCAATCACCAAGGTTGGGGTTCAATGGAGTTACCTTAAACCTTCAAGTTCCTAAGCACTTCTTGCTTCAAGTACTTTTCCCCAAACTCTTCAATCCTCCCACTTAGGCTTGATGATCCTTTATTGTTCACAAATGTGAGTCATTCACACCCATTAGGATCCATTTAAGAAATTGCATGTGGAATATGAAGATTAAAACCCATTTTTCCCAAAAGTGGAGCTTAACCAAGAGGGTGAAAGAGAAGGGATGCATGACTTACCTAAAGATTCCAATAGCTTCTCCAAGCTTCAATGAAAAAGATTGGTGAAGAGACTCTCTTGATTTGGGAGCTTGAAGACCAACCCTATGAGACCTTGAGAAGAGATGGAAGAAAATGAGAAATGGAGTTGAGTGAGAGAGAGAGTGAGGGCGAGAATGAGAGGGAAGGGGGGAAATGGGGGATTTGTTTAATTTTGCTATCTTTCTAAGTTTTGCTAGATGGTCCTCTCTTAATAATTTTTAAAATTTGCTCCTTAGTCCTTCTCTCTTTTCTCTTCGAAGAGTTTCTACAAGTCCTTAAATTCCCAATTTCTTCTAAAGAACCACTAATTCCTACTTGGGAATTTATGAGATGTTATAGAGTCAGTATCGAAAAATCTGATTGAGAAATGTCGAAGCTGATGCCACCAGAAATATTTTGTAGGCTATTAGTCCATAATCTACCAAAGTAATCAAATTTAAAAATATTGAGATTTCATAAACAAAAAAAGTTAAATAGGAGGTTTTGTTTACTTGTCAATAGAAAAAGTTAAAGAAAAACCAATTTAGAATAACTTTTCTTAAAGGATTATCATTATAAAATAGAAATAGATTTAAACAATATGTTAAATAATTGGAAAACAATGTTATTTTTTTAGCTAAATTGAGACTTTTTTTAAGACAAAAGTAAAAAAAATAAAATGTTTTTTTAATGGAAATTAGGGAATTTTTTTAAAATTTTAAAAAATGGGCCACTAAAAAAAGATTGTTTCTCTATTAGGAATGAACTAGGTATCTAAAACTAAATTAAAGAAAGACACGGGTAATCAGGAGCCTTTTCGGCCCAGAATGAAAAAGTTTATTAGCTGAACGAGGCAGCAATTATAGGGCCGGGTAGCCGGTTTGAACACATATAACTTCTTACTCATTGCTCAGTTGTTGTGACTGTGAGTGTCTACAAGCAAGAGAATATGTTGAAACAATACACAGCTAAGCATTGAGTATCAGAAATTCTGATTGATCAATGTAGGAGTTGATGCCGCCAGAAATGGTGGTGGAAATCCTTTGTAGGCTATTAGTCCATAATCTACACAAGACTATTAATAAATAGAAGGTTTTGTTTACTTGTAAATAGAAAAAGTTAAAGAGAAACCAATTTAGAATAACTTTTCTAAAAAGATTATCATTATAAAATAGAAATAGATTTAAACAATATGTTAAAAAATAGGAAATTAATGTTATTTTTTTAATTTAGTTGAGACATTTTTTTAATACAAAATTAAAAAATTGATTTTTTAATGGAAATTAGGGATTTTTTGGAAGTTTTAAAAAATGGACCACTGAAAAAAGGTTGTTACTCGCATAGGACTGAATTGTATATGTAAAACTAAAATAAAGAAAGACACGGGTAATCGGGAGCATTTTCGGCCCAAAATGAAAAAGTTTGCAATCCAAACGAGACAGCTCGTATAGGGCTGGGTAGCCAGCTTCGACACAAGTAACTTCTTGCCCATTGCTTAGTTGCCGTGACTGTGAGTGTCTGCAGGGTAGAGAATATCTAGAAACAATACACAGCTAAGCAATGAGTACCGGAAAATATGATTGATGAATGTTGGAGTTGGTGTTCCCAGAAATTGTGGTGAATATCCTTTGTAGGCTATTAGTCCAAAATCAACACAAGACTATTAATCAATGTTATAAAAATTAGAATTAATAAACAAAAAAAGTTAAATAAGAGGTTTTGTTAACTTGTCAATAGAAAAAGTTAAAGAAAAACCAATTTAGAATAACTTTTCTAAAAAGATTATCATTATAAAATAGAAATAGATTTAAACAATATGTTAACTAATGGGAAAATAATGTTAATTTTTTAGCTCAATTGAGTCATTTTTTTATGACAAAAGTAAATAAAATAAAATGTTTTTTTAATGAAAATTAGGGAATTTTTTGAAAATTTTAAAAAATGGGCCAATACAAAAAGGCTGGTATTCTCATAGGACTAAATTAGGTATCTAAAACTAAAATAAAGAAAGACACGGGTAATCGGGAGCCTTTTCGGCCCAGAATGAAAAAGTTTGCTATCTTAACAAGCTCGCTCATATAGGGCCGGGTAGCCGGTTTGGACACATATAACTTCTTGCTCATTGCTCAGCTGCTGTGACTGTGAGTGTCTGCAGTGCAGAGAATACCTAAAAACAATACATAGTTAAGCAGTGAGTATCAGAAAATATGATTGATAAATGTTGGAGTTGATGCCGCCATAAATGGTGGTGGAATTCTTTTGTAGGCTATTAATCAAAGTTAAAAAAAATTAGAATTAATAAATAGAAAAAGTTAAATAGGAGGTTTTGTTTACTTTTCAATAGAAAAAAGTTAAAGAAAAACCAATTTAGAATAACTTTTCTAAAAAGATTATTGTAATATCCCAAAAATCCCTAAGTAATGTTCAATTTAAATAGACTTAGCATTTGAGGGATTTAGTTGCAAAATTACAAAGAAAAGAAAAAAGGATCAGTTGCAATTAGAGAGGTTAGAGGAGGGACCAACAAGGACTTATATATTCGAATATGGATGTGTGATATTCGAATATGGCTTTTTGATATTCGAATATGGATGAGTGATATTCGAATATGGCTTTTTGATACTCGAATAAGGATATGTGATATTCGAGCATGAATATCTGATATTCTAATATGGATGGCTTATATTCGAATATGGATCTCCTGAACTATAAAAACAGGGACCCCAACTCAAATCTTCACCATTGTTCCTCTCTCACTCTCCACCCTCTCATCTTCTTCTCTTCAATAATCCCTCACCAAACCTCCGTCACAAATCAACAATACTCCACAACTCTTTCATCTTAGATTGTCTTCTTATAGTTTATTCTTGGCCAAAGCTACAAGGGGTGAGACTCATGCGTAAGGGAAACAAGTGCTAAAGAAGGGAATTTGGAGACCGAGATTAGGAGATTGAAGAAGAAAGGGATTCTGGAAACTTAGAGGTAACCCTGAAAACCCCAAATCAAGGATGCTATGGAATGTTAGAAACATGTGGCTAGGAACTAAGAACAATATGTTATAGATTGTTTGATTTAGGGTCATGTATATGTTTGTATTCTGCATGTTGTGTATTGAACTAAGAATGATGTTTGTTCTGATTTAATGTGTAAATATATGATGCATGATTAGGAATTGATTTGAAAATGTGAATGATGATAGAATCATAGATTTGTATGTGTTAAAAAGAACAAGAGATTCCAGATGTAATGTGATGAATTCGACAACTTGTACACTGGGTGGATTCCATACTGTTTTAGGAAAAGAAAGCGCAGAGTTAGTATATTCGAATATGTATTCGAATATGGAAGGCCATATTCGAATAGATATTCGAATATAACATTTCTGTCCCATGCAATTCGAATATGGACTTTTGGTAATCGAATATATAGTACCTATATTCGAATATGGGCTTTGTATATTCAAATATGAGGTTACTTGAACTCTTGCATGAAGGTCTATGATACGAATATGAATGTTGATGCATGAGAACATGTAATATGGAATCAAACAAAATGAAAAAGTGGAAAATGCTTTCCCCCGTCAACATTGGTTGAATAAGAGGGTTGAGTTCCGCCGGAAGTAGACCGAATAAGTGGACAAAGCATGAAATGATGAAAAATGTAGGGTTATCCTGAAAGGGGCAGATAACCTGAAGTGCTAGGTTATCCTGAGAACAAAGTAGATAACCTAGTACAAAAGGGTTATCCCGAAAAGGGTAGATAATCCCTGGGCTAGTCCTAGAGGGGTTGATAGCTCGGCAGTAGGACCCTGGGAGGACGCTTGACAGTGGCCATGATGATGAGCTCAATTGTGCATTCACTATCATGCACCTATGGTGGATTCCCTTTGCACAGGGTTTCCCGTTAAAAGAGGAAAGAAATGGAATGGAGAATAAAGTAATTCATGGCATGCATACATACTTAAATTGACTTCTCATACATATTGTGTGTGTTTGTTTAGAATCTGATTTGGGGAAGTTTTCCAGTTAGACTCGCTGTGATATAGTATATATATTATTTTCAATACCGACGGTTACTCAATTATATGTTGTACATATAACTGACGGTTACAATATTGCAGGTGATATCGACTCGGAGGGTGTTAGTGCCTAAGAAGACGTTAGCAGCTGTATTGTGATATATTTAGGTAGTCATTTATTTTGTTGTATGACTACTCTAGTCCGACTGGTATTCTCTTTGGGCTATAAGATAAACGAAAACACTATTATGTATATATATGTATATATTTATATGTATATATATATATATATATATGTATATATATATACACATAGTTTTTGACTTCCGCTATGTCTTATAAAAAAAAAAACAAAAACTGATCCTAAAATCTAGGTGTTACAATTTATTATCAGAGTCGTTTGGTCCTATGCGGACTTTGGTATCTAAATATCTAACTTAAATAAGTGTCTAGAGAGATAAGTCTTATCTTGACTTGAGATGTTGGCTGTATACGATTCATTATATTGAGCCTGATTAACTCAGTGTGGTGCGTTGTACACAGGAAGGCATGGCAGGAAGACAACCTGGCAAACCTCGTTCTAACCCCAATGCGACACCAACTCCGACTGATTCCCTTTGATATAGCAGATGGCATAGGCCATGACCCAATAAATGGAGGCACAAGGTCGGGAAGATCGTTATCAAAGTTTTGGTAGACATGACCCACCCACTTTCTCTGGTGGAAGGGATCCCATGGTAGCTGAGGAATGGCTCGATCAGCTAGAAGTGATTTTTCGGGTAATTAGATCCTTCGACCAAGAAAAGGTGGACTTGGCCACTTATAGACTTAAAGGAGAAGCGTCACAGTGGTGGGAGAGACATCGAGAACACATGGAGGCAACATGAGGCCACATAACTTGGGAAGAATTTAATACTATTTTTCTCAACAAATATTTTCCCTTCAATGTGAAAGACCAGAAGAAGATAGAATTTCTCACACTATAACAAGGTGATATGACAGTGGATGAATATGTTGCCAAATTTGAAAGCTTAGCTCGATTTTCAAACAATCTCCAGAAACAACCTGATGAAGAATGGAAATCCAAAAGGTTCGAACAAAGACTTAGACCTGAGGTCAGAAACTTGGTGATCACTTAGTGGATCCAGGAGTACCAAACCTTCACTCAAACCTGTCAACTTGTTGAATAGTCTTTGGCTGCGATGGCGCCTAGCAAACAACTTTTGTGGAAGCGCAAAAGGGATGAAGGAAGCTCCAAAGGAGGAAAAGGCAAGGAAGATGATTACAAAGGCAAGGGAACTATTCAGAAATGCAAGACATGCGGGAAATTGCATAGAGTAGAATGCTACAAGAACCAAAGAACTTGTTTCATATGCTAGAAGCCGGGACACCTCAGCTGGCAATGCTCAGACAAGGATCAAAAACCAGCAGAAGATAACAAGAAGAAAAATCTTGTGAGAGGTCAGGTATATACACTGAATGCTGAAGAGTTTGACCACTCCAAAGATCTTATCCAAGGTATGGGACGAATAAAATCAATCCTATTAACATTTTGTTTGACTCGGGTGCAACTCACTCGTTCATATCAGTAGAATGTGCAGGACGAGTTTATTTTCCTATATCCAAGCTATCCTATGAATTGTTAGTGTCTACTCCCTCTAAAGAGATATGTACAACTACTATGTTTTCCCCTGTATTCTTAGATTTCCAAGGCAAAACTTTCTGCTTAGATCTGTACTGCTTGCCGATGAAGGGGCTAGATGTGATCTTAGGCATGGATTGGCTCAAAAGCTCACAAGGTCAAAATTGATTGTGCCACCAAGACTGTGCATATTCTAGACCGAGGCTTAGAGATATAATGTACGCATCATCCTACTTTTGATCTCCATAATCTGTCTATGTATGATGATGGCCCAAGGTATTTGGTTGTCAACGTGAGTGATGTTAAGTACCCGGTGGATGTTAATTCTCTTCCCGTGGTCTGACACTTTCCGGAGGTATTTCCTAACGACATTGAATCCCTGCAACCAGAAAGAGAGGTAGAGTTTTAAATTGAGTTAATTTCGGGGGCTGGACCTGTTTCAAATATGGATGAGTGATATTCGAATATGGCTTTTTGATATTCGAATATGGATATGTGATATTCAAATATGAATGTCTGATCTTCGAATATCAAGGTGTGGTATTTGCATATAAATGTTTCATATTCGAATATGGATGGCTCATATTCGAATACGGATCTCATGAACAATAAAAACAGGGACCCCACCTCCAATCTTCACCATTGATCCTCACTCACTCTCCACCTTCTCATCTTCTTCTCTTCAAGAATCCTTCACCAAACCTCCGTCACAAATCAACAATACTCCACAACTCTTCCATCTTAGATTTTCTTCTTATAGTTTCTTCTTGACCACATCTCCAAGGGGTGAGAATCATGCACAAGGGCAACAAGTGCTAAAGAAGGGAATTTAGAGACCGAGATTGGGAGCTTGATGCAGAAAGGGATTCTGGAAACTTAGAGGTAACCCATAAAACCCCAAATCAAGGATGCTATGGAATGTTAGAAACATGTGGCTAGGAACTAAGAACAATATGTTGTAGATTGTTTGATTTAGGGCCATGTATATGTTTATAATCTGCATGTTGTGTCTTGAACTAAGAATGATGTTTGTTCTGATTGAATGTGTAAATATATGATGCGTGATTAGGAATTGATTTGAAAATGTGAATGATAATAGAATCATAGATTTGTATGTGTTAAAAAGAACAAGAGATTCCAGATGTAATGTGATGAATTTTGGAACTTGGACACTAGGTGGATTCCAAACTGTTTTAGAAAAGCAAGCCCAGAGTTAGTATATTCGAATATGTATTCGAATATGGAAGGCCATATTCAAATAGATATTGGACTATAACATTTCTTCCCCATGCTATTCGAAAATGGACTTTTGGTATTTGAATATAGAGTATATGTATTCGAATATGAGCTTTGTATATTCGAATATGAGGTTACTGGAACTCTTGCATGAATGTCTATGATACGGATATGAATGTTGATGCATGAGAACATGTAATATGGAATCAAACAAAAAGGAAAAGTGGAAAATGCTTTCCCCCATAATATGGAATCAAACAAAAAGGAAAAGTGGAAAATGCTTTCCCTGTCAACATTGGTTGAGTTCCGTAGGAAGTACAACGGATCAGTGGGTAAAGAATGAAATGATGAAAAATGTAGGGTTATCCTGAAAGGTGCAGATAACCTGAAGTACTAGGTTATCCCGAGAACGGGGTAGATAACCTACTACAAAGGGGCTATTCCAAAAGGGGTAAATAGTCCCTGGGCTAGCCCTAGATGGGTTGGTAGCCCGGCAGTAGGACCGTGGGAGGACGCTTGCCAGTGGCCATGATGATTAGCTCAGTTGTGCATTCACTGTCATCCACCTATGGTGGATTCCCTGTGCACAAGGTTTCCCGTTAAAAGAGGAAAGAAATTGAATGGAGAATAAAGTAATTCATGGCATGCATACATACTTAAATTGACATCTCATACATATTGCGTGTGTTTGTTAGGAATCTGATTTGGGGAAGTATTCCACTTAGACTCGCTGTGATATTGTATATATATTATTCTAAATAACGATAGTTACTCAGTTATATGTCGTACATATAATTGCCTGAGAAGTTCTTAGCAGCTGTATTGTGATATATTTAGGTAGTCATTAATTTTATTGTATGACTACTTTAGTCGGACTGGTATTCTCTCTGGGCTTTAAGACAAACGAAAACACTTTTGTGTAAATATATGTGTGTGTATATATATAGCCTTTGACTTCCGCTATGTGTTAAAAAAGAAAAACTGATCCTAAAATCTAGGTATTACAATTATCATTAGAAATAGAAAAAGATTTAAACAATATATTAAAAAATAGGAAAATAATTTTATTTTTTCGCCAAATTGAGACTTTTTTTAAGACAAAAGTAAAAAAAATGATTTTTTAATGGAAATTAGGGAATTCTTTGACAATTTTAAAAAATGGGCCACTAAAAAAAGGCTGTTACTCGCGTAGGACAATATTTGGTATCTAAAACTAAAATAACGAAAGATAGGGTAATGGGGAGCCTTTTCGGCCCAGAATTAAAAAGTTTGCTAGCTAAACAAGCCAACTCTTATAGAGCCGGTTAACCGGTTTTGACACATATATCTTCTTGCTCATTGATTAGCTGTTATGACTGTGAGTGTCTGTAGAGCAAAGAATATCTAGAAGTAATACACAGCAAAGCAGTGAGTATCGGAAGATCTAATTGATCAATGTCGGAGTTGATGACACCAAAAATGGTGGTGGAAATCCTTTAATTTGTAGGCTATTAGTCCAAAATCTACATAACACTATTAATCAAAGTTAAAAAAATTGAGAATTCATAAACATAAAAAGTTAAATAGGAGATTTTGTTTACTTATACATAGAAAAAGTTAAAGAAAAACCAATTTAGAATAACTTTTCTTAAAAGATTATCATTATAAAATAGAAATAGATTTAAACAATATGTTAAATAATGGAAAAATAATATTATTCTTTTAGCTCAATTGATGAGACATTTTTTTAAGACAAAAGTAAAAAAGATAAAATGTTCTTTTTAATGGAAATTAGGGAATTTTTTCAAAATTTTAAAAAATGGGCCACTAATGAAAGGTTGTTACTCTCATAGGACTAAATTGGGTATCTAAAACTAAAATAAAGAAAGACACGGGTAATCGGAAGCCTTTTCGGCCCAAAATGAAAAAGTTTGCTATCATAACGAGCTAGCTCGTATAGGGCCGTGTGGCCGGTTTGGACACATATAACTTCTTGCTCATTGCTCAGCTGTTGTGACTGTGAGTGTCGTCAGAGCAGAGAATATCTAAAAATAATACATAGCTAAGCAGTGAGTATTAAAAAATTTGATTGATCAATGTCAGAGTTGATGCCGCCAGAAAAGGTGGTGAAAATCTTTTGTAGGCTATTAGTACATAGTTTACACAAGACTATTAATCAAAGTAAAAAAAAAATGAGAATTAATAAACAGAAATAGTTCAATAGGAGGTTTTGTTTACTTGTCAATAGAAAAAAGTTAAAGAAAAACAAATTTAAAATAACTTGTCTAAAAAGATTATCATTATAAAATAGAAATAGATTTAAACAATATATTAAAAAATAGGAAAAGAATTTTATTTTTAACTAAATTGAGACATTTTTTTAAGACAAAAATAAAAAAAAAATGATTTTTTAAAGGAAATTAGGGAATTGTTTGAAAATTTTAAAAAATGTGCCACTAAAAAAAGGCTGTTACTCGCATAGGGCAGAATTTGGTATCTAAAACTAAAATAAAGAAAGACAAGGGTAATCGGGAGCCTTTTTGGCCCAGAATTAAAAAGTTTACTATTTGATCGAGCTAGGTCTTATAGTGCCGGGTAGCCGGTTTTGACACATGTAACTTCTTGCTCATTGCTCAGCTGTTATGACTATGAGTGTTTGCAGAGCAAAGAATATCTTGAAGTAATACACAACTAATGAGTGAGTATTGGAAAATCTGATTGATCACTGTCGGAGTTGATCCCGCCAGAAATGGTGGTGGAAATCCTTTGTACGCTATTAGTTCATAATCTACACAAGAGTATTAAAAAGTGTTAAAAAAAATTGATTATTCAAAAACAGAAAAAGTTAAATAGGAGATTTTGTTTACTTGTCAATAGAAAAAGTTAAAGAAAAACCAATTTAGAATAAGTTTTCTTAAAAAATTATCATTATAAAATAGAAATAGATTTAAACAGTATGTAAATAATGCAAAATTAATGTTTTTTTAGCTAAATAGAGTCATTTTTTTTAGGACAAAAGTAAAAAAAAAAAAATGTTTTTCTAATAGAAATTAGGGAATTTTTTTAAAGTTTTTAAAAATTGGCTACTAAAAAAAGCCTGTTACCCTCATAGTACTGAATTGGTTATCTAAAACTAAAATAAAGAAAGACACGGGTAATCGGGAGTCTTTTCGACCCACAATGGAAAACTTTGCTATCTTAACGAGCTAACAATTATAGGGCCGGGTAGCTGGTTTGGACACTTATAACTCCATGCTCATTACTTAGCTACTGTGACGGTGAGTGTCTGCCGGGCAAAGAATATCTAGAAACAATACACAACTAAACATTGATTATCGAAAAATCTGATTGATCAATGTCGGAGTTGATGCCGCTAAAAATGGTTGTGTAAATCCTTTGTAGGCTATTAGTCCATAATCTACACAAGACTATTAAACAAAGTTAAAAAAATTGAGAATTAATTAACAGAAAAAGTTAAATAGGAGGTTTTGTTTACTAGTCAATAGAAAAAGTTAAAGAGAAACCAATTCAGAATAACTTTTCTAAAAATATTATTGTTATAAAATAGAAATAGATTTAAACAATATGTTAACAAAGGAAAATAAATTTTTTAGCTAAATTAAGACATATTTTTAAGACAAAAGTAAAAAAAAATGATTTTTTTAATGGAAATTAGGGAATTTTTTGAAAATTTTAAAAAATCGGCCACCTAAAAAAGGCTGCTACTCACATAGGACTGAATTGGGTATGTTAAACTAAAATAAAGAGAGACACAAGTAACCGGGAACCTTTTCAGCCTAGAATGAAAAAGATTGGTATGTGAACAAGACAGCTCGTATAGGGTCGGGTAGCCAGTTTGGACACATATAACTTCTTGCTTATTGCTTAGCTACGGTGGCTGTGAGTGTTTGCTGGACAGAGAATATCTAGAACCAATACACAGCTAAGAAGTGAGTATAGAAAAATCTGATTGATCAATGTCGGAGTTGATGCCGCCAAAAATTGTGGTGAAAATCCTTTGTAGGCTATTAGTCCCTAATCTACACAAGACTATTAATCAAAGTTAAAAAAATTGAGAATTAATAAACATAAGAAATTAAATAGGAGGTTTTGTTTACATGTCAATAGAAAAAGTTAAAGAAAAACGCATTTAGAATAACTTTTCTAAAAACATTATCATTATAAAATCGAAATAGATTTACAATATGTTTAAAAATGGGAAAATAATTTAATTTTTTAGCTATATTTAGAAATTTCTTAAAGACAAGTAAAAAAAAAATTAATGGAAATTAGGGAAGTTTTTGGAAATTTTAAAAAATGGGCCACCAAAAAAATGCTTTTACTCACATAGGATTCAACTGGGTATCTAAAACTAAAATAAAGAAAGACATGGGAAACCGGGAACCTTTTCGGCCCAGAATGAAAAAGTTTACTATCTGAACGAGCCAGCTCGTATAGGGCCTGGTAGCCAGTTTGGACACATATAACTTCTTGCTCATCTGCTGTGACTTTCAGCGTTCCCAGGGCAGAGAATATCTAGAACCAATACACAGCTAAGTAGTGAGTATAGAAAAATCTGATTGATCAATGTCGGAGTTGTTGCCACCATAATTTGTGGAGAAAATCCTTTGTAGGCTATTAGTCCCTCGTCTACACAAGACTATTAATCAAAGTTAAAAAAATTGAGAATTAATAAACAGAAAAAGTTAAATAGGAGGTTTTGTTTACTTGTCAACACAAAAAAATAATGAAAAACCGATTTAGAATAACTTTTCTAAAAAGATTATCATAATAAATTAGAAATAGATTAGAAGAATATGTTTAAAAATAGGAAAATAATGTTATTTTTTTAGCTATATTAAGATATTTTTTTAAGACAAAAGTTTAAAAATTTTTTAATAGGAATTAGGGAAGTTTTTGAATATTTTAAAAAATGGGCCACCAAAAAAAGGCTTTTATTCGCTTGCATTGGACAAAACTAGGTATCCAAAACTAAAATAAAGAAAGACACGGGTAATCGGGAACCTTTTCGGCCCAGAATGAAAATGTTTGCTATCTGAACGATCTAGCTCGTATAGTGCCTGGTAGCCGGTTTGGACACATACAACTTCTTGCTTATTGCTCAGTTGATGTGACTATGACTGTTTGCAGGGCAGGGAATATCTAGAATCAATACACAGCTGATGTGACTATGAGTGAGTATCGAAAAAACTGATTGATCAATGATGAAGTTGATGCTGCCAAAAATTGTGGTGAAAATCCTTTGTAGGCTATTAGTCCATAATCTAAACAGGACTATTAATCAGAGTTAACAAAATTGAGAATTAATAAACATAAAAAGTTAAATAGGTGGTTTTCTTTACTTGTCAACCGAAAAAGTTAATGAAAAATCAATTTAGAATAACTTTTCTAAAAAGATTATCATTATAAAATCGAAATAGATTTAAACAATATGTTTAAAAATGGGAAAATAATGTTATTTTTTAGCTATATTCGGACATTTTTTAAAGAAAAAAGTAAAAAAGAAATTTTCATGGAAATTATGGAAGTTTTTGAAAAATTTTAAAAATGGGCCACCAAAAAGAAGTTGTTACTCGCATAGCAGTGAACTAGGTACCTAAAACTAAAATAAAAAAACGCACCTGTAATTAGGAACCATTTCAACCCAGAATGAAAAAGTTTACTATCTGAACGAGCCAGCTCGTATAGGGCCTGGCAGCCATTTTGGACACATATAATCTCAGCTGCTGTGACTGTGAGTGTTTGATGGTAGAGAATATCTAGAACCAATACATAGCTAAGCAGTAAGTATAGAAAAATCTTATTGATCAATGTCGGTGTTGATGTTGCCAGAAATTGTGGTGAAAATCCTTTGTAGGCTATTAGTCCCTAATCTACACAAGACTATTAATCAAAGTTAAAAAAATTGAGAATTAACAAACAGAAAAAGTTAAATAGGAGGTTTTGTTTACTTGTCAATAGGAAAAGTTAAAGAAAAACCAATTTAGAATAACTTTTCTAAAAACATTATCATTATAAAATCGAAATAGATTTAAACAATATGTTTAACAATGGGAAAATAACGTTATTTTTTTTAGCTATATTTAGACGTTTTTTAAAGACAAAATTAAAAAAATAATTTAATTGAAATTAGGGAAGTTTTTGAAAATTTTAAAAAATGGGCCACCAAAAAAAGGCTTTTACTCACATAGGACTGAACTGGGAGCTAAAACTAAAATAAAGAAAGACACTGGTAATTGGGAAATTTTTCGGCCCAGAATGAAAAAGTTTGCTATCTTATCGAGCCAGCTCTTATAGTGCCTGGTAGCCGATTTGGACACATATAACTTCTTGCACATTGCTTAGCTGATTTGACCGTGAGTGTTTGCAGGGCAGAGAATATCTAGAACCGATACACAACTAAGCAGTGAGTATGGAAAAATCGGGTTGATCAATGTAGTTGTTGATGCCGCCAGAAATTGTGGTGAAAATCTGTTGTAGGCTATAAGTCCATAATCTACACAAGGGAATTAATCAAAGCTGAAAAACTTGAGAATTAACAAACACATCGAAAAAGCAAAATAAGAGGTTTGGTTTACTTGTCAATAGAAAAAGTTAACGAGAAACCAATTTAGAATAACTTTTCTAAAGAGATTATAATTATAAAAAATAAACAATATGTTAAAAAATAGGAAAATAATATTATTTTTTTAGAAAAATTCAAACATTTCTTTTTGATAAAAGTAAAAAAAAATGATTTTTTTAATAGAAATTAGGGGAATTTTTTTAAAATTTAAAAAAATGGGCCACCAAAAAAAGGTTGTTACTCGCCTAACACTGAATTGGGTATCTAAAACTAAAATAAAGAAAGACACGGGTAATCGGGAACCTTTTTGGCACAAAATGAAAAAGTTTGCTACCAAAACGAGTCAGCTCGTATAGGGCCGGGTAGCCGGTTTGGACACATATAACTTCTTGCTCATTGCTCAGCTAATGTGACTAAGAGTGTTTGCAGGGCAGGGAATATCTAGAACCAATACACGGCTAAGCAGTGAGTATCGAAATATCTGATTGATCAATGACGGAGTTGATGCTGCCAGAAATTGTGGTGAAAATCCTGTGTAGGCTATTAGTCCATAATCTACACAGGACTATTATTTAAAGTTAACAAAATTGAGAATTAATAAACATAAAAAGTTAAATAGGTGGTTTTCTTTACTTATCAAGAGAAAAAGTTAATGAAAAACCAATTTAGAATAACTTTTCTAAAAAGATTATCATTATAAAGTCGAAATAGATTTAAACAATATGTTTAAAAATGGGAAAATAATGTTATTTTTTATCTATATTGAGACATTTTTTAAAGAAAAAAGTAAAAAAAAAAAAAATTCATGGAAATTATTGAAGTTTTTGAAAATTTTTAAAAATAGGCCACCAAAAAGAAGTTGTTACTCGCATAGGAGTGAACTAGGTACCTAAAACTAAAATAAAAAAAGGCACCTGTAATTAGGAACCATTTCAACCCAGAATGAAAAAGTTTACTATCTGAACGAGCCAGCTCGTATAGGGCTTGGTAGCCGGTATGGACACATATAACTTCTTGCTCATTGCTCAGCTGCTGTGACTTGAGTGTTTGATAGGCAGAGAATATCTAGAACCAATACACAGTAAGCAGTAAGTATAGAAAAATCTTATTGATCAATGTCGGTGTTGATGTTGCCAGAAATTGTGGTGAAAATCCTTTGTAGGCTATTAGTCCCTAATCTACACAAGACTATTAATCAAGGTTAAAAAAATTGAGAATTAATAAACAGAAAAAGTTAAATAGGAGGTTTTGTTTACTTGTCAATAGAAAAAGTTAAAGAAAAACCAATTTAGAATAACTTTTCTAAAAACATTATCATTATAAAATCGAAATAGATTTAAACAATATGTTTAAAAATTTGAAAATAACGTTATTTTTTAGCTATATTTAGACGGATTTTTAAAGACACAAGTAAAAAAATAATTTAATGGAAATTAGGGAAGTTTTTGAAAATTTTAAAAAATGGGCCACCAAAAAAAGGCTTTTACTCGCATAGGACTGAACTGGGTATCTAAAACTAAAATAAAGAAAGACACTGGTAATTGGGAACCTTTCCGGCCCACAATGAAAAAGTTTGCTATCTCACCGAGCCAGCTCTTATAGTGCCTGGTAGCCGGTTTGGACACATATAACTTCTTGCACATTGCTTAGCTGATTTGACTGTGAGTGTTTGCAGGCAGAGAATATCTAGAACCAATACACAACTAAGCACTGTGTATGGAAAAATTTGGTTGATCAATGTAGGTGTTGATGCCGCCAGAAATTGTTGTGAAAATCCGTTGTAGGCTATTAGTCAATAATCTACACAAGGGAATTAATCAAAGCTGAAAAAATTGAGAATTAACAAACACATCGAAAAAGCTAAATAAGAGGTTTGGTTTACTTGTCAATAGAAAAAGTTAACGAGAAACCAATTTAGAATAACTTTTTTAAAGAGATTATAATTATAAAATATAAACAATATGTTAAAAAATAGGAAAATAATGTTATTTTTTTAGCAAAATTGAAACATTTTTTTAATAGAAATTAGGGAATTTGTTTAAAATTTTAAAAAATGGGCCACCCAAAATAGGTTGTTACTCGCCTAACATTGAATTGGGTATCTAAAACTAAAATAAAGAAAGACACGGGTAATCGGGAACCTTTTCGGCACAAAATGAAAAAGTTTGCTATCTAAATGAGCTAGCTCGTATAGGGCTGGAGGGCTGTCTTGGTCACATATAACTTCTTGCTCATTGCTTAGGTGCTGTATGTAACTGTGAATGTTTGTAGGGCAGAGAATATCTAGGACCAATACACCAGTAAGTATCGGACAATCTGATTGATCAATGTCGGAGTTGATGCAGCAAGAAATTGTGGTGAAAATCCTTTGTACGCTATTAGTCCATGATCTACACAAGGCAATTAATCAAAGTTAAAAAAATTGAGAATTAATAAACCGAAAAAGTTAAATAGGAGGTTTTGTTTACTTGTCAATAGAAAAAGTTAAAGTAAAACAAATTTAGAATAACTTTTCCAAAAAGATTGTCATTATAAAATAAAAATAGTTTTAAATAATCTGTTAAAAAACAGGAAAATAATGTTATGTTTTTAGCTAAATTGAGACATTTTTTTAAGATCAAAATAATTAAAATAAAATGATTTATTTTATGGAAATTAGGGTATTTTTTGAAAATTTTAAAAAATGGGCCACTAAAAAAATGTTGTTACTCTCATAAGACGGAATTGGGTATCTAAAATTAAAATAAAGAAAGACACGAGTAATCGGGAGTCATTTCGGCCCAGAATGAAAAAGTTTGCTATCTGAATGAACCAGCTCGTATAGAGCCGCGTAGCCGGTTTGGACACATATAACCTCTTGCTCATTGTTTAGCTGTTGTGACTGTGAGTGTCTGCAAGGCAGAGAATATATAGAAACAATACACAAGACTGTGAGTCCCTAAGCATTGATTATCGGAAAATATTTATCATTGTCGGAGTTGATGCCGCCAGAAATGGTGCTGTAAATCCTTTGTAGGCTATTAGTCCATAATCTACACAAGACTATTAAACAAAGTTAAAAAATTTGAGAATTAATTAACAGAAAAAAGTTAAATAGGAGGTTTTGTTTACTTGTCAATAGAAAACGTTAAAGAGGAACCAATTTAGAATAACTTTTCTAAAAAGATTATCGTTATAAAATAGAAATAGATTTACACAAAATATGTTGGAAAAAGGAAAATAATGTTAGTTTTTAGGCTAAATTAAGACATTTTTTAAGACAAAAGTAAAAAAAAAAAAAGATTTTTTAATGGAAATTACGGAATTTTTTGAAAATTTTAAAAAATGGGCCACCTAAAAAAGGTTGTTACTAGCATAAGACTGAATTGGGTATGTAAAACTAAAATAAAGAAAGGCAGGGGTAACTGGGAACCTTTTCAGCCCAGAATGAAAAGGTTTGCTATGTGAACGAGCCAGCTCGTATAGGGCCAGTTTGGACACATATAACTTCTTGCTTATGGCTCAACTGCGGTGGCTGTGAGTGTTTGCAGGACAAAGAATATCTTGAAACAATACACAGCTAAGCAGTGAGTATCGAAAAATCTGATTGATCAATGTCAGAGTTGATGCCGCTAGAAATTGTGGTCAAAATCCTTTGTAGGCTATTAGTCCCTAATCTACACAAGACTAGTAATCAAAGTTAAAAAAAAATTGAGAATTAATAAACAGAAAATGTTAAATAAGAGGTTTTGATTACTTGTCAATAGAAAAAGTTAAAGAAAAACCTATTTAGAATAACTTTTCTAAAAACATTATCATTATAAAATCGAAATAGATTTAAACAATATGTTTATAAATGGGAAATAATGTTATTTTTTTAGCTATGATTCGTCATGCTTAGAGCATGGCGGTCATGACCTCCAATCTGCCCTCTGGTGCGGTGGTTTGAGTCCTCCGGCCACTCACCTAGCGGAGAGGGGGTACCTGCAAGCACTCTGACGGTCAAGTCAGTAAGGTCTCACAGTATGGGAAGCTTAGATAGTAATGAATGCATACCAAATGAAGATGGATCACAGATATTTGTAGATCTTATAGGGCTAATAATGTCAAATCTGTAACTGTCATACTTCCGTGAATTACGACGGTAGGTACGGATCTGTAACTAACCCCACGTGGGGGAGGTACTCCTCAAGCTCCAAGTCGGGTGTCCATGTCGTGGGGAACACGACATGGTACCAACGGCTTGAGCCACCCACGTAGGACTTGCACGTGCCTCTCCTGTGGGTTAGGTCCATAACAGTTGCCCCCAAGTCTACGGTATGTCGTGAGCCATGCCATTGACTTCTGATGCTGACATGATCTGGCGATGTGTAGCCCTTCCAAGTCGTTGTCGTTTGGATTCTCCCGTTAGTTTTTGTTTTGACACGTGTCTTTGTGGGATTGGTTGCGACCCTTCGTGGGCCGTGCCCATCATTACTCGATCACATCAAGCCTGTGTGCATTTAATGCGCCCCAGGCCGTTACTTCACCTTCACGCTTCGTCTTCCCATTCTCCCTTTATAAATACATCTCCATTTTTCTTTATAACACTTTTTAGCCCTCAAGCTGTTCTGCGTATTCTCTCTATTTGCATCTAGTTCTTCCCTTCATTGCCATTTTCCCAGTCGTTTATAACCTCCTTCTTTCCAACTTTCTCAAGTATTCCATTCTTTTCCTTGTTTGTTTCGTCTTTGTTATTTCAGCACAATTTCTTTCTTCTCTACTTTTCTTAAAATTTCAACTCCTGAAAGACCCACTAATTTTCCCCCAAAAGAAAGTCGTTTTGGGAAAGTTGGGGATTTCGTCAGTTCTCCTTCTGGACCCGAAATCAATGATGGCAGTGGTCACCACATCCCCACTCCCACTTCAACCTCTGGTTCTGACAGTGAACCTCTTTTTGAAGCCTTTGGGAGTTCATCCCTGGCATCCCCCAAACTATTCCCTTTTCAGGGGCACCTTTCTCACAATCCGTTGCCCCCATACCCTTAAGGTATGGGGTTTGCAAGTATGAGTATGATGAATCATTTGAGGGTAGCGATTGTAACACTCTCAATTTTGCTAATTAATTACTAAATAGGAAATTATTCCGCTAGAAAAATATTTCGATTCCGATTATATGATTAGAAAATATTGGAGAACGATATATTTTAATTCTAGAATTTTTCGTTGCGTTTTTAATTTTATAGTGCACGCATAACGATCGAAATATACCAGTTATTCCAAACATATCTACATTCTAGAGTATTAATCAATAAAAGACAAATCCCTCTAACACTCTATACTCTCCATGTGGTCAAACCATACCCTAGACATAGGGAACTTGATTTGCTTCAACCACTCCAACTATTCACACCATGCCTTCATGTACCCCTCAACTATTCAACAAAGCTCTCCAAACACTCCAAGACCCCTCAAAAAACTCAGCCCACTTCCTCTATAAATAGGGGACTCTACTTCACTTCCAAACACACCAAAGCACAAGCTTCTCTTCTCCTTTCTCTCTAAAATTTTCTTGAGTCCAAAATTGGTGTTGCTTGTAGTGATAACTTTGGAAGCTCTACCCTTCATCAACCCCTTTAATCCTTGAAGATAACCTTGGTAAGGGGAAGTGAGAATAGCTTAGTGTAGAATTTAGTTGGGTATTTGGGTGAGGGTTGGCCCTAGACCTTCTTCATTTATTAACTTTCAAAGCTGGTTCTGTCTTATGCCTGTTGATTTAGAGCCCATATTTTGGGAATTGATCATTGGATAATTCAGCTCCATGCTTAAAAATCATTTTAAGATGTGTTTTAACTACTGGTAAAGTTTCATAATTTTTGGATGATGTTAAGACCTTATTTTGATTCTTGAAACATTATTGCTCTATTCTGTCTGGTGAGTTCATGCTACTGGAGTTACTTTGTGCGTATCATTAAAGCTCTTATTCTGTTTAGATGCATACGAAAATTTGTATGATGATATATCTGTGTGTTAGCTTTCCATATTGGTACCATTTGTAATTTTTGATCTAGTGTTTGATTTTATATGGATTTTTGAGTGACACAAGGTCATTTCTGGAATAGTCAGAATGTTTTGGTTTTTCTGCACCATTTGGGAAACAGATTTAACTTAGGAAAATTTTTATGAAAAACTAGACTCAAATTGGATCATTTCTGGGTTGGTTTCATAAATTTTTAGTAACTGAGTGATTTTATAAAAATCATTGAAGATGAAGATCCTGTTACTAAAGTTTTCTGTTTTGCTGGAAAAAGTTGTAACCTTGAGAAAATATTTCGCACTGTATTACTACTCAAAAATTCTTGAAAAATTTATATGTTGTGTGTTAATATATCTACTATGTCATATCAAAAATTCATATTTTTCTGGGCACGTATGAATTTATTATACTTTTTAGACTAGCTACTGTCAAATCCTGTACAGTTTGAAAGAAGGATTTTTCTGGCCATCTTAAGTATTTTTAAAAATTCTGGAAAAATTCTATTTTGACCCTAACACTGTGAAGTAACTGTATAAATTAATTGGAGACCAAATAAAATCATTTAATATTTATTTTACCCCTTTTAAAGAAATGACAGCATGCTGAAGAGTCACTAAAACAAAGGAAAAACCACTTTTCCTTCAACTTTTGAATATTCGAAATTTATGAGCTTTTAATACCAAATAAATCATTTTTAAGATGTTAATGATCTTTTCAAAGCTAAATGATTGTTTTGGACTTATTTATAAATTCCTATAATTTTTGGATATGGTTTAAATGATAACATGTCTAGAAGGACTAAAGTAAATTTCAAACAATGGTGTTAATAGTAGAAGTTAATAAAGGCCTAAGTGCCAAAAGAAGAATATAGAAAATGTGAAAATTGAATATATGACTTTTAAAGGTGTATTCTCCCTATTAGGAGTATTATATGAATACCATGATAATTGCTTTGTTTATGAGAATTAAATTGAAATCTGTGGTAAATGATTTGATAAGGTGGTGTGATTAGCAATCTTTCTTGCAAAATGTTGTTTGAGCCTAGTTGTATGGATGGGATGTGAACCTGGTTGAATCCTTGTGATAAACTATGCTTAAAAGTACTAAAACACCCTGAAATTGTATGTTTTGAAAATAGTATTTTCGAAAACTTCTATTAAGGAGGAATAAAAGGTAAAAGTGGTGCATTGGCACAATAACGTTATACTCTAGGGAGTGGGTTTTGGCCTTTGGGGGCTTTGACCAGAGTGTGAGATGCCTAGGGGACTCGGTGGTAGCTCCCCGATGTCGGGCTACTTACTGAAAAAGCTCGGTTACCTCGACACGTCTCTAAGTATATTCTGGATCGGTGGAGAGTACTGAGGTACATGGACTTGTACGAACGAAGTATGACTCCCGGTCACCTCCTTAATAGAAAGAGTCGCTAGCGATGATGTCGTTTTTTGTTTTTTTTTTCTGGAGTCTCATGCATTATGGTATCCTTGAATGTGCATGTTGTGTGATGTTACGAGTGAGAATATCAATTGTAAGCTATTATAGATTTTCTGTTTAAAAATCTAAATATCCTGACTCTACTTCTACCAAACATTGCTGTATCTCACTCCTCTGTTTTGTGTTGTATTTATCTGTCTATGTATATATCTATTACGCGATACAATAGATGGCGGCTCAAGAGACCCTCTTGGAAATCAACTGTCCGATTGAATTTGGCTACTGGGAGCATGATGTATCTCGTGGGACGTCCACTTTTGTAGGAGAAGTATCCTTCTGGATATCTCATCCGTCACTATCGATGCTCCGGTCCACTTACATTGGAGCGACTTTGACGTTGGTTATTCGG
The DNA here is from genome assembly GCA_037177725.1 of Cyamopsis tetragonoloba. Classification (NCBI taxonomy): domain Eukaryota; kingdom Viridiplantae; phylum Streptophyta; class Magnoliopsida; order Fabales; family Fabaceae; genus Cyamopsis; species Cyamopsis tetragonoloba. The sequence continues at coordinate 31,198,202 of CM074125.1, read as the reverse complement.
ACACCCCCTGGTCTCATGCCTGTACCCGCAGCGTTCCGACCCGCTTCTCATCCTTCTTATTTCACTCCGTCTCTTGTGGAGCAGTACTCTGGTGGCCAAGGTTGGTTCTTCGACTCGCCTAGGGAGAGCTCTCCTGAGAGTGATCCGAGTGAAGATACTGGGATGGAGAGTGCAGCGTCCTTTATTTAGTTATATTTTCGTTAAGACATTTTGGATGGCTGTAATATTTGATCAGTGCATTTCCTATGTGTGACATCTTCTACTCTTTGAGTGGTAGAGTATTTTTTTTGTCATGTCGTCTAGGATTCCTGGTAATTTATGTTTTGTTATCTGACTAATTAATATATCTATGTTATATTAGCTTATCGTATGTGTGTTAGTTACCAAATCTAAACTTTCATTCGACTAGGTCTCATTACCATTTCGAATATACAACTATTAAGTTTCAAAAAATTTTACTCGAAATTTAACCTCTCGATACGAGTATGATGAATTAGCCTTAATAACTTTAATTGAATAGCTCACTCCGCTTAGTATAAATTGGGGCGTTACAGCGATGATGCTACAACGTCTAGGTTACGGCCCCTGGTGCCCTTGATAGTCTGTACCTCATCTAAATCTTCTAGTTTTACTTTCTCTAATAATTCTGCTAAATCCTCGGATTCTGCATATTCTGACCCTTTGTATGTTCCTCATATTTCAATTGTAGAACCCATGTCGGCTTCTACCCCTATGTCGGGTTCAGAGTCGCCTTCAACTTCCGCTCCAGCTCAAGTCGCCTGGAAACCTTCCAAAAGCAAGGCCTTAGAACGCCAACAAAAAACAATTCAGGAATGGTATGGCCCGTCTAAGAAGGTCACCAGGATCGAAGTCCCCAAGAAACTTCAGGGCATTCGGGAGGTGAGGAGGATGTTCTGGATTGACCACGACATTCTTCAGATTCCCTCCGGGCTAACCTCCACACTGAAGTTTCATGTCGCGGAGGTTGAATTTAGGGAGGCCATGCATTTTCCTGGGGCTACACCAGAAGAAGTCGTTCCCTCTGAACCAGTCACGCTGTACAAGGCCGAGCGTGTTGACCCCAACGAGCACATTGGTTCCTACCCCCGAAGAGGAGTGCCAGATTTCTTAATGTTATATGAGTGTCTCTTCCGCGACATCCGGTTGCGCTTCCCCTTTTCCAACTTCCAGGTCGAGATCCTCAACCGACTTGAAGTGGCACCTTCTTAACTTCATCCAAATGCTTGGGGATTTATCAACGCGTTTGAGATTTTTTGCTGGGCGAAATACTGGGAGGTCTCCAGCAACCTTTTCATGTATCTCTTCATGCCTTAACATCTTGTCGACTTTATCTTCATCTCATTTTGCCAGAGGAAGGACCACGCCTTCTTCAAGCTATATGATGACTCCTTTCCCCCGTTCAAAGATGCTTACTTCAAAGTGTCCTATTCGGGGAGGACTATCCCTTCTGGACAGGTCCAGATGGATCGCCCCTATTTCCCTCTACCGGTCTTATGAGCATTACTTGCGTGGAGCCGAGACCTATGTGACCGACCAGGGTTCATTGCTTGACTCAGACCTTGCTATTATTGCCGGTCTTCACGAGTTCAACAAGCAACATGGCCTCGTGAAATGCAAGGACGTCATCAAGAGTCGTTGCATTAGTCGAGCTGATACTCTAGGTAATGTCGCCCCTGTTCAAATCCTTTTTCTTAGTCTTCATCTTACTACTTGTTTGGGCTTTTCGAAAAATTTTTGTAACTATCTTTGAGTCACGTGGTATTAATCATGATGTTGATTTTGTTTCCTCAGGTGCTATCATGTTGGGATACGCCCAAATGATGAAGAAAACAGGCGCCATGACCAAGAAGGGGAAAAAGGAGACCCCTGCTCAGAACTTGGCGCGTGAACTGCTCACCGACCATGGGGTCTAGTCTCCCGGGGTTCCCCATGATCCAGCTGTTGCCAATGCTGATGCCGCAACAACTTCGCCCGAAGTTCAGGCCACTAAGAAGAGGAAGCTCGTCCTCCGGAAGCGCCAAGTGTCTCCAGCCCCAGCCTTGCAAGAATTGGAGACTGTCCCCCCACCCCCCACCCCCTGCCACTCAGAACGGGATTTCTATCTCGGATGATGACGAGGAAGCAGAAACTATCGGCCTTGCTCTAAAACGACAGAGAGGTTAGCCGGATGCCCCTGTTTTTTAAGTATTCTCTCTTTTTTTTTCCATAGCAAATTAACTTGCTATGTTACTGATATTATGAAATAGTTAACTTCGCTTATTCTGTTTCCTATAGGAGCTGCCCCTGCTGCGGGATCATCTTCCTCTTCACAATCGGAAGGCTTCAAATCCCCCATTGTCTCTTTCCATCACAAAGAGTTTTTTAAAGACCTCCCCCATCCTGTGCTGAAGGTATATATTATATATTTCCCTACGTCACACTTTACTTGCTATCTTTCCGTGCATGTGATATTTAAGTCGTCCTTTATTTTTTACCTCGCAGGCTAATGCCGGAGAGGCTCTGGGATGGATGTCCCGCTAGTCGGCCTTGCTCAAATATTTTCATGAGGAATTGGAGAAGCCCAACCATGCTGCCGACTTGGAGCAGAAACTTCTTGCCACCAAAGCCACCGCAGAGAAGCAGATCCAAGCCCTGATCAGGGAAAGAGATATGTTGAAAGCTTCTCAGACTAATCTTCGAGCTGAGATCTCTATGGTGGCCTCCATCTTTGACCAACTGAAGCTGGAGAATGTCAAGCTCTCCGAGGAGAAGAAGGAGATTTAAGTCGCCTACTCCAAAGCTCAGGAAGAGGCGACTTCACTTCGTGATGAGACTAGTCTGCTTTTCCGAGTTAGGGATCAACTATCTGCGGACAAGGCGTTGTTGGAGACTAACAACGACAAGCTGAAAGCCGAAATAAAGAAACAGAGTCGTTTGATCTCTAACGGCGCCTTCATGGCTTTTGTCAGCTGCCTCAAGCAGGTGGAGTTCTTAAATCCCGAGATCCAACTTACATTCAAAGGGGTTCATCCTCTTCATGGGGTGGAGGGCGGTAAGTTGTTGGACTATGACAATAACCCAGCTATCCAAGTCGACCACAACGATCCCGAGTTGGAGGCTTTTGACCCTCATGCTGATTATTCAATGTCGCCAACTCCAGCTGAAGATGAAAATGTTGCCCCCACTGAGCCTTGAAGTTCATTTTTGTAATAATTAGGTTTATTTTTGTTATTTTGTTAACAATTTGCTAGCGTGTTAGCCAGGTTTTCTTTTTGTAATGCTTGAATTTTAATGATATTTCTTTGTTTCTTTATCTCCATAGCAATTTCTATCCCGTAATTTTAACTTGAATTTACTCCATATCGCTGTTTAACATGCCATTGTGTTTATAACGTGTAACTTCTGCTTTGCATGTCTTGTCTCTGGGACTTTCAATCCCTTAGAAAAATTAGGGTTTGTAACCATACTGTTGGGGCATGTCGCCCTATTGGGATCTTAGATGCTGAAGAAGTACTTCAAGACCTGTGGCCTATCTCATTGGGGCGTGTCGCCCTATTGGGATCTTTGATTCTGATGAAGTACTTCAAGGCATGTGGCCTATTTGGGGCGTGTCGTCCTATTGGGATCTTTGATCCTGGTGAAGTACTTCAAGGCCTGTGTCCTGTTTGGGGCGTGTTGCCCTATTGGGATCTTTGATCCTAATGAAGTACTTCAAGGCCTGTGGCCTATTTGGGGCGTGTCGCCCTATTGGGATATTTGATCCTCATGAAGTACTTCAAGGCTTGTGGCCTATGTTGCTGGTGCGCGTCGCCCCAGTTAGGATCTTTGATCCTTTCAAACGCCTTGCTGAATTGTAATCATTGAATATCTGCAACTGAAATCTTAAACTTTGACAAATTTTTGTTCTTATTTCATATATTATTAGGTTACAAAACCTGGGGCCTCATTGAAACCTTCAAGGTAAAACCCTCCTTAGGGAAAAAACCCGAGAAGGAAAAATAGTACCCCTTATAGAAATTGTACATCAAAACTTGGAATTTGACATTGAATTAAACATACACAAGTAGACTAGTCTTTAACTGTAGTACCTCCTTGTAGAGTTTCTAAGGCGTATGCACCTTTTCGTGTACTTCTTATTACCCTGTAAGGGCCTTCCCAATTTGCTTCTAGCTTTCCATCTTTTGCATTCTTTAGACCAATGCTGGCCCTTCTTAGTACGAGATCGTCCACCGCGAACTCACGCTTCACGACTTTGGCGTTACACCTCTGAGCAACTCGCTGCTTTCTCGACATTTCGGTTAACCGTGCTAAGTCGCAGACTTCATCCACGAGGTCGAGCTCTTCTCTCAAGATTTCTTGATTATTTGGTTGAGTATACATAACCCTCCAAGACGGTTCACTAATCTCAATTGGAATCACTGCATCCGTCCCATATACAAGGCGGAAAGGGGTTTCTCCCATTGTACTTTTGCGGGGTGGTTCTTTAACTCCACAACACTTGATAGAGATTATCCACCCAAGCTCCTTTGGCATCCTCAAGTTGTTTTTTCATAGCATTTAAGATAACTTTATTTGCTACTTCGGCCTAGCCGTTTGTTTGGGGGTGTTCTACACTTGAAAAATGATGCCAGATCTGCAACCCCTCAAGGAGTTCCCTGAACTGGCTCCCTATAAATTGAGTTCCCTGAACTGGCTCCCTATAAATTGAGTTCCATTATCTGTGACTATCTCAGCCGGGATTCCGAAATGACATATGATCGTTTTAAACATGAAGGCTTCTACCCTTGTAGAAGTAATGGTAGCAAGAGGCTCTACCTCAACCCATTTGGTGAAGTAATCCACTGCCACAACTAGATATTTCAGTTGTCCCGTGGCTTTGTGAAAAGGTCCTAGGATGTCCATCCCCCATGTGTGGAAGGGCCATGGCGCGGATAAAGTATGCAGCTCTTCAGGTGGTATATGAGGGATATTCGCATGTCGTTGGCATTGTTCACATTTTTTAATGTGATTGACTGCATCTTGCCAGATAGTCGGCAAGAAGTAGCCCGCTCTCAACGCTTTCCTGGCCAGAGATTTGGCCCCGACATGATGTACGCTGCTGCCTTCGTGTATCTCGGCCAATACATACCCGACTTCTTCTGGGCCAATGCATTTCAGGAGCGGGGTTGAGATCCCCTTTTTGAACAAGTGGCCTTCAATTACTATGAATCTCATTGTTTTTTTTATTATCTTCTTGGATTCTTTATCATCCTCGGGTGTGATCCCCCTCTCGATATAATCAACCAAGGGGGTCCTCCAATCTGCTTCTTGTACCTCTAGAGTTAAACTGGGATAGGGAATTACCTCTTCTACGACATAATGGTAATTTGATGCCTTCTTTGTGCTAGCAAGTTTGGAGAGAAGGTCTGCCCGTGCATTTTCTTCTCTTGGGATATGTCGGATCTCCAATTTGGATAACCCCACCAAGGCATCTCGTACTTTGGCGAGATATTTCTGCATTATAAGCTCCTTCACTTGGTATTCCCCCTTTATTTGAGAAACCACCAACTTTGAGTCTAAGCATATGGTTACCGCATTTTCCCCTAACTCTTTGGCCATCCGTATTCCAGCCAGGCAGGCCTCATACTCCGCCTGATTGTTTGATGTCGGGAAATCAAATTTTAGAGAATATTCGATCGTCAAGCCATCTGAGTTTTCAAGGATGACTCCGGCACCACATCCCTTAGTATTTGAAGAACCATCGACATATATCATCCATTCCCCGGGGTGGGCCTCCCCGGGATGAGTCATTTCAGCCAGGAAGTCGGCCAGGGCCTGTGCCTTGATTGTAAGTCATGGTTCATATGATATGTCATACTGGGTTAGCTTAATTGCCCACGACATCATCCTTCCAGCCAGATCCGACTTATGCAAAATCTGCCGAATTGGTTGGTTGGTTCTGACCAAAATTGGGTAACATTGGAAGTATGGGCGCAAATTCCTGGAGGCTATATACAATGTGAAGGCCACTTTTTCAAGTCGTTGGTAATTTACTTTGGCCCCCTACAAAACCCTTGAAACAAAATAAATGGGATATTGATCCTTACCTTCTTCCCGGATTAACACGGCACTTACGGCTTCATCTGTAACCGCGAGATAGAGTATCAATGTGTCCCCTGCCATATGTTTCGTTAAGACAGGAGTGGATGCCAAGGAGACTTTAAGTTCTCAAAAAGCGTATTCGCACTCTTGAGTCCAATTGAAGGAGTCCTGCTTCTTGAGGATTTTGAACATTGGGAGGCAACGTTTTGATGAAGTCGGGAGGAAATGTGACAGAGTTGCAATCCTCCCAGTGAGTTGCTGTACATCTTTAATCGTCCTTGGGCTTGTCATATCGAGGATTGCCTGACACTTGTTTGGATTCGCCTCTATGCCACGGCTTGTGAGCATAAATCCCAGAAATTTCCCTGCTTCCATACCAAACGTGCACTTTTGAGGATTAAGTCGCAAATTGTATTGTCGAAGGCGCTAGAAAATAGACTCCAAGTTCTTGGATGGATCTTCGTCATCTTTGGTTTTGACAATCATGTCGTCAATATAAACCTCGACTTCCCTGCCTCTCATCTCGGAAAAGACTCTATCCATCATCCTCTGGTATGTCGCCCCTGCATTCTTTAAACCAAACGGCATCACATTGTAACAAAATACCCCAAGATCAGTAATAAAAGATGTTTTATCATGATCTTCGGGATTCATGGGTATTTGATTATACCCAAAATAAGCATATAAGAAAGAGAGATATCGTAACCCGCCGAATTATCTACCAACTTATCAATGCAGGGTAGTGGGAAGAGATCCTTTGGACAGGCTTTGTTCAGGTCTGTGTAGTCTGTGGACATCCTCCACTTGCCATTCGTCTTCTTTACCATCACGACATTGGACAGCCAATAGGAGTATTGCACCTCGCGGATGAATCCCGCATCTAACAACTCTTGGACCTGCATCCCGATGGTCGTTGTCCTCTCTTGGCCCATCCTCCTTTTTTTTTGGGCTATAGGCCTCGATCCTTCCCGTATTGAAAGCCGATGGCAGCAAAATTTGGGGTCTACACCCGGCATATCCGAGGCAACCCATGCAAAAATATCTTTATTATCCTGCAAGACTTTTATCATATTTTTCATAATGTTAGTAGGTAAATTTTTTCTGACCTTAACTACCTGTTCATCCTTGTTGTCGACTTGTACCTCCACTTAGTCGCCTTCTGGCTCAGGTCATTCATGTGGTAGTTCTACTCTTGGATCTAAGTCCGCCAACATCATTGCGGCATCTCGCCTGACGAACTTTTGTTTTCCTTTGGCTTCCTTATTTATGTTTTCTTTTTGCATCTCTTTTTCTTCTTCCTTTTCTTGTGCTGGAGTGGTTTTTGTTATCTTGAGGCTCTCCAGATAATAAAGTTGTGACTCTAGGCCCTTTCCCGCCACAGTGACAATGTCGTCCCTATCATTGGGGAACTTCATTGCCATGTGCAGGGTCGAGACCACAGCACCTAGAGCGTTTAAAGTGGGTCTCCTCAGGATTGCATTGTAAGCTGATGGACAGTCCACGACTAGAAATTTTACATCCACTGACCTGCTGCTTCCACGGCCATAAAAATTTACTTTTATCTTTATGTAGCCTTTAGGGGAGATAGTATCCCCTGTAAAGCCTATCAAGTTTCCTTTGTGAGGGATCAAGTCTTTCTCAGTCAAGCCCAGCTTCTGGAAAAGGTCCCAAAACATGATGTCAGCCGAGCTTCCTTGATCCACAAATAACCTCTTCACCTCATACCCCGCCATCCTGGCCGTGATGACTAGAGGGGAATTGGATCCCGTTCCATCGATGGGTAAGTCATCCTCAGAAAATGCCAATGTCATTCTCCTCATGGCCTTAACACTCATGCACTAGTCCTTTTCATCTTGGGATCTCTTTCTGGACGACTCTGAGGGTTCCGTATGATCTAAACCTCCAGCTATTACGTTAATGACACCCTTCGAGGATGTATTGTCATTTCGCCTTGGACTACGAGACCTCGATCGTCGCCTTTCATCTCGCCCAGAATCCCTGTTCCTGGGACTGGAACCGCGTCTTCCGAAAGGTGATGGGCTCCTTCCCCGGGATGTCCCTTCATCACTTTTTTGAATGAACTGTTTCAACTTCCCTTGTCTTATTAATTTTTCAATAGCGTCTTTGAGATGGATGGACTCATTTGTATAGTACCCGTGATCCTTGTGGTATAAGCAGAACTTGTCTATCCTTTAGTTCTGAATACATAATCTCCTTATACACTCGTGAGGGCGGCATGGTAAGAGGTGAGTAATTTGAGTAAGCTCCTCTGGGCGGCCTCCCACTTCGGTCATATGTTCTCTCATTTTCCCTGGACTTTACTCCATAAGCAGCCTTTTGCTTTTCTATTTTATCTTTCTCTTGTCTCGCGGCTTGGTTGTCAACTTTGTTGTTTCGGACCCATTCTTCAATTTGGATCCACTTCTCTGCTCGCTGCTTTAATTCCTCCATAGTCTTGAGCTTTTCGCCAGCCAGGTCCCTGGCGAAACTGCCCGGCTTCAATCCCTGTCTTAGAAAATATAACATCATATTGGGTGCGACGTCACGTACCTTAAGGGACTCTGCATTGAAGCGGATGATAAATTCCCTTAGTAGTTCGTCAGACTTTTGTTTTATCTTTTCTAGGTGATGTTCAGTCTTGAATTGTTGCTTGCTGCTTGTGAAGTTAGAAACAAACTTATCTTTCAGTGCTTTCCATCCCACGATGGATCCCGCTGGCAAAGATGAGAACCATCTGCGCGCAGCAGCCTTCAATGTGAGCAAGAAGGCCCGACATATCACAGGTTCTTTGGCCCCTTGGAAGACCATTATTTTTTGGAAGATCTCGATATGGTCCTGTGGGTCGGTGGTCCCGTCATAAGGATCAATTTGCACAGCAAATTTGAAGTTTGCCAGCATTTCAAAATTCATTATTGCAAATTTGAATGTCATTCTCTGCCACTCGTTCCACCTGGTCATTGTAAGGGAAACAAGGCGGGATGTTGACGGGTTGCGACAGCGGGATCTGCGATCCCACCATAGAAACTTATTTCTCCACCTGGGGATTCTGTCCCTCCTGACCATTCTCATGTCGCTGGGGGGTTGTTGCCCCAGACCGACATTGAATAAGATTGCCTGGAATTCCAACTGCTGTTTTTGTCAGGCTTCATGTTCCTTGTTCATCCTTTCAATTTCTTCAGCTTGCTTTTGTATCATTTCTTTGAGGTCGTGCATGCCATCCTCAATAGTGACCATCCTCTGCTCCGACATCACCGGATCAGCGGCTCTGGCTTCTCCCTGCTGTCGTGGAGAAGGTCCATTCACAAAAGGCTGCTCTCCAAGAATATCTCCACCACGTGCAGAGGTTCCTTTGGCAGCTTGATTATTTCTTCTCGTGTTCACCATCTTTCTACAATTGAACTTTCAGTTAGCGTGGAATATCCCCTGCCTTAATGCAGATGTGACAAATTTTCTTGCCATAACATTCAAACAATTGTGCAAAAACACCAGCAAAATCGGACACAAGAAGATAATCGGTGAAATCACACAGATATGCATAAATCAAGTCGTGATTCTAACAGAAACATCAAGAAATTTGTTATCCGTTAATTAAATCGGTGGAAAATCTTATTTCACCGATTAATCGGTTGGAAATCACTTTTCCACCGATTAATTGTCCAGAATTCACCTTGATAACCGGTTGATATAAGTATATCAGAAGGAAAAGGTAATGTTTCTTGATTCCAACAATCTTCTTCCTGCAAAATCAGGACACCAGAAAAAAGAGGATATATAAGATGAATTAATTGGAGAAGAGCAGTTTATCTTCCCCACAGACAGCGCCAATGATCTGTCATGCTTAGAGCATGGCGGCCATGACCTCCAATCTGGCCTCCGGTGCGGTGGTTTAAGTCCTCCGGCCACTCACCTAGCGGAGAGGGGGGTACCTGCAAGCTCTCTGATAGTTAAGTCAGTAAGGTCTCACAGTATGGGAAGCTTAGATATCATATAGTAATGAATGCCTACCAAATGAAGATGGATCACAGATATTAATAGAGCTTATAGGGCTAATAAAGTCAAATCTGTCACTGTCATACTTTCATGAATTACGGCGGTAGGTACGGATCTGTAACTGACCCCACGTGGGGAAGGTACTCCTCAAGCTCCAAGTCGGGTGTCCATGTCGGTACTCCTCAAGCTCCAAGTCGGGTGCCCATGTCGTGGGGAACACGACATGGTACCAACTGCTTGAGCCACCCACGTGCAACTTGCACGTGCCTCTCCTACAGGTTAGGTCCATAACAAGCTATATTGATACATTTTTTAAAGACAAAAGTTAAAAAACAAAATAATGGAAATTAGGGAAGTTTTTGAAAATTTTAAAAAATGGGCCACCAAAAAGAAGCTGTTACTCGCATAGGACTGAACTAGGTATCTAAAACTAAAATAGAGAAAGACACGTTTAAATAAGAACCTTTTAGGCCAAGAATGAAAAAGTTTACTATCTGAATGAGCTAGCTCGTATAGGGCTTGGTAGCTGGTTTGGACACAACTTCTTGCTCATTGCTCAGCTGCTGTGACTGTGAGTGTTTGCAGGGCAGAAAATATCTAGAACGAATACACAACTAAGGAGTGAGTATAGAAATATCTGATTGATCAATGTCGGAGTTGATGCTGCCAGAAATTGTGGTGAAAATCATTTGTAGGCTATTAGTCCCTAATCTACACAAGACTATTAATCAAAGTTAAAAAAATTGAGAGATAATAAACAGAAAAAATTAAATAGGAGGTTTTGTTTACTTGTCAATAGAAAAAATTAAAGAAAAACCCATTTAGAATAACTTTTCAAAAAACATTATCATTATTTTTTTAGCTATATTTAGACATTTCTTAAAGACAAAAGAAAAAAAAATTAATGGAAATTAGGGAAGATTTTGAAAATTTTTAAAAATAGGCCACCAAAAAAAGGCTTTTACTCGCATAGGACTGAACTGGGAATCTAAAACAAAAATAAAGAAAGACATAGGTAATTGGGAACCTTTTCGGCCTAAAATGAAAAGGTTTGCTATCTGAATGAGCCAGCTCGTATAGGGCCTGGTAGCCGGTTCGGACACATATAACTTCTTGCTCATTGCTTAGCTAATGTGACTGTGAGTGTTTGCATGGCAGAGAAAATCTAGAACCAATACACAGCTAAGCAGTGAGTATCAAAAAATCTGATTGATCAACGTCAGAGTTGATGCCGCCAAAAATTGTGGTGAAAATCCTTTGTAGGCTATTAGTCCATAATCTACACAAGGCAATTAATCAAAGTTAAAAAAATTTAGAATTAATAAACACTAAAAGTTAAATAAGAGGTCTCGTTTACTTGTCAATAGAAAAAGTTAAGGAGAAACCAATTTAGAATAACTTTTGTAAGAGATTATAAGTATAAAATATAAACAATATGTTAAAAATAGGAAAATAATGTTACTTTTTAGCACAATTGAAAGATTTCTTTAAGACAAAAGTCAAAAAAAATTATTTTTTTAAATAGAAATTAGGGAATTTGTTGAAAATTTTAAAAAATGGGCCACCAAAAAAAGGCGGTTACCGCGTAACACTGAATTGGGTATCTATAACTAAAATAAAGAAAGACATGGGTAATCGGGAACCTTTTCGTCCCAGAATGAAAACGTTTGCTATCTGAACGATCCAGCTCGTATAGCGCCGACTAGCCGGTTTGGACACATATAACTTCTTGCTAATTGCTCAGCTGCTGTGACTGTGAGACAGAGAATATCTAGAAACAAAATATAGCTAAGTAGTGAGTATCAGAGTTGATGCCGCCAGAAATTACGGTGAAAATCCTTTGTAGGCTATTAGTCCCTAATCTACATAGGACTATTAATCAAAGTTAACAAAATTGAGAATTAATAAACATAAAAAGTTAAATAGGAGGTTTTGTTTACTTGTCAATAGCAAAAGTTAATGAAAAACCAATTTAGAATAACTTTTCTAAAAAGATTATCATTATAAATTAGAAAAAGATTTAAAGAATATGTTTAAAAAAGGAAAAGAATGTTATTATTTTATCTATATTGAGATTTTTTTTTAAGTCAAAAGAAAAATTAATAGAAATTAGGGAAGTTTTTGAATATTTTAAAAAATGGGCCACCAAAAAAAGGCTTTTACTCCCTCACATAGGACAGAACTGGGCATCAAAAACTAAAATAAAAAAAGAAACGGGTAATCGGGAACCTTTTCGGCCTAAAATGAAAAAGTTTGCCATCTGAACGAGCCAGCTTGTATATGGTCGGTAGCCGGCTTGGACCCCTATAACTTCTTGCTCATTGCTTAGGTGCTGAATCTGACTGTGAGTGTTTGTAGGGCAGAGAATATCTACAACCAATACACACTTGAGAAGTTAGTATCAGACAATCTGATCGATCAATGTCGGAGTTGATGCCGCCAGAAATTGTGGTGAAATCCTTTGTAGGCTATTAGTCCATGATTCACACAAGGCAATTAATCAAAGTTAAAAAAATTGAGAATTAATAAACAGAAAAAGTTAAATAGGAGGTTTTGTTTACTTCTCAATAGAAAAAGTTAAAGTAAAACAAATTTAGAATAACTTTTCCAAAAAGATTATCATTATAAAATACAAATAGATTTAAATAATATGTCAAAAAATAGGAAAATAATGTTATATTTTGTAGCTAAATTGAGACATTTTTTTGAGACAAAAGTAATTAAAATAAAATGATGTTTTTTAATGTAAATTAGGGAATTTTTTGACAATTTTAAAAAATGGGCCACTAAAAACATGTTGTTACTCTCATAAGACTGAATTGGGTATCTAAAACTAAAATAAAGAAAGACACAGGTAATCGGGAGTCTTTTTCGGCCCACAATGAAAAAGTTTGCTCTATGAATGAGCCAGCTCGTATAGAGCCGCATAACCGGTTTAGACACATATAACTTCTTGCTCATTGCTCAGCTGTTGTGACTGTGAGTGTCTGCAAAGCAGAGAATATCTAGAAACAATACATAGCTAAGCATTGAGTATCGAAAAATTTGATTGATCAATGTCGGAGTTGATGCTGCCAGAATTGGTGGTGAAAATCCTTTGTAGGCTATTAGTCCATAATCTACACAAGACTATTAATCAAAGTTAAAAAAATTGCGAATTAATAAACAGAAAAAGTTAAATAGGTGGTTTTGTTTACTTTTCAATTAAAAAAGCTAAAGAAAAACCAATTTAGAATAACTTTTCTAAAAAGATTATCACTATTAAATAGAAATAGATTTAAACAATATGTTAAATAGTAGAAAAATAATGTTATTTTTTTTAGGTAATTTGAGACATTTTTTTAAGACAAAAGTATGAAAAAAATAAATGATTTTTTTAATGGAAATTAGGGAATTTTTTTAAAATTTTAAGAAATGGGCCACTAAAAAAAGGCTGTTACTCGCATAGGACTGAATTGGGTATCGAAAACTAAAATAAAGAACGACACCGGTAATCGTGATCCTTTTCGACCTAGAGTGTAAAAGTTTGTTATTTAAACGAGTCAGCTCGTTTAGGGCCGGCTAGCCAGTTTGGACACATATAACTTCTTGCTCATTGGTCAGCTAGTGTGACCGTGAGTGTTAGGGTAGAGAATATCTAGAAACAATACACTGAGGCATAAGTATAGAAAAATCTGATTGATCAATCTGGGAGTTGATGCCGCCAGAAATGGTGGTTGAAATCCTTTGTAGGCTATTAGTCCATAATCTCCACAACATTATTAAACAAAGTTAAACAAATTGAGAATTTATAAACAGAAATAGTTAAATAGGCGGTTTTATTTGCTTGTCAATAGAAAAAGTTAAATAGGAGGTTTTGTTTACTTGTCAATAGAAAAAGTTAAAGTAAAACAAATTTAGAATAAATTTTCCAAAAAGATTATCATATTAAAATACAAATAGATTTAAATAATATGTTAAAAAAAAAGAAAATAATGTTATTTTTTTTAGCTAAATTGAAACATTTTTTAAGACAAAAGTAATCAAAATAAAATGATGTTTTTTTAATGGAAATTAGGGAATTTTTTGATAATTTTTAAAAATGGGCCACTAAAAACATGTTATTACTCTCATAAGACTGAATTGGGTATCTAAAACTAAAATAAAGAAAGACACGGGTAATCGGGAGTCTTTTCCGCCCAGAATGAAAAAGTTTGCTCTCTGAATGAGCCAGCTCGTATAGAGCCGCGTAGCCGGTTCGGACAGATATAACTACTTGCTCATTGCTCAGCTGTTGTGACTGTGAGTGTCTGCAAGGCAGAGAATATCTAGAAACAATACATAGCTAAGCATTGAGTATCGAAAAATTTGATTGATCAATGTCGGAGTTGATGCTGCCAGAAATGGTGGTGGAAATCCTTTGTAGGCTATTAGTCCATAATCTACACAAGACTATTAATCAAAGTTAAAAAATTTGCGAATTAATAAACACAAAAAGTTAAATAGGTGTTTTTGTTTACTTGTCAATAGAAAAAGCTAAAGAAAAACCAATTTAGAATAACTTCTGTAAAAAGATTATCATTATAAAATAGAAATATATTTAAACAATATGTTAAATAATAGGAAAATAATGTTATTTTTTTAGCTAAATTGAGACATTTTTTTAAGACAAAATTATAAAAAAAAAATAAATGATTTTTTTAATTGAAATTAGGGAATTTTTTGAAAATTTTATGAAATGGGCCACTAAAAAAAGGCTGTTACTCGCATTGGACTAAATTGGGTATCGAAAACTAAAATAAAGAAAGACACGGGTAATCGTGATCCTTTTCAACCTAGAGTGTAAAATTTTTTTATTTAAACGAGCCAGCTCGTTTAGGGCCAGCTAGCCAGTTTGGACACATATAACTTCTTGCTCATTGGCCAGCTTCTGTGGCCGTGAGTGTTAGGGTAGAGAATATCTAGAAACAATATACTGATCGATAAGTATCGAAAAATCTGATTGATCAATGTGGGAGTTTATGCTGCCAGAAATGGTGATTGAAATCCTTTGTATGCTATTAGTCCATAATCTACACAAGATTATTAAACAAAGTTAAACAAATTGAGAATTAATAAACAAAAATAGTTAAATAGGCGATTTTGTTTACTTGTCAATAGAAAAAGTCAAAGAGAAACCAATTTAGAATAACTTTTTTAAAAAGATGATCATTATAAATTAGAAATTGATTCAAACAATATGTTAAGTTTTAGGAAAATAATGTTATGTTTTAGTTAAATTGAGACATTTTTTTAAGATAAGGGTAAAAAAAATGATTTTTTTATTGGAAATTAATGGTTTTTTTTTAAAAATTTTAAAAATGGGCCACTAAAATAAGGTGTTTACTTGCATAGGACTAAAATGGGTGTCTAAAACTAAAATAAAAATGTATAAAAAAAACTAAAATAAAGAAAGACAGAGTAATTGGGAGACTTTTTCTGCCCAGAATGAAAAAGTTAGCTACTTGAAGGGCAAGATCATATAGGGCCGGGTAGCCGGTTGGGACACATGTAATAGCTAGCTACCGTGACTATGAGTGTCTGTCAAAAGGGCAGAAATATCTAACAAGAACAATACACAGCTAACCGGACCAGTGAGTATCAGACTAATCTATCTGATTGATCAATGTCGGAGTTGATGCCGGCAGAAATCGTGGTGGAAATCCTTTGCAGGCTTCCACCAAAGTCACTTATGAGGTTATGTTGTATGTGCAAATCATGGAATTCCATCATCACTGACCCTTCCTTCATCTCCCTTTTACTGTTCCCTTCGCTTAGATGATAGCCTAAAATTTACCCTCTTCAACCGTTCCCCCACCCCTTTCCCTCGTGATTCTTCCATCAATGCCATCTGCAATGGCCTAATTGCCTCGGCTCCTTCTTCATCTACAAACCATCTCTCGACGCTATCTCCCTCTCCCCAAACCCGATCCCATCCCTAAACCTCAAATCCATCACTCCGTCATTGTTGCCCTTGGCTTTGATTCCCAAAACCGTGACTATAAGATCCTTAGGATTGTTTTTGGCGGCAACGACTACCCTGGAGAAAGGTTCCTCGTTTCTTATTCTAGTGTGAGCTTTACTCTGTTGCATCTGGGCTTTGGAAGACTCTTCCACTTCCTCCAATGGTTGCTCCCCCATGTACCATTTCCCGGAGACGTCCTACCGCTTCCCATGGTTTTGTTAATGACATTGCTCACTGGGGTGCAAGGCGTAGAACGGTGAAATAGGGAAATAATAATGTCGGGTTCTTTTTTATTTTGTCCTTTGATTTTGTAAATGAAGTGTTTCATGAGATTGCACTGCCCAAGAGCATCTCTCATGCCTCCTCCCCTTGGTTTTTACTCACTGCTGTTGAAGATGGCAAGGCTCTTACTGTGTACCGTGCCAACGGTCATGTGCCTTGCAAAGGTAGCATCTGGGTGATGAAGGAGTATGGTGTTGTCGAGTCTTGGACTGAGCTCTTTGCTTTTGATCTTAATGGCTCCTGTCTGCAAGCACCTTCTTTGGGAATAACCATCACTAACGTCACGGTTCCACCGGAAGCCATTTGCATTAACGATAATGGAGACATATTGCTGCTGTGTATTATCGTATGCTGGGAAAGGGACGCCTCTATTTGCTAGATGTGGAGAAGAAAATATTGGTAGACCGTCAAATTGAAGCAGATGCCTTCCATTGGTGGATTTCTTATGCTGAGAGCTTAATTTTATCCAACAGTACACAAGCTCTAATATCTTACTGAAAAAGGTTATTTGCTGGTTATTGTTCATATATATCTCACTGGAATGCCAATGATATTCTTCATGGATTCCAAGTATCTAGACTAGTAGTTTTCTACTAATAGCGTACCAACATTGGTATTTGGTACCGAAACTTAATTAATCATGCTATCTATATGTTTACGATCCTAGTTTTTTCTTCCTTAGTAGGATTGTGTTTTAATGTGAGAGAGATTTACATGTTGTTGGTGTTATCCCATTGTTGCTTTGGTGATGCTATTTGCTTAGTATTGTGGAATAATATAATGGTTTTCTCTTTCCTTAGCTTTTAAAATAATTCCCTACTACTCTGCCTAACTGCGACAACCTACAAGCATAATTGTTGTAATGGCTTGCTTTCATCATGAGTTTTGTCTGTCTAGAAGGCATTGGTTATGATTTTGTTTATGGATTTCAAGTATCTACTAGTTTTCTACTAGTAGAGTGTTTGCTTCAAATTTCTAAAAGAAAGATCTTGTTCAAAATATTCGAGTATGTGTGCAACAGGAAATTTTGGCTATATTTCGGGATGTACGTTAATATAACTAATCATACTATCTATATGTTGTGTTTATGACCTTATATTTTCCTTTCTTAGTATGATTGTGTTTTAATGCTAGAGAGGGTTGCATGTTGTTAGTGTTACTGTTATCACGTTGTTTATATGGTGATGTTTTAAAAGGAAATATGTTTCTTGATGACGTGCAAATCAACTCCAATGGCGCTTATGGCAATTTTTTACGAACAAAAAATTCAAAATTGTATATTATCTTCAAAGACCACAATTAAAATTGTTTCATTTGGTCCCTTTGAAATAAAATTTGTGTTTTGAGCCTAGCAAAAAAATGGCTTGTTTCCGTTGGGTTATTACAAAAAATTTGTTCTTCTCGTTTGTTTTATCTGTTATATTGATAGAGAGATCAAATTGAAGCAAACAATTTTTTTTTGCAAAGACTAAAAGGGAAATATTATTTAAAAAGACCAAACAGAATAATTTTAATATTTAGAGGGATTATAAACATATTTTAGTCTTTTTATTTTTAAGGGATTAAATGAAACAAACTTGATATTTAGAAGAACTATAAATATTTTTTAGCCATATTTTAGTTATAGTAAGAATATTAGATATGGCAACGGGGCGGGGCGGGTAGTCGTCGCCCGCGGGTTTACGGGTATCTATCTGGTATCCGTGAGTATTTTATTCAACTAAAACATATTGAAAATGTATTTAAAAAATAAAAATGTATACTTAAAAAATATATTTTAATATAAAATTTATATTAGTAATTATAATAATAATTAGAATAAAACTAAAATGAAAAATAAATGTTCAAACAATATAATTATCGGTTAACATTGATGTTTTTCTCTTAAGTAAAATGTTAAGTGAGAAGAAATTATATTTTTTAAAGACTTTTCACTTTGAATAGTGTTAGAACATATTTTTTTATATTAAAGATTTAATATCACCTTTAGAAATTAAAGAAAAAGTGCTTAAAATGCTATAAATTTATGTTTTTTTATGATGTTTAGTGGATAACAGGTACTCACGGATATCTACGGGTATTGATGACGGGTATCCAGGGCGGGTATTGTATGCGGATATCCATAGCCATAGGTGCGGGTTTTTTTGTCATTCCTAAAAAATATTCATATATTTTTATCTTCAAGTGGCTATGATATTGACTCCTATTTAATGTGAGACTAAGTATGGTCCGAAAAAATAGTTATTACTCTCTCTGTTTCTACTTATAAACACCTAAAAGAAAATACATGAATTAAGAAAAGTGCTAATGTATAAAAATAATCATTGGTATTTCAAAAAACTTTACATGTCTTTCTAGTTTTACCCTTATTAAAAGCTCACATTTATTTTCCTCGTTAATTAAGGATAAAAATAAAAAAAAGCATAATAACTGCTTTTATTTCTTATGTTAGAAGCTTATATAAATGAACACTATTTTTTTTTCCTAGGTTGTTATAAATAGGAATGGAGGGATTCTTAAAAAAAAAATATTATTTTGCTTCTCTAAGTATGCTTGTATGTCCAGTTTAGTCTTTAAAATTTTTTTTTCTCACTAAATTAATCCTTTAATAATTAAAAATATAACCAAATTGACATTTAGAAGACTAATTTAGTATATTTAAAATTTTTTAAAGACTTAAAAAACTTTATTATGCTCCTTCATAGATATTTTTGTCACTATTGTAGTCTTCGAAGTATTTAAAACTATTTAATTTTGATTTTTCTTTAATTCTTTTAGCACTAAAATTGTGGTAAATTATTTAATTGAAAAATAAAAAAGAATTATACATTTATATTCGGTGTTAATTAATTTTTCACATTTCGTAGAAGATTAAATTTTAAATAACAATGTTAAAACTTTAGAATTTATGTATGTATTAATATTGTGTATGTGAAGCGATATTCAACTTGCCTACATGCAATAAATCCAATATTTGCATGCTTAATTTTTTTTTTGGGCTATGAAACAAAATTTTTTGCTCGGCCAGGTAAGTGAAAAAAAGCATATTAAATTAGCATGTGATTGTCACGTGGAGTCAACATCATCATCATCTTCTTAAACAAACCCTTAGAAGGCATAACCTCCATAGCAGCTGCAACAAAGGTTTTTTTTTGTATATCCTCTGTTTTGGGAAGACCAGTAGATAGCGATGGGGGTTTCGTCCAGCTGCGAGATCTAAACTCCCATTTACGAGTTCTTCTCTTCGATTATGTGTTCTAAGTGGACTGTGTGATAACTATTCAAGCAAAATCTTGAATAATCAACAAAAATAAAGCAATTACCACCGATTTATCCATGGCATAAATGCAAACAAGATGACTTCCTTCCTGGTGTATTGGTTAAGCATATGATTATGGTGCTACAGAAATGAAAGTATCATAGCAACAAAAAATAAATAAATGAGATAGAATTGGGTCTTTATCACAAATACTAAAAATATTGAGTAACAGTAAACAAAAAATATAATAAAACAAGGACCACAATAAAAAACACAACAAAATAATTCTTTGAAATTTACAAAACCTACATTTATAGATAAAATACTCTTGTCCATCCATGAACCAAAAGTTAAGCGGTCCATCCTATATGGACCCAAAGATGATTTGTATAGGATTGACCGGTTAAAACTTGGACCATTGATGGAAAATGAATCTGTGACCGTTGGCATGCAAAGAAGGCAGAAACAAAGTAGTATATGCATGAATAACTCCAATAATAAGAGAAGAATGGTTAAAGGTTGCTAACGCTGAGAAGCTGTAGTTTACCATATCCATAACTTGTGTAACTGTATTGTATTTATATTATTATAGTTGATGATGTTCTTCTTCCTTAATGCTACATTTATTTGAAATCCAAGTTAGCTAAAGTTTAGATTCTATAAGATTAATTTCCTAAGGACAAGAGAAAAGACATGGATAAGTCTAGATTTTGTCAAGTCATAATCATATATTTAGGTATATTTAAGTAGTGTTCGACTGAATATTTTTTTAGCTTATTTTTCTTATGAGTAAGAGTTGGGTCAAACAGATTTTGGGAAAAAAATTCATCTTATAAATAGCTTATTTTTAAGGAAGGAAAACACACAAGTTATAAGAAAAACTCTTCTCTTCTAAAACTTCACATTTTTCTACTTCTAATAATCTAACAAGTGTATAAAATACTTTATGAAACAAATAGTTTTTCACTTATAAGCAGCTTATACATTAAAAAATAATAATAAAATTTTCAAATAACTTTTAGCTTTTTTTAAAAAAATTCTTATTCATAGTTTTAACTTAAAAGTAACTTTTAAGTTAGAAAAAAGTCGGACCAAACAAAGTCTTACTAATTTTTCTATAGACCTAATCAAAATCAAGTTAATTGAGTTTTTTTTTTTAAAAAAAATTATTTTATTTATCAAATTGGGTAGTATCTAGAGCTGAACACATGCCGAACTTGCATTTTTCGTGGGCCTAGACCTAAAAAATTGTGAGCAGTTTAAATTGCGGACTTCTACAGACTAGTCCGTTTATCTGCAGATTAATAAATTAAATAGGAAAAACCACGCGTTACGTGGAGATGCTGGGATTAACATCCCAGTTGGGAACGGGACCACCTTTTTTCGGACATCAGCATCCAAAATGATGTTTCCGGATGGCGTCGTCCGTAAAATAGTAAAAATATGAAAGAAATAACTTATTTTACGGACGACACCGTCCGGAAACACCATTTTAGACGCTGATTTCTGGAAAAAGGGTAGTCTTATTTCTAATTGTCCCACCATCTATCTGTTATGTGGGTTGTTGGTTTGACCGCTTAAGTTATTTTTTAAAATATTATTTTAGTAATTTATAGAGAACTACCATTAGTTGAATTAGTGTGTATGGGAACATGAGGGTATGAGTACGAGATTCGATCCTTGGTTGTACTACTTTTAATGAACCAAAAAAGTAATATCTTTTATTGTCATTTCATAAATTGTAAATATAATTATAGATCTGTATTTTTTGTTACCGTATGCAAAATATGCATTTTTTTAAAAAGAAGAGTTCTATATTTTCTTGCAATTTTCTTCCGTGAGTCATTGTTTATACTAAATTGAGAAATAATTTATTGTAATTCCTTATAAAGCATTTTAAGGATTACTAAAAAAATTGTAAGATGATATAACAATTCTCTTCTTAAAATATCTTCATTTTATTTATGCTTAAACAAATTATATGTGCACTTACTAGACAAAACCAAAACCTCATAAATTTAAATCATCTTTAGGGTATAGGGTTTAGTTGATTTACTTGTGAATTTTGTGAGACAACTTGAACTAGTCTTTATACTCTATAACAAAATATTAAAATTCTCAATATTCTTTTAGAAAAAAATGATAATTTCTAAAGCTTCTTAACCAAATACATTTTGCATAAAAATAATATTAATTTTCCACTATAACTCTCACTACGCCAAAACAACCTACAGTAACGGTTGTTTTACACCTATAGTAGCAGTTTACAACCGCTGCCACTTGAGGCACTACTATAAGCATGAGTTCTTATGGCAGCGGTTCTTGATACAAAGTGTTCTACAGTAGCGGTTGTTTTAACCGCTACCAAAAGTGTTCTACAGTAGCGGTTCTTGATACAGGCGCTGGTATAAGTGTGCTTTATGGTGCATACGGTAGCAGTTATTTGCCTACGATAGCCGTTATTGTAAATAATCGCTACCGTAGATCACCTATAGCAGCAATTTTAATAACAACCGCTAGCGTAGGTAGGATCTTTAATTTTTTATTTTTTTTCACATAAAAGGTGTTGCGAGAATCAAACTCACGACCACTCGCATACAAAGCAAGAATCATACCACTAGACCAAACAGCCAATGGAAAAAATAATTATTGTATTTGTTAGTTCTTAGCATGAATGAAGATAATATATAGTGTGAACACAAAAAATCCATACATAATGACTACGAAATTCCTTAGAAGGAATATGCAAGGTATCTGATATTAATATAGGCTGTGCAAATGCAAACTGTACATGAAGTTTTCATATAATATGGGAATTTAGGAGCATGCAATAGTGTACAAATACGTTGAGCCGTATTAGTTTAAGCTACACAATTCATTCAATTAAGCTACACTTTATTCCTTGTATATTTATTAGATCATAAAAGTTATAATCATTCTAAGAAAATAAATCAAAGGATTAAAGAGCTTACAGTTTTTATATCTTCATTGCATTAGTCTATCTATGATGCTGTCAACTCTCAACTTTTTTTTCCTCACCTCCACAAGTTGCAACCACTTTATTTCCATCTAATTTTACCTACAGTACAATTACATAATATCAAGAAGGATTCAATTTTGGAATTGTGTCATCTATGCTCCCAGTTGAAGCATAACTGCACAAATAAAAAAGAAATGATCACAACAAACTTCCTTGAATAAACACAATCAAGAATGGTGGACTCAAACAAATAATGTGTAACTTAAGTAAAAACTACACCAACAAATTAAATGAAAATTGGAAATTTAGGCCAACAAAAAATGCCACAAAATATAACGGGCAAGACATATTCCGCAACTCCCCTAAGCAAGGACATGCATGCAATAGTTAGTTTTAATAAAGATTGATTAAAAGATTTGTATAGAAGATTAGTTTGTTAGCTTTCATTAGAAGATTAGTTTGTTAGCTTTCATTAGAAGATTAGATTAAGATTAGTTTTGGTTTGCATCAATAGAAGATTAGTTTGTTAGGGTAGCAGTAGATGGTTATAAATACATATCATTGTAATCATTTGAGATTATGCTAATACAATTAGAATTAGAAGATTAGTTTGTTAGCTTTCATTAGAAGATTAGATTAAGATTAGTTTTGGTTTGCATCAATAGAAGATTACTTTGTTAGGGTAGCAGTAGATGGTTATAAATACATATCATTGTAATCATTTGAGATTATGCTAATACAATTAGAATTTCTATTATCCCTTCTTGATTGAGTTTCATCGAGGAGTGAGGATGAGTCCGGTTCCTATCCTTTCAATTGGTATCAGAAGTTCGGTGACGACATGGTGAGCAACAAAGAACTTGAAGCCCGCGTTGATTCTATTGAAGAGACTCTCTCAAAGTCTCACGAAAATACCACGAAATCAATCGAGGATTTGCGAAAGATGATGGAAACCGTTGTTGCTTCAGTTGCTTTGTTGAAGAACGGGCGCCTTAACACAGATACCGATTATACCAATGGTTCGCCGAAAACATCCAGCTGCGCCATAGAATGCGTGCATATCCAATTTCCTACCTTCGATGGTACCAACTTTCCTGACTGGCATGCTCGTGCAGAGCAATTTTTTGAATTGGAGGCGACATCGGAAGATCAGAGAGGCAAGCTACTATTGCTTTCAATGGATGGAAAGGCGTTTGCATGGCAGCGCCATTATATGTCGTTACCAACGTTCAAGGATCGTTCTTGGAAAGAAATCTTAGATGATGCAGGATGTCGCTCTGATGGAGAAACCTTTGATGACCCAGTGGCTGAATTATCGCGACTACGTCAAGAAGGTACCTTAATTGATTATCTAGAACGGTTTGACCATCTTCTTGCCCGTGTTATGATCACTGAAAGTATGGCTATAAGTTTCTTCCACTCTGGATTGAAAGTAGAATTAGAAAAATCAGTCAGAATTCATAAGCCAAAAACTCTGCAAGAAGCCATTTATTCAGCAAGATTACAGGAAGAAATCATTCAAGAGTTGGAAAAGAAGCACAAACAAGGTTTTCCATACCATGGTCTACACCTACTGTGAATCAGAGAGCTCATTCAATTACTAGCCTTCAACAACCATCTTCCCAAAGTTCATCAAATGTGGCTACTACAAATGAGTCAAAAGTACAATCTACTGCAGCAACATCTAAAAAGGAGGTAAGTGAAAGGATTTCCAAAGGATTGTGCAGATTTTGTGAAGAAAAGTGGGACAAAACTCATAGACAAAGATGCAAAGTGTGGGGTAAGTTATCTGCAATATTCAGTGCTCAAGATATTGGTGATGAAGATTCAGCATCTGATCCTGAGAATGATCCTGATCAAAACTTAATAGATTCAAGCATTGCTATGATGTACACATTTCACTGAATGCTTTACAAGGAATTGCAGGCGGTAATACCTTGCAGCTAAAGGGACTCATTAAAAGGCAAGAGGTTCCATTTTTAATGGATACTGGAAGCACTCACAATTTTATCAGTGCTAGATGGGTAAAGAAGCTTGGATTGAAAACTCAGTTGATCAAGGATTTCTCCATACAGATTGCCTCAGACAAGAAACTGGTAATCACTAGTAAATGCGAGCAATTGACCTGGAAATTTGATACACACGAGTTTGTTAGAGATTTTCTGGTTTTGCCGAGTATTAGCTTTGGAGTGATACTGGGCATGCAATGGTGCAAGACTCTAGGGGTGATCTCTTGGAACTGTGCTACTTTGACAATGCAATTTCTGCATCAAGGAAGACCTATATCTTTGCAAGGTGAACAGAAATCTTCCAAAAATATGGAATTTGGAGTTGATGATTCAAGGGTGGATGGAAGTCTGGAACCAGAGTGAGAAGAACAACTTAGTACTCTTTTAGATAAATATCATAAGTTGTTTTTGGAGCCAACTCAGTTACCACCAAAGAGAAGATATGATCACAAGAGAGTGTTGAGTGATGCACAACCTGTTTGTACAAAACCATATCAATATCCTCATTATCAAAAAGAGGAAATTGAGAAACAGGTTAAATCTTTACTGATGACTGGATTCGTTAGAGAGAGTGCAAGCAATTATGCCTCACCTTTGGTTTTGGTGAAGAAAAAGGATGGAACATGGAGATGCTGTACAGACTTTAGGAAACTGAATGCAATCATAATCAATGGAAATAGGGATTGTCATACCCAAGGGAACAACAACAATTATAGGATTATATAGAAGTTATGTGTTACTTAGACGATAAATTTATAGTGAGAGACATTGATAAGAGGAAAATAATGAAAAGCAAGTTGTGAAGATTATTTATTGAAAGCCTAAGGCATTTGGGTTCACTTATGTTCACCTCTTCTACTCTCTAATTCGACTCAACTACACCAATTAATTGCTAACAACTTGCTAAAAAATGACTTGCAATAAAAATATGTAAAAGCGTCATAAAGAACCTCTATATAATCATCAAATATTTTAAAATTCAAACACGACAATGGACATCCATCACAATAATTTATTAACACTTCATTTTTATGTGCAAGTGTAACACCTTATTTTCTAGACCTTTTTTTTTCTTAACGCTAGTAGAAAATAAATCTTACTTTACAATAATAAATAATAATTACAATTCTTTTTTTAACTTTAACGAATTCCTATCCAGCTGAACAAATTAATACTTGAACATAAAACTTAGTTTCACCATGTATGCCTACTTCTAAGAAAATAATAAGGCTTGTCTCATACGTTGCTTGAGCTTTACCATCTTCTGATATCTGCAATACTGCTAGTCTAACAAGAAAACTCCCAAATAAAAGTCCTAGTAATCACATAATACACAACAATTAGCTAATATATAAAAATATGCACATAATCATGTATTCATGGGGTGAACATAAATCTTTTCTTGTTGTCTTTTAGGGAAGTTCGTGCACAACATCTCCACACTGGTACCTTGACAGAGAGGCACAAATGAGCTCATATTTGGACCACTAGCAAGCTTCCTTAACTAGGGTCAAACTGCCTGGCCTATCTCTCCCTTTCAAGAATGGCCTTCAGGTTATCTTAGGCCCCTTTACGGGATAACCCTACATCTTGTTTTTTAAAAGCATGTCCTCTTACCTGGTATACTACCGGTGGGAGTATGTACCCACTTACTCAACTAAAGTTGAAGGGGGAATTATTCCATTATAATTTCATATTACATGTTATCATGCATCAAACATTCATTTCATATCAATTTCATTTATTCCCATCATAAAAATAGGCTGATTAGGGAAATATTGCATTTTTAAAGTTAAAACAGATGAAACAGGTGCATGGCTTTGACACTTGAGCACCAGACACCAGTAATGTACTGCCAAGATTTTGGCCCTGGCATTTAAGCACCCATTCTGGCGCTCGAGCACCAGTTCCAGATAGCAGGACTTCGTGTTTCACGCAAAAATGCATCTCATTGGTATTTTGGCCATAACTTAAGTGAAATGAGGGGAAAAAGAAAGCTAATGAAATGATTTACATCATTTGTTCAGAACCAAAGACCAAAATCATTCAATTTCTAGTAGATAATTTCACTTAAAAGCACCTGCCCATGATAAAAAGCCAAATCTGACAGGTCTTAATATTTTCCATATCACTCAAGTTATAAAAATTGGATCTTCATGAAACTTGTGGTATTACAAAGCTAATTAGCTAACAAAATTTACTACAACTTTGAAGAGACCACGATATTAGAATCCAAATATAACTAGGTCAAATATCCAGTCTAAACTATGTCAAAGTTCATGAGATAGAGAGTTGGACTTTTGTTCAAAAGTTAATTTCACATTCAAAAACAATTCCTCCAATTCTCATCTCAAATCCTGAAATTAATATGACCTCAAGTCCAACCATATTCAAGAAAGTTCATATCATTCCAAAATCTAAGCTCAACCCATTTTACCAAATTCACAATTTCAAAAGGGAAAACAGTTCAACAATACATATCAATTATCAACCCATCAAGTTTCACACGAATTTCACTAAATTTTAAACATCAAGCAACACAATAGCTCAATAATCATCTTCAAATTCATGCTTTCACATTCAATCTATCAATAAAATCATATTCAACCTAATTTCATCACAACTAACATACAATTTTGTGAAACCTAACATCATAAAGTCTCTAATTTCTAAATTTCCCTAATTTGGGTTACCATAGAATTGGAGCTCTAAACTCAATTTCTAAATTCTACCATGGAATATTCTAAACTGGAAGAATTAGAGTTCCATGTGCATAGATCAATTTCTTTAACTGCTCCGGCGGCCGGAAGGCAATGATGCAAGCACCCAAAGTTGTGGCTCTTGCTCACCTCTTCTTCTCTCTCTTACCACCATCTCTCTATTTTCTTTTTAAGTTTATATTGTGTTTCGTGTGTGTAGCCGGGAGAAAAAGAGGGAGTATATGTGATGTGTTGTGGTTAGGTGAGGGAGGGTGCATGTTAATGACGTGGTCCTTAGCTTAACTTATTAAAAATTTCACCTAAGTCATGGCCTTATAAAATTTAATAAGGGTCCAAATTAACATAATTTAAATAAATAAAATCACAAAGACTTAATTACAACTTTCTAACTTTATATTTTAATCCCCTAAGCTCACCTTGCCACATTTTTTAATCTTTGTATTTATATCATGACCTAATCATTTTCCCCTAATGCTATATGCTTTATAATTCATTTTAGTTCCCTAGATTCCTTATCTTTTCTAAAATAGCCTCCCTTAAGGACTTAACTGTGAATTTAAATAATATACTCTAAAGGCTAGAAATTTGGGATGTTACAACAAGAACCTATGTGTTCTCTTAATAATAAAATGTTATCTTGTAGAATATGATGTTATGCATTAAACAATAAATAACAGACTAAATAACTCTTAATCTTTGTTCAAGATATTCTTGCAAAAATTTATTAACACTTCATTTTTATGTTCAAGAACCTATTGATAAGTGCTCACATATCTATTTTTTAGGGGTTATTTTCACCTTGTTTTTGGTGTATTTTAGTGTTTTGAAGCATGAAAACTATGCAAAATTGCTCATTTGTCGGAATGTTTTGGTTTAGGATAGTCTTTTTAGTTTTTGTAGTGTTTTCTTAATAAATTCCCACTTTTTGATCCTTGTTTTGTTGATTTGGTGACATTCTAGGATCAAGAGTTGGAGAGGATTGATGAACCAAGCAAGGAAAGAGCTATGAAGCTTGAAGAGAAGTGAACTAAGCAAAGAACCACCCATTCCAAGGGTGTCCACGCCCATGAGGAAGTTGCCAACGCTAGGATGGAAATAGCTCTCGGGAACTAGAACGTGGGCACACCCATTTTGGCGTGGGCACGCGCCATGGAATGCTGGGAGGAAGCAGCATAGTGCGTGGGCACAGAAGGTTCTGCACGGACACGCCCCCCTATAGCAGCATTGGGAAGAAACAGAAGGCAGGGCAGCGTGGGCACGCCCAATTAGACGCGGGCACGCGCTACCCCTTGCTATATATAGCCATTAGTTAGTTATTTTTCGTATCTTTGGATCATTTTTCTGTTTTTAGCACCATTCTCCTCCTTCTTCTCACTTCTCTCTATACTTGGAGTGTTCTTGAGCTGTGAAAGGAAATTATGGAAGCAAGACCTTGAAGAACTCATGGAGTATTCGTCTCTTTTGGTTTTTCTCTCTTCTCTTATCTCCATTATGCTAGGCTAGATTTCTATGGTTAGGGAATTGGGGATTTTGATCCCAAACTACGTAAATTGAACTTGAATTGAAATTCAATGTTCTTTCTTGTAAATTGAGTGATTACTTCTTCTCTTAATGCTTCTTCTTGGTTGATTATATTCAATTTTGGTGGGATTGCCTCCGACGTGAGTGCTACACTTGAATTAATCAATAGGGATTTTGATCTAGATGCAATTTGGCAATTGGGAAATTGGTAATTGTATTGGAACTGTTGTTATTCACCATAATCTTGCATGATTCTAGGAATAGAACTTGTAGGTTGTGAGGTTTTGTGAAAATCTACTTCTTTCTTATTTTCTCTAAAATTGGTCTAAGGAATCAGGGGGTTTTAGTTAGAACAAAGGGGCTAATGATCTAGGAATAGACTTAGTCTATAATTGTGGATTATTACCTTCAATTGATAAGATTGGAGCTTGAATTAAACTCAGGGGATAATTACATATGGGAAGGATCAAATGAACCATGAGCCTAAGCTCTTCTTTTCTTGATTCTTTATCTTGTTTTGGTTACTTGCTCTACAATTCTTGCAATGTTACACTCTCAACATGTTTTCATTTGTCCAATTAATGAAAGTCTCGGGGATTAGATACTCTTAAACATAGTCCATGTGGCTACGATACCTTATTCACCTTCTATCTCATTAAACGAACTAGTGCACTTGCTAGAGCATGGCAAAATGCTATCAAGTTTATGGTGCCGTTTCCGGGGACTATTGATAGATATTAATAGTTTGGATACATCACTTTCCATTGTTAATATTCATCATTTTGTTATTTTATTTTTCAATTTTTTCTATTCGCTTGGATTTTCTCTATTTTTGTGTGTTCTTACCCCTTGCTAAACTCTTATGTGAGGCAAGGAAATTGAATTTGCTTTTGATCTAGAGTTAGAGAAGACTTTGAGGAGAAACCGAAAGCAAATAAAGGCTAACAAAGCAAAGTATAAGGTGCACAAATTTAAGGCAAGCCTAGACCAACAAGCTACTTGTTCTTATCAAGAGAATGTTGTGGAAGAGCAGCCTATTTTGATTCAAGAAGAAGCGATTGTTGTACAAGAAGCACCACTGGAAAACCAACCATTACCAAGACAGATGACACTATAGGACCTCACGGCTCCTCTAGTAGACGGTTGTGGTTCTTGCATCAATCCTCCCAATATTGCATCCAATAGCTTTGAGATAAAGCCAGCTCTAACCCAACTAGTGAGTGGTGAACAATTTGGAGGGAGAGAGGAAGAGGATCCCAACCGTCACATATATAAATTTCTTCAAATTTGTGAAAATATAAAGATAAATTCGGATGCGGCCATCCGACTGAGATTGTTTCCTTTTTTCTCTCAAAGATGAAGCTCTTGATTGGCTTTAAAGCCAAACCCACCAAAAGCATAACTACAAGGGAGGATCTAGTTGCAAAGTTCTTGACTTAATTCTTCCCACCGTCAAGTATGATCAATATAGGGCGGAGATCTCTTGCTTTAAACAAAGGGATGGTGATTCCTTTGGGACAGCTTTGAAGAAGTTCAATGCACTCCTCCGGAAATGTCCACATCACAGCTTTACCAACCTTCAAAAAATACATATTTTCTTCAATGGTCTTAACCGTAATGCTAGGGGATTTCTTAATGCTTCAGCTGGTGGATCTTTAAGGAAAAGAAGGAGCTGAAGAAGCAATGGAACTCATAGAGATAATGGCCAATGAAGATGAAGCCTCCAGTGATTTGTATGGAGGAAGAAGAGGAGTTATGGAACTAGGTATTCAAGATGCAGTCCTAGCTTAAAACAAGCTTCTATCTCAACAAATAGAAACCCTCACTATGCAATTACAACCAGTTCAACTTGGAGCTGCTCAAGCACCAACACGCTAATGTGATTTTTGTGATGGCAACCACCAAAATGGATTTTGTGCTAATGTTGGAGTTGCTAGTGAGGAGAAGGTCAATTACATGGGAAACACCCATAAATCCTCTTATTTCCCTCAACACAACACATATCATCAACACTTGAGGAACCATCCCAATTTATCCTACAAAAGCAACAATTAGTTACACACCACCATTCCCACACAATCAACCACAATTCACTTCCTTACCACAATACACTCAACCTTCAACAACTTACAACATAAATCCATCTTTCAAAACCAACACTCAGCCTATAACCCAAAAACCACAAGTATCACCAACTCAACCAACCCAAGGAATCTCTCCCAATCTAGAGAATATCTTTCTTGCATATATGAGTGAGACTAATTCAACTTTGAAAAATCATGATGCATTCATAAAAAATCTTGAGACTCAATTGGGTCAACTTTCAAAACAGCTTTCAGAAAGGCAACAAGGTAAATTCCTTAGTGATACCATAGTGAACCCCATGGAGCAATGTCATGCAATAATCTTGGGTAGTGGCAATGATGCCTCTCATCCACCACCAAAAATGGAAGAACCAAATGTGGGGGAGGAAGCACCACCCAAAAGAAAGCCATGTGGGGACAAATACCTTGACATGGACCCAAATGATTAGGGGGAAGCCTACACCATCAAAATTGGGTGTGATGATCCCAAGGATCTTCTACCCAAGAAGACAAGGAAGCAACTCTTAAGAGAGTCGGTAGACTATGAGAGTCTCTCCCCATATGTGAAGGCCGTGATCCCTTTCCCACAAAGGCTCATCAAGAAGGATAAGGAAAAACATTTTTCTCAATTACTAGATATTTTTAGGAGTTTGAGAATTAATTTTCCTTTTGCGGATGCTCTTGAAAAAAAGCCACTATATACCAATTTCATGAAAGACCTCCTTGCAAGGAAAAGGAAGCTAAAAGAAGATGAAACGGTCCCTTTGACTGAGCAGGTGAGTGCAATCCTCTAAAAGAAGCTTTCTCAAAAATTAAAAGATCTGGGTTCCTTTACTATTCCTTGTAAAATTGGGGAGTGCATGTGGGAAAAGCATTGTGTGGCCTTGGTGCTAGTATAAATCTTATGCCCCTCTCCCTCTTGAAGAAACTTGGGGTGAATGAAGTAAAACCAACAATGGTCACATTGCAAATGGCAGATAGATCAATAAAACACCCTTACAGGGTTGTGGAGGACTTGTTGGTGAAGGTAGAGTAGTTCATACTTCCAGCTGACTTCATTTTGATGGACATGGAGGCTAGTGAGGAGGTTCCCATCATCCTAGGAAGGCCTTTCCTTGCAACGAGACGCATCCTAATTGACGTGGAAGGAGAGAGCTAATGCTAAGAGTCCATGAAGAGAAGGTAACATTTAATGTTTTAGAATCATGGAAAAATAACAATGATAACTCCTCTTGCATGAATGTAGAGGTTGTAGATACCTCATTGGCTCAAGAACAGAACAAAATCAATCATGAATCAGCTTCAAAGATTAAAAGCTCTTTTTGTAATAAAAAAAAGGAAAAGAATGAAGTGAGTCATGAGAAGAGTAAGTGCATAGCCAATGAGAGATCTAAAACCTCTCCACTTGAGAAACTTCCACATAAAAAGGCCTCCAAGGTTGAAAAGGATGTTTGTGACCATTGAACACACCTCAACAATCATTCTCTAACTTTCATTGCGTCTTTATGGATGCAAGCTGCACCTTACCGGTGATTTTCCACAATTCCATAGGTAGAAAGTTAGAAGGAATATTGTTAGAGGAGTTAAGGGAAATGTTGCGGGTTGCATCAATTGTCCTGTGGCGGAGGCTAGATGGGCAAGTCACTATCGAATCATGGCGCTTGGGCTGCTACGCTCTTAAGTAGAAAGAGTTGCGCCCTGACTATCAGCTATAGCTTTTGGCCTAGTGGTAAGCGCTCGATCCAACAAGTGGTATCAGAGCTTCATGCTCTGGTAGAAGCTTAACCGCTTAGAGTGAAAAATCCTTGTTTTGAGCAACCATTGGGATATATTTGAAAATGGAAGGTTTAGAAATTGATAAACCACCATTCTTTGATAGTGTACATTTTCTTTATTGGAAAACTTTAATGGAGTGTTATATTCAATCCATTGATTTTGATTTGTGGGATATTATACTTGATGGATTTTCTTGTAAACCAAAGCAATCTATGAGTTCTTATGATAAAAGTTGTTTTTCCTTGAATATTAGAGCAATGCAAATGTTGAGAAATAACTTGAATGATGATGCTTATGATATAATTAAAAATTGCTCTTGTGCTAAGGATATTTGGGATGCTCTTAATGCCATTTTTCTTCCTAATAATATGTTTGTGCATAAAGTAGAAAGTGAAGACCAAAATTTATTGAAGAAAGCTTATAGTCCCCAAAAAGATGTTCAAGGTTGTGAAATGAGTTCAATGCCTCTTGATGGTGGTGAAATTCAATTTGAGGATGAGAAAAAGCAAAATGATGAGGGGCATAGTCTTGATGCTTTCATGGAAATGATTGAGGAGCAAAATAATTTGAAAGAAGAGAAAATCTTGCAACAAGTTAAAACAAGCACCACAATGGCTCAAAAGGACTTTGAGGTAAATAATGCTAAACTTACATATAGTCCTTCCTTTGATGAGTTACAATGTGCTTATGATGAATTGTGTGATGACTAGTTCAACTGAAAAGAGAAAAGTTTGGCTTGTTTGCAAAATATTTCTTTTATTGAAAATCAAATTCAATCATTGAAGAATGCTTATTTTCACGAAGAGGAAATATGCTTGAAATGTTAAACCTCGTCTATTTTTGAAACATGCATTGATCTTGAATCTCTCATTGATGAAGTATCAATTCAACTCCCTAAATCAAATGATTATGTTTGCTCAAAGTACATAGTTGAAAAGGAAAAGGAAAACAATGAGTGTTTGCATGAAAAGCAAAGAAAATTTTTGGATTGTGATAAAGCCAAGATTTTGAGCAATAATTCGCAAAAGACAAAATCATCTTCTAAATCTTTTGTTTGCAATTATTGTGGATGTTTAGGACATATTTCTCATTTGTGTAAATATAGAAGAAATCCTTGTATGAGAAATAAACTGGTATGAGTTCCTAGAAATATTAAAGTCTCTAATTCTAACGCCCAAGGACCCAAGATGAAATGGGTACCGAAATGTTCCCCTATTAGTTCTTCTATGCAGAAAATTTCTCAAAAAGAAGGACAAATTGGTCTAGCCAATGGGAGATCATCAAGGAGAATTCTTCCAAGGCTTGATGGTAAGAGTCTATGCCAAAGAAAGGAAGAGATTCCAACCAAAGCTTCTCAAATCCATAATGGAGAACTTCAAAAGTTCAAAACTCAACAAGAGAAGCAATGGATGAGAAGAAGTGTTCCCTTTCTTACCAAGGCTAAGGTATCAAATGTTTTTACCTCTTATGTACATTCATTTATAAATACAATGAATATGAGGTATATTCCTTGTAGACCTTAGGTAATGATATCAAATCATGTGTATGTGATAAAATTTGAAATTTTGTTTCGTACATGATTATATATATGTTGATAATGTGATTTCCTTGCTCATTAGTATTCTTGCTATAATTTTCGACTTCTTGAGAGATAGGATGCAATAAATTTTGTGCTTAATGATATTTGACTATTTAATTTATATTATGCTTAATTTGTTCATTATGACATTGGTCTTTATTGAAGCATGATAAATTGATAATAAATGACTAACCATAAAGGATCCATACTTAAAGGATACCCAAAGTGCTTTGGATTGTATTGTAGGGTGAAAATTACCTCATGCGAGCATATACATTGAAACACCAATTTATCATGAGATTATCATATCTTTAAAGGATTCAAGTTGAGTATGAAAGTGAAGTGAGGGTATGACATTGAAACATACTCCAATTTCTCAAGTTCTAAAAAAAAAGGGGTTAACGAGAAGGAAGTTGAAGTCACTCACTCATACATTGAAGAATTACATTTTGGTGATATCAATTCTTATCTCTTACTATCATTTAAGTGTGACTTGTTTGATGATTTTGGAATCTTTTGAAACTAGCTTGACATCTTCATTTATCCTAGGTTTGTGCTTCATTAGCAATGTGCCTTTAAATGCCTATCCTTTTAGAAAGCTAGATAAATAAGAATGTTCTTTGAAATAACATGACTTGATGTGCATATTTTGTGCTTAATATATTTGTGTGTGCATACCTTAAAAAAGAAGAAGAGAGAGACATGATTATTTTGAAACTTTACATTAGATCTTCAATATTTAATATGTTGGTGAATATCTTGAAATGATTCATGTTTTACTTAAATTGATCTTGGATTATGAAATGAAACTCTATCTTTTAATTAGCATGTGTCATAATTTGTTTACTTGATATAACATGCCTAACATGATTATTTTTGCTAAAAAAAATGCTTATCCATATTTTGATGATGATAATGCAATTCTTTTCACTAATCTTGAATATTTCTCTAACAATGCCTATACTATTCTTAATATTCAAGTATAAATATACTTCTTTGGTCAAATGATATAGCCTATGGTTGTCATTGTTAAATTTTATATCAACCAAAGGTATACTTGTAAATGTGCTTTACTTTATACTTGATGCTAATCTTTGATTTGAAGAACTTTAAAGTTAGCTTTGCTTCTCAAGTGCATCTCAAAGATAGTCATCAATTCTCATGTACAACCAAACTAGGATACAAGAAAAATTGTGGAGAAAATAAGACTTTCTTCATGTGCTACAAATGAATGAGAAGTTCCAAAAAATGAAAGTTCAAGCACAAAGGATGATGTCAAATAAGGAACATCTCACACTATGGAATTCAATAAGTATCTCAATCCCTAAAATCTCTGTGGTGTCATATGATTAGGATTGTTATATGCTTGTTGATGCTATTTGATATCTCATTATTTGAATGTATGCCTAACATGAAAAAGTTCCTAATTAAATTTCATCATCTTATTCCCTTGAGGCTTTTATTTTGAAATTGGGTATCTTTTGAAAAATTTATATTTGAAAGGGGGAGAAAATTCAAAAGGATTTTTGCTTAGTGGATTGCTAGAAACATATTTTTTTGTCTTGATCTACCTTTGGAAAATGTGCTTATATATGTTAGTAGTACACATTATTTACTTTAGTTAACTTTCATTTCAATAAGGGTGAGCTAAACATTCTTTGATTATTTGTGCCTTATATATGTGTCCAACTACATGATTAATCATGCATTATATATATTTTGATAATGTGCATAGCTTTAGGGGGAGCTATATCTTAATTCTTTATATATCTAGTCTCATATCTCTTCTTTGCAAGAAGTGATTCTTGATACTATAATAATATGTCAATGAAGATCTTTGTTGCCTCTTGAGTTCCTCTATTAAAGAAAGAAGGTAACCATTTTTCACATCCATATCATTTCTTTCTTTCAATGATGATTTCATGATATATGCACAAAGAGTATGTATTGAATCAAGATGATGGTGTTTTATGAGAAAATTTGCTTGCTTCATCAAATGGTAGCTATTGTGACACGTGGTAATATTCTTACAATAGTCTCTTAATGATCTTTAGCTATCATGTACTATGAATTGACATGTTTAAAATGAATGATCCCTAATGTGCTCAAAGAATGCTTGCTATATGTCGGTATCAATAAGGGGAAATGAATTATTTGTAATATTGAATAGCGGGAGATGAGAATAAAGGAGATACAAAGTTCTTTGTTATGATATTTCTTGCCTAAGCCTTTTTGTTGATGTCAAATAGGGGGAGAAGAAAGGAAAAATATGTTCCTATGCTTATTGTGTTAATATGCTCACATGATCATATATATATATATATATATATATATATATATATTTGATTTTAACATATTTTTCTTTGGTGATTTGTCATTATCAAAAGGGGGAGAATGTAGAAGTATGTGTGCTTCAATGTTTAATATATTATGTTTTGATGATGACAAATACAAGAGCAATAAGTTATGTGTAGTATGTTTTGATGTTGACAAATGTAAGAGTAAATTAAGAATGGACATGCTACTATATGAGCTTAATGGAGTGCATTATACCATGCATGATTATGTGTTCTATATTGTGATATACAAGTTGATAATCATGCAATGTGTACATCAATGCTTGATTGGCTAACTAGAGTTATATATTTATAAATCAAGCATATTTGATTTTGAGTTTAGAAGTTTGGACTAACTATGATTTTCAAGAGAGAAATGTCTTGTAGATATTCCAAGCATTAAGAGTAAGCAATGATCAAGAAAAATGGAAAAATCAATTATGCTCAACTCAAGAAGGAGAATGACAATGATGGTCAAGCGCTTATGATAGTATGGAAGAGAAACTAACAAGCTTGAATTGCATCAAGAAACCTAAGGACTTAGTTTGATATATTTCTTCTCTAGGCTATGTAAGTGTAAATTTGAGAAGTCATTACTTAATAGAGCTTGTCTTTCACCTTGCATTCATAGCATCATCTCAAACAATTTTCGTATGATAAAACACTTTGTAACATATTTCTTTGAAAAACACATTTTGAAGGCTATGGTTTAAGATGATGCTATGAGTGCAAGGTGAAAGTATTTTAAAGTTTTAAATCACCCAATTCACCCCCCTCTTGAGTGACAGTTGCCATGATCAACAAGTGGTATCAGAGCCAAGGTCATGAGTTCGATACCCAGCGGGGCAATTGTTGAGGGGGAGATTGTTGCGGGTTGCATCAATTGTCCCGTGGCGGAGGCTAGATGGGCCAAGTCACTATCGAATCATGGCGCTTGGGCTGCTACGCTCTTAAGTAGAAAGAGTTGCGCCCTGACTATCAGCTATAGCTTTTGGCCTAGTGGTAAGCGCTCGATCCAACAGGAAAGAATGATGGATTTTGGGAAGGAAGTTGAGAAAGTACGGTTTCTAATTCTATGTAGCCTCTGGCTATTACCAGCTCTCCAGAGAAGCCTACCAAGTTGTTATGGTAAGCTCCTATCATCGAAGATGGAATTTCAAGTTGCTTGAAGGTTGCCCAGAACATGATATCTGTTGAACTCCCTTTGGTCGATTAGAACTCGCTTTATTATACAATTAAGTCCAGAGAGTGAAATGACTATTGGATCATCTTGGTTTGCATCTTCGCCCTTGAAGTCATCCATAGAGAAAGAGATCAAGGGGCTCGTCATACCCGTTTTGATATCTGTGGTTAAATTAATGTTGAATACGCCCCGCAAGTGTCTTTTGCGGGCTGAACTGGTATGTCCCCCTCCTACAAAACCACCTGCTATAGAGTTAATAACTTTTTGCACTCCTTTGCTCGTGCCTTCGCGGGATCCCATGTTTTGCTGCCTTGGGGAACGAGATCGTGCTCTAGTTTGATCAATGAATGATCTCTTGATGAAATCCCCCAAGTACCCTCCTGGACCAATTGTTCGATGTGGTCTCGGAGATGTTTACAATATTTGGTATGATGGCTGTACATGCGGTGGTACTCACAGAATTTGGACCGATCTGCGTTCGTGGGTTGGTAGGCCGGTTCTTGTGGAAGAGGTATTAAACCCGTGGAATTCACTTGTCTTAGCACGGTGTCTTGAGGAACTCGCAATGCGATATATGAGTTAAACTTGTTTTGGTGTGGAGGACGCTTCCTTCCTCCAAACTCCTTTTTAGCGTCACGCTGGTGCTGGGTAGTTATGGAAGGTTTCGAACTGTTATGTTCTTTACGTGGTTTCACCACTTTTTTAGTCTGACCCAAACTATCTCGTTTTGATTGGCATGCGTCCTCCATCTCGATCCACTCTTCCGCCTTCCTTCGGAATTGAGCAAGATCTGCGGGCTTCTTCCGTTTAATGTGCTGGTAAAAATCATTCACCTGCTGGCCGCTGATCAAGAGTGATTTTAGGACCTCTTGATTGACATCATTTACCATCAGGGCTTCCTTGTCAAAACGATTTAGATAATCCTTCAAGGATTCATGTTCCCCTTGCCTAATATTGCCTAGATCCTCCTGAGACTTCTTACGCGCAACCTTGTAAGTGAACTGAGCCAAAAGTAATTCTGACAAATACATGTAACTATTTATTGATCGGGGAGGTAGGAGTAGGAACCATTTATTTGCATCCTTCTTGAGCGTGATGGGGAAACAGCGACACATCGCGGCTTCATTAGCTCGAAAACTGATCATTGCCGATTTGTATGCATCTAAGTGTTCTTGAGGATCTCTATCGCCATCAGAAAGCTCAATTCTTGGTTTTACACTATCGGGGAATTCTGTTGTCATGATTGCATCCGAAAAGGGGGTTTCAACTGGATGGTCCACAAGAAAACCTGCAGTAGCCCTTTGTGGGATTGCCTCCCTTTGGACATACCTTGACCAATTGATACATGTCATGCAAATATAAAAAAGACTTCTAAAAATGTCATTTAACTAACAAGGTATTATTTATTACAAATCTTCACACTAAAATTATTAAAAGTAGAATTAAAAACTCCAAATTCTTCTAAGTGTTCCCCAAACATGATGCTAGTAGCAAATTCTTCAAGTCTCTTCTTTTTGCTCCTAGTCATAGGACCATCTACCCTTAATGCTTGTCCTCCAAAGTCCTTCATGTTAGGGTCCACTCCTTTATTTCCATCACGGGCGAAAACGGATATTAATATCCGGACGACACCGGATATTAATTTTCGGTTCGCTATTTAATAGTCTATCAGGTACCAACCGGATATTAATTTCCGGGCGTATCCGGATAAGATTATCCGGTTTACCGGAATACTTTAAAATGCGTCTAAGGATCAGAATCCTTATTTTCTTACCTCCAAAACCAAATCACTCACCACACAACCACTCACCAACACCAACAAACCACTTGAAATTGCTATTGTTTCACCTTTATACATCTATTATACCAAATGTAAGTTTTTTATTTTGTATGTTCATGTTTATTATGTTTTATTTAAGTTAGTTGACTGAAAATACGCTGTTTAACTAATTTTGATCTAACCGGATATAATTATCCGGTTCCAACCATACATTAATATCCGGTTGGAACCATACATTATTATCCGGTTCTGACCATACATTAATATCCGGTTCTGGCCATATATTAATATCCGGTTCTGACCATATATTAATATCCGGTTGAGGCTAAATCGTATATTTAATTATTATTATATTGTATAATTGAAATTTTAGTAATATGTTAGTTAAATGTCTCGAAAAACTTTATTTTTTCAGAGTTATGGATGAATTATTGGAATCAGTACAAGGAACCACGAAAGAAGAAGAATATTTTGATTACAAAGAGTATTTTGAAACTAAGCAGGTAAATGTCACTTCGAGCTGAATGTGTTGTTGGTTTTTTATTGTGATTAAATGTTAATATTGTTGTAATTTTTTAGATTTTTCCTACTCGGGAGGATTTGATACATTGGGCGCAAGAAGGTGGCACGACTATTGGTTTTGTTATTGTTACATGCAGATCAGATAAGGGTGGTGCAGGTGGGAATAGGAGAGAATTTGTAACTCTTGGGTGTGAAAGAAGTGGAAAGTATAGAGAATGTGGAAAGCAACTTAAACGGGAAGTCACAGGAACTAAGAAATGTGAATGTCCTTTCAGACTTAGTGGAAGACCCCATGCTAATGAAGGATGGATACTTATTGTGATATGGGCAAACACAACCATGAGAGAGCAGTCACCTTGATAGGTCATCCATACCCTAGGCGCCTTAAACCGATTGAAAAGACCGTAGTGGCAGACATGACAAAGAACAACATCAAGCCTGGTAGTGTATTGTTTGCACTAAAAGAGCATGATCCTGACAATGTGAGTACCATTTAGACTATATACAATCAATGGTATTCATATCGCAAGTCAATTAGGGGGCCTCGGACAGAGATGCAACTATTGATGCTAATGCTAGAGTCTCACAAGTATGTCCATTTTCATAGAAAGGATACATCTGATAATATTGTCCAGGACATCTTTTGGGCTCATGAAGGTTCGGTAAAGTTATTTCATACATTTCCTACTGTTGTGATCCTTGATGCTACCTATAAAACTAATAGGTATAAGTTGCCTTTACTTGAAATGGTTGGGGTTGCATCAACAGATATTACATACTCAATTGCATTTGCTTACATGGAGTCTGAACGTGGTGATAATTATGTTTGGGCTTTAAGTTGTCTAAAAAACTTGATTGTGAATGAAAATGGGCAACCAAAATTTTTTGTTACTGATAGAGATCTTGCACTTATGAATGCACTGAATGAAGTTTTTCCACAATCAAATCACTTGTTATGCCAATTCCACATAGACAAAAATGTGCAGGCGAAGTGTAAGGTCCTAGTCCACAAGAAAGATTGTTGGGATATGATTTTTAATGTGTGGAATTTTGTTGTTGAGTCCCCAACGGAAGAAGATTATAACAAACGTGTGTCATATTTCGAACTCGTTTGTAAAGAGTTTAAACCATTCTTTGAGTACTGTATGAAGACTTGGTTAACTTCACATAAGGAATGTTTCGTGGATGCATGGGTCGACAAAGTCATGCACCTTGGAAACACAACAACTAATAGGTTAGTGTTGATGCACAGTTAATGTGTTAATTAGAAAATTACTTTTTATGGCTTGGTTTGTTAATGAAACCATTTTTTACTTGTAGGGTTGAAGGTGCTCATGCTAAGCTGAAGAAGTTATTGAAACATAGTCAAGGTGACTTCAACATGTGTTGGGATAGCATGAATGATCTCATTGAGTTGCAACAAATTAATATTCAAAGGTCATTTGAACAAAGTGTAATTATCAAAGGACATAGGCATAACATGAAGTTATTGAGCAAGCTTCATGGAGTTGTATCTACGACTTGTTTGGACTTGATTCACGAACAATGGGAAAAAAGCCAGAAAATTGGCACTGACAAGAGTGCGTGTCGATGTGTTGTTCGTAATACACATGGGATACCTTGTGCATGCAGAGTTGCTTACTGGGAAACACATTTCTCATGGATCCCCATAGACGAGATACATGATCATTGGAAAAAGTTAGATGTTGTTTTAGATGCTAACACATAGGTGGATGCATCAGACTGTTCATCTTCAATGTGTAATGCAATTGAAGCTTTGAGGTCTCGGTTTTTCCAACTTGATATTACAGGTCAGAATGCACTTATACTCAAAGTGAATGAGCTTGCTCATCCGGACACTACTTCCTTGTGTCGCCCTATGCATAGGGTGGTTAAAAAAGAGGGGCTGAAAGGCAAGGCACTGAAGAAACAAATGTCAACAAAGCGTGATCCATCATACTTTGAGATCATCAACTCTCAGGTGGAAAGCAATCCGTCAGTTGATGCACCAATTCGGGTTCCTAAGGGTAAGCGGAAGAAGCAATTGATATATTCCGATGACATCACAAATGTCGTAGCAGATGGAAATTGTGGCTATCGCGTTGTAGCATCTTATGTTGGTCAAGGTGAGCAAGATTGGTCTTTGGTTCGTATTCAATGTTATCAAGAAATGCTCTCACGCCAATGGTTGTATACTGAGATGTTTGGGAGTGCCATGTCGGAGCAAAGAATGACGACAATAGCGGACAGCATGCACGACCTAAAGGAGATGATCCGAAAGCAAGCTGAAGAGATAGAAAGGATGAGCAAGGAGCGGGAAGCTTGGAAGAAACAACAAGATGAATTCCAAGCAATTTTAATCAATCTCGGGATGGGGCAGCAACCCCCAGCGACATGAAAACCTGCAAGAGGGGCAAAACCCCCAAATGGAGAGGCAAGTCTCCATGGTCGGACCGCAAATCCCGCGGCCTTCTCCCGTTAACATCCCGCCTCATCCCGTTAACCCCTTCATCCCGGCTATTATGAATTTCGACATGCCGGCCAACTTTTAATTTGCCATGGATCCGTATGACATGACGACCGACCCCCAAGACCACGTGGAGATCTTTCAACAAACAATGGTTTTTCAAGGGGCTAAGGAACCCGTCATATGTCGGGCCTTTCCCCTGACTTTAAAAGCTGCAGCCCGCGGATGGTTCTCGTCGCTACCAGCGGGATCCATCACGGGATGGAAGGCACTGAAGGACAAGTTCATCTCCAACTTCACGAGCAGCAAACAACAGTTCAAGACAGAACACCATCTCGAGAGAATAAGACAGAAAGCAGACGAACCATTGAGGGGCTTCATCATCCGCTTCAACACAGAGTCCCTGGAGGTACGCAATGTCGCCCCTAACATGATGCTATACTTTCTTAGACATGGACTGAAGCCGGAAGGCTTCGCTAAAGACTTGGCGGGAGAAAAGCCCAAGACCATGGAAGAACTAAAGAGGCGAGCTAAAAAATGGATCCAGATCAAATAATGGGTCTGGAACAATAAAGCAGACAACCAAGCCGCCAAGCAAGACAGGGAAAAGAGAGACAAGCAAAAGCCTTCCTATGGAGGGAGGCCCAAAGAGAGTGAAAGAACATACGATAAAGGCGGGAGACCACCCAGGGGAGCCTACTCCAACTATGCGTCCTTGACAATACCGCCCTCACGGGTATACAAAGAAATCATGTATTCAGAATTGAAAGACAGACCTCCACCAATGAGGTTGCAGTCGAAAAATAAAGACAAATTCTGTCTATACCATAAAGACCATGGACATTACACCAACGAATGCATCCATCTCAAGGACACTATCGAAAAGTTGATACGACAAGGAAAACTGAAACAATTTGTTCAGAAAAATGACGAAGGAACATCCCGCCGGAGGAGCTGGTCACCATCCAGAAGACATGGATCCTATCCAAGGAACAGAGACTCTGGACGGGACGAAAGACGACGATCACGGTCGTGGAGCCCCCAACGACATGAAAACATGGCTTCAAAAGGAGTCATTAATGTGATCGCTGGGGGCCTAGATCAAATGGAACCTGCGGAGTCGTCCAGAAAGCAATGCAGAGGACCATTGCATGGGTGTGAAGGCCATGAGAAGAATGACTTTAGCATTTACAGAGGATGACCAACCTATAGATGGGACTGGGTCTAATGCCCCCTGGTTATTACGGCCAGAATGGCAGGGTACGAGGTAAAAAGGTTATTTGTAGACCAAGGGAGTTCAGCTGACATCATGTTTTGGGATCTATTCCAGAAGCTAGGCCTAACAGAGAAAGATCTGATCCCTCACAAAGGGAATTTGATAGGATTCACAGGGGACACTATCTCTCCTTGTCGTGGACTGCCCATCAGCATATAATGTCATTCTAGGAACACTGACTTTGAATGCTCTAGGAGCTGTGGTCTCGACCTTACATATGGCAATGAAGTTCCCTGGCCACAAAGACGACATCGTCACTGTCCGAGGAAAGGGCCTTGAGGCACAGCTTTATTACTTGGAGAGC
The DNA here is from genome assembly GCA_037177725.1 of Cyamopsis tetragonoloba. Classification (NCBI taxonomy): domain Eukaryota; kingdom Viridiplantae; phylum Streptophyta; class Magnoliopsida; order Fabales; family Fabaceae; genus Cyamopsis; species Cyamopsis tetragonoloba. Next base: position 31,154,070 of record CM074125.1, on the reverse strand, counting down.
CTCAAAATAACAAAAACTGTTTCAGTGCAGGAAAAAGAGGAAGAGAAAGAAGTACAAAAGAAAGAAGCAAAGGGAAAGCAAAAGTTCGTTAGGCGAGATGCCGCGGTCATGATGACGGGCTTAGATCTGAAGGGAGAGCTACAACATGAATGACCTGAACCTAAAGGCGACTCAGTAGAAATAGAAGTAGGTAGTAAGCCCGAACAGGTAGTCAAGGTCGGAAAAAACTTACCTATTAATGTTATGATTTAATTAAAGTCTTGCAGGATAATAAAGATATTTTTGCATGGGTCGCCTCGGACATGCCGGGTGTAGATCCCAAGTTCTGCTGTCATCGACTTGCAATAAGGGAAGGAGCGAGGCCGGTGGCCCAAAAAAAGAGGAGAATGGGCCAAGAGAGGACGACAGCTATCGAGAAACAGGTCAACGAGTTGATAAACGCGGGATTCATCTGTACAATATTGTGATTGGCTGTCTAATGTCGTGATGCTAAAGAAGGCGGATGGAAAGTGGAGAATGTGTACAGATTACACGGACCTAAACAAAGCCTGCCGAAAGGATCCTTTCCCACTGCCATGCATCGACAAATTGGTAGATAACTCAGCGGGTTATAAATATCTCTCTTTTTTAGATGCTTACTCCGGGTATAACCAGATTCCCATGGCTCCTGAAGATCAGGATAAAACTGCTTTTATTACTGATCTCAGGGTATTCTGTTATAATGTGATGCCATTTGGTTTAAAGAAGGCAGGGGCGACATACTTCCAACGAGTTGAAAAAGTAGCTTTCGCGTTATTAATAGCTTGTAGGAAGTTGCGCCCATACTTCCAATGCTACCCGATTCTAGTCAGAACCAACCAGCCAATACGACAGATCTTGCACAAGCCAGATTTTGCACGAAGGATGATGTCATGGGAAATTGAATTAACTCAGTACGACATATCGTATAAACCACGACTTGCTATCAAAGCGCAGGTCCTAGCCGACTTTCTTACTGAAATGACGCACCCCGGGGAGAATCATCCCGGGGAATGGACGATATACGTCGATGGCTCCTCAAACACTAAGGGATGCGGTGCCAGCGTGATACTAGAAAACTCAGAGGGTCTGGCGATTGAATATTCTCTGAAATTCGACTTCCCGATGTCCAACAATTAGGCGAAGTATGAAGCTTGCTTGACTGGAATACGGATGGCCAAGGAGTTAGGGGTGAACACGGTAACTATCTGCTCAGATTCAAAGTTAGTGGTGTCCCAGATTAAGGGAGAATACTAGGCGAAAGAGCTCATAATGCAGAAATATCTCACCAAAGTACGGGATGCTGTATTGGGATTGTCTAAATTTGAAATCCGACATATACCCAGGGAAGAGAATGCTCGGGCAGACCTTCTTTCCAAACTCGCCAGTACAAAGAAGACTTCAAACTACCATTATGTGGTAGAAGAGGTAATTCCCTATCCTAGCTTGACTTTACAGGTACATGAAGCAGATTGGAGGACTCCCTTGATAGATTATATCGAGAGGGGGATCACTCCCGAGGATGATAAAGAATCAAGGAAGATAATAAAAAAAGCAACGAGATTCACAAAGATTGAGGGCAATTGTTCAGAAAAGGAATCTCAACCCCACTCCTGATATGCCTTGGCCCGGATGAGGTTAGGTACGTGTTGGCCGAGATCCACGAGGGTAGTTGTGGACACCATGTCGGAGCTAAATTTTGGCCAGAAAGGCATTGAGAGCGGGTTACTTCTGACCTAAAATGCAAGAAGATGCTACTAGTCATGTCAAAAAATGCGAACAGTGCCAACGACATGCCAATATCTCTCACATCCCACCAGAAGAGCTACATACTTTATCCACGCCATGGCCATTCCACACTTGGGGATTGGACATCCTGGGACCTTTTCATAAAGCAACGAGACAGCTGAAGCACCTTGTAGTGGCTGTGGATTACTTTACCAAGTGGATAGAGGCCGAACCTCTTGCAACTATTACTTCGGCTAGGGTGGAAGCCTTCACCTTTAAAACAATCATATGTCGCTTCGGAATCCCGGCTGAGATTGTCACTGATAATGGAACTCAATTCACAGGGAGCCAGTTCATGGAGCTCCTCCAAGGGTTGCATATCCGGCATTATTTTTCAAATGTTGAACATCCTCAAACAAATGGCCAGGCTGAAGCAGCAAAAAATGTTATTTTAAATGGCCTAAAGAAACGAATTGAAAACGCCAAAGGAGCTTGGGTGGATAATCTCTATCAAGTGTTATGGAGCTATAGAACCACTCTGCAAACTACCACAGGAGAAACTCCTTTCCGACTTGTATACGGAACAGATGTCATGATCCCAGTTGAAATTGGTGAACCATCTTGGAGGGTCATGTTTAACCCACCAGATAATCAAGAACGCTTAAGAGAAGAACTTGACCTCGTAAATGAAGTCTGGGAGTTGGCTCGACTAACTGAGATGTCGAGGAAGCAGCGAGTTGCTCAAAGGTATAACGTCAAAGTCGTGAAGCGCGAACTCAGTGGGTGACCTCATTCTTGGAAGGGCCAGTATTGGTCTGAAGAATGCAAAAGATGGAAAACTTGCAGCAAATTGGGAAGGCCCATACCGGGTAATCAGAAGTACAAGAAAAGGTGCATACACCTTGGAGACTTTGCAAGGAAGAGAATTGCCAAGAACTTTCAATGCCGCGGATCTAAGAAGGTACTATAGTTAGAGAGTATCCGGCTTGTTTATGTTTAGCTCTGTTGCATTTCAATCTTAATGTACGATTTCTGTAAGGGGTACTCTTTTTCCTTCTTGGGTTTTTTCCCTAAGGAGGGTTTTACCTTGAAGGTTTTAATGAGGCCCAAGGTTTTGTAACCCAAAGACATATGAAATAAAAACAAATATTTGTCAAAGTTTAAGATTTCAGTTGCAGATTTTACATGATTACGACTCAGCAAGGCGTGTAAAAGGATCAAAAATCCCACCAAGGCGACATGCACCAACGTGATAGGCCACGGGCCTTGAAATACTTCACCAGGATCAAAGATCCCACTAGGGCGACCTGCCCCAAACAGGCCACAGGCCTTGAAGTACTTAATCAGGATCAAAGATCCCAGTGATGCGACGTGCCCCTATGATATGGTTATGAACCTTAAACGTTTTAAGGGACAAAGCCCCGTCAACAAGACGCGTAAAGCTTAAGTTGCAGATTGCAAAGGTTGCGACATGTTAAAAAGCAATGTGGAAAAAGTTAAGTTAAAAGTTACGAGATGTAAGTTGTTATGGAGATAAAGGAGCAAAGAAATGTAATTAAGGATAAAGTATTACAAAAGAAAGGATGGCCAATATGCCAGTAAACTGTTCATTAAAACAAAAAGTAAATCTAAGTATTACAAAAAGAGTTTCAAGATTCTGCAGGTGCGGCATCTGCGTCTTCAGCTGCAGGCAACGACATGGAATAATCGGCATGAGGGTCGAAAGCATCCAACTCGGGGTCGTCACGGTTGACTTGAGTTGGGGGGTCGTTATCATAATCCAAGAGCTGACCCCCCCTCCACCCCATGAAGTGGATGAACCCCCATGAAATTGAGTTGGACCCTAGGGTTCAAGAACTCCACTTGCTTAAGGCAGCTAGAAAATGCCATATACCCGCCATTAGAAATCACGCGACTTTGATCCCGGACTTCAGCCTTCAACTTGTCGTTCTCGACCTCCAAAGTTTCCTTGTCGGTCAGCAATTGGTCGCGAACCCGGGATAAAAGTTTGTTTTCCTCTGACAGGGAGGCCATCTGCTCCTGAGCTTTGGAGATGGCGACCTGCATCTCTTTCTTCTCCTTAGAAAATTTGGCATTCTCCAACTTCAATTGGTCGAAATGTGAGGCATCCGTAGCAATCTCGGCCTTGAGCTATGCCTGCGAAGCCTTCAATATATCTCGCTCCTTGGTGAGAGCCTGGATTTGCTTCTCGGCAGCAACCTTGGTAGCTTGCAGCTTCTTCTCCAGGTCAGCCACGGGGTTGGGCCGCCCCAGCTCTTCGTGAAAAAACATCAGCAGAGCAGATTGGCGCGACATCCAACCAAGGGCCTCCCCGACGTTAGCCTGCAAAATAAAAGGCGACTTCAATTTCATATACAAGATTAAGCGTTAATAAGAACATAGAATTATGTAGGGAGAAAGAAAGGAAGAGTACCTTCAGCACGGAGCGAGGGAGATCCTTGAAGAACTCCCCATGATGGAAGGAGACAATGGGGGCTTGGAAGCCTTCCCATTGGGAGGAAGAAGACGATCCCGCAACAGGGGCTGCAGGGGCACCTCGTACATGGAATAAAAGAAACAAACAAAGAATAGCGACATCAAAACTAAGCAAAATTTTAAATAGCTAACTTCGTACATCGAATAAGTTTTATTGGGCAGGCAAGTATAAAAGAACACTTAAAGTAAAGACTCTGGTTAACTGACCTCTTTTCCGCATCAGAGTGGCTCCGACCGTTTCTACTTCCTCATCGTCCGAGATAGATATCTCATTGTGAGAAGCAGGCTCAATCGCCTCCAACTCCTGGGGAGCAGGAACTGGGGATTTCTGGTGACCTCGGAGGACGACTTTCCTCTTCTTTGCCACCTGGACATCAGGTGACGCTGTCACAGCATCGACAGCAGTTGCCACCGGACCTTGGGGTGCTTTAGGAGATTGCACCCCGTGGTCGGTGGTAAGTTCGCGCACCAGGTTCTGGGCTGGGGTCTCCTTTTTCTCCTTTTTGGTCATGCCGCCCGTCTTCTTCATCAGCTAAGCGTATCCTGACATGATAGCACCTGAAAGCAAAACCAACATAATGGTTAAAAAATTGCAACCTGTAAAGTAAAGCAAGTAACAAAAAGAACACAATGGCGACATTACCCAGGGTGTCAGCACGACTGACGCAACGTGTCCTGATAACCTCTTTGCACTTTACGAGACCATGTTGCTTGTTGAACTCGCGAAAACCAGCAATGATGGCTAGCTCGGAGTCGAGCAACGAGGCTTGGTCAGTAACATAGGTCTCGACCCCACACAAGTAATGCTCGTAAGACCAATATAGAGGAAACAGGGGAGATCCATTAGGGCCTGTCCAGAAGGGATACTCCTCCCCGACATATGACACCTTGAAGTAGGCATCCTTGAAGGTGAGAAAGGAGTCATCATACAGCTTGAAGAAGGCATGGTCCTTCCTCTGGCGAAAGGATATGAAGCTGAAGTCGACGAGATGGTAAGGCATGAAGAGATACAGCAGAATATTTCAAACTCATTGATAAACCCCCAAGCGTTTGGGTGAAGCTGCGAAGGCGCCACTTCAAGTCGGTTTAGTATCTCGACTTGAAAGTTTGAGAAGGGGAAGCGTAGACGAATGTCGCGGAAGAAACACTCGTTCAGTATCACATAGTCGGGCCCTCCTTTCCGAGGGCAGGACCCAATACGCTCGTTGGCATCTACGCACTCAGCTTTGTATAGAGTGATTGGACCAGAGGGAACTTCTTCTGCTGGCGTGGCCCCGGGGAAGTGCATGGCCTCCCTGAAGTCAACCTCCGCGACATGGAACTTCAGTGTGGAGGTCAGCCCAGAGGGAATTTGCAGGATTTCATGGTCAATCCAAAACATCCTCCTCACCTCTTGAATACCTTGAAGTCTCTTGGGGACTTCAATTCTGGCGTCCTTCTTAGAAGGGCCGTACCATTCCTCGATTATCTTTCAGCGACAATCTAGGGCCTTGTTCTTGGAAGGCTTCCAGATAGCTTGGGCTGGGGCCGAGGTCGAGGGCGACTCTGAACCCGACATGGGAGACGAAGCCGACATGGGTTCTACAACAGAAACAAGAGGGACAAAAAGAGGGTCAGAAGAATTTGAATCAGAAGAGTTAGAGGAATTATTAGAAGAAGTAAAACTAGGAGTTTCAGACGAAGAACAGATTAACAAGGGAGCAAGAGGATGTAAGTTAGATGTTACAGCATTATCACTATCCTCAGATGTCTCATCATAATCATACTTGCCAACTCCATACCTTAAGGGTAGGGGGGGCAACGGATTCAGAAAATGGGGCCCCAAAGAAGGGGATGAATTGGGGAATACCAGCAGTGAATTCCCCAAAGGCTTCAAATAAATGTTCTTGGTCAGAACCATAGGTTGAAGGGGGAGTGGGAATTTGATGATCACTACCATGACCTGGTTCAGGCCTAGAAGGGGAACCAACGAAATCCCCAACTTCCCCAGAAAGGCTTTCTTTTGGGGGAAAATTCGTAGGTCTCTCAGGGGTAGACATGCTAAGAAAAATAAAGAGAAAAGAAAACACACAGGAAAAGTGAATAGAGAATGAAGAAAGATACCTGGAAGTATTGAAGAAGAGAGGACCAAAGGTGGCTAGGAAACAGCAAGCAAAGGGAGAAGCTAATAGCAAAAGCAAGAAGAAAGCCTTTATGCAGAGAAAATCTGGGAGCAGAGAAGTTTTCTTAGGTCAAGAGGGAGAGTATTTATAGAAAAGAGAAAGGGAAGATGAAGCGTGAAGAAGAAGTGACGGCGTGGGGTGCAATTAATGCGTGCAGGCCTGATGTCACTGAATAATGATGGGCATGACCCACGAAGGGTCAGAACCAATACTGCAAAGACACGTGGCAAAGTGAGAACTGACAAACGGAATTCAAAACAACAACGACTTGGAAGGACTACATGTCGCCAAGTCAGGCCGTAACCGGAAGTCAACGGTATGTCAAACGACATGCTATAGACTTGGGGGCAACTGTTATGGACCTAACCCACAGGTAAGGCACGTGCAGGTCTCACGTGAGTGGTCCATGCCGTCGGCGCCATGTCGTGTTTCCACGACATGGGCACCGGACTTAGAGCTTATGGGACATCACCCCCACGTGGGGATAGTTACAGATCCATACTTACTGCCGTAATTCACAGAAGTGTGACAGTGACAGGTTTGACTTTGGTGACCCTATTAGCACTATAAATACATGTGATTCATCTTCATTTGGTACGCATTTATTACTCAATATCTAAGAATCACTATCTGTGACACTTAGCTGACTTGATCATTGGAGTGCTTGCAGGTACCCCCTCACCGCCAAGGTGAGTGGCCGGAGGAGCCAAACCACCGCACCGGAGACTAGATTGGAGGCCAAATCCACCATGCCAAAAGCATGATGGAACACTTAGTAAAAATAGAATAGTGCGCATTGTGCTAAGAAGTGTTGTGTTAACTGGTACTGCACTAGCTAAATACAGTATGTTTTACCCCCATTCTCTCCTTCCTTCTTATTTTCGTTCGCGCATACACCTCCGTGGCAACGACGCCAATTGTTGAAGTATAGGATTTAGAAATACAATTAGGGGTTCATAGACTTACGAAATGTGTTAGATATGGGAACTCTAGCTCACGTGATTCGGTGAGAACAATGAAGCACTTGTGATAGAGTCATAAGAAGGATCGACTAGGGAACCCTTTGTAATCATGTACCTTTGAAGTTCTTGCTTGCTCTCTTTAATGGTAAAAGATTTTCTTTTCTTTGGTGTTATGAGGAGGAAGAAGATAATGAAAAAAATGGAGAAAGGAAAATGTGGAGAGTGAGTCAGGAAAATGACCAAAAATGGGATAAAAAATAATCCCCCTTTCTCGTGAAAAGCTTTCCTTTATATAGAGTTTTTTCAAGTTCGCTGACATGGAGGGTAAGTTTGGCACGCGTTCCAAGACATATGAGGTGGTCAGCGAAGGTAGTAACGCGAGCCTTGCAAAGGAAACATGGGTCGCTCACATAGGGAAGTAGGCATCAAATGAATCTAAAGTGCGCTCTACAGGGGAGCGCGTCCTAAAACTCAGTGAGCGAGCAGACTTCTAAAAGTGACATGAGTACGAAGAGCGTCCTATCCCTCGTCTATCAGAAGGCGCTTTGTCAAGGTATAAAAACCTTATGCACTTCCTAAACCTTCCAAGTCACCTAATCTATTTAGTTCCCAGACCCTGTGGTGCTGCAGCAGTGTCGTCCTACCAAACAGCGTAGACCACTAGGCCTCATATAACATTAATTTGTACACAATAAATGATGATAATAAATTAAATGTCACCCACTAATATTAAAATAATGGGAAGTCCTCAACACAACTTAAAAAGTCAGGACCTTAAAACTTTATTCCATTCAACGAAAATGTGATAAAAGAAATATAAATGGTCAGCAAAATGCATTATATAGTATATAGCCTAGTTGGATAAGTTTATAGGAGCTTTTCTACTTCAACTATTATATATTATGTACGAATAGTGTTGGGTTATGATTTATAGAAACTTTTTACCAAACCATAAGTGTGTACAGATAATCATGTAGCTTTTTTAAAAAGTATGAGTCGGATAGCTTATTCAAAAAATTGATCTTTAAAATTTCTGGAAAAAACTACTTATGAAATTCGTGTTTCTATGTTAAGTTCCACTCTAAGAAGCCTTTCCCAAAAACTCTTCCAAAAAGGCTTATATTGCAGTAGGCACCAATTAGCCACCCCCACAAGGAAAACACAATGGTTTCTAATTTTTAGTTCACGGGATACCTATTGTTATAACCATTGAATTTAAATCTAAGAATTTTATGCAAAGGGGTGGTAAATCTCTTTGAATATCATTATCTATTGGAAATAAAAAGAAGTGTAACTTAAGAAGGTCACACAAGGTAACAGGGGAAAAGAATCAATGGATTATTACAGGAGCATGTGGTGTTTACCAAAGCAATGACAGTAAAACTAATTAAAAATGTTCAATTTTCTTCCAGGAAACTATGACTACTTACTACAAGAATGTCATAGTAAAATTCCCTATACACCAGCTGCTAGTAAGACTGCTAGTAAGAATTCAATTAATGATCGCACACCAATAACCTTGCCCCTCTCTCCTAAAAAAAATTAGAAAGCCATGCATGAGAAAATATTGTAAACAAATACAGGTAAATTTTAATGCAATAGAATCAAAGTGGGTCATTGGTTCTCGGACATACTTTTCTCTTCTAAATATAGAGGTCTTGATTGAAAACTTTCTCAGCCTACAAGGACATGAAATGGAAGGCAGCCATATCAATCAAACCTAGAAAGAATACTATAAAAAAGGCATGTTTGTTTATACTTGACAAAATAATTTTCTCATTTTCCACCATAAGAAAAGTGTTCTCACTACATATATTCCCTATAATATACTCACTATTTTTTTATGAGTAAATAATAGTCACCACTACTTTCTTCCTACCTATTGGTTTTTGTCCAATTTCATAGAGAATTTTGGACATGTGAACACTAGAGGAGGAAGTAGAACCAGATTGACACATGAGAAAGGTGAATAACTAAATGGCAAAAAAGAATGCAACTTGATTAACCAAATGAAAAGAGAGTAGTAACATAAATTTCCAAAAGCATAGCATATCAGCAAAACCTGCATTTGTACAATAAAGAAGGAACTTGGTGGCATCAAATCCCAAAACAGGAAGCCTCCCTTCACGAGCATATGATTTCAGAGCGTGTCAATCATTTCAACAAAAATAAGTGGGAAAAAATTGAAAAAATAAAATAAAATTGAGATAAAAAATAGAACCTAAGGTTAAAATTTGAAAGTGGTCGGACCAAATGGGAAGAACATGTTTGAAATGAGAGCAAGGAAATGGAATTCAACTCCAAATGCATAAGAAATACAAACCCTAATACTAAATAAGAAGATTTCTTCGATTGAAAGAGAATACTTACCAAAAATTTTATGGTGAGAGAGAGAGTCTCTCTTTCTCTGAAATTGCAGAAGAGAGGAGACGTACCTAGACAGAGAGCCTATCAGGACGCCGAAGAAGAGTGTCGCGTGCGTTCCGACGACTAACAGTGACAAGAGGAAACATAACCACCAGGGATGCAGCGGTGGAAGAAGGATGAAGTGAAAATGGAGAGTGAACATGTTTTTTAGTTAAATAGGGAGAAGAGCGAAGAGGAAAACTGAAACGGAGAAGAGATGGTGAAGGAGCAGCTGTAGGCTTTGCAATAGCGGAAGTAGAAGAGGAAGCCAAATTCACCCACAAGTAGGGAGGAAGGAATTAGGGTTTTCTCTATGATTTAAAAATAATAACAAATAAAAAATAAGTAATGCTATATCCTCTTAAAATTTCTCCTATATATCCTCTTATTACCATATAAAGTATGAAATTTGTTGTGATTATACCTGAGAGATAGCTTGGGATGATGGAGATGGTGCATCCTTGATCAATATTGGATGTCCAATACGGTGTCCTGACTCCACGACGACGGTGTTGTCACCTGTAGAAACTCTGACGATCAAGTCAGTATTTGATTTAGGTTATGTGTAGTATCTTAGAATATAACGTATTAGGGTTGAGCGTGTGTCATCATGGGCCTGACCATTGTCATCTTGGCCCAATTCGGAGTCTACATCATAGCGTGTATCCCACTTGGTATCTTCTTAGGTACGGACGGGTTATAACTCGTGATCTCAAGACGACATCTGACTAGGTGCCGGGTTATCATAATCCCGGGCCATAACAGTTGCCCCCTAAGTCGTCGACTTCCCTTGTGGTGAAGTCGTCGAGTTGTAAACATCATTTTTCATCTTGGTTCCATGATCTAAACTCGCCACTAGATGCACACGGTTGATCGTGTGCTCACGCGCCTTTATAGGGTATCATGCGTTATGAATGCGTGGCGTCTCGAGCCATTCACTCATTAATGTGACGAGACAGTTACGACTTCTTTCTCTCTCGCCTTCGTCATTTCTGTCATATACTGTGTTTCCCTCTTCCCTTTTGTTTCATTTCATAAATTTTGACTCTCTATAATCAGCGCAAGTTTCCCTCTCTAGAGTCTTCTTCTTCGCGAAAGAGGTCTACCCTTCGATCTCCCCTGTTTGCTCTTTCTGCATCATTCAGGTACCTTTCTCTCTTTCTTCATTTTGCTCTGTTTTCTTCAACATCTTTTATCGTGTGGGTTTGGATCTATTACTTAGGGTTTCTGGGTTTTTCGTCTCATTTTTCTAGTGTGGTCTTTCCTCTTCAATGGATAAGCGAATCATTGTCCTTTATAGCAGTTCTTCTTCTTCTGATTCATGTGATACTGAAGTGCTTAGGTCTTATGCAAATAGAATTTCCAAACCCCTAAGAGTTCCAAATTCTGACCTCGTAAGAGGTATGTGTTCTGTTAATTCTTCTCATTTTTCTGAACCTCGTGTAATCTGGGCGTATCCACCTCAGAGCTTTGAGAGTGGAGAATCTGTGACCCAGAGAGTAAGCGCTTTGTCTAAAGATTTGAATTCCGAGTCCCCAATCTATGTATAAGTAACTAGGAAATCTTCAAGAAATTCCGGCGATTCTCTCATAACCGAGACCAATCCCGGTCATATGTTAGTTAGGACCAATCTCGTTTGTCATGACTTTGAAAACTGCCTAATGGATCTAGATGAGTTATCATCATCCATTACCAATTCTCTAGATTCCGAATCTGATCCGGCATACCAACCTTCTTCCTCTCCTACTCCAAGTTCTTCCTTTCTGGGGTCTAACCGTTCATCTTCTAAACTTGTAGATATAGCGCCCAAGAGAACCCGCCGTCGAGCTACTAGAGTCGCCGCTGCCCAGGGTGGACAGGATGATGCCGAACAAGCTGGTCCTTCTGGGGTTCATTTTCATTTGCAAGAGATGAGGACTGAATGGTCCAGCATCCGGGGTATTAACAACTTGTTGTGGGTCCCGGTTACTTGGCTAAGCCAACCAGTGGCATCACGTCTCCACAACAGTTGTCGTATGTTGAAGTGGAGTGGAAGAAGTGCTTTCATTACGGTCCTAACACTCCTGACAATTCCTATACCTCGGATCCTTCTCAGGACTACAAGCTGGAAATCCCGGGTGAGGATGAGAGAATTTGCTCGTATGCCGCCCCGGCATCCAGAGCCTTCTTCATGGCATATACCACCATGTTTGATCAATTCAAAATCTGTTTCCTCTTCTCAGAATTTCAAATAGAAGTTCTTCATCAACTCCATCTCGCCCCCTCTCAACTTCATCCTAATGGCTGGGCTTTTTTACAAACCTTTGAAGTTTTCTGCTGGGCCAACGAGTGGAAATACTCTTCTAATCTATTTCTATACCTATTTGGCCCATATCGGGGATCTTCAATCTGGTCTTGGGTATGCCTTTGGCATCGTAAGAATGTTACGTAGTTGTTTATTCCGTATGTGAAGGTGAAGCCCAAGAAGAAGGACTTTATAGCTTTTTGGGAGAGAGCTGGCCTTGAACTGCTCATTCCTCTATATTGGTCGGCTGAACATTACTCTAAACTGCTTACCTGTGAAGAACTTGAATGCGGCTTCCTTGACGATAACGATACAAGGACTTTAAATTACTTGCATGACTTTGCATTAGCCAAGGAATGGCCATCCACTACCGAGATGTACTCGGGTCCTCCTGTGCTAGTCCCGCCTTGTGTTCATGTGTTAATTTCTCTCTTGACTTCTTTACTTTTGGACATTTTATTTGATATACTGACATTCCTTTGTTTTGTAGGTGAAATCATGACAAAATTCTCTGCACGCTTTGATGCCAAGGCGGCCAAAGACGCCAAGGGTAAAGGGAAGGTCAATCCGCCAAGCTCCCTTTCCCATGGTGGAGCTGAACTTGCGATAGGAAGTAATCTCGTTGCCGGAGCTAAGGTGGTATCCACTGCCTGGGGTTCCCCTTTGGCGGGAAAAACTCCCGCTGCTTCGGGAGCTCAAAAGGGAGGAGAAATCCGTCAGAGCAAAAGGCCACGGGTCACGCAAGGTGAGATCTGCTTATTCTTACGCATTCTATCCGTCTGTCTGTTTTACTTCCTCTTGCTTTTATTTCATCTTTTTGGAATGTCGCGTGCAGTTGAACCTGTAGCGGTTGGGGGTGGATCCTCCACGGCTCTTATCCCGGCCATAACCAGTCAACCTCAAGTTTGGGAAGGCATTCAACCTCCCAGTATCCAGTTTAAGCATGGTGACTTCTTTCAGAGGGGAAGCGCCGAAACCAGAAAAGTAATTCTCCTCCCGACATATCTGTCTTGTTAAGATTTATTTTTGGCTGTTTCTTAACTTCTTCTCTTCTTGTTGTAGGGCCAAATCCAATCCCAAAATGGGTTGGATGTCCATGGGTCTATCCCTGCTCCAAGCTGTTCAAGAAGAAGTTGATCATTCAGAGCAGGTATCCCGGTTGAAAGGTGAGCTCCGGGATGCCCATGATGACCTTGAGCTAAAGGAGGCTCTGCTCAATTGCTCCAAGGAAAATGTCGGCTTCCTAGAGGGTCAGTTGGCCGCCTTCAAGGAGGAAGTTGAGAAGATGAATAAGGCCCTGGCTGAGCAAGATGAGCTATTTGTAGTCGAAAAGAAGAATCGGAGGAGGAAATTGCTCAACTAAAAGCTCAGGCCATCGAGCTTAAAACCGCCTTGGATGCGAAAGATGACGAGATGACGGTTGAGCTCAAGGAGGCCGGGTATGATGCCTACCAGGAGGCTGTCAGGTCTATCATTTTTCTGGGACTTGCATGGGCTGGATCCCTTTCATGGGGTGAAAGACGGGCAATTCTGGGACTTCCATGACCATCGGAATCCAGTTCTTTTAGATCCCGCCTCGTTGGAGCCGTTTAATTGTGATTCTCATCCTCTCGTCGAAGAAGGTGATGTCGCCGCCAATGCGGATGATGACGACGCGGAGGCTTAATGTTTTGTTTTAGCTTGTAATTTTTACTTTTCAGTTTTTGTTTGTGGCCTCCGTCTTGTAATCGTGACAAATTTTCAATTAAGTAATCTAGTTGAATTCTTATCCTTATTGATCGCGAATCGTCTGTTCTTTGAGTAGCAACATCTATGATTTTTAATGCCATCATTCTTTTGATGTCAGTTGTGGCCTTTATCCCTTTCATAGAGGGACCTTGGCCTTCGGCGTTAGAAGCCGTTTAAAGTCGTTATGACCTTTATCACCTTCTTTGAAGGGACCTTGGTCTTCGGCTTTATAAGCCGTTTAATGTCGTCGTGACCTTTATCACCTTCTTTGAAGGGACCTTGGTCTTCGGCTTTATATGCCATTTAATGTCGTCGTGACCTTTATCGCCTTCTTTGAAGGGACCTTGGTCTTCGGCTTTATAAGCCGTTTTAATGTCGTATATAGCTTCTGGGATGTTCTCGGTTGAGGTTGCTGTAATTCCTGCATTTAATAAAACATAACATAACAAATTGAAAACATAAGACTAACATTTTATTGCATGAAGGTTTGTTAGTTGGGGCTTCGTTAAAACCTTCAGCAGAAAAACCCTCCTTAGGGATAAAACCTGTTGTATGAAAATTTGTACCCCTAATTACAAAATCGAAGTTACATGATCATTCAACTGTAATACCGCCGTAAGTCGGCGACATTCAACGTTCTTGGTAACTCTTTGCCTTTTAAAGTTTCCAAGTGGTAGGCGCCTTTCTCGGTTGCACTCTTAACCCAGTATGGACCTTCCTAGTTTTCCTTGAGTTTGCCATCTTTAGCATTTCAGTTGCCAATGCTAGCTCTTCTCATGACTAAGTCTCCGACCTGGAAGTTTCTCTTAACCACTTTGAGGTTGTATCTCTATGCTATTTGTTGCTTCTTTGATAATTCTTTTATTCTGGCGATTTCCCGGACTTCGTCTATCAGATCAGAATCTTCACAAAGTAACTGCTCATTATTTGCGGCGGGATACGTCACTCGCCAAGAAGGTTGACCGATCTCCACCGGGATAACCGCGTTAGATCCATACACCATTTTGAAAGGAGTTTCTCTAGTGGTACGGTGAGGCGTAGTTTTATAGCTCCAAAGAACTTGATACAAGTTTTCTGTCCAACTCGCTCCCGCCTTTTCAAACCGCTTTCTTAGGTCAGTTAGGATGACCTTTTTTGCAAATTCCCCTTGCCCGTTGGACTGGGGATGCTCAACATTGGCGAAGTACTGTTTGATCTGAAGTCCTGCTAGCATTTCTCAAAATTCTTTATCACTAAACTGGGTCCCATTATCACAGATTACCTCTGCCGGGATCCCAAAGCGACATATAATTTTGCAGAAAACAAAGTTATGAACTTTTATAGATGCTATGCTAGCCAAAGGTTCCAATTCAATCCATTTAGTGTAATAATCAACAGCGACAATTAAATGTTTTAACTTACCTGTTGCGGGAGTGAATGGTCCCAGAAGATCCAAGCCCTAAGTGTGGAAAGGCCAAGGCGTCGAGATGCTATGCAGATTTTCGGCGGGAACGCGAGTGAGGGGATTGTGTTCTTGGGATTTCTGCCATTTTTTCACATAATATGCTGCATCTGTGTTCATAGTAGGCCAAAAATATCCCGCCCGTAAGGACTTTCTCGCTAGAGATTTCCTACCAACATGATGTCCACAGCTACCTTCGTGTACTTCTGCTAGTACGTACCAGACTCCGGAAGGTCCGATACGCTTGAGCAATGGTGTGGATAACCCTCTCCTGAAAAGTTGCCCTTCAATTACAGCGTATCTAGTCGACTTTTGGATAATTTGCCTAACCTCCTTTTGGTCATTGGGCAATACTCCCTTGGCAATATAACTCTTCAACAGAGTCCTACAATCTTCACCATCTATCTGGAGAACCGCCCCCGGGGTCGGGATGACTTCCTCTACCACAAAATGTAGGGCCGAAGCCAACTTGGTACTTGCCAACTTCGATAACAAATCCGCCCTACTGTTTTCCGAGCGTGGGACATGCTTAATTTCAAACTTAGAAAATCCCACCAAGCTTTCGCTTACCAGGGCGAGGTACTTCTGCATTAAAGGTTCCTTTGCTTGGTAATGTCCCTTGATTTGAGATACTACCAGCTGAGAATCTGAGCAAAGGGTCACCGTTGTAGCCCCCAACTCCTTGGCTGCCCTTATTTCCGCCAAACACGCCTCATATTCCGCCTGATTATTGGAAGTCGGAAATTCAAATTTAAGGGAATACTCAACCGCCACTCCTTGATCATTTTCAGTCAAGATCCCTGCTCTAGAGCCCTTTATATTCGAGGAGCCATCCACATATATCGTCCATGATCCCGGGTTCTAATCCCCGGGATGTGTCATTTCTGCCACAAATTCAGCTAAGACCTACGCTTTTATTGCTTGCCTTGGCTTGTAAGATATATCATACTGTGAAAGCTCGACTGCGCAGGCCATCATTCTTCCGGTGAGATCAGGTTTGTGTAGGACTTGCCTGATCGGTTGGTTGGTACGAACCGTGATGGGATGACATTGGAAATATGGGCGCAAACGTCTTGACGCCAGTAACAGAGAATAAGAAACCTTCTCTAGCTTTTGGTAATTTAACTCCGATCCTTGCAAAGCTTTGGATACAAAATATACCGGGCTCTGGGTACGGGATTCCTCCTTGATTAGAGCGGCACTTACTGCTTCGTCGGACACAGCCAAGTACACATACAAAGTCTGGCCGGGATCTGGTCTTGACAGAACTGGAGGTGATGCTAAGACCCCTTTTAACTCTTGGAAGGCTTACTCACATTCTGCATTCCACTCAAAATTCTTCTTACTACGTAGCATCTTGAAGAAAGGCAAGCATGTCTTGTCCGAAGCCGGCAAGAAACAGGTTAGAGCTGCTATCCTTCCCACAGTTGCTGGACTTCTTTTATAGTTCTGGGACTCTGCATTTTTAGAACGGCACTGCATAGTTGGTCGAAGGTCTCCTCCAGATCCGCCACCGAGTCTTTGTGTTCCGGAGTTTTGACTATCATATCATCAATGTAGACCTCCAAGATCCGACCAATCTTCCCTGCAAAGACTTTGCTCATCATTCACTGATAAGTCGCGCCAGCATTCTTCAGATCGAATGGCATCATGTTATAACAGTATACTCCCATGTCGGTAATGAAGGCAGTTTTCTCCTGATCATCGGGATGCATGGGTATCTGGTTGTATCCCGAATATGTGTCCATGAAGGATAGATATTTATATCCCGTCGAGTTGTCTACTAACTTGTCAATACACGGGAGTGGGAATGGATCTGTTGGCCAAGCTCTGTTCAGGTCGGTGTAATCTGTACACATCCTCCACTTCCCATTGGCCTTCTTCACCATCACTACATTTGAGAGCCATTCTGTGCAGCGGATCTCGCGAATAAATCCGACATCTAGGAGCTCTTTCACTTGTTTCTCGATGGCTTCTAATCTTTCAGGCCCCATTCTACGTTTCTTCCGGGCTACTAGGGTGCATCCCGGTTTAATGGACAGGCGATGACATGCTAGATTCGGCTTTACTCCCGGCATATCGGACGAGACCCAGGCAAATAAGTCTTTGTTTTTCTTGAGAAGCTCAATAAGCCGCCCTCTGATTACTGGGGGAAAATTTGCTCCCACCTTCACGGTTTGGTCTTCTTTATGTCCAATCTGGACCAAAATTTGATCTCCCTCTGGTTGAGGCCTCTGCTCTTCAAAGTCTGTGCGAGGATCTAGGTTGGTCATCATTACCCCAGCCTCATGCAGTAGATCCCGACGTTCCATTTTCTTCATACCCATTCCTTCATGAATTTCGGCGGGCTTAGCTGGCGTCTTCGTGATTTTAAGGCTCAGCTGATAATATCGCCCAGCATCACTACCTTTTTCCCTTACTGTCATAACAGAACCATCTTCCCCAGGAAACTTCATATCCAAATGTATGGTTGATATGATGGCCCCCAAGTGGTTCAAAGTCGGGTGTCCCAGTATGGCATTATAAGAAGATGGTCAATCCACCACGATGAATCTGGTCGTTACTATTTTGGTGCCTGCATTTTGCCCAAAGAGGACTTTCAAATCGACATATCCTTTCGGCATTATAGTGTCTCCTGTGAAGCCGATCAAACTGCCTTTGTGGGGGATTAAGTCCTTGGAACCTAGGCGTAACTTGTCAAACAGGCTCCAGAACATGATATCCACCGAACTTCCTTGATCAATGAAAATCCGGTGAACTTCGAATCCCACCATGCTGGGGGAAATCACAAATAGTTCGTTATCTCTAACCTGTTCCTGTGGCAGATCAGCATCTGAAAAGGACAGTACTGGGTTATTTACCTGGGCCACTTGTGAACATGAGTCTTCTGCATCACGGGTCCTTTTTCTATCTTCTAAGCCCTTCCATCTGGTTCCCCCCGCTATAACATGGATTACTCCTCTGGGTGGGGATCCCTGATTGCGCCTAGGGCTACGAGATCTATTTCGAGCTTTAGGTCTCGGATGTCTGTTGGCTTGTGGTGATCATGGTCGTCGATCCCGGGGATTGGAGCTTTCCCTACGATCTCTTCTGTAATTAGAATCTTAAGTGTAATTTCTAAGTCTCCCTTGACAGATCAACTTTTCGATGGCATCCCGGAGCTGGACACACTCATTTGTCGAATGGCCCTTTTCTCGGTGGTAATGACAATAGCGGTTCTGAAACCATCCCGGGTTTCTAAGTGGTGGGGGTCTGTCCCTTATCTTTGAATTCATCACTTCCTTGTACATCGTCATCGGCGACACTGTCAACGGGGTGTAAGTATTAAACATTCCTCGTTGGCCCTTCGATGGTTTACCCTGGGCCTTATCTTCCTTCCCCTGAGATTGAGGGTTCTGCTGGTTCTTTCCTTTGTCATCCATTTTAGCGACTTGGGCTGCCTGAGCTCTCTCCCACTCTTCAATTCTGATCCATTTTTCAGCTCGGGCCTTCAAGTCGTCCATGGACCTTGGCTTCTCGCCGGCTAAGGCTTTGGCAAAGGCGTCTGGTTTTAACCCTTTGACAAAGAAATACAACACCAAGTTAGGTTCAACATTCCTAACCTCTAACACTTTGTTATTAAACCGAGTTATGTATTCCCTTAATGACTAGTCTTTCATTTGTTTAATTGTTTCTAAATGAAATTCGGATTTACACTGTCTTTTGCTACTAGTAAAATACAAAACAAACTTATCTTTAAGGGGTTTTCAGTTGTTGATGGATTGTGGCGGGAGGTCAGAAAACCATCGGCTTGCTGCTTCTGACAAAGTCAAAGGGAAGGCCCGGCATACGATGACTTGATTGACTCCTTGGAAGTACATGGCTCTTTCCACAGTGCTCACGAACTGGAAACCATGGGGTAAGGCGTGGGAAATGATCCAAGGAGTGAATGAGTTGTCAATGTTGCCAAACTCTGGGTTATTCTCCGCGATGTGCTCTTGTGGGCCGGCCTGCGAGCCTCCATGGTGTACCGGCAGTGATTAGCACCCCCTAATTGAGATGCTGCCAGGAGATCTTGCTAGACAACATCTTCTCTTTGTCGGCTTACCCTAATTTCCACCTATTTCTCCGCGTTTCGCAGATCAGGATTGCCATTCTCCGGATTATTAGGGTTATTCAGTTGCCCATCTCTGCCTTTCCTTTCGCTACGTTGAGGTTGTCTTTCAACTTCTTGGATTGGGTCCTCTTCCACTATTTTTTCCTTACCCTTCCAAACCTGTTCTCGCTTCTTCAGGTTTCTATCTCCTTGGCATGTGCCTGCACTAGCCTCTACAGCTTAAGAAATTCTGCTTCTAGGTTGAAGGGTGGTTGCGACCCTACTTGCTGGTTAGAACCCGCACCCTGCTGCCCATCTCCCAGATCTTGAAGCACGGAATCATTATAATCCCTATTGCGTGTGGAATATACCATTGCTAAAAGTAGAGAGAACACAACTTTTTGTCACGTTCCCCACAGACAGCGCCAATATTGTGATTACACCTGAGAGATAGCTTGGGATGATGGAGATGGGTGCGTCCTTGATCAATATTGGAGGTCCAATACTATCCTGACTCCACGACGGCGGTGTTGTCACCTGCAGAGACTCTGATGATCAAGTCAGTATTTGATTTAGGTTATGTGTAGTATCTTAGAATAGAACGTACCTTGGGTAGAGTGTTTACATGGATATTTATAATGAGCGTATTAGGGTTGAGCGTATGTCATCATGGGCCTGACCATTGTCATCTTGGACCAATTCGGAGTCTACATCATAGCGTGTATCCCGCCTGGTATCTTCTTAGGTACGGATGGTTTATAACTCGTGATCTCAAGACGACATCTAACTAGGTGTCGGGTTATCATAATCCCAGGCCATAACAAATTTAAATGCATTTTCAATCTTAAAACCATAAAAACATTGAAAATATTCTTTAATCAGTAAATAAGAGAATTTGTAGGAACATGAAATTGCAGGATTAGGAATTACTAGTAAAAAAATTAAAAGTAGACAGTGTTGAGTATGAAAGGGGAAAGTCTCTTAAATATATGTAGGGTTCATGGTTCAGAAAGAGAGAGAATTACTATTTGAATTTGGAAGAGGGGGGTCGATTTTTATACATAACCGCCCTAAACGACCAAAAAGTGCTGCCAATTCCCATTAATGTGTGGCAGTTGGACAAATCGCCATTCAATTCCATTAAGGAAGTAAGTGACAGTGGTTTTCTAGTCCCCAAAATGCCTGCCGCAAATGTCATGTTTTCTTGTAGTGATTAAACACTAAAAGAGTGGAATGATTTAGATAAGATTTGTAACACCTTAATGCCCTAAGGCTTACTACCTTCATAGTTATATGCGACAAAATAAACTAGCCTTAGAAGAATCCACAAAGGATATCCAGAATATCATAATTGTTTACAAAGTCTGACATAAAACGTTACAAATGTCCATACAAATAATTCTCCGGAATACAAGTGTCTAACATAGCTTGGGAACTATCCTACAATAACAAAACACATAATGACTAAATAAAGTGAAGTAGGCTGCATTCCTACGAAGCAACGTCTCAAAATATCATACTAATGGCGCCCCTACAACTAAAACATTGCAACCGTGAGACATGAAATTCATATCTTAGTAACCCTTGGTACTGATAACTCCCAATGCCTCAGCCACCGAAGTGGAAAACGGATTCAATCACACACACGTATCAAATCAACAATCATAGAATGAATATACACAAACAAGGGGTTTTAAAACTCCCAGATCATTTAAGAGATGGGTCGGTCGACCTCAAACGTGCTAGCCAAGCACCGAATGATTGAGCTCATCCTGATTATGAAAGCATCCCCCATGAACCTCATAGTCAAAACTTAATCATCATATTCAATTGCTCGATGAAAGTCTCTTTATCACTCATGCCACGATATGATGAAGGTTTTATTCAAAAGAATTGAGTCACATACACTTCCTAGCCACCTATGACCAAAAGGTTTATCATGAAAGTGACTATCCTACATTTCTAGGTGTAATGCACTAATTATATTCACAATGGAAGTACCCTAGGAGTGTATGATCTTATAAAAGACCATTCAAAATGGGAAGATTTAAGTGTCAGGATTTTACACTTTTCGTTGTAGCCAAGTTAGATTCGTTGTAGCGAAGGCAAATTTCGCTGCTCGCTGCAGCGAAAGCAAAAAATATTTGAACTCCCAATTCCTAAAGAATTTTAGCTGAAGGGAACCTATATTCACTATAGCAAAAACATCATAGATTGTACCATCAATTTTTGGCCTATTTCGCTATAGTGAGCATGCTTTTGTTGTGGCGAATTTTGAATTGTCCCTGTAGCAAAGCATATTTTGATGTAGTGAAATATCCTAAAACTGGACCCTCATTTGCATGGAATTTTCGCTATAGCGAATCACCATTCACTACAGTGAAACTGATACGAAACAGGGCAATGGGAACTCTGCTTTTACCAAGTTTAGCAAACTCTTCTCCCACACTTAAACTCTGTATTATCCAACAAAACTCCAAGAGATACTCCAATTACCAGGCACTACTACTAAGCATTTGCGTACCATATGATATGATCCACAAAAAAACATAGAAAACTTAAATTTCAGCCCAATTTGAATACAACAAATTGAAGCCCAATTCACATAATCCAAGATGCAAACATTGGATGGAGTTTATTTTTCTTTTGGGTTATTTAGCTTAGGATTGATGAGTTATTAAATAAAGCCCACTTTCTAATTTTTAATGTATTTTCGTATAGAGTTTTAGGCTAATTTTTGGAAGTGTCTTGGAGTCTCTTTGTGGTGTGTTTTTAATGTATAAGAGAGCCACTAAGTCATTATGATATAGTGGGAGTTTATTCTTAGGTTTAATATTAGTGGAACACTAAGTTTAATGGATCATTTAGTTAGTGGTGCATTAGTGAGTGGAAATTTGAATACTTAGTGAAATTATTAGTGGGAAATGCAATGTATGAGCATTCTACTCAGCCTATAAATAGAGATCTCTTTGTTATCATTTGAAAAAGTTGAGAAAGACTAATTCTCTTAGTGTTCTTGAGTGATTCAAGAGCTCTTGGCTTTATCAAAGGATTTTCCACCATCCTTTGTGTGTTGCCTTCACTAAGGGAGAGTGATTCTTCCTTCCTCCTATTCTCACCATCTTGAAATTCTTAAAATTTCAAAATTTTCGCAATCCTGCCGAGAATTATCCCGTGGCTTTAACTCGAGTTCTACTCAACCAAATCGAGTAATTCTTGAACCAAAATTGAATTTCAAGACGAGAGCTTTCACCTCGTTTTTGAATCACATGATTTGGAGGTCTGTAGTGTGAGATACACTCATTTCCTACTTAATTGTCCATTTTCATGTCTTATTGGGAAGAGTATAGTCTGAAACAACATCGAGAAACAACATCGAGATAAATATGTCCTTCTAATCCGTGGAAAATCAAGATGGTCCGCACTTGAAAATTTATCACCATATATATAAAATATTCAAAATCCAAGCATGCATGTACACAATTTCACACAATATCAAAAATCAAGGTCACAAGTTTCACAACCAAGGACTCAATGCAAATAACACAAGCCAACCAAGCATTTGGGACTACAATTTTAGAGATGCATTAATATTTCTAACATGCAATCATACAAACACTCCTAAACATCACTTTGTATCAAGAGGGTGAAAGAAGTGATGGTTACCTTGAATATCCAAAGCTCTTTCCTTTCCCCTTTCTAAGCCAAGCTACTCAACTCCTGATTCCTTCTCCTTGCCCTTGCTCTTAACTTGGTCTTTGCTCCCGAAACCCAGGTCAAACTATCAAGAGAGAGGAAGTTGAAAATCCATTGCATGTGGTAAATGAAGATACTTTAGGGGTACTTGGAGGTGAGACAAAGATGTTTAATGAAGGAGAAATGGTGGAATTACTGGAAAAAAGGGGATACTTTTAGTGGGAAAATGTTAGGGTTCTAGAGAAGAATGAAGAGGAGTTTGTGAGAGTGAAATGAATGAAAGTGGAAGTGAGAGACAGTGTGTATGCACCGTGTAAGTGAGTGAGGAGGAAAAGGAGTGAGTTCCTAATTGTGGGAGAGTAAATAGTAACTTGTTTGGACCTTCTCTAATTTTATTAAAATTTACCTTATGGGCCATGGCCCTTCTCCAAGTTTCTTTCAAAGGGCTTTTTAACCAAATCCCCTAGACCAAAGGCTCTTACCATATAGACAGTTCTTAATAAAATTATGGATGTTACAAGATAGGATCCCTAAATTGTTGGATTGCAAGTTGTTAAAATATGAGAAAAATCTGAAAGTATCTTATCATATGGTTGGATGGTCGAAGGGTGCTACTTTGAGTAGTAGCTCTCGAGTTCGAACCCCTGCGGATGCACTTTAGCCTATTAAATAAAACTTATCATATTGTCACACAATCATTTGGGATTAATTTCTTTATTATATCAACATCTCTTAGGATTAGTTTCCATATTTCCTTATTTTTTTATTTACTTAGAATTATTCCTATATATAAGGATAGTGCATTGTCATCAGACAACAACAATCACGTTGTAACATCTTAATCACTACCAATATAATATCTTATTCTCTTATCTTTCTCCCTTTCTTAATATTACATTCCCATAATTTCAACATCATATTAGAGCGGTATCATCCACCGTGGTTTGTGCCGTTGTAATTTTGATGCAACGTTATGAAAAATATAGAACATTTTGTTTAGTCCTTCTTCAATCCTTTCTTTCATCTTCAATCTATTTCTAGTTTGTTTCGTTCTTTTTCCGCCTTTGGCATTGTTGGTGTCGTATTGTTGAACAAGTTGTTCTCTTTGTTTTTGAGTATTCAAAGAGATTAGAGAGATCTTCTTACTCCCACGACCTTTCTAGAGATATGAGCCTCGCTATGTGGCTTTCCTAGATCAATCAATCTGGCCCCGCACTTTTATCAGAAGTATCATCTGGCTTCGTGGCTTTCCTCGAGAAATTAGCCTGGTCCCGCAAATTTACTAGAAGTATCAATTGGACTCGCGATAGTCAAGTCTCTCGGTTAATGCGGATTTCCAGAGATATGAGTTTGGCCCACGACTTTCCGGGTTTCCCAGAGTAGCAATTTGTAACCGTGACTTTACCAGAAGTGTCAACTGGCCCACGACTATTTGTCTCTCTATTTCTTAGTTTTGCAAATTCTTTTCTTTAAATGGTTTATTTTGTAACAAGCTTAAAGCTTAGTAAGCATTAGCTTGAGGGGGAGTGTTAAAATATGAGAAAAATCTTAAAGTATCTTATCATATTGTCACACAATTCTCTAGGATTAATATCTTTATTGTGTCAATATCTCTTAGGATCTCTTAGGATTAGTTTCCATATTTCCTTATTTACTTAGAACTATCTCTATATATAAGGATAGTGCATTGTCTAGAGACAACAACAATCACAACAATCACGTTGTAACATCTTAATCACTATCAATATAATATTTTATTCCCTTATCTTTCTCACTCTCTCAATATTATAATCCCATAATTTCAACACAGGTAGTTAGATAAAGGCACAAAAGATAAGGGGGAAGAAAAAGGAGAAAATCTCAAGAAATCTTATATTATATTATTTTATCTTATCTTCAGCAAAGATAAACCATTTGGGATCACTTTAAAAAGCCTACTCAGAACTAAGGAAGAACTAAAGAAGCGAGATTTGGGGTAAATTCGAGAGAGAGAAATAGTGGAGAATGTGGGAGAAGAGAAAGAGCTTGACGTCTACCTTCCATTATCTTCCTTCATCTTGTGTTGATTCTCATGGCTTCCATGAGTAGCTAACTTTTTTCGTTTGAGATTCAATGTAATTAATCAAACTCCCATACTCTTTCTTCAAGTATATTGCATTATATTATAAATCCAAAAAATCTTATATTAAAAGTACGGCTAAAACGTTATAGATGAAGTCTTAAAAAAAGGACCGTAGGTTGTATGGTATTTTAAATTGGGCAAAAAAGTATTCTAGCTGTTACATACAACCTTTTGTCATATTTATAAGAAACAAAAAGTAATTTTTCCTTGGTCTTAATTATTAGTTAAGTTGTGCTTTTTCTAGGTATATTGATTGTTAAAAAAAGATAAATGCTTGTTGTTATCCATAATTTATTATGATGAATTTACTCACTTATGAAATTAGTGGGTATATTAATTATAGGCTTAAATATATTTTTAGTCCCTATAAAATATGACTCTTTTGGTTTTGGTCTTTATAATTTTTTTTTTTACTTAAGTCCCCAACAATAATTTAATTATTAGTTTTAGTCCCTAAAGTGTAAAAACGAGTTTTGTGCCAAACACACCTTTGATTAATCAATTATTTAATTAATTTAATTTATTAAATTAAATGATAAAAATAATAAAAATAAAAGAAAAGAAAGAAAGAAAATTATAAAAAAAAGAGTTTTGGTCCCTATAAAGTGAAAAAACGAGTTTTGTGCCGGACACACCTTTGATTAATCAATTATTTAATTAATTTAATTTATTAAATTAAATGATAAAAATAGTAAAAAAAAAGAAAGAAAATAAATTATAAAAAAAACAGTTTTGGTCCCTATAAATATTTTTTTTCTTTGTTTTTTATTATTATTTTCTTTTCTTTTCTTTTCTTTTTTAACTATTTTTATCATTTAATTAATAAATTAAATAAATTAAATAATTGATTAATCAAATGTGTGTTTGGCACAAAATTTGTTTTTTCACTTTAGGGACTAAAACTAATAATTAAATTATTGTTGAGGACTTAAGTCAAAAAAGTTTTTTATAGGAACCAAAACTAAAAGAGCCATATTTTATAGGGACCAAAAATATATTTAAGCCTTAATTATAGATATTTTAAGAATAAAATTTAAATCCACCACTTTATTAATTATATAAAACATCATTATATATATTTTATGACAAATGATATTGAGTGTCCTAAGTGCACTATATAAGAACCCAAATGTAGTAAAAAGATATTGGAATGTATAGTTTTTTGTATTCCCAAGAGATGGAACAATGTGTTCTTATAATTATTTTTCTAATTCTAGTAACCTTAACTAGTGCCATAGGGCACTATATATCAATACCCATATTTTATTGATCTATGAGAATATAGTCTAATTTTTCTTATATACAGGACTGGATGTATACTATATAGGGTGTTTTTTGTGGCTGTGGTATTTGGGCATGTGAGGATTATTTACACTTAGTTAAACCAAACAAATTATCAATTGTTTGTGCTGTTTTGCAATTAGTATCTCCATTTTAACGAAGTATAAAGAATTGTCTTTGTTCACACCGACAAACTTCACATTTTCACTTAATTCTATGTTTTAAAGAATCTAATTAGTTTTTTAACTGGAAATTAGTCATACCATCGATACATTCCTAAAAATAAGTTCACGTTCTTAGAGACTGATCTATAAGTTCCATGAATATGTACTTTAATTTAGTGTATAACATGAATATTAAAAAATGTAATTATTCCCCTTATTGTTAACAAAGTAATTACTAAACTTCTTATGATACCCTTTCATACTTTTTCTATTCTCATTTACTATTTTGTTATATTATATCTCCTATACTGTCCATTATACCACTCTTCAGTTTCCCTCCTATAATATGCTTACACTTAGAGTAATTCCAATTGGAAAACTAAAGAGTCCTACAACCCTCTTAAGCTAGTAGTAGAATCTTAAACAATAACATGTTTTTCTTTTTTCAATTGGTTATGAATTCTCAAGAGGATTTAGTTTATTTGTAATATATCTTGACCGCAAAAGTGGATTTAGGTTTAAATCTCCACTACTATCCATTATTACTCCTTCTAGAACATTCTTTTCTGTTCTATTTCTTCTAATTGAGCTTCCTCCCTCCTTTGAATTGTGTAACAGATCCATTATTAATAACCTACTAGCTTACCAAAAAAAATTATTAATAACCTACTATGAATCACCTTTATGAAATAATTAACAAAATGACCAAAAAATAATTTAAAAAAACTCAGTTATGAAATTCTATTTTCTTTTAATTGTTGTTCGGCTAAAATATCAATTATGTTTTTATTCACTCACATGTTCATTATTCAATCTCTATTTAGTATAGGATGAAGTGCATACCATATAATTTAAGAAAAACTAGCATATGATTGTTCAAGCATATGTTCCCTGATTTCAAAAGATAAGACATCTTTTAAGGAAATCTAAGGCTTTACACGACAAACTTTCTGCTCATCCAGATGTTAACATAGAGCGGAACATGCAACCACACAATACTCACTACTTGCTTCAAATGGAACCAAATGTGCCAAGTAACAATATCAACATGGTTATAAGACCAATTGTTACAACAATGGGTACACTAAGGTATAAGTCAGGCTGGGTGAATGCACTCTAGCATGTTAATAAATATACAAATAATATTGAGCATGTGTTATTTTCCACCCACGAAACATCTATAGTGTGAGGGTTATTCAATTATTCTAATTAGATGAAAGTAGGAGTATATCTGACCACACAACCATCATGATCGATTCTTTTGTTTAAAAAAAAAATTCACATGACATTTTAGAAAACACACAATTAATGTATTTAAGTCTCAACTGTGTTGGTGATATGGTCAATAGTTACTCTTCTCACTCTCACGTAGATAAATTTCTCTCACTTGATACAAGGCCCTAATCATTTCCACTTCCTTAGATTTCATGATATGTGTTGAAGGAAGAAGCAGAAATATCAGAAAAGGAAGAAGAAGAAATATCAGAGAAGACATAGTAGCAATATCAGGGAAGAGGACTCGTCAGCAATTAATAAAGAGTATACAGAAGTTTTAAGTATAGCTAAGTAGACCCTGCATCCTTTGCATTTAAGTCCCTGATGGATGTGATCAAGAGAAACCGTTTTTTTATCTGTTAATCAGTTAGTTTATAAGTTAGCCATCTTATCCCCTCTTTACAGCAACTATAAAAGGGACTTGTACTAGTTAGTTGTCATCTTCAATTTCTATAACAAATCAATAAAATCATTTTTCTTTTCTTTCGTTCATCCCTGCGCTTCTCTGGTATGAAGCTTCGGCAAGTGAGAAAAGTTTACGTGGTATCTCGAGCCATGGTTACGTAACGATCCGTTTAATCTGTTTGCTCTTCTTCCTCTTCTTTTCTTCTCCTTCTTTTCGTTTCATCTCTGCTTCGTCCGATTTTCTGTTTGTTTGCGTTTGATTGACAGTTTTCTTGAAGAATGGCAAAGACCACCATTGATGCCTCGAATTCTCTATTCATTCATCCTAATGAGAGCTCTGGGACTCCTTTAATTCCGATTATTCTTAATGGGCGAAATTATCATGCTTGTCTAGAGCCATGTGTGTTGCTCTCAAGATCAAGAACAAGCTTCAATTCATCAATGGGAGCCTTCCCAAGCCAAAGGATGATGATGATTCTTTCGGTGCTTGGGATAGATGCAATTCTTTGGTCATTGCTTGGATCAATCAAACGCTGAGTCCATCCATATCTGAGAGTGTAATTTGGTTGGATACGGCGAAAGAGATTTTGGAGAATCTAAGGAAGAAGTTTCATCAAGCAGATGCTTTTAGGATTGGAGCAATTCAAGGAGAATTGTATAACCTTCATCAGCGAGAACAAAGTGTTGCTGAGTATTTATTCGCATGGAGAAACCGCGATTAGAACTAGATAGTTTCAAACCTATTCCACAATGTTTGTGTGTTGTGACATGTTCTTGCAATCTTATTCCCACGATCATGGCCCAAAAAAAAAGTGATTATGTGATCATGTTCTTGAGAGGTCTCAACGAGTCTTACAAATGTCAGATCTCAGATAATGATGATGAGCCCGCTGCCTGATGTTGAGAAAGTTTTTAACCTCTTGAGTCAGCAAGAGAGACAAATGAGCCAAGATGCAGAAGAATCTAAGATTCTCCTCAACACCAGCTTTTAGGAGAAGAAGAAATTCAAAGGAAAATATAAGGGTCAATCTTCAGGAAAGTCCAAGAACTCAAAAGGTGGGAACTACTTGAACAAAGTCTGCACATATTGTGGGAAAATTGGCCATATAGCAGAGACATGCTACAAAAAGGAGGAGCTGCTATTGATGAGTCTGTTCTTGAAGACAGTATTGGGGACGGTGAAGATGATTTAGATTCACAAGAAGGAGGAGCTGCTACTGATGAGTCTGTTCTTGAACTCTCACCTGAGCAAAAAAAGGCCATAATGGCAATAATACAGCAATCTTTAGGTAGCTTTGGTCACAGCATAAATCAGATAAGGACCAAGGCACATCCACCTAAACAGGTTACCAGTAAGTCTAATCAGTAGCCTAAAGATGCTCAAGGTATGAATAAAACCTTGTTGCTTAATTATAAACCTTCAAGATGGATAATTGATACAGGAGCAACAGACCATGTCTGTCACTCTCATAGTGTTTTTCAATCCATCAAAAGGATCAGACCTTTGTCTGTTAAATTGCCTAATGGAGACTATGTCAAAGCTACTATGGCTAGCACTGTCATCTTCTCCAAGGACCTTTATTTAAATGTTGTTTTGTTTATTCCAAACTTTGAATATAATCTTATAGCTGTTTCAAAATTGACTTCGGATCTTTTATGTCAATTGATCTTCACTAAAAGCAATTGTGTTGTGCAGGACCAACTTACATTGAGGAAGATTGGTGCTGCTAGTGTAAAGAATGGCCTATATGCTTTAGATGGATCCATTAACCTTGTCTCTTCTTCTACTGTAAACTCTATTAGTGTAGATAAAAAGAACATTTGGCATGTCAGATTTGGTCATGTTCCTATAGAGAAGTTGAACAAATTGAAAAACTATTATCCTTACATTGATATAAATAAAAATTCTGCACCATGTGATGTCTGCCATACTTCTAAACAAAGAAAGAATCATTATGCTTTCAGCAATAATACTGCTGATTCTGTTTTTTGATCTTGTTCATTTTGATATATGGGGACCTTTGTCTATTCCTTCAGTTCTTGGACATAGGTATTTTTTAGCTGCTGTTGATGATCATAGTAGGCATACATGGGTTTTTTCATGAAAGCAAAAGCTGAAGCATCTAATCTTGTTAAGTCTTTTGTCAGTTTGGTAGAAACTCAGCATAAAATTGTCATTAAATGCATCAGAAGTGATAATGGACCTGAGTTCTTGTTAACAGATTACTATGCATATAAAGGGATAATGCATCAAACATCATGTGTCGAATGCCGTGAACAGAATGGGAGAGTGGAGAGGAAACACCAACATATCTTGTCTGTAACTAGAGCTCTCATGCATCAATCTAATATTCCTAAAACATTCTGGACTTATGCTGTTTCGCATGCTATTTTCATCATCAATAGGTTGCCAAGTAAATCTTCTAACAACATTTCTCCATATCATATTCTTCATAATAAAATTGCTGATGTTTCAAATCTTATGTGCTTTGGTTGCCTCTGTTATGCATCTACCTTAACTAGAAATAGAAAGAAATTGGATAGTAGAGCTAGAAAATGCATGTTTTTAGGTTTTAAACAAGGAACAAAAGGATCTATTTTGTTTGATCTAAACAACAGAGAAATTTTTCTCAATAGAAACACCAAGTTCTATGAAACTGTTTTTCCTTTTTTAGAAAAACAAGAAAAGAATCATGAGGAAGGTTGCACTTTGAAAGGTGAGTTTTTAACAGGATTGAAAAGTCAGTATCTAGAGGAGATAGAAGAAGCAGAAGGAAATGAGGAACCTACTATTCCACAACAACAAGTTGATGACAGAAGAAAATCAACAAGATACAAGAGACCACCTGCACACTTGAAAGACTTTGAGTGAGTGGAGTCTCACAGGAGAAGGAGAAGCATCAGAAAAGGACAATGCTGCTAATGTCATTGAAGGACAGAATAAAAGGGAGAAGATCAAATACCCTATATCTGATTATGTAGGGTATGACAATCTATCTGATAATCATAAGCATTTCTGTCTAACCTTGACTAGTGATGCAGAACCAGCATGTTACAATGAGGCTATCCAACATGAATGCTGGAGAGAAGCTATCAAAGTAGAACTGGATGCTCACAGCGAGAACAAGACATGGGAATTGACTAAATTACCTCCATACAAAAAGGCAGTGACCTGTAAATGGGTTTTCAAGATCAAGAGAAAGGCAGATGGAAGTTTGGAAAGACATCAAGCTAGATTGGTGGCAAGGGGATTTACACAAACTCAAGGATTGGACTATACAGAAACTTTTAGCCCTGTTGTTAGAATGTCAATTGTGAGGATTTTGCTCTCTTTGGTGGCTGAAAAAGGGTGGATCCTACAACAGTTGGATGTCAATACAGCTTTCCTTCATGGAGAGTTAAGGGAAGAGGTGTACATGAAAATTCCCCAAGGATTAGAAGTAAAAGATGGTTCCACCGTTTGCAGACACAGAAAGTCTTTATATGGGCTAAAGCAAGCAAGCAGGGAGTGGAACAACAAACTTAGCTCTTTTCTCATCAGTTTTGGATATACTCAATCCAAATATGATTATTCTTTATTTTCAAAATGAACATTAAACTCTCTAACTTTTATCTTGTATATGTAGATGATTTGCTCATGGCTGGAGATGATCGTGCTGAAATTCGAAAGAGAAAGCAGCAATTGGATGAGGAATTCAACATAAAAGACTTGGGCAATGCAAAATACTTCCTAGAGATGGAACTAGCCAGAACCAGCAAGGGAATCATTCTTAGCCAAAGAAAATACACTCTGGACATTTTGAAGGACGCAGGACTCATGGATGCCAAGCCATGCAATACTCCAATTGATAGCAAAGTGAAGTTCAGCAAAGACCAAGGAACACCAATGACAGACCCATAAGGTTTTAGAAGACTCATAGGAAGACTTCTCTACCTAACTCACAGCAAACCAGACTTATTTTATGCTGTAAACCACCTAAGCCAGTTCATGCAGAAGCCAATGGACAAGCATTATCAAGGAGCCATGAAAATACTGAGATTTGTAAAGAAATCACCAGGGAAGGGTATGTTTTTTCGAGCAGAATCAGACCTGTCATTGCGAGGTTTCACTGATGCAGATTGGGGAGGATGTCTTGACTCAAGAAAATCAACCACAGGATACTGTTTCTTTCTTGGATCATCTCTAATATCTTAGAGAAGTAAGAAGCAGAACACACCATCAAAATCTTCTGCAGAAGCGGAATATAGAGCACTTGCTCATTGAACTTGTGAAGTTAAATGGTTTCTGAAACTCTTCAGGGATTTCTATATCAAACCAAGCCTACCAATCCCTCTCTACTGTGACAACCAATCATCCATATATATTGGAAACAATCTGGTTTTCCATGAGAGAACAAAATATATAGAGCTGGATTGCCATATAACTAGAGATGATGTGGAGAAAAGCCTAATTCAAATCATAGCGATTCGGAGCGACTCTCAGGTAGCAAATATATTCACGAAAATCCTTGCTCGAGGACCCTTTGAAGATGCAGAAGTCAAGCTTGGAATGAGGAATATACACATTCCATCTTGTGGGGGCGTGTTGAAGGAAGAAGCAGAAATATCAGAAAAGGAAGAAGCAAAAATATCAGAGAAGACATAGCAGTAATATCAGAGGGAAAAGGACTCGTCAGCAATTAATAAAGAGTATACAGAAGTTTTAAGTATAGCTAAGTAGACCCTGCATCCTTTGCATTTAAGTCCCTGATGGATGTGATCAAGAGAAATCGTTTTTTTATCTGTTAATGAGTTAGTTTATCAGTTAGCCTTCTTATCCCCTCTTTACAACAACTATAAAAGGAATGTAAAAGGGACTTGTACTAGTTAGTTGTCATCTTCAATTTCTGTAACAAATCAATAAAATCGTTTTTCTTTTCTTTCGATCATCCCTGCGTTTCTCTGGTATGAAGCTTCCGCAAGTGAGAAAAGTTTAGAATTTGGCTGCCAGGGACAATCACCAATTGAATTGCTCACACTGAAGAATTCCTTCACAACATGCACATAATATGGCTGATTTTATTGACCAATGCTTTAAAATAATGGTTATGGGCCGTTGAGCACTATTGTGAGAGTCCCATGTCACTAATTTTACTCTACCATAATATGACTTGTTTCGCGCTTGATGGCTGGTTGTTTAGATAAAATCTCAATAGCCATGGCTAAGAAGAACACAAAAATTATGGCTAAGATGTACATGCTAACACTCTGGTTAAGCCACCCAGAAAAAAGCACTATTGAATGTCTCCTTGAAGTATGAGAAAGGATGATCGGATTCTTTTCTGTGAACAGTATAATGAAATTTAATAATATGTTTAGTTCTAAATGAACATGGGTTGTAACGTCTATATCTTCTTGTTACTAAGTGAGCCAAATAAAACTATTTATCCACTTAATCACAGCTAAGAACGTCCTTATCAAAGCCTAAGTCCTTCTTAAAATAATGGTAATGACGTTATAGGGAACATAATATTCATGAGGAAAAAAAGAAAAAAAAGAAAGCAATTCTGAAGAGTGTTGAAGCTGAGATTCAGTTCTATACATATAATATATCTTGTGCTTACCACAATCAATGCACTAATTTTTCCTTTTTTTTCAATTTTAACATTTTCTATAATATATATTGTTTAGCTCAAAAATTGAAACCGAGGAAAATATGCCAAGGTTGCAGATTTTGGTTTCTCAAATTTGCTCCTCAGGAAAGACAGTAATGTTTCCCTTGAAGTAAGGGGAACTACCGGATACCTAGATCCTGAGTAAGTGGATTTCTAGGATTATGTCTTAACCCTAATTTCTCATATTGCTTTCTTCAATTACTTTGAGCAAAATATTTATTACAACCCAAAAATAATGGTTATGAGCATTATTTATATGTTGTTATTCATTTAGTTTCTTAAGTTGAATAAATGTTTTTAATTTTTCAGTGGAGTTTTACTATTTTTTATATGAGCTATGTTGTTAGTTTTATTTTTGGATGATATAGCACTATGGTTGATAGAGAGAATTTCTTCTGATATTTCAATATAATATTTGAAATGTTTATATTGGTTCATGTAAGCGTTGATGCTGGTAAATGTATTTGAAATATTTACAATTGGTTGATTTGAGAGTGGATGTGTCCCGTTTGTACTCATATGAGATAGAATTTGAATTTATTAAAAGTATAGTAATTTGATATTTGTGTTGTGTGGTTTTAAATTGAATTTGAAAGTAATGTAATTTTTAAACTCAATTAGAAAGTAGTCTAGTTTTTTTTAATTAATTAGAGTATGTTTTTGGTGTAGGGAGAAGGGAGATGGATGCAGATTGAGGCCCGTGACAAAGAGATTCAAGATCTACGTCAGTCCCAAGCTGAAATGCAGAGCAACATGGCTTCAATGACGGAGATGATTAGAAATATAAATGCAAGTCAATCCCAACTGCCCAGCATCGAATCATCTGGGCAGTATCGTACTCAGATTATCTTGAGGACCATGAAGTCTGATGAACACGTGTGTTTCACTAAAAGATTATCAAAATAGGGGTTTTGTTATTGACATTATTGTAGTATTCGTATTATCTATATCTATATGTAAATTTGACTTGTGCTCTAACATTAAATGCTTAAATGGAATGGTTACTATTACTCAATTTCACCCTTGAATTAGTCATTTTTAAAAATTTTCATGAAATTATTTCCAAGGAGTTTAATTATAATACAATAATAAATTACAATGGTAAGGTACAAATATTTTAAAATCAATGGTTATATATTATTTACTTCCATTTACTTACATCGTCTAAATTTTTGTCCTCTATTTTGGGAAAGAATGAAAAAATAATTTGATAGCATTTTAATTCTTTAAGAGATTAATTTGTTTGTATTTTAAAATTTTTAAACTAATTTCATAAAATATTAAATCTATGAGAGAATAATTTGACGTGACAAACTAAATTAAACCCTTCAATTTTAATAATTTTTCTCCATTATTAAAGATTAAAGATAATAAAGCAATTTAGTGTTTTCATCGCTAATTTGATATTGTTTTAAATCTTTAACGGTCTATATTTTTCATATTTTAAAGCCTTAAAGGGACTAATATTATAGTGTTTTAAAAAATTTAAAATATGAAGTTGACATTTTGAGGGACTAATTTGATATTGTCACAAATTTTAAATAAACAATTTTTTTAGTGTTTTAATCCTTAAAGTATTAATTTGATAGTATTTTAAATCTTTAAGAGATTAATTTACAAGTATTTTAAACTTTTTAAAATTAATTTAGTAAAATATTCAATCTATGAGGGACTAATTTGACGTAAAAATCCAAAATCAACCTTGAATTTTAATAGTTTATTAGTATTTTAATTCTTTAAGAGATTAATTTGTTAGTATTTTAAATTTTTTAAACTAATTAAAAAATATATTAAATCTATGAGGGAATAATTTGACGTGACAAACCAAATTCAACCCTTCAATTTTAATTGTAACATCCCAAAAGTCCCTGAGAGACTTAGGCTTAAGGGATTTATTTGCAATATACAAAGTAAAGACGAAGGAGGATTAGTTGCAAGTAGAGAGGTTAAAGGAGGGACCAAAAGGACTTGTATATTCGAATATGAATAGCTATATTCGATTATGAATGACCTATAATCGAAGATGGATGGGTAATATTCGAATATGGAGTTATCATATTCGAATATGGATGGTGATATTCGATTATGGACTTTGCATATTCGAATATGGATGTGTGATATTCGAATATAAAGGTCTGATATTCGATATGAAAGGCTGATATTCGAATATGGAAGTGTGGGATTTGCTTACAGAAGCTTCATATTCGAATATGGACCCCCTAAACTATAAATATGGGGAGCTTACCTCCACACTTCACCAGTTTCTCTCCTCACTCTACACTCTCTCACCATCTTCTCTCAAAGATCCCTCACTAAACCTCTGTCATAAATCAACAACACTCCACAACTCTCCATCTTAGAGTCCCTTCTCACAAGCTTCTTCTTGACTAAAGCTCTAAGGGGTAAGATTCATACTCTAGGACAGCAAGTGCTGAAGGAGGAAGTTGGAGACTGGGATTGGAGCTGGAAAAAGAAAGGGATTCTGGAAGCTTAGAGGTAACCCTGAAAACACCAAATCAATGATACTATGAAATGCTAGGAACATTTGGCTAGGACCTAAGAACAATGTGTTAGAGATTGTTTGACTTAGGGCCATGTATATGTTTGTAATTTGCATGCTGTGTCTGAATGATGTTTGTTTCAGTTGAATGTGCAAATAAATGATGTATGATTAGGAATTGTTTTGAGAATGTGATTAATGTTGAAATCATAGAATTGTATGTGTTGAAAAGGAAAAAAGATTCCATATCATAATGTGATGAAATTAGGACTTAGACTTTGGATGGATTTCTAATAGTTTTAAAAAAAAATAAGTCCAGAGTTAGTATATTCGAATATGTAATTGAATATGGAGGGCCATATTCGAATAGATATTCGAATATAAAACTTCTGTCACATGATATTCGAATATAGGATGTCTGTTTTCGAATATGAGGTTACTGGAACTCTTGTAGGAATATCTATGGTATGAAAATGGATGTTTAATGCATGAGAACATGAAATATGAAATCAAACAAAAGAAAAAGTTGAAAATGTTTTCCCCTATCAACATTGGTTGACTAAGAGGGTTGAGTTCCGCGGGAAGTAGACTGGGTAATTGGACAAAACATAAAAAGATGAGAATGTAGGGTTATCCCGAAAGGGGCAGATAACCTGAAGTGCTAGGTTATTCCGAAAACGGGATAGCTAACCTAGTGCAAAGGGGCTATCCCCATAGGGGTATATAATCCCTGGGATAGCTCTAGAGGGGTTGGTAGCCCGGCAGTAGGACCCTGGAAGGACACTTGCCAGGGCCATGATGATGAGCTCAATTGTGCATTCATTGTCATGCACCTATGGTGGATTCCCTGTGCACAGGGTTTCCTGTTAAAAGAGGAAAGAAATGAAATGGAAAATGGAATAATACATGGCATGCATACATACTTAACTTGTCATTTTATACATATTGTGTGTGGTTGTTAGGAATTTGATTTGGGGCAGTTTTCCAGTTAGACTGACTACAATATTGTGTGTATATATATATATATATATATATATATATATATATATATATATATATATATATATATTCAATACTGACGGTTACTCAGTTATATGCCGTACATATAACTGGCGGTTACATTATTGCAGGTGATACAGACTCGAGCGGTGTCACTGCCTGAGAAGACGCTAGCAGTTATATTTTGATACACTTAGGTAGTCATTTGTTTTGTTGTATGGCTACTTAGTAAGACTGCTATTCACTCTAGATTGTAAAAAAAAAGGAAACACTTTTATGTAAATATATGTGTATATATATATATATATAGTTCTCGACTTCTGCTACGTGTTAAAAAAAACTGATCCTAAAACCTAGGTGTTACAATTTGGTATCAGAGCAGTTTGGTCCTATCCGGACTGTGGTTCCTAGATTTGAAACTTAAATAAGAGTTATGTCTTAAGCGGAAATGTTGACTGTATACGATTTATTATATTGAGCCTGATCAACTCAGTGTGATGCGTTGTATACCGGAAGGCATGACAGGAAGACAACCTGGTAGACCTCGTTCTAACACCAATGCGACACCAACACCGGCTGATTCCCCGCTGATACAATAGATGGTACAGGCCATAACCCAAATGATGGAGGAACAAGGCCAGTAAGATTGTTATCAAAGTTTTCGGAGACATGATCCACCCACTTTCAATGGTGGAAGGGATCCTATGGTAGCAAAAGAATGACTTGATTAATTGGAGGAAATATTTCGAGTAGCAAGATCCGGCGACCAAGACAAGGTAGATTTGGCAACTTATAGACTTAGAGGAGAAGCGTCACAAGAGGAAGAGACATCGACAACATATGGAGGCAACCAGAAGTCACATAACTTGGGAAGAATTCAAGACTTTTTTTCTAAACAAATACTTTCCCTCTAACGTGAAAGACTAGAAGGAGATAGAATTTCTTACACTGCAGCAGAGTGATATCATAGTAGATGAATATGTTGCCAGATTTGAAAGTTTAGCTCGATTCTCAAATAATCTCCCGAACCAACCTGATGAGGCATGGAAGTCTAAAAGGATTTAACAAGGACTTAGGCCCGAGGTCAGAAACTTGGTGATTACTGATAAGTGCATGTTGAGGCATGTTTTACAAGCCAATTTATGCACTTATCCCTTCTTAAAAGGAGTTTTTCTAAGTAAAAATCCTCCCTAATCTAATCTTTGGGAGTTATTGAGAAAAGATAGTTTTTAACAAGGTTTTGTGAGTTGAAGTGATTGTAGGTGTTAAAAGAGAGTCCAAGAAGAGATGCAAAAAGCAAAGCACTTGAAGCAGTAGGGCATGTGGCACTCAAGCTAGAGCTAGCGCTCAAGCTAAAGTGGCGCTTAAGCGCCACTAGCGCTCAAGCGAGAGAGCCACCGAGAAGAGAAGAACTTTGCTATTGTGGCGCTTAAGCGCCAGTCCCTGGGCACAGTCACGCAAAACGCACGCATTAATGTTTAGAGTTTTATTCTTTATATATCAGTCATAGCTCAGGTTAGGTTAATCCGTCTCAGGGCAGAAATTGAGAATTCTAGAGAGAGAAAGAGTGCACAGAGAGATATTTTGTAACTTGCATCTATGAATTCCATTGTTTCTCCATTCAAGATGGTAGCTTAGATTCCTATTCTTGGATTTGGACGTAGCTAGCACTGTAATCACTCAAACTCTCTTGTTCCTTTCTATATTAATTGAATTATTACCCTTTGTCTGTGTTAATTACTGAGTTTAAAGTCTGATCATCTTTCTTCTAACCTTTTCAATTGAATGGGAATTTGATTTAAAAGGAGGTTCTGATAAAGGATATTCATAAATCAATAACCTAGAGATAGGTATTGATTTATGAACCGTTTATTGAGAGGTTTTGCTTACTGCGTGATTGAATTCTCATATTTTTAAGAGATTGGAATACGTATTTTCATTATCTTAGAATCTTACAGAATGAGAAATCTTCTGTAAGTCACATTTTTACCTTACGGTCTTTCGAATAATATAAAAATTAACACAGGGGAAGAGATCGTTACACTGCGCAGCAAGTTCAAATCCAAGTATTTATTAAAAAAAATTTAAACTCATTTTACATTACGAGCACTTAATTTTACAATTAGATTTCGCTCAAAACCTTTTGAAATCACTACCCAAAGTCTTAAATTGGTATTGAATTGTTCTATAGTTGCTCTCTGAGGACGATAACCTTTTTCCACTATACTGAAACTAGTTTGTATTTTAGTTCTCTAAAATACGTAACAATTACTCAGCGAATCCGGGAGTACCAGAATTTGAATCAAGCATGTCAACTTGCTGAACAGTTCTTGGCCGCGGTGGCGGCTAGCAGACAACTTTTGTGGAAGCGAAAGACGGATGAAGGAAGCTCCAAAGGAGGATAGGGCAAGGAAGTTGATTATAAGGGCACGGGAGATATCCCAAAATGCAAGACATGCAGGAAGTTTGATAGAGGAGAATGCTACAAGAACAAAAGGACTTGTTTTATATTTCAGAAGCCGGGACATCTTAGCTGTCGATGCCCAGACAGGGATCAAAAACCAGCAGAGGATGACAAGAAGAAAAATCAAGTGAGAGGTAGGGTATATACACTTAATGCTGAAGAGGTTGACCACTCCAAAGACCTTATCCAAGGTATGGGATTAATAAAATCAGAGCCTGTTAACATTTTGTTTGACTCGGGTGCAACTCACTCGTTCATTTCGGTTAACTGTGCAAGACGAGTTTATTTTACTGTATCCAAGCTACCCTATGATGTGTTAGTATCTACTCCCTCTGAAGAGAAAATATGTACAACTACTATGTGTTCCCCAGTGTTCCTAGATTTCCAAGGCAAAACTTTCTGCTTAGATCTATACTGCTTGCCGATGAAGGGGCTAGATGTGATTTTAGGCATGGATTGGCTCAAAGCTCACAAATTAATATTGATTTTGCCAACAAGACTGTGCATATTCCAGATCGAGGCATGGAGATATACTGTACGCATCATCCTACTTTTGATCTCCATAATCTGTCTATGTATGATGATGGTCCAAGGTATTTGGTCGTTTCTGTAAATAATGTTAAGAACACGGTGAATGTTGATTCTCTTCCCATAGTTCGAGACTTTCCTGAGGTATTTCCTGCCGATATTGAATCTTTGCAACCAGAAAGAGAAGTAGAGTTTTCAATTGAGTTAATTCCGGGGGCTGGACATGTTTCTAAGGCACCATATAGAATGGCACCTCTTGAATTGGCGGAAGTAAAACAACAAATCGAAGAATTAATGTCGAAGCAGTTTATTCGACCAAGCGCTTCACCATGGGGAGCCCCAATATTACTCGTCAAGAAGAAGGAGGGGAAATTGCGCCTGTGTGTAGATTATCAAGAACCGAATAAGTTAACAATGAAGAATAAGTATCCATTGCCTTGGATTGATGACTTGCTTGACCAATTGGGAGAAGCCAAGGTATTTTCAAAGATTGATCTTCGGTCAGGATATCACCAGATTAGGGTAAAGCCCAAAGATATTCCTAAGACTACATTCCGGATGCGGTACGACCATTATGAGTACTTGGTAGTGCCGTTTGGATTGACAAATGCACCTGCCATTTTTATGGACTATATGAACCGCATCTTCCGACCGTACTTGGACAAGTTTGTTGTAGTCTTCATTGACATTATTCTCATTTACTCCAAGACTATCGAAGAGCATGAAGAGCATTTAAGACTGGTGCTAGGAATACTCAAAGAGAAACAGTTGTATGCTAAATTGGATAAGTGCGAGTTCTAGTTAGAAGAAGTTCAATTTCTTTGCCATGTGATCAATAAAGACGGTGTAGCCTTGGACCCAAGCAAAGTCAAAGCTGTGCTGAAATGGGAGAGACCGACCAATGTAACAGAAATCTGAAGTTTTCTGGGATTAGCAGGGTATTACCGGTGATTCATTAAAGTATTTTCTCAGATTGCTATTCCATTGACCAAGCTGACACGGAAAGGTGTTCCGTTTGTGTGTGATGCCAAATGTGAAGAAAGTTTCCAGCTATTGAAATAAAAGCTGACAACAGCACCGGTGTTAGTGATTCCGAATCCGATAAAGAATTTCCAATTGTATTGTGATGTATCTAAGAAAGGCTTCATGTGTGTCCTTATGCAAGAAGGATAGGCAGTTGCTTACACTTCCCGATAGTTACGGCCACATGAAGTTAATTACCCAACGCACGACTTGGAGTTAGCCGCTATAGTCTTTGCGTTGAACGTTTGGAGGCACTATTGGTATGGAGTCATGTTTGAAGTGTTTAGCGACCATAAAAGCCTAAAATACTTGTTCAATCAAAGGGAGCTGAATAACAGGCTGAGACGGTGGATGGAGTTCTTAAAGGATTATGACTTCGAATTGAAGTACCATCCGAGAAAAGCCAATGTGGAGGCTGATGCACTAAGCAGGAAATCTTTGCATGTGTCAACTATGATGATAAACCATATGAAACTCTTGGAGAAATTCATAGACTTGCACTTGGATGTGTCTTGCTACGATGCTAGCCTTTCTGTGTGTAAGGATGATGTGAAGAGTACACCTCGAGACCAAATTAGGGAAGC
Organism: Cyamopsis tetragonoloba; assembly: GCA_037177725.1. Lineage (NCBI taxonomy): Eukaryota > Viridiplantae > Streptophyta > Magnoliopsida > Fabales > Fabaceae > Cyamopsis > Cyamopsis tetragonoloba. The sequence goes on along the minus strand of CM074125.1, from coordinate 31,112,075 downwards.
ACACAGATATGATCATGAACTTCAGAAGCTCAAGGAACAAGATGATTTCTGCGTGACTGGCGATGGTATGATTTTATTTAGAGACAGAGTATGTGTTTCGAATCACGCCAAAATTAAGAATAGGGTACTTGAGAATCACAGTAGCCGGTACTCGGTACACCTTGGGGCTACCAAGATGTATCAAGACATGAAGAAGCTGTTTTGGTGGCCTGGAATGAAGAAAGAAATTGTAGAATTGATGTCTAAGTGTCTCACCTGTCAAAAGATCAAAGTAGAACACCAAAGATCCTCTAGACCGCTTCCATTGTTGGACATTCCAGAGTGGAAATGAGAGTCAATAGCCATGGACTTTGTTGTTGGATTACCAAGAACGCCAGCAGGACACGACTCAATTTGGGTTATAATAGACAGATTGACCAAGTCTGCACATTTATTGTCTGTCAAGACTACCTACTCAGTGGAGAAATATGCCAAAGTGTACATTGCAGAGATAGTCCGGCTACATGGGGCACCGATTAGCATAATATATGAAAGAGATCCCAAGTTTACTTCTCGTTTCTAGGGAGCATTGCAGAAGGCTTTTGGGACTCGGTTACATCTGAGTAAATCACACCATCCCCAAACTAACGGGTAGTTCGAAAGAACGATTCAGACTCTTGAGGACATGCATTGAGCTTGTGTATTAGAAGAGAGTGGTGACTGGGGAAGATACTTGACACTGGTAGAATTTGCTTATAATAACATTTTTCATTCAAGCATAGGCATGGCACCCTATGAAGCACTCTATGGGAGGAAGTGCCGGTCACTGGCATGTTGGTTTGAAAGTGGAGAAAAGTTACTATTGGGGCCGGACTTGGTGCAAGATACAACAGATAGTATTAGGCGTATCAAGGAAAGATTGAACAGAGCCCAAGACTATCAGAAAAGTTATGCGGATCAACGAAGGAAACCCTTAGAATTCGAAGAAGGAGAGCATGTGTTTCTAAAAGTTACACCTTATACTATTGTTGGAAAAGCGATGAAGACGAAGAAGCTTCGACCTCGTTTTATTGGTCCTTATCAGATTCTTAGAAGCATAGGGCCTGTCACTTACAAACTAGCTTTGCCTCTTCATCTTTCCAACCTCCACTATGTGTTTCATGTATATCAACTCCGGAAGTACGTCTCCAATCCCTCTCACATTTTAGAAGTGGACAACATTCCATTAAAGTCGAACACTTTATATCGGGTGGAACCTGTGAAGATTTTAGACCGAGGGGAGAGAACCTTATGGAACAAGGTGATCCCATTAGTAAAGGTTCTGTGGGAGAACATCGACTCATCAGAAATCACTTGGGAAAAGGAGCAAGACATGAGGAACACATACCCCGAACTGTTATAGTAATAAAGGTAATTTTCTAATTTTGAGGAAAAAATTATTTTAAGTGGGGTAGAATTGTAACATACCAAAAATCCCTAAGAGACTTAGGACTTAAGAGATTTAGTTACAAATTACAAAGAAAAGAAGAAGGAGGATCAGTTGCAAGTAGAGAGGTTAAAGGAGGGACCAAAAGGACTTATATATTTGAATATGAATAGCTTCGAATAAGAATGACCTATATTCGAATATGGATGTGTAATATTCGTATATGGACTTTTCATATTCGAATATGGATGGGTGATATTCGTAGATTTTTCATATTCGAATATGGATGTGTGATATTCGAATATGAAAGTCTGATATTCGAATATGGAAGGCTCATATTCGAATATGGACCCCCTAAACTATAAATATAGGGACCTTACCTCCACACTTCACCATTTTCTCTCCTCTCTCTACACTCTCTCATCATCTTCTCTCAAAGATCCCTCACTAAACCTCTGTCACAAATCAACAACACTCCACAACTCTCCATCTTAAAGTCCCTTCTTACAAGCTTCTTCTTAAATAAAGCTCTAAGGGGTGAGATTCATACTCCAGGACAGAAAGTGCTGAAGGTGGAAGTTGGAGACTGGGATTGGAGCTAGAAAAAGATAGGGATTCTGGAAGCTTAGAGGTAACCCTGAAAACCCCAAATCAAGGATACTATGAAATTCTAGGAACATGTGGCTAGGAACTAAGAACAAGAATTCCAGTAATCCCATATTCGAATACAAACATCTCATATTCGAATATTATGTGACCGAAATGATATATTCAAATATATATTTGAACAAGGCTTTCCACATTCAAACACATATTTGAATATACTAACATTTAGACTTGTTTTCCTAAAACATATTGAATTCAATCAAGAGTTAGGTCCACATTTTGTCACATTACAATCTGAAACATCTTATTCCTATATTTCTAAGATTTTCCACATAATTCACATTTTTAGTTGCATTTCTAATCATGAATTATAAACTAGCATGTTTAATCCACACAAACATTGTTCACATAAAGTAGACAATTTTCAAACATACACAGATTTTAAAGCAATCAATCTCTAACACATTATTCTAAGTCCCAAACACATGTTCCTAATACATGTTCCTTGGTTTGGGGATTTCAGGGTTACCTTGAATCTTCCAAAATCCTTTATCCTTCAACTCCAATCCAATATCCAACTCCCTTCTTCAGCACTCCTTATCTTCGATTCAGAATCTCAACTCCTAACCTTAATCAAGAAGTTTGTGAGAAGGGAACCTTAGGATGAAGGAGTTGTAGAGTGTGATTGATTAGTGGCAGAGGTTTAGCAAAGGATTAATAGAGTTTAAAGTGAGGAAGAGGGAAAACAGTGAGTTTTGGAGGCAAAGCACCCCTATATATAGATTTTGGGGTCCATATTCAAATATAAGGCTTATATATTCAATTCCACACTTCCATATTCGAATATGATAGGTCCATATTCGAATATCATTATTCATATTCAAATTTGCACAGTCCATATTCGAATATGGCTGTTTATATTCAAATATACATGTTCTTTTTGTCCCTCTTTTGACCTCTCTACTTGCAACTAATCCTCCTTTTTCTTTTCTTTGTAAATTGTAATCAAATCCCTTAAGTCCTAAGTCTTCTTTATGGATTTTCGGGATGTTACAATTCTACCCCACTTAAAATAATTTTGTCCTAAAAATTAGAGTATTACCTCCATTACTGAAATAATTTTGGATATGCATCCCTCATGTCCTGCTCCTTTTCCCAAGTGATCTTTGATGAGTCGATGTTCTTCCAAAGAACTTTTACCAGAGGGACCGCTTTGTTCTGTAAGGTCTTTTCTCCTTTGTCAAGGATCTTTACAGGTTCCACCCGATAGGAGGTATTGGACTTCAATGGAATTTTTCTTCTTCTAAAATGTGGGAGGGATCGGCAACATACTTTCGGAGTTAGGATACGTGAAACACATCATGAAGGTTGGAAAGATAAGGAGGCAAAGCTAGTTGGTAAGCAACAGGTCCTATTCTTCGGAGAATCTGATAAGGACCAATGAAACGCGGCTGAAGCTTCTTTGTCTTTACTGCTTTCCAACAACAGTATAAGGTGTAACTTTTAGAAACACATGCTCTCCTTCTTTGAATTCGAAGGGCTTCCTCCGTTTATTTGTATAACTCTTCTGACGGTCCTGTGCTCTTTTTCAATCTTTCCTTGATTTTCCTAATGCTATATGTTGTCTCTTGCACCAAGTCCGGTCCCAATAGTAACTTATCTCCAGATTCAAACCAACATACCGGTGACCGGAATTTCCTCCCATAGAGTGCTTCATAGGGTGTCATGCCTATACTTGAATGGAAACTTTTGTTATAGGAAAATTCTACCAAAGGCAGATATCTTCCCCAGTCCCCACCTTCTTCTAGCACACAAGCTCGCAACATGTCTTCCAGAGTCTGAATTTTCCTTTCGCACTGACCATCGTTTTGGGGATGGTGTGATGTACTCAAACGTAACCGAGTCCCAAAAGCTTTCTGCAATGCTCCCCAAAAAGGCGACGTGAACTTGGGGTCTCTATCTGATATTATACTCGTCGGTGCCCCATGTAATCGGACTGTTTTTGCAATGTAAACTTTGGCATATTTCTCCACTGAGTAGGTAGTCTTGACAGGCAAGAAGTGAGCAGACTTGGTCAATCTGTCTATTACAACCCAAATTCAGTCGTGTCCTACTAGCATTCTAGGTAATCCAACCACAAAGTCCATGGATATAGAATCCCATTTCCACTCTGGAATGTCTATCAGTTGAAGCGGTCCAGAGGGTCTTTGATGTTTTACTTTGATCTTCTGACAAGTGAGACACTTAGACACGAATTTTGCAATTTCTTTCTTCATTCCGGGTCACCAGAAAAATTTCTTCATGTGTTGATACATTTTGGTAGCACCAGGGTGTACCGAGTACTGGCTACGGTGATTCTCCTCAAGTACTGTCTTCTTGATTTTGGCGTCATTCAGAACACATACTCTGTTTCTAAACAAAATCATACCATCACCAGCTTTAGAGAAATCAACTTGTTCCTTGAGTTTCTGCAGTTCATGATCATATTTCTGTGCTTCCTAAATTTGATCTTGTAGTGCATTCTTTCAGTCAACTTTGCACACATAAATGCCAGCATTGTAACAAGACACATCCAAGCGTAAGTCTCTGAATTTCTCCAAGAGTATCATCTCATGAATCATCATAGTTGACACATGCAGAGATTTCTTGCTTAGTATATCAACCACTCATTAGCTTTTCCTAGATGATACTTCAGCTCAAAATCATAATCCTTCAAGAGTTCCATCCACCATTGCTGCCTCATATTCAGCTCCTTTTGATTGAACAAATATCTCAAGCTTTTATGGTCACTGAATACTTCAAACGTGACTCTATACAAGTAGTGCCTCCAGACTTTCAATGCAAAAACTACAGCGGCTAACTCTAAATCATGCGTTGGATAATTCGCTTCATGTGCCCGTAACTGTCGGGAAGTGTAAGCAACTGTTTGTCCTTCTTGCATAAGTACACATCCCAAGCCTTGTTTCGACGCGTTGCAATACACTTGGAAATTCTTCATCAGATTACGAATTACTAACACCAGTGCTGTTGTCAACTTTTCCTTCAGCAACTGAAAGCTTTCTTCACACTTGGCATCCCATACAAATGGAACACCCTTCCGTGTCAGCTTCGTCAATGGAATTGCAATCTGGGAAAATCCCTTAATGAATCGTTGGTAGTACCCGGCTAATCCCAGAAACTTCTAATTTCTGTGACATTGGTCGGTCGTTCCCATTTCAACACAGCTTCCACTTTGCTTGGGTCTACAGCTACACCGTCTTTATTAATTACGTGGCCAAGGAATTGGACTTCTTCCAACCATAATTCACACTTATCCAATTTGGGATACAGTTGTTTCTCCTTGAGTATTCCTAGCACCACTCTCAAATGCTCTTTATGTTCTTCGACAGTCTTGGAATAAACGAGGATATCATCAATGAAGACTACAACAAACTTGTCCAAGTAGGGTCGGAAGATGCGGTTCATAAAGTCCATGAAAATAGCAAGAGCATTTTCCAACCCGAACGGCATCACCAAGTAATCATTATGGTCGTACTGCGTCCGGAATGTAGTCTTAGGAATATCTTCAGCCTTAATCCTAATCTGGTGATATCCCGACCGAAGATCAATCTTGGAAAACACCTTGGCTTCTCCTAGTTGGTCAAGCAAATCATCAATTCGCGGTAGTGGATATTTGTTCTTCATTATCAACTTATTCAGCTCACGATAGTCCACACACAAGCGCAATTTTCCATCCTTCTTCTTGACGAGTAGCACTGGGCCTCCCCATGGCGAAACGCTTGGTCTAATAAATTGCTTCTGCATTAGTTTTTCGATCTGTCGTTTTACTTCTGCCAATTCAAGCGGTGCCATTCTATACGATGCCTTTGAAACAGGTCCAGCCCCTGAAATTAACTCAATTGAAAACTCTACTTCCCTTTCTGGTGGCAGACATTCAATGTCATCAGAAAATACTTTCGGAAAGTCTCAGACTACGGGGAGAGAATCAACATTCACCGATTTCTTAACATCACTTACACAAACAACCAGATACCTCGGACCATAATCATATATAGATAGATAATGGAGATCAAAAGTAGGATGATGCGTACAATATATCTCCAAGCCTTGGTCTGGAATATGCACGGTCTTTCTGGCGCAATCGATCTTGACTTTATGGGCTTTAAGCCAGTCCATGCCTAAGATTACATCTAACTCTTTCATCGGCAAGCAGTACAAGTCTAAACAAAAGGTCTTGTCTTGAAAATCTAGGAATACTGGGGAACACATAGTTGTTGTACATATTTTCGCTTTAGATGGAGTATAGACTAACACTTCATAGGGTAACTTGGACACAGGAAAATACACTCGTTTTACACAGTCTACTGAAATGAATGAGTGAGTCACTCTTGAATTAAACAAGATATTAATAGGCTTTGATTTTATTAATCTCGTACCTTGAATAAGATCCTTGGAATGGTCAACTTCCTCGGCATTCAACGTATATACCCGACCTCTCACCTAATTCTTCTTCTTGTCATCTTCTGCTGGTTTCTGATCTTTATCTGCGCACTGCTAGCTGATGTGTCCCGGCTTCTGGCATACAAAACAAGTCCTCTTGTTCTTGTAATATTCTCCTTTATGATGTTTCCCGCAGGTCTTGCATTTCGGAATGGTTCCCTTGCCTTTGTTATCCACTTCCTTACCCTTTCCTCCTTTTGAACTTCATTCCTCTCTCTTACGCTTCCACAACAGTTATCTACTAGCCGCCATCTCGGCCAAGGATTGTTCAGCAAGCTGACATGCCTGAATCAGAGTCTGATACTTCCAGATTTGCTGAGTAATCACTAAGTTTCTGACCTCTAGCCTAAGGCCCTGATCGAACCTCTTAGACTTCCATGCCTCATCAAGTTGGTTCTAAAGATTGTTCGAGAATATAACTAAGCTTTCAAATCTGGCAACATACTCATCCACAGTCATGTCACCCTGCTTTAGTGTAAGAAATTCTATCTCCTTCTGGTCCTTCACGTTAGAGGGAAAATACTTGTTCAAACAAATGGTCTTGAATTCCTCCCAAGTTATATGACCTCCAGTTGCCTCCATATGTTCTCGATGTCTCTTCCACCATTGCGATGCTTCTCCTCTGAGTCTATAAGTGGCCAATTCTACCTTGTCTTGATCGCCATATCTAGTCACTCGAAATATTTCCTCTAATTGATCTAGCCATTCCTCTGCTACCGTGGGATCTCTTCCACCAGAAAAAGTGGGTGGGTCATGTCTACGAAAACTCTGATAACGATCTTCCCAACCTTGTGCCTCCAACATTTGGGTCATGGCCTGTGCCATCTCTTGTATTACTGGGGAATCAGTTGGAGTAGGTGTCGCATTAGAACGTGGTCTACCAGGGTGTCTTCCTGGCATGCCTTCCTGCATACAACGCACCACACTGAGTTGATCAGGCTCAATATAATGAATCATATACAGTCAACATCTCAGATTAAGACATGACTTATCTATCTGGACTTTTACCTAAATTATATATATATATATATATATATAGATACCATAGTCCGGATAGGACCAAACTGCTCTGATACCAAATTGTAACACCTAGATTTTAGGGTCATTATTATTTTTTTAAAACAGACAGCGGAAGATAAAACATTATATATATATACAAATATTTACATAAAGTATTTTATTTACAACCCAGAGAGAGTACTAGTCCAGCTAAGATAGTCATGTAACAAAACTAATGACTACCTAAATATTAACAGATAGCTGCTAAATCTTCTGAAGCGCTGACACCCTCCGAGTCAATATCACCTGCAATACTATAACTGTCAGTTATATGTAACACATATAACTAAGTCACCGTCGGTTTTGAAAGTAAGATATATATACAGTATTACAACCAGTCTAATTGGAAAACTGCCCAAATCCAATTCCTCGCAAACACACACAAGATGTATGAAATGTCAATATAATATGTATGCATGCCATGATCATTTTCCAATTTCTTTCTTTCCTATTTTAACGAGAAACCCCGTGCACAAAGAATCCACTATAGGTGCATGACAGTGAATGCACATATGAGCTCATCGTCATCATGGTCCTGGCAAGTGTCCTTCCAGGATCCTACTGCTGGGCAACCAACCTTTTCTAGGGCTAGCCCAGGGACTATCTACCCTTTTCGGGATAGCCCCTTTGCACTAGACTATCTACCATGTTTTCGGGATAGCCTAGAACTTCAGGTTATCTGCCCCTTTCGGGATAACCCTACATTTTCATCTTTCATGCTTGTCCTCTTACCCGGTCTTCTTCCTACTGAACTCAACCCTCTCACCCAACCACTGTTGGTAGGGATAGCATTTTCCACATTTTACTTTTTGTTTGATTTCACATAATATGTTCTCATGCATCAAACATCATATTCATTCGGTATCATTCAAACAAGAATTCCAGTAATCCCATATTCGAATACAAACATCTCATATTCGAATATTATGTGACCGAAATGATATATTCAAATATCTATTTGAACAAGGCTTTCCACATTCAAACACATATTTGAATATACTAATTTTTAGACCTATTTTCCTAAAACATTGAATTCAATCAAGAGTTAGGTCCACATTTCGTCACATTACAATCTGAAATATCTTATTCCTATATTTCTAAGATTTTCCAAAGAATTCACATTTTTAGTTCCATTTCTAATCATGCATTATAAACTAGCATGTTTAATCCACACAAACATTGTTCACATAGAGTAGACAATTTTCAAACATACAGAGATTCTAAAGCAATCAATCTCTAACACCTTATTCTAAGTCCCTAACACATGTTCCGATACATGTTCCTTGGTTTGGGGATTTTAGGGCTACCTTGAATCTTCAAGAATCCTTTATCCTTCAACTCCAATCCAATCTTCAACTCCATTCCTCAGCACTCCTTATCTCCGAGTCTGAATCTGGAACCTTAATCAAGAAGTTTGTGAGAAGGGAACCTTAGGATGAAGGAGTTGTAGAGTGTGATTGATTAGTGGCAGAGGTTTAGCGAATGATTGAGAGAGTGTATAGTGAGGAAGAGGGAAAACAATGAGTTTTGGAGGCAAAGCACCCCTATATATAGATTTTGGGGTCCATATTCGAATATATATTCGAATATAAGGCTTATGTATTCAATTCAACACTTCCATATTCGAATATGAAAAGTCCATATTCGAATATCACTGTTCATATTCGAATTTTCACAGTCCATATTCGAATATGACACATCCATATTCGAATATGGTTGTTTATATATGAATATACATGTCCTTTTTGTCCCTCTTTTGACCTCTCTACTTGCAATTAATCCTCCTTTTTCTTTTCTTTGTAAATTGTAATCAAATCCCTTAAGTCCTAAGTTTTCTTTATGGATTTTCGGGATGTTACAATGTGAGCTACAAATATTTTAAAATCAGCGGTTATATATAATTTACTCCCAATTATTAACATCATCTATATTATGTCTCTCTCTTATAAAAGAAAGATATAAAAATAATTTGTTAATGTTTTAAAGTTTTAATAGATTAATTTGTAGTATTTTAAGTTTTTTAAACTAATTTAATAAAATATTAAATTTATGAGGGAATAATTTGACGTGACAAACCAAATTCAATTCTTGAATTTTAATAATCTTTCTCCATTATTTAAGAACACAAAGTAAAAGAAAACCGTGTTCAATGAACTCAATGTAATTATTTGTACCTCAGTTTTTTATTATTTATACTTTATGACTAATACTTACAATTGTTTAATTAATAGAAATTTTATGAATTAGATCTTATAAGTATAATGTGTAAAAAAAAATAACTCAAACATTTACTTAAGTATAATGTGCATGGACATGCTCACTAGTTAACATTATATTTAACTTGTGTGATATTTATTTAATTTATTTTATGTACTAGTTTTATTGGTTAGTTGTTATAATTACTTATTTAAAAATTCATTGATTGTAGTATTTATGTTTTTCTAGTTATTATATATGCAGGTTTTATGATAAAATAATTTCAATATAAACATAAAAAAAAAGAAATAAATAAAATACTTCTGCCACTGCAAAATCCATGGCAAAACCACTATAAACCGTGGCAAAGCTAAAAAAAAGAAAGAGACTGAATAGCACATTTGCCACGGATATAGCGGTGGCAAAAATTTACCGCGCAAATTTTTGCCACGGCTCGACTTCCATGGCAAACGTGAATTTTGTCACGGATATGGAGATTTTGCCACGGATATGGAAATTTTGCCACGGATATATCCGTGGCAAAATAGTGACATTCCTGTAGTATGCCTCTTATACTTTAATACCAACTTAATATGGGGTTTTAAAACTTGGCTTACCTTGATCTTGACTTCCAAGCAAAATTTCTCTTCTTCAAGGGATCACAAGCCCTAACTCTCAAGTGGGATCCTTGCTCTTGTGGCTTCTAAGAATACAACCACCAAGTGATTAGAGTTCCTCCTAAACCCAAATCAAGAGTTGCATGTGAGAATTGTAATGGTTTTAGAACTCCTCATCAAGATTTCCAATTTTAACAAATTAAAGGAAAGGAAAATAGAAGCTTGCATGTGCTTACCTAGGTGCTCTTGGAGTATCCTAGAACTTGAAGATGGCTTTTCACATCTTGGGATGGAGAATTTTGGAGAGGATTTGGCTTGATTCTTGGATTTGAGACTTGCGTTCTTGGAGGAGAAGAGAAGAACTAGAGAGAGTGGGGAAGAGTGAGAAACTTGCGTGAAGAAGAAAGAGAAGGGAAAGGGAATTTTGTCATATATCCCATTTCTAGAATTTTGCTATTAAGTCCTTCCCTATTTTTCTTGAATTTTTGAAATTGGTCCCTCCTTCCATATTCTTAGAATTTGTAACTTTCACCCCTAAAGTTCCAATTCTTTCAATAGAGTCCTTAAAGGGTCCATCAGCAAATTTTAAAACATATTCCTTAATTTTAGAAAATTTAGGGATGTTACATTTAGCTTTATGTAACACCCTTATTATAATAAAAATTATGAAGACTTATCTTAATAGTTCTTTTAAAATTATACGAGAAATACGAGTAAGAAAACTTGGTCTATGAATTACACCTTAAAAGAATTTAAATAAATACATTGAAAGTATATAAATTATAAAAAAAAAACACTTCTAAATTTCTAAAGGACCCGATCCAGACTTGACTCAACTTCTTACCATTAGATTCCTAGTAGAAACCCAAAGGCAGTCTAGATCATTCTCATAATGTGCGGTGTTACAATGCACATTCACTTTGTATGAACCTTTCCTTGCTATATAGTCTTAATTCTAGTTTTTTTTTAACTCTTCTTTAAACTTTGGTTGCCAAGCCATAGTCTAATATTAGCTTGAACTTGAAGCTGAGTAAAAGAGTGTCTCCTTTTACTCTAAAGTGGGTGCCATGAAGTCCAGTAGTATATCATTAAGTGTTTGAGAACATAAACATATTTTTAAATATAGTCTTTACCTCAAAGGCAACATAGTCTCTTGCGCGAAGGAAACATAGTCTCTTTCCTTACGGCATATTTTTAACTGTTATCTTTTTTTTGTTGCTATTTTAACTATTATCTTTTATGTTAAACATTTCTCGGCATGCCGAAGAACCCCATTAAAATAGAAAAGTTAGCTAAATCTAACGGTTGAAGAAATTATAACCACCCGTGAGTTTTCTATTTAATGAGATTTTTATTCTCACCTGGTACGATACTACAACAACTCCTTTTCAATAGCCATCTGTTGGCATAAACAAGAATGGTTTCTCCACTTCTTTTCTCTGGTATGTTTTTCTCTCTTTCACTTTTGTCCTAGGTCTCTCTCTAAGCGTGAGTCCCAACCGTGGCTCTCACTCTTTGCTTTCTCCTCATCATGACGACACAATGCAAAATGAAGAGAAAGAAAATCTAACTTGACTATTTATAGACTTTTTCTATTGTACTATCCTATTTTATAACTCACAACTCTAATATACTTATCATTTCGTTGTTATTATCTCTTGTTATAATACTAATAATTATTATTATTATTATTATTATTATTATTCTTATTATTATTATTATTATTGTATCTCCACACATTTTTTATTACTAAATTAACAAATAAAACTAATTATTAATAATTTAATCAAATACTTATCTATGAAACTTAAAAAAAAAAATTCATTTATTATTATTATTTTAATTAATGTTAAACAACCCATTTCAAATAACTATAATTGAGATCATCTCATATCTCTCTGCCCCTCATTCCTATCTTAAACTTAAATTCAAATCTTATTTATCTCAACATCGTTTCAACAATCTCCATCCATCCATTCATGTCCTAAACTCAGATTTCTATTTTATATTTAAATATGATAATGATGAGAGCATGGATAGGAGGCCTCAAAGACTCCAAGTTTTTGAAGAATTTCTTTAGTGTTTAATGATCTTTCATTTGTAATTTGGTTTCCAAGACTTGTAACTTGTTGTGAAGACTTGTATTTGAGTTTTAGGACTTATTTTTAGGGTGAACATGGCAGCTTTTGGCGTGCCCACGCTCCTAGAAGGTGTGCTCACGCACAAATGACCGAGAGCTACAGCTCCCTTTGTGTGCTCATGCACCCAAGAAGGATGCCCACGTTCCCTAAAGGGGCAACTTTGTCTGATCACGCCCACTCCTTGCGTGCTCACGCGCCAAGGACAGACATGGCTCCTTTTCTGCGCCTGCTCACGCCCTTCAGGCGGGTGTTCACACATCTGCTGCAGACAAGGACGTTTTCTTGCGCGTTTGACTGATTTGTAACACTCATAAATACCTCAAGGCTTGTTAGATTATTAACTTTGATGAAATAAATTGAGTTTTTCAGAGAATTAGTTCTCTTAGGGTTCTTAGACTTGGGGCTATGGGACTTGATGATTCTTATCATTGGTTTCCACACCAATGTGACAAATAACTCAAGGTCTTATCTCTAATCCATGATTAGAGTGGCGATCTTCCATTCTTAGCATTGATCTTAGGATCTTTGTGGTGAATCATCATCATCTTATCTTCAATTCCTTGAATTGGAGTAACGATCAATCTTCTTAGTCTTCTGCTTGCTTCTTCTAATCTTGATCTTGATTCTAAAGCCTCAATTGAAGCTAGATCCTAATCCTATGAGGATTCATCGTCATCATATAACTACCTACTTTCCAAATCTCCACAATCATATATTTATCTCCAATAAATCAATTAAAATATATCCTAAATAACTAGAGTCTCTCTTCTATTCTCATTATTTAATAATTATCTATTTTTTAATTAATGGCCTCATTAATTGAATTTCTTTTCAAGTTAAATTATTAAATTATTGAAACTAGTCATTATGCCAATTTATAAAATTTGGGGTGTTACACTACTATAATATTGTGAATTAGCTGCACAAAATTAGCGGGGGCCACGATACCATCGCAAGTTGTTGCGGTGCAGTCGTCACTTATGCGACGCAAATTAGGCATAAACATAAAAACGGAAAAAGACAAATTTTTGCGGGGACCAAGCCACCGCTAATATTTGTGGTGGCTAAAGCTTCCGCTAAATCTTACCGTAAAAAAAACAAAATAACCTATTTTTGGTGGCCTTGCCGCCGCTAATGTCAAATTTTTTTTTAAGAAAAAACAAAAAGTGCAAGTTTGCAGGGGCTTTGGCCCTCGCAAAATTAGCAGAGGCTATGACCCTCAATAAATTTGCAGCGGCTATAGCCGCTAAGCTGACAAAACTACTGAAAACTAGCATCTCGGTAAGTTCAATTAGTGGCAGCCTTTTAGAGGGGGCCTAGCCGCAACTAATTTTGTCAGACTTATTTTTAAAAAAAAAGTGCAAGTTTTTGGGGGCTTTGGCCCTCGCAAACGTTGTGGCGGCTATAGTTGCCGCTAAGCTGACAAAACGTGCTGAAAAGTGACATCTCGGTAAGTTGAATTAGCGGAGGCCTTTTAGAGGGCGCTTGGTCGCCACTACTTTGTTTAAAATCAGCAACTCATATCACTTATCCCTCATTTCTCACAAGTTACAAAACACATTTCTCTCTTCTTTCCCTCTCAACACCGTTCAGCCGATGACCATAGGCAACAAATCGGTGGTCGCCATTCCATTCTGGTGACCACCACCCCATTCTGGCGGCCACCACACACTCCTCCTTCCTTCTCAACTCGCGAATCTTTCTCTCTCCTTCCGGTAAGTTCATGGTTCTTCCTCTCTTCTCTCCCTTTGTTTTTCGGCGTGGCATACATGGTGGCAGCATCACTGCTGCGGTGCCACCGCCACCATTGACGATGGTTCTACCACCTATTATGGTGCTTACAATTTCTAAGCCTATTTTCTGTTTTCCTTATTTTATTTTGAAGAACTCATTTCTATTATCTTTATTTTATATTTATTAATAAAACTAATGAAATTTTTATTTTTTCAGTTTATATTATTGTAGATTTTTTGTAATATTTAGGATTAATTATGATATGTTTATTGTGTAGGATTAATTATGGTATGTTTAGCGTGTAGGATTAATTATGGCTTATTTTACGTACTTTAGATTGTAGTCTTTTGGATTAATTTCTGTTAACAGATTGTAGTATTTTAGGTATTTTAGATGGTAGGAAATGGCAGACATTAGGTCTATTAGTATTTTTTAAAAATATCTAATTAATGTATTATTAGATTGAATGTTTATGTCATAATTTAAATTAGGTGTTAAAATTAATTAGGTGTATTAGTATTTTTTAAAAATTTCTAATTAAGAAGTGTTAGACATTAGGTCAATTAGTATTTTTTTAAAATACGTAAACCATTTTCGGGGGCTTTTCCGTCAGTTCCGTGGTGGTTTGTGTTGCATAATTAGCAAGGCTTGACCCCCGCTAATTAGCGAGGACCATTTGGCCGTTGCTAAATTTTAGCAACGAGCAAAATTGTGATGGCCCAATAGTCGTCGCTTGGCCGCCGCTAATTGTGGTTTAGCAAGGGCTTTTTCCTCGTTAGCAAAGGTTTTGGCCCATGCTAAAAATTTTTTTTTCTGGTAGTGTTACACTTGCACTTTGTTTCCCCAACATACCCTTTAACTTTTAGCTCTAAAATTGGTTGAAAATTGTGAGATTATGACGGTCAGATCATAGTAGTGTAGCTAGTTTATTAATTAGAACTGTTTAACAAAATAATTAGCTCCAAGACAAGCCTCTTCACTCAAACAATAGCCTCTCATTTTTTCTTCACTCTTTTACTCTTTTTCTACCGAATTTTTAGAAAAGAAAATTAAATTGATAATATTATAATTATTAATTAAAATAATAAATAAAAATGAAAAATTAATTGGTCGTTAATTTTCAAAGAATAACAATCAAATTAAAAACCAATTTGATTTTGTTTTTGTTTAACTTCTGGTCAAATTATATCGCATATAAAATAGTTTGTTTGGCACACATATATCACATTCCACTCTGTTTCATTTCTTTTATTGTAATATTTTTTTAAAAAAGAAAATATTTTGTTATATGCATTTTAAAATTTCAATTTCCTACTTATTTATTTTAATTCATTAAGCATAATTTTCTCATGATGTAAAATAACTTTTTACATTTTTGAAATTTCATTTAAAAATTGAAATGCTTATACAATACTCAAAATAATCTACAATTGGATTTATTGAACATATCTTTTTCTTGAAAGGTTTAAGGTTTTAGCTTAATGTGAAGTTTGCTCAAATGTGTGAGATCATGACGGTGAGAGCATAGTAGTGTAGTTGGAGCATGTTTGAATTCAATGTAAAAATTAGATTATTTCAATAATCGGTAATGAGTTTAATTGATTATTGTTATAATCAATTGTAAAAAAAATTATTTTTGTTTGGATATGTTGTATGTAGAGTGATTTTGACGAAAATATTTTATTTTTGGATGGTATAAAAATTATTTTTTATAGTAAATAAATGAAGGGCGGAAGAAGAAAGTAGATTAAAGCTAAAAACCCTTACCAATAAGCTCCAAGTTCTTACTTATTTTAAAAAAGTTGTTTGTATTTATAACAAAAAATCAAAAACTTTATACACACTTTTAGCTTTTTAACAGCTTTTTATCAAAAAGCTTTGGGGAAAAAAACTTTTCAAAACACACTTTTAGTTCATTAATTAGAACTTGTTTGGCAAAAGAAGACGTGTGATTAATTGAACTATATTAAATGATTAAAAAGGATAAATAATATTATTTTAAAAAATGAGGATAAAGGGGTGAATAATTCGTTACTTATAAATAATAAATAAGGATAATTTAAGAAATATTTATGAAAGTTTAAAGTTATCTCATATAGTTTTCTAAAAGTTGGTTATAAAAGCTATTATCTCATAGCCAAAACCTTTAAATTTTGTGATTACCAAACAACTCTACGAATTTTTAAACTCCGAAAAAAACTAAAAGTTTGTGTTCCAAAACATATCATTCACCCTAATAATAGAAATATATATATATATATATATATATATATATATTTAATATAAAATTATACAACTTTTGTTTTGGGATAAGTAACTTAATATATATATAAACTTACCATATATAATTTTAGTATATATATATATATATATATATTGTTATTACTTACCATATATTTTTTAATTTGTACTATATGTGTTCTATAACTTACCATATCTATACACCTTTCGAAAAAAGAAGAAGAAATTATCATACATGTACATTGCCCCCAATATATATATACACATAAGAATGATATTGTGGCATGCACATCCTTTCATTTGCTCATCACATCACAATATTCACGGTTCTTCTTTAACATCCCAACTAGTTAATAGTTTATACTTAAATTAAGAATTAGTAATTGGAAATTAGATTGAGAATTGAACCCAAAAGGAAGGGAAGGACCTACTTGCAAATTTTTAATACTTGCAAAGTAGTCCCTCCCATACAAATGAGAATAGGTTACACAAGAGAGAGTTACATCTTCTTTTCTCCTTCTCATTTTCACCGCCATTACTTCTCACTCTAGAAGCTCAATTTCTCCTTCTTCTCTCTAAAACCATCATTTTCATCTTCACTTTCAAGCCTAGCATCTGGGTTTTAAGGCATTATTAAGTGCATTCCTTCCAATTTGGAGCATTGGGTAAGATTTTTCTCACCTCCTCTTCCTCCTAGTGGTTCCTATGGCACTCACTCATGTGGATCTTGTGTTGATTGAAAATGGTGTTAGGGTTCCAAGAGGATAAGGTTCAAGGGAAAAGGCAAAGAAGAAGTGGATTTGAGGCAAAAACCCTAGAGCTTGGACACTCAAGGATTAAAGTCAAAGGAGTCCATCAAAGGTAACCCTAATTCTTTCGAAATCCCTAATTTTGTGATTTGTTAATGAAAGGAAGTGTAGATGCTGAATCAAAACCCTTATTTATGAAATTGGGTATTGAAATGATGATTTTCTTTGCTTTTGTATGTTTGATTCATGATTGTGATTGCTTGTGCCCTTTTGTTGTGAACTTGATGCATAGCAATTGTAGCTTGCATGTATGATTGGTTGCTAGTTAGCTTATGGTTATTTTGTTTTGGAGTCAATTTGGACCGAACTCCACGAAATGACAGCCCTGCACCTATAACCGCGCCCAGGCGCAAGGGCTCTGTTGTCTTGCAGAATTGTCGTACATTTACATTGCCCCCACTATATATTTGCTCATCACATCACAACAATCACTGTTCTTTTCTTCGTTGGCTCACTTCGCTAATATCTTTCGACTGGTATACTCTCTCTATGTCTTTTAAGTAAATTTGCATATCTTTTGATCATTATTTTTTGTTGTATCTTCTTTCTTGATATTGGTTAATTTAGCTGATAAAGTCATCATCTATAACTCTAAATTCTCATATCACTTTTCAGTTTCAGGTTGATTTTGTTTTTTTTTTTTTTTGTATTTTTGGATATTGCTTACTCAATCACAATGGTAGATCTTAGAGCAGTATAGCAATTATTTTTTGTGGAGACTAATTCATCATGTCTGATACATATAGAATTTAATGTTTCTAGCTGTCATCATATGATGTTCGTAGCTGCAGTGTTTTTGTCGCATTTTTTAGGTGTGTTTGGAGTTTGTGTTGGCAAATATTGTGGTAATATGGGTGTTGTAGCAAGCTGTTGCTTCGTGGGACTATGATCATGTTTTTGTTGTGTGTGAAATTCTTGTTCTTTGCATATTTCAACCTTCATTGGGTTGATTTTTTAATGTTTCTTTATGTTATGTTTGGGTTCTTTCAATACCTCTTTGGTTTGCCACTCTGATGATGAATCATTGTGTGTATTGCTTGATACTTGTCATTTTTTAGTACCTCTATTGTTGCCGATAAAAAATGGTAGATCTTGTCTTTGTCACACATTTTTTCAAGTGCGCACATTTTAAAAAGAAAAGTTATGTGGAATATCTATAATTTTGGTGAGTTTCGATAATTCTATTAATCTTTTACATGGAAAAAGATAGGCAAAATTGCATTTTGATCCCTTAACTCTTTGTGCCGATTCACTTAGGTTCATTAACTTTTTTTAATTCAATTTAGTCCTACAACTTATATTTTTGACTCAATTTGGTCCATGCCATTAGTTCCGTTAATAAACTTAACAGACTTTTGTCAAGTTTTAAATTAACGATTGAGATTGTTTCAGATCAACGACTCAGAAATCTGGGGATAATGTTTTTTTTAAAAAAAGAAAGAAGAACACGACTCCTTCTTCATTGTTTTGGTCTTCCTGTTCTTCTTCCGTCTTCTTCCTCTTCTTCTTCAATCTTCTTCTATTTAAATCTTCACCTTCTTCTTCGTTCCTCTTCGATCTCGTTCTTCTTCTTAAATCTTCTCCTTTTTCTTCTTCGTTCTTCTTCTTCGATCTCCTTCTAGGTTCTCCTTCTTCATTCATCTTCTTCGATGTTCTTCTTCTTCGATCTCTTCCATCGTCCTTCTTCGTCTTCAATCTTCTTCTTCGTTGATCTTCTGCTTCGTCCTTCTTTTGTATCTGATTTGGTTCTCATTTAGGGATTAAGGTTTTGAAACTTACAATTAGGATTCTAAAATTTCGGATTAAGGTTATAAAATTTGGGGATTATTTGGTCTGAATTTTGGGTTGTTTCTTCTATTTTGTGTCTTAGATTCTTTTGTGTTTGATTCCAAAACTGTTTGGGGTATTAATTAGACTGAAATGGGAAGTGAAGAGATGATATCTGGAGAATGCAAGGATGCAAATATTTGCAATCACACTCTCACTCCATTGCTTGCTCCAATTACTCAAGCACGTGCGGAGAACATATCTGATTCCCCAGACAATGTTGATGAAGTGAATGAAAGCAATTATACCAACGTGTTGGACTTAGCAAATTCTACTGATGAGGAGATCTTTAGAAGAGCAATGGAAGAACCTGTAATACCATCTATTCCTGACCTTGATATATTTTATATGCAAAGTTGTTGGAATGAAATAGATGTAGCCTTATTAGACGATCAAGCTCCAAATGATTTAAGGGCTACGTTTCTATTGGAGGCTGAAGAACAGGGAAGAAGATTAAGAAGAACATGAAGAACACAATTTAATTTTTATTTTTTCAAAAAATTATCCCAAGATTAATTCTGAGCTGTTAATTTAAAAGATGACAGAAATAAATAATAAGCAACTTTTCTATGCAATTGAAAAGTAATTAAGTTTTTATAGACGGGAACTGTGGATTCTCGACATGTTTTGCACTATGCTTTGTCAATTTTTCCGTAGTTTTTATTTATAAAAATAAATATTGTGAACTTTTAAAAAGCATACAAATTGAGAACACCATAATTAAAAGATTATATTGTGGTAAAATGAAACAAATATTCATGAATCTTTCCCATAAAATTTTGACTATTTTCTTCCCCTAATAATTTAATTGTAGTTAATGCATTAAATAAATATGTCAAAACATATTTTAAGAAACTCATTCATTTCTTTATTATTTTACAAACTAATATCTATATAGAAAAATATTACTATGTAAAAAATATATATAAAATTTAACTTTGTATAATTCAATCCTGTGCGACAATAAAAGATAAGCTTCATTATTTTCTAAACTAATGTCTATATATAAAAATATTACTATTTAATATAAATATATATATATACATATATATATATATATATAATTTAACTTTGTATAATTCATTCCTATGCAACAATAAAATAGAATCTTCGATAACAACAAAAGTGTTAGTATAGTGATAAAAGCACAAAACAATTCACTAAGGGAAACTGGATTTGAGTCATAGATTGAGCACCAATTAGAAGAACAAGACTTTCTATTCCCAAAGCATTAATATTTACCATGGTAGAGGATAGTTGAAAACCCAAAAACTTAATGATAAGAACTAAGGCAATCTCTTATCATATGCCTGCCTCTCAATTATTTATTATTTTTTATATCTTTAGTTTTTAAAATTATTTTTGCTGTCTATTTTATTTAGTTATTCTTACATCAACTTCTCATTTTCAATACATCAATTAACAAAAAATTACAACATCTCTATTTTTTTGAGTAGTTTTCAGGATGAAGCTGAGTCCGGATCAGTGTTTTCCTTTCTACAAGTTCTGGTGCAATTTTGATATGAATATGGTATATCATTCAGTCCATCTACTAAATCTCTGCATCATACGTCATTAATGAATTTTTCTTACTCATACATATTACTTTTATTATCACAGAACCTTACAAAAATCCCAGCAGAGTTTCATGTTCAGTGGGGTTTGGATGTTCCTGAGAAAGTTCTCATATTTGACTTAAGAGGGAATGAATTTGAAATTGCGGTAGTCAGTGATGGCCAACATAAGTATTTCTCATTTGGTATTGAGGATTTTCGATCCGCATACAACATAAAAGAATCTGTTGAAATGTGTTTTGAATGTATTGAACCAAATATGTTTCTCCTTAAAGTGGAAAACTATGATAGTGACTTCACTGAGGATGATCAGCAGGAAATGACAGGAAATAGTAATGGTAACTTAATTTGGACAACTATAGTTTCTGACCAGACTGCTACAGGTGAACAGGCTTTGGTAATTTATTATCTTTGTTTCTTTTTTTACCGTGAGTTAAGATTTTTTTGCATTACTTTTTTTCTGGATTTACAATTGATGAGTACAATACTTAACAGGTAATACCAGAATCCATTGTTGAGAGGTTCTTGGTTCCCCGACAACCAGAATTATTTGTTAAGCTTCCCGGTGATGGTATTATTAGAAAGTGGAAACTAACCTGGGATGATTGTCAGCCATATGGATGCTACATTGGGTTTGATTTCAAAAATTGGTGTCAAGAACAAATGGTTCGAGGGGGAGATTCAGTCACCTTTAGCTTTAAAGCAATAGATCATTATTGGATTGTATCACATGAGACTAGCAACCGTTAAACAAATTTGTTACTTATTAAAGTGTCTAAAAGCAATTACTTTTTTTGCCTTTTTTAATTTGAAGATGTAAGACTTCCTAGAATTTGTCATGTAATGTATAAGAATTAAATTATGCTTTTCTATTTCTATGAAGTAGTAGTTTTTTTCGTAACACATAAAGTTGAATTTTTCTTTTTAGTTATTACAAATATATTATATCATTTCTAAATATGCGAACAACACAATTATAATATAGCTAAAAATATGTTAAGACAAAATTGGTATATTATAATATAACAAAAAATAATAAAGAAATTTGATAAGACAACTCGGAGAAGAATTGAAATGATCAAGAAAACTCAATAAAAGATTATACATGTAGTGTAGAAAGAAACCATATGCGTGGGGTTGAGAAAAGAGAAATGTTTGACATTGGACTTTTCAAAGTTTTCATGACAGTGTAGCACAACATAGATAGTAGACCCATCTATTGTACCCAAGATATAGTGAAGAAAAAAGTTTAACTTTATTGGATTAAACAACATAAATATTCACTTTTAAACCAAAAACACAATGTAACGAAAAAGTTCATGTTTAGAAAAAATAAAAAATAATTTTGGGCTGTTAAAATTGATTTTGTTGTGAGCAATATGAGACTTGCTTTTAAGTAGGGTTGAAAAAATTACATTGTATTATTATTCTAAACTTGTGAATAAAAATCCGCAAACACAATTTATGTTCTTTTAAAATCAATTTTACACAAATTCAATTCTAAAAAATGATGTTAATACACACTCAATTCTACCGAAATCAATGCTCCAACGTTTTTTAAACTCTATTTAAACCACTACAAGAATGTGCTCTATTAGCTGCGGAAATTTTGGGTCCCCACGACTTCGACGCTAATTGCGTCGGACATTCTGATGTAAAGCCGTCGCAAAGCAAGCACCAAACATTTGTGTCCATCATTTTTTTATAGCATCGGCTATTCCCGACGCAATTTACCGAAAAAATACAAAAAAAAAGATTTTGCATTGACCCGGATCGACGCTATTTTAGCGCCGGCCGGAGACCAACGATTATAACAAAAAAAATTTTAAAAAAGTAAGTTATTCTGCCAATTTAGCGTCGGCTGTACCGACGCAAATTTAGCGTCGGCCAGACCGAGGCAAAAAACTTCTTTTTCCGACACAATTCTGACATTTTCTGACACTACCGCTTTTATCGTCGGCTAAAAGTCGACGCAAAAAACAAAAAAGATTCTGTCATGTGTCGCGTCAGCTGGACCGATGCAAATTTAGTGTCGGCCAGACCGACGCAAAATCAACTTTTTCCGACGCAAAAACTGACAATTTCCGACGCAAACACCGAAATTCAAATTTTTTTTAAAATATAAAATAAAAGAGAAAGCAGAGAGACATATGCACATGTCTCTTTCCCTCACTCTCATCACTTTCTCTCTTCCTCACTTTCTCTCCACCACAAAAACAAATTCTATCTCCTTCACTTCACTCAAATCTCTAACCACCCACCTTCATCACTATCCACATCCATCACCACCAACTTCCACCATCTTCAACCGCACAACCACCACCATCGTGCAATCACCACCACCGCGCTACCTACACCGCGCCACAACCACCGTGCCGCCACCTCCATTGTGTCGTCGCCCCCTCCGCGCCTCCCCCACCACCGCACCACCACCACCCACCACCATCACTCCCACCTCCACCACCACCCTTCCACTGCGCCACCCACCACCATTCCGCTGCTGGATCCGCCATCACCACCACCCACCACCCTTCTTCTCCCTATTTTTCTGCATTTTTCTACTAAGGTTTGATTTTAATCCTAATTTAAATTTGAAATTCATTCTATGATTATTGTGTTAATAATGCTTTGTTTAGATTAAGTTTTGTAGATGGAAAAGTAATATTATATTAATTTTTGTGTTAATATTACTTTGTTTACATTAACTAAAGTTTTTATTTTTTAATTAAGTTTCTAAAATTATGTTTGAGATATATAGAATGGATTTTCTCATTGGTTTTGTATGGAGTACATTGTATGCACATGTATCTTTAATAAGAATATATGCCAATTTTCATTGTATGATTAGTCGATTTTAGCATGATTTAGACTCTAATTAGGCCATATGTTGAATATTATAAATAAAGATATGTATATGCTAATTTAATGTCAAAGATAGTATAAATAAAGTTACGTGTATGGTAATTTAGAATTAAATGTAATTTTGTTTTTATACATACAACGTGAGTATAGTTAAATTTTTAAATTTTCAATTCGAATTCACTTTGATAACGTATTGACATTTTTCTTTATACGTAAATCGTGAGTATATTATTGTTTAGTTTGGGTTTGGAGCTTGGAGCTATTGGAGCATATGGTTGGAGTTTGAGGTATATTAATATTTATTTATGAGTAATACAAAGCATAAACAAAATTACATCCTAGGAAGTTGACTATTGTTTGTTAGTGGATAGGTGAGACCCTAATGAAATTGTGAGTACCAGGGTGCTGGTGATGATTTTTATATAAATATATACATGTGTTTTTTTTGTTTATTAGTGGATAGGTGAAACACTGATGAAATTCTGAGTACCAAGGTGCTGGTGATGTTTTTTATATAAATGTATGCATGTGTTTTTTTTGTTTGTTAGTGGGTAGGTGAGACCCTGATAAAATTCTGAGTACCAGGGTGCTGGTGATGATTTTTATATAAATGATGGATAATATGTTTGTTATTTTATGTTGGATAGTTATTATTTGTGAGTTATTTTGTACTTTTTAATTAATTACTATTCAATTACTATGTTCAGGTATATTTTAAGTAAATTTTAATGCAAAAATTAAATATTTTGTAAAAAAAGTATTTTATCATTTAGCGAGGGCCAAAAGCCCTCGCTAATTAGCGTCAGCTTGGCGCCCTCCTTTGCGCGCGAACCTGCAAGATTTGCGTTGGCTTAGCCATTGCTAAATTTAGCGAGGCCTTTTGGGCCTCGCTAAATTTTAGCTTCCATACTTATAGCGTCGTCCTCGATTCCGACGGAAGGCCGTCGCCAATCTTTGTTTTGCGAGTGTTTTTCACCGTTAGCGAGGGCTTTTGGCCATCTCTAAGAACTGACATTCTTGTAGTGTACAATATTTTGATTAAAAAATATTTATAGTTTAAATTATCAAAATAGAATACTACATATTTACTGATTAAGTAGTAACTACATTACAAAATTACCAAGAGTAAAAGAGATGAATTTATTTTAAATCTTTATATTTAAAAAACATGTAGTTATTCCTCAAATAGATGTTCGTTTTAACCACAAATAAAAAATAAAAGTAGACAGTGTTGAGTGTCAAAGAGGAAAGTCTCTTAAATATATGTAGGTCCCACAGGTCAGAAAGAGATAGAATTACTATTTGAATTTGGAAGAAGGTGGTCAATTTTATACATAATTGCCCTATATGACCAAAAAGTGCTGCCAATTCCAAGTAATGTGTGGCAATTGGACGGGTCGCCATTCAATTCCATTAAAAAAAGTAAGCGACAACGGTTTTCTAGTAACCGCCCCAAAATGCCTGCTGCAAATGTCAGGTTTTCTTGTAGTGATTCAACACTAATAGAGTGGATTGAATTAGATAAGATTTGTAACACCTTAATCCCCTAAGGCTTACTACATGCATAGTTATATGCGACAAAATAACTAGCCTTAGAAGAATCCACAAAGGATATTCAAAATATCATAATTGTTTACAAAGTATAAGATAACATGTAACAAATGTCCATACAAATAATTCTCCGGAATACACAAGTGTCTAACATAACATGGGAACTACCCTACGATAACAAAACACATAATGGCTAAACGAAGAGAAGTAGGCTTCCTTTCTGCACGCAGCAACATCTCAAAATATCATACTAATGGGGTCTCTACAATTGAAACATTGCAACAATGAGACGTGAAATTTAACCCTCGAAAGTGATAACTCACAATGCCTCAGCCACCGAAGTGGAAAACGTATTCAACCACACACACTATCAAATGAACAATCATAGAATGAATATACACAAACAAGGGGTTTTAAAACTCCCAAGTCGTTTAAGACATGGGTTGGTCGACCTCAAACGTGCTAGCGAAGGACCGAAGGATTGAGCTCATCCTGATTATGAAAGTGTCCCCCATGAACCTCATAGTCAAAACTTAATCATCATATTCAGTTGCTCGAAGAAAGTCTATTTATCCCTCATAACACAATATGATGAAGGTTTTATTCAAAAGAATGAGTCACATAAACTTCCTAGCCACCTATGACCAAGAGGTTTATCACGAAAGTGACTATCCTACATTTCCAAGTGTAATGCCCTAATCATAATCACAATTGAAGTACCCTAGGAGTGTATGATCTTAAAAGACCACTCAAAAAGGGAAGATTTAGGTGTCAGGATTTTACACTACTTTTCGCTGTAGCTAAGTCAGATTCGCTACAACGAAGGCAAATTTTGCTGTAGCGAAACCAGCTCGCTGCAGCAAAAACAGAACAGATTCGAACCCCCAATTCCTGAAGCATTTTTGCTGAAGCGAACCTATATTCACTATAGCGAAAATATCACAGAATGTACCATCAATTTTGGGCCTATTTCGCTATAGTGAGCATGCTTTTGCTGTAGCGAATTTTGAATTGTTGCTGTAGCGAAGCATATTTTGCTTTAGCGAAATATCCTAAAACTGGACCCTCATTTGCGTGGCATTTTCGCTATAGCGAATCACCATTTACTGCAGCGAAACTGACGCGAAACAGGGCTATGGGAACTCTGTTATTACCAAGTTGAGCAAACTCTTCTCCCACACTTAAACTCCCTATTATCCAACAAAACTCCAAGAGATACTCCAATTACCGGGCACTACTACTAAGCATTTGCATACCATATGATATGATCCAGAGAAAACATAGAAAACTTAAAGTTCATCCCAATTTGAAGACAACAAATTGAAGCCCAATTTACTAATCCAAGATGCAAACATTGTTTGGAGTTTATTTTGCTTTTGGGTTATTTAGCTTAAGATTGATGAGTTATTAAATAAAGCCCATTTTCTAATTTTTAATGTATTTTCGTATAGAGTTTTAGGCTGATTTTTGGAAGTGTCTTTGAGTCTCTTTTTGGTGTGTTTTTAATGTATTTGAGAGCCACTAAGTCATTATGATATAGTCAAGGGTTTATTCTTAGGTTTAATATTAGTGGAATACTAAGTTTAGTGGAGCACTTAGTTTGTAGTGCATTAGTGAGTGGAAATTTAAATAATTGGTGAAATTTTTAGTGGGAAATGCAATGTATGAGCATTCCACCCAGCCTATAAATAGGGATCTCTTTGTAATAATTTGAAAAAGTTGAACCATGAGTAAAAGTTCTGAGTTTATTTTATAAACTTGTGAGAGTGATTATCTTAGTGTTCTCGAGTGATTCAAGAGCTCTTGCATTATCAAAGGATTTTCCACCATCCTTTTTGTGTTGCCTTCACTAAGGGAGAGTGATTCTTCCTTCCACCTATCCTCACCATCTTGAAATTCTTAAAAATCCAGAATTTTCACAATCCTAGCCAGAATTATCTCGTGGCTATAACTCGAGTTCTACTCAACCAAATCAAGTGATTCTTGAACCAAAAATGAATTTCAAGCCGAGAGCTTTCACCTCCTTTTTGAATCACGTGATTTGGAGGTCCGTAGTGTGAGATACACTCCTTTGCTACTTAATTGTCCTTTTTCATGTCTTATTGGGAAGAGTATAGTCTCAAACAACAGGGAGATAAATATCTCATTCTCATCCATGGAAAACCAAGATGGTCTGCACTTGAAAATTCATCACCATATATATAAAATCATCAAAATCCAAGCATGCATGTGCACAATATCACACAATATAAAAAATCAAGGTCACAAGTCTCACAACCAAGGACTCAATGCAAATAACACGAGCCAACCAAGCATTTGGGACTACAATTTCAGACATGCATTAATATTTCTAACATGCAATCATACAAACACTCCATTTCATCACATAGTATCAAGAGGGTGAAAGAAGTGGTGGTTACCTTGAATATCCATAGCATTTTCCTTTCCCCTTTCCTATTGCTCTTAGCTTGATCTTTGCTCCCGAAACCCAAGTCAAACTATCAAGAGAGAGGAATTTGAAAATCCATTGCATGTGGTAAATGAAGAAACTTTAGGGTACTTGGAGGGGAGACAAGGAAGTTTAATGAAGGAGAAATAGTGGAATTAGTGGAAAAAGTGGAGATTTTTAGTGGGAAAATGTTAAGGTTCTAGAGAAGAATGAAGAGGAGTTTGTGAGAGTGAAATGAATGAAAGTGGAAGTGAGAGAGTGTGTGTGTGTGCGCGGTGTAAGTGAGTGAAGAGGAAAAGGAGTGAGTTCCTAAATGTGGGAGAGTACATAGTAACTTGTATGGAACTTCTTTAATTTTATTAAAATTTTCCTTATGATCCTTGGCCTTTCTCCAAGTTTCTTTCAAAGGGTTTTTTAACCAAATCCCCTAGACCAAAGGCTCTTAACTTATAGACAATTCTTAAAATAAATTAGGGATGTTACAAGATTGGATCCCTAAATTGTTGGATTGCAAGTTGTTAAAATATGAGAAAAATCTTAAAGTGTCTTATCATATTGTTACACAATCCTCTAGGATTAATTTCTTTATTATATCAACATCTCTTAGGATCTCTTAGGATTAGTTTCTATATTTCCTTATTTCCTTATTTACTTAGAATTATTCCTATATATAAGGATAGTGCATAGTCATGAGACCACAACAATCACGTTGTAACATCATAATCACTATAAATATAATATTTTATTCTCTTATCTTTCTCCCTCTCTCAATATTATAATCTCATAATTTCAACATGGTATTAGAGCGGTATTAGAGCGGTATCATCCACCAGGACCTGTGCCGTTGTAATTTCGTTGCCACGTTACAATTTGTTCTCTTTGTTTTTGAGTATTCAAAGAGATTAGAGAGATCTTCTTACTCCCACGACCTTTCCCAGATATAAGCCCCACACATTTATCAGAAGTATCATCTGGCTTTGTGGCTTTCTTAGAGACATTATCTTGCTTGCGCGACTTTCCCAAAGATATGAGCCTGGCTTGCAGCTTTCCCGAGAAATTAGCCTGGTCCCGAAAATTTACCAGAAGTTTCAATTGGACCTGCAATAGTCAAGTCCCTCGGTTAATGCAGATTTCCAGAGATATGAGCCACAGCTTTCCGGCATTCCCAGAGTAGCAATATGTAACTGTGACTTTACCACAAGTATCAACTGGCGCGCGACTATTTGTCTCTCTATTTCGTAGTTTTGAAAATTCTTTTATTTAAATGGTTTATTTGTAACAAGCTTAAAGTTTAGTAAGCTTGACCTTGAGGAGTGTTAAAATATGAGAAAAATCTTAAAGTATCTTTTCATGTTGTCACACAATCCTCTAGGATTAATTTCTTTATTATATCAATATCTGTTAGGATCTCTTAGGATTAGTTTCCATATTTCCTTATTTACTTAGAATTATTCCTATATATACAGATAGTGTATTGTCTTGAGAAACAACAATCACAACAATCACAACAATCACATATATTGCATTATACTATAAATCCGAAACATCTTATAATAAAATTACGGCTAAAATTTATAGATGAAGTCTTAGAAAAAGGACCGTAGTTTGTATAGATTTTTAATTTGGGAAAAAAAGTATTCTAGCTATTACATACGGCCTCTGGTCATATTTATAAGAAACAAAAAGTAATTTTTCCTTGGTTTTAAGTAGTACGAGCTTCAGTTTCCCTCCTATAATATGCTTACAGTTGGAGTAATTCCAATTGGAAAACTAAAGAGTCCTACAACCCTCCTAAGCTAGTAGTAGAATCTTAAAAAATAGCTTGTGTTTGTTAATATTCTTTTTCTTTTTTCAATTGGTTATGAATTCTCAACCAGATTTAGTTTATTTGTAATATATCTTGACCGCAAAAGTAAAAACATTCATTTTCCAAATATTTTAAAGATCATGAGGCTTTTTGTAAGGATGCCCATGATCCTTGTCACTGCCCAGTTGGACCCACCATTCCTTATTCCCTTTGGGCCACCAAGGTGGAGGGAGCTCTAACTCAAAAGGGAACTTCCTCCGAGGTAGGTCACAATTGGTGATTAGAGATGACAAAACTGTCCCTAGAGTAGAGTCTTAAATTTCATTAAAGCATGAATAAACATCTAAGTCAGTAGTTTTTGCTTCTTTCTTCTCATGTTTGGCTATTACAGCAGGGGCATTTCTATCAAACTTAACCATTTCATTCCACCAAGAATGGAGATTATCATAAGAGACTGGGAAATTATGCCAAAAACAAATTATTGAGCATTGGACATGCTCATCATGTTGTACCTTTTAAGTGGATCTAGGTTCAAATCTCCACTATAATCCAAGTATCCATTATTACTCCTTCTAGAACATTCTTTTTTGTTCTATTTCTTCTAATTGAGCTTCCTCCCTCCTTTGAATTGTGAAAGAGATCCATTATTAAAAACCTATTTTGTGTCACCTTTCTGAAATAATTAACAAAATGACAAAAAAAACATTTAAAAAAACTCAGTTATGAAATTCTATTTTCTTATAATTGTTGTTCGGCTAAAATATCAATTATGTTTTTGTTCACTCACATGTTCATTATTCAGTCTCTATTTAGTATAGAATGAAGTGCATACCATAAAATTTAAGAAAAATTAGCCTGTGATTGTTCAGCATATGTCCCCTGATTTTCAAAAATAAGACATCTTTTAAGGAAATCTAAGGGTTTACACGACAAAATCTCCGCTTATCCAGATGTTAACATAGAGCAGGACATGCAACCACACAACGCTCACTACTTGCTTCAAATGGAACCAAATGTGCCAAATAACAACATCAACTTATAAGACCAATTGTTACAACAATGGGCTGACTAAGGTATAAGAGAGGGTGGTTGAATGCACCCTCGCATGTTAATAAATTTACAAATAATATTGAGCATGTGTTATTTTGCACGCTCGAAACATCTATAGTGAGAGGGTTATTCAATTATTCTAATTAGATGAATGTAGAAGGAGTATATCTGACCACACAACCATCATGATCGATTCTTTTTAAAAAAAAATTCACATGACAATTTTTAAAACACACAATTAATGTATTTAAGTTCACTTCCTTGGATTTCATGATATGGCTGCCAGAGACCATCACCAATTGAATTGCTCATACTGGAGAATCCCTTCACAACATGCACATATGGCTCATATAAACTCAATCCACCATAGAGCAATCAATAAGCCGAACAGCAGCATTACAATTGCTTCTTCAACTTCAAACATGTTTACTATTGTCAATTGGAACCAGCAATAGAACAATCAACAACTTCATATTTTTTACAGGAATTTCTCTAGTTAATTGATTATCGTCAACTCTGAAAAATTAGATATCCCTTCAACATCAACAGGTGTGGTTGTCAAGCAATTTATTTCTCATTCCTCTGCATCACCCTTTCAACCATACACAAGGGGCAATTAAGGAATTATATTTCCTATAATTACCTTGCTTGGCTCTCCAACAAATAGTAGAAGCTTTTTGTTCTTTGGAGCAGATCATGATCTAGTGAGAATCATGTGAAGCATTTGAGTAAGAACTTCTCATTTTGTATTCCAATAAAATAAAGGACACTATTTAATTTGTGATAATTTTGTATTTGATTTAATGTTATTTGAGGTATTTATATTACATGTTCATTTTAGCTACTTCAATGGATTGAAATCAACCCAAACATGCTGAAACTGAAATTCAGTTGCCAGGTGGATAAGTCAAAATATAGAAAAATGTTTCGTTTACATTTCGAAGACCTTATTTTGAAAAGAAATTTGAAAGAAATTTCTCAAAAGAAATCCCTCCTCTTTATAGTTCATAGAGAACCAGACAGGAGAAATGAACCAGTTCTCTATTAAGATATTAATAAGGTTTATATGCATAAAATATATACATTATCTATCGGTAAAGGGACTAAAACGAAAGTTTTGCAAAAAAAAGTTTGCTTTAATGATTGTCCATAAATGGCTCCACGAATTCAAAGCATTAACTTTGTTGCAAGATATAAAATTTAGACTCATTTAAATATAAAATAAAATATTGATGAGAGATTTAAGTGCTTGAAAATCTTGCTCACATAGATTTTGTGTATTTTGCATATATTTGGACAAAAAAAAACTTATCACTACTGTTTTATAAAAAAATGATTTTTTTATTTTCAAATAAGTTCGAAAACACGCTATATTATTGTGCTTTCAACTTTCAGCTAGTAACTATTGTGAATAAGTTGGCCTTCTACATCAGGGGCAAAATGTAGTTATCCATTGGGTGGCCATGGCCCCCGCATCACAAAATAAAATTATTTACATGTATATATAATTTTAGTGGATGCCTCGCCTCTCAATTTTTTGTTTTTTTTGAAATTGTTGTAAGATATTTTTTTATACTAACTATGATATTATTAAATCACTTATTTACTTTAAGGTAAGTATAAGATCTTTTTATATTTTAATTTGAGTAAATACACGATTTAGTTCTCTAAATTGCAATAGTGTTTCATTTTAATTCCTAACTCAATCGAAATTCTATTAAAATCAGTCATTTTAGTCCTCGATTATATAAAAAATAAGCCAATTTAGTCCTTGACATAAAAAAATTGATCATTTTAATCTAGAAGTTGACTAAAAAGAATTGTATTTTACAAAGTCGATCAGTCACTAAAAAGCAATTTTAATAAAGTTAGAGACTAAAATGAC
Organism: Cyamopsis tetragonoloba; assembly: GCA_037177725.1. Taxonomy (NCBI): domain Eukaryota; kingdom Viridiplantae; phylum Streptophyta; class Magnoliopsida; order Fabales; family Fabaceae; genus Cyamopsis; species Cyamopsis tetragonoloba. Next base: position 31,079,762 of record CM074125.1, on the reverse strand, counting down.
TTATGCGAACAAGCTGATAAACTAAAATGGTAATTCACCCATTTTAATTTTTTCAAAATAATTTGTGTAAGACTTATTTGTATAAATAAAATAAAAATGATTGAAAAACTTTGAAAATATTTAGTTGTCTTAGATGATGATTCGACATTTATTTAAGCAAATGATAAATTTTGTACTCAATGAGTTTAATCTAGTGGAAGTGTGCTAGGCCACCTAGTTTGGGAATGTATCGGCTCAATTCCTACCAGAAGCATTTCCTTGAGGAGGATGTTTACCGATATCGCTCTAAACTTGGGAACAATGAAATAGTCCCTCTGTTCCACAAGCACATGGCATGGCGGATTTGGCCTCCTATATGGTCTCCGGCGCGGTGGTTGGATAATTCTGGCCACTCACCTGGCGGTGAGGGGTACCTGCAAGCACTCCGACGATCAAGTCAGTTATGTGTTACAGGGAATAATTCTCAGATATTGAGTAGTGATAAGCGTACCAAATGAAGATTAATCACAGGTATTTATAGTGTAAACAGGGTCACCAAAGTCAAACTTGTCACTGTCATACTTCCGTGAATTGCGACGGTAGGTACGGATGTGTAACGGTCTTCACGTGAGGGTGATGTCCCTTGAGCCTTAAGTCGGATGCCCATGTCGTGGGAACACGACATGGGACCAACGGCTTAGGCCACTCACGTGAGACCTGCACGTGTCCTTTCCGCGGGTTAGGTCCATAACAGTTGCCCCCAAGTCTTCGGTATGTCGTTTGGCATGCCGTTGACTTCCGACTTCGACCTGTCCTGGGGACATAAAGTCCTCCCAAGTCGGTGCTGTTTTGAATTCTATTTGTTAGTTTAGGCTTTGGCATGTGTCTCTGTGGTATTGGCTCTGACCCTTCGTGGGCCGTGCCCATCATCATTTAGTGACGTCAGGCCTGTGTGCATTAATTGCACCCCACGTCGTCACTTCTTCTTCACGTTTCACCACCCCATTCTCTCTCTATAAGTACTCCCTTTCTTAACCTAAAAAACTCTTCTATGCTCTCATGTTTTTTCTCTGCGTAAAAGCTTTCTTCTTGGTTTTCTTGCTGTGAACTCCATCTTGCTGTCTTCCAGCTTTCCTTGGTCCTTTCTCCTTCACCATTTCCAGGTACCTTCTTCATTTCCTATTCGCTTTTTCTGTTTGTTTTCTTTCTTTTTTGATCTTCTAAAATATGTCTACTCCTAAGAGGCCTACTAACTTTCCCCCAAAAGAAAGCCTCTCTAGGGAAGTTGGTTATTTCATTGGTTCCCCTTCTGGGCCTGAACCATGCGATGGTAGTGATCATCACATTCCCACTCCCCCTTTAGTTTCTGGTTCTGATTCTGACCAAGAACCTTTGTTTGAAGCCTTTGGGGAGATTACTCCTGGAAATCCCCAACTCATCCCCTTCACAGGGGCTCCATTTTCTGAATCTGTTGCCCCCATACCCTTAAGGTATGGAATGGGTAAGTATGATTATGATGAGTCATGTGAGGATAGTGACAATGCTGTAACGTCCACCTTGCATCCTCTTGCCCCCTTGTTAATCTGTTCTTCATCTGAAACTTCTAGTTTTAATTCTTCTAATAATTCAACCAAATCTTCTGATTCAAATTCTTCTGACCCTCTTTTTGTCCCTCTTGTTTCTATTGTAGAACCCATGTCGGCATCATCCCCCATGTCGGGTTCAGAGTCGCCCTCGACTTCAGCCCCAACACAAGCTGTCTGGAGGCCTTCCAAAAGCAAAGCATTAGAACGCCGTCGACAGAAGATTCACAATTGGTATGGCCCTTCGAAGGAAGCCGCCAAGATTGAGGTCCCTAAGAAACTTAGGGGTATACGGAATGTAAGGAAAATGTACTGGATTCACCATGATATTCTCCAGGTCCAATCTGGGCTGAGTACGACATTAAAATTCCATGTCGCCGATGTGGAATTCCGAGAGGCGATGCACTTTCCCGGGGCGACTCCAAAAGAAGACGTTCCTTCTGGTCCTGTCACCCTGTACAAGGCGGAACGTGTGGATCCTAATGAGAGGATTGGGTCCCACCCCCACCAAGGCGGGATATGAGGGATGTTGGCATGTCGTTGGCATTGCTCACACTTTTTGATATGATTGGTAGCATCCTCTTGCATAGTTGGCCAGAAGTAACCCGCTCTCAACGCCTTCCTGGCCAAAGATTTAGCCCCGATATGGTGTCCACAACTCCCTTCATGGATCTCAGCCAGCACATACCCGACCTCCTCTGGGCCAATGCATTTCAGGAGTGGAATTGAGACTCCCTTCCTGAACAAGTGGCCTTCAATCATTGTGAACCTCGTTGCTTTTTTAATAATCTTTTGCGACTCTTTATCATCCTCAGGAGTGATCCCCCTCTCAATATAAGGGTGGCGAGAGAAGAAGAAGTGGGGAGAGCCACCACTTTGGGTGGTTGCATGCTGGCCTTCCGGTCGCCAGTTGCTGCCAGAGCAATTGAAGAAAATGATCTATGCGTAAGAAGTCCAATTCTACTGGTTTATAATCTTTCATGGTTGAATTTAGAGATTTAGTTTAGAGCTCTAATTCTAAGGTAACCCCAAACTTAAAACCCCACTTAAGGAAATTTACAAATTAGAGACTATGATGTTAGGTTTTGGAATATTGTATGTTAGTTGTGATGAAAATAGGTTGAATATGATTTTATTGATAGATTGAATGTGAATGCCTGAATTTGATGATTGAGCTATTGTGTTGCTTGATGCTTGAAACTTAGTTGAATCCTTGTGAAACTTGATGGTTTGATAATTGATATGTATTGTTGAAGTGTTTGCTCTCTTGAAATTATGAATTTGGTAAAATGGGTTGAACTTGAATCTTGGAATGATATGAACTTTCTCCAATATAGTTGGGCATGAGGTCATATTGATTTGAGGATTTGGATGAGAATTGGAGGAATTGCTTTGAAATGTAAAATTAAGTTTTGAACAAAAGCCAAATTCTCTATCTCATGAATTTTGACATGGTTTGGATTGGATATTGATTGGTTTACATTTAAATTCTGACTTCGTGGTCTTCTACAAAATTGTAGAAAATTTTATTAGCTTTGTAATGCCACAAGTTTCATGAGAATCCAATTTGCATAACTTGGGTTAGAGGCAAAATACGGAAAGCTGTCAGATTTACGTTTTTATCATGGGCAGGTGCATTCAAGTTAAATTATATACTAGACATAGATTTATTTAGATATTTGGTTCTGAACTTGTGTATAATTTAATTAGCTATCATTTTACACTCATTTCACTCGATTTGGGAGTCTACAACTCAAGTTATGAGAAAAATACCAAACTATGCCAGAACCCTCCAACTTAACATTTCTGCACCTGTGGCTGGCGCCTTGGCGCCAGTATGGGCTCCACAACCCTGTAATTTGGCAGAATTCTCCACGTTCCTGACGCCCAGGCGCCAAAGTTCTGTGACTTCTTGACCTATTCAAGCTTCCAAAATGCAATGTGACCCTAATTAGCCTATTCTTGGGATTAGAATGAGTAGAAATAGGTCCATAAGAGTTAAAAATATGCAATATGGCCATGGGGATGTTGTTATATGTATTAAGACATGAATGGTGAATATCTTGATTAATGTTTAATATAATTGAGATGTGATGAATTATGAATGTTGGAACATGTTGAATGCAATTGAGATAAAGATGATTATTGAATGCATGATAACATGTAATGAGGAAATGAAATGAAAAGTGGAAATATGCAAACCCTTTGTCGTCCCTAGAAATATGTAAACCCTTTTTTGGTTCCTAGAAATATGCAAACCCTTAGTGATCCCTAGAAATATGCAAAACCTTTTGTGGTCCCTAGAAATTTGAAAACCCTTTGAGGTCCCTGGAATTATTCATACTCGTTGTGGTCCCTGGAAAGCAGACGACTCGGATGGGGACGCTCATCAGAGTCACATGTGAGCTCAGAAATTGTGCATCGCTGCTATGCACCCATGCTGGTTTCCCTGTGCACAGGGTTTCCCGTTAAAAGATGAATAGAAATGAAATGTAATGTGATTCATGACATATATGCATATAATTTAAATTGTATTTATGTGTATTCCTTTGTTTAAATGTGTTGTGTGTATGATGTGAGTCATTGTGGATTTTCCAGTTAGACTGGCTGCAACACTGATTTAAAATGTTTTAGTTAGACCGGGGGTTACTCGGTTATATGTTTTACATATAAGTGACGGTCTCAGTATTGCAGGTATCAAAAGATGGTGAAGCTCAAGCAACGGATGAGACAAGCCTTAGGATTTGCTTAGAAGTAACCACACATGGTGAAACTAAGTTTTATGTTCAAGTATTAATTTGAGAATCGAGCTAGGCTTTCAAATTTTGCAACATACTCATCCACTGACATGCCACCTTGTTGTAGAGTTAGAAATTCTGTTTTAAATTCATCCCAGGTCAAGTGGCCTCCAATTGCTTCCATATTTTCTTGATATCTTTTCCACCATTGTGTTGCTTATCCTCGAAGCCTATATGTGGCCACGTCCACCTTGTCCTGATCGAGGGACCTCATAATTCTAAAGATCTCCTCCAGCTGGTCAAGCCACTCTTCGGCAACCATAGGGCCACTTCCTCCATGAAAAGCAGGCGAGTCATGCCTACATAGGCTTTGGTATTGATCCTCTTGTCCTTGGGCTTCCATCATGAGTGTTAAGGCTTGTGCCATTTGTTGCATAAGCAGTGAGTCTGTTGGAGGCGGATTACAATTTGTATGTGGTCTTCCTGGTGGTCTGCCTGCCATGTTCTCCATCATACAACACACCACATTGAGTTGATCAAACTCAATATAATGAATCGTACACAAGTCACCACATCAAGTTAAGACAGGACTTATCTCTCCAGTCTTTATTAGGTTATGTTATTTTAGATATCACAATCCGGTTAGGACCAAACTGCTCTGATACCATAATTGTAACACCTAACTTTTAAGAGTTTTTTTTTTAAAATAAAAAATCAAAATACGCAATAGAATTCAAACGTCTCTAAGTTACTTCATTCCGTACTATACTTAACCATACATGTAAATTTATACGTATACACATACTAAGTTCTTAGGGAATCTAATTACAAAACATTACATATTGTAAGCAGTCCTAGAGAGAATAACATGTCTGACTCGGTAGTCATTATAACTACATAAAAGAAACATCTAACTACCTAGGGTTTTCCCAAAATATCTTGCTAAGGTCCTTCAACACGTGCTGAAATCCTCCTCGGTCGAGTATCCCAAAATATCGTAACCGTCAGTTATTTTAAAACACATAACTGTGTAACCTTTGGTATAATAAAAATAGTTATATGATACTACAGTCAGTCTAACTGGAAAATTTCCCAAAAAAGTCATAACAATCACATAACAATAAGTTTGAAGTAGCAGAATTTGTACGTATGTGTATGCATGCCATGAGTCTCTTTGATTATTTCATTTTTACTTTCTATTCATATCCTGCTTTAACAGGAGACTAGTGCACTAGATCTCCACACTGGTACCTTGGCAGTAAGGCACAGTGAGCTCAATCTATGGATAACTGGTAAGCGTCCTTAACCAGGGTCAGTTGTCGGGCTATCTTAACCCCTTTCGGGATAGCCTAGAATTATCTTAACCCCTTTCTTGATAGCCCTTTATTGTTCAGGTCATCTTACCCCATTCTTAGGAGCCCCTACATCTTTCATTTTCAATTATCTGTCCACTTATCCGGTATACTACCAGTGGGAATCATCAACCCTCTTACTCAACAACGGTCGATGGGGAAATTTTCCATTTATTGTTACATCATGTTATCATCACATGCTGAAATTCACACACTATATTATGCGGAGGAATAGCTATGAAATTGCATACTAATGTATCTTGGATGGGAAAATGTATGTAAAATGGTTCTTTGAGCTACTTAGAAGAAAACAGAGTTAAACTACTTTCGTTGTATTGAAACTACTTTCGTTGAAGTGAAAATTATACAGATCCTACACCTCTGTTTTCTTGTTCATTTTTGCTACAACGAGCTATTTTCGCTTTAGCGAAATTGAGCTAGGATCAATTCCCCCTTATTCCTTAGATATATTCGCTGCAGTGAGCTAGTTATTCTCTGTAGCGAAATAATTGACTCTACAGAGTACCTCTGATCAGGTCCATTTTCGCTGCAGCGAACCGTAATTCACTATAGCGAAAATGGCCTGAAGCTGAAACATTGTTTCCCCTGTTTTGCTATATTTCCAATTTTCATACCATGTTAATTGGGACAAAAATTACACCAACTCTCAAAGTCAAAGAATCAAATTTTCAAAACATTCATGCATACATAGCTATCCTAAGCAGTTCCATAGTTCACAATCATATTTGCAACAATTTTCCAGGCCTTATTCAACCAACAAGGTTTCACTTAAAGAATCCAAGCACTTCTAACAAATCTTTCTAACATGCATCTTCAAATATCAACTAAACAAGAAATTTCACATCTAAACCTATTCACAAAACATACAAGCACAACGAAATTTCAAATATGCATACATCAAGGCATCATGGTTTAAATATCAGTAATTTTGCCAATGATAATTTGCCACGGCCGGAGGCCATGGCAAAATTGCAATGGTTAAAATGGCAAAAATTAGCCACAGCTGGGATCGTGGCTAACTTAAGTATAATAGATTTTAAATATTAATATTCTATTCTGGAAATAATTTGCCACGGCTTGGACAATGGCAAAATTTGACACGGCCAAGTCCGTGGATAAATTGGAGCAGAAATACCATTTTATTTTTTATTTTTTTAATTAATTAAACAATTGCCATGGCTTGGACCATGGCAAAATTTTCCATGGCCATTTTCGTGGATAAATTGAAGCACCCATATCAAATTTTTTTAATTAATGAAACATTTGCCACGGCTTCGACTGTGACAAAATTTGCCACGGCCATTTCCGTGGATAAATTGTAGCAGCAATATCATTTTTGTTATTTTTTTAATTAATTAAAATTTTGCCACGGCTTGGACCGTGGATAAATTGAAGCACCCATATCATTTTATTTTTTATTTTCTTAATTAATTAAAAATTTGCCACAGCCAAGTCCGTGGATAAATTGAAGCAGCCATATCATTTTATTTATATATTTTTATTTAATTAAATGCTTGCCACCGCTTGGTCCGTGGCAAAATTTGCCACGGCCAAGTCCGTGGATGACATTAAACTAGAAACAGCCCATTCCAAACCCTATCCTCTTCTCATATCACTTCCCTTTCATTTGCGTCTTCCCATTGTCCAAACGTAACCTCGCCAAACCTAGCCACCACTGTTCTCATTGGCACTAGCGGTAGTTGAACCTCGCAACCGCAGTTCGAACCTCCATTCACGAGTCCTCTGTCTCTCTCCACCGTACCACACCTCCTCTCTCTCTCACTCACGAGTCCTCTCTCTCTCCACCATACCAAACCTAGCGCCACAGTCGCCGGGTTTGCGTTCTTCCTCTCTCACTCTCTCTGTGTGATTTTACATCAATTAATGACTTGTTCGCTTGAATTGAGCTCCATTGTTTCTGAATTCAGCTCCAAATGAGATAGGCAAAATTGAGCTCCATTCTGAACATTCTTGCTTGAATCTGAAAATTTATGAGCAATGCATTTAACTTTTGGCATTCTTCTTTGTGTTTCAATGCTGGTTATTCCCTTTTGGTGTATATTATGGTTTTTTGCTCCCCAGTATGGTTGATTATGCGAGCTAAAATTGCATTCGTGTAGTTTTTGTTGATTTGGACTGGAAAGAAACTACTGCAGCAATGAAGCATTTTGTTTTTCCGTTTATGAGATCTTAAATCTCTCTATCTGTGGTTACTAACACTTTATGAGATATTGACCAATGCTTTAAAATAATTGTTATGGGCAGTTGAGCACTATTGTGAGAGTCCCATGTCACTAATTTTACTCTACCATAATAGGACTTGTTTCGCGCTTGATGGCTGGTTGTTTAGATAAAATCTCAATAGCCATGGCTAAGAAGAACACAAAAATTATGGCTAAGATGTACATGCCAACACTCTGGTTAGGCCACCTAGAAAAAAGCACTATTGAATGTCTCCTTGAAGTATGAGTAAGGATGATCGGATTCTTTTCTGTGAACAGTATAATGAAATTTAATAATATGTTTAGTTCTAAATGAACATGGGTTGTAATGTCTATATCTTCGTGTTACTAAGTGAGCCAAATAAAACTATTTATCCACTCAATCACAGCTAAGAACGTCCTTATCAAAGCCTAAGTCCTTCTTAAAATAATGGTAATGACGTTATAGAAACATAATATTCATGAGGAAAAAAGAAAAAAAGAAAGCAATTCTGAAGAGTGTTGAAGCTGAGATTCAGTTCTATACATATAATATATCTTGTGCTTACCACAATCAATGCACTAATTTTTCCTTTTTTTTCAGTTTTAACATTTTCTTTAATATATATTGTTTAGATCAAAAATTGAAACCGAGGAAAATATGCTAAGGTTGTAGATTTTGGTTTCTCAAATATGCTCCTCAGGAAGGAGACAGTAATGTTTCCCTTGAAGTAAGGGGAACTGCCGGATACCTGGATCCTGAGTAAGTGGATTTCTAGGATTATGTCTTAACCCTAATTTCTCATATTGCTTTCTTCAATTACTTTGAGCAAAATATTTATTACAACCCAAACACAAAGGTTTCTTGGAATCATCTGAGAAAAAGAAAAAATAATGGTTATGAGCATTATTTATATGTTGTTATTCATTTAGTTTCTTAAGTTGAACAAATGTTTTTAATTTTTCAGTGGAGTTTTACTATTTTTTATATGAGCTATGTTGTTAGTTTTAGTTTTGGATGATATAGCACTATGGTTGATAGAGAGAATGTCTACTGATATTTCAATATAATATTTGAAATGTTTATATTGGTTCATGTAAGCGTTGATGCTGGTAAATGTATTTGAAATATTTACAATTTGTTGATTTGAGAGTGGATGTGTCCCGTTTGTACTCATATGTGATAGAATTTGAATTTATGAAAAGTAGAGTAGTAATTTGATATTTGTGTTGTGTGGTTTTAAATTGAATTTGAAAGTAATGTAATTTTTAAACTGAATTAGAAAGTAGTCTAGTTTTTTTTAATTAATTAGAGTATGTTTTTGGTGTAGGGAGATGGAGGCTGATTGAGGCCCGTGACAAAGAGATTCAAGATTTACGTCAGTCCCAAGCTGAAACGCAGAGCAACATGGCTTCAATGATGGAGATGATTAGAAATATAAATGCAAGTCAGTCCCAACTGCCCAGCATCGAATCATCTGGGCAGTGTCGTACTCATTTAGATTATCTTGAGGACCATGATGTCTGATGAACATGTGTGTTTCACTAAAAGATTATCGAAATAGGGGTTTTGTTATTGACATTATTGTAGTATTCGTATTATCTATATCTATATGTAAATTTACCTTTAGCTCTAACATTAAATGCTTAAATGGAATGGTTACTATTACTCAATTTTACCCTTGAATTAGTCATTTTTAAAAATATTCATGAAATTATTTCCAAGGAGTTTAATTATAATACATACATAAATTACAATGGTAAGCTACAAATATTTTAAAATCAATGGTTATATATTATTTACTTCCGTTTACTTACATCGTCTAAATTTTTTCCTCTATTTTGAGAAAGAATGAAAAAATAATTTGATAGTATTTTAATTCTATAAGAGATTAATTTGTTCGTATTTTAAATTTTTTAAACTAATTTCATGAAATATTAAATCTATGAGAGAATAATTTGACGTGATAAACCAAATTCAACCCTTCAATTTTAATAATTTTTCTCCATTATTAAAGATTAAGATAATAAAGCAATTTAGTGTTTTCATCGGTAATTTGATATTGTTTTAAATCTTTAATTGTCTATATTTTTCATATTTTAAAGCTTTAAAGGGACTAATATTAAAGTGTTTTAAAAAATTTAAAATATGAAGTTGATATTTTGAGGGACTAATTTGATATTGTCACAAATTTTAAATAGACAATTTCTTTAGTGTTTTAATCCTTAAAGTATTAATTTGATAGTATTTTAAATCTTTAAGAGATTAATTTACAAGTATTTTAAACTTCTTAAAATTAATTTAGTAAAATATTCAATCTACGAGGGACTAATTTGACGTAAAAATCCAAAATCAACCTTGAATTTTAATAGTTTGATAGTATTTTAATTCTTTAAGAGATTAATTTGTTAGTATTTTAAATTTTTTAAACTAATTAAAAAATATATTAAAACTATGAGGGAATAATTTGACGTGACAAACCAAATTCAACCGTTCAATTTTAATTGTAACATCCCAATAGTCCCTAAGAGACTTAGGGTTAAGGGATTTAGTTGCAATATACAAAGAAAAGAGGAAGGAGGATTAGTTGCAAGTAAAGAGGTTAAATGAGGGACCAAAAGGACTTGTATATTCGAATATGAATAGCTATATTCGAATATGAATGACCTATATTCGAATATGGATGGGTAATATTCGAATATGGAGTTATCATATTCGAATATGGATGGGCGATATTCGATTATGGACTTTGCATATTCGAATATAAAGGTCAGATATTCTATATGAAAGGCTGATATTCGAATATGGAAGTGTGGGATTTGCTTACAGAAGCTTCATATTCGAATATGGAAGGCTCATATTTGAATATGGACCCCCTAAACTATAAATATGGAAGGCTCATATTTGAATATGGAAGGTTCATATTTGAATATGGACTTCACCAATTTCTCTCCTCACTCTACACTCTCTCATCATCTTCTCTCAAAGATCCCTCGCTAAACCTCTTTCATAAATGAACAACACTCCACAACTCTCATCTTAGAGTCCCTTCTCACAAGCTTCTTCTTGACTAAAGCTCTAAGGGGTGAGATTCATACTCTAGCACAGCAAGTGCTGAAGGAGGAAGTTGAAGACTGGGATTGGAGCTGGAAAAAGAAATGGATTCTGGAAGCTTAGAGGTAACCTTGAAAACCCCAAATCAATGATACTATGAAATGCTAGGAACATTTGGCTAGGAACTAAGAACAATGTGTTAGAGATTGTTTGACTTAGGTCCATGTATCTATCTGTAATTTGCATGCTGTGTCTGAATGATGTTTGTTTCATTTGAATGTGCAAATAGATGATGCATGATTAGGAATTTTTTTGAGAATGTGAATAATGTTAAAATCATAGAATTGTATGTCTTGAAAAGGAAAAGAGATTCCATATCATAATGTGATGAAATTGGGACTTAGACTTTGGATGGATTTCAAATTGTTTTAAAAAAATAAGTCTAGAGTTAGTATATTCGAATATGTATTTGAATATGGAGGATCATATTCGAATAGATATTCGAATATAAAACTTCTGTCACATGATATTCGAATATAGGATGTCTGTTTTTGAATATGAGGTTACTGGAACTCTTGTAGGAATATCTATGGTATGAAAATGGATGTTCATGAAATATGAAATCAAACAAAAGGAAAAGTGGAAAATGCTTTCCCCCATCAACATTGGTTGAGTAAGAGGGTTGAGTTCCGCAGGAAGTAGACTGGGTAAGTGGACAAAGCATAAAAAGATGAGAATGTAGGGTTATCCCGAAAAGGGCAGATAACCTGAAGTGCTAGGTTATTCTGAAAATGAGGTAGATAACCTAGTGCAAAGGGGCTATCCTGATAGGGGTAGATAGTCCCTGGGCTAGCCCTAGAGGGGTTGGTAGCCCAGTAGTGGGACCCTAGAAGGACGCTTGCCAACGCCATGATGATGAGCTCCATTGTGCATTCATTGTCATTCACCTATGGTGGATTCCCTGTGCATAGGGTTTCCTATTAAAAGAGGAAAGAAATGAAATGGAAAATGGAATAATACATGGCATGCATACATACTTTACTTGTCATTTCATATAAATTGTGTGTGGTTGTTAGGAATTTGATTTGGGGCAGTTTTCCAGTTAGACTGGCTACAATATTGTATATATATATATATATATATATATATATATATATATATATATATATATATATATATTCAATACTGACGGTTACTCAGTTATATGCCGTACATATAACTGGCGGTTACATTATTCCAGGTGATACAAACTCGAGGGGTGTCACTGTCTGAGAAGACGCTAGCAGTTATATTATGATACACTTAGGTTGTCATTTGTTTTGTTGTATGGCTACTTAGTAGGACTGCCGCTACGTGTTAAAAGAAAACTGATCCTAAAACCTAGGTGTTACAATTTGGTATCAGAGCAGTTTGGTCCTATCCGGACTGTGGTACCTAGATTTGAAAATTAAATAAGAGTCTAGAGAGATAAGTCATGTCTTAAGCTGAAATGTTGACTGTATACGATTCATTATATTGAGCCTGGTCAACTCAGTTTGATGCGTTGTATACAGGAAGGCATGGTAGCAAGACAACCTGGTAGACCTCGTTCTAACACCAATGCGACACCAACTCCGGCTTATTCCCCGATGATACAGAAGATGGCACAGGCCATAACCCAAATGATGGAGGAACAAGGCCAGAAAGATTGTTATTAAAGTTTCCCGAGACATGATCCACCCATTTTCAATGGTGGAAGGGATCCTATGGTAGCAAAAGAATGACTTGATCAATTAGGTAAATATTTCCAGTAGCAAGATTCGGCAACCAAGACAAGGTAGAGTTGGCCACTTATAGACTTAGAGGAGAAGCGTCACAAGGGGAAGAGACATCGACAACATATGGAGGCAACGGGAGGTCACATAACTTAGGAAGAATTCAAGACTATTTTTCTTAACAAATACTTTGCCTCTAACGTGAAAGACTAGAAGGAGATAGAATTTCTTACACTGCAGCAGGGTGATATCACAGTAGATGAATATGTTGCCAGATTTGAATGTTTAGCTCGATTCTCAAATAATCTCCAGAACCATCCTGATGAGGCATAGAAGTCTAAAAGGTTTGAATAAGGACTTAGGCCTGAGGTCAGAAACTTGGTGATTACTGATAAGTGCATTTTGAGGCATGTTTTACAAGCCAATTTATGTACTTATCCCTTCTTAAAAGGAGTTTTTCTAAGTAAAAATCCTCCCTAATCTAATCTTTGGGAGTTATTGAGCAAAGATAGATTTTAATAAGGTTTTGTTAGTTGAAGTGATTGTAGGTGTTAAAAGGGAGTCCAAGAAGAGAAGCAAAAAGCAAAGCACTTGAAGCAGCAGGGCACGTGGCGCTCAAGCTAGAGTGGCGCTTAAGCGCCACCTAGCGCTCAAGCAGAGACCCACCGAGAAGAGAAGAACTTTGCTATTGTGGCGCTTAAGCGCCAGTCCCTGGGCACAGTCACGCAAAACGCACGCATTAATGTTTAGAGTTTTATTATTTATATATCAGTCATAGCTTAGGTTAGGTTAAGCCGTCTCAGGGCAGAAATTGAGAATTCTAGAGAGAGAGAAAGAGTGCACAAAGAGATCTTTTGTAACTTGCATCTATGAATTCCATTGTTTCTCCATTCAAGATGGTAGCTTAGATTCATATTCTTAGATTTGGACGTGGCTAGCACTGTAATCACTCAAACTCTCTTGTTCCTTTCTATATTAATTAAATTATTACCCTTTGTCTGTGTTAATTACTGAGTTTAAAGTCTGATCATCTTTCTTCTAACCTTTTCAATTGAATGTGAATTTGATTTAAAAGGAGGTTCTGATAAAGGATATTCATAAATCAATAACCTAGAGATAGGTATTTATTTATGAATCGTTTATTGAGAGGTTTTGCTTACTGCGTGATAGAATTCTCATATTTTTAAGAGATTGAAATACGTATTTTCATTATCACAAAATCTTACAGAATATATGAGAAATCTTCTATAAGTGAAATTTTTACAGTACGATCTTTCGAATAATATAGAAATTAACAGAGGGGAAGAGATCGTTACAGTGCGCAGCAAGTTCAAATCCAAGTATTTATTAAAAAAAATTTAAAATCATTTTACATTACGAGTACTTAATTTTACAATTAGATTTCGCTCAAAACCTTTTGAAATCACTACCCAAAGTCTTAAATTGGTATTGAATCGTTCTATAGTTGCTCTCCGAGGATGATAACCTTTTTCCACTATATTGAAACCAGACTTTGATTCAAGCATGTTAACTTGCTGAACAATCCTTGGCCGCGGTGGCGGCTAGCAGACAACTTTTGTGGAAGTGAAAGACGAATGAAGGAAGCTCCAAAGGAGGATAGGGCAAGGAGGTTGATTATAAGGGCACGGGAGCTGTCCCAAAATACAAGACATACAGGAAGTTTCATAGAGGAGAATGCTACAAGAACAAAAGGACTTGTTTTATATGTCAAAAGCCGGGACAACTCAGCTGGCAATGCCTAGATAGGGATCAAAAACTAGCGGAGGATGACAAGAAGAAAAATCAAGTGAGAGGTCGAGTATATACATTTAATGCTGAAGAGGTTGACCACTCCAAAGACCTTATCCAAGGTATGGGGTTAATAAAATCAAAGTCTGTTAACATTTTTTTTGACTCGGGTGCAACTCACTCGTTCATTTCGGTTAACTGTGCAAGACGACTTTATTTTCCTGTATCCAAGCTACCCTATGATGTGTTAGTATCTACTCCCTTTGAAGAGAAAATATGTACAACTACTATGTGTTCCCCAGTGTTCCTAGATTTCCAAGGCAAAACTTTTTGCTTAGATCTATACTGCTTGCCGATGAAGGGGCTAAATGTGATTTTAGGCATGGATTGGCTCAAAGCTCACAAAGTTAATATTGATTGTGCCAACAAGACTATGCATATTCCAGATCGAGGCTTGGAGATATATTCTACGCATCATCCTACTTTTGATCTCCATAATCTGTCTATGTATGATGATGGTCCAAGGTATTTGGTCGTTTGTGTAAATAATGTTAAGAACTCGGTGAATGTTGATTCTCTACCCGTAGTTCGAGACTTTCCTGAGGTATTTCCTGCCGATATTGAATCTTTGCCACCAGAAAGAGAAGTAGATTTTTCAATTGACTTAATTCTGGGAGCTGGACATGTTTCTAAGGTACCATATAGAATGACACCACTTGAATTGGCGGAAGTAAAACAACAAATCAAAGAATTAATGTAGAAGCAGTTTATTCGACCAAGCACTTCACCATGGTGAGCCCCAGTACTGCTCGTGAAGAAGAAGGAGGGGAAATTGCGCCTGTGTGTAGAATATCGAGAACTGAATAAGTTAACAATGAAGAATAAGTATCTATTGCCTTGGATTGATGACTTACTTAACCAATTGGGAGAAGCCAAGGTATTTTCAAAGATTGATCTTCGGTCAGGATATCACCAGATTAGGGTAAAGCCCGAAGATATTCCTAAGACTGCATTCCGGACGCGGTACGACCATTATGAGTACTTGGTTGTGCCGTTTGGATTGACAAATGCACCTGCCATTTTTATGGACTATATGAACTGCATCTTCCGACCGTACTTGGACAAGTTTGTTGTAGTCTTCATTGACAATATTCTTATTTACTCCAAGACTGTCAAAGAGCATGAAGAGCATTTAAGACTGGTGCTAGGAATACTCAAAGAGAAACAGTTGTATGCCAAATTGGATAAGTGTGAGTTCTGGTTAGAAGAAGTCTAATTTCTTGGCCATGTGATCAATAAAGACGGCGTAGCTGTGGACCCAAGCAAAGTCAAAGGTGTGTTGAAATGGGAGAAACCGACCAATGTCACAAAAATCTGATGTTTTCTGGAATTAGCAGGGTATTACCGGCGATTCATCAAAGGATTTTCTCAGATTGCTATTCCATTGACCAAGCTGACATGGAAGGGTGTTCCGTTTGTGTGCGATGCCAAATGTAAAGAAAGTTTCCAGCTGTTGAAAGAAAAGCTGACAACAACGCCGGTGTTAGTGATTCCTAATCCGACAAAGAATTTTCAATTGTATTGTGATGTATCTAAGAAAGGCTTCGGGTGTGTCCTTATGAAAGAAGGATAGGCAGTTGCTTACACTTCCTAATAGTTATGGCCACATGAAGTTAATTACCCAACGCACGACTTGGAGTTAGCCGATGTAGTCTTTGCGTTGAACGTTTGGAGGCACTATTGGTACGGAGTCACGTTTGAAGTGTTTAGCGACCATAAAAGCCTAAAATACTTGTTCAATCAAAGGGAGCTGAATAAGAGGCAGAGACGGTGGATGGAGTTCTTAAAGGATTATGACTTTGAATTGAAGTACCATCCGGGAAAAGCCAATGTGGAGGCTGATGCACTAAGCAGGAAATCTTTGCATGTGTCAACTATGATGATTCACCATATGAAACTCTTGGAGAAATTCAGAGACTTGCACTTGGATGTGTCTTGCTACGATGCTAGCCTTTCTGTGTGTAAGGATGATGTGAAAAGTACACTTTGAGACAAAATTAGGGAAGCACAGAGATATGATCATGAACTTCAGAAGCTCAAGGAGCAAGATGATTTCTGCGTGACTGGCAATGGTATGATTTTATTTAGAGACAGAGTATGTGTCCCGAATCACGCCAAAATCAAGAAGACGGTACTTGAGGAGAATCACAGTAGCCGGTACTCGGTACACCTTAGGGCTACCAAGATGTATCAAGACATGAAGAAGCTATTTTGGTGGCCTGGAATGAAGAACGAAATTGCAGAATTTATGTCTAAGTGTCTCACATGTCAAAAGATCAAAGTAGAACACCAAAGACCCTCTAGACTGCTTCAACCATTAGACATTCCAGAGTGAAAATGGGAGTCTATAGCCACGAACTTTGTTGTTGGATTACCCAGAACGCCAGCAGGACACGACTCAATTTGGGTTATAATAGACAGATTGACCAAGTCTGCACATTTCTTGTCTGTCAAGACTACCTACTCAGTGGAGAAATATGCCAAAGTGTACAATGCAGAGATAGTCCGGCTACATGGGGCACCGATTAGCATAATATCAGACAGAGATCCCAAGTTTACTTTTCGTTTCTGGGGAGCATTGCAGAAGGCTTTTGGGACTAGCTTTGCCTCTTTATCTTTCCAACCTCCACTATGTGTTTCATGTATCTCAACTCCGGAAGTACGTCTCCGATCCCTCTCACATTTTAGAAGTGGACAACCTTCCATTAAAGTCGAACACTTCATATCGGGTGGAACCTGTGAAGATCTTAGACCGAGGGGAGAGAACCATACGGAACAAGGTGATCCCATTAGTAAAGGTTCTGTGGGAGAACATCGACTCATTAGAAATAACTTGGGACTTAGGACTTAAGGGATTTAGTTGCAAATTACAAAGAAAAATTACAAAGTAAAGAAGAAGGAGGATCAATTGCAAGTAGAGAGGTTAAAGGAGGGACCAAAAGGACTTGTATATTTGAATATGAATAGCTATGAATGACCTATATCTGAATATGGATGTGTAATATTCAAATATGGACTTTTCATATTCGAATATGGATGGGTGATATTCGAATATAGATTTTTCATATTCGAATATGGACCCCCTAAACTATAAATATGGGGACCTTACCTCCACACTTCACCATTTTCTCTCCTCACTCTACACTCTCTCATCATCTTCTCTCAAAGATCCCTCACTAAACCTCTGTCACAAATCAACAACACTCCACAACTCTCCGTCTTAGAGTCCCTTCTCACAAGCTTCTTCTTGACTAAAGCTCTAAGGGGTGAGATTCATACCCCAGGACAACAAGTGCTGAAGGAGGAAGTTGGAGACTGGGATTGGAGTTAGAAAAAGAAAGGGATTCTGGAAGCTCAGGGGTTACCCTGAAAAACTCAAATCAAGGATACTATGAAATGCTAGGAACATGTGGCTAGGAACTAAGAACAAGAATTCCAGTAATCCCATATTCAAATACAAACATCTCATATTTGAATACTATGTGACCGAAATGATATATTCAAATATCTATTTGAACAAGACTTTCCACATTCAAACACATATTTGAATATACTAACTTTTAGACTTGTTTTCCTAAAACATATTGAATTCAATCAAGAGTTAGGTCCACATTTTGTCACATTACAATCTGAAATATCTTATTCCTATGTTTCTAAGATTTTCCACATAATTCACATTTTTAGTTCCATTACTATTCATGAATTATAAACTAGCATTTTAATCCACACAAACATTGTTCACATATAGCAGACAATTTTCAAACATACACAGATTTTAAAGCAATCAATCTCTAACACATTACTCTAAGTCCCTAACACAAGTTCCTAATACATGTTCCTTGGTTTGGGGATTTTAGGGTTACCTTGAATCTTCTAGAATCCTTTATCCTTCAACTCCAATCCAATCTCCAACTCCCTTCTTCAGCACTCCTTATCTCCGATTATGAATCTCAACTCTTGAACCTTAATCAAGAAGTTTGTGAGAAGGGAACCTTAGGATGAAGAAGTTATAGAGTGTGATTGATTAGTGGCAGAGGTTTAGCAAAGGATTAAGAGAGTGTAGAGTGAGGAAGAGGGAAAACAGTGAGTTTTGGAGGCCAAGCACCCCTATATATAGATTTTGGGGTCCATATTCGAATATATATTCGAATATAAGGATTATGTATTCAATTTCACACTTCCATATTCGAATATGAAAAGTCCATATTCGAATATCACTGTTCATATTCAAATTTGCACAATCCATATTCGAATATGGCTGTTTATATTTGAATATACATATCCTTTTTGTCCCTCTTTTGACCTCTCTACTTGCAACTAATCCTCCTTTTTCTTTTCTTTGTAAATTGTAATCAAATCCCTTAAGTTCTGAGTCTTCTTTATGAATTTTTGGGATGTTACAATTCTACCCCACTTAAAATAATTTTGTCCTCAAAATTAGAGTATTACCTCCATTACTGAAATAATTTGGGATATGCATCCCTCATGTCCTGCTCCTTTTCCCAAGTGATCTCTGATGAGTCCATGTTCTCCCAAAGAACTTTTACCAGAGGGACCGCCACTACTAGAAAAATTAGATTTAGTGACCCAAGTTAGTGACCACCTGAATGGGGTCACTGTTAGTGACTGAAAATGACCAATTTCGCGACCAAAGATAAGAAAAAAAAAATTCTTGAAAATTTTTTATTTGGTGGCCGATTTAGCGACTATTGTATTCTGTCTCTAAAAATATGGGTAGCTAAAATGGTCTCAAAAAGGTTTTATTTTGCTGAGACAAATTTCGCGACTACTTTTGCTCGTCACAAAATTGCAGTCAAAAGATTTTTTTCAAGTCTAAATAGCGACCATCTAATTTCAGTGGCTAATCAATTTTTAATGTTTTTTCTGCTACCACTTTAATTTGGTAGCTAATCTTACTAAAACTTAATCCCTCTTCTCCCACTCTTGTCTTAACCATTCTCTAAAATTTTGAAACCCTATCTCTCCAATGTCGTAGCCCTCGCTCCCACCGTCGACCTCGCTTCTGACCTCCGTCGACGTCGCCTCCGGTCACGCCATCGACGTCACCTCCGGTCACACGATTCCGCATAGTCCCCTTAGCTCTTTCTTTCATCTCTGCGATTTCTTCCAGGTTTTCTCTCTCCCCATATTCCATTACCTTTCTCGTTCTCTATTGCCGTTAAGATTATCCTTGTGCCCTCACTTCGTTTTTCTTTCTCATATAAATCTGTTGTTTTAATACTTTAATTTATTTCTTTTGTTTTAGTTTTTACTGATTTATGCTGCTAAATATTCGCAAGGTTTGATTTCTAGTTCAGCGTATCTTCTGTTGTATTAAGGTTACTTTTAAAAAAGTGTATAAATAAACTAACTAGCTATTGTTGATATTTAAAAATTTGTGACTCTGTTTTGTTGATATTTAATTGCTCAAGTTACATGAATTTGGGGCTAATTTGCGGCTGTAGTTCGTTCTCGGTAGTATGTGCCAATAGCTAAAATTAATTATCTAATAGATGTTATTACTAATTTGTCTGAAAGAAGTGCTGTAGGTAGATTAGCAAGACACTATATGTCTTAGTGGCTGCTTGGTTGTTCTAGTTTAGCGCAGCTGTTGGATCCTAACGTAGCAGCATTATAGGTTCTGCTATTAGGCTTGGTTTTTTTTGGGTGTTTCAAGCATTGATAGCTGCTACTGCTCTGGGCTTGTTTTG
Source organism: Cyamopsis tetragonoloba (assembly GCA_037177725.1). Taxonomy (NCBI): domain Eukaryota; kingdom Viridiplantae; phylum Streptophyta; class Magnoliopsida; order Fabales; family Fabaceae; genus Cyamopsis; species Cyamopsis tetragonoloba. The sequence goes on along the minus strand of CM074125.1, from coordinate 31,059,559 downwards.
CCTTCTTTTTCTTGTTTTTAAACATCATTATACTTTGTATTGAGCATTCCTAGTGTATTGATCTTGCAACTATGTTTGGCTAGAACCTGACACAATTGCATAAGGGGATTCACATGTCCTAGAATTGGATATGGTGGCAAGGAAATGTGGGATACCAGCCATTTGGATGAAAATTGATATTTAGAGAATGACTTTTGAAGAAGCTGAAATATAGATCGGAGGGAGTTTTGGGTGAGACGTAGCTTTGAATTTTTGTGCCCTTTTATGGCCGCGGAGCCCAAGAATTGGAGACTATTGGAATGATGTTTTCCACAAGAAGAGTGTCATTGGCAAAAAAAATAGAGATGTTGATAGTGGAGTTAGTCTTTACACTGGTAGCTCGATTTCTGCTGCCATAATTCGAAAGAAATTGATAATAAATATTCTTTTAAACATAATTCTTCATTTTTTCTATGCTCTCTCAAGTCAAGTCAATTTATATCTAGCTAAACAAATCTAGATTACAATTTAACTTTTATTGAGAGCCTTCTCTTGTTCACGGGTCCCTTTTACAAACATTTTCAATTTATTACTAGCATTATATATATTAAAGAATATAAATCTAATAATTTAAATTTTGTGTTCAACTCAAACTTTGTTTGTTATCGTTACGTTACATAGCAAACCTTGGCATACATTAGAGATATATATATATATATATATATATATATATATATATATAGAGGAAGAACTCCAAAACAGAATTCCCCTTAGCTTATGGATCGATGTATGTGTGTGTATATAACAATTCATTATTGTTATTGTTGCTTTTAAGATGAACCATATATATATAGATATAGATATATTGAGATCACACATATCATCCATCGCCTTGCACACATACGGACAGTCTAAGTATAGTCTACAAGATAACTTTTATAAAGAATTTAGTTATTCATTTATCATTTCCAAAAATATATGGTTGAAGATTTTTAGTATTTAAATTGTACTTCTATAGAGAGCCTTCGCGTTGGTACTCTCAAGGTCCAGCACCTGCTTATCCGTGTAAGCTGGGATACCGTAGCCATACCTTTGTACACAATTTCTCTGCTTGTTTATAATCTTTCAATTTCAACTTGCATGCTGCATTATTCAAATAGCAGGCAATCTTCAAGGCCTTAGCACGCACTCTTCTTCGCTGAAGGCAGAGTCATACTCTTTGAACAATGTACCATTAGAATTTCATTTATTGTTCAATTTAATTATTAGTAATTATTTTATTATAAAGTAATGTCTTAGTGAAACTATATTGGTAGCTCCCTCTCCTAAATATTTTCGCCTTTCTCTACTTTAAAGGATTGAAGGCTTGCTTGTTGAATTTGTTTTTGTTAAACATGCTTTTGATATTATCAATTTCTTTGTTTTGTTTGAAGATTTTAGAACTTGATCAAGAGTCCGCTGCCTTTGAAATCATGGGCCAGACAAAGAAAAATAATGAATTAGGAAAGTGGGTGAATGAGAAGACAGAACATATTGGTGTAAGTATATATTCATATACTTGTTAATTGATTTTGTAAAATGCTATATTAAAATGCTAGCTGATTCATGCTCAGATAACTTGCAATTTGTCAATTTACCACTAACAATACATCTGTAATTATGTAGCTAGCTAATATGTATGCTGATTTAATCTAGGATTAGACTTTGATTTAATCTAGGATTGGATAACCAATTAGGACTCACAAATCAGCAGGATTTGATAACACTTATCTATCCTTATGTTTTTTAGGATGATTTTATACACCGTCAACGCGAGGATCAACAATGAACTTGCTGAGAAGGATCGGAAGATCGAGCAATTTGGCACCCAGCTCAAGGAGACCAAAAGCCTTATACAACCGCTTATCGAGTGTGTTGAAAATACCTAGATCCTCATCTATCTCTGTCCAACCATCTCTCCGTCCGCTAGTGATGATGGCAATTAGTCGTTGATGATTCAAACCATACTTCATGACTTTAGGATTATTTACTATGACTTTAGTTATATTTACTATGAATTTGGTGATATTTTGATTATGTATACGTATGGTCTTAGGGTATTTTGAGTATCTTGATAACATTAGTGACTTTAGTGATATTTTGACAGTATTAGTGACTTTGGTGGATATGTAATCACTTTAATGTACTATTTGTTTTAACAACTATCTATGTTATTATGCATTTAAGTCAAGTTAAGCATTGTGATTGTCATTTATGCACACATATCCACGTTATTCTATTTTTTGAATTTTGAAAAATGAAGCAAAAAGGGAAAAATAGAAAATAAATTTAGCGACCAACAGGTTCTGTATAGAAAACTAATTTAGCGACCAACAAATTCTGTTGCTAAACTGGTCCAGAAAAGGAGGAAAGCATTTTTTCGCAACCACATTAGCGACCGAAATTTTGCGACGAAATTTGCAACCTAACCAAAGACCCAAATTTTCTAGTTTTTGCGACCAAAGTCAACGGGTCGCTGTTTGTGGTCACCAAATTAGACAAGCGACCACCAAATTTGTGACCGCATACATCGGTCGCTAACTTGTCGCAATTTAGCGACAAACATTTGTATTGGTCACTAACGCGTTTAGCAACTAGGGTTTTGGTGACTCCCTCTTTTGGTCGCCAATTATTTTAGTTACCAAAAAAAGTAATTTAGCGACCAAGTTTTGCGGTCACAAAATCGGAATTTTCTTGTTGTGCACTTTGTTCTGTAAGGTCTTCTTTCCTTTGTCTAGGATCTTTACAGATTCCACCCGATAGGAGGTATTGGACTTCAATGGAATTTTGTCTTCTTCTAAAATGTGGGAGGGATCGGCAACATACTTTCGGAGTTGGGATACGTGAAACACATCATGAAGGTTGGAAAGATGAGGAGGCAAAGCTAGTTAGTAAGCAACAGGTCCTATTCTTCGGAGAATCTGATAAGGACCAATGAAATGCAGCTGAAGCTTCTTTGTCTTTATTTCTTTCCCAACAACGGTATAAGGTGTAACTTTTAGAAATGCATGCTCTCCTTCTTTGAATTCCAAGGGCTTCCTCCGTTGATCTTTATAACTCTTCTGACAGTCTTGTACTCTTTTTCAATCTTTCCATGATTCTTCTAATTCTATATGTTGTCTCTTGCACCAAGTCCGGTCCCAATAGTAACTTCTCTCTAGATTCAAACCAACATACCGGTGACCGGCATTTCCTCCCATAGAGTGCTTCATAGGGTGCCATGCCTATACTTGAATGGAAACTTTTGTTATAAGCAAATTCTACCAATGTCAGATATCTTCCCCAGTCCCCACCTTCTTCTAGCACACAAGCTCGCAACATGTCTTCCAGAGTCTGAATTTTCCTTTCGCACTGCCCATCGATTTGGGGATGGTGTGATGTACTCAAACGTAACCGAGTCCCAAAGTCCCAGAAAGGCGAAGTGAACTTGGGGTCTCTATCTGATACTCATCGGTGCCCCATGTAGTCGGACTATTTCTGCAATGTACACTTTGGCATATTTCTCCACTGAGTAGGTAGTCTTTATAGGCAAGAAGTGAGCAGACTTGGTCAATCTGTCTATTACAACCCAAATTGAGTCATGTCCTGCTAGCCTTCTAGGTAATCCAACCACAAAGTCCATGGATATAGACTCCCATTTCCACTCTGGAATGTCTATCAGTTGAAGCGGTCCAGAGGGTCTTTGATGTTTTACTTTGATCTTCTGACAAGTGAGACACTTAGACACGAATTATGCAATTTATTTCTTCATTCCAGGTCACCAGAACAATTTCTTCATGTCTTGATACATTTTGGTAGCACCAGGGTGTACTGAGTACTGGCTACGGTGATTCTCCTCAAGTACTGTCTTCTTGATTTTGGCGTCATTCGGAACACATACTCTGTTTCTAAACAAAATCATACCATCACCAGCTTTAGAGAAATCAACTCGTTCCTTGTTTTTGCAGTTCATGATCATATTTCTTTGCTTCCTGAATTTGATCTTGTAGTGCATGCTTTAAGTCAACTTTGCACACATAAACACCAGCATTGTAACAAGACACATCCAAGCGTAAGTCTCTGAATTTCTCCAAGAGTATCATCTGATGAATCATCATAGTTGACACATGCAGTGATTTCTTGCTTAGTACATCAGCCACTACATTAGCTTTTCTAGATGATACTTCAGCTCAAAATCATAATCCTTCAGGAATTCCATCCACCGTCGCTGCCTCATATTCAACTCCTTTTGATTGAACAAATATCTCAAGCTTTTATGGTCACTGAATTCTTCAAACGCGACTCCATACAAGTAGTGCCTCCAGACTTTCAACGCAAAAACTACAGCGGCTAACTCTAAATCATGCGTTAGATAATTCGCTTCATGTGGCCGTAACTATCGGGAAGTGTAAGCAACTGTCTATCCTTCTTGCATAAGTACACATCCCAAGCCTTGTTTAGACGCGTTGCAATACACTTGGAAATTCTTCGTCAAATTAGGAATTACTAACACCAGTGCTGTTGTCAGCTTTTCCTTCAGCAATTGAAAGCTTTCTTCACACTTGGCATCCCATACAAATGGAACACCCTTCCATGTCAACTTCGTCAATGGAATTGCAATCTGGGAAAATCCCTTAATGAATCGTCGGTAGTACCCGGCTAATCCCAGAAACTTCTAATTTCTGTGACATTGGTCGGTCGTTCCCATTTCAACACAGCTTTCACTTTGCTTGGGTCTACAGCTACACCGTCTTTATTAATTACGTGGCCAAGGAATTGGACTTCTTCCAACCAGAATTCACACTTATCCAATTTGGCATACAATTTTTTCTCCTTGGGTATTCCTAGCACCACTCTCAAATGCTCTTTATGTTCTTCGGCAGTCTTGGAATAAATGAGGATATCATCAATGAAGACTACAACAAACTTGTCCAAGTAGGGTCGGAAGATGCAGTTCATAGAGTCCATGAAAATAGCAAGAGCATTTGTCAATCTGAACGGCATCACCAAGTACTCATAATGGTCGTACCGCGTCCGGAATGCAATCTTAGGAATATCTTCAGGCTTAATCCTAATTTGGTGATATCCCGACCGAAGATCAATCTTGGAAAACACCTTGGCTTCTCCCAGTTGGTCAAGGAAATCATCAATTCGCGGTAGTGGATATTTGTTCTTCATTGTCAACTTATTCAGCTCTCGATAGTCCACACACAAGCGCAATTTTCCATCCTTCTTCTTGACGAGTAGCACTGGGGCTCCCCATGGCGAAGCTCTTGGTCTAATAAACTGCTTCTGCATTAGTTTTTCGATCTGTGGTTTTACTTCTGCCAATTCGAGCGGTGCCATTCTATACGGTGCCTTCGAAACAGGTCCAGCCCCCGGAATTAACTCAATTGAAAACTCTACTTCCCTTTCTAGTGGCAGAGATTTAATGTTATCAGGAAATACTTCCGGAAAGTCTCGGACTACGGGGAGAGAATCAACATTCACCGATTTCTTAACATCACTTACACAAACAACCAGATACCTCGGACCATAATCATATATAGATAGATTATGGAGATAAAAAGTAGGATGATGCATACAGTATATCTCCAAGCCTCGGTCTGGAATATGCACGGTCTTTCTGGCGCAATCAATCTTGACTTTATGGGCTTTAAGCCAGTCCATGCCTAAGATTACATCTAACTCTTTCATCGGCAAGTAGTACAAGTCTAAACAAAAGGTCTTGTCTTGAAAATCTAGGAATACTAGGGAACACATAGTTGTTGTACATATTTTCGCTTTAGATGGAGTAGAGACTAACACTTCATAGGGTTACTTGGACACAGGAAAATACATTCGTTTTGCACAGTCTACTGAAATGAATGAGTGAGTCACTCTTGAATTAAACAAGATATTAACAGACTTTGATTTTATTAATCTCGTACCTTGAATAAGATCCTTGGAATGGTCAACTTCCTCGGCATTCAACGTATAAACCCGACCTCTCACCTAATTCTTCTTCTTGTCATCTTTTGCTGGTTTCTGATCTTTATCTGGGCACTACTAGCTGAGGTGTCCCGGCTTCTGGCATACAAAAAAAGTCCTCTTGTTCTTGTAACATTCTCCTCTATGAAGTTTCCCACAAGTCTTGCATTTCGGAATGGTTCCCTTTCCTTGGTTATCCACTTCCTTACCCTTTCCTCCTTTTGAACTTCCTTCCTCTCTCTTACGCTTCCACAACAGTTATCTGCTAGCCGCCATCGCGGCCAAGGATTGTTCAGCAAGCTGACATGCCTGAATCAGAGTCTGATACTCCCAGATTTGCTGAGTAATCACTAAGTTTCTAACCTCTGGCCTAAGGCCATGTTCGAACCTCTTAAACTTCCATGCGTCATCAAGTTGGTTCTGAAGATTGTTCAAGAATTTAACTAAGCTTTCAAATCTGGCAACATACTCATCCACAGTCATGTCACCCTGCTTTAGTGTAAGAACTTCTATCTCCTTCTGGTCCTTCACATTTGAGGGAAAATACTTGTTCAGAAAAATGGTCTTGAATTCCTCCCAACATTTGGGTCATGTCTGTGTCTACGAAAACTCTGATAACGATCTTCCCGACCTTGTGCCTCCAACATTTGGGTCATGGCCTGTGTCATCTGTTGTATTAGTGGGAATCAGTCAGAGTAGGTGTCGCATTAGAACGTGGTCTACCAGGGTGTCTTCCTGGAATGCCTTCCTGCATACAACGCACCACACTGAGTTGATCAGGCTCAATATAATGAATCATATACAGTCAACATCTCAGGTTAAGACAGGACTTATCTCTCTGGACTTTTATCTTAATTATATATATATATATATATATATATATCAAATACCACAGTCCGGATTGGACCAAACTGCTCTGATACCAAATTGTAACACCTAGATTTTAGGGTCATTATTATTTTTGTTCAAACAGACAGAGGAAGACAAAACATTATATATATATATATATATATATACAAATATTTATATAAAGTGTTTTATTTACAACCCAGAGAGAGTACTAGTCTAGTTAAGATAGTCATGTAACAAAACTAATGACTACCTAAATATTAACAGATAACTGCTAAATCTTCTCAAGCGCTAACACTACAAGAAAAATAGTTATTTGCGAGGGCTTTTAGCCCTAGGAAAAATAAAAAAGTCCTTGCAAAGCGCTAATTTTCGTCGGCTTTCCGTCAGCCACGTGACCGACGGAAAAATGCTCTAAGTAAACACATTTGCGAGGGCCTAGCCCTCGGAAATCCTACAGTAACAAGCGCCAAAATTACCCGCCAAAGGACCAACTTTGCAAGGGCCTTTGACCCTCGCAAATTTGCGAGGGCCTTTGACCCTCGCAAATTTGCGAGGGCCTTTGACCCACGCAAATTTGCGAGGGCTTCCAAACACAAACATGATGTAATTTTGCGTGGGTTTAGCCCATGCAAATTTTTTAAATTTTTTTTAAAAAAAATACACAAAAACATATCAGAAACCAGCAGAACACCATATCACAACAATATACCATAATTTAACAACGTATCAGAACAAAACCAACCAAAAAATTTATATGAAATTTATACGAAGAAATTACTGGAAATCAAAATCTTAAGAATCAGAACCCTAATCCATAACAAAACACAAACCAGAATCAGAACTCTAAAAATCTAAAGAAAAAAAACGAAAAACAACATCTTCCAGTTCTTGAGTCTTCCTCTTCAAGATCCAGCCTTTCTCAATCTTGGGGTGGTGAAGCAGAGTGAGAGAGTGAGAGAGTGACAGCTCTGTGGGTGACGAAGATGATAGGTGATGAAGATGAGAGTACCACGGAGAAGAAGAAGAGAGCGCGGTCGAGAAGCAAAAATCGCAGTGGAGAAGAGGAGAGTGAGGACGGTTTGGAGGTGGTGGAGCAGAGAGATGTAGGTGGCGGAGGATCAAAGGTGGAGGTGGTGGAGGCTGAGAGTGAGGAAGTAGCTGAGCAAAGAATGGAGGAGGCTTGATTTGGGTGGGTAGGGTTTGTGAAAATAGGAGTGAAAGGATGGAGATAAGATATGATGAAATGATCTAGTGGATCCATTTATTTAAACGCAACTAACCAAATTTGCGTGGGTTTAGCCCTCGCAAATCTCCAATTTCAAAATTTTGTGGCACATTCTAGATCCATCACTTGGCAGCCAACTGACCAAATTTGCGTGGGCTTTTGGCCCTTGCAAATCTCCAATTTCAAAATTTTTTGGCACCATTCTGGATTCATCGCCGAGCAGCCAACTAACCAAATTTGCGTGGGTCTGGCCCTCGCAAATTTGCGTGGGGTTTTGGCCCTCACAAATCTCCAATTTCAAAATTTTTTGGCAACTTTTTGGATTCATGACCGAGCAGCCAACTAACCAAATTTGCGTGGGTCTGGCCCTTGCAAAATTGCGTGGGCTTCTGGCCCTCGCAAATCTCCAATTTTAAAATTTTGTGGCACCATTATTTTGGATTCATCTATTGGCAACAAACTGACCAAGTTTGCGTGGATCTGGCCCTCGCAAATCTCCAATTTATCATTTTTTTGCGCTATTTTGGATTCATTTTCTGACGGACAACTGACCAAATTTGCACGGGTTTGGCCTCGCAAATTTGTGTGGGCTTTTGACCCTCGCAAATATTCAATTTCATAATTTTTTTGTGCCATTTTGGATTCGGTTTCCGGCGGCCAAGCCGACGCAAATTTTACCGTCGACTAGACCGTCGTAAGTTTGTCCCCTTGTTATTTTATTACACTTCCGTCCATTTTCCGTGGGTCAAGCCCACGCAAATTGCGTCGGCCACGGGCCCTCGCAAAAATTTTGCAGCAAAAAGAGCATTTTCTAGTAGTGTGACACCCTCCGAGTCCGTATCACCTGCAATACTATAACTGTCAGTTATATATACGACATATAACTGAGTCACCGTCGGTTTTGAAAGTAAGATATATATATGTATGCATGCCATGATCATTTTCCAATTTCTTACTTTCCTATTTTAACGGGAAACCCCGTGCATAGGGAATCCACCATAGGTGCATGACAGTGAATGCACAGATGAGCTCATCGTCATCATGGTCCTAGCAAGCATCCTTCCAGGATCCTACTGCCGGCTACCAACCCTTTCTAGGGCTAGTCTAGGGACTATCTACCCTTTTCGGGATAGCCCCTTTGCACTAGACTATCTACCCCGTTTTCGGGATAGCCTAGCACTTCAGGTTATCTGCCCCTTTCGGGATAACCCTACATTTTCATCTTTCATGCTTGTCCTCTTACCCGATCTACTTCCTATGGAACTCAACCCTCTTACCCAACCACTGTTGGTGGAGAAAGCATTTTCCATATTTTCCTTTTTGTTTGATTTCACATAATATGTTCTCATGCATCAAACATCATATTCATTCCGTATCATTGAAACAAGAATTCCAGTAATCCAATATTCGAATACAAACATCTCATATTTGAATATTATCGAAAGAAGTTTTGAGAATTCAAGAGAAGGTCATGGCGAGACGAGCCGTTTCTCATTAACGATAGGTGTCAAGTGGAAGTGCAGTGATGTATGCAGCTGAGGCATCCTAACAGACCGGTAGACTTGAACCTTGTTCCTACATGACCCGATCAATTCGATCAGGCACTCGCCATCTATTTTCATTGTTCAACTCTTTGACAACATGAAAAAACCAAAAAAAAGCTCTGCCCCCCCTCTCTATCTATCCAAGGGATGGAAGGGCAGAGGCCTTTGGTGTCCCCTCCAGTCAAGAATTAGGGCCTCACAATGAATAGCCAATATGCTTGCTTTTATCTCATGCCTTTCTTCGTTCATGGTTCGATATTCTGGTGTCCTAGGCGTAGAGGAACCACACCAATCCATCCCGAACTTGGTGGTTAAACTCTACTGCGGTGACCGAAATGATATATTCAAATATCTATTTGAACAAGGCTTTCCACATTCAATCAAGAGTTAGGTCCACATTTCGTCACATTACAATCTGAAATATCTTATTCCTATATTTCTAAGATTTTCCACATAATTCACATTTTCAGTTCCATTTCTAATCATGCATTATAAACTAGCATGTTTAATCCACACAAACATTGTTCACATAGAGTAGACAATTTTCAAACATACAGAGATTCTAAAGCAATCAATCTCAAACACATTATTCTAAGTCCCTAACACATGTTCCGAATACATGTTCCTTGGTTTGGGGATTTTAGGGTTACCTTGAATCTTCAAGAATCCTTTATACTTCAACTCCAATCCAATCTTCAACTCCATTTCTCAGCACTCCTTATCTCCAAGTCTGAATCTCAACTCTTGGAACCTTAATCAAGAAGTTTTTGAGAAGGGAACCTTAGGATGCAGGAGTTGTAGAGTGTGATTGATTAGTGGCAGAAGTTTAGCGAAGGATTGAGAGAATGTAGCGTGAGGAAGAGGGAAAACAGTGAGTTTTGGAGGCAAAGAACCCCTATATATAGATTTTGGGGTCCATATTCGAATATATATTCAAATATAAGGCTTATGTATTCAATTCCACACTTCCATATTCGAATATGAAAAGTCGATATTCGAATATTACTATTCATATTATATAAGGCTTATGTATTCAATTCCACACTTCCATATTCGAATATGAAAAGTCGATATTCGAATATTACTATTCATATTCGAATTTGCACAGTCCATATTCGAATATGGCTGTTTATATATGAATATACATGTCCTCTTTGTCCCTCTTTTGACCTCTCTACTTGCAACTAATCCTCCATTTTCTTTTCTTTGTAAATTGTAATCAAATCCCTTAAGTCCTAAGTCTTCTTTATGGATTTTCGGGATGTTACAATGTGAGCTACAAATATTTTAAAATCAGTGGTTATATATAATTTACTCCCAATTATTAACATCATCTATATTATGTCTCTCTCTTATAAAAGAAAGATATAAAAATAATTTGTTAATGTTTTAAATTTTTAATAGATTAATTTGTTAGTATTTGAAGTTTTTTAAACTAATTTAATAAAATATTCACTTTATGAGGGAATAATTTGACGTGACAAACCAAATTCAACTCTTGAATTTTAATAATCTTTCTCCATTATTTAAGAACACAAAGTAAAAAGAAACTGTGTTCAATGAACTCAATGTAATTATTTGTAACTCAGTTTTTTTTTATTCATACTTTATGACTAATACTTACAATTGTTTAATTAATAGAAATTTTATGAATTAGATCTTATAAGTATAATGTGTAAAAAAAATAACTCAAACATTTACTTAAGTATAATGTGCACGGACATGTTCACTAGTTAACATTATGTTTAACTTGTGTGATATTTATTTAACTTATTTTATGTATTAGTTTTATTGGTTAATTGTTATAATTACTTATTTTAAAAATTCATTGATTGTAGTATTTATGTTTTTCTAGTTATTATATATGCAGGTTTTATGATAAAATAATTTCAATATAAGCATAAAAAAAAGAAATAAATAAAATACTTTTGCCACTGCAAAATCCATGGCAAAATCACTATAAACCGTGGCAAAGCTAAAAAAAAGAAAGAGACTGAATAGCACATTTGCCACGGATATAGCGGTGGCAAAAATTTACCGCGCAGATTTTTGCCACGGCTCGACTTTCGTGGCAAATGTGAATTTTGTCACGGATATGGAGATTTTGCCACGGATATGGAAATTTTGCCACGGATATATCAGTGGCAAAATAGTGACATTCTTGTAGTATGCCTCTTATACTTTAATACCAACTTAATTTGGGATTTTAAAACTTGGGTTACCTTGATCTTGACTTCCAAGCAAAATTTCTCTTCTTCAAGGGATCACAAGCCCTAACTCTCAAGTGGGATCCTTCCTCTTGTGGCTTCTAAGAATACAACCACCAAGTGATTAGAGTTCCTCCTAAACCCAAATCAAGAGTTTCATGTGAGAATTGTAATGGTTTTAGAACTCCTCATCAAGATTTCCAATTTTAACAAATTAAAGGAAAGGAAAATGGAAGCTTGCATGTGCTTACCTAGGTGCTCTTGGAGTATCCTAGAACTTGAAGATGGCTTTTCACATCTTGGGATGGAGAATTTTGGAGAGGATTTGGCTTGATTCTTGGATTTGAGACTTGCGTTCTTGGAGGAGAAGAGAAGAACTAGAGAGAGTGGGGAAGAGTGAGAAAGTTGCATGAAGAAGAAAGAGAAGGGAAAGGAAATTTTGTCATATATCCCATTTCTAGAATTTTGCTATTAAGTCCTTCCCTATTTTTCTTGAATTTTTGAAATTGGTCCCTCCTTCCATATTCTTAGAATTTGTAACTTTCACTCCTAAAGTTCCAATTCTTTCAAAAGAATCCTTAAAGGGTCAATCAGCAAATTTTAAAACATATTTCTTAATTTTAGAAAATTTAGGGATGTTACATTTAGCTTTATGTAACACCCTTATTATAATAAAAATTATGAAGACTTATCTTAATAGTTCTTTTAAAGTATATGAGAAATACAAGTAAGAAAACTTGGTCTATGAGTTACACCTTAAAAGAATTTAAATAAATACATTGAAAGTATATAAATTATAAAAAAAAAACACTCCTAAATTTCTAAAGGACCCGATCCAGACTTGACTCAACTTCTTACCTTTAGATTCCTTGCAGAAACCCAAAGGCAGTCTAGATCATTCTCATAATGTGCGGTTTTACAGTGCACATTAACTTTGTATCAACCTTTCCTTGCTATATAGTCATAATTCTAGTTTTTTTTAACTCTTCTTTAAACTTTGGTTGCCAAGCCATAGTCTAATATTAGCTTGAACTTGAAGCTGAGTAAAAGAGTGTCTCCTTTTACTCTAAAGTGGGTGCCATGAAGTCCAGTAGTATATCATTAAGTGTTTGAGAAACATAGTCTCTTGCGCGAAGGAAACATAGTCTCTTTCCTTACGGCATATTTTTAACTGTTATCTTTTTTTTGTTGCTATTTTAACTATTATCTTTTATGTTAAACATTTCTCGGCATGCCGGAGAACACCATTAAAATAGGAAAGTTAGCTAAATCTAACGGTTGAAGACATTATAACCACCCGTAAGTTTTCTATTTAATGGGATTTTTATTCTCACCTGGTACGATACTACAACAACTCGCTTTCAATAGCCATCTGTTGGCATGAGCAAGAATGGTTTCCCCACTTCTTTTCTCTGGTATGTTTTTCTCTCTTTCACTTTTGTCCTAGGTCTCTCTCTAAGCGTGAGTCCCACCCGTGGCTCTCACTCTTTGCTTTCTCCTCATCATGACGACACAATGCAAAATGAAGAGAAAGAAAATCTAACTTGACTATTTATAGACTTTTTCTATTGTACTATCCTATTTTATAACTCACAACTCTAATATGCTTATCATTTTGTTGTTATTATCTCTTGTTATTATAATAATAATAATAATAATAATAATAATTATTATTATTATTATTATTATTATTATTGTATCTCCACACATTTTTTATTACTAAATTAATAAATAAAACTAATTATTTATAATTTAATCAAATACTTATCTATGAAACTTAATAAAAAATTCATTTATTATTATTATTTTAATTAATGTTAAACAACCTATTTCAAATAACTATTATTGAGATCATCTCATATCTCTCCGCCCCTCATTCCTATCTTAAACTTAAATTCAAATCTTATTTATCTCAACATCGTTTCAACAATCTCAATCGATCCATTCATGTCCTAAACTCAGATTTCTATTTTATATTTAAATATGATAATGATGTGAGCATGGATAGGAGGCCTCAAAGACTCCAAGCTTTTGAAGAATTTCTTTAGTGTTTAATGATCTTTCATTTGTAATTTGGTTTCCAAGACTTGTAGCTTGTTGTGAAGACTTGTATTTCAGTTTTAGGACATATTTTTAGGGTTAACATGGCAGCTTTTAGCATGCCCACGCTCCTAGAAGGTGTGCTCACGCACAAATGACCGAGAGCTATAGCTCCTTTTGCGTGCTCACGCACCCAAGAAGGGTGCCCACGTTCCCAAAAGGGGCAACTTTGTGTGATCACGCCCACTTCTTGCGTGCTCACGCGCCAAGGACAGACATGGCTCCTTTTCTGCGCGTGCTCACGCCCTTCAGGCGGGTGCTCACACATCTACTGCTGACAAGGACGTTCTCTTGAGCATTTGACTGATTTGTAGCACTTATAAATGCCTCAAGGCTTGTTAGATTATTAACTTTGATGAAATAAATTGAGTTTTTCAGAGAATTAGTTCTCTTGTGGTTCTTAGCCTTGGGGCTATGGGACTTGATGATTCTTATCATTGGTTTCACCACCAATGTGACGAATAACTCAAGGTCTTATCTCTAATCCATGATTAGAGTGGCGATCTTCCATTCCTAGCATTGATCTTAGGATCTTTGTCGTGAATCCTCATCATCTTATCTTCAATTCCTTGAATTGGAGTAGCAATCCATCTTCTTAGTCTTCTGCTTGCTTCTTCTACTCTTGATCTTGGTTCTAAAGCCTCAATTGAAGCTAGATCCTAATCCTATGAGGATTTAGCGTGTAGGATTAATTATGGCTTATTTTACGTACTTTAGATTGTAGTCTTTTGGATTAATTTCTGTTAATAGATTGTAGTATTTTAGCTATTTTAGATGGTAGGAAATGGCAGACATTAGGTCTATTAGTATTTTTTTAAAATATCTAATTAATGTATTATTAGATTGAATGTTTATGTCATAATTTAAATTAGGTGTTAAAATTAATTAGGTCTATTAGTATTTTTTAAAAATTTCTAATTAAGAAGTGTTAGACATTAGGTCAATTAGTATTTTTTTTAAAATACGTAAACCATTTTCGGGGGCTTTTTCGTCAGTTCCGTGGTGGTTTGTGTTGCGTAATTAGCAATGCTTGACCCCCGCTAATTAGCGAGAACCATTTGGCCGTTGCTAAATTTTAGCAACGGGAAAAATTGTGATGGCCCAATAGCCGTCACTTGGCCGCTGCTAATTGTGGTTTAGCGAGGGCTTTTTCCTCGTTAGCAAAGGTTTTGGCCCATGCTAAAAACTTTTTTTCTGGTAGTGTTACACTTGCACTTTGTTTTCCCAACATACCCTTTAACTTTTAGCTCTAAAATTGGTTGAAAGTTGTGAGATTATGGCGGTCAGATCATAGTAGTGTAGCTAGTTTATTAATTAGAACTGTTTAACAAAATAATTAGCTCCAAGACAAGCCTCTTCACTCAAACAATAGCCTCTCATTTTTTCTTCACTCTTTTACTCTTTTTCTACCGAATTTTTAGAAAAGAAAATTAAAGTGACAATATTATAATTATTAATTAAAATAATAAATAAAAATGCAAAATTAATTGGTCATTAATTTTCAAAGAATAACAATCAAATTAAAAACCAATTTTATTTTGTTTTTGTTTAACTTCGGGTCAAATTATATCGCATATAAAGTAGTTTGTTTGGCACACATATATCACATTCCACTCTGTTTCATTTCTTTTATTTTAATATTTTTTTAAAAAGAAAATATTTTGTTATATTCATTTTAAAATTTCAATTTCCTACTTATTTATTTTAATTCATTAAGCATAATTTTCTCATGATTTAAAATAACTTTTTAAACTTTTGAAATTTCATTTAAAAATTGAAATGCTTATACAATACTCGAAATAATCTACAATTGGATTTATTGAACATATCTTTTTCTTGTATTAGACTTCATGTATGTTTGAGAAAGAAACTTGAAAGGTTTAAGGTTTTAGCTTAATGTGAAGTTTGCTCAAATGTGTGAGATTATGACTGTGAGATCACAGTAGTGTAGTTGGAGCGTGTTTGAATTCAATGTGAAAATTAGATTATTTCAATCATCGGTAATGGGTTTAATTGATTATTGTTATAATCAATTATAAAAAAATTTATTTTTGTTTGGATATGTTGTAGAGTGATTTTGACGAAAATATTTTATAATTAGATGCTATAAAAATTGTTTTTTATAGTAAATATTTGAAGGGCAGAAGAAGAAAGTAGATTAAAGCTAAAAACGCTTACCAATAAACTCCAAGTTCTTATTATTTTAAAAAAATTGTTTGTATTTATAACAAAAAATCAAAAACTTTATACACACTTTTAGCTTTTTAACAGCTTTTTATCAAAAAGCTTTGGGGAAAAAAACATTCCAAAACACACTTTTAGTTCATTAATTAGAACTTGTTTGAAAAAGAAGATGTGTGATTAACTGAACTATATTAAATGATTAAAAAGAATAAATAATATTATTTTAAAAAATGAGGATAAAGGGGTGAATAATTTGTTACTTATAAAAAATAAATAAGAATAATTTAAGAAATATTTTTGAAAGTTTAAAGTTATCTCATATAATTTTCTAAAAGTTAGTTATAAAAGCTATTATCTCATAGCCAAAACCTTTAAATTTTGTGATTACCAAACAACTCTACAAATTTTTAAACTCCGAAAAAAACTAAAAGATTGTATTCCAAAACATATCATTCAGCCTAATAATAGAAATATATATATATATATATAGTTAATATAAAATTATACACTTTTGTTTTGGGATAAGTAACTTAATATATATATATATAAACTTACCATATATAATTTTAGTATATATATATATATATATATATATTTTGTTATTACTTACCATATATTTTTTAATTTGTACTATATGTGTTCTTTAACTTACCATACCTATACACCTTTGGAAAAAAAAATGAATAAATTATCATACATGTACATTGCCCCCAATATATATATACGCATAAGAATGATGTTGTGGCATGCACATCCTTTCATTTGCTCATCACATCACAATATTAACGGTTCTTCTGTAACATCCCAACTAGTTAATAGTTTATACTTAAATTAAGAATTAGTAATTGGAAATTAGATTGAGAATTGAACCCAAAAGGAAGGAAAGAACCTACTTGCAAATTTTTAATACTTGCAAAGTAGTCTCTCCCATACAAATGAGAATAGGTTACACAAGAGAGAGTTACATCTTCTTTTCTCCTTCTCAATTTCACCGCCCTTACTTCTCTTTCTAGAAGCTCAATTTCTCCTTCTTCTCTCTAAAACCATCATTTTCATCTTCACTTTCAAGCCTAGCATCTGGGTTTTAATGCATTATTAAGTGCATTCCTTCCAATTTGGAGCATTGAGTAAGATTTTTCTCACCTCCTCTTCCTCCTAGTGGTTCCTATGGCACTCACTCATGTGGAACCTGTGT
Source organism: Cyamopsis tetragonoloba (assembly GCA_037177725.1). NCBI lineage: Eukaryota > Viridiplantae > Streptophyta > Magnoliopsida > Fabales > Fabaceae > Cyamopsis > Cyamopsis tetragonoloba. The sequence continues at coordinate 31,042,285 of CM074125.1, read as the reverse complement.
TGATTGAAAATGGTGTTAGGGTTCCAAGAGGATAAGGTTCAAGACAAGCGAAAAGGCAAAGAAGAAGTGGATTTGAGGCAAAAACCCTAGAGCTTGGACACTCAAGGATTAAAGTCAAAGGAGTCCATCAAAGGTAACCCTAATTCTTTCGAAATCCCTAATTTTGTGATTTGTTAATGAAAGGAAGTGTAGATGCTGAATCAAAACCCTTATTTATGATATTGGGTATTGAAATGATGATTTTCTTTGCTTTTGTGTGTTTGATTCATGATTGTGATTGCTTGTTGTTAAGTATTTTAGAGAACTAAAATACTAACTCGTTTCAGTATAGTGGAAAAACAGATTATTGTCCTCAGGGAGCAACTACAGAACAATTTAGTGCCAATATAACACTTGGGCGAAGTTTTCGAAAGGTTTTGAATTGAATTGAATTATAAAACGAATGCTCGTAATGTAAAGGAGTTTAAAACAATTTTAATAAATACTTGGATTTGAACTAGTTGTGCACTGATCTCTTCTTCTTTGTTAATTTCTTTATTATTCGAAAGACTGTAAGGTAAAATTTTCACTTACAAAAGATTTCTCATTCGGTAACATTCTGTGATAATGAAAATACATATTCCAATCTCTCAAAAATATGCGAATTCAATCACGCAATAAGCAAAACCTCTAAATAAACAGTTCATAAATCAATACCTATCTCTAGGTTATTGCTTTATGAAAATCCTTTATCAGAACCTCATTTTAAATCAAATTCTCATTCAATTGAAAAGGTTAGAATAAACAGAAGAAAGATTTTCAAGCTTTAAACTCAACAATTAAAATAGATAAAGAGAAACAATTCAATTAATATAGAAAGGAACAATAGAGTTTGAGTGATTACAGTGCTAGCCACATCCAAATCCAAGAATATGAATCTAAGCTACCATCTTGAATTGAGAAACAATTGAATTCATAGATGAAAGTTACCGAAGATCTCTCTTTGCACTATTTATATCTCTAGAATTCTCAATTTCTCCTCCCACACTGCTTTAGCTCCTAGTGAATGAGGCTTTTTATAGAGATCCCAAGTGGTTTATCTTTGCTCAAAATAAGATAAAATAATATCAGATAAGGTTGTTTCAGATCTTTTTTCCTTTTCTTCACCCTTATCTTCTGTGCTTTTATCTATTTACCTGCAATCCAATAATTTAGGGATCAAATCTTATCTATATTAGTGCAAGATAAGGATGAAACTCAAATAATAAACCAACTCTCTCTCAAATTAAGATAAGTATTGAATTTACTAAATTTAGGGGAATTTATTTAAAAGATAAACATAATATCATTTAAAATATATTCAAATTAACCACAAAATAGTTTAATAATTATCCATCATCACTTGTGCCCTTTTGTTGTGAACTTGATGCATAGCAATTGTAGCTTGCATGTGTGATTGGTTGCTAGTTAGCTTATGGTTATTTTGTTTTGGAGTCAATTTGGACCGAACTCCACGAAATGACAGCCCGGCACCTATAACCAGCCCCCAGGCGCTAGGGCTCTGTTGTCTTGCAGAATTGTCGTACATTTACATTGCCCTCACTATATTTTTGCTCATCACATCACAACAATCACGATTCTTCTCTTCGTTGGCTCACTTCGCTAATATCTTTCGACTGGTATGCTCTATCTATGTCTTCTAAGTAAATTTGTATATCTTTTGATCATTGTTTTTTGTTGTATCTTCTTTCTTGATATTGGTTAATTTAGCTGATAAAGTCATCATCTATAACTCTAAATTCTCATATCACTTTTCAGTTTCACGTTGATTTTGTTTTTTTTTTTTTTTTGCATTTTTGGATGTTGCTTACTCAATCACAATGGTAGATCTTAGAGCACTATAGCAATTATTTTTTGTGGAGACTAATTCATCATGTCTGATACATATAGAATTTAATGTTTCTAGCTGTCATCATATGATGTTCGTAGATGCAATGTTTTTGTCGCATTTTTTTGGTGTGTTTGGATTTTGTGTCAGCGAATATTGTGCTAATATGGGTGTTGTAGCAAGCTATTGCTTTGTGGGACTATGATCATGTTTTTGTTGTGTGTAAAATTCTTGTTCTTTGCATATTTCAACCTTCATTGGGTTGATTTTTTAATGTTTCTTTACGTTATGTTTGGTTCTTTCACTACCTATTTGGTTTGCCACTCTGATGATGAATCATTGTGTGTATTGCTTGATACTTGTCATTTTTTAGTACCTCTATTGTTGCCGATAAAAAATGGTAGATCTTGTCTTTGTCACACATTTTTTCAAGTGCACACATTTTAAAAAGAAAAGTTATGTGGAATATCTATAATTTTGGTGAGTTTCGATAATTCTATTAATCTTTTACATGGAAAAAGATAGGCAAAATTGCATTTTTGATCCCTTAACTCTTTGTGCCGATTCACTTAGGTCCCTTAACTTTTTTTTATTCAATTTGGTCCTACAACTTATATTTTTGGCTTAATTTGGTCCATGCCATTAGTTCCGTTAATAAACTTAACAGACTTCTGTCATCTTTTAAATTAACGATTGAGATTGTTTAAGATCAACGGCTCAGAATTAATCTGGGGATAATTTTTTCTAAAAAAAAGAAAGAAGAACACGGCTCCTTCTTCATTGTTTTGGTCTTCCTATTCTTCTTCCGTCTTCTTCCTCTTCTTCTTCCTATTTAGACAGTTGTTGATGTTGCAGACTGAGGAATAACAGGTTCAACCATTAGCAAGAATGATCATCTATTGTTTAAAAAATAGTGTCTAAATATATCTATGTTAATATAGACTAATTTCCCTACTACCCTATCATCAGTTTGCTCATAATATAAGAAAATTAAAATTCCTTTAGGAATGATGTCATATCATCAAGGAAGCTAAGGAGTGCCTCTTCTTTCATTTTTCTTAATACTACTCCATTCATTTACTCATAATATGAAAAAAAAATGTATAAGCAGGGGTGGAGGGTAGTATATCAATGGAGGGGTCTTGCCCCCCCCCCCCTCCCCCTCCCAAAAAAAATTTCATTTGTATTAATATTTTTTATTTAATGTATAGTTTAGCCCCCAAAATTTTCTTAGTCAACAACAATAAAAAGTCTTATTTCACTAGTTAAGCTTGACCACATGGATCACACGACTTTATTGTACTCAATCAAAAACTAATTTTTTTATAATTATTTTTAAAAAATACAAATATTTCACTTACTAGGATAGCAGAGCATTTTTATTTTTGTGATTTCTTTTTAAAAAGATTTAATTTGCATTTATAGTTAATACATCATATTTTTTTATATACCTCATCATCAAAATAATTTGAGATATAAATTATTTCTAAACTAAGAGAGAAGTTAGTAGAAATTAAAAAATATTTAATTAATAAATTAATTATCTTATTCTATATCATTCAATCCTATAAATGAAACTGCAAAGAATGTTTCTTTTGTAACAAACAAATATAATTAAGTAATTTATATTAAAAGAAATTCATTCATAGATAGATGTTTTAGCCCAAAGTCATGCATTGATGCGTTTGACTTTAAAGTACGACTGAGTTTTTTTTTGTCTACAAGGAAATTAACGACATCAAGGATTGAACCATGTACCTCACAGTCACACACACATGTCCTTGCCAGTTGTGCTGGCCTTACAGGACATAATACTACTGAGTTTGAGCTGAGTTTGACTTTCCTGAACAATTGTTTGGATGGAAAGAAATTAAGAGTGAAACTAACATGAGAGAAGAAGTGAGAGGAAGAAAAATTAGAAGAAAATATTTCAATTTTTTGTTTCTAGAAGTTAATTTTTCATTCTATTCTTTCTCTAATTTTTTTTCAACAACAAAAAAATTATATAGTTATGTGTTTTTATTTTCTCTTATTTTATTTTCTCTTATCCAAATAATAGCTAGACAATCACGATAAATTTTTTTTTGGTTGCTTTAGTTTATATTTTATATTGATAATAATCATTTTAAATTATAATAACTTGTTAAGTTTGATATTTTTTTATTTAGACACTTGAACTTGGCCCCCATAAAAAATGGGCTAGCTCCACTCCTAAGTATAAAGATGAACACTTCTCTACTCATTTCTTTATTACCACGTCTATTTTCTCACAAAATGTAATAGAATAGAGTTGAACTTCCTAATTTTCCTATTACTATCCCGTCAGGAGATATTTTAGCAGAATTGAAAGAAATGAAAATGTAAGTATCTTCTAGATTTAGGAGTGAAAATCCACATGCATGTGTTTAGGGTACCAGCATGAGTTCTATTTATGTAACTACCTTTATTCACTTTGAGTACTATTAGTACTCTAATAGCCTTACTAGTGTAAATATTTTTTTGCCGAAAAAGAAAAACTATCCCATCAGTTTGCGCATAATATATGAAAAATTCTTTTTTAGAAATGATGTCACCTCATTATGAGAGGAATACCTCTCCATTACTCCATCAATTTCTTCATTGTTCATTGTTCATAATATGTAAAAATATGTATATTATATTGATAATGTCAATCACTATGGAGAGGAATATATATTTATCTTCTAGTTTCTCTGTCACTATATTTATTTTGCTCACAGTATATATAAAAATAAATTATAAATAAATAAATGGTATTTAATGATGACATATCCCCCAGTCAAAGCTCACCTATCAGGTCCTTTAATTTCCATAATACTTGCTCAAAATATAAAGAGAGAGAAAAAATAGTCCCTTTTAAAAAATTCAAAGATTATTAGTGTATATACTTTAATTTTAAAGTACAGAGTAATATAAGAAGAAAAAAATAGAAAAAAAAATAGAAATTGCGATAAAATGAAAAATAAGTAAGCGATAGGATTTTGATGTGATTGATAAAAAGAACATAAAAAAAAAGTAGAAAACATATAATAAATAATAACAGTACAAGAATTATTATTCTAAAATATTTTCACAAACATAGACCTAGAGAGGTAATTATTGTACATGCTCCCCGTCTTGGCAAGTACACCTAGGCTAAGATGGTTTTTGGAAGGGAACAATCTTAGAACAAGAGAAGCTAGCTTATTATTTTGGAGTTGTATGCGAAAGCACCCTTGGTGCTATTATATGTAATTCATTGGACAACTTTGATTAATATATTTACTTTACTTGGTGATAAAAAAATTATGTTTCACCTAAAAAAATAAAATTATAAGTTGTGCGTGTAAATTATAAGAGAGTTTGAATCGATATAGTCATTTCGATCGGGGAGGAACTGCAAAGGCCGAAGAGAAGTACTACATAATTATAGTGATTTCATAGACAAAGGTTCCTTTTGATTAGTTCTAATTTTGTTATTCTAATTTATTTATTGTTTGTCAAATTCACTATATTAGTTACACATGAGGCTCTATAGAATTTAAACAAATACAACACAAATCAAGCTATCTATATCTACATTAACCTAATTCAGAGAAGCAATTGCAAGTAAAGCCGGTAAAATGGGCTGGCCCGTTAGGGTCTACCCGAATAGACCGACAAAATGGGAGGGTTTGGGTATTGAAAATACAAGCCCGAATAAAGCCGGTCATTTTTAGCCCGGACCGCAAAAGCACGTAAAAAAATGAACTCGGGCTCCAAAAACCGATTGGGTTCGAACTACCACCCATTTTGTTTTTTTGCTTTTTATTAAATTGTATTAGTATATGCACTATACAAAACTCAAAAAAAAAAGATAATAGATGTCTAGTCCAAATTTGATAGTCCACTATCATTATGATGATGAAAAAACTTAGATCATTAAAAACAATTAAGCTCTATTAGAATTAGAAACTTAAACATCAGACAATTTCTCCATGTCTAATTCTCAAAGCAATATTGGTCTATTAAATATTAGTGAATATTGAATATGGCAGAGAGTGAAGAAAAAATCTTTTTTTATATATAAAAAAAAGAAATAGAACTTTTTTTTTTGTAAAGAATGGGTTGGCAATTTTTTTTAATGACAACAAATATGGGCTACCCGAAAAAGCTCGATACCCGCATAGGGCTGGCTCGGACTTTTAAAAGTAGAGACCGAATAGAGTTGGGCGATTTAAGCCCGGACCGCAAAAGTCCGCCAACCGAATGGGCGGGCCCGAATAAGCGCCAGTGTTATAACTTTCAAAGACATGTTTAGATTGATTTTTTTTTTTGAAAAGTAAACATAAACTTTTTATTTATGAAACACAGCTATACAAGTATTCCACATATTACATAAGAAAGACCTAAAATCCAACAGCAGTAAACACCAAGCTACTCAGAGAAATAACAATAAAAACGTCCCTTCCTTTTTAACTCCGAATTTTCACTCTATCTTCCTTAACCCCACTGTAATATACAAGCTAATGGGTCTAAGCACCAAGAAGAGTAACTAAGTCCAGCAGCACTATTTCCTACAAAGCATTTAAACCATTGTAGAGACCTTCTTTTTATCTCCTGCACCACATAATGGCTCTCTTCTGAATAATAACTTATTTCTTGTTAACCAAATTTGCCAAACTGTAGCTAACCAAATTATGCTGCCCTTGTTTGCTCTGTTTTTCTTTTTCGGTAGACAAAACTTGAATGCCAACAGCTTCACATGGCATAACTTTGATAAAACGGATTGAACTCCCGGCCACGACATTATTTTCATCCAGATACAATAAGAAAACTTACAAGCAATGTTTAGATTGATTTGTTTTTATGTCATTCTTTTTTTTTTACCTTAAGATCAATCAAAGAAACTTGTGAATCATTATTTGAGAAGGATTAAATCTTATTTGTAAGACTGATTTTCTGTACATATAAAACAATCATTTGTAAGTTTTTTTGATCAGCAAAATAAACTTAATATCTTAAATTAAAAAGCACAAGAGGTGCTAGATAGTACAACAAACAATAGAACAGCAACTGAACAACGAAACAAAGATAAATACAACGCAAAGTAGAACAAATGGATCAGAACATCCAATGTCATCCTAAAATTTAGCATAAAAAGCCTAAACAGCATTAACAGAGATTACAGCTTTGCCAACAGATACAGATCAGCAACCATCGCACCCAGGCCCTAAGAACAAATAGCACACAATCATTTGTAAGTTGATTAGTCGTATTTGCATGAATTTATATACCATAATATTTCAATACTATTTTGTGTTAATTAGCAATGTGCGTGTTATTATTGTAATATTTTGTATTTACAACACTCATTTACAAGAGTCGGAAAGAAAGTGATCCCCTTCGATAAAATTGAGATTTGGAATTAAAGTTAAAGTTGATGCTTACTAATAATTCAAGTAAAAATATAAAAAAAAACTTTACTCTTTTTATATGGTTTTGTTTAAGATGATACTTCGAACCTATTGATCCTCTCATATGAAATGTTTGGTTAAAAAAAATTGTGAACAATTTGATTTTTTTCAATAAATCTGATACTGGGAGTCGTTCAAATGCTATGCAAATAGAGGAGCTGCAGGCCTATCATATTCAAGCCGGTGCTTTTGTCCTCTTAACTGCATATTTTTAGGATAAGTTTAGATACTTTTTGAAGGCGAAACATTTGAAGTTTATAGCAAGCTGCTGTCAATTATCAACTGAATCGAAGTTTATTGTTTTCATACAAGTGCTGATCTGTTTTGTGTTATATGAATATGTTAAATTTGTAAGATGAGTTTGTCTTGGTTATATTATTTGGTGGGGAATTGGGTATGTGGTAGTGATGAAACATGTATCAGGTCACTACTAAGTGATTTAGGAGTTCTCTTTTTCTTTGTATATGGGTTGAGCACCCCTTGTGCTATTAGAGTACTTAATATACTTTTTATTCACCTTTCAAAAAAAAATGCATCCATCAACAACTGAGAAAGAAAACAAATGAAAACTGCAGATTCAATCCACTCCACTGTATTAAGTAAAAACACCGGAACTTCTCCAATGCGCAGAAGAAACAACAATATAAAACATTCATGTTGCTAGGACTGCATCTATTTAGAACACATGCATACCAAATCGAAGACCTGAAAAAAAAGACTTGATAAGCCAGATTTCATGTTGTTTTCAACATGTGTGCACCCAAGACCCAACTAACTTCACAACTCTATAGTACAAACAGCAGGACCAGGACACTAATTTCACTTCCTTCCCTTCCTGATTGCCTTTGTCTTCTTCACCGGCAACTTCACAGCCTTCTTCGGGGGGTGCAGGGGCCTCCTTCTTCTTCCCTGTCGATGTTCTGGAATCCTTGGAAGGCGTTGCCAAGGACAGTAGTTTATTAATAGACCTCATCCTAGGAGCTCGCTTCAGCTCCGGAACCGCCTTAGCCTTGGGCTTGGTGGCGGGCTTTGGCTCGGCAGGTGCTTCAGCCGCATCCGATTGAGCTGCTTTGGGAGCCGATTTAGCTGCCTTGTGAGCCAATTTAGCTTTGGGGGCTGCCTTTGGCTTGGGAGCTGCATTAGACTTGGGCTCGGGCTTAGGAGCTGCCTTGGGCTTCGCTACTGGTACCTTGAAGGAAGCCTTGACCTTGACGAGCTTCCCAGCAGCAACGAGCCTCTTCAAATGGTACAGCAAGAACTTTCTGAAGTTCCATGGAAGCTGCTCATCATGCTTCTCCTCAGGGAACCTCTGGCAATTACATATTGGCTCGAACCAGTCCTCTTCTTCAACGAGACAATCGCGTCCTTCATCATCTGCAAAATTCAAATTAAATTTCAGATTCAGTAACGAGAAAAGCCATCAGGAAATAGGATTAGGTTTTATGAGAAATCCATATGTACCTCTTCATAGGGAGGAAGGGAGGAAGCCTTCCGTGATCTCGGAGCAGCTTCCATGTACCTCTTCAGAAGCGCAATCAATACGCTTGGTTCGCGGAAGATCATGGCTTTCGATTCGCGGATGGTCGTGTATGCTCTCGACCGATCCATAATCCAAATTAAATTGAATTGAATTGATATTGAACTGAGATTTGATTTTAGGGTGTGAAGGTGAAGGAGACTACGTCGTGGTTTAAATAGTCATGTCCCTAAAACTACAACCAAATGCTCAATTCTCATTGGTCCGCACACCTTCTACACTGATTGCTCCCTTGTCCATCATTCAATTTCAGCCCTTGGATCTAATCCTATCCACGGTTGGCAATCTCCCTTCGTGAGGCTGAGATGGAAATATTTTTAAACATTGTACAGGGGCTTAGTGGATTCTTTCATGTGTGTTTCTAAGCTCAATTTATTCCCCCATAACTTTTGATCAACAAAGTCATTTTCAGTGAAATTTTTTTCCTCTTCTAGATTAATATGTCTTTCAGATGAGTGTATGAGCGACATCAATGGCTAAGGGGTTAAGGAGAATTTCGGTTTTGAAGCCACAATGGTAGTGACTAGGGTTTCTAGTACAAGTAACAATTTATTAGACAAATCTCTATAGAGTGGGTAATAATCTAAAAGTCTTTCGGACATCATTTTACTTATTTAATTAAATTAAATTCTTGATTGAATTGTACAATATGCAACATGTTAATTATATTGCTTATCCATTTGAAACAAAAAGTCACATGTGTTATTTGTGCTCAATTACGTTTCATGTGTAACCCAAATTAGAATGTCTCAAAATTAATCTATCTTTGGATTTTGATTTAAAATGTTTGAATGGAATTTGGGTTCTAAAAACGGAAAGTTGAACTAACCATAGATTTATGCAATTGTAATTAATGGTTTTTAAAAACCGTGGGTGAACGGGTTATAATTAACGCGCGTGCCCAATATTTAAAAACCGTTAGTTAATTTTGCGGAAAACTTATTAAGTCGCTCAGTTTTCAAAACCAGAGCGTGCTCGGTTTTTAAAAACCGGGTGAAGGTTAATTTTGAAAAAAATATTATGGTGTGGGGCCTAAGAGATTGAAGAGGTGCGAATAGTAACTGCCAGATGGGATTGATGTGATAAAATGTTGCTATTCAAAATAGCAAACTCAGTTTGCGTGTTCCATTTGCCTTGGGAACTCAGCTTATTAGACTAGCAAAGTCAATTTGTGACTTTTGTGCTTTCAGGAAGTCTTAAACTGGTTTTGAATCTTTACTTTTTAACCTTTCTGAAAATCTCAAATTCAATTTGAGACCTCAGTTTGAAATTTCAGTTTTTAAAAACCTCAAACTCAGTTTGAGACCTTGATTTGAAATTCGTGCCAATATCATCACGCCATGAAGAGGTGTAGCACTCCCTCTATTTTTTTAACTACTTCATCTATTTACTTACAATACTACCTCCAGTTCTTTTTATAAGAGACAAAAAAAGAATTTTTCAATGTGCCCTTTAAAAAGAAATTTCTCCATGATTCATTAGGTATTGGCATAGCAGCAATAGTTTCTCTTGCATTGCAGTCATTTATTACTAGCCTTGAGTGAGTGCCTGAGTGAGGCAGTAATTAATTTTTTTTTTTGATCAGCAAAAGCAGAATATATTAACTAATTAAAGAAGGAAGCGGTGAATAGAGTAGACTGCTTCCCCATCAGGTGTGGCCACCTCATCATTAAATCACTCACATCAATTAGTCAAAACAATTCCAACACTCTCCTCCTTCTGACTCACTCTCTCAATCCCCATCATGACACAGATTTGGATTTTCCAAACACTAAAAATAATTCAGTGTGGTGTGTACTTTCAACACATATTTGAACACTTGTTAATACTCTCTCTCCGGCCCATTTTATTGTGAGCAATATATAGGTTCTTTAAGTAGTTCACAATCACATAAGTTTCAGAATTTGTAAAAATAATTTATCTATATTTCTGAGTTAGTATCTATATTTCTGAATTAGTACTGAGGTTCTAGTTAAATTCATAAAAATTATTAAAAGTTATTTTCTTAGGGATTTTAAGTTTACAAGAGTTATTCATTTAAGGTTATGAGATTATCAAAATCTAGGGATTTAAGAGAATAATCGTTTGACAATATTAGAGACCTAAATAAATTTTGCCGCAATTTAGGGATCTATACAAACCATTCTTGCAAACTCATGGACGAACTTCCGTCAAATTCAAAGACTTATATGAATATAATAAATGTAGACTATTTATATAGTAGAGACTTATAAAAACAACTCAATTTTTTAAGGGCTTATAAATAAAAACAAACAGAGTATAAACAATACGATATATTGTTGTATCCAAAAAAAAATGATATATTGTTGACAATAGAGATTACATGCCATACTATTATTCAAAGTCCCGTATTGCCTAGGATAATAGCTATGATAATCTTTATAATCTTTTCGTGAGCTAACGTTCGAGGAGAGTTAAGCCTATGTCATTTTTAAGACAGTATCAGAGCCAATCTGAAAAAAAAAACATATGGTAAAATAAAAATTCAAGAAAAAAGGAGCACAAGTTCAAGGAAAGAAAAACCTGGGCCGGGATAGATTCCCATAACTTAAAAAAATCACAACTAGGCTAAAAAAATAAAGAAAAAAGCCAGTTGGACTTGAAGGGGGAGTATTAGAAGAAACAATCTCACATTGCCTTTGATAACAACTATGATAGCCTTTATAAGGCCTTAAGCTACCATCTTCTCGTGAATAATCAATAAACACTCTCCATTATTTTAAACTAAATTCAACAACCTAAATTAATTGAAGATAAACTTAAAAATATATAATAAATGCTCTCTATTATGTAGTATAGACTTATAAAAAAAACTCAAAATTTTTTTGAGGGCTTATAAATAAAAGCAAGCAGAGTACAAACAATATAACATTCGAAAATTATATAGATACGTGTATATTGCAACTTTGAAAAATATAAAACATAATTACTTATAAATAGATTTAAGATGAATTTAAGACTATAATTAATGTTATATGTTACTAACTATTTAATTAACTGTTTTATTTTTAACCTCTAACATAATTTTGGATGATTAGGCAAGATAATTACGTAAATAAAAAATTTAGTACTCTTTTTTGAGTTTGCAAAAAATTTAGTATTCTACTAATACTTTAGTTACTTAATAGTAATACTCCCTCAATTTTAAAATATTAGTCACTTTAGCTAAAAATATTTGTTCTAAAATATTTCACTTTATAATATCAAGATAACATTTATTTATTATTTTTTCAAATCTATTATTCTTTTACTTATTTGTAGCTATTAATGAGAAACAATATTATTGGTAGTTTCAACTTTCAATAAAGAGGTAATATTGTCTCAACTGACATTAACTTTTCTAGATTTTAAAACAGTCAATATTTTTCTTAATACTCGTGTTTTAGTCTAAGGTAACTAATACTCCGTATTTCAGAAGGTAAGGAGTAATAGTTTTCCACCAATTCAGTTTGAGGGGAAGAATTTAATACAACGTCACTATCATCACGTCATTGCAATTAATGCACATTCTTGAATTTATTATTTCATCAATGCCATAAATTTATTGTTTCATCAGCGATAGATGGGATCCTTAGCGGTGAGAGGAGGAGAGTCGTCGCTAACCGTGAGAATGGTGGGGTTAGGATAGGGGTTGGGGATAAAGATTAAAAAAGGGTTTTTTTAAAAAATAATCATTTTTCAATATATTATTATTATTTTATCAATGAACTAATCACAAATTGACATGTGGACTTGTTTAACGAATGTTAACACCGAGAATAAATGTGAATCTATAATAAGACTCGAAAGACCAAAACAAACAAAAAAAGATAAAGAACTAAGTTGAATCAAAGCTTAAAGATAGAGGAACAAAATTATAATTTTACTTTAATAAATATTTTCTCCATTCTTATTTATGTGTCAACTTTAAGGTAAAGTACGCATATTATGGAATACAATTATTATTTTTGTTTTTATCAAAATAATTCTTGAACTCTCTATGAGGAGTACTTTTTATCGCTTATTATTTTATTAGTTAAATAGTACTCGCTTCGTTCATTTTAAGTTTCTACTTAAAAAGTAAAACATTTTCTCATTTAAGTGTCTACTTATATTTTTGAGAAAATATTAATTGCACTTTTATTGATTATTATACTCTTATGTTTAATTGGGATAATAATTAATGTTTAACTATTAAACCAATAAAAAGAAGAAAGAAAAATGGCAATATAAGAAGTTTAACAAATATTTTGTTGAAAAGATGTATTCCTTAAGGGGCATAATTTAGCCTTAAGTGGAAAATATTTTGATGAAAAGGAGTATTTCTTAATATGCATTTTTTTTATAGAAAAGTACATTTGAACCCGGATACCCACATACGCATGACAATAGTTTCTTGCTTTGTCTCCACTATTCAAAATGGTCCCGAACTTATAAAAATAAGTAAATTGGTCCCTAGTTTTACTTTTTTTCATTCAAAATGATCTCTACTATTAATAAATCTTTTTATGTTAATACTTTTTAATATATATATTTTTTCAGGGCCGGTGCTCTTCCCCGCCGACGTAGCGCCGGCGAGGTTGGAGTACAAGGGTTACAAGCTGGAGAACATTGTTGAGAAGGACGAGGAAGACACTGTGTGGCATGAGAAGAAGCCATTCTTGTTCGACCTTAACCTGCCGGCGCCGCTCATTTGAACCCGCCGGCGGTGACCGAGGGCTTAGTGTTTTTTATTTTATTTTATTTTCTTTTTAATAGTTTATAATATAACTTTATGAAGTATGAACTTTTTTGGATGCTACTTTGCCCTTGTTGTGATGTACGGTTTAGATTTTAGGTTCTGAGCGGCATTTTGATTAGAAGTAGCTTCTATTAACTCCTTGTATATCTCTATGTCTCTTTGTATGTCGTTTTTTTTTATTTTCTAGTAAAGCACTACAACAATGTACTTGTAAGATCCTCCTATTTTTATTATTTTTTGAAAAAATAAAAGGAAAAAAAGCCGTGGAATATAATTAAACAAGTAAAAATAATTTACCTATATTTCTGAGTTAGTACCGAGAGGTTCTAGTTAAATTCATAAAATTATCAAAAGTAATTCACCTAGGGTTGTTCACTTAAGCTTATGGGATTATCAAACTCTAGGGACTTAAGAAAATAATCGTTTGACAATATTAGAGACTTAAATAAACTTTTGTGCAATTCAGGGATATATACGAACCATTCTTGCAAACTCATGGACCTAAAGTGAACTTTCGTCAAATTCAAATACTTATATGAACATTTCTTCCAAATTCAAGGACTAATCTAACAATTATTTCTTTTCATCTTTTTTTTTTCAAAATGTTTTTGCTTATAGTGGACGTATAAGGTGATCTACAGAGTCAAGGATCAATAACTTTATTCATCATGAACTATTCAATTTAATAAATTAAATTAACAATATATAAATATTAATTTTTTATAATATGGATTATTAGATAAAAAAGATTCTTATTAATCCCTGTATAAGGGACTATTTTATATTCAACTTTGACTATGTAACAGACTTGATTTATTTATATATTTAAATAACTACATCATAGAAAATGACATGTGTATATTTATTGTTCATATTTATTACGGTTCACGTAAGTCTTCTAGGTATTGACTATGGTGGTTACTTTGACCATGTAATGGACTTAGTTTATTGATGTATTTAAATGACTACATCACGAAAAATGACATTTGTTTATTTATTGTTGAAATTTATTACTATTCACACAAGTCTTCTGGGTATTGACTCGATCTGGTGGTGTTCTGCCGCCTAAATCCAATTAGAATAGTTGTTGTTTACTATGAGCATGAGATACATCTGAAAACGGGAGTGGGTATTCATATTCTAGGCTGCATGTGTCTCGGGAATGTTCAAGTTCATTCGGGGGACAAGCTAGAATCTCTTATCCTAAATGCCTCATTACATTGTATCAATCATTATGTGCCGCTCACTTTCATGGGAGCATATTGTAATGGTCGTATTGCTCTAACATCACGAGGTGAAATCTTGATAGTTCGCAATGAGTATCCAACTTGATTTGGGCATTGGTTGGCCTCTTGGATAATGGATATCATATCGTTGGTTAGATGAACTCCAAGCATTGTCGTCAAAGAATTTTTTTTTAATTGATTAATTTTTCAATAGATTTGGTAATAATGAACCAATTACGAATAATCCGTGTCAATCTCGCTAAAATGCATATCTATATAATATCTTGTATCTATATAATATCTATATGGATATCAATATAGAAATAATATATATGAATATATAAATAAGTCCTTCTTTGTGAGCATAGTGGTTCGAATCTAAAATAGAAAATGAAATTGTTTGAATGAGATCGTAAGAATATATGTGCTGTAAGCTTTTTTTCCTTTTTTTACCTATGATTGTAGTTCAATTGGTCAGAGCTCCGCTCTGTCAAGGCGGAAGCTGCGGGTTCAGTCGAATAGTACACCGGCCTCACATGTTTCGAAGCTTTTAAGCTTAACATGCTTGATGAATTGTCGTCTTCTGGGCTGAGGTGAGACAATAGACTCACCTACGTCAACTCTATACAAAAAATTATCAACTTCGATATTTTGTATGATCTGTGTGTAAGTGGTAAACATAAAAAGTAAATATAAAAGAATCATTGCCCTTACACCACCACAACATATATAAGCTGGAGTTTTACAACTATAACTTGCATTATCTTATAACACTATTCGTGTCTATTGTGCATCACCCATTAGATTATCCGTATTAATTAGAAAACAACACATAATTAAGGAAATTAACCTAAGTTCAAATTTTAATAATTTTTATTGTATTTAATTTTTTTAAAATTATTTTAAGGGTACTAGATGTTATTTGTTATTTTTTTATAAAAATGAACTTCTATAATTAATTTTTGATAAACTTAAGTATACGCGGTAAGTAAAGCAAAGTAACATTAGTTTTAAATATTAGAGTAAAAAACTAATTTATACAGTAATATTGTTTGAATGTTTTTATTAAAATTATTTTTATAATTTAAATAAAATATTATATGATGCATAATTAATTACAATAAAAATAAAAATAAAATAAAATAAATTAGGAAAAACAGGTCTGGCCATACGGGTTATCCCGCTAGCCCGACTTAAAATGGCGGGCTAAATTGCATATTAGAACTCGTCACTCCGCTTAGCCAGCCTGGCTTACCCCGTTAACCCGTGCGAGCATATGACTAGTCGGAGTGGGATAGCCCATTAACAAAAAGAGATATGATGATTGGTGAATGAAGGAGATAATGAGAGAGAAACATTAAGATATACCATTTATTGCATCTTAAAATCTTAAAGTGACAATTGTTTTGAAACAAAAATTATAAGCTAAAATGACTATAATTTTAGAATGGAGAGAGTATATAAAGATGAGTCTTGTTAAACAATGCCCTTAAGTTTAGAGCAATTGCTAATGTGCAATTAATGCACCTTTATTAATGCTTTGAATTTTCTTTAATGACATATATTGAATTGGTTCTTAATTTTCGAAGTAATAAATATTTTAAATCCCAAAAAAAAAATTCTATTTCTATATAGTAGTAGTTTATACTTAAAGAAATTTTTTTTTATAAAAATATGCACAACAATTTTGTAAGTCACATTTAATAAATAAGATCCATCATAATTTATATTTAATATTAAGTAGATTTAAGAGAATTTTAACTCATATCAATTCATTTCTTTTACTTTCAACTTCTTCTAAAGGTTGTATCTAGCAATTTTAATATTTTAGACAAAAAATAAAATTGAGACCTATGTTAATATAGACTAATTATCCTACAGCCCTATCATCAATTTGCTCATAATATAAGAAAAATTCTTTTAAGAATAATGTCAAATCATTATGAAAGGATTGCCTCTCCGTTTATTTTTCTTATTACTACTCCATTCATTTGCTCAAAATATATAAAAAATATGTATAATAATAATGTCACACGGTTATCACCAAGAACACTTCTCTTCTTGTTTCTTTACTACCACAACTATTTGCTCACAAAATATAATAAAATAAAGTTGAACTTCCTAATTTCTCCATTGTATTACTATCCCATCAATTTGCTCATAATATAAGAAAATTTCTTTTTAAGAATGATGTCACCTCATTATGAGAGGAGTACCTCTCCACTATTCCATCAATTTGTTCATAGTTCATAATATGTAAAAAATATGTACATTGATAATGTCATCACTATGGAGAGGATCTAAATTAAAGGGGTTGGTTGAAAGTTTTATATTAAAACCAGATTGTGGGGATAAATGGATATGGTCTCATGATAAGTCATCTATTTATTCTGTTAAATTAGCGTATAATATGATGGTTTCACTCTACTATAATACCTAAGGGGAAGAGGTTGATGTGAACTTTTTTAAATTTTTCTGGAAAGTGTGTGCCCCTTTAAAAGCTTTACTGTGTGGGTGGAAAATATTGCTAAATGGAATAGATTCCAAATCAAATCTTGTGGCATGAGGGGTACTGTTGAATAATAATGATGTACTGTGTGTACTGTGTAAGAAGGATGAAGAAACAATAAACCATTTGTTTTTTTCTTGTAAGCACTCGTATAACTTGTGGTGTTTTTGTTACAAATGGTTAGGCATGCAGGTTTCACTCACAGATTCTTGCAAGGATAATTTTCTTCAACACAAGGGCTTCTGTTTTAGTTCAAAATATGAGAGGTATTGGAACAGCATTTGGTTTGTAATAGTTTAGAGAATATGGAAATGGAGAAATGATGTTGTCTTTAATAGTTATAAAAGAAATTGAAGAGGTGGATGATCTAATACAATTGAGAACCTGACAATGAATAAAAGCTTCTTGTGAGAAGGCCCAATTTTCTGTTTACATGTGAACTAATAATTCATGAATTTGCTTAAAATTCATGCTCAATTACAAACAGTTGAAGTTTCTGATGTGGTTGTAGTTGACTTTTTTCTATAGTTTATCTGTGATTAGGTTGTCTTGTAGACTGTATCTATGTTGTTGGTTATTTTCAAATAGTATTTTGTTCAATTGCTATTTTGTACTTCCTCCGTTCCTATTTAACTTTCCGGAGAGAGAAAATCACACATATTAAGGAATGTAATAATCGTTATAGTTTTTCTCAAAAAACAATTTGAACTCTCCATAATACCCTTTATCTCTCATTGCTTGATTGGTTGGATAATGGGGCATTGATTAGCCTCCAATTAAACACAAGGTTAGAATTGGTAAAAATACAATTAATGTTACATTAAAAATATGAGTGGACAAATAAATAGAAACAAGATTTTTTTCTCTCTCCGGATAGTTAAATAAGAACGGAGGGAGTATATTTTACGTTGAAACTAACATCTCTGGTGCTTGTAGACATTTGGATTTATGATTAATGAATACTATGCTGTTTTACTGAGAAAAAACTCTTCTCATTTATCTGTCTCTACATCTATACATTTTGCTCACAAAATATAAAAAGATAAAATATAAATAAAAAATGGTGTTTAGTGATGACATCCCCTAGTCAAAGGCAACAACCTCTCACCTCCTTTAATTTCCATAATACTCAAAATATAGAAGAAAAACACACAGGCCGACGCTACCTCAAATTACATGGCTATAAGCTATGAAGCACTGACACCTCTCTCGAGTGTCGTGTCGGCATGTCCGACATCCCTACGACACCAACACCCTACGACAATCGTACGACAGGTCTCCGACACCTCTCTAGTGGTGTCCAATAAAAAAATAATTTTTTATTTGCTCGACACTTCAAGCCGACACCTCTGTTTGGCTCAACACTGCAGAGCCGACACTTCTGTGTAGCTCCATGCTTCTGAGTCACATTTCGTAATTTTTTCCTTAAAAAATTAATTAAAATATCATATATTAAATAAAATAAAGAGTATAATTTAATTATATAATTTAGAATAAAATGTGAAAAAAAATTAAATATTACAAAAAAAATCAAGAGGAATAAGATGACACCTTTATCCATTCTTTAAAGGGGAATAAGATGACGCCTCATAGGGCAGAAGATCTAGCATTTGTTTACAGTAATCTCTGTCTTCTTTCAAGAAATAGTTCACAATACCATGAAGAGAAAACAAAAATGTGGGACTTAGCAAGAGATGAGTTTGGATCACTTGATGATAGTGGAATTATTGACATAGCTCATTTGTCCCTTGATGAACCAGATTCAGAGGCAATGTTTTTCAATGATGAGGATTAAAGTGATATGTCTTAAATTGAGATTTCTTTTCAAAGTTTTTTTTTTTGTGATAGGGCTTATATTGTAATCATGCTTTCTAGTATTTGTTTTTGGGTGAGGCATATTATAATGGAATTGATAGCAGAGAAAAAGAAAATATTTTGTATATTTCTCATGTGAGAGAATAAAGTGTTCAGCCAAATTACAAAGTAAGATGGGACAGCAATATATACAAAAACAGAGAAGGGATAAAGAAAACGGGCCCAAAATACAAAGCCCAAAACAGGAATCAAAGAGTAGCAGATGGGCTTATATGCTAAAATAAAAACTAAGGGTTTTTATTATCTAATACCCCCCACAAGCTGGACGGTATATGTTGTATACACCCAGCTTGGAGAGGAGCACTTGAAACTGAGATGGTTCCAGTGCTTTAGTCACAGCTAACTGGTGCTTGGTGTTGATTCGAAGGAGATGGATGAGACCCTTTTGGAGTTTTTCTCGGACGACATGGCAGTCGATCTCGATGTGCTTTGTACGTTCGTGGAAAACTTGGTTTTGTGCAATATGTCATGCAGAATCATTGTCACAGAATAGGAGAGAAGGTTGCAGAAAGTTGAGATTGAGGTCCTGAAGAAGATAAGTGATCCACTGGATTTCACAAGTGGTTGACGCGAGAGCTCTGTACTCGGCTTCAGAAGATGACCGAGATGTTGTTCCCTACTTCTTGCAACGCCAAGAGATCAAAGAGTCACCTAAATAAACAGCAAAGCTAGTGACAGATTTTCTGGATATTTGGCAGGTAGCCCAGTCAGAGTCACTAAATCCCTTAAGTTGTAGTGTTGAGGATGCGGGGTACAGCAACCCTTGACCTGGGTTACCTTTCAGATATCTCAGAACGCGCATGGCAGCAGTGTAGTGTCCCTGTTTTGGTTTGGACATGTGCTGGCATAGTTGTTGGACAGCAAAGTTGATGTGAGGCCTAGCCGTGGTGAGATACAGGAGCCTTCCGATCATTCGTCGATAGCTGGAAGGGTCAGGGTAATCAGCAGTGGCTGTTGCACTTTTTATGTTGTCTTTAACCATAGGAGTAGGGGCTGGTTTACCTGCAAGAATACCAGAATCAGCAAGTCTAAAGTGTATTTTCGTTGGCAAACAAAGATTCCAGTTTTAGATCTAGCAATCTCTAAGCCAAGAAAATAGCGCAGGGACCCAAGTCCTTTATTTTGAAAGCAGTGTCACACATCAGTTTAATGTTATGAATTTCAGAGTCATTGTTTCCTGCTATTATTAAGTCATCAACATAAATGAGAATAACAGTAAACCGAGAGCCAACTTTCTTAATGAATAAGGAATGATCATCAACTGATTGAACATAATGCAGTTTGGTTAAAAATGTAGTTAATTTTTGATCATACTAAGCAGAGTGAGCTATTCAATTAAAGTTATTAAGGCTAATTCATCATACTCGTATCGAGAGGTTAAATTTCGAGTAAAATTTTTCGAAACTTAATAGTTGTATATTCGAAACGGTAATGAGACCTAGTCGAATGAAAGTTTAGATTTGGTAACTAACACACATACGATACGCTAATATAACATAGATATATTAATTAGTCAGATAACAAAACATAAATTATCGGGAATCCTAGACGACATGACAAAAAAAATACTCTACCACTCGAAGAGTAGATGTCGCACATAGGAAATGCACTGATCAAATATTACAGCCATCCAAAATGTCTTAACGAAAATATAACTAAATAAAGGACGTTGCACTCTCCATATCTTCACTCGGATCACTCTCAGGAGAGCTCTCCCTAGGCGAGTCGAAGAACCAACCCTGGCCACCAGAGTACTGCTCCACAAGAGACGGAGTGAAATAAGAAGGATGAGAAGCGGGTCGGAACGCTGCGGGTACAGGCATGAGACCAGGGGGTGTCCGAATAACCAACGTCAAAGTCGCTCCAATGTAAGTGGACCGGAGCATCGGTAGTGACGGATGAGATATCCAGAAGGATACTTCTCCTACAAAAGTGGACGTCCCACGAGATACATCATGCTCCCAGTAGCCAAATTCAATCGGACAGTTGATTTCCAAGAGGGTCTCTCGAGCCGCCATCTATTGTATCGCGTAATAGATATATACATAGTCAGATAAATACAACACAAAACAAAGGAGTGAGATACAGCAAAGTTTGGTAGAAGTAGAGTCAGGATATTTAGATTTTTAAACAAAAAATCTATAATAGCTTACAATTGATATTCTCACTCGTAACATCACACAACATACACATTCAAGGGTACCATAATGCATGAGACTCCAAAAAAAAACGACATCATCGCTAGCGACTCTTTCTATTAAGGAGGTGACCGGGAGTCATACTTCGTTCGTACAAGTCCATGTACCTCAGTACTCTCCACCGATCCAGAATATACTTAGAGACGTGTCGAGGTAACCGAGCTTTTTCAGTGAGTAGCCTGACATCGGGGAGCTACCACCGAGTCCCCTAGGCATCTCACACTCTGGTTAAAGCCCCCAAAGGCCAAAACCCACTCCCTAGAGTATAACGTTATTGTGCCAACGCACCACTTTTATCTTTTATTCCTCCTTAATAGAAGTTTTCGAAAATACTATTTTCAAAACATACAATTTCAGGGTGTTTTAGTACTTTTAAGCATAGTTTATCACAAGGATTCAACCAGATTCACATCCCATCCATACAACTAGGCTCAAACAACATTTTGCAAGAAAGATTGCTAATCACACCACCTTGTCAAATCCTTTACTACAGATTTCAGTTTAATTCTCAAAAACAAAGCAATTATCATGGTATTCATATAATACTCCTGGAGAATACACCTTTAAAAGTCATATATTCAATTTTCACATTTTCTATATTCTTCTTTTGGCACTTAGGCCTTTATTAACTTCTACTATTAACACCATTGTTTGAAATTTACTTTAGTCCTTCTAGACATGTTATCATTTAAACCATATCCAAAAATTATACGAATTTATAAATAAGTCCAAAACAATCATTTAGCCTTGAAAACATCATTAACATCTTAAAAATGATTTATTTGGTATTAAAAGCTCATAAATTTCGAATATTCAAAAGTTGAAGGAAAAGTGGTTTTTCCTTTGTTTCAGTGACTCTTCAGCATGTTGTCCTTTCTTTAAAAGGGGTAAAATAAATATTAAACCATTTTATTTGGTCTCCAATTAATTTATACAGTTACTTCACAGTGTTAGGGTCAAAATAGAATTTTTCCAGAATTTTTATAAATACTTAAGATGGCCAGAAAAATCCTTCTTTCAAACTGTACAGGATTTGGCAGTAGCTAGTCTGAAAAGTATAATAAATTCATACGTGCCCAGAAAAATATGAATTTTTGATATGATATAGTAGATATATTAACACACAACATATAATTTTTTCAAGAATTGTTTAATAGTAATACAGTGCGAAATATTTTCTCAAGGTTACAACTTTTTCCAGCAAAACAGAAAACTACAGTAACAGGATCTTCATCTTCAACGATTTTTATAAAATCACTCAGTTACTAAAAATTTATGAAACCAACCCAGAAATGATCCACTTTGAGTCTAGTTTTTCATAAAAATTTTTCTAAGTTAAATCTGTTTCCCAAATGGTGCAGAAAAACCAAAACGTTCTGACTGTTCCAGAAATGACCTTGCGTCACTCAAAAATCCATATAAAATCAAACACAACATCAAAAATTACAAATGATACCAATCTGGAAAGCTAACACACAGATCTATCATCATACAAATTTTCGCATGCATCTAAACAGAATAAGAGCTTTAATGATACGCACAAAATAACTCCAGTAGCATGAACTCACCAGACAGAATAGAGCAATAATGTTTCAAGAATCAAAATAAGGTCTTAACATCATCCAAAAATTATGAAACTTTACCAGTAGTTAAAACACATCTTAAAATGATTTTTAAGCATGGAGCTGAATTATCCAATGATGAATTCCCAAAATATGGGCTCTAAATCAACAAGCATAAGACAAAACCAGCTTTGAAAGTTAATAAATGAAGAGGGTCTAGGGCCAACCCTCACCCAAATACCCAACTAAATTCTACACTAAGCTATTCTCACTTCCCCTTACCAAGGTTATCTTCAACGATTAAAGGGGTTGATGAAGGGTAGAGCTTCCAAAGTTATCACTACAAGCAACACCAATTTTGGACTAAAGAAAATTTTAGAGAGAAAGGAGAAGAGAAGCTTGTGCTTTGGTGTGTTTGGAAGTGAAGTAGAGTCCCCTATTTATAGAGGAAGTGGGCTGAGTTTTTTGAGGGGTCTTGGAGTGTTTGGAGAGCTTTGTTGAATAGTTGAGGGGTACATGAAGGCATGGTGTGAATAGTTGGAGTGGTTGAAGCAAATCAAGTTCCCTATGTCTAGGGTATGGTTTGACCACATGGAGAGTATGGAGTGTTAGAGGGATTTGTCTTTATTGATTAATACTCTAGAATGTAGATATGTTTGGAATAACTGGTATATTTCGATCGTTATGCGTGCACTATAAAATTAAAAACGCAACGAAAAATTCTAGAATTAAAATATATCGTTCTCCAATATTTTCTAATCATATAATTGGAATCGAAATATTTTTCTAGCGGAATAATTTCCTATTTAGTAATTAATTAGCAAAATTGAGAGTGTTACAAGCAGCATTATAGGTAGAAGGTTCAACAGAAGCAATGATGTTCATGATATACTTACCATAGGAAGCAGAAAGATTATCATAAGAAATAGTGGCGGATAGAGGATACCTTGGCTGTGAGGAAGCATTATTTAAAATACCTTTGACCAGATAGCATTGGTAGTCAGCAAATCTACCTGGGCGTGAGCGTTGCCTGGTTGATCGCCATGGGAGAACATGGGAAGGAGCAGGCGCAGGGGTGGGGGATGTATCAATCACATCATTGTGTGGTTGCGTTGATGTAGGAAGGGTAGCTTCCATAGGCAAAGGGTCGTATAAAAAACTTTGAAAAACAGAGGAAGGTAACTGTGAAGCATCAGACACAACACTGCTCTGTTGCTCTGATTTGTAAGGGAAAACATTTTAAGAGAATATCACATTTCGAGAGACAAAGACATTTTTAGTTTGTAAATCAAGAAAGAGATAGCCTTTAACACCAGTTTTAAGACCTAAGAAAACACATTTTGAGGCTCGGGGGTCAAGCTTCTTTCTGTTTTGGGTGATTGTGGTAGCGTAACACAAGCACCCAAAAACTCTTATATCAGACAGAGTAGAAGGCTTACCATATAGCAAATCATGTGGAGACTTCTGCTGTAAAACACGGCTAGGCAGTAGATTAATAAGATGAACAACATAATTGATAGCAAAACACCAAAATGAGTTAGGCAATGAAGAATGAAAAAGGATGTTGCGTGCTACATTGAGGATATGTCTATGTTTACGCTCTACAACAGAATTCTGTTCCGGAGTTTCAATGCAAGCCATTTGATGTATAATACCATGTTCATTGTAAAACTCAGGCATTTGGAATTCAAGACCATTGTTAGTACGAATCATTTGAACATTACAGTTAAATTGGCATTTTACACAGGAAATGAAATTTTTCAGTAAGGTTCTAGTTTCAGCCTTAGATTTCATTAAATGCACCCAAGTATGGCGAGAGAGTCATCCACAACAGTTAGGAAGTAGCGATGATTATGCATGCAATCAATATGCAAAGGTCCCCAAATGTCAAAATGAATCAATTTAAAAGCTGAATCAACTCTATGATTAGCATGGGGGAAGGGGAGTTTTGTTTTTTTTTTCCCAAATGGCAAGGGTCACATGAAGCATTATCAGTATATGTGATAAAAGGAAACTGAGATTTCAAAGTACGTAAAACAGTATTAGATGGATGTCCTAAACGGAAAGGCCAAAGATCAAAGAAATTAGAATTATTGTTCACAGAAACGGTATGCACAGAATTATGTTGTGTTTTGCAGTCATTACTGTCAATCTGTTTGACAGGGTCAAGAACATAGAGATGCCTATGGACCTTAGCTAGTCCAATCGTCTTCTTGCTCAGGATGTCCTGCAGGAAACAATTGGTCTTAGTAAAGGAAATCGAAAGGTTCAGGCTACCAATAACTCAGAAAGAATATTAAAATGGAAATCTGGCATATACAAAACATGTTCAAGAACTAAATTTTCAGATAGTTTGACAATACCAGAGTATTTAGCCAGAGAAGTGTCACCATTAGGTAAGTTCATACATATAGGATTAATGGCCGAATACGAAGAAAATTTATTAATATCATTACATATATGATCTGTTGCACCACTATCTATGATTCAATGCTTATGAGATCTCAATTTACCTTGTGCATTTTCAGTGTGATGTGAGGTGTGTGAAATTTGGTTAACAGAGTGGTCATTTGATGTTATCTTAGCCTTAAGCAACATGTCAAAAAGCACAAAGTAATCAGCAGCAGAGAGATTTAAAGCATTAGAGGGTCCATTACTTGAGGAAGCATTGTTATCATTTGATGCACATGAGTTAACAGTGTGTGAGGGTTGTTTTCTTTTAAATTTGAAGTTGGATGGGAAACCATGCTTAAAATAGCAGGTTTCAATTGTATGATTCATCTTACCACAGAAGCTACAAATTTTACCATTGTTTGTAGCACTAGCTCCACGAGGATTAGGGTTAGGATTGTTACCGGATTTGCCCTTTCCTTTATAGTGGTTACCCTGTTTCCAAGAAGCAGCGACATGGGATTAAGATTGGGAAACAGAAAAGGCCTTAGGATCAGCAGAGGGTGGTTGACGTTCTTGCTGTTGTGCCATGGCAAAGGCCTTGGCCACGGGTTCGCAGATCGCGCCATATGTCCGCCGCGTTGTCAAAATAAGCTATACTCTGACCGATCTGGGCAGAGACAGACTTGGTTATCCACTGGATGACCATGTTGTTGCATTTTCGCCATGGACCGTAGAGAGGATCATCGATCTTGGGCTCCAAGATAGAACCGTCAACGAAGCCATATTTGTCCTTGCATATGAGACCGCCGGCCATGTTTCTTGACTAGATGTAGTAGTTGGAGGCGCCTTCTAGCACCGGTGTGACAACCATCGTGCCTGGGTTATCGGCAGGGTGGAGATAGTAAGGATTTGTGAGCTGATTGATGTCGTCGGAATTGTTCTTCTCGAAGGTAGGCATAGCGAAAGGCGGTGAAAGGCTGAAGGAAGGGGTGGGAACGAAGCTTTGGTAGTGGGAGGAGGGTTGGGGGAAGAAACCCTAGCGACGCTAGGGGAAGAAGAAGAAAAGAAAGGGGTTTCGGGGAGAGAGAAAGAGAGGAAAAGAAAAGGGATCGTCACGTGCTCTGATACCATAATGGAATTGATAGCAGAGAAAAAGAAAATATTTTGTATATTTCTCATGTGAGAGAATAAAGTGTTCAGCCAAATTACAAAGTAAGATGGGACAGCAATATATACAAACACAGAGAAGGGATAAAGAAAACGGGCCCAAAATACAAAGCCCAAAACAGGAATCAAAGAGTAGCAGATGAGCTTATATGCTAAAATAAAAACTAAGGGTTTTTATTATCTAATATATTATGAAGAAGATTAGGAAAGTGTGAAGCTTAAGTAGTTAGAAAGAAAAATTCTTAAAATTATTATGAAGCCTCTAAGTATTTTTTTTTTTGGAGGCTTGCTTATGAAATGAAATTGTAAAGTTTAACAAGTTATTTCAGAAACATGAATAGTTTATTAACTTGTATTTTTTTATTTATCCAATTCCTTATTTTTTTTATTTTCTAATTTTTAATATATATATATATATATATATATACATATATATTAAGCAGTGTCCTGGTGTCCTATCTTTTGGAAATTCGCAGGGTCGCAGTGTCCATATCGTATCGTGTCACGGTGTCCGTGTCGGTATCGGTGCTTCATAGGCTATGAGTAGTTTGAACTATATTCCTTCTATACAAGACTAAGAATGAAGTAGTAGATGTTGTGTAGATTTTTTTTTTTTTTGTTTCACTATAAATAAATTATTATTTATTATTATTTTTTTCTTGTCTTTTATTAGATTAGTTAATTGTTATAAATTTTGTTTAACAGATATTTATCTATTAATATAGCTATAAAAAAAATTTACTAACAATTTGTAAATTGATTTGTTTTTATGTTATTCTTTTTTACCATAAGATCAATCAAAGGAACTTGTGAACCATTATTTAAGAAGGATTAAATCTTCTTTGTAAGACTGATTTTTTGTACATATAAAATAATATTAAATTAATGTTTGAGATTCTTAATCAATAAAAATCGAAGACATTCAATAAAAATAATTATTTCTAACTTTTTCACATTTTAGGGGTCTTTTAGTTGGGAAAGATGGGACTGGTGTTTTGATTTGTAACAATTTGGTCTATTTGCTTAGGGAGAAATTCTTTAGTGTTTAATTCCCAACAAGTAGATGTTCTTCAAATTTTGGACTTGGTGAAGATTAGATCATGGTGCTGGTTTTATCCTTATAAAAGTACTTGTTGTTTCTTTTCTGATTGATGTATATCCCCTTTATTATTATACATAAAGGGTTGATTGTTTTTCTTTTTTATGTTACTGACTCTTATGCCTTCTTGTATAGTCTCTTATGAGCACTTGATATTGCTTTGGCTTATAAAAAAAAGAAAGTAATTTTTACCCAAAAAAAAATTTAAACAACCAAACCCTAACTCTTTTTACATGTTCTTCCACGCACACCCATGTTGCTGTAAGACAAGAAGAACCCGCGGGTGTGAGATAGAACTCAATAATGAGATTGTTTTCATCTCCCTGGGTCTTGTTCCTCTTGACCCTACTGTATTTACTTTGTTCTTCAACTTCAGATATACATATAGTTCTACGATGCACAGAAACTCCCTAAATGCTTTCAAAGATTGAATCGCAACAAACTTCTTTATTTCAATCAAGTAAAAACAAAGCAAGCACATTCATTAATATTTTCATACCATAATTACGTCAGTTGGATGCATCCATCAACAACTCAGAAAGCAAACAAATGAAAACTGCAGATTCAATCCACTGTATAAAACACCAGAACTTCTCTAATGCATAGAAAAACAACAATATATATAAAAACACTTAAACTCTATAAATCCATTCAAACTGGATACACCAGATTTCATGTTGTTTTCAACATCTATGTATCCAACCAACTTCACAACTCTATAGTACAAATAGCAGGACCAAGACCCTAATTTCACTTCCTTCCTTCCTGATTGCCTTTGTCTTCTACATCGACGACTTCACAGCCTTCTTCGGGGGTGCAGGGGCCTCCTTCTTCTTCCCTGTCGATGCCCTCGAAGCCTTGGAAGGCATCGGCAAGGACATTAGTTCATTAATAGACCTCATCCTAGGAGCTCGTTTCAGCTTCGAAACCGCCTTAGCCTTGGGCTTTGTGGCTAGCTTTGGCTCGGCAGGTGCTTCAGCCGCATCCGATTGAGCCGCTTTGGGATCCGATTTAGCCACCTTGTGAGCCGATTTAGCATTGGGGACTGTCTTTGGCTTGGGAGCTGCTTTAGACTTGGGCTCGGGCTTGGGAGCTGCAGCCTTGGGCTTGGGAGCTGCCTTGGGCTTCGCTGCTGGTACCTTGAAGGAAGCCTTGACCTTGACAAGCTTCCCAGCAGCAACGAGCCTCTTCAAATGGTACAGCAAGAACTTCCTGAAGTTCCATGGAAGCTGTTGATCATGCTTCTCCTCAAGGAACTTGGCAATTGCATATTGGCTCGAACCTGTCCTCTTCTTCAACGAGACAATTGCGTCCTTGATCATCTGCAAAATTCAAATTAAATTTCAGATTCAGTAACGAGAATAGCAATCAGGAAATAGGATTAGGTTTTATGAGAAATCCATACGTACCTCTTCATAGGGAGGATGCGAGGAAGCCATCCGTGATCTTGGAGCAGCAGGATTAGACTCATTCGCGGCGTTCTTTAGTGGTTCACCTTCCATGTACCTCCTCAAAATCGCAATCGCGATTGGTTCGCCGACGGTCATGTATGCTCTCGACTGATCCATAATCCGAATTGAATTGAATTGATATCAAACTGAGATTTGATTTTAGGGTGTGAAGGTTAAGGAGACTACGTCTTGGTTTAAATAGTCATGTCCGTAAAACTACATCCAAATACTCAATTCTCATTGGTCCGCACACCTTCTACATGGATTGCTCCCTTTTCCATCATTCAATTTCAGCCCTTGGATCTAAACCTATCCACGGTTGGCAATCTCCCTTCGTGAGGCTGAGATGGAAATATTTTGAAACAATGTATTGGAGCTTAGTGGATTGTTTTAGGTGTGTTTCTAAGCTCAATTTATTCGCCCATAACTTTTGATCAACTAAGTCATTTTCAATGAATTTTTTTTCCTCTTCTAGATTAATATGTCAGCTTTCAGACGAGTGTTTGAGTGAGGTCAATGGCTAAGGGGTTAAGGAGAATTTTGGTTTTGAAGCCACAATGGTCGTGACTAGGGTTTCTTATGAAAATATCAAGGTTTTTTTTCAAATTCAAATAAATGCTTATTAGAAAAAGCTCTCTTAAAGCTCTCTTTTTTTTCCTCTTTCCTTTATTGAAAAAAGCTACTTAAAATTGTAATAACTTATTAACATTTGTGTTTAACCCGACTTTGACTTATAAGTAGAACATAAATTCAAAATAAGCCAAGCCAAACAGTGCCTAAAGTAAAACCATCTTATTCTAATCTTTACATATACAATTAAGGATTTTTTCTTTTTCACGTGTCATTCTCTCCCTTTTTTGATTTTTTTAGAAATCTAAAATCTCACAATCCTTCTATACATATCCATCCTTTTATTTCAAACAAAAAAACTCATCATTCTTCCATAAAAAAAAAACTTATCCTTCTATTCCTAAAAAAATAACTCCACATTTTTCTATTCCAAAAAATAATATCCTTTTATAAATTCTCTCTATCCTCAACCTTCTATCAAATATTTTCATGAATATTCTTAATTTTCAAGAGATATAAAATGGTTAAAAATTCCATAAAAATCCTTCTATTTACAGATAAATAATTGGTAAAAAAGATTTAGTAGATCCGACGAGAATATACAAATTTATTTTAACGGATTATTTAATTTAAACAATTAGATTAATTAGGTGAACTCACTAAAAAAATATTACGTAACTAATTAATAAATAGATTAATTATATTATCTAATTATAAAAAATATTTATAAATTTACAAATAAGTAATTCGTAGATATAAGGTTTAGTGGGTGCGACAAGGGTAAAAAAATTGTTATTACATTATTTAACTGTCTATTTATATTTTCGAGAAAGTATTAATTGCATTTTTATCAATATTATACTATTATGCTTAATTGGGATAATAATTAATGTTTATCTATTAAACCAATAAAAAAGAAGAAAGAAAAATAGCAATATAGAAAGTTTATAAAATATTTTGATGGAAATATATATTTCTTAATATGTGTAATTTAGCTTTAAGTAGATAATTAAATAGAAACGGAGAGAGTTGAACATTAATTAATACTCTAATCAAAGATAAGGGTATAATAATTAATAAAAATGGAAATAATACTTTTTTAAAATACAAGTAGTCAATTGATTAAAAACAAACTATTACTCTCTAAAAACATACTTAAAAAGGGATGGAGAGAGTATTTATTTATCAATTAAACCCTTATAATGTATTTTTATAATCGATTAATAAATGTTTTACTATCACACAAATAAAATAAATAAGGAAAGATAATATAATAAAAAATTTAAAAATCATGTTAATAAAAGAAGAATAATAATGACTTATTTTAATATTGTGTTTTAGTTTTAAGTAATGAAATAAATTCAAACAAACGTAATAAATAGTAAGTTACTCGTTTTTTTGTTTATAGGATAGTATATTAACCGGAGATTAAATCCGCATATCCACATACGCATGTCTTCGTGTGCTCACCAACTTAACTACATAAATGAGACAGTGAGACAATAAGTTTTTTTATTAGCCAAACAATTTATTAAAATGATTTGAGGACATGTTTTCAAACACTACAGGTCATACAAATAATTAAAAGAGGAGACTACCTACCTTTTAAACAACCTAAAGGTAGTTGCACCAATCAAAAAACATACAATTGTATCCCCATTTGTATAAAACAAACTCTAGAATGACATTGATCAAAAATTTCCTTGTAATGGGACTTCAACTGTTAGTAGAATAGATTATTTTGCCGAAAAAGAAAAACTATTCCATCAGTTTGCGCATAATATAAGAAAAATTCTTTTTAGAAATGATGTCACCAGGAATACCTCTCCATTACTCCATCAATTTCTTCATTGTTCATAATATGTAACAATATGTATATTATATTGATAATGTCACTACATTTATTTTGCTCACAGTATATAAAAAAATAAATTATAAATAAATAAATGGTATTTAATGATGACATATCCCCCGGTCAAAGGTCCTTTAATTTCCATAATACTTGCACAAAATATAAAGAGAGAGAAATAATAGTCCCTTTTAAAAAATTCAAAGATTATTAGTGTATATACTTTAATTTTGAAGTACTGAGTAATATAAGAATCGAGAAATAGAAAAAAATAGAAATTGCGATAAAATGAAAAATAAGTAAGCGATAGGATTTTGATGTGATTGATAAAACGAAAATAAAAAAAAGTAGAATACATATAATAAATAATAACAGTACAAGAATTATTATTCTAAAATATTTTCACAAACATAGACCTAGAAAGGTAATTATTGTACATGCTCCCCGTCTTGGCAGGCACACCTAGGCTAAGATGGTTTTTGGAAGGGAACAATCTTAGAACAAGAGAAGCTAGCTTATTATTTCGGAGTTGTATGCGAAAGCACCCTTGGTGCTATTATATGTAATTCATTGGACAACTTTGATTAATATATTTACTTTCCTTTCCTTGCTGATAAAAAAAAATTGTTTCATCTAAAAAAATAAAATTATAAGTTGTGCGTGTAAATTATAAGAGAGTTTGAATCGATATAGTCATTTCGATCGGGGGAGGAATTGTAGAGGCCGAAGAGAAGTACTACATAATTATAGTGATTTCATAGACAAAGATTCCTTTGGATTAGTTCTAATTTCGTTATTCTAATTTATTTGTTGTTGGTCAAATTCAGTATATTAGTTAGACATGAAGCTCTATCGAATTTAAACAAATACCACACAAATAAAGCTATCTATATCTACATTAACCTAATTCAGAGAAGCAATTGCAAGTAAAGCCGGTAAAATGGGCCGGCCCGTTAGGCCTACCCGAATAGACCGACAAAATGGGAGGGTTTGGGTATTGAAAATATAAGCCCGAATAAAGCCGGACATTTTTAGCCCGGATCGCAAAAGTACGTAAAAAAATGAACTCGGGCTCAAAAAACCGATTGGGTTCGGGCTACCGCCCATTTTGTTTTTTTGCTTTTTATTAAATTGTATTAGTATGTGCACTATACAAAACTCAAAAAAAAAAAACGATAATAGATGTCCAGTCCAAATTTGATAGTCCACTATCATTATAATGAAGAAAAAACTTAGATCATTAAAAAACAATTAAACTGTATTAGAATTAGAAACTTAGACATCAGACAATCTCTCCATGTCTAATTCTCAAAGCAATATTGGTCTATTAAATATTAGTGAATATTGAATATGGCATAGAGTGAAGAAACAATCTTTTTTTTTTATATAAAAAAAAGAAATAGAACTTTTTTTTTTTTTGTAAAGAATCGGTTGGCAATTTTTTTTAATGACAACAAATATGGGCTACCCGAAAAAGCCCGATGCCCGCATAGGGCTGGGTCGGACTTTTAAAAGTAGAGACCGAATAGAGTTGAGCGATTTAAGCCCGGACCGCAAAAGTCCGCCAATCGAATGGGCGGGCCCGAATAGGGCTGACTAGCCCGTTTTGACCACTCTAATTGCAAGAAGCATACTTATATCTTACTATATCTAGCATAAACATGATCAAGCACACAAAAGCATTAAGTATAGCAATTGATACTCCAACAAATGATTTCATAAAATAACTAAATTAGAAAAATTAAAAATTTATCAAACTCAAATTACATCAAATATCCAAATACATAACCAAAACTAGAAATAGTGGGAAGAGAAGAGATAGAAGGATTCCCAAAGAGATGAAACAAGGTTGACGGAGGCAATCTCTTGTCTTCCCTATCTTCCTCCTCCAAGGTCCATAGAGGACTAATTTGGGATCCAAAGAATCTACATGATGCACAACATTTCCTCTCCTCCCTAACTACCTATAGAATCTACAATGATTTCTCTCCTCCTCTCTCTCATTTCTCTCTCTAAAACCTAAGATGGACGCTAGGGTTTTTTTAAAAAATGACAGAAACATGAATTTATAGAAGTAGGACTGGCTCTTAAGCGCCCATTCAAACTCTTCAGTTCAAGATTTTGGTGCTCAAGCGCCAGGTACAACGCTTAAGCGCTGCGTTCTTGGCTGATGCACTTCCTTCTGACGCTTAAGTGTCCATTCTAGCGCTTAAGCACTAACTCTAAATACTGGACAACATCTTTAGCGTGTTCCTCTACTTCTAGAACTTAAGCCTTGTTCATGAGGCTTAAACACCGCTCCTCTACGACTCTATTGCTTTTTTTTTTATTGTCCAAGCTGTCCAAATATCCTATAAATGTGTTTTAGGCGAAATTAAAAATGTAACGATTTATTTAAATAACCTAAATTTACTTAAGAATTGACAAAAGTACAAGTAAAAGGTAGGTTTTTCACAAAAGAAGATAATAATTTTAAACATGATAGGTGCGAAAAACATAAGAAAAACACATTACAAAACATGCTTATCATTCGAGACTTTGACAGGGTTCGGAAACATAGAAGAAAAACACACACGCTGATGCTACCTAAAATTACATGGCTATGAGTAGTTTGAACTATATTCCGTCTATACAAAACTAAGAATGAAGTAGATGTTGTGTAGATTTTTTCTTTTTTTGTTTCACTATAAATAAATTATTATTCATGAATGTTGTTTTCTTGCCTTTCCTTAGATTAGTTAATTGGTATAAATTTTGTTTAACGGATATTTATCTTTTAATATAGCTATTAAAACTTTTTACTTACAATTTGTAAATTGATAATATAAATTAAATATTTAAACAAATATATGTATCTATTAATAATTTTATATTTTTCAGTTAGTATAAATATTGTATGTCTATACTGACGAATTAATTCGGTTAGTTAAAATTTACACCAATTAAAACTAAAAAAACGTTAATAAATAATAATTTTTTACGGTGTCTTCAAATGTTATGTAGATTTTTATCTTCATTTCTGTGTTATAACTTTCAAAGACATGTTTAGATTGATTTTTTTTTTGAAAAGTAAACATATACTTTCTATTTATGAAACACAGCTGTACAAGTATTCCACATATTACATAAGAAAGACCTAAAATCCACCAGCAGTAAACACCAGGCTACTCAGAGAAATAAAAATTAAAACATCCCCTTCCTTTTTAACTCAGAATTTTCACTCTATCTTCCTTAACCCCACTGTAATATACAAGCTAATGGGTCTAAGCACCAAGAAGAGTAACTAAGTCCAGCAGCACTATTTCCTGCAAAGCATTTAAACCATTGTAGAGACCTTCTTTTTATCTCCTCCACCACAGAATCTGCATCTGGTGGCTCTCTTCTGAATAATAACTTATTTTTTGCTAACCAAATTTGCCAAACTGTAGCCAACCAAATTATGCTGCCCCTGTTTGCTCTGTTTTTCTTTTTCGGTAGACAAAGCTTGAATGCCAACAGGTTCACATGGCATAACTCTGATATAACGGATTGAACTCCCGGCCATCACATTATTTTCATCCAGATACAATAAGAAAACTTACAAGCAATGTTTAGATTGATTTGTTTTTCTGTCATTCTCTTTTTTTTTTTTTTTTTGCCATAAGATCAATCAAAGAAACTTGTGAATCATTATTTGAGAAGGATTAAATCTTCTTTGTAAGATTGATTTTCTATACATATAAAACAATCATTTGTAAGTTTTTTTATCAGCAAAATAAACAATATCTTAAATTAAAAAGCACAAGAGGTGCTAGATAGTACAGCAAACAATAGAACAGCAACTGAACAACGAAACAAAGATAAATACAACGCAAAGTAGAACAAATGGATCAGAACATCCAATGTCATCCTAAAATTTAGCATAAAAAGCCTAAACAGCATTAACAGAGATTACAGCTTTGCCAACAGATAAAGACCAGCAACCATCGCACCCAGGCCCTAAGAACAAATAGCACACAATCATTTGTAAGTTGATTAGTCGTATTTGCATGAATTTATATACCATAATATTTCAATACTATTTTGTGTTATTATTGTAATATTTTGTATTATACAACACTCATTTACAATGTAAGGCACAAATTTCCTAAGAGTTGGAAAGAAAGTGAGCCCCTTCGATAAAATTGAGATTTGGAATTAAAATTAAAGTTGATGCTTACTAATAATTCAAGTAAAAATATTAAAAAAAAAAACTTTACACTTTTTATATGGTTTTGTTTAATTTGATACTTCGAACCTAATTTGACTTCCATCCCTTCCTGATTGCCTTTGTCTTCTTCACCGGCGACTTCACAACTTTCTTCGGGGGTGCAGGGGCCTCCTTCTTCTTCCCTGTCGATGTCCTGGAAGGCTTGGAAGGCGTCCCCAAGGACAGTAGTTCATTAATAGACCTCATCCTAGTAGCTCGCTTCAGCTTCGGAACCGTCTTAGCCTTGGGCTTGGTGGCGGGCTTTGTCTCGGCAGGTGCTTCAGCCGCATCCGATTGAGCTGCTTTGGGAGCCGATTTAGCCGGCTTGTGAGCCGATTTAGCTTTGGGGGCTGCCTTTGGCTTGGGAGCTGCATTAGACTTGGGCTCGGGCTTGGGAGCTGCAGCCTTGGGCTTGGGAGCTGCCTTGGGCTTCGCTACTGGTACCTTGAAGGAAGCCTTGACCTTGACGAGCTTCCCAGCAGCAATGAGCCTCTTCAAATGGTACAGCAAGAACTTCCTGAAGTTCCATGGAAGCTGCTCATCATGCTTCTCCTCAAGGAACTTGGCAATTGCATATTGGCTCGAACCAGTCCTCTTCTTCAACGACACAATCGCGTCCTTGATCATCTGCAAATTTCAAATTAAATTTCAGATTTAGTAACGAGAATAGCTATCAAGAAACAGGATTAGGTTTTATGAGAAATCCATACGTACCTCTTCATAGGGAGGATGGGAGGAAGCCTTCCGTGATCTCGGAGCAGCTTCCATGTACCTCTTCAGAAGCGCAATCAAAACGCTTGGATCGCGGAAGATCATGGCTTTCGATTCGCAGATGGTTGTGTATGCTTTCGACGGATCCATAATCGAAATTGAATTGAATTGAATTGATATCGAATTGAGATTTGATTTTAGGGTGTGAAGGTGAAGGAGACTACGTCGTGGTTTAAATAGTCATGTCTGTAAAACTACAACCAAATACTCGATTCTCATGGTCCGCATACCTTCTACATGGATTGCTCCCTTGTCCATCATTCAATTTCAGCCATTGGATCTAATCATATCCACGGTTAGCAATCTCCCTTCGTGAGGCTAAGATGGAAATATTTTTAAACAATGTACAGGGGCTTAGTGGATTCTTTCATGTGTGTTTCTAAGCTCAATTTATTCCCCCATAACTTTTGATCAACAAAGTCATTTTCAGTGAAATTTTTTTCCTCTTCTAGATTAATGTCTTTCAGATGAGTGTATGAGCGACATCAATGGCTAAGGGGTTAAGGAGAATTTCGGTTTTAAAGCCACAATGGTAGTGACTAGGGTTTCTAGTACAAGTAACAATTTATTAGATAAATCTCTATAGAGTGGGTAATAATCTAAAAGTCTTTCGGACATCATTTTACTTGTTTAATTAAATTAAATTCTTGATTGAATTGTACAATATGCAACATGTGAATTATATTGCTTATCCATTTGAAAAAAAAAAGTCACATGTGTTATTTGTTCTCAATTAAGTTTCATGTGTAACCCAAATTAGAATATCTCAAAATTAATCTATCTTTGGATTTTGATTTAAAATGTTTGAATGGAATTTGGGTTCTAGAAACGGAAAGTTGAACTAAGCATAAATATATGCAATTGTAATTAATGGTTTTTAAAAACCGTGGGTCAACGGTTTTTAATTAACGGGCGCACCCAGTAATTAAAAACCGTTAGTTAATTTTGCGGAAAACTTATTAAGTCGCTCAGTTTCTAAAACCCGAGCATGCTCGGTTTTTAAAAACCGGGTGAAGGTTAATTTTGAAAAAAAATATATTATGGTGTGGGGCCTAAGAGATTGAAGAGGTGCAAATAGTAACTGCCAGATGGGATTGATGTGATAAAATGTTGCTATTCAAAATCGCAAACTCAGTTCGTGTGTTCCATTTTCCTTGGTAACTCAGCTTACTAGTCTCGCAAAGTCAATTTGTGACTTTTGTGCTTTCAGGAAGTCTTAAACTGGTTTTGAGTCTTTACTTTTTAACCTTTTTGAAAATCTCAAATTCAATTTGAGACCTCAGTTTGAAATTTCAGTTTTTAAAAGCCTCAAACTCAGTTTGAGGCCTTGATTTGAAATTCGTGCCAATATCATCACGCTATGAAGCGGTGTAGCACTCCCTCTATATTTTTAACTACTTCATCTATTTACTTACAATACTACCTCCAGTCATTTTTATAAGAGACAAACAAAAATTTTTTTGTCCTTTTTATAAGAGACCTTGTTAGTTTTCTAGGCGTATTAATTGCTAATTAAGAAAGGGTAAAAAATACTTTGTTCTCCTCAATTTATTATGAGCACTCACCATTAGGCGAATTAACTACATTGATATATTTTAGTAATTTTCTCACATCATTAATGGAAAAGAACATCACTTATTATGTTTTATTTGTATGTGTAAAACATATCCAATATTTCTTATAAAAAGGACTAGAGATATATTACGTAATATTTATTTATTTATTTTTAATATTGTAACTAAATAGATGGAATAATTAAAAAATGGAGGGAGTACTACACTTCTCTATGACGTGGTGATATCAGCATTGTTCAATATATAATTTTATTTTTATACATGATATGTAAATAGATAAACTAATAAAAAAACTATATAAAATTTTATGCCTTTCCATAGTATGATCACATTAGCTTCAATATATTTGTTTTTTTATCTTTTATAAAAAAATTTAAACAAATCTCTTTTAAAGAATTTTTTACAACCTAACTCTATATAATGAAATTGTTTTTTCAATGTGCCCTTTAAAAATAAATTTCTCCATGATTCATTAGGTATTGGCATAGCAGCAATAGTTTCTCTTGCATTGCAGTGATTTATTACTAGCCTTGAGTGTGTGCGTGAGTGAGGCATTAATTTTTTTTTTGATCAGCAAAAGCAGAATATATTAACTAATTAAAGAAGGAAGCGGTGAATAGAGTAGACTGCTTCCCCATCAGGTATGGCCACCTCATCATTACATCACTCACATCAATTAGTCAAAACAATTCCAACACTCTCCTCCTTCTTACTCATTCTCACAATCCCCATCATGACACATATTTGGATTTTCCAAACACCAAAAATAATTCCGTGTGGTGTGTACTTTCAACACAGATTTGAACACTTGTTAATACTCTCTCTCCGGCCCATTTTATTGTGAGCAATATATAGGTTCTTTAAGTAGTTCACAATCACATAAGTTTCAGAATTTGTAAAAATAATTTATCTATATTTCTGAGTTAGTATCTATATTTCTGAGTTAGTACTGGGGTTCTAGTTAAATTCATAAAAATTATTAAAAGTTATTTACTTAGGATTTTTAAGTTTACAAGAGTAGTTCATTTAAGCTTATGAGATTATCAAAATCTAGGGATTTAAGAGAATAATCGTTTGACAATATTAGAGACCTAAATAAACTTTTGCGCAATTTAGGGATCTATACGAACCATTCTTGCAAACTCATGGACGAACTTCCGTCAAATTCAAAGACTTATATGAATATAAATGTAGACTTTGTATTTATATAGTAGAGACATATAAAAACAACTCAATTTTTTAAGGGCTTATAAATAAAAACAAACACAGTATAAACAATACGATATATTGTTGTATCCAAAAAAAATATGATATATTGTTGACAATAGAGGTTACATGTCATACTATTATTCAAAGTCCCGTATTGCCTAGGATAAGAGCTATGATAATCTTTATAATCTTTTCGTGAGCTAACGTTCGAGGAGAGTTAAGCCTATGTCATTTTTAAGATAGTATCAGAGCCAATCTGAAAAAAAAAATATGGTAAAATAAAAATTCAAGAAAAAAGAGCACAAGTTCAAGGAAAGAAAAACCTGGGATAGATTCCCCATAACTTAAAAAAATCACAACTAGGCTAAAAAAATAAAGAATAAAAGCCAGTTGGACTTGAAGGGGGAGTATTAGAAAAAAAAATCTCACATTGCCTTTGATAACCACTACAAGAATGTTACTCGTTAGCCACAGAAATATCCGTGGAAAAAAAACTAATTCCGTCACTAATATACATTTTCTAACGGATTAGCGACGGTCATTGAGCCGTCGCTAAAAGTGGCGTCGCTAATATTTGCCACGGAAATAGCCGTGGCAAATTAGCGACGAAAATTTCCGTGGCTAATTTGCCACGGATATTTCCGTGGCTACGTTATTTTTTGCGACTTATAATCTGTCTCAAATTTAGTTTGCCACGGATATTTCCGTGGCTAATTTGCCGCGGTTATTTCCGTGGCAAACTTTTTTGGCGCGAAAATTTGTTTTTGGCGCCATTTACTCCGTCTCCACTTTCGGTTTGCCACGGTTATTTCCGTGGCTAATTTGTGACGGTTATTTTCGTGGCTAATTTGTCACGGTTATTTCCGTGGCTATTTTTTTTGCGCAAATATTTATTTTTCGCCCCACTTATAAGCCGTTTCAAATTTAGGTTTGCGACGAAAATTTCCGTCGCAAATTTGCCACGGATATTTCCGTGGCTAAATTTTTATTCTTTTAAAAAAAAGTTTCCAGAGCACGAGCTCAGTTGTCGGAAATACAAACCAAACGTTGAGGAAGAAGAAATAATGGTTGAGAAGAATAAGAAAGAAACAAATGAATGAAAGGAAGAAGAGAAGAAGATAAAGGAGTTGGAGCTTCGCCGGAGATGAAAGTCACCGGAGTTGAACTTCACCAGAGATGGAAGTCATCAGAGTTTGAGCTTTGCCGGAAATCGTTGGAGATGGATGTGTCGTGAGGTGTAGGGTGGTGTTAGAAGAGTGATTGGAAGAAGTAAATGGAAGAAGGAGTGAATGGAAGAATAAGAGAATGGAAGAAGAGGAAGAAGAAGTGAATAAATAGGAAGAATTGTATGAAATAACGGAAGAGATTAAAGAGAAACAACGGTTGGGATCTCGCTAAGGTTGATCCGCGTCACATACCATCTTCGAATCAAATTCTGACACGTGGCGCCAAAAATTAGCTCGGAAATTTTCGTCGCAAATATTAACACAAATTTAAAAAAATAAAAAAATTCTTTTGTTTAATGGTTAGCGACAGATATTTCCATCGCTAATTTTTGAATAAATTTAAAAAATAATAAAAAAATAATAATAAAAACAATGGTACCCCTTTGCGACGGCCTAGTCCGTCGCTAACCTATGACAAACCCAAAAAATAATAATAAAAAAAAAACCATACCTCTTTGCGACGGCGAGGACCGTCGCTACTTAGCGACGGCCTAGTCCGTCGCTAACTTATGACAAACCCAAAAAAAAAACGGTACCACTTTGCGACGGCTAGGACCGTCGCT
This sequence comes from Cyamopsis tetragonoloba, assembly GCA_037177725.1. Taxonomy (NCBI): domain Eukaryota; kingdom Viridiplantae; phylum Streptophyta; class Magnoliopsida; order Fabales; family Fabaceae; genus Cyamopsis; species Cyamopsis tetragonoloba. The sequence goes on along the minus strand of CM074125.1, from coordinate 31,001,216 downwards.
CATTAGCGATGGCCTAGTCCGTCGCTAACCTATGACAAACCCAAAAAAAATAATTAAAAAAATACAACAGTACCCCTTTGCGACGGCTAGAACCATCGCTAATTAGCGACGGCCTAGTCCGTCGCTAACTTGAGACTAACCCAAAAAAAAAAAAACGGTACCACTTTGCAATGGCCTAGTCCGTCACTAACCTATGACCAACACAAAAAAAAATTAAAAAAAATACAATGGGTACACCTTTGCGACGGCTAGGACCATCGCTAATTAGCGACGGCCTAGTCCGTTGCTAACCTATGACAAACACAAAAAAATAATAAAAAAAATAACGGGTACACCTTTACGACAGCTAGGACCGTCGCTAACCTATGACCAACACAACAAAAAATAATAAAAAAAAACAACGGGGTACACCTTTGCGACGGCTAGGACCGTCGCTAACCTATGACCAACACAAAAAAAACAATAATAAAAAAAAACAACGGTTACACCTTTGTGACGGCTAGGACCGTCGCTAACCTATGACCAACACAAAAAAATTATAGTGACGGCCTAGTCCGTCGCTATCGTCCTACATTCAAAATAAAAAATAAAAAAATTACAAATTGACACCGCTTTATCGACGGTTTTGTCGGTCGCTATATAGCGACGGTTTTTTCCGTTGCTAACCTCTGACCTTTTTAAAACATAGAGAAACATGCCCCTATAGCGACGGGTTTTGCCGTCGCTAGTTTTACGACGGTTATATCCGTCGCAAAATGTAACATCCCAAAAATCCATAAAAGAGACTTAAGACTTAAAAGATTGGTTAGAATTTACAAATGAAAGGAAGAAGGGTTAGATACTTTCATATAGACCCTGTCTCAGTAATTTGGTCTAGAGTTGTAGACCTCCAAATTGAGTGAAACCAAAGGCATTGGAAAGGTAAGAGAATTTTCTACAAACCAATATGATATTCGAATATAGTATTCGAATATAGTATTCAAATATGGTATTCGAATATGGTATTCGAATATGCAAGCCTATATTCGAATATGAAAGCTTATATTCGAATATACAGGTGAGGAATTGAAAACAGCAACCCCATATTCGAATATGGTATTCGAATATGCAAGCCTATATTCGAATATGAAAGCTTATATTCGAATATGCAGGTGAGAATTGAAAACAGGAACCCCATATTCGAATATGGTATTCGAATATGGAGCCCAAACTCTATAAATAGGAGTGCCTTGGTTCAAAAGGGACTGTTCTTCAGATTTCCTCACTTCTCACACCAAAAACCTCTGTTCCTAAACCAACTACGTCACAACTCTCCAACTCTAAGGTTTCCATTTCAAAAGACTTAGGTTCCCAAACTATTTGATTCAGATTCAGAGGCAACTATGACAAAGGAATCAAAGTAGGAATTTGGGTTTGGAAGCGAAGGATAAAGGATTCAGGGAGTTCCAAGTAACCCTGAAAACCCCAAATCCTAAGATACTTTGAAATTAGGAACATGTGACTAGGGAATGATAGTAACATGTTATTAGGGAAATCAAACTGTTATGTTGTGATTAAAGTTTGATGTATGATTGAATTGTGAACACTATGTGTAAAATATGCATAATATGGTTGAAATGGTATGATTTTGATATGCCTTATGCTGATAAATGATGCATGTGATGTTGTGAAATATGTTAAAAGTATAAATAAGGTTTTCCAGAATTGAATGTGACACTAAATGGGATCTGATATTGAAATGATTTCAAATTGATTTGAAAAGGATTGAGTCCCAATATTTGCATATTCAAATATGTAATTGAATATGGAATGTCATGTTCAAATAGATATATGAATATAACACGGGTTTCACATAGAATCCGAACAAATGAGGGTTTGGTAATCAGATAAGAATATATTGGAAACCCTTATTTATACGATATATGCTTGTTATGAATGTGTGATTGGAAATGTGAATGATGATGAATTCATAAGGACGATGGACATAAAGGATTCCAGATTGTAATGTGACGAAATAGAGACTTTGACTTTGACGGATAAGTCCAAAGGTTAGTATATTCAAATATGTGTTTGAACGTGGTGGGTCATGTTCGAATAGATATTTGGATATATCAAATTTGTCACATAATATTCGAGTATGAGATGTTGATATTCGAATATGGGATTACTGGAATTCTTGTGTGAATGATATGAAATGAATGTGAATGTGTGATGCATTAGAACGGTAAATGGAAATGTTAAAAGAGGCTCTTCCCACTCAATAGAATATGAGTAAGAGGGTTAAGTTCCGCCGGAAGTAGACCGGGTAAGAGGATAGAGCAAAATATGAGAAAAAGATGAGAATGTAGGGTTATCCCGAAAGGGGAAAATAACCTGAAGTACTGGGCTATCTTCACGAGGTAGCTAGTCTAAAGTACAAAGGGTACTATCTTCACGAGGTAGATGGTTCCCTGGGCTAGCTCGAGAGAGAGTTAGTAGCCTGGCAGGAGGATCCTTGGGGTGACGCTCGCCAGGACCATGATGATGAGCTCAATACGCATTACTGCCATCTGTTTTGGTGGATTCCCGGTGCACAGGGTTTCCCGTTAAAAGAGGAAAGAAATGGAAATGGAAAATGATCATGGCATGCATACATGTTATATTGTCATTGCATATATTCTGTGTGTGTTTGCTAGGTAATTGGATTAAGGGCAGTTTTCCAGTTAGACAATACTATAAAAATGTTTTGATTAGACCGAGGGTTACTCGGTTATATGTTTTACATATAACTGACGATCGCAGTATTGCAGGTATTGGAAGACTGTGGAGCTAAGCAATGGATAAGACAAAGCATTAGGCTTTGCTTAGGTAAAACCACACTTGGTAAACCTAAGCCTAATGTTCAGAGATTATATGGTTCAGCTGTATAGGAAAGTATAATTTAAATAAAAAGAATGTTTCCACTGTATTTTAAATAAAACCAAGAAACCAGATTTGTATTTTCAAGAAAATTTTAAGTATCAGGTTTTCAAAGCTAACATTTTTCAGTAATTACTCTCCCTTTTAAAAATTAGGGTGTTACACAAAAGGTAGATTTTTCGTGGCTATTTCGCGATGGCCTCGGGTCGTCGCTAACAATTTGTCGCTAAATTGGCGTATTCTTGTAGTGAACAACTATGATAGCCTTTATAAGGCCTTAAACACTCTCCATTATTTTAAACTAAATTCAACAACCTAAATTAATTGAAGGTAAAATTAAAAATATATAATAAATGCTCTCTATTATGTAGTATAGACTTATAAAAAAAACTCAAAATTTTTTTGAGGGCTTATAAATAAAAGCAAACAAAGTACAATCAATATAACACTCGAAAATTATATAGATACGTGTATATTGCAACTTTAAAAAATATAAAAAATAATTACTTATAAATAGATTTAAGATGAATTTAAGACTATAATTAATGTTATATGTTACTAACTATTTAATTAACTGTTTTATTTTTAACCGCCAACATAATTTTGGATGATTAGGATAGATAATTACGTAAATAAAAAATTTAGTACTCAATTTTGGGTTTGCAAAAAATTTAGTATTATACTAATACTTTAGTTACTTAATAGTAATACTCCCTCCATTCTAAAATATTAGTCACTTTAGCTAAAAATATTTGTTTTAAAATATTTCACTTTATAATATCAAGATAACATTTATTGTTATTTTTCCAAATCTATTATTCTTTTACTTATTTGTAGCTATTAATGAGAAACAATATTATTGGTAGTTTCAACTTTCAATAAAGAGGTAATATTGTCTCAACTGACATTAACTTTTCTAGATTTTAAAACTGTCAATATTTTTTTTAATACTCGTGTTTTAGTCTAACGTAACTAATACTCCGTATTTCAGAAGGTAAGGAGTAATAGTTTTCCACCAATTCAGTTTGAGGGGAAGAATTTAATACAACGTCACTGTCATCACGTCATTGCAATTAATGCACATTCTTGAATTTATTATTTCATCAATGCCATAAATTTATTCTTTCATCAGCTATAGATGGGATCCTTAGCTGTGAGAGGAGGAGAGCCGCCGCTAACAAGGAGAATGGTGGGGTTAGGATAGGGGTTGGGGATAAAGATTAAAAAAGGGTTTTTTTAAAAAATAATTTTTTCAATATATTATTATTATTTTATCAATGAACTACTCACAAATTGATATGTGGACTTGTTTAACGATGTTAGTCTTTATCCGTTAACTTAACTTAATGGAATGTTAACACCGAGAATAAATGTGAATCTATAATAAGAATTGAAAGACCAAAACGAACAAAAAAAGATAAAGAACTAAGTTGAATCAAAGCTTAAAGATAGAGGAACAAACTTATTTAATAAATATTTTCTCCATTTGTTATTTATGTGTCAACTTTAAGGTAAAGTAAGCATATTATGGAATACAATTATTATTTTTGTTTTTATCAAAATAATTCTTGAACTCTCTATGACGAGTACTTTTATCGCTTATTATTTTATTGGTTAAATAGTACTCCCTTCGTTTATGAAGGAGGAGGAAGACACTGTGCGGCATGAGAAGAAGCCATTCTTGTTCGACCTTAACCTGCCGGCGCTGCTCATTTGAACCCGCCGGCGGTGACCATAACGAGGGCTTAGTGGTTTTTATTTTATTTTATTTTCTTTTTAATAGTTTATAATATAACTTTATGGAGTATGAACTTTTTTGGATGCTACTTTGCCCTTTTGTGATGTACGGTTTAGATTATAGGTTTTGAGCGGCATTTTGATTAGAAGTAGCTTCTATTAACTCCTTGTATATCTCTATGTCTCTTTGTATGTCTTTTTTTTTTTTTTCTAGTTAAGCACTACAACAATGTACTTGTAAGATCCTCCTATTTTTATTATTTTTTGAAAAAATAAAAGGAAAAAAAGCCGTGGAATATAACTAAACAAGTAAAAATAATTTACCTATATTTCTGAGTTAGTACTGAGAGGTTCTAGTTAAATTCATAAAATTATCAAAAGTAATTCACTTAGGGTTGTTCACTTAAGCTTATGAGATTATCAAACTCCAGGGACTTAAGAGAATAATCGTTTAACAATGTTAGAGACTTAAATAAACTTTTGCGCAATTCAGGGATCTATATGAACCATTTTTGCAAAGTCATGGACCTAAGTGAACTTCCATCAAATTCAAAGACTTATATGAACATTTCTTCCAAATTCAAGGACTAATCTAACAATTATTTCTTTTCTTCTTTTTTTTGTCTAAATGTTTTTGCTTATAGTGGACGTATAAGGTGATCTACAGAGTCAAGGATCAATAACTTTATTCATCATGAACTATACAATTTAATAAATTAAATTAACAATATATAAATATTAATTTTTTTATAATATGGATTATTAGTTAAAAAAGATTATTAATAATCCCCGTATAAGGGACTATTTTATATTCAACTTTGACTATGTAACAGACTTGGTTTATTTATATATTCAAATAACTACATGATAGAAAATGACATGTGTATATTTATTGTTCATATTTATTATGCTTCACGTAAGTCTTCTAGGTATTGACTATGGTGGTTACTTTGACCATGTAATGGACTTAGTTTATTGATGTATTTAAATGACTACATCACAAAAAATGACATTTGTTTATTTATTGTTCAAATTTATTACTGTTCACACAAGTCTTCTGGGTATTGACTCGATCTGGTGGTGTTTTGCCGCCTAAATCCAAATAGAATAGTTGTTGTTTACTATGAGCATGAGATACATCTGAAAACGGGAGTGAGTATTCATATTCTAGGCTGCATGTGTCTCGGGAATGTTCAAGTTCATTCGGGGGACAAGAATAACCCCCGCTTTCATGGAAGCATACTGTATGGTCGTGTTGTTCTAAGATCACGGGGTGAAATCTTAATAGTTTGCAATGGGTTTCTAACTTGATGTAGGCATAGGTTGGTCTCTTGGATAATGGATATCATATCGTTACGTTGGTCAGGGGAACTCCAAGTATTGTCATCGAAGACTCTTTTTTTCATTGATTTATTTTTCAATAAATTTGGATATGACTAACGGATTACTAATCCGTGTCAATCTCGCTAAAATGCATATCTATATAATATTGTATCTATGCAATATCTATATAGATATCAATATAAAAATTATAGACATGAACATATAAATAAGTCCGCCTCTGTTAGCTACAACATAGAGGTTCAAATCTAAAATAGAAAAAGGAAATGGTTTGAATGAAATCGTAAGAATATGTATGTGGTAAGCTTTTTACCTTTTTTACCTAGGTTTGTAGTTCAATTGGTCATAGCACCACCCTATCAAGGCGGAAGCTGCTTGTTCGATCGGATAGTACACCAGCCCAACAAGTTTCGAAGCTCTCAAGTTGAAGGCTTGATGAATTTTTGTCATCTGAGTTGAGGTCAGACAATACACTCACCTACATCAAGTTTATACAAAATAATTATCAACTTTGATATTTTGTATTATCTAAGTGTAAGTGATAAACATAAAAAGTAGATATAAAAGAATCATTACCCTTACTCTACCACAACATATATAAGCTAGAGTTTCACCACTATAACCTACATTATCTTATAACATTATTCATGTCTATTGTGCATGACCGATTAGATTATCAGTATTAATTGGAGAACAACACCTAATTAAGGAAGTTCATCTAAGTTATGCAAAGTATTAAAAATTATAATTTTTAATAATTTTATTAAATTTAATTTCTTAAAAAGTATTTGAAGGGTACTAGATGTTATTTTTCATTTTTTAATAAAAATTAATTTGACATAATTAATTTTAAATGAAGTTAAGTATAGATTGTAAAGTAAAGTAACATTTGTTTTAAAAATTAAAGTAAAAAACTATTTTTTTACAGTAATATTGTTTGTAAATTTTTATTAAAATTACTTTTACAATTTAAATAAAATAATATATGGTAAATAATTAATTATGATAAAATAAAAATAAAATAAACTAGAGGAAAAACAGGCTTGGCTATACGGGCTATCATGCTAGCCCGACTTAAATTGGCACGCTAAATTGCATATTAGAACTCGTCATCCCTCTTAGCCCGCCTCACTTAGCACGTTAACCCGTGCAAGCCAATGGCTAGCCAAGGCAGGCTTGCTCAATGGCTCGTTTCTCCTTTCTTTTTTTTATAAAAATACATATTTTTATTTATGCAAAGAGGGATTAAAATCCCAAAACAAAACAAGTACAACTAAAAAAATACACTTTTTTATGAAAATATATTTCTAAGTGAAAACATATATAATTTTTAATAAGGACACTTTTTTCTTTGGAATTTTTTTATAATATATAAAAATCTCCTTTTTTTCATATTTGCGGGGTTAAATAGACCATCTCGCAGCCTTCCTAGCCAATAAAAAAAGGGTACAAGATAGGAAAATGAGCTCGTAAGCCATGGCGAGCCTAAGTGGGACCAGCTGGTCTATTTTGCCACCCCTAATGTCAAGTATATAAAGATAGGTCTGGTTAAACAATATCCTTAGGTCTAGAGCACTTGCTAAGGTGCAATTAATGCACCTTTATTAATGCTTTGAATTTTCTTTAATGACATATATTGAATTAGTTCTCAACTTTCGAAGTAATAAATATTTTCAGTCCCAAAAAAAAAATTTCTATTTCTATGTACTCCCTCCGGTCCTATATATAGGTCGCTTTCTAGAACAAATCTTTGGTCCTTAATATAAATCACTAACTAAGTGTGTGTTTGGAACAACTAGCTTATAGCTTATTTAGGAGCTTATAGCTTATAGCTTATGAGTAAGTAGGTGTGTTTGATAACAAATTGCTTATAGCTTATATAAGCTATAAGCTCGCTTTCATAAGTTAGCTTATGAAAAGTTACTTCAAGTAGCTTATAACTTATAAAAAGTAGCTTTCAATAATTCTTTCCTATTTTACCATGTAGTCATTTATTACATGTTTACTCTATCAAATAATTTATTACATGTAATTGTTATTATCCTTTTAAGTCATTTAACAAATATAAGCTACCTAATAAGCTAATTTTACCAAACCAGGTATGATCTTAGTTCTTATGATGTATTGGGAAGTGACTTGTTCTGTCTTGGTGTTGGCAGTAATTAGTTGGTTCCACTCTTGTAATTGGCTAGTACTTCTTGTACCATTTAATAAATCTTGTTGTTGCTGATAAAAAAAAACTAATTTTACCAAACACCTCTATTCAATTATAAGTCACAAGTCATAAGCTATAAGCTACAAGCTATAAGCCAGAAGCTACATGTTATAAGCTATAAGTCATAAGCTATAAGTCATTTTACCAAATAGAGCCTAACTCATTAATGCATGTTTTCCCTCTTTACCCTTCTACAATTTTCAAAGATTCAATAATGATGGAATGAGAAAGAGAGTGAATTAAGAGAAAGAAAACTTAAGCATTTACTAGCATATTTATATTTAGCGTATAGTTGGAAAAAGTTTATCTTTTTAGACAAATTTAATAAATTAACTACCATTTCTTGATTTTGATAATTCGGTAAGAAATGACTTATATTTACGACCGGAGGAAGTACTTAACAAAAACATTTCCCTTTAAAAATATACACAATAATTTTGTAAGTCACATTTAATAAATAAGATCCATCATAATTTATACTTAATATTAAGTAGATTTGAGATAACTTTAACTCCTATTAATTCATCTCTTTTTTTTTCAACTTCTTCCAAAGGTCGTATCTAGCAATTTCAATATTTTAGACAAAAATTAAGATTAAAATCTATGTTAATATAGACTAATTTCCCTACTACCCTTTCATCAGTTTGCTCATAATATAAGAAAATTAAAATTCCTTTAGGAATGATGTCATATAATCAAGAAAGCTAAGGAGTGCCTCTTCTTTCATTTTTCTTGATACTACTCCATTCATTTGCTCATAATATGAAAAAAAAATATGTATAAGCAGGGGTGGAGGGTAGTATATCAATGGAGGGGTCTTGTCCCCTCCCCCCCACAAAAAAATATCATTTGTATTAATATTTTTTATTTAATGTATAGTTTAGCCCCCAAAATTTTCTTAGTCAACAAAAATAAAAAGTCTTATTTCACTAGTTAAGGTTGACCACATGGATCACACGACGTTATTGTACTCAATCAAAAACTAATTTTTTATAATTATTTTTAAAAAATACAAATATTTCACTGACTAGGGTAGCAAGGCATTTTTATTTTTGTGATTTCTTTTTAAAAAGATTTAATTTGCATTTATAGTTAATACATCATATTTTTTTATATACCTCATCATCAAAATAATTTGAGATATAAATTATTTCTAAACTAAGAGAGAAATTAGTAGAAACTAAAAAATATTTAATTAATAAATTAATTATCTTATTCTATATCATTCAATCCTAGAAATGAAACTGCAAAGAATGTTTCTTTTGTAACAAACAAATATAATTAAGTAATTTATATTAAAAGAAATTCATTCTTAGATAGATGTTTTAGCCCAAAGTCATGCATTGATGCGTTTGATTTTAAAATACAACTGAGTTTTTTTTTTTGTTTACAAGGAAATTAACGACATCAAGGATTGAACCCTGTGCCTCACACTCACACACATATGTCTTTGCCAATTGTGCTTGCCTTACAGGACAGAATACTACTGAGTTTGAACTGAGTTTGACTTTCCTGAACAATTGTGTAACATCCCAAATTTACTAGTGATGATATCTAAGGCTATTTAATTGTGGTATATGTGTAACGCCCCAATTTATACTAAGTGGAATGAGCTATTCAATTAAAGTTATTAAGGCTAATTCATCATACTCATATCGAGAGGTTAAATTTCGAGTAAAATTTTTCGAAACTTAATAGTTGTATATTCGAAACGGTAATGAGACCTAGTCGAATGAAAGTTTAGATTTGGTAACTAACACACATACGATAAGCTAATATAACATAGATATATTAATTAGTCAGATAACAAAACATAAATTACTGGGAATCCTAGACGACATGACAAAAAAAATACTATACCACTCGAAGAGTAGAAGATGTCGCACATAGGAAATGCACTGATCAAATATTACACCCATCCAAAATGTCTTAACGAAAATATAACTAAATAAAGGATGCTGCACTCTCCATCCCAGTATTTTCACTTGGATCACTCTCAGGAGAGCTCTCCCTAGGCGAGTCGAAGAACCAACCCTGGCCACCAGAGTACTGCTCCACAAGAGACGGAGTGAAATAAGAAGGATGAGAAGCGGGTCGGAACGCTGCGGGTACAGGCATGAGACCAGGGGGTGTCGGAATAACCAACGTCAAAGTCGCTCCAATGTAAGTGGACCGGAGCATCGATAGTGACGGATGAGATATCCAGAAGGATACTTCTCCTACAAAAGTGGACGTCCCACGAGATACATCATGCTCCCAGTAGCCAAATTCAATCGGACAGTTGATTTCCAAGAGGGTCTCTCGAGCCGCCATCTATTGTATCGCGTAATAGATATATACATAGACAGATAAATACAACACAAAACAGAGGAGTGAGATACAGCAAAGTTTGGTAGAAGTAGAGTGAGGATATTTAGATTTTTAAACAGAAAATCTATAATAGCTTACAATTGATATTCTCACTCGTAACATCACACAACATGCACATTCAAGGATACCATAGTGCATGAGACTCCAGAAAACAAAAAAAACAAAAAAACGACATCATCGCTAGCAACTCTTTCTATTAAGGAGGTGACCGGGAGTCATACTTCGTTCGTACAAGTCCATGTACCTCAGTACTCTCCACTGATCCAGAATATACTTAGAGACGTGTCGAGGTAACCGAGCTTTTTCAGTGAGTAGCCCGACATCGAGGAGCTACCACCGAGTCCCCTAGGCATCTCACACTCTGGTTAAAGCCCCCAAAGGCCAAAACCCACTCCCTAGAGTATAACGTTATTGTGCCAACGCACCACTTTTATCTTTTATTCCTCCTTAATAGAAGTTTTCGAAAATACTATTTTCAAAACATACAATCTCAAGGTGTTTTAGTACTTTTAAGCATAGTTTATCACAAGGATTCAACCAGGTTCACATCTCATCCATACAACTAGGCTCAAACAACATTTTGCAAGAAAGATTACTAATCACACCACCTTGTCAAATCCTTTACCACAGATTTCAGTTTAATTCTCAGAAACAAAGCAATTATCATGGTATTCATATAATACTCCTAATAGGGATAATACACCTTTAAAAGTCATATATTCAATTTTCACATTTTCTATATTCATCTTTTGGCACTTAGGCCTTTATTAACTTCTACTATTAACACCATTGTTTGAAATTTACTTTAGTCCTTCTAGACATATTATCATTTAAACCATATCCAAAAATTACAGGAATAAGTCCAAAACAATCATTTAGCCTTGAAAACATCATTAACATCTTAAAAATGATTTATTTGGTATTAAAAAGCTCATAAATTTCGAATATTCAAAAGTTGAAGGAAAAGTGGTTTTTCCTTTGCTTCAGTGACTCTTCAGCATGCTGTCCTTTCTTTAAAAGGGGTAAAATAAATATTAAACGATTTTATTTGGTCTCCAATTAATTTATACAGTTACTTCACAGTGTTAGGGTCAAAATAGAATTTTTCCAGAATTTTTAAAAATACTTAAGATGGCCAGAAAAATCCTTCTTTCAAATTGTACAGGATCTGGCAGTAGCTAGTCTAAAAAGTATAATAAATTCATACATGCCCAGAAAAATATGAATTTTTGATATGATATAGTAGATATATTAACACACAACATATAAATGTTTCAAGAATTTTTGAGTAGTAATACAGTGCGAAATATTTTCTCAAGGTTACAACTTTTTCCAGCAAAACAGAAAACTACAGTAACAGGATCTTCATCTTCAACGATTTTTATAAAATCACTCAGTTACTAAATATTTATGAAACCAACTCAGAAATGATCCACTTTGAGTCTAGTTTTTCATAAAAAATTTCCTAAGTTAAATCTGTTTCCCAAATGGTGCAGAAAAACCAAAACGTTCTGACTGTTCCAGAAATGACCTTATGTCACTCAAAAATCCATATAAAATCAAAAACAAGATCAAATGATACCCAACTAAATTCTACACTAAGCTATTCTCACTTCCCCTTACCAAGGTTATCTTCAAGGATTAAAGGGGTTGATGAAGGGTAGAGCTTCCAAAGTTATCACTACAATCAACACCAATTTTGGACTCAAGAAAATTTTAGAGAGAAAGGAGAAGAGAAGCTTGTGCTTTGGTGTGTTTGGAAGTGAAGTAGAGTCCCCTATTTATAGAGGAAGTGGGCTGAGTTTTTTGAGGGGTCTTGGAGTGTTTGGAGAGCTTTATTGAATAGTTGAGGGGTACATGAAGGCATGGTGTGAATAGTTGGAGTGGTTGAAGCAAATCAAGTTCCCTATGTCTAGGGTATGGTTTGACCACATGGAGAGTATGGAGTGTTAGAGGGATTTGTCTTTTATTGATTAATACTCTAGAATGTAGATATGTTTGGAATAACTGGTATATTTCGATCGTTATGCGCGCACTATAAAATTAAAAACGCAACGAAAAATTCTAGAATTAAAATATATCGTTCTCCAATATTTTCTAATCATATAATCGGAATCGAAATATTTTTCTAGCAGAATAATTTCCTATTTAGTAATTAATTAGCAAAATTGAGAGTGTTACAATATGCATAATTCAAAAAGAAAGTACCAACAATTAGGAGATTATGTAGAAGAGAGTTAAAAGGGGACTCTCAAAGAAAGGAAGGACCTTCTTGCAATTTTAAAAATTGCTAAGTAGTCCCTCCCATCTTAAGTGAACTAGACCACACTAGATAAGAGACCATACCCTTCCTCTTCTCCCTATTCTCGCCAACTTCTTTCTCTCACTAGGAAATCATCTTCTCCTCCTTCTCTCTAGGACAAGCTCTTCCATTCTCCATGGTTATGCCTTGCATGTGGGTTTTCAAGTGTTTCTAAGCCTTATTCTTCTCCAAATCAAGCTTGGGTAAGTTAATCTCTTCATCTTCTTCTCCATTTATGGTTACTCCCTCAATCTCTCTTGTGAGTTGAAATGGGTCTAGGGGCATAACCACCCAGGGACCAAGTAAATGACAAAGGAAAAGAGGCTATGGGCTTGGAAGCTAGACCCTAGGTTGGAGAATCAAGCTTAAAGCAAAGAACAAGCTTCAAAGGTAACCCCAAAATCCCAATAGTATAGCTAGCTTGAAATTGTGAGTGGTAGGATGAATTGTGTGATGCAAATTGTGATTGTGGTTTGAAATCGTGTAAATTGTCTTGATGTCTGATGAAATTGGTTGGTATGTTGCTTGTAATTGTGCTTGTAATGTTTGAATGCACATTTGATGTTTGATGAATTGGCTCACATGGATGGGTTTATGGTTTTGGAAGTTGGATTGGGTTAAAGGTTTAGGTTGGATAGAACAGGGCATGATTTTGATGAAATCTTGAGTGTTAATGCTGTGACTTTGAACTGAAATTATAACTATTTGTATTATGAATTGGTCATCGTGGTCTTCATAAGAGTTGTATAAAATCGTCGTATCTTTCCAATGCCTTTGGTTTCACTCAATGTGGAGGTCTACAACTCTAGTTATGACCCAATTAATGAGATAGGGTCAATTATGAAGTATCTGTTGTGTAAAATGTGTTTCCCTGTCAAAGATGGCACTTTTTGGAAATTAAATGTTTAGAATTGGGTTTTGTGGTCTTCATAAGAGTTGTAGAAAATCCACTTAGCTTTCAAATTCTTTTGGTTTCACTCTATTTGGAGGTCTACAAATTAAGTTATGGCCAAAATACGAACAGGGGTGCGCACACATTCTTGGGCTGTGCGCACAAGATTGGGCAGCAGCTCCAGGGGGAATTAAGGTGCGCACATGTTGGAGGGTTGTGCGTAGCAAGCAAAAACTCAATAAGGTGCGCACAGCTGGGGGAGAAATTCAATCCCACACCATTTTAGCCTTCATTCTTCAACTCCTTTCATCTCTAGCTTCATTCTTTAAGTCTAATCTTCAAAGATCAACACTTCTCCATGATTATTCCTACATGAATATAATCAAACAAATTGATATGTAAACATCATGAATCCATTTCTAGGATAGGAATGAATAAAATTAGGTTCATGTGACTTATAAACATGCAATAGGATTATGGGAATGTTGTGGTATGTGTTATGACCTAAATGGTGAATATTTGATTGATGTTTTACATGATTGAGATGTGATGAATGATGAATGTTGGAACATGTTGAATGCAATTAATAATTGAAGTTATGTGATTGACTTGAAATACCAATGCAATATGTGAATAACTCTCCTCATCAACAAGGGTATGGGTTAAGGCCTTGATATGAGGAAGAGAATGAGGTCGATATTGCATTGGTTTATGCATTTTCATTCATGATAAAGGACACTGCATTGATCACCTTCGGGTGTGAGACCGGGCAGATTGAGGGTTCAAGGAGGGACGCTTCCTTGGACAATGGAGATCTCCAATGAGGGTGCGGGCTGCCGGCACAAAACTGATGAAAAGGAACATACATAGCATACATCATTAGAGTTCATAGATTATGAATAATTGATTGTGTGATGAAACTTAATGTTTATGTGACTGATTGTCTGTTTGACTGTTTAAGGACTTTGAGGTTTATATGGATGATGTTAGTATTAAATCTAGGGGGGATAGTTTTGCAACTTGTTGCCTGCAACACTGTGGAAATGTTTTTATATAACCGGGGGTTACTGAGATATATGCGAATTCGTATATCTCACTGTTAAAGTATTGCAGGTAATGCCATGGCCAGAGATGATGGAGCAAAGGAATGAAGACTTACATTAAATGCTTTGTTATAGATATAGTTGTAAAGCCAAATTGTAATTAAGTTATTATGAATTAGTCCCTCTTTGGATGTCACTTGGACTTGTATTTTGAGACTCTAGCCAAGTAGTTCAGGTCTAACTCTCATAGTATGGTTATGTAATTATGTATTCAGGATTTTTTCTTTTTACAGGGAAATTTTCATAGAATCATTGACAAGGCCACTTTTTTATGTGAAAAGCATGTATGTTTTACATGTTAGTTTAGGGCCATTTTATTAGGGTATTACATTTGGTATCAGAGCAATTCGATCTATTCAGACCGTGAGAGTTATATTAGGATAATTGGCTGAGTCTCCTAAGTCCTGGGTTGCCTTTTTGGAAGTTATATACTTTGGATTACAAAGCCACTAATATTGAGCCTGATCAACTCAATATTGTGTATTTGTATGAAGCAGATATGGCTTCCCGCAGGCGGGGAAGATTGAGAATGAGTGCGAGGGAAAAGAATAGCTTAGAGTCACCTGTTCCATTAGCATTGATTATTGCCCTAATTAGGTAACCGGTGTCTCAAGCTATGGTGAAAACAATAGAGACATAGGAATGAGACGGGGTAGAATTAAGAAGGGGATTGAATTCCTTAAATTCCAACTAGGGACATGACCATAGCAAAATGGGTGATTAAGTTTAATGAATGTTGAACCCAGACCTCGAATAGTGAATTTAATGATCTCACCTAGTGTGAGTGCTTGATGGACAATCCCCCATAGTACCCCAACCTAGTTAAATCAATGTTTTGGATTTCTCCAATTCTTTGAAGGTGTGATTCGGATAGTGATATGGATTCATGAGCTAGTGGTAATGTGAAACTAAGGTAGTATGAACGCATTAAGTACCTTGCTAATGATTGATGATTAGTGACGGGAACTCATTGGATTCAACCAGTTTTGCTTGGTTATTTGAAGTATCACAAGAGGGGTGTATAATTGATGAATGATGAGTGCAAAATGTTGAGTTGTGATATATTTAAGGAGTTATGAAGTGGGGAAAGACTCGGATCAAGTTAAGGAGTTGTAAGAGGAGCAAAATCCACAGGATTTCCCTTCACGTATCTAGTGCTTAGGTCCCACATGGTACTCAAGCCCAAATACTGGAGAAAGATCCCAACTTTAGGGAAGACTAGAGCTCACAGAAATTTTAGTCATAGACCCCTTAGGGTAAGAATAAGGGGAGCATGAAAGGGACCTTTACCAATTTCCTCTTTGAATCTCGAGACTTTAATATCCCTTGGACTTGGATTCCCTGAACTCTTACATAAGTTAGTCGTTATCGATAGACCATAGACTATGAACCTCTAATTTTATCAGTTATCAATTTCCTGATTGCTGCTTTAAAGTTGGGAGTGAGATTTTAGTTCAGTCGAACTTCAGATTTAAAGTGATATGAACCTTAAGGATTTAGTAACTTCATCTTCATAGCCAAATCGCATTTCAAACTTCAGGTGTTATAACCAAGGGTACCCCCAATAAGATTATTGTCATGGCGAATACTTTAAGGAAGGAATTTTGACACCCTTACGATGATAGCATGCGAGTTGAAGTTCTTAAAGAATTATGAATTTTGAATTAGGGGCTTAGTTTAACAAATTCAGTCTACCCAGGGGAAGGCTAGACATAAAGAATGAATTTAGAATTCAAATACGAACGACTCAGGACAAAAATGAGAAACGTGGCATTGAAGAATCAGTCTGACTTGTTCAAATTGAGAGACAGGACTACCCTTGTCAAGTAGAGGATTTGGCTCTTAAGGAATGAGAACCTTAGAAGGTGGTTAATGAAGGGAAGCCTCAAGAGCAATACTCCATCCCTCTAATTGCAACCAAGAGGTACAAGAAGGGGAAAAAGGTTATGGTGGCACGGGAGTGAAAGAGACATTGCTCAATGTGGCTAAATGCTTACTTGTTAAAAGGTAAAGATTAAACGCCAAGGACTGGCTGGTAAGTTATACGCCTCAATTAGCCTTGCATAAAATGAGGGAGTATAATTATGGACTTGTAATAGACTTTCCAAGAACTTAGTCCGAAAATAAAACTGCATAAATCACTACTGAAAAATATCCTAAGTCCACTGACTTCTAATCACAAGCTCAAATTATTCCATGGATAAATATGCCCAACCTCATAAAAGGGAGGTCGTTAAGGTTTCTAGGAAATTTTTATCACGTGTAGAGGCAAACTAAAGCGTTGAACGTCTTCCGTCCGGCATTCGTGATTAGATAGTTGAGGCTCCGTGGAGGTAACTACCCCATCCAGGACCTCGAATCAATTGCGATTGTTTTCGCACTGAATTAAGGGGGCATTGCCTTTATGGAGTTAAGTTCGAAGTCCTTAGTGACCATGGAAACCTTAAAAAAAAAATCCCCTCGACCAACAAGAATTGAACACGAGATAGAGATGGTGGATGGAATTTCTATAGGATTAAAATTCTAAATTGAAATACCACCCAAGGGAAAAAACCAACATAGTGACGAATGTTATAAGTTAAGAGTCCTTATGTGTTTCAACCATGATGATTCATGAATGAAAATTGCTCAAGGAAGTTAAAGTCCTCAACCTTGAAGTTTCAAGGAACCCCTCAAGCATGTCTTTGACTAGGCCCGAAATAAGGCATGAACTTAGGGAAAGGATTAGGATAGCCCAATCTAAGGATATGAGACTGACGTGAAAGAGGGGCTAGCTGGTCTTCTCCCAAAGCAAGTGATGGGGTTATTTTATTTCAGGATATGATCGTTATTCCTAACAACGAGGATCTTAAACAAATGATATTAGAGGAAGGCCATAAAAGCGGATACTCTTTTCATCTAGGCATCACAAAAATGCATCAGGATTTGAAGAAAATGTTTTGGTGGCCGGGGATGAAAGGGGACATCGCTCTTTTTGTAGCCAAATGCCTCGCTTGTCAGCGAATAAAGATCGAACATAAAAAAAAAAACCCTCGGGAAAGTTGCAACCCCTCGAAATCCCCGAATGGAAATGGGAGAGTGTGGCAATGGATTTTGTAACCCGGTTACCCCAACCTGGTTTTGATTCCATATGGGTTATTGTTGATAGGCTTACCAAATCTGCTCACTTCTTACTTGTAAAGGCCAATTACTTGGTGGATAGATAAGCTCGTTTGTATGTAAGGGAGATAGTTAGGCTTCATGGGGCACCGCTAAATATAGTGTCAGATAGGGACCCAAAGTTTACCTCTAGGTTTTGGGGAGCGTTGTAGAGAGCCTTTGGGACTAGGTTTAATCTTAGCACGGCATACCACCCCCAAACAGATGGCCAATCTGAGCAAACCATACAAACCTTAGAGGATATGCTGAGGGCCTGTGTTCTTGATGAAGAGAGGGACTAGAGTGAGACACTACCCCTGATTGAGTTCGCCTACAATAACAATTACCATTCTAGTATTGGCATGGCACAGTATGAGGCGTTATATGGCAGGAAGTGTAGGTCGCCTTTATGTTGCTATGAGGTAGGTGAGAAAGTCCTATTGGGGCTAGAGATGATTAGGGAAATATAGGAAAGGTTTCGAATTGCTCAAAGTTGGCAAAAGAGTTATGCGGACCAAAGGCGAAAGCCACTTGAGTTTGAAGAGGGAGAACATGTATTCTTGAAGGCTACCTTCATCACAGGGGTTGGATGAGCCATTCGAGCCAAAGCGTTTCACTCTCACTTCATAGGACCCTTCTAAAATTTAAAACATGTTGGGCTTGTTGGGTATAAACTAGTTTTCCTTCAAACCTCTCTAAATTGTACAACATGTTTCACATATCCTAACCCCCAAATCACAATTTCGACCCATCACATACCCTGAATTTCATAGAACAAAAAAATTGAAAGAGGATTTGTCTTATCAATCCAAGCAAGTAGGGGCTGTGGACCGTAAATTCAAGACGCTAACGAATAAGACAATCTCCTTAGTGAAAGTGGTTTGGCAAAGTTTAGATTCTACCGAAGTCAGATAGAGAAAAACTAGGATGTCCAGGACTTGTGCCATGAGTTGTATAAGAACTAGTAAGTGCAATTTTGAGGACAAAATTAAAATAAAGGGTGAAGAATTGTAACATCCCAAATTTACTAGTGATGATATCTAAGGCTATTTAATTGTGGTATATGCATAATTCAAAAACAAAGTACCAACAATTAGGAGATTATGTAGAAGAGAGTTAAAAGGGGACTCTCAAAGAAAGGAAGGACCTTCTTGCAATTTTTAAAAGTTGCTAAGTAGTCCCTCCCATCTTAAGTGAACTAGACCACACTAGATAAGAGACCATACCCTTCCTCTTCTCCCTATTCTCGCCAACTTCTTTCTCTCACTAGGAAATCATCTTCTCCTCCTTCTCTCTTGGACAAGCTCTTCCATTCTCCATGGTTATGCCTTGCATGTGGGTTTTCAAGTGTTTCTAAGCCTAATTCTTCTCCAAATCAAGCTTGGGTAAGTTAATCTCTTCATCTTCTTCTCCATTTATGGTTACTCCCTCGATCTCTCTTGTGAGTTGAAATGGGTCTAAGGGCATAACCACCCAGGGACCAAGTAAATGACAAAGGAAAAGAGGCTATGGGCTTGGAAGCTAGACCCTAGGTTGGAGAATCAAGCTTAAAGCAAAGAACAAGCTTCAAAGGTAACCCCAAAACCCCAATAGTATAGCTAGCTGGAAATTGTGAGTGGTAGGATGAATTGTGTGATGCAAATTGTGATTGTGGTTTGAAATCATGTAAATTGTCTTATGTCTGATGAAATTGGTTAGTATGTTGCTTGTAATTGTGCTTGTAATGTTTGAATGCACATTTGATGTTTGATGAATTGGCTTACATGGATGGGTTTATGGTTTTGGAAGTTGGATTGGGTTAAAGGTTTAGGTTGGATAGAAACAAGGCACGATTTTGATGAAATTCTGAGTTTTAATGCTGTGAATTTGAACTGAAATTCTAACTATTTGTATTATGTATTGGTTATCGTGGTCTCCATAAATGTTGTATAAAATCCTCTTATCTTTCCAATGCCTTTGGTTTCACTCAATTTGGAGGTCTACAACTCTAGTTATGACCCAATTAATGAGACAGGGTCAATTATGAAGTATCTGTTGTGTAAAATGTGTTTCCCTGTCAAAGATGGCTCCTTTTAGAAATTAAATGTTTAGAATCGGGTTTTGTGGTCTTCATAAGAGTTGTAGGGAATCCTCTTAGCTTTCAAATTCTTTTGGTTTCACGCTATTTGAAGGTCTACAACTCAAGTTATGGCCAAAATATGAAAAGGGGTGCGCACACATTCCTAGGCTGTGCGCACAAGATTGGGCAGCAGCTCCAGGGGGAATTAAGGTGCGCACATGTTGGAGGGTTGTGCGTAGCAAGCAAAAACTCAATTAAGGTGCGCACAACTGAGCAAAGTGTGCGCACAGCTGGGGGAGAAATTCAATCCCACACCATTCTAGCCTTCATTCTTCAACTCCTTTCATCTCTAGCTTCATTCTTTAAGTCTAATCTTCAAAGATCAACGCTTCTCCATGATTATTCCTACATGAATATAATCAAACAAATTGTAATGTAAACATCATGAATCCATTTCTAGGATAGGAATGAATGAAATTAGGTTCATGTGACTTATAAACATGCAATAGGATTATGGGAATGTTGTGGTATGTGTTATGACCTAAATGGTGAATATTTGATTGATGTTTTACATGATTGAGATGTGATGAATGATGAATGTTGGAACATGTTGAATGCAATTAATAATTGAAATAATGTGATTGAGTTGAAATACCAATGCAATATGTGAATAACTCTCCTCATCAACAAGGGTATGGGTTAAGGCCTTGATATGAGGAAGAGAATGAGGTCGATATTGCATTGGTTTATGCATTTTCATTCATGATAAAGGACACTGCATTGATCACCTTCGGGTGTGAGACCGGGCACATTGAGGGTTCAAGGGGGACGCTTCCTTGGACAATGGAGATCTCCAATGAGGGTGCGGGCTGCCGGCACAAAACTGATGAAAAGGAACATGCATAGCATACATCATTAGAGTTCATAGATTATGAATGATTGATTGTGTGATGAAACTTAATGTTTATGTGACTGATTGACTGTTTGACTGTTTAAGGACTTTGAGGTTTATATGTATGATGTTAGTATTAAATCTAGGAGGGGATAGTTTTGCAACTTGTTGTCTGCAACACTGTTGAAACGTTTTTATATAACCGGGGGTTACTGAGATATATGCGAATTCGTATATCTCATGGTTACAGTATTGCAGGTAATGCCATGGCCAGAGATGATGGAGCAAAGGAATGAAGACTTACATTAAATGCTTTGTTATAGATATAGTTGTAATGCCAAATTGTAATTTAGTTATTATGAATTAGTCCCTCTTTGGATGTCACTTGGACTTGTATTTTCAAACTCTAGCCAAGCAGTTCAGGTCTAACTCTCACTAGTATGGTTATGTAATTATGTATTCAAGATTTTTTTTTTTACAGGGAAATTTTCATAGAATCATTGACAAGGCCACTTTTTTATGTGAAAAGCATGTATGTTTTACATGTTAGTTTAGGGCCATTTTATTAGGTTATTACAAATTGTTTGGATGGAAGGAAATTAAGAGTGAAAATAACATGAGAGAAGAAGTGAGAGGAACAAAAATGAGAAGAAGAAAATGTTTCAATTTTTTGTTTCTAGAAGTTAATTTTTCATTCTATTCTTTTTCTAATTTTTTTTCAATAACAAAAAAATTATATAGTTATGTGTTTTTATTTTCTCTTATTTTCTTTTCTCTTATCCAAATAATAGTTAGACAATCACGATAACTTTTTATTTTGGTTGCTTTAGTTTATATTTTATATTGATAATAATCATTTTAAATTATAATAACTTGTTGAGTTTGATATTTTTTTATTTTGACGCTTGAACTTGACCCCCATAAAAAATGGGCTAGCTCCACTCCTAAGTATAAAGATGAACATTTCTCTTCTCATTTCTTTATTACCATGTCTATTTTCTCACAAAATGTAATAGAATAGAGTTGAACTTCCTAATTTTCCTATTACTATCCCGTGAGGAGATATTTTAGGAGAATTGAAAGAAATGAAAATGTAAGTATCTTCTAGATTTAGGAGTGAACATCCACATGCATATGTTTAGGGTACCTGCACGAGTTCTGTTCCATCATGGACTTGGCATGGCGGATCTGGCCTCCGGTGCGTTGGTTGGATATTTTCGGCCACTCACCTGGCGGTGAGGGGTACCTGCAAGCACTCCGACGATCGAGTCAGTTGTGTGTCACAGGAAGCAATTCTCAGATCTAGAGTTGTGATAAGCGTACCAAATGAAGACTAATCACATGTTTTTATAGTGTAAACAGGGTCACCAAAGTCAAACCTGTGTCACTGTCATACTTCCGTGAGTTGCAGCGCTAGGTACGTATCTGTAACGGTCCTAACGTGGGGGTGATGTCCCTTGAGCCTTATGCCAGACGCCCATGTCGTGGGTACACGACATGGCACCGACGGCTTGGGCCACCCACTTGAGACCTGCACATGTCCTTCCTGCGGGTTAGGTCCATAACAAGTTCTATTTATGTAACTACCTTTATCCACTTTGAGTACTATTAGTACTCTAATAGCCTTACTTGTGTAAATATTATTTTGCGGAAAAAGAAAAACTATCCCATCAGTTTACGCAAAATATAAGAAATTTTTTTTTTAGAAATGATGTCACCTCATTATGAGAGGAATACCTCTCCATTACTCCATCAATTTCTTCATTGTTCATTGTTCATAATATATAAAAATATGTATATTATATTGATAATGTCAATCACTATGAAGAGGAATATATATTTATCTTCTAGTTTCACTGGACTTCTTGACCACAATAATGTAATTTTTTATTTTATTTACCAAAATAATATAGAAAATAAACAATCTACCAATATGGGTATGTTGACCAAAAAATAGTCAAACTTTGTCTTTTTGCCTTTTGTCCTTTTTTGTTTTTCGTCTTTTTTTGTTTTTCGTCTTTTTGCTTTTCGTCTTTTTACTTTTCGTCCTTTTGCTTCTTGAATTATGCAATTCTCTGTTTTGGGTCTTTCCACACTGCAATAACCCTTTCCTGTGCAGGAATAACTTGATTTTTAGTCGTTGTATCAATCTCTAGATTTTTCAGTTTAGTGTTTATCTCTTCAAACGCAACTGCAAGATCTGAAGACTATTGTTTTGCAATTATTAAATTAATTTTTTCATGTAACCCAATTAATAACTCAATAATAGTGTTATTCTGTTTTGCTGTAGAACTTATAGTAATACTTGTAGAACTTTTTATAAATCCTTCAGCTGGTGACAAAACCTGAGTGATACTATCAAGTGCTCTTTGATAGTCTTGATTTTGTTCGGTCATACAATGTAGATATTTTAATATCTGCGCGCTGTTTTAGAGATTCAAGAGTCTGCACCCTTTCCTCTAATTCTTTTGCTAGTTGAACAGTTTCTTGTTCAATCTTTCTGGGTTCTTGATCTATTCTTATTAATAGATCCTCTATATCTTTCTTGGTTGGAAACTTAGAAAGATATGACTTATGAGATTTAAATATTAAAGAATCAACTTTGTCGATTAACTCTTTAATTGCTCTTTTACAAAAAGTGATTTTTCTGCTTAGAGGTTCTAAGCCTCGTAAAGATGATTCAATTAGAGAGATTTTCTCTTTCTGTTTTTGCTACAGGTTGAGCAAAGACTTAAAGACCGAAGAATTATTATCTTTCTCAGATTGCAGATTATATAAAATAGTGTATGAAATATCTGAAATACAATTAAGTTGAGCAAACACAGATGACAAAGACTTATGTTGATTTCCTGCAGTATGATACGTATGTTTGAAATCTTTTTTATTATCATGAAAACATACTAGATTAACATGATCAGTAGTTCCTCCTCTTATATTTCTTGGGAATTGTAAATCTAAATAATCAAGTCTACCTCTTTCAGTCATTATTTATCTTGTAGTTACCTATCCATCAAGTGCAAACATCATTTCCAGCATGGTCTTACCTTATTGCCATGGTACTAAGATTGCCTTCCCTAGCCTTCGGCTATACAGGACTAATAATGCTTGAAATTGGTTTTAACGATTCAAAAGAAATGAGTATGGAACCGCTTATCATATTAATAATATCATGATTTTATGATAACAAAAAATAAGATCAAATATAGCTCATACTAACAGTACTCTCAACATAATAAGTTTAGTTCGTCATACCAAGTTTGCTCTGATACCAAAAATAGGTAAGTGCAGAGGAAAATGAATTCATACCTTTCTCTTCTCTCAACTTCCTGTACTCAGAATAGCGCAAGATAAAGATAGTAGCGGAAGATAGAAGGCTCAAGGATCAAATAGAAAGGATTTATTTAGAGAAGTAAGTGGTTATATTGAACAAGGTGTGTTTTCAGACTAACCATTACACTCCTTTTATAGGCATACATTGACACATGGACTTGAAATCTGGATTTGAAACTAAAAATAAAAATACAATAATTGAGGTAAGTGGGGCACAACTTTTCTGAAAGTAGATGCTTTCAGTAGTGATTGAAGGCCACACTTGTACAAACTTTAAACAAAAACCATACACGTAGAAAGAAAACAGTAAAAAATAAGGAGATGAGGATTCCTTCCTTATCTGAAAGCTTTGTTGTTTGTCGTCTTCTGCCGACAGTGCTGTTTTACATCATTGCTTACGTCATTGATGACTCAGCTTTCCATGAGGTCTTCCAGCTCAGCCATCAGGTCTTCTTCTTCATTCAGATTAGGTGCTTCAGATGTTGAAAGTAGATCCCAAACGCTGTTAAGATCTGGATGTGGTCGCTTGAGAGGTGCCCAAATCTTCATTGTTGATGTTTCTCCAAGTAGTTGGAATTTATTTCCGAGATCATGAGGAAAGTTGTTATAGACTATTTCTTCTCGAACATCTTGATTATCTGGTTGATAATACAGAATTGAATCCGTAAAGAACATACTGGAGAATTCTGTGAACATTCCAATAACCAAACAATGTTGTGCAGGAATAAATTTTCCTTGTATCATCTTTGGAGATGATGAGTAAACTCCAAGTCTATATGGGGGCCTTGGCCTTAGGTTTTTTGATTACAATAGGAATTAATAATCTTCTGTGCCTTTGGACCAAGAAAATATGGTGCTTAGCGAAACATTAGATAATGAACAAAACCATAATGAAAGCATTCTGAAATTATGGCTTCATCAATTCTATCTGCATTGGTAACCCTGAGTAGCACTGGTGAGGGTTGTACAGGGTATTCGTTGTCGAAATATTCTGTGTATTGAACAAAGGTAAAATGAGGATAGGGTAGACGAGCTTCTTTCCTACTTTGTTGTAGAAACATTTGCATCCCAATGAGGTCTGCATCTAAGCTAGATTCAGCCTTTTGAAGGATGTCCTGTTGGACTTCTAGAAGAAGATCTTGTAGAAAACTTCTTCTAAATCTTGAATCTAGGTTCATCATCCAGCTCCACTTGTCAAAGGGAATGGTCTCAACTTCTTGCATGGCATCAATCATATATTTCGCTCTGTTAAGTTCTTCTTCCAATTCTCTAATTTTTTGTGAGAATTGTCTAACTTCTCTTTCCCTGCCTGCTCTCATTCTGGAACACATTCTCCTTTCATTGTCTAGATTCTTTCTCAAGACTAGATTTGAAATTTGTTCAAACTCTTGTTCTGGTCCTCGTTTCAAAGTTTCAATGAAAAAATCCGCTTCCTGTTTAGAAAGCGTTTCAGTTGAAGATTTTAGGAAATAATCTTCTGCTTCTTTAATGGCATCTTCAAAAGAAAAGAAACCTTTAAAGACTGGTTTTGAGGATTTTCCTATAGCCTTCATGAGAGAGCCATAGCTTTTGTAGAGTTCCGTTTTTCTCCTTGAAAAAGAACATAAGCCTTTTTCTGTGGTTTTTCCAAATCATTGGGGCTCATTTTTGAGAAATAATAATTAGGTGCATTCAAAGCATTTAATTTTGTTGTTGGTTTACATGCTCGACGAAGAGCAATTAACAACACCTGCTGCTCCTTTAGAATAGGGCATCCATGTAATGGTTTAAACTGTTGAGGATGATCATCAGGTAAAACAGGGAGTTGCTGTGAACAAAACTGAAGTGTTGGATATCCTTCAGTTGCTGAGACTGGTTTCTTGCCTTTGTCTTATCTTGCCATCTTTAAAAAATAGGATTGGTTAGGATTAATCTAGACAACAAATCCGCTGCATGATTATCTTTACCATAAATATGTTCAATTTTCACATCAACACCTGTTCTACAAACATTATCAATAAAATTTACCGATCTATTTTTAGAAAGCATGTTGGTTTTCATGTTATGATACAATTTTACTATGGCTTGACAATCAGTTCTTATTGTAAATTCTTTATTATCTAAGAGAAAGATTCTGAATTTTTCAAAAGCAAATATACAGGCCATTATCTCGGCATCAATGGTGGATATATAGGTTTTATAAGTTCCTGATGCATACCTAGTTATCTTCTCTTCAGATATTCTTGAATCCTTATTAGGTTTCCATTTAAGAAGTGCACCCCATCCTTGTAAGGATCCATCTGTTTGGATAATAATGTAACTATCCTTAGGAGGGAAATCAAGAGGAGGAAGACTCTTAATAGAATCTTTAATTTTCCTAATGATTTTCCAATCCTGACTGTTAAATCTCCTCTCACCATGTAGAGAACATTTATTTTACAAACTACCAGTGAGTTTGCTTAAGTTAGGGATATAATTTCTTGCATAATTTAAGATCCCTAAGAATTGTTGTAAACATTTCAGTGTTTCAAGGTTTTGTTCTTCAAACTCTAGGATTTTCTTGACAATATGGGGTTGAAATTCAACCTTTCCATTTCCAATCTGTAGACCTAAGAATTCAATTCTTGTAACACCAATTTTTAACTTATTTTTTGATAGAACAAGTCCTTCCTTTTCACATATTTCAAAAAATATTGAAAGATGTTTAAGGTGTTGTGAGATGTGTTCAGAAAATACAAGGATATCATCCATGTATGCTATTATGAAATCATCATGCTTGTGAAAAATGTTGTCCATTTTTCTTTGAAATACTGCTGGTGCATTCTTTAAGCCAAATGGCATAACAAGCCATTCAAAGTGTCCTTCTGGGCAAAAGAATGTGGTCCAGGGAATGGACTCTTCTCTACTTGGTGAAATCCAGACTTTAAATCGAATTTGGAATATACCCTTATATCTCGGATTTTTAATAGCAAGTAATCAATACCTGGAATAGAATATTGATCCTTATGAGTGTTGTCATTGAGTCGCTTGTAATTATAAACCATTCTTGATTTACCCCTTCTTTCCTTTCCGTCAATGACTTCTGTTCCTGATAGAACAATAAAAGCTGCTGTTCGATGCCTAGAATTTGATTTTCTAATAACACCTAGGTTAAGGAGGTTTTGGATGTGAGTCCTATACTCCTTTTGCTGTTCTGGTGATGGGATGATGGGCTTGTCTTGTATTATCAAGCCTGGGTTGATAATTTCTAACTTACAAAGGATCTTATTTTTCTGCCAGTGTTTTACTGGGTTTTCACCTATATACTGTAATTGTTCTAACCTATTCAGGACCGGCATAATTTTTTGTTCAAAATGTGTCATTGATCCTAGGTCATACAAGCACAATTCTCTGTTTAGTACCTCAATTTCCTCACTTGTGGGTACTAGTTCTAATTCTTCTGTTATTGCTTCTGAGACATTACAAGAAGCATAGGGGGATGCTTGGATTGTATCAGCCTTTTTGTAAAGCTTTACAATTCCTGCTTCTATCTGTATACCTCCTTTGAAGTTATAGATGAAAGACATTCCAATGATTAATTGGATTTTTCTTTCTGCAAATTCTCATATCCTTAAGGGGATAATGTAAGTGTAGGGCATGAGATATTCTTCTTTGTTGAAGATTATCTTAGCATTGCTTAATCTATGATTAGTTGTTTCTGATCCTCCTAGACCATTTACTATCATAGGTTTGTCTGTTTGTCTCCAACACTTCTTAGGAAATGCTTCAGTGTCTATGAAACAACGGCTTGCTCCCGTGTCAATTATTGCTTGTAACACTTTCTTTTCTCCTTCTATTGTTACTATAACACTACAATTCAAAAGATTATTCTGTAGAGCTACATGTCTTTGTATTGAAGCACAAATTTCGTCATCACAATCTTCTAAAATGGGTTCTGTTGTGGACCAGAATAACAGTATCCCGGATGTGCGTATGCATGCCGGGTCAAGTAGCCACCAATTGCCGTGGGCATCCCGGTAAGTTTGGCGCGGCCTACGATCAAGGCCCAGCTAATGAGGATTGGGCCCAGGCACAGATTCTGGCACAATACGGACCGCATTTAGGTCACTTACCTCACTCTATAAATACTATCATAATGCATCATGCAAGGTACGTAAGATATATTATCAAAAATATAAACCCTAATACACTCACTGACTTGGGCGTCGGAGTACTCGCAGGTGCACACCACTGCCGCCGGAGCTTAGGACCAGGAAGTAATCCCATTTCCCTTTGTTGATCAAGGAAACCCTCCTGCTCGTCCAACATACTCGTCATGCTAGATCACAACAGGTTCTATGTTTTTGGGATACATCTTCTCCTTCCCGGGGTTTTTTGCGAAATTTGGGCTCTACTGCTCTTGTAAGGCTGCTTCAAGGGCAGACACTCTATCTTGTAAAATCTGTATTTGTTGCTGTAAGTCAAGTATATACTTGGCTTGTTCCTGAACTAAAACATAAAGGTTTGTTTTGTTCTTTGGAATTTCCATCTTAGGTTTAATCGGGATGGATAAGTTTAGAATTCACTAAGCGTCTGGGATACATACTGTTAGACTGCATGTATCACAATGCACATTGTTACTATCTGGAGTCAAGAGACGACAGATGTAGCATTTTCTATGATGTGACCAATCTTGTTGTTCTTTAGAGAGCATAGATTGTGTTCTCCAGGCTGGCTGTGTTACCATCATCATAAAGGATGACTGGTCTTCGAAAAGGTTTATGAAGTCTTTTTGAGCTTGTTCTTCTTCAGGATCTTCATATGATTAGATGTCTCAATCTGCTGGATCCTCGTCTTCATCAACACTCACTATGTCGCAATTGTGAGGTAACTCAAGTTCTTGGTAAACCGCAAGACGTTCTCTGTTGACTCTTCCTGATCTACATTGATTTGCAAAATGTCCTGCTTCTCCACAAATGTAACACTTGCATTTAGTGTTTCCTGGCTTTATAGTTTTGAATTTATGGACATTATTCTTGTGAGGAGTTCCTTTATAGTTAGTCGCTCACTTGAGTGGTCTTTTGGGGCGATAATGACTTCTATAAATTCCTAAGACATCTATGTTTTTACAAAATGAAAAATTCTTTGCTTGTCTATTGATTTCATTTTGTTGACAAAGCTGTTGAAGTACGTCGAATACGAACTTTTTTCTGGGTGCTATCCCATCTGTTTGGTTAGGATATGCTTGATTCCATAATTCTATCATTTTGGAACCAAAAGGCGGGGGAAGTTTTCTAAAAAACTTCTCAGAAATTTCTGGTTGTAGGTATATCCTACCCGTCTTAGCTGCCAATTCCTCATACTGTGCTGCATATTCAGCAAAATCCTTCATATCATTAATCATCAGTTGTTCCAGCTGTAGTAATGCTTGATCTTGCATCTGGGTGTGTCCTCTGTATTCATCATATCCAAGGATCATTTGCCTTACTTATGTAGTTAGGTTGACAGTATTGTTGGCTAGATTTACTAACTGTTGATACTCATCAGGGTAAGCAACTCTCCATGATTGGAAAGTTAATTTTTCTGTTGGTCCTAAAAGGTTTTCAAAGTATAGAACCTTGTCAGAATTTTCTACAAACTGTAGGGATGCTAAATGGGTTATAGTGGCAGATTCCCATGTCCTAATGGTGTCTTCCCATTTTGCAATGTTTACTGGTAAAACCAATACAGCTCTTTCTCTAGATTTTGCACATGGTAATTCTATAGGATTAAGATCTAAGGGTCTTCCTATAGGTGTTGTTGTGTTAGTGGTCCACTGGTTTATTGGAGGGATTGCTATTGTTTTTCTTGCTCCTGGCCCAAAAGTGGGTTGTCATGTGGTTCTTGTTTGGGGGACTGAGTTACTACTTTCTCCTTCCATAAACAAGTATTCATGCTTAGTAGGTTTCCTCTTGGGATATGGTAGATAATCATCCTCTACTTCTAAAATAAGACCTACTTCTTGCTGTTCAGAGAATGGATTACAAAATTCATCCTCTTCATCAAATCTAGGGTTTTACTATAGTCTACTGGCTCACTTATTGATTCGCATCTATATTCTTGGAAATACCATGGTTGAGTTTCCATAAACTCCTCATAGGATATTCCTTCATCCTCATTTGTAGTAATTACCAATGCTGTCGAGATTCTTTCAATCTCTTCATCATCTTCATCTGATTCTATCTGAGGTCGAGACTCGTAGTCGTAGAATCGAATGCAGAAGCTATTTCACCTATACAAGATACTACCTTGGTTGGGGCCTTCACTTTTTCCTTCTTTGGCATAGTTATTGTCCATTCCTCTTCATTAAGAAGATTTGGATCAAAAACCTTTCCTGGGATAGCTCTTATCCCTTTAGATCCTAGAAATTCAGCTATGTGGTCTGTTTGGACCTTGAAATTTGGGGCAGCATAATTGCTTAGTCCTGCTGTTACAGCTTTAATGAGAATTAAGTTTGCTTCTCCAGCTGTCATGCTTTCATAACCTTTGGTTTTTATTGTGATCATTACATGATTACAAAAATCAGATAATGAAACCCTATAATTCTTTGGAATAATGTAAACTAATTCATGATTTTCATGCATGTCAACTTCCATTGTCCCTATGACTGCTTTTGTAAGATCGTCAGCAAACCTTGTATCTATTAGGGTGACTAAGACCTTAGCTCCTATATGTTCTCTGTGTAATCCGTAGATTCCTAAAAGAACGGCTCCTAGATGGATAGTTTTTGTAACCTTTTGCCATCAGCTTTCTTTTTTATTCTAAGTTTATTAGACTTAGATTCTTCTGTTCATTACCAACACACAATATAGCTTCTTCACTATAATGTTGATAATATTCCTGTTTATTCTCAAAAAATTTGTGAGAATATATTACTTCAGCAATAAGTATTTTTGCTTTTCCATGCCGTGCACGTTCTAGCTGTTGTTCCGGGTTAACAAGCTGTACCATTTCCATGGGCTTGCGTTTTCGGAATATATTTTCTACTTTCTTGTATACAGTGTAAGGTCTGATAACATCCATGTTATTCATAGTTGGGCTTGTGAGGGAACTACTCCTTCTTAGAGAACTAGAACTCATTTTGAACAAACTAAATAAAAAATTAATTTTATTTAGGAAAAGACGAAATTATGAAAATGGGTCAGAAAAACTCAAAGTGGGTTTGAGGCTTTGACTAAAAGACAATGCATGCCTACTTTAGTAAATAGTTATTTTTCTATATCTAAGTAAATAAAAATAAAACTTATATTATTATGGTAGAAGTCCCAGTTTCTCTGTCACTACATTTATTTTGCTCACAGTATATAAAAAAAAATTTATAAATAAATAAATGGTATTTAATGATGACATATCTCCCGGTCAAAGGCTCACCTCTCAGGTCCTTTAATTTCCATAATACTTGCTCAAAATATAGAGAGAAAAAATAGTCCCTTTTAAAAAATTCAAAGATTATTAGTGTATATACTTTAATTTTGAAGTACAGAGTAATATAAGAATCGAGAAATAGAAAAAAAAATAGAAATTGCGATAAAATGAAAAATAAGTAAGCGATAGGATTTTGATGTGATTGATAAAAAGAAAATAAAAAAAAAAGTAGAATGCATATAATAAATAATAACAGTACAAGAATTATTATTCTAAAATATTTTCACAAACATAGACCTAGAAAGGTAATTATTGTACATGCTCCCCGTCTTGACAAGTACACCTAGGCTAAGATGGTTTTTGGAAGGGAACAATCTTAGAACAAGAGAAGCTAGCTTATTATTTCGGAGTTGTATGCGAAAGCACCCTTGGTGCTATTATATGTAATTCATTGGACAACTTTGATTAATATATTTACTTTACTTGCTGATAAAAAAAATTATGTTTCATCTAACAAAATAAAATTATAAGTTGTGCGTGTAAATTATAAGAGAGTTTGAATCGATATAGTCATTTCGATCGGGGAGGAAGTGTAGAGGCCAAAGAGAAGTACCACATAATTATAGTGATTTCATAGATAAAGATTCCTTTGGATTAGTTCTAATTTCGTTATTCTAATTCTAATTTATTTATTGTTGGTCAAATTCACTATATTAGTTAGATATGAAGCTCTATTAAATTTAAACAAATATCACACAAATCAAGCTATCTATATCTACATTAACCTAATCCAGAGAAGCAATTGCAAGTAAAGCCAATAAAATGGGCTAGCCCGTTAGGGCCTACCCGAATAGACCGCCAAAATGAGAGGATTTGGGTATTGAAAATACAAGCCCGAAGAAAGCCGGGCATTTTTAGCCCGGACCGCAAAAGCACGTAAAAAATGAACTCGGGCTCAAAAAACCGATTGGGTTCAGGCTACCGCCCATTTTGTTTTTTTTTTTGCTTTTTATTAAATTGTATTAGTATGTGCACTATACAAAACTCAAAAAAAAAAGATAATAGATGTCCAGTCCAAATTTGATAGTCCACTATCATTATAATGAAGAAAAAACTTAGATCATTAAAAAACAATTAAGCTGTATTAGAATTAGAAACTTAGACATCAGACAATCTCTCCATGTCTAATTCTCAAAGCAATATTGGTCTATTAAATATTAGTGAATATTGAATATGGCATAGAGTGAAGAAAAAATCTTTTTTTTTATATAAAAAAAAATAGAAGTAGGACTGGCGCTTAAGCGCCCATTCAAACTCTTCACTTCAAGATTCTGGTGCTCAAGCGCCAGGTACAACGCTTAAGCTCTGCGTTCTTGGCTGATGCACTTCCTTCTGACGCTTAAGCACTAACTCTAGATACTGGACAACATCTTTAGCGTGTTCCTCTACTTCTAGCACTTAAGCCTTGATCATGAGGCTTAAACACTGCTCCTCTGCTACTCTATTGCTTTTTTTTTGTTGTCCAAGCTGTCCAAATATCCTACAAACGTGTTTTAGGGGAAATTAAAAATGTAACGATTTATTTAAATTACCTAAAATTTCTTAAGAATTGACAAAAGTACAAGTTAAAGGTAGGTTTTTCACAAAAGAAGATTATAATTTTAAACATGATAGGTGTGAAAAACATAAGAAAAACACATAACAAAACACGCTTATCATTCGAGACTCCGACAGGGTTCGGAAACATAGAAGAAAAACACACGCTGATGATACCTCAAATTACATGGTTATGAGTAGTTTGAACTATATTACGTCTATACAAAACTAAGAATGAAGTAGATGTTGTGTAGATTTTTTCTTTTTTTGTTTCACTATAAATAAATTATTATTCATGAATGTTTTTTTCTTGCCTTTCCTTAGATTAGTTAATTGGTATAAATTTTGTTTAACGGATATTTTTCTATTAATATAGCTATTAAAATTTTTTACTTACAATTTGTAAATTGATAATATAAATTAATTATTTAAACAAATATATTTATCTATTAATAATTTTATATTTTTCTGTTAGTATAAATATTGTAAGTCTATACTGACGAATTAATTCGGTTAGATAAAATTTACACCAATGAAAACTAAAAAACGTTAATAAATAATAATTTTTTACAGTGTCTTCAAATGTTATGTAGATATTTTATCTTTATTTCTGTGTTATAACATTCAAAGACATGTTTAGATTGATTTTTTTTTTAAAATGTAAACATAAACTTTCTATTTATGAAACACAGCTGTACAAGTATTCCACATATTACATAAGAAAGACCTAAAATCCACCATCAGTAAACACCAGGCTACTCAGAGAAATAAAAATTAAAACGTCCCCTTCCTTTTTAACTCAGAATTTTCACTCTATCTTCCTTAACCCCACTATAATATACAAGCTAATGGGTCTAAGCACCAAGAAGA
This sequence comes from Cyamopsis tetragonoloba, assembly GCA_037177725.1. Taxonomy (NCBI): domain Eukaryota; kingdom Viridiplantae; phylum Streptophyta; class Magnoliopsida; order Fabales; family Fabaceae; genus Cyamopsis; species Cyamopsis tetragonoloba. Next base: position 30,967,111 of record CM074125.1, on the reverse strand, counting down.
GTAACTAAGTCCAGCAGCACTATTTCTTGCAAAGCATTTAAACCATTGTAGAGACCTTCTTTTTATCTCCTCAACCACAGAATCTGCATCTGGTGGCTCTCTTCTGAATAATAACTTATTTTTTGCTAACCAAATTTGCCAAACTGTAGCTAACCAAATTATGCTGCCCCTGTTTGCTCTGTTTTTCTTTTTCGGTAGACAAAGCTTGAATGCCAACAGGTTCACATGGCATAACTCTGATAAAACGGATTAAACTCCCGGCCACGACATTATTTTCATCCAGATACAATAAGAAAACTTACAGGCAATGTTTAGATTGATTTGTTTTTATGTCATTCTCTTTTTTTTTTTGGCCATAAGATCAATCAAAGAAACTTGTGAATCATTATTTGAGAAGGATTAAATCTTCTTTGTAAGACTGATTTTTTGTACATATAAAACAATTATTTGTAAGTTTTTTTTATCAGAAAAATATACTTAATATCTTAAATTAAAAAGCACAAGAGGTGCCAGATAGTACAGCAAACAATAGAACAGCAACTGAACAAAGAAACAAAGATAAATACAACGCAAAGTAGAACAAATGGATCAGAACATCCAATGTCATCCTAAAATTTAGCATAAAAAGCCTAAACAGCATTAACAGAGATTACAGCTTTGCCAACAGATACAGACCAACAACCATCGCACCCAGGCCCTAAGAACAAATAGCACACAATCATTTGTAAGTTGATTAGTCGTATTTGCATGAATTTATATACCATAATATTTCAATACTATTTTGTGTGAATTAGCAATGTGCGTGTTATTATTGTAATATTTTGTATTATACAACACTCGTTTACAACGTAAGGCACAAATTGCCTAAGAGTTGGAAAGAAAGTGACCCCCTTCAATCAAATTGAGATTTGGAATTAAAATTAAAGTTGATGCTTACTAATAATTCAAGTAAAAATATTAAAAAAAAACTTTACAATTTTTATATGGTTTTGTTTAAGATGATACTTCGAACCTATTGATCTTCTCATATGAAATGTTTGGTTAAAAAAAATTGTGAACAATTTGATTTTTTGCAATAAATCTTATAATGGGAGTAGTTCAAATGCTATGCAAATGGAGGAGCTGCAGGCCTATCATATTCAAGCCGGTGCTTTTGTCCTCTTAACTGCATATTTTTAGGATAAGTTTAGATATTTTTTGAAGGCGAAACATTTGAAGTTTATAGCAAGCTGCTGTCAATTATCAACTGAATCAAAGTTTATTGTTTTCATACAAGTGCTGATCTGTTTTGTGTTATATGAATATGTTAAATTTGTAAGATGAGTTTGTCTTGGTTATGTTATTTGGTGGGGAATTGGGTATGTGGTAGTGCTGAAACATGTATCAGGTCACTACTAAGTGAATTTAGGAGTTCTCTTTTTCTCTGTATATGGGTTGAGCACCCCTTGTGCTATTAGAGTACTTAATATAATTTTTATTCACCTTTCAAAAAAAATGCATCCATCAACAACTGAGAAAGCAAACAAATGAAAACAACAGATTCAATCCACTGTATTAAGTAAAAACACCAAAACTTCTCCAATGTGAAGAAGAAACAACAATATAAAACATTCATGTTGCTAGGACTGTATCTATTTAGAACACATGCATACCAAATCGAAGACCAGAAAAAGAAAGACTCGATAAGCCAGATTTCATGTTGTTTTCAACATCTGTGCACCCAAGACCCAACTAACTTCACAACTCTATAGTACAAACAGCAGGACCAGGACCCTAATTTCACTTCCTTCCCTTCCTGATTGCCTTTGTCTTCTTCACCGGCGACTTCACAACCTTCTTCAGGGGTGCAGGGGCCTCCTTCTTCTTCCCTGTCGATGTCCTGGAAGCCTTGGAAAGCGTCGCCAAGGACAGTAGTTTATTAATAGACCTCATCCTAGGAGCTCACTTCAGCTTCGGAACCGCCTTATCCTTGGGCTTGATGGCGGGCTTTGGCTCGGCAGGTGCTTCAGCCGCATCCGATTGAGCTGCTTTGGGAGCCGATTTAGCCGCCTTGTGAGCCGATTTAGCTTTGGGGGCTGCCTTTGGCTTGGGAGCTGCATTAGACTTGGGCTCGGGCTTGGGAGCTGCAGCCTTGGGCTTGGGAGCTGCCTTGGGCTTCGCTACTGGTACCTTGAAGGAAGCCTTGATCTTGACCAGCTTCCCAGCAGCAACAAGCCTCTTCAAATGGTACAGCAACAACTTCCTGAAGTTCCATGGAAGCTGCTCATCATGCTTCTCCTCAGGGAACTTGGCAATTGCATATTCGCTCGAACTAGTCCTCTTCTTCAACGAGACAATCGCGTCCTTGATCATCTGCAAAATTCAAATTAAATTTCAGATTCAGTAACGAGAATAGCTATCAGGAAATAGGATTAGGTTTTATGGGAAATCCATACGTACCTCTTCATAGGGAGGATGGGAGGAAGCCTTCCGCGATCTCGGAGCAGCTTCCATGTACCTCTTCAGAAGCGCAATCAATACGCTTGGTTCGCGGAAGATCATGGCTTTCGATTCGCGGATGGTCGTGTATGCTCTCGACTGATCCATAATCGAATTTGAATTGATATCGAACTGAGATTTGATTTTAGGGTGTGAAGGTGAAGGAGACTACGTCGTGGTTTAAATAGTCATGTCCGTAAAACTACAACCAAATACTCAATTCTCATGGTCCGCACACCTTCTACATGGATTGCTCCCTTGTCCATCATTCAATTTCAGCCCTTGGATCTAATCATATCCACGGTTGGCAATCTCCCTTCGTGAGGCTATGATGGAAATATTTTTAAACAATGTACAGGGGCTTAGTGGATTCTTTCATGTGTGTTTCTAAGCTCAATTTATTCCCCCATAACTTTTGATCAACAAAGTCATTTTTTGTGAAATTTTTTTCCTCTTCTAGATTAATATGTCTTTCACATGAGTGTATGAGCGACATCAATGGCTAAGGGGTTAAGGAGAATTTCGGTTTTGAAGCCACAATGGTAGTGACTAGGGTTTCTAGTACAAGAAACAATTTATTAGACAAATCTCTATAGAGTGGGTAATAATCTAAAAGTCTTTTGGACATCATTTTACTTATTTAATTAAATTAAATTCTCGATTGAATTGTACATTTTGCAACATGTTAATTATATTGCTTATCCATTTGAAAAAAAAAAAGTCACATGTGTTATTTGTTCTCAATTAAGTTTCATGTGTAACCCAAATTAGAATATCTCAAAATTAATCTATCTTTGGATTTTGATTTAAAATGTTTGAATGGAATTTGGGTTCTAAAAACGAAAAGTTGAACTAAGCATAGATTTATGCAATTGTAATTAATGGTTTTTAAAAACCGTGGGTCAACGGTTTTTAATTAACGGGCGCGCCTAGTAATTAAAAACCGTTAGTTAATTTTGCGGAAAACTTATTAAGTCGCTCAGTTTCTAAAACCCGAGCGCGCTCGGTTTTTAAAAACCGGGTGAAGGTTAATTTTGAAAAAAAATATATTATGTTGTGGGGCCTAAGAGATTGAAGAGGTGCGAATAGTAACTGCCAGATGGGATTGATGTGATAAAATGTTGCTATTCAAAATCGCAAACTCAGTTTGCGTGTTCCATTTGCCTTGGAAACTCAGCTTACTAGACTCGCAAAGTCAATTTGTGACTTTTGTGCTTTCAGGAAGTCTTGAACTGGTTTTGAGTCTTTACTTTTTAACCTTTCTGAAAATCTCAAATTCAATTTGAGACCTCAGTTTGAAATTTCAGTTTTTAAAAGCCTCAAACTCAGTTTGAGACCTTGATTTGAAATTCGTGCCAATATCATCACGCCATGAAGAGGTGTAGCACTCCCTCTATTTTTTTAACTACTTCATCTATTTACTTACAATACTACCTCCAGTCCTTTTTGTAAGAGACAAAAAAAAGAATTTTTTTATCCTTTTTATAAGAGACTTTGTTAGTTTTCTAGGCGTATTAATTGCTAATTGAGAAAGGGTAAAAAATACTTTGTTACCCTTAATTTATTATGAGCACTCACAATTAGGTGAATTAACTACATGGATATTTTAGTAATTTTCTCACATCATTAATTGAAAAGAACATCATTTATTATGTTTTATTTGCATGTGTAAAACATGTCCAATATTTCTTATAAAAAGGACTAGAGATATATTACATAATATTTATTTATTTATTTTTAATATTGTAACTAAATAGATGGAAAAATTTAAAAATGGAGGGAGTACTACACTTCTGTATGACGTGGTGATATCAGCATTGTTCAATATATAACTTTATTTTTATACATGATATGTAAATAGATAAACTAATAAAAAAACTATATAAAATTTTATGCCTTTCCATAGTATGATCACATTAGCATCAATATTTTTGTTTTTTTATCTTTCATAAAAAAAATTTAAAAAAATCTCTTTTAAAGAATTTTTTACAACCTAACTCTATATAAAGAAATTAATTTTTCAATGTGCCCTTTAAAAATAAATTTCTCCATGGTTCATTAGGTATTGACATAGCAGCAATAGTTTCTCTTGAGTGAGTGCGTGAGTGAGGCATTAATTAATTTTTTTTATCAGCAAAAGCAGAATATATTAACTAATTAAAGAAGGAAACGGTGAATAGAGTAGACTGCTTCCCCATGAGGTGTGGCCACCTCATCATTACATCACTCACATCATTTACTCAAAACAATTCCACCACTCTCCTCCTTCTGACTCACTCTCTCAATCCCCATCATTACACGGATTTGGATTTTCCAAACACCAAAAATAATTCCGTGTGGTGTGTACTTTCAACACAAATCTGAACACTAGTTAATACTCTCTCTCTGGCCCATTTTATTGTGAGCAATATATAGGTTCTTTAAGTAGTTCACAATCACATAAGTTTCAAAATTTGTAAAAATAATTTATCTATATTTCTGAGTTAGGATCTATATTTCTGAGTTAGTACTGAGGTTCTAGTTAAATTCAAAAAAATTATTAAAAGTTATTTACTTAGGATTTTTAAGTTTACAAGAGTTGTTCATTTAAGCTTATGAGATTATCAAAATCTAGAGATTTAAGAGAATAATCGTTTGACAATATTAGAGACCTAAATAAACTTTTGCGCAATTTAGGGATCTATACGAACCATTCTTGCAAACTCATGGACGAACTTCCATCAAATTCAAAGACTTTTATGAATATAATAAATGTAGACTTTGTATTTATATAGTAGAGACTTATAAAAACAACTCAATTTTTTAAGGGCTTATAAATAAAAACAAACAGAGTATAAACAATACGATATATTGTTGTATCCAAAAAAAATATGATATATTGTTGACAACAGAGGTTACATGTCATACTATTATTCAAAGTCCCGTATTGTCTAGGATAAGAGCTATGATAATCTTTATAATCTTTTTGTGAGCTAACGTTTGAGGAGAGTTAAGCCTATGTCATTTTTAAGATAGTATCAGAGCCAATCTGAAAAAAAAACATATGGTAAAATAAAAATTCAAGAAAAAAGGAGCCCAAGTTCAAGGAAAGAAAAACCTGGGATAGATTCCCATAACTTAAAAAAATCACAACTAGGCTAAAAAAATAAAGAAAAAAGCCAGTTGGACTTGAAGGGGGAGTATTAGAAGAAAAAATCTCACATTGTCTTTGATAACAGCTATGATAGCCTTTATAAGGCCTTAAGCAATCCTCTTCTCCTGAATAATCAATAAATACTCTCCATTATTTTAAACAAAATTCAACAACCTAAATTAATTGAAGGTAAAATTAAAAATATAAAATAAATGCTATAACACCTAGATTTTTAGGGTAGTTTTTTTTTTTTAAAACAGAACACAGCGGAATATAATAAAATATATACATATCAAAATATGAGTGTTTGTCTACAGTCCAGAGTATCTACTTATGTCCAGCTAAGGTAGCCATACAAAGACTCAAATGACTACCTAAGTAACAGAAAAGGCTGCAAAATGTCTCACGCGCTGACACCCTCCGAGTCCGAGCCACCTGCAATACTGTAACCGTCAGTTATATGCTCGACATATAACTGAGTAACCCGTCGGCCATAAAAACAGTTTTCTACAGTATTACAGCCAGTCTACCTGGAAAAACCGTCCCAAATCCAATCCTAGCAAACATACACACAACAAGTATAATTTCAATCACATGGATATATATGCATGATAAATTTCCATTTCCATTTCTTTCCTCTTTTAACGGGAAACCCTGTGCACCGGGAATCCACCAAAACACGTGGCAGTAACGCGTATTTAGCTCATCATCATGGTCCTGGCGAGCGTCTCCCGAAGGATCCTCCTGTCGGGCTACTAACTCTCTCTCGAGCTAGCCCAGGGAACCATCTACCTCGTGAAGATAGTACCCTTTGTACTTTAGACTACCTACCTCGTGAAGATAGCCCATTACTTTAGGTTATTTTCCCTCTCTCGGGATAACCCTACATTCTCATCTTTTCCATTTTCTGCTCTGTTCTCTTACCCGGTCTACTTCCGGCGGAACTTAACCCTCTTACTCAACTTCTATTGAGTGGGAAGAGCCTCTTTTATCATTTCCATTTACAGTTCTAATGCATCACACATTCATATTAAGAACATGGCGTACAAACAAGGGTTTCCAGTATCCTCTTATCCAATCACACACTCTCACTTATTCGGATTCTATGTGACAAACATGTTATATTCATATATCTATTTGAACATGGCACTCCATACTCAAATACATATTTGAATATACTAATACTGGGACTTAAACCTTTTCAAACCACTTTGAAATCATTTAAATATCAGATTCCAGTTAGTATCACATTTAACTCTGGAAAACCTTATTTATACCTTTAACATATTTCACAACAACACATGCATTCATCTATCAGCATAAGGCATATCAAAATCATATGCATATTTCAATCATACATAAGCAAAACATGACAGTTGATTTCCCTAATAACATATTTCTAGCATTCCCTAGTCACATGTTCCTAAATTCCAAGTATTTAAGGATTTGGGGTTTTCAGGGTTACCTGGAACTCCCTGAATCTTGTATCCTTCGCTTCCAAGCCCAAACTCCTACTCTGATTCCTTTGCTGTAGTTGCCTCTGAATCTGTATCAAACAGTTTGGGAACCTAAGTCTTTTGAAATGGAAGCCTTAGAGTTGCAGAGTTATACTTAGTTGGTTTAGGAACAGAGGTTTTTAGTGTGAGAAGCGAGGAATTCTGAAGAACAGCCCCTTTTGAACCAAGGCACCCCTATTTATAGAGTTTGGACTCCATATTCGAATATGGGGTTCCTGTTTTCAATTCCTCACATGCATATTCGAATATAAGCTTTCATATTCGAATATGGGGTTCCTGTTTTCAATTCCTCACCTGCATATTCGAATATAAGCTTTCATATTCGAATATAGGCTTGCATATTCGAATATGATATTAGTTTGTAGACAATTCTCTTAGCTTTCCAATGCCTTTGGTTTCACTCAATTAGGAGGTCTACAACTCTAATTATGACCAAATTACTGAGACAGGGTCTATACGAACGTATCTATTTTCACTCAATTTTCAAGTATCTGACCCTTCTTATTTTTCTTTGTAAATTCTAACCAATCCCTTAAGTCCTAAGTCTCTTTTATGGATTTTTGGATGTTACAATTGCTCTCTATTATGTAGTATAGACTTATAAAAAAAACTCAAATTTTTTTTAAGGGCTTATAAATAAATGCAAACAGAGTACAAACAATATAACATTCGAAAATTATATAGATACGTGTATATTGCAACTTTGAAAAATATAAAACATAATTACTTATAAATAGATTTAAGATGAATTTAAGACTATAATTAATGTTATATGTTACTAACTATTTAATTAACGGTTTTATTTTTAACCGCTAACATAATTTTGGATGATTAGGCAAGATAATTACGTAAATAAAAAATTTAGTACTCTTTTTTGAGTTTGCAAAAAATTTAGTATTCTACTAATACTTTAGTTACTTAATAGTAATACTCCATCCATTCTAAATTATTAGTCACTTTAGATAAAAATATTTGTTCTAAAATATTTCACTTTATAATATCAAGATAACATTTATTGTTATTTTTCTAAATCTATTATTCTTTTACTTATTTGTAGCTATTAATGAGAAACAATATTATTGGTAGTTTCAACTTTCAATAAAGAGGTAATATTGTCTCAACTGACATTAACTTTTCTAGATTTTTAAACCGTCAATATTTTTCTTAATATTTGTGTTTTAGTCCAAGGTAACTAATACTCCGTATTTCAAAAAGTAAAGAGTAATAGTTTTCCAACAATTCAGTTTGAGGGGAAGAATTTAATACAACGTCACTGTCATCACGTCATTGCAATTAATGCACATTCTTGAATTTATTATTTCATCAATGCCATAAATTTATTGTTTCATCAATGATAGTTGGAGAGCCGCCACTAACAGTGAGAATGGTGGGGTTAGGATAGGCGTTGGGGATAAAGATTGAAAAAGGGTTTTTTTAAAAAATAATTATTTTTCAATATATTATTATTATTTTGTCAATGAACTACTCACAAATTGACATGTGGACTTGTTTAACTATGTTAGTCTTTATCCGTTAACTTAACTTAACGGAATGTTAACACCGAGAATAAATGTGAATCTATAAGAATTGAAAGACCAAAACGAACAAAAAAAAAAGATAAAGAACTAAGTTGAATCAAAGCTTAAAGATAGAGGAACAAAATTATAATTTTACTTTAATAAATATTTTCTCCATTCTTATTTATGTGTCAACTTTAAGGTAAAGTATGCATATTATGGAATACAATTATTATTTTTGTTTTTATCAAAATAATTCTTGAACTCTCTATGAGGAGTACTTTTTATCGCTTATTATTTTATTAGTTAAATAGTACTCCCTTCGTTCATTTTAAGTTTCTACTTAAAAAGTAAAAATTTTTCTCATTTAAGTGTCTACTTATATTTTTGACAAAGTATTAATTGCACTTTTATCGATTATTATACTCTTATGTTTAATTGGGATAATAATTAATGTTTAACTATTAAACCAATAAAAAGAAGAAAGAAAAATGGCAATATAGGAAATTTAAAAAATATTTTGATGAAAAGATTATTCCTTAATAGGCATAATTTAGCCTTAAGTGGAAAATATTTTGATGAAAAGGAGTTTTTCTTAATATGCATTTTTTTTATAGAAAAGTACATTTGAACCCGGATACCCACATACGAATGAAAATAGTTTCTTGCTTTGTCTCCACTATTCAAAATGGTCCCGAACTTATAAAAATAAGTAAATTGGTCCCTTGTTTTACTTTTTTTCATTCAAAATGATCTCTACTATTAATAAATCTTTTTATGTTAATACTTTTTAATATATATATTTTTTCACGGCCGGTGCTCTTCCCCGCCGACGTAGCGCTGGCGAGGTTGGAGTACAAGAGAAGGAGTAGGAAGACACTGTGCGGCATGAGAAGAAGCCATTCTTGTTCGACCTTAACCTGCCGGCGCCGCTCATTTGAACCAGCCGGCGGTGACTATAACGAGGGCTTAGAGTTTTTTTATTTTATTTTATTTTATTTTTAATAGTTTATAATATAACTTTATGGAGTATGAACTATTTTGGATGCTACTTTGCCCTTGTTTTGATGTACGGTTTAGATTATAGGTTCTGAGCGGCATTTTGATTAGAAGTAGCTTCTATATATCAACTCCTTATATCTCTATGTCTCTTTGTATGTCGTTTTTTTTTTTTCTAGTTAAGCACTACAACAATGTACTTGTAAGATCCTCCTATTTTTATTATTTTTTGAAAAAATAAAAGGAAAAAAAGCCGTGGAATATAACTAAACAAGTAAAAATAATTTACCTATATTTCTGAGTTAGTACTGAGAGGTTCTAGTTAAATTCATAAAATTATCAAAAGTAATTCACCTAGGGTTGTTCACTTAAGCTTATGAGATTATCAAACTCTAGGGACTTAAGAGAATAATCGTTTGACATTATTAGAGACTTAAATAAACTTTTGCGCAATTCAGGGATCTATACGAACAATTTTTGCAAACTCATGGACTTAAGTGAACTTCCGTCAAATTCAAAGACTTATATGAACATTTCTTCCAAATTCAAGGACTAATCTAACAATTATTTCTTTTCTTCTTTGTTTTTTTTCTAAATGTTTTTGCTTATAGTGGATGTATAAGGTGATCTACAGAGTCAAGGATCAATAACTTTATTCATCATGAACTATTCAATTCAATAAATTAAATTAACAATACATAAATATTAATTTTTTATAATATGGATTATTAGATAAAAAAGATTATTAATAGAAAATGACATATGTATATTTATTGTTCATATTTATTACGGTTCACGTAAGTCTTCTAGGTATTGACTATGGTGGTTACTTTGACCATGTAATGGACTTAGTTTATTGATGTATTTAAATGACTACATCACAAAAAATGACATTTGTTTATTTATTGTTCAAATTTATTACTGTTCACACAAGTCTTCTGGTATTGACTCGATCTGGTGGTGTTCTGCCACCTAAATCCAAATAGAATAGTTGTTGTTTACTATCAGCATGAGATACATCTGAAAACGGGAGTGAGTATTCATATTCTAGGCTGCATGTGTCTCGGGAATGTTCAAGTTCATTCGGGGGAGAGGCTAGAATCTCTTATCCTAAATGCCTCATTACATCGTATCAATCATTATGTGCTGCTCACTTTCATGGGAGCATATTGTAATGGTCGTGTTGTTCTAAGATCACGAGGTGAAATCTTGATAGTTCGCAATGAGTATCCAACTTGATTTGGGCATTGGTTGGTCTCTTGGATAATGGATATCATATCGTTGGTCAGATGAACTCCAAGCATTGTCGTTAAACAATTTTTTTTTTCATTGATTAATTTTTCAATAGATTTAGCAATAATGAATGAATTACGAATAATCCATGTCAATCTCGCTAAAATGCATATCTATATAATATCTATATGGATATCAATATAGAAATAATATATATGAATATATAAATAAGTCCTTCTTTGTCAGCATAGTGGTTCGAATCTAAAATAGAAAATGAAATTGTTTGAATGAAATCGTAAGAATATCTGTGCTGTAAGCTTTTTTTCCTTTTTTTACCTAGGATTGTAGTTCAATTGGTCAAAGCACCGCTCTGTCAAGACGGAAGCTGCGGGTTCAATCGAATAGTACACCGGCCTCACATGTTTCGAAGCTTTTAAGCTTAACATGCTTGATGAATTGCGGTCGTTTGGGCTGAGGTGAGACAATAGACTCACCTACGTCAACTTTATACAAAAAATTATCAACTTTGATATTTTGTATGATCTGAGTGTAAGTGGTAAACATTAAAAGTAAATATAAAAGAATCATTGCCCTTACACCACCACAACATATATAAGCTGGAGTTTTACAAGTATAACTTGCATTATCTTATAACACTATTCGTATCTATTGTGCATGACCCATTAGATTATCCGTATTAATTAGAAAACAACACCTAATTAAGGAAATTAATCTAAGTTCAAATTTTAATAATTTTTATTATATTTAATTTCTTAAAAAGCATTTTAAGGGTACTAGATGTTATTTGTTATTTTTTTATAAAAATTAATTTCTATAATTAATTTTTGATAAAGTTAAGTATACGCGGTAAGGTAAAGTAAAGCAAAGTAACATTAGTTTTAAATATTAGAGTAAAAAACTAATTTATACAGTAATATTGTTTGAATGTCTTTATTAAAATTATTTTTATAATTTAAATAAAATATTATATGATGCATAATTAATTACAATAAAAATAAAAATAAAATAAATTAGGAAAAACAGGTCTGGCCATACAGGTTATCCCGCTAGCCCGACTTAAATTGGTGGGCTAAATTGCATATTAGAACTCGTCACTCCGCTTAGCCAGCCTTGCTTAGCCCGTTAACCAGTGCGAGCATATGACTAGTCGGAGTGGGATAGCCCGTTAACCAGTGCGAGCATATGACTAGTCGGACTGGGATAGCCCGTTAACACTTTTTCTTTAGAATTTTTTTAATATAAAAAAATTTCTTTTTTTCTTCATATTTGGCAGGTTAAACGGACCATCTCGCAACCTGCTGAGCTAATAAAGAAGGGTACGAGATAGGAAAATGAGTTCGTAAGCCATTGCGGGCCTAAACTAGAAGCGCTGGTCCTTTTTGCCATTCCCAATGTCTAGTACTCCCTCTATTCCAAAACTATTGTCATTTTAACTTCTTTCACACATATTAAGAAATTATAGATTATGATAAGTTTTTAATAAGAGTTGGTTAAGGCGCCCAATTAGTAACTAGAGTGTTTGACAAAATAATAAAAAAGAGATATGATGATTGGTGAATGAAGGAGGTAATTAGAGAAAAACATTAAGATATACCATTTATTGCATCTTAAAATCCTAAAGTGACAATTGTTTTGAAACAAAAATTATAAGCTAAAATGACTATAATTTTAGAATGGAGGGAGTATATAAAGATGAGTCTTGTTAAACAATGCCCTTAAGTCTAGAGCAATTGCTAATGTGCAATTAATGCACCTTTATTAATGCTTTGAATTTTCTTTAATGACATATATTGAATTGGTTCTTAATTTTTGAAGAAATAAATATTTTAAATCCCAAAAAAAAAATTCTATTTCTATATAGTAGTAGTTTATACTTAAAGAATTTTTTTTTTATAAAAATATGCACAACAATTTTGTAAGTGACATTTAATAAATAAGATCCATCATAATTTATATTTAATATTAAGTAGATTTAAGAGAATTTTAACTCGTATCAATTCATTTCTTTTACTTTCAACTTCTTCTAAAGGTTGTATCTAGCAATTTTAATATTTTAGACAAAAATTAAAATTGAGACCTATGTTAATATAGACTAATTATCCTACAGCCCTATCATCAATTTTCTCATAATATAAGAAAAATTCTTTTTAAGAATGATGTCAAATCATTATGAAAGGATTGCCTCTCCGTTTATTTTTCTTATTACTACTCCATTCATTTGCTCAAAATATATAAAAAATATGTATAATAATAATGTCACACGGTTATCACCAAGAACACTTCTCTTCTTGTTTCTTTACTACCACAACTATTTGCTCATAAAATATAATAAAATAAAGTTGAACTTCCTAATTTCTCCATTGTATTACTATCCCATCAATTTGCTCATAATATAAGAAAATTTCTTTTTAAGAATGATGTCACCTCATTATGAGAGGAGTACCTCTCCACTATTCCATCAATTTGTTCATAGTTCATAATATGTAAAAAATATGTACATCGATAATGTCAATCACTATGGAGAGGATCTAAATTAAAGGGGTTGGTTGAAAGTTTTATATTAAAACCAGATTGTGGGGATAAATAGATATGGTCTCATGATAAGTCATCTATTTATTCGGTTAAATTAGCGTATAATATGATGGTTTCACTCTACTATAATACCTAAGGGGGAAGAGGTTGATGAACTTTTTTAAATTTTTGTGGAAAGTGTGTGCCCCTTCAAAAGCTTTACTGTGTGGGTGGAAAATATTGCTAAATGGAATAGCTTCCAAATCAACTCTTGTGGCAAGAGGGGTACTGTTGAATAATAATGATGTACTGTGTGTACTGTGTAAGAAGGATGAAGAAACAACAAACCACTTGTTTTTTTCTTGTAAGCACTAGTATAACTTGTGGTGTTTTTGTTACAAATGGTTAGGCATGTAGGTTTCACTCACAGATTCTTGCAAGGATAATTTTCTTCAACACAAGGGCTTCTGTTTTAGTTCAAAATATGAGAGGTATTGGAACAACATTTGGTTTGTAATAGTTTAGAGCATATGGAAATGGAGAAATGATGATGTCTTTAATAGAGTTATAAAAGAAATTGAAGAGGTGGATGATCTAATACAATTGAGAACCTGACAATGGATAAAAGCTTCTTGTGAGAAGGCCCAATTTTCTGTTTACAAGTGAACTAATAATCCATGAGTTTGCTTAAAATTCATGCTCAATTACAAACAGTTGAAGTTTCTGATGTGGTTGTAATTGACTTTTTCTATAGTTTATCTGTGATTAGGTTGTCATGTAGTCTGTATCTATGCTGTTGGTTATTTTCAAATAGTATTTTGTTCAACTGCTATTTTGTACTCCCTCCGTTCCTATTTAAGTGGCCGGAGGGAGAAAATCATACATATTAAGAAATGTAATAATCGTTATAGTTTTTCTCAAAATACAATTTGAACTCTCCATAATACCCTTTATCTCTCATTGCTTGATTGGTTGGATAATGGGGCATTGATTAGCCTCCAATTAAACATAAAGTTAGAATTGGTAAAAGTACAATTAATGTTACATTGAAAACATGAGTGGACAGATAAATAGAAACAAGATTTTTTTCTCCCTCCGAACAGTTAAATAGGAACGAAGGGAGTATATTTTCCGTTGAAACTAACATCTCTGGTGCTCGTAGACATTTGGATTTATGACTAATGAATACTATGGTGTTTTGCTCAGAAAAATCTCTTCTCATTTATCTGTCTCTACATCTATACAGTTTGCTCACAAAATATAATAAAATAAAATATAAATAAAAAAAATGGTGTTTAGTGATGACATCCCCTAGTCAAAGGCAACCACCTCTCAGCTCCTTTAATTTCCATAATACTCAAAATATAGAAGAAAAACACACAGGCTGACGCTACCTGAAATGACATGGCTATAAGCTATGAAGCACCAAAACCTCTCTCGACTGTCGTGTCGGCATGTCCGACATCCATACGACACCAACACCCTACGTATGACAGGTCTCCGACACCTCTCTAGCGGTGTCCAATAAAAAAATAATTTTTCATCGGCTCGACACTTTCAGCTGACACCTCTGTTTGGCTCGACACTGCTGAGCCGACACCTGTGTGTAGCTCCATGCTTCTGAGTCACATTTCATAATTTTTTTCGTAAAAAATTAATTAAAATATCATATATTAAATAAAATAAAGAGTATAATTTAATTATATAATTTAGAATAAAATGTGAAAAAAATTAAATATTACAAAAAAAAATCAAGAGGAATAAGATGACACCTTTATCCATTCTTTAAAGGGGAATAAGATGACACCTCATAGGGCATAAGATCTAGCATTAGTTTACTGTAATCTCCGTCTTCTTTCAGGAAATAGTTCACGATACCATGAAGAGAAAACAAAAATGTGGGACTTAGCAAGAGATGAGTTTGGATCACTTGATGATAGTGGAATTATTGACATAGCTCATTTGTCCTTTGATGAACCAGATTCAGAGGCAATGTTTTTCAATGATGAGGATTAAGGTGATATGTCTTAAATTGAGAATTCTTTTCAATGTTTTTTTTTTTGTGATAGGGCTTATATTGTAATCATGCTTTTTAGTATTTGTTTTTGGGTGAGGCATATTATGAAGAAGATTAGGAAAGTGTGAAGCTTAAGTAGTTAGAAAGAAAAACTATTAAAATTATTATGAAGCCTCTAAGTATTTTTTTTTGTGAGGCTTACTTATGAAATGAAATTGTAAAGTTTAACAAGTTATTTAAGAAACATGAATAGTTTATTAACTTGTATTTTTTTATTTATCTAGTTCCTTATTTTTTTTATTTTCTAATTTTTAATATATATATACATATATATTAAGCGGTGTCCCGATGTCCTATTTTTTGGGCATTCACAGGGTCACAGTGTCCATATCGTATCGTGTCACGGTGTCCGTGTCGGTATCGGTGCTTTATAGGCTATGAGTAGTTTGAACTATATTCCTTCTATACAAGACTAAGAATGAAGTAGTAGATGTTGTGTAGGTTTTTTCTTTTTCTTTTTTATTGTTTCACTATAAATAAATTCCTATTTATTAGTATTTTTTTTCTTGTCTTTTATTAGATTAGTTAATTGTTATAAATTTTGTTTAACAGATATTTATCTATTAATATAGCTATAAAAAAAATTTACTAACAACTTGTAAATTGATTTGTTTTTATGTTATTCTTTTTTACCATAAGATCAATCAAAGGAACTTGTGAACCATTATTTGAGAAGGATTAAATCTTCTTTGTAAGACTAATTTTTTGTACATATAAAAAAATATTAAATTAATGTTTGAGATTCTTAATAAATTAAAATCGAAGACATCCAATAAAAATAATTATTTCTAACTTTTTTTACATTTTAGGGGTCTTTTGGTTGGGAAAGAGGTCAAAAAGATGGGACTGGTGTTTTGGTTTGTAACAATTTGGTCTATGTGGTTAGGTTAGGGAGAAATTCTTTAGTGTTTAATTCCCAACAAGTAGATGTTCTTCAAATTTTGTACTTGGTGAAGATTAGATCATGGTGCTGGTTTTATCCTTATAAAAGTACTTGTTGTTTCTTTTCTGATTGGTGTATATCCCCTTTATTATTATGCTTAAAGGGTTGATTGTTTTTCTTTTTTATGTTACTGGCTCTTATGCCTTCTTGTATAGTCTCTTATAAACAAAAAGAAAGTAATTTTTACCAAAACAAAAATTTAAACAACCAAACCCTAACTCTTTTTACATGTTCTTCCACGCACACCCATGCTGCTGTAAGACAAGAAGAACCCGCGGGTGTGAGACAGAACTCAATGAGATTGTTTTCATCTCCCTGGGTCTTGTTCCTCTTGACCCTACTGTATTTACTTTGTTCTTCAACATCAGATATACATATAGTTCTACGATGCACAGAAACTCCCTGAATGATTTCAAACATTGAATCGCAACAAACTTCTTTATTTCGATCAAGTAAAAACAAAGCAAGAACATTAATTAATATTTTCTTACCATAGTTACGTCAGTTGGATGCATCCATCAACAACTGAGAAAGCAATAAAACACCAGAACTTCTATAATGCACAGAAAAACAACAATATATATAAAAACACTCGAACTCAATAAATCCTTTACACCAGATTTCATGTTGTTTTCAACATTTGTGTATCCAACTAACTTCACAACTATATAGTACAAACAGCGGGAGGACCCTAATTTCACTTCCTTCATTTCCTGATTGCCTTTGTCTTCTATACCGGCGACTTCACAGCCTTCTTCGGGGGTGCAGGGGCCTCCTTCTTCTTCCCTGTCGATGTCCTGGAAGCCTTGGAAGGCGTCGGCAAGGACAGTAGTTCATTAATAGTCCTCATCCTAGGAGCTCGCTTCAGCTTCGGAACCGCCTTAGCGTTGGGCTTGGTGGCGGGCTTTGGCTCGGCAGGTTCTTCAGCCGTATCCGATTGAGCTGCTTTGGGAGCTGATTTTGCTGCCTTGTGAGCCGATTTAGCTTTGGGGTCTGTCTTTGGCTTGGGAGTTGCTTTAGACTTGGGCTCGGGCTTGGGAGCTGCAGCCTTGGGCTTGGGAGTTGCCTTGGGCTTCGCTGCTGGTACCTTGAAGAAAGCCTTGACCTTGATGAGCTTCCCAGCAGCAACGAGCCTCTTCAAATGGTACAGTAAGAACTTCCTGAAGTTCCATGGAAGCTGTTCATCATGCTTCTCCTCAAGGAACTTGGCAATTGCATATTTGCTCGAACCAGTCCTCTTCTTCAACGAGACAATTGCGTCCTTGATCATCTGCAAAATTCAAATTAAGTTTCAGATTCAGTAACGAGAATAGCGATCAGGAAACATGATTAGGTTTTATGAGAAATCCATACGTACCTTTTCAAAGGGAGGATGGGACGAAGCCTTCCGTGATCTCGGAGCAGCAGAATTAGACTCATTCGCAGCGTTCTTTAGTGGTTTAGCTTCCATGTACCCCCTCAGAATCGCAATCGCGATTGGTTTGCCGATGGTCGTGTATGCTCTCGACTGATCCATAATCCGAATTGAATTGATATGAAACTGACATTTGATTTTAGGGTGTGAAGGTGAAGGAGACTACGTCGTGGTTTAAATAGTCATGTCCGTAAAACTACATCCAAATACTCAATTCTCATTGGTCCGCACACCTTCTACATGGATTGCTCCCTTGTCCATCATTCAATTTCAGCCCTTGGATCTAATCCTATCCACGGTTGGCAATCTCCCTTCGTGAGGCTGAGATGGAAATATTTTGAAACAATGTATTGGAGCTTAGTGGATTGTTTTAGGTGTGTTTCTAAGCTCAATTTATTCGCCCATAACGTTTGATCAACTAAGTCATTTTCAGTGAATTTTTTTCCTCTTCTAGATTAATATGTCAGCTTTCAGATGAGTGTTTGAGTGAGGTCAATGGCTAAGGGGTTAAGGAGAATTTCGGTTTTGAAGCCACAATGGTCGTGACTAGGGTTTCTTATGAAAATATCAAGGTTTTTTTCAAATTCAAGTAAATGCTTATTAAAAAAAGCTCTCTTAAAGCTCTCTTTTTTTTTCTTTTTCCTTTATTAAAAAAAGCTACTTAAAATTGTAATAACATATTAACATTTCTGTTTGGCCCGATTTTGACTTAAAAGTAGAAGATAAATTCAAAATAAGCCAGGCCAAACGGTGCCTAAAGTAAAACCATCTTATTCTAATCTTTATCTATACAATTAAGGATTTTTTCTTTTTCACGTGTCATTCTCTCCCTTTTTTGATTTTTTTAGAAATCTAAAATCTCACAATGCTTTTAGACATATCCATCCTTTTTTCAAACAAAAAAAACTCATCATTCTTCCATAAAAAAATACTTATCCTTCTATTCCTAAAAAAAATAACTCCACATTTTTCTATTCCAAAAAATAATATCATTTTATAAATTCTCTCTATCCTCATCCTTCTATCAAATATTTTCATGAATATTCTTAATTTTCAAGAAATATAAAACGGTTAAAAATTCCATAAAAATTCTTCTATTTGCAAATAAATAATAGGTAAAAAAGGATTTAGTAGATCCGACGAGAGTATACAAATTTATTTTAACAGATTATTTAATTTAAACAATTTGATTAATTAGGTGAACTCACTAAAAAAATATTACGTAACTAATTAATAAATAGATTAATTATATTATCTAATTATAAAAAATATTTATAAATTTAGAAATAAGTAATTCGTAGATATAAGGTTTAGTGGGTGCGACAAGGGTAAAAAAATTATTATTACATTATTTAACTGTCTATTTATATTTTCGATAAAGTATTAATTGCATTTTTATTAATATTATACTATTATGCTTAATTGGGATAATAATTAATGTTTAACTATTAAACCAATAAAAAAGAAGAAAGAAAAATAGCAATATAGAAAGTTTATAAAATATTTTGATGGAAATATATATTTCTTAATATATGTAATTTAGTTTTAAGTAGATAATTAAATAGAAACGGAGAGAGTTGAACATTAATTAATACTCTAATCAAAGATAAGGGTATAATAATTAATAAAAATGGAAATAATACTTTTTTAAAGTACAAGTTGTCAATTGATTAAAAACAAATTTTTACTCTCTGAAAACATACTTAAAAAGGGATGGAGAGAGTATTTATTTATCAATTAAACCCTTACAATGTATTTTTATAATCGATTAATAAATGTTTTACTATCACGCTAATAAAATAAATAAAGAAAGATAATATGATAAAAATTTTAAAAATCATGTTAATAAAAGAAGAATAATAATGATTTATTTTAATATTGTGTTTTAGTTTTAAGTAAAGAAATAAATTCAAACAAACGTAATAAACAGTAAGTTATTCTTTTTTTTGTTTATAGGATAGTACATTAATGAATAGAATATGAGTAATACTCAGTAGTTACAACAAATCATGCCCTTTACATGTCATGAAATAAAATTATGTGCTCATACCTACTGAACTAGGCACAATTCCCACCCAAAATAAGTAAATCTTCACAATAGTCTATCCCGAAATTATACAGTTAAAAGGACAATTACACCCACATGAATAAGTAAGGCCCAACGCTCCAACTTTTGCGTAACATTTAAACCATTTCCCATGATCTTCTTCAGCATGCCTCAAACACTTCTTTTACTATGAATGGTTTATCACGAAAAATTACATCATTTCTAGCCAACCAAATTTCCCAAATTGGTCCCTGACTTTATCTTTTATCATTTATCATTCAAAATGACGTATTCTATTGACACACATTAATAGAGTTATGATGTGACACATTAAAGGTCACGATAGAAGCCAAAACGACGTCGTATAAGTAAGAGAACGAAAATAAAGTGTTTTAGAAAGGAAAAGGATGGGTTGTATGCCCAAAAAATGGAGGAAAATGAGTGAACATGAATAAAAATAGCCTTATTTTTTCAATTTTGTCAGGACTAATACGCTTGAATTTTTGTTTATTTTTATATGACATCATTTTGGTCTTCAATTTGCACTTAATGTGTCACGTCATGAGTTTCTTATTTTGAATGATAAAAAATAATGTCAGAGACTATTTTGCTTATTCTTATAAGTCGAGTATCATTTTGAAAATGAAGAACAATTTTAGTTATTTTTTTCATTTTGTATTAAGTAGAAAGAAATTAAATAAGAAAAATAATAATCATATAATTACTGTTTATTATGTACATTCTTCCTTGCTTTTGCTGCCTCCGTTTTCCCTTAAAAAAAATTCTATTCTTTTTTATAAACTTCTACTAAAAAAGGAGAAATATTTATTATATCTTTTAAATTTTAATCTTAATTAATTAGGATGATTGAGTTGAGTTTTTATTAATTTTTAATAAAGATATTAATAAAAAGAAAATAAACTTTTTTAAAAATTAATATATGTTAATATTTTTTCATATATATGTTTTTCTTCTTACTATTCAAAAAAAAGAGACGGAAAAATGAAATTTGATTGAAAATGAGGAAACAAAGATAGATAAATGGCGTCAGCGTAAATCCAAAGTGTCCCCACCCCTATTTATATATCCCAAACCCCCACGAAACATTTTCTTCATCGATTCCCTCCCAAATCCATATTTCTCACTCTTCACTCTCTCTCTCTCACCCCATTTCTACCCATGCCGGTTGACGCCATCCGTTCCCCCACCGACTCTCCGCCGCCGCAGCCACCACCTACCCCCGCACGTTTCCGCGGCGTCAGCCGCCGTCGATGGGGCCGTTTTGCCGCAGAGATCCTCGACCCTTGGAAGAAGACCCGCAAATGGCTCCACACCTTTGACACCGTTGAGGAGGCCGCCAGGGCTTACGACACTGCCACCCTCTCCCTCCATGGCTCCAAGGCCAAGACCAACTTCTCCTACGTCTCCATTCCCCTGCCTCCCCTGATTCCGTCAACGCGCTCTGGTTCTCTCCCCCGCTGACGTTGCGCCTGCGAGGTCGGAGTACAAGGGTTACAAGCCGGAAAACATTGTTGGGAGAAAGAGGAGGAAGACACTGTTCGGCATGAGAAGAAGTTGTTCTTGTTCGACCTTAACCTGCCGCCACCACTCATTTGAACTCGCCGGCGGTGACCCTAACGACGGCTTAGTGTCTTTTATTATATTTTATTTTATTTTTAACAGTTTATAACTTTATGGAGATGCTACTTGTACTCCATCCGTTCCTTTTTATCTGTCTCCGTTTTGAAAAATAAATTATTTCTTTTTATCTGTCTCTTTAAGAATTCAAGAAAACATTTATAGCTTGTTTTCCTATTATATCCTTTCTCATTTATTACTTTATACATATACTAAGTAGTAGATAATTAATAATTGTAGAGTTCCAACACGGGTACAATAGAGAATTATCTCATCATTTTGATAGTTACAAGAGCTAGCATTAAATAAATTTCTTAATCTATGTGTTTTAACGTTAAAAGACAGATAAAAAGGAACGGATGAAGTATAGATTATAGATTCTGAGCGGCATTTTGATTAGCAATAGCTTCTGTTAACTGTTTGTATGTCGTTTTTTTTCTACTTCATGGACTCTATCGGAATTTATGTTAATCCATACAGTTGCGCTCCTGCTCTTTCTTACGGTTTTCTCTCTCATAACTGCGCATCCAAACAATGAGTATTAATTATTCAACATCTAAAATATATATTTTTTAATTCCATTACCTTCCACCTATTGAAATTAAACTCGGACTTATTTGGACTATATCACAGATAGGATGGGCTTCTCTCAAAGATGGAGGAAGTGGATGGAAACTTGTGTATTTTCGGGATCGTTTTCGGTTCTCTTGAATGGGAGCCCGACTCAATTGATTAAAATGTCTAAGGGGTTAAACAAGGGGATCCACTTGCTCTCGTTCTTGTTTATGAGCTTAAAAGAGTACGTAATTTAATTAAATTCATAAAATTATAAAACGTTATTCACTTAGGGTTCTTGAGTTTACAAGAGTTGTTTATTTAGATTTATGAGATTATCAAACTCTAGGAACTTAAGAGAATAACCGTTTAACAATATTAGGGACCTAAATAAAACGGTGTAATTTAGGAATCTATGCAAACTATTCTTCCAAACTCATAGACCTAAGTGAACTTCCATAAAATTTAAAGACTTATATGAACTTTTCTTACAAATTCAAGAACTAAACTGATAATTATTTCTTTTATTTTCTAAGTGCTTTTGCTTATAGTGGGATTATAAGGTGATCTACGGTATCAAGAATCAATAACTTCTTTTATCATGAACTATTTAATTTAATAAATTAAATTAATAATATATAAATATTAATTTTTTATATAATATAGATTATTAGATAAAAAGGACTATTAATAGTCCCTGTATAAGGGACTACTTTATATTTAACTTTGACTATGTAATAGACTTAGTTTATTGATGTATTCAAATGACTACATCATAAAAAGTGATATTTGTATATTTATTGTTCATATTTATTACTGTTCACGCAAGTCTTCTGGGTATTGACTCTGGTGGTTACTTTGACTCTGGTGGTGTGCACCTGCAAGCACTCCGACGCCCAAGTCAGTGAGTGAATTAGGGTTTGTGTATATGATAATATATCTTACGTACCTTGCATGGTGCATTATGATAGTATTTATAGAGTGAGGTAAATGACCTAATGCGGTCCGTATTGGGCCATGATATGTGTCTGGGCCCAATCCTCATTAGCTGGGCCTTGATAATAGGCCGCGCCCAACTTACCGGGATGCTGGCGGTGATTGGCGGCTTCTTGACCCGGCATGTAAGCATCTATCCGGGATGCCATTATTTTGGTCCACAACAGTTGGCCGCCAAGTCGTCAAGCTCTTCTCGGGTGAGGTTGGCGAGTTCATTCATCATGCCGGGTGGGTGCTAGATGGCGGTTCTGGAAACGTTACGAGACGACGGTTGGTTTTTCTTTTAGGGCGCATGTGTTTCGCGCATCCCACTTTGGGCACTGTGCGCGATGATTAGCGTGGTTCTTGGGCCCCACGTCCATTAAAGTGATGTGACGGTTTTTACTTTATTTCTTTTCATCCGTTACATTTTCACCTTTTGCCTTTGTTCAAGTTTTTAATCATTCTTCTCTTTCGCGCTTCCTGTCTCTTCATTTCCTGTGACAAAGAGCTTCTGAAAACCTTTCTTCTTCCATCTTCGTGCTCGTTCGTCAGACCCGTTTTCTAGCAACATTTTATCCTCATCTTTCAGGTTTTGCTTCTACTTTTTGCTAATTTTTACCTTTATTCGACTCTTTCCTGATTCTTGAATTGTTCTGTTGCATTCTTCCCCTCCTTTAGGGTTTAGTTGTAGTTTCTAGGTTTCTTTCCTTCAAAAATGGCCGATGGTATTATCGTGTTGACGAGTAGTTCCTCTTTAGAATCAAATGATACTGAACTTCTTGAGAGTTTTGCGAGGGGTCTTCGCAAACATAGGTCTTGTAATGAGCCAAACCCTTGTCCTAGTACGCCCTCCATAGCCAATCTTGATTATTGTGAATCTTGCCATTTTTGGTTTTATCCTCTGTATTCGCGACGAGTAGAGAGTGGTGAATCAGTTACCCAAAGTGTGAGTGGGTGGTTTAACACTTTGAACCCAGAACCTTATGCTCTTCTTCTTGCCTTAGCCCATCTTCCTGATGAGTATAGTTCTGAAAGTTCTGTGTCTGTCGAACAAGGCTCAAATCGTCATGCCCCAATTAATTTTATCCCGGTAGGGGATGAAATTGAGTCTTCCCATCCCGGAGATTCTTTAGGAGATAAAGAGTCTATACCGTCGTCTATGACTCATTCCTTAGATTCTGAATCCGACCTTGCATATGCTCCTTCTCCTTGTAGCCATTCATCCCCGGGATCTGACTCTACTTTCTCTGATCATGTAGATATGGAAACTGCTCCATGTGACATTCCCATCTCGGTAGCTTCTAGTGCTCCGGGATCCTCTGATGGCGTACTGGCTTCGCTGGATACCGGAGACTTTGAAGTTGTCGTACGAGGGGCAGAGAGCCCAGTATTTCTAAGCCTCGGATCGAATGTCCTCCGGATTTTTTGGAACTGAAGAATATCTAGGGAATGTTGTGGGTTCCCTGGGATATTATCCGGGAGGAGTGTTCAGTGAAGGATGGTCGCCGGCTCAGGAGAGTGGAGAAACATTGGAGGAAATGCTTTCACTATGGGCCCAACACCCCCGGGACTGACGTCAAAGTCGATCCTTCATCAAACCATAAGTTGGTTATCCCAAGTAGGAAGGAGAGGATTTGCACACCCGCATCTGAGGGTGAAGGTTCCTATATCATGATGCTGGAGTCTTTGTGGCATCAGCCTAAAATTAGGTTCCTTTTTTCCGACCTCCAGATTGAAGTTCTGCACCACCTTCATCTTGCTCCTACCCAACTTCATCCCAATGGTTGGGGATTTCTCCAACCTTCGAGGTCTTCTGTTGGGCTCAGGGTTGGCATTGCTCCTCGGCCTTATTCCTATACATCTTTGGTGTTTACCGCGGTCCTACGAAGAAGAATTGGGTATCCCTCCGTCACCGTTCCGGGATCCCTCAACTATTTCTCCCTTATGAAGAGTCCTTCAAGGCCCATAGAGATATTTATGTCAAAGTCATCCCACGGGCCAAAGATTGTACTCCCTTCTAGATGGGAAATGACAAGCAGCCTTTGTTTCCGCTCTACTGGACGGAAGATCATTTTCAAAGGTCGCTGTCCTTGAAGGAATTGGAGATTGGCTTACTAGAAGAGGAAGACCAACAAACCTTCAGGAATCTTTGCGTCTTTGTTGAGCGAGGGGAGATTCCCATTCACTGCAAAGATGTGATAGGAGTATCTCGTCGAGACCAGGCGACATGCTTATGTAGGGGATTGTTCTTTGTTGTACAATGTCATTGTGTCTGATTGTTTTTAATTATTTTGCCTTAGATAACAAGTGTATCTTTTCATGCAGCCGAGATCATGGCCAACTATGCCATCCGTTCTCAGAAACGAGATGCTAAAGGAAAAGGGAAAGTTGGTACTTCGGGTCCACCTCGTTCTCCTGCTCCAGTTCCTAATACTATCCCGGTAGTTCCTTCCGAGACTAGAATCTCGGACGCGGTTCCTGCCAGGGGAGCTTCTCCTGTTAAGAAATCCGTTCCTTACTCCTCTGGAGCCGAGGTGGCTAATGTGCAGCCAAAACGTCGTCGTCTTACCAAGTCCGGTATGTTTTTATCTTTCGGGATTCGCAGTCATGCAGGGACCGTGTGTTGCTTTCTTATTATATTATTTAGTTCGATTTGTAGGTGACCAGCCTGGGGATGCCCAAGGGGCTTCTGCCGGGAAGACTCCGATGTTGACGGCGCCCTTCTCTACTCCTTCTTCTGCCTGGGAAGGATTTTATTCACCCTTGATTAAGTTCCAGCATGGGGACTTTTTCACAAAGGGTGGAACCTCTGCCGTGAAGGTATATATTTTGTCATTTGATCTTGTCAACTTCATAGTGCTTGATCTCGGTGGATGTATATTTAATATCTTTTTTCTTGTTTTTGTAGGAGCAAGCCAAGTCTCTAATGGGCTGGACGGCTATGAGCATGGCTATGCTCCAACACGTTCATGACCAGGCAGAAGACATGGGCCAAGCTGCTTCCTTGAGGGGTCAACTGCGGGATCTCCAAGATGACCTGGAGCTGAAAGATGTCTTGATACAGAGCGTCAAGGAGTCGGAATCCCGGGCCAACCAGGAACTTGTTTCTCTGAAGGAGAAATTTGCCCAAATGGAGGGGGATTTCACCAAGGAGAAGGAGCGGACGGCCAGCTTGGAATTGGAAAAGTCCAAGTTGAAGGAAGAGGTTTCCGGGCTGAAGGCTAAGGCAGATGAGGATGATTCTGCTCTTAAGCTTCTTCAGTCCGAACTCTTGGGGTCGGCTTCCAAGTTCCATGAGGTTCAGGTGGAGCTACGGGAGACGCATGAGAGGTTGGAGGAGGCCTACCGTGATATGGATACTACAGTAGATGATTCCTACCGGGATTGTGTGAAGACTCTTCAATTTTTGAATCCCGGGATAGAGTTAAACACCCGCGGTCTCTACAAATATCATGGTATGAAGGATGGGATGTTCATGGATTTTCATGATCCTCATAATCCCGTGCCTCTTGACCTTTCTGATCCCCGTTGGGAGCCATTCGACTGTAGCACTCCTCCTCCTTCTTCTGATCCGGTGCCAGAACCCGGAGTTGCAGATGCTGGAGGGGCTACCTGACTTGTTGCTGTTGTTTCTATATTTCTCTTGTTCTATTTTTATTTTGTAATTCTTACAGACAAATTTATATTGAATGTAGACTTTTTCGTTCTGATATTCCGAGAGGTTCTTTATGAGTAGCTTTGTTTACTTTTCGTTCAGGTGCCTTTTTACATCCTGCTTGATATAGAACTTTCTCGTGTCGTTTTAATTGTTAGGGTACATCCGTGATGATACCCTTTTAACTCCTTAGCAGGAGGGAAAGTAGTTTGTACTTTCTCTAATTTTTGTTGAAGTGTAGCATCGGTTTATGCCTCCTTTATGTGTTGGAGTTCTTTCTTTCTGTTCCATTTCTGTATGTCGTTGAGGCGTGGCCATTTCAAGGTGCCTCTAATTCTCGCTTGGCATGGAAATTTTTCATGCCGTTTGAATTGTTAGGGATACATTTGTGATGTCGCCCTTTTAGCTCCTCAATAGGAGGGAAAGTAGTTTGTACTTTCTCTAAGTTTCAGTTGAAGTGTGACCTTCGTGGTACTTCATACTTCTTTATGGCCAGGGTTAACCCGTTTAGGGTCCCTATTGAGTCTGTAGCAAAGAATTACCCGTGATGGTATCTCGACTCATTGTTAGCCTTGTGTGTACGTCGATTTCTGCCTGTTGTCGACATCTTAATCTCGGATCATATGTACTTCTCATACTTTCTTCCGATCTGTTTGCTATTAAGAATTAAACTAACTTGTTTGTGTAAGAGTGAATAGAATGCTACTTTATTAATAATAAGAAGAAAATAACAAATGGGGGCCTCGTTAAAACCTCTAGCAGTAAAACCCTCCTTAGGGATAAAACCTGCTACAAGAAAAAGAGTACCCCTTTATTATAAAGAATGTAAATTACATAACTTAGCTATAATATCGCCTTAAGTCTGCGACATTAAGGGTTCTTGAAATCTCTTTGCCTTTGAGAGTTTCTAAATGATATGCTCCGTTAGCTGCGATGGTCTTGACCCGGAATGGACCTTCCCAATTCGCTCTAAGCTTCCCTTCGTTAGCATTCCGATTTCCAATACTGGCTCTTCTTAGGACTAAGTCGCCTGGTTGGAATCTTCTCGGCACAACCCTCAAGTTGTATCTCTGTGCTACTTGTTGCTTCCGGGATAACTCTTTGATTCTGGCGGCTTCTCGGATTTCTTCGACCATGTCGGAATCTTCCCTGAGTAGCTGTTCATTTTCTTGTGCGGGATACATGACCCTCCAAGATGGGTGTCCAATTTCTACTAGGATCACGACATCTGATCCGTATACCATTCGAAATGGAGTTTCTCCAGTAGAGCTATGGGGAGTAGTTCTGTAACTCCAGAGTACTTGATAAAGGTCTTCTACCCAACTAGTTCCAGCTTTCTGACACCTCTTTTTCAAGCCATTAAGTATGACTTTGTTGGCGGACTCTGCCTGTCCGTTTGATTGTGGGTGCTCTACACTGGCAAAGTATTGCTTGATGTGGAGCCCTGCTAGCATTTCTCGGAATTCTTTGTCGGTGAATTGGGTCTCATTATCACAAATGACTTCTGCCGGGATACCAAACCAGCATATTATTTGCCGGAAGACAAAATTCTGGACTTTAACTGATGCTATGCTGGCTAAGGGTTCCAGTTCAATCCATTTAGTATAATAATCAACAGCAACAATGAGATGTTTGAATTGACCTGTGGTTGGAGTGAAAGGTCCCAAGAGGTCCAAGCCCCAAGTGTGGAAGGGCCAGGGGGTGGAGATGCTGTGTAGATCTTCAGCCGGGATGTGGGACAATGGACTGTGTTCTTGGCACTTTTGGCACTTCTTCACATGATTAGCTGCATCTTTATTTATGGTTGGCCAGAAGTATCCTGCCCGCAAGGACTTCTTGCCAACGATTTTCCACCAATGTGGTGACCGCAGCTTCCTTCATGCACTTCAGTGAGAACATACCATGTTTCAGATGGTCCAATGCATTTAAGTAAAGGAGTTGATAGTCCTCTCCTGAATAATTGTCCTTCTATCACGGAATACTGGGAGGCATTTTGTACCAGTCGTTTTGCTTCCCGGGCATCTGCCGGGATGGTGCCTTTAGTGATATACTCTATTATTGGAGTTCTCCAATCTTCATTTTCAACCTGCAAAATAGCACAAGGAGAAGGGAGAACTTCTTCTATCACTGACTTCAAAGTTGAGGATGACTTGGTATGGCCAATTTGGAGATTAAATCAGCGCGACTGTTCTCCTCTCTTGGGATGTGCTTGATCTCAAATCTAGAGAGGCCAAGTAGACTTTCTTTAACCTTTGTCAGGTATCTTTGCAACAATGGCTCTCTTGCCTGGTATTCCCCTTTTATCTGGGATACCACCAATTGGGAATCTGAACATAAAGTAATCGCAGTAGCCCCTAGTTCTTTTGCCGCGTGTATCCCGGATAAACAGGCTTCATATTCTGCTTGATTATTGGAGGTCGGGAATTCAAATTTTAGAGAATATTCTACCGTTATCCCTTCATCGTTCTCGATTAGTATGCCAGCGCCCGCTCCTTTAGGGTTTGAGGACCCATCAACATAAATGGTCCAGGATCCCTTTGGTTCTTAGCCGGGATATGTCATCTCGGCTACAAAATCAGCCAGAGCTTGTGCTTTGATTGCCTAACGTGGTTCATACGAGATATCGTATTGTGACAACTCTATTGCCCAGGTCATCATTCTTCCTGCCAGGTCAGGTTTATGCAGGATTTGCTTGATGGGTTGATTAGTTCTTATCACGATGGGGTGACATTGGAGGTATGGCCTCAACTGCCGAGATGCAAACAGTAAAGTGTAGGCGACCTTCTCAAGCCTTTGATAATTTAGCTCTGATCCATGTAGTGCTTTAGAGACGAAATATATCGGACTCTGATTCCTGGATTCTTCCTTTACTAAAGTCGAACTGATTGCTTCATTGGTGACGGCTAAGTAAAGTTATAGGACCTGTCCGGGATCTGGGCGGGATAGAACTGGTGGTGCTGAGAGGATTTTCTTAAGCTCCCGGAAAGCTTCTTCACATTCTGCATTCCACTGGAAGTTTTCCTTGTGTGTAAAGTTCTGAAAAAGGGTAGGCATTTCTTAGCAGAGTTTGGTAGGAATCTCGTCAAAGCAGCGATTTTTCCTGTTAGTTGTTGGACCTCTTTAATATTTCTGGGACTCTGCATACTCAACACAGCACTACACTTGTTGGGGTTGACTTCAATCCCTCGACTGGTTAGCATAAAGCCTAAGAACTTTCCGGCTTCGACCCCAAAAGTACATTTGTTAGGATTTAGCCTTAAATCATACCTGCGCAGCTGTTGAAAAGTCTCACGCAAGTCAGCCACCGGATCTTTATCCTCTAGGGTTTTTACTACCATGTCGTCAATATAGACTTCAAGGATTCTACCAATCTATTCTTTGAAGACTTGGCTCATCGTCCGCTGGTAAGTTGCTCCGGCATTCTTCAAACCAAACGGCATCATGGTGTAGTAGTAAACACCCATGTCGGTGATAAAAGCCGTCTTCTCTTGATCTTCAGGGTACATTGGGATTTGGTTATAGCCGGAGTAAGCATCCATGAAAGATAGATTTTTATAACCTGCAGAGTTATCCACAAGTTTATCGATACAAGGCAAGGGGAATGGATCTTTGGGGCATGCTTTATTCAGATATGTGTAATCTGTGCACATTCTCCACTTCTCGTTAGCCTTTTTTACCCTCACCACATTTGAGAGCCAATCTGCATATCGTATTTCTCGGATGAACCCTACGTCTAGCAACTCCTTCACCTGTTTTTCTATAGCTGCTTGTCTTTCTGGACCCAGTTTTCTCTTCTTCTAGGCCACCTGGATAGATCTTGGTTTCAAAGACAGGCGATGGCACACAAATTCAAGGTCAACTCCGGGCATGTCGGAAGAAACCCAAGCAAACAGGTCCTTATACGTCTTTAACAACTCAATGAGTCGCTCTTTGATTGCGGGGGGTAAGTTTGCCCCTATCTTGACAGTCTAATCTTCTTTAAGTCCTATCTGGACTAAGATCTGGTCCCCTTCTGGTTGAGGTCGTTGACATTCAAAGTCTGCTCTGGGATCTAGGTTAGTCATCATGACCCCTGCATCCCGCATCAAATCACGTCTCTCCATCTTTTGCTTCCGTTTCTCTTCTGCCGTTACTGGCAAAATGGATGGTGATTTCGTGATTTTAAGGCTTTCTTGATAACATTTTTGTGCATCACTGCTCTTTCCACGGACAGTTACTACTGAGTCATCTTCTCCTGGAAACTTTATGGCTAAATAGATGGTAGAGACTATGGCGCCAA
This sequence comes from Cyamopsis tetragonoloba, assembly GCA_037177725.1. Lineage (NCBI taxonomy): Eukaryota > Viridiplantae > Streptophyta > Magnoliopsida > Fabales > Fabaceae > Cyamopsis > Cyamopsis tetragonoloba. Next base: position 30,936,116 of record CM074125.1, on the reverse strand, counting down.
GGCTGTTCATGGTTGGTCGCCCAATGATTGCATTGTAAGCTGAGGGGAAATCCACCACTATGAACCTAGCGGGAATTGTTTTGGTATTTGGCTTTTTGCCAAAATTCACCTTAAGGTCAACATATCCTTTGGGAATTATTATATCTCCAGTGAAGCCAATAAAACTACCTTTATGGGGGATTAAATCCTTAGATCCTAATCCCATTTTATCAAACACGCTCCAGAACATAATGTCAACTGAACTTCCTTGATCAATGAAGATTCGATGGACTTCGAAGTCGTTCAGGTTAGCTGCTATGACCAATGGTTCGTTATCCCGGATCCGTTCTTCCGGGAAATCTGCATCTGAGAAAGATAGCACTGGGTTAGCTACAGCAGTTACTTGGGAACAAGAATCCTTGACATCTCGGGTCCTCTTCTTGTCTTCAAGACCCTTTAAGCTGGCTCCTCCAGCTATAACTTGAATTATTCCCCTAGGAGGGGATTCCTGTGCTCGTCTTGGGCTCCGGGATCTCTGACGGGTTTCAACTCGTTGATCTCGGTTCCTAGGAGGGGATCTGAGTGTCTATGTCCGAGGAGATTGACTTCGGCGACGATCCCGCCTTTCTGGGGATGCCCAAGCATAATTTCTCAACCTCCCTTGTCGGATCAGCTTTTCAATTGCATCCCGGAGTTGGATGCATTCATTGGTAGAATGTCCACGATCCCGATGGTATTCATAGTACTTATTTTTGTGCTTTCCAACTTTTTTCAAAGGTGGTGGCCGATCTCTTAGTTCATAATGCATCACTTCTTTCAGCACTGAAGCTGGCGGGACTATTAGCGGAGTGTAATTGTTGAAAAGACCCTTGCGCTTCTTGGGAGACCTATCCCGGAATTTGTGGTCTTTACCCCGAGATTAGTTTGGAGGGACAATTTTTGCTTTGTCATCCTTCTTGGCGGCTTGGGCCTTCTCCCATTCTTCTATTCTGATCCACTTTTCGGCCCTAACCTTCAAGTCATCCATGGAGGTGGACTTATCTCCAGCCAGTTGCTTGGCGAATGCTCCTGGCTTTAATCCTCTTACAAAGAAATATAACACCAAGTTAGGTTCAACATTCCTAACTTCTAATATTTCATTGTTAAAACGTGTTATATAGTCTCGTAAAGATTCATCTTTTCCCTGTTTAACAGTTTCTAAGTGGAATTCAGATTTGAACTGTCTTTTACTGCTAGTGAAATGAAGAATAAACTTATCTTTAAGGGTTTTCCAGTTGCTGATGGATTGTGGTGGAATGTTTGAGAACCAACGACTTGCAGCCTCTGACAATGTGAGGGGGAAGGCACGGCATACGATGGCCTCATTCACCCCTTGGAAGTACATAGCCCTTTCAAAAGTGCTGACATGTAGAGTGGGATCCTTGGTTCCATCGTACTCCTTCAACTTCTTTGCAAACTGGAATCCATGAGGAAGGGCATGGGACATTATCCCCGGCATGAAGGGATTGTCAATGTACCCGAAATCCGGGACATTTTCAGCCATGTGCTCTTGGTTACCGGCAGGTTGTCCGACTTGCTGGCCCCAGGGGGGATAGGTGGCGGGTTGGCCCCCTCAACCCGAGATTGATGCTGGGCCCCTTTATGTCGGCGACTTACCCGTCCTTCCTGTTGCCTTTCCTAAGTTTTCGAGTTTCCTTCTTTTTCTCCTTCAATAGCGGATTTCCGTTGCTGCTTTTCCACGTTGTCATTATCTTTTTCCAGATTTTCAGGGTTTGACTGGGTATGCCTCTCAGCTCTTTCCTCTTCTGAATCATCTTCGATAACAACATGCTTGCCCCTCCACTGTTGCTCTTTGAGATCTGTGATCTCTTTAGCTTGTGACTGCAGCAACTGTTGTAGTTTACAGAATTCTGCTTCAATATCAAAGTGCTAGGATGCCCTTGCTTGATTTGACGCACCAGCCTGCTGTCTAGCTCCTTGGTTTTGCACGCTGGGATCGTTGTAATCCCTATTTCTGATTGAGCCAACCATTGTTGATGATGGATGGAAACGAAACTTTTTGTTGCGATTCCCCACAGACGGCGCCAATGTTGTGATCTAACCTGACAGGGATGTAGGACGAGCCAGATGGTCTTCTTGATGAGCAAAGGGCAGTGGGATTGCTTCTGGGTCCTGAGCTCCGGCGGCGGTGGTGTGCACCTGCAAGCACTCCGACACCCAAGTCAGTGAGTGAATTAGGGTTTGTGTATATGATAATATATCTTATGTACCTTGCATGGTGCATTATGATAGTATTTATAGAGTGAGGTAAATGACCTAATGCAGTCCGTATTGGGCCAGGATCTGTGCCTGGGCCCAATCCTCATTAGCTGGGCCTTCATAATAGGCCACGCCCAACTTACCGGGATGCTGGCGGTAATTGGCGGCTTCTTGACCCGGCATGTAAGCGTCTATCCGGGATGCCATTATTTTGGTCCACAACAGACATGAACATATAAATAAGTCCGCCTCTGTTAGTTACAACATAGAGGTTCAAATCTAAAATAGAAAAAGGAAATGGTTTGAATGAAATCGTAAGAATATGTATTATGTGGTAAGCTTTTTTCCTTTTTTACCTAGGTTTGTAGTTCAATTGGTCATAGCACCACCCTATCAAGGCGAAAGCTACTGGTTCAATCGAATAGTACACCAGCCCCACAAGTTTTGAAACTCTCAAGTTGAATAGGCTTGATGAATTTTCGTCGTCTGGGTTGAGGTCAGACAATACACTCACCTACATCAAGTTTATACAAAATAATTATCAACTTTGATATTTTGTATTATATGAGTGTAAGTGATAAACATAAAAAGTAGATATGAAAGAATCATTACCCTTACTCTACCACAACATATATAAGCTAGAGTTTCACCACTATAACCTACATTATCTTATAACATTATTCATGTCTATTGTGCATGACCGATTAGATTATCAGGATTAATTGGAGAACAACACCTAATTAAGGAAGTTCGTCTAAGTTATGCAAAATATTAAAAATTATAATTTTTAATAATTTTATTAAATTTAATTTCTTAAAAAGTATTTGAAGGGTACTAGATGTTATTTTTCATTTTTTAATAAAAATTAATTTGACATAATTAATTTTAAATGAAGTTAAGTATAGATTGTAAAGTAAAGTAACATTTGTTTTAAAAATTAAAGTAAAAACCTAATCTTTTACTGTAATATTGTTTTAAAATTTTTATTAAAATTACTTTTACAATTTAAATAAAATAATATATGGTGCATAATTAACTATGATAAAATAAAAATAAAATAAACTAGAGGAAAAACTGGCTTGGCTATACGGGCTATCATGCTAGCCCGACTTAAATTGGCGGACTAAATTGCATATTAGAACTTGTCATCCCTCTTAGCCCGCCTCACTTAGCACGTTAACCCGTGCAAGCCAATGGCTAGCAAAGACAGGCTTGCTCAATGGCTCGTATCTCCTTTTTTTTTCCTTATAAAAATACATATTTTTATTGATGCAAAGAGGGATTAAAATCCCAAAACAAAACAAGTACAACTAAAAAATACACTTTTTTATGAAAATATATTTTTAAGTTAAAACATATATACTTTTTAATAAAGACACTTTTTTCTTTGGAATTTTTTTATAATATATAAAAATCTCCTTTTTTTCATATTTGCGGGGTTAAACAGACCATCTCGCAGCCTTCATAGCCAATAAAAAAGGGTACAAGATAGGAAAATGAGCTCGTAAGCCATGGCGGGCCTAAGTGGGACCGGCTAGTCTATTTTGCCACCCCTAATGTCAAGTATATAAAGATGGGTATGGTTAAACAATGTCCTTAGGTCTAGAGCACTTGCTAAGGTGCAATTAATGCACCTTTATTAATGCTTTGAATTTTCTTTAATGACATATATTGAATTGGTTCTCAACTTTTGAAGTAATAAATATTTTCAATCCCGAAAAAAAAAGTTCTATTTCTATGTACTCCCTCTGGTCCTATATATAGGTCGCTTTCTAGAAGAAGTCTTTGGTCCTTAATATAAGACACTAACCAAGTGTGTGTTTGGCACAACTAGCTTATAGCTTATTTATGAGCTTATAGCTTATAGCTTATGAGTAAGTAGAGGTGTTTGATAACAAATTGCTTATAGCTTATATAAGCTATAAGCTAGCTTTCATAAGCTAGCTTATGAAAAGTTACTTCAAGTAGCTTATAGCTTATGAAAAGTAACTTTAAATAATTCTTTCCTATTTTACCCTCTAGTCATTTATTACATATTTACTCTATCAAATAATTTATTACATGTAATTGTTATTATCCTTTTAAGTCATTTAACAAATATAAGCTACCTAATAAGCTAATTTTACCAAACCAAGTATGATCTTAGTTCTTATGATGTATTGGGAAGTGACTTGTTCTGTCTTGGTGTTGGCAGTAATTAGTTGGTTCCACTCTTTTAATTGGCTGGTACTTCTTATACCATTTAATAAATCTGGTTGTTGCTGATAAAAAAAACTAATTTTACCAAACATCTCTATTCAATTATAAGTCACAAGTCATAAGCTATAAGCTACAAGCTATAAGTCAGAAGTTACATGCTATAAGCTATAAGTCATAAGCTATAAGCTATAAGCTAGTTTTACCAAACAGAACATAACTCATTAATGCATGTTTTCCCTCTTTACCCTTGTACAATTTTCAAAGATTCAATTAATGATGGAATGAGAAAGAGAGTGAATTAAGAGAGAGAAAACTTAAGCCTTTACTAGCATATTTATATTTAGGGTATAATTGGAAAAAGTTTATTTTTTAGAAAAATTTAATAAGTTAACTACCATTTCTTGATTTTGATAATTCGGTAAGAAATGACTTATATTTACGACCGGAGGGAGTACTTAACAAAAACATTTCCCTTTAAAAATATACACAATAATTTTGTAAGTCACATTTAATAAATAAGATCCATGATAATTTATACTTAATATTAAGTAGATTTGAGATAACTTTAACTCCTATCAATTCATCTCTTTTATTTTCAACTTCTTCCAAAGGTCGTATCTAGCAATTTCAATATTTTAGACAAAAATTAAGATTAAAATCTATGTTAATATAGACTAATTTCCCTACTACCCTATCATCAGTTTGCTCATAATATAAGAAAAATAAAATTCCTTTAGGAATGATGTCATATCATCAAGGAAGCCAAGGAGTGCCTCTTCTTTCATTTTTCTTAATACTACTCCATTCATTTGCTCATAATATGAAAATAAATATGTATAAGCGGGGGTGGAGGGTAGTATATCAATGGAGGGGTCTTGTCCCCCCCCCTCCCTCCCAAAAAAAATTTCATTTGTATTAATATTTTTTATTTAATGTATAGTTTAGCCCCCAAAATTTTCTTAGTCAACAATGATAAAAAGTCTTATTTCACTAGTTAAGGTTAACCACATGGATTACACGACGTTATTGTACTCAATCAAAAACTAATTTTTTATAATTATTTTTAAAAAATACAAATACTTCACTTACTAGGGTAGCAGAGCATTTTTATTTTTCTGATTTCTTTTTAAAAAGATTTAATTTGCATTTATAGTTAATACATCATATTTTTTTATATACCTCATCATCAAAATAATTTGAGATATAAAATATTTCTAAACTAAGAGAGAAATTAGTAGAAATTAAAAAATATTTAATTAATAAATTAATTATCTTATTCTATATCATTCAATCCTAGAAATGAAACTGCAAAGAACGTTTCTTTTGTAACAAACAAATATAATTAAGTAATTTATATTAAAAGAAATTCATTCTTAGATAGATGTTTTAGCCCAAAGTCATGCATTGATGCGTTTGACTTTAAAATACGACTGAGTTTTTTTTTTTTTTTTTTACAAGAAAATTAACGACATCAAGGATTGAACCATATACCTCACACTCACAGACACATGTCCTTGCCAGTTGTGCTTGCCTTACAGGACAGAATACTACTGAGTTTGAACTAAGTTTGACTTTCCTGAACAATTGTTTGGATGGAAGGAAATTAAGAGTGAAAATAACATGAGAGAAGAAGTGAGAGGAAGAAAAATTAGAAGAAAATGTTTCAATTTTTTGTTTCTAGAAGTTAATTTTTCATTCTATTCTTTTTCTAATTTTTTTTCAATAACAAAAAAATTATATAGTTATGTGTTTTTATTTTCTCTTATTTTCTTTTCTCTTATCAAATAATAACTAGACAATCACGATAACTTTTTATTTTGGTTGCTTTAGTTTATATTTTATATTGATAATAATCATTTTAAATTATAATAACTTGTTAAGTTTGATATTTTTTTATTTAGACACTTGAACTTGGCCCCCATAAAAAATGAGCTAGCTCCACTCCTAAGTATAAGGATGAACACTTCTCTTCTCATTTCTTTATTACCACGTCTATTTTCTCACAAAATGTAATAGAATAGAGTTGAACTTCCTAACTTTCCTATTACTCTCCCGTCAGGAGATATTTTAGGAGAATTTAAAAAAACGAAAATGTAAGTATCTTCTAGATTTAGGAGTGAAAATCCACATGCATGTGTTTAGGGTACCTGCATGAGTTCTATTTATGTAACTACCTTTATCCACTTTGAGTACTATTAGTACTCTAATAACCTTACGTGTGTAAAGATTATTCACCTCATTATGAGAGGAATACCTCTCCATTACTCCAACAATTTCTTCATTGTTCATTGTTCATAATATGTAAAAATATGTACATTATATTGATAATGTCAATCACTATGGAGAGGAATATATATTTATCTTCTAGTTTCTCTATCACTACATTTATTTTGCTCACAGTATATAAAAAAATAAATTATAAATAAATAAATGGTATTTAATGATGACATATCCCTCGGTCAAATGCTCACCTCTCAGGTCCTTTAATTTTCATAATACTTGCTCAAAATATAAAGAAAGAGAAAAAATAGTCCCTTTTAAAAAATTCAAAGATTATTAGTGTATATACTTTAATTTTGAAGTGCAGAGTAATATAAGAATCGAGAAATAGAAAAAAAAAATAGAAATTGCGATAAAATGAAAAATAAGTAAGCGATAGGATTTTGATGTGATTGATAAAAAGAAAATAAAAAAAAAAGTAGAATACATATAATAAATAATAACAGTACAAGAATTATTATTCTAAAATATTTTCACAAAAATAGACCTAGAAAGGTAATTATTGTACATGCTCCCCGTCTTGGCAAGTACACCTAGGCTAAGATGGTTTTTGGAAGGGAACAATCTTAGAACAAGAGAAGCTAGCTTATTATTTTGGAGTTGTATGCAAAAGCACCAATTGGACAACTTTGATTAATATATTTACTTTACTTGCTGATAGAAAAAATTATGTTTCATCTAAAAAATAAAATTATAAGTTGTGCGTGTAAATTATAAGAGAGTTTGAATCGATATAGTCATTTCGATCGGGGAGGAAGTGTAGAGGCCGAAGAGAAGTACTACATAATTATAGTGATTTCATAGACAAAGGTTCCTTTGGATTAGTTCTAATTTCGTTATTCTAATTCTAATTTATTTGTTGTTGGTCAAATTCACTATATTAGTTACACATGAAGCTCTATAGAATTTAAACAAATACCACACAAATCAAGCTATCTATATCTACATTAACCTAATTCAGAGAAGCAATTGCAAGTAAAGCCGGTAAAATGGGCCGGCCCGTTAGGGCCTACCCGAATAGACCGACAAAATAGGAGGATTTGGGTATTGAAAATACAATGCCGAATAAAGCCGGTCATTTTTAGTCCGGACTGCAAAAGCACGTAAAAAAATGAACTCGGGCTCAAAAAACTGATTGGGTTCAGGTTACCGCCCATTTTGTTTTTTTTGCTTTTTATTAAATTGTTTTAGTATATGCACTATACAAAACTCAAAAAAAAAAAAACAATAGATGTCTAGTCCAAATTTGATATTAGAAAAAACTTAGATCATTAAAAAACAATTAAGCTGTATTAGAATTAGAAACTTAGACATCAGACAATTTCTCCATGTCTAATTCTCAAAGCAATATTGGTCTATTAAATATTAGTGAATATTGAATATCGCATAGAGTGAAGAAAAAATCTTTTTTTATATATAAAAAAAAGAAATAGAACTTTATTTTTTTTTAAAGAATGGGTTGGCAATTTTTCTTAATGACAACAAATATGGGATACCCGAAAAAGCCCGATGCCCGCATAGGGCCGGGTCGGACATTTAAAAGTAGAGACCGAATAGAGTTGGGCGATTTAAGCCCGGACTGCAAAAGTCCACCAACCGAATGGGCGGGCCCAAATAGGGCTGACTAGCCCGTTTTGACCGCTCTAATGGCAAGAAGCATACTTATATCTTACTATATCTAGCATAAACATGAGGCAACAAGACATTTGAGTGATGATCAAGCACACAAAAGCAATAAGTATAGCAATTGATATTCCAACAAGAGAAGATTTCATAAAATAACTAAACTAGAAGAATTAAAAATTTATCAAACTCAAATTACATCAAATATCCAAATACATAACCAAAACTAGAAAGAGGGAAGAGAAGAGATAGAAGGACTCCCAAAGAGATGAAACAAGGTTGACGGAGGCAATCTCTCGTCTTCCTTATCTTTCTCCTCCAAGGTCCATAGAGGACCAATTTGGGATCCAAAGAATCTACATGATGCACAACATTTCCTCTCCTCCCTCACTACCTATAGAAACTACAATGATTTCTCTCCTCCTCTCTCTCATTTCTCTCTCTAAAACCTAAGATGGAAGCTAGGGTTTTTTTAAAAAATAACAGAAACATGAATTTATAGAAGTAGGACTGGCGCTTAAGCGCCCATTCAAACTCTTCAGTTCAAGATTCTGGTGCTCAAACGCCAGGTACAACGCTTAAGCGCTGCGTTCTTGGATGATGCTCTTCCTTCTTACGCTTAAGTGTCCATTCTAGCGCTTAAGCACTAACTCTAAATACTGGAAACAATCTTTAGCGTGTTCCTCTACTTCTAGCACTTAAGCCTTGATCATGAGGCTTAAACATTGCTCCTCTGCTACTCTATTGCATTTTTTTTATTGTCCAAGCTGTCCAAATATCCTACAAACGTGTTTTAGGCGAAATTAAAAATGTAACGATTTATTTAAATTACCTAAAATTACTTAAGAATTGACAAAAGTACAAGTTAAAGGTAGATTTTTCACAAAAGAATATCATAATTTTAAACATGATAGGTGTGAAAAACATAAGAAAAACACATAACAAAACACGCTTATCATTCGAGACTCCGACAGGGTTTGAAAACATAGAAGAAAAACACACACGCTGATGCTACCTCAAATTACATGGCTATGAGTAGTTTGAACTATATTCCGTCTATACTAAACTAAGAATGAAGTAGATGTTGTGTAGATTTTTTCTTTTTTTGTTTTACTATAAATAAATTATTATTCATGAATGTCTTTTTCTTTCCTTTCCTTAGATTAGTTAATTGGTATAAATTTTGTTTAACGGATATTTATCTATTAATATAGCTATTAAAATTTTTTACTTACAATTTGTAAATTGATAATATAAATTAATTATTTAAACAAATATATTTATCTATTAATAATTTTATATATTTTTGTTAGTATAAATATTGTATGTCTATACTGACGAATTAATTCGGTTAGATAAAATTTACACCAATGAAAACTAAAAAAACGTTAATAAATAATAATTTTTTACGGTGTCGTCAAATGTTATGTAGATTTTTTATCTTCATTTCTATGTTATAACTTTCAAAGACATGTTTAGATTGATTTTTTTTTTTTTGAAAAGTAAACATAAACTTTATATTTATGAAACACAGTTGTACAAGTATTCCACATATTACATAAGAAAGACCTAAAATCCACCGGTAGTAAACACTAGGTTACTCAGAGAAATAAAAATAAAAACATCACCTTCCTTTTTAACTCAAAATTTTCACTCTATCTTCCTTAACCCCACTGTAATATACAAGCTAATGGGTCTAAACACCAAGAAGAGTAACTAAGTCCAGCATCACTATTTCCCGCAAAGCATTTAAATCATTGTAGAGACCTTCTTTTTATCTCCTCCACCACAAAATCTGCATCTGGTGGCTCTCTTCTGAATAATAACTTATTTCTTGTTAACCAAATTTGCCAAACTGTAGCTAACCAAATTATGCTGCCCCTGTTTGCTCTGTTTTTCTTTTTCGGTAGACAAAGCTTAAATGCCAACAGGTTCACATGGCATAACTCTAATAAAACGGATTGAACTCCCGGCCACGACATTATTTTCATCTAGATACAATAAGAAAACTTACAAGCAATGTTTAGATTGATTTGTTTTTATGTCATTCTTTTTTTTTTTACCATAAGATCAATCAAAGAAACTTGTGAATCATTATTTGAGAAGGATTAAATCTTCTTTGTAAGACTAATTTTTTGTACATATAAAACAATCGTTTGTAAGTTTTCTTGATCAGCAAAATAAACTTAATATCTTAAATTAAAAAGCACAAGAGGTGCTTGATAGTACAGCAAACAATAGAACAACAACTGAACAACAAAACAAAAGATAAATACAATGCAAAGTAGAACAAATGGATCAGAACATCCAATGTCATCCTAAAATTTAGCATAAAAAGCCTAAACAGCATTAACAGAGATTACAGCTTTGCCAACAAATACAGACCAGCAACCATCGCACCCAGGCCCTAAGAACAAATAGCACACAATCATTTGTAAGTTGATTAGTGGTATTTGCATGAATTTATATACCATAATATTTCAATACTATTTTGTGTTAATTAGCAATGTGCGTGTTATTATTGTAATATTTTGTATTATACAACACTCATTTACAAGAGTTGGAAAGAAAGTGATCCTCTTCGATCAAATTGAGATTTGGAATTAAAACTACAGTTGATGCTTACTAATAATTCAAGTAAAAATATTAAAAAAAAAAAAAACTTTACACTTTTTATGTGGTTTTGTTTAAGATGATACTTCGAACCTATTGATCCTCTCATATGAAATGTTTGGTTAAAAAAAATTGTAAACAATTTGATTTTTTGCAATAAATCTTATACTGGGAGTGGTTCAAATGCTATGCAAATAACGGAGCTGCAGGCCTATCATATTCAAGCCAGTGCTTTTGTCCTCTTAACTGCATACTTTTAGGATAAGTTTAGATACTTTTTGAAGGTGAAACATTCGAAGTTTATAGCAAGCTACTGTCAATTATCAATTGAATCGAAGTTTATTGTTTTCATACAAGTGCTGATCTGTTTTGTGTTATATGAATTTGTTAAATTTGTAAGATGAGTTTGTCTTGATTATGTTATTTGGTGGGGAATTGGGTATGTGGTAGTGTTGAAACATGTATCAAGTCACTACTAAGTGAATTTAGAAGTTCTCTTTTTCTTTGTATATGGGTTGAGCACCCCTTGTGCTATTAGAGTACTTAATATACTTTTTATTCACCTTTTAAAAAAAAAGTATCCATCAACAACTGAGAAAGCAAACAAATAAAACTGTAGATTCAATCTACTGTATTAAGTAAAAACAGCGGAACTTCTCCAATGCGTAGAAGAAACAACAATATAAAACATTCATGTTGCTAGGACTGTATCTATTTAGAACACATGCATACCAAATTGAAGACCTGAAAAAAAAAGACTCTATAAGCCAGATTTCATGTTGTTTTCAACATCTGTGCACCTAAGACCCAACTAACTTCACAAATCTATAGTACAAACAGCAGGACCAGGACCCTAATTTCACTTCCTTCCCTTCCTGATTGCCTTTGTCTTCTTCACCGGCAACTTCACAGCCTTCTTCGGGGGATGCAGGGGCCTCCTTCTTCTTCCCTGTCGATATCCTTCTTCTTCATTAATAAACCTCATCCTAGGAGCTCGCTTCAGCTTTGGAACTGCCTTAGCCTTGGGCTTGGTTGTGGGCTTTGGCTCGGCAGGTGCTTCAGCCGCATCCAATATAGCTTGCTTTGGGAGCCGATTTAGCCGCCTTGTGAGCCGATTTAGCTTTAGGGGCTGCCTTTGGCTTGGGAGCTGCATTAGACTTGGGCTCGGGCTTGGGACCTGAAGCTGGGGGCTTGGGAGCTACCTTGGGCTTCGCCACTGGTACCTTGAAGGAAGCCTTGTTCAAATGGTACAGCAAGAACTTCCTGAAGTTCCATGGAAGCTTCTCATCATGCTTCTCCTCAAGGAACTTGGCTCGAACCAGTCCTTTTCTTCAACGAGAGAATCGCGTCCTTGATCATCTGCAAAATTCAAATTAAATTTCAGATTCAGTAACGAGAATAGCGACCAGGAAACAGGATTAGGTTTTATGAGAAATCCATACGTACCTCTTCATAGGGAGGATGGGAGGAAGCCTTCCGTGATCTAGGAGCAGCTTCCATGTAACTCTTCAGAAGCGCAATCAATATGCTTGCTTCGCGGAAGATCATGGCTTTCGATTCGCGGATGATCGTGTATGCTCTCGGCTGATCCATAATCCAAATTGAATTGATATCGAACTGAGATTTGATTTTAGGGTGTGAAGGTGAAGGAGACTACGTCGTGGTTTAAATAGTCATGTCCGTAAAACTACAACCAAATACTCAATTCTCATTGGTCCGCACACCTTCTACATGGATTGCTCCCTTGTCCATCATTCAATTTCAGCCCTTGGATCTAATCCTATCCACGGTTGGCAATCTCCCTTCGTGAGGCTGAGATGGAAATATTTCTAAACAATGTACATGGGCTTAGTGGATTCTTTCATGTGTGTTTCTAAGCTCAATTTATTCCCCCATAACTTTTGATCAACAAAGTCATTTTCAGTGAAATTTTTTTCCTCTTCTAGATTAATATGTCTTTCAGATGAGTGTATGAGCGACATCAATGGCTCAGGGGTTAAGGAGAATTTCGGTTTTAAAGCCACAATGGTAGTGACTAAGGTTTCTAGTACAAGTAACAATTTATTAGACAAATCTCTATAGAATGGGTAATAATCTAAAAGTCTTTCGGATATCATTTTACTTATTTAATTAAATTAAATTCTTGATTGAATTGTACAATATGCAACATGTTAATTATATTGCTTATCCATTTGAAAAAAAAAAAAGTCACACGTGTTATTTGTGCTCAGTTTCATGTGTAACCCAAATTAGAATGTCTCAAAATTAATCTATCTTTGGATTTTGATTTAAAATGTTTGAATGGAATTTGGGTTCTAAAAATGGAAAGTTGAACTAAGCATAAATTTATGCAATTGTAATTAATGGTTTTTAAAAACCGTGGGTGAACGGTTTTTAATTAACGGGCGCGCCCAGTAATTAAAAACCGTTACTTAATTTTGCGGAAAACTTATTAAGTCGCTCAATTTCTAAAACCCGAGCGCGCTTGGTTTTTAAAAACCGAGTGAAGGTTAATTTTGAAAAAAAATATATTATGGTGTGGGGCCTAAGAGATTGAAGAGGTGCGAATAGTAACTTCCAAATGGGATTGATGCGATAAAATGTTGCTATTCAAAATCGCAAACTCAGTTTGCGTGTTCCATTTGCCTTGGGAACTTAGCTTACTAGACTTGCAAAGTCAATTTGTGACTTTTGTGCTTTCAGGAAGTCTTAAACTGGTTTTGGGTCTTTACTTTTTAACCTTTCTGAAAATCTCAAATTCAATTTGAGACCTCAGTTTGAAATTTCAGTTTTTAAAAGTCTCAAACTCAGTTTGAGACCTTGATTTCAAATTCGTGCCAATATCATCACGCCATGAAGAGGTGTAGCACTCCCTCTATTTTTTTAACTACTTCATCTATTTACTTACAATACTACCTCCAGTCCTTTTTATAAGAGACAAAAAAAAGAATTTTTTTGTCTTTTTATAAGAGACTTTGTTAGTTTTCTAGACGTATTAATTGCTAATTAAGAAAGGGTAAAAAATACTTTGATACCCTCAATTTATTATGAGCACTCAAAATTAGGCGAATTAACTACATGGATATTCTAGTAATTTTCTCACATCATTAATTGAAAAGAACATTACTTATTATGTTTTATTTGTATGTGTAAAACATGTCCAATGTCCAATATATAATTTATTTTTTATACATGATATGTAAATAGATAAACTAATAAAAAACTGTATAAAATTTTATGCCTTTCCATAGTATGATCACATTAGCATCAATATTTTTGTTTTTTTATCTTTTATAAATAAAATTTAAAAAAATCTCTTTTAAAGAATTTTTTACAACCTAACTCTATATAAAGAAATTATTTTTTCAATGTGCCCTTTAAAAATAAATTTCTCCATGATTCATTAGGTATTGGCATAGCAGCAATAGTTTCTCTTGCATTGCAGTGATTTATTACTAGCCTTGAGTGAGTGCATGAGTGAGGCATTAATTAATTTTTTTTTTGATCAGCAAAAGCAGAATATATTTACTAATTAAAGAAGGAAGCGGTGGATAGAGTAGACTACTTCCTCATCAGGTGTGGCCACCTCATCATTACATCACTCACATCAATTAGTCAAAACAATTCCAACACTCTCCTCCTTCTGACTCACTCTCTCAATCCCCATCATGACACAGATTTGGATTTTCCAAACACCAAAAATAATTCCGTGTGGTGTGTACTTTCAACCCAAATTTGAACACTTGTTAATACTCTCTCTCTGGCCCATTTTATTGTGAGCAATATATAGGTTCTTTAAGTAGTTCACAATCACATAAGTTTCAGAATTTGTAAAAATAATTTATCTATATTTCTGAGTTAGTACTGAGGTTCTAGTTAAATTCATAAAAATTATTAGAAGCTATTTGCTTAGGGTTTTTAAATTTACAAGAGTTGTTCACTTAAGCTTATGAGATTATCAAAATCTAGGGACTTAAGAGAATAATCGTTTGACAATATTAGAGACCTAAATAAACTTTTGCACAATTTAGGGATCTATACGAACCATTCTTGCAAAATCATGGACGAACTTCCGTCAAATTCAAAGATTTATATGAATATAATAAATGTAGACTTTGTATTCATATAGTAGAGACTTATAAAAACAACTCAATTTTTTTAGGGCTTATAAATAAAAACAAACAGAGTATAAACAATACGATATATTGTTGTATCCAAAAAACATATGATATATTGTTGACAATAGAGGTTACATGTCATACTATTATTCAGAGTCCCGTATTGTCTAGGATAAGAGCTATGATAAGTCCCGTGTTGACAATAAGGCCTTAAGCAACCCTCTTCTCGTGAATAATCAATAAACACTCCCCATTATTATAAACTAAATTCAACAACCTAAATTAATTGAAGGTAAAATTAAAAATATATAATAAATGATCTCTATTATGTAGTATAGACTTATAAAAAAAACTCAATTTTTTTGAGGGTTTATAAATAAAAGCAAAAAGAGTACAAACAATATAACATTCGAAAATTATATAGATACGTGTATATTGCAACTTTGAAAAATATAAAATATAATTACTCATAAATAGATTTAAGATGAATTTAAGACTATAATTAATGTTATATGTTACTCCCTCCGTCCCAAATTGTTTGGCCTTTTAGGTCTTTGCACATGGATTAAGGAATATAATCATTAGTTTAAATTTTAATAAATTTTAAATTGAATTTCCTATTTTGCCCATCAACTAATTTTATTGGAGTACTACTTTTTCAACCAGTAATTAATACTAGTAGTAGTCTCTTGAGTGTCAACTACTATAATTAATGCATCGAAAATGAAAAAAATTACTTGGGAGAGTAAAGCCTAAAGGTTAGTGATTGGTGATAAAGTAGGAATATGTTTAATTAATTAAGGGTAAAATTGTAAAGAAAAAATTAATACTGTATTGGTATGTTAAAGGACAATCAAATTGGGACAAAATTTTTTTCCTAAAAGGCCAAACAATTTGGGACGAAGGGAATACTAACTATTTAATTAACTGTTTTATTTTTAACCGCTAACATAATTTTGGATGATTAGGCAAGATAATTACGTAAATAAAAAATTTAGTACTCTTTTTTGGGTTTGCAAAAAATTTAGTATTCTATTAATACTTTAGTTACTTAATAGTAATACTCCCTCCATTCTAAAATATTAGTCACTTTAGCTATAAATATTTGTTCTAAAATATTTCACTTTATAATATCAAGATAACATTTATTGTTATTTTTCCAAGTCTATTATTCTTTTACTTATTTGTAGCTATTAATGAGAAACAATATTATTGGTAGTTTCAACTTTCAATAAAGAGGTAATATTGTCTCAACTGACATTAACTTTTCTAGATTTTAAAACAGTCAATATTTTTCTTAATACTCGTATTTTAGTCTAAGGTAACTAATACTCCGTATTTCAGAAGGTAAGGAGTAATAGTTTTCCACCAATTCAGTTTGAGGGGAAGAATTTAATACAATGTCACTGTCATCACGTCATTGCAATTAATGCACATTCTTGAATTTATTATTTCATTAATGCCATAAATTTATTGTTTCATCAGCGATAGATGGGATCCTTAGCAGTGAGAGGAGGAGAGCCGCAACTAACAGTGAGAATGGTGGGGTTAGGATAGGGGTTGGGGATAAAGATTAAAAAAGGGTTTAACGATGTTAGACTTTATCCGTTAACTTAACGGAATGTTAACACCGAGAATAAATGTGAATCTATAATAAGAATTGAAAAACCAAAACGAACAAAAAAGATAAAGAACTAAGTTGAATCAAAGCTTAAAGATAGAGGAACAAAATTATAATTTTACTTTAATAAATATTTTCTTCATTCTTATTTATGTGTCAACTTTAAGGTAAAGTAGCATATTATGGAATACAATTATTATTTTTGTTTTTACCAAAATAATTCTTGAACTCTCTATGAGGAGTACTTTTATTGCTTATTATTTTATTAGTTAAATAGTACTCCCTTCGTTCATTTTAAGTTTCTACTTAAAAAGTAAAACTTTTTCTCATTTAAGTGTCTACTTATATTTTTGAGAAAATATTAATTGCACTTTTATCGATTATTATACTCTTATGTTTAATTGGGATAATAATTAATGTTTAACTATTAAACCAGTAAAAAGAAGAAAGAAAAATGGCAATATAGGAAGATTAAAAAATATTTTGATGAAAAGATGTATTCCTTAATAGGCATAATTTAGCCTTAAGTGGAAAATATTTTGATGAAAAGGAGTATTTCTTAATATGCATTTTTTTTTATAGAAAAGTACATTTGAACCCGGATACCCACATACGCATGAAAATAGTTTCTTGCTTTGTCTCCACTATTCAAAATGGTCCCGAACTTATAAAAATAAGTAAATTGGTCCCTACTTTTACTTTTTTTCATACAAAATGATCTCTACTATTAATAAATCTTTTTATGTTAATACTTTTTAATATATATATTTTTTAAGGCCGGTGCTCTTTCACGACGAGGTAGCGCCGGCGAGGTTGGTGTACAAGGGTTACAAGCTGGAGAACATTGTTGAGAAGGAGGAGGAAGACACTGTGTGGCATGAGAACAAGCCATTCTTGTTCGACCTTAACCTGCCGGCACCGCTCATTTGAACCCGCCAGCGGTGACCATAATGAGGGCTTAGTATTTTTCATTTTATTTTATTTTCTTCTGAATAGTTTATAATATAACTTTATGGAGTATGAACTTTTTTGGATGCTACTTTGCCCTTGTTGTGATGTACGGTTTAGATTATAGTTTCTGAGCAGCATTTTAATTAGAAGTAGCTTCTATTAACTCCTTCTATATCTCTATGTCTCTTTGTATGTCGTTTTTTTTTTATTTTCTAGTTAAGCACTACAACAATGTACTTGTAAGATCCTCCTATTTTTATTATTTTTTGAAAAAATAAAAGGAAAAAAAGCCTGGAATATAACTAAACAAGTAAAAATAATTTACCTATATTTCTGAGTCAGTACTGAGAAGTTCTAGTTAAATTCATAAAATTATCAAAAGTAATTCACCTAGGGTTGTTCACTTAAGCTTATGAGATTATCAAACTCTAGGGACTTAAGAGAATAATCGTTTGACAATATTAGAGTGTTAAATAAACTTTTGCACAATTCAAGGATCTATAGGAACCATTTTGCAAACTCATGGACCTAAGAGAACTTCCGTCAAATTCAAAGACTTATATGAACATTTCTTCCAAATTCAAGGACTAATCTAACAATTATTTCTTTTCTTCTGTTTTTTTCTAAATGTTTTTGCTTATAGTGGACGTATAAGGTGATCTACAGAGTCAAGGATCAATAACTTTATTCATCATGAACTATTCAATTTAATAAATTAAAATAACAATATATAAATATTAATTTTTTATAATATGTATTATTAGATAAAAAAGATTATTAATAATCCCTGTATAAGGGACTATTTTATATTCAACTTTGACTATGTAAGAGACATGGTTTATTTATATATTCAAATAACTACATCATAGAAAATGACATGTGTATATTTATTGTTCATATTTATTACGGTTCACGTAAGTCTTCTAGGTATTGACTATGGTGGTTACTTTGACCATGTAATGGACTTAGTTTATTGATGTATTTAAATGACTACATCACAAAAAAATGACATTTGTTTATTTATTGTTCAAATTTATTACTGTTCACACAAGTCTTTTGGGTATTGACTCGATCTGGTGGTGTCTGCCGCCTAAATCCAAATAGAATAGTTGTTGTTTACTATGAGCATGAGATACATCTGAAAACGGGAGTGAGTATTCATATTCTAGGCTGCATGTGTCTCGGGAATGTTCAAGTTCATTCGGGGGACAAGCTAGAATCTCTTATCCTAAATGCCTGTATCAATCATTATGTGCCGCTCACTTTCATGGGAGCATATTGTAATGGTCGTGTTGTTCTATGATCACGAGGTGAAATCTTGATAGTTCGCAATGAGTATGCAATTAAACATATTAAGAAAGAATAATCGTTATAGTTTTTGTATCCAATTATTTTGTTCAGCTGCTATTTTGTACTCCCTCCGTTCCTATTACCGTTATAGTTTTTCTCAAAAAAAAATTTGAACTCTCCATAATACCCTTTATCTCTCATTGCTTGATTGGTTGGATAATGAGGCATTGATTAGCCTCCAATTAAACATAAGGTTAGAATTGGTAAAACTACAATTAATGTTACATTGAAAATATGAGTGGACAGATGAATAGAAACAAGATTTTTTTCTCTCTCCAGACAATTAAATAGGAACGAAGATAGTATATTTTAAGTTGAAACTAACATCTCTGGTGCTTGTAGACATTTGGATTTATGATTAATGAATAATATGCTGTTTTGCTGAGAAAAAACTCTTCTCATTTATCTGTCTCTACATCTATACATTTTGCTCACAAAATATAAAAAAATAAAATATAAATAAAAAAATGATGTTTAGTGATGACATCCCCTAGTCAAAGGCAACAACCTCTCAGCTCCTTTAATTTCCATAATACTCAAGATATAGAAGAAAAACACACAGGTTGACGCTACCTCAAATTACATGGCTATAAGCTAAGAAGCACCGACACCTCTCTTGACTGTCGTGTCGGCATGTCCGACATCCATACGACACCCATACCCTACGACAATCGTACGACAGGTCTCCGACACCTCTCTAGCGGTGTCCAATAAAAAAAAAATTTTTCATTGGCTCGACACTTCGAGCCGACACCTCTGTTTGGCTCGACACTGCTGAGCCGACACCTGTTTGTAGCTCCATGCTTCTGAGTCACATTTCGTAATTTTTTTCTTAAAAAATTAATTAAAATATCATATATTAAATAAACTAAAGAGTATAATTTAATTATATAATTTAGAATAAAATGTGAAAAAAAATTAAATATTACAAAAAAACTTCAAGAGGAAAAAGATGACACCTTTATCCATTCTTTAAAGGGGAATAAGATGACACCTCATAGGGCAGAAGATCTAGCATTTGTTTACAGTAATCTCCGTCTTCTTTCAAGAAATAGTTCACAATACATGAAGAGAAAACAAAATTGTGGGACTTAGCAAGAGATGAGTTTGGATCACTTGATGATAGTGGAATTATTGACTTAGCTCATTTGTCCCTTGATGAACCAGATTCAGAGGCAATGTTTTTCAATGATGAGGATTAAGGTGATATGTCTTAAATTGAGAATTCTTTTCAAAGTTTTTTTTTGTGATAGGGCTTATATTGTAATCATGCTTTTTAGTATTTGTTTTTGGGTGAGGCATATTATGAAGAAGATTAGGAAAGTGTGAAGCTTAAGTAGTCAGAAAGAAAAACTATTAAAATTATTATGAAGCCTCTAAGTATTTTTTTTTTGTGAGGCTTACTTATGATATGAAATTGTAAAGTTTAACAAGTTATTTTAGAAACATGAATAGTTTATTAACTTGTATTTTTTTATTTATCCAGTTCCTTATTTTTTTTATTTTCTAATTTTTAATATATATATATATATATATATATATACATATATATTAAGCGGTGTCCTGGTGTCCTATTTTTTGGACATTCGCAGGGTCGCAGTGTCCATATCGTATCGTGTCGCGGTGTCCGTGTCGGTATCGGTGCTTCATAGGCTATGAGTAGTTTGAACTATATTCCTTCTATACAAGACTAAAAACGAAGTAGTAGTTAGATTTTTTCTTTTTCTTTTTTTTTTGTTTCACTATAAATAAATTATTATTTATTAGTATTTTTTTCTTGTCTTTTATTAGATTAGTTAATTGTTATAAATTTTGTTTAACAGATATTTATCTATTAATATAGCTATAAAAAAAATTTACTAACAATTTGTAAATTGATTTGTTTTTATGCTATTCTTTTTTACCATAAGATCAATCAAAGGAACTTGTGAACCATTATTTGAGAAGGATTAAATCTTCTTTGTAACACTGATTTTTTGTACATATAAAATAATATTAAATTAATGTTTGAGATTCTTAATCAATAAAAATCGAAGACATTCAATAAAAATAATTATTTCTAACTTTTTTAACATTTTAGGGGTCTTTTAGTTGGGAAAGAGGTCAAAAAGATGGGTCTGGTGTTTTGGTTTGTAACAATTTGGTCTATTTGGTTAGGGAGAAATTCTTTAGTGTTTAATTCCCAACAAGTAGATGTTCTTCAAATTTTGGACTTGGTGAAGATTAGATCATGGTGCTGGTTTTATCCTTATAAAAGTACTTGTTTCTTTTCTGATTGGTGTATATCCCCTTTATTATATTATGCTTAAAGGGTTGATTGTTTTTCTTTTTTATGTTATTGGCTCTTATGCCTTCTTGTATAGTCTCTTATGAGCACCTGATATTGCTTTGGCTTATAAAAAAAAGAAAGTAATTTTTACCAAAACAAAAATTTAAACAACCAAACCCTAACTCTTTTTACATGTTCTTCCACGCACACCCATGCTGCTGTAAGACAAGAAGAACCAGCGGGTGTGAGACAAAACTCAATAATGAGATTATTTTCATCTCCCTGGGTCTCGTTCCTCTTGACCCTACTGGATTTACTTTTTTCTTCAAGTTCAGATATACATATAGTTCTACGATGCACAGAAACTCCTTGAATGCTTTCAAAGATTGAATTGAATGCTTTCAAAGATTGAATTGCAACAGACTTCTTTATTTCGATCGAGTAAAAACAAAGCAAGAGCATTCATTAATATTTTAATACCATAGTTACGTCATAAGCTATAAGCTAGCTTTTCATAAGCTAGCTTATGAAAAGTTACTTCAAGTAGCTTATAGCTTATGAAAAGTAGCTTTAAATAATTCTTTCCTATTTTACCCTCTAGTCATTTATTACATGTTTACTATATCAAATAATGTATTACATGTAATTGTTATTATCCTTTTAAGTCATTTAACAAATATAAGCTACCTAATAAGCTAATTTTACCAAACCAGGTATGATCTTAGTTCTTATGATGTATTGGGAAGTGACTTATTCTGTCTTGGTGTTGGCAGTAATTAGTTGGTTCCACTCTTGTAATTGGCTGGTACTTCTTGTACCATTTAATTAATAAATCAGGTTGTTGCTGATAAAAAAACTAATTTTACCAAACACCTCTACTCAATTATAAGTCACAAGTCATAAGCTATAAGCTACAAGCTATAAGCCAAAAGCTACATGCTATAAGATATAAGTCATAAGCTATAAGCTATAAGTTAGTTTTACCAAACAGAGCCTAACTCATTAATGCATGTTTTCCCTCTTTACCCTTCTACAATTTTCAAAGATTCAATTAATGATGGAATGAGAAAGAAAGTGAATTAAGAGAGAGAAAACTTAAGCATTTACTAGCATATTTATATTTAGGGTATAGTTGGAAAAAGTTTATCTTTTTAGACAATTTTAATAAGTTAACTACCATTTCTTGATTTTGATAATTCAGTAAGAAATGACTTATATTTACGACCGAAAGGAGTACTTAACAAAAACATTTCCCTTTAAAAATATACACAATAATTTTGTAAGTCACATTTAATAAATAAGATCCATCATAATTTATACTTAATATTAAATAGATTTGAGACAACTTTAACTCCTATCAATTCATCTCTTTTATTTTCAACTTCTTCCAAAGGTCGTATCTTGCAATTTCAATATTTTAGACAAAAATTAAAATTAAAATCTATGTTAATATAGACTAATTTACCTACTACCCTATCATCAGTATGCTCATAATATAAGAAAAATAAAATTCCTTTAGGAATGATGTCATATCATCAAGGAAGCTAAGGAGTGCCTCTTCTTTCATTTTTCTTAATACTACTCCATTCATTTGCTCATAATATGAAACATATTATGTATAAGAAGGGGTGGAGGGTAGTATATCAATGGAGGGGTCTTGTCCCCCCCCCCCCCCTCTCCCAAAAAAAAATTTCATTTGTATTAATATTTTTTATTTAATGTATAGTTTAGCTCCCAAAATTTTCTTAGTCAACAATGATAAAAAGCCTTATTTCGCTAGTTAAGGTTGACCACATGGATCACACGACGTTGTTGTACTCAATCAAAAACTAATTTTTTTTATAATTATTTTTATAAAATACAAATATTTCATTTACTAGGGTAGCAGAGCATTTTTATTTTTGTGATTTCTTTTTAAAAAGATTTAATTTGCATTTATAGTTAATACATCATATTTTTTTATATACCTCATCATCAAAATAATTTGAGATATAAATTATTTCTAAACTAAGAGAGAAATTAGTAGAAATTAAAAAATATTTAATTAATAAATTAATTATCTTATTCTATATCATTCAATCCTAGAAATGAAACTGCAAAGAATATTTCTTTTGTAACAAACAAATATAATTAAATAATTTATATTAAAAGAAATTCATTCTTAAATAGATGTTTTAGCCCAAAGTCATGCATTGATGCATTTGACTTTAAAATATGACTGAGTTTTTTTTTTGTTTACAAGGAAATTAACGACATCAAGGATTGAACCATGTACCTCACTCACACACACATGTCCTTGTCAGTTGTGCTTGCCTTACAGGACAAAATACTACTGAGTTTGAACTGAGTTTGACTTTCCTGAACAATTGTTTGGATGGAAGGAAATTAAGAGTGAAAATTGTTGTAAAATTTGTGTATTTCAAAAATTTAAGTGTATCATTGATTTTTATGGCACCGTCCAAACTTAGATTTTACCTCCACCGTCCATATTAGTGCACCGTACACCGTCCATATTAATCTTCTGCACGAGTTAAAAATCAATCAGAGGCTACCGTCCAATCCTTGTAATTTACGTTTTACATAGGAATTAACAGGTGCCTAGCTTATATAAGAGAAACCTCACCTCACTTCTCTGACACACCAAAAATCACTCTTCTCTTCTCTCTCTAATTTGAGCTCCTCTCTCTAAATATGTTCTGGGTTATATTGTTATTATTTCTCGCTAGTTTCTGCATCCCGATTAATATTGGAGGAGCTTGTTATATCCTAAGGGATTTGCGGTATTAACGCCGGATAAATCCTTTAGGACAGTGTTTATCAACACGTCTCAAGCTATGACTTTGTTGCTCTCCTGAATTTTTTCTAACAATCTAAAGGATTTATTCCCCACGTAGTGTGGTGTTAGTATGACTAATTAAGGCAACTAAAGATGGGCACCAATGCGTTTGTTCCGTAGAAAGAACTCCAGGTGCTTCTATTCCTATCTTCTTGGTTTTTAATTTGGTTTCTCATTTTATATGCATTTTATATGATGAGTTACAATTCCCAATTGATATGCTAAATGCGGGCTTGTATTTTTACATGACTTGATTTATGTTTTAATACTAAATGACGCTAAATTATGGATTATGCGGTAACTTGATAATTTAATTTCTTTTCTCTTCGCATTGAACTTTTATACGATCTAGTGAAGATGTGTGGAAAAGTAAAAGAAATTTGTTTTATCATCACTGGGAGTCATTGAGTTTAAGATTTTCATGGTGATGATAACTTAGCTAACAATATTTTGGTGCTGATACATCCCGAAATTTCAATGTTAATTTTAAGGTTTTGAAATCATGTTAATTTGTATGGTCAAATCCTTGACTCAATCTCAATGCTTAGAAATTGAAAATAAAAATTATTTGTTGTATTACCTTTAATTATTGATTTGTTTTTTTTTCATTTCAAAGACAAGCAAAGTATGAATATTTATTTAACCCCTATCAAAAGTGTTTAACTTTAGATGCAACACCGCATGATTCTTGAAATAAATAAATAATTGTGTGAATCTAAATGTCTTATTATTAGTCTCCTTTTATTTCTCTGGTAAGAAGTTGAATTCCCACACATATTATGAATATTTTTATATCTGATATACAATTATGTGAGTTATTAACTTGAGTATTCTAAAGTCAGGTTTTTAATAATAATATTTATTAATGTTTGAATATGTAGGAGAGGGTTGAGGTAATAATTTGAATGTTGTAGATAATTTTGTGAATATGGGAAAAAAATTGTAACATTCTCCTATCATATATTGAATGATGAGCATGTTGTGTTCATTAGAATGGAGAGGAGATAGTATAGTTATTGTGTCTTAGTGGTTAAAAAAAATGAGAGAATGACTTTCTCCTGTGAAATGGGTGCATCATTAATCAAATTATTGAGAATTATGTTATGAAGAAATTAGTATCATTGCCTTGATATTATTTGTGAAATGATACAATAACTTGGATATATATGAAAAAGCCATGGATTCTTATAAATGTGAATTTGTTTTATAGATGAGTTTTTATCTTACTACCGTGATGATTGATGAGCGTGCTTGCATAACCATGATATTTATCAATTTGAGTGTGCCTAAAATGATTACAGTATATATCTTAGAGGCATACTTTGACTTAAATAAAATATATAAGCAACACACATAGTTGTCCAGTTTTAATTGTGATAACATGTTGCTGTGTAACAGCGAATTATGTGTTGATTGGTATGTGTTTGTGCATAGTTTTAGTGATATTGGATCACACAACTTGTGAGTAAGAGTCTCACTTGAGTACCATAATGCTTCTCACATCATGAACGTAGAGAGAGAGGCTCAATGTAAGTAGACTCACTGACTTATGAGTATATCATGAAATAATTATTTTGGAAAATTCATAGAAGGAATGTTTATTTTCATAGCCTTACTCAATTTTGAGAGTAATGTGTTTAAGATGAAAATATTTTCTTTTGAGAAACTCATAAGTTGGAAAACTTTGGTAATGTTATATTTAATTCTGAGGAGAATCCACTATAGTGATGAATTGATTTGATTCATATGAATATAAATTCTTAAGTGAGTTTATCAATTTCATGAAATTGTTGCCACTTGGAAGTTATCCAAGTAGATATGTATAACACGCATTGGTTGGCTAAGAATTTCTCTTAGCAAATAACCTATGGAAGAAAATTGAGTCTTCCATACTTTTTATTTGTCATGGATGCCCTATGACACTAGTGAAGGAAGAAATTGAGTCTTCCATATTTATATGTCGGGGTTGTCAAATGACAACAGTTTAAGAAGAAAATTATGTCTTCTATGTAGTGATTGCCAAAAGGCAAATGTGATGCAATTATTTGCAATATGTACATGTACACTATAACATTATAATTTTGTAAAAGTAGCTACTAAATTATGTGAGGTCAATTTAATTTGACTGTCCTCATTAAGCTATAAGCTTGTGAGATAAACATCGAGGGGAATGAGACTTATATTAAGCCATTTGAAATTAACTGTGATGGTAACCCAACCTTTGTGATTGATGATCCCATGAAAAAGGTTCATATGGGTAATAACAAGTTATTAGTTAATTCTGCTAGCACTGCTTATTTTGCCCATTCCTATGATGTGTGAAGTGCTAGGCTACATCACTGTGAGGATAAGCATAAATGCTTTTAATGATCTTCATAGCCCTTATGGGTAGTGTATGAGTTGCAGCATACACTTGATGAAATCACCTATATGAGTGTCAAGTGGGGCCGCTTGTATGAGATGGTGGCAGAATCTCTATAGCACTCATGAATACCAGGCGCGCGCATGGCCTATTTGCGCAAAACAGCGATAACAGCAATAATTGTGGGGGTACAATATGATTAGTAGACCTCTATCACACACTAAAGTGTCTTGGTTCATAGAGCTTGCTCCACCAATTCACTTGTGTGTTAAGTCTCATCAATCTAGGTCTGCTTCATAGTCTAAAAGACACCAGATTTGAAACTATTGTGCACATTGAGATAACTCAGAAAATACCTCATTCAAGCTTTTTGTTCTAACTTAAACTTTTGAAATATGTGGGGGATTGTTGTAAAATTTGTGTATTTCAAAAATTTAAGTGTATCATTGATTTTTACGACACCGTCCAAACATAGATTATACCTCCACCGTCCATATTAGTGCACTGTCCACTGTCCATATTAATCTTCTGCACGAGTTAAAAACCAATCAGAGGCTACCGTCCAATTCTTGTAATTTACGTTTTACATAGGAATTAATAGGTGCCTAGTCTATATAAGAGAAACCTCACCTCACTTCTCAGACACACCAAAAATCACTCTTCTCTTCTCTCTCTAATTTGAGCTCCTCTCTCTAAATATATTATGGGTTATATTGTTATTATTTCTCGCTAGTTTGTGCATCCCGATTAATATCGGAGGAGCTTGTTATATCCTGGGGGATTTGCGGTATTAACGCCACATAAATCCTTTAGGATAGTGTTTATCAACACTTCTCAAGCTACAACATCATAGTTCTCCCCCATTATTTCCAACAAAAATAACATGAGAGAAGAAGTGAGAGGAAGAAAATTTAGAAGAAGAAAATGTTTCAATTTTTTGTTTCTACGAAGTTAATTTTTCATTCTATTCTTTTTCTAATTTTTTTTCAATAACAAAAAAATTATATAGTTATGTGTTTTTATTTTCTCTTATTTTCTTTTCTCTTATCCAAATAATAGCTAGACAATCACGATAACTTTTTATTTTGATTGCTTTAGTTTATATTTTATATTGATAATAATCATTTTAAATTATAATAACTTGTTAAGTTTGATATTTTTTTATTTAGACACTTGAACTTAGCCCCCATAAAAAATGAGCTAGCTCCACTCCTAAGTATAAAGATGAACACTTCTCTTCTCATTTCTTTATTACCACGTCTATTTTCTCACAAAATGCAATAGAATAGAGTTAAACTTCCTAATTTTCCTATTACTATCCCGTCAGGAGATATTTTAGCAGAATTGAAAGAAATGAAAATGTAAGTATCTTCTAGATTTAGGAGTGAAAATCCACATGCATGTGTTTAGGGTACCTGCATGAGTTCTATTTATGTAACTACCTTTATCCACTTTGAGTACTATTAGTACTCTAATAGCCTTACTTGTGTAAATATTATTTTGTCGAAAAAGAAAAACTATCCCATCAGTTTGCGCATAATATAAGAAAAATTCTTTTTAGAAATGATGTCACCTCATTATGAGAAGAATACCTCTCCATTACTCCATCAATTTCTTCATTGTTCATTGTTCATAATATATAAAAATATGTATATTATATTGATAATGTCAATCACTATGGAGAGGAATATATATTTATCTTCTAGTTTCTCTGTCACTACATTTATTTTGCTCACAGTATATAAAAAAATAAATTATAAATAAATAAATGGTATTTAATGATGACATATCCCCTAGTCAAATGCTCACCTTTCAGGTCCTTTAATTTTCATAATACTTGCTCAAAATATAAAGAGAGAGAAAAAATAGTCCTTTTTAAAATATTCAAAGATTATTAGTGTATATACTTTAATTTTGAAGTACAGAGTAATATAAGAATCGAGAAATAGAAAAAAAAATAGAAATTGCGATAAAATGAAAAATAAGTAAGCGGTAGGATTTTGATGTGATTGATAAAAAGAAAATAAAAAAAGTAGAATACATATAATAAATAATAACAGTACAAGAATTATTATTCGAAAATATTTTCACAAACATAGACCTAGAAAGGTAATTATTGTACATGCTCCCCGTCTTGGCAAGTACACCTAGGCTAAGATGGTTTTTGGAAGGGAACAATCTTAGAACAAGAGAAGCTAGCTTATTATTTCGGAGTTGTATGCGAAAGCACCCTTGGTGCTATTATATGTAATTCATTGGACAATTTTGATTAATATATTTACTTTACTTGTTGATAAAAAAAATTATGTTTCATCTAAAAAAATAAAATTATAAGTTATGCGTGTAAATTATAAGAGAGTTTGAATCGATATAGTCATTTCGATCGGGGAGGAACTGTAGAGGCCGAAGAGAAGAACTACATAATTATAGTGATTTCATAGAAAAAGGTTCCTTTGGATTTGTTCTAATTTTGTTATTCTAATTCTAATTTATTTGTTGTTGATCAAATTCACTATATTAGTTAGACATGAAGCTCTATTGAATTTAAACAAATACCACACTATCTACATTAACCTAATTCAGAGAAGCAATTGCAAGTAACGCCGGTAAAATGGGCCGGCCCGTTAGGGCCTACCCGAATAGACCGACAAAAATAGGAGGGTTTGGGTAGTGAAAATACAAGCCCGAATAAAGCCGGGCATTTTTAGCCCGGACCGCAAAAGCACGTAAAAAAATGAATTCGGGCTCAAAAAACCCATTGGGTTCGGGCTACAGCCCATTTTGTTTTTTTGCTTTTTATTAAATTGTATTAGTATATGCACTATTCAAAACTCAAAAAAAAAAAGATAATAGATGTCCAGTCCAAATTTGATACTCAACTATCATTATGATGAAGAAAAAACTTAGATCATTAAAAAACAATTAAGCTGTATTAGAATTAGAAACTTAGACATCAGACAATTTCTCCATGTCTAATTCTCAAAGCAATATTGGTCTATTAAATATTAGTGAATATTGAATATCGCATAGAGTGAAGAAAAAATCTTTTTTTATATATATAAAAAAGAAATAGAACATTTTTTTTTGTCTAAAGAATGGGTTGGCAATTTTTTTTAATGACAACAAATATGGGCTACCCGAAAAAGTCCGATGCCCGCATAGGGCTGGGTCGGACTTTTAAAAGTAGAGACGGAATAGAGTTGGGCAATTTAAGCCCGGACCGCAAAAGTCCGCCAACCGAATGGGTGGGCCCAAATAGGGCTGACTAGCCCGTTTTGACCGCTCTAATTGCAAGAAGCATACTTATATCTTACTATATCTAGCATAAACATGAGGCAACAAGACATTTGAGTGCTGATCAAGCACACAAAAGCATTAAGTATAGCAATTGATACTCCAACAAGAGAAGATTTCATAAAATTACTAAATTAGAAGAATTAAAAATTTATCAAACTCAAATTACATCAAATATCCAAATACATAACCAAAACTAGAAATAGAGGGAAGAGAAGAGATAGAAGGACTCCCAAAGAGATGAAACAAGGTTGACGGAGGCAATCTCTTGTATTCCCTATCTTCCTCCTCCGAGGTCCATAGAGGACCAATTTGGGATCCAAAGAATCTACATGATGCAAAATCTTTCCTCTCCTCCCTCACTACCTATAGAAACTACAATGATTTCTCTCCTTCTCTCTCTCATTTCTCTCTCTAAAACCTAAGATGGAGGCTAGGGTTTTTTTTAAAAATGACAGAAACATGAATTCATAGAAGTAGGACTGGCGCTTAAGTGCCCATTCAAACTCTTCAGTTCAAGATTATGGTGCTCAAGCGCCAGGTACAACCCTTAAGCGCTGCGTTCTTGGATGATGCTCTTCCTTCTGACACTTAAGTTTCCATTCTAGCGCTTAAGCACTAACTCTAAATACTGGAAACAATCTTTAGCGTGTTCCTCTACTTCTAGCACTTAAGCCTTGATCATGAGGCTTAAACACTGCTCCTCTGCTACTCTATTGCATTTTTTTTATTGTCCAAGCTGTCCAAATATCCTACAAACGTGTTTTAGGCGAAATTAAAAATGTAACGATTTATTTAAATTACCTAAAATTACTTAAAGAATTGACAAAAGTACAAGTTAAAAGTAGGTTTTTCACAAAAAAAAATATCATAATTTTAAACATGATAGGTGTGAAAAACATAAGAAAAACACATAATAAAACACGCTTATCATTCGAGACTCCGACAGGGTTCGGAAACATAGAAGAAAAACACACACGCTGATGCTACCTCAAATTACTTGGCTATGAGTAGTTTGAACTATATTCCGTCTATACAAAACTAAGAATGAAGTAGATGTTGTGTAGATTTTTTCTTTTTTTGTTTCACTATAAATAAATTATTATTCATGAATGTTTTTTTCTTGCCTTTCCTTAGATTAGTTAATTGGTATAAATTTTGTTTAACGGATATTTATCTATTAATATAGCTATTAAAATTTTTTACTTACAATTTGTAAATTGATAATATAAATTAATTATTTAAACAAATATATTTATCTATTAATAATTTTTTATTTTTTTGTTAGTATAAATATTGTATGTCTATACTGACGAATTAATTGGGTTAGATAAAATTTACACCAATAAAAACTAAAAAAACGTTAATAAATAATAAATTTTTACGGTGTCTTCAAATGTTATGTAGATTTTTTATCTTCATTTCTGTTTTATAACTTTCAAAGACATGTTTAGATTGATTTTGTTTTTTGAAAAGTAATCATAAACTTTCTATTTATGAAACACAGCTGTACAAGTATTCCACATATTACATAAGAAAGACCTAAAATCCACCAATAGTAAACACCATGCTACTCAGAGAAATAAAAATAAAAACATCCCCTTCCTTTTTAACTCAGAATTTTCACTCTATCTTCCTTAACCCCACTGTAATATACAAGCTAATGGGTCTAAGCACCAAGAAGAGTAACTAAGTCCAGCAGCACTATTTCCTGCAAAGCATTTAAACCATTGTAGAGACCTTCTTTTTCTCTCCTCCACCACAGAATCTGCATCTGGTGGCTCTCTTCTGAATAATAACTTATTTCATGTTATCCAAATTTGTCAAACTGTAGCTAACCAAATTATGATGCCCCTGTTTGCTCTGTTTTTCTTTTTCGGTAGACAAAGCTTGAATGCCAACAGGTTCACATGGCATAACTCATAAAACGGATTGAACTCCCGGCCACGACATTATTTTCATCCCGATACAATAAGAAAACTTACAAGCAATGTTTAGATTGATTTGTTTTTAAGTCATTCTTTTTTTTTTTTACCATAAGATCAATCAAAGTAACTTGTGAATCATTATTTGAGAAGGATTAAATCTTCTTTGTAAGACTGATTTTCTGTACATATAAAACAATTATTTGTAAGTTTTTTTTATCTGCAAAATAAACTTAATATCTTAAATTAAAAAGCACAAGAGGTGCTAGATAGTACAACAAACAATAGAACAACAACTGAACAACGAAACAAAGATAAATACAACCTAAAGTAGAACAAATGGATCAAAATATCCAATGTCATCCTAAAATTTAGCATAAAAAGCTTAAACAGCATTAACAGAGATTACAGCTTTGCCAACAGATACAGACCAGCAACCATCGCACCCAGGCCCTAAGAACAAATAGCACACAAATACTTTTTTTTGTTAATTAGCAATGTGCGTGTTATTATTGTAATATTTTTTATTATACAACACTCATTTAGAAGAGTTGGAAAAAAAGTGATCCCCTTCGATCAAATTGAGATTTGGAATTAAAATTAAAGTTGATGCTTTCAAATAATTCAAGTCAAAATATTAAAAAAAAAAACTTTACACTTTTTATATGGTTTTGTTTAAGATGATACTTCGAACCTATTGATCCTCTCATATGAAATGTTTGCTTAAAAAACATTGTGAACAATTTGATTTTTTGCAATAAATCTTATACTGGGAGTGGTTCAAATGCTATGCAAATAGGGGAGCTGCAGGCCTATCATATTCAAGCCGGTGCTTTTGTCCTCTTAACTGCATATTTTTAGGATAAATTTAGATACTTTTTGAAGGCGAAACATTCGAAGTTTATAGAAAGCTGCTGTCAATTATCAACTGAATCGAAGTTTATTGTTTTAATACAAGTGCTGATTTGTTTTGTGTTATATGAATTTGTTAAATTTGTAAGATGAGTTTGTCTTGGTTATGTTATTTGGTGGGGAATTGGGTATGTGGAAGTGCTGAAACATGTATCAAGTCACTACTAGGTGAATTTAGAAGTTCTCTTTTTCTTTGTATATGGGTTGAGCACCTCTTGTGCTATTAGATTACTTATTATACTTTTTATTCACCTTTCAAAAAAAAATGCATCCGTCAACAACTGAGAAAGCAAAAAAATGAAAACTGTAGATTCAATCAACTGTATTAAGTAAAAACACCGGAACTTCTCCATTGCGCAGAAGAAACAACACTATAAAACATTGATGTTGCTAGGATTGTATCTATTTACAACACATGCATACCAAATTTGTGCACCCAAGACCCAACTAACTTCACATCTCTATAGTACAAACAGCAGGACCAGGACCCTAATTTCACTTCCTTCCCTTCCTGATTGCCTTTGTCTTCTTCACCAGCGACTTCACAGCCTTCTTCGGGGGTGCAGGGGCCTCCTTCTTCTTCCCTGTCGATGTCCTGGAAGCCTTGGAAGGCGTCGGCAAGAATAGTAGTTCATTAATAGACCTCATCCTAGGAGCTCGCTTCATCTTCTGCCTTAGCCTTGGGCTTGGTGGTGGGCTTTGGCTCGGCAGGTGCTTCAGCCGCATCCGATTGAGCTGCTTTGGGAGCCGATTTAGTCGCCTTGTGAGCCGATTTAGCTTTGGGGGCTGCCTTTGGCTTGGGAGCTGCATTAGACTTGGGCTCGGGCCTGGGAGCTGCCTTGGGCTTGGCTATTGATACCTTGAAGGAAGTCTTGACCTTGACGAGATTCCGAACACCAACGAGCCTCTTAGCAAGAACTTCCTGAAGTTCCATGGAAGCTGCTCATCATGCTTCTCCTCAAGGAACTTGGCAATTGCATATTGGCTCCAACCAGTCCTCTTCTTCAACGAGACAATCGCGTCCTTGATCATCTGCAAAATTCAAATTAAATTTCAGATTCAGTAACGAGAATAGCGATGAGGAAACAGGATTAGGTTTTATGAGAAATCCACACGTACCTCTTCATAGTGAGGATGGGAGGAAGCCTTCCGTGATCTCAGAGCAGCTTCCATGTACCTCTTCAGAAGCGCAATCAATATGCTTGGTTTGGGGAAGATCATGGCTTTCGATTCGTGGATGGTCGTGTATGCTCTCGACTGATCCATAATCCAAATCGAATTGAATTGAATTGATATCAAACTGAGATTTGATTTTAGGGTGTGAAGGTGAAGGAGACTACGTCGTGGTTTAAATAGTCATGTCCGTAAAACTACAACCAAATACTCAATTCTCATTGGTCCGCACACCTTCTACATGGATTGCTCCCTTGTCCATCATTCAATTTCAGCCCTTGGATCTAATCCTATCCACGGTTGGCAATCTCCCTTCGTGAGGCTGAGATGGAAATATTTTTAAACAATGTACAGGGGCTTAGTGGATTCTTTCATGTGTGTTTCTAAGCTCAATTTATTCCCCCATAACTTTTGATCAACAAACTCATTTTCAGTGAAATTTTTTTCCTCTTCTAGATTAATATGTCTTTCAGATGAGTGTATGAGCGACATCAATGGCTCAGGGGTTAAGGAGAATTTCGGTTTTGAAGCCACAATGGTAGTGACTAAGGTTTCTAGTACAAGTAACAATTTATTAGACAAATCTCTATAGAATGGGGAATAATCTAAAAGTATTTCGGATATCATTTTACTTATTTAATTAAATTAAATTCTTGATTGAATTGTACAATATGCAACATGTTAATTATATTGCTTATCCATTTGAAAAAAAAAAAGTCACATGTGTTATTTGTGCCCAGTTTCATGTGTAACCCAAATTAGAATGTCTCAAAATTAATCTATCTTTGGATTTTGATTTAAAATGTTTGAATGGAATTTGGGTTCTATAAACAGAAAGTTGAACTAAGCATAAATTTATGCAATTGTAATTAATGGTTTTTAAAAACCGTGGGTGAATGGTTTTTAATTAACGGGCGCGCCCAATAATTAAAAACCGTTAGTTAATTTTGCGGAAAACTTATTAAGTCGCTCAGTTTCTAAAACCCGAGCGCGCTCGGTTTTAAAAAACCGAGTGAAGGTTAATTTTGAAAAAAAATATATTATGGTGTGGGGCCCAAGAGATTGAAGAGGTGCGAATAGTAACTGCCAGATGGGATTGATGTGAACTCAGCATACTAGACTCGCAAAGTCAATTTGTGACTTTTGTTCTTTCAGGAAATCTTAAACTGGTTTTGAGTCTTTACTTTTTAACCTTTCTGAAAATCTCAAATTCAATTTGAGACCTCAGTTTGAAATTTTAGTTTTTAAAAGTCTCAAACTCAGTTTGAGACCTTGATTTGAAATTCGTGCCAATATCATCACGCCATGAAGAGGTGTAGCAGTCCCCCTATTTTTTTAACTACTTCATCTATTTACTTACAATACTACCTCCAGTCCTTTTTATAAGAGACAAAAAAAATTTTTTTTTGTCCTTTTTATAAGAGACTTTTTTAGTTTTCTAGACGTATCAATTGCTAATTAAGAAAGGGTAAAAAATACTTTGTTACCCTCAATTTATTATGAGCAGTCACAATTAGGCGAATTAACTACATGGATATTTTAGTAATTTTCTCACATCATTAATTGCAAAGAACATCACTTATTATGTTTTATTTGTATGTGTAAAACATGTCCAATGTTTCTTATAAAAAGCATTAGAGATATATTATGTAATATTTATTTATTTATTTTTAATATTGTAACTAAATAGATGGAATAATTGAAAAATGGAGGGAGTACTACACTTCTCTATGACGTGGTGATATCAGTATTGTTCATTATATAATTTTATTTTTATACACGATATGTAAATCGATAAACTAATAAAAAAACTATATAAAATTTTATGCCTTTCCATAGTATGATCACATTAGCATCAATATTTTTGTTTTTTTATCTTTTA
The DNA here is from genome assembly GCA_037177725.1 of Cyamopsis tetragonoloba. Lineage (NCBI taxonomy): Eukaryota > Viridiplantae > Streptophyta > Magnoliopsida > Fabales > Fabaceae > Cyamopsis > Cyamopsis tetragonoloba. Next base: position 30,900,470 of record CM074125.1, on the reverse strand, counting down.
TAAAAAAATTTAAAAAAGTATCTTTTAAAGAATTTTTTACAACCTAACTCTATATAAAGAAATTATTTTTTCAATGTGCCCTTTAAAAATAAATTTCTCCATGATTGATTAGGTATTGGCATAGCAGCAATAGTTTCTCTTGCATTGCAGTGATTTATTACTAGCCTTGAGGGAGTGCGTGAGTGAGGCATTAATTATTTTTTTTATCAGCAAAAGCAGAATATATTAACTAACTAAAGAAAGAAGCGGTGAATAGAGTAGACTGCTTCCCCATCAGGTGTGGCCACCTCATCATTACATCACTCACATCAATTAGTCAAAACAATTCCAACACTCTCCTCCTTCTGACTCACTCTCTCAATCCCCATCATGACACAGATTTGGATTTTTCAAACGAATAATATTTTGTTGACACCGAAAAAGCTTACACCCCTCTTACACCCATAATATAATATTATTATTTAATTTAAATGAATTAAAAATTGGGGAAATGAAGGGTACTAAAGGAGTCAAAAAATAGTAAAATAATGAGGGTGTAAAGATTGTGTATAATTTTTGGGTGTCAAAAAATCAGCACTCTTTCCAAACACCAAAAATAATTCCGTGTGGTGTGTACTTTCGACAAAGATTTGAACACTTGTTAATACTCTCTCTCCGGCCCATTTTATTGTGAGCAATATATAGGTTCTTTAAGAAGTTGACAATCACATAAGTTTCAGAATTTGTAAAAAAAATTTATCTATATTTCTGAGTTAGTATCTATATTTCTGAGTTAGTACTGAGGTTCTAGTTAAATTCATAAAAATTATTAGAAGTTATTTATTTAGGGTTTTTAAGTTTACAAGAGTTGTTCACTTAAGCTTATGAGATTATCAAAATCTAGGGACTTAAGAGAATAATCGCTTGACAATATTAGAGACCTAAATAAACTTTTGCGCAATTTAGGGATCTATACGAACCATTCTTGCAAACTCATGGACGAACTTCCGTCAAATTCAAAGACTTATATGAATGTAATAAATGTAGACTTTGTATTTATATAGTAGAGACTTATAAAAACAACTCAATTTTTTTAGGGCTTATAAATAAAAACAAACAGAGTATAAACAATACGATATATTGTTGTATACAAAAAAAATATGATATATTGTTGACAATAGAGATTACATGTCATATACTATTATTCAAAGTTTCGTATTGCCTAGGATAAGAGCTATGATAATCTTTATAATCTTTTCGTGAGCTAACGTTTGAGGAGAGTTAAGCCTATGTCTTTTTTAAGATAGTATCAGAGCCAATCTGAAGAAAAAAACATATGGTAAAATAAAAATTCAAGAAAAAAGGAGCACATGTTCAAGGAAAGAAAAACCTCGGATAGATTCCCATAACTTAAAAAAGGGGTTGGGGATAAAGATTAAAAAAGGGTTTTTTTAAAAAATAATCATTTTTTCAATATATTATTATTATTTTATCAGTGAACTACTCACAAATTGACATGTGGACTTGTTTAACGATGTTAGTCTTTATCCGTTAACTTAACTTAACGGAATGTTAACACCGAGAATAAATGTGAATCTATAATAAGAATTGAAAGACCAAAATGAACAAAAGAAAATAAAGAACTAAGTTGAATCAAAGCTTAAAGATAGAGGAACAAAATTATAATTTTACTTTAATAAATATTTTCTCCATTCTTATTTATGTGTCAACTTTAAGGTAAAGTACGCATATTATGGAATACAATTATTATTTTTGTTTTTATCAAAATAATTCTTGAACTCTCTATGAGGAGTACTTTTTATTGCTTATTATTTTATTAGTTAAATGGTACTCCCTTCGTTCATTTTAAGTTTCTACTTAAAAAGTAAAACTTTTTCTCATTTAAGTGTCTACTTATATTTTTGAGAAAATATTAATTGCACTTTTATCGATTATTATACTGTTATGTTTAATTGGGATAATAATTATTGTTTAACTATTAAACCAATAAAAAGAAGAAAGAAAAATGGCAATATAGGAAGTTTAAAAAATATTTTGATGAAAAGATGCATTCCTTAATAGGCATAATTTAGCCTTAAGTTGAAAATATTTTGATGAAAAGGAGTATTTCTTAATATGCATTTTTTTTTATAGAAAAGTACATTTGAACCCGGATACCCATATACGCATGAAAATAGTTTCTTGCTTTGTCTCCACTATTCAAAATGGTCCCGAACTTTTAAAAATAAGTAAACTGGTCCCAAGTTTTATTTTTTTTCATTCAAAATGATCTCTACTATTAATAAATCTTTTTATGTTAATACTTTTTAATATATATATTTTTTCAGGGCCGGTGCTCTTCCCCGCCGACGTAGCTCCGGCGAGGTTGGAGTACAAGGGTTACAAACTGGAGAACATTGTCGAGAAGGAGGAGGAAGACACTGTGCGGCATGAGAAGAAGCCATTCTTATTCGACCTTAACCTGCCGGCGCCGCTCATTTGAACCCGCCGACGGTGACCATAACGAGGGCTTAGTGTTTTTTATTTTATTTTATTTTCTTTTTAACAGTTTATAATATAACTTTATGGAGTATGAACTTTTTTGGATGCTACTTTGCCCTTGTTGTGATGTACCATTTAGATTATAGGTTCTGAGCGACATTTTGAATAGAAGTAGCTTCTATTAACTCCTTGTATATATCTATCTCTTTGTATGTCGTTTTTTTTTTCTAGTTAAGCACTACAACAATGTACTTGTAAGATCCTCCTATTTTTATTATTTTTTGAAAAAATAAAAGGAAAAAAAGACGTGGAATATAACTAAACAAGTAAAACTAATTTACCTATATTTCTGAGTTAGTACTGAGAGGTTCTAGTTAAATTCATAAAATTATCAAAAGTAATTCACCTAGGGTTGTTCACTTAAGCTTATGAGATTATCAAACTCTAGGGACTTAAGAGAATTATCGTTTGACAATATTAGAGACTTAAATAAACTTTTGTGCAATTCAGGGATCTATACGAACCATTCTTGCAAACTCATGGACCTAAGTGAATTTCCGTCAAATTCAAATACTTATATGAACATTTCTTCCAAATTCAAGGACTAGTCTAACAATTATTTCTGTTCTTCTTTTTTCTTTTCTAAATGTTTTTGCTTATAGTGGACGTATAAGGTGATCTACAGAGTCAAGGATCAATAACTTTATTCATCATGAACTATTCAATTTAATAAATTAAATTAACAATATATAAATATTAATTTTTTTATAATATGGATTATTAGATAAAAAAGATTATTAATAATCCCTGTATAAGGGACTATTTTATATTCAACTTTGACTATGTAACAGACTTGGTTTATTTATATATTCAAATAACTACATCATAGAAAATGATGTGTGTATATTTATTGTTCATATTTATTACAGTTCACGTAAGTCTTCTAGGTATTCACTATGGTGGTTACTTTGACCTTGTAATGGACTTAGTTTATTGATGTATTTAAATGACTACATCACAAAAAATGACATTTGCTTATTTAGGGCTTGTTTGGTTTCTCTTTTTGAAAACAGTTTTCTGTTTTTAAAAACAGAAAACTAAAAAACTCATTTGACTGTCGAGTTTTCAAAAACAGTTTTCGGGAATAGTTTTTGTTTTTCAGTATTTAAAAACCAAAATATGAAAACATCTCAAACATGTTTTGATTTTCAGTTTTCTGAATTTACACACAAATTTGTATTGAAAACTCCTCTTACTTTTTTTAAAAACTGTTTCTGAAAACAGTTTTATAATACAATTTTTAAAAACTAAAAACCAAAATTGTTTCAAACAAGCCCTTATTGTTCAAATTTATTACTGTTCACACAAGTCTTCTGGGTATTGACTCGATCTGGTGGTGTTCTTCCGCCTAAATCAAAATAGAATAGTTGTTGTTTACTATGAGCATGAGATACATCTGAAAACAGGAGTGAGTATTCATATTCTAGGCTGCATGTGTCTCGGGAATGTTCAAGTTCATTCGGGGGACAAGCTAGAATCTCTTATCCTAAAGGCCTCATTACATCGTATCAATGATTATGTGCCGCTCACTTTCATGGGAGCATATTGTAATGGTCGTGTTGTTCTAAGATCACGAGGTGAAATCTTGATAGTTCGCAATGTGCATCCAACTTGATTTGGGCAATGGTTGGCCTCTTGGATAATGGATATCATATCGTTGGTCAGATGAACTCCAAGCATTGTCGTCGAAGAATTTTTTTTTCATTGATTAATTTTACAATAGATTTGGCAATAATGAACGAATTACGAATAATCCGTGTCAATCTCACTAAAATGCATATCTATATAATATCTCGTATCTATATAATATCTATATGGATATCAATATAGAAATAATATATATGAATATATAAATAAGTCCTTCTTTGTCAGCATAGTGGTTCGAATCTAAAATAGAAAATGAAATTGTTTGAATGAAATCGTAAGAATATCTGTGCTGTAAGCTTTTTTTCCTTTTTAGTATCTAGGATTGTGGTTCAATTGGTCAGATCACCGCTCTGTCAAGGCGGAAGCTGCGGGTTCAGTCGAATACTAGTACACCGGCCTCACATGTTTCGAAGCTTTTAAGCTTAACATGCTTGATGAATTGTCGTCGTCTGGGCTGAGGTGAGACAATAGACTCACCTACGTCAACTTTATACAAAAAATTATCAACTTCGATATTTCGTATGATGTGAGTGTAAGTGGTAAACATAAAATGTAAATATAAAAGAATCATTGCCCTTACATCACCACAATATATATAAGCTGGAGTTTTACAACTATAACTTGCATTATCTTATAACACTATTCGTGTCTATTGTGCATGACCCATTAGATTATCCGTATTAATTAGAAAACAACACCTAATTAAGGAAATTAACCTAACTTCAAATTCTAATAATTTTTATTGTATTTAATTTCTTAAAAATTATTTTAATGGTACTAGATGTTATTTGTTATTTTTTATAAAAATTATTTTTATAATTAATTTTTGATAAAGTTAAGTATAGCGGTAAGTTAAAGTAAAGCAAAGTAACATTAGTTTTAAATATTAGAGTAAAAAACTAATTTATACAGTAATATTATTTGAATGTTTTTATTTAAATTATTTTTATAATTTAAATAAAATATTATATGATGCATAATTAATTATGATAAAAATAAAAATAAAATAAATTAGGAAAAACAGGTATGGCCATACGGGTTATCCCGCTAGCCCGACTTAAATTGGCAGGCTAAATTGCATATTAGAACTCGTCACTCCGCTTAGCCAGCCTTGCTTAGCCCGTTAACCCGTGCGAGCATATGACTAGTTGGAGTGGGATAGCCCGTTAACACTTTTTCTTTAGAATTTTTTTAATATATAAAAATTTCTTTTTTTCTACATATATGGCAGGTTAAACGGACCATCTCACAGCCTACTGAGCTAATAAAGAAGGGTACGAGCTAGGAAAATGAGCTCGTAAGCCATTGCGGGCCTAAACTAGAGGCGCTGGTCCTTTTTGTCATTCCCAATGTCTAGTACCCACTCTATTCAAAAACTATTGTCATTTTAACTGCTTTCACACATATTAAGAAATTATAGATTATGATAAGTTTTTAATAAGAGATGGTTAAGGCGCCCAATTAGTAACTAGAGTGTTTGACAAAATAATAAAAAGAGATATGATGATTAGTGAATGAAGGAGGTAATGAGAGAGAAACATTAAGATTACCATTTATTGCATCTTAAAATCCTAAAGTGACAATTGTTTTGAAACAAAAATTATAAACTAAAATGACTATAATTTTAGAATGGAGGGAGTATATAAAGATGGGTCTTGTTAAACAATGCCCTTAAGTCTAGAGCAATTGCTAATGTGCAATTAATGCACCTTTATTAATGCTATGAATTTTCTTTAATGACATATATTGAATTGGTTCTTAATTTTCGAAGTAATAAATATTTTAAATCCCAAAAAAAAGTTCTATTTCTATATAGTAGTAGTTTATACTTAAAGAAATTTTTTTTATTAAAATATGCACAACAATTTTGTAAGTCACATTTAATAAATAAGATCCATCATAATTTATATTTAATATTAAGTAGATTTAAGAGAATTTTAACTCGTATCAATTCATTTCTTTTACTTTCAACTTCTTCTAAAGGTTGTATCTAGCAATTTTAAAATTTTAGACAAAAATTAAAATTGAGACCTATGTTAATATAGACTAATTATCCTACAACCCTATCATCAATTTGCTCATAATATAAGAAAAATTCTTTTAAGAATGATGTAGAATCATTATGAAAGGATTGCTCTCCGTTTATTTTTCTTATTACTACTCCATTCATTTGCTCAAAAGATATAAAAAATATGTATAATAATAATGTCACACGGTTATCACCAAGAACACTTCTCTTCTTGTTTCTTTACTACCACAACTATTTGCTCACAAAATATAATAAAATAAAGTTGAACTTCCTAATTTCTCCATTGTATTACTATCCCATCAATATGCTCATAATATAAGAAAATTTCCTTTTAAGAATGATGTCACCTCATTATGAGAGCAGTACCTCTCCTCTATTCCATTAATTTGCTCAAAATATAAAAAAAATTGAACTCTCCATAATACCCTTTATCTCTCATTGCTTGATTGGTTGGATAATGGGGCATTGATTAGCCTCCAATTAAACATAAGGTTAGAATTGATAAAAGTACAATTAATATTACATTCAAAATATGAGTGGACAGATAAATAGAAAGAAGATTTTTTTCTCTCTCCGGACAGTTAAATAGGAACGGAGAGAATATATTTTAAGTTGAAACTAACATCTCTGGTGCTTGTAGACATTTGGATTTATGATTAATGAATACTATGCTGTTTTGCTGAGAAAAAAACTCTTCTCAATTATCTGTCTCTACATCTATACATTTTGCTCACAAAATATAAAATAATGGTGTTTAGTGATGACATCCCCTAGTCAAAGGCAACAACCTCTCACCTCCTTTAATTTCCATAATACTAAAAATATAGAAGAAAAACACACAGACTGACGCTACCTCAAATTACATAGCTATAAGTTATGAAGCACCCACACCTCTCTCGACTGTCGTGTCGGCATGTCTGACATCCATACGACACCAACACCCTACTACAATCGTACGACAGGTCTCCGACACCTCTCTAGCGGTGTCCAATAAAAAAATAATTTTTTATCAGCTCGACACTTAGAGCTGACACCTCTGTTTTGCTCGACACTGCTATGCCTGTGTAGCTCCATGCTTTCTGAGTCACATTTCGTAATTTTTTTCTTAAAAAATTAATTAAAATATCATATATTAAATAAAATAAAGAGTATAGTTTAATTATATAATTTAGAATAAAATATGAAAAAAAATTAAAAATTACAAAAAAAAATTCAAGAGGAATAAGATGACACCTTTATCCATTCTTTAAAGGGGAATAAGATGACACCTCATAGGGCAGAAGATATAGCATTTGTTTACAGTAATCTCCGTCTTCTTTCAAGAAATAGTTCACAATACCATGAAGAGAAAACAAAAATGTGGGACTTAGCAAGAGATGAGTTTGGATCACTTGATGATAGTGGAATTATTAACATAGCTCATTTGTCCCTTGATGAACCAGATTCAGAGGCAATGTTTTTCAATGATGAGGATTAAGGTGATATGTCTTAAATTGAGAATTCTTTTCAAAGTTTTTTTTTTGTGATAGGGCTTATATTGTAATCATGCTTTTTAGTATTTGTTTTTTTGGTGAGGCATACTTATGAAAGTGTGAAGCTTAAGTAATTAGAAAGAAAAACTATTAAAATTATTATGAAGCCTCTAAGTATTTTTTTTTTTTGTGAGGCTTACTTATGAAATGAAATTGTAAAGTTTAACAAGTTATTTCAGAAACATGAATAGTTTATTAACTTGTATTTTTTTTATTTATCCAGTTCCTTATTTTTTTTTCTAATTTTTAATATATATATTAAGCGGTGTCCCGGTGTCCTATTTTTTGGACATTCGCAGGGTCGCAGTGTCCATATCGTATCGTGTCGCGGTGTCCGTGTCGGTATCGGTGCTTCATAGACTATGAGTAGTTTGAACTATATTCCTTCTATATATACAAGACTAAGAATGAAGTAATAGATGTTGTGTAGATTTTTTCTTTTTCTTTTTTCTTTTTGTTTCACAATAATTAAATTATTATTTATTAGTATTTTTTTCTTGTCTTTTATTAGATTAGTTAATTGTTATAAATTTTGTTTAACAGATATTTATCTATTAGTATAGCTATAAAAAAATTTTACTAACAATTTGTAAATTGATTTGTTTAGATTGATATGTTTTTATGTTATTCTTTTTTACCATAAGATCAATCAAAGGAACTGTGAACCATTATTTGAGAAGGATTAAATCTTCTTTGTAAGACTAATTTTTTGTACATATAAAACAATATTAAATTAATTTTTGAGATTCTTAATAAATAAAAATTGAAGACATTCAATAAAAATAATTATTTCTAACTTTTTTTGACATTTTAGGGGTCTTTTGGTTGGGAAAGAGGTCAAAAAGATGGGTCTAGTGTTTTGGTTTGTAACAATTTGGTCTATTTGGTTAGGGAGAAATTCTTTAGTGTTTAATTCCCAACAAGTAGATGTTCTTCAAATTTTGGACTTGGTGAAGATTAGATCATGGTGCTGGTTTTATCCTTATAAAAGTACTTGTTGTTTCTTTTTTGATTGGTGTATATCCCCTTTATTATTATGCTTAAAGGGTTGATTGTTTTTCTTTTTTATGTTGCTGGCTCTTATGCCTTCTTGTATAGTCTCTTATGAGCACCTGATATTGCTTTGGCTTATAAAAAAAAAAGAAAGTAATTTTTACCGAAACAAAAATTTAAACAACCAAACCCTAATTCTTTTTACATGTTCTTCCACGCACACCCATACTGCTGTAAGACAAGAAGAACCAGCGGGTGTGAGACAGAACTCAATAATGAGATTATTTTCATCTCCCTGGGTCTTGTTCCTCTTGACCCTACTGTATTTACTTTGTTCTTCAAGTTCAGATATACATATAGTTTTACAATGTACATAAACTCCTTGCATGCTTTCAAAGATTGAATCACAACAAACTTCTTTATTTCGATCAAGTAAAAACAAAGCAAGAACATTCATTAATATTTTAATACCATAGTTACGTCAGTTGGATGCATCCACCAACAACTGAGAAAGCAAACAAATGAAAACTGCAGATTCAATCCATTGTATAAAACACAGAACTTCTCTAATGCATAAAAAAACAACAATATATATAAAAACACTCAAACTCTATAAATCCATTCAAACTGGATACACCAGATTTCATATTGTTTTCAACATCTGTGTATCCAACTAACTTCACAACTCTATAGTGGTGGGCTTTGGCTTGGCAGGTGCTTCAGCCGCATCCGATTGAGCTGCTTTGGGACCCGATTTAGTCACCTTGTGAGCTGATTTAGCTTTGGGGGCTGTCTTTGGCTTAGGACCTGCTTTAGACTTGGGCTCACGCTTGGGAGCTGCAGCCTTGGGCTTGGGAGCTTCCTTGGGCTTCGCTGCTGGTACCTTGAAGGAAGCCTTGACCTTCACGAGCTTCCAGCAGCAACGAGCCTCTTCAAATGGTACAGCAAGAACTTCCTGAAGTTCCATGGAAGCTGTTCATCATGCTTCTTCTCAAGGAACTTGGCAATTGCATATTGGCTCGAACCAGTCCTCTTCTTCAACGAGACAATTGCGTCCTTGATCATCTGCAAAATTCAAATTAAATTTCAGATTCAGTAATGAGAATAGCGATCACGAAACAGGATTAGGTGTTATGAGAAATCCATACGTACGTCTTCATAGGGAGGATGGGAAGAAGCCTTCCGTGATCTCGGAGCAGTATGATTAGACTCATTCGCGGCGTTCTTTAGTCGTTCACCTTCCATGTACCTCCTTAGAATCACAATTGCGATTGGTTCGCTGACGGTAGTGTATGCTCTTGACTGATCCATAATCCGAATTGAATTGAATTGATATCAAACTGAGATTTGATTTTAGGGTGTGAAGGTGAAGGAGATTACATCGTGGTTTAAATAGTCATGTCCGTAAAACTACATCCAAATACTCAATTCTCATTAGTCCGCACACCTTCTACATGGATTGCTCCCTTGTCTATCATTCAATTTCAGCCCTTGGATCTAATCCTATCCACGGTTGGCAATCTCATTTCGTAAGGCTGAGATGGAAATATTTTGAAACAATGTATTGGAGCTTAGTGGATTGTTTTAGGTGTGTTTCTATGCTCAATTTATTTGCCCATAACTTTTGATCAACTAAGTCATTTTTAGTGAATTTTTTTTCCACTTCTAGATTAATATGTCAGCTTTCAGATGAGTGTTTGAGCGAGGTCAATGGCTAAGGGGTTAAGGAGAATTCCGGTTTTGAAGCCACAATGGTCGTGACTAGGGTTTCTTATGAAAATATCAAGGTTTTTTTCAACTTCAAATAAACGCTTATTAAAAAAAGCTCTCTTAAAGATCTCTTTTTTTCTCTCTTTCCTTTATTAAAAAAAGCTACTTAAAATTGTAATAACTTATTAACATTTTTGTTTGGTCAAACTTTGACTTATAAGTAGAAGATAAATTCAAAATAAGTCAGGCCAAACAGTGCCTAAATAAAACCATCTTATTCTAATCTTTACATATACAATTAAGGATTTTTTCTTTTTCACGTGTCATTCTTTCCCTTTTTTGATTTTTTTCGAAATCTAAAATCTCACAATCCTTCTATACATATCCATCCTTTTATTTCAAACAATAAAACTCATCATTCTTCCATAAAAAAATACTTATCCTTCTATTCCTAAAAAATAACTCCACATTTTTCTATTCCAAGAAATAATATCATTTTATAAATTCTCTCTATCCTCATCCTTCTATCAAATATTTTCATGAATATTTTTAATTTTCAAGAGATATAAAACGGTTAAAAATTCCATAAAAATCGTTCTATTTACACATAAATAATTGGTAAAAAAGGATTTAGTAGATCTGACTAGAGTATACAAATTTATTTTAAAGGATTATTTAATTTAAACAATTAAATTAATTAGGTGAACTCACTAAAAAAATATTACGTGACTAATTAATAAATAGATTAATTATATTATCTAATTATAAAAAATATTTATAAATTTACAAATAAGTAATTCGTAGATATAAGGTTTAGTGGGTGCGACAAGGGTAAAAAAATTATTATTACATTATTTAACTGTCTATTTATATTTAATTGCATTTTTATCAATATTATACTATTATGCTTAATTGAGATAATCATTAATGTTTAACTATTAAACCAATAAAAAAGAAGAAAGAAAAATAGCAATATAGAAAGTTTATAAAATATTTTGATGGAAATATATATTTTTTAATATGTGTAATTTAGCTTTAAGTAGATAATTAAAAACATACTTAAAAAGGGATGGAGAGATTATTTATTTATCAGAATTAAATATTACAGCATTCCTGCACAACCGCAAACACCAGATCACAAAAAAAACATATGGCAGTGTTTCTTCCTTCCTTTTCCGGAGAAAAAACTCCTGAACTGCAGGAACCACACCTCCAGAGATGCAGGGAGAATAGAGCTCACACCAAGCCACAACAAAATGTTTCTCCAAATCAGATTTCCTATAGGGCATAACAAAACCAAATGAACAGAATTTTCTTGCTCATTCTCACAAAAGACACAGTTTGTATACTACCTAGGGACCAGCAAACACATCTTAATAAGATTAACCTTATGGGAATTCTATCTTGAAATAACACCCTCTTAGTGAGACAGTAAATTATTTGTTTAGATTAAGAAAAATTGAGTGAAATAAATAAAAGGATCAATAACTTTATTCATCATGAACTATTCAATTTAATAAATTAAATTAACAATATATAAATATTAATTTTTTTATAATATGGATTATTAGATAAAAAAGATTATTAATAATCCCCGTATAAGGGACTATTTTATATTCAACTTTGACTATGTAACAGACTTGGTTTATTTATATATTCAAATAACTACATCATAGAAAATGACATGTGTATATTTATTGTTCATATTTATTACAGTTCATGTAAGTTTTCTAGGTATTGACTATGGTGGTTACTTTGACCTTGTAATGGACTTAGTTTCTTGATGTATTAAATGACTACATCCCAAAAAATGACATTTGTTTATTTATTGTTCAAATTTATTACTGTTCACACAAGTCTTCTGGGTATTGACTCGATCTGGTGGTGTTTTGCCGCCTAAATCCAAATAGAATAGTTGTTGTTTACTATGAGCATGAGATACATCTGAAAACAGGAGTGAGTATTCATATTCTAGGCTGCATGTGTCTCGGGAATGTTCAAGTTCATTTGGGGGACAAGCTAGAATCTCTTATCCTAAATGCCTCATTACATCGTATCAATCATTATGTGCCGCTCACTTTCATCGGAGCATATTGTAATGGTCGTGTTGTTCTAAGATTACGAGGTGAAATCTTGATAGTTCGCAATGAGTATCCAACTTGATTTGGGCAATGGTTGGCCTCTTGGATAATGGGTATCATATCGTTGGTCAGATGAACTCCAAGCATTGTCGTCAAAGAATTTTTTTTTCATTGATTAATTTTTCAATAGATTTGGCAATAATGAACGATTTACGAATAATCCATGTCAATCTCACTAAAATGCATATCTATATAATATCTCGCTTCAGCTTCGCAACCGCCTTAGCCTTGGCTTGGTGGCGGGCTTTGGCTCGGCAGGTGCTTCAGCCACATCCAATTGAACTGCTTTGGGAGCTTCGTTAGACTTGGCTCGCGCTTGGGAGCTGCAGCCTTGGGCTTGGGAGCTGCCTTGGGCTTCGCTGCTGGTACCTTGAAGGAAGCCTTGACCTTGACGAGCTTCCCAACAGCAACGAGACAATTGCGTCCTTGATCATGTGCAAAATTCAAATTAAATTTCAGATTCTGTAACGAGAATAGCGATCTGGAAACAAGATTAGGTTTTATGAGAAATCCATACGTACCTCTTCATTGGGAGGATGGGAGGAAGCCTTCCGTGATCTCGGAGCAGCAGGAATAGACTCATTCGCGGCGTTTTTAGTCGTTCAGCTTCCATGTACCTCCTCAGAATCGCAATCGCGATTGGTTTTCCGACTGTCGTGTATGCTATCGACTGATCCATACTTCGAATTGAATTGAATTGAATTGATATCAAACTGAGATTTGATTTTAGGGTGTGAAGGTGAAGGAGACTAGGTCGTGGTTTAAATAGTCATGTCCGTAAAACTACATCCAAATACTCAATTCTAATTGGTCCGCACACCTTCGATTGCTCCTTTGTCCATCATTCAATTTCAGCCCTTGGATCTAATCCTATCCACGGTTTGCAATCTCTCTTAAAGCTCTCTTTTTCTTTCTCTTTCCTTTATTAAAAAAAGCTACTTAAAATTGTAATAACTTATTAACATTTCTGTTTGGCCCGACTTTGACTTATAAGTAGAAGATAAATTCAAAATAAGCCAGGCCAAATGGTGCCTAAAGTAAAACCATCTTATTCTAATCTTTACATATACAAAAATAATATCATTTTATAAATTCTCTCTATCCTCATCCTTCTATCAAATATTTTCATGAATATTCTTAATTTTCAAGAGATATAAAACGGTTAAAAATTCCATAAAAATCCTTCTATTTACAGATAAATAATTGGTAAAAAAGGATTTAGTAGATCCGACGAGAGTATACAAATTTATTTTAAGGGATTATTTAATTTAAACTATTAGATTAATTAGGTGAACTCACAAAAAAAATATTATCTGACTAATTAATAAATAGATTAATTATATTATCTAATTATAAAGAATATTTATAAATTTACAAATAAGTAATTCGTAGATATAAGGTTTAGTGGGTCCGACAAGGGTAAAAAAATTATTATTACATTATTTAACTGTCTATTTATATTTTTGAGAAAGTATTAATTGCATTTTTATCAATATTATACTATTATGCTTAATTGGGATAATAATTAATGTTTAACTATTAAACCAATAAAAAAGAAGAAAGAAAAATAGCAATATAAAAAGTTTATAAAATATTTTGATGAAAATATATATTTCTTAATATGTGTAATTTAGCTTTAAGTAGATAATTAAATAGAAACGGAGAGTGTTGAACATTAATTAATACTCTAATCAAAGATAAGGGTATAATAATTAATTACAATGGAAATAATACTTTTTTAAAATACAAGTAATCAATTGATTAAAAACAAATTTTTACTCTCTGAAAACATACTTAAAAAGGAATGGAGAGATTATTTATTTATCAATTAAACCCTTATAATATATTTTTATAATCGATTAATAAATGTTTTACTATCACACTAATAAAATAAATAAGGAAAGATAATATGATAAAAAATTTAAAAATCATGTTAAGAAAAGAAGAATAATAATGACTTATTTTAATACTGTATTTTAGTTTTAAGTAAAAAAATAAATTCAAAGAATCGTAATAAGTAGTATTTATAGGATAGTACATTAACCGGAGATTGAATTCGGATATCCACATATGCATGTCTTCATGTGTTCACAAAAGACAGGGAGACAGTAAGTTTTTTTGGTAAGCCAAACAATTTATTAGAATGTTTTGAGGACAAAGAAGTTTTCAAACACTACAAGTCATGCAAATAATAAGAATAGGAGACTACCTACCTTTTAAACAACCACCAATCAAAAAACATACCATTGTATCCCATTTGCATAAAATCAACTCCAAGAGCAGATTTTTATCAAATCTAAAATTTGAGGAATGGCCACTTTCCTGCACAACCACAAGACCAGATCACAAAAAAACATATGGCAGTGCCACTTTTCTTCCTTGCTTTTCCGGAGAAAAAACTCCTGAGCTGCAGGAACCACATCTCCAGAGATGCAGGGAGGATAGAGCTCACACCAAGCCACAACAAAATGTTTCTCCAAATCAAATTTGCTATAGGGCATAACAAAACCAAATGAACAGAATTTTCTTGCTCATTCTCACAAAAAGTTGTTGATTGGGACCAGCAAACACATCTTAATAAGATTGACTTTATAGGGAATTCTATCTTAAATAACACCCTCCGAGACAGTAAGTTATTCATTTAAATTAAGAAAAGATGAGTGAAATAAATAAAAGGAAAGAAAAATTAAATAAAGGATAATGAGTTGAAACAAAATTAATGTTTTGAATTTCTAGAAGTTACTTATTGCATATTATTTTCCGTTTTAGAGAATAATTTGTCTCACCGCTTTAGAATTTCAATAAAAGATTTACTCCCTTCAGTCCTTTTATAAGAGACCAAACAAATAATATGGGACTAAAGTAACACTACAAAAAAATCATATACTGACAAATTTTCTTTGGAAAATGTTATGATAACTACCATGAGTAATTAGTATAAAAATTAATCTACATTAATGGTTATCATATCTTTAATATAGGCTCAAAATATCTATACTAACAAATTAATTATAGACTATAAAATAGTCTCATTTTGTTACCATCATTAAAAATGGTCACTGACTTATAAGAATAAACAAATTGGTCCCTTTTTATTGAAAAGTGAAAGTAAATATATTAATGAATAGAGTATGAGTAATACTCAGTAGTTACAACAAATCATACCCTTTACATGTGATGAAATAAAAATTATGTGCCCATACCTATTGAACTACGCACAATTCCCACCCAAAATAAGTAAATCTTCACAGAGTCTATCCCGAAATTATACAGTTAAAAGGACAATTATACCAGCATGAATAAGTAAGGCCCAACACTCCAACTTTTGCGTATTATACAGTTCACTACTTCATAAGTAATAACAAGCATTAGTTTAAGCCAACAAATTGGACACTTACAGCTACACCAGGCAATATTTGACCTGCAAATGAAAGAACAAAACAAACACATTAATGTTGGACACTTGTAGTTCAATTGAAAACAAGCAAAAAAGCATAAATAAGTAAAAGGAGTAAAGTGAACTGAGTTCAGCATAGGCACTTGTTTACTAACCCTATCAATTGAGGGCTAGACAAGAAGGGAAAACATGGGAGTATTTACCTGGTAGAGAGAAGGCCAGGGTTCCATGAATGGGAGGTGAGGTTTGGTCTTCCGTGGACAGAGAGAAGAGGCTTACATTGAAGTGATCTTGAACCTTGTTAGGGTCAAGGGATTGGGTTTGAGGTTGATTAGGGAGGTTAATGTTCATATCATGTCACTAGTACATGTTGGAGAGAACGAGGGTTGGGCTAATGGTAGGTTTGGTTTGAAGGCTAGAAACAACGGTCGCCATGTCTGCAAGGTCCGATCTTGAGGAACTAGGAATCTTACCCAATCGAAGCTCCGGTCGCCGTCCGTTCTGGTTCCGTCAGTCATCTCAATCTTCATCTGCTTGCGAACGCAAAGAAGAAGGGTTTCAATTTGCAAGTCCTGTTCACGATCCACTTCCACATCATCTCCATCTCTTCTTCCTTCGCTTCCTCTGGTTCTATACAACCAAAACCCTTGTCATGTTTGTGTTGAAGAAGAGTGCTTGTTGGAGAAGAAGAAGAGTGCGTAGAGGAAAAGAGAAGAGAAAGTTTGGTTCAATTTCTCTATCTCATTTTTTCCCTTATCAAATTCAAAACCCTCTGTTCCATTAACTTTCCATCCGTTTCTCCATTAACCAATTTTTTTATTCATTTAAATAAATATTATTATTTTATTCTGTGAGTACATTGAGTACACAGAAGTGTGAGTACAAAAAACATTTCTCAAACAAAAACTATACCATCAATTTGCGCATAATATAAGAAAAATTCTTTTTAGAAATGATGTCACCTTATTATGAGAGGAATACCTCTCCATTACTCCATCAATTTCTTCATTGTTAATTGTTTATAATATGTAAAAATATGTATATTATATTGATAATGTCAATCACTATGGAGAGGAATATATATTTATCTTCTAGTATATGTGTCACTACATTTATTTTGCTCACAGTATATAAAAAATAAATTATAAATAAATAAATGGTACTTAATGATGACATATCCCCCGGTCAAAGGCTCACCTCTCAGGTCCTTTAATTTCCATAATACTTGCTCAAAATATAAAGAGAGAAAAAAAAATAGTCACTTTTAAAAAATTCAAAGATTATTAGTGTATATACATTAATTTTGAAGTACAGAGTAATATAAGAATCGAGAAATAAAAAAAAATAGAAATAGCGATAAAATGAAAAATAACTAAGCGATAGGATTTTGATGTGATTGATACAAAGAAAATAAAAACAAGTAGAATACATATAATAAATAATAACAGTACAAGAATTATTATTCTAAAATATTTTCACAAACATAGACCTAGAAAGGTAATTATTGTACATGCTGTCTGTCTTGGCAATTACACCTAGGCTAAGATGGTTTTTGGAAGGGAACAATCTTAGAACAAGAGAAGCTAGCTTATTATTTCGGAGTTGTATGCGAAAGCACCCTTGGTGCTATTATATGTAATTTATTGGACAACTTTGATTAATATATTTTCTTTACTTGCTGATAAAAAATTATGTTTCATCTAAAAAAATAAAATTATAAGTTGTGCGTGTAAATTATAAGAGAGTTTGAATCAATATAGTCATTTCGATCGGGGAGGAACTGTAGAGGCCGAAGAGAAGTACTACATAATTATAGTGATTTCATTGACAAAGGTTCCTTTGGATTTGTTCTAATTTCGTTATTCTAATTCTAATTTATTTGTTGTTGATCAAATTCACTATATTAGTTAGACATGAAGCTCTATTGAATTTAAACAAATATCACACAAATCAAGCTATCTATATCTACATTAACCTAATACAGAGAAGCAATTGCAAGTAAAGCCAATAAAATGGGCTAGCCCGTTAGGGCCTACCCGAATAGACCGCCAAAATGAGAGGATTTGGGTATTGAAAATACAAGCCCGAATAAAGCCGGGCATTTTTAGCCCGGACCGCAAAAGCACGTAAAAAAATGAACTCGGACTCAAAAAACCGATTGGGTTTGGGCTACCGCCCATTTTGTTTTTTTGCTTTTTATTAAATTGTATTAGTATGTGCACTATACAAAACTCAAAAAAAAAAAAAGATAATAGATGTCCAGTCCAAAATTGATTATAATGAAGAAAAAGCTTAGATCATTAAAAAACAATTAAGCTGTATTAGAATTAGAAACTTAGACATCAGACAATCTCTCCGTGTCTAATTCTCAAAGCAATATTGGTCTATTAAATATTAGTGAATATTGAATATGGCATAAAGTGAAGAAAAAATATTTTTTTTGTATAAAAAAAAAGAAATAGAACTTTTTTTTTGTAAAGAATGGGTTGGCAATTTTTTTTAATGACAACAAATATGGGCTGTAACACTCTCAATTTTGCTAATTAATTACTAAATAGGAAATTATTCCGCTAGAAAAATATTTCGATTCCGATTATATTATTAGAAAATATTGGAGAACGATATATTTTAATTCTAGAATTTTTCGTTGCGTTTTTAATTTTATAGTGCACGCATAACGATCGAAATATACCAGTTATTCCAAACATATCTACATTCTAGAGTATTAATAAATAAAAGACAAATCCCTCTAACACTCCCTACTCTCCATGTGGTCAAACCATACCCTAGACATAGGGAACTTGATTTGCTTCAACCACTCCAACTATTCACACCATGCCTTCATGTACCCCTCAACTATTCAACAAAGCTCTCCAAACACTCCAAGACCCCTCAAAAAACTCGGCCCACTTCCTCTATAAATAGGGGACTCTACTTCACTTCCAAACACACCAAAGCACAAGCTTCTCTTCTCCTTTCTCTCTAAAATTTTCTTGAGTCCAAAATTGGTGTTGCTTGTAGTGATAACTTTGGAAGCTCTACCCTTCATCAACCCCTTTAATCCTTGAAGATAACCTTGGTAAGGGGAAGTGAGAATAGCTTAGTGTAGAATTTAGTTGGGTATTTGGGTGAGGGTTGGCCCTAGACCCTCTTCATTCATTAACTTTCAAAACTGGTTCTGTCTTATGCCTGTTGATTTAGAGCCCATATTTTGGGAATTGATCATTGGATAATTCAGCTCCATGCTTAAAAATCATTTTAAGATGTGTTTTAACTACTGGTAAAGTTTCATAATTTTTGGATGATGTTAAGACCTTATTTTGATTCTTGAAACATTATTGCTCTATTCTGTCTGGTGAGTTCATGCTATTGGAGTTACTTTGTGCGTATCATTAAAGCTCTTATTCTATTTAGATGCGTACGAAAGTTTGTATGATGATAGATCTGGGTGTTAGCTTTCCAGATTAGTATCATTTGTAATTTTTGATCTTGTGTTTGATTTTTTATGGATTTTTGAGTGACACAAGGTCATTTCTGGAACAGTCAGAACATTTTGGTTTTTCTGCACCATTTGGGAAATAGATTTAACTTAGGAAAATTTTTATGAAAAATTAGACTCAAAGTAGATCATTTCTGGGTTGGTTTCATAAATTTTTAGTAACTGAGTGATTTTATAAAAATCGTTGAAGATGAAGATCCTGTTACTGTAGTTTTCTGTTTTGCTGAAAAAAGTTGTAACTTTGAGAAAATATTTTGCACTGTATTACTACTCAAAAATTCTTGAAAACTTTATATTTTGTGTGTTAATATATCTACTATATCATATCAAAAATTCATATTTTTCTGGGCACGTATGAATTTATTATACTTTTTTAGACTAGCTACTGCCAGATCCTGTACAGTTTGAAAGAAGGATTTTTCTGGCCATCTTAAGTATTTTTAAAAATTCTAGAAAAATTCTATTTTGACCCTAACACTGTGAAGTAATTGTATAAATTTATTGGGGACTAAATAAAATCTTTTAATATTTATTTTACCCCTTTTAAAGAAAGGACAGCATGCTGAAGAGTCACTGAAACAAAGGAAAAACCACTTTTCCTTCAACTTTTGAATATTCGAAATTTATGAGCTTTTTAATACCAAATAAATCATTTTTTAGATGTTAATGATGTTTTCAAGGCTAAATGATTGTTTTGGACTTATTTATAAATTCCTATAATTTTTGGATATGGTTTAAATGATAATATGTCTAGAAGGACTAAAGTAAATTTCAAACAATGGTGTTAATAGTAGAAGTTAATAAAGGCCTAAGTGCCAAAAGATGAATATAGAAAATGTGAAAATTGAATATATGACTTTTAAAGGTGTATTCTCCCTATTAGGAGTATTATATGAATACCATGATAATTGCTTTGTTTTTGGGAATTAAACTGAAATCTGTGGTAAAGGATTTGACAAGGTGGTGTGATTAGTAATCTTTTTTGCAAAATGTTGTTTGAGCCTAGTTGTATGGATGGGATGTGAACCTGGTTGAATAAACTATGCTTAAAAGTACTAAAACACCTTGAGATTGTATGTTTTGAAAATAGCATTTTCGAAAACTTCTATTAAGAAGGAATAAAAGGTAAAAGTGGTGCGTTGGCACAATAACGTTATACTCTAGGGAGTGGGTTTTGGCCTTTGGGGGCTTTAACCAGAGTGTGAGATGCCTAGGGGACTCGGTGGTAGCTCCCCGATGTCGGGCTACTCACTGAAAAAGCTCGGTTACCTCGACACGTCTCTAAGTATATTCTGGATCGGTGGAGAGTACTGAGGTACATGGACTTGTACGAACGAAGTATGACTCCCGGTCACCTCCTTAATAGAAAGAGCCGCTAGCGATGATGTCGTTTTTTTTTGGAGTCTCATGCATTATGGTATCCTTGAATGTACATGTTGTGTGATGTTACGAGTGAGAATATCAATTGTAAGCTATTATAGATTTTCTGTTTAAAAATCTATATATCCTGACTCTACTTCTACCAAACTTTGCTGTATCTCACTCCTCTGTTTTGTGTTGTATTTATCTGTCTATGTATATATCTATTACGCGATACAATAGATGGCGGCTCGAGAGACCCTCTTGGAAATCAACTGTCCGATTGAATTTGGCTACTGGGAGCATGATGTATCTCGTGGGACGTCCACTTTTGTAGGAGAAGTATCCTTCTGGATATCTCATCCGTCACTACCGATGCTCCGGTCCACTTACATTGGAGCGACTTTGACGTTGGTTATTCGGACACCCCCTAGTCTCATGCCTGTACCCGCAGCGTTCCGACCCGCTTCTCATCCTTCTTATTTCACTCCGTCTCTTGTGGAGCAGTACTCTGGTGGCCAGGGTTGGTTCTTCAACTCGCCTAGGGAGAGTTCTCCTGAGAGTGATCCAAGTGAAGATACTGGGATGGAGAGTGCAGCGTCCTTTATTTAGTTATATTTTCGTTAAGACATTTTGGATGGCTGTAATATTTGATCAGTGCATTTCCTATGTGCAACATCTTCTACTCTTCACTCTTCGAGTGGTAGAGTATTTTTTTGTCATGTCGTCTAGGATTGCCAGTAATTTATGTTTTGTTATCTGACTAATTAATATATCTATGTTATATTAGCTTATCGTATGTGTGTTAGTTACCAAATCTAAACTTTCATTCGACTTGGTCTCATTACCGTTTCGAATATACAACTATTAAGTTTCGAAAAATTTTACTCGAAATTTAACCTCTCGATACGAGTATGATGAATTAGCCTTAATAACTTTAATTGAATAGCTCATTCCGCTTAGTATAAATTGGGGCGTTACATGGGCTACCCGAAAAAGCCCAATGCCTGCATAGGGCCGGGTCGGACATTTAAAAGTAGAGACCGAATAGAGTTGGGCGATTTAAGCCCGGACTGCAAAAGTCCGCCAACCGAATGGGCGGGCCCAAATAGGGCTGACTAGCCCGTTTTGACCGCTCTAATTGCAAGAAGCATACTTATATCTTACTATATCTAGCATAAACATGAAGCAACAAGACATTTGAGTGATGATCAAGCACACAAAAGCAATAAGTATAGCAATTGATACTCCAACAAGAGAAGATTTCATAAAATAACTAAACTAGAAGAATTAAAAATTTATCAAACTCAAATTACATCAAATATCCAAATACATAACCAAAACTAGAAATAGAGGGAAGAGAAGAGATAGAAGGACTCCCAAAGAGATGAAACAAGGTTGACGGAGGCAATCTCTTGTCTTCCCTATCTTTCTCCTCCAAGGTCCATAGAGGACCAATTTGGGATCCAAAGAATCTACATGATGCACAACATTTCCTCTCCTCCCTCACTCCCTATAGAAACTACAATGATTTATCTCCTCCTCCTCTCATTTCTCTCTCTAAAACCTAAGATGGAAGCTAGGGTTTTTTTAAAAAAGAACAGAAACATGAATTTATAGAAGTAGGACTGGCGCTTAAGCGCCCATTCAAACTCTTCAGTTCAAGATTCGGGTGCTCAAGCGCCAGGTACAACGCTTAAGCGCTGCGTTCTTGGATGATGCTCTTCCTTCTGACGCTTAAGTGTCCATTCTAGCGCTTAAGCACTAACTCTAAATACTGGAAACAATCTTTAGCGTGTTCCTCTACTTCTAGCACTTAAGCCTTGATCATGAGGCTTAAACATTGCTCCTCTGCTACTCTATTGCATTTTTTTTACTGTCCAAGCTGTCCAAATATCCTACAAACGTGTTTTAGGCGAAATTAAAAATGTAACAATTTATTTATATTACCTAAAATTACTTAAGATTTGACAAAAGTATAAAGGTAGATTTTTCACAAAAGAATATCATAATTTTAAACATGATAGGTGTGAAAAACATAAGAAAAACACATAACAAAACACGCTTATCATTCGAGACTCCGACAGGGTTCGAAAACATAGAAGAAAAACACACACGCTGATGCTACCTCAAATTACATGGCTATGAGTAGTTTGAACTATATTCCGTCTATACTAAACTAAGAATGAAGTAGATGTTGTGTAGATTTTTTCTTTTTTTGTTTCACTATAAATAAATTATTATTCATGAATGTCTTTTTCTTTCCTTTCCTTAGATTAGTTAATTGGTATAAATTTTGTTTAACGGATATTTATCTATTAATATAGCTATTAAAATTTTTTACTTACAATTTGTAAATTGATAATATAAATTAATTATTTAAACAAATATATTTATCTATTAATAATTTTATATATTTTTGTTAGTATAAATATTGTATGTCTATACTGACGAATTAATTCGGTTAGATAAAATTGACACCAATGAAAACTAAAAAAACGTTAATAAATAATAATTTTTTACGGTGTCGTCAAATGTTATGTAGATTTTTTATCTTCATTTCTATGATATAACTTTCAAAGACATGTTTAGATTGATTTTTTTTTTTGAAAAGTAAATATAAACTTTCTATTTATGAAATACAGCTGTACAAGTATTCCACATATTACATAAGAAAGACCTAAAATCCACCAATAGTAAACACCATGCTACTCAGAGAAATAAAAATAAAAACATCCCCTTCCTTTTTAACTCATAATTTTCACTCTATATTCCTTAACCCCACTGTAATATACAAGCTAATGGGTCTAAGCACCAAGAAGAGTAACTAAGTACAGCAGCACTATTTCCTGCAAAGCATTTAAACCATTGTAGAGACCTTCTTTTTATCTCCTCCACCACAGAATCTGCATCTGGTGGCTCTCTTTTGAATAATAACTTATTTCTTGTTAACCACATTTGTCAAACTGTAGCTAACCAATATGCTGCCCCTGTTTGCTCTGTTTTTCTTTTTCGGTAGACAAAGCTTAAATGCCAACAGGTTCACATTGCATAACTCATAAAACGGATTGAACTCCCGGCCACGACATTATTTTCATCCAGATACAATAAGAAAACTTACAAGCAATGTTTAGATTGATTTGTTTTTAAGTCATTCTTTTTTTTTTTTTACCATAAGATCAATCAAAGAAACTTGTGAATCATTATTTGAGAAGGATTAAATCTTCTTTGTAAGACTGATTTTCTATACATATAAAACAATTATTTGTAAGTTTTTTTGATCAGCAAAATAAACTTAATATCTTAAATTAAAAAGCACAAGAGGTGCTATATAGTACAACAAACAAAAGAACAGGAACTGAACAACGAAACAAAGATAAATACAACCTAAAGTAGAACAAATGGATCAGAATATCTAATGTCATCCTAAAATTTAGCATAAAAAGCTTAAACAGCATTAACAGAGATTAAAGCTTTGCCAACAGATACAGACCAACAACCATCGCACCCAGGCCCTAAGAACAAATAGCACACAATCATTTGTAAGTTGATTATTCGTATTTGCATGAATTTATATACCATAATATTTCAATACTTTTTTTTGTTAATTAGCAATGTGCGTGTTATTATTGTAATATTTTGTATTATACACTCATTTAGAAGAGTTGGAAAGAAAGTGATCCCCTTCGATCAAATTGAGATTTGGAATTAAAATTAAAGTTGATGCTTACAAATAATTCAAGTAAAAATATTAAAAAAAAAACTTTACACTTTTTATATGGTTTTGTTTAAGATGATACTTCGAACCTATTGATCCTCTCATATGAAATGTTTGGTTAAAAAAAATTGTGAACAATTTGATTTTTTGCAATAAATCTTATACTGGGAGTGGTTCAAATGCTATGCAAATAGGGGAGCTGCAGGCCTATCATATTCAAGCCGGTGCTTTTGTCCTCTTAACTGCATATTTTTAGGATAAGTTTAGATACTTTTTGAAGGCGAAACATTCGAAGTTTATAGAAAGCTGCTGTCAATTATCAATTGAATCGAAGTTTATTGTTTTCATACAAGTGCTGATTTGTTTTTTGTTGAATGAATTTGTTAAATTTGTAAGATGAGTTTGTCTTGGTTATGTTATTTGGTGGGGAATTGGGTATGTGGTAGTGCTGAAACATGTATCAGGTCACTACTAGGTGAATTTAGAAGTTCTCTTTTTCTTTGTATATGGGTTGAGCACCTCTTGTGCTATTAGAGTACTTAATATACTTTTTATTCACCTTTCAAAAAAAAAATGCATCCGTCAACAACTGAAAGCAAACAAATGAAAACTGTAGATTCAATCAACTGTATTAAGTAAAAACACCAAAACTTCTCCAATGCGCAGAAGAAACAACACTATAAAACATTCATGTTGCTAGGATTGTATCTATTTACAACACATGCATACCAAATCTGTGCACCCAAGACCCAACTAACTTCACAACTCTATAGTACAAACAGCAGGTCTAGGACCCAAATTTCACTTCCTTCCCTTCCTGATTGCCTTTGTCTTCTTCACCAGCGACTTCACAGCCTTCTTCGGAGTGCAGGGGCCTCCTTCTTCTTCCCTGTCGATGTCCTGGAAGCCTTGGAAGGCGTCGGCAAGGACAGTAGTTCATTAATAGACCTCATCCTAGGAGCTCGCTTTATCTTCTGCCTTAGCCTTGGGCTTGGTGGCGGGCTTTGGGTCGGCAGGTGCTTCAGCCGCATCCGGTTGAGCTGCTTTGGGAGCCGATTTAGCCGCCTTGTGAGCCGATTTAGCTTTGGGGGCTGCCTTTGGCTTGGGAGCTGCATTAGACTTGGGCTCGGGCCTGGGAGCTGCCTTGGGCTTCGCTACTGGTACCTTGAAGGAAGTCTTGACCTTGACGAGCTTCTGAACACCAACGAGCCTCTTCAAATGGTACAGCAAGAACTTCCTGAAGTTCCATGGAAGCTGCTCATCATGCTTCTCCTCAAGGAACTTGGCAATTGCATATTGGCTCCAACCAGTCCTCTTCTTCAACGAGACAATCGCGTCCTTGATCATCTGCTAAATTCAAATTAAATTTCAGATTCAGTAACGAGAATAGAGGATTAGGTTTTATGAGAAATCCACACGTACCTCTTCATAGGGAGGATGGGAGGAAGCCTTCCGTGATCTCGGAGCAGCTTCCATGTACCTCTTCAGAAGCGCAATCAATATGCTTGGTTTGCGGAAGATCATGGCTTTCGATTCGCGGATGGTCGTGTATGCTCTCGACTGATCCATAATCCAAATCGAATGGAATTGAATTGATATCAAACTGAGATTTGATTTTAGGGTGTGAAGGTGAAGGAGACTATGCCGTGGTTTAAATAGTCATGTCCGTAAAACTACAACCAAATACTGAATTCTCATTGGTCCGCACACCTTCTACATGGATTGCTCCCTTGTCCATCATTCAATTTCAGCCCTTGGATCTAATCCTATCCACGGTTGGCAATCTCCCTTCGTGAGGTGAGATGGAAATATTTTTAAACAATGTACAGGGGCTTAGTGAAATTTGCAGTGAAATTTTCAGTGAAATTTTTTTCCTCTTCTAGATTAATATGTCTTTCAAATGAGTGTATGAGCGACATCAATGGCTCAGGGGTTAAGGAGAATGTCGGTTTTGAAGCCACAAAGGTAGTGACTAAGGTTTCTAGTACAAGTAACAATTTATTAGACAAATCTCTATAGAATGGGTAATAATCTAAAAGTATTTCGGATATCATTTTACTTATTTAATTAAATTAAATTCTTGATTGAATTGTACAATATGCAACATGTTAATTATATTGCTTATCCATTTGAAAAAAAAAAAAGTCACATGTGTTATTTGTGCTCAGTTTCATGTGTAACCCAAATTAGAATGTCTCAAAATTAATCTATCTTTGGATTTTGATTTAAAATGTTTGAATGGAATTTGGGTTCTAAAAACAGAAAGTTGAACTAAGCATAAATTTATGCAATTGTAATTAATGGTTTTTAAAAACCGTGGGTGAATGGTTTTTAATTAACGGGCGCGCCCAGTAATTAAAAACCGTTAGTTAATTTTGCGGAAAACTTATTAAGTCGCTCAGTTTCTAAAACCCGAGCGCGCTCGATTTTTAAAAACCGAGTGAAGGTTAATTTTGAAAAAAAGTATATTATGGTGTGGGGCCAAAGAGATTGAAGAGGTGCGAATAGTAACTACGAGATGGGATTGATGTGAACTCAGCTTACTAGACTCAGCTTACTAGACTAGCAAAGTCAATTTGTGACTTTTGTTCTTTCAGGAAGTCTTAAACTGGTTTTGAGTCTTTACTTTTTAACCTTTCTGAAAATCTCAAATTCAATTTGAGACCTCAGTTTGAAATTTTAGTTTTTAAAAGCCTCAAACTCAGTTTGAGACCTTGATTTGAAATTCGTGCCAATATCATCACGCCATGAAGAGGTGTAGCACTCCCTCTATTTTTTTTAACTACTTCATCTATTTACTTACAATACAACCTCCAGTCCTTTTTATAAGAGACAAAATTTTTTTGTCCTTTTTATAAGAGATTTTGTTTGTTTTCTAGACGTATTAATTGCTAATTAAGAAAGGGTAAAAAATACTTTGTAACCCTCAATTTATTATGAGCAGTCACAATTAGGCGAATTAACTACATGAATATTTTAGTAATTTTCTCACATTATTAATTGAAAAGAACATCACTTATTATGTTTTATTTGTATGTGTAAAACATGTCCAATGTTTCTTATAAAAAGGATTAGAGATATATTATGTAATATTTATTTATTTATTTTTAATATTGTAACTAAATAGATGGAATAATTAAATAATGGAGGGAGTACTACACTTCTCTATGACGTGGTGATATCAACATTATTCATTACATAGTTTTATTTTTATACACGATATGTAAATAGATAAACTAATAAAAAAACTATATAAAATTTTATGCCTTTCCATAGTATGATCACATTAGCATCAATATTTTGTTTTTTTATCTTTTATAAAAAAAATTAAAAAAATCTCTTTTAAAGAATTTTTTACAACCTAACTCTATATAAAGAAATTATTTTTTCAATGTGCCCTTTAAAAATAAATTTCTCCATGATTCATTAGGTATTGGCATAGCAGCAATAGTTTCTCTTGCATTGCAGTGATTTATTACTAGCCTTGAGTGAGTGCGTGAGTGAGGCATTAATTATTTTTTTTATCAGCAAAAGCAGAATATATTAACTAACTAAAGAAAGAAGCGGTGAATAGAGTAGACTGCTTCCCCATCAGGTGTGGCCACCTCATCATTACATCACTCACATCAATTAGTCAAAACAATTCCAACACTCTCCTCCTTCTGACTCACTCTCTCAATCCCCATCATGACACAGATTTGGATTTTCCAAACGAATAATATTTTGTTGACACCCAAAAAGCTTACACCCCTCTTACACCCATAATATAATATTATTATTTAATTTAAATGAATTAAAAATTGGAGAAATGAAGGGTACTAAAGGAGTCAAAAAATAATAAAATAATGAGGGTGTAAAGATGGTGTATAATTTTTGGGTGTCAAAAAATCAGCACTCTTTCCAAACACCAAAAATAATTCCGTGTGGTGTGTACTTTCGACAAAGATTTGAACACTTGTTAATACTCTCTCTCCGGCCCATTTTATTGTGAGCAATATATAGGTTCTTTAAGTAGTTCACAATCACATAAGTTTCAGAATTTGTAAAAATAATTTATCTATATTTCTGAGTTAGTACTGAGGTTCTAGTTAAATTCATAAAAATTATTAGAAGTTATTTATTTAGGGTTTTTAAGTTTACAAGAGTTGTTCACTTAAGCTTATGAGATTATCAAAATCTAGGGACTTAAAAGAATAATCGCTTGACAATATTAGAGACCTAAATAAACTTTTGCGCAATTTAGGGATCTATACGAACCATTCTTGCAAACTCATGGACGAACTTCCGTCAAATTCAAAGACTTATATGAATGTAATAATTGTAGACTTTGTATTTATATAGTAGAGACTTATAAAAACAACTCAATTTTAGGGCTTATAAATAAAAACAAACAGAGTATAAACAATACGATATATTGTTGTATACAAAAAAAATATGATATATTGTTGACAATAGAGATTACATGTCATTCTATTATTCAAAGTTCCGTATTGCCTAGGATAAGAGCTATGATAATCTTTATAATCTTTTCGTGAGCTAACGTTTGAGGACAGTTAAGCCTATGTCATTTTTAAGATAGTATCAGAGCCAATCTGAAGAAAAAAACATATGGTAAAATAAAAATTCAAGAAAAAAGGAGCACAAGTTCAAGGAAAGAAAAACCTCGGATAGATTCCCATAACTTAAAAAAGGGGTTGGGGATAAAGATTAAAAAAGGGTTTTTTTAAAAAATAATCATTTTTTCAATATATTATTATTATTTTATCAGTGAACTACTCACAAATTGACATGTGGACTTGTTTAACGATGTTAGTCTTTATCCGTTAACTTAACGGAATGTTAACACCGAGAATAAATGTGAATCTATAATAAGAATTGAAAGACCAAAAAGAACAAAAAAAAATAAAGAACTAAGTTGAATCAAAGCTTAAAGATAGAGGAACAAATCTTAAATAGTACTCCCTTCGTTCATTTTAAGTTTCTACTTAAAAAGTAAAACTTTTTCTCATTTAAGTGTCTACTTATATTTTTGAGAAAGTATTAATTTCACTTTTATCGATTATTATACTCTTATGTTTAATTGGGATAATAATTAATGTTTAACTATTAAACCAATAAAAAGAAGAAAGAAAAATGGCAATATAGGAAGTTTAAAAAATATTTTGATGAAAAGATGCATTCCTTAATAGGCATAATTTAGCCTTAAGTGGAAAATATTTTGATGAAAAGGAGTATTTCTTAATATGCATTTTTTTTTATAGAAAAGTACATTTGAACCCGGATACCCACATACGCATGAAAATAGTTTCTTGCTTTGTCTCCACTATTCAAAATGGTCCCGAACTTATAAAAATAAGTAAACTAGTCCCTAGTTTTATTTTTTTTCATTCAAAATGATCTGTACTATTAATAAATCTTTTTATGTTAATACTTTTTAATATATATATTTTTTCAGGGCCGGTGCTCTTCCCCGCCGACGTAGCTCCGGCGAGGTTGGAGTACAAGGGTTACAAACTGGAGAACATTGTCGAGAAGGAGGAGGAAGACACTGTGCGACATGAGAAGAAGCCATTCTTATTCGACCTTAACTTGCCGGCGCCGCTCATTTGAACCCGCCGATGGTGACCATAACGAGGGCTTAGTGTTTTTTATTTTATTTTATTTTCTTTTTAACAGTTTATAATATAACTTTATGGAGTATGAACTTTTTTGGTTTGCCCTTGTTGTGATGTACCATTTAGATTATGGGTTCTGAGCGGCATTTTGATTAGAAGTAGCTTCTATTAACTCCTTGTATATATATGTATGTCTCTTTGTATGTCGTTTTTTTTTTCTAGTTAAGCACTACAACATTGTACTTGTAAGATCCTCCTATTTTTATTATTTTTTAAAAAAATAAAAGGAAAAAAAGACGTGGAATATAACTAAACAAGTAAAACTAATTTACCTATATTTCTGAGTTAGTACTGAGAGGTTCTAGTTAAATTCATAAAATTATCAAAAGTAATTCACCTAGGGTTGTTCACTTAAGCTTATGAGATTATCAAACTCTAGGGACTTAAGAGAATAATCGTTTGACAATATTAGAGACTTAAATAAACTTTTGCGCAATTCAGGGATCTATATGAAACATTCTTGCAAACTCATGGACCTAAGTGAACTTCCGTAAAATTCAAATACTTATATGAACATTTCTTCCAAATTCAAGGACTAATCTAACAATTATTTCTGTTCTTCTTTTTTCTTTTCTAAATGTTTTTGCTTATAGTGGACGTATAAGGTGATCTACAGAGTCAAGGATCAATAACTTTATTCATCATGAACTATTCAATTTAATAAATTAAATTAACAATATATAAATATCAATTTTTTTATAATATGGATTATTAGATAAAAAAGATTATTAATAATCCCTGTATAAGGGACTATTTTATATTCAACTTTGACTATGTAACAGACTTGGTTTATTTATATATTCAAATAACTACATCATAGAAAATGACATGTGTATATTTATTGTTCATATTTATTACAGTTCACGTAAGTCTTCTAGGTATTGACTATGGTAGTTACTTTGACCTTGTAATGGACTTAGTTTATTGATGTATTTAAATGACTACATCACAAAAAATGACATTTGTTTATTTATTGTTCAAATTTATTACTGTTCACACAACACTTCTCCATGTTTTATTTCTACATGAACATAATCAAACAAATGCAATGAAATCCCAAAGGTTCTCTTCCTAAGATTGGAATGGATAAAATGGGTTCTAATGTTTTAGAAAACTTGCAATAGGGCCTTAGAAAGGTTCATGAAAAGTGTTGGATGTCTTAGGAATATTGGTTAAATAATTCATAGTATGTAAATGACTTATGATAATTATCAAGTG
The DNA here is from genome assembly GCA_037177725.1 of Cyamopsis tetragonoloba. Taxonomy (NCBI): domain Eukaryota; kingdom Viridiplantae; phylum Streptophyta; class Magnoliopsida; order Fabales; family Fabaceae; genus Cyamopsis; species Cyamopsis tetragonoloba. The sequence continues at coordinate 30,869,011 of CM074125.1, read as the reverse complement.
TTTGATGGATTGAATGTTTCAAGATTTATGTTCAAGAAATCAAATGGCTCTCGTCATCACAAGGGTTTGTTTTAAGGCCTTGTATGAGGAAGAGAATGAGGTTTTAACATGTATTTAACATTGCAAGGGAATTGGTAAGGGCCTTGCAATGTTCAAGGGCTTTCTGCCATGTTTTCATGATTAATTAATAATTGAAATTATGTGATTGACTTGAAATACCAATGCAATATGTGAATAACTCTCCTCATCAACAAGGGTATGGGTTAAGGCCTTGGTATGAGTAAGAGAATGAGGTCGATATTGCATTGGTTTATGCATTTTCATTCATGATAAAGGACACTGCATTGATCACCTTCGGGTGTGAGACCGGACAGATTGAGGGTTCAAGGGGGGACGCTTCCTTGGACAATGGAGATCTCCAATGAGGGTGCGGGCTGCCGGCACAAAACTCATATAAAGGAACATGTATAGCATACCTCATTAGAGTTCATAGATTATGAATGATTGATTGTGTGATGGAACTTAATGTTTATGTGATTGATTGACTGTTTGACTGTTTAAGAAACTTGATGTTTATATGGATGATGTTAGTATTAAATCTAAGAGGGGATAGTTTTGCAACTTGTTGCCTGCAACACTGTGGAAAAGTTTTTATATAACCAGGGGTTACTGAGATATATGTGAATTCGTTTATCTCACGCTTACAGTATTGCAGGTGATGTCATGGCTAGAGATGACGGAGAAAAGGAATGAAGACTTACATTAGATGTTTTATTGTACCTATAGTTGTAATCCTAAATTGTAATAAAGCTACTATCATAGATCTCCTCTTTTGATGTCACTTGGACTTGTATTTTGAGACTCTAGCCAAGTAGTTCAGGTCTAACTCTCACTAGTGTGGTTATGTAATTATATATTTAGGATCTTTGAGACAGGGTAATTTTCATAGAATCATTGACAAGGCCACTTAATCATGTGAAAAGCATGTATGTTTACATGTTAGTTTAAGGCCATTTTATTAGGGTGTTATATTTGGTATTAGAGCGGTTCGATCTATTCGAACCATGAGAGTTATATTAGGATAATTGGCTGAGTCTCCTAAGTCCTGGGTTGCCTTTCTCGGAGTTATATACTTTGGATTAAAAAGCCACTAATATTGAGCCTGATCAACTCAATATTGTGTATTTGCATGAAGCAGATATGGCTTCCCGGAGGCATGGAAGATTGAGAATGAGTGCTAGGGAAAAGAATAACTTAGAATTACCTATCCCGTTAGCATTGATTATTGCCTTAATTAGGTACCCGATGTCTCAAGCTATGGTGAAGACGATAGAGACATAGAAATGGGACAGGGTAGACTTAAGGAGGGGATTGAATCCCTTAAATTCCAACTAGGGACATGACCATAGCAAAATGGGTGGCTAAGTTTAGTGAATGTTGAACCCAGAGCTATAAAAGTGAATCAACGATCTCACTCAGTGTAAGTGTTTGATGAACAATTCACCTTAGAACTGAAACTTAGTGAAATTGATGCTTTGGACCCCCATCCTTTTGGAAGTGTAATTTTGATGGTGATATAGATTCATGAGCTAGGGGTAATGTGAGACTTAAGGTAGTATTAACACACTAAGTACCTTATTGATGGTTGATGATCAGAGTTGGGAACTCATTGAATTCAACAAGTTTTGCTTGGTTATTTGAAGTATCGCAAGAGGGATGCATAATTGATGAACAATGAGTGCAAGATGTTGAGTTGTGATGTATTTAAGGAGTAATGAAGTGGGGGAAGACTCGGATCAAGTTAAGGAGTTGTGAGAGGGGCAAAATTCACAAGATTTCTTCATTTTCTTATATCGATTAAATTAATGTTCCTACATGTAGATACCTCTTATAGTAACTCTACTCCCTTCAGATAAATGTGGCATAACATTGTATCTTGAAATTTGTCCTCTTTGCGAGTTTTCCTTGAGATATACTCCAAGATGCGCTTAAGTTCAAGTTTTAGAAATCCTCTCTAATTGAGATGTATTAGGTTGGTTTTGTTAATTTAATCATTAAATGAAACAAGTCCTACACCTTACCTTATCACCAATCTTAGAATTATTGTTTTGGAACACTTTAGACACTAAGTATATCCCTACTCAAAGCTGATAAGTTAGGAGCTAAGTATATTAAGTTTAGACTCCAATTCATATAGTGGACCCGAAGGAACATTTATTGAATATTTTGCTATAACTTAGAGTTAATTTAAGACAACAACGAGATCTCTTAAATTCTTTCTGTAACACCTAGATGTTTAGGGTAGTTTTTTTTTTTTTTTTTTTTTTTTTTTTTTTTTTTAAATAGAACACAGCGGAATAAAATATATACATATCAAAATATGAGTGTTTGTCTACAGTCTAGAGTATCTACATATGTCCAGCTAAGGTAGCCATACAAAGACTCAAATGACTACCTAAGTAACAGAAAAGGCTGCAAAATGTCTCAAGCGCTGACACCCTCCGAGTCCGAGCCACCTGCAATACTGTAACCGTTAGTTATATGCTGGACATATAACTGAGTAATCTGTCGGCCATAAAAACAATTTTATACAGTATTACAGCCAGTCTAACTGGAAAATCGTCCCAAATCCAATCAAATCCTAGCAAACATACACACAACAAGTATAATCTCAATCACATGGATATGTATGCATGATAAATTTCCATTTCCATTTCTTCCACTTTTAACGGGAAACCCTGTGCACCGGGAATCCACCAAAACACGTGGCAGTAACGCGTATTGAGCTCATCATCATGGTCCTGGCGAGCGTCCCCCCAAGGATCCTCCTGCCGGGCTACTAACTCTCTCTCGAGCTAGCCCAGGGAACCATCTACCTCGTGAAGATAGTACCCTTTGTACTTTAGACTACCTACCTCGTGAAGATAGCCCAGTACTTCAGGTTATTTTCCCTCTCTCGGGATAACCCTACATTCTCATCTTTTCCATTTTCTGCTTTGTCCTCTTACCCGGTCTACTTCCGGCGGAACTTAACCCTCTTACTCAACTTCTATTGAGTGGGAAGAGCCTCTTTTAACATTTCCATTACAGTTCTAATGCATCACACATTCAAATTAAGAACATAGCATACAAACAAGGTTTTCCATTATCCTTTTATCCGATTACACACTCATTTATTCAGATTCTATGTGACAAACATGTTATATTCATATATCTACTTGAACATGGCATTCCATATTCAAATACATATTTGAATATACTAATACTGGGACTCAAACCTTTTCAAATCAATTTGAAATCATTTCAATATCAGATTCCCAGTTAGTATCACATTTAACTCTGGAAAACCTTATTTATACCCTTAACATATTTCACAACAACACATGCATCATTTATCAGCATAAGACATATCAAAATCATATCATATCAACCATATTATGCATATTTTACACATAGTTTTCACAGTTTTCACAATTCAATCATACATCGAACTTTAATCACAGCATAGCAGTTTGATTTCCCTAATAACATGTTACTATCATTCCCTAGTCACATGTTCCTAAATTTCAAGTATTTAAGGATTTGGGGTTTTCAGGGTTACCTGGAACTCCCTGAATCCTGTATCTTTTGCTTCCAAGCCCAAACTCCTATTCTGATTCCTTTGCCGTAGTTGCCTCTGAATCTGAATCAAACAGTTTGGGAACCTAAGTCTTTTGAAATGGAAGCCTTAGAGTTGCAGAGTTATGACTTAGTTGGTTTAGGAACAGAGGTTTTTAGTGTGAGAAGCGAGTTTGGGCTCCATATTCGAATACCATATTCGAATATGGGGTTCCTGTTTTCAATTCCTGACCTGCATATTCGAATATAAGCTTTCATATTCGAATATAGGCTTGCATATTCGAATACCATATTCAAATATGGGGTTCCTGTTTTCAATTCCTCACCTGCATATTCGAATATAAGCTTTCATATTCGAATATAGGCTTGCATATTCGAATACCATATTCGAATATTATATTTGAATACTATAATCGAATATCATATTGGTTTGTAGACAATTCTCTTAGCTTTCCAATGTCTTTGGTTTCACTCAATTTGGAGGTCTACAACTCTAGACCAAATTACTGAGACAGGGTCTATACGAAAGTATCTATTTTCACTCAATTTTCAAGTATCTGACCCTTCTTCCTTTTCTTTGTAAATTCTAACCAATCCGTTAAGTCCTAAGTCTCTTTTATGGATTTTTGGGATATTACAATTCTACCCCCCTTAAAATAATTTTGCCCTCAAAATTAGCGATTACCTCAATTACGTAAATAATTCTGGATATGTGCTCCTCATATCTTGTTCCTTCTCCCAAGTGATTTCTGATGAATCAATGTTCTCCCAAAGGACCTTCACTAATGGGATCACCTTGTTCCTTACTGTCTTCTCTCCTCGGTCCAAAATCCTCATAGGCTTCAACTGATATGAGATGTTGGGCTTCAACGGAATGTCATCAGTTTCCAAAACATGTGATGGATCAGACACGTACTTCCAGAGTTGGGATACGTGAAAAACGTCATGAAGGTTCGAAAGATGAGGTGGCAAAGCGAGTTGATAAGCAACAGGTCCTACTCTCCGAAGAATTTGGTAAGGACCAATGAATCGGGGTTGCAGTTTCTTTGTTTTCATTGCTCTGCCAACAACGGTGTAAGGTGTGACCTTCAAAAACACGTGATCTCCCTCTTCAAATTCCAGAGGTTTTCTCTGCTGATCTGCATAACTTTTCTAGCGGTCTTGGGCTTTCTTTAACTTTTCTTTGATACGCCCAATCTTGTCTGTTGTTTCTTGTACTAGATCCGGCCCGAACAACAACTTTTCTCCTGTTTCAAACCAACAAACTGGCGATTGGCATTTTCTCCCGTAGAGTGCTTCATAGGGCGCCATGCCTATACTCGAATGAAAATTTTTGTTATAGGCAAACTCAACTAATGGCAAATACTTTCCCCAGTCACCGCCTTCTTCTAGTACACAAGCCCGCAGCATGTCTTCCAAGGTCTGTATGGTTCTCTCGGATTGTCCGTCGGTTTGGGGATGGTGAGAAGTACTCAGATGCAGCCGAGTCCCAAAAGCTTTCTGCAATGCTCCCCAAAAGCGAGAAGTAAACTTAGGGTCTCTGTCAGAGATAATATTGGTCAGTGCTCCATGTAGTCGGACTATCTGTGCAATATACAACTTGGCATACTTCTCCACCGAATAGGTGGTCTTGACGGGCAAAAAGTGGGCAATCTTAGTCAATCTGTCAATGATAACCCATATTGAGTCGTGTCCTGTTGGTGTTCTGGGTAATCCAACCCCATAGTCCATGGTTATTGACTCCCATTTCCACTCTGGGATGTCCAATGGCTGAAGTGGTCCAGAGGGTCTTTGATGTTCAACTTTTATTCTCTGGCAAGTAAGACACTTGGAGACGAATTCTGCAATGTCCTTCTTCATTCCAGGCCACCAGAATAGCTTCTTCATGTCTTTACATTTTTGTAGCTCCAGGATGTACCGAGTACTGGCTACTGTGACTTTCTTCAAGCACGATCTTCTTGACCTCTGAATCATTCGGAATACACACTCTGTCTCTGAACAAGATCATTCCATCACCGGTTACAGAGAAACCATCTTGCCCCTTGAACTTTTGTAACTCATAATCTTGTTTCTGTGCTTCTCGGATTCGGTCTCTGAGTGTATTCTTCAAGTCAAGTTTATACACAGAGATGCTATCATCGTAGCAAGACACATCCAAGTGCAGATCTCTAAATTTCTCCAAGAGCTCCATCTGATGAATCATCATAGTCGACACGTGTAAGGATTTTCTGCTTAAGGCATCAGCCACTACATTAGCCTTTCCCGGATGATACTTCAACTCAAAATCATAATCTTTCAGGGATTCCATCCATCGCCTCTGCCTCATGTTCAGCTCCTTCTGATCGAACAAGTACTTCAAACTTTTGTGGTCACTGAACACTTCAAATGTGACTCCGTACAAGTAGTGCCTCCAAACTTTCAACGCAAAAACTACTGCAGCTAACTCCAAGTCATGTGTTGGGTAATTTGCTTCATGAGGTCGCAACTGTCGGAAAGTGTAAGCAACAACTTGTCCTTCTTGCATAAGTACACACCCCTAGCCTTGCTTAGACGCATCGCAGTACACTTGAAAATTCTTGTTCGGATCAGGAATTACCAACACCGGCGCTGTTGTCAGCTTTTTCTTCAACATCTGAAAGCTGTCTTCACATTTGGCATCCCACACAATCGGAACACCTTTCCTTGTCAACTTAGTCAGGGGAATGGCAATCTGAGAGAATCCCTTGATGAACCGCCGGTAGTATCCTGCTAGTCCCAGAAAACTTTCAAATTTCTGTGGCATTGGTTGGTCTTTCCCATTTCATCACGGCTTCAACTTTACTTGGATCCACAGCCACACCATCTTTGTTAATCACGTGGCCTAGAAATTGAACTTCCTCCACCCAGAAATCACACTTATCCAACTTAGCATATAGTTGCTTCTCTCTGAGTATTCCCAGTACCAATCTTAAGTGTTCTTCATGTTCTTCTGCAGTCTTGGAATAGATGAGAATATCGTCAATGAATACTACAACAAACTTGTCCAAGTAGGGTCGGAAAATCCAGTTCATGTAGTCCATGAAAATTGCAGGAGCATTTGTCAATCCGAACGGCATCTCCAAGTACTCATAATGACCGTACCGCGTCCGAAAAGCAATCTTAAGAATATCCTTCGGCTTAATTCTAATCTGATGATATCCTAATCGAAGATCAATCTTTGAAAACACCTTGGCTCCTCCTAACTGATCAAGTAAATCATCGACCCGCGGCAAAGGATACTTATTCTTCACAGTCAATTTGTTCAATTCTCTGTAGTCTACACACAGCCGTAATTTCCCATCTTTCTTCTTCACAAGCAATACTGGGGCTCCCCAAGGCGAAGCGCTTGGTCTAATGAACTGCTTCTGCATAAGTTCTTCAATCTGCCGCTTTACTTTTGCCAACTCCAACGGTGCCATTCGATATGGTGCCTTAGAGACAGGTCCAGCTCCCGGAATTAACTCAATCGAGAACTCTACTTCCCTTTCGGGTGGCAAGGATTCTGTGTCTTCGGGAAATACATCTGGAAAGTCTCGGACTATAGGGAGAGAATCAACACGCACCAAATTCTTAACATTGCTCATACAAACAATCAAATACTTTGAGCCAATATCATACTTAGGCAGACTAGGAAAATCAGAGGTAGGATGATGCGTACAGTAAATCTCCAAGCCTTTGTCTGGAATATGCACGGTCTTGGTGGCACAATCGATTTTGACCTTGTGAGCTTTGAGCCAATCCATGCCTAAGATCACATCCAGTCCCTTCATCGGTAAGCAATACAGATCTACGCAGAAAGTCTTGCCTTGAAAATCTAGGAATACTGGGGAACACATGATTGTCGTACAGAGGTTTTCTTCGGAGAGAGTAGATACTAACACTTTGTAAGGTAGCTTAGACATAGGAAAATAAATTCGTTTTGCACAATCTAAGGAAATGAATGAATGAGTGGCCCCGGAGTCAAACAAGATGTGAACAGGATGTGATTTAATTAGTCCCATACATTGAATGAGATTCTTGGAATGATCAACCTCTTCAGCATTCAAAGTATAAACTCGGCCTCTTACGGGATTCTTCTTCCTTTCTTTGTCCTCAACTGGCTTCTGATCTTTATATGGACATTGCCAGCTAATGTGTCCCGGCTTCTGGCATATAAAGCAAGTCCTCTTGTTCTTGTAGCATTCTCCTCTATGGAATTTCCCGCAAGTCTCACACTTCGGAATGGTACTCTTGCCTTTGTTCACTTCCTTGTCCTTTTTCCCCTTAGAACTTCCTTCCTCCCTCTTGCGTTTCCACAGCAACTGTCTACAAGCCGATACCGCGGCCAAAGATTGCTCAGCAAGCTGACATGCCTGAATCAAAGTCTGGTACTCCCGTATTTGATGAGTAATCACCAGGTTCCTGACCTCCGATCTAAGTCCTTGTTCAAATCTCTTGGATTTCCACGCCTCATCAGGTTGGTTCTGAAGATTGTTCGAGAATCGGGCCAAACTCTCGAATCTGGCAACATATTCATCTACCGTCATGTCCCCCTGTTGCAGTGTCAGAAATTCTATCTCCTTCTGATCCTTCACATTCAAGGGAAAATATTTGTTCAGGAATAGAGTTTTAAATTCTTCCCATGTCACATTTCCTCCTATTGCCTCCATATGATCACGATACCGTTTCCACCACTATGCCGCCTCTCCTCTCAGTCTATAGGTAGCTAGCTCTACCTTGTCCTGGTTAGCAGATCTTGTTATTCTAAATATCTCCTCTAATTGATCTAGCCACTCTTCTGCTACCATGGGGTCTCTTCGACCAAAGAAGATAGGTGGGTCATGTCTATTGAAACTCTGATATCGGTCTACACGTCCTTGTGCCTCCATCATCTGAGTCATGGCCTGTGCCATTTGCTGTATTAACTGAGAATCACTCGGAGTTGGTGTCGCATTGGTGTTAGTACGAGGTCTACCGGGTGGTCTGCCTGCCATGTCTTCCTGCATACAATGCACCACACTGATTTGATCAGGCTCAATATAATGAATCGCATACAGTCAACATCTCAAGTTAAGACAGGACTTAATTCTCTGGACTTTTATTTAAGTTACGCATTGGGATAACACCGTCCGGATAGGACCAAACTGCTTTGATACCAAATTGTAACACCTAGATGTTTAGGGTAGTTTTTTTTTTTTTTTTAAAAAAAAAACAGAACACTGCGGAATAAAATATACACATATCAAAATATGAGTGTTTGTCTTCAGTCCAGAGTATCTACATATGTCCAGCTAAGGTAGCAATACAAAGACTCAAATGACTACCTAAGTAACAGAAAAGGCTGCAAAATGTCTCACGCGCTGACACCCTCCGAGTCCGAGCCACCTGCAATACTGTAACCGTCAGTTATATGCTCGACATATAACTGAGTAACCCGTCGGCCATAAAAACAGTTTTATACAGCATTACAGCCAGTCTAACTAGAAAATCGTCCCAAATCCAATCCAATCCTAGCAAACATACACACAACAAGTATAATCTTAATCACATGGATATGTATGCATGATAAATTTCCATTTCCATTTCTTCCTCTTTTAACGGGAAATCCTGTGCACCGGGAATCCACCAAAACACGTGGCAGTAACGCGTATTGAGCTCATCATCATGGTCCTGGCGAGCGTCCCCCGAAGGATCCTCCTGCCGGGCTACTAACTCTCTCTCGAGCTAGCCTAGGGAACCATCTACCTCGTGAAGATAGTACCCTTTGTACTTTAGACTACCTACCTCGTGAAGATAGCCCAGTACTTCAGGTTATTTTCCCTCTCTCGGGTTAACCCTACATTCTCATCTTTTCCATTTTCTGCTTTGTCCTCTTACCCGGTCTACTTCCGGTGAAACTTAACCCTCTTACTCAACTTCTATTGAGTGGGAAGAGCCTCTTTTAACATTTCCATTACAGTTCTAATGCATCACACATTCACATTAAGAACATAGCATACAAACAAGGTTTTCCATTATCCTTTTATCCGATTACACACTCATTTATTCGGATTCTATGTGACAAACATGTTATATTCATATATCTACTTGAACATGGCATTCCATATTCAAATACATATTTGGATATACTAATACTGGGACTCAAACCTTTTCAAATCAATTTGAAATCATTTCAATATCAGTTTTCACAGTTTTCACAATTCAATCATACATCAAACTTTAATCACAGCATAACAGTTTGATTTCCCTAATAACATGTTACTATCATTCCCTAGTCACATGTTCCTAAATTTCAAGTATTTAAGGATTTGGGGTTTTCAAGGTTACCTGGAACTCCCTGAATCCTGTATCTTTTGCTTCCAAGCCCAAACTCCTGTTATGATTCCTTTGCCGTAGTTGCCTCTGAATCTGAATGAAACAGTTTGGGAACCTAAGTCTTTTGAAATGGAAGCCTTAGAGTTGCAGAGTTATGACTTAGTTGGTTTAGGAACAAAGGTTTTTAATGTGAGTATTCCCAGTACCAATCTTAAGTGTTCTTCATCCCAAATTTTTAATCTCCTAGAGTAGATTATTTAAATTCATAGTTGTGTCCTGAAGGGGTTATTTTAGAAGAGATAAGGAATTTAGGGAACTAAAATGAATTACAAAGCATACAAGATTAGGGAAAAAGGACTAGTTTGTGATATAAATACAACTAGACATTTAAAATGTAGCATGGTGGGCTTAGGGGATTAAAATATAAAATTAAAAAGTTGTAATTAAGTCCTTGTGATTTTTATTTATTTAAATTATGTTTAGTTGGACTTTTATAAAGACAAGGACTTATGTGCAATTTTTTATAAATTAAAACTAAGGACTACGCTCTTACCATGCACCCTCCCTCACCTAACCACACACCCTCACCTATATACCTCACTCTCTCATGCACACAACACAAAAGCACAAAAAACAAAATGGATCAAAAGGAAAAAGAGAGGGAGTCGGTGAGAGGGAGAAGAAGTGGTGGTGACCACCACTTCCGGTGGTTGCATGGTGGCCTTCCGGCCGCCGGTTTCTGCCGGAGTAGTTGAAGAAAATGATCTACGAGTCGGAAACTCCAATTCTACCGGTTTAGAATCTTCAACGGTGGAATTTAGAGATTGGGTTTAGAGCTCCAATTTTAAGGTAACCCCAAAAACCACAATAGTATAGCTAGCTGGAAATTTTGAATGGTAGGATGAATTGTGTGATGCAAATTGTGATTGTGGTTTGAAATCATGTAAATTGTCTTGATGTTTGATGAAATTGGTTGTTTTGTTGCTATGTTGGTATGTTGTTTGTAATTGTGATTGTAATGTTTGAATGCACATTTGATGTTTGATGAAATGGCTCATAGGGATGGGTTTATGGTTTTGGAAGTTGAATTGGGTTAATGGTTTAGGTGGGTTAGAAACAGGGCATGATTTTCATGAAATTCTGAGCGTTAATACTGTAACTTTGAACTGAAATTCGAACTATTGTTATTATGAATTGGTCATCATGGTCTTCCCAAGAGTTGTAGGAAATCCTCTTAGATTTCCATTGCCTTTGGTTTCACTCAATTTGGAGGTCTACTACTGAGACAGGGTCTATATGAAAGTATCTATTTTTTGTTGATTGCACATACCTGTCAAAGATGACTATTTTTGACAATAAAATATTTAGAGTTTGGTTTTGTGGTCTTCATATGAGTTGTAGATAATCCTCTTAGCTTTCAAATTATTTTGGTTCACTCTATTTGGAGGTTTACAACTCAAGTTATGGACCAAATACGAACAGGCGTGCGCACACTTCTTGGGCTGTGTGCACAAGATTGGGCAGCAGCTCCAGGAGGAATTAAGGTGCGCACACCTTCATGGGCTGTGCGCACAAGATTGTGTTTGAAATCTTCTAAGTGTTTTCTATGTCTTTGTTCAACTTTCTTCATTCTCTCCTTCATTATTCAAGTCCAATCCTCTAAAATCAACACTTCTCCATGTTTTATTTCTACATGAACATAATCAAACAAAATGCAATGAAATCCCAAAGGTTCTCTTCCTAGGATTGGAATGGATAAAATGGGTTTTAATGTTTTAGAAAACATGCGATAGGGCCTTAGAAAGGTTCATGAAAAGTGTTGGATGTCTAAGGAATTTTGGTTAAATAATTCATAGTATGTAAATGACTTATGATAATTATCAAGTGTTTGATGGATTGAATGTTTCAAGATTTATGTTCAAGAAATCAAATGGCTCTCCTCATCACAAGGGTTTGTTTTAAGGCCTTGTATGAGGAAGAGAATGAGGTTTTAACATGTATTTAACATTGCAAGGGAATTGGTAAGGGCCTTGCAATGTTCAGGGGCTTTCTGCCATGTTTTCATGATTAATTAATAATTGAAATTATGTGATTGACTTGAAATACCAATGCAATATGTGAATAACACTCCTCATCAACAAGGGTATGGGTTAAGGCCTTGGTATGAGTAAGAGAATGAGGTTGATATTGCATTGGTTTATGCATTTTCATTCATGATAAAGGACACTGCATTGATCACCTTCGCGTGTGAGACCGGGCAGATTGAGGGTTAAGGGGGGACGCTTCCTTGGACAATGGAGATCTCCAATGATGGTGCGGGCTACCGGCACAAAAGTGATAAAAAGGAACATGCATAGAATACCTCATTAGAGTTGATAGATTATGAATGATTGATTGTGTCATGGAACTTAATGTTTATGTGACTGATTGACTGTTTGACTGTTTAAGAAACTTGATGTTTATATGGATGATGTTAGTATTAAATCTAAGAGGGGATAGTTTTGCAACTTGTTGCCTGCAACACTGTGGAAACGTTTTTATATAACCAGGGGTTACTGAGATATATGTGAATTCGTATATCTCACGCTTACGGTATTGCAGGTGATGTCATGGCTAGAGATGACGGAGCAAAGGAATGAAGACTTACATTAGATGTTTTATTGTACTTATAGTTGTAATCCTAAATTGTAATAAAGCTACTATCATAGATCTCCTCTTTTGATGTCACTTAGACTTGTGCTTTGAGACTCTAGCCAAGTAGTTCAGGTCTAACTCTCACTAGTGTGGTTATGTAATTATATATTCAGGATCTTTGAGACTGGGTAACTTTCATAGAATCATTGACAAGGCCACTTAATCATGTGAAAAGCATGTATGTTTACATGTTAGTTTAAGGCCATTTTATTAGGGTGTTATAAAAAACGTCCCCTTCCTTTTTAACTTAGAAATGTTCACTCTATCTTCCTTAACCCCTCTGTAATATACAAGCTAATGGGTCTAAGCAACAAGAAGAGTAACTAAGTCCAGCAGCACTATTTCCTGCAAAGCATTTAAACCATTGTAGAGACCTTCTTTTTATCTCATCCGCCACAGGATCTGTATCTGGTGGAATAATAACTTATTTCATGTTAACCAAATTTGCCAAACTGTAGCTAACCAAATTATGCTGCCCCTGTTTGCTCTGTTTTTCTTTTTCGGTAGACAATGCTTGAATGCCAACAGGTTCACATGGCATAACTCGTAAACGGATTGAACTCCCAGCCACGACATTATTTTCATCCAGATACAATAAGAAAACTTACAAGCAATGTTTAGATTGATTTGTTTTTATGTCATTCTTTTTTTTTTTTTTACCATAAGATCAATCAAAGAAACTTGTGAATCATTATTTGAGAAGGATTAAATCTTGTTTGTATGACTGATTTTCTGTTCATATAAAACAATCATTTGTAAGTTTTTTTGATCAGCAAAATAAACTTAATATCTTAAATTAAAAAGCACAAGAGGTGCTAGATAGTACAGCAAACAATAAAACAGCAACTGAACAACGAAACAAAGATAAATACAACGCAAAGTAGAACAAATGGATCAGAACATCCAATGTTATCCTAAAATTTAGCATAAAAAGCCTAAACAGCATTAACAGAGATTACAGCTTTGCCAACAGATACAGACCAGCAACCATCGCACCCAGGCCCTAAGAACAAATAGCACACAATCATTTGTAAGTTGATTAGTGGTATTTGCATGAATTTATATACCATAATATTTCAATACTATTTTGTGTTAATTAGCAATGTGCGTGTTATTATTGTAATATTTTGTATTATACAACACTCATTTACAAGAGTTGGAAAGAAAGTGATCCCCTTCGATCAAATTGAGATTTGGAATTAAAATTAAAGTTGATGCTTACTAATAATTCAAGTAAAAATATTAAAAAAAAAATTTACACTTTTTATATGGTTTTGTTTAAGATAATACTTCTAACCTATTGATCCTCTCATATGACATGTTTGGTTAAAAAAAATTGTGAACAATTTGATTTTTTGCAATAAATCTTATATTGGGAGTGGTTCAAATGCTATGCAAATAGAGGAGCTGCAGGCCTATCATATTCAAGCCAATTCCTTTGTCTTCCTTCCCTTCGTGATTGCCTTTGTCTTCTTCACCGGCGACTTCACAGCCTTCTTCGAGGGTGCACGGGCCTCCTTCTTCTTCCCTGTCGATGTCGTGGAAGCCTTGGAAGGCGTCGCCAAGGACAGTAGTTCATTAATAGATGATGTTAGTATTAAATCTAACAGGGGATAGTTTTGCAACTTGTTGCCTGCAACACTGTGGAAACGTTTTTATATAACCAGGGGTTACTGAGATATATGTGAATTCGTATATCTCACGCTTACAGTATTGCAGGTGATGTCATGGCTAGAGATGACGGAGCAAAGGAATGAAGACTTACATTAGATGTTTTATTGTACTTATAGTTGTAATCCTAAATTGTAATAAAGCTACTATCATAGATCTCCTCTTTTGATGTCACTTAGACTTGTATTTTGAGACTCTAGCCAAGTAGTTCAGGTCTAACTCTCACTAGTGTGGTTATGTAATTATATATTCAGGATCTTTGAGACAGGGTAATTTTCATAGAATCATTGACAAGGCGACTTAATCATGTGAAAAGCATGTATGTTTACATGTTTGTTTAAGGCCATTTTATTAGGGTGTTATAAAAAACGTCCCCTTCCTTTTTAACTCAGAAATGTTCACTCTATCTTCCTTAACCCCTCTGTAATATACAAGCTAATGGGTCTAAGCAGCAAGAAGAGTAACTAACTCCAGCAGCACTATTTCCTGCAAAGCATTTAAACCATTGTAGAGACCTTTTTATCTCATCCGCCACAGGATCTGCATCAGGTGGCTCTCTTTTGAATAATAACTTATTTCTTGTTAACCAAATTTGCCAAACTGTAGCTAACCAAATTATGCTGCCCCTGTTTGCTCTGTTTTTCTTTTTCGGTAGACAAAGCTTGAATGCCAACAGGTTCACATGGCATAACTCGTAAACGGATTGAACTCCCAGCCACGACATTATTTTCATCCAGATACTATAAGAAAACTTACAAGCAATGTTTAGATTGATTTGTTTTTATGTCATTCTTTTTTTTTTTACCATAAGATCAATCAAAGAAACTTGTGAATCATTATTTTTAAACAATGTACAGGGGCCTAGTGGATTCTTTCATGTGTGTTTCTAAGCTCAATTTATTCTCCCATAACTTTTGATCAACAAAGTCATTTTCAGTGAAATTTTTTTCCTCTTCTAGATTAATATGTCTTTCATATGAGTGTATGAGCGATATCAATGGCTAAGGGGTTAAGGAGAATTTTGGTTTTGAAGCCACAATGGCAGTGACTAGGGTTTCTAGTACAAGTAACAATTTATTAGACAAATCTCTATAGAGTGGGTAATAATCTAAAAGTCTTTCGGACATCATTTTACTTATTTAATTAAATTAAATTCTTGATTGAATTGTACATTATGCAACATATTAATTATATTGCTTATCCATTTGAAAAAAAAAAGTCACATGTGTTATTTGTGCTCAATTAAGTTTCATGTGTAACCCAAATTAGGATGTCTCAAAATTAATATATCTTTAGATTTTGATTTAAAATGTTTGAATGGAATTTGGGTTCTAAAAACGAAAAGTTGAACTAAGCATAAATTTATACAATTGTAATTAATGGTTTTTAAAAATTGAGCGCGCTCGGTTTTTAAAAACTGAGTGAAGGTTAATTGTGAAAAAAAAAAATTATGGTGTGGGGCCTAAGAGATTGAAGAGGTGCGAATAGTAACTGCCAGATGGGATTGATGCGATAAAATGTTGCTATTCAAAATCGCAAACTCAGTTTGCGTGTTCCATTTGCCTTGGGAACTCAGCTTACTAGACTTGCAAAGTCAATTTTAGACTTTTGTACTTTCAGAAAGTCTTAAACTGGTTTTGAGTCTTTACTTTTTAACCTTTCTGAAAATCTCAAATTCAATTTGAGACCTTAGTTTGAAATTTCAGTTTTTAAAAGCCTCAAACTCAGTTTGAGACCTTGATTTGAAATTCGTGCCAATATCATCACGCCATGAAGAGGTGTAGCACTCCCTCTATTTTTTTAACTACTTCATCTATTTACTTACAATACTACCTCCAGTCCTTTTTATAAGAGACAAAAAAAAGAATTTTTTTTCCTTTTTATAAGAGACTTTGTTAGTTTTCTAGACGTATTAATTGCTAATTAAGAAAGGGTAAAAAATACTTTGTTACCCTCAATTTATTATAAGCACTCACAATTAGGCGAATTAACTACACGGATATTTTAGTAATTTTCTCACATCATTAATTGAAAAGAACATCACCTATTATGTTTTATTTGTTTGTGTAAAACATGTCCAATGTTTCTTATAAAAAGGACTAGAGATATATTACGAATATTTATTTATTTATTTTTAATATTATAACTAAATAGATGGAATAATTAAAAAATGGAGGGAGTACTACACTTCTCTATGACGTGGTGATATCAGCATTGTTTAATATATAATTTTATTTTTATACATGATATGTAAATAGATAAACTAATAAAAAACTATATAAAATTTTATGCCTTTCCATAGTATGATCACATTAGCATCAATATTTTTGTTTTTTTATCTTTTATAAAAAAAAATTAAAAAAATCTCTTTTAAAGAATTTTTTACAACCTAATTAACTCTATATAAAGAAATTATTTTTTCAATGTGCCCTTTAAAAATAAATTTCTCCATGATTCATTAGGTATTGACATAGCAGCAATAGTTTTTCTTGCATTGCAGTGATTTATTACTAGCCTTGAGTGAGTGCGTGAGTGAGGCATTAATTAATTAATTATTTTGATCAGCAAAAGCAGAATATATTTACTAATTAAAGAAGGAAGCGGTGAATAGACTAGACTGCTTCCTCATCAGGTGTGGCCACCTCATCATTACATCACTCACATCAATTAATCAAAATAATTTCAACACTCTCCTCCTTCTGACTCACTCTCTCAATCCCCATCATGACACAGATTTGGATTTTCCAAATGAATAATGTTTTGTTGACACCCAAAAAGCTTACACCCCTCTTACACCCATAATATAATATTATTATTTGATTTAAATGAATTAAAAATTAGAGAAATGAAGGGTACTAAAGGAGTCAACAAATAATAAAATAATGAGGGTGTAAAGATGGTGTATGATTTGTGGGTGTCAAAAAATCAGCACTCTTTCCAAACATCAAAAATAATTCCGTGTGGTGTGTACTTTCAACACAGATTTGAACACTTGTTTATACTCTCTCTCCGGCCCATTTTATTGTGAGCAATATATAGGTTCTTTAAGTAGTTCACAATCACATAAGTTTCAGAATTTGTAAAAATAATTTATCTATATTTCTGAGTTAGTATCTATATTTCTGAGTTAGTACTGAGGTTCTAGTTAAATTCATAAAAATTATTAGAAGTTATTTATTTAGGGTTTTTAAGTTTACAAGAGTTGTTCACTTAAGCTTATGAGATTATCAAAATCTAGGGACTTAAGAGAATAATCGTTTCACAATATTAGAGACCTAAATAAACTTTTGCGCAATTTAGGGATCTATACGAACCATTCTTGCAAACTCATGGACGAACTTCCGTCAAATTCAAAGACTTATATGAATCTAATAAATGTAGACTTTGTATTTATATAGTTGAGACTTATAAAAACAACTCAATTTTTTTAGGGCATATAAATAAAAACAAACAGAGTATAAACTGTTGTGATCGTACCTGAGGAATCTGGGATGAGGCCTGATAGGGTGAAAAGGTTCCTCCGCGGCGGTGTGGCCAGCTGCAAACACTCCAACGCCCAAGTCAATATGGGAATTAGGTTATTTGTGATGTATTAGATGAGAACGTACCTCACATGCAATATGCATGTGGTTATTTATATTAAGTTATTAGGGTTAAACCTGTATCGTTCTGGGCCTGGTTATCATGTTGGAGGCCCACCGATGAATCCATATTGTTACGTGTATCCTGCTCGAAGCCCTGCTATTTACTTGGCGGGTTATAATTAACAAAGGTCCGACAACATTTGTATTGGTACCAG
Organism: Cyamopsis tetragonoloba; assembly: GCA_037177725.1. Lineage (NCBI taxonomy): Eukaryota > Viridiplantae > Streptophyta > Magnoliopsida > Fabales > Fabaceae > Cyamopsis > Cyamopsis tetragonoloba. Next base: position 30,850,917 of record CM074125.1, on the reverse strand, counting down.
GTTGTCCTAATCCCGGTCCATAACAGTTGCCCCCCAAGTCGTTGGCTTCTCTTGTGTGAAGTCGGCGAATTGCATTTGTCGTATGTCGTCTTAATCTTCATACTTCTGTGTCGTCTTAAGGTGTGCACGGTTGATCTTCTTCGAAGAACATGTGCTCACGCGCCTTTATGGGAGATCGTGCATTATGATTGAAGGATTTCTTGAGCCACTCGCTTATTAATGCGAGGAGACGGTTACTATGCCTTCGTCATTTCTGCTATCTGCTGCGCTTCCTTTTCCTGTTTCGGTTTACAGAGAAAGAAAACTTGGCATAATCTCTTGCTTTCCTACTTTCGCTGCCATTCTTCCCTTTTAAAGGTCTCTTTTTTCGTGAAGAAGGGGCTACTCTTCAACTTTCTCTGCGTGCTTCTTCTGCTGCATTCAGGTATTTCTTTTCTTCCCCCTGATCCTTTCTTCCTCTTTTTGTCTCTTCTCTTCTTCGGTGGGGGTATGGACTGTTTTTAGGGTTTTACTTAGGTCCGCTGTATGATTTTTTCTATTGTGGTTCTTTCCTTCCATGGGTGAGCAAATCATTGTCATTTCCAGCAGCGCTTCTTCTGATTCTTCTTCTGATTCCTGTGACACTGAAGCCCTTATGGCTTATGCCAAGGGACTCAAAAATCCTTCCAAGCCTCCAAATTTTGACCTCGTAAGAGGTATGTGTTCTGTCAATAATCTTCATTTCTCTGAGCCACATTTTATTTGGGCTTATTCACCTCAAAGTTCTGAGAGTGGAGAGTCTGTTACCCAGACTGTGAATGACCCATCTAGGGTTCTAAATCCTGAACCTCCGGTATATGTAAAAGCGATTAGGGAATCTCCACGAAGATCCCTTAGTTCGTCCATAGAAGAATCCCTTCCCAGGTATAAACTAGTGAGAAGTCAATTTCCCCATCTTGATCCCGGGGGTAATGTAGAGGGTGTGGATGATCTGTCATCGTCTATGACAAATTTTGTGGATTCTGAATCTGATCCAGCGTACCAACCTTCTTCCTTTCCTCCCCCCAGTCCGCCATACTCGGGCTCTAACTGTTATCCTTCTGACCTTGTAGATATGGTGCCAAAGATATCTCGCTGCCGAACTACCAAAGATACTGACGCGCAAGGGGGACGAAGGGGGCAAGCCGGTCCGTCTGGAGCTAATTTTAATCTTCAAACAATGAGGACAGAGTGGTTTGGGATTAGAGGCATCCAAAATTTGCTATGGGTCCCTTCTACCTGGCTTAGCCAACCTAGTTCCATCTCTTCTCCTGAGGAACTAGAGCTAGTGGAGACAGAGTGGAAAAAGTGTTTTCATTTTGGTCCCAATTCACCCGATAATTCCTATACCTCGGATCCCGCTATGGATTATCAACTAGAGATCCCCGGAGAAGATGAGCAAATTTGCTCCTATGTTGCTGATGGAAGCAAAGCATTTTTTATGGCATATACCGCCTTATTTGATCAACTCCGCATTTGCTTTCCTTTTTCTGACCTTCAGATAGAAGTTCTTCATAACCTTCATCTCGCCCCTTCTCAGCTCCATCCCAATGGTTGGGCCTTTTTGCAAGCCTTTGAAGTCTTTTGCTGGGCTAACGAGTGGAAATATTCTTCTAGCTTGTTTTTATATTTATTCGGTCCATATCGGGGATCTTCCGTGTGGTCTTCGGTATCTCTCCGGCACCGAAAAAATGTCACTCAGATGTTTATCCCGTGGGATGATTCGGTTAAGGCACGCCGTGATCTGTTTGTGAAGGTGACAACCTGGGATGATGATTTTGTAGCTTTCTGGGAAAGGGCTGATCGTGAACCGCTTTTTCCCCTTTATTGGTCGGTTGAACATTACTCTAAGCCGTTTACTTGCAATGAGCAATGAGTTGGAGTGTGGTTTTCTTGATGATGATGATGAGAAGACTTTCAAAAACTTACACGACTTTGTTACTAGCCAAGGGATGGCCATCCATTGGCGTGATGTACTTGGGTCTTCTCGTGCTAGTCCTGCCGCTTGTTTATGTACTGGCTTTATCTCTTTGACCTTTTTTAATTTTGACTTTTTTACCTGGTGGTCTGATATTCTTTTTGTTTTCTTTTCATTTGGCAGCCGAGATCATGACCAAATTTTCCGCTCGCTTCGATGCCAAAGCCACCAAGGATGCCAAGGGGAAAGCCAAGGTTAACCCGCCTAGTACTCACTCTCAAGATGTAGCTGGTGCGGCGGCCGGGAGCAATACCGGTGGGGGAATCAAGGCGGCATCTATTACCCGGGATCCGCCTACAGCGAGAAAGGCTCTAGCGGTATCGGTTGCTAGGAAAAGAGGGGAAACTCGTCCAACAAAGAGAACCCAGATTACCCAGGGTAAGAATTACTCTTTCTTGTCGCGTCTCCTCATCTGTATGCTTTCTTCGTCAAGAGGTTTTTATTTTGTATTGGTGGATTGTTTGCGTGCAGCTGAGTCAGTGCCGGTTTGAGACGAATCTCCCATGCCTCTGATCCTGTTGGTTTCCCACCAACCTCAAGTCTGGGAGGGCTTTCAACCTCCTAGTATCCAGTTTAGGCATGGGGATTTCTTTCAGCAGGGTAGTGCTAAGACCCGGAAGGTACTATACCTCCTTGTGTTTTGATCTCGTTTGAAGCTTCCTTTTTAGTGTACTAACTTGTGATTTTTTCTTTTATTATAGGGACAAGTTCAATCCCTCATGGGTTGGATGTCTATGGGTTTATCCCTGCTCCAATCCATCCAAGAAGAGGCGGACCATTCCGAGGAGGTATCTCGGCTTAAGGGGGAGCTCCAAAATGCTCAAGACGAGATTGAGCTGAAGGAGACTCTCCTGAAGAAATCCAAAGAAAGTTCCAGCCTTCTGGAAGGTCAGCTTGCATCTCTTCGGGCAGAGATGGAGAAAAAAGATCGGGTTTTGGCGGAGAAGGATGACCTGCTGAAGGCCGAGAAGAGCAAGGTGGATTTTAATGTCGCCAAACTGAAGGAATCGGCTGGAGAAGTGGTCCATCTTAAAGCCCAAGTGGTTGAGCTACAAAACACCCTGGAGGCGAAAGATGACGAGATGATAAGCGAGCTCAAGGAAGCGGGATTTGACGCTTATCGTGAAGTTGTCCGATCTATCGTCTTCCTGAATCGTCGTTATGGCCTTTATCATCTTCTTTGAAGGGACCTTGGCCCTCGGCTTTATAAGCCGTTTTAATGTCGTCGTGTGCATCTTCCGGGATGTTACTATGATTCCTGTGCTTTATTGAACACAAAGTAGTAATGACAGAAATATCAAATAAATCAATTTATTGTATGGGAATTGACAGTTGGGGCCTCATTAAAACCTCTAGCAGAAAAACCCTCCTTAGGGATAAAACCTGCTGCAGGAAAAAGAGTACCCCTTATTACATAATCAAAGTTACATGCTTATTTAACTATAATATCGCCGCAGATCGGCGACATTCAATGTTCTTGGTAACTCTTTGCCTTTCAAAGTTTCTAGGTGGTAGGCACCCTTCTCATTTGCTTGCTTCACCCGATATGGACCTTCCCAATTCGCTTTGAGCTTACCATCCTTAGCGTTTCGATTGCCAATGCTGGCTCTTCTCATGACTAAGTCTCCCACCTAAAAATTTCTTTTAACTACCTTAAGGTTGTATCTCTGTGCTATCTGTTGTTTCCTTGACAATTCTCGAATCCTGGTGACTTCTCGCACTTCATCTATCATATCCGAATCTTCTCGGAGTAACTGTTCATTGTTCTCGGCGGGATACATCACTCGCCAAGACGGTTGGCCGATCTCTACTGGGATAACTGCATCTGATCCATATACCATTCTGAAAGGAGTTTCCCCGGTAGTACTATGGATTGTAGTTCTGTAACTCCAAAGCACTTGGTATAAATTTTCTGTCCAACTTGCTCCTGCTTTCTCAAACCTCTTTCTTAGGCCATTTAATATGACCTTGTTTGTTGACTCCGCCTGGCCATTAGACTAGGGATGTTCCACACTGGCAAAATACTATTTGATATGGAGTCCTGCTAACATTTCTCGAAATTCCTTATCTGTGAATTGAGTCCCATTATCGCAGATAACCTCTGCTAGGATACCGAAGCGACATATAATTTGTTTGAAAACAAAGTTTTGTACTTTTATAGACGCTATGCTAGCCAGAGATTCCAATTCAATCCATTTAGTGTAATAATCAACAGCAACAATTAAATGCTTTAACTGACCTGCCGCGGGCATGAATGGTCCCAGGAGATCCAAACCTCAAGTATGAAAGGGCCAGGGTATTGAAATGATGTGCAGATTTTTGGCGGGAATGTGAGTGAGGGGACTGTGTTCTTGACATTTCCGACATCTCTTAACATATTCCGCCAAGTCTGAGTTCATTGTGGTCCAAAAATATCCCGCCCGCAGAGACTTTCTTGCTAACGATTTTCCGCCAAGGTGGTGTCCGCAGCTGCCTTCATGTACTTCTGCTAGTATATACCAGACTTCAGAAGGTCCGATACATTTGAGTAACGGGGTGGACAACCCCTTTCTGAAGAGATGACCCTCAATTACGGCATATCTGGTTGACTTCTGGACGATCCGTTTAGCTTCTTTCTGATCTTGGGGCAGTATCCCTTTGGCGATATAATTCTTCAACGGGGTTCTCCAATCTTCGCTTTCTACGTGGAGAACGGCCCCCGGTGCCGGGATGACCTCTTCTATTACTGAACGCAGGACCGAGGCCGACTTCGTACTTGCCAATTTAGATAACAAATCTGCCCTACTGTTTTCTAAACGTGGGACATGTTTGATCTCAAATCTTGAGAACCCTACTAAGTTCTCTCTGACCAAGGCAAGATACTTCGGCATCAATGGTTCTTTTGCCTGGTAATCTCCCCTGATCTGGGATACCACCAACTGAGAATCTGAACATAGTGTTACTGTTGTGCTCCCAATTCCTTGGCTGCTCTTATTCCTGCCAGGCATGCTTCGTATTCTGCTTGATTATTTGAAGTTGGGAAATCGAATTTAAGGGAATATTCAATTACTACTCCCTGATCATTTTCAATGAGTATCCCGGCTCCGGATCCTTTAACATTCGAGGAACCATCTACATATATCCTTTGTACACACCGCCCGTCGCTCATATATCCTTCCAGTGAGATCTGGTTTATGCAGGACTTGTCTAATTGGTTGGTTAGTGTGAACCGTGATAGGGTGGCACTGGAAATATGGACGCAGGCATCTTAATGCTAATAATAAAGAGTACGCCACTTTTTCTAGCCTTTGATAATTTACTTCCGATCCTTGCAAGGCTTTGGAGACGAAGTATATCGGACTCTGAGACCGAGAATCCTCCTTGATCAGAACGGCGCTTACTGCTTCATCAGATACCGCCAAGTACACATACAAGTTTTGGCCGGGCTCTGGTTTTGATAATACTGGGGGCGAGGCTAAAACTTCCTTTAGCTCTTGAAAAGCTTGCTCACAATCCGCATTCCATTCAAAGTTCTTCTTGCTACGAAGCGTCTTGAAGAAAGGCAAGCATCTTTTGGCGGAGGCCGGCAAGAAACGGGTCAACACCGCTATTCTTCCCGTCAACTGCTGAACTTCTTTTATGGTTCTTGACTCTGCATTTTTAGAATAGCACTACACTTGTCCGGGTTGACCTCAATCCCCCGGTTAGTTAACATAAATCCCAAATATTTACCGGATTCTACGCCAAAAGTACATTTATTTGGATTTAATCTGAGATCATACCTGCGTATCTGGCCGAAGGTTTCCTCCAAATCCGCCACTGGATTTCCAAGTTCTGGAGTTTTGACTATCATATCATCAATGTAGACTTCCAAGATCCGGCCAATTTGTTCTTTAAAGACTCTACTCATCATTCTTTGATAAGTTGCGCCAGCATTCTTCAGACCGAATGGCATCATGTTGTAACAGTATACCCCCATGTCGGTGATGAAGGCGGTTTTCTCCTGATCATCGGGATACATTGGTATTTGATTGTACCCCGAGTAAGCATCCATAAAGGAGAGATACGTGTATCCTGCCGAATTGTCTACCAACTTGTCAATGCATGGTAATGGGAAGGGGTCTTTCGGGCAAGCATTATTCAGGTCCGTGTAATCTGTACACATTCGCCACTTCCCATTTGCCTTTTTCACCATTACGACATTGGAAAGCCATTCCGCATAGCGTATTTCCCGGATAAACCCGGCTTCTAGGAGCTCCTTGACCTATTTCTCAATGGCTTCTGTCCTCTCAGCCCCATCTTTCGTTTTTTCTGAGCTACCGGTTTGCATCCCAGTTTAATAGACAAGCGATGGCATGCTAGTTCTGGCTTTACTCCCGGCATGTCAGATGAGACCTAAGCAAATAAATCGATGTTTCTTTTGAGAAGCTCAATAAGTCGCCCCCTGATGGGTGGGGGCAAATTTGCTCCTACCTTCACTGTTTGATCTGTATTCTGGCTGATTTGGACCAAAATCTGTTCTCCCTCTGGTTGAGGCCTCTGTTCTTCAAAATCGACGCGGGGATCAAGATTTGTCATCATTACCCCCGCCCCTTGCGTCGAATCCCGGCGCTCCATCTTCGTCTTACCTTTTCCCTCAGGAACCTCAACGGGTTATATGGGTGTCTTCATAATTTTTAGGCTCTCCTGGTAACATCGCCTAGCGTCACTGCCCATTCCTCTTACCGTAATGACGGATCCCTTTTCCCCAGGGAACTTCATAGCCAAATGTACAGTTGAGACAATCGCGCCCAAGTGATTCAAAGTTGGGCGACCAAGTATGGCGTTATAGGCCGAGGGACAATCCACGACGATGAATCTGGTCATTAACGCCTTGATGTGCGGCTTTTGCCTGAATGAGACTTTCAGATTGACATATCCCTTTGGCATGACAGTGTCTCCAGTGAAACCGATCAAGCTACCTTTATGGGGAGTTAGGTCTTTGGTCCCCAGGCCTAGCTTGTCGAACAAGCTCTAGAACATAATGTCCACTGAACTTCCTTGGTCTACGAAGATACGGTGGAATTCGAATCCCGCCATACTTGCGGCTATCACCAAAGGCTCATTATCTCTAACCTGTGGCAAATCATCGTCAGAAAAAGATAAAACCGGGTTTTTTACCTGGGTTATCTGTGAACATGAGTCCCTGGTGTCACGAGTTCGTTTTTTGTCTACTAATCTCTTCCAGCTGATTCCCCCTGCTATAACTTGTATCACCCCCCTTTGTGGGGATCCCAGGTTGTGCCTAGGACTCCGAGATCTATTCCGGGTTTCGGGAATCGGATGTCGGTTGGCTTACGGTGATCTCGGTCGACGCTCCCAGGGATTGGGGCTTTGCCTGTGGCCTCTTCTATCGTTGGACTCTTGAGTATAATTCCCCAACCTTCCCTGGCAAATTAGTTTTTCAATGGCATCTCTCAGATGAATGCATTCGTTTGTCGAATGCCCTTTGTCTATGTGATAATGACAATATCGGTTCTGAAACAGCCCTGTGTTCCTGAGAGGGGGAGGCCTATCTCTAATCTCCGAATTCATCACCTCCTTGTACACCGTGGCTGGAGATACGGTCAATGCAGTGTAAGTATTGAACATTCCTCGGGGACCCTTTGACGACTTGTCTTGAGCCTTGTCCTCCTTTCCCCGTGCTTGGGGGTTTTGTTGGTTCTTCCCTTTGTCGTCTTTCTTAGCGGCTTGAGCTGCCTGAGCCCTTTCCCATTCTTCAATTCTGATCCATTTCTCGGCTCTGGCCTTCAAATCGTCCATGGACGTTGGCTTTTCGCCGGCTAGGGCTTTCGCAAAGGCGCCTGGTTTTAGACCTTTAACAAAGAAATACAACACTAAGTTAGGTTCAACGTTCCTAACTTTCAGTACCTCATTATTAAATCGGGTAATGTATTCTCTTAAAGATTCGTCTTTCATTTGTTTAATTGTCTCTAAATGAAATTCAGACTTAAACTGTCTTTTACTACTAGTAAAATGTAAGACGAGTCTTCCAATTGTTGATAGACTGCGGTGGCAGGTCAGAAAACCAACGACTTGCTACTTCTGATAAAATCAAAGGGAATGCCCAGCATACAATGGCCTCGTTGACCCCCTGGAAATACATGGCTCTTTCAAATGTGCTCACATGCAGGGTGAGTCTTTAGTCTCGTCATATTCTTTCAGCTGTTTGGCGAACTGGAATCATGGGGTAATGCGTGAGACATGATCCATGGGGTGAACGGGTTGTCAATGTAGCCAAACTCTGGGATGTTCTCTGCTATGTGTTCTTGTGGGCTGACCGGGTGTGCTGGTGGCGGGTTGGCACCACCTATCCGTGATGCCGCCCGTAAATCTTGCTGAGCCGCATCTTCTTTCTGGTGGTTAGCCCTGATCTCCAACTATCGCTCCGCGTTACGCGGATCCGAATTGCCATCAATCTTTGGATTATCAGGGATATTCTGTTGCCCCTCTTCGTCGTTTCTCCCAACGCGTTGAGGCTGTTTCTCAACCTCTTGCGCAGGGCCTGCTTCTGCCATCTTCTCCTTTCCCGGCCGAACCTGCTCTCATTTCTTCAAAGTTTCAATCTCCTTCGCCTGCGCTTGCACCAGTTTCTGGAGCTTAAGGAATTCTACTTCTAAGTTAAAAGACGGTTGCTGCTCCAGTTGCTGATTAGATCCTTCACCTTGCTGGCCATCCCCCAGATCTTCAAGTTCTGGATCGTTATAGCCTCTGTTACGTGTTAAAATATACCATCGCTGATAATGAAGAGAACACAACTTTTTTGTCCTGTTCCCCACAGACGGCGCCAATGTTGTGATCGTACTTGAGGAATTTGGGATGAGGGCTGATAGGGTGAAAGGTTCCTCCGCGGCGGTGTGGCCACCTGCAAACACTCCAACGCCCAAGTCAATTTGGGAATTAGGTTATTTGTGATGTATTAGATGAGAACATACCTAGCATGCAATATGCATGTGGTTATTTATAATGAGTTATTAGGGTTAAACCTGTATCGTTTTGGGCCTGGTTATCATGTTGGAGGCCCACTGACGAATGCATATTTTTACGTGTATCCCGCTCGGAGCCCTGCTATTTACTCGGCGGGTTATAATTAACGAAGGTCCGACGACATTTGTATTGGTACCAGGTTGTCCTAATCCCGGTCCATAACATAAACAATACGATATATTTGGGTATCCAAAAAAAATATGATATATTATTGACAATACGATATATTTGGGTATCCATAACATAAACAAGTACGCATATTATGGAATACAATTATTATTTTTATTTTTATCAAAATAATTCTTGAACTCTCTATGAGGAGTACTTTTATCGCTTATTATTTTATTAGTTAAATAGTACTCCCTTCGTTCATTTCAAGTTTCTACTTAAAAAGTAAAACTTTTTCTCATTTAAGTGTCTATTTATATTTTTGAGAAAGTATTAATTGCACTTTTATCGATTATTATACTCTTATGTTTAATTGGGATAATAATTAATGTTTAACTATTAAACCAATAAAAAGAAGAAAGAAAAATTGCAATATAGGAAGTTTAAAAAATATTTTGATGAAAAGATGTATTCCTTAATAGGCATAATTTAGCCTTAAGTGGAAAATATTTTGATGAAAAGGAGTATTTCTTAATATGCATTTTTTTTATAGAAAAGTACATTTAAACCCGGATACCCACATACGCATGAAAATAGTTTCTTGCTTTGTCTCCACTATTCAAAATGGTCCCGAACTTATAAAAATAAGTAAATTGGTCCCTAGTTTTACTTTTTTTCATTCAAAATGATCTCTACTATTAATAAATCTTTTTATGTTAATACTTTTAAATATATATATTTTTTCAGGGCCGATGCTCTTCTTGTTGGAGAACATTGTTGAGAAGGAGGAGGAAGACACTGTGCGGCATGAGAAGAAGCCATTCTTATTCGACCTTAACCTATCGGCGCCGCTCATTTGAACCCGCCGGCGGTGACCATAACGAGGGCTTAGTGTTTTTTATTTTATTTTATTTTCTTTTTAATATTTTATAATATATCTTTATGGAGTATGAACTTTTTTGGATGCTACTTTGTCCTTGTTGTGATGTACGGTTTAGATTATAGGTTCTGAGCGGCATTTTGATTAGAAGTAGCTTCTATTAACTCCTTGTATATCTCTATGTCTCTTTGTATGTTGTTTTTTTTTTATTTTCTAGTTAAGCACTACAACAATGTACTTGTAAGATCCTCCAATTTTTATTATTTTTTGAAAAAATAAAAGGAATAAAATCCGTGGAATATAACTAAACAAGTAAAAATAATTTACCTATATTTTTGAGTTAGTACTGAGAGGTTCTAGTTAAATTCATAAAATTATCAAAAGTAATTCACCTAGGGTTGTTCACTTAAGCTTATGAGATTAACAAACTCTAGGGACTTAAGAGAATAATCGTTTGACAATATTAGAGACTTAAATAAACTTTTGCGCAATTCAGGGATCTATACGAACCATTCTTGCAAACTCATGGACCTAAGTGAACTTCCATCAAATTCAAATACTTATATGAACATTTCTTCCAAATTCAAGGACTAATCTAACAATTATTTCTTTTCTTCTTTTTTTTTTCTAAATGTTTTTATAGTGGACGTATAAGGTGATCTACAGAGTCAAGGATCAATAACTTTATTCATCATGAACTATTCAATTTAATAAATTAAATTAACAATATATAAATATTAATTTTTTTATAATATGGATTATTAGATAAAAAAGATTATTAATAATCCCTGTATAAGGGACTATTTTATATTCAACTTTGACTATGTAACAGACTTGGTTTATTTATATATTCAAATAAGTACATCATAGAAAATGACATGTGTATATTTATTGTTCATATTTATTACGGTTCACGTAAGTCTTCTAGGTATTGACTATGGTGGTTACTTTGACCATGTAATGGACTTAGTTTATTGATGTATTTAAATGACTACATCACAAAAAATGACATTTGTTTATTTATTGTTCAAATTTATTACTGTTCACACAAGTCTTCTGGGTATTGACTCGATCTGGTGGTGTTCTGCCACCTAATTCCAAATAGAATAATTGTTGTTTACTATGAGCATGAGATACATCTGAAAACGGGAGCGAGTATTCATATTCTAGGCTGCATGTGTCTCGGAAATGTTCAAGTTCATTCCGGGGACAAGCTAGAATCTCTTATCCTAAATGCCTCATTACATCGTATGAATCATTATGTACCACTCACTTTCATGGGAGCATATTTTAATGGTCATGTTGTTCTAAGATCACCAGGTGAAATTTTGATAGTTCGCAATGAGTATCCAACTTGATTTGGGCATTGGTTGGCCTCTTGGATAATGGATATCATATCGTTGGTCAGATGAACTCCAAGCATTGTCGTAGAAGAATTTTATTTTTCATTGATTAATTTTTCAATAGATTTGGCAATAATGAACGAATTAATAATAATTCAAGTCAATCTCGCTAAAATGCATATCTATATAATATCTCGTATCTATATAATATCTATATGGATATCAATATAGAAATAATATTTATGAATATATAAATAAGTCCTTATTTGTCAGCATAGTGGTTCGAATCTAAAATAGAAAATGAAATTGTTTGAATGAAATCATAAGAATATCTATGTTGTAAGCTTTTTTTCCTTTTTTTTACCTAGGATTGTAGTTTAATTGGTCAGAGCACCACTCTATCAAGGCGGAAGCTGCGGGTTCAGTTGAATAGTACATCGGCCTCACATGTTTCCAAGCTTTTAAGCTTAACATGCTTGATGAATTGTCGTCGTCTGAGCTGAGGTGAGACAATAGACTCACCTACGTCAACTTTATACAAAAAATTATCAACTTCAATATTTTGTATGATGTGAGTGTAAGTGGTAAACTTAAAATGTAAATATAAAAGAATCATTGCCCTTACACCACCACAACATATATAAGCTGGAGTTTTACAACTATAACTTGCATTATCTTATAACACTATTCGTGTCTATTGTGCATGACCCATTAGATTACCCGTATTAATTAGAAAACAACACCTAATTAAGGAAATTAACCTAAGTTCAAATTCTAATAATTTTTATTGTAATTAATTTCTTAAAAAATATTTTAAGGGTACTAGATGTTATTTGTTATTTTTTTATAAAAATTAATTTGTATAATTAATTTTTGATAAAGTTAAGTATACCCGGTAAGGTAAAGTAAAGCAAAGTAACATTAGTTTTAAATATTAGAGTAAAAAACTAATTTATACAGTAATATTATTTGAATGTTTTTACTAAAATTATTTTTATAATTTAAATAAAATATTATATGATGCATAATTAATTACAATAAAAATAAAAATAAAATAAATTAGGAAAAACAAGTCTGGCCATACTGGTTATCCCTCTAGCCCGACTTAAATTGGCGGGCTAAATTGCATATTAGAACTCGTCACTCCGCTTAGCCAGCCTCGCTTAGCCCGTTAACCCGTGCGAGCATATGACTAGTCAGAGTGGGATAGCCCGTTAACACTTTTTCTTTAGAAGTTTTTTAATATATAAAAATTTCTTTTTTTCTTCATATTTGGCCGGTTAAACAGACCATCTTGCAGCCTGCTGAGCTAATAAAGAAGGGTACGAGATAGGAAAATGAGCTCGTAAGCCATTGCGGGCCTAAACTAGAGGCGCTGGTCCTTTTTGTCATTCACAATGTCTAGTACTCCCTCTATTCCAAAACTATTGTTATTTTAACTGCTTTCACACATATTAAGAAATTATAGATTATGATAAGTTTTTAATAAGAGTTGGTTAAGGCGCCCAATTAGTAACTAGAGTGTTTGACAAAATAATAAAAAGAGATATGATGATTGGTGAATGAATGAGGTAATGAGAGAGAAACATTAAGATATACCATTTATTGCATCTTAAAATCCTAAAGTGACAATTGTTTTGAAACAAAAATTATAAGCTAAAATGACTATAATTTTAGAATGGAGGGAGTATATAAAGATGAGTCTTGTTAAACAATGCCCTTAAGTCTAGAGCAATTGCTAATGTGCAATTAATGCACCTTTATTAATGCTTTGAATTTTCTTTAATGACATATATTGAATTGGTTCTTAATTTTTGAAGTAATAAATATTTTAAATCCCAAAAAAAATTCTATTTCTATATAGTAGTAATTTATACTTAAAGAAATTTCTTTTTATAAAAATATGCACAACAATTTTGTAAGTCACATTTAATAAATAAGATCCATCATAATTTATATTTAATATTAAGTAGATTTAAGAGAATTTTAACTCGTATCAATTCATTTCTTTTACTTTCAACTTCTTCTAAAGGTTGTATCTAGCAATTTTAATATTGTAGACAAAAATTAAAATTGAGACCTATGTTAATATAGACTAATTATCCTACAGCCATATCATCAATTTGCTCATAATATAAGAAAAATTCTTTTAAGAATGATGTCAAATCATTATGAAAGGATTGCCTCTCCGTTTATTTTTCTTACTGCTTCTCCATTCATTTGCTCAAAATATATAAAAAATATGTATAATAATAATGTCACACGGTTATCACCAAGAACACTTCTCTTCTTGTTTCTTTACTACCACAACTATTTGCTCACAAAATATAATAAAATAAAGTTGAACTTCCTAATTTCTCCATTATATTACTATCCCATCAATTTGCTCATAATCTACGAAAATTTCTTTTTAAGAATAATGTCACCTCATTATGAGAGGAGTACCTCTCCACTATTCCATCAATTTGTTCATAGTTCATAATATGTAAAAATTATGTACATTGATAATGTCAATCACTATGGAGAGGTTCTAAATTAAAGGGGTTGGTTGAAAGTTTTATATTAATACAAGATTGTGGGGATAAATGGATATGGTCTCATGATAAGTCATCTATTTATTCCGTTAAATTAGTGTATAATATGATGGTTTCACTCTACTATAATACCTAAGGGGAAGAGGTTGATGTGAACTTTTTTAAATTTTTCTGGAAAGTATGTGCCCCTTTAAAAGCTTTAGTGTGTGGGTGGAAAATATTGCTAAATGGAATAGCTTCCAAATCAAATCTTGTGGCAAGAGGGGTACTGTTGAATAATAATGATGTACTTTGTGTACTGTGTAAGAAGGATGAAGAAACAACAAACCACTTGTTTTTTTCTTGTAAGCACTCGTATAACTTGTGGTGTTTTTGTTACAAATGGTTAGGCATGCACATTTCACTCACAGATTCTTGCAAGGATAATTTTCTTCAACACAAGGGCTTCTGTTTTAGTTCAAAATATGAGAGGTATTGGAACAGCATTTGGTTTGTAATAGTTTAGAGCATATGGAAATGGAGAAATGTTGCTGTCTTTAATAGAGTTATAAAAGAAATTGAAGAGGTGGATGATCTAATATAATTGAGAACCTGACAATGGATAAAAGCTTCTTGTGAGAAGGCCCAATTTTCTGTTTACAAGTGAACTAATAATCCATGAATTTGCTTAAAATTCATGCTCAATTACAAACCGTTGAAGTTTCTGATGTGGTTGTAGTTGACTTTTTTCTGTAGTTTACCTGTGATTAGGTTGTCATGTAGGCTGTATCTATGCTGTTGGTTATTTTCAAATAGTATTTTGTTCAGCTGCTATTTTGTACTCCCTCCGTTCCTATTTAAGTGTCCGGAGAGAGAAATCACACATATTAACAAATGTAATAATCGTTATAGTTTTTCTCAAAAAAAAATTTGAACTCTCCATAATACCCTTTATCTCTCATTGCTTGATTAGTTGGATAATGTGGCATTGCTTAGCCTCCAATTAAACATAAGGTTAGAATTGGTAAAAGTACAATTAATGTTACATTGAAATATGAGTGGACAGACAAATAGAAACAAGATTTTTTCATTTTCCAGACAGTTAATTAGGAACGGAGAGAGTATATTTTAAGTTGAAACTAACATCTCTGGTTCTTGTAGACATTTGGATTTATGATTTATGAATACTATGCTGTTTTGCTGAGAAAAAACTCTTCTCATTTGTCTGTCTCTACATCTATACATTTTGCTCACAGAATATTAAAAAATAAAATATAAATAAAAAAATGGTGTTTAGTGATGACATCCCCCAGTCAAAGGCAACAACCTCTCAGCTCCTTTAATTTCCATAATACTCAAAATATAGAAGAAAAACACACAGGCTGACGCTACCTCAAATTATATGGCTATAAGCTATGAAGCACCGACACCCCTCTCGACTGTCGTGTCGGCATGTCCGACATCCATACGACACCAACACCCTACGACAATCATACGAAAGGTCTCCGACACCTTTCTAGCGGTGTCCAATAAAAAAATAATTTTTCATCGGCTCGACACTTCGAGCCGACACCTCTGTTTGGCTCGACACTGCTGAGCCGACACCTGTGTGTAGCTCCATGCTTCTAAGTCACATTTCGTAATTCTTTTCTTAAAAAATTTATTAAAATATCATATATTAAATAAAATAAAGAGTATAATTTAATTATATAATTTAGAATAAAATGTGAAAAAAAATTAAATATTACAAAAAAAAATTCAAGAGGAATAAGATGACACCTTTATCCATTCTTTAAAGGGGAATAAGATGACACCTCATAGGGCAGAAGATCTAGCATTTGTTTACAGTAATCTCCGTCTTCTTTCAAGAAATAGTTCACAATACATGAAGAGAAAACAAAAATGTGGGACTTAGCAAGAGATGAGTTTGGATCACTTGATGATAGTGGAATTATTGACATAGCTCATTTGTCCCTTGATGAACCAGATTCAGAGGCAATGTTTTTCAATTATGAGGATTAAGGTGATATGTCTTAAATTGAGAATTCTTTTCAAATTTTTTTTTGTGATAGGGCTTATATTGTAATAATGCTTTTTAGTATTTGTTTTTGGGTGAGGCATATTATGAAGAAGATTAGGAAAGTGTGAAGCTTAAGTAGTTAGAAAGAAAAACTATTAAAATTATTATGAAGCCTCTAAGTATTTTTTTTTTGTGAGGCTTACTTATGAAATGAAATTGTAAAGTTTAACAAGTTATTTCAAAAACATGAATAGTTTATTAACTTGTATTTTTTTATTTATCCAGTTCCTTATTTTTTTTATTTTCTAATTTTTAATATATATATATATACATATATATTAAGCGGTGTCCCGGTGTCCTATTTTTTGGACATTCGCAGGGTCGCAGTGTCCATATCGTATCGTGTCGCGGTGTCCGTGTCGGTATCGGTGCTTCATAGGCTATGAGTAGTTTGAACTATATTCCTTGTATACAAGACTAAGAATGAAGTAGTAGATGTTGCGTAGATTTTTTCTTCTTTTTTTTTGTTTCACTATAAATAAATTATTATTTATTAGTATTTTTTTCTTGTCTTTTATTAGATTAGTTAATTGTTATAAATTTTGTTTTACACATATTTATCTATTAATATAGCTATAAAAAAAATTTACTAACAATTTGTAAATTGATTTGTTTAGATTGATTTGTTTTTATGTTATTCTTTTTTACCATAAGATCAATCAAAGGAACTTCTGAACCATTATTTGAGAAGGATTAAATCTTCTTTGTAAGACTGATTTTTTGTACATATAAAACAATATTAAATTAATGTTTGAGATTCTTAATAAATAAAAATCGAAGACATTCAATAAAAATAATTATTTCTAACTTTTTTTACATTTTAGGGGTCTTTTGGTTGGGAAAGAGGTCAAAAAGATGGGTCTGGTGTTTTGGTTTGTAACAATTTGGTCTATTTGGTTAGGGAGAAATTCTTTAGTGTTTAATTCCCAACAAGTAGATGTTCTTAAAATTTTGGACTTGGTGAAGATTAGATCATGGTGCTGGTTTTATCCTTATAAAAGTACTTGTTGTTTCTTTTTTGATTGGTATATATCCCCTTTATTATTATGCTTAAAGGGTTGATTGTTTTTCTTTTCTATGTTACTTGCTCTTATGCCTTCTTGTATAGTCTCTTATGAGCAGCTGATATTGCTTTGGCTTATAAAAAAAAGAAAGTAAGTTTTACCAAAACAAAAATTTAAACAACCAAACCCTAACTCTTTTTACATGTTCTTCCACGCACACCCATGCTAAGACAAGAAGAACCAGCGGGTGTGAGACGGAACTCAATAATGAGATTATTTTCATCTCCCTAGGTCTCGTTCCTCTTGACCCTACTGTATTTACTTTGTTCTTGAAGTTCAGATATACATGTAGTTCTATGATGCACAGAAACTACTTGAATGCTTTCAAAGATTGAATCCCAACAAACTTCTTTATTTCGATCAAGTAAAATCAAAGCAAGAACATTCATTAATATTTTAATACCATAGTTACGTCAGTTGGATGCATCCATCAACAACTGAGAAAGCAAACAAATGAAAACTCCAGATTGAATCCACGGTATAAAACACAGAACTTCTCTAATGCACAGAAAAACAACAATATATATAAAAACACTCAAACTCTATAAATCCATTTAAACTGGATACATCAGATTTCATGTTGTTTTCAACATCTGTGTATCCAACTAACTTCACAACTCTATAGTACAAACAGCAGGACCAGGACCCTAATTTCACTTCCTTCCCTTCCTGATTGCCTTTGTCTTCTTCACCGGCGACTTCACATCCTTCTTTGGGGGGTGTAGGGGCCTCCTCCTTCTTCCTTGTCCATGTCCTGGAAGCCTTGGAAGGCGTCGGCAAGGACATTAGTTCATTAATAGACCTCATCCTAGGAGCTCGCTTCAGCTTCGAAACCTCCTTAGCCTTGGGCTTGGTGGCAGGCTTTGGCTCGGTAGGTGCTTCAGCAGCATCCGATTGACCTGCATTAGGACCTGATTTAGCCACCTTGTGAGCCGATTTAGCTTTGGGGGCTGTCTTCGGCTTAGGAGCTGCTTTAGACTTGGGCTCGGGCTTGGGAGCTGCCTTGGGCTTCGCTGTTGGTACCTTGAAGGAAGCCTTGACCTTGACGAGCTTCCCAGCAGCAACGAGCCTCTTCAAATGGTACAGCAAGAACTTCCTCAAGTTCCATGGAAGTTGTTCATCATGCTTCTCCTCAAAGAACTTGGCAATTGGATATTGGCTCGAACCGGTCCTCTTCTTCAACGAGACAATTACGTCCTTGATCATTTGCAAAATTCAAATTAAATTTCAGATTCAGTAACGAGAATAGCGATTTGATTTTAGGGTGTGAAGGTGAAGGAGACTACGTCGTGGTTTAAATAGTCATGTCCGTAAAACTACATCCAAATACTCAATTCTCACTAGTCCGCACACCTTCTACATGGATTGCTCCCTTGTCCAACATTTAATTTCAGCCCTTGGATCTAATCCTATCCACGGTTGGCAATCTCTCTTCGTGAGGCTGAGATGGAAATATTTTGAAACAATGTATTGGAGCTTAGTGGATTGTTTTAGGTGTGTTTCTAAGCTCAATTTATTCGCCCATAACTTTTGATCAACTAAGTCATTTTCAGTGAATTTTTTTTCCTCTTCTAGATTAATATGTCAGCTTTTAGATGAGTGTTTGAGCGAGGTCAATGGCTAAGGGGTTAAGGAGAATTTCGGTTTTGAAGCCACAATGGTCGTGACTAGGGTTTCTTATGAAAATATCAAGGTTAAACAGACCATCTCGCAGCCTTCCTAGCGAATAAAAAAAGGGTACAAGATAGGAAAATGAGCTCGTAAGCCATGGCGAGCCTACGTGGGACCGGCTGGTCTATTTTGCCACCCCTAATGTCAAGTATATAAAGATGGGTCTGGTTAAACAATGTCCTTAGGTCTAGAACACTTGCTAAGGTGCAATTAATGCACCTTTATTAATGCTTTGAATTTTCTTTAATGACATATATTGAATTGGTTATCAACTTTCGAGGTAAAAAATATTTTCAATCCCGAAAAAAAAAAGTTTTATTTCTATGTACTCCCTCCGGTCCTATATATAGGTCGCTTTCTAGAAGAAATCTTTGGTCCTTAATATAAATCACTAACTAAGTGTGTGTTTGGAACAATTAGCTTATAGCTTATTTAGGAGCTTATAGCTTATAGCTTATAGCTTATGACTAAGTAGAGGTGTTTGATAACAAATTGCTTATAGCTTATATAAGCTATAAGCTAGCTTTCATAATCTAGCTTATGAAAAGTTACTTATAGCTTATGAAAAGTAGCTTTCAATAATTCTTTCATATTTTACCCTCTCGTCATTTATTACATGTTTACTCTATCAAATAATTTATTACATGTAATTGTTATTATCCTTTTAAGTCATTTAACAAATATAAGCTACCTAATAAGCTAATTTTACCAAACCAGGTAATATCTTAGTTCTTATGACGTATTGGGAAGTGACTTATTCTGTCTTGGTGTCGGCAGTAATTAGTTGGTTCCACTCTTGTAATTGGCTGGTAATTCTTGTACCATTTAATAAATGTGGTTGTTGCTCATAAAAAAACTAATTTTTCCAAACACCTCTACTCAATTATAAGTCACAAGTCATAAGCTATAAACTACAAGGTATAAGCGAGAAGCTACATTATATAAGCTATAAGTGATAAGCTATAAGCTATAAGTTAGTTTTACAAAACAGAGCCTAACTCATTAATGTATGTTTTCCCTCTTTACCCTTCTACAATTTTCAAAGATTCAATTAATGATGGAATGAGAAAGAGAGTGAATTAAGAGAGAGAAAACTTAAGCATTTACTAGCATATTTATATTTAGGGTATAATTGGAAAAAGTTTATCTTTTTAGACAAATTTAATAAGATAACTACCATTTCTTGATTTTGATAATTCGATAAGAAATGACTTATATTTACGACCGAAGGGAGTACTTAACAAAAACATTTCCCTTTAAAAATATACACAATAATTTTGTATGTCACATTTAATAAATAAGATCCATCATAATTTATACTTAATATTAAGTAGATTTGAGATAACTTTAACTCCTATCAATTCATCTCTTTTTTTTTCAACTTCTTCCAAAGGTCGTATCTAGCAATTTCAATATTTTAGACAAAAATTAAGATTAAAACCTATGTTAATATAGACTAATCTCCCTACTACCCTATCATCAGTTTGCTCATAATATAAGAAAATTAAAATTCCTTTAGGAATCATGTCATATCAGCAAAGAAGCTAAGGAGTGCCTCTTCTTTCATTTTTCTTAATACTACTCCATTCATTTGCTCATAATATGAAAAAAATCATGTATAAGCAGGGGTGGAGGGTAGTATATCATTAGAGGGGTCTTGTCCCCCCCCCCCCTCCCAAAATTTTTTTTCATTTGTATTAATATTTTTTATTTAATGTATAGTTTAGCCCCCAAAATTTTCTTAGTTAACAACGATAAAAAGTCTTATTTCACTAGTTAAGGTTGACCACATGGATCACACGACGTTATTGTACTCAATCAAAAACTAATCTTTTATAATTATTTTTAAAAAATACAAATATTTCACTTACTAGGGTAGCAGAGCATTTTTCTTTTTGTGATTTCTTTTTAAAAGATTTAATTTTCATTTATAGTTAATACATCATATTTTTTTATATACCTCATCATCAAAATAATTTGAGATATAAATTATTTCTAAACTAAGAGAGAAATTAGTAGAAATTAAAAACTATTTAATTAATAAATTAATTATCTTATTCTATATTATTCAATTCTAGAAATGAAACTGCAAAGAATGTTTCTTTTGTAGCAAACAAATATAATTAAGTAATTTATATTAAAAGAAATTCATTCTTAGATAGATGTTTTAGCCCAAAGTCATGCATTGATGCGTTTGACTTTAAAATATGACTGAGTTTTTTTATGTTTACAAGGAAATTAACGACATCAAGGATTGAACCATGTACCTCACACTCACACACACGTTCTTGCCAGTTATGCTTGCCTTACAGGACAGAATACTACTGAGTTTGAATAGAGTTTGACTTTCCTGAACAATTGTTTGGATGGAAGGAAATTAAGAGTGAAAATAACATGAGAGAAGAAGTGAGAGGAAGAAAAATTAGAAGAAGAAAATGTTTCAATTTTTTGTTTCTAGAAGTTAAGTTTTCATTCTATTCTTTTTCTAATATTTTTTCAATAACAAAAAAATTATATAGTTATGTGTTTTTATTTTCTCTTATCCAAATAATAGCTAGACAATCACGATAATATTTTTGTTTTGGTTGCTTTAGTTTATATTTTATATTGATAATAATCATTTTAAATTATAATAACTTGTTAAGTTTGATATTTTTTTCTTTAGACACTTGAACTTGACCCCCATAGAAAAAGGGCTAGCTCCACTCCTAAGTATAAGGATGAACACTTCTCTTCTCATTTCTTTATTACCACAGCTATTTTCTCACAAAATGTAATAGAATAGAGTTGAACTTCCTAATTTTCCTATTACTATCCCGTCAGGAGATATTTTAGGAGAATTGAAAGAAATGAAAATGTAAGTATCTTCAAGATTTATTACTGAAAATCCACATGCATGTGTTTAGGATACCTGCATGAGTTCTATTTATGTAACTACCTTTATCCAATTTGAGTACTATTAGTACTCTAATAGCCTTACTTGTGTAAATATTATTTTGCCGAAAAAGAAAAACTATCCCATCAGTTTGCGCATAATATAAGAAAAATTGTTTTTAGAAATGATGTCACCTCATTATGAGAGGAATACCTCTCCATTACTCCATCAATTTCTTCATTGTTCATTGTTCATAATACGTAAAAATATGTATATTATATTGATAATGTCAATCACTATGGAGAGGAATATATATTTATCTTCTAGTTTCTCTGTCACTACATTTGTTTTGCTCACAGTATATAAAAAAATAAATTATAAATAAATAAATGGTATTTAATGATGACATATCCCCCGGTCAAAGGCTCACCTCTCAGGTCCTTTAATTTCCATAATACTTGCTCAAAATATAAAGAGAGAGAGAAAAAATAGTCCCTTTTAAAAAATTCAAAGATTATTAGTGTATATACTTTAATTTTGAAGTACAGAGTAATATAAGAATTGAGAAATAGAAATAAAATAGAAATTGCGATAAAATGAAAAATAAGTAAGCGATAGGATTTTGATGTGATTGATAAAAAGAAAATAAAAAAAAAGTAGAATACATATAATAAATAATAACAGTACAAGAATTATTATTCTAAAATATTTTCACAAACATAGACCTAGAAAGGTAATTATTGTACATGCTCCCCGTCTTGGCAAGTACACCTAGGCTAAGATGGTTTTTGGAAGGGAACAATCTTTAGAACAAGAGAAGCTAGCTTATTATTTCGGAGTTGTATGCGAAAGCACCCTTGGTGCTATTATATGTAATTCATTGGACAACTTTGATTAATATATTTACTTGCTGATAAAAAAAATTATGTTTCATCAAAAAAAAAAAATTATAAGTTGTGCGTGTAAATTATAAGAGAGTTTGAATCGATATAGTCATTTTGATTGGGGAAGAACTGTAGAGGCCGAAGAGAAGTACTACATAATTATAGTGATTTCATAGACAAAGATTCCTTTGGATTAGTTCTAATTTCGTTATTCTAATTCTAATTTATTTGTTGTTGGTCAAATTCACTATATTAGTTAGACATGAAGCTCTATTGAATTTAAACAAATACCATACAAATCAAGCTATCTATATCTACATTAACCTAATTCAGAGAAGTAAAGCCGGTAAAATGGGCCGGCCCGTTAGGACCTACCCGAATAGACCGACAAAATGGGAGAATTTGGGTATTGAAAATACAAGCCCGAATAAAGCCGGCCAAATTTTAGCCCGAACCGCAAAAGCACGTAAAAAAATGAACTCGGGCTCAAAAAACTGATTGGGTTCGGGCTACCGCCCATTTTGCTTTTTTGCTTTTTATTAAATTGTATTAGTATGTGCACTATACAAAACTCAAAAAAAAAGATAATAGATGTCCAGTCCAAATTTGATAGTCCACTATCATTATAATGAAGAAAAAACTTAGATCATTAAAAAACAATTAAGTTGTATTAGAATTAGAAATTTAGAGATCAGACAATATCTCCATGTCTAATTCTCAAAGCAATATTGGTCTATTAAATATTAATGAATATTGAATATGGCATAGAGTGAAGAAAAAATCTTTTTTTTATATAAAAAAAAGAAATAGAACTTTTTTCTTTGTAAAGAATGGGTTGGCAATTTTTTTTAATGACAACCAATATGGGCTACCCGAAAAAGCCCGATGCCCGCATAGGGCCGGGTTGGACTTTTAAAAGTAGAGACCGAATAGAGTTGGGCGATTTAAGCCCGCACCGCAAAAGTCCGCCAACCCAATGGGCGGGTCCGAATAGGGCTGACTAGCCCATTTTGACCGCTCTAATTGCAAGAAGCATACTTATATCTTACTATATCTAGCATAAACATGAGGCAACAAGACATTTGAGTGATGATCAAGCACACAAAAGCATTAAGTATAGCAATTGATACTCCAACAAGAGAAGATTTCATTAAATAACTAAATTAGAAGAATTAAAAATTTATCAAACATCCAAATACATAACCAAAACTAGAAATAGAGGGAAGAGAAGAGATAGAAGGACTCCCAAAGAGATGAAACAAGGTTGGCGGAGGCAATCTCTTGTCTTCTCTATCTTCCTCCTCCAAGGTCCATAGAGGACCAATTTGAGATCCAAAGAATCTACATGATGCTCAACATTTCCTCTCCTCCCTCACTACCTATAGAAACTACAATGATTTCTCTCCTCCTCTCTCTCATTTCTCTCTCTAAAACCTAAGATGGAGGCTAGGTTTTTTTTTTAAAATGACAGAAACATGAATTTGTAGAAGTAGGACTGGCGCTTAAGCACCCATTCAAACTCTTCAGTTCAAGATTTTGGTGCTCAAGCGCCAGGTACAACGCTTAACCATTGCGTTCTTGCCTGATGCACTTCCTTCTGACGCTTAAGTCTCCATTCTAGCGCTTAAGCACTAACTCTAAATACTGGACAACATCTTTAGCGTGTTCCTCTACTTCTAGCACTTAAGCCTTGATCATGAGGCTTAAATACTGCTCTGCTACTCTATTGCTTTTTTTTTTTTATTGTCCAAGCTGTCCAAATATCCTACAAACGTGTTTTAGGCAAAATTAAAAATGTAACGATTTATTTAAGTTACCTAAAATTACTTAAGAATTGACAAAAATACAAGTTAAAGGTAGGTTTTTCACAAAAGAAGATCATAATTTTAAACATGATAGGTGTGAAAAACATAAGAAAAACACATAACAAAACACGCTTATCATTCGAGACTCCGACCAGGTTCGGAAACATAGAAGAAAAACACACGCGCTGATGCTACCTCAAATTACATGGCTATGAGTAGTTTGAACTATATTCCGTCTATACAAAACTAAGAATGAAGTAGATGTATGTTGTGTAGATTTTTTCTTTTTTTGTTTCACTATAAATAAATTATTATTGATGAATGTTTTTTTCTTGCCTTTCCTTAGATTAGTTAATTGGTATAAATTTTGTTTAACGGATATTTATCTATTAATATAGCTATTAAAATTTTTTACTTACAATTTGTAAATTGATAATATAAATTAATTATTTAAACAAATATTTATCTATTAATAATTTTATATTTTTCTGTTAGTATAAATATTGTATGTCTATACTGACGAATTAATTCGGTTAGATAAAATTTACACCAATGAAAACTAAAAAAACGTTAATAAATAATAATTTTTTACGGTGTCTTCAAATGTTATGTAGATTTTTTATCTTCATTTCTGTGTTATAACTTTCAAAGACATGTTTAGATTGATTTTTTTTTTAAAAGTAAACATAAACTTTCTATTTATGAAACACAGTTGTACAAGTATTCCTCATATTTTTACATAAGAAAGACCTAAAATCCATCAGCAGTAAACACCAGGCTACTCAGAGAAATAAAAATAAAAACGTCCCCTTCCTTTTTAACTCAGAATTTTCACTCTATCTTCCTTAACCCCACTGTAATATAGAAGCTAATGGGTCTAAGCACCAGGAAGAGTAACTAAGTCCAGCAGCACTATTTACTGCAAAGCATTTAAACCATTGTAGAGACCTTCTTTTTATCTCCTCCACCACAGAATCTGCATCTGGTGGCTCTCTTTGAATAATAACTTATTTTTTGTTAACCAAATTTGCCAAACTGTCGCTAACCAAATTATGCTGCCCCTGTTTGCTCTGTTTTTCTTTTTCGGTAGACAAAGCTTGAATGCCAACAGGTTCACATGGCATAACTCTGATAAAATGGATTGAACTCCTGGCCACGACATTATTTTCATCCAGATACAATAAGAAAACTTACAAGCAATGTTTAGATTGATTTGTTTTTATGTCATTCTTTTTTTTTTTGCCATAAGATCAATCAAAGAAACTTGTGAATCATTATTTGAGAAGGATTAAATCTTCTTTATAAGACTGGATTTTTGTACATATAAAATAATCATTTGTAAGTTTTTTTTATCAGCAAAATAAACTTAATTTCTTAAATTAAAAAGCACAAGAGGTGCTAGATAGTACGGTAAACAATAGAACAACAACTGAACAACGAAACAAAGATAAATACAACGCAAAGTAGAACAAATGGATCAGAACATTATCCAATTTCATCCTAAAATTTAGCATAAAAAGCCTAAACAGCATTAACAGAGATTACAGCTTTGCCAACAGACCAGCAACCATCACACCCAGGCCCTAAGAACAAATAGTACACAATCATTTGTAAGTCGATTAGTCGTATTTGCATGAATTTATATACCATAATATTTCAATACTATTTTGTGTTAATTAGCAATGTGCGTGTTATTATTGTAATATTTTGTATTATACAACACTCATTTACAACGTTAAGGCACAAATTGCCTAAGAGTTGGTAAGAAAGTGATCCCCTTCGATCAAATTGAGATTTGGAATTAAAATTAAAGTTGATGCTTACTAATAATTCAAGTAAAAATATTAAAAAAAAACTTTACACTTTTTATATGGTTTTGTTTAAGATGATACTTCGAACCTATTGATCCTCTCATATGAAATGTTTGGTTAAAAAAAATTGTGATCGATTTGATTTTTTGCAATAAATCTTATACTGGGAGTGGTTCAAATGCTATGCAAATAGAGGAGCTGCAGGCCTATCATATTCAAGCCGATGCTTTTGTCCTCTTAACTGCATATTTTTAGGATAAGTTTAGATACTTTTTGAAGGCGAAACATTCAGTTTATAGCAACCTGCTGTCAATTATCAACTGAATCGAAGTTTATTGTTTTCATACAAGTGCTGATCTGTTTTGTGTTATATGAATATGTTAAATTTGTAAGATGATTTTGTCTTGGTTATGTTATTTGGTGGGGAATTGGGTATGTGGTAGTGCTGAAACATGTATCAGGTCACTACTAAGTGAATTTAGGAGTTCTCTTTTTCTTTGTATATGGGTTGAGCACCCCTTGTGCTATTAGAGTACTTAATATACTTTTTATTCACCTTTCAAAAAAAAAATGCATCCATCAACAATTGAGAAAAAAAACAAATGAAAACTGCAGATTCAATCCACTGTATTAAGTAAAAACACCAGAACTTCTCCAATGCGCAGAAGAAACAACAATATAAAACATTCATGTTGCACATGCATACCAAATCGAAGACCTGAAAAAAAAGACTCGATAAGCCAGATTTCATGTTATTTTCAACATCTGTGCACCCAAGTCCCAACTAACTTCACAACTCTATAGTACAAATAGCATGACGAGGACCCTAATTTCACTTCCTTCCCTTCCTGATTGCCTTTGTCTTCTTCACCGGCGACTTCATAGCCTTCTTCGGGGGTGCAGGGGCCTCCTTCTTCCCTGTTGATGTCCTGGAAGCCTTGAAGGCGTCGCCAAGGACAGTAGTTCATTAATAGACCTCATCCTAGGAGCTCGCTTCAGCTTCGCAACTGCCTTAGCCTTGGGCTTGGTGGCGGGCTTTGGCTTAGCAAGTGCTTCAGCCGCATCCGATTGAGCTGCTTTGGGAGCCGATTTAGCCGCCTTGTGAGCCGATTTAGCTTTGGGGGCTACCTTTGGCTTGGGAGCTGCATTAGACTTGGGCTCAGGCTTGGGAGCTGCAGCCTTGGGCTTGGGAGCTGCCTTGGGCTTCGCTACTGGTACCTTGACGGAAGCCTTGACCTATACGAGCTTCCCAACAGCAACGAGCCTCTTCAAATGGTACAGCAAGAACTTCCTGAAGTTCCATGGAAGCTGCTCATCATGCTTCTCCTCAAGGAACTTGGCAATTGCATATTGGCTCGAACCAGTCCTCTTCTTCAAAGAGACAATCGCGTCCTTGGTCATCTGCAAAATTCAAATTAAATTTTAGATTCAGTAACGAAAATAGCATCAGGAAACAGGATTAGGTTTTATGAGAAATCCATACGTACCTCTTCATAGGGAGGATGGGAGGAAGCCTTCTGTGATCTCGGAGCAGCTTCCATGTACCTCTTCAGAAGCGCAATCAATACGCTTGGTTCGCGGAAGATCGTGGCATTTGACTCGCGGATGGTTGTGTATGCTCTCGATAATCCAAATTGAATTGAATTGAATTGATATCAAACTGAGATTTGATTTTAGGGTGTGAAGGTGAAGGAGACTACGTCGTGGTTTAAATAGTCATGTCCTTAAAACTACAACCAAATACTCAATTCTCATTGGTCTGCACACCTTCTACATGGATTGCTCCCTTGTCCATCATTCAATTTCAGCCCTTGGATCTAATCATATCCACGGTTGGCAATCTCCCTTGGTGAGGCTAAGATGGAAATATTTTTAAACAATGTACAGGGGCTTAACAGATTCTTTCATGTGTGTTTCTAAGCTCAATTTATTCCCCCATAACTTTTGATCAACAAAGTCATTTTCAGTGAAATTTTTTTCCTCTTCTAGATTAATATGTCTTTCAGATGAGTGTATGAGCGACATCAATGGCTAAGGGGTTAAGGAGAATTTCGGTTTTGAAGCCACAATGGTAGTGACTAGGGTTTCTAGTATAAGTAACAATTTATTAGACAAATCTCTATAGAGTGGGTAATAATCTAAAAGTCTTTCGGACATCATTTTACTTATTTAATTAAATTAAATTCTTGATTGAATTGTACAATATGCAACATGTTAATTATATTGCTTATCCATTTGAAAAAAAAAAAGTCACATGTGTTATTTTTGCTCAATTAAGTTTCATGTGTAACCCAAATTAGAATGTCTCAAAATTAATCTATCTTTGGATTTTGATTTAAAATGTTTGAATGGAATTTGGGTTCTAAAAACAGAAAGTTGAACTAAGCATAAATTTATGCAATTGTAATTAATGGTTTTTAAAAACCGTGGGTGAACGGTTTTTAATTAACGGGCGTGCCCAGTAATTAAAAACCGTTAGTTAATTTTGCGGAAAACTTATTAAGTCGCTTAGTTTCTAAAACCTGAGCGCGCTCGGTTTTTAAAAACCGGGTGAAGGTTAATTTTGAAAAAAAAAAATATTATGGTGTGGGGCCTAAGAGATTGAAGAGGTGCAAATAGTCACAGCCAGATGGGATTGATGTGATAAAATGTTGCTATTCAAAATCGCAAACTCGGTTTGCGTGTTCCATTTGCCTTGGGAACTCAGCTTACTAGACTCACAAAGTCAATTTGTGACTTTTGTGCTTTCAGGAAGTTTTAAACTGGTTTTGAGTCTTTACTTTTTAACCTTTCTAAAAATCTCAAATTCAATTTGAGACCTCAGTTAGAAATTTCAGTTTTAAAAAGCCTCAAACTCAGTTTGAGACCTTGATTTGAAATTCGTGCCAATATCATCACGCCATGAAGAGGTGTAGCACCCCCTCTATTTTTTTAACTACTTCATCTATTTACTTACAATACTACCTCTAGTCCTTTTTATAAGAGACAAAAAAAAAAGAATTTTTTTGTCCTTTTTATAAGAGACTTTGTTAGTTTTCTAGGCGTATTAATTGCTAATTAGGCGAATTAATTACATGGATATTTTAGTAATTTTCTCACATCATTAATTGAAAAGAAGTTCACTTATTATGTTTTATTTGTATGTGTAAAACATGCCCAATATTTCTTATAAAAAGGACTAGAGATATATTACGTAAAAATTATATATTTATTTTTAATATTGTAACTAAATAGATGGAATAATTAAAAAATGGAGGGAGTACTACACTTCTCTATGACGTGGTGATATCAGCATTGTGCAATATATAATTTTATTTTTATACATGATATGTAAATAGATAAACTAATAAAAAACTATATAAAATTTTATACCTTTCCATAGTATGATCACATTAGCATCAATATTTTTGTTTTTTTATCCTTTATAAAAAAAATTAATCTCTTTTAAAGAATTTTTTACAACCTAACTGTATATAAAGAAATTATTTTTTCAATGTGTTAAAAAGAAATTTCTCCATGATTCATTAGGTATTGGCATAGCAGCAATAGTTTCTCTTGCATTGCAGTGATTTATTACTAGCCTTGAGTGAGTGCGTGAGTGAGGCATTAATTAATTTTTTTTTATCAGCAAAAGCAGAATATATTAACTAATTAAAGAAGCGGTGAATAGAGTAGACTGCTTCGCCATCAGGTGTGGCCACCTCATCATTACATCACTCACATCAATTAGTCAAAACCATTCCAACACCCTCCTCCTTCTGACTCACTCTCTCAATCCCCATCATGACACAGATTTGGATTTTCCAAACACCAAAAATAATTCCGTGTGGTGTGTACTTTCAACACAGATTTGAACACTTGTTAATACTCTCTCTCCGGCCCATTTTATTGTGAGCAATATATAGGTTCTTTAAGTACTTCACAATCACATAAATTTTAGAATTTGTAAAAATAATTTATCTATATTTGTGAGTTAGGATCTATATTTCTGAGTTACTACTGAGGTTCTAATTACATTCATAAAAATTATTAAAAGTTATTTACTTAGGGTTTTCAAGTTTACAAGAGTTGTTCATTTAAGCATATGAGATTATCAAAATCTAGGGATTTAAGAGAATAATCATTTGACAATATTAGAGACCTAAATAAACTTTTGCGCAATTTAGGGATCTATACGAACCATTCTTGCAAACTCATGGACGAACTTCCGTCAAATTCAAAGACTTATATGAATATAATAAATGTAGACTTTGTATTTATATAGTAGAGACTTATAAAAATAACTCAATTTTTTAAGGGCTTATAAATAAAAACAAACAGAGTATAAACAATACGATATATTGTTGTATCCAAAAAAAATATGATATATTGTTGACAATAGAGGTTACATGTCGTACTATTATTCAAAGTCCCGTATTGCTTAGGATAAGAGCTATGATACATTTATATGTCTCCGTTTTGAAAAAAAATTGTTTCTTTTTATCTGTCTCTTTAAGAATTCAAGAAAACATTTATAGCTTGTTTTCCTATTATACCCTTGCTCATTTATTACTTTATACATATACTAAGTAGTAGATAGTTAATAATTGTAGAGTTCCAACACGGGTACAATAGAGAATTATCTCATCATTTTGATAGTTACAAGAGCATTAAATAAATTTCTTAATCTATGTGTTTTAACCTTAAAAGACAGATAAAAACGAACGGATGAAGTACAGTTTAGATTATAGGTTCTGAACGGCATTTTGATTAGCAATAGCTTCTGTTAACTATTTGTATGTCGTTTTTTTCTGCTTCATGGACTCTATCGGAATTTATGTTAATCCATACAATTGCGCTTGTTTCCCAGCTCCTGCTCTTTCTTAGAGTTTTCTCTCTCAGAACTGCGCATCCAAACAATGAGTATTAATTATTCGACATCTAAAATATATATTTTTTTAATTCCATTACCTTCCACCTATTGAAATTAAACTCGGACTTATTTGGACTATATGACAGATAGGATGGGCTTCTCTCAAAGATGGAGGAAGTGGATGGCAACTTGTGTATTTTTGGGATCATTTTCGGTTCTCTTGAATGGGAGCCCGACTCAATTGATTAAAATGTCTAAGGGGTTAAACATGGGGATCCACTTGCTCTCGTTCTTGTTTATGAGCTTAAAAGAGTACGTAATTTAATTAAATTCATAAAATTATAAAACGTTATTAACTTAGGGTTCTTGAGTTTACAAGAGTTGTTTATTTAGATTTATGAGATTATCAAACTCTAGGACCTTAAGAGAATAATCGTTTAACAATATCAGGGACCTAAATAAAACTTTGTGAAATTTAGGGATCTATGCAAACTATTCTTGCAAACTCATAGACCTAAGTGAACTTCCGTAAAATTTAAAGATTTATATGAACTTTTCTTACAAATTCAAGAACTAAACTGATAATTATTTCTTTTATTTTCTAAGTGCTTTTTCTTATAGTGGGATTATAAGGTGATCTATGGTGTCAAGAATCAATAACTTCTTTTATCATGAACTATTCAATTTAATAAATTAAATTAATAATATATAAATATTATTTTTTATATAATATAGATTATTAGATAAAAAGGACTATTAATAGTCCCTGTATAAGGGACTACTTTATATTTAACTTTGACTATGTAATAGACTTAGTTTATTGATGTATTCAAATGACTACATCACAGAAAGTGATATTTGTATATTTATTGTTCATATCTACTGTTCACGCAAGTCTTCTGGGTATTGACTCTGATGGTTAATTTGACTATATAATAGACTTAGTTTATTGATGTATTCAAATGGCTACATCACAGAAAATGATATTTGTAAATTTCTTGTTCATATTTATTACGGTTTACACAAGTCTTCTGGGTATTGACTCTAGTGGTGTTTCGCCGCCTAAACCCTAATATAATACTCTTTTTTTACTATGAGCATGAGATACATCTAAAAACGGAAGTGAGTATTAATATTCTAGGCTGCGTGTGTCTCAGGAATGTTCAAGTTCATTTGGGGGACAAGAATAACCCCCGCTTTCATGGAAGCATAATGTATGGTCGTGTTGGTCTAAGATCACGGGGTGAAATCTTAATAGTTAGCAATGGGTTTCTGACTTGATGTAGGCATAGGTTGGTCTCTTGGATAATGGATATCATATCGTTACGTTGGTCAGGGGAACTCCAAGTATTGTCATCGAAGACTCCTTTTTTCATTGATTTATTTTTCAATTAATTTGGATATGACTAACGGATTACAAGTAATCCGTGTCAATCTCGCTAAAATGCATATCTATATAATATTGTATCTATACAATATCTATATAGATATCAATATAAAATTATAGATATGAACATATAAATAAGTCCGCCTCTGTTAGTTACAACATAGAGGTTCAAATCTAAAATAGAAAAAGGAAATGGTTTTAATGAAATTGTAAGAATATGTATGTGGTAAGCTTTTTTCCTTTTTTACCTAGGTTTGTAGTTCAATTGGTCATAGCACCACCCTAACAAGGCAGAAGCTGGTTCGATCGGATAGTACACCAGCCCCACAAGTTTCGTAGCTCTCAAGTTGAACAGGCTTATGAATATTTGTCGTCTGGGTTGAGGTCAGACGATACACTCACCTACATCAAGTTTATACAAAATAATTATCAACTTTGATATTTTGTATTATCTGAGTGTATGTGATAAACATAAAAAGTAGATATGAAAGAATCATTACCCTTACTCTACCACAACATATATAAGCTAGAGTTTCACCACTATAACCTACATTATCTTATAACATTATTCATGTCTGTTGTGTGTGACCGATTAGATTATTAGTATTAATTGGAGAACAACACCTAATTAAGGAAGTTCATCTAAGTTATGCAAAATATTAAAAATTATAATTTTTAATAATTTTATTAAATTTAATTTCTTAAAAAGTATTTGAAGGGTACTAGATGTTATTTTTCATTTTTAAATAAAAATTAATTTGACATAATTAATTTTAAATGAAGTTAAGTATAGATTGTAAAGTAAAGTAACATTTGTTTTAAAAATTAAAGTAAAAAACTAATTTTTTACAGTAATATTGTTTTTAAATTTTTATTAAAATTACATTTACAATTTAAATAAAATAATATATGGTGCATAATTAATTATGATAAAATAAAAATAAAATAAACTAGAGGAAAAACAGGCTTGGCTATATGGGCTATCATGCTAGCCCGACTTAAATTGGTGGGCTAAATTGCATATTAGACCTAAATAAACTTTTGCGCAATTTAGGGATTTATAAGAACCATTCTTGCAAACTCATGGACGAACTTCCGTCAAATTCAAAGACTTATATGAATATAATAAATGTAGACTTTGTATTTATATAGTAGAGACTTATAAAAATAACTCAATTTTTTTAGGGCTTATAAATAAAAACAAACAGAGTATCAACAATACGATATATTGTTGTATAAAAAAAAATATGATATATTGTTGACAATAGAAGTTACTTTTCATACTATTATTCAAAGTCCCGTATTGTTCCACCATGCGCTTGGCATGGCGGATCTGGCCTCCTATCTGGTCTCCGGCGCGGTGGTTGGATATCTCCGGCCACTCACCTGGCGTTGAGGGGTACCTGCAAGCACTCCGACGATCAAGTCAGTTGTGTATCACAAGCAGGAATTCTAGAGTTATGATCAGCGTACCAAATGAAGACTAATCATACGTATTTATAGTGTAAACAGGGTCACCAAAGTCAAACCTGTCACTGTTCCGTGAATTGCTGCGGTAGTTACGGATCTATAACGGTCCTCACATGGGGGTGATGTCCCTTGAGCCTTATGTCAGACCCCCATGTCGTGAGTACACGACATGGGAC
Organism: Cyamopsis tetragonoloba; assembly: GCA_037177725.1. Classification (NCBI taxonomy): domain Eukaryota; kingdom Viridiplantae; phylum Streptophyta; class Magnoliopsida; order Fabales; family Fabaceae; genus Cyamopsis; species Cyamopsis tetragonoloba. Next base: position 30,816,997 of record CM074125.1, on the reverse strand, counting down.
CGACGGCTTGGGCCGCCCACGTGAGACCTGCACGTGTTCTTCCCACAGGTTAGGTCCATAACAGTTGCCCCCAAGTCTTCGGTATGTCGTTCGGCATACCGTTGATTTACGACATTGACCCGTCCTGGTGACATGTCCTGGTGACATATTGTCCTCCCAAGTCGCTGCTGTTTCACTTCTGTTTGTCAATTTAGGCCTTGGCACGTGTCTATGTGGTATTGGCCCTCACCCTTCATGGGCCGCGCCCATCATCATTTAGTGATGTCAGGCCTGTGCGCATTAATTGCACCCCACGCCGTCACTTCTTCTTCACGTTTCATCTCCCCTTTCTCTCTCTATAAGTACTCCCTTTCTTAACCTAAAACTCTTCCCTGCTCTTCAAGTTTTTCTCTGCGTAAAACCTTTATTCTTTCTTTTCTTCCTGTCAACTCCATCCTGCTGTCTTCCAGCTTTCCTTGGTCCTTCTCGCTTCACCATTTCCAGGTACCTTCTTCATTCCCTATTTGCTTTTTCTGTGTGTTTTCTCTCTTTTTTTGATCCTCTAAGGAATGTCTACTCCTAAGAGGCCTACTAACTTTCCCCAAAAGAAAGCCTTTCTGGGGAAGTTGGTTATTTCATTGGTTCCCCTTCTGGACTGTGATGGTAGTGATCATCACATTCCCACTCCCCCTTCAGTTTCTGGTTTTGATTCTGACCAAGAACCTTTATTTGAAGCCTTTTGGGAGATCACCCCTGGAAATCCCCAACTCATCCCCTTCTCAGGGGCTCCATTTTCTGAATCTGTTGCCCTCTCGTACCCTTAAGGTATGGAATGGGTAAATATGATTATGATGAGTCATCTGAGGATAGTGACAATACTGTAACGTCCATCTTGCATCCTCTTGCCCCCTTGTTAATTTGTTCTCCGTCTGAAACTTCTAGTTTTAATTCTTCTAATAATTCATCTAAATCTTCTGATTCAAATTCGTCTGACCCTCTTTTTGTCCCTCTTGTTTCTATTGTAGAACCGATGTCGGCTTCGCCTTCCATGTCGGGTTTAGAGTCGCCTTCGACTTCAGCCCCTGCCCAAGCCGTCCGTCGGCCTTCCAAGAGTAAGGCTTTAGAACACCGCCGACAGAAAATCCATAACTGGTACGGTCTTCCAAAGGAAGCTGCCAAGATTGAGGTCCCTAAGAAGCTTAGGGGTATACGGGACGTACGGAGAATGTACTTGATTCACCATGATATTCTCCAGGTCCCATCTGGACTTAACACGACATTGAAATTCCATGTCGCTGACGTGGAATTTTGAGATGCGATGCATTTCCCCAGGGCGAGTCCAAAAGATAATGTCCCTTCTGGTCCCGTCACCTTGTATAAGGCCGAGCGTGTGGATCCCAATGAAAGGATCGGGTCCCGGCCTCGCCAAGGTGCCCCCGACTTTCTAATGGTTTATGAGTGTTTTTCCGGCTCGTTCACCTGCGCTTCCCTTTCTCAAGTTTTCAAATTGAGATTCTTAACCGACTTGAAGTAGCGCCATCACAAGTTCATCCCAACGCCTGGGGCTTCATCTACACCTTTGAGATTTTTTGTTGGGCTAACAACTAGGAGAGTTCCAGCAACTTGTTCTTGTATCTTTTTGCCCCCTACCATCTTTCTGACTTTGGGTTCATCTTCTTTTGTCAACGGAAGGATCATTTCTTCTTTCAACTCCTTGAGGATTCCTTCCCTCCTTTTAAGGACTCATACTTTAAGGTGTTATACACTGGGAAGAGTATCCATTCTAGACTGGTCCCACTGGGTCTCCGTTGTTCCCGTTATACTAGGCCTACGAGCATTATCTCCGAGAAACAAAGTCCTTGATTACCGACGAGGCTTCCTTGTTGGATTATGATCATGCTATGATTGCTGGACTCCGGGAGTTCACCGGGAAGCACGGACTCATCCGGTGCAAAGTTGTGATTCAAGGCCGTTGTGTTAGCCGGGCTGATACCATGGGTAAAATCATCTTAGACAGTTTCATTATAATTTTATTATTGCCTCTTAAAGCACATGTCACTCTCTTTTTATTTATGCTCATATTGTTAATTCTGCTATTGTCTTTCTTTTCAGCTGCTATCATGTCGGGATATGCCCAATTGATGAAAAAGACAGGGGGCATGACGAAGAAAGGGAAAAAGGAGTCTCCAGCCCAGAACTTGGTGCGAGAGCTGACCACTGACCATGGGGTTCAATCTCCTGGAATGTCCCAAGGTCCGGAGGTGGAGACGGTCAATGTCGTGGCGGCTTCACCAGAGGTTCAAGCTGCAAAAAAGAGGAAATTGATCCTCCGAGGTGGCAAGAAGCCTTCTGCTGCTCCCCCTCTCGTCTTAGAAGCAGCCCAACCTGCTCCTGAAAACGAGATATCAATCTTAAGTGATGAAGAGACGGAGACCGTTGGACTTGCTCTGAACCGGCAAAGAGGTAAGTTAATCCACATCTTTGTTTCAAGTAATCTTATATACTTATGTGTGTAGCAAAATTCATAATTTAGCTAACGCTTTGATGTCGTTAACTCTGGTTTGTTTCAATTTGTGTAGGGGCTATCCCCGTCGTTCCTGCTACGGGGTCATCTTCTTCTACATGGGAAGGCTTTCAGGCCCCCATTGTCTCCTTCCATCACGGGGAATTCTTCAAGGATCTCCCTCGCTCTACATTGAAGGTATTTCCCCTTTTCCTAGCCATATATCTCTGACCTTTCTTCTTCTTTTGAGTTTGTACATGAGACTAATGTCGCTGCTTATCTTGTAGGCTAATGTCGGGGAGGCTCTTGGGTGGATGTCTCGCCAATCTGCTCTTCTAAAACATTTTCACGAAGAGTTGGAGAGACCCAGTCCCGTAGCTGATCTGGAGAAGAAACTGCAGGTCACCAGAGCTGCTGCTGAGAAGCAAATTCAGGCTCTTTCCAAAGAGCGAGACATATTGAAGGCCTCTCACAGCGAGCTTAAGGCCGAGATTGCTGCAGCTGCCTCCCAGTTTGACCAGTTGAAGCTAGAAAGTGCTAAACTTTCTGATGACAAGAAGGAGGTGCAAGTTTCTCTTGCTAAGGCTCAGGAGCAAGTGGCTTCCTTGTCGGAGGAAGCCAAGCTGCTATCTCGCGTTCGTGATCAACTGCAGTCTGACAAGGCGGCTTTGGAGGTCACCAATGATAAATTGAAGGCTGAGATTCGGGGGCAAAGTCGCGTGATCTCCACTGGCGGTTACATGGCCTTTGCCAGCTGCTTGAAGCAAGTGGAGTATCTCAACCCGGGGTCCCACTTTCTTTCAAGGGTGTGCATCCCCTCCACGGGGTGGAAGGGGGAAAACTAGTGGATTATGACCACGATCCTCCTTCCGAAGTCGACTTGAATGATCCCGAGCTGGAAGCTGTTGATCCTCATGCTGATTACAATATGTCGCCAACTCCAGTCGCGGATGAGGATGTCGCCCCAACCAAGCTTTAAAATTCATTTCATGTACTTAGCTTTAATTTTTGTCTTCAGGAATGATGTACTGGCATGCTGGCCAAATTCATTTCTGTAATGCCTAACTGTTAATGACATTTCTCAGCCCCCTTATATTCATGATGATTTTCATGTTGCTGCTTTTTAACTTAACTTTTTCATCATTACGTTTCCATGTGCCGTGATTTTTGGAAGTCGTAATTTGGGCTTTGTGCCTCTGGTTTTATTGAACTTTAGTTTCTTGCATTGATTAATTTTCATTATCAGACCAGAAGTACATGTCGTCTTTGCTGGGATCTCTGATCCTAATGGAATACTTCAGGGCCAGTGGCCTATTTGGGGCATGTCGCCCTGGTGGGATCTTTGATCCTGGTGAAGTACTTCAAGGCCAGTAGCCTGTTTGGGGCGTGTCGCCCTATTGGGATCCTTGATCCCGGTGAAGTACTTCAAGGCCAGTGGCCTGTTTGGGGCATATCGCCCTATTGGGATCCTTGATCCTGGTGAAGTACTTCAAGGCCGGTGGCCTATTTGGGGCGGGTCGCCTTAGTGGGATCTTTGATCCTGATGAAGTACTTCAAGGCCTGTGGCCTATTTGGGGCGTGTCGCCTTGGTGGGATCTTAGATCCTGGTGAAGTACTTCAAGGCTGGTGGCCTATTTCGTCGGTGCATGTCGCTTTGGTAGGATTTTTATCCTTTCATGCGCCTCGCTGAGTCGTGGCAATGATGTATCTGTAACTGAAATCTTAAACTTTGACAAATATTTGTTTTTATTTCACATGCTGTTGGGTTACAAAACCTGGGGCCTCATTAAAACCTTCATGGTAAAACCCACCATAGGGAAAAAACCCGAGAAGGAAAAAGAGTACCCCTTATAGAAATTGTACATTAAGATTAAAATACAACAAATTTAACCGTAAACAAGTCAGATACTTTCTAGCTATAATACCTTCTCAGATCCGCGGCATTGAAAGTTCTAGGCAATTCTCTTCCTTGCAGAGTCTCCAAGGCATATGCACCTTTTCTTGTACTTCGGATTACCCGATATGGGCCTTCCTAATTTGCTGCTAGCTTTCCATCTTTCGCATTCTTCAACCCTATACTGGCCCTTCTAAGAACAAGGTCACCTATCATGAATTCGCGTTTCACGACTCTAGCATTGCATCATTGAGCAACTCGTTGCTTCCTCGACATCTCAGTTAGGCGAGCCAACTCCCAGACTTCGTCTACTAGATCAAGTTCTTCTCTTAAGAGCACGTCATTATCTGGCGGGGTATACATGACTCTCCAAGATGGTTCACCGATTTCAACTGGGATCACTGCATCAGTTCCATATACGAGCCGGAAAGGAGTTTCTTCTGTTGTAGTTTGCTAGGTGGTTCTATAGCTCCATAATACCTGATATAGATTGTCTGCCCACGCTCCTTTGGCACTTTTAAGTCGTTTCCTTAGACCATTTAGGATCACTTTGTTTGCGGCTTCAGCCTGGCCATTTGTTTGGGGATGCTCTACACTTGAACAGTGATGTCAGATTTGCAATCCTTGGAGGAGATCTTTGAATGGGCTTCCAGTGAATTGAGTCCCATTATCAGTAACGATCATCGCCGGGATTCCGAAGCGACATATGATTGTTTTAAATGTGAAAGACTCCACCCTTGCTGACGTAATAGTCGCGAGAGGTTCAGCTTCGACCCATTTCGTAAAATAGTCCATTGCGACTAAGAGATGCTTCAGCTGTCCCGTGGCTTAGTGAAAAGGCCCCAGGATGTCCATCCCTCAAGTGTGGAAGGCGCGGATAGAGTATGTAGCTCCTCTAGCGGGATACGCGGGATGCTGGCATGCACTTGGCATTGTTCACATTTTTTGATATGGTTAGTAGCATCCTCTTGCATAGTTGGCCAGAAGTAACCCGCTCGCAGCGCCTTCCTGGCTAATGACTTAGCCCCGATATGATGTCCACAACTCCCTTCATGGATCTCGGCCAGCACATACCCGACGTCCTCTGGGCCGATGCATTTCAGAAGTGGAATCGAGACTCCCTTCTTGAACAAGTGGCCTTCAATCATCGTGAACCTCGTTGCTTTTTTAATAATCTTCTGCGTCTCTTTATCATCCTCAGGAGTGATCCCCCTCTCAATATAATCTACCAAGGGGGTCCTCCAGTCTGCCTCTTGCACCTGTAAGGTCAAACTCGGATAAGAGATTACCTCTTCCACCACAGAATGGTAGTTTGAAGTCTTCTTTGTGCTGGCGAGTTTGGAAAGGAGGTCAGCTCTCACATTCTCCTCTCTAGGTATATGTCGGATTTCGAATTTAGAAAATCCCACTAGAGCATCTCGTACTTTGGCGAGATATTTCTACATGATGGGCTCTTTTGCTTGGTATTCTCCCCTAATCTGGGACACTACCAATTTTGAATGTGAGTAGATAGTTATCGCATTTGCCCCTAATTCTTTGGCCATCCGTATTCCCACAAGGTAGGCTTCATATTCTGCCTGATTGTTGGATGACGGGAAATCGAATTTTAGTGAATAGTCCACTGCCAATCCCTCTGAGTTCTCCAGTATCACCCCGGCGCCACATCCTTTAATGTTCGAGGAGCCATCGACATATATCGTCCATTCCCCGGGATGGTTCTCTCCGTGATGTGTCATTTCGGCAAGGAAGTCGGCAAGGACCTGTGCTTTAATCGCTAGTCATGGCTCATACGATATGTCATACTAAGTTAGTTCAATCACCTAAGACATCATTCTTCCTGCCAAGTCTGGTTTATGTAAGATTTGTCGTATCGGCTGATTAGTCCTGGCTAGGACGGGGTAACATTGGAAGTATGGGCGTAATTTCCTCGACGCCACCAATAACGCGAAGGCTACTTTTTCAAGTCGTTGATAATTCAACTCAGCTCCCTGCAAGACTTTAAAAACAAAGTAGATTGGGAACTAATCTTTACCTTCTTCTCTTATCAATACACCACTCAAGATCTCATCAGCCACCGCGAGGTAGAGTATCAAGGTGTCACCCGCCATTGGCTTTGTTAAGACAGGGGGAGATGCTAGGGAGGCTTTAAGCTCTTGGAACGCGACTTCACACTCTTGCGTCCATTCAAATGAGTCTTGCTTTTTCAGGGCTTTAAACATGGGAAGGCAACGCTTTGCCGAGACTGGGAGGAAGCGAGATAAGGCTGCGACCCTCCCCGTGAGTTGTTGTACGTCCTTGACCGTCCTAGGGTTGGTCATGTCGAGAATTGCCCGACATTTATCCGGATTTGCTTGAATGCCGCGATTTGTGAGCATAAATCCCAGAAACTTGCCAGCTTCCACACCAAATGTTCATTTCAAAGGATTACTTCATAAATTGAATTGTCGTAGACGTTGGAAAACAGATTCCAAGTCTTTCGATGGATCCTGATCATCTTTTGTTTTGACAATCATATCGTCGATATAGACTTCAACTTCACTGCCTCTCATCTCGGCAAAGACTTTGTCCATCATCCTTTGGTATGTCGCTCTTGCATTCTTCAAACCAAAGGGCATCACATTATAACAAAATACCCCGAGATCAGTAATAAAGGCAATCTTATCCTGATCTTCGGGGGCCATGAGAATTTGGTTATAGCCAGAATAAGCATCCAGAAAGGAAAGATATTTAAAACCCACTGAGTTGTCTACCAACTTATCGATGCAGGGCAGCGGAAAAGGATCCTTCGGGCAAGCCTTGTTGAGATTCGTGTAATATGTACACATCCTCCACCTTCCATTGGCCTTTTTTACCATTACGACATTGGATAGCCCGTCTGAATACTGTACTTCGCGGATGAATCCCGCGTTTACTAACTCATTGACCTGTTTTTCAATGGCTGTCGTCCGCTCTTGGCCCATTCTCCTCTTTTTTTGGGCCACCGGTTTGGCTCCTTCTTTTATCGCAAGTCAGTGAAAGCAGAACTCGGGATCTACGCCTGGCATGTCCGAGGCGACCCATGCAAAAATATCCTTATTATCCTGCAAAACTTTGATCATATTGTTCATAATATTAATGGGTAAGTTTTTCCCGACCTTGACTACCTGACTCCCGAGTTGTATTTCCACTGAGTCACCTTCAGGTTCAGGCCGCTCGTGTTGTAACTCCCCTCTCGGATCTAGGTCCGTCATCATTACAGCATCATCTCGTCTTACAAGCTTTTGTTTTCCTTTTGTTTCTTTCTTTTGTGCCTCCTTCTCTTTTTCTTGTTCCTGCACTGGCATAGTTTTCGTTATTTTAAGGCTCTCTAAATAATAAAGTTGTGCCTCAAGGCCTTTCCCTCGGATAGTGACGATGTCGCCCCTGTCTCCGAGGAATTTCATCGCCATGTGCAGGGTTGAGACAACCGCTCCCAAAGCATTCAGAGTTGGTCTGCCTATAATGGCGTTGTACACTGAGGGGCACTCTACGACGAGGAACTTCACCTCTACTGATCTGCTTCCGTCACGGCCTGCAAAAGTTACCTTCAATTTTACATAGCCCTTGGGGGAAATAGTATCCCCCGTAAAGCCTATCAGATTCCCTTTGTGGGGGATCAGATCTTTATCTGTTAGGCCCAACTTCTGGAACAGGTCCAAAAACATTATGTCGGCTGAGCTCCCTTGATCAACAAATAACCTTTTTACTTCATACCCCGCCATCTTAGCCATGATAACCAGGGGGCGTTGGACCTAGCTCCATCAGCAGGTAGGTCGTCTTCGGTGAATGCCAAAGTAACTCTTTTCATGGCCTTCACAGCCATGCAGTGATCTTCTATGTCACGAGACCGTTTTCGTGACGACTCTGACAGTATCCCCTGATCGAGACCTCCAGCAATCACGTTGATGACCCCTTTCGAAGCCGCTTCTTCATGTCGCTGCAGACTCCTGGATCAGGATCTCCGTCATTCATCCCGCCCAGTATCCTGGTTCCTTGTACCGGGTTCACGTCTTCTGGGTGATGACGGGCTCCTTCCACGGGATATTCCTTCATCATTTTTCTAAACAAAATGTCTTAATTTTCCCTGTCGTATCAATTTCTCGATGGCGTCTTTAAGGTGGATGCATTCGTTAGTGTGATGCCCGTGGTCTTTATGATACAAACAAAATTTGTCCTTATTTTTTGCTTGTGACCTCATTGGGGGAGGCCTATCTTTCTTTTCTCTTTCTTGCTTAGCGGCTTAATTATCTACCTTATTGTTTCGAACCCATTCTTCTATCTAGATCCACTTTTCAGCCCGCTTTTTCAGCTCCTCCATTGTTTTGGGCTTTTCTCCCGCTAAATCTTTGGCGAAGCCAGACATCATATTAGGGACGACATCACGTACCTCGAGGGATTCCGCGTTAAAGCGGATGATGAAGTCCCTCAATGGCTCATCAGATCTCTACTTTATCCGCTCGAGGTGGTGCTCGGTTTTGAATTGTTGTTTGCTGCTTGTAAACTTTGAAACAAACTTATCCTTTAGTGTTTTCCATCCCGTGATGGATCCCGCTGGTAATGATGAGAACCATCTTCGAGCAACAGCTTTCAAGGTCAACGGGAATGCTCGACATATAACGGGCTCCTTGGCCCCTTGGAAAACCATCGTCTGTTGGAACATCTCCACATGATCTTGAGGATCAGTTGTCCTGTCGTATGGATCGATCTGAATGGCGAACTTAAAGTTGGCCGGCATGTCGAAGTTCATGATTGTTGGGGTGAAGGGGTTGTGACACCCTTCAATTCCTATGTCGTTTTCCGCCACCTGATCCATGTCGGGTAGCTGGGGTGGGGCGATCGCAGGGTTGGTGCGCGGGATCTGCGGACCAACCATGGTGACCTGCCTCTCCATTTGGGGATTTTGCCCCTCTTGCTGATTCTCATGTCGTTGAGGGAGTTGCTGGCCCATCCCGAGGTTGACTAGAATTGCTTGAAATTCCTCTTGTTGCTTCTTCCAAGCTTCTCGTTCCCTGTTCATCCTCTCAATTTCTTCGGCCTGCTTTCGAATCATCTCTTTCAGGTCGAGCATGCCGTCCTCAATCGTTGTCATCCTCTGTTCCAACATCGCAGGACCAGCAGGCCTGACCTCTTCTTGTTGTTGTCGTGGAGAAAGCCCGTTAGCAGTGGGCTGTTCTCCAAGGGCTCCTTCGGCATTGGCCGATGCTCCCCTAGCTGCTTGATTCCTTCTCCTGATGTTCACCATGTCGCTACAACCACATTTTCGGTTAGTATGAGTTAGTTCCTGTTTGCCAGCAAGCACAAGAGGTTTTCTTGGCATACACTCATGCAATATCGTTAATGAAATAGGATTTAAGAGGATGATGAAGAAATTACGTATTCATATAGGAATCTATTCACAGTTATTACAGAAAAATCAAAGAATGCGATTATCCGATCAACTAGTCGGTGAAAAGTCATAATTCACGGGTTAATCAGTTAGAAATGGCTTTTGTACCGATTAATTGACTGGAATTCACCTTGATAGCCAGCAAAAACGGATATGCGAGGAGAAGAGGTTGAGTTCTTGATTCCGGTGGTGTTCATCCTGCAAAATTACCAGAAAAACCAGATAAAGGAGGAAATAAGAGACAAGTTACGATCGGAGAAGAACAATTCTTCCCCACAGACGGCGCCAATGTTCCACCATGCGCTTGGCATGGCGGATCTGGCCTCTGGCGCAGGGTTGGATATCTCCGGCCACTCACCTGGCAGTGAGGGGGTACCAGGAAGCACTCCGACGATCAAGTCAGTTGTGTATCACAAGCAGGAATTCTCAGATCTAGAGTTATGATCAGCGTACCAAATGAAGACTAATCACACGTATTTATAGTGTAAACAGGGTCACCAAAGTCAAACCTGTCACTGTCTCAGTTCCGTGAATTGCGGCGGTAGTTACGGATCTGTAACGGTCCTCACATGGGGGTGATGTCCCTTGAGCCTTATGTCGGACGCCCATGTCATGGGTACACGACATCGGACCGACGGCTTGGGCCGTCCAGTGAGACTTGCACGTGTTCTTCGCACGGGTTAGGTCCATAACACGTATTGTCTAGGATAAGAGCTATGATAAGTCCCGTGTTGACAATAAGGCCTTAAGCAACCCTCTTCTCGTGAATAATCAATAAACACTCTCCATTATTTTAAACTAAATTCAACAACCTAAATTAATTGAAGGTAAAATTAAAAATATATAATAAATGCTCTCTATTATGTAGTATAGACTTATAAAAAAATCTCAAAATTTTTTTGAGGACTTATAAATAAAAGCAAACACAGTACAAACAATATAACATTCCAAAATTATATAGATACGTGTATATTGCAACTATGAAAAATATAAAACATAATTACTTATAAATAGATTTAAGATGAATTTAAGGCTATAATTAATGTTATATGTTACTAACTATTTAATTAACTGTTTTATTTTTAACTGCTAACATAATTTTGGATGATTAGGCAAGATAATTACGTAAATAAAACATTTAGTACTCTTTTTTGGGTTTGCAAAAAATTTAGTATTCTACTAATACTTTAGTTACTTAATAGTAATACTCCCTCCATTCTAAAATATTAGTCACTTTCGCTAAAAATATTTGTTCTAAAATATTTCACTTTATAATATCAAGATAACATTTATTGTTATTTTTCCAAATCTATTATTCTTTTACTTATTTGTAGCTATTAATGAGAAACAATATTATTGGTAGTTTCTACTTTCAATAAAGAGGTAATATTGTCTCAACTGACATTAACTTTTCTAGATTTTAAATATTTTTCTTAATACTCGTGTTTTAGTCTAAGGTAACTAATACTCCATTTCAGAAGGTAAGGAGTAATAGTTTTCCACCAATTCAGTTTGAGGGGAAGAATTTAATACAACGTCACTATCATCACGTCATTGCAATTAATGCACATTCTTGAATTTATTATTTCATCAATGCCATAAATTTATTGTTTCATCAGCGATAGATGGGATCCTTAGAGGTGAGAGGAGGAGAGTCGACGCTAACAGTGAGAATGGTGGGGTTAGGATAGGGGTTGGGGATAAAGATTAAAAAAGGGTCTTTTTAAAAAATAATCATTTTTTCAATATATTATTATTATTTTATCAATGAACTACTCACAAATTGACATGTGGACTTGTTTAACGATGTTAGTCTTTATCCGTTAACTTAACTTAATGGAATGTTAACACCAAGAATAAATGTGAATCTATAATAAGAATTGAAAGACCAAAACGAACAAAAAAAGATAAAGAATTAAGTTGAATCAAAGCTTAAAGATAGAGGAACAAAATTATAATTTTACTTTAATAAATATTTTCTCCATTCTTATTTATGTGTCAACTTTAAGGTAAAGTATGGAATACAATTATTATTTTTGTTTTTATCAAAATAATTCTTGAACTCTCTATGAGGAGTACTTTTATCGCTTATTATTTTATTAGTTAAATAGTACTCCCTTCATTCATTTTAAGTTTCTATTTAAAAAGTAAAACATTTTCTCATTTAAGTGTCTACTTATATTTTTGAGAAAGTATTAATTTCACTTTTATCGATTATTATACTCTTATGTTTAATTGGGATAATAATTAATGTTTAACTATTAAACCAATAAAAAGAAGAAAGAAAAATGGCAATATAGGAAGTTTAAAAAATATTTTGATGAAAAAATGTATTCCTTAATAGGCATAATTTAGCCTTAAGTGGAAAATATTTTGATGAAAAGGATTATTTCTTAATATGCATTTTTTTATAGAAAAGTACATTTGAACCTGGATACCCACGTACGCATGAAAATAGTTTCTTGCTTTGTCTCCACTATTCAAAATGGTCCCGAACTTATAAAAATAAGTAAATTGGTCCCTAGTTTTACTTTTTTTCATTCAAAATGATATCTACTATTAATAAATCTTTTTATGTTAATACTTTTTAATATATATATTTTTCAGGGACGGTGCTCTTCCTCGCCGACGTAGCGCCGGCGAGGTTGGAGTACAAGGGTTACAAGCTGGAGAACATTGTTGAGAAGGAGGAGGAAGACACTGTGCGGCATTAGAAGAAGTCATTCTTGTTCGACCTTAACCTGCCGGCGCCGCTCATTTGAACCCGCCGGCGGTGACCATAACGAGGGCTTAGTGTTTTTTATTTTATTTTATTTTCTTTTTAATAGTTTATAATATAACTTTATGGAATATGAACTTTTTTGGATGGTACTTTGCCCTTGTTGTGATGTACTGTTTAGATTATAGGTTCTGAGCGGCATTTTGATTAGAAGTAGCTTCTATTAACTCCTTGTATATCTCTATGTCTCTTTGTATGTCGTTTTTATTTTATTTTCTAGTTAAGCACTACAACAATGTACTTGAAAGATCCTCCTATTTTTATTATTTTTTGAAAAAATAAAAGTAAAAAAAGCCATGGAATATAACTAAACAAGTAAAAATAATGTACCTATATTTCTGAGTTAGTACCGAGAGGTTCTAGTTAAATTCATAAAATTATCAAAAGTAATTCACCTAGGGTTGTTCACTTAAGCTTATAAGATTATCAAACTCTAAGGACTTAAGAAATAATCGTTTGACAATATTAGAGACTTAAATAAACTTTTGTGCAATTCAGGGATCTATACGAACCATTCTTGCAAACTCATGGACCTAAGTGAACTTCGGTCAAATTCAAATACTTATATGAACATTTCTTCCAAATTCAAGGACTAATCAAACAATTATTTCTTTTCTTCTTCTTTTTTTCTAAATGTTTTTGCTTATAGTGGACGTATAAGGTGATCTACAGAGTCAAGGATCAATAACTTTATTCATCATGAACTATTCAATTTAATAAATTAAATTAACAATATATAAATATTAATTTTTTTATAATATGGATTATTAGATAAAAAAGATTATTAATAATCCTTGTATAAGGGACTATTTTATATTCAACTTTGACTATGTAACAGACTTGGTTTATTTATATATTCAAATAAGTACATCATAGAAAATGACATGTGTATATTTATTGTTCATATTTATTACGGTTCACGTAAGTCTTCTAGGTATTGACTATGGTGGTTACTTTGACCATGTAATGGACTTAGTTTATTGATGTATTTAAATGACTACATCACAAAAAATGACATTTGTTTATTTATTGTTCAAATTTCTTACTGTTCACACAAGTCTTCTGGGTATTGACTCGATCTGGTGGTGATCTGCCGCCTAAATCCAAATAGAATAGTTTTTGTTTACTATGAGCATGAGATACATCTGAAAACGGGAGTGAGTATTCATATTCTTGGCTACATGTGTCTCGAGAATGTTCAAGTTCATTCGGGGGACAAGTTAGAATCTCTTATCCTAAATGCCTACCTCATTACATCGTATCAATCATTATGTGCCGCTCACTTTCATGGGAGCATATTGTAATGGTCGTGTTGTTCTAAGATCACGAGGTGAAATCTTGATAGTTTGCAATGAGTGTCCAACTTGATTTGGGCATTGGTTGGCCTCTTGGATAATGGATATCATAACGTTGGTCAGATGAACTCCAAGCATTGTCGTCGAAGAATTTTTTTTTTCATGGATTAATTTTTCAATAGATTTGGCAATAACGAATTACGAATAATCCGTGTCAATCTCGCTAAAATGCATATCTATATAATATCTCGTATCTATATAATATCTATATGGATATCAATATAGAAATAATATATATGAATATAAAAATTAGTCCTTCTTTGACAGCATAGTGGTTCGAATCTAAAATAGAAAATGAAATTGTTTGAATGAAATCATAAGAATATCTATGTTGTAAGCTTTTTTTCCTTTTTTACCTAGGATTGTAGTTCAATTGGTTAGAGCACCGCTTTGTCAAGGCGGAAGCTGCGGGTTCAGTCGAATAGTACACCGGCCTCACATGTTTCGAAGCTTTTAAGCTTAACATGCTTGATGAATTGTCGTCGTCTAGGCTTAGGTGAGACAATAGACTCACCTACGTCAACTTTATACAAAAAATTATCAACTTTGATATTTTGTATGATCTGAGTGTAAGTGGTAAATTTAAAAAGTAAATATAAAAGAATCATTGCCCTTACACCACCACAACATATATAAGCTGGAGTTTTACAACTATAACTTGCATTATTTTATAACACTATTCGTGTCTATTGTGCATGACCCATTAGATTATCCATATTAATTAGAAAACAACACCTAATTAAGGAAATTAACCTAAGTTCAAGTTTTAATAATTTTTATTGTATTTAATTTCTTAAAAAGTATTTTAAGGGTACTAGATGTTATTTGTTATTTTTTTATAAAAATTAATTTCTATAATTAATTTTTGATAAAGTTAAGTATACAGGTAAAGTAAAGCAAAGTAACATTAGTTTTAAATATTAGAGTAAAAAACTAATTTATAAAGTAATATTGTTTGAATGTTTTTATTAAAATTATTTTTATAATTTAAATAAAATATTATATGATGCATAATTAATTACGATAAAAATAAAAATCAAATAAATTAGGAAAAACAGATCTGGCCATACGGGTTATCCCGCTAGCCTGACTTAAATTGGTGCGCTAAATTGCATATTAGAAGTCATCACTCCGCATAGCCAGCCTCGCTTAGCGTGTTAACCCGTGCGAGCATATGACTAGTTGGAGTGGGATAGCCCGTTAACACTTTTTCTTTAGAATATTTTTAATATATAAAAACTTCTTTTTTTCTTCATATTTTGGCAGGTTAAACGCACCATCTCGCAGCCTGCTGAGCTAATAAAGAAGGGTACGAGATAGGAAAATGAGCTCGTAAGCTATTGCGGGCCTAAACTAGAGGTGTTGTTCCTTTTTATCATTCCCAATGTCTAGTACTCCCTCTATTCCAAAACTATTGTCATTTTAACTGCTTTCACACATATTAAGAAATTATATATAATGATAAGTTTTTGATAAGAGTTGGTTAAGGCGCCCAATTAGTAACTAGAGTGTTTGACAAAATAATAAAAAGAGATATGATGACTGGTGAATAAAGGAAGTAATGAGAAAGAAACATTAAGATATACCATTTATTGCATCTTAAAATCTTAAAGAAACAATTGTTTTGAAACAAAAATTATAAGCTAAAATGACTATAATTTTAGAATGGAGGAAGTATATAAAGATGAGTCTTGTTATACAATGCCCTTAAGTCTAGAGCAATTGCTAATGTGCAATTAATGCACCTTTATTAATGCTTTGAATTTTCTTTATTGACATATATTGAATTGGTTCTTAATTTTCGAAGTAATAAATATTTTAAATCCCAAAAAAAAATTCTATTTCTATATAGTAGTAGTTTATACTTAAAGAAATTTTTTTTATATAAAAATATGCACAAAAATTTTGTAAGTCACATTTAATAAATAAGATCCATCATAATTTATATTTAATATTAAGTAGATTTAAGAGAATTTTAACTCGTATCAATTCATTTCTTTTACTTTCAACTTCTTTTAAAAGTTGTATCTAGCAATTTTAATATTTTAGACAAAAATTAAAATTGAGACCTATGTTAATATAGACTAATTATCCTACAGCCCTATCATCAATTTGCTAATAATATAAGAAAAATACTTTTAAGAATAATGTCAAATCATTATGAAAGGATTGCCTCTCCGTTTATTTTTCTTATTACTACTCCATTCATTTGCTCAAAATATATAAAAAATATGAATAATAATAATGTCACACGGTTATCACCAAGAACACTTCTCTTCTTGTTTCTTTACTACCACAACTATTTGCTCACAAAATATAATAAAATAAAGTTGAACTTCCTAATTTCTCCATTGTATTACTATCCCATCAATTTGCTCATAATATAAGAAAATTTCTTTTTAAGAATGATGTCACCTCATTATGAGAGGAGTACCTCTCCACTATTCCATCAATTTGTTCATAGTTCATAATATGTAAAAAATATGTACATTGATAATGTCAATCACTATGGAGAGGATCTAAATTAAAGGGGTTGGTTGAAAGTTTTATATTAAAACCAAATTATGGGGATAAATGGATATGGTTTCATGATAAGTCATCTATTTATTATGTTAAATTAGCGTATAATATGATGGTTTCACTCTACTATAATACCTAAGGAGAAGAGGTTGATGTGAACTTTTTAAAATTTTTTTGGATAGTGTGTGCCCCTTTAAAAGCTTTACTGTGTGGGTGGAAAATATTGCTAAATGGAATAGCTTCCAAATCAAATCTTGTGGCAAGAGGGGTACTGTTGAATAATAATGATGTACTGTGTGTACTGTGTAAGAAGGATGAAGAAACAACAAACCACTTGTTTTTTTCTTGTAAGCACTCGTATAACTTGTGGTGTTTTTGTTACAAATGGTTAGGCAAGCAGGTTTCAGTCACATATTCTTGCAAGGATAATTTTCTTCAACACAAGGGCTTCTGTTTTAGTTCAAAATATGAGAGGTATTGGAACAGCATTTGGTTTGTAATAGTGTAAAGCATATGGAAATGGAGAAATGATGTTGTCTTTAATAGAGTTATAAAAGAAATTGAAGAGGTGGATGATCTAATACAATTGAGAACCTGACCATGGATAAAAGCTTCTTGTGAGAAGGCCCAATTTTCTGTTTACAAGTGAACTAATAATCCATGAATTTGCTTAAAATTCATGCTCAATTACAAACCGTTGAAGTTTCTGATATGGTTTTCGTTGACTTTTTCCTATAGTTTATCTGTGATTAGGTTGTCATGTAGACTGTATCGATGCTGTTGGTTATTTTCAAATAGTATTTTGTTCAACTGCTATTTTGTACTCCCTTCGTTCCTATTTAACTGTCCGGAGAGAGAAAATCACACATATTAGGATATGTAATAATCGTTATAGTTTTTCTCAAAAAAAAATTTGAACTCTCCATAATACCCTTTATCTCTCATTGCTTGATTAATTGGATAATGGGGCATTGATTAGCCTCCAATTAAACATAATGTTAGAATTGGTAAAAGTACAATTAATGTTATATTGAAAATATGAGTGGACAGATAAATAGAAACAAGATTTTTTTCTCTCTCCGGACAGTTAAATAGGATTGGAGAGAGTATATTTTAAGTTGAAACTAACATCTCTAGTGCTGGTAGACATTTGGATTTATGATTAATGAATACTATGCTGTTTTGCTGAGAAAAAACTCTTCTCATTTGTCTCTACATCTATACATTTTGCTCTCAGAATATAAAAAAATAAAATATAACTAAAAAAATGGTGTTTAGTGATGACATCCCCTAGTCAAAGGCAACAACCTCTCAACTCCTTTAATTTCCATAATACTCAAAATATAGAAGAAAAACACACAGGCTGACGCTACCTCAAATTACATGCTATAAGCTATGAAGCACCGACACCTCTCTCGACTGTCGTGTCGGCATGTCCGACATCCATACGACACCAACCCGCTACGACAATCGTACCACAGGTCTCCAACACCTCTCTAGCGGTGTCCAATAAAAAAATAATTTTTAATCGGCTCGACACTTCGAGCTAAAACAGAGGTATTGGCTCGACACTTGTGTGTAGCTCCATGCTTCTGAGTCACATTTCGTAATTTTTTCTTAAAAAATTAATTAAAATATCATATATTAAATAAACTAAAGAGTATAATTTAATTATCTAATTTAGAATAAAATGTGAAAAAAATTAAATATTACAAAAAAAATTCAAGAGGAATAAGATGACACCTTTATCCATTCTTTAAAGGGGAATAAGATGACACCTCATAGGGCAGAAGATCTAGCATTTGTTTACAGTAATTTCCGTCTTCTTTCAAGAAATAGTTCACAATACCATGAAGAGAAAACAAAAATGTGGGACTTAGCAAGAGATGAGTTTGGATCACTTGATGATAGTGGAATTATTGACATAGCTCATTTGTCCCTTGATGAACCAGATTCAGAGGCAATGTTTTTCAATGATGAGGATTAAGGTGATATGTCTTAAATTGAGAATTCTTTTCAAAGTTTTTTTTTGGTGATAGGGCTTATATTGTAATCATGCTTTTTAGTATTTGTTTTTGGGTGAGGCATATTATGAAGAAGATTAGGAAAGTGTGAAGCTTAAGTAGTTAGAAAGAAAAACTATTAAAATTATTATGAAGCCTCTAAGTATTTTTTTTGTGAGGCTTACTTATGAAATGAAATTGTAAAGTTTAACAAGTTATGTCAAAAACATGAATTGTTTATTAACTTGTATTTTTTTATTTATCCAGATCCTTATTTTTTTTATTTTCTAATTTTTAATATATATATATACATATATATTAAGCGGTGTCCCGGTGTCCTATTTTTTGGACATTCACACGATCGCAGTGTCCATATCGTATCGTGTCGCGGTGTCCGTGTCGGTATCGGTGCTTCATAGGCTATGAGTAGTTTGAACTATATTCCTTCTATACAAGACTAAGAATGAAGTAGTAGATGTTGTGTAGATTTTTTCTTTTTCTTTTTTTTTTGTTTCACTATAAATAAATTATTATTTATTACTATTTTTTTCTTGTCTTTTATTAGATTAGTTAATTGTTATAAATTTTGTTTAACAGATATAGCTATAAAAAAAATTTACTAACAATTTGTAAATTGATTTGTTTAGATTAATTTGTTTTTATGTTATTCTTTTTTACCATAAGATCAATCAAAGGAACTTGTGAACCATTATTTGAGAAGGATTAAATCTTCTTTGTAAGACTATTTTTTGTACATATAAAACATTATTAAATTAATGTTTGAGATTCTTAATAAATAAAAATCGAAGACATTCAATAAAAATAATTATTTCTAACTTTTTTTACATTTTAGGGGTCCTTTGGTTGGGAAAGAGGTCAAAAAGATGGGTCTGGTGTTTTGGTTTGAAATAATTTGGTCTATTTGGTTAAGGAGAAATTCTTTAGTGTTTAATTCCCAACAAGTAGATGTTCTTCAAATTTTGGACTTGGTGAAGATTAATAAATGGTGCTGGTTTTATCCTTATAAAAGTACTTATTGTTTCTTTTCTGATTGATGTATATCCCCTTTATTATTATTCTTAAAGGGTTGATTGTTTTTCTTTTTTATGTTACTGGCTCTTATGCCTTCTTGTATAGTCTCTTATGAGCACCTGATATTGTTTTGGCTTATAAAAAAAGAAAGTAATTTTTACCAAAACAAAAATTTAAACAACCAAACCCTAACTCTTTTTACATGTTCTTCCACGCACACCCATGCTGCTGTAAGACAAGAAGAACCAGCGGGTGTGAGACAGAACTCAATAATGAGATTATTTTCATCTCCCTAGGTCTTGCTCCTCTTGACCCTACTGTATTTACTTTGTTCTTCAAGTTCAAATATACATATAGTTCTACGATGCACAGAAACTCCTTGAATGCTTTCAAAGATTGAATCGCAACAAACTTCTTTATTTCGATCAAGTAAAAACAAAGCAAGAACATTCATTAACGTTTTAATACCATAGTTACGTCAGTTGGATGCATCCATCAACAACGGAGAAAGCAAACAAATGAAAACTGCAGATTCAATCCACTGTATAAAACACCAGAACTTCTCTAATGCACAGAATAACAACAATATATATAAAAACACTCAAACTCTATAAATCCATTCAAACTGGATACACTAGATTTCATGTTGTTTTCAATATATGTGTATCCAACTAACTTCACAACTCTATAGTATAAACAGCATGACCAGGACTCTAATTTCATTTCCTTCCCTTCCTGATTGCCTTTGTCTTCTTCGCCGGCAACTTCACAGCCTTCTTCGGGGGTGCAGGAGCTTCCTTCTTCTTCCCTGTCAATGTTCTGGAAGCCTTGGAAGGCATCGGCAAGGACATTAGTTCATTAATAGACCTCATCCTAGGAGCTCGCTTCAGCTTCGAAACCGCCTTAGCCTTGGGCTTAGTGGCGGGCTTTGGCTCTGCAAGTGCTTCAGCCGCATCCGATTTAGCCACCTTGTGAGCCGATTTAGCTTTGGGGGCTGTCTTTGGCTTGGGAGCTACATTAGACTTGGGCTCGGGCTTGGGAGCTGAGCCTTGGGCTTGGGAGCTGCCTTGGGCTTCGCTGCTGGTACCTTGAAGGAAGCCTTGACCTTGATGAGCTTCCCAGCAGCAACTAGCCTCTTCAAATGGTACAGCAAGAACTTCTTGAAGTTCCATGGAAGCTATTTATCATGCTTCTTCTCAAGGAACTTGGCAATTGCATATTTGCTCGAACCAGTCCTCTTCTTCAACGAGACAATTGCGTCCTTGATCATCTGCAAAATTCAAATTAAATTTCAGATTCAGTAACGAGAATAGCGATCAGGAAACAAGATTAGGTTTTATGAGAAATGCATACGTACCTCTTCATAGGGAGGATGGGAGGAAGCCTTCCGTGATCTCGGAGCAGCAGGAATAGACTCATTCGCGGCGTTCTTTAGTCGTTCAGCTTCCATGTACCTCCTCAGAATCGCAATCGCGATTGGTTTGCTCACGATCGTGTATGGTCTCGATTGATCCATAATTCGAATTGAATTGAATTGAATTGATATCAAACTGAGATTTGATTTTAGGGTGTGAAGGTGAAGGAGACTACATCATAGTTTAAATAGTCATGTCCGTAAAACTACATCCAAATACTCAATTCTCATTGGTCCGCACACCTTCTACATGGATTGCTCCCTTGTCCACATTCAATTTCAGCCCTTGGATCTAATCCTATCCACGGTTGGCAATCTCTCTTAAAGCTCTCTTTTTTTTTTCTTTTTTCTTTTATTAAAAAAAGCTACTTAAAATTGTAATAACTTATTAACATTTCTGTTTGGCCCGACTTTGACTTATAAGTAGAAGATAAATTCAAAATAAGCCAGGCCAAACGGTGCCTAAAGTAAAACCATCTTATTCTAATATTTACATATACAATTAAGGATTTTTTCTTTTTCACGTGTCATTCTCTCCCTTTTTTGATTTTTTTAGAAATCTAGAATTTCACAATCCTTCTATACATATCCATCCTTTTATTTCAAACAAAAAAAACTCATCATTTTTCTATTCCGAAAAATATCATTTTATAAATTCTCTCTATCCTCATTCTTCTATCAAATATTTTCATCAATATTCTTAATTTTCAAAAGATATAAAACGGTTAAAAATTCCATAAAAATCCTTCTATTTACAAATAAATAATTGGTAAAAAAGGATTTAGTAGATCCGACGAGAGTATACAAATTTATTTTAACGGATTATTTAATTTAAACAATTAGATTAATTAGGTGAACTCACTAAAAAAATATTACGTAACTAATTAATAAATAGATTAATTATATTATCTAATTATAAAAAATATTTATAAATTTACAAATAAGTAATTCGTAGATATAAGGTTTAGTGGGTGCGACAAGGGTAAAAAAATTATTATTACATTATTTAACTGTCTATTTATATTTAATTGCATTTTTATCAATATTATACTATTATGCTTAATTGAGATAATAATTAATGTTTAACTATTAAACCAATAAAAAAGAAGAAAGAAAAATAGCAACATAGAAAGTTTATAAAATATTTTGATCGAAATATATATTTTTTAATATGTGTAATTTAGCTTTAAGTAGATAATTAAAAACATACTTAAAAAGGGATGGAGAGATTATTTATTTATCAATTAAATCCTTATAATGTATTTTTATAATTGATTAATAAATGTTTTACTATCACACTAATAAAATAAATAAGGAAAGATAATAGGATAAAAAATTTAAAAATCATGTTAATAAAAGAAGAATAATAATGATTTATTTTAATATTGTGTTTTAGTTTTAAGTAAAAAAATAAATTCAAACAATCGTAATAAGTAGTAAGTTACTCGTTTTTTGTTTATAGGATAGTACATTAACCGGAGATTGAATCCGGATATCCACATAAACATGTCTTCGTGTGCTCACAAACTTAACTACATAAATGAGACAGTGAGACAGTAAGTTTTTTATAAGCCAAACAATTTATTAGAATGATTTGAGGACCAGAAGTTTTCAAACATCATACAAATAATAAGAAGAGGAGACTACCTACTTTTAAACATTCTTTGCACCAATCAAAAAAACATACAATTGTATCCCATTCGCATAAAACCAACTTTTTCAGAATTAAAAATTACAGCATTCCTGGACAACCACAAAGACCAGATCACAAAAAAACATATGGCAGTACCACTTTTCTTCCTTGCTTTTCCGAAGAAAAAACTCCTGAACTGCAGGAACCAAACCTCCAGAGATGAACAAAATTTACTTGCTCATTCTCACAAAATGCACAGTCCCTAGACAGTCTAGAGACCAGCAAACACATCTTAATAAGATTGACCTTATAGGAATTCTATCTTGAAATAACACCACAGTAAGTTATTCGTTTAGATTAAAAAAAATGAGTGAAATAAATAAAAGGAAAGAAAAATTAAATAAAGCATAATGAGTTGAAACAGTTTTAATTTCTAGAAGTTACTTATTCGCATATTATTTGCCTTTTTAGAGAATAATTTGTCTCACTTAACTTTTCGCTTTAGAATTTCAATAAAAGATTTACTCCCTTCAGTCCTTTTATAAGAGACCAAAAAAATAATATGGACTAAAGTAGCACTAAAAAAAATCATATACTGACGAATTTTCTTTAGAAAATGTTATGATAACTACCATTAGTAATTAGTATAAAAATGGAGGAAAAAGAGTGAACAATTTTAGTTATTTTTTTCATTTTCTATTAAGTAGAAAGAAATTAAATAAGTCGAGGATCATTTTGAAAATAAAGAACAATTTTAGTTATTTTTTTCATTTTCTATTAATTAGAAAGAAATTAAATAAGAAAAATAATAATCATATAATTACTGTTTATTATGTACATTCTTCTTTGCTCTTGCTGCCTCTGTTTTCCCTTAAAAAAATTCTATTCTTTTTTATAAACTTCTACTAAAAGGAGAAATATTTATTATATCTTTTAAATTTTAATCTTAATTAATTAGGATGATTGAGTTGAGTTTTTATTAAATTTTAATAAAGATATTAATAAAAAGAAAATAAACTTTTTTAAAAATTAATATATCTTTTTAAGTTAATATTTTTTCATATATATGTTTTTTTTCTCACTATTAAAAAAAAGAGACAGAAAAATGAAATTTGATTGAAAAAGAGGAAACAGAAGATAGATAAATGGCGTCGGCGTAAATCTGGAGTGTCCCCACCCCTATTTATATATCCCAAACCCCCACGCAACATTTTCTTCATCGATTCCCTCCCAAATCCATATTTCTCACTCTTCACTCTCTCTCTCACTCCATTTTTGCCAATGCCGGTTGACGCCATCCGTTCCCCCACCGACTCTCCGCCGCCGCAGCCACCACCTACGCCCGCACGTTTTCGCGGCGTCAGCAGCCGTCTATGGGGCCGTTTCGCCGCAACCCTGGGAAGAAGACCCGCAAATGGCTCAACACCTTCAACACTGCCAAGGAGGCCGCCAGGGCTTATGACACTGCCGCCCTCTCCCTCCGTGGCTCCAAGGCCAAGACCAACTTCTCCTACATCTCTATTCCCCTGATTCCGTCAACGCGCTCTCGGCCTGGCCGGGGCCGGTTCTCTTCCCCGCTGACTTTGCGCCTGCGAGGTCGGAGTACAAGGGTTACAAACCGGAGAACATTGTTGTCAACAAGGAGAAAGAGGAGGAAGACACTGTCCGGCATGAGAAGAAGTTGTTCTTGTTCGACCTTAACCTGCTGCCACCACTCATTTGAACTCGCTGGCGGTGACCCTAACGACGGCTTAGTGTCTTTTATTATATTTTATTTTTAATAGTTTATAATTGTATGGAGATGCTACTTTGCCCCTTGTTGTGATGTACTCCCTCCGTTCATTTTTATATGTCTCCGTTTTGAAAAAATTGTTTCTTTTTATCTGTCTCTTTAAGAATTCAAGAAAACATTTATAGCTTGTTTTCGTATTATACCTGATGCGTACCTGGATTCAAGATACGAGAACGATGGTCCGGGGATCTGAGGATACTCCGAGATGCTCCGCCGTGGAGCATGTGGTACCTGTAAAGACTCCGACGCTCAAGTCAGTGATAGATTTGAGAGTGTAGAGTTTTACGGTTATAGTCATACCTGGATTTACCCTATTGTCCCGTATTTATACTTTCTGGGCGGGTGTTATTTTACTGGTATTGCCCGCCATTATGGGCCTGACTGGCCATTGGGATGCCTGGATATCTACGAGTGGAAGCCGAGATATATATCCACAACAGTTGCCCCTAAGCCAGCGAATGACGAAAGTCGGTCGCTTAGGCTTCGAGTCAGATTTCGTCTGTTTATGTTGGGTTTCCTTGGCGTTCGACTTAGATGTTGGGATTTAATGATGCTCTCAAAGTTCAGCTTTTATTTTGAATTCGCTCAACATGTGTCCTAATCCCAATGGGTCCAGGGCTTTCATCTTTGGCGCACTGTCATTAATAAGGGAAAACGGTCATGTCAAAGGTCGTGTCCCTTGGTTTTCTCTTTAAAAACACGTTTCCTCTTCTCCTTTCTACTTTTCTGCTTCCTCTGCGCTCATCTATTCTCTCTGCATTTTGGCTTGCGATTTCTGCTTCGCACCATCGGCGAAATCTTTGGAAGTTTCTTCCTCCGAAATTTGCATTGCAGATTAGGTAACCGCTGCTTTATTTTTACTTCATATGATTTGATCTATTTCTGCACTTCTATCTTATTCCTCGCTCCTAGGGCACCTTCTTTTCTTTTAGTTTGGGGGTGTACGCTCCTTCTTTGCAATGCTGCAGCCGTGGAGGGTCGCACCTTGCCTGATTCCACAGGGATTACGCTACGATGTCCCTTGTGCGATTCTCGTTAGTTTCGTTGGATCAAGTTAGGGTCTTCGAGTCGTGGAGGGCCGACAAAGGATACCTTCGCTATTCTTTCTATTCTTTCTGTTCCTCACTTCCTTCAATTTCAAGTGTGTATTCTCTTATTTCCTCTTTTCTTTTCTGTGGCCCTGGAAATATGTCTCCTCCTCCCGCGTTAAGTTCGAAAATTTCACAGAAGGACAAAGGAAAAACCGTTGTTGGATCTTCTAATGCTTCTCTACCTGTTGTTCCTGAAAAATAGGCGGATATTAAATGCATCCAAAATTGCCTCTGGGTTGACAAAAGAGTCCTGGATATCCCTTCTAGCGTGGAAGATAAGGAAGATCTAAAAATTATTGAAAATGATTGGCGCTCTTGCTTCGGTGTCTATCCTTCTCATACTCGTGCCGGGGGTAGGATCGTGACAGAGAAGCATGTGAATCCTGCCAACACTTACCAGATGATCACAGTGGAAGAGAACGAGCGTGTATGTTGTACCCCTGAGACCTTCGAGGTAAATATACCCTTCGATTTTGCGAGATTTCGTATAAGTCATTGTGTTTGATCAAGGTGCTTTTATTTGCAGAGCCCGTGTGAGCGGATGCAATGTTGGACCGGTATAATTCATTCGTTCTTGAATGACATCAGACTCGAAGCTGAGGGGGTGTTGAAGGCCCCTGTCTCGCAAAAGGATAACAATATTCTGAACCAAACGGTATTGGAATTAGAGGCGAAGGCTCGTGATCTGGAAGAGCAAATGAACCAACAGCAGCTCAGGGTGGCTACCCAGGAAAGTGAGCTTCAATCTCAGATTGATGGTCTATCTCGGGACATAGATGATGCCCGCGAGGAGGTGGTTCGTAAAAACAATCTTTGGACGGCGGTTGAGAAGAAGCTAAAGGCTTCGTTAGATGCTTCTGAAAAGGAGCAAGCCGCATTAATTAAGACCAGGGCATCGTTGACTACCGAGGTGCATCAACTCCATCGGGAGAAGATCGTGTTGGTTGAAAACTTGAAGTCTCAGTCCCGGATTGCTGAGGCTGCCCAGAAAGAAGCGGATTCAATGAGGGAAGACTTTGATGGTGTCAATTATGACGCCTTCTGCAACTGCGTTCAACAGGTCATGCTGTTGAACCCTGGGGTGCAACTAAATCTCCGGGGTCTTAGTGTAGACCATGTGGTCGCAGAGGGTGTTCTTACCGACATTTGTCAACCTAGCGACCCGAAGCCGGTTGATATGTCCAGGCCCGATTTGAAGACTTTTGATCCCTGGGCCCCATATGCACCTGCTGACCAAGAGGAAACTGAGAGTGATGTCCGGGATGACAATGTTGGGGTCCCACGCGATGTTTCCGACACCGGTGCTACGAGATGTCAGTTACTGGTGCCAAGGTTGGCGGGGTCGAAAATGAAGAGGTGGTGCCGCCTCCGGGTCCCTGAACTTTTTATTTCTCTTAGTTTGTAAAATCCATATTTTGTACTCATTTTATTTCAATGGAAAAGTTTATTTATCTCGTTGTGGCTGTGGTCTTCTAGATAGCTTGTTTGTAGTTGATACGATATAGTTTGAAACGGGCGATTTGTTTTATCCCAGCACGAATAATATTAAAGGGGGATGGATCCCTTCCAGGTTGTAAGTCCTGGTGGGGCCGGAGCCCTATTTCGGTGTTAAGTTGGTATTATGGGGGACGGATCTCTTCTAGGTTTTAAGTCCTGGTGGGGCAAGTGCCCTGTGCCGGTGTTTGAAATAGTTTTGTTGGGGACGGATCCCTTCCAGGTTTTAAGTCCTGGTGGGGCAAGTGCCCTTATGCCGGGTCGAGTTTCTTCGGTTGATATCAACATTTAGTTACCTCGTCGTTAAGTAATTGAAAACACAAGGGAATCATTCATAAATAAGATGCATAAACAAGATTTCTTATTAAATCAAATAATTGGGGCCTCGTTAAAACCTATAACAGTAAAACCCTCCTTAGGGATAAAACCTGTTCCAGGAAAAAGAGTACCCCCTGTTTACAATCAATTATTCAAATATTACAAACTTAACTGTAATAACGCCAAAGGTCTGCGGCATTGAAGGTGCGCGGGATTTCCTTCCCGGTAAGGGATTCTAGCGCATAAACTCCAGCATCCATTGCTACCCTAATTCGGTAAGGTCCTTCCCAGTTCGCGGCTAACTTTCCTTTGCTTGCATTCTTGTTCCCGATGTTTGCCCGTCTGAGTACTAAGTCTTCGACCTGAAAACTCTTTTTGTGGACTTTCAAGTTGTAACGTTGGGTGACTTGTTGTTTCATGGAGAGTTCTTTGAGTGTGGCAAGCTCTCTTACTTCATCAATAACGTCCAACTCTTCCAGAAGTCTTTGATTATTGTCTGCGATGGGATAGGTGACTCTCCAAGTCGGGTTTCCAATCTCTACCGGGATTACGGCATCTGTTCCGTAAACCAGCTTGAATGGAGTTTCTCCTATAGAGCTGTGAACAGTTGTGCGATGTGCCCATAACACTTGGTACAGATTCTTGACCCAGTTACAGCCAGATATCTTGCACCATTTGCGTAACCCTTCAACTATCACTTTATTTGCAGCCTCTGCTTGCCCGTTGCTTTGTGGGTGGGCTACGCTGGCGAAGTGATGTTTTATCTGAAGACCAGCTAGCATTTCACGGAATCCCTTGTCTGTGAACTGGGTTCCATTGTCGGTCACCATTGCTGCCGGGATGCCGAAACAAGAGATAATGGTTCTGAAGACGAAGTTTTGCGCCCTGGAAGAGGTTATTGTGAAGACGGCTCAGCTTCGATCCACTTAGTAAAGTAGTCCACTGCTACTAATAGGTGCTTCAACTGGCCCGGTGCTACGTCGAATGGTCCCAGCAAGTCTTGGCCCCATGTATGGAAAGGCCATGGAGATGACATAGAGTGAAAATTTGTTGTTGGCAGGTGTCCAAGAGGGGCGTGTAACTGGCAAACGTCGCAGGTTTTGACATGCGTTGCAGCATCGGCATTCATGGTTGGCCAGTAATATCCCACCCTCAAGGCTTTTCTGGCTAAAGATTTGCCTCCTCCATGAAGGCCGTAACTTCCTTCATCGATCTCGGCCAGTATATACCAAACCTCTGTTGGGCCGATACACTTCAGCAACGGGACAGAGGCGCCCCTTCGGTATAAATGTCCCTGTACCAGGCAGAATTGGGCTGCTTTTTTGACTTTCTTGCGCGACTCATCAAGATCTATTGGTAGCAGACCTTGAGAAATGTACTGTTGAATTGGAGCTCGCCAATCATTTGTTTCTATTTGTAGAACGATACACGGATTTTGCAAGGTTTCCTCGATAACTGACCTTGCATTACCGACATTCTTTGTACTTGCCAGTTTCGATAGTATGTCTGCACGATGATTCTGTTCGCGGGGAATGTGTTATATTTCGAAGCCGGATAAACCCTGCAAGCTTTCTTTTACCTTAGCCAGATACTTTTGTAGAATAGGTTCTTTAGCCATATAGTCCCCTTTTATTTGTGACACCATTAACTGGGAGTCCAAGTGGATTGTGAGGGCGCTGGCCCCCAGTTCTTTTGCCATCCTAATCCCCGCTAAACAGGCTTCGTACTCTGCCTGGTTGTTAGACGTCCGGAATGCAAATCTCAACGAATACTCAACTGCTATCTCGTCGTCGTTTTCGATGATCACCCCGGCTCCGCTCCCTTTTTCATTAGAGGATCCGTCCACATGGACTATCCAGGTCCCCGGGATCGATGGACCGGGGTGCGTCATTTCTGCCACGAAATCTGCTAAGGCTTGAGCCTTAATTATATCGTATTGAGTAAGTTCTATCGCCCAGCTCATCATTCTCCCAACTAGGTCAGGCTTGTGCAATACTTGTCGGATTGGCTGGTCTGTGCGCACAGTAATCGGGTTGCATTGGAAATATGGCCTCAGCCGCCAGGATGTAATTAGCAGGGCATAGGCGAGTTTTTCTAATTTTTGGTATTTCAGTTCTGGACCCTGTAAAGCCTTCGAGATGAAGTATACCGGCATTTGCACTTTGTCCACTTCTTTCACCAACACTGCACTAACGGCTTCACCAGTTATGGACAAATATACAATTAGAGGTCTACCTGGATCTGGGCGAGTTAGAACTGGAGGGTGCGCCAGTGTTTGCTTCAGCTCCTAGAAGGTTGTTTCGCACATTTCATCCCATACGAATTCTTCCTTGTTACGCAATGCCTTAAACAACGGAAGGCACTTCCTGGCAGATATCGGAAGGAACCAACTGCTGGACTTCGCGTATGCTTCTTGGGCTTTCCATTTCCAGAACAGCTTTACACTTGTCTGGGTTGGCCTCTATGCCCATGCTAGTTAATAAAAACCCAAGAAATTTACCTGCCTCAACACTGAAGGTGCATTTGTCTGGATTGAGTCGTAAGTTGAATTTTCTCAATTGCCGGAAGACTTCTTCAAGATCGGCTACCAGGTCTTCTAGTTCACCGGTCTTGACTATAATGTCATCTATGTACACCTCCAGTACGCGCCCTATCTGTTCAGAGAAAACGAGGTTCATCATTCGCTGATAGGTGGCCTCTGCATTTTTTAACCCAAAGGGCATTACGTTGTAACAGTATATGCCAAAATCAGTAATGAAGGTTGTTTTCTCTTGGTCCTGTGGATACATGGGAATCTGATTGTAACCGGAGTACGCGTCCATAAAAGACAAGTATTTGTATCCCGCAGAATTATCCACCAATTTGTCTATGCAGGGTAAGGGAAAAGGATCCTTTGCACAGGCCTTATTCAGGTCTGTATAATCTGTGCACATCCGCCATTTACCGTTTACCTTTTTTACCATGACTACGTTAGAGACCTATTCTGAGTATCGAACTTCCCTAATAAAACCTGCCTCTAAAAGTTCTTTCACCTGTTTTCTATTGCTTCCGCCCTTTCAGGGCCCATACGCCTCTTCTTCTGAGCTACCGGGATGGCCCCCTTTTTCAACGCCAACTTGTGGCAACACATGTCGGGATCTAAGCCCGGCATATCGGATGGGGACCAGGCAAATAAGTCGATATTCCTTTCTAAGAGTTTGATGAATCTATTTCGGAGCTCATGGGGTAAGGTTTCCCCCAATTTCATCGTTTTAAACGGTTCACTGCCGATCTGATCCGAGATCAAGTCTCCTTCTGGCTGGGGCCTTTGGTATTCAAAGTCGGATCTGGGGTCTAAGTTGAGCATGAGGACCCCGGACTCTTTCGGTGGATCCCTCCGTTGAAAAGATCTGTTTGTTGATGGTAAGTTTTCCTTACTCGGCGTTTTGGAAATTTTCAAACTTTCGTTATAACATTCCCTGACTTCATCCTTGTTGCCGTGTATCGTGATAACCTCCCCCTGATCTCTTGGAAATTTCATTGCCAGGTGCAGAGTTGATACAGCCGCGCCTAAAGCATTTAAGGTTGGTCGTCCCAAGATCGCGTTGTAGGTAGAAGGACAGTCCACCACCGAAGGCGCACGCCAATTCAACATAGCCTTTGGGAAGTATAGTATCTCCGGTGAAGCCAATTAAACTCCGGGGATGGGGAATCAGATCCTTGGTTCCCAGTCCCATCTTTTCGAACAGGTTCCAAAAGATGATATCCGCCGAGCTACCCTGATCCACAAAAATCCGATGCACCTCGAATCCATCGATCATGGCGGTAATCACCAGCCGATCATTCTCGCGTATTTTCCCTACAGGCAGATCAGTCTTAGTAAATGATAAAACCACATCGGGCATAGGAGTTACCTGGGTGCAGAATTCTCTCTCATTCCTTGATTGTTTGGATTTGGTTGCGATTCCCCCGACTATGACATTGATCACGCCCCGTAGTTGAGAACCGGATTGGGGGGTGGAGACCGGGATCTGTTTGCTCTTTGGCCGACCTCATTAGTTCTCTGCCAGGGGGATTGTCCTCGGCTATCTCGACTGGTGTTTCTAGGCGAATTACTTCGTTGTTGGTTGCGGGATTCCCACCGAGGTTGAACGAATTCCTTCAGCTTACCTTGGCGTATCAGTCGTTCGATTGCATCTTTTAACTGGATACACTCATTGGTGTAGTGTCCATGATCCCGGTGATATGCACACCACTTTTTCCTATCCAGGGATTGACTCCTCATCACAGGAGGACGTTCGGTCAACTCGGTATTCATCACCTCCTTGTAGAGCCTGGCAGGTGTAGTTAACAAAGGAGTATAACTGTTGAAAGTCCCTCGGGGTCCCTTGTCCTTCGATCTAGTGTCGAACGAATTTCTTGGGTTTGAATTCTTGATTGTCAGCTTGTCTTCGGCTTTGCCTTGCAAAGGAATTGGATCTCCGCTGGCTTTGGATTGCTCTTCAATCCGGATCCAGAACTCAGCACGGTCCTTGAGTTCCTCCATATTCAAAGGCTTATTCCCGGTGAGCTCCTGTTTAAAGAAACCAGGCTTTAAACCCTCCATCAGAAAGAACAAAATCATGTTAGGCGCTACATCTTTAACTTCTAAAGCTTCTTTATTGAAACGAATAATAAAATCTCGCAAGGGCTCTTTGTCGCCCTGCGCTCTTCAGATGGTATTCAGACTTGAATTGCCTTTTACTGCTAGTGAAATGTCGGTGGAACTTATCTTTAAACATTTGCTAGCTTCCAATGGAATTAGATGGCAATTCATTGAACCACCTGCCTGCTGCCTCGGTGAGTGTTAACGAGAACGCCCGACATGCCAGTTGCTCGCGGATGCCTTGGAAAGTCACTATCCTTTCGAAATTTTGAACGTGCTGGTGGGGGTCTTTCGTCCCGTCATAGTCATCTAGTTTTTTGGCAAATTGAAAACCAATGGGAAGCTCGTGCGCCATGATATCCAGGGTAAAGGGATTTCTGCAATATCCCGATATTAGGTCATTATCTGCCACCACTTTGTTGAGGAATTGGGGATTAACTGCGGCCTCACGGCGCCTCTCAGTCGCCATCGCCGGGTTCCTGTACACATGTCCTCCTATCGCAAGGCAGGTCGCGCCTCCGGCATAGGGTTTTGTGGCGGGATCGCTGGCGTAGGGCGCGTGTGCCGTTCCAAGACGTCGGGGGGCTGCTTGATCGGATTTCTGATCAGTGGAGGTTGTGAGTTTACAGGCTGCAACTCATTAGCCCATTCGGCTTCTGCGCGCCTATCGGCCTCTGCCCGGCGTCTCTCTTCTTGCAATTCTTCTATGACTCTGGCCTGCTCTTCTATGAGACGTGCCATTCGCCGGATTTCATCGGGATCCAATGTTGGTTGCATAACTGGTTGGATTGCCTGTGGTTCCAGGACGTCTTCTACAAGTACCGATGCTCGCTGCCCATGAGGGCGAGGAGGGTGCGAAGTGCCTGGATCTGCCAGACGAGGATCGTTGTGAACACTACGGTTGTTGTCGTCATACGTCTTTTGACGTGTACTGACCATCTCGAATTAAGGGGAGAACGTTGCTTTTGGTTCGTTTCCCCACAGACGATGCCACTGATGCGTACCTAGATTCAAGATACGAGAACGATGGTCCGGGGATCTGAGGATACTCTGAGATGCTTCGCCGTGGAGCAGGTGGTACCTGGAAAGACTCTGACGCTCAAGTCAGTGATAGATTTGAGAGTATAGAGTTTTAGGGTTAGATAGTCATACCTGGATTTATCCTATTGTCCCGTATTTATACTTTCTGGGCGGGTGTTATTTTACTGGTATGGGCCGCCATTATGGGCCTGACTGCCCGTTGGGATGCCTGGATATCTACGAGTGGAAGCCGGGATATATGTCCACAACAATACCCTTTCTCATTTATTACTTTATACATATACTAAGTAGTAGATAATTAATAATTGTAGAGTTCCAACACCGGTACAATAGACAATTATCTCATCATTTTGATAGTTACAAAAGCATTAAATAAATTTCTTAATCTATTTGTTTTAACCTTAAAAGACAAATAAAAAGGAACGGATGAAGTACAGTTTAGATTATAGGTTCTGAGTGGAATTTTGATTAGCAATAGCTTCTGTTAACGGTTTGTATATCGTTTTTTCTGCTTCATGGACTCTATCGGAATTTATGTTAATCCATACAGTTGCGCTTGTTTCCCAGCTCCTGCTCTTTCTTACCGCTTTCTCTCAGAACTGCGGATCCAAACAATGAGTATTAATTATTCGACATCTAAAATATATATTTTTTAATTCCATTACCTTCCACCTATTGAAATTAAACTCGGACTTATTTGGACTATATGACAGATAGGATGGGCTTCTCTCAAAGATGGAGGAAGTGGATGGCAACTTGTGTATTTTCGGGACCGTTTTTGGTTCTCTTGAATGGGAGCCCGACTCAATTGATTAAAATGTCTAAGGGGTTAAACAAGGGGATCCACTTGCTCTCGTTCTTGTTTATGAGCTTAAAAGAGTACGTAATTTAATTAAATCCATAAAATTATAAAACGTTATTAACTTAGGGTTCTTGAGTTTACAAGAGTTGTTTATTTAGATTTATGAGATTATCAAACTCTAGGAACTTAAGAGAATAATCGTTTAACAATATCAGGGACCTAAATAAAACTTTGTGTAATTTAGGGATCTATACAAACTATTCTTGCAAACTCATAGACCTAAGTGAACTTCCGTAAAATTTAAAGACTTATATGAACTTCTCTTACAAATTCAAGAACTAAACTGATAATTATTTCTTTTATTTTCTAATTGCTTTTGCTTATAGTGGGATTATAAGGTGATCTATGGTGTCAAGAATCAATAACTTCTTTTATCATGAACTATTCAATTTAATAAATTAAATTAATAATATATAAATATTAATTTTTTATATAATATAGATTATTAGATAAAAAGGACTATTAATAGTCCCTGTATAAGGGACTACTTTATATTTAACTTTTGACTATGTAATAGACTTAGTTTACTGATGTATTCAAATGACTACATCACAGAAAATGATATTTGTATATTTATTGTTCATATTTATTACTGTTCACGCAAGTCTTCTGGGTATTGACTCTGGTGGTTACTTTGACTATATAATAGACTTAGTTTATTGATGTATACAAATGGCTACATCACAGAAAATGATATTTGTAAATTTCTTGTTCATATTTATTACGGTTTACACAAGTCTTCTCGGTATTGACTCTAGTGGTGTTTCGTCGCCTAAACCCTAATATAATACTCTTTGTTTACTATGAGCATGAGATACATCTAAAAACGGAAGTGAGTATTCATATTCTAGGCTACTTGTGTCTCAGGAATGTTCAAGTTCATTCGGGGGACAAGAATAAACCCCGCTTTCATGGAAGCATAATGTATGGTCATGTTGTTCTAAGATCACGGGGTGAAATCTTAATAGTTCGCAATCGGTTTCTCACTTGATGTAGGCATAGGTTGGTCTCTTGGATAATGGATATCATATCGTTACTTTGGTCAGGGGAACTCCAAGTATTGTCATCAAAGACTCTTTGTTTCATTGATTTATTTTTCTATTAATTTGGATATGACTAACGGATTACGAGTAATCCGTGTCAATCTCGCTAAAATGCATATCTATATAATATTGTATCTATACAATAACTATATAGATATCAATATAAAAATTATAGATATGAACATATAAATAAGTCTGCCTCTGTTAGTTACAACATAGAGGTTCAAATCTAAAATAGAAAAAGGAAATGGTTTTAATAAAATCGTAAGAATATGTATGTGGTATGGTTTTTTCCTTTTTTACCTAGGTTTGTAGTTTAATTGGTCATAGCACCACCCTATCAAGGCGGAAGCTGCTGGTTCGATCGGATAGTACACAAGCCCCACAAGTTTCGAAGCTCTCAATTTGAACGCTTGATGAATTTTTGTGGTCTGGGTTGAGGTTAGACGATACACTCACCTACATCAAGTTTATACAAAATAATTATCAACTTTGATATTTTGTATTATCTGAGTGTAAGTGATAAACATAAAAAGTAGATATGAAAGAATCATTACCCTTACTCTATCACAACATATATAAGCTAGAGTTTCACCACTATAACCTACATTATCTTATAACATTATTCATGTCTATTGTGCGTGACCGATTAGATTATCAGTATTAATTGGAGAACAACACCTAATTAAGGAAGTTCATCTAAGTTATGCAAAATATTAAAAATTATAATTTTTAATAATTTTATTAAATTTAATTTCTTAAAAAGTATTTGAAGGGTACTAAATGGTATTTTTCATTTTTTAATAAAAATTAATTTGACATAATTAATTTTAAATGAAGTTAAGTATAGATTGTAAAGTAAAGTACCATTTGTTTTAAAAATTAAAGTAAAAACTAATTTTTTACAATAATATTGTTTTTACATTTTTATTAAAATTACATTTACAATTTAAATAAAATAATATATGGTGCATAATTAATTATGATAAAATAAAAATAAAATAAACTAGAGGAAAAACAGGCTTGGCTATACGGGCTATCATGCTAGCCCGACTTAAATTGGCGGGCTATATTGCATATTAGAACTCGTCATCCCTCTTAGCCCGCCTCACTTAGCACGTTAACCCGTGCAAGCCAATGGCTAGCCAAGGCAGGCTTGCTCAATGGCTCGTTTCTCCTTTTATTTTTCCTTATAAAAATACATATTTTTATTTATGCAAAGAGGGATATTAAAATCCCAAAACAAAACAAGTACAACTAAAAAAATACACTTTTTTATGAAAATATATTTCTAAGTGAAAACATATATACTTTTTAATAAAGACACTTTTTTCTTTGGAATTTTTTTTATAATATATAAAAATCTCCTTTTTTTTCATATTTGCGGGGTTAAACAGACCATCTCGCAGCTTTCCTAGCCAATAAAAAAAGGGTACAAGATAGGAAAATGAGCTCGTAAGCCATGGCGAGCCTAAGTGGGACCGACTGGTCTATTTTGCCACCCCTAATGTCAAGTATATAAAGATGGGTCTGGTTAAACAATGTCCTTAGGTCTAGAGCACTTGCTAAGGTTCAATTATTGCACCTTTACTAATGCTTTGAATTTTCTTTAATGACATATATTGAATTGGTTCTCAACTTTCGAAGTAATAAATATTTTCAGTCCCGAAAAAAAAAAGTTCTATTTCTATGTACTCCCTCCGGTCCTATATATAGGTCGCTTTCTAGAAGAAATCTTTGGTCCTTAATATAAGTCACTAACTAAGTGTGTGTTTGGAACAACTATCTTATATCTTATTTAGGAGCTTATAGCTTATAGCTTATGAGTAAGTAGAGGTGTTTGATAACAAATTGCTTATAGCTTATATAAGCTATAAGCTAGCTTTCATAAGCTAGCTTATGAAAAGTTACTTCAAGTAGCTTATAGTTTATGAAAAGTAGCTTTCAATAATTCTTTCCTATTTTACCTTCTAGTCATTTATTATATGTTTACTCTATCAAATAATTTATTACATGTAATTGTTATTATTCTTTTAAGTCATTAAACAAATATAAGCTACCTAATAAGCTAATTTTACCAAACCAGGTATGATCTTAGTTCTTATGATGTATTGGGAAGTGACTTGTTCTGTCTTGGTGTTGGCAGTAATTAGTTGGTTCCACTCTTGTAATTGGCTGGTACTTCTTGTACCATTTAATAAATCGGGTTGTTGCTGATAAAAAAACTAATTTTACCAAACACCTCTACTCAATTATAAGTCACAACTCATAAGCTATAAGCTACAAGCTATAAGCTCGAAGCTACATGCTATAAGCTATAAGACATAAGCTATAAGCTAGTTTTACCAAACAGAGCCTAACTCATTAATGCATGTTTTCCCTCTTTACCCTTCTATAATTTTCAAAGATTCAATTAATGATGGAATGAGAAAGAGAGTTAATTAAGAGAGAGAAAACTTAAGCATTTACTAGCATATTTATGTTTAGGGTATAGTTGGAAAAAGTTTATCTTTTTAGACAAATTTAATAAGTTAACTACCATTTCTTGATTTTGATAATTCGGTAAGAAATGACTTATATTTACGACCGGAGGGAGTACTTAACAAAAACATTTCCCTTTAAAAATATACACAATAATTTTGTAAGTCACATTTAATAAATAAGATCCATCATAATTTATACTTAATATAAAGTAGATTTGAGATAACTTTAACTCTTATCAATTCATCTCTTTTATTTTCAACTTCTTCCAAAGGTCGTATCTAGCAATTTCAATATTTTAGACAAAAATTAAGATTAAAATCTATGTTAATATAGACTAATTTCCCTACTATCCTATCATCAGTTTGCTCATAATATAAGAAAATTAAAATTCCTTTAGGAATGATGTCATATCATCAAGGAAGCTAAGGAGTGCCTCTTCTTTCATTTTTCTTAATACTACTCCATTCATTTGCTCATAATATGAAAAAAAATATATGTATAAGCAGCGATGGAGGGTAGTATATCAATGGAGGGGTCTTGTCCTCAATCCCCTCCCCTCCCAAAAAAAATTCATTTGTATTAATATTTTTTATTTAATGTATAATTTAGCTCTCAAAATTTTCTTAGTCAACAACGATAAAAAGTCTTATTTCACTAGTTAAGGTTAACCACATGGATCACACGATGTTATTGTATTCAATCAAAAACTAATTTTTTATAATTATTTTTAAAAAATACAAATATTTCACTTACTAGGGTAGCAGAGCATTTTTATTTTTGTGATTTCTTTTTAAAAAGATTTAATTTGCATTTTTAGTTAATACATCATATTTTTTTATATACCTCATCATCAAATATAATTAAGTAATTTATATTAAAAGAAATTCATTCTTAGATAGATGTTTTAGCCCAAAGTCATGCATTGATGCGTTTGACTTTAAAATACAACTGAGTTTTTTTTTTGTTTACAAGGAAATTAACGATATCAAGAATTGAACCTTGTACCTCACACTCACACATACATGTTCTTGCCAGTTGTGCTTGCCTTACGGGACAGAATACTACTGAGTTTGACTTTCCTGAACAATTGTTTGGATGGAAGGAAATTAAGAGTGAAAATAAAATGAGAGAAGAAGTGAGAGGAAGAAAAATTAGAAGAAGAAAATGTTTCAATTTTTTGTTTCTAGAAGTTAATTTTTCATTCTATTCTTTTTCTAATTTTTTTTGATAACAAAAAAATTGTATAGTTATGTGTTTTTATTTTCTCTTATTTTCTTTTCTCTTATCTAAATAATACCTAGACAATCACGATAACTTTTTATTTTGGTTGCTTTAATTTATATTTTATATTGATAATAATCATTTTAAATTATAATAACTTGTTAAGTTTGATATTTTTTTATTTAGACACTTGAACTTGACCCCATAAAAAATGGGCTAGCTCCACTTCTAAGTATAAGGATGAACACTTCTCTTCTCATTTCTTTATTACCACGTCTATTTTCTCACAAAATATAATAGAATAGAGTTAAACTTCCTAATTTTTCTATTACTATCCCGTCAGGAGATATTTTAGGAGAATCGAATGAAATAAAAATATAAGTATCTTCTAGATTTAGTAGTGAAAATTCACATGCATGTGTTTAGGGTACCTGCATGAGTTCTATTTATGTAACTATCTTTATCCACTTTGAGTACTATTAGTACTCTAATAGCCTTAAAAAAGAAAAAGAGTCGCTACTTACAAAAATCGTACACACATGAACTCACTTATTATTATATTATTATTTGATTTTTTGCTTAAAAAATTGGGAAACGGAGAAACGGGACGGAGTTACCAAACTGAAAACAAAACTCTCGCTTTCTTCCTATCCCTCCTACAGTTTCCTTTCCTTCTTCTCATTTCTTTCTTTGTTTCCTTCCCAAAATCAAAAATATTTTTCTTCTTCAGCCTCACCTACAGCTCAAGGAGCTGGGATCTAAGCTCGAAACCCTTCTCTCTTCTAAAGACGCAAAAATCCCTATTATCCAGAAAATCGAAAATGCAAACCTTAACTCCAAAATCCAAATCGAATGACGAAATTGATTCATCATCGGAGGCATGGAAGCGAATCGAGAGGCTAAACCTAAACCTAAACCCTTCTCCCTCTGAAAAGAACCAATTATAAATGGTAACGTGCAGTCGTGGGAAGCTCAACGTCGACGCGGCTGCTCTCTCCGGTTACATGAGAGGGAAGCACAGAGATATTCAAGAGAAGGTGTTCGAATACTTCAACGCCAATCCGCATTTGCAAACCCCCGTTGAGATCTCTAAAGACGATCATCGACCACTTTGCATGAAGCAGCTTCTCGGACTCGTCAAGGAAGCCGGGATTCGACCCCTCCATTACGTAGTTGATGATCCTGCCAAGTACTTCACCATCTTGGAAGCTGTTGGTAGCGTTGATAGGCATACTCTGTCACTCTGTGATTGTTTGCTTTGGGTTTGTCAAATTATGTGACTTTTTTTTTGGTGTTGTCTAGTCTCTGGGGTGGCTCTGTTCTGAATCTGGGAACCAAGAAGCATAATGATAAGTACTTTGATGGCATTGATAACTTGGATTACCCTGGTTGTTTTGCTATGACTGAGCTTCACCATGGTGAGTTTTTTCATTTGCTCCGTTTATTATATTGGAGTTGTTGAAGATTTGGAACTTGGAAGTGCAGAGCTTCTATCAAAGCTTATATGAGCTTATAAGAGTAGTTTGATAATTTTAGTTATTTCAATAAGCTTCACGATAAGGCTTATCCGAAAAAATTATTTTAGCATAAGCTGATAAATGTCATTGTCAAGCTTATGTGTGTGATGTCACTTGATGAAGTTCTTGTTGGAATTGTTTAATTAAATTGTTTACTGGAATACTCCCTTAGCAATCAACTGTTTTCATTTTTTTAAGCAGACGGTTTGTTATTCTGGAATTTTTTTGGACCTACCAAATGAGAAATTTGAGACATTAAGCAAGGAGTGAAGCTCATTGTATTTATTTGGTTATATTTGAATTTTGGAAGTATGTTTCTAGTGCTCCTGTCCTCACCATAGCAAACATCATTTACGTATGAATTCTCAAACTTAGCCTTGAGTTAAAATGCTTTGGGGCAAGCACCTTTATTTGTCTTTTATATCTAGTTTCTGTTGTGTGTTTGTGTTACTACTCAAATATGCTACCACATAGTACCTCCATAATTAGCAAGTTCTAAACTGCTTTCCTTTCTTTTGTGCTGTTATAGTGTAGGGTTTCCGAGTAAAAGAGAGTTCGTATCCTTGTTGAGATTGTCTTCTTCATTCTCTCGATGCCTTATATACTCCCCTTGTCGAACGCGGACATTTTCCCGCCTCTCTCTCCTCCTTCCCTGTCATCGTTATCACCATTTACGACACACCGCGGACTTGCATTAATTGCTGACACTGACCTATTTCCCCTTTTGTGATAGAAGCCTCTGTCTAGTACGCGAGCCTAGGAAACAAAAGCTCCATTTTTCCCCTGATTCCAATGGACATTATCCAGCCTGAGACAATGAGGCTATCCAGCCTATTCACCCCCTTGCTGTCCCATCTGCACAGACAATTCCAAACTGATTCTACACGCAACAGTTTTGCATTGGCCCCTTTTTTTTTCCTTATTCTCTTCACGCGCTCTCTTCTTCGCGCTCCCTTTACATTTCACTAACCCCTGTATACTTGGCGGACCCCCAACATGTGCTTAAAAGGTTCAAATGTGCAGGGCCTCCAAACTGTTGCCACCTTGGAGTTAATGTTTGCATTTTTTTTTCTTTTCTAATCTTTCATTCCTTCATTTCCCAATTCCCATCTTTGCCAACTTCCCTTTGATAATTCGATGCGTTTTTTT
The DNA here is from genome assembly GCA_037177725.1 of Cyamopsis tetragonoloba. NCBI lineage: Eukaryota > Viridiplantae > Streptophyta > Magnoliopsida > Fabales > Fabaceae > Cyamopsis > Cyamopsis tetragonoloba. Next base: position 30,775,845 of record CM074125.1, on the reverse strand, counting down.
GTTGTTGCATTTGTTTTTGGTTATATCGATTACATTCTGTTTGGCTGCTGAGGTCCAAGCCAAAGAAGAATCTTTTGAGATAGGACTAATTTTTTTTTTTTGGTAATAGATAGGTTTCATTTTTGAATTATCACAAAGGTGCTTTGAATTTGTGTGGCAGAAGGTGTTGGTTTAAATTGAAAGATGATATGATGGTCATGCATGTCCATAAAATGGTAATGTTCTTTTCTTTTCAATCATAGCTCCTCGGATGACTGGATTGTTGGTTAAAAGGGCTGGAATGGTGATTTGGACAGCTTTAATGTGGTCAATATGGCTTCATAGGAATGCCATAATTTTCAAAGAACAAGTCTTTGATGCTGCTCAAATTTTTAACATGGTACGAATAGGATCATGGGAGTGGCTCAAGACAAAAGGAGTGCTTTCTTGTTAATATGCGTCATGGTGCATATCACCTACTGAATGTATTACTGGGGGATAGGGTATTATTAATTGTATACATGGAACTTTTGGGTGGTAAATGGTAATGGTGTATTCATGTTGTTCTTTGCCTTAATTTAGGCATCTACTTCCTTTATTTTAGCAGTAATATAAAGGGAGGGGATACCAAATGATGGCTTTTTTGGATATACTGTAATTATCCTACACATTGAGTACTCTTGGTACTCTTGTGTTTCATCTATTTATATATATATATTCATTTGCTGATAAAAAAAACTTGGCTGATCACATGATTTGAAAGTTCAAATTTTGTGGTTTGTTATCTCAGTATTATTACTATTATTATTATTTTTTAGATTCTAGCTATAATTATATTCAACTTTGCTTGTTTTCTTATATGATTATCTTATAAAATTTCATTAGGGTGTTTGGTCTAATGAAATGATTCTCGTTTTGGCTACGAGAGGTGCGAGTTCAATTCTCGCAACACCTTTTAGTTTGAATTCTTATGATTTTACATTTAAGTTATAATCGTTAATCTTATATTTGAGTTCATTAGTTTACTCATACACATACCTGTGTCAATAGTTAATCTATCATATATGGATATATAAAAATCTGCTATTATACTTTTTACATATGCATCCGTATCTTGTTAATATAGTGGATATATGACAAAATTCTGTGTAGGATTTAATAGAGTGTGAGTTTGCATATTAAGCATTCAAGCTCTATCTTGTTGCTGTTACCTGTTACTGCAATTCCAAAGTTTTGATTTTCCATTAGTGAGAATCTTGCAGAGGAAATTTTTCTGCCAGACTTCAATTTTTTCTTGTTTTACCAATGGGTTTTACAGGTGTTATTCTCGCCATGCGAGAGGTAGCGAGTTCGATTCTCGCAACACCCCTTACTCTAAATTGCTATACTCTTAAGTATGATATTTTCTAGTAAATATTATGAAAAAAACATATAGGGATACATAAATGACTGATGTTGTACTTATAGCTCTTGTAGATCAAAAGTGGTTACCTCTGCTTACATATGAGGTTAATATAGTAGCATATATGTTGAATTCCATGTTTTTATGTTTTAAGAAATAAGAGTCCATATGTACAAAAGCCTGACTTTTTCTAGTAAATAGTACTAAAAAGCACATTTAGATATATAAAGGTCTAACATTATAGTTATAGCTTATGTAAATAAAAAATGGTTACCTCTATATACATATAAGGTTAATATAGTTGAATATATGATATATTCTATGTTCTTATATTTTTTAAGAAATAAAAGTCCCTATATACAATGTGTGACTTTTTCTAGTAAGTACTAAAAAATATACATATTTGAATATATAAAAACCTAGTATTATACTTATAGACCTAGTGCATCTATCTTTGGTTACTATAGTAGAATATTTGATGAATTTTTTTTTTATGTTTTCTAAGAAATAAAAGTCTCTAAATACAATAGTATGACATTTTCTAGTAAATAATACTAAAAAAATATACATGATATATAAAAACCTTGTATTACACTTATAGGTCTTAGTAAATCAGAATTGGTTACATGTGCATCCATATCTGGTTATTATAGTAGAATATTTGATGAATTTTTTGTTTTTTATATTTTCTAAGAAATAAAAGTTCCTATATACAAAAATATGACTTTTCTAGTAAATAATACTAAAAAAATATACATATTTGAATATATAAGAACTTGGTATTATACTTACAGTTCTTGTAAATCAGAACTGGTTACATATGGATCCATATCTGGTTATTAAAGTAGAATATATGATGCATTCAATGTTTTTATGTTTTCAAATTAAAAGTTTTCTAGTAAATAATACTAAAAAATATATATATAAAAACCTGATATTACACTTATAGGTCTTGTAAATCAGAACTGGTTACATGTGCATCTATAATTGGTTACTATAGTAGAATATATAATGAACTCTATTTTTTTATGCTTTTTAAGAAATAAAAGTCCCTATATACAAAAATATGACTTTCGAGTAAATAATACTAAGAAAATATACATATTTGGATATATAAGAACATGGTATTATACTTATAGGTCTTGTAAATTAGAATGATTACATATGCATCATATGGTTACTATAGCAAGATTTTTGATGAATTTTTTGTTTTTATATTTTCTAAGAAATAAAAGACCCTATATACAAAAATAAGACTTTTTACATGTGCATTCATATCTGGTTCTATGCATATACAGTATAAAACAAAATAATTGAACCAAACTTGAACCTTCATAGTAACAGTTTGGAAAACTAAATTTTCATATTATCCATTAATTATTTATCTAGAAGTTTGAAAAACAGTGTCTCACAGCAAATTGAGAAATAATCAGATAAATGCAAGTTATATAGAAGAGTAAATCGGTTGCAAAAGAATGGCCAAGAAAAGTGGCTACTTTAAGCTAAACATAAGTAGGAACTAATGCAAAACCAGCTGGGTATCTCAAAACCTATTGACCCGAAACCAACACCAACATCAAGTTGGCTTACACACACACTAACAAAAAAATTCCATTGTAATCAAAGTGGCTTTCTCATCATTATCACATATTTCATACAGCGAATTCACCAGCAATTAGTTTATCAAGAATAATTATGCAAGAAAACCAACCAGAGTTAGAACATCTAAAGTGATAAGCATCACTTAACCAAAAAACTACCATAAACTAAATGCAAAACACTACTTAGTGTGGAGCTTGGACGTTCATTATCTGAAACAACCACCAAATATTATCAATCTTCTGCTCCTCAATACGTGTCTTTGGGCCTGTGTAGCTGCCAAATCTAATTGAACTTGAAAATGTCCTTGTCCTTACTCACCAACCATCTCAACTCTATTGATTTCGCAGTCATGCTCAGGGCGTCACTTGCGTATTGTCAAGCATGAGTTCTATGGGGCTGCATCTTTCAACTTACGTTTTTCCTAGCACGAGGGAACTAGCAGCGAATTACCAATAACTGGCTCTAATTACTGGTAGATCAAATGTTAATTTTGTTGTAGTGTACTCTGGTCCTGAATGTGCAATTTCACAAAGTTAAAAGGCTTATAACTACAGAAAATTTCACAAAGTGAAAAGGCTTATAACAACCGAATAACTAAGTTTGTTCAATGCAAGTGATAGTAACACTAGATGCCATAAGCCATGTTGAGGTACAAGATTCTCTTCTTACTATTTACTACAATAAAAGACGCACTTTAAAAGGAATCAATCATGTCCAGACACAAGTGGTGGCAATTCATAATTCAAGAGTTCATCACAACTATTTTTTTAACAACCATATCATTGGAATGATCTCAGTTAAAACAACACCCGTAAACTCTTAACATGGACAGGTTAATTAATGACATCTTGTTTTATCTTTACCGTCAATAAGCAGAGGAGTTTTAGAATGACAATGATTGCCTAGGTTGTGGTGTACCTCATTAAGTATCCACTTTAGGCCACTTGCAGCACAACACTAATTCCTGCAAGCATTATTGCACTTATTCCACATCTCTTCCTACATCTGCATTTTCTTCTCAATGTTCAAGTCCCTAGCTTTTAGAAAACTATCCCACCATCAACCGCAATTGCAGCAATTAATAGAAAGAAAACCTATGCCAGAAGTAAATTAAGTCTTGAACAAGATCAGGATAAGTCTTGAACAAGATCAGGAGTTCAGAGAAATAGAAAAATCAGTTAAGGATGGCCGCGGCTTATGGACTTTTTACCTCAGTTTTTTCAAGCTAATTGCAATTTAAAAAACATAGATTGAAATTAAATAAAACGGGAAAGAATGCAGTTACAAGTTTTTTAAACTTGTCAATGTCCCAAGATATGTAGGTAGCGTTCCATTGATGTTGCAATTCCTCAAAATACTGTGAAACAATAAGATAGCAATATGTTGCAATTCCTCAAAGTATGTTCTAATCTTACATCAAATTTCTCCTATAAGCATGCTTGGAAAAACAAGTAGCAAACCACAACACATACTTCACTAACTATATTCCAAAATGGTTGCAAACGGAATCTGCATTGGACAAGATCTGATTTTTTGTGCATTTGGAGGTTGTGAAATATCTGAAAGACTATAACTTAGGTTAGAAATGCTGACTCGATAGAACCAAAATGAAGAAAGTTGAAGAAATGCAGCAAAAGAAATAACTAATACATGAATTTATCCACCTCTAACACCACCACAATCCATGAACAGTCTATATAAATTAACAGCTAAAATAATAATAATAACTAATACTAGTAAAACTAAAATCAAATTACATAAAGCAAGTTAGTAGATTGAGCCTAAGCATCCCTTAGGTATCATTGAAAACGGAAATCAACAAGGGAGTATAAGTAATAACTAGTTCCCTAATTGATAAGAAAATTAAACAAGAAAGTACTAGTTTAAACAAACAAAATGGACAGTAGATTGAGCCTGAGCATCTCCTAGGTATTATGGAAAATGGAAATCTACAAGGGAGCATAAGTAATAACCAGTTCACTACTTCATAAGTAATAACAAGCATTAGTTTAAGCAAACAAATTGGACACTTACAGCTACACCAGGCAATATTTGACCTGCAAATGAAAGAACAAGACAAACACATTAATGTTGGACACTTGTAGTTCAATTGAAAACAAGAAAAAAAGCATAAATAAGTAAAAGGAGTAAAGTGAACTGAGTTCAGCATAGGCACTTGTTTACTAACCCTATCAATTGAGAGCTAGACAAGAAGGGAAAAAATGGGAGTATTTACCTGGTAGAGAGAAGGCCAGGGTTCCATGAATGGGAGGTGAGGTTTGGTCTTCTTTGGACAGAGAGAAGAGGCTTACATCGAAGTGATCTTGAACCTTGTCAGGGTCAAGGGATTGGGTTTGAGGTTGATTAGGGAGGTTAATGTTCATATCATGTCACTGGTACATGTTGGAGAGAACGAGGGTTGGGCTAATGGTAGGTTTGGTTTGAAGGCGAGAAACAACGGTCGCCATGTCTGAAAGGTCCGATCTTGAGGAACTAGGGATCTTACCCAATTGAAGCTCCGGTAGCCGTCCGTTCTGGTTCCGTCAGTCATCTCAATCTTCATCTGCTTGCAAACGCGAAGAAGAAGGGTTTCAATTTGCAAGTCCTGTTCACGATCCACTTCCACTTCCACATCATCTCCATCTCTTCTTCCTTCGCTTCTTCTGTTTCTATACAACCAAAACCCTTGACATGTTTGTGTTGAAGAAGAGTGCTTGTTGAAGAAGAAGAGTGCTTGTTGAAGAAGAAGAGTGCGCAGAGAAAAAGAGAAGAAGAGAAAGTTTGGTTCAATTTCTCTATCTCATTTTTTCCCTTTTCAAATTCAAAACCCCTGTCTCTGTTCCATTAACTTTCCATCCGTTTCTCCGTTAGCCAATTTTTTTATTCATTTAAACAAATATTATTATTTTATTCTGTGAGTACATTGAATACACAGAAGTGTGAGTACAAAAAACATTTCTCAAAGAAAAACTATCCCATCAGTTTGCGCATAATATAAGAAATATTCTTTTTAGAAATGATGTCACCTCATTATGAGAGGAATACCTCTCCATTACTCCATCAATTTCTTACTTGTTCATTGTTCATAATATGTAAAAATATGTATATTATATTGATAATGTCAATCACTATGCAGAGGAATATATATTTATCTTCTAGTTTCTCTGTCACTACATTTATTTTGCTCACAGTATATAAAAAAATAAATTATAAATAAATAAATAGTATTTAATGATGACATATCCCCCGTCAAAGACTCACCTCTCAAGTCCTTTAATTTCCATAATACTTGCTCAAAATATAAAGAGAGAGAGAAAAAATAGTCCCTTTTAAAAAATTCAAAGATTATTAGTTATATACTTTAATTTTGAAGTACAGAGTAATATAAGAATCGAGAAATAGAAAAAAAAATAGAAATTGCGATAAAATGAAAAATAAGTAAGCTATAGGATTTTGATGTGATTGATAAAAAGAAAATAAAAAAAAAAGTAGAATACATATAATAAATAATAACAGTACAAGAATTATTATTCTAAAATATTTTCACAAACATAGACCTAGAAAGGTAATTATTGTACATGCTCCCCGTCTTGGCAAGTACACCTAGGCTAAGATGGTTTTTGGAAGGGAACAATCTTAGAACAAGAGAAGCTAGCTTATTATTTCGGAGTTGTATGTGAAAGCACCCTTGGTGCTATTATATGTAATTTATTGGACAACTTTGATTAATATATTTACTTTACTTGCTTTGCTGATAAAAAAAGTCTGTTTCATCTAAAAAAATAAAATTATAAGTTGTGCGTGTAAATTATAAGAGAGTTTGAATCGATATAGTCATTTCGATCGGGGAGGAACTGTAGAGGCCGAAGAGAAGTACTACATAATTATAGTGATTTTATAGACAAAGGTTCCTTTGGATTTGTTCTAATTTCGTTATTCTAATTCTAATTTATTTGTTGTTGATCAAATTCACTATATTAGTTAGACATGAAGCTCTATTGAATTTAAACAAATACGACACAAATCAAGCTATTTATATCTACATTAACCTAATTCAGAGAAGCAATTGCAAGTAAAGCTGGTAAAATGGGCCGACCCGTTAGGGCCTACCCAAATAGACCGACAAAATAGGAGGGTTTGGGTATTGAAAATACAAGCCCGAATAAAGCCGGACATTTTTAGCCCGGACCGCAAAAGCACGTAAAAAACAAACTCAGGCTCAAAACACCGATTGGGTTCGGGCTACCGCCCATTTTGTTTTTTTGCTTTTTATTAAATTGTATTAGTATGTGCACTATACAAAACTCAAAAAAATAGATAATAGATGTCCCGTCCAAAATTAATAGTCTACTATCATTATAATGAAGAAAAAACTTAGATCATTAAAAAACAATTAAGCTGTATTAGAATTAGAAACTTATTAGAAACTTACACATCAGACAATCTCTCCATGTCTAATTCTCAAAGCAATATTGGTCTATTAAATATTAGTGAATATTGAATATGGCATAGAGTGAAGAAAAACTCTTTTTTTTTATATAAAAAAAGAAATAGAACTTTTTTTTTTTTTGTAAAGAATGGGTTGGCAATTTTTTTTAATGACAACAAATATGGGCTACCCGAAAAAACCCAATGCCCCCATAGGGCCGGATCGGACTTTTAAATGTAGAGACCGAATAGAGTTGGGTGATTTAAGCCCGGACTGCAAAAGTCCGCCAACCGAATGGGCGGGCCCGAATAGGGCTGACTAGCCCGTTTTGACCGCTCTATTTGCAAGAAGCATACTTATATCTTACTATATCTAACATAAACATGAGGCAACAAGACATTTGAGTGATGATCAAGCACACAAAAGCATTAAGTATAGCAATTGATACTCCAACAAGAGAAGATTTCATAAAATAACTAAACTAGAAGAATTAAAAATTTATCAAACTCAAATTACATCAAATATCCAAATACATAACCAAAACTAGAAATAGAGGGAAGAGAAGAGATAGAAGGACTCCCAAAGAGATAAAACAAGATTGACAGAGGCAATCTCTTGTCTTCCCTATCTTCCTCCTCCAAGGTCCATAGAGGACCAATTTGGGATCCAAAGAATCTACATGATGCACAACATTTCCTCTCCTCCCTCACTATTTATAGAAACTACAATGATTTCTCTCCTCCTCTCTCTCATTTCTCTCTCTAAAACCTAAGATGGAGGCTAGGGTTTTTTTAAAAAATGACAGAAACATTAATTTATAGAAGTAGGACTAGCGCTTAAGCGCCCATTCAAACTCTTCAGTTCAAGATTCTGGTGCTCAAACGCCAGGTACAACACTTAATCGCTGCGTTCTTGGCTGATGCACTTCTTCTGACACTTAAGTGTCCATTCTAGCGCTTAGGCACTAACTCTAAATACTGGACAACATCTTTAGCGTGTTCCTCTACTTCTAGCACTTAAGCCTTGATTATGAGGCTTAAACACGGCTCCTCTGCTACTCTATTACTTATTTTTATTGTCCAAATATCCTACAAACGTGTTTTAGGCGAAATTAAAAATGTAACGATTTATTTAAATTACCTAAAATTACTTAAGAATTGACAAAAGTACAAGTTAAAGGTAGGTTTTTCACAAAAGAAGATCATAATTTTAAACATGATAGGTGTGAAAAACATAAGAAAAACACATAACAAAACATGCTTATCATTCGAGACTCCGACAGGGTTCGGAAACATAGAAGAAAAACACACACTGATGCTACCTCAAATTACATGGCTATGAGTAGTTTGAACTATATTCCGTCTATACAAAACTAAGAATGAAGCAGATGTTGTGTAGATTTTTTCTTTTTTTGTTTCACTATAAATAAATTATTATTCATGAATGTTTCTTTCTTGCTTTCCTTAGATTAGTTAATTGGTATAAATTTTGTTTAACGGATATTTATCTATTAATATAGCTATTAAAATTTTTTACTTACAATTTGTAAATTGATAATATAAATTAATTATTTAAACAAATATATTTATCTATTAATAATTTTATATTTTTCTGTTAGTATAAATATTGTATGTCTATACTGACGAATTAATTCGGTTAGATAAAATTTACACCAATGAAAACTAAAAAAACGTTAATAAATAATAATTTTTTATGGTGTCTTCAAATGTTATGTAGATCATTTTTTATCTTCATTTCTGTGTTATAACTTTCAAAGACATGTTTAGATTGATTTTTTTTTTTGAAAAGTAAACATAAACTTTCTATTTATGAAACAGTTGTACAAGTATTCCACATATTACATAAGAAAGACCTAAAATCCACCAGCAGTAAACACAGGCTACTCAGAGAAATAAAAAGAAAAACGTCCCCTTCCTTTTTAACTCAGAATTTTCACTCTATGATCCTTAACCCCACTGTAATAAACAAGCTAATGGGTCTAAGCACGAAGAAGAGTAACTAAGTCCAGCAGCACTATTTCCTGCAAAGCATTTAAACCATTGTAGAGACCTTCTTTTTATCTCCACCACAAAATCTGTATCTGGTGGCACTCTTCTGAATAATTTATTTTTTGTTAACCAAATTTGCCAAACTGTAACTAACCAAATTATGCTGCCCCTGTTTGCTCTGTTTTTCTTTTTCGGTAGACAAAGCTTGAATGCCAACAGGTTCACATGGCATAACTCTGATAAAACGGATTGAACTCCCAACCACGACATTATTTTCATCCGGATACAATAAGAAAACTTACAAGCAATGTTTAGATTTATTTGTTTTTATGTCATTCTTTTTTTTTTTTTTTTTTGCAATAAGATCAATCAAAGAAACTTGTGAATCATTATTTGAGAAGGATAAATCTTCTTTGTAAGCCTGATTTTCTGTACATATAAAACAATTATTTGTAAGTTTATCAGCAAAATAAACTTAATATCTTAAATTAAAAAGCACAAGAGGTGCTAGATAGTACAGCAAACAATAGAACATCAACTAAACAACGAATTACAACGCAAAGTAGAACAAATGGATCAGAAAATCCAATGTCATCCTAAAATTTAGCATAAAAAGCCTAAACAGCATTAACAGAGATTACAGCTTTGCAACAGATACAGACCAGCAACCATCGCACCCAGGCCTTAAGAACAAATAGCACACAATCATTTGTATGTTGATTAGTCGTATTTGCATGAATTTATATACCATAATATTTCAATACTATTTTGTGTTAATTAGCAATGTGCGTGTTATTATTGTAATATTTTGTATTATACAACACTCCTTTACAACGTAAGGCACAAATTGCCTAAGAGTTGGTAAGAAAGTGATCCCCTTCGATCAAATTGAGATTTGCAATTAAAATTAAAGTTGATGCTTACTAATAATTCAAGTAAAAATATTAAAAAAAAAACTTTACACTTTTTATATGGTTTAGTTTAAGATGATACTTCGAACCTATTGATCCTCTCATATGAAATGTTTGGTTAAAAAAAATTGTGAACAATTTGATTTTTTGCAATAAATCTTATACTGGGAGTGGTTCAAATGCTATGCAAATAGAGGAGCTGCAGGCCTATCATATTCAAGCCAATGCTTTTGTCCTCTTAACTGCATATTTTTAGGATAAGTTTAGATACTTTTTGAAGGTGAAACATTCGATGTTTATCGCAAGCTGCTGTCAATTATCAACTGAATCGAAGTTTATTGTTTTCATACAAGTGCTTATCTGTTTTGTGTTATATGAATATGTTAAATTAGTAAGATGAGTTTGTCTTGGTTATGTTATTTGGTGGGGAATTGGGTATGTGGTAGTGCTGAAACATGTATCAGGTCACTACTAAGTGAATTTAGGAGTTCTCTTTTTCTTTGTATATGGGTTGAGCACCCCTTGTGCTATTAGAGTACTTAATATACTTTTTATTCACCTTTCAAAAAAAAATGCATCCATCAACAAATGAGAAAGCAAACAAATGAAAACTGCAGATTCAATCCACTGTATTAAGTAAAAACACCGGAACTTCTCCAATGCGCAGAAGAAACAACAATATAAAATATCCATGTTGCTAGGACTGTATTTATTTAGAATACATGCATACCAAATCGAAGACCTGAAAAAAAAGACTTGATAAGCCAGATTTCATGTTGTTTTCAACATCTGTGCACCCAAGACCCAACTAACTTCACAACTCTATAGTACAAACAGCAGGACAAGGACCCTAATTTCACTTCCTTCCCTTCCTGATTGCCTTTGTCTTCTTCACCGGCGACTTCACAGCCTTCTTTGAGGGTGCAGGGGCCTCTTTCTTCTTCCCTGTCGATGTCTTGGAAGGCGTCGCCAAGGACAGTAGTTCATTAATAGACCTCATCCTAGGAGCTCGCTTGAGCTTCGGAACCGCCTTAGCCTTGGGCTTGGTGGCGGGCTTTGGCTTGGCAGGTGCTTCAGCCGCATTCGATTGACTTGGGAGCCGATTTAGCCACCTTGTGAGCCGATTTAGCTTTGGGGGCTGCCTTTGGCTTGGGAGCTGCTTTAGACTTGGGCTCGGGCTTGGTAGCTGCAGCCTTGGGCTTCGTGCTGGTACCTTGAAGGAAGCCTTGACCTTGACGAGCTTCCCAACAGCAACGAGCCTCTTCAAATGGTACAGCAAGAACTTCCTGAAGTTCCATGGAAGCTGCTCATCATGCTTCTCCTCAAGGAACTTGGCAATTGCATATTGGCTCGAACCAATCCTCTTCTTCAACGAGACAATCGCGTCCTTGATCATCTGCAAAATTCAAATTAAACTTTAGATTCACTAACGAGAATAGCGATCAGGAAACAAGATTAGATTTTATGAGAAATCCATACGTACCTCTTCATAGGGAGGATGGGAGGAAGCCTTCCGTGATCTCGGAGAAGCTTCCATGTACCTCTTCAGAAGCGCAATCAATACCCTTGTTCGCGAAAGATCATGGCTTTCTATTCGCGGATGGTCGTGTATCTCTCAAGTGATCCATAATCCAAATTGAATTGAATTGAATTGATATCGAACTGAGATTTGATTTTAGAGTGTGAAGGTGAAGGAGACTACGTCATGGTTTAAATAGTCATGTCCGTAAAACTACAACCAAATACTCAATTCTCATTGGTCCGCACACCTTCTACATGGATTGCTCCCTTGTCCATCATTCAATTTCAGCCCTTGGATCTAATCATATCCACAGTTGGCAATCTCCCTTCGTGAGGCTAAGATGGAAATATTTTTAAACAATGTACAGGGGCTTAGTGGATTCTTTCATGTGTGTTTCTAAGCTCAATTTATTCTCCGATAACTTTTGATCAACAAAGTCTTTTCAGTGAAATTTTTTTCCTCTTCTAGATTAATATGTCTTTCAAATGAGTGTATGAGCGACATCAATGGCTATGGGGTTAAGGAGAATTTCGGTTTTGAAGCCACAATGGAAGTGACTAGGGTTTCTAGTACAAGTAACAATTTATTAGACAAATCTCTATAGAGTGGGTAATAATCTAAAAGTCTTTCGGACATCATTTTACTTATTTAATTAAATTAAATTCTTGATTGAATTGTACAATATGCAACATGTTAATTATATTGCTTATCCATTTGAAAAAAAAAAAGTCACATGTGTTATTTGTGCTCAATTAAGTTTCATGTGTCACCCAAATTAGAATGTCTCAAAATTAATCTATTTGGATTTTGATTTAAAATGTTTGAATGGAATTTGGGTTCTAAAAACGGAAAGTTGAACTAAGCATAAATTTATGCAATTGTAATTAATGGTTTTTAAAAACCGTGGGTGAACGGTTTTTAATTAACGGGTGCGCCCAGTAATTAAAAACCATTAGTTAATTTTGCGGAAAACTTATTAAGTCGTTCAGTTTCTAAAACCCGAGCGCGCTCGGTTTTTAAAAACCGGGTGAAGGTTAATTTTGAAAAAAAATATATTATGGTGTGGGGCCTAAGAGATTGAAGAGGTGCAAATAGCAACTGCCAGATGGGATTGATGTGATAAAATGTTGCTATTCAAAATCGCAAACTCAGTTTGCGTGTGCCATTTGCCTTGGGAACTCAGCTTACTAAACTCGCAAAGTCAATTTGTGACTTTTGTGCTTTCAGGAAGTCTTAAACTGGTTTTGAGTCTTTACTTTTTAACCTTTATGAAAATCTCAAATTCAATTTGAGACCTCAGTTTGAAATTTCAGTTTTTAAAAGCCTCAAACTCAGTTTGAGACCTTGATTTGAAAATCGTGCCAATATCATCACGCCATGAAGAGGTGTAGCACTCCCTCTATTTTTTTAGCAACTTCATCTATTTATTTACAATACTACCTCCAGTCCTTTTTATCAGAGACAAAAAAAAGAATTTCTTTGTTCTTTTCATAAGAGACTTTGTTAGTCTTCTAAGTGTATTAATTGCTAATTAAGAAAGGGTAAAAAATACTTTGTTACACTCAATTTATTATGAGCACTCACAATTAGGCGAATTAACTACATGGATATTTTAGTAATTTTCTCACATCATTAATTGAAAAGAACATCACTTATTATTTGTTTTATTTGTATGTGGAAAACATGTCCAATATTTCTTTTAAAAAGGACTCGATATATTACGTGATATCAGCATTGTTCAATATATAATTTTATTTTTATACATGATATGTAAATAGATAAACTAATAAAAAACTATATAAAATTTTATGCCATTCCATAGTATGATCACATTAGCATCAATATTTTTGTTTTTTTATCTTTTATAAAAAATATTTAAAAAAATCTCTTTTGAAGAATTTTTTACAACCTAACTCTATATAAAGAAATTATTTTTTCAATGTGCCCTTTAAAAATAAATTTCTCCATGATTCATTAGGTATTGGCATAGAAGCAATAGTTTCTCTTGCATTGCAGTGATTTATTACTAGCCTTGAGTGAGTGCGTGAGTGAGGCATTAATTAATTTTCTTTTATCAGCAAAAGCATAATATACTAGCTAATTAAAGAAGGAAGCGATGAATAGAGTAGACTGCTTCCCCATCACGTGTGTCCACCTCATCATTACATCACTCACATCAATTAGTCAAAACAATTCCAACACTCTCCTCCTTCTGACTCACTCTCTCAATCCCCATCATGACACAGATTTGGATTTTTCAAACACCAAAAATAATTCCGTGTGGTATGTAGTTTCAACACAGATTTGAACACTTGTTAATATTCTCTCTCCGGCCCATTTTATTGTGAGCAATATATAGGTTCTTTAAGTAGTTCACAATCACATAAGTTTCACAATTTGTAAAAATAATTTATCTATATTTCTGAGTTAGGATCTATATTTCTGAGTTAGTACTGGGGTTCTAGTTAAATTCATAAAAATTATTAAAATTTATTTACTTAGGGTTTTTAAGTTTACAAGAGTTGTTCATTTAAGCTTATGAGATTATCAAAATCGGGATTTAAGAGAATAATCATTTGACAATATTATAGACCTAAATAAACTTTTGCGCAATTTAGGGATCTATACGAACCATTCTTGCAAACTCATGGACGAACTTCCGTCAAATTCAAAGACTTATATGAATATAAAAAATGTAGACTTTGTATTTATATAGTAGAGACTTATAAAGACAACTCAATTTTTTAAGGGCTTATAAATAAAAACAAACAGAGTATAAACAATACGATATATTGTTGTATCCAAAAAAAATATGATATATTGTTGACAATAGAGGTTACATGTCATACTATTATTCAAAGTCCCGTATTGTCTAGACTAAGAGCTATGATAAGTCCCGTGTTGACAATAAGGCCTTAAGCAACCCTCTTCTCGTGAATAATCAATAAACACTCTCCATTATTTTAAACTAAATTCAACAACCTAAATTAATTGAAGGTAAAATTAAAAATATATAATAAATGCTCTCTATTATGTAGTATAGACTTATAAAAAAAACTCAAAATTTTTTTGAGGGCTTATAAATAAAAGCAAACAAAGTACAAACAATATAACATTCGAAAATTATATAGATACGTGTATATTGCAACTTTGAAAAATATAAAATATAATTACTTATAAATAGATTTAAGATGAATTTAAGACTATAATTAATGTTATATGTTACTAACTATTTAATTAACTGTTTTATTTTTCACCGCTAACATAATTTTGGATGATTAGGCAAGATAATTACGTAAATAAAAAAATTTAGTACTCTTTTTTGGGTTTGCAAAAAATTTAGTATTCTACTAATACTTTAGTTACTTAATAGTAATACTCCCTCCATTCTAAAATATTAGTCACTTTAACCAAAAATATTTGTTCTAAAATATTTCACTTTATAATATCAAGATAACATTTATTGTTATTATTCCAAATATATTATTCTTTTACTTATTTGTAGCTATTAATGAGAAACAATATTATTGGTAGTTTCAACTTTCAATAAAGAGGTAATATTGTCTCAACTGTCATTAACTTTTCTGATTTTAAAACAGTCAATATTTTTCTTAATATTTGTGTTTTACTCTAAGGTAACTAATACTCCATATTTTCAGAAAGTAAGGAGTAATAGTTTTCCACCAATTCAGTTTGAGGGGAAGAATTTAATACAACGTCACTCTCATCACGTCATTGCAATTAATGCACATTCTTGAATTTATTATTTCATCAATGCCATAAATTTATTGTTTCATCATTGATAGATGGGATCCTTAGCGGTGAGAGGAGGAGAGCCGCCGCTAACAGTGAGAATGGTGGGGTTAGGATAGAGGTTGGGCATAAAGATTAAAAAAGGGTATTTTTAAAAAATAATCATTTTTTAATATATTATTATTATTTTATCAATGAACTACTCACAAATTGACATGTGGACTTGTTTAACGATGTTAGTCTTTATCCGTTAACTTAACTTAATGGAATGTTAACACCGAGAATAAATGTGAATCTATAATAAGAATTGAAAGACCAAAACGAACAAAAAAAGATAAAGAATTAAGTTGAATCAAAGCTTAAAGATAGAGGAACAAAATTATAATTTTACTTTAATAAATATTTTCTCCATTCTTATTTATGTGTCAACTTTAAGGTAAAGTATGAAATACAATTATTATTTTTGTTTTTATCAAAATAATTCTTGAACTCTCTATGAGGAGTACTTTTTATCGCTTATTATTTTATTAGTTAAATAGTACTCCCTTCGTTCATTTTAAGTTTCTACTTAAAAAGTAAAACTTTTTCTCATTTAAGTGTCTACTTATATTTTTGAGAAGTATTAATTTCACTTTTATCAATTATTATACTCTTATGTTTAATTGGGATAATAATTAATGTTTAACTATTAAACCAATAAAAAGAAGAAAGAAAAATGGCAATATAGGAAGTTTAAAAAATATTTTGATGAAAAGATTATTCCTTAATAGGCATAATTTAGCCTTAAGTGGAAAATATTTTGATGAAAAGGAGTATTTCTTAATATGCATTTTTTTTTTATAGAAAAGTACATTTGAACCCGGATACCCACATACGCATGAAAATAGTTTCTTGCTTTGTCTTCACTATTCAAAATGGTCCCGAACTTATAAAAATAAGTAAATTGGTCTCTAGTTTTACTCTTTTTCATTCAAAATAATCTCTACTATTAATAAATCTTTTTATATTAATACTTTTTAATATATATTTTTTCACGGCCAGTGCTCTTGCCCGCTGACATAGTGCCAGCGAGGTTGGAGTACATTGTTGAGAAGGAGGAGGAAGACACTGTGCGGCATGAGAAGAAGCCATTCTTGTTCGACCTTAACTTGCCGGCGCCGCTCATTTGAACCCGCCGACGGCGACCATAACGAGGGCTTAGTTTTTTTTATTTTATTTTATTTTCTTTTTAATAGTTTATAAAATAACTTTATGGAGTATGAACTTTTTTAGATGCTACTTTGCCCTTGTTGTGATGTACGGTTTAGATTAAAGGTTCTAAGCGGCATTTTGATTAGAAGTAGCTTCTATTAACTCCTTGTATATCTCTATATCTCTTTGTATGTCGTTTTTTTTTTCTAGTTAAGCACTACAACAATGTATTTGTAAGATCCTCCTATTTTTATTAGTTTTTGAAAAAATAAAAGGAAAAAAAGCCGTGGAATATAACTAAACAAGTAAAAATAGTTTACCTATATTTCTGAGTTAGTACTGAAAGGTTCTAGTTAAATTCATAAAATTATCAAAAGTAATTCATCTAGGGTTGTTCACTTAAGATTATGAGATTATCAAACTCTAGGGACTTAAAAGAATAATCGTTTGACAATATTAGAGACTTAAATAAACTTTTTCGCAATTCAAGGATCTATACGAACCATTTTTGCAAACTTATGGACTTAAGTGAACTTCCGTCAAATTCAAAGACTTATATGAACATTTCTTCCAAATTCAAGCACTAACCTAACAATTATTTCTTTTCTTCTTTTTTTTCTAAATGTTTTTGCTTATAGTGGACGTATAAGGTGATCTACAGAGTCAAGAATCAATAACTTTATTCATCATGAACTATTCAATTTAATAAATTAAATTAAAAATATATAAATATTAATTTTTTATAATATGGATTATTAGATAAAAAAGATTATTAATAATCGCAGTATAAGGGACTATTTTATATTCAACTTTGACTATGTAACAGACTTGGTTTATTTATATATTCAAATAACTACATCATAGAAAATGAGATGTGTATATTTATTGTTCATATTTATTACGGTTCACGTAAGTCTTTTAGCTATTGACTATGGTGGTTACTTTGACCATGTAATGGACTTAGTTTATTGATCTATTTAAATGACTACATCACAAAAAATGACATTTGTTTATTTATTGTTCAAATTTATTACTGTTCACACAAGTCTTCTGGGTATTGACTTGATCTGGTGGTGTTCTGCCGCCTAAATCCAAATAGAATAGTTGTTGTTTACTATGAGCATGAGATACATCTGAAAACGAGAGTGAGTATTCATATTCTAGGTTGCATGTGTCTCGGGAATGTTCAAGTTCATTCGGGGGACAAGCTAGAATCTTTTATCCTAAATGCCTCATTACATCGTATCAATCATTATGTGCCGCTCACTTTCATGGGAGCATATTGGTTGGTCTCTTGGATAATGGATATCATATCGTTGGTCAGATGAACTCCAAGCATTGTCGTCGAAGAAATTTTTTTTTCATTGATTAATTTTTCAATAGATTTGGCAATATTGAACGATTTACGAATAATCTGTGTCAATCTCGCTAAAATGCATATCTATATAATATCTCGTATCTATATAGTATCTATATGGATATCAATGTAGAAATAATATATATGAATATATAAATAAGTCCTTCTTTGTCAGCATAGTGGTTCGAATCTAAAATAGAAAATGAAATTGTTTGAATGAAATCGTAAGAATATATGTGCTGTAAGCTTTTTTTCCTTTTTTTACCTAGGATTGTAGTTCAATTGGTCAAAGCACCGCTCTCTCAAGACGGAAGCTGCGGGTTCAATCGAATAGTACACCGGCCGCACATGTTTCGAAGCTTTTAAGCTTAACATGCTTGATGAATTGTCGTCGTCTGGGCTGAGGTGAGACAATAGACTCACCTACGTCAACTTTATACAAAAAATTATCAACTTCGATATTTTGTATGATCTGAGTGTAAGTGGTAAACATTAAAAGTAAATATAAAAGAATCATTGCCCTTACACCACCACAACATATATAAGCTGGAGTTTTACAACTATAACTTGCATTATCTTATAACACTATTCGTGTCTATTGTGCATGACCCATTAGATTATCCGTATTAATTAGAAAACAACACCTAATTAATGAAATTAATCTAAGTTCAAATTCTCATAATTTTTATTATATTTAATTTCTTAAAAAGTATTTTAAGGGTACTAGATGTTATTTGTTATTTTTTTATAAAAATTAATTTCCATAACTAATTTTTGATAAAGTTAAGTATACGCGGTAAGGTAAAGTAAAACAAAGTAACATTAGTTTTAAATAATAGAGTAAAAAACTAATTTATACAGTAATATTGTTTGAATGTTTTTTTTTTTAAATTATTTTTATAATTTAAATAAAATATTATATGATGCATAATTAATTATGATAAAAATAAAAATAAAATAAATTAGGAAAAACAGGTCTGGCCATACGGGTTATCCTGCTAGGCCGACTTAAATTGGCGCGCTAAATTGCATATTAGAACTCGTCACTCCGGTTAGCTAGCCTCGCTTAGCCCGTTAACCAGTCCGAGCATATGACTAGTCGGAGTGGGATAGCCCGTTAACACTTTTTCTTTAGAATTTTTTTAATATATAAAAATTTCTTTTTTTCTTCATATTTGGCAGGTTAAACGGACCATCTCGCAGCCTGCTGAGCTAATAAAGAAGGGTACGAGATAGGAAAATGAGCTCGTAAGCCATTGCGGGCCTAAACTAGAGGCGCTGGTCCTTTTTGTCATTCCCAATGTCTAGTACTCTTTCTATTCTAAAACTATTGTTATTTTAACTGCTTTCACAGATATTAAGAAATTATAGATTATGATAAGTTTTTAATAAGAGTTGGTTAAAGCGCCCAATTAGTAACTAGAGTGTTTGACAAAATAATAAAAAGAGATATGATGATTGGTGAATGAAGGAGGTAATGAGAGAGAAACATTAAGATATACCATTTATTGCATCTTAAAATCCTAAAGTGACAATTGTTTTGAAACAAAAATTATAAGCTAAAATGACTATAATTTTAGAATGGAGGAAGTATATAAAGATGAGTCTTGTTAAACAATGCCCTTAAGTCTAGAGCAATTGCTAATGTGCAATTAATGAACCTTTATTAATGCTTTGAATTTTCTTTAATGACATATATTGAATTGGTTCTTAATTTTCGAAGTAATAAATATTTTAAATCCCAAAAAAAAATTCTATTTCTATATAGTAGTAGTTTATACTTAAAGAATTTTTTTTTTTATAAAAATATGCACAACAATTTTGTAAGTCACATTTAATAAATAAGATCCATCATAATTTATATTTAATATTAAGTAGATTTAAGAGAATTTTAACTCGTATCAATTCATTTCTTTTACTTTCAACTTCTTCTAAAGGTTGTATCTAGCAATTTTAATATTTTAGACAAAAATTAAAATTGAGACCTATGTTAATATAGACTAATTATCCTACAGCCCTATCATCAATTTGCTAAAAATTCTTTTAAGAATGATGTCAAATCATTATGAAAGGATTGCCTCTCCGTTTATTTTTCTTATTACTACTCCATTCATTTGCTCAAAATATATAAAAAATATGTATAATAACAATGTCATACGGTTATCACCAAGAACACTTCTCTTCTTGTTTGTTTACTACCACAACTATTTGCTCACAAAATATAATAAAATAACTTCCTAATTTCTCCATTGTATTACTATCCCATCAATTTGCTCATAATATAAGAAAATTTCTTTTTAAGAATGATGTCACCTCATTATGAGAGGAGTACCTCTCCACTATTCCATCAATTTGTTCATAGTTCATAATATGTAAAAAATATGTACATTGATAATGTCAATCACTATGGAGAGGATCTAAATTAAAGGGGTTGGTTGAAAGTTTTATATTAAAACCAAATTATGGGGATAAATGGATATGGTTTCATGATAAGTCATCTATTTATTATGTTAAATTAGCGTATAATATGATGGTTTCACTCTACTATAATACCTAAGGAGAAGAGGTTGATGTGAACTTTTTAAAATTTTTTTGGATAGTGTGTGCCCCTTTAAAAGCTTTACTGTGTGGGTGGAAAATATTGCTAAATGGAATAGCTTCCAAATCAAATCTTGTGGCAAGAGGGGTACTGTTGAATAATAATGATGTATTGTGTGTATTGTGTAAGAAGGATGAAGAAACAACAAACCACTAGTTTTTTTCTTGTAAGCACTCGTATAACTTATGATGTTTTTGTTACAAATGGTTAGGCATGCAGGTTTCACTCACAGATTCATGCAAGGATAATTTTCTTCAACACAAGGGCTTCTGTTTTAGTTCAAAATATGAGAGGTATTGGAACAGCATTTGGTTTGTAATAGTTTAGAGCATATGGAAATGGAGAAATGATGCTGTCTTTAATAGAGTTATAAAAGAAATTGAAGAGGTTGATGATCTAATACAATTGAGAACCTGACAATGGATAAAAGCTTCTTGTGAGAAGCCCAATTTTCTGTTTACAAGTGAACTAATACTCCATGAATTTGCTTAAAATTCATGCTCAATTACAAACAGTTGAAGTTTCTGATGTGGTTGTAGTTGACTTTTTTCTGTAGTTTATCTGTGATTAGGTTGTCATGTAGACTCTATCTATGTTGTTGGTTGTTTTCAAATAGTATTTTGTTCAACTGCTATTTTGTACTCCCTCCGTTCCTATTTAACTGTCCGGAGAGAGAAAATCACACATATTAAGAAATGTAATAATCGTTATAGTTTTTCTCCAAAAACAATTTGAACTCTCCATAATACCCTTCTTGATTGGTTGGATAATGGGGCATTGATTAGCCTCCAATTAAACATAATGTTAGAATTGGTAAAAGTACAATTAATGTTACATTGAAAATATGAGTGGACAGATAAATAGAAATAAGATTTTTTCTCTTTCCAGAAAGTTAAATAGGAACGGAGAGAGTATATTTTAAGTTGAAACTAACATCTCTAGTACTTGTAGACATTTGGATTTATGATTAATGAATACTATGCTGTTTTGCTGAGAAAAAACTCTTCTCATTTATCTATCTCTACATCTATACATTTTGCTCACAAAATATAAAAGAATAAAATATAAATAAAAAAATGGTGTTTAGTGATGACATCCCCTAGTCAAAGGCAAAAACCTCTCAGCTCCTTTAATTTCCATAATACTCAAAATATAGAAGAAAAAGCCTACCTCAAATTACATGGCTATAAGCTATGAAGCACCGACACCTCTCTCGACTGTCGTGTCGGCATGTCCGACATTCATATGACACCAACACCCTACGACAATCGTAGACAGGTCTCCGACACCTCTCTAGCGGTGTCCAATAAAAAAATAATTTTTCATCGGTTCGACACTTCGAGCTGACACCTCTGTTTGGCTCGACACTGCTGAGCCGACACCTGTGTGTAGCTCCATGCTTTTGAGTCACATTTCGTAATTTTTTCTTAAAAAATCAATTAAAATATCATATATTAAATAAAATAAAGAGTATAATTTAATTATATAATTTAGAATAAAATGTGAAAAAAATTAAATATTACAAAAAAAAATCAAGAGGAATAAGATGACACCTTTATGCATTCTTTAAAGGGGAATAAGATGACACCTCATAGGGCAGAAGATCTAGCATTTGTTTACTGTAATCTCCATTTCTTCCAAGTAATAGTTCACAATACCATGAAGAGAAAACAAAAATGTGGGACTTAGCAAGAGATAAGTTTGGATTACTTGATGATAGTGGAATTATTGACATAGCTCATTTGTCCCTTGATGAACCAGATTCAGAGGCAATGTTTTTCAATGATGAGGATTAAGGTGATATGTCTTAAATTGAGAATTCTTTTCAAAGTTTTTTTTTGTGATAGGGCTTATATTGTAATCATGCTTTTTAGTATTTGTTTTTGGGTGAGGCATATTATGAAGAAGATTAGGAAAGTGTGAAGCTTAAGTAGTTAGAAAGAAAAACTATTAAAATTATTATGAAGCCTCTAAGTATTTTTTTTGTGAGGCTTACTTATGAAATGAAATTGTAAAGTTTAACAAGTTATTTTAGAAACATGAATAGTTTATTAACTTGTATTTTTTTTATTTATCTAGTTCCTTATTTTTTTTATTTTCTAATTTTTAATATATATATATATATATATATATATATATATATATATATATATATATTAAGCGGTGTCCCGGTGTCCTATTTTTTGGACATTCGCAGGGTCGCAGTGTCCATATCGTATCGTGTCGCGGTGTCCGTGTCGGTATCGGTGCTTCATAGGCTATGAGTAGTTTGAACTATATTCCTTCTATACAAGACTAAGAATGAAGTAGTAGATGTTGTGTAGATTTTTTCTTTTTCTGTTTTTTGTTTCACTATAAATAAATTATTATTTATTAGTATTTTTTTCTTGTCTTTTATTAGATTAGTTAATTGTTATAAATTTTGTTTAACAGATACTTATCTATTAATATAGCTATAAAAAAATTTACTAACAATTTGTAAATTGATTTGTTTTTATATTATTCTTTTTTACCATAAGATCAATCAAAGGAACTTGTGAACCATTATTTGAGAAGGATTAAATCTTCTTTGTAAGACTAATTTTTTGTACATATAAAACAATATTAAATTAATGTTTGAGATTCTTAATAAATTAAAATCGAAGACATTCAATAAAAATAATTATTTCTAACTTTTTTTACATTTTAGGAGTCTTTTGGTTGGGGAAGAGGTCAAAAAGATGGGACTGGTGTTTTGGTTTGTAACAATTTGGTCTATTTAGTTAGGGAGAAATTCTTTAGTGTTTAATTCCCAACAAGTAGATGTTCTTCAAATTTTGGACTTGGTGAAGATTAGATCATGGTGCTGGTTTTATCCTTATCAAAGTACTTGTTGTTTCTTTTCTGATTGGTGTATATCCCCTTTATTATTATGCTTAAAGGGTTGATTGTTTTTCTTTTTTATGTTACTGGCTCTTATGCCTTCTTGTATAGTCTCTTATGAGCACCTGGTATTTCTTTGGCTTATAAAAAAAAAAAAGTAATTTTCACCGAAACAAAAATTTAAACAACCAAACCCTAACTCTTTTTACATGTTCTTCCACGCACACCCATGCTGCTCTGTAAGACAAGAAGAACCCGCAGGTGTGAGACAGAACTCAATAATGAGATTGTTTTCATCTACCTGGGTCTTGTTCCTCTTGACCCTACTGTATTTACTTTGTTCTTCAACTTCAGATATACATATAGTTCTACGATGCACACAAAATCCCTGAATGCTTTCAAAGATTGAATCACAACAAACTTCTTTATTTCGATCAAGTAAAAACAAAGCAAGAACATTCATTAATGTTTTAATACCATAGTTACTTCAGTTGGATGCATCCATCAACAACTGAGAAAGCAAACAAATGAACACTGCAGATTCAATCCATTGTATAAAACACCAGAACTTCTCTAATGCATAGAAAAACAACAATATATTTAAAAACACTTAAACTCTATAAATCCATTCAAATTGGATACCCCAGATTTCAGGTTGTTTTTAACATTTGTACATCCAACTAACTTCACAACTATATAGTACAAACAGCAGGACCAGGACCCTAATTTCACTTCCTTCCCTTCCTGATTGCCTTTGTCTTCTTCACCGGCGACTTCACAGCCTTCTTCAAGGGTGCAGCGGCCTCCTTCTTCTTCCCTGTCGATGTCGTGGAAACCTTGGAAGGCGTCGGCAAGGACAGTAGTTGATTAATAGACCTCATCATAGGAGCTCGCTTCAACTTCGGAACCGCCTTAGCCTTGGGCTTGGTGGCGGGCTTTGGCTTGGCAGGTGCTTCAGCCGCATCCGATTGAGCTGCTTTGGGTGCTGATTTAGCTGCCTTGTGCGCCTATTTAGCTTTGGGGGCTGTCTTTGGCTTAGGAACTGCTTTAGACTTGGGCTCGGGCTTGGGAGCTCCCTTGGGCTTCGCTGCTGGTACCTTGAAGGAAGCCTTGACCTTGACGAGCTTCCCAGCAGCAACGAGCCTCTTCAAATGGTACAGCAAGAACTTCCTGAAGTTCCATGGAAGCTGTTCATCATACTTCTCCTAAAGGAACTTGGCAATTGCATATTGGCTCGAACCAGTCCTCTTCTTCAACGAGACAATTGCGTCCTTGATCATCTGCAAAATTCAAATTAAATTTCAGATTCAGTAACGAGAATAGCGATCAGGAAACAGGATAAGGTTTTATGAGAAATCCATACGTACCTCTTCATAGGGAGGATGGGAGGAAGCCTTCCGTGATCTGGGAGCAGCAGGATTAGACTCATTCGCGACGTTCTTTAGTGGTTCAGCTTCCATGTAACTCCTCAGAATCGCAATCGCGATTGGTTCGCCGACGGTAGTGTATGCTCTCGACTGATCCATAATCCGAATTGAATTGAATTGATATCAAACTGAGATTTGATTTTAGGGTGTGAAGGTGAAAGAGACTACGTCGTGGTTTAAATAGTCATGTCCGTAAAACTACATCCAAATACTCAATTCTCATTGGTCCGCACACCTTCTACATGGATTGCTCCCTTGTCCATCATTCAATTTCAGCCCTTGGATCTAATCCTATCCACGGTTGGCAATCTCCCTTCGTGAGGCTGAGATGGAAATATTTTGAAACAATGTATTAGAGCTTAGTGGATTGTTTTAGGTGTGTTTCTAAGCTCAATTTATTCGCCCATAACTTTTAATCAACTAAGTCATTTTCAGTGAATTTTGCTTCTTCTTCTAGATTAATATCTCAGCTTTCAGATGAGTGTTTGAGTGAGGTCAATGGCTAAGGGGTCAAGGAGAATTTCGGTTTTGAAGACACAATGGTCATAACTAGGGTTTCTTATGAAAATATCAAGGTTTTTTTCAAATTCAAATAAATGCTTATTAAAAAAAGCTCTCTTAAAGCTCTCTTTTTTTTTCTCTTTCCTTTATTAAAAAAAGCTACTTAAAATTGTAATAACTTATTAACATTTCTGTTTGGCCCGACTTTAACTTATAAGTAGAAAATAAATTCAAAATAAGTCAGGCCAAACAGTGCCTAAAGTAAAACCATCTTATTCTAATCTTTACATATACAATTAAGGATTTTTTTCTTTTTCACATGTCATTCTCTCCCTTTTTTGATTTTTTTTAGAAATCTAAAATCTCACAATCCTTCTATACATATCCATCCTTTTATTTCAAACAAAAAAACTCATCATTCTTCCATAAAAAAATACTTATCCTTCTATTCCTAAAAAAATAACTCCACATTTTTCTATTCCAAAAAATAATATCATTTCATAAATTCTCTCTATCCTCGTCCTTCTATCAAATATTTTCATGAATATTCTTAATTTTCAAGAGATATAAAACGGTCAAAAATTTCATAAAAATCCTTCTATTTACTAATAAATAATTGGTAAAAAAGGATTTAGTAGATCCGACGAAAGTATACAAATTTATTTTAACGGATTATTTAATTTAAACAATTAGATTAATTAGGTGAACTCACTAAAAAAATATTAGGTAACTAATTAATTAATAGATTAATTATATTATCTAATTATAAAAAATATTTATAAATTTACAAATAAGTAAGTCGTAGATATAAGGTTTAGTGGGTGCAACAAGGGTAAAAAAATTATTATTACATTATTTAATTGTCTATTTATATTTTCGATAAAGTATTAATTGCATTTTTATCAATATTATACTATTATGCTTAATTGGGATAATAATTAATGTTTAACTATTAAACCAATAAAAAAGAAGAAAAAAAAATAGCAATATAGAAAGTTTATAAAATATTTTGATGGAAATATATATTTCTTAATACGTGTAATTTAATTTTAAGTAGATAATTAAATAGAAACGGAGAGAGTTTAACATTAATTAATACTCTAATCAAAGATAAGGGTATAATAATTAATAAAAATGGAAATAATACTTTTTTAAAATAAAGTTGTCAATTGATTAAAAACAAATTTTTACTCTCTGAAAACATACGTAAAAAGGGATGGAGAGAGTATTTATTTATCAATTAAACCCTTATAATGTAATTTTATAATCGATTAATAAATGTTTTACTATCACACTAATAAAATAAATAAGGAAAGATAATATGATAAAATTTTTAAAAATCATGTTAATAAAAGAAGAATAATAATGAGTTATTTTAATATTGTGTTTTAGTTTTAAGTAAACAAATAAATTCAAACAAACTTAATAAACAGTAAGTTACTCGTTTTTTTGTTTATAGGATAGTACATTAACCGGAGATTGAATCCGAATATCCACGTACGCATGTCTTCGTGTGCTCATCAACTTAACTACATAAATGAGATAGTGAGACACTAAGTTTTTTGATAAGCCAAACAATTTATTAGAATGATTCGAGGACAAGAAGTTTTCAAACACTACAAGTCATACAAATAATAAGAACAGGATAGTACCTACCTTTTAAACAACCTAAAGCTAGTTGCACCAATCAAAAAAAATACAATTGTATCCCCATTTGCATAAAACCAACTCCAAGAGCGTGTTTTTATTAGAATTTGAGGAATCGCCACTTTTCAGAATTAAAAATTACAGCATTCCTGCACAACCACAAAGGCCGGATCACAAAAAAAACATATGGCAGTACCACTTTTCTTCCTTGCTTTTCCGGAGAAAAAACTCCTGAACTGTAGGAAGCACACCTCCAGAGATGCAGGGAGAATAGAGCTCACACCAAGCCACAACAAAATGTTTCTCCAAATCAGATTTGGTATAAGGCATAACAAAACCAAATGAACAGAATTTTCTTACTCATTCTCACAAAAAGCACCGTGTGTAGACTGTCTACGGGCCAGCAAACAATCTTAATAAGATTGACCTTATCGGGAATTCTATCTTAAAATAACACCCTCTTGGTGAGACCGTAAGTTATTCGTTTAGATTAAGAAAAAATGAGTGAAATAAATAAAAGGAAAGAAAAATTAAATAAAGGATAATGAGTTGAAACAAAATTAATGTTTTGAATTTCTAGAAGTTACTTATTCGCATATTATTTGCCGTTTTAGAGAATAATTTGTCTCACTTAACTTGTCGCTTTAGAATTTCAATAAAAGATTTACTCCCTTCGGTCCTTTTATAAGAGACCAAAAAATAATATGGACTAAAGTAGCACTACAAAAAAAATCATATACTAACGAATTTTCTTTGGAAAATGTTATGATAACTACCCTTAGTAATTAGTATAAAAATTAATTTACACTAATGATTATCATATCTTTAATATAGTCTCAAAATATCTATACTACCAATTTAATTATAGACTATAAAATAGTCTCATTTTGTTACCATCATTAAAAATGGTCACTGACTTATAAGAATAAACAAATTGGTCCTTTTTCATTGAGAAGTGAAAGTAAATATATTAATGAATAGAGTATGAGTAATACTCAGTAGTTACAACAAATCTTGCCCTTTACATGTCATGAAATAAAAATTATGTGCCCATACCTACTAAACTAGGCACAATTCCCACCAAAATAAGTAATCTTCACAGAGTCTATCCTGAAATTATACAGTTAAAAGGACAATTACACCAACATGAATAAGTAAGGCCCAACGCTCCAACTTTTGCGTAACATTTAAACCATTCCCATGATCTTCTTCTGCATGCCTCAAATACTTCTTTCTATGAATGGTTTATCACGAAAAATTACATTATTTCTAGCCAACCAAATTTCCCAAATTGGTCCCCGACTTTATCTTTTATCATTCAAAATAACGTATTCTATTGACACACATTAATAAAGTCATGATCTGACACATTAAATGTCACGATGGAAGCCAAAACGACGTCGTATTAGTAAGAGAACGAAAATAAAGTGTTTCAGAAAGGAAAATGATGGGTTGTATGTCCAAAAAATGGAGAAAAAGAAGTGAACATGGATAAAAATGGTCTTCAATGTGGCACTTAATGTGTCACGTCATGAGTTTTAATGATATGAATAGTTTTGAATGATAAAAAATAATGTCAAAAACTATTTTGCTTATTCTTATAAGTAGAGAATCATTTTGAAAATGAAGAACAATTTTAGTTATTTTTTTCATTTTCTATTAAGTAGAAAGAAATTAAATAAGAAAAATAATAATCATATAATTACTGTTTATTATGTACATTCTTCCTTGCTCTTGCTGCCCCCGTTTTCCCTTAAAAATAAATGGCTTTGGCTTAAATCCAGAGTGTCCCCACCCCTATATATATATCCCAAACCCCCACGCAACATTTTCTTCATCGATTCCCTCCCAAATCCATATTTCTCACTCTTCACTCTCTCTCTCTCACACCCCATTTCTGTCCATGCCGGTTGACGCCATCCGTTCCCCCACTGACTCTCCGCCGCCGCAGCCACCACTTACGCTCGCACGTTTCCGTGGCGTCAGCAGCCGTCTATGGGGCCGTTTTGCCGCGGAGATCCGCGACCCTGGGAAGAAGACCCGCAAATTGCTCGACACCTTCGACACCTCAGAGAAGGCCGCCAGGGCTTACGACACTACCATCCTCTCCTTCCGTGGCTCCAAGGCCAAGACCAACT
Source organism: Cyamopsis tetragonoloba (assembly GCA_037177725.1). NCBI lineage: Eukaryota > Viridiplantae > Streptophyta > Magnoliopsida > Fabales > Fabaceae > Cyamopsis > Cyamopsis tetragonoloba. The sequence goes on along the minus strand of CM074125.1, from coordinate 30,746,516 downwards.
TCTCCTACATTCCCCTGCATCCCCTGATTCCGTCAACGCGCTCTGGGCCCCGCCGGGGCCGGTTCTCTTCCCCGCTGATGTTGCACCTGCGAGATCGGAGTATAAGGGTTACAAGCAAGGAGAAAGAGGAGGAAGACACTGTTCGGCATGAGAAGAAGTTGTTCTTGTTCGACGTTAACCTGCCGCCACCACTCATTTGAATTCGCCGGTGGTGACCCTAACGACGGCTGTGTGTCTTTTATTATATTTTATTTTATTTTTAACTGTTTATAACTTTATGGAGATGCTGCCCTTGTTGTGATGTACTCCCTCCGTTCCTTTTTATCTGTCAATTGAAGAAAACATTTATAGCTTGTTTTACTACTATACCCTTTCTCATTTATTACTTTATACATATACTAAGTAGTAGATAATTAATAATTGTAGAGTTCCAACACGGGTACAATAGAGAATTAACTCATCATTTTGATAGTTACAAGAGCATTAAATAAATTTCTTAATCTATGTGTTTTAACCTTAAAAGACAGATAAAAAGAAACGGATGAAGTACAGTTTAGATTATAGGTTCTGAGCGGCATTTTGATTAGCAATAGCTTCTGTTAACTGTTTGTATGTCGTTTTTTTTTCTGCTTCATGGACTCTATCGAAATTTATGTTAATCCATACAGTTGTGCTTGTTTCCCAGCTCCGGCTCTTTCTTACAGTTTTCTCTCTGAGAATTGCCCATCCAAACAATGAGTATTAATTATTCGACATCTAAAATATATATTTTTTAATTCCATTACCTTCCATCTATTGAAATTAAACTCGAACTTATTTGGACTATATGACATATAGGATGGACTTCTCTCAAAGATGGAGGAAGTGGATGGCAACTTGTGTATTTTCGGGATAGTTTTCGGTTCTCTTGAATGGGAGCCCGACTCAATTGATTAAAATTTCTAAGGGGTTAAACAAGGGGATCCACTTGCTCTCGTTCTTGTTTATGAGCTTAAAAGAGTACGTAATTTAATTAAATTCATAAAATTATAAAATGTTATTAACTTAGGGTTCTTGAGTTTACAAGAGTTGTTTATTTAGATTTATGAGATTATCAAACTCTAGGAACTTAAGAGAATAATCGTTTAACAATATTAGGGACCTAAATAAAACTTTGTGTAATTTAGGGATCTATGCAAACTATTCTTGCAAACTCATAGACCCAAGTGAACTTCCGTAAAATTTAAAGACTTATATGAACTTTTCTTACAAATTCAAGAACTAAATTGATAATTATTTCTTTTATTTTCTAAGTGCTTTTGCTTATAGTGGGATTATAAGGTGATCTATGGTGTCAAGAATCAATAACTTCTTTTATCATGAGCTATTCAATTTAATAAATTAAATTAATAATATATAAATATTAATTTTATATATAATAAAGGTTATTGATAAAAAGGACTATTAATAGTCCCTGTATAAGGGACTACTTTATATTTAACTTTGACTATGTAATAGACTTAGTTTATTGATGTATTCAAATGACTACATCACAAAAAGTGATATTTGTATATTTATTGTTCATATTTATTATCGTTCACGCAAGTCTTCTGGGTATTGACTCTGTTGGTTACTTTGACTATATAATAGACTTAGTTTATTGATGTATTCAAATGACTACATCACAGAAAATGATATTTGTAAATTTCTTGTTCATATTTATTACGGTTTACACAAGTCTTCTGGGTATTGACTCTAGTGGTGTTTTGCCGCCTAAACCCTAATATAATACTCTTTGTTTACTATGAGCATGAGATACATCTAAAAACGGAAGTGAGTATTCATATTCTAGGCTGCGTGTGTCTCAGGAATGTTCAAGTTCATCCGGGGGACAAGAATAATCCCCGCTTTCATGGAAGCATACTATATGGTCGTGTTGTTCTAAGATCACGAGGTGAAATCTTAATAGTTCGCAATGGGTTTCTGACTTGATGTAGGCATAGGTTGGTCTCTTGGATAATGGATATCATATCGTTACGTTGGTCAGGGGAACTCCAAGTATTGTCATCGAAGACTCTTTTTTTCATTGATTTATTTTTCAATAAATTTGGATATGACTAACGGATTACTGAATAATCCGTGTCAATCTCGCTAAAATGCATATCTATATAATATTGTATCTATACAATATCTATATAGATATCAATATAAAAATTATAGATATGAACATATAAATAAGTCCGCCTCTATTAGTTACAACATAGAGGTTCAAATCTAAAATAGAAAAAGGAAATGGTTTGAATGAAATCGTAAGAATATGTATGTGGTAAGCTTTTTTCCTTTTTTACCTAGGTTTGTAGTTCAATTGGTCATAGCACCACCTATCAAGGCGGAAGCTGCTGGTTCGACCGGATAGTACACCAGCCCCACAAGTTTCGAAGCTCTCAAGTTGAATAGGCTTGATGAATTTTCGTCATCTGGGTTGAGGTCATACAATACACTCACCTACATCAAGTTTATGCAAATAATTATCAACTTTGATATTTTGTATTATCTGAGTGTAAGTGATAAACATAAAAAGTAAATATAAAAGAATCATTACCCTTGCTCTACCACAACATATATAAGCTAGAGTTTCACCACTATAACCTACATTATCTTATAACATTATTCATGTCTATTGTGCGTGACCGATTAGATTATCAGTATTAATTGGAGAACAACACCTAATTAAGGAAGTTCATCTAAGTTATGCAAAATATTAAAAATTATAATTTTTAATAATTTTATTAAATTTAATTTCATAAAAAGTATTTGAAGGGTACTAGATGTTATTTTTCATTTTTTTAATAAAAATTAATTTGACATAATTAATTTTAAATGAAGTTAAGTATAGATTGTAAAGTAAAGTAACATTTGTTTTAAAAATTAAAGTAAAAAACTAATTTTTTACAGTAATATTGTTTTTAAATTTTTATTAAAATTACTTTTACAATTTAAATAAAATAATATATGGTGCATAATTAATTATGATAAAATAAAAATAAAATAAACTAGAGGAAAAACAGGCTCGGCTATACGGGCTATCATGCTAGCCTGACTTAAATTGGCGGGCTAAATTGCATATTAGAACTCGTCATCCCTCTTAGCCCGCCTCACTTAGCACGTTAACCCGTGCAAGCCAATGGCTAGCCAAGACAGGCTTGCTCAATGGCTCGTTTCTCCTTTTTTTTCCTTATAAAAATACATATTTTTATTGATGCAAAGAGGGATTAAAATCCCAAAACAAAACAAGTACAACTAAAAAAATACACTTTTTTATGAAAATATATTTTTAAGTAAAAACATATATACTTTTTAATAAAGACACTTTTTTCTTTGGATTTTTTTTATAATATATAAAAATCTCCTTTCCTTTTTCATAGTTTTCTATGTACTCTCTCCGGTCCTATATATAGGTCGCTTTCTAGAAGAAATCTTTGGTCCTTAATATAAATCAATAACTAAGTGTGTGTTTGGAACAACTATTTTACAGCTGAGCTTATAGCTTATAGCTTATGAGTAAGTAGAGGTGTTTGATAACAAATTACTTCAAGTAGCTTATAGTTTATGAAAAGTAGCTTTCAATAATTTTTTTCTATGTTACCCTCTAGTCATTTATTACATGTTTACTCTATCAAATAATTTATTACATGTAATTGTTATTACCCTTTTAAGTCATTTAACAAATATAAGCTACCTAATAAGCTAATTTTACCAAACCAGGTATGATCTTAGTTCTTATGATGTATTGGGAAGTGACTTGTTCTGTCTTGGTGTTGGCAGTAATTAGTGGGTTCGACTCTTGTAATTGGCTGGTACTTCTTGTACCATTTAATAAATCTGGTTGTTGCTGATAAAAAAATTAATTTTACTAAACACCTCTACTCAATTATAAATCACAAGTCATAAGCTATAAGCCAAAAGCTACATGCTATAAGCTATAAGTCATAAGCTATAAGCTATAAGCTAGTTTTACCAAACAGAGCCTAACTCATTAATGCATGTTTTTCAACTTTACCCTTCTACAATTTTCAAAGATTCAATTAATGATGGAATGAGAAAGGGAGTGAATTAAGAGAGAGAAAACTTAAGCATTTACTAGCATATTTATATTTAGGGTATAGTTGGAAAAAGTTTATTTTTTAAGACAAATTTAATAAGTTAACTACTATTTCTTGATTTTAATAATTCGGTAAGAAATGACTTATATTTACGACCGGAGGGAGTACTTAACAAAAACATTTCCCTTTAAAAATATACACAATAATTTTGTAAGTCACATTTAATAAATAAGATCCATCATAATTTATACTTAATATTAAGTAGATTTGAGATAACTTTAACTCCTATCAATTCATCTCTTTTATTTTCAACTTCTTCCAAAGGTCGTATCTAGCAATTTCAATATTTTAGACAAAAATTAAAATTAAAATCTATGTTAATATTGACTAATTTCCCTACTACCCTATCATCAGTTTGCTCATAATATAAGAAAATTAAAATTTCTTTAGGAATGATGTCATATCATCAAGGAAGCTAAGGAGTGCCTCTTCTTTCATTTTTTTTAATACTACTCCATTCATTTGCTCATAATATGAAAATAAATATGTATAAGCAGGGTGGAAGGTAGTATATCAATGGAGGGGTCTAGTCCCCCCCCCTCCCAAAATTTTTTTATTTGTATTAACATTTTTTATTTAATGTTTAGTTTAGCCCCCAAAATTTTCTTAGTCAACAATGATAAAAAGTCTTATTTCACTAGTTAAGGTTGACCACATGGATCACACGACGTTATTGTACTCAATCAAAAACTAATTTTTTATAATTATTTTTAAAAAATATAAATATTTCACTTACTAGGGTAGTAGAGCATTTTTATTTTTGTGATTTCTTTTTAAAAAGATTTAATTTGTAGTTATAGTTAATACATCATATTTTTTTATATACCTCATCATCAAAATAATTTGAGATATAAATTATTTCTAAACAAATTAGTAAAAATTAAAAAATATTTAATTAATAAATTAATTATATTATTCTATATCATTCAATCCTAGAAATGAAACTGCAAAGAATGTTTCTTTTTTAACAAACAAATATAATTAAGTAATTTATATTAAAAGAAATTCATTCTTAGATAGATGTTTTAGCCCAAAGTCATGCATTGATGCGTTTGACTTTAAAATAGGACTGAATTTTTTTTTTTGTTTACAAGGAAATTAACGACATCAAGGATTGAACCATGTACCTCACACTCACACACAGATGTCCTTGCCAGTTGTGCTTGCCTTATAGGACAGAATACTACTGAGTTTGAACTGAGTTTGACTTTCCTGAACAATTGTTTGGATGGAAGGAAATTAAAAGTGAAAATAACATGAGAGAAGAAGTGAGAGGAAGAAAAATTAGAAGAAAATGTTTCAATTTTTTGTTTCTAGAAGTTAATTTTTCATTCTATTCTTTTTCTAATTTTTTTTCAATAACCAAAAAATTATTTCTCTTATCCAAATAATAGCGAGACAATCACAATAACTTTTTATTTTGGTTGCTTTAGTTTATATTTTATATTGATAATATAATCATTTTAAATTATAATAACTTGTTAAGTTTGATATTTTTTTACTTAGACACTTCAACTTGGTCCCCATAAAAAATGGGCTAGCTCCACTCCTAAGTATAAGGATGAACACTTCTCTTCTCATTTCTTTATTATCACGTCTATTTTCTCACAAAATGTAATAGAATAGAGTTGAACTTCCTAATTTTCCTATTACTCTCCCGTCAGGAGATATTTTAGGAGAATTGAAAGAAATGAAAATGTAAGTATCTTCTAGATTTAGGAGTGAAAATCCACATGCATGTGTTTAGGGTACCTGCATGAGTTCTATTTATGTAACTACCTTTATCCACTTTGAGTACTATTAGTACTCTAATAGCCTTACTTGTGTAAATATTTTTTTGCCGAAAAAGAAAAATTATCCCATCCATTTGCGCATAATATAAGAAAAATTCCTTTTAGAAATGATGTCACCTCGTTATGAGAGGAATACCTCTCCATTACTCCAACAATTTCTTCATTGTTCATAATATGTAAAACTATGTATATTATATTGATAATGTCAATCACTATGGAGAGGAATATATATTTATCTTCTAGTTTGTCTGTCACTACATTTATTTTGCTCACAGTATATAAAAAAATAAATTATAAATAAATAAATGGTATTTAATGATGACATATCCCCGGTCAAAGGCTCACCTCTCAGGTCCTTTAATTTCCATAATACTTACTCAAAATATAAAGAGAGAAAAAATAGTCCCTTTTAAAAAATTCAAAGATTATTAGTGTATATACTTTAATTTTGAAGTACAGAGTAATATAAGAATGGAGAAATAGAAAAAAAAAAATAGAAATTGCGATAAAATGAAAAATAAGTAAGCGATAGGATTTTGATGTGATTGATAAAAAGAAAATAAGAAAAAAGTAGAATACATATAATAAATAATAACAGTAGAAGAATTATTATTCTAAAATATTTTCACAAACATAGAACTAGAAAGGTAATTATTGTACATGCTCCCCGTCTTGGCAAGTACACCTAGGCTAAGGTGGTTTTTGGAAGGGAACAATCTTAGAACAAGAGAAGCTAGCTTATTATTTCGGAGTTGTATGCGAAAGCACCCTTTGTGCTATAATATGTAATTCATTGGACAACTTTGATTAATATATTTACTTTACTTGCTGATAAAAAAAACTATGTTTCATCTAAAAAAAATAAAATTATAACTTGTGCGTGTAAATTATAAGCGTGTTTGAATCGATATAGTCATTTCGATCGGGGAGGAACTGTAGAGGCCGAAGAGAAGTACTACATAATTATAGTGATTTCATAGACAAAGGTTCCTTTGGATTAGTTCTAATTTCGTTATTCTAATTCTAATTTATTTGTTGTTGGTCAAATTCACTATATTAGTTAGACATGAAGCTCTATAGAATTTAAACAAATACCACACAAATCAAGCTATCTATATCTACATTAACCTAATTCAGAGAAGCAATTGCAAGTAAAACCGGTAAAATGGGCCGGCCCGTTAGGACCTACCCGAATAGACCGACAAAATGGGAGGGTTTGGGTATTGAAAATACAAGCCCGAATAAAGCCGGCCATTTTTAGCCCGAACCGCAAAAGCACGTAAAAAAACTAACTTGGGCTCAAAAAACTGATTGGGTTCGGACTACCGCCCATTTTGTTTTTTTGCTTTTTATTAAATTGTATTAGTATGTGCACTATACAAAACTCAAAAAAAAAGATAATAGATGTCCCGTCCAAAATTAATAGTCCACTATCATTATAATGAAGAAAAAACTTAGATCATTAAAAAACAATTAAGCTGTATTAGAATTAGAAATTTAGACATCAGACAATCTCTCCATGTCTAATTCTCAAAGCAATATTGGTCTATTAAATATTAGTGAATATTGAATATGGCATAGAGTGAAGAAAAAATCTTTTTTTTTTATATAAAAAAAGAAATAGAACTTTTTTTTTTTTGTAAAGAATGGGTTGGCAATTTTTTTTAATGACAACAAATATGGGCTACCCGAAAAAACCCAATGCCCCCATAGGGCCGGGTCGGACTTTTAAAAGTAGAGACCGAATAGAGTTGGGTCATTTAAGCCTGGACTGCAAAAGTCCGCCAACCGAATGGGTGGGCCCGAATAGGGCTGAATAGCCCGTTTTGACCGCTCTAATTGCAAGAAGCATACTTATATCTTATTATATCTAGCATAAACATGAGGCAACAAGACATTTGAGTGATGATCAAGCACACAAAAGCATTAAGTATAGTAATTGATACTCCAACAAGAGAAGATTTCATAAAATAACTAAACTAGAAGAATTAAAAATTTATCAAACTCAAATTACATCAAATATCTAAATACATAACCAAAACTAGAAATAGAGGGAAGAGAAGAGATAGAAGGACTCCCAAAGAGATGAAACAAGGTTGACGGAGGCATTCTCTTGTCTTCCCTATCTTCCTCCTCCAAGGTCCATAGAGGACCAATTTGGGATCCAAAGTATCTACATGATGCACAACATTTCCTCTCCTCCCTCACTATTTATAGAAACTACAATGATTTCTCTCCTCCTCTCTCTCATTTCTCTCTCTAAAACCTAAGATGGAGGCTAGGGTTTTTTTAAAAAATGACAGAAACATGAATTTATAGAAGTAGGACTGGCGCTTAAGTGCCCATTCAAACTCTTCAGTTCAAGATTCTGGTGCTCAAACGCCAGCTACAACGCTTAAGCGCTGCGTTCTTGGCTGATGCACTTCTTCTGACACTTAAGTGTCCATTCTAGCGCTTAGGCACTAACTCTAAATACTGGACAACATCTTTAGCGTGTTCCTCTACTTCTAGCACTTAAGCCTTGATCATGAGGCTTAAACACGGCTCCTCTGCTACTCTATTACTTTTTTTTATTGTCCAAATATCCTACAAACGTGTTTTAGTCGAAATTAAAAATATAACGATTTATTTAAATTACCTAAAATTACTTAAGAATTGACAAAAGTACAAGTTAAAGGTAGGTTTTTCACAAAAGAAGATCATAATTTTAAACATGATAGGTGTGAAAAACATAAGAAAAACACATAACAAAACATGCTTATCATTCGAGACTCCGACAGGGTTCGAAAACATAGAAGAAAAACACACACTGATGCTACCTCAAATTACATGGCTATGAGTAGTTTGAACTATATTCCGTCTATACAAAACTAAGAATGAAGCAGATGTTGTGTAGATTTTTTCTTTTTTTGTTTCACTATAAATAAATTATTATTCATGAATGGTTTTTTCTTGCCTTTCCTTAGATTAGTTAATTGGTATAAATTTTGTTTAACGGATATTTATCTATTAATATAGCTATTAAATTTTTTTACTTACAATTTGTAAATTGATAATATAAATTAATTATTTAAACAAATATATTTATTTATTAATAATTTTATATTTTTCTATTATATAAATACTGTATGTACGAATTAATTCGATTAGATAAAATTTACACCAATGAAAACTAAAAAAACGTTAATAAATAATAATCTTTTATGGTGTCTTCAAATGCTATGTAGATTTTTTATATTCATTTCTGTGTTATAACTTTCAAAGACCTGTTTAGATTGATTTTTTTTTTTAAAAAAGTAAACATAAACTCTCTATTTATGAAACACAGTTGTACAAGTATTCCACATATTACATAAGAAAGACCTAAAATCCATACGTATTAGGTCACTACTAAGTGAATTTAGGTATGTGGTAGTGCTGAAACATGTATCAAGTCACTACTAAGTGAATTTAGGAGTTCTCTTTTTCTTTGTATATGAGTTGAGCACCTCTTGTGCTATTAGAGTACTTAATATACTTTTTATTCACCTTTCAAAAAAAATGCATCCATCAATAACTGAGAAAGCAAACAAATGAAAACTGCAGATTCAATCCACTGTATTAAGTAAAAACACCGGAACTTCTCCAATGCGCAGAAGAAACAACAATATAAAACATTCATGTTGCTAGGACTGTATCTATTTAGAACACATGCATACCAAATCGAAGACCTGGAAAAAAAGACTCGATAAGCCAGATTTCATGTTGTTTTCAACATCTATGCACCCAAGACCCAACTAACTACACAACTCTATAGTACAAACAGCAGGAGGACCCTAATTTCACTTCTTTCCCTTCCTGATTCCCTTTGTCTTCTTCACCGGCGACTTCATAGCCTTCTTCGGGGGTGCAGGGGCCTCCTTCTTCCTATCGATGTCTTGGAAGCCTTGGAAGGCGTCACCAAGGGTAGTAGTTCATTAATAGACCTCATCCTAGGAGCTCGCTCCAACTTCGGAACCGCCTTAGCCTTGGGCTTGGTGGCGGGCTTTGGCTCGGCAGGTGCTTCAGCCGCATCCGATTGAGCTGCTTTGGGAGCCGATTTAGCCGCCTTGTGAGCCAATTTAGCTTTGGGGGCTGCCTTTGGCTTGGGAGCTGCATTAGACTTGTACATGTTAATTGTACAATATGCAACATGTTAATTATATTGCTTCATCTCAATTCTCATTGGTCTGCACACCTTCTACATGGATTGCTCCCTTGTCCATCATTCAATCTCAGCCCTTGGGTCTAATCCTATCCAGGTTGGCAATCTCCTTTCGTGAGGCTGAGATGGAAATATTTTTAAACAATGTACAAGGGCTTAGTGGATTCTTTCATGTGTGTTTCTAAGCTCAATTTATTCCCCCATAACTTTTGATCAACAAAGTCATTTTCAGTGAAATTTTTTTTCTCTTCTAGATTAATATGTCTTTCAGATGAGTGTATGAGCAACATCAATGGCTAAGGGGTTAAGGAGAATTTCGGTTTTGAAGCCACAATGGTAGTGACTAGGGTTTCTAGTACAAGTAACAATTTATTAGACAAATCTCTATAGAGTGGGTAATAATCTAAAAGTCTTTCGGACATCATTTTACTTATTTAATTAAATTAAATTCTTGATTGAATTGTACAATATGCAACATGTTAATTATATTGCTTATCCATTTGAAAAAAAAAGTCACATGTGTTATTTGTGCTCAATTAAGTTTCATGTGTAACCCAAATTAGAATGTCTCAAAATTAATCTATCTTTGGATTTTGTTTTAAAATGTTTGAATGGAATTTAGGTTCTAAAAACGGAAAGTTGAACTAAGCATAAATTTATGCAATTGTAATTAATTTTTTAAAAACCGTGTGTTAACGGTTTTTAATTAACGGGAGCGCCCAGTAATTAAAACCATTAGTTAATTTTGCGGAAAACTTATTAAGTCGCTCATTTTCTAAAACCCGAGCGCGCTCGGTTTTTAAAAACTGGGTGAAGGTTAATTTTGAAAAAAAATATATTATGGTGTGGGGCCTAAGAGATTGAAGAGGTGCGAATAGTAACTGCCAGATGGGATTGATGTGATAAAATGTTGCTATTCAAAATCGCAAACTCAGTTTGCGTGTTCCATTTGCCTTGGGAACTCAGCTTACTAGACTCGCAAAGTCAATTTGTGACTTTTGTGCTTTCAGGAAGTCTTAAACTGGTTTTGAGTCTTTACTTTTTAACCTTTCTGAAAATCTCAAATTCAATTTGAGACCTCAGTTTGAAATTTCAGTTTTTAAAAGCCTCAAACTCAGTTTGAGACCTTGATTTGAAATTCGTGCCAATATTATCACGCCATGAAGAGGTGTAGCACTCCCTCTATTTTTTTAACTACTTCATCTATTTACTTACAATACTACCTCCAGTCCTTTTTATAAGAGACAAAAAAAAGAATTTTTTTGTCGTTTTTATAAGAGACTTTGTAAGTTTTCTAAGCGTATTAATTACTAATTAAGAAAGGGTAAAAAATACTTTTTTACCCTCAATTTATTATGAGCACTCACAATTAGGCGAATTATCTACATGGATATTTTAGTAATTTTCTCACATCATTAATTGAAAAGAACATCACTTATTATGTTTTATTTGTATGTGTAAAACATGTTCAATGTTTCTTATAAAAAGGACTAGAGATATATTACGTAATATTTATTTATTTATTTTTAATATTATAACTAAATAGATGGAATAATTAAAAAATAGAGGGAGTACTGCACTTCTCTATGATGTGATGATATCAACATTGTTCAATATATAATTTTATTTTTATACATGATATGTTAATAGATAGACTAATAAAAAACTATATAATATTTTATGCCTTTTCATAGTATGATCACATTAGCATCAATATTTTTGTTTTTTTTATCTTTTATAAAAATAATTTAAAAAATCTCTTTTAAAGAACTTTTTACAACCTAACTCTATATAAAGAAATTATTTTTTCAATGTGCCCTTTAAAAATAAATTTCTCCATGATTCATTAGGTATTGGCATAGCAGCAATAGTTTCTCTTGCATCGCAGTGATTTATTACTAGCCTTGAGTGAGTGCGTGATTGAGGCATTAACTTTTTTTTTATCAACAAAAGCAAAATATATTAACTAATTAAAGAAGGAAGCAGTGAATAGAGTAGACTGCTTCCCCATCAGGTGTGGCCACCTCATCATTACATCACTCACATCAATTAGTCAAAACAATTCCAACACTCTTCTCCTTCTTACTCACTCTCTCAATCCCCATCATGACACATATTTGGATTTTCCAAACACCAAAAATAATTCCGTGTGGTGTGTACTTTTAACACAGATTTGAACACTTGTTAATACTCTCTCTCCGGCCCATTTTATTGTGAGTAATATATAGGTTCTTTAAGTAGTTCACAATCACATAAGTTTCAGAATTTGTAAAAATAATTTATCTATATTTATGAGTTAGTAGTGAGGTTCTAGTTAAATTCATAAATATTATTAAAAGTTATTTACTTAGGGTTTTTAAGTTTACAAGAGTTGTTCACTTAAGCTTATGAGATTATCAAAATCTAGGGACTTAAGAGAATAATCGTTTGACAATATTAGAGACCTAAATAAACTTTTGCGCAATTTAGGGATCTATACGAACCATTCTTGCAAACTCATGGACGAACTTCCGTCAAATTCGAAGACTTATATGAATATAATAAATGTAGACTTTGTATTTATATAGTGGAGACTTATAAAAACAACACAATTTTTTTAGGGCTTATAAATAAAAACAAACAAAGTATAAACAATACGATATATTGTTGTACCCAAAAAAATGATATATTGTTGACAATAGAGGCTACATGTCATACTATTATTAAAAGTCTCATATTGCCTAGGATAGAAGCTAAGATAATATTTATAAGGTATAGGTAACCCTCTTTTTGTGAGCTAACGTTTGAGGAGAGTTAAGCCTATATCATTTTTAAGATAGTATCAAAGCCAATCTAAAAAAAAACATATGGTAAAATAAAAATTCAAAAAAAAAAAGGAGCACAAGTTCAAGGAAAGAAAAACCTGGGATAGATTCCCATAACTTAAAAAAATCACAACTAGGCTAAAAAAATAAAGAAAAAAGCCAGTTGGACTTGGAGGGGGAGTTAAACCTATGTTATTTTTAACGTTATTAAAATCAATAAACACTCTCCATCATTTTAAACTAAATTCAACAACCTAAATTAATGGAAGGTAAAATTAAAAATATATAATAAATACTCTCTATTATGTACTATAGACTTATTAAAAAAATCAAAAATTTTTTGAGGGCTTATAAATAAAAGCAAACAGAGTATAAACAATATAATATATTATTGACAATAGAGGCTACATGCCATAACATTTTAAACAAAAAACAAAAAATAGACAAAAAAATTTGACAAGGATCACATAGAATGTAATAACTAATAACCAAACAATATAACATTCGAAAATTATATAGATACATGTATATTGCAACTTTGAAAAATATAAAACATAATCACTTATAAATAGATTTAAGATGAATTTAAGACTATAATTAATGTTATATGTTATACAAACTACTCTATTTAATTAACTGTTTTATTTTTAACCGCTAACATAATTTTGGATGATTAGGGAAGATAATTACGTAAATAAAAAATTTAGTACTCTTTTTTGGGTTTGCAAAAAAATTAGTACTCTACTAATACTTTAGTTACTTAATACTCCCTCAATTCTAAAATATTAGTCACTTAAGCTAAAAATGTTTGTTCTAAAATATTTCACTTTATAATATCAAGATAACATTTATTGTTATTTTTTCAAATCTATTATTCTTTTACTTATTTGTAGCTATTAATGAGAAACAATATTATTGGTAGTCTCAACTTTCAATAAAGAGGTAATATTGTGTCAACTGACATTAACTTTTCTAGATTTTAGAACGGTCAATATTTTTCTTAATACTCGTATTTTAGTCTAAGGTAACTAATATTTCAGAATGTAAGATTAATAGTTTTCCACCAAGTCAGTTTGAGGGGAAGGATTTAATACGTCACTGTCATCACGTCATTGCAATTAATGCACATCCTTGATTTTATTATTTCATCAATGTCATAAATTTATTGTTTCATCAGCGATAGATGGGATCCTTAGCGGTGAGAGGAGGAGAGCCGCCGCTAATAGTGAGAATGGTGGGGTTAGGATAGGGGTTGGGGATAAACATTAAAAAAGGGTTTTTAAAAAAAATAATCATTTTTTCAAAATATTATTATTATTTTATCAATGAACCACTCACAAATTGACATGTTGACATGTGGACTTGTTTAACGATGTTAGTCTTTATCCGTTAAGTTAACTTATCGGAATGTTAACACCGAGAATAAATGTGAATCTATAATAAGAGTTTAAAGACCAAAACGAACAAAAAAGATAAAGGACTAAGTTGAATCAAATCTTAAATATAGGGAACAAAATTATATTATTACTTTAATAAATATTTCCTCCATTCTTATTTATGTGTCAACTTTAAGGTAAACTACGCATATTATGGAATACAATTATTATTTTTGTTTTTATCAAAATAATTCTTGAACTCTCTATGAGGAGTACTTTTTATCTCTGATTATTTTATTAGTTAAATAATAATCCATTTGTTCATTTTAAGTTTCTACTTAAAAAGTAAAACTTTTTCTCATTTAAGTGTCTACTTATATTTCTGAGAAAGTATTAATTGCACTTTTATCGATTATTATACTCTTATGTTTAATTGGGATAATAATTAATGTTTAACTATTAAACCAATAGAAAGAAGAAAGAAAAATGGCAATATAGGAAGTTTAAAAAATATTTTGATGAAAATATATTATATATTCCTTAATAGGCATAATTTAGCCTTAAGTGGATAATATTTTGATGAAAATATATATTTCTTGATATGCATTTTTTTTCTATAAAAGTACATTTGAACCCAGATATCCACATACGCATGAAAATAGTTTCTTGCTTTGTCACCACTATTCAAAATGGTCCTGAACTTATAAAAGTAAGCAAATTGGTCTCTAATTTACTTTGTTTCATTCAAAATGATCTCTACTATATTAATAAATCTTTTTATCTAAATACTTTTTAATATATATGTTTTTTCAGGGCTTTATTTATTATTATTATTATTATTATTATTATTATTATTATTATTATTATTATTATTATTATGTATAAAAATGAAGGTTTTTTTAACCATTCAAATAAAAAAGAGAAAAAAGAAGAGGAGGCGTAAAACAAGACTGTCCCAATCCCTAATTATATATCCCAAACCCCTACGCAACATTTTCTTCATCGATTCCCTCTCAAATCCATATTTCTCACTCTTCACTCTCTCTCTCTCTATCTCCCACCATTTTTGCCAATGCCTGTCGACGCCATCCGTTCCCCCACCGACTCTCCGCCGCCGCAGCCGCCACCTAACCCCGCACGTTTCTGCAGCGTCTGCAGGCGTCCATGGGGTCGTTTCGCTGCCGAGATCCGCAACCCTTGGAAGAAGACCCGCAAATGGCTCGGCACCTTCGACACCGCCGAAGAGGCCGCCAGGGCTTATGACGCTGCCACCCTCTCCCTCCGTGGCTCCGAGGCCAAGACCAACTTTTCCTACGTCTCCATTCCTCCACCTGACTCTTTCAACGTGCTCCTGGCCCGGCCTGGGTCAGTACTCTTCCCCGCCGACGTAGTGCCGGCGAGTTTGGAGTACAAGGGTTACAAGCTGAAGAACATTGTTGTCAACA
This sequence comes from Cyamopsis tetragonoloba, assembly GCA_037177725.1. Lineage (NCBI taxonomy): Eukaryota > Viridiplantae > Streptophyta > Magnoliopsida > Fabales > Fabaceae > Cyamopsis > Cyamopsis tetragonoloba. Next base: position 30,730,773 of record CM074125.1, on the reverse strand, counting down.
AGGAGAAGGAGGAGGAAGACATTGTCGGCATGAGAAGAAGCCGTTCTTGTTCGACCTTAACCTGCTGGCGCCGCTAATTTGAACCCGCCGGCTGTGACCATAACGAGGGCTTAGTGTTTTTTATTTTATTTTATTTTCTTTTTAATAGTTTATAATATAACTTTATGGAGTATGAACTTTTTTGGATGCTACTTTGCCCTTGTTGTGATGTACAGTTTAGATTATAGGTTCTGAGCGGCATTTGTATTAGCAGTAGCTTCTATTAACTCTTTGTATGTCGTTTTTACTGCTTTATGGACTCTTGATTGGAATTTATGTTAATCCATAGAGTTGCGCTTGTTTCCCAGCTCCTGCTCTTTCTTAAAGTTTTCTCTCAGAGCTGCGCATCCAAACAATGAGTATTAATTATTCGACATCTAAAACATTTTTTTATATTCCATTACCTTCCACCTATTAAACTCGGAGTTAAGAAACTAAATTAACAATATATAAATATTAATTTTTATATAATATGGATGATTAGATAAAAAGGACTATTAATAATCCCTGTATAAGGGACTATTTTATATAAAACTTGAACTATGTAATAGACTTGGTTTATATATATATTCAAATAACTACATCATAGAAAATGACGTGTATATTTATTGTTCATATTTATTACCGTTAACGTAAGTCTTCTAGGTATTGACTTTGGTGATTACTTTGACTATGTAATAGACTTAGTTTATTGATGTACTTAAATGATTACATCACAAAAAATGACATTTGTTTATTTATTGTTCAAATTTATTACTGTTCACACAAGTCTTCTGGGTATTGACTCTGGTGGTGTTCTGCCACCTAAATCCTAATAGAATAATTGTTGTTTACTATGAGCATGAGATACATCTGAAAACGGGAGTGAGTATTCATATTCTAAGCTGCATGTGTCTCGGGAATGTTAAGTTCATTCAGCGGGACAAGAATCTCTTATCCTAAATGCCTCATTACATCGTATCAATCATTATGAGCCGCTCGCTTTCATGGGAGCATATTGTAATGGTCGTGTTGTTCTAAGATCACGGGGTGAAATCTTGATAGTTCGCAATGAGTATCCAACTTGATTTGGGCGTTGGTTGGTCTCTTGGATAATGGATATCATATCGTTGGTCAGATGAACTCCAAGCATTGTCGTCGAAGAATTTTTTTTTTTCATTGATTAATTTTTCAATAGATTTGGCAATAATGAACGAATTACGAATAATCCATGTCAATCTCGCTAAAATGCATATCTATATAATATCTCGTATCTATATAATATCTATATGGATATCAATACAGAAATAATATATATGATTATATAAATAAGTCCTTCTTTGTCCGTTACAGCACAGTGGTTCGAATCTAAAATAGAAAATGAAATGGTTTGAATGAAATCGTAAGAATATCTGTGCTGTAAGCTTTTTTTCCTTTTTTTACCTAGGATTGTAGTTCAATTGGTTAGAGCACCGCTCTGTCAAGGCGGAAGCTGTGGGTTCAGTCGAATAGTACACCAGCCCCACATATATTGAAGCTCTTAAGCATAACATGCTTGATGAATTGCCATCGTCTGGGCTGAGGTGAGACAATAGACTCACCTACGTCAACTTTATACAAAAAATTATCAACTTTGACATTTTGTATGATCTGAGTGTAAGTGGTAAACATAAAAAGTAAATATAAAAGAATCATTGCCCTTACACCACCACAACATATATAAGCTGGAGTTTTACCACTATAACTTGCATTATCTTATAACATTATTCGTGTCTATTGTGCATGACCCATTAGATTATCAGTATTAATTAGAAATCAACACCTAATTAAGGAAATTAATCTAAGTTTAATTTTTAATAATTTTTATTGTATTTAATTTCTTAAAAAGCATTTTAAGGGTACTAGATATTATTTGTCACTTTTTAATAAAAATTAATTTCTATAATTAATTTTTGATAAAGTTAAGTATACGCGGTAAGGTAAAGTAAAGCAAAGTAACATTAGTTTTAAATATTAGAGTAAAAAAACTATTTTATACAATAATATTTGTAACATCCCGAAAATCCATCAAAAAGGTGTAGGGCTTAATGGATTGATTACAATTTACAAAGAAAAGGAAGAATGGTTAGTTGTAAGTATAAAGGTCAAAAGAAGGATAAAGATAAGTAAAATATTTGAATATGAACTGTCATATTCAAATAATATTCGAATATGCCTTGTCATATTCGAATAGTCATGTCCATATTCGAATGGTATTCGAATACGCAAGCCTATATTCGAATAGTATTCTAATATGAAAGCTAATATTCGAATATGTAGGTGAGGAATTGAAAACAGGGACTCTATATTCGAATATATATTCGAATATGGACCCAAAATCTATAAATAGGGGTGCCTTGGCTCAAAAAGGGGCTGTTCTTCAGATTCCTCGCTTCTCACACACCTAAAAACCTCTGTTCCTAAACCAACTAAACCATAACTCTGTAACCCTAAGGCTTCCATCTTAAACGACTAAGGTTCCAAACTATTTCATTCAAATTCAGAGGCAACTACGACAAAGGAACCGGAGTAGGAGATTGGATCTGGAAGCCAAAGGATAAAGGATTCAGGGAGTTCCAGGTAACCCTGAAAACCCCAAATCCTTAAATACTTGCAATTTAGGAACATGTGACTAGGGAATGTTAGGAATATGTTATTAGGGAAATCAAACTGATATGCTGTGATTAAAGTTTGATGTATGATTGAATTATGAATACTACGTGTGAAATATGCATGATGTGGTTGATACTGTATGATTTTGATATGCCTTATGCTGATAAGTGATGCATGTGTTATTGTAAAATATGCTAAGGTATAAACAAGGAATTCCAGAGTTAAATGTGACGCTAACTGGGAATTTGATATTGAAATGATTTGAGTCCCAGTATTAGCATATTCAAATATGTATTTGAATATGGAATGCCATGTTCAAATAGATATATGAATATAACACGTTTGTCACATAGAATCCGAATAAATGAGAGTGTGTAATCGGATAAGAGGAAACTGGAAACCCTTGTTTGTACGCTATGTTCTTAATATGAATGTGTGATGCATTAGGACTGTAAATGGAAATGTTAAAAGAGGCTCTTCCCACTCAACTGAGGTTGAGCAAGAGGGTTAAATTCCGCCAGAAGTAGACCGGGTAAGAAGATCTTTCCCACTCAACTGAAGTTGAGCAAGAGGGTTAAGTTCTGCCGGAAGTAGACCGAATAAGAGGACAGAGCAGAAAAATGAGAAAAAGATGAGAATGTAGGGTTATACCGAAAGGGGAAAAATAACCTGAAGTACTAGGCTATCTTCAAGTGGTAGGTAGTCTAAGTACAAAGGGTACTATCTTCACGAGGTAGGTAGTTCCCTGGGCTAGCTCGAGAGAGAGTCAGTAGCCCGGCAGGAGGATCCTTGAGGGGACGCTCGCCAGGACCGTGATGATGATGAGCTCAATACGCGTTACTACCACGTGTTTTGGTGGATTCCTCGTGCATAGGGTTTCCCGTTAAAAGAGGAAAGAATCGAAAACGGAAAATGATCATGCATACATATCTATGTGATTGAAATTATACTTGTTGTGTGTATGTTTGATAGGGCTTGGATTTGGGACGGTTTTTCAGTTAGACTGGCTGTAATACTGTATAAAACTGTTTTATGGCCGACGGGTTACTCAGTTATATGTCGAGCATATAACTGACAGTTATAGTATTGCAGGTGGCTCGGACTCAGAGGGTGTCAGCGCGTGAGACGTTTTGCAGCCTTTTCTGATACTTAGGTAGTCATTTGAGTCTTTGTGTGACTACCTTAGCTGGACATATGTAGATCCTTTGGACTGTAGACAAACACTTATATTTTGATATGTATATATTTTATTAAATTCCGCTGTGTTCTGTTTTTAAAAAAAAAAAAAAAAAAAAAAAAAAAAAAAAAAAACTACCCTAAAATTCTAGGTGTTACTATTTGGTATCAGAGGAGTTTGATCCTATCCGGACTGTGTTATCCCAATGCGTAACTTAGATAAAAGTCCAAAGAATTAAGTCTTGTCTTAACCTGAGATGTCGACCGTATATGATTCATTATATTGAGCCTGATCAACTCAGTGTGGTGCGTTGTATGCAGGAAGACATGGCAGGCATACCATCCGGTAGACCTCGTACTAACACCAATGCGACACCAACTCCGAGTGATTCTCCGTTAATACAGCAAATGGCACAGGCCATGACTCAGATGATGGAGACGCAAGGACGTGTAGACCGATATCAGAGTTTCAATAGACATGACCCACCCATCTTCTCTGGTGGAAGAGACCCCATGGTAGCAGAAGAGTGGCTAGATCAGTTGGAGGAGATATTTAGAATAACTAGATCTGCCTACCAGGACAAGGTAGAGAGCTAGCTACCTATAGACTAAGAGGAGAAGCGGCACAATGGTGGAAACGGTATCGTGATCATATGGAGGCAACATGAGGAAATGTGAAAAGAGAAGAATTTAAAACTTTGTTCCTGAACAAATATTTTCCCTTGAATGTGAAAGATCAGAAGGAGATAGAATTTCTGACATTGCAACAGGGAGACATGACGGTAGATGAATATGTTGCCAGATTTGAGAGTTTAGCCCGATTCTCGAACAATCTTCAAAACCAACCTGATGAGGCGTGGAAATCCAAGAGATTTGAACAAGGACTTAGACCGGAGGTTAGGAACCTGGTGATTACTCAGCAAACCGGGAGTACCAGACTTTGATTCAAGCATATCAACTTGCTGAGCAATCTTTGGCCGCAGTGTCAGCTAGTAGACAGTTGTTGTGGAAACGTAAGAGGGAGGAACGAAGCTCTAAGGGGAAAAAGGACAAGGAAGTGAACAAAGGCAAGAGTGCCATTCCGAAGTGTGAAAATTGCATGAAGTTCCATAGAGGAGAATGTTACAAGAACAAGAGGACTTGCTTTATATGCCAGAAGCCGGGACACATTAGCTGGCAATGTCCAGACAAAGATCAGAAGCCAACTGAGGACAAAGAGAAGAAGAAGAATCCCGTGAGAGGCCGTGTTTACACGCTAAATGCAGAGGAGGTTGACCATTCAAAAGATCTTATCCAAGGTATGGGATCAATCAAATCACATCCTATTCACATCTTGTTTGACTCGGGTGCCACTCATTCATTCATTTCCTTAGATTGTGCAAAGCGAATTTATTTTCCTATGTCTAAGCTACCTTACAAAGTGTTAGTATCTACTTCCTCCAAAGAGAACATCTGCACGACGACCATGTGTTCCCCAGCGTTCTTAGACTTTCAAGACAAGACTTTCTGCATAGATTTGTACTGCCTACCAATGAAGGGGCTAGATGTGATTTTAGGCATGGACTAGCTCAAAGCTCACAAGGTCAGAATCGATTGTGCCACTAAGACCGTACATATTCCAGACAGAGGCATGGAGATTTACTGTACGCATCATCCTACTTCTGATTTTCCTAACCTGCCTAAGTATGATATTGGTCCCAAGTATTTGATTATTTGTATGAGCAATGTTAATAATTCGGTGCGTGTTGATTCTCTCTCTATAGTCCGAGACTTTCTCGATGTATTTCCCGAAGACATAGAATCCTTGCCACCCGAAAGGGAAGTAGAGTTCTCGATTGAGCTAATTCCGGGAGCTGGACCTGTCTCTAAGGCACCATATCAAATGGCACCGTTGGAGTTGGCAGAAGTAAAGCGGCAGATTGAAGAACTTATGCAGAAGCAGTTCATTAGACCAAGCGCTTTGCCTTGGGGAGCCCCAGTATTGCTTGTCAAGAAGAAAGATGGGAAATTATGGCTGTGTGTAGATTACAGAGAGCTGAACAAGTTGACAGTGAAGAATAAGTATCCTTTGCCGCTGATTGATGATTTACTTGATCAGTTAGGGGGAGCCAAGGTGTTTTCAAAGATTGACCTTCGATTTGGATATCATCAAATCAGAATCAAGTCTGAAGATATTCCTAAGACGGCTTTCCGGACGCGGTACGGTCATTATGAGTACTTGGTGATGTCGTTCGGATTGACAAACGCTCTTGCAATTTTCATGGACTACATGAACCGGATTTTCCGACCCTACTTGGACAAGTTTGTTGTAGTATTCATTGACGATATTCTCATCTACTCCAAGACTGCAGAAGAACATGAAGAGCATTTGAGATTGGTGCTGGGAATACTCAGAGAAAAACAATTGTATGCTAAGTTGGACAAGTGTGAGTTCTGGCTAGAAGAAGTTCAATTTCTAGGCCACGTGATTAACAATGATGGTGTGGCTGTGGATCCAAGTAAAGTTGAAGCTATAATGAAATGGGAAAGACCAATCAAGGCCACAAAAATTCGAAGTTTTCTGGGACTAGCAGGATACTACCGGCGATTCATCAAGGGATTCTCTCAGATTGTCATTCCCTTGACTAAGTTAACAAGGAAGGGTGTTCCGTTTTTGTGGGATGCCAAGTGTGAAGACAGCTTTCAGATGTTGAAGGAAAAGCTGACAACAGCGCCGGTGTTGGTAATTCCTGATCCGACCAAGAATTTCCAAGTATATTGCGATGCGTCTAAGCAAGGCTTGGGGTGTGTACTTATGCAAGAAGGACAAGCAGTTGCTTACACTTCTTGACAGTTGCGACCACATGAAGCAAATTACCCAACACAAGACTTGGAGTTAGCTGCAGTAGTTTTTGCGTTGAAAGTTTGGAGGCACTACTTGTACGGAATCACATTTGAAGTGTTCAGTGACCACAAAAGTTTGAAGTACTTGTTCAATCAGAAGGAGCTGAACATGAGGTAGAGGCGATGGATGGAATTCCTGAAAGATTATGATTTTGAGTTGAAGTATCATCTGGGAAAGGCTAATGTAGTGGCTGATGCCTTAAGCAGAAAATCCTTACACGTGTCGACTATGATGATTCATCAAATGGAGCTCTTGGAGAAATTTAGAGATCTGCACTTGGATGTGTCTTGCTACGATGATAGCATCTCTGTGTATAAAATTGACTTGAAGAATACACTCAGAGACCAAATCCGAGAAGCACAGAAACAAGATTATGAGTTACAGAAGTTCAAGGGGCAAGATGGTTTCTCTGTAACCGGTGATGGAATGATCTTGTTCAGAGATAGAGTGTGTATCCCGAATGATGAGAGGTCAAGAAGATAGTGCTTGAAGAGAGTCATAGTAGCCAGTACTCGGTACATCTGGAGCTACAAAAATGTACCAAGACATGAAGAAGCTATTCTGGTGGCCTGGAATGAAGAAAGATATTGCAGAATTCGTCTCCAAGTGTCTTACTTGCCAGAAAATAAAAGTTGAACATCAAAGACCCTCTGGACCACTTAAGCCATTGGACATTCCAGAGTGGAAATGGGAGTCAATAGCCATGGACTTTGTGGTTTGATTACCCAGAACGCCAGCAGGACACGACTCAATCTGGGTTATCATTGACAGATTGACTAAGACTGCCCACTTTTTACCCGTCAAGACCACTTATTCCGTGGAGAAGTATGCCAAGTTGTATATTGCAGAGATAGTCCGACTACATGGAGCACCGACCAATATTATCTCTGACAGAGACCCTAAGTTTACTTCTCGCTTTTGGGGAGCATTGCAGAAAGCTTTTGGGACTCGGCTACATCAGAGTACTTCTCACCATCCTCAAACCGACGGACAGTCCGAAAAAACCATACAGACCTTGGAAGATATGTTGCGGGCTTGTGTACTAGAAGAAGGCGGTGATTGGGGAAAGTATTTGCCATTAGTTAAGTTTGCCCATAACAACAGTTTTCATTCGAGTATACGCATGGCGCCTTATGAAGCACTCTACGGGAGAAAATGTCGGTCACCAGTTTGTTGGTTTGAAACAGGAGAAAAGTTGTTATTGGGGTCGGATCTGGTACAAGAAACAACAGACAAGATTGGGCGTATCAAGGAAAAGTTAAAGAAAGCCCAAGACTGCCAGAAGAGTTATGCAGATCAGCGGAGAAAGCCTCTGGAATTTGAAGAGGGAGATCATGTGTTTTTGAAGGTCACACCTTACACCGCTGTTGGCAGAGCAATGAAAACAAAGAAGCTGCAACCCCGATTCATTGGTCCTTATCGGATTCTTCGGAGAGTAGGACCTGTTGCTTATCAACTCGCTTTGCCACCTCATCTTTCGAACCTTCATGACGTTTTTCACGTATCCCAACTCTGAAAGTACGTGTCTGATCCATCACATGTTTTGGAAACTGATGACATTCCATTGAAGCCCAACGTCTCATATCAGTTGAAGCCTATGAGGATTTTAGACCGAGGAGAGAAGACACTAAGGAATAAGGTGATCCCATTAGTGAAGGTCCTCTGGGAGAACATTGATTCATCAGAAATCACTTGGGAGAAGGAACAAGATATGAGAAGCATATATCCAGAATTATTTACGTAGTTGAGGTAATTGCTAATTTTGAGGGCAAAATTATTTTAAGGGGGGTAGAATTGTAACATCCCAAAAATCCATCAAAAAGGTTTAGGACTTAAGGGATTGATTACAATTTACAATTTACAATTTACAATTTACAATTTAGGACTTAGGGAAATCAAACTAATATGTTGTGATTAAAGTTTGATGTATGATTGAATTATCAATACTATGTGTGAAATATGCATGATGTGATTGATACTGTATGATTTTGATATGCCTTATGTTGATAAGTGATGCATGTGTTATTGTAAAATATGCTAAGGTATAAACAAGGAATTTCAGAGTTAAATGTGACGCTAATTGGGAATTTGATATTGAAATGATTTGAGTCCTAGTATTAGCATATTCAAATATGTATTTGAATATGGAATGCCATGTTCAAATAGATATATGAATATAACACGTTTGTCACATAGAATTTGAATAAATAAGAGTGTGTAATCGGATAAGAGGATACTGGAAACCCTTGTTTGTATGCTATGTTCTTAATATGATTGTGTGATGCATTAGAACTGTAAATGGAAATGTTAAAAGAGGCTCTTCCCACTCAACTGAGGTTGAGCAAGAGGGTTAAATTCCGCCGGAAGTAGACCGGGTAAGAGGACAGAGCAGAAAAATGAGAAAAAGATGACAATGTAGGGTTATCCCGAAAGGGGGAAAATAACCTGAAGTACACGAGGTAGGTAGTTCCCTAGGCTAGCTCGAGAGAGAGTTAGTAGCCCGGCAGGAGGATCCTTGGGGGGACGCTCGCCAGGACCGTGATGACGATGAGCTCAATACGCGTTACTGCCACATGTTTTGGTAGATTTCCGGTGCACAGGGTTTCCCGTTAAAAGAGGAAAGAATCGAAAATGGAAAATGATCATGCATACATATCTATGTGATTGAAATTATACTTGTTTTGTATATGTTTGGTAGGGCTTGGATTTAGGACGGTTTTCTAGTTATACTAAAACTGTTTTTATGGCCAACAGGTTACTCAATTATATATCGAGCATATAACTGACGGTTACAGTATTGCAGGTGGCTCGGACTCGGAGGGTGTCAGCGCGTGAGACGTTTTGCAGCCTTTTCTAATACTTAGGTAGTCATTTGAGTCTTTGTATGGCTACCTTAGCTGGACATATGTAGATCCTCTGAACTGTAGACAAACACTTATATTTTGATATGTATATATTTTATTAAATTCAGCTGTGTTTTGTTTTTTAAAAAAAAAAACTACCCTAAAATTCTAGGTGTTACAATATTGTTTGAATGTTTTTATTAAAATTATTTTTATAATTTAAATAAAATATTATATGATGCATAATTAATTACGATAAAAATAAAAATAAAATAAATTGGAGGAAATACAGGCTTGGCGATCCCGCTAGCCCGACTTAAATTGGCGGGCTAAATTGCATATTAGAACTCGTCATTCCGCTTAGCCAGCCTCGCTTAGCCCGTTAACCCGTGCGAGCCAATGACTGGTCGGAGTGGGCTAGCCCGTTAACACTTTTTCTTTAGAATTTTTTTAATATATAAAAATTTCTTTTTTTCTTCATATTCGGCAGGTTAAACGGGCCATCTCGCAGCCTGTTGAGCTATTGAAAAAGGGTACGAGATAGGAAAATGAGCTCGTAAGCCATTGCGGGCCTAAACTGGAGGGGCTAGTCCTTTTTGTCATTCCAAATGTCTAGTACTCCCTTTATTCCAAAACTATTGTCATTTTAACTGCTTTCACACATATTAAGAAATTATTGATTATAAGTTTTTCATAAGAGTAGGTTAAGGCGCCTAATTAGCCGGGGCGGAGCTAGCCCATTTTTTATGGGGGGCCGAACATAATAGTTTAAATTAAATTTTTTTATAAAATTAATATGCGAAAAATAATCAATAATTAAAGTGATTTATGATAATTAATATATATATATATATAACATATATTAGAGGTATAAAAAAAAAGAAAAGAAGGATGGAAAACTTACAATTTTCACTTAGGAAAATTGAACTCGGCGATGCTTTCTAGATTCGAACTCATCTATGGTTGATTCAGTATTGAAACGACCGGCAATTTCTTTCTTATTATAAACTGTTAAGCTGTCTGCAAGAAATTCATCACCCATTTTGTTTCGAAGTCTTGTCTTAACAATATTCATCCCTGAAAATGTTCTCTCTGTAGTTGTCGTAGATACTGAAAACGTCAAGATCAAACAAATCAATCTATCGATCACGTTATAGTATTGAAGTAGAGTCTTGAAGTAGTCTTGCACGCTTTGGTTCACATTACTCTTGTTCATGAGTTAAAATATTGAGACTAGATGGCTCAATCGTAGAAGAACTATTTACGTCAGTTGTATTCCTTTTAAAAAATTTAACAATTGTTTTCATTTTACTCATACCTAAAACAAATAAAACACATTATTATATAGTAATTTTTAAATTTGAAACACATCTTCAGAAGTTATTTTAGGCATGTTTTTATGCTATTATATTATTATACAATATTTTCCAAAATCTAAAACACATCTATATTATATATTATATTATTATATAATAATTTTCAAATCTAAAACACATATTCTAAAGTTATTTTAGACATGTTTTTGGCTATTATATATTACTATTATATATTATATTATTATATAATATTTTCTAAATCTGAAACACATCTTCAAAAGTTTATTAACACATTTTTTTATGCTATTATATATTATATTATTATATAATATTTACCAAAATCTAAAACACATCTATATTAGTATAGTATTTTTCTATTATCTTTATTTCTTAAAGGGATTGATATGGAATATCTTGGTACACATCAAAAACAAACTTTCTTTTGGGGGAGGCCGTTATATAAAATTATATATAAGTACTAATAAAATTTGTTCTCGATGGGGGGCCGAGGCTCCCCATTGCAACACTAGGCTCCGCCCCTGCTAATGTGCAATTAGAGCACCTTTATTAATGCTTTGAATTTTCTTTAATTACATAATTGAATTGGTTCTTAATTTTCGAAGTAATAAATACATTAAATCCCAAAAAAAAATTCTATTTCTATATAGTAGTAGTTTATACTTAAAGAAAATATTTTTTATAAAAATATGCACAATAATTTTGTAAATCACATTTAATAAATAAGATCCATCATAATTTATATTTAATATTAAGTAGATTTAAGAGAATTTTAATTCGTATCAATTCATTTCTTTTACTTTCAACTTCTTCTAAAGATTGTATCTAGCAATTTTAATATTTTAGACAAAAATTAAAATTGAGACCTATGTTAATATAGACTAATTTTCCTACAGCCCTATCATCAGTTTGCTCATAATATAACAAAAATTCTTTTAAGAATGATGTCAAATCATTATGAAAGGATTTCCTCTCCGTTTATTTTTCTTATTACTACTCCATTCATTTGCTCAAAATATATAAAAAATATGTATAATAATAGTGTCACATGGTTATCACGAAGAACACTTCTCTTCTCGTTTCTTTACTACCACAACTATTTGCTCACAAAATATAATAAAATAAAGTTGAACTTCCTAATTTCTCCACTATATTACTATCCCATCAATTTGCTCATAATATAAGAAAATTTCTTTTTAAGAATGATGTCACCTCATTATGAGAGGAGTACCTCTCCACTATTCGATCAATTTGTTCATAGTTCATAATATGTAAAACATATGTACATTGATAATGTCAATCACTATGGAGAGGATCTAAATTAAAGGGGTTGGTTGAAAGTTTTATATTAAAACCAAATTGTGGGGATAAATGGATATGGTCTCATGATAAGTCATCTATTTATTTTGTTAAATTAGCGTATAATATGATGGTTTCACTCTACTATAATACCTAAGGGGAAGAGGTTGATGTTAACTTTTTAAAATTTTTCTGGAAAGTGTGTACCCCTTTAAAAGCTTTACTGTGTGGGTGAAAGATATTGCTAAATGGAATAGCTTCCAAATCAAATCTTGTGGCAAGAGGGGGACTGTTGAATAATAATGATGTACTGTGTGTACTGTGCAAGAAGGATGACGAAACAACAAATCACTTGTTTTTTTCTTGTAAGCACTCGTATAACTTGTGGTGTTTTTGTTACAAATGGTTAGGCATACAGGTTTCACTCACAAATTCTTGTAAGGATAATTTTCTTCAACACAAGGGCGTCTGTTTTAGTTCAAAATATGAGAGGTATTGGAACAGCTCTTGGGTATATTGTCCTTAGTGGGTGATACCTCTATAAGCATATCTGCAAAATAATCAATAACCATCGCTCCGCGTCGCCAACTCCGTGAAGCCTTCCCTCTCATCTTCTCATTTCTTTCTCTCTCCACCACCACCACCAACCACTACCCACCCACCACCACTACCCACTCACCACCACAACCACCACTACCCACCCACCACAACCACCACTACCCACAACCACCACCCACGACAACCACCCACCACCCACCACCATCTCTATTTTTAGTGTAAGCTTTCTTATTCTCCTATTAGCTAGTGAGTTTCATTTTAATTTTTTAAATTTGGTTCCCAATTATAGCAATTATGTAGTGATTAAAAAATAGGGATTAAATTAGGTAGTTTTATTTGCAATTAGGGATTTAGTGGTTAGAAATTGATAAATTTGTTGATTAGTACTCGAATTTGCTATTAGGGATTAAATTGGGGTGTTTAGAAATTAGGAATTAATTAAATTGAGTGGTGTAATATATGTGTAATTAGGGATTGAATTATGATTTTAGTTTAGATTGATAAATATTTATACTTTAATTTGTAATTAATTAAGACTTGATGTATGCTTTTGAGTTAGGGATTAAATATATGTTTTTATGAATTGAATTTAATTAATGTGTATATATAAGTAGAATTATGTTTATTGTATTTGATTCTTAATTTCATTTGTCTAACTTAATTTTATTTGGTGTGCATTGACTGATATTTGCGTGTGTTTAGTGTTGGTTAGTTAATAGGTTTGTATATATATACATGTTTGATTTTAGATTAATTGTGTAATTTTATTCTTGTGAATTATGAGTTTCTGGTGACTATTATGTGTGAATGAGTTGATTTTTTTTTGGGAATTCTAGTTTTTAAGTCGTTATGATGCCGAAATTTCGCCAACTAGTGTTAAATACACTCGATGCACGTGTAATGCAGAAAATGAATCGTGCTTGGATGTATAATAGGGTTGGATCAAATAGGAGGTATTTAACTAATGAGTTTTTAAGAGGGGTGGAAGAGTTTATGAGGAAAGCAATGGAACAACCTTCGTACGTGTCTAATAAGTTGATTAGATGTCTGTGCATTAAATGTAAGTGCATGAAATACATTAACGAGAATGAAGTTAGGCATCACTTGTATAAGGATGGGTTTAAGCCTACGTATTTCATCTGGACTGAACATGGTGAAGTGGATCCTGATGAACCATTTGATTTAGGAGGTGCATCGTCTAATGGTGTAGAGTGGGATGAAGAGAATTAGTTTGAGATGATGAACCAAATGGTCCATGACGTGTTCAGACCAATTATTGATGGAGATACACATGCTATCAACCAGCCTGTAAATGAGGAGCCTAATGTTGAATGTCGAAGGTTTTATAATATGTTGAGGGATGCTAACAAACCAATTTATGAAGGCTGTAGTCACTCAACCTTGTCCCTCGCAGTGGGGTTGTTAAGTGCTAGAACTACTTGGCATGCTCTGCAAAAAGGAATTGATTATTTTGCAGATATGCGTACAGAGGTATCACCCACTAAGGAAAATATACCCAAGAGCTGTTATGAAGCAAATAAGTTGGCGTCCAAGTTAGGGATGAAGGTTAAGATGATAGATTGCTGTCGAAATGGATGCATGTTGTATTATAAGGGCGATACAGAATTTACTACATGCAAATTTTGCAATGCTCCTAGGTTTGTTGAGCTTGAACGTCCCCCAGAGCCGCACGAGGTATTTGAGATGTGTCATACCAGGTCGTCTGGACAGTTGGTGGATCAGCGCTCTAGAGAGACACTTGTAAGTTTGCATCGAAGTAACTTTATTTATAATTGTCCTTACATAGAATTAGTACTTAATTGTAGATTGATTTTTAAATCACAGGATGAATTTAGGCGAAACTTAGCAGAGATTGAGTCTGAGGACCCTTCAGCTACTAAGGGTGATTCGAGATTGCCTACTTTCGTTGACGCCTGGCTGAGAACTTCTGGAGGCAGAAGAAAGGGTCGTGTTTATGGAACCGGGGACTTGGCTTCCAAAGTTTATCCAGGGTCTGCCTCCTTTACCGCTGAGTCTCGTGCACGGACTCGGGCTCAGAACAGGATAGATGATGATGATGATGCTAATGAGGACCCTGAAAGTCTTCGAGCTGAGGTCCAACGCCTGCGTGAGGTTGAGGAGGCACGAAGACAAGAAATAGAGCGCATTCGGGAGGAACAGAGATAGGCACAGAGGCTGACAGAGGAGAGGGAGAGACAGACAGAGGAAGAACGTCGAAAGGAGATAGAGCGCCTTCATCAGACCCAGGAACAGCGGCTAAAAGAGCAGGAGGAACGACTGAGACAACAGAACTTGGCTCAATTAGAGGAGTTCCAACTGCAATGGGAAGCTAGGATGCATGCGTTTATCTCTACTATGCATGGGGATCATCCAGGGACCTCCAGCCAGCCTACACGTCGTAGACCTCCAGCGCCTCCACGTCGTGATCCTGACCCGACCCAAGATGGTGAGTCTGTTCCTGATCCTGATGTGCAGCAGCAACGTCGACGTCGTCCACACTAGTTTTATTAGTTTGTTTGAACAGATAGATATTTGGATTAAAACGTAGCCTTAGTATTTCATGCACTTTATTTCATTCTATGTATCAGTTTTCATTTATCTATTATTATTATTATTATTATTTCGTTTTAGATGATTATCATTATCTAGTTTAATTGATAATAATTTATTGTATTACATTATAAAAAAAAAAGAAAAAAAAATATTAGCGGCGGCTCACCGCCGCAAAAGAAAGAAAAATTAAAAAAATTAGCGGCGGCCCGAGCCACTGCAACAAAAAAGAAAAAATTAGCGGTGCACAGGCCGCCACAAAAAAAAAAGCGGCGGGCGTCTCACTGCTATTTTGACGTCATTCTTCCCCGCCGTTTTAGCGGCGGCCTGACCGCTGCAAAAAATTTGCTTCCAGCTTATTAGCGTCGGCCCCGTTGCCGCCGCTAGGCCACGGCTAACGCGAAATTAGCGTTCGCTTTTTCCGTTTTGCGTCCGCTTTTGGCCGCGGCTAATGACGAATATTCTTGTAGTGAAAAAGGGTTTTTGTATTTTAAAAAATTATTTTTATTTTCAATATATTGTTATTATTATTATTATTATTATTATTATTATTATTATTATATCAATGAATTATTCACAAATTGACATGTGGATTTGTTTAACGCTGTTATTCTTTCTTCATTGAGTTTTAACGGAACGTTAATACCAAGGATAAATGTGAATCTAAAATAAGAGTTGAAAGCCAAAATGAACCAAAAAAATAATAGACTAAGTTGAGCCAAACCTTAAAGCGTCCATGGGGCAGTTTCGCTGCCGAGATCCGCGACCCTGGGAAGAAGACCCGCAAATGGCTCGGCACCTTCGACACCACCGAGGAGGCTGCCAGGGCTTACGACGCTGCCGCCCTCTCCCTCCATGGCTCCAAGGCCAAGACCACCTTCTCCTACGTCTCCATTCCCCTGCCTCCCCCTGATTCCGTCAATGCGCTCTGGGCCCGGCCGGGCCCGGTGCTCTTCCCCACCAACGTTGTGCCGGCGAGATTGGAATACAACGGTTACAAGCTGGAGAACCTCCTTCTCAGCGAGGAGAAGGAGGAGGAAGATACTGTGCAGCATGAGGAGAAGTCGTTCTTGTTCAACCTTAACATTCCGGCACCACTCATTTGAACCCGTCGGCTGTGACCATGACGAGGGTTTAGTGTTTTTCATTTTATTTTATTTTCTTTTTAATAGTTTATAATATAACTGTATGGAGTATATGACCATTTTTTATGCTACTTTGCCCTTGTTGTGATGTACAGTTTACATTATAGGTTCTGTGCGGCATTTTGATTAACAGTAGCTTCTACTCCCTCCATTCTTATTTATAAGTCACTTTTAACTAATTCACAATCTTAAGAAAATTAGTTAAAATTAGTTAATAGTATTGGAGTTAACAAAATTTGTGTTGACTTTCCAAAGTTACCCTTATTTAATTTTTTTTGTTTCACCAATCTCTTTCATCACATACTCTATCCACTTTAATTAGAGCAAGGCTATTAGTTGACATAATTATTGAAAATTGTGAAGTTATTAAATATCACAATGGTATATGAAAAAAAAATATTTAATGATTCACATACTTTAAAAAGTTACTTATAAAAAGGAACACAAAAAATTTCTAGAAAGTGACTTATAAATAAGAACGGAGGGAGTATTAACTGTTTGTATAGTTATTCTTGTTTCCCAGCTCCTCCTCTTTCTTACAGTTTTCTCTCTCAGATCTGCGCATCCAAACAATCAATATTAATTATTCGAGATTTAAAGTATTTTCTGTTTTTTTATATTATTCCATTACCTTTCACCTATTGAAACTCGGAATTTCTTTTTTCAAGTTAAGCACTACAACAATATACTTGTAAGATCCTCTTTTTTTTTTTGCTAAGAAAAAAAGGAAAAAAAGCCGTGGAATATAACTAAAGTTGTATAAGTTATATAGGTTCTTTAAGTAGTTCACAATCACATAAGTTTAAGAATTTGTAAACATAATTTACATATATTTTTGAGTTAATACCGAGGTTCTAGTTAAATTTATAAAATTATCAAATGTTATTCACTTATAGTTCTTGAGTTTACAAGAGTTGTTTACTTAGATTTAAGAGATTATCAAACTCTAGTACTTATGAGAATAATCGTTTGACTTATCAGAGACTTAAATAAATTTTTGAGCAATTCAAGAATCTATGCGAACCATTCTTGCAAACTCATGAACCTTAGTGAACTTTCATGAAATTCAAAGACTTATATGAACTTTTCTTACAAATTCAATAACTAAACTAATAATTATTTCTTTTATTTTCTAAGTGCTTTTGCTTATAGTGGGAGTATAAGTTGATCTACGGAGTCAATGATCAATAACTTCTTTCATCATGAACTATTCAATTTAATAAATTAAATTAACAATATATAAATATTAAATTTTTTTATATAATATGGATTATTAGATAAAAAAAGGAATATTAATTGTCCGGGCCTACTTTATATTCAACTTTGACGATGTAATAGACTTGGTTTATTGATATATTCAAATGACTACATCACAAAAAATGATATTTGTATATTTATTGTTTATATTTATTACTGTTCACCTAAGTGGTTATTTGACTATATAATAGACTTAGTTTATTGATGTATTCAAATGACTACTCCCTCCGTCCCAAAATGTAAGACCCTCTGAGAGTTTTTACTTGTCCCATTTTATAGGACCATTTGAGGATTTTTGTGCACATTTAAATTTTTTTTATCATTATACCCTTACTACTCAACTAATTTTGATGAACATTAAATAAAAGAGAGGTGATAGAAAAAGATTGAATGGGTAAATTTGGAAACTAATACCTTTTGTTAGACAAATTTAATGCATTTAACTAAATTAACCACTTTTCTTAATTCTTGCAATATTGGTCTAGGGAGTCTTACATTTTGGGACGGAGGGAGTACATCACAGAAAATGATATTTGTATATTTATTGTTCATATTTATTGCTATTCACACAAGTCTTCTGGGTATTAACTCTGGTGGTGTTCCCTCGCGTAAACCCTAATAGAATACTTGTTTTTTTTTGAAATAAGTAAAGTATAATATATATTCACATAACAGTTACAATCACCTATAAAACAGTATGCCAATCACAATACCACCCCCAACTAGACCACCACGTTGTAACCAATAGAATACTTGTTGTTTACTATGAGCATGAGATACATCTGACAAAAGGAGTGAGTATTCATATTCTAGGCTACACGTGTCTCGAGAATGTTCAAGTTCATTCGGGGGACAAGAATCTCTTATAGTAAATGCCTCATAACATAGTATCAATCATTATGCGAAATATCCGCCCACTTTCATGGGAGCATATTGTAATGTTTGTGTTGTTTTAAGATCACTAGGTGTAATCTTGATAGTTCGCAGTGGGTATCTAACTTGATCTGGGCGTAGGTTGGTCTCTTGGATAACGGATATCATATCATTGGTCAGGCGAAGTCAAAGCATTGTCGTCGAAGACTCTTTGTTTTCATTGATTCATTTTTTAATAGATTTGGCAATAATGAACGGACTACTAGTAATCCGTGTCAATCTTGCTAAAATGCTTATCTATATAATATCTCGTATCTATATAGTACCTATTTAGATTTCTATATAGAAATAATAGAAGATATGAATAAATAAATAAGTTCACCTCTGTCAATTACAGCACAATGGTTCGAATCTAAAATAGAAAAGAAAATGGTTTAAATGAAATCATAAGAATATATATGTTGTACGCTTTTTCCTTTTTTACTTGGAATTATAGTTCAATTGATCAGAGCATCACAACATGTTTCAAAACTCTTAAGCTGAACAGACTTAATGAATTGTTGTCGTCTGGATGAGGTCAGACAATACAGTCACCTACATCTAGTTTATACAAATAAATTATTAACTTTGACATTTTGTATGATCTAAGTATAAGTGATAAACATAAAAATTATATATAAAAGAATCATTTCCCTTAAGCTTACACCACCACAACATATATAAGTTGGATTTTTACCACTATAACCTGCATTATCTTATAACACTATTCATGTCTATTGTGAGTGACCCATTAGATTATCAGTATTAATTTGAGAATAACACCTAATTAAGGAAATTCATCTAAGTTATGCATAGTATAACCAAAGACGATTTGTTTAAGTGAAACATGTTTATTTTGCTAAAATAAAATATCTTGAGTTTGAACCCTTGTGAATGTGGAAAATTCTTTTTGAGAGAGTTAGTTTCACCAAAGATGATGTTTAATTTTGAAGATCGATTTTGAGAAGGCTTATGACACTGTGAACTGGGACTTTTCTCTTTATATGTTTAAACGGTGTGGATTCCCACCAAAATTGATTGATTGGATGAGATCGTGCCTCTGCTCGGGTGATCTTTCAGTCTTGGTAAATGGATGTCCTTCGGAACAAGTATCTATTAAAAAGGGGCTAAAGCAGGGAGACCCTCTTGCTCCCTTTGTCTTTTTATTGGTAGCGAAAGGTTTAGCTGGTCTTGTGCGAATGGTAGAACTTGGTGAACTGCTTGATAGTTTCTCTTTTGGGGAGAGGGGACCTCGAATTAATCTTCTTCAATACGCGGATGACACGATATTAGTTGGGGAGGCTACGGAGAAGAATTTATGGGCTTGGAAAGCAATGCTTAGAGCTTTTGAACTTGTCTCGGGTTTGAAAGTAAATTTGGCAAAAAGCTGCCTTTATGGTATTAATGTTGAGGACCGTTTCATTGATGCAGCTTCCACCTTCCTCTCTTGCAAGGTAGGTTCGCTTCCTTTCTCTTATCTTGGGTTACCCATTGGTGCAAATCCCCGAAAACGGGCAACATGGGACCCGGTAATTCAATGCATAGAGAAAAAGCTTGGCTCCTGGAAGAACAAATACGTCTCTCTTGGCGGAAGGGTGACCCTTATTAATTCAGTTTTGAACAGTATTCCTATCTACTATGCGTCTTTTTTAAAAATGCCAAGGGCTGTTTCTAACCAGATCATGCAAATCCAACGCTCCTTTTTGTGGATGGATTTTCTGGATCCCGCAAAGTTCACTGGGCAAATTGGGATTCTGTCTGCCTCCCAAAAGAAAATGGGGGTCTTGGTGTTCGAAATGTCCAGTGGGTCAATTTGAGCCTACTTGCTAAGTGGTTATGGCGATTAAAAACTGATCCTCAAGATGTTTTGTGGGTTGCAGTATTGCGCTCAAGGTATGGGGATTCCTTTTCTTTAAATTATGATTTGGATGGTGTCAAACCATCTCGCTGGTTTTTGGACATTGCTTCTGTTGCAGATGAAAGTTGGTTCAATACCAATCTCTCCAAAAAAATTGGGAATGGCTCTACAATCTCTTTTTGGAATGACACTTGTCTTGGGACAACACCCTTCTCAATCTTGTTCCCGCGCTTGTTCTTACTGTCTCATGATCCCTATTGCTCGGTGGCTTCAATGGGCAATTTTCTTAATGGTATATGGTCCTGGAAGTTACAATGGCGACGAGAGCTCTTTCGGCAACACGAGATCGATTTGGTGCAAGAATTAAACAATATTCTGCTCCCGATTCATCTACAACATAACATGGATGACTCTTGGGTTTGGTGTTATCGTGGGAACACATCTTATTCTCCACATTTGGGGTACTTAGCGCTTGTTTCGGATTACTCTACTTCGTCTGTTGATTCTCCCATAGTTCGAGCTTGTGGAATTTTGTGGAGATCAGTAGCTCCAAGTAAAGTTAAAATTTTTGCTTGGTTAGCCATCAATGGAAAACTTGGAACAAAAGAAGGTCTGCTAGCTCGTCGTATTATTTCCCAACAGGAGCCGGTTTGTTGTCTATGCAATTCCAATCTAGAATCTTGTGATCATCTCTTTTGTTCTTGCCCAATGGTCATTCATGTTTGGAGAGCTGTGAGTGATTGGTTTGCCACAGATTTTGTTGCCTTCCATTCTTTGCTTGAGTCTTTATCTTGGTTTAATTCTTTGGGGCCAAAAAAAAAGAGAAAACTTCTTGTTCTTGCTGTTTGGTGCGCTACTCTGTGGTCAATTTGGTTAGCCAGGAATGCTCTTACATTTAAAGGAGCCCAATGGGATAGGTTAGAGATAGTTACTCTAATTAAACTCGCTCTTGGGAGTGGATCAAGTCTATTTATGGGGGGGACTGTTTTTGTATGGCTAGTTGGTTCATTTGTCCAATTTCCTGCCTTCAATCTCTGTAATGGGTTCAATCTTTGTATTCCTTTTTCTTCTTTAATAAAATGGTCCTCTCCATTGATAAAAAATAAACTCAAACAAAGTCATCTTTAATAAAGAATATGTGTGCATAAAAAAAGAAAAAATAAAAATTCATCTAATGTAGGCGGCACCAGAATGGCACAAGGTTTGAAAGACTCATATTGTGGCCTCGGTTCTTCCCTTTTGACAATTTTCGTTCTTAATTACTACTCCCTTGGGTCTTTTTTATAAGAAACATAAGACTAATTTCATACATACCAAAAATATATATTTAATAATGTTTTCATCAATTAAAGAAATGGTGGTTTTGAACTTTATTCCTAAATTGTCCATGTAATTAATGCATTCACTTACATATGAAATGAGTAAGTTGCTCATAATAAATTAAGGGTAATAAAGTATTTGGGTATGGGCTGTTGAAGACCTAATCTGATCCTATTATCTTCACTCGCTTATGGCTGTTGGTTTCATGGTTTTGTACTTTGTATTTTGTTGGATGATATTATGTTAATCTTCAATTTAGAAAGGCTTTTTTGCTTCATTGGTTTTGTTCCTGTAGTTTCCGTTGGATTTTGTTACAGGGATGTTATCTGTAGTTAATAGTGAATTTGGCTTTATCCCTTTGAACTTTGTAATGCTATCAGAACTTCTTGTGCTTATTAATATATTCAGGTGTTTTGCAGTTAAAAAAAAAAGTATTTTTATCATTTCTTATCAATTAATATGTGTGGAAAAGGTGCTAAGTTTCTTGTAATTAGGACTAGACTAGCCAGTGACAACCTGACCTTAGCTCAACTGACCTAGGTCTCCTCTCAACCCGACCTCAACTCAACTAACCCAAGTCTCCTCTCAACCCGACCTCAGCTCAACTGACTCAGGTCTCTTCTCAACTCGACCTCAGCTCAACTGGCCCAGGTCTCCTCTCAACCCGACCTCAACTACTCAAATGGTCCAGGTCTCCTGCCGATTTTTTAACTTGCATGGGACACATTGACGCAACAAGGAAGCCTGGTGTCTAGGCGAAGAACCGCAGTAATCAATCAGCATTTATGACGATGGATATTCAGGAGTGCATCAATCATTATCCAATCCAAATACTTTCCTAGTTTAGAATGAATGTAGACATTAGGGTCTTGATGGCCAGCTTGTATAAATAAGCTAAAGGCTCTCGTTTGTAACCATGCTCACAGTGAACACCATAGTTCCTGTTAGGGTTCAGACATCAGAACACTACCGCTATCGGAGCCCAAAAACTGTAAGTGAACAAGGACAAAAAAAAATCATTTTTTGTTTCTTATAAAAAGAATTGAAAGGAGTAATATTTATTTATGTGAGCTAAAGTGTCTTTTTTTTTATCGGCAAAAGGGGCCGAATATAATGATAATAGGAGCACCAAAAGTGCACCAAATAGTTATGAGAAAACTAAACAAGAGTAATAAGAAACAAAAACATAAGCCCCACTGTAAAATCAGAATAACCAAACCCCGAGGATTAAGAGGAACAAGCTCCAAAGGAAAATGTAGTTATGAAAACTTATCAAAATTAATTGATAGTCATAAATTTATTAAAATCATTCTAATTTCTTCAAAAAAAAAATTATTAAAAGTTGGGCTAATTTACTGAAAAAAAATGTAAAATAGTTTGACAAAATTACAATTTTCAATGACTTCCAAATTGAAATTTAGAGATATTGGTAATTATAAAGTTTTCCATCAATTGCAAAGGACAAAGTTTACACTTTAAAAAAATATGTAGGATGAAGTTGACATTTTAAGCAAACATATATAAAATACAAAATTAAATTAAATTAAAAAAATTAAAGGTTAAATTAAAGGACTAACTTGAATTTTTTTGGTGTGTATCAAATATATCCCTTAGTCAGTACATGTTTGGATTGGTGGTAGTAGAATTGATTATGAGCTGAATTATTTGGATTAATTGATTTGAAGCATAATAGATTATGAGTAAAATTGATTTACGTTTAAAAAATAAAGATAAAAAAATTAATTCTAAGAGATAATGATGTATAATTGATTATAGAGAATTAGAAACAACAAAAAGTTGTTTTTCACAAAACCTAAATTTTGTATACAGAATCAATTTGACACCAAAGTTGTAAAACATGATTTTTTTATCAAAATCAATTCTGATCCAAGGCAAACCATAATTTTGACCGTGCATGAGCTAAACCAAACATGGCCCAATAGACGAAATTCAATCCCTTTTTAAACATAAAACTCATTTAAATGAATTTTTGCCTCTCTAAATAAATCACTACAAAAATGTGTTGAAATAGCCACGCAAAATTAGCGACGGCTCCACACTGTCGCTAATTAGCGACGGTAATTCCACGATTAGCGACGGATTTTTCAATTTTAATTTTTTTAATATTTTAACGTTTTGTGACGGTCATTGCCGTCGCTAATTTGCGACGGTCAAGGTTGTCGTTAAAGTGGCGCATTAACTTATTTAAAAAATAATTTTTTTAAATATTGAAGGGATTTGCGACAGTCCTTGTCGTCGCTAATTTGCGACGGTCAAGGCCGTCGCTAAATGCGGTTTTTTTTAAAAAAAAATCTGTTTTTTTAAATTAAAGGGTTTGCGACGGTCTTTGCCGTCGCTATTTTGCGACGGTCAAGGCCGTCGCTAAATGTGGCTATTTTTTTTAATAAAAAATCTGTTTTTTTTAAATTGAAGGGTTTGCGACGGACCTTGCCGTCGCTCTTTTGTGACGGTCAAGGCCGTCGCTAAATGCAGCTATTTTATTTTTTTATAAAAAGTCTTTTTTTTAATTATATGGGTTTGCGACGGTCCTTGCCGTCGCTATTTTGCGACGGTCAAGGCCGTCGCTAAATGCAGCTGTTTTTTTATAAAAAATCTTTTTTAAAAAAAATTGAAGGGGTTGCGACGCTCCTTGCCGTCGCTATTCTGCGGCGGTCAAGGCCGTCGCTAAATGTGGCTTTTTTTTTATAAAAAATCTTTTTTTAAAAAAAATTGAAGGGTTTGCGACGGTCCTTGCCATCGCTATTTTGCGGCGGTCAAGGCCGTCGCTAAATGTGCATGGTTGTTTTTCTTTTGAAAAAAATCAGTTTTTTTTAAATTGAAGAGTTTGCGACGGTCCTTGCCGTCGCTATTTTGTGACGGTCCTTGCCGTTGCTAAAGGGGCAAATAGGCTATTTTATTTATTTTTTAAAGCGACGGTATATACCGTCGCTATTTGAACAAATTTGGTTTATAAAATGTGCACCCCATCTTTTTCCCTTATCCTTATTTCTACTCTCTAAATTTCTCCTCTCAAAACAAAACACAACACAAATTTCATTCACCCAACCTCATTTCTTCTCCAATCTCACCCTCTCTAACCCTATTTCTTCACCTCCATACCCAAATCCTCCATATCCAAACCTTATTTTCCTTTCCTTCATCCAATCTCACTCCTCTCCCTCTTCACCACTTCCCTCTCTCTCTCCTCCATGCACTCTCTCTCCACCACCAACCACCACGGCCTCTTCTCTCTCCACCAAGGTCTCCCTCTCTCTCCACCACAAATCCTGTCTCTCTCCATCATAAACCCTCCCTCTCCACCACATTCATCCATATCTCCACCATATACTATTTAGGTGAGTTATTTTTATTTTTTCAATTTTTATTAGTTAATGTTAGAATTTATATGAATTTACATGAATTTTTGTTGAATTTATGTGAATTTTAGAATTTATATGAATTTATGTGAATTTTAGAATTTATATGAATTTATGTGAATTTTTGCCTTTATGTAAAATTATGTGAATTTATATGAATTTTAAATTTATATGAATTTTAGAATTTATGTGAATTTTTACCTTTATGTGAATTTATAGAATTGTGAAAGTAAATATAGAATTTATGTTGAATTTATGTGAGTTTTTGCTTTTATGTAAATTTATGTTCAATTTATATGAATTTAAGTTGGATATATGTGAAAGTATAATAATTGTAGAGTATAGTAGAATAGAAAAAGTAAAAGTAGAGTAGTTTTATTAGAAATTGTAATTGTAATGTATGTATGTGAAATTGAAATTGTGAAAATGCACTTGAAATATTTGGAAATGCAATTAAAATGTATGTATGCGAAATTGTAAAAGTAGATTAGTTGTTAGAATTAATATAACTATTAGCGACGGTAAAGACCGTCGCTAATTAGCGACAGTAAATGCCGTCGCTAATAGTTAGCAACGAAAAAAATAGTGACGGCTCAACCTCCGTCGCTAACACTTTATTAGCGACGGCTTTTGGCCATTTAGCGACGGTAATAGCCCTCGCTATTACCATGCATTTTTGTAATGAAATCCTTTTATATACATATTATTATTTTTTTTTAAAATTATTTTTGTCAAGTATTTCTATTTTAGTATCTTTCTTCTATTTTCCCTTTTTATTTGGGTCTTACATATGGGTGGATAAACCACAAACCTGAACATAACCCAAACTAAACCAAATCGTTTTTCTGGGTTGGGTGATTGGATTGGTTTGGGTATTTTTTAGTGAACCCAAACCAAATTGGATTGGGTATTGGGTTTGCATTTTAAAGATCCAATGAATCCAACCCAACCCAAACTACTCAAACTAAATTCCTAAATGGCTAATTTTCTATGTCGTTTTACTCCTTTAGACTTCAGTCCAGACTTCTCCTTACTAATTACTTTCTTTCAAGCACAATCATAATCAACTTTAGAACCATAGTCATAGCTGCCACCTTGACCTCCTCGCCACCAACATTACTTCCTCCTATTATGACTAATTGACTACTTTATTTATGTTAAGACTGTGTTATATTATATGATTATTATATGATTATATTATTGATATTATGTTTTATTTTAGCAAATAAAATCACTAAACTTATGTAAAATTAATGTTATATCACTGTAAATTTTACAGAATTTTTTTTAAAAAAGTAAATTTTTTATTTTTTATTTAATTAGATAGACCCAATCACCCAACCCAACCCAATCAAGTTTGATTTGGGTTGGTTCAGGTCAAAGAGTAAAAATTACAAAAATCAAACCAACTCAATTCAAATCATTTAGTTTGGATTGAGTTTCAAAACAGCTAAAAATCCAGCCGAACCCACCCCTAGTCTTACGTATGGTCCATTCTAGTATTTTTTTATAGGTCAAAATGCGTCTAAAAAAATTCAAATAAAAAACCTACTACTCAAAATAATACTTTTCTACTATCGAACCAACCTATGGTCCATTCTAGTTAACGCCCGGGCGACATGCATGATCCATTTCATTTTTTCGGTCTTACGAATGTGTATGGTCCATCATCTACGGTTGTAAAAAAAACCCCTAATTGAGGCACCCTCCAATCCTGCCATGACACATGTCATGCTCTAAGAAAACCTTTTCCCTCCCAAAATTTTACTGCTTACAAAAAAATTGTTATTTGGTTACAAAATTTTTGTTGCTGATCCCGCCCAAATTTTGGGCTCTTGGATTTTGATTCAGATTTTTTCAATTTTTGAAATTTAAATTGGAGAGAGAAAAATCACAAATAGACTCCCTTTCTGATTACTCATGTTCTCTCTCTTCTCTTTCACTCTTGCTTCTTTTTCTTTCTCTATTCCTTCTTCTTCTTTCTCTGTTTCTTCTCCCTCTATTTCTTCCTCCGTTTCTTCTTTCCCTTTCTCTCTTCCCTCTTCTTCTTTCTTTGGTCAAAGCTGGCCTTCAATTCCCTGTTGGCGGCGTCGCTAGATTCTTGAAGAAAGGTCGCTATTCTCAGCGTTTAGGCACCGGTGTTCCGATTTATCTCACCGCCGTTCTCGAATGTCCCGCCACCGGGGTACTTCCTCTTTCTTTCTTATTCTTTAATTTTATACTCTAAATCGAAGAAATTTTCGCAGTACTTCCTCTTCCCCTCTCTCTATATAGGGTTTGTATTGTTAGAATTTATGATTTGTTTGATTTGGTAATGTTTATGGTTTCCTTCCGTATTTGTTGCGACTTCCTTGCTGTTTTCTTGCTTTTTCACGGTTTGATGTTCTATTTTGCAGATTAAAGGCGATAATGCATCTTACAAGAACAAAAAATTGGTAAGATCTGAGCTAGAAGTCATTCGATAGGGCTCACTTTTCCTATGTTTTTGTGGCATTGTTTCAATTCAATTTACATGGAATTTTGTCTTTTAGGAACTTTGTTAATGACTCCTGAAAGACAAAGAGCTATCTGGGCAATATATGGTGAGTGATCTTAGGCATTTGGATGAGAATTTATTTTCTGTCAACTGTGCAGTTTTACAGTAGTGGCAATTATAGTTAGAAAATGAATTAATGAAGCTTTGTTCATAGTAGACTGCTCCACAATTATGTTTACGGGATGTGTTCACGGCCCAGGGGACTGAATAGTTTGTTTTGCTTGAATATTCTGATTTTTTATTCCAGCAAATTTATTTTCAAAATTGATCATGAAGTGGCTGTAAATTGAGAAACCAAGTGTTTATCATAAACTCTTGATTGCCTATTTTGGTAATGGGTTTGACAAAGCTTGAAATTTTAGAGCAAAAGGGGAAGAACTTTTCTGAGCCATTTAATTCCTTTTTGAAGAAAGTTGTGAACTTAGGTGAAGAAAGGTGAGAACTTTGGATTTTTTCTGCTGTGGAGATTTAAGAAGGGCTTGCTACTGCATTTTGCTTACTCTCTTTTCCATTGTTTTTTCCTTTAATCTTTGTATTCCCTGTTTTATGTTTGTAGACAAAATTCAAATAGTGTTTTTTAGTTTAGAATGATGTTTAATCCATGTTTTGATTTTTTTTCGTAATTCTTTTTATTTATGTTGTTCTATTTTGCATTTTGTAGGATGCAATTGGTCATCTCCTTCAGTTGTCCCCCAAAGAAAAATTGCTGCTCAAAGTGGTACCTATTGAATGGGCATCGTTGTAGCTTGCTTCTATATTATAGGTACCTATTGCTAATACCTCATATTGAAGGAAGATATTTTTAATTTCCATCTTTATAAAACACTTCAGTTAGCTTAAAATTTAAATACTCCCATTATAATGATATACTTCTTAACCATGTTTTCTTCTCTACAACTGGACCAGGAGGAACTTACGCTTCCCAGAGGTTCAACTGATGATGCTGCTAAGGTTAAAAAAATGTTTGTAGGAATTTAAAGTACAGAATTAGGAATTGCTAGAGGAACATACATTAGGAATTACTGCTGCTCTATTTGTAGGAAAACTTAGATAAGCTTCAAAGGAATGTGTTTTCCTTTGGGTTAGGACAGTGAAACTAAAGTAATTGCTATTTACTCCGATAAAATATGATATTTGAATGTTGCTGATTGCTTTGATTTTTGTTCAAGGGTACAAGGGATGAGCTTTAGTCATGTAGTAATTGCTGCTTTGATTTTTGCTCCTATTCAAGCATTGTTCTAATTAACTATTTTGAGTATCTTTTCTAAGCTAACCTTGAAATTCAGTTACTCATTACAAGTCATGAGTTTTTTACATAAAGAATAGCATTCCATTACTGCTACATTTGAACGTGTTAAAGATTGTAAGTACTTGGTTATAGTATTTGGTTGTTAAGTAATATTTTGTAAAGCTTTAAATTGGTTAAACATGCGCTTAATTGAATAGAATATATGTGAATATTTGGTTAACGATGTTTATGGTGCTTTATAATCAAAGATCACAAAAAAATAGAAGGGACTAGATAATGCTACTTTTTTTTTTAGAATCATCTAAGGTAACAATAGAATGTTAGAATGATCTAAGGTTAGAATATTTACTCTTTCCTTGCCATTTTTTCTTAGACTCTGTATTCTTTCTCCTTCTAAAACAATGTTCTACTTCATTGTTGTTGCTCTTTGTGTTTTAAATTACTCTTGAATGAAATATATGAACTCATTTTTGGTAATTGTTGCTGCGATTTTGTTTACCCCTGTTGACCCATTATTGTTGTTTTACCCAATGATTGTTTTATGGTACCGTGGGGAACTCATTCAATTATTGTTATTTTTCTCTTCTAAGATGTATGTTTGTGTGCTAGAAAGTATTGGATTGGGTGATGAAGAATAAGGTGATTTTGAAGTTGCATGTGAGTTTTTGTTTTCCTTTTTTGTACTATATTGCTCAGAAATAAGTTACAGACATTATACGTGTTAATGGTTTATGATTTTATTGCAGTTACATATTTTTTTTAATTTTCTCTATTGCCTTTCTCATTGTACTGTTTCATTTCTTATTTATGATATATGTTTGTTGAATTGTCTGCAGATTACCTTAGTGTAGGGATTTTTTTGTTAATTGCATTCTCTTATGCAAAAAGTGTAGATTGCTTATAAAAATATCATTGTGCTAAGATGTGTTACGACAAGGATATCAGCCGAGCATATGCAGATTCTACCTTGGATGTTTATCATAAAGCCATTGGAATGATAGATTTTTGTCTTTTTGTGTAGGAAAAGGATACTTCTCCTGAAGTATCAAAAGTCTAAAAAATAATAGGAAGAACACAGAGAAATAGTCAGATCCATAGAAGCAAGCAGGGGAGGTTGAATTGACTTGGGATGATTATAAAAGAATGGAATTTACTCACTGTGTAAGTCACATATTAAAACTAGATCATAATCAGACAACTCAAATCAGATAATTGCAATGATGTATGGACACTACGTGAAAGTTTTGTTAGATTTGATTTCATAATTTTCGATTGACATATTCCACTTGGTTGCTTTTTTTTTTCTTCATCGATCTCAGTCTAATTAATTAAGAAAAGTTTTGTTAGAGAACCAAATGAACCATATCATCAATGAAAATTTAAATTGATGTAAGCTGAGAAGGTACATGTGCCAATTTATTCCATGTTCACTTCATGAATTTTTTTGACAAACTTTCTGCAATGCAGGACATGAAACTGTTTTGCTATTGCTGGGGATATCTACATTTTTTTATGATACTCAGCAGGTTGAATTTTGTTGTTGTTAATGTAGATGTTTCAAATATGGTCTCATACATGAATATATATTGTAATTAACTATCATCAATTTTTTTTTCTTTGGAACTTATTGTGTCACATATGATTGTAATGCTTTAATGGATCATTTTTAGTATTTTTACAATCAGTGTGTTAATGTTTTTTTCTCGCTGTTATGTGTTGATCGAGAATAATTAATTATATTACAAAAGTATGAGGCACACTTAAAACGAAACCGTCGAAGAATGCATGGGTAACGTGCTAGTTCTAGTTAAATGCATGGGCGACATGCTCTCATGGTTCCATACTTTCCCCCGCCACAGACATTTGTTTTCTCACCATATGTTTTTTTTCTTCTGAAAGTATTTCTCATTTAGATTTTGAAAATTTGTAGGCCATAGATTTTCAAAATTTATAATACAATTTTATAAAAATACAATGACAGATTTTTAAAATCTGCTCACAATTTTATTAAATATAAAAACGAATTCTTGATGAATAGTGCCACAAATTTTTAAAATTCGTAGTATAGTTTTATAAAATATAAAGATTGATTTTTGATGAACAACACCGCAGATTTTTAAAATTCATAGACTAAGGATTTTGAAAATTCGTAGAGTAATTTTATTTGCATAAGCATCAAATAATAGTAATAGCATCTAAATTAAAAAAAGTACAAAAAAAAAAGACTATTACAACATTTGCGCATTATAATAATTTTATTTATTTTTCTTGTATTAAAATAATTTGATCAATAAATGTTTACTAATATTCATTAATCAAAGAGCAAATATAAAACACTAAATAAGATATTATTTGATATACAATTAACTTTGAAAAAAGTGGAAGCACCACCCTCAAATACCTTAGGGATCTGGAATTGTTCAATGCAGGTTTAATTGTAAAATGGAGATAGAGACTCTTAAAAAATCTGGGTAATCTATGGTGCAAGATACTGTTTTTTAGATATGGTGAGCTCCCTTTTTTCAATCTTCAACTGGAACAGAGAAGTTGGAAGAATTGTTCCCTGTGGTGGAAGGACATCTGGAAGGTCACTAATTCAATAAAGTGGTTTGACAATGGTATAAGAAAGATAGTGAGAAGTGGTCAGTGTACTTCATTCTGAAAAGAACCTTGGATATGGAATAGACTTTTGTATTTAGAATATGAAAGATTATTTTTTGAATGGAAAATATTTTTCGGACTCATTTTATCTCACTCAAACTCACTCATTCATTTTTTTAATGTTATTTAATTTTATTGAATAAAAAAATGGAAAAAACGTGCAGATGGAGTTAACGGAACGGAGGCATACTCTCTCTCTCTTTCATCTTCATACTCTCTCTCTCTTTTCCTTTCTTCTCTTTTCTTCTCTCTTCATCGTCCCTCCCTTCCTCCTCCTCTCTCTCCTCTCCCTCCGCGTCCTCCCTCATAGACACCACCACCCCGCCGCCTACACTCTACCTCCACCTCCTCATTCTTCTTCTGTGCATTTCCTTTCTCTTCCTCTGTGCATTCTTCTTCAACACAAACATCACTAGGGTTGAGCTTCGGAGCCAGCAACGATGTTGAGGGTTTGAATTTGATGTTTGGCGGCGTTTATCGAGGCTACTCGCCGGCGATGGACAATTGCCGGAAGCTGCCGGTGATGCTGCAATTCCATGGTGGTGGCTAGGTCAAAATAAGGTAAAGAGAGAGTGTGACTATGAATTGTGAAGTGAGTTAGTTGCAGAGAATGGGTTTCACCTTCACCACCATGACTCTCAACTTGCTCCTCCTACTGGCCATGGTAGCCACCAACATCCTCTCCCTCTACCACCTCTCCCCCACCCTCCAATCCCCCAAATCCCCTAAACCACCGCCACGTGTCCCTCACCAGCTCGTCCACCAGCTTCACACCATATGCGCGACCATCAACCACCTCACGCGCCTCCATCTTGTTCACCGTCGAGGGACTCACTAGCGCTGATCTTCATCTCAGGTATGTTCTCTGTTCTTAAATTTGGCTTTCAATTTGGTTGCTGGTTTATAACTTAGAAATTATTGAAGATCTCAGCTATAATTTATATATGTTATTTATTCACCTACTGCCATGCTCATTACTGAAAACCGTATACTTTGGACATGATTTGGGTGCTAGTGAAATGATCTTGGTCTTTGAAAATTTTCCCTGCTTTTTTGTTAACAACGGTTTGGTTACGTTATGAAAGTTCTGGTGGTATTCCCCTTTTTTATGCTGTTGATTTGGTGACAGGAGTAGCTTTTAACAATGTGTATCATATGTTTGTATGTATAAGTGATTCTGTATAATAGTCCAACCAAGACAGGTAAATTTTTCAAAGTTCATATAATAAGCAAATATGTGTTGAGGAAATTGATTGGAAATTTGGAATGTTATCACTATCTGCAGCAAACTGAAAGACTTCACCATTGACAAATCTTAATATGCTGTAGGAGAAAATAAGTTTCCTATAAGAGTTGGATATCGGATGTGTGGCTTCTGAGATGAGAGAAAATAGATATTTTCATACTCATTTAACTTAGTAATTGCCTAGGAAAAAAGGGAACTTTTTTACTGTACTTGAGGGTAGTATTTTAAGCATTACTGATTGATCAAACTGTTACTTACCTTTCTCCAAATTGAACTTTCTATTGGTATTACATGTTCTGGTTTTTTAAGCGAGTTGAAACCTGTTGGAATCTTAAGGATAAACTTATTTTTTTGCCAACTATCAACTGTGATGCATTTAGCATAATGCTGTTTTGTTGCATTAATCCAAGTCCTTAACAAAAGTCAATAGCATGTTGATAAAGCTGATAACAAAAGTATAAATGTTACTACTTTCTGATTAGGTAGGAGACATACCTCAGTGTCTTACCAAAATTTTCTGTTCCTAAAGCTTTCGAGTATGCAGAGTCCTTAATTCCAACTGCTATTCTTATAACCGGTGTCGCCATACTTGTAAGTTCTCCTTATTCTACTTAATTCCAACTCCTTATTCTTTAATTTTTTGGACTAAATTAGTTCAAATGGACATTCCACTTCCACATGTCACATTTTACAGATGAAATTTGCTGGGATTCAATCCATAACAACTAGAATGATAATAAAATTCAATAGGACATGGTAGCATATTTGATTTCAAAGCTGAATGAGAGTGATTATCTCTTCAGAATAAAATAATCCAGACATGCATACTTAAAATATTGAAAAATTTTCCTCTCTGCTCTGTTGAATTTTGACTTTTGTTTATTTCAATCCTACTCTGTTATTCAAATTTATGAAATGCATCTTCTTTACTGGAGCGCTGATTATAAAATTTTTGGTTTCAATAATCCAGTGTACTCTTGCTGCCATGGCCTGTGGATAAGAAGGATTTTCTTCTTTGGACCATTACTAGTACTATTGTTCCTTGCTATTGAGATTGGTGTACTTGTTGGGGTGAGTACGGTAAACTTTGTTGTGTTATCAAGTAATAGAGGCATTATACTTTCCCTTTTATTTGCTAGAAACACTTCATCTCCGTGAGGCCGAAATATTTATCTGGTCATGCGTATTCATTGTGAAATCATGTTTTCTTGTTTACTGCTTAAAGTTTTAGTCCTTTGCTATCAATTATTTCATTCAGAGAAGAAAAGATGGTTATGGAATCATTGTCTCATTCAAATATATAATGAATAATAGACAAGTATTATTGTCCATATGCTAAGATAATTGCTTTTCTGACTTTGTAGGTTGGGTTTTCTCTTGGTTTTGTTATTCACAAGTCAGCAAATCCACATATTGGTACGTTATCGTTCCAGAAATTGTGGCACCTTAAAACTAATAAGAGATAAAATTATTGCATTTAATCTAATTATTCAAAGGTTGTTTCTCATTTTTTGATGTGTTTCTGTACTAACAGGTTGTTTCTGGCAAGATGGCTGATGCTCAAAAAGTGCATTCATTAGATTTTAAAGCCAACATCCTCCTTGTTTGAGAAACTTTTCTTTTTTCACCTGTAAAGTTTAACTTTTTTGTCAGATGAAGTTGATTTTAAGATGAAGTTGATTGATGATAATTTTTTGGCCTTCTAATTTTTGAGTTGTAAAACTAAGTCTCTTTGTTTGTTTGTGAATTTCTGCAAATCCAGAACAAGCAATAGCAGCTTAAATTATTGCAAGGGCCAGAGGTGCAACAATATATTTTGTTGCTTTCCACACATGCATATGCAGGACCTATTTAAAAAGCAACTAAATTAATCCCTAGTATCACTTATTTAATTTCACGAGATATAATAAATTATTTTCTCATTTTTAATTTCAGGTGATAGAGGTGGAGTCACTCGAAAAAGCAAGGCTTTCTTCAAGAATTCCAAAGATTCTTTTAGTTTAGTTTTTTTGGTCTAAAAGCAATGAGTATGTTATTTTGTATTTTTTAGATGTTTGCTATGTAATTCTTATGATCTTATATTAAAGTTATAAGCGTTAATCTTATATTTGAGTTCATGAGTTTGCTCATATACTTTCTAGTTGCTATGATTCGGTCAACTCCAAAGTTATTGCTTAGTCGCTAATGGAACAATTAAAATTGACTTGGAAAAAGATGCATTTTAGGTTTTGCTCATTTATTTAAAAGTGCCAAACGTTAATGGTTGAACTTAATTTTTCGTCCCTTTTATGGAAGAAATTATTGAAAAAAAAATGAAGACAAGAATAAAAGATATACTCTTAAGAACCAAAATCAATAGACATTTTTTTTAGAGAATCGCACGGTAAAAGATAGACTAAAATTTATTTATTACTGTATGGCCATACATTAATTCAAACCAAAAAATAAAATAAAATTTTTAAATGAATAATTATAAATTATAAATGATAATAAATAGTAGTATTTGAGGATGGACATGGTTGATAATAATTTAATTTTTTATTTTTATTTTAATAAGAAGGTATTGTTTGCCATAGAATTTGTGCTTGAAGATATTGTCAATAAGCTTCATTAAGATAAAAACATAAATACATGAAATTCTTCACATATATTAACATAGTAACCAACTATGTATGCATATGTAAAACTATAAGTATAATATCATATATTTATATATCAAATATTTTTTTACGATTGTTTACTAAAAAATGTCATCAATTTTACATAGGGAATTTTATTTTTCTAAAAAACATAAACAGATTAAATTCATCTCATATAGTACTATGGTAACCAAATAAAGATGCACATATAACCAGTTTCGATTTGGAAGAGCTATAAGTATAATATCAGGCGTTTATATATTCAAATACAATTATTATTAATTCTATTTACTAGAAAATATCATCCTTTTATATACAGGAACTTATTTTTTTAAAAAACATAAACACATTGAATTCGTCATATATGGTACTACCGTAACCCAACATGCATGCGCATGTAACCAAATTTAATTTGCAAGAGCTTTAAATATAATATCAGACATTTATATATTCAAATACAATTATTATTAATTCTATTTACTAGAAAATATCATCAATTTATATCTAGGGATTTATATTTTTTATAAAACGTAATCACATAAAATTCGTCATACAGGGTACGACGGTAACCCAATATGGATGCACACGTAACAAATTTTGATTTGCAAGAGCTTTAACTATAATATGAAGCGTTTATATATCCAAGTACAATTATTATTAATACTATTTACTAGAAAATATCATCCTTTTGTATATAGGGACTTATATTCTTTAAAAAACATAAACACATAATAGGGTACGACGGTAACCCAATATGGATGCGCACGTAACAACATTTGATTTGCAAGAACTTCAAGTATAATTTCAAGTCTTTATATATTCAATATTTTTTTAGTTCTATTTATTATAAAATGTCTTCTTTTTTGTATTTTGGGACTTATATTTTTAGAAAACGTAAATACATTGAATTCGTCATATGGTACTACGGTAACCCGATATGGATGCGTACCTGATTTGCAAGAGCTTTAAGTACCCGATATGAAGCATTAAAAAATATTTGGATATATATGATATTATACTTATAGCTCTTGCAAATCAAAGCTGGTTACGTGTACATCCATATTTGATTACCGTAATATCATATATGATGAATTCAATTTGTTTTTGTTTTTATAAAAACAAATGTCCCAAAATTCCAAAGGATGACATTATGCAGTAAATAGAACGAAAAAAATATTTGCATATATAAAAGCCTCATATTATACTTAAAACTCTTACAAATCAAACCTGATTACGTGCGCATCCATACTGGGTTACCATAATACCGTATATGACGAATTCAGCTGATTTAGGCAAACAAACAACACTAGTAAATATAAATTTCAGCTGATAGATATAAATTTCAACTGATACGAAACACAAAAGAGCTCATCCTGAAGCAAAATTCACATTTAAAAGAGTATAGCAAACAGTCATACTATAAGCTAAATGGAACAGGAAAAAGTTGAACTTTACAAGTGAAAAAAAGAAAAGTTTCTCAAACAAGCCTTAAAGAGTGGAAAGAAACCAAATTGCAACACATACT
The DNA here is from genome assembly GCA_037177725.1 of Cyamopsis tetragonoloba. NCBI lineage: Eukaryota > Viridiplantae > Streptophyta > Magnoliopsida > Fabales > Fabaceae > Cyamopsis > Cyamopsis tetragonoloba. The sequence continues at coordinate 30,693,713 of CM074125.1, read as the reverse complement.
GGACACTATTGGCTAATAATTAGAGCTCAAATTGCAGCCAAAGATTTATAGTAAAAACTAACATAAGAATAATTACTGCCTTTTTAAAAAAAAAAGTAAAAGTATATTCATATTGATATATAGCACAAGGGATGCTTTTCCCTCGTGTACACTAATAGCCTGCTCTAGAAACAACAAACAAAAAACTTACAAAACAAAGTTACACCACCGAAACGGATAGCTAAATAAATCCCCCAACCCAAAATACACCACCAAAACAGAAAATTAAATAGATCCCCAATGCAAGTTACGCCATAAATTAATTAAATACCACCAAGACCGCAAGATGGAAAATTACACCAAGAAGAAAAAGGATAAACGTGTTTCACCACCTTTTGCAGTTGCCAAAGATGTAGTAGATCATTTAGAAACAAAAGTGATATGTTCCAAAATACTCGCTATATAGATATTTTACTAGTTCCATGAGCTTGACCAATACAAACGTACAAAAACAAGATTAAGAAATAACAAATTAAACGTATATATCTGAGTTAACTAATGCAGCTTGTTATATTTAGGTTGATCAAGATGAAAAAAAGGTTGAGAATAGATATACAAACAACATTATATCAAGAAACAACTATTTAATGCATAATTTCAATATTACAATTAATAAAAATGGCTGAACAATTATTGTACTTACCTGATATGAATAAAACATGAATTAATGGTTCTCTGAAATTAAGCCAATCAAGCACCTAATTCATGATACAAAGTCAATAAGGAAAATTGATTGCAAAGGAAGAAATTGAAAAATAATCTGCTTAAATTGACATTGTATTCTTCTAGCAGTGACTAGATGTGATCTCATCTCCATACATTTCTCCAAGTCTTTCAAAGAGGATTCCTCTTAAGCCTTTCTTCTCAGCTTCAACACTTTGAATGGTTGGAGGAAGATGAAGATAGTCAGATATAAGTAACTAAAAATATTTCACAGCTAATTATGACAAACAAACACAGCCAAAATATAGACTGTAAAAATATAAAGAACAGGACGTCTAGTCAGATTGAGTCTCACTCACCTTGGAGAAGGAAAAAGTCTATGTGGCAATAACTTGGGTATTTTGCCCACTCTCCGCATATCATCATAAGGTAGATTTTTCACAACCACCAACTTCCAAAAGCCAGTGAAACCAATTCTATCAGGCACTGACCTTCAACAAAAAGTGTTCGTATTCTAACTTCATCAGTAAACATAACAAAGCAGACATTCTTCCTTGACATTCAAGTGACCTGAAATCACAATGACTTGGATTAATGCAACAAAACAGCATTATGCTAAATGCATCACAGTTGATAGTTGGCAAAAAATAAGAAGTTTATCCTTAAGATTCCAACAGGTTTCAACTTGCTTAGAAAACCAGAACATGTAATACCAATAGAAAGTTCAATTTGGAGAACGGTAAGTAACATTTTGATCAATCAGTAATGCTTAAAATACTACCCTCAATTACAATAAAAAAATTTCCTTTTTTCCTAGGTAATTACTAAGTTAAATGAGTATGAAAATATCTATTTTCTCTCATCTCAAGCCACACATCCGATATCCAACTCTTATAGGAAACTTATTTTCTCCTACAGCATATTAAGATTTGTCAATGGTGAAGTCTTTCAGTTTGCTGCAGATTATGATAACATTCCAAATTTCCAATCAATTTCCTCAACACATATTTGCTTATTATATGAACTTTGAAAAATTTACCTGTCTTGATTGGACTACTATACAGAATCACTTATACGTACAAACATATGATACACATTTAAAAGCTACTCCTGTCACCAAATCAACACCATAATAAAGGGGAATACCCACCATAACTTTCATAACATAACCAAACCGTTGTTAACAAAAAAGCAGGAAAAATCTTCAAAGACCAAGATCATTTCACTAGCACCCAAATCATGTCCAAAGTATACGGTTTATAGTAATGAGCATGGCAGTAGGTGAATAAATAACATATATAAATTATAGATGAGATCTTTAATAATTTCTAAGTTATAAACCAGCAACCAAATTGAAAGCCAAATTTAAGAATAGAGAACATACCTGAGATGAAGATCAGCGCCAGTGAGTCCCTCGACGGTGAACGAGATGGAGGCGCGTGAGGTGGTTGATGGTCGCGCGTATGGTGTGAAGCTGGTGGACGAGCTGGTCAGGGACAGGTGGCGGTGGTTTAGGGGATTTTGGGGATTGGAGGGTGGGGAAGAGGTGGTAGAGGGAGAGGATGTTGGTGGCTACCATGGCCAGTAGGAGGAGCAAGTTGAAAGTCATGGTGGTGAAGGTGAAACCCATTCTCTGCAACTAACTCACTTCACAGTTCATAGTTACACTCTCTCTTTACCTTATTTTGACCTAGCCACCACCATGGAATTGCAGCATCACCGGCAGCTTCCGGCAATTGTCCATCGCCGGCGAGTAGCCTTGATAAACGCCGCCAAACATCAAATTCAAACCCTCAACATCGTTGCTGGCTCCGAAGCTCAACCCTAGTGATGTTTGTGTTGAAGAAGAATGAACAGAGGAAGAGAAAGGAAATGCACAGTAGAAGAATGAGGAGGTGGAGGTAGAGTGTAGGCGGCGGGGTGGTGGTGTCTATGAGGGAGGACGCGGAGGGAGAGGAGAGAGAGGAGGAGGAAGGGAGGGACGATGAAGAGAGAAGAAAAGAGAAGAAAGGAAGAGAGAGAGAGTGTACGAAGATGAAGATAAAGAGAGAGAGTATGCCTCCGTTCCGTTAACTCCGTCTGCACTTTTTCCCTTTTTTTTATTTAATAATAAAATCAAATAATATTAAAAAAAATGAATGAGTGAGTTTGAGTGAGATGTTTTTACGTACAAGATTGGTGTTGTGGCATGCACATCCTTTCATTTGCTCATCAGATCACAATAATCATTGTTCTTCTTTTTGTTGGTTTACTTCTCTAATATCTTTTGACTGGTATGCTCTCTATATGTCTTAAGTAAATTTTCATATCTTTTGTTCATTTTTTTTGTTGTATCTTCTTGCTTGATATTGTTTAATATAGCTTATAAAGTGATCATCTATAACTCTAAATTCTCATATTACTTTATAGTTTCTGGTTGATTTTGTTTTTTTCATTTATTGGATATTGCTTACTCAATCACAATGGTAGATCTTAGAGCCGTAAAGCAATTAATTTTTGTGGAGACTAATTTATCATGTCTGGTATATATAGAATTTACTATTTCTACCTGTCATCATATGATGTTTGTAGCTGCAGTGTTTTTGTCGCATTTTTTTAGTTGTGTTTGGAGTTTGTGTGGACGAATATTATGCTAAAATGGGTGTTGTAGCAAGTTGTTGCTTTGTGGGACTACGATCATGTTTTGGTTGTGTGTGAAATTCTTGTTATTTGCATATTTCAACCTTCCTTGGGTTGATCTTTTAATGTTTCTTTACGTTATGTTTTAGTTTTTTTTGGTACCTCTTTGGTTTGCCATTCTGATGATGAATCATTGTGTGTACTGCTTGCTTGATCCTTGTCATTTTTTAGTACCTCTATTGTTGTCGATAAAAAATGGTAGATCTTTTCTTTGTCACATGTGTTTTTCATGTGTGCACATTTTAAAAAGATAAGATATGTGGAATATTTATAATTTTGGTGAGTTTGGATAATTCTATTAATCTTTTACGTGGAAAAAGATAGGAAATTGCATATTTCAACCTTCCTTGGGTTGATCTTTTAATGTTTCTTTACGTTATGTTTTGGTTTTTTTTTTGGTACCTCTTTGGTTTGCCATTCTCATGATGAATCATTGTGTGGACTTCTTGCTTGATCCTTGTCATTTTTTAGTACCTCTATTGTTGCCGATAAAAAATGGTAGATCTTTTCTTTGTCACATGTGTTTTTCATGTGTGCACATTTTAAAAAGATAAGATATGTGGAATATTTGTAATTTTGGTGAGTTTGGATAATTCTATTAATCTTTTACATGGAAAAAGATAGGAAAAATGTCATTTTTGGTCCCTTAACTCTTTGTGCCGATTCGTTTTGGTCCCTTAATTATTTTTATTCAATTTGGTCCCACAACTTATATTTTTTTTTCTCAATTTGGTCTTTGCCATTAGTTCCGTTAATAAACTTACCGGACTTCCATCATCTTTTAAATTAACGACTGAGATTGTTTCAGATCAACGACTCAGAATTAATATGGGGATAATTTGTTTTTTTTTTTATAAAAAAGAAAGAAGAACACTGCTTCTTCTTCATTGTTCTTGTCTCCCTCTTTTTCCCTAAAAAAATGTCTTTTTGAGACGGAAATTTAGTCAGATTTCCCAAATTTTTCCACACTTTTTGATGAATTTTTGACGAAATATAATTTTTGCATCGATTTTCCATGAATCAATCCCCATCCCTAAAACCCTCGTCGCAAATTTTGTGGATCGTCTCAAGTTTTGTCTCAAATCCATTTTGGACAAATTTCCCACAAATTGTAGATGAGTCCTCATGTCGAATAATTTTAGTTTATTTATGACAAATTGTAGACAAAATTTTGATTATATTTATGACAAATTTTAGACAGATTTTCCACAATATTAACACAATTAATATTGTGTGTTTCCACGAGTTTAACATAGAATTGATGTCATGTTACACATTTTGTATGAATTTCAGACAAAAATAGAATGTTATTTCATACGAATTTCAAACAGAAATGCAATGTTATTTCACATGAATTTCAAACGTAAATAAAATATTATTTCACACAAATTTCAAACGGAAAAAAATGTTACTTTACATGAATTTTAGACTGAAACTGTATGTTATTTCACATGGATTTCAAAGAAAAAGTATAAGTTGCTTGTCACGAATTTGATGTTACGTTATTACTAATTCTAGATGAATTTCCGACAGAAACAGAATGTTATTTCACACGATTTCTACAAAAAAAATAACATGGTATTTTACACCAATTTTAAACAAAATTGAAATATTATTTCGCACGAAGTTTAGACATAAGCGATATGTTATTTCACACAAATTTCAAGCAAAATGCATTATTTCACACGAGTTGTAGACAGTATTTAAATGTTATTCCACATGAATTTCCAACGGAAATGAATTATTATTTCACACTGAGTTGTAGAAGGAAATGAAATGTTATTCACATGAATTTCCAACGAAAATAAAATATTATTTCACACGAGTTGTAGACAGAAACAAAATGTTATTTCACATGAATTTTTTAACGGAAATGAAATAGTATTTAACATGAGTTGTAGACGGAAATGAAATGTTATTTTATATGAATTTCCAATGGAAATGAAATATTATTTCACACGAGCTTTAGACAAAAATAAATTGGTCTTTCACACAAATTTTAAAGAAAATTGAATTATTATTTCACACGAATTTTAGGCATAAATTTTATGTTATTTCACACAAATTTCAGATGAAAATGAAGTATTATTTCATACGAGTTGTAGACAGAAATGAAATATTTTTTCACACGAATTTTAGCCGTAAATGGAATGCTATTTCACACAAGTTATTGACGGAAATGTAATGGTATGTCACACGAATTTAAAACAAAAATGAAATATTATTTTATACAAATTTTAGATAAAAAGTGTATGTTATTCAAATTCATTTCCCATTTATTTGTGATAGATATATTTAATTCTTTGTTTTTGTAATATTAATGATATTTTTAAAAGATTATCATTTCATTTTGTAGGTTTTTGTATCAATATGATATAGATATTAATTTAGTTTTAAGAGAAATTGATTTATAATATTATAATTTTTATATAATTTTCTAATAAAATAAAAAACTGTCACCAATTTCTTCAATTGCATGAATAGAAAAATTTCAACCGAATGATGAAACATAATAGAGTTAACAAAGTGCTCTAACAAGGTAAAACTAAATAAAAGAAACTATATCCTCAAACTATTAATTAGTTTAGATAAAGAAAATGAAATAAGAGAACTCTATAAGTTCAAAAGTACAGAACTATGATATTACTCTTCATTAATGGACTCACTAGTCTTATTCTCCTCGTTGTGCATAGGAGCTTCAGAAGAATAATTTGGAGGTAGTGGCATATTTAAGTTTCTATATAAAGCAGTAAGCAAACTTTCATTTGACTCAATTCTTCTTTCTTGAGTCTGCAACTTATGACTTTGATCCTTTAGTTTGCGTTCAGCTTCATCCAAGAAAAAGGAATCAATTGGAATGTAAAATTTGAATAAAACCCAACAAAAAATAACAAGTAAACTGATGCCTTATTGATAGTCATATATATGTGTAGAAACCAAATGTACATCTAGGACAAATGAAAAGAAGAAGAAGAACGTGGACTCACCTTAACACAAAGAAGATAAGGTTGAGAGACTCAAAAGCCAAATTGGAATCAAGTAACATATTGGTGAAGCCGTATATAACGAGCAAAACAATTTTGGAGCTTGCACTAATGAACAAGTAATTGAACGATAGCTCAAAACTGATAGTCACCGCCAAATCAAAAATTGGGAAAGTAAGGGCTTGTTTGATTTCTCTTTTTGAAAATAGTTTTCTGTTTTTAAAAACAGAAAATTAAAAAATCCGTTTGGCAGTCGAGTTTTTAAAAACCGTTTTCGGGAACAGTTTTTGTTTTTTAGTATTTAAAATCCAAAATATGAAAACATCTAAAACATGTTTTGGTTTTCAGTTTTCAGTTTTCTGAATTTACACATAAATTTATATTGAAAACTCCTCTAACGTTTTTTAAAAATTGTTTCTGAAAATTGTTTTATAATACAATTTTTAAAAACTAAAAATCAAAACTGTTTCAAACAAGCCTTACATTGTGTTAATTCTTTTTTTTTTTAAACAAGATCTTTTTTAGGGTGTGTTTTCATATATTTGAGATTTTTTATTATTCTTCAACTTTTAGATGTCTAACTAATGCTGTTTAGTTTCTTCTACTTGTGAAGAGTATCTTTTTTCTTGGAAATTAAAGATTGAATAAAAATATAAATTGTGACAAGATCTTCACTGAAAGATTTCAAATTTTTTATAATAAAAAAGGTGGTTTTGGTGCCTTCTCGATCAAGATGGCACGATTCCTTGTTATCCAATCAAATCAAAAACCTGATATTAAGTCATATTCTCCTTTAATTCAATTAGATTTGAATAGATATAAACATGATTTGATCATAAAAAAAGATATAAACTTGATTTTATTTTTAATTTGAATTTAACATTTAGTTTTTATTTTTAATCTAAACTATATGTCTCTATTTTTTAATTAAATATTTATATTTTCCTTACATTATTAAATGTGTATTTGAGTTTTAATTAATTCAAAAAAAATTGTTACAATTTAATTCTTTTATTTTTGTTCACTTTAGCACTTTTACTTATTTTAGCTTCTTAAATAATTAATAAAAGTATCTAAAATTGTTGCTGGGTGTGCGAAAAAAAAGAAGACAATGATAAAAAAATATTATTGCGGGCATTAATTATTTATCAACAAAAATTAATACAAATGATGATATTATATTGGAAAGATAAATTACTAATATGAAAAAAAAATCAAAGGACTAAATTAGAATTTGAGATAAAGTTGAGACTAAAATACGAATTTGGCTATAAAAATATAATAGTAATATTATGGTACAATTTTTCCAAGTGAAAATTTATAAAATAACACAAAAAACAAGAAATATTTGATAGATTAATTTTATAAAATCTGACATGAATAAATCTCATTTAAATAATATAATTGTATTTTAATTTTATGTTAACTTTTATATAATTTTTAATTAAAATTTTAATTAGGAAATGTAAAATTTAAATATTGTTTTCATATAAATAGCTAGTATATGCCTATTATGTTGTTATCCCTATGGTTAAATATTAATTACTTGTGTCACGTTCTTTAAGTATTAGTTAGGTGTCATTGAAACCATTATCTCAATAAACTATAAATACACTCAATAAGAAATTTGTTTTATATGAAAAGTTGAATTGCTATGCACTTTACACATACCTCCTGATGACTCAAGTCTATATTTGACACTTCTATACTTCTAAAATTAAAAAAACAAACAAAAAATAATTCATTAAAAACCTTTGACTAAATAAACAGACTTTGTAAGTGTAATATTAAAGAAAACCTAATTTTTTTTTGAACAAAAAAGAAAAGCTAATTAATAAGAAGAAAAGTAACAAATGCACCTGTAGGTAGATTTTCACGTGATAGATGGCAAGACCATCTGATACAAACCCAATTGTTATTAGGCCAAATGAGTCCCTAGTCCAAGAACAGAATTGCAAGAAGAGATGGGAAAGGGTGTATGAGAGGAAAAAGCCAAGGAAAGATGACGTGGCAAGCTAGGGGATCTAGGTTGGTTAGAAGAGAGAAAAGAGTGGATCCTGGTTGTTATAGAATCAGCGAGGTAGGATTCAAGAGGGTATTCTATTTTGTTGTTCTTTTGGGGAGTGCCTTCTTGGTATTTCTTAGGAGCTTGGCTCTGGGCAGTGGATTTCCATAGAATCAGAGTATTTTCTTCTTATTCTCAACTTTTCTTTATTCTGTGCATTGTGTTTTTATTAATTGGTCCGACCTGCCAGATTGAAACATGGCACCAAACAAGAAAAACCAAAGCTAGGGAGAACCAGCTGTAGAGGAGTACGAAGGAATCAGGGTGGAGACTGTTCATGATGAATTGAATAAGTTGAAAGGTGTGGTGGATGAGCTGATTGCTCAGAATTGCAAAATCAAACACGAATGGAGAACATGTGCAAGGAGAATGCCGATAACCAATCCAAGCTGCTCAACTTAGTAACATGGCTCAAGAAGGGGGACGAGGAAGACGGTGAGGGACAAGGTTCCCGCGGACCGAGAAAATCTGGAATGGGGAGTTCCGTTAGTCGATGAAAAAGGTAGAGTTGCCGACGTTTGATGGAGAAGACCCTACTGGTTGGATTTCTCGAGCCGAAATCTATTTCAACGTCCAAGAGACACGACAGGCGGTGTGAGTCAACCTCGCTCAGTTGTGTATGGAGGGAGGAACCATCCACTTGTTCCATGCTCTATTGAATGAGTAATAGGATCAAACTTGGGAAGATTTGAAGAGGTAGTTGCTGGAGAGGTATGGAGGGAGAGGGGAAGGTAGCGTCTACGATCAATTAGCTTCACTGAGGCAATTGGAAAGTATGGAGGATAACATTCAAAACTTTGAGTGTTTGATTGCTTAGGTGCCTCGAGTGCAGGACGAACAATATTTCTCGTACTTCACACAGGGGTTGAAAGATGAAATCCGGGCACAAATGCATAGTGTTCACGCTGCAAATTCTTTGACATGAGGACGTATGATGAATATCGCACGAGCAGTGGACCCTGAATTTTCTGGTCGTAGCAGGATGTGGCAGGGAAGAGGAGACCGACGTGGAGAAGGGAGGACCTAATCTGGAGCCCGACCCATTTCGAGTCTAATGGGTAAGACAGGTCCAAGACAGTACAGTGGAAATTGGGGTAGCAATGGGCCAGGCCAAATGAAAAAAAAGATGGGGTGGGAAAAGCAAAATTGGGCCCAAAGATAGAGGGGTTCACCACTTATCCTATTAGGATTTGTTGGATAGAAAACAAAAGGGGTTATGCTTTAAGTGTTGTGGGTCATATGGACCGCTCCATCAATGCTCGGTTAAGCAGCTTCGGGTCATCTTAGTGGGAGAGGAGCGGTGCGTTGAATGCGACGAAGACAAGGATGGCCACGACGCAGATGATTCTGACGAAGATGGCAACGCAGAAGGGGCATGTACCGCGTTGAGCCTTCGTTCTATTCTTAAAGGAGGGGAGCAACCGTGTAAAATACGATTGTGTGGTAAGGTGGGTGAAATTCCTTTTTTGTTTTTGATTGAAAGTGGGGCAACCCACAATTTCGTATCTCGCAGATTGGTTAAAGTCTGGGGTGGCCATGGGAGAAAACGAAACACATGAGAATAGTGATGGGTGACGGGCATAAGTCAGAAATGCAAGGGTTATGTTGTGTGCTTAAGGTGCAATTTGAGGAAGGGAAATTTGTGATTGATGCGTTCCTCTTTTACTTGAAAGATATGGATGTGATTCTGGGTATGTCCTGGCTGACTACATTACGGGAGACAATAGTTGATTGGAAGAATCAGGTGATGAAGATCTCAACCCCTCATAGAGAAAGGATACTAAAAGGTATGCCCAGGGAAGAATCTCTGTTGACTTTAGTGTGTGGATTATTGGAAGACGAAATTGGACTCGAAGGGAATGGTTTAAGTGCATATGCGGAAACACTTTTGCAAGCTGTGTTGCATGAATATGAAGATGTATTTCCATAACCGTGAGGATTGCCTCCAGTGCGTGCTAAAGAACACAGGATTGGGTTGGGGTTTGGGCAAGAACCAGTAAATGTCAGACCTTATAGGTATGCTCATTATCAGAAAAATGAGATTGAGAGCCAAGTTCAGGAATTACTTGAAGTAGGACATGTGAGAGTCAGTCAAAGCACATATTCATGTCCGGTAATTTTGGTTAAAATGAAGAATAATTAGTGGCAGATGTGTGTAGATTATAGAGCTTTGAACAAATCTACTATACCGGACAAATTCCAAATTCCAGTTATTGAAGAGCTCCTTGATGAGTTGCACGGAGCTAAGTTGTTCTCCAAATTGGACCTTCGCTCAGGTTACCACCAAGTGAGAATGAGGGAAGAAGATATCGAAAAAACAACTTTTTGTACCAATAAAGGACATTATGAATACCTCGTAATGCCTTTTGGGATTATGAACGCACCCCTCTACCTTCCAAGAACTCATGAATGAGGTGTTTCATGCCTTACTCAGAAGAGGAGTATTGGTGTTCTTTGATGACATACTCGTCTATAGTAAGGAATGGAAGGAACACTTACAGATGTTGAAGAGAGTTTTGGAGGTGCTGAGATGTAATGTACTGTTTGCTAACAAGGAGAAATGTACTTTGGACAGGAAAGTATTGAATACTTGGGCCATATTATTTCTATACATTGCGTGTCTGTGGATCCTACCAAGGTGAGCAGTGTGCTGGATTAGCCAGTGCCAAAAAATGTAAAAAGGGTACGGGGTTTTTTGGGACTCACCGGTTATTATCGTAAGTTCATCAAGGACTACGGTAAGGTTGCTAAACCCCTCACTGAATTGACAAAAAAGGATGGCTTTGGTTGGAATGAACAAGCTCAATAGGCATTTGAGGAATTGAAGAGGAGGATCACCACAACTCCGATGTTGCAATTGCCCAATTTTAAAGAGGAATTTTCCTTGGAGTGTGATGCATCGGGAACGGGAATTGAAGCTGTCCTGATGCAACAAAAGAAGCCAATTGCTTATTATAGCAAAGCCTTAAGCCCTCGTAATCTCTCCAAATCTGCTTATGAACGTGAGTCAATGGCTGTGGCACTTGCCATTCAGCATTGGAGACCATATCTCCTTTGGCAAAAATTTACTTTTTTTCTGACTAGAAGAGCTTAAAACAGCTGCTGCAACAACGCATTACGACTGGGGGGCAACACAATTGGGTCGCTAAGCTGTTAGGATATAATTTATAAATAGTCTACAAACCTGGCCATGAAAATAGAGGGGCTGATGCTTTGCCCAGAAGCAAGGAAAAAATAGAGCTAAATTAGATTGTATATTTTCCTGTCTAGCTGGATTGGCAGGAAATAAATGCAAATGTTCACGTAGATGAGAGGTTAAAGAGAATTATTGATCTGGTGCAAAAGGTGACTATAGATACAAGATTCTTAGAAGAGTTTCATGCTACTCCACGGAGTGGACATTCCGGTTTTTATCGCACCTATAGACGAATTGCAGCAAATTTATACTGGAAAGGAATGAAGAAGGATATTCAACCGTATGTGCATGCCTGTGACACGTGTCAGAGACAAAAATACATTACAGCAGCTCCTGGTGGTCTCTTGCAACTGCTACCTGGGCCTGAAAGGATCTGGGAGGACATTAGTATTGATTTTATCACTGGGCTTCTAAGATCAAGAAGGTTTGAAGCAATTATGGTGGTGGTGGATCGTTTGGCAAAATACTGTCACTTTGTACCTTTAAAACATCCTTACACTGCGAAGGCTCTTACTGACATTTTTGTGAAGGAGGTGGTTAGGCTCCATGGGGTCCCAAATTTGGTGGTTAGGGACAGGGATCCATTGTTTATGAGCTTATTTTGGAAATATTTTTTTAATGTACAAGGGACGAAGTTGAAAATCAGTACACCCTAGCATCCACAAACGGATGGGCAGACTTAAGTGACTAACCGGTGTCTCGATACATATTTACAGTGTTTTATCACCGACCAACCCAAAACTTAGGTAGTTTGGATGGCATGGGCTGAATATTGGTTTAATACCACACATCATGGATCCACTGGTACCACGCCCTTTGAGGCTATTTATGGGCGTCCCCCTCCTAAGATTGTGCAGGTTGTTTAAGGGGAAGTCAAAGTTGAAGTTGCGCAGAAGGACCTCTTGGAGAGAGATGAAGCTTTGAGGCAATTAAAAAATCATTTGTTGTGTACTCAAGACAGAATGAGAACTCAAGCTAATAAGCATCGAAGGGATAAGCAATTCGCTGTGGGAGATTTTGTGTTTCTGAAATTAAAACAGCACAGACAGCATTCAGTTATGAGCAGGGTGAGTCCTAAGTTAAGTGCTAGGTACTATGGGCCTTTTGAGGTTTTTGAGAGAATTGGAGAAGTAGCTTACCTCCTCAAATTGCCTCTGGAATCAAGAGTTCATCCAGTATTCCACGTGTTACAGCTGAAGAAGGCTGTGGGAAAGTATGAAATTCAGAAGGAACTGCCTACTGGGATGGAAGATAACATATCTGATTGGATGGAGCCTGAGGCAACGTTGGCTGCTAGAATAGTAACAAAAAGAGGGGAAACAAAGAAACAGATATTGGTTCAGTGGAAAGGAAAATCTGCGTATGAGGCGACATGGGAGGATGCAGTTTCAATTAAAAGTCAGTTTCCAGCTTTCAGCCTTGAGGACAAAGCTCTTCTTCAAGAAGGGAGTATTGATACAAACCCAATTGTTATTGGGCCAAATGACTCCCTGGTCAAAGAAGAGAATTGAAAGAAGAGATGGGGAAGGGTGTTTGAGAGGAAAAAGCCTAGGAAAGATGTTGCGGCAAACAAGGGGATCTAGGTTGGTTAGAAGAGAGAGAAGAGTGGGATTCTAGTTGTTATAGAATCATGGAGGTAGGATTTGGGAGGGTATTCTATTTTGTTGTTGTTTTGGGGAGTGCCTTCTTGATATTTCTTAGGAGCCTAGCTCTGGGCAAGGGATTTCCTTCATCCTTCTGTATTTCTTTTTAGTGCAATTAAATAGAATCAGTGTATTTCCTTCTTATTCTCAACTTTTCTTTATTCTTTGCATTGTGTTTCTATTACAATCAACTTTCATAACTTTCAAGACACCATTTGGAATAGCTTCCGAAAATTACCACCATGAAATAACAACAAAATAGAAGGCTGATTTTTTTTTTCCAATGAGACGTCAAGAAAGCAAAAATTGATGGAGAAGTATGTAAACACATACCCTCACTACCACTAAGCTTAATGATCTACTATACATTTCCATTGCAAGTGTCAAGTATAGGGACCTAAATCAAACATAAGCTTACAAAGTTATAATGGAGATGAACAGTAGGAGTTCAACGTAGAAAACTGATATGCATATTGAATAAAACGAAACATTTTTCTTTTAGGTATTAAAATAATTTTTTTTTATCAAGTAATGGGACCAAAATCAAATTTTGTAAGGAAATAGATGATAATGATATTATTGTGAGAATTTACCACTACTCTATTTTGTAAAAAGGATAAACAAGTACAAATAATAGTCACTTAACAAAGAAAAAAGAATACAATCAGTCAAATTTGAAACATAGACAAAATTATACCAATTAACTATTTATGCCTCCTTACTTTCACTTAATCCAAATAAATTCATTTCAAGTCATCAATATGACTCATGAATGGTTAAACAAATAAAGAGAGTTGCACTTACATTCACAACATTCTTTAAAAGTAGTTGCGTAAAAGTGATATGGATAAACTTGCTGCTTACATTCATCAATATGACCTACTTGTAACCCTGGAGCTTAACATTAGTGGAAGTTTATATACTTAAATATGAAGAAAAAAAAGAAGCAATTACTAGGCAGCAACACAACAAAAATAATGAGAATAACAGATGCAATCAAATCAATAATCTTTAAACCTCAAGATCCTAATACTTTTTTCAGCAATCTACGGAGTACTAAAACACTAATACAAATATGCAATGCTTACTTTCGCACTAGAAGGTCAGCATATTTAGCCATGAAGAAAACTACTTGATTAAACATTTTTAAAGCCATGAAGAGAGAGTTTTGTGAGGTCCCTCCTCTCCTCCTAAAGTACGTAGCTTAAGATTGGGAGCAGGACAAGGTTTTTTTCTTTCTCAAAGTCTTTAAAAACATTGATATTGGTTATGAATCTTTGTTACCCATGTTCCATGCAGAAAGAGAAACAGAAAATGTCAAAGGCAAAGCATTAGAACTCAAATCTAGAGCAATTTTTGGGTAAGCGCAGAACAAAGGCAGAGATGGGCTTAAGAAACTCACCTAAACATTTCTACAAACAGATTGTGTGCAATGAAGATAGTCGTTGTACATACACAGAAAATAGACCCAATCACACATGCACAGAAATTACAGAAGGAATATCAAGTAAAAACGAAAACCAAGCATGAAATTTTGAAATCAGAGACCATGAGGAAATGAAAAATTGAAATCAATCTCTCCCTTTCATCCATCGTTAGGGTGTGCAAGGTTAGTCTTAAGCATGAAGGAAAAAATAGAAGAGACATACCCAAATTAAAGAGTGGAGGACATACCTGCGTAGCTGCCTCCGAACTGAAACTGAGAGAAGAAGACTAGATCCGGCGAACAATTCCCTGAACGGAGAATAAAGAGACGAAGGAGAGGGAGATGAAGAATGCTAGACCAAGAGGGAGAAGAAAGAAGGAGATGCGAGATGAAAAGGAGAGCTAGAAGGAGAAAATGAATAGAAAAATGAGAAGAAAGAAGATAAGAAAGAAGAAGGCACACATGATGAAAAGAGTAAAGGGAAAATGAAATTAGGGTTACGTTGTTGCCTATGCCCCACCGCCACGATATAACCATAGGTCGCCGCCTTAGGCTGGAAAACGAAGGCGATTACTTGAACCGCCGCACAAACTGCCAGAGTGGTGTAACCGACGGCAGTTTTAATGGAATCACCTCTATTTTTCTACCACTATTGTCCAATATTCCGATTGGCAAATGCCATACTCTAACAAGTGCACTAGTTTGTTTAATGACATTGAAGGTGAATAGGGTATCGTCTCCACAGGGACTATGTTTAAGAGTATCGAATCCTAGAGACTTTTTGGACAATTGAAAACATTGTTGAAGATGTATTCATGCAAGAATTGTAGAGCAAGCAATCAAAACAAGATAAAGAATCAAGAAAATAAGAGGTTAGGGCCATGGTTCATTTGATCCTTCCCATATGTAATTATCCCCTGAGTGTCTTTCAAGTCCAATCCTATCAATTGAAGGTAATAATCCACAATTATAGACTAAGTCTATTCTTAGATCATTAGCCCCTTTGTTCTAACTAGAATCCCCTAATTCTTTAGGCCAATTTTGGAGAAAATAAGAAAGAAGTGAATTCTCAACAAACCTCAGAAGCTACAAGTTCTATTCCTAGAATCATGCAAAATTATGGTGAATTACAACAGTTACAATACAATTACACGTTTTTCAATTGCCTAATTACATCTAGATCAAAATCCCTATTGATTAATTCAAGTGTAGCACTCACGTTGGAGGCAATCCCACCAAAATTGAATATAGTCAACCAAGAAGAAGCATTAAGAGAAGAAGTAATCACTCAATTGATAAGAAAGAACATTGAATTTCAACTCAGGTTCAATTTACATAGTTTGGGATCAAAATCCCCAATTCCCTAACCATAGAAATCTAGCCTAACATAATGGAGATAAGAGAAGAGAGAAAAACCAAAAGAGAGGAAGAATCAATGGGTTCTTCAAGGTCTTGCTTCCACAATTTCCTTTTAGAGCTCAAGAACACTCCAAGTACAGAGAGAAGTGAGAAGAAGGAGGAGAATCATGCTAAAAACAGAAAAATGATCTAAAGATACGTAAAATAACTAACTAATAACTATATATAGCAGGGGGTAGCGTGTGCCGAACCTGCCCTGCTTAATGATTCCTCCCAATTCTGCTACAAGGGGCGCGTGCCCACGCAGAACCTAGTGCGCCCACGCGCTATGCTACTTCCTCTTGGCTTCCAGGTCGCGTGCCCACGCTCTAGTTCCCGAGAGCTTCTTCCATCCTAGCGTTGGCAACTTCCTCTTGGGCTTGGGCACCCTCAAAATTGGTGCAAATCCTTCATCTTTGAGCATGGGCACCCATGGCTTGGGTGGTTCTTTGCTTAGTTCACTTCTCCTCAAGCCACTCCAACATTAGCACAAAATCCATTTTGGTGGTTGCCACCACAAAAATCACATTGAGGTGTTGGTGCTTTAGCAGCTCCAAGTTGGACTGCTTGTAATTGCTTAGTGAGAGTTTCTATTTGTTGGGATAGAAGCTTGTTTTGCGCTAGGACTGCATCTTGAGTACCTAGTTCGATAACTCCTCTTCTTCCTCCATACAAATCACCAGAGGCTTCGTCCTCATTGGCCATTATCTCTATGAGTTCCCTTGCTTCTTCAGCTCCTTTCTTTCTCAAAGATCCACCAGTTGAAGCATTAAGAAATCCCCTAGCTTTACGGCTTAGACCATTGAAGAAAATATGTATTTGTTGAAGGTCGGTAAAGCCGTGATGTAGACATTTCCGGAGGAGTGCATTGAACTTCTTCCAAGCTGTCCCAAACGAATCACCATCCCTTTGTGTAAAGCAAGAGATCTCCGCCCTATATTGATCATACTTGGACGGAGGGAAAAATTGAGCCAAGAACTTTGCAACTAGATCCTCCCATGTAGTTATGCTTCCAGTGGGTTGGCTTTGAAGCCAATCAAGAGCTTCAACTTTGAGAGAAAACGGAAACAATCTAAGTCGGATGGCCACATCCAAAACTCCATTGATCTTTATAGTTCCACAAATTTGACAAAAATTATATATGTGCCGGTTGGGATCCTCTTCCTCTCTCCCTCTAAATCGCTTGCCCCTCACTCGTTGGGTGAGAGCTGGCTTTATCTCAAAGCTGTTGGCTACAATATTGGGAGGATTGATGCAAGAACCGCAACCGTCTACTAGAGGAGTCGTGAGGTCCTCTAGTGTCATCCGTCTCGGTGGTTGTTGATTTTTGATAAGTGTAGATTAGTGTGTTTATATAATAAAGGATTTGCACTTATTTTCTCTAGAAATAACATGTTTTTATGTAAAATTTCACCTTTAATCCTTACTTTGGGAGTTCAAGAGTAAAGAGGTAGTAATAATAAATTTTCTAACTTTAGAAATGTATTTTCAGGTGTTTTCGGAAGCAAAATAAGAAAATCAAGATGCTGGAGAATATAAGAGGCCAGCACTCGAGCGCCAGACCAAGGCTTGAGCGTTGGGAGCTGAGAAACATAGGATCCTTTCTGCCACGTGTAAATGCTCTGGCACTCGAGCGCCACACCAAGGCTCGAGCGCCAGTAACCGTTGAGCATTGGATCCTTTCTGTAAGAGTTATGAGCCTGGCGCTCAAGCGCCACACCAAGGCTCGAGTGCCAGACACATAACTAGGCATTAAAGCTCATTTACCAGCACATGTAAGGCCAGCGCTCAAGCGCCAGGAGGGCACTCTAGCGCCAGATCCCTGCCCAAAACACCTATAAATACAGCTCTGCAGAAGTTAGGAGATATATTAAATTGTAAAGAAATAAACTACAAAGTATAGTGCTTTAGTCAGAGTTCTAATACTTAGGTTTAGTTCTTGAAGTTCATGGCTTTGCTAAGCTAAGCTTTTTGCCGGGATTGAATGTAATTACTTCGTCTCTTGTTTCTTTCAATTACTAGTTATAATATTATATATGAATTAGAGTTCTTCTTCTGTTGGTTTAAGCTTGATCACCTTTTCCATGTGTTAACTTATTTGCGCAGTTAAGAAACTGGTTTATAAATGGATTTGGAGAAATTCTTATGATTGCCAAAATACTCTGCTTAATGCAAGACTTAGTTCCTAAAGTGCCAAGAGATTGGGCTCTAGAAACTAGTGTCTTAGAATCAAGTGACAAAGATATTTGCACTTGCGACATTGAGTATGCATATTTTCTTATAATATTTAACTTCTATTAAAAGAAACAAGGTTAAGTAATGAAACTCAATCCCAGATGAATCATTATCTTATTTGTTTATTTGTTTTTACCAAGCGTTTATTTTATTTTTCATTCACAACTTATTATGTTTTTGAACATTCTGTCAACTTAATTCTTAATCGGATAAATTCAGTGCTCCCTGAGGACGATACACGTATAGTCACTATACTGAAACGAGTTAATCCTTTTTGTAAGTATTTGTATATTTGTACCTAACTCTCACTATTGTTCCAGTATTGTTGTATACTTACTCGCAGCAAAAGCCAAAGAGAAAAGTTAGTGTATATTGACGAAATCGAGGCATTTGCTAGACGAAAGTCAGCAATTAAATACCGTGAAAAAAAGAGGGAGAGAGTTCCTCAAAGTTTTCTGTTCATACTACACATTCTGCTACTTGTAATATGGCTGAGGAAGTTCCTAATCCGGCAAGGGTTGTAGTCCTTGGTGACTATGTGATTCCTCAAGGTCCAAGGAATCGGTCCGCTATTGTCTTGTCCCCCACTGCTCAACAAATGGAGATTAAGCCATATTGGTATAATCTCAGTCTGACTAATCAGTTCATGGGGAAAGATCATGAGGATCCACATAATTTCTTGAAAATCTTTTATGATCTTGTAGCCACTATGGGCTTGGATGAAGCAAGTGCTGAGGATGCCTATATGAAATTATTTCATTTAGCACTTATTGGAGATGCTAAGGAATTGTTCAAGACTCTTCCGAGTTAAAGTTTGAACACATGGAGTAAGGTAGATGAAGCCTTCTTAACAAGGTTCTTTCCTCCTTCTAAAATGATCCAAGTGCAATATGGCATATCTGCTTTTAGGCAGGGGCAAGATGAAGCATTTCACGAGGCTTGGGAAAGGTACCAAAGGTTGTTGCGAAAATGCCCGAATCATGGGTTGACCGATGTTGCGAAGCTAAAATATTTTGTGCAGGATTGAACCATCAATGGACAATCCATCTTACTGCAACCGCTGGACGGTCACTAAAAACCATTGATGTACCTACTGTAATGGAAATCATCACTTCTATGGCAGCAAGTGATAGAGCTGGGCATTAGCCCAGAAGCCAAGTCTCAAAGCCCAAGGGTGTCCTGGGATTAAATGCTTCTGATGCTATTTTGGCACAGAATAAGCTTATGACTCAGCAAATTGAGCTCTTGAGTGAAGCTATTACTCAGTTGGTGCAAAAGATGCATCAAGTTCAAGTAGTGAATCAACAAACTCAAATAAGAGCATGTGAATTGTGTGGTGAAGCTCATTCATACACTCAATGTCCGCATGCTTCTAGCCAAAAAGATGAGGAGTTGAATTTTGTAAATAATCAGTCAAGAGGAAATTTCTTTCCTTCACCCTTTAAATCTAATGTTTCCAATGCTCGAATGCAAGGGTGGAAGAATCCTCAAGGACAGAGTCAAACGAACTGGAAAAATTCATCAAATACATCTAACAGGCCGCCATTTATTCCATTGGTAGAGAGGACCATTAAATTGGAAGACACCTTAGATAAATTTATCCAAGCTTCATTGGCTAATCACCAAAGTAATGAAGCTTTCTAGAAAAACACCGAGGCGTCTATCCGGAATCTTGAGACACAGGTTGGTCAGATCTCTAAGCAACTGGCAAAGCTTACCACTACTCCATTCTCCGCTAATACCACCACGAACCCTAAAGAGCAATGCAAGTCCTTTGTCACAAGGAGTGGTAAGGAGATTGGTAAAGGAATAGGGGATCATTTGAATGAACTCGAGGAGGTGGAAGGAAGAATTGAAGAAGAAGCCATGAAGGGAGTAGAGAAGGAAAGTGAAAGTGAAAGAAGTGAGGAGAAAAATAATGTAGATTTTGAAAAAGAAAAAATAAAAAAACCAAAAAGAAGGGTGAGGACAAGGAGAAGATGGATGGAGTACCTCAGGTGAATGAGGTTCCTTATCCTGTTCATCCATCGAAGAAAACAAAGGAGAGACAATATGCTAGGTTTCTAGACATTTTCAAATGGCTTCAAATAAATGTACCATTTATGGAAGCTATGGAGGAAATGCCCACATATGCCAAGTGCATGAAGGATTTGTTGACGAAAAAGAGAAAGTTCAAAGATGATACTGTGGAACTAGAAGCCGGGTGTAGTGCCATAATTCAAAAACCCTTGCCTCACAAGACCAAAGATCCGGTTAGTTTTACTATCCCTGTTACTATTCGTGCCCTTCCCGTAGGGAATGCATTATTGGATCTTGGCGCAAGTATAAACCTCATGTCGTTATCCATGTTAAAACGAATTGGTGATCTGGAAGTGAAACCCACTAGAATGACCCTCCAACTGGCGGATAGGTCATTAAAATTTCCTTATGGAGTAGCGGAGGATGTTCTAGTGAAGGTTGATAAATTTGTCTTTTCGGTTGACTTTGTCATTATGGATATCGAAGAAGATTTAGAGGTGCCTTTTATTTTAGGGCGACCATTCATGAAAACGGCAAGAGTCATCATTGATGTAGATAATGGTCAACTCAAGGTACGAGTTGAGGATGATGAGGTGAAATTTGATGTGTTGGAGGCCATGAAACACCCAAAAGAGAAACAGTCAGCCTTTAGGGTGGATGTCATGGATGAGGCATCTCTATTAGGGAAGCAGGAAATGTACAGTGCTAGCCCTTTAGAAAAAGCCTTAGTGTAGTCTCATGCAAAGTTATATGACTTGGAGGAAGTCGAGATTGAAAAATGTTTGAGGGACCTCGATACTCTGAAAGAGGACCCCATGAAAACATTTGTCCCGGAACACTTACCCAAGGAGGTAAAGTCAGAAAAAAATAAGTTGGAATTAAAAGTGTTGCCGTCTCATCTAAAATATGCATTTTTAGATGAAGGGGGAGGCAAGCCAGTTATCATTAACTGTTCACTATCTTCTAAGCAAGAGGCACAACTCTTGGAGGTTTTGAGAGCCAATGAAGGGGCAATAGGATGGGCACTAACTGATCTTAAACGAATATGTCCTTCGTTCTGTATGCATAACATACATATGGAAGAGGATTTTAAACCTATGGCCCAGCCTAAAAGGCGATTAAACCCAACAATGAAAGAAATAGTGAGGAAAGAAGTCCTCAAGTTACTTGAAGTTGGTATGATTTATCCCATCTCCGATAGCAAATGGGTAAGTCCAGTTCAAGTGGTCCCAAAGAAAGGGGGGATGACGGCCATTGCAAATGAATTAATCCCTACAAGGACAGTGACCGGGTGTCGAATGTGTATTGATTATAGAAAATTAAATCAAGCCACCAGGAAAGATCATTTTCCTTTGCCTTTTATGGACCAAATGCTTGAAAGACTAGATGGCCAGACATACTACTGTTTCTTGGATGGATACTCTGGGTATAACTAAATTTTGGTAAACCCAGAAGATCAAGAAAAGACAGCTTTCACATGTTCATTTGGAGCTTTTGCTTATAAACGTATGCCGTTTGGACTGTGTAATGCGCCTGCAACCTTTCAAAGATGCATGCTCGCCATTTTTTTGGATTTGGTTGAGAAATGTATCGAGGTTTTCATGGATGACTTTTCTGTCATTGGGAAAAGTTTTGAAGAATGTTTGAACAATCTGAATATTGTGCTAGGAAGATGTATTCAAACAAATTTAGTGCTTAACTGGGAAAAATGCCATTTCATGGTGGAGGAAGGGGTGGTGCTTGGTCATAAGATCTCGTCTAGAGAGATCGAGGTTGTCAAAGCAAAAGTCGAAGTCATTGAAAAACTTCCACCACCCGTGAATGTCAAAGGAATAAGGAGTTTTCTAGGACATGCTGGTTTTTATCGGAGATTTATAAAGGACTTCTCCAAGATTGCATAGCCGCTTAGTAATCTTTTGGTTAAAGATGTGAATTTCAATTTTGATGCTAAGTGCTTGGAGGAATTTGAGAGACTTAAGGAAAAACTGATTATGGCCCCAATCATAGTTGCTCCAAATTAGTCTTTAGAATTTGAGCTTAACTGTGATGTGAGTGACTATGCTGTTGGTTTTGTATTAGGCCAAAGAAAAGACAGAATTTTTCACCCAATACATTATGCTAGTAAGGTACTTAATGATGCATAGATAAACTATGCAACTACAGAAAAAGAATTACTAGCGATTGTATATGGGTTGGAAAAGTTTCGGTCTTATCTTATAGGGTCCAGAATGATTGTCTATACTAACCATGCAGCCATAAAATATTTGGTGACTAAGAAAGAGTCGAAGCCAAGATTGCTTCGTTGGATTCTATTGCTACAAGAATTCAATCTAGTCATCAAGGATAAGAAAGGCTGTGAAAATTTTGTGGCTGATCATCTTTCCCGACTTCATAACATAGAGGGGACTAACGAAGAAGAAGAAATTGTCGAGGAATTCCCGGATGAACGTTTGCTGCTAATTCAAGAAAGGTCATGGATTGCGGATATGGCAAATTTTAAGGCAGCAGGAATTATTTTGGATGGTTTTCTTGGAAACAAAAAAAGAAGTTCTTAAAAGACTCTTCTTACTTCGTTTGGGATGATCCATATTTATTTAAAATTGGAGGAGATGGTCTTCTAAGACGGTGTGTTTCCCGTGAGGAATTAAAAGCATATTGTGACATTGTCACAATTCACCCTATGCGGGGCATTTTAACGGGGAACGCACTGCAGCCAAAGTATTGCAATCTAATTTCTATGGCCAACAGTCTTCAAAGATGCTCACATCTATGTGAAGCAGTGTGATAAGTGCCAAAGAACCGGAGGAGTGACAAGAAGGAATGAAATGCCTCTGGCAGTTATGCAGGAGGTAGAGGTATTTGACTGCTGGGGAATTGATTTTGTTGGTCTATTTCTACCCTCTTTCAACAAGGAATATATATTGGTGGGAGTGGACTATGTTTCAAAATGGGTAGAAGCAATTCCCTGTGCAAAAGCTGATGCAAAGACGGTATTGTTGACATTCTGGAAAAATAATATATTTTCAAGGTTTGGTTCCCCGAGAGTACTCATCAGTGATGGGGGTTCGCACTTTTGCAACTCCCAATTAAAAAGGGTCTTGGAACATTATGGGGTGAGACATAAAATTTCTAGTCCATACCATCCCCAAACTAATGGTCAAGCTGAAGTCTTGAATAGAGAAATTAAGCAAATTCTAGAATACACCGTTAGTGTTTCAAGAAAATATTGGGCCATCAAATTGGATGATGCTTTGTTGGTGTACCAAATAGCTTATAAAGATCCTATAGGATTGACTCCTTTTCAGTTAGTCTATGGGAAGTCCTGTCACTTACTGGTGGTCAGAGATTAAAGTTGTATCTTGGTGGTGACGTCGAGCGACTAACCACCATAATGGGTTTAAAGGAAGCAAAACCATGCTACAAGCGTCGAGCTAATGACGTTAAAGAAGCGCTGATTGGGAGGCAACCCAATTTTGTGTGTTTGTTTTTGTGTTTTTTTGTAAATAGAATAAATAAATTTGATGAGTTTTGAAAGAATTTTTGTGAGAAAGTTAAAAATTTGAGCAATTGAAGAAGGCTTCTTTATTGTCCAGTTTTTGGACCTGGCGCTCAAGCGCCAGGAGGGTGCTCAAGCGCCGGGGATATTAAATTGGTGCTATTTTCAAAAATTTTGGGTCATATGTTGGCGCTCAAGCGCCAATATCAGCGCTCAGGCGCCAGAGACAACTGAAAAGCCTTTTTACACTACCATCTATTTTGAGCTGGCGCTCGAGCGCCAGCTGTGGCGCTCCAGTGCCAGAAAAGCATAACGATTGATTTGGTATTTAGTGCACCAGCGCTCGAGCGCCATTCATGCGTTGGCTTTAAAAACAGCGTAGAATCGG
Source organism: Cyamopsis tetragonoloba (assembly GCA_037177725.1). Taxonomy (NCBI): domain Eukaryota; kingdom Viridiplantae; phylum Streptophyta; class Magnoliopsida; order Fabales; family Fabaceae; genus Cyamopsis; species Cyamopsis tetragonoloba. Next base: position 30,669,482 of record CM074125.1, on the reverse strand, counting down.
TTTTTTCTTCACAAAATCTCTTTTCTCTCTCAATAGTTATGCTGAGCAAATCATTTCTCACATTAAATATGTCCAAATTCATCAAATTTCTCAAGTTTTCATCAATCATTATCATGTTCAGGTATTGTTCATATTTTCATTCATTATTCATGTTTCCATTTCCATATATGATGTGATTTTGATCTTTTAGAGGATGATGAACATGAACATGAACATTTTAGGCATTCTTAATACACTGTAATTTGGGTTTTCTGTTCATAATGATGCTATTTTGGGCTATTCTCTGTGTTATTGAAATTCTGGAGGAATTATGTGGAAATTCTGAATAATATTCTGAATGTAACCAAATTCTAAGTTATATTCTTCATTTGTAAATCAAGTTATCTGCAAAGAATAGTCCATTTTTAAGAACCCAAATGTACATTCACTACGCCAAATTTTGGTTATGCCAACACACACTATGCCAACAGTTCCGTGTCAACCGCTGACATAGGCTATTTCCTTATTTTTGTTAAATATAAAAATAAAAAGAATATCTTATACCAGCGGTTATTTTACACAACCGCTGCTATAAGCTTAAGTTAAAACAAAATTTAAAAGGCATGCATATCCAATACCAGCGGATATGTTTGCAGCTGTTGCTATAGGTGACAACGCGGTGGCATTTTTGCAAATGCATTAACTTATAAAGTTGTTTTTTCTTATTAAAAATTCGAACCCTAAAAATCCCTTTACTTCTCTTTCACTATCATGTCGTTTCCCTTCCGCTGCAACTGCATCCTCTCTTTCGCTGCACCGAACCTCCCCTTCTCTCCGTTCTGGCCTCGTGTTGCCGTCGTTTGGAGACGCGCCACCATCGCGACTCCTCTCTGTTTCTTTCCCTTTCCTTCACCTTCATCGTTTGTTCCAATCTCCTTCATCTTACTTTCAAATCTCAATGTTGGCTTATTAATCTGCAGCATGTGAACCATAGCTCATCACAAGATCTGGTCAAGAACGCACTTCGCCTCTGCACCTAAGGTAATTTATCGTCTCTTTATTTATTTTGTTCCTTTTGCATCTCGTCTCTGTTCATGAAACCTTACTCCATGGATTCTTATGATTGCTTTAATTTCAGAGTCCTTAGTATTCTCAGTAGCGAACCCTAGCCCAACATTGTTTTTTGATTCGATGAGAAGCTCTTGTAATTGTTGATTGCTATCTCAGGTCACAACCGTCCCTGCACTGTAATTGTTGATTGCTGAATAAATCAAAACAAGTGAAGAGGAAAAGAACAAACCGTAACTTTGAATCGTAACAAAGACCCAAATCTAACTAATTTGTTCCTACTTACCTTCACTAGTGAGCACAAATTAATTTGCCTGAAGCTACCGACGTCATTGGAGAAGTACATTTTGCTGAAAAAATAATGCAAAGGTGAAGCAAACACACTGTTTCCATGTTTCTGAAAAAATTCCTTTCTTCTATTTTTTTCTTTGCCTTGTTCATCCTTTTATATAATAAAATTATTTATATTTATTTTATTTTTATGAATTATTAGTGGGGGTTAATTGCAATTTATTTTAATTAATTATATTCACCATCTTTCAGGGTGTACATTAAATGATTGGAGTACCTTAAATGAATCCCTGATAAAGATTGAATCTTTCAAATTTGTGATGAAGTTTAATTTCAAGGATGTATGGATCTGGAAAGTGTAGTGGCAGAAAAGGAGAAGCATGACATTGTCTTATGGAGGTTCGCTAGAACAGCTTCAAGGTAGCGGATCCAAACCCAAAATTTTGCCTAGCTAAAATAGAAGTTCTGGAATATGTTTCATAGTATTTTGTTTGTAATTGATATTTCTTATTCTGATTCTTAAATGATAGACTTTGACCATAAGATTCACCTTTGTGAATGCTAGTCATTATCTATCACAGTTTTTTTTCTTTGTTATCTGATATTGATCACTTATCTAGCTATTATATATGTATGCTTTTGAACATTTTTGGCTTCAATTATGGAATCAACATGAATTCTTGACTTTAGGTGATAAATGCTTCTAACTTTTCAGTAGCTAGCATGATCTGCATTATCATTTTATGAAAGAACTTCAATTCTTTCTAGTTTGAATTGGCAGCTTTTGTTGTGCAAGAGCTCAAGGCAACTTTCAGCCGTTACACGGTTTGTGGTTTACTTTGAAAGAAGGTAGTTGTTACTGCCTCATGTTCACTTTTAAGGTCTGCCATAACATTGTTTTTGGTTTCAAATAATACACCAACATTGTTTGGAAAACTAGTATCAAAGGTAACTCTTATTACCCTCTCAAAGTGCGTTGACCAAAGATACATGATACATTCTTGAGTGCACAATATTTATTACTCTAGATTTCTGTTTTTTGTATTGATACAGTGCGGATTTTTCTTTCTCTGTTTTAGGAGCAAATTTTATTATGAAAATATGGCTTAGTGACTTGATTCTTTGCTTCTTAGCTCATATTACAAATGCTGTCAAGTAAGTCATAACCTTTCAAAAGTTCACTAATTCACTACCTGCTGGTTTATTTTTCCACCTTTTCATTTTTAATCATTTTCTTGTTTTATGCTAGTGTCACTACTTGATTTCTGTTAGTGTCTGAGATCTTTGCTTAATTTCTTCTTCTGAATCTATTCCTTTTCGAATTTGTCAAATCAGTCGTGAGAAAGTGTAGGTGAAAGTGTGCAAGAAGGTAATTTAATTTATTTTTGTTGTGTCCTGCATAATTGGCTTCATTGCATATCATTCGAGCTTACCTTCAATTGCAGGTGCACTTTTAAATTCTTGTGATCTGCTGTTTTTAGTTATTGTGAAAATGTGTAGGTGCAAGTGTTCAGGACGGTAATTTAATTCATTTTTGTTTTGTGTCCTGTTGCATAACTGGCTTCAATAGCATATCATTCGAGCTTACCTCCAATTGCAGGTGCACTTTTAAGTTCTTGTGATCTGCTATTTTCAGTTTTTGAACTAGTCTGCTTTGGCTGAATCAATGAATATGAGGAAAAGCACAACCGGTCACCACTTGTGCCATATTTTGGGGGGTTGCTCTTCATTGGTTACGGTTGGTTATGTCACTTTGCCTAGTTTCTAATTGTTTTTTTTTAATTGCAAGTTCATTAATTTTGATTAGTTTGTTGTAATTTGAGTTAGGCACTTGGATCTTTGTTGTTGATTAATTTATCTGTGTATATATATTTTAAGTATTGATTTATTATTTATCTCATGTTACTTTGTTTAAAAGCTTTGTAAATATGTGTATTCTCCACTGGTAGCACCCTGATTGTTTCCTGTTTTTGCTGCAATTTTGTTCCTACCTCTTAACTAGCTATTTATTGATACTCTTCATGATTTTAGTTTTCTTGCATTGCTTGATGTAGGAACCAAAGGGAATTGCTATATAAGGATTGATTTAGTTTGGATTTTGATATCATGGTGATATTTAATAAGACCTCATTACTGTCTGCTTATAGGTTGTGATGTGATCATCATTAGAGGATGGTGACCTTGTTTCTTTTGGCACTGGTAGTGCTACCTACAAGTATGTTAATCATCTTTTCTATTCCTTATTTTTGTCCATTCAAATTTTAAATTTTATAAAGTGTTCTTACAGTCCTTTTTGTCAAATTAGAGAGAGTTGGCAAATCTAATTAAGAATATATGTAGGTACTTCTCCTACAACAATCTGAGTGGTTCCTTGCTAAGAATATCAGCAAGAATATTAAAGTAAGTTCTTTTGGAAATAAAGGTGCATTCTAAAACAAAGGTATGTATGATTTCAATTACAAGCACCTCACTCCTTTATGTAGACCAACTTATGTCTTTATAACTTACTAAATTTTGGTGATAATCATGCTTGTATTGCCTGGTGGAGAGGGCTAAGGATGCTAATATTGTTGGGATTTTGGTTGGAACTCTTGGAGTTGGTAGGCTTTGCTGTCAAATTTTGGCTTTTTTTGTTGTTGGAACTCTTTCTTTACTTTCAGGAAAACATGAATTTTGGAGCAGATAATGGTTTGATTAAAAGCACAAGTTCTTTGTCATATCTGCTTTATACCTTTACAAGTTTTAATTTTGAGTTTAGAACATTTCTAAGAGGCTTTTTTTTTCTAGGATAATTGAATTGTATTGTACTTGAATGTAGAGAGGTTCTTAGGAAATTAGTTCTGCTGGTGTTGGTCATTAATTGATCATGTGTGATCTTGATTTCTACTTGCCAATATCTGTCTTTACTTATAAGGAAAACTAGGTTTTCAGAACAAAGAGACAATTGAGAGAAATCTGAGAGTTTTTTGCATTTCAAAATATGAAAAGGTTGATTTATAGTTTTACAATATTGGACTATTTTATATATTTCATCTTGTCTTTAAACTTGATGCGGTACTAGTTTGCACATGAATAATAAAAGTGCTTTGCTGATCTGAATTCAATGTACTTGAAACAATGTGTTATGTCGTGAGGAACGTATCAATGTTCATGACACCTTCAGTGTACCTAACAGCATAATTAAGTTGCTCCACGATGCAGATAAAAATGTTGGAAAAAAGGTTTGAGGTTTTAATGAAATTACTGTAAAAGAAAACATTACCAGGGTCTTGCTTTATTTTGGTTAAACGAAGGACGAATTTGTTGTTACCTTACCGTATAAGTAAATTTGAAACTAATTCGTTAATTAACTTTATTATTGGGTGTTTGATCTAGTGGTGATTCTCGCTTTAAAAGCAAAGTCGCGAGTTCGAATCTCGCAACACCCCTAACACCCCTTTATAATAGAACAAATAAAAAAATGAAATAAAATTAAAAAAGACCTATAGCTGCTAAAAATATAGATTTATGGCAGCGGTTGCAACTTGAACTGCTGCTAAAACATACCGGCTTATTTGCTACATGTTGTCCTTTGCCAGCGGTTATGGAACCGTTGCTAAAGAATGAAGCACCTATAGCAGCGCTTCCATTAGCAGCGGTTGGGAACCGCTGCTAAAGGCAAAAAAAACCGTTGCTAAAGGCTTTTTTTGGCGTAGTGATTGTATAGCTGATTTAGTTGTTTTGATTCCTAATTTTGGTGTTACTTCAATAATGTGTACATAAACCAAGGAAAAGCACCTGCTCATGAGACCGACCGTGCTTCGAAGAAGCGGAAGGAAGGCCCCCAAAGGAGAAGAGGAGACTCCTCATCCCAAGATGGTGGTTCTGACCACCCCCAACGGTTCATTGACCAGGAGAGGGCTGAACGGTTCTGGGTCATTTGTGACTGGAACTTCATTGCAGAGCGAAGAGTTGAACTTCGAGATGGAGAAAGTCAAGAGTTTACCGGCATGCTCACTCTCCGAAACTAGTGGTCCATTGCCTCGCTCTCGGAAAAGTTCGACCCGGAGATTGTTAAAGAATTTTATGCCAATCCTTTGGGGGTAAAGACACCAAGACCCGTGAGAAGGTTTCCGTTGTCCGTGGTATTCGGGTGGCGTACGATGCCGATTGGATAAATGAGAAAATTGGCGGAGGAGTCATCTCACCTATCTCATCATACGAGAGAAGTAAAGGAGTGGTTGATGATTTTACAAGAATGAGGAATCAAGGGGATTTGGGTCTCCAAACTACTTTGGATAGGTTTTGCTATGAGGACCGGAGGCTTGTGGAGACGAATAGGAACAGAGTTCCTCACAAGGTTCTTCGGGGCAACATGACTGTGGTCTCCAAGCTTTGGATGACATTTATTCTCGCCATCCTCTGGCCGAAATCCCATCCCTCTGATCTCCCACTTGAAGAATGCCATCTCTTGGGTTGTATCAAGACTCCCGGCATCACGGTCGACCGGCTTGGATTATTTCTGATATGATTTGGGCGAATGTGCACAAGGGTGGCACGAAACAAAGCTTTGCATTCCCATCTCTCATCACTAGCCTATGTGAAGATGCGGGGGTTCCGATTGTTCGTATCTAGAAGATTAGAGAGCCCATTGACAAGAATTATTTTCGAAACCATTGTGCAGGGATCCAAATGCACTGCCTGCACCACGACCGCAAGTTCCCCCGAGAACAATGGAGGATTTGTGGGGCCGTATTAGCACTAGGCTTGATCAAAATGACAAGCAATTTGCTGCCCTACATCGGTGGTTGACTCTTCACCTATCCCACTATTCGATGGCTCAGCAGTCTATGTCGGGCCAAACATTTTTCCAGCCTCCAGAGGCCTTTGCTATACATATGGATTGGCCTGGGGACCAGCCAATTCCACCGGGGGAGGCAGCTGGAGAGGGAGGTGAAGGGAGTGGTGGTAGTGGTGGTAGCGGGGAAGATGATGGTTCTGATGGTGATGGGGACATCAACATCAACGATTATTTGGAAGAGGATGACCCTTTAATGTGATAGGGAAGTTTCTTTCTTTTGTTTCTCAGGATGTTTGTTTGACTTATTTTTATTTCTTGTTGTTTTCATTGTTTTTTCTTTTGATAATAAAAATATTGTAGTTTTTGTTTCTTTTGTTCTATATATATATATATATATATATATATATATATATATATATATATATATATTAAATAAAATGTTGTTTGTTTCAGTGGCAAGTGTTAGTTCTGGTTGTGTGAAAAATGAATTTTTTTTTTGATATTGCATGGATGAGAAAATGGGAATTGTTAAAAATACTGATTTAAAAGTTAACTGATCATAAGATGATTTTTGTGCATTGGGTATTGTGAAAAATTATTTTCAAGGTTAAAGCCTTTTTAGCCTTGTATGTTGAGTGAATCCCACAAAAAAATGCATGAGAGTCTTCTTTGTTAACTTGGATGAATTTTGTTTGATTTTGTAATTGTCATGATCAATTGAGACATAAAAAGGATAGAGGCATAGTTTCTTGATTGAGTTTGAGCCAAAAAGCTTACCAGTGAAATTACATCTTTTGTTGGTACCCACTTTGAACCATGAATTCTTTCTTAAACCCTAAGACACCTATGTGAATGTTTTATCCTTACCTTTGAGTTGGAGAAAAATATGTATATGTTTAGGCGAAATAATGGGTATACAAATGATATATGATTCTGTTGGCTTAGAAGATGAATCAAGTGTTTCTGGTATTTGTATGAGTCCTTGGGCAGCGTTGTGTGTATATGAAAAAAAGAGAGAGAAAAGAAAAAGTAAATAAATAAAGAAATTGAAAGGTGCCTTGGAACATAAGAAAGAGAAACACTTGAAAGGAAGTATGAGCTGAGCATGTTTTGTAGAATAGGTTGGGGGGAAGTTTGTAAGTATATAAAAATATCTTCTCCAACTCGTTTTGCGTGACTAGAAAAACAAAGATTCTTTGTGGCCCAGCCTCAATACAACCTTTTGGAAAGACCTCTTGATTTATTGTTCGATTTTGTGAAATGGTTTGATTGCAAATGAAAAACAAAATTCAAGTGACATTGAGGAATGGAGCGAAACTGACACCATGTAAGGTTTGAGAGTAAACCTTTGTTAATGGTTGATTACAATTTCCTTTGCACTTAAGTCATAAACTGGTCCGTTGCTTCTGTAAATTAGGTGATCATAGGTTCTTTCTTAACTCTTTCCACGCATATCATGAAGATTGAAGTTTGATACACTTTGCTTTAACCCATACTTGCCATGTTTCTTTTGTTGTTTTCTTTGTTTTAGGGATACATTGCTTGAGGACAAGCAAAGTCTTATGTTGGGGGGAGTTTGATAAGTGCAAATTAGTGTGTTTATATAATAAAGGATTTGCACTTATCTTCTCTAGAAATAACATGTTATTATGTAAAATTTCACCTCTAATCCTTACTTTGGGAGTTCAAGAGTAAAGAGGTAGTAATAATAAATTTTCTAACTTTAGAAATGTATTTTCATGTGGTTTTGGAAGCAAAATAAGAAAATCCAGATGATGGAGAATATAAGAGGCCAACGCTCAAGCGCCAGACCAAGGCTCGAGCGCTGGGAGCTGAGAAACATAGGATTCTTTCTGCCAGTGTAAATGCTTTGGTGCTCGAGCGCCACACCAAGGCTCGAGCGCTAGTAACCCTGGAGCATTGGATCCTTTCTGCCAGAGTTATGAGTCTGGCGCTCGAGCGCCACACCAGAGCTCGAGCACCAGACACATTAACCAAGCATTAAAGCTCATTTACCATCACGTGTAAGGCCAGCGCTCAAGCGCCAGGAGAGCGCTTGAGTGCCAGACCCCTGCCCAAAACACCTATAAATACAACTCTACAGAAGTTAGGAAATATATTGAATTGTAAAGAAATAAACTACAAAGTATAGTGCTTTAGTCAGAGTTCTAATACTCTTAGGTGATTTATTTCTTGAAGTTCATGGCCTTGCTAGGCTAAGCTTTCCGCCGGGATTGAATGTAATTACTTCGTCTCTTGTTTCTTTCAATTACTAGTTATAATATTATATATGAATTGAAGTTCTTCTTCTGTTCTTATTTTCTTTGTTTAAGCTTGATCACATTTTCCATGTGTTAGTTTATTTGCCCAGTTGAGAAATTGGTTTATAAATGGATTTAGAGAAAAACTCTCATAAAATCTTCTAGTCTATTGATGGATGGAAGTGCTTAAGATTGCCAAAATACTCTGCTTAATGCAAGACTTAGTTCCTAAAGTGCCAAGAGATTGGGCTCTGGAAACTAGTGTCTTAGAATCAAGTGACAAAGATATTTGCACTTGTGACGTTGAGTATGCATCTTTTCTTATAATATTTAACTTCTATTGAAAGAAACAAGGTTAAGTAATGAAACTCAATCCCAGGAGAATTATTATCTTATTTATTTATTTGTTTTTACCAAGCGTTTGTTTTATTTTCCATTCACAACTTATTATGTTTTTGAACATTCTGTCAACTTAATTTTGAATCGGATAAATTTAGTGCTCCCTGAGGACGATACACATATAGTCATTATACTGAAACGGGTTAATCCTTTCCAGCTCCATTAAAAGGTTAACAATTTTCCATTGGTACTTCTTGTGCATCAATCACTTCTTGAATCAAAATAGGCTGCTCTTCCAGAACCTTCTCTTGGTAAGAATGAGTAGCTTGTTAGTCTAGGCTTGCCTTAACTTTGTGCGCCTTATACTTTTCTTTGTTAGCCTTTGTTTGCTTTCGACTTCTCCTCAAAGTCTTCTCTAACTCTGGATCAAAATCAAATTCGATTTCCTTGCCTCGCATAAAAGCTTAGCAAGGGGTAAGAGCGCACAAAAACAGAGCAAATCGAGGCAAATTAAAAAAATTGAAAAAGAAAATAACAAAAAGATGAATAATAACAATGGAAAGTGATGTGTCCAAACTAATGATCGCCTCGGGAACTATTGATATCTATCAATAGTCCCCGGCAACGGTGCCATAAACTTGATAAGCAAAATGCCATACTCTAACAAGTGCACTAGTTCGTTTAATGTGATAGAAGGTGAACATGGTATCGTCTCCAAAGGGACTATGTATAAGAGTATCTAATCCTCGAGACATTCATTATTTGGACAATTGAAAACATTGTTGAAGATATATTCATGCAAGAATTGTAGAGCAAGCAATCAAAACAAGTTAAACAATCAAGAAAAGAAGAGGTTAGGGTCATGGTTCATTTGATCCTTCCCATCTGTAATTATCCCCCGAGTTTCATTCAAGTCCAATCCTATCAATTGAAGGTAATAATCCACAATTATAGACAAAGTCTATTCCTAGATCATTAGCCCCTTTGTTCCAACAAAAAACCCCATAATTCATTTGGCAAATTTTAGAGAAAACAAGAAATAAGTGAATTCTCAACAAACCTCATAACCTACAAGTTCTATTCCTAGAATCATGCAGGATTATGGTGAATTACAACAGTTCCAAAACAATTACAATTTTTCCAATTGCCTAATTACATCTAGATCAAAATCAAAATCCATATTGATTAATTCAAGTGTAACACTCACGTCAGAGGCAATCCCCTAAAAATTGAATATAATCAACCAAGAAGTAGCATTAAGAGAAGAAGTAATCACTCAATTGATAAGAAAGAACATTGAATTTACACTCAGGTTCAATTTACATAGTTTAGGATCAAAATCCCAAATTTCCTAACCATAGAAATCTAGCCTAACATAATGGAGATAAGAGAAGAGAGAAAAACCAAAAGAGAGGAAGAATCCATGAGTTCTTCAAGGTCTTGCTTCCACAATTTCCTTTTAGAGCTCAAGAACACTCCAAGTACAGAGAGAAGTGAGAAGAAGGAGGAGAATCGTGCTAATAACAGAAAAATGATCCAAACATACGTAAAATAACTAACTAATGACTATATATAACAAGGGGGTAGTGCGTGCCTGCGCCCATTTGGGCGTGCCCACACTGCCCTGCTTGATGATTCCTCCAAAATTCTGTTGCAAGGGGCGCGTGCCCACGCAGAACCTAGTGCGCCACGTGCTATGTTGCTTCCTTTTGGCTTCCAGGGCGCGTGCCCACGCTGAAATGGGCATGCCCACGCTGAAATGGGCATGCCCACGCTCTAGTTCCTGAGAGCTTCTTCCATCCTAGCATTGGCAACTTCCTCTTAGGCGTGGGCACCTTCAAAATTGGTACAAATCCTTCATCTTTGAGCGTTGGCACCCTTGGCTTGGGTGGTTCTTTGCTTAGTTCACTTCTCCTCAAGCTTCATGGCTCTTTCCTTGCTTGATTCTTTAATCCTCTCCAACTCTTGATCCTAGAATGTCACAAAATCAACAAAACAATGATCAAAAAGTGGGAATTTATTAAGAAAACACTACAAAAACTAAAAAGTCTATCCTAAACCTAAGCATTCCAACAAATGAGAAATTTTCCATAGTTTTCATGCTTCAAAACACTAAACTACACTAAAAACAATGTGAAAATAACCCCTAAAACATAGATAAGTAGACACTTATCATTATCTTGTAGTGAAATCGGTTAAAATCTATTTTCTTATGAGAAATACCAATTTCTATTGAAGTCATGTGATTGCAAAATGGGTTTATGTTTAAAAGAGATCAAATATCTAAGAAGAAAAAGAAACTGCTCAATTTATGACTCAAGTGCAAAAGAAACTGTAATCAACCATTACCAAAGGTTTACTCTCAAACCTCACATGGCATCATTTTCACTCCATTCCTCAATGTTACTTCAATTTGAATTTTGTTTTTTTATTTGCCATCAAACGATTTCACAAAATAGAAGAATAAATCAAGAGGTCTTTTCAAAAGGTTGTAATGAGGCTGGGCTAGAAAGAATATTTGTTTTTCTAGTTACACAAAACAAGTTGGATAAAATATATTCATATACTTACAAGCTTCTCCCCAACATATTGTACATAACATGCTCAACCCACACTTCCTTTCAAGTGTTTTTCTTATTTTCCAGGGCACCTTCCAATTTCTTTATTTATTTATTCATTTTTCTCTCTTTTTTTTTTCATACGTACACAAGGCTGCTCAAGGATTTACACATATACTAGAAACACTTGATTCATCTTCTTAAGCCAACAGAATCATACATCATTTGTATACCCCTTATTCTCCCTAAATATATAAATATTTTTCTCCAACTCAAGGGTAAGGAGAAAACATTCACAAAATTGTATTAGGGTTTAAGAAAGAATTCATGGCTCAAAGTGGGTACCAACAAAAGATGTAATTTAACAGGTAAGCTTTTTGGCTCAAACTCAATTTTAGAAAACTACGCCTTTATCATTTTTACGTCTCAATTGATCATGACAATTACAAATTCAAAATTTTTTTATTGAAGTTAACACAGAGGACTCTCATGCATTTTGTGGGATTTACTCATCATACAAGGTTAAAAAGGCTTTAACCTAGATAATAATTTTTCATAATTCCCGATGCACAAAAATCATATCATGAGGAGTTCAATTTTCAATTTAGTATTTTTCATACTTCACGGAAAAACAAAAAAAATAAAAGAAACAAACAGAAACAGAAACTCCCCCATCAAAACATGGGGTCATCCTCCTCCAAATAATCATTGATGTCTATGTCTCCATCACCATTGCCCCCATCATCCTCACCACCACCACCACTTCCTTCACCATCGTCTCCACCTGCCTCCCCCGGTGAAGCTGGCCGATCCCCTGGCCAGTTCATGAGCCGCAAAGGCCTTCGGGTTATTGAAAAATGTTTGACCCGACATGTAATGCTGGGCCATGGAATACTTGGACAGGTGAAGGCTAGTCATTCCCTTATGTAGGGCAGCAAACTGCTGGTCATGATGATCAAGCCTATTGATCATTTGGCCCCACAATTCCTCCATAGTCGAGAGTGGTGCTCTTGGTGGTGGCCGCACTGGTGCATTCGGGTTTGGGTCAGCACAGTTGTTGCGGAGATACTTCAAATCAATAGGTTCCCGAATCTTTTGGCTCCACACAACCGGAACTCCCACTTCCTCACATAAGCATGTGATAAGACTTGGGAATGCCAAACCTTGCTTTTTGCCACCTTTTTGCACATTTACCCAAATCATATCAGAAATGATTCGGGCGGGGTCAACAGTGATCCCTTCAGTCGTGATGAAGCCCAACAGGTGGCAATCTTCCAAAGGCAAATAAGAGGGGTGCAACTTGGGTCGCAAATTGGCCAAAATAAATGTCATGAAGAGTTTAGAAATCCTAGTCATATTAACCCGGAGTACCTTATGGGGAACCCCAGTATGATTAGTCTCCGCAATTCTGCAATTTTCATAACAAATTTTTGCCAATGTGGACTCCAAGTCAAGCTCTCCTGGGTTCCTCATACGAGTATAATCGTCTAGAACACCCTCACTTCTTTGAAAGGAAGAGATAGGGGAAATAACCGAGTTACCAATTTTCTCATTGATCCAATCAGCAATAAGGTTACTACATTTAAAACACAAAATTAGGCCACATCACACTACCATCATCATGAGTATCACAAATTGTTAAATAAGTTTCTATATAGGACTTTTTACAAATACGTAATTAAACAAAAGATGATGCCTTCTAAAATGAGAATCATAGAAACTATCATTATGTTGTCATAGCCTAAGGTTCAACACTAATTCTTTCATATTATAATCTTCACATTTTGAACAGAATTTAACATATAACTCAGGTTGAACCTGAACAACAACAAGGCATCATAACTTATAAAAGACATAGAAACTAACCAACATGTATAATCATTCTAAAACTTCAATTCCATACTTATTCTTTTCATATCAGAACATATATACACAAATGAAAAGTATGAAAAATGAAGAAATAATCATTAACATATTGGAAACTCATGATGAAGGAGCAACAAAGTGTAGATGAAAAGAGAATGATGCAGAAGTTTCACACCCAAAACCAAAGTTTGATTAAGTTTTAGAAGAGATTTTTGTGAACAAAATCGGAAGGAATTCGCACTTAAGAAGAGAAAATGAGAGAGATGCGAGCAAATTGCTTAATCTGTGCTATTTTTAAAGCCTCCGTGTTCCTGACGCTCGAGCACTAGCATGCAGCACTCGAGCGCTGGAACACTGATAACCTGGCCAACCGTTACTCTTCTCTGGTGCTTGAGCGCCACAACCTGCGCTCAAGCGCGAGCCCAAAATTGCTGGCAGAGATAAATGGACCATTGTGCTCATCTGGCGCTCGAGCGCCATCTCTCTCGCTCGAGCGCCAACTTCTGACAAAAACTTTTGAAAAGATGCGCCAAATTAATGCTCTTGGCGCTTGAGCGCTAGCTAGGAATTTGGGACAGTGAAAAATACTTTTTCAGAAAGCTCAAGATGCACAATGGGCACTCTAGCCATGCTTGAAACACATTTGTTGGTTTAATTTCACAAAACTTCTTCCAAAATTCATCAAACTTCTTTTTATTTTTATTTACAATTAACACAAAACAAACAAATTGGGTTGCCTCCCAATCAGCACTTGTTTAACGTCATTAGCTCAACGCCTGATTCATGTTTAATCCTCAATTTAAGTTACTATGGTGGTTAGCCGCTCGACGTCACCACCAAGATACAGCTTTAATCTTTGTCCATTCACTACCCAGCTCTCATTTTTCACTGGGTCTTCAATCTCAACTGCTCCATAGGGTTTAACTTCTTTAACCCTAAAAGGTCCAGACCATTTGGACTTTAGCTTACCCAGAAACAATCTTAATCTCGAATTGAAGAGTAAAACATATTGTCCAGGTTGAAAATTCTTTTTGACCAACTTCCCATCATGGTACAACTTCATTCTTTCATTGTACAATCGAGAAGACTCATAAGCATGAAGTCTTAACTCGTCTAATTGATGAAGTTGTAGCTTCCTTCTTTCTCCCAAAGTTTTACGGTCAAAGTTAAAGAATTTTAAAGCCCAATACGCCTTATGTTCTAATTTTATCGAAGATGACAAGACTTCCCATAGACTAACTGAAAAGGAGTTAATGAAATATGGGCTTTGTAAGTTGTCTGGTAGGCCTATAGAGCATCATCAAACTTGATGGACTAATCCCTTCTTGAAACACTCACGGTCTTTTCTAGGATTCTTTTAATTTCCCTGTTAAAAACTTCAGCTTGACCGTTTGTTTGTGGGTGATAAGGACTTGCAATCTTGTGCCTTACCCCATAGTGTTCCAAGACCTTTTTTAGTTTAGCATTGCAAAAATGTGAGCCCCCATCACTGATGAGTACCCTCGAAGTGCAAAATCTTGTAAAGATATTCTTTTTCAAGAAAGTTACCACCGTTTTTGCATCCTCTCTTGCACAGGGAATTGCTTTAACCCACTATGAAACATAGTCCACTCCCACCAATATATATTCATTGGTGAAAGAGGGTGGAAATGGACCATCAAAATCAATTCCCCAGCAGTCAAATACCTCTACCTCCTGCATTACCGTCAGAGGCATCTCATTTCTCCTTGTCACTCCTCCAATTCTTTGGCACTTATCACACTACTTTATATAGATGTGAGCATCTTTGAAGATTGTTGGCCAATAAAAACCGGACGACAATACTTTGGCTGCAGTGCATTCACCGTTAAAATGTCCCTCATATAGTGAATTGTGACAATGCAACAATATACTTTTGGATTCCTCACGGGAAACACACCTTCTCAGAAGACCATCTCCTCCAATTTTATATAAGAACAAATCATCCAAAATGAAGTAAGAAGAGTCTTTTTAGAACTTCTTCTTTTGTTGCCAAGAATATTCATCTGAAATAATTAGCCATATCCGCAAACCATCACCTTTCTTGAATCAGCAACAAACGTTCATCCGGGAATTCCTCGACAATTTCTTCTTCTTCGCTAGTCCCCTCTATGTTATGAAGTCGGGAAATATGATCAGCCACAAAATTTTCACAGCCCTTCTTATCCTTGATGACTAGATTGAATTCCGGCAGCAAGAGAATCCAATGAAGTGATAAGTGTCCACTTATCTATGTTCTAAGGTCTATTTTAGTCTCTTTTTATTAGTATTATAGTGTGTTTGTGGCCTTTTAGCTCTTAGAAATGAATAAAATCAAATAAAGTGCTTTCTTGCATAGTTAGTTGTAGTCTCTTGGAAATTGATGAATTTTGATGTAGTTTTGATGATCTTTGATCTTGATTTGTTT
Source organism: Cyamopsis tetragonoloba (assembly GCA_037177725.1). Lineage (NCBI taxonomy): Eukaryota > Viridiplantae > Streptophyta > Magnoliopsida > Fabales > Fabaceae > Cyamopsis > Cyamopsis tetragonoloba. The sequence continues at coordinate 30,653,915 of CM074125.1, read as the reverse complement.
TTGATTATGTTCATGTAGGAATAAATGATGGAGAAGTTTTGTTTTTAGAAGATTGGACTTGAAGAATGAAGAAAAGAATGAAGAAATTTGAAGAAAAGAGGTTAGAAAACACTAAGAAGCTGTCAAGTGCTGTCAAATGCTATCAAGTGCTATCAAAGCCCAAACCCGTGCGCACACCCTCCAGATATGTGCGCACCTTAATTGATCCTGGAAGGTTCTGCCTCATCCCGTGCGCACACCCTCCAGGACATGTGCGCACCTCAAATGGTGTAGGGCAGATTTAAATAGTGCGAAACAGAACAGTTTTTGGGACTTTTGGGCGCGATTTTCTCTGCTTTTCTCACCTTTTCTCCTCATCTTTGTGGATGAACTTGGAAGATCCTTGGAGTTCTTGGTGATTCTTAGTTTCTTCATGATGATTTCCTTCATCTCCTCTTCCATTTCTTCTTCCCTCTCCATGTTTGGCTAGTTTCTAGGTTAGGAGATTAGGGATTTTGATCCCAAACCTGATGTAATATGAATTCTTGTGGTTGATTCTTGTTCTTATGATTCTAATTGAGTAATTTCTTCTATGCTTAATGCTCTTTCTCTATTGATTATGCTCAATTGTTGAATTGCTTCCGATGTTGAATGCTCACTTGAAATTGATTGATGAGAATCTGATTTTGATGCAATTGTGAATTGGAAAATTGATAGTTGTGTTAGAATTGAAGTATATTACCATAATCTTGCATGTTCTTAGGGACAAGACTTGTAGATTGTGAGGTCTTGATGAATTTACTCTTTCTCTTGTTTCTATTGGAATTGTTCTAAGGGATTAGGGAATTTGGGTAGAAGCAAAGTGATTAATGATCTAGGAATAGACTTAATCTATGGTTTGGTAAATTTAACCTTCAATTAGGATTTGTGAACTTGAATTGACCTTAGTATTAGGATGCATAAGGGAAGGATCAAATGAACCAAATCTCCTAGCTCTCTTCTCAATTGGTTGCGCCATCTTTTTAGCTAGTTCTTGTAATTTCTCTGAATTTTAGTGTAAAATTCTGCTAGGATACACTATTTTCTTTGCATAATGTTTGTCCGAATAGCGAAAGTCTTGGGAATTCGATAGTGTATTGCATAGTCCCTGTGGATACGACAACCCCTATTCTCCTTATTCTATCTAAACTCGACTAGTGCACTTGCTAATGTGGCAATCAAGATATCATGAAGCAATCTTGGCTTCAACTCTTTCTTAGTCACCAAGTATTTAATGGCTGCATGGTCAGTATAGACAATCACTTTGGACCCTATAAGATAAGATCGAAAATTTTCCAACCCATATACAATAGCTAATAATTATTTTTCTGTAGTTGCATAGTTCACATGTGCATCATTAAGTACTTTACTAGCATAATTTATTGGGTGAAAAATTTTGTCTTTTCTTTGGCCTAATACGGCACCAACAACATAGTCACTCGTATCACAATTGAGCTAAAAGTCCAAGGACCAATTTGGAGCAACTATGATTGGGGCCATAATCAGTTTTTGCTTTAGTCTCTCAAATGCCTCCAAGCACTTAGCTTCAAAATTGAAATTCACATCTTTAACCAAAAGATTTCTAAGTGGCTTGGCTATCTTGGAAAAATCCTTAATAAATCTCCGGTAGAAACCGACATGTCCTAGAAAACTCCGTACTCCTTTAACATTCATGGGTGGTGGAAGTTTTTCAATGACTTCCACTTTTTCTTTGTCAACCTCGACCCCTCTAGACGAGATCTTATGACCAAGCACCACCCATTCCTCTACCATGAAATGGAACTTCTCCCAGATAAGCACTAAATTTGTTTGAACACATCTTCCTAGCACAATATTATTGTTCAAACATTCTTCAAAACTTTTCCCAAAGACAGAAAAATCGTCCATGAATACCTCGATACATTTCTCAATCAAATCCGAAAAAATGGTGAGCATGCATCTTTGAAAAGTTGCAGGCACATTACATAGTCCAAACGACATACATTTATAAGCAAAAACTCCAAATGGACATGTGAAAGCTGTCTTCTCTTAATCTTCTGGATTTACCAAAATTTGGTTGTACTCGGAATATCCATCTAAAAAGCAATAATATGCCTGACCAACCAGTCTCTCAAGCATCTGGTCCAAAAAAGGCAAAGGAAAATGATCTTTTCTAGTGGCTTGATTTAATTTTCTATAATCAATGCAAATGTGCCACCCGTCACTGTCCTTGTAGCGATTAATTCATTTTTTTCATTTTCGATGAATGTCATCCCTCTTTTCTTTGGGACCACTTGAACTGGACTTACCCATTCGCTATTGGAAATAGGATAAATCATACCAGCTTCAAGTAACTTGAGAACTTCCTTCCTCACTACTTCTTTAATAGTTAGGTTTAATCGCCTTTGAGGCTGGGCAACATGTTTAAAATCCTCTTCCATATGTATTTTGTGCATATAGAAAGAAGGACTTATTCCTTTAAGGTCTGTCAATGCCCATCCTATCGCCTCTTTATTGGCTCTCAAAACCTCCAAGAGTTGTGCCTCTTGAACAGAAGATAGTGAACTGTTAATGATAACTGGCTTGCCTCCCCCTTCATCTAAAAATGCATATTTTAGATGAGATGGCAACACTTTCAACTCCAACTTTTTATTTTCTGACTCTCCCTCCTTTGGTAAGTCTTCCGGGACAAATGTTTTCATGGGGTCCTCTTTAAGAGTATCTAGGTCCCTCAAACATTTTTCAATCTCGACTCTCTCCAAGTCATACAACTTCGCATGAGACTGCACTAAGGCTTTTTCTAAAGGGCTAGCACTGTACAATTCTTGCTTCCCTAATAGAAATGCCTCCTACATGACATCCACCCTAAAGGTTGACTTTTTTTCCTTTGAGTGTTTCATGGCCTCTAACACATCAAACTTCACCTCATCATCCTCAACTCGTACCTTGAGTTGACCATTATCCACATCAATGATGACTCTTGCGGTTTTCATGAATGGTCGCCCTAAAATCAAAGGCACCTCCAAATATTCCTCAATATTCATGATGACAAAGTCAACTGGAAAAACAAATTTATCAACCCTCACTAGAACATCCTCCGCTACTCCTTAAGGGAATTTTAATGACCTATCTGCTAGTTGGAGAGTCATTTTAGTGGGTTTCACTTCCAAATCACCAATTCGTCTTAACAGGGATAACAACATGAGGTTTATACTTGCACCAATATCCAGTAATGCCTTCCCTACAAGAAGAACACCAATAGTAACAGGGATAGTAAAACTACCCGGATCTTTGGTCTTATGAGGCAAAGATTTTTGAATTATAGCACTACACGCGGCTTCTAGTTCCACAATGTCATCTTTGAATTTCCTTTTTTTAGTCAACAAGTCCTTCATGAACTTGGCATATGTGGGCATTTCCTCCATAGCTTCCATAAATGGTACATTTATTTGAAGCCGTTTGAAAATGTCTAGAAACCTAGCATATTTCCTTTCCTTTGTTTTCTTTGATGGATGAACAGGATAAGGAACCTCCTTCACCTGAGGTACTCCATCCATCTTTTCCTTGTCCTCACTCTTCTTTTTGGGTTTTTTATTTTTTTGAATATTTACATTATTTTTCTCCTCACTTTTTTCACTTTGACTTTCCTTCTCTACCTCCTTCATGGTTACTTTTTCAATTCCTGATTCCACCTCCTTGGGTTCATTCAAATGTTCCCCAGTACCTTTACCAATCTCCTGACCACTCCTTGTTACAATGGACTTGCATTGTTCTTTTGGATTCATGGTGGCATTAGCGGAGAAAGAAGTAGTGGTAAGCTTTGCCGATTGCTTAGAGATTTGACCAACTTGCATCTCAAGATTCCGGATAGATGCCTCGGTGTTCTTCTGGAAAGCCTCATTATTTTGGTTTTAGCCAATGAGGCTTGGATAAATTTATCCAAGGGATCTTCCAATTTAATGGTCTTCTTTACTAATGGAACAAATGGTGGCCTGTTAGATGAATTTGTTGAATTTTTCCAGTTCGTTTGATTTTTTCCTTGAGGATTCTTCCACCCTTGCATTCCAGCATTGGAAACATTAGATTTAAAGGGTGAAGAAAAGAAATTTCCTCTTGACTGGTTATTCACAAAATTCAACTCATCATCTTTTTGGCCAGAGGCATGCGGACATTGAGTGTATGAATGAGCTTCACCACGAAATTCACATTTTCCTACTTGAGCTTGTTGGTTCACTACTTGAACTTGTTGCGGCTTTGGCACGAATTGGATAATATCTCAACTCAAGAGCTCAATTTTTTGAGTCATAAGCTTATTCTCTGCCAGAATAAAATTAGAAGAATTTAATTCAAGAACACCCTTGGGCTTTGAGACTTGGCTTCTGGGCTGATGACCAGCTCTATCACTTGCTGCCATAGAAGTGATGATTTCCATTGCAGTAGGTACATCAATGGTTTTAAGCGACCTTCCAGCAGTTGCGGTAAGATGGATTGTCCATTGATGGTCCAATCCTGCACAAAATATATTCAGCTTTGCAACATTGGTCAACCCAGGATTCGGACATTTTCTCAACAACCTTTGATACCTTTCCCAAGCCTCATGAAATGCTTCATCTTGCCCCTTCTTAAAAGCACATATTTCATATTGCACTTGGATCATTCTGGAAGGAGGAAAGAACCTTGTTAAAAAGGCCTCTTCAACCTCACTCCATGTGTTCAAACTTCTACTCGGAAGAGTCTTGAACCAATCTTTAGCATTTCCAATAAGTGCTAAATGAAATAATTTCATATAGGCATTTTCAGCACTTGCTTCATCCAAGCCCATAGCCGCTACAAGATCATAAAAGGTTTCCAAGAAATTATGCGGATCCTCAGGATCTTTCCCCGTAAACTGATTTGTCATAATGAGATTATACCAATATGGCTTAATATCCATTTGCTGAGAAGTGGGGGACAAGACTATAGCGGATCGATTCCTTGGACCTTGACGAATCACGTAGTCACCAAGGACAACCCTCGAAGGATTATGAACTTCCTCAACCATGATAAAAGTAGCATAATGTGAAGAGTTACTAGAAAAATTTGAGGAACTGTCTCCCTTGTTTTGTTCTCGGTGTGTTATTGCAGACTTCTGCCTAGCAAATGCCTCGATTTCGCCAATATACAGAAACTTATCTCTTTGGCTTTTCCTGCGAGTAAGCATACAACAATACTGGAACAATGGTGAGAGTTAGGTACAAATATACACTTAATTACAAAAAGAATTACTATTCACAATTTCTACAAATCAACTCAAAACTTAAAAATAAACCGTGTTCCCCGACAACGGCGCCAGAAATTTGTTTCTATACAGCTTCACTTAGTTAACGCGTTTCAGGATAGTGATAAAACATGTATCATCCTCAGGGAGCACTGAATTTATCCGATTAAGAATTGAGTTGATAGAGTGTTAAAAACATAACAAGTTGTGAATGGATAATAAAATAAAAACTTGATAAAATGTTAAAACAAATAAGATAAAGATTCACCTGGGATTGAGTTTCATTACTTAACCTTGTTTCTTTCAATAGAAGTTTAATATTATAAGAAAAGATGCATACTCCATGTCACAAGTGAAAATATCTTTGTCACTTGATTCTAAGACACTAGTTTCTAGAGCCCAATCTCTTGGCACTTGAGGAACAAAGTCTTGCATTAAGCAGATTATTTTAGCAATCATAAGAACTTCCATCTATCTCTAGACTAGAAGATTTTATGAGAGTTTTTCTCCAAGTCCATTTATAAACAAGTTTCTCAACTATGCAAATAAACTAAGACATGGAAAAGGTGATCAAGCTTAAACTAAGAAAAGTAGAACAAAAGAAGAATTCCAATTCATATATAATATTCAACTAGTAATTGAAAGAAACAAGAGATGAAGTAATTACATTCAATCCCGGTGGAATGCTTAGCCTAGCAAGGCCATAAACTTCAAGAACTAAACTTATGAGTACTAGAACTCTGACTAAAGCAATGTACTTAGTGGTTTATTTCTCTACAATCCCCCCTCCACTATACAAAACAAGGATGTATTTATAGCATTCTGGGCAGGACTCTGGTGCTCAAGCGCCAATTTCAGCGCTTGAGCGCTGGCCATTAATGCGCTGGTTAATGGATTTTAATGCCCGATTAACATATCTGGCGCTTGAGCGCCGTTTGTGGAACTCGAGCGCTAGACTCATAACTCTGGTAGTGAGAATCCAATGCTGAGCTGATCCCAGCGCTCGAGCCCTGGTGTGGCGCTCAAGCGCCAGGCTCATAATTCTGGCAGTGGGAATCCAATGTAAATCTGCTTCTGGCGCTCGAGCCCTGGTGTGGCGCTTGAGCGCTAACTTGATTTATGCTCCCACATGATTTTCTTATTGTCCAACCTTTAAAACAACAAAATACAATTCAAGAGTTAAAAACCATTATTTGTACAAACTTGATATTTCTAGTAAGATAAGTTAGAATTTCTTATTAAATAAACATCACTAATTCACACTTATCAATAACCCCCTTTTTTATTTTTCTTATCTATGTATTATTAGGTATAATGGGTCAGCATTGGGCCTGGACTCCTGAGTAGATTAGGATCATATTTTTGCTCTCTTCAATAAGTTATCCTTAATTATAGCTTGTTATAGTTGTTATTTATAACAAAATTAGTTTAGTCTCTGATTATATATATTTGTAAAATCTTGTACAATATTGAGGTTGATTAATCAAAATTTCCATTCTTAGAATTTATCCTTTTTCTCTCTGAATTGCTTTTCCTCACATGGTGCGGTGAGCCTCATAGTTGATTTAGATTGAAATTTCCTCTGAGAAATTTCCTCTCTCATCATCTTTCCTATTATGATGGCTTCTTCAACTTAAAATTTTGATTCTATTCTGATATAGGAGACTTAATTGAGTATGTTACTTACTTTAGAAGACTCATTGGTCGCTTACAATATCTCACCATTACAAGACCTGACATTAGTTATGCAGTGCAACAACTAAGTTAGTTTCTTGAAGCTCCTCGCACATTTCATCTTCAAGCTTCCTATCGCGTCCTCAAGTATCTTAAAAATTCTCTTGCACTGGGCCTATTCTATTCTTCTACTACAGCTCATAGAATACAGGCTTTCTCTGATTCAGATTGGGAAACATGTCCCAATACCCGTCGTTCAATCACTGGGTTTTGTGTATTTTATGGACGCTCACTAATTTCGTGGAAGTCCAAAAATCAAAACATTGTGTCCAGATCTTCCTCTGAAGCTGAGTATAGAGCTTTAACCTCTATAACTTGCAAACTTCAATGGCTGCAGCATTTGTGCAAAGATTGTCATCTTCGCATACCAGTACATTATTCTGTTTTTCGTGACAGTCAATTAGTAATTTACATTGCCAAGAATCCTACCATTCATGGGAGAACTAAGCATATTGAAGTAAATTGCCACTTTACAAGGCTCAAGCTTCAACAAGGTCTCATTCAATTACTCCATGGGACTGTCCTTAATCAGGGTCATTATACCCCTTTCGGGATAGCCCAAGACAATCTACCCCTTACGGGATAACCCTTTTGTACCTCAGGTTATCTACCCCTTTCGGGATAACCCTTGTACTTCAGGTTATTTGTCCCTTTTGGGATAACCCTACATTTCTTTTCCATTTTTCTTGTCCACTTAACTGGTGTAGTACCAGTGAGATAATCAACCCGCTTACTCAACCAAATGGTGTTGGGGAAATAGTTTCCTTTTCTTCATACATTTAACATCCATAGCATCACATACATAAAGCATCTTAGGTGTAGTTAATGGCATATTAACCCTCTAGTAGTGAGCTTTAGAAAAACATAGTTTGTGGGTTTTTGCTGTAGCAAAATTACTACCGTTGTACCGAAATGGGCCAAGAATTTCCCTTGAATCCTGAAGCTTTTTAAATGGAGAGAAACATATATTGCTGTTGTAAAAATAACATTTTCGTTGTAGTGACTCTCCATATTCGCTAGAGCGAAACTACTTTAGTTTTAGGCCTTCAATCTGTGTCATTTTTGCTGTAGCTAATCTCATTCACTACAACAAAAATGTCGCAATTCTAAATGATAAAAACCCATCTTTTATGTACATACAAAACCCATTCTAAGTGTTTTGGGTCCAACCATCACCAACTTCATCAACACCCAAGTTTTAGATTTGTAAAACACTATAATGGTAAATCATGACTTTTCCAATTAAACATCAAAACATGAACTCAAAATACTATCCAAGTACCCTATGCATTTTGCAATTAACACCCAAGCAACATGCTTACTAATTACAACACCCAAAGCATACATATTCCAACATCCATATTCAAATTCAAACAACCAGAAATCACTTTCAATGCCAAGAACTAACATGCATTCCACAATTTTAACACACATGCAAGTGATAAAACTAAAATCAATTTCATTTTTCCAAACAAATCTTCACTCACTTTAACTCCACACCAATTTTAAAATCAATTTAATATATTCTCGTCTAACACAATTAAAAAATCAAAATCCTAAGCAAAAGCATTTTCTACTCTCTAATTATTCTAATTTGGGGTTTTTAGCTGGGTTACCTCAAATTGGAACCCTAAGCATCCAAATCCCCTTTTTCTTCAAGCTTTCTGACCTTAGCCTTCAATCACCACTCCTTGGCTCCCTTAGCAATTGACAAAATCAAGTTTGCAACAAACAAATGGGTTTAACTTTGGGGTTGCATGTAGGAGGAGAAGAAGAGTAGAGGAGTTGTAAGTGCCTTACCTAAACAAGAAGCTCCAATCCCTTGAGCTTGGGAATGAACAATACTAGTAGATTAGGATACAAAGCTTCTAGTGATTTCAGTTGTGCATTTATTGCCTATGCACCTATGGAGGAGTTCTAGTGCACTAGACTCCCAGTAAAAGAGATAAAGAAAAGAAATGAAATGAAAAGTAATAAAGAATCATGGCATGCATACATCTTTATATTTACCATTACATGTCTTACTTGTGAATGTTATGTGTTGTGTATTTGAATAGGATCTTTGTATTGGGAATTTTTCAGTTAGACTAGCTGCAATATTGTACAACTGTTTTCATAGACCAAGGGTTACTCAGTTATAAGTTTTGCATATAACTGACAGTCTCAATATTGCAAGTGTTGATGACGAAGAAGACTTTAGTGCGTGAAGACCTTGCGTAGAAAGTTATTTTGTGATAGTGTGGTAGTCATTTTCCCCATCTTATTTGTATCTCATATAACTACTGAGTCGTACTAGTTCTCTATGGAATGTATAAAACTAAACTTTTATTTTTGGATTAAGACCCTTAGGGGAAAATGTATGTATTTAACTACAAATGTGAATAGACTTAATAGTTAATCATAGTATTACTCCCACTCATATTCTCTGTGTTAAAAAAACGGTCTAAAATATTTAAGGTGTTACATTATTTCACTAACACTCACCAATTTCCACTCAAATCATCATACAAAAGTATCTTCTAAAAGTTAGTTATAAAAGTATGATCCATCTGGTAAACCCAACTAGATATCATGAACCAAGATGAGTCAACACATGGTAATAATAACGGGATGCACATGGAGGTGAGAATGTGATAGTTACCAGACAGTTAGAGATGTGGAATTCAGGTCGGATGAACTCATGTCGACTTGGCTGATGTTCACATAGCTATCAGAGGCTATAAATACACGTAGAAAACACAAAGATAAGGTATGTTCTCATTCATATACCCAACCTCCCTAGGAGTGAAACTGACATAGCCATCAAAGTGTTTGTAGGAGCCACCACCAAAGTAGCTTTGCCAGAGCTGAGAAGTCCACCGTTCAAAGATAGAAGGTTATGATCCGAAAGAAAGATTGTTAAGTGCCAATTATAAGAATATTTCATAGTTTATTTAGGCAATTTTTGTGAAAAATAGATAATGTAAAAGGGAAAATATCCTTCAAATATGAATCTTGATGAGTTTTGTATAGTTTATAAGTTTTTAATTAAATTATAAGAATTTTGACCCTTTTTTAATGATGTTTTGAAGGTTAAAAAGAAGAAGAAAGCAAAAATGAAGAATTGAAGTCTTGAACAAAGTCTTTGTAGACAATTGAAGAAATTGGAAGACTCTCATTTTCGCTACAGCCAATTGGTCTCGCTTTAGCGAAATTGGACAGAGACTGAAGGGTGAAGAAAAGCTATATTCACTACAGTGAGTATTATTTCGCTCCAGTGAGAAAATAAAGAAAATCTTGATTCTACCTTGAATTCACTATAGCCAAAGCTTTTCGCTATAGCAAAACTTCCCCTGTTCTGGATTTGAAGTTTACCGCCATAAATTCGCTGCAACCAATGTATTTAGCTGTAGTGAATTAGCTTTATTCACGTTTAAGCTCACGGTTTCGCTATAGCGAAAGGAAATTCGTTGCAACAAATTTACTTAAACTTGAAACTCTATAAAAGGGAGGTCTAGCTTCGAAGTAAAGGCATTTTGAACCATTTTGAGAATATTAAGAGTGAGAAATAGAGGAATAGAGTGAAGGAGAGTGAGGAATCCTCTTCATTGCTTGATTTTAGAAGTGTGTAACGTTGTACGGTTGCTATGAGAAACTAATCTCCTAGCTTGGGAAAGAATGTAATTTCTCAAATCTTTGTATTGCTTTGTTTCATATATATAGATGAATATTTTGCTTTATGATCTAGGTAATATTAGTCTTTACTTACTTCTTGAATCTAACTAGCCATTAGGCTCATGATTCTGAATCTAAGTCTCTAATTGAAAGTAAGACTTGGAATCCGATCTGATTAATATTGCTTCTTATGTTGTTACTCCAGGAATGGATGCCAACATAACGATTGCTTATACGCTTGTGTTTAATGTTGGATATGTTTATTAGACATTTGTGAAATCGATGTTTAAAAGACTTATCTTAAAATTTTATAACTGAGGAATCGTTATAAATGATTTATAAGAGTGCATCAAGAATCATAATTCAATAATCTTTATATGTTTGATTAACACAAAGACAAAGAAGTTGATTGATGAAGTTCAATCCCAACTCATTTTGAAATTGGTTCAAAGATCATTTTATCAACTTTTGATTTATTCATTTGTTTTCATGAACAAATTACATCAATTCTTTGTATAGAAAACTCATTCTACTTTTATCTTCCCAACTTGCCCAATGTAATATGCTCCTTGTCAACGATATCCCAGTACTCACCGGTTTTGTTACTTGAACGATACGGTACACTTGCCATGTTTGCAGAAAAGTCCCATCAAGTTTCTGGCGCCGTTGCTGGGGAGGAACGTGCAATTGTGTTAGTTTTGAAATATACTAGTTGAGTATTGTAATTAGTTTTATTTTTTGTATAGTTATTCAATTTATTTGCTTGTTGCTAATCCTTGCTGTAGTTTCACTCTTTTATGCATACAAGAGGAAAAGCCACTGAAGATCCACTATTATATAGTCCAAATCCGTGAAAGTTGGCTAGAGAGGTTAGGAACCGGTTAAGAGTGGAAGATAAAGAGCAAGGAAATCAACAAGTAGCAATTTAAACCTTATCTTCTCAAATAAATATGGCAACTCCAGGTAATGGTAGCAATGCAAATGGAAATGATGGAAGGGAACATGGTCATGTTGAGGCACCTCCAAGAAGAAGAACACTAGGAGACATTGCACAATACCAAGGGCCTAGACACCATGCTAGCATAGTCATGTCACCAAGAGCAAGAGCAATTGAAATCAATCGTACTTTGTTGGATCATATTGCTCATTTGTTCACCGGTAAAGATCATGAAGATCCGTATAATCACAATGATGATTTCTCTGCACTGATAGGAACTCTAGGATTACAAAAAGGAGAAGAAGCTCCGTGTATGAAGCTTTTCCCATTCTCTTTAGTGGGAGAAGCAAAATATTGGTCAAATCTCATCCAACTCAGAGTTTGACAAGCTGGGATGATCTGGAGAAGAAATTCTGGATCAGATTCTTTCCACCGACAAAGTTCATTAGTTCTAAAACTGATATCACCACTTTTAGGCAAGGCACTGATGAAACATTGTATGAGGCTTGTGAAAGATTCAAATCCCTATTGAGAAGGTGTCCAAACCACAACATATCAGTAAAAGAACAGCTCAACATATTTGGTAATGGTTTGAGACCAGATATTAGGACGATTTTGGATGCAGCAGCCGGTGAATCCATGATGGCTATTGATACAGATAGAGCATACAGGATAATCAATGCTTTTGCTACCACAGACAAAATGAGACAACATGATAGGAGGTTGGTACAAAAGACAGGGATGTTAGATTTGAACACTACTGATGCGATTTTGGCACAAAACAAGTTCATGTCTCAACAGATCGACGCATTAACCAAGAAATTTTCTAATATACCATTGCATTTAGTTAATAATGTGCAGTCTCACCAAGTGCAGAAATGTGACTTTTGTGGTGGAGATCATCCAAATGGGCATTGTTCTTATCTGGAGCCGAAAAAAGAAGAATTGCAATATGTCAATAACCAACCAAGGCAAGGTAACTTTTCTAATCCCAATTTCAATTCTTATCCTAACAATTTTTTTGTAGGGTTTGAGAGGTAATAAGAGCAAAGGATATGGTTGGCGAAATGAAGCAGGCCCATCACATAGACAACCTCCATATCATCACCAACAAAATCAACCTTCAACAGATCAAAGAATGACCAAGTTGGAAGATACATTGGAGATGTTTTATGCAAGCCTATTTGACAAACCAGAAATATATTGAGGCTTCAATTAGAAACTTGGAAGTTCAAGTGGGTCAACTATCAAAACAACCTGGAACGCAACATTCACGACAATTATCGGTGAACAGCCAAACCAATCCAAGGGAGCATTGTAAAGAAATAACTACAAGGAGTGGAAAGGTAATTGGTAGGTAGGTGTATTAGTGACCATTTAGAGGTTGAGGAGGAAGTATTGAGTGAAAAAGACAAAGATGGAGAAAAGAATAAGAGAGAAAATGAAAAAATGAGACCGGGAAGAAGTTGAAAAGAATAAAGAAAAATACGTAAATTGAGAAAAATAAAAAGAAAAAGAAGTATAGAAAAGAAATTTGAAAAAAGAGAGAGTGAGAAGAGGAAGTAGGAGGATAATGTGTCCCAAATAAAGAACTTTCTATATCCTAGGAATCTCTCAAACAAAGACAAGGAGAGGCAATATGCACGTTTCCTGGACATCTTCAAAAGATTACATACCAATATTCCTTTCATGGATGCTATGGAGCAGATGCCTACATATGCTAAGTTCGTGAAGGAATTATTGACAAAGAAAAGGAAGCTTTCAGAGGAAACAGTGGAGGTTGAAGCTGAGTGTAGTGGAATCATCCAGAAAGGATTGCCTCAAAAGATTAAAGATCCCGATAGGTTGACAATACGGGTAACAATAGGTGCACTACCTATGGGAAAGGCTGTTCTAGACTTGGGGGCAAGCATAAATATCACACCCTTGTCCATGTTGAAAAGAATTAGGGATTAGGAAATCAAGCCTACCAGAATGACCCTACAAATAGTTGACAAATCATTAAAGTTCCCTGACGGTGTAACTGAATATGTGTTGGTAATGGTAGACAAATTTGTATTTCCCATTGTTTTTGTGATTATGGACATGGAAGAAGATAGAGAAGTGTCTCTAATTCTCGCGAGACCGTTTATGAAAATGGCTCGAGTGATACATGATGTTGATGATGGAAATCTTAAGGTGAGAGTCCAATTTGATGAAGTAAAGTTCAATGTTTTTGAAGCTATACAACATTCTAAAGATAAGCAACAATGCTTTAGGATGAGTGTAATAGATGAACTTTGCTCCATAGAGTTGAAACAATTAAGCAAGGCTGACTCTTTGGAAAAAGCATTAATAGATGCCTATTGTGAATGCAATGGTGAAGAGGAAAAGGAGATTGAAAGGTGTCTTAATGATCTTGATACTTCCTAAGAGCTGATAGGAAAAGATATCCAAGTGGAGAAATTGCCAAGATCAGATAAGCAAGAGGTAACAAAGCCTAAATAGAAACCATTACCTTCCCATTTGAAATATGTATTCCTTGACGATGGAGGTAACAAGCTAGTTGTGATCAATGGAAAGTTGGCTTTGGAGGAAGAAAAGGAACTCATCCAAGTGTTGAAGAAAAATCAAGGAGAAATTGGTTGGACTTTTTCTGATGTCAAAGGCATCAGTCCTTCTTATTGCATGCACAGAATACACATGGAGGAAAACTACAAGCCAGTTGCACAACCCAAACGGAGACTCAACCCAGCCATGAAAGAAGTGGAGAAGAAAGAGGTAATGAAACTACTTGATGTAGGTATGATTTATCCTATTTCTGATAGTAGTTGGATGACTCATGTGCAAGTTGTTCCTAAAAAGGGAGGGATGACTGTAATAAATAACGATAAAAATGAATTGATTCCGACCAGAACTGTTACTGGTTGGAGAATGCGTATTGATTATAGAAAACTAAATCAAGCAACAAGAAAGGATCATTTCCCACTCCCTTTTATGGATCAAATGTTAGAAAGGTTAGTAGGTCAAGCTTTTTATTTTTTTCTGGATGGGTATTCTGGTTACAATTAGATTACTGTTGATCCGGAAGATCAAGAAAAAACTGCTTTTACATGTGCTTTCGATGTTTTTGCATACAGAAAAATGCCTTTTGTATAGAAGTGTTTATGGATGATTTTTCTGTTTTTGGATCTTCTTTTGATAATTGTTTAGAAAATTTGGATACCGTGCTAAGACGATGTGTGGAAACTAATCTGGATCTGAATTGGAAAAATTGCCATTTTATGGTTACTGAAGGACTGGTACTCGGTCACAAAATCTCCCAAAATGGGATTGAGGTTGATCAGGCAAAAGTTGAAGTTATTGAAAAATTACCACCTCCGACCAATGTCAAAGGAATCAGAAGTTTCTTGGGCCATGCATCCATTTATAGAAGATTTATAAAGGATTTTTCAAAAATCACTAAGCCACTCAATAATTTGCTTAACAAAGATGTTGTTTTCAATTTTGATTCTGAGTGTCTTTGTAACATCCCGAAAATCCATAAAAAAAAGGATTAGGACTTAAAGGGATTTGGATACAAATTACAAAGAAAAGGAAAGAAGGATTAGTTGTAAAAAGAAAGGTCAAAAGAGGGACAAAGTAAAATATTTCAATATGAACTGTCATATTCGAATAATATTCGAATATGCCTTGTCATATTCGAATAGTATTCGTATATGCATGTCCATATTCGAATAGTATTCGAATATGCATGTCCATATTCGAATAGTATTCGAATATGCAAGCTAATATTTGAATAGTATTCGAATATGCAAAGCTAATATTCGAATATGTAGGTGAGGAATTGAAAACAGGGGCCCTATATTCGAATATATATTCGAATATGGACCAAAAATCTATAAATAGGGGTGCCTTGACTCAAAAGGGGTTGTTCTTCAGACTTCCTCGCTTCTCACACACCTAAAAACGTCTGTTCCTAAATCAACTAAGTCATAACTCTGTAATCCTAAAGATTCCATCTCAAAAGACTAAGGTTCCAAACGGTTGATTCAGATTCAGAGGCAACTACAGTAAAGGAACCGGAGTAGGAGATTGGATCTGGAAGCTAAAGGATAAAGGATTCAGGGAGTTCCAAGTAACCCTGAAAACCCCAAATCCTTAAAATGCTTGAAATTTAGGAACATGTGACTAGGGAATGCTAGGAATATGTTATTAGGGAAATTAAACTGATATGTTGTGATTAAAGTTTGATGTATGATTGAGTTATGAATACTATGTGTGAAATATGCATGATATGACTGATATTTGTACGAACCTGATATGCCTTATGCTGATAGATGATGCACGTGTTATTGTGAAACATGTTAAAGGTATAAATAAGGTTTTCTAGAATTGAATGTGACACTAACTGGGAATCTGATATTGAAACGAATTCAAAGTGGTTTGAAAAGGATTGAATCCCAGTAGTAGTATATTCAAATATGTGTTTGAATATGGAATGCCATGTTCAAATAGATATATGAATATGACACGTTTGTCACATAGAATCCGAGTAAATAAGTGTTGATAATCGGATAAGAGAATACTGGAAACCGTTGTTTGTACGCTATGTTCTTAATATGACTGTGTGATGCAATAGAACTGAAAGTGGAAATGTTAAAAGAGGATCTTCCCACTCAATAGATATTGAGCAAGAGGGTTAAGTTTCGCCGGAAGTAGACTGGGTAAGAGGATAGAGTAGAAAATGGAAAAGATGGAAATGTAGGGTTATCCCGAAAGGGGGAGAATAACCTGAAGTACTTGGCTATCTTCACTTGGTAGATAGTCTAAGTACAAAGGGTATTATCTTCACGAGGTAGATGGTTCCCTGGGCTAGCTCGAGTGAGAGTTAGTAGCCCGGCAGGAGGATCCTTGGGGGGACGCTCGCCAGGACCGTGATGATGATGAGCTCAATACGCGTTACTGCCACATGTTTTGGTGGATTCCCGGTGCACAGGGTTTCCCGTTAAAAGATGAAAGAATTGAAATGGAAAATGATCATGCATACATATCCATGTGATTGGTATTATTATTTGTTGTGTGAATGTTTTTTAGGGCTTAGATTTGGGACGGTTTTCCTGTTAGACTGGCGGTAATACTGTATAAAACTGTTTTTATGGCCGACGGGTTACTCAGTTATATGTCGAGTATATAACTAATGGTTACAGTATTGCATGTGGCTCGGACTCGGAGGGTGTCAGCGCGTGAGCAGTTTTGTAGCCTTTTCTGTTACTTAGGTAGTCATTTGAGTCTTTGTATGGCTACCTTAGCTGGACATATGTAGATTCTCTGGACTATAGACAAATACTTGTATTTTGATATTTGTATATATTTTATTAAATTCCGCTGTGTTCTGTTTTGTTAAAAAAAAAAAACTACCCTAAAAATCTAGGTGTTACAATTTGGTATCAGAGCAGTTTGGTCCTATCCAGACTGTGTTATCCCAATGTGTAACTTAAATAAAAGTCCAGAGAAATAAGTCTTGTCTTAACCTGAGGTATTGATCGTATGCGATTCATTATATTGAGCCTGATCAACTCAGTGTGGTGCGTTGTATGCAGGAAGACATGGCAGGTAGACCACCCGGTAGACCTCATACTAATACCAATGCGACACCAACTCTGGGTGATTCTCCGTTAATACAGCAGATGGCACAGGCCATAACTCAGATGATGGAGGCGCAAGGACAGGTAGACCAATATCAGAGTTTCCATAGGCACGACCCACCCATTTTCTCTGGTGGAAGAGACCCTATGATAACAGAAGAGTGGCTAGATCAGTTGGAGGAGATATTTATAATAACTAGATCTGCCGATCAGGACAAGGTGGAGTTAGCAACCTATAGGCTGAGAGGAGAAGCGGCACAGTGGTGGAAACAGTATCGTGATCATATGGAGGCAACAGGAGGTAATGTGACATGGGAGGGATTTAAAACTTTGTTCCTGAACAAATATTTTCCCTCGAATGTGAAAGATCAGAAGGAGATAGAATTTCTGACACTGCAACAGGGAGACATGACAGTAGATGAATATGTTGCCAAATTCGAGAGTTTAGCCAGATTTTCGAATAATCTTCAAAACCAACCTGATGAGGCATGGAAGTCTAAAAGGTTCGAGCAAGGCCTTAGACCGGAGGTCAGGAACTTGGTGATTACTCAACAGATTCGTGAGTACCAGACTTTGATTCAGGCATGTCAACTTGCTGAGCAGACAACTATTGTGGTAGCGCAAGAAGGAGGAATGAAGCTCTAAGGGGAAAAAGGATAAGGAAGTGAACAAAGGCAAGAGTACCATTCCGAAGTGTGAGAATTGCGGGAAATTCCATAGAGGAGAATGTTACAAGAACAAGAGGACTTGCTTCATATGCTAGAAGCCAGGACACATCAGCTGGCAATGACCAGACAAAGATCAGAAGCCAGCTGAGGACAGGGAGAAAAAGAAGAATCATGTGAGAGGCAGAGTTTACACGCTAAATGCAGAAGAGGTTGACCATTCCAAGGATCTTATCCAAGGTACGAGATTAATAAAAGCCAAACTTATTAGTATTCTATTTGATTCTGGTGCAACTCACTCATTCATATCAGTAGACTGTGCAAAGAGAATTTTTTTTCCTATGTCTAAACTACCTTACAAAGTGTTAGTATCTACTCCCTCCGAAGAGAACATCTGTAAGATGACCATGTGTTCCCCAATGTTCGTAGATTTTCAAGGCAAGACCTTCTGCATAGATCTGTACTGCTTACCAATGAAGGGGCTAGATGTGATCCTAGGCATGGATTGGCTCAAAGCTCACAAGGTCAAGATCGATTGCGCCACCAAGACCGTGCATATTCCAGATAGAGGCTTGGAGATTTACTGTACGCATCATCCTACTTTTGATTTTCCTAATCTGCCTAAGTATGATATTGGCTTAAAGTATTTGATTGTTTGTATGAGC
The DNA here is from genome assembly GCA_037177725.1 of Cyamopsis tetragonoloba. Taxonomy (NCBI): domain Eukaryota; kingdom Viridiplantae; phylum Streptophyta; class Magnoliopsida; order Fabales; family Fabaceae; genus Cyamopsis; species Cyamopsis tetragonoloba. Next base: position 30,635,379 of record CM074125.1, on the reverse strand, counting down.
AATGTTAAGAAATCGGTGAGTGTTGATTCTCTTCCTATAGTCAGAGACTTTCCCGACGTATTCCCTGAAGACATAGAATCCTTGCCACTCGAAAGTGAAGTAGAGTTCTCGATTGAGCTAATTTCGGGAGCTGGACTTGTCTCTAAGGCACCATATCGAATGGCACCGATGGAGTTGGCAGAAGTAAAGCAGCAGATTGAAGAAATTATGCAGAAGCAGTTGATTAGACCAAGCGCATTGCCATGGGGAGCCCCAGTATTGCTTTTCAAGAAGAAAGATGGGAAATTGCGGCTGTGTATAGACTACAGAGAGCTGAATAAACTGACAGTAAAGAATAAGTATCCTTTGCCGGGGATTGATGATTTAGTTGATCAGTTAGGGGGAGCCAAGGTGTTTTCAAAGATTAATCTTCGATCAGGATATCATCAAATCAGAATCAAGGCGGAAGATATTCCAAAGACTGCTTTCCGGACGCGGTACGGTCATTATGAGTACTTGGTGATGTCGTTCGGATTGACAAATGCTCCTGCAATTTTCATGGACTACATGAACCGGATTTTTCGACCCTACTTGGAGAAGTTTGTTGTAGTCTTCATTGACGATATTCTCATCTACTCCAAGACTGCAGAAGAACATGAGGAACACTTAAGACTGGTGCTGGGAATACTTAGAGAGAAGCAACTGTATGCTAAGTTGGATAAGTGTGATTTCTCGCTAGAGGAAGTTCAATTTCTACGCCACGTGATTAACAAAGATGGTGTGGCGGTGGATCCAAGTAAAGTTGAAACCGTGATGAAGTGGGGAAGACCAACCAATGCCACAGAAATTTGAAGTTTTATGGGACTAGCAGGATACTACCGGCGATTCATCAAGGGATTCTCTCAGATTGCCATTCCCTTGACTAAGTTAACAAGGAAAGGTGTTCTGTTTGTGTGGGATGCCAAGTACGAAGCCAGTTTTCAATTGTTAAAGGAAAAGCTGACAACAGCGCCGGTGTTGGTATTTCCTGATTCGACTAAGAATTTCCAAGTATACTGCGATGTGTCTAAGCAAGGCTTGGGGTGTGTACTTATGCAAGAAGGACAAACAATTGCTTACACTTCCCGACAGTTGTGACCACATGAAGCAAATTACCCAACGCATGACTTGGAGTTAGCTGCAGTAGTCTTTGCGTTGAAAGTTTGGAGGCACTACTTGTACGGAGTCACATTTGAAGTGTTCAGTGACCACAAGAGTTTGAAGTACTTGTTCAATCAGAAGGAGCAGAACATGAGGCAGAGGCGATGGATGGAATTCTTTAAAGATTATGATTTTGAGTTGAAGTATCATCCAAGAAAGGTTAATGTAGTGGCCGATGCCTTAAGCAGGAAATCCTTACACGTGTCGACTATGATGATTCACCAGATGGAGCTTTTGGAGAAATGTAGAGACCTGCACTTGGATGTGTCTTGCTACGATGATAGCATCTTTGTGTATAAACTTGACTTGAAGAATACACTCAGAGACCGAATCTGAGAAGCGCAGCAACGAGATTATGAATTACAGAAGTTCAAGAAGCAAGATGGTTTCTCTGGAACTGGTGATGGGATGATCTTATTTAGAGACAGAGTGTGTATTCCGAATGATGCAAAAGTCAAGAAAATAGTGCTTGAAGAAAGTCACATTAGCCAGTACTTGGTACACCTTGGAGCTACAAAAATGTACAAGACACGAAGAAGTTGTTTTGGTGGCCTGGAATGAAGAAAGACATTGCAGAATTTGTTTCCATGTGTCTCACTTGTCAAAAAATCAAAGTCGAACATCAAAGGCCTTCCGGACAGCTTCAGCCATTGGACATCCCAGAGTGGAAATAGGAATCTATTGCTATGGATTTTGTGGTTGGTTTGCCTAAGACTCCGGCAGGTTATGATTCAATCTGGGTTATCATTGACAAATTGACTAAGACTGCCCGCTTTTTGCCCGTCAAGACCACTTATTCCATAGAGAAGTATGCCAAGTTGTATATTGTAGAGATAGTCCGACTACATGGAGCACCGACCAGTATTATCATAGACAGAGACCCTAAGTTTACTTCTCGCTTTTGGGGAGCATTGCAGAAAGCTTTTGGGACTCGGCTACATCTAAGTACTTCTCACCATCCCCAATACCAAGGTCCTCGACACCATGCCAACAAAGTTATGCCACCAGGCGCAAGAGCAATTGAAATCAACCCTACTCTGCTAAACTATATGAATGCTCATTTGTTCACTGAACAAGATCACGGAGATCCTTACAATCACCTAGATGATTTCTATGCACTAATAGGAACTCTGGGATTGCAGAAGGAGAAGAAGAAGCTGCTTGCATGAAACTTTTCCCATTTTCTTTAGTGGGAGAAGCAAAAGATTGGCTTAAGTCTCATCCAAAACAGAGCTTAACAAGTTGGGATGATCTGGAAAAGAAATTCTTGATCAAATTCTTCTCACCAACAAAATTCATTAGTGCTAAGACTAAAACTACTACATTCAAACAAGGCACTGATGAAACTTTGTATGAGGTTTGGGAAAGATTTAAATCATTGCTAAGATGTCCAAACCATAACATATTTGTAGCAGAACAACTTAACATCTTTTGTAATGGTTTGATACCAGATATTATAATGATTTTAGATGTAGCAGTCAGTGAATCAATGATGGCAATTGATGCAGACAGAGTGTACAGGATAATAAATGCTTTTGCCACCACTGACAGAATGAGGCAACAAGATAGGAGGTTAGTACAGAAGAAAGGGATGCCTGAATTGGACACCGCTGATGCAATGTTGGCACAAAATAAGTTGATATCTCAAAAGATAGAGGAATTAGCCAAGCAATTGTTAAATCTGCCAATGCATCTAGTCAATAATGTTCAAAACCACCAAGTACAGAAATGTGACTTTTGTTGTGGTGATCATGCTAATGGGCATTTTTCATACCCGGAGCCTAATCATGAAGAATTGCAGTTTGTCAACAACCAACCAAGGCAATGTAACTTTTCCAATCCCAAATTCAATTCTTATGCTAACGATTTTTCGTAGGGTTGGAGAGGAAACCAGAACCAAAGATATGGCTGGAGAGAGGATGCAGGCCCACGATAAAAACAACCTACATATCAGCAGTATCAACAAACTCAACCTTCTACCGAACAGAGATTATCCAAGTTAGAGGATACATTGGAGAAGTTCATGCAAGCTTCACTCACAAATTAGTAAAATACAGAAGCTTCAATCAGAAACTTGAAAGTTCAGGTAGAACAATTGTCAAAGCAAATTGCAGCTAATACGCAAGCCAATTCCAAAGAAGATTGCAGAGCAATTACCACTAGAAGTGGAAAGGTTATTGGTAAAGGTATTGGTGACCATCTGGAGGTAGAAGAAGAGGTATTAAGAAAGAAAGGAAGAAAAGATTGAACAAGAGAGTGAAAAAATGAGAATCAGGAGGAAGTTGAAAAAGAAAAAGTTGTCGTAAAGAAAAAGCAAAAGAAAAAAAAATAAAAAAGGAGAAAATCAGAGAAAAAAAGAGGAAGATGGTGGCATTAAAATAAAAAGTTTGCCATATCCGAAGAATCCTTCAAAGAATGATAAGGAGTGGCAATATGCTTGTTTCCTAGATATTTTCAAAAGATTACAAATCATTATTCCATTCATGGAAGCAATGGAGCATATGCCTACATGCTCCAAATTCATGAAGGAATTATTGACAAAGAAAAGAAAACTTTCAGACGAAACGGTTGAGCTTGAAGGTGCGATCATCCAGAAATCATTGCCTCAAAAGACCCAGGATCCCGGCAGTTTCACAATACTAGTGACCATACGTGCATTACCTGTGGGAAAAGCTCTTGTAGATTTAGGGGCTAGCATAAATCAAATGGATATATCCATGTTGAAAAGGATCGGCGACCTGGAAATCCAACCAACCAAAATGACTCTACAACAAGCTGATAGATCTTTAAAGTTCCCTTATGGTGTAGTTGAAGATGTGTTGGTGAAAGTAGCCAAGTTTTGTATTTCCAGTTGATTTCGTCATCATCGACATGGAAGAAGACAGGGAGGTTCCTCTAATTTTTGGAAGACCCTTTATGAAGCCTGCCCAAGTGATCATTGACGTTGATGATGGAAATCTTAAGGTAAGAGTTCATGATGATGAGGTAAAGTTCAATGTGGTTGATGCTCTACAACATCCTACAGATAAGCAACAATGCTTTAGGATGGATGTACTAGATGAACTTTATTCCATGGAGTTAAAGCAGAAAAGCAAAGCAAGCCATTTGGAAAAAAAGCATTAATAGACGCCTACTCGGAACATAATAAAGAAGAGGAAAAGGAGATCGAGAGGTGTCTCAAAGAGTTAGATGCTTCTAAAGAAGTGAAGGGTGAAGAGGTCCAAAAAGAGAAATTACCAAAAGCTGAAATAGAAGAAGAAACAAGGCTAGAACTAAAGTTATTACCTTCCCATCTGAAGTATGTGTTTCTAGATGAAAAAGGAAATATGTCGGTTGTGATTAGCAGCAAGTTACTTTTAGTAGAAGAAAAGAGGCTCATCCAGGTGCTGAAAAACAATCAAGGAGAAATTGGTTGGACTTTATCCAATCTCAAAGGTATTAGCCCATCCTATTGCATGAACAAAATACACATGGAAGAGAACTACAAGCAAGTTGCATAGCCACAAAGGAGACTCAATCCTACCATGTAAGAAGTAGTAAAGAAAGAGGTAATGAAACCACTTAATGCAGATATGATCCATCCTATTTCTGATAGTAGTTGGGTTAGTCCTGTGCAAGTCGTACCCAAAAAGGGAGAATGGCTGTAATCAAAAATGAGAAAAATGAATTGATTCAAACAAGAGCTGTTACTTGTTAGAGGATGTGCATTGATTATAGAAAGCTAAATCAAGCCAAGAGGAACAAATCATTTCGCACTAATTTTTATGGATCAAATGTTAGAAAGGCTAGCATGCCAAGCATTTTATTGTTTTTTGGATGGATATTCTGGTTACAACCAGATTACTGTCGATCTAGAAGATAAAGAGAAAACAACATTTACATGTCCTTTTGGTGTTTTTGCCTATAGAAAAATGCCCTTGGGACTATGTAACGCTCCCGCTACCTTTCAATGATGCATGCTGGCTACCTTTTCTGACTTGGTTGGAAAATGCATTGAAGTGTTTATGGATGATTTCTCTATATTTGGCTCTTCTTTGGATGATTGTTTTAAAAATAAAGATATCGTGCTGAAACGATGTATAGAAACCAATTTGGTTTTGAATTGGGAAAAATGTCATTTCATGGTTACTAAAGGCGTGGTACTTGGTCACAAAATCTCTCAAAAGGGGATTGAAGTTGATCAAGAAAAAGTTGAAGTAATAAAAAATTTACCACCGCCAACCAATGCTAAAGGAATCAGAAGTTTCTTGGGACATGCTAGCTTCTATTGAAGATTTATAAAAGATTTTTCCAAAAGCGCTAATCTACTCAGCAATTTGCTTAATAAAGATGTTGTTTTTAACTTTGATTCTGAGTGTCTTAAGGCTTTTGAATTAATAAAAAAAAAGCTTGTGAGTGCCCCTGTTATTGTTTCTCCTGACTGGAATCTACATTTTGAATTAATGTGTGACTCAAGTGATTATGCAGTAGGAGCATTTTTAGGACAACACAAATCTAAAACTTTTCATGCTATACACTATGCCAGTAAAGTTTTGAATGAGGCACATATTAACTATGCCACCACAGAAAAAGAATTATTGGCTATTGTCTATGCATTGGAAAAACTTAGATCTTATTTGATTGGTTCAAGGTAATTGTGTATACAGATCATGCTGCTATAAACTTTTACTAAAAAAATCTGACTCAAAGCCAAGATTGCTTTGTTGGGTTTTGCTGTTACAACAATTTGATTTGGAAATAAAAGATAAGAAAGGTAGTGAAACTGTTTTAGCAAATCATTTATCTAGACTGGTGAATGATGAGGTGAACAAAAAAGAGATAGAAATAATAGAAGAATTCCCAGATGAAAAACTTCTTATGATGCACGAACGGCCATGGTTTGCTGATATGGCTAATTACAAAGCTCAGGTGTAATACCTGATGATTTAAATTGGCTCCAAAGGAAGAAATTCTTAAGGGATTCTCGTTATTATATTTTGGATGATCCTCATCTATTTAAAATTGGTATAGATGGTTTGTTGCACAGGTGTGTTTCAGCAGATGAAGCCAAAAGTATCCTGTGGCATTGTCATAGTTCCCCTTACGATGGACATTACAATGGAGAAAGGACTGCTACTAAAGTCCTCTAATCTGGCTTCTTTTGGCCATCACTATGCAAAGATGCTCATCACTTTGTGCAACAATGCAATAATTGTGAGAGAGCTCGAAGTATATCTAAAAGGAATGAAATGTCTTTGTCAAACATCATCGAGATAGAGGTATTTGATTGCTGGGGTTTAGACTATGTTGGACCATTGCCAAATTCTCATTCTAATCTTTATATTTTAGTGGCAGTGGACTATGTATCTAAAAGGGTTGAAGTCATTGCCTCACAAGGGGCAGATGCTAAAATGGATGTCCAATTTTTAAAGAAAAACATACTTTTCCGTTTTAATACCCATAGAGTTTTAATAAGTGATGGTGGATCCCATTTCTGTAATGTTCATCTTCAAAAAGTTTTGGAACACTACGAATTTCGTAACAAAGTTGCATCGCCATATCATCCGCAAACAAATGGACAAGCAGAGGTATATATCAAATAGAGAAATAAAGAAGATTTGGGAAAAGACAGTCTCTTCCTCAAGGAAAGATTGGTCTTTAAAATTAGATGATGCACTTTGGGCCTAAAGAATAGCATACAAGTACTCCACATGTCTATCCACATTCCAGCTAGTTTATGGTAAGTCCTGTCACCTACCTGTGGAACTTGAGCATAAAGCTTATTGGGCATTAAAATTTTTTAACTTTGACCGAAAAGCTTCAAGTGAAAGAAGGAAGATTCAACTCTATGAATAAGAAGAAATGAGACTAACCGCTCATGAATCTTCTAAGCTTTCTAAAGAAAAAATTAAACAATATCATGACATGAAGATTCTTAAGCGGGAATTTTATCTTGGCCAGTCTGTTTTACTATTCAATTCCAGGATGAGACTATTTCTTGGTAAGTTTAAATCCAAATGGTCAGGACCATTTCTAGTAAAAGAGGTTAAACCCTATGGTGCAATTGAATTGGAAGACCCAAAAACCAAAAGAAGATGAGTGGTTAATGGGTAAAGGGTTAAACCTTATCTCGGAGAAAAGGTTGCAAACTTTTTCTCCATTATCAATCCCATGGAGCCTTAAATAGAAATCATGCGTCAAGCTAAGTGACGTTAAACAAGCGCTTCCTGGTAGGCAACCCAGATGACTTTCAATTTCCTGCATAATTAAGTAGTTCATTTAAATAAGTTTTCTTAGTTTAAATTCTAGTGATATCAAAGAAAATTTGATGAATTTTGGAGTACAGAATAAGTATTGAAAATAATCCAAACTGTGAATATTTCGCTACAACGAAAATTCTTTCGCTATGGCGAATTTGTGCTTAAAATCAAGGTTTCAGAGCTGTCTTGAATTCGCTACAACAAAATTATGTTGAAAATCAGAGTTTTAGAACTGTGTTTAATTCGCCATAGCGAAAATTTTCTCTACAACAAATTAGGACAAAAATTTGAAAATTTCAAAATTCCCAACAACGAATGATATCTCGCTATAGCGAATTATGAACGGTGCCTTTAAAATTTTGAAAATTCGAAATTCGCCACAGCGAACATCTTCTCACTACAACAAATTGCATCAGACGCAATTTTTAATACGAGAATTTGGGGATTTTTCACAAAACCACCTAAATTTCTCTCAAAGCTCTCTCTTCTCCAACACTCCAAAACTCACAAACCTCTCTAATACTCAAAGTTCTTCAAGTATCATTGCTCATATGGACAAAAGGTATGTTCATCAAGACTTCTTCTTCAACTTTTCCACCTATTTCTCTCTTGTTCAACTCTATCCATGGATTTGTGGTATTTGTGGAAACTCTCACCCTAGGGTAAATGAATTGTTATGGTAAAGGAAATTGTGATTCTTATATTACGAAATACTAAATGCATACTCATGTATAAATGTTTTCTTGATTCAAATATAGTATGTATAGGAGTGTATACTTGTTCATGTTCACAAAAATGCTAAAGATGATATAGGAGCTCAAAATGGTCGAATAGTGATAGTTCAAATTTCTTTGCTGTGCAGAAAAATCAATTTTTAAAATGCTTATAGAATCTCTGAAATTAGAAGTTTGGTATTGGTTGAAAATATTATTTTGAACTTCACTAAAAAGAATTAGAGCTTAATTTCTGTTTAAATGAACTTGCAAATTGACATAACTGTGAATGGGCATTAATTTTAAATTGTGAACTCGAATTGATGTGGTTGTTGGGATAGTATGTGAATCGTTGACTACGTTTATTGTAGGGTTAAACATGTAGCACCCAAGATACCAAAGAAAAAGCAAAAGAAAGGCGAAGGTTCCTCATTTGCTCGTATTGCACCATTCGATGTTGACAGGTTTTTGACAAAAGAAAGAGAGGAGAGAAATAATGTAATCAAGAACTGGAGGTTTGTCAAAGAAAGGGCAGTGAAACTAAGACAAGGACAGTGGAGCAATTAACAACTCAGGGATGGGGCCCATTAGCCAATCCACTGGATTTCTTGGATCTTGAGGTTGTACTTGAATTTACATGTTTGTTCATAAATGAAAAGTGGTGAAGTTTGAAGCTAACAAAGTAAAAAGTTTATCAAATAAGGTTCAAAGCGCACTACTAAGAGAATTTAGTTTCCTTAGCATAAAGGGAGTACTAGAAATAAATGCATGTTCTATTTGGAAAAAAGATGCATGTTCTATTCTGAAACTCCATTTTCCTCTTGATTTATGGACATTTGTTTTTACTTTCAAAGGAATGTTGCCTTAGAATTCCTTTATAATGCATATAGAAACTTGAATTATCATCATTTAATGCATTATACTATTTGTTGCAGAGTAAAACATATGGCCACCAAAGGACCTTGGAAGAAAAACCAAAAGAAGGGAACTCATGTATCTTCTTCAAATTCTTCTCCAGAGTTTAACAGATTAAAATTCCTTTCCAAGGAGAAAGAAGATAGATACCATGACATCAAAACTTGGAGGATAATCAGGGAGAGGGCTGTGAGATTGCAACAAGGAGAGTATCATGTGTTTACTAAAGAAATCACTAAACAAGGTTGGAAGAAATTAGCCAAACCTCTTGATTACTATGATCTTGAGGTAGTATTGGAGTTCTATGCTAATGCTTTCCCTTCATCCGGCCAAAGAAAAGTTTAGAAGATCACTACTGAGGAAGTTTGAAAGTTCAGAAAAGTTCAAAAGTTTGAGGAGTGTATATTGATTACTCAAGGGATGCCATTAACCAATTTCTAGGCAATCCTTTAAAGTTTAAGGAAGGAATATAGGATTTCTATTATGCCAAATTGGGCAGTTGTAGTGAGGGATTTGAGGATGAACAAAGCAAAGAAGTCATTTGTGTGCCTAATCATCATATAGTGAGAAATGTGCAAGGAAAGGCTTTGAAAATTTTAAGAAAGGACGTGAAAACCTTTGCACAAGTTTGGACCATTTTCATACTTTACAACATGGTCCCGATTAAGCATACATCTGACTTGAGGGTGCAGTATTGTCATTTGCTTTATTGTCTCTGACAGGTCTATGGGTTGATGGGGCTCAAGTCATCTCTAACGAGATGCATTCTTTTGCAACCAAAAAGATTGGTGCAAAAGGATCATTAGGATTTCCATCCTTGATCACTCAAATGTGTATAAAGGCTAGAGTTCCTAATGTGAGACCCACACACGCCATTGAGGGACCAATAGACATGGCTTACATAAAGAACCATTGCTTAGAGAGACCATTAGAGCCATAACAACCTCCTCAACCTTCACATCCACAGTCGCCATAGCAGCCATCTCAGCCACCCCCACCTTCCACTAATGATCAACTTGCATTTATTGAGTTACAACGTAATCATTTATTTTTACAAAATGCAACCATTCATAGGGGACATGAGCATATGCAGACAGCTGCTTATCATTGGGCCCAGTTGCACACACCGGGCAACCATGCCTTCATGAGCTCGTTGGATTTTGCGCTTCATCAGATCTGGCCTGGGGACAGTCCATTTTTCCAGGGGGAGGCAGAAGCTACTGATCAACCACCGACAACTACTCAGAATGAACGGGATGATGGTGGTGATTATGATGATGGTGGAGATATAGGACAAATGGAGACCGGGGATTTTATTGGGGCAGTTGAGGCCTTGAGAGGATTACACTGAACCAAATGGATGTATCATCATGAGTAAACTTTAGTTTATTTAGCATATTTTTTGTTCAGTTCAAATATGTTATCGTTTTACTTGTGTCTAGTACTTTATGACTAGTTACTTTGGTTTAGTAGGTTTATTTCAGTTTATATATATGACTTTAGTTTGGTTTAGTATTATATTAGTTTTACTTTATAATTTCGTCTAGATTAGTAATGTTAGTAAATACGGACATAAGTAATATAACTATTCTTGTTTTGGATAAATCACAAATTCGCATTAACATATTTTTTTGGAAAATGGTTTTGAAAAGACTCAAAAATAACAAAAAGCTTTCAATACTTCGAATTTTTGAAAAAAAAAGAAAAATATTTATGATTGTGGAAAGTGTTTTGTTTTGAAATTAAGTAGTTTTTAAAGATTTATGCATGGAAAACTTTTCAAGCTAAAAATTAATATAAAATCTTTTTGATCAAGGAATTAACCTAGCCGGGTGAGTGAGTGACCACAAAAATAAATTAAGAGAGTCCCACTAGATTTCAAAGAATTAATTTTGCTTTAATTTTTTATTTTGCCATTGCACATGGAAAATTTGAAAATGATTAAGGCATAGTTATTTTGAAATAAGCTTAGCCAAAAAGCCAACCTTTTATTAGCAAATTTTTGAAAAATCCCAATTTTTTTGTGTAGCCCATTTGAGCCTAAAAATTCTTTCCTTTTATACATTTACCCTAGCAAAAAAAAAAACACATTAAACCTTTTTGAGGAAAAGGTATTGGTTTTGAAAAAGAAGAATATGCAAGTGGGATTTTTGGGATGAGGTGTAAGGAAAAAGAAAAGAGAAAAATTCCTTACAAAAAGAAGACTTAGGCAATTGAATTTTTTTAAAAAATTGTATGCCTAAGTTAATATGAAAACGTGGTTGGAAGTGAAAAGAAAAGAAAAAGAAAGAAGAATATGGTAGATGTTGAAAAGAACAAGAGAAGGAGTTAAGGTGATATATAAAACATAAATACTTCCTCTTCTTTTGTTACCTAGAAAAACCATGTTCTTTGCTAACCAAGCCATATTACAACCCTTATTTGATGTATTCATTTGGAACTTGTGCAAATTGGTTTGATTTTAAAAGACAAGCAAAATGAAATTGAATGAATCTAGTGTGGAAAAGAGTGAAACACTTACCCTTGTGAGTTTCTTAGAAATGACATAAGCCTAATTCTCCTCAAAAGCTAGCTCACATGGAGAGGGTTTCCTAATGCCTTATAAAGCCTCTCATAGGACTTTTCCCAACACTCCCCCTCAAGTCCAAGTGACTTTTTTTTTTTTTTCATTTTTTAGCCTAGTTGTGTCTTGCCTTTTATTTTTAATGGGCCTTCTTGTTTTTCAAGTTATGGACATCTGTCTAAGGTCTCTTTTTTATTGCTTGGATTTTGTGCTCTTTTTTTTTCTTGAATTTTAATTTTGCCCTTTTTTTTCTTTGGAAAGGCTTTGATACTATCTTAAAAATTACATAGACCTAACTCTTCTCAAAAGCTAGCTCGAGGAGAAGGTAGTCTAGGACTTTATAAAGGCTATTAGAGCTCTTATCCTAGGCAATATGGGACTTCTTCCCCTAACACCCCCCCTCAAGTCCAACTGGTTTTTTTTTTTTTTAGCATAGTTGTGACTTGTCTTTTTCTTTTTTGATGGGCCTTTTTTTTTTAATTTTCAAGTTATCGGCATCTGTCTCAGGTCTCTTTTTTTTTTGCTAGGACTTTGTGCTATTTTTTTTTTCTAGAACTTTAATTTTGCCCTATGTTTTTTTTTTACGGATAGGATCTGATACCATCTTAGTAATGACATAGGCCTAACTCTACTCAAAAGCTAGCTCAAGAGGGGACGGTAGCCTAGGGCCTTATAAAAGCTATCATAGCTCTTATCCTAGGAAATATGGAACGATTTCTCCCAACACTCCCCCACAAGTCCAATTGGCCTTTTTTTAGCCTAGTTATGACTTGCCTTTTTTTTTTAATGGTTTTTTTTTTGTTTTTCAAGTAATGAGCATCTGTCTCAAGCCTTTTGGTTTTGTTTTTTTTTTTCGTGGACTTTGTTCCTTTTTTTCTTGAATTTTTTTTATTTTGCACTATTTTTTTTGGATAGACTCTGATATCATCTTAAAAATAACATAGGCTTAACTCTCCTCAAAAGCTAGCTCACAAGGTGAGGGTTGCCTAGGACCTTATAAAGGCTATCATAGCTCTTATCCTAGACAATGTGTGACTTTTTCTCCCAACACTCCCCCTCAAGTTTAACTATTTTTTTTAACCTAGTTATGACTTACCTTTTTTTTTAATGAGCCAGTTTGATTTTCAATTTATGGGAATTTGTCTAAGCTCTCTTTTTCTTTTTTTTTTGCCAGGACTTTGTGCTTTTTTTTTCTTGTTCTTTAATTTTTCCCTGTGTTTTTTTTCGGATAGGCTCTGATACCATCTTAGTAATGACAAAGGCCTAACTCTCCTCAAAAACTAGCTCAAGCGGAGAGGGTTGCCTAGGACCTTATAAAGACTATCATAGCTATTATCCTAGGCAATGTGGGACTTCTTCTCCCAGCACTCTCCCTCAAGTCCAATTGGTTTTTTTTTAGCCTAGTTGTGACTTGTCTTTTATCTTTTTTAATGGGCTTTTTACTTTTCAAGTCATGGACATCTGTCTCACGTCTCTTTTTTTTTTGCCTAGACTTTGTCTTCCTTTTTTTTCTTGAATTTTTTTTTATTTTGCCCTATGTGTTTTATTTTCGGATAGGCTCTGATACCATCTAATCACTGACATAGGCCTAACTCTCCTCAAAAGCTAGCTAAAGAGGGGAGGGTAGTCGAGGGACTTATAATGCTATCATAGCTCTTATGCTAGGCAATGTGGAACTATTTCTCCAAACACTCCCCCACAAGTCCGATTGGCATTTTTTTTAGCCTAGTTGTGATTTGCCATTTTTTTAATGGCCTTTTTTTTGCTTAAGTTATGAGCATCTGTTTCAAGTCTTTTTATTTTTTTTGCGTGGATTTGTGCTCTTTTTATTCTTGATTTTTTTTTTATATTTCCCTTTTTTATAGGCTCTCATAGAAATGACATAGGCTTAACTCTTCTCAAAAGTTAGCTCAGAAGGTGAGGGTTGCCTAAGACCTTATAAAGGCTATCATAGCTCTTATCCTAGCCAATGTGTGACTTCTTCTCCCAACACTCCCCCTCAAGTCTGACTGTTTTCTTTTAACCTAGTTGTGACTTCCCTTTTATTTTAAAATGGACCTATTTTTTTTTTCAATTTATGAGCAACTGTCTCAGCTCTCTTTTTTCATTTTTTTTCCTGGACTTTGTGCTTTTTTTTTTCGTGTCCTTTAATTTTTCCCTATGTTTTTTTTCAGATAGGCTCTGATACCATCTTAGTAATGACATAGGCCTAACTCTCCTCAAAAGGTAGATCACGCGGGGAGGGTTGCCTAATGCCTTATAAAGGCTATCATAGCTCTTATCCTAGGCAATGTGGGACTTCTTCTCCCAACACTCCCCCTCAAGTCAAACTGGTTTTTGTTTTTAAGCCTAGTTATGACTTGTCTTTTATCTTTTTTAATGGGATTTTTACTTTTTAAGTCATGGACATCTGTCTCACGTCTCTTTTTTTTTGCCTGAACTTTGTGCTCCTTTTTTTCTTGGTTTTTATTTTTATTTTGCCCTAGGTGTTTTTTTTCCGGATAGGCTCTGATACTATCTAACCAATGACATAGGCCTAACTATTCTCAAAAGCTAACTCAAGAGGGGAGGGTAGTCTTATAAACGCTATTATAGCTCTAATCCTAGGCAATGTGGGACTTTTTCTCCCAACACTCTCTCACAAGTCCAATCGGCCTTTTTTAGCCTAGTTATGACTTTCTGTTTTTTTAATGGGATTTTTTTTTGTTATTCAAGTTATGGGAATCTATTTCAGTTTATTTTTTTTTATGCCTGGACTTTGTGCTCGTTTTTTCCTTGAATTTTTTTTAATTTTCCCTTTTTTTATAGGTTATGATACCATCTTAGTAATAACATAGGACTAACAATCCTCAAAAGCTAGCTCAAAAGGGGAGGGTTCCCTAGGGCCTTATAAAGGCTATCATAACTCTTATCTTGGGTAATGTGGGACTTCTTCTCCCAACACTCCCCCTCAAGTCTAACTGGTTTTTTTTAGCCTAGTTGTGACTTGTGTTTTATCTTTTCTAATGGGCTTTTTACCTTTCAAGTCATGGACATCTGTCTCAGGTCTCTTTTTTTTTGCGCGGACTTTGTGCTCCTTTTTTTTCTTGAATTTTCTTTTTAATTTGCCCTATGTGTTACTTTTTCGGATACGCTCTGATACCATGTAACTAATGACATAGGCCTAACTCTCCTCAAAATCTAGCTCAAGTGGGCAGGGTAGCCTAGGGCCTTATAAATGCTATTATAGCTCTTTTTTCAGGCAATGTGGGACTATTTCTCCCAACACTCCTCCTCATGTCCAAATGGCCTTTTTTTAGCCTTGTTGTGACTCGCCTTTTTTTGTTTCTCAAGTTATAGGCATCTGTCTGAGGTCTTTATATTTTTTTGTCTAGACTTTGTGCTCTTTTTTATCTTGAATTTTAATTTTGCCTTTTTTTTCCTTTGGAAAGGCTTTCATACCATCTTAGAAATGTCATAGGCCTAACTCTTCTCAAAAGCTAGCTCGCAAGGTGAGAGTTGTCTAGGACCTTATAAAGGCTATCATAGCTCTTATCCTAGGCAATATGGGACTTCTTCTCCCAACACTCCCCTACAGTCCAACTGTTTTCTTTTCTTTTTTTTAGCCTAGTTGTGACTTGTCTTTTCTTTTAATGGGCCTTTTTTTTTTAATATTTAAGTTATGGGCATCTGTCTCAGGTCTCTTTTTCTTTTTTTTTTTTGTCTGGACTTTGTGCTCTTTTTTTTCTTGTTCATTAATTTTGCCCTATGTTTTTTTTCGGATAGGCTATGAAACCATCTTAGTAATGACATAGGCCTAACTCTCCACAAAAGCTAGCTCAAGAGGGGCGGGTTGCCTAGGGCCTTATAAAGGCTATCATAGCTCTTATGCTAGGCAATGTGGGACTTATTCTCCTAACACTCCCCTCAAGTCCAACTATTTTTTTTTCTTTTTTTAGCCTAGTTGTGACTTGTCTTTTTTTTTAATGGGCCGTTTTTTTAATTTTTCAAGTTATGTTCATCTGTCTCAGGTCTCTTTTTTTTTGCATGGACTTTGTGCTCTTTTTTTTTCTTGAACTTTAATTTTGCCCTATGTTTTATTTCGGATAGACTCTGATACCATCATAGTAATGACATAGGTCTAACTATCCTCAAAAGCTAGCTCAAGAGGGGACGGTAGCCTAGAGCCTTATAAAGGCTATCATAGCTCTTATCCAAGGCTATGTGGGATTATTTCTCCCAATACTCCCCCTCAAGTCCAACTGGCCTAGTTGTGATTTGCCTTTTTTAATGGGTTTTTATTTGTTTTTCTAGTTATGAGCATCTGTCTCACGTCTTTTTTTTTCTTGGACTTTGGGCTCCTTCTTTTCTTAATTTTTTTTTTATTTTGACCTTTTTTTTTTATAGGATCTTATAATATATTAGAATTGGCATAAGCCTAATTCTCCTCAAAAGCTAGCTCACAAGGTGAGGGTTGCCTAGGACATTATAAAGGCTATTATAGCTCTTATCCTAGACATTGTGGGATTTATTCTCTTAACACTCCCCCTCAAGTCTAACTGGTTTTTTTTAACCTGGTTGTCACTTGCCTTTTTTTTATTGGGCATGTTTGTTTTTCAAGTTACGAGCATCTGTCTCAGGTCTCTTTTTCTTTCTTTTTACCTGGACTTTGTGCTCTTTTTTTTCTTCTTGTTCTTTAATTTTCCCTATTTTTTTTCCTATAGGTTCTGATACCATCTTAGTAATGACATATGCCTAACTCTCCTCAAAAGCTAGCTCAAGATGAGAGGGTTGCCTAGGACCTTATAAAGGCTATCATAGCTCTTATCCTAGGCAATGTGGAACTTCTTCTCCCAACACTCCCCATCAAGTCCAACTAGTTTTTTTTTAGCCTAGTTGTGACTTGTCCTTTATCTTTTTTAATGGGCTTTTTACATTTCAAGTCATGGACATCTATTTCAAGTCTCTTTTTTATTTTTGCCTGGACATTGTGCTCCTTTTTTTTCTTGATTTCTTTTTTATTTTTCCCTATATGTTTTTTTTCCGAACATGCTATGATACCATCTAACCAATGGCATAGGTCTATCTTTCTTCAAAATCTAGGTCAAGAGGGGAGGGTATCATAGGGCCTTATAAATGCTATCATAGGTCTTATCTTAGGCAATGTGGGACTATTTCTCCCAACACTCCCCCTCAAGTCCAATAGGCATTTTTTTTAGCCTAGTTGTGACTTGCATATTTTTAACGAGCTTTTTTTTTTGTTTTTCAAGTTATGGGCATGTGTGAGATCTTTTTGTTTTTTTTTTTGTCTGGACTTTGTGCTCTTTTTTATTCTTGCATTTTAATTTTGCCTTTTTTTTCCCTTTGGAATGGCTTTGACACCATCGTAGAAATGACATAGGCCTAACTCTTCTCAAAAGCTAGCTCGCAAGTAGAGGATTTTATAGGACCTTATAAAGGCTATCATAGCTCTTATCGTTGGCAATGTCGGACTTTTTCTCCCAACACTCTCCCTCAAGTCCAACTATTTTTTTTTTCTTTTATTAGCCTAGTTGTGACTTGTCTTTTTTTTTTAATGGGTCTTTTTTTATTTTTCAAGTTATGGACATTTGTCTCAGGTCTCTTTTTTTTTGTCTGGACTTTGTGGTCTTTTTTTATCTTGAACTTTAATTTTGCCCTCTGTTTTTTTTTCGGATAGGCTATGATAGCATCTTAGTAATGACATAGGCCTAACTCTCCTCAAAAGCTAACTAGAGAGGGGAGGGTAGCGTAGGGCCTTATAAATGCTATCATAGCTCTTATTCTAGGCAATGTGGGACGATTTCTCCCAACACTCCCCCTCAAGTCCAACAGGCCTTTTTTTTAGCCTTGTTGTGACTTGCCTTTTTTAAAAATGGACATTTTTTGTTTTTCAAGTTATGGGCATCAGTATCAGGTGTTTATTTTTTTTTCCTGGACTTTGTGCTCCTTTTTTTTTGGAATTTTTTTTATTTTGCCATATTTTATTTTTGGATAGGCTCTGATACCATCTTAGATTTGACATAGGCCTAACTCTCCTCAAAAGCTAGCTCACAAGGAGAGGGTAGGACCTTATAAAGGCTATCATATCTCTTATCCTAGGAAATGTGGGACTTCTTCTCCCAACACTCCCCCTTAAGTCTAACTGGTTTTTGTTAACCTAGTTGTTACTTGCCTTTTTGTTTTAAAATGCGCCTGTTTATTTTTCAAGTTATGGGCATCTGTCTCTGGTATCTTCTTCTCTTTTTTTCCTGGACGTTGTGCTCTTTTTTTTTTCTTGTTCTTTAATTTTTCCCTATGTTGTTTTTTCGAATAAGCTCTGATACCATCTAAGTAATGACATAGGCCTAACTCTCCTCAAAAGCTAGCTCAAGAGGGGAGGGTAGTCTATGGCCTTATAAATGCTATCATAGCTCTTATGCTAGGCAATGTGGGACTATTTCTCCCAACACTCCCCCACAAGTCCAATTGGCATTTTTTTTAGCCTTGCTGTGATTTGCCATTTTTTTTAATGGGCTTTTTTTTTCTCAATTTCTGAGCATCTGTTTCAAGTCTTTTAGTTTTTTTTTTTTGCGTGGATTTGTGCTCTTCTTTTTCTTGATTTTTTTTTATTTTTCCCTTATTTTTATAGGCTCTGATACCATCTTAGAAATGACATTGGCCTAACTCTTCTCAAAAGTTAGCTCACAAGGTGAGGATTGCCTAGGACCTTATAAAGGCTATCATAGCTCTTATCCTAGGCAATGTGTGACTTCTTCTCCCAACACTCCCCCTCTGACTGTTTTTTTTTAACCTAGTTGTGACTTCCCTTTTTTTTAAAATGGACCTGTTTTTTTTTTCAATTTATGAGCAACTGTCTCAGCTCTCTTTTTTCATTTTTTTTCCTGGACTTTGTGCTTTTTTTTTTCTTGTCCTTTAATTTTTCCCTATTTTTTTTTTCGGATAGGCTCTGATACCATCTTAGTAATGACATAGGCCTAATTCTCCTCAAAAGCTAGCTCAAGCGGGGAGGGTTGCCTAAGGCCTTATAAAGGCTATCATAGCTCTTATCTTAGGCAATGTGCGACTTCTTTTCCCAACGCTCCCCCTTAAGTCAAACTGGTTTTTGTTTTTTAGCCTAGTTATGACTTGTCTTTTATCTTTTTTAATGGGATTTTTACTTTTTAAGTCATGGACATCTGTCTCGCATCTCTTTTTTTTTGTGCTCCTTTTTTTACTTGATTTTTATTTTTATTTTGCCCTAGGTGTTTTTTTTCCGGATAGGCTCTGATACTATCTAACCAATGACATAGGCCTAACTATTCTCAAAAGCTAATTCAAGAGGGGAGGGTAGTCTTATAAATGCTATCATAGCTCTAATCCTAGGCAATGTGGGACTATTTCTCCAAACACTCCCCCACAAGTCCAATCGGCCTTTTTTAGACTAGTTGTGAGTTGCCGTTTTTTTAATGGCATTTTTTTTGTTATTCAAGTTATGGGCATCTATTTCAGTTTTTTTTTTATGCCTGGGCTTTGTGCTCCTTTTTTCCTTGAACTTTTTTTAATTTTCCATTTTTTTTATAGGTTCTGATACTATCTTAGTAATAACATCGGCCTAACTCTCCTCAAAAGCTAGCTGAAGAGGGGAGGGTTCCCTAGGGCCTTATAAAGGCTATCATAAATTTTATCCTGGGTAATGTGGGACTTCTTCTCCCAACACTCCCCCTCATGTCTAACTGGTTTTTTTTAGCCTAGTTGTGACTTGTGTTTTATCTTTTCTAATGGGCTTTTTACCTTTCAAGTCATGGACATATGTCTCAGGTCTCTTTTTTTTTGCCCGGACTTTGTGCTCCTTTTTTTTCTTGAATTTTCTTTTTATTTTGCCCTATGTGTTACTTTTTCGGATACGCTCTGATACCATGTAACTAATGACATGAGCCTAACTCTCCTCAAAAGCTAGCTAAAGTGGGGAGGGTAGCTTAGGGCCTTATAAATGCTATTATAGCTCTTTTTTCAGGAAATGTAGGACTATTTCTCCCAACACTCCTCCTCAAGTCCAAATGGCCTTTTTTTAGCCTTGTTGTGACTCGCCTTTTTTTTGTTTCTCAAGTTATAGGCATGTGTCTGAGGTCTTTTTATTTTTTTGTCTAGACTTTGTGTTCTTTTTTTTCTTAATTTTTAATTTTGCCTTTTTCTTCCTTTGGAAAGGCTTTGATACCATCTTAGAAATGACAATCTTAGAAATGACATAGGCCTAACTCTTCTCAAAAGCTAGCTCGCAAGGTGAGAGTTGTCTAGGACCTTATAAAAGCTATCATAGCTCTTATCCTAGGCAATATGGGACTTCTTCTCCCAACACTCCCCTATAGTCCAACTGTTTTTTTTCTTTTTTTTAGCCTAGTTGTGACTTGTCTTTTTTTTAATTGGCCTTTTTTTTAATATTTAAGTTATGGGCATCTGTCTCAGGTCTCTTTTTCTTTTTTTTTTTTTGTCTGGAATTTGTGGTCTTTTTTTTTCTTGTTCTTTAATTTTGCCTTATGTTTTTTTTCGGAACTCCCTTAGTGCTTCACTTTCTTTATTAGTAGGCTAATCGAGAGGTCTATGAAATGTTATACGGAAAAGGTGATTCTTTATTCATATAATTCCCGCGAGGAAAGGAAAAGGATATTAAAAAGGTTCATAGGTGGTCGTTTAACGGCCCACTTAGACATTGTGGGACTTATTCTCTAAACACTCCACCTCAAGTCTAACTAGTTTTTTTTTAACTTGGTTGTGACTTGCCTTTTTTCTAATGGGCATGTTTGTTTTTCAAGTTATAGGCATCTGTTACCTGGAATTTGTGCTCTTTTTTTTCTTCTTGTTCTTTAATTTTTCCTATAGGTTCTGATACCATCTTAGTAATGACATATGCCTAACTCTCCTCAAAAGCTAGCTCAAGAGGAGAGGGTTGCCTAGGGCCTTATAAAGGCTATGATAGCTCTTATCCTAGGCAATGTGGGACTTCTTCTCCAAACACTCCCCATCAAGTCCAACTAGTTTTTTTTTAGCCTAGTTGTGACTTGTCTTTAATCTTTTTTAATGGGCTTTTTACTTTTCAAGTCATGGACATCTATTTCAAGTCTCTTTTTTATTTTTGCCTGGACATTGTGCTCCTTCTTTTTCTTGGTTTTTTTTATTTTTCCCTTTTTTTATAGTCTCTAATACCATCTTAGAAATGACATTGGCCTAACTCTTCTCAAAAGTTAGCTCACAAGGTGAGGGTTGCCTAGGACCTTATAAAGGCTATCATAGCTCTTATCCTAGGCAATGTGTGACTTCTTCTCCCAACACTCCCCCTCAAGTCTGACTGTTTTATTTTTAACCTAGTTGTGACTTCCGTTTTTTTTAAAATGGACCTGTTTTTTTTTTCAATTTATGAGCAACTATCTGAGCTCTCTTTCTTCATTTTTTTTCATGGACTTTGTGCTTTTTTTTTCTTGTCCTTTAATTTTTCCCTATGTTTTTTTTCGGATAGGCTCTGATACCATCTTAGTAATGACATAGGCCTAACTCTCCTCAAAAGCTAGCTCAAGCGGGGAGGGTTGCCTAAGGCCTTATAAAGGCTATCATAGCTCTTATCCTAGCCAATGTGAGACTTCTTCTCCTAACACTCCCCCTCAAGTCAAACTGGTTTTTGTTTCTTAGCCTAGTTATGACTTGTCTTTTATCTTTTTTAATGGGATTTTTACTTTTTAAGTCATGGACATCTGTCTCACGTCTCTTTTTTTTGCCTGAACTTTGTGCTCCTTTTTTTTCTTGATATTTATTTTTATTTTGCCCTAGGTGTTTTTTTCCGGACAGGCTCTGATACTATCTAACCAATGACATAGGCCTAACTATTCTCAAAAGCTAATTCAAGAGAGGAGGGTAGTCTTATAAATGCTATCATAGCTCTAATCCTAGGCAATGTGAGACTATTTCTCCCAACACTCCCCCACAAGTCCAATCGGCCTTTTTTAGACTAGTTGTGACTTGCCGTTTTTTTAATGGGATGTTTTTTGTTATTCAAGTTATGGGCATCTATTTTAGTTTTTTTTTTAATGCTTGGACTTTGTGCTCCTTTTTTCCTTGAATTTTTTCTAATTTTCCCTTTTTTTTATAGGTTTTGATACCATCTTAGTAATAACATAGGCCTAACTCTCTTCAAAAGCTAGCTCAAGAGGGGAGGGTTCCTTAGGTCCTTATAAAGGCTATCAAAACTTTTATCCTGGGTAATGTGGGACTTCTTCTCCCAACACTCCCCCTCATGTCTAACTGGTTTTTTTTAGCCTAGTTGTGACTTGTGTTTTATCTTTTCTAATGGGCTTTTTACTTTTCAAGTCATGGACATCTGTCTCAGGTCTCTTATAATGTAACTAATGACATAGGTCTAACTCTCCTCAAAAGCTAGCTCAAGTGGACAGGGTAGCCTAGGGCCTTATAAATGCTATTATAGCCCTTTTTTCCGGCAATGTAGGACTATTTCTCCCAACACTCCTCCTCAAGTCCAAATGGCCTTTTTTTAGCCTTGTTGTTACTCGCCTTTTTTTTGTTTCTCAAGTTATAGGCATGTGTCTGAGGTCTTTTTATTTTTTTGTCTAGACTTTGTGTTCTTTTTTTTCTTAAATTTTAATTTTGCCTTTTTTTTCCTTTGGAAATGCTTTGATACCATCTTAGAAATGACATAGGCCTAAGTCTTCTCAAAAGCTAGCTCGCAAGGTGAGAGTTGTCTAGGACCTTATAAAAGCTATCATAGCTCTTATCCTAGACAATATGGGACTTCTTCTCCCAACACTCCCCTACAGTCCAACTGTTTTTTTTCTTTTTTTTAGCCTAGTTGTGACCTGTCTTTCTTTTAATGGGCCTTCTTTTTGATATTTAAGTTATGGGCATCTGTCAATTTTGCCTTATGTATTTTTCGGAACTCCATTAGTGCTTCACTTTCTTTATTAGTAGGCTAATCGAGAGGTCTATGAAATGCTATACGGAAAAGGTGATTCTTTATTCATGTAATTCCCGCGAGGAAAGGAAAAGGTTATGAAAAAGGTTCATAGGTGGTCGTTTAACGGCCCACTTAGACATTGTGGGACTTATTCTCTAAACACTCCACCTCAAGTCTAACTGGTATAGGCATCTATCTCAGTTCTCTTTTTCTTTCTTTTTACCTGGAATTTGTGCTCTTTTTTTTCTTCTTGTTCTTTAATTTTTCCTATGTTTTTTTTCCTATAGGTTCTGATACCATCTTAGTAATGACAAATGCCTCACTCTCCTCAAAAGCTAGCTCAAGAAGGGAAGGTTACCTAGGACCTTATAAAGGCTATGATAGCTCTTATCCTAGGCAATGTGGGACTTCTTCTCCAGACACTCCCCATCAAGTCCAACTAGTTTTTTTTTAGTCTAGTTGTGACTTGCCTTTTATCTTTTTTAATGGGCTTTTTACTTTTCAACTCATAGACATCTATTTCAAGTCTCTTTTTTATTTTTGCCTGGACATTGTGCTCCTTTTTTTTCTTGGTTTTTTTTTTTATTTTTCCCTATGTGTTTTTTCTCCGGACATGCTCTGATACCATCTAACCAATGGTATAGGTCTAACTCTCCTCAAAAGCTAACTAGAGAAGGGAGGGTAGCCTAAGGCCTTATAAATGCTATTATAGCTCTTATCCTAGGCAATGTGGGACAATTTCTCCCAACACTCCCCCTCAAGTCCAACTGGCCTTTTTTTTAGCCTTGTTGTGACTTGCCTTTTTTTAAAATGGACTTTTTTTTGTTTTTCAAATTATGGGCATCAGTATCAGGTCTTTATTTTTTTTTCCTCGACTTTGTGCTCCTTTTTTTCTGGAATTATTTTTATTTTGCCCTATTTTATTTTTGGATAGGCTCTGATACCATCTTAGAATTGACATAGGCCTAACTCTCCTCAAAAGCTAGCTCGCAAGGAGAGGGTAGGACCTTATAAAGGCTATCATATCTCTTATCCTAGGCAATGTGGGACTTCTTCTCCCAACACTCCCCCTTAAGTCTAATTGGTTTTTGTTAACCTAGTTGTGACTTGCCTTTTTGTTTTAAAATGGGCCTGTTTATTTTTCAAGTTATGGGCATCTGTCTCAGGTATCTTTTTCTTTTTTTTTCCAGGACATTGTGCTCTTTTTTTTCTTGTTCTTTAATTTTGCCCTATGTTGTTTTTTCGAATAGGCTCTGATACCATCTAAGTAATGACATAGGCCTAACCCTTCTCAAAAGCTAGCTCAAGAGGGGAGGGTTGCCTAGAGTCTTATAAAGGCTATCATAGATCTTATCCTAGGGAATGTGGGACTATTTCTCCTAATAGAGTTATATGAGAATTCTCCTTATTGAATTGATTATCTTGTTTCATGAATTCTCCTTATTTACTTTTACTTTTCACAATAATATTTATATTCTTAATAACTGAATTTTAAAAATAATAGTTTTAGAAAACTTAAAATGCTAATTAACATTTACATGTGTTATACTTGACAATACAAATATGTCAATAATTTAGTAAAACTTTTACAGATTAATTACATTCAAATGTTAGGTATAATTATTACTAATATTGTAAAAATGTTTATTGAGAATGCATGTTTAGGACTTTAGGTAGAAGGAGGTAGCAAATGAATAGATGACTAAAAAGAGGGTTGTGGTTACGTTGTGCCACATAGGTAAAAAGACTTAGGTGGCAAAATAGTATAAAAGAAGGTATCATATGTGTCAAATTTATGGTTTTGGGGGAATGTCTTAATATCTATAATAGATTGGTAAAAAATTCTCACTCTTGCTTAGTTTGAGTCATTTGTTAGAAACTTGTAGTTTTTGTGTTAATTTGGATGTTTTTGATTTAGTTTTTGGTTTTTTGGTTGTAATGTAGGATAAGAGCATTGAGAGATTGAAGAATGAGCATTGAAAAGAGTCAAGGAGCATGAAAAGGAGGTACCCACGCTCAAAGTTGGAGGCTTCCTTCACAATTCCAAGGGTGAGCAAGCTTGCAATGAGGGTGAGCATGCTGCCAGCGTGAGCACGCGTGAAATGAGGATGCTCATGCCCTCTAGCTGGATGCTCTATGGAGTTTGAGCATGAGCACGCCATGTGCCTTGTTTCCTCATGGTTCTGCACGTGAGCACGCCCATTGATGAGCGTGTGCACGTGCCTGGACTGTTATATAAGGAGAAAAATTAGTTATTTTCATGGATGGGAGTATTTTTTTTATATTTAAACATGTAGGGAGTATTTGTTGTTATGGGTATGTTTAGATTTTTAATGTTTCATGAACTTATGTTTTATGTGATGACAATTAGAAAAATTTGTGTTTTATGTGATGACAATTTGAAAAATTTGTGCTTTAAGTGATTTTGTGATGAACATATTGAATGTTCTATGTAATTACTACTTATTAAAGTAGTTATAAATTAAATACTTGATAAATATTTGTGAACAGGTCTGGAATCAAGTGAATAGGATATATTATTTAAATTTTTTTTTGAAAAAATAATTGCGTGGGCTAAGCCTACATAGAAACGGACGCAAAAATATCATTGATTTGTATCAGCTTTTTAAAATTTGCGTCAGCTTCTGTCTTTCTCATTTTGCGTCGATTTTTTTACATTTGCATCTGCTATGGAACTTCGCTGTTTTTTGTTGGCCTGCTTTTTTGCGTAGGATCAGGCTTCCCTGCTGAGCCTATCTTGCCAAGCATCTACTGAGCAATAAAACCACACCGTTTTTGCCCAAATTTTAAAAAATAAATCTGGTCCCTTAAATTAGTTTTAATTATAGCCATTGGATTAGAAACCCTTGAGAGACAAAATGTTGTCTTCTCCAAAGGAAGTCAGCCTCACCTTCGCAGCTTCGCACCTGAAACCCGTCACGCCGCCACCAACGATGACACTTCAACCATCATATACGTCATTCGTTCTATTGTCGTGCCTTGTTCCTCGCCTTTGTCGCATCCAAATGTGGTAGCAAGCTCAATATCTTGATCAAACTCTGTCTCGGATTTGTAGGCTGTCTTTTTGTCTCTATCCCTACAATTAAAAATGGATTGATTGTGGGTTGGGATTGAATTTTGGTTTCTCCCCATCTTCTCCGAGATCAGATTCAAGTATTGAGAGGAGAAAATCCTATTTTTAATTTGGAATCTCAATTGATTATTATTTTGCCAATTCTCAACCTTTTGGCGCCTATATTTCTTCATTTTTTTACCTTCTTTCTTCTTAAAGCTGATCCCCTTCAACGTGGAAGGTTCTTCAACACACTTTGTAGCCTCACATGTGGAATCACAAATATTATGTGATTGTTGGGTCAACCGGATGGCAGCCACTTTCTTACTAAGCTCCAACACCCCTTCATAAACTAGAGAGCATGCTTTTGGATAGTCTGATGCATCACTAGCCAACCTTATAAGCATGGGAGAAAGTTTCTTATACCGGTTAGAACTTTCCAATTGTGGATCAACAATAATTTTCTTTCCACAGTTATCATTATATGTTCCACTTCTAGCTTGTCTTGACCACCTCTTCAATATATATTTCTCCGAAAGAAGTTTGACATCCCTACAAAATAATATTCTCAAAGAATGATGACATAATATTTCCCATTGCTGAAACTTCCTACAACTACAAGCAATTGTCCATTTTCCACTCTCAACATTGGATTCACAACTAACTTTCCACTCTCCGTTTTCATCCACCATTGTTATGACATAGTCACCCTGAGCTTCTGTTTCTTTTTTTTTAGAGATATCCGTGGCAGTTATTAAATCCCATTCTCGTTGGAAAAAATTGAACATAGAAGGGGTGTACACTTGAGAAAGTTGTCGAAACAACGGCGAACTTTGTATTATCATCCTTGGCTACTTGTGGCGCATCTCATAATCTTGCTTTAACTCATTGTATCGCTTTTCCTTAACAATCTGCTCAAATTGCTTAAAAAATTGATTGATATTCAAATTAGGTCTTGTGCAACTCTTGATATCCGAGTTAATGCTTTCACTTAGTTGGGTTCTTCTCATACCAAGTGTAAAAGCATAGTTCATATAACATGCTCCTCATTTCTCTTTAATCAGGTATGTAGAATTCAACCAGCATGTGTTCTCTTCCACGTTGTATGTTGATAATAAGGTTCTCCAAGAGGCTTCAAAATCAGTTTCTTCCTCACATTCATACATACGCCTCTTGAAATCACGTAAGAAATGTGATCCGTCTTTCATTAAATTGCCAAGATGCTTGATTCCATTTCTCATTATATGCCATGTGCACAAACCATGCATTGTGTCTTGCATAACCTCCCGTAGTGCTTTTTCCATGGCTTGGTCTTGATCAGTGAAAACTGTTTGTGGTACTTTTTGGTAGTGTGCCTGCAAAAAACTTTCAAAGAGCTACTTGAAGGATTATGTGGTCTCATCATACAATAAAGCAGCCCCAAATATAAAACCTTCTCTATAATGGTTAAAGCTTGAGAAAATTGCTAAGGGCCTATGATCTCCATTTGTACAATATGTTGCATCCAAAGAAATGACATCACCAAAACAGTGATAATCCAATAACATTCTTGCATCAGCTCAAAATATATTTGTAATTTGCTCCTCTGAGTCCATTTGATAGCCATGAAAAAATTAAGGATTGTCTTTCAATTGTTGTTGGAAATATTGTAGCAAGTACCCGGCTTCACCATATGCCGTATCTCGTTGCCTCTTTGAATTAAGTAGTTATTTTCATCTTGTCTAATATACCCCAAATTTTCTCTACCTCCTACATATTTGCTCATCAAATCAAACAATGCTTTTTGTTGAATCCCTGCATCTTCCGCCATTTCTATTTCATACGCTTGATCATTCGTTATTCTTTGTTGGGAACGTAACATGTCCACTGTTTCCGGTGGATGTAGCGGGTGATTATGATCATAAGTAAACTCGATCACCCTATATTTCTCATTGAACCATTTCACCTTCATTTTTGCTTTACACCATGTTCTTGTCTCAGCTTTTTGGGATGTTGGTTTTGGGAACTCTTTTATCTGGTTCTTGTACACCTTCCTTACAACAAACAAACACATAAGATGTAAAGGAGCCATCCTTTTTACTTTTTCTGGGACGACTTTTTCTAGCTCCAAAGCCTTTATAACCTACATAATCAACACAAAATCTCCATGCCTCTTCCAAATTTTCAAATTCAAGGCCAAGTTGGAGAACTAAATTTGTACCCATTAATCAACCTATCAAAATAAAGAATTATAGATGTATAAAAAAATAAAGAATTATAGAATTTATCTACTAATAATAATAACATTTTAATGATAATAATGTCATCTTCAAAATGCTTCTCCCCATCCAAAAAACAAAACACAAGAATAACAATTACAACAATCAAATAAAAGATACCCTTTATTTTATTTTTAATCAACCAACACAATATATTAAAAAGCACTAGATAGAGTTTTAAAAGCAGGGAAACTAAAAAATGAACCATAACAAAACAATAACCCATACCCACAAATTCAAAGAATTAGGAATGCAAAGTAATACCAATCTAATTAAACAAGCTGCTGGATTGATGAAGATGGAGCGTGTGCTTGTTTTTTATGCAACTCAAAGAGATTTCCTTTTTCTTTGTGATATTGGTTTCTTCTTAAAATCCCACTTTTTGGATGCTAGAAAAACCAAAACAATGGGTTGGAATTTGGGGATGGAAGATGTGTGGAAGATGGGTTCATATGAATGTGTTAACTTGCCATAGATGAAAATGGAGAAAAGAGTTTACAAGGTATGCTTTGCCGCCAAGTTTGAGGAGGCAGAAAGAAGAGAAAATTTTGTCTCTTGGGCTTTTAATCCAACGGCTAGGAATAAATAAAATGCAAGGGTCCATATTTTGTTTTTAAAAACAAGGCATAAACGGTGTTGTTTTCTACAATTAGCAGGTGCTCAGCAGGTAAAGCTTAGCCGGGAAGCCAAACCCGTCTATGTAGGTCTTTCTGTAGGCTTTTAGCCGACGTAAATTTGTGTCAACTTTTGGCACGGACGCAAATGCTTTGCATCGGGATGTTTTGCGTCCCATTCGACACCCCATTATCCAACGCAAAACTATATTTGCATCGCCTTTTTTCCCTGTTTGCATCCGCTTTTGGCCTATGCAAAAGCCCCAATTTCTTGTAGTGGAATAAATATTCTGCTCCATTGTTTGGACATTTTAAGACGAAATGGAATAATTATTCAATTCCATTGTTTGGAAATAAGATGGAACGGAATGCATTATAATAAGTTTTTCCAATTTTACCCTTATATTCTTTTTACAACTTTTTCTTTGTTTTCCTTCTCTCTTTTTTACTCTATATAACTCTTTTTATCTACTTTCTAGCTTATTGTGTCACTAATGTCAGATTACTCA
The DNA here is from genome assembly GCA_037177725.1 of Cyamopsis tetragonoloba. Taxonomy (NCBI): domain Eukaryota; kingdom Viridiplantae; phylum Streptophyta; class Magnoliopsida; order Fabales; family Fabaceae; genus Cyamopsis; species Cyamopsis tetragonoloba. The sequence continues at coordinate 30,606,380 of CM074125.1, read as the reverse complement.
AAGAATATATATACAAATAAGCAACAATCAACTATATATACAATTATAAAACTACTGCCATGTCATAACATTCTTTTGATTTTATTGCAGAATTTGTGGAGATTGGTATAAACTCACTCAAGGGTCATAATGAAAACAATAATTCTCATTTTTCATTTGGTATAAACTACACACCACATCCATCTGCGAATACCAGGGTATATATGCTATTTTCTCATTTCTCACCAAATAGAAGGAGAAAGAAACCCAATATCATAAATAACCCAAATCAAGCAAGACACATCAAGTAATAATTGCAGAAAGTGAAATCCATAAAAAATCCATGAAGCTTAAGCAGTAGAGAGAGATAAGAAAGAATAGAGATGGAGGAGTTGGGAGAGAAGCACCATGTCTTCACGTTTGAGCGGTGCGCTAGAAATGGATGTCAAGAGTCTTCACATAGTTTTCTTTCCTGGGATGCAAGAAGAAGAGGAAAAACGGCAGAAACAAGATGAGGAGAAGAAGAGGTGTAGCGCAAGAATGAAGAAGATGAGTACAATGATACGCCTATTGAAAAGCTAGGGATTGAGGAGGGTAAAAAACACATTTCCTAATAGTAAAAATGAGATTCCATCGCATACCCCCCATATTGGGATGGAATAAAATTCGGGGAAAGTAATGGAATGAAGTGGAATGTATTCCCTCCACTGCAATCCCATTCCATCCTCATTTTTTTAATTTAAACAATGGAACTTAATAAAATTCGGCTTCGCTCCGCTCCATTCCATCAAATTCCGTCAATCCAAACATAGGAGGCACCAAAAATATATCTAGAATATTTTACATAATAAAATAGATGTTTAACTAAAAAATACCCTCTTTGAGATAATCTTTAGCTGATCAAAATGATATTTTATTCAGTAATAGACTAATAGAATTCAGTATTTATTTTGATTGATTTTTGGGAATAATATAATGAGTCAATTATTTAAGTTATAAAAGCTAATTGCAAAAATAAACTCATCTCCCATTTATAGATAGAGTTAAATCTCTGAGAAATAATTCACAGGCAAGCACCATATTTTAAAAAATTAATAGATTGATGAATTAATGGATTATAAGCAAAATTTGCCATAACACTTATTTAATTTAAATAAATAAAGAGTAAAACATTAATTGGATCATCAAAAGATTTGTCCGTCACCAATTTGGTCCCTCAACAAATCTTTATCACCAAATTGGTCTCTTAAAGATTTTTTATGTGCAAATTGAGTGATTAAGTAGTGTTTTAATCATAGAGAGTAATTTGGTCTATTTATGTATAATGAGACATTGATAATTAACACATATGTGAATAAAATAATGTTTATTGAATTGGAATATTTTAGGTGTTTCATGGAGCTTGAGACTCGTTATTTTAAATTATTTTCGCAGCTTGTGGTGGTAATTAATTATCAAGAATGCAAACTCAATTGAATCTTTATTAAATATATACATGCCACTTTTCCCATTGAAAAATGAAACATCTAATGATAAACGATGAGGAAATTTTTGTTTGAGCATAGGAAATTTTAGAAATTGAGCTGAATCAATTAATGATATAACTTATAAGGTGCAACTCATGTAATTTATTTGATTCAGCCAAATTTGGGTGAAAAGAGGGGAATGATTTTTTTTTTGTTGTTGTGAAAATATGTTTTCCATCTAAAAAATCTTTGAGGGATAAAAAAGATACAAGTATGTTTTACATTAGAAAATAGATGTTTAACTTGAAAAAAAATATATATCTTTTAGATAATCTTAAGATGATCAAAATATATTTTACTCAATATTGAACAAACAGAATTCAGTATTTATTTTGATTGATTTCGGGGAAAATATGATGGGTCAATTATTTAAGTTATCAAAACTGATTGCAAATCAATTCATCTTCTAATTATAGATTACATGGAGATAATTCACAAGCAAGCACCATATTTTTGAACAATTAATGAATTACTGAATTAATGGATTATCAGCCTAATTAGCCATTTCATTTGAGCAAATGAAATAATATTTTATACAATTTGGCCATCAAAAGATTCATTCTTCACCAATTTGGTCCCTCAAAAAATCAGTCACTAAATTGGTCCTTTAAATATTTTTTATGTGCAATTTGAGAAATTAATTAAGTAGTATTTTAATCATTGAGAGTAAATTGGTCATTTTTTGTATGACAAGACATTGATAATTCAAGCGGTTTCATACAGCTTATACTCGTTACTTTCAATTATTTATGGAGCTCGTGGTAGTAATTAATTATCAATAATCTAAATTCAATTGAATATTTATTACATACATGGCACTTTTCCTATTGAAAATGAAATGTACAATGATAAACAATCAGGAAAAATTTGTTTCAGTTTAGGAAATTTTAGAAATTGAGGTGAATCAATTAGTCATATAATTTATAAAGTGCAGCACATATAATTTATTTGATTCAGCCAAATTTGGCTAAAAAGGGGCGAATGAATTTTTTCTTTGTTAAAAATTTGTTTCTTTCTAAAAAAATCTTTATGGGGCCAAAAAGATATCAAGTATAATTTACATAATAAAATAGTTTTTAACTCAAAAATAAAAAATCTCTTGGAGATAATCTTTACATGATCAAAATGATATTTTACTTAATAATGTACTAATAGAATTGAATTATATACTATAATAGTCCATGACTATGCATTTTATAAGTCATTTTAGTCCCTAACGGAATCAATCATTTTAGTCCCTGAAAGTAAGGGACTAAAACGAATGTTCATATGATTCACAAATTAAATTGAACTGCAAAATGCAAAGTCAGAGACTAAAGTGATTTATCCGCACAAAGTCACGGACTAACGTGACTCATTCTTACAAAGTTAGGGATTGAAATGGTAGATCATAATAGAATTCAATATTTAATTTGATTGATTTAAGTTATTAAAATTGATTGCAATTCAATTCATCTCTCAACTATTGCCAAAGGTAAATATCTTGGAGATAATTCGCTTGCAAGCACCATATTTTTAAACAATTAATGGATTAATGAATTAATGGATTATCAGCTTAATTAGTCATTTCATGTATGCAAATGAAATAATATTTTATATTGCTTTTATTTACTTTAAATAATTAGAGTAAAAAATTAATTTAGACATAATAAGATTCGATCTTCACCAATTTGATCCCTTAAAAAAATTTTGCCATCAAATTGGTCCCTTAAAAATTTTTTTTTAACTGCAATTTGAGGGATTATTTTTATAGTCACCAGATTCATACTTCTTTTTATTATTTTAAGTGTTTCCTTTAACTAAATTGGTATTTTTTTAATATCAATGTACCCTATAAGTTTGATTAATGTTTTGAAGGTGAAACTTATTAATTTTAAAATGTAAGAAATGAATTCCAATTACATAAAGTTAATAAAGAAAAATGTAATTAAAAACTAAAATTTAGAATTGAAAATTAAAATAAAAGTAGGCCATGCAACTTGTAGTACAAAGCAACTCATCCTCCATTGCAAATAGGCGGTTTTTCCGGTGTTCCTTCAAAATAAGAAACAAATTTGTTCCTCACGTGGCTCCATTTAAGTAGTGACACTTGTTATAACTTATCCATGTCACCTAATTTAATATAACTTTATAATATTGCAAACACATCCTCTCTTTTAATAACATTTATCCTAGTTTAAGCATAATATTTCTTAAAATTTCTTTATCTTTTAACAAATTAAAATGAAACTTTTACGACTAAAATTGAAATTAAACGCAAGTGGTCATGAAAACATAATCAAAGAAGTGTGAAGAACAAGTATTAAAACATAATAGTCTGATCTATTGCTACCTTCAATGTATTCATGCGTAACACAATAATACTATCTATTATAAAAGACAAGTATTTATTAGGAATACATTATACACAATTCTAGCACAAGTTTTGATCGTTTTTTGGGTTTAATATGTGATTTATAATTTTTATTTTATGTTGTTTAGATTTTATATTTAAATTCTTCAAGTCAAATTGATGTAAAATATGTGTTAGTTATCCAAGTTCTGTTATAATGTTCATAGCTATTCTTAACTGTTGTTACTATTTCATGATATGTATTTTTATTGTGTCTATGGTGTCATCTCTATGAAGATAATATTATGCTCTCTTATTCAATCAAATAAAAAATTTGATATGAGACAATCACAATTCAATAAAGTTATATTGTCTATTAAAACATTTAGATTTGATAGATATTAACTTGATTTTGTTTTTTAATCTAATATTTAGTTTTTATTAAGTCTCCATTTTTTAATGAAAATATTAAATACTTAGATTGTGGTTACCTTATTAAGGGTATATTTGAGCTTTAATGAATAAAAAAAAGAGTTTTTATTAGTTGAACAATAACTAAATTAATGGTAAATATTATAATAAATAAAATAAGACAAAAGTGTTATTTTGGTCCCTAAACTTTAGACTAAATTTCATTTTTGATGTCTCTCTCTTTTTTTTTTGTTCATATTGATTCTTTACTTATTTTTGCTTTATTTTGTTTTATTAAATAATTAATAAAAATGTCTAAAATAGTTGCTGGATATGAGAAAATAGAAGACAATGATAAAAAGTTTCATTATTGGCATTCTTGTTAGTTATTATTTACCAACAAAAATTAATAGAAAACGATTAAATTATATTGAAAATATAAATTAAGATTACGTAGAAAAAAATAAAAGGACCAAATTAAAATTTGAGATAAAGTTACGAGACTAAAATATAAATTTAGCCATAAAAAATATGATGCTATTATTCTATAAATTTTCTCTACTGAAAATTCATAAAACAATACAAAAAGAAAAAAATCATTCCCATATAAATTTTAATTTATAAATCTGACACGAATAAAACACATTTAAATAATACAATATATTGAAATAATATTATTTTCAAATAAATAACCAGTATACGCCTAATTATGTTATCATCCTTGTGCTCAAGTATCATTTACTTGTATTAAGTTCTTCTAAGTCTCATAATTTTCAGACCCAATTATGAATTATATACGTTATATTATTTTTGAAATACAATTTGCTTCAAGTTAAAGTTTTCATTAATTATGTATTTTTCTTCTAGGTCGCTTCACACTGGAATATAAGTTATCTAGATCATGTACTATTCGGTCTAATGTTTGCTTAAGACTTAATTATTATTTACTTATATCTATAGTTATAAAACTCATACCAGCCATCGACTAGTCAAGATCTTGGATCACCGATCCGCTAACTTACTGGTTGAACCGATTTAACCCAATATATAATAATATTTTATAGTTTATACTAATATTTACAAATGTAATATATATTTTACCATAAAATTTAATATACTAAAGAATTTTCGTGTATTAATCATACATTAGTATTTATTACTAATGTTAATGTTTATACAAAATTAAAATATATAAATATTGATAACTTTAGATTGATATATAAAATTATAACTTAGATAATATTTTTTAAAAAAAAAATAAATGCGAATACATTAAAAAACTAAACTCAGAAATATATTATATAAAAATTTTATAAATATATTTATATTATTATATTAAAATGTTTTAGAATATAAATATATTTAACATATAGTAAAATATGTGTTAGTTGTCAAATATAAAAAATTTCATAAGTATGTTTATATTATTATAATATAAAATTTTATTACAATATATTTATGAATTTAGTTTTTTAATGTATTTGTATTTTTTTTTAAAAAAAATGTTATCTAACTTATAATTTTATATATAAATGTAAATTTATCAATATTTATATATTTTAATTTTACATAAACTTTAATTAACATTAGTAGTAATATGTGATTAGTACACAAATTTTTTTTAATATATTAAATTTTACGGTAAAATATATATTATATTTGTAAATATTAGTATAAATTATAAAATATTATCGTATATCAAGTTAAATCGGTTCAATCAATGACCTACTAGTTCGACCAGTGATCCAGGACCTTGACCGAGTCGATGACTAGTATGAGTTTTATAACTATAAATATAATAAGCAAACATTTGGCTGAATAGAACGTGACCTAGGTAACTTATACTCTAATCTGAAGCGACCTAGAAAAAAATACATAATTAATGAATACTTTAAAAGAAAATTATATTTAAAAAATAACATAACATAAATAATTCATAATTGGGCCTGAAATAAATGATAAGACTTAGAAGAACCTGATACAAATAATTGATATTTGAGCATAGAAATGACAACGTAATGATGCGTGTACTAGTTATTTGTATAAAAATAATTTTATTTAAATACATTATATTATTTAAGTGTGCTTTATTCATGTCAAATTTATAAATTAAAATTTATGTGAATATGTTTTTCTTTTTGTGTTATTTTATCAATTTTCACTAGAAAAAATTTGTAAAATAATATTATCATATTTTACACTCATAACTTTATCTCAAATTTTAATTTGGTCTTTTTATTTTTTCTTCATAATCTTAATTTATATTTTCAATATAATATAATTATTTTCTATTAATTTTTGTTGATAAATAATTAACAAAAATGCCCATGATAATATTTTTTTTATCATTGTCTTCTTCTTTCTCACATCCTACAACTATTTTAGATTTTTTATTAATTATTTAATGAAATAACACAAAAAAATTAAGTAAAGAAGTCAATATGAACAAAAAAAAAAGGAGATCCAAACTAAAACTTAATGTAAAGTTTAGGGACCAAAATACTACTTTTACCTTATTTTATTTATTATAATATTCTCTATTAATTTATTTATTCTTCAATTAATAAAAACTCATTTTTTTAATTAACTAAAGCTCAAATACACCTTTAATAATGTAACCAAAATCTAAGTATTTGATATTTTGATTAAAAAAATTGAGACATAAATAAAAACTAAATATTAGATTAAAAAATAAAATCAAGTTAGTATCTACCAAATCTAAATGATAAGAGATCATGTTGCCATCTTCATAGAAATGACACCATAGACACCATAGAAATATCTATCAAGAAATAGCAAGAACAATTAAGAATAGCTATGAACATTATAGCAAAACTTGTACACCTAACACATATTTTACATCAAATTGACATGAAGAATTTAAATATAATAACATTGAAACTGCATAAAAAATCACAAATCACATACTAAATCCAAAAAAACTATCAAAACTTGCACTAAAATTGTGTATAATGTATTCTTAATGAATACTTGTCTTTTATGATTGATAGTATTATTGTGTTTTGGATGAATACATCAAAAGTAGTCATACACTATTAGTATGTTTTAATACTTGTTATTCACCATTCTTCAATTATTTTTTTATGATCACTTGCGTTTAATTTTAATTTAGTCGTGAATTTTGTATTTAAATTTGTAAAAAGAAAAAAGATAAAGAAATTTTAAGAAATATTGTGCTTAAACTAGGGTAAATGTTATTAAAAGAGAGGATGCATTTGCAATATTATAAAGTTATATTAAATTAGATGACATGGATATGTTATAACAAGTGTCACTACTTAAATGGAGCCACGTGGAGGAACAAATTTGTTCCTTATTTTGAAGAAACACTGGAAAAACCACCTTGCAAATATTATAATGAGGGCCTAAACGACCCCAACCAAGACCAAAGAAGGACTATTCTACACCCTTAATAATTCCAATATCATGAACATAACCCGATGGATCAACCAACTAGAAATCAAACGAAAGATGCTCGCCATATTTTTCACGGAAGAAAGATGGAATATGCATAAAAGCCTACAACAATACGGAAATGACTTATATTAGTTGGTATAAAGGAGATGTTAGTTATGAAATGATTATCATAAAGATGCATAATAAATGACCAAGTTAAACAAACCTGATTTGACTTTAATGGTAGAACCATGAATCCTTTTGAAGGTGTAAAAACATGATACTTTTCAATTGAATACTCACAATGACTACCAAAGGAAGAATACTAAGATGGGAATGTAACACCCTAATGTTTTTTAAATACCATAATTTCCCAAATAATGTACAAACATAAAATCATAGAAGCTTTTCAAAATATAATTTAATGTACATTTGTACATTAAAATACAATTTAAGACTCCGTTCAGAAGAACGATTTCAAAATCCAGACACTATACTTAGGTCAGACCTACATTGAATCTCCTTGAGAGACAGCGTGGAGGCTGCACATAAGTGAAACTCTGAATAGCTGCTAGCTCTTCAAGTCTTCAAATACCTGGAAACACTGAAACAATGAGACTTACCGAACATATATCTGACTAACGACTCACACTAGAAACCTCACAGTGCGCTCTCAGCCACCGATGTGAAAAAAATTTGCCTGACCGCAATCTAACAATCATTACATATCAACGTGTAGTCACATTCATATATTTGAAGTTAAACACTAGCATATAATCTTAAAGTCATAAAGTCGTCCCCTGGAGTGTCATAAAACGGATACTATCTTCCCAATAAGGAATACATTGATCAAACTTTATGTTTACAGTAATGGAACCATCATACAAATTTTTAATTCGTTTCACATAATATAATTTACATAACAGTCATATAATTCTTTGGAACCTTTGTGCCATCAAGGACACCATAAGAAATGAGCTCACCTGATCATAAAAGCATCATTCCATGAACGTAACTGTCACTAATGCCCTTCACCCTTATTTGGTGAAGGTGTAACATTCACATACACTTATACCTTTCCCCTTGTAGGTTTCCCTAGCAAGTTATCCAATGAAGGTGAATCATACACAAACATATACCCTCCACAATTACAGGTTACGCTTGCAAGTTTTTCCAGTGTAAGTGAAACATAAAACATACATCCATCATTATCATATTCAATTACATAAGAGTCTATCAAGATTAACATCATGCTAACTTAAGAAGACTCAATTTGAATCACACTTGCATATAAGCATTCCATCCAACACAAAAATCACTCAATTTGGAGTTTTCTAGTTAAATTTATTAATAATCAAAGTATGACATCCTAAAAAAGAATTTTAGATGAACATACTGCATTCATTTTAGAATTAAACTAAATTCTCTAATTCAAAAATTATGAAACTTCATAGTAATAAAATCCACTTGGTTATCTTTCCATTCTCACAAGTTTCACCTGAAAATGACTTTCATAGGCTTAGTTATGCCTAATTCAGTTGTTTTGTTTTGTTCAATATGATACTACCTGAATAATCTGGGAATAACTTTAGCTACAGATACTTGATTTGGATGCAACTAGTGGAAAATGAAAGCTAACATAGAGACCTAAAACGTTTATGAAGGAATCGATCTCCAATCAAACCATCTACAAGGCTAAAATCTACCTAGAAGTCGACTGATTGATTTCACCTCTACAACTCTGACCCTTCCTCATTGTTTTGGTCATACCTTAAGTTACAAGGATCCAAATTAAGTAAAACCAGCGGTCTTGCAAAGCTAACAAAATTCCCTAATTTATAACCATGCTCACCATAGAAACTATAGCTCTTATTATGGTCCAGGCAACATAATACCACTGATGTTAGGGCCGGGGAGTTGTGAGTGAACATCTAGCGCCTACCATAGGGCTAGTGGATAATTTCCAAGCCCGAAGAAAGACTCAACCATTGCGAAAATCCATACCAAATTATGTTGACATGAAGAAGAGTCTAGCATGGAGCACAAGCGATCAACCGACAATGAGGATAGACCACCGGTGCAAGGTAGACGATGGAGTTACATAGAGACTTACTAGAGCATCTTAACACGCTCCAAACAAGGAATGATTAGGCAGAGAAAAGGAACAACGAACTGAATAAGAGAAGTCAATACCTATAAAGGAAACTTGATGAACTGCAAGGGAATGACCGTAGGTCTGAACTGTCTGAAGAAAATTCCCCGGGAAGTGACCGCCAAAGCTTTATAGTCTGCTTCTGCAAAAGATCTATAGGAAGAGTGTTGCTTCTTAGTTCTCCATGAAATCAATGCATTGCCATAGAAGATGCAGCCAGTTACAAACTTCCTGGAGTCATGGTTGTCACCCCAATAAGAATTAAAAAATCTTAGAGTGTGGAGTCCGAAAGAGACAGAAAGAAAATTCCTCTCCCAACAGCAGTCTTGAGGTACCTTAGAATTCTAATAATAGCCCGAAAATGGATGTTAGTTGGTGATCCATCATGCGTTTGGGCATGGCGGTCATGACCTCCGTTCTGGTCTATGACATGGTGGTTTAACATCTCCGGCCATTCACCTAGCGGTGAGGGTGGGGTACCTGCAAGCACTCTGACGATCAAGTCAGTGAGGTCTCTTAGAGAGAATAGTTCTGGTATTAAATGAATAAAACGTACCAAATGAAGATAAGTCACAAGTACGGATCTGTAACTAACCCCACATGTGGGAAGTGTGCCTACGCCTCATGTCGGCTATCCATGTCGTGGCTTACGTGACATGAGGTCAACGACATGTCCCTCTTATGTGGGCCTAGAATGTGCTTCAATCATGGGTTAGATCCATAACAGTAGGGAAGTCAAGGAACTAACTGTGTTGTCGAATAGGGCAAGTAATGTCAATCCTTGTTGAGGTTAGGTAGATTAATCTTCCAATTAGTCTTCGATGAGCAATCTTGACATCCAAAGGTATACCTGACTTTTTTGACATTTTATAGAGTAGAGTCCATGGGTGTTTGAGAAGGCTTACACTCTAGAAGTCAAGTGCCTGAGAGCAATTCAAGTGTATATTTCCTTTGATTCATACAGATCCCTTTAAGAGATCTAGCAATCTCAAGTCCCAAAAGAATCGAAGCTCGCCTAATTTTTTTATTTGAATTGTTTGTGAAGAAAGGCTTTAATAGATTCAATATGTTGAATGTAGTTTCTCGCAAGGACAACATCATCAACATACAAAAGTATTGATCTGAATGTTGATGATGAATTCTTGGTGAATATGGTGTGATCACAAACACATTAGATGAATCCAAGAGATCTAAAGGCAATGGAAAGGGTGTAAAACCATTGGTTTCTAGCTTGCTTAAGGCCATACAAAGATTTCCTCAAAAGATAAACATTGGTATTGAGGAATAGGGTATCCTTGTGGAGGCTTCACATGAACAACCTCATCCAATTGGATGTGAATGAAGGCATTATCCATATTCAATTGGTGGAGATACCAGTTTTTGGTAGCTGTAATGGAGATTAATAGTTGAACCGTAGTCATTCTTGCCACATGTGAGAAGGTTTCCATATAGGCAAGACCCTCAATCTATGTGTATCCCTTGACTACTAGTCTTGCCTTGAAAATTTCAATACTTCCTTACTTCTTATGCTTGATTTTGAAACCCATTTATATCCAATGGGTTATTTGCCTTCAGGTAGGTCCACAACTTCCCAAGTGTGATTCCTTTCAAGTGCTACAATCTCTTCTGCCATTGCAGCGATACATTCTTGATGTTTTGTAGATTTTGTGTAAGATCTTGGCTCGGTGATTGTGGAAAGTGTAGCAATGAAGTGTTTGTAAGGTTGGCTTAATCTTTCAAAGGAAAGGACAAAAGCCAATGGGTAAGTGATGTGATTATTTTGTGTTTACAAAAGATTTACATGAGAGGATTAAGAGGAACGGAATTGGCAGTGATAATTTCTAAGGTAGTCATGTGGTTTAGTTATTCTTAAAGAGTGTCTTAGAGGTTGAATAGGCTGAGATGTAAAAGGGGCATCTTGACTTGGAGGTGTGGCATCAGTCTCAAGTGCACTAGGGATATTGCCCAATGGTGTAGTAGCACCTACTATGTGTGAGTGTTGGTGAGAATCTCCAAAACCTATAGTGAAATGATGAAAGGATAGGAATCAGACTCACCCTCACTCCTCGATGAAACTCAATCAAGAAGGGATTATAGAAAATTTTAATTGTATTAGCATAATCTCAAATGATTACAATGATATGTATTTATAACCATCTACTGCTACCCTAACAAACTAATCTTCTATTGATGCAAACCAAAACTAATCTTAATCTAATCTTGTAATGAAAGCTAACAAACTTATCTTCTAATAAAAGCTAACAAACTAATCTTCTATACTAATCTTTTAATCAATCTTTATTAAAACTAACTATTACATTTTCCCTCCCATTGAAATAAGGACTTGTCCCCAAGGCCTTCACTGACTCTGCCACTTAAAATCAGGAAATTGGTTTCTGATTTCATGCAAATCTTTCCAAACTACATTCTCAGGACTAGTATGCTCCCACTGGATCAACACTTCCATTTTTGCTTGGTTCCCTTTCTTTTTTATCCTTCTGTCCAAAATCACCAAAGGCTTCAGCTGTACTTCTCCTTCTTCTGATAGTTCTGGTAATGCTGCTACTGGATTGTCACCATGATGTTTCTTCAGCAAGGAGACATGGAAAACATCATGAATACGGGTTCCCTCAGGTAATTTCAGTTTGTAAGCCACATTTCCAATCTTCCGAGTTATTGGGAATGGACCAAAATATCTTGCCGGCAACTTGTGGAAAGAGCTGTTTGATAATGAATCTTGTCAATATGGTTGAACCTTCAAGTACACCAGATCACCAACTTGGTATTCTTTGTCCACCCTTTTCATATCTGCATAAAGCTTCATTCTGTCTTGTGCTTTTAACAAATTCTGCTATAAAATACTTGCTATTTGCTCCCTTGTCTTCACTGTGTAGTCAACTACCTCAATCATGATATCATTGTTCTGAACCAAGTTTGGAATAGTTGCAGGATAGCCATACAAGGCTTCAAATGTAGTCATTTGAATTCCTGTGTGAAACTTGGTGTTGTACCAAAGTTCAGCCAATGCCAAATGAGTTGTCCACTGTTTAGGAAGGTCGCTGCAGACACATCTCAAATAAGCTTCTAATGATTTGTAGAGATTTTCTGTTTGGCCATCTGAGGGTGAAAAGTGTTGTAAAATTTGTGTATTTCAAAAGCTCAAGTGTATCATTGGTTTTTACGGCACCGTCCAAACTTAGATTTTACCTCCACCGTCCATATTAGAGCACCGTCCACCATCCATATTAATCTTTTGCACAAGTTGAAAACCAATCAGAGGCTACCGTCCAATCCTTGTAATTTACGTTTTACATAGGAATTAACAGGTGCCTAGCCTATATAAGAGAAGCCTCACCTCACTTCTCAAACACACCAAAATCATTCTTCTCTTCTCTCTCTAATTCGAGCTTCCTTCTCTAAACATATTCTGGGTTTTATTATTATTATTTCTAGCTAGTTTCTGCATCCCGATTAATATCGGAAGAGCTTGTTATATCCTGGGGGTTTGCGGTATTAACACCGGATAAATCCTTTAGGACAATGTTTATCAACACGTCTCAAGCTACAACTTCGTTGCTCTCTTGAATTATTTCCAACAAAAAGCAGTGGATTTTAAAAGCTTAACACCATGAGTTTTCATAAGTCTCGTCCAGAATGAACTCATAAAGATGGAATCTCTGTCAGAGATAATTTTAGGCCAACCATGCAGCTTCACGATGTTATCCATAAAAACTGAAGCAACCTTAGCAGCACTATAAGGATGGCTTAGGGGAAAGAAGTGAGCCTATTTAGTCATTCTATCAATTACCACAAAGATAACAGACATACCATTCTATGGAGATGGACTTCCAGGCTTGCTCAAGTATGCTTAGAGGTTGAAGTAGTTCTGCTGCCAGTTGATTTAAAGACTTGTATCGTTGACATGTCACACATTCAGCAATTCTTCACATCATTCTGCAACCCCTTCCAATAGAAGTGATCTTTGATCCTTCTATATGTTAAGTTGCTCCCTAAATCTCCTCTTAATGTCGAATCATGAAAATGAGTCAAGATTTTGCATCTTAAAGCCTCATTTTTCCCCACTACTATTTTGCCTTTTCTTCTAAAAATTCCATCATCTAAAGAATACTGCTTATAAGGTTGCTGAGTAAGAGTGATCTTATCATCAATTTTCAGGAGCCTTTCATCTTTTTTCCAAGAGTCTTTAGCTTCAGTTATCAGCTCAAAAGATAGGTGAAGTATTGCTGCAATGCTTCCTTCTTGAACCTGCCTTGACAATGCATCAGCTACAGTATTTTCTTGCCTTTCTTGTACTGAATGGTAAAGTCTAGCCCCATCAATTTCTCCAATCCCCAGTTTTGCATCAATGTCGTTAGAGGTTGCTCTAGGATATGTTTTAGAGCTTTTTGATCTGTCTTGATTATGAAGTGTTGGTCTAGTATATAATGATGCCATTTCTTAATGGCAAACAATATAGCAATGAACTCTTTTTCATATGCTGAAAGTAATCTGTACTTTTCTCCCATTGCCTTGCTTATAAAAGCTATTGGGTGGTTGTTTTTCAATAGAACTGCTCCTATGCCATTACCTGATGCATCAGCTTCAATTGTGAACGATTGTGAGAAATCAGGTAGGTGTAAAACAGGTGCAAGTGTCAAGACTGTCTTAAGAAGCTGAAATGCTTTCTCTTCTACCTCAGTCCAATGGAACGTAGTATCTTTCTTTAATAAGGCCGTAAGTGGGGCAGCTATCTTCCCATAATTAAACATAAATCTTCTACACTATCTTGAGAGGCCTAAGAAACCTCTAAGCTGTTTTAGAGACTGTGGAGTTGGCCAATTCTGCACTGCCGTTACTTTCTCTTTATCTGGTGACACCCCTTCAACACATATCACATGGCCCAAATACTCTACTTGATTTTTACCAAAGCTGCACATTTTGAAATTGAGAGCCAAGCAATTGGCCTGTTGTCTCCAAACAGTGTAGGTGCTCTTCCCATGTTTTCGTGTAAACCAAGATATCATCAAAGAAGACTAAGATGAATTGTCTTAAATGTCTTCTAAAGATGTCATTCATCAGGTTCTAGAAGGTAGCTGGGGCATTGATCAATCCAAAAGGTAAAACCACCCACTCATAATGACCACTGAGTCCTAAATGTTGTTTTGTAAATGTCCTCCTCAGCCATACTCACTTGGTTGTATCCACTTCTTAAATCAAGTTTAGAAAACCAGCAAGCATCTTTTAGTTCATCAAGGAGATCTACTATCAATGGCATTGGGAATTTATTCTTGATTGTGATTGCATTCAGTTTCCTAAAGTCTGTACAGCATCTCCATGTTCCATCCTTTTTCTTCACCAAAACCAAAGGTGAGGCATAATTGCTTGCGCTCTCTCTAACGCATCCAGTATTCAGTAAAGATTCAACCTGTTTCTCAATTTCCTCTTTTTGATAATGAGGATATCGATATGGTTTTGTAGAAACGAGTTGTGCATCACTCAACACTATCCTGTGATCATATCTTCTCTTTGGTGGTAACTGAGTTGGCTTCAAAAAAAACTTATGATATTTATCTAAAAGAGTTCTAAGTTGTTCTTCTTGCTCTGGTTCTAGACTTCCATCCACCCTTGAATCATCAACTGCTAAATAATCACTACCTTGTAATGCAAGCAAAATGGCACCAAACTAAATAGACTTCAAGTTACCTCCAAATTCCATATTTTTGAAGATTGCTATTCACCTTGCAAAGATACAGGACTTCCTTGATGCAGTAATTGCATTGTCAAAGTAGCACAGTTCCAAGAGATCACCCCCAGAGTATTGAACCATTGCATGCCTAGTATCACTCCAAAGCTATTACTCGGCAAAACCAGAAAATCTCCAACAAACTCGAGTGTATCAAATTTCCAGGTCAATTACTCACATTTACTAGTGATCACCAGTTTCTTGTCTGAGGCAATCTGTACGGGTAAATCCTTGATCTGTTTAGTTTTCAATCCAAGCTTCTTTACCCATCTAGCACTGATAAAATTGTGAGTGCTTCCAGTATCCATTAAAAATGGAACCTCTTTCCTTTTAATGAGTCCCTTTAGCTGCAAGGTATTACTGCCTGCAATTCCTTGTATTACCGCCTTCAATTCCTTTAGCAATGCTTGAATCTATTAAGTCTTGATCAGGATCATTCTCAGGATCAGATGCTAAATCTTCATCACCAATATCTTGAGCAATGAATATTGCAGATAACTTCCCCCACACTTTGCATCTTTGTTTATGAGTTTTGTCCCACTTTTCTCCACAAAATCTGCACAATCCTTTGGAAATCCTTTCACTTACCTTCTTTCTAGATGTTGCTGCAGTAGATTGTACTTTTGACTCATTTATATTAGCCACATTTGATGAACTTTGGGAAGATGGATGTTGAAGGCTAGTAATTGAATGAGCTCTTTGATTCACAGTTGGTGTAGACCATGATCTGGAAAACCTTGTTTGTGCTTCAAAATTAACATTCTTGCGAAGAGCCAATTTCTTTTCCAACTCTTGAATGATTTCTTCATGTAATCTTGCTAAATGAATGGCTTCTTGGAGAGTTTTTGGCTTATGAATTCTGACTGATTTTTCTAATTCTACTTTCAATCTAGAGAGGAAGAAACTCATAGCCATACTTTTAGTGATCATAACACGGGCAAGAAGATGGTCAAACCATTCCAGATAATCAATTAAGGTTTCTCCATCAAAGCATAACACGAGATAATTCAGCAATTGGGTCATGAAAGGTTTCTCCATCAAAGCGACATCCTGCATCATCCAAGATTTCTTTCCAAGAACGATCCCTGAACGTTGGTAACTGCATATAATGGTGTTTCCATGCAAACGCCTTTCCATCCATTGAAAGCCGTAGTAGTTTGCCTCTTTGATCTTCCGGTGTCGCCTCCAATTCGAAAAATTGCTTTGCACGAGCATGCCAATCATGAAAGTTGATGCCATCGAAGGTAGGGAATTGGATATGCGCGCGTTCTATGGCGGAGCTAGATGTTTTCGGCGAACCATTGGTAGAATCGGTATCTTTGTCAAGGCGCCCGTTCTTCAAAGAAGCAACTGAAGCAACAACAGTTTCCATCATCTTTCGCAGATCCTCGATTAATTTCTGGGTATTTTTGTGAGACTTTGAGAGAGTCTCTTCTATAGAATCAAGGTGGGCTTCAAGTTCTTTGTTGCTCACCATGTCGTCACCAAACTTCTGATACTAGTTGAAAGGATAGGAACCGGACTTACCCTCACTCGTTGATGAAACTCAATCAAAAAGGGATTATAGAAATTCTAATTGTATTAGCATAATCTCAAATGATTACAATGATATGTATTTATAACCATCTACGGCTACCCAAACAAACTAATCTTCTATTGATGCAAACCAAAACTAATCTTAATCTAATCTTCTAATGAAAGCTAACAAACTTATCTTCTAATGAAAGCTAACAAAATAATGTTCTATACTAATATTTTAATCAATCTTTATTAAAACTAACTATAACAAATGATCGTGATAGCTAGGAACACAAGGTGTCTCCTGCTCATTGCTTGTGTTAGAAGGAATGTGATATGGAAAATGAGTTCATAGAAAACCACATTCCTTAATAGAAAAATTTCTCAATTGTTAAGATCATAAAACAAAAAACCATTTGTTCCATGCTTGTATCCTATGAAAATGCATTTCTTTGCCCTTGAGTCCAATTTAGTTCTATGATTTTTTTTGATCGACCAAAGAGGTCCTCCTTATGCCACTTGAGCTACAAGCTCTCGAAAATTTAGTTCTATGATTAGTTAAGCTTGATGCAAAACTCAAACATCCAAATACTCTTAAAATTAGAAATCAAGCACGGTAGAATGTAATAACACTTCAAAAAGACTTTTATCTTTCACAATAGGAGTTGGAATGCAATTAATAAGGAATGTAGAATGTCCTATAGCATAAGACAAGAAACATTTAGGAATGTTAGATTGAAATTGCAAAGCCCTACACACATTGAGAATATGTTGATGTTTTCTTTCCACTATGGCATTTTGTTGTGGAGTCTCCACACAAGAACTTTGGTGAATAACACCTTTGGAAGCATAGAAATTTGTCATTTTGAACTCCAAACCATTATCAGATCTGAGAGTTTTTATCTCGGTGTTGAATTGAGTTTCAATCATGTTGAAAAGTCCTCAATGATTGTTCTTACTTTAGATTTAGATTTTAAAAGAAAAACTCATGTGGATAGTGATTTATCATCAACCAAAGTTAAGAAGTGAGTGTGACCATGGCGGTATGGGGTAGAAATAGGACCAAAGATGTCAGCCTGAATGATATCAAAACAAGATAAAAAGACACAAGTGCTAAGGGAATACGACAAACGCTTTTTCTTTGCCTAATGAAATACATCACAAACATAGTCTTTTCACATAGAAATGAAATGAAACTATTTATTCATAACAAGTCTATCACAAGTTACTTGACAAAATATGTAATGTCATATTGTATAGGAGAAAGATCACTTAGAGTTTAGAGTCTTGGGGAACCCTCAGCTAAACCAATCTGCTTCGACATATTGGAAGTCTGTAACCAATATTTGTTGTTAGAGAAAAGTAACTAACACGGTAAGACATACGTTAGTTTGATAATAAATATTAGATTATGATACCATTACTATTCATTAATCACAATTTATCACTCATTCTTCTTTCTATCTCTCTTATCTTTGTCTATCACATTATCTTTAATATTTTTTATTTTCTCTTTTCCTTTTCATTTTCTTTTTATATCTTTATCTACACCACACTACAACCAAAAATTGGAGTGCAGAATTACATTTTTCATAATACTAACCTAATCATTTAATTTGTTTCTATAAGTATGAAAGTGAGATGTATGTATGGGTCGTAGCTACGACAGGAAATGAGCCGAGTCGAACTTGTCTGAGCTCAAGTTTTGTTACCTAATCATTTGATAGTTTTTTTATTTATGTAGGCCTTAAGCGACAGAAAAGCGACACAATCATATATATATATATATATATTATTTTTCCCTTAATTTTGCGTCGGTAGCTATCAACGTTTGCGTAGGTTTTGGCACACACTATTCGCTTAGTGAATTTACGTCCGCTTTTGGCCTACGCTACAGTTAATCACTTGATAGCAGATATATTCTTGTTGTGACACAAACGATGTTCTTCTTCTCTTATATTGTTGTTCTCATCCCAAACGCTCCAAACCTTGCTGCATCTCTGCCCCAAATCGCCGCCCTAAACCTTGCATCTCCGCCCACAACTCCAATTAGAACAGAAATGCCTAATTTTCAACCATGAAATCCCTAATTTTTGTTGTCCCTATTGCGTGAAGAAGAGAAAGGAAAACGTATGGTGGGTTCTTTCTTCCTAAATCCCTAATTTTTGTCTTCACTTCTTTCTTCTATTATGGTTTAGGGTTTATGTTAATGTCTTGCTTAGCTTAGCTTTGATTTTCATTTAATTTGGGCTGCAGCAATGTTCCTGCGTTGATTGTTTGGTGGCTCAGAATAGGAGCAAGGAAATCCAGAATTCAAGCGAAAGGGACAGGATAGAGAGGAAGAATGAGAAAGATTTGAGGTAACCACATCCCTTGCTTCATTGTAATGATATTGGTTTCGTTAGATGATCGTAACTAGAGTTCTATTTCTAAAAGAATTCACGCTCTCTCTTAATTAAGGATTGGAAATTATCCAAATTAATTAGTGTTGGAGTGGAGCTATTGCGTTTCTCATTTGTAACAAGTGTTTTGTTGATCCTTCGCAATTGCATTTCTCATTTACGAGTCTGTGTTTCGTGTCTCTCCCAATAATAAGTGATAATATGTTTTTGATCAATCATAAATGATAAGTATGAAGTTTTTCTCAATAATGATTATATATACTCACAAGTGAGAGTAAATATGAGAGGGTCGGGGTAATATTTATGTGATAGAGACTACACGATCACCATCATCATCTGCATGCTAGCTACTCATCAAAAGATGCCTTTTTTTTTTCTTTTTTCGAAACCGTTACCATGTATGCCAAAGAAAAGAAATAATGCAGAACAGAACATATTACATAACAGTAATACCTCTGCTCTTCTTCATTAATAGTTCACTGAATTCTTTTTGTTTTTTCATGATTGAACAGTAAACTAATATTATATATATATATATATATGAGTTGGGTTCAAATGACACCGCGCATATCTTTTTATAAACGTCAAATTTCACCAATCCAACCATTGAATTGAAAGTTTATATGATGTGGATTAACCATACAAAAATTCATAAAATTTGGAAATTTGTAGGTATGTAATCTACCGAAGGAAATTTGCTTACATTTTAATTAATGTATTAAACGATAAAACAAAATATTACGATAGTGTATCAAATAGTTTTCAAATTTTATGAATTTTTGTATGGTTGATCTAAATCATATAAACTTTCAATTCAATGGTTGGACCGGTAAAATTTGTCGTTTATAAAAAACTATGCACGGTGTAATTTAACAACTTTGACACCTTGGTGTCATTTGAACTACCCAACTCTCTCTCTCTCTATATATATATATTTAAAACTTGAATCCAAGTTGTGGATATAATTCTTGTATTCATGTTCAATACCGTATTCTTGATGACATTTAGGAGGTTCTTATAATGCTTTTACAGAAACCAGGTGAATCTTAGTTTTGCAGATTGGTAGATTGGTTATGTTTTTATATTAGGTGATGTATTGTTGTTGTGCTTTGTTTGTTATTTTTCACTCTTTCTGTAACTTTGTTGGGCACTGCTAGTGCCTTTCTGTTTTATAATAATTATTTTTTTGTTGATAAAAAAATTAAACACTTTGAGAATGGGGAATGGTATGAAGTTGGGACTTGTGACAGAACAAAGTCTTTCACTGTGCACCCGGCCCTATTCACACGTAGAGTGAGTTTTTGCTCTATTTTATGAAACTAGAAGATGAAAATCATAACGGTATCATAATGTGATGATCTGTATTTTGATTTGTTGTTAATTGTGGGTTATGATTTGAATTTTGAACATATTGGTTTCTTAGGTTTCTTAATACATCTCAATTAGGCATTTAGGCTTTGGATAACTTCTATGTATACAATGATCATTCTAAAATGAAAACAAAAATGTAATGAGTTTGTGATCTATGCACTAAGTTGCTGTGTTTATAGAACTTAATGGAATTTGTATCGGAAATGGGTACCATGCTTGTGCATCTGTAGTTCACATTTGATCTGCCTTGTTTTCATCTGTAGTTAAGTTGCTGTGTTTTTATATATAAAATGTTGATTTGGAGGGATGGAATTTTAGGAGTTGAAAAATGAACTGCAAAAGATCTCGATGCATCCTTATCCTTCTTAATACTGACTATATTGTCTCTGTGCAGTCTAGAAATTTGAACTGTGCATCATACACTACATTTTTTTTATATTTAAATTTAAAAGAGTCCCGATTATTGTACTCATAATTTTTTGTACTCAATGTACTCATTGGTTACGTACGTTGAAAAGAGTGGTTACATTAGTTATTTTTTTAGTTACAATGTACATTGGTTACTTACGTTGAAAAAAGTGGTTACATTAGTTATTTTTTTGGTTACAGTGTTTTTTCAGATTTGGTGGTTACACGTGTACAAATATGTGGTTACAACGTAAAAATAAAAATTCAACAAAATTTCTACGTGTGAAACCAAATATTTTAACGTAGGTAACCATGAGTACAAAAAAATGTGAGTACAAAAAATTTAAACAGTATATCTTGCTATGGTGCCGACTTTCTACAGTTTTAATTACGATCCAAATACTAAACAGTTGTTTCACCTTGGGGTTATTTATACTTAGTTATCATAAAATATCTGTTATTTTTATATTTAACGAAGTATTTTCTTTTTGAAATGTATGTACAGAACAAGAATTGATATAATTTTGAAATGAATTTATTCTTCAAAGAAAAAGTAAATAATACTCCTATAGTATATGTCTAGTGATGAAGTTTGGTTAATTTATTACCTGAGGTCTTATTTCAAAACTCTCTACTTTCCTTGTGTGACAAAAAGAAAATTTAAAAATAAATGAAATTGACTGTAGCAGCGGGCATAAATTGAAATAGCTCTAATTTTGAAATGAATTTATTGCTTGTAAGTTGGATTGTTATACATTGATTATGGACTCTCTTTTATTGCTTCAGCGATGAGTATGAAGTCCCTTGGCATGAGAGGTTACGTATGCACAAGTCTTGAATCTTCAAGGATCTTCCCAAGAAAATAGAGAAAAGATGAGAAAAAGGAGAGAAAATCGTGCACAAATCGAGTTATGAGCCAAAGATTCGTAAAATAACTAATTTGGAATTTATATAGCAGGTGGGGCGCGTGCTCACGGGCTCCCTAATGTTATTTTCTGCCCCTAGCGCGTGCTCACGCTGGTTCTAGGCGTGCTCACGCAGCTTTGCACTTGACAGCTTTTCACAGCACTTTGACAGATTTTAACAGCAGTTGACAGCTCTTAACTGCACTTGACAGCATGTCAAAATGTTCATGTTTTGGCTTTTTTGGATGCTTTTCTTGGCTGGATCTGGATCATTTACATCCATTCTTTGTCCTTTTCATGCTCCTTGGCTCTTTCCAATGCTTGATTCATCAATCTCTCCAACTCTTGATCCTACAACACAACAAAAACACCAAAACTAAGATGGAAAACATCAAAACTAACACAAAAACTACAAATTTCTAACAAATGACTCATCTAACACAAAGATGTGAATTTACTACCAATTAACAACAAAAAAGGAACTAAAACACTAAAAAAACTACAAAGCACCCTAAAATGGACCTCTAAAACATGTCCAGCCCCAGGAATTAACTCAATTGAAAACTCTACTTCTCTTTCTGGTTGCAAGGATTCAATGTAATATGGAAATACATCCGGAAAGTCTCGAACTACGGGAAGAGAATAAACATTCACCGGGTTCTTAACATCACTTATATAGACAATTAAATACCTTGTGCCATCATCATACATAGAAAGATTATGGAAATCAAAAGTAGGATGATGCATACAATATATCTCTAAGCCTTGGTCTGGAATATGCACAGTCTTGGTGGCACAATCAATCTTGACTTTGTGAGCTTTGAGCCAATCCATGCCTAAGATCACATCTAGCCCCTTCATCAACAACCAGTATAGATCTAAGCAGAAAGTCTTGCCTTGGAAATCGAAGAACACAGGGGAACACATAGTAGTTGTACGTATTCTCTCTTCAGAGGGAGTAGATACTAACACTTCATAGGGTAGCTTGGATATAGGAAAATAAACTCATCTTGCACAGTCTACTGATATGATATGAACGAGTGAGTTGCACCCGAGTCAAATAGAATGTTAACAGGCTTTGATTTTTTTTAGTCCCATACCTTGGATAAGATCCTTGGAGTAGTTAACCTCTTCAGCATTCAGTGTATATACCTGACCTCTCATCTGATTCTTCTTCTTGTCATCCTCCGCTGGTTTCTAATTCTTGTCTGGGCATTGCCAGCTGAGATGTCCCGACTTCTAACATATGAAACAAGTTCTCTTGTTCTTGTAGCAATTTCCTCTATGAAACTTCTTGCATGTCTTGCATTTTGGGACAGTTCCCTTTCCCTTAAAATCAACTTCCTTGCCCTTTCCTCCTTTGGAGCGTCCTTCATCCTTCTTTTGCTTCCACAAGAGTTGTCTGCTAGCCGCCACCACGGCCAAGCACTGTTCAACAAGTTAACATGCTTGAATTAAAGTCTGGTACTCCCGGATTCACTCAGTAATCACCAAGTTTCTGACCTCAGGCCTAAGTCCTTGTTCGAACCTTTTAGACTTCCATGCCTCATTAAGTTGGTTCTGGAGATTGTTCGAAAATCGAGCTAAACTTTCAAATCTGGTAACATATTCATCTATTGTCATATCACCTTGCTGCAGTGTGAGAAATTCTATCTCCTTCTGATCTTTCACATTAGAAGGAAAATATTTGTTCAGAAGAATAGCTTGAATTCTTCCCAAGTTATGTGACCTCCCGTTGCCTCCATATGTTCTTGATGTCTCTTCCACCACTGTGACGCTTCTCCTCTAAGTCTATAAGTGGCAAACTCTACCTTGTCTTGGTCGTCGGATCTAGTTACTCGAAAAATTTCTTCTAACTGATCGAGTCATTCCTCTACTACCATAGGATCCCTTCCACCAAAGAAAGTGGGTGGATCATGTCTACGAAAACTTTGAAAACGATCTTCCCGGCCTTGTGCCTCCATCATTTGGGTCATGAACTGTGCCATCTGTTGTATCAGCTAGGAATCAATTGGAGTTGGTGCCACATTGGGGTTAGAACGAGGTCTACCAGATTGCCTTCTTGCCATGCCTTCATGCATACAACGCACCACACTGAGTTGATTAGGCTCAATATAATGAATCATATATAGTCAACATTTCAGGTTAAGAGAGGACTTATCTCTCTGGACTCTTATTTAAGTTACATATTAGATACCACATTTCAGATAGCACTAAACTGCACTAATACCAAATTGTAACACCTAGATTTTAGGATCAATTTTTTTTCTAACTCGTAGCGGAATTCAAAAACTATATATATACACACACATATATTTACATAAAAGTGTTTCCATTTATTTTACAATCTAGAGAGAATATCGGTCTGACTAAGTAGCCATACAACATAACAAATGACTACCTAAGTATATCACAATACAGCTGCTAACATCTTCTATGGCACTAACACCCTCCGACTCGGTATCACCTTCAATATTGTAACCGTGAGTTATATGTACGACATATAACTGGTTAACCATCGGTATTGAAAGGAACATATACAATATAGCAGCCTGTCTAACTAGAAAACTTCCCCAAATCAAATTCCTAACAAACACACACAATATGTATGAAATGACAAGTTAAGTATGTATGCATGCCATGAATTACTTTATTTTCCATTTCATTTCTTTCCTCTTTTAACGGGAAACCCTGTGCACAGGGAATCCACCATAGGTGCACGACAGTTAATGCACAGTTGAGCTCATCATCATGGTCTGGCAAGCGTCCTTCCAGGGTCCTACTGTCGGGCTACAAACCCCTTTAGGGCTAGCCGAGGGACTATCTCCCTTTTCGAGATAGCCCCTTTGCACTAGGTTATCTACCCCGTTCTCGGGATAAACTAGCACTTCAGGTTGTCTACCCCTTTTGGAATAACCCTACATTCTCATCTTTTTTTTATGCTTTGTCCACTTACTCGGTCTACTTCCGGTGAAACTCAACCCTCTTACTCAACCAATGTTGATGGGGGAAATCATTTTCCACTTTTTTTTTTTTATTTCATATTACATATTCTCATGCATCAAACATTCATTTTCATATCATAGACATTTCTACAAGAATTCCAGTAACCTCATATTCGAATACAGACATTCTATATTCGAATATCATGTGACAGAAGTGTTATATTTAGATATCTATTCGAATATGGCCCTCCATAATCGAATACATATTCGAATATACTAACCCTGTACTGGTTTTTCTAAAACAGTTTGGAATTCATCCAAAGTCTAAGTCTCAATTTCATCACATTACAATCTAGAATCTCTTGTCCTTTTTAACATATACAAATTTATGATTCCAACATCATTCACATTTTCAAATCAATTCCTAATCATGCATCATCTATTTGCAAATTCAACTGAAATAAACATCATTCAGACACAACATGCAAATTACAAACAAATACATGGCCCTAAGTCAAACACTCTCTAACACCTTGGTTTTAGTTCCTAACCACATATTTCTAACATTCCAGAATCCCTTTCTTCTTCAAGCTCCCAATCCCGGTCTCCAACTTCCTTCTTCAGCACTTGATGTCCTTGAGCATGAATCTCACCCCTTGGAGTTTTGGTCAAGAAGGAACTTATGAGAAGGGAATCTAAGATGGGAGAGTTGTGGAGTGTTGTTAATTCGTGATAGAGATTTAGTGAAGGATCTCTAAGAGAAGATTAAGGGAGTGTGAAGAGTCAGAAGGGAAAAATGGTGAATTTTTAAGGTAGGGTCCCCATGTTTATGGTTTAGGGGGTCCATATTCAAATATGAGCCATTCATATTCGAATATGAAGCTTCTGTAAGCAATTACCACATTCCATATTCGACTATTAGTCTTTCATATTCGAATATCAGACCTTCATATTCGAATATCACTCATCCATATTCTAATATGCAAAGTCCATATTTGAATATCACTCATCCATATTTGAATATAGTTCATTCATATTCGAATATAGCTATTCATATTCGAATATATAAGTCCTTTTAGTCCCTCATTTAACCTCTCTACTTGCAATTGATCCTCCTTCCTCTTTTCTTTGTAATTTGCAACTAAATCCCTTAAGTCCTGAGTCTCCTTATTACTTAGAGATTTTTGGGATGTTACATTTATGGTTCATTGGAAATTTTAGCCCAAGCAAAATTGAAAGTGCATGTCTTTGTATCTTCCATCAACATAAAATAGAGGTTGAAGGTTCAAACAAAGAGAGAAGAGAATTACTTATTCCAACGTTGACATCATGTTAACTGAGTGGATGGAGTTAATGGGAGACTCTTCAATTATTAAGTGACATGGATAACTTAATCCATGTATCATAATTTTACAGGAGAACAGTACCAACAGGTTGTATAGTTCTAAGTTTTGTCCTTAATAAATATCCTAAAAATATTGTTTATCATGATTTTTTTGAATTAATAATTCATGTCTTAATACTTTTATCTTTACTTATTGAATCCCTTATTTTCTTTATTGATCACATCATTATTAATTTTTTTATTTTAGTATCTTTTTTTTGTGTATACCAAGGGTATCATTTGGCTGATAATTAAAGACTAATTCATTCGAGTTGTAGAGATCACCACAGTGAATTTTGCCTCTACCAACAAAGCCTTTTTTATTCGAATCCATATCAACATACTTAAATGACTCAACTATCTATCAACTGTGTCGAGTTTTATTAGTTTTTTTTTGTTTATCTTTCTTCTTATATACTCTTGTACCCCAAAATTAAGGTGTAGACTTTATTTTTTTTCTTTTTCTTTTAGCTTTTCTCCCGCCAATTTCTTTACCCCATGCCCCATTTTTTTTATAATCCCAAGCCCTTTTCTAAATAAGTACAAATAGTTTAGTCATGGAGGATGTTTTTTCCACCACACTCTCAGAATCTTTTTAATATTTAATATTTTTCTGAAATTTTTTTTGGATGAAAAATTGTTCTTTAAACTAACTTTCAATATATTTACCAATTTTATTTAAAATTTTCAACAAGTTTCTGATTTTTTTAAAAAGATTTTCGGCTTTCAGGAAAAAGCGGATGAAAACAATATCCCTTAACAATCATTGGGTTCAAAGATGTATTGTTCTTGTTGTCATCCAAAAAAAGATGTTTTCTTGGTCTAACGTAATCCCTTATTTTATTCAAGCAAAACCATATCCTCCTTTTCCACCTCCCACGATATGGGCATGTACTTTCCCCACCACACTCATTTCTCTTCATCACGCTTGTTTTTTTCAAAATTATCCCTTGTTCGGATTTTGAAAATCCGACAATTTTTTATAAAACTAATCTACTGATTTTCAAAATCTATGGCCCACGGATTTTAAAAATCCTTGACATTGTTCATCAACACCATGGTAGAGTATAATTAAACCTTGGTGCTGATGTCAAGAAGGAGAATGAAGCTAGTTGTGTGGTCAATGTCACACCTCTAATTCAAGGACATATGTCTAAGAAGAATTTTTCCAACAGGAAAATAGCCCTCACATAACAAAGCCAAACAAAATGTTAGAATACAATAAAAATAAAATTAAGGGTTAATTATAAATTAATTTCCTGTACTTTGTCTAAAGCTGATTTGGCTAGGCTCTTAAGCCACATTATAAGATGTTTAAGTTCACCTAATTCAGGAACATCGTCCCCGTTTTCGTCAACCTGCTACACAAATCAAATTTTGATGATTCAATTAATGCATATACATAGTATAATAATATAAAACCACAATTATTTGTTTCAATTAAAACCTTATAGATTTCCATGTATCTTCTTTCACTTAGGAACCAAGATTTTCTAAAAGATTTTTGGTTAATTATGCTAGCTTTTTTATGATACAAATGTGCTCACCTTAATCCTTATGAGTTTTGCAACTTTGAGATCGTTAGCATCCAAGCCCTTTTGCTCTTCTTGTATGACAGATATTAATGAAAATCCATAATTAATGAGGAATGAAAATAAAAAATAAACATGCTCCTTAAGAATCAATACTTTTGTTTTTTTTTATAAAAAAAGAGAGAAAAAAAAATTAATATTATCACCATCCCTATAGATTGAAGTTAAGAGAGTTTTGAAAGCCTCAAAGATGCTTTTAAAGTTAAGATGGCTTGAAAGTCTCTTTCGTTGAACAAACCAAAATGAGCATCAACACTACTTTTTCTTGCGCTCTTCAGAGCTTCGTCTTTGTCGCCAAAGAAAGTCTTTGGCTTCAGAATTAGCCTGCTCAATCTTTGTGGGGCAGAACTTTCTGCCCTCGTTTCGACTCTTTCTTCAACGATATAATCACTATCAGGTTTGTTGGTTACGGCGCCATTTTCACAACTCTTATACACCACCATTATGGCACCTTCTTGAAGAACGATACATGAAATAAAATAATTAATTAAATTCAAACACACAAAGATTATTATAATTTTTTAAAAACAACAATAACCTATGGTCAGAGTTATGATGATAAAGAACAAAGAGAAATTTGAAACATGCAAGGCAAATACGTTACTTAATACAGATCCATATGAAACATCCATGTTACTTTCTTACCAAATGAAATATTTACATTTAAAAATTTGATTGTATTATTCAATGACTTTCTTTTTGAAAAGGTAATTTTTTAATTTGATAGAAGTGAAAGTTCTCATTAAATTAATATTTCCAAAATAAAGAAGAATCATAGAATAAAAACAATTTTGAAATATTAATATAATGTTAATATTAAATTATACTTTTTCATCCCGTAGCTGATACAATTAAAAATCTCCATCACTCACTTCACACACATATATATATACACACACACATTTCGTAAAATTGTTTATATAAATATTAAAAATTCACTTTAATCTCTATATATAAAATATTTTCACCTTATTATTATTATCTTATCTTTTATTACCAAATCAAATGACCATGTTTAAAGAGATGATTCTGCTTTTAGGAATTCTTAAATCCTAGATTTCTCTCATGTATTGCTCAAATTCTTTGAAATGAAAAATTATATTTTTCTCAGTTAACGAATATTTTAATATTCTTGACAATATGACATTAGGTTAAATTGTAAATATTGACTTTAGTCTCACAGACAGCTCAGTCCGGGTTCCATGGGTTAGGGATAGGGGCAGGGCCACCGTAGCTAATATTGTATTATTTATATGAAAAAAATAATGTTAAATTGGCCCCTAGTAACTGGCCCCTTTTTCTCTCTAGGGTTTTGCTCTTGTAAGATTTTTGACCCTATTGACGCACCGTGTCGCTTGTTGACTCATATTTGCAGCTCTAACATTATGAAATCTCAACCAAAATGGTGGGCACTCAAGCAAAATCTAATTCCCTTGTACAAGGACTAGTTCATAAATATTCACAAACAGAAGAGTGTTTGGTATAAAACCAAATTCAAATTCTTCGTTTTCCCTAAAAAATATCTTCACATCATATACAAGAACAGTTGCAGGAGTAGGGTCATTGGAGGGAAAATTTGAGGGAAATAATTATTTTGAACATTAGTCATTTCAAATTGGAATAAAACATGAAGAAAAAATCTTTTTGAACAAAAAAACAAACACTCATTTAATTTCCAAGATATATAACAACCAGTTAGTACAAAATTATGCTCAATAAAAGGTATTATAAGCCTTTTCTCTAGGATTCTTTATCTAGCTCGAGGTTAAATCTAAAAAACAAGGGGAAAATAAAAAACCTTTAATTCAAACAAATATCAAATTGAACAAGAACAAAGAGACGAAACTATATATATAACAAAAAAAAAATTCGAGTTTAAAAGAAATGGTGATCTTGTGAAGATGGCAATTAAAGGAGTTGGATACACTCACCGAGTAACAACTTTGGGTTCAAATCAAGAGAAGAAAATAAAATTAGAAAATGTGATCTGAAGATAAGAGAGGAGAAGAGAAGATTTGTGTGAAACGCAGATTAAAGAGTACCAAAGACAAGGTGGACCTCAACTATTGTGGTTCTTCTATATATATAGACCAAGGCATATCATGTAAATATTGTTTTGGTGATTCATCAAGTAAAAAAACTAATTACAATTTAATATGTGTCAGAATTGGATAAGATCAAATTCATTGCCAAATCCTTATTTATATTTAAATCAATAAATACATTTCTACAATAGAATTTGTTCTCTCTAATCTTATTTATTAGTCCACTTGACAGTAAATAACACATTATTATTAGTTGCATAGTGGAATATTCATTAATACTCCGGATAAAAATAGAGGTATAATTAATAAAAAATATAATTAATACTTCATTTAAAATATAACGAGACAGAAAGATAAGAACAATTTTTTTTCTAAGTGGACAAATAAAAAGAGGAAGGAGTAAGAGATTCTTGAATACATAAATGATTGAGAACAAATCAAAATGTGAGAGTTACCAACATGTAGTCGGATATAGTACACCTTCGTTTCTTTAATCTGTCAGAATTTTGAAAATGACATAGATTAGAAAAGTAATTAATGTTTTTAATTTTATAAAAATTATTAAGTAATTTTCTTTTATACCCTTATTGGACTTTAAATCATTAATTATTAACTACATGGTAAATCTGTAAAATAACAAATAAATAAATAAGGTATAATAGAAAAATGAGAATAAATACTTTCTCTATTGTGAAAATAATAAAGTAGGAGAAATATGAGAGAGAAAAGAGAGAAAGGTATACTAGAAAATTGAGAATAAATGCTTTCTCTGTCGAATACAATATGCCAGTGCTCTATTTATAAGCATAGACTAGGCTCACCAACAGATAGAGTTAACCAACTATATGAGTACAAGATAATTCCTCTAAGAGATAAACATTCATAACAACATAATTGATAACTCTGTTAAGAGATATGAACATCCACTAGATAAATATTTATAACACTCCCTGTTGGATGTCCATCTCTTCTTCGAGGATGTGCCTAGTTAAAATCTCACTAAGGAAAAACCAGTGGGACAAAACCCTAGTGAAGAAAAAAGAGTACACAATCTTATGATACACATGGGATGCTGCCTCATTAATAACCTTGCTAGGAAAACCCGATGGGACAAAACCATAGCTAAGGGAGAAAGAGTGCAGCGCATATTAACCCCCCTCAAAACAATATTCTTCAAAACTTGTTGAGCTGAATAATAATTCTATTTGCAATAAGATCTTCATGTGCTTTTACAAATAGTACGAGACCGGAACGTATGCAGATGAAGGAAGGGGGATACAAGTACCATCTTCTGAGATGGCTGAACCCCACCTTCGGGAAGGTCACCTGAAAACATAAAACTAAGATCAACAATGTGTAAAGAGAATCGAGTGAACGCCAAAATAGCAAAATGGGGAGGACGTTTGGTTTGGGGACCCTCCATATCGACTCCCCCAACAACAGGAGCATGAGGGATAGATGTCTTCTGCGCCATGCCGGGTAGCACCCGGACTTGATCTGGCTGAGCAGTGGTAGCTTCCGGGACAAGATTTGAGGTGGTAGCCTTCCCATTTCCTTTGGCATCTCGCTTGGAGGCACGTTGAGCAAAGCTAGCCATGATCTTAGCTATATGAAAAAGACAAACATAGAATAAGAATAACAAGGAAATATAAACCCAGAATATAAACAGAAAATGGGATACAAAGTCGTACATAGATAAGCCGCTCAATTTCGACGAGGAACTCCCAATACATCTTTGTAATGAATGGGAATCCCGCCCTCCTTAACAAAGTTGTTTCTCGGTCCCCTTCTTCTAAGAATCCGCACTCCAATTCGGTAAGAGATAGCGACTTTTTATAATGATCCTCTGATATGAACCCATTTGGAGGTTGGGGTTCTTGACAGATCTTTATAGGGAATTCCAAATTGACGCCCGGAAACTAAGAGAAGAATTGGACAGATTTTTGAAGAATCTGGGCAAGAAGAAGAAAGAAGAAAGTGGCGCAAAGATGGAAAGGGTCGGGTAGGTAGCGTCGCATTAAGGTTGGTTGGGTCCTTCGATAGGCCGGTTCAGGACGTCGCACAAAAGTGGTTTGGCTCTCGATAAATCTCTATGTGATTCAATCTCTGAATCCTAGGAAGAAAATATTCTCACAATATATTCTGACACAAAATAAATGTTTTGATTTTATTCATGAAAGAAGTTGCCTCTCAATAGGCAAGATTACAAAAAGTAACAAAAAAAGATAATTCCTACTACTAAGGCCGATTGGGGCGCCACCCACTAGTGGATAAGAACAACCAATTTGCCTTCCTAGACTAACTAAATCTGATTTAAAATAAAAGATATTTCCTAGAAAATAAAATGACTCAAATACATTAAGTTCTTAAAAATTAGGATCTTGACTCTAGAAGATAACAACTAATTAAAATAAATGCAAAATTTAGAAATATTCCCCTTAGAAAATGCTAATAAGTCTTCATAGGTTGACGCCATCTTGGACAAAAGATTGGGTCTTGATTCTCTTCACAATCTTGGACTTCCCTTGCTTGACTTGTCCTTGTTCTTTGAAATTGGTCCTTCAAGCCCTTTTATTTTAAGAACTTATTTAACTTGGGAAAACAAAAATACTAAAATTAAATTGCCTTTTCAGGATCATATCATCCTCCATCTAGTAAAGAGGAAAAAAGGGGCTTTTTGTCCAGACCCATCCAAAAGGGGACGGAATGGCTATGCCGGGGAACCACAATGCCTAAAAAGTTAGAGAATACATCAACCTAGTATTGTCTCCCTTTCTCATTTTGTGAAGTTCAGATAAGACATTTGTAATGTTTTGCTTATATATAAAAGATAATAATACATTTGTTTTATGGCTAGAATATTTATTTTTTTATAGAAAACGTGGCCTAAGTCCAAAAAAATAGATTAAACAACAATGATTCTAGGAGAAGAATCTCCAAATACATCTCCAAAAAGCAATGGTCTCAACTTCAATGGGGGTTGAGAAAAAAAAACATCAATCACCAAACCATTGGAAGCTAACCAATATGCAACCTATGAAAACTAGTGAATAGCTTTCTTATATCTTGAACAAGACTTCTACTTGCTTAAACTCCCACCCTTGGATTCTTCAAAGCTTGAAAGAACAGCAGTAGAATTTGTTTGTAGCTCTACACGCAGAAAGCCATGTCAGAGACATATTTTCAAGCCTTCCAAAACTCCCCAAAGCTCAGCAATGTAGGACGAAGCATTTCCAAGGTTCTTAGCAAAGCCAACAATCCATTCTCCATCAGGCATCCTTAGAACACCACCACAAGCTCCATTTTCAAGAGAAAACTTAGTTGCACCATCTGTATTTAAAGTCACTTAAGCAACTATATATGCCATAATGAAACCTGAATTATTCTGTTTACTCGTTTACTCGAGGGAGGCTAGAAGAAGCATTTATCTGGGAATAACAAACAACCTGCTGGACAATATGCTAACGAGTAGGGATGGAAATAGCCCAGGCTAACCGCCAGGGGCCTAAGCCTAGCCTATATCAAGCTTAGGCCTAATCAAGATAATTTAATAAATAAGTTAGGCCAATGCTTATTTAAAAATCTAATTAACTAATTAGGCTAGGCTTTAGGCTATTCAAAAAGTCTTTTAAGCCTAATAGGTAGGCCTATATATATATATATATATATATATATATATATATATATATATATATATATATATATATATATATATATATAATATTAGTAATAATAATAATAAAATCATTGTTCACGCTATTATTATTATTTGTTATTATTTTTTTAAGAATTTTGATACTATATTTTATAATCATATTTTAATTATGTTTAAATATTTGAATCAATATATATATGTGTGTGTTAAAATGCACTCACCCCCTTAAGCTATCTCAAAATTGCTGAAAAATCCAAATTTAGAAAAAGTAAGCCGTCTACTCCATTGCTCCAAACAGTTAAGTGATGGAAGGAATATTCCGTTAGATCCCTTACTCTATTTTACCATGGTTAATGATAGAAATATAGAGAAAAAAAGAAATATATTTTTGAGGTGCATTTCATCTGTACAAAGAGTCACCTATTTATAGGTGAAAATACAATCTGAGAAATGAATAATCAACTCATATCATATCCTATCAAATCCTAATCAAATCATATCATATCATATCCTATCAAATCATATCATATCCTATCAAATCCTAATCCTATTATATCAAATCCCTAATTTTATAAATCAATTATAATATTACAATATCAATTTAAATATTTACAATATCAATTAAATTTCTCAACATCCCCCCTCGAACTCAAGTGAATACGTCAAAGTTGGTCTAGGGTTCCAATAGGGCCATAAAACGTTTAGGTGAATGAGACTTGGTGAATACGTCAAAGTTGGTCTAGGGTTCCAATAGGGAGGAGGTGAATAGTGCCACAAACAAGATGTTTGCGGTTAAAGTGATAGTCAACCTCTGTGTTTGGTGCGCTCATAGAAGACATCATTGTGAGAAATTTGAATTGCACTTTGATTATCACAATGAAGATCAATGGGAGAAGGTTGGGGAGCACCCATATAAGCTAGGAGCCAACGAAGCTAGAAAACCTAAGCAGTAGTGTCAACAAGAGCACGATATTCAGATTCAGTACTAGAGCGAGAAGGGCAGAGTTTTTTTCTTACTTCGCCAAGAGATGAGGGAGTCACCACGGAAGATGCAATAACCAGTAGTGGAACAGAGATGATCAGGATCTCCTGCCCAGTCAGTGTCAGAATAGGCCTGGAGAACCAAAGGAGAGCGTGAAGAAAAATGAAGTCCTTGAATTAAAGTTCCTTTGATGTAGCGGATGATACGAAGTACTGTAGCATAGTGAGTGGAGCGTGGGCCGCACATGAATTGACTGACTATATGGACAACATATGAGATATATGGGCGGGTTACAGTTAGGTAGATCAGACTTCCAACCAATTGCCGATAACGCGTAGGATTATCAAGCATAGTACCATCAGTGGCAGAAAGGTGGATATTAGGCGATTATTAGTAAGTCCAGCCTTAACGATGAGATCACAAGCATATTTGGCTTGGGATAGGATTAATCCATATGTAGAGGAGAGGACTTCAAGACCCAGAAAGTGGTTGACAGGACCAAGATCCTTCATTTCAAAGTTGTTGCTAAAAAAATCTCTTAGGTAGGAAATCCCTATCGTATCATCACCTGTAATGATCATATCATCAACATAAAGAGTAAAAGAACAATACCTTGGTTTGTGCGGTGAATGAAGAGTACAGAGTCATGGGAACTTGAAGAGAAACCAAGCTTGCCAATAGTAGAGCTAAATTTCGAAAACCAAGCTTGAGGAGCCTGCTTGAGACCGTACAAAGCTTTACGAAGGTGACAAACTTTCTTGGCTGGACAATGGTTTCTTGGAGGTGGTCGCATATATACTTCTTCTTCTAGTTCTCCATTTAAGAAAGCATTCTTAACATCCATTTCATGAAGCTTCTAATGGCGTGAGGCGGCAATGGCAAGAAGAGTGTGAACAGAAGTGAGTCTTGCTACAGGAGCAAAAGTTTCTTCATAGTCAATGCCATACTCTTGAGTAAACCCTTTGGCTACTAATCGAGTTGGTCAATAGATCCATCGGAACGAGTCTTGATTTTATAAACCCATTTACACCCTACTAATGCTTTATTTGAGGGACGATCATCCAATTCCCAGGTGCCTAAGGTTTCTAAGGCATTCAGTTCTTTTCGCATTGCTTGTTGCAAAAGGGATTAGTGCATGTCTCTTGATAAGACCATGGTTCATAGAGGTTAAGCATAGTGGAGAAACATTGATAATCACATATATATGAAGGGGGATTTCTAATGGATGAGTGTAAATGTCATGTGCAGACTCAACAGGCTGATCAAAGTCAATAGACGAAGTTGATGCTTGGACGGTGATGGTGGGTTCACTAGATCCGGCAGGCTGCGTAGAGATACTAGACAGAGTTAGGACTTCAACGACTTTTTTGGGTGCACCAGAGGATTTCTTGTGTTAGTGAAAAAAGGAGTAGATGTAGGAGGAATCCTTGTGAATTTTGATATAGAAGAAAACATAGTATCTTCCCAGAAGACGAGAGATAAGAATGCGTTGAGAGATAGGATCTCAATGATAACCTTTGTGTTCAGTTCCATATCCTAAAAAACAGCAAAAACGAGCACGAGGTTAAGTTTGGTGTATTCATGGGGTTGAAGGAGAACGAAGCAAGCACATCCAAAGACTTTGAGGGAAGTATAGTCGGGAGATGTTTGATGAAGACGTTCAAAAGGAGAGACATTGTCAAGAATTGGAGAAGGAAGCCGATTAATGGTATATGCAGCAGTGAGAGCAGCTTCTCCCAATGTGCGTTCGGGGAAAATGGATGAGAGCGCATGCCACGAACAATATTGAGAATGTGAGGATGCTTTCTTTCAGCTCCACCATTTTGTTGAGAGGTTCTAGGATAGGAAAACTCAGAGACAGTACCCTGGTCAGCAAGAAACTTCAAAAAGTTATGAGTCACGATATTCCATTGCATTATCACGGCAAAAGACCTTAATAACTTTTGAAAATTGAGTTTTGATCATATTAGCAAAGTTAATATAAATCTGACAAAGCTCATTGTTTCATTAAAAAAAGCCATATAAACCTAGAATAATAATATCACATAATATCGACACCCGCCCATGGTGGGTATAGGAGAAGGGCCCAAATATCAGAGTGCACAAGATAGAAAAAGAGGTACTATTATTAAAAGATAAAACATATTGTTTAGCAGTTTGACAAGAAACAAAATGAAAGGGCTCCTCTTTAATAGAAACTAATATCCCGCGAAATATAAGTTGTTTCAGATTGCGGATAGAGTTATGACCAAGGCGCTGGTGTCACAAATTGAGAGATGAGGTGGAAGCAGCAAAAGGTTCATCGAAGTGGGATGAGGCGGATGAAGACTAATGAGCTCAAAAAGTCTACCAACTTTACGACCAGTCCCAATCATTTGCCCGTCTGTGGGTCCTGCACGCAACATCTAGAGGAAGTAAAAGTTTGAGTATATCCTAAGTCAGACCAACATAAATAAGATTAAAGTTTAGTTTAGGGATAAGTGTCAGATAAAGTGAGGGAGGGTAAAGAGTCTGAACCCGTCTAATTGACTTCCATTAAAGAACCATTAGGAGTATGTATATAAGGAATAACATTTTTAGATGAGAGACGAGAAAAGGCAAAGGATAGAGATGTCGATTACAACAAGCAGAGTCGAAGTTCTATTTGACATTACCTGGTGTTGATAAAGCAGTAGGAACATTGAGAAAGAATTTGCTTGAAAGACATTGGAGATCACCAGTAGTTAGCGGAATCTGGGAAGCAGAAGAAGAAGCTTCATTGGCAACTGGAGTGGCAAAAGAAACATCATTTGCATGTGGCGAAGGAATTTGTGGTAGAAGAGTCTGGACGGGATTGAGACTGATACCACGTCTTTGTTTGATCAGACCTTGGTAGGCGAGTAGGACACTTTTCTATGTGATGCCCAGATTTTTTGCAATACCAAAAAACTATTGTAGGACAATTGGGTGCAATGTGAGCTTTTGTTTGAATTTATGACACTCTATAATCGGATAGTTTGGAAAACTATATCCAGTCTGATGACAGTGTCGAAAAGACTTGTCACCTTTATTACTTACTACAAATGCCACATTATCTTTGGGTCGGAGAAGACCTAACATTGTTTCTTCAGACTTTAGACAAGGAAGGGCATCTTCTAGAGTAGGCAGTGGATTTTGATGTAAAAGAGAAGCTTTCGTAGTCGTGCCATTAAGAACTGATTCTGTTGCGGTAGTCATCATACATGGTCCTTTAGAGTTGGGTTGGTCCCAAATGCCTTCCATTTGAGCCAAGAAATCCCGAATGTCACCTATCACATATCGCCAACGATTGCGACCTTTCAAGTAGCCACGCATAGACTCAAGCTAATGGCGGTAATTAGAACAATTCAAAATAATACATAGTGGTTGAGAAGTATCTAATTTCTCCATTTTTTTTATTTTTTTATTTTTTTTACCATATAAAAGAGAACAAATTTGGGAAAATGGATGCAAAAATGAAAAGATTTCACCAAAAAAACCTCAAGGAGATCTTTCTGCCACATTAGCCAAAAAAAGTCAACAAAAAGTAAATGGTCAATTGTTTGGATGGTTAATGACACGTAAGCACTCAGTCAGCACTGAGTCAACACGGGTCAAACACGGATCGCATGCGAGTCATAGGTCGTTTTGCGCGTCAAGTCTGGGGCTCACCTTATCGCGTGGGTTGCACATGCCGTAGCTTCTAGCGATAAGTGAGGGCGCGTGGCAGCTCCGTTGGGCGTGAAACTTCATGGTCACCGTCGACGGATGGCGGCAAAGGAAATGTTGGTGGCGGAGTTGTGAGAACGTGCTCAGCGAAACAAAGGTGGCAACGTAGGATCCAAAAGGGGTTCTAGGTACAATGCCAGAGAGAAGAAAAAAAATATATACTAGAAACAGGGGACTACTGGACGGAACCCGTATCTTAAAGCAAAGCGAATAGAGGACTATTGGACGGAACCAATATCTTAAGAGGAACCGAAGCTTTGGAAAGCGACCGGAACCTAAGCTCTTATACCATGATAGAAATATAGAGAAATTGAGAAATGTATTTCTGAGGTGCATTTCATCTTACAATGAGTCACCTATTTATAGGTGAAAATAGAATGTGAGAAATGAATAATCAAATCATATCATATCCTATCAAATCCTATTCAAATTTAATCATATCCTACCAAATCATAATCAAATCATATCATATCCTATCAAATCGTAATCCTAATCCTATTATATCAGATCCCTAATTTTACAAATCATTTACAATATTACAATATCAATTTAAATATTTACAATATCAATTAAATATCTCAACATTTAACAACTTAACATTCATCTTTTTTTAAATAAATAAATAAATAATAACCCTATACCCAACCACATTCCATCATTCCCAATTGATAGGTTGCCTTCTCCTTCTATAAAAAAACCACGAAATTCCACATTTTAGAAGTGTACCACCGAACTCCGATGGTCTATAAAAGCATTTGCTGACTTCATCGTACGTGCCCTTATCCTTCTTCATGGAGCGACAAGGTTGGGTCAATATTTATAGAAACTAACAGTATTAAAATCAAATGAAGTAAGAGCTCAACATAGATAGAAACACTAGTACAAAAATTACTTTTACCGGTATTTATTTTTAGTTTTAGTGGCAATAAAAATAACCAGTAAAGGTTTTACCAGAAATTAATTAATAGCCAGTGTATTCAGTAAAATTATTACCGACGATTATAACAAATTTTGGTAAAGACCTAATTTATTGCCACTAAAAGACCTCACTTATAATGGCAATTGTTAATTGTTATTGGCAATTTGTATAGCCATTAAAACCTCAACCTAATAACCTTTTACAATACCAATTAATGGCCTTTATTATTGCCAGTAAAATCTGTTAATGCCGGGAAAAAAAACCAATGGTAACAATTGTTTATTCCTATTTGAATAGCCGCTAAAATCATTTATATTTTTATTAAAAAAAATTATTATTGAAAGAGTCCTAAACAATTTATTTCACAACAAAAATTTTAATATACAATCACTAGAGAATTAGATATTAGGTAGCATACTTATGTAGATCGTTATTTTTTCTTTCCTTGAAGTAATGTTGTATTTTAAATGACTCTATTATCAAATTCTACTCCTCCAAACATGTTTTAAAATTAATTTATTTTTAATTTATTGAGTCTTGATTTTTATTTTGTATTCACGATTACTTCTTTATATCATATATGAGTTACATATGAAAACTGAGCTTCAGGGTCTCTTTGGATTTTTAACTTTTCTATCATACAAAAGGGACCTCAACATCCTAAAAAAATTCTGAATTAGTGTAAGTTTTCAATGTAGGATTGATTCATAAAAATTAATAGATTCTGGTGTATATATATACCACTTGATACACTCGAAACATAAACCAATAGGTGAAATATAATCCAAATTCCAAAAACTGATGTTGAAACAAGAGACATGCGTTTAATTGGACAGTAGGAAATATCCTCAAATTAAAATAGACCTTCAAAATGAAATTGGACAAACACCCCTACAGTACAACCTCTGTTCAATCTAAAGCACAATTAAAGTATTCTCCAACAAAAAGCTAACATAGTTGTATAAAAAGAACAAATCGAAACCAGAAACCAAACACAACTAAAGAATTTATTATCCGTAATGTGGCAATAAATAAAATTTCAATAATAAACACAGATAGCAAACATACGAGATCCGAATAATTAACATCAAGAAACAGAAACTCCCAAGTGATTTCATTCCAATTTTAAGAGTCATATTATAGATCTGAGACTGAAATAGGAGATCTAAAGATGGAGAAATACCTAAATATTGATTGAAATTGTAGATTAAGCTGAAATAGAGTTGCTTGAGATTAAGAAGAAAGATGTTTGAGATTGCAAATTGAAGATGAATTAGACTTGCGATTCAAGAAGTGAGAGCTCTCATCTCAAACTTTGTTGTTCTCACTTTCGCTCTCTATTCACTACAATCTCCATATTTTCTCGATAATTTCTGAAGGAAATTGAAAGGGAAAGTGATATGTCTAATTTATTTCCGGCCAATAAAGGGCATTTTTTTTTTCAAGTTGTAGTTAAAAATTTTCGGCTGGGTGTATGCAACAAGAGTGATGGGCCACATATGTAGTATTGATTATTAGTGGCTAATATGTATTAGTCAGCAATAATTTAAATAAAAAATATTATTACTTGCAATTGTCTTATAGCCATTAAATAATTGCCACTAAATGGTATTTTTGTAGCAGTGTAATTTTCCAGAGTTTACCATGGTAAATTTTCTGTCTTTTTTTTTACTTGAATCGAGTTAAGTAAACTTTTTTTCCAATTATATATATTCACTATTTTTAATTTAAAACTTAAATTGTTTTATCAAATATTTTAATAAATTCTTTTTGAAGTAGGAATGGTTGGTTGACTCATGTCTCAATTAAATTTGCATAATTTTGATTGACCAAAATTCATGTGTTTTTGGCCTACAACCAAAATTCATGTTTTTATTTTTTATTTTCATGGCAGTGTGTCTATCGTGCGCTAGCTGTTGTCTATCTTGTGTCGTTTAGACAAA
This sequence comes from Cyamopsis tetragonoloba, assembly GCA_037177725.1. Lineage (NCBI taxonomy): Eukaryota > Viridiplantae > Streptophyta > Magnoliopsida > Fabales > Fabaceae > Cyamopsis > Cyamopsis tetragonoloba. The sequence goes on along the minus strand of CM074125.1, from coordinate 30,565,025 downwards.
TAAATCGCGTGTTTTCGCTAAATGGACAAAGGAATTTTCACAAACGTAAAACTCTTTATAGTGACTCTGCTCTGCACTTCACTTTACTTCTCTTCTTCTTCAGTTATTCTCATTCTCTTTCTCATATGCCTTTATTAGTTCCTCCCGTTTCCCCAAAACACGATCGTTTCATCCTTCTTCCAATTCCCAGCATTGTTGCTCTCGGTATCTCTCATGCTCAATTGCCCCTTCTTTTGCTTCATCATTCCATCAATTCTTCTCCTTTTTTTTTCACTTTCAGCTCGATTTTAATCTGTTTATTTCTCGATTTGTTTGCCTTTTTCTTCTTCTAGAACTTTCCCTCATTCCCCATATCTATTTTCTTTTGGTTCTAGGGTTAATACTTTTCCCAAAGTTTAAAAATTCTCTCTTTTTCTCCTAGATATAAATTCTATCTTCTGCTATCGATGAGTTGGTTCCTTAAGGTTCTTGCTAGAGTTTCTCTTATGTCATTTCTCTCGCAGGTTTCTTGGTAGAGAGTAATGGCTAGCATGTTCAGCAAGCATATGCTCAAGGACAAGTTGTCCAAGCTTAATCGAAGCCAGGCTTGCATTGAAAGTATCCATTTTCTTATTAAAAAATTTTATCAATATGCCTACTTGATGAATGTTGTTTTCTGAAAAATACCTGCTTTGCTTGAACTAATTGGGATATATAATTTGGTGATTTTAAAGCGTTTGTATATATGTTGCAATTAATTTAAACATAAACTGTCTATATCAAATGTGTTAGGTTGGTATTTAACAGTCAGAATATAAATCCAATAGAATCAAAGGAGCATGATTTGATCATGATGATTCAGTGTGTTAATATGGGAACTGATCTTCGAATAAATATAGCATTGATCTAATTGAATTATTGGAATCAACATATTTGATTGGTAATTTATTGTTACTATTATGATAAGGATAAAATTATATCTTCTGGTGTTAATGGAATTCTGACTGTGTCACTCAATCTTTTAAGTTTGTCTATGATTTCTAAATTGGGAAGAAATGGGGAGCCATTGAATCGTGGCTTTTGATTGCTGGATTAGCAAATTATTATATGATATATGCATTTATTCTTGCCCTAGAAAAATGTATCATTGACAACTTTTGTGTTTGAAACTTTGAGTCACTTGAGCCTATTGCCATTGTTGTCTTTATTGCTATTCTACTAAGAGTCAAGTGAAGCAGGAAGATAACATAAGTACACTCTAAGGTCAGAAACCATTGTTGGACAAATTCTTGTGGCGTGAGGAAACGGAACTAGAATGGCTAAGCAACATAATTTTTGTGAAGTCACCTACTATGCTAAAAAGAAATTTAATGAACTATACCATCTTTGTGTCATGACAGAAAGTTATCAAGTGTTATTCAACATATGTGTGTTTTAGTGCTTGATGTGATTTGTATGCCAAGTAAAAACTGTGTTAATTTGATTTTTCTCTATTGAATCTCTATGCATAGTTGCTTCTTTTGTATACAGTTATGGAGCTTGCTGTTTAGCTTCTGCTTTGTGAAGTTCAAGTAACTTTCGCTATCTCAAAATTGTTTGCTTTGGTAATATTCATCTATTGTATACAAAGAATTAGGTGCCAATTTTTTTATGTTATCCATTGTCTTCAAGAACATGTTTTTTACTTTTTTTTTATATAGTTTCCTGCTTCACCCCCACACCCACCTTTCCCTCTCTTTATTATTTAGGACCTGCAGTGACACTCACTCGTTGACAGAATAATGTCACTTTGAAAAACATTTTTCCTAGTGCAGTGACAACCCTAACTTTTGGAGAACTCACTTACCTATTGCTATAACAAATTAATATTTCAGCTAAGTTAGATATTTGATACATCAAAAATTTTGTTGTCACAACTATTTCAGTTTTAACTTCTAAGATTGATTTGTAAGTGCTTGTCAAATGTAGCTTGGACTATGAGTTTTCAACAATTAGTTTTACCTGGATTCTGTGTAAATCTTGAATGCTGAAAGTAGTTTAATATTATTTCATATCTTTAAGTTGATTTTACCAAGTATGGAAATTGGTCATTGATGCCATACAGTTTGTTAGCTTAACGTTTTGTGTAGCTTTATCATATTGGTGTATATTTCCCTAAAGCAATGCAGATCTAGTTGTCCGAATATGGAATAAACAATTTCACAATTTAGAGAAGGGCTCAACGAGAACTCCTTCTATATCTTTCAAATGACATCACATAGAATAATAAACATAAAGGAAATGAATTTATGACTAAGTTTTGGAAGGTTCTTCCTGCAGCACTTAAGGTTATTCTTGAGAAAGGTGACCATCGAGAAAAGCATGCGCTATCTAGACTGGTAAGCCCCCTTTTCTACGTCTTGAATTAAGTACATGTGAATACAAGTATATATCAATTCCAATCATTCCTTAAGAAAGTGGGGGAAAATGGGTGTGTGAAAGATTTTGATATGAAGTTGTTGTGAACATTGTTCATCATGTATGAGCTGAAACTTCAGATTTGGAATATAATATTTACAAATGATTTGCTTACGACGATATTGATTTTGCAGCTTGATCTTTATTAACTTGGTGCTTACGGCTTACCTAAATTTAGGTTCAAATATGGGAAGGAAGGAATGTGTTTGAATATAAGGGACAAAAACTTAAAGATGTACTACTTGGAGGAATGGAACCTCAACCATTGAAATTGAACAAAAAGCGGTCACGGTCACAGCCTGTACGAGTTATGAACAAGGATCCTCGCTCCATTAAAATGGTGAGACTCAGCCTTTGTGGTTTCCCCTCCCTAGGTTCATATTCAAACATTTCATGCTTTTAGATTATTATGTTCTTCAACAATTTATTTTGTTTTGTTTTTCACATAACATATTGTAAAGATTTAATGAATTCCAGACATTGTCCATTGGAGGTACGACAGAAAAAAATAGTTCAGCCTTTGATGTGGTGCTTAATGATTCTCCCAATGAAGATGTAGAGATTAGTAAATACAAGTCTTCTGTTCATAGCATGAGGAAGATGGAGAAAGAGGTTGATATTCTGATGAAAACTCAACATATTAAATAAGATAAAAATATCAAATTTATCAATACTAAACATATTAAAGATATTAAGTTGTTCCTCGGAATGACATAAACCGGATACTATCTTCCCAAGAGGAAGACATTGATCAGACTTTATGTTTATACTCAGGGAAAACATCGTACAGATTTTTAACTCATTTCACACAAAATCATAAGTACAATCAACGGGTTTAAAACACTCATGTTGTTTTAAGACATGAGTTGGTCGACCACGAATATGCTAGCAAGGCACCGAAGGATTGAGCTCATCCTGAACATGGAAGCGACCCTTTATGAACATGGCTGCCAAAACAAAAGCAATCATCCTTACAAGTTCTATGTTAAACATTCATCTCGTTTAACTTACAAGGGTGATACGGGCACCTTCACCGTAGAAATTGTAAGGATGATTTTTTTGTTTTGGCAACATGGTTCATGGAGGGACGCTTCCACATTTAGGATGAGCTCAATCCTTCGGTGCCTTGCCAGCACATTCGTGGTCGACCAACATGAGTGTTTTAAAACCCCTTATTGTACTTATGATTTTGTGTGAAATGTGTTAAAAATCTGTATGATGTTTTCCCTGAGTATAAACATAAAGTCTTATCAATGTCTTCCTCTTAGAAAGATAGTATCCGGTTTATGTCATTGCAGGGAACAAATTTATATGTTTAATATGTTGAGTATTGAGAAATTTGATATTTTTATCTTATTTAATATGTTGAACTTTCATCAGATTGGGTCTTATAGTTAACTTATTCGATAACTTACCAACAGCGCAAGAAATATCAACCTCTTTCTCCATCTTCCTCATGCGTTGAACAGAAGACATGCATTTTACCAATCTCTGCATCTTCATTGGGATAATAATTAAGCACCACATCAAAGGCTGAACTATTTTTCTGTCGTACCTCCAATGGACAATTTCTGGAATCCATGAAATCTTTATAATGATTTATAAGAAAAACAAAACAAAACAAATTGTTGAAGAACGTAATAATCTAAAAGCATGTTTGAATATGAAACTGGGGAGGGGAAACCACAAAGGTTGAGTCTCATCATTTTAATGGAGCGAGGATCCTTGTTCATAACTCGTACAGGCTACGACGGTGACCGCTTTTTGTTCAATTGTAGTGGTGGAGGTTCCATTCCTTCAAGTAGTACATCTTTAAGTTTTTATCCTTATATTCAAACACATTCCTTCGTTCCCATATTTGAACCTAAATTTAGTTAAGCAGTAAGCACCAAGTTAATAAAGATCAAGCTGCCAACATTGAAATTAGTATCGTGGTACACAAATAATTTGTCAATATTATATTCCAAATCTAAAGTTCCAGCTCATACATGATGAAGAAAGTTCATAACAACTTTCATATCAAAATCTTGCACACACCCATTTCCCCCAGTTTCCTAAGGAATGATTGGAATGGTTATATACTTGTATTCACATGTACTTAACTCAAGGCCTAGAAAAAGGAGCTTACCAGTCTAGATACCGCATGCTTTTCTCTATCGTCACCTTTCTCAAGAACAACCTTAAGTGCTGTCGGAAGAACCTTCCAAAACTCAGTCATAAATTCATTTCCTTTATGTTTATTATTCTATACGATGTCATTTGCAAGATACAGAAGGAGTTCTCGTTGAGCCTTCTCTGTGAAATTGTTTATTCAACCAGATCTGCATTGCTTTAGTGAAATATACACCAATATGATAAAGCTACACAAAAAGTTAAGCTAACAAATTGTATGGCATCAATGACCAATTTCCATACTTGGTAAAATTAACTGAAAGATATGCAGTAATATTAAACTGCTTTCAACATTCAAGATTTAAAACTCATAGTCCAAGCTACATATGACAAGCACTTACAAATCAATCTTAGAAGTTAGAACTGAAATAGTTGTGACAACAAAATTTTTGATGTATCAAATATCTAACTTAGCTGAAATATTAATTTGTTATAGCAATAGATAAGTGAGTTCTCCAAAAGTTAGGATTGTCACTGCACTAGGAAAAATGTTTTTCAAGGTGACATTATTCTGACAATCAGTGAGTGTGACTGCAGCTCCTAAACAATAAAGAGAGGGAAAGGTGGGGGTGGGGGTGGAGGAGGAAACTATATAAAAAAAAGTAAAAAACATGTTCAAGAAGACAATGGATAACATAAAAAAATTGGCACCTAATTCTTTGTATACAATAGATGAATATTACCAAAGCAAACGATTTTGAGATAACGAAAGTTACTTGAACTTCACAAAGCAGAAACTAATCTGCAAGCTCCATAACTATATACAAAAGAAGCAACTATGCAAAGATATTCAATAGAGTAAAATCAAATTACCAATCAAATTTGCTGATTCCATAATTCAATTAGATCAATGCTATATTTATTTGAAGATCAGTTCCCATATTAACACCCCGAATCTTCAGGATCAAATCATGCTCCTTTGATGCTATTGGATTTGTATTCTGGCTGCCAAATGCAAACCTAACATATTCGATATAGACAGTTTATGTTTAAATTAATTGCAACATATATACAAATGCTTTAAAATCTCCAAATTATACGTCCCAATTAGTTCAAGCAAAGCAGTTATTTTTCAGAAAACAACATTCATCAAGTAGGCACATTGATAAAGTTTTTTAATAAGAAAAAGGATACTTTCAATGCAAGCCTAGCTTCGATTAAGCTTGGACAACTTGTCCTTGAGCATATGCTCGCTGAACACGCTAGCCATAACTCTTTATCAAGAAACTTGCAAGAGAAATGACATAAGAGAAACCCTAGCAAGAACCTTAAGGAACCAACTCATCGAAAGCAGAAGATAAAATTTATATCTAGGAGAAAAAGAGAGAATTTATAAACTTGGGAAAAGTATTAACCCTATTCCCAAAAGAAAATAGATATGGGGAATGAGGGGAGATTTTAGAAGAAGAAAAAGACAAACAAAGCGAAAAATAAACAGATTAAAATTGAGCTTAAAGTGAAAAAAAAATAGGAGAAGAATTGATGGAATGTTGAAGGAAAACAAGGGGGAATTGAGCACGAGAGTTACCGAGAGCAACAATGTTGGGAATTGGAAGAAGGATGGAACAATTGCATTTTGAGAAAGAGAATGAGAGTAACTCAAGAAGAAGAAGAAGAGAAGTAAAGTAAATTGCAGAGCAAAGTCACTACAAAGAGTTTTACGTTTGCGGAAATTCCTTTGTCCATTTAGTGAAAACACGCAAGTTTGTTTGTCTAAACGACACACGATAGACATCAGCTAACGCACGATAGACACACTGCCACGAAAATAGAAAATAAAAACAGTTGTGTGTTCTTGTATTTTTTTTTAAAATGATTTTTTTTATTAAAAAAATGAATTTTGGTTGTAGGCCAAAAAAACATGAATTTTGCTCAATCAAAATTATGCAAATTTAATTGAGACACGAGTCAACCAACCGTTCCTACTTCCAAAAATAATTTATTAAAATATTTGATAAAATAATTGAAGTTTTAAATTAAAAATAATGATGATAAATATAATTGGAAAAAAAAGTTTACTTAACTCAATTCAATTAAAAAAACAGAAAATTTACCCCGGTAAACTCTAGAAAATTACACTAGTACAAAAATACTATTTAGTGGCAATTATTTAATGGCTATAGGTCAATTTCCAGTAATACTATTTTTATTTTAAATTATTGCTGATTGATACATATTAGCCACTAATAATCAATACTACATATGTGGCCCATCTCTCTTGTTGCATACACCCAGCCCAAAATTTTTAACTACAACATGAAAAAAAATGCCCTCTATTGGCCCGAAAAAAATTTATACCAATCACTTTCCCTTTAAATTTCCTTTGGCAATCATCGAGAAAATATGGAGAGTGTAGTGAGTAGAGAGCGAAAGTGAGAACAACAAAGTTTGAGATGGGAGTTCTCACTTCCTGAATCACAAGTCTAATTCATCTTCAATTTTCAATCTCAGGCATCTTTCTTCTTAATCTGAAGCAACTATATTTTAGCTTAATCTACAATTTCAATCGATATTTAGGTATTTCTCCATCTATAGATCTCTTATTTCACTCTCAGATCTATAATCTGACTCTTAAAATTGCAATGTGTTATGGACCTAACCCGCAGATTGAGCGCGTGTAGATCACGAGACCAAGGGGAGGGATTATAACGGACTGGTGGGACATATCGGAAGAGTCACGACATGTACCAAACATCATATAGCGGTATGTGATAATGGTTATTAGATTAACTAACCCCCCTTAATATCCGGAGGTGTGACACAGGCATGTTTGACTTTTGTGGAATGATCCACCTTATAACTACCAGGTTTGCTCGTTCATTAGGTTGGACTCACTTACTATTGACCTAATACTTTTAGAGAACCAGAAGCGGTTCCATTCTCTCTCTCTGGCTTAAGCATTGGAGTCCTTGCAGGTACCCCTCTCCTTCATGGAGAGGTCAATCGGAGGCTTTTCCACTATGCCGGAGACCAGTCAGGAGGCCGTGATCCACTGTGGCATACGCCCGACTGATCACTGGCGTTGTCTGTGGGGACGAATGTAGTTTCTTCTCCTATTTCTTCTTATGTCCTCCTTTTCTTGTTTTTGGTCTTTGCAGGGAGAAGATTTCCAGGAACGCGAGGCGAAGCTTATTCTTGATTTTGCTTCATTTTATTTGATTACTAAGGTGATATCTGAACGGTTAATCGGTTAATTTTTCCTCTTTTGCTGGTTGATTGTGCAGATTTCAATATCTTCAACATTTTCTTTAATGAATTGATCTTTTAAGCATGATGAGACATTTCTACTCAGTGAAAGCTCTGATAACATAATTATCATGCCTCGTGACCTTCACGAAAAGCAATGCAATCCTTGTGCAAAATCAGATAACAATTTACAACTAATGGTTTAATTCACTGTAGCAAGATGGTGAGCACAAGGAGAAAGAATCAGGCGGCACAAGGAGCTACTTCTCAGGAGATACCAGAAGAACAACCTTCTGCTAACGGACCAACCCCACGCAGGCCAGACAAAGCTAAGGTCGCAGATTCTGCTATGTCAGAGCAAAGGATCATCGCTATCGAAGATGGGATGAATGACCTCAAGGAGATAGTCAAAAGACAGGCTGAGGAGATTGAGAGAATGAATAGAGAACATGAAATTTGGCAGAAACAACAGCAATAATTCCAGGCAATTCTCGTTAACCTCGGTCTAGGACAGCAAGCCCCTCAAGAATGGGAAGGACAGTGAGGTAAGCAGGAACCACCAGCCGAGAGGCAGGCCTCTATGGTTGGGCCCCATGACCAACCAGCTCAGCCCGCAGTTACCCTACCTCGGGTCCCCAGGATGGATCAGGGAGAACGTGTTGCTGAGAACGACATCCAGGTTGAGGGATTCCATAATACTTTTGCCCCTTGGATAATGGATTTTGAGATGCCGCCAAACTTCAAATTCGCAGTGCAGATCGACCCGTATGACAGGACCACTGACCCGCAGGATCACGTCGCATTTTTTCAACAAATGATGGTCTTCCAGGGGGCAAGGGAGGCAATGATATGCCGTGCGTTTCTGTTAACTTTGAAAGCAACCGCCCGGAGATGGTTTTCGTCTTTACCAGCAGGTTCAATCTCGGGCTGAAAAATGCTTAAAGAAAGATTCGTCTCAAAGTTCACAAGCAGCAAACAACAATTTAAAACCGAAGACCATTTGGAAAGGATAAAGCAGAAACCAGACGAGCTCTTGAGGGATTACATTATTCGGTTTAACGCGGAATCTTTGGAGGTCCGCGACGTTGCACCTAACATGATTTTATATTTTCTTCGACAGGGTCTGAAACCTGGGGGTTTTGCTAAAGATCTAGCAGGTGAAAAACGCAAGACGATGGATGAACTCAAACGAGTTGATACAGATCGAATAATGGGTTAGAAACAATAAAGCTGACGGTCAAGCCACCAAACAGCAGCGTGACAAAAAGGATAAGGGAAGAGTAGATTATGACGTTAAGCCTCGGGAAGGAGAGAACAATTACAATAGGACTAGAAGGCCCCCTAAAGGAGCCTATTCTACCTATGCCCGCCTGAAAATGCCCCCCTCCAAAATATACAAAGAAATTATGTATTCAGAACTCAAAGACAGACCTCCCCCGTTGCGCACACAATCTAAGAACAAGGATAAGTTTTGTTTATACCATAAAGACCATGGGCACTACACTAATAAATGTGTCTATCTGCGAGATGTGATAGAGAAGCTCATTAGCCAGGGGAAATTAAAACAATTTGTTCAAAAGCCCGGGGAGGGGCCATCTCGAGGCTGAAGCCCCTCTCCTTCATGGAGATAGAGATATGATGATAAGAACAAAAACACTGATCAAACACGAGACGAGAGAAGGAGATCTCGTTCTAGAAGCCCCAGGAGACATGAGGACACGAACCCTAGAGGAGTTATTAATGTGATCGCAGGCGGGATAAGCGACGAAGAGCCCACTAACCCTTCTAGGAAGCGCTCTAGGGAAGAAAAAGATCATTGTATGGCGGTGGACGCGATGAGTAAGCTAACTTTGACTTTCTCTAAAGACGACTTACCCCTGGACGGTACGGGAAACAACGCTCCTCTGGTAATCTCGGGGATAATGTCAGGATACAAAGTAAGAAGACTCTTTGTTGACCAGGGAAGCTCTACAGACATAATGTTTTGGGACTTATTTCAAAAGTTGGGATTAAAAAAGGAAGATATCATTCCACACAAGGGGAACCTGATCGGCTTCACAAGAAGTACTATCTCGTCCAGGGGGTACGTAATGTTGAATGTTGTGTTTAAAGGAAGGGATGGAAGCTACTTAATCCCTTTTAAATTTTTGGTGGTAGATTGTCCCTCAGCCTACAATTCCATCCTGGGTAGACCAACTTTAAATAAGTTGGGAGCTGTAGTGTCAACCTTACATATGGCGATGAAGTTTCCCGGTGACAGAGGCAAGATCGTCACAATAAGGGGAAAAGGTTCGGACGCAAAATAGTGTTACCTCGATAGCTTGAAGATAAGTAAAGAAGCAGCAGTAGAGGAGACGAAAGAAAAAGAGAACAAAAAATAAAAAGAAAATGAAAATGGAAAAATCAAGCAGAAGTTGGTAAGGAGAGATGTCGCAGTCATGATGACGGACTTAGATCCAAAAGGTGAATTTCAGCACCAACGCCCAGAGCCCGAGGGAGATTCCCTGGAAGTTCAGATTAGGAGTAAGTCGTCCCAGATGGTGAAAGTCAGTAAAAATTCACCAACTGACGTTTTGAACAAAATAACAAAATTGTTGCAGGAGAATAAAGATATTTTCGCATGGATTGCCGCTGATATGCCCGGGGTAGATCCTCACTGTTGCTGCCATCATCTAGCGGTACGACAAGACGCGAAACCTGTGGCCCAAAAAAAGAGACGAATAGGACCAGAAAGAACATCAGCCATTGAAGCACAAGTTCAAGAATTAATGGGTGATGGGTTCATCAGAGAAGTGCAGTACTCCGGGTGGCTTTCCAACGTCGTCATGGTTAAAAAGGTGAATGGCAAGTGGTGAAGGTGCACATATTACACCGACTTGAACAAAGCATGCCCAAAGGATCCATTCCCGTTGCCATGCATTGATAAATTGGTAGACAATTCATCTGGTTTCCGATACTTGTCCTTTTTGGATGCTTATTCTGGGTATAACCAAATACCTATGCACCCCAACGATCAGGATAAAACTTATTTTATCACTGATATGGGGGTCTTTTGTTACAATGTTATGCCATTTGGTCTTCAGAATGCATGGGCAACTTATCAACGCATTATGGACAAAGTCTTCGAAGGTATGTGTGGCAAATCTGTCGAAGTATACATTGACGACATGATCATCAAGACGAAGGAGGGAGAAGACCCAATAAAGGACTTGAATGACGTGTTTCAGAGGCTGCGCCGGTACAATCTGTAGCTTAACCCCTCAAAGTGCACATTCGAAATGGAAGCAGGAAAATTCTTAGGCTTTATGCTAACAAGCCGCGGGATAAACGTAAATCCAAACAAATGTCGGGCTATCCTCGACATGCCGAGCCCGAAGACAGTGAAAGACGTCCAGCAACTTACAAGAAGGATTGCAGCCCTATCTCGCCTTCTCCCAACTTCGGCCAAAAGATGTTTGCCAATGTTCAAGACTCTCAAGAGTCAAGATACCTTCATTTGGAATGATGAATGTGAAGCAGCCTTCCAGGAACTGAAGATCTCTATGACAACTCCCCCGGTGTTGGTCCGTCCCATCCCGGGCGAACCTTTGATAATATACCTCGCAATATTGGACGATGCAAGGAGCTGAGGTAAACTATCAACGCCTCGAGAAAGTGGCCTTTGCCCTCCTAATGGCATCCAGGAAACTTCGACCTTCAGTGTCACCCTATCGTTGTCCGAACAAACCAACTTATCCGCCAAGTGCTGCATAAACCCGACCTAGCGGGGTGGATGATGTCGTGGGCGATAGAGTTAACTCAGTATGACGTTACGTATGAACCACGCCTAGCAATCAAAGCACAAGCATTAGCAGACTTCCTGGCGGAAATGATCCATCTCGGAGAAACCCATCCCGGAGAGTGGACAATATATGTGGACGGCTTATCCAATGATAAGGGGTGCGGAGCAGGAGTCATTATGGAAAATTCTGAGGGTATATCGATCAAATATTCCTTGAAATTCAATTTTTCGACATGAAATAATCAGGCGGAGTATGAAGCTTGTATTGTAGGAATACGGGTAGCAAAGGAGATGGGGGCATCAGCTATCACGGTATGCTTAGATTCAAAGTTAATTGTCTCACAAATTAAAGGTGAATACCAAGAAAAAGAACCAATCATGCATAAGTACCCTACGAAGGTACGGGATATGTTGATAGGACTCTCCAAATTTGAAATAAAACACGTTCCAAGAAAAGATAATTCAAGGGCGGACTTGTTGTCAAAGCTGGCAAGCACAAAGAAGGCATCCAATTACCATTCAGTCGTCGAAGAGGTACTCCCTTCCCCTAGCTTGACTTTGCAGGTAGAAAATCTAGATTGGAGGACCCCTTTGATTGACTACATATCTCGGGGAGTAGTGCCCGATGATGAGAAGGAAGTGAGGCAGCTCATCCGAAAGGCGACGAGATACGCCGTGATAGAAGGCCATTTATTCAGAAAGGGGATTTCAGTCCCACAATTAAAATGTATTGGACCAGACGAGGTATGGTATGTACTAACCGAGATCCATGAAGGGAGTTGTGGTCACCATGTTGGGGCTAAGTCTCTAGCTTGGAAAGCCTTAAGGGCGGGATACTTTTGGCTGACAATGCAAGATGATGCCATGGAACACGTTAAAAAATGCGATAAATGCTAGCAACATGCTCCCATAACGCACATCCCGCCCGAAGACTTATATAAATTGTATGCCCCTTGGACATTTCACACCTGGGGCATGGATATCTTGGACCCATTCCACAAGGCCCCTGGTCAACTAAAGTTCTTTATTGTGACAGTTGACTATTTCACGAAATGAATCGAAGCTGAGCCCCTGGCAACTATCAAATCCGCAAGAATCCAACCTTTCACCTTTAAGACGATTATATGCCGCGTCGGCATCCCAGCCAAGATAGTAACCGATAATGGCACGCAATTTACAGACAGGCATTTCCGGGAACTTCTAGAAGGACTACAAATACGACATCATTTCTCCAGTGTAGAGCACCCACAAACCAACAGATAGGCAGAAGGCACGAACAAAGTAATTTTACATGGCCTAAAGAAAAGACTGGATAACGCTAAGGGAAATTGGGTAGAAAATTTATACCAAGTGTTGTGGAGTTACAGAACTACCCCGCAAAGTACCACAAGAGAAACCTCGTATCGCCTAGTTTACGGGGCGGATGCCGTGATTCCAGTCAAGATTGGCAAACCATCATGGCACATGATTAACACTGCTCCCAACAATGATAATTTACTAAGGGAGGATCTGGATCTTGTTGACGAATCTCAGGAACTAGCTAGAATAACTGAGATGTCGCTGAAGCAAAGGGTAGCACAAAGATACAATGTTAAGGTTATTAAGTGTGAGTTCGTGGTGAATGACTTAGTTTTGAGAAGAGCCAGCGTTGGGCAGAAAAAAGCAAAGGATGGTGAGCTCGCGACCAATTGGGAAGGCCCATATCAGATTATCAGGAATAGCCGAAAAGGGGCATATGCCCTAGAAACTTTACAAGGTCGTGATCTACCTTGGACTTTCAACACGGTGGATTTAAAACGGTACTACAGTTAAGTCTAGTATTTTCTTTTCTTTTTTACTTTTTTTTGAAAATGTATAATAGGTGAGATTTGGATGTACAATTTTTGTAAGGGGTACTCTTTTTCCTTCTCGGGTTTTATCCCTAAGGAGGGTTTTTATCGAGAAGGTTTTAACGAGGCCCCCAAATTCTATAACGTTCTTTTCAGTCAATATGAATAAAAATATGTTTTGCAACTATGTGTGTGCTTCAAATACAGGTTGTGACCTATTCAAGGAATTATGTCGAACAAGGATAAAAGACAGGGCGACATGCCCCAATGGAGGGTGACATGCCCCAATTCAAGGCGACATGCCCCAAACAGGGTGAAAATCCCCAATTAAGGGTGACATGCCCCAATTAAGGGCGAGATGCCCTAGGCAGGGCGACAAGCCCCAAACATGGCGACATACCAGATTCCAGATTATTAAAGAGCTAAAGAATTCGTCAAAGTAAAAAGTTAAAATCAAGACAACAGAATAAGCAAAGTTACAATATGTTGAACAAACGTGTCCAAGGACATCATGTTTGGTTACATTACTGAACAAAAATTCATGAAAGATTTAGGAGTTTCAAAAAAAAAAAACAACAACATCGAAATCTAAGGGTCCTGCGAGCCAGTACACCCTTCCCTGGTATGCTCCTGATTTTCTTCATCATCTCCCGAAACTTCATCATCATCACTCACCACAGGATCAGTCTCAAACAATTCGGGAGGAATCACAATATCAGCGCGAGGGTCAAAAATCTCGGTATGAGGATCTGAAAGGTTGACCAATGAAGGGAGGTCGGTCTCACAAGTAAGAAGCTTACCCTCAGACATCACTTGTAGTGGACTAATCCCTTTCTAGTTGAGAAGTATCACGGGATTGACAGGTTCAATCTGCAGCAGACAACTCCTAAAAACCATCTTTGCGCCATTCGAGATCGTCAAATCTTTCTTTCGCACTAGCTCCTTGTATACGTGAATCCGTGACTCGAACCTTTTCTTGTCTGATTCAAGTTGGTCACGAAGTGAGAACAACGACTTGTTATTCCCTTCTAGCCTGGCGACATTGCTGCCTACTTGGTCCAGCTGCAGACCCAAGTCCTTCTTTTCAGAATGAAGGCTCGAGCATTCTTTCTGCAGATCTTTGCATTTCTTCGAAGATGACCCTAACTCGCCATCCAAACGGCGACATTTGATTTTCAACTCATATCTTTCTTTTTGAAGGGCTTCGATCTTTTGCGCTTGGCTCTCCACGCGCTTAGCAAGTTTTGAAGAACTCTGTGAATTACCCAAATCGTTGCTGAAGTGTCGGAGGAGGGATGCATGTCGGGTCATCCACCCGAGGGATTCATCAAGGTAGGCCTGCAAAGAAGGCGAGCAGATATTCATAAACTTAAAGTTAAAAAGAACAGCTTTAACAGGTCCATAAACTTCAAAGGGAAAATTTCAATTAAATATGAACATACCTTCAGATCTGTGGGAGGCATATCTTTGAAGTAGTCCTCGTTAGGGAAGGTGATGATAGGAGCTAGAAAATTCTCCCAAGAAAGGCAATTTGCCCTCACAGTAGCAGCCAAACCCCCTGTGTCACCTGGGAAAAGTAATTACGATCAAAGGCACGTATAAATGTCAAATGAAGATAGGAGAAAGTATATGGATGAACAACACTTACCGCGGGCTCTTTTTAACGCCCGGTTCAGAGGTTGACAATCTTCCTCTTCTTCAATGTCGTCCAACACGAAGGATTCAGTCACGTCATTCTCCCCTTGAGTTAGAAGGTTAGGAGTTGATGACTTTTTCTGGACAGTATTCCCGCGCTTTGAAGCAGCTGGGGGGAGGATTGGGGCTGTTGGAAGCTTCAGCATGGGGCCTTTTAGTGGCCTTTCCCTTCTTGGGGTTCTTGGCGGGGGCACCGCTCTTTTTCACGACTTGAGCCCACATCTTCTTCGAATTTCTTGCAGGAACACAACAACATTAGCGAAACAAATATCAAATAAGCTAATCAACCGAGTATTAAGTAAGTAAAGAAACCAAAATAACAAAGCTCTAAGATACCTTGAGTGCCTCGGCGGTCAACTGGACAACATTGGATCACCTTTTTGCACTTCATTATCCTGTATTCAAAAACAATGTCATGTAGGGCACTGATAATTGCGACCTCGGAGTCTAACAGCGAATCCTTTTCAGTCACAAAGACTTCGGGTCTTTGCAGGTAATGGTTTTGTGACCAGCAAACAGGGAACAAAGGGGCGTTATTGGCTCCAACCCAGAAGGGAGATTCATCGTCTTGATAAAGAACCTTGAAATAGGAAGATCGGAAGGTGGGGAATGAATCCTCAAAGAGTGGGAAAAATATATACTCTTTTCGACGATGGAAGGAAATGAAAGAAAAGTCGTCCAGGAGAAAGGGGCAAAAAGAAACATGAACAGGTTGCTAGAAACCTCCCAGTTATGGGCCCTGCAAACGATCTCAAAGGAATTTATAAACCCCCAGGCATTCGGATGCAGTTGAGTAGGGGCGACATTGAGTCTATTTAAGATCTCAATTTGAAAGCTTGAAAACGAAAACCTAAGTCTGGGGGAGCGAAAGAAGCAATCGTAGAGCATCAGGAAGTCAGGTTGTTTATCTCAGGCTTAAGAGCAAACTCGCTCATTGAAGTCAGGAAGGAAGGCTTTATAAAGTTCGACAGGACTTTCCGAGGTGGGCTCCTGGGGAACGGCTCCAGGAAATTGCATGGCTTCGCGGAAATGGAACTCGGCAGAAGGAAACTTCTTGTCCATCTTCAAGTCAGATTCAACTTGAAGGACATCCCAGTGAACCTATATCATTCTTCTAACATCTCAGATGTCGCGTAATCCTTCAAGGATTACCATCGTGGTGGCATGTCTGGACTTCCCGTATAAATCTCGAATTTGTTGCCGTCGATGCTCCAAGGCTTTATATTTTGGAAGGGCGGCGAGAAACGCGATGAAAATTCCCTGCCTCATCAGGCACTGACATATCTTCGGAACCCAACATGTTCTCTGAGTTCGACATAGGATCTACAAAGGTCAGAGGGGGAACATAGGTTGAGTCAGAAGAATGTGAATCAAAAGAAGAAGAAGAAAAAGAGGTAGAGGTAGAAGGATCGCAGAGGATACAAGGGAGAACTGGGAACTTCCGTCTTGAAGTTATAGGATCTTTATCACTGCCACTAGAGTCAATATATTTAGGCTTGGTACCCCCGTAACGTAGTGGTTTGGGGGCCACGGAAGCGTCAAAAGAATCCTCGTGGATGGCAAGAAGAGCCAAGTTTTTAAATGAATTCTCCTCAGATATTGACAAGATCTCTCTCTCACCAAACGAAAGTACGGGAGAGGCAGTTGGACTATGATGAAACCCACTACCATCACTGATTCCTGGCCCTGAGGGAGAACTAATCAACGCTCCAACTTCACCCGATAGAGATTCTTTGGGAGGATAGTAGCTAGGTCTTCGTGGGGAAGACATGGTGAGAGGAAAAATGCAGGAAAAAAATAGGAATGAAGATACAATAATAAGAAGAAAGAGGATTCGAAGGGTACCTGGGTTAGTGGAATATGAGGAGAAGCAGAAGGATGACCGCCAAGTCTAGGCAAAGGCTTGAAGAAAATTGAAGCAGAGTAAAGACGATTAGTTTAGGGCAAAAAGTACAAGAAAGCGGGAGGACGAAAGTTCAGCGGAGGAAGGATGAAGCATATTTATAAACGCGAAGAGAAAGAGATGCGTGCGTTACCGAGAAAATGACGGAATGATCATTACGAAATATGAAAAGACACCGCCCATTCAAGTAAGGACACGTGGAAATCGGGCATCTAAGCGTAATCTCGGGATGTAATAGCACTTTGGTGATCTATATAAGTTAGCGAAACATCAGAATGTATCACTGACTTGGGGACAATTGTTATGGACCTAACCCATGGATTGAGCGCGTGTAGATCATGAGACCAAGGGAAGGGATTATAACGGATTAATGGAACATGTCGGAAGAGTCACGACATGTACCAAACATCATATAGCGGTATGTGATAACGGTTATTCGATTAACTATCCCCCATAATATCCGGAAGTGTGACAAGGACAGGTTTGACTTTTGTGGAATGATTCACCTTATAAATACCATGTTTGCTCGTTCTTTAGGTTGGACTAACTTACTATTGACCTATTACTTTTAGTGAACCAGAAGTGATTCCATTCTCTCTCTCTCTGACTTAAGCATTGGAGTCCTTGCAGGTACCCTCTCTCCTTCATGGAGAGATCAATCAGAGGCTTTTCCACCGTGCCAGAGACCAGTCAAGAGGCCGTGATCCGCCGTGGCATACGCCCGACAGATCACAATGAAAACATAACAGATCCGAATAATATATATTTTTAATAAAATAATAATTTTTAATAAAAAAATTTTAAAAAAGGAAACTCATCTTCTTCCCCAACAGGCCACCACCACCGCACCATCCCAACACCTTCCTTCCCCCACCATCACCACCCCTTCCCCTTCCCCACCATCACCACCCCTTCATCTGTTTCATAGAAGAAAAATAAAAAACCCAGCAAATTCACGAAGATCACTAAAAAAGAGGAAGAAAGAAACAGTGAATACGGAAAAAATCATCGGAATTCAGGATGAAAACGCTGGTGTCAGGTTTCTACAAAAAACCCATCAAGCTCAAAATGTAAGTTCAATGATGAATTGATTTTTCTTTTTCCTTTTATGTCTTTTCTTGCGATACATAATGAACGAGAAATGTAGAGGCCAACGACGGAAAACTTGGTACCAATTCGATTGGATATCGAAACCGAGGGGCAGAGATTCAAGGACACCTTCACTTGGAACCCTTCTAGTAATTTCAAACCTCTTCCTCTTCCTCTCGTTCACGTTGTACTTTCCGTTGATTGTTACAATTAACTATTTTAGCTTTTTGTTGGAGATTAGTTTAATTGTGCTTTAGATTGAACAGAGGTTGTACTGTTGGGGGTGTTTGTCCAATTTCATTTTGAAGGTCTGTGGTTTCATTTGATAATACTTCCTGACTGTCCAATTAAATGCATTTCTCTTGTTTCAGCATAATTTTTTGGAATTTGGATTAAATTTCAGCTGTTTTTTTATGTTTCGAGTGTCTCAAGAGGTATATATATACACCAGAATCTATTAATTTTTATTGAATCAATCCTACATTGAAAACTTACACTACTTCATGATTTTTTTTAGGATGTTGAGGTCCCTTTTGTATGGTAGAAAAGTTGAAAATCCAAAGAGACCCTGAAGCTCAGTTTTCATATCTAACTCGTATATGATATAAAGAAGTAATCGTGGATTCAAAATAAAAAACAAGACTCAATAAATTAAAAAGAAATTAATTTTAAAACATGTTTAGAGGAGTGGAATTTGAGAATAGAGTCATTTAAAACAGAACATTACTTCAAGGAAAGAAAAAATAACGATCTACACAAGTATACTGCCTAATATCTAATTCTCTAGTGATCATATATTAAAATATATGTTGTGTAATAAATTGTTTAGGACTCTTTCAATAATAATTTTTTTCAAAAAAAATAAATGATTTTAGCGGCTATTCAAATAGGAATAAACAATTGTTACCATAGTTAATTTTTCCCCACAATAACAAATTTACTGGCAATAATAAAGGCCATTAATTGGTATTGTGAAAGGTAATTAGGTTGAGATTTTATTGGCTATACAAATTGCCACTAACAATTAACAATTGTCATTATAAGTGAGGTCTTTTAGTGGCAATAAATTAGGTCTTTACCAGCATTTGTTATAATCATCGGTAATACTTTAACCGACACTGAATACACCGGTTATTAATTAATTGCCGATAAAATCTTTAGTGGCTATTTTTATTGCCACTAAAATTAAAAATAATTACCGCTAAAAGTAATTTTTGTACTAGTGTTTCTATCTATGTTGAGCTCTTACTGCATTTGATTTTAATACGGTTACTTTCTATAAATTTTCACCCAACCTTGTTGCTTTATGAAGAAGGAGGAGGGCACGTAAGATGAAGCCAGCAAATGCTTTTCTAGACCGTCGGAATTCGGTGGTACGCTTCTAAAATGTAAAATTTCGTGGTTTCTTTATAGAAGGAAAATGCAACCTATCAATTGGGAATGATGGAATGTGGTTGGGTATACGGTTATTATTTATTTATTTATTTAAAAAATGATGAATGTTAAGTTATTAACCATAATTAAAATAGAGTAAGGGATCTAACGGAATATTCCTTCCATCACTTAACTGTTTGGAGCATTGGGGTGGACGGCTTACTTTTTCTAAATTTGGAGTTTTCTGCAATTTTGAGATAGCTTAATGGGGTGAGTGCATTTTACCATATATATATTGATTTAAATCTTTAAACATAATTAAAATATGATTATAAAATATAATATCAAAATTCTAAAAAAATAACAACAATAATAATCATAATAGTGTGTACAGTGATATTATTATTATTACTAATATTATATATATATATATAGGCTGACCTATTAGGCTTAAAAGGCTTTTTGAATAGCCAAAGCCTAGTCTAATTAGTTAATTAGATTTTTAAATAAGCATTGCCCTAACCTATTTATTTAATTAACTTGATTTGGCCTAAGCTTGATATAGGCTAGGCTTAGGCCCTTGGCGGTTAGCCGGGGCTTAGCATACTGTCCAACAGGTTGTTTGTTATTCCCAGATAAAGGTTTCTTCTAGCCTCCCTCGAGCAAACAGAATAATTCAGGTTTCATGGAAGGCATCTATGGGTTGAAGTGACTTTAAATATAGATGGTGCAGATAAATTTTCTCTTCAAAATGTAGCTTGTGGTGGTGTTCTAAGGATGCCTAATGGAGAACGGATTGTTGGCTTTGCTAAGAACCTTGGAATTTCTTCGTCCTACATTGCTGAGCTTTGGGGAGTTTTGGAAGGCTTGAAAATATTTCTCCGATATGGCTTTCTGCATGTAGAGCTTCAAACAAATTCTATTGTTGTTTTTTCAAGCTTTGAAGAATCAAACGGTGGGAGTTTCACCAAGTAGAAGTCTGGTTCAAGCTATAAGAAAGCTACTCACTAGTTTTCAAAGGTTGCATATTGGTTAGCTTCCAAAGGTTCGGTGATTGATGATTTTGTTTATTTTTCTCAACCCCCATTGAAGTTGAGACCATTGCTTTTTGGAGATGTATTTGGAGATTCTTCTCTTAGAATCATTTTTGTTTAATCTATTTTTTTGGGCTTAGGCTCCGTTTTCTATAAAAAAAAAAAAGTTAGCCATAAAACAAATGTATTATTATCTTTTATATATAAGCAAAACATTACAAATATATTATATGAACTTCACAAAATGAGAAATAGAGACAATGCTAGGTTGATGTATTCTCTAACTTTTTAGGCATTGCCCTTTTCTTAATCACTCATTTCAAGGTTATTCTCAATCAATTTTGTAAATAATTCTTCAATTTTGTTTCATCTCATGTTTTATCTAAGAGTAATCACTAGTACAGAGATTACTTTTAGCAATATTTATTTTTAGTTTTAGTGACAATAAAAATAGTGACTAAAAGTTTTAGTGGCAATTAAATCATGTTTTTCTCTTGCCATGGACTTGCATTTTGTACGTATGCATGCATTCAAAAATTAATAATTAATAAATATATTTCAAAATAAATATATAATTTGTTAATACACAAAAGGTATTTCTCAATTGATAACTAAAAACTATTTTTTTTTCATACTTAAAAAGTATAATGGTACATAAAATTCTTGAAATCATTTGTCTTAAAAAATATTGATTAATAATTGAATTATTATTATTATTTAATTATTTAATTTCAGTTTAAAATTACAAAAATATATTGAAAGACAATAGTAAAATACATAACGGTAAATGAGTGAAAGACTCTTCAATATAGCTTTTAGGACGAATGATTAATAGTGAAGTGCTCTACTACGACTACCGTGACTTTCTAGAATCAAAGGCTATTTAATATAGTATATTTTTGGATTAACGTTTAAAAATTGAGCCTAAAGTAACATGATTAAATTAAATTGATCTTGAATAAATATAAGTTTAAAATAATATGATTTTTGTTTAAATGCTATGTACTTAAATGTGATTTTACCAAAAAAAATAATTATTATTTAGATGGTTCTATCATAATTAATTTTGACTGTGCACAATTACTAAAATACCGATGTATATATAGTAGTACAAATTAAATTAGCGAAATATGAGAATTTGTTACAAAGGCAGAAATACCAATCCAAACTTGCATATAGCAAGCATAGCGTTTGGTAGACGTATTTAAACACAACAGAACAGGACTTGTGTACTGTTCTCCGTTTGGTACATCAGTCAATAAGAACGAAACAAGACACTGAAGCAAATGAACGGGACAGATTGGTTCTATTGAAAATGGTGGAACAGAAGAGAACAGAACTGAACACGCATAGAAGAATTATCGTTATTTTTATAGAGTCATTTTTTTATTAATAAAATATTATATATTTAAATTCTTTAAACCTTATATTATTTTTTCTAACCAAAAAATATTTTTAAAAAATATTTTTTTAAAAAATTTACATAATAAAAATATATTTAACATAATTTATATTTAATAATTAATTTTAAAAATATATTTAATAATTATATTTATTGAGAGAAGTTTATATTTAATAATTTATTTTTTCATAAAATATTAATACAAGAATTAATGTATTATAATATTATTATTTAGTTATACTCATAATTTTTAAAAAAAGAAATTAAAAAATATACTATTTTATTTTTCCTTTAATTTTATACTTTTTATCAAGTAAAGTATATTTTATATGTATTAAAAAAATATTTTCTATATTTTAATATGCACTATATACAAAATAATATATATGGTCATGTCCTATTTCGTGGTCACCAAACACAGTACACAGTTTTGTTCTATTCCATTTAGTTCTGTTTCATTCCATTCTGTTCTGTACCGTTACCAAACGTTACCTATAAATTGGTTGCTATTGATTTGGTAGTGGATGATAGAGTAAGAAAAAAAAAACTAAAATTTTGAGCAACCAATAAGGATAATAAACTTTGTAATTAGATAATATCTTATATTCTTATTTGAAGTAATTCAACTCATTTTAAATAATTAAGATTTTTTATTAAATTATTTAAGAAAATTTTTAGAGTTACTTGATTGGAGGAAAAAATGAGCTGAGTTACTTCAAATGAATAAAATGATGTGTGATTATATAAAAAAAGGTGAAAAATAATAAAATAATTTAAATAATATCAATTAATCATGGTGAGAACTTTGATTGGAGACTAGTAGGGAGTTGGTTTTGGTTTACCAAAAGTTAGAGCATGCCTAGCTGTAATTATGAATTATAATTAATTATTAATTAAATCCACAAATAATAAAATTTGATGCAGTGTCTGCGCGTGCATTCATTTCCATTTTCCTTCGTAATGCCAACAGTTGCCATTATCTGTGCCAGTGCAGCAATCTTCTTCTCCTTCTTCCCCTTTTACTTTCTCCAATTATTCTCTCTCTTCTCTTCAATCGACTTCAGCGATCTTTCGTTTTCCATCTGGCTAGGGTTTACGCTTTCGGCTGATTCGGGCGTCAAGGGTAAAGGAGCTTCACCGGAATGCGGGTTCTTGTTCCGGTTTTCTTCTACATCGTCGCTTTCTTCTGCACCATTGGAGCTATCGTTTTGGCTCTTCTCCATATTTACCGGCACCTTCTGAATTACACTAAGCCTACTTATCAGCGCTTCATTGTGCGTATCATCGTCTTTATGGTTCTGGTGAGTGCTTCCTTGCTTTCTCCACCATAGTTACATTTTTTGCTTGACAATTTCCATGCCAATTTGCCCCGTGTTTTCTATGTGCCGATTAATTGAATAAGAGTTAAATTCATTCTTAGTGGAAAACCCAGAAAATAGTTACTTCCTCCCTCCCAGGGTTTGATTTTGGGGGCTTAGATTGTTTTTGTGCAACTTTCTTTTTTGCTAATTGGATTTACTAGTTTTAGTTGGCTGATATAGTTGAAATGAAACATCAAATCAAATTCAAGTTATATGAATTGTTTTTGTTGTAAAATTTGTGTATTTCAAAAATTTATTAAGTGTATCATTGATTTTTGCGGCACCGTCCAAACATAGATTTTACCTCCACCATCCATACTATGCATCGTCCACCGTCCACATTAGTGCATCGTCCACCGTCCATATTAATCTTCTGCACAAGTTGAAAACCAATCAGAGGCTATCGTCTAATCCTTGTAATTAACGTTTTACATAGGAATTAACAAGTGCCTAGCCTATATAACAGAAGCCTCACCTCACTTCTCAAACACACCAAAATCATTCTTCTCTCCTCTCTCTAATTTGACATTCCCTCTCTAAATATATATATTATGGGTTATATTGATATTATCTCTCGCTAGTGTCTGTATCCTGATTAATATCAGAAGAGCTTGTTATATCCTGGGAGGTTTGCGGAATTCACGCCGGATAAACCCTTTAGGACAATGTGATCTCACACGTCTCAAGCTACAACATCATTGTTCTCCTCTATTTTTTCAACCGTCTAAAGGGTTTATACCTCCACTTGATGTGGTGTTCGTATGACTAATTAAGACAATGAAAGAGAGACACCAATATGTTTGCTCTATAGCAAAAGCTTCAGGTGCTGCCGTTCCTTCATTTCTGATTTTTATTTTGGTTTCTCATTTTACAATTCCCAACTGATATGCTAAATGTTGATTTGTGTTGTTCTACGGCTTGTTTTATGATTTTAAATTAAAGGATGTTAAATTATGGGTTGTGTGGTACAACTTGAATTGGTGATACTTTTGTATGAGTTCTTATAATTTTGTGTAATTTCCTGAATTTGATAGATAAAAAAAATAGAAGAAGTTAGAGTGATAACATAGAGCCAGTGACCACGTTATCTTTGTTTGACTATTGATTTCCAAGCTTTAATTTTTTTTATAAAAAAAAGAAAACAAGATATTATAATTTCGTATACTCTATTAAGAGTATTACGTCCCTTCCCAAGTTATATTTGTTTTTTTGTATCATATATGTAAATTGTTTTGTTGCTGAAATTAATTTATCCTTTCCTTTTAATATGTGTAATTGAATATGGTAGATGGATATGTGATAATTTTGCACACATGATTGATATGAGTCAATATATATAAAATGAAATAGCTTGTAGAATCGAAACTCATCAACTCTATGAGAAATCAAAATATTTTTTTTTCATATTTCTTTTTAGAATTGAATTTGGAACTCATTTTGAAGACTATTCTTTTTAGTCGACATGTTTAATGCATTATTTTACCTGAGATGAAATGTCACATTATGATATCGTGTTGCTATATAAGAGCAAATTATGTGTTGCTTTGTATTTGTATGTGCACAGTTTTAATTATATTGAATCACATAACTTGTAAGGGGCTAACTTGATCGAGTACCCTAATGTTTTTCACATCATGAATGTAGAGAGGATGCTCGATGTAAGCAGATTCATTCACTGACTTATGAGTGTATGATGAAATAATTATTTTGGAAAATTCTATAATTAGAGAACGAATGTTTATTTTCATAGCCCTACCCAATTTTGAGAATAACTAGTTTAAGATGAAAATATTTTCTTTTGAGATACTCATAAGTTAGAAAACTTTGGTAATGTTATATTTAATTTTGAGGAGAATCCACTATATCATAGTGATGAATTGATTGGATTCAAATAAGGATAAATTCTTAAGCGAGTTTATCACTTTTATGAAACTTGTCACTTGGAAATCATCCAAATAGACCTGTATAAGGCGCTAAAAGTGGTTGGCAAAGAATTTTTCTTAGCAAATATTTTAGGGAAGAAGAATGAGTCTTCCACACTTATTTATCGTGGATGCCTAATGAAATTAATTAAGGAAGAAATTTGAGACATCCGGATTTATATGTTGGGGTTGTTAAATGACATCAGTGAAAGAAGAAGAAGAAAATTATGTCTTCTATGTAGTGATTGTCAAAAAGGCACATGTGATGCAAATATTTGCAACGTACACATGTACATTATAATTTTGTAAAAGTAGCTACTAAATTATGTGAGGTCAATTTAATTTGACTATCCTCACTAAGCTATAAGCTAGTGAGAAGAACATTGAGGGGAATGAGACTTATATTAAGCCATTTGAAATTAACGGTGATAGTAACTCAACCTTTATGATTGGAGATCCCATGAAAAAAGGTTCATATGGGTAATAACAAGTCACTAGTTAATTCTGCTAGCACTGTTTATTTTGTCCATTCCTATAGTGTGTGAAGTGCTAGACTTCAATACTATGAGGATAAGCATAAATGTTTTTAATGATCTTCATAGCCCTTATGGGTAGTGTATGAGTCACAGCATACACTTGATGAAATTATCTATATGAGTGTCAAGCACTACAAGAGAAAGAGCAAATTGTGGCGGTTAAAAAGGCATTTTCCGGCGGTTTAAACCGCCACCAAAAGCACCTCGCGGCAGTTTCCAAACTACCGCTAATTCTACCGCCGAGAGGGCATTTTGCGGCGATTTTAAATAACTGCTGGAATAACCGCTGGGAGACATTTGTGGCAGTTTACTTGTTTTTTGTGGCGGTTTATAACTGCCATTATTTGTATACTTCCTGACTCTTGTGGCGGTTTTTAACCGCTGCTATTTATACATTTTTTCCCTTTGAAATTTTGTGGCGGTTTTGAACCGCCACTATTAGTAAATGCACCATATTTTTAAAATTCTTTATTTTGCAGCTTTTTCTAGTTGTTTTTATCAACAAAAATGAACCTAGCTTGTAATAAATGATAGTATGCAGAAACATAAATTTTATTAAATAAATAATAAATTTTGTTCCTTACATAACATAAAAGAATTACATAGCAAACCTCTAGAAAATACAAAATAACATATTCATCAGTTTTAGACAAAAAAAATTAAATGATTCTTTGAAATTCTTCAGGAAGAACGCCTTGCCTTTTCAAGTAATTCCATATGTATAACCTGAAATTGAATGAAAAAGTAACTGATTCCATATTTGTTTTGAGTGAAATATAAAGATCAACCTTTCAATTTAAAACAGAAAAACTATTGAAAAAATGAAAGTAGTATATATAAAGAATTGAAATAACTTTACATGTGAAGAGAATTATTAGCACAGAAGATTAAAGCTCAGTATATGTGCACAATAATTGGTAAGATGTATTCAGAAGCTTTGGTTAATTATCCAAGTTTCTTAGTTAAATTATTCCTTATAGGAAGTTTATGGAAATTTTATCTTGCTTCTACGTTGAGTTAAAATATCAAAAAGTAACAATGAAAATAGTTGCAAAATTTTGTCACTTATATCATTGTCATATAAGGATTAAGAGAAAAAGCCAAAAAAACAACAACTACTATTATATTTATACCTACAATGCAAGAAAAATATACCTTAAGCTTGTTCTCTCTCACATCGTGCTACATATTTATACCTGCGATGCAAGAAAAATATACCTTAGTCTAACCAATTAATTGTAGGACAAGAAGTGACGAGTATTAAACCTTAAATCCTGCAAAAAAAAATAAAATTATTAAATCACCATTAGTTAAACAACTTTCATTTCAGTACAACATTCAAAGAAACCAAAGCAGTATTGATGACATTAATATATATAATAAATCAAAAACATATCTGTTATGGCCTGGGATGTTGGCAACCCGACATTTAGTCACATGTCGTCTGGAGGACATAAGTCGCAGTCTACCCGTCACCGAGAGGAGGCACGGCGGGATATGCATTATAGTACAGAATCAGGATTGGGTACAGATGGCAGTACGCAGGCCCATAATGACACAGATTTAACCTTAATACACTCTATAAATACAGACACTAACCATTCATGCAAGGTACGTTCTATCCAATTTCATCATATATAACCTAAATCGTATATTGACTTGAGCGTTAGAGTCTCTGCAGGTGGCCACACCGCTGTCAAGGAGTCACTACACTCTCCCAGACATCATCATCAGTGAAGACTCGCTCATAGCCATCGTCCCAGGATCTCCCCCCGGGTGATCCCTCAGGTACAATCACAACAATATCCTAAAAAACCTCAGAACATGTTGAACATTAGCTTAGAAGTACCACATACTATTCAAATAACACAAAAACACAAAGGAAAAGTCTAAAATCCTATTATTATGAAATTCAAGGAGATGCATTATATTGCCTTATAAACAATAATAAACACATTGAGAAGAAGACCCGCTGAGCAGATTACAACAAAAAAAGAATTCACTAAAAAAAGCAAAACAACTTTCTGTAACAATTAAATCCTCACTAACTCTTAGCACTCAAAGCATAAGAGGAAACACTAACTTCAATTATCTGAATGCCTTCCAATACACAGCCGAAAGGTTTATTTATAGTCCTAAAACTAGATAACCATCTCTTCTAAAAATTAGATAATTACTATCTTAAGAAATCTCCTAACTAGATAAAATCTATCTTAAGAAATCAACTAACTACTTTGACTTTGACATCTAAAATTAAGATAACTATCTGGCCAATTAAATAACCATTTATCACTTATTACACTTTCATTAGTATTTAGGCACATCATTCCATAGATACAGATAAGAGCTAAGCATATTTCTAACGTAAAATTAAACATATTCAGTTGCTCTCAATTAATTGAATTATGTCGGTGTTAACCTTTTTAATGGTGCTGGACATGGTTAACTCATTTCAGTATAGTGACTATACATGTATCGTCCACAGGGAGCACTTGGATTAATTCGATTAAGAATTAAGTTGATGAATTGTTCAAAAACATATTAAGATTGTGAATGGAAAATAAAATAAACAATAGATAAAGAGATAATCAAATAAAATAATGAGTCACCTGGGATTGAGTTTCATTACTTCACCTTGTTTCTTTCTATTTTAGTTAAATATTATAAGAAGAGATGTATACTCAATGTCACAAGTGCAAATCTCTTTGTCACTTGATTCTAAAACACTAGTTTCTAGAGCCCAATCCCTTGGCACTCTAGCTAATCCCTTGGCACTCTAGCTACCAAGTCTTGCATTAAGCAGAGTATAAAACAATCATAACACACTTCCATCTATCCCTAGATCCAAAGGTTTTATGAGAGATTATCTCCATATCCGTTTATAAACCAATTTCCCAATTGCGCAAATAAACTAACACAAGACAAAAGGTGATCAAACTTAAACCAAGAAAAGAAGAGCAGAAGAAGAACTCCAATTCATAAATAATATAAACTAACAATTGAAAGAAACAAGAGACGAAGTAATTATATTCAATACCGGCGGAAAGCTTAGCCTAGCAAGGCCATGAACTTCAAGAACTAAACCTAAGAGTATTAGAACTCTGACTAAAAGCCTAAACTTTGTTGTTTATTTCTATACAACTCAATATGCTCCCCTAACTTCTGAAAGACTGTATTTAGAGGTGTTTTGGGTAGGGGACTGGCGCTCGAGCACCCTCTTAGCACTTGAGCGCTGGCCTGACACGTGCTGGTTAATGAGCTTAATTGCCTGGTTAATGCGTCTGGCGCTCGAGCCCTAGTGTGGTGCTCGAGCGCCCAGCTTATAACTCAGGCAGAGAGGATCCAATGTTCTGGCGCTCGAGCCATGGTGTGGCGCCCGAGCGCCAGGCTCATAACTGTTGGCAGAGTGGATCCAATGCTCCTCAGCTACCGGCGCTCGAGCACTGGTCTCTTATATGCTCCAGCAACTTGATCTTCTTTTTTTGCCTCCAAAAAACACCTGAAAATACATCTCGAAGTTAGAAAATCTATTATTACCACTTATTTACTCTTAAACTCACAAAGTAAAGATAAAGGGTGAAATTATGTATAAAACATGTAATTTCTAGAGAAGATAAGTGCAAATCCTTTATTGAATAAACACATTAATTTGCAATTATCAAACTCCCCCCAACCTAAGACTTTGCTTGTTCTCAAGCAATGTATCCTTAAAACAAAGAAAAACAACAAAAGACAACATGGCAAGTATGGGTTAAAGTAAGTGTATCAAACTTCAATCCTTATGATATGCATGTTAAGAGTTAAGAGAGAGACTTGTGATCACCCAATTTATAGAAGCAATAGACCATTTTATGACTTAAGTGCAAAGGAAATTGTAATCAACCATTGACAAAGGTTTACTCTCAAACCTTACATGGTGACAATTTTGCTCATTCCTCAATGTCACTTAACTTGAATTTTGTTTTTCATTTGCCATCAAACCATTTCACAAAATTGAACAATGAATCAAGAGGCCTTTTTCAAAAGGTTGTAATGAGGCTAGGCTACAAAGAATCTTTGTTTTTCTTGGTTATGCAAAACGAGTTGGAGAATATATTTACAAATATTTACAAATTTCCCCCAACCTATTCTACAAAACATGTTCACCTCATACTTTCTTTCAAGTGTTTCTTTTTTTTCTTTTTCCAAGGCACCTTTTCTTTTCTTTATTTATTTACTTCTTTTTTTTTTCTTTTTCTTTTCTTTTTCACATATATACACAAGGCTGCCCAAGAATTTTCAATCATACCAAAAACACTTGATTCTTTTGTCTAAGCCAACAAAATGATACATCATTTGCATATCCATCATTCCCCCTAAATATATAAATATTTTTCTCCAACTCAAAGGTAAGGATAAAACATTCACATAGGTGTCTTAGGGTTTAAGAAAGAGTTCATGGCTCAAAGTGGGTACCAACAAAAAGATGTAATTTTCATAGGTAAGCTTTTTGGATCAAACTCAATCAAGAAACTATGTCTCTATCATTTTCAAGTCTCAATTGATCATGACAATTACAAAATCAAACAAAACCCATTCAAGTTAACAAAGAGGACTCTCTTACATTTTTGTGGGATTCACTCAACATACAAGGCTAAAAAGGCTTTAACCTTGAAAATAATTTTTCACAACTCCCAATGCACAAAAATCATCTTGTGATCAGTTAACTTTCAAATCAGTATTTTTCACAATTACTCTTTTTTTTTTTCAAACCATGGAATATCATAAGAATTTCCACTTTTCACACCACTAAAAGCAACACTTGCCATTGAAACAAAACAAACTTTTTATTTAATATATATATTTTTCATTTTTTTTTTCATAAAAGGAACAAAAACTACAATATTATTCTAAAAAGAAAACTAAAAACAACAACGAAAATTAAAATAAGTTAAGAAAACATCCCAAGAACACAAGACAGAAACTTCCTTATCAGATTAGCGGGTCATCCTCCTCCAAGAAATCATTGATGTCGATGTCCCCATCGCCACTAGACCCATCCTCTTTCCCGCTACCACCACTACTACCACCACTTCCTTCACCTCCCTATCCAGCTGCCTCCTCCGGTGGAATTGGCTGGTCCCCAAGCCAATCCAAATGTGTGGCAAAAGCCTCCGGTGGCTGGAAAAATGTTTGGTCCGGCATAGTGTGCTGGGCCATCGAGTAGTGGGAGAGGTGAAGACTAGTCATCCCCCGATGTAGGGCAGAAAATTGCTTGTCATGGTGATCAAGCCTCGTGCTGATATGGCCCCACAAATCCTCCATAGTCCTTGGGGGAACTTGCGGTGGTGGTGCAGGTGGTGCATTCGTATCTCTGTCCGCACAGTGGTTCCAGAAATACTTCTTGTCAATGGGCTCCCTAATCTTTTGGCTATGAACAACTGGGACCCCCGCGTCTTCACACAGGCTAGTGATCAGAGACGGGAACGCCAAGCTTTGTTTCGAGCCACCCTTGTGCACATTGGCCCATATCATGTCAGAAATAATCCGTGCTGGGTCGACCGTGATGCCGGGAGTCTTGATACACCGAAGGAGATGGCACTCTTCAAGTGGGAGATCAGAGGGATGCGACTTTGGCCGGAGGTTGCCAAGAATAAAGGTCATCCACAATTTGGAGACCACAGTCATGTTACCCCAGAGAACCTTGTGAGGGACTCCATTCCGAGTTGTCTCCACAATCCTCCGGTCCTCATAGCAAATCCTCTCCAAAGTCGTTTGGAGGTCCAAATCCCCTTGATTCCTCATTCTCGTGAAGTCATCAACCACTCCTTCACTTCTCTCATAGGCTGAGATAGGTGAAATGACTCTTCCACCGATCTTCTCATTAATCCAGTCAGCATCATATGGCACCCGTATCCCGCGGACAGTGGACACCTTCTCACGGCTCTTGGTGTCTTTACCCCCAAAAGCATTAGCATAGAATTCCTTCACGATCTCCGGGTCGAACTTCTCCGGGAGCGATGCAATAGACCACCAGTTGCATAGAGTGAGCATGCCGGTGAACTCTTGGCATTCCCCATCGCGCAACTCCACTCGGCACTCCGCTATGAAGTTCCAGTCATCAATGACCCGGAACCGTTCAGCCCTCTCCCGGTCAATGAACCGTTGCGGGTGGTCAGAACCACCACCTTGGGATGAGGAACCTCCTCTTTTCCTTTGGGGGACTTCCTTTCGCATTTTGGAAGCGCGTTCTTGCTCATGAGCGGGTGCTTTTCCTCGGTTCCTGTTCATTATTCAAATAAAACTCAAAATTAGTAACAAACACACAAACTTATCATCATCATGTTCATTAGTACAATGTGCACTTGGGTTTCAAAAATTGACTATTCATCACAGATAACTAATTTTTCAAATGAAGAACATAACTCAGAATTTCGTTACATTCAAAATACCATTCAGAATTTCAACAAAGTTCCTTTATTCCTTCATAGTTTCAGAATTTTGAAAACACCGAGAATAGCCAAAACATCTCATTTTGAATAGAAAACCCAAATTTACAATGTACTAAGAATGCCTAAACTGTTCATGTTCATGTTCATCAGCCTCTAATAAACCAGAATCATAGCATATATGGAAATGAAAACATGAATAATGTCTGAAATGATGAATAATACCTGAACATGATGATGATTGATGAACAACTTCAGAAATATGATGAAATTTTGAATAGATTTCGTGTGAGAAAGGAAAGGAAACGCGTATTAGTTGAGAGAAAAAGAGAGATTTTGTGAAAAGATAACTGATACTGCGCTGTTTTTAAAGCCAACGCGTGACTGGCGCTCGAGCGCTAGTGCATTGATGAGCAGATCAACCGTTTCGCTTTTCTAACGCATGAGCGCCACAGCTGGCGCTCGAGCGCCAACCCAAAATTCATGGCAGTGAAGAAAACCTTTCAACTGTCTTTGGCGCTTGAGCGCTGCCAACATCTGACTCAAATTTTTTGAAACTAGCGCCAATTAAATGCCACTGGCGCTTGAGCAGGTCTAAAAACTGGACAGTGAAGAAGCCTTCTTCAAATGGTCAAATTTTCAATTTCTCACAAAAATTCTTTCAAAATTCATCAAATTTACTTATTCTATTTACACAAAATAGTTTCAGAGAATGACCTTTGAACTTTACATGAAACTTGAGAGCAATGAAAGAAATCATAGTATGTCTGGATGAACTTTTTAAAAAGTACTAGTATGATTATAATTTATAATAGAAACTCTAATGTGACTACACTTACATAAATTGTAAAGGAGGTTCTTATCTAATTTTTTTAAAACACAGGTTGCTATAGTTTTTCTATTATCAATCTAGTTTTTCTATCTCTGTTCCAACAACGTTATTTACTTGCTGTGTTTGATATGCATAGAGACAATATCTTTTGGTGGCTGAACTTGTCTTTGTGCATTTCACTAATTAGATTGACAAGTTTTTGTTGGCTGAAATAATTGAATTGAAACATCAAATCAGATTTGCATTATACTACATTCTTTCACTTATCCATTGTTTGGATTAACGAGAGAAAAATGGAAGAAAAAAATGGACAGAACAAACACGCACAACGAGATATTTTTTATTAATTTTCTCTTCATTTTCTCTCCAAACAAATGAAAAAATGTCTTATAATTCATATTTTTATTTTCTCCTATTTTCTTTCCATCCATTTTTCAAGCAAAGCTGGCAGCTGAAAGCTGGCAGCTAAAAAGCAATTAGAGTTTGTTTGATGAAAATTTCAAGAAGTGCTTATAAATTATAAGAGATGAATTTCCCATTCAAACGCTAACGTGATGAATTGATTTTACATAAATTTTAGACTGAAAAAGGTTCTTACTTCAATTATTTATTTTTTAAGATATTTTTTTAAATCAGATATTATTCACTTCGAAGTTTCTAGTTTGATTTATGTAATTTTTAAAATTGAGATAATTTTTAAAGAGATTGTGTATTATACACTTGAAGAATATGGTTTTTACGAAATAAAAACAAAAATGCATTTTTAAATTACTTCAATTATTTGAAAACTTTTAAAAAATAATGTATCATTCATTTTGAAGTTTCTATCTCAATTTACGTTATTTTTTAAAATGCAACAATTTTTTAAGAGATAGTTTATTATGCACTTGAAAAACAAGGTGTTATTCGAAAAGAAAATGAAAGGACGTTTCTTAAATTACTTAAATTATTTGAATTTTTTTGTAAATAATATATTATTCACTTTGAAGTTTCTAGCTCAATTTACATCATCTTTAAAATTGCAACAAATTTTTGAGAGATCGTGTACTATACACTTATTGATTAGGGTATTTTCCAAAATAAAAAACAAAAATGTGTTTTTAAAATAATTTAAATTATTTGAAGGTTTTGAAAATAATGTACAATTCAATTTGAAATTTATAGCTCAATTTTTTTTTATAAAAATTGCAACAAATTTTTAAGTGATCATGAACTATACCATTGAAGAATAAGGTGCTTTTCAAAATAAAAATAAAAACAGGTTTTATAATTACTTAAATTTTTTGAGGTTTTTTTAGAAAAGATAGTATTATTCACTTTGAAGTTTATAGCTTAATTTTCACGACTTTCAAAATTGCCACAATTCTTTAAAATATCATGTAATCTTGAAGTTTCTAGCTTAATTCATATAATTTTTTAATATTTTTAAAATTACAACATATTTTGAGAGATTATGTATACACTTGAAGAATAAAGCATTTTTCGAAATAAAATTTATCTTTTAAGCCAATAGAATCATACATCATTTGAATACCCATTTTCTTCCCCTGAACATATAAATATTTTTCTCCAACTCAAAGGTAAGGATAAAACATTCACATAGGTGTATTAGGGTTTAAGAAAGAATTCATGGCTCAAAGTGGGTACCAACAAAAGATGTAATTTTACAGGTAAGCTTTTTGGCTCAAACTCAATCAAGAAAACTATGCCTCTATCATTTTTAAGTCTCAATTGATCATGGCAATTACAAAATCAAACAAAATCCATTCAAGTTAACAAAGAGAAGTCTCATACATTTTTGTGAGATTCACTCAACATACAAGGCTAAAAAGACTTTAACCTTGAAAATAATTTTTCACAACTCCCAATGCACAAAAATCATCTCATGATCGGTTAGCTTTCAAATCAATAATTTTCACAATTCCTCTTTTTTCAAACCATGCAATATCATAAGAATTTTCATTTTTCACACAACTAAAACCAACACTTGCCATTGAAACAAAACAAACTTTTTATTTAATATATATTTTTTCATTTTTTTTAGAAAAGGAAACTACAATATTTTTATTATAAAAAAGAAAAATAGAAACAACAAGAAAAATAAAACAAGTCAAACAAGAGAAACCAGTCAGAAACCAACTGAAACTTCCCTATCCAATCAGATTAATGGGTCATCCTCCACCAAATAATCGTTGATGTCGATGTCCCCATTGCCACCAAACCCATCGTCTTCCCCGCTACCACCACTACCACCACTTCCTTCACCTCTCTCTCCAGCTGCCTCCCCCGATAGAATTGGCTGGTCCCCAGGCCAATCAAATGTGTAGCAAAATCCTCCGGAGGCTGGAAAAATGTTTGGCCCGGCATAGAGTGCTGATACGGCCGCACAAATCCTCCATTGTTCTCGGGGGATCTTGCGGCGGTGGTGCAGGTGGTGCATTCGGATCCTTGTCCGCACAGTGGTTTCGGAAATACTTCTTGTCAATGGGCTCTCTAATCTTCTAGCTACGAACGACTGGAACCCCCGCATCTTCACATAGACTAGTGATGAGAGACGGGAACGCCAAGCTTTTTTTCGTGCCACCCTTATGCACATTGGCCCAAATTATGTAAGAAATAATCCGAGCTAGGTCGACCGTGATGTCGGGAGTCTTGATACACCCCAGGAGATGACATTCTTCAAGTGGGAGATCAGAAGGATGGGATTTTGGCCAGAGGTTGGCGAGAATAAATGTCATCCACAATTTGGAGACCACAGTCATATTGCCCCAGAGAACCTTGTGAGGAACTCCGTTCCTAGTCGTCTCCACAATCCTCCGGTCTTCATAACAAATTCGCTCCATAGTTTGGAGGTCCAAATCCCCCTGATTCCTCATTCTTGTGAAGTCGTCAACCACCCATTCACTTCTCTCTTATGTCGAGATAGGTGAAATGACTCCTCCGCCGATCTTCTCATTTATCCAATCGGCATCGTACGGTACCCGTATCCCACGGACAATAGACACCTTCTTACGGGTCTTGGTGTCTTTACCCCCAAAAGCGTTCGCATAGAACTCCTTGACAATCTCTGGGTCGAACTTCTCCGGGAGCGATGCAATAGACCACCAGTTGCGGAGAGTGAGCATGCCAGTGAACTCTTGGCATTCTCCATCCTGCAGTTGAACTCTTCGCTCCGCGATGAAATTCCAGTCATCGATGACCCGGAATCTCTCAGACCTCTCCCGGTCAATGAACCGGTGGTGGTGGTCAGAACCACCACCCTGTGATGAGGAACCTCTTCTTCGCCTTTGGGGGCCTTCCTTCATCTTCTTGGAAGCCCGGTCGGTCTCATGAACGGGAGCTTTTCCTCGGTTTCTGAACATGATGAATGATGAACAAAAAATTGCTAAACTTGATGAATATGAAAGACTTCGTGTGAGAAGAAGAAAGATTTTTCGTAACAATTGAGAGAAAAGAGGGATTTTGTGAAAAGAAAACTGCTACTACGCTGTTTTTAAAGCCAACGTGTGACTAGCGCTCGAGCGCTGGTGCATTAAATAGCAGATCAGTCGTTACGCTTTTCTGGCCCTAGAGCGCCACAGCTGGTGCTGGAGCGCCAACCCATAATAGATGGCAGTGAAGAAAGACCTTTCAGCTGTCTTTGGCGCTTGAGCCTGATATTGGCGCTCGAGCGCCAACATCTGACCCAAAGTTTTTGAAAATAGCACCAATTAAATACTCTTGGTGCTTGAGCGCCAGATCCAAAAACTGGATAGTGAAGAAGCCTTCTTCAGTTGCTTAAATTTTCAACTTTCTCACAAAAATTCTTTCAAAATTACTCAAATTTATTTATTCTATTTAAAAAAACACAAAAAATAAACACAAAAGATTAGGTTGCCTCCAACAGCACTTGTTTAACGTCATTAGCTCGACGCCTATAGCATGGTTATGCTTCCATCAAACTCATTATGGTGGTTAGCCGCTCGACGTCACCACCAAGGTATAGCTTCAATCTTTGACCATTTATGACCTAGCTTTCATTTTCCACTGGGTCTTCAATCTCCACAGCTGCATAAGGTCGTACATCCTTAACCCTAAAGGGTCCGGACCATTTGGACTTTAATTTTCCCCGAAATAATTTCACTCTAGAATTAAAGAGTAAAACATATTGCCCAGGATTAAAAGCCTTTTTGAACGAATTTTTATTGTGATACCACTTCATTCTTTATTTGTATATCCTTGAAGACTCATAAGCTTGGAGTTTCAATTCTTCCAATTCATGAAGTTGTACTTTCCTTTTTTCTCCAGCAGTTGTTTGGTCAAAATTAAAATATTTTAAAGCCCAATATGCCTTATTTTCTAGTTCGACCGGTATGTGACAGGACTTCCCATAGACTAACTTGAAAGGAGACAATCTTATGGGAGCTTTAAAAGCTGTTCGGTACGCCCACGACATCATCCAGTTTAATGGCCCAATCTTTCCTTGAAACATTAACGGTCTTTTCCAGAATTCAATTTATTTCACTGTTCAAGACTTCAGCTTGACCATTAGTTTAGGGATGGTATGGAATAGCAATTTTATGTCTCACCCCATAATGTTCCAAGACCCTTTTTAATTGGGAGTTGCAAAAGTGCGACCCCCCATCACTGATGAGTACACTCGAGGAACCAAACCTTGAGAATATATTATTTTTCAAGAATGTCACTACCGTCTTTGCATCAGCTCTTGCACAGGGAATTGCTTCTACCCATTTTTAAACATAGTCCACTCCCACCAATATATATTCATTGTTGAAAGAGGGTGGAAATGGTCCAACAAAATCAATTCCCTAGTAGTCAAATACCTCTACCTCCTACATAACTGTCAGAGGCATCTCATTTCTCCTTGTCACTCCTTCGGTTCTTTGGCACTTATCACACAGCTTCACATAGATGTGAGCATCTTTAAAGATTGTTGGCCAATAGAAACCGGACTGCAGTACTTTGGCTGCAGTGCGTTCCCCATTAAAATGTCCCCCATAGGGTGAATTGTGACAATTCCACAATATGCTTTTAGATTCTCCACGGGAAACACACCATCTCAGAAGACCATCTCCTCCAATTTTAAATAGGTAAGGATCATTCCAAACAATGTAAGAAGAGTCCTTTAAGAACTTCTTTTTTTTTTGCCAAGAAAACTCATCCGGAATAATTCCTGCTGCTTTAAAATTTGTCATATTAGCAAACCATGGCCTTTCTTGAATTAACAACAATAGTTTGTCCGGGAATTCCTCGACAATTTCTTCCACTTCGCTGGTCCCCTCTGTGTTATGAAGTTGGGAAAGATGATCAGCCACAAAATTTTCACATCCCTTTTTATCCTTGATGACTAAGTTGAATTCATGCAGCAATAGAATCAAATGAAGCAATCTTGGCTTCGACTCTTTCTTAGTCACCAAGTATTTTATGGCTGCATGGTCAATGTAGACAATTACTCTCGACCCTATAAGATAAGACCTAAATTTTTCCAACCCATATACAATCGCTAGTAATTCTTTTTCTGTAGTTGCATAGTTCACCTGTGCATCATTAAGTACTCTACTAGCGTAATGTATTGGATGAAATTTTTTGTCTTTTCTTTGGCCTAATACGGCACCCACAGCATAGTCACTTGCATCACAGTTAAGCTCAAAGTCCAAAGTCCAATTTGGAGCAACTATGATTGCGGCCATAATCAGTTTTTCCTTCAGTCTCTCAAATGCCTCCAAGCACTTAGCATCAAAATTGAAATCCACATCTTTAACCAAAAGATTACTAAGTGGCTTGGCAATCTTGGAGAAGTCTTTAATAAATCTCCGGTAAAAACCGGCATGTCCTAAGAAACTCTTGATTCCTTTAACATTCACGGGTGGTGGAAGTTTTTCAATAACTTCCACTTTTGCTTTGTCAACCTCGATCCCTCTAGACGAGATCTTATGACCAAGCACCACCCCTTCCTCAACCATGAAATGGCACTTCTCCCAGTTAAGTACTAGATTTGTTTGAACACATCTTCCTAGCACGATATTCCGATTGTTCAAACATTCTTCAAAACTTTTCCCAAAGACAGAAAAATCGTCCATGAAAACCTCGATACATTTTTCAACCAAATCCGAAAAAATGGCGAGCATGCATTTTTGAAAGGTTGTAGGCGCATTACACACTCCAAATGACATACGTTTATAAGCAAAAACTCCAAATGGACAAGTGAAGGCTGTCTTT
The DNA here is from genome assembly GCA_037177725.1 of Cyamopsis tetragonoloba. Classification (NCBI taxonomy): domain Eukaryota; kingdom Viridiplantae; phylum Streptophyta; class Magnoliopsida; order Fabales; family Fabaceae; genus Cyamopsis; species Cyamopsis tetragonoloba. The sequence continues at coordinate 30,525,826 of CM074125.1, read as the reverse complement.
TCCTGATCTTCTGGGTTTACCAAAATTTTGTTATACCCAGAATATCCATCCAAGAAATAGTAATATGCCTGGCCAGCTAGTTTCTCAAGCATTTGGTCCATAAAAGGCATGGGAAAATGATCTTTCCTGGTGGATTGATTTAATCTTCTATAATCAATGCACATACGCCACCTGGTCACTGTCCTTGTAGGGATTAATTCATTTTTTTCGTTCTTAATGACCGTCATCCCCCCTTTCTTTGGGACCACTTGAACTGGACTTACCCACTCGCTATCGAAGATGGGATAAATCATACCAGCTTCAAGCAACTTAAGGACTTCTTTTCTCACTACTTCTTTCATTGTTGGATTTAATCGCCTTTGAGGCTGGGCCACAGGTTTAAAATCCTCTTCCATATGTATTTTGTGCATACAGAAAGAAGGACTTATGCCTTTAAGATCTGCCAATGCCCATCCTATCGCCCCTTCATTGGCTCTCAAAACCTCCAAGAGTTGTGCCTCTTGCTCATAAGATAGTGAATTGTTAATGATCACTGGCTTGCCTCCCCCTTCATCTAAAAATGCATATTTAAGATGGGACGGCAACACTTTCAATTCCAACTTATTTTTTTCTGACTTTTCCTCCTTGGATAAGTCTTCCACGACAAATGTTTTCATGGGGTCCTCTTTCAGAGTATCTAGGTTCCTCAAACATTTTTCAATTTCAACTTCCTCCAAGTCATATAACTTTGCACGAGACTGTACTAGAGCTTTTTCTAAAGGGCTAGCACTGTACATGTCTTGCTTCCCTAATAGAAATGCCTCTTCTATGATATCCACCCTAAATGCTGACTGTTTTTCCTTTGGGTGTTTCATGGCCTTCAACACATCAAATTTTACCTCATCATCCTCAACTCGTACCTTGAGTTGTCCATTATCCACATCAATGATGACTCTTGCCGTTTTCATGAAAGGTCGCCCTAAAATTAAACGCACCTCCAAGTCTTCCTCTATATCCATAATGACAAAGTCAACTGGAAAGACAAATTTATCAACCTTCACTAGAACATCCTCCGCTACTCCATACAGAATTTTTAATGACCTATCTGCCAATTGGAGGGTCATTCTAGTGGGTTTCACTTCCAGATCACCAATCCGTTTTAACATGAATAATGGCATGAGGTTTATACTTGCACCAAGATCCAGTAATTCCTTCCCTAGAGGAAGAGCACCAATAGTAATAGGGATAGTAAAACTACCCGAATCTTTGGTCTTATGAGGCAAGGATTTTTGAATTATGGCACTACACCCGGCTTCTATAAGGAGGAAAGAACCTTCTTAAGAAGGCCTCTTCAACCTCACTCCATGTGTTCAAACTTTGACTCGGAAGAGTCTTGAACCATTCCTTTTCATCTCCAATAAGTGCTAAATGAAATAATTTCATATAGGCATCTTCAGCACTTGCTTCATCCAAGCCCATAGTCGCTACAAGATCATAAAAGGTCTCCAAGAAATTATGTGGATCCTCATGATCTTTCCCCGTGAACTGATTAGTCAAAATGAGATTATATCAATATGGCTTAATCTCCATTTGCTGAGCCGTGGGGGACAAGACAATAGCGGACCGATTCCTTGGACATTGCGGAATTACATAGTCACCAAGGACTACTACCCTCGTCGGATTAGGAACTTCCGCATCCATATCAAAAGTAACAGAATGTATATAGTTACTAGAGAAATCTGAGGAACTCTCTCCCTCTTTTTGTTCACGGTATTTAATTACAGACTGTCGCCTAGCAAATGCCTCGATTTCGTCAATATACACTAACTTTTCTCTTTGGCTTTTGCTGCGAGTAAGCAAACAACAATATTGGAACAATAGTGAGAGTTAGGTACAAATATAAAAAAGAATAACTATTCACAGTTTTTACAAATCAACTCAAAAATTAAAAGAAATAAACAACCGTGCAACACGGCAACGACGCCAGAAATTTTGTTAACCTTTTAATAGTGCTACAAAGGATTAACTTGTTTCAGTATAGTGACTATACGTGTATCGTCCACAGGGAGCACTTGAATTTATTCGATTAAGAGTTAAGTTGATAGGATGTTCAAAAACATAGTAGGTTGTGAATGGAAAATAAAATAAACACTTGATAAAGAGATAAACAAATAAGATAACTATTCACCTAGGATTAAGTTTCATTACTTAACCTTATTTCTTTCAATAGAAGTTAAATATTATAAGAAAAGATGCATACTCAATGTCACAAGTGCAAATATCTTTGTCACTTGATTCTAAGACACTAGTCTCTAGAACCCAATCATAAGCACTTCCATCTATCTCTAGACTAGAAGGTTTTATGAGAATTTTTCTCCAAATCCATTTATAAACCAGTTTTTCAACTGTGCAAATAAACTAACACATGGAAAAGGTGATCAAGCTTAAACTAAGAAAAGAAGAACAGAAGAACTCCAATTCATATATAATATAATAACTAGTAATTGAAAGAAACAAGAGATGAAGTAATTACATTGAATCCCGACAGAAAGCTTAGCCTAGCAAGGCCATGAAATTCAAGAACTAAACCTAAGAATATTAGAACTCTGACTAAAGCACTATACTTTGTAGTTTATTTCTCTACAATCCAATATCTCTCCTAACTTCTGAAGGGCTGTATTTATAGGTGCTTTAGGCAGGGGTCTGGCGCTCGAGCGCCCTCTTGGCGCTTGAACGTTGACCTGACACGTGCTGGTTAATGAGCTTAATTGCCTGGTTAATTCGTCTGGCGCTCGAGCCCTGGTGTGGCGCTCGAACGCCAGGCTCATAACTCAGGCAGAAAGGATCCAATGCTCAACGTATTCTGGCGCTCGAGCCCTGGTGTGATGCTCGAGCGCCAGACTCATAAATCTGATAGAAGGGATCGTATGTTCCTCAGCTTCCAGCGCTCAAGCCTTGGTATCGCGCTCGAGCACGGGCCTCTTATATGCTCCAGCAACTTGATTTTCTTATTTTGCTTCCAAAAACACCTGAAAATACATTTCTAAAGTTAGAAAATTTATTATTACCACTTATTTACTCTTAAACTCACAAAGTAAGGAAAAGAGGTAAAATTATGTATAAAACCATGTAATTTCTAGAGAAGATAAGTGCAAATCCTTTATTATATAAACACACTAATTTGCACTTATCAGACAGCTGCGTGAGTTAGAGGAAGGAAAATAACCCCTAACTTGTCCAAAACGACGTCATTTTAAGCATTTTCTCTTATTCATATAAAGAAATACAAGAAAAAGGAAAAATGGAAATATATTAAGAAATAAATAGTTAAAACATTATATAAGACCAAAGTGAAAACAAAAATAAAAAAGTGTTAGAGGGTTCAAGAATTAATTTGGCCATTGAGGTATTTTTTATAGGTATTTTCTCCCATGTAAAACAAAATTCAATGGCACTGGTGCAAAAGAGTTCTAAGGAACATACTCAAAGGCATTATAACTCATAAAGTGATCTTTGTCAAAATGAGCAATTTCATTTGGTTTTGAGCGCTAAAGACATCACAAATGAAGCATTTTATGAAATTAATTTCAAGTATTAAAAAATATGTTTAAAAACTATTAAGATTTGTGTTAATAATCTTAATTCAAGTATTGACTTAGTTAAAAGTCAAAACATTGTATCATTGAGTCAATAGTTTTGCCTAAGTGAATATAAATATCTAGATATGTAATTAACCAATATGTACTTGGGACTTAGTAATTGTGGTTTTTAAAAATACTAATGGATGTCTGATTTAAGTGATACATATTTGACCTACTTTCAAGGAGTATACTCATAGGAATTTTTACTCAAAGAAATTATAACTCAAAATGATCTCTATCAACATGATCAAGTTCATTTGGTTCTTTGAGAGCTAAAGATGTCACAACCAAAACATGTTTTTGTTATTAGTTTCAAGTATAAAAAATATATTTAAAAACTATAAATCTTTGAGTTAATAATCTTTGTTTAAGTATTGACTTAGTTAAAATTCAAAATATTATACCACTGAGTCAATGGTTTAGCCTAAGTGTATCTAAATATCTAAGTACGTAATTAACCAATATATTCTTTTGACATAATAATTATATGATTTTTTAAAATACTAACCCATTTTTGGTATAAGTAATACAGATTTGACTTACTTTCAAAAATTTTTTTATTGAATTTAACTCTTATGGAAGGATAAAATCTTCACTGGAAAAAAATATCATCATAATGTGAATATTTCTGCCTCCTACATGATAGTTTTCTCGTAAAGGTCACTACACCTATGGCTTTACTAAGAAACCAATGGTTGTTTCAAATAAGTATTAGGGTTATTCTTCAAATATTATATATTACTTAAGAAAAAATGAAAAAAAAAATGCACTAAATGTTCAGCTTTTCAAGTGTGGATGAAAATTATATATATATATATATATATATATATATATATTAAGTGATAACTTTCATAGTCAAAATTATTTTATAATTTTTTAATTAATAAGTAAATCTTTTTACTTTTTCCTTATATGGTTAAAAGTATATAATCAAGAAATAATTGAAAAAAGTTTATTTAGTATAACCTCAAAATGTTAATTTCTTAAACATGGCAAGGAAGTTATATCACATAATACTTTTTGTCTTAAATTGGTTCTTTATCTTTTGATTTTGTTTCTAATTTGTTCCTTTTTCCATTAAGTCTGTTAAATGGTTTACAACAAAAAACAGAGAAAATAAAAAGGAGAAGGAGTTAAAATAGAGAAGAGAAGAATGAGAAGAAGCATTAGATGTCATTGATTGTGGCCAGTGATAGTTAACGGTGGAAGGGCAGCTGCACAAGAGAGGTAGAAGAAGGAAAAGAAACCATTGCCAAAAAAAGTCCCTTCGAGCATTTTTGTTAACCATTTATTCCAATTATTATCAATAAACTTAAAAATGATGAAATTGAAACAAAACCAAAAAATGAAAGACGGGTTTGAAAAAGAAATAGTTTGAGAACCAAAGAAAAAAAAAACATTCAAAAGAACTAAAATAGTAATTTGGCACTTAACTTAATGACTTCATCAAATTTTGTCTTATAAAAGAATGAACTTGTTATATTTTTACATACATATACATCACATGTGTATATATATAATCTCTTTGAGATCTAAATATCACAAAAATTATTATCTCTCGTAACAAAATATATTCTATATATATGACCAGAATTTAAAGTCATTGACTTATGATATTTTGTGAAAGTAAAATATATAATCCAAATCAAATTTATAATTCGAGTGCGATCTTGTTAGTATTTATTGTCTAATAAATGCAAATTGATGGTTTCCAAAAAAATGCAAATTGATAATTGAAGGATAAAACATTTTTTTAATTGAAAAGGTGCAAATAAATCTTATATCTTTGACCTTTTTTTGAGTACCAGAAATCCTAGCGGGATCCATATATCAAAAGTGACCACACCTAAGGCTTCAGAGTTACATATAAGAGGGCAGTCCCAACAACCCAGTGCAAGAACTACTCGGGTTAGTTGTATATAAACTTTTGGTCTCCCTAGAAACCCTAGCCTCCTCATCCTACTTTTTTATGTTACGCCGCATACAAACTTCATTGAAGGAGGGTTCTCCCCTATTCTTCCTTCTCCTTTTCTCTTCGTAAATTTTCTTCTATGTCATTTTTATATCTTTCTCTCCATCCACGCCTACCTCCATCACTTTCCCTTTCTTTTTTTCCTATCTCTTACTCAACCCATGTGCTTCGTCAAGAAAAATCATTTGCGCAATTTTCACTTTTTTCTTCAGCCGAATCAGAAAAATTTCATCCATGGTCACTGCATTTGTCAGCAGTAGCCATAGCATAGATGCCTTAACGAGATTGAAAATTTTCAAACTGCTCATGTAACATTCGTGTTTCCCTTATCATCCGATATACTATTCAAAGCTTCCTTCCAAACCTCAAAAACAATTGTGTCTGCTAGGGTTTTTTTTCCTTAGTGCCATTATAACCTTCATCAACACAATCGCTTCTGCTATTATCATAGTTGAACGCCTCATCAACAACGAGCCAATTCGGTGCCTTCTTGTGCTCCAAAATCGCAGTGCTGAAGTACTTCTTCGTTATCTTAGCATTAGAGGATTCAGCTTGGTTAGACATGGTGGAAGCATATCAAGGTCTTCATTCTTTGCTGTATAATTAAGAAGAGACGAGAAACGGGTAAAACGTGCAGATTTGAGAGTGTTCAGTGTTGGGAAGAAGAGGGAATGGCTAGGTTCTAGTGAGACATAGCAAGAATCATGGAAAGATTCAATCTTTTAGGGGGTTCAACAGTGCATCTCAACATGAACACTGAAGCTTATTTTCCGGCCACCCTGTTCAACCGCCTATGCGATAAACACAACGGAATTGTCATTGATGTTCTCGGTACCTTTTCTATTCTCACATCGTTATTTCTTTTTTGTTTGATTCAGAACCCTTAGTTCTTGCCTTTCTGGTTTCTGGTTTAATTCCATGGGTTCTTGCCATCAAAGAAGCAAGATTGCTTCCGATTCTTCTTCCGCTATGCAAAAACAAGAAAAGCCCCCAAATCAATTTTTTAGGGTTCCAAATTTTACCCTCTGTATTTCTTTTAGAGAGAAGAAGAAAGACCTCAAATACTTGATGATTTGGGTTATAAAAAGGAAGTTGTTGTTAAAGTGGTTCTGCAAAATGGACATTTTTATGAAGTTATGGATGTTGCAACAAATATTTTGAAGAATAAAGTGGCTTTTCTAAATAGCAGTGTTAAATCGAAAGAGTCTGTGTACACTGATTTGAAGCAGGTTGAGGAGTATGTTCTGTCTAGTTTGACTTGATTGTTGCAGCAATTGAGGCCAGAATTGAATAGAGGTGGTGTTATGTGGTGTCTCCTTATGAGTTAATTGACAGTTGGGTTATTACCTGGATATCAAAACCAAAATTCGGCAGTCACATTTGACAGGAACATAAGTGATTGAAATCAACAAATGCAGAAAATCACATTCCCCTACAAGGTGTTTAACACAAACAAGAAAAGAGATCCTCTTTGAAAGGTTCCTTTTTAACATTGATGAAGAATGATTCTTACAACAACTGGGATTGAGCATGAAGACAGTTGCTGAGCTTCTTCTGTCATTTACAATTTAGCTTAGAAAGCTTGTGATGCTTCCTAGGTGTTTGAACAACATATTCAACAACTCACTTAATTCCAATTTTTAAGGTGTTTGAGGTTTTTTTTTTCGATCTAGCAAGTAGAGAACCAGCAGACTCAAGAAAACTTATTGGCTTCCATGGTGTTTGCACAACTTGATCCTACAACTCACCTTGCTAGCCACCAAGGCTTACAAGGTGTTTGACACAGAAAGTCCTCTTTGAAGGGTTTATGTTAAACGTTTATTCCAATTATTTCCAATCGATTTGAAAAAGAAATAGTTAGAGAACCAAAACAAAAACAAAAAAAGGGTCGAAGAACTAATGTACTAATTTGGCACTTTACTTTATCACTTCATCACATTTTAACTAATAAAAGAATGAACTTTTTGCATTTTTATAAACATATACATCACATGTGTATAAATAATCTCTTTGAGACGTAAAATTACGAAAGTTATTATCTCTCGTAACAAAATAAATACTATATATATGACCAGGATGTTTAATAAATATAAACTGATACTTGAAGGAGAAAACAAATTTTTTTGGCAAAGGTGCAAATAAATCTTATATCTTTGACATTTTGTTAGTACCAAAGATCCTAAGATTCATATATCAAAAGTGACGGCACCTAAGGCTCCAGAGTTTCATACAAGAGGGCCACGCCCAACAACTACTCGACGAGTGCTATATAAACTTTTGGTCTCCCTAGAAACCCTAGCCTCCCCATTCTACTTTTCTCTATTACACCATATACAAAATCCATTTGTTATGGGCCTAACCCGCTAGAGTGGCACGTTTAATCCCCACGTGGGTGCCTCAGGTCGCCGGCACCATGTCGTGTCAACTACGACATGGGCACCCGACTTGGAGCTTGAGGAGCACCACCCCCACGTGGAGTCAGTTACAGATCCGTACCTACCGCCATAATTCACAGAAGTACAACAGTGACAGGTTTGACTTTAGTAGCCCAATTAGCTCTATAAATACATGTGGTTTATCTTCATTTGGTACGCATTCATTACTTGATATCTGAGACTCTCAATCTGTGACACTTAGCTGACTTGATCGTCGGAGTGCTTGCAAGTACCCCCCTCACCGCCAGGTGAGTGGCCGGAGGATTCAAACCAGCGCACCGGAGGCCAGATTGAGGTCATGCCCGCCATGCCTAAAGCATGACGGATCATTGGCGCCATCTGTGGGGAAGATAAATTGTTCTTCTCCGATCACAATCCATCTTATATCTCCTCCTTTTTTTTGGTTTTTTCTGGTGATTTGCAGGAAGAAGACCATTGGAATCAAGAACTTTACCTTTTTTCTTCTGATACGCTCACAATCAACCGATTATCAAGGTGAATTCCGGACAATTAATCGGTTGAAAAGGAGTTTCTAACCGATTAATCGGCATAATATGATTTTCCACCGATTAGCTGGGTGGATAACAATCTTTCTTGATATTTCTGTTACAACTTCGATTTGATTCTTGCATATTTGTACAATTTCACTGATTATCTTCTTGTGTTCTGTTTCGCTAATGTTGCTGCATAAACATATGTCAAGAGAATTTCTTATACTTGCAGCAAGGAAGGGAATAATTCACGCTAACCAAAAATTCAATTGTAGCAAGATGGTGAACATGAGGAGAAACAATCAAGCCGCAAAAGGAACATCTGCCAATGCAGGAGGTATCCCGGGAGAACAGCCCTCTGCGAACGGGCCTTCTCCACATCAGCAGCAGGAAGAAGCCAGGGCTGCTGATCCGGTGATGTCGTCGGAGCAAAGAATGACAACTATAGGGACGACATGCACAACCTCAAGGAAATGATATAAAAACAAGCCGAAGAGATTGAAAGGATGAACAAGGAGCGTGAAGCCTCAAAGAAACAGCAGGTTGAATTCCAGTCAATCTCGGTATGGAGCAGCAACCCCCTCAACGTCATGAAACTCTTCAGGAGGGACTGAATCCCCAGGTAGAAAAGCAAGTTTCCATGGTGGGACCGCAAATCCCGCGATCTCAACCCATTAACATTCCACCTCATCTCTCCGACATGGACCAGGTGGCGGAGAACGACATAGGAATTGATGGATGTCATAATCCCTTCATCCCGGCAATCATTTATTTTGACATGCCGGCAAACTTTAAATTTGTTGTGCAAATTGATTCATATGACGGGACAACTGACCCCAAGACCACGTTGATATCTTCCAACAGACCATTGTCTTTCAGGGGGCTAAAGAACCCGTTATATGTCGGGCTTTTCCCCTGACTTTGAAAGCTGCAGCTCGCAGATGGTTCTCGTCGCTGCCAGCGTGATTCGTCACGCGATTGAAAGCATTGAAGGGCAAATTTATTTTCAACTTCACGAGCAGCAAGCAACAATTCAAGACTGAACATCATCTTGAAAGAATAAGACAGAAGTCTGATGAATCACTGAGGGACTTTATCATCCGCTTCAACGCGGAGTCCCTGGAGGTACGTGATGTCGCCCCTAACATGATATTATATTTTCTCAGGCAGGGGCTGAAGCCAAGTGGTTTTGCTAAAGACTATGGAGGAATTGAAGAATGGGTCCGGAATAATAAAGCAGACAACCAAGCCGCCAAGCAAGAGAGAGATAAGAAAGACAAACAAAAGGCTTCTTATGGAGGGAGGCCTAAAGATAGTGAAAGAACATATGATCGAAGTGGGAGGCCACCCCGAGGAGCCTATTCAAACTATGCGCCCTTGACCATGCCGCCCTCACGGGTGTATAAAGAAATCATGTACTCGGAATTAAATTCTTATTGTCAATTGGATATTTGTTTGATCAAATTAAAGTTGATTTGTTGCCATTCCATAGAAATTTCATTTCTATGGATACAATACAGTGTTCAATCATATTATAGATGGATTCAATAAATTGTAATTCATTAAAATAAATGAATAATTGAATGAGGTGGTATAGAGCCGTAGATATACTTGATCATTTCCTCTGATGGTTGTTTGTGTTATAGCTCTTCGAGCAAAACAAAAATGCAGCTAACTTTATTTAGTTACAAAAGTGTTTACTTGTTGGTGCTCCCTTTTTTAACGTAAATAAGTTTTAGTTACTGAAATAATGTATTTCATTGCTGTTTTCAGTTTTTACGTAATTATATAACAATAGTTTACATTGAAAGATATGCTTAAGGAGATGAAACTAAACTTCTCCATAACATGCAAGTAGGTGAGGATTGCGTTGGTATGTCTAATGGAACTATACCCATCAAAGAAAAATTTAAAAACCTTTTACAACCTATTCGGAACATACTTGACAGGATTTTTGAGAAGTAACGCTCAAAGGAAAGAATAAGAAAGTATTATAAATATTTTGAGTGATGGATTTATACTTGCATAGAAGAAATAAATTTCGTAATTCAAAAATATAAGGAGATCACCTTGATAATAGTTTTCTTTATATCATTTTAAACCTTAAGTACAGTTGGCATCCAAATCACACTAGAAACTAGTGATGCATCTAGAGATTAAATGATCAGAAGATAACAAACTTGTTGTTGAATGTTTGGAGACAAACCTTTGAAGATTACTTTTGGAATTACGTTTGGGATTTTTGGTTTAAAAGTTTGTATGAAAAGTTTAAAGTATATTCTTATGCCAATTGGATATTTGTTTGATCAAATTAAAGCTGCCTTGTTGCCATTTTATAGTAGTTGCATTTTCGTAGATGAAACGAAGTGTTCAATCACATTACGGATGTATTCGAAAAGCTGTAATTCATTAAGTTAATTGAATATCGGATTGATGTGGTATCAAAGCCGTAAATATACTTGTTCATTTCCTCTAATCTTTGCATGTTTGTGTTATAGCTCTTCAACTAAAACCAAAATAAAATTATCATTAGTTACCATCAGCTATTACAACAATGTAAATCTGAATTATCACTGCTAACACTCCTCCTTAATTCAAATTGCCTCAGCCATTACCATTAGTTTGTTCTTCTGTTCATCAAACCGGTTTCTCTTCAGCGGTTTTGTCAAAATATCTGCCCCTTGTAACTCAGTTTTGCAATGCTGTAGAGTTAGTTTTCCTTTGCTCACTTGTTCTCTGATGAAGTGATATCTCTGCCAATATGTTGGCTTCTCGGTCGATATTCTGATCTCTTTTTTCTATTTTTCTTGCAACCGAATCAAATTCCTACAAAACAACCTCAGGACAAGCTCAAAAGATATTCTTCCTCTATTCCAGCAATAAGACTTTGTGAGATGCAACAACCATCCTCCTCGATTGCAGCAACCAAGTATGTCTTCTTGGAGTTTGGAGTTGGTCCAGTAACTGGACCACTCCAATTACTCTCTTTTTGCATCTCAACCATTCATTTTTTTTTATTTTGAAAAAAAAGCTATATATAGCATTTTGACCCTTGGATTGAACTGGACCTGTTCAGTTACTAGACAGGCTCCAAACCCGTCTTCTTGATGTTTACCTATTGTATATTCTCCATACAAGGAACGCTACTATGTGCATTTTGTATAAAAAAATGGTTCATTTTTTGGAACAAACGTTCTCAGACGTGAAATGTGAGGGTGTTCAACGAATGTTGAAACATTGCTATGGATCTTATAGAGCAAGTAGATTTATAAGGCATGAATATAAGAGTGTCCTATCTGTAATCTCACTATTAAAGCATTGTGTTATGGACCTAACCCGCAGGAGAGGCACGTGCAGGTTCCACGTGGGTGGCTCAAGCCGCCGGTACCATATCGTGTTCACCACGACATGGACACCTGACTTGGAGCTTGAGGAGCACCACCCCCACGTGGAGTCAGTTACAGATCCGTACTTACCGCCGCAATTCACGGAAGTATAACAGTGACAGGTTTGACTTAGTAGCCCTATTGGCTCTATAAATACCTGTGGTTCATCTTCATTTGGTACGTATTCATTACTACTAGATATCTGAGACTCTAATTTCTGTAAGACCTTACTGACTTGATCGTCGGAGTGCTTGCAGGTACCCCTCACCACCAGGTGAGTGGCCGGAGGATTCAATCCACCGCACCAGAGACCAGATTGGAGGTCATGTCCGCCATGCTCTAAGCATGACGGATCATTGGCGCCGTCTGTGGGAAAGAAAATAAACCATTCTTTTCCGATTGATTCATCTTATATATCCTCCTTTTTTCTGGTGTTTGCAGGAAGAAGACGGTTGGAACCAACAACTTTACCTTTTCCTTCTGATACACTCATATCAACCGGTTATCAAGGTGAATTCTGGAAAATTAATCGGTGGAAAAGGAATTTCTAACCGATTAACCGGTGAAATATGATTTTCCACCAATTAGCTGGACGGATAACAATCTTTCTTAATGTTTCTGTCAAAATTACGATTTGATTCTTGCATATCTGTGCCTTTTCACCGATTATCTTTTTATGTTCTGCTTCGCTAATGTTCTGCATAAATGTATGGAGAGAGAATTTCTCATATTTGCAGTAAGGCAAGGAATACTTCACGCAAACTGAAAATTCAATTGTAGCAAGATGGTGAACACGAGGAGAAAGAACTAGGCCGCTAAAGGAACATCTGCTCATGCTGGAGGCATCCCGGGAGAACAGCCTTCCGCGAATGGGCCCTCTCCGCAGCAGTAGGTAGAAGCCAGGGCTGCTGGTCCGGCGATGTCGGAGCAGAGAATGACAACCATTGAGGACGGCATGCACGACCTCAAGGAAATGATACAAAAACACGCCAAAGAGATTGAGAGGATGAACAAAGAGCGTGAAGCCTGGAAAAAACAACAAGTGGAATTCCAGGCAATATCCCCAGGGGGAGAAGCAAGTTTCCATGGTGGGACCGCAAATCCCGCAGTCTCAACCCATCAATATTCCACCTCGTTTCCCGACATAGACCAGGTGGAACAGGTGGTAGAGAACGATGTAGGAATCGATGGATGTCATAATCCTTTCATCCCGGTGATCATAAATTTCGAGATGCCGACAAACATCAAATTTTCTGTGCAAATTGATCCATATGACGGGACAACCGACCCCCAAGACCACATTGAGATCTTCCATCAAACCATGGTCTTTCCGGGGGCTAAAGAACCCGTGATATGTCGGGCCTTTCCCCGGACTTTGAAGGCTGCCACACGAAGATAGTTATCGTCGTTGCCAGTGGGATCCATCACGGGTGGAAAGCATTGAAGGACAAATTTGTTTCCAACTTCACGAGTAGCGAGCAGCAAGCAGCAGTTCAAGACTGAACATCATCTTGAAAGAATAAAACAGAAGTCGGATGAACCACTAAGGGATTTTATCATTCGCTTCAACGCAGAGTCCCTGGAGGTACATGATGTCGCCCCTAACATGATGTTATATTTTCTCACGCAGGGGTTGAAGCCGGGCGGTTTCGCTAAAGACCTGACTGGAGAGAAGCCTAAGACTATGGAGGAATTGAAGCAGCGGGCTGAAAAATGGATCCAAATTGAAGAATGGGTCTAGAACAGAAAGGCAGATAACCAAGCTGCTAGGCATGAGAAAGATAAGAAAGAAAAACAAAAGGCTACTTATGGAGGAAAGCCCAGAGAGAGTAAAAGAACATATGATCGAAGTGGGAGGCCGCCCAGAGGAGCCTACTCAAACTATGCGCCCCTGACTATGCCGCCCTCACGGGTGTACAAAGAAATCATGTACTCATAATTGAAGGATAGACCCCCACCAATGAGGTCGCAGTCGAAAAATAAGGATAAATTCTGCCTATATCACAAACATCACGGACACTACACTAATGAATGCATCCATCTCAAGGATGCCATTGAAAAGTTAATACGACAAGGGAAGCTGAAACAATTTGTTCAAAAGAGTGATGAAGGTACATCCAGGGGAAAGAGCCCGTCCCCTTTTGGAAGGCGTGGCTCCGCCCCAAGGAACAGGGATTCTGGGCGAGATGAAAGACGAAGGTCACGATCTCGAAGTCCCCAGCGACATGATAACACGGCTTCGAAAGGAGTCATTAATGTAATAGCAGGGGGTTTAGTTCATGTGGAACCCTCTGAATCGTCCAGAAAGAGATCCTGAAAAGGACCATTGCATGACTATCCAGACCATGAGAAGAATGACATTGGCATTTTCAGAAGACGACTTGCCTATTGATGGAACAGGGTCTAACGCCCCCTGGTCATTACGGCCAGAATGGTGGGGTATGAGGTGAAAAGGTTGTTCGTGGACCAGGGGAGTTCAACCAACATCATGTTTTGGGATCTTTTCTAGAAATTAGGCCTGACTGAGAAAGATTTGATCCCTCACAAAGGGAACTTGATAGGCTTCACAGGGGACCCCATCTCCCTAAAGGCTATATAAAGATGAAAGTAACTTTCTATGGCCATGGCGGTTGCTAGAAGTAAAATTCCTTGTCGTGGACTACCCATCAGCTTATAACGCAATTCTGGGGAGGCTGACCTTAAATGCTCTAGGGGTCATGGTCTCGACCTTACATATGGCGATGAAGTTCCCTAGTGACAGAGACGACATCATCACTGTGTAGGGAAAGGGCCTTGAGGCGCAACTTTATTATTTGGAGAGCCTCAAAATAACAAAAACCATTTCAGCATAGGAAAAAGAAGAAGAGAAAGAAGTGCAAAAGGAAGACACAAAGAAAGAAGCCAAAGGAAAGCAAAAGTTCATCAGGCGAGATGCCACGGTGATGATGACGGACTTAGATCCAAGAGGAGAACTACAACATGAGCGACCTGAACCCGAAGGCGACTGAGTAGAAATACAAGTCGATAGTAAACCTGAACATGTAGTTAAGGTTGGAAAAAACTTACCTACTAATATTATGAAAAACATGATTAAAGTCTTGCAAGATAATAAACATATTTTTGCATGGGTCACCTCGGATATGCCGAGTGTAGATCCCAAGTTCTACTGCCACCAACTTTCAATAAGGGAAGGAGCGAGGCCGGTAGCCCAGAAAAAGAGGAGGATGGGCCAAGAGAGAACAACAACCATCGAGAAGCAGGTCAACGAGTTGTTAGACGCGGGGTTCATCCGCGAGGTACAATACTTTGATTGGCTGTCTAATGTCGTGATGGTCAAAAAGGCGAATGGAAAGTGGAGAATGTGCACAAACTACACCGACTTGAACAAAATCTGCCCGAAGGATCGCTTCCCAGCATTGACAAATTGGTAGATAACTCGGCAGGTTATAAATACCTTTCTTTTTTAGACGCTTACTCTGGATATAACCAAATACCCATGGCCCCCGAAGATCAGGAAAAAACTGCTTTTATTACTGATCTCGGGGTATTCTGTTACCATGTGATGTTGTTTGGTTTAAAGAATGCAAGGGCGACCTACTAGAGGATGATGGATAAAGTCTTTGCCGAGATGAGAGGCAGAGAAGTAGAGCTGTATATCGACGACATGATTGTCAAAACCAAAATGAGTAAGATCCATCTAAAGAATTGGAATCTGTTTTCCAGCGTCTACGACAGTACAGCTTGCGACTTAATCCTTTAAAATGCACGTTTGGCATGGAAGCAGGAAAATTTCTGGAATTTATGCTTACAAGTCATGGTATTGAGGTGAATCCACACAAATGTCGGGCAATCCTCGACATGACCAGCCCAAGGACGGTAAAAGACGTATAGCAACTCACGGGGAGGATTGCAGCTTTGTCACGTTTCCTCCCCACTTCAACAAAATGTTGCCTCCCAATGTTCAAAATCCTGAAGAAACAAGACTCCTTCAATTGGGCTCAAGAATGCAAAGCCGCTTTCAAAGAACTTAAAGTCTCCTTGGCATCTCCCCCCGTCCTAAGATAACCAATTGCGGGCGACACGCTGATTCTCTATCTCGCGGTCGCAGATGAAGCCATAAGTGCCGTGTTGATCCGAGAAGAAGGTAAAGATCAGTTTCCGCTTTACTTTGTTTATAAGGCTTTGCAGGGGCTGAATTGAACTATCAACAACTTGAAAAAGTATCTTTTGCATTATTAATAGCCTCTAGGAAGCTGCGTCCATATTTCCAATGTTACCTAATTCTAGTCAGAACCAACCAACCAATACGATAGATCTTACACAAGCCGGATTTGGCTGGAAGGATGATGTCATGGGCAATTGAACTGACACAGTACGACATATCGTATGAACCATGACTTGCAATCAAGGCGCAGGTCCTAGCCAACTTTCTTGCTGAAATGACACATCCCAGGGAGTGATATACGTCGATGGCTCTTTAAACACTAAAGGATGTGGTGGTGGAGTGATCCTTGAAAACTCAGATTGTTTGGCAATCAAATATTCTCTGAAATTTGATTTCCCGACATCAAACAATCAGGCAGAGTATGAGGCATGCCTGGCTGGAATACACATGGCCAAAGAGTTGGGGGGCAAATGCAGTAACCATCTGCTCGGATTCGAAGTTAGTGGTATCTCAGATCAAGGGGGAATATCAAGCGAAAGAGCTCATAATGCAGAAATATCTTGCCAAATTACGAGATGCCTTGGTGGGGTGTCTAAATTCGAGATCCGACATATCCACAGGGAAGAAAATGCTCGGGCAGACCTTCTATCCAAACTCGCCAGCACAAAAAAGACATCAAACTACCATTCTGTGATAGACGAGGTAATCCCCTATCCTAGTTTAACTTTACAGGTGTAGGAAGCAGATTGGAGGACTCCCCTGATAGATTATATCGAGAGGGGATCACCCCCAAGGATGATAAAGAATCAAAGAAGGTAATCAAAAAAGCAACGAGATTCGCAATGATTGAAGGCCACTTGTTTAGAAAAGGGATCTCAACCCCACTCCTGAAATGTATTGGCCCAGAAGAAGTCAGGTACGTATTGGCCGAATCCACGAAGGTAGTTGTGGACACCATGTCGGGGCTAAATCCCTGGCTAGAAAATCGTTGAGAGTGGGCTACTTCTAGCCAACCATGTAGGAAGATGCAGCTAGCCATGTCAAAAAATGTGAACAATGTCAATGACATGCCAATATCCCTCATATCCTGCCGGAGGAGCTGCATACCTTATCCGCGCCATGACCCTTCCACACTTGGGGGATGGACATCCTGGGACCTTTTCATAAGGCCACAGGACCATTGAAACATCTTGTCGTGGCAGTGGATTACTTTACCAAGTGGGTGGAGGCTGAACCTCTTGCTACCATTACTTCTGCAAGGGTGGAAGCCTTCACTTTTAAAACAATCATATGTCGTTTCGGAATCCCGGTTGAGATAGTCACATATAATGGAACTCAATTTACAGGGAGCCAATTCAGGGAACTCCTTGGGGGGTTGCAGATTCGGCATCATTTTTCAAGTGTAGAACACCCCAAACGAACGGCCAGGCCGAAGCAGCAAATAAAGTTATTTTGAATGGCCTAAAGAAACGACTTGAGAATGTCAAAGGAGCTTGGGTGGATAATCTCTATCAAGTATTGTGGAGCTATAGAACCACTCCGCAAACTACCACGGGGGAAACTCCTTTCCGACTTGTATATGTGATTGATGCTGTGATTCTAGTGGAAATCGGCGAACCATCTTGGAGGGTTATGTTTACCCCACCAAATAATCAAGAACTTCTAAGAGAATAGCTCGACCTCGTGGATGAAGTCCGTGAGTTGGCACGACTAACCGAGATTTCGAGAAAGCAGCGAGTTGCTCAGAGGTTTAACGCCAAAGTCGTGAAGCGCGAATTCACAATAGGAGACCTCGTACTAAGAAGAGCCAGTATTTGTCTGAAGAATGCCAAAGATGGAAAACTTGCAGCAAACTGGGAAGGCCCTTATCAGGTAATTAGAAGTACAAGAAAAGGTGTGTAGGGCTTGGAGACCTTGCAAGGGAGAGAATTGCCACGAACTTTCAATGCCGCGGATCTGAGAAGGTACTATAGTTAAAAAGTAGCCAGCTCGTTTATGTTTAACTCTGTTGCATTTTAAGTTTGATGTACAATTTCGGTAAGGGGTACTCTTTTTCCTTCTCGGGTTTTTTCCCTAAGGAGGGTTTTACCTTGAAGGTTTTAATGAGGCCCCAAGTTTTGTAACCCAATGATATATGAAATAAGAACAAATATTTGTCAAAGTTTAAGATTTTAGTTGCAGATATTCAATGATTACAATTCAGCAAGGCGTTTGAAAGGATCAAAGATCCCAATAGGGCGACACGCCCCAAACAGGCCACAGGCCTTGAAGTACTTCACTAGGATCAAAGATCCTAATAAGGCGACACGCCCCAAATAGGCCACAGGCCTTGAAGTACTTCACTAGGATCAAAGATCCCAATAGGGCGACACGCCCCAAACAGGCCACAGGCCTTGAAGTACTTCACTAGGATCAAAGATCCTAATAGGGCGACACGCCCCAAACAGGCCACAGGCCTTGAAGTACTTCACTAGGAATCAAAGATCCCAATAGGGCGACATGCCCCAAATTGGCCATAGGCTTTGAAGTACTTCATCACGATTAGAGATTCCAATAGGGCTACATGCTCCAACGGTGTGGTTACGAACCTTAAATATTCATAAGGGAATAAAATTCCCATCGACAAGTCATGCAAAAGCATAAGTTATACGTTATAGACACCACGACATGTTGAAAAGCAATGATTGAAAAAAAAATTCAAGTTAACGTTACGAGATAGAAATTACTATGGAGATAGAGAAACAAAGAAATATCATTAAGAGTCAAGCATTACAGAAAGAAAGCTGGCAAGCATGCCAATAAACTGCTCATTAAAGATAAAAATAAACCTAATTATTACAAAATGAGCTTCAAGGCTCAGCATGGGCGACATCCTCATCTTCGGCCGGAGTTGGCGACATTGAGTAGTCAGCGTGAGGATCGAAAGCTTCTAACTCAGGGTCATCAAGGTTGACCTGGGTAAGAGGGTCATTATCATAGTCCAAGAGCTGGCATCCTTCTACCTCGTGAAGTGGGTGAACCCCCTTGAAGGTGAGTTGGATCCCGGGGTTCACAAACTCCACCTGCTTAAGGCAGCTGGCAAAAGTCATATAGGCGCCATTTGAGATCAGGCGACTCTACTCTTCGATCTCAGCCTTCAATTTGTCATTATTAGTCTCCAACGACGTCTTATCCGCCGACAGCTGATCCTTAACCCAGGAAAGAAGCCCGTTCTCCCGCGAAGTAAAGTCACCTCTTCTTGAGCTTTAGAAAGGGCAACTTGTAATTCTTTCTTTTTTTCGGAAAGCTTAGAGATCTCCGACTTCAGCTGATCAAAGTTGGAAGCCGCTGTAGAAACTTCTTCCCAAAGCTCAGATTGACAAGCCTTCAACGTGTCCCGCTCCCTGGTCAAGGCTTGGATCTGTTTTTCAGCAGCGGCTTTCGTTGCAAGAAGCTTCTGCTCCAAGTCAGCAACAGGGTTAGGCTTCTCCAACTCTTCATGGAAGAACTTCAGCAGGGCAGATTGGCGGGACATCCAGCCCAGGGCTTCCCCGACATTGTCCTACGATATAAAACTGGGACTTAAGTATTCGAATATAAAGATGACAGGAATACTAAGAGAAAAACAAACCAACACGCAACATACCTTCAACACAGAGCGGGGAAGATCTTTGAAAAATTCTCCATGGTGGAAGGAGACGATGGGGGCCTTGAAGCCTTCCCATTGAGAAGATGAGGACGATCCCGTGGCGGAGGTGGCTTCTATACGAATTGAAACAAGCAACAGTTAACGACATCGAAATTCCAGCAAAATGTTGATGGATATTACCAGGCAGACAAGGGGGACATCAATTAACTAACCTCTTTTCCGTCTTAGAGTGAGCCCAACGATCTCCGCCTCCTCGTCATCCGAGATTGATATCTTGTTTTGAAGAGCAGGTTGGACTGTCTCCAACGCTTGTGAAGAAGCAACAGGAGATTTCTGACGGTTTCGCGGAGTTATCTTCCTCTTTTTGACCGCTTGGACTTCAGAGGAAGGGGCCGCGACATAAACAGTCACCGCAGCTGGATCCTGGGATGCTCCAGGAGACTGAACCCCATGGTCAGTAAGAAGCTCATGCACCAGGCTCTGGGCGGGGGTCTCCTTTTTCCCCTTCTTGGTCATGGCGCCTGTCTTCTTCAATAGCTGAGCATATCCCGACATGATAGCACCTGAAGACAAAGCCAGCATAATGGTTAATACATTATGAATTACAGAAATGATTCAAAATCGATTAAGTAAGAAGTGACATGTAAGTTAGAAAACAACAATAAATTGACAACAGCGACATTACCCATGGTATCAACACGACTGATACAACGACCTTGGATCACGACTTTGCACTTGATGAGCCCATGCTTTTCGGTAAATTCCCGGAGTTCGGCGATGACGGCATGGTCAGAATCCAATAACTTAAAGTAGGAGTCTTTGAAGGGGGGGGGGAAGGAGTCTTCAAAGAGCTAGAAGGAAAAATGGTCTTTCCTTTAACGGAAGGAGATAAACCTGAAGTCGAAAAGATGGTAGGGAGCAAAAAGGTAAAAGAACATATTACTAGAGCATTCCCAGTTATTGGCCCAGCAAAAAATCTCGAAAGCATTGATGAAACCCCAAGCGTTGGGGTGAACTTGTGAAGGCGCGACCTCAAGTTGGTTGAGGATTTCGACTTGGAAACTTGAGAAGGGGAAACACAGACGAATCATCCGAAAGAAACAGTCGTAAACCATTAGGAAGTCGGGAGCACCTTGGCAAGGGCAGGATCCAATCCTTTCGTTGGGATCCACACGCTTTGCCTTGTACAGGGTAACCGGACTAGAGGGACGTCTTCTTTTGGGGTAACCCCAGGGAAGTGCATGGCACCCCTGAATTCCACAGCGGCGACGTGGAATTTTAAAGTCGTGGTCAGCCCAGACTGAACTTAGAGAATGTCGTGGCTTATCCAATACATCCTCCTCACATCTCGTATGCCCTTAAGCCTTTTGGGAACCTCAATCTTAGCGGCTTGCTTGGGCTGGCCATATCACTCGTGGATTTTTTGACGACGACATTCTAGAGCCTTACTCTTGGAAGGCTTCTGAACGGCTTGGGTGGGGGCAGAAGTTGAGGGCGACTCTGAACCCGACATGGGAGATGAAGCCGATATGGGTTCTACCATAGAAACAGGAGGAACATACAAAAGGTCAGAAGATGCAGAATCAGAGGATTTAACAGAATTATTAGATGAAGTAAAACTAGAAGCCTCAGATGAGGTACATATTAACAAGGGCACAGGAAGTTGTAATCTAGATGTTATGGCATTATCACTACCTTCAGATGACTCGTCATACTCATATTTGCCAACCCCATACCTTAAGGGTATGGGGGCAATAGATTGAGAAAAAGGGGCCCCAGAGAAGGGGATTGTTTAGGGGACACCAAGGATGAATTCTCCAGTGGCTTCAAAGAGGGGTTCGCTGTCAGAACCAAAGGTTGAAGGGGGAGTGGGGATGTGATGACCACTACCATCACTGATTTCAGGTCCAGAAGGAGAACCAACGAAATCCCCAACCTCCCCAGAAAGACTCCCTTTTGGGGGAAAAGCACACAGAAAAAATGAACAGAGAATATAAGGAGATACCTGGAAATGTTGGAGGAGAAAAGACTGAGGATGGCTGGAAAACAGTGAAGGAAGGAGTTGACAGCGAAAGCAAGAGAGAATACGCAGAGAAAACTTGAAAGCAGAGAAGAGTTTTTAGGTTAAGTGAGAGAATATTTATAGATAGAGAAAGGGACGGCGAAGCGTGAAGAAGAAGTAACGGCCTAAGGAGCAGTTAATGCAAGCAGGCCTGATGTGATTGAATAATGATGGGCGCGATACACGAAGGGTCACGGCCAATACCACCAAGACACGTGTCAAAGTAGAAACTGACGGGAGAATTCAAACGACAACGACTTGAGAGCACTGCACGTTGCCAGATCACGTCATTAGCAGAAGTCAACGACATACCATAGACTTGGGGGCAACTGTTATGGACCTAACCAGCAGGAGAGGCACATACAGGTTCCACGTGGGTGGCTCAAGCCCCCGGTACCATGTCGTGTTCACCACAACATGGACACCCGACTTGGAGCTCGAGGAGCACCACCCCCACGTGGATCCGTACTTTTCGCCGCAATTCACGGAAGTATGACAGTGACATGTTTGACTTTAGTAGCCCTATTGGCTCTATAAATACCTGTGGTTCATCTTCATTTGGTACGTATTCATTAGTACTAGATATCTGAGACTCATTTTTGTAAGATCTTACTGACTTGACCGTCGGAGTGCTTGCAGGTACCCCCTCACCACCAGGTGAGTGGCCGGAGGATTAAGCCACCGCACCGGAGACCAGATTGGAGGTCATATCCGCCATGCTCTAAGCATGACGGATCACATTGTATCAGGGTATAAACCTCTTGATAACACTACGGTATAATCTTACCAAAATGACTATGAATACCCAATTTTATCCTATTCCTAATAATATTAATTTTGTTAATAGTTAGGATAATTAGTTAATTCGGATTGATTAATTAATTTTTAAAAAATTAATTTTAATTAAGTAATTTGTTATCATAAAAAAAATAAAAGAGTGATAGATCGCTACACGAAATTAATAATAATAATAATTATTATTATAATTATTATTTTTATTATTATTATTATTATTATTATATTATTATTATTATTATTATTATTATTATTATCATTATCATTGTTACTTGACTTAGTCAAGTATTTGTTTTAAAACAAAAAAAAGCGAAAACAAAAAAGGAAAATAGTGGCGCAGAACAAGCAATTATAAACAATAATAATAATAATAATAATAATAATAATAATAATATTATTATTATTATTATTATTATTATTATTATTATTATTGTTACCTGACTTAGTCAACTAATTTTCTAAAAAAAAAAGCAAACAAAACAGGAAGTGGAGTGCAGTTATTCTCTGCAAATTGTGCCAAAAAATTAGGAGCAGTAGGATAAAACTCTTATCTTCGCTTAGAGAAGGAATTTTCATTGTAAAAAAGAGCAACAAAAAAAACATAGAATAGAAACATTGTGAATTTTTTTTTAGAGTAAAGAGTTTTTGCTCAAATTCATTCAACGTTGAAGAATAAGCAAGATAACAATTAACCAACTTCACAAGAAACCAACAAACACACGCATAGTCACCGTCATCCATTGTCATCGCTCTTTCACTTCAACGAGCACAATTTACATGCCCCACTGCCATCAACGGTTTGATCTCCACCGCTAGTAACCGCCGTCATGATCAACACCACCGTCAAGAACGTGAACTCGAACGGTTTCCGGTATCGTTACGGAGCACCATCAACCAATATTTTTACTTTTTTTTTTGTTTTTGTTGGGCTGCAATTAAAACAAAACATCAAGTGGAAAATCCATAATGTAACCTGACTAGGTTTACTGGATGGCTTTCTGCTAAAGCCTAGTTTTTTTTAATTAAATCTTTATTTATTTATTTATTATTACTATTATTACTATTATTTTTAAAATAAAAAATATATGAACGACGATTCTTGACCTGATTGAGTTGCGAATGTTTCCTTTAGAGTCATGTCGTCAAGTTGGGTTTACTAAGTAACTTTGTGCTAACTTATACCCAGCATTTGATTAATTAATATCTTTTTGAAAACCTTTTTCGAAAAAAGATATAATTTGTTTCCTTTTCAATGTCTAACTGAGTTGCGATTGCTTCCTTCAGACATTGGGTTCACTGAGTAGCCTTGTGTTAACTTGATCGCGTCTCATTTAAGAAAATCTTAAGAACTATGTGGCTTTGATTCCTCCCTGAGCCGAGGATACTTAGGAACAGGAGTCGAACCCATCGAGCCTAAATAAATAAAAAAATATTTTTTTCCTCTCGTTAATAAATAAGTGTAAATGTTTTTTAGTGATATTAAATATTTTTTAAAATTAAATTTGTTTTGCACAATTAATTAGAAGGTAACCACTTACTTAGTGGACGTCGTAGGGTGCTAACACCTTCCCTACACGTAATCGACTCCCTAACTCATTCATGGTTTCAAAGACTTCCAAGGTTTTCTTTAATAAATCTCGGTGGTCATTCCGTTGTTTAACTTATCGCCGTCCCCACCGTGACCCAGGTTGCGACAGATAACAACTCTACTGGAGACTTTCTGAGAGTCAAGCTCAATCTAATTAATTATGCAATATTTTCCTTTTAAAATATTTATATCACTCATCTTTTCGTTTGCTTGTATGTGTTTTTTTGGTATTTATATGTATATATGTATATATATGTGTGTATATTTTGTATCTGTGGATAAAACTATATGTGATGAACCATAGGATAAAGATTTCTTGTACATGTCTGGTTCTTTTTTTGTAGGTTAGTTGTTTAATAGGAAAAGGGTAGTATGCTCTGGCACATCCTACATTATCCTCACACACATTTTGGACTCTATACCCGTGCCCTTCCTACCCTAGGATTAGGAGGGGGCTAGGCCGATGTCACTGAGGGGCCTCGTGCTCACTTGGCAGTCGTTTAGTCTCCACTCAGATTGTAATAGTGACACATGGACATACTGAGAGGGTCATCCCTACTTATGACTATGCATGAACTGTGACCTTATCATACTGTAAGGCAAATCTGGGGTCCTTTAAGGAGTTAGATCCTCCCTTAAAACTTGCACTAATATAGGAATAGTGGCCTCCCAATAATAAGGTCTTGACTTTGGAAATATCTTGCCGTAAGAACTTACCAAAATAGGACACAAAGGGCATACCCTTCCCCTTTCATCATATATAATAATATGTTCACTAATACATACCGTGCAAAAAAAGCTATATGTATATTCACATCCACATGTATATATGTCATGCATTGCATTCATGTGACTACGCTAACCTCTTTCTCATCACAGTTTGTAAAAATAATAAACAAAGTGTTACCCCGACATCCTTACTGGACACGTGCCCAGACAAGAGTCATGGATGAGCTGAAAAACGAAATGTAGAAATGAGAAACGATATCGATGAAATGAAAATCCATATATCAGAAATTCTAAAAAAGTTGGATGCTCTCGGACGGAAAGAACCAGAGGGTACCCCTCAGAGGCCAGTATATGACCCGAGTTATCAATTTGGCTTTAATCCAGTACAAATGGGACCAATACCATTAACTATGCAAGTGCCCCAACAAAATCAAGTTGAGTCATTCGAAGTTCAGTGGCCACCCTATGGTCTCCCACCTGGTTACACACCCCCGACAGCTCAGGACCCACAAATTGCACAACCCTCCTAAGCTCAGCCACGAGAGAATTCGATTGTTGATCCTAATCCGCTCCTTGGCTTTATCCAGAATCACCCTCCGCAAAATAATAACCAAGGAACGACTGTAGTAAACCAACCAATCGCTTCCCAACTTCAACCCAACAACCTGAGCACCCCAGGGAACCCGTTGATCTTGAGTTCCTACCAAATGCACAGGGTATTGGAAGGAGGTCGATCTAAAGAAAAGTTACAAAGTCTTGAGGAGAGACTACGGGTTGTCAAGGGCAATAATTATTGCATCGGAGCAGTTGCAGATCTTTGCTTAGTTCTTAACGTGGTTATCCCTCCAAAATTCAAAGCACCTGAGTTTCACTAGTACAAGGGGACTAGATGTCCGAAATCTCATCTTACCATGGACTGTAGAACAATGGCATCACATGCATGAAATGACCCGCTTCTGATCCACGTATTTCAAGATAGTCTGGACATGGCGGCCTTGAGTTGGTATATGCATCTTGAGCGTACTCAAATCCACAGTTGGAAAGACTTAGCCGATGCCTTTTTAAAGCAGTACAAGTACAACATTGATTTGACTCCTGATAGAATAGAGTTACAGTCCATGTCAAAAACGGACTTAGAGACTTTTAAGGAGTATGCTTAGAGGTGGTGAGAGTTAGCAGCTCAGGTGGAGCCTCCATTGTGTGAAAAGGAATTGGCATAACTATTTATTGACACTCTTAGAGCACCTTACTATGACAAGATGATCGGAAGCACATCATCAAACTTAACTTCTCAGATATCGTGATCATAGGAGAGAGAATTGAAGCCGGAATGAAGAGCGGAAAAATCGTTGTAGCTATTAGTGATGGTGAGGCCAAGAAGTTTAGAAACAACAAAAAGAAAGAGGGGGAGACCCATAATGTGACAGCTGATCAAAGAAACCAATGGAAAACTTGCATCCAAGAATACCCTACTTTTCAATATCAAATACCTTATCCATATCTTGCTCATGCATCTCACATTCAATATCAACCATCATATCCTCAAATAATGCCTTCCACCCCACCTATGATCCAAACACAAACCCATCCAACCACACAAATTCAGCCAACACAATCCCCTGCCCAAAGTCCTAATTTCATCCAAACCCAAAAGCGGCAATACAACGAGAAAAGGCGAGTTTTTAATCCTATTCCTATGTCCTATACTGAGTTATTCAAGGAATTGATCAGTAACTCTCTGATAGTACCCGTCCCATTAACCCTAGTCCAACCTCCATACTCGAAAGGATATGATGCAAATGCATGGTGGGAATACCATGCCGGGGAAATAGGGCACTCTAATGAGAATTGTTATGGGTTGAAACATAAGGTACAAGATTTGTTTGATGCTAAGTGGTTAACCTTCAAGGAAGAAAGTCCCAATGTCGGGAGTAACCCACTTCCCCATCAAGAGGGACCATTTGGAAATTAGTAAACATCAATGATGGGTCCAAAGAGAAGGAGTTTGGTGTTGCTCGTGTCACCTAGGTTTGGATGTCCTTATGTTTTCATTGTTTTTAGTATTCAAAATAATTGTGTAAAGCAACTCCTATTGCTCTATCCAAGGCTTTAGGGTGTCTTTTGTATGGACTCATTTCTGACATTTGGTTAATTCTTTTCCTGATTACATATGATTGCTCATTCAAATAAATTTAAAGTTAACAGTGCTTTGCCCTACGGTGTATTTTTCTCAATATGCAAAAGTCTTCCATATATGTTAAAGACAATGCCCACATGAATTTTGATTTTCCCCTAAAATTGTGCTTGTCTGTACTTTCTCGTTGACAAATGTTTTGTTATCCTAGGCTTATAAACTAAAAATGGAAAGTTAATAAAATGATCATTAAAAAGTAATTTTGGCGCCATTGCAAGAATTTTGATGGAAGATGAGGTAAATACAAGTCCCTTCCTATAAATATTCTCGAAGCAAACTATGATAATGATATGAGGCATTCTTTGGTTTTCCAAACGAAGGAGTTTAATCCCTAGTCACCCCGTTGAGGCTAGGAGTAGCGGTTTTTCAGTCTTTGACCCATAAATTATAATTTAACCTTAGGGATGGGTAGCATTTTGACAAAATTTACAAATCATTCGAACATCAAAAGGATTATTTCCTTTCTTCTACCTAAATAAATTATCCAATGCTAACCCCTTTGGGCCTAAAAAAACAAGAGAGAGAAGATCTTTCATATTCCCACAAATAAATAATGCCCGAGTCATGAAGAATTCAAAAGTAAAAGATGTGGTTCTTGATTCCTATACAAAACAAAAGTGTGATTGAAGCCTAAAAAGAAGAGAAAAGAAAATTTTCAAAAATAAAAAGATCAAGGGATCCAAAAAGTATAAGCTTGATCATAAAAAATAAAAAAACTTCCAATTGCTAATTCTTCCAATGTTGGATTCAAAACCACAAACTATCAAAAGCAAAATTCTCTTCATGCCTCAACATAATCTTTGTGCCATTATATCCTTTCTTCGTACCCCAACTCTTTTACCCTTAGCCCCATTACAACCTTCAAAATCCTTTGGATAGCTTGAATGCAATGTAAGTTTTGTCAAAGTAGGAACAAAAGAAGAATTGAAGGAAGGCGGATGGGGTTTGAAAACAAATTTTTGAGCCTTATTCCTTTTTGTTTCTTTAAGCACCAGCCTTGGCCACGTTACAAGTTTTAAAAGACCTTGTTGAATCTTAGTTTGTTGGGATCACACGTGTGATTCCATTAAAGGGGAAATTAAATAATAATTGGGGCAATAAGATTGATTCCTATGAATTCTTGCTAAATCTTGGTGTCATAACTTTAATTTCACTGGCATGATCATAGGATTGATTTGTTGTTTCGAAAAGAGAATGAAGGATATGGCAAACATTTGACAACAAGGAATTCAATAAAATGTTGATTGGGAGGACACCAAAATCGTGAGGTCATTGACTTAAATCTCATAATACTTGGGTAATCTTTTGAGAATTGAGAGGTCTTAATACGGGGCTTAAATCAAATTTTGAAAAGTTCCCATGATCCCATGTTTCTATCAAAAAGTTTTGGAATGAGCAATTTTCGTCTTCTCTTTTTATGCATTCCAAATGTCAAATGACAATCTTAGCCTAGGAAGAGTCAGTAGTTCGAACTAGGGCAATCTCAATAACACAAGTAGATATCGTCTGGGCCTTAAAACTGGGGCAACTATGGCAAGTGATTATGCTGGGGCAATTGGCATATAAGCTATCAACTGGGGCAATTATTCTCTAAACCTTGTCGGGCAATAATTAAGGTCTCAGAACCATGACATTGGCACTCCAAAGCACCATATGATCATCAATATGATGGACCCAACCTTCCCACTCATCTGTAAATATCAGGTACGTGGTACCGTAAGGATTAAGGATCTTAACTTACATAGAAGATTTGAATCAAATTTGAGATCTATGCATTCTGCATCTTACATGAATTACTTATGTCATCCATGCATCTCTTGCATTACACGCATCTTACATGAAGCACCATGTATATAAGTGTTGATTTGCATCACTCGAGTAGGCCCCCGAGCCTTATTCTTGCGGTCAATGTGTTTTTACATCCCTCACCTGCTATCTGTTCTATACTTCAAGGTCGTTGAGCCTTCTGTATCCTAAGGTCCCCGAGCCTCTTGCATCCTAAGATCCCTGAGCCTTTTACAATCTAAGGTCCCCAAGCCTTCTACATCCTGGAGTCCCCGCACCCTCTTTATTTAGGGTCCCCGCGCCCTTTTCATCTAAGGTCCCTGAGCCTTCTGCATCCTAAGATCCCCGAGCCTTGCACAATTTAAGGTCGATGCACCTTTAGCATCCTAGGGTCCCCGTGCTCTCTTCATCTAATGTTCCTGAGCCTTCTACAATCTAATGATCCCCTTGCCTATTACAATCCAAAGGTACCCACACCTTTAGCATCCTAGGGCCCCCGCGTCCTCTTCATTTAAGGTCCCCGAGCCTTCCACATCTTAAGGTCCCTAAGCCTTCTACATCCTAAGGTCCCCAAGCCTTCCATATCTTAAGGTCCTCGACCCTTCTGCATCCTAAGGTCCCCAAGCCTTCTGCATCCTAAGGTCCCCGAACCTTTTACAATCTAAGGTCCCCGAGCCTTCCGCATCCTACGGTCACCGAGCCCTACATTTAAAGGATCATATGCCTTCTGCAACCAAAGGTCCCTCGCCTTTTGCATCCTAAGGTCCCCGAACCTTCTACATTTCAAGATCCCCGCACCTTCTGCATCCCAAGGTCCCTTTGCCTTCTGCATTCTAGTGTGTCTCTGCACCCTCTGCATCTTTAAGCCCAGAATCAGCCTGACACCCTCTGCAAACCAAGAATGAGCCTGGCACCTTTCGCAGTTTCAACTCCAGTATCCAACCTGGTGTCTTGCTTAGAATTTCTTGCACCTCGGTTAACGCTTCGGATAAAATTGATTCACATCAGTGCTTACCTAATAATAATATGAGTAACATTGTTATTCATATTACTTTGGTAAGAAATTAGTAGAGGGACAACTGTGAATACCCAATTTTATCCTAATCCTAATAATATTAATTTTGTTAATAGTTAGGATAATTAGTTAATTCGGATTGATTAATTAATTTTTAATTAATTAATTTTAATTAACTAATTTGTTATCATAAAAAAATAATAAAAATAAACAAGTGATAGATCGCCATAGGAAATTAATAATAATAATAATAATTATAATAATAATAATAATAATTATAATAATAATTATATTATTATTGTTATCATTATCATTGTTACTTGACTTAGTCAAGTATTTGTTTTAAAACACAAAAAAAGCAAAAACAAAAAAGGAAAATAGTGGCGCAGAACAGGCAATTATAAACAATAATTATAATAATAATAATAATTATTGTTACCTGACTTAGTCAAGTAATTTTCAAAGAAATAGAAAAAGAAAAAAAAGAAAAAAAGAAGGAAACAGAACAGGAAGCGGAGTGCAGTTATTCTCGGCAAATTGTGCCAAAAAATTAGGAGCAATAAGGACATAGGGCTGTTTCTGTTAGATTAGAGATAAGGCTTAAATTCTCCCTATAAAACTCTTACCTTCACTTAGGGAAGGAATTTTGTTCGTAAAAAAGAGCAAAAAAAAAAAAATAGAGAATAGAAACATTGTGAATTTTTTTAGAGTACAAAGTTTTTGCTCAAATTCATTCAACAGTGAAGAACAAGCAAGATAACAATTAACCAACTTCACAGGAAACCAACACACACGCATAGTCACTGTCATCCATTGTCATCGCTCTTCACTTCAACGAGCACCATTTACATGCCCCACTGCCATCAACGGTTTGATCTCCACTGCAAGTAACCACCTTCATGATCAACACCACCGTCCAGAACGCGAACTCGAACTCGAAATGTTTCCGATATCGTTACGGAGCACAATAAACTGATATTTTTCCTTTTTTTTTGTTGGGCTGCAATTAAAGCAAAACATCAACTGTAAAATCCATAATGTAACCTGACTAGGTTTACTAATTATTTTTCAAAAAAATATATGAACGACAACCTGACTGAGTTGCGAGTGCTTCCTTCAGAGTCATGTCGTCAAGTTGGGTTTACTAAGTACTTGTACCAGCATTTGCTTAATTAATATCTTTTTAAAAACATTTTTGATTGCTTCCTTCATACTTTGGGTTCACTGAGTAGCCTTATGTTAACTTGAACCCGTTTTATTTAAAAACATTTTTGATTGCTCTTTTTTGATTCCTCCGCAAGCCGAGGATACGTAGGAGCGAAAACCGTACCCGTCGTGCCTAAATAAATAAAAAAAATATTTTTTTCCTCTCGTTAATAATTAAGTGTAAATGTTTTTTTGTGATATTAAATATTTTTAAAATTAAAAATTTTTTGCACAATTAATTAGAGGGTAACTGGTTACTTAGCGGACGTCGTAGGGTACTAACACCTTCTCTACACGTAATCGACTCCTGAACTCATTCATGGTTTCAAAGACCTTCTTTTTAAGTTTTTCCGATGTTTTCTTTAATAAATCTCGATGGCGACTCCGTTGTGTATTGTCATCCCCGCCGTGACCCAAGTTGCGACAATGATCAATCCCTATTTAATCTTAATTAACAATAATTAAATGCCAACCCCCAACACCATTAGAATTAGAGGAAGGATTGATGCACATAGCACCAGTTTGGTAGGGCCAAAATTCACAGGAGATATAACAAAGAGTGACTTCTACTCATTGAATTGAAAAACATAATTGTACAATGAGAAAAAATATCCTTATATAGCCGATAAAACTAACCAATAGAGCTAATCAATAGAGCTAACTATCCTAACAAGATTAACTAACTCTAACATTTTTATCTCTATTAATATTTTGAGGCTTCAGGATACGCACCACAAAAATGAGGAAATGCGCATTCTCATTTTTCAAGATCATCAATTTAAAAGTTAAAAAATACATATTCCACTTGTTCCTTTTTATCTATTCACTTATTTTCTATTTATGCATTTCTCAAAAAAAAAAAAAAGAGAAAAAAAGCAATGCTAATCCTGGCCTCTAAGGACTTGGCTTCAGGCTCCAAATTTATTTATTGTTAACATATTTTTATAAAAAATAAATGAAAACATAATTAATTAACTAATTAATAGAAAACATTAAAAGGATTGCTTAAATAAATGGGTAAACAATACTGGGTGGAGCTGTTACAGCTCTACTTTGTCTATTGTCACTTCTATTAAAATATTTCAGTAATATGTAAAATTTAAACTTTATTAGTTAAAAAGTAGTATATTTTTAAATTAAAGTCTTTTTAAAAAAAGAGTGACAATAAAATAAAATAAAAAATGCAGCAATAGCCCCACCCAACTATAACCTCTTCTCTTTCAATTTCACTTGCAATTGCAACTTCATAATGTAAATAGAGTTTAGGTTCAAAGATTCAAAATATACATATGATAGCCCCAGAAAAAAATAAAAAATAAAGAAAATTCTATGTATGGAAGTATCTATCTATAATAATTATAATATAAACACCTAATTAGAAGGATATACAGACTTGCTCGGACAAAAAGAAAAGGAATACAAACATGCCCTTCCCATATTTCTTAATGGAGAAACTGATTTCACAAAACCTTCATCAATCTGCCATTTTGACAAATTCTAACTGTTGGTTTATTATGCATCGAATGATGGAATTAATATGTCACGGGAAAATAAATCAAACTCATTTCTTTGTATAATATGAATTCAAAGAAGCTTGAATTTCTTCTAGTGTACGCCCTTTGGTTTCTGGTACTAGCTTTGCTACGAACAGAACAGTGAGGCCACATACGCTAGAGAATATCAAGAATGTTCCTATTACAATGTAACGTAATAGTTAGTCTCATTCCAAATATTCCTTATATCCTAATCCTAATCCTAATCTTAATACTATAAAAGCAAACAAGTTTAGGCGGGAAAATTCCAGCCCAAACTGTAGTATATTTGCGTAAATCATGCACAATGCTCTTAATAATACATGCATTGTTCCCAATTAATTGTGTAATTGTGTATTAAACTCCATGCATTCTCTTCGCAGCAGTCCAAAGGGCGTCGAGTACTATTTTTCTTTTTTTTTCAAATTCGCTTTTCTTATATCAAGGCTAATGTACATTACCAATGCAGTTGATTAATGTTTTGCTATTTTCAATGTTCTTTTATTCTTTTTCACATGTATTCTCATTGATTGTCAACTACTTCTTTAAGTATGCAACTATCTGGATTTAAGAAGATTCATATCAAGCAGTGGTATATATATATATATATTTTGAATTCATAATCCGAAGTACATCCATTTTCTTTAAACAATTGTTTGTATTTGTATCTCTGTTATGGCTTTTGATCATTGCCCTGTGTTTCCTCCGTTTGAGTCATTTCTTATTTTGCCTTATGAATAGAATGAGGTTTATCTCCTTCTGCCTCTGTTCACACTTTTCTGTATTCTATTATTTATATGCGGTTGGAGTTTAGTTACGTCTATTTTTTTTGTTTTCTTTGCAACCTTTCCTGTTGCTTCCTTCATTTTTCTGCAATAGATATATTGATAAAATGCCCAAATTCTGTTTGTTGGTAGATAATGAAGGTACATCTCTTATCGTGTCTGTGATCAAGGGGCTTCAGTACAATTTTTTTGTCATCCATGGAAAGATATTGGTTCAATCTTTAGCATTGAAAATGATGACTGGGTTGCTTTAAATTATAAAGACTGTGGAGTGTTTTCAATTAGAATTTTTCACCCTTTTTTTTTTAGAAGTATCGAAAGGCCGGGTACCAATTAATCTTAATGACATTATTGGTATTTCTAATAAAGTGTTTCTATATATTCCTGTTGATCCTGAAAAGGTAATTTTCATTGTTTCTATAACAACCTTTATAATGTACAAGTTTTATTTTAAAGATTTATGAAGTTCATGATTATCTAACTTCGGCCTTTGTTAATTTTTTTATCCTCATTTATTTTTTGTTGTAGGATGCTCTTGAGTTGCCTTCTTTTCTCCTCCCTTAGATGATGAAATTGGGAATCGTGTTGTTTTTTGCGATCCCAGTCAATCTGAGTTTGGTGTCGGTGTTCTTTTCATCGTTAACCCTTTAATATTAGCTCATGGCTTTGAAAAAATTAGACATGTTTATAACGCTATCAAAGAAGGAAGATGGATATTGGCCAGATATGATGGTAACGGTGTCTTTAGTGTTCGGTTATTTAACACCTCTATGGCGGAAATTTTTTATCTCGATGATAAGTTCAATATTAAGACTCCTTCCTTATTAGTTGAAGAGTTTGCTCATCTTGTACACAAAAAATCGTGTTCTGTTTGGTGGTCAATGGAATGAATTCAAATTTTCTTTTAAGAGAACAATATTCAACTATCATCTGAATCATGGTTTGGTAAATAATTTCTAACTTTTTTATTTTCGATATTTATCCATTATTTCTTTTCTCAACATTCACAATGAAATTTGTAAATGTTTTTTTTTGTTAGGGACTCCCAACTTCTTTTTGTAAGAATGCTCTACCCCATCAACCTGCAAGATGCTTCTTAAGTCTAGAAGAAAAGAAATTATTTCAAGTTGAATTGTATCGTCCTACTGAAACTGAGAATCCTTGGGAGACTTATCTTTTTGGAGGTGGGAGTTTGTTTTGTGACTGTAACAATATTATTCCTAATACCAGGCTATTTTTTGGAATGAATGATGATGGGGAGGATGTAATTTGTAACATCCCAAATTTACTAGTGATGATATCTAAGGCTATTTAATTGTGGTATATGCTTAATTCAAGAACGAAGTACCAACAATTAAGAGATTATGTAGAAGAGAGTTAAAAGGGGACTCTCAAAGAAAGGGAGGACCTACTTGCAAATTTTAAAAATTGCTAAGTAGTCCCTCCCATCTTAAGTGAACTAGACCACACTAGATAAGAGACCATAGCCTTCCTCTTCTCCCCATTCTCGCCAACTTCCTTCTCTCACTAGAAAATCACTTTCTCCTCCTCTCTAGGACAAGCTCCTCCATTCTCCATGGTTATGCCTTGCATGTGGGTTTTCAAGTGTTTCTAAGCCTAATCAAGCTTGGGGGCATAATCACCCAAGGACCAAGTAAATGACAAAGGAAAAGAGGTTATGGGATTGGAAGCTAGACCCTAGGTTGGAGAATCAAGCTTGAAGGCAAAGAACAAGCTTCAAAGGTAACCCCAAAACCCCAATAGTATAGCTAGCTGGAAATTGTGAATGGTAGGATGAATTGTGTGATGCAAATTGTGATTGTGGTTTGAAATCATGTAAACTGTCTTGATGTTTGATGAAATTGGTTGTTTTGTTGCTATGTTGGTATGTTGCTTGTAATTGTGATTGTAATGTTTGAATGCACATTTGATGTTTGATGAATTGGCTCACATGGATGGGTTTATGGTTTTGGAAGTTGAATTGGGTTAAAGGTTTAGGTTGGTTAGAAACAGGGCATGATTTTGATGAAATTCTGAGTGTTAATGCTGTGACTTTGAACTGAAATACGAACCATTTTTTATTATGAATTGGTCATCATGGTCTTCATAAGAGTTGTATACAATCCTCTTATCTTTCCAATGCCTTTGGTTTCACTCAATTTGGAGGTCTACAACTCTAGTTATGACCAAATTACTGAGACAGGGTCTATATGAAAGTATCTATTTTGTTGATTGCACATACCTGTCAAAGATGATTGTTTTGACAATTAAAATTTTAGAACTGGGTTTTGTAGCCTTCATAAGAGTTGTAGAGAATCCTCTTAGATTTCAAATGATTTTGGTCTCACTCTATTTGGAGGTCTACAACTCAAGTTATGACCGAAATACAAACACCATCTTGTGCGCACACGTTCCTGGGCTGTGCGCACAAGATTGGACAGCAGCTCCAGGGGTGAATTAAGGTGCGCACACCTTCATCGGCTGTGCACACAAGATGGTGTTTGACAGCTTCTAAGTATTTTCTACATCTTTTCTTCAACTTTCTTCATTCTTCCCTTCATTATTCAAGTCCAATCCTCTAAAATCAACACTTCTCCATGCTTTATTTCTACATGAATATAATCAAACAAAATGCAATGTAAACATAATGAATCCATCTCTAGGATTGGAATGGATGAAAATAGGTCTCATTGTTTTTAAAATTATGCCTAGTACGATGAAATTGTGTGGTGCATGATTGTGGATGAATGACTTCATTGTATGTTATGAATAAGGTAGAAATTGAACATGTATTTGTGTGATTGAATGTTTCAAGATTTATGTTTAAGGAATCAAATGCCTCTCCTCATCAACAAGGGTATGTTTTAAGGCCTTGGTATGAGGAAGAGAATGATGTTTTAACATGTATTTAACATTGCAAGGGAATTGGTAAGGACCTTACAATGTTAAGGGGCTTTAAGCCATGTTTTCATGATTAATTAATAACTGAAATTATGTGATTGACTTGAAATACCAATGCAATATGTGAATAACTCTCCTCATCAACAAGGGTATGGGTTAAGGCCTTGGTATGAGGAAGAGAATGAGGCCGATATTGCATTGGTTTATGCATTTTCATTCATGATAAAAGACACTGCATTGATCACCTTCGGGTGTGAGACCGGGCAGATTGAGGGTTCAAGGGGGATGCTTCCTTAGACAATGGAGATCTCCAATGAAGGTGCAGGCTGCCGGCACAAAACTGATAAAAAGGAACATGCATAGCATACCTCATTAGAGTTCACAGATTATGAATGATTGATTGTGTGATGGAACTTAATGTTTATGTGACTAATTGACTATTTAAGGAACTTGAGATTCATATGGATGATGTTAGTATTAAATCTAGGAGGGGATAGTTTTGCAACTTGTTGCATGCAACACTGTGGAAACGTTTTTATATAACCGGGGGTTACTGAGATATATGTGAATTCGTATATCTCACGGTTACAGTATTGCAGGTGATGTCATGGCTAAAGATGATGGAGCAAAAGAATGAAGACTTATATTAGATGTTTTATTGTACCTATAGCTGTAATCCTAAATTGTAATAAAGTTACTATCATAGATTTCCTCTTTTGATGTCACTTAGACTTGTATTTTGAGACTCTAGCCAAGTAATTCAGGTCTAACTCTCACTAGTGTGGTCATGTAATTATATATTCAGGATTTATTTTTTTAAATAGGGTAATTTTCATAGAATCATTGACAAGGCCACTTAATCACGTGAAAAACATGTATGTTTTACATGTTAGTTTTAAGGCCATTTTATGAGGGTGTTACATAATTCATGTTCGATTGTTACAGTGATTGGTGTAACTATCTGATAATTTTTGTAGGATGGATATTGTTCCTTCGACATGCAGTTTGTTTCATGCAGTTTGTTCCATGCAGTTTTTTATTTTGTAACTAGCATGTTGATGTTGATTTCTATATTATCAAGTACTGTTATTGTTCCATACAGCTTGTCTTAAATTTCTGCTTCATTTTTTCATTTATCATATTTCGTTATCAAGTCCCCTTTACAATTTTGAAGCAATACTCAATCCAAAAAAACCATTGGAACAGTAAGAAAATCCTTTATTTATCATACTAATAAAAATAATATGGAATACTAACCGATATCTAAATTTATTCCTCATAATTGTTGTTCTAAACTTTAACAATAGTACTCAATCATAGCATCATAATCGATAAGTATCTACATCTTTTACCCATTTATGATTGATTCTTTATTCGATAATTAATTTTTTCAATATAAGTGTTTCGTTATCGGAGTTGTTTTGCATTTTTTCAAAGCAATTTTTTTTTGGTTATTTATTAATTCTGTTATTAAATCATAATGTATAATATCTTTAAAATAGTTAAATAAAGAAAGCATATATAGAATACTTATAGTTTAGAGTTTATTCAATACTTTGTCACAGTTTATTTTATGCTTTATTTATCCCGTTATCATTTTAATATACCTAGTACTATTTCATGTTAATTTATATTATTGTCCTCAAGCATTTGTCAATCATAATAAATCCATCGAAAAATTAACATAATCCTTAATTTATCATAATAATATAAATAATTATTCTGTTTAACTGTTATCATAATTCTAACCGTTATCATATTGTATCATCATCTAAAGACTTTCGAAATTTTTGTTTTTTTAAAAATATCAAAATCGTTCGGAATAATAACAATTACGTTTATTTTTTTGGACTTTTTTTCCGATATTTTTGTACTTTAATTTTTTTTTAATGATTGGTGTAATATCAATTAAGGTTGATTTTTTCAATATATGTGTTTCGTTATCCGAGTAGTTTTGCATTTTTCAACACAAAATATATTTATTATTCATCAATTTCATGATTTAAGTATCATAACAGTACTGAATCAGAGCATCATAATCTAAAAACTAACTAAATTTTTGCTTTTTTAAAAATATCAAATTCAATTGGAATAATATCAGTTACATATTTTTTTGACTTTTTTTTACATATTTTAATAATTTATTTTTCAATATAGTCGTTTCGTTATCCGAGTAGTTTTGCATTTTTAAGAGAAAATTTATTTATTTTTTATCAATTCTGTTATTAAGTTATTAAGTTATAAGTTATATATTCAACGTAAATTTAAGAGGATCTTTTATTTATTTTCCAGATTAAATTAATATTGTTTTTCTTTTATTAAATATAAATATATCATTAGTACATTTTAAATTGATACATATGAATTTTTTTTTTAAAAAAATTAATTAATCTATATTATATTAGATGGAATTAGATTAGATTAAATGGAATGCGATGAGTTTTCTTTCCTTACAAAAGCATAGAATTATTTCATGTTAACAAAGCTCCTTATATATCTATTATCTTTTTCTATTATCTATACCTCTAAGCCCTTACAAACTCATACTCAACTTCAACACTCCATGCAACAATGTGTTCTCATCAAACTCTTGCTTCTCATTCTGCCCACTTTATACAGATCATTAACAGAGACACATTTTGTAATGGTGATCTGGTAACTTCTCTCTCTGTCTATACTCTAATTTTACTAACATGCAGTGAATTGTGTTATCATTATATATAGAATGTATTTATAAAAATTCAATTTTTTTTTGCAGTTGATTCCTTCAAGTTTCGTCGAATTATATTGGAAAGAAATAACAAATGCAGTCTTCGCCTTCCTAACGGTGCTGTATGGGATGTTAACTGGATTCAACGCAATGCTGAAATTTGGTTAACTATAAAATGGACAGAATTTGCACAATTTTATGGTTTGAAAATGGGTACCCTTCTTTTAATCAACGGGTTGAAACTCTAGAAGATAATAATATTTGATTTTTATCATGGAAGAAGACCAAAAGTAACCTTTAAGAGAGACGTCAATGTTTTGAAACTGAAAATCATCACTCCCATAGAAGAAAGTTTCCCCAATCAACCAAGCCAAGCAAAGGAGGTCTATTTTCTTTCTTCACTCCTTCGTTTCGTTTAATGAATATAAACTGCATGCTAATTGGTAACAATTCAATCATTTTCCAGAATGGATTATTTACTTATTTATCTCTTTATTTTGTTGAAACTAATTTATTATTCTACAGTATTTTTGTTTTTCCAAAATGATATATGATATATATTATTTTGTGCTTTCAAATTATTTTTAATTTAACAAATAAACCCCATGTTTGTGTTAGCCTCTTCAAGCATTCCAACTTTGGAGAAGGCAGAAGTTTGAAGAAGCCAAGTGAGAAGTGAAGGTCACTAAGTAGTTTTCTTCAAGGAAAAAATGCTTTGGCAAGTTTTTAATTATATTTCCAATATTATTATTTTTTTTATTGTACTTAAGTTTTCATTATGGAATGCTTATCTAACCAATTTTTTAGTTTTTTTGTTCTTTATAGTATATTCCTGCGCATATTGTTTCTTCCGGATTGCTCAAAGACTTTGAAGAGGCTAAGTTGATTGAGTCGACGTTAAAGATGTCCGCTTATTGTAAAATTCTCCATAACCTCAATAGACGTGCAAACGAACGAATGATCGGAAAGGGATGGCATGCTTTTTGTAAGTAATTGAAGCTTCGACCAGGATATAAAATTTCATTTTGTGTTGGATGTAATCCTTATGAAGTCCTTGTTAGTATCAACAAGGGTTCTTGATCTTTTATTTATTGTATTTTGAATTTTTTTAATGTTGTTGCTGTTCACATTATTTGTATTTTTTTTAGAATTTTACAATTATGTTAATTATTAGTTATTGAAGTTTTTGTTTCAACTAAGATATATATTGAGTTTGTTAAAAAAAACTTCAAATTTCAAATTAATATGTCGTCTCAGTTTGTTACGTGTAATGTATAAAATTATAAGATTATGAAACTAAATTTTAATAATTTGTTACAAATAAAATTATTTGTTATTCAAGTGTTTGTTACAACTAAAATATGCATTGAGTTTGTTATCCTTAAGATGAAAAAATTTTATATTAAGATATACATTCAGTTTGTTACTATTAATTAATAGTTTTTAATTAATAGGTATAAAATAAAATTATTAATTTATGAAACTCCAACTGTTGTGAATCGTTTTATCTTCAACAAGAAAAAAAGGAAACCTAATACTTTTTAATTAAATAGTCATTTTTTCAGTAAGTTATACTAAACGACCCTATATGTAAAAGAAAAGAAAGACCGAAACGGCGTGAAAAAGAAAAATGAAATTAGGATTTGTTTGTTTACAAGAGAGGGAGCCTTTATATAGGCCGGTTGTAAAGAGAAGCAGAGGTGAGCCAAGAGACAAAAAGTCCACTAGAGAAAACTGGATCCGGAATATAAAGGCCCAAAGAGTTATTTGTCTAATACCCCTTCGCAAGCTGGAGAGTATATGGTAGATACTCCCAGTTTGGAGAGAAGGCACTCAAAAGCTAAAGGTTCTAAGGGTTTTGTAAAAATGTCAGCTAATTGGGGCTCACTTTCAATGAGTAACAACTTGAATAATCCCTTAACAAGTTTTTCACGCACGACATGACAGTTGATCTCGATGTGTTTAGTGCATTTGTGAAAAACGTTGTTTTGGGTGATGTATCGAGCAGAGTTGTTATTACATAAAAGTGAACCAGTATTACAAGGTTGTATGCATAAATCTTTTAGAAGATAAGAGAGACATTGTATTTCACAGGTCGTCGAGGCTAAGGCGCGATATTATGCTTCAAAGGAGCATCTAGACACAGTGGTTTGCTTTTTGCATTTCCAGGTTATAAGAGCATCGCTTAAGAAAACATAGTAACCCGTGACAGAGTGACGGGTTTTTGAGCATGTATCCCAATCGCTGTCACTAAAGGCTTTGAGTTGAATAGCGTTTCTGGAAGGAAAGAAGAGACCCTGGCAAGGATTCCCTTTTAAGTATCTGAGAATGCGGATGGCAGCAGCGTGATGAATGTGTTTTGGTTTGGAAATGAACTGACTCAATTGTTGAACTGCATAGGTGATGTCAGGTCGAGTTATAGTTAGATACCGCAACTGTCCTACTAAACGCTTAAAAGCAGGAATATCTTCAAAGTCTGGATCATTGTCCTTTGTGTGTAAAGCGCCCTTTACCATATGTGTTTTAACAGGCTTACCTGCGAGTAAACCTACAGAAGCCAGTAAGTCAAGTGCATACTTGCGTTGGCAAACATAAATGCCAGACTTGTTTCGCGCAATTTCTAGACCTAAGAAATATCGCAAATCTCCTAGGTCTTTTATTTTAAAGGCATCATGCAAAAGACGTTTAATAACAGTAATCTCAGAGTCATCATTGCCACAAATTATGAGATCATCAACATAAACTAATATAACAGTGAAAGATTTGTCTTTGTTCCGAACAAACAAGGAATTATCATGTGAGGATTGGTTGTAACCAAGATTAGAAAGAAAGTTCGATAGCTTTGAAAACCACATTTTACTGGCTTGTTTAAGACCATACAGAGACTTTTTTAATTTACAAACCAAATTGGGATGTTCAATTTTTAAACCTGGGGGAGGGAGCATATGAACAGTTTCATACAAACCACCGTGTAAGAAAGCATTGTTAATGTCACACTGTTTCAGAGACCAATTTTGGGCAGAAGCTAAAGATAATAACAGTGGTGAGTTTAGCAACAGGAGAAAAAGTGTTAAAGTAGTCGATACCCTCTATTTGAGTATACCCCTTTGAAACTAAAAGAGCCTTATAAGGTTCAACAGAATATCAGAACGATACTTAATACGATATACCCATTTACACCCTATAGGCTTCTTAGTAGAGGGTAAAGGAATGAGATCCGAAGTTTTATTTATAGAAAGAGCATGTAATTCGTCATTCATGGCATAGACCCATTTAGAATCTTTAATGGCAGATTTATAAGTTTTTGGTTCAGTTTAAGTAGAAATTAGCATATGCATAAGACAGATTATCATAGTTCACATAAGATTGAATGAGATATTTGACGTTAGAAGTAGAGGAAGTATTACCTTTGAGCTGATATACATGGTAATCAAATAAATGCTTAGGTGGTTGGGACACCCGAGAAGACTTACGAATGTTTAGAATAAGTATTATCAATAGACATAGTATTAGAATCATCAACCTGCATATTATCAGAGTTATCAGCAGAAGTATGATCATGTGAAACAGATAAATTGGGTGGGGAAGGAGGAGATGTGTGAGACATAGCAGTAGCTGGCTGAGTTAATGTAGGAGGGTTCCACGAGGGTTGGATGATAAAAAAAGTGTTAGAAAAATCATGGCCAAAAACAGAATCATCAGAGTCAAAAAGTCTTAGTTGGTCTGATTTGTATGAAAAATCATTTTCATAAAAAATAAAATTTCTAGAAACAAAGATCATGCGATTGTTGACGTTTAAAACTATATATCCTTTTGTTCCATGTTGAAATCCTAAGAAAATACATTTCTGGGCACGAGGATCAAACTTGTGTCTATGTTGGGAGTTTGTGGTGGCATAACACAAACACCCAAAAACTTTCAAATCATGAAGAACAGGTGGCTTACCATACAGAACCTTATAGGGAGATTCATTCTTCAGAATGCGGCTTGGTAGAGAATTAATGATCAAAACAGCATGGTTAACAATATAAGACCAATAACAAGAAGAAACACCACAATGATAAAACAAGCTTCTAGCATCATTGAGGATATGCCTGTGTTTTATCTCAACAACAGAGTTCTGTTCAGGAGTTTCAACACAAGACATTTGATGAACTATACCTTTTGATTTGTAAAAATCAGTCATATTAAATTCTAACTCATTATCAGTCCTAACCGTTTTGATGCAGCAATCAAACTAGTTTTTCACAAAGGTGATGAAATTTTGCAAAATCTTACGAGTTTCAGATTTAGATTTCATGAAAAACACCCAAGTGAAACGTGAATGATCTTCAACAATGGTCCAAAAATATTTATAATCATGAATGTAGTTTGTTTTAATAGGACCCCAGATATCAGCATGTATCAACAGCAAAGGTATAACAGATCTATGATTGTGATTAGGAAAAGGCAGGCGAGTTTGTTTACCAAAGTGACAATTATCACAAGCAATATTATGTTTGGAACGAACATAGGAAAATAGTTTTTGAACAACAGACATAACGAGATCAGATGCATGCCCTAGTCTATAATCCCATAGATCAAAAGTGTTAATAGAAGCGACATTATTCACAGAAGTATGTAAGGAGGGAATGGGGACAGAGGAGGCAGGATTCTGAACAACGTATAAACGAGAATGAACTCTAGCTAGTCCAATATTCTTCCTGGATTCCTCCTCCTGTATAAAACAAGAATTCTTAGTAAAGCTGACGGTGATATTCAACGAAGAAGCAATACTGTGAACATAAAGGATATTCAATTTGAAGTCAGGAATGTATAAAACATCATTCAAACAGAACTTATCAAGAAATTTAATAGTTCTAGATATGCGAGCAACACAGATATCACCATTAGGCAGATTA
This sequence comes from Cyamopsis tetragonoloba, assembly GCA_037177725.1. Taxonomy (NCBI): domain Eukaryota; kingdom Viridiplantae; phylum Streptophyta; class Magnoliopsida; order Fabales; family Fabaceae; genus Cyamopsis; species Cyamopsis tetragonoloba. The sequence goes on along the minus strand of CM074125.1, from coordinate 30,481,926 downwards.
ACAGAGATAGGATGAATATATTTAAATTTTTTAAAGAACTGCATGTTGTTACTTATGTGATATGTGGCGCCATTGCCTATAATCCAGTAACTGTTTATTAGAGAATTACCAGGGGAATTCTTATTGTTGGAAGTGGAAGCCTGTGTGTGATTAACAGAAGATTCAGGTGGAGTGACCCTAATACGTTGAATCATATCCAAGAACATGTTGTAATCCTTATTGCTGAGGTTAACAGAAGCAATAGTTTGTGTGTGTGCAGTGTTAGTAGTGTGTGTAAAACTAGAGGCACCAATAATGTTAATAGAAGAATTATTTTGACAACTCTTGAACTTGAAATTTGAGGGGAAACCGTTTTTGAAGTAGCATGTTTCAACGGTATGATTTTCTTTGCCACAAAACGTATAGATTTTAGTGTTGCTTGAGGAAGCAGTGCTATTATAAGAATACTTCCCTTTACCTTTGCCTTGACTGTTATGGTTAGGGTTTCTATTGTTGAAGGATACAATAGCGACAGTACCCGAAGAGTTTGGAAGGATCTTACCAGAAGGAGTGTTCATTTTCTGTTCTTGTTGTTGAGTTAGGGCAAAGACCTTTGAAATTGGGGGAAGAGGTTCCATGCACAAGATCGCTCTTCTAACAGGATCGTATGCATCATTCAAGCCTTTCAGATAGCAGATAACGTACTCATTGTCACGATAGCGCTTAAAACCTGTAGATAGGGGGCAAGTACACTGCACAGAGCACACACATGTTAGAGCAGGATGCAGAGCGTCAAGTTCTTTCCAAAGAATCTAAAGGCTAGTGAAGTAAGATGCAAGATCTAAGTCTCCCAATTTGATAGAGTGAATTTCTTGTAGAAGATCACTCAGGCGGAAGTAATCACCATCGGAGAACCGAGTACGCAGATCTTGCCAAACTTCAACGGCTATATCAAAATAGGCAATGCTCTGTGCGATCTGAGATGAGACAGATTTAGCGATCCAACAGATCACCAATTTGTTGCATCAAATCCAAGCAAGGCAGAGAGGATCGGCGAGTTTTGGTTCATGGAGGGTATCGTCAACGAAATCTAACTTGTCTTTGTAGATTAGGGCGATTGACATGTTTCTACACCAGATTTGGTAATTGTTTGTTCCTTCAAGGGTAGGGGTGGCAACGACGGAGGAAGGGCCGTCACTAGGGTGAAGGTAGTAAGGATTTCCAGGTGTTTGTATGGCTAAGGCAACGGGATCGAAGTCGGCAGCAACCATTGGATAGGGAAGGGTCGAAACCCTAGCAGAGAAGATGAACCCTAAGGCGTGATACCATAAAAGAATAGAAAGACCGAAACAGCGTGAAAAATAAAAATGAAATTAGGGTTTGTTTGTTTACAAGAGACGAAGCCTTTATATAGGCCGGTTATACAGAGAAGCAGAAGTGGGCCAAGAGACAAAAAGCCCACTAGAGAAAACTGGATCCGGAATATAAAGGCCCAAAGAGTTATTTGTCTAATAATATGTGTTATTCTTTATGTATTTTATAAAAGCAGTTTTTTGATGTCATTTTGAAAATACCAATGTTAAATAAAATTCCTTATTTATATCTTAATTCAGAACACTAAATATGTGATGTCATTTTCGAAGTTGTTTGTGTGAGTTAATGCAGTATGTAGCTATTACATTTAGATACCCAACTGTAATCATCGTAATTCGAGAATGAGTCCCAGATTATCATGTATTGGAAATAGTCATGTATTGGAAATTAATCTCATTACTCTTCTATCTTCAGAAACATGTTTCTTCTGACACGTTTTTCCTCAACATAAATTTCCTCAATATAAATAAATATAAATTATTATATTTGAATTTGAATTTTAAACATTATTTTATGTATATAAATATTCTTTTTAACTATAAATAATAGTTATAGTTAGAGTCACAGATTATTTTTAAGTATAAAAGTATACACATATATAAATTAAGTATATATATGTAATATAAATATAAGTAATATTTGTAATTAGTACTATTTGTAATTAGTAATATTTGTAAAAAGTAATATAAGTAATAAAAAGTAATAATAACTATAACTAATAACTATAACGTAATATAAGTAATATTATAATTTTCTAACTATAATTATTAAGTATATGTAAGAAGTAGTACATAAAGTAAAAAATCTTAATTCAATCATGAGTATATATAGTTGTTCATAGTCTTCTGTTTTACTCATCACTCTTATCTCCTTCAATAGATTGTGTTCTGTTATTGCTTTCGTGTCCCTCGACCAACTTTAAGCTTTAATTTTTTTACGATTTCTTTTCAAACCCCAAGATAATATAATGCAAACAACAAACGTCAACATTTCTAAGCTTTTTGAATTGAAGCCTGGTAAGATGAATTGGGTAGTTATGGTTAGGATCATACATAAGTGGTATGTGCCAGAGTTTACAAATAAATTTGAGATTGAAAAGTTGGATATGATATTTATTGATGAACAGGTATATGAATATATTTATATATATTCTTTCATTTTACTTTATTCCTTGCATTTGATCTTCATTTATGTTTTACTTAATCACTAAATTCTTATATATGTGAATATACTCATTAACTCCTTAGAATATATAATTTCAGAAAATTAAATATAAGTATATAATAAACAATAATGACTATATACTATATTATGTAAATGCAAATGCTCTAAGTTTGAAGTTTCGATGATTCCACAATAAACCAAGAATCAAAGGGTAAATCAAGCGAACAAGCGCAGTAAACAAATTTGCAACAATAAGGGTATATAGGATTTAATTTATGCATAAATGTAATTTTGATTAAGGCTCTTTAAAAGTGAAACAAACATATTTTTCAAATCAAACAAGTTTTTAGAAAATATTAAAAGTTGTGTTAAAAAAATATTTTCTTCAAAGAAAAGACTTTCCTAGAGGATTACAAAGAAAATACTTAAACTTGATTTTTACTTGGAAAAGTCTAAATTGTTGTATATCGAATATCAAAGTTCTGGAAATACAATTTGAATTTTTCTAACCAGTATATTCAAATATATATTCGAATATGGCTTGCCATATTCGAATACATATTTGAATATGATATATTGTCTTGGCCTACTTATTTTCCAGAAACAGTATATTCGAATATATATTCGAATATGTCTTACCATATTCGAATACATATTTGAATATAACATGTTGCCTTGGCATTTCCACTTTCTAGAATTATTATATTCGAATACCTATTCGAATATGGATCCCTCCATATTCGAATATATATTCGAATATGAAGCCCTTAGAATTCAAATTTCAAGGGCAAAATCACTGTAGTCGAATACATATTTGAATATGAAAGGGTCATATTCGAATACATATTTGAATATGTTAATAAACTGTGCGCATTTTTCTTCTGCCATTTTTGTTGTCTATAAAAGGGGTTTTTGACAAAAAGTATGATACACCCTCGCAAGCTAATCACTGAATTGAAAAAGTGTTCTTATCCTCAATATTTCTAAATCAAGGGTCTTGTGCTATTGCTTAAGGCTTTCTTTGTCTTTCCCTTGCTCTATTTCTTTCATTAAACAAAGAGCCTTAAATCTAATATCTTAGAGCTTCGAGTTGTATTATTTACTCTTTTTGAGAGTTTCATTGTGGTGAGTTTAAATTAAAGTGTTAAGAAGGTGAGGAATCCTTCTTGTTTGTTGAAGGTGTGGGTTCCTTCAAAACTATTTGTAGGGTGAGGTATCCCTAGATTGAGGTCCTTGAAATTGGTGGGGTATCCAATTGAGAAGGGTGCCTTAGTGTGTAAATTGTTGAAAAGCAATAAAAGAATTCTCGCGCGGCGGTGATTCGTAGACTGGACGTAGGTCACAAGTGGTGTGTGACTGAACCAGTATAAAATTTGGTACTATTCTCTCTATCCTTAAACTCTTACTTGTGTATTTTGTTGTATCTTTATATTCATATTCATCTTCATTTAGTTCCATATATCAACTAAAGTATACTCCGTTCAAGTGTTGCTATTATTTGTAAAAGAATTTACTAAAAAGTTTTTAAGCTCAATTCACCCCCCTCTCTTGAGCATAGAGGCCCTTGTCTAGCAAGTGGTATCAGAGCTCGGTCCTTGTTTAAAGAGCTTCACAGCTTCAAGGAAATGACCTCTTTTCAAAAATTTTGTATCCAGGAAGGTGCCTACAGTAACAGACCCCCGTTCTTTAATGGAGACAACTATTCCTTTTGGAAAATCAAAATGCAAGCTTGGGTCGAAGGTATTGATGTTGCTATATGGGATGCTATAGAAGAAGGATCATACATTCCCATGCACATTGTTGATGGTAAGGAAGTAGAAAAGCCTAGAAAAGAATGGTCTTTGGAAGAAAAGAGACTTGCTCAATTTGGTCTAAGAGCCAAAACCATAATCATCTCTGCATTAGGTAATGATGAATTTCCTAAAATTTCAAATAGCAAAACTGCTATAGAAATGTGGATGTGTTAAAGGTGACACATGAAGGAACCGATGAGGTAAAAAGATCGAAAATAAATGCATTGACTAGAGAATTTGAAATGTTTCAAATGAATCTAGAAGAAAACATTCAAGATATGCAGAAACATTTTACATATCTTATAAATCAACTACATGCTCTGAGAAAAGATTATTCTAATGAAGATCTTATTAACAAATTTTTAAGATGTCTTAGCAGGGATTGGCAACCGAATGTTATTGCCATTGGAGAAACAAGAGATCCACGCAAAATGTCATTAGCAACCCTGTTTGGAAAGCTAGAAGAGCATGAGCTTGAATTGAGCTGTTTGGATCAACTTTAAGGAGTTGACAAGAAAAAGAAAGCCATTGCTCTCAAAGAAACCACACCTCCACCTCAAGAGATGGAAGAAGAAGAAAGCAACTTTGATCCAACCAACATGGATGATGATACTGTGGTTCTCTTTGCCAAAAGATTCAACAAATTCTTCAAGAAAAGAGAATCATCAAGAAGACCACCAAACTTCACATCAAGTAAATTTTTCAACAAAGGAGAAGGATCAAATCAAAGCCCGACTTGCTATGAGTGCGGAAAAACCGGACACATGAAGATAGAGTGTCCCATGAATAAAAGTAAGAATGAAACACAAGAGAAAAGATTCACCAAAGGAAAGAAAGGTAGAAGAGCCTACATAGCTTGGGATGGAAATGACATGGAGTCATCTGATGAATTGGAAAGCGAAGTAGCCAACCTATGTCTCATGGTCAACCATGACGAAGATGATCTACTTGATGAAGATGAGGTAAAAGATTTCGAACCCTCTAACTACAGTTTTGATGAATTGCAAGATGCCTATAATGAGCTACATGAAAAATCCATGATCATTGCTAAAGAACTTGCTAAAACCAAGAAAGGAAAAGGTATCTTAAATGATAAAATAGACATTCTTAGTCGTGATGTTATTAAGATAAGACAAATCGAAATTCCTTTTGGTAATGTTCAATATGAGTGTAAGTCTTGCTTGATGAACACACCACCCACCTGTACTTCTTGTGATGTTTATTTGACAAATTGACAAATGGAAAGAAATTGACAAATTGAAAGATATGATTGCCAAAGGTAAAGATCCTTTGACAAAAATTGAAAATTCCTACAAATCTCACACGTGAACCTCTTATGATTTACACTTAAAAGAAATTGAGGATCTAAATAATGTGCTTGCAAAGTTTATAATGGGTAGAGATAAACCTAAACATTTTGCTTGGTAAGCAAGGATGTCATTTCAAAAAGGCTGGTTTAGGATATAATCCTAGTAACCAACAAAAACTCTATAGAAACTTCTTTGTCTCCTCAAGGTCTTCTTCTAGTCCATTCATAACTTGCTATTATTGTGGATTAAAAGGTCATAGTGCTACCACTTTCAATGCAAGAAAAATTGGTGTACCATATGGAAAGAAAGTGTGGGTTCTCAAAAGCACCCTTGGAAAAACTAACCTCAAGGACCCAAGAAACCATGGGTACCTAAAACAAGAAATTAAAATGTTTTTGTAGGTATGCTTGGTGGCTAAATAATCCAAATGGTACCTTGATAATGGATGCTCCAAGCATATGACGGGAGACAAATCAAAATTCTCATCTCTCACACCTAAGGATGGAGGATATGTTACATATGGGGACAACAACAAAGGAAAAATCCTGGGTATAGGTAAGGTTGGTAAGACTTCTTCAACCTCCATTGATAACGTACTCTATGTTAAGGGATTAAAAGCATAACTTGTTAAGTATTAGTCAATTATGTGATAAAGGAAATGAGGTTATTTTTAATTCCTATTCATGCTCTATCATAAGTAAGGAGAGCAACTCCATTAAATTTATGGGTCATAGAATTGATGATGTTTATATGATTAATTTAGATGATATATCCTCAAATGATGCACAAAGTTTCATGACTAAAGAGGAAGAATCGTAGCTATGGCACAAAAGGATTGCACACATTCATATGGATCATCTAAATAAATTGATTTCAAAAGAATTAGTCATTGGTTTACCCAAAATTCGTTTTGAAAAAGATAAATTATGTGATGCTTGTCAAAAAGGAAAACAAGCAAAAGTTTCTTTTCAATCCAAGAATATTGTTTCAACCTCAAGACCTTTACAACTTTTACACATAGATTTATTTGGTCCCTCAAGGACTATGAGTTTCGGAGGAAATTACTATGGATTAGTAATTGTTGATGATTTTTCTATATATACATGGACTCTCTTTTTATCTCACAAAAGTCAAGCTTTTAGCGCATTTAAAAGATTAGCAAAAATTATTCAAAACCAAAAGAATTTGAAAATTGCATGCATACGTAGTGATCAGGAGGGGGATTTAAAAATCTTGATTTTGAAAATTTTTGTGACAAACATGGCATTGAGCACAATTTCTCGTCTCCAAGGACCCCACAACAAAATGGTGTTGTATAGAGGAAAAATCGCTCACTCGTTGAGTTGGCAAGAACAATGCTCAATGATATGGATCTCTCAAAGTACTTTTGGGCCGATGCCGTTAGTACCGCATGTCATGTCATGAATTGGGTTGTTATTCGACCTATTTTGAAGAAAACTCCTTATGAGCTCTTCAAGGGTAAAAAGCCCAACATATCTTACTTTCATATTTTTGGATGCAAATGCTTTGTGCTTAATAATGAGAAAGAAAACTTGGGCAAATTTGATGCCAAAGTTGATGAGGGTATATTTTTAGGATGTTCGTCAAATAGTAAAGCATATAGAATTTATAACAAAAGAACTATGACTATTGAAGAATCCATACATGTAACTTTTGATGAATCTAACCCCAAAGGCTTGGAAAGAAAGGTTGATGATCTTGCAGGAACCCTTTAAGATATGGGTATTCATGAAGAAAGAAGAATAGAAGAAAATGAGAAGGACATGCCAGAAATTTCCACTCATATACCAACTGAGGGACAAAATAAACTCCCCAAGGAGTGGAGAGCTTCAAAACATCATCCAATTGATAACATCATTGGTGATATATCCAAGGGGGTAACCACTAGACACTCTCTTGAGAATGCATGTAACTTTATGGCTTTTGTCTCTCAAATTGAACCTAGTAACGTAGACGAAGCAATTAGTGATGAACATTGGGGTATAGCTATGCAAGAAGAACTAAATGAATTCGAAAGAAATCAAATTTGGGATTTAGTTCCAAGGCCTAATGATCATCAAAAAATAGGTACTAAGTGGGTCTTTAGAAATAAACTAGTTGAAACCGGCATAATAACTAGAAACAAAGCTAGACTAGTAGCTAAGGGGTACAATCAAGAGGAAGGCATAGATTATGAGGAAACATATGCTCTCGTAGCTAGACTAGAAGCCATTAGACTCCTTCTTGCTTTTGCATGCATCATTGATTTTAAACTTTATCAAATGGATGTCAAAAGAGCTTTCTTAAATGGTTATATACAAGAAGAAGTTTATGTTGAACAACCTCCGGGGTTTGAAAACTCTGAACTTTCAAATCATGTTTACAAACTCAAAAAGGCATTGTATAGACTAAAGCAAGCCCCTAGGGCGTGGTACGAAAGATTGAGTAAGTTTCTCTTGAACAATAACTTTCAAAGAGGCAAAGTAGATAATACCATGTTTATAAAACAAAAGCATAATGACATACTCCTTGTACAAATTTATGTTGATGATATTATATTTGGTGCAACTAATGAAAATCTATGCAAGGAATTTGCTACAAGCATGCAAGGAGAATTTGAAATGTCCATAATGGGGGAACTTACGTTCTTCTTTGGATTCCAAATCAAACAAATAGAGCAAGGAACTTTCGTATCTCAAACAAAATATTGCAAAGAATTGCTCAAGAAATTTGGCATGGACAACTCAAAAGAAACAGGTACTCCTATGAGCACTTCATGCTATCTTGACAAAGATGAAAAAGGTAAACTTGTTGATGTGTCCAAGTATCGTGGCATGATAGGATCATTATTACATTTAACTGCTAGCAGACCTGATATCATGTTTAGTGTATGTATGTGTGCTAGATATCAAGCATGCCCTAAAGAGTCACATCTTAGTGCTGTTAAAAGAATTATGAGGTATTTGCTTGGCACTTGTAACATGGGCTTATGGTATCTCAAAGGTGCATCCTGCTCATTAGTCGGATATTTTGATTCCGACTTTGCTGGATGTAAGATGGATAGGAAAAGCACTAGCGGAACATGTCATTTTCTTGGAAATTCATTAATTTCATGGCATAGTAAGAAACAAGTTAGTGTAGCTTTATCCACTACCGAAGCTGAATATGTAGCGGCAGGAAGTTGTTGTGCACAAATTCTTTGGTTAAAACAACAACTTGAGGACTATGGCATTCAATTGCATCAAATTCCACTAAAATGTGACAACATTAGTGCCATAAATCTCACTAAAAATCCTATCATGCACTCTAGAACTAAGCATATTGAAATTAGACATCACTTCACTAGGGATAATGTTAAAAAAGATGATTGTGTGCTTGAATTCATTGATACATCCAAACAGCTAGCTGACATCTTCACTAAGCCTCTTCCAACAGAAAATTTTTATTTTATAAGAAGAGAGTTAGGAATAATTGATCAATATTGTGTCATTTAAATTATTTTATATTTTCTTATTGATCTTTACTGACTTGGGCGTCAGAGCCTTTTCTTTTTGTTTTGCAAGTCTCATTGATGACATAAAAGCAAAGAAATATGAATCTGAATCTTATGTTAATATTATAACATGTATGCTAAATTTTTTTATTTCCCTTCAATATTCGAATACATATTCGAATATGACCCTTCTGTGGTCTGATATTCGAATACATATTCGAATATGGAAAGTCAAAAATTAATTTTAAAACACTACATTGACTTCCAACATTCTTGTATTCGAATAGCTATTCGAATATGCTCCTCCAGCATCTTTATATTCGAATAGGTATTCGAATATTAGAATCAAATATTCAAATATTACATTTCTATATTCGAACATAACTTCACATTCAAAGGTATGACTGATTAAGTTCAAATTTTCTAGCTGAATATTCGAATATATATTCGAATATTCCATCCTATATTCGAATATGGATGTGCCTGAGTGTATAAAAAGCCAATTTTTTTTAAATGCAAAATCCTCATTTCTTGCCTCATATCTTCCTCTAACGAAACAAATTCTTCTTTCTCCTCCACAAACAATCTTCTTCCCCTTACCTTCAACAATCAACAATGGCCTCATCACCAACTTCCTCTCCTCCTCCTACCAATTCTCCACCTTCACCAACACTCAAACGTCAGCGTTTCACTACTGTCAACAAGCCACCCTCCATTCCACGTGGACCACGCAATGGGTCCTCCTCCCATGCTCCTTTTGCCACCGCTGGTTTCACCCCAGACATTCAGAGATGGTTTTCCTCCACTTCTCAAATCGCCAAATTCCAGACCGGGTTTGCTGACAGAAAGATTATTGACCCACGGTGTGTTAACATGCCTTGGTTTCATACTCAAGGCTTCTCGTTCGTCTCTTGGCTTGAATCAGCCCTCCATGTACCCTTTCTCAGTATTAAAGAAAATGTATATCCAAACCTCGTCCGCGTCTTCTACTCCAACCTTGTCTATAACGCCGAAACATGCACCATCACGTCTGAAGTCAAAAAGACGAAAATCCACATCCCTCTCTCTCTTTGGACATCTCTCATAGGGCTTCATTTTAAAGGAGCCCAAATTTCAAGATCAACCGCCATGGGACAATGGGCCGCCAAATAAATCCTATTCAGGAAATCGGGGTCATGTGTCATGTAAGAGCCTCCTTCCATACCTCCAAACAAGGAGACTACCTTCCCACTAGCACACTCATAATGGACTCCCGAATAGTTCATCTCATCATTGCTCGCATCCTACTTGGCCGCATAGGGAACTTCACAAAAGTCCTCCATGATGACAGACTACTTTGCTGGGCCATCATCAAGCAAAAGCCCATCGATAGGGCAAGACTTGTTCAGCATCACATGCTGAAGGGGGCAACCAGCACCACTCCTCTTCCCTATGCCACGTTGATCACTGTCATCCTTCGGCACTTCGACGTCAACTTGGCTAACGAATACAGTACCACATTGATGGCCACAATTTTGAAATTGGCCAATCATTGCTGCATCGTGCAGGCATTGTTTATGCTGCCAATAATTGGTACATTCAAGGATTGGGGATTGAAGGAAATCGCCCAAAAGAAAACTATCATGATCCCGATGACTCTGAAGAACCTACTGAGCCCGACCAAGAGCCTCTTCCACCACATTTCCAACAGCTAAGTCTTCAATTTTCACAGATGATGGACGCCAAGTTCGAGCAACAGCGTCAATACTTCGACCAGCAGTGTGATCAGATGGAAACCGCTCTTCGAGGAGAGATTACTTCTCTTTGCGAAGAAATTGCTCGCAACAACTCCACCTTCGTGCCTCCATACTCTCAATCTGCCTTTCCAGCAGATCAAGGTGATGCAAGCAGGTTTCATCAGCACTTTGGCGGTATCGATCTCCAAGATTTTGGGTTCAACCAAGTTCTGACTTGGATTTTGATTTCTTTACCACCCCGCCTACCTCCGGCCCTCTCTGACTGCTCCTTAACTATTACCTCTTTACATTACATAATTGTTCATCCTAACCTAGATTAGTTATGATTATTTTGGGACAACTGAACTTTTTGAACTGGTTTTGAACTTTTTGAACTGGTTTATTTTTGAGATTTATTTTTCACATTCTCAAAATTATGTCTCAAACATTGGTTTCATATTACTTCTTTTAATGATGACAAAAGGGGGAGAATTAAACGAATTTAGTCAGACTGAATTTAGAGTCAATTTGTTGTTGCTTATTGAAAACGCTTAACATGTTTAGATGCATATTGATAGGGGGAGACGAACTCCGTAAGTAAGGGGAAGTCTCTGTATATTGCACGCACATAAGTGATCTGAATAGTTTGTTGTTTGTCATCATCAAAATGGGGAGTATGTAAATGCAAATGCTCTAAGTTTGGAGTTTTGATGATTTCACAACAAACCAAGAATCAAAGGGTAAATCAAGCAAGCACAGTAAACAGATCTGCAACTATATAGAATTTATTTTATGCATAAATGTAATTTTGGTTAAGGCTCTTTGAAGGTGAAATAAACATATTTTTCAAATCAAACAAGTTTTTAGAAAATATTAAAAGTTGTGTTAAAAAAATATTTTCTTCAAAGAAAAGACTTTCCCAGAGGATTACAAAGAAAATACTTAAACTTGATTTTTACTTGGAAAAGTCTAAATTGTTGTATATTTGAATATCAAGGTTCTTGAAATAAAATTTAAAATTTTCTAACCAGTATATTCGAATATATATTCGAATATGGCTTGCCATATTCGAATACATATTCGAATATGATATATTGCCTTGGCCTACTTATTTTCCAGAAATAGTATATTCGAATATGGCTTGCAATATTCGAATACATATTCGAATGTAACATGTTGCCTTGGCATTTCCACTTTCCAGAATTATTATATTCGAATACCTATTCAAATATGGATCCTCCATATTCGAATATATCTTCGAATATGAAGCCCTCATAATTCAAATTTCAACGGCTGTATTCGAATATGAAAGTGTCATATTCGATTATGTTAATGAACTGTGCGCATTTTTCATCTGCCGGAGTGTGCATTTAGCAATATAAATACACCTGGCCATATTATTGTTATTAATTCATTATCATACATAGACAATGGGAAACAATATCTGCATTGAAGTGAACACAATTTTAATCACAAATCCTCACTAATTAAATTTCAATATTGTATCAAGAAACATGAATACAATACATAAAAAATTACAAAACTACTTCAGATGACTCTGTAAAAAAGCTAAATGACTACAAATTACAAACTAAAATGGCAACATTAAACCAATATATAGTGATGAATACCATCTGAATTCTTCAGACACAAAATGTATGCCTATCCTGCAAGTAAAAACATTTAAGTTCAGCTTCAATTGCAATGTGAAAGAAAGAATATAATTGAAAATCACATAGAAGTCAAATACTAGGGCTTACGACAAAGAAAATTAAACAACTCCTACCATGGAATTGGAACTACTAATTATGAATATAAATCATAATAGTTAAGCTAATAAACAATATTCATATTAACGATAAATTATGCCTTAGGTGCTGCTAGAGTATAATTTACTAGTCTATCACGAAACAACTAAAAAGATCGAGTTCCTCAATGAAAGAGACATAACTAAAGTAAATCAACAGAATTAAAATGTTACTCTAAATAGCCATTAGCTAGTCACAGAGATAGCAGGGGAAATTTTTAAATGGAGACAATAAGACATAATATACTCAAGTACAAAAGAACAAATAATTCTACTATGAATGCAATAGAATAAATCAATGGCAACAATAACCAAGCATAATATACCAAGAAAAATCAAATATACCAAGAAAAATCAAATATACCAAGAATTGAATCATAACTATAAGAATATAAGTATAAACATGCCAAAATGCATAATAAAACTTCAGTTGCAAAAGAGGTCTACAAAATTAGTTGAGAAAATTTAATAATCTAGCAATTTGTACTTAGTTACAAGATCATGGTCACTTGTAATGCAAAACCAGCTTTAACTAAAAGAATGCAACATCAAAGGGAATCTTTGGACCATAAAGTACAAAGCTAGAGGTAGGCAAAATAAATTTTAATAAATGGACACTAAAAGTTGGTATGTAGATAGAGTACAAACGTGACCATTATCATGCATCACTGCACAACTATTGCAGGCCTGAAAAATTAAATGAAAGTCTATATTGTATGAAAATAAAGTAATCTAGTAATGAAAAAATAGTTATTGGCCTAAAAAAATGGCGGAACACTATAAGAGCATTACTTACCACAATGAATAATCCAAAATAAGCAGCTGGACCAAGACATCATTTGTATGATCATGTTCACATCAAGACTATAATCTCTGAGATAATCTGAAATGAAACTTTCTAATATTACCATATCCAGAATCTAAACTAGAGACATAACCAACAACAACTTCAAAATAAAAGGAAGATGAAAATGTACACATCAAAGCTCTTAACATTACTTTATATAGGTAAAAGAAATTCTTACTCTGAGTGCTAAAGGTGACCCAAAATGACAGTAATCAACTGTAGAACAATACATAAAATTGTCAAAGCACTTTACTATGTTAGGCTTATCAAAAATATTGATTAAGCATATAAGCTGAAAATACTAGTCACTAGCTAAATTTGATATCCTATTTCCTAATTCAAAACTCAAATAAGACTTCATTTTGTTGTTGCTTACCAAATAATGAAGCAATCAATGACACAAGGGGCTCCTCTAATTCCTCTCTTGAACAGTTTACTAAAATTGACAGCATTACCTACAATAAATTATGGCTCAAATGACATTTGCAATGCATCAATGAGTAGATGTAACTGAGATGCAAGTCCAATCCAATTCTCTTTGGAACCTTCAAGTCTACATGTATGAAAGCTATTATGAAATAAAATATTAACCTACATAAATTATTTAAAAAGCATAAGAAGTCAATTTTTCTATGGATTTTAGTAATAATTGTATCTACAACTTAAAATTTATTGTTCTACCATTTAAAAGATCTTGATGATTTCATAGTTTCGTTAAATCATGTACAAGGAACCTTAAAAATGTTTTGAAAGGGGAAGTAAATGATGGTGGTATCACAGATGTAGAACCAACCTAAACATTAAAAGTGTTACAAGGATTCAGTTTGATACTCAAAAACATAAAAAAATTGGGTATTTGCACATATAAGTAACACTTAAAATAGGAGTAAACCTTAGAGAGATCAACCGCTTCCCCAAGTGGGTACTGTTTTACTTGCATTGGCTTCGACTTTGACTTGAGTTGTTGCCATCCTCCTATCCTCCATGAAATTGGACAATTCAACATGATAAGAAAGGCACAAGAAATCAAGTAAGGAAGTCAGAACTCAGACCCCAAAAAATAAAAAATCAAAGCCTTGATTAAAACTAAAATCAAGATTATATACACAAGGTTAGACTACCTTACCCAACCCAAACTTTGAGATGTAATTGTATTCCTTGTTGCTCCATTAGGTTGAGGCTAGTATCTACAAAAGACATATGACCTTACATATATACTAAGCACTTTAAGTTCTTTATTGTTAATTTGACTTAAACACTATTATATAATAACAAGATACCGCTAGAACCAAAATGAGAGGTTACCAACTTCAAACTAAATAGTTCCAAATCCATGGTAAAGAGTAGTAGATGTACTCAAAAACAAGATACAAAGTGTTAAAGAAAAAACAAGTAGGGTGCTGAAACCAAACACAAAACCAGCAAAATAAAACCATGGTAAGAGCACTTTAAACTACACCCAACTAAAGCAACCTGCACAAAGCTGAAAGCAATAATAAGATACCAATAAGCTAGAGAATAAGTGGCTCCACCAAAGATCACAACTTCCAGCCGCAGTGCCTTAGTAACATAGCAACATAAGAGGAATTTGAACACCTAATTGTTTCTATATATTGTTGGCAGAAGAGGAATTTGATTTATACCCCACACACACAAACAAAACCAAAATAGAATAAAAGTCACTAAACTAAAATGCCATTTAGATAGCTAGTTTTAATCTCTAGAAAACTAAAATTAAATTGACCAAATACCTATTTTTAAGAAAGGGAAACTCTATGTATTCCTCATAACCTTAACCCTTGGTTGCATGTATGTGCTGAGAATGAAAAAATTAGAAGTCAGGGCATGAAACCATGGCTCACCTGCAGGAAAATCAATGAATGACGACAATGAATGAAACCACCACCAAGGACAGCAAACAACGACCACTTACGGTGGCAAAGACGGCGCGAAGCAGCAGAGAACAGAGCAGCGGCAGTGGCGACGAGCAAAGCAGAGCAGCTGCGACGAGCGAAGCAGAACAATGGAGAGGATGAGGAACGAAAATGGAAGAGCAGTGGTGAACACACGAAGCAAGTAGAAGACATTGAAGCACGCAGAGGTGAAGTGGGCAGAAAGAAGAGGCGCGAATGTATGCGTACAATGTGTTAGGTTTTCAGCAAACATAGATGAATTAATTATTTAATTTTGTTTCTTTTTGTTAGCGGGCAGGCAATTATTGGGCAAAGAAATATTCTATTTTTCTTAGCTACTTTTTAAATGGACCGCTAACTAAAATAGTAAATTATTTTTATATTTTTTTAAAAAACTTCTTTAGCTCATTATAAAATCAACCGCTAAGAAAAACAAGCTACATTTTTCTATGGTTTAATTTTTTTAGTGGTTAAAACTTTTAACCACTATAAAATATTTTTATTCGCTATTTTAAATACAAACCGCTAAAAAAACTAGCTATTTTTTATAATTATTTTTGCTCTGACTTTTTAAAATATTTTATCACAAACTGAAATAAAATTTGCCGCACGGGTAGTATTCTAGTTTCCTTATATATAAATATAAAAACAAGGACTCTTTTTCTATTTTCTTCCCTTTTTCAAAAGGTTTTTGTTTTATTTTTTTACCTTCAGGATTTTTTTTTTGCTTCCTCTGGTTAGGAAAAGTTAAGACATGTTTAATATGTGAAAACATTCTCAGTTTTTCATTTTCTATTGTCATAATTAATTGCAAAAATATCACCAGTTTTCTATACAATTGTTACCACACTTCATTTTGTTTTTGATTTTCTAAAATTTGTATCACCGAAGAGGCCCTCACTAAGCACGCATGTAGTTCATACTCCCTTAAATGATATATATAGTTAATGGTGGGAGTGAGAAGAAGGGATGAAGAGTAAATAAAAACCTACCTTTTGAGCTCCAACTCATGAGGAAGTTAAAAGCATATGATACGATTCAAGAACACAACCAATTAATCAATATCACAAAACTTCCCACAATCCCTTCACGTTAATGGGAAATATCTGGAAAATAAAATACAACCAATTAATCATGCTGAGGATTCGTTATATTTGAATTTTTATTTCACGAGTTCAGTTCTTCGGTCATGATAATAAGAAGCTACCTCAGACATTATAACGCAGGGAATTGCTCCCATGCCTAGCGAGAAAGTTCCTACGTATATCTGGTCATTAAAAAAATTAAAGTAGAGTTACCTTCATCTTGACAAAAATCTATCCGTAAATAGGTCTCTATACAAAATAGGAAACGAATTCAGAATAATTCTTTCATGAGCACAGTGTATATGGAGACAATCAATTAGAAACATTTTTTGCCCTGTTTGGATGAGCTTATTCACAGCTTATGAAAATAGCTTATGGGTTCCTATAAGTTGTTTTCAGCTTATTTTCATAAGTTTCTTGAAGTATTTGATCAGAATAAGCTGTTTATAACTTATTCAAGTAAGTTTTATACATTTGTCTATGAAAAATCTCTCATTTGAAAAATCTCTCATTAAAAATCTCTCATGTCAAATCGGGCTAAATATGGATTCAAAACATGAAAACTACTCTTAGTTACATTGAAATTAATCCATGCTCAGTCTATCTAGATGTGAAATCAAACACATAATATTAAAGTAGACTTAAATTATTTTTAATACTTTATTAGCTTCTTTTTAGGTGTGCCCATAGACATTGTACTTATATAAGAACTCGACATTAAAACTATAGAGGCATATCATTCAAAGCATATTATTCAAATCTAAAAACCGATTCTATCACAAAAGGCTAAAGGGTTTTGCTATCCATTGTCCTAAGGGCAATGGTTAAGCAACTCATAAATAAAAATTTAAGTGTTGAAAAATGTAGAGTATATTTAATGCTATGAAATTATTTTTATTTTATTTTAAATGCAAAGTTTCCATTTATGGGTTGCTTAACCATGGATAGCAAAACCCAAAACCAAATACAAGGACAACGAAAAAACAAGGCATATCATTAAAGTTGAACCAATAGATCAAGAACTTCATTAGATGTGCCAAAAATCGAAACCTTCTATTGAATTTTACTCTCAGTCATACAATTGATGCACAAAAGGTCATTACTTATTAGCTAAGAGTTTCACATATCTCTTCCATGATCGTAAAACATAGAAATGATTAAGCCCAATTCTTTTGCCATTCTAATTCCGGTCAAGTAGGCTTCATATTCAGTCTGATTGTTAGATGTCACGTGAACTTCAATGAATACTCACTACTATCCCATCGTCGTTTCCAATGATCACTCCAGCTCCACTTCCTTTCTCGTTAGAGGATCCATCTACGTGGACTACCCATGCCCCTAGTAATGAGGATTCAGGGTAAGTCATTTCTACCAAAAAATCTGCTAACGCCTGGACTTTTATTGCTTGGCGCGGCTCATAGGAGATATCGTACTGGGTAAGCACTATTGCCCAGCTCATCATTCTTCCGGCTCATAGGTCGGTTGGTCGGTGCGTACATATATCAGGTGACATTGGAAGTATGTTCTGAGACGCCGGGACGTTATTAGCAAAGCATACCCGAGCTTTTCTAATTTTTGATAGTTTAGCTCGGGCCCCTACAGGGCTTTTGAGATGAAATAGACCGGCATCTACACCTTTTCTACCTCCTTTACTAGAACCGCACTAACAGCCTCATCAGTAACAAATAAATACACAATTAAAGGTTTACCTGGGTCAGGCCGGGTTAACATTGGAGGGTGTGCCAATGTCTGCTTCAGCTTCTGGAATGCTTTTTCACATGCTTCATCCCATGTATACTCTCCTTTGTTGCGTAATACCTTGAACAACGGTAGACACTTCCTAGCACAGGCCGGGAGGAACTGTGATAAGGCAGCGACCCTCCCAGTCAACTGTTGGACCTCTTTTATGTTCCTCGGACTAGTCATTCCTAGGACAGCGTTACACTTGTTCGGTTAGCCTCTATGCCCCTGCTAGTCAACAAAAAGCCTAAAATTTACCTGCTTCAACGCTGAATGTGCATTTATCTGGGTTAAGCCTCAAATCATATTTTCGCAATTGCTGAAAAACCTCGTCAAGATCTGCCACAGGCTCCCTTCCTTCTTTAGATTTAACAATAATGTTGTCTATATAAACTTCGAGCACACGCACTATCTGTTTAGCGAAGACGAGATTCATCATTCGCTGGTAGGTAGCTCCAGCGTTCTTTAAACTGAACGGCATCACATTATAACAATAGACGCTGAAGTCGGTGATGAAGGCTGTTTTCTCCTGATCTTGTGGATGCATTGAGATCTAGTTATAGCCGGGATACGCATCCATGTAAGATAAGTATTTATACCCTGTAGAATTGTCCACCAATTTGTCTACCCAAGGTAATGGGAAGGGATCCTTTGGGCAGGCCTTGTTCAGGTCTGTGTAATCTATGCATATTCGCCATTTGCCATTGGCCTTTTTCACCATCACCACGTTAGAGACCCAATCTGCATACCAGACCTCCCGGATGAAGCCTGCCTCCAATAACTCTTTTACTTGCTTTTCAATCGCTTCTGCCCTCTTAAGGCCCATGCGTCGTTTCTTCTGTGCGACCGGGGTTGTTCCTAGTTTCAACGCAAACTTGTGGCAACATATCTCAGGACTTATTCCTAGCATGTCAGAGAGAGACCAAGAAAATAAATCGACGTTCTTCCCGAGGAGGTCAATAAATCTGCTTCGGAGCTCGGAATGAAGAGCAGCCCCAATCTTCACCACCTTGGAGGTCTTATTACCTATCTGTTCCGTGATCAAATCTCCCTCTGGCTGGGGTCTTTGGTATTCAAAGTCGGCCCTGGGGTCCAAGTTAAGCATGAGGACCACAGAATCCTTCGGGGGATCCCGTCGTTGGAAAGACCTGTTATTCGATGGTAGTTCGAACCCGTTGGGAGCTTTAGAAATTTTCAAGCTCTCCTTGTATCACTCTCTAGCTTCGTCCTTGTTACCTCGTATAGTGATCACATCACCCTGGTTCCCGGGAAACTTCATTGCCAGATGTAGGGTTCATACCACAGCGCCTAAGGCATTTAAGGTTGGCCTCCCCAAAATTGCGTTGTATGCTAACGGGCAGTCCACCACTAAGAATTTCACCCAGATAGGGCGACATCCCGGTCCACTCCCAAAGGTACATGCCAACTCCACGTAGCCTTTGGGAAAGATGGTATCCCTGGTAAATCTGATCAAGCTCTTGGGATGGGGGACTAAGTCTTTAGTTCCTAGCCCCAATTTTTCGAACACGCTCTGGAAAATGATATCCGCTGAACTGCCTTGGTCCACAAAGATCCGATGTACTTCAAAGCCATCTATCATTGCGGTTATCCCCAGCGGCTCGTTCTCTATGATTTTTCCTACAAGCATATCAGCCTTAGTAAATGATAAAACCACATCGGTAGTGGGGGTTACCTGAGCACAAAGCCCCCGTTCGGTACGCATGTGTTTGGATTTGGCTGGGATTCCTCCAGCTATGACATTGATAACACCTCGGGGTTGAGACCTGTTTGTCGTGGTGGTGATGGGGATCGCCCTCTTCTCTGCCTGACATCATTATTCCTCTGTCGAGGGGATTATCCTCGACGTTCTCGGCCCTTATTATAGGGTGATTCGCTTTGTTGTTGGCCTCGGGAATCTCGTTGGGGTTGAACGAATTCCTTTAGCTTACCTCGGCGTACCAACCGTTCGATTGCATCCTTGAGCTGAACACATTCATTGGTATAGTGCCAATGATCCCGGTGATACGCGCACCATTTCTTTTGGTTCAGAGATTGGCTTCTCATCGCTGGGGGACGCTCGGTTAACTCTGTGTTCATGACCTCCTTATACACCTTGGCCGGGGTTGTTCACAAAGGGGTGTAACTGTTGAACGTTCCTCGGGGTCCTTTCTCCTTGAACCTAGAGTCTAAGGAACCTATCTAGTTTGAGCCTTTGTTTGCTGATTTGTCCTCCGCTTTGATTTGTAGAAAAATAGGGTCCCCGCTAGCCTTGGACTATTCTTCAATTCGAATCCAGAACTCAGCTCGGTCTTTAAGCTCTTCCATGTTCAAGGGCTTGTTCCCTGTTAGTTCCTGTTTAAAGAAACCGGGTTTTAAACCCTCCATTAAGAAGAATAAAATCATATTAGGAGCTACATCCTCAACTTCTAAGGCTTCCTTATTAAAACGAATTATGAAATCCCGCAAAGGCTCTTTTTCGCCCTGCGTTATGCTTTTTAAGTGATACTCGAATTTGAACTGTCTTTTACTGCTAGTAAAGTGTCGTAGGAACTTATCTTTGAACATCTTCCAACTCCCAAATGAGAACGCCCTATATGCCAACAGTTCACGGATGCCTTGGAAAGTCACCATTCTTTCAAAATTCTGGAAGTGATGATGAGGGTCCTTCGTCCCGTCATAATCATCCAACTTTTTGGCGAAATGGAAACCAACGGGTAACTCCTATGCCATAATATCTGAGGTAAAGGGGTTTCGACAAAATCCCAGCATCAAGTCATTCTTGGCCACTACCTCATTCATCAACTGGGGATTAGCCAAAACATCGCGACGTCGTTCAGTCGCCACCACCGGGTTCCTGTACATTTGTCATCCTATTCGCAGGGCAGGCCGCGTATCAATAACAGGATTATTCTGGGGTGCCCGCGGCACTGGGTGGGTATGTCGCTCTAGGATGTTGGGAGGTTGCTTGGCCGAATTTCTAAGTGGAGGAGGTTGTGCGTTAGGAGGTTGTGGTTGATTGACCTGCTCAGCCTCAGCCCGCCGCCTTTCATCCCGGAGCTCTTCTATGAGCCTCCCTTGTTCTTCTGTGAGACGAGCCATTCGTCAAATCTTATCGGGTTCTAATGTCGGTTGCAAGACGAGCTGGATTTCCTGTAGTTCCGGGACATCTTCTACAAGCACCGATGGTCGTCGCACAACCGGACGAGGTGGGTGCGAAGCTCCTGGATCCGTCGGATGTGGTTCATTGTGAACACTGTGATTGTTGTCGTCATACGTTTTCTGTCGACTATTGACTGTGTCGAACACGTAAGACTACGTTTGCTTTGTGCATTGTCCCCATAGACGGCGCCATTGATGGGTACCAGAGATCCGAGTACGATATGGTCCAGTCAATCCGATGATGCTCCGGGTTGCTCCGCCGGGGAGCAGGTGGTACCTGCAAAGACTCTGACACTCAAGTTAGTATTGGCTTGGGAGTGAAGTATATTAGGGTTAGATTTTCATACTAGGGTCTCCCATAATTCCCTATATTTATACCTTTCGTGTAGGTGTCATTTAGTGGTATGGGCCGACATTATGGGCCGTGCTGCCTGTTTGACCTTCCAGAGGTCCGAGTCGTGGACCCGGGATATGGGTCCACAACACCATTTAAGTTAGATACCTAGAACTTAAATTTAATTCTTGAGGTTTCATGCCATAGTCGAAAATTCAGATATGAGCATAAATGCATAAGCATTACCAGTACACCAACAAGCGCCAAAATGGAACTAATACCCTTCCATGTATGTAAACCCTTCATAATTAAATCCTAGTTACTCTTAGAAATAATTAATTAAAAACATCTTATAAAAGCAGGTTATGTTATTAAAATAACTTGTAAGAAGAATGATATGGTCGCAAGGAAGCATCCTAAGCATGTTCCAAGTGCTGACATCTGTATAAAAATCAGCATTTTGGATTCAGAGTTTATAAAAAATAAAAAAAAAGAAAGAAAGAAAGAAAGAATAAAAGTAGGAACAAAAGCTCAACTCTCTTACCAACAAAAGTGGTCGTCTTCCTAACTTATCCATCAGAAATACTCCCAAAGTTGTCATTGGGATCTATAAATAGAAATGACAGAATTGTGTTAAGAGACTCAAGAATGAAAGTTTGGCTCAGAATCATCAAACTAGAGCTTCAAGGCCCATGAACCCAACAATATGGCCCAAATTCTGGAACCATAGAAAATGACAAATGAGCAAACGGTGCACATGGGATAAAGTCATCATTGTTGACAATGGAAGCTCTGCCAACTCCAACTCTCAACTATCCAGAGATATTTCTATTATTTTATGTATTTTTAGAATCCTTAGGAGTAATATAAATAGACCTCATTGTATTCAGTTTTCATCAAGCAAATTTGAGTGAGTTTAATATATATTGAGAGTGTTCTCTCTTTTCCCCTTAGCCTCTGTGCCATTTGGTTATCATAGCAAGGTTCTGAAGCTTCCTACGCCCTTTGGTTTATCAGAAAAGCGAGTTTGAATTTTTCGATCACCGGAAAAATTCTGCCAGCCCTCAAAAACACACCTTAGAGGTTTTTTCTTGAAAAACCGATACTGTAGACATGTCCGGAAGGTCCCAAAACCTTGAGATACATAGCTTGGTCGCCGGAAACGGCCAGAAAATCTCGCCGAAAAAGTCGTCGGGAAATTTTCCGATCGCCAGAGATCTCAAGGTTGAAGACGAAGCTGATGTTATCGTCGAGTAAGTGCCACGTCGTCTCGTCCAGCCACTCAGAACGCGCCACCTGTCAAAACGTGATTTCGTTGAGTCAAATCTTATCACCACCAACCCAATCCGATTCCGCCATGTGTCACTCTATCCAAACGTGATCATTGACCAACCACTCACATTCTACCACGTGTCCTAGTTGACCAAAGTCAACAGAAAACAGAAAAATTTCTTAAAAATTGCATAAAAGTCCTTGTAGTTTCAGAAATTGCTATATAGTCCCTATTTTTTCCAAAAATTACAATAAGGTCCCTGCACTTTCAAAAATAAAAATTTAGGCCCCTTAGTTTTTTGAAATTACATTTTTGCCCCTAAAATTCCAACAAAAAACCCAGTCTCTTAAAATTACCTTTTTACCCCTACCTTTCCTTGATTTACCTTTTTGTCCATATTTCACCAAAATTTTTACAATTATCAATTTACCCATACTATCCAAAATTACCATTTTACCCCTAATCAGTTGAAATTACCACATTACCCATAACCACGTACAATTACCATTTTACCCTTAAACCACTTAACACTTCACATTAACCCTAAACCCACAAACTTATACCTTTCATAATGCCACCCAAAAAGCAATCTGAAATCACCATCCGAGCTATTGGGTGGGAAAAAATTAAAAGGCAAATTCGAGAGCTACAAGAAACGATTGCTACACAATAAGAGATGCTAAATCAACAAGAAGAAATCAATGATTCTCTCGGAAGCGACTCCACTTCCACTAGCAGTCGATATTCAAGAAGAAGATCATACCAACGGAGTGAAATTAAAGCAGATGTTTCAGAATTTGAAGGGAAGTTAGATCCAGACAAATTTATCGACTGGCTGCAAACGGTGGAACGAGTGTTTGACCTAAAGTACTACACAGAAGAAGAAAAGGTCAAACTAGTAGCCCTCAAGTTATGGAAACATGCGTCGATTTGGTGGGAAAACCCCAACCAAAAGCGCATAAGAGATGGAAAAGACAAGGTCAGGACTTGGGATAAAATGAAAAAGCATCTCAAAGGAAAGTTCTTACCGGTCTACCACCGCCAATATACTTTCAACAAGAATTATAATCTTCGACAACAGTCAATGTCAGTCAAAGAGTACACTAGAGAATTCGAGCATTTACGGATGAAGTGTGATTTAAATTAAGACGAGGAACAATCTATTGCTCGATACCTTGGTGGATTAAACCCAAAGATTGCTCACCAAGTTCAATTACAACAGTATTGGACCTTGAATGATGTAATCCGTCTTGCCATCCGGATAGAACAACAACTCTCCAAGAAGTCTCAATTCCACCCTTCCTCTTCCAAGTCGCCATACCAACCTTCCACTTTTAAGAACCCGCCATTCCCTCGAAGATCACCAGCCTCCCGAACAACCACCACAACGGCCCAGTTTCTAGCCAAACCATCCGCAAATAAAATGTTTTAGATGTCAAGGATATGGACTTATAGCCTCCGATTGTCCTAACCGAAAGGTTATCACAGTCATTGAAGAAGAGCCATATGAGGCGTCTGATGAAGAACTAGAAGATGAACTTCCTAAACCCGTATACGATGACGAGATCACTCCTGCAGATCACGGAGAAATGCTAATTATCAGGAGAAGTCTCCACACCGCGCTGGTCAAGGATGACTCTTGGTTGCGGCACAACATCTTCCACACTAGATGCACAAGTCACGGCAAGGTTTCTGACGTCATCATCGACAGTGGAAGTTGTGAGAACGTGGGGTCCATTTACATGGTGGATAAGCTGCAACTACCCACACAACCTCATCCACATCCTTACAAATTACAATGACTCAATAAAGGGAGTGAAGTCAAGGTTTCTAAATGATGCCTTGTGTCATTCTCTATTGGTCAGAAATATAAGGATGAAGTTTGGTGCGATATTATCCCCATGGACGCTTGTCATCTCCTCCTTGGAAGGCCATGGAAGTATGACAGACACGTACAGTACGATGGCTACGCCAACACCTATTCGTTCACAAAAGACGGAGTTAAAGTCAAGTTAACTCCTCTTTCTCCAAGTTAATGCAGATGTAGTGACACAACCCCCTCATTGGTATCTTTGGTCACAAAAATTAAGGTCAAGGTGACTAAAGACGAAGTTGAACATCTTGGTTTCCTACTAGTAGTAGAGCCGAATAGTGGAAATTATTTTCTACCAGAAATTGCTCCACTCCTAACTGAATTCTCAGATGTAGTTCCAAAAGACGTCCCTCAAGGATTACCACCCATGCGTGACATCCAACACGCAATAGATTTTATTCCTAGAGCTGTTATTCCCAATAAACTTGCTTACCACATGAGTCCGCAAGAACACGCTGAAGTACAACGGCAGGTTGAAGAACTATTGAAGAAGGGAATGATATAAGAAAGTGTCAGTCTCTATGCAGTTCCGGTCATACTGGTCCCCAAAAAGGATGGCACATAGAGAATGTGCATGGACAGTCGAGCCGTAAACAAGATCACTATAAAGTATCAATTTCTGATACCATGACTCGATGACCTATTAGAACAGTTGCATGGAGCCTCTATCTTTTCAAAGATTGATTTGCGCAGTAGTTATAATCAGATCAGGATAAGACCAGGAGACGAATGGAAGACCACATTCAAGACAAGAGATGGGTTATATGGGTGGACGGTCATGACCTTTGGACTTTCCAATGCCCCAAGCACCTTTATGCGCCTTATGAATCAGGTGCTGCATCCTTTCAGTGGAAAGTTTGTTGTGGTTTATTTTGATGACATCCTGATCTACAGCAAAAACAAAGAAGAGCACTTAGAACATATACGACAAGTGCTAGAGGTTCTTCGAGAACAGAAGCTCTACGCCAATTTGGAGAAATGCTCTTTCTTGACAAATGAGGTCATATTCCTTGGATATATTGTAAACGCTGACGGCATCCGAGTTGACCCCAGCAAAATTGAAGCAATATTGGCACTTTGAAGGCTCCCCAAACAGTCCACAATGTTAGGAGCTTCCATGGGTTAGCCTCATTCTATCGAAGGTTTATCAAGAATTTTAGTACCATCGCTGCCCCGCTCACCAACTGCATTAAAGGTGATCATTTCAAATGGACCGAAGAAGCACAACGAAGTTTTGACCCTTTGAAGAAACATTTAAATGAGGCCCCCATATTAGCCCTTCCGAATTTTGACCAAATATTTGAGGTAAGTTGTGACGCCTCCAATATTGGCATCGATGGAGTTCTTTGTCAGGAAGGACGTCCCATAGCTTTCTTTAGTGAAAAGCTAAATTATGCTAAGCTTAAATATTCTACCTACGACAAGGAGTTCCATGCTATTATGCGAGCTTTACAGCAGGAGTCACTATTTACTTCCCAAGGAGTTCATCCTCTATTCTGATCATGAAGCGCTAAAGTACTTGAACTCCCAACAGAAGATCAGTCGTAGACATGCCGCATGGATTGAGTTCTTACAAGCCTATACTTTCTTGATTAAGCATAAGGTTGGAAAGCAGAACTCTGTTGTAGACGCACTTAGTCGCCGCCACGTATTACTATCTACCCTACAGGCGAAAGTTGTCGGGTTTGAAATTATCAATGAACTATATCAAGACGATCCCGATTTCAGTAGTGCTTTGAAGTCAACTGAGCACCAACCTTATAAGCATTATCATCGTCAACAAGGGTTCCTATTCAAAGACAACATCATATGCATTCCCCGTTGTTCTTTGAGAGAGGCCATTGTCTTGGAAGCCCATGATGGAGGACTTGCAGGACATTTTGGCAGAGACAAGACAGTAGCGCTTATCAAGGAGAACTTTTATTGGCCTAACCTTGAGCGAGATGTCACTCGACATATCGTACGATGCAGAATATGTCATCTTGCCAAGTCCAAAAGTCAAAATACTGGACTGTATTTACCTTTACCGACACCCGCAACACCCTAGGAAGATGTCAGCATGGATTTTGTTCTCGGACTACCACGAACACAAAGACAAAAGGATTCTATCATGGTAGTTGTCGATAGATTCTCAAAGATGGCGCATTTTATTCCCTGTCAGAAGACTAATGATGCTATCTACATAGCTGATTTATACATCAAGGAGATTGTACATCTCCATGGAATTCCCAAAAGTATCATTTCTGACCGTGATGTTAAATTCATGAGTCACTTTTGGAGAACTCTATGGCAGAAGATGGGTACGCAATTACAGTTCAGCATAGCTAGTCATCCTCAGACAGATGGACAAACTGAGAAGATTAACAAACTCCTTGGAAACCTGTTAAGGAGTTTTGTGCGAAAGAACCTTTCACAATGGGATCAAGTTCTAGCACAAGTAGATTTTGCTTACAACAACTCTACTAATTAGGCTACTGGGAAATGTCCATTCGAAGTGGTGTACAGAGCTCGACCTTTGAGTCCGTTGGATATGGCTCCTAGTCCTACTAAAGATAATTTCAGTGCTGATGCTGATAAGAGAGCCATGGAAATTGTTAACCAAGTGGCCTCTATGCTCAAGAGGGGGGGTGAATTGAGCTTAAAATTTTTTCCAAAAAATTCGTTTAAGATTATAACCAAACTTGAACAAGATATATATTAGTTGACGTATGGAATTGAAATTATAATGAAAAGTAGAAATGAAGATTAAATAAACTTAAACAGATATGAGTTTTAGGGATAGAGAGAATAGCACCGGGTTTTATATTGGTTCAGTCACACACCACTTGTGACCTACGTCCAGTCTACGAATCTCCGCCACGCCAGATTACTTATATTACTTTCCAACAATTACACACTAAGAGCACCTTTCTCAATTGGATACCCCACCAATTTTCAAAGGCCTCAATCTAGGGATACCTCACCCTAAGAACACTTTTGAAGGATACCCCACCTTCAAACAATTTAGAAGGATACCACACCTTCACACAAAATTAGCTCATCACAATTGAAACTCTCAAAAGAGTAAATGATACAACTTGAAGCTCTAATATATTTGATTTAAGGCTCTTTGTTTTGATGAAAGAAATAGTATAGGTAAAAAACAAAGTAAGCCTTAGGCAAAAGCACAAGACCCTTGATTTAGAGAGATTGATAATAAGAAGTAATTTCAATACAGTGTTAAGCTCACAAGGGGTATTTTATATTCTAAGTCAGAAGCCCTTTATATAGATGGCAGAAACAACAGTCAGAAGCTGCGCATATTTTACTTTTATATTCGAATATGTTATTCGTATATAGCACTTAAATTTTCGAATATAGCACTTTCATATTCGAATATGGAACCATCATATTCGAATATGTATTCGAATATAGTATTTCTGCGTTTAAAAATTGATTTCTGTAGGCTTCATATTCGAATATATGTTCGAATATGGAGATTCCATATTCGAATATGTATTCGAATATAATAGTTCTGGAAGGTGACAAGGCCAAGGTTTCTTGTTATATTCGAATATGTATTCGAATATGGAAAGCCATATTCGAATATATATTCGAATATACAGTTTCTGAAAAGTGATCAGGCCAATATAATATGTCATATTCGAATATGTATTCAAATATGGCAAGTCATATTCGAATATATATTTGAATATACTGGCCAGGAAATTCAAATTTTATTTCCAAAACCTTGATATTCGAATATACACCCAGTTTTGACTTTTTCAAATAAAAATCAATTTTTAGATATTTTCTTTGAGGGTCTTTTCCTTTGAAAATGATTTTATTTTTGACTCTTAATATTTTTCTAAAATTCCTTTTTAGAAAAATGTTTGTTTCAATTTTAAAGAGCCTTAATCAAACTTACATTCATAATTTAACAACCTAAATACCCTTTGTTGTTGCGGATCTGTTTGCTGTGCTTATTCGAGTGATTTATCCTTTTGATTCTTGGTTTGTTGTGGAATCATCGAAACTCCAAACGTAGAGCATTTGCATTTACATACTCCCTCTTTTTGATGATGACAAACAACAAACAAATCAGATCACTTATTGCGTGTGATATTCTGAGACTCCCCCTTTCTTATGAAGTTTGATTCTCCTTACGAAGTTCAACTCCCCCTGTCAATATGCATACAGATATGTTAAGCAATTGTAATAAGCAATAACAAAATCTCAGTTTAAGTGATATAGTTCTTCTCCCCCTTTTGGGATCATTAAAAAAAATGATAATTTTGAGACAAATGCTTTGAGTATAATAAAATAAACCCAAATCTAAATAGTTCAAAATGTTTTAATATGTCCCAAATTAAATAAGGGTAAGCTATGTTAAGAAAAGAATTGTGGAACAGTCATGGAGGGCCGGAGGCAAGCGGTGTCTGAAAGTAATCAAAATCCAAGTTAGGACTTGGTTGAGCCCCGAAACTTTGGAGATCGATACTGCCAAAATGTTGATGAAACCTGTTTGCATCACCTTGGTCTGCAGGAAAGGCAGATTGGGAGTATGGAGGCACAAAGTTTGAATTGCCCCGTGCAATTTCCTCTCGGAGAGATGTAATCTCTCCTCGAAGAGCGGTTTCCATCTGATCACACCGCTGGTCGATATACTGACGCTGTGTTCAAACTTAGCATCCATCATTTGAGAGAACTGAAGACTCAGCTGTTGGAAGTATGGAGGAAGAGGTTCTGGATCTGGTTCAGGGAGGTCTTCAAGATCAATATCAGGATAATTTTCTTTTGGGCGATTGCCTTCAATCCCCAATTCCTGAATATACCAATTTTCGCCAGCATGCACAATGCCAGCCCAATGTAGCAACAATTGACCAATTTAAAAATTATGGCCATCGATTGTGGTACTGTATTCATCGGCTAGATTTACTCCGAAGTGCCAAAGAATGACTGTGATCAAGGTGGGATAGGGAAGAGGAGTTGTGTCGATTGCCCCCTTCAACATGTGATGCTGAACCAGTCTTGCCCAGTCAACGGGCTTTTCTTTGATGATGGCCCAAAGAAGGAGACGGTCATCATGGAGGACTTTTGTGAAGTTTCCAACGCGACCAAGGAGGACGCGAGCAATAATGAGATGGACTATTCGAGAGTCCATGGTGAGTGTGCTGGTGGGGAGGTAGTCGCCCATTTTGGAAGTGTGGAAGGAAGATCTCACATGGCACACAACCCCGATTGCCTGAATAGGATTGTATTCGGCGGCCCACTGTCCCATGGCTGTTGATCCTGATATTTGGGCTCCTGCAAATTGTAGCCCTATGAGAGAAGTCCAGAGAGAGGGAGGAATTTGAATTTTCGTCTTTTTCACTTCAGACGAGATTGTGCAGGTTTCAGAATTGTAGGCGAGGTTGGAGTAGAATACACGGACGAGGTTGGGATAGACTTTTTCTTGAATACGAAGAAAAGGCACAAGATTGGTTGATTCAAGCCAAGAGACAAAGGAAAAACCTTGAGAATGAAACCAAGGCATGTTAACCCACCGTGGGTCAACAATTTTCCTGTCAGAAAATCCATACTGGAATTTGGTAATATGTGAGGCGTTGGAGAACCATCGCTGGAAGTCGGGAGTAAAACCAGTGGTGGCGAGAGGAACGGAGGAGGAAGAGGATCCACTTCGTGGCCCACGAGGTATGGAAGGTGGCTTGTTGATAGCGGTACGTTTGAAACGGGGTCGTTTGTGGGTTGGTGATGGTGGAGATTGAGCAGCAGGAGGAGAGGATGGTGGTGAAGAGGCCATTTTGTGATTTTTGGATTGAAAACAATAATTGAAGTGGGAACAGAAGTATGTTTGAACAAGAGATGAAGTAGTGTGATTTGGGAGTTAAAAAGGGTCATCCTTTTATATGCACAAGAATGCCCATATTCGAATATGTATTCGAATATTAGGTTAAATATTCGAATATGTATTCGAATATTTGATAGAATATTCGAATATTTGACTGACAAATTCGAATATCCATTCGAATATAAGCGTGCTGTAGTGAGCTATTCGAATAACATATTCGAATATATGAAATCTACAATTAATTCTTGTAATTTTGAAGACATGTATACTTATTTTGTATTCGAATATATATTCGAACATATGACCACATAAGGGTCATATTCGAATATAGTATTCGAATATTGAAGTGATACTCATAATTTTTGTGATAAGAATGAGATCCTGATTTCCTTTTCCCATGGGACCTGCAAAACAAAAAGAAAAGGCTCTGACGCCTAAGTCAGTAACAGATCAATAAATAATTATAAAGCAATTTAAATAACATAATATTGATCAAGTATGCCTAGCTCTCTTCTTATAAAATAAAAATTTTCTGTTGGAAGAGGTTTAGTGAAGATATTAGCTAGCTGTTTGGATGTATCAATGAATTCAAGTACACAGTCACCTTTTTGAACATGATCTCTAATGAAGTGATGTCTAATTTCAATATGTTTGGTTCTTGAGTGCATAATGGGGTTTTTCGTGAGATTTATGGCACTAGTGTTATCACATTTTAGTGGAATATTATGCAAATGAATACCATAGTCCTTAAGTTGTTGTTTTAACTAGAGAATTTGTGCACAACAACTTCCTACCGCTACATATTCAGCTTCAGCAGTGGATAATGCCACACTAACTTGTTTCTTATTGTGCCATGAAATTAATGAATTTCCAAGAAGATGACATGTGCCGCTAGTACTTTTTCTATCCAACTTACATCCAGCAAAATCGAAATCAGAATATCCAATTAAAGAGCAGGATGCACCTTTAGGATACCATAATCCCATGGTACAAGTGCCAATCAAATATCTCATAATTCTTTTTACAACACTAAGATGTGATTCTTTAGGGCATGCCTGATATCTAGCGCACATACATACATTAAACATTATATCAGGTCTACTCACAGTTAAATATAGCAAGGATCTTATCATACCTCGATATTTTGACACATCAACGGGTTTACATTTTTCATCTTTGTCAAGATAGCATGATGTACCCATAGGAGTACTTATTTCCTTAGCATTTTCCATGCCAAATTTCTTGAGCAATTCTTAGCAATATTTTGTTTGTGACACAAAAGTTCCTTGTTTTGTTTGTTTAATTTGAAATCGAAGGAAAAATGTAAGTTCTCCCATCATGGACATTTCAAATTCTCCTTGCATGCTTGTAGCAAACTCTTTACAAAGATTTTCGTTAGTAGCACCAAAAATTATATCATCGACATAAATTTGTACAAGTAGTATGTCATTGTGCCTCTGTTTTATGAATAATGTGTTATCTACCTTGCCTCTTTGAAAGTTATTGTTCAATAGAAATTTACTTAGTCTTTCGTACCAAGCTCTAGGGGCTTGCTTTAGTCCATATAAGGCTTTCTTGAGTTTGTAAACATGACCTGGAAGTTCAGCATTTTCAAACCCAGGAGGTTGTTCAACATACACTTCTTCTTGTATATAGCCATTAAAGAAAGCACTTTGGACATCTATTTGATAAAGTTTAAAATCCATGATACAAGCAAAGGCAAGTAGGAGTCTAATGGCTTCAAGTCTAGCTACGGGAGCATATGTTTCTTCATAATCAATACCTTCCTCTTGATTATACCCTTTTGCTACCAATCTAGCTTTGTTTTTAGTTATTTTGCCAG
The DNA here is from genome assembly GCA_037177725.1 of Cyamopsis tetragonoloba. Lineage (NCBI taxonomy): Eukaryota > Viridiplantae > Streptophyta > Magnoliopsida > Fabales > Fabaceae > Cyamopsis > Cyamopsis tetragonoloba. The sequence goes on along the minus strand of CM074125.1, from coordinate 30,449,394 downwards.
TTTCGTCTAGTTTATTTCTAAAGACCCACTTAGTGCCTATTATTGGATGATCATTAGGCCTAGGGACTAGATCCCAAACTTGATTTCTTTCAAATTGGTTTAGCTCTTCTTGCATAGCTATCCCCCAATGTTCATCACTAATTGCTTTGTCTACGGTTTTAGGTTCAATTTGAGATACAAAAGACATAAAGTTACATGCATTATTAAGAGAGAGTCTAGTGGTTACCCCCTTTGAAATATCACCAATAATGTTATCAATTGGATGACGTTTTGCAGCTCTCCATTCTTTGGATAGTTCATTTTGTGTCTCGGTTGGTATGTGAGTTAGAATTTCTGGCATGTTCTTTTCGTTTTCTTCTATTCTTCTTTCTTCATGAATGCTTATGTCTTCAAGAGTTCCTGCAAGATCATCAACCTTTCCAAGCTTTTGGTGTTAGATTCATCAAAAGTGAGATGAATAGATTCTTCAACAGTCATTGTTCTTTTATTATAAATTCTATATGCTTTACTAGTTGAGGAGTATCCTAAGAATATACCCTCATCAGCTTTGGCATCAAATTTGCCCAGATTTTCTTTCCCATTATTAAGCACAAAACATTTGCATCCAAAAATATGGAAATAAGATATGTTGGGTTTTCTACCCTTGAAAAGTTCATAAGGGGTTTTCTTTAAAATAGGTCGAATGAGAACTCGGTTCATAACATGACATGCAGTACTTACTACATCTGCCCAAAAATATTTTGGAAGGTTCATGTCATTGAGCATTGTTCTAGCTAACTCAACTAGTGAGCGATTTTTCCTCTCCACAACACCATTTTGTTATGGGGTCCTTGCAAATGAGAAGTTATGCTCAATGCCATTTTTATCGAAAAATCTTTCAAAGTCAATATTTTCAAATTCCTTTCCGTGATCACTGCGTATGCATGCAATTTTCAAATCCTTTTGATTATGAATGACTTTTGCTAATCTCTTAAAAGATTTAAAGGCTTGATTTTTGTGAGATAAAAAGAGAGTCCACGTGTATCTGGAAAAATCATCAACAATTACAAGTCCATAGTAATTTTCCCTTAAACTCGTAATTCTTGATGGACCAAATAAGTCCATGTGCAATAGTTGCAAGGGTCTAGAGGTTGAAACAATATTTTTAGATTGAAAAGAGATTTTTGTTTGTTTACCCTTTTGACAAGCATCACATAATTTATCTTTTTCAAAACGAATTTTGGGCAAACCAATAACAAATTCTTTTGAAATTAGTTTATTCAAATGGTCCATATGAATGTGTGCAATCCTTTTGTGCCATAGCCAAGATTCTTCTTCTTTAGTTATAAAACATTTTGCATCATTTGAGGATATATCATCTAAACTAATCATATAAACATTGTTAATCCTATGACCCATAAATTTAATTGAGTTATTCTCTTTGCTAATAATAGAACATGAATAAGAATTAAAAATAACTTCATTTCCTTTATCGCATAATTGGCTAATACTTAATAGATTATGTTTTAATCCTTTAACATAAAGTACATTATTGATGGAAGTTGAAGAAGTCTTACCAACTTTACCTGTACCCAGGATTTTTCCTTTATTGTTGTCACCATATGTAACATATCCTCCATCCTTAGGTGTGAAGGATGAGAATTTTGTTTTGTCTCCTGTCATATGCTTGGAGCATCCACTATCAAGATACCATTTTGATTCTTTTGCCACCAAGCATACCTACAAAAACATTTTAATTTTGTTTCTTAGGTACCCATGTTTTCTTGGGTCCTTGAGGGTTAGTTTTTCCAAGGGTGCCTTTGAGAATCCATATTTTCTTTTCATGTGGCACTCTAATTTTTCTTGTATTGCAAGTAGTAGCACTATGACCTTTTAATCCACAATAAAAGCAAGTTATGAATGGACTAGAAGAGGTTTTTGAAGAGACAAAGAAGTTTTTATAGAGCTTTTGATTATTGGTTGGATTATATCCTAAACCAGCCTTTTTGAAATGACATCCTTGCTTACCAAGCAAGATGTTTAGGTTGTCTCTACCCATTGTAAATTTAGCAAGCACATTATTTAAATCCTCAATTTCTTTTAAATGTGAATCACAAGAAGTACATGTTTGTGATTTGCAAGCATTTTCTATTTTTGTCAAAGGACCTTTACCTTTGGCAATCATATTCTTTAGCTTATCAATTTCTTTCAAATGAATATCACATGAAGTGCAAGTGGGTGATTTATTCTTTTGGCAAGATTCACAATCATATTGAAAACTACCGAATGGAATTTGAACTTGTCTCATTTTAATAATATCACGACTAAGAATATCTATTTTATCATTTAGGAGACCTTTTTCTTTCTTGGTTTTAGCAAGTTCTTTAGCAATGATCATTGATTTTTCATGTAATTCATTATAAGCATCTTGCAGTTCATCAAAGGTATAGTTAGAGTTTTCAGAATCTTTTACCTCATCTTCATCAAGAAGATCATCTTTATCATGGTTGACCATGAGGCATAGGTTGGCTATTTCGCTCTCCGATTCATCAGATGATTTAGTGTCCTTACCATCCCAAGCTATGTATGCTCTTCTATTCTTCTTTCCTTTGACGAATCTTTTCTCCTGTGTTTCATTCTTATTTTTATTCATGGGACATTCCATCTTCATATGTCCAGTTTTTCCACACTCATAACAAGTTGGACCTTGATTTGATCCTTCTGCCTTGTTGAATGTTTTCCTTGGTGTGAAATTTGATGGTCTTCTTGATGATTCTCTTTTCTTGAAGAATCTATTGAATCTTTTGGCAAAGAGAATTACGGTCTCATCATCCATGTTGGTTGGATCAAGGTTGCTTTCATCTTCTTCTATCTCTTGAGGTGGAGGAGTGGTTGCTTTGAAGGCAATGCTTTTTTTTTCTTGTCAACTCCCTCAAGTTGATCCAAACGACTCAACTCAAGTTCATGATCTTCTAGCTTGCCAAACAAGGTTGCTAATGACATTGTGCGTGGATCCCTTGTTTCGCTAATGGCAGTAACCTTTGGTTGCCAATCCCTGCTAAGACATCTTAAAACTTTGTTAATAAGATCTTCATTTGAATAATCCTTTCCCAAGGCATGTAGTTGGTTTATAAGATATGTAAAACGTTTTTTTGCATATCTTGGATGCTTTCACTTGGATTCATTTGAAACATTTCAAATTCTCTAGTCAAAGCATTTATCTTTGATCTCTTTACCTCATCAGTTCCTTCATGTGTTACTTTTAACACATCCCACATTTCTTTAGCAGTTTTAAAATTTGAAATTCTAGGAAATTCATCATTACCTAGTGCAGAGATAATTATAGTTTTGGCTCTTAGACCAAATTGAGCAAGTCTCTTTTCTTCGAGAGACCACTCTTTTCTAGGCTTTTCAACTACCTTACCATCAACAGTGTGCATGGGAATAAATGGACCTTCCTCTATAGCATCCCATATGGTGACATCAATGCCTTCTACCCAAGCCTGCATTTTAATTTTCCAAAAAGAGTAGTTGTCTCCATTAAAGAATGGAGGTCTATTTGTGGAGGCACCTTCCTGGACAGACATGTTTTGAAAAGAGGCCATTACCTTGAAGCTGTGAAGCTCTTTAAACAAGGACCGAGCTCTGATACCACTTGTTAACGAAGTGGCCTCTATGCTCAAGAGGGGGGGTGAATTGAGCTTAAAAAATTTTCCAAAAAATTCGTTTAAGATTATAACCAAACTTGAACATGATATATATTAGTTGACGTATGGAATTGAAATTATAATGAAAAGCAAAAATGAAGATTAAATAAACTTAAACAGATATGAGTTTTAGGGATAGAGAGAATAGCACCGGGTTTTATACTGGTTCAGTCACACATCACTTGTGACCTACATCCAGTCTACGAATCTCCGCCACGCGAGATTACTTATATTACTTTCCAACAATTACACACTAAGATCACCTTTCTCAATTGGATACCCCACCAATTTTTAAAGGCCTCAATCTAGGGATACCTCACCCTAAGAACACTTTTGAAGGATACCCCACCTTCACATAAAATTAGCTGATCACAATTGAAACTCTCAAAAGAGTAAATGATACAACTTGAAGCTCTAATATATTTGATTTAAGGCTCTTTGTTTTGATGAAAGAAACAGTATAGGTAAAAAACAAAGTAAGCCTTAGGCAAAAGCACAAGACCCTTGATTTAGAGAGATTGATGATAAGAAGTAATTTCAATACAGTGTTAAGCTCACAAGGGGTATTTTATATTCTAAGTCAGAAGCCCTTTATATAGATGGCAGAAACAACAGTCAGAAGCTGCGCATATTTTACTTTCATATTCGAATATGCTATTCGAATATAGCACTTACATATTCGAATATAGCATTTTCATATTCGAATATGGCACCATCATATTCGAATATGTATTCGAATATAGTGTTTCTGCGTTTAAAAATTGATTTCTGTAGGCTTCATATTCGAATATATGTTCGAATATGGAGATTCCATATTCGAATATGTATTCGAATATAATAGTTCTGGAAGGTGACAAGGCCAAGGTTTCTTGTTATATTCGAATATGTATTCGAATATAGCAAGTCATATTCGAATATACAGTTTCTGAAAAGTGATCAGGCCAATATAATATGTCATATTCGAATATGTATTCGAATATGGCAAGTCATATTCGAATATACTGGCCAAAAAATTCAAATTTTATTTCCAGAACCTTGATATTCGAATATACACCCAGTTTTGACTTTTTCAAATAAAAATCAATTTTTAGATATTTTCTTTGGGAGTCTTTTCCTTTGAAAATGATTTTATTTTTGACTCTTAATATTTTTCTAAAATTCCTTTTTAGAAAAATGTTTGTTTCAATTTCAAAGAGCCTTAATCAAACTTACATTCATAATTTAACAACCTAAATACCCTTTGTTGTTGCGGATCTGTTTACTGTGCTTATTCGCGTGATTTATCCTTTTGATTATTGGTTTGTTGTGGAATCATTGAAACTCCAAACGTAGAGCATTTGCATTTACAGAAATCATGAAGCTCCATGAGCAAGTTCGAGCCAAGATTGAAAAATAGTACTTGAAGTACAAAGCTCAGAAGGACAAGCACCGAAGGCAACAATTTTTCAACGAAGGAGACTTGGTATGGATTCATCTTCGAAAAGAAAAATTCTCTAAGCATCCGAACGCCAAGTTATCTCCAAGATCTGATGGACCATTTCGTGTAGTTCAAAAGATCAACGATAATGCTTACAAGATTGAACTTCCAGATTCTTATGGTATGTCAACCACATTAAATGTTGCAGATCTTTCTCCATTTCTCGATGCCGATGATGTTTTAGACTCGAGGACGAGTCCTTTCCAACTCGGGGAGAATGGCTCAGAATCATCAAACCAGAGCTTCAAGGCCCAAAAACCCAGCAATGTGGCCCAAATTCTTGAACCATAGAAAATGACAAATGAGCAAATGGTGCACATAGGAAAAAGTCACCATTGTTGACAATGGAAGCTCTGCCAATCCCAACTCTCAACTACCCAGAGATATTTCTATTATTTTATGTATTTTTAGAACCCTTAGGAGTAGTATAAATAGACCTCATTGTATTCAGCTTTCATCAAGCAAATTTAAGTTAATTTAATACAAATTAGGAGTGTTCTCTCTTTTCCCCTTAGCCTCTGTGCCAAAGTTACACTCGTCAATGGTATATGGAAAAATTTACTTACATAGTGCAAGTCGATCTCAAAATTATAGAAACATTGTAACTTCCAAAAAAGAATAACTAGAAAGGTGCAAGACTTTATTTGAAATGACGATTTCAAAGCAAAGCCATTATTTTAAATGACAACTTACTCATTTTCAGTAAAACATTTCTCAGTTACACGATTCTGGTAATTTCATGATAGAATTACACGATATAGATAAAAAAGTTCCGCATATATCTCATCTTATAGACTTAAAGCATACAAAAATGATGAAACTGTGAGAAGATATTTAAGAACCTTAACCTCAACCATTGCTACTGTTCCAATACTTTCTGAAAACCCTTCCATAGATAACAATTTTTTGTTTCTTTTGAATTTCATCAAAAATATGATACACAAATTCATATTCTCCTAAGAAGTTAAAAAAAAAAGGATTTGCACATACCAGCAAAGATAAATATGGAATTTGCATAAAATACAACTCCATTGATCCCTCCAAACTGTTGCAGTATCATCAAGCCAACTCCTACCTATCCAAGTAACTAAATACCATAAGATCCAGCAAAAAGGTTAAGATATGTGAGATAAATTAGGCTAGTTTTAATTTAGAATGCTCACAGTAAGTGACTTCAAATACTGCAATTGAAATAAGCCAATAATGCTTGCTTCTGTTTGCCTCTGAAGGTTTTCTGTATATTCCTACAAAGAAAAGTACAATGTACAAAACGATATATCACACTCTTTAGTGTCTTCCTTTTTTGTTGATTTATATTCAGTCCGTGTTTGATTTCACATTAAAAAGGAGTAGACATGGATCTATTTTAATGCAACTAAAAGTAATTTCTACGTTTTAAATCCACATTTAGCTTTTGTGAATTCAAGACACACACCTACATTCAAACCCAAGAGAAACATTCCAATGAACAAAAATGTATTATGTACTCTAATTTCAGTGGTCTCTTCATAAACATCTGCATTCTTCCTTCTAAGACGTTGTAAAGCAGAATCACTCTCTTTCAAACGGCCAACCTTTGCCTGCAGAAAATTGCAAGTATTAACACTTGTGATTTATTTGTCTATTCACAAATGACATGTCATGGTTTTAAATTGCAGTTCGCATCATCTGATGTGGCAGCAATATTGCAGTTTTTGCCAATACCACAACCACATTACACTGTTGCGATCTACAATGTTCGTATTTGACTGTATTTGGCCTCAACTCATTGCAACCGCAATTTAAAACATCAGGGATGAAAGGAAGACTCAGGAGCTGTGCAAGACATGGAATAGTTCCAAAGATCGACAAAAAAAGATGTGAGTTACAAGGAATCCTTTTTAATATCGTTTTTTGAAAGGAACACCAAAAAGAAGAAGAGTAAATAGTTAACTTAGTCCCTGAACTTGTGCACCACCTTCACATAAAGAAACCCTCAAATTAGTCTCTGAACTTGTAATATTTCAGCCACATTAATCCCAACCGATGTCCCAAATTGCATCGTTTGAGGGACTAATGAGTTTGAGAAATTGTAAATTCAGGGACTAATGTGAAGATTCCTGTAGTATAGGGACTAATGTGAAGGCCATGTGCAAATTCAAGAACTAAATTTGATATTCACTAGAAAGAAGAATATTACCAAGTAGAGCCAAAACCCGCCAACTAGAGTATGCTCCAATAAGATAAGTTAATGACATTCCACAACAAATCATCAACTGTCAAATTAATACCAAATAGAGATTCAAAATAAGCCTATGCGTGACATAAGTAAAACATAGGTAGTTCGTTACACACAAGAAGAGCAAAAGAAAATTAAGAGAATATTATATCATCATAATATTGCTTTACCTCATGAAATGTGGTAAATGTCCCTCGAAGATTCTTGGGTGTTATTTCTGCTACATAAATTGGTACCTATTATTATTATGAAATGTAAACTATTTATTTGTACTTCTTGATTCACTGAATGAATACTGTTTGAAGAGTAATCAGAACAAATGAAGAGTTACAACAATTACCACATAAGATAGGAGACAAATCCCACATCCTACCAACAGTCTTCCAATGTAAAGCCACCAAGCATCCTTCAAACAAACACCACACGTTACATATCAAACAAATGAACTTGAAGGCACCCTTGGGATGGGGATATTTAACTTATGTCTAATAGAATGATAGTATATTAGTGGTTCATATTCTGTAGCCCTTACTTAATTTGTCTACTTCATTGTGTTCTATGTAGCATGGACACTTCTCTAGATTTAAGTGTCTGTGTGTCAGACACCTCTGTGTAGGTGTCTAATCAAAAAAGTATTTTTTTGGCTCAGAAATATGTTAGACTAATTCAACACTTAACAAATTTGCAATTTTAGACATTAGTTTTTTCAGAATGTTCATGTCTGTGTCAGAATCCTAGCTTCATAGATTGTGTGTATAAAAAACAACTCAATAGAAATTTCTCTTGAAGTGCCGTTAAAAAGGGTTACTCATTTTCTTTCAAACAAATAAGTGTGACTTTGGTTTGAAAGATTGTTTTCTGTATTCACATTTAGCTTTTATAGATAATTACAAAATTGTTATCTTATTCTCACTTTATTTCTTATTTTCAAAAGTTTCATATTTAATACCTAATATCATGGGAAGTCCTAAAATATGTAGTTACAATGATGTACTTTTCCCCTTCCTTATAAAGTTAACAAAATTCCTTCTTACTATAGAAAGATTACCAGAACTAGACATATACAACGTAGAGAAATATGGTAATGAAGTCAAAGAAATTAATTAATGGGAAACCTTTGACAATGTTATGGAAAGCCATCCCAAGATGCAGAAAACCTCGGAGAATCCCATGACCTACTCAGCAAAATGCAAAGTTAACCAAAGGTGATGGACAGTAATATTTAATTCAAAACAAAATGCAGCCACACTTTGACTTACAACTCGACGACCTCCATAATCTGCTATTTTGCCGCTCACAATCGCCCCAACCATCGCTCCAATCGTCAATATTGAACCAAAAATTGAGAACTGCACAAGTGCAAAAACTCAAATTAAAGAATGGCAACAAGTCCACGTTTGGTTATTAGTTAGCAAACATGTGTTCATATGATATATAAACACTTAAACAATTATGTGCTTGTTCGAATTTTCGTTCATCAAACTGTAGTTTGAATTAAATTTACGTTTGCGTAACGAAATAACTTGATTAGTTGGCTCAATGTCTTTGAAGTCCTTTTCCTTTGTGCCACTAACTTTCTTCTGGTAACACAAACTACATGACACATCGTTACAAGCAAATGAAAGTCAATTTAGTTGGCTCTGTCTAGATATGAAGTGGCCAAATCATGTTTTCTGTGGATCAAACTTAATTTTAACATATTTGCGTAAATTGTGCATAATTAATTATTGTGGTAGAAACATGGTTGAATGAGAAGCAACTTGGAGTTGTTTTTGATTCCATAAAAATCAATTATGCATCGGTCAATGTCATAATTACACTTTTACTTTTCTGTCATAAAGATGTATAAACAAGTCTATATTCATAATTATACACCCCAAACGCAAATTTGATCAAGAATATTCAAACAACCTTATATATGAAAAATCACTTTTCTGATACCAACAATCCAAACAAGATAACTTTACTTCATAGTGTATGTTTGATTTTACGTTGAGATAAGGTGAACATGAATCTATTTCTACACAACTAAGAATAGTTTCACATTGTGCATCCATGAAACCAAAGACAAACATAAGAAATGTTAGTCAAATTCAGTTTTACAAATTCAATTTTACTCGCAATCAAAAGCACAAATTTTTTGTTCCAATTCACAATGAGCGAGAAGCAAACACAAACACACTAAATAACAAGGTTGTGACTTGTGATGGAAGGTTCAAACCTGGGCGACACCAAGATTGAGGTCAATCATGATTCGAGATTGAGTAGCGGATGAATATCCTATCTACAAAAACACCAATCAAGAACAGTGTTGTGGCTTTTGATGGAAGGTTCAAACCTGGGCGACACCAAGATTGAGGTCAATCATGACTCGAGATTGAGTAGGGGATGAATATCCTATATGCAAAATCATCGATCAAGAACAGTTTTGTGGCCTAATACCCCGGGTTCACAACTCGGCCCCCTTGAGGGCCCATCCATAGCACGACCCAAGGTGCCGGCCCATCTTAGGAAATTACCCCTACCCGAAAAATATAAATACGGAGACTAAGGAAGACCTAGGTATGATAGTCTTTCCCTAGTACATCTACAAACCCTAGCTAATACTGACTTGAGCGTCAGAGTCTTTGTAGGTACCACCTGCTCCTCGGCGGAGCATCCTGGAGAATCAGTGGATTTGCAGGACCACATCGTATCTGGTTCTCAGGTACGCATCAGTGGCGCCGTCTGTGGGGAACGAACAAAATAAGTGTAGTCTCACGAATTCAACATGGTCAATACTCGAGGGAAAACATACGATGATAACTATCAGAGTGTTCACAATGAACCTCGTCTAGCGGATCTTGGCGCTTCTCACCCACCCTGTCCTGTTGTTCGGTGGACATCAGTACTTGTAAAAGACGTTCCGAAAAAGTAGGCACTCCAACTTGTGTTGCAGCCAACATTGGAACCTGATGAGATCCAGTGGATGGCCCGTCTCATTGAAGAGCAAGGGAGACTCATAGACGAACTCCGGGCTGAGAGGCGTCGGGATGAGGCCGAAAGGGTCAATCAACCACCACCTGTTAATGCACAACCACCCCCACAGAGGAACTCGGTTAGGCAGGTGCTCGGCATTCTAGAGCGACATACCCAACCAGTGCCAGAAGCACCATCGAACAATCCCTTTATCGACACACGGCCTGCTTTGCGAATAGCCGGGCAGATGTATAGGAACTCGACGATGGCGACGGATCAGCACCGGGATGCCTTAGTTAACCAGCAGCTACTGAATGAGGTGGTGGCAGAAAACGACTTGACATTGGGGTATTGTCGAAACCCCTTCACCTCGGATATAATGGCATTTGAGTTACTTGTCAATTTCCAGTTCGCCAAGAAGCTGGATGAGTATGACGGAACTAAGGATCCTCATCAGCATGTGCAGAATTTCGAAAGAAACGTCACTTTCCAAGGAATCCGCGAAGCGCTAGCATGTAGGGCTTTCTCGTTAACCCTCACCGAGGCTGCCGGTAGGTGGTTCAATGAAAAATAAAGCGTACTAGCTCCAATCCGGGATCAAATATAAGAAAAAAGTAATTAAATTATACTTACTAAAAAATAGTTAATTTTATAGCCAAATGTACATTTTGGTCCTGTATCTCTTATGTGCATATAGTTAAACCGGGTCTGGAAAATACAAACCTAAATTCACAAAGTATCTTTTTTAGTGTTGCATTCTTGAAATAATGGTTGAAATTGCTGGCCATAGGCAAATACAATACACATGATATGCATTAGGGGCTGCCAACCTATGTGTTCATTAGCTACTGCCTTTGTATACTATGATGACCATCAAAAATTAAACATAAACCTTGTTTTTGAGTGACATGTTTCCTGATGTTTGCCAAAAACTAACTTCAGAAGGATTTCGCCTTCAAAAAACAGCAAATGCAATAGGGAGAATGCAATTGTTTCCATCTTGGGTGGTGGCAATCAATAGTGTGCCCCTATATTTTTCGTACATAAAGGTGTCATCAATCTGCACAATAGGCTTGCAATGGTTGAAGCCTTGGGCAACACTACTTGAATGTCCAAAACACTTGCTAGAATATGTAAAAATGGCAATCCACTCGATTTCCTCTAGAAAAATTTGTTGTTTTAACTTTATAGAATGATCAAGGGGAATGTTACATCATATGTTCTATCCATCTAGTGTAACATAGTAAAAGACTTGTCCCAGTCACCATATACCCGAGTGGTTGCTTTTTTCTTTGCTTTCTAAGCCTTCCTATATCATGTTTTGTGTCCACATCAACTAATACTCCTCTCTTAAATCAAAGCAATGGAAATTGACGAATCTTCAGTTACCATCCCTAAACACATAACAATTTACATTAGTAAATATACCACAATGATAAAAACAACACCATTAATTATATATAATTGAATTCGTACTGAGTATAACTAAGCATATAAGCTCATAATTTCTATGAGCTTGTGCTAGCATTGCATTCATGCATGTATGTGGTCCTCCCCACCTAATAACACACCATCTAGTAGTATTCTTACTCAATATCGCGGAATTTGCATCCGTCATTTTCATTCATTCACTACCAACCATTTATTTGGCTTCGGCTCCACCAAATATTTTAAGGAGGTCATGAACATGGAGTTAACCGAACGGCCCCCCGCGATGAGAGCTCAATCTCGAGACATGAAGAAATGGTGTGAGTACCATCAAGATCATGGACACTACACCAATGAATGCATTCAGCTCAAGGATGCGATTGAGCACTTGGTGCGTTGGGGTAAGCTAAAAGAATTTGTTCAGCCACATAGAGATGCTCGGGGCCAACAACGAATCGAGTCACCCCGGAGTAGGGGCCGAGGAGGCCGAGGACAATCTCCCCGACAAAGGAATAATGATGCACGACATGGGAGAGGGCGATCCCCGTTACCTTAGCAACAACAGACAGCCCAACCCCAGGGTGTCATCAATGTCATAGCGGGAGGGATCTCAACAAAGTCTAAACGCACTCGCAATGAACGAGAACTTTGCGCTCAGGTAATCCCTGTTACTGACGTGATTTTATCATTCACTAAGGCTGGTTTGCATGTAGGTAAGATCAGGGAAAACGAGCCGTTGGTAATTACCGAGCTGATAGATGCCTTCGAAGTGCATCGAATCTTTGTAGACCAAGGCAATTCCGCAGATATCGTATTCTGGAGCTTGTTTGAAAAGTTGGGACTAGGAACCAAAGATTTAGTTCTGTGTCCTAAAGTCTAATCGGTTTTACCGGGGACACGATCATTCCCAAGGGCTATGTGGAGTTAGCATGCACCTTCAGAGATGGGTCGGGACGACGCCCCATCCCGGTAAAATTCTTGATGGAGGATTGCCCATCAGCATACAATGCCATATTAGGAACACCGACCTTGAATGCCCTAGGTGCTGTTGTGTCAACCCTGCACCTAGCAGTGAAATTCTCCGGGTGTCAAGGTGATATGGTTACTATACAAGGTAACAAGGACGAAGCCAGATATTGTTACAAGGAGAGTTTAAAAATATCCAAAGCTCCAAGTGGGGTCGACCCACCTTCAAGCAACAGGTGCTTTCAACGAAGGGATCCCCCAAAGGATTCTGCGGTCCTCATGCTCAATCTAGACCCAAGAGCAAATTTTGAATACTAGAGACCCAAACCAGAGGGGGATCTAATGACGGTGCAGATAGGTGAAAAACCGTCTAAGGTGGTAAAGATCGAGGCTTCCCTACATCCTGAGCTTTGAAATAGGTTTTTCGATATCCTTGAGAAGAATGTTGATTTATTTGCTTGGTCTCCCTCTGACATGCCAGAAATAAACCCTGAGATCTGTTGCCACAAGCTAGCTCTGAGGTCGGGAACGACCCCGGTTGCGCAGAAGAAGCGACATATAGGCCCTGAAAGGGCTGAGGCGATCGAAATGTAGGTTAAGGAGTTGCTGGAAGCAGGGTTTATTAGAGAGGTCCGATATTCAAAATGGGTGTCTAATGTGGTGATGGTAAAAAAGGCGAATGGAAAATGGCGAATATGTATGGATTACACAGACTTAAACAAGGTCTGCCCAAAAGATCCTTTCCCACTACCCTGAATAGATAAAATGGTAGACAATTCCGCGGGGTATAAATACATGTCCTTCATGGACACATACTCCGGCTATAACCAAATTCCAATGTACCCCGGAGACCAAGAGAAAACAGCCTTCATCACCGACTTTGGGGTATACTGTTACAATGTAATGTCGTTTGGATTGAAGAATGTCGGGGCAACGTACCAGAGAATGATGAATCTCGTCATTGCCAAACAGATAGGGTGAGTGCTGGAAGTTTATATAGATGAAATTATCGTTAAGTCTAAAGAGGGAAGAGACCTCGTGGCAGACCTTGACGAGGTCTTTCAGTAGTTGAGGAAATACGACTTGAGGCTCAACCCGGATAAATGTACCTTTGGCATTGAAGCCGGTAAGATCTTCGATTTTTTATTGACAAACAGGGGCATAGAAGCTAACCTAGAAAAGTGTAAAGCTGTCTGGGAATGACCAGTCTGAGAAGTGTAAAAGAAGTCCAACAGTTGACTGGGAGGGTTGCAGCCTTATCACGGTTCCTCTCGGCCTCGGCCAGGAAATGCCTGCCATTGTTCAAGCTTTTGCGCAACAAAGAGGAGTTCGTGTGGGATAAAGCATGTGAAAAAGCATTCTAGGAGCTTAAACAGACATTGGCACACCCGCCAGTATTAACCTGACCGGACCCAGGTAAGCCTTTAATTGTGTATTTATCTGTTACTGATGAGACTGTGAGTGCGGTTTTGGTGAAGGATGTAACAACCTAATAAAATGACCTTAAACTAACATGCAAAACATACATGCTATTCGCATAATTAAGTGGCCTTGTCAATGATTCTATGAAAAATTACCCTGTTTAAAAATCCTAAATACAAATTACATAACCATATTAGTGAGAGTTAGACCTAAACTACTTGGCTAGAGTCTCAAAATACAAGTCCAACTGACATCAAGAGAGGAAATCCATCATAATAACTTAAGTTACAATTTAACTTTACAACTATATATATGTAACAAAACATCTAACGTAAGTCTTCGTTCCTTTGCTCCGTCATCTGTGGCCATGGCATTACCTGCAATACTTTAACCGTGAGATATACAAATTAACATATATCTTAGTATCCCCCAGTTATAGAAAAGTGTTTTAACAGTGTTGCCTTTGCAGGCAACAAGTTACAAAACTATCCCCTCCTAGATTTAAGACTAACATTGTCCATATTAACCTCAAGTTCCATCAATAGTCCAACAGTCAATCAGTCACAAACTTTTAGTTTCATCACACAATCAATCATTCATAATCTATGGACTCTAATGATGTATATTATGCATGTTTATTTTTATCAGTTTTGTACCGGCAGCCCGCACCCTCATTGGAGATCTCCATTATCCAAGGAAGCGTCCCCCCTTGAACCCTCAATCTGCCTGGTCTCACACCCAAAGGTGATCAATGCAATGTCTTTTATCATGAATGAAAATGCATAAACCAATGCAATATCGGCCTCATTCTCTTCCTCATACCAAGGCCTTAACCCATACCCCTGTTGATGAGGAGAGTTATTCACATATTGCATTGGTACTTCAAAACAATCACACAAGTTCAATTATTAATTAATGATGAAAACATGGCTTAAAGCCCCTCAATCATCGCAAGGCCATTACCAATTCCCTTGCAATGTTAATTACATGTTAAAACCTTGTTCTCTTCCTCATACCAAGGCCTTAAAACATACCCTTGTTGATGAGGAGAGGCATTTGATTCCTTAAACATAAATCTTGAAACATTCAATCACACAAATACATGTTCAATTTCTACTTTATATTTATATCACATACAATAGGGCAAACCATCCACATTCATACATAATACAAGTACATGGCCCTATGCATGATTTTTAAAACATTAGGACCTATTTTTATCCATTCAAACCCTAAAAATGGAGCCCTTGAGGTTACATTGCATTTTTTAAATAAAGAAAAAGGTCCCTATTCTGTGTCAGATTCGCTACCGCGAATTGGACACAAAAGCAAAACTCTGTTTTTCGTCAACACTGCACCCTGTTCGTATTTTGACCATAACTTGCGTTGTAGACCTTCAAATTGAGTAAAACCAAATGCATTGGAAAGATAAGTGGAATCTATACAACTCTTATGAAGACCACAAAACCCAATTCTAAAAATATAATGGTCTAAAATAGTCAAATTTGACAGGGATGTACAATCAACAAAACAAATACCTCAATATACACCATGTCTCAGTAATTTGACCATAGAGTTGTAGACCTCCAAATTGAGTGAAACCAAAGGCATTTGAAATCTAAGAGGACTATCTACAACTCTTGTGAAGACCATGATGACAAATTCCTAACAGAAATGGTTCGAAATTAACACCCAAGTTACGGCAAAAAAACTCACATTTTCATCAAAACTTCATCCTCTTGCCCAACAAACTCACATGGCTTATATTCAGGACCAAGGACACAATTTTAACATCAAGCAAAGTTCCAAATACCAATTTCATCCATCATACATCAACAAAACATCAATTAACACATAAAATTTTCAATTCAGATAAACATACAACACAAAACACTTCAAATTCAATCAAGACCCAACAATCACATATTCTTCTAGCCACTCCAAGTGGGGATTAAGTTGATGGGGTTACCTTTAAAGCTTTTCTTTGCCTTTGAGCTTGATTTCCCCCAACCTAAGGCTTAACTCCCAAGTCCATAGCCTCTCTTCCTTTCCCACTTGCATGATCCTTGGATGGTTGTATCTCCAATCCTCATTCAATCCCACATGCACAATATTAGAGAATTGAGAAGGGAGTCATGAATGGAAGGAAGGGATGAAGAAATTACACTTACCCAAAGCTTGAACTAGTGTAGAATTAGGCTTGAGAAGCTAAATTTCACACATGCAAATCATGGGGATGGAGCTTGGGTGAGTTCCTCCTAGAGAGAAGATGGAGAAAATGAATTTTAGAGAGAGAGGGAGGGTTTGGCGAGAATGAGAAGAGGGAGGGAAGGTGAGAGCTCTCATGTGGTCTACTATCTTTAGTATCTTTAGGACTACTTATCAATTTTTTTAAAATTGCAAGTAGGTCCTTCCTTTCTTTTAGAGTCCCCTTTTTAGCCCCTCTTCTACAAAATCTCTTAATTGTTGGTACCTGACTCTTTAATTAAGCATATACCACAATTAAATAGCCTTAGATATCATCACTAGTAAATTGAGGATGTTACAATTCTCTTCCCCCCCCCCCCCCCCCCCGCCCCTTAAATTAATTTTTCCCTCAAAATTGCACTTACCGGTTCCAAAAAAAACTCTAGATATGAATCTCGCATGTCCCGTTCTTTTTCCAAGTGGCCTTTGTGGTATCCAAACTTCGCCATACAACTTTCACTAAGGGAGTTGTCTCATTCCTTAGCGTCTTGAAGTTACGGCCCCAAACCTCAACCAGCTTGGATTTAATGAGGCAAGACCTCCTTCAATCTCACTATCTATGAAATTCAGGATATGTGTGATGAGTCGGAAATGTGCTTTCGGAGTTAGGATTCATAAAACACATTGTGCAATTTAGAGAAGTTTGACGAAAAATGAGTCGATACCTAATGGGCTCGACTTGTTTCAAAGTTGGAATAGGTCCTATGGAGCTAGAGTGAAGCTTTTTGGTTCGAATGGATCTTCCAAGTTAATACATACAAAAAGGGCAAGTCATTCATATTCATACATAATACATTTTACATGGCCCTTTGCATGATTTTATTTTTCTAGAAAATTAGAACCTATTTCAATCCTTTCTACCCTAGAAATAAGCTATTGGAGTATATGTTACCTATTGGAAGTGAGAAAAACAGGCCCCTGTTTCAGGTCCAATTCGCTGCTGCGAATTTGACATAGAACCTATAGGCCAAATTCATTGTCCTAAATAGAATTTGCTGCCGCAAATTTGACACAGAGTCAAGCCTGCCCTGTTTCACGAAATAATGCCTTTTCCATCCTCAATCCATTCCACACACTTCCACTAGAGGGTTTTCGATGCCTGCTTCTAGTTCACCGACATTTTAAGCATTTGGATACAAGAGGAAAGCAATATCCTTTTTATCTCCAGTCACCAAAATTTTCCTCAAATCTTGATACATCTTAATGATGCCCGAATGAAAAGGATATCTGCTCTTATGACCTTCCTCCAATAATATTTGTTTAAGGCCTTCATCATCAAGAATAACAATCCTCCCTTGAAATAGGATAACCCCCATCACTTGCTTTGGGAGAAGCCCGGTTGGCTCTCCCTCCGCATCACTTCCATATCCTTAGATTGGGCTATCCTAATCCTTTCCCTAAGTTCATTCCTTATTTCAAGCCTAGTAAAAGATATACTTGAGGGGTTCCTTGAAACTTCAAGGTTGAGATCTTTAAATCCCTCTAGCAATTGTCATTTATTAATCATCATGGTTGAAACACATAAGGCACTCCCGACTTAAGGCATCCGCCACCATGTTGACTTTTCCCTTGGTGGTGTTTCAATTTAAAATTGTAATCCTAGAGAAATTCCATTCACCTTCTTTGTCTAATGTTCAATTCTTGTTGGCCGAGGGAACTTTTAAGGCTTATGTGGTCACTGGTGACTTTGAGTTTAACTCTATAAAGGCAGTGCCCCCATATTTTTAGTGCGGAGACAGTCGAAATGATTCGATGTCCTGGATGGGGTAGTTACCTTCATGGAGCCTTAACTACCTAATTACGAATGTCGAAAAGAAGACGTTCAATGCTTTAGTTTGCCTCTACACGCGATAAAAATTTCCTAGAAACCTTGACGACCTCCCTTCTAGAAGTCAATGGAATAATTTGAGCTTATGATCAGAAGTCAGTGGACTTGGTAAATTTTCAGTAGTGATCTATGTAGATTTCTCATCAGACTAAGTTCTTGGCAAGCCTATCACAAAGTCCATAACTATACTCTCCCATTTAGGGCAAGGCTAACTGAGGATTGTAATTTGTCAGCCAGTCCTTTGGGTTTAATCTTTACCTTTTGACAAATAGGCATTTAGCCACATAGAGCAATTCCTCTTTCACTCCCATGCCACCATAACATTTTTCCCTTCTTGTACATCTTGGTTGCACTTAGAGGGATGGAGTATGCTCTTGAGGCTTTTCTCCATAACCACTTCCTAAGGTTCTCATTCCTTGAGAGCCAAATCCTCTACTTGATGAAGGTAATCCCGTCTCTCAATTTGAAGAGGTCATGCCGATTCTTTCTCATGAAATTTTCTCATCTTTAACCTGATCCATTCGAAATTCATTCCTTGTGATTAGCGAACACCGATTAAACAATACATTTCCCAAGGCTTGTTGCCAGCGGACCCAGAGGAATCTCGAAAGGTTGTCAAGCGGGCAGCACAGTTCAGCGTCGTAGAGGGACATATGTACCGCAAAGGAACCTCGGTCTCGTTGTTGAAGTGCGCCGGCCCATCTGAAGTCTGGTACATTCTAGCTGAGATGCACGAGGGCAGCTGTGGCCTCCATAGCGGCAGGAAAGCTTTAGCCCGTAAAGCACTGAGAGATGGATATTTTTGGCTGACAATGAACGTTGACGCCGCAGCTCACGTGAAAAAATGTGAGGCCTTCCAATTACACACCCCGCTTGGTCACTTACCAGTAGAAGACCTTCATTTCATGTCGTTTCCGTCTCCGTGGCCCTGCAATACCTGGAGTCTAGACCTGTTGGGACCTTTTGATGCAGCACCAGGATAACTAAAACACTTATTGGTTGTTGTGGACTATTTTACCAAGTGGAATTAAGCATAACCATCCTCTATGGTAACCTCAGCCTGGGCACAAAACTTTGTCTTCAGAACTATCATCTGTCGATTTGGTATCCCGGCAGCTATGGTGACGGACAACGGAACCTAGCTCACAGACAAGGGATTTCATGAAATGTTGGCGAGATTGCAAATAAAACACCACTTTGCCAGTGTGGCTCATCTCCAAAGCAACGGGTAAGCAGAGGCAGCTAACAAAGTCATCGTCGAAGGGTTGCGAAAGCGTTGTAGAATGTCGAGATGCAACTGGGTCGAGAACCGGTACCAAGTGCTATGGGCCCACCAAACAACTACTCACAACTCCACAGGGGAATAATCAGTCTCGGGATTGAAGCCGTGATACCAGAGGAAATAGGAAATCCGACTTGGAAGACGACATACCAATCTCGGACAATAATCAGAGCCTCCATGAAGAGTTGGATGTCATTGATGAAGTGCGAGAACTCGCCAAAAAAAGGAAGTCTCTAGGAAACAACAGGTCACGTGGCGATATAACTTAAAGGTGCAGAAGAAGATATTTCAAGTCAGTGACTTGGTACTCAGGCGAGCAAGCATCGGAAATAAGAATTCAAGAGAAGGTAAATTGGCAGCAAATTGGGAAGGTCCTTATAGATTTTGAACAACAATGGATGCCGGAGCTTATGCCTTGGAGTCTCTTACCGGGAAGATGATCCCATGAACTTTCAATGTCGTAGACCTCTGACGGTATTACAACTAAGTTTGTAGCATTTCAAATAATTGATTGTAACGAGAGG
Source organism: Cyamopsis tetragonoloba (assembly GCA_037177725.1). Taxonomy (NCBI): domain Eukaryota; kingdom Viridiplantae; phylum Streptophyta; class Magnoliopsida; order Fabales; family Fabaceae; genus Cyamopsis; species Cyamopsis tetragonoloba. The sequence goes on along the minus strand of CM074125.1, from coordinate 30,429,358 downwards.
TACTCTTTTTCCTATGGCGGGTTTTATCCCCAAGGAGGTTTTTATTGTCTTAGGTTTTAACAAGGCCCCAATTATCTTATTTAATAAGAAATCATTTTTATCTCATTTTTTCTAACTTTGGCGAATTGCATTAGTCCGAGGTATCTCGCAGCTCAGGGAAACTGATAAAAGTTCCAGTCTACATACCTAGAGAAATGATCAAACATGTCATTGTTAAACCCATAAATTAAATTACCCTGGGAAAGGGCTACTTGCCCCGCCTAAGACTTAAGTCCTGGAAGGGATTCATCCTCCAAAAATTAAATTACCTCGGGAAAGGGCTACTTGCCCCACCAGAGACTTAAGTCCTGGAAGGGATTCATCCCCCAAAAATTAAATTACCTCGGGAAAGGACTACTTGCCCCACCAGAGACTTAAGTCCTGAAAGGGATTCACCCCTTAATGATGAAGCACCCCGTGAATTGATACAAACACGGCCAAATGAGAAACCACAAAAGAGCACAACATTCCAAAGTAACAAGATAGTGTTAATAAAGGAAAGGTTCAATCCCAGTTATATTTACATAGGCAATTCATAGTACAAGTACATCCAAAACTCATTACAAAAAATAACTTAAAAGAAACAGAGTTAAGGGCCGGAGGGTTGTGCAGCAACTCCAGCACCGATATCTTTAACTCTAGCAGTGCCAGCCGAGTAGCCGGATCACTCTCAGTGTTATTCCGCAGGGTCACACCTCTTGTGGCATCGCCGTCCCAGTCATCACTCTTTGTTGCTTCAGAATCTTCGGGAACAAAAGGTGCCCAAGGGTCAAAAACCTTCAAGTTGGGATCAGCCAAATCAACGGGTTGCGGGTCACTAGGGTGACAGTTGTCAGTAAGAACTCCTTTAACTACAATGTGATGCACGCTCAGGCCCCGGAGATTCAGCTGCACCCCGAGATTCAGTAGAAGCACTTGTTGTAGACAGTTGCAGAAGGCATCATAGTTAAGAGGCTCAAAGTCGTCTTTTAATGATTCTACCTCCTTCTTGGGCTCCTCAACTTCCCGGGATTGAACCTTCAACTTTTCCGCAAGAAACATTTTCTCCCTCCAAAGTTGGTTTACTTCGGTCGACAAAGTCACCCTTGTCTTAATTAAGCCGACATGTTCCCTCTCAGTTGCATCCAAGGAAGTCTTAAGTTTCTTCTCGGCCACTTTCCACGTGTCATTCTGCCGAATGACCTCTTCCCGGGTGTCATCTACATCCCGGGATAGCTTCTCAACTTTGGCTTGGAGTTCGCTCTCCCGAGTCGCCGCATCAAATTGTTTCTAGTTTATGTGTTTCTCCAAGACACGAGTTTTTACTTCTAACTCTGTCACTCGTTGATTCAGAATAGCGTTGTCCTTCTGAGAAACTGGGGCATTTAACACCGCTTTGGCCTCAAACCTCATGTCGTTCAAAAATGACATAATAATGTCGAACCAGCACAGCATACGTTCATACCGAGCCTGAGTTGATAAGGGAAAACCCCGGGTCAGTAAAGGAAATCCAAAGGGGACGTTCTGTATTCATATAATGAAAAATAAGAAGAATACCTCAAAGGTTTCAAGAGAAGTGTTGAAGAAAAAATCCTTGAGATGCAAAAATTTGATGTTGGGGGTAGTCATATTCTCGAAAATACCACCCCATGTGCCTCACCATGTAAAAACATAAGGTTGACAGTAGCTGTGACATTAGAAGGAACCAATTCATAAATGCAAGCAAGTTCTTCAGTATGAAATTTGGAAGGAAGAAGAAAGATACCTTTTTCCTTTTTTAGCACGTTTTGCTCGTGCCTCGAGATCTTCTTACTCCATGGATCCGGTAGCATCAGTTCCACCCTCCGGGATTACCCCCTTGACAGTCTTTCTCTTACGGTTGATAATGAGGGGATCCTCCTCTTTGTCTTCTTCATCCCTTAAGTCAATAAATTCCTCGGTGGACGGGATTTCAACAGGAGGAGGGGAAACCGAGACCTCGACAGCTGACTTAGATGACGGCACTGTTTCTTTAGAATTCTCCAGCTTCTCCATCTCGGAGGATTTTTTAACATCTTTGCGATTGGGTCGAGATCCCCCACCTTTCTTGCTTCGGCCTTTGAAGCGCTCGTAACGGGCGGTATAGGCATTCATGATATCGTCTGCACACGAAAAACACAGATAAGAAACAACATATGGCAACAAAGAGAATATATCAGGGTAAAGACTTATCCAAACAACGCTTTCGATGATTCCGTGACTTAGCAAGTACGACGTCCTTACAGTGAATGGGAAAATTGCGTTCGCCGACGAATGCACAAAGCTTATGATAAGTCGAATGGTCCTCTTCCTCCAAAAACCCATGTAACTCGGCTTCTAGAAGTTGAGGAAGATTATAGTGGGACTTGCTCCAGTATAAAGGAAATAAATCTCTACCCTTATCATCCCGCCAAAATGCTACCTTATCACGAGGGACAATCTGGACATAGTTGTACTTCCAATCTTTAAAAGATTCTTCGTAGAAAGTGAATAAGGAGGGGTTGTCACTTTGACGGAGTGAAATTTATTCCTTCTTTTTATCTTTGTGATAAGGCTGAAAAAGCACGCGAAATAAAGAAGAAGAATAGTGTCATTCTTGCACCCAGCGAAACGTTTCAAAAGCTTGGACAAAGCCCCATCCGTTTGGATGAAGTTGAGAAAGGGCCACTTGTAAATAGTTCAGCACTTCCATCTGGAAGGAGGAAAACGGGAACCGTACCTGAATCCGAGAAAATAGACTGTGATACATCATAATATAAGGCTTTTCACTCTCGTCAGCGGGACAGCATACCCGTTCATTTATTATCTCATAAGTATCCCCGGGATTTGTATCCTTCTCCTTGGTAGTAAGTTTTCCGGTTCGTGTTTGAAGGAGCTAAAGGTTGAAACAAGAACGATAGTCTTTTTCTATGATTTTAAGATCTTCCTTGTCCTCTATATTCGACGGAATGTCCAAGACCCCTTCATTAATTCCTGGATGCATTTGATGTCGGACCACTTCTTAGGAACTTCAACAGTAGGGATTTCAGGGACTTCAACAACAAATTTACCCTTATCCTTTTTGAAAATTTTAGGAACGGAGGTACGAGGAGGAGACATGTTTGCAAGTCTACAAAAAGAAAGGAGAGAATGAAGTGAAGAAACACCAGAGGAAGACAGGAAGCAAATAGAAGAACACAGCCCAGAAGAAAAAAAAAGGGGAAAATAGTGAGAATAACAAGAAATGATATTTAAGGAACAAGCTTCGAACAGTAAAAATGCACCAGCAAACAAATTTTTCCAAAAGATCCGATTTTTCGACAACCGAAAGTTTCTATCTTGAAAAGCTATTGGAAGAAAAGGGTCAAGAAAGTAACCCTAGAAGAATCTCACAAAAATTCGACAACTGACAACCATCTGCGATCGTGCCCTTGAAGAAGGGAAGAATAAACCCTAAAAGGCGAAATGAAGACACACATATCCTTGAACAAAACGACAGATAGAGGAAAGGAGCAGTAAAGACAAATCACGCAAAAAGAAAGGAAAACGGAAAGAGGAAAAAAAGGGAGGAGAAGTTAGTTACCTGGTGAAAAATCATAGAAAATCACACAGAGAAAACTTTGAATGGTGATGCACGAAGCTTGATTTTAAAATCGCCGAAAGTAGGCAAAAAGTTCTCCTTCAGATGAGCAAAAGCTTTAAGTAGGGAATGAAGAAGGGGAAGAGGAAAGTTTTAGGCTTGCCACTATAAAAGAGCAAGCGAAGGGACACGACCTTTAAAGTGACAGCTCCGCTCCCTACAATGATAGCACGCCAAGGACAAGGGTTAGGCCCAGTAGAGAAAACTTTGAATGGTGATGCACGAAGCTTGATTTTAGAATCGCCGAAAGTAGGCAAAAAGTTCTCCTTCAGATGAGCAAAAGCTTTAAGTAGGGAATGAAGAAGGGGAAGAGGAAAGTTTTAGGCTTGCCACTATAAAAGAGCAAGCGAAGGGACACGACCTTTAAAGTGACAGCTCCGCTCCCTACAATGATAGCACGCCAAGGACAAGGGTTAGGCCCAGTAGAATTAAGACACGTGTCAGGGAAAATTCAAAATTCACGGACTTAGAAAATCCATGATTCTAATGTCTCCAAAACTGACATGGAAAAATCCTAAACAACCAACATGCGTAGCATGCCGGCTTGGGGGCAACTGTTGTGGCCCAATACCCCGGGTTCAACACCCGGCTCCCTTGAGGGCCTATCCATAGCACGACCCAAGGTGACGGCCCATCTTGGGGAATTACCCCTACCCGTAAAGTATAAATACGGAGACTAAGGACGACCCAGGTATGATAATCTTGCCCTAGTACATCTACAAACCCTAGCCAATACTAACATGAGTGTCAGAGTCTTTGCAGGTACCACCTGCTCCTCGATGGAGAATCCCAGAGCATCAGTGGATTCGCAAGACCACGCCGTATCTGGATCCTAGGTACGCATCAAACAGCAACGGTCATTGTTGTGGACCAGAATAATGGTATCTCGGTAGTACCTAGTCATGCCGGAGCAGGATCCTCAAGGGAATCTTGGAAGCATCCCGGTATACATTAGATGGAGGGCGTTACCCAGGTACAGGGCCAGGAAAAGTATGGGTTGGGCCTAGGGAACCAATCCAGGCCCAACAAGATCCACATGTAAGTCATACACTCCTCTATAAATACCATCATTAATTCATCATGCAAGGTATGTAACTATCTTAGCCGCACATACAACACTGACTTGAGCATCGGAGTCCTTGCAGGTGCACACCACTGCTGCCAGAGCTCAAGCCTTGGAGCCATCTTCATTCCTCCCTACCTACAAGAATAATCATCTTGTTCGCTTGATATCTCCGCCAGGTTAGGTCACAATATTGGTGCTGTCTATGGGAAATGCAACAAAATTATCGCTTCCATCCACTATCAACAATGATATCTCCACCCAAAGGTGAAAAGCAGCAACAGAAATCCGCACATGATGGGGATAACCCGGAAAAACAGTTGGAAGTACAGGTAAGCCGAAGACATGATGGAGCCCCACACCTATCCCGGGTGGAGGGAGCCAACCCGCCACCAGTCCGTCCTAGGGGGCAGCAATTCGGGCAATAAGTTGGGCAACGAGAGCACATAGCGGAGAATATCCCAGACTTTGGCTACATTGATAACTCTTTTACCCCCTGGATCATGTCCAACGCATTTCCCCAAGGTTTCTAGTTTGCCAAGAAACTAAAAGAGTATGACGAAACTAAAGATCCAACCTTACATGTGAGCACCTTCAAAAGGAGCATGTACTTCCAGGGGGTAAACGAAGCCATTGAATGTCGTGCTTTCCCCCTACACGTTATCTGAGGCTGTAAGTCGCTGGTTCTCAGACCTTCCACCGTAGACTATCAACAACTGGAAGACCCTTAAAGATAAGTTCATCCTTCATTTTACTAGTAGTAAACGCCAGTTTAAGTCTGAATTCCATTTAGAGACTATTAAACAAGGGAAAGATGAGTCCCTACGGGATTACATTACCCGTTTTAATAACGAGGTTTTAGAAGTCAGGAACGTTGAGCCTAACTTAGAAGTCAGGTTTGATAAGCCCGTTTTCATGTATGATCTGAAAGTACGAGCCGAAAAATGGATCAGATTTGAAGAATGGGAGAAGGCCCGGGCGGCCAAAAACGAAGACAAGACGAAGATTACTCCCAAGAAACATAGGGGAATATTTTCAAACCATACCACATTGACGATTCCACCAGCTGTCGTGTTGAAAGAAGTAATGCATTCCAAACTCAGAGACTGGCCGCCGCCATTAAAGACGGTCGGGAAATTAAAAAACAAGTACTGTGAGTACCACCGGGATCGGGGGCATTCCACCAATGAATGCATCCAGCTCTGGGATACTATAGAAAAGCTAATCCAACAAGGTAGGCTTAGGAATTATGCTCGAGCCTCTCCAGAAAGGAGGAATCGGCAACAAAGCCAATCTCCCTAGAACCAAGTTCCGAGATCTCCCCCCAAGAACCGGGATCAGCGAACTGAAAGCCGACACCAATTCCGTAGCCCGAGATGAACTCAAGAATCCCCTCTCAGAGGAGTGATACAAGTCATAGCCGAGGGGGCTAGTTAAAAAGGCCTCGATGACAAGAAGAGGACTCGAGATGCGATAGATTCCTATTCACAGTTAACCTCTACAGCTAACCGATATTGTCTTTTTCAGATGCAGATTTGCAGGAGGAATACATCCAGGATAATGAGCCATTGGTCATTGCCGCCAATTTAAACGGATTCGAGGTCCACCGAATCTTCATTGATCAGGGAAGCTCTGCGGACATCATGTTTTGGAGCCTCTTCGACAAGATAGGGCTCGGATCCAAGGACTTAATCCCTCACAAAGGAAGTCTGATCGGCTTCACAGGAGACACGATTATCCTGAAATGTTATGTTGATCTGAAGGTGTGTTTTGGCAAGAAGCCCAGTCCGAGAACCATTCCGGTCAGATTCATCGTTGTGGATTACCCCTCATTGGCCGCCCAAATTTAAACAGTTTAGGCGCCATAGTGTCAACTGTCCACTTAGCCATGAAATACCCAGGAGAGAATGGCACAGTGGTCATAGTTCATAGGAAGAGTAGCAACGCAAGGAGATGCTACCAAGAGAGCCTCAAGATTACAAAAGCACCGTCTACCATCCCGTTAAAGACTGAGGAGAAAGGACAACAAAAGATGGAACAACAGGACCTCACTCGAGATGCAGGGGTAATGATGACTAACTTGGATCCCAGAGCAGACTTTAAGTCCCAACGACTCCAACTTGAAGGGGATCAAATCTTAGTCCAGATAGGACCCAACGAGGATCAGACTGTTAAAATAGGGGTGAACCTTCCCCCTATGATTAAAGGGCGGCTCGTTGAATTGTTGAAGTTAAACAAAGATTTGTTTGCTTGGGTATCTTCCGACATGCCCAGCGTTAATCCCGAGTTTGTGTGTCACCATCTCGCTATAAAACCGAGATGCACCCCGGTAGCTCAAAAATAAAGGAAGATGGGTCCCAAGAGGACATCAGCCATCGAAAAGCAAGTGAAAGAACTCTTAGATGTCGGCTTCATTCGCGAGATACGCTATGCACATTGGATTTCCAATGTCTTTATGGTGAATATGGCTAACGGGAAATGGAGAATGTGCACAGAATACACCGATCTGAACAAGGCATGCCCCAAAGATCCCTTCCCTTTGCCTTACCTCGATAAACTTGTTGATAATTCTGCAGGCTACAAATACTTGTATTTCATGGATGCCTACTCCGGTTACAACCAGATCCTGATGCATCCCGAGGATTAAGAAAAAACAGCTTTCATAACCGACATGGGGGTCTATTATTACACCATGATGTCGTTTAGCTTGAAAAACGCTAGAGAAACATATCAGCGAATGATGAGTCGGGTGTTTGAAGAACAGATTAGCAGGATCCTAGAGGTATACATCGATGATATGATTGTAAAGACCCCGGAAGATAAAGACCCAGTGGCGGATCTGCAAGAAACTTTCCAGCAACTACGCAGGTATGATTTAAGGTTAAATCCTAATAAATGCACCTTTGGCGTCGAAGCCAATAAATTCTTAGGATTTATGCTAACCAGTCGCGGGATTGAGGTCAACCCCGACAAATGTAATGCTGTGTTAAATATGCAGAGTCCCAGGACCATCAAAGAGGTCCAGCAACTAACCGGGAGGATAGATGCCTTGACAAGATTCATGCCAGCCTCGACCATGAAATGTTTGCCATTTTTTAGGACTCTACATCATAAATAGGAATTCCATTGGAATGAAGAGTGTGAAGAGGCATTCCAGGAGTTGAAAAAGGTTTTGGCCTCTCCCACAGTCCTATCCCGTCTAGATCCCGGGAAAACTTTGTACCTCTACTTAGCTGTCACCGACGAGGTAGTCAGCGCAACATTAGTAAAAGAAGAATCTCGATGCTAGAGTCCTATATACTTCATTTCTAAAGCATTGCAAGGTTCGGAATTAAACTACCAACGGCTAGAAAAAGTTTCCTATACCCTGCTGATAGCATCACGATGCCTAAAGACCATACTTCTAATGTCATCCTATCACGGTAAGAATTAATCAGCCCATTAGGCAAATCTTACAAAAGCCCGACTTGGCCAGTAGAATGATGACCTGCGCTGTAGAACTTTCCCAGTATGATATCTCTTATGAACGTCGTCAAGCAGTCAAAGCACAAGCCCTAGAAGAAATCGTTGCCGAGATGACTCATCTCTGAGAGAAACCCAAAGGGTCATGGACCATTTATGTTGATGGGTCCTCAAATCCAAAAGGAGCAGGGGCAGGCATACTGATCGAAAGCAATGAAGGAGTGACCGTGGAATACTCCTTGAAGTTTGAATTTCCAACTTCTAATAATCAAGCGGAATATGAAGCATGTCTAGCTGGGATACGCGCAGCAAAAGAGTTGGGAGACACTGCAATAACTTTATGTTCAGATTGTCAATTGGTGGAGTCCCAAATTAAAGGAGCGTATCAAGCCAGGGAACTGTTGCTGCAAAGGTATTTGGCCAAAGTTAAAGAAAGTTTACTCTGGCTTTCTAAGTTCGAGATCAAACATATTCCTAGAGAGAAAACAGTCGAGCAGACTTGTTATCAAAATTGGCTAGTACCAAATCGTCATCCACTCTAAAGTCGGTGGTGGAAGAAATTCTTCCCTCTCCATGTGCTATTCTGCAAGTAGAAGCTGATGATTGGAGAACACCAATAGTAGAGTATATTACTAAAGGTTCTCTCCCTGAAGACACCCGAGAAGCAAGGAAGCTAGTGTAAAAAGAATCCCAGTATACCGTGATTGAAGGACAACTGTTCAGCAGAGGATTGTCAACTCCTTTGCTTAAATGCATTGGGCCATCTAAGATCTGGTACGTTCTCACTGAAGTCCACGAGGGAAGCTGTGGCCACCACATTGGAGGCAAGTCTTTGGCGAGAAAGTCCTTAAGAGTAGGATACTTCTAGCCAACCATGAATGCAGATGCTGCTGATCATATGAAGAAATGCAAGAAATGCTAAGAGCACAGTCCGATATCCCACATCCCGGTAGAAGACCTACACAGAATTTCCACCCCATGGCCTTTCCACACTTGGGGGTTGGACCTGCTAGGACCCTTCATGCCAACTACAGGTCTGTTGAAACACCTTATTATTGTTGTTGATTATTATACTAAGTGGATCGAATTAGAAACATTGGCTAGCATAGCCTCGGTTAAAGCTCAGAACTTTGTGTTTCAGCAAATAATATGCCGTTTCGGTATCCCAGCAAAGATAATTTGTGACAACGGGACCCAGTTTACTGATAAAGAATTTTGAGAAATGTTAGCAGGACTTCACATTAAGCAATACTTCGCTAGCGTGGAACATCCACAATCCAATGGACAAGTGGAATCTGCTAATAAATTCATACTTAACGGCTTGAAGAAGAGGCTCGAAAAAGCCAGAAGTAGCTGGGTGGAAGACCTTTACCAAGTACTATGGAGCTATAGGACCACACCTCATAGCACTACTTGAGAAACTCCATTCTGAATGGTCTACGGATCGGATGTAGAAATCCCGGTAGAAATTGGACAACCATCCTGGAGAATCATGTATCCCACACAGGAGAATGAACACTTACTACGGGAGGATTCCGACATGGTCGAAGAAATATGAGAGACAGCAAGACTCAAGGAACTATCTTGGAAATAGCAAGTCACTCAAACGTATAACTTCAGAGTAGTCACGAGAAGTTTTCAAACTGGCGACTTAATCTTAAGAAGGGCTAGCACTGGGAACCGAAATGCCAAATACGGGAAGCTCAGAGCAAAATGGGAAGGCCCATACCAGATCAAGAGCGTTGCAGCCAACGGTGCATATCACCTAGAAACTCTTAAGGGCAAGGAGATACCGAGGACACTTAATGTCATGGACTTAAAGCGGTATTACAATTAAATACTTATGTAATTTACATTTTGTAATAAAGGGGTACTCTTTTTCCTGTAGCAGGTTTTATCGCTGAGGAGGGTTTTACTGGTAGAGGTTTTAATGAGGCCCCCATATGTTATTTGCTTTCTGTTATCAATAAAAACACTATTATTCATTTGTCAATTGTCATGGAAGTCTTGTTAATTATGATTTTAGACAACGAATAGATCAAAACAAAATGATGGAAGGCACCACAAAGTCGAGATAAGAATGTCGTCAAAACCAAATATGGCATAGACCGGACCAACAAACTCCAGGCCAAATGAAATAAGGTGCCATTTTGGTTAACCTTAGCTACAATTCCAAAAGGGGCCTCCCGAAGGTTAATCCTAGCTAGGCACAGCGAGATACCATGAAGGTTAAACCTTTATTACCAAATTAGAGAAAGTATAAACATCTTTCCCTCCTAACATGGAGAAAAGAGGTGCCATGACGGGTATGCCTCAAAAAGAAAACGATCAACAGAAAATCCGATACTCAACCAAAGAGGCGCCATCGAGGCTAAGCCTCAGCGACAAGCCAAAAAGGGCTTCAATAATTTGACCAAGATATAAAAGACTTCAACAAAAGTCTAAAGATGACAAGCAGATATAGAAGTCAGACCCGAGATGATCGAGAATACGAAAATTAAAAAGGCAAATATCGTTTGCAAGTCAAGATTAGGCTAAGACAACAAAATATAAATAAAGGGCCAACACGCCCTCAAAAAGAAAAATTAAATCAGTAAGCTATTCGGTCCATCCGGCATTCACACCTTCAGGCTCAGTAACGGCTTTAGAGGGAGGAGGAATACGACAATCAAACGGCTCTAGGCAAGGATCAGTGGGATCCAGTGGGACCGGATTATGGCAGTCATGAAAATCCTAGAATTTCCCATCTTTCACACCATGGTACTTACAAAGACCACGAGTGTTGAATTCAATCCTAGGGTTCAAAAACTGAAGCGTCTTCACACAATCACGTTAGGAATCATCTACCGTGGTATCCATGTCATGATACGCCTCCTCAAGCTTCTCCTGAGTTTCTTGAAGCTCAATCTGAGTCTCTTGAAGCTTGGTAGTTGTTCCTTAGAGCTCAGAACGTAGGGCAGTAATAGCAGAACCATCAGAATCTGCCTTAGACTTGAGATGAGAGATCTCATCCTTCAGCTTCAGATTCTCAGCATCCAAGCTGACATTCTTCTTCTTTTCCCCGGCAAGCTCCTCCTCAACCCGGGATGATTTCTGCTGCAAGGAAGCAATGTCCCTTGCACTCCGAGATCCCTGCTCCTTGGAATTCTTCAGCAAGGCCTCTTTCAAGTCCATGTCGTCTTTTAAATCCCGCACTTGGGCCTTTAGTGAAGCAGCTTGCCCCAAGTCCTCAGCCTGGTCATGGACATGCTGAAGCATTGCCATACTCATGGACGTCCAACCCATGAGAGACTTGGCTTGTTCCTACAAAAGGCAAAAAGTTTCAGAATGATACGTTACACACCCACATATATAGAAAACGGATAACATACGGGCATACCTTCACAGCACTAGCGCCTCCTATCGTAAAAAAGTCCCCATGCTGGAACTTGATCAGGGGAGACTGAAATCCCTCCCAAGCAGATGAAGGAGTAGAAAACGGAGCCATCAACACCGGGTTCATCCCGTGTGGAACCTCCTGGGCATCTCCGAAATGGTCACCTGAAAGTCAAGAAACACATAAATGAGATAAGGCAGCTAGCTATCCAACCAACTTCTATAAGTTATAAATCAAGACTGGAACATATCCTGTTTAGTCAAACGACGACGTTTAGGCTGAACAGGGGCCACCTCAACCCCGGCATTAGGGGGCACCAACTTCCCTGATGGAGGGATCCTGCCAGCAGCAGCTACGGTCCCGGAAGTAGGGACGGGTGAAGCAACTGCCCCCTGTAGAGCTAACAGGGACAGGAACAGACATAGGAGCTGAGGTTCCAACCTTCCCTTTTTCTTTGGCATCACTCTTAGAAGAGCGATTGGCATATATGGCCATGATCTTAGTTGCAGAAATAAAACACAATTATCAGCCAAAAAAGACACACCGACATCAAGTTAATATAAAAATACCACATGAAAAACACAACATCCTACATAAGCATGTCACCTGATTGTGAGGGGAAGCTCCTAAAACATCCTTGCAATGGATCGGAATCCCATCCTGCTGAACAAATTTGCATAGATTTCGGAAGGTCTCTTGATCCTCATCCTCAAGGAAGTCGATCTCTAACTCGGCAAGGGACAAAGACTTCCCATAATTCTCCTCTGTTCAATAAAGCGGGAAGAGCAGTTTCTTATTTTCCCCCATCCAGAATGGGGTACAGTCACTGGTCCGAGGGACGACCTTAACAAAAAAATCCCTATGAGCCTTGAAGGAATCTTCATAAGGAGTAAATAATTGGGGGATCCCAGAATGATGGCGCAGAGGTACCCAAGTCTTCTTCAAACCCCAATAAGGACCGAAGATGTACAGGAAGATGGTTGAAGAACACTTCCAACTGTTCGCCCAACAAAAAACTTTAAAATACTGTAAAAATCCCCAACCGTTGGGGTAAAGTTGTTTAGGGGCGAGATGAAGTCTACGTAGAACTTCAATTTGAAGATCAGAAAAAGGAAACTGGATCCTAAGTTGTTCCCACAAAGATTCAAACATCATGATGTAAGAATCCTCACCCTCCTTTGTCGGAGTACAAACCCGTTCATTCTTGTCGAGAATCACTAATTTATGGTTATTGGAGGGATCAGCTTTGGTATCAGTATCGAGGGAATTAGGGCTGTAATGGAAACACTTCCTCCAATTCTTCTCTACCACTTTCAATCGGGCCTTATCCTTGATGGAAAACTCCTCCTTAATGAAATCGGTAGGAGCCCACAAGAACGCCCATGTATTTTTCAAATCTTTCCACTCAGAGCGGCACTCTACTAGGGGCTTTGAGGTACCAAGCTCCTCAGCCCCTCCAGCAGCTGCTCCAAAACTGATCGCACCGCCCACAACCGACATGCAAGCAAAAGAACCCGGAACACGAGAATCATCTCGGATGGGTATCTCCTCTTGAGCAGGATCCATATCTACATGGCAAGGTAAAGAAGGGTCAAATCCCAGGGAGGAATGAGAACAAGATAAAGGAGAATAAGCTGGGTCGGATTCAGAATCTAGAGAATGCGACATAGAAGATGACAAGGACTTCTCATCGACCGAGAGTTCCCTGGGATGCAAAGATTCTTTGTTTTCCTTAGCAATTGAAAGAATAACAGGAAACGACATGTTAGGAGCACAAGGATCAGAATCTTGTTCAATAGAAACATGAGTTTCAGAACTGCACTCGTCAGGAAGATGGACCGAAGCAAGGTGGAGAGCAGAAGGTTCAAGGTTTAGAGCACTAAAAGATCCACTCACACTCTGGGTAACGGACTCACCACTCTCTACCTTTCGCGAATACAGAGGATAGAACCAAAGATGTGCAAATTCACCATAATCAAGTTTGGCTATGGAAAGCGTACCTAGAACAAGGTTAGAATCGATAGGGGGCAATAATTTTGGAAGTCTCCTCGCAAAACTAGCAATAAGTTCATAATCATTTGAATTGGAAGACGAATCACTTGACAACACGATAACATTATCGGCCATTTTCGAAAGAAAGTGAACCGAACAACAACTAAACCCTAAGAATGGGGTAGAACGCAATAGAACAACCCAGAAATCAAAAAAAGATTAACGAAAGAAGCATAAATCGATAGAAAGCCGAAGAAATACCTAATGATGAAACGAATAAACGTGTTCTGATAAAGGACGTTGCCGGCGACCAAAGAACTTGCAGACGGAAGCGTAAGGAAGCAGAAGAAGAGAGGTGCAAAATCTCTCTTAGTCTCAAAGAAGTCAGAAAGGCGCGAATGAAATGAAACTTGGAGAAAAGAGTAAAATGTAACGGGTAGAAAGGAGTAAAGTAAAAATTGTCACGTCATCTTAATGATCGTGGGGCCCTAGGACACGCGAATGGTCTCACACACTACTAGATGAAGGAGCATACAAAACACGCCAGTCAGAGAAAGCCAACCATCATCTCGGAAGCTCATGTCGGAATTACGCAAAGTTCTGGATAACTTAGAGAAGGTCCGGTATGAAAAGTGAACTCGCCGACTTCCCACAAGAGAAGCTCGACGACTTGGGAGGTAACTGTTGTGGACTAAAATAACGGTATCTCGGTAGTACCTAGTCATGCCGGAGCGGGAACCTCAAGGGAATCCCGGAAGCATCCCAGTATATATTGGATGTAGGGCGTTACCCAAGTACAGGGCCAGGAAAGTATGGGTTGGGCCTAGGGAACCGATCCAAGCCCAACAAGATCCACATGTAGGTCATACGCTCCTCTATAAATACCATCATAAATGCACCATGCAAGGTACGTAACTATCTTAGTCGCACATACAACCCTAATTCACTTACTGACTTGAGCGTCGGAGCCCTTACAGGTGCACACCACCGCTACCGACGGTCAAGCCTTGAAGCCATCTTCATTCCTCCCTGCCTACCAAAAGAATCATCTTGTTCACCTGATATCTCCGCTAGGTTAGATCACAACAGTCATGATTTTGAATTGTGATTTACATCACTAAAGCAGAACATGCGAAACTGTAGGGTAAACAAACAAACTTACAGCATAGCCAAAAATGTAAGAACCAAAAACAGCAACAAGAGTGCTGATAATGAGAGAAACTGGCATAGAAGAAGAAGAAGCTCCTCTCTGCGTCTCTTTGTCATTGTTAACGCCGCGATAGCGTCGTGATGCAATGTTTCTCCATGAAAGCAGAGGACTCGAAAACTCGTTTGGTTCTGCTGTTTTTGTTACTCTCCACCAAAACGAATAGAGGAACCTAAAATCCAAAGTAAAGGAAGTACGGAGGGTAGGGAAATTTGATGAATGAGGTGAGTAAACAGTGGATTAAGCTCTCCAATTTCTACATAATCTACGTATTGATCTCAATTAACGAGAAGTAAATCAACTAATTTATCTAATAAATTGTAATTTCAAGGAATAACGTATACGATGATGAATTGATTGGGGATTGACCGTTGACCAATGACCAGAACCAGAAGGTGGGGCATCTCATTGAGATGAGTCAGAGGTGATGAAAAGAAATGGATAACGTGTTTTGAAATTTGAACAACGTCCTTGTCTGTCCGCGATGGCCGTAGATAGTATTTCACTACTCTACTTCATTCTTCATCTTCTTTTTCCTTTTTCATAAAGTACTTTCTCGTTTCTCATTTGCCTTCCTTGATGATATTGACTTTTTTTTATTTCCTAATGCTTTGTTTGGTAGAGTAAAAAATAGAATGAGAGAAAATGAGATGAGAGAAGATTAAGAGAAGAGAAAATATGAGGAGAAAAAAATAATCTGTCTCTTCAGCA
This sequence comes from Cyamopsis tetragonoloba, assembly GCA_037177725.1. Lineage (NCBI taxonomy): Eukaryota > Viridiplantae > Streptophyta > Magnoliopsida > Fabales > Fabaceae > Cyamopsis > Cyamopsis tetragonoloba. Next base: position 30,413,892 of record CM074125.1, on the reverse strand, counting down.
AAACAAAAGAATATATCGTCATCTTTGTTATATCTTCTCTCGGTCTCTCCATTTTCTTTCTTCTCTTCCAAACAAGAGATAATTATAATTGGTTATCACATTATTAAATGAGGAATAAAATCAATATGTTGTATAACTTTTTCAAAAACAGATAAAAGTAACTAAACCTAATTAGTACTATTATCGATATGTGCAATTTATTTAGAAATGTTTTATAATAAGAAACAAAGGGAGTATTTATACTATGTTTCATGTATACCCTTTGAATATTAGTACACATTGGTTATAACATTTAAACACGCTATTTGCAGAGGGATAAAGTTCGTGTATCACACTATATTTTTTTATAAAATCAATGAAACTAACAATTTTATTAGTATGTGTGATTTTGTTAACTATGCCTTATACTAAGGTAGATCCGTCAAAATGAGCTACCCGACCCTATACGGGCTTGTCCGTTCGGATAGCGAGCTTCTTCGGGCCAAAAAGACCCGTGTTTATTCGGGCCTTTACTTTAGATACCCAAACCCAACCCTATGCGGGTAGCGGGCTTTTCCGGTAGCCCATTTAAAAAAGTCTCTATGAAAAATATCATTATTTTTCTATTATTAGACATATTAATTAAATCTCGAGTAAATTCGCAAATTGGTCCCTGAGATTGTAGAGATTATGCAGATTATTCCATAAGATTATGAAAACCTCAAATTAGTTCTTGACTTTGCAAAAAATCATTTATTTTAGTCCTTTTCTACTTAGTTTTTTAAAGTTGTTTAATAGGTAAAATGACTAAAATGCATGTCGTTTTGCAAAGTCAGGGACTAATTTGAGGTTTTCATAATCTCAAGGACTAATCTACATGACGCCTACAATCTCAGGGACCAATTTGAGAGTTTACTCCTATTTTTCGACAATAAATTTTTTGAAAAATTTTTTCTAAATTTTCTTATGTTTAACTTTTACTATTTACAAGCAAAAAAACATATTTTCTATTTAACTTTTTTTGTTTATCCATTCTCAATTTTTTTTTTTTTTTGTGACTTGTGTGAGTTGTAGACTAAAAATTAATTTTTTAAATTAGTGCATACTTGATAATTAGCATTTTTCATGTAAAAAATTATTCAGGCAGGTAGCCCTAATCTGTGGGTTATTTTGAGCCTGAGCCCATTTTTTGCAGGCTTTTATAGGGCGGGCTAAAAATGCCCAGTTCTATTTGGGATTGAATTTGAAGTACTCAAACCCGTCCATTTTATCGGTTATTCAGGGTGACCCTAATGGACCGGCCTATTTTGCCGGGTCTATAATAAGGACCAAAGAAAGTATTTTTCTCGCGGGTAAATAGTATATCTTGTCGCTATGCGGTGCCGGCTAGGCTCTTACATTCCTCACACACCACCTTTTAAACACACCAGACAAAGTTTTATCTAGGGATTATAATTCGGATGCGTCTAGGATATAGATCTCATTTGGTTTAAACACATCATACTAAACTTCAGCAAAACTCAATCGAAAATTAGAATTCGAGTGTGTCCAAGAACTAGCATGTGTGGTGAGATTAGTGAGAGATGTGACGTGAATAGCTCTACCCACTAGTGAGCAAGTGGCACTTGCAGTTCAATTTTCTCTCTTTTTATAAGATGTTTTCAACTAATTTACTTGTACCAATAAAAATAGTTGAGTTTGGTTGATTTTATTGGCTTTCTCGAAAAGCTATATGATATAGCAAAAACAAGATCGGTAATTCTAAATAAAAAGCAAAAATAGTTAAAGTGTTTAATAAGAGCAAAGAAGGCAATACAAAATAGGTTAAATTAATCATTTAGTCCCTATACTTGTCCTTCATTTTTGTTTTAGTCCTTATACGTAAAAAAAACATTCCTTTTAGTCCCTATACACATGTTCATCATTTTCGAATTAATCCCTATAGTCAATTTCAATATACTAACAGTGTTAACTTCGTCCTATGCGACTAACGGAACCTTTGTGAGCAAATCAATGACGGACACATGGACTGTTGATATGGAAATTAATTAATCCATGTACATATACTTATTTTTCGTTTTTAGTCCATGTACATGTACTAATTTTTTATTTTGATCCTTATACATGTATTTGTTTTTCGTTTTAGTCTCTATATATGTACTTTATTTTTGTTTTAGCCCATGTAATTGTTTTTTTTTTTATTTAGTAAGGACTAACGGTAAGATAACGAAAAGACCAAAAGCACTAAATAAGATACATATAAGGACTAAAAAGAACGTTTTTTTTTGTATAGAGACTAAAATGAAAATAAAAAATACATATAAAAACTAAATAATCAATTTAACCTACAAAATAAATGCTTTATGAAAACTCTAAAACGTCTTATATAGAGGGTTGCATTTACGGTAGACCTTGAAATTTAAGCACTACTGGTGGTCCAATTGTTTTCGACCATCAAATATAATCTTTTATAATTAATGGAAGTGATTAAAATTAAACTTGTTACCTATACCGTTTTTAAAGTAGCAAAAAATAAAAATATTGCAATGGACCCTGTTACTTTTAATAATGCATCGAAGCCCCAATCTGTTATTTTATTGTGGTCACATAAAATGGAAGCTTGACGCGTGGAACACTGCTATTTAGTATGTCGTTAGACCTGTCACCAACACGATTCGTCTCGATAACTTTCAAGGGCCATTTGGTTGAAAAACAACAATTTTCTGTCCAAATCTAGAGCGAAAGAGCAAGATGTGAAGGCTCCTGACAAGGTCGAGGATGGAGTGTTTGGGAATGAAGTTGTTGTTTAAGTGCATGTTTGGTAAAATATTTGTAGTGTGAGAATTAATTTTAAAGTATTAAAATTGATTTTGGTTAGTTAGATAGTTATTTGGTTATGAGTCAGGGAAAAATTAAAATTGATTTTAGGTTGTTAAAATTGATTTTGGCAAAAGCAATATGAGTCTAACTTTCACGTTAGGTTGAAAATTTTATACTGTATTTTTACTCTAATCTTGTTTTTAAGTAAAAATTTCTCAAACATAAATCAAGTTACTTTAAAATCAATTTTACACAAAATTAATTCTTTAAAATCACGTTGATCTAAAATCAATTATACCACCACTGGACCAAACACACTCCAAAGTTGTTGGAGTAGTAGAAGATTCAGCTAGAAGAGTCCCAATTAGACACGACCTTCTTCGTCTCAACAACAACCCACTATTGACAATTGAGTTGTTTTTTTTTTTTATATCAAGGCTTAATTGCACTTTTGGCCTGGCATATTTTCAATTTTCGCGAATTTAGTTCCTCAAGCTTCAATTTCGCAAATTGGATCACAATGTTACCAAAAGTTACAAATGTTATTCTTCCATCCATCTTTGTTAATTATTTAATAGTCAAAGCGGTCAACTCATTTAAAATAATCTTTATTTTTAAAAAAAAAAATGAAAATGCATTTTTTAAATTACTTAAATTATTTTATTTTTTTAAAATAATGTATTATTCACTTTTAAGCCGTGTTATTAAACTCAGGTCAACCCGGCCGGTTCGACCGATTCGACCGGTTGACCTATGAACCGGTCCGGTTCATCAATCAGACCGGATCTGAAATCGACTCGGTCAAGAACCGGTCAACTCGGGCGGGTTTTGGGGTAGTCAACAGGTCGTTGATTATTGTCATGTTTAATTAGAAAAAAATTGAGAAAGTGGAAAAGTGGGATTCAAACCCCACTCTCCATGTTTTATAAAGCAGCAACATACCATTAGACCATAAACAAGGTGCTAATAAAAGTTCAATAATCAATAACTATATTATATAATTACGTAACTTTTAATTTTAAAATTCTTCTATATTTATATCATAAATACCAATAATAATATTCATATACTATTTAAATATATTTCATATATGTGATTCAATTTCAAAATATTGATATGCTTTAATCAATAATATAAAATTTGGTTTGTAAATTTTGTTTAAAGTTACAAAATTTAATGATATTTTTTTTATGCTCTCTAAATTTGACTTATCAAGTATAGACATAAAATTTATTTGTTGGTTAATATATTTATTTTGGGAATTTTGTGTATGTTTGATTTGAACATGTAAAATTTAAAGTATAAATATGAGGTTCTTTATATATATTTTTTAACTTATATATAAATATCTGAGTCAACAGTGACCCCAAGTCCACCCAGTAACTCAGTGACCCAATACCTCGACCAAGTCAATTAGTGACATGAGTCTGATAACATTGCTTTTAAGTTTTTACTGCAACTTAACGTGGAAATTTTTTTTCTTTTTTTTATCAAAAATAACTTAAATGATTTTTTAAATGAGTTGACCGCTTTGACTCTTAAATAATGAACAGAGATGGATGGAAGGGTAACATTTGTAACTTTTTGTAACATTAGGGATCCAATTTGCGAAATTGAAATTTGGGGGACTAAATTTGCAAAAATTGAAAACACAGGGGACTAAAAGTGCAATTAAACCTTTTATCAATTACCTTCCTAATTTGAAAACAATCCTATATATGTTTAAGTAATTGAATGTTTAAGTTTAAAGCTGGGTATACGGACTCAGGCTCGCGGACCCAGCCCAAGGGTAGATGGGTTAGGCAGATTTGGGCCTGAAAAATGAGAATCATTTAAAACACGAGTTTAGGCGGACTTAACCATTTACCCGCGGGTTAAATGGACAAAATCCGCGGATATCCGCATATTCTCTTTTAGTTAGAATGAAAGCAGAAAGGCAGAAACTTGGGTCTTAGAATTTTGAAAAAAAAAAGGTCCAAACAAAAACAAAAGTGATCTAAAAGACTAAAATCATCCTTTTTCTTGACAGAAAAATAAAAAATAAACCATCCCTTTTGTCTCAAAAAAAAAAAGAGAAGAAAACAATCTGTATTGCCAACAAAAATGGTAAAAAAAAAATCTAAAAGAAAACTTAATTTTTTTCTGTATGTTTAAAAAATGTCATGCGGATGTCCGTGGACTTTCCGAGCGAACGCATGCCTAATTTTTTCAAGTCCATTTAGAATGCGGGCTTAGGCGGATGGTCCGTTAAGTCCGCGGACTTTTGCGAGGAGGGCGGCCCACGTACCCAAATCTATTTAAGTCTAGTTTCATGTTTTGATATGGTAGATCCTGATTCATCTCAATCATTTTATTTTATTTTTACTTGACTACAATTTCCTCCTTCAGTTTATTATTATTTGATTTAATTGCACTTTTGGTTTCTCAATTTTTTTAATTATGTGATTTTAGTCCCTTTATTTTTAATTGTGCAATTTTAGTCTCTACCTTTATCAATTGGGCAATTTTGGTCCCTTTATTTAGAATTATGCAATTTTGATTCCGAAATTTTTCTGATTGTGTGATTTTGATTATTTTGACCATATCTCCTTAACAAGATAATGGTCAATGCGGTCAAACTCATATAATAAGTTTTCGTTTGTGGGATTTTGGTTTGAAATTTTCTAATTGCACGATTTTTATGGTCTCATATATTTTATTTTATTAGTTTAATTGTGTTAATTGTTAGCTTTTTAACGAAAAGGTGAATTAATTGAGGAAAAAACCACTAGTGGAAAGAAAAACCCTTTTATAGAAAGACTAAAGTTACACAATTAAAAGTTAGGGACCAAAATCAAACCATTGATAAAATTAAGTGACCAACTAAACCTTATAATTTCCATCGGTTGCAATTTATGAGCCATTTATTTTATGCAAAATGTTAAATAACGACGATGGTATTTATTTTTCGTTGGTGCTTAAGGTCACCGAATTTTGTAAATGTTGAATAATTATTGTAGTTGGATCCACGGTTTTAAAATAAGTAGATAATATATATATATATATATATATATATATGAGAACATTCAAAATATATAAATACTTTTGGAACCATAACGTAATTTTTAAAGTTAACCTTACCTATAGGCTGTTATACCTGGTAAGTCACTATTCATAGTCAAAGGATAAGGACACTATGTTAAGGTAGTATTTGGTAATGATATACAATAGAATGGAACATAAAAGAATGCAATGGAATGAATAAAATTTCGTACTGTGTTTGGTGACCATGAAATTGAATAAGACCATATGTATTATTTTGTGTTTAGTGCGAATTAAAAATATAAAATACTTTTTTGTAATACATATAAAATTTTACTTTACTAAATAGAAAGTATAAAATTAAAAGAAAAATAAAATAGTATATATTTTTTAATTTCTTTTTTTTAAAATTATGAGTATAACTAAATAATAATTTTAAAATATATTAATTTTTGTATTAATATTTTATGGAAAAAATAAATTATTAAATATAAATTTCTCTCAATAAATACAATTATTAAATATTTTTAAAATTAATTATTAATTTAAAATTATGTTGAATATACTTTTTATTATGTAAATTTTTTAAGTGGTTAACAAAAAATAATATAAGATTTAAGGAATTTAAATATATATTATTTTTTAATAAAAAATGACTCTATGAAAATAATGATATTTCTTCTGTGTTCTTTTGTGTTCCACATTTTTTAATGGAACCAATCTATCCCGTTCATTTGTTTTAATGTCTGTTCCGTTCCTCTTGATTGATGTACTAAATGGAAAACAGTACATAGTATCTCGTTCTATTCTATTCAAACGTTTGCCAAACGCTATGTAAATGCAACCTATACCATCAAAAAATTTTAGATGATGTTTTATTAAAAAAAAAAAACAGAAATTTAAAATTGTTTTAATTAGGTAGGACCTTTCATCGATATTCAAAATATTCATTCATTTTTTACAAAAAAAAATATTCATTCATTAATTTTTAGATTTTTTTTTATCAAATTAGGTAGTTTTTAAACTATTTATTAAAACAGAGCACTTTCTTCTTCTTCTTATTTTAATAAAAAAATACAATATTTGTGATTTCTGGATTTTCGTTGCAGTTTTATTATCCAAGGTTTTGTATTCGAACATCCAACAATGAGAATGTTAGGTGTATATATGATGGTCATGAGCAGATTTAGATTATTAATGATTCTTATTTTTATACCTACAACGGTAGGTTTCTTTAGTTATTATTCATGTATTATTTTGTTTTGCTATTTAGTTTATGGTCTTTGTCCAAGTTATTGTTATTTACTATTTAACCTCTATCTAAATTTTTTTAAAATATTATTTACGGTAGCACTCATTTAAAAAACATTTTTTTGATTAAAGATTAAAACATATATTCAAAGAAGACGAGGTGACGACGTGAAAAAAACAGAGCAAAATATTACCCTTTTTATAACCCAAATACCAAAACAAAATTTAATTAACTAAATATAAAAAAATAAATAATTTAGAATTGAAATAAGCAAAATATATGTTCATAATTAGCAATTGATATTTTAGGGTTTAATTAACTAAATACAAAAATAATCAAACATATTTAATTTTTCTAAATTATGATTTACGTTAACAATTTAAAAAAAATATCACAGTAATAACTAAAATAGTTATGAACATCAAATAATGCAACTATAGTTAAAAAAACATAAATTATAAATAAAAAATGTTCTATATTCTACAATATTTTAAATAAAGACAAATCAGAAAAAATATCGCAAAATTAAAACATTACTTACCAATAAAAATAATAAGCCTATAAATAGCCTTTAAAGCCTAAAATGTTATTTATAGGCTTATTTTGTTCTAAGATTCTAAAAAGGTCAATAATTCTATCTTAAATAAGCCAACAAACCATTAAATAGGTTAATATATATGCCTTTTTAATTATTTCACATTTAACCAAATAAAAATCTATTGCGTTTATCCAATAATAATTTATTAAATGCTATTGCATGCCATACATAACAAAGATCACAAATATATTATATTTTCAATCAATCAAATAATATTAGAACATATATTATCCCTAAAACAACATATAATCCTCAATCTTATCCTAAAATTTATTATATTTATATTTACATAATTTATTATATATATTATAAAAAAGCTAAATATTTTATTAAAATTCAATAGGCCGGTCTATTAGGCTTAATAGGTTTTTGAAATGTTTGTACCTAACCTTTTTACTTAAATAAACATTTTAAAAAGCCTGAACCTAGCTTTTTTATTAAATAAGCTAGGCGAGATCATGCCTTAAATAAGTTAAACTATAGGTCCATGTCAGGCTGGTCGGCATTTTTCTACCCATAAATACAAAGAAACACTACGGTTACAATATTATTATTTTTTTCTCAAAAGTAATCTTATTCCTCAATATCAATAAAGTAATTAATTGAGTTTTTTTTCAATTTTTTTTTAAAAAAATTGATTTTTTTTAAACAAGAATTGAGTTAAAAAAAACATCAAATTGGCCACACATATTCATACCACAAAAATAAAAGACGACAGAAAAAAAAACCATCATTATCTCAGATAAAAAAAACCAACTAGACACAAATAATAATATACACTTCTTAGAGGATATAAGAAAGTAATAATAATAATTCTTCCAATATCAAGTTACTGGTTACAAATTCTAACCATTCAATATTATATATTAAATCAGATGGCTAGAAACACTTGGACCATCAATAATCTAAAACTTTACATGATCATGATATAAAAATTTATGATTTTGTATTCGAACATCCAACAATGAGAATGATTTAATCATTTGTCGGATTTAGTGGAAATTTTAATCCGGCAAAAAACTTACCTGCAGTTCATTTCACAATAGTAGTTAAATAGTTATTTACAGAAATTGAAGGTTTAATTGTATTTTTGGTCCCTGTGTTTTTAATTTTCGTGAATTTAGTCCCCCAAGTTTTAATTTTGCAAATTGGATTCCCAATATTACCAAAAGTTATGAATGTTATTCTTCCATCCATCTTTGTTAATTATTTAGAGGTCAACTCATTTTAAAAAATCATTTAAGTTATTTTAAAAAAAATAAAAATGAATTTTTTAAATTACTTAAATTATTTGAAGTATTTTTTTTTAAAATAATGTATTATTCACTTTTAAGTTTTTACCTCAACCTGATGTAAAAATTATTTTTTTCTTTTTGATTTTTCTTTTGTTTTCTTATAAAAATAACTTAAATGATTTTTTTAAATGAGTTAACCGCTTTGACGGTTAAATAAATAACAAAGATGGATGGAAGGGTAAAATTAGGGATCCAATTTGGAAAATTAAAATTTGAGGGATTAAATTTGCAAAAATTAAAAACACGAGAGACCAAAAGTACAATTAAACTAAAATTGAATTTATCTTACCGCCGATAGTTTGTTTACCAACCTCTGCTAAAGCCAAAAGTGAGCTAAACTTAATCGTGATTTTATTCCAAACCGTGGATAAAATATAATACGTAACTTTTAATTATTGGTTCCTTATTTAATGTTATTATGCCAAAATTGCCTATTATTTAATAAATTACTTTACTTTTAAATTAAAGAAAATATTATTTCATATTAAGTGTTATGAATAGGTTATTTTGGAAAATAAATTAATTTTTATATGAAATAATCAAGAAAAATAAATATGAAAAATTAACTTTTTTTTATATGTGTAAAATAATTTAATTTTGCTTATATTTCATTTTGAGGGAGTACCAAAAATTTCAGAAACAAATGAATCACTTTGTCCTGAGTTTTACGGAACATGCTCACAGGAATCACAAGATGTGCAATAATATAATGGCTTAAATAAGCATTTTGTCCGTGCAAAATACTTAGTTTTGACTTTTCGTTCCTGAAAAAAAAAATTGTTGTTAAATCCAAACTTTTTTAAATGTTTGTCTTTCGATCCCTGCTGTTAACTTTGACTGTTAACTGCTGACGTGGCTAACGGAAAGCCACGTCAGCATGTCAGTCTGCCATGTCATTTATGTGGTTTTACTTTTAGTCCCTGCAAAATTTATGTATTTTACTTTTGATCCCTGCAAAATTCATGTTTTTTTTTGGTTTTTGGTCTTAAAGTCATTTCTTCTTCTTCTCCTCCACCATCTTCTTCTTCCTCCACCACCATCACCACGACCACTACCTTCCACCTCTGCCACTCATTCCTCTTCCACCACTATCACCATCTTCCACTCCTCTCTCTCACTTTCAATCCCCAATTTTACTATATAAACTTCAATTTCAAATTCTAATTTTCTTTCCCTTAATTTCTCCTTCAACATCAAACTCTCCACCTTCTTCTTCCGTCGCATCAAACTCTTATGAAGCAGCATTAACTTATAGAAGTCCCTTACATGGAGCACAAACCTATTCTAAGACATCAGGGTCCAAGATACCAACCAAAAATGCACAGTTTATTTACATTACACCTACAACAGAAGTATTCATCAAATCTTTGCAGCAAATAGCTAAAATCTTTATCTCTTTCAAAATTAAATTCAACAAAAAAAAATAATCAAAAGAACCATAAAAATTAGCCTTGTTATGAAGCATCTAGCGTATCTCATGTCCAACAATATATAGGGGAAAGATTGACTACAAAAATATTTTAGTGGCATGTTCATTCATAAACAAGAGAGCATTAAACTTGCCTTTAGAAGTTCATAGATATAATATCGAATATCATAGTCCGACAATGTAGGACAAAATACTTTAAAATCAGTGTTATTGACATATTCAAATATAAGACTTGGAGTCTTTGACTGCGGGTCTCTAACAATGTCAACCAACTTTACTATATTGGGCCCTCCACAAAAATTCTGTAATATTTTGATTTCCCTCTTAATCTGCATTCAGAATCAAAAAAACTGTTAAAGCTATCTGCTATATAAATATAACGAGTGGATGGAAGGCAATTATAAATTGAAAGATATAAATGACTAGAAAGCCTAGTAACTAAATGGAACTGACTAGAAGATCTACTCTCTAGCACCACGGCCCCCTGATCACAACATCCATGAATACACAGAAACTACTCTTGTTAAAAGTGCTACTAAAAAAATTGAACAGATAGTTAAAGTTCCAGCGAAGCTTCCAACTAAAAGAAAAAGGGAAGTCCCAGCATAGCATTCATTTTCATTTCAGTATAACAATCCATGCCACAGATTGAAGTGATATAATGGGAAGCCACTTAGCATCAGTTCTCGTCGTCGAGCTAGACTTCGCAAGGAAGTCCTGCTTGGTTGAATGATTGTTGAAACTTGTAATTGCTGCACTGCCCTGTGCTGTGCTGGTTCTTATTTTGAACCTAGGTATGTTGCATTATTGAAACTTATAAGTTAGGTTTACTTTCAAGTGATTAGTTCTTGTTTGATCAAATAGTTGCTTTCTTTTGAATGGGTAAAAAATGAATATGCTGGTTGAGAAGCGACTGAACAGTGAACACAGTGCATTTTTTGTTCAACATTATTATACCACACCATTATGTATTTATAATTATTATTCAGTGTCTTTAGTTGGAACTACTGTTTATTTACTCATTATGGAAATTTACTCTTATGGTTCAAGAGTGCAGGCCACATGATGAAGAGCTACTACGCATGCTTTCATTAAGCAAATTGCGAGTCACCAAGCACTATTTGTATCTCTATAGTCGTCCTTGGTTATAATAAACTCTGATTTGTGGAAGAAGAAGGTTGTAGATGGTGGAAGAAGAAGGTGAAAAATTTGATGTTGAAGGAGAAATTAAGGGAAAGGGAATTAGAATTTGAAATTGAAGTTTATATAGTAAAATTAGGGATTGAAAGTGAGAGAGAGGAGTGGAAGGTGGTGATAGTGGTGGAAGAGGAAGGAGTAGCAGAGGTGGAAGGTAGTGGTCGTGGTGGTGGTGGTGGAGGAAGAAGAAGATGGTGGAGGAGAAGAAGAAGAAATGACTTTAGGACCAAAAACCAAAAACATGAATTTTGCAGGGACCAAAAGCAAAAAACATGAATTTTGCAGGGACTAAAAGCAAAACCACAGAAATGACATGGCAGGCTGACGTGGCTCTCCGTTAGCCACGTCAGCAGTTAACAGTCAAAGTTAACAGCAGGGACTGAAAGACAAACATTTAAAAAAGTTTGGATTTTACAACAATTTTTTTTTTGCAGGGATGAAAAGTCAAAATTGAGTATTTTGCAGGGACGAAAAGCTTAAATAAGCCTAATATAATTCATAAAGTGATCTATGTCAACATGAGCAAATTCCTTTGGTTTGTTGAGAGCTAAGTAAAAGACATCATTTTTAAAGTAGCGTTCGGTAACGGTATAGAACAGAATGAAATAAAATGATGCAGAACATAATAGAATGGAACAGAATGAAACAAAACAGAAATGTATACTATATTTGGTGACCATGGAACAGAACAACACCATATGTATTATTTTGTATTTAGTGAGGATTAAAATATAAAAAATATTTTTTTATAATACATGTAAAATTTTACTTTACTTTTTTGGTAACAATATAAAATTTTACTTTACTTGATAGAAAGTTTAAAATTAAATAAAGAGAAAACAAAAAGTATATTTTTTAATTTCTTTTTATAAAAATTATGAGTATAACTAAATAATAATTTTAAAATATATTAATTTTTGTATTAATATTTTATGAAAAAATAAATTATTAAATACAAACTTCTCTCAATAAATATAATTATTAAATATATTTTTATTATGTAAATTTTTTAAAAATATTTTTTGGTTGAAAAAAATAATATAAGGTTTAAGAAATTTAAATATATATTATTTTGTTAATAAAAAATGACTCTTCCTTTCATCCTTTTTAATGGAATCAATTTATCTTGTTCATTACTCTCAGTGTCATGTTCCGTTCCTCTTAACTAATATACTAAACGGAAAATCATATAAAATGTCATATTTTATTTAAACACGCATGTCAAATGTTACCTAAAACCTTAGAGTTCTTAGTTACAAGTGTAAAAAAATATGTATAAAAACTATTAAGGTTTGTGATATTAATCTTGGTTAAGTATTGACTTAATAAAAAATAAACTATAATACAATTGGGACAATTGTTAAATCTAATTAAGTGAATATAAATATATATGTATGTAATTAACCAATATAAACTTATGATATAGTTTTTTTTTGTTCGAAATGCTTACGGATGTTCATTAGTCTAAATAGTACATCTTTGATCCACATTTGAAAATTATGTATTAGATTTTACTCTTGTTGACGAAAGAAATTCCCAATAAAAAAAGGGTTTAATTGTATTTTTAGTTCTCGTATTTTTAATTTTCGTGAATTTGATCCTTAATATTATCAAAAGTTGTAAATGTTATCCTTCTATTTATTTCTATTAATTATTTAACGGTAATCAAAGCGGTCAACTCATTTAAAAAAATTATTTAAGTTATTTTTTATAAAAAAAACAAAAGAAAAATAAAAAAGAAAAAAAAAATTTCTACATCAGGTTGAAGTAAAAACTTAAAAGTGAATAATACATTATTTTAAAAAAAAACATCAAATATTTTAAGTAATTTAAAAAATACATTATTATTTTTTTAAAATAACTTAAATAATTTTTTTAAATGAGTTGACCGCTTTGACTATTAAATACTCTCTCCGTCCCAAAATATAAGATCCTCTGGAGGTTTTTGCTTGTTCTATTTTATAGGATCATTTGAATAAGTTTTTGCACATTTAATTTTTTTTACCGTTATACCCATACTACTCAACCAATTTTGATGAATCTAAAATATTAATTAAGAGAAAGAGAGTGAGGTGATAGAAAGAGATTAAAAGGGTAAATTTGAAAATTAATATTTTATGTTAGACAAATTTAATGCATTTAATTAAATTAACCATTTTTCTTAATTCCCGCAATATTGGTCTACGGGGTCTTATATTTTGGGACGGAGGGAGTAATTAATAGAAATGGATGGAATGGTAAAATTTGCAACTTTTGATAATATTGGAGATCAAATTCGTGAAATTAAAACTTAAAGAGACTAAATTCACAAAAATTAAAAATATGAGAGACTAAAAATGCAATTAAGAAAAAAAAAAAAAAATCTATCATAACATGATGTTTTTTTCACGAATATGATTGTTTTCTCTCAGAGGACACCACCTATGGCTGGACTAGAAAAATTATGGTTGTTTGAAATAATTATTAGACTTATTTTTCAAATATTATGTATCCAAATTTTTTAAATATATTTTATAGAAATTATTTAAATTAAAAAGTCAACTTAAAATCTTTGATATTTTTAAAACCATGATTTTTGCAATTTTTTCAAAAGGTAAAATACTAATTGTTAAAAAAACCATCACATAATCACCTTTTCAAGTTCGGATGGATTTTTTCTTTCCCTATTAGTTTGGATGCAAATTTTCTCCAAGCTAAGTATATATGAATCGACAACTTTAACAATCAAAATTGTTTTATCAATTTTAATAAGTAAAACTTTTTACTTTTTCCTTCCACAGGTTGAAAAGCATATAGTGGTTGAGCAAGTTTTCTTTTGAAAAAAAAATAATAAAAAATTTATTCAGTAAAATCTCTGAATGTTAAAATAATAATTTCTTTAAAAGATTGTAAGCAAACTATGTTACATAAATTACTTCTTTTGTCTCAAATCTGTTCATTATCTTTTGGTTTTGTTCTATATTTGTCATTTTTTCTATTAATTATATTCCGTTAAATGGTTAATGGAGAATTCTCGAAACCACGTCGTTTTGGACTTTGGAACTCTTTTCCTTCTTCTACTTCATCTCTAGTCGCCATACCCCATTAGCAACTGCTAGGCACTGCTATTTCAACCACCATAACTCATTCTTATTCTCCTTTTGTATATAAGAATATTATTTTTGTATTTTTCATATTTAGATATATCACATGTATATATAATTCCTTTTAGATGTAAAAGTAACAAAGTTATTATCTTCTACAACAAAATATTTTTTTACCTACATGACTAGAATTTAAAGTTATTGACTTCCAAAATTTTGTGAAAATAAAATGTAAAATGCAAATTAAATTTATAATCCTAGTGTCATATGCTAGTAATTATTTTTAAGTAAAATGCTAATTGATACCTGAATGAGCAAATAAATCCTTTTTCTAGGCAAAGGAGTAAAAAATATTTGATCGTGTGAAATTATTTTCTTAGATACCGAGTTGTCTTCGGAATTTACTTAAAATATTCGAAAGTCCAATTGTGTCATAATCAAGCATTTATTTTTTTATCTTTTTTCTTGTTCCAATTATCCTTGGATCCTGATAGGAACTTGGACCAAGATACTACTGTGGGCCAAGTAGAAACTACTGATATGGGCCAACCGGATCCCAGACCTCCAAGCCCAAGACCCAAGAGGATGCTGACTATGCCCAAGCATCTAGAAGACTATGAGCTGTACTGATTTGGAGCAATATCAGAACCGTTATGCAGAATTCTGTTTTCATAATCTTTATTAGGATTCTGTTAGATTTTATCTTTTATTATTATTATGAAAATATGAGGAAAAATGAGATATATATGTAGCTATTCCGTATGAATGAAAGCAAGAAAGATTAAATCAGTCTCTCTTTTCTTTATTCTTAGGAGGCCACCTAACCTCAAATATCAGTGACCCTACTCTACACCTAACAAATTGGTGCTTTCATTGATCTTTTCCTATGGTTGACAACACTCGTTCTAAAGCTGTCACAGACCGATTGGAGGAAGCTATCGTTAAACTTACTGTTGGACAACAAACCGAAACCTTTTAACCACTAAAATCAATGAAATCCTCGAAAAACTCACTATTTTGGAAACCCATCCTCATTCTTCATCTAGCCCCGATGATTCTCTTCAACTCTCCTCTGAAGTCAAGTCCGATTCCAAGGGAGACACAGTGGGTTCCAAACACCGTATGAAGCTTGAAGTACCGCGTTTTGATGGCTCGGACCCATTGGGGTGGATCTTTAAAATTTCTTAGTTCTTCGATTACCATGCCACACCAGAGGACGATCGCATTTGTGTTGCTTCTTTTTATATGGACGACCCAGCGCTCAGTTGGTTCCAATGGATGCATCGTAACTGGCAGATTTCTTCTTGGCCCGGATTACTTCACGCCATTGAAGCTCGTTTTGCACCCTCCCGGTACAATGATCCCAAGGGAGCGCTATTCAAACTGGTTCAGAAGGGTTCTGTGGCTGATTATTTGGCTGAGGTCGAAGCTTTGTCCAACAGAATCGTGGGTCTCTCTCCAGGGTTCTTACTCAGTATCTTCATCTATGGATTAAATCATGAGATTCGCAGGGAGGTTCAGGCCTTGCAACCTTTATCCTTAATTCAGGCATCTTCGTTGGCACGATTGTATGAAGACAAACTCATCGACAACCGTAAAACTCATAGAGGGAAGGGCATTTTGAACGTTCAACCAATAAATCAGTACCCACCCCCAACTCAATTGGCTTTGCTTCCTTCGCCGCCGTTACCTCATCCACCTTCCAATTCCAAACAGTTGACTCCTGCTAAGATGACTTCTCGCCAAGAAAAAGGGCTATGTTTCAATTGTGATGAACGCTTCCGCCTTGGCCACAAGTGTCGCTCCAAATTTCTGTTGTTGATTGCTGATGATGATGATTTAGCCTCGGGCGACTCTTCGGAAAACTCCGACACACCAGAAGCACCTACCTCAGAGGAGGATTCTTCCTCTTCTGTATAGATAAGTTTTCATGCCCTCTCTGGTTGTCAAGCACCTGAAACACTGCGCATAATAGGCCACATTTTTAATCATCAAGTTATCATTTTTAATCATCATGCCATTCATTTAATTCCCAACGCCTAACCGGTGAGTGTACGCCCTTACAGATATCCCTACTTTCAGAAGCAGGAAATTGAGAAACAGGTTGAGGAGATGCTCCAAATTGGTGTGATACAGCCCATTAATAGCCCTTTTCTTCACCTGTGTTGTTGGTCAAGAAAAAGGATGTTTTCTGGCACTTTTGTATTGATTATTGGGCTTTAAATGCTATAACGGTTAAAGATTGGTTTCCCTTTCCCATTCCAACCATTGATGAGCTCTTAGACGAACTTTGTGTCGCGAGTTGGTTCTCTAAATTAGACCTCCTTAAGGGATATCATCAAAATCTCATGAAAACCGCCGATGTCAGCAAGACAGCTTTTCGAACTCACAATGGACAGTTTGAATTCAGGGTGATGCCCTTTGGTTTGTGTAATGCCCCATCCTCCTTCCAGGAAACTATGAACACTGTTTTCAAACCTTTTTTACGCAAATTCATTATTGTGTTTTTTGATGATATTTTGGTGTACAACAACACACTCACTGACCATTTGCTGCATTTAGAACAGACGTTTCGGATTCTCCAATAGGAACAATTCTTTCTGAAATTCTCTAAATGTTCATTTGCCCAACGTTAGGTTGAATAGGTGGGTCACATTGTCTCTGAGTAGGGTGTGGAACCCGTAGCTTCCAAAGTACAAGCTATTCAGAACTGGCCAGTCCCTTCTTCAATAAAAACGCTGCATTGGTTTCTTAGTTTAGCTGGATTTTATCGTTGCTTTATCAAAGGATATGCGAGTATGGCAGCGCCCCTGACTCAATTTCTCGCAAGGATCAATTTGGTTGGAAACCTGACTCAGCTTGCTTTTGATGCTTTGAAATCTGCTATCAGTCACGCCCCTGTCTTAGCACTGCCAAAATTCGATTTACCTATTGTGTTGGAAACAGATGCTTCGGGTGTATGCATGGGTGCAGTTCTCTCTCAGCAAGGCCACCCAATTGCTTTTTTAAGTAAACCCTTATGTCCAAAGCTACTGACTTCTTCCACCTATGTCAGGGAATTATTTGCAATCACAGCTGTTGTTAAGAAATGGAGGCAGTACCTTTTGGGTCATGAATTCACCGTCGTGATGGATCATCGTAGTCTCTGAGAATTTATGTCTCAGGTAATTCAAACGCCAGAGCAACAAAAGTACTTGGCTAAACTCATTGGATATGATTATGTGATTCAGTATAAAACTGGCAAGACAAATGTTGTTGCCGACGCTCTTTCACGTATTCCTGAGATTTAATAAGGACATTGTTTGGTTCTTTCTGTCCCTCATTTTACTTTTCTGGAGCAGGTACGTTCCTCTCTTTCGTTGAATGAGGAGTTCATTGCCATCCAAGAAGCAATACTACAGAATCCTGCATCATACCCAGATTTCACTTATCAACAACAACTGCTCTTCCACAAGGGTCGCATACGGCTCCTGATAATTGCAAATTAGTGTGTTATTTAATAAAGGATTTGCACTTATCTTCTCTAGAAATTACATGTTTTTATACATAATTTCACCCTTTTTCCTTACTTTGTGAGTTTAAGAGTAAATAAGTGGTAATAATAAGCTTTCTAACTTTAGAAATGTATTTTCAGGTGTTTTTGGAAGCAAAACAAGAAAGTCAAGTTGCTGGAACATATAAGAGGCCAGCGCTCGAGCGCCAGAACAAGGCTCGAGCGCTGGGAAGCTGAGGAACATAGGATCTACTCTGCTAGTGTAAATGCTCTCGCGCTCGAGCGCCACACCAGGGCTCGAGCGCCAGAATACGTTGAGCATTGGATCCTCTCTGCCTGAGTTATGAGCCTGGCGCTCAAGCGCTACACCAGGGCTCGAGCGCCAGACGGATTAACCAGGCAATTAAGCTCATTAACCAGCACGTGTCAGGCCAGCGCTCAAGCACCAAGAGGGCGCTCGAGCACCAGACCCCTGCCCAAAACACCTATAAATACAGCCCTTCAGAAGTTAGGAGAGATATTGAATTGTATAGAAACAAACCACAAAGTATAGGCTTTAGTCCGAGTTCTAATACTCTTAGGTTTAGTTCTTGAAGTTCATGGCCTTGCTAGGCTAAGCTTTCCGCCGGGATTGAATGTAATTACTTCGTCTCTTGTTTCTTTCAATTGTTAGTTTATATTATATATGAAATGGAGTTCTTCTTCTGTTCTTCTTTTCTTGGTTTAAGCTTGATCACCTTTTCCATGTGTTAGTTTATTTGCGCAGTTGAGAAACTAGTTTATAAATGGATTTGGAGAAAAACTCTCATAAAACCTTCTAGTCTAGAGATATATGGAAGCGCTTATGATTGCTTTAGTGCTCTGCTTAATGCAAGACTTAGTACCTAAAGTGCCAAGAGATTGGGTTCTAGAGACTAGTGTCTTAGAATCAAGTGATCAAAGAGATTTGCACTTGTGACATTGAGTACGCATCTTTTCTTATAATATTTAAGTTTAATTGAAAGAAATAAGGTTAAGTAATGAAACTCAATCCCAGGTGAATTGTTATCTTATTTGTTTATCTCTTTATCTAGTGTTTATTTTATTTTTCCATTCACAACTTGATATGTTTTTGAACAATCTGTCAACTTAATTCTTAATCGAATAAATCTAAGTGCTCCCTGTGGACGATACACGTATAGTCACTATACTGAAATGAGTTAACCATTTCCAGCACCATCAAAAGGTTAACAGCTCCCTAAGGGCCATCCCATCATCAATACTCTGATGGATGAGTTTCATCAGACTCCCACTGGTGGTCATATGGGCTTTCATAAGACTTTCGCTGGCCTATCTGCTAATTTCTACTGGGCAGGGATGCGCTTGGATATTACTCAGTACCTACGCTCATGGCAGGGTTGCCAGTTTACTAAAACGGAGACCAAGAAACCTGCGGGGTTACTATACCCGTCATCAATTCCTTTGTGGCCTTGGGAGGATTTGTCTTTAGATTTCATTATTGGTCTCCCTGCTTATCACGACAACACTGTTATATTGGTAGTAGTGGATCTTTTTTCTAAGGGTGTGCATATGGGTATGCTACCTACCCATTTCACGGCTTATAAGGTTGCTGTTCTTTTCTTTAAATTGTTGGCAAGTTGCATGGGATGCCACAAAGTCTGGTTTCTGATCGTGACCTAATTTTTCTCAGTCGCTTTTGGCAAGAACTCTTCAAACTTAGTGGCACGCATTTGCATATGAGTACGGCCTATCATCCCCAATCTGATGGCCAAACTGAAGTTGCCAATCGTATTATTGAGCAGTATGTGCGCGCCTTCGTTCATGCTCAACCATCGCAGTGGGGCCATTTTCTGGCTTGGGCAGAATGGTCCTACAATACCTCTGTTCACTCAGTAACAGGAAAATCACCTTTTGAAGTCACTTATGGGAAGCCACCTCCCAACCTTCCTCAATACATTCTTGGATCTTCATCTGTTGAAGCTGTTGATGAATTTCTTTTTTTCAGGGATACTATGTTAGGTGTTTCGAGGAGCAAATTGCAGAAGGCTCAAACTGCTATAAAGAAATTTTCTGATCACCATCGCCGAGAGCTTAGCTTTAATAATGGTGACGGGGTTCTTATTCGTTTACGTCCTCATCGATAGACTTTGGTTTCGGGTACTGCCCACCACAAACTTGCTAAACGTTTTTACGGCCCTTATCAGATCGTGGAGAAAATGGGCCAAGTGGCTTACAAGGTTCAGCTTCCAGCAGATTCACGCATCCATCCGGTTTTTCATTGTTCCCTGCTTAAACCATATTATGGTCCTGTAGCGAGTTTTGATCTGCCTATTCCGCTTGCAACTCTGTCTATCAACATCGACCCTGTTATTTTTCCTTTAGCTATCTTAGCTACTTGATGGACTACCTCCAATTCTCCTCCAACGCTGTAAGTTCTGGTCCAATGGCATGGTCTTTCACCTGATGATTCTTCCTGGGAGGACTGGGAAATGCTCAAAGCTGACTAGCACCTTGAGGACAAGGTCTTTCTTGATGGGCTGGGAAGTGATATGAACTTGGACCAAGATACTGCTATGGGCCAAGTAGAAACTACAGATATGGGCCAACCGGATCCTGGACCTCTAAGCCCAAGACCCAAGAGGATGCTGACTATGCCCAAGCATGTAGAAGACTATGAGTTGTACTGATTTGGAGCAATATCAGAACCGTTATGCAGAATTCTGTTTTCACAATCTTTATTATGATTCTGTTAGATTTTATCTTTTATTATTATTATGAAAATATGAGGAGAAATGAGATATATATAGCT
Source organism: Cyamopsis tetragonoloba (assembly GCA_037177725.1). Lineage (NCBI taxonomy): Eukaryota > Viridiplantae > Streptophyta > Magnoliopsida > Fabales > Fabaceae > Cyamopsis > Cyamopsis tetragonoloba. Next base: position 30,392,916 of record CM074125.1, on the reverse strand, counting down.
ATTCCGTATGAATGAAAGCAAGAAGAATTAAATCAATCTCTCTTTTCTTTATTCTTAGGAGGCCACCTGACCTCAAATATTAGGGACCCAACTCTACACCTAACAGATCCACATATCAAAAGTGATTGAGTCTTAATATAAAAAAAAAGTGATTGAGTAAGGTAGCGTTTTGTAACGGCACAGAACAAAATAGAATGGAATGGTACAGAACAGAATAGAATGGAATGGTAAAGAACAGAATAGAATGGAATGGTACAAAACAGAATAGAACGGGATGGTACAAGCAGAATGGAACGAAACAATGTACTTGGTAACCATGGAACAGAACAGAACTCATATGTATTATTGTGTATTTAGTGCGGATTAAAATATCAAACAATATTTTTTTATAATACATATAAAATTTTACTTTACTTTATAGAAAGTATAAAATTAAAGGAAAAACAAAAAGTATATTTTTTAGAATCTCTTATTTTAAAATTTATGAGTATAACTAAATAATAATTTCAAAATATATTAATTTTTTATTATTAATTAATGAAAAAATATTAATTATTAAATACAAACTTCTCTCTATAAATAAAATTATTAAATATATTTTTAAAAATAATTTTTAAACATAAAATATGATGAATAAATTTTTATTATGTAATTTTTTTTAAAAAAAATTTAAAAATAATTTTTTGTTGCAAAAAAAATAATATAAGGTTTAAAAAATTTAAATATATATTATTTTGTTAATAGAAATTCTCCTGTGTGTTGTTCTGTTCTGTTCTCTTCCGTTCCACCCTTTTCAAGAGAACCAATCTGTCTCGTTCATTGGCCTCAGTGTCCTGCTCCGTTCCTCTTGACTGATGCACCAAAAAAGGAACAGTACACAATATCCTGTTCTGTTCAAGCACGTCTGCCAAACGTTACCTAAGACTCCATACAAGTGGGTGAGGGCCAACAATCCATTATAATAGCAATTCACCAAAATGCTAAATATAAACTTTTTGTCTCCTAAAAAACCATAGCCGCCGCACACTCACTTTTCTATGTTAGCATAGAGACTCTATTAACGGAGGGTTCTCCCCTCTTCGCGATCTTCTCCTCTGTCATTCTCATCTCTTCCTCCATCCATGCCTAACTTCATCACCAATACTTTCTTGTTCCTTTTATATATCTCTCCCCTAACCCCGGCCAAGAGAAACCATTTGAACAAGTCTACCTCAAGAGTGTTGGGATAACAATCATAATTTTCAAATGGTGGATACATTGAATGGACAAATTGCTAGATTCATTAAAGGTGTAGTTCAATGGATGAGAAAATGTATGATAGTGGTTCAATGGATGAGAGAATGCATGTATGAGATTAATTCATGAATCTTGAAGAGGTGTGATTATTTCAAGGTTCTTGGAATTGTGGGAAGAATTAATTCATCATGGAAGAACCCACTAAAATCACTATATAAAGGAGATTTATGAAGAGAAGAAATCACTACCTCAAATGAGGAGGATGTCATATGGAGAGAATAGAGTTACCACCTCAAGTGGTGAAAATGTCATATGGAGAGAAGAAAATATATACAGCTCTTTTTGAGGAGGAGGTATAAGAGTAAGAGTGAGGGTGATATCATTTCTTGTAACTTTGAGTGGGAGACTCGGGTTTGTAGGGTGATACTTTATTCGGGGAGGGTTTTACTTGTTTGTCCAAAAAACTTGTAATCGTTGTAGTCTTTTTTTAGATAGTGAAAGTCTTGTTGAGATGGTTCTGTAGACGTAGGCAAGAGGTGCCGATGTTAAATCTTGTGCGTCTTCCACTGTGTTTTATCTATGCCTTGCGTGTGTATGTATGCTTTCATATTTGGTTTTTAGCGTTTGCGTATGTAGGGCCAACAAAGAGTACTTCATTTGTGTTGTGGACCAGAATAACGGTATCCCGGTCATGTCGGGTCATGCCGGGGAAAATGCCGTTATAGGAATCTCAGATACATCCCAGAAGGTTTAAGGCACATGGCGCTACCTATGGTCAGGGCCAAGGAAATACAGTCTAGGCTTAGGTATCAAATCCAGGCCCAATACGATCCACACTCAGGTCATACGCTCCTCTATAAATACTTACATAAATGCACCATGCTAGGTACATAATTATCTTATCAACATACATAACCCTAATTCACTCACTGACTTGAGCGTCGGAGTCAATGCAGGTGCACAACCACTGCTGCTGGAGCTCAAATCCAGGAGTCACCTGCAATATGGGGAATGCAACAAAAGTCTTGCTTTTATCAACTATCAACGATGGTTTGCTCTACTAGAAATAGAGAGTATAACGATCCGAGTGTTCAGAACCAAGGAGAGGGACAACAAGGTGGCGCATCCAACCAAGCACGGGCATTACAGCATTTCAATATTGAAGCAGATTTTCGCAAATTGCAATAGCTGGTGTAGGCCTAGGCCAAGGATATTGCAGCCCTAAAGAAGAAGGAGCAACAACGAAAAAGAAAGGAAAAAGTTGTCATTGAGAAGGATCCAGAAGAGGAGAGAAATGAGAAGCATACTCAGGAAAACGCTGGGAATGCGGAAAAAGATCCGATCATTGACGCAGAAAAGCAGCACCAGAAATCTGCACATCATGGGGATAGGGATGGCGAGCCAAAAAATCAGGAAAAGCAGTTAGAGATACCAGTAAGTTGGCGACATGAGGGTGTCCCACACCTATCCCGGGTGGAGAGAGCTAACCCGCCACTTGTCCCCCCTGGGGGCCAGCAAGCTGGACAACACGCTGGGCACCAGGAACACATGGCGGAAAACATTCCGGACTTTGGCTACATCGACAACCCTTTTATTCCTTGGATCATGTCCCACGCACTACCCCATGGTTTCCAGTTTGCTAAACAACTGAAGGAGTATGACGGGACCAAAGACCCCACTCTACACGTTAGTACTTTCGAGAGGGCTATGTATTTCTAGGGAGTAAACAAGGCCATTGTATGCCGCGCTTTTCCCCTCACGCTGTCCGAGGCTACAAGTCGCTGCTTCTCAGACCTCCCACCACAATCCATCAGTAATTAGAAAACTCTTAAAGATAAGTTCATCCTTCACTTTACTAGTAGTAAACGACAATTTAAATCTGAATTCCATTTAGAAACTGTTAAACAGGGAAAGGATGAATCCCTGTGAGATTATATAACACACTTTAATAATGAAGTCTTAGAAGTTAGGAATGTTGTGCCTAACTTGGTATTATATTTCTTTGTCAGAGGATTGAAATCAGGGGCTTTCGCCAAACAACTGGCGCGAGACAAGCCCACATCCATGGATGATCTGAAAGTGAGAGCTGAAAAGTGGATCAGAATAGAGGAATGGGAGAAGGCTCAAGCAGCCAAAAAGGAGGATAAAGCAAAAACTACTCCCCCAGACCAATCCCGAGGAAAGGATGACAAACCCCGGGATAGATCTCCCAAGAAGCACAGAGGTATACTTTAAAACTATACCCCATTGACAATCCCACCAGCTGCAGTGTTGAAAGAAGTGATGCACTCCGAGCTTAGAGAGCGGCCCCGCCATTAAAGACGGTCGGGAAGTTCTAAAACAAATATTGTGAATACCACCGGGATCGAGGGCATTCCACCAATGATTGTATCCAACTCTAGGATGCAATAGAAAAGCTGATCCGACAAGGCAGACTAAGGAATTATGCCCGCGCTTCCCCAGAGAGGCGGGATCACCGACGAAGCCAATCCCCTCAGAACTAAGCACCGAGATCTCCTTCCAGGAACCTAGATCAGCGTACGGAGGGACGACATAGATCCCGTAGTCCAAGACGTACTCAAGAATCCCCTCCCCAGGGAGTAATCCAAGTCATAGCCGAGGGAGCTAGCTTAAAAGGCCTCGAGGACAAGAAAAGAACCCAAGATGTGAGAGAATCTTGTCCACAGGTAACCTCTATAGCTTACCCGGTATTGTCTTTCTCAGATGTAAATTTACCAGAAGAACGTGTCCGAGATAATGAGCCGTTGGTCATTGCTAGCAATCTAAATGGATTCGAGGTTCACCGAATCTTTATTGATCAAGGGAGCTCGGCAGACATTATGTTTTGGAGCTTCTTTGACAAAATGAGACTTGAATCTAAGGATTTGATCCCTCACAAAGGTAGTTTAATTGGCTTTACAGGGGACACAATTATCCCCAAAGACTACGTTGACCTCAAGGTATGTTTCGGCAAGAAGCCCAATGCCAAAACCATCCCAGTCAGGTTTATCGTCATGGATTGCCCCTCAACATATAATGCAATCATTGGACGACCAACTCTGAACAGCCTTGGCTCCATAGTCTCCACTATCCACTTAGCCATGAAATACCCAGGTGAGAACGGGGCAGTGGTTATAGTCCATGAAAAAAGCAGTGACACAAGAAGATGTTACAAAGAGAGCCTCAACATTACGAAAACGCCACCTACCCTCTTGGTAAAGACAGATGACAAAGGTAAGCAAAAGATGGAATGGCGGGACTTAACACGGGATGCTGGGGTGATGATGACTAACTTGGATCCCAGATTTTGAGTCTCAGTGACCTCAACCCGAAGGTGATCATATCTTAATTTAGATAGGTCCTAAGGAGCATCAGACTGTTAAGATAGGGGCGAATATTCCCCCCGTGATCAAGGGGCGGCTCATTGAACTGTTGAAGTAGAATAAATATTTGTTTGCTTGGGTCTCCACCGACTTTGTATGTCATCGCCTCGCCATAATATCGGGATGTGTCCTGGTAGCTCAGAAGAAGAGGAAGATGGGTCCCGAGAGAATGGTGGCCATTGAGAAACAGGTAAAAGAACTCTTAGATGTCGGTTTTATCCGTGAGATACATTATGAAGACTGGCTCTCCAATGTGGTGAAGGTGAAGAAGGCTAACGGGAAATGGAGGATGTGCACAGATTATACTGATCTGACCAAAGCATGTCCAAAAGATCCTTTCCCCTTGCTTTGTATCGAAAAACTTGTTGATAATTCTATCGGCTACAAATACCTGTCCTTTATGGATGCCTATTCCGGCTACAATCAGATCCCAATGCACCCCGAAGATCAGGAGAAAATGGCATTCATAACTGACATGGGCGTCTACTGTTATAGGATGATGTCGTTTGGTCTGAAAAATGCCGGAGCGACATACCAGCGAATAATGAGTCGGGTGTTCAAAGACCAAATCGGCAAGATTCGAGAAGTGTACATCGATGATTCGATAGTGAAGACTCCAAAGGATAAAGACCTATTGGCGGACTTACAAGAAACCTTCCAGCAGTTGCACATGTATGATTTAAGGTTAAATCCTAATAAATGTACCTTTGAAGTTGAAGCCGAAAAATTATTAGGTTTCATGATAACCAGTCGGGGGATTGAAGTCAACCCTAACAAATGTATTGCCGTGTTAAATATGTAGAGCCCTTGGACCATCAAATAGGTCCATCAATTAACTGGGAGGATAGCTGCCTTGACAAGATTTCTGCCAGCCTCGGCTAGGAAATGTTTGCCATTTTTCAGGACCTCACGCCATAAAGAAGATTTCCAGTGGAATGAAGAGTGCGAAGAAGTGTTCCAGGAGTTAAAAAAGGTTCTATCTTCTCCGCCAGTTTTATCCCGTCCTGATCCCGGGCAGACCTTGGATCTCTATTTAGCCGTCACCAATGAGTCAATAAGTGTAGCATTAGTGAAGGAAGAATCCTAGAACTAGAGTCCTATATATTTTGTCTCTAAAGCAATACAAGGTTCGAAGTTGAATTACTAGCGACTGGAAAAAGTTGCTTATACCTTGTTGTTGGCATCCCGACAGCTGAGACCATACTTTCAGTGCCATCCCATCACGGTAAGGAGTAATCAACCTATTAGGCAGATCTTACATAAGCCTGATTTGGCAGGTAGAATGATGATATGGGCAGTAGAGCTATGATAATATGATATTTCTTATGATCCCCATCAAGAAGTCAAAGCACAAGCCTTGGCAGAATTCGTCGGCGAGATGACACATCCCGGAGAGGAGCCCAGAGGGTCCTGGACCATTTATGTTGATGGTTCCTCAAATCCAAAAGGGGCAGGAGCAGGCATACTGATTAAAAACGACGAGCGGGTAACCGTTGAATACTCTTTGAAGTTTGAGTTCCCAACTTCCAATAATCAGGCAGAGTATGAAGCTTGCTTAGCCGGGATATGCGTGGAAAAGGAGTTAGGAGCCACTGCGATAACTTTATGTTCAGACTCCCAGTTGGTGGTGTCCCAAATTAAAGGTGGGGTACCAAGCCAGAGAACCGTTGCTACAAAGGTATTTTGCTAAAGTCAAAGAAAGTCTGCTCGGGCTTTCTAAGTTTGAGATCAAGCACATTCCTAGAAAAGAAAACAATTGTGCAAACCTGCTATCAAAGTTAGCCAGTACCAATTCATCATCAACTTTGAAGTCAGTGGTGGAGGAAGTCCTCCCTTCTCCATGTGCCATTCTGCAAGTTGAAGCTGAAGATTGGAGAACTCCAATAGTGGAGTACATCACTAAAGGATCCCTCCCAGAAGATTCACGGGAAGCAAAGAAGTTAGTACAGAAGGCATCCCGGTATACCGTGATAGAAGGACAACTGTTCAGAAGGGGATTGTCAACTCCTTTGCTTAAATGCATTGGACCGTCCGAGACTTGGTATGTCCTCACTGAGGTCCACGAAGGAAGTTGCGGCCATCACATCGGAGGGAAGTCTTTGGCAAGGAAGTCCTTAAGAGCGGGATACTTTTGGCCACCTATGAATGCAGATGCAGCCGATCACGTAAAGAAATGCCAGAAGTGCCAGGAACACAGTCCGATATCCCACATCCCAGCTGAAGACTTGCATAGCATTTCCACCCCATGGCCTTTCCACACTTGGGGATTGGACCTGTTGGGACCCTTCACACCAACTACAGGTCAGTTGAAACATCTTATTGTTGCTGTTGATTATTATACTAAGTGGATTGAACTAGAACCGTTAGCTAGCATAGCTTCATTTAAAGCTCAGAACTTTGTGTTTCAGCAAGTAATATGGCGATTTGGTATCCCGACAGAAGTAATCTGTGACAATGGGACCCAATTTGTTGACAAAGATTTTTGAGAAATGTTAGTAGGGCTTCACATTAAACAATACTTTGCTAGTGTGAAACATCCACAGTCTAACGGACAGGCAGAATCTGCTAATAAAGTCATACTCAATGGCTTGAAGAAAAGGCTCGAGAAAGTCGGAACCAACTGGGTAGAAGACCTTTACCAAGTACTCTGGAGTTACAGAACCACTCCCCATAGCACTACGAGAGAAACTCCATTCCGGATGGTTTATGGATCAGACGCTGTGATCCGGTAGAAATTGGACAACCATCCTAGAGATTCATGTATCCTGCACAAGAGAACGAATAGTTGCTGAGAGAAGATTCTGATATGGTGGAGGAGATCTGAGAAGCAGCAAGAATTAGGGAGCTATCCTGGAAGCAGCAGGTTGCTCAAAGGTATAACTTGAGAGTAGTCCCAAGAAGTTTTCAAACTGGCGACTTAGTCCTAAGAAGGGCCAGTATTGGACACCGGAATGCCAAGGACGGAAAGCTCTGAGCAAATTGGGAAGACCCATACTGGGTCAGGAGCGTTGCAACTAATGGAGCATATCATTTATAAACTCTCAAAGGCAAACAAATCCTAAGGACGCTTAATGTCGTAGACTTAAAGTGGTATTACAATTAAAGTCTTGTGTAATTTACATTTTTTGTAATAAAGGGATACTCTTTTTCCTGTAGCAGGTTTTATCCCTAAGAAGGGTTTTACTGCTAGAGGTTTTAACGAGGCCCCAACTTGTTATTTGCTTCATGTTATCAATAAAAACAGTATTTCTATTACATATTATACAAATATTATCAGTTAAGCTTCTAAACAACAAGCAGAACAAAACAAAATGACGGTGGGATCACTAAAGCCGAGATGAACATGTCGCCAAATACAGAACCGACATATAAAAATGGCCAAAGGAAACAAGGTACCATTTTGGGTAAACCTTAGCTACAACCTCAAAAGGGGTCCTTCACGGGCTAACCGTGGCCAAAGAGCAATGAAGTACCTTAAAGGTTAAACTCTGCGATAAACTCAGAGAAAGCATAAGTGACTTTCCCTCCTAACACGGAGAAAAGAGGGTGCCATAACGGTTACACCTCAACGACAAAAATGATCCACGGATGATCCCACATGCTCAAATCAACAAGAGGCGCCGTCATGGCTAAGCCTCAGCAACTATAATAAAGAAATTAACATACGAAGATACAATAAAGAAAGCAGAATATGGAAATAAAAGATTGTGCATAAAAATCAACCTGAGAACACCGGGATGATACATGTCAAAGATAACACTTTGTTCATGAAGAATCAACAAGTTTACAAAGCAAAAACAAAATTACCAGGCTATTTAGCTCCCCTGACATCCACTCCATCAGGCCTCGAGACAGGTTCAGTTGAAGGAGGAGTGCTGCAATCAAACGATACCAACCAAGGATCCGCGGGATCGAGAGGAACGGGATTATGGCAATCGTGAAAATCCCAGAACTTCCCGTCTTTAACACCGTGATACTTGCAGAGACCACGCGTGTTAAAATCTACCCCGGGATTCAAAAACTAAAGCATCTTCACGCAATCCCGGTAAGTATCATCCACTTTGGTATCCATGTCCTCATACGCCTCCTCCAACTTGTCCCATGTCTCTTGAAGCTTGGCCTGAGTTTCTTGAAGCTGGGCAGTATTTCCCTGAAGCTTAGAATGCAAAGTAATAAGAGCAGAAGTATCAGAAACTGCCTTAGCCTTGAGATGAGAGATCTCATCTTCCAGCTTCATATTCTCAACTTCCAAGCCGGAACTCTTCTCTTTCTCTCCAGCAAGCTCCTCTTCAGCCCGGGATAGTCTCTGCCGCAAGGAAGCAATGTCGTTGGCATTCCGAGATTCCAGCTCCCTAGAACTTTTCAACAAGGCTTCCTTCAGGGCCAAGTCATCTTTTAAATCCCGCAGCTGGACCTTCAAAGAAGCTGCTTGACCCAAGTCCTCAGCTTGATCCTGAACATGCTGCAGCATGGCCATACTCATTGCGGTCCAACCCATAAGCAACTTGGCTTGCTCCTACAAAACGTAAAAGGATCAAAACAAGGCATCACATGCTAGTCAATTGTTAAGTATTTTAGAGAACTAAAATACTAACTCGTTTCAGTATAGTGCAAAAACAATTTATCGTCCTCAGGAAGCAACTCTAGAACAATTTAGTGCCAATATGAGAACTTGGGCGAAGTTTTCAAAAAGTTTTGAATTGAATTGTAAAATGAATACTCGTAATATAAAAAGTCGTAAAAACGATTTATAAAAACACTTGAGTTTGGATTTCACTATACTGATGTTTATTTCCAAAACTTAAGAACTTATTATGTTAATTGAATGGTCAAGGATAAAAACCACTGAAAAAGATCCCTCATTTGCCAGATTCTATGGCAAAACTATATCGATTAAATCCCTTTAAATGGTAAAAGACTTGCCACGCAATAAGAATTCCAATTTTAAAAGTGGTTCATAAATGAAAACTATCCCTAGACTTTCATTGATGAAATTCCTTTTCACAGAACCTCTTTTCAAATTAAATTCCCATTCAATAAGAAAAGTTAGAAGGAGAAAAGGATGTGATCAAGCTTTCAACTCTAAATTAAACAGAGAAAAGAAAACCAATCAATTTAACATAAATAAAAACCTAAGTTTGAGAATTCACACAACAAGTTACATTCAATCCCAAGTAAAGGGTTTTAAGCTACCATCTCTCAATTTGTCACTTTCTCTCCCTAAAACCCTAAATTTCGCGCAGAGATGACTCCCCTAGCTCCTAGTGAATGAGGTTTTTTAAAGAGATCCCAAGTGTTTTATCTTTGCTCAAGATAAGATAAAATAATATCAGATAAGGTTTCTTCAGATCTTTTTTCCTTTTTCTTCACCCTTATCTTCTGTGCTTTTATCTATTTACCTGCAATCCAATAATTTAGGGATCAAATCTTATCTAAATCAATCCACAAGATAAGGATAATACTCAAGTCAACCAATTTTTTCTCAAATTAAGATAAGTATTGAATTTACTAAATTTAGGGGAATTTAATTAAAAGATAAACATAATATCATTTAAAATATATTCAAATTAACCACAAAATAGTTTAATAATTATCCATTATCAAACTCCCCCGAACTTAGATCCTTGCTTGTCCTTAAGCAAGATAGCCAATCAACACTTAATTAAAAACCCTAGCTACGTACCTGAGTTCAGTTCAAGAAAAATCTAACATTCATCAATCATTAGAGCATCAAAAGAGATCAATCAATGAGTATATATGATGACCCCAAACCCCCAATTGAAAACAAGATTCCTAAGCATTCAAAGTTCAACAAAATGGGAGGAACAACAATAAATTAGCCAAGGGAATAGACTCTTAATTCTCACAAGGTATGTGTTTCGCTCAACTCCTCACTAAGTCTCCCCAACTTAGATTTTGCAATTCATTTCACAATGAAACCATATACACATGCAAAACAAAAATCAAGAGGTCTTTTTGTTAAGGTTATAACGTGGCTTGGCTACAAAAAAATTTAGTTTTTCTGGTCAACAAAATAAGATAGAGCATTAATGCCAATATACTAATACTTTCACTCATATACCATAAGCACAACCAAATTGGAGCTACACCACAACTTTAGGACTTCCTCACTCTTCATGACACTTTTATTCATTTTTTTTGGGCATCCTTGCTCAACTTTCTTTCATTTTCTTTCCAACTCTTTTCATTAACATATTTTTTTTATATACATGAGAGCATATTAATTTTTCACAAGGATTGCCTAAAATTTTATTTCTTTCAAGTAAGGAAACCATGAGTTTTTCTTTTAATTCTAACCACAATTAAACCAATGTACCTCACTTAGTATGCATACACTAATGATCTATCTTACTAAAGGTAGGAAATAATAATATCATGATGGTCAAGGTATAGATTTTGAAAGATTCATTAACTTTAAGGCTCAAAGTGGGTACCAAAAATAGAATATTCAATCAAAACAACATGGGTTAGCTTTTTGGCTCTAGCTCAATATCAACAATCGAAACTACGCCTCTATCATTTTTAAGTTTTAACATGCTTAATGGCAATTTTAGAAATTCATGCAAAATTAGAGGAGATAAACCAAGTGAAGACTCTCAAAACATATAATGCATTTAGGATCACACACACTCACAAGGCTTTTAGGCATACAATTCCCTTAACCAAGTCAATTAATTGCCTCCCTAATTCAATCATACAAATCATGCAAGAAATCAAGAATTCAATCAAGCATTTGAAACACATCATATAACTCATTTCAAAATCTTTTTCAGACTCACACTCAAGACATACAATCAAATTCCTCAAAAACCAACCTCAGGTAATTTTATTTCCTAAATCTTAAGTCCTAGTTACCAATCCTAATTAAAAAGAAAAATAAAATGAGCTAATAGTAAAGAAAAGAGCAATACAACCTGATGCTAAACAATTCTCTCTAACCTTGCTCCAACTGCACTATTAGTTCCAACTGGTCCTGCTGCCCCCTGAAAATTAGGCCTGACCCTAGGCCATCACAGACAGCGATAAGAATCGTTGGGGTGTCCTGCAAGAAACAACTCAGAAAATAATAGGAATTAAATCCTTAAGTAAGAGCAATAGTTAGTAAACACATAACACATCAAGATTACAAGACTCAATTATAAACTCCTAAGACTCAATCCTAATAATAATTAATAATAAAAGCAATAAATATTGGGTTGCCTCTCAACCAGCGCTTGTTTAATGTCGTAAGCTCGACGCCTATAACTTTAAAGTTTAAGGTGGCCTGAGGCATGCAAGAGAAGAATATCTCCTCCCTTCCAATTTGAGTCCACCTCCAAAGTGCTTCTCCAATAAAATTCTTCCATGAGGCCAAGGTGGCTTAGGATGATAAACATACGGAGTAGAATCCCCGTCCATCGTCACATCACGCATCTTCACCTTAGGCTTCCCATCATCAAATGGTGTTGGAAATGCATTGAGATGCATTTTTTCATTCTTCTTCACCTCTTGACTCTTCACATCAGTATGAAGAGTAGGCATTGGTGCGGGAACTAACTTCCCACACACTTCTTTACAATATTCGTGCTCATTATTCTTTATAAGGACCGGAGGGTGAATTGGGTCATCACATTTAAAAACTTCAACTCTCACCTTCAAGTCCGCATCCTCTCTCACAATTTCTTTCTTCTCAATTTCCTGATTTTCTATATTTACAAAACTCTCTGAATTTTTAACTCTTACCTTTTTTTCTTCCTCACTCTCTTCACTCTCTTTTTCTCTTCCTCCTTTTCATCTCTCTCGAATTCTTCCTCCTCTACTATCAAATTATAACTAACTCCATCTTCAATTACATCACCACTCCATGCGGTAATAGTTTTGCATTGCTCCTCGGGGATTGTATGATTATTGTCTAAGAAGAGACCGAAGCTCAAATCTGAAATTTGCTTTTTATCTGCACCATATAAGTCTCTATATTATAGAAAGAAGATTCAATATTATTTTGATGAGCTTCACTAGATTTGTCATAATCCAACGATGATTTTAGAAACTCTTGCAAGGTAGCCTCAAATTTTATAGCTGATTCAGGCCATGTAGTGATTTGAGGCTCTAAAGTAGATTGATCTTGGTAACTTGATGATGCTTGCAAGAACTTTGCAAAAGTTTCATCAAGTTTAGAAGTATGCCCATACGAAGGAGAGAATGAAGGACTCTACGCAAAGAAGAATTATTTGTAAAATTGGATTGAAAAGAGGGGTTAGAACAATCATCTTGCCAACGCTGAGTATTCCAATACGGCACTACCTACTCGTGAGGTACGGTATTGAAATACATGGTGTCTCGCTTAGACCATTAGAACATGGATTAGTGTAGAGAGTAAAAAGAAGACAAAAGTAACCAAAAGTAGGTAAGGGTTAAGAAAACAGAAAAAGAAAAATGAAAAATAAAGAAAAAAAAAGATAAAAGATATATGATAAAAATAAAACCAAAAAGAAAGCTATTCACAACCCAAATATCCAATCGAGACTAAATTGATCATCGTGCTCCCTGGAAACGGCGCCAGAAATTTGTTAAGTATTTTAGAGAACTAAAATACTAACTCGTTTCAGTATAGTGGAAAAACAATTTATCGTCCTCAAGGAGCAACTCTAGAACAATTTAGTGCCAATATAAGAACTTGGGCGAAGTTTTAAAAAGGTTTTGAATTGAATTGAATTGTAAAATGAATGCTCGTAATATAAAAAGTGGTAAAAACGATTTATAAAAACACTTGGGTTTGGATTTCACTGTACTAATGTTTATTCCAAAAACTTAAGAACTTATTATGTTAATTGAATGGTCAAGGATAAAAACTCCTCACAAAGATCCCTCATTCACCAGATTCTATGGAAAAACTATATCGATTAAATCCCTTTAAACGGTAAAAGAGTTGCCACGCAATAAGAATTCCCTTTTTAAAAGTGGTTCATAAATGAAAACTATCCCTACACTTTAATTGATGAAATTCCTTTTCACAGAACCTCTTTTCAAATTTAATTCTCATTCAATAAGAAAAGTTAGAAGGAGAGAAGGAAGGCGATAAGCTTTCAACTCTAAATTAAACAGAGAAAAGAAAACCAATCAATTTAACATAAATAAAAACCTAAGTTTGTGAGCAAGTTACATCCAATCCCAAGTAAAGGGTTTTAAGCTACCATCTCTCAATTTCGTGTAGAGATGGCTCCCCTAGCTCCTAGTGAATGAGGCTTTTTAAAGAGATCCCAAGTGGTTTATCTTTGCTCAAGATAATATAAAATAATATCAGATAAGGTTTCTTCAGATCTTTTTTCCTTTTTCTTCACCCTTATCTTCTGTGCTTTTATCTATTTATCTGCAATCCAATAATTTAGGGATCAAATCTTATCTAAATCAATCCACAAGATAAAGATGAAACTCAAATCAACCAATTCTTTCTCAAATTAAGATAAGTATTGAATTTACTAAATTTAGGGGAATTTAATTAAAAGATAAACATAATATCATTTAAAATTTATTCAAATTAACCACAAAATAGTTTAATAATTATCCATTATCATCAATACAGGAAACACAATTAACACGTGGGCATACCTTCATGGCATTAGCTCTTCCCTTTGTGAAAATGTCCCCATGCTGGAACTTGATTAGAGGAGATTGAAATCATTCCCAAGCAGAAGAAGGAGTAGAAAATGGAGCCATTAAAACCGGGTTCATTCCGCTAGGGGCCTCCTGAGCATCACTGGGATGGTCACCTACAAATCAAGCAAACATGACAACAAGGTAACGAAAGATCCAACGGATCTTCATATAATTAAGAGTCAAGAATAGAGTATACCTTGCTTCGTCAAACGACGACGTTTTGGCGGCATAGTAGCCACCTCATCCTAGTAGTGGGGGCATTGATTTCCTAGCTGGAGGGATCCCACCAGCAACAGCTATGGTCCCGTCAGAAAGGACAGGTGGAGCAACTGCCCCTGTAGAGATAACAGGGATAGAAGCAAGAACGGGAACAGGTGTTGGAACCGAGATACCAACCTTCCCTTTCCCCTTAGTATCACGCTTGGAAGAGCGTTTGGCGTAGCTTGCCATGATCTTAGCTGCAAAAAACATAACATAGTTGTTAGCTAAGGAGGAACTACCGACATCTAATCAAAATAACGAGATCACATAATAAGACGACTCCCTACATAAGCATGCCGCCTGATTACGAGGGACACCCCTAACACATCCTTGCAATGGATAGACATCCCGCCCTGTTGGACAAATGTACACAGCTTCTTGAAAGTCTCTTGGTCTTCATCTTCAAGAAAGTCGATTTCCAACTCGGCTAGAGACAGAGATTTTCTATAATGCTCCTCTATCCAATAGAGCGGGAACAGAGGTTGCTTGTTTTCCCCCATCCAGAAGGGGGTGCAATCAGTAATCCGGGGGACGACTTTGACAAAAAAATCCCTATGAGCCATGAAGGAATCCTCATAGGGAGTAAACAATTGAGGGATCCCGGAACGATGGCGGAGGGATACCCAACTCTTCTTCAAACCTCGGTAGGGACCAAAAATATACAGGAACAGGGCTGAGGAACACTTCCAACTGTTGGCCCAGCAGAAGACCTCGAAGGCCAGTAAGAATCCCCAACCATTGGGAGGAGTTGAGTGGGAGCAAGATGAAGATGGTGTAAAACTTCAATTTGAAGATTAGAAAAGGGAAACCGAATCTTCAGCTGCTCCCATAAAGATTCAAACATCATGATATAGGAGCCTTCACCTTCCTTCGCCGGGGTACAAACCCTTTTGTTCTTATCAGGAATCACCAATTTGTGGTTACTGGAGGGATCGACCGTGGTGTCAGTCTCGGGAGAATTAGGACCATAATGGAAACACTTCTTCCAATGCTTCTCCACTTTCTTAAGCCGAGAATTATCCTTAATGGAACATTCCTCCTTGATGAAATCAGTAGGAGCCCACAAGAACGTCCATATGTTTTTCAACTCTTTCCACTCAGGACGACATTCAATAGGGGGTTTCGAGGTACTAGGTTCCCCCGTCCCCCTTATAGGCACTTCGAAACCACCAATACCGCCCAGATCCGAGATGCTGGCAGAAGAACCAGAAGCACCAGAGACATCCTGAACGGGAATCTCGTCTTGAATAGGTTCCATATCTACACGACAAAGTAAAGAAGAGTCAAATCCCGGGGAGGAAAGAGAACAAGATGAAGGAGAATAAGCGGGGTCAGACTCGGAATCTAAGGAATGAGACATAGAAGACGACATGGCGTCCCTATCTTCCAAGAGATCCCCGGGATGCAAAGACTTAGTACTTTCCTTTGCAAGAGGGAGCGTAACAGGAAGCGACATGTTAGGAGCACGACAATCAGAATCTTGTTCAACAGAAACTTGAGTTTCAGAACTGCACTCGTCAGGAAGATGGCTTGAAGCAAGATGAAGAGCAAAAGGCTCAGGGTTTAGAGCATTAAAAGACCCACTCACACTCTGGGTAACCGACTCTCCACTCTCTACCATTCGCGAATACAGAGGGTAGAACCAAAGATGGGCAGATTCACAATAATCAGGATTGGCTATCGAGAGCGTACCTAGAGTGAGAGTAGAATCAGCGGGGGGCAAAAATTTTGGGAGTCTCCTCACAAAACTAGCAAGAAGTTCAGAGTCATTTGAATTTGAGGAGGAACCACTTGACAACACGATAACATTATCGACCATTTATGATAGAAAGAGACCCAGGCACAACATCTAAACTCTAAGAATGGGGTAGGATGCAACAGAACAACCCAGAAATCAGGAAAAATAGACAAAAGAATCATAAATCGACAAAGGGTAAAAGAAATACTTGATTATTAACCATATAAAAGTGTTGTGTTCTGGCAAAAACTATTGCTGGAAAATCAACGCTTCTGAACAAGAACGCGAGGAAGAAGAAGGAGAAGAAAGGTCGTCATAGAGCTTTCGTGTTCGAAGAAATGAAAAGGCAAAGAGCGCAAGAGGCAGCAATGAAAACTTAAAAAAAGAGAAGTAAAATGTAACGGATGAAAAGAGGTAAAGTAAAAGTTGTCACATTGCCTTAATGAACATGGGGCCCGAGGAAAAGTACGTGTGCATCACGCCGCTGAAGGAAAACCAATCGTTATCTCGAAAGACCATGTTGGGATCATGCTCGGTTTTGAATCATTTGGAACAGGCCCGAAATGAAGAATGAACTCGCTGACTTCTTCTACGAGAAGCTCGACGACTTGGGGGGCAACTGTTGTTGACCAGAATAACGGTATCCCGGTCATGTCCGGTCATGCCGGGGAAAATTCCGTTATAGGAATCTCGGATACATCCTGGAAGGTTTAAGGCACATGGCGCTACCTACGATCAGGGCCAAGGAAATACAGTCTGGGCTTAGGTATCAAATCCAGGCCCAATACGATCCACACTTAGGTCATACGCTCCTCTATAAATACTAACATAAATGCATCATGCAAGGTACATAATTATCTTATCAACATACACAACCCTAATTCACTCACTAACTTGAGCATCGGAGTCCTTGCAGGTGCACACCACCGCCGCCGGAGCTCAAACCCAGGAGTCACCTGCATTATTCTCTGCCTGTCATAAGGAGTATCCTGTTCGTCCAACATCTCCGCCAGGTTAGATCACAACAATTTGCAAATCCAATAGAGAAAAAAAAGTGGAGTGGAGTTTCTTGGTATAGAGATCTAAGCTATAAGGACTTTTTTGTGTGTGGTAGAGCCGAAAAAAAGAGGATTGAAGTCATAAGAAATAGTAAGGATTTTTTAATTTTTTTTTACTTTAGTTTGAGTTATTTGTTGTTTAGAAAATGATCTAAAACAAAAGTAACTAGACTTATGATTTTCCCCTGCACATCACATACACATTTTGCCCGAACACCGTATGATTATGAGAGTTAGTAACTTTCAGTGGCAATCCCTGGTGCTATGACCAGTTCAATTGGCGGTTGTTGCGCCAAAGCATGAGAAAGTGCATTCTTTGACACTAGATAATGAAGAAAGAAAATATCAAGAACAATAGATTCATCCCTTCATCTATCAACTTCATATATTAATTCTTGCATTAAGACGACATGGTCACGTGTTCTTTCCCGATTTGATACGAAGAGCCTCTTTAAATGATTTTTTCAAAGAGAGAAATAGAATTTGTTATAGAATGAGGACTAATTTGTTATATAAGAGTGAATATACACTTGAGGTTTCAAATGAGTAAACTCTCAAATTGGTCCCTGAGATTGTAGGCATCTTGTAGATTAGTCCCTGAGATTATGAAAACTTCAAATTAGTCCATGACTTTGCAAAACGACATGCATTTTAGTCTTTTTACCTATTAAATAACTTTAAAAAACTAAGTAGAAAAGGACTAAAATGAATGGTTTTTTGCAAAGTCAGGGACGATTTTCATAATCACAGGGACTAATCTGCATGACCCCTACAATCTCAAGGACCAATTTGAAGGTTTACTCGGTTTCAAATACACTAGAGATCGCTCTTCGCTCATCTTTCCTTTGTCTTTTTATTTGCTGCAAAACTAGAGATATAAGCTTGTTGATGGTGAACTAGGGATGCTCCTTGTCATTTTTCAGTTCAGGAATAAATTGTTGTTGTTGAAGATGGCTTGAAGACCTTCAATAATAAGTTGCTCCTATCCTTCTCTAAAATATTGTGTACGAAATCACTGTCTAAAGATTTTCATTTCATTTAATGCAATTTGATGGTAAAATCATCCGTGTTAATTTCTTCAAGATAAATATCACATTTATGGTAAGGATCTTTCATATATCTTTATGTGAAGTGAGATAAGAGGCAAATATTTGAGTAAAAGAATACCAATTTATCTGCCCTTGTAGCGTTCAACTTGTTTCTTTTAACATTGTGACTTTAACATTCTGTTCTCCAATTTGGTTCAACTGAGGAACTAGTGATTGACTTGGATAAAACTTTGCCAATTGTGGAGTTTTGGAACTATAGATAGACCACCAATAATCAATAGCATGTATCAAGGTTGTATCTAGGGCATTATGAGAAAATTAAGATGAAGGCTTATGTTGATTTACCTTTTTTATTTTTATTTTTATTTTCTAACTTTTCAAGCTCCAAAATTTTTTATTAAAATTTGGGTTAAATCTTTGGTCTCTAAATTTTAGCGAGAATATGTTTTTAGTCCTTAAACATTTAAAATTACATTTTTAGTTCTTAAATTTTAACAAAAATTTGTTTTTCATCTTTCCGTTCATTTCCGTCAACTATGATGCCTATGTGGCAAAAGGCGTCGGTTTTTTTTTTTAAATTAATTAAATAATTTTGTTGAGCGAGTAATTCTCCCTCATGTTGTGGCTCTCATTTTCTTTTCCATTTTGAACAATGTAATTGCATGGTAATTTATATAGATGTACTGACAACCATACTTTTAACTAGTGGCTTATATTATCCTTCCTAGCCTATATAAGCTTGTCATTCTATTGTATTATTTAACCATCCAATTCCTACATTCCACATTCAGTAGAAACAATTTTGTCCACTCTACAAAATTCTCATTGTCTCATATAGTCTTTTATATTTTTCTCTTCTCTTAATTCTTAATTATTTACGACCTCGTGCTTTCGCATAGCGTTTATACCATAACAAGTGGTATCAGAGCACTTATTCAATTAAGTATTTATTATGTCAACTATCACCAAGTTTGACATTGAGAAGTTTGATGGCAAAATTAGTTTTGCTATCTGGCGTGTCCAAATGAGAGCCGTTCTTACTCAGAACGGATTAAAGAAAGCTTTGGACGGGAAGGCAAAGAAACCGACTTCCATGATTGATGAAAAATGGGACGAGTTAGTTGGATAAGAAGGTGCTTTCGGCAATTCAACTTTGCTTGTCCAAGGAGGTTCTTCATGAAGTAGCCAGTGAAAATACTACTGCTGCATTATGGGCCAAATTGGAATCTTTATATATGACAAAGAGTCTTGCAAACAAGCTTCGTCTTAAAGAGCGCTTGTATACTATATGTATGCCTGTAGGTACTTCTATTCAATATAACCTTGATGAGTTTAATACTATAGTTATGGATCTGGCAAATATTGATATTTCAATTGATGATGAAGATAAAGTTGTTTTGTTTATTGTCTCCTTACCATCCACCTATAAACATTTCAATGAAATAATGTTGTATGGAAACAATGGCACATTATCCTTTGAAGATGTTAAATCAAATTTATTGTCTAAAGAAAATTTGATCTTGAAGTTCATTCTAAAGAAAAAGGTGAAGGTTTAAGTTTAACACCTAGATTTTTAGGGTAGGGATTTTTTTTTTTAACAAACCGCAGCAGAAATTAATAAAATATATACATATATCAAAATACGAATATATACATCAGTTTTTCATCTATAGTCTAGAGAATATATACATGTCCAACTAAGGTAGCCATACAACGATACAAATGACTACCTAAGTAACAAAAAAGGGCTGCAAAATTGCTCACGCGTTGACACCCTCCGAGTCCGAGCCACCTGCAATGTTGTAACTGTCAGTTATATGCTTCGACATATAACTGAGTAACCTGTCGGCAGTAGAAAAATAGTTTTATACAGTATTACAGCCAGTCTAAGTAGAAAACCGTCCCAAATCCAAGCCCTACCAAACATACATACAACAAGCATAATTTCAATCACATAGATATGCATGCATGATCATTTTCCATTTCGTTTCTTTCCTCTTTTAACGGGAAACCCCGTGCACAGGGAATCCACCATAGGTGCATGAAAGTGAATGCACAATTGAGCTCATCATCATGGTCCTGGCAAGCGTCCCCCCAGGATCCTACTGCCGAGCTACCAACCCTCTCTCGGGCTAGCCCAGGGACTATCTACCCCTTTCTGGATAGCCCCTTTGCACTAGACTATCTACCCCGTTCTCGGGATAGCCTAGCACTTCATGTTATCTGCCTCTTTTGGGATAACCCTACATTCTCATCTTTCCATTTCCTGCTCTGTTATCTTACCCGGTCTACTTCCGGTGGAACTTAACTCTCTTGCTCGATCTCTATTGAGTGGGAAGAGCCTCTTTTAACATTTTCATTTTCAATTCTAATACATCACACAGTCATATCAAGCACATAGCGTACAAACAAGGGTTTCCAGTATACTCTTATCAGATTACAGACACTCATTTACTTGGATTCTATGTGACAGAGATCTTATATTCATATATCTATTTGAACATGACATTCCATATTCAAATACATATTTGAATATACCAATACTTGGGACTCAGTCTATTTTGAAATCAACTCAATATCAAATTCCCAGTTAGTGTCACATTTAATTCTGAAAAGCCTTATTTATACCTTTAACATGTTTCACAATATCACATACATCATTCATCAACATAAAACATATCAAATTCATATCAATATCATTCATATCATGCATATTTCAATCATACATCAAACTTAAAGCAAAACATATTAGTTCGATCTCCCTAATAGCATATTCCTATCAATCCCTAGTCATGTGTTCCTAACTTCCAAGTATTAGGGATTTGGGGTTTTCAGGGTTACTTGGAACTTCCCTGAATCCTTTTTATCCTTCACTTCCAAGCCCAATCTCCTACTCCGGTTCCTTTACTATGGTGCCTCTGAATCTGATTCAAACCGTTTGGAACCATATTTTTATGAGATGGAAGCCTTAGGGTGAAAGAGTTGTGACGTAGTTGGTTTGGGAATAGGGATTTTAGGATTGTGAGAAGTGAGAAATCTCAAGAACAGCCAGTTTGGAGACAAGGCACCCCTATTTATAGACTTTGGGGTCCATATTCGAATATATATTCGAATATAAGGCTCCTCTATTTAGTTCCTCACTTGCATATTTGAATACTATCTTGTATATTCGAATACTATTAGAATATTATTGTGCATATTCGAATACTATTCGAATATTGACAGCTCATATTCGAATATTATTCGAATATGACAGCTCATATTCAAATGTTCATGTTATCTTTATCCCTCCTTTGACCTTTCTATTTACAACTAATCCTTCTTCATTTCCTTCGTAAATTGTAATCAATCCCTTAAGTCCTAAGCCTCTTTGATGGGTTTTCGGGATGTTACATTAAGTGTTAGGGGCAGAACTCTAGAAAAATGAAGTAGCAGTTTCAAAAAGTCCAGGTCCAAATCTAGAGGATACAAAAATGACAAAACTTGTCGTTATTGCAAGAAATTTGGGCATGATATTTCTGATTGTTTTATATTGAAGAAAAATGAAGAAAAAAAGAAATCTCACCAACCTGTGAAGGCTACTAATATTGAAACCGATTTTGATGGTGATTTATTATCAGTTGTTAGTTTTGAGAAAATGAGTAAAACCGAATGGATTCTTGATTCTGGATGTACTTTTCACATGTGTCCTTATAAGGATTTGTTTACCACTCTTGAAATTGTTGATAGTGGTGTTGTCTTGATGGGCAATGATGCCCAACGCAAGGTTGCTGGAATTGGTACAATTCAAATCAAGACTCATGACGGTATTATACGTACTTTGACTAAAGTTCGTTATGTTCCTGACTTAAAACGTAACTTGATTTCTCTTGGCACCCTTGAGTCTCTTGGGTGCAAATACTCAGCTGAAGGTGGAGTTCAGAAGATATAAAAAGGTGCCCTTATTTTGATGAAGGCTAACCGTATTGGTAGTTTATATGTCTTGCAAGGTTCTATTGTGACAGGTTCAACTATTGTATCTTCTTTGTTGTCTGATACTGACGTCACAAAAGTATGGCCCATGTGCCTTCGTCATATGAGTGAAAAAGGAATGCACTTACTGAGCAATCAAGGTTCCCTCGGTAAACATGGCATTGGTAAGTTGGAGTTTTGTGAACATTGCATTTTTGGGAAGCAGAAAAGAACTAGTTTCTCTACTGCAACTCATCGAACTAAAGACATTCT
The DNA here is from genome assembly GCA_037177725.1 of Cyamopsis tetragonoloba. Classification (NCBI taxonomy): domain Eukaryota; kingdom Viridiplantae; phylum Streptophyta; class Magnoliopsida; order Fabales; family Fabaceae; genus Cyamopsis; species Cyamopsis tetragonoloba. The sequence goes on along the minus strand of CM074125.1, from coordinate 30,370,310 downwards.
TGATTATATTCACTCTGATATTTTGGGTCCTTTTAAGGTTCCCTCTCATGGTGGACGTCGCTATATGATGACAATTATTGACGATTTTTCCCGTAAGGTTTGGGTTTAATTTTTAAGGCATAAAAATGAGGCCTTCCCCACTTTTAAGAAGTGGAAAACTCTTGTTGAAGTCCAAACAGGGAAAAAAGTTAAGAAACTCAGAACAAACAATGGGTTAGAATTTTGTGGAAGTGACTTTAATGAGTTCTGTGCAGAGCATGGTATTGCTAGGCATAAAACAATTCCAGGTAAGCCCTAGTAGAATGGTGTTGTTGAACGCATGAATAAGACTTTACTTGAAAGAGCTCGTTGTATGCTCTCAAATGCCGGCTTATGGAATCGATGCCATTTTTGGGCTGAGGCAGTATCTACTGCATGTTACTTAGTCAATCGTTCTCCACACACGTCACTTAATTTCAAAGTTCCAGAAGAAATTTGGTCAGGTAATCCGGTTGATTATTCAAATTTGAGGATTTTTGGATGTCCTGCATATGCACATGTCAGTGATGGTAAATTAGCTCCGAGAGCTATTAAGTGCATATTTCTTGGTTATGCATCTGAGTCTAAAGGATATCATTTATGGTGTTATGATTCTAAGTCACACAAATTAATCCTCAGTAGAGATGTGACTTTTAATGAGGATTCATTATTATATCCTGTGACTTCCTCTGTACTAATAATTGCAAGGTACTAGCGAGAAGGTGGAGTTGGATATTAAGGCCATAGTTCCTAATCTCGATGTTTCATCTTCTACGAATGAGTCTAACATTGATGTTCGTATTAATGATCAAGATGAAATTGCCACTTCTCCTATTCAGCCGCAGAGAGAGGAGTATACTATTGTCTGAGATAGACCGAGAAGACAAATTAAAATTCCAGCTAGATACGCTGATGATAATTCAACTGCTTATGCATTGTCTGTCGCACAGGAGATAAATGATGGTGTTGAACCTGCTAGCTATACTGAAGCTATTTCTTGTGCTGATTCTTCAAATTGGCTAGTAGCTATGAATGAAGAAATTGAGAGTCTTCATAAGAATGTTACTTGGGATCTGACAGAGCTTCCAAAAGGCAAGCGACCACTGAGATATAAATGGGTTTACAAAAGGAAAGAAGGCATTCCCGGGATTGAAGATCCTAGATGCAAAGCACAGTAGTTTTGAAAGGTTTTAGCCAGAAGGAAGGTATTGACTTTAATGAGATTTTCTCACCTGTTGTTCGTCATACCTCTATCTGCGTTTTGCTTGCTTTTGTTGCTTTATATGACTTGGAATTTGAGCAACTTGATGTTAAGACAGCTTTAATACATGGAGAGCTGGAAGAAGAAATTTACATGGAGCAGCTGAGGGATTTGTTGTTCATGATAAGGAACATTTAGTTTGTCGATTGAAGAAATCATTATATGGCCTTAAGCAAGCTCCAAGGCTGTGGTACAAACGGTTTGATTCATTTATGATTGTGAAAGGTTATTCAAGAAGCCAATTTGATGATTGTATTTATTTCAGACAATTTCTAAATGGCTCTTTTATATACTTGTTACTTTATGTTGATGATATGTTAATTGCATCACGTGACAAGTCCTTAATCAGGGAGTTAGAAACTCAACTCAATAATGAGTTTGATATGAAGAAATTGGGTGTAGCGAAGAAAATTCTTGGCATGGAGATTCACAAGGATCGTCCAAGCTAGAAAATTGTACTTATCTCAAAAGAAATATATTGAAAGAGTAGTTGAAAGGTTTAATATGAAAAAATGTAAACTTGTTTCTACTCCGCTTGCTGCACATTTCAAACTATCTGCAGACCTTTGCCCACAGAAAGATGAAGGGAAGAAGCATATGTCACACATTCCTTATGCTAGTGCTATTGGTAGTCTTATGTATGCAATGGTGTGCACTAGACCTGATTTAGCATATGCTGTTAGCATGGTGAGTCGATATATGCATAATCCGGGCAAGGATCATTAGAGTGCTGTGAAATGGATTTTTCGGTATCTACAAGGTACTTCTGATATTGGCTTGGTGTTTGATAGAAGCAAGACTACAACCAATGATGTTGTAGGTTTTGTTGATTCAGACTATGGTGGTGATCTTGACCGAAGAAGATCTCTTTCTAGTTATATCTTTACTCTTTGTAATGGTGCTATCAGTTGGAAAGCGACAATTTAGTCTATTCCTGCATTATCTACAACTGAAGCATAATATGTTTCGGCTATAGAGGGTGCGAAAGAGGCTCTTTGGCTTCATGGTTTGGTTAATAAACTTGGTCTAACACAAGATACTCTTGTTGTGTTAGTGCTATTCACTTAACCAAGAATAACCGTTATAATGACAAGACCAAACACATTGATGTAAGATATCATTTATATGAGAAATTATTGATATTGGTAAAGTGGTGGTAGAAAAGATTCACACGTCTGAGAATCCCGCAGACATGCTAACCAAGCCTCTACCAAATGCCAAGTTTCAACATTATTTGGATTTGATTGGTCTCTACGGTGTTTGAAGACATGATTATAAACTAGTTGAATTCGAGTCAAGGTGGAGATTGTTGAGCAAGTAATACTTACTCATGTTGTGGCTCTCATTTTCTTTTCGATTTTCAACAATATAATTGCTTGATAATTTATATAGATGTACTGACAACCATACTTTTAACTAGTGGCTTATATTATCCTTCCTAGCCTATATAAGCTTGTCATTCTATTGTATTATTTAATCATCCAATTTCTACATTCCACATTTAGTAGAAACAATTTTTTCCACTCTACAAAATTCTCATTGTCTCATATAGTCTTTTATATTTTCCTCTTCTCTTAATTGTTAATTATTTACGATCTCGTACTTCCGCAGAGCGCGTATACCGTAACAAATTTAATAAAATTCATTGCTAAATAATAAAAATAAAAATAAAAATAAATTAAAAAACTAAAAATTCCAAAAGTCCCAAAATTTCCCTAGCTTCGCAAAGTCACAACTCTCAACACAGAACGTTTCTTCTTCTCGTTCATCGCCATCTTCATCTTCTTCTTCTTATTGTTCATCATCTTCTTCTGCTGCGTCGCTTCTTCCTTTGATGCGTGTTGAGTCTTCTATGTCTTCATTTTTCTCTTGTTCTATTGTGTCCGCGTCTCCTTCTTCAATTATGTCTTCTGCGTCTTCTTCTGCTATTGTTCCCACTTCTTCTAACTGCGACTCTTAAGTCCAAAGATGTGGATGGGAGTTGCGAATGTTGAGATTGGATTTTAAATTTAGGAATTTCAATTTGAGAATTAAGTTTGAAATTGTTCATTTTTGGAATTTCAATTTGGGATTTGGGTTGGAATTGCTCAATTTAGGGATTTCAATTTAAAGATTAGAGATGAGGTTGTTCAATTTAGGGATTAATCTCTAGAATGCATATTTGGAAGGATTGATTTTGAAATTGCTTCACCTTTGTGATGTGTTTAATTTTGGGTTTCGGAATAGAAACCATGGTGGTGCTAGGAAGGAGGGAGTCAAACTGTTCGGAAGGAGGGAGGTACTTTTTTTTTATCTTATTACTTTAAAAATTTAGCTAAGTAAAATAATTAATTAAAATAATAAAAAATCGTCACATGTTGAATTGTTGACGTCGCTAACAAAAAAAAATTATATTAACATAAATAAACAGAAGGACAAAAAACCTATCTTCATTAAACTTTTGGGGACTAAAAATGCACTTTTTAAAATTTTAGAACTAAAAATAAATTCTCGTTAAAGTTTAGAGACTAAAAACATATTATAATAATCAAACAATTTAACATTTCATTATCTATATACATAAGATAATTTAATTGATCCATTTAATTAGCCTTGTAGCATATTTGATATCAAGTGTGATATCAATTTTAATTTTCAAAAACTTCTTTCAATAGTCACAACAATTATAAGTAATGTTAACAATATTCTATAAGCATATTCGGAAAAAAAAATCTAATCTTTTTTTGTAGTTCAATATTTTGTAAACCAGAAAAAAAAAAGGTTCAATATTTTGAATGGTGTATTAAGTTATTTGTTAATATAATACTTCTTTCAATAATTTATAATTATGAAAACAAACGAAGACCATCAATGTTAGGATGTTCGTTAAAACTCTTATTTTTTCGAGATTGATGTAATATGTTATAAATTCATCTTTGGTTGATGTTTTAAATTTATTTGAATCAAATAAAATTATCAAACATATTTTTATACTCTAAAAATTCTTTAAATTGACTCTTAATAGAAATGTTAAACAATTGTTTTGATACTCTTAAGGGCATTTGTTAAGGATATAAAAAAGGGAAATGTTTTATGGAGAATCATATTATTTATTGTTTCAAAAGTTAAAAAACTATTTAAAGCATGTTTTTTATAGTAATTTAAAACATTTAAATGATATATTTATTGCTTCTTAACTAGTGCCTTAGAACATTGTTTAATAAGACTCATATATTTTTGTATTAAAGGGTATAACTAAGTTAATTAGTTTAATCAAGTTAACTAACTTTTTTTTTTTAATTCTCTTGTATTTTTTTAAGAGTCTTACATATAAGATGGAAGGTGATATAATATGTTATATAACAAAATTATGAACATTTTTTATACCATCAAATATTGAACAAGTTATGGGTCAGTTTATTTAAACTTAAAAATAATTTTGAAGACAAGCAGAGAATTAATTATTTTTTAATTGATTATGGTAAAAATTAGTTATTTATATTTAGTTAAAATAAGAATAATTGATTATTTTGAGAAGCAACTTTCTCAAAGTTGCTTTTCAAAATAAGCAAAAATATAATTATTTTCTATCTTTGATTATTTTGAAAAGCACAAATAAACATGTTAAAAACTTATAAAAAGTAATTTTTTTTATTAAAATAGTAAATATTTATTTTATAAAATAAGCACAAAGTAACTTTATATATCCTTTAATTAATTATAGCAAATTAAACATAAGAGTTTTTAATTAGTTAAGTGCAAAAAAGTCATGAACTAGCATTCATTGGTATTAAATAGCATTTACTCTGGAGATGGAAGAAAGGAAAATTATACAATTAAAAGTATTCACTTAAATTATAAATTTACCAAGCAGGACATGACAAAAAATATTAATTTTGTTTATGGAAAAAGATGCAAACTCTCTCTCTTTGTGATTGTTAATTGTTTCCGCTCTCTTTAAGTCTCTCACAAACGTTTCTCATGTCACTCCTTATGTCTCGAGGCAGAAGAACTCGTCGGAGCTAGAGAGGATCCAATTTAGAGAAAAAGAGAGGAGAGAGAAGTGTGAAGAGTTCAAAAAGATTATAAAGAAGGCTAATATCAGTCCCCAGAAAGATTTTTCATTCTTTTAACAAAGTATGTCGTATTTTTCTTGCGTCTAACCGTTAAAATATATTAGTTTGGTGAGTACTTATTAGAGTATCATCTAGCATACAACCAACACCGATTCTAATTTAACTGGTGTCAAGTGTTCTTTATGTTTTCATAAAATACAGGTAATCAAAATGTCCAATTTAACAATGCCTTTAATTTTTTCTCCTTGTATATTCTTCTGTTAGTGGCATTTCTGTTGAAATTCAATCTCAGTTACAGCTTTTAAAGAAACAGATGAATTCATGTTATATTTCCTTCATCTTTTATGTAATTTTTTTATAAGCGAAATGCACTCAGTTCGAGCACATCCTTTTTATGTGATTGATTGCACTCGTTATATAAATTCATGTAATTGATTGATGATCTCTCTGTTTGTTGTCTTCATTCATCTGCATGGACACACATGGAGAAAAGGATTTTTTTGGCTAATAATATTTGAGATTGTCTCTAATGCAGGAACAAATCAAAGATGGCACCAATGGATGATGAGCACAAAAAACCTTATACTCAAGGTTCTTCCTACAATATTGCATTGTTATATCTATTTTGAATAGAATCTCTGAGATTTTAATTTATAGCATGTTTAATCAAAGATGGTACTTTTAGGGTTCACTAACGCACACCGTACCTACTTATTTGGTAGAATGAGTATTTTAACCGGCTATACGCCTTGTGAGTGTATTTCAAAAATTAAAGTTATAACTTGCTAATGCTCTTTTTCTATAAAACAAGTGTAACTCAGCAAACTTCATATATATAATTTTTTCTTTTCTTTTGTTTCTTTATACTTGAGACACTTCAATTTAGCGAAAGAGAAACAAGATGCCCCGACAGATACTCTAACTCTGAGGGAAGTCTTAGGTTTTAACTCACCAATAACCTGAATTGGCTACTCATTGTACAAGTTTAAGGAGAAGATTTCAAAGAGGAAGCTTTTCAAATTGTGGAAAAAAAGATCAATTATTAAGCAACTACCATCTTTCCCTCCTATTCATGCTCCAAACACCAGAAAATCTAAGAGCAAAAGTGTTAGAGAAAATCAAGTTCTATGTAATCTACACAAATTCAACTCCTCTTTGGTGAATTTTAGCCTATCTGACCTTAGAAAGGCAACCAACAATTTTAGCAATGGTATGTAGTCTGGCCTTGGAGTTTAGGTCTATGATTATTTTCTAGTATTTTAGTAAATGTTAAATTGATCATTTGATCCTTACACTTGTCACTCATTTTCATTTTAGTCACCATACCTAAAATTACTTTTCTTTTAGTCTTTATTAGCTAAATTAGTCACACGTGTGCACCATTGATTAGCTTACAGAGGTTCCGTTAGCCACATTAGGATAAGATTAACAGTGTAACGCCCCAATTTATACTAAGCGGAGTGAGCTATTCAATTAAAGTTATTAAGGCTAATTCATCATACTCATATCGAGAGGTTAAATTTCGAGTAAAATTTTTCGAAACTTAATAGTTGTATATTCGAAATGGTAATGAGACCTAGTCGAATGAAAGTTTAGATTTGGTAACTAACACACATACGATAAGCTAATATAACATAGATATATTAATTAGTCAGATAACAAAACATAAATTACCGGAATCCTAGACGACATGACAAAAAAAATACTCTACCACTCGAAGAGTAGAAGATGTCGCACATAGGAAATGCACTGATCAAATATTACAGCCATCCAATATGTCTTAACAAAAATATAACTAAATAAAGGACGCTGCACTCTCCATCTCACTATCTTCACTCGGATCACTCTCAGGAGAGCTCTCCCTAGGCGAGTCGAAGAACCAACCCTGGCCACCAGAGTACTGCTCCACAAGAGACGGAGTGAAATAAGAAGGATGAGAAGCGGGTCGGAACGCTGCGGGTACAGGCATGAGACCAGGGGTGTCCGAATAACCAACATCAAAGTCGCTCCAATGTAAGTGGACCGGAGCATCGGTAGTGACGGATGAGATATCCAGAAGGATACTTCTCCTACAAAAGTGGACGTCCCACGAGATACATCATGCTCCCAGTAGCCAAATTCAATCGGACAGTTGATTTCCAAGAGGGTCTCTCGAGCCGCCATCTATTGTATTGCGTAATAGATATATACATAGACAAATAAATACAACACAAAACAGAGGAGTGAGATACAGCAAAGTTTGGTAGAAGTAGAGTCAGGATATTTAGATTTTTAAATAGAAAATCTATAATAACTTACAATTGATATTCTCACTCGTAACATCACACAACATGCACATTCAAGGGTACCATAATGTATGAGACTCCAAAAAAAAAACGACATCATCGCTAGCGACTCTTTCTACTAAGGAGGTGACCGGGAGTCATACTTCGTTCGTACAAGTCCATGTACCTCAGTACTCTCCACCGATCCAGAATATACTTAGAGATGTGTCGAGGTAACCGAGCTTTTTTAGTGAGTTGCCCGACATCGGGGAGCTACCACCGAGTCCCCTAGGCATCTCACACTCTGGTTAAAGCCCCCAAAGGCCAAAACCCACTCCCTAGAGTATAACGTTATTGTGCCAACGCACCACTTTTACCTTTTATTCCTCCTTAATAGAAGTTTTCGAAAATACTATTTTCAAAACATACAATTTCAGGGTGTTTTAGTACTTTTAAGCATAGTTTATCACAAGGATTCAACCAGGTTCACATCCCATCCATACAACTAGGCTCAAAGAACATTTTGCAAGAAAGATTGCTAATCACACCACCTTGTCAAATCCTTTACCACATATTTCAGTTTAATTCTCAAAAACAAAGCAATTATCATGGTATTCATATAATACTCCTAATAGGGAGAATACACCTTTAAAAGTCATATATTTATTTTTCACATTTTCTATATTCTTCTTTTGGCACTTAGGCCTTTATTAACTTCTACTATTAACACCATTGTTTGAAATTTACTTTAGTCCTTCTAGACATGTTATCATTTAAACCATATCCAAAAATTATAGGAATTTATAAATAAGTTCAAAACAATCATTTAGCCTTAAAAACATCATTAACACCTTAAAAATGATTTATTTGGTATTAAAAGCTCATAAATTTCGAATATTCAAAAGTTGAAGGAAAAGTGGTTTTTCCTTTGTTTCAGTGACTCTTCAGCATGCTGTCCTTTCTTTAAAAGGGGTAAAATAAATATTAAACGATTTTATTTGGTCTCCAATTAATTTATACAGTTACTTCACAGTGTTAGGGTCAAAATAGAATTTTTCCAGAATTTTTAAAAATACTTAAGATGACCAGAAAAATCCTTCTTTCAAACTGTACAGGATCTGGCAGTAGCTAGTCTAAAAAGTATAATAAATTCATACGTGCCAAGAAAAATATGAATTTTTGATATGATATAGTAGATATATTAACACACAACATATAAATTTTTCAAGAATTTTTGAGTAGTAATACAGTGCGAAATATTTTCTCAAGGTTACAACTTTTTCCAGCAAAACAGAAAACTACAGTAACAGGATCTTCATCTTCAACGATTTTTATAAAATCACTCAGTTACTAAAAATTTATGAAACCAACCCAGAAATGATCCACTTTGAGTCTAGTTTTTCATAAAAATTTTCCTATGTTAAATCTGTTTCCCAAATGGTGCAGAAAAACCAAAACATTCTGACTGTTCCAGAAATGACCTTGCATCACTCAAAAATCCATATAAAATCAAACACAAGATCAAAAATTACAAATGATACCAATCTGGAAAGCTAACTCACAGATCTATCATCATAAAAATTTTTGTATGTATCTAAACAGAATAAGAGCTTTAATGATACGCACAAAGTAACTTCAGTAGCATGAACTCATCAGACAGAATAGAGGAATAATGTTTCAAGAATCAAAATAAGGTCTTAACATCATGCAAAAATTATGAAACTTTACCAGTAGTTAAAACACATCTTAAAATGATTTTTAAGCATGGAGCTGAATTATCCAATGATCAATTCCCAAAATATGGGCTCTAAATCAACAGGCATAAGACAGAACCAGCGTTAAAAGTTAATAAATGAAGAGGGTCTAGGGCCAACCCTCACCCAAATACCCAACTAAATTCTACACTAAGCTATTCTGACTTCCCCTTACCAAGGTTATCTTCAAGGATTAAAGGGGTTGATGAAGGGTAGAGCTTCCAAAGTTATCACTACAAGCAACACCAATTTTGGACTCAAGAAAATTTTAGAGAGAAAGGAGAAGAGAAGCTTGTGCTTTGGTGTGTTTGGAAGTGAAGTAGAGTCCCCTATTTATAGAGGAAGTGGGTTGAGTTTTTTGAGGGGTCTTGGAGTGTTTGGAGAGCTTTGTTGAATAGTTGAGGGGTACATGAAGGCATAGTGTGAATAGTTGGAGTGGTTGAAGCAAATCAAGTTCCTTATGTCTAGGGTATGGTTTGACCACATGGAGAGTATGGAGTGTTAGAGGGATTTGTCTTTTATTGATTAATACTCTAGAATGTAGATATGTTTGGAATAACTGGTATATTTCGATCGTTATGCGTGCACTATAAAATTAAAAACGCAACGAAAAATTCTAGAATTAAAATATATCGTTCTCCAATATTTTCTAATCATATAATCGGAATCGAAATATTTTTCTAGCGGAATAATTTCCTATTTAGTAATTAATTAGCAAAATTGAGAGTGTTACAAACAGTTAGCATAAAAGCTGACTACATAGACCAATTTGAAAAAAAAAATTATATAGGGACTAAAAGGAACATTTTTTAAGTATAAGAACTAAAATGAAAATGAGTAAGAAGTACAGAAATAAAATGATTACTTTAACCTTTAGAGACTTTATAGCAAAGTTATGTTAACTCAATTGAATATAGTTGTTATCTAGATGGAAGCTCATTTAATTTACAGTATTATCATATCTAAATCTTTTTAAGTTAAGTGCATGTCTAGAGGAATGTTTTAATTTCAAGAAATAATTGTTTATTTTGTTAAAATTATCTCAAGAAGCTGACAAATAAATGACTAGTTAATTTTCTAAAATAAGTTGAACTAAATACACATTAAGTAGAGTCGGCAAAATAAATCATACTACGTCATAACGATTGGTCCTGCATTTATAGATATCTTCTCCAATATCTATCTTTTTCTTGGATACATTATTAATTTCTTACAAAATCTTCAATTTAACTATTTAGAATTTGTTGTTCCTTATATTTATAGATAATTTAATTGGAAAAGGTGGCTATGCCGAGGTTTACAAGGGTCGCCTCCAAAACGGGCAACAAATTGCAATTAAGAGATTAAATAAAGGGAGTCAAGATAAGAGAACATCAAGCTTTCTATCTGAGTTAGGTATTATTGCTCATGTTGACCATCCTAATACTACCAAGCTTATTGGATGTGGCATAGAAGAGGAATTTCACCTTGTCTTCCAACTATCTCCATTGGGAAGTTTAGGATCTCATCTTCATGGTTTGTACTTGATCCTAAATATGTTACTACCCTAATTGAAAGATTTTTGTAGATGTATGTATTTATTGGGATTAATTCAACAAGACTTCTACGTGTGTAACAAGATATTTTAACGTATGTAACCATGAGTATAAAGTGAGTACGAAAAATATGGGTATGAAAATCTTTTTTCCTTTTTTAACTATTTTCTACTACCTTCATTCAACACCACTATTAAAGGATCCACCACCTTCGTTCGTCAACATGTTGCTTGGAAAAATACAGAGATGTGTAAAAGATGATCCACAAATTCGGCAGATAAAGAAAGTTCCCATGCTAGAAATCATAGAAAACTGAAGGCTTTTAAGAGGGCAAGCTAAACACAAATGTTTTATGAAAGCGGCACATGTTGAATAGAGGTGGTAAGTCATTGAACGAAGGTGGTAGAATAGAGTTACACATAAGGACTAAAAACGTACACTATTATTAGTAATTGAGAGACTAAAAACAATCATTATATTTGAAAGTGAAGGGATTAAAAATAGACTTTTATTAAAGTTCAAAGACTAAAGACATATTTAACCTAGTAAGAAATTAGCACAATATGCAAAAAAAAAAAGAAATTTTTTTAATAGAACTATGAGAGTTGGGGGGAGGGTACCCAACTCCGTTTGTTGAAAGTCTCATCAATTAGAGATATACCAATTATAAAGCATACTGTGGCGATTCTCTTTTCATGAACTAGTTTTTTGGATTGACCCGGGCTTAAAGCCCAAACTTGTATTTGTCGATGCTCATGATGCTCAATCCTAAGCGTGAGGGGATGTGTTGAAAGTCCCTCTCACATTAACTAGACTAGACTTAAACCCCCGCGTTGTGCGGATGACAAATAAATTGTGTTTAAATAAAATAGTCACTAAATCAATTGTTGAAGAAAAAAAAGGTGTAATTTTTTAAATGTTTATGTCAAAGTTGAGGAAGGAAGATTTAAGGATCTCTATATATATTTATGTCTAAATTTTTGTGTTACTATATCTTCAAAGTTCAAACCCTTTTATATAGTTTTTTTGTCAAAATTGAGGAAGAAAAAGCTTTAAGAATCTCCATAACCATATATTTATGTCTATATTTTTGTATTACTATATCTTCAAGCCTTTTATATAGGATAGAGATCATAAATAAAAATAAGTTAACCTTAGGCCTAAAAATGAATAGTAAATTTGTCAATATCCTAGATTATTATTACTAAAAGGAATTGGAACACAAGTTATAACTCGATATTTTAATGTTGTTAAAAAATACTCAAGTGTTGGCAATTTTTGCACGTTAGCATAAACAATATGTGAAGTTTAATTATAATCGAATTTATATCTGGTATTTGTTGATTAGTGTGTTGTCGCTAACCTTGATCTCTTTTTTTAATAATTTGTTGGATAATGGCATGTAATTAAGAATAGTAATAATCTTATTATCAAAGGTCTTAAAAGAAATTAAAAAGTAGAGTTACTAAGAGAATATATTAAAGTGAGATAGAGATGTTACATTCTCATGAGAAGGCAGAGATTGCCTAAAATCTATTATGTGGCTTAATGATAGAGAATGGCTCTGCTGACATGGCGTCTTTATAGCTCACGCTTCGACTTTTATATATTATAAATTATAATAAATAGATAGATAGATGTTGACAACGATATTATTTTGCAAGTAATATGTAAAACAAAAGTTGTGAAAACCTCTTTGTATTTCAGGTTACCATTTATATTCTCTTAAATTAGCCCCTTAAGTGAGAGTGAGTGAATTAATTCAGGTATAATAGAGTCATAAATGAAATTGGTTATTGTTGATAAAAAAATCCATTCATTAATATAACCAATTAATGGCTCTTGATGAGCATAAAACCATTCTTTTTTGCTATTAGATAAAACCGTTTATCATTTTGGAAACTTAAAGGATATTAATATTATCCTAATTAACAAAGATGTTTAGAAAGAGTAGAACGTGGTAAGTATTGTAAAGGAGATTTCAGAAGTTGTTCATCATTGAATTATATAGCAGCTTCTATCTACCTTTTGATACTGTTATATGATATAGGAAAGATAAATCAAGCCTCATAGTTTATTAGTGACTTTTTCCAATTGATAACACAAATGCAGATTTCATTCTAAAAATTTAATTTTCAAAATATCATGTTTAAATATTAAATTAGATCAAATTTCAAAAAATAACAAATTGAAAGTAACATAGGTCAATATAAAAGTAATCACAATTTGTTTAGGGTTGAGACTTTCCCTTTCCCCATGTCATTCTTAATTACTCTCACCCCCATAACTTTTGTAAACTATGACCTTGGTCTTGCTGAGTTTCTATAAAATAGAGGAAGATCTTAACAATGATAAAACAAGGGTAGCAGATTTCATCAATTCATTAGGATTATCATTAGAAGAAGGAAAAATATTGGGATCCAAGAGCAAATCACCAATTGCACCAGGCTAAAGAACTCAAGCAGTTTGCTGCTGAAGATGTTGTATTTGAAGCCATTTGAATCTATGGAAAAGTACTTTCCTTTATTTATGTTTTCTTTTCTTCTAAATTGGTTGATGTTTTAAAAAAGAGATTGAGTGAAATTTCTTTGAACTGACCTTAGAAACTCAGAGGGTAGAGACATCGTCAGTGCAAACAAACTGAAGTGCACACACCACCACGTTTTGCCGTCGTCTTCGTCGTAACCACCGGTGTCGAAATTTCTCAGAGGGACCAGCTTTATTTTCGCAAAGACTGTCGCTTTCTCGGTCCGCCATGAATTTAACGGCTGAGACCTTGTAGAGGATGAGTGGGGGGAATTGGAACCCTCAGATCAATGTTGTTTTGAGCGTGTTCAGTGTGGCCTTGTGGAAAGTAGAAGACTTTTGTGTTCACTTTAGGCATTTAGATTGAGATTATTTTGTAATTTAGAGATTTTTTTGTATATTCTAATATTCTACATTTTATATTATATTCCCTAACAGTGACCGCAGAGCAGAGCATTCAACCCATTCCTTCACTCACTTAAGAGTTTGGGTGTTTTTGGAGTGAGACACTTGAGGAGTTTGAGAGTGAGACACATGAGGGGAAAAGTTGACGTGGCATAATAGTGTGTTAGTATATCTGATAAGTGCAAATTAGTGTGTTTATTCAATAAAGGATTTGCACTTATAGAAATTACATGTTTTATACATAATTTCACCCTTTATCTTTACTTTGTGAGTTTAAAAGTAAATAAGTGGTAATAATAGATTTTCTAACTTAGAAATGTATTTTCAGGTGTTTTTGGAGGCAAAAATAAGAAGATCAAGTTGCTAGGGCATATAAGAGGCCAGCGCTCGAGCGCCATACCAAGGCTCGAGCGCTGGAAGTTGAGGAACATAGGATCCTTTCTGCCAGTGCAAATGCTCTAGCGCTTGAGCGCCATACCAAGGCTCTAGCGCCCGAGCGCCATACCAGGGCTCTAGCGCCAGTAACCTTTGAGCATTGGATCCTTTTCTGCCAGAGTTATGAGTCTGGCGCTCGAGCGCCACACCAGGGCTCGAGCGCCAGAATACGTTGAGCATTGGATCCTTTTCTGCCAGAGTTATGAGCCTGGCGCTCGAGCGCCACACCAGGGCTCGAGCGCCAGAACATTGGATCCTCTCTGCCTGAGTATTAAGCTGGGCGTTCGAGCTCCACACCAGGGCTCGAGCGCCAGATGCATTAACTAGGCAATTAAGCTCATTAACCACCACGTGTCAGGACAGCGCTCAAGTGCCAGACCCCTGCCCAAAACACCTATAACTACAGCTTTTCAGAAGTTAGGAGATATATGGAGAGTTGTATAGAAATAAACCACAAAGTTTAGGCTTTTAGTCAGAGTTGTAATACTCTTAGGTTTTGTTCTTGAAGTTCATGGCCTTACTAGGCTAAGCTTTCCGCCGGGATTGAATGTAATTACTTTGTCTCTTGTTTCTTTCAGTTGTTAGTTTATATTATTTATGAATTGGAGTTCTTCTTCTGTGCTTCTTTTCTTGGTTTAAGCTTGATCACCTTTTGCCTTGTGTTAGTTTATTTGCGCAATTGGGAATTGGTTTATAAACGGATATGGAGAAAAACTCTCATAAAACCTTCGGATCTAGGGATGGATGGAAGTGTCTTATGATTGCTTTATACTCTGCTTAATGCAAGACTTGGTAGCTAGAGTGCCAAGGGATTGGGCTCTAGAAACTAGTGTCTTAGAATC
The DNA here is from genome assembly GCA_037177725.1 of Cyamopsis tetragonoloba. Taxonomy (NCBI): domain Eukaryota; kingdom Viridiplantae; phylum Streptophyta; class Magnoliopsida; order Fabales; family Fabaceae; genus Cyamopsis; species Cyamopsis tetragonoloba. Next base: position 30,355,215 of record CM074125.1, on the reverse strand, counting down.
AGGTGACAAAGGGATTTGCACTTGTAACATTGAGTATGCATCTTTTCTTATAATATTTAACTAACATAGAAAGAAACAAGGTGAAGTAATAAAACTCAATCCCAGGTGACTCATTATTTTATTTGATTATCTCTTTATCTATTGTTTATTTTATTTGCCATTCACAATCTTAATATCTTTTTGAACAATTCATCAACTTAATTCTTAATTGAATTAATCCAAGTGCTCCCTGTGGACGATACACGTATAGTCACTATACTAAAACGAGTTAACCATTTCGAGCACCATTAAAAAGGTTAACAATATCGCTGATGTGTCGAATTCTTAGCCATGAGTTCTGCTTTAATATAATATATAGATATATAGGTATATAGATATGACCACCATAAAGTATATAAGTGGTGTGACAACTAACTTTCCAGATTAGGATTATTATGCTTTATATACTATATATGATATATGATAATCATATTCTTAACTAAATCCATAAAGTTATAGAAAGAAAATACTACTTTTTCAACAACTTTACATAGCAAAGATATTAACTATGGTAGAGATAATACTACATTCCCCGACATTATCCTACGAAATAAAAAAGCAATTTAAAAATTCGAATGTAAAGATAATGGGAACATGAAGAGAAAAACAAACCAACACATATCATACCTTCAAAACAGGGTGGGGAAGGTCCTTGAAAAACTCCCCATGATGAAAAGAAACAATGGGGGCCTTGAAGCCTTCCCATTGAGAAGATGAAGATGATCCTGTAGTCGGGATGGGTCTTGTAAGAATTGAAACTAGCAGGATTAGCGACTTAGTAATATCAACGACTTCAAGGGTAAAGGAAAAGAAGATGATCATGACATGAGCATTAACCACCTAACCTCTTTTCCGTTTTAAGGCAACGCCAATGGTCTCCGTCTCTTCGTCATCTGAGATGAATATCTCGTTCTGAGGAGGGGGTTGGATTGTTTCCAATTCTTGGGAAGCAGGGACCAGAGATTTTTGGCGACTTCGAAGAACGAGTTTCCTCTTTTTTGCCGCTTGAGCCTCGGGAGAGGTCACCACGGCACCAGCAGGTAGCAGGACCCTGGGGAACTCCTGGGGACTGGACGTCGTGATCAGTGAGCAGCTCACGCTCCAAGTTCTGAGCAGGGGTCTCCTTTTACCCCTTTTTGGTCATGGCGCCTTTTTTCTTTATCATCTGGGCATACCCCGTCATGATAGCACCTGGGGAGATAAAATCAACATCATGGTTAATACCTTATGATTTAAAAACATAGTTACAATTTTTTTTTTCTAAAAATGCAAAAAGTGGCGAGAAGAAAACTACAAAAGCGATACTGAAAGGTCAAAGGCGACATTACCTAGAGTATCAGCACGACTAATGCAATGACCCTTGATGATGTCCTTGCATTTCACGAGGCCGTATTGCTTGTTGAACTCGCAGAGACCAGCAATAATAGTGAGGTCAGAGTCAAGCAACGAACCCTGGTCGTTCACGTAGGTCTTGGCTCCGCACAAGTAGTGCTCATAAGACCAGTAGAGGGGAAACAGAGGCGACCCATCTGGACCTGTCCAGAAGGGATACTCCTCCCCGATATACGACACTTTGAAATAAGCATCATTGAAGGGGGGAAAGGAATCATCATACAGCTTGAAGAAGGCGTGATTTTTCCTCTGGGAGAACGAGATGAAACCAAAGTCGCACAGATGGTAGGGCATGAAAAGATACAGGAAAAGATTGTTGGAAACCTCCCAGTTGTTCGCTCAGCAGAAGATCTCAAACGCGTTGATAAATCCCCAAGTGTTTGGGTGGAGTTGAGAAGGTGCAACTTCAAGTCGGTTGAGGATCTCGACTTAGAAGTTGGAAAAGGGGAAGCGCAGCCGAATGTCGCGAAAGAAACACTCATACAACATCAAGAAATCCGGCTCTCCTCTCCGGGGGCAGGAACCAATACACTCGTTGGGGTCCACACGTTCAGCCTTGTACATCGTGACGGGACCAGAGGGAGCGTCTTCCTCTGGTGTAGCCCCAGGGAAATGCATGGCCCCCCTGAATTCAACCTCTGCGACATGGAACTTCAGCGTGGAGATTAGCCCGAAGGGAATTTGAAGGATGTTGTGGTCAATCCAAAACATCCTCCTAACCTCCCGAATACCCTGGATTTTCTTGGGGACTTCCATTCTGGCGGCCTTCTTAGACGGGCCATACCATTCCTGGATTGTCTTCTGCCAGCGCTCTAAGGCCTTGTTTTTGGAAGGTTTCCGGGCGACTTGAGTAGGAGCGGAAGTTGAGGGCGCTTCGAAACCCAACATGGAGACTGACATGGGTTATACAATAGAAATAGGGGGAACAAAAAGAGGGTCAGAGGAGCCAGAAGATTTAGCAGAATTATTAGAAGAAGCAAAACTAGAAGATTCAGACGAGGTACAAATTATCAAAGGCACGGGAAGTTGTAACCTAGATGTTGTGGAATTGTCACTACCCTTAGAAGACTCATCGTACTCATACTTACTAACCCCGGGGGCAACAAATTGTGAAAAAAGGGAGCCCCTGAGAAGGGGATAGTTTGGGGAACACCAGGGATGAACTCTCCGAGGCTTCAAACAGAGGTTCTCTGTCAGAACCAGAGGTTGAAGGGGGAGTGGGGGTGTGATGCCCGCTGCCATCACTGATTTCAATCCCATAAGATGAACCAATGAAATCCCCAACTTCCCTAGAAAGAGATTCCTTTGGGGGAAAATTAGTGGGTCTCTCAGCAATCGAAATTTTAACAAAGATAGGGGAAAAAGAAATCTCACAGAAAATGAGCAGGGAATGAAGGAAATACCTTAGAAAATCGGAGACGAGAAGGTTGAAGAAAGGTGGAAAACATCGAGGAAAGGAAGAAACTGGTCTTAGAATTAGAGAAAATATGCAGGAAAACTCGAAGGCGAAGAAGTGTTTTTAAGTAGAGTGAGAGAGTATTTGTAGACAGAGAAGTGGAATACAAAACGTGAAGAAGTAATGGCTAAGGTGCATTTAATGCATGCAGGCCTCATGTGATTGAGTGATAATGAGCGCGGCCCACGAAGGATCGCGACCAATCTGACAGAGACGTGTGTGAAAGCGAAAACTGACGGGGAATCCGAACGAAAACGACTTAGAAAGGGTGCATTTCGCCAGATCATGCCAGGATCAGAAGTCAATGGCATGTCTCACGACATACCGCACCTTGGGGGCAACTGTTATGGACCTAGCCTGCAGGAGAAGCACGTGCTAGGCCCACGTGGGTAACTCAAGCCGTTGGTACCATGTCGTGGTGAACCCTGACATAGGCACTTGACTTGGAGCTTGCGGAGTACCACCCCCACGTGGGGTCAGTTGCAGATCCGTACTTACTGCCGCCATTCACGGAGATATGACAGTGACATGTTTGACTTTAGTAGCATTATAAGCTCTATAAATACCCGTGACCTATCTTCATTTGCTATGCTTTTACTACTACTTGATATCTGAGTTTACAACCCTGTGAGAACCTACTAACTTAATCGTCGGAGTGCTTGCAGGTACCCCTCACCGCAAGGTGAGTGGCCGGAGGACTCAAACAAAGGCCAGATTGGAGGTCATGGCCACCATGCTCAAAGCATGACGGATCACATACCAATTGATTCCTTTTTCTTGGATGAAGTTTAAAGCAAACTAGAGGATCAAAGCCATAAGTTGCAAACTCAGGAAAGAAGAATTGAGTCAAATGAAAGTTTGCTTACTGCTTTATATAGAAACTTAAACATGCCACTACATCCAAATTATTCTTCTGGAGCTCCTATACACAATGAGAAGAATGAGACTGGTCAACCCATTAATGACTAATATCATAGTTCTATGCATATGAACTTATACAGTTCTCTTATTTCTTTTTCTTTATCTAAACTAATGAATAGTTTTAGCATCATAGTTTCTTTTATTTAGTTTTATATTGTTAGAGCATTTTGTTAACTCTACTGTGTTTGATCATTTGGTTGAAATTTTTTTATTCATCCAATTGATGAAATTGGTGACAGTTTTTTTTTTATTAATGAATAGTTTGAGGATCATAGTTTCTTTTATTTAGTTTTACATTGTTAGAGCACTTTGTTAACTCTATTATGTTTGATCATTCGGTTGAAATTTTTTTATTCATGCAATTGATGAAATTGGTGACGGTTTTTTAATGAATATTTTGAGGATGATAGTATCTTTTATTTAGTTTTACATGGTTAGAGCATTCAGAGAGGATGAACAAAAACTCTACATTGAATTCTCCATTAATCAACTTCAATCAGAAGTGCTCATTGAATGAGCATTTATATAGGAACAAAAATGTAACTACCGTAACTGTCGAAAGGTAGTTATGAAATAGAAAATGTAACTACTTAATATAATATTATATTTATCTCTAATACTCCCCCGCAAGTTGGAAGTGCGTTTTAGCAAATTAACTTCGAAATGACATAAACAATATAGAAATCCTAATGGTAACGGTCGGGTTCGTAGCTATCAAGTCTTCGACCTTCTCTTGGGGCCTCGTCGATCTTGTTTCAGCGTCTCCTCGAGTCTCGTTCCAAAAGGTTGATAAACGGAAACGGCCACGTTCATGGCTCTCTAGAAGTCTTCGACCTTCTCTTTGGCCTCGTTGAACTTCTTCAGCGTCTCCTCGATCTCGTTCTAAACCATAGATAAAAATATCAGGAAATATGTGTAGTATTAAAGATAAATGAAAGTTAGATAAAGAGTTTTGGTGAATCCTTAGTAACAGAGGAAAAGGCAGTAGTTTCTGAAATTGAATGCGAACATGAAGCATTGTCAAATTCCCTCTCTTGTTGGAGAATGAGAGCAAACGACTTGGCAATCGAGGCACAAACATCATAATGCAAAATGCGACGAGGAAGGATTGTCAAATTCCCTCTCTTGTTGGAGAATTAGAGCAAATGACTTGGTAATCGAGGGAAGAGGCACAAGCATCATAATCGAACGTACTTGTGCAAATTCCTCATTAAGGCCGCGTAAGAAATTAATCACACCATCATCCTCGCGTTCTTTCTAAAATTTGACTAAGACTCCACAAGTACACGTAGCAGAATAATTGAATACTTGTTTAAGGAGTAGTTGAATTTCTTCTTGCAAATTAGCGATATGAAAGGATCTACATGAGGATTTAGTGCGGAAGCATCAGAGGGAGAATGAGATGCCATATAGTTGATCAATGTTAACAGAATCAATGGAGTTTTAATTCCAGAATTTTCTGCTCTATACCATATTAGGAGTTCAGAGAGGATGAACGAAAACTCTACATTTGAATTCTCCATTAATCAACTTCAATTAGAAGTGCTCATTGAGCATTTATATAGGAACAAAAATGTAACTACTGCCGAAAGGTAGCTATGAAATAAAAAATGTAACTACTTAATATAATATTATATTTATCTCTAATATTGATCATTCGGTTGAAATTTTTTTATTCATGCAATTGATGAAATTGGTGACGGTTTTTTATTTTATTAGAAAATTATATAAAAATTGTAATATTATAAATCAAGTTCTCTTAAAGCTAAATTAATATCTATATAATATTGACCCAAAAACCTACGAAATGAAATGATAATCTTTTTAAAAAAACATTAATAATACAAAAACAAAGAGTTAAATATATCTGTCATAAATAAATGGGAAATGAATTTGAATAACATACATTTTTTATCTAAATTTTTTGTGAAATAATATTTCATTTCTGTTTTAAATTGGTGTGAAATACCATTACATTTCTGTCAATAACTTGTGTGAAATAACATTCCATTTACGGCTGAAATTCGTGTGAAATAATATTTCATTTCTTTCTACAACTCGTATGAAATAATACTTCATTTTTCGTCTGAAATTTGTGTGAAATAACATTAAATTTATGCCTAAAATTTGTGTGAAATAATAATTCAATTTTGTTTAAAATTTGTGTGAAATACCAATTTATTTTTGTGTAAAAACTCGGGTGAAATAATATTTCATTTCCGTTGGAAGTTCATATGAAATAACATTTCATTTCCATCTATAACTTGTGTTAAATACTATTTCATTTCCGTTGGAAATTCATGTGTAATAACATTTAGTTTCCGTTTACAACTCGTGTGAAATAATATTTCATTTCCGTTGAAAATTCATGTGAAATAACATTTCATTTCTGTCTACAACTCGTGTGAAATAATAATTCATTTCGGTTGGAAATTTATGTGAAATAACATTTAAATATTGTCTACAACTAGTGTGAAATAATGCATCATTTTCACCTGAATTTTTTGTGAAATAACATATAGCTTAGGTCTAAACTTCATGCAAAATAATATTTCAATTTTGTTTAAAAATCGTGTAAAATACCATCTTATTTATATTAGAAATCATGAGTAATAACATTCTATTTCTGTCGGAAATTCATCTAGAATTAATAATAATGTAACATCAAATTCATGGGAAACAACTTACATTATTTTGTAGTAATACATACTTATTACACACAATTTTATCACTTAAAAATGAAACTTAATCCATTTCTTTCTCATTTTACACATTTTGATCAATATGCTAATCCAAATAAAGAATGGCAAGATAGCCACCCAAACTCCTTTACACATAGAAAAATTTTCATCAACCGCTAAAGACAAGGCAAAATGCAGTTTATGTTCCTAAGCGGATCAAAACTACATGAATGTCAAGCTTGGTCAAGATTCTTATGTACTATGACAAATTACACACCATGTGTTTTCATTTGTTTCTTATTTAGTTATTTTCCAACATTTCAACGACAAACATTGAAAACCAATTTATAGTTACTATACAAGTATATAAAATTTGAAATTCAACTCTAAATAAAATGACATTCAACTCGTTGGTTTAGTGGCTAGGGAGTGCTACCTTGAGTAGTAGTTCCTCAGTTCGAATCCTAGTAGATACACTTTTGCCTATACAAGAATACATAAATAAGAGGACTTAAAAATTGAAATGAAAACAAACAAAAAGAAACTCAACCCATGCATGTCACAAGTGAACAATTTTCAATTGATTAAAAAAAGACTATGGATTAGAAGAAACATTCACACACTAAATGACATTGCATAAATTTGGTTAATAGGTTCCATGATTTGTACCAAAAAAAGAAAAGTCGAAACCCCACGGCTAAATGAGTCTTTCCTCACCAACAACATAAAAAACTAGGAAAAAATCTAGCTAAATATGAGGAGTTGTAACTGGTCCAAGATAATCGCCTTCCAAGCTGACCAATGCCTGAAATTTCTTATCTGCCTCCATCCAATTTGTAGCAATCACTACAAAGCAAACCGTGACATCTTTTCCAATCTTGGACATCTTGTCACTCATGAAGCATGGGTTTTCACCGGGAACATAAACGTAATCAGGCATCTTGAAATTTGAGAGATAGACATTCTCAATTGGATCACATCTCATGAAAACCCCATGCTTCAGAACTTTGTGGACAACGCCCTCTAATATCTCACCCTTGAAAATCTTGAAGGTAATGGCATTAAAAAGAACAGGGAAAGCACATCTCCAGTGAGTTGCTCGACTTTTCCTTCTCCGATTTTCTCCAGTGTGGTCACTGCAAGAAAGTATCCCTCATCTTTTGTTGCCTCCTTCACAGCAAAGTCATTCAAAAGGCGGGAGATGATTGCCCGCTGAAGTATCAAACCATCTGGTTGCAGGTTTTCTGGAGAAATTGTTACATTCCAGGATAGCTAGACTTGCAAAAACATTGTTATATTTGTTACTCCTTCCTGGTAATATCTTCTCAATATCATGAAATGATATTAGTGTGTCAATTTCAGAGGGGCTAATATTGTTTAAACTAAAAGTTTTCTATAAATGCTATGTTAATTAAACTGACAAATATCAAAATTGGAGTTCTTCCTATGAGACTATTGTCACCAAAATCACTAGCTATCTTTCTAGGAGATCATAGTGTTAAAAGATTACAAACTACGCAAATATAGATTAAAACAGAGGGTTTTAAAAAATTCATGTAAGTTTTTAAAAATGTCGCATGATTTTTTAATATTCAATCTCAACCATTATCCAATTGTCGAGATTCACTCTTCTCATATCTCACAATAATATGTGCTCTTCATACTCTCCCTATATATGTATATATATAGAGAGAGGGAGGGGGAAATCTTTTCTGGTTGCTATATAAAATGTGAATGGATTCAAAATTTTCTAGTTTTATCCTCTTCGAACCATAAAATTATCACTCAAATATGATGCACAAAAGGAAAAGAAACACACATTTGATCAAATTTATCAATTATACATTCTCAATGTCGATAACTTATAACTACCGTAGTTAGTAGCATTTAGTTGATGTAGATTCTATTCTTTGTTCCGTACATTTTAATGAAAGAACATAAACAAGCATGTTAATACGAGGTTAAAACTTAAAAGGTAAAATATATTGCTCCCTTGTAAGGAGTAAAATCAAAGGGAACATAACAACACAAAAACATCCTAATCGATTCCACACTGTGATATTCACGTGTCAAACATTAACTAGGACTACAGTTGCAATAATGGCAATATGATAATAGAAACAACAACTGGAAATTGCCTAATAGTTGGATCACCAAATCTAATTAATGACCATGTGGTAACTGTAATCATTGTCATAAATTATAGGAAGCAATTTATTTTCTAAAACAAAAGAGAACCATACAATGATGGGAGCCTAATGCACTAGATGTTCCTCTAATTTACAGATGCACAGAGGCATGACTTAACATATCAGCTACTCAGTATTGAGATAATGCCACCAAACCAAGCAGGCATGATTCATGAATACCAGCAACAATCCATCTCAAAGTACAACAACTTCAAACTGATAAGTGTGTGCAAAATAATATACCATTCATAAAACATAATTTCTTTTAAAAAAAACATGAAGGAAGCGGTTGAAAATCATGTGCTTCTTTTAGTTTGCACTTGCAAATTATATTTACGAAGTTGTGAAAACCTACAGATTTGTGATCTATTTTTCTCCCAACAATCGAATAAAATATGCCGAGAATCCCCAAAGGGGAAGTGGCTAACCAAAGGCTCAATTAGGTTACACAGAGTCACACACGGACTCACAAAAGAAAAATGAAGACAATAAGCTAAACCAGAAACTCATACATATGGATATTGGTTAGATGAACAAGTCAATTTTATGTTCCCAAGTCAGTCATAGATCTTGAAGGGAAGGGGTAATAACATGTTGCAGCTCAACAAGAAAACAGTGATAATAAAAGGTTTATTCTTTTTTTCACGTCTCAAACATTATTGTGTTCCTTATTTATACTAGAGAGATCATAAGAGTTATAAATAACTAGTAAGGTAAACATAAAGTAAAAACAAATAACTATTAGGCAGACTAGGAAAAAGGACAATTACCCAATAGCTAGCATATGCAGCTTATCTGAACTCATCAGCACATAATAAGCAGCAGACTAGACCGATAAACCTTAAATAATTTAAATATTAAAACCTTACTTTCTTATTTTCAAAAACATAAAAGAATTAAATTCAATTCTTCTGAAGCCCCTTTAATGAAATCCCTTCTAACACAATAACCACTTTCCAACAAAAGATCGAGACTAAGTTCTAACTTCTAAACTTTATATTAGTGACTATTGGAAACAATTGATTAGTTAAACTAACACTGCTTAAAACAGTTAACTAGCAAAGAGGATTGTATGAACTAACCCAACAACATGTAGAGAATGGGAGGACGAAATAAGCCCGTGTCTAGTAATTTGTTCGATAAAGGGGGGAATGATGAAAGTAAGGGGTTTGTAAGAGTGTTTATGAAAATTAATCAATTCGAGAAACCGGTAACGATAATCATCGACTTTGGGGATGCAGCAAACAAAAGAACCAAATACATAAACGCGATTGTGAGTACCTCTAAAACACAGTAGAGTGTTGAAAGAAAGATCAAAGATATTACCTGAGAAAGAAACAGAAGTAGAATGCGAACTGGGAAGACAAGAAACGGGGGAGCGACAACAGAAAAAGGGCGTGCACAATTCGGTGTGAGTAGCTTACTTATACTTCCATGCTCCCACCCTTTGATGTGTGACACGTGCATCACTACATAGGTAAATCCACTCAGCATTATTTTTTAGATGGTAATAAGAGTGTGATTGTAGTAGCTATCAAAAATATATTATTTCAATAACTAATAAGGTGTAAAATATAATTAATTTTATTTTGATATATTTTTTAGAAATAATTTTAAAGATAAATGTTTATGTTTGAATAATGCAAAAGTTATTTTTATATTATAAACTAATAAATTAAATTGCAAAAGAAAAAAGTAGAATAAAGTAAAATACTTTAATAAAAACTCAAAATTCTAGCTTATTTAAAAAACAAAAAGTTGTAGTTATAACAAAATAATTAAAACTTTTGACTGATTTTCTCATTGCCAAACAATTTCTAACAGTTTTCTTTTGTTTTTTTTTCCGAAAAGCTATGAAAAAAAAATATCTTAAACACATCCTAAATCAATAAAAGTTAATTCATTTATCGTAATATATTTGAATTTAATATATGAAAATAAAGTGGGAAAGATATGCATAATTTTAAAAACAAAGAGGGTCCAAATCTATAAAGCAATACAAATATTGGATACATCTATTCTTGTAATTTATAGGACATGCCACATTTAAGATATAAATCCTAAAATTTAATTTTAATCATAAATTTATAATAAAAAAATAGTTATAAGTTCTTAAATCCAAATAAATAATTGTGAAATATAAATTATAAATTAATTATTTTACCCAAAAAACTGAATATATATAGTATCAATTTTTGTCGCACCTTGACCATTATCAGTAAATAAGACAACTGATTTGATTTTGATTTACTTCATTATAATTAAAATTTACTACGTTTCTTCTATATTTTTTTTATAAGAGCAAAATCCATACTACCTATGTCTAAATATAATTTTTTATAGAAAAGTAGTACACCCGGGGATTGAACCTAGTACCCACACATGCATATCCCTATGCGTTAACCAACTGTATCGAGGAGCTATTACTCAGTGTAGTAATCATTAGCCATTAGACCAACCAAATTGGATGCTAAAGAAAGTTAATATAACTCTATTCCTAAAGACCACGGTGAGTTTTCCCTTCTATTTTTTTTTTTTTTTGTAATTCATTTCAATTGCCAAGGCGACTGAAGGCAATTTAAGCCTTGACTTTAGGCTCCGAAATTTCTTTTGTTACAATTAGGTCTTTAAAATTGTTTGTTAGTTAAACTATAATTTATAAAAATAAAAATATTTTAAAAAAAATTGAGATAAAATATATAACTGAAAAATACATTAACCAGTGATAATGATGTATTTAATCATACAAAAATTGAAAATAAGAGTTTGTAAGAGTGACGTGTGCTTGGTTCCTACCATGGAGTCAGGGGTTCTAGTCCCACTTTGTTAAATTGTTTTCTTCTTGGTAGGTGCCTGCAACCTAATTTCTTTGCTACCTAAAAAGTTATAAACACATAATTATTCTTCATTAAGAACAACTACAATCAATTATAATAACAGAAAAAATTATTGTTTTTATATGAATAAGAGTTGTATGTTGTAATTTTTTTTATATAAATCAAAGTATATTATTAACAAAGAGCATAAGGAATACTCTAAAAATTATATAGAGAAACCATGAAAACAGACCGAAGACTAACAAAGTCAAATCAACATAATAAAGAGACTATGGATAAAGTGTTTGACGTTGGTCAAACGGTTTGACATTTGGCGCTGGTCAAAAGGTTTGGTGTTTGGCGTTGGTCAAACGGTTCACGGTCTCATTTGAGTGTTTATCTTGTTCTCCGAACTAAACTTCACAAATACAATATTTTTGGTTAAATTATTTTTTTTAATGTAATAATTTTTTCACGATTGGGTTCATAAGGCTCTTGGAAAAATCCATTTCGAGACTTTAAAATTGCTCGAAATGACGAGGAGTGGACGATTTATGTGGATGGCTCCTCGAATGCCAAGGGTTGCCGAGGAAGGTTGATTATTAAAAATAGTGAGGGAGTGTCAATGGAGTACTCAGTAGTGACATTTGAATTTCCAACTTCAAACAATCAGCATAATACTAGGCTTGTTTGGCTGGCATAAGGATGACGAAAGAGTTGCGGGTTTCAGCGATCACGATATACTCAGAATTCACAACTAGTAGTTTCCCAAATCTAGGGGGATTATTGGGCAAAGGAACCAATGGTACTAAAGTATCTGACAGAAGTCAAAGATTATATTCATTGCCCGGCCTGTCAAAGTTTAAGATAAAGCATATTCCAAGAGAAGAAAATAGCAGCGTTGATCTCTTATCTAAATTGGCGAGCACCGAAAAAGTCTCTAATTATCATTATGTGGTGGAAAAGTCGTTCCTATTCTGAGTTTAACTTTGCAAGTGGAATGAGATTGGAGGACTCCCCTGATTGATTACACCAACAAAGAAATGGTCCGAGAAGATGAGAAGGAGGCAAAACAATTATTAAAGAAAGCTACGGGATACATGGTGGTTGAGGGACATTTCTTCGGGAGAGGGGTTTCTATACCACTGATGAAGTGCATAGGACACTTTGAAGTGTGGTATGTATTGACTGAAATTCACGAGAGAAGGTGTAGGCATCATTTCAAAGCGAAGTCCCTAACAAGGAAGGCTTTAAGGGCGGGATATTTTAGGCCCAGTATGCAGGAAGATGCAAAAGAGCGTATCAAGAAGTGTGAATGATGTCAGGAGCATGCTCCCATCCCTCACTTATCGTCAGAAGACTATGTTAGCACCTTTCTCCTCAACTCCGGGACAACTGAAGTTCTTGGTGGTAACAATAGATTACTTTACGAAATGGATAGAGGCAGAGCCTTTGGCGACAATCACTTTAGCAAGAGTCCAAGCTTTCACTTTGAAAACAATCATATGCCGGTTTGGTATACCTGCAGAAATTGTCACTGAAGATGACTTCAGTTAACTTATAGACATTTCATAGAATTGGTGGAGGGTTGTGAATTAGACATCACTTTCCAAGTGTAGAATATCCTCATACGAATGGGTCGAAGCTGCGAATAAAATAAACCTCAATGGTTTAAAGAAAAAGTTAGAGGACGCTAAGGGGAATTGGCCTGAGAATTTTTATCAAATCTTGTGGAGTTTTACTGGGGAGACTTCCTTTCTTCTTTTTTACGGAGTTGATGTGGTAATCTAGGTGGAAATTGGTGAACCTTCGTGGAGGGTAATGTAAACAAGCCTAGATAATGGCAGTCTCTTGAAAGAAGATTTCAAAAAGATTGATGAAACCTGCGAGAGGGCTAGAGTCAGGGAGATGTTGCGAAAAACATGAGTTGCATAAAGATATAATGTGAGGGTCATAAAGCGCGACTTGTGCTTAACGACTTAGTCATGAGAAGGGCTAGTATTGGCCAAAAGAATGCCAGGGATGGAAAATGAGCTACTGTCGGGTTACTAGAACTATGCAGACATATGCACTAGAAACTTTGCTAGGTAGAGATTTGCAAAGAACTTTCAAAGCTGCGGATATGTGGAGATTCTACAATTAGTTTTAATTTTTGTTGTTGTATACTAGTTTTAGTGTTTTTGAGTGAAACTTTTGTATATGAAACGCATTCAAGCGGTACTCTTTTTCCTGGGCTGGTTTTATTCATAAGGAGAGTTTTACTGCCAAGGTTTTAATGAGGCCTCATATTTTGTAAAGTCAATATTATGAATATGAATAAAAGTTTGAAAATAGGTATACAAAGGAAAAAATGTGATGTGATCATGCCGCGGTAAGGATCAATGATACAAAACTAGGGTAAAATACCCCAAGCATAAGGTCAAAGACCTCAGTTAAGGATCAATGATCCCATAATAGGGTAAAATACCCCAAGCAAAAGGTCAAAGGCCTCAGTTATAGAGAAAAAATCCCATAATAGGATAACATACCCCAAGCAGAAGGTCAAAGACCTCATTTAATGATAAAGGATCCTATCATAAGGTAAAGTACCCTAGACTAAAATAGAAGAAAAGGAAAGACATAACTGTATACTACAAAACTTCAACAAAACAAAAGTAGATTTGGAACATTATAAGTAACAAAGGAGTTATTTTGAAAATATCAAGACCAAAGTGAAAAAAGCAGTTAAGCGGTAGTTTGTTTATCCTGATTTGCTTCGGCGCTCATAGCAATCGGACTATCATCTTCGAGTTGTTTCAGAGGGATAGAGACAGGAATGCTGGGTCATATGGCTCCAAGTGTGGATCGTTCAGATCCACCAGAGATGGGGGGTTAGTACTATAGTCGACAAGCTTCCCATCCACGACTTCGTGCAAGGGATGGATTACTTTGTATGAAAATTGTACACTGGGATTCAGGAGAACAACTTGGCAGAGACAACTATTAAACACCATTAAGGAGCCATTGGAGAAAAACTTATTTTTCTTGTCTAGGTTTGCTTCAAGTTTTTGCTTCTCGACTTCCAATGTCTATTTTTCAGCCACAAGTTGATTTTGAGTTAGCTTGAGAGCAATCTTTTCATCCCGTAAGGCTTTTGCGACATTCTCCAGTTGGATCATGAGATCTTTCTTTTCATCGGCAAGCTTCCCATGCTCGGCTTGAAGAGTCTCATAATTACAGTACTTAGGTGAGACTAGAGGGCGGTGTTGGCAGCCCTGAGCTCATCTTGTTCTTTAGTGAGCCGGTCAATTTTCTTTCCATGAGAATCTGTTTTCTTTTCATACAAATTTTTGTTGACTTGTCGTTTCTTCTCAAGCTCGGCAACTTGGTTGGGATTGTCCATCTCATCAAGGAAGTGTTTCAAAAGGGTAGATTGGCGACCCATCCAACAAAGATGTTGTGCAATGATGTCCTAGATAGGGAACAATGAGTAAGAGATTTAACGACATACAAATGTGAGTTAATTGTGAGCGTTAATGAAATAAGGGAACCATGTTAGAAAGGATACCTTCAACCGTTGATGAGGTAGAACCTTAAAAAATTCCCCGTGAGGAAACGAGATAATGGGTGCATGGAGATTCTCCCATTGGGATTGAGTCTCTTAGGGTGACAAGGTCGGCTGCATTTAAGCTAAATAACGAGAACAGGTATCAGGGCAAATGGAAAAATTAAATTTATAAAAAAAAAAGCAAAGCAAAGAAGGGAATCTAAAAATAACGAATTGCGAGAATGCTTTAATGATTTTTCAATCGGTTGCCCGTCATCATTCGAGGCAATATCTTTCGTTCCACCAGCATAGCCAGCATCACCCAGAAACAAGGGTTGAGGACTCGGCGTTTGGTGACATTGTGCCATAGCTTTGGTCTCGATGTGAGTTTAAGGCGGCAGAGCTTGACCATTGTTGGTGGATAGCTCGCGAGTAAGGCTTTCAGCTAGAGTTTCCTTTCTTCCTTTCTTCTTCATGCCGGCGCCTTTGGTTAGGAGAGCGGCATAGTTGGCGGTTATCTTATCTACAAAAGACATGACATGGTAAGTTCGTGGGAAATAGTGAGAAAGAAAGGCACGTATGTGAAATTAGACAAATCTAATATGTATGTTGGGAGCATCTTATAGTACCCAATGTTTCTTTTCGGCCTATTTTGCGACTTTTAATAACAACTTTACATTTCAAAACTCCATGTTGGGTGGTTAAGTCATGATGATGGAGCACTTATAACCGCATGATTCGAGTGAAGAAGTGAGGCTTGATTGGTAATGAAGTATTCAGAGTCCTGCAAGTAATGCTCTTCCTTCAAATAGAGAGGAAATAAGTTGTTTTGGTTAGGCCCTTTCTATCATGGTTTCTCATCTCCTTAGTATGAGATTTTGAAATAGGCGTCTTTGATAGTGGCGAAAAGAATCTTCGAGGAGTTGGAAAGTACATGAACTTTTCGATGACAAAATGAGATAAAGCGGAAGTCGTCTGTGTGGTAGGGAGCCAAAAGAAAGAAAAACAAGATGATGGATAGGCATCCCAGTTTTTTTCTTATAGAAAATTTTGAAAGCATTGATAAAGGCCCTTGCATTCAAGTGTAGTTGAGATGGAGCGACACTAAGTCAGTTCAAAGATTTCTATTTGGAAACTTGACAAGGGGAAGCAAAGCTTAATAAAACTTAAATACCACTTGAATATCATAGGGAAATCTAGGGCATCTTTCCTAGGTTCGGAGCTTATTCTTTCATTAGGGTAAGCTCTCTCGACTTTGTATAAGGTGACTGGCCCCTCGAGTGTATCTTTGGTGGGGACAGCTCTAAGGAAGTGTATGGCTTCACGAAAACATAGGTCAACCACATGAATCTTAAGTACAGTGTTGAGGCTAGTGAGAACCTGAAGGATATCGAAGTTCACCCGATACAATGGCCGGATATCTCTGATTCCACGAAGATGTTGGGGAATTATGATTGGAACGGGATTCTCTCCCTCATCTTCTTTAAGTTCGGCAATGATTAACCGCCATTGTGCATGTCCTTTTTTCTTTCTTGGATTGTGAGGAGCTTGTTCTTGGTGAGTGGCTGACACGGGTTCTACAAATGAAATAGAAGGAACAAAAAACAGGTTAGATTCATCGCTACCAGAACTTGTGAGGGTTGAAGAACTGTTAGTAGAAGATGAACACCCAATAAGTGGGACAGGAAGGCTTAATCCAGAAGTAACAACGTCTCAACTGCTTTGTCATTAAGTATAATATGTGAAAAGGGTTCTACCAAGTTTGTGGGGCTTAGGGGAAATCGAATTAGAAAAAGGGGCTCTTGAGAAAGACCTGTGATGGTTAACTACCGTAATGTCCTTTGCAAAGTCTTCAAAGAGGAGTTCTTCAATTGAAGATGGAGGAGAGGACAGAGGGGGGGGGGGTTTAGAAGAATGATGACCAAAGGGAGAGTCTACAAAATACCCAACGTTGCTAAAAAGTTCTTCGACGGGGGAAATTGCAAGCTCTTTTTGGGATAGACATTGATGGAGGGAAGGTACGTTGGAGGAACAAGAATTGTCTATCTTATGGTTTCTCGCGTTTTAGCTATAAAGAATATACAAGAAAAGGAAGAAGACAAGCAAGCAAAAATAAAGCAGGAAAAGGAAAAGGAAGAGGGTAGGAAATTACCTTGATAAAAATAAGGGAAGAAGGCAAGGTCTGGAAGTAGGCTAAAAGAAGAAGAAAACTCGAAGAAATCCAATGAAAGTAGAGAAAGTGAGAAAGCGGGTAAAAGTAGTTTTTCAAAATGAAGTTCTTCGGTATTTATAAGAGGGAGTGAGAAGAAGGAAAGTTGTTTGACAAGAGTAACTGCTTAGAGCATAATAAATGAGCATGAAATAAAAAAGACAACGAAATGATGGGCTCGATCCAAGAGGAAGAAGGATCCAATCAACCTATGACGTGTCAGAAAGAGAACTCCCAAGAAGATAAAAGATATCGGCTTAAGACAGCTTAAGTCGCTAACATAACGAGTTATGTCATCGACTTTGGGGCAACTGTTATGGACCTATCCCGTTAGAGTATCACAGGATAAGGTCATCGTGATATCCCGCTATTTATAGGGCATGTCGTGAACTTGAGAAGTCAGCATGTCGGGAGATTAGTGAGTTGACAACATACATTGGGATTATGGGATATGCACGTGGTTGGTTGTCCGACGGTTACAGATCCAAAAATTGCGCCAGAGTGCTGACATGGATGCGGTTGATGTGGACAGGAGGGCTATAAATATAGGTTGCCGGGTAAGGAGAAAGGTATGCTTTATTCTTGATACTTAACTCACATAGAAGTGGATCTTACTTGAGCTTCGGAATTCCTGCAAGAACCGCCATCATCATCGGAGAAGAACACCACAGATCTTGCACCACCATTCAAAGGCTGAAGAAGGATATGATCCGATAGGAATCCCCTTGCCTAACACGTCAATAACAATGAATGGTAATAACAACTCAGAATTCCTCTAAAAAATAGATAAATATGTGACAACAAACAAAGAGAGGACGCAACAAATATAACTAGTTAAGCCAGCATTTCACTTAACATTCAACGACTACGGAAATGAGTCTTTATATGTGAAAACAGAGTAATGAGACACGTCTAATTTGATTCTGGACTACAAATTCCACAACAAAGAGAAAACTCCAGAATAAAACACTAAGTTTCAATCAGCGTGTCCAAGTTTAAGTTCCATTATTGAGTATGAATCGTGAATGGAAGCAGTTAAGCCGTGGCAACAAACCCTTAATGGATATTCCCTTAAATAATAATACAAAGTAGCTAGTACACTTATTCTTATGCCGAACCTATATTGGACAAGTTTCCTGATTTAAGAAGAAGTATGAAAAATAATAACAACTATAATAATAAAGATAAAAGAAGTAGAACAATGATATGCATAATTAAGCACATAAATGATTGGATTCTCCAATGAAAAAATGACGAAGTAAACACATGAACCCTATAACTCTGCATATATCCTCATGTTTCAATTTTTTAACCTTTTGTGTGTAGTGGGTGTGCTTAGGGTGGGGACCGTGAGTCTTGGACCACCGGTGTAGACCCAATCATTACATGTTGCAATGGGTTTGTCAGGTAACAATAAGTTTTAAGTATTTTCTATTAAGTATTTAGACTATATAGTTAAACTTCACAAACTAACCCATGTACATTGATATCCATATACATAAGTAACATAACCTTGGTTATAAGTTAGTTTTATGAAAAATAAAATAAAAACTCATAATATAATTCTTATTGCATGTGCAATTTTAATATCATTAACTTTTAACATTATTATTTTTAAGTATTAAGAAACATGGTGGAGTAATAGAGAATAGAATAAATAGAAAAGATATTATTAATTCTCCTTTTGATTCAATAGAATACATTCTCTATTTATAGAGAAACTAAACTATGAAGATAAGAATAACATAGCAACTAACTGATCAACTTGGAATAATCTTATCACGAATATAACTGATTAGTTATTATCTTTGTCTAACACTCCCCCGCAAGCTGGAAGTGCATTTTGGCACATCAGCTTGGACATCAACAATATAGAAATCCTAATGTTAGCGGTCGCGTTCTAGCTCTCAAGTCTTCAACCTTCTTGGGCCTCGGCGATCATATTTCAGCGTCTCCTCGAGTCTCGCTCCAAAAGGTTCATAAACGGAAACTGTTGGGTTTGTAGCTCTCTGTAAGTCTTCGACCTTCATTGGGCTTGGTCGATCTTCATTCAGCGTCTCCTCAAGTCTCGTTCCAAAAGGTTCATAAATGGAAACGGTCGGGTTCATAGCTCTCTGGAAGTCTTCAACCTTCTTTTGGGCCTTTTCGATCTTCTTCAGCTTCTTCTCGATCTCGTTCCAAACTATAGATAAAATTCTTGGGAAATATGAGAAGTAGTAAAGATAAATAAAAGTCTACAGGACAAATTTAATGAAAAACTCAAAATGGGGTTGAAGGATAAAATCTAGAAAATAAAGATTATGAAATATTCCATTGAAGGATAAGATACTACAAAACAAAGATTATAAAATGTTCCATAAGTGGCAGCGAAAATATGTGGTGGCACAGGTCAAGGTGGATGTTGAATTGTATATGTTTTTATTTGGTTTTAAAGTTTTTTTTTATATGTTGTTGCCGGTTAAGTTTTATGAAATTATTTTCATTGTATTTATACCCCTAAAAAACTATTTATTAATCTCTCAAATTATATTTTTTTTCCAATGAAGGATAACATCTATGGCTCCCATATTGGTCGTACAGAAAAAAAAACTAAAAATAGGGGCTTGTTGAATTGTTAACAACTAGTAGCTTTGTCATTCTCTCTTGGTAACATCATCATCACCAACTTGGTAGCCATATCATCTCCTCTTCTTATTCATCTTCAACAAACACAAAATCATATCAATTGCAGCAATGCACTTACAATTGTTGAATTCCCGTTGTTATGTAGTTTTACATTTTCTCCAAAAGTTATGCTTGTGAAGGTTTGTATTGTTCCAGTGTTATTACTTAATACTTGTTCAAAAAGTTAAAAATAAAGGGAAGGTAGAAAATGTTCCATCGATCCAAGTGTGAAATAATGTGTCAAAGGTTTTCGTTTTAATGAGTCTCATTTGTGCCCCTTCTCCATCACTCACGCCCTCACTTTATTATGACTAACTTGGTTGCGACTGAGTGTGGGATATAGTATCAAGAAAGGATGCCTATAGAATTTGGGATGGATTTTCCATGGTTTTGATACAGTTTCTGTAAAAAAAATATTTAGTCCAAAATCTATCTCTTTTAGGTCCCAACTTTTCCTACCATCTTGCCCCCAAAATATCACCGACAAATTTGGGACACACAAATTCAAATTAATGACATATCATTGATATTTTAAAATAAAATCCATCTAAAATTTGTCTCTAGTTTCCTACACATTATAGACACACCACAGTTAATGATTTCATTTTGTGTTTTAGTTTATTCTGTCAAAAAGTCATGTGTAACTTTCACATGAGATATGAGCAGATTACATTTTCTCTTAATTATTTTGTACTGTTGGTTTCTTTTTCTCAAATCCGTGTGCATCATTCATCGAATTAAGAGATGAACTTCACTTGTGCTTTTATAATTTTGTCTTATTTCTGAATTTGTCTCAAATATTTGAGGATTAATCATACAGATTTGACTTTGTCTCAAATATGTGGGAATCATTCATACGAATTAAGACTTACTATACTTGTGCTTTAATGATTTATTGTTATTGTTAAAACCGTCACAAATATGCGTGACTTGCTCATAAAAATTTAATTTTGTCTAAAATCCGTGGGAATCATTCATATAAATTAGAGACAAATTTACTTGTGCTTTAACAACATGGTATTATTGTTGAATCCCTCTTAAATCCATTCGGATTGCTCATACATATTTGATAATTCAATCAAGGTGAAAGGGATTAGCACCATCCCTATTGGGAGTGACATTATCCTTTTTAATATATAGATTTATGATTGTTATATAAAGGAATGGTGGCATTTCTAAAATTGGGTGGTCTCAATCCCTCCCACCTCTAATCCATCTCATTGAGCGAGTTATTCGGACCGGTCTGTCGGACTCGGCCCATTTTGACAATTTTAGACCAAAGTGACACTAGGTCCATCTAATTAACTATCTAATGCCAATATATTATTGTTATGGACCTAACCGCAAGAGAGGCACGTGCTATGCCCACGTGGGTGGCTTAAGCCATAGGTACCATGTCGTGTTCACCACGACATGGGAACCCGACTTAACTTTTAGAAAGCTCCACCCCCACGTGGGGTTAGTTACGGATCTGTACTTAGCGCCGCAATTCACGGAGACGTGACAGAGACAGGTTTGACTTTCGTGACGTATAGAACTCTATAAATACTGGTAACATCTCTTCATTTGTACGCTTTTCTAATATCTTGATATCTGAGTTAATCTCACTGTGAGAACTTAATCACTTGATCGTCGGAGTGCTGGCAGATGCCACCTCACCGTCAAGTGAGTGGCCAGAGGACTCAAACCACCGTACCAGAGGCTAGAATAGAGGTCATGGCCGTCATGCTCAATGCATGACGGATCAATTATTATGGTACAAGTATTTAATGGCACTCTGATTTTGTACTAACAAATGACTAATAATAATTTTTTCATATAGAAAAATACAAGTAAAGCGAAACCTTGACTTCAAATTCGGTCGTCATTTTTTTCCATGGCTTGGCAGTGAAAGATGCATAACTGTTTTAACAAATGCAAAATTCAAAATATGGCTATTATTCTTTTTCACGTCGTGATTGTAAAATTGCATCCCTTCATTTTCAATAGACACTAAAAATATATGGCCTTGAGTTTTTTTTTATTGCTTGGCTGTGATATACCCTCGCTTCTTTCTAAGATTGGGTCACATGTTTTTGTACTAAGAGCTAAGTTAATATCCATGGTGTCATGATCCATATATGATATAACTTAACTAAAATTAATTTTTATTATAAAAAAATTGAAATCTTTGATTGAAGATCTCAGTCACAATTTATATCTGTTTTCAATCATTAATTTCTAAAAAAAGATACTCTTCACAAGTAGAAGAATACTGAACAGCATTAGTTGGACGCCTAAAAGTTGAAGAATAATAAAAAATCTCAAATATATGAAAACACACCCTAAAGAAGATCCTGTTACAAAAAAAAAAAATAAATAACACAATTTTACTTTCCCAATTTTTGACTTGGCGGTAAGTATTATTTTTGAGTTGTTGCTCAATTACTTGCATTAGTGTTATATTACCCTCCAACATTATTTTGCCCTAAACATCTTAAATGAGCTTTTACTAGTTAAAATATAAATAAATTAACGGTGAATATTATAATAAATAAGAAAAGCCAAAATATTATTTTTGGTCCCTAAACTTCATACCAAATTGCAGTTTAATTTTTCTTTTTCTTATTTTTTATTTTGGTTGCTTTATTTGTTTTTGCATCATTTTATTTCATTAAATAATTAATGAAAATATTTAAAATAGTTGTTGGATGTGGAAAAGAAGAAGTCAAGGATAAAAACATATTATTATGGACATTCTTGTTAATTATTTATCATAAAAATGAATAAAAAATGATCATATTATATTGAAAAGATAAATTACTAATATGAAGATAAAATAAAAGGACCAAATTAAATTTGAGATAAAATTATAGTACTAAATTATGAAATTATCCATGATAATAATATTCTACAAATTTTCAAACTAGAAATTCATAAAATAACAAAAAAAAAACAACAAATTATTCACTGGTCAATTTTATAAATTTGACACGATTAAATCCCACTTAAATAATATAATTGTATTTTAATTTTATGTCAACTGTTATATAATTTTTAATTAAAATTTTAGTTAGGAAATATAAAATTTAAATATTGTTTTCATATTAATAGCTAGTATATGTTCTCATTATGCTCAAGTATTAATTACTTGTGTCACGTTCTATAACTCTTCTCATTTGTTTCTAGTCTAATTATCAATTATTTACGTTATATTATTTTAGAAATATAGTTTGCTTTAATTACTTGTATCATGGGGGGCTTGATGTAAATGGTAGACCTAAAACAAGATAATACAAGTAACTAATACTTGAGTCTTAAGCAAGCATTATTAGGCCCAAAACAACATCACCTAGGTAATTTATACTCTAGTCAGAAGCAAACATTAGACCTAGAAGAAAAATACATAATTAATTAATACTTAACTTGAAACAAACTGTATTTTCAAAATAATAGAATGTATAAATAATTGATAATTGTGTCTGAAACAAACTATAAAACTTAGAAGGATGTGACTCAAGTAAGCATAGGAATAACAATATAATAAAGAATGTACTATCTATTTATATGAAAATAATATTTAAATTTTACATTTCTTAACTAGAATTTAATTAAAAAATATATAAAATTAAAATACAGTTATATTATTTAAGTGAGATTTATTCGTGTCAGATTTATAAAATTTATCTATCAATCATTTCTTGTTTTTCCGTTACTTTATAAATTTTCAGTTGGAAAATTTGTACAATAATATTATTATATTTTTTATAGCCAAATTTGTATTTTAGTCTCATAACTTTATCTTAAATTGTTATTTGGTCCTTTAATTTTTTTTTCTTCATATTAGTAATTTATCTTTTCAATATAATATCATCATTTGTATTAATTTTTGTTGATAAATAATTAATGCCCGCAATAATATGTTTTTATCATTGTGTTATTTTTTCTCACATCCAGCGACAACTTTAGATATTTTTATTAATTATTTAATAAACTAAAATGAAGCAAAAATAAGTAAAAGAGCTAAAATGAACAAAAATAAATGAATCAAATTGAAATTAAATTCTTTTTTGAACTAATTAAACCTCAAAATACACATTTAATAATATAACAAAAATATAAATATTTAATTAAAAAATAGGGACATATAGTTTTTTGGGTAATAAGAGACATATAGTTTACATTAAAAATAAAAGCTAAATGTTAAATTCAAATTAAAAATAAAATTAAGTTTATAACTTTTTTATGATCAAATCAAATTTATATTTATTCAAATCCAAATAAATTAATGGAGAATATGGCTTAATTGAAATTCTTATTGTCTCCAATCAATATTTTGATTTGATTGGATAAAAAGGCATTGTGACATATTGATTGAGATGACACCATAGAAACCACCATATTATATAAGTAAACTAAAAATGTTTTTTATTTATTGGTGGTTTCTATGATGTCATCTCTATCAAGATGACAGGGTGTCTTCTTATCAATCAAATTAAAAATTTAATATGAGGCAATCAGAAATTCAATTAAATTATATTTTTTATGAAATCATATAGATGTTAATAGATATAAATTTGATTTTATTTTTAATATAATATTTAGTTTTTATATTTAATCTGATATGTCTCTATTTTTTAATTAAATGTTTATATCTTGATTACATTATTAAATGTATATTTGAGCTTTAATTAATCGAAAAAAAATTAGCTTTTATTAGTTAAAAGATAAATAAATTAACGGTAAATATTATAATAAATACAGTAAAGCAAGAATATTATTTTTGGTCCCTAAACTTCATACCAAATTTCAGTTTGATTTTTCTTTTTTCTTTTTTATTTTGACTCCTTTATTTATTTTTGCTTCATTTCATTTCATTAAATAATTAATAAAAATATTTAAAATAGTTGTTGGATGTGAAAAAGAAGAAGTCAAAGATAAAAACATATTATTGCAGGTATTCTTGTTAAGTATTTATCATTAAAATTTAATAAAAAATGATCATATTATATTAAAAAGATAAATTACTAAGACGAAAAAAAAATAAAAGGACCAAATTAATTACTTGTATCAGGTTCTTTTAAGTCTTATCATTTGTTTCAAGTTCAATTATCAATTATTTATATTCTATTATTTTGAAAACACAGCTCGCTTTAATTACTTATCATCGGGGGCTTGATGTAAATGACAGGCCTAACACAAGATACTACTAGTAACAAAAAACTTGAGTGTTAAGCAAGCATTAGGCCCAAAAGAACGTGACCTAGGTAAGTTATACTCCAACCTGAAACAAACAATAGACCTAGAAGAATAATACATAATTAATTAATACTTGAACATGAAGCAATACGTATTTCCAAAATAATAAGATATAAATAATTGATAATTGTGCACGAAACAAATTATAAAACTTAGAAGAACGTGACACAAGTAACTGATTGTTGAGCATAGAGATAACAATGTAATGAAGAGTGTACTTGGAAAATTTATATTATCTGTGTCAGATTTATAAAACTAATATATCAATTATATTATTTAAGTGAGATTTATTCGGGTCAGATTTATAAAATGAATATATCAATCATTTCTTGTTTTTTGTGTTATTCTATAAATTTTCACTTGGAAAATTTGTAGAATAATATTACTATTATATTTTTATAGCCAAATTCGTATTTTAGTCTCAACTTTATCTCAAAATCTAATTTGGTCCTTTATTTTTTTTCGTATTAGTAATTTATTTTTTCAATATAATATCATCAATTGTATTAATTATTGTTCATAAATAATTAATGCCCGCAATAAAAAAAAATTTGTCATTATCTTTTTTCTCACACCCAACAACAATTTTAGATACTTTTATTCATTATTTAGTAAAATAAAATGAAGCAAAAATAAATAAAAGACCTAAAATGAACAAAAATAAAAAAATCAAATTGATATTAATTTTTTTTATTAATTAAAGCTCAAATACATATTTAATAATGTAACAAAAATATAAATATTTAATTAAAAAATAGAGACATATAGTAGTTTAGATTAAAAATAAAAAGGCTAAAATACACATCTAGTCTTGTATGTTTTGTCGAAGTCCTATTTTGGTCCTTTATGTTTGTTTTGTCTCAATTTGGTCCTTAGGTTTGTGTTTTGGACAACGTAGACTCTTCTTTAAATCTGTTAGTCTAGTTAACCGAACTGCATACGTGGTACCTACATGGCATTAAAGGTCTTTGAATCTATTAGTCAATAAGTTGTCGTTTTAGTTTGGAAATGGTTGTCAATTGACACCGTTAATTCCATATAGGTGCCACGTACGCAGTTCTGTTAACTTAAACTAACGAATTCAAAGAAGAGTGCAACGTTGGTCCAAAAAACAAACGTAAAGGACCAAATTTAGAAAAAATAAACATAAAGGAAAAAAATAAGATTTCGGCAAAACATAAAGGACCAAATGTGTATTTTAGCCAAATAAAAACTAAATTTTAAATTCAAATTAAAAATAAAATCAAGTTTATATATTTTTTATGATCAAATTAAGTTTATTTCTATTCAAATCTAAATGTATTAATGAAGAATATGACTTAATATCAATTTTTTGATTTGTTTGGATAAGGCATGGTGCCATCTTGATCGAGATGGCACTATAGTAATCACCTTTTTTATTATAAAAAATTGGATATTTTGAGTGAAGATCTTGTCACAATTTAGATTTTTATTCAATCTTTAATTTCCAAGGAAAAAGATACTCTTCACAAGTAGAAGAAAACTGAACAGCATTAGTTGGACACCTAAAAATTGAAGAATAATAAAAAATCTCAAATATATGAAAACACACCTTAAAGAAGATCCTGTTAAAAAAAACACAAATTTACTTTCCATATTTTGACTTGGTGGTGACTCAATTTTGAGTTGCCGCTCAATTACTTTTTCATCAGTGTTATATCACGCTCCAAAATTGTTTTTCGCTGAACATCTTATATACGGCTTCACTAATGTGTTGCTTGTTTCCAATTTGGCTTTTTCAGTCTCTCAACCTTATCTTCTTTGTGTTAAGGTGAGTCTCTCAAAACTACATGAATGTCAAGCTTGGTCAAGATTCTTATGTACTATGGCAAATTACACACCATGTTGTTTTCATTGGTTTCTTATTTAGTTATTTTCCAACATTTCAACGATAAACATTGAAAACCAATTTATAGTTACTATACAAGTATATAAAATTCGAAAACCAACTCTAAATAAAATGGCATTCAACTGATTGGTTTAGTGGCTGGGGAGTGCTACCTTGAGTAGTAGCTCCGCAGTTCAAATCCTAGTAGATGCACTTTCGCCTATACAAGAATACATAAATAAGAGGACTTGAAACTTCAAAAGAAAAAAAACAAAAAGAAACTCAACCCATGCATGTCACAAGTGAACAATTTAAATTGATTAAAAAAAACTAAGGATGAGAAGAAACATTCACACACTAAATGACATTACATAAATTTGGTTAATAGGTTCCATGATTTTTATCAAAAAAGAGAAAAGTCTAAACCCTACAGCTAAATGAGTCTTTCCTCACCAACACCATAAAAAACTAGGAGAAAATGTAGCTAAATATCAGGAGTCGGTCCAAGATAATCGCCTTCCAAGCTGACCAATGCCTGAAATTCCTTATCTGCCTCCATCCAATTTGTAGCAATCACTACAAAGCGAACCCTGACATCTTTTCCAATCTTGGACATCTTGTCACTCATGAAGCATGGGTTTTCACCGGGAACATAAATGTAATCAGGCATCTTGAAATTTGAGAGATAGACATTCTCAATTGGACCACATCTCATGAAAACCCCATGCTTCAGAACTTTATGGACAACGCCCTCTAATATCTCACCCTTGAAAATCTTGAAGGTAATGGCATTAAAAACAACATGGAAGAGCACATCTCTAGTGAGTTGCTCGACTTTTCCTTTTCCGATTTTCTTCAGTGTGGTCACTGCAAGAAAGTATCCCTCATCTTTAGTTGCCTTCTTCATAGCAAAGTCATTCAAAAGGCGGGAGATGATTGCCCGCTGAAGCATCAAACCCTCTGGTTGTAGGTTTTCTGGAAAAATTCTTACATTCCAGGATAGCTGGACTTGCAGAAACATTGTTATATTTGTTACTTCATCTTGGTAATATCTTCTGCATATTAGTGGGTCAATTTCAGAGGGACAAGTATTGTTTAAACTAAAAGTTTGCTATAAATGCTATGTTAATTAATGTGAGAAATATCAAAAATGGAGTTGTTCCTATGAGACTAATGTCACAAAAATCACTAGCTATCTTTCTAAGCGATGGTAGTGTTAAAAGATTACAAACTACGCAAATATAGATTAAAACACAAGGATTTTAAAAAATTCATGTAAGTTTTTAAAAATGTGGAATGAATTTTTAATATTCAATCTCAACCATTATCCAATTGTCGAGATTCACTCTTCTCACGTCTCACAATAATATGTGCTCTCCATACGCTCCCTATATATGTATATATATAGAGAGACGGAGGGGGAAATCTTTTCTGGTTGCTATATAAAATGTGAATGGATTCAAAACTTTTCTAGTTTTATCCTCTTCGAACCATAAAATTTTCACTCAAATATGATGCACAAAATGATAAGAAACACACATTTGATCAAATTTATCAATTATACATTCTCAATGTCGATAACTTATAACTACGGTAGTTAGTAGCATTTAGTTGATGTAGATTCTATTCTTTGTTCCGTACATTTTAATGAAAGAACAGAAACAAGCATGTTAATACGAGGTTAAAACTTAAAAGGTAAAACATAAAAACATCTTAATCGATTCCACTCTGTGTTCTATTCACGTGTCAAACATTAACTAGGACTACAATTGCAATAATGGCAATATGATAATAGAAACAACAGTTGGAAATTGCCTAATAGTTGGATCACCAAATCTAATTAATGACCATATGTGGTAACTGTAATCATTGTCATCAATTAGGAAGCAATTTATTTTCCAAAACAAAAGAGAACCACACAATGATGGGAGCCTAATGCACTAGATGTTCCTCTAATTTACAGATGCACAGAGGCATGACTTAACATATCAGCCACTCAGTATTGAGATAATGCCACCAAACCAAACAGGAATGATTCATGAATACCAGCAACAATCGATCTCTAAGTACAACAACTTCAAACTAATAAGTGTGTGCAAAATAATATACTATTCATAAAACATAATTTCTCCCAGCAATTGAATAAAATATGCCCAGAATCCCCAAAGGGGAAGTGGCTAACCAAAGGCTCAATTAGGTTACACAGAGTCACACACGCACTCACAAAAGAATAAAGAAGACAATAAGCTAAATCAGAAACTCATACATATGGATATTGATTAGATAAAAAAGTCAATTTTATGTTCCTAAGTCAGTCATAGATCTTGAAGGGAAGGGGTAATAACCTGTTGCAGCTCAACAAGAAAACAATGATAAAAGGTTTATTCTTTTTTTCACATCTCAAACATTATTGTGTTCCTTGTTTATACTAGAGAGGTCATAAAGGTTATGAATAACTACTAAGGTAAACATAAAGTAAAATAACTAAAAACAAATAACTATTAGGCGAACTAGGAAAAAGGACAATTACCCAACAGCGAGCATATGCAGCTTATCTGAACTCATCAGCACATAATAAGCAGCAAACCAGACCGAGAAACATTAAATATTTTAAAAATTAAAACCTTACTTTCTTATTTTCAAAAACATAAAAGAATTAAATTCAATTCTTTTGATGCCCCTTTAATGAAATCCCTTCTAACACAATAACCAGTTCCCAGCAAAAGATCGAGACCAAGTTCTAACTTCTAAACTTTATATTAGTGACTATTGGAAGCAATTGATTAGTTAAACTAACACGGCTTAAAACAGTTAACTAGCAAAGAGGATTGTATGAACTAACCCAACAACATGTAGAGAATGGGAGGACAAAATAACCCCGTGTCCAATAATTTGTTCGATAAAGGGGGGAATGACGAAAGTAAGGGGTTTGTAAGAGTGTTTATGAGAATTAATCAATTAGAGAAACCGCGAATGATAATCATCAACTTTGGGGATGCAGCAAACAAAAGAACCAAATACATAAACGCGATTGTGAGTACCTCTGAAACACAGTAGAGAGTTGAAAGAAAGATCAAAGATATTACCTGAGAAAGAAAGGGGTGAACGGAAGTAGAATGCGAACTAGGAAGACAAGAAAGGGGGGAGCGACAACAGAAAAAGGGGGGCGTGCACAGTTCAGTGTGAGTAGCTTACTTATACTTCTCTGCTCCCACCCTTTGATGTGTGACACGTGCATCACTACATAGGTAAATCCACTCAGCATTATTTTTTAGACGGCAATAAGAGTGTGATTCTAGTAGCTATATTTCAATAACTGATAAGGTGTAAAATATAATTAATTTTATTTTGATATATTTTTTAGAAATAATTTTAACGATAAATTTTTATGTTTGAATGATACAAAAGTTATTTTTATATTATAAACTAATAAATTAAATTGCAGAAGAAAAAAGTAGAATAAAGTAAAATACTTTAATAAAAACTCTAAATTCTAGCTTATTTAAAAAACAAAAAGTTGTAGTTATAACAAAATAATTAAAACCTTTGACTGATTTTCTCATTGCCAAATAATTTCTAACAATTTTCTTTTGTTTTTTTTTTCCGAAAAGCTATGGAAAAAAACTTTCTTAAATACATCCTAAATCAATAAAAGTTAATTCATTTAAGGTAATATATTTGAATTTAATATATGAAAATAAAGTGGGAAACATATGCATAATTTTAAAAACAAAGAGGGTCCAAATCTATAAAGCGATACAAATATTGGATACGTCTATTCTTGTAAATTATAGAACATGCCACATTTAAGATTCTTATTTAAGATATAAATCCTAAAATTTAATTTTAATCATAAATTTATAATAAAAAAATAGTTATAAGTTCTTAATTCCAAATAAATAATTGTGAAATATAAATTATAAATTAATTATTTTATGCAAAAAACTAGAATATATAGTATCAATTTTTTTTCTGCACCTTGACCATTATCAGTAAATAAGACAACTAATTTGATTTTGATTTACTTCATTCTAATTAAAATTTTCTACGTTTCTTCTGCATTTTTTTTATAAGAGCAAAATCCGTACTACATATGTCTAAATATAATTTTTTATAGAAAAGTAGTACACCCGAGAATCGAACCTAGTACCCACACATGCATATCCCTATGCGCTCACCAACTGTACCGAGGAGGTGTTACTCAGTGTAGTACTCATTAGCCATTAGACCAACCAAATTGGATGCTAAAGAAAGTTAATATAACTCTATTGCTAAAGATCACTGTGAGTTTTCCCTTCTATTTTTTTTTTTTTTTGTAATTCATTTCAATTGCCAAGGTGACTGAAGGCAATTTAAGCCTTGACTTTAGGATCCCAAATTTCTTTTGTTAAAATTAGGTCTTTAAAATTGTTTGTTAGTCAAAACTATAATTTATAAAAATAAAAATATTTTAAAAAAAATTGATATAAAATATATAACTGAAAAATACATTAACCAGTGATTATGATGTATTTAATTATACAAAAATTGAAAA
Source organism: Cyamopsis tetragonoloba (assembly GCA_037177725.1). Classification (NCBI taxonomy): domain Eukaryota; kingdom Viridiplantae; phylum Streptophyta; class Magnoliopsida; order Fabales; family Fabaceae; genus Cyamopsis; species Cyamopsis tetragonoloba. The sequence continues at coordinate 30,323,701 of CM074125.1, read as the reverse complement.
TAAGAGTTTGTAAGAGTGACATGTGCTTGGTTCCTACCATGGAGTCAGGGGTTGGAGTCCCACTTTGTTAAATTGTTTTCTTGTTGGTAGGTGCCTGCAACCTAATTTCTTTGCTACCAAAAAAGTTATAAACACATAATTATTTTTCATTAAGAACAACTACATACAATCAATTATAATAACAGAAAAAATTATTATTTTTATATGAATAAGAGTTGTATGTTGTATTTTTGTTTTAAATAAATCAAAGTATATTATTTACAAAGAGTATAAGGAATACTCTAAAAATTATATAGAGAAATCATGAAAACAGACCGAAGACTAACAAAGCCAAATCAACATAATAAAGAGACTATGGATAAAGTGTTTGACGTTGGTCAAACGGTTTGATATTCGACGCTAGTCAAAAGGTTTGGTGTTTGGCGTTGGTCAAACGGTTCACGGTCTCATTTGAGTGTTTATCTTGTTCTCCAAACTCAAACTTCACAAATACAATTTTTTTGGTTAAATTATTTTTTTTAATGTAATAATTTTTTCCTGATTGGGTTCATAAGGCTCTTGGAAAAATCGAGTTCGAGACTTTAAAATTGCTCGAAATGATGGGAGTGGACGATTTATGTGGATGGCTCCTCGAATGCCAAGGGTTTCCGAGGAAGGGTGATTATTAAAAATAGTGAGGGAGTGTCAATGGAGTACTCAGTGATATTTGAATTTCCAACTTCAAACAATCAGCATAATACTAGGCTTGTTTGGCTGGCATAAGATTGACGAAGGAGTTGCGGATTTCAGCGATCACGATATACTCGGATTCACAACTAGTAGTTTCCCAAATCCAAGGGGATTATCAGACAAAGGAACCAATGCTACTAAAGTATCTAAAAAAAGTCAAAGATTCATTGCCCGGCCTGTCAAAGTTTAAGATAAAGCATATTCCAAGAGAAGAAAATAGTAGCGTTGATCTCTTATCTAAATTGGCGAGCACCAAGAAAGCCTCTAATTATCATTATGTGGTGGAAAAAGTGGTTCCTATTCTAAGTTTAACTTTGCAAGTGGAATCAGATTGGAGGACTCCCCTGATTGATTACATCAACAAAGAAATGGTCCGAGAAGATGAGAAAGAGGCAAAACAATTATTAAAGAAAGCTACGGGATACACGATGGTTGAGGGACATTTCTTCGGGAGAGGGGTTTCTATACCACTGATGAAGTGCATAGGACACTCTGAAGTGTGGTATGTATTGACTGAAATTCACAAGAGAAGGTGTAGGCATCATGTCAAAGCGAAGTCCCTAACAAGGAAGGCTTTAAGGGCGGGATATTTTAGGCCCAGTATGCAGGAAGATTCAAAAGAGCATGTAAAGAAGTGTAAATGATGTCAAGAGCATGCCCCCATCCCTCACTTACCGTCAGAAGTGCTGAACATTTTGTGTGCTCCTTGGTCGTTTCATACTTGGGACATTGATATGTTAGGACCTTTCTCCTGAGCTCCGAGCTAACTGGAGTTCTTGGTGGTAACAATAGATTACTTCGCGAAATGGATAGAGGGAGAGCCTTTGGCGACAATCACTTCAGCAAGAGTCCAAGCTTTCACTTTTAAAATAATCATATGCCGGTTTGGTATATATGCAGAAATTGTCACTGATAATGACTTAGTTAACTGATAGACATTTCATAGAATTGGTGGAGGGTTTGTGGATTAGATATCACAAAGTGTAGAATATCCCCATACGAATGGGCAGGCTAAAGCTGCGAATAAAATAATCCTCAATGGTTTAAAGAAAAAGTTAGAGGATGCTAAGGGGAATTGGCCTGAGAATCTTTATTAAATCTTGTGGAGTTATCTCACAACTCCCCAAAGTTCTACTGGGGAGACTTCCTTTCTACTTTTTTACGGAGTTGATGTGGTAATCTAGGTGGAAATTGGTGAATCTTCATGGAGGGTAATGTAAACAAGCCTAGATAATGGCAGTCTCTTGAAAGAAGATTTCAAAACGATCGATGAAACCTGTGAGAAGGCTAGAGTCAGGGAGATGTTGCAAAAAACATGAGTTGCATGAAGATATAACGTGAGGGTCATAAAGCGCGATTTTTGCTTAATGAATTAGTCATGAGAAGGGCTAGTATTGGCCAAAAGAATGCCAGGGATGGAAAATTAGCGACTAATTGGGAAGGCCCATATCGGGTTACTAGAACTATGCAGACATATGCACTAGAAACTTTGCTAGGTAGAGATTTGCAAAGAACTTTCAATGCTGCGGATATGTGGAGATTCTACAATTAGTTTTAATTTTTGTTGTTGTATACTAGTTTTAATGTTTGAGTGAAATTTTTGTATATGAAAGGCATTCAAGGCGTACTCTTTTTCCTGGACTTGTTTTATTCCTAAGGAGGGTTTTACCACTGAGGTTTTAATGAGGCCCCATATTTTGTAACGTCAATATTATGTGACGTGATCATGCCGCGATAAGGAAATAATGAAAGTTTGGAAACAGGTATACAAAGGAAATAATGTGACGTGATCATGCCGCGATAAGGATCAATGATACAAAACCAGGGTAAAATACCCCAAGCATAAGGTCAAGGACCTCAGTTAAGGATCAATGATCCCATAAAAGGGTAAAATACCCTAAGCAAAAGGTCAAAGGCCTCAGTTACGGATAAAATATCCCATAATAGGGTAACATACCCTAAGCAGAAGGTCAAAGACCTCATTTAATGATCAAGGATCCTATCATAAGGTAAAGTACCCTAAACTAAAATAGAAGAAATGGAAAGACATAACTGTATATGACAAAACTTTAGCAAAATAAAAGTAGATTTGGAACAGTATAAGTAACAAAGGAGTTATTTTGAAAATATCAAGACCAAAGTGAAAAAAGCAGTTAAGCGGTAGTTTGTTTGTCCTGATTTGCTTAAGTGCTCATAGCAATCGGACCATCATATTCGAGTAGTTTCGGAGGGATAAAGACAGGAATGCTGGGTCATATGGCTCCAAGTGTGGATTGTTCAGATCCACCTGAGATGGGGGGTTAGTACTATAGTCAACAAGGTTCCTGTCCACGACTTCGTGCAAGGGATGGATTACTTTGTATGAAAGTTGTACACTGGGATTCCGGAGCACAACTTGGCAGACACAACTAGTAAACACCATTAAGAAGCCATTGGAGAAAAACTTATTTTTTTTGGTCTATGGTTGCTTCAAGTTTTTACTTCTCGACTTCCAATGTCTTATTTTTCAGCCACAAGCTGATTTCGAGTTAGCTTGAGAGCAATCCTTTCATCCCGTAAGGCTTTTGCGACATTCTCCAGTTGGATCATGAGATCTTTCTTTTCATCGGCAAGCTTCCCATGCTCGACTTGAAGAGTCTCATAATTACAGTACTTAGGTTAGACTAGAGGGCAGTGTTGGCAGCCCTGAGCTCATCTTGTTCTTTAGTCAGCCGGTCAATTTTCTTTCCATGGGGGTCTGTTTTCTTTTCATACAAATTTTTGTTGACTTCCCATTTCTTCTCAAGTTCAACAACTTGGTTGGAATTGTCCATCTCATCAAGGAAGTGTTTCAAATGGGTAGATTGGCGACCCATCCAACAAAGAGATTCTGCAATGTAGTCCTGGAAAGGGAAAAATGAGTAAGAGATTTAACGACATACAAATGTGAGTTTATTGTGAGTGTTAATGAAAGAAGGGAACTATATTAGAAACGACACCTTCAACCGTTGGAAAAATCATCGAAGAGTTGGAAAAATGCATGAACCTTTCGTTGACGAAATGAGATAAAGTGGAAGTCGTGTGTGTGGTATGGAGCAAAAAGAAAGAAAAACAAGATGCTGGATAGGCATCCCAGTTTTTTTCCAGGAGAAAATTTTGAAAGCATTGATAAAGACCCTTGCATTCAAGTGTAGTTGAGAGGGAGCGACACTAAGTCAGTTCAAAGATTTCTATTTGGAAACTTGGAAAGGGGAAGCGAAGCTTAATAAAACTTAAATACCACTCGTATATCATAGGGAAATCTTGGGCATCTTCCTAGGTTTGGAGCTTATTCTTTCATTAGGGTAAGCTCTCTCGACTTTGTATAAGGTGATGGGCCCCAGGAGTGTATCTTTGGTGGGGACAGCTCTAGGGAAATGCATGGCTTCACGAAAACATAGTCAACCACACGAATCTTAAGTACAGTGTTGAGGCTAGTGAGAACATGAAGGATATCGAAGCTCACCCAGTACACTGGCCGGATATCTTTGACTCCACAAAGATGTTGGGGAATTATGATTGGAACGGGATTCTCTCCCTCATCTTCTTTAAGTTTGGCAATGATTAACTGCCATTGTGCAGGTCCTTTTTTCTTTCTTGGATTGTGAGGAGCTTACTTTTGGTGAGTGGCTGACACGGGTTCTACAAATGAAATAGAAGGAACAAAAAAAGGTTAGATTCATTGCTACCAGAACTTGTGAGGGTTAAAGAACTGTTAGTAGAAGATGAACACACAATAAGTGGGACAGGAAGGCTTAATCAAGAATTAACAGCGTCTCAACTACTTTGTCATTAAGTATAATATGTGAAAAGGGTTCTACCAAGTTTGTGGGGATTGGGGGTAATCAAATTAGAAAAAGGGGCTCTTGGGAAAGACCTGTGATGGTTAACTACTGTAATGTCCTCTGCAAAATCCTCAAAGAGGAGTTCTTCATTTGAAGATGGAGGAGAGGACAGAGGGGGGGGGGTTAGAAGAATGATGACCAAAGGGAGGGTCTATAAAATACCCAACGTTGCAAGATCTTTTTGGGATAGACATTGATAGAGGGAAGGTACGTTAGACGAACAAATATTGTCTATCTTATGGTTTCTCTCTTTTTAGCTATAAAGAATATACAGGAAAAGGAAGAAGACAAGCAAGCAAAAATAAAGCATGTAATGGAAAAGGAAGAGGGTAGGAAATTACCTGGATAAAAATAAGGTAAAAAGGCAAGGTCTGGAAGTAGGCGGAAAGGAGAGGAAAACTCGAAGAAATCCAATGAAAGTAGAGAAAGTGAGAAAGCGGATAAAAGTAGTTTTTGAAATGAAGTTCTTCGGTATTTATAAGAGGGAGTGAGAAGGAGGAAAGTTGTTTGACAAGAGTAACTGCTTAGAGCATAATAAATGAGCACGAAATCAAAAAGACAACGAAATGATGAGCTCGATCCAAGAGGAAGAAGGAACCAATCAACCTATAACATGTGTCAGAAAGAGTACCGCCAAGAAGATGAAAATATATCAGCTTAAGACAGCTTAAGTCGCTAACATAACGAGTTATGTCATCAACTTGGGGGCAACTATTATAGACCTATCCCGTTAGAGTATCACGGGATAAGTTCACCGTGATATCCCACTATTTACAGGGCATGTCGTGAACTTGAGAAGTCAGCATGTTGGGAGACTAGTGAGTTGACAACATATATTGGGATTATCGGATATGCACGTGGTTGGTTGTCCGACGGTTACAGATCCAAAACTTGCGCCAGATATAAAGGAGTGCTGACATGGATGAGGTTGACGTGGACAGGAGGGCTATAAATATAGGTTGCTGGGTAAGGAGAAAGGTATGCTTTATTCTTGATACTTAACTCACATAGAAGTGGAACTTACTTGAGCTTCGGAGTCCCTGCAAGTACCGCCATCACCATCTGAGAAGAACACCACAGATCTTGCACCACCATTCAAAGGCTGAAGAAGGATATGATCCGATAGGAATCCCCTTGCCTAACACATCAATAACAATGAATGATAATAACAACTCAGAATTCCTCTAACAAATAGATAAATATGTGACAACAAACAAAGGGAGGACGCAACAAATGTAACTAGTTAAGCCAGCATTTCACTTAACATTCAACGACTATGGAAATGAGTCTTTATATGTGAAAACATAGTAATGAGACACGTGTAATTTGATTCTGGACTGGAAATTCCACAACAAAGAGAAAATCCCAGAATAAAACAAGTTTTAATCAGCGTGTCCAAGTTCAAGTTGCATTATTGAGTTTGAATCATGAATGCAAGCAGTTAGGCCAAGGCAACAAACCCTTAATTGATGACCTAATATTCCCTTAAATAATAATACAAAGTAGCTAGTACACTTATTCTTATGCCGAACCTATATTGGACAAGTTTCATGATTTAAGAAGAAGTATGAAAAATAATAACAACTATAATAATAAAGTTAATAGAAGAAGAACAATGATATGCATAATTAAGCACATAAATGATTGGATTCTCCAATGAAAAAATGACGAAGTAAACACATGAACAGTGTTACTCTCCATATATCCTCATGTTTCAATTTTTTATCCTTTTCTTTTATGTGTAGTGGGAGTGCTTAGGGTGGGGACCGTGAGTCTTGGACCACCAGTGTAGACCAAATGATTACCTGTTGCAATATGGGTTTGTCAGTTAACAATAAGTTTTAAGTATTTTCTATTAAGTATTTAGACTATATAGTTAAATTTCCCAAAATAACCCATGTACATTGATATCCATGTACATAAGTAACATAACCTTGATTAATAAGTTAGTTTTATTCAAAATAAAAAAAAAACTCATAATATAATTCTTATTGCATGTGCAATTTTAATATCATTAACTTATAACATTATTATTTTTAAGTATTAAGAAACATATGGTGGAGTAAAAGAGAATAGAATAAGAAAAGATATTGTTAATTCTCCTTTTGATTCAATAGAATACATTCTTTATTTTTACAGAAACTAAACTAATAACATAGCAACTAACTTATCAACTTGGAATAATCTTATCATGAATATAACTGATTAGTTATTATCTTTATGTCTAACACTCCCCCGCAAGCTGGAAGTGCATATTGCACATCAGCTTGGAAAGGACATGAACAATATAGAAATCCTAATGTTAACGGTCGGGTTCGTAGCTCTCAAGTCTTCGACCTTCTAGGGCCTCGACGATCATGTTTTAGCTTCTCCTCGAGTCTTGTTCCAAAAGCTTCATAAACGGAAATTGTTGGGTTTGTAGCTCTCTGGAAGTCTTCGACGTTCATTGGGCCTGGTCGATCTTCATTCAGCATCTCCTCGAGTCTTGTTCCAAAAGGTTCATAAACGGAAACAGTCGGGTTCATAGCTCTCTAGAAGTCTTCGACCTTCTTTTCCATCTTCTTCAGCGTCTCCTCGATCTTGTTCCAAACTATAGATAAAATTCTTGGGAAATATGAGAAGTAATAAAGATAAATAAAAGTCTACAGGACAAATTTATTAAAAAACTCAAAACGGGGTTAAAGGATAAAATCTAGAAAATAAAGATTATGAAATATTCCATTGAAGGATAAGATACTACAAAAAAAGATTATGAAATATTCCATATTTTAGAAAGTGGCAGCGAAAATATGTGGTGGCACATGTCACGGTGGATGTTGAATTGTATATGCTTTTATTTTGTTTTATAGTTTTTTTTTTTTCATATGTTGTTGCCGGTTAAGTTTTATGAAGTTAGTTGAATTGTATTTAAACCCTTGATAAACTCTGTTTATTAATCTCTCAAATTATATATTTTTTTTTCCAAAGAAGAACAAGGTCTATAGCTCCCATTGTTCGTACAGAAAAAAAACTAAAAATAGGGGCTTGTTGAATTGTTAACAACTAGTAGCTTTATCATTCTCTCTTGGTACCATCATCATCACCAACTTGGTATCCATATCATCTCCTCTTCTTATTCATTTCCAACAAACACAAAATCATATCAATTGCAGCAATGGACTTACAATTGTTGAATTCCCTTTGTTATGTAGTTTTACATTTTCTCCAAAAGTTATGCTTGTGAAAGTTTGTATTGTTCCAGTGTTATTACTTAATACTTGTTCAAAAAGATAAAAATAAAGGGAAAGTAGAAAATGTTCCATCGATCCAAGTGTGAAATAATGTGTCAAAGGTTTTCCTTTTAATGAGTCTCATTTGTGCCCCTTCTCCATCACTCACGCCCTCACTTGATTATGACTAACTTGGTTGCAACTGAGTGTGAGATAGTATCATGAAAGGATGCCTATAGAATTTGGGATGGATTTTCCATGGTTTTGATACAGTTTATGTAAAAAAAATCTTTAGTCCAAAATCTATCTCTTTTACGTCCCAACTTTTCCTGCCATCTTGCCGCCAAAATATCACCAACAAATTTGGGACGCACAAATTCAAATTAATGATATATCATTGATATTTTAAAATAAAATCCGTCTCTAGTTTCCTACAGATTTTATACATACCACAGTTAATGATTTCACTCTGTGTTTTAGTTTATTCTGTGACAAAGTCATGTGTAACTTTCACATGAGATATGAGCAGATTACATTTTCTCTTAATTATTTTGTACTGTTGGTTTCTTTTTCTCAAATAAGTGTGCATTGTTCATCGAATTAAGAGATGAACTTCACTTGTGCTTTTATAATTTTATCTTATTGCTGAATTTGTCTCAAATATTTGAGGATTAATCATATAGATTTGACTTTGCCTCAAATATGTGGGAATCATTCATACGAATTAAGAATTACTATACTTGTGCTTTAATGATTTATTGTCATTGTTAAAACCGTCAAAAATATGCGTGGCTTTCTCATACAAATTTAATTTTGTCTAAAATCCGTGGGAATCATTCATATAAATTAGAGACAAATTTCCCTTGTGATTTGACAATATGGTATTATTGTTGAATTCCTCTTACATCCATTCGGATTACTCATACATATTTAATAATCCAATCCAGGTGAAAGGGATTAGCATCATCTCGTGACACTATCCTTTTTAATAAATAGATTTATGATTCTTATATAAATGAATGGTGAGATTTCTAAAATTGGGTGGTCTGAATCCCTCCCACCTCCAATCCAGCTCATTGAGCGAGTTATTCGGACTGGTCCATCGGACTCAGCCAATTTTGATACTTTTAGACCAAAGTGACACTAGGTCCATCTAATTAATTATCTAATGCCAATATATTATTGTTATGGACCTAACCCACAAGAGAGCCACGTGCTACGCCCACGTGGGTGGCTTAAGCCTTAGGTACCATGTCGTGTTCACCACGACATAGGAACCCGACTTAACTTTCAGAAAGATCCACCCCCATGTGAGGTTAGTTACGGATCCGTACTTAGCACCGCAATTCACGGAGACGTGACAGAGACAAGTTTGACTTTCGTGACGTACAGAACTCTATAAATAATGGTAACATCTCTTCATTTGGTACGCTTTTCTAATCTCTTGATATTTGAGTTAATCTCACTATGAGAACTTAATCATTTGATCGTCGGAGTGCTGGCAGTTACCACCTCACCGTCAGGTGAGTGGTCGGAGGACTCAAACCACCGTACCGGAGGCTAGAATGGAGGTCATAGCCGGCATGCTCAGGTCAACCATAATTGCGTGTTAAAAACTTTAATTCTTCAAACTTTAATATTTTCTTTTTTTAAGAAAAAAAAAGCTTTGAGAGCATACATATTGGAAATCAAGCTTGAGAATAGAAGGAAGCTTCTTAGAGCACAGATCAATAGTTTCAACAGAGTTGAAATTTGAGACTAACAAAAACTCAAATCTCACTGCGGAGCAACCCACCGTTAGCACCGCACCATATCAACAGCAATGTATCACTCACCATCGTGAATGGCTACGATCTCTTGACGCGGACCACCACGCTGCATCCAACGACGTAAACCGAAATTCTTCCACCGGAGTTCACAAAACGACGCTAAGGTGAGACTCGAATCACACTGCTGGCCGGTTAGCCGCTGGCGCTGCGATAGAACGATGTCGAAGCCTCTCCCTTTTATCAGTCGCAAACCTGCGTTAGTCACAACTGCTTTCACCGCAATGCCGTCATGGTCAAGATGATGCTGTTGTCGTTTTCAATATCCGTACAAGGTTTGCCGGAGAATAAGGCTTCTGATCTCGCCATCACGTCAATGGAGAAACCCGGTTCAGATTGATCAGCCGTAAGACTTCATCTTCCTATGTTCACTTTCGTGTCATTTTGTTCGTTTTTTGCTATCTGTTCTGATGTGTGTATATGGCAATAAAATTTAGTAGTATGTACTGCTTGGCTTGGAAAGTCCGGTCCATCAATTTTGTTTGTGTCTATCATAAGCTTTTGATTTCCTTACTTACTGTTAAAATTGTTTTGACTTGGCCTATGACCATTTGATAGCAAATTAGAATGCTAAAAAGGTTGGGGTTTTGCATTACCTTATATTACGAGTTCCCTCTCCCAAAGTCAAGGTTTTGTTTAATAAACATCCTTTCTAAGATGATAAAATTAAAAGTGTTTTTTTTTAAAAAAAGAAAATATTAAAGTTTGAAAAATTAAAGTTTTTAAGAAGCAATTATGGTTGACCTGACTGTGTCACGAATGTGTCCTTCAGTGTCGACGCAACATTTGGGTTTACTGAAGAGCCTAGTGCAAACTTAAACCCGTAGTTTTCTTAAATCTTTTTATTCACAACATAAAAAATAAAATTTCTTTTTAATTACAATGCGTAATAAATCCTTGATCTGTGTAGTTAATGCTTCCTTTGAGGGGTTCACTGAGTAGCCATGTGCTAACTTGAATCCATTTTTCTCAAATATCAATCGATTTCAAAATCTCTATTTAAGAACTACGTGGCTTTGATTCCTCCCCGAGCTGAGGATACGTAGGAGCGGATCTGGATCCGTCAAGCCAAAATAAATAAAAAAACTTTTTTTTTCATGACATCTAAATAAATAATATTAGATAAATAATTCTTAGGGTGACAACAAATATTTGTAAAGTTAATATTTTTTTTGCACAGTTAATTAGAAGGTAGCCGCTTGTTAAGTAGAGTGCTAATACCTTCTCTATACGTAATCGACTCCCGAATCCAAAATTTGGTTTCGTAGATTTCTTTTAAGTTTTTATGAGATTTTCTTTAATAAATTTCGGTGGCGACTCCGTTGTTTAATTTATCGCCATCCCCGCCACGAACCCGGTTGTAACATTATATAAATGAATGGTGGGATTTCTAAAATTGGGTGGTCTCAATCCCTCCCACCTCCAATCCAGCTCATTTAGCGAGTTATTCAGACAGGTCCGTCGGACTCGGCCCATTTTGACACTTTTAGACCAAAATGACACTAGATCCATCTAATTAACTATCTAATGCCAATATATTATATATTGTTATAGACCTAACCCGCAAGAGAGGCAGGTGCTATGCCCACGACCACGTGGGTGGCTTAAGCCGTAGGTACCGTGTCGTGTTCACCACGACATGGGAACCCGACTTAACTTTCACAAAGCTCCAGCCCCACGTGGGGTTAGTTACGAATCCATACTTAGAGTCGCAATTCACGGAGACGTGACAAAGACAAGTTTGACTTTTGTGACATATAGAACACTATAAATACTGGTAACATCTCTTCATTTGGTATGCTTTTCTAATCTCTTATATTTGAGTTAATCTCACTGTGAGATTTTACTCACTTGATCGTCAGAGTGCTGGCAGATACCACCTAACCGTCAGGTGAGTGGCCGGAGGACTCAAACCACCGTACCGGAGGCCTAAATGGAGGTCATGGCCGCCATGCTCAATGCATGACGGATCAATTATTATGGAACAAGTATTTAATGGCACTATGATTTTGTACTAACAAATGACTAATAATAATTTTTTCATATAGAAAAATACAAGTAAAGCTAAACCTTGACTTCAAATTCGGTCGTCATTTTTTTCCATGGCTTGGCAGTGAAAGATGCATAACTTTTTTTAACAAAAGCAAAATTCAAAATATGGCTATTATTCTTTTTCATGTCGTGATTGTAAAGGTTGCATCCCTTCATTTTCAATAGACACTCAAAATATATGGCCTTGATTTTTTTTTTATTGCTTGGCTGTGATATACCCTCGCTTCTTTCTAAGACTAGGTCACATGTTTTCGTACTAAGAGCTAAGTTAATATCCATGGTGTCATGATCCATATATGATATAACTTAACTAAAATTAATTTTTTTATTATAAAAAATTGAAATCTTTGAGTGAAGATCTCGTCACAATTTATATCTATTTTGAATCATTAATTTCCACGAAAAAATATACTCTTCACAAGTAGAAGAACACTGAACAGCATTAGTTGGACACCTAAAAGTTGAAAAATAATAAAAAATCTCAAATATAAGAAAACACACCCTAAAGAAGATCCTGTTACAATAATAATAATAATAATAATAATAATAAATAACACAATTTTACTTTCCCAATTTTTGACTTGGCGGTTAGTATCATTTTTGAGTTGTTGCTCAATTACTTGCATTAGTGTTATATTACCCTCCAACATTATTTTGCCCTAAACATCTTAAATAAGCTTTTACTAGTTAAAATATAAATAAATTAATGGTGAATATTATAATAAATAAGAAAAGCCAAAATATTATTTTTGGTCCCTAAACTTTATACCAAATTGCAATTTGATTTTTCTTTTTCTTATTTTTTATTTTGGTTGCTTTATTTATTTTTGCTTCATTTTATTTCATTAAATAATTAATAAAAATATTTAAAATAGTTGTTGGATTATGAAAAGAAGAAGTCAAGGATAAAAACAATATATTGTGGAAATTCATGTTAATTATTTATCATAAAAATTAATAAAAAATGATCATATTATATTGAAAAGATAAATTACTAACATGTTGATAAAATAAAAGGACCAAATTAAAATTTGAGATAAAATTATAGTACAAAAATATGAAATTATCCATGATAATAATATTCTACAAATTTTCAAACTAAAAATTCATAAAATAAAAAAAAAGAAGAAATTATTCCCCGGTAAATTTTATAAATTTGACATGACTAAATCCCACTTAAATAATATAATTGTATTTTAATTTTATGTTAACTGTTATATAATTTTTAATTAAAATTTTAGTTAAGAAATGTAAATTTTAAATATTGTTTTCATATTAATAGCTAGTTCTTATTATGTTGTCATCCCAATGCTACGTATTATTTACTTGTGTCACGTTCTCATTTGTTTCTAGTCTAATTATCAATTATTTACGTTATATTATTTAGGAAATACAGTTTGCTTTAATTACTTGTATCATGGGCGCTTGATGTAAATGTAGACCTAAAACAAGATAATACAAGTAACTAATACTTGAGCCAGAAGCAAGCATTAGGCCCAAAAGAACATGACCTAGGTAATTTATACTCTAGTCTAAAGCAAACATTAGACCTATAAGAAAAATACATAATTAATTAATACTTGAACTTGAAACAAACTGTATTTTCAAAATAATAGAACGTATAAATAATTGATAATTGTGTCTGAAACAAACTATAAAACTTAGAAGGATGTGACACAAGTAAGCATAGAGATAACAATATAATAAAGAATGTACTAGCTATTTCTATGAAAATAATTTTTAAATTTTACATTTCTTAACAAGAATTTGAATTAAAAATTATATAAAATTAAAATACAATTATATTATTTAAGTGAGATTTATTCGTGTCAGATTTATAAAATTTATCTATCAATCATTTCTTGTTTTTCCGTTACTTTATAAATTTTCACTTGGAAAATTTGTACAATAATATTATTATATTTTTTATAGTCAAATTTGTATTTTAGTCTCATAACTTTATCTTAAATTCTAATTTGGTCCTTTAATTTTTTTCTTCATATTAGTAATTTATCTTTTCAATATAATATCATAATTTGTATTAATTTTTTTGATAAATAATTAATGCCTGCAATAATATGTTTTTATCATTGTGTTCTTTTTTCTCACTTCCAGCGACAACTTTAGATATTTTTATTAATTATTTAATAAACTAAAATGAAGCAAAAATAAGTAAAAGAGCTAAAATGAAGAAAAATAAATGAATCAAATTGAAATTAAATTCTTTTTTGAACTAGTTAAAGCTCAAAATACACATTTAATAATATAAAAAAATATAAATATTTAATTAAGAAATAGGGACATATAGTTTTTGCGGTAATAAGAGACATATAGTTTAGATTAAAAATAAAAGCTAAATGTTAAATTTAAATTAAAAATAAAATTTAGTTTATATCTTTTTTTATGATCAAATCAAATTTATAACTATTCAAATCCAAATAAATTAATGGAGAATATGACTTAATTGAAATTATGATTGTCTCCAATCAATATTTTGATTTGATTGGATAAAAAGGCATGATGGCATATTTATAGAGATGGCACCATAGAAACCACCATATTATATAAGTAAACTAAAATAATTTTTAATTCATTGGTGGTTTCTCTGATGTCATCTCTATCAAGATGACAACGTGTCCTCATATCAATCAAATCAAAAATTTAATATGAGGCAATCAGATATTCAATTAAGTTATATTTTTTATTAAATCATAGAGATTTGAATAGATATAAATTTGATTTTATTTTTAATCTAATATTTAGTTTTTATATTTAATCTGAAGTTTATGTCTCTATTTTTTAATTAAATGTTTATATCTTGATTACATTATTAAAAGTGTATTTGAGCTTTAACTAATTGAAAAAAATAGCTTTTATTAGTTAAAAGATAAATTTTGAGCTTTAATTAATTGGAAAAAATAGCTTTTATTAGTTAAAAGATAAATAAATTAACAGTGAATATTATAATAAATACAGTAAAGCAAGAATATTATTTTTGGTACCTAAACTTCATACCAAATTTCAAATTGATTTTTCTTTTTTATTTTTTATTTTGGCTCCTTTATTTATTTTTGCTTCATTTCATTTCATTAAGTAATTAATAAAAATATCTAATATAGTTGTTGGATGTGAAAAAGAAGAAGTCAAAGATAAAAATATATTATTGTGGGCATTCTTGTTAAGTATTTATCATCAAAATTTAATAAAAAATGATCATATTATATTAAAAAGATAAATTACTAAGACGAAAAAAAAATAAAAGGACCAAAATAATTACTTGTGTCACGTTTTTTTAAGTCTTATCATTTGTTTCTAGTTCAATTATCAACTATTTATATTCTATTATTATATTGGAAATACAGCTCGCTTTAATTACTTATCATCGGGGGATTGATGTAAATGACATGCCTAACACAAGATAATACTAGTGACAAATACTTGAGTCTTAAGCAAGCATTAGGCTCAAATGAACGTGACCTAGGTAACTTATACTTCATCCTAAAACAAACAATAGACCTAGAAGAATAATACATAATTAATTAATACTTGAACTTGAAGCAATATGTATTTCAAAAATAATAACATATAAATAATTGATAATTGTGCGCGAAACAAATTATAAAACTTAGAAGAACTTGATACAAGTAACTGATTGTTGAGCATAGAGATAACAATGTAATGAAGAGTTTACCTGGAAAATTTATATTATCCGTGTCAGATTCATGTCAAATTTATAAAATTAATATATCAATTATATTATTTAAATGAGATTTATTCGTGTCAGATTTATATAATTAATATATCAATTGTTCTTGTTTTTTGTGTTATTTTATAAATTTTCACTTGGAAAATTTGTAGAATAATATAACTATTATATTTTTTATTTTGGCTCCTTTATTTATTTTTGCTTCATTTCATTTCATTAAGTAATTAATAAAAATATCTAAAATAGTTGTTGGATGTGAAAAAGAAGAAGTCAAAGATAAAAATATATTATTGTGGGCATTCTTGTTAAGTATTTATCATCAAAATTTAATAAAAAATGATCATATTATATTAAAAAGATAAATTACTAAGACGAAAAAAAAATAAAAGGACCAAAATAATTACTTGTGTCACGTTTTTTTAAGTCTTATCATTTGTTTCTAGTTCAATTATCAATTATTTATATTCTATTATTATATTGGAAATACAGCTCGCTTTAATTACTTATCATCGGGGGATTGATATAAATGACATGCCTAACACAAGATAATACTAGTGACAAATACTTGAGTCTTAAGCAAGCATTAGGCCCGTGACCTAGGTAACTTATACTTCATCCTAAAACAAACAATAGAACTAGAAGAATAATACATAATTAATTAATACTTGAACTTGAAGCAATATGTATTTCAAAAATAATAACATATAAATAATTGATAATTGTGCGCGAAACAAATTATAAAACTTAGAAGAACTTGATACAAGTAACTGATTGTTGAGCATAGAGATAACATTGTAATGAAGAGTTTACCTGGAAAATTTATATTATCCGTGTCAGATTCATGTCAAATTTATAAAATTAATATATCAATTATATTATTTAAATGAGATTTATTCGTGCCAGATTTATAAAATTAATATATCAATTGTTTCTTGTTTTTTGTGTTATTTTATAAATTTTCACTTGAAAAATTTGTAGAATAATATAACTATTATATTTTTATAGCCAAATTTGTATTTTAGTCTCAACTTTATCTCAATTCTAATTTGGTCCTTTATTTTTTTTCATATTAGTAATTTATCTTTTCAATATAATATCATCATTTGTATTAATTATTGTTAATAAATAATTAATGCCCGCAATAATATTTTTTTATCATTATCTTTTTTTCCCACACCCAACAACAATTTTAGATAGTTTTATTCATTATTTAGTAAAATAAAATGAAGCAAAAATAAGTAAAAGAGCTAAAATGAACAAAAATAAAAGAATCAAACTTATATTAATTTGTTTTTTGAATTAATTAAAGCTCAAATACATTTTTAATAATGTAACAAAAATATAAATATTTAATTAAACAATAGAGACATATAGTAGTTTAGATTAAAAATAAAAACTAAATGTTAAATTCAAATTAAAAATAATATATCAATTATATTATTTAAGAATGTAATGAAGAGTGTACCTGGAAAATTTATATTATTCGTGTCAGATTCTTGTCAGATTTATAAAATTAATATATCAATTATATTATTTAAGTGAGATTTATTCGTGTCAGATTTATAAAATTAATATATCTGTAAACATCCTAGAAGTCCCTAAAGAAGACTTAGGACTTAAGGTTACAAAGAAAAGAAAAAAGGAGGATTAATTGCAAGTAGAGTGGTCAAAATAGGGACAAAAAGGACATGTATATTTGAATAGAAACAGCCATATTCAAATATGCAGGATCCATATTCGAATATGAACAGTCATATTCGAATATGGACTATGCATATTCGAATATAAACAGTGATATTGGAATATGGACTTTTCATATTCGAATATGGACTATGCATATTTGAATATAAACAGTGATATTGGAATATGGACTTTTCATATTTGAATATGGAAGTGTGAAATTGAATATAGATGCCTCATATTCGAATATAAACCCCAAAATCTATAAATAGGGGTGATTTACCTTCAAAACTCACCATTTTCCTCTCCATCACTCTACACTCTTTTAATCCCAAAGATCATTCACTAAACCTCTGCCAGAAATCAACAACACTCCACAAATCTTTCGTCTTAGAGTTTTCTCTCACTAGCCTCTTCTTGACTAAAACTTCAAGGAGTGAGATTCATACTCAGAGACAGCAAGGGCGGAAGAAGGAAGTTAGAAACTGGGATCTGAGCTTGAAGGAGAAATGAATTCTGGAAGGTAACCCTAAAAACCCCAAATCATGGAAATGATAGGAACATGTGATAGGAACATGTGATAGGAACATGTGTTAGGGACTTAGAATAATGTGTTAGAGATTGTTTGCTTAGAATCCGTGTATGTTTGAGATTTGTATACTATATGTGAAAAATGTTTGTACGGATTAAACATGCTAGTTAATGATGCATGATTAGGAAAGTGCTTGGAAATGTGAATGATGATGAGTTAATAAAATTGTATAAACAAGAGATTCCACATTGTAATTTGGGACTTGGATTTTGAACGGATTTCAAACTGTTTTAGGAAAATAAGTCCAAGAGTAATTATATTCAAACATGTATTCGAATGTGGAAGGCCATGTTCGAATAGATATCTGAATATAACATTTCTATCATATAATAATCGAATATGAGATGTTTGTATTCGAATATAGGGTTTCTGGAATCCTTGTTTGAATGATATGAAATGAATATGATGTTTGATGCATGAGAACATGTTATGTGAAATCAAACAAAAAGGAAAACAGTGGAAATGCTTTCCCTATCAACAATGGTTGAGTAACAGGGTTAAGTTTCGTCTGAAGTAGACCGGGTAAGAGGACAAGCATAAAAATATGAAATTGTAGGGTTATCCCGAAAGGGGCAGATAACCTGAAGTGCAAGGCTATCCCGAAAACGGGGTAGATAGTCTAGTACAAAGGGGCTATCCCGAAAGGGGTAGATAGTCCTTGGGCTAGCCCTAGAGAGGGTTGGTAGCCCGACAGTATGATCTTGGAAGGACGCTTTCCAGGACCATGATGATGATGAGCTCAACTGTCCATTCACTGTCATGCACCTATGGTGGATTCCCTCTGCACGAGGTTTCCCGCTAAAAGAGGAAAGAAAGAAAATGGAAAATGATTATGGCATGCATACATATTATAATGACATTTCATGCATCTTGTGTGTGTTTGTTAGGAATTGGATTTGGGGCAGTTTTCTAGTTAGATTGACTGCAATACTATAAAAACGTTTTTAGTTAGACCGGGGGTTACTTGGTTATATGTTTTACATATTACTGACGGTCGCAGTATTGCAGGTATTGAAAGACTGTGGAGTTAATGCAATGGATGAGACAAAGGGTTAGGCTTTGCTTAGGTATAATCATCCTTGGTGAACGTAAGCCTTTTGTTCAGAAATTATATGGTTCAGCTGTATAGGAAATTGTAATTTAAATAAAGGAATGTTTCTGCTTGTATTTTAAATATGAAACCAAGTAGCAAGCTTTGTATTTTCAAAAAAAAATTTTAAGTGTCAGATTTTTAAAGTTAACATTTTTAGTAACTACTATTTTTAAAGTTTACTTGTATTTTCACGCAACTCTAATTTACTTATGACCCGAATCTTATACGATTCTTGTCAACCATTTTCTCAATGATCTACTAGAGATTTCAAGATGATTAGAATTGAGGAATTCAGAGTTCTGTGTTTTTGGAATAATCAGAGAAGTTAATACAAGTAACTAGGAGCTAGGTTTTGGAACATGTTCGTCTACCGAGCCTACTAGAAAAGTCTTACAACGTGGTCTCGAGATTTTGGAGATTCCCTTGTAGTCGTCTCCTGTAATGATCTACATAGAAAGATTCCAATAGCTAATTTGTCCCTCCAATAAAAAGGGGTTCACACTAAGGAAAACGAAACAATTCGAGTTGAATTTTAATATTTGCATCCTAGAGATATATTCAAAAGAACAAATAAGGGTTAGGTATATTCTTTGAAAATAGAGAAAATATTTCATGGCTCCTACAGTGTGCTTGTAAGGCATTTTAAAAGTCGAATAGAATATTTAGAAATCTTCATGTGGAGAGATTGAGTAAGTGTTCAAGAGTGAAAATAGAATTTTAGAATATCGTTAGGAATAATCTTGACTAAATGACATCCAAAATTGGACTCATCTTC
This sequence comes from Cyamopsis tetragonoloba, assembly GCA_037177725.1. Classification (NCBI taxonomy): domain Eukaryota; kingdom Viridiplantae; phylum Streptophyta; class Magnoliopsida; order Fabales; family Fabaceae; genus Cyamopsis; species Cyamopsis tetragonoloba. Next base: position 30,304,176 of record CM074125.1, on the reverse strand, counting down.
ATCTTACGGCCTTTCTAGATCTTTGTATAAAAGCGTCTGAAGGTGTGGTTTAAAATATTGTTAAAATTTTAGGGAACTGGATGCTAAGATTTGCACGATTAACTTAAGGAAAGAAAGACTTATTTCTAAAGTCATTATGCGTAAAACAATACTATCTGAATCCCATGATTAGATTTAGACCAAGATTACATGAATATTGAAATAGAGTGCCTCCAAAGAATTGATTTCAGAGTTGGGATACAGTAAGGTATGGGACATGAGTCTCTCTAAGATTAAGTTCATAAAACTAACTTAATAAATCCTCAAGATGAAAGAATTTCTAAATCTTGAACCTAATGGTACGTCTTAATTTTATCTAGAAGAAACTTGTGGTAGAACAGATGTCTCGATAAGATGTTATGCTACCATTATGAAAAGGAAAAAGGGTTACTATACGATATGATTACACGATAGTGTATCAATTCAATCACTATAAGAAATGAGTCATCGACCCTTTCTAAGAATACATGACTGTCCAATTAGAGTTGATGCTTAAATCCTTCAAGAAAGAAAGCATATAATAGTGTGGAATGGTTCTTTAGTCACAACATCGGCTCACATTTAGGCTTGGTGAATTTCCAAAAGAATTTGATTTCTAGGATTTACGTGGATAGTTTATCAATTACCAAAAGAACTAGAGTTTTAAGGAATTTAAGTCCTAGAGGAAACTTAAATGAAAGAAACAGGGATGGAGTTCTTCATGCTTTAATGATACGATCTATTCGTATATATACCCAATTTCTCATCGACAATATCTTCCTATCATGAATCCAACTAGGAATACACATAGCCCCCCATACTTCTTGTTGTGAGATTACCACTACCAAACTTTCTACGTCCTTCCTGCCTCTTGGCTTCCATACCAATTCAGGAACAATTTGACCTTGAGAAATCCAACTCCGCATAAAATTTACACTAATTTCCCACTATCTATATTCTATAGGGATAACCACATTTATCCTTAACATATTCTACTTGGTATTCAGTCTAGGCTAGTGACTTGAATCCATTGGTTACAAATGCGTCAATGTCGTGAGTAAGGTACTGAACTAGCGAGGCTCAATATCTTACAGTCACAAACACTAGTACATCTATCCCAATGACTCATCCTACTTTCCCTGCAAGTTTCTAAAAGAGGAACAATCCTTTTAAAGATCATTCCTATCCATTACTAGTCATAACTTCTACTCTTATATATGCACCAATACTCAGTTGATCAAACCAAATATTAGTTGCATATTCCTTCGAAGCTTATGACATACCCAATAGATATTTTCACAATATTAATCGTTTAGCTGACTATCAACAATCAACTCATCACAGTCCGAAGGATCAAACAGCTCTGATACGATATTGTAACACCTTAATTTTAAAATGGTAGTTATTAAAAATATTAACTTTGAAAACCTGACCCTTAAAATTTTTTTCTTAAACTACAAAGCTTGCTACTTGTTTTCATATTTAAAATACAAGCGGAAAACATTTCTTTATTTATATGATAATTTCCTATACAGCTGAACCATATAATCCGTGAACAAAAGGCTTAGGTTCACCAAGGATGGTTATACCTAAGCAAAGCCTAAAGCTTTGTCTCATCCATTGCTTTAGCTCCACAGTCTTCCAACACTTGCAATACTGCGACCGTCAGTTATATGTAAAACATATAACCGAGTAACCCCCGATCTAACTAAAAACATTTTTACAGTATTGCAGCCAGTCTAACTGGAAAACTGCCCCAAATCCAATTCCTAACAAACAAACACAATATGTGCAATGACATTTTAAGTATGTATGCATGCCATGATCATTTTCCATTTTCCATTCTTTCCTCTTTTATTGGGAAACCCCATGCATAGGGAATCCACCATAGGTGCATGACAGTGAATGCATAGTTGAGCTCATCATCATGGTCCTGGCAAGCGTCCTTCCAGGATCCTATTGTCGGGCTACCAACCCTCTCTAGGGCTAGCCCAGGGACTATCTACCCCTTTCGGGATAGCCCCTTTGCACTAGACTATCTACCCCATTTTCGGGATAGCCTTGCACTTCAGGTTATCTGCCCCTTTCGGGATAACCCTACAATTTCATATTTTTATGCTTGTCCTCTTACCCGGTCTACTTCCGGCAGAGCTTAACCCTCTTACTCAATCACTATTGATGGGGAAAACATTTCCACATTTTCCTTTCTGTTTAATTTCACATTATAGGTTCTAATGCATCAAACATCAATATTCATATTATAACATTTAAACAAGAATTCCACTAATCTAATATTCGAATACAAACATCTCATATTCGAATATCATGTGACCAACGTGTTATATTAAAATATCTATTCGAATACGACCTCCCATATTCAAATACATATTTGAATATACTAACTCTTGAACTTATGTTTCAAAAACCGCTTAAAGTCCATTCCAGTCAAAGTCCCCATTTTGTCGCATTACAATATGGAATCCTTTGTTTATACAATCCTTATGAATTCATCATTATTCATATTTTCAATTCAAATTCTAATCATGCATCATCTACTACTATGTTAAATCAACATAACATCATATAAGCATGACATGTAATCTCAAACATACTCACAATCATAAATCAAACAATTTCTAACACATTGTTTTGAATTCCTATCACATGTTCCTAACAGTCCATAGTATCCTGGATTGGGGTTTTCCGGGTTACCTCCTAGAATTCATTTCTCTTTCAAGCTCAACTCCCAGTTTCTAACTTCCTTCTTCCGCCCTTGCTGTCTCCGAGTATGAATCTTATTCCTTGAAGCTTTAGTCAAGAAGAGGCTAGTGAGAAAAAACTCTAAGACGGAAGATTTGTGGAGTGTTGTTGATTCCTGGCAGAGGTTTATTGAAGGATCTTTGGGATTGTAGAGTGAGGGAGAAGGAAACAGTGAGTTATGGAGGCAGAGCACCCCTATATATATAGACTTTGGGGTCCATATTTGAATATATATTCGAATATAAGGCTTCTGTATTGAATTCCACACTTCCATATTCGAATATAAAATGTCTATATTCGAATATTATTGTTCATATTCCAATATGTACAGTTCATATTCGAATATGACTGCTCATATTCGAATATGCATAGTCCATATTCGAATATGCACAATCCATATTCGAATATGCACGGTCTATATTCGAATATAATTGTTCATATTCGAATATGCACAGTCCATATTCGAATATGACTGTTCATATTTGAATATGCACAGTCCACATTCGAATATGACACATCCATATTCGAATATATATGTCCTTTTTTGTCCTGACCTCTCTGCTTACAACCAAATCCTCCTTTTTCTTTTCTTTGAAAATTGTAATCAAATCCCTTAAGTCCTAAGTTTTCTTTATGAATTTTCGGGATGTTACATTAATTATACAAAAATTGCCAATAAGAGTTTGTAAGAGTGGCGTGTGCTTGGTCCCTACCATGGAGTCAGGGGTTCGAGTCCCACTTTGTTAAATTTTTTCTTGTTGGTAGGTGCCCACAACCTAATTTTTTTCTACTAAAAAAGTTATAAACACATTATAATAACAGAAAAAATTATTGTTTTTATATGAAAAAGAGTTGTATGTTGTAAATTTTTTAAAAATAAATCAAAGCATATTATTAACAAGGAGTATAGGAAATACTCTAAAAATAATATAGAGAAATCATGAATACTGGCCAAAGACTAACAAAGCCAAATCAACATAATAAAGAGAGTCCGGATAAGGTGGTGTACTACTTTTTGGACCACCAGTGGTCCATGGATTCTAAGCCATTAGATATAATATAAATAATTCTAATCGCTCAGATTAATTACTGGTAAGTTGCTGAACCAATTACAACTAACTTTACAAAATTTAAATGTGTAGTCCTCAAATTCATCACAAACATAAAATTACCCCATACCATAAATTTTAAAATAAACCCAAATTTATTATGATAAAAGTATAAGCACAGGGGTTTGGGTGAATTTGTTCATAAACCGAAAAGGATGAGTTTGTACATACAAAAAAAAAAACTAGAATTTAAAATAAAAAACAGAGATACAACACTTTCATATCTAAAAATTAAAATTAACATTATGTTCCCTTTAATATAAGTAAGAATTTTTGTGTAGTATGATACACTAGAAAATCTCCATCATTAGATTTATTAATAAAATATTGAACGATAGTGATCTTTTAAGACTACCGTAATAACCGGTTACCTTCTCCCAATCCCCCAACCTCTCTTCACCGCCACCAACAACCACAATCAACCCCTCTCCAGGGAACAACCTCAAAAATTGGATGATGACTTAGAATTCAGCGAAAGATCCATAGTAGAGAGTAAAGAAAACGAGAAAAGAAAATCAAATAAACATTCTAAAAAATTGTTAAGAATAGTAAATCCTCAAACGAACATCCAGAAACGAAATTAAAAATGCAAGTGCAAGAAAATTTAAAATGGCATGGGAATCTGATACAAAGAGAGATAAGAATGGCGGACGGTGTTGTGGTGAAGAACGACATTGCAGATCTTGTAAGATTGAAATAGATCTGTGACCTCGAGTGCCTGAGTGGTGAATGCGTGAAGTACAGGAACACTGGCAAACGACGGATGGTTGTGATGATGAACGGTTGTGTTTGGGTTCTTGCTTTGCTCTGTTTCTCACTCGCCGGAAAAAGAGAAAACAGGGAAGGGAGAGGCGACCAAGGGGAGGAGAGAGAATCAATTGACTGGTGGAGTGGCGAATTAGCGACAAAAGAAGCGGTGATGGGGTGGGTGGGGGCAGCGGAGGAAGGAGGAGGAGGGTGTGGCGGCGGAAGAAGGAGGAGATGTGTGGTTTGGAGTCAGAAGAATCACATCTGTCCTTTCGGTGGTAGCGGTGGCAGTTTCGGTGGCCGCGGTAGTGGTTAACGTGAAAGGAGTGGTGGTTGGCGTGGAAGGAACAGTTTCAGAGGTAGCAACGCTGGCGTGGTGGAGAGAGCGGAGATGACAGACGGAGACGAAGAGGAGGTGGCAGGTAGGGAAAGGGGTGGCCAAGATGACTGGTTGGTCTTTTATTTTTGTCATTAAAACTGGTTATAGCAAGTTAAAATAAATGAGGTATGATACACAAGTAGTATAAGTTAATTTTGTTAAAAGCTACCTTAACATTAATATAAATCTAAAACACACGTTTTTCAGAACAGATGTAAGATCTAGATTCATATAACATTTATTTATAAAAAATTCAAACAACAAAAAACTATGATAATATCTGAATCAAAAAAGAAAAAATAAATGAAACAACTACAAGAATCATTCTTGTTCCAACAACACGCCTCCACCATCTCCGTTATGAGAAGCTCACCAAACCCACCGCTTGAGCCAGGAGATACACACAAAATCTTCACGCGCAAATGAGAGAGACAGGGAGAATGGCAATTCTTGAACCAAAAGGTGTCATTCAACTCAAACGCGAAGAGAGAGAGGGAGAACGACATATCTAGACTCTAGAGCAGTGGATCGGGATCTGGACTAGCGTTGTGGGTGAAGAATGGTGGAGCATTCGCCACCATACCTTTCCGTAAGGTCGATATTGAAAAACACAAAAGCTTCCACCTTTTTCCCAAATTACATATACAAATACCCATTCAAAATCGCCTAAAAAAAGAGATTTTATCCCTTCTCCAAATGCCTAGCGACCTTAGTCTTAGTTGAAGGCATCTTCCTGGGCACCGCCTCATCTCGTGTAACGGCCAACTCCTTACTTGGAAACTTTTTCTCCATCTCCGGTGGATGTAGAAGATAGCGCTGATTTACAAAGAGTGAACAAATCTAAACAGAAAAAAAGACAAGATAATTACTTAAATCAAGATCTATGCAACTAATCAAGATATTGTCTTTCCAAAATGTTGGGACTATTGTCTTTTAGACAAGTGTTTAGGCACGTGTGCATAGGGACATATTGACGCATTTGTTGCGCTAAGGTGACTTGTCATTAAACCAACATAAAGTATAGAGCCCAAAAGTGATTCGATTATACATATGAGACTCTTATCGTTAGTAAGTTACAAAAGAACTAATGGTAACTAAGTGTAGTGGATCGCAATGTAAGCGCATAGCCCAGGAGGCATGACTACTCGTCTTGATGGGCTGGTAAGTAGTCATAGTCCATTAGGGTTATAATGGACATGGTCCTTGACAGTGACACACTATATATAACTAATATAAGCATTAGCTTATGATTCCAAAAGAGATGCTTCACTATTCAGTGCCGCAGCCAACATTAAGAGCATTTGGTACCCATCGGTGAGTAGTTGTGTCTACTGTCATACGACTCTAACTCCAACACTATGTAGAGATCGTGATCAAGTTCTTTCCGATACACTGACAATCACACCTCTCTACTACCAACATGGATATTGAGGTATGCTTCCGCTCATCTATCTCGAATCGATTTAGTTAAGATGCCAGTCCAAGAGTCTCCGTTCATAAGGATTAAAATGTATGTTCCTTCAATTAGTATCAGAGTCGTGTCGTATCATCAAATCGATTTGAGAATATAGTTTTGATGATTATTTTATTGCCTAATCAATGGATTTCATAAGGTTAATAGAAATTCACATTCAGTTCCATGTTGATTGTATATCTGGTTTTGATTTTGTGCAATATGTATTATTTCCCAGTTTAATTTATGTGTCCAATCAATAGTGTACCTTGAATCTATTTAATTGGAAAGCATGATATTAGGATTGGAGTCTCATATTCATTTACATGGTGGATATACATATTTTTTGAATATTGAATGGAATTGTAACAGAACAAGGTCAATGTTTGTAGACACTCATTTGGCATTCAATTGCATATACATTTAGCTGAATCTAATTGATTAATTTGGATGCTTATTGACTCTAGAGCTGTACCTAGCTTTTTTCGTGAATCATAAATGAATTGCGATCAAGTAAATAATTTCAAGATATTTTAAAAAGTTTTGAATTCAATTATTCATAATGGTTTGCGCATGAATTTATTCTAATTTCCGTTCCAAACAAATTGATGATATATTCAAGATTTGATTCGTTGATAAGATTTGTTTCAATTTGATCCAATATTTAGTTTAATCTAATTTGATTAAAATTTTTAAAGAATCTATTTTGTGGTTATCGTGGGATAACATTTTTAAGATAAATATTAAAAGATTACGTTTGGGATAATTTAATTTATCTTTAAATAATCAATTTTGAGGTTGTCGCTGGATAATCCTCTTCAAGAAAATAGTGAATAATTTATCTCCATATAGAGATAATATAAAAATAACAAAGTGTTTGACGTTGGTCAAACGGTTTGGCATTTGGCGTTGATCAAAAGGTTTGGTGTTTGACGTTGGTCAAACGGTTCACGGTCTCATTTGAGTGTTTAATTTGTTGTCCAATCTCAAACTTCTTAAATACAACTTTTTTGGTTAAATTATTTTTTTTTTAAGGTAATAAAGTTTTCATGATTGGGTTCATCGATCATAAGGCTCTTGGAAAAAACGAGTTCAAGGCTTTAAAATTGCTCGAAATGACGGAGAGTGGATGATTTATGTGGATGGCTCTTCGAACGCCAAGGGTTGTTGAGAAAGGGTGATTATTTAAAATAGTGAGGGAGTTTCAAATGAGTACTCATTGATATTTGAATTTCCAACTTCAAATAATCAGGCATAGTACGAAGCTTGTTTGGCTGGCATAAGGATATCGAAGGAGTTGGGGACTTCAGCGATCACGATATACTCGGATTCACAACTGGTAGTTTCCCAAATCCGGGGGAATTATTAGGCAAAGGAACTGATGCTACAAAGTCAAAGATTCATTGCTCGACCGGTCAAAGTTTAAGATAAAGCATACTCCAAGAGAAGAAAATAGCAGGGTTGATTTCTTATCTAAATTGGCGCACGAAGAAAGCCTCTAATTATCATTTTGTGGTGGAAAAGTTCATTCCTATTCTGAGTTTAAGTTTGCAAGTGGAATCTGATTGGAGGACTCCCCTGATTGATTACATCAACAAGGAATGGTCCCAGAAGATGAGAAGGAGGCAAAACAATTATTAAAGAAAGCTACGAGATACACGGTGTTTTAGGGACATCTCTTCACGAGACGGGTTTTTGTACCACTGCTGAAGTCTATAGGACCCTCTGAAGTGTGGTATGTATTGACTGAAATTCACGAGAGAAGTTGGGGCATCATGTCAACGCGAAGCCCTAACAAGGAAGGCTTTAAGGGCGGTATAATTTTGGCCCACTATGCAGGAAGATGCAAAAGAGCATGTCAAGAAGTGTGAATGATCTCAAGAGCATGCCCCCATCCCTCACTTACCGCCAGAAGTGCTGCACAGTTTGTCTGCTCCTTGGTCGTTTCATACTTGGGACATTGATATGTTAGGACCTTTCACCTGAGCTCCGGGCCAACTAAAGTTCTTGGTGGTAACAATAGATGGCTTCACGAAATGGATAAAGGCTGAGCCTTTGGCAAAAATCACTTCGGCAAGAGTCCAAGCTTTCACTTTCTAAACAATCATATGCCGGTTTGGTATACCTGCAGAAATTGTCACCCACAATGACTTCAGTTCACTGATAGACATTTCATAGAATTGGTGGAGGGTTTGTGGATTAGACATTACTTTCCAAGTTTAAAACATCCTCACACGAATAGACAAACTGAAGCTACGAATACAATAATCTTCAATGGTATAAAGAAAAGGTTAGAGGACGCTAAGGAGAATTGGCCTGAGAATCTTTATCAAATCTTGTAGAGTTATCTCATGACTCCCCAAAGCTCTACTGGGGAGAGACTTCCTTTCTTCTATTATACAGAGTTGATGCATTAATCACGGTGGAAATTGGTGAACCTTCGTGGAGGGTAATATATACAAGCCTAGATAATGGAAGTCTCCTGAAAGAAGATTTCAACACGATCGATGAAACTTGCGAGAGGACTAGAGTCAGGGAGATGTTGCGAAAAAATGAGTTGCATAAAGATATAACGTGAGGGTCGTAAAGCGCGACTTTGTGCTTAACGACTTAGTCATGAGAAGGGCTATTATTTGCCAAAAGAAAGCCAGGGATGGAAAATTAGCGACTAATTGGGAAGGCCCATATCGGGTTACTAGAACTATGCATACGGGAGCATATGCACTAGAAACTTTGCTAGGTAGAGATTTGCAAAGAACTTTTAAAGCTGCGGATCTGTAAAGATACTATAACTATTTTTCATTTTTGTGGTTGTATACTAGTTTTAATGTTTTTGAGTGAAATTTTTGTATATGGAAGGCATTCAAGGGGTACTCTTTTTCCTGGGCTGGTTTTAATCCTAAGGAGGATTTTACCACCAAGGATTTAATGAGGCCCCATATTATGAATATGAATGCAAGTTTCAAAACAGGTATACAAAGGAAATAATATGACGTGATCAAATCACAATAAGGATCAATGATACCAAACCAGGGTAAAATACCCCAAGCATAAGGTCAAGGAACTCAGTTAAGGATCAATGATCCCGAAACAGGTAAAATACCCCAAGCAAAAGATCAAAGGCCTCAGCTATGGGTAAATGATCCCATAATAGGGTAACATACCCCAAGCAAAAGGTCAAATACCTCATTTAATGATCAAGGATCCTATCATAAGGTAAAGTACCCTAAACTAAAATAGAAGAGAAGGAAAGGCGTAACTGTATACGACAAAACTTCAACAAAATAAAAGTAGATTTAACACAGTCTAAGTAAAAAGGAGTTATTGTGAAAATATCAAGACCAAAGTGGAAAAAGAAGTTAAGTGGTAGTTTGTTTGTGCTGAATTGCTTCAGCGCTAATAGCAATAGGACCATCATCTTCGAGTAGTTCTGGAGGGATAGAGACAAGAATGCTGGGTCATATGGCTCCAAGTGCGGTTTGTTCAGATCCACCAGAGATTGGAGGTTAGTACTGTAGTCGACGAGCTTCGTGTCCATGACTTCGTGCAAGGGATGGATTGCTTTGTATGAAAGTTGTACACCGGGGAGCTCAACTTGGCAGAGACAACTAGTAAACGCCATTAAGGAGCCATTGGAGAAAAACTTATTTTTCTTGTCTATGGTTGCTTCAAGTTTTAGCTTCTCGACTTCCAATGTCTATTTTTCATCGACAAGCTAATTTCGAGTTAGCTTGAGAGCATTCTTTTCATCCCGTAAGGCTTTTGCATCTTTCTTGACATTCTCCAGTTGGATCATGAGATCTTTCTTTTCATGGGCAAGCTTTGCATGCTCGGCTTGAAGAGTCTCATAATTATTGGAAGCAGTACTTAGGTTGGACTTGAGGGCAGTGTTGGCAGCTCTGAACTCAACTTGTTCTTTAGTCAGCCGGTCACCTTTCTTTCCATAGGCGTCTATTTTCTTTTCATACAAATTTTTTGTTGACTTACAGTTTCTTCTCAAGCTCGGCAACTTAGTTGGGATTGTCTATCTCATCATGGAAGTATTTCAAAAGGGTAGATTGGCAACCTATCCAACAAAGAGATTCTGCAATGTTGTCCTGGAAAGGGGAAAATGAATTAGAAATTTAACGAAATACAAATGTGAGTTAATCCCGAGGGTTAATGAAAGAAGGGAACTATGTTAAAAAGGATACCTTCAACCGTTGATGAGGTAAACCCTTAAAAAATTCCCTGTGAGGAAAGGAGATAATGGGTACATGGATATTCTCCCATTGGGATTAAGGCTCTTGGGGTAACGAGGTCCCTGCATTTAAGCTAAATGACGAGAACAGATTATCGGGGCAAATGGACAAGTTAAATTTATAAAAAAAGCAAAGAAAGGGAATCTAAAAATAACAAACCGCGAGAATGCTTCAATGATTTTCTGATTAGTTTCCCGTCATCATACGAGGCAATATCTTGTGTTCCACTTGCGTAGCCAGCATCACCAATAAACAAGGGGTGAGGACTCGAAGTTTGGAGACGTTGTGCCATAACTCTGGTCTTGATGTGAGTTTGAGGTAGCGGAGCTTGATCATGGATGGTGGATAGCTCACGAGTAAGGCTTTCACCTAGAGTTTCCTTTCTTCCTTTCTTCTTCATGTCGGCGCCTTTGGTTAAGAGAGCGGCATAGTTGGCCATGATCTTATCTCCAAAAGACATGACATGGTAAGTTCATGGGAAATAGTGAGAAAGAAAGGCGCGTATGTGAAATTAGAAAAATCTAATAAGTATGTTGGGAGCATCTTATAGTACCCAATGTTTCTTTTCGTCCTATTTCGTGACTTTTAATAACAACTTTACATTTCAAAACTCCATGTTAGGTGGTTAAGTCACAAAAATCGAGCACTTATAACCACATGATTCGAGTCAAGAAGTGAGGCTTCATTGGTAATGAAGTATTCAGAGTCCTGCAAGTAATGCTCCTTCTTCCAATAGAGAGGAAATAAGTTGTTTTAGTTAGGCCCTTTCTATCATGGTTTCCTAGCTCCTTGATATGAGAGTTTGAAATAGGTGTCTCTGAAAGTGGGGGATAGAATCTTCAAAGAGTTGGAAAAAAGCATGAAATTTTCGTTGACGAAACGAGATAAAGTGAAATTCATCTGTGTGGTAGGGAGCAAAAAGGAAGAGAAACAAGTTGTTGGAGGCATCCTAGTTTTTTGGCCCAATAGAAAATTTTGAAAGCATTGATAAAGACCCCTGCATTTGAGTGTAGTTGAGAGGGGGAGACACTAAGTTCGTTCAAAGATTTCTTTTTGGAAACATGAAAAGGGGAAGCGAAGCTTTTTAAAACTTAAATACCACTCATATATCATAAGGAAATCTAGGGCATCTTTCCTAGGTTGGGAGCTTATTCTTTCATTAGGGTAAGCTTTCTCGACTTTGTATAAGGTGACTGGCCCCTTGAGTGCATCTTTAGTGGGGATAGCTCTATGGAAGTGCATGGCTTCCCGAAAATATAGGTAAGGGACATGAATCTTAAGTACAGTGTTTAGGCTAGTGGGAACTTGAAGGATATCGAAGTTCACCCAGTACATTGGTCAGATATCTCTGATTCCATGAAGATGTTGGGGAATTATGATTGGAATGGGATTCTCTCCCTCATCACCTTCAAGTTCAGCAATGATTAACCGCCATCGTGCATGTCCTTTTTTCTTTCTTGGATTGTGACGAGCTTGTTCTTGGTGAGCCGCTGACACAGGTTCTAAAAATGACATAGAAGGAACATAAAGAGGGTTAGATTCATCGCTACCAGAACTTGTGGGGGTTGAAGAACTTGAATAGAAGATGAACACACAATAAGTGGGCAGGAAGGCTTAATCAGCAAGTAACAATGTCTCCGCTGCTTTCTCATGAAGTATAATATCTTAAAAGGATTATACCAAATTTGTGGCCCTTAGAGGAATTCGAATTAGAGAAAGGGGCTCTTGAGAAAGATATGGGAAGGTTAACTATTGGAATGTTCTCTGAAAAATCCTTAAAGAGGAGTTCTTCATTTGAAGATGGAGGAGAGGACGGGGAGGGGGGGGGGTTTAGAAGACTGATGTCATCAATAATTTGAGGACCAAAGGGATGGTCTATAAAATACCCAACATTGCTAAAGAGTTCTTCGGCCGGGGGAAATTGCAAGCTCTTTTTGGGATATACATTGATGGATGGAAGGTAGGTTGGACGAACAAGAGTCGTCTATCGTATGGTTTCTCTCTTTTTAGATATATAAAATATATAGGAAAAGAAAGAAGACAAGCATACGAGAATAAAGCAGGTAATGGAAAAGGAAGAGGGTAGGAAATTACCTGGATAAAATTAAGGCAAGAAGGCAAGGTAAGGAAGTAGGCCGGAAGAAGAAGAAAACTTGAAGAAATCCAAAGAAAGTAGAAAAAGTGAGAAAGCGGGTAAAAGAAGTTTTTGAAATGAAGTTCTTCGGTATTTATAAGAGGGAGTGAGAAGAAGGAAAGTTGTTTGACAAGAGTGACTGCTTAGAGCATAATAAATGAGCACGAAATAAACAAGACAACAAAATTATGGGCTCGTCCACAAGGAAGAAGGAACCAATCAATGTATGACACGTGTCAAAAAGAGAACCGCCAAGAAGATGAAAACATATTCGCTTAGGACAACTTAAGTGGCTAACATAACTAGTTATGTCATCGACTTGGGGGCCAACTGTTATGGACCTATCCCACGAGAGTATCGTGGGACAAGGTCATCGTGATATCTCGCTATTTTCTGGGCAAGTCGTGAAGTTGAGAAGTCAGCATGTCAGGAGATTAGTGAGTTGACAACATACATTGGGATTATGGGATACGCACATGGTTAGTTGTCCGACGGTTATAGATCCAAAAATTGCGCCACATATACATGACTGCTAATGTGGATGAGGTTGATGTGGACACTGAGGGCTATAAATATAGGTTGCAAGGTAAGGAGATAAGATATGCTTTATTCTTGATTCTTAACTCACATAAAAGTGGAATTTACTTGAGCTTAGGAGTCCCTGCAAGTACTGCCATCACCATTGGAGAATATGACGAGAGATCTTGCACCACCATTGAAAGGGTGAAGAAGGATATGATCCAATAAGAATCCCCTTGCCTAACGCGTAAATAACAATGAATGGTAATAACAACTCAGAATTCCTCTAACAAATAGGTAAATATATGACAACAAACAAAGAGAGGACGCAACAGATATAACTAGTTAAGCCAGCATTTCACTTAACATTCAACGACTATGAAAATGAGTCTTTATATGTGAAAACAGAGTAATGAGACACATGTAGTTTGATTCTCAATTGAAAATTCCACAACAAAGGGAAAATCCAAAAATAAAACACTAAGTTTCAATCACTGTGTCCAAGTTCAAGTTGCATTATTGAGTATGAATCATGAATGCAAGCAGTTAAGCCGTGGCAACAAACCCCTAATCGGTGACCTAATCTTCCCTTAAATAATAATACCAAGTAGCTAGCGCACTTATTCTTATATGCCGAACGTATATCGGACAAGTTTCCTAATTTAAGAAGAAGTATGAAAAATAATAACAACTATAATAATAAAAGTAACAGAAGTAGAACAATGATATGCATAATTAGGCATATAAATGAATGGATTCTCCAATGAAAAATGACCAAGTAAAGAGCCCTATAACTCTACATATATCCTCATGTTTCAATTTTTTATCCTTTTCTTTTATGTGTAGTGGGAGTGCTTAGGATGGGGACCGTGAGTCTTGGACAACCGGTGTAGATCGAATGATTACCTATTTCAATGGGTTTGTCAGGTAACAATAAGTTTTAAGTATTTGCTATTAAGTATTTAGACTATATAGTTAAATTTCACAAAATAAGCCATGTATCCATGTACATAAGTAACATAACCTTGATAAATAAGTTAGTTTTATGCAAAATAAAATAAAAACTCATAATATAATTCTTATTGCATGCAATTTTAATATTATTAACTTTTAACATTATTATTTTTAAGTTAAATTAAATTAATTTTCATTTTTATTTTGTTTTATTGTTTTTTTGTATATGTTATTGCCTGTTAAGTTTTATGAAGTTATTGGCATTGCATTTATACCCCTGATAAACTCAGTTTATTAATCTCTCAAATTATATTTTCCAAAGAAAAACAAGGTCCATGTCTCCCATTGTTCGCATAGAAAAAACAACTAAAAATAGGGGCATGTTGAATTGTTAACAACTAGTAGCTTTATCATTCTCTCTTAGTAACATCATCATCACCAACTTGGTAGCCATATCATCTCTTCTTATTCAACTTCAACAAACACAAAATTATATCAATTGCAGCAATGCACTTACAATTGTTGAATTCCCTTTGTTATGTAGTTTGGAATTTTCTCCAAATGTTATGCTTGTGAAGGTTTGTATTGGTCCAGTGTTATTGCTTAATACTACAAAACAAAGATGGATTTCAATTTAGGTGTGCTTCGTTTGTGAAGATTAAAAGTGCAGCATTTTCCTTTCTATCCCCTCTCTTATTTCATTTCCCCATTCGTTTTCTTAGGAAAAATATAGGAAAAAAAAATCAGAAGCACATAGCTGCATAAATCGAAAGCATAAATGAACAAGAGCGTCTTCAACTAAAGCCCCAACTAAGTCCAAATTAAACTATGGCAACATAAATTTCCACCTAAACCCAAATAAAATCCCACTCTTCAACTGCCAAATAGAGTGAAAAAAAAGGAAAAAGAGATGGGGTGAGAATATAAAGATAGTTTAGGTTTAAGATGAAAATAACATTTTGTAATCAATCTATGCAAAGGTTATAGATTATGGAGGAAATAAAATAAAATTTCCAAAAAGATAAAAGAGAAAATGGAAATACATATCCATGCCTCTTCTTCCATTTTTCAGATGTTTTGGTTCAGAGACTCTTCCTCTAGTCTCTCCTATGCGCGAAGCAACTGGTGGCACGTCCATTTCGGGTTCTGCGGAAGAACAAGGAAACACAGATCTAGTTTTCAGGGCACAAATATGCTTTTATGAATTTGGATTTTGTTTAGAGTTCAAGCGTGTTCTCAATGCAAGGGGTAGTTAGTAAATATATGATAATCTTCCTTTTCAAGCGTGTTCTCAATGCAAGGGCTAGTTAGTAAATATATGATATGATATGATAACATTTAATATTGAATTCATGAAATTCAAGTACCTAGTCTTCATCCTAACGGTTAAATATAAAATAATTAAATCCGACAGATACTATTAACAGGAGCACTGGTGGTGACATTTTTTTTCTCATCACCCTAAACGCTCCCTAATTTCTATTCGCTTTACCATCTACATCTTCACACAACTTTTAGTTGCACATTGAGTTTTTTCTTTTTGAAAAATTATTTCTCAAGAATCAAGTTAAAAACATCCTCTGTGTTGAGTTCGAATGCTTTAAGGGGGTGTTTGGTATAAGAATGAACTTTAGCTACTTTTTCGGATAAGTGTTTTTTTGAATAAGTGATACCTATGAAAAAACATTTCCAGAAAAGTTGCTTAAATCTTCTATTAAACATGGATAATTTTTAGTATTAAATGAGTTTCCGGGAAATGACTTTCCCGATATCAAAGTCCCCTAAAGTCAAAGTCCTTTTTGTGCATATCACTTCCTTGAATTTTTATTGACCCTTGGTAGATTTTTGTTTGGTGGGTGGCTTTGAGTTGACCTATTTCGAAGGTGCGATATCTGAATTAGTCCAATGAGTCACTAGTATCTTCTATTTAGATTCTCAATCCGAACAATAATGCTTGATGACGGTAGGCTTGGATGTGCCACTCTTTTCTACCATTTTGTTTAACAAAAAGAAAAATATTATGCACTTATTGACATTGTTTACCTTTAATTAGATTTTAACTTTTTTTTCAATTAGTGTTGAATACATTAAAATAGTATTAATCATTATTCAAGCATTTTATAAGTTTTATTAATTTTTATAAAAGAAAAATATATATTGTTTAGTTGAATTTATTACCTTGAAACAATCTATTGATAATTTTTAAAATATTTCTAATAAAAATATATGAGGATATATCTAGTGAGAGAACGAAAGATGAGATGAGTTAATTTTAACTACGCGACCATACATTAATGGTTGACATTATTTGGCTTAAATTAAATCTCAACTATTAATTATAATTGGATGGTTGGTATTAAATGCTTTTTTTTATTTATATTTTGGAATAGATGAATAGTTGAAAAACACTTATGATATTAAAAGCTAAAAGTGTTGAAATTTTAGGAAAAATTGCTATTTTCCTGCTAAAATCAAAAGAGCTTCGTCTTCAAATTATTAAGTAATTTGATTCACTTTACGTAAAATCATCGGGTGAAGTGACCCATTCTAAGATACGGTATGTATTTAGACTCAAAAAAACACTTACACAAAATTTATATGTACCTAGTTCTAAAAGACAAGTAATAACTCAAACATCTATCCTACATTCAGTGTTTGAACGGTACAAATTTTGTAGATTAAATTTAGTATATCCACAAAGACCTTGACTTACCAACTTAACTATTTGACATTCTAAAACACTTCTATTAACTTGGTGTTTAAGTGATTGAGCAAGAAAAAATACAAAAAGAGAAAAGTATGAAGAAAAATAATTTAGGGTGTTAGTCCTACCTAGTTCTTTTCTCCTTACTAGCTCATTTGTAATGAAGGAATGGGGAAAAGAGAAAATAACCTATGACAAAATAGAAACTTAAACTAATTTTTGGTGGTTTGGATGTTTGGTAAAATAAAATAAAATAAAGGGAAGGTAGAAAATGTTCCATCGATCCAAGTGAGAAATAATGTGTCAAAGGTTTTCCTTTTAATGAGTCTCGTTTGTGCCCTTTCTCCATCACTCACGCCCTCACATGATTATGATTAACTTGGTTGCGAATGAGTGTGGGATAATATTGAGAAAGGATGCCTGTAGAGCACGATGCATGTAACACTCTCAATTTTGCTAATTAATTACTAAATAGGAAATTATTCCGCTAGAAAAATATTTCGATTCCGATTATATGATTAGAAAATATTGGAGAACGATATATTTTAATTCTAGAATTTTTCGTTGCGTTTTTAATTTTATAGTGCACGTATAACGATCGAAATATACCAGTTATTTCAAACATATCTACATTCTAGAGTATTAATCAATAAAAGACAAATCCCTCTAACACTCCATACTCTCCATGTGGTCAAACCATACCCTAGACATAGGGAACTTGATTTGCTTCAACCACTCCAACTATTCACACCATGCCTTCATGTACCCCTCAACTATTCAACAAAGCTCTCCAAACACTCCAAGACCCCTCAAAAATCTCAGCCCACTTCCTCTATAAATAGGGGACTCTACTTCACTTCCAAAGACACCAAAGCACAAGCTTCTCTTCTCCTTTCTCTCTAAAATTTTCTTGAGTCCAAAATTGGTGTTGCTTGTAGTGATAACTTTGGAAGCTCTACCCTTCATCAACCCCTTTAATCCTTGAAGATAACCTTGGTAAGGGGAAGTGAAAATAGCTTAGTGTAGAATTTAGTTGGGTATTTGGGTGAGGGTTGGCCCTAGACCCTCTTCATTTATTAACTTTCAAAGCTGGTTCTGTCTTATGCCTGTTGATTTAGAGCCCATATTTTGGGAATTGATCATTGGATAATTCAGCTCCATGCTTAAAAATTATTTTAAGATGTGTTTTAACTACTGGTAAAGTTTCATAATTTTTGGATGATGTTAAGATCTTATTTTTATTCTTGAAACATTATTGCTCTATTCTGTCTGGTGAGTTCATGCTACTGGAGTTACTTTGTGCGTATCATTAAAGCTCTTATTCTGTTTAGATGCGTACGAAAATTTGTATGATGATAGATCTTTGTGTTAGCTTTCCAGATTGTATCATTTGTAATTTTTGATCTTGTGTTTGATTTTATATGGATTTTTGAGTGACGCAAGGTCATTTCTGGAACAGTCAGAACGTTTTGGTTTTTCTGCACCATTTGGGAAACAGATTTAACTTAGGAAAATTTTTATTAAAAACTAGACTCAAAGTGCATCATTTCTGGGTTGGTTTCATAAATTTTTAGTAACTGAGTGATTTTATAAAAATCGTTGAAGATGAAGATCCTGTTACTGTAGTTTTCTGTTTTGCTGGAAAAAGTTGTAACCTTGAGAAAATATTTCGCACTGTATTACTACTCAAAAGTTCTTGAAAACTTTATATGTTGTGTGTTAATATATCTACTATATCATATCAAAAATTCATATTTTTCTGGGCACGTATGAATTTATTATACTTTTTAGACTAGCTACTGCCAGATCCTGTACAGTTTGAAAGAAGGATTTTTCTGGCCATCTTAACTATTTTTAAAAATTCTGGAAAAATTCTATTTTGACCCTAACACTGTGAAGTAACTGTATAAATTAGTTGGAGACCAAATAAACTCGTTTAATATTTATTTTACCCCTTTTAAAGAAAGGACAGCATGCAGAAGAGTCATTGAAACAAAGGAAAAACCATTTTTCCTTCAACTTTTGAATATTCGAAATTTATGAGCTTTTAATACCAAATAAATCATTTTTAAGATGTTAATGATGTTTTCAAGGCTAAATGATTGTTTTGGACTTATTTATAAATTCCTATAATTTTTGGATATGGTTTAAATGATAATATGTCCAGAAGGACTAAAGTAAATTTCAAACAATGGTGTTAATAGTAGAAGTTAATAAAGGCCTAAGTGCCAAAAGAAGAATATAGAAAATGTGAAAATTGAATATATGAATTTTAAAGGTGTATTCTCCCTATTAGGAGTATTATATGAATACCATGATAATTGCTTTGTTTTTGAGAATTAAACTGAAATCTGTGGTAAAGGATTTGACAAGGTGGTGTGATTAGCAATATTTCTTGCAAAATGTTGTTTGAGCCTAGTTGTATGGATGGGATGTGAACCTGGTTGAATCCTTGTGATAAACTATGCTTAAAAGTACTAAAACACCCTGAAATTGTATGTTTTGAAAATAGTATTTTCGAAAACTTCTATTAAGGAGGAATAAAAGGTAAAAGTGGTGTGTTGGCACAATAACGTTATATTCTAGGGAGTGGGTTTTGGCCTAGGGGGCTTAAACCAGAGTGTGACATGCCTAGGGGACTCGGGGGTTTTCAGTCTATTTTGATAGAAAGGTTTGGGTTTCAAGGCACACAGCCAAGGAATACAACAGGTGTGGCAGGCTTTGACTGCATTATGTTGTTAGACTCCCTCAACTACGAATGGCGAAGGATTTTTTTTGGGTGGAGTAGAGCAGCTGTTGCACCCTCCAAAGGTAGGGATGCTCACTAGTTCACACATGGTCATATTACTTTCTATACCCTTCATTAAAAAAAAGGGAGGCCATATTAAAGCTTCTTACAGACACAGTCACACAAGTGCATATATACATACTTATTTTACATGTATCTTGTAGTAATACATACTTATTACACATAATTTTATCACTTAAAAATGAAACTTAATCCATTTCTTTCTCATTTTACAGATTTTGATCACTATGCTAATCCAAATAAAGAATGGCAAGACAACCATCCAAACTCCTTTACACATAGCAAAATTTTAATCTAAAGACAAGGCAAAATACAGTTTATGTTCGTATCCAGATCAAAACTACATGATTTTCAAGCTTGGTCAAGATTCTTATGTACTATGACAAATTACACACCATGTTATTTTCATTTGTTTCTTATTTAGTTATTTTCCAACATTTCAACGACAAACATTGAAAACAAATTTATAGTTACTATAAAATTATATAAAACTCGAAAATCAACTATCTATAAAATGGCATTCAACTTGTTGGTTTAGTGGTTGTGCAGTGCTATCTTGAGTAGCAGCTCCTCAATTCGAATCTTAATAGATGCACTTTCGTCTATAAAAGAATACATAAATAAGATGACTTAAAACTTGAAATCAAAACAAACAAAAAGAAATTCAACCCATGCATGTCACAAGTGAACAATTTCAATTTATTAAGAAAAGACTAAAAGATGAGAAGAAACTTTCACACACTAAATGACATTGCATAAATTTGGTAAATAGGTTCCATAATTTGTACCTAAAAAGAGGAAAGTCTAAACCCCTCAGCTAAATGAGTCTTTCCTCACCAACAATATAAAAAACTAGGAGAAAATGCAGCTAAATATTAGGAGTCGTAACTGGTGCAAGATAATCGCCTTCCAAGTTGACCAATGCCTGAAATTCCTTATATGCCTCCATCCAATTTGTAGCAATCACTACAAAATGAACCCTGACATCTTTTCCAATCTTGGACATCTTGTCACTCATGAAGCATGGGTTTTCACTGGGAACATAAATGTAATCAGGTATCTTGAAATTTGAGAGATAGACATTCTCAATTGGACCACATCTCATGAAAACCCCATGCTTCAAGAATTTTGTGGACAACGCCCTCTAATATCTCACCCTTGAAAATCTTGAAGGTAATGGCACTAAAAACAGCAGGTAAGAGCACATCTCGAGTGAGTTGCTCAACTTTTCTTTCTCCACTTTTCTCCAGAGTGGTCACCGGAAGAAAGTATTCCATATCTTCTGTTGCCTTCTTCACAACAAATTCATTCAAAAGGCGGATGATGATTGCCCGTTGAAGCATCGGACCCTCTGGTTGCAGGTCTTTTGGAGAAACTGTGACATTCTAGGATAGGAGAAACATTGAACGAGCGCAACTATCATCAATGGGCACACACTATGTATGTGGCTATGTTTTCGAAGAATAAGCATCAGTTTCTTGATGGGTCCCTTCCTCAGCCACCTTCCACCGATTCTTTAAGGGAAGTCTGGCAATGCTGCAATCATATGGTAATTTCTTGGCTCACTAGGTCCATGATTCCCTTTATCGCGTCTTTGGTTATGTACAAGACTAAAGCCTCAGACATTTGGAAGAACATCAAGGATAGATTTTCAAGAGGGAACAAATTCAGGATCGCTGATTTACAAGAGGAGATAGCTCTTTGTAAACAAGGTGAGTCCACAATCTCTGAATTTTATACCAAACTTACTTCTCTATGGGAACAATTGGAGGTCTTTTACTCTGCATATGTGACATGCCGTGTTCTTGCGGCGTCCTAAACACCATTGAGAAATGTAGGGAGGACACAAATGTGATTAAGTTTTTACGTGGTTTAAACTATGAATATGCTCAGGTAAGGTCACATATTATGTTGATTGATCCTACACCAAGTATAGATAGGGTCTTTTCGATGGTTCTGCAACAAGAAAATGAATTTGGAGGGCCTCTGCCGAAAGAGGAGCCACAAGAGTCCATGGCCATGGTTCACACAGACAAGGATTTTAGTAAATTTTAATCTAAAGAATACACTAAGGGTGGTCAAGGTAAACAAGGAAATATGAAATATGGGAAATCCGGCAAGTCTAATCGCCATTGCACCCATTGTGGCCGTGATAATCACACTAAGGATACTTTTTTCTTGCTATATGGATACCCTCAAGGTTCAAAGAATCCTTCTACCTCTGCAGACAAGGCAATTGCAAGTCATATGCATACTCACAGTGATAAAGACAGTGATGATTGTCAAGTTTTTGACAAAGCTAGTTCAAAGGCTGTAGCTCCAGAACAATTTTCCTTTACTAAACAACAATATGAGGGGCTTATAGCATTGCTGCAACAAGCAAATGTTGGTGGGACACACTCCACCAATAATGTCCAAACTTCTTCTATGCAATCTTTGCATCAAGGTAAATTTCTGGCCCCTTGGATTGTTGATACAGGTGCTACGGATCATATTTGTCCTACCAAACACTTGTTTTCTTCTTTGAAAAATATTTCACCAATATCTGTCAAGCTACCTAATCATAGTTTTGTTAAGGCTAAGTTTTCTGGTGATATTTCTCTTGGTGATATTATTCTAAACGATGTTCTTTATGTTCCTAAATTTCGGGTTCATTTAATTTCTGTTTCAAAACTCACCAAAGATAATAAGTCGATTGCTATTTTCACTGTGTGTTTTATTCTTCACAAGCTTCAGTGGAAGATGATTGGTTCAGCTAGTAGATTGAATGACTTGTATGTCTTGAATTCCAGTTTGGATATTCACCATCATTTCTGTAATAAAAATTTTGTTTTCTATAATAAATTGGTGAAACATTTGTATGGTTTTTTGTCTTCTCTGAAGTGTAATTCTGACATTTGTTCACATGCTAATGAAGATAACTGTTTTTCGGATTCTTTTGTGTGTAGCACTTCTCCTAATATGTCTAATGTTTGGCATTGGAGGTTGTGTCATTCTTCCCCCAAAATAATGCAACAAATTTCTGTTCATGACCCTACTATTGTTATGCATGATATGGATCCTTGTCATGCTTGTCATAAGGCTAAGCATAAAAGACTTCCTTTTGGTGATAGCATGACTTACACTTCTAAATTTTTTGATTTAATACATGTTGATGTGTGGGAACCTTTGAGTGTTTCTTAGTTTGATGGTCATAGGTACTTTCTTACTGTTGTAGGTGACTTCACTCGTTTTACTTGGATTCATCCTATGAAATTTAAATCAGATGTGAAGAACATTTTACCTAAGTTTATTTTATCCATGGAAAACCAATTTGATGTTAATCTGAAAAGGATTCGCAATGACAATGGTAAGGAGTTTCTGCTGAGTGAATTTTATGCAAATAAAGGTATTTTACATGAAACTAATTGTGTGGACACTCCCCAACAAAATGGGATTGCTGAGAGAAAACATCAGCACATCCTAAATGTTGGGAGAGCTCTTTTATTTCAATCTCATCTGACTAAAAAGTTTTGGGCTCTTGCTTTGAAATATGCTGTTCATGTAATCAATAGACTCCCTACTCCCATTTTGTCTAATTCATCTCCTTTTGAGAAACTGTATAACAAATTTTCTAATTACCATGATTTACGTGTCTTTGGTTGTTTGGCATATGCATCTACTTTAAAATCACATTGAACAAAACTTTATAGTAAAGCTTCTACTTGTGTGTTTGTTGGTCTGAAGGATAACACCAAAGTTTATTTACTTTACAACCTGGATTCTAATAGTTTCAGTGTCTAGAGATGTGTGTTTTTATGAAAAGCATTTTCCCTTCAAAACCAGAGGGATTTCTACTTTATCTTCTGAGGAACAACAGGTTATTTATTGTGAGAATCTCCCAAATGAATCTCAAATTCACATTGGCCCATTGGGTAATTCGGCTACCCTCCCATATGCTGAAGATCCTGCGTATAATAATGATGCCCCTGACCAGCATAGTCCAGCTTTGATTACCACACCTGACACGGACATTTCACAACCATCCTCCTTAGCTGATCAGCATGCTGAAAGGATCACCATCAGAACCTCTACACGCAGCAAAAGACTGCCAGGACATTTAAAGGATTTTGTCTGTGACTTGCCTCCTTCCAATGCTTCAGTTAATACAAATTCAGGGAGTTGCCTTTACCCTCTTTCTTCCTTCATCTCTTATACTAATTGCTCTTCTTCTTATGTATCTATATGTAATGAAATATCATCCATATCTAAAGCAAAGAATTATAATGAGGCTTCTCAATCAGAGCATTGGAGAAAAGCTATGAATGAAGAGCTTACTGCTCTTCACAAAAACAGAACCTGGACCCTTGTACCTCTTCCACATGGCAAAAAGCCAATAACCTGCAAATGGGTTTACAAGGTTAAGTTGAAGGCTGATGGCTAAGTGGAAAGGTTCAAAGCTAGGTTAGTGGCTCGTGGGTTCACCCAAACTGAAGGGGTGGACTATTTTGATACCTATTCTCCTGTGGCCAAAATGACTACCATTAGATTTCTTTTTGCTCTAGTTTCTTGCAAAGACTGGTATTTACATCAAATAGATGTAAATAATGCCGTTTTGCATGGAGACCTTGAGGAAGAAGTTTATATGAAATTACCCCTAGCATGGCTTCTAGTTCTAATAAAAACATAGTTTGTAAATTGAATAAATCAATCTATGGCCTCAAACAGACAAGTAGACAATGGAATTCCAAGCTTACTTTGGCTTTGATTTCCATTGGATACACCCAAAGTATATCTGATTATTCTGATTGGAAATAATTTGCATGAATTCAATAATGTGAAGCAATTTCTGAATACTGTTTTCAGCATAAAAGACTTGGGGGAATTAAGATATTTTATTAGTTTTGAAATAGCAAGATCTAAGAAGGGTATATTAATAAATCAAAGGAAGTATTGTCTTGACTTGCTTCTTGAGTGTGGGCTTTCTGGCTGCAAGCCAGCCTCCACTCCTTTTGATCCTTCTTGTAGATTGTTGGCTGATAATGGTAATTTACTTGCAGATCCCAAGTGTATACTGGAGGCTAGTTGGGAGACTATTGTATCTAACCAATACAAGAGCAGACATTGCCTTTGCTGTTGGTCAATTATGCCAGTTTGTTGCTTCACCTCGGTCCACACACATGCAAGCAGCTATGAGGGTGGTCAGATACTTAAGAACAATCCAGGACTTGGTCTATTTTATCCAACAAACAACACCTTGAAGATTACTGGTTTTTCTGATTGGGCAACTTGCCCAGAAACTAGAAGATCAGTAACCGGATTTTCTGTGTTTTTGGGATCATCCTTAATCTCATGGAAGTCCAAGAAACAACAAACCCCATCAAGGTCCTCCTCTGAGTGTGATTATAGAGCATTGGCAGCATTGACTTGTGAGTTACAATGGTTAAAATACGTATGCAATGATCTCAAGTTGCGAGTTTCAACTCCTTTCCAGATATATTGTGATAGTGAACCTGCTATCTATATTGCTAAAAACCCCTCTTTTCATGAGAGGACTAAGCATATAGAGGTAGATTGTCACATTGTGAGATACAAATTAAAGGCTGGACTCATCCATCTCATGCACGTTTCTTCAGCTAAACAGTTGGCAGACATGTTTACTAAAGGTCTCTTACCTGGTAAGTTCAAAGAAAACTATCTCAAGTTGGGTCTCATGAATATTTTCGCCTCAACCTGCGGGGGGATGTTAGGAACAACGGATGGTGCAGACAATAAAGACAAGTAGAATACTACTTGTATTAAGCAAGGAAGCATTGCTTGATAAGTTAGGCCCAAATATGTGTAAGGGCCAGTCAGCATATGTTACTGTCAGTAAAAGTTTGAGTCATTAATTAGATTAGTATTCATTTCTGATTTAGTTTAGTTTTTGCTATTAATAATCTTTGTAAACAGATTTTATCAGTTAATGCATAATTATCTTTTCTTTCAGAAACTTTCATTTTTCCTTCTCTCTCTTTCTCCTAATTTCCTCTTCTTGATGGAACCTGTTTGCACATGCCTGAGTTCCTTTTTCATGTTTCTATCAAGAAACTAACAATAAATGCTATGATAATTAAACTGACGAATATCAAAATTGGAGTTGTTCCTATGAGACTATTGTCACCAAAATTAGTAGCTATCTTTCTAGGAGATCATAGTGTTAAAAGATTACAAACTACACAAATAAAGATTAAAACACAAGGATTTTTGTTTGAAGATCATGATTTGTTTGAAGATTAAAACCCTTGGAAGACCATGGTTTGTTTGAAGATCTCGATATGATCCTAGGGTCGGTGGTCCCGTCATAAGGATCAATTTGCACAGCAAATTTGAAGTTTGCCGGCATTTCAAAATTCATTATTGCTGGGACGAAAGGATTGTGACATCTGTCGATTTGAATGTTGTTTTTTGCCACTCGTTCCACCTGGTCAATGTCGGGGAAACGCGGCAGGATGTTGACGGGTTGCGGCGGGGGATCTGTGGTCCCACCATAGAAACTTGTTTCTCCACCTGGGGATTTTGTCCCTCCTGATGATTCTCATGTCACTGAGAGGGTTGCTGCCCTAGGCCAGGCTTCACATTCCTTGTTCATCCTCTCAATTTCTTCAGCTTGCTTTTGTATCATTTCTTTGAGGTCGTGCATGCCGTCCTCAATAGTGACCATCCTATGCTCCGAAATCGCCGGATCAGCGGCTCTGGCTTCTCCCTGCGGTTGTGGAGAAGGTCCATTCGCAGAAGGCTACTGTCCAGTAATATCTCCACCGTGTGCGGAGGCTCCTTTGGCGGCCTGATTCTTTCTTCTTGTGTTCACCATCTCGCTACAATTGAACCTTCTGTTAGCATGGAAATTTTCCTGCCTTAATGCAAATGTGATAAACTCTCTTGTCATAACATTTAAACAATTGTGCAACAACATGAGCAAAACAGGGCACAGGAAGATAATCAGTGAAGTCACACAGATATGCATGAATCGAGTCGTAATTCTAACAGAAACATCAAGAGAGTTGTTATCCGTTCAGATAACCGGTGGAAAATTATATTTCACCGATTAATCGATTGGAAATCACTTTTCTACCGATTAATTGTCCAAAATTCACTTTGATAACCGATTGATAGGAGTATATCAGAAGGAAAAGGTAATGTTTTCTTGATTCCAATAGTCTTCTTCCTGCAAAAACCAGAAAAACTAGAATAAAGAAGGATATATAAGATGAATTAATCGGAGAAGAATAATTTATCTTCCCCACAGACGGCACCAATGATCCGTCATGCTTTGAGCATGGCGGTCGTAGCCTCCAATCTGGCCTCCGATACGATGGTTTTAGCCCTCCAGCCACTGACCGGGGGTACCTGCAAGCACTCCGACGGTCAAGTATGTAAGTCTCACAGTTTGGGAAGCTCAAATATCATATAGTAATGAATACGTACCAAATGAAGATGGATCCCAGGTATTTATAGAGCTTATAGGGTTACTAAAGTCAAACCTGTCATTGTCATACTTCCGAGAATTGTGGCGGTAAGTACGGATCTGTAACTGATTACGTGTGGGGGTGGTACTCCTCAAGCTCCAAGTCGGGTGCCCATGTCGTGGTGAACACGTGTAAAGACACTGTTGGAATGGATGTAAGATGAGGAATTCCAAGATGTAGCTGGAGGGGGAGAATTGTTGAAATGTTCCAACTATTTTTGTGGCTTGGCTTTTCTTTTTTGCTAAATTGGAAAAGTCAATAGTTTATTTTTACTAGAAAATACAAGGTGGAAAAAGAAGAGTTTTCTCAACCGTGAAATTAAAATAATAATTTTAGAAAATTGTAGCTTATAAATTGGCTTCAGTTTTTCTTTTGTAATCAATCAGAGAAAAACACAACAGCTACTTAAAGAGAGTTTTGTTAGATGTATTATGTAATAAAGGTAGTGTCACCATCGGGAGTTTTGAAGTAATCATTAATCAATAATATGAAGTTGATTATTTCTCCAATTTCTCTTATGTGATTAACCTATTTTCCCAACATTAATCAATTCGAGAAACCGCTAACGATAATCATCAACTTTGGGGATGCAGCAAACAAAAGAATCAAATACATAAACGCGATTGTGAGTACCTCTCAAACACAGTAGAGAGTTGAAAGAAAGATCAAAGATATTACCTGAGAATGAACAGAAGTAGAATGCGAACTGGGAAGACAAGAAAGGGGGAGTGACAACAAAAAGGGCGTGCACAGTTCAGTGTGAGTAACTTACTTATACTTCCTTGCTCCCACCCTTTGATGTGTGACATAGGTAAATCCACTCAGCATTATTTTTTAGATGGTAATAAGACTGTGATTGTAATAGCTATCAAAAATATATTATTTCAATAACGGATAAGGTGTAAAATATAATTAATTTTATTTTGATATATTTTTTAGAAATAATTTTAAAGATAAATTTTTATGTTTGAATGATACAAAAGTTATTTTTATATTATAAACTAATAAATTAAATTGCAGAAGAGAAAAGTAGAATAAAGTAAAATACTTTAATAAAAACTCTAAATTCTAGTTTATTTAAAAAACAAAAAGTTGTAGTTATAACAAAATAATTAAAACCTTTGACTGATTTTCTCATTGCCAAACAATTTCTAACAGTTTTCTTCTGTTTTTTTTTCGAAAAGCTATGAAAAAAAATTCTCAAACACATCCTAAATCAATAAAAGTTACTCAGTGTAGTACAATCAAAGATTGAACCTAGTGCCCACACATGCATATTCTATGCGCTCACCAACTGTACAGAGGAACTGTTACTCAGTGTAGTACTCATTAGCCATTAGACCAACCAAATTGGATGCTAAAGAAAGTTAATATAACTCTATTGCTAAAGATCACGGTAAGTTTTCCCTTCTATTTTTTTTTTTTTTTAATTCATTTCAATTGCCAAGGTGACTGAAGGCAATTTAAGCCTTGACTTTAGACTCCCAAATTTCTTTTGTTACAATTAGGTTTTTAAAATTGTTTGTTAGTTAAAACTATAATTTCTAAAAATAAAAATATTTTAAAAATAATTGAGAAAAAAATATATAACTGAAAAATACATTAACCAGTGATAATGATGTATTTAATTATACAAAAATTGAAAAGAAAAGTTTGTAAGAGTGGCGTGTGCTTGGTTCCTACCATGGAGTTAGGGGTTCTAGTCCCACTTTGTTAAATTGTTTTCTCATTGGTAGGTGCCCACAACCTATTTTCTTTAAGAACAACTACAAAAAAGTTATAAACACATAATTATTCTTCATTAAGAACAACTACAATCAATTATAATAACAGAAAAAAATTATTGTTTTTATATGAATAAGAGTTGTATGTTGTAATTTTTTTTAAAAATAAATCAAAGCATATTATTAACAAAGAGTATAAGAAATACTCTAAAACTTATATAGAGAAATCATGAAAATAGACCGAAGACTAACAAAGCCAAATCAACATAAGAAAGAGACTATGGATAAAGTGTTTGACGTTGGTCAAACGATTTGACATTTGGTGCTAGTCAAAAGGTTTGGTGTTTGGCGTTGGTTAAATGGTTCACGGTCTCATTTGAGTGTTTATCTTGTTGTCCGAACTCAAACTTCACAAATACAATTTTTTTGGTTAAATTATTTTTTTTAATGTAATAATTTTTTCATGATTGGGTTCATTGATCATACGGCTCTTGGAAAAATTGAGTTCAGAGACTTTAAATTTGCTCGAAATGTACGGGGAGTGGACGATTTATGTGGATGGCTCCTCGAACGCTAAGGATTGCCGAGGAAGGGTGATTATTAAAAATAGCAAGGGAGTGTCAATGGAGTACTCAGTGATATTTGAATTTCCAACTTCAAATAATCACCATAATACTAGGCTTGTTTGGCTGGCTAAGGATGACGAAGGAGTTGCGGGTTTCAGCAATCACGATATACTAGGATTCACAACTAGTAGTTTCCCAAATCCGGGGGAATTATCAGGCAAAGGAACCAATGCTACTAAAGTATCTGAGAGAAGTCAAAGATTCATTGCCCTATCTTGCAAAGTTTAAGATAAAGCATATTCCAAGAGAAGAAAATAGCAGGGTTGATCTCTTATCTAAATTGGCGAGCACCAAGAAAGCCTCTAATTATCATTCCGTGGTGGAAAAAGTCGTTCCTATTCTGAGTTTAACTTTGCAAGTGGAATCAGATTGGAGGACTCCCCTGATTGATTACATCAACAAAGGAATGGTCCTAGAAGATGCGCAGGAGTCAAAACAATTATTAAAGAAAGCTACGGGATACACGGTGGTTGAGGGACATCACTTTAGGAGAGGGTTTCAATACCACTGCTGAAGTGCATAGGACCCTCTGAAGTGTGGTATGTATTGACTGAAATTCACAAGAGAAGGTGTAGGCATCATGTCAAAGCGAAGTCCCTAACAAAGAAGGCTTTAAGTGTGGGATATTTTAGGCCCAGTATGCGAAGATGCAAAAGTGCATGTCAAGAAGTGTGAATGATGTTAGGAGCATGCCCCCATCCCTCACTT
Organism: Cyamopsis tetragonoloba; assembly: GCA_037177725.1. Lineage (NCBI taxonomy): Eukaryota > Viridiplantae > Streptophyta > Magnoliopsida > Fabales > Fabaceae > Cyamopsis > Cyamopsis tetragonoloba. Next base: position 30,273,804 of record CM074125.1, on the reverse strand, counting down.
ACCGTCAGAAATGCTACACAGTTTGTGTGCTCCTTGGTCGTTTCATACTTGGGACTTTGATATGTTAAGACCTTTCTCCTGAGCTCCGGGCCAACTGAAGTTCTTGGTGGTAACAATAGATTACTTCACGAAATGGATAGAGGCAGAGCCTTTGGCGACAATCACTTCGGCAAGAATCCAAGCTTTCACTTTCAAAATAATCATATGTCGGTTTGGTATACCTGCAGAAATTGTCACTGACAATGACTTCAATTAACTGATTGACATTTCATAGAATTGGTGGAGGGTTTGTGGATTAGATATCACTTTAGTATAGAATATCCTCATATGAATGGGCAGGCTGAAGCTGCGAATAAAATAATCCTCAATGGTTTAAAGAAAAAGTTAGAGGACGCTAAGGGGAATTGGCCTGAGAATCTTTATCATGTCTTTTGGAGTTATCTCACGACTCCCCAAAGTTCTACTGCGGAGACTTCCTTTCTTCTTTTTTATGGAGTTGATGTGGTAATCTAGGTGGAAATTGGTGAACCTTCTTGGAGGGTAATGTAAACAAGCCCAGATAATGGTCGTCTCTTGAAAGAAGATTTCAACTCAATCGATGAAACCTGCGAGAGGGCTAGAGTCAGGGAGATGTTGCGAAAAACATGAGTTGCATAAAGATATAACGTGAGGGTCATAAAGCGCGATTTGTGCTTAACGACTTAGTCATGAGAAGGGCTAGTATTGGCCAAAAGAGTGCCAAGGATGGAAAATTAGCGGCTAATTGGGAAGGCCAATATCGGGTTACTAGAACTATGTAGACATATATACTAGAAACTTTGCTAGGTAGAGATTGGCTAAGAACTTTCAAAGCTGTGGATATGTGGAGATTTTACAATTAGTTTTAATTTTTGTTGTTGTATACTAGTTTTAATGTTTTTGAGTGAAATTTTTGTATATGAAAGGCATTCAAGGGATACTCTTTTTCCTGGGCTAGTTTTATTCTTAAGGAGGTTTTACTGCCGAGGTTTTACCGCCAAGGTTTTAATGAGACCCCATATTTTGTAACGTCAATATTATGAATATGAATGATAGTTTGAAAATAGGTATACAAAGGAAATAATGTGACGTGATCATGCCGCGATAAGGATCAATAATACAAAACCAGGGTAAAATACCCCAATCATAAAGTCAAGGACCTCAGTTAAGGATCAATGATCCCATAACAGGGTAAAATACCCCAAGCAAAAGGTCAAAGGCCTCCGTTATGGATAAAATATCCCATAATAGGGTTACATACTGTAACATCCCAAAAATTCCTAAAAAGACTTAGAACTTGAGGGATTACAAAGAAAAGGAAAAAGGGGGACTAATTTCAAGTAAAGAGGCCAAAAGAAGGACAAAAAGACTTGTACATTCGAATGTACATTGGAATGTATATTGCAATGTACATTGGAATATAAAAGTTACATTCGAATGTACATTGGAATATAAAAGTGGACAGAAGCTCATATTCGAATATACATTCGAATGTACATTCAAATATGGACCCCAAATCTATAAATAGGGGACTTGGCCTCCTCATTTGACAACTTCCTCACTTTATACTCTTCTTTAACATACCTCACTTAACTCTATCATGAACCAACTATGTCACACCTTAAGACCTTCATCTAAAACTAAGGTTCCAAACGGTTCGGTTCAGATTCGGAGGCAACTACAGCAAAGGAACCGGAGTAGGAGATTTAGATTTGTAAGTGAAGGAGAAAAAGATTCAGGGGAAGTTCTAGGTAACCCTAAAAACCCCAAATCTAGGACACTATAGAATATTAGGAACATGTGACTAGGAGATGCTAGAGACATGTGATTAGGAAATAAAAGACAACATGTTATGAATTGGTTGATTTAAGATTGTGAATATGTTTGAGATTGTATGCTATGCCTGTATGATGTTGTGTTAACATGCTAATCAGTGTTGCATGAATGGAATGGGAATATGAATGAATATGATGTTTGGTATGCTTGTATAATGCTGTATGATCAAATGTGCAAAGAAATGTTTGATGATTAGAATTGGTAATGATGAGAAAATGATGAAGTATAAGTAACAGACAAGAGTTTCTAGATTATAAAGTGATAAAACTGATAAGAGGACTCTGGATAGATTGTTAAACTATTTTAAAAGTATAAGTGCAGAGTTAGTATAAAATCCAATATGTATCTCAATATGGAAGGCCCTATTCAAATAGATATTCGAGTGTGACACTTATAATATTCAAACATAGGATGATTGTGTTTGAATATTATGCTATGAGAACTCTTGTTTGATTGATTGTGATATGAATATGGTGTTTGATGCATTAGAACTTATAATGTGAAATCAAACAGAAAGGAAATGTGGAGAAGCTCTTTCCCACTCAACCGAGGTTGAGCAAGAGGGTTAAGTTCCATCGGAAGTAGACCGGATAAGAGAACCTTTCCCACTCAACTGAAGTTGAGCAAGAGGGTTAAGTCCCACCGAAAGTAAACCGGGTAAGAGGACAGAGCAGAAAATGAAAAGATGAGAATGTAGGGTTATCCCGAAAAGGGGCAGATAACCTGAAGTACTAGGCTATCCCGATCGGGGTAGATAGTCTAGTGCAAAGGGGCTATCCCGAAAGGGGTAGATAGTCCCTGGGCTAGCCTGAAAGAGGGTTGGTAGCCCGACAGTAGGATCCTGGGGTACCCTTGCTAGGACCATGATGATGAGCTCAACTGTGCATTCAGTGTCATGCACCTATGGTGGATTCCCTGTGCACGGGGTTTCCCGATAAAAGAGGAAAGCATGGAAAAATGGAAAAATGATCATGGTATATGAATGTGTGTGAATTTGTATGTGTAAGTGTTATGTGAATGATGTGTTTGCTAGGAATGTGATTTGGGGCAGTTTTCCAGTTAGACTGGCTACAATACTGTAAAATGTTTTTTGTTAGACCGAGGGTTACTTGGTTATATGTTTTACAAATAACTGACAGTCGCAGTATTGCAGGTATTGGAAGACTGTGGAGCTAAGGCAATGGACAAAGCGTTAGGCTTTGCTTAGGTATAACCACACTTGGTGAAACTAAGCCTGTTGAGAGATTATATGGTTCAGCTGTATAGGAAATCTGTAATTTAAGTAAAGAAGTGTTTCCGCTATATTTTAAATGAAACCAAGTAGCAAGTTTTGGTAGTTTCAAGAAAAATTTTTAAGTATCTGATTTTCAAAGACCTCATTTAATGATCAAGGATCCTATCATAAGGTAAAGTACCCTAAACTAAAATAGAAGAGAAGGAAAGGCATAATTGTATACAACAAAACTTCAACAAAATAAAAGTAGATTTGAAACGGTCTAAGTAACAAAGGAGTTATTGTGAAAATATCAAGACCAAAGTGAAAAAAGCAATTTAGCGGTTGTTTATTTGTCCTTATTTGCTTTAGCGCTCATAGCAATCGGACCATCATCTTCGAGTAGTTTCGGAGGGATAGAGACAGGAATGCTGGGGTCATATGGCTCCAAGTGAGAAACGTTCAGATCCACCAGAGATGGGGGGTTAGTACTATAGTCGACGAGCTTCCTGTCCACCACTTCGTGCAAGGGATGGATTACTTTGTATGAAAGTTGTACACTAGGATTTAGGAGCACAACTTGGTAGAGACAACTAGTAAACGCCATTAAGGACTCATTGGAGAAAAACTTATTTTTCTCTTCTATGGTTGCTTCAAGTTTTTGCTTCTCGACTTCCAATGTCTACTTTTCAGCCACAAGCTGATGTCGAGTTAGCTTGAGAACAATATTTTCATCCCGTAAGGCTTTTGCGACATTCTCCAGTCGGATCATGAGATCTTTCTTTTCATTGGCAAGCTTCACATGCTCGGCTTGAAGAGTCTCATAATTACTGGAAGTACTTAGGTTAGACTAGAGGGCGGTGTTGGCAGCCCTGAGCTCATCTTGTTCTTTAGTTAGCCGGTCAATTTTCTTTCCATGGGAGTCTGTTTTCTTTTCATACAAATTTTTGTTAACTTGCCGTTTCTTCTCAAGCTCGGAAACTTGGTTGGGGTTTTCCATCTCATCAAGGAAGTGTTTCAAAAGGGTAGATTGGCGACCCATCCAACAAAGAGATTATGCAATGTTGTCCTGGAAAGGTAAAAATGAGTAAGAGATTTAACGACATACAAATGTGAGTTAATTCTGAGCGTTAATGAAAGAAGGGAACTATGTTCGAAAGGATACCTTCAATCGTTGATGAGGTAGACCCTTAAAAATTTCCCATGAGGAAACGAGATAATGGGTGCATGGAGATTCTCCCATTGGGATTGAGAAGTCAGCATGTCAGGAGACTAGTGAGTTGAATACATACATTGGGAATATGGGATACGCACGTGGTTGGTTGCCGACAATTACAGATCCAAAAATTGCGCTAGATATAAAGGAGTGCTGACATGGATGAGGTTGACGTGGACAGGAGGGCTATAAATATAGGTTGCCGAGTAAGGAGAAAGGTATGCTTTATTCTTGATACTTAACTCACATAGAAGTGGAACTTACTTGAGCTTCGGAGTCCCTGCTAATACCGCCATCACCATCGGAGAAGAACACCACAGATCTTGCACCACCATTCAAAGGCTGAAGAAGGATATGATCCGATAGGAATCCCCTTGCCTAACACATCAATAACAATGAATGGTAATAACAACTCAGAATTCCTCTATCAAATAGGTAAATATGTGACAACAAACAAAGAGAGGACGCAACATATATAACTAGTTAAGCCATCATTTCACTTAACATTCAACGACTACGGAAATGAGTCTTTATATGTGAAAACAGAGTAATGAGACACATGTAATTTGATTGCAAATTCCACAACAAAGAGAAAAACCCAAAATAAAACACTAAGTTTCAATCATCGTGTCCAAGTTCAAGTTGCATTATTGAGTATGAATCATGAATGCAAGCAGTTAAGCCGTGGCAACAAACCCTTAATTGATGACCTAATATTCCCTTAAATAATAATACAAGGTAGCTAGCACACTTATTCTTATGCCGAACCTATATTGGACAAGTTTCCTGATTTAAGATGAAGTGTGAAAAATAATAACAACTATAATAATAAAGATAATAGAAGTAGAACAATGATATGCATAATTAGGCACATAAATGATTGGATTCTCCAATGAAAAAATGACAAAGTAAACACATGAACCCTATAACTCTGCATATATCCTCATATTTCAATTTTTTATCCTTTTCTTTTATGTGTAGTGGGAGTGCTTAGGGTGGAGATCGTGAGTCTTGGACCACCGGTGTAGACCGAATGATTACATGTTGCAATGGGTTTGTCAGGTAACAATAAGTTTTAAGTATTTTATATTAAGTATTTAGACTATATAGTTAAATTTCACAAAATAACCCATTTACATTGACATCCATGTACATAAGTAACATAACCTTTATTAATAAGTTAGTTTTAAGCAAAATAAAATAAAAACTCATAATATAATTCTTATTGCATGTGCATTTTTAATATCATTAACTTTTAACATTATTATTTTGAAGTATTAAGAAACATGGTGGAGTAAAAGAGAATAGAGTAAATAGAAAAGATATTAATTCTCCTTTTGATTCAATAGAATACATTCTCTATTTATAGAGAAACTAAACTAAGAAGATAAGAATAACATATCAGCTAACTAATAAGCTTAGAATAATCTTATCACTAATGTAACTTACTAGTTATTATCTTTATGTCTAACACTCCCCCGCAAGCTGGAAGTGCATTTTGGCACATCAGCTTCGAAAGGACATGAACAATATAGAAATTCTAATGTTAACGGTCGGGTTTGTAGCTCTCAATTCTTCAACTTTCTTGGGCCTCGGTGATCATGTTTTACCGTCTCCTCGAGTCTCGTTCCAAAAGGTTGATAAACGGAAACTGTTGGGTTTGTAGCTCTCTGGAAGTCTTCGACCTTCATTGGGCCCAGTCAATCTTTATTCTGCGTTTCCTCGAGTCTCGTTCCAAAAGGTTCATAAACGAAAATGGCCGGGTTCATAGCTCTCTGGAAGTCTTCGACCTTCTTTTGGGTCTTTTCGATCTTCTTCAGCGTCTCCTCAATCTCGTTCCAAACTATAAATAAAATTCTTGGGAAATATGGGAAGTAATAAAGATAAATAAAAGTCTATAGGACAAATTTATTGAAAAACTCAAAATGGGGTTAGAAGGATAAAATCTAGAAAAGAAAGATTATGAAATGTTCCATATTTGAGGAAGTGACCGCGGAAATATGTGGTGGCACAAATCACGGTGGATGTTGAATTGTATATGTTTTTTATTTTGTTTTATAGTTTTTTTTTTGTATATGTTGTTGCCGGTTAAGTTTTATGAAGTTGTTGGCATTGTATTTATACCCCTGATAAACTCTGTTTATTAATCTCTCAAATTATATTTTTTTCCAAAGAAGAACAAGGTCCATGGCTCCCATTGTTCCTACAAAAAAAACTAAAAATAGGGGCATGTTGAATTGTTAACAACTAGTAGCTTTATCATTCTCTCTCGGTAACATCATCATCACCAAGTTGGTAGCCATATCATCTCCTCTTCTTATTCATCTTCAACTAACACAAAATCATATCAAATGCAGCAATGCACTTACAATTGTTGAATTCCCTTTGTTATGTAGTTTAACATTTTCTCCACAAGTTATGCTTGTGAAGGTTTGTATTGGTCCAGTATTATTACTTAATACTAAAAACAAAAGAGGGATTTCAATTGAGGTGTGCTTCCTTTGTGAAGATTAAAAGTGCAGCATTTCCCATTTTATCCCCTCTCTTCTTTCATTTTCCCATTCATTTTCTTAGCAAAAATATAGAAAAAAAAAACAAAATCATAAGCACGTAGCAGCAGAAATCAAAAGCATAAACGAACAAGAGCTTCTTCAACCAAAGACCCAACTACTTCCAAATTAAACCATGGCAACATAAATTTCCACCTAAATCCAAATAAAATCCCACTCTTCAACTGCCAAATAAAGTGAAAAGAAAAGGAAAAAAGAGATGGGGTGAGAATATAAAGATAGTTTAGGTTTCAGAGGAAAAAAAAATTTGTAATCAATCTATGCAAAGGTTTTGGGTTATGGAGGAAATAAAATTAAATTTCCAAGAAAGACAAAAGAGAAAAGGAAAATACATATTCGTGCCTCTTCTTCCATTTTTCAGATGTTTCGGTTCACAGACTCTTCCTCTCGTGTCTCTTGTGCGCGGAGCAACTATTGGCACGTGCATTTCTGGTTCTGCGGAAGAACAAGGAAACACAGATCTAATTTTAAGGGAACAAATCTGGTTTTATGAATTTGGCTTTCGTTTAGAGTTCAAGCGTGTTCTCAATGCAGAGGGGTAGTTAGTAAATATATGATAATTTACCTTTTCAAGTGTGTTCTCAATGCAAGTGCCAGTTAGTAAATATATGATATGATAACATTTAATATTGAATTCCTGAAATTCAAGTACCTAGTCTTCATCCTAAGGGTTAAATATAAAATAATTAAATCCGACAGATACTATTAACAAGAGCACTAGTGGTGACATTTTTTTTGTCATCACCCTAAACGCTCCCAACTTTCTATTTGCTTTACCACCTACATCTTCACACAAATGTTAGGTGGGCATTCAGTTTTTTCTTTTTGAAAAATTACTTCTCTAAAATCAAGTTTAAAACATCATCTGTGATGAGTTCAAATGCTTTAAGGGGGTGTTTGGTATAAGAATGAACTTTAGTTACTTTTTCGGATCAAAGTCCTTTTTGTGCATATCACTCCCTTGAAGTTTTATTGACCCTCGGTAGATTTTTGTTTGCTGGGTGGCTTTGAGTTGACCTATTTTGAAGGTGCGATATCTGAATCAGTCCAATGAGTCACTCGTATCTACTATTTAGATTTTCAATTCGAACAATGATGCTTTATGATGGTAGGCTTGGAGGTGCCACTCTTTTCTACCATTTTGTTTAACAAAAAGAAAAACAATATACACTTATTGACATTGTTTCCCCTAAATTAGCTTTTAAATTTTTTTTTCAATAAGTGTTGACTACATTCAAATAGTATTAATCATTATTCAAGCATTTTATTAGTTTTATTAATTTTTATAAAAGAAAAATATATATTGTTTAGTTGAATTTATATTCTTATTACCATGAAACAATCTATTGATAATTTTTAAAATATTTCTAATAAAAATACATGAGGATATATCTTGTGAGAGAACGAAAGATGAGATTAGTTAATTTTAACTACGCAACCATAAATTGAATGTTTGAATGGGTAGTATCAGGAAAGGATGCCCGTAGAATTTGGGATGGATTTTCCACGGTTTTGTGACAGTTTATGTAAAAAAATTATTTCGTCCAAAATCTATCTCTTTTACGTTCCAACTTTTCCTGCCATCTTGCCGCCAAAATACCACTAACAAATTTGGGACGCATTTTGCACAAATTCAAATTAATGACATATCATTCATATTTTAAAATAAAATCCGTCTAAAATTCGTCTCTAGTTTCCTACAGATTTTAGACTTACCACAGTTAATGATTCCATTATGTGTTTTAGTTTATTGTGTCACAAATTCATGTGTAACTTTTACATGAGATATGAGCAGATTATATTTTCTCTTAATTATTTTGGACTATTGGTTTCTTTGTCTTAAATCCGTGTGCATCGTTCATCGAATGAAGAGATTAACTTCACTTATGCTTTTATAATTTTGTCTTATTGTTGAATTCATCTCAAATATTTGAGGATTAATCATACACATTTGACTTTGCCTCAAATGTGTGGGAATCATTCATACGAATTAGAGACTTACTATACTTGTGCTTTAATGATTTATTGTTATTGTTAAAACCGTCACAAATATGTGTGGCTTGCTCATATAAATTTAATTTTGTCTAAAATCCGTGGGAATCATTCATATAAATTAGAGACAAATTTCCCTTGTGCTTTGACAATATGGTATTATTGTTGAATCCTTCTCAAATCCATTCGGATTGCTCATACATATTTGACTTTATCTCAAATTCGCAGGAATGGTGCATACAAATTAAAGATAAATTTCACTTTGTGTTTTAACAAATTTGTGTTTTTATTGAATCTTTCTAAAATCTATTCGGATTGCTCATACAGATTGGACATTCTCTCGAATTGACAGAAGCATTCATACAAATACGAGACAAACTTCACTTGTTTTAACAAATTTCTATTATTATTGAACCCGTCTCAAATCCATTTGAATTTATCTTAAATTCATTTGAATCTTTCATATGAATAAGAGACAAACTTCACTTCTGTTTTAATAATTTTCGTGTAATTGTTGAATCCATCTCTAATTCGACTACAATGCTCATGTAGATTATAGAAAACATTACTTGTTCTTTAATTATTTCGTGTTTGACTTTATCTCATATCTATATGAAATCATCCACTAAGATTTACTTGTTAAGCATTTTTTTCTCATTAATTTGCACACAATTTCAATTAGATAAGTTTATTGTGATGTTAAATTAAACTTGTTATATCTTGTCCTTTTAGTTTGTATTATTTTTAATTACACTTCTTTTTTTATATCTTTTTAATTTTAAAAAATTTAGTTTCAAACTCCATTAATAATATTATAATTAATAAAATAACAATATTCTAATAAATTTTATAGTTAAATAATATTTTTAATATATTTAGTTTATTTTTAATATTATTAATATTCATTAATCATTAGAATCTATAATAAAGTGATAACAAGAATAAAATAACAACAATAATAATAATAATAAGAAATTGGGCCTGCCCGTTTGGGGCTCGGCCCCAATGGGCCAACTAAAATTCGAGTTGATTTAGGCCAAGCCCGATTAAGATCGGGCCTATAGTTTTATAATCCAATCCAGGTGAAATGGATTAGCATTATCCCTATTGAGAGTGACAGCATTCTTTTTAATATATACATTTATGATTCTTATATATAAAGGAATGGTGAGATTTCCAAAATTGGGTGGTCTCAATCCCTCTCACCTCCAATCCATCTCATTGAGCGAGTTATTCGGACCGGTCCTTCGGGCTCAGCCTATTTTGACACTTCTAGACTAAAGTGACACTAGGTTCATCTAATTAACTATCTAATGCCAATATATTATTATGGTACAAGTATTTAATGGCACTATGATTTTGTACTAACTAATGACTAATAAGAATTTTTTCATATAGATAAATACAAGTAAAGCTAAACCTTGACTTCAAATACGGTCGACATTTTTTTCCATGGCTTGGCAGTGAAAGATGCATAACTTTTTTAACAAACGCGAAATTCAAAATATGGCTATTATTCTTTTTCATGTCGTGATTGTAAAAGTTGCATCCCTTCATTTTCAACATACAGTCAAAATATATGGCCTTGATTTTTTTTTATGGCTTAGTTGTGATATACCCTCGCTTCTTTCTAAGATTAGGTCACATGTTTATGTACTAAGAGATTAGTGAATATCCATGGTGTCATGATCCATATATGATATAACTTAACTACAATTAATTCATTTATTATAAAAAAATTAAAATTTTTGAGTGAAGATCTCGCCACAATTTATATCTGTTTTTAATCATTAATTTCCAAGAAAAAAGATACTCTTCACAAGTAGAAAAATACTGAACAACATTAGTTGGACACCTAAAAGTTGAAGAATAATAAACAAATCTCAAATATATGAAAACACACCCTAAAGAAGATCCTATTATAAATAATAATAATAATAAATAACACAATTTTACTTTCCCAATTTTTGACTTGGCGGTGAGTATTATTTTTGAGTAGTCGCTCAATTTTTTATTTTTTTTATTTTGGTTCCTTTATTTATTTTTGCTTCATTTTATTTCATTAAATAATTAATAAAAATATTTAAAATAGTTGTTGGATGTGGAAAAGAAGAAGTCAACGATAAAAACATATTATTGTGGAAATTCTTGTTAATTATTTATCTTAAAAATTTATAAAAAATGATCATATTATATTGAAAAGATAAATTACTAATATAAAGATAAAATAAAAGGACCAAATTAAAATTTGAGATGAAATTATAGTACTAAAATATGAAATTATCCATGTTAATAATATTCTACAAACTTTCAAACTAAAAATTCATAAAATAACAAAAAAAAACAAGAAATTATTCACTGATAAATTTTATAAATTTGACACGATTAAATCACACTTAAATAATATAATTGTATTTTAATTTTATGTGAACTGTTATATAATTTTTAATTAAAATTTTAGTTAGGAAATGTAAAATTTAAATATTGTTTTCATATTAATAGCTAGTATATGTCTCATTATGTTGTCATCCCTATGGTCAAGTATTAATTGCTTGTGTCACGTTCTATAACTCTTTTCATTTGTTTCCAGTCTAATTATCAATTATTTACGTTATATTATTTTGGAAATACAGTTTAATTACTTGTATCATGGGGGGCTTGATGTAAATGGTAGACCTAAAACAACATAATACAAGTAACTAATACTTGAGTCTTAAGCAAGCATTAGGCCCAAAAGAACATGACTTAGATAATTTATACTCCAATCAGAAGCAAACATTAGATGTAGAAGAAAAATACATAATTAATTAATACTTGAACTTGAAATAAAATGTATTTCCAAAATAATAGATCGTATAAATAATTGATAATTGTGCCTGGAACAAACTATAAAACTTAGAAGAATGTGACACAAGTAAGCATAGGGATAACAATATAATAAAGAGTGTACTAGCTATTTATATGAAAATAATATTTAAATTTTACATTTCCTAACTAGAATTTGAATTAAAAATTATATAAAAATTAAAATACAGTTATATTATTTAAGTGAGATTTATTCGTGTCAGATTTATAAAATTTATCTATCAATCATTTCTTGTTTTTCCGTTATTTTATAAATTTTCGCTTGAAAAATTTGTACAATAATATTATTATATTTTTTATAGTCAAATTTGTATTTTAGTCTCATAACTTTATCTTAAATTCTAATTTGGTCCTTTAATTTTTTTTCTTCATCATAATAATTTATCTTTTCAATATAATATCATCATTTGTATTAAATTTTGTTGATAAATAATTAATGCCCGCAATAATATTTTTTTTATCATTGTGTTCTTTTTTCTCACATCGAGCCACAACTTTAGATATTTTTATGAACTATTTAATAAACTAAAATGAAGCAAAAATAAGTAAAAGAGCTAAAATGAACAAAATAAATGAATCAAATTGAAATTATATTATTTTTTGAACTAATTAAAGCTCAAAATACACATTTAATAATATAACAAAAAAATAAATATTTAATTAAAAAATAGGGACATATAGTTTTTTGGGTAATAAGAGACATATAGTTTAGATTAAAAATAAAAACTATTAAATTCAAACTAAAAATAAAATTAAGTTTATATTTTTTTTATGATCAAATCAAATTTATATCTATTCAATTTTAAATAAATTAATGGAGAATATGACTTAATTGAAATTGAGATTGTCTCCAATCAATATTTTGATTTAATTGGATAAAAAGGCATGGTGGCATATTGATAGAGATAGCACCATAGAAGCCACCATATTATATAAGTTAACTAAAGATAATTTTTATTTATTTGTGGTTTCTATGGTGTCATCTTTATCAAGATGACACCGTGTCCTCTTATCAATTAAATTAAAAATTTAATACGAGGAAATTAGAAATTCAATTAAGTTATATTTTTTATTAAATCATATAGATTTGATTAGATATAAATGATTTTTTTAATCTAATATTTAGTTTTTATATTTAATCTGAATTGTATGTCTCTAATTTTTAATTAAATGCTTATATCTTGATTACATTATTGAAGGTGTATTTGAGCTTTAATTAATTTAAAAAAATTAGCTTTTATTAGTTAAAAGATAAATGAATTAATGGTGAATATTATAATAAATACAGTAAAGCAAGAATATTATTTTTGGTCCCTAAACTTCATACCAAATTTCAGTTTGATTTTTCTTTATTCTTTTTTATTTTTTGTTTTGGCTCCTTTAATTATTTTTGCTTTATTTCATTTCATTAAATAATTAATAAAAATATCTAAAATAGTCGTTGAATGTGAAAAGAAGAAGTCAAAGATAAAAACATATTATTGTGGGCATTCTTGTTAATTATTTATCATCAAAATTTAATAAAAATGATCATATTATATTAAAAAGATAAATTACTAATACAAAAAGATTTCTTTATTTATATTACAATTTCCTATACAGCTGAACAATATAATATCGGAAGAAAAATCTTAGTTTCACCATGTTTGGCTACTCCTAAAGCTTGTCTCATCCGTTGCTCTAACACCACAATCTTCTGATACCTGCAATACTGAGACTGCCATTATATGTAAAACATATAACCGAGTAACCCCGGTCTAACTAAAAATATTTTCAATCAGTATTGCAGCTAGTCTAACTGGAAAATCCTCAGTGACATACAACATACACACAAACACATTCATATACACAAATCACACATTCACAACCAATGTATGCAATGACAAATCAAGTTCATAAGCATGCCATGAGTTCACATTAAATTTCATTTCAACTCATTTTCTTTCATCTTTCAACGGGAGACCCCGTGCACAAGGAATCCACCATGGGTGCATAGCAGCGATGCACAATTTCCGAGCTCACATGAGACTTTGATGAGCGTCCCCATCCGAGTCGTCTGCTTTCCAGGGACCACAACGGGTATGCATAATTTTCTAGGGACCACAAAGGGTTTGCATCATTTCCAGGGACCACAAAGGGCTTGCATTATTTCTAGGGACCACAAATGGTTTGCATTATTTTCAGGGACCACAAAAGGGTTTGCATAGTTTTCCAGGGACCACAAAAGGGTTTGCATAATTCCAGGGACCACAAAAGGGTTTGCATAGTTTTCCACTTTTCATATCATTTCCTCATTACATGTTATTGTGCCTTTAACATTCATGCCATATCATTTGCATCCACATTCATCATTCATCACATCTCAATTACATTAAACATTAATCTCATATCAAATGCATCCAACATGTTCCAAGGTTCATAATTTATCATATTACAATTTCATTAATCATCAATTAAAATAAATGTCATCCATGTCACATATCACAACATTTTCATAACCCTATTGCATATCCACTCAATCAAAACCATTCACATTCATACATAATGCAATTACATGGCACTAAGCATGATTCTTAAAACATTAGGACCTATTTTTATGAATTCCAACCCTAAAAATGGAACCCTTGAGATTACATTAAATCTTTGAAGCAAAGAAAGAGGTCCCTGTTCTGTGTCATATTTGCTGCCGCGAAATAATTCGCTGCCGCGAATTGGACACAGAATCAGTCCTCTGCGTCAACACTGCACCCTGTTGGTATTTTGGCCATAACGTGAGTTGTAGACCTCCAAATTGGGTGAAATCAAGGGCAAATTAAAGCTACTAAAATTGTCTACAACTTGTATGCAGAATCCAAGATCTGATTAAATCTTATTCTAGTAGATAATTTTACTTGAATCCACCTGCCCATGTGAAAAACCCAAATCTGGCAGCTCTTAGTGTCTTGCCAATAACTCAAGTTATACAACTTTGATTTTGGTGAAACCTGTGGCATTACAAAGCTAACAAAATTAAATACAACTTTGTAAGAGGCCACGAAACCATAATCTAAATAAAACCAAGTCAAATAATCAGTTCAATCTGTGCCAAAATCCAGCCAAAACAGGGGAAGAGACATTGATAAACTTTTTACAAATTAATTTCTATCTTCCATCTCAATTCATCCAATATCATACCAAATCCATCTAATTCAATACAAATCACTCAAGAATCAAGTCACAAGGATGACCAAAGTCCAATTCCATCAATTTTACATCATCATCAAGATCATAACATTCAACTTCAACATAACAATACCTAAGACTTCAATCATGCACATAATCAAACATTCACACCAAATTTACTAACAAAGTTAAGTTCAAACCTAGTTCTAACATACAATGGTTGAAACCCTAACATCATAAAGTCACTAATTTGTATATTTCCCTAATTGGGGTTTTGAGTTTGGGGTTACCTCAACTCCAAAATCCTAACTTGCCCTTGAGCTCCCAATGCTCCCAATCCTTCAAGCTACCTTCTAACCTTCAACTTCAATCCTTCTCAAACCTTGAGCTTCTTGTGAAATTGAGAAGGACGAGAGGAAATTGATGACCCAAAGAGCATGGAATCCCTTTTGCATGCAAGAATTGAGCAAGCTTAAGTTTGTGGGTGAGTGGAATTTTGGCTAGAATCTAGAGAGAAGGAGGAGGATTTCCTTTGCCCTTTCTAGAAAGAGAAGGGTTTGTGGAAGAAAATGAAGATGGTGGTGGTGGCGGCTCAATCTCGCCCTTAAGTGGAAGGGGAGAGGAACTTGCTAAAATTTGCTATTTGGTCCCTCTAATTTATTAAACAAATCTTTAAAATTTAGAGAAGGGTCCTAGGGAAAAATGCAATTTCTAGCTTTAGGGAACAAAATGAAATCATGGAAATAAGAATTATTCCATTTACGACCCCAAGGTCAAAATGAAACATTTTAACACTTAGAGGAACTAACAACAAATTTCAAAATTTGCATAACAGTTTCTAAATTCTCAAATCTCCTAAAATAGTCCCTTAAGGACCAAAAGTGTGAATTTAAATAATTAGCTCTAGGGGATTAGAAATTTGGGATGTTACAATTCTACCCCCCTTAAAAGAATTGTGTCCACACAATTCATTTTAATTCTTGGCTCAAAGGAACATTCATAACTGAGATATCGTGAGAGACTTATAGGTTCAAAACCTAACACATTTTAACTAGCAAGAGTTTGGAGTAAAGTCGGGAGTCTGATGGGGTAAACTTTAGCAAGTGTAGTTCGGCTTACTTAGATTTTCGACATGAATGTTGTATAATAATAGGAAGACCTAAACCGATAGAGTGAACCCATACACTATTTGGGAACATGAATTTAGGACCTTGTTTTTGAATTATAGTATCCTCAATCATGAGTTTGGAAACGATAAGGTGATTAGATTACAAGTACATTTTCGGAAAATAAGGATCTACCAATGAGATTTGATCTTCATCCCACTGAAGTATTCACCGCAATTTAGGGGATAGTGTCGATAAGAATTGCATAATTTAAATTGATAATATTGGATATCAGGTACTTAATGGAATTTCATAGACTTATTGAATAGAATAAGTGTAATTGAACCAGTTGCTATTAAGGTTACCCTTCAATTTGAGGGGAACTTGAACTGGTGGGAATTAAATTAAAGTGACATCAATTCGTAAATTAGGCTTTAGAGAGATACGAGACCTACGAACGGTTTAACTTAATTTATCATCGTGATTTAGGATTTCCTAAAGAAAGCTTAAATGGTCACTAAGACTTCAGTTCTGAATTAGAGGTTAACATTCTACAAACGTATTGATACTTCCGGTGAAGTTTGGTTCCAAGTTCAAGTCGTATAACCCATCACGTCCTTGTTGTAGAGTGGAAGGGAATTCATTGCAAGAAGTCTAGAGTCCTTATACGTATTATGAAATGTTCCTTGATTTAAAAGTAATTTCCTACACTTTCTTAGGATATACACCTTAATTCTAGGATGAGTAAACCTTCCCAAATTGTCAATGTGAGTTAGATAGGATTAGAATGTGTTTAGCACGTGGCTCTCAACACTAGTAGTTTATGAACTTATTGACATGCTATAAAGAGAATGGCTGACATGATAGTTACGTGAAAGGGTTCGTTGTTTCCTTACTTAAGTAAGAACTCGGGGTGGAGAAAATCGAGAACTGATTCGAGTGTCCACATATTTGTTTTAGCGGGAGAATTATAGTTGATGACTATATTGATGGCGTATTATGTCAAGGAAATTCTTGTAACCTCACACGAATTTAATTTAGAGACTTGATACAAAGCTAAACTTATCTTTAGCTTATGCTTCAAATAAGTACTCTCAATGAACTTACAAAGTAGTTGGGGGTGCTTAGCCGAAATCCGAAAGTATATGAAAACCGGAGTTGTTTAAGTTTCTAGGAATCTGTGAAGGAAACTATCCAACAACTTAAATTCAGATAATTACAAGGAGTAGTTGGACTGGTCTAAACTTTATAGGATAAAAGTTTGGAAAACTAAGTTCAATTTGAAATTGAGAATTAAAGGGATTCCCTTAACTATCAATAGTAATCCATTAGGGACCGAATGCATAGATAGAAACTTAGATGGGTTCAAACTTTGGAAAACTCCAAATCCAAATCTTAAGAATCTGAATGGAATATTATAAAGAAGTCCTCTAACACTTTCGTTGTGCCACTTTGATTGATTTGTCTCCCAACACTACAAGAAATTCGGGTTTTTGCGTAGGCCAAAAGCGGACGCAAACAGGCAAAAAAACGGACACAAATATAGTTTTGCGTCGGGTTTGCGTTGGTGTCAAATGGGACGCAAAACACCTCGATGGAAAGTGTTTGCGTCCGTTCAAAAATCCGATGCAAATTTGCGTCCGTGAGAAGCCTACGCAAAGACCTACGCAAAATAGCGAAGGTCCATAGCCGACGCAAATTTAAAATAACCGACGCAAATAAATAAAGACAAAAGCCGACGCAACTTTTAAAAAGCCGACCCAAATAAATGTTATTTTTGCGTCTGTTATTTTGTAGGCTTGGCCGACGCAATTATTAATAAAAAAATTAACTGCATATCCTATTCATCACTTCCATTTATAACAATAAATTTAATTTAATTTATAAAACAATAAATTTAGATCACTTAAAACACAAGTTTTTGAAATTGTCATTACATAAAACAAGTTCATGAGAAATAACTAAAAAAACAATTTTATTAATGAACTTGTACAATTAAAATGTAAACATCATTATTATACTCAAATTATAATAACTAAATGCATAAAAAAAAAAAACTTGTAAGATATAGTCTGCCACATTATTTGTCCAATACAAATATATAGTGAAAACCACACATTTTTTTGCTTCTTTTGCTTTCTCCCATTGTTTGCTCATAACGGTTTTGCTCAACTCACTCCAAACAAGTGTTGACTGGATTGGCCACACATTCTGATAAAAAAACCAAAGAGAATGTCAGGTCATGAGAAAAAAATAAATATATGCCACTTGATTACAAGAACATAACTTTTTTAACTATTTTTGGCTCTTCCAAAACAACATTTAATCAATATATTAATTAAATAAGTATTTACCAGTCAAATAAAAGCTATATTGCTTTTTCACCATTTTTTTTCTAGTCAGGACTATGAGAAGAAACAATGTAGTTTTGTGGCAGTGGTAGTTTCTAGAAAAATGTCAAGATTAATCTAGAAAAATGCGAGTAGTAGCAAAGTGCTTTCACAGGGGACAATTAAATAGAAAGTAAAGAAAAATAATCAGTTAGTGGTTTCCCATTCAAGAAGCTAAGCAATATTATAATGCAACTATATTAAGTGATAAGATTTCAAAATCAAACTTGTTTACCAAATGAGAAGAAAAAAAAACTATACGTGTGACTAAACCGGGGTTAAGAGACCGTTAAGGTATTAGCACTTAAGAGAATACAATAAATTTACTTCGTAGTTCGTAAATGAAAGTAACAGTATGTAAAGAGCTAACAAGTTGAAAGCCAGCAACACATAAGAACTAGCAATTCATTCTCTTGGATTCTTGGTTACGGTAATGCAGGGAAAGAAAAAGTCCGAAGACAGACATGTTGAACATAAAACTAGGAGTAAATAATTGATATCTGAGAAAGTCAAGTAATTGTGTCTTAAGTTCTATCAATGTCTCCTCTTCAATACTTGCATGGAGTAATAATTCTGGCAACTTAACTGCAAATCCGAAAAAAAAAAAGAAATGCACCACTAATTAGCATCATAAAGTATTAAAGATCTGAATGATAAATCTTTTAAAAAGGATGCAAACATGACAAAACCATGAGCTCATAGCAATAAACCCATGTGAGGAAGAACCCAAAATCCAGCAAAAAAAAGAGACTCTTGAGAGTCATGACAGACTAACATAAAGATGATCTACATACCCTTTAGTCAAACTTCCATTGTTAGGCTTTTCCTTTATCCCAGCTAATCATAGGCCGGACCTCTAAAACCTGAAAACAATAAGCAACAATTAAGAAGAGAAAACATTATTTTCTTCATATGAAGAGAAAAACACCCTTTCAAAGTACTGGAATGATTAAATTACCAAAAAAATTGTGAAAAGGTTGGCACTAAATATAGTACCTTTCGCCCACATTGTGCCACCAAATCTCAATTCTGTATAATAAATATGCAAGTTAGCTATCTATGCAGCTAAATGCTATATCTTCTTTGCTTTTATATCTCTCAGGTCTTTCTGTATCTGAGTTTTTACTTTCAGACTTCCCCTTGGCCAAGGTAAATCCAGTGATATAGGAGTATTTTGTTTCATCATGCAGCATGATGGGCAAAAGGAATACAATTTCTACTCCAGTTGGATTCCTTTATTGATGATTAACTGCAATTACATAAACTGGATTTATGTATAAAGTTTACATAAACAGAAGAAAAATACAGAATCAACCAATATGTGAAACATGTTACCAAAACTAAAACAGAAAAAACAGTCCACAAAGAGAAGTGGGCAGAAGATACCAAACAAGCCTTAGCTTATTGTTTTGACTTTTGTGCAGTTTAGGTAGCTACCTAATAAATATACGATCGATAGTCTTGTCATTAAAAATAATGTAAGTCTTGCTTTTCCCTAGTTAAAATTTATTTTTGTCTGAAGGCATAGACTTATTATAATGTAAGGTAGTGCTTAATGTTTATGAATCTACCAAATTTTAGTTACTTGTTCTCAAAAAGTCAAATTGTATAAAAACATAACACGGGTAAGAAGTCCAGGAAAAGGCGAATGAACTAAGATTCATAGAAAAAAATTATCAAGCATGAGAACAAAAACCAATACCTTCTCATCTATGTTGCAGTAATGTACTGAAACATAAAACTTGTTATTCTCAACTTTTGCACAACTTACTTAAAAGCCTAAAAACACACTAACAGCAAAAACAGAATACACAAGCTTTTTCTATTAGTAGTTGGCTGCTCTTATGAAACCTTATGAAGCTTATTACAATCAAACTAGACAGCCATATACTTATTTCTATTACAGAAAAGTTAAAGAGGATCCTAATGGTTGTGGTTTATATCAAGTCTTGGAATTCATATCTTGGTGTTTTATAGAAAAATTATAATAAACTAGATTTGGTTTATGAGGATTCTAAGCAGAGAAATTTAAACCTGCATATGATTATCCAAAACTATCTAAGAATCACAAAAATATTCCCCTAGAAGTTCTGTAGAACATACACTTTCAACCATTAACACTATTATTTTCAGAGCATAAATTTAACAAGATTATAATTTATTAGCAAACATCTATTAAAGTACTATAGTAGTTCATAAACATTTAACAGATAAGGAGATTTGGAAAGTTGAGCTCCAGCTCCACTAAACAAATTACAAAAAAATAAAAGACAAAACAAAACAAAAAGAAAAAGAAAACTAGCGAAAAGCAAAAATATGCTTACGACCTCCAAATAAGCAAACAGATCCAAAGGGGCGAAAGATAGATCTGCTTTCTCCTTCTTCCGTATTCAGAGTTCCGATTATTCTGAAAAGAAACACCATGACAGATGAGTTTTTAGAGTTCAAATTCATTACAAATTTCAAGAAAGTATGCTCAATAAAACTGCGAAAAGCAAGCTATAAGGCACAAATTAGGGGCTAGGGTTCGTATAGCAAAAGGAATGATAAGGGAAAAATTAGGGGTTAGGGTTCACAAAGAGAAAAAGATGACAGATTACCTGAGGGGTTCTTAACCAAATGACCAAGAGAAGCATCATCAAAGGGTTTTTTGACGGAGGGGGCGAGGGGCGAGGGAGACGACGACGACCAAACGACGGCAAAACCACGTGAGGGAAGAGAAGAGAGGGTTCTCGACGGTGGGAAGAGTGGGAAGAGAAGAGAAGGGAAGGAACGAGAAGAGAACAGAAGCGAAGGAATGAAAAGAGATTGAAGGGTGCAGAGGAATGAAAAGAGATTGAAGGGCGCAGAGGAATGAAAAGAGATTGGAAGCAGTGGGATTAAAGGTAGCATAGGCCAAAAGTGGACGCAAATTTCACTAAAAGAGTTGCGTCCGTCAAATCCTATGCAAATTGTGATGGCATCCGACGCAAATTTAAGAAAAAAATAAAAAACAATATATCTAATTGTGTCGCCTTATTGTCGGTTATGGCCGACGCAAATAAGGATATTTTGATAACATCTAAATGGTTTCGGTAGCTTAGATCACCAAAGAAGTCCTTAACTGTGATATCGCACTAAGGTTTAGAATAATTTCTTAGACCGACAGAAACTTCATAATTAAATGAAATTTGAAGTCATGAAGAGTACAGTTTTGAAAGCATGACATTCAGGGTAGGCATGATGAAATAAATTTGACTTCCTTTCGATTATTGATTTGATGACATACTTTCTTGGAGGACCAAGGAGTGTAACAAACTTATTTAAGGTACAAGGGTGGTTTCTAGTCTTTGTAGAGTACCTAAAAATGTTTAAGGGATCTATGTCTCATGGAATCCTTTGTATAGGAGCGTCTAGGAGTGTGATTTAAAATACCGGTAGATTATGAGGGAAACCGATCGCCAAAACTTCAGTAGTCAGCATCAGAAGGGAACGATTTATTCCTAAGTTATCAGGTTTAAAACAACGCTGTCTAGATCCTATGATGAGATTTAGAATAGGGTTAAATAGATAACCAGATAAAGGCGTCTCAACCCAAGAATGGAATTTAGATAAAATTTGATAATAGTTGCTATTGATTAGGAGTTCCTAATAGTGGCAAAAGAGAGATAAGGTTGATGTGTCTAGATTCACATAATAAAAACAAAACATGAGCTTCTATCATTGTCCTAAATTAACTCTAAGCCATAGTAAAGTATTCAACTTTTTTTTTGAGTCCACCTTATGAATTGTATACTTAGCCTCTAACTTATCAGCATCGTGTAAGGATATACTCAAGGTTTAAAGTGTTCAAAACAAATGGTTCCAAGATTGATGATAGGGTAAGGTGTAGGACTTGTTTTATTTAATGATGAGATTGACAAAATTATCTTAATACATCTCAAGTAGAGAGAATTTCTAAAACTTGTACTTAAACGCAGCTTTTGATATATCTAGAGGAAAGCTTGGAAATAAAAAAAATTCAAGATACAATGTTATGCCACGTGACCATCAATGGAATCGGTATAGACAAATAAGTCCTTCAACTTCTCTAAGGATACGTGACCATCAAATTAAAATTTATGCTTAAATCAACAAGAAAGAAAGCATATAATGGTATGGAATAAGCAATGAAATTTTTCAGATCACAAAATTTATCCAAATTTAGACTTGGTGAATTTCCGAAAAAGATAAAGAATTTGATTTCTAGGATTTATGTGGATAGTTCCTTAATCACATTTATAAAGGAAGGATTGTTTAAGAAATTTGAATCCTAAAGCAAATCAACTTCGGAGTTCTAACGTAGAGGAAAGAAGGCTTCAAATGTTTTTGTTGTGTAACTCTAATTGGCTTTACGACTAGATTTCCAACTCGAAGATAATTAGACTCTGAGAAATTTCAACTCCATACAACCTTCACACTCACTTCCCACTATCTAGTCTAGAAGGCTAACCACATTTATCCTTAAAACATATTCTACTTAGTATTCATTCTATGCTAGTGGCTTGAATTCATTGGTTATAAATGCATCAATGCCGTGACAAAGGTATTGACCTGGCCAAGCCCAATATCTTACGATCACAACACCGGTACACCTACATCCCAATGTCTCATCCTATTTTTCATGAAAGTTACTAAAAGAAGAACAATCCCTTTTAAAGATCATTCTTATCCATTAGTAATCATAACTTCTACTCTCATGCACTAATATTCAGTTGATTAGACTCAATATTAGCTGCACGTTCATTCGAAGCTTATGACACGTCTAATAGATATGTTCAGAATATTAATCGTTCAGCTGATTATCGACTCATTATCAATACAGTCCGATGGATCAAATTGCTCTGATACCATAAATGTAACACCTAAATTTTTGTAATGGTAGTTACAGAAAAAAATTTTAACTTCAAAATTTATTACTTACGTGAACCTTAATTTGAAAACCTAATGCTACAAAATTCCTTGAAAATATTAAACTTGCTACTTGGTTTCATATTTGAAAAAGCAAAAACATTTCTTTATTTATATTACAATTTCTTATACAGCTGAACAATATAATATCTGAAGAAAAATCTTAGTTTCACCATGTATGGTTACTCCTAAAGCTTGTCTCATCCGTTGCTCTAACACCACAATCTTCCGATACCTGCAATACTGAGACCGCCAGTTATATGTAAAACATATAACCGAGTAACCCCCGGTCTAACTGGAAAATCCCCAGTGACATACAACATACACAAAAACACATTCATAGACAAAAATCACACATTCACAACCAATGTATGCAATGACAAATCAAGTTCATTAGCATGCCATGAGTTCACATTAAATTTCATTTCAACTCATTTCCTTTCATCTTTTAACAGGAGACCCCGTGCACAGGGAATCCACCATGGGTGCATAGCAGCGATGCACAATTTCTGAGCTCACATGTGACTCTGATGAGCGTCCCCATCCGAGTCGTCTGCTTTCCAGGGACCACAACGGGTATGCATAATTTTCTAGGGACCACAAAGGGTTTGCATCATTTCCAGGGACCACAAAGGGTTTGCATTATTTCTAGGGACCACAAAGGGTTTGCATCATTTCCAGGGACCACAAAAGGGTTTGCATAGTTTTCCAGTTTTCATATCATTTCCTCATTACATGTTATTGTGCCTTTAACATTCATGCCATATCATTTGCATTCAACATTCATCACATCTCAATTACATTAAACATTAATCTAATATCAAATGCATCCAACATGTTCCAAGGTTCATAATTTATCATATTACAATTTCATTAATCATCGATTAAAATAATTGTCATCCATGTCACATATCACAACATTTCCATAACCCTATTGCATATCCACTAAATCAAAACCATTCACATTCATACATAATGCAATTACATGGCACTAAGCATGATTCTTAAAACATTAGGACCTATTTTTATGAATTCCAACCCTAAAAATGGAACCCTTGAGATTACATTAAATTTTTGAAGTAAAGAATGAGGTCCCTGTTCTGTGTCATATTTGCTGCCGCGAATTGGACTCAGAATCAGTTTTCTGTTTTTCGTCAACACTGCACCCTGTTGGTATTTTTGCCATAACTTGAGTTGTAGACCTCCAAATGAAAGCTAATAAAATTATCTACAACTTGTATTCAGAACCCAAGATCTGAATCAATCATATTCTAGTAGATAATTTTACTTGAATCCACCTTCCCATGTGAAAAACCCAAATTTGGCAGCTCTTATTGTCTTGCCTATAACTCAAGTTATACAACTTGGATTTTGGTGAAACTAGTGGAATTACAAAGCTAACAAAATTAAATACAACTTTGTAACAGGTCACGAAACCATAATCTAAATAAAACCAAGTCAAATAATCAGTTCAATCTGTGCCAAAATCCAGCCAAAACAGGGGAAAAGACATTGATAAACTTTTTACAAATTAATTTCTATCTTCCATCTCAATTCATCCAATATCATACCAAATCCATCTAATTCAATATAAATATCAATTTACAAGGATGACCAAAGTCCAATTCCATCAATTTCACATCATCATCAAGATCATAACATTCAATTTCAACATAACAATACCTAAGACTTCAATCATGCACATAATCAAACATTCACACCAAATTTACCAACAAAGTTAAGTTCAAACCTAGTTCTAGCATACAATGGTTCAAACCCTAACATCATAAAGTCACTAATTTGTATATTTTCCTAATTGGGGTTTTGAGTTTGGGGTTACCTCAACTCCAAAATCCAAACTTGCCCTTGAGCTCCCAAAGCTCCCAATCCTTCAAGCTAGAGCTGTCAAAAAGCCCCAAGGTCCTAAGGCCAGCCCTGGCCATTCTAACATTCAGCCCTATTTTATTTGGCCCTCATTAAAATAATTTTTAAAAAAAGGCCCTTACTGTTAGGCCCATAATATGTAGTGCCATATAACAAAAAATGAAGGGCCTCCAAATCCTGATTGGTGCTGGTGATTTTTCATTAATAAATACTTAAACTTTTTTGCAGTTGGTGGCAGCTCGTTAAAATGAAATCACTTCTCCTCCTATTTCAGTATATTCCATCAACATCATATGATTCACTTCATTAAATGCATAAAAAATGTGAATCACAAGATATTTTTGTAAGGAAAAATATATTTTGATTGTGCATGAAAAAAATTGTAGTAAAAAGAACAAAAATCACCTTAGAAAATTTTTATTACCAAAACTGTATTTTTGGAAAATTGAAAAAGACCACCCAATTCTGTTTGCTGATAAGTGAAATTTTACGGTAAAAAAATAATATTGAGAAAGATACTTACATTTGCCTAACCTAAAAAATAATTAAGTAATTGCTCGAACTTACCATGTTTAGATACTAAACATGTAAATTCCATCATGCTTTACTTTACCAACATTTTTTGTTAAAAGAAACTAGAAATTATTTACCCAATTGGTAATAGGAATAGGACTTTGTATTATCCATTAGATACTGTTGTGATCGTACCTGAGGGATCACCGGAGAGATAACCTGGGAGGATGACTAGGAGTATGTCTTCGATGATGTTGGATATGTGAGATAGCGTCGTTACTCCTCGACGGTGGTGTTGCCACCTGAACATACTCCAACGCCCAAGTCAATATATTATTTAGATTATGTGTGATAAATTGGATGGAACGTACCTTGCATGGAGTATGCATGTGGATATTCATATTGAGTGTATTAGGGTTAAGCCTGTACCATTCTGGGCCTGGCCATCGTAATGGAGGCCCACTAAGGAGTCAATATTGAAACGTATATCCTGCCTAGTGTCTTCTTGATTGCTTGGCGTGTTATGATTGGTAAAGTTCAGACGACATCTGCCTAGGTACCGGGTTATGCTAATCCCGGGACATAATAGTTGCCCCGCAAGTCGTCGGCTTCCCTTGTGGTGAAGTCGGCAAATTTTACTCAACATATGTTGTCTTGGTTCCATGTTTTGAACTCACCGTTTTGTGCGCACGATTGATCTTCCTCGGGGAACATGTGTCCAAGCGCCATTATGGGGTATCGTGCGTTATGATTGAGGGGTTTCTTGAGCCACTCGCTTCATTAAAGTGACGAGACGGTTACTATTCCTTCTTTCTCTCTACTTCGTCACTTCTGTCATCTGCTGTGCTTCCCTCTTTCTCTGTCCCAATTCAAAAGAAAAGAGAGTTTCGTATGGTCTCTTACTTTCATTGCAGTTTTTCCCTCCTTTGAAGTCTCCTTCTTTGTGAAGAAGAAACTACTCTCCAACCTTCTTCGTTTGCTTCCTCTGCTGCATTCAGGTATTTCTCTTCTTCCCCCTGATCATTTTTTGCTTCCTTTTGTCTATTTTCTTCTACGGTGGGGGTATAGACCGTTCTTAGGGTTTTTCTTAGGTCCTTCGTGTTATTTTCTCTAGTGTGGTCATTTTCTTCCATGGGTGAGCGAATCATTATCATTACCAGCAACTCTTCTTCTTCTGATTCCTGTGACACTTAAGCCCTTAGGGCTTATGCAAATGGACTCAAGAATCCTTCCAAGCCTCCAAATTATGACCTCGTGAGAGGTATGTGTTCGGTCAATATTCTTCATTTCTCAAAGCCTCACTTCATTTGGGCTTATTCAACTCATAGTTCTGAGAGTGGAGAGTTCGTTATCCAACCTGTAAATGATCCTACTAGAGTTCTGAACCTTGAACCTCTGATGTATGTAGAAATGGCTATGAAACCCCAGAAAATCCCCTTAGTTCAGCTGAAATGGAGTCCAATCCCAGGCGTAAGCTAATGAAAAATCAACTTCTTCGTCTTGATTCCGGAGGTTATCTAAAGAGCGCGGATGAACTATCATCGTCTATGATGAATTCTTTAGATTCTGAGTCTAATCCGGCATACCAACCTTCTTCCTCTCCTACCCCCAGTCTGCCATTTCCGGGCTCTAATTGTTCTTCTTCTAACCTTGTAGATATGGCGCCAAAGAGAACTCGTCGTCAAACTTCCAAAGTCGTTGCTGCCCAAGGCAGACAAGCCGGTCCTTCTGGGACTACTTTTAATTTACAAGCAATGAGAACGGAATGGTTCGGTATTAGGGGCATTCAAAATTTACTATGGGTTCCATCCACCTGGCTTAGCCAACCCTATTCTATCTCGTCTTCAGAGCAGCTAGAAACTGTGGAGATGGAGTGGAAAAAGTGTTTTCATCATGGGCCCAACTCGCCCGACAACTCCTACACTTCTGATCCCGCCATGGATTATCAACTTGAGATCCCCGGAGAGGATGAGCGGATATGCTCTTACGCCGCCGACGGGACTAAACCTTTCTTTATGGCATATACCGCCCTATTCGACCAACTTCGAATTCGCTTTCCTTTCTCTGATATGCAAATAGAAGTTCTTCACCATCTTCATCTCGCCCCTTCTCAACTCCATCCTAATGGCTGGGCCTTTTTGCAAGCTTTCGAAGTTTTCTGCTGGGCCAACGAGTGGAAATACTCTTCCAACTTATTTTTATATTTATTCGGCCCCTACCGGGGATCTTCTGTCTGGTCCTGGGTATCCCTTCGACACCGGAAGAACGTTATGCAAATGTTCATTCCATGGGATGATTCTGTTAAAGTTTGCCGGGATCTGTTCATGAAGGTGACAACCCGGGATGAAGAGTTCATAGCTTTTTGGGAGAGGGCTGATCGTGAACCGCTCTTCCCTTTGTATTGGTCGGCCGAGCATTATTCCAAGTCGCTCACCTACGGAGAGTTGGAATGTGGCTCCATGATGATGACGATGCAAAAACTTTTAATAACTTGCATGACTTCGTCACTAGTCAAGGAATGGCCATCCACTGCCGGGATGTGCTTGGGTCCTCTCGTGCCAGTCCGGCCGAATGTTTATGTATTAACTTTGTCTCTTAACCTTTTTAATTTTGAATATTTTGTTTGGTAATCTGACATTCCTTTACTTTGCAGCCGAGATCATGAAAAAATTTTCCGCGCGATTTGACGCCAAGGCAGCCAAAGATGCCAAGGGCAAGGGTAAGGTCAATCCGCCAGCTTCCCCTTCTCAAGGTAGCGTTGCAGTCGTGGCGGGAAGTAATCCCGATATCGGCGCTATGGCGATATCCGCGGCTCGCGGTTCTCCTCTTGGGGGTAAAAATCCCGTTTCTCCAGGAGCTCAAGTCGGAGGAGAAATTCGCCAAAGTAAGAGAGCTCGAGTTTCCCAAGGTAAACTTTGCCTCTTATTCCTTCTATCTTTTCATTTGCTTCCATTTGTTTGTATTTCATGTTTTTGAAATGTCATGTGCAGCTGGACGCGCAGTAGCTGAGGGTGGTTCTTCTACTGCTATCATCCCGGCTGTGCGCTCTCAGCCTCAAGTGTGGGAGGGCTTTCAACCCCCCAAGATCCAATTTAGACATGGGGACTTTTTTCAGAAGGGAAATGCCAACACCCAAAAGGTAATTCCCTTCCCGTCATTAGTGACCTGTTAAGTTGACTTTTCCTTTGTTTGATGAGTAATTATAACTTTTTCTTATCTATTGCAGGGGCAGATCCAGTCCCTCATGGGTTGGATGTCCATGGGTTTGTCCATGCTACATGTCGTCCAAGAGGAAGCTGATCATTCAGAGGCGATATCCCGGCTGAAGGGGGAACTCTGGGATGCCCGGGATGACCTTGAGCTGAAAGAATCGCTGCTCAAGAGTTCTAAAGAGAATGCCGGCCTTTTGGAGGGTCAGTTGGCCACTTTCAAAGAGGAGGTTGCTAAAAAGGACAGGGTTCTGGCTGAGCTAGATGAGCTTCTGGCCGCCGAGAAGAAGACGAAATTTAATACCATCAAGCTGAAAGAATCAGAAGCGGAAATCGCTCAGCTTAAAGCTCAAATTATCGAGCTTAACGGTGCCCTGGATGCCAAGGATGATGAGATGATAGCTGAGTTAAAGGAGGCCGGGTACGATGCCTATCGTGAGGCCGTTAAGTCAATTATCTTTCTAAATCCCGGCTTGGAGCTTAATCTCTGTGGGTTAGATCCTTTTCACGGGGTGAAAGATTGGAAATTCTGGGATTTCGATGATCATCAAAATCCCGTTCTTTTGGATCCCACCTCGATGGATCCATTTAACTACGACTCTCCTCCTCCTCCAGAAGATGGTGCTACCGCTGCTGCTTTGGATGCTGATGGCGCGAAAGTTTAATGTTTTATTTTGACTTTGTAACATTCTTACGTCTGACTTTTGTTTGTGCCCGTGACTTGTAATCATCCATGACTAGTAATCACGACTGTTTGTCAATTAAATATTCTAGTTGGATTCTTACTTGAGTTAGTTGCTTATTGTTCGTCTCCCAAGTAGCTTTAAGTTTTAATGCCGGAGTTTCTTCACCTGCCGGTATGGTCTTTATCACCTTTGAAGGGATAACTTCTTCTATTACTGAACGTAGGATAGAGGCCGACTTTGTACTTGCCAATTTAGATAACAAATCCGCCCTACTGTTTTCCGAACGTGGGACATGTTTGATTTCAAATTTTGAGAACCCCACTAAGTTTTCTCTGACCAAGGCGAGATACTTCTGCATCAGTGGTTCTTTTGCCTGGTAATCTCCTTTGATTTGAGACACCACCAGTTGAGAATCTGAACATAGGGTCACTGCTGTGGCTCCTAGTTCCTTGGCTGCCCTTATTCCTGCCAAACATGCCTCGTACTCTGCTTGATTATTAAAAGTTGGGAATTCAAACTTAAAGGAGTATTCGATTGCCACCCCTTGATCATTCTCGATTAGGATACCGGCTCCGGATCCTTTAACATTTGAGGAACCATCTACATATATCGTCCATGATTCCTGACTTTGGTCCCTGGGATGTGTCATTTCTGCTATGAATTCTGCTAAGACCTGAGCTTTGATCGCTTGCCTTGGCTCGTCAGATATGTCATATTGTGAGAGCTCGATTGCCCAAGCCATCATTCTTCCGGCGAGATCTGGTTTGTGCAAAACTTGCCTGATTGGTTGATTAGTGCGAACTGTAATGGGATGGCATTGGAAATACGGACGCAAGCGTCTTGATGCCAGCAATAAAGAGTACGCCACTTTCTCTAGCCTTTGATAGTTTACTTCCGATCCCTGCAAGGCTTTGGAGACGAAATATATCGGATTTTGGGACCGGGAATCCTCCTTGATCAGAATGACACTTACTGCTTCATTAGATACCGCCAAGTATACATACAAGATTTGGCCTGGATCTGGTTTTGATAATACTGGAGGCGAAGCTAAAACCCCCTTTAGCTCTTGAAAAGCTTGTTCACATTCTGCATTCCACTCAAAGTTCTTCTTGCTATGAAGCGTCTTGAAGAAAGGCAGACATCTCTTGGCTGAGGCTGGTAAAAAGCGGGTTAGAGCCGCTATTCTTCCTGTCAACTGCTGGACTTCTTTTATAGTTCTGGGACTCTGCATTTTTAGAAGAGCACTACACTTGTCCTGGTTGACCTCAATCCCCCGGTTAGTTAACATAAATCCCAAAAACTTACCGGCTTCTACGCCAAAAGTACATTTATTTGGATTCAATCTAATGTAGACTTCCAGGATCCGGCCAATTTGTTCCGCAAAGACTTTACTCATCATTCGTTGGTAAGTCGCGCCGGCATTCTTCAGACCAAAAGGCATCATGTTATAACAGTATACTCCCATGTCGGTGATGAAGGCGGTTTTCTCCTGATCATCGGGATACATTGGTATCTGATTGTACCCCGAGTATGCGTCCATAAAAGAGAGATACTTATATCCTGCCGAGTTGTCTACCAACTTGTCAATGCATGGGAGTGGGAAAGGGTCTTTTGGACAGGCTTTATTCAAGTTTGTGTACTCTGTACACATTTGCCAATTCCCATTGGCCTTTTTCACCATTACTAAATTTGAAAGCCATTCTGCATAGCGGATTTCACGGATAAATCCGGCCTCCAGAAGCTCTCTCACCTGTTTCGCGCTGGCCTCTGTCCTCTCAGGCCCCATTCTTCGTTTTTTCTGAGCTACTGGTTTGCATCCCGGTTTGATGGACAAACGATGGCATGCCAGTTCTGGACTAACTCCCGGCATATCAGATGAGACCTAGGCAAATAGATCTATGTTTCTTTTGAGAAGCTCAATAAGTCGCCCCTTGATGATTGGGGGTAAGTTTGCCCCTACCTTCACTGTTTGGTCCTCCTTCTGGCCAATCTGGACCAAAATCTGTTCCCCCTGTGGTTGAGGCCTCTGTTCTTCAAAATCTGCGCGGGGATCAAGACTGGTCATCATTACCCCCGCCTCTTGCGGGAAATCTTGGCGCTCCATTTTCTTTTTACCTTTGCCCTCGTGAATTTCCACGGGTTGTATGGGCGTCTTCGTGATTTTTAGGCTCTCCTGGTAACATCGCCTGGCGTCACTCCCCTTTCCCTTGACCGTGATAACGGATCCTCTTTCTCTAGGAAACTTCATTGCCAAATGTATAGTTGAAACAATGGAGCCTAAATGGTTCAAAGTCAGGCATCCCAATATGGCATTATAAGCCGATGGGCAGTCTACAATAATGAATCTGGTCATTACCGCCTTAGTGTCTGGCTTCTGCCCTAAAAGGACCTTCAAATCAACATATCTTTTCGGCATTATGGTGTCTCCCGTGAATCCAATCAAGCTACCTTTATGAGGGGTTAGGTCCTTGGATCCCAAGCCTAACTTATCGAACAGACTCCAAAACATAATGTCCACAGAGCTTCCTTGGTCCACAAAGATCCGATGGACTTCATATCCCGCCATACTCGCGGTAATCACCAAAGGCTCATTATCTCTGACCTACTCCTATGGCAAATCGACATCAGAAAAGGATAAAGTCGGATTTTTTACCTGGGTTATC
Organism: Cyamopsis tetragonoloba; assembly: GCA_037177725.1. NCBI lineage: Eukaryota > Viridiplantae > Streptophyta > Magnoliopsida > Fabales > Fabaceae > Cyamopsis > Cyamopsis tetragonoloba. The sequence goes on along the minus strand of CM074125.1, from coordinate 30,241,552 downwards.
TGTGAAGATGAGTCCCTGGTATCACGGGTTCGTTTTTTATCCTCTAAACCCTCCAGCTGGTTCCCCCGGCTATGACTTGTATCACTCCTCTTTGCAGGGATTCCTGGTTGCGCCTAGGACTCCGAGATCTATTTCGGGTTTCAAGCCCTGGGTGCCGGTTGGCTTGTGGCGACCTCGGTCGTCGCTCCCGAGGATTAGGACTTTGCCTACGGCCTCTTCTATCGTTGGATTCTTGAGTGTAGTTTCCGATCCTTCCTTGGCGGATCAACTTTTCAATGGCATCCCGCAACTGAACGCACTCATTTGTTAAATGCCCTTTTTCTCGGTGATAAATGCAATACCGGTTCTGAAACCGCCCTGGATTCCTGAGAGTGGGAGGCCTATCTCTGATTTCTGAATTCATCAACTCTTTGTACAACGTTGCTGGAGATACGGTCAATGGGGTGTAAGTATTGAACATTCCTCGGGGGCCCTTGGACGGCTTGTCTTGGACCTTATCCTCCTTTCCTTGAGATTGAGGGTTTTGCTGATTCTTCCCTTTGTCATCTTTTTTGGTGGCTTGAGCAATTTGAGCCCTTTCCCATTCTTCAATTCTAATCCATTTTTCAGCTCTGGCCTTCAGATCGTCCATGGACGTTGGCTTCTCGCCAGCTAGGGCCTTGGCAAAAGCGCCTGGTTTCAAACCTTTGACAAAGAAATACAACACTAAGTTAGGTTCAACGTCCCTAACCTCCAGTACTTCGTTATTAAACCGGGTGATATATTCTCTTAGAGATTCCTCTTTCATTTGCTTTATTGTCTCTAAGTGAAATTCAGATTTGAACTGTCTTTTAGTATTGGTAAAGTGTAAAACAAACTTATCTTTAAGGGTTTTCCAATTGTTGATGGATTGTGGCGGGAGGTCAGAGAACCACCGGCTTGCTGCTTCTGACAAAGTTAAAGGGAAAGAACGACATACAATGGCTTCGTTGACCCCTTGGAAATACATGGCTCTTTTAAAAGTGCTCACATGCAGAGTCGGGTCTTTAGTCCCGTCATATTCTTTCAAATGCTTCGCGAACTGGAAACCATGGGGTAATGCATGGGACATAATCCATGGGGTGAACGGGTTGTCGATGTAACCAAATTCTGGGATATTCTCCGCTATGTGCTCTTGTGGGCCGGCCTGGTGTGCTGGTGGCGGGTTGGCATCCCCTACTCGAGATGCCGCCCATAGATCATGTTGAGCCGCATCTTATTTATGGTGGCTTACCCTGATCACCACCTGTTGCTCCGCGTTACGCGGATCCGGATTGCCACCAATTTTCGAATTATTAGGGTTATTCTGTTGCCCCTCTCCGCCGTTTCTCCCGGCGCGTTGAGGCTGTTTCTCTACTTCTTGAGCAGGACCTACTTTTACCACCTTCTCCTTTCCCTGTCGAACCTGTTCTCGTTTCTTCAGGGTTTCAATCTCCTTCGCCTATGCTTGCACCAGTTTCTGCAACTTAAGGAATTCTATTTCTAGGTTGAAAGGTGGTTGCGGCTCTGCCTGCTGATTGGATTCTTCGTCCTGTTGACCGTCTCCCAGATCTTGAAGTTTAGGATCATTATAGTCTCTGTTACGCATTGAGTATGCCATTGCTAAAAATGAAGATAACACAACCTTTTGTTGCATTTTCCCCACAGACGGCGCCAATGTTGTCATCGTACCTGAGGGATCACCGGAGAGATAATATTGGAGGATGACTAGGAGTATGTCTTCGATGATGTTGGATATCTGAGATAGCGTCGTTACTCCTCGACGGCGGTGTTGCCACCTGCACAGACTCCAACGCCCAAGTCAATATATGATTTAGGTTATGTGTGATAAATTTGATGGAACGTACCTTGCATGGAGTATGCATGTCGATATTCATATTGAGTGTATTAGGGTTAAGCCTGTACCATTCTGGGCCTGGCCATCATAATGGAGGCCCACTAAGGAGTCCATATTGTAACGTATATCCCGCCTAGTGTCTTCTTGATTGCTCGGCGTGTTATGATTGGTAAAGTTCAGACGGCATCTCTCTAAGTACCGGGTTATGCTAATCCCGGGCCATAACAGATATATTCTCATTTTTTGTTTATTTTAGTGTATATGTGTTTCATTGTTGGTTGTTGAGGCAACGAAAAAGGAAAAAAAAGTACAATATGACTACTTCAATTATAATCCTCACAGCCGAGAAGCTTTCATTTAATGTTAATATAATGTTCATAAGACTACTGTTATTATTTTGTGGGTATTTGTAATATATTTTTAGAGACTGTTATTCTATTGTTTATGATTTTAGTGTAATATTTGAGACTGTTATAATGATGAGGGTGAATGATATTGAGATAAGAGAAATTACAGATTGGTATAAGGTTAGAGGGATTGACACCACCTAATTTTGAAAGTTCCATCATCCTTTTATATATAAGAGTTATGAATTTGTATGTTAAAAAAGATGGTGTCATTTCTAATAGGGGTGGTCTTAATCCCTTCCATCTTGGTATAATATCAAGTTAGACAAGGGACAAATGAAAGTCCTTGTTATTTTTCCTAGGCGGTCCTAATTTTGCTAAAAAAAATTTAAGGCCCATGGGCTGGGCCTAAGAAATTTAGGCCCTATGGGCTTTGGGCACTATAGGCTTTAGTTGCATGGTTTTTTGGCCCTATGGGCTTTTTTGGCCCTGGCCCTATGGGCTTGGGCTAGGGTTGGGCTGGGCTTATCTTTTTGACAGCTCTACTTCAAGCTACCTGCTAACCTTCACCTTCAATCCTTCTCAAACCTTGAGCTTCTTGTGAAATTGAGAAGGAGTAGAGGAAATTGATGATCCAAAGAGCATGGAATCCCTTTTGCATGCAAGAATTGAGCAAGCTTAAGTTTGTGGGTGAGTGGAATTTTGGCTAGAATCTAGAGAGAAGGAGGAGGATTTCCTTTGCCCTTTCTAGAGAGAGAAGGGTTTGTGGAAGAAAATGAAGATGGTGGTGGTGGTGGCTCAATCTCGCCCTTAAGTGGAAGGGGAGAGGAACTTGCTAAAAATTGCTATTTGGTCCCTCTCATTTATGAAATAAATCTTTAAAATTTAGAGAAGGGTCCTAAGGAAAAATGCAATTTCTAGCTTTAGGGACCAAAATGAAATTATGGAAAGAATTATTGCATTTAGGACCCAAGGTCAAAATGAAACATTTTAACACTTAGAGGAACTAACAACAAATTTCAAAATTTGCATAACAATTTCTAAATTCTCAAATCTCCTAAAATAGTCGCTTAAGGACCAAAATTGTGAATTTAAATAAGTACCTCTAGGGTATTAGAAATTTAGGATGTTACACACCCAGCAACAATTTTAGATACTTTTATTAATTATTTAATAAAATAAAATGAAGCAAAAATAAGTAAAAGAGCTAAATGAACAAAAATAAAAGAATCAAACTGAAACTAAATTTTTTTTTATAATTAATTAAAGCTCAAATACATATTTAATAATGTAACAAAAATATAAATATTTAATTAAAAAATAGAGACATATAGTAGTTTATATTAAAAATAAAAACTAAATGTTATATTCAAATTAAAAATAAAATCAAGTTTATATCTTTTTTTATGATAAAATCATGTTTATTTCTATTTAAATCTAAATGAATTAATGGAGAATATGACTTAATATCATTTTTTTATTTGATTGGATAAGAAGGCATGGTGCTATCTTGATCGAGATGGCACCATAGAAACCACCTTTTTATTATAAAAAATTAGAAATATTTGAGTGAAGATCTCGTTACAATTTATATTTTTATTCAATCTTTAATTTCCAACGAAAAAGATACTCTTTACAAGTAGAAGAAAACTGAACAGCATTAGTTGGACACTTAGAACAATAAAAAATCTAAAATATATGAAAACACACCCTATAGAAGATCATGTAAAAAAACACAAATTTACTTTCCCAATTTTTGACTTGGTGGTGACTATCAGTTTTGAGTTGCCCCTCAATTACTTTTTCATTAATGTTATATCACGCTACAAAATTGAAGGCAAACTAAAGGATCAAAGCCATAAGTTGCAAACTCAGAAAAGAAGAATTGAGTTGAATGAAAGTTTGCTTACTGCTTGATATAGAAACTTAAACATGTCACTATATCCAAATTATTCTTCTAGAGCTGCTATGCACCATGAGGAGAATGAGACTGGTCAACCCATTAATGACTAATATCATAGTTCTATGCAAATGAACTTATACAGTTCTCTTATTTCATTTTCTTTATCTAAACTAATGAATAGTTTGAGCATCATAGTTTCTTTTATTTAGTTTTATATTGTTAGAGCATTTTGTTAATTTGATCATTCGGTTGAAATTTTTTTATTCATGCAATTGTTGAAATCGGTGTTGGTATTTAGTGAATAGTTTGAGGATGATAGTATCTTTTATTTAGTTTTACATTGTTAGAGGACTTTTTTAACTCTATTATGTTTGATCATTCGGTTGAAATATTTTTATTCATGCAATTGATGAAATTGGTGATGCTTTTTTATTTTATTAGAAAATTATATAAAAATCGTAATATTATAAGTCAAGTTCTCTTAAATCTAAATTAATATCTATATAATATTGACGCAAAAACCTACGAAATGAAATGATAATCTTTTAAAAAATCATTAATAATACAAAAACAAAGAGTTAAATATATCTGTCACAAATAAATGGGAAATGAATTTGAATAACATACATTTTTTATCTAAAATTTTTGTAAAATAATATTTAATTTCTGTTTTAAATTGGTGTGAAATACCATTACATTTCTGTCAATAACTTGTGTGAAATAGCATTCCATTTACGGTTAAAATTCGTGTGAAATAATATTTCATTTCTGTCTACAACTCGTATGAAATAATACTTCATTTTTCGTCTGAAATTTGTGTGAAATAACATAAAATTTATGCCTCAAATTCGTGTGAAATAATAATTCAATTTTGTTTAAAATTTGTGTGAAATACCAATTTATTTTTGTCTAAAACTCGGGTGAAATAATATTTCATTTCCGTTGGAAGTTCATATGAAATAACATTTCATTTCCGTCTACAACTCTGTTAAATACTATTTCATTTCCGTTGGAAATTTATGTGTAATAACATTTAGTTTCCGTCACTCATGTGAAATAATATTTCATTTTCGTTGGAAAATCATGTGAAATAACATTTCATTTCTGTCTACAACTCGTGTGAAATAATAATTCATTTCGGTTGGAAATTTATGTGAAATAACATTTAAATATTGTTTACAAGTGTGAAATAATGCATCATTTTCGTCTGAAATTTTTGTGAAATAACATAACTTATGTCTAAACTTCATGCCAAATAATATTTCAATTTTGTTTAAAAATCATGTAAAATACCATCTTATTTTTGTGTAGAAATCATGAGTAATAACATTCTATTTCTGTCGGAAATTCATCTAGAATTAGTAATAATGTAACATCAAATCCGTGGGAAACAACTTACATTTTTTTGTAGTAATACATACTTTCTTATTACACATAATTTTATCACTTAAAAATGAAACTTAATCCATTTCTTTCTCATTTTACAGATTTTGATCAATATGCTAATCCAAATAAAAAATGGCAAGATAGCCACCCAAACTCCTTTACACATTGCAAAATTTTCATCTACAGCTAAAGACAAGGCAAAATGCAATTTATGTTCCTATGCGGATCAAAACTACATGAATGTCAAGCTTGGTCAAGATTCTTATGTACTATGACAAATTACACACCATGTTGATTTCATTTGTTTCTTATTTAGTTATTTTCCAAAATTTCAACCACAAACATTGAAAACCAATTTATAGTTACTATACAAGAATATACAATTCGGAAACCAACTATAAATAAAATGGCATTCAACTGGTTGGTTTAGTGGCTGGGGAGTGTTACCTTGAGTAGCAGCTCCTCAGTTTGAGTCCTAGTAGATGCACTTTCGCTTATACAAGAATACATAAATAAGAGGACTTAAAACTTCAAATGAAAACAAACAAAAAGAAACTCAACCCATGCATGTCACAAGTGAACAATTTTCAATTGATTAAAAAAAGACTAAGGATGAGAAGAAACATTCGCACACTAAATGACATTGCATAAATTTGGTTAATAAGTTTCATGATTTGTACCAAAAAAGAGAAAAGTCTAAACCCCGCAACTAAATGAGTGTTTCCATACCAACAACATAAAAACTAAGAGAAAATGCAGCTAAATATCAGGAGTCCTAACTGGTCCAAGATAATCGCCTTCCAAGCTTACCAATGCGTGAAATTCCTTATCTGCCTCCATCCAATTTGTAGCAATCACTACACAACGAACCTAACATCTTTTCCAATCTTGGACATCTTGTCACTCATGAATCATGGGTTTTCACTGGGAACATAAATGTAATCAGGCATCTTTCTAGGAGATCATAGTGTTAAAAGATTACAAACTATGCAAATATAGATTAAAACACAAGGATTTTAAAAAAATCATGTAAGTTTTTTAAGATGTCGCATGACTTTTTAATATTCAATCTCAACCATTATCCAATTGTCGAGATTTACTCTTCTCGCGTCTCACAATAATATGTGCTCTCCATACGCTCCCTATATATATAGAGAGAGAGGGAGGGGGAGATCTTTTCTAGTTGCTATATAAGATGTGAATGGATTCAAAACTTTTCTAGTTTTATCCTCTTCGAACCATAAAATTATCACAGAAATTTGATGCACAAAAGGAAAAGAAACACACATTTGAACAAATTTATCAATTATACATTCTCGATGTCTATAACTTATAACTACGATAGTTAGTAGCATTTAGTCGATGTAGATGCTATTCTTTGTTCAGTACATTTTAATGAAAGAACATAAACGAGCATGTTAATAAGGGGTTAAAACTTAAAAGGTAAAATATATTGCTAGCTTAAAAAGGAGTAAAATCAAAGGGAACATAACAACACAAAAACATCCTAATCGATTCCACTTTGTGTTCTATTCAAGTGTCAAACATTAACTAGGACTACAGTTACAATAATGGCAATATGATGATAGAAACAACCGCTGGAAATTGCCTAATAGTTGGATCACCAAATCTAATTAATGACCCTATGTGCTAACTGTAATCATTGTCATCAATTAGGAAGCAATTTATTTTCCAAAACAAAAGAGAACCACGGGAGCCTAATGCACTAGATGTTCCTCTAATTTACAGATGCACATAGGCATGACTTAACATATCAGCCACTCAGTTTTGAGATAATGACACCAAACCAAATAGGCATGATTCATGAATACCAGCAACAATCCATCTCAAAGTACAACAACTTCAAACTAATAAGTGTGTCCAAAATAATATACTATTCATAAAACATAATTTCTTTTAAATACAAGAGGAAGGAAGCTGTTGAAAATCATGTGCTTATGTTAGTTTGCACTTGTAAATTATATTTACAAAGTTATGAAAACCTACATATTTGTGATCTATTTTTCTCCCAGCAATCAACTAAAATATGCCCGCAATCCCCAAAGGGGAAGTGGCTAACCAAAAGCTCAATTAGGTTACACACATCACACATGGACTCACAAAAGAAAAATGAAGAAACTAAGCTAAACCAGAAACTCATACATATGGATATTGATTAGATGAACAAGTCAATTTTACGTTCTCAAGTCAGTCATAGATTCTGAAGGGAAGGGGTAATAACTTTTTGCAGCTCAACAAGAAAACAGTGATAAAAGGTTTATTCTTTTATTTATGTCTCAAACATTATTGTGTTCTTTGTTTATACTAGAGAGATCATAAGAGTTATGGATAACTAGTAAGATAAACATAAATTAAAATAAGTAAAAACAAATAACTAATAGGCAAACTAGGAAAAAAGGCCAATTACCCAACAGCTAGCATATGCAGCTTATCCGAATTCATCAGCTCATAATAAGCAGCACACCACACGTAGAAACATTAAATATTTTAAAAATTAAAACCTTACTTTCATATTTACTAAAATATAAAAGAATTAAATTCAATTCTTCTAATGCCCCTTTAATGAAAGTCCTTCTAACATAATAACCAGTTCCCAGCAAAAGAGACCAAGTTCTAACACGCCTTAAAACAGTTAACTAGCAAAGAGGATTGTATGAACTAACGCAACAACATGTAAAGAATGGGAGGACGAAATAAGCCCGTGTCCAATAATTTGTTCGATAAAGGGGGGAATGACAAAAGTAAGGGGTTTGTAAGAGTGTTTATGAGAATTAATTCGAGAAACCGCTAACGATAATCATCAACTTTGGGGATGCAGCAAACGAAAGAATTAAATACATAAAGGTGATTGTGAGTACCTCTGAAACACAGAGAGAATTGAAAGAAAGATCAAAGATATTACCCGATAAAGAAAGGGGTGAACGGAAGAAGAATGTGAATTGGGAGGACAAGAAAGGGGGAGCAACAACAGAAGAAGGTCGTATGAGTAGCTTACTTATACTTCCCTGCTCCCACCCTTTGATGTGTGACACATGCATCACTACATAGGTAAATCCACACAGCATTATTTTTTAGATGGTAATAAGAGTGTGATTGTAGTAGCTATCAAAACTATATTATTTCAATAACTGATAAGGTGTAAAATATAATTAATTTATTTTGATATATTTTTTAGAAATAATTTTAAAGATAAATTTTTATGTTTGAATGATATAAAAGGCTTTTTTTATATTATAAACTAATAAATTAAATTGCAGAAGAAAAAAGTAGAATAAATTAAAATACTTTAATAAAAACTCTAAATTTTAGCTTATTTAAAAAATAAAAAGTTGTAGTTATAACAAAATAATTTAAACCTTTGACTGAGTCTTCTGTTTTTTTTCGAAAAGCTATGAAAAAAAACTTTCTTAGACACATCCTAAATCAATAAAAGTTAATTCATTTAAGGTAATATATTTAAATTTAATATATGAAAATAAAGTGGGAAAAATATGCGTAATTTTAAACACAAAAAGGGTCCAAATCTATAAAGCGATACAAATATTGGATACGTCTATTCTTGTAAATTATAGGACATGCCACATTTAAGATATAAATTCTAAAACTTAATTTTAATCATAAATTTATAATAAAAAATATAGTTATAAGTTCTTAAATCAAAATAAATAATTGTGAAATATAAATTATAAATTAATTATTTTATGCAAAACACTGGAATATATATAGTATCATTTTTTCTGCACCTTGACCATTATCAGTAAATAGGAAAACTGATTTGATTTTGATTTACTTCATTCTATTTAAAATTTGCTACGTTTCTTCTGCATTTTTTTATAAGAGCAAAATCCGTACTATATAAGTTTAAATATAATTTTTTATAGAAAAGTAGTACAACCGGGAATTGAACCTAGTACCCACATATGCATATTCCTATGCGTTCACCAACAGTACCAAAGAGCTGTTACTCAGTGTAATACTCATTAGCCATTAGGCCAACCAAATTGGATGCTAAAGAAAGTTATAATATAACTCTATTGCTAAAGATCACGGTGAGTTTTCCCTTCTTATTTTTTTTATTTTTTATTTTTTATTTTTTTGTAATTCATTTCAATTGCCAAGGTGACTGAAGGCAATTTAAGCCTTGACTTTAGGCTCCCAAATTTCTTTTGTTACAATTAGGTCTTTAATATTGTTTGTTAGTTAAAAATAATTTATAAAAATAAAAATATTTAAAAAATTTGAGATAAAATATATAACTGAAAAATACATTAACCAATGATAATGATGTATTTAACTATACAAAAATTAAAAATAAGAGTTTGTAAGAGTGGCGTGTGCTTGGTTCCTACCATGGAGTCAGGGGTTCGAGTACCACTTTGTTAAATTGTGTTCTTGTTGGTAGGTTCCTGCAACCTAATTTCTTTGCCAACAAAAAAGTTATAAACACATAATTATTCTTCATTAAGAACAACTACAATCAATTATAATAACAGAAAAAATTATTGTTTTTATATGAATAAGAGTTGTATGTTGTAATTTTTTTAAATAAATCAAAGCATATTATTAACAAAGAGTATAAAAAATACTCTTAAAATTATATAGAGAAATCATGAAAACAGACCGAAGACTAACAAAGCCAAATCAACATAATAAAGAGGCTATGGATAAAGTGTTTGACGTTGGTCAAACGGTTTGACATTTGGCGCTGGACAAAAAGTTTGGTGTTTGGCGTTGGTCAAAAGGTTCACGGTCTCATTTGAGTGTTTATTTGTTGTCTGAGCTCAAACTTCACAAATACAATTTTTTGGTTAAATTATTTTTTTTAATGTAATAATTTTTTCATGATTGGGTTCATCGATCATAAGGCTCTTGGAAAAATCGAGTTTGAGACTTTAAAATTTCTCGAAATGACAGGGAGTGGACGATTTATGTGGATAGCTCCTCGAACGCCAAGGGTTGCCGAGGAAGGGTGATTATTAAAAATAGTGAGGGAGTGTCAATGGAGTACTTAGTGATATTTGAATTTCCAACTTCAAATAATGAGCATAATACTAGGCTTGTTTGGCTGGCATAAGGATGACGAAGGAGTTGTGGGTTTCAGTGATCACGATATACTCGGATTCACAACTAGTAGTTTCCCAAATCCGGGGGGATTATTAGGCAAAGGAACCAATGCTACTAAAGTATTTGATAGAAGTCAAAGATTCATTGCCCGGCCTGTCAAAGTTTAAGATAAAGCATATTCCAAGAGAAGAAAATAGCAGGGTTGATCTTTTATCTTATATTGCTAGCACCAAGAAAGCATCTAATTATCATTCAGTGGTGGAAAATTTCGTTCCTATTCTGAGTTTAACTTTGCAAGTAGAATCAGATTGGAGGACTCCCCTGATTGATTACATCAACAAAGGAATGGTCCCAGAAGATGAGAAGGAGGCAAAACAATTATTTAAGAAAGCTACGGGATACACGGTGGTAGAGGGACATCTCTTTAGGAGAGGGGTTTTGGTACCACTGCTGAAGTGCATAAGACCCTCTGAAGTGTGGTATGTATTGACTGAAATTCACGAGAGAAGGTGTAGGCATCATGTCAAAGTGAAGTCCCTAACAAGGAAGGCTTTAAGGGCGGGATAATGTGTCAAAGTTTTTCCTTTTAATGAGTCTCATTTGTGCCCCTTCTCCATTACTCACGCCCTCACTTGATTATGACTAACTTGGATGCGACTGAGTGTGGGATAGTATGAGGAAAGGATGCCTGTAGAATTTGGGATGGATTTTCCACTGTTTTGAGACAGTTTATGTAAAAAAAATATTTCGTCCAAAATCAATCTCTTTTACGTCCCAACTTTTCCTGCCATCATGCCGCCAAAATATTACCAACAAATTTGGGACGCATTTTGCAAAAATCCAAATTAATGACATATCATTGATATTTTAAAATAAAATCCGTCTAAAATTCGTCTCTAGTTTCCTACAGACACACCACATTTAATGATTCCATTCTGTGTTTTAGTTTATTCTGTCACAAAGTCATGTGTAACTTTCACATGAGAAATGAGCAAATTATATTTTCTCTAAATTATTTTGTACTATTGGTTTCTTTGTCTCAAATCCGTGTGCATCATTCATCAAATTAAGAGATGAACTTCACTTGTGCTTTTATAATTTTTTCTTATTTCTTAATTCGTCTCAAATATTTGAGGATTAATCATACAGATTTGACTTTGCCTCAAATTTGTGGGAATCATTCATACGAATTAGAGACTTACTATACTTGTGCTTTAATGATTTATTGTTATTGTTAAAACCGTCACAAATATGCGTGGCTTGCTCATACAAATTTAATTTTGTCTAAAATCCATGGGAATCATTCATATAAATTAGAGACTGATCTGCCATGCCTTTGGGCATGGCAGCATGACCTCTATTCTAGCCTCCGTTACGGTGATTTCATATCTGCGGCCACTCACCTGGCATCGAGGGGTACCTGCAAGCACTCCAACGATCAAATCAATGAGTTTCCACAGAAAGGGTAGTTCAAATATCAAGTGAGTAAACAACGTACCAAATGAAGATAGGTTACACGTATTTATAGAGTTCCATAGGCCACTAAAGTCAAACATGTCATTGTCATGTCTCCATGAATTGCGGCGCTATGCACGGATCTGTAACCAACCCCACGTGGGGATGCAACTCCCCAGGCGTTAAGTCGGGTATCGTCGTGACTAACACTACTTGAGACCAACAACTTTAGCCACCCACGTGGGCCTAGCACATGGCTCTCTTGCATATTAGGTCCATAACAGTCGCCTTCAAGTCTGCGGTATGTCGTGAGGCATTCTGTTGACTTCATGTCCTGACATGACCTGGCGACTTGTACCCTCTCTATGTTGTTGTTGTTTGGATTCTACTGCCGGTTTTCATCTTGCCACGTGTCCTTGTCAGATTGGTTGTGACCCTTTGTGGGCCGCGCCCATCATTACTCCATCACATCAGGTCTGCGTGCATTTAATGCACCCTGAGCCGTTACTTTTTTCTTATGCTTCGCATTCCCCCTTTTCTGTCTATAAATACACTCTTTTATTGTTTGAGAACACTTCTTTGCCTCCAAGCTTCCCTGCGTATTTTCTCTCATTTTGCTGCCAGTTCTTCCTTTTCTTGTTGTTTTCCAGCCATCTTTAACCTTCTTCTCTTCAACTTTCTTAGGTATTTCTTTTGTTCCTTTCTCGTTTTCTTTGTGTAATTTATTTTTCTTTCCTTTACTTTCTCAAAATGTCAACTCCTGAGAGGCCCACCAATTTTCCCCCAAAGGAATCTCTCTCTCGGGAAGTTGGGGAATTCATTGATTCACCCTCTAGGCCCGAAATCAGTGATGGAAGTGGGCTTCACATCCCCACTCCCCCTTCCACTTATGGTTCTGACGATGAACCTCTCTTTGAGGCTTTTGGGGATTTTATCCCTGGTATTCCCCAACGTGTTTCTTTCTCTAGGGCTCCATTCTCACTATTTGTTGCCCCTATACCTTTAAGGTATGGGGTTTATAAATATGAGTATGATGAATCTTCCGAAGGTAGTGACAACGCTATAACTTCTAGGTTACATCTTCCCGTGCCCCTGATTGTCTGTACCTCGTCTGATTCTTCCATTTTCGCTCCTTCTACAAGTTATGTTAAATCCTCTAATTCTGACTCTTCTGACCCTTTGTATGTTCCTCCTTTATCTATTGTAGAACACATGTCAGCTTCCATCCCCATGCCGGGTTCAGAGTCACCCACGACTTTCGTTCCTGCCCAATTCGCCAGGAGGCCTTCCAAGAGCAAAGTTCTAGAACGTCGGCGCCAAATGATTCATGAATGGTACGACCCCCCAAAGAAGGCCGCCAAAATCAAAGTCCCCAAGAAGCTCCATGGGATTCGAGAGGTGAGGTGAATGTATTGGATCGATCACGACATCCTTCAGATTTCCTCGGGGCTGACTTCGACATTGAAGTTCCATGTCGCAGAAATTGAATTCAGGGAGGCCATGCACTTACCCGGGGCTACACCAGAGGAAGATGTTCCTTCCACTCCTATCACTCTTTACAAAGCTGAGCGAGTTGACCCCAACGAGCGCATTGGTTCCTGCCCCCGAAGAGGAGCGTCAGATTTCATGATGCTCTATGAATGCCTTTTTCGTGACATTCGGCTCCATTTTCCTTTTTCCGATTTCCAAGTCGAGATCCTCAACCGACTTGAAGTCGCACCCTCATAACTCCATCCAAATGCTTGGGGGTTTATTAATGCCTTCGAGATTTTCTGTTGGGCCAACAATTGGGAGCTTTCCAGTAATCTCTTCATGCCCTACCAGCTTTTGCGATTTTGACTTCATCTTGTTTCGCCAAAGGAAAGACCATGCGTTTTTTAAGCTTTTCGATGACTCCTTTCCTCCCTTCAAAGAATCTTATTTCAAGGTATCGTACGTCGGGGAGGAATATCCGTTTTGGACGGGCCCTGATGGGTGACCTCTGTTCCCCCTTTACTGGACATATGACCATTACTTGTAGGAATCTGAGACCTTCTTAACAGATCAACGTTCACTGCTTGATTCCGACCTTACCGTAATCACCGGACATCGCGAGTTCACCAAGAAATATGGCCTCGTGAAGTGCAAGGACATGATTCGGAGTGGTTGGATAAGTTGTGTTGACACCTTGGGTAATGTTGTCCTTGACTCTTTGTTATTGTTTTTGTATTACTTATGTTATTACTTGATGCTTAAAATAATCATAACTACTTCTATAAGCTATGTCGTATTGACCATGATGTCGATTCTATCTTTGCAGGTGCTATCATGTCTGGATATTCCCAAATGATGAAGAAGAAGGGGGCCATGACGAAGAAACCCTGGAAAGAGACTCCTGCTGAGAACTTAGAGCGTGAGCTGCTCACCGATCATGGAGCTCATTCCCCAGGAGTCCCCCAGGGCCCCGCTGCTATTGCTGGTGCTGCTGTCACGTCTCTCCCGGAGACTCAGGCGGCCCGGAAGAAGAAGATTGTTCTTCACAACCACGCTTCAACACCCAACCCGTCCACATATATCTCTCACTTGGTCCAACGAGAGAAGATTGCTATTTATGACGAGGAGGACATGGAACCCATCGGTTGTGCTCATAAACGAGTTACAGGTTGTTTTCACCTCGTACCAATTCTTTCACTACGTCTTAATATGTACGAGGTTCTCATGTCGTCAATGTCTTTGATTTTGTTTGTTCCAGAGTCCACTTCTGCTGCGGATCCTTCCTCCTCTTCTCGATGGGAAAACTTCAAGGCTCCCATCATCTCTTTTCATCACGGGAATTTCTTCAAAGAACACCCCGACCTGTCCTAAAGGTATACAAACGGTGACTCTACTTAGAATTAAATAACTCTTATGGTTTCTCATTTGTGAATTGCGTGTTTATCTCGTAGGAGAATGTCGCGGAGAGTATGGACTGGATGACTTGCCAACTGGCGTCGCTGAGCTTTTTCCATAGCGACCTAGAAAAGCCTAACCCTTCGCTCGACTTGGAGCAACAACTGCTGGCGACCAAGGCTTCTGCCGAGAAGCAAATCCATGCTCTCACCAAAGAGCGGGACACTCTAAAAGCCTCCCAAGCCACCCTTCACGAGGAGATTTCTACAGCGACTACCAAGTTCAACTAGTTGAAGCTGGAAAATACCAAACTTTCAGAGGAGAGGAAGGAGGTTTAAGTCGCCTGTGCTAAGGCTCAAGAAGGAGTGGCCGCCCTTCGTTTAGAGAATTCCCACTTGTCTTGTATCCGGGATCGGAAGGCTATATTGGAGGCTGAAAATGACAAATTGAAAGCCGAGAACAAGCCCATCTGATCTCCAATGGGGCATATATGGCATTCTCCAGTTGTTTAAAACAAGTGGAGTTTTTGAATCCCAGGGTACAACTTTCTTACAAGGGGATACACCCACTTCACAGCATCAAGGGCGGTAATCTGTTGGATTACGACAATGATCCTCCTACCACTGTGGACCTCAACGATCCCGAGTTGGAGGCTTTTGGCCCCATGCCCATTAGTCCCTTTCACCAGCGCCAGCCGAAGATGGTGAAGTCGTTCCCACCGAGGCTCCTCCTGCTCCCGCTAACCCTTGAATTTTACTTTTGTAACATTTAGCTTTATTGTTTTGTGAACATTTCATCTATATCTTAGCCTTCTTCTGCTTTGCAATGTTGTACTTCTTGCGATGTTTCGTCGTCTATTATATCTCTATTGCAATTTATGCTTCTCCATTTATCATTGTCTTCAAAGATGTCATTATTGTTAACTTGCCTAAATATGTGACCAGTAATTGGGGCATGTCGCCATTGTATAGCTTATCGCCCTTGTACGGCATGTCGCCCTAATTGGGATTCATGATCCTTTCAAAGTACTTCAAGGCCTGTGGCCATATGATTGGGGCATGTCGCCCTAGTTGGGTTCTTTGACCCTATTGAAATATTTCAAGGCCTGTGGCCATATCGTTGGGGCGTGTCGCCCTAGTTGGGGTCTTTGACCCTGTTGAAATATTTCAAGGCATGTGGCCATATCGTTGGGGCATGTTGCCCTAGTTGGGGTCTTTGACCCTGTTGAAATATTTCAAGGCCTGTGGCCATACCATTGGGGCGTGTCGCCCTAGTTGGGGTCTTTGACCCTATTGAAATATTTCAAGGTTTGTGGCCATATCGTTGGGGCACGTCGCCCTAGTTGGAGTCTTTGACCCTTGTGAAATACTTACAGACCTGTGGCTATATCGTTGGGGCGTGACGCCCTATTTGAGATCTTTGATCCTTTTGAAGTATTTTTCAAGGCTTGTGGCCACGTCGTTGGTGCATGTCGCCCAATTTGGGATCTCTGATCCTTTCGAACACTCGTTGGCTCGTAGTCATTGAATGTCTGCAACTGAAATCTTAAAATTTGACAAATTCTTGTTCTTATTCATTATATGCTTAGGTTACAAAACCTGGGGCCTTGTTAAAACCTTCATGGTAAAACCCTTCTTAGGGGTAAAACCCATGAAGGAAAAAGAGTACCCCTAACAGAAATTATACATCAAAATTTTGAATATAACATTGACCTAAACATAAATTGACATACTAGTCTTAAGTGTAGTACCTCCTCAAATCCGCAGCATTGAAGGTCCGCGGCAATTCTCTTCCTTGTAAAGTTTCTAAGGCGTATGCACCTTTCTGTGTACTTCTTATCACCCGGTATGGACCTTCCCAATTTGCTGCAAGTTTCCCATCTTTTGCATTCTTCATCCCAATGCTAGCCCTTCTTAATACCAGATCATTTACCGCGAACTTGCGCTTCACGACCTTGACGTTATACCTTTGTGCAACTTGCTGCTTTCTCGACATTTCGGTTAACTGTGCCAACTCGCGGACTTCATCCACAAGATCTAGTTCTTTTCTCAGAACTTCTTCATTATTTTGTGGGGTGTGCATTATCCTCCATGATGGTTTACCAATTTTTACCGGGATAACAACATTCGTTCCGTATACAAGTCGGAAGGGGGTTTCTCCCGTTGTACTCTGCGGAGTGGTTCTGTAGCTCCATAATACTTGATACAGGTTGTCAACCCAGTCGCCCTTTGCATCTTCAAGTCGCTTTTTTAAACCATTCAAGATAATTTTATTAGCTGCTTTAGCCTGTCCGTTTGTTTGTGGATGCTCGACACTTGAGAAATGATGTCGAATCTGCAGGCCCTCCGAGAGTTCTCTAAATTGACTTCCTGTGAATTGAGTCCCGTTATCTGCCACAATCTCGGCTGGAATCCCGAAGCGACATATACTTGTCTTGAATGTAAAAGCTTGTACTCTTGCTGAAGTGATAGTGGCTAGAGGCTCTGCTTCAACCCATTTAGTGAAATAATCCACCGCTACCACCAAATGTTTTAATTTTCCTGGGGCTTTATGGAAAGGTCCCATGATGTCCATCCCACACGTATGAAATGGCCATGGAGCCAAGAGAGTGTGCAATTCTTCCGCCAGGATATGAGGAATGTGCGAATGTCGTTGACACTGTTCACATTTTTTCACGTGATTAGTTGCATCTTCCTGCATTGTTATCCAAAAATACCCCGCCCTCAGTGCTTTTTTGGCTAAAGATTTGGCTCCGACGTGATGCCCACAGCTTCCTTCATGTATCTCGGCAACACGTACCAGACTTCCTCTGGTCCAATACACTTCAGGAGTGGGATTGAGATTCCCTTTCTGTATAAATGGCCTTCAATCACTGCAAATCTCGTTGCTTTTTTTATTATCTGTTTAGCTTCTTTGTCACCTTCTGGCGTGACTCCCTTCTCAATATAGTTGATTAAGGGTGTCCTCCAGTCAGCTTCCTGCACCTGCAAGGTTAAACTGGGATAAGGGATTACCTCCTGCACGTGTGTTTTCTTTCCCTGGGAATATATTTCAAATTTGGATAGCCCCACCAAAGCATCTCGTACTTTAGCGAGATATTTCTACATGATAAGTTCCTTTGCATGGTATTCTCCCTTAATCTGAGAAACAACCAGCCTCGAGTGTGAGCATATGGTGACAACATTTGCCCCCAACTCTTTGGCCTTCCGTATTCCAGCAAGACAGGCTTCATACTTGGCCAAATTATTTAATGTCAGGAATTCAAATTTTAATGAATATTCGATTGCCAGACCATCTGTGTTTTCAAGGATCACACCTGCACCACATCCTTTAGTGTTTGACGAGCCATCCACATATATCGTCCATTCTCCGCGGTGTGATTCCCCGCGATAAGTCATTTCTGTCAGAAAGTCGGCTAGGACCTGTGCTTTGATTGCAAGCTGCAGCACATACGAGATATCAAATTGGGTTAGTTCAATGGCCCATGACATCATTCTATCGGTGAAGTCTGGTTTATGCAATATCTGCCGTACTGGTTGATTGGTTCTGACCAGGATTGGATAGCATTGGAAATATGGGCGCAACTTCCTGGAAGCTATCAATAGCGCAAAAGCTACTTTTTCTAGTCGTTGATAGTTTACCTCGGCGCCTTGTAAGCCCTGGAAACAAAGTAAATTGGCAATTGGGACTTACCATCCTCTCGGATCAACACGGCACTTATTGCTTCGTCAGCTACCGCGAGGTATATTATCAATGTGTTGCCCATAGTTGGTTTCGTCAAGATAGGAGGGGAAGCCAGGGAGGCCCTGATTTCTTGGAAGGCATCTTCACACTCCTGGGTCCAGTTAAATGAATCTTGCTTTCTTGAGAATTTTGAAAATCGGGAGACAACGTTTGTCTGATGCTGGGAGAAAACGTGATAGAGCTGCAATCTTCCCAGTGAGCTGTTGTACATATTTTACCGACTTTGGACTTGCAATGTCGAGGATCGCCCAACATTTATCTGGATTTGCTTCTATCCCACGACTTGTGAGCATGAAGCCCAGAAATTTTCCTGCATCAATACCAAATGTACATTTTAAAGGGTTAAGTCGTAAATTATACCGTCGTAAGCGTTGAAAGACAGATTCCAAGTCCTTAGACGGGTCTTCTCCATCTTTGGCCTTAACGATCATATCGTCTATGTACACCTCCACCTCTTTGCCTCTCATCTCGGCGAAGACTTTATCCATCAGTCGCTGATATGTCGCCCCTGCCTTCTTTAAACCAAAAGGCATCACGTTGTAGCAGAATACCCCGAGATAAGTAATAAAGGGCGTCTTATCCTGATCATCGGGGTTCATGGGTATTTGATTATACCCTGAATCGGCATCTAGAAATGACAGGTACCAATAACTAGCAGAGTTGTCTACAAATTTATCAATGCAGGGTAGTGGAAAGGGATCTTTCGGAAAAGCCTTGTTCAGGCCCGTGTAGTCAGTACACATCCTCCACTTGTCGTTTTCCTTCTTAACCATAACGACATTGGAAATCCAGTCTGAATATTGTATCTCGCAGATGAATCCCGCGTCCTGCAATTCGTTTATCTGTGCTTCAATGGTCGTTGCTCTTTCTTGGCCCATTCTCCTTTTCTTCCATGCGATTGGCCTTGATCCTTCGCGTATTGCAAGACGGTGGCAGCAAAACTCTGGGTCCACCCCGGGCATATCCGAGGCAACCCAAGAAAATATGTCTTTGTTATCTTGTAATACTTTTGTGATATTTTTCATAACGTTAGTAGGTAAGTTTGTCTTTGGTTTGTCACTGACTTGTATGTCGATTGAGTCGCCTTCAGGCTCTGGCCGTTGATGTTGGAACTCCCCTCTAGGATTGAGGCCCATCATCATAACTGCAAAATCCCGCCTGATAAATTTTTGTTTACCTTTTGAATCTTTTCGGGATCTTCTTTTAGCTTTTCTTTTTCTTGTGCAGGGGCGGCTTTTGCTATCTTTAGGCTTTCTAAATAATACAACTGGGACTCCAGGCCTTTACCTCTTACCGTGACGATGTCATCCTTGTAACTCGGGAACTTCATTGCCATATGCAAGGTTAAAACCACTGCTGCTAATGCATTCGAAGTCGGCCTACCCAAGATGGCATTGTAAGCTGACGGACAGTCAACAACAAGGAATTTTACTTCCACTGAACGACTTCCTCCCCTGCTTGAGAAAGTCACCTTCATTTTAACGTAACCTTTGGGGGAGATAGTATCTCCTGTAAAGCCTATCAAATTCTCTTTGTGTGCGATCAAGTCTTTCTCAATCAGACCCAACTTCTGGAAAAGATCCCAGAACATAATGTCGGTCGAGTTTCCTTGGTCGATGTACAATCTTTTAACTTCATACCCTGCCATCCTAGCCAAGATGACTAGAGGGGCATTGGATCCTATGCCATCTATCGGCAAGTCATCTTCTGAAAATGCTAGAGTCATTCTTTGCATTGCCTTGACAGCTAAGCAGTAATCCCTTTCATCTCGTGTTCTCTTCCTCGACGATTTCGATGGCTCTGCTTAATCCAAACCTCCTTCAATCATGTTTATGACGCCCTTAGAAGCAGTGTTGTCATGTCGCCTATGGCTCCGAGATCTCGAACATCGCCTCTCATCTCGTCCGTGATCAGCATCCCTATTTTCGGGACCAGAGCCACGCCTTCTTGAAGGTGACGGGCTCCTGCCTCAAGATGTACCCTGGGTGGTCTGCCGCTTCGATAGTAAGTTTTCTCACTATCTCTGGATATCCCACCATAAGCTGTCTTTCCCTTATCTCCTTTATCTCGCTCTTGTTTCGCGACTTGATTTTCAGCTTTGTTATTCCGGACCCATTCTTCGATCCGGATCCACTTCTCAGCCCGTTGTTTTAACTCTTCGATGCTTTTCGGCTTTTCCCCTGCCAAGTCTTTGGCGAATCCTCCCAACTTTAGGCCCTGTCTAAGAAAATATAACATCATATTTGGCGCGACATCACGTACCTACAAGGATTCTGCATTAAAGCGGATGATGTAGTCCCTTAGAGGCTCCTCTGGCTTCTGTATTATCCTTTCAAGGTAGTGCTCTGTTTTGAACTGTTGTTTACTGCTTGTGAAGTTTGAGATGAACTTATACTTTAGAGCCTTCCATCCCGAAATAGATCCCGCTGGTAATGATGAGAACCATCTTCGGGCGGCAGCCTTCAAGGTTAATGGAAAAGCCCAACATATCACTGGTTCCTTGGCTCCTTGGAAGACTATTGTTTGCTGGAATATCTTGACATGATCTAGAGGGTTAGTTGTCCCGTCATATGGGTCAATTTGCACAGCAAACTTGAAATTTGCTGGCATCTCGAAATTCATAATCGCAGGAATGAACGGGTTATGACATCCATCAATCTGAATGTCGTTCTCCGTAACCCGCTCTCCTTGATCTATCTCGTGAATCTCAGGTGGGACATTGGCGGGATGAGATAGCGGGATTTGCAGCCCCACCATGCAGACTTGTTTTTCATCACATTGGTCTTGTGTATCTAACAGAGATGTCAAGAAAACTGATATCTGTTCAGTTAATCGGCTGAAAACCATGCTTCAACCGATTAATTGTCCAGAATTC
Source organism: Cyamopsis tetragonoloba (assembly GCA_037177725.1). Lineage (NCBI taxonomy): Eukaryota > Viridiplantae > Streptophyta > Magnoliopsida > Fabales > Fabaceae > Cyamopsis > Cyamopsis tetragonoloba. The sequence goes on along the minus strand of CM074125.1, from coordinate 30,220,034 downwards.
ACCTTATCAATCGGTGGAAAGCTATTAGATCAAGAAATGGATTAGGTATCTTGACTGAAGGTCTTCTTTTTTAAATTCTTTTTTGAACTAATCAAAGCTCAAAATACACATTTAATAATATAACAAAGATTTAAATATTTAATTAAAAAATAGGGACATATAGTTTTTTGGGTAATAAGAGACATATAGTTTAGATTAAAAATTAAAACTAAATGTTAAATCCAAATTAAAAATAAAATTAAGTTTATATATTATTTTATGATCAGATCAAATTTATAACTATTCAAATCCAAATAAATTAATGGAGAATATGACTTAATTGAAATTCTGATTGTCTCCAATCAATATTTTGATTTGATTGGATAAAAAGGCATGGTGGCATATTGATCGAGATGATACCATAGAAACCACCATATTATATAAGTTAACTAAAAATGTTTTTTATTTATTGGTGGTTTCTATGGTGTCATCTCTATCAAGATGACACCATGTCCTCTTATCAATCAAATTAAAAATTTAATATGAGGTAATCACAAATTCAATTAATTTATATTTTTTATTAAATCATATAGATTTGAATAGATATAAATTTGATTTTATTTTTAATCTAATATTTAGTTTTTATATATGTCTATATTTTATTCTAAATTCTAAGCATCAGGAGCCTTGTTCTCTAAAATGTTGTAAATCTTTTCGTCTCGAATTCAAAGTCAAAGAAAGATTCTAGTAGTTAAAAGGAATCGATAAATCTTGAAACGATAGTCTTTTCATTCCACTACTAATGTAGTGTCCGTCTACTGATTGGGTCTTTTATGTCTCTATTTTTTAATTAAATGCTTATATCTTGATTACATTATTAAAGGTGTATTTGAGCTTTAATTAATTGAAAAAATTAGCTATTATTAGTTAAAAGATAAATAAATTAACGGTGAATATTATAATAAATACAGTAAAGCAAGAATATTATTTTTTGTCCCTAAACTTCATACCAAATTTCAGTTTGATTTTTCTTTTTTCTTTTGGCACTTTTATTTATTTTTGCTTCATTTTATTAAATAATTAATAAAACTATCTAAAATAGTTGTTGGATGTGAAAAAGAAGAAGTCAAAGATAAAAACATATTATTGTGAGCATTCTTGTTAATTATTTATCATCAAAATTTAATAAAAAATGTTCATATTATATTAAAAAGATAAATTACTAATAAAAAAAAAAGGACCAAATTAATTACTTGTGTAACATTCTTTTAAGTCTTATCATTTGTTTTTAGTTCAATTATCAATTATTTATTTTTTATTATTTTGAAAATACAATTCGCTTTAATTACTTCTATGATGGGGGGCTTCATGTAAATGACAGTTCTAACACATAATAATACTAGTAACTAATAGGCCCAAAAGAACGTGACCTATGTAACTTATACTCCAGCCTAAAACAAACAATAGACGTAGAAGAATAATACATAATTAATTAATAATTAAACTTGAAGCAATCTGTATTTCCAAAATAATAGAACGTATAAATAATTGATAATTGTGTGCGAAACAAATTATAAAATTTAGAAGAACGTGACACAAGTAACCCATTGTTGAGCATAGGGATAACAATATAATAAAGAGTGTACTAGCTATTTATATGAAAATAATATTTAAATTTTACATTTCTTAACTAAAATGTGCATTAAAAATTATATAACAATTAACATAAAATTAAAATACAATTATATTATTTAAGTGAGATTTATTCGTGTCAGACTTATAGAATTAATATATCAATCATTTCTTGTTTTTTGTGTTATTTTATAAATTTTCACTTGGTAAATTTGTAGAATAATATTACTATTATATTTTTATAGCCAAATTTTGTATTTTAGTCTCAACTTTATCTCAAATTCTAATTTAGTCATTTATTTTTTTAATATTAGTAATTTATATTTTCAATATAATATCATCATTTGTATTAATTTTTTGTTCATAAATAATTAATGCCCGCAATAATAATATTAGTAATTTATCTTTTCAATATAATATCATCATTTGTATTAATTTTTTGTTCATAAATAATTAATGCCCGCAATAATATTTTTTTTATCATTGTCTTTTTTTCTCACACTCAACAACAATTTTGATACCTTTATTCATTATTTAATAAAATAAAATGAAGCAAGAATAAGTAAAAGAGCTCAAATGAACAAAAATAAAAGAATCAAACTGATATTAATTTTTTTTGAATTAATTAAAGCTCAAATACATATTTAATAATGTAACAAAAATATAAATATTTAATTAAGGTAGTGTTTGGCCCAGCTTTTTTTTGACTTCTCTTCCTCTTAAATTTAAGCTGGCTTTTTTTTCTGTGTACAAAATGCAAAAAACTGGCTTTTAAGCTAAAGCTAGAAATATGAGCTTTTCGACGAAAAGTTGGCTTATTTTGTGGGCTCATTGTAATTAATACTCAAGTACTCTAATTAACAATTGAAATCTTCAATATCTTTTCCTTATCTCTTTGTAAAAATAACAATTTACTAAAACATTTTAAATTTTTTTTTCTTATTTATCGATTATTTATTTCACTTTAATATTTATGAATTTTATTGTTATTTAAAAAGTTTACATATTTAAAAAAATTTAATGTTAAATAATTAATTTGATAAACTTATATTGTGTTTAGTTTTTTTAAAAAACAAATATTGAGTTTTATCAAAAAAACTATTTTTTAGTGTAAATTTCATTTTAAAAATAATTATATTGATAATTTATTTTCTTATATCAAAGATACGTAACAGTTAATGATAAATAACTTTAAAAAGTTGACACAAATATTTTGTCAAACAAATAGTTTTTTACTCATAAGTAACTTATAAAGTATCAAATAATGAAATTGTCAAACAGCTTTCAACTTTTTATTTAAAGCTCTTGTTTCCAGCTTTTACTTAAAAGCGACTTATAAGCCAAAAATAAGCCGAGCCAAACGGAGCCTAAAAAATAGAGACATATAGTAGTTTAGATTAAAAATAAAAAACTAAATGTTAAATTCAAATTAAAAATAAAATCAAGTTTATATCTTTTTTTATGATCTAATCATGTTTATTTCTATTCAAATCTAAATGTATTAATGGAGAATATGACTTAATATCAATTTTTTGATTTGATTGGATAGAAGGCATAGTGTCATCTTGATCGAGATGGCACCATAGAAACCATCTTTTTTATTATAAAAAATTGGAAATCTTTGAGTGAAGATTTCGTCACAATTTATATTTTTATTCAATCTTTAATTTCCAAGGAAAAAGATACTCTTCGCAAGTAGAAGAAAACTGAACAGCATTAGTTGGACTTCTAAAAGTTGAGGAATAATAAAAAATCTCAAATATATGAAAAAACACCCTAAAGAAGATCCTGTTAAAAAAAAAAAAAAAAATTTACTTTCCCAATTTTTGACTTAGTGGTGACTATCAGTTTTGAGTAGCTGCTCAATTACTTTTTCATTAGTGTTATATCACGCTCCAAAATTGTTTTGCGCTGAACATCTTATATAGTGCTTCACCATTCTCTTACTTGTTTCCAATTTGGCTTTTGAGTCTCTCAACCTTATCTTCTTTGTGTTAAGGTGAGTTCACGTTCTTCTTCTTCTTTTCATTTGTCCTAGATGTATGCTTGGTTTCTATATATATATATATATATATATATATATGACTATCAATAAGGCATCAGTTTACTTGTTATTTTTTTGCTGGTATTTTTTCAAATTTTACATACCAATTGATTCCTTTTTCTTTGATGAAGTTGAAGGCAAACTAGAGGATCAAAGCCATAAGTTGCAAACTCAGAAAAGAAGAATTGAGTCGAATGAAAGTTTGCTTACTGCTTTATATAGAAACTTAAACATGCCACTATATCCAAATTATTCTTCTAGAGCTCCTATGGACAATGAGGAGAATGAGACTGGTCAACCCATTAATGACTAATATCATAGTTCTATGCAAATGAACTTATACAGTTCTCTTATTTCATTTTCTTTATCTAAACTAATGAATAGTTTGAGCATCATAGTTTCTTTTATTTAGTTTTATATTGTTAGAGCATTTTGTTAACTCTATTACGTTTGATCATTTGGTTGAAATTTTTTTATTCATGGAATTGATGAAATTGGTGACGGTTTTTTATTTTATTAATGAATAGTTTGAGGATCATAGTTTCTTTTATTTAGTTTTACATTGTTAGAGCACTTTGTTAACTTTATTATGTTAGATCATTCGGTTGAAATTTTTTTATTCATGCGCAATTGATGAAATTGGTTACGGTTTTTTAATGAATAGTTTGAGGATGATAATATCTTTTATTTAGTTTTACATTGTTATAACACTTTGTTAACTCTATTATGTTTGATCATTCAGTTGAAATTTTTTTATTCATGCAATTGATGAAATTGGTGACTGTTTTTTATTTCGTTAGAAAATTGTATAAAAATTGTAATATTATAAATCAAGTTCTCTTAAAGCTAAATTAATATTTATATAATATTGACCCAAAAACCTACGAAGTGAAAAGATAATCTTATAAAAAAATTATTAATAATACAAAAAACAAAGAGTTAAATATATCTGTCACAAATAAATGGGAAATGAATTTGAATAACATACATTTTTTCTCTATTTTTTTTGTAAAATAATATTTCATTTCTCTTTTAAATTGGTGCGAAATACCATTAAATTTCTCTCAATAACTTGTGATTCCATTTACGGCTGAAATTCGTGTGAAATAACATTTCATTTCTGTCTACAACTCGTATGAAATAATACTTCATTTTTCGTCTGAAATTTGTGTGAAATAACATAAAATTTATGTCTAAAATTCGTGTGAAATAATAATTCAATTTTGTTTAAAATTTATGTGAAGTACCAATTTATTTTTGTCTAAAACTCAGGTGAAATAATATTTCATTTCCTTTGGAAGTTCATATGAAATAACATTTCGTTTCCGTTTACAACTTGTTAAATACTGTTGTGGACCCATATCCCGGTTCCCTCACCTGGGCTTTAGAAGGCCCAAGGAACTGCAAGGCCCATATTGCCAGCCTACCCCACCAACATAAAACCTGCACGAAAGGTATAAATACCGGACATGATGGTAAACCTAGGTACGATCATCTAACCCTAACACTCTTCGCTCTTAGATCTATCACTGACATGAGTGTCGGAGTCCTTGCAGGTACCACCTGCTCCACGGCGGAGCATCTCAGAGTGCCATCAGATCCCTGGACTACACAACTTCTGTATCTGGAACCCAGGTACGCATCAGTGGCGCCGTTTGTGGGAAAAAACCGAACAAAAGCAGCGTTCTCTCCTTAGTTCGACATGGTCAACACACGACAGAAGACGTATGACGACAACAACCGTAGTGTTCACAACGAACCTTGTCCAGCGGATCCAGGCGCTTTGCACCCACCTCGCCCTCACGGGCGACGAACATCGGTACTTGTCGAAGACATCCCGGAACCACAAGCAATTCAGCCAGTCCTACAACCAACTTTGGATCCCAATGAAATTCGGCGAATGGCTCTCCTCATAGAAGATCAAGGAAGGATCATAGAAGAACATCGGGAAGAGAGACGGCGTGCAGAGGCTAGAGGCGCGCGGAAGCTGAACGGGTCAATCAGTCGCAGCCCCTGAATCCACTGCCTCCCCCGGTTAGAAATCCGACCAGGTATCCTCCCGACATCCAAGAGCGGCATACACGCCCTACACCAGTGGTCCAGCACCAGAACCCTGTGGCGGAGGCACAACCTGCCCTGCGAAAAGAAGGACAGGTGTACAGGAACCTGGCGATGGCGATAGAAAGGCGTCGCGAGACCGCGGCTGTTCCCCAGCTCTTCAACAAAGTGGTGGCAGAGAATGACCTAATATCAGAGTATTGCAGGAACCCTTTCACCCCAGACATCATGGCCCAGGAGTTGCCCGTCGATTTCTAGTTCGCCAAAAAATTTGATGACTACGACGGGACGAAGGATCCCCATCAGCACGTTCAGAATTTTGAAAGAATAGTGACTTTCCAAGGCATCCGCGAACCACCGGCATGTCGGGCATTCTCATTAACGCTCACCGAGGCAGCAGGTAGATGGTTCAACAAATTGCCATCCAACTCGATTGGAAGTTGACAGATGTTCAAAGATAAGTTCCTGCGACACTTTACTAGTAGTAAAAGGCAATTCAAGTTTGAATACCTTCTGAAAAGCGTAACGCAGGTCGAAAAAGAGCCCCTGCGGGATTTTATTATTCGTTTCAATAAAGAAGCTTTAGAGGTTCAAGATGTAGCGCCTAACATGATTTTATTCTTTCTAATGGAGGGTTTAAAGCCCGATTTCTTTAAACAGGAACTCACCAGGAATAAGCCTTTGAACATGGAGGAACTTAAAGACCGCGCTGAATTCTGGATCTGGGTTGAAGAGCAGACCAAGGCCAGCGGAGACCCTATTCCTTTGCAAGGCAAAGCTGACGATAAGTTAACAAATAAAGGTTCAAACCCAAGAAATTCTTTCGACGCTAGATCGAAGGACAAGGGGCCCCGAGGAACTTTTAATAGTTATACTCCTTTGTTAACTACGCCCGCCAGGCTTTACAAAGAGGTGATGAACACCGAGTTGACCAAACGCCCTCCCGTGATGAGAAGCTAGTCCCGGGATAGAAAAAAGTGGTGCTCGTATCACCGGGACCACGAACATTACACCAATGAGTGCATCAAACTTAAATACGCAATTGAACGATTAGTACGCCGGGGTAAGCTAAAAGAACTCGTTCAGCCTCAGTGGGAGTCCTGCAACCAGCAAAGGAGCAATTCACCCCGGAACACCGGTCGTGAAGGTCGAGGAAAATCCCCCCGGCAAAGGACTAACGAGGCCGGCCAAAGAGGAACCAGATCCCGGTCTCCACATCCCCAGTCCAGTTCCCAACCTCGAGTTGTGCTCAACGTCATACCCGGGGGCATTGTGACCAAATCCAAATGTTCGATGACCGAGAGGGAATTCTGTGCCCAAGTAACTCCTATGTCCGATGTGATTTTGTCATTTACTAAGGCTGATTTGACTGTAGGGAAAATCCGCGAGAATGAGCCGCTGGTGATCACCGTCATGATCGACGGGTTTGAGGTACATCAGATTTTCGTTGATCAAGGCAGCTCGGCAGATATCATCTTTTGGAGCGTGTTCGAAAAGATGGGACTGGGAACTAAAGACATGATCCCTTATCCCAGGAGCTTAATCAGCTTTACCGGAGATACTATCCTTCCCAAAGGCTATGTGGAATTGGCGTGCGCCTTCGGGGATGGACCGGGACACCACTCCGTCCCGGTAAAATTCTTAGTAGTGGATTGTCCTTCTGTGTACAACACAATATTGGGGCGGCCAACCTTAAATGCCTTAGGCGCGGCCGTATCAACTCAACACCTGGCAATGAAATTCCCAGGGGATCAGGGGGAGGTTATCACGATACGGTAACAAAGACGAAGCTAGAGAATGTTACAAAGAAAGTTTGAAGATTTCTAAAACGCCGAATGATGAAAGCTAGCCGTCAACAAACAGATCCTTCCAATGAAGGGACCCACCGAAAGAATGCGGGGTCCTCATGCTCAACCTAGATCCCAGATCCGACTTTGAGTACCAAAGGCCCTAACTGGAAGGAGACTTGATCACGGTACAGATCGACGGCGAACCATCTAAAGTGATGAAGCTGGGGGCGACTCTGCCCCCTGAGCTCCGAAATAGATTTGTTAACCTACTGGAGAAGAATGTCGACTTATTTGCCTGGTCTCCATCCGACATGCCCAGGATACACCCCGACATCTGTTGTCACAAGTTGGCGTTAAAACCGGGGACCACCCCGGTAGCTCAGAAGAAGAGGCGCATGGGTCCTGAAAGGGCGGAAGCGATAGAAAAATAGGTAAAAGAACTGTTAGCGGCAGGCTTCATCAGAGAAGTTCGATACTCAGACTGGGTCTCCAACGTAGTGATGGTTAAAAAGTCAAATGGTAAATGGCGGATGTGCACGGACTATACAGAGCTGAATAAGGCTTGTCCAAAGGATCTGTTTCCCTTACCCTGCATAGACAAATTGGTGGATAATTCTACAAGCTACAAATACTTGTCTTTCATGGACGCGTACTCCGGCTACAGTCAGATTCCAATGTATCCTCAAGATTAGGAGGAAACAGCCTTCATTACCAACTTCGGCGTATACTGTTATAACGTGATGCCTTTCGGGTTAAAAAATGCAGGAGCCACCTATCAGCGAATGATGAACCTCGTTTTCTCTGAACAGATAGGGCACGTACTGGAAGTATACATAGATGACATTATTGTTAAGACTAACGACTCAGGAGACCCGGTAGCCGACCTTGAAGAGGTTTTCCAACAACTGAGAAGATATAACTTGCGACTTAACCCAGATAAATGCACCTTCGCTGTAAGCAGGTAAGTTCCTAGGGTTCTTGTTAACAAGCAGAGGCATAGAGGCTAACCCAGACAAGTGTAAAGTTGTTCTGGAAATGGCGAGCCCATGAAGCATATGCAAAGTCTAACAATTGACCGGGAGGGTGGCAGCGCTATCCTGGTTCCTTCCGATCTCCGCCAAGAAGTGTCTCCAATTGTGTAAGGCATTGCGCAACAAGGAGGAGTTTGCATGGGATGAAATGTGTGAAATAGATTTCCAGGAGCTGAAGCAAACCTTGGCACACCCTTCGGTGCTAACTCGGTCGGATCCAGGTAAACCTCTAATTGTGTATTTGTCTGTTACTGATGAGGTTGTTAGCGTAGTTTTGCGAAGGAGGTGGACAGAGTACAAATTCCGGTATACTTCATCTCAAAGGCTTTACAGGGCCATTAACTGAAGTACCAAAAGCTAGAAAAACTCGTTTACGCCTTGTTGATCACATCCTGACGACTAAGGTCGTACTTCCAGTGTAACCCGATTTTCATGCGCACCGACCAGCCAATCCGACAGGTACTGCACAAGCTCGACCTGGCTGGAAGAATGCTGAGCTGGGCGATAGAACTTACTCAGTATGATATTTCCTACGAACCACGTCAGGCAATAAAGGCCCAAGCCTTAGCAGATTTTGTAGCAGAAATGACACACCCCGGCCCTTCGATCCCGGGCGCGTGGGTAGTCCATGTGGATGGATCTTCTAACAAGAAGGGAAGCGGAGCCGGGGTGATTATCGAAAATGATGAGGGGATAGCTGTAGAGTATTCATTGAGATTCGCATTCCAGACGTCCAACAATCAGGCAGAGTATGAAGCCTGCTTAGTAGGAATTAGGATGGCAAAAGAACTGGGAGCTAGCATCATCACCATCCGCTCGGATTCCCAGTTAATGGTGTCACAAATAAAAGGTGACTATATGGCCAAGGAACCTATTCTGCAAAAGTACTTTGCTAAGGTAAAAGAGAGTCTGCATGGATTATCCGGTTTCGAAATTCAACACATCCCCCGAGAACAGAATCATCGAGCAGACATATTGTCGAAACTGGCAAGTACAAAGAGTGTCGGCAAGGCGAGGTCAGTTATTGAGGAAACCCTGCAAAACCCATGTATCATACTCAAGGCAGAGATCAATGATTGGCGAACGCCGATTCAACAGTACATTTCTCAAGGCCAACTACCAACAGATCCTGACGAGTCTCGGAAGATAATCAAGAGAGCAGCCCAATTTTGCCTGGTCCAGGGACACTTGTATCGTAGAGGCACCTTAGTCCCCCTGCTGAAATGCATCGGCCCGTCGGAAGTTTGGTACATCCTAGTCGAGATTCATGAGGGAAGTTGCGGCCTTCATGGCGGCGGAAAATCTTTAGCCCAAAAGGCCTTGAGGGCGGGATATTACTTGCCGACCATGAACGCCGACGCTGCAACACATGTGAAAACATGTGATGTTTGCCAATTACACGCCCCTCTTGGGCACCTGCCGGCAGCAGACCTTCATTCCATGTCATCTCCATGGCCTTTTCATACATGGGGTCTAGACTTGCTAGGACCATTTGATGCAGCGCCTGGACAGTTGAAACATCTATTGGTGGTAGTGGATTACTTCACTAAGTGGATCGAATCCGAGCCCTCTTCCACAATAACCTCGGCCAGGGCGCAAAACTTTGTTTTCAGAACCATCATCTGTCGATTTGGTATCCCGACAGCCATGGTGACCGACAATGGAACCCAGTTCACAGATAAAGAATTCCGCGAGATGCTATCTGGTCTTCAGATAAAACATCACTTCGCCAATGTGGCCCATCCTCAGAGCAACGGACAAGCGGAAGCTGCCAATAAAGTCATAGTGGAAGGATTACGTAAACGATGTAGAATGTCGGGCTGTAATTGGGTCAAGAACCTGTACCAAGTGTTATGGGCCCATCAAACAACTGCCCACATCTCTACAAGGGAAACTCCCTTCCAGCTGGTTTATGGGACTAATGCCGTAATCCCGGTAGAAAACGGAAACCCGACTTAGAGAGTTACCTACCCCATCCCGAATAACAACCAAAGACTTCTGGAAGAGCTAGATGTTGTTGATGAGGTGCGAGAGCTCGCCAAACTAAAAGAACTCTCGAGGAAACAACATGTCGCCCAGCGATATAACTTGAAAGTCCACAAAAGGAGTTTTCAAGTCGGCGACTTAGTACTCAGGCGAGCAAGTATCAGGAACAAGAATGCAAGTGAGGGAAAGTTAGCCGCGATATGGGAAGGACCTTATCGGGTCAGGACAGCGATGGATGCCAAAGCCTATGCACTAGAATTTCTCACTGGGAAGGGGATCCCGTGCACGTTCAACGTCGCAAACCTTCGGCGCTATTACAGCTAAGTTTGTGAAGTCCAAATAATTGATTGTAATAGGGGGTACTCTTTTTCATGTGGCAGGTTTTATCCCTAAGGAGGGTTTTACTGTTATAGGTTTTAACGAGGCCCCAACTATCTGATTGAATAAGAAATCTTGTTTATGAATGATTCCTTCATGTTATCAATTACTTGACGATGAGATACTGATATCGGTTTTAACACTCAACCAGGCTAAGGGCACTTGCCCCACCAGGACTTTAAACCTGGAAGGGATCCGTCCCCCATAAAAACTATTTAACATCGGAATAGGGCATTCGCCCCACCAGGACTTAAAACCTGGAAGGGATCCGTCCCCCATAAAATCTATTTAATACCGGAATAGGGCAATCGCCCCACCAAGACTGCGAACCTGTAAGGGATCCGTCCCCCATAAAAAACAACTTATGCCGGGATAGGACAAATTCGTCCCCAACGAACTATATCACATCAGTAAAACCTACCCTGAAGGTCATAGCTAGGACAGTATAAATAAACTTTTCCATTAAATTAAAATAGCAGAGTACAAAATATGGACGACTATACAAACATAAGAAAAATAAAAAAGGGAATCAGGGACTGGGAGGTGGCACCACGACTTCGATTTCAACCCCGCCATCCTCGGCACCAAGGGCCAACACTGTAGCACCGGTATCGGCGACACTTGAACCCCGCCATCGCCATCCCGAACATCACTTTCAGTTTCTTCCGAATCAGCAGCTACAAATGGGGCCCAAGGATCAAACGCCTTCAAATCCGGCTTGGACAAATCAACCGGACACGGGTCACTAGGCTGACAGATGTCGGTAAGGAAGCCCTCCGCAACCACATGGTCCACGCTCAAACCACGAAGATTCAGTTGCACCCCCGGGTTCAGCAGTGTAACTTGTTGAAGGCAATTGCATAAGGCATCATAATTGACGTCGTCAAAGTCCTCCCTCAAGGAATCTGCTTCCTTCTGGGCCTCCTCAGCAACCCGAGATTGAGACTTCAAGTTCTCAACCAGCAAGATCTTCTCCCGATGGAGTTGATGCACCTCAGTCGTCAAAGATGCCTTGGTCTTAATTAGCGCGGCCTCCTCTTTCTCGGAAGCATCTAAAGAAGCCTTTAGCTTCCTTTCAGCCGTCGTCTAGAGATCATTCTTACGAACCACCTCTTCACGAGCATCATCTACTTCCCGGGATAGGCCGTCTGTTTGAGCCTATAGCTCACTTTCACGGGTGGCCGCTTTGAGTTGCTGCTGGTTTAAGTGCGCCTCCAGGTCACGGGCCTTCCCCTCCAATTCCGCCACCCTCTGATTCAAAATATTATTATCATTTTGAGAAACGGGGGCCTTTAACACTCCCTCCGCTTTGAGCCTTATGTCATTCAAAAATGAATGTATTATATCGGCCCAGCATTGCATCTGCTCACACCGACAATAAAAGCATCTCGGTCAATTATAGGGGCTTACATGAAACTCATAAATTAATATCGTATACTTACCTCGAAGGTCTCAGCGGAGGTGTTGAAGAAAAAGTCGGGTGAATGAATGAAGCTAACCCGCGGAGTGACCATCCCTTCGAAAATGCCACTCCATTTACCACGCCACCTAGGCGTGAATGGTCGCTCTTCCGGGACTTCAGCATCCTCGACGGCTGCGACGTATAAATATGACATCAGGAATGTCGGGACAGCAATATGCCTAAAGTAACAAAAATATAATTACCTTTCCCTTTCTTGGCACGTTTTGCTTGCGCTTGCGCCCCGGCATCTTCCTGCCCCACTGGACCGTCACCGCCATCTCTCTCTCCTACTTTCCGCTTACGTTTGAAAATAGTGGGACCCTGTTCCTCCTCCTCCTCGTCATCCCTCAAATCAACAAAATTGTCAGCAACCAGGATGGTCGCAGGAGGGGGAGACGTCGGGGGATCAGAAGCCGGAACCTCGGTAGCGGTTGGTTCAGAATGCAATGGCACCTCCATGGGCTTTTCCACTGCCGATTTCTTAGACACCTTGGCGTCAGCCTGCGAGCCTCCACCCTTCTTCGATTTCCCATTGAAACGCTCATACCGGGCGGTGTAGACATTCATGATCTCGGCTGCACGAAGCAAAAATACGTCAATAAACAATATACAAAGATAATATGTCAAAATCATCACTCACCCAAGCAATATTTCCACTGATCACGGAATTTGGCATGGACGACATCCTTGCAATGAATGGGGAAGTTACGCTCCCCAACAAAGGCACATAGTTTCCGATACGTAGCGTGATCTTCCTCCTCTAAGAACCCGAACAAACTGGCTTCCCACAGTTGGGGAAGGCCAAAGTGGGATTCATTCCAATATAAAGGGAACAAATCCCTGCCCTTGTCATCCCGCCAGAACGACACCGTGCCACGAGGAATTATTTAGGCATAGCTATGCTTCCAATCCTTGAAAGACTCCTCGTAGCAGGTAAATAGGGAGGGGTTGTCACTTTTCCAGAGCGAAATCCACTCTTTCTTCTTCTTATCCTTCTGGTATGGCTGAAACAACACGCTGAATAACGAAGAGGAATAATTCCACCCCTGAGCCCAACAAAACGTCTCAAAGGCCTAAATGAAGCCCCACCCATTAGGATGGAGTTGGGTAGGGGCCACTTGCAGATAGTTCAAAACTTCCATCTGAAAGGTGGAGAAGGGAAAGCGAACGCGAACCCGATTAAATAAACCGTAATACACCATGATGTGGGGCTTCTCGTTTTCCGCTGTGGGACAGCACATGCGTTCGTTCTCCTCTACCGGGATCATCTGATACGTATCGTCGGGTTTCATATCTTTCTCTGTCGCGATCCCACTCCCTGTGCGAACGTGGGAAGGATAGAGACGGAAGCAGGAGCGCTAGTCATTTTCGATAATTTTGAGATCTTCCACGCTTGAAGGAATATCAAGGACCCCTTCGCCAACCCAAAGGCAACTCTAGATGCACTTAATGTCCGCCCATTTCTCAAGAACGGCAGGCGGAGAGTCGCCAGAAGTCCTAACGATAGATTTCCCCTTGTCCTTTTGGGAGATTTTCGAAGTCAAAACAAGACGGGGAGACATGTTTTCCGGTCTACAGAAAGAAAATAAGGAATAAGAAAGAATATACGCTAGAAATCGACAGAGCGAGACCTAGAAAAGAATAGAAAGATTCAAGAACATCCAAGAAGAAAGGCGCCGCCTTTAGGCCTCCCATGACCCAAAGTCCCTAACTTGACTCAGTAAACTTAGAGAGAATCGCGTCGGGAACGCCCTAAAGGAATCCCCATGGAATCAAATAGGCCACGACCTCACATGGTCGCAACCTTACAGAAAAGGGGCACAAACCCCCAAACCAAAAATAAGTCCGAATATCCTATGGGCGAGAAAGAAGAAGGAAGAACAGAACAAAGGAAATCACACATAAGACGAAGAGGAAGTAACAGGTTACCTGGTATGAGGCAGAACAAATTATGGAAGGAGGAGTGAATTCCAGAGATTCCGACAGTGCTTGACGGCGAAGTTGAGAAACCAACCCCAAAATACTGAGAGAGCAGAAGATTGGGAATGAGGAAGAGAGAGACACTTTTAAAGGGAAAATAAAGGGACGCGACCTTTGAAGTGACCGTTCCTTTCCCTGTAATGATACCGTGCCAAAGAAGAGGGCTCAGATCCATTAGGATTAGGACACGTGTTAGGCAAATGTGGAGAGGACAAATTCAAAATAGAAGTTGCAATTGAAGAGTATCAATAAATCCTTAAGTCTAAGGGTCAACAACACCCGGAGAACTCGGGATCACGCAATGGGGTCCGGCCTGAAGCCTAGGCAACCGACATTCGTCACTTGCCGGCTCGGGGGCAACTGTTGTGGACCCATATCCCGATTCCCTCACCTGGGCTTTAGAAGGCCCAAGGAATAGTGAGGCCCATATTGCCAGCCTACCCCACCAACATAAAACCTGCACGAAAGGTATAAATACCGGACATGATAGTAAACCTAGGTACGATCATCTAACCCTAACACTCTTCGCTCTTAGATCTATCATTCACTTGAGCGTCGGAGTCCTTACAGTACTACCTGCTCCACGGCGGAGCATCTCGGAGTGCCATCAGATCCCTGGACTACACAGCTTCTATATCTGGAACCCAGGTACCCATCAAATACCATTTAATTTCAGTTGGAAATTCATGTGAATTAAAATTTAGTTTCCGTCTACAACTCGTGTGAAATAATATTTCATTTCCGTTGGAAATTCATGGGAAATAACATTTTATTTCTGTTTACAACTCGTGTGAAATAATAATTCATTTCGGTTGGAAATTTAAGTGAAATAACATTTGAATATTGTCTACAACTAGTGTGAAATAATGCATCATTTTTGTTTGAAATTTTTGTTAAATAACATATAACTTATGTCTAAACTTCATGCGAAATAATATTTCAATTTTGTTTAAAAATCGTGTAAAATACCATCTTATTTTTGTGTAGAAATCATGAGTAATAACATTCTATTTCTGTCGGAAATTCATCTGGAATTAGTAATAATATAACATCAAATTCGTGGGAAACAACTTACATTTTTTTGTAGTAATACATACTTATTACACATAATTTTATCACTTAAAAATGAAACTTAATCAATTTCTTTCTCATTTTACAGATTTTGAACAATATGCTAATCCAAATAAAGAATGGCAAGATAGCCACCCAAACTCCTTTACACATTGCAAAATTTTCATCTACCGCTAAAGACAAGGCAAAATGCAGTTTATGTGTCTATGCGGATCAAAATTACATGAATGTCAAGCTTGGTCAAGATTCTTATGTACTATGACAAATTACACACCATGTTGTTTTCATTTGTTTCTTATTTAGTTATTTTCCCACATTTCAACGACAAACATTGAAAACCAATTTATAGTTACTATACAAGTATATAAAATTCGAAAACCAACTCTAAATAAAATGGCATTCAACTAGTTGGTTTAGTGGCTTGGGAGTGCTACCTTGATTAGCAGCTCCTCAGTTCGAATCCTAGTAGATACACTTTCGCCTATATAAGAATACATAAATAAGAGGACTTAAAACTTCAAATGAAAACAAACAAAAAGAAACTCAACCCATGCATGTCACAAGTGAACAATTTTCAATCGATTAAAAAGAGACTAAGGATGAGAAAAAACATTCAAACACTAAATGACATTGCATAAATTTGGTTAATAGGTTCCATGATTTGTACCAAAAAAGAGAAAAGTCTAAACCCCACAGCTAAATGAGTCTTTCCTCACCAACAACATAAAAAACTAGGAAAAAATGCAGCTAAATATCACGAGTCATAACTAGTCCAAGATAATCGCCTTCCAAGCTGGCCAATGCCTGAAATTCCTTATCTGCCTCCATCCAATTTATAGCAATCACTACAAAGCGAACCCTGACATCTTTTCCAATCTTGGACATCTTGTCACTCATGAAGCATGGGTTTTCACCGGGAACATAAACGTAATCAGGCATCATGAAATTTGAGAGATAGACATTCTCAATTGGACCACATCTGATGAAAACCCCATGCTTCACAACTTTGTTGACAACACCTTCTAATATCTCACCCTTGAAAATCTTGAAGGTAATGGCATTAAAAACAACAGGGAAGAGCACATCTCTAGTGAGTTGCTCGACTTTTCCTTCTCCGATTTTCTCCAGTGTGGTCACTGCAAGAAAGTATCCCTCATCTTTTGTTGCATTCTTCACAGAAAAGTCATTCAAAAGGCGGGAGATGATTGCCCGCTGAAGCATCTGGTTGCAGGTTTTCTGGAGAAACTGTTACATTCCAGGATAGCAGGACTTGCAGAAACATTGTTATAGTTGTTACTTCTTCTTGGTAATATCTTTTGCATATCATGAAATGATATTAGTGTGTCAATTTTAGAGGGGCAAGTATTGTTTAAATTAAAAGTTTGCTATAAATGCTATGTTAATTAAACTGACAAATATCAAAATTGGAGTTGTTCCTATGAGACTATTGTCACCAAAATCACTAGCTACCTTTCTAGGAGATCATGGTGTTAAAAGATTACAAACTATGCAAATATAGATTAAAGCACAAGGATTTTAAAAAAATCATGTAAGTTTTTTAAGATGTCGCATAACTTTTTAATATTCTATCTCAACCATTATCCAATTGTCGAGATTCACTCTTCTCACGTCCCACAATAATATGTGCTCTCCATAAGCTCTCTCTATATATATAGAGAGAGAGGGAGGGGGAAAATCTTTTCTAGTTGCTATATAAAATGTGAATGGATTCAAAACTTTTCTAGTTTTATCCTCTTCGAACCATAAAATTATCACACAAATATGATGCGCAAAAGGAAAAGAAACACACATTTGATCAAATTTATCAATTATACATTCTCAATGTCAATAACTTATAACTAAGGTAGTTAGTAGCATTTAGTTGATGTAGATTCTATTCTTTGTTCAGTACATTTTAATGAAAGAACAAATGTTAATACGGGGTTAAAACTTAAAAGGTAAAATATATTGCTCCCTTGAAAAGAAGAAAAATCAAAGGGAACATAACAAAAAAACATCCTTATCGATTCCACTTTGTGTTCTATTCACGTGTCAAACATTAACTAGGAATACAGTTGCAATAATGGCAATATAATGATAGAAACAACCGCTGGAAATTTCCTAATAGTTGGATCACCAAATCTAATTAATGACCATATGTGGTAACTGTAATCATTGTCATCAATTAGGAAGCAATTTATTTTCCAAAACAGAAGAGAACCACACAATGATGGGAGCCTAATGCACTAGATGTTCCTCTAATTTACAGATGCACATAGGCATGACTTAACATATCAGCCACTCAGTTTTGAGATAATGCCACCAAACCAAACAGGCATGATTCATGAATACCAGCAACAATCCATCTCAAAGTACAACAACTTCAAACTAATAAGTTTATGCAAAATAATATACTATTCATAAAACATAATTTCTTTTAAAAACAACAGGAAGGAAGTTGTTGAAAATCATGTGCTTTTGTTAGAGTGCACTTGCAAATTATATTTACAAAGTTATGAAAACCTACAGATTTGTGATCTATTTTTCTCCCAGCAATCAACTAAAATATGCCCGGAATCCCCAAAAGAGAAGTGGCTAACCAAAGGCTCAATTAGGTTACACACAATCACACACGGACTAACATAAGAAAAATGAAGACAATAAGCTAAACCAGAAACTCATACATATGGATATTGATTAGATGAACAAGTCAATTTTATGTTCTCAATCATAGATCCTGAAGGGAAGGGGTAATAACTTGTTGCATCTCAACAAGAAAACAGTGATAAAGGGTTTATTCTTTTATTCATGTCTCAGAAACATTATTGTGTTCCTTATTTATACTAGAGAGATCATAAGAGTTATAAATAACTAGTAAGATAAACATAAATTAAAATAACTAAAAAAAAATAACTTTTAGGCAGACTAAGAAAAAGGCCAATTTTCCAGCAGCTAGCATATGCAGCTTATCTGAATTCATGAGCTCATAATAAGCAGCACACGAGACCGAGAAACATTCAATATTTTAAAAATTAAAACCTTACTTTCTTCTTTTCAAAAACATAAAAGAAATAAATACAAATCTCCTGATGCTCCTTTAATGAAATCTCTTCTAACACAATAACCAGTTCCTAGCACAAGAGACCAAGTTCTAACTTCTAAACTTTATATTAGTGACAGTTGGAAGCAATTGATTAGTTAAACTAACACGGCTTAAAATAGCTAGACTAGCAAAGAGGATTGTATGAATTAACAGAGAATAGGAGGACGAAATAAGCCCGTCTCCAATAATTTCTTCGATAAAGGGGGGAATTATGAAAGTAAGAGGTTTGTAAGAGTGTTTATGAGAATTAATCAATTCGAGAAACCGCTAACGAAATCATCAACTTTTTGGGGATGCAGAAAACAAAAGAACAAAATACATAAACGCGATTGTGAGTACCTCTAAAACACAGGAGAGTTGAAAGAAAGATCAAAGACATTACCTGAGAAAGAAAGGGGTGAACGGAAGTACAGTGCGAACTGGAAAGACAAGAAAGGGGGGAGCTACAACAAAAAAGGGCGTGAACTGTAACTTACTTATACTTCCCTACTCCTACCCTTTGATGTGTGACACGTGCATCACTATAAAGGTAAATTCAGTCAGCATTATTTTTAGATGGTAATAAGAGTGTAATTGTATTAGCTACCAAAAATATATTATTTTAATAACCGATAATGTATAATATATTTTTTAGAAATAATTTTTAAGATAACTTTTTATGTTTGAATGATACAAAAGTTAATTTTATATTATAAACTAACAAATTAAATTGCAGAAGAAAAAAGTAGAATAAAGTAAAATACTTTAATAAAAACTCTAAATTCTAGCATATTTAAAAAACAAAAAGTTGTAGTTATAACAAAATAATTAAAACCTTTGGCTGATTTTCTCATTGCCAAACAATTTCTAACCGTTTTCTTCTTCTATTTTTTTTCTCGAAAAGCTATGAAAAAAAACTTTCTTAAACACATCTAATTTAATAAGGTCTCAGTCATGTAGCTCAGTTGGTGAGGGCATTGGGAACTTCGTGTGTGGCTACGAGGCGATTCCTGCTTTTACTATTTTTCTATGAACCAAAAAACATTCTAAATCAATAAAAGTTATTTCATTTAAAGTAATATATTTGAATTTAATATATGAAAATAAAGTTGTTAAGATATGCATAATTTTAAAAACAAAGAGGGTCCGAATCTATGAAGCGATACAAATATTGGATACGCTCTTGTAAATTATAGGACATGCCACATTTAAGATACACATATATAAATCCTAAATATTTAATTTAATCATAAAATTATAATAAAAAATATAGTTATAAGTCCTTAAATCAAAATAAATAATTGTAAAATATAAATTATAACTTATACATTTTATGCTAAAAACGGGAATAGTATCAATTTATTTTTTCTCCACCTTGACCATTATCACTAAATAGAAAAACATATTTGATTTCGATTTACTTCCCTACTCCAACCCTTTGATGTGTGATACGTGCATCACTATAAAGGTAAATTCAGTCAAAATTATTTTTTAGATGGTAATAACAGTGTCATTGTATTAAATATCAAAAATATATTATTTCAATAACTGATAAAGTGTATAATATAATTGATTTTATTTTCATATATTTTTTAGAAATAATTTTAAAGATAACTTTTTATGTTTGAATGATACAAAAGTTATTTTATATTATAAACTAACAAATGAAATTGCAGAAGAAAAAAGTAGAATAAAGTAAAATACTTAAATAAAAACTCTAAATTCTAGCACATTTTAAAAAACTAAAAGTTGAAGTTATAACAAAATAATTAAAACCTTTGACTGATTTTCTCATTGCCAAAAAAGTTTTAACAGTTTTCTTTTTCTATTTTTTTTCGAAATGCTATGGAAAAAAAACTTTCTTAAACACATCCTTATTCAATAAAGTCTCAATCATGTAGCTCAGTTGGTGAGTGCATTGGGACATTCGTGTGTGGCTACGGGGTTAGATCGCTGCGTTTACTATTTTCTTATGAACCAAAAAAATTCTAAATCAATAAAATATTTCAATTAAGGTAATATATTTGAATTTAATATATGAAAATAAAGTTGGAAAGATATGCATAATTTTAAAAACAAAGAGGGTCTAAATCTATGAAGCGATACAAATATTGGATATGTCTATTCTTGTAAATTATAAGACCTGCCACATTTAAGATACACATGTATAAATCCTAAAAGTTTAATTTAATCATAAAATTATAATAATAAATATAGTCATAAGTTCTTAAATCAAAATAAATAATTGTAAAATATAAATTATAACTTATTTATTTTATGCAAAAAACGGGAATAGTATCAATTTATTTTTCTCGTCCTTGACCATTATCACTAATTAGGAAAACTTATTTGATTTCGATTTACTTGCCTGCTCTTACCATTTGATGTGTGGCACGTGCATCACTATAAAGGTAAATTCAATCAGGATTATTTTTTAGATGGTAATAAGAGTGTGATTGTATTAGCTACAAAAAATTTATTATTTCAATAACTGATAAAGTGTATAATATAATTGATTTTATTTTCACATATTTTTTAGAAATAATTTTAAAGATAACTTTTTATGTTTGAGTGATACAAAAGTTATTTTTATATTATAAACTAACAAATTAAATTGCAGAAGAAAAAAGTAGAATTAAGTAAAATACTTAAAGAAAAACTCTAAATTCTAGCACATTTTGAAAAACTAAAAGTTGAAGTTATAACAAAATAATTAAAACCTTTGACGGATTTTCTCATTACCAAAAAATTTCTTCAGTTTTCTTCTTCTATTTTTTTTTCGAAAAGTATGGAAAAAAATTTCTTAAACACATCCTAATTCAATAAAGTCTCAATCAGCTCAGTTGGTGAGTGCATTGGGACATTCGTGTGTGGCTACGGGGTTAGATCGCCGCTTTTACTATTTTCCTATGAATCAAAAAACATTCTAAATCAATAAAAGTTATTTCATTTAAGGTAATATATTTCAATTTAATATATGAAAATAAAGTGGGAAAGATATGCATAATTTTAAAAACAAAGAGGGTCTAAATCTATGAAGCGATACAAATATTGGATACGTCTATTCTTGTAAATTATAAGACCTACCACATTTAAGATACACATCTATAAATCCTCAAAGTTTAATTTAATCATAAAATTATAATAAAAAATATAGTTATAAGTTCTTAAATCAAAATAAATAGTTGTAAAATATAAATTATAAATTATTTATTTTATGCTAAAAATGGAAATAGTATCAATTTATTTTTTCTCCACCTTGACCATTATCACTAAATTGGAAAACTTATTTGATTTCGATTTACTTCCCTTCTCCTACCCTTTGTTGTGTGAACTTTAACAGTAAATTCAATAAGCATTATTTTTTAGATGGTAATAACAGTGCGATTATATTAGCTACCAAAAATATTTTATTTCAATAACCGATAAAGTGTATAATATAATTAATTTTATTTTCATAAACTTTTTTGAAATAATTTTAAAAATAACTTTTTATGTTTGAATGACACAAAAGTTATTTTTATATTATAAACTAACAAATTAAATTTCAGAAGAATAAAGTAAAATACTTAAATAAAATCTCTAAATTCTAGCTTATTTAAAAAACTAAAAGTTGTAGTTATAACAAAATAATTAAAACCTTTGACTGATTTTCTCGTTGCCAAACAATTTCTAACAGTTTTCTTCTTCTATTTTTTTTTCGAAAAACTATGGAAAAAAACATTCTTAAACACATTCTAATTCAATAAAGTCTCAATCTTGTAGCTCAGTTGGTGAGCGCATTGGAGCATTCGTGTGTGGCTACGAGGTTCGATCCCTGGTTTTACTATTTTCCTTTGAACCAAAAAACATTCTAAATCAATAAAAGTTATTTCATTTAAGGTAATATATTTGAATTTAATATATGAAAATAAAGTGGGAAATATATGCATAATTTTAAAAACAAAGAGGGTTCAAATTTATGATGCGATAAAAATATTGAATATGTCTATTCTTGTAAATTATAGGACGTGCCACATTTAAGATACACATATATAAATCCTAAGATTTTAATTTAGTCATAAAATTATAATAAAAAATATATTTATAAGTTCTTAAATCAAAATAAATAATTGTAAATTATGAATTATGAATTATTTATTTTATGTTAAAAATGGGAATAGTATCAATTTATTTTTTCTCCACCTTAACCATTATCACTAAATAGGAAAACTTATTTGATTTCGATGTACTTTCCTGCTCCTACCCTTTGATGTGTGACACGTGCATAACTATAAAGGTAAATTCAGTCAGCATTTTTTTTAGATGGTAATAAGAGCGTGATTGTATTAGCTACCAAAAATATATTATTTCAATAACGGATAAAGTGTATAATATAGTTAATTTTATTTTGATATATTTTTTAGAAATAATTTTAAACATAACTTTTTATGTTTGAATGATACAATAGTTCTTTTTATATTATAAACTTAGAAATTAAATTGCATAAGAAAAAAGTAGAATAAAGTAAAATACTTAAATAAAAACTTTAAATTCTAGCATATTTAAAAAACTAAAAGTTGTAGTTAAACAAAATAATTAAAATTTTTGACTGATTTTCTCATCGCCAAACAATTTCTAACCGTTTTCTACTTCTATTTTTTTTTCGAAAACCTATGGAATAAAACTTTCTTAAACACATCCTAATTCAATAAAGTCTCAATCATGAAGCTCAGTTGGTGAGCGTATCAGGACATTCGTGTGTGGCTACGGGGTTCAATCCCTGGTTTTACTATTTTCCTATGAAACAAAAAACATTCTAAATCAATACAAGTTATTTCATTTAAGGTAATATATTTGAATTTAATATATGAAAATAAAGTGGGAAAGATATGCATAATTTTAAAAACAAAGAGGGTCCAAATCTATGAAGCGATACAAATATTATATACATCTATTCTCGTAAATTATTGGACATGCCACATTTAAGAAACATATATATAAATCCTAAAATTTTAATTCAATCATAAAATTATAATAAAAAATATAGTTATAAGTTCTTAAATCAAAATAAATAATTATAAAAAGTAGTACAACCGGGGATCAAACCCCGTACCCTCATATGCATATCCTCATGCGCTCACCAACACTACCGAGGAGTTGTTACTCAGCATAGTACTCATTATCCATTAGACCAAACAAATTGGATGCTAACGAAAGTTAATATAATTCTATTGCTAAAGATGAATGTGAGTTTCCCCTTCTAATTTTTTTTTTGTAATTCATTTCAATTGCCAAGGTGACTAAAGGCAATTTAAGCCTTGACTTTAGGCTCCTAAATTGCTTTTGTTACAATTAGGTCTTTAAAATTGTTTGTTAGTTAAAACTATAATTTATAAAAATAAAAATATTAAAAATAAAGATTTGAGATAAAATATGTAACGGCCCGAAAATCCATAAAAGA
The DNA here is from genome assembly GCA_037177725.1 of Cyamopsis tetragonoloba. Classification (NCBI taxonomy): domain Eukaryota; kingdom Viridiplantae; phylum Streptophyta; class Magnoliopsida; order Fabales; family Fabaceae; genus Cyamopsis; species Cyamopsis tetragonoloba. The sequence continues at coordinate 30,196,098 of CM074125.1, read as the reverse complement.
GGTTTAGGACTTAAGGGATTGGTTACAAATTACAAAGGAAAAGAAAGAAGGATTAGTTGTAAGTAGAAAGGTCAAAAGAGAGACAAAGATAACATAAATATTTGAATATGAGCTGTCATATTCGAATAATATTCGAATATGCTTTGTCATATTCGAATAGTATTCGAATATGCATGTTAATATTCGAATAGTATTTGAATATGCAAAGTAATATTCGAATATGCAAGATAATATTCGAATAGTATTCGAATATGCAAGATAATATTCGAATAGTATTCGAATATGCAAGATAATATTCGAATATGCAAGTGATGAACTGAATACAGGAGCCTTATATTCGAATATATATTCGAATATGGACCCCAAAGTCTATAAATAGGGGTGCCTTGTCTCCAAACTAGTTGTTCTTCAGTTTCCTCTCTCTTCACTCTCTCAAAACCTCTATCCCGAACCAACTACGTCACAACTCCTTAACCTGTAGGCTTTCATCTCCTAAGACTAAAAGGTTCCAACGGTTTGATTCAGATTCAGAGGCAACCATAGCAAAGGAACCGGAATAGGAGATTGGATCTGGAAGTGAAGGATAAAAGCATTCAGGGAAGTTCCAGGTAACCCTGAAAACCCCAAATCCCTAATACTGTGCATTTAGGAACATGTGATTAGGGAATGCTAGGAACATGCTATTAGGGAAATCAAACTAATATGTTTTGTTTAAAGTTTGATGTATGATTGAATTATTCATACTATGTTTGATATTCGAATGAGTTTGACATGATCTATGTTGATTTGAAATATGTGTGATATTGTGAAACATGTGAAAGGCATAAATAAGGTTTTCCAGAATCAGATGTGACACTAACAGAGAATTTGATATTGAGTTGGTTTCAAAATAGACTGAGCCCTAGTATTAGTATATTCAAATATGTATTCGAATATGGAATGCCATGTTCAAATAGATATATGAATATAACATTTCTGTCACATAGAATCTGAGCATAGAGTGTTTGTCATCGGATAAAGAGTATACTGGAAACCCTTATTTATATGCTATATGCTTAATATGAATGTGTGATGCATTAGAACTGAAAAATGGAAATGTTAAAAGATGCTCTTTCCCACTCAATAGAGAATTGAGCAAGAGGGCTAAGTTCCACCGGAAGTAGCCCATGTAAGAGAACAGAGCAGGAAATGGAAAAGATGAAAATGTAGGGTTATCCGAAATGGGCGAAATAACCTGAAGTGATGGGCTCTCTTCACGAGGTAGGTAGTGTAGTACAAAGGGAATTATCTTCATGAAGTAGGTAGTTCCCTGGGCTAGCTCGAGAGAGGGCTAGTAGCCCGGCAAGAGGATCCTGGGGGACGCTTGCCAAGACCGTGATGATGATGAGCTCAACTACGCGTAACTGCCATGTGTTTTGGTGGATTCCCGGTGCACAGGGTTTCCCGTCAAAAGAGGAAGGAAATGAAATGGAAAATGATCATGCATGCATATCTATGTGATTGAAATTATACTTGTTGTATGTATGTTTGGTAGGACATAAATTTGGGACGGTTTTCCAGTTAGACTGACTGTAATACTGTATAAAACTATTTTCACTGCCGATGGATTACTCAATTATATGCCGACGGTTATAGTATTGCAGGTGGCTCAGACTCAGAGGGTGTCAATGCATCAGCAGTTTTGCAGCACCTTTCATGTTACTTTGGTAGTCATTACTGTCTTTGTATGGCTACCTTAGCTGGACACATGTATATTCTCTGGACTGTAGTCAAAACATTGATGAAAATATTTGTATTTTGTGTATGTATATATGTTGTTAAATTTCTGCTGTGTTTATGTTTAAAAAAAAAAACTACCCTAAAATTCTAGGTGTTACAAAATATATTACTGAAAAATACATTAACTAGTGATAATGATGGCTTTAATTATACCAAAATTGCCAATAAGAGTTGGTAAGATGGCATGTGCTTGGTCTGTACCATGGAGTCAGGGGTTCGAGTCCCACTTTGTTAAATTGTTTTCTTCTTGGTAGGTGCCCACAACCTAATTTTTTTTCTACCAAAAAAGTTATAAACACATAATTATTCTCCATTAAAAATAACTATAATCAATTATAATAACAGAAACAGTTATTTTTTTATATGAATAAGAGTTGTATGTTGTAATTTTTTTTTAAATAAATCAAAGCCTATTGTTGAGATCGTACCTGAGGAATATGTTGAGATGGCAGTGATGGGCGAGTTCTAGACCAGCAATGAATGATGAATGCAGCATCCAAGCTCCACAGCGACGGTGTGACACCTGCAGAGACTCTGACGCTCAAGTTAGTACCTGAATTAGGTCTTAAGTAATATATTAGAATAATACGTACCTTGCATGGTGAGTTTACGTGTGTATTTATAGTGAAGGCATTAGGGTTGAGTGTAGATCATTGTGGGCCTGTCATGTGTTATCTTGGCCTAATCTGGAGTCCACATGGTATCCTACAAGTCGTCTTGTGTCCCATTGGATGGTCGCGATAACAGACAGGTTGTGACATGTTATGCCTTATGACAACATATGGTTGCAAGGTGGGTTTTCATAAATCCGGTCCAGAACAGTTGCCCCCCAAGTCGTCGAGTTACTCGATTGGGAAGTCGCCGAGTTGTATGCCATATGTCGCCGTGATTTTGCGATCTTATCCCACAGTTGGGTATAAACGATTGATCTTCATTTAGGGGCGGCGCGTGAGCACACACGCTTTTATGGGGTAACGTGCGCCATGATTTCATAATGTCTTGAGCCACTCGCTTATTAATGCGACGAGACGGATTCTTTTTCCTTCCTTCTTCTTACTATCATATCATAGTCTTTCCCTCTCTCCCGTGATCATTTCAAAACGTTGCCTTTCCAAAACTAGCGGAAACTTGCTCTCTTGGTTCTTCCTCCCTGTAACGGACATTACTCCATTTGCAGAGTTCCTCCAACTCTCCTCCTCTGCCTCAATCAGGTACTACTCTCCCTTTTTTCTCTATTCTACTTTGTTTTTTGTTTATCCAATTTCTTCTACTGGTGTGAGTTCGAATCTTCTTCTTAGGGTTTAGGTTTTCTACTTTGTTTTTCTAGTGTGGTTTCCCTACGCCAATTGACGAGCAAATCATTGTCCTTTCCAGCAGATCTTCCTCCGATTCCTGTAACATCGAGGTTTTTAGGGCTTTTGCAAATAGGTTCTCGAAACCCCTAAGAGTTCCAAATCCTGACCTTGAAAGAGGTATGTGTTCTATAAATACTCCTCATTTCTAGAACCTCGTGTTATCTGGGCATATTCGCCTCAAAGCTCTAAGAATGGAGAATCAGTAACCCAACACGTGGGTGCTTCATCTAGAGTTTTGAATCCTGAGCCCCCAATCTACGTAGAGGTGACTAGGAAGTCTTCAGGAAATCCTGACGATTCAGCTGGAGAAGACACTAATCCTGGTCGTATGTTAGTTAAGACCAATCCCATCCGTCCCGATCCCGGAAACCACCTAGAGGATCCAGATGAGTTATCATCGTCTATGATCAATTCTTTAGATTCTGAATCTGATCCGGCATATCACCCATCTTCATCTCCTACTCCAAGTTCTTCTCTTTCAGGATCTAATCGTTCATATTGTAAACTTGTAGATATGGCGCCCGAGAGAACCCGCCGACGAGCCACCAATGTCGTCGGGGCCTGGCATGGACAGGATGATGTCGAGCAGGCTGGTCCTTCCGGGGTCCATTTTAATCTGCAAGAAATGAGGACTGAGTGGGCCGACATTCGAGGCATCAATAACTTATTGTGGGTTCCAGCCACCTGGTTAAGTCAGCCCAGCGCTATCTCATCCCAGAAGCAATTGAAGCTTGTGGAAGTCGAATGGAAAAAATGCTTTCATTATGGGCCCAACACCCCCAACAATTCTTATACCTCAGACCCTTCTCAAGATTATAAACTCGAGATCCTGAGAGAAGACAAAAGAATTTGTTCATATGCCGCCGGGGGGACCAGAACTTTCTTCATGCCATATATCGCCATGTTTGATCAATTCCGAATCCGTTTTCCTTTCACGGATTTACAGATAAAAGTTCTTCATAACCTCCACCTAGCCCCCTCTCAACTTCATCCCAACGGCTGGGCCTTCATGCAAGCCTTCGAGGTCTTTTGTTGGGATAGCGAGTGGAAATATTCTTCAAATTTGTTCTTGTATTTATTTGGCCCATATCGTGGGTCATTAATCTGGTCATGGGTGTCCCTTCGCCACCGCAAGAATGTCACCCAAATGTTATCCCGTGGGATGATTCCGTCAAGGTCCAACGGGATTTATACCTGAAGGTCATACCTAAGAAGACCGACTTTGTAGCCTTTTGGGAAAACGCTAATCGGGAGCCGTTTTCCCATTATATTGGTCGGCTGAGCACTATTCCAAGCCGCTTACTTGCAACGAGCTCGAGTGTGGCTTCCTTGATGATGATGATGAAAGAACTTTTAACAACTTACACGATTTTATGACGAGTCAAGGAATGCCGATTCACTGTCGGGATGTGCTCGGAGCTTCTCGTGCTAGTCCCACCTTATGCTTATGTACTAATCCCCCTGTCTGTTCTTTATTGTAACATGTTGTATTATTCGGGTATGCTGATGCTTATTACTGTTTTCACTGTAGCCAACATTATGTCGAAATTCTCTGCTTGTTTTGACGCCAAAGTCGCAAAGGACGCCAAAGGGAAAGGAAAAGCTAACCCACCGAGTTCTCTTTCTGCTAGCGGGACTGAGACCATCCCGGGCCCAACTGATGCCGCCACTATTTTGCTGGCTCCAGGTACTAAAGGTTCTCTGGGGGGTAAGGCTCCCGTTGTTTTCGGGGTCCACAAGGGAGGTGAAACTCGCCAGAAGAAGAGACCGCGAGTACTTCAAGGTAGAGTTTGTTGGTATTATGATTTTTTTGTCTTAACATAATTGATTCCTCTTGTTATTAATCTTCAGAGTCTTATTTTTAGTCGCACCTGCAACGGTTGAGGGCGGATCATCCGCAGCTCTTATGCCGGCCAAGGATACCCCGCCTCAAGTCTGGGAGGGTTTTCTGCCTCCTCATGTTCAATTCCAGCATGTCGACTTCTTTCGAAAGGGGAGCGCCAAGACAAGAAAGGTAGCTCTTCTTCCACCATACTTATCTAATTATAACCTCCTTTTATATAGATTGACTAACCCGATTTATCTGCTGCAGGGTCAAGTCCAATCCCTTATGGGCTGGATGTCTATGAACCTGGCCATGCTTCAGACCGTCTACGAAGAGGCTGATGGTTCGGAGCAAGTGTCTCGGTTGAAAGATGAGCTCCGGGATGCTAAAGATGGTCTTGAGTTGAGGGAGACCATGCTCAAAAACGCCAAAGAAAATGCCGTCCTATTGGAGGGCCAGCTGGCTGACGTGAGGAAGGAGATTGAAAAAAGGGATAAGTTTGTAGCAGAACGAGATGAGCTCCTTGCTACCGAAAAGAAGAAGGCAGAATTTAATGCCACACAACTGCCCTTGATTCAAAGGAAGAGAGCCGGGTTGCTGAGCTCACACAAGCCGGTTATTATGCTTATCGTGATGCCGTTAGATCCGTCAAATTTTTGAATCCTGGTGTGGAGCTGAACCTCCGGGGATTGGATCCCTTTCTTGGGGTTAAAGACGAACAATTCTGGAATTTCCGCGATCATCGGAATCCCGTTCTTTCTGGATCCCAACTCCCTGGTGCCCTTTAACTGCGACTCACCCCCTCCAAATGCTAATGAAGAGGCCAATGCCGCTGGGGATGCTGATGGGGACATGGGGGCTTAATTTTAACTTGTCTTCTTATTTTTTGTTGTCATTGCTTCGTTATTTTCAGCTTGTAATCCAGAAATTTCATCTTACGACGTTGTTAATTTTCTATAATATGTTGTATTTCTTCTATCCATGTCCTTGCTTTTTGTTGTTTCTGGTTTGTGGTGCCGGCATTTCTCAATGTCGGTCATGACCTTTATCACCTTCTTCTTAAGGGACCTTGGTCCTTGGCTTTAAAAGCCGTTTGATGTCGTTATGACCTTTATCTCCTTCTTTTGAAGGGATCTTGGTCCTCGGATTTAAGAGCCGTTTAATGTCGTCATGACCTTTATCACCTTCTTTTGAAGGGACCTTGATCCTCGGCTTTAAAAGTCGTTTAATGTCGTCATGACCTTTATCACCTTTTGAAGGGACCTTGGTCCTCGGCTTTGAAAGCCGTTTAATGTCGTTATCTTGGATGGACTTAGTTTAGTATCCTTTTTCATTTGATCTTCATCATATATGACTTTCCGGGATGTTTTATATCAAAATCATCAAGATTCCTGTAATTAATGAACCAAAACACAACAAATAGAAAATAATCATAGTTAAAGTCAACTTCTTATTGCATGAAATTTGTTGGTGGGGGCCTCGTTAAAACCTCCAGTAGAAAAACCCTCCTTAGGGATAAAACCTCCTACAGGAAAAAGAGTACCCCTTATTACAATGTCAAAGTTACACAATTATTTAACTGTAATACTGCCGTAGATCGGCGACATTGAACATCCTTGGTAACTCATTTCCCTTCAAGGTTTCCAGATGGTATGCTCCTTTTGTAGTTGCACTCTTCACCCGGTATGGGCCTTCCCAACTGGCCTTGAATTTGCCATCTCTATCATTTTGATTGCCGATGCTAGCTCTTCTCATGACTAAATCACCGGTTTGGAAGTTTCTTTTATCCACTTTCAGGTTGTACCTCTGTGCTAGCTGCTGCTTTCTTGATAACTTCTTTATTCTGGCGATTTCCCGGACTTCATCCACTAGATCGGAGTCTTCCCTAAGTAGTTGCTCGTTATTCTCAGGGGGATACATGACCCGCCATGAAGGTTGGCCAATGTCCACCGGGATGACCGCATCAGTCCCGTACACCATTCTGAAGGGGGTTTCCCAACTGGTGCTATGTGGTGTGGTTCTATAACTCCAAAGCACTTGGTACAAATTCTGTGTCCAACTGGCTCCTGCCTTTTCAAACCGCTTTCTCAAGCCGGTCAAGATGACCTTGTTGGCTGTTTCCATCTGTCCATTGGATTGGGGATGTTCCACACTAGCAAAGTATTGTTTGATACGGAGCCCTGTTAGCATTTCTAGAAATCCTTTATCAGTAAATTGGATCCCGTTATCACAGATAACCTCTACTGGCAAACCGAAATGGCATATAATTTGGCAAAAAACAAAGTTCTGAACTTTTACAGAAGCTATGCTAGCCAAAGGTTCCAATTCAATCAATTTAGTGTAATAATCAACAGCAACAATTAAATGTTTTAACTGACCTACTGCGAGAGTGAAAGGTCCCAGAAGATCTAACCCCCAAGTGTGAAAAGGCAAAGGTGTCGATATACTGTGCAGGTCTTCGGCGGGAACGGGAGTGAGGGGACTATGCTCTTGCAATTTTAGGCATTTTCTCACGTAATCCGCTGCATCTGTGTTCATTGTCGGCCAAAAATATCCCGCCCGTAGAGACTTTCTTGCCAAAGACTTCCCGCCAATGTTGTGGCCACAACTGCCTTCGTGTACTTCTGCCAACACGTACCAGACTTCGGAAGGTCCGATGCACTTGAGGAGTGGTGTGGACAATCCTTTCCTGAAAAGCTGCCCTTTCATCACAACATATCGAGTCGACTTCTGAACAACCTGTTTAGCTTCTTTTTGGTCACTGGGCAACATTCCCTTGGCAATGTAATTCTTTAGCGGAGTTCTCCAGTCTTCGTTATCTATTTGAAGAACAGCCCCTGGTGTAGGGATTACTTCATCTACCACTGAATGTAAAGTCGAGGCCGACTTTGTGCTTGCCAATTTTGACAACAAATCAGCTCTACTACTTTTTGAACATGGTACGAGCCTGATTTCAAATTTTGACAGCCCCACCAAGCTCTCCTTGACTAGGGTGAGATACTTCTGCATCAAAGGCTCCTTCGCTTGGTAATCTCCCTTGATTTGAGATACTACCAGCTGAGAGTCTGAGCAGAGATTTATTATTGTGGCCCTCAATTCCTTGGCCGCCCTTATCCCGGCCAGACATGCCTCATATTCCGTCTGGTTATTGGAAGTCGGGAATTCAAATTTGAGGGAGTACTCGACTACTACTCCTTCTTCATTTTCTATAAGAATCCCTGCTCTAGAACCCTTTGTATTCGAGGATCCATCCACACATATCGTCCAAGAACCCGGGGTCTGATCTCTGGGATGTGACATTTCTGCCAGAAATTCTGCTAAGACTTGTGCCTTTATCGTCTGCCTCGGTTCATAAGATATATCATATTGGGAAAGCTCAACTGCCCAAGCCATCATTCTGCCAGCGAGATCAGGTTTGTGTAGGACTTTCCTAATTGGTTGGTTGGTGCGCACTGTGATGGGATGGCACTGGAAATATGGACGTAGGCGGCTGGATGCCAACAACAGAGAATAAGCAACCTTCTCGAGTCTTTGGTGATTCAACTCTGATCCCTGCAAAGCTTTGGACACGAAATATATTGGCCTTTGGGTCCGAGATTCCTCATTGACCAAGGCGGCACTGACAGCTTCATCAAGTACACGTACAATATATGTCTGGCATCTGGTTTTGATAGGACCAGAGGTGAAGCTAAGACCCCTTTCAACTCTTGGAAGTCTTGCTTGCATTCCGAGTTCCATTCAAAGCTCTTCTTATTGTGCAACATCTTAAAGAATGGCAAACATCTTCTAGCTGAAGCCGGCAAGAAACGGGTTAGGGATGCTATTCTTCCCGTCAATTGCTGGACTTCTTTATAGTTCTGGGACTATGCATATTCAAAACAACGCTGCACTTGTCCGGGTTTACCTCGATCCCACGGTTAGTTAACATAAATCCCAAAAATTTTCCGACCTCGACACCGAAAGTACATTTATAAGGATTCAACCTAAAATCATACCTACGTAATTGGCCGAAGGTTTCCTCCAGATCTGTTACTGGGTCTTCGTGTTCTGGCATTTTGACAATCATGTCATCAATGTAGACCTCCAGAATTCTGTCTATTTGCTCTGCAAAGACTTTGTTCATCATTCGTTGGTAAGTTGTGCCAGCATTCTTTAGACCAAATGACATCATGTTGTAGCAATACACCCCCATGTCGGTGATAAAGGCGGTTTTCTCTTGATCATCGGGATGCATGGGGATCTGATTGTATCCAGAATATGCGTCCATAAAAGACAAGTAGTTATATCCCTCTGAGTTGTCCACCAATTTATCAATACACGGGAGCAGGAAAGGATCTTTTGAGCGGGCTTTATTCAGATCGGTGTAACCGGTGCACATCCTCCATTTCCCGTTGGCCTTTTTCACCATAACAACATTGGAAAGCCATTCTGCGTAGCGAATCTCGCGGATAAACTCGGCATCTAGATTGGTCATCATTACCCCGACCTCATGTATTAAATCTCAGCGCTCCATTTTCTTTTTTCCCTTTCCTTCATGAATCTTGGCGGGCAAGGGTGGCATCTTCGTGATTTTAAGACTTTCCTCATAACATCGTCTAGCATCACTGCTCTTTCCCCTAATTTTGACAACGAAGCCATCTTCCCCAGGAAATTTCATGGCCAGATGTATGGTTGATACAATGGCGCCCAAGTGGTTCAAAATTGGGCGTCCCAGTATGGCATTATAGGCAGATGGGCAGTCTACCACAATGAATCTAGTTATCACTGTCTTCATACATGACTTTTTCCCAAAAAGGACATTCAAGTGTACGTATCCCTTTGGCACTATGGTGTCTCCTGTGAAGCCAATCAAATTGCCTTTATGGGGGATCAAGTCCTTGGAGCCCAGACCTAGTTTGTCAAACAAACTCCAAAACATGATGTCTATCGAGCTTCCTTAGTCAACGAAGATATGGTGAACTTCGAATCCTGCTAAGTTTGCAGCTATCACCAGTGGTTCATTGTCCCTGACCTGTTCCTACAGCAAATCAGCATTAGAAAAAGATAATACTGGGTTGGTTACCTGTGTCACTTGTGAACAAGAATCCTTGGTATCATGCGTCCTTTTTCTGTCTTCAAGACCCTTTCAACTTGTTCCTCCCGCTATGACCTGGATTCCCCTCTGGGAGGGGATCCCTGATTGCGTCTTGGACTCCTAGATCTATTTCGGGCTTCTGGTCCCGGATGTCGCTACCGAGGAGCGGGACTTTGCCGACAGTCTCTTCTATCATGGGAATCCTGAGTGTAATTCCTGAGTCTCCCTTGTCGGATCAGCTTCTCAATTGCATCCCGGAGCTGGACACACTCATTAGTCGAGTGACCCTTCTCTTGATGGTAATGACAATAACGGTTCTAATATCATTCCGGAGTCCTGAGAGGTGGGGGTCTGTCCCTTATCTCTGAATTCATCACCTCTTTGTACACTGTCGCTGGCGACACAGTCAATGGGGTGTACGTGTTGAACATCCCTCGGGGTCCCTTTGACGGTTTATCCTGGGCCTTGTCATCCTTCCCTCGAGATTAACGGTTCTGCTGGTTCTTTCCCTTGTCGTCTTTTTGGCGGCTTGGGTTGCTTGAGCCCTCTCTCATTCCTCGATTCTTATCCACTTCTCAGCTATGGCCTTCAAACCGTCCATGGATGTCGGCTTCTCGCCGGCTAAGGCTTTGGCGAAGGCACCTGGTTTTAAACCCTTGACAAAGAAATATAGTACTAGGTTAGGTTCGACATTCCTAACCTCTAGCACCTCATTATTAAATCGAGTTATATACTCTCTCAGAGACTCGTCTTTCATTTGTTTAATTGTTTCTAAATAAATTTCAGATTTAAACTGTCTTTTGCTACTAGTGAAGTGCAGAACAAATTTATCTTTTGGGGTCTTCCAGTTGTTGATGGATTGTGGTGGGAGATCAGAGAACCACCAACTTGCTGCTTCTGACAGAGTCAAGGGAAAGGCCATGCATACAATGGCTTCATTAACTCCTTGGAAGTACATGGCTCTTTCGAAGGTACTCACGTGCAATGTTGGGTCCTTCGTTCCATCGTACTCTTTTAGCTGCTTTGCGAATTGGAATCTGTGAGGCAAAGCGTGGGACAGGATCCAGGGAGTAAACTGGTTGTCGATGTAACCAAACTCGGGGATATTCTCTGCCATGTGTTCTTGTGGGGCGACCTGTGGGCCCCCTGAGGCCCTAGCGGCGGGTTACCACCCCCTACCCGGGATGCCGCCCGTAAATCTTGCTGAAAAGCGTCCTCCTCGTGCTGGCTCATCCTAATCTCCACCTGCCTTTCCACATTTCTAGGCTCAGGATTGCCGTTCTATGAGTAGTTAGGGTTACCCTGATGTTCGTTTCCGCCATTTCCTTCGTCAAGTTGAGGCTATTTCTCAGCATCATCCTGGATTGGATCTTCCTCAAATACCTTCTCTTTACCTTTTCGAACTTGTTCTCTTTCCTTCAGGGTCGTGATTTCCCTGCCTTGTGCTTGCACCATCCTCTGTAACTTGCGGAATTCTGCCTCCAAGTTAAGAGGTGGTTGTGAACTTGCTTGCTGATTAGAATCCTCGCCATGCTGTCCATCTCCCAGATCTTGGAGTACGGGGTCATTATAATCCCTGTTGCGAGTGGAAAACACCATTGCTGACAGTAGGGAGAACACAACTTTTCGTTATGTTTCCCACAGACGGTGCCAGTGTTGAGATCGTACTTGAGGGATATGTTGAGATGGCGGTGAAGGGCGAGTTCTAGACCAGCAATGAATGATGAATGCAGCGTCCAAGCTCCACGGCGGCAGTGTGGCACCCGTAGAGACTTCGACGCTCAAGTTAGTACCTGAATTAGGTCTTAAGTAATATATTAGAATAATACGTACCATGGCGGCGATGTGTTTACGTGTGTATTTATAGTGAGGGCATTAGGGTTTACTGTAGATCATTGTGGGTCTGTCATGTGTTATCTTGGCCTAATCCAGAGTCCACATGGTACCCTACAAGCCGTCTTGTGTCCCATTGGATGGTCGGGATAACAGGCGGGTTATGACATGTTATGCCTTATGACGACATATGGTTGTAGGCCAGGTATCATAAATCCGGTCCATAACACATATTATTAACTAGGAGTATAAGAAATACTCTAAAAATAATATAGAGAAATCATGAAGACAGATTGAAGACTAACAAAGCCAAGTCAATATAATAAAGAGAGTCTGGATAAGGTGGTCTACTACTTTTTGGACCACCAGTGGTCCATGGATTCTTAGCTATTAGATATAACATAAATGATTCGAATGGCTCAGATTAATTATTGGAAAGTTGCTGAACCAATTACAACTAACTTTACAAAATTTGAATGAGTGGTCCTCATATTAATCACAAACATATAATTACCCCAAACCATAAATTTTAAAGTAAACCCAAATTTATTATGATAAAAGTAGAAGAGCAGGGGTTTGGGTGAATTTGTTCATAAATCGAAAAAGATAAGTTTGTACATACAAAAAAAAATAGAATTTAAAATAAAAATAGAGACACAACACTTTCATATCTAAAAATTAAAATTAACATTAGGTTCCCTTTAATATAAGTATGAATTTTTTTGTGGTATGACACACAAGAAAATCTCCATCATTAAATTTATTAATAAAATATTGAATGATAGTGATTTTTTAAGACTACCGACATAACCGGTTATCTTCTCCCAATTGCTCAACCTCTCTGCACCGCCACCAACCACTGCAATCAACCCCTCTCCGGAGAACAACCTCAAAAATTGGATGATGACTCAGAATTCAGCAAAAGATCCATAGTAGAGAGTAAAGAAAACGAGAAAAGAAAATCAAATAAACATTCCAAAAAATTGTTAAGAATGGTAAATCCTCAAACGAACATCCAGAAACGAAATTAAAAATGCAAGTGCAAGAAAATTAAAAATGGCAGTGGGAATCTGATACAGAGAGAGATAAGAATGGGGGATGGTGTTGTGGTGAAGAACGACATTGCAAATCTTGTAAGGTTGAAATAGATATGTGACCTTGAGTGCTTGAGTGGTGAATGTGTGAAGTACAGGAATGCCGGCAAACGATGGATGGTTGTAACGGTGTTGGGGTTCTTGCTCTGCTCTGTTTCTGACTCGCCGGAAAAAGAGAAAACAAGGAAGGGAGGGACGACCAAGGGGAGGAGAGAGAATCAAGTGACCGGTAGCAGTGGCGAATCAGCGACAAAAGTAGTGGTGATGGGGTGGGTGGGGGCGGCGGAGGAAGGAGGAGATTTGTGATTTGGAGTTAGAAAAATCAGATCTGTCCTTTCGGTGGTGGCGGTGGCAGTTTCGGTGGCAGCGGTAGTGGTTAGCGTGAAAGGAGTGGTGGTTGGCGTGGAAGGAATAGTTTCAGAGGTAGCGGCGTTGGCGTGGTGGAGAGAGCAGAGGTGACAGACGAAGACAGAGAGGAAGTAGCCGGAAATGGAGGAGGCAGGGAGGGGAAGGGGTGGCCAAGATGACTGGTTGGTCTTTTTTTTTTGTCATTAAAACTGGCTATAGCAAGTTAAAATAAATGGGGTATGATACACAAGTAGTATAAGTTACTTTTGTTAAAAGCTACCTTAACATTAATATAAATCTGAAACACATGTTTTTCGCAATAGATGTAAGATCTAGATTGATACAACATTTATTTACAAAAAATTCAAACAACAAAAAACTATGATAATATCTGAATCAAAAAAGAAAAAATAAATGAAACAACTACAATAATCACTCTTGTTCCAACAACACGCCTCCACCATCTCCGTTATGTGAAGCTCACCAAGCCCACCGCTTGAGCCCGGAGATACACGCAAAATGTTCACGGGAAAATGAAAGAGACAGAGAGAATGGCAGATCTTGAACCAAAAGGTGTCATTCAAATCAAACGCGAAGAGAGAGAGGGAGAACAACATATCTAGACTCTAGAGCAGTGGATCGGGATCTGGACTAGTGTTGTGCGTGAAGAATGGTGGAGCATTTGCCACCATACCTTTCTGTAAGGTCGATATTGAAAAACACAAAAGCTTCCACCTTTTTCCCAAATTACATATACAAATACCAATTCAAAATCGCCTAAAAAAAGAGATTTTATCCCTTCTCCAAATGCGTAGCGACCTTAGTCTTTGTTGAAGGCATCTTCCTGGGCATTGCCTCATCTCGTGTAGTGGCCAACTCCTTGCCTGGAAACTTTTTCTCCATCTCCGATGGATGCAGAAGACAACGCTGATTTGCAAAGAGTGAACAAATCTAAAGAGAAAAAAAGACAAGATATGTGGCGCTGACTTGCTTCTCACTTAAATCCAGATCTATGCAACTAATCAAGATCTTTTCTTTTTAAAATGTTGGGACTATTGTCTTTTAGATAAGTGTTTAGGCATGTGTGCATAGGGACACATTGACGCATTTGTTGCGCTAAGGTGACTTGTCGTTAAACCAACATAAAGTATACAGCCCAAACGTGATTAGATTATACATCTGAGACTCTTATCGTCACTAAGTTACTAAAGGACTAATGGTAACTAAGTGTAGTGGGCCGCAATGTAAGCGCAGAGCCCAGGAGGCATGACTACTCGCCTTGATGGGCTGGTAAGTAGTCATAGTCCATTAGCGTTATAATGGACATGGTCCTTGACAGTGACACACTATATAAGCATTAGCTTATGATTCCAAAAGAGATGCTTGATCTATTCAGTGCCACAGCCGAGATTAAGAGCATTTGGTACCCATCGGTGAGGAGTTGTGTCTACTGTCATAAGACTCTAACTCCAACATTATGGAGAGATCGTGATCAAGTCCTTTCACTGATAGTCACACCTCTCTACTACCAACATGGATATTGAGGTATGCTTCCGCTCATCTCTCTCGAATCTATTTAGGTAAGATGTCGGTCCAACAGGTCTCCGTTCATAAGGATTAGAACGTATGTTCCTTCAATTGGTATCAGAGCCGTGTCATATCATCGAATCGATTTGAGAATATAGTTTTGATGATTATTTTATTGCCTAATCAGTGGATTTCATAAGATTAATAGAAATTCACATTCAGTTCCATGTCCATTGTATATGTGGTTTTGATTTTGTGCAATATGTGTAATTGCCCAGTTTAATTTATGTGTTCAATCAGTAGTGTACCTTGAATCTATTTAATTGGAAAGCATGATATTAGGATTGGAGTCTCATATTCATTTACAAGGTGGATATATATATCATTTTTTTGAATATTGAATGGAATTGTAACAGAACAAGGCCAGTGTTTGTCCACATCAATTTGGTATTCAAATGCATATACATTTAGCTGAATCTAATTGATTAATTTGGATGATTATTGACTCTAGAGCTGTACCTAGTTTTTTTCGTGAATCATAAATGAATTGCGATCAAGTAAATAATTTCATGATTTTTTAAAACGTTTTGGATTCAATTATTCATACTGGATTGCGCATGAATTTATTCTAATTTCCGTTTCAAACAAATTAAATTGATGATATATTCAAGATTTTATTTATATCTTGGATATAATAATAATAATAATAATAAATAAAAAAAAAGGATTTGTTGCTTCGGTTTGATCTCCCAATTATACTTGCGACGTTAGAGGAAAACTGAAATCTCAATTGTGAGTTTGTTTTTTTGTTGGAAAATGATATTTATAATAAATTTGATTTACGCAATTATGATTAAATATTGAGGTTTAATTATTGATAAGATTTGTTTTAATTAAATATTTGGTTTAATTTAATTTGATCAAATCTTTAAGAAAATATCTTTTGTGGTTATCATGGGATAACTAACGTATATCGAGATTTAATTGGTTGATAAGATTTGTTTCAATTTGATCAAATATTTAGTTTAATCTGATTTGATTAAAATTTTTAAGAATCTATTTTGTGGTTATCGTGGGATAATATTTTATAAGATAAATCTTAAATATTACGTTTGGGATAATTTAATTTATCTTTTGAATAATCTATTTTGAGGTTGTTGCTTGATAATCCTCATCGAGAAAATAATGAATAATTTATCTCCATATAGAGATGATATAAAAATAACAAAGTGTTTGACGTTGGTCAAACGGTTTGGCATTTAGCGTTGATCAAAAGGTTTGGTGTTTGGCGTTGGTCAAACGGTTCACAGTCTCATTTGAGTGTTTAACTTATTGTCCGAACTCAAACTTCCAAATTCAGTTTTTTGGTTAAATTCTTTTTCTTAAGGTAATAAAATTTTCATGATTGGGTTCATCGATCATAAGGGCGCTCTTGGAAAAATCGAGTTCGAGACTTTAAAATTGCTCGAAATGACGGGGAGTGAACGATTTATGTGGATGGCTCCTCGAACGCCAAGGGTTGCCGAGAAAGGGTGATTATTAAAAATAGCTAGGGAGTGTCAAATGAGTACTCATTGATATTTGAATTTCCAACTTCAAATAATCAGGCATAGTACGAAGCTTGTTTGGCTGGGATAAGGATGTCGAAGGAGTTGGGGGCTTCAGCGATCATGATATACTCGAATTCACAGAAGTCAAAGATTCATTGCTCGACCTGTCAAAGTTTAAGATAAAGCATATTCCAAGAGAAGAAAATAGCAGGGTTGATCTCTTATCTAAATTGGCGAGCACGAAGAAAGCCTCTAATTATCATTGTGGTGGAAAAGTTTGTTCCTATTTTGAGTTTAACTTTGCAAGTGGAATCAGATTGGAGGACTCCCCTGATTGATTACATCAACAAAGGAGTGGTCCCAGAAGATGAGAAGGAGGCAAAAAAATTATTAAAGAAAGCTACTAGATACACGGTGTTTGAGGGACATCTTCAAGAGAGGGGTTTCAGTACCACTGCTGAAGTGCATAAGACCCTCTGAAGTGTGGTATGTATTAACTGAAATTCACGAGAGAAGTTGTGGGCATCATGTGAAAGCAAAGCCCTAACAAGGAAGGCTTTCAGGGTAGGATAATTTTGGCCCAATATGCAGGAAGATGCAAAAAAGCATGTCAAGAAGTGTGAATGATGTCAGGAGCATGCCCCCATCCCTCACTTACCGCCAGAAGAGCTGCACAGTTTGTCTGCTCCTTGGTCGTTTCATAATTGGGACATTGATATGTTAGGACCTTTCGCCTGAGCTCCGGGCCAACTGACGTTCTTGGTTGTAACAATAGATTACTTCACGAAATGGATAGAGACAGAGCCTTTGGCTACAATCACTTCGGCAAGAATCCAAGCTTTCACTTTCAAAAGAATGATATGCCGGTTTGGTATACCTACAGAAATTGTCACCGACGATGACTTCAGTTCAGTGATAGACATTTTATAGAATTGGTGGAGGGTTTGTGGATTAGACATCAGTTTCCAAGTGTAGAATACCTCAAACGAATGGTTAGGCTGAAGCTGCGAATAAAATAATCCTCAATGGTTTAAAGAAAAGGTTATAGGACACTAAGGGGAATTGGCCTAATCTTTATGAAGTCTTGTGGAGTTATCTCATGACTCCCCAAAGTTCTACTGGGGAGACTTCCTTTCTTCTATTTTACGTCGTTGATGCGGTAATCACGGTGGAAATTGGTGAACTTTCGTGGAGGGTAATATATACAAGCCCAGATAATGGAAGTCTCTTGAAAGAAGATTTCAACACGATCGGTGAAACTTGCGAGAGGGCTAGATTCAGGGAGATGTTGCGAAAAACTTGAGTAGTATAAAGATATAACGTGAGGGTCGTAAAGCGCGACTTTGTGCTTAACGACGTAGTCATGAGAAGGGCTAGTATTGGCCAAAAGAATGCCATGGATGGAAAATTAGCAATTGATTGGGAAGGCCCATATTGGGTTACTAGAACTATGCAGAAGGGAGCATATGCACTAGAAACTTTGCTAGGTAGAGATTTGCAAAGAACTTTCAAAGCTGCCGATCTGTGGAGATACTATAATTAGTTTTTATTTTTGTTGTTGTATACTAGTATTTAATGTTATTGAGTGAAATTTTTGTATATGGAAGGCATTCAAAGGGTACTCTTTTTCCTGGGCTGGTTTTATTCCTAAGGAGGGTTTTACCGTGGAGGTTTTAATGAGGCCCCATATTTTGTAACGTTAATATTATGAATATGAATTCAAGTTTGAAAATAGGTATACAAAGGAAATAATGTGACGTGATCATTGTCGCTATAAGGATCAATGATACCAAACCAGGGCAAAATACCCCAGGCATAAGGTCAAGGACCTCAGTTAAGGATCAATGATCCCATAACAGGGTAAAATACCCCAAGCAAAAGATCAAAGGCCTCAGTTATGGATAAATGATCCGATAATAGGGTAACATACCCCAAGCAGAAGGTCAAATACCTCATTTAATGATCAAAGATCCTATCATAAGGTAAAGTACCCTAAACTAAAATAGAAGAGTAGGAAAGGCATAACTGTTTACCATAAAACTTCAACAATATAAAAGTAGATTTAACACAGTCTAAGTAAAAAAGGAGTTATTGTGAAAATATCAAGACCAAAGTGAAAAAGCAGTTAAGTGGTAGTTTGTTTATCTTGATTTGCTTCAGCGCTCATAACAATAGGACCATCATCTTCGAGTAGTTCTGGAGGGATAAAGACAGGAATGTTGGGGTCATATGGCTCCAAGTGCGGATTGTTTAGATCCACCAGGGGGTTAGTACTATAGTCGACAAGCTTCCCGTCCACAACTTTGTGCAAGGGATGAATTGCTTTGTATGAAAGTACACCGGGATTCAGGAGCTCAACTTGGTAGAGACAACTAGTAAACGCTATTAAGGAGCCATTGGAGAAAAACTTATTTTTCTTGTCTATGGTTGCTTCAAGTTTTTGCTTCTCGACTTCCAATGTCTATTTTTAAGCCACAAGCTGATTTCGAGTTAGCTTGAGAGCATTCTTTTCATCCCGTAAGGTTCTTGACATTCTCCAATTGGATCATGAGATCTTTCTTTTCATGGGCAAGCTTTGCATGCTCGGCTTGTAGAGTCTCATAATTATTTGAAGCAGTACTTAGGTTGGACTTGAGGGCAGTGTTGGCAGCCCTGAGCTCGTCTTGTTCTATAGTCAGCCGGTCACCTTTCTTTCCTTGGGAGTCTATTTTCTTTTCATAAAATTTTTGTTGACTTGCAATTTCTTCTCAAGCTCTGAAACTTGGTTGGGATTGTCCATCTCATCATGGAAGTGTTTCAAAAGGGTAGATTGGCAACCCATCCAACAAAGAGATTCTGCAATGTTGTCCTGGAAAGGGGAAAATGAGTTAGAGATTTAAGGAAATACAAATGTGAGTTAATCACGAGCGTTAATGAAAGAAGGGAACTATGTTATAAAGGATACCTTCAACCGTTGATGAGGTAAACCCTTAAAAAATTCCCCCCTGTGGAAAGGAGATAATGGGTACATGGATATTCTCACATTGGGATTGAGGCTCTTGGGGTGATGAGGTCGCCTGCATTTAAGCTAAATAACGAGAACAGAGTATCAGGGAAAATGGACAAGTTAAATTTATAAAAAAAAGCAAAGCAAGAAAATCTAAAAATAACAAACCGCGAGAACGCTTCAATGATTTTCCGATTGGTTGCCCGTCATCATATGAGGCAATATCTTTTGTTCCACTTGCGTAGCCAGCATCAGCAATAAACAAGGGTTGAGGACTCGAATTTTGGCGACGTTATGCCATAGCTCTAGTCTCGATGTGAGTTTGAGGCGGCGGAGCTTGATCATGGTTGGTGGATACCTCACGAGTAAAGCTTTCAGCTAGACTTTCCTTTCTTCCTTACTTCTTCGTGCCGGTGCCTTTGGTTAGGAGAGCGGCATAGTTGGCCATGATCTTATCTCCAAAAGACATGACATGGTAAGTTCATGGGAAATAGTGAGAAAGAAAGGCGCGTATGTGAAATTAGACAAATCTAATAAGTATGTTTGGAGCATCTTATAGTACCCAATATTTCTTTTCGGCCTATTTCGCGACTTTTAATAAAAACTTTACATTTCAAAACACCATGTTAGGTGGTTAAGTCACAAAGATCGAGCACTTATAACCGCATGATTTGATTCAAGGAGTGAGGCTTGATTGTTAATGAAGTATTTAGAGTCTTGCAAGTAATGCTCCTTCTTCAAATAGAGAGGAAATAAGTTGTTTTGGTTAGGCCCTTTCTATCATGGTTTCCCAGCTCCTTGGTATGAGATTTTGGAAATAGGCATCTCTGAAAGTGGGGGAAAGAATCTTCGAAGAGTTGGAAAAATGCATGAACTTTTCGTTGATGAAATGAGATAAAGCGAAATTCTTCTGTGTTGTAGGGAGCAAAAAGGAAGAGAAACAAGTTGCTGGAGCCATCCCAGTTTTTGGCCCAGTAGAAAAAATTGAAAGCATTGATAAAGACCCATGCATTCGAGTGTAGTTGAGAGGTCATGACACTAAGTTCAAAGATTTCTATTTGGAAACATGAAAAGGGGAAGCGAAGCTTTATAAAACTTAAATACCACTCGTATATCATAAGGAAATCTGGGGCATCTTTCCTAGGATGGGAGCTTATTCTTTCATTAGAGTAAGCTCTCTCGACTTTGTATAAGGTGATTGGCCCCTCTAGTGTATCTTTGGTGGGGATAGCTCTAAGGAAGTGCATGGCTTCACGAAAATATAGGTCAAGGACATGAATCTTAAGTACGGTGTTGAGGCTAGTGGGAACTTGAAGGATATCAAAGTTCATCCAGTACATTAGTCGGATATCTCTGATTCCACAAAGATGTTGGGGAATTATGATCGGAACAGGATTCTCTCCCTCAGCACCTTCAAGTTCAGCAATGATTAACCGCCATCGTGCATGTCCTTTTTTCTTTCTTGGTCTGTGACGAGCTTGTTCTTGGTGAGTCGCTGACACGGGTTCTACAAATGACATAGAAGGAACATAAAAAAGGGTTATATTCATCGCTACCAGAACTTGTGGGGGTTGAAGAACTGGAAGTAGAAGATGAACACGTAATAAGTGGGGCAGGAAGACTTAATCAGGAAGTAACAGCGTCTCTGCTGCTTTCAAATGAAGTATAATATCTGAAAAGGGTTCTACCAAACTTGTGGCGCTTGGGGGCAATCAAATTAGAAGAAGGAGCTCTTGAGAAAGACCTGGGAAAGTTAACTACTGGAATGTTCTTTGAAAAATCCTCAGAGGAGTTCTTCATGATGATTGATGTCATCAATAATTTCAGCACCAAATGGAGGGTCTATAAAATACCCAGCATTGCCAAATTTCTTCGGCAGGGGAAAATTGCAAGCTCTTTTTGGGATAGACATTGATAGAGGGAACGTAGGTTGGACGAAAAAGAATCGTCTATCTTATGGTTTCTCTCTTTTTAGCTATAAAGAATATACAAGAAAACGAAGACAAGCAAGCGAGAATAAAGCAGGTAATGGAAAAGGAAGAGGGTAGGAAATTACCTAGATAAAAATATGGGAAGAAGGCAAGGTCTGGAAGTAGGCCGGAAGAAGAAGAAAACTCGAAGAAATCCAAAGAAAGTAGAGAAAGTAAGAAAGCGGGTAAAAGAAGTTTTTGAAATGAAGTTCTTCGGTATTTATAAGAGGGAGTGAGAAGGAGGAATTTGGTTTGACAAGAGTAACTACTTAGAGCGTAATAAATGAGCACGAAATAAAAAAGACAACGAAATTATGGGCTCATCCACAAGGAAGAAGGAACCAATCAACGTATGACACGTGTCAGAAAGAGAACCGCAAAGAAGATGAAAAGATATCGGCTTGGGAAAACTTAAGTGGCTAACATACATTGGGATTATGGGATACGTATGTGTTTTTGGGCTCATCGACTTGGGGGCAATTGTTATGGACCTATCCCGTGAGAGTATCGTGGGACAAGGTCATAGTGATATCCCGCTATTTACAGGGCATGTCGTGAACTTGAGAAGTCAACATGTCGGGAGATTGGTGAGTTGACAACATACATTGGGATTATGGGATACGCACGTGGTTGGTTCCGATGGTTACAGATCCAAAAATTGCGCCAGATATAAACGAGTGCTGATATGGATGAGGTTGACGTGAAACACCGGCAGAGAGGGCTATAAATTTAGGTTGCATGGTAAGGAGAAAGGTATGCTTTATTCTTGATTCTTAACTCACATAGAAGTGGAACTTACTTGAGCTTCGGAGTCCCCGTAGGTACCACCATCACCATCAAGAAGAACACAAGAGATCTTGCACCACCATTCAAAGGCTGAAGAAGGATATGATCCGATAGGAATCCCCTTGCCTAACGCGTGAATAACAATGAATGATAATAACAACTAAGAATTCCTCTAACAAATAGGTAAATATGTGACAACAAACAAAGAGAGAACGCAACAGATATAACTAGTTAAGCCAGCATTTCACTTAACATTCAACGACTACGAAAATGAGTCTTTATATATGAAAACAGAGTAATGAGACACATGTAATTTGATTCTGGATTGCAAATTCCACAACAAAGAGAAAATCCCAAAATATAACACTAAGTTTCAATCACTGTGTCCAAGTTCAAGTTGCATTATTGAGTTTGAATCATGAACGCAAGCAGTTAAGCCGTGGCAACAAACCCCTAATCGATGACCTAATCTTCCTATTAGCTTGTTTAACTTCCATATTCAAGCAACATTATTAGTAAACCTTTCTGCATCTTGTGCCTTAAGCTATTGAAAAGAAATTGAACGAAGAAGAAGAGAGAGTTGTGTGAACTTCAACATCTGAATTGTATTAAAAGTGTAATGTATGTATTTACATCTCTTACATTAAAAAAGGCAAAATGACATTTTTGATCCCTTTACTCTTTGCACCAATTCAGTTTGGTCCCTTAACTTTTTTTTGATCTGTTTTAGTCCCTAAACTTTTATTTTTTATTCAATTTGGTCCCTTCAGAAATGGTTTTTGATCCGTTAACCACCTTGACAGATGTAATGGTAGGGACCAAATTGAATCCAAAATAAAAGTTAAGGGACTAAAACGGATCGAAAAACGTTAAGCGACCTAATTGAATTGGCGCAAATTTTTAAGGGACCAAAAATGTCATTTAACCCCCTTGACATATATCACAAGGTTCAGAGTTAGCAAAACCTGGAAGGAGATTCAATACAATCACACTTCTTCCGCAGAACCTTGAATTTTTCATGTGAAGTGTGTCCAAATCTAAGGTGCCTGGCATTTTCATCAACTTTGGTGAAATTATTAGCAAAATTCTTGTATTCTGTATGCTGTTCATGGATGTTCAGGGTGTATAAATTTCCTTCCCGGTCAGCAGCACTAATCATCTTCTTATTAGCTTTGTCGTGGATCAAGCAATCAGATTCATTAATAATGGTTCTGCAAGATAAGTTCCTAACTAGTTTCGAAATAGAAATAAGGTTCAATTTGAAAGTTGGTATGAACAACACATTAGTTAAGAATAATGTATCAGAAAAGATGATGGTGCTAGCTATAGAAGTTTTGACATGGCTCAGGAAGGCTACCAGTGGTGGCCTTGATCCTTTTGAAGGAGTTGAAAGCTTCTAAGGAGTTGCAGACATGGTCTGTTGCTCTTGTATCCTATATCCTGTTTAGGGACTTACCATTAGTTCTTATGGAACATACTATACCTGTGATTTTCTTATCTGATTTGGAAGTGATCACTTGATTTGTCTTGTGGCTATCAATTTGTTGGAGAAGGTTCAGAATGGCTCTTCTTTGTTCAGTGGTGAATCCGAGAGTTGCCTCTTTGCTGTCCTCCTTCTCTGATCCTACCTCTGCGTATTCCTCATTGTCCTCCTGCTGGTCACTTGTGTAATTATTGACATTGCTTGTTTTCTTGTTTGTCCATCCATGCTTCTTGTAGCAGTCATCTTCTGTGTGGCCAATTTTTTCACAGAAGGTACAAAATCTTGATCCACAACCTTTTCCATTGTAACTTCTTCCTGCTGAGCTATTTCGGCCTCCTCTACCACGTCCCTTGCCTCTGTTGGAGCCTGATCTTGTAACATTAGTCATCATTTTGACATCTTCGGGTGTTGCATTCATTTGCCTTTCCTGTTGGATCAAGAGATAGAAAACCTTGTCTATGGAGGGTAGAGGTTCCATGAGCATAATATGAGATCTCACATTGGAGTATTGTTCATTTAGTCCCTTTAGGAATCTAATGACGCAATCGTTTCCTCTCTATTTCTGAATACAGATAGCATGTCACAGGTGCAGGGAACCCTGCACTTGCATGAGGGAAAAGGTCTATAATTGTTTAACTCTTCCCACAAAGTTTTCAAGTGTGTAAAATATGTTGTGATATTCATGTCACCTTATTTGAGAGCATATATCTCTTGTATGTCAGAAATGTGGAAAGCATCCCCTTGGCAATACCTTTTCTTGAGTTCATCCCAAACTTCCTTGGCTGTATCCATCCACATCACACTGCTGGCAATATCGTCTTCCAAAGAATCAGTGATCCATGACAATATCATGGTGTTTCACTAATCCCACTCTTGGTAGTTAGCTTCACTGATATCAGGTTTTGGTTTGCACCAATAGATGAAAGCAATCTTGTTCATCGTCTTGAGAGATCTGAAAATGGCACGGGACCACTTGTGGTAATTGATTCCGTTGAACTTGATAGAGATGATGGCCACTCCCGGATTATCACTCAGGTGTACGTAGTATAGATTAAAACGACCTACTATCTGATTCTTGGTAATTTTATCTTATGTAGGATCCATGATAGAGCAAGAATAGAAAAAGAAAACTACAAGAATGAAAAGAGAAAGGGAAAAGAACGAAAAAAGAACTCAAGGATTGACGAATGTATTGCCTGCAACCGGAGCTCTTGATACCATATTAGCTTGTTTAACTTCCATATTCAAGCAACATTATGAGTAAACCTGTCTACATCTTGTGCCTTAAGCTACTGAAAAGAAACTGAACGAAGAAGAAGAGAGAGTTGTGTGAACTTCAACATTTGAATTGTATTGAAAGTGTAATCTATGTATCTACAACTCATACGTTACAAAAAGGTAATACAAGCCTTATATAGGCAAAAGGAAATAACAAAAACTTAACTAAAAGGTGAAACAGAAACGGTAACAAAAAATAACTGTCAACATGGTTTTAGAGGGAGAACAGTTAAAGGTAAAGGAGAATGATATTGATGGAGCACAAAGAGGTTTTGTGGAGAACTCTCAGCCTTGTATATTTGACACTTCCCTTAAATAATAATACAAAGTAGCTAGCACACTTATTCTTATGCCGAACCTATATCGGACAAGTTTCCTGATTTAAGAAGAAGCATGAAAAATAATAACGACTATAATAACAAAGATTACCGAAGTAGAACAATGATATGCATAATTAAGCATATAAATGATTGGATTCTCCAATGAAAAAATGACGAAGTAAACACAATAACCCTATAACTCTGCATATATCCTCATGTTTCAATTTTTTATCCTTTTCTTTTTTGTGTAGTGGGAGTGCTTAGGGTGGGGACCAGGAGTCTTGGACAACCAGTGTAGACCGAATGATTACCTGTAGTAATGGGTTTTTCAGGTAACAATAAGTTTTAAGTATTTGCTATTAAGTATTTAGATAATATAGTTAAATTTCAAAAAACAACCCATGTACATTAATATCCATGTACATAAGTAACATAACCTTGATAAATAAGTTTGTTTTATGCAAAATAAAATAAAAACTCATAATATAATTCTTATTGCATGCAATTTTAATATTATTAACTTTTAACATTGTTATTTTTAAGTTAAATTAAATTAATATTCATTTTTATTTTGTTTTATAGTTTTTTTGCATATGTTGTTGCCTGTTAAGTTTTGTGAAGTTATTGGCATTGTATTTATACCCTGATAAACTCAGTTTATTAATCTCTCAAATTATATTTTTTTTCCAAAGAAAAATAAGGTCCATGCCTACCGTTGTTCGCACAGAAAAAATAACTAAAAATAGGGGCATGCTGAATTGTTAACAACTAGTAGCTTTATCATTCTCTCTTAGTAACATCATCATCACCAACTTGGTAGCCATATCATCTCTTCTTCTTATTCATCTTCAACAAACACAAAATTATATCAATTGCAGCAATACACTTACAATTGTTGAATTCCCTTTGTTATGTAGTTTGACATTTTCTCCACACGTTATGCTTGTGAAGGTTTGTATTGGTCCAGTGTTATTGCATAATACTACAAAACAAATAGGGATTTCAATTTATGTGTGCTTCGTTTGTGAAGATTAAAAGTGCAGCATTTCCCTTTTTATCCCCTCTCTTCTTTCATTTCCCCATTCGTTTTCTCAGGAAAAATATAGAAAAAAAAAACAAAATCATAAGCACGTAGCAGCAGAAATCAAAAGCATAAATGAACAAGAGCTTCTTCAACCAAATCCCCAACTATGTCCAAATTAAACTATGACAATATAAATGTCCACCTAAACCCAAATAAAATCCCACTCTTCAACTACCAAATAGTGTGAAAAGAATAGGAAAAAGAGATGGGGTGAGAATATAAAGACAGTTTAAGTTTCAGACGAAAACAACATTTTGTAATCGATCTATGCAAAGGTTATGGGTTATGGAGGAAATAAAATAAAATTTTCAAAAAGATAAAAGAGAAACGGAAAATACATATCCGTGCCTCTTCTTCAATTTTTGAGATGTTTTGGTTCACAGACTCTTCTCTAGTCTCTCCTGTGCGCGGAGCAACTGGTGGCACGTCCATTTCTGGTTCTGCGGAAGAACAAGGAAACACAGATCTAGTTTTAAGGGCACAAATTTGCTTTTATGAACTTGGCTTTCGTTTAGAGTTCAAGCGTATTCTCAATGCAGTGGGTAGTTAGTAAATATTTGATAAGTTACCTTTTAAAGCGTGTTCTCAATGCAGGGGCAAGTTAGTAAATATATGATATGATATGATAACATTTAATATTGAATTCATGAAATTGAAGTACCTAGTCTTCATCCTAACGGTTAAATATAAAAAAATTAAATCCGACTGATACTATTAATTGGAGCAGTGGTGGTAACATTTTTTTTTGTCATCAACCTAAACGCTCCCTACTTTCTATTCACTTTACCACCTACATCTTCACACAACTATTAGGTGCGCATTGAGTTTTTTCTTTTTGAAAAATTATTTCTCAAGAATCAAGTTAAAAACATCATCTGTGATGACTGATGAGTTCAAATGCTTTAAGGGGATGTTTGGTATAAGAATGAACTTTAGCTACTTTTTCGGATAAGTGTTTTTTGAATAAGTGATACCTATGAAAAAACATATCCAGAAACGTTGCTTAAATATTCTAATAAATATGGATCAGTTATAATATTAAATGAGTTTTCGGTAAATGACATTCCTGATATCAAAGTCTCCTAAAGTCAAAGTCTTTTTTGCGCATATCACTTCCTTGAAGTTTTATTGACCCTTGGTAGATTTTTGTTTGGTGGGTGGCTTTGAGTTGACCTATTTCGAATGTGAGATATCTGAATCAGTCCAATGATTCACTCATATCTACTATTTAGATTCTCAATCCAAACAATGATGCTTGATAACGGTAGGCTTGGAGGTGCCACTCTTTTCCACCATTTTGTTTAACAAAAAGAAAAATATTATGCACTTATTGACATTGTTTACCTTTAAGTAGATTTTAACTTTTTTTTTCAATCAGTGTTTAACACATTAAAATACTATTAATCATTATTCAAGCATTTTATTAGTTTTATTAATTTTTATAAAAGAAAAATATATATTGTTTAGTTGAATTTATATTCTTATTACCATGAAACAATCTATTGATAATTTTTAAAATATTTCTAATAAAAATATATGAGGATATATCTAGTGAGAGAACGAAAGATGAAATGAGTTAATTTTAACTACGCAACCATACATAAATGGTTGAGATTATTTTGCTTAAATTATATCTCAACTATTAATTATAACAAAAAAAGATTTTTGTACTCACATTTTTTTTACTCACTTTATACTCATGGTTACATTCATTAAAATATCGGGTTACATACGTAGAAATTCTGTTGAATTTTTATTTTTACATTGTAACCACGTATTTCTACACGTGTAACCACCAAATCCGAAAAAACACTATAACAAAAAAAATAACTAATGTAACCACTTTTTTCAACGTAGGTAATGAATTTTGAGTACAAAAATTAGAGTATCAAGACTCTAATTATAATTGGTTGGTTGGTATTAAATTTTTTTTCTTTTATATTTTGGAATAGATGAACAATTGAAAAACACTTATGATATTAAAAGCTAAAAGTTTTGAAATTTTAGGAAAAATTGCTATTTTCCTCCTAAAATCAAAAGAGAGCTCAGTCTTTAAATTATTAAGTGATTTGATTTACTTTGCCTAAAATCATCGAGTGAAGGGACCTGTTCTAAGATACGGTATGTGTTAAGACTCAAAAAACACTTACACAAAATTTATATGTACCTAGTTCTAAAAGACAAGTAATAACTCAAACATCCATCCTAAATTGAATGTTTGAATCGGTACAAATTTAGTATATCTATGAAGACCTTGACTTACCAACTTAACTATTTGACATTCTAAAACACTTCTATTAACGTAGTGTTTATGTGATTGAGCAAGAAAAAATAAAAAAGAGAAAAGTATGAAGAAAAATAATTTAGGGAGTTAGTCCTACCTAGTTCTTTTCTCCTTACTAGCTCATTTGTAATGAATGAACGGGGAAAAGAGAAAACAACCCAAGACAAAATAGAAACTTAAACTAATTTTTGGTGGTTTGGATGTTTGTTAAAAAAAATAAAATAAAGGGAAGGTAGAAAATGTTCCATTGATCCAAGTGCGGAATAATGTGTCAAAGGTTTTCCTTTTAATTAGTCTCATTTGTGCCCCTTCTCCATGACTCACGCCCTCACATGATTATGATTAACTTGGTTGCAGCTTAGTGTGGGATAGTATCGGGAAAGGATGCCTGTAGAGCACGGTGCCGTGTGGCATAAAGGTGGCTGAAGCTATGAATATAGCAAGAAGCGACATTTTCAGTTTATTGTGATAGCAAGGTTTGGGTTTCAAGGCACGCAGCCAAAGAATACAACGGGCGTGGCAGGCTTTGACTGCATTATGTTGTTAGACTCCCTCAACTACGGATGGCCAAGGATGTTTTGTAGGCTGGAGTAGAGCAGCTCTTGCAGCCTCCAGAGGTAGGGATGCTCACTAGTTTGCACATGGTCATATTACTTCCCATATCCTTCATTAAAAAAGGGAGACAATATTAAAGCTTCTTACAGTCACACAAGTGCATATGTACATACTTATTTCACATGTATCTTGTAGTAATACATACTTATTACACGTAATTTTATCACTTAAAATGAAACTTAATCCACTTCTTTCTCATATTACATATTTTGATCAATATGCTAATCCAAATAAAGAATGGCAAGATAGCCACCTAAACTCCTTTACACATAGCAAAATTTTCATCTATAGCTAAAGACAAGGCAAAATACAGTTTATGTTCCTATGCAGATCAAAACTACATGAATTTCAAGCTTTGTCAAGATTCTTATGTACTATGACATTAACTTGTTGGTTTAGTGGTTGTCCAGTGCTATCTTGAGTAGCAGCTCCTCAATTTGAATCCTAGTAGATGCACTTTCGCATATAAAAGAATACATAAATAAGATGACTTGAAACTCTAAATGAAAACAAACAAGAAGAAGAAACTTGGACATGATGAGAAGACAAAAGATGAGAAGAAACTTTCACACACTAAATGACATTGCATAAATTTGGTAAATAGGTTCCATGATTTGTACCAAAAAAGAGAAAAGTCTAAACCCTGCAGCTAAATGAGTCTTTCCTCACCAACAACATAAAAAACTAGGACAAAATGCAGTTAAATATCAGGAGTCATAATTGGTCCAAGATAATCGCCTTCCAAGCTGACCAATGCCTAAAATTCCTTATCTGCCTCCATCCAATTTGTAGCAATCACTACATTACGAACCCTGACATCTTCTCCGGGAACATAAACGTAATTAGGAATCTTAAAATTTGAGAGAAAGACATTCTCAATTGGACCACATCTCATGGAAACCCCATGCTTTAGAACTTTGTGGACAACGCCCTCTAGTATCTCACCCTTGAAAATCTTGAAGGTAATGACATTAAAAACAACAGGGAAGAGCACATCTCCAGTGAGTTGCTCTACTTTTCCTTCTCCAGTTTTCTCCAATGTGGTCATTGCAAGAAAGTATCCCTCATCTTTTGTTGCGTTCTTCACAACAAAGTCATTCAAAAGGCGGATGATGATTGCCCGCTGAAGCATCACACCCTCTGGTGCAGGTTTTCTGGAGAAATTGTGACATTCCAGGATAGCTGGACTTGGAGAAACATTGTTATATTTGTTACTTCTTCTTGGTAGTATCTTCTGCATTCATGAAATGATATTAGTGTGTCAGTTTCAAAGGGGAAATTGTTGTTTAAACTAAAAGTTTTCTATAAATGCTATGACAAATATCAAAATTGGAGTTGTTCCTATGAGATTATTGTCACCAAAATCACTATCTTTCTAGGAGATCATAGTGTTAAAAGATTACAAACTAAGCAAATATAGATTAAAAACAAGGATTTTAAATGATTTATGTAAGTTTTTAAAAATGTCACATGAATTTTTAATATTCAATCTCAACCATTCATGATGAGATCCAATTGTCGAGAGTCACTCTTTTCACATCTCACAATAATGTATGCTCTCCATACGCTCCCTGTATATATAGAGAGAGAGGGAGGGGGAAATCTTTTCTTGTTGCTATACAAAATGTGAATGGATTCGAAGCTTTTCTAGTTTTATATGCTTCGAACCATAAAATTATCACACAAATATGATGCACAAAAGGAAAACAAACAACATTTGATCAACTTTATCAATTATACATTCTCAATGTTGATAACTTATAACTACGGTAGTTAGTAGCATTTACTTTATGTAGATTCTATTATTTGTTCAGTATATTTTAATGAAAGAACATAAACAGGCATGTTAATACGAGGTTAAAACTTAAAAGGTAAAATATTTTGCTCCCTTGAAAAGGAGTAAAATCAAAGGGAACATAACAAGACAAAAAATCCTAATCGATTCCACTCTGTGATCTATTTACGTGTCAAACATTGACTAGGACTACATATGCAGTAATGACAATATGATGATAGAAACAACTGTTGACCTAATAGTTGGATCACCAAATCTAATTAATGACCATATGTGGTAACTGTAATCATTGTATTAATTAGGAAGCAATTTGTTTTCCAAGACAAATGAGAACGACACAATGATGGAAGCCTAATGCATTAGATGTTCCTCTTATTTACAGATGCACAGAGGAACGACTTAAGATATGAGCCACTCAGTATTGAGATAATGCCACTAAACCAAATAGACATGATTCATGAATACCAGCAACAATCCATCTCAAAGTACAACAACTTCAAACTAATAAGTGTGTGTAAAATAATATACTATTCATAAAACATAATTTCTTTTAAAAAAAAACATGAAGGAAGCTGTTGAAAATCATGTGCTTTTGTTAGTTTGCACTTGCAAATTATATTTACGAAGTTGTGAAAACCTACATATATATTTGTGATATATTTTTCTCCCAGCAATAGAATAAAATATGCCCGAAATCCCCAAAGGCGAAGTGGCTAACCAAAAGCTCAATTAGCTAACACACAGTCACACTCGGACTCACAAATGAAAAATGAAGACAATAAGCAAACCAGAAACTCATATATATGGATATTGATTAGATGAACAAGTCAGTTTTATGTTCCCAAGTCAGTCATAGATCTTGAAGGGAAGGGGTAATAACCTGTTGGAGCTGAACAAGAAAACAGTGATAAAGGTTTATTCTTTTTTTCACATCTCAAACATTATTGTGTTCCTTGTTTATAATAGAGAGATCATAAGAGTTATGAATAACTCTTAAGATAAACATAAAGTAAAATAAGTAAAAACAAATAATTAATAGGCAGACTAGGAAAAAGGCCAATTATCCAACAACTAGCATATGAAGCTTATCTGAACTCATCATCACATAATAAGCAGCACACTAGACCGAGAAACATTAAATATTTTAAAATTTAAAACCTTAATTTCTTCTTTTCAAAAACATAAAAGAATTAAATTCAATTCTTCTAATGCCCCTTTAATGAAATCCCTTCTAACACAATAACCAGTTCCCAGCAAAAGAGACCAAGTTCTAACTTCTAAACTTTATATTAGTGACTATTGGAAGCAATTGATTAGTTAAACTAACACGGCTTAAAATAGTTAACTAGCAAAGAGGATTGTATGAACTAACCCAACAACATGTAGAGAATGGGAGGATGAAATAAGCCCGTGTCCAATAATTTGTTTGATAAAGGGGAGAATGACGAAAGTAAGGGGTTTGTAAGAGTGTTTATGAGAATTAATCAATTTGAGAAACCGCTAACGATAATCATCAACTTTGGGGATGCAGCAAACGAAAGAACTAAATACATAAACGCGATTATGAGTACCTCTGAAACACATTGAGAATTGAAGGAAAGATCAAAGATATTACCTGAGAAAGAAAGGGATGAACGGAAGTAGAATGCGAACTGGGAAGACAAGAAAGGGGGGAGCGACAACAGAAGAAGGGCGTGTGAGTAGCTTACTTATACTTCCCTGCTCCCACCCTTTGATGTGTGACACGTGCATCACTACATAGGTAAATCCACTCAGCATTATTTTTTAGATGGTAATAAGAGTGTGATTGCAGTAGCTATCAAAACTATATTATTTCAATAACTTATAAGGTGTAAAATAGAATTAATTTTATTTTGATATATTTTTTAGAAATAATTTTAAAGATAAATTTTTATGTTTGAATGATACAAAAGTTATTTTTATATTATAAACTAATAAATCAAATTGCAGAAGAAAAAAGTAGAATAAAGTAAAATACTTTAATAAAAACTCTAAATTCTAGCTTATTTAAAAAATAAAAAGTTGTTGTTATAACAAAATAATTAAAACCTTTGACTGATTTTCTCATTGCCAAACAATTTCTAACAGTTTTCTCCTATTTTTTTTCCAAAAAGCTATGGAAAAAAAAACCTTTCTTAAACACATCCTAAATCAACAAAAGTTAATTCATTTAAGGTGATATATTTGAATTTAATATATGAAAATAAAGTGGGAAAGATATCCATAATTTTAAACACAAAGAGGGTCCAAAACTATAAAGCGATACAAATATTGGATACGTCTATTCTTGTAAATTATAGGACATGCCACATTTAAGATACACATTTAAGATATAAATCCTAAAACTTAATTTTAATCATAAATTTATAATAAAAAATATAGTTATAAGTTCTTAAATCAAAATAAATAATTGTGAAATATAAATTATAAATTAATTATTTTACGCAAAAAACTAGAATATATATAGTATCAATTTTTTCTGCACCTAGACCATGGACACTAATTTGATTTTGATTTACTTCATTCTAATTAAAATTTGATACGTTTCTTCTGCATTTTTTTTATAAGAGCAAAATCCGTACTACATAAGTCTAAATATATTTTTTTATAGAAAAGTAGTACGGGGATTGAACCTATTACCCACCTATGCATATTCCTATGCGCTCACCAACGGTACAAAGGAGTGTAATACTCATTAGCCATTAGACCAACCAAATTGGATGCTAAAGAAATTTAATATAACTCTATTGCTAAAGATCACGGTGAGTTTTCACTTCTTATTATTTTTATTTTTTATTTTTTAGTTTTTATTTTTTTTTTGTAATTTATTTCAATTGCCAAGGTGACTGAAAGCAATTTAAGCCTTGACTTTAGGCTCCCAAATTTCTTTTGTTACAATTAGGTCTTTAATATTGTTTGTTAGTTAAAACTATAATTTATAAAAATAAAGATATTTAAAAAAATTTGAGATAAAATATATAACTGAAAAATACATTAACCAGTGATAATGATGTATTTAAATATAGAAAAATTAAAAATAAGAGTTTGTAAGAGTGGCGTGTGCTTGGTTCCTACCATGGAGTCAGGGGTTCGAGTACCACTTTGTTAAATTGTTTTCTTGTTGGTAGGTTCCTGCAACCTAATTTCTTTGCTACCAAAACAGTTATAAACACATAATTATTCTTCATTAAGAACAACTACAATCAATTATAATAACGTAAAAAATTATTGTGTTTATATGAATAAGAGTTGTATGTTGTAATTTTTTTTAAATAAATCAAAGCATATTATTAACAAAGAGTATAAAAAATACTCTAAAAATTATATAGAGAAATTATGAAAACAAACCGAAGACTAACAGAGCCAAATCAACAAAATAAAGAGACTATGGATAAAGTGTTTGACGTTGGTCAAACGGTTTGACATTTGGCGCTGGACAAAAAGTTTGGTGTTTGGCGTTGGTCAAAAGGTTCATGGTCTCATTTGAGTGTTTATCTTGCAAACTTCACAAATACAATTTTTTTGGTTCAATTTTTTTTTTAATGTAATATATTTTTTATGATTGGGTTCATCGATCATAAGGCTCTTGGAAAAATCGAGTTCGAGACTTTAAAATTGCTCGAAATGACAGGGAGTGGACGATTTATGTGGATGGCTCCTTGAACGCCAAGGGTTGCCCAGGAAGGGTGATTATTAAAAATACTGAGGGAGTGTCAATGGAGTACTTAGTGATATTTGAATTTCCAACTTCAAATAATGAGCATAATACTAGGCTTGTTTGGCTGGCATAAGGATGACGAAGGAGTTACGGGTTTCAGTGATCACGATATACTTGTATTCACAACTATTAGTTTCCCAAATCCGGGGGGAATTATCAGGCAAAGGAACCAATGCTACTAAAGTATATGACAGAAGTGAAAGATTCATTGCCCGGCCTGTCAAAGTTTAAGATAAAGCATATTCCAAGAGAAGAAAATAGTAGGGTTGATCTCTTATCTTATATTGCGAGCACCAAGAAAGCCTCTCATTATCATTCTGTGGTGGAAAAATTCGTTCCTAGTCTGAGTTTAACTTTGCAAGTGGAATCAAATAGGAGGACTCCTCTGATTGATTACATCAACAAAGGAATGATCCAAGAAGATGAGAAGGAGGCAAAACAATTATTAAAGAAAGCTACGGGATACACAGTGGTAGAGGGACATCTCTTCAGGAGAGAGGTTTTGGTACCAAGTGCATAGGACCCTTTGAAGTGTGGTATGTATTGACTGAAATTCACGAGAGAAGGTGTAGGCATCATGCCAAAGCGAAGTCCCTAACAAGGAAGGCTTTAAGGGAGGGATAATGTGTCAAAGGTTTTCCTTTTAATGAGTCTCATTTGTGCCCCTTCTCCATCACTCACGCCCTCACTTGATTATGACTAACTTGGATGCAACTGAGTGTGGGATAGTATCAAGAAAGGATGCATGTAGAATTTGGGATGGATTTTCCACGGTTTTGAGACAGTTTATGTAAAAAAAATATTTCGTCCAAAATCTATTTCTTTTACGTCTCAACTTTTCCTGCCATCTTGCCGCCAAAATATCACCGACAAATTTGGGACGCATTTTGCAAAAATTCAAATTAATGACATATCATTGATCTATTAAAATAAAATCTATCTAAAATTCGTCTATGGTTTCCTACAGATTTCAGACACACCACAGTTAATGATTCCATTTTGTGTTTTAGTTTATTCTGTCACCAAGTCATGTGTAACTTTCACATGAGATAGCAAATTATATTTTCTCTAAATTATTTTGTACTATTGGTTTCTTTGTCTCAAATCCGTGTGCATCATTCATCAAATTAAGAGATGAACTTCACTTATGCTTTTATAATTTTATCTTATTGCTTAATTCGTCTCAAATATTTGAGGATTAATCATACAGATTTGACTTTGCCTCAAATTTGTGGGAATCATTCATACGAATTAGAGACTTACTATACTTATGCTATAATGATTTATTGTTATTGTTAAAACCGTCACAAATATGTGTGGCTTGCTCATACAAATTTAATTTTGTCTGAAATCCGTGGGAATCATTCATATAAATTAGAGACTGATCCGCCATGCGTTTGGGCATGGCAGCCATGACCTCTATTCTACCTCCGGTACAGTGGTTTCATATCTCTGGCCACTCACCTGGCGTCGAGGGGTACCTGCAAGCACTCCAACGATCAAGTCAATGAGTTTCCACAGAGAGGGTAGTTCAGATATCAAGTGAGTAAACAACGTACCAAATGAAGATAGGTTACATGTATTTATAGAGTTTCATAGGCCACTAAAGTCAAACATGTCATTGTCACGCCTCCGTGAATTGTGGCGCTAAGCACGGATCTTTAACCAACCTCACGTGGGGGTGGAACTCCCCAGGCGTTAAGTCGGGTATCCTTGTCGTGACTAACAAGACATGGGACCAACGGCTTAAGCCACCCACGTGGGCCTAGCACGTTGATTAGGTCCATAACAGTTGCCCCCAAGTCTGCGGTATGTCGTGAGGAATGCCGTTGACTTCCTGTCTTGACATGACCTGGCGACTTGTACCCCCTTTATGTTGTTCGTTTGGATTCTACTGCCGGTTTTCATCTTGCCACGTGTCCTTGTCAGATTGGCCGTGACCCTTCGTGGGTCGCACCCATCATTACTCCATCACATCAGGCCTGCGTGCATTTAAAGCACCCTGAGCCGTTACTTTTCTCTTAAGCTTCGCATTCCCCCTTATCTGTCAATAAATACACTCTCTTGTTGTTTGAGAACACTTTTTCGCCTCCAAGCTTCCCTGCGTATTTTCTCTCATTTTGCTGCTAGTTCTTCCTTTTCTTGTTGTTTTCCAACCATCTTCAACCTTCTTCTCTTCAACTTTCTCAGGTATTTCCTTTGTTCCCTACTCGTTTTCTTTGTGTAATTTCTTTTTCTTTCCTTTACTTTTTCAAAATGTCAACTACTGAGAGGCCCACCAATTTTCCTCCAAAGGAATCTCTCTCTGGGAAAGTAAGGGAATTTATTAGTTCACCCACTGGGCTCGAAATCAGTGTTGGCAGTGGGCATCACATCCCCACTCCCCCTTCCACTTCTGGTTCTCACGATGAACCTCTCTTTGAGGCTTTTGGGGAGTTTATCCCTGGTATTCCCCAACATGTTTCTTTCTTCGGTGCTCCATTCTAACTATCTTTTGCCCCCACACCTTTAAGGTATGGGGTTTATAAATATGAGTATGATGAATCTTCCGAAGGCAGTGACAACGCTATAACTTCTAGGTTACATCTTCCCGTGCCCCTAATTGTCTGTACCTCGTCTGGTTCTTCTATTTTTTCTCCTTCTACAGGTTCTGTTAAATCCTCCAATTCTGACTCTTCTGACCCTTTGTATGTTCCTCCTCTTTCTATTGTAGAACCCATGTCAGCTTCCATCCCCATGTCGGGTTTAGAGTCACCCACGAATTTTGCTCTTGCCCAAGTCGCCAGGAGGCCTTGCAAGAGGAAAGCTCTAGAACACCGGCACCAAATGATGCATGAATGGTACGACCCCGCGAAAAAGGCCGCCAAAATCGAAGTCCCCAAGAAGCTCTAGGGGATTTGGGAGGTGAGGAGAATGAATTGGATCGATCACGACATCCTTCAAATTTCCTCGGGGCTGACTTGAAATTGAAGTTCCATATCGTGGAAATTGAATTCAGGGGGCCATGCACTTCCCCGGGGCTACACCAGAGGAAGATGTTCCTTCCGCTCCTATCACTCTTTACAAAGCTGAGCGAGTTGACCCCAACGATCGCATTGGTTCTTGCCCCCGAAGAGGAGCGTCACATTTCTTGATGCTCTATGAATGCCTTTTTTGCGACATTCGGCTCCATTTTCCTTTTTCTGATTTCCAAGTCGAGATCCTAAACCAACTTAAAGTCACACCCTCATAACTCCATCCAAATGCTTGGAGGTTTATTAATGCCTTCGAGATTTTTTGATGGGCCAACAATTGGAATTTTTCCAGCAATCTCTTCATGCCCTACCACCTTTGTGATTTTGGCTTCATCTCGTTTCGCCAAAGGAAAGACCATGCGTCTTTTAAGCTTTTCGATGACTCCTTTCCTCCCTTCAAAGATTCTTATTTCAAGGTCTCTTACGTCGGGGAGGAATATCCGTTCTGGACGGGCCCTGATGGGTCACCTCTGTTCCCCCTTTACTTGACATATGACCACTAGCTGCAGGAAGCTGAGACCTTCGTAATCACCGGACTTCGCGAGTTCACCAAGAAATATGGCCTCGTGAAGTGCAAGGACATGATTCGGAGTCGTTGCATAAGTTGTGTTGACATCCTGGGTAATGTCGTCCTTGACTCTGTTATTGTTTTTGTATTACTGATGTTATTACTTGATGCTTAAAATAATCATAACTACTTCTGTAAGCCATGTCGTATTGACCATGATGTCGATTCTATCTTTGCAGGTGCTACCATGTCTGGATATGCCCAAATGATGAAGAAGAAGGGGCCATGACGAAGAAACCCTGGAAAGAGACTCCTGCTGAGAACTTGGAGCGTGAGCTGCTCACCGATCATGGAGCTCATTCCATAGGAGTCCCCCAGGGCCCCGCTGTTGTTGCTGGTGCTGCTGTCACCTCTCTCCCGGAGACTCAGGCTGCCCGGAAGAAGAAGATTGTTCTTCACAACCGGGCTTCAATACCCAACTCGTCCACATATATCTCTGACTCGGTCCAACGAGAGGAGATTGTTATTTCTCACAAGGGGGATACAAAACCCTTCGGTCGTGCTCATAAACGACTTAGAGGTTGGTTTTCACCTCGTACCAATTCTTTCACTATGTCTTAATATGTACGACATTGGGTTCTCATGCCGTCAATGTCTTTGATTTTGTTTGTTCCAGAGTCCACTTCTGCTGCGGATCCTTCCTCCTCTTCTCGATGGGCAAACTTCAAGGCTCCCATCATTTCTTTTCATCACGGGAATTTCTTCAACGAACTCCCTGACCTGTCCTGAAGGTATATAACCAGTGACTCTACTTAGAATTAAATAGCTCTTATGGTTTCTCATTTGTGAACTGCGTCTTTATCTCGCAGGAGAATGTCGCGAAGAGTATGGACTGGATGACTCGCCAACTGGCGTTGCTGAGCTTTTTCCATAGCGAGCTGGAAAAGCCTAACCCTTCGCTCGATTTGGAGCAGCGACTGCTGGCGACCAAGGCTTCTACCAAGAAGCAAATCCATGCTCTCACCAAAGAGCGGGACGCTCTAAAAGCCTCCCAAGCCACCCTTCGCGAGGAGATTTCTACAGCGACTTCCAACTTCAACCAGTCTTCCAACTTCAACCAGTTGAAGCTGGAAAATACCAAACTTTCAAAGGAGAGGAAGGAGGTTCAGATCGCCTGTGCTAAGGCTCAGGAAGAAGTGGCCGTCCTTCATTTAGAGAATTCCCACTTGTCTCATACCCGGGATCAACACACAGCAGACAAGGCTACATTGGAGGCTGAAAATGACAAATTGAAAGCCGAGATTCGAGAACAAGCCCAGCTGATCTCCAATGGGGCATATATGGCATTCTCCAGTTGTTTAAAATAAGTGGAGTTTTTGAATCCCGAGGTACAACTTTCTTACAAGGGGATACACCCACTTCACGGCATCGCGGGCGGTAAGCTGTTGGATTACGACAACGATCCTCCTATCACTGTGGACCTCAACGATCCCGAGTTGGAGGCTTTTCACCCCATTCCCATCAGTCCATCTCACCAGTGCCAGCCGAAGATGGTGAAGTCGTTCCCACAGAGGCTCCTCCTACTCCCGCTAACCCTTGAATTTTACTTTTGTAACATTTAGCTTTATTGTTTTGTGAACATTTCATCTATATCTTAGCCTTCTTCTGTTTTGCAGTGTTGTACTTCTTGCGACATTTCGTCGTCTTTTATATCTCTATTGCAATTTATGCTTCTCCATTTATCATTGTATTCAAAGATGTCATTATTGTTAACTTGCATGAATATGTGACCGGTAATTGGGGCATGTCGCCATTGTATAGCCTGTCACCTTTGTACGGCATGTTGCCCTAATTGGGATTCATGATCCTTTGAAAATACTTCAAAGCATGTGGCCATATGATTGGGGCATGTCGCCCAAGTTGGGGTCTTTGAACCTATTGAAATATTTCAAGACATGTGGCCATATCGTTGGGTCGTGTCGCCCTGTTGGGGTCTTTGACCCTGTTGAAATATTTCAAGGCCTGTGGCCATACCATTGGAGTGTATCGCCCTAGTTGGGGTCTTTGACCCTATTGAAATATTTCAAGGCCTGTGGCCATATCATTGGGGCACGTCGCCCTAGTTGGGGTCTTCAACCCTTGTGAAATACTTCCAGGCCTGTGGCCATATCGTTGGGGCGTGACGCCCTATTTGGGATCTTTGATCCTTTTGAAGTATTTCAAGGCATGTGGCCACGTTGTTGGTGCATGTTGCCCAATTTGGGATCTCTGATCCTTTTGAACGCTTGTTGGCTCGTAGTCATTGAATGTCTGCAACTGAAATCTTAAAATTTGACAAATTCTTGTTCTTATTCATTATATGCTTAGGTTACAAAACCTGTGGCCTCGTTAAAACCTTCATGGTAAAACCCTCCTTAGGGATAAAACCCATGAAGGAAAAAGAGTACCCCTTACAGAAATTATACATCAAAATTTTGAACATAACATTGACCTAAACATAAATTGACATACTAGTCTTAACTGTAGTACCTCCTCAAATCTGCGGCATTGAAGGTCTGCAACAATTCTCTTCCTTGTAAAGTTTCTAAGGCGTATGCACCTTTCCGTGTACTTCTTATCACCCGGTATGGACCTTCCCAATTTGCTGCAAGTTTCCCATCTTTTGCATTCTTCAGCCCAATGCTGGCCCTTCTTAATACTAGATCATTTACTGTGAACTCACGCTTCACGACCTTGATGTTATACCTTTGTGCAACTCGCTACTTTCTCGACATTTCGGTTAACTGTGCCAACTCGCGGACTTCATCCACGGGATCTAGTTCTTCTCTCAGAACTTCTTCATTGTTTTGCGGGGTGTGTATTATCCTCCATGATGGTTCCCCAATTTTTACCGGGATAACCGCATCCATTCCGTACACAAGTCGGAAGGGGGTTTCTCGCGTTGTACTCTGCGGAGTGGTTCGGTAACTACATAATACTTGATACAGGTTATCAACCCAGTCGCCCTTTGTATCTTCAAGTCGCTTTTTTAAGGCGTTCAAGATAATTTTATTAGCTGCTTCGGCCTGTCTGTTTGTTTGTGGATGCTCGACACTTGAGAAATGATGTCGAATATACAGGCCCTCTAGGAGTTCTCTAAAATTGAGTCCCATTATCTGTCACAATCTCGGCTGGAATCTCGAAGCGACATATAATTGTCTTGAATGTAAAAGCTTGTACTCTTGCTGAAGTGATAGTGGCTAGAGGCTATGCTTCAACCCATTCAGTGAAAGAATTCACTGCTACCACCAAATGTTTTAATTGTCCTGGGGCT
Source organism: Cyamopsis tetragonoloba (assembly GCA_037177725.1). Lineage (NCBI taxonomy): Eukaryota > Viridiplantae > Streptophyta > Magnoliopsida > Fabales > Fabaceae > Cyamopsis > Cyamopsis tetragonoloba. Next base: position 30,154,538 of record CM074125.1, on the reverse strand, counting down.
TTATGGAAAGGTCCCATGATGTCCATCCCATAGGTATGAAATGGCCATGGAGCTGAGAGAGTGTGCAGTTCTTCCGGCAGGATATGAGGAATGTGTGAATGTGGTTGACACTGTTCGCATTTTTCACGTGATTAGTTGCATCTTTCTGCATAGTTGGGCAAAAATACCCCGCCCTCAGTGCTTTTCTGGCTAAAGATTTGGCTCCGACATGATGCCCACAGCTTCCTTCATGTATCTCGGCCAACACGTACAAGACTTCCTCTTGTCCAATACACTTCAGGAGTGGGGTTGAAATTCCCTTTTTGATTAAGTGGCCTTCTATCACTGCAAATCTCATTGCTTTTTTGATTATCTGTTTAGCTACTTTGTCACCTTCTGGCGTGTCTCCCCTCTTAATATAGTCGAATAAGGGTGTCCTCCAGTCAGCTTCCTGCACCTACAACGTTAAATTGGGATAAGGGATTACCTCCTCCACTACTGAGTGTTAGTTTGATGCCTTCTTCGTCCTAGCCAATTTGGAAAGGAGGTCTGCACGTGCATTTTCTTCCCTGGGAATATGTCTTATTTTAAATTTGGATAGCCCCACCAAAGCATCTCGTACTTTAGCGAGATATTTCTGCATGATAGGTTCCTTTGCCTGATATTCTCTCTTAATGTGAGAAACAACCAGCCTCTAGTCTGAGCATATGGTGACAGCATTTTCCCCCAACTCTTTGGCATTCCGTATTCCAGCAAGACAGGCTTCATACTCGGCCTGATTATTTGATGTCGGGAATTCAAATTTTAATGAATATTCGATTGCTAGACAATATGTGTTTTCAAGGATCACACATGCACCACATCCTTTAGTGTTTGACGAGTCATCCACATATATCATCCATTCTCCGGGGTGTGATTCCCCGGGATGAGTCATTTCTGCCAGAAAGTCGGCTAGGACCTGTGCTTTGATTGCAAGACGCGGCTCATACGAGATATCAAATTGGGTTAGTTCAATGGCCCACGACATCATTCTACCGGCCAACTCTGATTTATGCAATATATGTCATACTGGTAGATTGGTTCTGACCAGGATTGGATAGCATTGGAAATATGGGCGCAACTTCCTGGAAGCTATCATTAGCGCAAAAGCTACTTTTTCTAGTCGTTGATAGTTTACCTCGGCGCCTTGTAAGCCCTAGGAGAAAACGTTTGGCTGATGCTGGGAGAAAACGTGACAGAGCTGCAATCCTCCCGGTGAGCTGTTGTACATATTTTACCGACTTTGGACTTGCCATGTCGAGGATCGCCTGACATTTATCTGGATTTGCTTCTATCCCATGACTTGTGAGCATGAAACCTAGAAATTTTCCTGCGTCAATACCAAATGTACATTTTAAAGGCTTAAGTCGTAAATCATACTATCGTAAGCATTGAAAGACAGATTCCAAGTCCTTGGACGGGTCTTCTCCATCTTTGGTCTTAACGATCATATCGTATATGTACACCTCCACTTCTTTGCCTCTCATCTCGGCGAAGACTTTATCCATCATCCGCTGATATGTCGCCCTTGCATTCTTTAAACCAAAAGGCATCACGTTGTAGCACAATACCCCGAGATCAGTAATAAAGGACGTCTTATCCTGATCATCGGGGTTCATGGATTTTTATTATACCCTGAATAGGCATCTAGAAATGACAGGTACCAATGACCAGCAGAGTTGTCTACCAATTTATCAATGCAGGGAAGTGGGAAGGGATCTTTCAAACAAGCCTTGTTCAGGTCCGTGTAGTCAGTACACATCCTCCACTTTTCATTTGCCTTCTTAACCATAACGACATTGGAAATCCAGTCTGAATATTGTATCTCGCTGATGAATCCCGCGTCCAGCAGTTCGTTTACTTGTGCTTCAATGGTCGTTGCTCTTTCTTGGCCCATTCTCCTTTTCTTCTGTGCGATTGGCCTTGATCCTTCCCATATTGCAAGCCGGTGGCGGTAAAACTCTGGGTCCACCCCGGGCATATCCGAGGCAACCCAAGCAAATATGTCTTTGTTTTCCTGCAATACTTTTGTCATATATTTCATAACGTTAGTAGGTAAGTTTGTCTTTGGTTTGTCACCGACTTGTATCTCGATTGAGTCGCCTTCAAGCTCTGGACGTTGATGTTGGAACTCCCCTCTAGGATCAAGGTCTGTCATCGTAACTGCAAAATCCCGCTTGATAAATTTTTGTTTACCTTTTGAATCTTTTTTGGGATCTTTTTGTTTTTCTTTTTCTTGTGCAGGGGCAACTTTTGCTATCTTTAGGCTTTCTAAATAATATAACTGGGACTCCAGGCCTTTACCTCTTACCGTGACGATGTCATCCCTGTCACTCGGGAACTTCATTGCCATATGCAAGGTTAAAACCACTTCTGCTAATGCATTCAAAGTCGGCCTACCCAGGATGGCATTGTAAGTGGACGGATAGTCAACAACTAGGAATTTTACTTCCACTGAACGACTTCCTCCCCTGCCTGAGAAAGTCACCTTCATTTTAATGTAACCTTTGGGGGAGATAGTATGTCTTGTAAAGCTTATCAAATTCCCTTTGTGTGTGATCAAGTCTTTCTCAGTCAGACCCAACTTCTGGAAAAGATCCTAGAACATAATGTCGACCGAGTTTCCTTGGTCGAAGTACAATCTTTTAACTTCATACCCTGCCATCCTAGCCAAAATGACTAGAAAGGCGTTGGATCTCGTGCCATCTATCGGCAAGTCGTCTTCTGAAAATATGCTAGAGTCATTCTTCGCATTGCCTTGACAGCTAAGCAGTAATCCCTTTCATCTCATGTTCTCTTCCTCAACGATTTGATGGCTCTTCTTGATCCAAACCCCCAGCAATCACGTGTATGACGCCCTTGGAGGCAGTGTTTTCATGTCGCCTAGGGCTCTGAGATCTCTAACGTCGCCTCTCATCTCGCCCGTGATCAGCATCCCTATTCCGGGACCAGAGCCATGCCTTTTTGAAGGTGACGGGCTCCTGCCCCAAGATGTACCCTCGTCATTCTTCTGGACAAATTGTTTTAGTTTTCCTTTTCTGATTAACTTTTCTATGGCGTCTTCAAGGTGGATACATTCGTTGGTATAGTGCCCGTGGTCCTTATGATACAAGCAAAATTTATCTTTGTTTTTTGATTGTGTGCGTAGTGGTGGGGGTCTGTCTTTGAGTTTCGAGTACATGATTTCCTTGTATACCCTTGAAGGAGGCATCGTAAGGGGGACATAATTGGAGTAAGCTCCCCTGGTTGGTCTGTCGCTTCGGTCGTAAGTTTTCTCACTATCTCTGGATTTCCCACCATAGGTTGTCTTTCCCTTATCTCTTTTATCCCACTCTTGTTTTGCGGCTTGATTTTCAGCTTTGTTATTCTGGACCCATTCTTAGATCTGGATCCACTTCTCAGCCCGTTGTTTTAACTCTTCCATGCTTTTCGGCTTTTCCCCTGCCAAGTCTTTGGCGAATCCTCCCGGCTTCAGGCTCGGTTTAAGAAAATATAACATCATATTTGGTGCGACATCACGTACCTCCAGGGATTCTACATTAAAGCGGATGATGTAGTCCCTTAGAGGCTCCTCTGACTTCTATATTATCCTTTCAAGGTGGTGCTTTGTTTTGAACTATTGTTTACTGCTTGTGAAGTTTGAGATGAACTTATCCTTTAGAGCCTTCCATCCCGAAATAGATCCCGCTGGTAATGATGAGAACCATCTTCGGGCAGCAACCTTCAAGGTTAATGGAAAAGCCCGACATATCACGGGTTCCTTGCGTCCTTGGAAGACCATTGTTTGCTGGAATATCTCGACATGATCTTGAGGGTCAGTTGTCCGGTCATATGGGTCAATTTGCACAACAAACATGAAATTTGTTGGCATCTCGAAATTCACAATCGCAAGAATGAACGGGTTATGACATCCATCAATCTGAATGTCGTTCTCCGAAACCCGCTCTCTTTGATCTATCTGGTGAATCTCAGGTGGGACGTTGGCGGGATGAGATAGCGGGATTCGCGGCCCCACCATGGAGACTTGTTTTTCAGTACGTTGGTCTTGTCTATCTAACAGAGATGTCAAGAAAACTGATATCTGTCAGTTAATCGGCTGAAAACCATGCTTCAACCGATTAATTGTCTAGAATTCACCTTATCTATCGGTGGAAAGCGATTAGATCAGGAAAAAGATTAGGTATCTTGACTCTGAAGGTCTTCTTTTTTAAATTCTTTTTTGAACTAACTAAAGCTCAAAATACATTTAATAATATAACAAAAATATAAATTTTTAATTAAAAAATAGGGACATATAGTTTTTTGGGTAATAAGAGACATATAGTTTAGATTAAAAATAAAAACTAAATGTTAAATCCAAATTAAAAATTAAATTATATTTATATTTTTTTTATGACCAAATAAAATTTATATCTATTCAAATCCAAATAAATTAATGAAGAATATGACTTAATTGAAATTATGATTGTCTCCAATCAATATTTTGATTTGATTGGATAAAAATGCATGGTGGCATATTGATCGGGATGACACCATAGAAACCACCATATTATATATGTTAACTAAAAATGTTTTTTATTTATTGGTGGTTTCTATGGTGTCATCTCTATCAAGATGACACCGTATCCTCTTATCAATCAAATTAAAAATATGAGGTAATGAGAAATTCAATTAAGTTATATTTTTTATTAAATCATATAGATTTGAATAGATATAAATTTGATTTTATTTTTAATCTAACATTTAGTTTTTATATTAATCTGAATTGTATGTCTCTATTTTTTAATTAACTGCTTATATCTTGATTACATTATTAAATGTGTATTTGAGCTTTAATTAATTGAAAAAAATTAGCATTTATTAGTTAAAAGATAAATAAATTAACGGTGAATATTATAATAAATAAATAAAGCAAGAATATTATTTTTGGTCCCTAAACTTCATACCAAATTTCAGTTTGATTTTTCTTTTTTCTTTTTTATTTTGGCTCCTTTATTTGTTTTTGCTTCATTTCATTTCATTAAATAATTAATAAAAATATCTAAAATAGTTGTTGGATATGAAAAAGAAGAAGTCAAAGATAAAAACATATTATTGTGGGCATTCTTGTTAATTATTTATCATCAAAATTTAATAAAAAATGTTCATATTATATTAAAAAGATAAATTACTAATAAAAAAAAGGACCAAATTAATTACTTGTGTAACGTTCTTTTAAGTCTTATCATTTGTTTTTAGTACAATTATCAATTATTTATATTCTATTATTTTGGAAATACAGTTCGCTTTAATTACTTGTATCATGGGGGCTTCATGTAAATGACAGGCCTAACACATAATAATACTAGTAACTAATAGGCCCAAAAGAACGTGACCTAGGTAACTTATAGTCCAACCTGAAACAAACAATAGACCTAGAAGAATAATACATAATTAATTAATACTTGAACTTGAAGCAATCTGTATTTCAGAAATAATAGAACGTATAAATAATTGATAATTGTGCGTGAAACAAATTATAAAACTTAGAAGAACGTGACACAAGTAACTGATTGTTGAGTGTAGGGATAACAATGTAATAAAGAGTGTACTAGCTATTTATATGAAAATAATATTTAAATTTTACATTTCTTAACTAAAATGTGCATTAAAAATTATATAACAGTTAACACAAAATTAAAATACAATTATATTATTTAAGTGAGATTTATTTGTGTCAGATTTATAAAACGAATATATCAATCATTTCTTGTTTTTTGTGTTATTTTATAAATTTTCACTTGGAAAATTTGTAGAATAATATTACTATTATATTTTTACAGCCAAATTCGTATTTTAGTCTCAACTTTATCTCAAATTCTAATTTGGTCTTTTATTTATTTTTTAAATATTAGTAATATATCTTTTCAATATAATATCATCATTTGTATTAATTTTTTGTTCATAAATAATTAATACCCGCAATAATATTTTTTTTATCATTGTCTTTTTTCCTCACACTCAGCAACAATTTCATATACTTTTATTCATTATTTAATAAAATAAAATGAAGCAAAAAATAAGTAAAAGAGCTAAAATGAACAAAAATAAAAGAATCAAACTGATATAATTTTTTTTGAATTAATTACAGCTCAAATACATATTTAATAATGTAACAAAAATATAAACATTTTATTAAAAATAGAGACATATAGTAGTTTAGATAAAAAATAAAAAACTAAATATTAAATTCAAATTAAAAATAAAATCAAATTTATATCTTTTTTTATGACCAAATCAAGTTTATTTCTATTCAAATCTAAATGAATTAATGGAGAATATGACTTAATATCAATTTTTTGATTTGATTGGATAAGAAGGCATGGTGCCATCTTGATCCAGATGGCACCATAGAAACCATCTTTTTTATTATAAAAAATTGGAAATCTTTGAGTGAAGATGTGGTCACAATTTATATTTTTATTCAATCTTTAATTTCCAAGGAAAAAGATACTCTTCGCAAGTAGAAGAAAACTGAACAGCATTAGTTGGACACCTAAAAGTTGAAGAATAATAAAAAATCTCAAATATATGAAGAAACACCCTAAAGAAGATCCTGTTAAAAAATACACAAATTTACTTTCCCAATTTTTGACTTGGTGGTGACTATCAGTTTTGAGTAGCTGCTCAATTACTTTTTCATCAGTATACCACGCTCCAAATTTGTTTTGCGCTAAAGATCTTATATAGGGCTTCACCATTCTGTTACTTGTTTCCAATTTGGCTTTTGAGTCTCTCAACCTTATCTTCTTTGTGTTAAGGTGAGTTCACGTTCTTCTTCTTTTCATTTGTCCTAGATGTATGTTTGGTTTATATATATAATCTATCGTATATAGAAACTCAGGAAAGAAGAATTGAGTCAAATGAAAGTTTGCTTACTGCTTTATATAGAAACTTAAACATGCCACTACATCCAAATTATTCTTCTAGAGCTCCTATGCACAATGAGGAGAATGAGACTGGTCAACCCATTAATGACTAATATCATAGTTCAATGCATATGAACTTATACAGTTCTATTATTTCATTTTCTTTATGTAAACTAATGAATAGTTTGAGCATCATAGTTTCTTTTATTTAGTTTTATATTGTTGGAGCATTTTGTTAACTCTATTACGTTTGATCATTTGGTTGAAATTCTTTTATTCATGCAATTGATGAAATTGGTGACAGATTTTTATTTTATTAATGAATAGTTTGAGGATCATAGTTTCTTTTATTTAGTTTTACATTGTTAGAGCATTTTGTTAACTCTATTATGTTAGATCATTCGGTTGAAATTTTTTTATTCATGCAATTGGTGACGCTTTTTTAATGAATAGTTTGAGAATGATAATATCTTTTATTTAGTTTTACATTGTTATAGCACTTTGTTAACTGTATCATGTTTGATCATTTAGTTGAAATTTTTTTATTCATGCAATTGATGAAATTGTTGACGGTTTTTTATTTTATTAGAAAATTATATAAAAATTGTAATATTATAAATCAAGTTCTCTTAAAGATAAATTAATATCTATATAATATTGACCCAAAAACCTACAAAATGAAATGATAATCTTTTAAAAAAATCATTAATAATACAAAAACAAAGAGTTAAATATATTTGTCACAAATAAATGGGAAATGAATTTGAATAACATACATTTTTTATCTAATTTTTTTGTAGAATAATATTTCATTTCTATTTTAAATTGGTGTGAAATAACATTACATTTCTCTCAATAACTCGTGCGAAATAACATTCCATTTACAAATGAAATTTGTGTGAAATAATATTTCATTTCGGTCTACAACTCGTATGAAATAATACTTCATTTTTCGTCTGAAATTTGTGTGAAATAACATAAAATTTATGTCTAAAATTCGTGTGAAATAATAATTCAATTTTGTTTAAAATTTGTGTGAAATACCAATTTATTTTTGTCTAAAACTCGGGTGAAATAATATTTCATTTCCGTTGGAAGTTGATATGAAATAACATTTCTTTTCCATCTACAACTTGTTAAATACTATTTCATTTCCGTTGGAAATTCATGTGAAATAAAATTTAGTTTCCGTCTATAACTAGTGTGAAATAATATTTCATTTCCGTTGGAAATTCATGGGAAATAACATTTTATTTATGTCTACTACTCGTGTGAAATAATAATTCATTTTGGTTGGAAATTTAAGTGAAATAACATTTGAATATTGTCTACAACTAGTGTGAAATAATGCATCATTTTTGTCTGAAATTTTTGTGAAATAATATATAACTTATGTCTAAACTTCATGGGAAATAATATTTCAATTTTGTTTAAAAATCGTGTAAAATACCATCTTATTTTTGTGTAGAAATCATGAGTAATAACATTCTATTTCTGTCGAAATTCACCTAGAATTAGTAATAATATAACATCAAATTCGTGGGAAACAACTTACATTTTTTTTGTAGTAATACATATTTATTACACATAATTTTATCACTTAAAAATGAAACTTAAAATCACATCATAAATGGTAATGGAAACATGAATAATGACTGAAATGATGAACAATACCTGAACATGATGATGATTGATGAAAAACTTGAGAAATTTAATGAATTTGGACAGTTTTAATGTGAGAAATGATTTGTATCGCGTAACAGTTGAGAGAAAAAGAGAGATTTTGTGAAAAGAAAACTGCCACTGCGCTGTTTTTAAAGCTAACGCGTGACTGGCGCTCGAGCGCTGCTTCTGGCACTCGAGCGCTAGTGCATTGATGAGTAGATCAACCGTTTCGCTTTTCTGGCGCTGGAGCGCCACAGTTGGCGCTCGAGCGCCAACCCAAAAAGCATGGCATTGAAGAAAGACCTTTTAGCTGTCTCTGGCGCTTGAGCGCTGATATTGACGCTCGAGCACCAACATCTGACCCAAAATTTTTGAAAATAGCGCCAATTAAATGCCACTAACGCTTGAGCGCCAGATCCGAAAACTGGACAGTGAAGAAGCCTTCTTCAGGTGCTCAAATTTCCAATTTTCTCACACAAATTCTTTCAAAATTCATCAAATTTATTTATTCTATGTACACAAAACACAAAAATAAACACACAAAATTGGGTTGCCTCCCAATAAGCGCTTGTTTAACGTCATTAGCTCGACGCCTGTAGCATGGTTATGCTTCCTTCAAACCCATTATGGTGGTTAGCCGCTCGACGTCACCACCAAGGTATAACTTCAATCTCTAACCATTGACTAACCAGCTTTCATTTTTCACTGGGTCTTCAATCCCCACAGCTCCATAAGGCCTTACTTCCTTAACCCTAAAGGGTCCGGACCACTTGGACTTAAATTTTCCCGGGAATAGTTTCACTCTAGAATTAAAGAGTAAAACATATTGCCCAGGACTGAAAACCTATTTGACCAACTTTTTATCATGATACAACTCCATTCTTTCTTTGTATATCCTTGAAGACTCATAAGCTTGGAGTCTCAATTCTTCCAATTCATGAAGTTGTACTTCTCATTTTTCTCCAGCTGTTGTATGGTCAAAATTAAAACACTTTAAAGACCAATATGCCTTATGTTCTAGTTCGATCGGTAAGTGACAGGACTTCCCATAGACTAACTGAAAAGGAGTCAATCCTATGGGAACTTTAAAAGCTGTCCGGTACGCCCACAGAGCATCATCCAGTTTAATGGCCCAGTCTTTCCTTCAAACACTAACGGTCTTTTCCAGAATTCGCTTGATTTCTCTGTTCGAGACTTCAGCTTGACCATTAGTTTGGGGATGGTATGGACTAGCAATTTTATGTCTCACCCCATAATGTTCCAAGACCTTTTTTAATTGGGAGTTGCAAAAGTGCGAACCCCCATCACTAATGAGTACTCTCGGGGAACCAAACCTTGAGAATATATTCTTTTTCAAGAATGTCACTACCGTCTTTGCATCGGCTCTTGTACAGGGAATTGCTTTTACCCATTTTGAAACATAGTCCACTCCCACCAATATATATTCATTGGTGAAAGAGGGTGGAAATGGACCAACAAAATCAATTCCCCAACAATCAAATACTTCTACCTCCTGCATAACTGTCAGAGGCATCTCATTCCTTGTTGTCACCCCTCCGGTTCTTTGGCACTTATCACACTGCTTCACATAGATGTGAGCATCTTTGAAGATTGTCGGCCAATAGAAACTGGACTGCAATATTTTGGTTGTAGTGCGTTCCCCATTAAAATGTCTCCCATAGGGTGAATTGTGACAATGCCACAATATGCTTTTAGATTCTCCACAGGAAACACACCATCTCAGAAGACCATCTCCTCCAATTTTAAATAGGTAAGGATCATCCCAAACGAAGTAAGAAGAGTCCTTTAAGAACTTCTATTTTTGTTGCCAAGAAAATCCATCTGGAATGATTCCTGCTGCTTTATAATTTGCCATATCAGCAAACCATGGCCTTTCTTGAATGAGCAGCAAACGTTCATCCGAGAATTCTTTGACAATCTCTTCTGCTTCGCTGGTCCCCTCTGTGTTATGAAGTCGGGAAAGATGATCAGCCACAAAATTTTCACATCCCTTTTTATCCATGATGACTAGATTGAATTCCTGCAGCAAAAGAATCCAACGAAGCAATCTTGGCTTCGACTCTTTCTTAGTCACCAAGTATTTTATGGCTGCATGGTTAGTGTATACAATTACTCTTGACCCTATAAGATAAGATCTAAATTTTTCCAACCCATATACAATCGCTAGTAATTCTTTTTCTATAGTTTCATAGTTCACCTGTGCATCATTAAGTACTCTACTAGCGCAATGTATTGGATGAAAAATTTTGTCTTTTCTTTGGCCTAATACGGCACCCACAACATAGTCACTCGCATCACAGTTAAGCTCAAAGTCCAAAGACCAATTTGGAGCAACTATGATTAGGGCCATAATCAATTTTTCTTTTAGTCTCTCAAATGCCTCCAAGCACTTAGCATCAAAATTGAAATCTACATCTTTAACCAAAAGATTACTAAGTGGCTTGGCAATCTTGGAGAAGTCTTTAATAAATCTCCGGTAAAAACCGGCATGTCCTAGAAAACTCCTTATTCCTTTAACATTCACGGGTGGTGGAAGTTTTTCAATAACTTCCACTTTTGCTTTGTCAACCTCGATCCCTCTAGACGAGATCTTATGACCAAGCACCACCCCTTCCTCTACCATGAAATGGCACTTCTCCCAGTTAAGTACTAGATTTGTTTGAACACATCTTCCTAGCACAATATTCAGATTGTTCAAAACTTTTCCCAAAGACAGAAAAGTCATCCATGAAAACCTCGATACATTTCTCAACCAAATCCGAAAAAATGACGAGCATGCATCTTTGAAAGGTCGCAGGTGCATTAAACAGTCCAAATGGCATACGTTTATAAGCAAAAACTCCAAATGGACATGTGAAGGTTGTCTTTTCCTGATCCTCTGGGTTTATCAAAATTTGGTTATACCCAGAATATCCATCCAAGAAACAGTAATATGCCTTGCCAGCTAGTCTCTCTAACATTTGGTCCATAAAAGGTAAGGGAAAATGATCTTTCCTAGTGGCTTGATTTAATCTTCTATAATCAATGTACATACGCCACCCGGTCACTGTCCTTGTAGGGATTAATTCATTTTTTTCATTTTCAATGACTGTCATCCCTCCTTTCTTCGTCGGGACCACTTGAACTGGACTTACCCACTCGCTATCGGAAATGGGATAAATCATACCAGCTTTAAGTAACTTGAGTACTTCTTTTCTCACTACTTCTTTCATTGTTGTATTCAATCGCCTTTGAGGCTGGGCAACAGGTTTAAAATCCTCTTCCATATGTATCTTGTGCATACAGAAAGAAGGACTTATTCCTTTAAGATCTATCAATGCCCATCCTATCGCCCCTTCATTAGCTTTCAAAACCTCCAAGAGTTGTGCCTCTTGGTCAGAAGATAGTGAACTGTTAATGATCACTAGCTTGCCTCCCCCTTCATCTAAAAATGCATATTTCAGATGGGATGGCAACACTTTCAATTCTAGCTTATTTTTTTCAGAATTTTCCTCCTTGGATAAGTCTTCCGGGACAAATGTTATCATGGGGTCCTCTTTCAGAGTATCTAGGTCCATCAAACATTTTTCGATTTCGACTTCCTCCAAGTCATATAACTTCACACGAGACTGCACTAGAGCTTTTTCTAAAGGGCTAGCACTGTAAATTACTTGCTTCCCTAATAGAAATACCTCTTCCATGACATCCACCCTAAAGGCTGATTATTTTTCCTTTGGGTGTTTCATGGCTTCCAACACATCAAATTTACCTGATCATCCTCAACTCGTACCTTGAGTTGCCCATTATCAACGTGAATGATGACTCTTGCCGTTTTCATTAAAAGTCGCCCTAGAATTAAAGGCACCTCCAAGTCTTCCTCTATATCCATGATGACAAAGTCAATCGGAAAGAAAAATTTATCAACCTTCACTAGAACATCCTCCGCTACTCCATAAGGGAATTTTAATGACCTATCCACAAGTTTGAGGGTCATTCTAGTGGGTTTCACTTCCAGATCACCAATCCGTTTTAACATGGATAACGGCATGAGGTTTATACTTGCACCAAGATCCAATAATGCCTTCCCAACGAGAAGAGCACAAATAGTAACAGGATAGTAAAACTACCCGGATCTTTGGTCTTGTCAGGCAAGGACTTTTGAATTATGGCACTACACCCGGCTTCTAATTCCACAGTTTCATCTTTGAACTTTCTCTTTTTTGTCAACAAGTCCTTCATGAACTTGGCATATGTGGGCATTTCCTCCATAGCTTCCATAAATGGTACATTTATCTGAAGCCATTTGAAAATGTCTAGAAACCTAGCATATTGCCTTTCCTTTGTATTCTTTGATGGATGAACAGGATAATGAACCTCCTTCACCTGAGGTACTCCATCAATCTTTTCTTTGACCTCAACCTTCTTTTTGATTTTTTTATTTTTTTCTTTTTCAATATTTACATTATTTTTCTCCTCACTTCTTTCACTTCCACATTCCTTCTCTACCTCCTCTATGGCTACCTCTTCAATTCTTCCTTCCACCTCCTCGGTTTCATGAAAATGATCCCCTATTCCTTTACCAAGCTCCTTACCACTCCTTGTTAAAATGGACTTGCATTGCTCTTTAGGGTTCGTGGTGGTATTAGCGGAGAATGAAGTAGTGGTAAGCTCTGCCAGTTGTTTAGAGATTTGACCCACTTGTGTCTCAAGATTGCGGATAGACGCCTCGGTGTTTTTCTGGAAAGCTTCATTACTTTGGTGGTTAGCCAATGAAGCTTGGATAAATTTATCCAAGGTGTCTTCCAATTTGATGGTCCTTTCCACCAATGGAACAAATGGCGGCCTATTAGATGGATTTGTTAAATTTTTTCAGTTCATTTGACCTTGTCCTTGAGGATTCTTCCACACTAGCATTCCCGAATTGAAAACATTAGACTTATAGGGTGAAGAAAAGAAATTTCCTCGTGACTGATTATTTACAAAATTCAACTCCTCATCTTTTTGGCTAGAAGCATGCGGACATTGAGTGTATGAATGAGATTCACCACACAATTCACATGCTCCTATTTGAGCTTGTTGGTTCACTACTTGAACTTGCTGCGACTTTGGCACCAATTGTGTAATAGCTTGACTCAAGAGCTCAATTTGCTGAGTCATAAGCTTATTCTGTGCCAAAATAGCATCAGACGAATTTAATTCCAGGACACCCTTGGGCTTTGAGACTTGGCTTATGGGCTGATGCCCAGCTCTATCACTTGCTGCCATAGAAGTGATCATTTCCATTGCAGTAGGTACATCAATGGTTTTTAATGACCGTCCAGAAGTTGCAGTGAGATGGATTGTCCATGGATGGTTCAATCCTGCACAAAATATATTAAGCTTCACAACATCGGTCAACCATGATTTGGGCATTTTCTGAACAACCGTTGATACCTTTCCCAAGCCTCATGAAATGCTTCATCTTGCCCCTGCTTAAAAGCAGATATTTCATATTGCACTTGGATCATTTTAGATGGAGGAAAGAACCTTGTTAAAAAGGCTTCTTCAACCACACTCCATGTGCTCAAACTTTGACTCGGAAGAGTCTTGAACCATTCCTTAGCATCTCTAATAAGTGCTAAATGAAATAATTTCATATAGGCATCTTCAGCACTTGCTTCATCCAAGCCCATAGTCGCTACAAGATCATAAAAGGTCTCCAAGAAATTATGCGGATCCTCATGATCTTTCCCTGTGAACTGATTAGTCAAAATGAGATTATACCAGTACGGCTTAATCTCCATTTGCTGAGCAGTGGGGGACAAGACAATAGCGGATCGATTCCTTGGACCTTGCGGAATAACATAGTCACCAAGGAGTACAATCCTCATCGGATTAGGACCTTTCGTAGCCATATCAAAAGTAACAGAATGTGTAGAAGGGCTGTATTTATAGTTGTTTTGGGCAGGGGTCTGGCGCTCGAGCGCCCTCCTGGCGCTTGAGCGCTGGCCTGACACGTGCTGGTTAATGAGCTTAATTGCCTGGTTAATGCGTCTGGTGCTCGACCCTGATGTGGTGCTCGAGCGCCAGACTCATAACTCAGGCAGAGAGGATCCAATGTTCAACGTATTCTGGCGCTCGAGCTCTGGTGTGGCGCTCAAGCGCCATGCTCATAACTCAGCCAGAAAGGATCCAATGGTCAACATATTCTAGCACTCGAGCTCTAGTCTGGCGCTCGAGAGCATTTACACTGGCAGAAAGGATCCTATGTTCCTCAGCTTCCAGCGCTCGAGCCTCGGTATGACGCTCAAGCGCGGGCCTGTTTTATGCTCCAGCAACTTGAATTTCTTATTTTGCTTCCAAAAACACCTGAAAATACATTTCTAAAGTTAGAAATTTTATTATTACCACTTATTTACTCTTAAACTCACAAAGTAAGGAATAAAGGTGAAATTATATATAAAAACATGTAATTTCTAGAGAAGATAAGTTCAAATCCTTTATTATATAAACACACTAATTTGCAATTATCAGTTAGCAGTGAACTGGGAGGGACCTTATCGGATGAAAACAACAATGGATACTGGAGCTTATTCCTTGGAATCTCTTACCGGGAAGGAGATCCCGCGAACTTTCAACGCCGTAGATCTTCGGCGGTATTATAGCTATGTTTGTAAACAGTTCAAATAATTGATTGTAACATGGGGTACTCTTTTTCCTATGGCCGGTTTTATCCCTAAGGAGGGTTTTACTGTCGTAGGTTTTAATGAGGCCCCAATTATCCGATTTAATAAGAAATCATGCTTTCATCTTCTTATTTTAAAGTTGCATTACAAGTTAAATTGGTCCAAGATTTTTAGCACTGTAGGCCCGATAAAAAAAATTCAAGACAGCAAACCCCGAAGAGGAAAATATTAACCTCGTTGTTAAAACCCGACAGTTAAAGTAACCCCGGGAAAAGGGCAACTTGCCCCACCAGGAACTTTTGTCGCCAACTCGAAGATGTAATTTAGTTTATAGGGGGACGGATACCTTCCGAAACATACAATTTGATGGAGCTATTTGTCCTTCTCGTTGTAGATTAATTTATGGGGGACAAATCCCTTCCACATTAAATTCCTGGTGGGGCAAGTTGCCCATTTTCCGGCATTGATTAGTTTATGGGGGACGGATCCCTTCCACGTTAAGTTCCTATTGGGGCAAGTTGCCCATTTTCCGGCATTGATTAGTTTATGGGGGGCAGATCCCTTCTAGGTTAAGTTCCTGGTGGGGAAAGTTTCCCTTTTCCCGACATTGATTCGTTTATGGGGGACGGATCCCTTCCAGGTTAAGTTCCTGGTGGTGCAAGTTGCCATTTTCCTGGGGTTACTTTAATTTCCGGGTTTTAACAGCGAGGTTAATATTTTCCTCCTCGGGGTTTGCTGTCTTGAATTTGTTTTATCTTGCCTGTAGTGCTAAAAATCTTGGACGAATGTAACTTGTAATGCAACTTTAAAATAAGAGTATGAAAAGATGATTTCTTATTAAATCGGATAACTGGGGTCTCATTAAAACCTACGACAGTAAAACCCTCCTTAGGGATAAAACCTGCCATAGGAAAAAGAGTACCCCCTGTTACAATCAATTATTTGAACTGTTTACAAACTTAGCTGTAATACAGCCGAAGATCTACGGTGTTGAAAGTTCAGGGATCTCCTTCCCAGTAAGAGATTCTAGGGAATAAGCTCCAGCATCCATTGCTGCTCTAATCTGATATGATCCTTCCAAATTCGCTGCTAATGTTCCTTCCTTTGCATTTTTGTTCCCAATGCTTGCTCGTTTGAGCACTAAGTCGCCAACTTGGAAACTCTTCTTGTGGTCCTTTAAGTTGTATCGCTGCGCGACCTGTTGCTTTCTTGAGAGTTCCTTTATTTTAGCGAGTTCCCGTACTTCGTCAACAACGTCTAGCTCTTCGCGAAGTCTTTGGTTGTTATCTGGGATTGGGTAAGTAATTCTCCAGGTCGGGTTACCGATCTCCACCGGGATCACAGCGTTGGTCTCGTAAACTAACTTAAAAGGAGTTTCCCCCGTGAATTTGTGAGCAGTTGTATGATGGGCCCATAATACCAGGTATAAGTTCTCAACCAAATTGTATCCCGACATTCGACATCGCTTACGTAACCCTTGAACTATAACTTTGTTGGCAGCTTCAGCTTATCCATTGCTCTGGCGATGAGCCACACTGGCAAAATGATGTTTTATTTGTAACGCGGCAGTATCTCGCGGAATCCTTTGTCCGTGAACTGGGTTCCGTTGTCGGTCACCATGGTTTTCGGGATGCCAAAGCGGCAGATGATAGTCCTGAAAACAAAATTATGTGCCCGGGCTGAGGTTACCATAGAGGACGGTTCAACTTCAATCCACTTGGTGAAGTAATCAACTGCAACCAACAAGTGTGTCAATTGTCCTGGGGCCACGTCGAATGGTCCCAACAAGTCTAAACCCCATCTGTGAAAAGGCCATGGGGATGACATGGAATGAAGATCTTCAGCAGGTAAGTGCCTAAGTGGGGCAGGTAACTTGCAGACATCGCATGTTTTTACATGTGTTGTAGCGTCAACGTTCATCGTTGGCCAGAAATAACTGGCTCTCAAGGCTTTCCGGGCTAACGCTTTGCCGCCGCCATGAAGGCCACAACTTCCTTCGTGGATCTCAGCTAGGATGTACCAAACCTCAGATTCGCCGATGTATTTCAGCAACGGGACTGAGGTTCCTCTGCGATATAGGTGCCCTTGTACCATACAGAATTGAGCTGCTTCATTGACTATCTTCTGGGATTCTTCCGGGTCTGTAGGTAAGTAGCCTGGAGAAATATATTGCTGAATCGGTATTCGCCAATCATTGGTCTCAGCTTGAAGAACGACACAGGGATTTGGCAAGATTTCTACAATAATTGACCTTGCATTGCCAACATTCTTTGTACTTGCCAGCTTCGACAGTATATCTGCCCAGTGGTTCTGTTCGCGGGGAATGTGTTGAATCTGGAAACCAGATAATCCCTGTAAACTCTCTTTTACCTTAGCCAGGTATTTTTGCAAAATAGGTTCCTTGGCCATATAGTCGCCTTTTATCTTTGATACCATTAACTGGGAATAGGAACGGATGGTGATGGTGCTAGCTCCCTATTCCTTTGCCATTCTAATTCATGCCAAGCATGCTTCGTATTCAACCTGATTATTAGATGTCTGGAACAAAAACTTCAATGAATACTCCACTACTATCCCGTCGTCATATTGGGTAAGCTCAATAGCCCAGTTCATCATTCTTCAAGCCAGATCAGGCTTGTGCAACACCTGCTGAACCGGCTGGTCAGTGCGTACATATATTGGATGGCATTGGAAGTACGGTCTGAGGCGCCGAGATGTTATCTATAAGGCATAAGCGAGCTTCTCTAGTTTTTGATAATCAGTTCAGGCCTCTTCAAGGCTTTTGAAATGAAATAGACCGGCATCTGCACTTTGTCCACTTCCTTTACCAAAACTGCACTAACAGCCTCGTCAGTGACGGACAAATAATACACAATTAAAGGTTTACCTGGGTTAGGCCGGGTAAGCACTGGGGGATGTGCCAGTGTTTGTTTCAGCTCCTGGAACGCTTTTTCACATGCTTCATCCCATGGGAACTCTTCCTTGTTGCGTAACATTTTGAATAGTGGTAGGCACTTCCTAGCGGAGGCCGGAGGAACCGAGATAAGGCTGCGACCCTCCTGGTCAATTGTTGGACTTCTCGTATACTTCTCAGACTAGTCATCCCCAGGATAGCTTTACACGTGTCTAGGTTAGCCTCTATGCCCCTGTTTGTCACTAAGAACCCTAAAAATTTACCTGCTTCAACGCCGAAGGTACATTTATCTGGGTTGAGCCTCAAATCATATTTTCGCAACTGTTGAAATACTTCATCAAGATCTGCCATTGGATCCCCTCATTCTTTAGACTTGACAATAATGTCGTCTATATAAACTTACAGCATGCGCCTTATCTGCTCAGAGAAGACGAGGTTCATCATTTGTTGGTAGGTAGCCCCGGCGTTCTTTAATCCGAACGACATCACGTTATAACAGTATACACCAAAGTCGGTGATGAAAGTTGTTTTCTCTTGATCTTGCGGATGCATTGGAATCTGGTTATAGCCGGAATACGCGTCCATGAAGGACAAGTATTTATACCTTGCGTAGTTGTCCACCAATTTGTCTATGCAAGGTAAAGGGAAGGGATCCTTTGGACATGGCTTGTCCACCAATTCGTGCACATCTGTCATTTTCCATTTGACTTTTTTACCATTACTACGTTGGAGACCCAATCTGAATACCGGACTTCCCTAATGAATCTTGCCTCCAACAACTCTTTTACCTGCTTCTCTATTGCCTCTGTCCTCTCAGAGCCCATACACCGTTTCGTCTGTGCGACCGGGGTTGTTCCCGGTTTCAATGCCAATTTGTGGCAACAGATATCAGGATTGATCCCTGGCATGTCGGATGGTGACCAGGCGAACAAATCGACATTCTTCCCAAGGAGATCAATAAACCTACTTCGGAGCTCGGGGTGAAGGGAATCCCCGATCTTTACTACTTTAGACGATTCATTACCGGTCTGTACCGTGATCAGATCTCCCTCAGGTTGGGGCCTTTGGTACTCAAACCCGGCCCTGGGGTCCAAGTTGAGCATGAGGACCGCGGAATCCTTCGGAGGATCCCGTCGCTGGAAATATCTGTTTGCCGACGGTAAGGTCTCCTAGTTCGGAGCTTTAGAAATTTTCAAGCTCTCCTTGTAGCATTCCCTAGCTTCGTCTTTGTTACCTCGTACAGTGACCACCTCATCCTAATTCCCAGGGAACTTCATTTCCAAGTGTAGGGTTGATACTGCAGCGCCTAAGGCATTTAAGGTTGGCCTCCCCAAAATTGTGTTGTACACAGAAGGGCAATCCACTACTAAGAATTTCACCAGGATGGAGCGACGTCCCGGTCCACTCCCGAAGGCACACGCCAACACCACATAGCCTTTGGGAAAAATGGCATCCCCGGTAAAGCCGATTAAACTCTTGGGATGGGGGACTAAGTCTTTGGTTTCCAACCCCAACTTTTCGAATAAGATCCAATATCTGATAAGCTGCCTTGGTCAACAAAGATCCAATGTACTTCGAAGTCATCTATCATTGAGGTTACCACCAGCGGCTCGTTCTCTCTAATTCTTTCTATAGGAAAATCAGCCTTATTCAATGATAAAATCACATCGGTCATAGGAGTTACCTGAGCAAGAAGCTCTCGTTCAGTAAGCGTGCATTTAGACTTGGCCGGGATACCTCCAGCTATGACATTGATAAGTGTCCATGATCCCGGTGGTAGGCGCACCATTTCTTTCGGTCCCGGGACTGGCTTCTCATCGCTGGGGGCATTCTATTAGCTCTGTATTCATGACCTCTTTGTATAACTTGGCCGGGATTGTTAGCAGACGGGTATAACTGTTGAAAGTTTCTCGGGGTCATTTCTCTTTGAACTTAGAGTCAAAGGAACCTCTCTGGTTTGAGCCTTTGTTTGTTGATTTGTCCTCTACTTTGACCTGTAAACAAATAGGGTCCCCAATGGCCTTGGACTGTTCTTCAATTTGAATCCAGAACCTAGCTTGGTCTTTAAGCTCCTCCATGTTCAAGGGCTTGTTCCCTGTGATTTCCTGTTTGAAGAAACCGGGATTTAAACCCACCATTAAAAAGAATAAAATCATGTTAGGAGATACATCCTTAACTTCTAAGGCTTATTAAAACGAATAATAAAATCACGCAAAGGCTCTTTTTCGCCTTGCGTTATGCTATTTAAGTGATATTCGGATTTGAGCTTCCTGTAAATTGTCGGAGGAACTTATCTTTGAACATCTGCTAACTCCTAATTGAGTTGGGCGGCAATTCGTTGAACCACCTACCAGCTGCTTTAGTCAGCGTTAATGAGCGGATGCCTTGGAAAGTCACTATTCTCTCAAAATTCTAGACATGCTGATGGGGGTCCTTCGTCCCGTCATAATCATCCAGCTTTTTGGCGAACTGGAAGCCAACGAGTAACTCCTGCACCATAATATTCGAGGTAAAGGGGTTTTGACAGTACCCCAGCGTCAAATCATTCTCAGCCACTACCTCATTCATTAACCGGGGATTGGAAAAAACATCGCGACATCGTTCAGTCGCCACCGCTGGGTTCCTGTACACCCGTCCTCCTATTCGCAAGACAGGTCGGGTATCAACAACGGGGTTCTGCTGTGGAGCTGCCGGCACTGAGCGGGTATGTCGCTCTAGGATGTTGGGAGGTTGCCTAGCCGGATTTCTAAGCAGGGGAGGTTGTGCGTTAGGGGGTTGTGGTTGATTGACCCGCTCAACCTCAGCCTGCCACTTTTATTCCCGGAGTTCTTCTACTAGCCTCCCTTGTTCTTCTATGAGACGAGCCATTCGTAGAATCTCGTCAGGTTCCAGTGTCGGTTACAAGATGGGCTGGATTGCCTGTGGTTCTGGGACGTCTTCTACAAGCACCGATGGCCGTCGCCCAACAGGACGGGGTGGATGCGAAGCGCCTGGATCCGCCAGACGAGGTTCATTGTGAACACTGCGATTGTTGTTGTCACACGTTTTCTGTCGCGTACTGACCATGTCGAACTCGTGAAACTACGCTTGTTTTGTGTAGTCCCCTTAGACGGCGCCACTGATGCGTACCTGGGATCTGGGTACTACGTGGTCCTGCGAATCCAATGGTGCCCCGAGAATGTGGTAACTGCAAAGACTCTGACGCTCAAGTTAGTATTGGCTGGGGATTGGAGTGTATTAGGGTTAGATTCTCATACCTGGGTCCCCTATAATTTCCTGTATTTATACCTTTCGTGTAGGTGCCGTTTAATGGTATGGGCCAACATGGTGGGCCGCGTTGCCTGTGGGGCTGCGCTGCCTTTTGGGCCGTCTGTAGGTCCGAGAAGTGGAGCTAGGATATGGGTCCACAACATAGTGACCTCTTGAAAAGTCATTCCTAGGAAGTGTATGAGTGAGAACAAAGCCCACTGAAAAGTCTCATGTTAGTTTGTGGGGATAGTCGTCAATTCAAACAAGTGGTCGGGGAGTTACAATTTTGTTGTAAGAATAAACGTGATATGGTTGGAAGTGAAATTAATATTGTGAGAGTGTAAATAAAGTGAAATAATGGTGCAATAAAGTGAAGAGATGGTAGAGTGTAGTTTTTGGTGTGCTGAAGCTAACAAATTTTAGAATCTAGTTACGACTATATTCTAATGTTTGACTTAGGGTTAGTAGTGTGGTATTGTAAGGCTAACTAGATTCTTATATTTGGTTTCACTCGGATTCTAAAACTCGAGAAGGGACTTAAATTGCTCATTTTATAAACTTGAGAGACAAAAATCGGACATTTAAAAATCAAAAGATCAAATATATACAAAATACAAAGTAGAAGTATAATTAAGCCAAACATAAAACAAAAGTTTCATGTAGTAAACAATGAAAAAAATCATATGACTAATTGATTTCCAAATAGGGTGCTTATCAAATTGACAATATCTACTAATCTATAATATATTTTAAAAATGATTTAATCTTTACCAAATCAATGATATTAAGCAGATTAGAGTCATTGGCTGATTTGTATCTTTCTGCATCAACTTCTTAATTCTTAATAATAATTAAAATGAAAAGAATGTGAAGCTAATCCTGATTGAGTGTCTACCTTGAGAAACTAGCTTGAACATATAACTTTAGTAACTTGATTGATCTGATAAAACTAAGTTACTTGATATTTCTATGATAATGTGGATATATACCCAACCATTCTTTTAAATTATGACTATGCTAAAATGACCAACAACATACAAAAATCATTTCCCAAGTGATATCAACATGAATCGGTTACCAACACAAAGAGAGCCGGAACTTCGTTTGGCTAAAGATAATCATACGGAATTTTTCTGGTGCTTTTTTTTTTTTTTTGTTGGAATACTAGTACCTGCATGCACTATTTTGTACTTGCGAGTACGCTTTTTTTTTTTAAAACGTAAACTCATAATTTATTTAAATTTTTCATAATTTTAAAATAAAACAGTGCTAATTCTTTGTATATTTTTTTAAATTATTAATAAAATAAAATATTTTCCAGTTAGTGAATTATTTTTCTTACTCAAGTACATATGTGCTCACGGTTCCGGCGTGGTTAAATAATGCATACAACTGATAAAATTAAAAAAGTTGCACAGTTCAATTTGTTTTAAGAAAAAATAATCAAAATGTTTTTTAAAAACTAGGTGTGTGGAATATATATAGAAAATGTTTTAATGAGAGAGAGACCGAGCTCATTTTGTTGATTATTTCATTTCAAAAGAATTAGTGCATGTTTGGATTGATACCCCAGTAGCCGTTATTTATTTATTTTTTTTAAAGTAGTTAATGGATGTAAAATGATGTTTGGATAAATTTTTACAAAATTAATTAAATTTTTTGACTTTGTTTTACAATTACAAACAATTATCTTTTAAGTATGCAAAAAATCGAGGTTTATTGAAAAAAACTTTTAGCTCTACTTTTCTCTTCTATAATTCAATTTTTTACTATAAAAATATTATTATACCATAAAAACATAGAAAAATATTTTTAAAATAACTTTTCAACATCGACAAGTTTGCTTAAATTTAAAACTAATTAATTTTGAAGGCATAGGGAATTGATTATTTTTTTATTGATTATAGTGAATATTAGAAATTATTTATGTTTGTTTGAAATATGAATAATAACTTTTTTATTTTTCTCCCTTTTACTACAATTGATTATTTTAAGAAACAGGTCAAAGTTACTTTTCAAAATAACTAAAAATCTCATTATTTTCTACTTGTGATTATTTTGAGAAGCACAAAAAACTAAATAAACATATTAAAAACTTATATAAATATTTTTTAATTAAAATAAATTTTTTATATTGATAAACAATTATATTGATACTTGAAATTAGCTAATTTTTAAAAACTAATCCAATGTGTGAAAAGGAACAAAATATCACTTTTTTTCTAAAAAAAAGTCGCAAGTGTTATGAATATTTATCTAGAGGATGTCCATATCTATTAATGGAGTTATCTGTTTGGAATGTTGATATCATAGAGGAATTATCTTGTACTCATATAATTATGTTAGCTCTATGTTTATCTCTTGTACTCTTGTTGGTGAGCCTAGACTATGCTTATAAATAGAGCACTCACCTATTCTATTCGACACTTCACTGAATTACATTCTCTCCCTTCTCTCTCATATTTCTCCTACATCATTATTTTCACAACACGTTATCAGCATCAGTCTCTACTATTAAGATAAAAGGCACGGTTAGTTTCATCACTGATGAGGTAACCTTATTTTTTCATTATTTGTTTTGATTTATATGATTTATTGATGTTTATGTATGTGATTTATTCATATTTATTTACACGTTAACATGCTTAACTTATACATGCTATAATCGTTGTCACTCTTCTTTTAAATAAAAAAAATGGTAAGCTTGAGTCTATAGAGATTAATGGAACTTAAACTAATACAATGATAAGTTTGACGTTTGACCCACCATTCTTTAAATTCAATATTCACCGAAAAAAATCGAAGTTTTAATTTGATCTTCACAAATTGATAAGCATGAACAATTTTAATTTGATATTCATTTAAAATAAAAATTAGAGTGATTAATCTGAAACGAGAATGAACCTAAAATCAATGATATTTTCTTAATAGCTATTATCCTTGTTTTTGTCCCTATGGATTTTCGTACACATTTCAATAACTTTGAGACATTATTGTTTTTATTTTCCATAAAGTTAACATATATATTTTGTTTTATATATATATATATATATGTTCACTCCCGGGTCTCGACGGCGGTATTCCGATGCCTGAACCCTAATAAGAACTATGGTGTTTACTGTGAGCATGGTTACCAATGAGAGCCTTATGGCTATTTATACATATCATACTCGTGATGCCTAATGTCTAGGTTCATTCTAATTTTGGAAAGTTCTGATATGTTGATAATTGATACGGTCTTTGATTCGGATCCTCTGATTGATTCCTATCTTTGTTTCCCCTGATTTGCCGGGTCTGCCAAGATGCTGAGTTAATCGATGGGATTGATTCGTGGCGAGTAGTCTTGAGGTCGGCTTGGCCGGGGTGAGATCTGGTTGGTCCACCAGCCCCGCAATCCTTGAAGCCTTGGCTGAGTGAGGCTTGAAGTGATGGTTGGGTCGGAGCTCAGGTCGGCTTGACCGGGGTGAGATCTAGATGGTCCACTAGCCCCGCAAGCCTTGAAGCCTTGGATGAGGGAGGCTTGAAGTGATGGTTGGATCGGAGCTCACGTCGACTTGACCAGGGTGAGATTTGGATGGTCCACCAGCCCCGCAAGCCTTGAAGCCTTGGCTGAGGGAGGCTTGAAGTGATGGTACTGTGGCCGGTGCACTTCTTTGTCACGTGTACCTGACGTTATCATTTTTCGTGCTAAATTAATTGTTTGCCTTGACCATTTCCTGATTCGCTGTATTTATGGTGGGCATTTATGATTGCTGTCCTTATATATTGGGCTTTCGCCATCGTCCATTTTTATATCGAGAGTGTGAGATTTGAAAAAGAAAAGAAAGGCTTGTTTGTTGCTAAGTCCTTAGTGGCTCTCAACTCGGATCATGTCTGTAGCTTTTTGATGCAACATGTGTGCCTCTACCGTGCTGTATGTTGCATCACAAAGGCTACAGTGTTGGTTTGGCCGACCTGCCTCTGGGTGATCTTAGTGTCTTGACCGCTGAGATTTGACACCACATACTGTGCCCACGGGCTCTGTTGCTTCGGAGCTTCTATAGGAGCGTCCTTTGCCCGGTCTTTTGTTTGGCTGTGCGTCCGAGATGTTAGAGCGCAATACATGCTCTTTGCTCTTTCGGATTCTGGGTCTTCTGGTCGGATGATAGGTTTGTTGAGGATGGATGATTTTGACCATGGTTGAGGTTGCTATGACGGGTGTGGGTGTTTTCCCCCCGATATCAATTGCCTCAGATTGTTTAGAAGAGGTGTCTAGTAACACTTGTTATTGTTTCCTTTTCCTCTCAACTCAGGGGGTATGTAGTTAGGTCTTTATAGGGATTTTATTATACTTTCTGGATTGTTTGTATGATCTCAATGAGTGCCTGACTGTTCGTCCTTGTAATTTTGGATTTTCCGATGTAAGAACCTAAAATATAAATAAATGAGAAATACAAATTATCTATGTTGTTAACTTCTGGATTCTTCTTTCGCTCTTGCTCTTGTTCGTCCTTGTAATTTTGGATTTTTCGATGTAAGCACCTGAAACATAAATAAATGAGAAATACAAATTATCTATGTTGTTAACTTCTCGATTCTTCTTTCGCTCTTTCTCTTCTCTTTGTTTTTTTTTAATAAACGAACAGTTGTGATTTAGGGTGTATTAGGGTTTGGCAACTCAAAGGTCACATCATTGCCTATTTAAGTGTTTTGTACCGCAAGCATTCTTCTCTTGTCTGTGTTTACTTGAAAATGATCTTTTGGTTCTACCTACGTTTGCCTCCGAGTCCGAGTTTGTTTGTTTGCCAAGGTAGCTCTTTTTCTTATCTTTTATTTCTTTGGTCCGGTCTCAATTTTTTATTGTGAAGATGGTCGTTCAGATTATTGATGAGGTCCCGAAGTATCGTTGGGTGAAGCTGGATGTCTTGTCAGCTACGTCTATTTGGGATTTCGAGAAGAAGATTGACAACTTGGTGTCTAGTTTAACAATTGCGTGGGATACTGAGTTTGCCAATCAAATAGTGATTACGATTTGTGTGTCTTGGGAGCGAGTTTGCATGGCTGCCGTGGAAGGGTCGCGACCATTTACCTACTTTTATGAGACGCTTTATCGAACGCTTGGTGTACGTCTCCCCCTCACGGCGTTTGAGACGCAGTTGCTGAGTGCTGTCGCCCCAACTCAGCTGCATCCAAATGGTTGGGCCTTCATCCGAGGTTTCATAATTATGTGCAAACATTTGGAAGTTGATGTTTCAGTGGAAAAGTTTTTTTGTTTCTTTCAGACCAAGGGTGGAGTGACCAAGAGGCGTCGAGCTATTCCTGTTGTTGGATTTACATTAGCAATTGACATGGCAGTCGTCTTGTTTCAACTTTTACTGATTCGTACAAAGAGAACTTTAAAAGGTAATTTGTTCGGGGGATGTGGCGAGCTGGGGTGAAGGAGAACAGTCTCCTTTGTTTAGCGAGTGGCGAAGAGAGGTTTCCACTGTACTGGCGCCGGGATGCGTGGTCTATTTCTTCGTTGTCTCTATCCAAGCTATCACCGTTAGATCGGTTTGATGTGCAACTTTTAATATCTTGATTCGTTGAATTTGCCTAAGTCCCAACCGGGGATTAAATTAGTTGGGCTGGTTAGGACTTTTTAATAATTTTGATTCGTTAAATTTGCCTAAGTCCCAACCGGGGATTAAATTAGCCAGACTGGTTAGGACTTTTTAATAATCTTGACTTGTTGAACTTGCCTAAGTCCCAGCCGGGGATTAAATTAGCCGGGCTGGTTATGACTTTTTAATATTCTTGACTTGTTGAATAATAAAAGAACTTCAAATGCGTGTCATTCCAAGTGTTGCGAATATTCCGTCCTGCTAGCTCTTGTAATTTGTACGCTCCTTTGACTATCTCGTCATAAATCCTATATGGACCTTCGCATTTTCCGCGAGTTTTCCATGTTTGGGGTTCTTAACACTAAGTCACAGCTCCCGGCCAAGGCTTGAAGGCTTGCGGGGCTGGTGGACCATCCAGATCTCACCCCGGCCAAGCCGACCTCAAGACTACTAGCCACGAATCAATCCCAACGGTCGACTTAGCATATAGGCAGACCCGACAAATGAGGGGAAACAAAGACAGGAATCAATCAGAGGATCCGAATCAAAGGCCGTATCAATTATCAACATATCAGAATTTTCCTAAATTACAATGAACCTAAACATTAGGCATCACGAGTATGATATGTATAAATATCCATAAGGCTCTCATTGGTAACCATGCTCACAGTAAACACCATAGTTCTTATTAGGGTTCAGGCACTGGAATACCACTGTCGTCGGGACCCGGGAGCTATGAGTGAACAATATAAATATATATATATATATATATATATATATATATTCTTGATTTGTTATATTTTTAATTTGTTTTATTTAGATATTTAATTAGTTTTGATAATTTAAATTACTATATAAATATAGAATTGAAGAAATTCTATCTATTTTTTAGTGTTTAAGAGTTATCTCAATGATATTATCACATTTAAAATGTGTTTTCTTTACCAATAATTGTGGATTTTAGTTTAAAAAAAAACAAAAAATCTCTATTCGGCAATTCACGTAAAGTTAGTATTTTATCTTATTAATCCATTCCTTTTTCAAATTGTATTTTATTGGATTGGATTTATAGCATTTTGCTAAATTTGAATTCTATATGTTAAATTGATAAATCTGGTGTTCAATTGATTATCTAACTAATGTTTGTGTTCAATTGTTAAATTACTAGTCTACATTACTAGTTTACAGCTTGGCATCAAGGAAATTTTATAAGGTTGGTATTTGGTAATGCTATTTTTTTTGCACATTAAATATTTCAATTTATGATTTTTAATAATTATATGATCAGAAAAAAAATTTTCAACCCATAATATTGTATTGTTTTAATTTTTTTTTGAAGATCGAACGTCTATATGAGCATTCATATACCATCAATGATGAAATTAAACGTTTGAAAGAGATATAGATGAAAAAGGAATATTAGAAAGCCTATTTAAAGATAGACTGATTTTTTTAATTCTAATTAATCCATCTGCATTATCATTTATCCACTACAGACTAATTTATTAAAGGTTAAAAGGTCATGATGCATATTTTTAAAAATCTATATCGTGTAGCTTTTATCAAAAGTTTGGATAATATATTATTTTGAATTAAAATTTTAAATTGCGATTAATCTGGGATTGTAATTAAAAAAAATAGTTCATTCTGCCATTCACGTGGCTAAGTGTGCACTGTCTCAATGTCCCTTTCGAAAAAGTTCTGGCTATGGAAAGACTTGGTTATTAAGAGTATTCGTTGTTACGCCACCTCTCTTTCCTAGAAACCAATTCGATACACATTTTGCAGTTCATATGATTATAATGTGCAATCGCTAAATGATATTTTATTTATGAATGGACCATAAAGATAATTCCTATGAAGGATTTCGTGAATATATATGCAATGAACATATATTATAATTTGATAAATTCTCAAAGATTTTTTTAATAAAAAAAATTGTTATAGATAATATAAAATTAATTATTGTTTTCTATATGATTATTGAATATAAATAATTGTATTTTTATTTTTTTGAAGAATTAAGTTTAAGAGAATTCTTAGTATGCATAGAAGCCATATACACATTTTCATTTGATTATTCCTAAGTATTCCCGTTGAATTGTGATATTTTGATGGTCATTGTGTATAAGAAATTTTTACGTAGCAGATTTTATGTTAAATAAATAGACAATGAAAAATTTTCAATTAATTTTTTAGACTAAAGAACTATAAATATTTAAATTATGATTATATCATAATTAAATCATAATAGAAAATATAAGAGTATTAAGTTTTATATTTGCTAGTAAGCTCCTCACTATCGACATATTGTTTTCTTTACAAGAGTATGCATTATGCTAATACTTGGCATTGATGTTTTATTGACTTAAATTGAACATGTAAAATTATTTTTTGACCATATTTCATAGTTTCATTGGGCCAAAAGTCCCGCGGAATCCAGATATATTTAACCCGAAATTTATTGAAACAAAGTGCATTTAATTTTCTAAATGGATACTCCTAAAGGGTACATACTATGACATTAATCAATGCTCCATAAGAGCAAGTTCTTTTCTTTATAGTAAAGAAGCAAGATAATGTTTTCTTGTCACATCATTCATCTAGGTTATCTTGAATATTGACTTACGTGAGGTTAGGAAAGTTTGAAATTAACAATCATTTATTGTTACATTATAGTTTTAGATTAAAGGGTGAGAATTTTTGTATGCTATAAGAGATTCAAATTAGATATTTAGCGTATAGTCTAAAATCATGAGAAAGCTCCAACACAACTAATATATTGAAAGCTTGAGTAGAGCATATCTTTAGAATAAAGATAATTAAAGGCTTCAGTAGAGCTTATACATGGTTACTTCTTGATAGTACATTCTGACAAGTGTTATAGCAACTGAGTTTCAAACATATTTGATGAAATGAATATCAAGTATTTTATATGTTGATATGTATAAAACGAGAAAGACCGTATATCATATCATGAAAGTTTGTATAGCTTTGTCCTTGAAATAGATTTATTAAACATTATTATGCTTCTGCAGAGCACAACTATTCTCCATGTGAAATATGTTGATCGTCTTGCCATTGTGTATGTGACATTAGTTTATGTCACATTTTATATCTAGCCAGAATTATATACACTAATAATCCAAAGTGATCATATTGAGCTTTGAGATGTGGTTAATTAAGAGTTGATTGTAAAAATTTATTAAGGCCATCCGCGTCAAAATAACCCGTTATTGAGAACTATAAGTTTCTCATCAACGAAAATAAATAAAGTATTGTGCTCATGCCTCATTAAGTTATTTGGATCTTATATTATATGCAAGAATATATTAATACCACTTTCGCCGAAGGGAAGAGAATAAACGGCTATGACCGCTTTTGCAGAAGCGAAGAGAATAAAAGGCCATGACCGCTTCTGCAGAAGTGAAGAGAATAAGTTGTTACAAATACCGCTTTGATGAAACAATATTGTGTTTGTTGAATGCTACATATTACCAATGTATTATTCCATGAAATAGTTTGTATAGTGATACTAAATGACCTGAAGTTCACTTATATGATACATTAGGTTTTGATATTCGATTTCTTAGACGATCGGGAAATGGATGAGCATTAATAAAACCAATTGTGTTTGATTTGTACTCCTCGAAGAGTTACATGTCTCTAAAAGAAACTTAATGATGTAAACTGCTTAGCAATATTATGACTGGTTAAAGTTTTAGCTGGATATGATTTTATTATAAAAAGAGCCCCTTTATTAAAGTTTTTCCAGCTTAGGGGGAGGAGAATAGGTGGAAGCTAAAAAAACACCAAAGTAAAAAATATGCATATGTATAATGCTTACTTTGATCCCCATATGAACCATAAGTTCATAATAGATTATAAAAATTGAACCAGAAGTTGCAAGGAGATGATAAACTAATAAATTCCTTTTAGTAGAAGTACGAAGAATAAAATTAGATAATTTAATTTATTCCATCAGAGGATACCAGCTTCATCCCACACCTATATTAAAAGTTTGAGTATTAAGATATATGATCTGATGTCATAAGCTTGCCAATTTTGAAAATAAAGTTATACATTTAAGTATGATATATTTTTAGCAGCAAACTTTGTTAATATTGGTTCCAATATAAAATAATTCATGAATGAAATGCTATGACAAGCATTGTAGTTGGAAATTTAAAGACATATACGACTTAATAAGTTATAATATGCCCTTTGAAGAGGCATAAATATCTGAATCAAAATAGATGGCCTATGTTTGAAATAAAAGGTACCTCATGAGAAATATTTAGATATCAGATAGCGGCCGAAGACAATGATGAGTTTTGAGTGGAACCGATACGCATATGCAAAAAGTGATGGATAAGTAAAAGGGGATCATCTATTATACATGTAAGTCCATCTTATGATCGATCAAATAATGATAGAAAAGGGCCTATCAACCTGCAGTCCAAGTTTTGTGAACTTGAAGTTCAAACTATTGACTTCATATAATAGAATTACTTTAGCGCGCTCATTAGAAAATTAAGTCATGCATTTCATTTTTATAATATGTTTGATATATAATTTCACTCTGGTTATTTATTATTGTAATTTTTCATATTGCATGCACAATGCATATATTCAAGGTGTTACCTTAAAGGTAATTGATTCAAACCTGTGTTTCACTTGAAATATTTAAGAAAATGTATAATTGTTCGATAATGACCACATGTGCTTTGATAAGCATACGGTGGCACACGAGATCATAGAAAAGTTCTTCAACAGAGTATGAACCTCTATGACTTATTATCTGAAGTTTACATGGTCAATAGACAAAAGGGATGTCTATTAATATGTTTGAGAAATGTTTCATTACAAAAGATATGACTTCATCAAATGCTAAGGAGTAAATGCAAAATGTATTGATATTATTCTTGATTGCATTGATGGTAGATCAACCTAGAGTTTGAGTTTTAAAGAGTAATGAAATGATTACAAGTTATTGATGAGACTTCAATGGTCTAAAACACCAGGTGACATTCTATAACATAGTCTTACATCCTATGTTATACAAAGGATCATTTTATGCAAGTATCATTTATGATGTCCTTACTTGTTGACTTAGCACATAATATTCTAAAAGGTGAAAGCAATTACCTCCCGAAGAGCTTATAACTCATACGTATCCTAGATGCTAAGTCATTGAACATATGATATATGTTCTCCTCCTTTTTCCTTTGTGGGGGTTTTTCCCGAGAGGTTTTACTAACAAAGGTTTTGGAGGAGCTACTACAGTCTTTTTTCATTTGTTTAGGTTATTCTCCCATAGGGTTCTACCTAGGAAGGTTTTTAACGTGGCAGCTATGAGGACACTTGAAATCATTTCGTATGAAATTAGAAATCTTGTATAATTCAAGGGGCGTATGAATTATTGTGATGGCTAGGTTTTTTCTATTGAAGTTTTTCCTAGCGAAGTGTGTATGAGTTAACACTAGAAGTTTTATGCCAGCAATGATCTAGCTTCCAAGGCTCAAGAGATGAAGACAACAATTTCACCATGTTCGGGTCTCGTACTATTTTTAAAAGAACATGAAGATCTTGCAAATTGAATTATTATTCAGCTCAAGAAGTTTTGAAGAATATTGTGTTGAGGGGGAGTTAATATGCGCTGTACTCTTTTTCCCTTAGCTATGGTTTTGTCCCATTGGGTTTTTTTGGCAAAGTTTTTAATGAAGAAACATCTCATGCGTATCAAAAGATTGTGTACTCTTTTTCCTTCACTAGGGTTTTGTCCCACTGCGTTTTCCTTAGTATGGTTTTAACAAGACACATCCTAAAAGAAGAAACGAACATCCAAGGGGGAGTGTTATGAATATTTATCTACTGGACGTCCATATCTCTTAACGGAGTTATCTATTAGGAATGTTTATATCGTAGAGGAATTGGTTGCTCTATCTTTGTCAGTGAGCCCCTTATAAATAGAGCACTCACCTACTGTATTCGACACTTCACTAAATTACATTCTCTCCTTTCTCTCTCATATTTCTCCTACTTCATTATTTTCACAACAGCAAGCATATATAATTTTCTCATTTTTGTCCTTAATTTAATATCATCTTCAAACCAGCATCTTGTACCAAACCCTTCTTCCGGGGAGGCGTGGCTCCATAAACTCCTTGAAGCTCTGATTTCGTTCTTCCAACTTGTTCGTGTTCTGCTCGCATCAGTTCCAAAATTCTTAGGTAACTTTGTGCATAATGTGCTTGAGATTGATACAGTGGTTCATAGAATGTCCTCGTTCTGTTTCCTGAATTAAATTTATGGTTTCCAGTTTTCTCTTTTATATGATTTTAACAGTAATATATTAGCAAAAGAAAGGGAAGAAGCTCGAACACAACATAGCGGTGATTAAAGAAAATGATCAACTCAGTTTTCATTACTGATAGATGAAGGTTTATATACATTATTGGAGAGGAAACATAATTCCTAGAGACTAATAACAGAAAGTAGTAACTAAATAACTACCTAACAGAAAGTGAAACTAACCTTGTGAAGGAGTTAGATAAAATTACAATGTGTATTTGTTAAATAGAGAAGCATTAAAGTATTAATCCTAATACCCTCCCTCAAGGTGGGTAATGAATGCTCTTAAGACCTAGCTCGGAGATAGCATTCTGGAAAGGAGAAGGAAACAAAGCCTTTGTAAAAGAGTCCGCAATCTGGTGTTGCGAAGGGATGTAGAAGAGACAAATAAGAACTTCTTGAATCTTGATGCGAATGAAGTGACAGTCAACTTCAACATGCTTTGTCCGTTCGTGGAATGTCGGATTTTTGGCAATTTGTATTGCAGATTGACTATTGTTAGACTCTGTTAGAATCTCTCATAATCCTAGAATATCTCCTTTATTGTGAATTAGTATCTTGACAGATTATGTAAATCATGTATTTTAGGAAGTTAGAATCCTAGATATTATTTTATTTTAATCTTGTAATTATTGTAAAGATTCTAATCCTATTATAAATAGACTCCTAGTATGTACAATGTCAAACATACGGTTTTACCAAATGCTTCTTGGTTTTCTTGTTATTCAACATGGTATCTAGAGCCTAACGAGAGGAAAACCGTTTTTTTTCCATAGACCCACGGTCTATTGGAGTTTTTTTCGAAAATCTGGTTTCATCACCCAGTTTTTAGCTATCTGTTCTGCTGTTTCCCGCGGTACTGTTCACCGCGACTCTGTTCCTTCTTCAGCCACCACGGACGGCGGTTTTTCCGGCCACCACCCCCTGGATCAGGTGTGCCGTCCTCAAAGCGGCCAAACCCCAAAGTCTCGCGGCCATCGGAGCTCGGACACGCCCACATGCGCCTCATCTTCCCTGCGACTTCAAACCCAGCGTCGCCACTGTTACCGGCACGTGATGGCGCGTGGAGGTCCTTCTCCGGCGGCTGTTTGTAGCGTTTGACTCGCCTTGCTCCCCTCTTGCTATATTTGTGACTAGTTTGGTGATTTGGGCTTTTGAACACAGCGCTTGGCACTATTTTGGCTGTTTTGGCACTGTTTAGTGCGTTTTTTTCCCCTCTTCATTGATTATGGTGTGCTTTGCTTCTAAGAAGGTTGCCACTTCCATCTTGCACCCCCTCTTTAGCTCCTGTTGCGGTACCGACTTTCGTCGACTTCCTACGATGGTATGAGGAGCGTCAGATCTCAAGTTCAACTGTTTCTTCTGTTGTGCACATGGGTAACTTATTTGCTGGTGTTTCTCACCCTCGTCCTCTTGGTCCCTGGGTTCTTGACTCTGGGGCCACTGATCATATCACTGGTAACAAGTCTCTTTCCTCTACCCTTTCTACTTCTTATCATTTTCCCTCTATCACTATGGCTGATGGGTCCCAAACACAATCTCAAGAACTTGGTACTGTTCATCCTCTCCATTCTCTTTCTATTGATAATGTCCTTTATGACCCTGGCTCACCATTTAACTTACTTTCTATTAGTCGTCTCACTCGATCCCTTGACTGTGTCATCTCTTTTACTAAAGACTCTGTCATCTTGCAGGACCGGAGTTCGGGACAGATAATTGGCACCAGGTGTGAGTCACATGGACTTTACATACTTCAACCTTCTACGTATGTGGGCTCGGCTGCCGATTCACCTCTCCTTATTCATGCTCAATTAGGTCATCCTAACCTTCAAAAGTTAAAACACATGGTACCCAACCTCTCTAAACTATCAACTTTGTCTTGTGAGTAGTGTCAATTGGGAAAACATAG
The DNA here is from genome assembly GCA_037177725.1 of Cyamopsis tetragonoloba. Taxonomy (NCBI): domain Eukaryota; kingdom Viridiplantae; phylum Streptophyta; class Magnoliopsida; order Fabales; family Fabaceae; genus Cyamopsis; species Cyamopsis tetragonoloba. The sequence continues at coordinate 30,119,274 of CM074125.1, read as the reverse complement.
TCGTACTTCTTTTCAAAGGCGTGCTATTACTCGAGCTAAGTCTCCATTTGCCTTGGTTCATTCTGATGTTTGGGGTCCTAGTCGTACTATGTCTACTTTGGGTTTTCAATATTTTGTTACGTTTATTGATGATTTTTCTCGTTGTACCTGGTTATTTTTAATGAAGAACCGTTTTGAGTTGTTTAACATTTTTGAATCCTTTTACAATGAAATAAAAAATTAGTTTGGTGTTTCTATTCGAATATTACGGAGTGATAATGCTCGTGAGTATTTATCATGACAATTTCAAGAATTTATGGTTTATCATGGAATTTTACACCAAACCTCTTGTCCACATACTCCTCAACAAAATGGAGTTGCTGAACGGAAAAATAGACATCTTGTTGAAACAACTCGAACGCTCTTACTCGCCGGTAATGTGCCTCATCAGTTTTGGGGTGACGCTGTCCTTACCGCATGCTATCTCATCAATCGCATACCATCCTCTATTCTTGACAACCAGGTACCTCACTCTGTCTTATTTACTCATGAGTCATTATATTCTTTACCCCCACGTGTCTCCATCTACGTGTTTTGTTCATAATCTTAGTCCGGGAATTGATAAACTCTCTGCACGCTCTCACAAATGTGTATTTTTGGGGTACACTCGGTCTCAAAAGGGTTACAAATGTTACTCTCCATCTATGCGCCGTTATATTGTTTCTGCCGATGTAACTTTCTTTGAGTCTACCCCTTTCTTTGGGTCTCCCACATTTGGTGAGACTATTTCCAGTCCCACTCTTGCTTCTCCTGTGCAGGTCTTGTTTGAACCCTTTGCAGTGCCTGATACTCCGGACGATCCCCCACCTTAACCACCTCCTTTACAGGTGTATCATCTCCGAGACTCGCATCCTCCATTGCTTTTGCTGCCAAGTGACTTACCTCCGGCGCCTATTCCTCCAGCTCCTACTCCGGCTCCGCTAGTAGAGCCCGATCTTCCTATTGCCCTTTGGAAAGGTATACGTTCCACACGGAATCCCTCTCCCCATTATGTTAATTTAACTTACCACCGCTTGTCTCCTTCCCATTACACTTGCTAGTCTTCCTTGTCCTCTGTATCTATTCCTAAGATTGCAGGTGAAGCTTTATCTCATCCTGGTTGGCGACAAGCTATGATTGAAGAAATGCGTGCATTACAAAACAATGGCACTTGGGATCTGGTTCTAGTACCTCCAGGCAAGAGCATTGTTGGGTGTCGGTGGGTATTCACGATTAAGGTCTGTCATGATGGCACTGTGGACCACCTTAAAGCTCGATTAGTGGCCAAAGGATATACCCAAATTTTTGGCTTGGACTATAGTGACACTTTCTCTCCGGCTGCTATTCGCCATTAGCCTCTGTATCAGCTAGATATCAAAAATGTCTTTCTACACGGTACTCTTGCTGAAGAGGTATATATGGAGCAACCTCCTGGATTTGTTGCTCAGGGGGAGTCTTCAGGATTTGTATGTCGTCTTTGGAAATCCTTGTATGGTCTGAAACAGTCTCCTAGGGCTTGGTTTGGGCGATTCAGCACTGTGGTACAACAATTTGGTATGACTCGGAGTAAAGCAGATTACTCTGTCTTCTATAGACATTCTATCACTGGATGCATCTACCTTGTTGTTTATGTTGACGACATAGTCATTACTAGAAGTGATCATCGTGGCATTACCTTGTTGAAACAACATTTGCATCGCCACTTTCAGACAAAGGATCTTGGCCGGCTACGATATTTCTTGGGGATAGAAAATATGCCATGGATATCTTAGAAGAAACCGGTTTACTGCGGTCCAAACCGGTCGATACTCCTATGGATCCCAATACTAAGCTTCTACCAAATCAGGGGGAGCCTCTTTCCAACCCAGAAAGGTATAGAAGATTGGTTGAAAAATTAAACTACCTAACAGTCACCCGTCCAGACATTTCCTTTGCGGTTAGTGTGGTTAGTCAATTTCTCAACTCTCCCTGCGAAGGACATTGGGATGCATTTATTCGTATCCTAAAGTATATCAAAGGGGCTCCAGGACATGGACTCTTGTATGAAGACAAGGGTCATACTCAAGTTGTTGGGTACTCAGATGCTGACTGGGCTGGCTCTCCTGATGATCGGAGATCTACTTCTAGGTATTGTGTCTTTGTTGGTGGCAACTTAATTTCATGGAAAAGCAAGAAACAGAGTGTTGTTGCTCGGTCTAGTGCAGAAGCAGAATACCGAGCCATGGCGGTTGCTACGTGTGAACTAATATGGCTTAAATATCTACTCAAGGAGTTGAGATTTGGGAAGTTTACACACATGACACTTATTTGTGATAATCAGGCAGCCTTGCATATTGCTTCAAATCCAGTATTCCATGAGAGGAGCAAACATATTGAAATAGATTGTTACTTCATTAGAGAAAAGATATTATCCGGAGACATTGTTATACGTTTTGTCAATTCAAATGACCAGCTAGCCGATGTCTTCACTAAAGCACTAAGAGGTCCTCGAATCAGTTATATATGTGACAAGCTTGGTGCATATGACTTATACGCTCCAGCTTGAGGGGGAGTGTTAGAATCTGTTAGAATCTCTCATAATCCTAGAATATCTCCTTTATTGTGAATTAGTATCTTGACAGATTATGTAAATCATGTATTTTAGGAACTTAGAATCCTAGATATTATTTTATTTTATTCTTGTAATTATCTCCCAGTGTGTACAGTGTCAAACACACGGTTTTACCAAATGCTTCTCGGTTTTCTTGTTATTCAACAACTATAAATAAATGTAGAGAAGGGTGTAGCAGCATGAATATTTAATCCATTGAATATCACAAGCCAAAGAGGCTAACACGCTATATTCGGCCTCGTAGGAGGATCTTGATACGGTGGACTACTTCTTAGATCTCCAAGAAATCAAGGAAGGTCCAAGGGAAAGGCAATAGCCCGTAATACATTTTCGAGTGTTTGGGCATGTGGCCCAATGAGAATCAGAAAATGCTTGAACATTGAAATTGTTGGCACTGAAATTGCTGAGGCTGAGACACATATTTGTTTAAGTGATGAACAGCAAAACTCACTTCTAGTCTAGTGTTTGTCAAATAAATGAGCCGTCTAATGAGTCTTCGAAAGGTAGTAGGATTATCGAGTAATTCCCCTCTCTCAATAGTGAGCTTGTTTGAGGGATCAATAGGTGTAGGTGCAGGTTTACACCCAAGTAACCCAAACTCATCAAGGAGCTCCAATCAATATTTTCTTTGATTTAAGAGAATTCCTTTGGAGGATGAAGCAATCTCCAAACTGAGAAAATATTGCCACTCTTTTCTAATTATTTTTTTCTCCCTTTGGTCATAACACGTAATTAGAGTCTGTAGCAGTTTTAGTTTCAAGTTAGTCTTACAAATAAAGATGCTAATAAACCATCACTAATCATGTGGTGCTTAAATATTTAAACTTCAAATACCTAGGCTGCAAGTGCATATATATAATTTCTTATAGTTAACAAAAAGAATCATCATAGATTACATGCATTTAAAGCCCTAGAATAAGACTAAACAATACCTAGATCAGTTAAGTTAGCCTTATTATTAGCTAGTGTCATACACTTTATATTAGTGTACTTTTGTCATCATATGTAAATATAATATATCATGCCCCCTTCCTCTATATATATAACCTCATCCATTATTACACATATATGTCATCAAAATGGATTTATTAGTGACTATGTGTGCTTAGTGAGTAAAGAGAAGGTCAAGAATTACATTATTTTTTTATGATTCAAACATTCAAACCCAAAAAACACGCTTTTTTAGCAATAGGAATCAAGGAGTCTCACATAAGTATTGGGGTTATGCAACATCTAAATTAGTATTACTAAATGCGTACCATGATTCATGAATTCATGATCGTGATTTTCACTATATCAGGCATGGAAGATATTGTAAAAACTTTCATATGGAGGTAGATGAGAAGAAAACAAATCATCTAATATTAAGCAGGCATGAAACATTCTATGAAGATTAACTTCATCCACAAATACCTGATTCTCAATCAGAATATGCATATTTTCAATCATCGACAAGCATGTTAACAAACAAGAGATGGAAAAGAAACTATGTCAAAGCTACAGATTGTCTCTTGTATATGGACTCTTGAATGAAGACTTGTTTCTAGAGTTATACTAAAAAAATAAATAAAATACCAATGACAGTTTGCTGTCAAGAACTAGAAATATACACCTATTCATGTTACAAACTACACGGTGCAATATAAAAACATGGTAAATTAGTATGTGATGGGTTGAAAATAACAGTTTAGCCGAGAGAAGGAGAAAAACCTAGGCTTTCAACTTTTAATGAGCACAAGCACAAAAATAGAGATTCTCATGCCTGCAAAACCAATTTATATTAGAGTAAGGATATGTTGAAAGAATTTAATTGATTGTTATCATGATCATTCATGACCCGCAGCTCAAGGTCCATGGCATTGATACTGAATAATCAAGCCTATTGTATTAGAGCAAACCCGAATATCTTAAAACATGTGAAAATTCATAAACAAATAAACAAAAAAAGACATACCCACAAATGCAAATAAAAAACAAGAGTTTAGCCTCTGAATCAACATAAAATCCACCTTTGAGCTTCTCCAGGGTTGGCTTAAGACCCAAGCAACCCAAGCAAGGGCTTTAGACGTCAAAAAATAAAAGGCCTCAAAAAATATTTTTGTACTAATATACCTCTAATGAAAAAGGAATTGTAAAATCATATTTGAAAATAAATTTTAATTAAAATATTATAAGTGATTGTTATAATTTTTTATTGATCCTACAAATAACATTTAATGATGAATTTAATAAATTGTTTTATTAGTAAATAAAAGGGCCTCATTCTTAAGTTTGTTTTACGTCTCCCAGACCCTTGAGTTGCCTCTAAGCTTCTCCTCGCGTTTCAATTGAATCAACTCCTTTTCCTATAGAATATATAAAATCACAAGAAGACTAGGGACAATAAATAATAGTGACGAAAGCACTAATGTAAACTAACATAACAACGAAAAATACTCAGAAGCTAATATGTTTACAAGTCACCAAAGGTTCTAACTAAAACTGCCCTAGATTTCACGCCTTCCCTCCCCTCTTTCTATTTCTAGCCTTCCACATCTTAACCATAAAACTGCCCTTTTTCCTTTTCTTTGAAATCATTCATGAGAAACAGTATACCTAGGACAATAACAAAAAGACACACAACTAATATGCAGGGCACTCTTACCAATCTTAATTTTACCGTTAAAATTCTTCAAAGCGATGTCTTTTTTGGAGTGCTGTTTGACCGGTTCTATTGGTTTTAGCATCTCAATTACCAAAGCAAACTAATCAAAATAGTAGGAGAAGTATTATTTTGTTGCAGAATAAGTTTAAATTATGTAGTAGTGATAAGTTTCATTTATAAGTACATTTTGATACTTGTTGATGCACTTTTTGATGTGAAAATGTGTCAAATTGAATCAAACTCCTTCCAAATGAGAATCTTTATGATTTTTTATAATTAATAGGGTTTATTTATTAAAAATAAGACTTTTAATCACTTGTATGGTGTTTTTGAAGGTTAAGAAGAAGGAAGAAGAAAGCAATATGGAGGAAGTTGAAGTCTAAAACAAGTTTTGGAAGAAAAATGAAGAGAATTGAAGTTTTCTATTTTTGCTGCAGCTAAATTCTTTAGCTGCAGCGAAAATAGGACAGAAATCCAAGGGTGAAATCAAGGCTTCATTCATTGTAGCGAAAATTTAAAGGGAAAATGGATCTGCTTTGAAGCAAAAATTCCCTTGTTATGGATGACCTTTTGCCGCCACAAATTCGTTGCAGCGAATGTATTTTGCTGTAACAAAAATACCTTTCTTCAAGCTAAAGTTCTTTACTTCGCTGCAGCAAAAATAGCTTGGCCTTGGACAGGTTGTTTCAACCATGATTTTTGTATCTTTTTTTGTAATTTCTAGAATTCTAGAGCGAGAAAGTATAGAAAGACAGTGGAGGAGAGTGAGGAATCCTCTTCGTTTGAACGTTGTACGGTTGCCATGAGCAGCTAATTTCCCTGTGTTGGGATTGAATTTAATTTCTCAACTCTTGTGTTTGTTTTGATTCATATATATATAGATGTATGTTTGTTTTATGATCTTGGTAATATTAGTGTGTTCTTAATGCTTGATTCTAAGTGGCCATTAGGTTCATATTTCTGAATCTAAGTTTTATTGGGAAGTGAGATTTAGAATCTGATCTGATTAATATTTCTTGTTATGTTGTTCTTCTAGGAATAGATGATGATATGATGATTGCTTATACGGTTGAGTTTAATACTGGAAAAGTTGTTAAATGTTTGAGGAATCGATGTTTAACGGCCTATCTTAGGATTTTATAACTGAGGAATCGTTATAAATGATTTGTAAGTGTGCTTCAAGATTCATAACTCAATGATATATATATCCCTGAATCAAACAAATTCAAAGAATTTGATGAATGAAGTTCAATCCCAACTCTTTCTAAAAATTTGCTTAAAGATCATTTTACAAGCTTTCCATTATATTCATTTGTTTTTCTAAATTTCTATGAACAAATTACATCAATTTCTTTGTCTATATATGCTCAACCTACTTATATTTTCATAGCTAGCATAATCCAAACTGCTCCTTGTGGATGATATTCTCGTACTCACCGGCTTTGTTACTTGTAACGATACGGTTCACTTCCCGTGTTAGGAAAATTATCTACAAGTTTTTGGCGCCGTTGTTGGGGAGGAAAGTGTGATTGTGTTAGTTTTGAGATATAATTTTTGAGTATTGTAATTAGTTTTATTTGCTTGTTGCTAATCCTTGCTTTAGTTTCACTCTTTTATGAATACTAGAGGAAAAGCTACTCAAGATCCACTGTTATACAGTCCAGATCCTGTGAAGTTGGCAAGAGAAATCATGAAACATTTAAGAGAAGAAACAAAGGAGCAAGGTAGTCAACAAGTGGAAACTTCAACCTCATCTCCACAAGAAGCAATGGCTAATCCTGGAAATGGTGGTAATCGAAATGGGAATGGTGGAAGAGAGCACAGTCGTGTTGATGAACCTCCAAGAAGAAGAACCCTTGGAGATTTTGCACAATACCAAGGGCCTAGATACATGCTAGTATAGTGTCACCAGGAGCAAGAGCAATTGAGATCAATCCGACTTTGTTGAACTATTTAAATGCTCATCTCTTTACTGGTAAAGATCATGAAAATCCCTACAATCACCTGGATGATTTCTATGCACTGATAGGATCTCTAAGACTCCAAGAGGGAGAAGAAGAGGCTGCATGTATGAAATATTTCCAATTTTCTTTAGTGGGGGAAGCAAAAGATTGGCTCAAGTCTCACGCGAATCAAAGTTTGACAAGCTGGGATGATATGGAGAAAAACATCTTGATCAGATTCTTTCCACCAACAAAGTTCATCAGCGCTAAGACTAATATCACCACTTTCAGACAAGGTATAGATGGATCATTATATGAGGCTTAGGAGAGATTTAAATCTCTATTGAGAAGGTGTCCAAACCATAACATATCGATAGAACAACATCTCAACACCTTTTGCAATGGTTTGAGACTGGATATCAGGATGATTTTGGATGCAGCAACTGGTGAATCCATGATGTCTATTGATCCAGATAGAGCATTTAGAATCATCAATGCTTTTGCTACCGCACATAGACAGAGGCAACATGATAGGAGGTTGGCACAAAGGAAAGGAATGTTAGACTTGAACACTACTGATGCTATTCTTGCTTAGAACAAATTGATGTCACAACAAATCGAAGAATTAACAAAATAGATGTCAAGGCTTCAACAACAAATGCATTTAATAAAGAATTTCCAATCTCACCAAGTTCAGAGATGTGATTTTTGTAGTGGACATCATCCCAATGAGCATTATTTTTATCCGGAGCAAAATCAAGAAGAACTGCAATATGTGAATAACAAACCGAGGAAGGGTAATTTCTCTAATCCTAATTCTTATTCTAACAATTTTTTGCAGGGTTGGAGAGGTAATCATAACCAAGGTTATAGTTTGAGACAACAGGCAAGCCCATCTCAAAGACAACCTCCATATCAGCACAATCAAAATCAACCTTCAACTGAACAAAGAATGTCTAAGTTAGAAGACACTTTGGAGAAATTCATGCAAGCCTCGTTAACAAATCAGAAAAACACTGAGGCTTCAATCATAAACTTGGAAGCTCAGGTTGGAACACTGGAAAAGCAAATTGGAGATTCACAATCAGGTTAGTTCTCAGCCAATACTCAAACTAATCCTAGGGAGCAATGCAAGACAATCACCACTAGGAGTGGTAAGGTAATTGATAAAGGTGTTGGTGACCATTTGGAGGTTGAGGAGGAAGTGTTTAGTGAAAGAGAGAGAAAGAGAAAAGATTGAGAATGAGAGTGGACCATTTCAGAAGATGTGTGTGCCAGTGCTTCTTGAGATAATTTTGATAGCAATGCATTTCTTGTCGGCATCTCATTCTTGAGGTACCACTCAAATTCTCATTAATGCCCAACTCAAAACATGAGTTTGCTTCTTGAGTTGATGGTGCTAATGTGGTCCTTGGAGTTGCAGATGTGAAACCATTTACAAATTCATCTGAACTTGGTCCTTCTGCTGATAAATTTAGGTTTAAATCAAGACCTGTTGGACAACTTCCATGCCCTGTTGTCATCTCTGTCTCAACCTCCGCCTCTGGTTCAACCTTCCAAATCAAAACAAAATACATAGAAATCAAGTAGAATATAGGTAGAAATTAACGGTTTATATTCGTATAGAAACTAAAATGTAACAGGTAGGACTAAAAAAACATTTTGTTTTTGTATAAGGACTAAAACAAAAAGTAAGAAAATATTTAGAAACCAAATGGACGTGTATAGGAGTCAAATAGTTAATTTAACCAAAAAAGACATACCACTATGATCTTCAATTGAAAAAAAAGAATTTAATAGTCTACAGGTACTATGTTAGTAACAATCAGATCAAACAATTATATTTTAAAAAATAAAACAACATTTATATCAATCTATCTAAGAATTAAAAACCATAAAGAGAAATATACAAATAATACCAAAAAAAATAGACTTTACCTCAACATCAACATCATGTTTTGGAAAAAAAAAATATTGATTTTTCAATTTGACTTGTGCTGGTTGATTGATGTCAAGAGAATTGTAAAATTGTTTCCGATGTTGATAAGGAGCAATGCTATGCAGACAGACACTAGCATTGCTCAAGCTATTACCTTCCCCTTCTTTCTCATCAGAGGGCATCTCTTGAATATGTGGCAATTTGCTGGCGGGTGTTCTCACTGTTGAAAACTAAAACAATTGATGGTTAGAGATTTCGGTGGGCACTTATATATATACTAAAGATTGGGAAAAACCGGAAGGTTTGTGTACAATTGAACCCCGGTTTTAGGTTACCAAATTTGATAATATTTTAATATAAAAAATATTTATTAATCTAACAAATTCAAAAGCGTGATGTAAAAATAAATTAAACCTAAGGTCAGAGAATACGAGAATATTCATGTTTATAGCCAAACCTCGAATTCCAAAGAGGGGTTACCAATTTTGATAATATTTTATGGGTGTTTTCTACCTTGTGCCCGTGGGCACAAGTTAACAATGAATGTCAACCAATGAAATTTCATGAAAGGAAAGTTACCAAATAGTAGGTGGTTAAGGGTTTGGTGGGTGCGCACAAGGCATAGTAAAAAGAATCAAATCCAACCATTAAAAATTTTAAACTAATCATTGTTAACTTGTGCCCATGGACACAAGCTAGAAAAACCCATATTTAAGAATCAGAAGTGGTTAGTTACCTGGTTTGCGATGACAAAAGTCGTACCGAAAGAACGTTGAATCGCGAAGAGAGGAACTTTATTTCAGAATCTCCAAAATCAGCCAGAAGCTAGTCGCAGAAGAAATCTCATAATAGTTTTTGCTAGTTGCAGAATGTTAAGAGAGCAGAAGGGGGGGAAAGGTGAGAACGTGCCACTTTTAAAGGGCAAGAGAAGGGACGCGACCCTTGAAATGACAAATCCCTTCGCTGCAATGATAGCGCCCCAAAGACGACGGGTTCGGCCCTATTAAAATTAAGACACGTGTCAGGGAAGCACAAAAGGAAAATTCAATATTGGAGGAGTATAAACGAATCCAGCATCACGTTAATTGATCCGGCCAGAAGCCTAGTAAACCGACATTTGTCACTTGTCGGCTTGGGGGCAACTGTTGTGGACCCATATCCCGACTCTCCTTCTCGGACCTACAGAAGGCCCAACAGGCAGCGCGGCCCACCATGTCGTCCCATTCCATTAAATGACACCTACACGAAAGGTATAAATACAGGAAATTATAGGGGACCCAGGTATGAGAATCTAAACCTAATACACTCCACTCGCCAGCCAATACTAACTTGAGCATCAGAGTCTTTGCATGTACCACCTGCTCCACAGCGGAGCATCTCAGGGCACCATTGGATTTGTAGGACCACGCAGTACCCAGATCCCAGGTACGCATCATAATCCTTTCTTTCCCCTCTTTCTGCAAGATAGGAACTTTTGGTTATGAAAGGTCAAAAGGTAGCACCTTTCGTGGGTTATATTGCTTAAAGCTTAATCCTTGAGTGTCTGTTCTTGTTACTTTTACTGTAATCTCATTTTTCTGCATTCTGGGTTATATTCTGTCCATCTCTAGAGTTTATTCTTTCTCATCCTCTCCCTTCTTTCTGTAGACTGGGGAATATGTCTTCGCCTCATTCCTCTGTTTCTAAAATTTCGAAAAAGGACAAGGGTAAATCCGTTGTAGGGACCTCCAACGACCCTTCGAACTCCGTCCTCAAGAAGTGGGCCGACATCAAGTGCATCTGAAGTCGTCTTTGGGTCGATGAAGGAGTGTTGGACATTCCGTCTAATGTAGAGAACTTGTGCACTTGTTTCCATCTTTACCCCCTTCAGACTCGTACAGGAAGCAGGAATACGAAGGAGAAGGAAATGAATCCCGGGGATACGTATGAGATGATCCTGGTCAATGAAAATGAACGGGTATGTGGCCCTACTAGCGAGGAGGAGACACATTATATTATGATGTATCATAGTTTGTTTTCCCAGATTCGGGTCCGATTCCCTTTTTCTCCCTTCCAAATGGAATTCTTAAACTATCTATAGATGGCTCTTTCTCAATTACATCCAAACGGGTGGGGCTTTGTCCAAGCATTCGAGACGTTTTGTTGGGCATAGGAATGACATTGTTCTTCCTCGTTGTTTCATGTCCTGCTTCAGCCGTACCGCAAAGATAAAAAGAAGAAAGAATGGATTTTTCTTAGCCAATGTGACAACCCTTCGTTGTTCACCTACTACGAAGAATCCTTCAAGGATTGGAAATATAGTTATGTCAAGATCGCTACCCATGATAAGGCACCCTTTTGGCGGGATGACAAGGGCCGAGATCTCTTTCCGTGGTACTGGAGCAAGTCCCACTATAGCCTTCCTCAGCTTCCAGAGGCTAGTTTGTACGGGTTTTTGGAAGAAGAGGACCACTCGACGTATCGCAAGTTATGTGCGTTTGTCGGGGAGCGCAATTTCGCAATCCATTGCAACGACATTGTTCACGCAAAATTCCGCGATCAACGAAAATGCTGCTTGGATGAGTATTTCCCGTGGTACTGCCCTTATGAGTGTTTTAAGGGCAAGAGCAAGAAGGGTGGAAGTTCTCAGCCCGGCTCTAAAGTGCCAAAAAGGTCAAAGGTGGAGAAGCCAAAAGAGGTTCCACCGTCTTCCGACACGGCAGCCGCCGAAATGCTGGGTTCTAAGCCCTTGGTTTCCCCTCCCCCCATCAACATTCCAGTCGCTGAGAATTTTGTGGATTTGAGAGAGGATGATGAGGAGGAGGAAGAGGGTCCTCGTGTTTTCCAGCACAAGCGAAAGGCGGTTGAGGAGCAGGGTGGTACTGCCGGCATTGCTGAGCCAGAGGATGTCGGGGCACAGACAAAGCATGCCAAAAAAGGGAAAGGTATTATTTTTTTTATTTCTCTCATGTCTTTCCGTCATATAAGTTTTACCTATATATTTGAGGTTATTGCTTTTTATGTCGTAGCTGCTGTTGATTCTTCTATTGAATCGGAAAGGCGGCCTTTTACACCTAGGTGGCGTGGTAAATGGAGTGGCATCATCGAGAACATGGTCACTCCGAAGGTCAGCTTCATGCACCCCAAAGACTTCTTCTTCAACACCTCAGCCGAGACCTTTGAGGTAAGGTTTTATTTTTCGTTTCGATTCCTGAGAATCCCATGTGATGTTTTATACTTAGTCGTGATATCTTTTTATTTATGCAGGCCCGGTGTGAATGGATGCAATGCTGGGCTAGCATCATGATGTCTTTTCTAACGATATAAGGCTCGAGGCGGAGGGGGTGTTGAATGCCCCCGTTTTCTGGAATGATAATAACATTATGAATCAGTGGGTAGCAGAATTGGAAGAGAAGACCCGCGATTTGGAGAAACAACTGAACCAACAACAACTTGATGCGGCCACTCGGGAGAGTGAGTTGTAGGCTCAAGTTGATAAACTATCTCGGGATGTGGACGATGCCCGGGAAGAGGTCATTCGCCTGAGCGACACCTGGAAAGCGGCCGAAAGGAAGCTAAGGGCTTCATTAGATGCTTTTGAGAAGGAACAGGTCAGCTTAATCAAGACAAGGGCGACGCTGTCGACCGAAGTGAATCAACTCTGTTGGGATAAAATTCTCCTCGTTGAGAAGTTGAAGACTCAAACCCAAGAGGGAGAGGAGGCCAAGAAGGAGGCAGAAACTTTGAGAGATGACTTTGGTTCCCTCAATTATGACGCCTTCTGTGACACCCTTCAACAACTAATGTTGCTGAACCCCGGAATACATCTGAATTTTCGGGGTCTCAGCATGGATCACACCGTATCTGACGAGGGTCCTCACCGATATCTGTCAGCCTAGTGATCCACGTCCCGTCGACTTATCCAACCCAGATTTGAAAGCTTTTGACCCTTGGGCACCTTTCGTGACCGAAGATTCCGAAGCCATTGAGAGTGACGAGAAGGGCGGCAATGTCGCAGGGGATGAGATCCCGGAGAAGGATGCTGATACTGGAGCTGCGGCTGCTGCATCGTCTTCCGGTGCCAAAAATGTCGGGGATGAAGCCGAAACTATGGCGCCGCCTCCCAGTCAATGACTTCTTTGTATATGATTTTGTTGTTTAATTATTATTGTTTTGTATTTCGTTGTATTCGAATTAATGGAAATATAATTGACGTTATATCGATGTGTTACCTTTATTATTTTTGATCTGCGTTTGCTACTGTTTATGTCGCCAACTCGAAGATGTAATTTTGTTTATAGGGGGACGGATCCCTTCCGAAACATACAATTTGATGGAGCTATTTGTCCTTCTCGATGTCGATTAATTTATGGGGGACAAATCCCTTCCATGTTAAATTCTCAGTGGTGCACGTTGCCCATTTTCGAGCATTGATTAGTTTATGGGGGACGGATCCCTTCCAGGTTAAGTTCCTGGTGGGGCAAGTTGCCCATCTTTTGGCATTGATTTGTTTATGGGGGGCGGATCCCTTCCAGGTTAAGTTCCTGGTGGGGCAAGTTGCCCTTTTCCCGGCATTGATTAGTTTATGGGGGACGGATCCCTTCCAGGTTGAGTTCTTCTTGGGGCAAGTTGCCCTTTTCTCGGGATTACTTTAATTATCGGGTTTTAACAGCGAGGTTAATATTTTCCTCCTCGGGGTTTGCTGTCTTGAATTTGTTTTCTCTGGCCTGCAGTGCTAAAAATCTTGGACCAATGTAACTTGTAATGCAACATTAAAATAAGAAGATGAAAACATTATTTCATTTTAAATCGGATAATTGGGGCCTCATTAAAACCTACGATAGTAAAATCCTCCTTAGGGATAAAACTTGTCATAGGAAAAAGAGTGCTCCCTATTACAACCAACTATTTGAACTGTTTACAAACTTAGTTGTAATACCGCCGAAGATCTACGGCGTTGAAAGTTCGGGGGATCTCCATCCCGGTAAGAGATTCCAGGGAATAAGCTCCAGCATCCATTGCTGTTCTGATCTAAGAAGGTCCCTCCCAGTTCGCTGCTAACTTTCCCTCCTTTGCGTTTTTGTTCCCAATGCTTGCTCGTCTGAGCACTAAGTCGCCAACTTGGAAACTCTTCTTGTGGACCTTTAAGTCGTATCACTGCGCGACCTATTGCTTTCTTGAGAGTTCCTTAATTTTTGCGAGTTCCCGTACTTTGTCAACAACATCCAACTCTTCGCGAAGTCTTTGGTTGTTATGTGGGATTGGGTAAGTAATTCTCCAGGTCGGGTTACGAATCTCCACCGGGATCACAGCGTCGATCCCGTAAACCAACTTAAAAGGAGTTTCCCCCGTGGAGCTGTGAGTAGTTGTACGATGGGCCCATAATACCTGGTATAAGTTCTCAACCCAAGTGCATCCCGACATTCGACATCGCTTACGTAACCCTTCAACTATAACTTTGTTGGTAGCTTCAGCTTGTCCATTGCTCTGGGGATGAGCCACACTAGCAAAATGATGTTTTATTTGTAACCCGGCCAGCATCTCGCGGAATCCTTTGTGCATGAACTGGGTTCCGTTGTCGGTCACCATGGCTTCCGGGATACCAAAGTGGCAGATGATAGTCCTGAAAACAAAATTCTATGCCCGGGCTGAGGTTACCATAGAGGACGGTTCAGCTTCAATCCACTTGGTGAAGTAATCAACTGCAACCAACAAGTGTTTCAACTATCCCGGGGCTGCGTCAAATGGTCCCAACAGGTCTTAACCCCATGTGTGAAAAGGCCATGGGGATGACATGGAATGAAGATCTTCAGTTGGTAAGTGCCCAAGTGGGGCATGTAACTGGCAAACATCGCATGTTTTCCATGTGTCGCAGTGTCAGCGTTCATCGTTGGCCAGAAATAACCGACTCTCAAGGCTTTCCGGGCTAACGCTTTGCCGCCGCCATGAAGGCTAGAACTTCCCTCGTGGATCTCGGCTAGGATGTACCAAACTTCAGATGGGCCGATGCATTTCAGCAACGGGACTGAGGTTCCTCTGCGATATAGGTGTCCTTGTACCATGTAGAATTGAGCTGCTCGCTTAACTATGTTCCAGGATTCTTCCGGATCTGTAGGTAAGTAGCCTTGAGAAATATATTGCTGAATCAGTATTCGCCAATCACTATTCTCAGCTTGAAGAACAACATAGGGATTTGGCAAGGTTTTTTCAATAACCGACCTTGCATTGCCAACATTCTTTGTACTTGCAAGCTTCGACATGATATCTGCCTAGTGGTTCTGTTCGCGGGAATGTGTTGAATCTGGAAACCGGATAATCCCTGAAAAATCTCTTTTACATTAGCCAGGTATTTCTGCAAAATAGGTTCCATGGCCATATAGTCGCCTTTTATTGCTTGACGCGGCTCGTAGGAGATGTCATACTGGGCAAGCTCTATTGCCCAATTCATCATTCTTCTAGCAAGATCAAGCTTGTGCAACACCTGCCAAACCTGTTGGTCAGTGCGTACATATATTAGATTGCATTGGAAGTACGGTCTGAGGAACCGAGATGTTATAAGAGAGCTTCTCTAGGTTTTGATAATTCAGTTCAGGCCCCTACAAGGCTTTTGAAATGAAATAGACCGGAATCTGCACTTTGTCCACTTCCTTTACCAAAACTGCACTAACAGCCTCGTTAGTGACGGACAAATACACAATCAAAGGTTTACCTGGGTCTGGCCAGGTAAGCATTGGGGGGTGTGCTAGTGTTTGTTTCAGCTCCAGGAATGCTTTTATACATGCTTTATCCCATGTGAACTCTTCCTTGTTGCGTAACATTTTGAATTAGTGGTAGGCACTTCCTAGCAGAGGTCGGGAGGAACCGAGATAAGGCTGCGACCCTCCCGGTCAACTGTTGGCCTTCCCATATGCTTCTCGGACTAGTCATCCCCAGGATAGCTTTACACTTGTCTAGGTTAGCCTTTATGCCCCTGCTTGTCAACAAGAATCCTAAAAATTTACCTGCGTCAACGCCGAAGGTACATTTATCTGGGTTGAGCCTCAAATCATATTTACGCAATTGTTGAAATACTTCATCACGATCGGCCACTGGGTCCCCTCCTTCTTTAGACTTGACAATAATGTCGTCTATATAAACTTCCAGCACGCGCCCTATCTGCTCAAAGAAGACGAGATTCATCATTCGCTGGTAGGTAGCCCCGGCATTCTTTAATCCGAACGACATCACGTTATAACAGTATACACCGAGGTCAATGATGAAAGCTGTTTTCTCTTAATCCTGTGGCTGCATTGGAATTTGGTTAAAGCCGAAATACGCGTCCATGAAGGACAAGTATTTATACCTTGCGGAGCTGTCCACCAATTTGTCTATGCAAGGTAAAGGGAAGGGATCCTTTGGACAGGCCTTTTTCAGGTTTTTGTAATCCGTGCACATCCGCCATTTGCCATTTGACTTTTTTACCATTACTATGTTAGAGACCCAATCTGAATACCGGACCTCCCTAACGAAGTCTACCTCCAACAACTCGTTTACCTGCTTCTCTATTGCCTCTGTCCTCTTAGGGCCCATACGCCGTTTCTTTTGTGCGACCGGGGTTGTTCCCGGTTTCAATGCCAACTTGTGGCAATAGATATTGGGATTGATCCCTGGCATGTCGGCTGGTGATCAGGAAAACAAATCGACATTCTTCCCAAGGAGATCGATAAACCTGCTTCGGAGCTCGGGGTGAAGGGCAGCCCCGATCTTTACTACTTTAAACGATTCATTACCGATCTATACCGTCATCAGATCTCCCTCAGGCTGGGGCCTTTGGTACTCAAAGCCGGCCCTGGGATCCAAGTTGAGCATGAGGACTGCGGAATCCTTCAGAGGATCCCGTCACTGGAAAGATCTGTTTGCCGAATGTAAGGTCTCCTCTTTCGGAGCTTTAGAAATTTTCAAGCTCTCCTTGTAGCATTCCCTAGCTTCGTCTTTGTTACCTCGTACAGTGACCACCTCACCCTAATTCCCAGGGAACTTCGTTGCCAAGTGTAGGGTTGATACTGCAGCACCTAAAGCATTTAAGGTTTGCCTCCCCAAAATTGCGTTGTACGCAGAAGGACAATCCACTACTAAGAATTTCACCGGGATGGAGCGACGTCCCAGTCCACTCCCGAAGGCACACGCCAACTCCACATAGCCTTTGGGAAAAATGGCATCCTTGGTAAAAGCGATTAAACTCTTGGGATAGGAGACTAAGTCTTTGGTTTCCAACCTCAACTTTTCGAATAAGCTCCAAAAAATGATATCTGCTAAGCTGCCTTGGTCAACAAAGATCTGATGTACTTTGAAGCCATCTATCGTTGCGGTTATCACCTGTGGCTCATTCTCTCTAATTTTTCCTACAGGAAAATAAGCCTTAGTAAATGATAAAACCACATCGGTCATAGGAGTTTCCTGAGCACAAAGCTCCCGTTCAGTACATGTGCGTTTAGACTTGGTCGGGATACCTCCAGCTATGACATTGATAACTCCCCGTGGCTGAGTCCCGGACTGGGGCTGTGGTGACCGGGATCTCGCTCTTCCCGGTCTGGCATTATTATTCCTTTGTTGGGGGGATTGTCCCCGACCTTCTCGGCCCGTATTCTGGGGTGATTCGCTTTGTTGCCGGCCTCGAGAATCTCGTTGGGGTTGAACGAATTCCCTTAGGTTACCCCGTCATACCAAACATTCAATTGCATCCTTGAGCTAGATACATTCATTGGTGTAGTCTCCATGATCCCGATGGTAGGCACACCATTTCTTTCGGTCCCGAGACTGGCTTCTCATCGCTAGGGGGCATTCTGTTAGCTGTGTATTCATGACCTCTTTGTATAACATGGCCGGGGTTGTTAGCAAAGGGGTGTAACTGTTGAAAGTTCCTCAGGGTCCTTTCTCTTTGAACTTAGAGTCAAAAGAACCTCTCTGGTTTGAGCCTTTGTTTGCTGATTTGTCCTCAGCTTTGACCTGCAAAGAAATAGGGTCCCCGTTGGCCTTGGACTGTTCTTCAATTCGAATCCAGAACTCAGCTCGGTCTTTAAGCTCCTCCATGTTCAAGGGTGTATTCCATGTGAGTTCCTATTTGAAGAAACCGGGCTTTAAACCCTCCATTAAAAAGAATAAAATCATGTTAGGAGCTACATCCTTAACTTCTAAGGCTTCCTTATTAAAGCGAATAATAAAATCACGCAAAGGCTCTTTTTCGCCTTGCGTTACGCTTTTTAAGTGATATTCGGATTTGAACTTCCTTTTACTGCTAGTAAAGTGTCGGAGGACATTATCTTTGAACATCTGCCAACTTCCAATTGAGTTGGGCGGCAATTCGTTGAATAACTTGCCAGCTGCTTTGGTAAGCATTAATGAGAACATCTACATGCCAGCGGTTCGCGGATGCCTTGGAAAGTCACTATTCTATCAAAATTCTGGACGTGCTGATGGGGGTCCTTTGTCCCGTCATAACCATCCAGCTTTTTGGCGAACTGGAAGCCAACGGGTAACTCCTGCGCCATAATATTTGAGGTAAAGGGGTTTCGACAGTACCCCAGCGTCAAATCATTCTCAGCCACTACCTCATTCATTAACTGGGGATTGGCCAAAACATCGCGACGTCGTTCAGTCGCCATCATCGGGTTCCTGTACACCTGTCCTCCTATTCGTAGGGCAGGCCGGGTATCAACAACGGGGTTCTGCTGTGTAGCCACCGACATTGGGCGGGTATGTTGCTCTAGGATGTCGGGAGGTTGCCTGGCCGGATTTCTAAGTAGGGGAGGTTGTGCATTAGGGGGTTGTGGTTGATTGACCCGCTCAGCCTCAGCCCGCCGCCATTCTTCCTGGAGTTCTTCAATGAGCCTCCCTATTTCTTCTATGAGACGAGCCATTCGTCGCATCTCGTCAGGTTCCAGTATCGGTTGCAAGACGGGCTGGATTGCCTGTGGTTCTAGGATGTCTTCTACAAGCACCGATGGCCGTCACCCAACAGGACGAGGTGGGTGCGAAGCGCCTGGATCTGTCGGACGAGGTTCAGTGTGAACACTGCGATTGTTGTCATCATACGTTTTCTGTCGTGTACTGACCATGTCGAACTCGTGAGACTATGCTTGTTTTGTGTAGTCCCCACAAACGGTGCCACTGATGCGTACCTGGGATCCGGGTACTGCGTGGTCCTATAAATCCAATGGTGCCCCGGGATGCTCCGTCGTGGAGCAGGTGGTACCTGCAAAGACTCCGACGCTTAAGTTAGTATTGGCTGGGGAGTGGAGTGTATTAGGGTTAGATTCTCATACCTGGGTCCCTTATAAATCCCTATATTTATACCTTTCGTGTAGGTGCCGTTTAATGGTATGGGTCGACATGGTGGGCTGCGCTTCCTGTTGGGCCACGTTGCCTATTGGGCCGCGCTGCCTGTTGGGCCTTCTGTAGGTCCGAGCAGTGGAGCCGGGATATGGGTCCACAACAGGGTGACCTCTTGGGAAGTCATTCCTAGGAAGTGTATGAGTGAGAACAAAGCACACTAAAAGTCTCATGTTGGTTTCTGGGGACAGTTGTCAATTCTAACCGATGGTCGAGAAGTTATAATTTTGTTGTAAGAATAAACGTGATATGGTTGGAAGTGAAATTAATATTGTGAGAGTGTAAATAAAGTGAAATAATGGTGAAACAAAGTGAAGAGATTGTAGAGTGTAGTTTTTAGTGTCCTGAAGCTAACAAATTTTAGAATCTAGTTACGGCTATATTCTAATGTTTGACTTAGGGTTAGTAGTGTGGTATTATAAGGCTAACTAGATTCTTATATTTGGTTTCACTCAGATTCTAAAACTCGATAAGGAACTTAAATTGCTCATTTTATACACATGAGAGACAAAAATCGTACATTTAAAAATCAAAAGATCAAATATATACAAAATACAAAATAGAAGTATAATTAAGCCAAACATAAAACAAAAGTTTCATGTAGTAAACAATGAAAAAAATCATATGACTAATTGATTTCCAAATAGGGTGCTTATGAAATTGACAATATCTACTAATCTATAATATATTTTAAAAAATATTTAATCTTTACCAAATCAACGAATTAAGCAGATTAGAGTCATTGGCTGATGTTCAGGGCTGGCTTAAGGGCCAAGCAGCCCAAGCAAGGGCTTTAGGCCCCAAAAAAAAAAGGCCCCCAAATATTTTTTTTATTACTAATATACTCTACAAAATTTATTAAAATATATGAAGATATTTTTGGTTTTTTATTTAGTGTTAAAAAATTGAAGTCACTAGATTGTACACTTTTGAAAGAAAAATGCTTAAACCTTGAAAAATCTTTGAAACATGATAATTTGTTGGACATTGATGGATTAGATTTATTTTCAGAATTAAATATTTTAAACGAAATTATAAGATTGGAAAATGATAAACCAATTGACATTCTTAATTACATAAAAAGAATAAATTCTTTTCCAAATGCATATATAGCTTACAGAATAATGTTAACAATTCCAGTATCAGTAGCGTCAGCTGAAAGGAGTTTTTCAAAGTTAAAAATAATAAAAAGTTACTTAACATCAACAATGTCTCAACAAAGACTAAATGGATTGGCCTTATTATCTATTGAAAAAGAAATGTTAAATGAACTTAATTACGACAATTTAATTGATAATTTTGCATTATTAAAAGCCCGAAAAATAAATTTCAAATAAAATTATGATAATTTTAATAAATTATTTTTATTAGTGAACAAAAGGCCCCATTTGTTAAGTTTGCTTTAGGCCTCACTAGTGCTTGAGCCGCCCCTGCTGATGTTGTATCTTTCTGCATCAACTTCTTAATTCTTAATAATAATTAAAATGAAAAGAATGTGAAGCTAATCCTGATTGAGTGTCTACCTTGAGAAACTAGCTTGAACATATAACTTTAGTAACTTGATTGATCTGATAAAACTAAGTTACTTGATATTTCTATGATAATGTGGATATATACCCAACCATTCTTTTAAATTATGACTATGCTAAAATGACCAACAACATACAAAAATCATTTCCCAAGTGATATCAACATGAATCGGTTACCGACACAAAGAGAGCCGGAACTTCGTTTGGCTAAAGATAATCAATCATACGGAATTTTTCTGGTGCTTTTTTGTTTTTTGTTGGAATACTAGTACCTGCACTGTTTTGTATTTGCGAGTACGTTTTTTTTTTAACGTAAGAATCATAATTTATTATAATTTTTTCATAATTGTAAAATAAAAAAGTGTTAATTCTTTGTATATTTTTTTCAATTATTAATAAAATAATATATATATATATATATATATGTTCACTCACAGCTCCTGGGTTCCAACGACGGTGGTATTCCGGTGCCTGAACCCTAATAAGAACTGTGGTGTTTACAGTGAGCATGGTTACCAATGAGAGCCTTATGGCTATTTATACATATCATACTCGTGATGCCTAATGTCTAGGTTTATTCTAATTTAGGAAAGTTCTGATATGTTGATAATTGATACGGCCTTTGATTCGGATCCTCTGATTGATTCCTGTCTTTGTTTCCCCTGATTTTCCGGGTCTGACTAGATGCTGAGTCGACCATTGGGATTGATTCGTGGTGAGTAGTCTTGAGGTCGGCTTGGCCGGGGTGAGATCTGGTTGGTCCACCAGCTCCGCAAGCCTTGAAGCCTTGGTTGAGTGAGGCTTGAAGTGATGGTTAGGTCGGAGCTCAGGTCAGCTTGACCGGGGTGAGATCTTGATGATCCACCAGCCCCGCAAGCCTTGAAGCCTTGGCTGAGGGAGGCTTGAAGTGATGGTTGGATCGGAGCTCACGTCAGCTTGACCGGGGTGAGATCTGGATGGTCCATCAGCCCCACAAGCCTTGAAGCCTTGGCTGAGGGAGGCTTGAAGTGATGGTACTCTGGCCGATGCACTTCTTTGTCACATGTACCTGACGTTATCGTTTTTCATGCTACATTAATTGTTTGACTTGACCGTTTCCTGATTCGTTGTAATTAAGGTGGGCATTTATGATTGTTGTCCCTATATATTGGGCTTTCGCCATTGTCCCTTTTTTATATCAAAAGTGTGAGAGATGAAGAAGAAAAGAAAGGCTTGTTTGTCGCTAAGTCCTTAATGGCTCTCAGCTCGGATCATGTCTGTAGCTTTCTGATGCAACGTGTGTGCCTCTACCGCGCTGTATGTTGCATCACAAAAGCTACAGCGTTGGTTTGGGCCGATCTGCCTCTGGGGGATCTGAGTGTCTTGACCGCTGAGATTTGACACCACATACTGTGCGCACGGGCTCTTTGGCTTCCGAGCTTCTATAGGAGCGTCCTTCGCCAGGTCTTTCGTTTGGCTGTGGGTCCGAGATGTTGGAGCGCAATACATGCTCTTTGCTCTTCCGGATTTCGGGTCTTCTGGTCGGATGATAGGTTTTTTGAGGATGGATGATTTTGACCGTGGTGGAGGTTGCTATAACAGGTGTGGGTGTTTTCCCCCCAGATATCGATTGCCTCAGATTGTTTTGAAGAGGTGTCTAGTAACACTTGTTATTGTTTCCTTTTCCTCTCAACTTAGGGGGTATGTAGTTAGGTCTTTATAGGGTTTCTGTTATGCTTTTTGGATTGTTTGTATGATCTCAATGAGTGCCTGACTGTTCGTCCTTGTAATTTTGGATTTTCCGATGTAAACACCTAAATCATAAATAAATGAGAAATACAAATTATCTATGTTAACTTTTGGATTCTTCTTTCGCTCTTGCTCTTGTGTGTTCTTGTAATTTTTGATTTTTCGATGTAAGCACCTGAAACATAAATAAATGAGAAGTACAAATTATCTATGTTGTTAACTTTTGGATTCTTCTTTTGCTCTTGATCTTCTGTTTTTTTTTTTTTGAATAAACGAACGGTTGTGATTTAGGGTGTATTGAGGAGGTGTGGGATCGGAAGCAGACGTCGCTTCAGTTGCCCTGCCGTTATTAGGGTTTGGCAACTCAAAGGTCATATCATTTCCTATTTAAGTGTTTTGTATAACCCGCATTCTTCTCTTGTCTGTGTTTACTTGAAAACGATCTTTTGGGTCTGCCTCTGTTTGCCTCTGAGTCCGAGTTTGTTTGTTTGCCAAGATTTCCTCATTTTCTTATCTTTTATTTCTTTGGTCCGGTCTCAGTTTGTTATGGTGAATATGGTCGTTCAGATTGTTCATGAGGTCCCAAAGTATCGCTGGGTGAAGCTGGATGTCTTGTCAGCTACGTCTATTTGGGATTCCGAGAAGAAGATTGACGACTTCATGTCTAGTTTAACAATTGCCAGGGATACTGAGTCCGCTGATCAAATAGTGATTACGAGTTGTGTGAGTCACTTTGTCGAACGCCTTGTGTACGTCTCCCCCTCACGGCGTTTGAGATGCAGTTGCTGAGTGCTGTTCAGGTCGTCCCAACTCAGCTTCATCCAAATGGTTGGTCTTCATCTGAGGTTTCAAAATTATGTGCAAACATTTGGAGGTTGATGCTTCGGTGAAGGAGTTTTTTTATTTCTTTCAGACCAAGGGTGGAGTGACCAAGAGGCATCAAGCTATTCCTGATCGTTCCTGTAGTTGGATTTACATTAGAAATCGACTTGAAAGTTGTCTTGTTTCGGCTTTTACCGATTCATACAAAGAGAACATTAAACGGCGATTTGTTCGGCTGATGGGGCGAGCTGGGGCGAAGGAGAACAGTATCCTTTGTTTGGCGAGTGGCGAAGAGAGGTTTCCACTGTACTGGCACCGGGATGCGCGGTCTATTTTGCCATTGTCTCGATCCGAGCTATCTCCGTTAGATCAGTTTGACGTGCAGCTTTTGGAGAAGTTCCAAGCAGATTCCCGTGTGTTGATTGAAAACGAGCATGACCCTGCCTTTCCGCAAGGCTATTTTGGTGGGTGTTTTTCTTGTAATTGATAATTATGAAAATTTTGCTAACGTATTAACTTTTGCTGTTGGTGTAAGTTATTAGGTTTCTACTGCCGAGGTGGCCCGATTTCTAGCGCAGCGAGCTCAACTGTTGGCGTCTTCCACTGGGGTTCAGTCCACAAATGATGAGATCTTTACATCGGAGATTTTATCCAATAATCATTCTCTTATGCTCGCGATGTGAAAACGGCGAACGAACTCGAAGATGATGCTCTGTTGAGGGCCTCCAAGCGCCACTGTCTACAGTTGGCATTTTTGACGCATCAATGCCGGCGTCGGATCGCAGCTCATAGTCGTGACACTGCGAGGTTGCTTTGGGAGAAGGAGGAGGCCATTAAGGGTTATGAGCGGCTCTTGAGTGACTATCATTCCTTACAAAAGAAGAGTAGTAGTAGGAAGACTTCTTTGGAAAGGATCCGCCAAGAACGTGATTTGGCGAAGAAACAGCTGGAGGAGGAAGAGGGCATTCGAACTAACGAGGTTGCTGAGCGAGCTGACTTGGAGAAAAAACTACAAGACAGTGTTCAGAACCTTGAGGCCGTGAAGGCGCTGTACAATGAAGCGGTGTCGCAGCTAGAGGGGCAAAAAGAGGACCAAGATAAGCTGAGTCTGCCCGACTTCGAGGTGAGGTGGCTAGTTTGCCAATGAAGGTCGTGGATGTGATAAGTGCAAATTAGTGTGTTTATATAATAAAGGATTTCCACTTATCTTCTCTAGAAATTACATGTTTCTATACATAATTTCACCTCTTTTCCTTACTTTGTGAGTTTAAGAGTAAATAAGTGGTAATAATAAGTTTTCTAACTTTAGAAATGTATTTTTAGGTGTTTTTGAAGCAAAATAAGAAAATCAAGTTGCTGGAGCATATAAGAGCCCAGCGCTCGAGTGCCAGACCAAGGCTCGAGCGCTGGAAGCTGAGGAACATAGGATCCTTTCTGCAAGTGTAAATGCTCTGACGCTCGAGCGCCACACCAGGGCTCGAGCGCCAGAATACGTTGAGCATTGGATCCTCTCTGCCAGAGTTATGAGCCTGGCGCTCGAGCGCCACACCAGGGCTCGAGCGCCAGAATATGTTGAGAATTGGATTCTCTCTGCCTGAGTTATGAGCCTGGCGCTCGAGCGCCACACCAGGGCTCAAGCGCCAGACGCATTAACCAGGCAATTAAGCTCATTAACCAGCACGTGTCAGGCCAGCGCTCAAGCGCCTGGAGGGGCTCGAGCACTAGACCCCTGCCCAAAACACCTATAAATAGAGCCTTTCAGAAGTTAGGAAATATATTGAATTGTATAGAAATAAACCACAAAGTGTAGGGCTTTAGTCAGAGTTCTAATACTCTTAGGTTTAGTTCTTGAAGTTCATGGCCTTGCTAGGCTAAGCTTTCCGACGGGATTGAATGGAATTACTTCGTCTTTTTTTCTTTCAATTGTTAGTTTATATTATATATGAATTGGAGTTCTTCTTCTGTTCTTCTTTTCTTGGTTTAAGTTTGATCACCTTTTGCCATGTGTTAGTCTATTTGCGCAGTTGGGAAACTGGTTTATAAATGGAATTTGGAGAAAAATTCTCATAAAACCTTCTAGTCTAGGGATAGATGGAAGTGCTTATGATTGCTTTATATTCTGCTTCATGCAAGACTTAGTTCCTAAAGTTAAAAGGGATTGGGCTCTAGAAACTAGTGTCTTAGAATCAAGTAACAAAGGGATTTGCACTTGTGACATTGAGTATGCATCTTTTCTTATAATATTTAACTAAAATTGAAAGAAACAAGGTGAAGTAATGAAACTCAATCCCAGGTGAATTGTTATTTTATTTGTTTATCTCTTTATCTAGTGTTTATTTTGTTTTCCATTCACAACTTGATATGTTTTTGAACAATCCATCAACTTAACTCTTAATCGAATAAATTCAAGAGCTCCCTGTGGACGATACACGTATAGTCACTTTACAGAAATGAGTTAACCCTTTCCAGCATCATTAAAAGGTTAACAAAATTTCTGGCGCCGTTGCCGAGCATCATTAAAAGGTTAACAAAATTTCTGGCGTCGTTGCCGGGGAGTACGGTTGTTTATTCCTTTTATGTTTTGAGTTGATTTGTAAAAATTATGAATAGTATTCTTTTTGTAAGTATTTGTATATTTGTACCTAACTCTCACCATTGTTCCAGTATTGTTGTATGCTTACTCGCAGCAAAAGCCAAAGAGAAAAGTTAATATTTTTTGACGAAATCGAGGCATTTGCAAGACGACAGTCTGCAATTAAGTACCGTGAACAAAATGAGGGAGTAAGTTCCTCAGATTTCTCTAGTAACTGTACACATTCTGTTACTTTTGATAAGGCTGCGGAAGGTCCTAATTCGACGAGGGTTGTAGTCCTTGGTGACTATGTGATTCCGAAAGGTCCAAGGAATCGGTCCGCTATTGTCTTGTCCACTACTGCTCAGCAAATGGAGATTAAGCCATATTGGTATAATCTCATTTTGACTAATCAGTTCACGGGGAAAGATCATGAGGATCCGCATAATTTTTTGGAGACCTTTTATGATCTTGTAGCGACTATGGTCTTGGATGAAGCAAGTCCTGAAGATGCCTATATGAAATTATTTCATTTAGCACTTATTGGAGATGCTAAGGAATGGTTCAAGACTCTTCCGAGTCAAAGTTGAACACATGGTGTGAGGTTGAAAAAGCTTTTTTAACAAGGTTCTTTCCTCCTTCTAAAATGATGCAAGTGCAATGTGAAATATCTGCTTTTAAGCAGGGGCAAGATGAAGCATTTCATGAGGCTTAGGAAAGGTATCAAAGGTTGTTGAGAAAATGCCCGAATCATGGGTTGACCGATGTTGCGAAGCTTAATATATTTTGTGCAGGATTGAACAATCAATGGACAATCCATCTCACTGCAACTGTTGGACGGTCACTAAAAACCATTGATGTACCTACTGCAATGGAAATTATCACTTCTATGGCAGCAAGTGATAGAACTGGGCATCAGCCCAGAAGCCAAGTCTCAAAGCCCAAGGGTGTCCTGGAATTAAATTCGTCTGATGCTATTTTGGCACAGAATAAGCTTATGACTCAGCAAATTGAGCTCTTGAGTAAAGCTATTACACAATTGGTGCCAAAGCCGCAGCAAGTTCAAGTAGTGAATTAACAAGCTCAAATAGGAGCATGTGAATTGTGTGGTGAATCTCATTAATACACTCAATGTCTGCATGCCTCTAGCCAAAAAGATGAGGAGTTGAATTTTGTAAATAATCAGTCAAGAGGAAATTTCTTTTCTTCACCCTTTAAATCTAATGTTTCCAATTCCGGAATGCAAGGGTGGAAGAATCCTCAAGGACAAGGTCAAATGAACTGGAAAAATTCAACGAATTCATCTAATAGGCCGCCATTTGTTCCATTGGTAGAGAGGACCATCAGATTGGAAGTCACCTTGGATAAATTTATCCAAGCTTCATTGGCTAACCACCAAAGTAATGAAGCTTTCTAGAAAAACACCGAGGCGTCTATCCGGAATCTTGAGACATAAGTGGGTCAAATCTTTAAACAATTGATAGAGCTTACCACTACTCCATTCTCCGCTAATACCACCACGAATCCTAAAGAGCAATGCAAGTCCATTTTAATAAGGAGTGGTAAGGAAATTGGTAAAGGAATAGGGGATCATTTACATGAACCCGAGGAGGTGGAAGGAAGAATTGAAAAGGTATCCATAGAGGAGGTAGAGAAGGAAATTGAAGGTGAAAGAAGTGAGGAGAAAAATAATGTAAATATTGAAAAATAAAAAAATAAAAAAATCAATAAGAAGGTTGAGGTTAAGGAGAAGATGGATGGAGTACCTCAGGTAAAGGAGGTTCCTTATCCTGTTCATCCATCAAAGAAGACAAAGGAGAGGCAATGTGCTAGGTTTCTAGACATTTTCAAACGGCTTCAAATAAATGTACTATTTATGGAAGCTATGGAGGAAATGCCCACATATGCCAAGTTCATGAAGGACTTGTTGACGAAAAAGTGAAAGTTCAAAGATGAAACTGTGGAATTAGAAGCCGGGTGTAGTGCCATAATTCAAAAATCCTTGCCTCACAAAACCAAAGATCCGGGTATTTTTACTATCTCTGTTACTATTGGTGCTGTTCCTGTAGGGAAGGCATTACTGGATCTTGGTGCAAGCATAAACCTCATGCCGCTGTCCATGTTAAAACGGATTGGTTATCTTGAAGTGAAACCCACTAGAATGACCCTCTAGCTGGCAGATAGGTCATTAAAATTCTTGTATGGAGTAGCGGAGGATGTTCTAGTGAAGGTTGATAAATTTGTCGTTCTGATTGACTTTGTCTTTATGGATATAGAGGAAGACTTGGAGGTGCCTTTAATTCTAGGGCGACCTTTCATGAAAACGGCAAGAGTCATGGTTGACGTGGATAATGGGTAACTCAAGGTACGAGTTGAGGATAATGAGGTAAAGTTCAATGTGTTGGAAGCCATGAAACACCCAAAGGAAAAACAGTCAGCCTTTAGGGTGGATGTCATGGAAGAGGCATTTCTATTGGGAAAGCAAGAAATGTACAATGCTAGTCCTTTAGAAAAAGCTCTAGTGCAGTCTCGTGCAAATTTATATGACTTGGAGGAAGTCGAAATTGAAAAATGTTTGAGGGACCTAGATACTCTGAAAGAGGACCCCATGATAACATTTATCCCGGAAGACTTATCCAAGGAGGAAAAGTCAAAAAAAAAAAATAAGTTGGAACTGAAAGTGTTGCCGTCCCATCTTAAATATGCATTTTTAGATGAAGGGGGAGGCAGGCCAGTGATAATTAACAGTTCACTATCTTCTGACCAAGAGGCACAACTCTTGGAGGTTTTGAGAGCCAATGAAGGGACGATAGGATGGGCACTGACAGATCTAAAAGGCATAAGTCCTTCTTTCTGTATGCATAAGATACATATGGGAGAGGATTTTAAACTTGTTGCCCAACCTCAAAGGCGATTGAATTCGACGATGAAAGAAGTAGTGAGAAAAGAAGTCCTTAAGTTACTTGAAGCTGGTATGATTTATCCCATCTCCGATAGCGAATGGGTAAGTCCAGTTCAAGTGGTTCCGAAGAAAGGGGGGATGACGGTCATTGAGAACGAAAAAATGAATTAATCCCGACAAGGACAGTAACCGAGTGGCGAATGTGCATGGATTATAGAAGATTAAATCAAGCCACTAGGAAATATCATTTTCCCTTGCCTTTTATGGACCAAATGCTTGAGAGACTAGCTGGCCAAGCATATTACTGTTTCTTGGATGGATATTCTGGGTATAGCCAAATTTTGGTAAACCTAGAAGATCAAGAAAAGACAGCCTTCACATGTCCATTTGGAGTATTTGCTTATAAACGTATGTCGTTTGGACTGTGTAATGCACCTGCAACCTTTCAAAGATGCATGCTCGCAATTTTTTCGGATTTGGTTGAGAAATGTATTGAGGTTTTCATGGATGACTTTTCTGTCTTTGGGAAAAGTTTTGAAGAATGTTTGAACAATCTTAATATTGTGTTAGGAAGATGTGTTCAAACAAATTTAGTACTTAACTGGGAGAAGTGTCATTTCATGGTAGAGGAAGGGGTGGTGCTTGGTCATAAGATCTCGGCTAGAGGGATCGAAGTTGACAAAGCAAAAGTGGAAGTCATTGAAAAACTCCACCACCCGTGAATGTTAAGGGAATAAGGAGTTTCTTAGGACATGCCGGTTTTTACCTGAGATTTATTAAAGACTTCTCCAAGATTGCCAAGCCACTTAGTAATCTTTTGGTAAAAGATGTGGATTTCAATTTTGATGCTAAGTGCTTGGAGGCATTTGAGAGACTGAAAGAGAAACTGATTATGGCCCCAATCATAGTTGCTCCAAATTGATCTTTGGACTTTGAGCTTAACTATGATGCGAGTGACTATGTTGTTGGTGCCGTATTAGTCCAAAGAAAATACAAAATTTTTCATCCAATACATTATGCTAGTAGAGTACTTAATGATGCACAACCATAAAATACTTGGTGACTAAGAAAGAGTCGAAGCCAAGATTGCTTCGTTGGATTCTCTTGCTGCAGGAATTCAATCTAGTCTTCAAGGATAAAAAGGGATGTGAAAACTTTGTGGCTCATCAACTTTCCCAACTTCATAACACAGAGGGGACCAGTGAAGCAGAAGAGATTGTCGAGGAATTCCCGGATGAACGTTTGCTGCTCATTCAAGAAAGGCCATGGTTTGCTAATATGGCAAATTTTAAAGCAGCAGGAGTCATTCCGGATGGATTTTCTTGGCAACAAAAAAAGTAGTTCTTAAAAGACTCTTCTTACTTCGTTTGGGATGATCCTTATTTATTTAAAATTGGAGGAGATGGTCTTCTGAGACGGTGTGTTTCCCGTGGAGAATCTAAAAGCATATTGTGGCATTGTCACAATTCACCCTATGGGGGACATTTTAATGGGTAATGCACTGCGGCCAAAGTATTAGAGTCTGGTTTTTATTGGCCGACAATCTACAAAGATGCTCACATCTATGTGAAGCAATGTGATAAGTGCCAAAGAACCGGAGGAGTGACAAGGAGAAATGAGATGCCTCTGACAGTTATGCAGGAGGTAGAGGTATTTGACTGCTGGGGAATTGATTTTATTGGTCCATTTCCACCCTCTTTCACCAATGAATATATATTGGTGGGAGTGGACTATGTTTCAAAGTGGGTTGAAGCAATTCCCTATGCAAGAGCAGATGCGAAAACGGTGGTAACTTTCTTGAAAAAGAATATCTTTTCAAGATTTGGAACTCCGAGAGTACTCATCAGTGATGGGACCTCACATTTTTGCAATGCTCAACTAAAGAAAGTCTTGGAACACTATGTAGTAAGGCACAAGATTGTAAGTCCTTATCATCCACAAACAAACGGTCAGGCTGAAGTTTCTAACAGTGAAATCAAAAGAATACTAGAAAAGACCGTGTGTGTTTCAAGAAGAGACTGGTCCATTAAGTTGGATGATGCTCTATGGGCTTATCGGACAGCTTACAAAGCTCTATTGGATTAACTCCTTTTCAGTTAGTCTATGGGAAGTCTTTTCATCTTCCGGTGGAATTAGAACATAAGGCGTATTGGGCTTTAAAATTCTTCAACTTTGACCATACAGCTTCGGGAGAAAAAAGGAAATTACAACTTCATCAATTAGACGAGTTAAGACTTCATGCTTATGAGTCTTCTCGATTGTACAAAGAGAGAATGAAGTTGTACCATGATCGGAAGCTGGTCAAAAAGAATTTTCAACCTGGACAATACGTTTTACTCTTCAATTCGAGATTACGATTGTTTCTAGGTAAGCTAAAGTCCAAATGGTCTGGACCTTTTCGGGTTAAAGATATTAGGCCCTATGGAGCAGTTGAAATTGAAGATGCAGTCAGAAAGGAGAGCTGGGTAGTAAATGGACAGAGATTAAAACTGTATCTTGGTGGTGATGTCGAGCGGCTAGCCACCATAGTGACTTTAATTGAGGAATAACCATGAATCAGGCATCGAGCTAATGACGTTAAACAAGCGTTGATTGGGAGGCAATCCAATTTGTTTGTTTGTTTTTTGTTTTTTCCTTTGTAAATAAAAATAAAAGAAGTTTGATGAACTTTGGAAGAAGTTTTGTGAAATTGTGTTTGAAACATTGGTAGAATGTCTAGGGTGCGTCTTGAACTTTCTGACAAAGTATTTTTCACTGTCCCAAATATTTTGCTGGCGCTCCAGCGCTGTTATGGCGGTCAATCGCCAAAAGCATTAATTTGGCGCATCTTTTCAAACTTTTTTGTAAGAAGTTGGCGCTCGAGTGTGAGAGATGGCGCTAAAGCGCCATATTAGCACTGGGGATCAGATTTCTCTGTCTGCAATTTTGGGCTCGTGCTCAAGCGCGAGTTGTGGCGCTCAAGTGCTAGAGAAGCGTAACAGTTGGCTTGGTTATCAGTGTGCAAGCGTTCGAGCACTGCATTTTGGTGCTCGAGCGCCAGGAACGCGGAGGCTTTAAAAACATAGCAGTTTCAGGGATTTGCTCGCATCTCTTTTCCTCTCTTCTTAAGTGCGTGTTTCTTCCGTTTTTGTTCACAAAACTCGTTCTAAAACTTCATCAAACTTTGGTTTTGAGTGTGAAACTTCTGCAACATTCTCTTCCTATCTGCATTTTGTGCTCCTTCATCATGAGTTTCCGGTATGTTTATGGCTATTTCTTGATTTTTCATGCTTCTTAGTTATGTATATCTGTTCTTAAAAAGGAGTTTGAAATCAAAGTTATAGGATGAATGTATATGTTGGTTAGTTTCTCTATTAGGGACTTTTATTGTAATATGAGATGATGCCATGTTCTTGATGCTAATATATGTTCTTATCTGTTCATGATGGAAAGGTTAGAATATAAAAAAATTGTTATGATTCTCATTTTTGAAGGCATCATCTCTTGTTTCATCAAAGTCCTGTATAGAAACTAATTCAATAATGTGTGATACTCATGATGATGATAGTATGATGTGGTCTAATTTTGTGTTCTCAATGCAGTAACCGAGGCAAAGCTCCTGCTGTTGAAACTGATCATGGATCTAGGAAGCGTAAAGATGTCCCACGGAGGAGCAGAGGTTCTTCCTCCGGTGGAGGCTTTGACAGAGACAAATTCATTGACCGTGACCATGCTAAACGGTATCGGGTGATTGACAACAGGAGGTTCATTTATGAACGGAGTGTGGAGTTGCGGGACGGAGAGTGCCCGGAGTTTACTCAGATGTTGACTCACCGCAACTGGTGGCCACTCGCATCTCTACCAGAGAAGTTTGACCCGGATATCGTGAAGGAGTTCTATGCCAACGCTTATGGAGGCAAAGACAGCAAGTCACGGGAGAAGGTTTCGGTTGTGAGGGGTACCCGAGTTCCATATACTGCTGATTGGATCAATGAGAAAATTGGTAACTCGGTTATTTCCCCTATCTCTTCCTTTTAAAGAAGTGAGGGTGTTCTAGACGATTATGCTCGTATGAGGAACCAAGGAGAACTTGACTTGGAGTCCACATTGGCCAAAATCTGTTATGAAAACCGCAGAATTGTGGAAACCAGTCATACCGAGGTTCCCCACAAGGTTCTCCGGGTCAATATGACAAGGATTTCAAAAATCTGTATGACATTTATTTTGGCCAATTTGTGACCCAAGTTGCACCCCTCTTATTTGCCTTTGGAAGTGTGCCACCTGCTGAGCTGCATCATGACTGAAGGGACCACTTTTGACCCCGCCCGAATCATTTCTGATGTGATTTGGGTAAATGTGCAAAAAGGAGGCAAGAAGCAAGGTTTGGCATTCCCAAGTCTTATCACATGCTTATGTGAGGAGGCGGGAATTCTGGTTGTGCGGAGTCAAAAGCTTAGGGAACCTATTGACTTGAAGTATCTCCGCAACAACTGTGCTGATCCAAACCCGAATGCACCAGTGCAGCCACCACCAAGAGCACCACGGAGGACTATGGAGGAATTGTGGGCCAACATGAGCACTAGGCTTAACCATCAGGACCTACAATTTGCTGCCCTGCATAGGGGAATGACTAGCCTTCACCTGTCCCAATATTCCATGGCCCAGCATTACATGTCGGGTCAAACATTTTTCTAGAACCCGAAGGCCTATGCGGCTCATATGAACTGGCCAGGGGACCGGCTAGCTTCACCGTGGGAGCCATATCAATATTATATTTGTACTGTTTCAAGAATGCATGTGAAAAATCCATCTAGCTGTGGATTCGGGTACGTTCCAGATTCGTGTACCAGCTTAAAGTCACAACGTCCAGGCTGTCCTGGAATACATTGATCAAGAGCTTGTCGTTGTGTGCATGCGACGCCATTTTTCGCCAGTACATTGTGAGGTGGGCCTTGGGACAGGTGATACCTTTGTATTTATGGAAGTCTGGAGCTTTAAATTTTGGGGGAGTCACCACATCTTCAACCAAACACACATCCGTGGCTTCCCTAAACCCGTAACTGTTTCCTTCAACGACTTGCAATCTTTCCTCGAGACATTCCAGCTTTTCTTTGGATCGACCTCCTTCTGATTCCCCACGCAGTTAGGAGGTACTTATAACAAACGGATTAGCGGGATTAGTCGAAGGAGTGATCAACTGATTTGTTTGAGGGTTTTCTTGGCTATTATTTTGAGGATGATTTAGGATAAAGCCAAGGAGGGGGTTAGGATCAAAAATCTTATTGTCTCGGGTAGAGGACTCCCCAACTAGTGGATCTTGAACTATTAGGGGTGTATAGTTAGGTGGAAGTCCGTATTGCGGCCATTGGACTTCCGGTGATTCGATCGTGGGCTGTGGAGGGATTTGGTAAGTAAAAGGCACAAACGGGTAGGTTGGGAAGAACGACATCCCTTGAGAGCTGGTTTTCTGCCGTGTTCCTTTAAGAGGTCCCTTCTTTTTTTTTCTATCTCAGTTCACTTAGTTTTTCCAGAATGTGAGTCGTCTGACTCTTCAGCACATCAATATCATTCCTCATTTCCTCATTCTGCTTCTCCAAGTGATCCATAGCTCTAGCTACTATGCGTGTCTGATATGGATGCCGAGGAAACACTTTGTCTATGATTAAGTGAGACAATCTTTCCACCTAAGAAACTTTCTAAAGGGCTAAAGTTAATAAGCATATATGATTATGAATATGACTAATGTGCGAATGTGCATGTATATACAAAATGCATGAATATGCATGGAGATATTTCTACACGAGGTGAATGAACATGAATAGACAAAAAGAGATGTAGAAATGCATAGAAATTTTAGATGCATGGTCATACGAGATGCATGAATGCATGGGCATATTAGATGCATGGTCATACGAAATGCATGAATGTAGGGGCATATTAAATGCATGGTCATACGAGATGTATGAAGTGCCATGATATAATTTTAAGATACAAGGGAAGGAGATGGGTGAGAGGTATGCCCCACGTGTCCTATATTGAGCGGAGTTTTAGGGTAAGGGGTTTCTAAGTCAAGACTCTAACTCGGTAGGCCATGAAGTTCATCTATTAGTGAAGAGTTTTGAGGGTGGATTTAGACTCCCTGAAGTTAACTCGGTTCCCAAATTGCGCATATTAAATAATAAGGACCCAGCAGTCAAATTAGCCATATGTAGGGACCGGCCCGCTTAATACGCGAACCACCAGTGACAATCTGAGTGGAAAGTAGACGGTCATTACGTGAGCTCGAGGCCCCTCAATAACACCCGCCTAGCCTCCTTCTAATCCTAAGGGTCTCACGGACTAGGGTGTAGAGCCCAAAATGTGTGTGAGGAATACTGTAACTGCGTTGAGTGTGTGGGGGCATACAAACCTTTTGGCCCTATTAACTACTTCCCTGCACGACAAAGAAGATATATACAAGACAAAGAAGATATATACAAGAATCCTCTACACATCAAATATATATAAGATAACATTAAGTTACAAAAATGATTATATATATATAAAAAGACATACATACAAAGGGAAGAGTGAAATAAATATTAAATAGGATTAAAAAAAGTACAATTAACTAGATTAGGCTGGACTCTCAGAAAGTCCCCAATGGAGTCGTCATCTGTCGCAGCCGAAGTCGCGGCGGAGACGACAATAAATAAACAAAAGAGTCGCCACTGAGATTTATCTAAGAAAATCTCAGAAAACCTTATAAGAAAATATACAAAACCAAAATATGGATTCAGAGTCGATTATGCGTAGAGAATGTATTACCACCCTACGACGTCCGCTAAATAAGCGCCCTCTAATTAATTGGGTATGGTCAAAAATGTCGTTCCAACCCTTCTTAAAAGGTGAAAATGTCACTCAAACAGAGTTATGATTTTAATTATTAAATTTAAAAAAAAAATAGGAATGAGTTTTGAAGAAAATGTGGTTCCAATCCTCCTTAGATGGTGAAAATGTTACTCTAACCGAATTAAGATTTTAATAATTGAATTCTTTATTTTCCTCGTAAAGCCTAAATCACCTTTTTTTTATTTATTTTGAAGACCCATGATCCTTTGTTTTTGTGAGGCCCAACTTTTCAAAAAAAAAACAATCGCTCAAAAAGAAAAAGGAGAAAGAAGGAAAAACCAAAACAAAGAATGAATAAAAAAAGAAAGAGGAGAAAGGGATAGCGCCGCATGAAGAAATGAGCGGAGGTAGGGGCGTGACCGGCGAAGCACATAGTGGATTCCGACAGTGTTGTGGTTCGCGTTTTGGAGCGACAACCATAGTGATTCCCGTTTTGGTGACGGTGGTTTGTGATTCGCGGCTATGGAGGTCCCGATTGGAAGAAGCGTTGTGGTATTGTTGACGGTAAAGATGATGTCACCGGCGCCGAGCGGGGGTAAAGGTACGTGGCAGAGATCAGTTTATCTGATTTTTGCATGAAGGTGGAGGACTTTGGAGGTTTAGCTATGGCGATTTTTGTTAAAAAAAATTAAATTATGTTATTGTGCTGTAAGTGTTTGGGCGTGAGGTTGGAGATGAAAATAAGATGCATGGGCAAGAATATGGAGAAGAAAAGATCACAGTGTGTGTTCGTGTGTGCTTGGATTATTATCGGAGAAAAAGGTAAAAATCAAAATGCCTATAACATGTTTATCGAATGAAATAAATAAATTTCTTGAACCAGAGCTGCATTCCTCTGATTGTTGATTTCTTGGAATTACTTCTTTGCAGTTTTTTGCGTAGATGGTGATTTTTTATTGTATTTGAGCTTCTATTTATAGAGTGACCTATTTTCTATTTTTGATCAGTTTTTTTGTTATCTCATATTTTTTTAATTGAAAATCGATCTTAATTTTTTATTTGAAAACCACTTTTCTGATATGTTAAAGTAAATTTTTATATTATTTTAAAAATATTAAAAACTGATTTTTTCTGATGTGTATTTTCTCTTATCAGTTAACACTCAGTTATTTATATACTCAAGAGTCTTATCATAATCTCCATTTAATCAATTATAATTAATTAATTAAAAAATTAATTACTTAATCACAATTTGATCAAGTGAAATTATTATTGACCGATAAAATTTGGTATCCACAATCTTCAACCAAATAAACGAAATTTGCATTGTTATTCATGTTTTTTACCTCCCATTTTTTTCTTCTCTTCCAAATAATAGCTAGGATGTTAAATCTCACAACTAATTATTTAGCTTGATTTGTTTTTATCTTTTTATCATCCAAAAAAGACTAATTAATAGGAAATGCATACAAATAAATCATTATAAAAAGAAGAGCATTAGAGAGTGCACAGGTAAAAAGAACTAGTTAAGTTTAAGGCCCCAATACAAAGAATAAATTTGTATTTTTATAAGAGAAAAAGGAAAACGGGTTAGCGGACTAGCTCGCTCCACCCCGCAGTTGGCCCGAGCGTGTTATCGAGCTATGAGGGGTGGCATGTTCTAATATGCAACCTAGACCGTCGAGGCAAGCCCGTTTTGACACTCCAAGTCTTTTACGATGCTTTTTAATCATTTCATTCATTGTTCTTCAGAATCTAATATCACCAACATTAAATAAGAGCATTGATAAAAAAAAAGAGGATTAAATGAATCTTCAAAATACAAAACAAAAATACTTATAAGAAAAATTTTAAGGAAAAAAAAAAGTATCGAATGAAGTACAAAAAAATACCTGTGAATTAATTAGTTCTAAATGCTAAATATCAAGATTAAATGTAACCATGCAAACAATATGAAATGATAATATTAATTAAAATAGTTTTAAACTTACATAATAATTATATATGTTGATCATAAAATCATAATTATCCTTTCATTTGTTTAAAGTAGATTGATGGACTTTTTAGGCAAGAACTTACCACTATAAAAATATGATATATGCCATATTTGTATTTGGGAAAAATAATATGATGAATAGTTTGACTAATATTATTCAAACCTCAAATCTGTGATTATTTTCCAAAAAAAAAATGCATACATAA
Organism: Cyamopsis tetragonoloba; assembly: GCA_037177725.1. Lineage (NCBI taxonomy): Eukaryota > Viridiplantae > Streptophyta > Magnoliopsida > Fabales > Fabaceae > Cyamopsis > Cyamopsis tetragonoloba. Next base: position 30,081,207 of record CM074125.1, on the reverse strand, counting down.
ATAGAAAGATAATAAAAAATTAATAAAGGAATCAATATCATAATGGATAGTTTGACTAATATTGAGGTCCTTGATTTTATTAATTTGAATATAATTTAATTTTTTACTAAATGAATCGACATTATTATTAGTATCTTTTCTTATATATTTGATCTTTTTAAACTAATAATTGGCTATTATTATTATAAAAGTATATAAGTCAAAATTTGAGTCAATAACATAAATAGAAGGAATCAAAATTTAACAATTGTTCTAATTGCATTTGAATTTTCTCACGGTCACTCCTATTTATACAACTGAATCCAAGGTAACATAACACCTTTCAAACATTTCTTTTCTCTATCCAATTTTTTGCCATTGTCAACCTCTCTCAATAAAATTTTTTTGCTTGTCTAATTGCATATCAATAATCCAAGCCATTGTAATGTCTAAAGTGTCTCAATGATTTATTTACTATATTTACATGGCTATCACCAAATTCATTATAGACTCAAATTTGTAGACAAGTCAGTGAACAAGTTAATCTCAGAGTGCTAAGAAGAATCTTATTTCTGTCTGAAGCAGAGTCAGAATTGGATGGAAAAAGATGACTCATGCTTCTCCATTTAGATGTACAACAACAAACAAATTCAATTGTATTCTTTGGAATCATTCTCTGGTATATGTAGTGATGTTCTAGAATTGCTATCAAGGTCAATCAGAATAGTTACTTCTAGCAACGGATTGATTCTATGCCGTAGCATACATATGAACCCAGACGATCTAATGTTCATTTGCAACCTTGTTACAAAATTATGGTTTCGTAGGGCAACAACTTCATCAACACTCCGATCCTAATCTTGTCCTTCAATGCTTCCACGACAATGATTATTTCTTGATCTTTCTTTTGGAAGAACCTTCTTGTTTTGAATGGCTTGATGCTAGAGTATGCAAAATGTATAAATCAAAGGAAGGTTTATGGGAAACAATAAAAAAAAGCTGCTTTGTTGGTTGTAAGAGCATTGTCACTAAGTTCAATTCAACTCCAGTTATTATTGTTTTGATGCATAATATGATCATTTGGATGTTCCACGATCACTTTGTTCTAATTTTTTTCATTTTTATTTTATTTGTTTGAAATTTCTCCTATCCATTCCAATTTTATTATCATAAACAAACAATATTGGCATGTTTGAAAAACGTTTAAGAAATAATTTTATTATCTATTGGATCAAGCGCTTACCACTAGGCCAAAAACTATAGCTGATAGTCAGGGCACAACTCTTTCTACTTAAGAGCGTAGCAGCCTAAGCGCCATGATTTAACAGTGACTTGGCCTACCTAGCCTCCGCCACGGGACAATTGATGCAACCCACAACAATCTCCCCCTCAGCAATTGCCCCGCTGGGTATCGAACTCATGACCTTGGCTCTGATACCAATTGTTGTAAGATTGAGATCTGGATTTCTTTTGCTTTGATGTTACCAATGAGACCTGCAAAACAAAAAGAAAAGGCTCCGATGCCCAAGTCAGTAAGGATCAATAAGCAGACATAAAATAATTTAAATAACACAGTATTGATCAATTATTCCTAGCTCTCTTCTTATAAAATAAAAATTTTCTGTTGGAAGAGGCTTAGTGAAGATATCAAATAGCTGTTTAGCTGTATCAATGAGCTCAAGCACACAGTCACCTTGAGTGCATGATAGGATTTTTCGTGAGATTTATGGCACTAGTGTTGTCACATTTTAGTGGAATATGATGCAAGTGAATGCCATAGTCCTCGAGTTGTTGTTTTAACCAAAGAATTTGTGCACAACAACTTCTAGCCGCTACATATTCAACTTCGGCAGTGGATAACGCCACACTAACTTGTTTCTTACTGTGCTATGAAATTAATGAATTTCCAAGAAAGTGACATGTTCCGCTAGTGCTTTTCCTATCCATCTTACATCCAGCAAAATCGGAATCCGAATATCCGAGTAATGAGCAGGATGCACCTTTGGGATACCATAAGCCCATGTTACAAGTACTAAGCAAATATCTCATGATTCTTTCTACAGCACTAAGATGTGACTCTTTAGGGCATGCCTGATATCTAGCACACATACATACACTAAACATGATATCAGGTCTGGTAGCAGTTAAATATAGCAAAGATCCTATCATACTTCGATACTTTGACACATCAACAGGTTTACCTTTTTCATCTTTGTCAAGATAGCATGAACTACCCATAGGAGTAGTTATTTCTTTAGCATTGTCCATGCCAAATTTCTTGAGCAATTCTTTCCAATATTTTGTTTGAGATACAAACGTTCCTTGCTCTAGTTGTTTGATTTGAAATCCAAGGATGAACGTAAGTTCCCCCATCATGGACATTTCAAATTCTCCTTGCATGCTTGTAGCAAATTCCTTGCATAGATTTTCATTAGTCGCACCAAATATAATATCATCAACATAAATTTGTACAAGGAGTATGTCATTGTGCTTTTGTTTAATAAATAAGGTATTATCTACTTTGCCTCTTTGAAAGTTATTGTTCAAGAGGAACTTACTTAATCTTTCGTACCATGCCCTAGGGGATTGCTTTAGTCCATACAAGGCTTTCTTGAGTTTGTAAACATGACTCGGAAGTTCAGTGTTTTCAAACCCAGGAGGTTGTTCAACATAAACTTGTTTTTGTATATATCCGTTCAAGAAAACACTTTTGACATCCATTTGATAAAGTTTAAAATCCATGATACATGCAAAAGCAAGTAGGAGTCTAATAGCTTCAAGCCTAGCTACGGGAGCATATGTTTCCTCATAATCTATGCCTTCCTCTTGATTGTACCCCTTGGCTACTAATCTAGCTTTGTTTCTAGTTATTATGCCGGTTTCATCTAGTTTGTTTCTAAAGACCCACTTTGTTCCTATTATTGGATGATCATCAGGCCTTGGGTCTAAATCCCAAACTTGATTTCTTTCAAATTGATTTAGTTCTTCTTGCATAGCTACACCCCAATGTTCATCGCTAATTGCTTCGTCTATGGTCTTAGGTTCAATTTGAGAGACAAAAGCCATAAAGTTACATGCATTATTAAGAGAGTGTCTAGTGGTTGCCCCCTTTGAAATGTCACCAATAATGTTATCAATTGGATGATGTTTTGAAGCTCTCCATTCTTTGGGGAGTTCATTTTGTGGCTCAGTTGGTATGTGAGTTGAAATTTCTGGGATATCCTTCTCATTTTCTTCTATTCTTCTTTCTTCATGAATACCCATGTCTTCAAGGGTTCCAACTTTACCTGTACCCAGGATTTTTCCTTTGTTGTTGTCACCATATGTAACATATCCTCCATCCTTAGGTGTGAGAGATGAGAATTTTTATTTGTCTCCTGTCATATGCTTGGAGCATCCACTATCAAGATACCATTTGGATTCTTTAACCACCAAGCATACCTACAAAAACATTTTAATTTCTTCCTTTAGGTACCAATGGTTTCATCGGTCCTTGAGTGTTAGTTTTTCCAAGGGTGCTTTTGAGAACCCACACTTTTTTCATGTGGCACACCAATTTTTCTTGCATTGCAAGTAGTAGCACTATGACCTTTTAATCCACAATAATTGTAAGTTATGAATGGACTAGAAGAAGTCCTTGAAGAGACAAAGAAATTCTTATAGAGCTTTTGATGATTATTAGGATTATATCCTAAACCAGCCTTTTCAAAATGACATCCTTGCTTACCATGCAAGATATTTAGGTTGTCTCTACCCATTGTAAACTTTGCAAGTACATTGTTGTGTATATAAAAGGTCAAATTTTTTATTAAAAATTTATTATCTCTTGAGTATATAAAAGGTCAAATATCTACCTCTTACGTCACAAATTCCTCTTTAAACAATTCTCATCCACAAACAATCTTCTTCTCCTTCCCTTCAACACTCAACAAATGGCCTCATCACCACCTTCATCTCCTCCTGCTACCAATTCTCCACCATCACCAACACACAAACGACCACGTTTTAAATGCACTGCTGTCAACAAGCCACCTTCAATACCATGTGGGCCATGTAGTGGGTCCTCCTCCTTTGTTCCTCTTACTACGACTGGATTCACTCCAGATTTCTAGAGATGGTTCTCCTCCACCTCTCAAGTTGACAAATGTCAGACTGGGTTTTCTAACAGAAAAATTGTTGTCCTACAGTGGGTTAACATGCCTTGGTTTCATGCTCAAGGCTTCTCGTTCATCTCTTGGCTTGAATCAGTCCACCTTGTACCATTTCTCAGTATCAAAGAAAAGGTATATCCAAACCTCGTTCATGTCTTCTACTCAAACCTTGTTTACAACGCCGAAACCTGCACCATCACGTTTGAAGTCAAAAAGACGAAAATTCACATCCCTCTCTCTCTCTGGACATCTCTCACAAGACTACATTTTGAAGGAGCCCAAATTACAGGATCCACCGCCATGGGACAATGGACCGCCGAATACAACCATATTCAGGTAATCAGGGCTATGTGTCATGTGAGATCCTCCTTTCATACCTCCAAGCAAAGCGACTACCTTCCCACCTGCACACTCACAATGGACTCTCGAATAGTCCATCTCATTATTGCTCGTGTCCTACTTGGTCGCGTCGGCAATTTTACCAAAGTCCTCCATGATGACAGGCTACTTCTCTATGCCATGATCAAGCAAAAGCCCGTCGACTGGGCAAGACTAGTTCAACATCACATGCTGAAGGGGGCAACCAGCATCACTCCACTTCCCTATCCCACATTGATCACAGTCATCCTTCGGCACTTCGGCGTCAGTTTGGCCGATGAATACAGTACCACTATTGATGGCCACAATTTTGAAATTGGTCAATCACTGCTGCATTGAGTGGGCATTGTATATGCTTCCGATAATTGGTACATTCAAGAATTGGGGATTGAAGGCAATCGCCCCAAAGAAAATTATCCTGATATTGATGATCTTGAGGACCTCCCTGAACCAGACCAAGAGCCTCTTCCACCACATTTCCAACGACTAAGTCTTCAATTTTCTCAGATGATGGACGCCAAGTTTGAACAACAGCGTCAATATTTCGACTAGCGGTGCGATCAGATGGAAACTGCTCTTCGAGGAGAGATTACTTCTCTCCGCAAAGAAATTGCTCGCACCAACTCCACCTTCGTGCCTCCATACTCTCAATCTGCCTTTCCAGCAGATCAAGGTGATGCAAGCGGGTTTCATTAGCACTTTGGCGGTATCGATCTCCAAAATTTTGGGGCTCAACCAAGTCCCGACTTGGATTTTGATTACTTTACAACACCGCCTGCCTCCGACCCTCTCTGACTGCTCCACAACTCTTACTTCTTAACGTAGATTAGTCATGATTAATTTGGGACAACTAAACTTTTTGAACTAGTTTATTTTTGGGATTCTTTTCCTTATTCTCAAATTTATGTCTCAAAAATATTATCTTTTTTATGATGACAAAAGGGGGAGAAATTAACTACACTTAACCAGATTGAGTATTAAGAGTCAAATCCAATCTTATATATGTTCCATTTGTTGTTGCTTATTAAAACTGCTTAACATGTTTATATGCATATTGACAGGAAGAGTCGAACTCCGTAAGTAAGGGGGAGTCTCAGAATATTGCACGCACATAAGTGATCTGAATAGTTTGTTGTTTGTCATCATCAAAAAGGGGGAGTTTGTAAATGCAAATGCTCTAAGTTTGAAGTTTCGTTGATTCCGCAACAAACCAAGAATCAAAGTCCTGAAAGGGTAAATCAAGCGAACAAGCACAGTAAACAGATCCGCAACAACAAGGGTATATAGAATTTAACTTATGCATAAATGTAACTTTGATTTTGGCTCTTTTAAAGTGAAACAAACACTTTTTTTATAATCAAAACAAGGTTTTAGAAAAATGTTAAAAGTAGAGCTAAAATTTTTTTTCAAAGAAAAGACACTCCTAGAAAATTACAAAGAAAATATCTAAAATTGACTTTTGCTTGAAAAAGTCCAAATTTATTGTATATTCGAATATGAAGGTTCTGGAAATAAAATTTGAATTTTCTGACCAGTATATTCGAATATGGCTTGCCATATTCGAGTATGTTATATTGCCTTGGCTTGATTATTTTCCAGAAATAGTATATTCGAATATATATTCGAATATGGCTTGCCATATTCGAATACATATTCGAATATAACATGGTGCCTAGGCATTTCCACCTTCCAAAATTATTATATTTGAATACCTATTCGAATATGGAACCTCCATATTCGAATATGAAGCCCACATAAATCAAATTTTAAATGCAGAAACTGTATTCGAATACATATTCGAATATGAAAGTGTCATATTCGAATACATATTCGAATATGTTAATGAACTGTGCGCATCTTGTATCTGCTATTTCTGCTGTCTATAAAAGGGGCTTCTGACAAAAAGTATTACACACCCTTGCAAGCCTATCACTGTTTTTCAAAAATAAATTTTACTATCAATCTTTCTAAATCAAGGGTCTTGTGCTATTACTGAAGGCCTTCTTTGTTTTTCCCTTACTCTGTTTCTTTCATTAAACAAAGAGCCTTAAATCAAATATCTTAGAGCTTCAAGTTGTATTATTTACTCTTTTGAGAGTTTCATTGTGGTGAGTTTAAGTTAAGGAGTGTTAAAAAGGAAAGGTATCCTTCTAGTTGATTGAAGGTGGGGTATCCTTCAAGGTTGTTTTAGGGTGAGGTATCCCTAGACTGAGGCCTTTGAAATTGGTGGGATATCCAATTGAGAAGGTTGTTCTTAGTGTGTAAATTGTTAAAAAGTAATACAAGAATTCTCGCGTGATGGAGATTCGTAGAATGGACGTAGGTCACAAGTGGTGTGACCGAACCCGTATAAAACTTGGTGCTATTCTCTCTATTCTTAAAACTCATACTTGTTTATTTTATTGCATCTTTATTTCTGTATTCATTGTCTTTTAATTCCATATATCAACTAAAATATACTTTGTTCAAGTGTTGCTATCATTTGTGAAAGAATTTACGAAAAATCTTTTAAGCTCAATTCACCCCTCTTGAGTGTAGAGGCCCTTGTCTAACAAGATTATCATAAACAAACAATTTTTGAATGACGCATCTATTCAAGTTTTTTTTTTTGGTAATAGGATAGTGGCTATTCAAGTTTATTATACATATAAATACTATGAAATTTTCCTATAAATGATTCTCAATTAAATCTAAATAAATTAATTATTTAATAAATAGGGAAATAATCAACACAATGTCAGATTTAAAAATGTCAAGACTTGAAAATAAATTGCATTTAAGAATAATTTAAGATTTTTTATATGAAGGTAATTACTATAAAATACACTAACAATTAAAAACACTCATAACCATGAGTTAGATTGAAGCACACATATATATTTATAAAGTACAACATGATGAGTTTTTTTTTTTTTCTTTTTTTGCCTGCAAGTACTAATATTCACTATTTTCTTTTACTCAAGTAGTGCTCGACAATTTCTGGAGATTTAAGGATGCTAAAACTCACAATTAATTGTTTAGCTTGATTTGTTTTTATCATCATAAAAGAATATTTATAAGGTCAAATGCATATGTCTTATGTGTATTTCATTTCAGTCCTATATCATTTTTGGGTTACATTTTGGTGTTGTATCTCTCATGAACGTTTCATTTTGGTGCAATCTGTCAACTCCGTCATCCCCGTTAACAGAATTGACCTAATAAGAACATAGTCAAATTACGCCATTTATCTTCAAACTCAGAAAAATCATAACATTAACATGAATCATAATAAGAACAGAGTCAAATTACTTTGTAACGGGGTGACGGAGTTGACGGACTGGACCAAAATGAAATATAGGACCAAAATGTAACCAAAAAAGATATAGGACCAAAATAAAATACGCATAAGAGATACAGGACCAAAAAGTACATTTGGCTTATTTATAAATAGGAAATGGATGAATTAACATAAATCATTATAGAAAGAAGAGCATTAGAGAGGTATAGAACATTAGTGAAGTTTAAGACCCCAACACATATAAAACATTGCAATATAGGCATGTGTCCAACCTAAATTTTTGTGTAAAAAAAATACATTGCAATAAGTAGTGAATTAGTGGACATTGTCAATAATCACTAATACATAAAATTAAATACACTCTTAAACATTCTCTGAAGCAATGGAATCACTAGTCTAGGATTATTATATAAACAACATCTTTAACAAGTGTTTTTTTCTTTTACTTTCACATGTAAGGATAAATGCATGGTTCCAACGTAACTTTCGAGAACACGGTTCTGGGAAGGAGAAAGTGTTGAGAATAGGGTTAATTTTTTTTATTCTTGTAACCTCAAGTTTATATATGAATTTTTTTATAAGTAAATTTACTTATTAAGAAAGATGACTATGAGAATTACTCACAGGAAAGTTATAGGACGCATTCTAATACTAAGAAATAAAGCTCAGAGAGCACAAACACCAATTAAAAATAAAAAGTTGTGCACCGGTATACAAGTGACTTTATAGCCATTGATTTGTAATTATAAAAATAAAAAGTCATCATCACACTTTAAATCAACGAATAGGTTTATGCCACATAAACTTCTTAACATTTATGTTGTGTATGGTAAATGACACCTAAAACGATCTAGGATTAATATCAAGAAATATTTTTTGGACACCCTGATGTTTTCCTTTCATAATAGACCCATTATCATATCCTTGTCTCCTAAGGTCATTAATATCAAGCCAAACAATTTTTAATTCATATGTAGTAGCATCAAAACGACCTTTTTCCACTTGTATCATCTACTTTTAAAAATTCTAAAAGATGCTCATTATCTTGTATTGGAGTTGATGAAATATCTACACACCGTATTGTAAAAGACATTTGCTTTTCATGACTTATATCTGAAGTACAGTCAAGTATGATTGAATAATATTTCGCATCCGTAACTTTTTTTATAATTTTTGTTTTGATTTCACTTGCTAACAAATTTATCAACTCATTTTCTGTACTATGCCCAAGGTAATTCTAACACCAAATTTTTTTTTTTCTTTTTTTTAGGCATAAGAAGTCACAGCTTAAGTCTCAATATACTACTACTTACTTACATAGTTAATTATATATAAACCTATAATTACATACCATTATATTCAACATGTAAAACTCAGTTTCATTACACACTAGAGAGAATCTAAGTCCACTAGAGGTAGCCAAGATGTACGACAAAGGATGATGACTACCTAGAGTTATATACAATTCAAATACTAAGGGTTGTCTTCACGCATTATAGCTCTCCAACTCCGAGTCGGGTGCAACAATGTAATCGTCAGCTAAATGTACCTCATATAATTGTGTAACCCTTCGGCAATTAAAAATAATATACACAAAGTTGCAGGCAGTCTAACTGGAAAATATCCCCAAACATCAACCTATCATACATGCATATTCATACAGCAATCATTTGTCATCAATGTACAAGATCACGGAATATATGAATGAGATGCATGTCATGTCTATCTTAATTGTGGTTTGTTCTTTACATTTCATTCTTTTTAAAGGAAACCTGGTGCACACGGAAACTAATATGTGTGTGGCAATAGCACTCTAGAGTTCAATGCAAACCCTGGTAAGTGTCCTTATCTAGAGTCCATGCCTCACCTCCAATAGAGGTCTGCAAGGACTATTACCCCTTTCGGCAATAGCCCCCGATTTTTTTCCCTAATTGAGAGTCAACATCCCTTAGAGGTTTGCAAGAGTTATTACCCGTCAGGATGATAACCCCCAATTGTTCTCTGTTCCATGCTTGTCCGCTTACCCGGTCTACTTCTAGCGGGACTCAACCCACTTACTCAACCAATTTTGATAGGGGAAAGCACTTCCATTCTTTTTATTTAAGTATTAGATGCACATTCACACGTACTTACTTGTATAACCCTCACTGTATGATTTACTAAAGTATTGGAACCTTTTGTAATCATTTACACTTTAGAAATGAGTTATTAGAGTGTGTGTTGCCTTTTGGAAGTGAGAAAATTAGGCCATGTTTCAGGTCCAGATTCGTTGTTGAGAATTTGACACCTAGTTTTCCCTGGCCAAATTTGCTACTGCGAATTTGGCACACAGTCTTCCAGTTTAGATTGGCTGCCTCGAATTTGACCCAGACTTCACCTGCCTTGTTTTCACGAAAATCACTTCTTTTTCACTCTAAACCAACTCACACAATCCACAACTCATATAAGTCATTTCCAGGAACAATGACACAAATTCCACATCAAAACAAGGTTCCAATAACCAATTCCTAATCAATTACATCACAATTTGAAACAACTTAACATGCACAAATCATCAAACCTATTCCAAGTTTCCAATTACGCTAACATACAAAAGCCTAAACTCAACATGCAATTGCCAAATTTTCACACCAAGGAATGCATAATCACTATTCAACCACCATTCAAGCACAATTTACACATTTGCAACAAGGGACACACAAAATCCACATACATATCATGCCTCCCAATTCAAAATACCTCAATTCAATTTTCAAGAGACAACAATTAACATACCCACCCAATTCACAACAAGCACATATAATACAACTTCATATCATGTGTGCCTACCAAACCAATTCACAACAAAAGACATGCAATATAAATTCATACTAATTAACACCCTCAAGTATATCTCCTAACTTCATACTACCCTTTATTCCACTAATTTGGGGGTTTTAGGGGTTACCTTTTCATGGAAACCCTTAGCTTCAACTTTCTCTCAAATTCTTCAAACTTCCCAAATCCATAGTCTTTAATCACACCCGAAATGTTTGACTCTCTAATTTACACAAATATTAGTGCATGGCTCCTCATTTTGACTCAATTTCAAGATTGCATGAAGAAGAAGAGAGTTTTAAACCCAATTCCAAAGAAAAGCTTGAATCAAGAAAATGGGAGATATACCAAGCACTTACCCTAGCTCTTTGGGAACCCTTAAGCAAGGAGAATGATGGTCCAACTCTTCAAATTGAAGGCTTGGTTGGAAGGAGGTAGCTTGGATGAGGGGAATTTGAATTTGAGCCCTAGGAGAAGAAGAGAAGTTTTTGTGAGAGAGTGAAGAGTGAAGAATGAGGCGTGGAGGAGAAGGGGAGAAGAAGGCTTGATCTAATTTCCCAAGTTTCTACAATTTGCTACTTAGTCCTTCCCTAAAACTTCCAAAATTGCAATGTGCTCCTTGACTTAGTTCTTTTTGTTGAATAAGTGTTATCTTCCTAATGAATTTCCAAAAAAGAATAGATTAGGGGTAAAAATGAAATTGTCCTCATATTAACTTATAATTGGGTAAATTTAAGGATGTTACGGTAATGGTTTTTAATTTCATCATCTTTAATTCGAGAAATATGTTCTTGCATGATTGGATCAAATTTTGCGACTGTTTCTGTTAGACTTAACAAATTTCCATTAGCTTCTTGATAGATCTTTTCATTTTTTCCGCGGAAAGCTAAGTTATTTTTACCAAGGGTTTTAACAACCACAGTAATTCTTAACAATACCTTTCTCCAATGTTCTCTATCTCTATTTATTTGTGTTCGAACATGTTTGTCTATTGTTTTATCTTTTGCCATTCCCATTTTGAAATCAATCCATACATTCATGTTAGTAATATGCTTACTCGTTATTTCATGACTCTTCCACTTACCACTAAAATTTCTCTAATCTTTACATCCTTCGTTAGCTAGTTTTCTTGTACAAGAAACAACATTAAATAATTTGCAACAAAAACAAAAGACTCTATCTAAATCTCTAGAATAAATAAACCATCTTCTTTCGTGTTTCTCTCCATTAGGCAATCTTTGAATGTAATTTGATAAAGAAAAGTGCCTAGAGTATTTGTCTTTTGAAAAATCTATGAGTAGAATCATCTAGCCTCTCAATCTCCTCTTCGTTATCATGAGTTTGAGAATCAGAATTATCCTCATCACTACTAACTACTTCTCTATTGTTGTTTCCACCTATATCTAGATTGTTCTCTTGTTCATTCAAAGAGCACCAACCTGTATTTTCTAATCCATTTTTCTTATTTATTTTTATAAAATTTTCCATAGCTCCTTTTCGTGATTCAGTCAAAGCCTCAACTCTTCTCTTTTTCTTAAGTTTTGAATGGCCTGATTCATATTTTCTAGTTGACATATTTATATATTTTTATATGAAATTAAAAATTATAATATATAAAACATTACTAAAGATAAGTATATAAAATAAGAATGAGTTAAAGCAATAAAATCTGGTTATCAACAAAATGAACTTGATCGTTGTATCTTGAATTCTAAAGTCACACAAATCTCGTTCTCTTATTTTGTAAGTGCTTAATTTTAATTTACAAATATCATTCTTTTTCTTAAACCTGCACAAATATTTTGAGATTAATCATTAGTAAAACAATAAAAAATAAACCTGCACTAATTACAACTAAGTCTGGGTAGTATTATCCAATATCATCATCTAACAAAAAATAAAATAAAATAAAGGAGCATCAAAGTCTAAAAACTATTAAACAGTTCAAAGAAAATTGAAACCTCATCAAACCCTCATTTTTTTCAAACTCGTAAGTGCTTTTCTCCAAGGTATTAATTACTTTGTCAATCATTTTCAACATCGGATAGATCTTTACTCAATAATGACAATAACTAATATTATTAGCAATGCTGTTGACCCACTTCTTCTCTAGCTATAATGTTCAAATTTTGAGTTTTGTTTTGTTCTGCTCTGTTATGCTTGTCCTGTTTTTCTTCCTTCTACCATATCAAACTACCATATTGAAAACAAAAAAAAAAACCTTGGTTTTGATTTTGTGTGTAACACCTTAACTTTAAAGACGGTTTTTTTAGACATAAAGCACTACAAGAAAAAGGTCATTAGCGAGGGCTTTTAGCCCTCGGAAAAACAAAAAAGCCCTCGCAAAACACTAATTTCCGTCGGCTTTCCGTCTGCCACAAAGCCAACAGAAAGATGCTCAAAGTAAACAAATTTGCGAGGGCTTAGCCCTCAAAAATCTTACGGTAGCAGGCGCCAAAATTAGACGGCAAAAGGATCAACTTTGTGAGGGCTTAACCCTCGCAAATTTGCGAGGGCTTTTGACCCTCGCAAATAGACGATCACAAAACAGGTCACAATTTTGCGTGGGCCATGCCCTAGCAATTTTTTTTTTTTTTTTTCACAAATATAAATTTGCCTAATCAAATATTCCTGTTTTATTGGTAAGTGATAATTCAAAGAAATAATATAGACAATCAAACAAATTGTCAATGTATTAAATGTTCCATAATCTTGTTCTATATTCTGGACCACATATAATATACCAATAGTAGAGGAAGTTTAATATATGCATTACACACCAAAATAAAAATGAACAATAAAAGTCTGCTAACCTAGTTAACTGCACCTCTAGTGCCGTATTTCTTATTCACTTATAATGCACCTTTCCTATTCTTTTTTATAGACAATAAGAGAATCAAGTGTCTATACTAACAAACATGGATCAAGTATTTAGAACAGATAACTAGAGAGGCTTTTCTTTTCTATTGGATAACACTTTGATTTACTTGAAAAGTATCTTATGGAAGAGGATTCTAAAAATTACAAAACCAACTAAAATTCCGCACACATATCATAAAACCTACCAAAGCACTTGTGCCTTGACACCAACTCTTAATAACTAATCATCTTGAACATCAATTCAAATGCCAAACCTTAGACCCTTCAAAACCAACTCACAAATAAAACATAATCACATAAATTATGCTACCAAATAATAAGGACGAGTGTAGAGAATCAGAAACAAGAAACAATCATAAAGAACCATAACTGATCACTGTTAGAGCAATGACACACATCAAAATTATTACAAGGAAGAGAATCAGATTCGAATATCAAGATAAACGACAAAACATAACCAGAGTATAAACCACAAAATTAATTATTATATGCTTTAGCAAGGATATTGTATACTTTTGTTAAGAAACTCCGAAAATAATCATGATATTTCTAGCTAAAATGCAAGCAAAATATTAAAGAATAGATGTTGTTTTGAAAGCCTGTGAAATGATTTTTTGATACACAAGTTTGTGTGATTATAATGTATGCCACACACGCATCCCAGACTATATAATATTCTTTTGGCCAGCCACTAGAATTTTTGTGTTCAATAATACTTACTACAATTTATTATCCTTGAAAGTTTGTCACCAGTATCAATATAAGAATAAGGCACTTATTTAACATACACTACAAATGTAGGGAAAGAGATCATAATATATTTGGGAAAATAAAGGAAAACGAAATACCAGAGAATCCTTCATATAATTATCACATAACCAATTGGCCAAGTATATAAGAAGCTCACGGCCCACAGGTTCATCTCCATGCACATTTCAAATTTATTGCATCGCTATTATATTGGTATAAAATTGGCTGAATAAAGAATTTAAGAATAACAATCAGGGAACTAATTGATACAACTACAAGCATAAATATGGCATAGAGTTGAAAGATTATAGCAACGAAGCTACTAATTCATATATGAAAATGGGAATCTAAATGAAAAATCTATGGAGTGAAAATATAATACAATAGCAGAAAATAGCAAAGAATCCTCCTATCTTGAAATGAGTGGAAGAGTTATTTGGACATTCTTCTTTATGTTCCTACCACTCAACATGTTGTAATCTTGTTACATTTTAACTTTAAAAGTTTTGCATGCCTATGTAATATTTGCGTATCCTACAGGCTATGTATCTCAAAACAAATTAAATTGAAATAAAAGTATAAAAAATATATTATAAGCAAGTTGTTTAGCAAGAGTGACTCACCTTGTCTGAGCCTGAGATGCATTATCCTCCAACAAATGCCTTGCACGGCTTGCATTACTATAGTTATCATATTCTTCTCATACCGACGTAACAAACATTGCATTTAGAAACTAAATATTCAAAATTGCAACTTTCAAGCTAAACAAAAAATGTCTTCAAGCTCATTATTACAACCATGCAAATTCTGACCCCGAAGTTGTAGTAGCCTTTCACTTCATATTTCTAGTTCAAATCAAATAGTGGAAATATAAACAAACTAACAATATAAACTCAAACTCAAATGCAGACCGAAATTTATTGGACAGGAAAAGAGTAAAGAAATTGCCACAAACTCATCCATTCAAAACACTAAGAAGTCTAAAGAATATAACAAAAGCCTCTAAATCTTATATAGTTACAGCCTGGTACAGCTGAATTACGAGCTTCAGTTGGAAAGAGCTAAGAATTAAAAGATTCTAAATTTCAAGTGCCCATTTGTTTTGTTCTATGCAGATTTTATTTTTGAAAAAAAATACAGAACATGGAAAAGTATTGATGCAGAGTTTGAGATTAACAAGAGCGAAGAAGAAAAAGAAGACCTAAAAGAGCATAGGGTACCTTCTTCCATGTGGGTGGCCGCAAATTCTGTGAGCAGCAGTGGTGGGTGGCCGTAGTGGTGCGTGGCTACGGCAGAAGGTTTAGAGCGCGATGGGAGAGAAAGGGAGGAGCGAAAAGGAAGGGAGAGAAATAGAGGCACGATGGGACGGTGACAGAGGGGACAATGGTAGGACAGCGAAGGAGGGCACGGCGGCGGCAAAATAGGGTTCGAAGATTAGGGGGAAATAAGGTTAAGGGAAAGCAAAAATGAGTGGGAAGAGAATGGATCCGGAATTAAAGTTTTTAAATTTGCAAGGGCTTATTTCCGAGGGCCACGACCCACGCAAACAGGGACACATGGCCATCCTCCAACGCGCTAACGGCCAAGTTTTCCGAGGGCCAAGGCCCACGCAAATATTTGAATTTGCATGGGCCATTTTTCGTTGCAATGCAAGATTTTTAGCGCCAATTTTCTGGCGGCCAGGCCCACGCAAAAGTTACCGTCGTCTAAGCCGCCGCAAATCCCTCCCCTTGATTTATTTTTTGTTTCCGTGAGCTTTTCATGGGCTAGGCCCACACAAATTCCATTGGCTTCGCGCCCAAGGAAATAATTCACAGCTAGTTCAACGTTTTTTAGTAGTGGAGTATTGAACGAAAGATAAAACACTTCATAGTCATACATCTATAATTATACATATTTGCCCATAAAGGTCTTTGTCCCAAAATAAACTAGTTTAGTACAAATCCAGAGAGGTACATGTCCAACTCAGGTAGTCAAATTAGGTATGAAAAAAAGGGAAACGACTACCTAATTTATCACAAAATTGCTTTCTAACTAAATTTTTCAAATGCTAAAATCTTCTTTTTCGTCCTCGTCACCTGCAATATTGCAATCGTCCGTTATACGCAAAACATATAACTTAGTAACCCTCGGTTCATAAAACAATTTTTACAATATTATAGCCAGTATAACTGGAAAATCCCTCAACGTAGCCCTAAACCATCACACAATCATATATCATACAATTAATGCATGTAATGACAATATAACCATGAATGCATGCTATGATTCTTAATTTCTTTTCATTTTGTCTCTCTTTTTTTTTTCATCTTTTAATGGGAGTCTAGTGCACTAGAACTCCACCATAGATACATGGCAGTAAATGCACATATTGAGCTCATATCTGTGGACCATTGGCAAGCGTCCTTCCTGTGTCCTCCTGTCGGGCTATCTACTTCTTCGGGGTTAGCCTAGAACTATTTGTCCCTTTTCAGGATAGCCCTTTCTTTTTAGACCATCTTACCCCATTTTTGGGAGACTCTACTTCTCTAGGCCATCTTACCCCATTTCTGGGAGACCCTACATTTCATTATCATTTCTTTGTACTTGTCCACTTACCCAGTATACTACAGGTGGAACTCAACCCACTTACTCAATAAACGTTGATGGGAAAGTCTTTCACTTTTAATTTTATCAATGTGATAATACTTTTATGCATTTTACATCCATATCATTTCATACATTCACATACATTAGTCTCATAAATTTCAGCATTTTCTCAACTCCGACATAGTTATGTATTTTAACTATAACTTGACTTGTGGGTCTCCATATTGTGTGAAACTAGTGGCAAATGAAATCTAACGAAATTATCTACAACTCTTATCCAGAGTAAAAAATCTGAATAAATTTAATTTTAAAAGATAATTTCGTTGGAAGTAATTTGGTGGTTGTAAAATCCCAATCCTGCCACCTTTTAGAACATTGACCATAACTTAAGTTATAGTGGTTGGATTTGAGTTAAAATTGAAGCATTACAAAGCTACCACAATTGTATATAGTATTTGTGAAGGCCTCAAAAGCAAATTCTATCATATACATGACTCAAATCATTCGTTAACATTCGGACTAGTTGACCCAATACAAAACTTTTAAATATGGACATATCTCATTGCAACAATTTTTATCCTGCCAGCTACTTGCCCATACATCATGAAAATTTTATAGTACATGGCTAACACACTAAGGATTCACCATAAAAATTTTAAAATTAAAATTCAAAGGTTATAAGTTGCAGTAAATTCATGAATTCCTTTGTTTTTGCTTGAATCTGGCATCATTCACAAAATGAGCATTGTTAATTCACAAATTCACCGAAATTCGAAAACACCTTGAAAAATCATGAAATTTAATTCTGGAATTCATAACACATGCATTAAACACCATACCAAATTTCATTCCCATTCAGAAAGGGGATCCAAAGATATGAATTTTTCAATCAGCATCAATTTCAAGTATTTCAATACTGACACTATCTCAATATTTAGGTCATAACTAGAGTTGTAGACATCCAAATAAACTGAAACCAAAGTTATTTGAAAGATACAACGATTATGAACAAGTTATATGAAGACAACAAAACCCAATTCTATCAATATCAAAGTCAAAAATGATATGTGTAACATATAAATAGATTCAACAAAACACACACTTCAATATTGACCCTATATCAGTAATTTGGCCATACCTAGAGTTTTAGACCTCCAAATTGAATGAAACCAAAGGAGTTTGAAGGATAACAGGATTCTAAGAAATCCTTGTGAAGCCAACAAAACCCAGATTGTAACACCTTAAATTTGGAAAAGTGTAGTTACTCAAAATTTAACGTGAAAACCTAATCCTTAAAAAATATTTCTTTAAAAAACAAAAACTTGCCACTCTGTTTCGAATTTAAAATACAAACAAAAACGTTTCTTTATTTATTTTACAATACTTAATCTTCTTTATACAATTTCCTATACAGCTGAACCATATATTCTCTGAACAAGAGCTTAGGTTCACCATGTGTGGCTATACCTAAGAAAAGCCTAAAGTTTTGTCTCATCCATTGCTTTAGCTCCACAGTCCTCTGATACCAGCAATACTGAGACTGTCACTTATATGTAAAACATACAACCGAGTAATTCCTGGTCTAACTAAAACATTTTACAGTATTAGAGCTAGTGTAACTGGAAAATCCCCAAATAGAACTCCTAACAATCACATAATCACACGACAAGTAACTAATAAATATAAATATGCACATAATCATGTATCCATGGGGTGAGCTTGAATCTTTTCTTGGTGTCTTTTAGGGGAGTCCCGTGCACTGGATCTCCACACTGGTACCTTGGCAGAAAGGCACAATTGAGCTCATTCCTGGACCACTGGCAAGCGTCCTTAGCCAGGGTCAAACTCCTGGCCTAACTTTCCCCTTTTTGGGCGGCCTTCAGGTTATCTTTGCCCCCATTCAGGTTAACCCTACATCTTTCTTTTCAGTTTTCTGTCCTCTTACCCGATATACTACCGGTGGGAAATCATTCATTATCATTTCACATTACATGTTATCATGCATTCAATAAACATTTTCATCTTAATTGCATTCAACATGTTCCCTCATTCATCATTCATCACATCTCAATTAAATTAAACATTAATCAAAGCATTCACCATTCAATTTCTACTTTATATATATATTACATACAATAGGGCAAACCATCCACATTCATACATAATACAATTACATTGCACTATACATGATTTTAAAAAATTAGGACCTATTTTATCAATTCAAACCCTAAAAACGGGGACCTTGAGATTACATTGCATTTTGGGAGTAAAGAAAGAGGTCCCTGTTCTATGTCATATTCGCTGCCGCGAATTGGACACATAATCAGGCCTCTGTTTTTCGTCAGTACTGCACCCTGTTAGTATTTTGGCAATCCCTTGAGTTTTAGACCTCCAAATTTGGTGAAATTAGTGGAAAATTAAAGCTAATGAAATTATCTATAAATTGTATTCAGAACCCAAGATCTGAATCAATCTATTTCTAGTAGATAATTCCACTTGAATGCACCTGCCCATGACAAAAACCCAAATCTGACAGCTCTAAGTATTTTTCCTATAACGCAAGTTATACAAATTGGATTCTCACGAAACAGGTGGAATTACAAAGCTAACAAAATTTACTACAACTTTGTATGAGACCGAAAAATCAGAATCCAAATAAAACGAGGTCGAATATCCAGTCCAAACTATATAAAAATTCATGAGATTGAGAATTAGGCTTTTGTTCAAAACTTAATTTCACATTCAAAGGCAATTCCTCCAATTCTTATCTCAAATCCTCGAATTAATATGACCTCAAGCCCAACCATATTCAAGCAAGTTCATGTCATTCCAAAATCCAAGCTCAACCCATCAACTTTCACAAAGATTCACTAAATTTCAAACATCAAGCAACACAATAGCTCAATCATCTTCAAATTCATTCATTGACATTCAATCTATCAATAAAACCATATTAAACCTAATTTCATCCTAACTAACATACAATTTTCCAAAGCCTAACATCATAAAGTCTCTAATTTCTAATTTCTCTAATTGGGGTTTTAAGTTTCGGATTACCTTAGAATTGGAGCTCTAAACTCAATCTCTAAATTCAACCGTAGAAGATTCTAAACTGGTAGAATTGGAGTTCCCAACGCATGGATCATTTTTTTCAACTGCTCCGGTGGCAACCGGCGGTCGGAAGGCCACCATGCAACCACCCAAAGTGGTGGTCACCACCACTTCTTCTCCCTCTTGCCGACTCCTTCTCTTTGTCATTTTTTCTAAATTTTCTTATTGTGTTTTTGTGTTGTGTACGTGAGAGAGTGAGATATAGGTGAGGGTGTGTGGTTAGGTGAGGGAGGGTGCATGGTAAGAGCGTAGTCCTTAGTTTTAATATATTAAAAATTGCACCTAAGTCCTTGTATTTATAAAATTTAATAAAAGTCCAACTTAACATAATTTAAATAAATGAAAATCACAAGGACTTAATTACAACTTTCTAATTTTATATTTTAATTCCCTAAGCCCACCTTGCTACATTTTTAATCTCTAGTTGTATTTATTTCATAACCTAGTCTTCTTCCCATAATCCTATAAGCTTTATAATCCATTTTAGTTCCCTAAATTCCTTATCTCTTCTAAAACAGCCCCTTAATGACATAACTGTGAATTTAAATAATCAACTCTAGGAGATTAAAATTTTGGGATGTTACACACATCGATCAATATCATAGTCAAAAACATATATGTTTAGCAGAGAAGTACAATCAACAAAACAAACACTACAATATTGACCATATCTCAGTAATTCGGCCACAACTAGAGTTGTGGACCTCCATATTGAGTGAAATTAAAAGGCATTTGAACGACAACATGATTTTCTACAACTCTTGTGAAGACCATAATGACAAAATATGACAGGAAAATGGTCCTAAATCAATTTCAAAATTGTGGCAGAATTATAAGATAATGCAAAAAAAAAGCCCACATGCATGATCTCAAACATACAACTTAAATCTCAATAATCCAAATCACCACATGCATGGGAAAAAACTCACAATTTCCGGCATCAATTAGTCTAATTAGGTTTTTTTAGGTTACCTTGAATTCCTAACCTACTTCACTTAATTGAGCCCTATAGTTCAATGATGATTAGAAATTTTGGTGGCATGATCAAGTGTTCTTTGAGCAAGCAAGTGTGTGTGTTTATGAAACTTTGGAGATTGGCTCTAGAGTAAAGGACATGAGTGGCGTATGGAGAGAAGAGGGAGTAATATTATGTGTTATTTTCCTTGATAATAGGTCGGAGAGGAGAGCAAGTGTGTATGGATTAAAAATTTGGAAAATAAGAAATGATTATGGGACATGGAGGAGTGGTTTGAGGAGAGAAACATGGAGAAGTAGTTTGATGATAGGTCGGAGAGGAGAGCAAGTGTGAATGGATTTTGTTGGATATGAGGGTGAGTGAGTGTTTGAGTGAGGGTGGGTGTAGAGTAGTTCGTGTGAGTACATAATAAGTTATAAAAAATTTGTACCTAAATCCTTCACTATAAAGAATTTAATAGAAAGTCCTAATTAATTCAAAATGGAATAAACTACAAGGGCTAGAATGCAATTAAATTTGAGAGACTAATAGAGATCTCACATTCTATATGAAAAATAATTTTTGGGATGTTAAAATTCTTCCACCCTTAAATATAATTTTGTCCTCAAAATTAAGAGATTATTTACGTTGTTAAAACAACTCAGGATCAGAGTCCTTCATGTCTTGTTCCTTCTCCCATGTAATCTCGGAGGTGTCAATGTTTTCCCATAGAACCTTTACCAATGGAACCACCTTGTTGCATAAAGTCTTCTCTCCTTGATCTAGAATTTTCACGGGGTTTACCCGATAAGATGTGTCATACTGAATGTCATCCGAATCCAAAACATGAGAGCGGTCGGAAATGTATTTCCGAAGTTGCGACACATGGAATACATCATGGAGGTTTGATAGATGCAGGGTAGTGCTAATTGATAGGCAACCGGTCCAACTCTTGTCAAAATCTGATAAGGACCAAAGAAACGAGGTTGGAGCTTCTTAACTTCCATTGCTCGACTCACTGCTGTATAAGGTGTGAATTTAAGGAATACGTGGTCGCCATCATCAAACTCTAATGGCTTCCTTCTCTTGTCTGCATAGCTCTTTTGTCGGTCTTGTGCTATCTTCAACCTCTCCCTAATTCGTTTAATTTTATCAGTTGTGTCATGAACCAAGTTTGGATCTAGCAGCAACTTCTCCCCTGTTTTAAACCAACAAACTGGAGATCGAAAATTCTTTTTGTATAATGCTTTGTAAGGTGCCATGCCTATACTTTAGTTGAAGCTATTGTTGTAAGAAAACTCCACCAATGATAAAAATTTACCCCAATAACCTTCTTCTTCCAAGATACAGGCATGTCTTCTAACATCTGGATTGTCCACTCGAAGTATCCGACAGTCTGAGGATGGTGGGAGGTACTTAGATGTAGTCGGGTTCCAAAAGCCTTTTGCAAAGCTCCCCAAAATCGGGAAGTGAGCTTAGGATCCCGGTCTGATATTATGCTAATTGGTGCTCCGTGTAACCTGACTATCTCCTGCATGTATACCTTGGCATACTTCTCCACGGGATAGTTGGCCTTGACAGGCAGTAATTGTGTGAACTTAATTAATCTGTCAATTATGACCCAAATAAAGTCATATCTCGCCGGTGTTCTTGGTAATCCTACTATGAAATCTATGGCAATTGACTCCCTCTTCTATTCTGGAATGTCTAAGGGTGGAAGTAGTCTGGAATGTCTTTGATGCTCTACTTTCACCTTTTGACATGTCAAGCACTTAGAGACAAACTCAGCAATTTTTCTTTTTCATTCCCAGCCACCAAAACGACTTCTTCATATCCTAATACATCTTCGTCGCATCGGGATGAATAAAGTACTTACTACTGCGGATTTCTCTAAACATCAGTTGTTTTATACTCTTGATGTTTGGAATACATACCGTGTGTCGGAACTTAAGCACTCCATCAATATAAACAGAAAATTACAGTTGACGCTTCGACTTCTTCAATTTGGGATCAAGTTCTTGAGCCTCTTTTATCTGTTCTATAATTAAGTTCTTTACATCAACCTTGCTCACAGATAAACTAGCACTATGACATGCCACATCCAACTTCAAGTCCTGGAATCCCTCGAAAAGTACCATTTGGTGAATTATCATAGTCGAGACATGCAAGGAATTCCTGCTCAGTGTACAGCCACCACATTGGCCTTTCCTGGATGATACTTCAACTCGAAGTCAGAGTCTTTTAGAAAATCGATCCACCTTCGCTGCCTCATATTCAATTCTTTCTGATTAAATAGATATTTGAGGCTTTTGTGGTCACTAAACACTTCTTCAAAAGTGACTCCATACAGATAATGTCTCCAAACCTTCAATGCAAACACTACCGCATCTAATTCTAAGTCATGGGCAGGGTAGTTACCTTCATGGTGTCTAAGTTGATGGGAAGTATAAGTAACCACTTGCCCTTCTTGCATAAATATAGACCCCAAAACCTATTTGATGCATCACAATACTCTTAAAAAATTCTTCGATGGGTTATGTATCACTAACACCGGTGCAGTGGCTAGTTTCTCCTTCAGAGATTGAAAACTTTCTTCACATTGAGAATCCCATACAAATGGGACTCCTTTACGAGTCAAGGAAACTACCGATTTCTTTACATTTTGGGGGAATCCTTTGATTAATCTCCGATAGTAACAGCTAGACCAAGAAAACTACGCATTTCTTTAACATTGGTTGGCCTCTCCCATTGCAACATGCTTCAACTTTACTGGGGTCCACAGATATCCCATCTTTGTTAATCATGTGGCTAAGAAATTAAACTTCTAACTAGAATTCACAATTCTCTAACTTGGCAAACAACTGCTTCTCCTTGAGAATCCTCATCACCAATCTCAAGTGTTCCTCATGCTCCTCGACTATCTTGGAATAAATTAACATATCGTCGATGAAAACCACCACAAATTTATCCAAGTATGGTTGAAAGATATGGTTCATGTAATCCATAAAGATTGCAAGCGCATTTGTCATCTAAAACGGTACCACCAAGTAGTCATAGTGACCGTAACAAGTTCAAAAAGCAGTCTTTGGTATATCTTCAGACTTGATCTTGATTTGGTGGTATCCCAACTGAAGGTCAATCTTTCAAAATACTTTGGCCTCTCCCATTTGATCAAGGAGGTCCTCAATTCGTTGTAGGGGATACTTGTTCTTTACTATGAGCTTGTTCAGTTCCCGGTAATCCACGCAGAGTCGATGTTTCCCATCTTTCTTCTTTACTAAGAGTATCGAGGTTCCCCATGGCAAAGCACTTGGTCAGATGAATTGTTTTCATAGCAATTCTTCCACTTGTTTCAATTCCGCTAGTTCGAGTGGTGCCATTCGGCACGACGCTTTAGAAACAGGTCCTGCTCCAGGAATTAATTCAATCGTGAACTCTACTTCCCTTTCCGGTGGTAAGGATTCAATGTCTTTAGGAAATACCTCCAGAAAGTCACAGACTATTGGAATAAAATTAACATTCATAGGGATTTGATATCAGGAATGCACAAAAATATTAAATCTTGGACCATCATCAAATACAGACAATTTTTGAAGGTCAAAAGAAGGATGGTGAGTACAATATACCTCTAAGTTCCTGTCTAGTATGTGTACAGTTCTGGCAGCACAATCAATCTTGACTTTATGTGCATCCAACCAATCCATTCCTAGAATCATGTCTAATCCCTTCATCGGCAGACAATATAAATCCAAACAAAATGTTTTGTCCTGGTAGTTTAAGAATATAGTTGAACACACACATGTAGTGTTAATTTTATTTTTAGAGGGGGTTGAGACTAACACTTCATAGGGAATTTTGGAAATAGGGAAATACACTCGTTTTGTACAATCCATAGAAATAAATGAGTGAGATGCACCCGAGTCAAATACAGTGTTAATAGGCTTAGCATTTATTTCGCCCAGACCTTGGATAAGGTTATTTGAGTTGTCAACTTCTTCTGCATCCAATGTGTACACTCTACCCCTCACCAGATTCTTCTTGGCATCATCAGTTGTCTTGCCTTTAGTTGGGCATTGCCAGCTCATATATCCTGGTTTCTGACATGTAAAGCATACCCCATTGTTTCTGTAGCCTTCACCCCTATGCATCTTCCCACACATCTTGCATGCTTGAAAAGTTCTCTTTCCCTTATAATCACCCCCTTTGAGTTCCATTCATCATGTTTTCACTTCCAAGAAACCTGTTTACTTACCGCCACCACGGCCAAAGATTGTTCGGCCAATTGGCAAGCTTGGATAAGAGTCTTACACTCTTGGATTCGTTGCGTAATCACCAAATTTCTTATTGCTAGTCTAAGTCTTTGCATAAACCTCTTGGATTCATTGCACAAGCTGTGAATCGGTTGGAGGCAAATTGGTGTTTGAATGGGGCCTTTCGAGTGGCTTGCCTGCCATGTCTTCCTACATACAACACACCGGATTGAATTGATCAGGCTCAACATAATGAATCGTACCTAGAATAACACATCAGGTTAAGACAAGACTTTATCTCTCTGGACTCTACTTAGTTACATTATTCTGATACCACAGTCCGGTTAGGATCAAAGTGATCTAATATCATAAACTGTAACACCTTAAATTTTAAGATCTTTTTTTAAGACATAGAGTATTCAGCGGAAGATAAAATTCTTCATAGTTATATATCTATAATTATAGATATTTTCCCCGAAGGGTCGTAGATTCAAAATAAAACTAGTTTAGTACAAATCCAGAGAGGTACATGTTCGACTCAGGTAGTCAAATCGGTTACAAAATAAAAGGAAAATGACTACCTAATTTAACACAAAATAGTTTTCTAAGTAAATTCTTCAAGTTCTAAAATCTTCTTCGTCCTCGTCACCTGCAATATTGCCACCGTCAATTATATGGAAAACATATAGTTGAGTAACCCTCGGTTCATAAAACAATTTTTACAATACTACAGTGAGTCTAATTCTAACATCCCACAAATTGAGTTTTCATGTATAATGTGAGATCGCTATTAGTCTCTCAAATTCAATTGCATTCTAGTCTTTGTAGTTTATTTCATTTTTAATTAATTACGACTTTTTATTAAATTCTATATAGTCAAGGACTTATGTGCATCAATTAGTCAATTTGGAGTTTTGTTTGAGGTTACCTTGGATTCCAAACCTGCTTCACTTAATTGAGCCCTCTAGTTCCGTGATAATGAGAAATTTTGGTGGCATGATCAAATGTTCTTTGAGCAAGCAAGTGTGTGTGTTTATGAAACTTTGGAGATTGGCTCTAGAGTAATGGAGATGAGTAACATATGGATAGAAGAGGGAGCAAGATTATGCGTTATTTTCCTTAATGATAGGTTGGAGAGGAGAGCAAGTGTGTATGGCTTAAAAATTTGGAAAATAAGAAATGATTATGGGACATGGAGGAGTAGTTTGAGGAGAGAAACCTGGAGGAGTAATTTGAGGAGGGAAACATGGAAATTTGTTTCCTTGTTTCCTTGGGGTGACTGAATGGATTTGGTTGGATATGAGGGTGAGTTTGAGTGAGGGTGGGTGTAGAGTAGTTGGTGTCAGCACAAAGCAAGTTATAAAAAAAATTGCACCAAAGTCCTTGACTATATAGAATTTAATAGAAGGTCCTAATTAATTCAAATTGGAATAAACTGCAAGGACTAGAATGCAATTAAATTTGAGAGATTAATAACGATCTCTCATTCTACATATAAACTCAATTTTTGGGATTTTACTATTCTTCCACCCTTAAAAATAATTTTGTCCTCAAAAATACGAAATTATTTGCGTTGTTAAAAAAGCTCTGGATAGGAGTCCTTCATGTGTTGTTCCTTGTCACATGTAGTCTCGGAGGCGCCGATGTTTTCCCATAGAACCTTTACCAATGGAAACACCTTGTTGCGTAAAGTCTTCTCTCCTGGGTCTAGAATTTTCACGGGCTTTACCCGATAAGATGTTTTAGACTTTTGTTGAATGTCATCCGAATCCAAAACATGAGAGGGTCGGAAATGTATTTCTGAATTTGCGACACATGGAATACATCATGGAGGTTAGATAGATGCAGGGGTAGTGCTAATTGATAGCAACTGGTCCAACTATTCTAAAAATCTGAAAACAACTAACAAAACGAGGCTGAAGCTTCTTAACTTTCATTGCTCAAACCACTGCTGTATAAGGGGTGACTTTAAGGAATACATGGTCGCCTTCATCTAACTCTATAATACTTGTGCTATCTTCAACCTCTACTTAACACGTTTGATTTTATCAGTTGTGTCCTGTACCAAGTTTGGTGCTAGCAGCAACTTCTCCCTTGTTTCAAACCAATAAACTGGGGATCGAAATTTCCTTCCGTATAATGCTTCATAAGGTTCCATGCCTATACTTGAGTGGAAGCTATCTTTGTAAGAAAACTCCACCAACGGCAAAAATTTTCCCTAATCACCACCTTCTTCCAAGATACATGTTCAAAGCTTGTCTTCTAATGTCTGAATTGTCCTCTCGGACTGTCCATCAGTTTGAGGATGGTGGGAGGTACTTAGATGTAGTCGGGTTCCAAAATCCTTTAGCAAAGCTCCCCAAAATCGGGAAGTGAACTTAGGATCTCGGTCTGATATTATGATAATTGGTGTTGTGTATAATCTGACTATATCCTGCATGTATACCTTGGCATACTTCTCCATAGGATAGTTGGCCTTGACAGGCGGGAAGTGTACGAACATAGTTAATCTATCAATTATGACCCAAATGGAGTCATACCCCATCGGTGTTCTTTGTAATCCAACTATGAAATCCATGGCAATCGACTCCCAATTTCATTCTGGAATGTCTACGGGTTGAAGCAGTCTAGAAGGTCGTTCATGCTCTACTTTTATCTTTTGACAGGTCAAGCACTTATAGACAAACTCGACAATTTCCTTTTTCATTCCCGACCACCAAAACGAAATCTTCATATCCTGATACATCTTCATTGAACTAGGATGAATACAGTATTTAATATTGTGGTTTTCTCCCAACACTAGCTGTTTGATACTCTCATTGTTGGGAATACATACCCTGTCTCAGAACTTAAGCACTTCTGCAATTTGGGATCAAGTTCTTGAGCTTCTTTTATCGGTTCCATAAGCAAGTTCTTCACATAAACCTTGCTCAAGGATAAACTAGCACTATGACATGCCACATCCAATTTCAAGTCTCAGAATTCCTCCAAAAGTACCATTTGGTGAATCATCATAGTCGACAAATGCAAGGATTTTCTGCTCAGTGCATCAGCCACCATATTGGCCTTTCCCAGATGATACTTCAACTCAAAGTCATAGTCTTTTAGAAACTCCATCCACCTTTGCTGCCTCATATTCAATTCTTTTTTATTAAACATGTATTTGAGGCTTTTGTGGTTGATAAGTGTCTACTTATCTATGTTTTAGAGGTCTATTTTAGGGTGTTTTCTAGTGTTTTGGTTCCATTTTAGTTTTTAAATGGTAATAAATTCACATCTTTGTGTAAGATGAGTCATTTGTTAGAAATTTGTAGTTTTTGTGTTAGTTTTGATATTTTTCATCTTAGTTTTGGTGTTTTTGTTGTGTTTTAGGATCAAGAGTTTTGAGAGATTGAAGTATGAACATCGGAAAGAGTCAACAAGCACGAAAAGGAGAAAGAATGGATATAAATAATCAAGATCCAGCCAAGAAAAGCATCAAAAGTAGTCAAAACATGAAGATTTGGACATGCTGTCAAGTGTTGTTAAAAGCTGTCAACAGCTGTTAAAAGCTGTCAAAGTGCTGTGAATCGTTGTTAGGTGCAAGCCAGCGTGAGCACGCCCAATCCAACGTGTGCACGCGCCCAGGAGCAGCAAACAACATTAGGGAGTGTGTGAGCACGCCCAATATAGCGTGAGCACGCGCCCGACCTGCTATATATAGTCCAAATTAGTTATTTTTACGATTCTTGGACCATTTTGTTTGTTTTTAGCACGATTCTCCCCTTCTTCTCACTTCTCTATGTTGTTAGGAGAGTTCTTGAGCTTTGAAAAGGATTTGTGGAAGCATGACTTTGAAGATCTCATGGATTCCTCCTATTCTTTGGTTTTTCTCTCTTCTTTATTCTCTACTATGTTAGGCTAGGTCTCTTTGGTTAGGGAATTGGGGATTTTGATCCCAAACTATGTAATGGAACTAGAGATGTAATTCAATGTTCTTTCTTGTCAATTGAGTGATTACTTCTTCTCTTAATGCTTCTTCTTGGTTGATTATATTCAATTTTTGTGGGATTGCCTCTGACGTGCGTGCTACACTTGAATTAATCAATTGAGATTTTGATCTAGATGCAATTAGGCATTTGGAAAATTGGTAATTGTATTGGAACTGTTGTAATTCACCCTAATCTCACATGATTCTAGGAATAGAACTTGAAGGTTTTGAGGTTTTGTGAAAATCCACTTCTTTCTTGTTTTCTCTAAAATTGGCCTAAGGAAATAGGGGGTTTTAGTAAGAACAAAGGGGCTAACAATCTAGGAATAGACTTAGTCTATTATTGTGGATTAATACCTTCAATTGATGAGATTGGACTTGAATAAAACTCAGGGGATAATTACATATGGGAAGGATGAAATGAACCATGACCCTAACCTCTTCTTTTCTTGATTCTTTATCTTGTTTTTATTGCTTGTTTTGCAATTCATGCATGAATACACACTCAATCACATGTTTTTGATCGTCCAAATAGCAAAAGCCTTGGGAATTCGGTATTCTTACACATAATCCATGTGGAGACGATACCCTATTCATCTCTATTCTCTTTTAAACAAACTAGTGCACTTGCTAGCAAGGCAAATGCCTATCAAGTTTATGGTGCCGTTGCCGGGGACTATTGATTAGATATCTATACTTCCCAAGGCATTCACTACTTTGGACACTTCATTACATTATACATATCCATTTTTCTTTATTTCTTTTCCATCACATGGAAACTAATTATGTTATTTTAGCTCAACAAAACTTGATTTCTCAACAATTGCATCTTTTACACTTGCAAACTAACTTGGCTCAATTGGGAGCATTCCAAAAACAAAGTCTTGAAAGTGTTTGTGTAGGTAATCAACATCATGGAGCTTATGGCAATTTTGGGGATGAATATTGTTTTCAATCTGAATTTGACTATGCACCAAGGAGTGATCTCTATCCTCAAGAAAACTCTTACCTCCCAAGCATGATGGGTTATTCGGATTCATACTATGGTAGCTCTTATCATCAACAACCGGATCCATCACAATTCGTGCCAAATCCTCTTTATGATGGTGATCAAGGTTTCTATCAACCATATGGTGATGGAATTCGAAATTCACAAGAGGTATGGCAAGCTTCACAAGACATTTCTCTAAGCTTATAGAGTTTATTGATGACTTTTATACAACGAACCAAGGATTAAATGCAACAAACTCAAGCTACTCTCAAAAGTCATGATGCCTCTTTAAGAAACTTGGAGGAACAAATTGGTCAAGTTGCAATGCAATTATCCCAAGGACCAATTGGAATATCTCCCAATGAAGTGATAAGGAGCCAAATGGAGCAATTCCATTCACTCACAACAAATGTAACCTAAAAAGAAGAGGGAGTGGATGGATTTTCTCCTATAGTGAATGAAGATCTTGAAGAGCAAGTGATAAAAGAGTCCAAAATTGTTGAGTGTCAAGTTTTGGAATTGAAAGTCATTCCTCCATCAAGTGGCATGCCCAAGGTACTCAATGAGGATGACTCTACTTATATCTTTTATCCTCAAGGTTTAAGTCCCTACATAAAGAAGGTTGAAGATAAACAAGCCATGAGAGGACCTAATGATCCACTATTCATCCTAGTTCCATGGGATCCGGGAGGAAGAATTGGCAATTTACCCTTGGAGGCCACCTTCTTGAGACAAGCAACCCAAGCTCTTAAGGAAACATTTGACAAATTGCATGCCTCAAACTTCAAGCCTCCATGATGGGTAAGCTGTCTAGCTAAGTGACGTTAAACAAAGCGGTTTCAGGAGGCAACCTGTGTTATTTCATTCATTTCATTTGCTTAAAAGAAAAAAAAGAGAATAAAGAAGAGTAGCATTCCTAGCAACTTTGTTGTGATTTGAACACTTAACTCTTTAGTTAAATTGAGTTTAAGGTGCAGGTGTTGAAGGCCAAGCAATCAATGAAGAAGTAAGTGCAAGGTAGGCTCACTTTGAGACAGTTAAATCAAGCAAGGAGCAACCCATGAGAGCGTGAGCACGCCATTAGGGAATGAGCAAATTTTTTGGGCAGCATTGCACCACAAACCCAGCGTGAGCACGCGCTCTACAAGACCAAGGCTGCCCTCTCCCACGCGTGAGGACGCCAGTAGGGCGTGAACAGATTTTTGGGGCAGCAACACACTTGAATTCACGCGTGAGCACGCTAAATTTGGTGTGAGCACGCGCTACTCAGCGTAAGCAAGTGCTCTCCCATGCTCGAGCACCCTATAAAGTGACTTTCTCACTCACACCCACTCTTCATTTCTCATATTTTCTCATCTTCTACACCCACACTCTCATCTCTCTCTATTTCAATCAATTTCACTCAATCTTCTATCATTCTACATCTTCACTTCACTAATTCTTCACTCATTTCATTATCTCCACTTAGGATGGAGGATGGTACTAGGAAAAAAAATGAAAACTAGATGAATAAAGTGTAATCATTATCTCCACTCAGTGCATCAGCCACTATATTGGCTTTTACCAAATGATACTTCAACTCAAAGTCATAGTCTTTTAGAAACTCCATCCACCTTCGCTGCCTCATATTCAATTCTTTTTTATAAAACAGATATTTGAGGCTTTTGTGGTCACTGAAGACTTCAAAAGTGACTCCGTGCAAATAATGTCTCCAAACCTTCAATACAAACACTATCGCAGCTAATTCAAATTCATGGGTGTTGGCCCAAAAGGGCACTCAAGTGTTTTGATGAAGACAAAGAAACCAAGCAAGTGAAGGAGGAAGAATACTAAAGAAGAAGACAAGTTATCAAAATGAAGACATGACTACCTTATGTGTTTATGTGCTAGATTACTCTTAGGTCTATATGCTTGTGTGCTTTAGATTTATGGTAAGGGGTTAATGTCACTAGTTTACTTATATGAGTTTACCGGATCATGATAACAAGGTCAGGGTTGGATGAGCCCCATATATCTTTAACTTCACACATGCATCTCATGAAAATATTTTGTGAAAATTCATGAGCATCATATCTTTGAACAAATAGCATTCAAGGGTGTTTTGAAAGGTTTTTCAAATGTGCATAAACTTTGGTTTTTCCTTTGAACATGTTTGAAATAAAGTTCAAAGTATTTTTTATGATTTAAAGGGTTTTAGTGAAGTTCAAATCGATGTACATAGTTCAAAATTCCATGTTTTGTGAAAATTGTGTGCAAGGAGTCATTTTGGGGTGTTCACATTGATGCACGGGAAGTGCAAATCGATGTGCACAGGCCAAAATTCCCTGGAGTTTGAGTTTTAGCACTCAGGGGAAGAAAATGAACTGTTAACATTGATTTGGGAAAGGTGCACATCAATTTGGGCTTTCGGATAAGCATATTTAAAGAGGTTTTGTGTTTAGAGTTACAAGAGAAGAAATATTTTTGAAATTTTACAAATCAAAGTGATCCAAAACCTCTCTTAGGGCTTTACATGTGTTAGAAATTCAGAGGAAGGGAGTTTCTTGGTGAAAATCCAAAGAAGGATTTCTTTGGTGTGGTGTAATTCCTAAGGGGAGCTTAGGTTTCTTGTGAAAATCCTAAAGGACTTAGTGTGAAGTGCTCAAATCCATTGAGAAGAGTGTGCTCTTGGTAGGGTAGTTGTTTGGGTTGGGGATTCCTAGGTGTGGGAGATTCTTGTAATTCAAAAACTATTGTATATTCAATGTGAATAGTGGAAGAATCCAAACTAGTGATTGGCTAGGTTTGGGACTGGATGTAGGTGTTGTTAGAACGCCGAACCAGTATAAATTTCTTGTGTCTTGTCTCCTTTTCCGCTTTCTGTTAGACTAGGGCCTCTATGCTTAAGAGGGGGGGGATGAATTGAGCTTAAAACTTTTTCGGAAATATTTCACAACCAATAGC
The DNA here is from genome assembly GCA_037177725.1 of Cyamopsis tetragonoloba. Classification (NCBI taxonomy): domain Eukaryota; kingdom Viridiplantae; phylum Streptophyta; class Magnoliopsida; order Fabales; family Fabaceae; genus Cyamopsis; species Cyamopsis tetragonoloba. The sequence goes on along the minus strand of CM074125.1, from coordinate 30,048,163 downwards.
CAAGCTTGAATAGATTGTATTTTAGTTGATATATGAGATTGAAAGAGAAAAGATATGAATTCCAAAAATACTATGAGATGCACAAAATATGAGTTAAGGGATAGAGAGAATAACATCAACCTTTATACTGGTTCAGCCACAAAACCTCCTTGTGGCCTACGTCCAATCTTCGAATCACCGCCGCGTGAAAACTCTGGTTTTAGCTTCAACAAGTTACAAGCTAAAAGCACCCTTCACAATTGAATATCCCACCAATTGCAAGGACCTCAAACTAGGGATACCTCACCCTAACTTTGAAGGATACCACACTTTCAATGACCAAGAAGGATACCTCACCTTCACTCAATAATATTAGTTTAGACTTACAAATAAGAAGCTCTCAAAAGAGTAAATGATACAACTTGAAGCACTAAGAGTATTTGATTAAAGCCTCTTTGTATGATGAAACAAACAAAGTTAAGAAATGACAAAGAAAGCCTTAAGCAAAGACAAGACCCTTGATTAAGAAGGTTGATGATAAAAGCTCTTTTATACTTAATAATATGCTTGCAAAGGTGTACTATGAATTTCGTAAAAAGCCCCTTTTATAGACAGCAGAATGGCAAATGAAAATTCGTAACAGGTCATTAACATATTCGAATATGACACTTTCATATTCGAATATGTATTTGAATATAGAGTTTCTGCCATTTAAAATTTGAATCCTAAGGCGTTCATATTCGAATATATATTCGAATATTGTGATTCTGGAAAGTTGAGTTGTCAAGGCAGAACATCATATTCGAATATGTATTCGAATATAATGATTCTGGAAAATGGCAAAACCAAGGCAATGCATTATATTCGAATATACTGGTGAGAATTTACAATTTTTAATTCGAGAACCTTAATATTCGAATATACCTTGAAAAAGACTTTTTATAAAGAAAACCAAGGATAAGTTCATCTTTACAAACATCAAAAAATATTTTCTATAGAGAGAACATTTCTAACAAGGTCTTTAACATTTTCTGAAAAACTGTGCTATTGAAAACGTGTTTGATTCATTTTAAAAAGCCTTAATTAAATTTACATTTAAGCATAAATTAAATCCTATATACCCTTGTTGTTGCAATCTCTTTTATAGCACTTGATCGCTTCATTTGCCATTCAAGGCTTGATTCTCGGTTTGTTGTGGAATCATTGAAACTCCAGTCTTAGAGCATTTAGAGCATTTGCATCCACATACTCACCCTTTTTGATGATAACAAACAACAAGCAAAATGCTTAATCAATATATCAGATAATTTGGAGTGCAGGACATTTATAAGTGTGCAGTATACAGAGACTCCCCCTTACTTATGGAATTTAACTCCCCCTATCAATATGCGTATAAACATGTTAAGCCTTTTCAATCAGTAAGAAACAACAGTTTGTTATAAGAGTATAAATTTAATCTTCAAGCATTTTTATGGACACGGGCAGAATTTTTGAACATAATTATAACATCATAGCATTTCAACATTGATTCTCCCCCTTTTGTCATCAGAAAAAAAATATGAAAACAATTTTGAGGGAAAATTTTAAGGTTTTGAAAAGAAACTCCAAAGTAATCCAGTTTTGAAAAGAAATAACCATGGTGAAGTTAGGATGTCCCAAAATTAATCACAACTAATACTAAGTTAGAACCTTATAATCGAATATATATGCACAGGAAGCTTATATTCGAATATGTAGTCGAATATCAACTTGAAAAACATCAAAAATTTCAGAAATTTTTGTAAAAGCTTCAAAGGTTGATATTCATTGTCCTTTGCTTTTATGTCATCAATGAGACCTGCAAAACAAAAAGAAAAGCCTCTAACGCTCAAAGTTAGTAAGGATCATTGAGAAAAATACAGGAATTGTAATACTATTTAGACAACACAAGATTGATCAATTATTCCAAGTTCTCTTCTTATAAAATAAAAATTTTCTATTGAAAGAGGCTTAGTAAAGATGTCAGCAAGTTGCTTTGATGTTTCTATGAATTCAAGCACACAATCACCTGTTTGAACATGATCCCTAATGAAATGATGTCTGATTTCTATATGCTTGGTCGTAGAATGCATGATGGGATTTTTTGTGAGATTTATGGCACTAGTGTTGTCACATTTAAGTGGAATATGATGCATATGGATCCCATAGTCTTCAAATTGTTTTTTTAACCAAAGAATTTGAGCACAGCAACTCCCTGCTGCTACATATTCTGCTTCGGCGGTAGAAAGAGCTACACTATCTTGTTTCTTGCTATGCCATGAAATTAATGAATGACCAAGAAAATGACATGTTCCGCTAGTGCTCTTCCTATCCATTTTACATTCCGCAAAGTCAGAATCGGAATAACCAATTAATGAACAAAATGCACCCTTAGGATACCATAAACCCATGTTGCATGTGCCAAGCAAATATCTCATAATTCTTTTAACAGCACTAAGATGTGATTCCTTAGGACATGATTGATATCTAGCACACATACATACACTAAACATGATGTCAGGTCTACTAGCAGTTAAATATAATAAAGATTCTATCATACCATGCTATTTGGACACATCAACAGGTTTACCAGTTTCATCTTTGTCAAGATAACATGAAGTGCTCATGGGAGTACCCATTTCTTTGGAATTGTCCATGCCGAATTTCTTGAGCAATGCTTTGCAATATTTGGTTTGAGATACAAAGGTTCCTTGCTCGGTTTTTTTGATTTGAAATCCAAGGAAGAATGTGAGTTCTCCCATCATGGACATTTCAAATTCCCCTTGCATGCTTGTAGCAAAATCCTTACATAAATTCTCATTAGTTGCACCAAATATAATGTCACCAACATAAATTTGTACGAAAAGTATGTCATGATGCTTTTATTTTATGAATAAGGTGTTATCAACTTTGCCTCTTTGAAAACCATTGTTCAAGAGAAATTTACTTAATCTTTCATACCAAGCCCTAGGGGCTCGCTTTAGACCATACAAAGCCTTTTTGAGTATGAAAACATGATTTAGGAATTCAAAGTTTTCGTAACTTGGAGGTTGTTCAACATAAACTTCTTCTTAAATAAAGCCATTTAAGAAAGCACTTTTTACATAAATTTGATAAAGCATGAAATCCATGATGCATGCAAAAGCAAGAAGAAGTCTAATGGCTTTTAGTCTAGCTACGGGAGAATATGTTTCCTCATAATCTATGTCTTCCTCTTGATTATATCCCTTAGCTACTAGCCTAGCTTTATTTCTTGTAATTATTTCGGTTTAATCTAGTTTATTTCTAAAAATCCACTTAGTACCTATTATTGGATGATCATTAGGCCTTGGGACCAAGTCCCAAACTTGATTTCTTTCAAATTGATTCAACTCTTCTTGCATAGCTATAGCCCAATGTTCATCACTAATTGCTTCATCTATGGTACTAGGTTCAATTTGAGAGACAAATGCCATGAAGTTACATGCATTTCTAAGAGAGTGTCTAGTTGTTACCCCCTTTGAGATGTTACCAATTATATTATCAATGGGATAGTGCTTTGAAGTTCTCCATTCTTTGGGGAGTTCACCATGTGGCTCATTTGGTGTATGTGTGGAATTTTCTGGGATGTCTTCCTCAACTTCTTCTATTCTTCTTTCATCATGAATGCTCATATCCTCAAAGGTACCTACAAGATCATCAACCTTTCTTTCCAAGCCTTTGGGGTTAGATTCATCAAAAGTCACATGAATGGATTCTTCAATAGTCATAGTTCTTTTATTATAAATTCTATATGCTTTACTAGTTGAGGAATACCTTAAGAATATACCCTCATCAGCTTTGGCATCAAATTTGCCCAAGTTTTCTTCCCCATGATGAGCTCATAGGAGGTTTTCTTCAAGATAGGTCGAATGAGAACCCGGTTTATGTCATGACATGTGATGCTAACGGCATCGGCCCAAAAGTACTTTGGGAGATCCATATCATTGAGCATTGTTCTAGCCAACTCAACAAGTGAGGGATTTTTCCTCTCGACAGCACCATTTTGTTGTGGGGTCCTTGGAGGTGAGAAATTATGCTCAATGCCGTGTTTGTCAAAACATCTTTCAAAATCATGATTTTCAAATTCCCCCCCCCCCCCCCCAAGATCACTACGGATGCATGCAATTTTCAAATCCTTTTGGTTTTGAATAACTTTTGCTAATCTTTTAAAGACACTAAATGCTTGACTTTTGTGAGATAAAAAGATAGTCCATGTGTATCTAGAAAAATCATCAACGATTACTAGCCCATAGTAATTTCCCTCAAAACTCATAGTCCTAGAGGGACCAAACAAATCTATGTGTAAAAGTTGCAAAGGTCTTGAGGTTGAAACAATGTTTTTGGATTTAAAAGAAACCTTGGCTTGTTTTGCATTTTGACAAGCATCTCACAATTTATCTTTTTTAAAACGGATTTTTGGTAATCCAATGACTAATTCTTCTGAAATCAACTTGTTTAAATGATTCATATGAATGCGTGCAATTCTTTTGTGCCATAGCCATGATTCTTCCTCTCTAGTTATAAAAAATTGTGCATCATTTGAGGATATCTCATCTAAATTAATCATATAAACATTTTTTACTATATGACCCATAAATTTAATTGAATTATTCTCCTTACTAATGATAGAGCATGAATAGGAATTAAACACAACCTCATTTCCTTTATCACATAGTTGGCTAATACTTAAAAAGTTATGTTGTAATCCCTCAACATAGAGTACATTGTCAATAGAGATCGAAGGAGTCTTACCAACCTTACCTATACCAAGGATTTTTCCTTTGTTGTTGTCTCCATATGTGACATAACCTCCATCCTTTGGTGTGAGAGATGAGAATTTGGATTTGTCACCCGTCATATGCTTGGAGCATCCACTATCAAAATACCATTTGGATTGTTTTTCCACCAAGCATACCTACAAAAACATTTAATTTCTTCTTTTAGCTACCCATGGTTTCTTGGGTCCTTGAGGGTTAGTTTTAGCAATTGTGCCTTTGGGCACCCATACTTTCTTTCCTTCAGGTACACCATTCTTTCTTGCATTGCAAGTGGTAGCACTATGACCTTTCAACCCACAATAATAACATGTAATGAATGGACTAAAAGAAGTGCTAGAAGAGATAAAAAAAATATTTATAGAGCTTTTGATGGTTACTAGGGTTGTACCCTAAACCGGCCTTCTTAAAATGACATCCTTGCTTACCAAGCAAGATGTTTAGGTTATCTCTATCCATTGTAAACTTGGCAAGCACATTGTTCAAATCCTCAATCTTTTTCAAGTGTGAATCATAAGAAGTACAAGTGTGCGAATTGCAAACATTTTCATATTTTGTCAAAGGAGCTTTACCTTTGGCAATCACACTTTTCAATTTGTCAATTTCTTTCAAGTGAAACATGAAGTGCAAGTGGGTGATGTGTTCATCAAGCAAGATTTACATTCATATTGAACACTACCAAAAGGAATTTTAACTTGTCTCATCTTAATAACGTCACGACTAAGAATGTCTATTTTATCATTCAAAATACCTTTTTCTTTTAGCAAGTTCTTTAGCAATGATCATGGATTTTTGATGCAACTCATTATAAGCATCTTGCAATTCATCAAAGCTATAGTTAGAGGGTTCAGAATCATTTACCACATCTTCATCAAGAATGTCATCTTCATTATGGTTGACCATGAGAAATAGATTGGCTACTTCGCTTTCTGATTCATCAGATGAACCCATGTCATTTCCATCCTAAGCTATGTAGGCTCTCTTACCTTTCTTTCTTTTGGTGAACCTTTTCTCTTGTATTTCAACCTTACCTTTGTTCATGGGGCACTCCATTTTCATGTGTCCGGTTTTTCCACACTCATAGCAAGTTGGGCCTTGATTTGAACCTTCTCCTTTGTTGAATATTTTTCTTGATGTGAAATTTGGTGGTCTCCTTGATGTTTCTCTCTTCTTGAAGAACTTGTTGAACCTTTTGGCAAAGAGAACTACGATTCCATCATCCATGTTAGTTGGATCAAAGTTGTTTTCTTCTTCTTCCATCTCTTGAGGTGGAGGAGTGGTTACTTTGAGAGCAATGCCTTTCTTTTTTCTTGTCAACTCCTTCAAGTTGATCCAAACGGCTCAACTCAAGCTCATGTTCTTCTAGTTTGCCAAAGAGAGTTTCTAAGGACATTGTGCGAGGATCTCTTGTTTCAGCAATGACAATAACTTTTGGTTGCCAATCCCTGCTAAGACATCTCAACACTTTGTTAATAAGATCCTCATTAGAATAATCTTTTCCAAGAGCATGTAGTTGATTTATGAGATATGTAAAATGTTTTTGCATTTCTTGAATGTTATCTCCTAGATTCATTTGAAACATTTCAAACTCTCTAGTTAATGCATTGATCTTAGACCTTTTTACCTCATCAGTTCCTTCATGAGTTACCTTTAAAACATCCCACATTTCTTTAGCAGTTTTGTAGTTTGAAATTTTGGGAAACTCATCATTACCTAATGCAGAGATAATTATGGTTTTGGCTCTAAGGCCAAATTGAGCTAGTCTCTTTTCTTCCATAGACCATTCTTTTCTAGGTTTTTCTACTTCCTTACCATCAACAATATGCATGGGAATGTATGGTCCTTCTTCTTTAGCATCTCATACAGCAACATCAATACCTTCCACCCAAGCTTGCATTATGATTTTCCAAAAGGAATAGTTTTCTTTATTAAAGAACGGGGGTCTGTTAGTGGAGGCACCTTCCTGGATAAAAACATTTTCAAAAGAGGCCATTTCTTTGAAGTTGTGAAGCTCTTTAAATAAGGACCGAGCTCGGATACCACTTGTTAGACAAGGGCCTCTATGCTCCAGAGGGGAGGTGAATTGAGCTTAAAACTTTTTCGGAAATATTTCACAAGGCTTGATCAAATTTACATTTAAGCATAAATTAAATCTTATATACTCTTGTTGTTGCAATCTTGTTTATAGCGTTTGATCGCTTGATTTGCCATTCAAGGCTTGATTCTGTGTTTGTTGTGGAATCATCAAAACTCCGGCCTTAGAGCGTTTAGAGCATTTGCATCCACACTTTCTTGCTTTATTACATGACACGTGCATTTGACTATTCATATTATGCGAAATCTAGCAAATTGAATCTAAGAACTACTTGGCTTAATATTCTAAAACAAGTGAAATTGAAAACCTTATTTGAACTCACATGGTCTTGTTCTAAACGTATCTTTGCATGATATTGGAGGATTTGTAATGTGGGATTAGCTTCTACGTGCCTAATGGTTAAGAGTTTGAAAACAACCTAATTCACCCCGCCCCCTCTTAATTTGTCCATACACCCAATTCATTCTTACAATGAGTTGGGTAGTTACCTTCATGGGGTCTAAAATGATGGGAAGTATAAGCAACTACTTGCCCTTCTTGCATAAGAACACACTCCAAACCTGATTTGGATGCATTAGAGTACACTTGAAAATTCTTCGATGGGTTAGGTTTCACTAACACGGGTGCAGTCGTCATTGAAAACCACCACAAAATTATCCAAGTATGGTCGAAAGATACGGTTCATGTAATCCATAAAGACTGCAGGCACATTTGTCAACCCAAACGGTACCACCAAGTATTCATAGTGGTTGTAACTTGTTCGAAAAGCAGTCTATGGTATATCTTCAGGCTTGATCCTAATTTGTTGGTATTTCGATCGAAGGTCAATCTTCGAAAATACTTTGGCCTCCGCCAATTGATCAAGGAGGTCGCCAATTCGTGGTAGGGGATACTTGTTCTTTACTGTGAGCTTGTTCAATTTCCAGTAATCCACACAGAGTCGTTGTTTCCCATCCTTCTTCTTTACTAAGAGGAAAAGGGCTCCCCACGGCGAAGAACATGGTGGATGAATTGTTTTCATAGAAATTCTTCCACTTGTTGTTTCACATCCGCCAGTTTCAGTGGTGCCATTTGGTACAATGCCTTAGAAACAGGTTCTGCTCCAAGAATTAATTCAATCGAGAATTCTACTTCCCTTCCAGTGGTAAGGATTCAATGTCTTCAGGAAATACCTCTAGAAAGTCACAAACTATTCGAATGTAATTAACATTTATAGGGAATTTGATATCAGCAATGCACAAAATCATAAATCTTGGACCATCATCAAATACTGACAAGTTTTGAAGGTCAAAAGTAGGATGGTGAGTACAATATACCTCTAAGTTCCTGTCCGGTATGTGAACAGTTCTTGCAACATAATCAACCTTGACTTTGCCTGCATTCAATCAATCCATTCCTAGAATCACATCTAGTCCCTTCATTGGCAGACAATATAAATCCAAACAAAATGTTGTCCTAGAAGTCTAAGAATATAGGTTACCACGCAGACGTAGTGCTAATTCTATTTTCAAAGGGTGTTGAGACTAAAACATCATAAGGATTTCCTGAAATAGGGAAATACAATCTTTTTGCACAATCCAAAGAAATAAATGAGTGAGTTGCACTCGATTCAAACAAAATGTTAACATGCTTAGCGTTTATTTGACCCATATCTTGGATAAGGTTCTTTGAGTTGTCAACTTCTTCTGCATCCAGTGTGTACACTCTACCACTCACCGGATACTTCTTGGCATTATCAGTATTCTTGCCTTTAGTTGGGCATTGCCAGCGCATATGTCTTGGTTTCTGAAATTTAAAGCATACCCCCTTGTTTCTGTAGCATTCACCCCTATGCATATTCCCACACGTCTTGCATGGTTGAAAAGTTCTCTTGCCCTTATAATCACTTTCTTTTCCTTTTCCCCCCTTTGAGTTCCCTTCATCCCGTTTGCGCTTCCAAGAAACCTGTTTAATTGCCGCCACAACAGCCAAAGATTGTTTGGCCAATTGCAATGCTTGGATAAGAGTCTTATACTCCCGGATTCGTTGCATAATCACCAAAGTCCTCACTTTCGGCCTAAGTCCTTTCTTAAACATATTTGTCTTCCAAGCTTCATCCGGTTGATTCTGAAGGTTATCAGAGAATTTAGCTAAACTCTCAAACTTGGCAGCATTTTCATCCACCATCATATCTCCTTGTTGCAGGGTGAGGAACTCCACTTCCTTCTGATCTTTAACATTCATAGGGAAGTGCTTATTCAAGAAGAGCGTCTTGAACTCGTCCCAAGTCAGTTGACCTCCGTTTGGTTCCATATTCTCCCGGTATCTTTTCCACCACTGTGTCGCTTCTCCATGAAACCTATAAGTAGACAAATCCACCTTATCTTGGTCAGGGGCTCTCATCACTAGAAAGATTTCATCCAGTTGGCTAAGCCACTCCTCGGCTTCCATGGGGTCATGTCCTTCGTTGAAGGTAGGCAGATCATGCCTTTAGAAACTTTGATATTGGTCTTCATGTCCTTGGGCTTCCATCATGCGAGTCATGGCTTGTGCCATTTGTTGCACAAGTAGCGACCATGTCTTCCTACATACAACACACCACATTGAGTTGATCAGGCTCAACACAATGAATCGTACACAGAATAGCACATCAGGTTAAGACAAGACTTTATCTCTCTCGACTCTACTTACTTACATTATTTCGATACCGCAGCTCGGTTAGGATCAAACAACTCTGATACCATAAAATGTAAGACCTTAATTTTTAAGAAGTTTTTTTAAAGACATAGAGTACTCAACAGAAGATAAAAAACTTCATAGTCATACATCTATAATTATACATATTTGCTCCAAAGGGTCTTATCCCAAAATAAAACTAGTTTAGTACAAATCCAGAGAGGTACATCTCTGACTCAGGTAGTCTAATTAGGTACGAAATAAAAGGGAAACGACTACCTAATTTATCACAAAATAGAATTCTAACTAAATTCTTCAAGTGCTAAAATCTTCTTCTTCGTCCTCGTCACCTGCAATATTGCAACCATCAGTTATATGCAACACATACAACTGAGTAACGCTCAATTCATAAAACAATTTTTACAATATTGCAGCCAGCCTAATTGTAACATCCCCAAAATTGAGTTTTCATGTAGAATGTGATATCCCTATTAGTCTCTCAAATTTAATTGCATTCTAGTCCTTGTACTTTATTTCATTTTGAATTAATTAGGACTTTCTATTAAATTCTATATATTAAAGGACTTAGGTACAGTTTTTTTTTATAACTTCCTTTGTGCTCACACCAACTACTCTACCCCCATCCTAACTCAAACACTCACTCACCCTCATATCCAAATCCATTCAGTCACTTCAAGGAAACAAGTTTCCATGTTTCCCTCCTCAAACTACTCCTCCATGTTTCTCTCTGCAAACTACTCCTCCATGTCCAATAATCATTTCTTATTTTCCAAATTTTTAAGCCATACACACTTGCTCTCTTCTCCAACCTATCATAGAGGAAAATAACACATAATCTTACTCCCTCTTCTCTCCATATGCCACTCATCTCCATTACTCTAGAGCCAATCTCCAAAGTTTCATAAACACACACACTAGCTTGCTCAAAGAACATTTGATCATGCCACCAAAATTTCTCATCATCATGGAACTAGAGGGCTCAATTAAGTGAAGTATGTTTGGATTTCAAGGTAACCTCAAAAAAAACCCCAAATAGAATAATTGATGCTGGAAATTTTGAATTAGCTGCTATGCATGTGGTGATTTTGATTGTTGAGATTTAAGTTGTATGTTTGAGATCATGCATGTGGGTTTTTTTTTCATTTTCTAATGATTCTTCCGCAATTTTGTAATGGATTCTGGACCCTCTTCCTCTCCGATATTTTCATTATGGTCTTCACAAGAGTTGTAGAGAATTCTTTTATCTTTCAAATTCTTTTATTTTCACTCAATTTGAAGGTCTAGAACTTTAGTTATGGCCAAATTACTGAGATATGGTCAATATTAAAGTGCCTGTTTTCTCGAATGTACTTCTCTGTTAAACATATCTATTTTTTACTGTGATATTGACCGATCTGGATTTTGTTGTCCTCATAAGAATTGCTTAGAACCCTATTATTCTTCAAATTATTTTGTTATCACTCATTTTGGAGGTCTACAACACTAGTTATGGCCCAATTACTGAGATAGTGTCAATATTGAAGTGTCTGTTTTGTTGAATGTATTTCTCTGTTACACGTATCAATATTTTACTATGATATTGATAGAAATGGGTTTTATTATCTTCACATGTGTTGTGGAAAACCGTGTTATCTTTCAAATGACTTTGGTTTCACTTTATGTGGATATATACAACTCTAGTTATGACCTTAATACTGAGACAGTGTCAGTATTGAAAATACTTGGAATTGGTGCTGATTGAAAAATTAATATCATTGGATTACATTGATAAATGGGTTTGAAATTTCGTATGGTGTTGAATTCATGTGTTATGAGTTCCAGAATTAAATGTCATGATTTATTGAGGTCTATACAAATTTTGGTGAATTTTTGAATTAACAGTGCGCATTTTGTGAATGATGCTGGAATCAAGCTAAAACAAAGGAATTCACGAATTTACTGCAACTTATAAATTTAGAATTTAAATGTCCAAATTTTTATGGTCAATCCTTAGTGTGTTAGCCATATCCTATAAACGTTTCATGATGTTTGGGCAAGTAGTTGGCTGGATAAAAAATATTGCAATGAGATCTATCCATATTTAAAAGTTTTGGATTGGGTCATCTTGTCTGTATGATTTGAGTCACGTATATGATGGAATTTTCTTCTGAGGAATTTTTTATAGCTTTATAATTCAACAAGTTTCACTCAAATCCAACGACTATAACCTAAGTTATGGTCAATGTTCTAAAAGCTTCCATAATTGGGATTTTAGTAATGATAGATGACTTCCAATAAAATTATCACTTAAAATTAAATTGATTCAGATTTTTAACTTTGAATAAGAGTTGTAGATAATTTAATTAGATTTTCCAGTTAGACTGACTATAATATTGTAAAAAATATTTTATGAACTGAGGGTTACTCAGCCATATGTTTTGCATATAACTGACGGTTGCAATATTGTAGTTGACGAGGATGAAGAAGAAGATTTTAGTGCTTGAAGAATTTAGTTAGAAAGCTATTTTGTGATAAATTAGGTAGTCATTTCCCTTTTATTTCGTACCTAATTTGACTACCTGAGTCGGACATGTACCTCTCTAGATTTGTACTAAACTAGTTTAATTTTGGTACTAAGACCCTTAGGGTCAAATATCTATAATTATAGATGTATGACTATGATGTGTTTTATCTTCCACTGAATACTCTATGCCTTAAATAAAAGGGTCTTAAAAATTAAGGTGTTACATTTTAATGTATCAGAGCAGTTTAATCCTATCTGGATTGTGGTATCTAAATAATGTAACTAAGTAGAGTCCAAAGAGATAAAGTCTTGTATTAACCTAATGTGTTATTGTGTGTACGGTTCATTGTGTTGAGCCTAATCAACTCAATGTCGTGTGATGTATGTAGGAAGACATGGAAGAAGATAACCTTGAAGGCCCCATTCAAACACCAATTCACCTCCAACCAATTCACTGCTTGTGCAACAAATGGCACAAGCCATGACCCGCATGATGGAAGCTAAAGGACATGAAGACCAATATCAAAGTTTCCGATGGAATGATCTGCCTACCTTCCTCAGAGGACATGACGCAATGGTAGTCGAGGAGTGGCTTAGCCAACAAGAGGAAATCTTTCGAGTGAGGAGAACCCCTAACCAAGATAAGGTTGATTTGGCTTCTTATAGGCTCCGAGGAGAAGCAACACAGTGGTGGAAAAGATACCGGGAGAATATGGAATTAAATGGAGGTAACTTGACTTGGGACTAGTTTAAGACGCTCTTCTTGAATAAGTACTTCCTTATGAATGTGAAAGATCAGAAGGAAGTGGAGTTCCTCACCCTGCAACAAGGAGATATGTGGCCAAGTTTGAGAGTTTTGCTCGATCCTCTAACAACCTTCATAATCAACCGGATGAAGCTTGGAAGTCCAAGACGTTTCAGCAAGGACTTAGGCTAGAAGTGAGGAAGTTGGTGATTATGCAAAAAATCCGGGAGTATAAGACTCTTATCCAAGCTTGCCAATTGGTCGAACAATCTTTGGCCGTAATGGCGGTAAGTAAACAGGTTTCTTGGAAGCACAAACGCAATGAAGGGAACTCAAACAGGGCAAAAGGAAAAGAAACTGATTATAAAAAATCTGCACCTAAGTCCTTGGCTATATAGAATTTAATAGAAAGTGCTAATTAATTCAAAACGGAATAAACTACAAGGGCTAGAATGTAATTAAATTTGAGAGACTAATAGCGATCTCGCATTCTACATGAAAACTCAATTTTGGGGATGTTACAATTAGACTGACTGCAATATTGTAAAAACTGTTTTATGAACCGAGGGTTAGTCAGTTATATGTTTTGCATATAACTGACGGTTGCAATATCATGTGACATCCCGGGCTTTGATGAGGGCAGGGAGTGATCGCCGGTGCATAAGGGACAGAGAAGGAGAGGCTCTTGACAAGGCTTCTAAGAGGGATGGACACAGGAATGAATCAAACATATACCGAAATGAGAGGGATCCAAAGATTGTATGGGTATGGGACGATATAGTTGATAATAGCTTAAAGGATTTGATTTGGACTATCCATAAAAGAAAATATATTTACTTTTTGGTAGCCTATCCCGTAAGAACTCCATGGTTAAGCGTGCTTGACCTGGAGCAATTCTTGGATGGGTGACCTTCTGGGAAGTTGAGGACAAAGCATGCAAGAAAGCTAAATAATGGGTATTGGCTAAATGGCTGATGTGTCAAACCGAAGTTGTGAAGCAATATTCAAGTTCAATATGAAACCAAAGAATATATGAGAAGTTAGAGACGGGGAGAGAAAAAAAATAGACCAAACTAGAATTGAATAGTAAGAGAATAGAGATAAAAAGAAAAACATTTTGGTTTCTTTGGTTATTAACTATTCAATCTTTTTTTTTAAACAAAATTATGATTTATTTAGAAAAATTTGTTGCTCATTAATGTTATTTGTAGGATCAATATAAAGCTATAACAGTAACTTATAATATTTTAAATAAAATTTATTTTCAAATATGATTTTACAATTAATTTTTTATTAGAGGTATATTAATATTAAAAAAAATTGGCGCTTTTTTGTTGCATGCAAAATTTGTGAAGCACTACTACCCACTGGAGTTTTTAGTTGTGAAATAAGTTTAAGTGGGACAAGTTTAGTGTGTTTTTATATTTTTGTTCACTAAACTTTGAATTGAATTAAATAGATGTTTGTTTAATTGAATAAAAATGATGTGTTTATTGAATCGTAAGTTTAACCTTTAAAATCAAATTTTTTTGAACTAACATTTATTTGATACTCAGTCGATTTGATGGTTGCGGAGTGAAGTTTAATAACTCCCCGATTCAAATCCTTATAAGTGTTCATTTGCCTATAAAAAAATTGACTTTTACCTAATTGCTCAAACATCATGATAAAAGATTGAATGTCAAGAGCTTGTAGCTCAAATGGCATTAGGAGGTGGGATAAGGTGGAATTGTTGGAACTCAAGGTGTGGGGTTTGATCTCTAATGGTGTATATTTATTGTAGCTTTTTGTGTGTGTTTGGCCGATAAAAAAACATTGAACGGAAATAAAAAATAATGTTTTTTTTCTCAAATTCAAAGTTTTGGATTATAAAACTAGACGAGGTAGTGGGTGGATTTGTCTGTTTCCATTTTTATTGACAATCTCTACCCGAATGACCGTTTGATGACAAGAAAAATAAAAAATCTTCCATGTCTTTTTTGTTTTGATACATTATGTTGTGATCTAACCTGGCGAGGATAGGAGGTGATCTGGAATGAACTCCCATCAAAAGGGCTGAATGGTCGCAGCTCCAATGCATTCGCTCCGACGGCCGTGGTGGTGCATCTGCAAGGACTCCGACGCTCTAAGTCAGTAGTGGAATTAGGGTTATATCAGATAATAGAACCTTGCATGATGTATTTAAGTGTGTATTTATATAGGAGTATTAGGGTTGACTGCGGGTCTTATTGGGCCCTGGACTTAGTGTCTCAGCCAAGCCCATCATTGGTGTGGTCTCTTGAGAGTCACTGGGTATCCCAGAAACATCCCGGCATGGTACCCGGATTGCCTTGGTCATGCCTAGTCCAATATGTAGGAACCCAAAGAGTCTCAGGATCCCAAGGGTATCTCAAAAAATAACGAATCTCCTTCGTCTTGTATGTCGCGTTCACTTGACTCTGAATTCGATCCTGCTTATTGCCCTTCATCTTGCTCTAATTTCGACTCACCCTCCCCGGGATCTAACTAAGTTTCCTCTAATAATGTAGATATGGAGTCATTTGAAAAAGAAGCTCATGTTCAAGAAGAGACTAGCATTCCGAGATCATTCCAAAATCTTTCAAACCAAGCTGGAGATGTGAACAATCTCAGGCCTTCAACTCAAGGAGGTGAGGGTCTTAGTACTTCGAAGCCTCCAGTTGAGTGTCGTCTTGAATGGATGAGCTTGAAGAGCATTGGACTATTTTTGTGGGCTCTTATCGATATCATCAAGGAAGAGTGCTTTATTACTGACAATGCCCGGCTTAAACAAGTAGAGAAGCATTGGAAAAAAATTCTTTCATTTTGGTCCTAACTCGACCGATGCCAAGACCAAGACATATCCTTCCAGCAATTATAAACTAGAGATCCCAGGAAAGAACGAGAGGATATGCACTCCTACCATTGAGGGTGAGACTTCTTATACTATGATGTTCGAATCCTTAGGAGAACAGCTTAGGATTCATTTTCTTTTTTCTGACTTTCAAATCAAAGTTCTCCATAATTTACATCTCGCTCCTACCCAACTGCATCCCAATGGCTAGGGTTTTCGGCAAATGTTTTAAGTTTTCTATTGGGCTAACAATTGGGCATATTCCTCTGCCCTTTTTCTTTATTTATTTGGTGCCTATCGCGCTGGGAGAATGTCATGGGTGTCTCTACGCCATCGAATTGGGATTCCCAATCTCTTCACCCCTTTTGAAGGCTCATTTAAGGCGCAATGGGATGACTATGTCAAAGTGGTTCCCCGACAGCATAGCCATTTCGTCCCCTTTTGAATGGGTCCGGACAAAAAGCCCCTTTTCCTCTTTACTAGACGGAGGATCATTATAAAAAGTCGCTATCTATTACTGAATTAGTGTGCGGCTTCCTAGAAGAAGGGAACCGAGAAACATTTCAGAAGATGTGTAGCTTCGTTAAGGAGGGTGGGATTCCCATTCATTGCAGAGATGTGTTGGGAGCTCCTCATCGCAACTGAGCGGCTTGTCTATGTACGGACTTTGTATCCCGTTTTCTATTTGTATTCTGGGTTTATACTTCCTTATTTTTTTGATTATATGTTTGTCTTGTTGATACACCTAAGATCATGGCTAGCTTTGCTCAACGTGCCTCTAAGCGAGATGCCAAAGGAAAAGGGAGGGCTACCACCTCAAATCCTGTCCTGGAAGCTACCACGAGATTGTCTGCTCAGCTTGCTCAAGTTGGGGTGCTACTCGGCATGGCGCATAAGACATCTATCTCTCATGTTGTTGTTGGGGGAGTCGCTACGGAAGGTCCTCAAACCAAACGTCGTCGTGTTACTCATAGTCAAAGTATGTTGTCCGCATTTTTCTATTTTGCGTTCACCCAATTCTCTTTAGCATTGTTGATCTTAGATTTATGTTTTCAGGTGACCCTCCCGATGGTGGGGTTCAGCCATCTCAGGAGATGGTACTTGTATCCCCCTTCCTTCATCCGCATGCGTTTGGGTCTCGTACTATTTGTAAAAGCACATGAAGATCTTATTGCAAATGGAATTATTATTCAGCTCAATAAGTTTTGAAGAATACTGTTTTGAGGGCGGTTAATATGCACTGCACTCTTTTTCCCTTACCTATGATTTTGTCCCATTGGGTTTTCCTGGCAAGGTTTTTAATGAGGCAGCATCTCATGCATATCAAAAGATTTTGTACTCTTTTTCCTTCACTAGGTTTTTGTCCCACTGGGTTTTCTTTAGTAAGGTTTTAACGAGGCACATCCTCGAAGAAGAGACAGACATCCAAGGAGGAGTGTTATAAATATTTATCTAGTGGATGTTCATATCTCTTAACGGAGTTATCTATTATATTGTTAGGAATGCTTATCTCGTAGAGGAATTATCTTGTACTCATATAGTTTGTTAGATCTTTGTTTATCTCTTGTACTCTAATTGGTGAGCCTAGTCTATGCTTATAAATAGAGCACTCACATATTGTATTCGACAGAGAAAGCATTTTTTCTCATTTTTCTAATATACCTTTGTCTCCTTTCTCTTTCATATTTCTCCTACTTTATTATTTTCACAACAGAGAAAGTATTTATTCTCATTTTTCTATTAAACCTTATTTATTTATTGTTTTAAACATTTACCATGTAGTTAATAATTAATGATTCTAAAGTCAAATCAGGGTATAAAAGAGAATTACTTAATAATTTTTATAAAATTAAAAATATTAATTACTTTTCTATTCTATGTCATTTTCAAAATTCTGACACATAAAAAGAAACGGAGGGTGTACTATATCGGAAAACATGTTGGTAACACTCACATTTTGATTTATTCTCAAACATTTATGTATTCAAGAATCTCTTACTCCCTCCTTTTTTTTATTTGTCCACTTTGAAAAAAAAAATTGTTCTTATTTTTCTGTCTGGTTATATTTTAAATAAAGTATTAATTATATTTTTATCAATTATACCTCTATCTTTATCTGTTGTATTAATGAATACTGTACTATGCAACTAATAATAATGTTTTATTTTTTGTCAAGTGGACTAATAAATAAGAATAGAGGGAATAAATTCTATTGTGGAAATGTATTTATTGATTTAAATATAAATGACGATTTGGCAATGAATTTGATCTTATCCAACTTTGAGCTTATCCAATTCTAACACATATTAAATTGTAATTAGTTTTTTTTACTTGATTAATCACCAAAAAAATATTTACTTGATATGCATTGGTCTATATAAATAGAAGAACCACAATAGTAGAGGTCCACCTTCTCTTTGGTACTCTTCAATCTATGCTTCACAAAATCCTCTCTTTTCTTCTCTTCTCTTCAGATCACATATTCTAATCTTATTTTCTTCTCTTCATTTGAAGCTAAAGTTGTTACTCGGTGAGTGTACCCAACTCCTTTAATTGCTATCTTCACAAGATTACCATTTCTTTTAAACTCCAATTTGTTATTTATTTTTTGTTATATATATAGTTTCATCTCTTTGTTCTCTTTCAATTTGATATTGGCTTGAATTAATGTTGTTTTATTTTACTCTTGTTTTTTAGATTTAACCTCAAGCTGGACAAAGAATCCTAGAGAACAAGCTTATAATAATTTTTATCGAGAAGAATTTTACACTAATTGGTTGTTATATATCCTGAAAATTGAATGAGTATTTTTTTTTGTTCGAAATTATTTTTTCTTTAAGTTTTACTCCAAATTGAAATGACTAATGTTCAAAATAATTTTTTCCCTCAACTTTTCCCCTCCAATGGCCCTACTCGTGCAACTGTTCTTGTACATTATGTGAAGATATTTTTTAGGGAAAACTAAGAATTTTAATTTGATTTTTTATACTAAACACTCTTCTATTTGTGACTATTTATGAACTAGTCCTTGTACACGGGAATTAGATTTTGCTTGAGTGCCCACAATTTTTGTTGAGATTTCATAATGTTAAAGTTGCCGATATGAGTTTGCCAGCGATACAGTCCGTTAATAGGGTCAAAAAGCATACAAGAGCAAAACCCTAGAGGGAAAAGGGGCCGGTTACTAGGGGCCAATTTAACATTATTTTTTCATATAAATAATACAACATTAGCTATGGTTGCCCTGTCCCTAACTCATGGGATCCGAACTGAGCTGTCTGTGGGACTAAAGTCTATATTTACAATTTATCATAATGTCATATTGTCAAGAAGATTAAAATGTTCGTTGACTGAGAAAAATATAATTTTTCATTTCAAAGATTTTAAGCAATACATGAGAGCAATCTAGGATTTAATATATATAGAGATTAAAGTAATTTGTTTATACATAATTTTACGAATTGTGTGTGTATATATATATATATATATATATATATATATTTTTGAAGTGAGTGATGGAGGTTTTCAATTGTATGAGCTACTAGATGAAGAAGTATAAATTAATATTAACATTATATTAAATTTTTAAAATTTTATTTATTCTGTGATTATTTTTTATTTTTGAAATATTAATTTAATGAAAATTTTCATTTCTATCTAATTAAAAAATTACCTTTTCATGAAAAAAGTCATTGAATAATACAATTAAATTTTTAAATGTATATATTTCATTTGGTAAGAAAGTAACAATGATGCTTCATATGGATGTGTGTTAAGTAATGTATTTGTGTTGCATGTTTCAAATTTCTCTTTGTTCTTTATCATCATAACTTTGACCATAGGTTATTGTTGCTTTTAAAAATTTATAATAATCTTTATGTGTTTGAATTTAGTTAATTAGTTTATTTCATATATCGTTCTTCAAGCAGGTGCTATAATGGTGGTGTATAAGTGTTGTGAAAATGGCGCCGTAACCAACAAACTTGATAGTGATTATATTGTCGCAAAAAGGTTCGAAATGAGGATGGAAAGTTCTGTCCAAGGAAGATTGAGTGGGCTAGTTCTAAAGCCAAAGACTTTCTTTGGCGACAAAGACGAAGCTCCGAAGAGCGCAACAAAAAGAAGTCTTGATGCTCATTTTGGCTTGTTCAACAAAAGAGACTTTCAAGCCACCTTAACTTTAAAAGCATCTTTGAGGCTTTCAAAACTCTTTGAACTTCAATCTATAGGGACGGATATAATATTAATTTTTTATTTCTTTTTTTTATAAAAAATAAAAGTATTGATTCTTAAGGAGCATATTTATTTTTTATTTTCGTTCCTCATTAATTATCGATTTTCATTAATATGTGTCATACAGTAAGAGTAACAGGGCTTGGATGCTAACGATCTTAAAGTTGCAAAATTCATAAGGATTAAGGTGAGCACATTTGTATCATAAAAAAGCTAGCATAATTTTCCAAAAAACTTTCTGTATGACAGAAATTAAGTATAAACAAATTACTTTAATCTCTATACATAAAATATTTTCACCGTATTATTATTAGCTTATCTTTTATTAGCAAATCAAATGACCACGTTTAAAGAGATATTATGCTCTTAGGAATTGTTAAATCCTAGATTGCTCTCATGTATTGCTTAAATTCTTTGAAATGAAAAATTACGTTTTTCTCGGTTAACGAACATTTTAATCTTCTTGACAACTAGAATAGTGCCCGTACGATGCACGGAAGTAAAAGCAATAAAAATGATTAACTTTGAATACAAATCTGTAAAATTAATTTGAAGATGAAGTTTATAAAATTTACTCGATGCATATATTGATTTATAATGTATAATAATTAGAAGAATAAAATATCTTATTAGAACATAACATTAAGACATCAAGACGTTAAATTAAACATTTATAATGGATGCATAGTTCAACCATTTTAATTTTAATTATAATTTCATGCAATATTGAAATTCACCTATGTAATATTGCAAAGCTTTAATACATTTTTCGAAATACTTTTTAGTAGACAACCTTTGTATCCACGTTTGAGCGATCTATTAGTCTATCCTCAATATATATGAATCTTTAATCATTTTCTATTGGTTATTCTTAATGTATCCACATAAAACTATTCATGACTAAATGTCGACCTTCGAAGAAATATTCCAACACTACTTAATGATAGCGATTGTGTCACGAACGTGACGTACGACCAACTCGCGCATAAATAATCTTTTAAAATAGAGTTGGATCCAATGTTTATTTAAATTAGGGAAAACATTATAAAAACCCATTTTAGAAAAAAAAACAACAAAAATAAAAGAGTTTGGGAGTCAGTTATGCACAGGGAAGGGTGGAAACTTAATCCCACTGCACCCCTTATACATCCGTTTTAAAACGGTCACCTCAAGTTAATTACGCAAATTATTAATAAATTTTAAAAAAAATAATATTTGTTTGACCCATGAATAAATGATAATATTTACAAAAGAATAGATAAAATTGCAATTTGGCCTGACAGGGTATTATTCCTGTTCCTACGTCTCCTCTAGTGCAGTGGGGAATTCAAGGCTACGTAGTTCTTTTCATAAAATATTTTCGTTTTTTAAAATATTTTTTTATTATTTAAAGAAATAATTTATGTTATATGTGACTTAGGATAATTTTTACTATACAAAAGTCTCATACTTACAACATTGGAGGATGAATTTTCATACAACCACCGCTATAAATTTTTAAATAATTTTATGTTTTATTAAATAATCTAACAATTTTAAGATTCATTAGCTTTTAAATTCTTCAAAATAATTTTATGTGAGACTTAGGATTAGATACAAAAGTCCTTGTAACACTTGGGTGGACATGGACCCAACACATCATCTTTAGACACAACCAATCAGAAAAAGCCAATTCACTAAAAACTATGAAAAATGGGTAGTTTCTTTTGATTGAGTTCTAAAACTGTAAGCAACTACTTACATCATGTGAGAGAGAAGGAAAGGTAATTTTATTTTGAATTTTCGTTTGGATAAATTTCAGTGAGTTGGCTTTTTTTATTGATTGTGCCCAAAATTGACATGTTATGTACGTGTCCATCTAAGAATTTCTCGTAACACTTGAGGATGAATATTCATACAATCAATGTTATAATATTTTAATTTATTTCAATAATTGATCTATATGATATTATAAGTTGAGAATATAATCTTTTTGGAAATTTAAATGAGGTATGCAGCAATTGCATAAACACCTTTATAAAATTATAATTTGTGAGGTCAATCAAAAATTGAACAACACTCATAGTTAAATTTGAGAGAAAGATAATTATTTAGAAATATTTATTTTGGTTAATATTCTTTTCATTTTTATATTTACTACTAAACTAATCTATATTTTATTTTATATCTGGGATTTTCATTTTTCTAAAATAAACTACCATCAACCAAAAATTGGCTTATTGACTCCTTTGTTTTTGGTCTAAAATGTGTAGGTCAACAAAATTAAGAAATAAATAAATAAAATGAAAACAAACAATATGTATACTAAACTCTCAAAGTATATCCTCTCATGCTACCTATCTCTTATCCCTTTCCTCCTTTCTTTTTATTTATTTATTGTTTTTTTTTACGTTTCTTCTCCCTTCTCTTTCTTTTTCTCCTTTTTTATTTCTTGCTCTTTCTTTTTTTCTTACGCTGCTACTTGCAGCAGTTTTCATTTATTATTTTTTTAAAAAAATGTCTTTCATTTTAAATTATATTTCCTACTTGTATGATTTACAAGTTGGAGATATTTACAGGTTAAAATATGTGTAGATATTGTTTTTGATTTATACTCTTGTTCAAAAATTTTAGTTGAGTTGAGTCAAAGTGAATATCAACCATTTTTTTAGTTGTTTATACAGTTGATAAATGTATTTGATAAAGGCTAAATGCAAAATAACGAAGGATGTCTAGTACACAATAAAATGAACTCTATTTTCTATTAAATTGTATGTAAATGTATCTAGAGTGTAAGTCCTTAATTTTGAAGAAATATTTTCATTTTAATTATAAATCATGCAATATGATATATTATATATCTCCCTCACTTAAAACTTTTTGTTTGTAAAAATGCCCTTATTTTCTTCCTTCATCCGTTCCTCTCTCTTGTTCCCTTAATTCCTCTCTCTTTTTTTTTCTTCCTCTCCCCTTTCATTCTTCAAACTCACCTATTTATAATACTAAATCTCTCCCCACCATCCCTTAATTATTGCCTTTTTTAAAAAACCTCATACAACATCATCATTTGGTTTGAAACTTTCGGTGGCTCTTTCTTTTTCTTTTTTTTTTTTTTATTTTTTTTACCACCTTTCAGTAGTTTCCATTCCACTAATTTTTTTTTAAAAAAGAGCACCTTTCGGTGACTTTTATTATTTTATTTGTTTTTATTTTTTTCCACCACCAAAGTGGTCTACTTATATTTTTTTATTATTATTTTCTCTACCACCTTTCGGTGGTCCACTCTTTTTTTATTCTAAAAAAAAATAACAGTAATAATAACAAGAAAATAAAATAAGGAGAAAAAATTATGTATTCACAGTTGCCCCTCTTTAGTAATTTCTTGTCATAATAATATTAACAACTTATGTTATTAATATTATCTGATGAGAGATGGGTAAAAACATGAATTAATTTTATCTCAAAACTCAGACAATACATCCATGTTTTCTTTTTTGTGAGACACATGCCGAATCTTAAAAGAAAACTTAAAATTTTATTTAAAACAAATAGACATAGGAAAATCATAAAACTGCAAATGATTATTCATCTTCACTAGATCACCACTTATACTATTACTCTTCATCAAAATAACCGATTACAGTCAAATGAAACAAGCCAATAATCAAGAAAATACTTAAAATGCATATGGAGAACAAAATAGTAGAGAAGAAAGAAAGGGAATTAGGATCTCAAAAATCCTCACTTAACTGAACCACAAGACCACAGAACCAAACTAAGATGGGAACACCGATCCACAAGCACATACGGTCCATCAAACTTTTAACCCTAAAATGGAGGAGTCAAACAGCAATTCTTTTGATCTCTTAATTTGGGCTAGAATGGTATGGGAAAAGTGTGAGAAATAGAGAAGATGAAGGAAGAGGAGAGGAGGATCAAGAGAAGATGGGGGAAGATTAGAGAAGGCTCGAGAGGAAGAGGAGAAGGGGAAATGAAGGTGCGGCAGAGGGAAGAAGGGATTAGGGTTGATTATAATCATTTTCAATTAGGCCATCTTTGCTCAAGCCCACCCTTCCCTTTTTTTTGGGTTGGGTAATTCCTGACTGGGCCTTTTTGTTTTTTTTTGTCAAGCCATTTTTGATTTGCTCTTTTTTGTTGGGCCATTCCTGACTGGGCCTTTTTTTGTTTTTGTTTTGTTTTTGTATTTTTTGTCGGGCCATTCCTGTTTGGCTCTTTTTGGTTGGGCCATTCCCGACTGGCATTTTTTCTCTCTTTGTTTTTTGTTCGGCCATTCTTGCATGGCATCCTTTTTCCTTCTTTTTTTTTTGGATTGGGCCATTTCTGCATGGCCAACTTTCTATTTTTTTATAGGGGGGGGGTTGGGCCATTCTTGCCTGACTCCCCTTTGTTCGGCCATTCTTGCCTAACAGAACAATCTTACGAGCCAACTGGACAGGGTTCGTAAAATACAAAAATTAATAACGCAATCTTGTGAACCAACTTGATATGGGCCCATAAATATGAAGAAAGAGACATTGTGAACCATTTGAATATGGTTTCTCAACAAAATATTGTCAACCTACTAGATATGGGTTCGCAAACACGAAAAAATTTGAATATAATGGTACAACCCTACCTACTAGATATGGGTTCATATATATAAAAAATGCAATCTTGCAAACTAACTGGATATGAATTCACAAGCATGAAATTTTAGAATGTAGTTCTCTATACCATCTTGGTATGGTCATATAAAGAGTGAAGTATTGTAAACCAAATTGATATGAGTTCACTAATATGAGCAATGCAACCTTGCAAGCCAACTAGACATGGGTTTATGAAAGATGCAATAGAAAAGCAACTAGATATGGCTTGATAAATATATGAACCAACTAGACATGGGTTCACCAAATGTAAACATGTGAAAAATGCTATTTGATTCACAAGCACGAAAATTGCTACTTCCAAAACAAACTATGTCTTTTTTACAAATCTTTTACTCTGAAAAGATTTGCTTGGGAATCGAAGAGTAAGCTTAAACCAATCAAACCCTCATTCTTCTATCAAACCCTCATCTTTTAGTTAAAACCTTAACTGAACTTCAGCACATTAACTCTTGCAATCTCATCTTTCTTAATCCAGCCATTTTTTGAGTAAATCACTTTCATGTAGTTTGATTACATGCTCATATTTCAGCAATTTTATCATCAAGTCTTGTTACCATAATCTCCATTAAAATTTAATTATTTCACTTGAGACTCAAGTCTTTAAACATTGAAAAGAAAGAAAGAAGAATACAAAAGGGTAAAGATATGATGAAGAGAGTCTTTATTGGATGGAATATATCACTTTACATGGAAAGTGTTTTTGACAATAGAGAGACCTTTAAGAGTAAATGTAAGAGATAGACATGAATTTTAAGACAACTTGCCCCATCATTAGTTCTTTGTCATTGAATCAAGTGATTTCCTTTTGACCTCTGATTGGATGATTGCTCATTATGTTACTTCTTCGTTCTCACAAAAATTGTCCCATTTTGAAGTTACCCGAGCCATACGAAATTATGCATTACACATTTTTATTACCCTAACTTTTGCTTAGACCGCCTTTTCAGGTTTTTCAGTCTAATGGGCCTTGTTTTTTTTTTGTCTTAACTTTTGTTTAGACTATCTTTCTAGGTTTCATTCTAACGGGCTTCATTATATATATTGTATGCATAAAATCTTTTAACAGCATCGAAATTTATTGGCTTAGGCAACTCTTTACCATCCATTTCATGTAAAATCAAAGCTCCACCCGAAAAACAAAGCTTCACCACATAAGGTCCTTCATAGTTGGGGGCCCATTTTCCTTGGCTATCCTCCTAGTTTGGCAAGATTTTCTTTAGGACTAGATCTCCAACACTCAATTTTGTTTGTCGAACTTTCTTGTTAAAGGATCTAGCCATCCTACTCTGGTATAGTTGGCCATGACAGAGAGCAATTAATCTTTTCTCCTCAATCGTATTCAATTGTTCATATCGAGTTCTTACCCAATCAGTTTCTTCTAATTTAGCTTCTAGTAAAACTCTCAAAGATGGAATTTCAACTTCTATGGGAGTAACTGCTTCCATCCTATACACTAGAGAATACGGGGTTGCCACACTACTTGATCGTATATTGGTACGATAAGCATAGAGAGCATAAGGCAATATCTCATGCCAATCCTTGTAACTTACCACCATTATAGACAAAATCTTCTTGATATTCTTATTTACTGCCTCAACTGCACCATTCATTTGGGGTCTATATGGAGCTGAATTGTGGTGTTTGATCTTGAAATGTTCACACAACTTCCGTATTTCTGTACTATTCATATTATGAGCATCATCTGTGATTATTTTTTTTGGGATCTCATATCGACAGATGATGTCTCTTTTAAGAAACCTGAGAAACACTTTCCGAGATATATTAGCATACGATGATGCTTCTATCCACTTGGTGAAATAATCTATTGCTACCAAGATGAAGCGATGTCCATTCGATGCTTTAGGATTGATAGGACCAATAACATCTATTCCCCCACATTGAAAATGGCCATGGTGATACCAAATTATGTAGTGGGAAAGGAGGCGCATTTATTCGGTCAGCAAAAATTTGACATTTATGACATTTTCGCACAAACTTGATACAATCTGTTTCCATGGTAGACCAATAATAACCACTTCTCATGAACTTACGCGCCATCATATGACCATTGGCATGGGTTCCACAAATTCCATCATGTACTTCTAACATGATTAAACGAGCTTCTTCAGCATCCACACAACTCAGAAGAGTACCATCGTGATTTCTCTTGTATAGAACTTTTCCACTCAAGAAGAATGCCATTGATAAGCGATGAAGGGTCTTTTTAGCTATGTCATCTGCTCCAATTGGATATTCTCCATATTGGATATAGTTCTTGATATCTTGATACCAAGGTTGACCGTCTGGCTCATCACTTGTTTGGGCACAATATGCTGGCCCATTGTGAATCCTGACTCGGATGGGTTGGACATTAGTGTAAATATCCAATTTGATCATTGCAGCCAATGTAGCCAAGGCATCTGCAAACTGGTTTTTGTCTCGGGTTAAATGTGAAAAAGATACTTCTTCAAGTTCTTCTATTAGTTGAGTCAGATGCTCTTGGTAGCGTACCAACTTTGCATCTTTATTTTTCCATTCACCATTTACTTGATAGATGATAAGTGCAGAGTCTCCAAACACTTTTAATCACTTCCCTCCTAGGTCAATTCCCATTTGTAAACCATTGGCACACGCTTCATACTCAGCAATGTTATTTGTGCATTCAAAACCTAACTTGATGGCTACTGGATATTGTTTGCCAGTAGGTGACAATACCACTGCTCCTATGCCACTTCCATGCATGTTTACTTCCCCGTCAAAGTACATTTTCCATTCATACTCATCAGAGACATCTTCTTCTACCGCCAATATCTCCCTGTTTGAATTTTCTTCCCTTGATATTTGCCCCTGTTCAAGAGGATTCTCTGCCAGATAATCAGCTATCACACTTCCTTTTATCGACTTAAGGGTTACGTATTTTATATCAAATTCAGCTAACATCACTTGCCACTTTGAAACTCTTAGAGATATATGAGGACTTTCAAAAATGTACTTTATTGGATCCATACGCGAGATCAAATAAGTGGTGTAATATAACATGTACTGTCGTAATATTTTTGAAGTCCACACCAAAGCATAACAAACTTTCTCAATGGTTATATATCGAACCTCGCTATCATTGAATTTTTTACTCAAATAATAGATGGCCTGTTCTTTTTTTCCAGATTCATTATGTTGTCCTAACATTGCCCCCATGGATGTTGGCAAGACCGTTAAGTAGAGAATCAGGGGTCGTCCTGGCATAGAGGTACCAAAATCAAAGGATTTTGTAAGTATGTTTTAATTTTATTAAACGCTTCCTGGCATTCTTCATCCCATTCTCCTGGCTGGTGTTTCCATAATATTTTAAATATGGGTTCACATGTGCTAGTCAGGTTAGCGATGAACCTAGAAATGTAATTAAGTTTGCCCAAGAAACAACTCACTTCATGTTCGGTCTTAGGAGAAGGCATTTCCTGTATAGCCTTTATTTTATCATGATTAATTTTTATCCTTTCTCGGCTAACGATGAAACCTAATAATTTCCGAGATGATGCTCCGAAGACACATTTGTTAGGATTAAGCCTCAACTGATATTTTATCAACCTCTCAAACAATTTTTATAAGATAATCAAATGTTTTTCTCCTTCTTGGGACTCGGCAACAATATCATCCACATATACTTCAATTTCTTTGTGCATCATATCATGGAACAAAGCAACCATAGCTCGTTGATATGTAGCTCTTGCATTCTTCAACCCAAATGGCATGACTTTGTAGCAAAATGTTCCCCATGGGGTAATGAAGGTGGTCTTTTCTTTGTCAGTGACATCCATGAGGATTTGATTGTATCCCGAATATCCATCCTTAAAAGAATACATATTGTTTCTAGCAGTATTATCAACAAGAACATCAATATGGGGGAGTGGAAAATCATCGTTTGGACTAGCTTTGTTCAAGTCTCTGTAGTCTACACACATTCTGACCTTGCCATCCTTTTTTTGGCATAGGGACAATATTGGCTATCCATTCTGGATGTTTTGATACTTCTAGAAATCTCGCTTCTAATTGTTTAATGACTTCCTCCTTAATCTTCAATGACATATCTGGCCGCATTCTTCTCAACTTTTGCTTCTTTGGCTCTGTATTAGGATATAGCGGGATTTTCTATGAGACTATATATAAGACCATGCATAAACATCGAGATATTCTTTGAATAGTGCAATCATCTTTTCTTTCTCAGGGTTGTTGACGATCTTTAATTCCTTCTTTTCCGTTTCGGATCCCATATTAATTAACTCTACCTCTTCATTGCTCAAGTCAATAGGGAATTCAACATCGGGAAACTAGTTGATGAATTATCAAAGTCCCTAACATGAAGAAAATTTTTTATGAAATCCACATTCCTAAACGTAGTTGGCACATGATTAAAAAAAATACATGACAATGAATGAACATTGGAGAGCGAAACAATGATAATGAATGGCTTAATAAAATAAAAGAGTGGGAGGGAAATACTAGAGTAAGATAATTTATGTGATTCTTGATTCAAATTAGAAACACAAAGGACCATGGGGGGACAACAATCAAACAACAAAACTCATGCAAATCAAACAAACTTAACGTCTCAAGCAACATAATTAAAAGTTCAAATTTTGAAGTGGCCTATGTATTAGCCAAATAGTACAACTCAAAGAATTACTTTGATGTAACTATATCAGCAACTGATTCAGATTCCCAATTCTTCAGTGATTCTCCAGCTTGAGCCACCCGAATCATCTCAAAATTCCTTCGACTCTCATTATTTTGTGTGTTGACGGCGAAGTGATGCTGAGGACAAATGACATTTTCTAGCATGACTGTTTCTGCTGGTGCAAGGAAAGTTTCTCTTATATGAGGAATCTTTCGAGTTTTGCCTTTCTGTTGCTTTTTGCTCAAAGAAATACCTTTCAATTCATCTCTAAGTTTTGCTTCATACCCCAATCAAAACTTATTGAATTTTTCTGGGATAGAAACAGGCAAATAGTCACCCTGCAACTGCAAACCTAGCCCTTTTCCGGCCGGCCTCATATCCATTTTTGGCCATAATTCGTGCCACCACCTGATTCACACTTTTCATCTTTCCATCATAGTTGGATTCAACAATTTTGAAGCTATGCCATAAATTTTCTTCTTCCTGATCAGTGCTATCCATGTATGGAATTGAATCTAGTTTTGAGACCAATATACCATCTTCTCCATGATCAGTTATCACACATCCATCTTTAACATATTTGACTCTTTATTGTAATGTTGATGGAACAACTCCTACCGCGTGAATCCAAGATCGTCCTAACAGCATGGTATATGCAGGCTCAATCTCCATGACTTGGAATAGTCCTTGAAAAGTATTTGGACCAATTTCTAAAGGCAGCATTATTTCTCCAAGGATGTCTCTCTTGGATCCATCTAATGCTCGCACAACAATTACCTGGGGTGTTAAGTCATTTGTACTTAAAGACAAATAATTCAGAATGGACCTTTGTAAAACATTTAATGCCGATCCCCCATCAATCAAAACTTTAGCTATTATATAACCCTTACACTTTAGGGTTATATGTAAAGCTTTCAGATTTTTCTCTGATGGTGAGATAATCTCTTCATCAGTGAAGGTGATCAAATTTACATGTTTCAGAGGATCCACGATGTTGATCATGTTCTGTGGAGTAACATCTGGCTTAACATAAGCTTCGTTTAATATCTTCAAAAGTGCTTTCCTATGTGATTCAGATGTTAGGATAAGAGATAAGAGGGATATTCTAGCAGGGGTTTTCTTTAATTGCTCCATGATATCTTTAGAAATTCTTTCTCCTCTTCCTCCTCTCCTTTTGTTTCTTCCTCGGCTTCTTTTTCTTTATTGTATTTTCTTTTCTCTATCTCTTCTAAGCCAAAGTAACTGCCACTTCTTGTGATGCCTTCTACCCTTGCTATATTTGTCACCTGCTTTCCGGTCTTGTGCATATGAACATTATGCAAGTTTGTGGAACTTCCCTCTATTTCAACCTTGGTCTCATAATTCCATTGGACTTTGTGTGTGTCATTATAAGTGAACGGTGTTGGTTTTTTTACGGTCATAACCAACTTTTCAGTTGTTGCAGGTGGGCTCAATGGCGGAACTTTTAGGACAAAACGTTCAACCATATTAACTTCTTCTGAAAAACCAGTTGCTTGTCATGCTTGGATAACTCCCATTGCGATGAGGCTTTGTACACGAATTTTGAAGTCCCAGCAACTTTCAATGTCATGTCCTATACCTCCACAGTGGTATGAACATTTAGAATTTTTATCATATATCTCATTCGCTCTTATCATTGTTGCTGGAGTTGTTACATCATATCTGGCTCTCTTTAAACCTTCAAATACTTTACTCATAGGAGTTCGTAAAGCCATAACTTTCTTGATCAAAAGGATTTTCATTTTCTATTGCACTCTCTTGATTCTTTTGTTCGTGATTCAGAATTGGATTATTGACGATATTTGGCCCTGATTCTTCTTGGATATCCAATCTCCCGCATGAAATCAACTTTCTCACTACTGTTTTAAATGCTTCACAATTCTCAATCAAATGGCCAGCAATTCCCATATGATATTTACAAGTCAAATTTTCATTATATCATGTAGGGAATGGCGGTTGCATAAGACACACTGGATTTTCTGAGATTAGGTGAGCATCATACCGTCGTTGGAACAAATCTACATTGGAGATAGATAATTTTGGGAAAAGGTGGTAAGCTTTGTGGGTGAGTTTGTCCTTGATTTTGAAAATTTGGTTTAGTTTGAGGGTTGGCTGGATGATTTTTGGGATTGTGAGTCGGGTAACCAGTATATGTGGGACGAAATAGTGATGGTGTTAAATTATTGACAGGAACTTGTGAGATGGGAGTAGAGTTTAAATTTGGGAAATTTTGGGCATTTTGAATAGGGAAAGTAGGTGTTTGGTAAGGTGAGTATAGAGTTGGGAAGTAGATTGGTGGTTGGTACCTCGGACCTGTTTGAGAATAACGAGGTACAAAATCTTGCTAGGATTGTACTTGATTTACTTCACAATCTCAATTTTTGGATTGAGATCCTTTACTTGGTTCTATCGATAATTTCCCTGCTTTGGCTAAAATTTCAATCCTTTCTCCAGCAGCTATGAGCTTAACAAAATCTCGATATGTAGCACCAGCCATTAACCCTACATATGGAGCACCTAAGGTCCCTAGGAAATAGGAGCACATTTCTGACAAGGTGAGTGGTGGTTGCACTTGTGCAGCGAGGGTTCTCCATCTCTGAGCATATTGCTTAAAACCTTCTCCACTTTTCTTTTGTAAAGCTCCAAGTTGCTCTCTAGTTGGCGCTATCTAAAAGTTAAATCTGTATTGTCTCATGAAGATATCTGCTAAATCTTTCTAGCAATTGATTTTGGAATGGTCTAGTTGGATGTACCATTCCAAAGCTGATCTAGTTAAGCTCTCATGGAAGAAGCTTATAAGGAATTTCTCATCTTTGGACCATATTTTCATTTTGGTGCAATAGGTCTTTAAATGGATAATTGGATTGGTGCTACAATCATACTTTGTAAAGTTGGGACTTTGGAATCCTTTGGAACCACACATCGACAACCGGGCATAAATCTTCAATACCAAGGGATCCATAATCATTAGACCCCTGAATAGCCTTAATTTTTTCTTCCATCTTTTCCATCCAAACTTCTTTCACTTTTCCTTGATTATCTCCTGAATGTGCTCCTGTGGACAAAATAGCTACATGGGATTGTTCTCCATCTGGTCCAACTTGGCTATTCATCTGTTCAATAGCTTCATAACCTTCTCCAACAGGAATTACAATTGGTGTTGTTTGATGTTCCTCAACATTATTTTCCAGTCGTATATTGTTTCTTTGAGTACTAGACATAAATGGAGTAATTGTCATGGTTGTAGTAGCAGGATGAATAATAGTTTTTGGAATAGGCATCGTACAAGTTGATGATGGCAAAGTGGTGGTGGCAGTAAAAGGCATAGTCGTGATGGAAAATGTGATCGGTAGTGGGAGCGCATGCATTTGCCCTCCAGTCGTTCCTCCATTCTTCATGAGATTGAGAGTTTCATTTATGGTCTGTAGCATTTTTTCCATTCTAATCTGTGCCTCAGACATCTCATTCATCTTGCCTTTTACCTCATCAACTTCCATACTCAAGTTTCTTCCTTGCTAGCTGATTTCCTCCATCCTGGTTCGGTATCGAGTTTAGTAGATTCGGGTTTGATTGGTATTACTTTTCTTTGGTCGTGCAATGATTATAGAACTGATATTGATTTAAGAAAAAGAGTTAAATTTTGTATGAAAAACAAATTCAACTTATGCAAAAATATCAGTCAATTCCAAGGAACATATTAACCATATTTCAAAGAAAATAGACCCATGTTTAATCAGAGAGTATTGTACCCATAAGACGATAAACATGGTTGACGTCTCATCTAGGGGTTTGTTAACAAAAGATGATATCTTAAGCACACTAGCAAAATTAGAAGTCGACATGTATTCATAACTTTAAAATTCTTTGATACATCATTTGATTCTAAATGGAAATAAGTTACATAAGTAATCATGTTCTTTTTTTAAGAGCTCTAGAAATATTTCCACACATTTCAAAAAAATCATCAAAATCAGGTGAATTAACCATCGGGTTGTTCTACATTTTCCTCTCAGCTTTTACAAAACGATAAATAAAATTTGGGATATAGTGATTCAGTTTAGCAATTAACTTTGAATATTTTTCTTTCCATTTTTCAATCTCCTTTTCTTGGTGAACAACCTTCGATCTCCATTATCTTCCTACTTCTGATGCTTCGACAAACAATTTATGAAAATGGTTAGATGACATCCATCCCTGGTCTCAATCTATCTTTGTTTGAGTCAACAAAATTGTCAATTCCTGGACTCTTTGTTCCAATTGCTTTGCCGTTTGGATTTGCTCACGAACCTCTTCTTTTAGCCTTTCCCTTGCTTGTTTATGCTTGTTAATTTCCATCTTTAAATTCTCCTCCAGCTTATTGCGCCGATGAATTTCATCCTTAAAATCTCTTTTTCAGAAAAGGCTTCTAATATTTTCTCTTTCCCTTTCTTATGTCTTGATGCTTCCAGCAAATCAGCATAATTGTCTTTGAGACATTCAATTTCTTTTGCCATTTTTTCGCATCCGCTTTTCAT
Source organism: Cyamopsis tetragonoloba (assembly GCA_037177725.1). Taxonomy (NCBI): domain Eukaryota; kingdom Viridiplantae; phylum Streptophyta; class Magnoliopsida; order Fabales; family Fabaceae; genus Cyamopsis; species Cyamopsis tetragonoloba. The sequence goes on along the minus strand of CM074125.1, from coordinate 30,014,414 downwards.
TATAAATACCTCAAACTCTGCATCTTTTTTTTGTTGCTCTAAGGCACCCACTTGAGCCTTCATAACATCTTCATGCGCTGCTACTGGTGATGTTTCTTGAGGAGAAGCCTTTTTCTTAAAGGTAATTGTGGGAGTATCACTTTGACCTCTCCTTGACTTTCTCCATGTAGTGTATTCAGGAGTGTCAATCAACAGTGGCCTTCCAAGCTCTTCTTTTCCTACTCTTCGGATGTCTGACCATGCTTCTCTTATTTCTTTTATTGACATCTCGTTCCCTTCATTCTTATACCAAAAACAAAATCCTTCCAGTTGTTCCTCATTTGGCCTCCCTTGCGTCCAGTGAAGCTGCTTTAGTGCTATGGTGGGTGTGTAGGATATGCTTCCTCTAGGACCCATAAGGGGTACATTAGAGAACTTCCCACAACTAATAATGATAGTTCCTTTTCTATTGTCATACCATGGATGTAACACCTATATTTTTAGGGTAGTTTATTTTTTTTTTAAAATAAGCATTAGACAGCGGAAAACAAAACATCATATATATATATATATATATAAAATGTTTACATAAGGTGTTTATTTTTGAATTCAACAGCATAAAATACTTCCATTGCAGCTTGATCCACTTGGTTTAGAGCTGACGGGAATAATACCAAACCATAGATTGGCAGTACCAATCCCATTCTAAAAAGTCCCCATTCATCTTTGCTTTTGAGCCCTTCCAAATAATTCTTTGAGAATATTCTGGTTAAACTGCGAGAGTCAGCATGACCAATTATTTTAATTTGATTTGCTGGTAGTCCAAGTAATATCCAAAATTTCTTAGCCATTATTGTATTAGACGAGTGGTGCCCCAAGTGGAAATAAACGCGTATTCTTCAATGGTGGGTGTAAGGTCTATGTTTTGAAATTTGAAGCACCTCAAGGAAGGATTCCAATATCGAACCAATGTTTTCAAAGCAGGGACTTCAACTGTTATGGATAGTAAATCTAAAATTGCCTCATATTTCTGAACAAAATTCTTCTTAATTTCTTGTGGCATTAATTGACTTAATTTCCTCAAACCGTTTAGCAGGTTAACATTTACCATTACATTTGGAATTTCCTTCATGTTAACAACATTGCTAGTGTGTCTTGTTTCTGCCATTTCTCATGATCAAATATGGTTAAAATGTTCCTGTTACTGATATTTTGTTATTCGCAAGTACTGGATCAAGCACTCATGAAACTTTATTCAGTTAAAAATGCAAATATAATTGAAGATGCATCATAGAAATGCATATAAAATTATGCAATTATGAATTTCAAAAATCATGACATGACAAGAGAATAAAAGAGAAGAAAACAGTAAGCTCCCACGTGTCCTATGAAGGTTATGCTTAGGTATTGGACATGTCTAATAGTCATAAGCCTAATTTTAGAGGCTAACTATGGCCACCTATTAGTGCACAACTCTTTGGACGGATTAGACTTCTATAGGCCTCGGTCCTTAGATTGTTCTTATCGAAATAAAAATCTGCTCTCATGAACTAATCATAAGGATATATACAATATGATAGTTCATGGTGACGATGACAATATGAGCGGGAGAATCAGTGATTGTCAGGGAAGCATCAGCTTCATAATGACATCTCTGAAATCCCTCCTAATCTTATGGCGTCTGAAGGCTCGGGTTTAGAGCCCAAAAAGTGTTTGAGGTTTGTGATAATATCGTGTCTGATGGGAGCATACAAGCCTACAAGTTCCTAAAAGTTAAAACTACCCCACCTACAAGAAGAATAAAACAAATATACAAATAAATGTCTTCTATCCTAGGGTTTGGATGTGCATAATTATTCACAAAAGAAATATACATGATAATTTATTTATTTATTTTTTACAAAATATATAACAATCAGGGTCAAAAAATATTTATATTTTTTAAAATTTATAAATAATTAGCATAATTACTTCTATTAGGCTTGACTCTCTAATATTCCCAGTGGAATCGCCATCTATCATGAACGTGACGTACGACCAACTCGCGCATAAATAATCTTTTAAAATGGAGTCGCCACCAATGTTTATTTAAATTAGGGAAACATTAGAAAAACCCCTTTTAGAAAAAAAAAACAGCAAAAATAAAAGAGTTCGGTAGTCGGTTATGCACAGGGAAGGGTGGAAACATAATCCCACTACACCCTTGATACATCTGTTTTAAAACGGTCATCTCAAGTTAATCACGCAAATTATTAATAAATTTAAAAGAAATAATATTTGTTTGACCCATGAATAAATGAAATGTTTACAAAAGAATAGATAAAATTGAAATTTGGCCTAATAGGGTATTATCCCTGCTCCTACATATCCTCCGGTGCAGCGAGAAATTCAAGGCTACGTAGTTCTTTTCATAAAATCTTTTCGTTTTTAAAATAATTTTTATTATTTAAAGAAATAATTTATGTTGTATGTGACTTAGGATCACTACAAGAATGTGCCAATTTAGCGACAAATTATTTGCGACGGCCCGACACCGTCGCAAATTTGCGACGGAATATATAACTTTTGCGACGGAAAAAACCGTCGCTAATTTTGCGACGGAAAATTCCGTCGCTAAGTGGCGGCAATTTTTTTTTATTTTTATTTTTAAATATCAGTGGTAGCGACAGACTGGGCTGTCGCTAATTAGCGACGGCACAGTCCGTCAGAAAATAACCTTTTAGAAAAAAATTTGAACAAAATTTTTTTTTGGTGGTAGGGGTAGCGAAGGACTGGGCCGTCACTAATTAGCGTCGGGCCCAGTCGTCGCAAAAAACCTTTTAGAAAAAAATTTTGAAAAAAAAAATTTTTGGAAAAAAAATTTTTTTGAAAAAAAAAAACTTTTTTTTTGGTGGTGGGGGTAGCGACGGATTGGGCCATCGCAAAGAAACCTTTTAGAGAAAAAACGTTTTGTGAAAAAATAAATTTTTGAAAAGAAAATTTTTTTGAAAATTTTTTTTTTTGGGTGGTAGGGGTAGCGACGGGCCCAGCCGTCGCAAAAATACCTTTTAGAGAAAAAAAGTTTGAAAAAAAAATTTTTTTTGGGTGGTGGGATAGCGACGGGCTGGACCGTCGCTAATTAGTGACGGGCCCAGCCGTCACAAAAATATGTTTTTGGCCAAAAAAAATTTTAAAATTTTTTTTAAAAAAAATTTTTTTGGAAAGAGAGGTAGCGACGGACTAGGTCGTCACTAATTAACGACGGCCTCACCCGCCGCAAAAAAACGTTTTTGGCAAAAAAAAAAATTTAAATTTTTTTTTCGGAAAGATGGTTAGCGATGGACTGGGCCGTCGCTAATTAGCCACGGTCTCAGCCGTCGCTAATTTTTTGCGCCATGTGTCAAAATTTAATTCGAAGATTGCATGTGACGCAGATTAACCTTAGTGAGATCCCAACCATTGATTCTCTTTAATCTCGTCCCTTCTTTCATAGACTTATTCCTATTTATTCATTTCTTTTCATCTTATTCCATTCTCCACTTCCATTCACTTTTTCTTATTCTTCCATTCAATTCTTCTTATTCTTCCATTCACTTCTTCTTCTTCTATTATTTTCTTCTTCTATTCTCTTCTTTTTCCATTCACTTCTTCTTCTTCCATTAAATTATTCCAATCACTCTTCTAACACCACCCTACACCTCACGACACATCCATCTCCGACGACTTCCGCGAAGCTCCAACTCCGACGATTTTCATCTCCGGCGAAGTTCAACTCCGATGACTTCCATCTCCGGCGAAGCTCTAACACCACCCTTCATCTTCTTTTTCTCTTCTTTCTTTCTTTCTTCCTTTTTTTTCTTCTTCTCAACCGTTATTTCTTCCTCTCAACGTTCGGTTTGTATTTCCGATCGCGGAACTGCTGCTCCGGCATATTTTTTTAAAAGAATAAAAAACTTAGCTACAAAAATATCAGTGGCAAAGTTGCGACAGACATATCCGTCGCAAATTTGCGACGAAAATTTCCGTCGCAAACCTAAATTAGAGACGGATTATAAGTGGTGCCAAAAATAAATATTTGCACAAAAAAAAATTAGCGACTGAAATAACCGTGGCAAATTAGCGACGGAAATATCTGTCGCAAATTAGCCACAAAAATAACCGTGGCAAATTTGCGACGGATATTTCCGTGGCAAATTAGCCACGGATATTTCTGTTGCAAATTAGCCACGGATATTTCCGTCGCAAATGTTTCCGTCGAAAAATCCATATTAGCGACGGAAATTGCTTTTTTGCCACGGATATTTCCGTGGCTAATGGGAAACATTGTTGTAGTGGATAATTTTTACTATACAATAGTCTCATACTTACAACGTTGGAGGATGAATTCTCATACCACCAGCGCTATAAATTTTTAAATAGTTTTATGTTTTATTAAATAATCTAACAATTTTATGATTCATTAGCTTTAAAAATTTTCAAAATAATTTTATATGGGACTTAGGATTAGATACAAAAGTCCTTGTAACACTTGAGGATGAATATTCATACCATCAATGTTATAATATTTTAATTTATTTCAATAATTGATCTGTATCATATTATAAGATGAGAATATAATCATATTGGAAATTTAAAAGAGGTATGCAGCAATTGCATAAATACCTTTATAAAGATATAATTTGTGAGGTCAATCATAAATTGAACAACACTCATAGTTAAATTTGAGAGAAAGATAATTATTTAAAAACACTTATTTTGGTTAATATTCTTTTCATTTTTTTTTATTTACTACTAAACTAATCTATTTTTTATTTTATATCTGGGATTTTTATTTTTCTAAAATAAACTACTATCAACCAAAAATAGGCTTATTGAATCCTTTGGTTTTAGTCTTAAATATGTAGGCCAACAAAATTAAGAAATAAATAAATAAATAAAATGAAAACAAACAATATGTATACTAAACTCTCAAAGTATATCCTCTCATGCTTCCAGTTCTCCTATCTCTCTCTTATCTCTTTCCTCCTTTCTTTTTATTTATTTATTTATTATTTATTATTTATTATTTACTATTATTTTATTTTTACGTTTCTTCTCCCTTCTCTTTCTTTTTCTCCTTTTTTATTTCCTTTTCTTTCTTTTTTTCTTACGCTGCTACTTGCAGCAGTTTTCATTTATCATTTTTTTTTATAAAAAAAAGTCTTCCATTTTAAATTATATTTCCTACATCTATCATTTAAAAATTAGAGATATTTACAGGTTAAAATATGAGTATATATTGTTTCTGATTTATAATCTTATTCAAAAATTTTAGTTGAACTGAGTTAAACTGAAAATAACCCTTTTCTCGTTGTTTATACACTTGCTAAACATATTTGATAAAGTTTAAATGCAAAATAACGAATGATACAATGCCCAGTACACAATAAAATAGACTTTATTTTCTATTTAATTGTATGTAAATGCATGTAGAGTGTAAGTCTATAATTTTAAAGAAATATTTTCATTTTAATTATAAATCATATTATCTGATATATTATATATCTCTCTCACTTGAAATTTTTTGTTTGTAAAATGCCCTTATTTTCTTCCTTCCTCTGTTCCTCTCTCTTGTTCCCTTAATTCCTCTCTCTCTTTTTTCTCTTCCTCTCCCCTTTCATTCTATAAACTCACCTATTTATAATACTAAATTTCTCCCCACCATCCCTTAACTATTGCCTTTTTTTAAAAATTTCATACCACATCATTATTTGGTTTAAAACTTTCGATAGCTCTTTCTTCTTTTCTTTTATTTTTTACAACCTTTCGGTGGTTTCCATTCCTCTTTTATTTATTTTTTTTAAAAAAAAGAGCACCTTTCAGTGGCTTTTATTATTTTATTTGTTTTTATTTTTTATTTTTTTCCATCACCTTTTGGTGATTTATTTTTATTTTTTTTATTATTATTTTTTTCTCTACCACCTTTCGGTGGTCCATTCTTTTGTCTTTAAAAAAAATAGTAATAATAACAATAAAATAAAATAAGGAGATAAAATTAAGTATTTACATATTGCCCTTGGCTCTTGTAATTGTGATGCAAAAGAAATTACAATTGAAAATTGACATCTTTCAGATGTAAAAGAAATGGATTCAGCAAGTTTTGGTTCAATGGACACACTTACTAGTAATAGAAAGTATATGGGAGTCACTCACTTCTCTGAAGTCTCGCTTTCCTGATTTTGACCTTGGGGACAAGGTCACTTTTAAAGGAGGGAGCATTGATGCAATAGTGAGTACCACAACAGAATTGGCCCAAGAAGCAGGACACGTGGCAAGTGGACCCCAAGGTGCTGTAACAGAAATGGATGGTGTGAGGCGCAGCACTCGTATAGAACAGAAAACATGGAAATTACGAGAATATAATGATTAGAGGCCTCACAATTGTGGTGTGCTTGTTTTGAGAAATTTCTCTTATTCCCTTCCTGTCTCTCTTTCCCTCTGGCCAATATCAATGTACTGAGTTGGATATTCTGTCCTTCTTCCTTATGCTATGTACGTTCTGAGTAATTTTTGTAATATTGTCTATTTCATATTCAATCAAAAGGGAAATTCTCTCATTGCTTTAGTTTAATTGGCTAGACCCACTTATAAGTACAAATTAGTGTGTTTATATAATAAAGAATTTGTACTTATTTTCTCATGAAATAACATGTTTTGTGTAAAAATTCACCTTTAATCCATACTTTGTAAGTTTAAGAGTAAAAAGGGAAAAATAATAAATTTTCTAACTGTAGAAATGTATTTTCAGGTGTTTTGGAAACTAAATAAGAAACTCAAGGTGTTGGAACATGTAAGAAGCTAAGAGGAGGCTCGAGCGCTGGGAACTGAGCTAGCATAAGATACTCGCTGTAAGCATAAATGCTCTGGCGCTCAAGCGCCACACCAGGGCTCAAGCGCTGGTGGCATTAATCAGCGCATTAACCATCCATTAAAGATAATGCTCAAGCTCTGAAACTGGCGTTTGAGCGCTAGAATCCTGTCCAGAACACCTATAAATACAGCTCTGTTGAGTAAGGAAGAGATATTGAATTGTAGAGAAAAAACACTAAGTTTCATTACTTTAGTCTGAGTTTTAGTACTCTTAATATTTGTTCATGAAGTTCATAGCCTTGTATGGCTAAGCTTTCCACCGGGATTGAATGTAATTATTTCATCTTTTATTACTTTCAATTACTAGTTATTCTATTATATATGAATTGGAGTTTTTCTTTCGTTCTTCTTTTCTTGGTTCAGCTTGATCATCTTTACCATGTTCTTAGTTTATTTGCAAAGTTGAGAAACTTGTTTATAAATGGATTTGGAGAAAAACTCTCATAAAAACTTCTAGTCTAGAGATAGATAAAAGTTCTTATAAATGTTCAAAATACACTGCTTAATGCAAGACTTAGTTCCTAAAGTTTCAAGAGATTGAGCTATAGAAACTAGTGTTTTAGAACCAAGTGCAAAGATATTTGTACTTGTGACATTGAGTATACATCTTTTTATATATAATGTTTAACTACTGTTGAAATGAACAAGGTTAAGTAATGAAATTCAATCCCAGGTGATTCTTCATTTTATTTGTTTAACATTTTGTCAAGATCTTTTCTTTTCATAAGTTCACCCTTCAATATGTTTTGAAAACCCTTTTGACTCAATTCTTAAACAAATAAATTAAGTGCTCATTGTGGACGATACACGTTTTATCACTATACTTGAAACGAGTTAATCATTTGTGTTTTATAAAGTGGTTAACAAATTTCTAGCGCCGCTGCCAAGGAGCACAGTAGTTTATTTTTATGTTTTGAGTTGAGTTGTAAAAATTGGGAACAACAATTCTTTTTGTACTTAATTGTATATTTGTACCTAACTCTCACCATTGTTCCAGTGTTGTTGTATGCTTACTCGCAGCAAAACCCAAAGAGATAAGTTACTGTATATTGACGAAATAGAGGCGTTTGCAAGGCAAAAGTCTGCAATATACCAACGAGAACAAAAGGAGGGAGAGAGTTCCTCAATTTTCTTTAGTAACTCTACACATTCTGCTATTTTTATCATGGCTGAGGAAGTTCATAATCCTCCACCTCTGAGGGTTGTCCTTGGTGATTATGTGATTCCTCAAGGTCCAAGGAATCGGTCCGCTATTGTCTTGTCCCCCATAGCTTAGCAAATGGAGATCAAGCCATATTAGTATAATCTCATTCTGACTAATCAGTTCACAGGGAAAGATCACGAGGATCCGCATAATTTCTTGGAAACCTTTTATGATCTTGTAGCAACTATGGGCTTGGATGAAGCAACTGCTGAGGATGCCTATATGAAATTATTTCAGTTAGCACTTATTGGAGATGCGAAAGAATGGTTCAAGACTCTTCCGAGTCAAAGTTTGAACACATGGAGTGAGGTTGAAGAAGCCTTTTTAACAAGGTTCTTTCCTCCTTCTAAAATGATCCAAGAGCAATCTGAAATATCTACTTTTAAGCAGGGGCAAGACGAAGCATTCCATGAGGCTTGGGAGAGGTACCAAAGCTTGTTAAGGAAATACCCAAGCTGAATATCTTCAATGCAGGATTGAACCATCAATGGACAATCCATCTCACTGCAACTGCTGGACGGTCATTGAAAACTATTGATGTACCAACTGCAGTGAAAATTATCACTTCTATGGCAGCAAGTGATAGAGCTGGTCATCAGCCGAGAAGCCAAGTCTCATAGCCCAAGGGTGTTCTTGAATTAAATTCTTCTGATGCGATTCTGGCATAGAATAAGCTCATGACTCAGCAAATCGAGCTCTTGAGTCAAGCTATTACTCAATTGGTGCCTAAGCCACAACAAGTTTAAGTAGTGAATCAACAAGCTCAAGTAGGAGCATGTGAATTGTGTGGTGAAGCTCATTCATACACTCAATGTCCACATGCCTCTTGCCAAAAAGATGAAGAGTTGAATTTTGTGAATAATCAGTCAAGAGAAAATTTATTTTCTTCACCCTTTAAATCTAATGTTTCCAATGCTGGAATACAAGGATGGAAGAATCCTCAAGGACAAAATCAAACGAACTGGAAAAATTCAACGAAATCATCTAACAGGCGCCACTTGTTCCATTTGTAGAGAGGACCATTAAGTTGGAAGACAAATTGGATAAATTTATCCAAGCTTCATTGGCTAATCACCAAAACAAGGAGGCTTTTCAGAAAAACACTGATGTGTCTATTCGGAATCTTGAAACGCAGGTTGGTCAAATATCTAAGCAATTGGTAGAGCTTACCACTACTCATTTCTCTGCTAATACCACCACAAATCCTAAAGAACAATGCAAGTCCATTGTAACAAGGAGTGGTAAGGAGATTGGTAAAGGAATTGGGGATCATCTTAATAATCCCGAGGAGGTGGAAGGAGGAATTGAAAACGTAGTCATGGAGGAAGCAGGAAAGGAAGTTGAAACTGAAAGAAATGAGCAGAATAATAATGTAAATACTGAAAAAATAAAAAAATTAAAAAGAAGAGTGAGGACAAGGAAATGATGGATGGAGTACCTCAGGTGAAGGAGGTTCCTTATCCTTTGCATCCATCAAAGAAAAGAAAGGAAAAATAATATGCTCAGTTTCTGGACATTTTCAAACGGCTTCAAATTAATGTACCATTCATGGAAGCTATGGAGGAAATGCCCACTTATGCCAAGTTCATGAAGGACTTGTTAACTAAAAAAAGGAAGTTCAAAGATGAAACTGTGGAACTAGAAGCCGGGTGTAGTGCTATCATTCAAAAATCTTTGCCTCATAAGACCAAAGATCCGGGTTTACTATCCCTGTTACTATTGGTGCCCTTCCTGTAGGGAAGGCATTATTGGATCTTATTGCAAGCATTAACCTCATGTCGTTATCCATGTTAAAACAGATTGGTGATTTAGAAGTAAAACACACAAGAATGACTCTCCAACTGGCAGATAGGTCATTAAAGTTCCCTTATCGTGTAGCGAAGGAAGTTCTTTTATGGGTGGATAAATTTGTTTTTCCAGTTGACTTTATCATCATGATATTGAGGAGGATTTGGAGGTGCCTTTAATTTTAGGGCAACCTTTCATGAAAACGGCAAGAGTCATTATCGATGTTGATAATGGTCAACTCAAGGTACGAGTTGAAGATGATGAGGTTAAGTTTGATGTTCTAGAGGCCATGAAGCACCCAAAGGAGAAACAATCAACCTTTAGGGTGGATGTCATGAAAAAGGCATTTCTATTAGGGAAGCAAGAATGGTGCAGTGCTAGCCCTTTATAAAAAGCCTTAGTGAAATCTCATGCAAAATTATATGATGTGGAAGAAGTTGAGATTGAAAAATGTTTGAGGGACCTAGATACTCTTAAAAACCTCCCCATGAAAACATTTGTCCCGAAAAATTTACCAAGTGAAGAAAAGTCTGAAAATAAAAAGTTGGAGTTGAAAGTGTTGCCATCTCATCTAAAATATGTATTTTTAGATGAAGGGGGAGGTAAGCCAGCAATTATTAACTGTTCACTATCTTCTGCTCAAGAGGCACAGCTCTTGAAGGTTTTGAGAGCCAATGAAGGTGCGATTGGATGGGCATTGACTGATCTTAAAGATATAAATCCTTCTTTCTGTATGCATAGAATACATATGGAAGAGGATTTCAAACTTGTGGCCCAACCTCAAAGGCGATTGAACCCGACTATGAAAGAGGTAGTGAGGAAAGAAGTTCTCAAGTTACTTGAATTTATCCCATTTCCGATAGTGAATGGGTGAGTCCAGTTCAAGTGGTCCTGAAAAAAGGTGGGATGACGGTTATCTAGAATGAGAAAAATGAATTAATTCCGAGTGGCGTATGTGTATTGATTATCGTAAATTAAATCAAGCCACCAAGAAGGATCATTTTCCTATTCCCTTTATGGAACAGATGCTTGAGAGACTGGCTAGCTAGGCATATTATTGCTTCTTTCATGGATATTCTGGGTACAACCAAATTTTGGTAAACCCAGAAGATCAAGAAAAGACAGCTTTCACATGTCCATTTGGAGTTTTTGCTTATAAACGTATGCCATTTGGATTATGTAACGTGCCTGCAACTTTCAAAAGATGCACCGATGAAGTTGGAACTATTTTGTTAGAATTTACATCCTTTGTCGTAGGATTTGTTCCAGTATACCTGAAGGAACAAAAACAAAGAATCAGATCGCAAATTAAAAAATGTACAGGACAAATATGTTTTAAGTACTTCAAAAATCATTTAAAATCAACTTTAGACCCTCCTTTTAAAATGCATGCTTTTGCTTCAAAAATCACAATGCATCCTAAAGATATTTGGTTCAACCTAAAATGATATGATTATTCGAAGTTAAGGGAAACCCTTAAGCCATCACATCAGAGAAAGAAGGGCCACTTTCATAGAATATCTCATTTTCTAACCATCATAATAATACAATATGTGCATAAAAGAAGTTGATAAATCAGTTGATGAAAAATTGAGAAATTCTACAACAAAACCATCCTAAAAACATGAATCTATTATTCGTAACTACATAATGTTTAATGTTAAACTTGGCTAAAGTCAATGGAATTGAATATGATTAAACCAACAAGCCTCTCTTCTCAAGATGCTATAGCAATCTGAAGTACTCTCTCAAATTTAAATAGAAAAACAATTATAATTAACTTTGAATCAAACTATTGAAGTGACCCCTACCAAGCATACTTCAAAAGCAAAAAGCAGTTTTGAGTTAAAAATTAAAGTAAAGGAACAACCTAGTGAAAAGAAATTATGAACTTATCTACAAGGTAGATAGCTAGTAGTAGCTTTATCTAAGTGATCTTTTCAATGCACAAATTCAACCTCTTACATAGTTTCCTTACTTTTTTGAGTAATATATAACATAAAATAGCAGCTTAACAAGATTCAACCAGATAAAGACTAGAGTCATTATATTTACAAAGTTAATGTCAGATGTTCTATTATCTCACAAAGACTGTGCGAGTATTCAACAAACCTATTTATGGTAGTCTCCTCTTCATGCTTCTAGTGACTGTCTTTGATGAAACAAATTGTAAGCTCATCATATGAATTATGAAGCATACAAAACTGGCATTGACATCAAACTAAGCAAATTAGTATACTAGGTAACTTCTAGTAAAACTAAATATAGTGGAAAATGAATAGCAAGGTAGCAGAGATAAATTAACTCTAGCTAAATAAAAAGTAGAAGCAGTGAAAATTTATAGCATATGAATAAATTATAATCAAATAATATATTGTGACTCTTACCAGCTTCTTCTCCTTCTTTAGAACTAATGTCTAGGCACAATTAGATATGCCTCAACAAATAATTGTTCCTCAAATAGTTACTCTAGTTGATTGTTTATCAGATACATGACTTGTTCATGGCACACTTGTATCTTGAAATTAAAATTGAAATAATAAGGCAAAATGAAACTTTTGGTCCCTTAACTTTTTGCGCCAATTTAATTTGGTTCCATAACTTTTTTTCGATTCGTTTTAGTCCCTAAACTTTTATTTTGGATTCAATTTGGTCTCTTTAGAAATTGTTTTTGATCCGTTAACATTCTTGATGGATGTAACCGTAGGGACCAAATTGAATCTAAAATAAAAGTTAAGGGACTAAAACGAATCAAAAAAAAGTTAAGAGACCAAAGTGAATTGACGCGAAGAGTTAAGGGACCAAAAATGTCATTTTGCAAATAATAATAAACAAGTCACATACTTGTACATGACAGTTGTATTTGATTTCCACATATCAATAAGTTCACTTCTTTTCCTGCATATAGCAACTTGATTACTATGATTGCTTCCTTCAACTTCAGCAACTTGAAAAAAATATATAGCAGTTCAAATCAATAATATGTAAAATGACCAGCTCAAAACTCGAGAATTTGAATTAATTTACATTAATATATATTTTTTAAGGTACTAGTATTGAAACTCATCAAAAATCTGTTTTAGAATATTAAGGACCGAAAGATTGGAGAATATGAACTAAAAGTAGTTATAATTCACATCAGCACTATCCCATAGTTCTGACATATTTGTGAAGCAGAATAAAAAATATGTACAAATTCAGCTGCTTCATCAATAAACTTTGGCTGCTCTCATTTTCATCGGTAGGCATCTAATCTACAATGGAACCCCCAGCAGGAAATATATAGCATGTAATCAGTACTCCTGATTCATCAAAAACATAGATAAGCAGATCTCTATGAAACTGTGAAAGAAGCCACGTTATATATTTGATACACTTGAACAATAATGGTGCACAAAATAAGCATTACAATATAATCATGACATAAATAGAAGCCTACAGTTATCTCAAGTGAGAATCGGAACATACAAGAAAAAATTTCTCAGCTCCATCAATTATAACTACTTTTAATAATATATGTACTACTAACGGAAGTGGATGCTCATAATAGAGGAAGTATAGGCCACACCAAAACAATCCCAATACCAATCGAAACACTACCAATCATATTTGCCCCTCCCAGTTACAAATTAAAATCACATTACTACTAATGAAAAACCTAACATATGTGCCCCTCCCCCTAATCAAACGAAAATCACAGCAAACAACCAATTAACATTATTGACAAAAGGGAAGAAAAAATGCTCAATAAAATTGCTAGACATATTTGAAGAAACCTCCAATAACATAAAAAAATGCTCATATATCATATAACTAGAATAGAACAGAGTAGTAATACAAAACAAGAGCAGAATTAATTAATGAATTGAGTGGTAATAATAATACATACCCTTTTACGAGGAACAACGATCATAGCGGGAGCGACAAGTATTTCTGGTACAAGCCCCTAGTAACATAAAGATATGATCTTCACATTCTTGATCTGCAGAGGCAGAGTAAGAAGAGGGAATCACAAACTCAAGCAAGAATGACGCAATAGGGAATCATATTCAGCTCTGAAATATATTTTTCATTCAAGAAACTACATAAATTCACAATAAAAATATAATCAAAGTGAGCAACCAATTATCCTAATTGCATACATCATCCACAACATATGGAAATTGAGAAGGATTGAGAGCCCAGAAAGAACAGAGGGTCGTACCTTACATGATAGAGGGATTGAGAACCCTAACATAACACATGGATTGAGAATCCTAACATAAGATAGGGATTGACAACCGCTACATAACAAATGGATTGAGAACCCTAATAGAGAAAGGAGAAAAATTCGAGGTTATGGAGATGGAGAACCCTAGGGTGAGATTGAGAGTGTCTACCTTATGGAGAATACAAGATGGAGATAGACTCTTGTGAGATTGAGGTCGCGAGAGAAGACCAGGTCGTGGTTGAGGCTGCAAGAACGATGAACGGGTAGAGAAAGGTGGCGTGCTTCACTAGCTAATGCCGATGACACAGTGATGAGATGTAGCGGCGGCAGCTTCAACGGTGCAAATACGGCAATCTCGTATTGGGGTGGCGATGGTGCTTCTTTTAGTTTAGGGTTTTAGAAGAAAGTGAGAGGAAGAAGAATACAGATCAAAGAAAATAAGAATGGATCAATACAGCTGAGGCATTTAGGTGGACACTATCTTTTTTTAAAAACATTTGTGTCCACCTTCGCCTACACAAAATCAAGTTATGGCCGACACTACCTTTAATTAAAATCAAGTCCATGTTTGTGTCAGCTTAGTGTCCCAAAGGCCGACACTAAATAGTGGCAGCTAAATAATTGTACTCTTGTAGTGGAATATATCTTGGTAGGAGTGGACTATGTTTCTAAATGGGTAGAAGCAACTCCCAGTGCAAGAGCAGATGCAAAGACGGTAGTGACATTCTTGAAAAAGAATATATTTTCAAGATTTGAGTCCACGAGAGTACTCATCGGTGATAAGGGTTCGCACTTTTGCAACTCCGAGTTGAAAAAAGTCTTGGAACATTATGGGGTGAGACACAAAGTTGCCGGTCCTTACCACCCTCAAACTAATGGTCAAGCTGAAGTTTCGAATCGAGAAATTAAGCAAATTTTAGAAAGACCGTTAGTGTTTCAACAAAAGATTGGTCATAAAAATAGGATGATGCTCTGTGGGCATAACGGACAGCTTATAAAGCTCCCATAGGATTAACTCCTTTTAAGTTAGTCTATGGGAAGTCTTGTCATTTACTGGTAGAACTGGGATATAAGGAATATTGGGCTTTAAATTACTTTAATTTTGACCAAACAACTGCTGGGGAAAAACGAAAAAATACAACTTCATGAATTGGAAGAGTTGAGACTTCGTGTTTATGAGTCTCCAAGATTATACAAAGAAAATTGGTCAAAAAGGAAATCAGTCCTGGGCAATATGTTTTGCTCTTTAATTCTCGATTGAAATTATTCCCGGGAAAATTAAAGTCTAAGTGGTCCGGACCCTTTAGGGTTAACGAAGTAAAACCTTATGGGGCTATCGAGATTGAAGACCCAGTAAAAAACGAAAGATGGGTGGTTAATGGTGAGAGACTTAATTTGTATCTTAGTGGTAACATCGAGCGGCTAACCACCATAATGAATTTAACAAAAGCATAGCAATGCTACAGGCGTCGAGTTAATGACATTAAACAAGTGCTGATTGGGAGGTAACCAATTTTTACTTGTTTCATAAATAAATAATAAATAAATTTGATGAGTTTTGAAAGAATTTGTGTGTGAAAATTAAAAATTTGAGCACCAGAAGGCTTCTTCACTCTTAACTATTTGAACCTAGCGCTCAAGCGCCAGGAGGGCGCTCAAGTGCCAAGAGGGCATTCAAGCGCTAGGGGTATTAATTTGGCGTAGTTTTCAAAATTTTTGAGTCAAATGTTGGCGCTCAAGTGCCAGCATCCATGCTGAAGCACCACGGACACCTGAAAGAAGTTTCTTCACTGCCAACAATTTTGAGCTGGCGCTCGAGGGCCAGAAAAGTGTAATGGTTGATATGGAATTAGTGCACTAGCGCTCGAGCGGTGGTAACTGGCACTCGAGCGCCAGTCACCACTACAAGAAAACAGGTAAATAGTGTCGGCCAAAAGCCGACGCTACAGTTCAAAAGCGGACGCAAAACAGGTTCTTAGCATCGGCTTTGCGTCGGTGTCATGGTCGATGGTAATTGCCTCGACACAAACTTTTTTGTCCGAAAAAGACCAACGCTACGTTGTGTCCGCCAAAGCCGACTCTACTGGCGACTCAAAAAGAAATGGCCGACACAAACTTTAAAAAGACGACGCTATTATTTATAAAATTGTTGCTAACTTTTTCTACTTGGCTGACGCAAATTTTAAAAAGGCCGACGCTAGTTTTTTTTTTGTCCTAGCTAGCGTCGGCCTAGCTTTTTTTTAAAAAAAAACATTTTTTTAAACTTTTTTCCCTTGTTAACTTGAATTGACACACCTGCCTATATTCCATACATTAGAATAAAAAATCAAACAATTACAATAATTTGGAATCTCAATTCAAACTAATTGGAAAACAAAACTCCATTAAAAAAGGCAAAAAAGTTAACATGAAAGCTAAACCACAATCTCTCTTGTGTACAGTAGTGTAATATACAAGAACTAAAATTGTCATGTACTGTTACTAAATCTCCTAATGTGATGTCTTATATGATCTACAAAAATGAGAGACACTGCTAAACCCATCAATTCTCTATTGCAGTTGGAGTTTTGCCATCAATGTAATCAGCAATACCAACCAAAGGGAACCCCCTTGTACAATTGAGTTACCTGATAATAAAACTTAACATACTATTCAATAGCCATAAAAAGAAGTTTAATAATACCCAACAAGTTTAAGTGTAATTGACCTTACCCTCATTCTTACGGTTCTCATTCAATGCTGGTGGTGGAGCAGTAGATGAGTTTGACATAGATATTCCAAGCTCAGAGCAACCCATGCCAAGAGAACCTTCAATTACAAATAAATAAATATCAACTTCACATATATTTTTTTAATAAGCTAAACACACATATTTGTGGCACAAATAAATAAATATCTAACACATGTTACACAACACCATTCCTCATGGTATTGATGAATTTCGAGAAAGAGAAACCAGGAGAGGTGAATAAAGTTCACCAAAAGACTAGAAAGTTTTTTTTGATCAGCAATGATATTTTTTTATTCATTAATAAGGCACAAGGACGGCCAATCCAAAAACAAACAGGGACCCAACTAATTTCTGTGATCTGCATATGTAGAGTTAGTCGTTCCATCAACAAGGAGAAAACCAATAAAACAAACTCCACTACTACATAACAATACTAATTAGCACCTGTTATAAGACAAATCCACCATAACAAAAACACAAGGACGACACTTCATTCAGACTCCATCCTCCTTCTCTATAACAATAACTTAATGACATCACTCTAGAAGAATTGCAACCAAAATCTTACACTTCAGAGACTCAACTCCCCTGTTATGTTATACTGTATACTCCACCTGAACAAACTCTAGACACCAAAAGGCCAGAAAGTTAAATTAACAAGTTTAAAAAACAATACATTATACATGAAGTTACAAGATATTGTACCTGTAAAAGAAGATGGATCATCCCATGTAGCATAAATAAAGTGCCACTAGCATAAAATTCATAACATCTCAGCTTCAACCCTTTGCTCTTTCACATATGCCATGGCGATGTCACATGAAGAACCTAGAGACAAAAAAACAAATCAACCAGAGTTCATAACACGTATATAGTCGTATACCCTGAACATTTGAAATGCAATCATGGAAAATTGTGATAGCAGAAATCAAAATGCTATTACAAACATAATACCCGTTAAAAAGGAGAATAAGACTTATTAAACTTGATGAATCATATCAGAAAAGACTTAGAGAGAGACATGTATTAGTATCAAAATATTTAAAATTTTTAATTCGATTCTCCAATTACGAAATTTCATACAACAGTTGAATCCTTACCACCAAAAAACATCTCTGGTTCGCTTCTAATACTATAACGGATATATAAATTGAATTGATGTTAAACTTCTAGAGAATAACTCTGCAATAGAAAAGCTAAATGGCAGAGATATAACACACGACACATTACCTGCGGTTGATAAGCTACCAAGGTCATCTTATGCCCTTTTGTTTATCCAATCCACTCAAAAATAGAACCTAATTCAGCAAGCACCAACAGTGGAGTTAAATATACACAAACAAAACATCAAATAAGATGATAACATATCAGTTTTAATAATTTAAAAGAAAAATAGAATGAATAAACTTATGCAACAAATAGGCGAAAGCTCGAATTTAAGATAATAAATAGCAAAAAGAAAAGCGGGGAAGAAAATGCGGATGCGAGCGAATAAGCAAGGTATCGTATCGAACGACAGTGTAGTGTGGATGAGGAATTGAGACGCAAAGTAAAATTGTTGAATAGAGAATCAGCGGTGGGTGAAAGAAAGAAATAACATTAACCCATCTTCTAGTTACAATTGTAACTCAAAATATTGATTGACCGTATGGGCCCTGAATCTTATAACTGCAATAAGAACATGATCATTTATATTCAAATATCATTTAGGAAAGGGAAAGAGGTAATACATAGTAAAATATGAGGTCTTGTCGGCAAAAGTTAACCTTGTAAGGAGTACAGTTGTGGGTTGGCAACACCTGCAGTATTTGTATGATCACTTGATGAACGATCAAACATCACGGTCAGCTGTATGTTCCTCTCCTATCACAGTATTAACAACAGATGGCCCTTTCTGCAGAACATGGTTGCAACCATCAAACTCTAGGTACATTATGTTTTAGTTCACTGTTATATTTGCTAGCCTTACAAAAACTTCAATTCAAGTGTCAACAAATTAAACAAAAACTAGTTTGTTGAACAATTGATTTCTGCACGTTAAACTAAGCACATAAATTATATACGTCAGGAACCACCGGTTGTGAACTTATGCTAGTACTTTAGTGCAATCACAATAGAGGGTTAGAGATACCAATATCAGTACACTGGTCATGGCAAAATACTGCATAATAGAGAAGCAAAGTTTAGAACACTTTCATCTGAGAAGAGAAAAAATAATTACACAAGTTACCTTCTATCAATCCAAATCCTCACGTGTTGAAGTTGCTTTCTGTCACACAACATATCCCTCTCTGTTTTTCTATCAAAAAAAGGAAAGAAACAACAAAAAAAAAACCAACAAATTATCAATGATTGTCATTGGAAGGTCACAACTCACATGTGACTTCATGAATACTGATATTTTACTAAAATGCATCATGACAATTGATCTTTTAGTCAATAATGAAATCTCAACAAAAATAACATATATATAAGATTTTAATCCATTTTTAAAACCACGAAGGAAAGGACACATCACAGGGAAGATGTGAAATGCTCAAATACTTGCTTCAGGTCAAGCAAATACATCCCAATCTTGCTTACATCATCTCGCTTCCATTAATAACATAACAAAACAAGCCATGATTCATAAACTGACACTTGCTATTTAAAAATGGAAGCTCTTTTGCTACCTAGTCATTCCTTCAACAATTTTGAGAGCAAAGACTTAGCTAAAAGTTGCAAAGCAAAATGCATAAATTAGGTAGCTTCTGTACCAACTTCTTTGGGATTGTTATTCTCATTATGTGTTAAAAGTACTTCTTAAGTTGATGAGTAAGATTACATAATATTGCTATGATTTATTTCAGAGCATATTAGTTTTTAAACAATACTTCAAAATAGTCTTTAAGATTAAAACAACTAGGCCAAACACAACTTTACATTTCTAATTTTATCTTGTTGTACTTCATAAACTAAAAACCCCAGAAAGAAAAAGGATAGACATCCTTTCCATGCTCGCGTCTCTTAAGACAAATAAAACAAACCATCATGAACACTACAAATCATTTCATCCGGTGGTGCATAAATGCTACCAGATTGTATCAGTGAAAGGATACCATTCAACTAGAAAGCCGTGCATACACCGCCCCAAATTAATAAAGTTGATAGTTTTCTTTTCACAAGCAAAGACAAGAATAAGAGGCACACAGTATTTTTCTGAGGACCAAAACAGAGCCTAGCTTCAATGACCAACAAGAAACATGATCCAATAAAAAGATTGTGAAGCCATTAATTGAAAATTTCATGCTATCGCATACACAGTTACACACACAAGACGAGCAAGCATAAGAACAGAACACAAGTGGCAAAAGTGAACACCTTTGGAGCATGAGATTTGCAAAACCATAGTGATAAATGGTTGTAATGTGGCTACCAATAACACTGGTGTAAACACCTTGTTGACTAATATCAATAGGAAGCAGGCTCTTGAGACCAGTGTGATAATCGCCCAAAAGACAATGAACCCGAAGCAAGCCAACCATGCTGAAATACCCCAAAACCTTCAACACATTACTTCCTCCATTATAATCATACCTATGAGTAGCAGTGAATTGTTCAAGGCCCTCTTTCTCTTGCTCCAGAATCTGAATAATAGCGGATTTCTCAATGAGAGCTTGCAAGAAGTTGAGAACACCACACACATTCCAAACCTGTGAACACCACATGACATTAATTTATCAATACAATAATAATTTAAGGGAAACTGAAATTATCCCAAGATCGCCACACCTGTTGTATGCCTCATTAGTGCTATTGTTGTGTCTGCCACTGAAGAATTTGACTCGGTTAGTGAGGGCCAAAAGCCAAGATGTTCAAAGTGGTTCTAGTAAAGGAACTAGTACTACAAAAGGTTCTTCCAAGGCTAGATTTTTCAAAGCAATTTGTTGAAAAGAAAAAAAGCTTCTTCAGATGAGTTGCAGTCTACTATATTCATTTTTTCTCTCTTTGTCTCTCCTCCCTTTACTAATCATGTGTATCTATCCTTCAATTTTTTCTACTTGCTCAATTTTGGTAACTATAGGAAAGATGATTTGTTTTTTTGCTAATTGCTAGATTTTTTTAATAATATAATTACTGAAATGGGAATTTTCTGCCTAATTATAGGCATGGCAATTGCCATGTTCTTTCGTGACAATTACTGTGTGCTAATTTTCTTCAGTTCATCTTTTACAAATAAGATCTTAATTTTCTGATTACGTACATGCAGGGTGTAGTTGATAACTCCATACCTTTCCAAATGAATGGTGTTACTGCGTTACTGCTTGGTGCTTTCTATCTGCTCAGTAGATATGCTATTCACTGTACCTGGGTCAATTGTCTTGGCTGAAAGGGGTGCCCATGGAAACAGGGTCATCTTTGATGATTATCGTGAGGCTTACTTCTGGCTTTGCCAGAACATTCCACCAAATGCCAAGGGGATTTCATGGTGAGATTAGGGATATCAAATCAAGCGGTGGCAGAGGGTGGGGGTGAGGCGAGCGTAGAGGTGGCGGAACCACATCTCACGATAGAGGTGGAAGAAGACGTGGTTGTGGTCGTTGTCAACGTATTGGGCGACGATGTCGACGGAAGGCCACGGCGTGTCCTTGAAGAGACGCTGCGATAGGGTTTTGAAGGACTCTTTTACATCTGGTGTATAATGGAGAAAAGAAGGTGCAAAGAAGGAGAAAAAGAACCCTAAAATTAAATGAGAGAATCACAAGTCTAGGTAGTGTATAGATTTATAAATAAAAATTTAAAAATAAATATGAAATGTAGGTCTTAGGTGGACGCAAAAAGTAAAGAGGTTAGTGTCGGTCATTAGTCGATGCAAGGCATTATTTGGGCAAACACAACTTTACGATTTTTTTTTTTGAAAAATTCTTGATATAGTGTCGGTCTAGTGTTGGTTTTGACCGATGTAAACCACTAATTTAGCGTCGGCCTTGAGGCCGACACTAACTTTTCGCAGCTAAATTGTTGTTTTCTTGTAGTGCACGCGTTGGCTTTAAAAACAACTCAGATTGGTCTCTTTTGCACAATTACGTCATACATTTTTCTCTGTTACACGAAAATATACCTTGTTCTCACAAAAATTCTTCAAAGCAATCAAATTCTACCAGTTTGTTTGTGATTTTTGTTCATCAACATCATCATGTTTAGGTAATGCTTCTCTTTTCTGTTTATCTTCATGTTTATTCCTTTTCACATATGATGAATTTTCTGATTTGGGAGGGTTGATAACATGAAGATTAGCATATTTGGGGTTTGAGTACATGTATATTTGGGTTGTTTGTTGAAATTGTTATGATATTATGGACTGTTTTCATTGATTATTAACATGTTAGGGCGGATTTAAAATTCTGAATTGCATTTTTCTACATAGAAACTATGTGATAAATATGAGTTTGGAGTTATTATGTTCTTCAATTATAATAAGGATTTTCTGTGAAAATAGTCCCTTTCTTTTTAGAGCCCAAATATACATTGTATGCTTACACATGATGATGATGATGGGGTTATTTTGTTACTAATTTAGTATTTATTTTAATAATGTGAACAGAAACAGAGGAAAAGCACCCGCTACAGAGCTTGAGCATGCATCAAAGAAGACGAAGGAAGGCCCCCAAAGGAAGAGAGGACGTTCCTCATCACAGGGTGGTGGTTGTGACCACCCCCAAAGGTTCATTGATAGGGAAAGGGCTGAATGATTCCAAGTCATTGATGAATGGAATTTCATCGCAGAGCGAAGAGTTGATCTACGAGATGGAGAATGTCAGGAATTCACCGGCATGCTCACTCTCCGAAATTGGTGGCCCATGGCCTTGGTCCCAGAAAAATTTGATCCGGAAATTGTGATGAAATTCTATGCCAATGCCTTTTGGGGAAAAGAAAGCCAGACTCGGGAGAAAGTCTCCGTTGTTCGGGGCATCCAGGTGTCGTACACTGCCGATTGGATCAACGAAAAAATCGGCGGAGGAGTGGCCAGGGGACGCTTTTGCAGCTCACATGGAGTGGCCAGGGGACCGGCCAATTCCATCGGGGGAGGCAGCTGGAGATAGTGGTGATGGGGACATTAATATTAATGATTATTTGGTGGAGGATCATCCATTACTTGGATAGGGGAGTTTCTTTCTTTGGTTTCTCTTGTTGTTTGAACTTGTTTTTATTTTTAAAATGGTAGTTTTGTTTTAATGGCAAGTGTTGGTTGTGGTTGTGTGCAAATGAAAATTTATTTTGATATTGCATGGATGGGAAAAGAGGAATTGTGAAAAATACTAATTTGAAAGTTAACCGATCACGATATGATTTTTGTGCATTGGGAATTGTGAAAGATTATTTTTAAGGTTAAAGCCTTTCTAGCCTTGTATGTTGAGTGAATCCCACAAATTGTATGAGAGTCCTCTTTGTTAACTTGAATGAATCATAAAAATGATAGAGGCATAATAAATATGATTGAGTTTGGGCCAAAAAGCTTACTTGATAAATTACACCTTTTGTTGGAACCCTATTTGAGCCATATTGATATATTCTTTCAACCCTATGTTCCAATATGAATATGTTTTATCCTTACCTTTAAGTTGGAGAAAAATGTTTATTCAGGAAAAGTAAGGGATATACAAAAAGGTGAACAAAATTGTTTGGCTGAAAGAAAAACTCAAGAAATTTGTGTAAATATGGTAGTTCTAAGGCAACCTTTTGTATAGTTATATGGTGTATATAAGTATATATAAAAAAAAAAGATAAAAAAAATGATGATAAAGGTGCCTTAGGAAATCAAAAGCAATTAAAGGGAATATTGGGGTAAGAATAGGTTGGGGGGAAATCTTGATGAATAAATGTTTATTCTCCAGCTTGTTTTGCGTATCATGAAAAAAAAATTTTCTTTTTTATAGCCAAGGCTCAATACAACCCTTGATAAAGACCTCTTGATTTATTGATTGATTTTGTGAAATGGTTTGATGGCAAATAAAAAAAAAAATTCAAGTTAAGTGACATTGAGGAATAGAGCGAAATTGATTCCATGTAAGGTTTAAGAGCGAACCTTTGTTAATGGTTGATTACAATTTCCTTTGCACTAAAGTCATAAACTGGTCCGTTTCTTCTGTAAATTAGGTGATCATAAATTCTTTCTTAACTCTTTCCATGCATATCATGAAGGTTGAAGTTTGACACTTGATTCTTAACCCACACTTGTCATATTTCTTTTGTTTGTTTTCTTTAATTTAGGGGTATATTGCTTGAGGACAAGCAAAGTCTTAGGTTGGGGGGAGTATGATAAGTGCAAATTAGTGTGTTTATATAATAAAATATTTGCCCTTATCTTCTCATAAAATAACATGTTTTGTGTAAAAATTCACCTCAGATCCATACTTTGTAAGTTCAAGAGTAAAAAAGGAAAAATAATCATTTTTCTAACTCTAGAAATGTATTTTCAGGTGTTTTGGAAGATAAATGAGAAAGTCAAGGTGCTGGAACATGTAAGATGCTAGCGCTCGAGCCCTGGGAACTGAGCTAGCATAGCTTACTCACTGCCAGCATAAATGCTCTGGCGCTTGAGCACCGCACCAGGGCTCAAGCGCTGGTGGCATTAATCAGCGCATCAACCAGACATTAAAGATAGTGCTCAAGCGCTGAAACTAGCACTTGAGCGCCAGACTCCTGTCGAGAACACCTATAAATACAGCTCTGCTGCGTAAGGAAGAGATATTAAATTGTAGAGAAAAAACACTAAGTTACATTACTTTAGTCAGAGTTTTAGTACTCTTAGGTTTTGTTCCTGAAGTTCATGGCCTTGTTTGGCTAAGCTTTCCACCGGGATTGAATGTAATTACTTCATCTTTTGTTACTTTCAATTACTAGTTATTCTATTGGAGTTTTTCTTCTATTCTTCTTTTCTTGGTTCAGCTTGATCATCTTTACCATGTTCTTAGTTTATTTGCAAAGTTGAGAAACTTGTTTATAAATGGATTTGGAGAAAAACTCTCATAAAACCTTCTAGTCTAGAGATAGATAGAAGTTCTTAAGAATGTTCAAAATACTTTGCTTAATGCAAGACTTAGTTCCTAAAGCTTCAAGAGATTGAGCTATAGAAACTAGGGTTTTGGAATCAAGTGCAAAGATATTTGTACTTGTGACATTGAGTATACATCTTTTAATATATAATATTTAACTACTTTTGAAATGAACAAAGTTAAGTAATGAAATTCAATACTAAGTGATTCCACTACTAGAAGTTTGACCAATCGTGGCGGGCAGATGGGGGCGTTTCATTTGATATCGCCACCGGTTCCATCTGTGTGGTGGTCTACACGGCAGTTTTAGAAACTGCCGCCACAGTCCAGTAATGTGAGGCGGTTTAGATCTGTTCCGCGGTAGTTTAGGGTAAAATCATTTTATTTTTTGTTTGCCTCTTTTAATTTGTTTCCGCTCTTCGCTGAATGCCTTGTGAACCCTAATAATCTTCCCTCTTTTGATATTCACGAATCTTCCCTCTTCTAATTCGTTTCCCCTCTTCTCTCAATTTGTTTCTTCTGTTCGCAGATCCCTCTCCCTCGTTCGTCTCTCTTCGCGAATATCTCCCTCTCGTTTGTCTTTGTTCACGAATCTCCACCTCTCGTTCATCTCTATTTGGGAATCTCTAAACCCTAATCATAGTGAATATCAGTCTTTGTCTCTCCATTAGCCGCTCAATCGTCGGTCTGTCAGAGGTGGTTCACCGGAAAAAAGGTAAGAAGCTTCTGATTTAGGGGTTTCTTTTATGTTACTACTTCCATTTCTCTCTGTCTATGGCATCTTTGCCTCTCTTGTGTTTCTCTCTATCTCTGTTATTTAAGATAAACAGAAATTTCCTCAATCTCTATTTCACTCTAATTTTGGCTATTGATTTGGAATTTCTTGTTAAATCAGTTGAGCTCTCAGTCTCTTGTTTTTTGATATTAAATCAGTATTTGTGCCTTTGTTCTATTGAATGTATGGGAGGACGTGTTAATTTTTTGTACTTGCTCTGATATGTGTGGTAGTGAGTAGTGACCTTTTATGAAGTGAGTTTTAATTCAATGGCAAACAAGGCAGAAATCAACTAGACGTTTTCTTGAACTATAAAATAGGGAATAACACTGTATTGTATATTATAGAAGGGTCTGACATTCAGATTATAAATCTCATTTCATAGGAGTGATGTGGTTTATGTTTTTATAGTAAGGTAATCAATCTACATGTTTGTCTTTTAGTTTTGGTGAAGATCTTGGTCTTTTAGAGCTGGTGTTCAAATTTTCCCGATTGGTTAGTGTAATAGTTGTTATCACAGGATGTTTTGTGCTTGGAGCTGCTGTTTCCATGTTGTTTGTTTCATTGGAAGTTTAAATTTACTTACTAGATTTGTTCTTAAGATAATGCTAGGAATATTCAGGAACATATTACAATGTTATCACTTCTTTTTTTAAAGTCTTTCTTTATGCTAGGAATATTCAGGAACATATTAAGTCAGTATTGAAATCAATTTAAAAGTAATTACCTGACTATAGAAGTTGTTAATGTTGTAGGTTTTGAAGGAGTATGTTCTGCAAGACTTAAAAGGTTAGAGTCTCTAGTTTTGTAGTTTATATAAATTTTTTTTGTTTTTTCGAAACCACCTACACTAACATTCATTTCACAGTGGTTTTTTCGAAGCTTAAACATCTGGGAAATAGAATTCTCAACTGCATTTCTTCAGTTTTGAAGCCTCTGGAACAACTTGATGTAAGAACCCTCTTATTACCGTTCCTCTATTTTTTTTTTCATATCTGTGTATGCATGTCATGTATAGCTTTTTGTGGTTTTTTCTGTCTTAAATTCCATTATGTGCACTGAATTGATGAAGAATTTATGCCAGCTTGAATATTTGGCTAGATGATTAGCAGTTTAGAAATCTAATTGTTATCTTGGATATTGTTTCTTGGAGGAAAATTTATAGTTATTTAACTGGAATATCGGCTTTAACTTTTCTCAAGTAACAACTAAAATTAGTTGTTGTCCCAATGCATTTTAGTGTCTTTGAATTTTGGAACGCTGACTTTGTTTTTCTTTTTGTGGGTTTTCTAACTTTCAAATATTAGAGCTGTTATTATCCACTGATTTTTCTTGTTAATATCATTTCCTTTGTATTTTCCTTGTTAATATAATAAATTAATTTTCACCAAAAAATATAATAAATTAATTGATTGATTTTAATTATAAATATAGTAAAAATGAATGTGTGCATAAGTAATTAAATAGACCTAGTTAGAAAACATGAAGAAAATGAAAAAACTCAACGGCAGCAGTGGCTTAGATGTCCTCAAAATGAAAATGAAGTTTTAGCAGCGGTTTATAACCGCCAAAGGTATTTGTAGGCTTGCTCTAAATGACATTTAGTGGTGGTTTGAAACCGTAGGAAAATCACAAGGAACCGCCGCCAAAATATGAATGGTGGTTATACTGGCGGTTAACTATAACCGCCGGGAATTGACTTTGCGGCAAAGGCTATAACGGCGGTTTGGAAACCGCTGTAATGCACGTTTAGTGGCGGTTACAACCGTCGGCAAATGAATAAAAAACTGCCAGGAAAATCCATTTTTCTTATAGTGTTCATTTTATTTGTTTAACATTTTCTCAAGATCTTTTCTTTTCATAAGTTCACCCTTCAATATGTTTTGGAAGCCCTTTTGACTCAATTCTTAAACAAATAAATTCAGTGCTCGTTGTGGACGATACACGTTTTATCACTATACTTGAAACGAGTTAATCATTTCTGTTTTATAAAGTGGTTAATACCCACACCAGGAGATCATCACAATATTGCACAAGTACTACAAGCGAGTGAGAGTTAGAATGATGAGAAAGATGGAGGAAATTAATGAAATCAGGCTAGAGAACCTGCAACTTATATGTTGCCCAATCGGAAGACCTAAAACAGAAGTAGGTGTAGGGAGTTCAAATGTGAACTTTGCAACATTATGGCTAAGATGTGAACGCTTGACAAGTTTGAATTCCTTGAAATTCTTTGGGTCCAAGCAACTTATAAGCACATGGACAACATGAATGAACACTTTAACTAGAAAGAATATCAAGCATATTAAACATTAGTGAGTACAAAACATCAAGTACACAATTTTATATAACCAAAAATGTCAATAAGGTCTTTCAATTGCACTCATGTGAGCAAAATTACATGCAGTGAGAAGATCTATTGTCAACATATAATGTACTTTGCGAAGAGGATATTGATAATGAAAATTATGAAATACCACTATGTGGTTTTAGTATTACTACCGGAAGTAGCTCATAAATCAGCCATAAAATATCACTGCCAACTCGATTAAACAAAATATTACTAGCAAAGCAAGCTTGTCTGGTAGCCAGAATGAAACTGAGAAGTTTCAGATTGTCATAAAATGTTAATATCCAAAAATTTATAAGGAGGGAAAACAATAAAATGAAAGAACAAATAAAAACAATAAAATAAGGGTCATAATATTGTAGTCTATTGATGGATCAGATGTAGAAGCTGAAATGGATCAGATGTTCTCCACTTCACTAATCACAGAAGTTGGATATGGCATTGTTCCCTCTTAATGAAGAAGGTTTAAAAATAAGATCAATGCAAATTGCTGCCACTTATGTATTGCTACTAAGTTATTCCACCGATATTGTATGTTTTATGTAATCTAGTTATTTGCACTTTCGCTAATTATATATATGTTATATTGCCTTGTTGTTGTCTTCTGAATGAGAATGCTGTTTGTAAATAAAATCCTTATTTTGAGTTGTTAAATTATACTCAACGTGTCTTTGATTTTTATTTTTATTTTTTTAATTTTCTTAGTTTCAGTCATGGTTTAGAATTTCCAAAATAATATATGAGACAATATATTTATAAAGATGATTACCAACCTATACAATTTTTGTATCTTATTCTATAGACTATACTTATGTTATCATCTTATTTGGGGATTAAGGACCAAAACTCATTCTCAACTCAGGTTACTGTTAAATGTCTTGAAGGGACTTCATACAAGGATTATCTCATCTTTAAAAAACTCCCTGACCTGGATATTTATACAACATGCATTTAGGTGTGCAAAAATAAAATAAAATCAACCAAGAGGATAGAAAATTTTAGGAGTTATTAATTATGCATATATATATGATTCCTTTAAAGAGGAGCAAAGCCAAGAAATAATTTCAAAATCAATTGACTACTTTTTAGTACACACATTTTATCAAACACATAGCAAGCAACACCTCAAAATTCCAAAATCAACCAAACAATCCAAAACCAACCCACTCTAGTTGAGTACCGAAGCAAAGTAGACAAATAATTTAGTTGATTCAGCGGGAAAAACAACGAGAGAAATTGAAACTAGGCTCACCAACGGTGGCGCGACGGTGGCTGGACACTGTATGAACCGTGATAGCGTAGGGTGCGATGGTGTGGCAACAGTGGCTGGACAGCGTACCAACAGTGGCTGGACAGCGTGGCAACGGTGGCTATACGACGTGTGATAAGGACTAAGGAGGAGTAAGCAATTTGTAATAAATTGACAATAAGTCACGGAGGACTTATTAGCAATTTATTAATAATAATGTAACAACTCAGTTTTTCTAATTAGGCCTGTGTTTAAGGAGTTAGTTATGTCAGTTATCTTTTGTATAAATAAGTGTTATAAACCATAATTCAAATATCAATGAAAATATTCAGTATCTTTTTCCTCTATTCTGTAATCTTCCTTCTCTTTCATCGTGTTCGGATTTTCTTCTCGGTTGAGTTTCGCTACCTCTCCTAGGTTCTCGGAGTCATCCCTAACCTACTCTATCAATTTGTATCAGCCCTTACCTTCGATGGCAGACTCTACGCGCAGCCAACAAATTATGAAAGATTTAGAGGAACGTTTGGAGGGCAAGCTATCAGCGCATTTGGATGCAAAGTTTATGGAGCTTGCTGTTTTTTTTCAGCAAACAATGCAAAAATCCATGTTACAAACACTTCAATATTGGAGCAAGAATCAACCTAGGCATACGAACATGGAGCTCCCTGTGCGGAATTCCTTTCGTGAGGAATCACATGGCACCAACCATTATTCTTGTGGTCTTAGGCTTGCGCGCATTGAATTTCCCAGATTCAACTGTGAAAATGTTAATAAATGGATATATCAATGTGAGAATTACTTCTTGATTAATAATACTCCCGAGGAAGTTAAAGGTCGTTTGGCGCTTGTTCTTGAAGGAAAAGCGCTGCAATGGCATACGACCTTCACCAAATCTCTGACTGGTCATTCTTTACCTTCTTGGAAAGAGTATGCAATGATGTTGGTGGATAGGTTTGACTCTGTTGGCTATGAAACTATGGCAGTGCATAAATGGAGACATTACCTATTGAACAAGCCTTTTATCATGAGAACAGATCACATAATCTTAAAATATATCTTAGACCAGCGGTTGACAACATAATTTCAACAGAAGTGGTTAGTGAAACTGATGGAATTTGATTTCACTATTGAATTCAAACAAGGGAGGGACAATTTAGCATCTGATGCTTTGTCAAGGAAGGAAGACTTGGAATGTCACACATCTTTTGTTCACTCATTGGACACAGAGTTGGTGACTGAAATAAAGAAGAGTTGGGAATTAGACACATCATTGCAGAACATCATCAAGGTTCTTCAAGCAAATCCCCTACTACACAGACACTACACTTACTGCAATGGGGAACTTCGGAGGAAACAAAGATTGGTGATTGGAAGGGACCTGGTTGTTAGGAAAAAGATAATGGAATGGCTCCATTCTACACCAGCTGGTGGTCATTCAGGGGAAAATGCTACCATTCAAAGGGCTAAATCAGTAATATATTTGCGTGGAATGAGTAAGGATATCCAATCATTCGTTCAACAATGTCAAACATGTCAGCAATGCAAGTATGATACCTCAGCATATCTTGGATTACATCAACAACCACCTATTCCTAATCAGATTTGGCAGCATATAAATATGGACTTCATTGAGAGGTTACCATTATCCGAAGGCAGGAAAGCCATTTTAGTTATAGTGGATAGACTAAGCAAAGCAGCACACTTTATGGGTCTCAAACATCCTTACACCGCAAGTGATGTAGCTCAGGTCTTGTTAGACAATGTGTTTAAATTAAATGGTTTTCCAGACTGCATCACCATTGATCGTGATCCAGTATTTGTTAGCAGATTTTGGAAAGAGTTTATGCAGTTACAGGGGGTGGATGTCAAGCTATCTTTTGCTTACCATCCTCAAACTAATGGTCAGGTAGAGGTGGTGAACAGATCCCTAGAGACATACCTGCACTGCATGTGTTCTAACAAACCTACAACTTGGTTCAAGTGGCTTCCTCTTGTTGCGGGTTGCATCAATTGTCCCGTGGCAGAGGATAGGTGGGCTAAGTCACTATCGAATCATGGCGCTTGGGCTGCTACGCTCTTAAGTAGAAAGAGTTGCACCCTGACTATCAGCTATAGCTTTTGGCCTAGTGGTAAGCGCTTGATCCAACAATTGGTATTAGAGCGAAGTTCATGAGTTCGATACCCAGCGGGGCAATTGCTGAGGGGGAGATTGTTGCGGGTTGCATCAATTGTCCCGTGGACTACCCCATTTGAGATTGTTTATGGACAACCTCCACCCGAGTTTCTACCAAACTTGGTGGGAAGTTCTAACTTGGATGTTGTTGATAGGAGCGTAGTGAGAAGGGATGAAATGCTAAAGCTTCTATTGTTTCATCTACAACGAGCTCATAACAAAATGAAACAATTTGTGGACAGAAAGAGAATAGACGGAACATTTTCTGCAGAAGATGTGGTTTATGTTAAATTACACCCATATAGACAGGTTTCAGTAAAAGCAAGGCAGGACGCAAAGATATCACCTAAGTATTATGGACCTTTTCGTGTCTTGGAAAGGATAGGACAAGCAGCATATAAGCTTGCTCTACCTACAAAATCCAAAATTCACAATGTCTTTCACATTTCTCAACATAAGAAACACATTGGAGAGATCCCACCATCTACTTCAATATCTGATCAGACAGAAATGTTGCAGATTTCAAAGGAATCAGAGAGTATCTTGGACAGAATGACAGTAAAATGCCATGGCCATGCAATAACGAAGGTTTTGGTTACTTGCCCCCTTAGAGTTCCCTTCATCCCGTTTACGCTTCCAAGAAACTTGTTTACTTGCCGCGCCACCTTGGCCAAAGATTGTTCGGCCAATTGGAAAACTTGGATAAGAGTCTGATACTCCCAGATTCGTTGCGTAATTACCAAATTCCTCACTTTCGACCTAAGTCCTTGCTTAAACCTATTGGACTTGCAAGCTTAATCCGGTTGGTTGTGAAGGTTGTTAGAGAATTAAGCCAAACTCTCAAACTTGGCAGAATTTTCATCCACAGTCATATCTCCTTGTTGTAGGGTGAGGAACTCCATTTCCCTCTGATCTTTCACATTCATAGGGAAGTACTTATTCAAGAAGAGCGTCTTGAATTCATCCCAAGTTAGGTGACCTCTGTTTGGTTCCATATTCTCCCGCTATCTTTTCCACCACTGTGTCGCTTTTCCATGAAGCTTATAAGTAGCATAATCCACCTTATCTTGGTCAGGGGCTCTCATCACTCGAAAGATTTCCTCCAGTTGGATAAGCCATTCCTCGACTACCATGGGGTCATGTCCTCCGAGGAAGGTAGGCGGATCATGCCTTTAGAAACTTTGATATCGATCTTCATGTCCTTGGGCTTCCATCATGCGAGTCAAGGCTTGTGCCATATGTTGCACAAGTGGCGACCATGTCTTCCTACATACAATACACCACATTGAGTTGATCAGGCTCAACACAATGAATCGTACACAAAATAGCACATCAAGTTAAGATAGGACTTTATCTCTCTGGACTCTACTTACTTACATTATTCTAATACCATAGTTCGGCTAGGATCAAACAGCTTTGATACCATAAAATGTAACAACTTAATTTTTATGAACATTTTTTTAAGACATAGAGTATTCAACGCAAGATAAAACACTTCATAGTCATACATCTATAATTATACATATTTGCCCCAAAGGGTCTTAGTCCCAAAATAAAACAAGTTTAGTACAAATCCAAAGAGGTACTTCTCTGACTCAGGTAGTCTAATTAGGTAAGAAATAAAAGGGAAATGACTTCCGAATTTATCACAAAATAGAATTCTAACTAAATTCTTCAAGCGCTAAAATCTTCTTCTACGTCCTCGTTGCCTGCAATATTGCAACCATTAGTTATATTCAAAACATACAACTGAGTAACCCTCGAATCATAAAAGAATTTTTACAATATTGCAGCCAGCCTAATTGTAACATCCCCAAAATTGAGTTTTCATGTAGAATGCGAGATCGCTATTAGTCTCTCAAATTTAATTTCATTCTAGTCCTTGTAGTTTATTCCATTTTGATTTAATTGGGACTTTCTATTAATTTCTATATATTCAAGGACTTAGGTGCAGTTTTTTTATAACTTGTTTTGTGGTCACACCAACTACTCTACCCCCACGCTCACTCAAACACTCACTCACCCTCATATCCAAATCCATTTAGTCACTTCAAGGAAACAAGGGAACAAGTTTCCATGTTTCCCTCCTCAAACTACTCCTCCATGTTTCTCTCCTCAAACTAGTCCTCCATGTCCTATAATCATTTCTTATTTTCCAAATTTTTAAGCGATACACACTTGCTCTCCTCTCCAACCTATCATCGAGGAAAATAACACATAATCATACTCCCTTTTCTCTCCATATGCCACTCATCTCCATTACTCTAGAGCCAATCTCCAAAGTTTCATAAACACACACACTAGCTTGCTCAAAGAACATTTGATCATGCAACCAAAATTTCTCATCATCATGGAACTATAGGGCTCAATAAGTATGTTTGGAATTCAAGGTAACCTCAAACAAAACTCCAAATAAAATATTTGATGCTGGAAATTGTGGCCATGCATGTGGTGATTTTGATTGTTGAGATTTAAGTTGTATGTTTGAGATCATGCATGTGGTTTTTTTTTTTTTTCATTTTCTAATGATTCTGCCGCGATTTTGAAATGGATTTTGGACCCTCTTCCTCTCTGATATTTTCATTATGGTCTTTAAAAGAGTTGTAGAGAATTCTGTTATCTTTCAAATGCCTTTGGTTTCACTGAAGTTGGAGATCTAGAAGTAATATATGGTCAATATTGAAGTGCCTGTTTTGTTGAATGTACTTCTCTGTTAAACATATCCATTTTTTACTGTGATATTGACTGAACTGGGTTTTGTTGTCTTCATACGAATTGCTTAGAATCCTATTTTCCTTTAAATTCTTTTGTTTTCACTCATTTTGGAAGTCTACAAAACTAGTTATAGACCAATTACAGAGATAGTGTCAATATTGAAGTGTTTGTTTTGTTGAATGTATTTCTTTGTTACACGTATCAATTTTTGACTGTGATATTGATAGAAATGGGTTTTATTGTCTTCACATGAGTTATTGAGAGTCTTTTTATCTTTCAAATGACTTTGGTTTTACTTTATGTGGATATATAAAACTCTAGTTATGACCTAAATACTGAGACAATGTCAGTATTGAAATACTTGGAATTGGTGCTGATTGAAAAATTCATATCATTGGATTCCATTGATGAATGGCCTTGAAATTTGGTATGGTGTTGAATTCATGTGTTATGAGTTCCAGAATTAAATGTCATTATTTATTAAGGTCTATACAATTTTTGGTGAATTTTTGAATTAATAGAGCTCATTTTGTGAATGATGCTAGAATCAAGCTAAAACAAAGGAATTCACGAATTTATTGCAACTTATAACTTTTGTATTCGAATGTCTAAATTTTTATGGTGAATCCTTAGTGTGTTAGTCATGTCCTCTAAAATTTTCATGAGGTTTGGGCAAGTAGTTGGCTGGATAAAAATTCTTGCATTGAGATTTGTCCATATTTAAAACTTTTGGATTGGGTCAGCTTTAATGTATGATTTGAGTCACATATATGATGGAATTTTCTTGTGAGGAAATTTTTGTAGCTTTGTAATGCAAAAAGTTTCACCCGAATCCAACCACTATAACTTAAGTTATGGTGATAGTTCTAAAAGCTTCCATAATTGGGATTTTAGTAATGACAGATGACTTCCAACAAAATTATAACCTAAAATTAAATTGATTCAGATTTTTAACTTTGAATAAGAGTTGTAGATAATTTAGTTAGATTTTCCAGTTAGACTGACTGTAATATTGTAAAAATTATTTTATAATCCGAGGGTTACTCGGTTATATGTTTTGCACATAACTGGCAGTTGCAACATTGCACATAACTGTTAGTTAGAAAGCTATTTTGTGATAAATTAGGTAGTCATTTCCATTTTATTTCATACCTAATTTGACTAGCTGAGTCGGACATGTACCTCTCTGAATTTGTACTAAACTAGTTTTATTTTGAGACTAAGACTCTTAGGGGAAAATATGTATAATTATAGATGCATGACTATGAAGTGTTTTATCTTCCACTAAATACACTATGTCTTAAAAAAATTGGTCTTAAAAATTAAGGTGTTATATTTTATGGTATCACAGCAGTTTAATCCTACTTGGATTGTGGTATCTAAATAATGTAACTAAGTAGAGTCCAGAGAGATAAAGTCTTGTATTAACCTAATGTGTTATTCTGTGTACGATTCATTGTGTTGAGCCTAATCAACTCAATGTGGTGTGTTGTATGTAGGAAGACATGTAGGAAGATCACCCGGGAGGCCCCATTCCAACACCAGTTCGCCTCTAACCGATTCGCTGCTTGTGCAACAAATGGCACAACCCATGACCCGCATGATGGAAGCCCAAGGACATGAAGACCGTTATCAAAGTTTCTGAAGGAATGACCCTCCTACCTTCCTCAGAGGACATGACCACATGGTAATCGAGGAGTGGCTTAGCCAACGAGAGGAAATCTTTCGAGTGAGGAGAGCCCCTGACCAAGATAAGGTGGATTTGGCTTCTTATAGGCTCCGCGGAGAAGCCACACAGTGGTGGAAAAGATACTGGGAGAATATGGAAGTAAACGGTGGTCACCTGACTTGGGACTAGTTCAAGACACTCTTCTTGAATAAGTACTTCACTATGAATTTGAAATACATAAGGAAGTGGAGTTCCTCACCCTGCAACAAGGAGATATGATAGTGGACGAATATGTGGCCATATTTGACAGTTTTGCTTGATTCTCTAACAACCTTCATAATCAACTGGATGAAGCTTGGAAGTCCAAGACGTTTCAGTAAGGGCTTAGGTCAGAAGTGAGGAAGTTGGTGATTACGCAACGAATCTGAGAGTATAAGACTCTTATCCGAGTTTGCCAATTGGTTGAACAATATTTGGCCGCAGTGGCGGTAAGTAAACATGTTTCTTGGAAGCGCATACGCGATGGAGGGAACTCAAAGGGGGAAAACGGAAAAGAAAAAAATTATAAAAAATTGCACCTAAGTCCTTGGCTTTATAGAATTTAATAGAAAGTTCTAATTAATTCTAAATGGAATAAACTACAAGGACTAGAATGTAATTAAATTTGAGAGACTAATAGTGATCTCGCATTCTACATGAAAACTCAATTTTTGGGATGTTACAATTAGACTGGTTGCAATATTGTAAAAAAAATGTTTTATGAACCGAGGGTTACTCAGTTATATGTTTTGCATATAACTGACGGTTGCAATATCATTTGACATCTCGGGCGCTGATGAGTGCGGGGAGTGATCACCAATGCATGAGGGACAGAGAAGGAGAGACTCCTGACTAGGCTTCTAAGAGGGAGGGACACAGGAATGAATCAAACATACATCAGAATGAGAGGGATCCAAAGACTGTATAGGTATGGTAGTATATAGTTTAGGATAGCTTAAAGGATTTGATTTGGACTATCCATAACAAGAAAATGCATTTACTTTTCGGTAGGCTACCCCCTAAGAACTCCATGGTTAAGCGTGCTTGACCTGGAGCAATTATTGGATGGGTGACCTTCTAGGAAGTTGAGGACAAAGCACATTGGAAAGCAAAATAATGGGTATTGGCTGAATGGCTGATGTGTCAAACCGAAGTTGTGAAGCAATATTCAAGTTCATTAAGAAACCAAAGAATATATGAGAAGTCAGAGACGGGGAGAGAAAAAAATAGACCGAAACTAGAATTTAATAGTAAGAGATTAGAGATAAAAAGAAAAACATTTTGGTTTCTTTGGTTATTAACTATTCAATCTTTTTTTTAAACTAAATTATGATTTATTTGCAAAAAATTGTTGGTCATTAATGTTATTTGTAGGATCAATACAAAGCTTTAACAGTCACTTATAATATTTTAAATAAAATTTATTTTCAAATATGATTTTACAATTAAATTTTTATTAGAGGTATATTAATACTAAAAAATAAATTTGGCGCTTTTATTGTTGGGGGCCTAAAGCCCTTGCTTGGGCGGCTTAAGCCAGCTCTAGTTATCGATTGGAAAATATGTTTGTTGCATGCAAAATTTGTGAAGCATTGCTACCCACTGGAGTTATTAGTTGTGTAATAAGTTTAAGTGGGACAAGTTTAGTGTGCTTTTATATTTTTGTTCACTAAACTTTGAATTGAACTAAATATATGTTTGTTTAATTGAATAAAAATGATGTGTTTATTGAATCATAAGTTTAACCTTTAAAATCAAATTTCTTTTGAAATAACATTTATTTGATACTCAATCGATTTGATGGTTGGGGAGTGATGTTTAATAACTCCCCGATTCAAATCCTTGTATGTGTTCATTTGACTATAAAACAAATTTACTTTTATCTTATAGCTCAAACATCATGATAAAAGATTGAATGTCAAGAGCTTGTAGCTCAAATGGATTAGGAGGTGTGATAAGGTGGAATCGTTGGAACTTAAGGGGGTTTGATCTCCAATAGTGTAGATTTAGGAGGAGATTTATTGTAGTTTGTATGTGTGTTTGGCCGATAAAAAAAATTAAACGAAAATAAATAATAATGTTTTTTTTCGCAAATTCAAAGTTTTGGATTATAAAACTAGATGAGGTAGTTGGTGGATTTGCCCGTTTCCATTTTTATTGACAATCTCTACCTGATTGACGGTTTGATGACAAGAAAAATAAAAAACCTTCATTGTCTTTTTTTTTTTGATACATTTTGTTGTGATCTAACCTGGCGGGGATAGGAGGTGATCTAGAACGGACTCCCACCAGGAGGGTTCCGACGGCGGCGGCGGTGCACCTGCAAGGACTTCGACGCTCTAATTAAGTAGTGGAATTAGGGTTATATCTAATAATAGAGTGAATACGTACCTTGCATGATGCATTTAAATGTGTATTTACAGAGGAGC
Source organism: Cyamopsis tetragonoloba (assembly GCA_037177725.1). Classification (NCBI taxonomy): domain Eukaryota; kingdom Viridiplantae; phylum Streptophyta; class Magnoliopsida; order Fabales; family Fabaceae; genus Cyamopsis; species Cyamopsis tetragonoloba. The sequence continues at coordinate 29,976,179 of CM074125.1, read as the reverse complement.
ATTAGGGTTGATTACGAGTCTTATTGGGCCCTAGACTTATTGTCTTAGCCAAGCCCATCGTTGGTGTGGTCTCTTGAGAGTCACTGGGTATCCTGGAAAGATCTCAGTATAGTACCTAGATTTCCTTGGTCATTCCTGGTCCAACATGGATACAGGAGACCGAGATACTCTAATTTTGGTCAACAACAGTTGCCCCCCAAGTCGTTGAGTTACCTTTTGGTAAGTCTGCGATTTTGCCTTTCATGTCGGACCTGTACCGACTTGTCAATGTTGCTGAATGTCTACTACTATCTGACATCGTTGACAAGTTAATAGTTGTCCTCCCTTCTGTAGTGTACCATGCTTTACCTTCTGTAACGTGCACGATAATTATGCCCAGTCTTGGCCCCACGCCCATTAATGTGATAAGACAGTTTTCACTTTACCTTTTCATGAGTTACCATTGTTCTCTTAGTTGTGGAAATCAAAAATTCAATTGCTCATTCGCACTCTTCTTGCTTCCCCAAAACCTTTGCGAACTTCTAATCTTCTTCAACAAGCTTCTGCCACTCTTGCATCGATTCTCGGCGACAAGGTGATAAACTTCGGTTCAAGGAAAGCTATTTCTAGCCTTGCATTCCACTTCCTCGTTCTTGCTCAATATCAAGTAATTCATCATCTTCCTCTATTTCTTGCTCTTTCTTTCTTTTGTTGTTTGATCCTTGTTGAGCCTTTTGATTAACTTGCTTTGTTCTTTTTTGCTTTTAGGGTTTAGTTTTTTTTTTCTTTTGTCTAGTTTCCCCCTTTCCATAATGGCTGATAACATCATCGTATTGTCAGGTGGTTCTTCTTATGATTCAAATGATTCTAAAATTCTTGCCACATTTGCAAGGAGAAATCCAAAACCATTGCTCCCCATTGATTCGGACGTCATTCGAGGTACGTTTTCCATTGCAAATCCTGATTTTTCTGAATCTTTGAATCTTTGTTTCTACCCATTATATTCTCGAAAGACGGAGAGCAGTGAATCTGTCTTTCGGGACCTTAAACCCTGAACCCTTTGCTCTCCAACTTGCTTCAAACAATCTTCCTGATGAACATAGCTCCAAAACTAATCTTTCTGATGAACAAGATTCTGAGCATCGGGTTCCAAACTCGGTTATTCCTGCTATCCTACCGGCCATGTAGCGACCCAAAGAGTCTCATAATCTCGGGGGTATCTCGAAAAATAACAAATCTCCTTCGTCTTCTATGTCGCATTCACTTGATTTTGAATTTGATCCTGCTTATTGCCCTTCATATTGCTCTAATTTTGGCTTACCCTCCCCGGGATCTAACTCTACTTCCTCTAATAATGTAGATATGGAGTCATTCGGAAAAGAAGCTCATGTTCAAGAAGAGACCATCATTCCAAGATCATTCCAAAATAATTTGAACCCAACTGGAGATGCGAACAATCCCTGACCTTCAACTCAAGGAGCCGAGGGTCCCAGTACTTCGAAGCCTTCAGTTGAGTGTCGTCTTGATGAATGGATGAGCTTGAAGAGCATTGGGCTATTTTTGTGGGCTCCTACTGATATCATCAAGGAAGAGCTCTCTATTACTGACAATGTCTGGCTTAAACAAGTAGAGAAGAATTGGAAAAAATGCTTTCATTTTGGTCCTAACTCCACCGATGCCAACACCAAGACAGATCCTTCTAGTGATTATAAACTAGAGATCCCAGAAAAGAACGAGAGGATATGCACTTCTGCTAGTGAGGGTGAGACTTCTTATATTATGATGTTCGAATCCTTATGGGAACAACTTAGCATTCGTTTTCTTTTTTCTGACTTTCAAATCAAAGTTCTTCATAATTTACATCTCGCTCCTACCGAACTTCATCCCAATGGCTAGGGTTTTCTACAAGCATTTGAAGTTTTCTATTGGGCTAACAATTTGACATATTTCTCTGCCCTTTTTCTTTATTTATTTGGTGCCTATCGTTGTGGGAGAAGGTCCTAGGTGTCTCTACGCCATCGAACCGAGATTCCCAGACTTCACAAAGATACATATGCCGAACATGGTTCAGAATGGCAACACAAGGTATCCATTTTTTCATAAAGAAATGAGTAAATTTTAGTATTTCACAAGCCCTTAATCAGACAACCCAAATGCTCAATGTATTCACAGAATAATATCAGAATAAACTCATGTTCATGTTCATGTTAATGGACCATTTTATCAGAAATAGAAAAACCAAGCAGCACAAATTTATATGAACAATGAACAATGTAAGTTGTTACCTGAACATGATGATGATGATGATTAAGAAATTGACACAAACTTGGAGAATTTGATGACTTTTGGAAGATTTTGAATGAGAAAACGAGATGAATCGCGTAAACAGAGAAGAAAAAAAGGGATTTTGTGTGAAGGCTAGTAATACCCAATAGAAATGAAAAGAGATCGGGGTCAATAGTTGGCAAGGAACTTGATCCCCCCAAAACAAAAAAGGGGCAGCTGCGATCTAACTTGTCTACCGGATATAAATTTGCAGATCAGGTTCAAATAGATACGGGAAAGGCTTTCTCCCTAAGTGGAATCGGTGGAATGCCCTGCTTCCGGCTAAGTAAACAGAGTTGGGTCTACTGTTCGTTCAACCGTTACCTTTCTCCTTTGCTTCCTTGTCTCGTCTATCCTTCTCTGCCTTCAGCCTGTCTTTGAGCCCCGTCCTAAACTGCTTCTGCGCTGTTTTTAAAGCCAACGCGTGACTAGCGCTCGAGCGCTAGTGCATTGATGAGCAGATCAACCGTTTCGCTTTTTTGGCGCTTAAGCGCCACAGCTGGCACTTGAGCGCCAACCCAAAATTCATGGCAGTGAAGAAAACCTTTCAGCTGTCTCTAGCGCTTGAGTGCTGATATTGGCGCTCGAGCGCCAACATCTGACTCAAAATTTTTGAAACTAGCGCCAATTAAATGCCACTGGCGCTTGAGCGCCTTCCTAGCGCTTGACCGCCTTCCTGGCGCTTGAGCGCCAAGTCTAAAAACTGGAGAGTAAATAAGTCTTCTTCAAATGCTCAAATTTTCAACTTTCTCACAAAAGTTCTTTCAAAACTCATCAAATTTACTTATTCTATTTACACAAAACACAAAAATAAACACACAAAATTGGGTTGCCTCCCAATCAGCGCTTGTTTAACGTCATTAGCTCGACGCCTGTAGCATGATTATGCTTCCTTCAAATCCATTATGGTGGTGAGCCGCTCGACGTCACCACCAAGGTATAACTTCAGCCTTTGACTATTAACCACCCAGCTTTCATTTCTCACTAGGTCTTCAATCTCTACGGCTCCATAAGGCCTTACATCCTTAACCCTAAAGGGTCCGGACCACTTGGACTTTAATTTTCCCGGGAATAATTTTACTCTAGAATTAAAGAGTAAAACATACTGCCCAGGACTAAAAATCTTTTTGACCAACTTTTTATCATGATACATCTTCATTCTTTCCCTGTATATCCTTGAAGACTCATAAGCTTGGAGTCTCAATTCTTCCAATTCATGAAGTTGCATTTTCCTTTTTTCTCCAGCAGTTGTCGAGTCAAAATTGAAATACTTTAAAGCCCAATATGCCTTATGTTCTAGCTCGACCGATAAGTGACAGGATTTCCCATAAACTAACTGAAAAGGAGTCAATCCTATGGGAGCTTTAAAAGCTGTCCGGTATGCCCACAGAGCATCATCCAGTTTAATGGCCCAATCTTTTCTTGAAACACTAACGGTCTTTTCTAGAATTCGCTTAATTTCTCTATTCGAGACTTCAACTTGACCATTAGTTTGGGGATGGTAAGGACTAGCAATTTTATGTCTCACCTCATAATGTTCCAAAACCTTCTTTAGTTGGGAGTTGCAAAAATGCGAACCTCCATCACTGATGAGTACTCTCGGGGAACCAAACCTTGAGAATATATTCTTTTTCAAGAATGTCACTACCGTCTTTGCATCAGCTCTTGCACAGGGAATTGCCTCTACCCATTTTGAAACATAGTCCACTCCCACCAATATATATTCATTGGTGAAAGAGGGTGGAAATGGACCAACAAAATCAATTCCCCAGCAGTTAAATACCTCTATCTCCTGCATAATTGTCAGAGGCATCTCATTTCTCCTTGTCACTCCTCCGGTTCTTTGGCACTTATCACACTGCTTCACATAAATGTGAGCATCTTTAAAGATTGTTGGCCAATAGAAACCAGATTGTAATATTTTGGCTGCAGTGCGTTCCCCATTAAAATGTCCCCCATAGGGTGAATTGTGACAATGCCACGATATGCTTTTAGATTCGTCACGGGAAACACACCGTCTCACAAGACCATCTCCTCCAATTTTGAATAAATAAGGATCATCCCAAACGAAGTAAGAAGAGTCTTTTAAGAACTTCTTCTTTTGTTGCCAAGAAAATTCATCTGGAATGATTCCTGCTGCTTTAAAATTTGCCATATCAGCAAACCATGGCCTTTCTTGTATGAGTAGCAATCGTTCATCCGGGAATTCCTCGACAATCTCTTCTATGTCGTTGGTCCCCTCTGTGTTATGAAGTCGAGAAAGATGATCAGCCACAAAATTTTCACATCCCTTTTTATCCTTGATGACTAGATTGAATTCCTGTAGCAAGAGAATCCAACGAAGCAATCTTGGCTTCAACTCTTTCTTAGTCACAAAGTATTTTATGGTTGCATGGTTAGTGTAAACAATCACTCTTGACCCTATAAGATAAGATCTAAATTTTTCCAACCCATATACAATCGCTAGTAACTCTTTTTCTGTAGTTGCATAGTTCACCTGTGCGTACTTTACTAGCGTATTGTATTGGATGAAAAATTTTGTCTTTCCTTTGGCCTAGTACGGCACCCACAGCATAGTCACTCGCATCACAATTAAGCTCAAAGTCCAAAGACCAATTTGGAGCAACTATGATTGGGGCCATAATCAGTTTTTCCTTCAGTCTCTCAAATGCCTTCAAGCACTTAGCATCAAAATTGAAGTCCACATCTTTTACCAAAAGATTACTAAGTGGCTTGGCAATCTTAGAGAAGTCCTTTATAAATCTCCGATAAAAACCGACATGTCCTAGGAAATTCCTGATTCCTTTAACATTCATGGGTGGTGGAAGTTTTTCGATGACTTCCACTTTTGCTTTGTCAATCTCGATCCCTCTAGAAGAGATCTTATGACCAAGCACCACCCCTTCTTCTACCATGAAATGGCACTTCTCCCAGTTAAGTACTAGATTTGTTTGAACACATCTTCCTAGCACAATATTCAGGTTGTTCTAACATTCTTCAAAACTTTTCCCAAAGACAGAGAAGTCATCCATGAACACCTCAATACATTTCTCCACCAAATCCGAAAAAATGGCGAGCATGCATCTTTGAAAGGTTGCAGGCGCGTTACACAGTCCAAACGGCATACACTTATAAGTAAGCAAAAACTCCAAATGGACATGTGAAGGCTGTCTTTTCTTGATCTTCTGGATTCACCAATATTTGGTTATACCTAGAATATCCATCCAAGAAACAGTAATATGCCTGGTCAGCTAGTCTCTCAAGCATTTGGCCCATAAAAGGCAAAGGGAAATGATCTTTCCTGGTGACTTGATTTAACCTTCTATAATCAATGCACATTCGCCACCCGGTCACCGTCCTTGTAGGGATTAATTCATTTTTCTCATTCTCAATGACCGTATTCCCCCCTTTCTTCGGAACCACTTGAACTGGACTTACCCACTCGCTATCGAAGATGGGATAAATCATACCAACTTCAAGTAACTTGAGTACTTCTTTTCTCACTACTTCTTTCATTATCGGGTTTAATCGCCTTTGAGGCTGAGCAACAGGTTTAAAATCCTCTTCCATATGTATCTTGTGCATACAAAAAGAAGGACTTATGCCTTTTAGATCTGTCAATGCCCATCCGATTGCCCCTTCATTGGCTTTCAAAACCTTCAAGAGTTGTGCCTCTTGGTCAGAAGATAGTGAACTGTTGATTATCACTAGCTTGCCTCCCCCTTCATCTAAAAATGCATATTTCAGATGGGATGGCAACACTTTCAGTTCCAGCTTATTTTTTTCTGACTTCTCCTCCTTGGATAAGTCTTCCGGGACAAATGTTATCATGGGGTTCTCTTTCAGAGTATCTAGGTCCCTCAAACAATTTTTTATTTCGACTTCTTCCAAGTCATATGAATTTGCACGAGACTCCACTAGAGCTATTTCTAAAGGGCTAGCATTATACATTTCTTAATTCCCTAATAGAAATGCTTCTTCCATGACATCCACCCTAAAGGCTGACTGTTTTTTCTTTGGGTGTTTCATGGCTTCCAACACATCAAATTTTACCTCATCATCCTCAACTCGTACCTTGAGTTGCCCATTATCCACATCAATTATGACTCTTGCCATTTTCATGAAAGGTCGCCCTAGAATTAAAGGCACCTCCAAGTCTTCCTCTATATCCATAATGACAAAGTCAATCGGAAAGACAAATTTATCAACCTTCACTAGAACATCCTCCGCTACTCCATAAGGAAATTTTAATGACCTATCTGCCAGTTGGAGAGTCATTCTAGTGGGTTTCACTTCCAGATCACCAATCTGTTTGACCATGGACAATGGTATGAGGTTTATGCTTGCACCAAGATCCAGTAATGCCTTGGCCACGGGAAGAGCACCAATAGTAACAGGGATAGTAAAACTACCCGGATCTTTGGTCTTGTGAGGCAAGGATTTTTGAATGATGGCACTACACCCGGCTTCTAGTTCCAAAGTTTCATCTTTAAACTTCCTCTTTTTCGTCAACAAGTCCTTCATGAACTTGGCATATGTGGGCATTTTCTCCATGGCTTCCATAAATGGTACATTTATTTGAAGCCGTTTGAAAATGTCTAGAAACCTAGCATATTGCCTTTCCTTTGTCTTCTTTGATGGATGAACAGGATAAGGAACCTCCTTTACCTGAGGTACTCCATCCATCTTTTCTTTGACCTCACCCTTCTTTTTAATTTTTTAATTTTTTTCTTTTTCACTATTTACATTATTCTTCTCCTCACTCCTTCTTTCACCTTCCTTTTCTACTTCCTCCATGGCTACCTTCTCAATTTCTCCTTCCACCTCCTTGGGTTCATGCAAATGATCCCCTATTCCTTTACCAATCTCCGTACCACTCCTTGTGACAATGGACTTGCATTGTTCTTTTGGATTTGTGGTGGTATTAGCGGAGAATGGAGTAGTGGTAAGCTCTGCAAATTGTTTAGAGATTTGACCCACTTGCGTTTCAAGATTCCGGATAGACGCCTCGGTGTTTTTCTGGAAAGCTTCATTACTTTGGTGGTTAGCCAATGAAGCTTGGATAAATTTATCCAAGGTGTCTTCCAATTTGATGATCCTCTCTACCAATGGAACAAATGGCGGCCTATTAGATGAATTCGTTGAATTTTTCCAGTTCATTTGACCTTATCCTTCAGGATTCTTCCACCCTTGTATTCCAGAATTGGAAACATTATATTTAAAGGGTGAAGAAAAGAAATTTCCTCTTGATTGATTATTCACAAAATTCAACTCCTCCTCTTTTTGGCTAGAAGCATGCGAACATTGAGTGTATGAATGACCTTCACCACACAATTCACATACTCCTATTTGAGCTTGTTGGTTCACTACTTGAACTTGTTGTGGCTTTGGCACCAATTGTGTAATAGCTTGACTCAAGAGCTCAATTTGCTGAGTCGTAAGCTTATTCTGTGCCAAAATAGCATTAGAATAATTTAATTCTAGGACACCCTTGGGCTTTGAGACTTGGCTTCTGGGTTGATGCCCAGCTCTATCACTTGCTGCCATAGAAGTGATAATTTCCATTGCAGTAGGTACATCAATGGTTTTCAATGACCGTCCAGTAGTTGCAATGAGATGGATTGTCCATTGATGGTTCAATCCTGCACAAAATATGTTCAGCTTCGCAACATCGGTCAACCCATGATTTGGGCATTTTCTCAACAACCGTTGATACCTTTCCCAAGCCTCATGAAATGCTTCATCTTGCCCCTGCTTAAAAGCAGATATTTCATATTGTACTTGGATCATTTTAGAAGGAGGAAAGAACCTTGTTAAAAAGGCGTCTTCAACCTCACTCCATGTGTTCAAACTTTGACTCGGAAGAGTCTTGAACCATTCTTTTGCATCTCCAATAAGTGCTAAATGAAATAATTTCATATAGGCATCTTCAGCACTTGTTTCATCCAAGCCCATAGTCGTTACAAGATCATAAAAGGTCTCCAAGAAATTATGCGGATCCTCATGATCTTTCCCCGTAAACTAATTAGTCAAAATGAGATTATACCAATACGGCTTAATCTCCATTTGCTGAGTAGGGGGGGACAAGACAATAGCGGACCGATTCCTTGGACCTTGCGGAATCGCATAATCTCCAAGAACTACAACCCTCGTTGGGTGAGGACCTTCCGCAGCCATATCAAAATTAACAGAATGTGTAAAGTTACTAGAGAAATCTGAGGAACTCTCTTCTGCCTTTTGTACACGGTATTTAATTGCAGACTGTCGTCTAACAAATGCCTCAATTTCGTCAATATATATTAACTTTTCTCTTCGGCTTTTGCTGCGAGTAAGCATACAACAATACTGGAACAATAGTGAGAGTTAGGTACAAGTATACAAATACTTACAAAAAGAAAATTATTCACAGTTTTTACAAATCAACTCAAAACTTAAAAGTAATAAACAACCGTGCTCCCCGGCAACGGCGCCAGAAATTTTGTTAACCTTTTTAATGGTGCTGGAAATAGTTAACTCGTTTCAGTATAGTGACTATACGTGTATCGTCCACAGGGAGCTCTTGGATTAGTTCAATTAAGAATTAAGTTGATGAATTGTTCAAAAACATATTAAGATTGTGAATGGCAAATAAAATAAACAATAGATAAAGAGTTAATCAAATAAAATAATGAGTCACCTGGGATTGAGTTTCATTACTTCACCTTGTTTCTTTCTATGTTAGTTAAATATTATAAGAAAAGATGCATACTCAATGTCACAAGTGCAAATCCCTTTGTCACATGATTCTAAGACACTAGTTTCTAGAGCCCAATCCCTTGGCACTCTAGCTACCAAGTCTTGCATTAAGCAGAGTATAAAGCAATCATAAGACACTTCCATCCATCCCTAGATCCGAAGGTTTTATGAGAGTTTTTCTCCATATCCGTTTATAAACCAATTTTCCAATTGTGCAAATAAACTAACACAAGGCAAACGGTGATCAAGCTTAAACCAAGAAAAGAAGCACAGAAGAAGAACTCCAATTCATAAATAATATAAACTAACAATTGAAAGAAACAAGAGGCGAAGTATTTACATTCAATCCCGGCGGAAAGCTTAGCTTAGCAAGGCCATGAACTTCAAGAACTAAACCTAAGAGTATTAGAACTCTGACTAAAAGCCTAAACTTTGTGGTTTATTTCTATCCAACTCAATATCTCTCCTAACTTCTGAAAGGCTGTATTTATAGGTGTTTTGGGCCGGGGTCTGGCGCTCGAGCGCCCTCCTGGCGCTTGAGCGCTGGCCTAACACGTGATGGTTAATGAGCTTAATTGCCTGGTTAATGGGTCTGGCGCTCAAGCCCTGGTGTGGCACTCGAGCGCCAGGCTCATAACTTTGGCAGAGAAGGATCCAATGCTCAACATATTCTAGCGCTCGAGCCCTGGTGTGGCGCTCGAGCGCCAGAGTCATAACTCTGACAGAAAAGGATCCAATGCTCAAAGGTTACTGGCGCTCGAGCCCTGGTATGGCGCTCGAGCACCAGAGCATTTGCACTGGCAGAAAGGATCTTATGTTCCTCAGCTTCCAACGCTCGAGCCTTGGTATGGCGCTCGAGCGTTAGCCTCTTATATGCCCCAACAACTTTGAGGGTAAAGACAAGTCCCGTGAGAAGGTGTCCACTGTCCGAGGGATACGGGTTCCATATGATGCAACTAGATTAATGAGAAGATCGGCGGCGGAGTCATTTCACCTATCTCTGCCTATGAGAGAAGTGAAGGGGTGGTTGATGACTTCACAAGAATGAGGAATCAAGGGGATTTAGACCTCCAAACGACTTTGGAGAGGATTTGCTATGAGGACCGGAGGATTGTGGACACGACTTAGAATGGAGTCCCTCACAAGGTTCTCCGGGGTAACATGACTGTGGTCTCCAAATTGTGGATGACCTTTATTCTTGCCAACCTCCGGCCAAAGTCGCATCCCTCTGATCTTCCACTTGAAAAATGTCATCTCCTTGGGTGTATTAAGACTCCCGGCATCACAGTCGACCCGGCACGGATTATTTCCGACATGATATGGGCCAATGTGCACAAGGGTGGCACGAAACAGAGTTTGGCGTTCCCGTCTCTCATCACTAGTCTATGTGAAGACGTGGGGGTTCCAGTCATTCGTAGCCAACAGATTCGAGAGCCCATTGACAAGAAAGATTTCCAGAACCATTGTGTGGACAGGAATCCGAATGCACCACCTGCACCATTACCGCAAGTTCTCCCGAAGACTATGGAGGATTTGTGGGGCTGTATCAGCACACGGCTTGATCACCATGACAAGCAATTTGCTGCCCTACATCGGGGGATGACTAGTCTTCACCTCTCCCACTACTCGATGGCCCAGCACACTATGCCGGGCCAAACATTTTTCCAGCCTCCGGAGGCTTTTGCCACACATTTGGATTGGCCTGGGGACCAGCCAATTCCACCGGGGGAGGCAGCTGGAGAGGGAGGTGAAGGAAGTGGTGGTAGTAGTGGTGGTAGCGGGGAAGAGGATGGGTCTGGTGGCAATGGGGACATCAACATCAATGATTTCTTGGAAGAGGATGACCCACTAATCTGATAGGGAAGTTTCTGTCTTGTGTTCTTGGGATGTTTGTTTAACTTATTTTAATTTTCCTTGTTGGTTTTAGTTTTTTGTTTTTCTTTTTAGAATAAGATTGTAGTTTTTGTTTTTTTTTATTATTATAAAAAAATGAATATATATATATATATATATATTAAATAAAAAGTTTGTTTTGTTTCAATGACAAGTGTTGGTTTTTAGTGATGTGAAAAATGAAAATTCTTATGATATTCCATGGTTTGAAAAAAAAAAAAAAGAGAGGAATTGTGAAAAATACTGATTTGAAAGTTAACCGATCACGAGATGATTTTTGTGCATTGGGAGTTGTGAAAAATTATTTTCAAGGTTAAAGCCTTTTTAACCTTGTATGTTGAGTGCATCCCACAAAAATGTATGAGAGTCCTCTTTGTTAACTTGAATGGATTTTGTTTAATTTTGTAATTGCCATGATCAATTGAGACTTGAAAATGATAGAGACATAGTTTCTTGATTGAGTTTGAGCCAAAAAGCTTACCTATGAAAATTACATCTTTTTGTTGGTACCCACTTTGAGCCTTGAATTCTTTATTAAACCCTAAGACACCTATGTGAATGTTTTATCCTAACCTTTGAGTTGGAGAAAAATATTTATATATTTAGGGGGAATGATGGGTATGCAAATGATGTATCATTTTGTTGGCTTAGACAAAAGACTCAAGTGTTTCTGGTATGATTGAAAATTCTTGGGCAATCTTGTGTATATATTGAAAAAAAAAAGAGAAAAAGAAAAGAAAAGAAGTAAATAAATAAAGAAAAGAAAAGGTGCCTTGGAAAAAGAAGAAAAAGAAACACTTGAAAGGAAGTATGAGGTGAGCATGTTTTGTAGAATAGGTTGGGGGGAAATTTGTAAGTATATGAAAATATTTTCTCCGACTCGTTTTGCTTAACCAGAAAAACAAAGATTCTTTGTAGCCCAGCCTCATTACAACCTTTTGATAAAGACCTCTTGATTCATTGTTCAAATTTGTGAAATGGTTTGATGGCAAATGAAAAACAAAATTCAAGTTAAGTGACATTGAGGAATGAGCGAAATTGTCACCATGTAAGGTTTGAGAGTAAACCTTTTTCAATGGTTGATTACAATTTCCTTTCCACTTAAGTCATAAAATGGTCCGTTGCTTCTGTAAATTGGGTGATCACAAGTCTCTCTCTTAGCTCTTACCATGCATATTATAAGGATTGAAGTTGATACACTTGCTTTAACCCATACTTGCCATGTTATCTTTTGTTGTTTTTCTTTGTTTTAGGATACATTGCTTGAGGACAACCAAAGTCTTAGGTTGGGGGGAGTTTGATAAGTGCAAATTAGTGTGTTTATTCAATAAATGATTTGCACTTATCTTCTCTAGAAATTACATGTTTTATACATAATTTCACCATTTATCTTTACTTTGTCAGTTTAAAAGTAAATAAGTGGTAATAATAGATTTTCTAACTTAGAAATGTATTTTCAGGTGTTTTTGGAGGCAAAAATAAGAAGATCAAGTTGCTGGGGCATATAAGAGGCCACCGCTCGAGCGCCATACCAAGGCTCGAGCGCTGGAAGCTGAGGAACATAGGATCCTTTCTGCAAGTGCAAATGCTCTGGGGCTCAAGCGCCATACCAGGGCTCGAGCGCCATACCAGGGCTCGAGCGCCAGTAACCTTTGAGGATTGGATCCTTTTATGCCAGAGTTATGAGTCTGGCGCTCAAGCGCCACACCAGGGCTCGAGCGCCAGAATACGTTGAGCATTGGATCCTTCTCTGCCAGAGTTATGAGCCTAGCGCTCGAGCGCCACACCAGGGCTCGAGCGCCAGACGCATTAACCAGACAATTAAGCTCATTAAGCAGCACGTGTTAGGCCAACGCTCAAGCGCCAGGAGGGCGCTCGAGCGCCAGACCCCTGCCCAAAACAACTATAAATACAGCCTTTCAGAAGTTAGGAGAGATATTGAGTTGGATAGAAATAAACCACAAAGTTTAGACTTTTAGTCAGAGTTCTAATACTCTTAGGTTTAGTTCTTGAAGTTCATGGCCTTGCTAGGCTAAGCTTTCCGCCGGGATTGAATGTAATTACTTCGCCTCTTGTTTCTTTCAATTGTTAGTTTATATTATTTATGAATTGGAGTTCTTCTTCTGTGCTTCTTTTCTTGGTTTAAGCTTGATCACCTTTTGCTTTGTGTTAGTTTATTTGCGCAATTGGGAAATTGGTTTATAAACGGATATGGAGAAAAACTCTCATAAAACCTTCGGATCTAGGGATGGATGGAAGTGTCTTATGATTGCTTTATACTCTGCTTAATGCAAGACTTGGTAGCTAGAGTGCCAAGGGATTGGGCACTTGTGACATTGAGTATGCATCCTTTCTTATAATATTTAACTAACATAGAAAGAAACAAGGTGAAGTAATGAAACTCAATCCTAGGTGACTCATTATTTTATTTGATTATCTCTTTATCTATTGTTTATTTTATTTTCCATTCACAATCTTAATATGTTTTTGAACAATTCATCAACTTAATTCTTAATTGAACTATACTAAAACGAGTTAACCATTTCCAGCACCATTAAAAAGGTTAACAGCTACCACCTCAAATCCTGTCCCAGAATCTACCACGGGATTTTCTACTCAGCCTGCTCAAGTTGGGGTGCTCCTCGGCATGGCGCAGAAGACATCTATCCCTCATGTTGTTGTTGTTAGGGGAGCCACTACGGCAGGTCCTCAAACCAAATGTCGTCGTGTTACTCATAGTGAAAGTATGTTGTCCGCATTTTGCTATTTTGGTGCTCACCCGATTCTCTTTACGCATTGTTGATGTTAGTTTTATGTCTTCAGGTGACCCTCCCGATGGTGGGGTTCAACCATCTCAGGAGATGGTACTTGTATCCCCCCTTCCTTCATCCGCATACGTTCGGGTCTTGTACTACTTGTGAAAGCACATGAAGATCTTATTGCAAATGGAATTATTATTCAACTCAATAAGTTTTGAAGAATATTGTTTTGAGGGGGTTAATATGCATTGCACTCTTTTTCCCTAACCTATGGTGTTGTCCCATTGGGTTTTCCTAGCAAGATTTTTAATGAGGTAGCATCTCATGCGTATCAAAAGATTGTGTACTCTATTTCCTTCACTAGGGTTTTGTCCCACTGGGTTCTCCTTAGTAAGGTTTTAACGAGGCACATCCTCGAAGAAGAGACGAACATCCAAGGGGGAGTGTTATAAATATTTATGTAGTGAATGTTCATATCTCTTAACGGAGTTATCTATTATATTGTTAGGAATGTTTATCTCGTTGAGGATTTATCTTGTACTTATATAGTTTGTTAGATCTATGTTTATCTCTTGTACTCTAGTTGGTGAGCCTAGTCTATGCTTATAAATAGAGCACTCGCATATTGTATTCGACAGAGAAAACATTTTTTCTCATTTTTCTATTATACCTTTCTCTCCTTTCTCTCTCATATTTCTCCTACTTTATTATTTTCACAACAGAGAAAGTATTTATTCTCATCTTTCTATTATACCTTATTTATTTATTTATTGTTTTGCACATTTATCAAGTAGTTAATAATTAATGATTCTAAAGTCCAAAAAGGGTATAAAAGAAAATTACTTAATAATTTTTATAAAATTAAAAATATTAATTACTTTTCTATTCTGTGACATTTTCAAAATTTTGACAGATAAGAAGAAATGGAGGGTGTACTATATCCGACAACATGTTGGTAACACTCAAATTTTGATTTATTCTCCAACATTTATGTATTCAAGAATCTCTTACTCCCTCTTTTTTTTATTTGTCCACTTTTAAAAAAATTGCTCTTATTTTTCTGTTTGGTTATATTTTAAATAAAGTATTAATTATACTTTTTTCAATTATACCTCTATCTTTATCTAGAGTATTAATGAATATTGCACTATGCAACTGATAATAATGTGTTATTTACTGTCAAGTGGACTAATAAATAAGAATAGAGGGAATAAATTCTATTGAAGAAATGTATTTATTGATTTAAATATAAATGAGGATTTGGCAACGAATTTGATCTTATCCAATTCTAACACATATTAAATTGTAATTAGTTTTTTTACTTGATTAATCACCAAAAATATATTTACTTGATATGCATTGGTTTATATAAATAGAAGAACCACAATAGTTGAGGTCCACCTTCTCTTTGGTACTCTTTAATCTGTGTTTCACACAAATCTTCTCTTCTCTTTAGATCACATTTTCTAATTTTATTTTCTTCTCTTCATTTGAAGCCAAAGTTGTTACTCGGTGAGTGTACCCAACTCCTTTAATTGCTATCTTCACAAGATCACCATTTCTTTTAAACTCCAATTTGTTATTTATTTTTTGTTATATATATAGTTTCGTCTCTTTGTTCTTGTTCAATTTGATATTGGTTTGAATTAAAGTTGTTTTATTTTCCCCTTGTTTATTAGATTTAACCTCAAGCTAGACAAAGAATCCTACAGAAAAGGCTTATAATACTTTTTATCGAGCATAATTTTGTACATATACCCTCGAAATCGAATGAGTGTTTTTTTTTGTTCGAAATAATTTTTTCTTTATGTTTAACTCCAATATGAAATGACTAATGTTCAAAATAATTTTTTCCCTCAACTTTTCCCTCCAATGGCCCTACTCCTGCAACTGTTCTTGTATATGATGTGAAAATATTTTTTAGGGCAAACTTAATTTGGTTTTTATACTAAACACTCTTATGTTTGTGAATATTTATGAACTAGTCCTTGTACAAGGGAATTAGATTTTGCTTTGGTGCCCACCATTTTTTGTTGAGATTTCATAATGTTAGAGCTACCGATATGAGTCAGCCAGCGACACAGTCTGTCAATAGGGTCAAAAAGCTTACAAGAGCAAAACCATAGAGGGAAAATGGAGCCAGTTACTAGGGGCCAATTTAGCATTATTTTTTTCATATAAATAATACAATATTAGTTATGGTTGCCCTGTCCCTAACCCATGGGACCTGGATTGAGGTGTATGTGGGACTAAAGTCTATATTTACAATTTATCATAATGTCATATTGTCAAGAAGATTAAAATGTTCGTTAAATGAGAAAAATATAATTTTTCATTTCAAAGATTTTAAGCAATACATTAGAGAAATCTAGGATTTAAAAATTCCTAAGAGTGGAATCATCTCTTTAAACGTGGTCATTTTATTTGGTAATAAAAGATAGGATAATAATAATAAGGTATAAAAATTTTATATATAGAGATTAAAGTAATTTGTGCATATTTATATAAATATTTTACGAATTGTGTGTGTATATATATTTATATTTGAAGTGAGTGATTGAGGTTTTCAGTTGTATCATGAAGAAGTATAAATTAATATTAACATTATATTAATATTTTAAAATTTTATTTATTCTGTGATTCTTTTATTTTGAAAATATTAATTTAATGAAAACTTTCACTTCTATCTAATTAAAAAGTTACCTTTTCAAAAAAAAAAAAAGTCATTTAATAATACAATCAAATTTTTAAATGTATATATTTCATTTGGTAAGAAAGTAACAATGATGCTTCGTCATATGGATCTGTGATAAGTAACGTATTTGCATTGCATGTTTCAAATTTCTCTTTGTTCTTTATCATCATAACTTTGACCATAGGTTATTGTTGCTTTTAAAAATTTATAATAATCTTTATGTGTTTGAATTTCATTAATTAGTTTATTTCATATATCGTTCTTCAAGCCGGTCCCATAATGGTGGTGTATAAGAGTTGTGAAAATGGCGCCATAACCAACAAACCTGATAGTGATTATATTGTCGCAAAAAGATTCGAAACGAGGACAAAAAGTTCTATCCAACGAAGATTGAGCGGGCAAGTTCTAAAGCCAAAGACTTTCTTTGGCAACAAAGACGAAGCTCCGAAGAGCGCAAGAAAAAGAAGTCTTGATGCTCATTTTGGTTTGTTCAATGAAAGAGACTTTCAAGCCATCTTAACTTTAAAAGCATCTTTGAGGCTATCAAAACTCATTGGAATTCAATCTATAGCGATGAACATAATATTAATTTTTTATTTCCTTTTTGTTTATAAAAAATAAAAGTATTGATTCTTAAGGAGTACATTTATTTTTCTATTTTCGTTCCTCATTAATTATGGATTTTCATTAATATCTGTCATACAGGAAGAGCTAAAGAGCTTGGATGCTAACGATCTTAAAGTTGCAAAACTCATAAGGATTAAGGTGAGCACATTTGAATCATAAAAAAGCTAGCATAATTATCCAAAAAACTTTCTGTATGACAGATATTAAGTTGCAAAAAGCTTTTTTATGATACAAATGTGCTCACCTTGATTGTATTATTCAATGACTTTCTTTTTGAAAAGGTAATTTTTTAACGATAGAAGTGAAAGTTCTCATTAAATTAATATTGCCAAAATAAAATGAATCATAGAATAAATAAAATTTTGAAATATTAATATAATGTTAATATTAATTTATACTTCTTCATCCAGTCACTGATACAATTGAAAACCTCCATCATTCAATTCATATATTTATATACACACACAAAATTCGTAAAATTATATGTTTAAGTATAAATTAATTACTTTAATCTTTATATATAAAATATTTTCACCTTATTATTACTAGCTTATCTTTTATTACCAAATCAAATGACCACGTTTAAAGGGATGATTATGCTCTTAGGAATTGTTAAATTCTAGATTGCTCTCATGTATTGGTGAAATTCGTTGAAATAAAAAAATTATATTTTTCTCGGTTAAAGAGCATTTTAATCTTCTTGACAACTAGAATAGTGTCCGTGCAATGCACGGAAGTAAAAGCAATAAAAATGATTAACTTTGAATATGAATCTTTAAAATTAATTTGAAGATGGAGTTTATAAAATTTTCCCGATGCATATATTGAATTATAATGTATAATAATTAGAAGAATAAAACATCTTATTAGAACATAACATTAAGACATCAAGACGTTAAATTAAACATTTATAATGGATGCATAGTTCAACCATTTTAATTTTAATTTAAAATTAAATAGAAAACTAAAGTAAATTTCATGCAATGTTGAAAATTTACCTATGTGATATTGCAAAGCTTCAATACATGTTTCAAAATACTTTTTAGTAAACAACCTTTGTATTTACGTTTGAGCGATCTATTATTCCATCCTCAATATATATGAATTGTTAATAATTTTTCTATTGGTTATTCTTAATGTAGCCACATAAAACTATTCATGAATAAATTTGGGCCTTCGAGGAAATGTTCCAACACTACTTGATGATAGCGATTGCCCTTGGCTCTTGTAATTGTGGTGACAAAAGAAATGACAATTGGAAATTGACGTCTTTCAAATATAAAATGAATTCTCTCTTATATGTAGAGTCAATGATATCCTTAAAATAATTTCATTAATACTATCTAGTCATATTTACACCTTTTATAATTACATTATACTTGGAATCATCTATTCCATTATTTAAGCATGAGAATAAAATATAACCATCAACACATATAGATGTGAAATTCGTTCGGAAATAAAGCAAACTTACAAGTTGCAAATTACTAATCTAATTATTTAATTATTAAGTTATAAAAATTCAGTGATGCCTAATTTAATCTTTGTTATTGTTTGGATATTAAATTAGACCGTTAAAGATTTAGAAGACTTAAAAATTAGCTTTTAACTATTTAAACTGATATGAAATAAGTACCTCAAAATTTACAACATTAGAAATTACACATCTAATTATTTAATTAATATGTTATACAAATAAATTCATTATTAATTTAATTCTTGATAGATTTTTATCATCAAATTAGTTCCCATAAGAATTATAACATCAATAAATTACTTCATAAATTCATTGATAACTAATTTAGTGTCTCGGTTAATTTAGACCATTCCAATTGGTTATTCATCCAATCTGAATTTTGGCGATGTGAATAATCGAGGGTTGTCCATCCGTTATTGAACCGACTTGAATAATACTTTTCCAATCGGTTAATAAACAACCGTTCAGAAAATTTGTGCTTTTGACTCGAAATACTATTCTTTTTCCAATCGGTTTTGCAATAATAACCGATTGGAAAAGAGTTTCCCCATCACATGTTAATATCATTGATTGGAAATAGTATTATTTTTTCAATCAGTTTTGCAATAATAACCGATTAGAAAAGCGTTTTCCCATCACATATTCAGGTGACCGATTGGAAAAGTTAACAAAATAGTGTTATCATTCCCATCAGTTATTCTATTAACCAATTGGAAAAATCATGCATTTTTTTTAGCGGAAGCACAAACAAGATCAAAACTATTTTCAAGCAAAATTAGATAGAGCCACCAGATAACAAAAACCAGAACTATAAACAAATTTAATTCCAAAAGTCAATATGTATATCAAATTAAGTAGTTAACATAACATAAAAGCTAATCTAAATTTGTTTCATAAAGCTAAGTAAGTAGCTAGTTAACATAAGAACTCCAAAATGGTTCCAAATGTATATCTAACAAAATGAACTCCTAATTCCCAAACTATTCAACAACATGAGCGTCATCAAATGAATTCCAGTCACAGCTTAGCAACTCCCAAAAAATATTCTGCCGAACGACCACGAACATGATCGATTTCTTCGTTAATAAATTGGTTTGCATTGTTGAATACCTACAAATTGAGATCACATATCAAACATAATTCGTTAAATCAAGACAAAAAATATTCTAAGTAGTAGCATATGTTTTAAGAAAACAAATTTTCCTCTGACTAGTTTTATGTAATGTTCCCTAGGACGAAATCTAGCAAATGTCTCATGACAAAATAACCGCACTCAAATCCCCCTATTTGTTGACAGCACAACAAGATGTTCACAAAAAAAGAAAATTTAAATATAATGAAGCACCGGATAAATATATAGAATATTAACATATCAAGTTTAAAACTTCTTACACTTGAGCTTAGCTTATCCAAGAGGGCTTCGTTCTGGAAATTGAGCACTTACCTTGAAGAAGATACCACAAGCATCCATGACTCTATAGAAAAGAAGTTTTCAATTCACGTATGCCAAAGACACGTTTTTGGCTAGTGGAGTAGTACTTAGTTTAATTTAGATGATTAATTCATTAAGTAAAAGCAGAAATTGCTCAAATTCAGGAACTTATGTCATTATCCAAGAACTCGTTAAAATAATGGTTAGTTCCATTGGTATAACGTTGTATGATCATAGCCCAAGCATAAATTGATTAGAGCAAGCAATAAAGCAACCAATCAGATATTCAATATAATACTAATTGATTAAATGTTTCAGTATATTGATGATAGGGACATGTACTGAATTATGTTATTTTAGAGATAAATACCACACTATAAACCATCCCAAAAAAGAGTAACTAGATCACCAAAGTAATTTTAGAGATCATATAATTGAAAGGGCCCCAAAGGAATTAGCTAGAGCATTACAACCAAAAGAAACTAGTTAAACATGATATCTAACAACCAAAGTAATTTTAGAGATCATATAATTGAAAGGGCCCCAAAGGAATTAGCTAGAGCATTACAGCCAAAAGAAACTAGTTAAACATGATATCTAACAACCAAAGCAATTTATAGCAACCTGCTTCCCTTTTCTTTATATGAGTATTCAAACATGATATTAATAACATGTAGTAAGTTTCGTTTTTATAGAAGCAAACTAGTTAAAGAAAACTACAAAAGAAAAAAAAAAGAAATAAAACATCCGAACCTCAAAAAGCTAATTAGCTAAGAAGAAACCACTAGAAGATCATCACAATGTTGCACATGTACTACAAGTGAGTGAGAGTTAGAATGATCAGAAAGACGGAGGAAATTAACGAAATCAGGCTAGAGAACCTGCAACTTATATGTTGCCCAATCAGAAGACCTAAAACAGAAGTAGGTGTAGAGAGTTCAAATGTTAAGCTGTGCACGCTTGACAAGTTTGAATTCCTTGAAATTCTCTGGGTCCAAGCAGCTTATAAGCACATGGACAACATGAATGAACACCTTAACTAGAAAGAATATCAAGGATATTAAACATTAGTGAGTACAAAACATGAGAACACAGTTTTATATAATCTCAGGCTGCTGTATCAAGTTCACTTAGTTTCATAACCAAAGATGTCAATAAGGTCTTTCAATTGCACTCATGTGAGCAAAATTACATGCGGTGAGAAGATCTATTGTCACCATATAATGTACTTTGTGAAGAGGATATTGATAATGAAAATTATGAAATACCACTATGTGGTTTTAGTATTACTACAGGAAGTAGCTCATAAATCAGCCATAAAATATCACTGTCAATTCGGTAAAACAAAATATTACTAGGAAAGCAAGCTTGTCTGGTAGCAAGAAAGAAACTGAGAAGTTTCAGATGGTCATAAAATGTTAATATCCAAAAATTTATAAGGAGGGAAAACAATAAAATAAAAGACCAAATAAAAACAATAAAACAAGGGTCATAATATTGTAGTCTACTGATGGATCAGATGTAGAAGCTGAAGTGGATCAAATGTTCTCAATTCACTAAACACAGAAGTTGGATATGGCATTGTTCCCTCTTTATGAAGAAGAATTAAAAATAAGATCAATGCAAATTGCTGCCACTTATGTACTGCTACTAAGTTGTTCCACTGATATTGTATTTTTTATGTAATCTAGTTATTTGCAGTTTCACTAATCATATATATGTTATATTGCTTTGTTGTTGTCTTCTGAATGAGAATGCTGCTTGTAAATAAAATCCTTTATTTTGAGTTGTTAAATTATACTCAATGTGTCTTTGATTTTTAATTTTATATTTTAATTTTCTTAGTTTCTATCATGGTTTGGAATTTCCAGAATAAGATATGATACAATATATTTATAAAGATGATTACCAACCTATAAAATTTTTGTATCTTGTTCTATAGACTATACTTTTGTTATCATCATATCTGGGTATTAAGGACCAAAACTCATTCTCAACTCAGGTTCACCATTAAGATCAAATATCTAGTAACAGAGCACATGATAGACAGCTTTTATTTCCAATTTTGAACTGTTGAATGTCTTGAAGATACCTGATACAAGGATTGCCGCATCTTTAAAAAACTCCCTGACCTGGATATTTATACAATATACATTTAGGTGTGCAAAAATAAAATAAAATCAACCAAGAGGATAGAAAATTTTAAGAGTTATTAATTATGCATATATATGATTCCTTTAACGAGGAGCAAAGCAAAGAAATAATTTCAAAATCAATAGACTACTTTTTAGTACAAACATTTTATCAAACACATAGCAAGCAACACCTCAAAATTCCAAAATCAACCAAACAATCCAAAACCAACCCACTCTAGTTGAGTACCGAAGCAAAGCAGACAAATAATTTAGTTGATTCAGCGAGAAAAACATGGAGAGAAATTGAAACATAGGCTCACCAACGGTGGCGCGACGGTGGCTGGACAGTGTACGAACCAGGATAGCGTAGGGCGTGATGGTGTGGCAACGGTGGCTGGACAACGTACCAAGTGTGGCTGGACGGCGTGGCAACGGTGGCTGTACGGCGTGTGATAGGGACTATGGAGGAGTAAGCAATTTGTAACAAATTGATAATAAGTCAGGAATGACTTATTAGCAATTTATTATTAATTATTAACAATGTAACAACTCAGTTTTGTTGATTAGGTCTGTGTTTAAGGAGTTAGTTATGTCAGTTACTTTTTGTATAAGTAAGGGTTATAAACCATAATTTAAACATCAATGAAAATATTCAGTATCTTTTTATCTTCCTTCTCCTTCATCGTGTTCGGATTCTCTTCTCGGTTGAGTTTCCCTACCACTCCTAGGTTCTCGGAGTCATCTCTAACCTATTCTATCAAGTGGTATCAGCCCTTACCTTCCATGGCGGACTCTACGCGTAGCCAACAAGCTATGAAACATTTAGAGGAACGTTTGGAGGGAAAGCTGTCAGCGCATTTGGATGCAAAGTTTATGGAGCTTGCTGCGTTGTTTCAGCAAACAATGCAAGAATCCATGTTACAAACACTTCAAGATTGGAGTAAGAATCAACCTGTGATGTGGATGCTATGAGTGTTGTGGTTACAGCTGGTAATAAATTTCAAATTTCTTCCATTGTGAAAACTTCAAATGGAACATTCAGCATATTGTTTTCTGTTCTCATATGCTTTTAATTCCTTTAAGTCATTGTGACTTGGTTCTTGGTATAGAATGGTATGTCACCTTAGGGGATATTACTTGGAATTTTGACAAACTAAGTATGTAATTTATTGTGCAGGGTAGGAGGCATGTGCTCAGAGGTGCTTCTACCCAACATTTGAAAACAATAAAGAGGCAACAACTAGGAAAAACATTACACGGAGGAGTTCATTTGTCAATGTTGCAGTTATGGACAAAAGAAAATTCATTGTTGCATTCCTTAACAACACATGGACACAATTCCACATCTGATGCTGTTGTGTCTTCTCTCGTTTTTCATTATGATGATCTTTTTCAAGAAACATCCGAGTTACCTCCTTATATACCCAACCATGATCACCAAATTCCATTACTCTCGAGTAGCAATCCTGTTAATAGGAAACTTTACAGATATGCTAAACAGCAGAAGGATGTCATTGATGGATTAGTGAAAGAATATCTCAAGTCAGGGGTCATACAAGCTAGCACTAGTCCTTATCAAGCCATGTGGGTTTGGCTGGAAAAAAGGATGGCTCGTGGAGACTTTCCGTTGATTATAGAGATCTCAACAAAATCACTATCAAAGATAAGTTTCCTATTCCTTTGGTAGATGATTTGTTAGATGAACTTCATGGCTCTTGCATCTTTTCCAAAATTGATTTAAGATTGGTTGCAATCAAGTGTGGATGCATCCTAATGATGTTCATAAAACAACTTTCAAAACTCATAAGGGGTCATTATGAGTATTTGGTAATGCTTTTTGGCTTAACCAATGCTCCATCTACCTTCCAAGGATTGATGAATACAATTTTTTAGAAATACTTAAGGAAATTTTTGCTTGTTTTCTTTGATGACATTCTCATATATAGTCATTCATTAGCTGACTATTAACCTTTTTATGCAACTACAAAGGATTAACTCGTTTCAGTATAGTGATAATACGTGTATCATCCTCAGCGAGCACTGAATTTATCCAATTAAGAATTTAGTTGACAGATTGTTAAAAACATAACAAGTTATGAATGGATAATAAAATAAAAGCTTTGTAAAAATGTAAAACAAATAAGATAAAGAGTCACTTGGGATTGAGTTTCATTACTTAACCTTGTTTTTTTCAATAGAATTTAAATATTATAAGAAAAGATGCATACTCAATGTCACAAGTGCAAATATCTTTGTCACTTGATTCTAAGACAGTTTCTAGAGCCCAATCTCTTGACACTTTAGGAACTAAGTCTTGCATTAAGCAGAGTATTTTGGCAATCATAAACACTTCCATCCATCTCTAGATTAGAAGATTTTATGAGAGTTTTTCTCCAAATCCATTTATAAACAAGTTTCTCAACTATGCAAATAAACTAAGATATGGAAAAAGTGATCAAGCTAGACCAAGAAAAGAAGAACTCCAATTCATATATAATATACAACTAGTAATTGAAAGAAACAAGAGATAAAGTAATTACATTTAATCCCCGGTGGAAAGCTTAGCCTAGCAAGGCCATGAACTTCAAGAACTAAACCTAAGAGTACTAGAACTACCTAAAGTAATGTAACTTAGTGTTTATTTCTCTACAATCCAATATCTTCCTAACTCTGCAAAGCTGTATTTATAGGTGTTCTGAGCAGGTTTCTGGCGCTTGAGCGCTGGCCTTTATCGTGCTGGTAAATGAGCTTTAATGCTTGGTTAATGTGTCTAGCGCTCGAGCCCTAGTGTGGTGCTCGAGCGCCAAGCTCATAACTCTGGCAGAAAGGGTCTAATGCTCAACAGATACTGGTGCTCGAGCCTTGGTGTGGCACTCGAGCGCCAGAGCATTTACACTGGCAGTGAGGATCCTATGTTACTCAGCTTCCAGCGCTCGAGCACTGGCCTTTTATATGCTTTAGCATCTTAACTTTATTATTTTTCTTCCAAAACACCTGAAAATACATTTCCTGAGATAGAAAAATTATTATTTCTACATTTTTACTCTTAACTCACAAAGTAAGGATTAAAGGTGAAATTTTACATAAAAAAATGTTATTTCTTGAGAAGATAAGTGCAAATCCTTTATTATATGAACACACTAATTTGCACTTATCAAACTCCCCCAACCTAAGACTTTTCTTGTCCTCAAGCAATGTATCCTTAAAACAAAGAAAAACAACAAAAGAACCATGACAAGTATGGGTTAAGGAAAGTGTGTCACACTTCAATCTTCATAATATGCATGGAAAGAGTTAAGAAAGAACTTATGATCACCTAATTTACAGAAGCAACGGACCAGTTTATGACTTAACTGCAAAGGCAATTGTAATCAACCATTAACAAAGGTTCACTCTTAAACCTTACATGGTGTCAATTTCGCTCTATTCCTCAATGTCACTTAACCTGAATTTTGTTTTTTATTTTCCATCAAACCATTTCACAAAATCGAACAAGAGGTCTTTTCAAAAGGTTGTAATGAGGCTGGCTAGAAAGAATCTTTGTTTTTCTAGTTACACAAAACAAGTTGGAGAATATATATTCATATACTTGCAAGCTTCCCCCCAACCTATTCTACATAACATGCTAACCCCACACTTCCTTTCAAGTGTTTCTCTTTCTTATATTCCAAGGCACCTTCCAACTTATTTTTTTCTTTTTTTTCTTTTTTTTCTTTCACATATATACACAAGGCTGCCCAAGGATTTACACATAAATCAGAAACACTTGATTCATCTTTTAAGCCAACAGAATCATACATCATTTGTATACCTATTATTCTCCCTAAACTAATAAATATTTTTCTCCAACTCAAGGGTAACGATAAAACATTCACATAAGTGTATTAGGGTTTAAGAAAGAATTTATGGCTCAAAGTGGGTACCAACAAAAGATGTAATTTAACAGGTAAGCTATTTGGCTCAAACTCATTCAAGAAAACTATGCCTCTATTATTTTTATGTCTCAATTGATCATGGCAATTACAAAATCAAAAAAAATTCATTCAAGTTAAGAAAGAGGACTCTCATATATTTTGGTGGGATTCACTCAACATACAAGGCTAAAAAGGCTTTAACCTTGAAAATAATTTTTCACAAGCCCCAATGCACAAAAATCATCTCATGATCGGTTAACTTTTAAATTAGTATTTTTCACAATTCCTCTTTTCCAATCCAGGCAATATCATAAAAACTTTCATTTGCACACAACTAAAACCAACACTAGACATTGAAACAAACTGCCATTGTATTTAATATATTTATTTTCAAATTTCAAAATAAAAAAAAACAAACTACATTTATTTTATTTATAACAAAAATAAAAACAACAAGAAAAAAAATACAAACAAGTCAAATCAAACATCCCTAGAAACCAAAGAAAGAAACTTCCCTATCAAATCAATGGGTCATCCTCCTCCAAATAATCATTGATATCAATGTCCCCATCACCACCAGACCCATCATCTTCTCCACTACCACCACCATTCCCTTCACTTCCCTCTCCAATTGCCTCCCCCGATGGAATTGGCTGGTTCCCAGGCCATTCCATATGTGCAGCAAAAGCCTCCGGAGGCTGGAAAAATGTTTCGCCCGGCATAGACTGCTGAGCCATCGAATAGTGGGAGAGGTGAAGGCTAGTCAACCCCCGGTGTAGGGCAGCAAATTGCTTGTCATTGTGATCAAGCCTCCTGCTAATACGGCCCCACAAATCCTCCATTGTTCTCGGGGGAACTTGTGGTGGTGGTGCAGGCGGTGCATTCGAGTCCCTGTCCGCACAGTGGTTTCGGAAATATTTCTGGTCAATGGGCTCTCTAATCTTCTGGCTACGAACAACCGGAACCACCACATCTTCACACACGCTAGTGATGAGAGACGGGAATGCCAAACTTTGTTTCGTGCCACCCTTGTGCACATTGGCCCAAATCATGTCAGAAATAATCCGAGTTGGATCGACTGTGATGCCGAGAGTCTTGATACAGCCCAAGCGATGGCATTCTTCAAGTGGAAGATCAGAGGGATGGGATTTCGAACAGAGATTTGCGAGAATAAACGTCATCCAAAGCTTGGAGACCACAATCATGTTGCCCCGGAGAACCTTAAGAGGAACTCCGTTCCTAGTTGTCTCCACAATCCTCCGATCCTCATAACAAATCCTCTCCAAAGTCGTTTGGAGATCCAAGTCCCCCTGATTCCTCATCCTTGTGAAATCATCAACCACCCCTTCACTTCTCTCTTATGACGAGATTGGTGAAATGACTCCTCCGCCGATTTTCTCATTTATCCAATTGGCATCGTACGACACCCTAATACCGCGGAAAACGGACACCTTCTCTCGAGTCTTGTTGTCTTTACCCCAAAAGGTGTTCGCATAAAACTCCTTGAAAATCTCCTGATCAAACTTTTCCGGGAGCGAGACTATGGACCACCAGTGAACTCTTGACATTCTCCATCCCGTAACTCAACTCTACGCTCCGCAATGAAATTCCAGTCAACAATGACTCGGAATCTCTCAGCTCTCTCCCGATCGACGAACCGGTGGGAATGGTCAGAACCACCTCCTTGGGATGAGGAACCTCGTTTCCCCTCTGGGGCCTTCCTTTCGCTTCTTTGATGCATGCTCGAGCTCATGGGCGGGTGCCTTTCCTCGGTTTCTTTACAAATTCCAAAAGTAGCAATAAAAAACAACAAAATCACCATCACCATGTTTAATAATACATTGTACATTTGGGTTCCAAAAATGGACTATTTTCACTGAAAAACTCATAGTTCAAGAAGAGACTTCAGAATTAGACACATTCTAAACAGAATCCAGAATTTCAACACAAGTTATCCATTATTTCATAAACAAATGAGTATATTCAAGAATTTTTAACAAAAAACCCAAATGTTCAATGTACACAAGGAATAACATCAGGATAAACTCATGTTCATGTTCATGTTTATGTACCCTCTTATCAGAATCATAAGAACAAAGCAATTACAAAAAGGGAAAAACATATGAACAATGTAATAAGTTTTACCTGAACATGATGATGATTGTGATGAAGAAATTGACACAAACTTGGAGAATTTGATGTTTTTTGAAGAATATGGGCGAGAAAATGATTTGCTTCACGTAAACAGAGAAGATAAGATATGATAATGGTATGAAATAACTGATTCTACGCTGTTTTTAAAGCCAACGCGTGACTGGCGCTCGAGCGCTGGTGCACTAATTACCATATCAACTGTTACACTTTTCTGGCGCTGGAGCGCCGCAGCTGGCACTGGAGCGCCAACCCAAAATAGATGGCAGTGAAGAAAGGCTTTTCAAGTGTCTCTGGCGTTGGAGCGCTGATATTAGCGCTCGAGCGCCAACATCTGACTCAAAATTTTTGAAAATAGCACCAATTAAATAACCCTGGCACTTGAGCGCCCTCCTGGCCCTTGAGCGCTAGGTCAAAAATATGGACAGTAAAGAAGCCTTCTTCAAATGCTTAAATTTTTTACTTTCACACGAAAATTCTTTCAAAACTCATCAAATTTATTTATTCTATTTACAAAAAACACAAACAAACAAACAAATTGGGTTGCCTCTCAACCAGTGCTTGTTTAACGTCATTAGCTCGATGCCTGTAGCATTGCATTGCCTCCTTGAAACCCATTATGGTGGTTAGTCACTCGACGTCATCACCAAAATATAGCTTTAATCTTTGACCATTCACTTCCCAGCTTTCATTCTTTACTGAGTCTTCAATCTCTATAGCACCATAAGGTCTTACTTCCTTAACCCTAAAGGGTCCGACCACTTGGACTTTTATTTTCCCGGGAATAATTTCAATCGAGAATTAAAGAGAAAAACATATTGACCGGGACTGAAAGCCTTTTTGACCAACTTTTTATCATGATACAACTTCATTTTTTCTTTGTATATCCTTGAAGACTCATAAGCACGGAGTCTCAATTCTTCCAATTCATGAAGTTGTATTTTCCATTTTTCCCCAGTAGTTGTTTGGTCAAAATTAAAATACTTTAAAGCCCAATATGCCTTATGTTCCAGTTCAACCGGTAAGTGACAGGACTTCCCATAGACTAACTGAAAATGAGTCAATCTTATGGGAGCTTTATAAGCTGTCAGGTATGCCCACAGAGCATCATCCAATCTGATTGACCAATCTTTTCTTGAAACACTAACAGTCTTTTCCAAGATTCGCTTAACTTCTCTATTCGAGACTTCAGCTTGACCATTAGTTTTAGGGTGGTAAGAACTAGCAATTTTATGTCTCACCCCATAGTGTTCCAAGACTTTTTTTCAACTGGGAGTTGGAAAAGTGCCAACCCCCATCACTCATGAGTACTCTCGGGGACCCAAATCTTGAAAATATGTTCTTTTTCAAGAATGCCACTACCGTCTTTGCATCATCTCTTGCACAGGGAATTGCTTCTACCCATTTTGAAACATAGTCCACTCCCACCAATATATATTCATCGGTAAAAGAGGGTGGAAATGGACCAACAAAATCAAATCCCCAGCAGTCAAATACCTCTACCTCTTGCATTACCATCGGAGGAAACTCATTTCTCCTTGTCACTCCTCCCGTTCTTTGGCACTTATCACACTGCTTCACATAGATGTGACCATCTTTGAAGATTGTTGGCCAATAGAAACCAGACAGCAATACTTTGGTTGCGGTGCGTTCACCGTTAAAATGTCCCCCATAGGGTGAATTGTGACAATGCCACAATATGCTTTAGAATTCCTCATGGGAAACACACCGTCTCAAAGGACCATCTCCTCCAATTTTGAATAAGTACGGATTATCCCAAACGAAGTAAGAAGAGTCTTTTAAGAACTTCTTCTTTTGATGCCAAGAATATTCATCCGGAATGATACCCGCTACTTCAAAATTAGCCATATCCACAAACAATAGCCTTTCTTGAATCAGCAACAAACGTTCATCCGGGAATTCCTCGAAAATTTCTTCTTCTTCGCTAGTCCCCTCTGTGTTATGAAGTCGGCAAAGATGATCAGCCATAAAATTTTCACAGCCCTTTTTATCCTTGATGACTAGATTGAATTCTTGCAGCAATATAATCCAACAAATTAATCTTGGCTTCGACTCTTTCTTAGTCACCAAATATTTAATGGCTGTATGGTCAGTATAGACAATCACTCTGGAAACTATAAGATAAGACCGAAATTTTTCCAACCCACTTACAATAGCTAGTAATTCTTTTTATGTGGTTGCATAGTTAACCTGTGCATCATTAAGTACTTTACTAGTATAATGTATTGGGTGAAAATTTTTGTCTTTTCTTTGGCCTAATACGGCACCAACAGCAAAGTCACTCGCACCACAATTGAGCTCCAAATCCAAGGACCAATTTGGAGCAACTATGATTGGGGCCATAATCAGTTTTTCCTTAAGTCTCTCAAATGCCTCCAAGCACTTAGCATCAAAATTGAAATTCATATCTTTAACCAAAAGATTGCTAAGTGGCTTGGCTATCTTGGAGAAGTCATTTATAAATCTCCGGTAGAAACCGGCATGTCGTAGAAAACTCCGTATTCCTTTAACATTCACGGGTGGTGGAAGTTTTTCAATGACTTCCACTTTTGCTTTGTCAACCTCGATCCCTCTAGACGAGATCTTATGACCAAGCACCACCCCTTCCTCCACCATGTAATGGCATTTCTCCCAGTTAAGCACTAAATTTGTTTGGAACACATCTTCCTAGCACAATATTCAGATTGTTCAAACATTCTTCAAAACTTTTCCCAAAGACACAAAAGTCATCCATGAACACCTCGATACATTTCTCAACCAAATCCGAAAAAATGGCGAGCATGCATCTTTGAAAAGCTGCAGGCGCATTACACAGTCAAAACGGAATACGTTTATAAGCAAACACTCCAAATGGACATGTGAAAGCTATCTTTTCTTAATCTTCTGGGTTTACCAAAATTTGGTTGTACCCAGAATATCCATCCAAGAAATAGTAATTTGTCTGGCCAGCCAGTCTCTCAAGCATCTTGTCCATAAAAGGCACGGGAAAGTGATCTTTCCTGGTGCCTTGATTTAATTTTCTATAATCAATGCACATGTGCCACCCGATCACTGTCCTTGTAGGGATTAATTCATTTTTTTTCATTTTCATTGATTGTCATCCCTCCTTTCTTTGGGACCACTTGAACTAGACTTACCCATTCACTATCGGAAATGGGATAAAGCATACCAGCTTCAAGTAACTTGATGACTTCTTTCCTCACTAATTCTTTCATTGTTGGGTTCAATCGCCTTTGCGGCTGGGCCACATGCTTAAAATCCTCTTCCATATGTATGTTGTGCATACAGTAAGAAGGACTTATTCCTTTAAGATCTATCAATGCACATCCTATCCCCCCTTCATTGGCTCTTAAAACCTCTAAGAGTTGTGCCTCTTGAGTAGAAGATAGTGAACTGTTAATGATAACTGGCTTGCCTCCCCCTTCATCCAAAAATGCATATTTTAGATGAGATGGCAACACTTTCAATTCCAACTTTTTATTTTCTGACTCTCCCTCCTTTGGTAATTCTTCTGAGACAAATGTTTTCATGGGGTCCTCTTTAAGAGTATTTAGGTCACTGAAACATTTTTCAATCTCGACTTCCTCCAAGTCATACAACTTCGCATGAGACTGCATAAGGCTTTTTTTAAAGGGCTAGCACTGTACATTTCCTACTTCCCTAATAGAAATGCCTCCTCCATGACATCCACCCTAAAGGCTGACTGTTTTTCCTTTGGGTGTTTCATGGCCTCCAACACATCAAACTTCACCTAATCATCCTCAACTCGTACCTTGAGTTGACCATTATCCACATCAATAATGACTCTTTCCGTTTTCATGAAAGGACGGCCTAAAATTAAAGGCATCTCCAAATCTTCCTCAATATCCATGATGACAAAGTCAACCGGAAAAACAAATTTATCAACCCTCACTAGAACATCCTCCGCTACACCATGAGGAAATTTTAATGACCTATCCGCCAGTTGGAGAGTCATTCTAGTGGGTTTCACTTCCAAATAACCATTCCGTTTTAACATGGATAGCGGCATGAAGTTTATACTTGCACCAAGATCCAGTAATACCTTCCCCACGGAAGAGCACCAATAGTAACAGGGATACTAAAACTACCCGAATCTTTGGTCTTATGAGGCAAAGATTTTTGAATTATAGCACTACACCCGGCTTCTAGTTCCATAGTTTCATCTTTGAATTTCCTTTTTTTAGTCAACAAGTCTTTCATGAACTTGGAATATGTGGGCATTTCCTCCATAGCTTCCATAAATGGTACATTTATTTGAAGCCGTTTGAAAATGTCTAGAAACCTAGCATATTGCTTTTCCTTTTTCTTCTTCGATGGATGAACAGGATAAGGAACCTCCTTCACCTGAGATAGTCCATCCATCTTCTCGTTGTCCTCACCCTTCTTTTTGGTTTTTTTATTTTTTTCTTTTTCAATATTTACATTCTTTTTCTCCTTAATTCTTTCACTTTCACTTTCCTTCTCTACTTTTATTTTGGAAAGTACCGGTTGTGATAAAAAGAATGTTAATAAAGAATCACCGGGTATTTCCAGATATATTACTCAAATGAATCGACACAATACGCCTAGTCGATTGGAATTGCGAAAATTCTGTCCCTGTTGTTGCAAACATATGATTCACGCAGAGATAAAGAAATAGAGAAAATTGATCGCTTGTGTCTTACTTTAAATTCCCCAAGGAACATCAAAAATGATCGATTTTTCATATTATATATAAATGAAATTATATATGGCTACTTTTTCAATTCCTCCTTTCACATCCTCAGGTTCATTCAAATGATCCCCAATTCTTTTACTTATCTCTTTACCACTCCTTGTGACAATGGACTTGCATTATTCTTTTGGATTCGTGGTGGTATTAGCAGAGAAAGGAGTAGTGGTAAGCTCTACCAATTGCTTAGAGATTTGACCAACCTGCGTCTCAAGATTCCGGATAGACGCCTCGGTATTTTTCTGGAAAGCCTCATTATTTTGGTGATTAGCCAATTAGGTTGGATAAATTTATCGAAGGTGTCTTCCAATTTAATAGTCCTCTCTACCAATGGAACAAATGGCGGCCTATTAGATGAATTCGTTGAATTTTTCCTGTTTGTTTGAATCTGTCCTTGAGGATTCTTCCACCCTTGCATTCCAGCATTGGAAACATTAGATTTAAAGGGTGAAGAAAAGAAATTTCCTCTTGACTGATTATTTACAAAATTCAACTCCTCTTCTTTTTGGCTAGAGGCATGTGGACATTGAATGTATGAATGAGCTTCACCACACAATTCACATGCTCCTATTTGAGCTTGTTGGTTCACTACTTGAACTTGTTGCGGCTTCGGCAAAAATTGAGTAATAGCTTGACTCAAGAGCTCAATTTGACGAGTCATAAGCTTATTTTGTGCCAGAATAGCATCAGAAGAATTTAATTCCAGAACACCTTTGGGCTTTGAGACTTGGCTTCTGGGCTAATGACCAGCTCTATCACTTGCTGCCATAGAAGTGATGATTTCCATTGCAGTAGGTACATCAATGGTTTTAAAGCAGTTGTGGTAAGATGGATTGTCCATTGATGGTTCAATCCTACACAAAATATATTTAGCTTCGCAACATCAGTCAACCCATGATTCGGGCATTTTCTCAACAACCTTTGGTACCTTTCCCAACCCTCGTGGAATGCTTCATCTTGCCCCTGCTTAAAAGCAAATAATTCAGATTGCACTTAGATCATTCTAAAAGGAGGAAAGAACCTTGTTAAGAAGGCTTCTTCAACCTTACTCCATGTGTGCAAACTTTGACTCGGAAGAGTCTTGAATCATTCATTTGCATTTCCAGTAAGTGCTAAATGAAATAATTTCATATAGACATCCTCAGCCCTTGCTTCATCCAAGCCCATAGTCGCTACAAGATCATAAAAGGTCTCCAAGAAATTATGCGGATCCTCATGATCTTTCGCCGTAAACTGATTAGTCAGAATGAGATTATACCAATATGGCTTAATCTCCATTTGCTGAGATGTGGGGGATAAGACAATAGCGGACCGATTCCTTGGACCGTGAGGAATCACGTAATCAACAAGGACAACCCTCGGAGGATTATGAACTTCCTCAGCCATGACAAGAGTAGCAGAATGTGTAGAGTTACTAGAGAAAATTGAGGAACTCTCTCCCTCTTTTTGTTCTCGTTGTTTTATTGCTGACTTTCGTCTAGCAAATGCCTAGATTTCGTCAATATATACTAACTTTTCTCTTGGGCTTTTGATGCGAGTAAGCATACAACAATACTGGAACAATGGTGACAGTTAGGTACAAATATACAAATAATTACAAAAAGAATCACTATTCACAATTTTTACAAATTAACTCAAAACTTAACAATAAACTACCGTGCTCCCCGACAACGACGCTAGAAATTTGTTAACCTTTTTATACAACTAAAAAGGATTAACTTGTTTCAGTATAGTGATAATACGTGTATCGTCCTCAGGGAGCACTGAATTTATTCGATTAAGAATTAAATTGATAGAGGGTTAAAAACATAACAAGTTGTGAATGGATAATAAAATAAAAGCTTGGTAAAAATGTAAAACAAATAAGATTAAGAGTCACTTGGGATTGAGTTTCATTGCTTAACCTTGTTTCTTTCAATAGAAGTTAAATATTATAAGAAAAGATGCATACTCAATGTCACAAGTGCAAATATCTTTGTCACTTGATTCTAAGAGACTAGTTTCTAGAGCCCAATCTCTTGGCACTTTAGTAACTAAGTCTTGCATTAAGCAGATTATTTTGGCAATCATACGCATTTCCATCCATCTCTAGACTAGAAGATTTTATGAGATTTTTTCTCCAAATCCATTTATAAACAAGTTTGTCAACTATGCAAATAAACTAAGACATGGAAAAGGTGATCAAGCTAGACAAAGAAAAGAAGAACAGAAGAAGAACTCCAATTCATATATAATATACAACTAGTAATTGAAAGAAACAAGAGATGAAGTAATTACATTCAATCCTCAGTGGAAAGCTTAGCCTAGCAAGGCCATGAACTTGAAGAACTAAACCTAAGAGTACTAGAACTCTGACTAAAGTAATGTAACATAGTGTTTATTTTCTACAATCTAATATCTTCCTAACTCTGCAGAGCTGTATTTATAGGTGTTCTGAGCAGGTTTCTGGCGCTCAAGCTTAGTCATGGCACTTGAGCGCTGGCCTTTAACGTGCTGGTAAATGAGTTTTAATGCCTGGTTAATGTGTTTGTCACTCAAGCCCTGGTATGTCGCTCAAGCCTTGGTATTGCGCTCGATCACCAAGCTCATAAGTCTAGCAGAAAGGATCCAATGCTCAACGGATACAGGCGCTCGAGCCTTGGTGTGGCGCTCGAGCGCCAGAGCATTTACACTGGCACTTAGAATCCTATGTTACTCAGCTTCCACCGCTCGAGCCTTGATTTGGTGCTCGAGCACTGACCTCTTATATGCTCCAGCATCTTAACGTTCTTATTTTGCTTCCAAAACGCCTGAAAATACATTTCCTGAGTTAGAAAAATTATTATTTCTACATTTTTACTCTTGAACTCACAAAGTAAGGATTAGAGGTGAAATTTTACATAAACATGTTATTTCTTGAGAAGATAAGTGCAAATCCTTTATTATATATACACACTAATTTGCACTTATCACTGACAATTTTGTTCACCTTAAGCAGGTCTTTGAGACAATGAGATTTCACAAACTATTTGCTAGGAAATCCAAATATTTTCTTGCTGTTTCCAGAGTAGAATACTTGTGGCATTTTACCTCTGCAGAAGGAGTGTCCACAGATCCTTCAAAGATTGATGCTTTGAAGAATTGGACATTACCAACAACTCTCAAGCAGGTTCGAGAATTTTTAGGCCTTGCAGGATATTACAGGCATTTTGTGAAAGGGTTTGGTTCCATTTCAAAACCTCTCACTGATTTGTTGAAAAAGGACAATTTTGCATGGACAATAGAAGCTCAAACAACTTTTCAAACATTGAAGGACATGCTGATCAACACACCTGTTCTGGCTCTTCTAGATTTTGATAAAACCTTTGTGGTTGAAGTGGATGCATCAAGCATTGGGATAGGTGGTGTCCTTATGTAGGAGCATCATCCAATCGCTTTTATCAGCAGAGCACTAAACAAACAACAACAGTCATTATCCACATATGAGAAGGAATTGCTAGCTGTGAATTTTGCACTGCATAAATGGAGACATTACCTGTTGAACAAGACTTTTATCATTAGAACAGATCACATAAGCTTAAAATACATTTTGGACCAGTGGTTGACAACACAATTTCAATAGAAGTGGTTAGATGGAATGTGATTTCACTATGGAATTCAAGCAAGGGAGGGACAATGTAGCAGCTGATGCGCTGTCAAGGAAGGAAGACTTGGAATGTCACACAGCTTTTGTTCACTCATTGGACACAGAGTTGGTGACTAAAATAAAGAAGAGTTGGGAATTAGACACATCATTGCAGAACAACATCAAGGATCTTCAAGCAAATCCCCTACTATTCAGACACTACACTTATTGCAATGGGGAACTTCGAAGGAAACAGAGATTGGTGATTAGAAGGGATCTAGTTCTTAGGAAAAATATCATGGAATGGCTCCATTCTACACCAGCTGGTGATCATTCAGGAAAAATTCGACCACTCAAAGGGCTAAATCAGTAATATATTCGCGTGGAATGAGTAAGGATAACCAATCCTTCGTTCAACAATGTCAAACTTGTCAGCAATGTATGTATGATACCTTAGCATATCATGGATTACTTCAACCACTACCTATTCC
Organism: Cyamopsis tetragonoloba; assembly: GCA_037177725.1. NCBI lineage: Eukaryota > Viridiplantae > Streptophyta > Magnoliopsida > Fabales > Fabaceae > Cyamopsis > Cyamopsis tetragonoloba. The sequence continues at coordinate 29,939,209 of CM074125.1, read as the reverse complement.
TAATCAGATTTGGCAGCATATAAATACGGACTTCATTGAGGGGTTACCATTATCCGAAGGCAGACAAGTTATTTTAGTTGTAGTGGATAGACTAGGCAAAGCAGCACACTTTATGGGTCTCAAACATCCTTACACCGCAAGTGATGTAGCTCAGGTCTTCTTAGACAATGTGTTTAAATTACATGGTTTCCCAGACTCCATCACCAGTGATCGTGATCCAGTATTTGTTAGCAGATTTTTTAAAGAGTTTATGCAGTTACAAGGGGTGGATGTCAGGCTATCTTCTGCTTACCATCTCAAACTAATGGTCACGTAGAGGTGGTGAACAGATTCCTGGAGACATACCTGTGCTGCATCAGTTGTGACAAACCTACGACTTGGTTCAAGTGGCTTCCTCTTGCTGAATGGTGGTGCAACTCCGCCTATCATACTGCTATCCTGGCTACCCCATTATAGATTGTTTATGGACATGCTCCACCCGCGTTTCTACAATACTTGGTGGGAAGTTCTAAATAAGATCTAGTTGATAGGAGCCTAGTGAGAAGGGAAGAAATGCTAAAGCTTCTGAAGTTTCATCTACCACGAACTCAGAACAAAATGAAACAAATTGCGGACAGAAAGAGAACAGAAAAAACATTTGCTGCAGAAGATCTAGTTTATGTTAAATTACACCCATAAAGACAGGTTTCAGTAAAATCAAGGCAGAACGCAAAGATATCACCTAAGTATTATGGACCTTTTCGTGTCTTAGAAAGGATAGGACAAGTAGCATATAAGCTTGCTGTACCTGCAAAATCTAAAATTCACAATGTCTTTCATATTTCACAACTTAAGAAACACATTGGAGTGGTCCCAGCATTTACTTCAATACCTGATCAAACAGAAATGCTGTAGATTTCAAAGGAACCATAGAGTATCTTAGACAGAATGAAAGTAAAACGCCATGGTCATGCAGTAACGAAGGTTTTGGTTAAATGGAAGCACCAACTACTGAAGGACACAACCTGGTAGGTCTACTATGATTTGAAGAAGAAGTACCCTTCTTTTAATCCTTGAGGACAAGGATTGTTTAGGAGGAGGGTGTTGATAGGGACTAAGGAAGAGTAAGCAATTTGTAATAAATTGATAATAAGTCAGGGAGGACTTATTAGCAATTTATTAATAATAATGTAACAACACAGTTTTGCTGATTAGGCCTGTGTTTAAGGAGTTAGTTATGTCAGTTACCTTTTGTATAAATAAGGGTTATAAACCATAATTCAAATATCAATGAAAATATTGAGTATATTTTTCCTTTGTTATGTAATCTTCCTTCTCCTTCATCGTGTTCGGATTCTCTTCTCAGTTGAGTTTCCCTACCTCTCCTAGGTTCTCGGAGTCATCCCTAACCTAATCTATCAGCGTGGCAACGGTCGCTGGATAGGGCGCGAGGTTTTCTGACGGAAGGTTGAGCAGCGCGAGTTTCTTACAAGTGTTCGATAGGAAGAACTGATTGGAATAAGTTAAAAAAATTTAACATTTTGAGTATAAACTTTAATAGTTTTCCATTAGTTAACATTTTAATTGTTTGGAATAAGTTACTAAATATTACAAAATTGCCACCACATTATATTTTTAATAGTGTATTCAAAAACTTATTGGAAAGGGAGATGTTATATATTTTTTTGTCACTTTTCCAATTGTTTATTGTTACAACTGATTTGAAAAAGTTAGCAAATATTTCAACATTGCCACTGCGCTAATTTTCCAATCGCATATTCCAAAACTGATGGAAAAGGGGATGTTAAAAACTATTTTTGTACTAGTGCATTATTTAAGCATGAGAATAAAATATAACCATCAAAACATATGGATATGAAATTTGTTATAAAAATTATTAATATTTACTCATGTAAAAATATATTTAATTATTGTTATAAAAATTCACAAATAACTAATTTAGCTCCTATTGTAGTTTTGATATCAAATTAGTCCCAAAAATATTTATAAGACTTTAAAATTTTCTTAACAATTAGTTCTTAATGATTTAAACTAAAATAAAGTTAGTCTCTCAGAAATTAACCAAATTAAAAATTACTATTCTAATTATTTAATTATTAAGTTATAAAACTTCAGTGATTTCTAATTTAATCTTTGTTAATATTTCGATATTAATTTATTGCCTTAAATATTTAGAAGACTTAAAAATTAGCTTTTAACGATTTAAACTGATATGAAATAAGTACCTCAAAAATTAACAACATTAGAAATTACACATCTAATTATTTAATTAATATGTTATACAAATTAATTCATTATTAATTTAATTCTTGATAGATTTTTATCATCAACTTGTTCCCATAAGACGTAGTGCTAATTTTATTTTCAGATGGGGTTGATACTAAAACATCATAGGGAATTCTGGAAATAGGGAAGTACACCTTTTGCACAATCCAAAGAAATAAATGAGTGAGTTACACCCGAGTCAAACAAAATGTTAACAGGCTTAGCGTTTATTTGATCTGTACCTTGGATAAGGTTCTTTGAGTTGTCAACTTCTTCTGCATCCAGTGTGTACAATCTACCCCTCACTGGATACTTCTTGGCATTGTCAGTTGTCTAGCCTTTAGTTGGGCATTGCCAGCTCATATGTCCTAGTTTCTGAAATGTAAAGCATACCCCCTTGTGTTTGTAGCATTCACCCCTATGCATCTTCCCACACGTCTTGCATGGTTGAAAAGTTCTCTTTCCCTTATAATCAGTTTCTTTTCCTCTTGCCCCCTTTGATTCCCTTCATCCTGTTTATGCTTCCAAGAAACCTGTTTACTTGCCCCGACCACGGCCAAAGATTGTTTGGCCAATTGGAAAGCATGGATAAGAGTATGATACTCCTGGATTCGTTGCATAATCACCAAATTCCTCACTTTCGACCTAAGTCCTTGCTTAAACCTATTGGACTTCCAAGCTTAATCCGATTGATTGTGAAGGTTGTTAGAGAATTGAGCCAAACTCTCAAACTTGGCAGCATTTTCATCCACGGTCATATCTCCTTGTTGCAGGGTGAGGAACTCCACTTCCTTCGGATCTTTCACATTCATAGAGAAGTACTTATTCAACAAGAGCGTCTTGAACTCGTCCCAAGTCAGGTGACCTCCATTTGGTTCCATATTCTCCCGGTATCTTTTCCACCACTATGTCGCTTCTCCATGAAGCCTATAAGTAGCCAAATCCATCTTATCTTGGTCAGGGGCTCTCATCACTCGAAAGATTTCCTCCAGTTGGCTAAGCCACTCCTCGACTACAATGGGGTCATGTCCTCTGAGGAAGGTAGGCGGATCATGCCTTCAGAAACTTTGATATCAGTCTTCATGTCCTTGGACTTCCATCATGCAAGTCATGGCTTGATCCATTTGTTGCACAAGTGGCGACCATGTCTTCCTACATACAACACACCACATTGAGTTGATCAGGCTCAACACAATGAATCCTACACAGAATAGCACATCAAGTTAAGATAGGACTCTACTTACTTACATTATTCCGATACCACAGTTCGGTTAGAATCAAACTGTTATGATACCATAAAATGTAACGGCTTAATTTTTAAGAACATTTTTTTAAGACATAGAGTATTCAACAGAAGATAAAACACTTCATAGTCATACATCTATAATTATACATATTTGTCCCAAAGGGTCTTAGTCCCAAAATAAAACAAGTTTAGTACAAATCCACAGAGGTACATTTCTGACTCAAGTAGTATAATTAGGTACGAAATAAAAGGGAAATGACTACCTAATTTATCACAAAATAGAATTCTAACTAAATTCTTCGAGCGCTAAAATCTTCTTCTTCATCCTCGTCACCTGCAATATTGCAACCGTCAGTTATATGCAAAACATATAACTGAGTAACTCTCGGTTCATAAAACCATTTTTACAATATTGCAGCCAGCCTAATTGTAACATCCCCAAAATTGAGTTTAATGTAGAATGCGAGATCGCTATTAGTCTCTCAAATTTAATTGCATTCTAGTCCTTGTAGTGTATTCCATTTTGAATTAATTAGGACTTTCTATTAAATTCTATATATTCAAGGACTTAGTTGCAGTTTTTTTTATAATTTGCTTTGTGCTCACACCAACTACTCTACCCCCACCCTCACTCAAACACTCACTCACCTTCATATCCAAATCCATTGAGTCACTTGAAGGAAACAAGTTTCCATGTTTCCCTCCTCAAACTACTCCTCCATGTTTCTCTCCTCAAACTATTCCTCCATGTCCCATAATCATTTCTTATTTTCCAAATTTTTAAGCCATAATCAGTTGCTCTCCTCTCCAACCTATCATCGAGGAAAATAACACAAAATATTACTCCCTATTCTCTCCATATGCCACTCATCTCCATTACTCTAGAGCCAATCTCCAAAGTTTAATAAACACACACACTAGCTTGCTCAAAGAACATTTGATCATGCCACCAAAATTTATCATCATCATGGAACTAGAGGGCTCAATAAGTATGTTTGGAATTCAAGGTAACCTCAAACAAAACCCCAAATAGAACAATTGATGCTGGAAGTTGTGATATTGTGGCTATGTATGTGGCGATTTTGATTGTTGAGATTTAAGTTGTATGTTTGAGATCATACATGTGGGTTTTTGTTTCCTTTTCTAATGAATATGCCACGATTTTGTAATGGAGTTTGGACCCTCTTCCACTCCGATATTATCATTATGGTCTTCAAACGAGTTGTAGAGAATTCAGTTATCTTTCAAATGCCTTTAGTTTCACTCAAGTTGGAGGTTTTGAACTCTATTTATGGCCAAATTACTTATATATGGTCAATATTGAAGTGCCTTTTTTGTTGAATGTACTTCTCTGTTAAACATATCTATTTTTTACTGTGATATTGACCGAACTGGGTTTTGTTGTCTTCATAATAATTGCTTAGAATCCTATTATCCTTCAAATTCTTTTGTTTTCACTCATTTTGGAGGTCTAAGACACTAGTTATGGCACAATTACTGAGATAGTGTGAATATTGAAGTTCCTGTTTTGTTGAATGTATTTCTATGTTACACGTATCAATTTTTTACTGTGATATTGATAAAAATGGATTTTATTGTCTTCACATGAGTTGTTGAGAATCGTTTTATCTTTCAAATAACTTTGGTTTCACTTTATCTTGATATATAAAACTCTAGTTAAGACCTAAATACTGAGACAATGCCAGTATTGAAATACTTGGAATTGGTGCTGATTGAAAAATTCATATCATTGGATTCCATTGATGAATGGGCCTGAAATTTGGTATGGGGTTGAACTCATGTGTTATGAGTTTCAGAATTAAATTTCATAATTTATTAAGGTCTATACAAATTTTGGTGAATTTTTGAATTAACGGTGCTCATTTTGTGAATGATGCTAGAATCAAGCTAAAACAAAGGAATTCACAATTATTCTGTAACGATTTGAACGTCCAAATTTTTATGGTGAATCCTTAGTGTGTTAGCCATGTCCTATAAAAGTTCCATGATGTTTGGGCAAGTAGTTGGCTGGATAAAAATTCTCGCAATGAGATTTGTCCATATTTAAAAGTTCTGGGTTGGGTCAGCTTGTCTGAATGTTAATGTATTATTTGAGTCACGTGTATGATGGAATTTAGAAATTTTTGTAGCTTTGTATGCAACAAGTTTCACTAAAATCCGACCACTATAACTTAGGTTATGGTCAAAGTTCTAAAAGCTTCCATAATTGGGATTTTAGTAATGACAGATGACTTCCAACAAAATTATCACTTAAAATTAAATTGATTCAGTTTTTTAACTTTGAATAATAGTTGTAGGTAATTTAGATAGATTTTCCAGTTAGATTGGCTGCAATATTGTAAATTTTATTTTATGATCCAAGGGTTACTCAGTTATATTTTTTTGCATATAAATGACGGTTGCAATAGTGCAGGTGACGAGGACAAAGAGGAAGATTTTAGCGCTTGAAGAATTTAGTTAGAAAGCTATTTTGTGATAAATTAGGCAGTCATTTTCCTTTTATTTCGTACTTAATTTGACTACTTGAGTTGGACATGTACCTCTTTGGATTTGTACTAAACTAGTTTAATTTTGGGACTAAGACCCTTAGGGGAAAATATATATAATTATAGATGTACGACTATGAAGTGTTTTATCTTCCACTGAATACTCTATTTGTTAAAAAAAGGTCTTAAAAATTAAGGTGTTACATTTTATGGTATCAGAGCAGTTTAATCCTACGTGGACTTGTAGAAGTATGTGTGCTTCAATGTTTAATATATTATGTTTTGATGATGACAAATACAAGAGCAATAAGTTATGTGTAGTATGTTTTGATGTTGACAAATGTAAGATTAAATTAGGAATGAACATGCTACTATATGAGCTTAATGGAGTGCATTATACCATTAATGATTATGTGTTCTATATTGTGATATACAAGTTGATAATCATGCAATGTGTACACCAATGCTTGATAAACTAACAAGAGTTATATATTTATAAAGCATATTTGATATTGAGTTTAGAAGTTTGGACTAACTATGATTTTCAAGTGAGAAATATCTTGTAGATAGTCCAAGTATTAAGAGTAAGCAATGATCAAGAAAGATGGAAAAATCAATTATGCTCAACTCAGGAAGGAGAATGACAATGATGGCCAAGCGCTTATGATACTATGAAAGAGAAACTAACAAGTTTGGATTGCATCAAGAAGCCTAAGGACTTAGTTTGGTATATTTCTTTTCTAGGCTATGTAAGTTTGAATTTGAGAAGTCATTACTTGATAGAGCTTGTCTTTTACCTTGCATTCATAGCATCATATTAAACCGTAAATGGATCACAAATGAAGAAGTTATGAACTTTTGAATTCAGCCTTTGTTTATAGGTCTTGGAAAATGACCTTTGTTCACGATTCTGATCATATCTTTAAAACTACTTTGTGTTTTCATCTGAAACATGTTTCATATGAAAGTAGACTCAAAGAGCTTTCTAACAACTGGTCATTCGCTTGAAACGGACAAAAAAAAAGGAGTTATGATTTTTCAAAGGTAGAGATTGTCGTCAGGAATTTCATATCCGAATACATATTCAAATATCTAAGCACCAGTAAGTGCATATTCGAATATATATTCGAATATGGCTTTTGATATTCAAATATATATTCGAATATGGCTTTTGATATTCAAATATATATTCGAATATAGCATTCAAAATGTGAAAAATTTGCTTGCAGAAGTGCCATATTCGAATACATATTCGAATATGGAATTCTATATTTGAATATATATTCGAATATGGGCTGTGAAGAGCTATAAACAACTAGTAACGACTAGATTTCAAGGGAGGGCTATAAATATGAGTTCTTCGGTCATTCTAGCAATAAGAAGCAAGGTTTTCCTCTCTAGTATCACACTAAAATCACATTATCTCATTTGTAAGCTTCTTCTAACATGAATCAAATGCTTTAATCTTGGTCTTTCATCCTGAATCATTCTCATCATTCAAAAAGCTTTGTTATTCAAAATTTCTCTATCTTGCTAAAGGCTTGCTCAAATCTTTGTGCTTCAAGTTGTAATATCTACTCTTTTGAGAGCTTCACTATTTGTAAACCCTTAAAGTGAATTGTGGAGAGAAGGTGAGGTATCCTTCTAGTTGATTGAAGGTGGGGTATCCTTCAAGGTTGTTTTAGGGTGAGGTATCCCTAGTTGAGGCTCTTGCACATTGGTGGGGTATCCAATGGTGGGGAGTGCTCCTAGTGTGTAATCTTGTTGAAGATTGAATACAAGTATTTCTGTTGTGCCGTTTTGAAGACTGGACGTAGGTCACACGGAGGTTTAGTGACCGAACCACTAGAAATCTATGTGTTTGATTCTCTCTTCCCTACTCTTTCAACTCTCATATTTGTTGATCTATATTTTTATTGCTCATCTTGCTTCATACTCTAATTCCTCTAATCTCATTGTATTTTAGTTGGTTGTGCAAATTGAATTCTTTATAAACTTGTTCTGCTGCTTATTATTGTTATTTGCACAAAATTGTTTAAATTTCTTGAAAGTTTTTTAAAGTTTTAAATCAGCCAATTTACCCCTCCCTCTTGGGTGATGGTCGCCATGACCAACAAGACTGTGGTATGTAAATAATGTAACTGAGTCCAAAGAGATAAATTCTTGTATTAACCCAATGTGTTGTTTTGTGTGCGATTCATTGTGTTGAGCCTAATCAACTCAATGTGGTGTGTTGTATCTCGGAAGACATGCAAGAAGATCACCTGGAAGGCCCCATTCAAACACCAATTTGCCTCCAACCGATTCGCTGCTTGTGCAACAAATGGCACAACCCATGACCCGCATAATGGAAGCCCAAGGACATGAAGACTGATATCAAAGTTTCCGAAAGAATGACCCGCCTACCTTCCTCAGAGGACATGACCCCATAGTAGTCGAGGAGTGGCTTACCCAACTAGAGGAAATCTTTCGAGTGAGGAGAGCCCTTGACCAAGATAAGGTGGATTTTTCTTCTTATAGGCTACGAGGAGAAGCCACACAGTGGTGGAAATGATACCAGGAGAATATGGAAGTAAACAGAGGTCACCTGACTTGGGACTAGTTCAAGACGCTCTTCTTGAATAAGTACTTCCCTATGAATTTGAAAGATCAGAAGGAAGTGGAGCTCCTCACACTACAACTAGGAGATATGACAGTGGACAAATATGTGGCAAAGTTTGACAGTTTTTCTCGATTCTCTAACAACGTTCATAATCAACCGGATGAAGCTTGGAAGTCCAAGATGTTTCAGCAAGGACTTAGGCCAGAAGTGAGGAATTTGGTGATTATGCAACGAATCCGGGAGTATCAGACTCTTATCCAAGCTTGCCAATTGGCCGAACAATCTTTGGCTATAGTGGCGGTAAGTAAACAGGTTTCTTGGAAGCGCAAACACGATGAAGGGAACTCAAAGGGGGAAAAAAGAAAAGAAACTGATTATAAAAAAATTGCACTTAAGTCCTTGGCTATATAGAATTTAATAGAAAGTTCTAATTAATTCGAAATGGAATAAATTACAAGGACTAGAATGTAATTAAATTTGAGAGACTAATGGCGATCTCGCAATCTACATGAACACTCAATTTTGGGGATGTTACAATTAGACTGACTGCAATATTGTAAAAAATGTTTTGTTGAAGAAGGACAATTTTGCAATGACAGTAAAAGCTCAAACAGCTTTTCAAACATTGAAGGACATGCTGATCAACACACCTGTTCTGGCTCTTCTAGATTTTGATAAAACCTTTGTGGTTGAAGTGGATGCATCAAGCATTGGGATAGGTGGTGTCCTTATGTAGGAGCATCATCCAATCGCTTTTATCAGCAGACCACTAAACAAACAACAATAGTCATTATCCACATATGAGAAGGAATTGCTAGCTGTGGATTTTGCAGTGCATAAATGGAGACATTACCTGTTGAACAAGCCTTTTATCATTAGAACAGATCAGATAAGCTTAAAATACATTTTAGACCAGTGGTTGACAACACAATTTCAATAGAAATGGTTAGATGGAATTTGATTTCACTATTGAATTCAAGCAAGGGAGGGACAATGTAGCAGCTGATGCGCTGTCAAGGAAGGAAGACTTGGAATGTCACATAGCTTTTGTTCACTCATTGGACACAGAGTTGGTGACTAAAATAAAGAAGAGTTGGGAATTAGACACATCATTGCAGAACAACATCAAGGATCTTCAAGCAAATCCCCTACTATTCAGACACTACACTTATTGCAATGGGGAACTTTGAAGGAAACAGAGATTGGTGATTAGAAGGGATCTAGTTCTTAGGAAAAATATCATGGAATGGCTCCATTCTACACCAGCTGGTGATCATTTAGGAAAAATTCTACCACTCAAAGGGCTAAATCAGTAATATATTCGCGTGGAATGAGTAAGGATAACCAATCATTCGTTCAACAATGTCAAACATGTCAGCAATGTATGTATGATACCTTAGCATATCATGGATTACTTCAACCACTACCTATTCCTAATCAGATTTGGCAGCATATAAATATGGACTTCATTGAGGGGTTACCATTATCCGAAGGCAGACAAGTTATTTTAGTTATAGTGGATAGACTAGGCAAAGCAGCACACTTTATGGGTCTCAAACATCCTTACACCGCAAGTGATGTAGCTCAGGTCTTCTTAGACAATGTGTTTAAATTACATGGTTTCCTAGACTCCATCACCAGTGATCGTGATCCAGTATTTGTTAGCAGATTTTTTAAAGAGTTTATGCAGTTACAAGGGGTGGATGTCAGGCTATCTTCTGCTTACCATCTCAAACTAATGGTCACGCAGAGGTGGTGAACAGATCCCTAAAGACATACCTGTGCTGCATGAGTTCTGACAAACCTACGACTTGGTTCAAGTGGCTTCCTCTTGCTGAATGGTGGTGCAACTCCGCCTATCATACTGCTATCCTGGCTACCCCATTATAGATTGTTTATGGACATGCTCCACCCGCGTTTCTACAATACTTGGTGGGAAGTTCTAAGTAAGATCTAGTTGATAGGAGCCTAGTGAGAAGGGAAGAAATGCTAAAGCTTCTGAAGTTTCATCTACCACGAACTCAGAACAAAATGAAACAAATTGCGGACAGAAAGAGAACAGAAAAAACATTTGCTGCAGAAGATCTAGTTTATGTTAAATTACACCCATATAGACAGGTTTCAGTAAAATCAAGGCAGAACGCAAAGATATCACCTAAGTATTATGGACCTTTTCGTGTCTTAGAAAGGATAGGACAAGTAGCATATAAGCTTGCTGTACGTGCAAAATCTAAAATTCACAATGTCTTTCATATTTCACAACTTAAGAAACACATTGGAGTGGTCCCAGCATTTACTTCAATACCTGATCAAACAGAAATGCTGTAGATTTCAAAGGAACCATAGAGTATCTTAGACAGAATGAAAGTAAAACGCCATGGTCATGCAATAACGAAGGTTTTGGTTAAATGGAAGCACCAACTACCGAAGGACACAACCTGGTAGGTCTACTATGATTTGAAGAAGAAGTACCCTTCTTTTAATCATTGAGCACAAGGATTGTTTAGGAGTAGGGTGTTGATAGGGACTAAGGAGGAGTAAGCAATTTGTAACAAATTGATAATAAGTCAGGGAGGACTTATGAGCAATTTATTAATAATAATGTAACAACACAGTTTTGCTGATTAGGCCTGTGTTTAAGGAGTTAGTTATGTCAGTTACCTTTTGTATAAATAAGGGTTATAAACCATAATTCAAATATCAATGAAAATGTTCAGTATATTTTTCCTTTGTTATGTAATCTTCCTTCTCCTTCATCGTGTTCGGATTCTCTTCTCAGTTGAGTTTCCCTACCTCTCCTAGGTTCTCGGAGTCATCCCTAACCTACTCTATCAGCGTGGCAACGGTCGCTGGATAGGGCGCGAGGTTTTCTGACGGAAGGTTGAGCAGCGCGAGTTTCTTACAAGTGTACGATAGGAAGAACTGATTGGAATAAGTTAAAAAAATTTAACATTTTGAGTATAAACTTTAATAGTTTTCCATTAGTTAACATTTTAATTGTTTTGAATAAGTTACCAAATATTACAAAGAGATAAATTCTTGTATTAACCCAATGTGTTGTTCTGTGTGCGATTCATTGTGTTGAGCCTAATCAACTCAATGTGGTGTGTTGTATCTCGGAAGACATGCAAGAAGATCACCTGGAAGGCCCCATTCAAACACCAATTTGCCTCCAACCGATTCGCTGTTGTGCAACAAATGGCACAACCCATGACCCGCATAATGGAAGCCCAAGGACATGAAGACTGATATCAAAGTTTCCGAAAGAATGACCCGCCTACCTTCCTCAGACGACATGACCCCATGGTAGTCGAGGAGTGGCTTAGCCAACTAGAGGAAATCTTTCGAGTGAGGAGAGCCCTTGACCAAGATAAGGTGGATTTTTCTTCTTATAGGCTACGAGGAGAAGCCACACAGTGGTGGAAAAGATACCAGGAGAATATGGAAGTAAACAGAGGTCACCTAACTTGGGACTAGTTCAAGACGCTCTTCTTGAATAAGTACTTCCCTATGAATTTGAAAGATCAGGAGGAAGTGGAGCTCCTCACACTACAACTAGGAGATATGACAGTGGACAAATATGTGGCAAAGTTTGACAGTTTTTCTCGATTCTCTAACAACGTTCATAATCAACCGGATGAAGCTTGGAAGTCCAAGATGTTTCAGCAAGGACTTAGGCCAGAAGTGAGGAATTTGGTGATTATGCAACGAATCCGGGAGTATCAGACTCTTATCCAAGCTTGCCAATTGGCCGAACAATCTTTGGCTGTAGTGGCGGTAAGTAAACAGGTTTCTTGGAAGCGCAAACACGATGAAGGGAACTCAAAGGGGGAAAAAGGAAAAGAAACTGATTATAAAAAAATTGCACTTAAGTCCTTGGCTATATAGAATTTAATAGAAAGTTCTAATTAATTCGAAATGGAATAAATTACAAGGACTAGAATGTAATTAAATTTGAGAGACTAATGGCGATCTCGCAATCTACATGAAAACTCAATTTTGGGGATGTTACAATTAGACTGACTGCAATATTGTAAAAAATGTTTTATGAATCGAGGGTTACTCAGGGCTTGTTTGAAACAGTTTTTTTTTAGTTTTTAAAAATTATATTATAAAACAGTTTTCAGAAACATTTTTTAAAAAAAAGTGAGAGGAGTTTTCACTACAAATTTGTGTGTAAATTCATAAAACTGAAAACTGAAAACCAAAACATGTTTTAGATGTTTTCATATTTTCGTTTTTAAATACTAAAAAACAAAAACTGTTCCTGAAAACTGTTTTTGAAAACTCGACTGCCAAACGGGTTTTTTAATTTTCTGTTTTTAAAAACCTAAAACTTTTTTCAAAAAGAGAAATAAAACAAGCCCTCAGTTATATGTTTTGCATATAAGTGACGATTGCAATATCATGTGACATCTTGGGCGCGGATGATGGCGGGGTGTGATCGCCGGTGCATGAGGGACAGAGAAGGAGAGGCTCCTGACAAGGTTTCTAAGAGGGAGGGACATAGGAATGAATCAAACATACACCGGAATGAGAGGGATCCAAATACTGTATAGGTATGGGACTATATAGTTGAGGATAGCTAAAAGGATTTGATTTGGACTATCCATAACAAGAAAATGCATTTACTTTTCGGTAGCCTATCCCTTAAGAACTCCATGGTTAAGTGTGCTTGACCTAGAGCAATTCTTAGATGGGTGACCTTCTCGGAAGTTGAGGACAAAGCACACTGGAAAGCCAAATAATGGGTATTAGCTGAATGGCTGATGTGTCAAACCAAAGTTGTGAAGCAATATTCAAGTTCAATAAGAAACCAAAGAATATATGAGAAGTGAGAGATAGGGAGACAAAAAAATAGATTGAAACTAGAATGGAATAGTAAGAGAATAGAGATAAAAAGAAAAACATTTTGGTTTCTTTGGTTATTAACCATTCAATTATTTTAAAACAAAATTATGATTTATTTGGAAAAAGTTGTTGCTCATTAATGTTATTTGTAGGATCAATACAAAGCTATAACGGCCACTTATAATATTTTAAACAAAATTTATTTTCAAATATGATTTTACAATTAAATTTTTATTAGAGGTATATTAATACTAAAGAAAAATTTGGCACTTTTTTTGTTGGGGCCTAAAGCCCTTGCTTAGACTGCTTGGGCCATAAGCCAGCCCTAGTTATCGATTGGAAAATATGTTTGTTGCTTGCAAAATTTTTGAAGCACTGCTACCCACTGGAGTTATTAGTTGTGTAATAAGTTTAAGTGGGACAAGTTTAGTGTGTTTTTATATTTTTGTTCTCTAAAATTTGAATTGCTTTAAATAGATATTTATTTAATTGATTAAAAATGATGTGTTTATTGAATCGTAAGTGTAACACCTAGATTTTAGGATCAATTTTTTTTTTTTTAACACAACAGCGGAAGTCAAAACATTATATAAATATACAAATATTTACATAAAAGAGTTTGTGTTCTCTTTACAATCCATAGAGAGTACTAGTCTAGTTAAGTAGTCATACAAAAAAACAAATGACTACCTAAGTATATCGAAATATAGCTGCTAGGGTCTTCTCAGGCACTGACACCCTCCGAGTCCGTATCACCTGCAATACTATAAACATGAGTTATATATACGACATATAACTGAGTAATTGTCGGTATTGAAAATAGTATATATACAGTATTACAGCCAGTCTAACTGGAAAACTGCCACAAATCTAATTCCTAACAAACACACACAATATGCATGCAATGACAAATTAAGTACGTATGCATGCCATGAATTATTCCATTTTCCATCTTTTTCGTCTTTTACTGGGAAACCCTGTGCACCGGGAATCCACCATGGGTGCATGACAGTAAATGTACAGTTGCACTCATCATCATCATAATGTCCTGCTAAGCGTCCTTCCAGGATCCTATTGCCGGGCTACCAGCCCTCTCTCGGGCTAGCCCAGGGACTATCTACCCCTTTCGGGATAGTCCTTTGCACTAGACTATCTACCCCATTTTCGGGATAGCCTAACACTTCAGGTTATTTTCCCTTTTCGAGATAAGCCTACATTCTCATCTTTTTATGCTTTGTCCACTTACCCGGTCTACTTCCGACGGAACTCAACCCTCTTACTCAACCAATTTTGATGGGGGAAAGAATTTTCCACTTTTTCCGTTTTGTTTGATTTCATATTAAATGTTCTAATGCATCAAATATCCATATTCATATCATAGCATTCAAACAAGAATTCTAGTAATCTCATATTCAAATACATGCATCCCATATTTGAATATTATGTGACAAAAGTGTTATATTCAAATATCTATTCGAATATGGCCTTCCATATTCGAGTACATATTTGAATATACTAACTCTTGGACTTATTTCTAAAACAGTATGAAATCCAGCCAAGTCAAAGTCCCAATTTTGTCACATTACCATCTGGAATCCTTTTTTATACAATCCTTATGAATTCATCATCGTTCATATTTCCAATTAAATTCCTAATCATGCATCATCTACTAGCATGTTAAAATAACACAAACATCATACAAGGATAGCATGCAAATCTCAAACATACACACTATTCTAAATCAAACAATCTAAAACATAATGTTTCTAAATCCCTAACAGCATGTTCCAAAGGCTCTTAGTATTCTGATTTGGGGTTTTCCGGGTTACGTTGAATCTTCCAAATTCTTTTTCCTTTCCAAGCTCCAATCTCGATCTCCAACTCCCTTCTTCAGCACTTCCTGTCCTCGAGTATAAATCCGACTCCTTGAAGCCTTAATGACGAAGAATGCTAGTGAGAAGGGATGTTAAGATGGAGAGTTTTGGAGTGTTGTTGCTTTGTGACAAAGGTGTAGCGAGGTATTTTGAAGAGAAGATTGAGAGAGTATAGTGTGAGGGAGAGAAAATGGTAAAGTGCGGAGGTCAAGTTCGCTATTTATAGACTTAGGGGTCCATATTCGAATATATATTCGAATATGAAGCTTCTATAATCAATTCCACACTTACATATTCGAATATCAGCTCTTCATATTCGAATATCAGACCTCATATTCGAATATGACACATCCATATTCGAATATGAAAAGTCCATATTCGAATATGAAAAGTCCATATTCGAATATCACTGTTCATATTCGAATATGCACAGTCCAAATTCGAATATGGCTCATCCACATTCAAATATGGATCATGCATATTCAATTATAGCTGTTAATATTTGAATATTTAAGTCCTTTTGGTCCCTCCTTTGCCCTCTCTACTTGCAAGTGATCCTCCTTCTTTTTTTCTTTGTAATTTGTAACTAAATACCTTAAGTGCTAAGTCTTTTAGGGATTTTTGGGATGTTACAGTAAGTTTAACCTTTAAAATCATTTTTTTTTAAATAACATTTATTTGATACTTAATCGATTTGATGGTTGGGGAGTGAAGTTTAATAACTCCCCGATTCAAATCCTTATAAGTGTTCATTTGCCTATAAAAAATTGACTTTTATCTTATAGCTCAAAAATCATGATAAAAGATTGAATGTCAAGAGCTTGTAGCCAAAATGGCATTAGGAGGTGGGATAAGGTGGAATTCTGGGAACTCAAGGTGTGGGGTTTGATCTCCAATGGTGTAGATTTAGAAGGAGATTTATTGTAGTTTGTGTGTGTGTTTGGCCGATAAAAAAATTGAACGGAAATAAAAAAGAATGTTTTTTTTCTCAAATTCAAAGTTTTGGATTATAAAATTAGACGAGGTAGTTGGTGGATTTTTCCATTTCAATTTTTATTGAAAATCTCTACCCGAAAGACCGTTTGATTACAAGAAAAATAAAAAACCTTCATTGTAATTTTTTTTGGATACATTCTGTTGTAATCTAACCTGGCGGGGATAGGAGGTGATCTAGAATGGACTCCCACCAGGAGGGCTGAATGGTCACAGCTCCAATGCCTTCGCTCCGACGGCAGTGGTGGTGCACCTGCAAGAACTCCAACGCTCTAAGTCAGTAGTGGAATTAGGGTTATATCTTATAATAGAGTGAATACGTACGTTGCATGATGCATTTAAGTGTGTATTTATAGAGGAACATTAGGGTTGACTACGGGTCTTATTTGGCTTGGACTTAGTGTCTCAGCCAAGCCCATCGTTGATGTGGTCTCATGAGAGTCACTGGGTATCCCGGAAAGATCCCGACATGGTATCTAGATTGCCTTGGTCATGCCTGGTCCAACATGGATACAGGAGACCGAGATACTCTGATTCTGGTCCACAACAGTTGCCCCCCGAGTCGTTGAGTTACCTTTTGGTAAGTCTCCGATTTTGCCTTTCATGTCGGACCTGTACCGACTTGTCAATGTTTCTGAATGTGTACTACTATCTGACATCTTTGACAGGTTAACGGTTGTCCTTCCTTCTATAGCGTACCATGCACGCGCCTTCATCGAGTAACGTGCACAATCATTATGCCCAGTCTTGGGCCCCACGCCCATTAATGTGATATGGCAGTTTTCACTTTACCTTTTCATGAGTTACCATTGTTCTCTTACTTGTGGAAATCAAAAAATCAATTGCTCATTCGCGCTCTTCTTGCTTCCCCAAAACCTCTGCAAACTTCTAAACTTCTTCAACAAGCTTCCGCCCCTGTTGCATCGGTTCTCAACGACATGGTCACAGACTTCGGTTCAAGGAAAGCTATTTCCATCATTGCATTCCATTTCCTCGTTCTTGCTCAATATCAATTAATTCATTGTCTTCCTCTGTTTCATGTTGTTTCTTTCTTTTACTGTTTGATCCTTGTTGACCCCTTTGATTATCTTGCATTGTTCTTCTTTGCTTTTTGGGTTTATTTTCTTTTTCTTTTGTCTAGTTTCCCCTTTTTCTATAATGGCCGATAAAATCATCATATTGTCAAGTGGTTCTTCTTCTGATTCAAATGATTCTAAAATTCTTGCCACTATTGCGAGGAGAAATCCAAAACCATTGCTCCCCATTGGTTCGGACATCATTCGAGGTACGCTTTCCATTGCAAATCCTAACTATTCTGAATCTTTGGTTCTACCCATTATATTCTCTAAAGACTGAGAGTAGTGAATCTGTGACCCAAAATGTGAGTGGTTCTTTCGGGACCTTAAACCATGAACCATTTTCTCTCCAACTTGCTTCAACCAATCTTCCTGATGAACATAGCTCCAAAACTAACGAATCTCAGGATCCCAGGGGTATCTCGAAAAGTAACGAATCTCCTTCGTCTTCTATGCTGCATTCACTTGATTATGAATTTGATCCTGCTTATTTCCTTTCACCTTGCTCTAATTTTGGCTCACCCTCCCCGGGATCTAACTCAACTTCCTCTAATAATTTAGATATGGAGTCATTCGGAAAAGAAGCTCATGTTCCAGAAGAGACCAACATTCTGGGATCATTCCAAAATCTTTTGAACCCAGCTAGAGATGCGAACAATCTTGAGCCTTCAACTCAAGGAGGCGAGGGTCCAAGTACTTCGAAGCCTTCAGTCGAGTGTCGTCTTGAATGGATGAGCTTGAAGAACGTTAGGCTATTTTTGTGGGCTCCTACTGATATCATCAAGGAAGTGTTCTCTATTACTGACAATGCTTGACTTAAACAAGTAGAGAAGCATTGGAAAAAATGCTTTCATTTTTGTCCTAACTCGACCGATGCCAACACCAAGACAGATCCTTCCAGCAATTATAAACTGGAGATCCCAGGAAAGAACAAGAGGATATGCACTCCTGCCAGCGAGGGTGAGACTTCTTAACTTATGATGTTCGAATCCTTATGGGAACAACTTAGAATTCGTTTTCTTTTTTCCGACTTTCAAATCAAATTTCTCCATAATTTACATCTCGCTCTTACCCAACTTCATCCCAATGGCTAGGGTTTTCTGCAAGCGTTTGAAGTTTTCTGTTGGGATAACAATTGGACATATTCCTCTACCCTTTTTCTTTATTATTTGGTCCCTATCGCGGTGGGAGAAGGTCCTTGGTGTCTCTACGCCATTGAACCGGGATTCCCAATCTCTTCACCCCTTTTGAAGAGTCATTTAAGGCGCACTAGGATTACTATGTCAAAGTGGTACCCCGGCGACATAGCTATTCCGTCCCCTTTTGAATGGGTCCGGACAAAAAGCCCCTTTTTCCTCTTTACTTGATTGAGGGTCATTATAAACAATCGCTATCTATTACCGAATTAGAGTGCGGCTTCTTAGAAGGAGGGAACCGAGAAACATTTCAGAAGCTGTGCAGCTTTTTTAAGGAGGGCGGTATTCCCATTCATTGTAGAGATGTATTGGGAGCTCCTCGTCGCAACTGAGCGACTTGTTTATGTACGACTTTGTATCCCGTTTTCTGTTTATATTCTGGGTTTATATTTCCTTTTATTCTGATTCTATGTTTGTCTTTTTGATACGATCATTGCTAACTTTGCTCAGCGTGCCTCCAAGCGAGATGCCAAAGAAAAAGGGAATGCTACCACCTCAAATCCTGGAAGCTACCACGGGATTGTCTGCTCAGCCTACTCAAGTTGGGGTGCTACTCGGCATGGCGCAGAAGACATCTATCCCTCATGTTGATGTTATTGGGGGAGTCACTACGGCAGGTCCTCAAACCAAACGTCGCCGTGTTACTCATAGTCAAAGTATGTTGTCCGCAGTTTGCTATTTTGGTGTTCACCCGATTCTCTTTATGCATTGTTGATCTTAGTTTTATGTTTTTAGGTGACCCTTATGATGGTGGGGTTCAGCCATCTCAAGAGATGGTACTTGTATCCCTCCTTCCTTCATCCGCATACGTTCGGGTCTCGTACTATTTGTAAAAGCACATGAAGATCTTATTGCAAATGAAATTATTATTCAGCTCAATAAGTTTTGAGGGGGTTAATATGCGCTGCACTCTTTTTCTCTTATCTATGGTGTTACCCCATTGGGTTTTGATAGCAAGGGTTTTAATGAGGCAGCATCTCATGCGTATCAAAAGATTGTATACTCTGTCTCCTTCACTAGGGTTTTTTCCCACTGGATTTTCCTTAGTACAGTTTTAACGAGGCACATCCTCGAAGAAGAGACGGACATCCAAGGGGGAGTGTTATAAATATTTATCTAGTGGATGTTCATATCTCTTAAAGGAGTTATCTATTATATTGTTATGAATGTTTATCTCTTAGAGGATTTATCTTTTACTCATATAGTTTGTTAGATCTATGTTTATCTCTTGTACTTAGTTGGTGAGCCTAGTCTATGCTTATAAATAGAGCACTCGCATATTGTATTCGACAGAGAAAACATTTTTTCTCATTTTTCTATTATATCTTTCTCTCCTTTCTCTCTCATATTTCTCGTACTTTATTATTTTCACAACATAGAAAGTATTTATTCTCATTTTTCTATTATACCTTATTTATTTATTATTTTATACATATACCATGTAGTTAATAATTAATGATTCTAAAGTCCAATAAGGGTATAAAAGAATATTACTTAATAATTTTTATGAAATTAAAAATATTAATTACTTTTCTATTTTGTGTTATTTTCAAAATTCTGACAAATAAAAAGAAATGGAGGGTGTACTATATGCGACAACATGTTGGTAACACTCAAATTTTGATTTATTCTCAAAGATTTATGTATTCAAGAATCTCTTACTCCCTCCTTTTTTATTTGTCCACTTAGGAAAAAATTGCTCTTATTTTTCTGTCTGGTTATATTTTAAATAAAGTATTAATTATATTTTTATCAATTATACCTCTATCTTTATCTAGAGTATTAATGAACACTACACTACACAACTAATAATAATGTGTTATTTACTTTCAAGTAGACTAATAAATAAGAATAGAGGGAATAAATTCTATTGTGGAAATGTATTTATTGATTTAAATATAAATGAGGATTTGACAATTAATTTGATCTTATCCCAATTTCATGTTATCCAATTCTAAATGAGGATTTGGCAATGAATTTGGTCTTATCCAAATTTGATCTTATCCAATTCTAACACATATTAAATTGTAATTAGTTTTTTTACTTGATTAATCACCAAAAAAAATATTTACTTGATATGCATTGGTCTATATAAATAGAAGAACCACAATAGTTGAGGTCCACCTTCTCTTTGGTACTCTTTAATCTGGGTTTCACACAAATCCTCTCTTCTCTTCAGATCACATTTTCTAATTTTATTTTCTTCTTTTCATTTGAAGCTAATGTTGTTACTCGGTGAGTGTACCCAACTCCTTTAATTGCTATCTTCACAAGATCACCATTTCTTTTAAACTCCAATTTGTTATTTATTTTTTGTTATATATATAGTTTCGTCTCTTTATTCTTGTTCAAATTGATATTGGTTTGAATTAAAGTTGTCAAGAAGATTAAAATGTTCGTTAACTGAGAAAAATATAATTTTTCATTTCAAAGATTTTAAGCAATACATGAGAGGATTTAGAAATTCCTAAGAGCAGAATCATCTCTTTAAACATGGTCATTTTATTTGGTATCAAAAGATTAGATAATAATAATAATAAGGTACAAAAATTTTATGTATAGAGATTAAAGTAATTTGTTTATATTTATATACATATTTTCCTAATTGTGTGTGTATATATATATATATATATTTGAAGTGAGTGATTGAGGTTTTCAATTGTATGATGAAGAAGTATAAATTAATATTAACATTATATTAATATTTTAAAATTTTATTTATTCTGTTATTCTTTTTATTTTGGAAATATTAATTTAATGAAAACTTTCACTTTATCTAATTAAAAAATTCCACTTTCAAAGAAAAAGTCATTGAATAATACAATAAAATTGTTAAATGTATATATTTCATTTGGTAAGAAAGTAACAACGATGCTTCATATGGATATGTGTTAAGTAACGTATTTGCGTTGCATGTTTCAAATTTCTCTTTGTTCTTTATCATCATAACTTTGACCATAGGTTATTGTTGCTTTTATTAAAAATTTATAATAATCTTTATGTGTTTTAATTTAATTAATTAGTTTATTTCATATATCGTTCTTAAAGCAGGTGCCATAATGGTGGTGTATAAGAGTTGTGAAAATGGCGCCGTAACCAACAAACCTGATAGTGATTATATTGTCGCAAAAAAGATTCGAAACAAGGACAGAAAGTTCTGTCCAACGAAGATTGAGCGGGCTAGTTCTAAAGCCAAAGACTTTCTTTGGCGACAAACACGAAGCTCCGAAGAGCGCAAGAAAAAAAGTCTTTATGATCATTTTGGTTTGTTCAATGAAAGAGACTTTCAAGCCATCTTAACTTTAAAAGCATCTTTGAGGCTTTCAAAACTCTCTGAACTTCAATCTATGGCGACAGATATGATATTAATTTTTTATTTTTTTTATAAAAAATAAAAGTATTGATTCTTAAGGATCATATTTATTTTTATATTTTCGTTCCTCATTAATTATGGATTTTCATTAATATATGTCATACAGGAAGAGCAAAAGGGCTTGGA
Organism: Cyamopsis tetragonoloba; assembly: GCA_037177725.1. Taxonomy (NCBI): domain Eukaryota; kingdom Viridiplantae; phylum Streptophyta; class Magnoliopsida; order Fabales; family Fabaceae; genus Cyamopsis; species Cyamopsis tetragonoloba. Next base: position 29,917,100 of record CM074125.1, on the reverse strand, counting down.
TGCTAACGATGTTAAAGTTGCAAAACTCGTAAAGATTAAGGTGAGCACATTTGTATCCTAAAAAAGCTAGCATAATTATCCAAAAACCTTTCTGTATGACAGATATTAAATTGCAAAAAGCTTTTTTATGTAACAAATGTGCTCACCTTAATCCTTATGAGTTTTGCAACTTTGAGATCGTTAGCATCCAAGCCCTTTTGCTCTTCCTGAATGACAGATATTAATGAAAATCCATAATTAATGAGGGACGAAAATAAAAAATAAATATGCTTTTTAAGAATCAATACTTTTATATTTTTTATAAAAAAAAGATAAATAATTAATATTGTCACCGTCACTATAGATTGAAGTTCATATAGTTTTGAAAGCCTCAAAGATGCTTTTAAAGTTAAGATGGCTTGAAAGTCTCTTTCGTTGAACAAACCAAAATGAGCATCAAGACTTCTTTTTCTTGCTCTCTTATGAGCTTCGTCTTTGTTGCCAAAGAGAGTCTTTGGCTTTAGAACTAGCCCGCTCAATCTTTGTGGGATAGAACTTTTTGTCCTCGTTTCGACTATTTTTTCAACAATATCATCTCTATCATGTTTGTTGGTTACGACGCCATTTTCACAACTCTTATACACCACCATTATGGCACCTGCTTGAAGAACGATATATGAAATAAACTAATTGATTAAATTCAAACACATAAAGATTGTTATAATTTTTTAAAAACAACAATAACCTATGGTCAAAGTTATGATGATAAAGAACAAAGAGAAATTTGAAACCTGCAACGCAAATACGTTACTTAACACAGATCCATATGAAACATCGTTGTTACTTTCTTACCAAATAAAATATATACATTTAAAAATTTGATTGTATTATTCAATGACTTTCTTTTTGAAAAGCTAATTTTTTAATTCAATAGAAGTGAAAGTTCTCATTAAATTAATATTTCCAAAATAAAATGAATCATACAATAAATAAATTTTTGAAATGTTAATATAAATTTATACTTCTTCATCCAGTAACTGATACAATTGAAAACCTCCATCACTCACTTCATATATATATATATCGTAAAATTATATATATAAGTATAAACAAATTACTTTAATCTCTATATGTAAAATATTTTCACCTTATTATTATTAGTTTATCTTTTATTATCAAATCAAATGACCACGTTTAAAGTGATGATTCTGCTCTTAGGAATTGTTAAATTCTAGATTGCTCTCATGTATTGCTTAAATTCTTTGTAATGAAATTTAAATTTTTTTCGGTTAACGAACATTTTAATCTTCTTGACAACTAGAATAGTGCCCGTGCAATGCACGGAAGTAATAGCAATAAAAATGATTAACTTTGAATAGGAATCTTTAAAATTAATTTGAAGATGAAGTTTATAAAATTTACCCGATGCATATATTGAATTAAAATGTATAATAATTAGAAGAATAAAACATCTTATTAGAACATAACATTAAGACATCAAGACCTTAAATTAAATATTTATAATGGATTCATAGTTCAACCATTTTAATTTTAATTTAAAATTAAATAAAAAACTAAAGTAAAATTTCATTCAATATTGAAAATTCACCTATGTGATATTGCAAAGCTTTAATACATGTTTCGAAATACTTTTTAGTAGACAGCCTTTGTATTCACGTTTGAGCGCTCTATTAGTCCATCCTCATATATATGAATTTTTAATCATATTCTATTGGTTATTCTTAATGTAGCCACATAAAACTATTCATGAATAAATGTTGGCCTTAGAAGAAATATTCCAACACTACTTGATGATAGCGATTGCCCTTGGCTCTTGTAATTGTGATGACAAAAGAAATGACAATTGGAAATTGACGTCTTTCAAATATAAAAGGAATTCTCTCTTATATATAGAATCAATGATATCCTTAAAATAATTTTATAAATACTATGTAGTCATATTTACATCTTTTATAATTATATTATACTTGGAATCATCAATTCTATTAATTAAGCATGAGAATAAAATATAACCATCAACACATATAGATGTGAAATTCGTTCGGAAATGAAGCAAACTTAATTGTGTAAATAATTATTAATATTTATTCATGTAAATATATATTAAATATTGTTATAAAAATTCACAAATAACTAATTTAGCTCCTATTATAGTTTTGATATCAAATTAGTCCCAAAAATATTTATAAGACTTTAAAATTTTCTTTACAATTAGTTCTTAATGATTTAAACTAATATAAAATTAGTCTCTCAGAAATTAACCAAGTTGCAAATTACTAATTTAATTATTTAGTTATTAAGTTATAAAAATTCAGTGATGCCTAATTTAATCTTTGTTATTGTTTCAATATTAAATTAGACCCTTAGAGATTTAGAAGACTTAAAAATTAACTTTTAACGATTTAAACTGATATGAAATAAGTACCTCAAAAATTAACAACATTAGAAATTACACGTCTAATTATTTAATTAATATGTTATACAAATTAATTCATTATTATTTTAATTCTTGATAGATTTTTATCATCAAGTTAGTTCCCATAAGAATTATAACGTCAATAAATTACTTCATAAATTCATTGATAACCAATTGAGTGTCTTGGTTAATTTAGACTTTTCCAATTAGTTATTCATCCAATCTGAATTCTTGCAATGTGAATAATCGAGGGTTTTCCCATCAGTTATAGAACCGAGTTGAATAATACTTTTCCAATCGATTAATAAACAACCGTTTGGAAAATTTTTGTTTTTGACTCCAAATACTGTTATTTTTCCAATCGGTTTTGCAATAATAACCTATTGAAAAAGAGTTTTCCCATCACATGTTCAGATGACTGATTGGAAATAGTATTATTTTTTCAATCGCTTTTGCAATAATAACCGATTGTAAAAGTATTTTCCCATCACATATTCAGGTGACTGATTGGAAAAGTTAACAAAATAGTGTTATTATTCCCATCAGTTATTCTATTAACCGATTGGAAACATCCTGCATTTTTTTTAGCGGAAACAAAAACGAGAGCAGACCTGCTTTCAAGCAAAAATTGATAGAGCCACCAGATAACCAAAACCAGAACTATAAACAAATTTAATTCCAAAAGTCAATATATATATATACTTATATATCTAATTAAGTAGTTAACATAGCATAAAGGCTAATCTAAGTTAGTTCCATAAAGCTAAGTAAGTAGCTAGTTAACATAAGAACTCCTAAATGATTCTGAATGTATATCTAACAAAATGAACTCCTAATTCCCAAACTATTCAACAACACGAGCGTCATCAAATGAATTCCAATCACAGATTAGCAACTCCCAAAAAATATTTTGCCCAACGATCACGAACATCATCAATTTCTTCTTTAATAAATTGGTTTCATTGTTGAATACCTACAAATTGAAATCACATATCAAGCATAATTCGTTAAATCAAGAAAAAAATTATTCTAAGTACTAGCCTAAGGTTTAAGAAAACAAATTTACCTCTGACCAGTTTTCTGTAATGTTCCCTAGGACGAAATCTAGCATATGTCACATGACATAATAACCGCACTCAAATCCCCCTATTTGTTGATAGCACTACATGTTAAAAAAAAAAAGAAAATTTAAATATAATGAAACACGGGATAAATATATAGAATATTAACATATCAAGTTTAAAACTACTTACACTTGGGCTTATCCAAGTAGGCTTTGGTATGAAAATTGAGCGCTTACCTTGAAGAGGACCACAAGCATCCATGATTCTATGGAAAAGAAATTTTCAATTCACGTATGCCAAAAACACGTTTTTGGCTAGTGGAGTAGTACTTAGTTTAATTTAGATGATTAATTAATTAAGTAAAAACAGAAATTGCTCAAGTTCAGGAACTTATGTCATTTTCCAAGAACTCGTTAAATAATGGTTAGTTCCATTAGTATAACGTTGTATGATCATAGCCCATGCATTAATTGATTAGAGCAAGCAATAAAGCAACCAATCAGATATTCAATTTAATACTAATTGATTAAATGTTTCAGTATATTGATGATAGGGACATGTAATGCATTATGTTATTTTAGAGATAAATACTAGACTATAAACCATCCCAAAAAAGGGTAACTAGATCACCAAAGTAATTTTAGAGATCATATGTTTGAAAGGGTCCCAAAGGAATTAGCTAGAGCATTACAACTCAAAGAAACTAGTTAAACACGATATCTAACAACCAAAGCAATTTATAGCAACCTGCTTCCCTTTTCTTTATATGATTATTCAAACATGATATTAATAACATGTAGTAAGTTTCGTTTCCATAGAAGCAAACTAGTTAAACAAAACTACAAAAGAAGAAAAAAGAAATAAAACATCCTAACCTCAAGAAGCTAATTAGCTAAGAAGAAACCACGAGAAGATCATCACAATATTGCACAAGTACTACAAGTGAGTGAGGGTTAGAATGATTAGAAAGACGGAGGAAATTAACGAAATCAGGCTAGAGAACTTGCAACTTATATGTTGCCCAATCGGAAGACCTAAAACAGAAGTAGGTGTAGGGAGTTCAAATGTAAACTTTGCAACATTATGGCTAAGCTGTGCACGCTTGACAAGTTTGAATTCCTTGAAATTCTCTGGGTCCAAGCAACTTATAAGCACATGGACAACATGAATGAACACTTTAACTAGAAAGAATATCAAGCATATTAAACATTAGTGAGTACAAAACATGAGAACACAAATTTATATAATCTCAGGCTGCTGTATCAAGTTCACTTAGTTTCATAACCAAAGATGTCAATAAGGTCTTTCAATTGCAGTCATGTGAGCAAAATTACATGCGGTGAGAAGATCAATTGTCACCATATAATGTACTTTGTGAAGAGGATATAGAGGATATTGATAATGAAAATTATGAAATACCACTATGTGGTTTTAGTATTACTACCGGAAGTAGCTCATAAATCAGCCATAAAATATCACTGCCAATTCAGTAAAACAAAAATTTATAAGGAGGGAAAACAATAAAATAAAAGAACAAATAAAAACAATAAAACAAGGGTCATAATATTGTAGTCTACTGATGGATCAGATGTAGAAGCTGAAGTGGATCAGATGTTCTCCACTTCACTAATCACAGAAGTTGGATATGGCATTGTTGCCTCTTTATGAAGAAGATTTAAAAATAAGATCAATGCAAATTGCTGCCACTTATGTACTGCTACTAAATTATTCCACTGATATTGTATTTTTTATGTAATCTAGTTATTTCCATTTTCACTAATCATATATATGTTATATTGCTTTGTTGTTGTCTTCTGAATGAGAATGCTGTTTGTAAATAAAATCCTTTATTTTTAGTTGTTAAATTATACTCAGCGTGTCTTTGATTTTTAATTTTATATTTTAATTTTCTTAGTTTCTATCATGGTTTGGAATTTCCAGAATAAGATATGATACAATATATTTATAAAGATGATCACCAACTTATACAATTTTTGTATCTTATTCTATAGACTATACTTATGTTATCATCTTATCTGGGGATTAAGGACCAAAACTCATTCTCAACTCAGGTTCACCATTAAGATTAAATATCTAGTAACAGAGCACATGATAGACAGCTTTTATTTCCAATTTTGAACTGTTGAATGTCTTGAAGATAGCTGATACAAGGATTGTCTCATCTTTAAAAAACTCCCTAACCTGGATATTTATACAATATGCATTTAGGTGTGCAAAAATAAAATAAAATCAACCAAGAGGATAGAAAATTTTAAGAGTTATTAATTATGCATATATATGATTCCTTTAACGAGGAGCAAAGCAAAGAAATAATTTCAAAATCAATAGACTACTTTTTAGTACAAACATTTTATCAAACACATAGCAAGCAACACCTCAAAATTCAAAAATCAACCAAACAATCCAAAACCAACCCACTCTAGTTGAGTACCAAAGCAAAGCAGACAAATAATTTAGTTGATTCAGCGAGAAAAACATGGAGAGAAATTGAAACATAGGCTCACTAATGGTGGCGCGACGGTGGCTGGACAGTGTATGAACCGTGATAGCGTAGGGCGCGATGGTGTGGCAACCGTGGCTGGACAACGTACCAAGAGTGGCTGGACGGCGTGGCAACGGTGGCTGTACTACATGTGATAGGGACTAAGGAGGAGTAAGCAATTTGTAACAAATTGATAATAAGTCAGGAATGACTTATTAGCAATTTATTATTAATAATGTAACAACTCAGTTTTGCTGATTAGGTGTGTGTTTAAGGAGTTAGTTATGTCAGTTACCTTTTGTATAAGTAAGGGTTGTAAACCATAATTTAAATATCAATGAAAATATTCAGTATCTTTTTATCTTCCTTCTCCTTCATCATGTTCGAATTCTCTTCTCGGTTGAGTTTCCCTACCTCTCCTAGGTTCTCGGAGTCATCCTTAACCTATTCTATCAAGTGGTATTAGCCCTTACCTTCCATGGCGGACTCTACGCGAAGCCAACAAGCTATGAAAGATTTAGAGGAACGTTTGGAGGGCAAGCTGTCAGCGCATTTGGATGCAAAGTTTATGGAGCTTGCTGCGTCTTTTCAGCAAACAATGCAAGAATCCATGTTACAAACACTTCAAGATTAGAGCAAGAATCAACCTGGGCCTACAAACCTGGAGCTCCCTGTGCGGAATTCCTTTCGCGAGGAATCGCATGGCACTAACCAATATTCTTGTGGTACTAGGCTTGCGCGCATTGACTTTCCCAGATTCAACGGTGAAAACGTTAATCAATGGATATATCAATGTGAGAATTATTTCTTGATTGATAATACTCCCAAGGAAGAGTATGCAATGATGTTGGTGGATAGGTTTGGTTCTGTTTACGATGAACCTATGGCAGATCTAATGAATCTCAGACAGCAAAGATCTGTCATAGAACATCATGAGGCTTTTGATGCCATTGTTTCTCGGCTTGAATTGTGTGAGGAATATACCTTAAGCCGTTTCTTGGGTGGGCTTAAGAAGGATGACCAGATGATGGTTCTTATCTTTCAACCAGTTTCGGTGAGACGAGCATTTTCTCTGGCCAAGATGTATGAGGCTTTAAGCTCTCAATCTAAACCAGCAGCATGGGTCCCCAAACTAGTGAAATCTGCAGCTAACTCCAATGGAATTCTTCCAACACATTTATGTGCACCTGCTGTATTATCTTCTGCATCTTTTAACTCTTATAATAGGCTCCCCTATAAGAGTTTAACACCTGCATTTATGGCAGAAAGACCGTCTAAAGGCCTGTGTTATTTTTGTGATGAGGCTTACACACCAGGACATAGTGCTTTACATAAGAAGTTACAGATTCACATGCTTGAAATTTATGTTCCTAAATTCAGAACAATGAGGGTCAATGGCTTTTGTCAAAAGTGCCCCCTCCATATTTTCACTGACAGTGACAGCACACACAACTTTATGGACATTGATGTGGCGGCTGCAGGATTGAGGATGTGGATGCTATGAGTGTTGTGGTAGCAGATGGCAATAAATTACAAATTTCTGCCATTGTGAAGAACTTCAAATGGAACATTCAGCATATTGTTTTCTGTTATGATATGCTTTTAATTCCTTTGAGTCATTGTGACTTGGTTCTTGGAATTTTGACAAACTAAGTATGCAATTTTTTGTGCAGGGTAGGAGGCATGTGCTCAGAGGTGCTTCTACCCAACATTTGAAAACAGTAAAGAGGCAACAACTAGGAAAAACATTATAGGGAGGAGTTCATTTGTCAATGTTACAATTATGCATAAAAGAAAATTCATTGCTGCATTCCTTAACAACACATGGACACACTTCCACATCTGATGCTGTTGTGTCTTCTCTCGTTTTACATTATGATGATCTTTTTCAAGAACCATCCGAGTTACCTCCTCATAGACCCAACCATGATCACCAAATTCCATTACTCTCGGGTAGCAATCATGTTAATAGGAAACTTTACAGATATGCTAAACAGCAGAAGGATGTCATTGATGGATTTGTGAAAGAATATCTCATGTCAGGGGTCATACAAGCTAGCACTAGTCCTTATGCAAGCCCTGTGGTTTTGGTTGGAAAAAAGGATGGCTCGTGGAGACTTTCTGTTGATTGTAGAGATCTCAACAAAATCACTATCAAAGATAAGTTTCCTATTCCTTTGGTAGATGATTTGTTAGATGAACTTCATGGCTCTTGCATCTTTTCCAAAATTGATTTAAGATCTGGTTGCAATCAAGTGCGCATGCATCCTAATGAAGTTCATAAAACAACTTTCAAAACTCATGGGGGGTCATTATGAGAATTTGGTAATGCCTTTTGGCTTAACCAATGCTCCATCTACCTTCCAAGGATTGATGACTACAATTTTTCAAAAATACTTAAGGAAATTTTTTCTTATTTTCTTTGATGACATTCTCATATATAGTCATTCATTAGCTGACTGTTAACCTTTTTATGCAACTACAATGGATTAACCTATTTCCGTAGAGTGATAATACGTGTATCGTCCTCAGGGAGCACTGAATTTATCCAATTAAGAATTAAGTTGACAGAGTGTTAAAAACATAACAAGTTGTGAATGGATAATAAAATAAAAGCTTGGTAAAAATGTAAAACAAATAAGATAAAGAGTCACCTGGGATTGAGTTTTATTACTTAACCTTGTTTCTTTCAATAGAAGTTAAATATTATAAGAAAAGATGCATACTCAATGTCACAAGTGCAAATATCTTTGTCACTTGATTCTAAGACACTAGTTTCTAGAGCCCAATTTCCCAATTTCTTGGCACTTTAGGAACTATGTCTGGCATTAAGCAAAGTATTTTGGCAATCATAAGCACTTCCATCCATCTCTAGACTAGAAGATTTTATGAGAGTTTTTCTCCAAATCTATTAATAAACAAGTTTCTCAACTATGAATATAAACTAAGACATGGAAAAGGTGATCAAGCTAGACCATGAAAAGAAGAAAAGAATAAGAACTCCAATTCATATATAATATACAACTAGTAATTGAAAGAAACAAGAGATGAAGTAATTACATTCAATCCCGGTGGAAAGCTTAGCCTAGCTAGGGCATGAACTTCAAGAACTAAACCTAAGAGTACTAGAACTCACCAAAGTAATGTAACTTAGTGTTTATTTCTCTACAATCCAATATCTTCCTAACTCTGTAGAGCTGTATTTATAGGTGTTCTGAGCAGGTTTCTAGCGCTTGAGCGTTGGCTTTGATCGTGATGGTAAATGAGCTTTAATGCATGTGTCTGGCGCTCAAGCCTTGGTGTGGCACACGAGCGCCAAGCTCATAACTCTGGCAGAAAGGATCCAATGCTCAACGTATTCTGGCACTCGAGCCCTGGTGTGGCGCTCAAGCGCCAGAGCATTTACACTGGCAGAAAGGATCCTATGTTCCTCAGCTTCCAACGCTCGAGCCTTGGTATAGCGCTCGAGCGCTGGCCTCTTATATGCTTCAGCATCTTAACTTTATTATTTTTCTTCCAAAGCACCTGAAAATACATTTCCTGAGCTAGAAAAATTATTATTTCTACATTTTTACTCTTGAACACACAAAGTAAGGATTAGAGATGAAATTTTACATAAAAACATGTTATTTCTTGAGAAGATAAGTGCAAATCCTTTATTATATAAACACACTAATTTGCACTTATCAAACTCTCCCAACCTAAGACTTTGCTTGTCCTCAAGCAATGTATCCCTAAAACAAAGAAAAACAACAAAAGAACCATGACATGTATGGGTTAAGGAAAGTGTGTCAAACTTCAATCTTCATAATATGCATGGAAAGAGTTAAGAAAGAAATCATGCATCATTTGTATACCCGTTATTCTCCCTATACATATAAATATTTTTCTCCAACTCAAGGGTAAGGATAAAACATTCACATAAGTGTATTAGGGTTTAAGAAAGAATTTATGGCTCAAAGTGGGTACCAACAAAAGATGTAATTTAACTGGTAAGTTTTTTGGCTCAAACTCATTCAAGAAAACTATGCCTTTATCATTTTTATGTCTCAATTGATCATGAGAATTACAAAATAAAAAAAAATTCATTCAAGTTAACAAAGAGGACTCTCATATATATTTTTGTGGGATTCACTCAACATACAAGGCTAAAAAGGCTTTAACCTTGAGAATAATTTTTCACAATCCTCAATGCACAAAAATCATCTCATGATCGCTTAACTTTCAAATTAGTATTTTTCACAATTCCTCTTTTCCAATCCAGGCAATATCATAAAAACTTTCATTTGCACACAATCAAAACCAACACTAGCCATTGAAACAAATTGCCATTTTATTTAATATATTTTTTTTTCAAATTTCAAAATAAAGAAAAAAAACTACATTTCTATTATTTATAAAAAAAATCAACAAGAAAAATTACAAACAAGTCAAATCAAACATCCCGAGAAACCAAAGAAACTTCCCTATCAAATCAATGGGTCATCCTCCTCCAAATAATCATTGATATCAATGTCGCCATCACCACCAGACCCATCATCTTCTCCACTACCACCACCATTCCCTTCACCTCCCTCTCCAGCTGCCTCCCCCGATGGAATTCGCTGGTCCCCAGGCCATTCCATATGTGCCGCAAAAGCCTCCAGAGGCTGGAAAAATGTTTGGCCCGGCAAAGACTACTGAGCCATCGAATAGTGGGAGAGGTGAAGGCTAGTCAACCCCCAATGTAGGGCAGCAAATTGCTTGTCATTGTGATCAAGCCTCCTGCTAATACGGCCCCACAAATCCTCCATTGTTCTCGGGGGAACTTGTGGTGGTGGTGCAGGCGGTGCATTCGAGTCCCTGTCCGCACAGTGGTTTCGGAAATATTTCTTGTTAATGGGCTCTCTAATCTTCTGCCTACGAACAAATGGAACCATTGCATCTTCACACAAGCTAGTGATGAGAGATGGGAATGCCAAACTTTGTTTCGTGCCACCCTTGTGCACATTGGCCCAAATCATGTTAGAAATAATCCGAGCAGGATTGATCATGATGCCGAGAGTCTTGATACAGCCCAAGAGATGACATTCTTCAAGTGGGAGATTAGAGGGATGGGATTTCGGACGGAGATTGGCGAGAATAAACGTCATCCAAAGCTTGGAGACCACAATCGTTCCTAATCGTCTCCACAATCCTCTGATCCTCATAACAAATACTCTCTAAAGTCATTTGGAGATCCAGCTCCCCCTGATTCCTCATCCTTGTGAAATCATCAACCACCCCTTCACTTCTCCCGTATGACGAGATTGGTGAAATGACTCCTCTGCTGATTATCTCATTTATCCAATCGGCATCGTACGACACCCTAATACCGCGGACAACGGACACCTTCTCCCAAGTCTTGTTGTCTTTACCCCCAAAGGCGTTCGCATAAAACTCCTTGACAACTCCAGATCACCAATTGCGAAGAGTGAGCATGCCAGTGAACTCTTAACATTCTCCATCGCGTAACTCAACTCTACGCTCTGCAATGAAATTCCAGTCATCAATGACTCGGAATCTCTCAGCTCTCTCCCGATCGACGAACCGGTGGGAATGGTCAGAACCACCTCCTTGGGATGAGGAACCTCCTCTCCTCCTCTGGGGGCCTTCCTTTCACTTCTTTGATGCACGCTCGAGCTCATGGGCGGGTGCCTTTCCTCAGTTTCTATACAAATTCAAAAATTAGCAATCAAAAACAACAAAATCACCATCACCATGTTTAATATTACATTGTACATTTGGGTTCCAAAAATGGACTATTTTCACTGAAAAATTCATAGTTCAAGAACAGACTTCAGAATTAGACACATTCTAAACAGAATCCAGAATTTCAACACCAGTTATCCATTATTTCATAAACAAATGAGTATATTCAAGCATTTTTAACAAAAAACCCAAATGTTCAATGTACACAAGTAATAACATTAGGATAAACTCATGTTCATGTTCATGTTCATGTTCATGTTTATGTACCCTCTTATAAGAATCGTAAGAACAAAGCAATTACAAAAAGGGAAAAACATATGAACAATGAACAATGCAATAAGTTTTACCTGAACATGATGATGATGGTAATGAAGAAATTGATACAAACTTAGAGAATTTGATGATTTTTGAAGAATTTGGGTGAGAAAATGATTTGCTTCGTGTAAACAGAGAAGATAAGATATGATAATGATATGAAATAACTGATTCTGCACTGTTCTTAAAACCAACGCGTGACTGGTGCTCGAGCGTTGGTGCACTGATTACCATATCAACCGTTACGCTTTTCTGGCGCTGGAGCGCCAGCCCAAAATAGATGGCATTGAAGAAAGGCTTTTCAGGTGTCCCTAGCAGTTGTTTGGTCAAAATTAAAATACATTAAAGCCCAATATGCCTTATGTTCCAGTTCGACCAGTAAGTGACAGGACTTCTCATAGACTAACTGAAAAGGAGTGAACCTTATGGGAGCTTTATAAGCTATCCGGTACGCCCACAGAACATCATCCAATCTGATTGATCAATCTTTTCTTGAAACACTTACAGTCTTTTCCAAGATTTGCTTAACTTCTCTATTCGAGACTTTATCTTGACCATTAGTTTGGGGGTGGTAAGAACTAGCAATTTTATGTCTCACCCCATAGTGTTCCAAGACTTTTTTTCAACTGGGAGTTGCAAAAGTGCGAATCCCCATCACTGATGAATTCTCTCGGGGAACCAAACCTTGAGAATATATTCTTTTTCAAGAATGTCACTACCGTCTTTGCATCAGCTCTTGCACAGGGAATTGCCTCTACCCATTTTGAAACATAGTCCACTCCCACCAATATATATTCATTGGTAAAAGAGGGTGGAAATGGACCAACAAAATCAATTCCCCAGCAGTCAAATACCTCTACCTCCTGCATTACCGTCAGAGGCATCTCATTTCTCCTTATCACTCCTCTGATTCTTTGGCACTTATCACACTGCTTCACATAAATGTGAGCATCTTTGAAGATTGTTGGCCAATAGAAACTGGACTACAATACTTTGGCTGCGGTGCGTTCACAGTTAAAATGTCCCCCATAGGGTGAATTGTGACAATGCCACAATATGCTTTTAGATTCGTCACGGGAAACACACCGTCTCAGAAGACCATCTCCTCCAATTTTGAATAAGTACGGATCATCCCAAACGAAGTAAGAAGAGTCTTTTAAGAACTTCTTCTTTTGTTGCCAAGAATATTCATCCGGAATGATACCCGCTGCTTTAAAATTAGCCATATCCGCAAACCATGGCCTTTCTTGAATCAGCAAAAAACGTTCATCCGGGAATTCCTCGAAAATTTCTTCTTCTTTGCTAGTCCCCTCTGTGTTATGAAGTTGAGAAAGATGATCAGCCACAAAATTTTAACAGCCCTTGTTATCCTTGATGACTAGATTGAATTCTTCAAGCAATAGAATCCAACAAAGAAATCTTGGCTCTGACTCTTTCTTAGTCACAAAATATTTAATGGCTGTATGGTCAGTATAGACAATCACTCTGGGCCCTATAAGATAAGACCGAAATTTTTCCAACCCACTTACAATAGCTAGTAATTCTTTTTAGGTAGTTGAAAAGTTAACCTGTGAATCATTAAGTACTTTACTAGTATAATGTATTGGGTGAAAAATTTTGTCTTTTCTTTGGCCTAATACGGCACCAACAGCATAGTCACTCGCACCACAATTGAGCTCAAAATCCAAGGACCAATTTGGACCAACTATGATTAGGGCCATAATCAGTTTTTACTTAAGTCTCTCAAATGCCTCCAAGCACTTAGCATCAAAATTGAAATTTACATCTTTAACCAAAAGATTGCTAAGTGGCTTGGCTATCTTGGAGAAGTCCTTTATAAATCTCCGGTAGAAACCGACATGTCCTAGAAAACTCCGTATTCCTTTAACGTTCACGGGTGGTGGAAGTTTTTCAATGACTTCCACTTTTGCTTTGTCAACCTCGATCCCTCTAGACGAGATCTTATGACCAAGCACCACCCCTTCCTCCACCATGTAATGGCATTTCTCCTAGTTATGCACTAAATTTGTTTGAACACATCTTCCTAGGCTTCCTAGGACAATATTCAGATTGTTCAAACATTCTTCAAAACTTTTCCCAAAGACACAAAAGTCATCCATGAACACCTCGATACATTTCTCAACCAAATTCAAAAAATGGAGAGCATGCATCTTTGAAAAGTTGCAGGCACATTACACAATCGAAACGACATACGTTTATAAGCAAACACTCCAAATGGACATGTGAAAGCTGTCTTTTCTTGATCTTCTGGGTTTACCAAAATTTGGTTGTACCCAGAATATCCATCCAAGAAACAGTAATATGCCTAGCCAGCCAGTCTCTCAAGCATCTGGTCCATAAAAGGCAAGGGAAAGTGATCTTTCCTGGTGGTTTGATTTAATTTTCTATAATCAATGTACATGCGCCACCCGGTCACTGTCCTTGTAGGGATTAATTCAATTTTCTATATTTCGTTGACTGTATCCCTCCTTTCTTTGGGACCACTTGAACTGGACTTACCCATTCACTACTGGAAATGGGATAAAGCATACCAGCTTCAAGTAACTTGAGGACTTCTTTCCTCACTACTTCTTTCATTGTTGGGTTCAATTGCCTTTGCGGCTGGGCCACATGCTTAAAATCCTCTTCCATATGTATCTTGTGCATACAGAAAGAAGGACTTATTCCTTTAAGATCTATCAATACCCATCCTATCACCCCTTCATTGGCTCATAAAACCTCTAAGAGTTGTGCCTCTTGAGTAGAAGATAGTGAACTGTTAATGATATCTGGCTTGCCTCCCCCTTCATCTAAAAATGCATATTTTAGATGAGATGGCATCAGTTTCAATTCCAACTTTTTATTTTCTGACTCTCCCTCCTTTGGTAAGTCTTCTGGGACAAATGTTTTCATGGGGTTCCCTTTAAGAGTATCTAGGTCCCTCAAACATTTTTCAATCTCGACTTCCTCCAAGTCATACAACTTCGCATGAGACTGCACTAAGGCTTTTTCTAAAGGGCTAGCACTGTACATTTCCTACTTCCCTAATAGAAATGCCTTCTCCATGACATCCACCCTAAAGGCTGACTGTTTTTCCTTTGGGTGTTTCATGGCCTCCAACACAGCAAACTTCACCTCATCATCCTCAACTCGTACCTTGAGTTGACCATTATCCACATTAATACTGACTCTTGCTGTTTTCATGAAAGGACGCCCTAAAATTAAAGGCACCTCCAAATCTTCCTCAATATGCATGATGACAAAGTCAACCGGAAAATAAAATTTATCAACCCTCACAAGAACATCCTCCGCTACATCATAAGGAAATTTTAATGACCTATCCGCTAGTTGGAGAGTCATTCTAGTGGGTTTCACTTCCAAATCACCAATCCGTTTTAACATGGGTAGCGGCATGAAGTTTATACTTGCACCAAGATCTAGTAATGCCTTCCCCACGGGAAGAGCACCAATAGTAACAAGGATAGTAAAACTACCCGGATCTTTGGTCTTATGAGGCAAAGATTTTTGAATTATAGCACTACAGCCGGCTTCTAGTTCCATAGTTTCATCTTTGAATTTCCTTTTTTTAGTCAACAAGTCCTTCATGAACTTGGCATATGTGGGCATTTCCTCCATAGCTTCCATAAATGGTACATTTATTTGAAGCCGTTTGAAATGTCTAGAAACCTAGCATATTGCTTTTCCTTTGTCTTCTTTGATGGATGAACATAATAAGGAACCTCCTTCACCTGAGTTACTCCATCCATCTTCTCATTGTCCTCACCCTTCTTTTTGGTTTTTTTATTTTTTTCTTTTTCAATATTTACATTCTTTTTCTCCTCACTTCTTTCACTTTCACTTTCCTTCTCTACTTCCTTCATGGCTACTTTTTCAATTCCTCCTTTCACATCCTCGGGTTCATTCAAATGATCCCCAATTCTTTTACCTATCTCCTTACCACTCCTTGTGACAATGGACTTGCATTGTTCTTTTAGATTCGTGGTGGTATTTGCGGAGAAAGGAGTAGTGGTAAGCTCTGTCAATTGCTTAGAGATTTGACCAACCTGCGTCTCAAGATTCCTCATAGATGCCTCGGTATTTTTCTGGAAATCCTCATTATTTTGGTGATTAGCCAGTGAGGTTTGGATAAATTTATCCAAGGTGTCTTCCAATTTAATGGTCCTCTCTACCAATGGAACAAATGGCGGCCTATTAGATGAATTTGTTGAATTTTTCCAGTTTGTTTAAATCTGTCCTTGAGGATTCTTCCACCCTTGCATTCCAGCATTGGAAACATTAGATTTAAAGGGCGAAGAAAAGAAATTTCCTCTTGACTGATTATTTACAAAATTCAACTCCTCATCTCTTTGGCTAGAGACATGTGGACATTGAGTGTATGAATGAGCTTCACCACACAATTCACATGCTCCTATTTGAGCTTGTTGGTTCACTACTTGAACTTGTTGCAGCTTTGGCAAAAATTGAGTAATAGCTTGACTCGAGCTCAATTTGCTGAGTCATAAACTTATTCTTTGCCAGAATAGCATCAGAAGAATTTAATTCCAGAACACCTTTGGGCTTTGAGACTTGGCTTCTGGGCTGATGACCAGCTCTATCACTTGCTGCCATAGAAGTGATGATTTCCATTGCAGTAGGTACATCAATAGTTTTAACTGACCGTCCAGCAATTGTGGTAAGATGGATTGTCCATTGATGGTTCAATCCTGCACAAAATATATTTAGCTTCACAACATCGGTCAACCCATGATTCGGGCATTTTCTCAACAACCTTTCGTACCTTTCCCAAGCCTCGTGAAATGCTTCATCTTGCCTCTGCTTAAAAGCAGATATTTCAGACTGCACTTAGATCATTCTAGAAGGAGGAAAGAACCTTGTTAAGAAGGCTTCTTCAACCTCACTCCATGTGTGCAAACTTTGACTCGGAAGAGTCTTGAATCATTCCTTTGCATCTCCAATAAGTGCTAAATGAAATAATTTCATATAGGCATCCTAAGCGCTTGCTTCATTCAAGCCCATAGTCGCTACAAGATCATAAAAGGTCTCCAAGAAATTATGCGGATCCTCATGATCTTTCCTTGTAAACTGATTAGTCAGAATGAGATTATACCAATATGGCTTAATCTCCATTTGCTGAGTTGTGGGGGATAAGACAATAGCGGACCGATTCCTTAGACCTTGAGGAATCACGTAATCACCAAGGACAACCCTTGGAGGATTATGAACTTCCTCAGCCAAGACAAGAGTAGCAGAATGTGTAGAGTTACTAGAGAAAATTGAGGAACTCTCTCCCTCTTTTTGTTCTCAGTGTTTTATTGCAGACTGTCGTCTAGCAAATGACTCGATTTCGTCAATATATACTAAATTTCCTCTTTGGCTTTTGCTGCGAGTAAGCATACAACAATACTGGAACAATAGTGAGAGTTAGGTACAAATATACAATTAATTACAAAAAGAATGACTATTCACAATTTTTACAAATCAACTCAAAACTTAACAATAAACTACCGTGCTCCCCGGCAACGGCGCTAGAAATTTGTTAACCTTTTTAAGCAACTACAAAAGATTAACAACTTTCAGTATAGTGATAATACGTGTATCGTCCTCTGGGAGCACTGAATTTATTCGATTAAGAATTAAGTTGATAGAGTGTTAAAAACATAACAAGTTGTGAATCGATAATAAAATAAAAGCTTGGTAAAAATATAAAACAAATAAGATAAAGAGTCACCTGGGATTGAGTTTCATTACTTAACCTTGTTTCTTTCAATAGAAGTTAAATATTATAAGAAAAGATGCATACTCAATGTCACAAGTACAAATATCTTAATCACTTGATTCTAAGACGCTAGTTTATAGAGCCCAATCTATTGGCACTTTAGGAACTAAGTCTTGCATTAAGCAGAGTATTTTGGCAATCATAAGCGTTTCCATCCATCTCTAGACTAGAAGATTTTATGAGATTTTTTCTCCAAATCCATTTATAAACAAGTTTCTCAACTATACAAAAAAACTAAGACATGGAAAAAGTGATCAAGCTAGACCAAGAAAAGAAGAACAGAAGAAGAACTCCAATTCATATATAATTTACAACTAGTAATTGAAAGAAACAAAGAGATGAAGTAATTACATTCAATCCCCGGTGGAAAGCTTGAGCGCTGGCCTTTATCGTGCTGGTAAATGAGCTTTAATGCCTAGTTAATGTGTCGGCGCTCAAGCCCCGGTATGGCGCTCGAGCGCCAAGCTCATAACTCTGGCAGAAAGGATCCAATGCTCAACGTACTGGCGCTCGAGCCATGGTGTGTGTTAACCTTTTGATGGTGCTACAAATGGGTAACTCGTTTCAGTATAAAGACTATACGTGTATCGTCCACAGGGAGCACTTGGATTAATTCGATTAAGAATTAAGTTGACGAATTGTTCAAAAACATATCAAGTTGTGAATGGAGAATAAAATAAACACTAGATAAAGAGATAAACAAATAAAATAACAATTCACCTGGGATTGAGTTTCATTACTTCACCTTGCTTCTTTCAATTTTAGTTATGTATTATAAGAAAAGATGCGTACTTTATGTCACAAGTGCAAATCTCTTTGATCACTTGATTCTAAGACACTAGCCTCTAGAGCCCAATCTCTTGGTACTCTAGATACCAAGTCTTACATTAAGCAGAGCACAAAAGCAATCATAAGCACTTCCATCTATCTTAGACTAGAAGGTTTTATGAGAGTTTTTCTCCAAATTCATTTATAAACCAGTTTCTCAACTGCACAAGTAAACTAACACATAGAAAAGGTAATCAAGCTTAAACCAAGACAAGAAGAACAGAAGAAGAACTCCATTTCATATAAAATATAAACTAACAATTGAGAGAAACAAGAGACGAAGTAATTACATTCAATCCCGGCAGAAAGCTTAGCCTAGCAAGGCCATGAACTTCAAGAACTAAACCTAAGAGTCTTAGAACTCTGATTAAAGCACTACACTTTGTGGTTTATTTCTATACAATTCAATATATCCTCTAACTTCTGAAAGGCTCTATTTATAGGTGTTTTGGGCAATGGTCTGGCGCTCGAGTGCCCTCCTGGCGCTTGAGCACTGGCCTGACACGTGCTGGTTAATGAGCTTAATTGCCTGGTTAATGCGTCTGGCGCTCGAGCGCCAGGCTCATAACTTTGGAAGAGAGGATCCAATGCTCAACGTATTCTGGCACTCGAGCCCTGGTGTGGCGCTCGAGCGCCAGAGCATTTACACTGGCAGAAAGGATCCTATGTTCCTCAGCTTCCAACGCTCGAGCCTTGGTATAGCGCTCGAGCGCTGGCCTCTTATATGCTCTAGCAACTTGACTTTTTTATTTTGCTTCCAAAAACACCTGAAAATACATTTCTAAAGTTAGAAAACTTATTATTACCACTTATTTACTCTTAAACTCACAAAGTAAGGAAAAGGGTGAAATTATGTATAAAAACATGTAATTTCTAGAGAAGATAAGTGCAAATCCTTTATTATAAAAACACACTTATTTGCACTTATCAAACTGCCCCCAACCTAAGACTTTGCTTGTCCTCAAGCAATGTATCGTAAAACAAAGAAAAGCAACAAAAGAAACATGGCAAGTATGGGTTAGAGCAAGTGGATCAAACTTAAATTTTCATGATATGCATGGAAAGAGTTGAGAGAGACTTGTGATCACCCAATTTACAGAAGCAAGGGACCAATTTATGACTTAAGTGCAAAGGAAATTGTAATCAACCATTAACAAAGGTTTACTCTCAAACCTTACATGGTGTCATTATCGCTTCATTCCTCAATGTCACTTAACTTGAATTTTGTTTTTCATTTGCCATCAAACCATTTCACAAAATCGAACCGTAAATCAAGAGGTCTTTTTCAAAAGGTTGTAATGAGGCTGGGCTACAAAGAATCTTTGTTTTTTTGGTTATGCAAAACGAGTTGGAGAAAATATTTTCATAAAATTACAAATTTCCCCCCAACCTATTCTACAAAACATGCTCACCTTATACTTCCTTTCAAGTGTTTCTCTTTCTTATTTTCCAAGGCACCTTCTCTTTTCTTTATTTATTTAATTTTTCTTTTCTTTTCATTTTCTTTTTCTTTTTCACATATATACACAAGGCTGCCCAAGGATTTTCACTAGAAACACTTGATTGCTTTGTCTAAGCCAACAGAATCATACATCATTTGAATACCCATTATTTACCCATAAACATATAAATATTTTTCTCCAACTCAAAGGTAAGGATAAAACATTCACATAGGTTTCTTAGGGTTTAAGAAAGAATTCATGGCTCAAAACCAACAAAAGATGTAATTTCACAGGTAAGCTTTTGGGCTCAAACTCAATCAAGAAAACTATGCCTCTATCATTTTTAAGTCTCAATTGATCATGGCAATTACAAAATCAAACAAAATCCATTCAAGTTAACAAAGAAGACTCTCATACATTTTTGTGGGATTCACTTAACATACAAGGCTAAAAAGGATTTAACCTTGAAAATAATTTTTCACAATTCCTAATGCAAAAAAATCATCTCATGATTGGTTAACTTTCAAATCAGTATTTTTCAAAATTCCTCTTTTTTTCAAACCATGGAATATCATAAGAATTTTCATTCATCACACCACTAAAAACCAACACTTGCCACTAAAACAAAACAAACTTTATATAAAACCAACACTTGCCATATAAACAAAACAAACTTTATATTTTTCATTTTTTTTAGAACAAAAGGAACAAAAAACTACAATATATAAAAAAAACAAAAAAAACAAGAAAAATAAAACAAATCAAACAAAAGAAATCAACAGAAACCAAGAGAAACTTCCCTATCAAATCAATGGGTCATCCTCCTCCAAGAAATCATTGATGTCAATGTCCCCATCGCCACCAGACCCATCGTCTTCCCCGCTACCACCACTACCACCACTTCCTTCACCTCCCTCTCCAGCTGCCTCCCCCGGTAGAATTGGCTGGTCCCAAGGCCAATCCAAATGTGTGGCAAACACCTCCGGTGGCTGGAAAAATGTTTGGCTCGGCATAGTGTGCTGGGCCATAGAGTAGTGGGAGAGGTGAAGACTAGTCATCCCCCGATGTAGGGCAGCAAATTGCTTGTCATTGTGATCAAGCCTCGTGCTGATACGGCCCCACAAATCCTCCATTGTTCTCGGGGGAGCTTGCGGTGGTGGTGCAGGTGGTGCATTCGGATCCCTGTCCGCACAGTGGTTTCAGAAATACTTCTTATCAATGGGCTCTCTAATCTTTTGGCTACGAACCACTGGAACCCCCGCATCTTCACACAGATTAGTGATGAGAGATGGGAATGCCAGGTTCTGTTTCGTGCGACCCTTATGCACATTGGCCCAAATCATGTCAGAAATAATCCTAGCCGGGTCGACCGTGATGCCGGGAGTCTTGATACAACCCAGGAGATGGCACTCTTCAAGTGGGAGATCAGAGGGATAG
Organism: Cyamopsis tetragonoloba; assembly: GCA_037177725.1. Lineage (NCBI taxonomy): Eukaryota > Viridiplantae > Streptophyta > Magnoliopsida > Fabales > Fabaceae > Cyamopsis > Cyamopsis tetragonoloba. The sequence goes on along the minus strand of CM074125.1, from coordinate 29,895,568 downwards.
GACTTTGGCCGGAGGTTGGCGAGAATAAATGTCATCCAAAGCTTGGAGACCACAGTCATGTTGCCCCAGAGAACCTTGTGAGGAACTACGCTCCGAGTCGTCTCCACAATCCTCCGGTCCTCATAACAAATCCTCTCCAAAGTCGGTTGAAGGTCCAAATCCCCTTGATTCCGTTTGGTTTAATGTGATGCCGTTTGGTTTAAAGAACGCAGGGGCAACATACCAGAGAATGATGGTTAAAGTCTTTCCCGAGATGAGAGGCTGAGAAGTTGAAGTATATATTGACGACATGATTGACAAAACCAAAGATAGTGAAGATCCATCTAAGGACCTGGAATTTGTTTTTCACGCCTACGACAGTACAACTTACGACTTAACCCTCTAAAGTGCACATTTGGCATGGAAGCTCGAAAATTTCTGGGATTTATGCTTACAAGTCGCGGCATTGAGGCAAACCCGGACAAATGTCGGGCAATTCTCGACATGACTAGCGGAAAGACGGTCAAGGATGTGCAGCAACTCACGGGGAAGATTGCAGGTCTATCTCGTTTCCTCCTAGCTTCAGCGAAACACTGCCTTCCTATGTTTAAAGTTCTAAAGAAACAAGATTCCTTCAAATGGACTCAAGAATGTGAAGACGCGTTCCGAGAACTTAAAGTCTCTTTGGCATCTCCTCCTGTCCTAACAAAACTGATGGCGGGTGACACCTTGATACTCTATCTTGCGGTCGCTGATGAAGCCGTGAGTGGCGTATTGATACGAGAAGAAGGTAAAGGTCAATTCCCAATTTACTTTGTTTCCAAAGTTTTGCAGGGGGCTGAATTGAACTATCAACGACTTGAAAAAGTAGCTTTTTATTTATTAATAGCTTCCAGGAAGTTGCGCCCATACTTCCAATGCTACCCGATTCTAGTCAGAACCAACTAGCCAATACGACAGATCTTGCACAAGCCAGATTTGGCAGGAAGGATGATGTCATGGGCAATTGAATTAACTCAGTACGACACATCGTATGAACTACGACTTGCAATCAAAGCGCAGGTCCTAGCCGACTTTCTTGTTGAAATGATGCACCCCGGGGAGAACCATCCCAGGGAATGGACGATATACGTCGACGGCTCCTCAAACACTAAGGGATGCGGTGCCGGGTGATACTAGAAAACTCAAAGGGCCTGACAATTGAATATTCTCTAAAATTTGACTTTCCGACATCCAACAACCAGGCAGAGTATAAAGCCTGCTTGGCGTGAATACGAATGGCCAAGGAATTAGGGGCAAACGCGATTACTATCTGCTCAGATTCAAAGTTGGTGGTGTCCCAGATTAAGGGAGAATACTAGGCGAAAGAGCTCATAATTCAGAAATATCTCACCAAAGTACGGGATGCTCTAGTGGGATTGTCTAAATTTGAAATCCGACATATACCAAGGGAAGAGAATGCACGAGCAGACCTTCTTTCCAAACTCGCCAGTACAAAGACTTCAAACTACCATTTTGTGGTGGAAGAGATAATTCCCTATCCTAGCTTGACTTTACAGGTGCAGGAAGCAGATTGGAGGACTCCCTTTATAGATTACATTGAGAGGGGGATCACTCCCGAGGATGATGAAGAATCAAGGAAGATTATGAAAAAAGCACTGAGATTCACAATGAATCAAGGACTCCCTTTAAGTTGCAATTTGCAAAGCTTACGACATGATGAAAAGCGATGATTGGAAAAAATTCAAGTTAAAATTACGAGGTAGAAATTACTATGGAGATAGAGAAACATAGAAATATCATTAATAGTCAAGCATTACAGAGGTAAATCTGGCCAGCATACCAGTACATCATTCATTAAAACAAAAATAAACCTAAATATTACAAAAGTGCTTCAAGGTTCGGCAGGAGCGACATTTCCATGTCCAGCTGCTGGCGGCGACATGGAATAATCGGCATGAGGGTCGAAAGCTTCTAACTCGGGGTCATCAAGGTTGACTTGAGTTGGGGGGTCGTTATCATAATCCAAGAGTTGACCCCCTACACCCCATGAAGGGGATGAACCCCCTTGAAATTGAGTTGGATTCCAGGGCTCAAGAATTCCACTTGTTTAAGGCAGCTAGAAAAGGCCATGTACCCGCCATTAGAAATTACGCGGCTTTGATCCTAGTCTTCGGCCTTCAACTTGTCATTTTCAACCTCTAGAGTCTCCTTGTCGGTCAGCAGCTGATCACGGACCCGTGATAGAAGCTTGTTTTCCTCTGACAAGGAGGCCATCTGCTCCTGAGCTTTGGAGATGGCAACCTGATCTCTTTCTTCTCTTTTGAAAATTTGGAATTCTCCAACTTCAATTGGTCAAAATTAGAGGCAGCCGTAGCAATCTCGGCCCTGAGCTCTGCCTGCGAAGCCTTTAATATATCTCGTTCTTTGGTGACGGCTTGCATTTGCTTCTCGGCAGCAACTTTGGTGGCTTGAATTTTTTTCTCTAGGTCAGCCACGGGGTTGGGCCACTCTAGCTCCTCGTGGAAGAACTTCAGCAGGGCGGATTGACGGGACATCCAGCCAAGGGCTTCCCCGACATTGGCCTGCGAAAGGAAAAACGACATCAATCAAGTATACAAAGACAACAGAAAAATGAAAAGAGAACTATGTGGCTTAAGGAAAAGCAAAAATATCTTCAACGCACAGCGAGGGAGCTCCTTGAAGAACTCCCCATGATGAAACGAAACAATGGGGGCTTGGAAGCCTTCCCATTGGGAGGATGAAGATGATCCCGTAGCAGGGGCGGCAGGGGCAGCTCCTACATAAGTGGAAATCAACAAGGGACATTAGCATCGTAAATCAAGAGACTCTCAGATATTAATAAGTCTTGAAGACGTTGATTAATTAACCACTTTTCCGCGTTAGGGCGGCTCCATCGGTCTCTACTTCTTCATCATCTGAGATAGATATCTCGTTGTGAGGAGTAGATTGGATTGCCTCCAACTCCTTAACAGCAGGAACTGGGAACTTTTGGCGGTTGCGGAGGATGAGTTTCCTCTTTTTTGCTGCCTATACTTTGGGCGAAGCCGCCACGACGTCATCAGTAGTGGCACCTAGACCTTGAGAGGCTCCAGGAGATTGAACCCCGTGGTCGGTGGTTAGCTCACGCACTAGGTTCTTGGCGGGGGACTCCTTTTTCCCCTTTTTTGGTCATATCGCCAGTTTTCTTCATCAACTAGGCATATCCAGACATGATGGCAGCTGAAAGCAAAAACAACAGAGTAATCAATATATTCTTAATGATAGAAACAACATAGTCAATATATTCCTAACGTCAGGGAGCAATAATAAGTTGTCTAGGACAAAATTACCCATGGTATCAGCACAACTGACACAGCAACCCTGGATCACGACCTTGCATATAATGAGCTCGTGCTTGCCGGTAAATTTTTGCAGCCCAGCAATCACGGTATGGTCAGAATCCAGTAGGGAGACCCCATCAGTAATAAACGACTTTGTCTCCCAGAGGTAGTGCTCATATGACCAGTAGAGTTGGAATAGGGGCAAGCCGTTAGGACCACTCCAGAAGGGGAATTAATCTCCCGTGTACTGAAATAAGCGTCTTTGAAGGCCGTAAAGGAATCTTCATAAAGCTGGAAGAAAAAGTGGTCTTTTCTTTGGCGGAAGGAGATGAATCTAAAGTCTGAGAGGTGGTAAGGGTCAAAAAGGTACAAGAAGAGATTGCTGGATCCTTCCCAGTTGTTGGCCTAGCAGAAAATCTCGAAGGCATTGATAAAACCCCAGGTGTTGGGGTGAACTTGCGAGGGAGCGACATCGAGTCGGTTAAGAATTTCGACTTGGAAAACTGAGAAAGGAAAACGAAGACGAACCATCCTGAAAAAGCAGTCGTAGACTATCAGGAAGTCAGAAGCGCCTTTGCGAGGACAAGATCCAATCCTTTCATTGGGATCCACACGCTCCGCTTTATACAGCATGACTGGACTTGAAGGTACGTCCTCTTTTGGGGTCACGCCGGGGAAGTGCATAGCATCCCGGAATTCCACATCGGCGACATGGAATTTCAATGTTGTGGTAAATCTAGACGAAACTTGGAGAATGTCGTGGTTAATCCACTACATCCTTCTCACATCCCGTATGCCTTTAAGCTTTTTGGGGACTTCTATCTTGGCGGCTTCCTTAGGCGGGCCATACCATTGATGGATTTTTTGCCGACGACGTTCTAGAGCCTTACTCTTAGAAGGTTTCCGGACAGCTTGAGCTGGGGCTAAAGTCGAGGGCGACTCTGAACCCGACATGGGAGATGACGCCGACATGGGTTCTAAACAGAAACATGATGGACAAAAAGAGGATTAGAAGAATTTGAATCAGAAGATTTAGATGAGTTATTAGAAGAAATAAAACTAGAAGTTTCAGATGAAGAACAGATTAACAAGGGAGCAAGAGGATGTAATGTTACATCGTTGTCACTATCCTCAGAGGACTCGTCATAATCAAACTTGCCAACTCCATACCTTAAGGGTATGGGGGCAACAGATTCAGAAAAGGGAACCCCTAAGAAGGGTATAAGTTGGGGATTTCCAGGAGTGGATTTCCCAAAGGCTTCAAATAAAGGTTCTTGGTCAAAACCAGAGGTTGAAGGGAGAGTGGGAATGTGATGATCACTACCATCACATGGTTCAGGCCTAGAAGGGGAACCAACGAAATTCCCAACTTCCCCAGAAAGGCTTTCTTTTGGGGGAAAATTAGTTGATCTCTCAAGAGTAGACATGTTAAGAAAAATAAAAAGAAAACACACAAGAAAACTAAACAGAGGAGGAAGAAAGATATATGGAAGCGTTGAAGAAGAAAGGACCAAAGATGGCTAGAAAACAGCAAAGAAAGGGAGAAGCTGATAGCGAGAGCAAGGAGAAAGCTTTTATGCAGAGAGAAACTGGGAAGCAGAGAAGAGTTTTAGGTCAAAAGAACGAGTATTTATAAAAAGAGAAAGGGAAGACGAAGCATGAAGAAGTGACGGCGTGGGGCATAATTAATGCACACAGGCCTCTTGTCACTGAATAATGATGGGCACGGCCCACGAAGGGTCAAGGGCAACACCACAAAGACACGTGTCAAAGTCAGAACTGAAAAACAGAATTCAAAACAGCAACGACTCAGGAGGAATACATGTCGCCAAGTCAGGTCGTAATCGGAAGTCAACGGCATGTCAAACAACATGCCATAGACTTGGGGGCAACTGTTATGGACCTAACCCGCGGGAAGGACACATGCAGGTCTCACGTGGGTGACCTAAGCCGTCGGCGCCATATCGTGTTCCCACGACATGGACACCCGACTTAGAGCTCAAAGGACACCACCCCCATGTGGAGATCGTTACAGATCCGTACTTACCGCCGCAATTCACGGAAGTGTGACAGTGACAGGTTTGACTTTAGTGATCCAATTGGCGCTGTAAATACATGTGATTCATCTTCATTTGGTATGCATTAATTACTCAATATCTGAGAGTTACTATCTGTAACACTTAGCTGACTTGATCGTCGGAGTGCTTGTAGGTACCCCCTCACCGCCAGGTGAGTGGCCGGAGGCATCCAACCACCGCACCGGAGACTAGTGATAGGATTCACCAAAGCAATAATGGATGTGAACAAGAATAACACCAATGTAGAAGGAAGGTGTATAAGGTATAATATGTGGATAAACAACGTGAAAGTGTGCAAATCAATGATCAAGAACAAACATACATATAAGAATTGTTTTCTTCTTTTGTATATTGCACCTTTTTTTTTTTTTTGATATTTGCGCAAATGCTCTGTTTTTTTTTTTTATTGCAAAGCAACTTTTTTTCTTGCACACAAATCACTAGGAATCAAAGATAGAATGAATGTAGAATAAACGGACAAGGTGTTCAAGTGTATTGTAAGTAGAAAAGCTAGCTAACAAGATTAATGGGGTACAAAACAATACAAATATGAAGGAAATCCATGAACAAAATGGAAACAAGAAAGAAAGAAAGCTAGACTCAAACACAATTTTTTCTTAGGCATTTTCACAAACACTTAGTGTGCATAAGAACACACAACTTAAACACAAAAAAATTGAACAAAGAGACTCAAAAATGGATGGGTTTTATGCGCAAGAATATGTATATGAAGAATAGCAACTTAAATTTTGGATTCAATCATCAAATAGGCAAGAATCAAGCATGAACTTCCAAGAACACTCAAGAACACATGTGCAGAATTTTTTTAATCAACACTTGATCCTAAGGTTTTCCACCATGAGGAATCCAAATTTTAACTCCAAATCACCAAATTCCCAACCAATTAGGCAGAAAATTCAGAATACGAAAATTGGAAAAAAATGAGAGAAATAAAAAATCAAGCAAGGAGAACCAAGGATCCATGATTCAATTCCCGCAATCCGGAAAAAGAGGATCAAAATCAAGAACTACCCAATGAATACCATGGCTCGAGATACCAAATGATGGGGATGTTCATAACGGATCTAGTTCACTTGGGTTTTAATCTCCTTAAATGCTTGAAGAGAGGAGCATAAAAGAAATGAACATAAGATATGGAGAAGAAAGAGGAGCATAGAAATTAAGACATGAATATAAAGAAAGCATAAATGGCGCAAAATAAAAGAATGGAGAAGAAGAAGAAGATGGAAGAATTAAAAGTAGGGAGCCACAAATTGCCTAGGCAATTTGATAATCCTTGTTTGATCGCCACAATGGACTTGATTCCATTGATAAGACCATTTGCCTCATGCTCAAAGAGCTATGAATTCAAGAGAGAAAAATGCTCTCACAAAAGGATTCAATCCAATTTCTATTATATCAAAAAGTGTCTACAATGTGATTATTCAAGGCTATTTATAGAAGCCTTCCTTGCCTCTTACATGTGCACCTCACATGATCACTAAAAAGGCCTAAAACTAGCGCCTATTTTGCCCCTCTTGTGCGCATGAGATTGGTCAAGAATTGGACATACCTTGACCAATTGATACATGTCATGAAAATATAAAAAAGACTTCTAAAAATGCCATTTAACTAACAAGGCATTATTTATTACAAATCTTCACACTAAAATTATTAAAAGTAGAATTAAAAACTCCAAATTCTTCTAAGTGTTCCCCAAACATGATGCTAGTAGCAAATTCTTCAAGTCTCTTCTTTTTGCTCCTAGTCATAGGACCATCTACCCTTAATGCTTGTCCTCCAAAGTCCTTCAAGTTAGGGTCCACTCCTTTATTTCCATCAACTAGATTGGAGGCCATATCCGCCATGCCTAGAGAACAAATTGCATCAAGAAGCCTAAGGACTTAGTTTGGTATATTTCTTATCTAGGCTATGTAAGTGTAAATTTGAGAAGCCATTACTTGATAGAGATTGTCTTTCACCTTGCATTCATACATCATATTAAACCATAACATTCAAAATATTTTTTTCAAAGAAATTGGTTTCAAAGTGTTTTATCTAAGAGAAAATTGTTTTTCACTTAGATAAGGATTTGAAAAGGGAGTTTATGTTTAAAAGTACTCAAATATTTGGTTTGAATTTGTTAATAAGAATAAACAAATATATTTTCAACAGTAGTCTTTTATGGAAGCTGATATATGTATACCGTTTTGATCATATCATTACGTGTATGTCGAGTATTTAGATAAACCTTATTTCATTTGAAAATAGACTCAATAAGCTTTTTATTGACTGGTCTTTTGCTCTAAATGGATCACAAATGAAGAAGTTATGAACTTTTGAATTTATCCTTTGTTTTTAGGTTTTGGAAAATGACCTTTGTTTACTACTTTGATCATATCTTTAAAACTACTTTGGGTTTCGATCTGAAACTTGTTTCATGTGAAAGTAGACTCAACGAACTTTCTAAAAACTGGTCATTTTCTTGAAACAGACAAGCAATAAAGGAGTTATGATTTTTCAAAGGTAGAGATTGTCGTCAGGAATTTCATATCTGAATACATATTTGAATATCTAAGCACCAGTAAGTGCATATTCGAATATATATTCGAATATGGCTTTTGATATTCGAATATATATTCGAATATAGCTTTCAAAATGTGAAAAATCTGCTTCCAGAAGTGCCATATTCGAATATGGGATTCTATATTCGAATATATATTAGAATATGGGTTGTGAAGAGCTATAAACGACTAGTAACGACTAGATTTCAATGGAGGGCTATAAATATGAACTCTTGGGTCATTCTTGCAATAAGAAGAAAGGTTTTCCACTCTAGTATCAGACTAAAATCACATTACCTCATTTCTAAGCTTCTTCTAACATGAATCAAATGCTTTAATCTTGGTCTTTCATCTTGAATCATTCTCATCATTCAAAAAGCTTTGTTATTCAAAATTTCTCTATCTTGCTAAAGGCTTGCTCAAATCTTTGTGCTTCAAGTTGTAATATCTACACTTTTGAGAGCTTAACTATTTGTAAAACCTTAAAGTGAATTGTGGAGAGAAGGTGAGGTATCCTTCTAGTTGATTGAAGGTGGGGTATCCTTCAAGGTTGTTTTACGGTGAGGTATCCCTAGTTGAGGCTCTTGCAAATTGGTGGGGTATCCAATGGTGGGGAGTGCTCCTAGTGCGTAATCCTGTTGAAGATTGAATACAAGTATTTCTGCTGTGCCGTTTTAAAGACTGGACGTATGTCACAAGGAGGTTTAGTGACCGAACCAGTATAAATCTATGTGTTTGATTCTATCTTCCCTACTCTTTCAACTTTCATATTTGTTGATCTATATTTTTATTGCTCATCTTGATTCATACTCTAATTCCTCTAATCTCATTATATTTGAGTTGGTTGTGCAAATTGAATTCTTTATAAACTTGTTCCGCTGCTTATAATTTTTATTTGCACAAAATTATTTAAATTTCTTGAAAGTGTTTTAAAGTTTTAAATCACTCAATTCACCCCCCTCCCTCTTAGGTGACGGTTGCCATGACCAACAGGACTGTGGTATGTAAATAATGTAACTAAGTAGAGTCCAGAGAGATAAATTCTTGTATTAACCCAATGTGTTGTTTTGTGTGTGATTCATTGTGTTGAGTCTAATCAACTCAATGTGGTGTGTTGTATGTAGGAAGACATGCAAGAAGATCACCCGGAGGGCCCCATTCAAACACCAATTTGCCACCAATCGATTCGCTGCTTGTGCAACAAATGGCACAACCCATGACCCACATAATGGAAGCCCAAGGACATGAAGACTGATATCAAAGTTTTCGAAGGAATGACCCGCCTACCTTCCTAGAGGACATGACCCCATGGTAGTCGAGGAGTGGCTTAGCCAACTAGAGGAAATCTTTCGAGTGAGGAGAGCCCTTGACCAAGATAAGGTAGATTTTTCTTCTTATAGGCTACGAGGAGAAGCCACACAGTGGTGGAAAAGATACCAGGAGAATATGGAAGTAAACAGAGGTCACCTGACTTGGGACTAGTTCAAGACGCTCTTCTTGAATAAGTACTTCCCTATGAATTTGAAAGATCAAAAGGAAGTGGAGCTTCTCACACTACAACAAGGAGATATGACAGTGGACGAATATGTGGCCAAGCTTGACAATTTTGCTCGATTCTCTAAGAATGTTCATAATCAACCGGATGAAGCTTGGAAGTCCAAGATGTTTCAGCAAGGACTTAGGCCAGAAGTGAGGAAGTTGGTGATTATGCAATGAATCCGGGAATATCAGACTCTTATCCAAGCTTGCCAATTGGCTGAACAATCTTTGGCCGCAATGGCGGTAAGTAAACAGGTTTCTTTGAAGCGCAAACACGATGAAGGGAAATCAAAGGGGGAAAAAGGAAAAGAAACTGATTATAAAAACATTGCACATAAGTCCTTGGCTATATAGAATTTAAGAGAAAGTTCTATTTAATTCAAAATGGAATAAATTACAAGGACTGCAATCTCGCAATCTACATGAAAACTCAATTTTGGGGATGTTACAATTAGTCTGACTGCAATATTGTAAATAATGTTTTATGAATCGAGGGTTACTCATTTATATGTTTTGCATATAAATGACGATTGCAATATCATGTGACATCTTGGGCGCTGATGAGGGCGGGGAGTGATCGCCGGTGCATGAGGGATAGAGAAGGAGAGGCTCTTGACAAGGCTTCTAAGAGGGAGGGACACAGGAATGAATCAATCATACACCGGAATGAGAGGGATCCAAATACTGTATAGGTATGGGACTATATAGTTGAGGATAGTTAAAAGGATTTGATTTGGACTATCCATAACAAGAAAAAGCATTTACTTTTCAGTAGTCTATCACTTAAGAACTCCATGGTTAAGCGTGCTTGACCTGGAGCAATTCTTGGATGGGTGATCTTCTCAGAAGTTGAGGACAAAGCACACTGGAAAGCCAAATAATGGGTACTTGCTGAATGGCTGATGTGTCAAACCAAAGTTGTGTGCAATATTCAAGTTCAATAAGAAACCAAAGAATAAATGAGAAGTGAGAGACGTGGAGAGAAAAAAAATAGACCGAAACTAGAATGGAATAGTAAGAGAATAGAGATAAAAAGAAAAACATTTTGGTTTCTTTGGTTATTAATTATTCAATTTTTTAAAAACAAAATTATGATTTATTTGGAAAAAGTTGTTGCTCATTAATGTTATTTGTAGGATCAATACAAAGCTATAATGATCACTTATAACATTTTAAACAAAATTTATTTTCAAATATGATTTTACAATTAAATTTTTATTAGAGCTATATTAATACTAAAAAAAAATTTGGCACTTCTTTCGTTGGGGCCTAAAGCCCTTGCTTGGGCTGCTTGGGCCATAAACCAGCCCTAGTTATCGATTGGAAAATATGTTTGTTGCATGCAAAATTTTTGAAGCACTGCTACCCACTGGAGTTATTAGTTGTGTAATAAGTTTAAGTGGGACAAGTTTAGTGTGTTTTTATATTTTTGTTTACTAAAATTTGAATTGAATTAAATAGATATTTATTTAATTGAAGAAAAATTATCTGTTTATTGAATCGTAAGTGTAACACCAAGATTTTTGGATCAGTTTTTTTTAACACAACAGCGGAAGATAAAACATTATATATATATATATATATATATATATATATATATCTGTGTGTGTATGCAAATATTTACATAAAAGAGTTTGTGTTCTCTTTACAATCTAGAGAGAGTACAAGTCCAGTTAAGTAGCCATACAGAAAAACAAATGACTACCTAAGTATATCAAAATATAGCTGCTAGGGTCTTCTCAGGCTCTAACACCCTCCGAGTCCATATCATCTGCAACACTGTAAACATTAGTTATATGTACGACAAATAACTGAGTAACCGTCGGTATTGAAAATAGTATATATACAGTATTATAGCCAGTCTAATTGGAAAACTGCCCCAAATCGAATTCCTAACAAACACACACAATATGCATGCAATGGCAAATTAACTATGTATGCATGCCATGAATTATTCCATTTTCCATCTCTTTCGTCTTTTACTAGGAAACCCTGTGCACTGGGAATCCACCATGGGTGCACGACAGTAAATGCACAGTTGAGCTCATCATCATCATAATGTCCTAGTAAGCATCCTTCCAGGATCCTTCTGCCGGGCTACCAGCCCTCTCTCGAGCTAGCCCAGGGACTATCTACCCCTTTCGGGATAGCCCCTTTGCACTAGACTATCTACCTCGTTTTCAGGATAGCCTAAGACTTTAGGTTATTTTCCCTTTTCGGGATAACCCTACATTCTCATCTTATTATGCTTTGTCCACTTACCCAATCTACTTCCGGCGGAACTCAACCCTCTTACTCAACCAATGTTGATGGGGGAAAGCATTTTCCACTTTTTCCGTTTTGTTTGATTTCACATTAGATGTTCTAATGCATCAAACATCCATATTCATATCATAGCATTCAAACAAGAATTCTAGTAATCTCATATTCGAATACAGACATCCCATATACGAATATTATGTGACAGAAGTATTATATTCAAATATCTATTCAGATATGGCCTTCCATATTCGAGTACATATTTGAATATACTTACTCTTGGACTTATTTCTAAAACAGTATGAAATCCATCCAAGTCAAAGTCCCAATTTTGTCACATTACCATCTAGAATCCTTTTTTATACAATCCTTATGAATTAATCATCGTTCACATTTCCAATTAAATTCCTAATCATGCATCATCTACTAGCATGTTAAAATAACACAAACATCATACAAGAATAGCATGCAAATCTCAAACATACACATTATTCTAAATCAAAAAACCTAAAACATAATGTTTCTAAATCACTAACAGCATGTTCCAAAGGCTCTTAGTATTCTGATTTGGGGTTTTCAGGGTTACCTCAAATCTTCCAAAGTCTTTTCCCTTCCAAGCTCGAATCCCGATCTCCAACTCCCTTCTTCAGCACTTCCTGTCCTCAAGTATAAATCCAACTCCTTGAAGCCTTAATCACGAAGAATGCTTGTGAGAAGGGATGTTAAGATGGACAGTTTTGGAGTGTTGTTGCTTTTTGACAGAGGTGTAGCGAGGTATTTTGAAGAGAAGATTGAGAGAGTATTGTATGAGGGAGAGAAAAGGCTAAAGTGTGGAGGTCAAGTCCGCTATTTATAGACTTAGGGGTCCATATTCGAATATGAATATGAAGCTTCTGTAATCAATTCCACACTTACATATTCAAATATCAGACCTCATATTCGAATATGACACATCCATATTTGAATATGAAATGTCCATATTCGAATATCACTGTTCATATTCGGATATGCACAGTCCAAATTCGAATATCACTCATCCACATTCGAATATGGATATGCATATTCGATTATAGTTGTTAATATTCGAATATATAAGTGCCTTTGGTCCCTCCTTTGCCCTCTCTACTTGCAACTGATCCTCCTTCTTATTTTCTTTGTAATTTGTAACTAAATACCTTAAGTGCTAAGTCTTTTAGGGATTTTTGGGATGTTACAGTAAGTTTAACCTTTAAAATCAATTTTTTTTTAAATAACATTTATTTGATACTCAATCGATTTGATGGTTGGGGAGTGAAGTTTAATAACTCCCTAATTCAAATCCTTATAAGTGTTCATTTGCCTATAAAAATTGACTTTTATCTTATAACTCAAACATCGTGATAAAAGATTGAATGTCAAGAGCTTGTAGCTGGCATTAGGAGGTGGGATAAGGTGGAATTCTTGGAACTCAAGGTGTGGGGTTTGATCTCCAATGGTGTAGATTTAGGAGGAGATTTATTGTAGTTTGTGTGTGTGTTTGGCTGATTAAAAAGATTGAACGGATATAAAAAAGAATGTTTTTTTTCTCAAATTCAAAGTTTTGGATTATATAATTAGACGAGGTAGTTGGTGGATTTTTCCATTTCCATTTTTATTGACAATCTCTATCCGAATGACCGTTTGATGACAAGAAAAATAAAAAACCTTCATTGTATTTTTTTTTTGGATACATTCTGTTGTGATCTAACCTGGCGGGGATAGGAGGTGATCTAGAATAGACTCCCACCAGGAGGGCTGAATGGTCACAGCTCCAATGCCTTCGCTCCGATGGCGGTGGTGGTGCAGCTGCAAGAACTCCAATGCTCTAAGTCAGTAGTGGAATTAGGGTTATATCTTATAATAGAGTGAATACGTACCTTGCATGATGCATTTAAGTGTGTATTTATAGAGGATCATTAGGGTTGACTGCGGGTCTTATTGGGCCTGGACATAGTGTCTCAGCCAAGCCCATTATTGGTGTTGTCTCTTGAGAGTCACTGGGTATCCCAGAAAGATTACGACATGGTATCTAGATTGCATTGGTCATGCCAGGTCCAACATGGATATAGGAAACCGAGATACTCTAATTCTGGTCAACAACAGTTGCCCCCCGAGTCGTTGAGTTACCTTTTGGTAAGTCTCGGATTTTGCCTTTCTTGTCGGACCTGTACCGACTTGTCAATGTTCCTGAATGTGTACTACTATCTGACATCATTGACAAGTTAACGGTTGTCCTCCCTTCTGCAGCGTACCATGCACGTGCCTTCATCGAGTAACGTGCACAACCATTATGCCCAGTCTTGGCCCCATGCCCATTAATGTGATATGATAGTTTTCACTTTACCTTTTCATGAGTTACCATTGTTCTCTTACTTGTGGAAATCAAAAAATCAATTGCTCATTCACGCTCTTTTTGCTTCTTTTGCTTCCCCAAAACCTCTGCGAACTTCTAAACTTCTTCAACAAGCTTCCGACCCTGTTGCATCGGTTTTCACCGACATGGTCACAAACTTCGGTTCAAGGAAAGCTATTTCCAGCATTGCATTCCATTTCCTCGTTCTTGCTCAATATCAAGTAATTCATCGTCTTCCTCTGTTTCTTGTTGTTTCTTTCTTTTACTGTTTGATCCTTGTTGACTCCTTTGATTATCTTGCACTGTTCTTCTTTGCTTTTAGGGTTTAGTTTATTTTTCTTTTGTCTAGATTCCCCCTTTTCCATAATGGCCGATAAAATCATCATATTGTCAAGTGGTTCTTCTTCTGATTCAAATGATTCTGAAATTCTTGCCACTATTGGAGGAGAAATCCAAAACCATTGCTCCCCATTGATTCAGACGTCATTCGAGGTACGCTTTCCATTGCGAATCTTGATTATTCTGAATCTTTGAATATTTGGTTCTACCCATTATATTCTCGAAAGACTAAGAGAAGTGAATCTGTGACCCAAAATGTGAGCGGTTCTTTCGGGACCTTAAACCCAAAACCCTTTTCTCTCCAACTTGCTTTAACCAATCTTCCTGATGAACATAGCTCCAAAACTAACGAATCTCAGGATCCCGGGGGTATCTCGAAAAATAACGAATCTCCTTCGTCTTCTATGTTGCATTCACTTGATTCTGAATTTGATCCTGCTTATTGCCCTTCATCTTGCTCTAATTTTGGCTCACCCTCCCTGGGATCTAACTCAACTTCCTCTAAAAATGTAGATATGGAGTCATTCGGAAAAGAAGCTGATGTTCCAGAAGAGACCAACATTCTGAGATCATTCCAAAATCTTTCGAACCCAGCTAGAGATGCGAACAATCCTGAGCCTTCAACTCAAGGAGGCGTTGCGCTATTTTTGTGGGCTCATATTGATATCATCAAGGAAGAGTTCTCTATTACTGACAATGCCCGGCTTAAACAAGTAGAGAAGCATTGGAAAAAATTCTTTCATTTTTGTCCTAACTTGACCGATGCCAACACCAAGACAGATCCTTCCAGCGATTATAAACTGGAGATACCAGGAAAGAACGAGAGGATATGCACTCCTGCCAGCGAGGGTGAGACTTCTTATCTTATGATGTTCGAATCCTTATGGGAACAACTTAGAATTCGTTTTCTTTTTTCCAACTTTCAAATCAAAGTTCTCCATAATTTACATCTCGCTCCTACCCAACTTCATCCCAATGGCTGGGGTTTTCTACAAGTGTTTGAAGTTTTCTGTTGGGATAACAATTGGACATATTCCTCTACCCTTTTTATTTATTTATTTGGTCCCTATTGCGGTGGGAGAAGGTCATTGGTGTCTCTACACCATTGAACCAGGATTCCCAATCTCTTCACCCCTTTTGAAGACTCATTTAAGGCGCACTGGGATTACTATGTCAAAGTGGTTCCCCGGCGGCATAGCTATTTCGTCCCCTTTTGGATGGGTCCAGACAAAAATCCCCATTTTCCTCTTTACTTGACTGAAGGTCATTATAAAAAGTCGCTGTCTATTACCGAATTAGAGTGCGACTTCTTAGAAAAAGGGAACCGAGAAACATTTTAGAAGCGGTGCAGCTTTGTTAAGGAGGGCAGGATTCCCATTCATTGCAGAGATGTATTGGGAGCTCCCCATCGCAACTTAGCGACTTGTTTATGTACGACTTTGTATCCCGTTTTCTGTTTATATTCTGGGTTTATATTTCCTTGTTATTCTGATTCAGAAGCTACCACGGGATTGTCTGCTCAGCCTGCTCAAGTTGGGGTGCTACTCGGCATGGCGCAGAAGACATCTATCCCTCATGTTGCTATTATTGGGGGAGTCACTACGGCAAGTCCTCAAACCAAACGTCACCATGTTACTATTTGTATCTATCCCTCATGTTGCTGTTCAGCCATCTCAAGAGATGGTACTTGTATCCCCCCTTCCTTCATCTGAAATTGAATGAGTGTTTTTTTTTATCGAAATGATTTTTTCTTTAAGATTTACTCCAATTTGAAATGACTAATGTTCAAAATAATTTTTTCCCTCATCTTTTGATAGCTTGATTGCCACATTAGCAAGTGCACTAATCGAGTTTAGATAGAATAGGGAGAATAGGGGTTGTCGTATCCATAGGGACTATGCGATAGACTATCGAATTCCCAAGACTTTCGCTATTCGGACAAACATAATGCATAGAGAATAGTGTATCATAGCAGAATTTTACAACAAAAACAGAGAAATTACAAGAACTAGCTAAGAAAGTGGCGCAACCAATTGAGAAGAGAGCTAGGAGATTTGGTTCATTTGATCCTTCCCTTATGCATCCTAATTCTAAGGTCAATTCAAGTTCACAAATCCTAATTGACGGTAGAATTTACCAAACCATAGATTAAGTCTATTCCTAGATCATTAATCCCTTTCCTTCTACTCAAATTCCCTAATCCCTTAGAACAATTCCAATAGAAACAAGAGAAAGAGTAAATTCATCAAGACCTCACAATCTACAAGTCTTATCCCTAAGAACATGCAAGATTACGGTAATCTACTTTAATTCTAGCACAACTATCAATTTTCCAATTCATAATTGCATCAAAATCAAATTCTCAATGATCAATTTCAAGTGAGCATTTGACATCGAAAGCAATTCAACAATTGAGCATAATCAATAGAGAAAGAGCATTAAGCATAGAAGAAATTACACAATTAGAATCATAAGCACAAGAATTCAGATTACGTCAGGTTTGGGATCAAAATCCCCAATCTCCTAACCTAGAAACTAGCCAAACATGGAGAGGGAAGAAGAAATGGAAGGGGAGATGAAGGAAATCATCATGAAGGAATTAAGAATCACCAAGAACTCCAAGGATCTTCCAAGTTCATCCACAAAGATGAGGAGAAAAGGTGATAAAAGGAGAGAAAATCGCGCCCAAAAGTCCCAAAAATTGTTCTGTTTCGCACTACTTAAATCTGCCCTGCACCATTTGAGGTGCGCACGGGATGAGGAAGCACCTTCCAGGACCAATTAAGGTGCGCACATATCTGGAGGGTGTGCGCACAGGTTTGGGCTTTGACAGCATTTAACAGCATTTGACAGCACTTGACAGCTTCTTAGTGTTTTCTAACCTCTTTTCTTCAAATTTCTTCATTCTTCAAGTCCAATCTTCTAAAAACAAAACTTCTCCATCATTTATTCCTACATGAACATAATCAAACACAAATCAAGATCAAAGATCATCAAAACTACATCAAAATTCATCAATTTCCAAGAGACTACAAATAACTATGCAAGAAAGCACTTTATTTGATTTTATTCATTTCTAAGAGCAAAAAGGCCACAAACACACTACAATACTAATAAAAAGAGACTAAAATAGACCTTAGAACATAGATAAGTGGACACTTATCAACTTTTCCCTCCAATGGCCCTACTCCTGCGACTGTTCTTGTATATGATGTGAAGATATTTTTTAGGGCAAACTAAGAGATTTAATTTGGTTTTTATACTAAACACTCATCTGTTTGTGAATATTTATGAACTAGTCCTTGTACAACGGAATTAGATTTTGCTTGAGTGCCCACCATTTTTGTTGAGATTTCATAATGTTAGAGTAGTCGATATGAATCAGCTAGCGACATTGTCCGTCAATAGGGTCAAAAAGCTTACAAGAGCAAAACCCTAGAGGGAAAAGGGGGCCAATTTAACATTAATTTTTTATATAAATAATACAATATTAGCTATGGTTGCCCTGTCCCTAACCCATGGCACCCGGACTGAGCTGTCTGTGGGACTAAAGTCTATATTTTCAATTTATCATAATGTCATATTGTCAAGAAGATTAAAATGTTCGTTAACTGAGAAAAATATAATTTTTCATTTCAAAGATTTTAAGCAATACATGAGAGCAATCTAGGATTTAAAAATTCCTAAGAACGGAATCATCTCTTTAAACATGGTCATTTTATTTGGTAACAAAAGATTAGATAATAATAATAATAAGGTACAAAAATTTTATGTATAGAGATTAAAGTAATTTGTGTATATTTATATACATATTTTCCGAATTATATGGATCCGTGTTAAGTAACGCATTTGCGTTGCATGTTTCAAATTTCTCTTTGTTCTTTATCATCATAACTTTGACCATAGGTTATTGTTGCTTTTAAAAATTTATAATAATCTTTATGTGTTTGAATTTAATTAATTAGTTTATTTCATATATCGTTCTTGAAGCAGGTGCCATAATGGTGGTGTATAAGAGTTGTGAAAATGGCGCCGTAACCAACAAACCTGATAGTGATTATATTGCCGCAAAAAGATTCGAAACAAGGACAGAAGGTTCTGTCCAACGAAGATTGAGCGGGCTAGTTCTATAGCCAAAGACTTTCTTTGGCGACAAAGACGAAGCTCTGAAGAGCGCAAGAAAAAGAAGTCTTTATGCTCATTTTGGTTTGTTCAATGAAAGAGACTTTCAAGCCATCTTAACTTTAAAAGCATCTTTGAGGCTTTCAAAACTCTCTAAATTTCAATCTATGGCTACGAATATAATATTAATTTTTTATTTTTTTTTAAAAAAAAATAAAAGTATAGATTCTTAAAGAGCATATTTATTTTTTATTTTCGTTCCTCATTAATTATGGATTTTCATTAATATCTGTCATACAGGAAGAGAAAAGGGCTTGGATGCTAATGATCTTAAAGTTGCAAAACTCGTAAGGATTAAGGTGAGCACATTTGTATCCTAAAAAAGCTAGCATAATTATCCAAAAATCTTTCTGTATGACACATATTAAGTTGCAAAAAGCTTTTTTCAGATGACTGATTTGAAATAGTATTATTTTTTCAATCGGTTTTGCAATAATAACCGATTGGAAAAACGTTTTCCCATCACATATTCAGGTGACCGATTGGAAAAGTTAACAAAATAGTGTTATTATTCCCATCAGTTATTCTATTAACCGATTGGAAACATCCTGCATTTTATTTAGCGGAAACACAAACGAGATCAGACCTGCTTTCAAGCAAAAATAGATAGAGCCACTAGATAACCAGAACCATAAACAAATTTGATTCCAAAAATCATTATATATATATTTATTTATTTACTTATATATCTAATTAAGTAGTTAACATAGCATAAAAGCTAATCTAAGTTAGTTCCATAAAGCTAAGTAAGTAGCTAGTTAACATAAGAACTCCTAAATGATTCCGAATGTATATCTAACAAAATGAACTCCTAATTCCCAAACTATTCAACAACACGAGCGTCATCAAATGAATTCCAGTCACAGATTAGCAACTCCCAAAAAATATTCTGCCCAACGACCACGAACATCATCAATTTCTTCTTTAATAAATAGGTTTCATTGTTGAATACCTTCAAATTGAAATCACATATCAAGTTTAAAACTACTTACACTTGGGCTTATCCAAGAAGGCATCGGTCTGGAAATTGAGCGCTTACCTTGAAGAAGACCACAAGCATCCATAACTCAATAGGAAAGAAATTTTCAATTCACGTATGCCAAAGACACGTTTTTCGCTAGTGGAGTAGTACTTAGTTTAATTTAGATGATTAATTAATTAAGTAAAAACAGAACTTGCTCAAGTTCAGGAACTTATGTCATTTTCCAAGAACTTGTTAAAATAATGCTTAGTTCCATTGGTATAACTTTGTATGATCATAGCCCATGCATAAATTGATTAGAGCAAGCAATAAAGCAACCAATCAGATATTCAATATAATACTAATTGATAAAATGTTTCAGTATATTGATGATAGGGACTTGTACTGCATTATGTTATTTTAGAGATAAATACCAGACTATAAACCATCCCAAAAAAAGGGTAACTAGATCACCAAAGTAATCTTAGAGATCATATGATTGAAAGGGTCCCAAAGGAATTAGCTAGAGCATTACAACCCAAAGAAACTCACGAATAAGCACGCAAGACACCCCCAAATTTCATAGCAGAACAAGACTCAAATCTTAAACAAGATAATTATAATGTATTTCACATGGAGCTTCTCCAGTGCATTGCTAACTTGTTCCTAATCCTATCCTGAGTCATCATCGAACTAGACAGAAAAGGCTCATAATTATTTGTTTTTCACAAATTCTGGTAAAAGGTTACCATAATTTAGTTTCATAATAAAACAAACTTAATTTATTTATATACTTTACCAACCTGATTCACCAATTTGTTATTGTATATGGTATTCAAAAGCAAATATGATTCATTTTCAGACCACCAAAACTCAACCACCCTTTCAAAAGTTGTTCAAATTCCAATAATAATAACAATAAGTTAAGTGAATAATTTTCGCTAAAGTTGGAGTTATAATGGAGATATCTAACAACCAAAGCAATTTATAGAAACCTGCTTCCCTTTTCTTTATATGAGTATTCAAACATGATATTAATAACATGTAGTAAGTTTCGTTCATAGAAGCAAACTAGTTAAATTAAAACTACAAAAGAAGAAAAAAAGAAATAAAACATCGGAACCTCAAGAAGCTAATTAGCTAAGAAGAAACAACTAGAAGATCATCACAATATTGCACAAGTACTACAAGTGAGTGAGGGTTAGAATGATCAGAAAGACAGAGGAAATTAATGAAATCGGACTAGAGAACCAGCAACTTATATGTTGCCCAATCGGAATACCTAAAACAGAAGTAGGTATAGGGAGTTCAAATGTGAACTTTGCAACATTATGGCTAAGCTGTGCACACTTGACAAGTTTGAATTCCTTGAAATTCTCTGGGTCCAAGCAATTTATAAGCATCGAGTACACAGTTTTATATAATCTCAGGCTGCTGTATCAAGTTCACTTAGTTTCATAACCAAAGATGTCAATAAGGTCTTTTAATTGCACTCATGTGAGGAAAATTACATGCAGTGAGAAGATCTGAGGTCACCATATAATGTACTTTGTGAAGAGGATATTGATAATGAAAATTATGAAATACCATTATGTGGGTTTAGTACTACTACCGGAAGTAGCTCATAAATCAACCATAAAATATCACTGCCAATTCGGTAAAACAAAATATTACTCGCAAAGCAAGCTTGTCTGGTAGCAAGAAAGAAACTAAGAAGTTTCTGATGGTCATAAAATGTTAATATCCAAAAATTTATAAGGAGCAAACATAATAATATTAAAGAACAAATAAAAACAATAAAACAAGGGTCATAATATTGTAGTCTACTGATGGATCGGATGTAGAACCTGTAACGCCCCAATTTATACTAAGCGGAGTGAGCTATTCAATTAAAGTTATTAAGGCTAATTCATCATACTCGTATCGAGAGGTTAAATTTCGAGTAAAATTTTTCGAAACTTAATAGTTGTATATTCGAAACGGTAATGAGACCTAGTCGAATGAAAGTTTAGATTTGGTAACTAACACACATACGATAAGCTAATATAACATAGATATATTAATTACCGGGAATCCTAGACGACATGACAAAAAAATACTCTACCACTCGAAGAGTAGAAGATGTCGCACATAGGAAATGCACTGATCAAATATTACAGCCATCCAAAATGTCTTAACGAAAATATAACTAAATAAAGGACGTTGCACTCTCCATCCCTGTATCTTCACTCGGATCACTCTCAGGACAGCTCTCCCTAGGCGAGTCGAAGAACCAACCCTGGCCACCAGAGTACTGCTCCACAAGAGATGGAGTGAAATAAGAAGGATGAGAAGCAGGTCGGAACGCTGCGGGTACAGGCATGAGACCAGGGGGTGTCCGAATAACCAACGTCAAAGTCGCTCCAATGTAAGTGGACCGGAGCATCGGTAGTGACGGATGAGATATCCAGAAGGATACTTCTCCTACAAAAGTGGACATCCCACGAGATACATCATGCTCCCAGTAGCCAAATTCAATCGGACAGTTGATTTCCAAGAGGGTCTCTCGAGCCGCCATCTATTGTATCGCGTAATAGATATATACATAGACAGATAAATACAACACAAAACAGAGAAGTGAGATACAGCAAAGTTATGTAGAAGTAGAGTCAGGATATTTAGATTTTTAAACAGAAAATCTATAATAGCTTACAATTGATATTCTCACTCGTAACATCACACAACATGCACATTCAAGGATACCATAATGCATGAGACTCAAAAAAAAAAAAAACAAAAAAAACGACATCATCGCTAGCGACTCTTTTTATTAAGGAGGTGACCGGGAGTCATACTTCGTTCGTACAAGTCCATGTACCTCAGTACTCTCCACCGATCCAGAATATACTTAGAGACGTGTCGAGGTAACCGAGCTCTTTCAGTGAGTAGCCCGACATCGGGGAGCTACCACCGAGTCCCCTAGGCATCTCACACTCTGGTTAAAGCCCCCAAAGGCCAAAACCCACTCCCTAGAGTATAACGTTATTGTGCCAACGCACCACTTTTACCTTTTATTCCTCCTTAATAGAAGTTTTCGAAAATACTATTTTCAAAACATACAATTTCAGGGTGTTTTAGTACTTTTAAGCATAGTTTATCACAAAGATTCAACCAGGTTCACATCCCATCCAAACAACTAGGCTCAAACAACATTTTGCAAGAAAGATTGCTAATCACACCATCTTGTTAAATCCTTTACCACAGATTTCAGTTTAATTCTCAAAAACAAAGCAATTATCATGGTATTCATATAATACTCCTAATAGGGAGAATACACCTTTAAAAGTCATATATTCAATTTTCAAATTTTCTATATTCTTCTTTTGGCACTTAGGCCTTTATTAACTTCTACTATTAACACCATTGTTTGAAATTTACTTTAGTCCTTCTAGACATATTATCATTTAAACCATATCCAAAAATTATAGGAATTTATAAATAAGTCCAAAACAATCATTTAGCCTTGAAAACATCATTAACATCTTAAAAATGATTTATTTGGTATTAAAAGCTCATAAATTTTGAATATTCAAAAGTTGAAGGAAAAGTGGTTTTTCCTTTGTTTCAGTGACTCTTCTGCATGCTGTCCTTTCATTAAAAGGGGTAAAATAAATATTAAAAGATTTTATTTGGTCTCCAATTAATTTATACAGTTACTTCACAGTGTTAGGGTCAAAATAGAATTTTTCCAGAATTTTTAAAAATACTTAAGATGGCCAGAAAAATCCTTCTTTCAAACTGTACAGGATCTGGCAGTAGCTAGTCTAAAACGTATAATAAAGTTTTCAAGAATTTTTGAGTAGTAATACAGTGCGAAATATTTTCTCAAGGTTACAACTTTTTCCAGCAAAACAGAAAACTACAGTAACAGGATCTTCATCTTCAACGATTTTTATAAAATCACTCAGCTACTAAAAATTTATGAAACCAACCCAGAAATGATCCATTTTGAGTCTCGTTTTTCATAAAAATTTTCCTTAGTTAAATCTGTTTCCCAAATGGTTCAGAAAAACCAAAACGTTCTGACTGTTCTAGAAATGACCTTGCGTCACTCAAAAATCCATATAAAATCAAACACAAGATCAAAAATTACAAATGATACCAATCTGGAAAGCTAACACACAGATTTATCATCATACAAATTTTCGTACGCATCTAAACAGAATAAGAGCTTTAATGATAGGCACAAAGTAACTCCAGTAGCATGAACTCACCAGACAGAATAGAGCAATAATGTTTCAAGAATCAAAATAAGGTCTTAACATCATCCAAAAATTATGAAACTTTACCAGTAGTTAAAACACATCTTAAAATGATTTTTAAGCATGGAGCTGAATTATCCAATGATCAATTCCCAAAATATGGGCTCTAAATCAACAGGCATAAGACAGAACCAGCTTTGAAAGTTAATAAATGAAGAGGGTCTAGGGCCAACCCTCACCCAAATACCCAACTAAATTCTACACTAAGCTATTCTGACTTCCCCTTACCAAGGTTATCTTCAAGGATTAAAGGGGTTGATGAAGGGTAGAGCTTCCAAAGTTATCACTACAAGCAACACCAATTTTGGACTCAAGAAAATTTTAGAGAGAAAGGAGAAGAGAAGCTTGTGCTTTGGTGTGTTTGGAAGTGAAGTAGAGTCCCCTATTTATAGAGGAAGTGGGCTGAGTTTTTTGAGGGGTCTTGGAGTGTTTGGAGAGCTTTGTTGAATAGTTGAGGGGTACATGAAGGCATGGTGTGAATAGTTTGAGTGGTTGAAGCAAATCAAGTTCCCTATGTCTAGGGTATGGTTTGACCACATGGAGAGTATGGAGTGTTAGAGGGATTTGTCTTTTATTGATTAATACTCTAGAATGTAGATATGTTTGGAATAACTGGTATATTTCGATCGTTATGCGTGCACTATAAAAATAAAAACGCAACGAAAAATTCTAGAATTAAAATATATCGTTCTCCAATATTTTCTAATCATATAATCGGAATCGAAATATTTTTCTAGCGGAATAATTTCCTATTTAGTAATTAATTAGCAAAATTGAGAGTGTTACAGAACCTAAGTGGATCAGATGTTCTCCACTTCACTAATCACAGAAGTTGGATATGTCATTGTTCCTTCTTTATGAAGAAGATTTAAACATTAGATCAATGCAAATTGCTGCAACTTATGTAATGCTACTAAGTTATTCCACTGATATTGTATTTTTTATGTAATCTAGTTATTTGCAGTTTCACTAATCATACATATGTTATATTGCTTTGTTGTTGTCTTCTGAATGAGAATGTTGTTGTAAATAAAATGCTTTATTTTGAGTTGTTAAATTAAACTCGACGTGTCTTTGATTTTTAATTTTTATTTTAAATTTTCTTGGTTTCTGTCATGGTTTGGAATTTCCAGAATAAGATATGATACAATATATTTATAAAGATGATTACCACCCTATACAATTTTTGTATCTTATTGTATCGACTATACTTATGTTATCATCTTATCTGGGGATTAAGGACCAAATCTCAATCTCAACTCAGTTCATCATTAAGATCAAATATCTAGTAACAGAGCATATGATAGACAACTTTTATTTCAAATTTTGAACTGTTGAATGTCTTGAAGATACTTGATACAAGGATTGTCTCATCTTTAAAAAACTCCCTCACCTGGATATTTATACAATATTCATTTAGGTGTGCAAAAATAAAATAAAATCAACCAAGAGGATAGAAAATTTTATGAGTTATTAATTATGCATATATATGATTCCTTTAACGAAAAGTAAAGCAAAGAAATAATTTCAAAATCAATAGATTACATTCTTGTACAGACATTTTATCAAACACATAGAAAGCAACACCTCAAAATTTCAAAATCAACCAAACAACCCAAAACCAACCCACTCTAGTTGAGTACCGTAGCAAAGCAAACAAATAAATTAGTTGATTCAGCGAGAAAAATAGCGAGAGAAATTGAAAAATAGGCTCACCAACGATGGCACGACGGTGGCTGGACAGTGTACGAACCATGATAGCGTAGGGCGCGATGGTGTGGAAACAGTGGCTGGACAGCGTACCAAGAGTGGCTGGACGGCGTGGCAACGGTGGCTGTACGGCGTGTGATACGGACTAATTGGAAGAGTAAGCAGTTTGTAACAAATTGATAATAAGTCAGGAATGACTTATTAGCAATGTATTATTAATAATGTAACAACTTAGTTTTGCTGATTAGGCCTGTGTTTAAGGAGTTAGTTATGTCAGTTACCTTTTGTATAAATAAGGGTTATAAACCATAATTCAAATATCAATGAAAATCTTCAGCATCTTTTTCCTCTGTTATGTAATCTTCATTCTCCTTCATCGTGTTCGGATTCTCTTCTCGGTTTAGTTTCCCTACCTCTCCTAAGTTCTCGGAGTCATCCCTAACCTACTCTATCAAGTGGTATCAGCCTTTACCTTCCATGGCGGACTCTACGCGCAGCCAACAAGCTATGAAAGATTTAGAGGAACGTTTGGAGGGCAAGCTGTCAACGCATTTGGATGCAAAGTTTATGGAGCTTGTTGTGTCGTTTCAGCAAACAATGCAAGAATCCATGTTTCAAACACTTCTAGATTGGAGAAAGAATCAACCTGGGCATACGAACCTGGACCTCCACTACAAGAATGTGGTAATTTAGCTACGTAAAAATAGCGACGGCTCGACACCATCGCTAAATTACGACGGTATATTAACAATTAGCGATGGTTTAGATCGTCACTAAATTAGCGACGGCTTTTTCCATTGCTAAATTAGCGGGAGTTGTTTTGGCGGTAAAACAACGACGGTCTTGGCCGTATCAAAATTAGCAACGGCTTTTACCGTCGCTATAATGGAGTGAATTTGTTTTATTTATTATTTTATTTTTCTAAAAATTTTTATAGCAACGGTAAAAGCCGTCGCTAAATTTTTATATTTTTTTAATTTTTTTTGCAACTGTAAAAGCCGTCGCTAAATAAGAACGGATTA
Source organism: Cyamopsis tetragonoloba (assembly GCA_037177725.1). Taxonomy (NCBI): domain Eukaryota; kingdom Viridiplantae; phylum Streptophyta; class Magnoliopsida; order Fabales; family Fabaceae; genus Cyamopsis; species Cyamopsis tetragonoloba. The sequence continues at coordinate 29,868,919 of CM074125.1, read as the reverse complement.
TTTTTTTCTAATATTTTTTTAAGCGACGGTAAAAGCCGTCGCTAATTTTGTTATTTTTTTAATATTTTTTAGCGATGGTAAAAGCCGTCACTAATTTTTTTATTTCTCAATATTTTTTTGCGACGGTAAAAGCCGTCGCTAAACTTTTTTTTTGCTTTTTTTCTAATTTTTTTAAAAGGCGGGAATTTTTTAAAATATTTTTTAGCGACGGTAAAAGGCGTCTCTAATTTTTTTTTAATATTTTTTCTAATTTTTTCAAAAGGCGGGAATTTTTTAGTGATGGTAAAAGCCGTCGCTAATTTTTTTTATTTTTTTAATATTTTTTTAGCGACGGTAAAAGTCGTCGCTAATTTTGTTACTTTTTAATATTATTTTTTGCGACGGTTATTTTTTAAACTTTTTTTTTGCGACGGCAAAAGCCGTTGCTAACCAAGAAGGGATTTTTTTGTTCTAATTTTTTTAAAAGGCGGGAATTTTTTTTAATATTTATTTTAGCGATTGTAAAAGCCGTCGCTACCGAGACGCGCGTTCACAACTCATTGGCAACACAATGACCTCGGGATCCGTGATTTTTCAGTCTTTCATTTCTTTATATAATCGTTCACTTCTTTGTCTTCATCATTTCCCACTCAACCAAATTTTTCACTTCTTTTTTTATTAACTTTTTCTTCTATTAACTTCTTCTTTTATTAACTTCTTCTTCATCAAATCAATCCTTTACAACAACACCTTATACCTCAATACCCAATAAACTCCGACGACCTCCAACTTCGACAACCTCTATCTCTGGCGACCTTCATCTCCGGCGACCTTCATCTCTGGCGACCTCCAACTCCAGCGAGCTTCTTCTTTTTCATCTTCTTCTTCTTATTATTATTATTACTATCATTTTATTATCATTATTATTATTCTTCTTCCTTGTCTTCTTCTACAGTCTTTTTTTTCTTTTTGTTTCATTTTATTTCTGACGGACAAAAGTATGAGGAGTTCTTCCTCCGGAAGCTATTTTTTTTTTTAAAAAAAGAAACTTAGCGACGACTTTTACATCCACTAATTAGCGACGGCTTTTACCGCCGCTAATTAGCGACGGCTTTTACCGCCGCTAATTAGCGACGGCTTTTACCGCCGCTAATTAGCGACGGCTTTTACCGCTAATTTTAGCAACACAATAAATAGCGACGGCTCGACCTCCGTCGCTTGGCCATCGCTAACTCCTTTTTAGCGACGGTTTTCAGCCATTTAGTGACGGTGTTGACCCTCACTATTTTTTGCCATTCTTGTAGTGCTCCCTGTGCGGAATTGCTTTCGCGAGGAATCGCATGGCACCAACCATTATTCTTGTTGTACTAGGCTTGCGCGCATTGACTTTTCCAGATTCAACGGTGAAAACGTTAATAAATGATATATCAATGTGAGAATTACTTCTTGATTGATAATACTCTTAAGGAAGTTAAAGGTTGTTTGGCTCTTGTTCATCTTGAAGGCAAAGCGTTGCAATGGCATACGACCTTCACCAAATCTCTGACCGGTCATTCTTTACCTTCTTCGAAAGAGTATCCAATGATGTTGATGGATAGGTTTGGTTTGGTTTGCGATGAACCTATGGCAGAGCTAATGAATCTTAGGCAGTAAGGATTTGTCACAGAATACCATGAGGCTTTTGATGTCTTTGTTTCTCGGCTTGAATTGTTTGAGGAATATACCTTAACCTGTTTCTTGGGTGGGCTTAAGAAGGATGTCCAGATGATGGTTCGTATGTGTCAACCATATTCGGTGAGACGCGCATTTTCTCTGGCCAAGATGTATGAGGCTTTAAGTTGTCAATCTAAACTAGCAGCATTGGTCCCCAAACTAGTGAAATCTGCAGCTAACTCCAATGGAATTCTTCCAAATCTTTTATCTGCACCTGTTGTATCTTCATATACATCTGTTAACTCTTATAATAGGCGCCCCTATAAGAGTTTAACACCTGTATTTATTGCAGAAAGACGATCTAAAGGCCTGTGTTATTTTTGTGATGAGGCTTACACACCAGGACATAGTGTTGTACATAAGAATTTGCAGATTCACATGCTTGAAATTGATGATCCAGTGGAGGAAGAGGAACATGTTGAGGAGGAGTCTACCCAGGTTCCACCAGACCTTGGCGAACCACAGATTTCGATTCATGCCTTGACTGGTGTTCCTAATTTCAACACAATGAGGGTCACTGGGTTTTGTCAAAAGCGCCCGCTGCATATTCTCATTGACAGTGGCATCACACACAACTTTATGGACATTGAGGTTGCTAAAAGGCCTGGCTGCATGATTGAGGATATGTGGATGCTATGAGTGTTGTGGTTGCAGATGACAATAAATTACAAATTTATGCCATTGTGAAGAACTTCAAATGGATCATTCAGCATATTGTTTTTTGTTCTGATATGCTTTTAATTCCTTTATGTTGTTGTGAATTGGTTCTTGGTATAGAATGGTTAGTCACCTTAGGGGATATTACTTGGAATTTTGACAAACTAAGTATGCAATTTTTTGTGCAGGGTAGGAGGCATGTGCTCAGAGGTGCTTCAACACAACATTTGAAAACAGTAAAGAGGCAACAACTGGGAAAAACATTACAGGGAGGAGTTCATTTGTCAATGCTACAGTTATGCACAGAAGAAAATTCATTGCTGCATTCCTTCACAACACATGGACACAATTCCACATCTGATGTTGTTGTGTCTTCTCTCCTTTTACCTTATGATGATCTTTTTCAAGAACCATCCGAGTTACCTCCTCACAGACCCAACCATGATCACCAAATTCCATTATTCTCGGGTAGCAATCTTGTTAATAGGAAACCTTACAGATATGCTAAACATTAGAAGGATGTCATTGATGGATTAGTGAAAGAATATCTCAAGTTAGGAATCATACAAGCTAGCACTAGTCCTCATGCAAGCCCTATGTTTTTGGTTGGAAAAAAGGATGACTCTTGGAGACTTTCTGTTGTTATAGAGATCTCAACAAAATCACTATCAAAGATAAGTTTCCTACTCCTTTGGTAGATGATTTTTTAGAAGAACTTCATGGCTCTTGCATCTTTTCCAAAATTGATTTATGATTTGGTTGCAATCAAGTGCACATGCATCCTAATGATGTTCATAAAACGACTTTCAGGACTCATGGGGGTCATTATGAGCATTTGGTAATGCCTTTTGGCCTAACCAATGCTCCATCTACCTTCCAAGGATTGATGAATACGATTTTTCAGAAATACTTAAGGAAATTTTTGCTTGTTTTCTTTGATGACATACTCATATATAGTCATTCATTAGCTGACCATTTGGTTCACCTTAAGCAGGTCCTTGAGACAATTAGATTTCACAAACTATTTGCTAGGAAATCTAAATGTTTCTCTGCTGTTTCCAGAGTAGAATACTTGGGGCATTTTATCTATGCAGAAGGAGTGTCCACAGATCCTTCAAAGATTGATGCTGTGAAGAATTGGACATTACAAACAACTCTCAAGCAGCTTCGAGGATTTTCAGGCCTTGCAAGATATTACAGGTGTTTTGTGAAAGGGTATGGTTCCATTGCCTAACCTCTCACCTATTCTGGCTCTTCTAGATTTTGATAAAACCTTTGTGGTGGAAGTGGATGCATCAGGCATTGGGATAGGTGGTGTCCTTATGCAGGAGCATCATCCAATCGCTTTCATCAGCAGAGTATTAAACAAACAATAGCAGTCATTATCCACACATGAGAACAAATTGCTAGCTATTGATTTTGTAGTGCATAAATGGAGACATTACCGGTTGAACAAGCCTTTTATCGTTAGAACAGATCACATAAGCTTAAAATACATTTTGGACCAGCAATTGAGAACACAATTTCAATAGAAGTGGTTAGTGAAACTGAAGGAATTTGATTTCACTATTGGATTCAAGCAAGGGAGGGGTTACCATTGGGTTTTCCTAGCAAGGTTTTTAATGAGGTAGCATCTCATGCGTATCAAAAGATTGTGTACTCTGTATCCTTCACTAGGGTTTTGTCCCACTGGGTTTTCCTTAATAAGGTTTTAAGGAGGCACATCCTCGAAGTGTTATAAATATTTATCTAGCGGATGTTTATATCTCTTAACGGAGTTATTTATTATATTGTTAGGAATCTTTATCTCTTAGAGGATTTATCTTGTACTCATATAGTTTATTAGACCTATGTTTATCTCTTGTACTCTAGTTGGTGAGCCTAGTCTATGCTTATAAATAGAACACTCGCATATTGTATTCGATAGAGAACACATTTTTCTCATTTTTCTATTATACTTTTCTCTCCTTTCTCTCTCATATTTTTCCTACTTTATTATTTTTCACAACAGAGAAAGTATTTATTCTCATTTTTCTATTATACCTTATTTATTTATTATTTTACACATATACCATGTAGTTAATAATAAATTATTCTAAAGTCCAATAAGGGTATAAAAGAAAATTACTTAATAATTTTTATAAAATTAAAAATATTAATTACTTTTCTTTTATGTGTAATTTTCAAAATTTTAACAAATAAAAAGAAATATAGGGTGTACTATATGCGACAACATGTTGGTAACACTCAAATTTTGATTTATTCTCAAACATTTACGTATTCAAGAATCTCTTACTCCCTCCTTTTTTATTTGTCCACTTAGGAAAAAAAGTATTTTAAATAAAGTATTAATTATATTTTTATCAATTATACCTCTATCTTTATCTAGAGTATTAATGAAGACTGCACTATGCAACTAATAATAATGTGTTATTTACTGTCAAGTGGACTAATAAATAAGAATAGAGGGGATAAATTCTATTGTGGAAATGTATTTATTGATTTAAATATAAATGAGGATTTGGCAATGAATTTGATCTTATCCAAACTTGATCTTATCCAATTCTAACACATATTAAATTGTAATTAGTTTTTTTACTTGATTAATCACCAAAAAAATTTTACTTGATATGCATTGGTCTATATAAATAGAAGAACCACAATAGTTGAGGTCCATCTTCTCTTTGGTACTCTTTAATCTGCATTTCACACAAATCCTCTCATCTCTTCTCTTCTCTTCAGATCACATTTTCTAATTTTATTTTCTTCTCTTCATTTGAAGCCAATGTTGTTACTCGGTGAGTGTACCCAACTCCTTTAATTGTTATCTTCACAAGATCACCATGTCTTTTAAACTCCAATTTGTTATTTATTTTTTGTTATATATATCGTTTCGTCTCTTTGTTCTTGGACAATTTGATATTGGTTTCAATTAAAGTTGTTTTGTTTTCCCCTTGTTTTTTAGATTTAACTTCAAGCTAGACAAAGAATCCTATAGAAAAGGCTTATAATACTTTTTATCGAGTAGAATTTTGTACTAATTGGTTGTTATATATCCTGGAAATTGAATGAGTGTTTTTTTGTTTGAAATAATTTTTTCTTTAAGATTCACTCCAATTTGAAATGACTAATGTTCAAAATAATTTTTTCCCTCAACTTTTCCCTATTAGGAATTCCTTTCGCGAGGAATCGCATGGCACCAACCATTATTCTTGTGGTACTAGGCTTGCGCGCATTGACTTTCCCAGATTCAACGGTGAAAACGTTAATCAATGGATATATCAATGTGAGAAATACTTCTTGATTGATAATACTCCCGAGGAAGTTAATGGTCGTTTGGCTCTTGTTCATCTTGAAGGCAAAGTGCTGCAATGGCATACAACCTTTACCAAATTTCTGACTGGTCATTCTTTACCTTCTTGGAAAGAGTATGCAATGATGTTGGTGGATAAGTTTGGTTCTGTTTGCGATGAACCTATGGCAGAGCTGATGAATCTCAGGCAGGAAGGATCTGTCACAGAATACCATGAGGCTTTTGATGCCATTGTTTCTCGGCTTGAATTGTCTGAGGAATATACCTTAAGCTGTTTCTTGGGTGGGCTTAAGAAGGATGTCCAGATGACGGTTCGTATCTTTCAACTAGATTCGGTGAGACGCGCATTTTCTCTGGCCAAGATGTATGAGGCTTTAAGCTCTCAATCTAAACTAGCAGCATGGGTCCCCAAACTAGTGAAATCTGCAGCTAACTCCAATGGAATTCTTCAAACACCTTTATATGCAGCTGCTGTATTATTTTTGTGATGAGGCTTACACAATAGGACATAGTGCTGTACATAAGAAGTTGCAGATTCATGTGCTTGAAATTGATGATCCAGTTGAGGAAGAAGAACCTGCTGACGAGGAGTCTACCCAAGATCCACCAGACCTTGGCGAACCATAGATGTCAGTTCATGCCTTGACTGGTGTTCTTAAATTCAGAACAATGATGGTCACTGGCTTTTGTCAAAAGTGCCCCCTGCATATTTTCACTGACAGTGGCAGCACATACAACTTTATGGACATTGATGTGGCTAAAAGGCTTGGCTGCAGGATTGAGGATATTACTTGGAATTTTGACAAACTAAGTATGCAATTTTTTGTGCAGGGCAGGAGGCATGTGCTTAGAGGTGCTTCTACCCGACATTTGAAAACACTAAAGAGGCAACAACTAGGAAAAATATTACAGGGAGGAGTTCATTTGTCAATGCTGCAATTATGCATAGAAGAAAATTCATTGATGCATTCCTTAACAACACATCGACACAATTCCACATCTGATGCTGCTGTGTCTTCTCTCCTTTTACATTATGATGATCATTTTCAAGAACCATCTGAGTTACCTCTTCACAGACCTAACCATGATCACCAAATTCCATTATTCTCGGGTAGCAATCCTGTTAATAGGAAACTTTACAGATATGCGAAACAGCGGAAGGATGTCGTTGATGGATTAGTGAAAGAATATCTCAAGTCAGGGGTCATACAAGCTAGCACTAGTCCTTATGCAAGCCTTGTGGTTTTGGTTGGAAAAAGGATGGCTCTTGGAGACTTTCTGTTGATTATAGAGATCTCAACAAAATCACTATCAAAGATAAGTTTCCTATTCCTTTGGTAGATGATTTGTTAGATGAACTTCATGGCTCTTGCGTCTTTTCCAAAATTGATTTAAGATCTGGTTGTAATCAAGTGCGCATGCATCCTAATGAAGTTCATAAAACAACTTTCAAAACTCATGGGCGTCATTATGAGTATTTTGTAATGCCTTTTGACTTAACCAATGCTCCATCTACCTTTCAAGGATTGATGAATACGATTTTTCAAAAATACTTTAGGAAATGTTTGCTTGTTTTCTTTGATGACATTCTCATATATAGTCATTCATTAGCTGACAATTTGGTTCACCTTAAGCAAGTCTTTGAGACAATGAGATTTCACAAACTATTTGCAAGGAAATCTAAATGTTTCTTTGCTGTTTCCAGAGTAGAATACATGTGGCATTTTATCTTTGCAGAAGGAGTGTCCACAAATCCTTCAAAGATTGATGCTGTGAAGAATTGGACATTACCAACAACTCTCAAGCAGCTTCGAGGGTTTTTAAGCCTTGCAGGCCTTTTATTAAAGGGTGTGGTTCCAATGCCAAACCTCTCACTGATTTGTTGAAGAAGAACAATTTTGCATTGACAGTAGAAGCTCAAACAACTTTTCAAACATTTAAGGACATGTTGATCAACACACCTGTTTTGGCTCTTCCGGATTTTGATAAAACCTTTGTGGCGGAAGTGGATGCATCAGGCATTGGGATAGGTGGTGTCCTTATGCAGGAGCATCATCCAATTGCTTTTATAAGTAGAGCATTAAACAAACAACAACAATCATTATCCACATATGAGAAGGAATTTCTAGCTGTGGATTTTGCAGTGCATAAATGGAGACATTACCTATTGAACAAGCCTTTTATTATTAGAACAGATCACATAAGCTTAAAATACATTTTGGACCAGTGGTTGACAACACAATTTCAATAGAAGTGGTTAGTGAAACTGATGGAATTTGATTTCACTATTGAATTAAAGCAAGGGAGGGACAATGTAGCAGCTGATGCGTTGTCAAGGAAGGAAGACTTGGAATGTCACACAGCTTTTGTTCACTCATTGGACACAAAGTTGGTGACTAAAATAATCAAGAGTTGGGAATTAGACACATCATTGCAGAACATCATCAAGGATCTTCAAGCAAATCCCCTACTACACAGACACTACACTTATTGCAATGGGGAACTTCGAAGGAAACAGAGATTGGAGATTAGAAGGGACTTAGTTCTTAGGAAAAAGATCAGTAATATATTCGCATGGAATGAGTAAGGATATCCTGGATTACTTCAACCACTACCTATTCCTAATCATATTTGGCAGCATATAAATATGGACATCATTGAGGGGTTACCATTATCCGAAGGCAGACAAGTCATTTTAGTTGTAGTGGATAGACTAAGCAAAGAAGAACACTTTATGGGTCTCAAACATCCTTACACTGCAAGTGATGTAGCTCAGGTCTTCTTAGACAATGTGTTTAAATTACATGGTTTTCCAGATTCCATCACCAGTGATCATGATCCTGTATTTGTTAGCAGATTTTTGAAAGAGTTTATGCAGTTACAAGGGGTGGATGTCAGGCTATATTCTACTTACCATCCTCAAACTAATGGTTAGGTAGAGGTGATGAACAGATACTTGGAGAAATACTGTGTTCTGACAAACCTACGACTTGGTTCAAGTGGCTTCCTCTTGCTGAATGGTGGTGCAACTCTGCCTATCATACTGCTAGCCTGGCTACCCCATTATATACTTTTTATGGACAACCTCCACTCGCGTTTCTACAACACTTGGTGGGAAATTCTAAGTTGGATGTTGTTGATACGAGCGTAGTGAGAAGTGAAGAAATGATAAAGCTTCTTAAGTTTCATCTACAACGAGCTCAGAATGAAACAAATATCGGACCGAAAGAGAAGAGAAAGAACATTTGTTGCAGAAGATCTAGTTTATGTTAAATTACACCCATATAGACAGGTTTCAGTAAAAGCAAGGCATAATGCAAAGATATCACCTAAGTATTATGGACCTTTTCGTGTCTTGGAAAGGATAGGACAAGTAGCAAATTAGCTTGCTCTACCTGCAAAATAAAAAATTCACAAAGTCTTTCAAATTTCTCAACTTAAAGAACACATTGGAGAGGTCCCAGCATTTACTTCAATACTTGTTCAAACAAAAATGTTGTAGATTTCAAAGGAACCAGAGAGTATCTTGGACAGAATGACAGTAAAACGCCATGGCCGTCCAGTAACGAAGGTTTTTGTTAAATGGAAGCACCAACTACCTGCCTGTGAGTTCTACTATGATTTGAAGAACAAGTACCCTTCTTTTAATCCTTGAGGACAAGGATTGTTTAGGAGGAGGGTGTTAATAGGGACTAAGGAGGAGGAGGCAATTTGTAACAAATTGATAATAAGTCAGGGAGGACTTATTAGCAATTTATTAATAATAATGTAACAACACAGTTTTGCTGATTAGGCCTGTTTTTAAGGAGTTAGTTATGTTAGTTACCTTTTGTATAAATAAGGGTTATAAACCATAATTCAAATATCAATGAAAATATTCAGTATCTTTATATTCACTATCTTTTTCCTCTGTTCTGTAATCTTTCTTCTCCTTCATCGTGTTCAGATTCTCTTCTCAGTTGAGTTTCCCTACCTCTCCTAGGTTCTCGGAGTCATCCCTAACCTACTCTATCAGCGTGGCAACGGTAGCTGGATAGGGCGTGAGGTTTTCTGACGGAGGGTTGAGCAGCGCGAGTTTCTCATAAGCGTACGATAGGAAGAACTTACTGAAATAAGTTAAAATTTTAACGTTGAGTATAAACATTAATAATTTTACCATTAGTTAATATTTTAACTGTATGGAATAAGTTACCAAATATTACAAAATTGCCACCACATTATATTTTTAATGGTGTATTCCAAAACTGATTGGAAAGGGAGATGTTAAATATTTTTTTTGTCACTTTTCCAATCGGTTATTGTTACAACTGATTCGAAAAAGTTAGCAAAAATTTCAACATTGCCACTGCGCTAATTTTCCAATCGCATATTCCAAAACTGATGGGAAAAGGGGATGTTAAATACTATTTTTGTACTAGTGCATTATTTAAGCATGAGAATAAAATATAACCATCAACACATATAGATGTGAAATTTGTTATAAAAATTATTGATATTTACTCATGTAAATATATATTTAATTATTGTTATTAAAATTCACAAATAACTAATTTAGCTCCTATTATAGTTTTGATATCAAATTAGTGCCAAAAATATTTATAAGACTTTAAAATTTTCTTAACAATTAGTTCTTAATGATTTAAAGTAATATAAAATTAGTAGTCTCTCAGAAATTAACCAAATTACAAATTACTAGTCAAATTATTTAATTATTTAATTATTAAGTTATAAAAATTCAGTGTTGCCTAATTTAATCTTTGTTATTATTTTGATATAAAATTAGGCCCTTGAAGATTTAGAAGACTTAAAAATTAGATTTTAACGATTTAAACTGATATGAAATAAGTACCTCAAAAATTAACAACATTAGAAATTACACATCTAATTATTTAATTAATATGTTATACAAATTAATTCTTTATTTATTTATTTGTTAATAGATTTTTATCATCAAATTAGTTCTCATAAGACGTAGTGCTAATTTAATTTTCATAGGGGGTTGAGACTAAAACATCATAGGGAATTCTGGAAATAGGGAAAAACACTCCTTTTGCACAATCTAAGGAAATAAATGAGTGAGTTGCACCCGAGTCAAACAAAATGTTAACAGGCTTAGCGTTTATTTGACCCGTACCTTGGATAAGGTTCTTTGAGTTGTCAACTTCTTCTGCATCCAGTGTGTACACTCTACCCCTCACCGGATACTTCTTGGCATTATCAATTGTCTTGCCTTTAGTTGGGCATTGCCCGCTCATATGTCCTGGTTTCTGAAATGTAAAGCATACAACTTGTTTTTGTAGCATTCACCCCTATGCATCCTCCCACACGTCTTGCATGGTTGAAAAGTTCTCTTTCCCTTGTAATCAGTTTCTTTTCCTCTTGCCCCCTTTGAGTTCCCTTCATATCGTTTATGCTTCCAAGAAACCTGTTTACTTGCCGCGACCACAACCAAAGATTGTTTGGCCAATTAGAAAGGTTGGATAAGAGACTGTTACTCTAGGATTCGTTGCGTAATCACCAAATTCCTCACTTTCGACCTATGTCCTTGCTTAAACCTATTGGACTTCCAAGCTTAATCAGATTGATTGTGAAGGATGTTAGAGAGTTGAGCCAAACTCTTAAACTTGGCAGCATTTTCATCCACGATCATATCTCCCGGTGAAGAACTCCACTTCCTTCAGATCTTTCACATTCATAGGGAAGTACTTATTCAAGAAGAGCGTCTTGGACTTGTCCCAAGTCAGGTGACCTCCATTTGGTTCCATATTCTCCCGGTATCTTTTCCACCACCTTCTCCATGAAGCCTATAAGTAACCAAATCCACCTTATCTTGGTTAGGGGCTCTCATCACTTAAAATATTTCCACCAGTTGGTTTAGCCACTCCTCGACTACAATGGGTTCATGTCCTCTGAGGAAGGTAGGCGGATGATGCCTTTAGAAACTTTGATATCGGTCTTCATGTCCTTGGACTTTCATCATGCGAGTCTTGGCTTCTGCCATTTGTTGCACAAGTGGCGACCATGTCTTCCTACATATAACACACCAAATTGAGTTGATCAGGCTCAACACAATGAATCTTACACAGAATAGCACCATCAAGTTAAGATAGGACTTTATCTCTCCGAACTCTACTTACTTACATTATTCTGATACCACAATTCGGTTAGGATCAAACTGCTCTGATATCATAAAATGTAACAGCTTAATTTTTAAGAACAATTTTTTAAGACATAGAGTATTCAACGAAAGATAAAATACTTCATAGTCATACATCTATAATTATACATATTTGCCCCAAAGGGTCTTAGTCCCAAAATAAAACAAGTTTAGTACAAATCCATAGAGGTACATCTCCAACTCAGGTAGTGTAATTAGCTACAAAATAAAAGAAAAATGACTACCTAATTTATCACAAAATAGAATTCTAACTAAATTCTTCGAGCGCTAAAATCTTCTTCTTCGTCCTCGTCACCTGCAATATTGCAACCGTCAGTTATATGCAAAACATACAACTGAGTAACCCTCGGTTCATTAAACAATTTTTACAATATTGCAGCCAGCCTAATTGTAACATCCCCAAAATTGAGTTTTCATGTAGAATGCGAGATCGCTATTAGTCTCTCAAATTTAATTGCATTATAGTCCTTGTAGTGTATTCCATTTTGAATTAATTAGGACTTTATATTAAATTCTATATATTCAAGGACTTAGGTGGAGTTTTTTTTTTATAACTTGCTTTGTGCTCACACCAACTACTCTACCCCCACCCTCACTCAAACACTCACTCACCCTCATATCCAAATCCATTCAGTCACTTCAAGGAAACAAGTTTCCATGTTTCCCTCCTCAAACTACTCCTCCATGTTTCTCTCCTCAAAGGCTCAAACTACTCCACCATGTCCCATAATCATTTCTTATTTTCCAAAATTATAAGCCATACACACTTGCTCTCCTCTCCAACCTATCATCGAGGAAAATAACACAAAACCTTACTCCCTATTCTCTGCATATGCCACTCATCTCCATTACTCTAGAGCCAATCTCCAAAGTTTCATAAACACACACACTAGCTTGCTCAAAGAACATTTGATCATGCCACCAAAATTTCTCATCATCATGGAACTAGAGGGATCAATAAGTATGTTTGAAGTTCAAGGTAACCTCAAACAAAACCCCAAATAGAACAATTGATGCATGTGGACGATTTTGATTGTTGAGATTTAAGTTGTATGTTTGAGATCAGACATGTGGGTTTTTGTTTCCTTTTCTAATGATTATGCCACGATTTTGTAATGGATTTTTGACCGTCTTCCACTCTAATATTGTCATTATGGTCTTCAAAAAAGTTGTAGAGAATTCTGTTATCTTTCAAATGTCTTTGGTTTCACTCAAGTGGGAGGTTTAGAACTCTAGTTATTGCCAAATTACTTATATATGGTCAATATTGAAGTTCCTATTTTATTGAATGTACTTCTCTGTTAAACATATATATTTTTTACTGTGATATTGACCGAATTGGGTTTTGTTGTCTTCATAATAATTGCTTAGAATCCTATTATCCTTCATATTCTTTTGTTTTCACTCATTTTGGAGGTCTACCACACTAGTTATGGCACAATTACTGAGATAGTGTCAATATTGAAGTGTCTGTTTTGTTGAATGTATTTCTCTGTTACACGTATAAATTTTTTACTATGATATTGATAGAAATGGGTTTTATTGTCTTCACATGAGTTGTTGAGAATCGTTTTATTTTTCAAATAAATTTGGTTTCACTTTATGTTGATATATACAACTCTAGTTAAGACCTAAATACTGAGACAGTGCCAGTATTGAAATACTTGGAATTGGAGCTGATTGAAAAATTGATATCATTGGATTCCATTGATGAATGGGCTTCAAATTTGGTATGTTGTTGAATTCATGTGTTATGAGTTCCAAAATTAAATTTCATAATGGATTAAGGTCTATACAAATTTTGGTGAATTTTTGAATTAACAGTGCTCATTTGGTGAATGATGCTAGAATCAAGCTAAAACAAAGGAATTCATGAATTTACTGTAACGTATAACTTTTGAATTTGAATATCACAATTTTTATGGTGAATCCTTAGTGTGTTAGCCATGTCCTATAAAATGTTCATGATGTTTGGGCAAGTAGTTGGCTGGATAAAAATTCTTGCAATGCAATTTGTCCATATTTAAAAGTTTTGGGTTGGGTCAGCTTGTCTGAATGTTAACGTATAATTTGAGTCACGTATATGATGGAATTTTCTTCTGAGGAAATTTTTGTATCTTTGTAATGCAACAAGTTTCACTAAAATCCAACCACTATAACTTAAGTTATGGTCAAAGTTCTAAAAGCTTCCATAATTGGGATTTTAGTAATGACAGATGACTTCCAACAAAATTATCTCTTAAAATTAAATTGATTCAGATTTTTAACTTTGAATAATATTTGTAGATAATTTAGATAGATTTTCCAGTTAGATTGGCTGCAATATTGTAAAATTTATTTTATGATCCGAGGGTTACTCAGTTATATTTTTTTTTGCATATAACTTACGGTTGCAATAGTGCAGGTGACGAGGACAAAGAGGAAGATTTTAGCACTTGAAGAATTTAGTTAGAAAACTATTTTGTGATAAATTAGGAAGTTATTTCCCTTTTATTTCATACCTAGTTTGACCACCTGAGTCGCACATGTACCTCTTTGGATTTGTACTAAACTAGTTTTATTTTGGGACTAAGACCCTTTGGGGAAAATATGTATAATTATAGATGTACGACTATGAAGTGTTTTATCTTCCACTAAATACTCTATGTGTTAAAAAAAAGGTCTTAAAATTGGCCGAACAATCTTTGGCCGCAGTGGCGGTAAGTAAACAGGTTTCCTGGAAGCGCAAACACGATGAAGGGAACTCAAAAGGGGAAAAACGAAAAGAAAGTGATTATAAAAAAATTGCACCTAAGTCCTTGGCTATATATAGAATTTAATAGAAAGTGCTAATTAATTCAAAATGGAATAAATTACAAGCACTAGAATGTAATTAAATTTTAGAGACTAATAGCGATCTCGCATTCTACATGAAAACTCAATTTTGGGGATGTTACAATTAGACTGGCTACAATATTGTAAAAAATGTTTTATGAATCGAGGGTTACTTAGTTATATGTTTTGCATATAATTGACGGTTGCAATATCATGTGACATCTCAGGTGCTGATGAGGGCGGGGAGTGATCGCCGGTGCATGAGGGACAGAGAAGGAGAGGCTCCTGTGAAGACTTCTAAGAGGGAGGGACACAGGAATGAATCAAACATACACCAGAATGAGAGTGATCCAAAGACTGTATAGGTGTGGGACTATATAGTTGAGGATAGTTTAAAGGATTTGGTTTGGACTATCCATAACAAGAAAATGCATTTACTCTTTGGTAGTCTAACCCTTAAGAACTCCATGGTTAAGCGTGCTTGACCTGGAGCAATATGAGAAGTCAGAGACGGGGAGAGAAAAAAATAGACCGAAAATAGAATAGAATTGTAAGAGAATAGAGATACAAAGAAAAACATTTTGGTTTCTTTGGTTATTAACTATTAAATTTTTTTTAAACAAAATTATGATTTATTTGGAAAAAGTTGTTGCTCAATAATGTTATTTGTAGGATCAATACAAAGCTATAACAGTCACTTATAATATTTTAAACAAAATTTATTTTCAAATATGATTTTACAATTAAATTTTTATTAGAGGTATATTAAAACTAAAAAAAAAATTGGCGCTTTTTTTGTTCGGGGCCTAAAGCCCTTGCTTAGGCTCCTTGGGCCATAAGCCAGCACTAGTTATTTGTTGTGTAATAAGTTTAAGTGGGACAAGTTTAGCGTGTTTTTATATTTTTGTTCACTAAACTTTGAATTGAATTAAATAGAAGTTTATTTAATTGAATAAAAATGATGTGTTTATTGAATCGTAAGTGTAACACCTAGATTTTAGGATCAGGTTTTTATTTTTTTTAACACAACAGTGGAAGTCAAAACATTATATATATATAAAAGAGTTTGTGTTCTCTTTACAATGTAGAAAGAGTACTAGTCCAGCTAAGTAGTCATAACACAAAACAAATGACTACCAAAGTATATCGAAATATAGCTGCTAGTATCTGAGAAACCCTCCGAGTCCGTACCACATGCAATACTGTAAACATTAGTTATATGTACGACATATAACTGAGTAACCGTCGGAATTGAAAATAGTATATATACAGTATTACAGGCCGTCTAACTGGAGAACTGCCCCAAATCCAATTTCTAACAAACACACACAATATGTATGCAATGACAAATTAAGTATGTATACATGCCATGAATTATTCCATTTTCCATCTCTTTCGTCTTTTACCGGGAAACCCCGTGCACCGAGAATCCACCATGGGTGCACGATAGTAAATGCACGGTTCAGCTTATCGTCATCATGGTCCTGGTAAGTGTCCTTCCAGGATCGTACTGCCGGGCTACCAACCCTCTCTCGGGCTAGCCCAGCGACTATCTACCCCTTTCGGGATAGCCCCTTTGCACTAGACTATCTACCCCGTTTTTGCTATAGCCTAACACTTCAGGTTATTTGCCCCATTCGGATAACCCTACATTATCATCTTTTTATGCTTTGTCCTTTTACCCGGTCTACTTCCGGCGGAACTCAACCCTCTTACTCAACCAATGTTGATGGGAGAAAGCATTTTCCACTTTTTCCTTTTTGTTTGATTTCACATTACATGTTCTAATGCATCAAACATCCATATTCATATCATAGCATTCAAACAAGAATTCCAGTAATCTCATATTCGAATACAGACATCCCATATTCGAATATTATGTGATAGAAGTGTTATATTAAAATATCTGTATTTGAATATACTAACTCTAGGACTTATTTCTAAAACAGTATGAAATCCATCCAAGTCAAAGTCCCAATTTTGTCACATTACCATCTGGAATCCTTTGTTTATACAATCCTTATGAATTCATCATCAGTCACATTTCCAATTGAATTCCTAATCATGCATCATATACTAACATGTTAAAACAACACAAACATCATACAAGCAAAGCATGCAAATCTAAAAAATGCACATTATTCTAAATCAAACAACCTAAAACATAATGTTTCTAAATCCCTAACAGCATATTTCGAAGGCTCTTAGTATTCTGATTTGGGGTTTTCAGGGTTACCTCGAATCTTCCTGAGTCTTTTCCGCTTCCAAGCTCCAATCCCGATCTCCAACTCCCTTCTTCAGCACTTCCTATCCTTGAGTATAAATCCCACTCCTTGAAGCCTTAATCACGAAGAATGCTTGTGAGAAGGGATGTTAAGATGGAGAGTTGTGGATTGTTGTTGCTTTGTGACAGAGGTTTAGCGAGGTATTTTGAAGAGAAGATTGAGAGAGTATAGTGTGAGGGAAAAAAATGGTGAAGTGCGGAGGTCAAGTCCCCTATTTATAGACTTAGGGGTCCATATTCGAATATGAAGCTTCTGTAATCAATTCCACACTTACATATTCGAATATCAGCTCTCCATATTCGAATATCAGACCTCATATTCGAATATGACACATCCATATTCGAATATGAAAAGTCCATTTTCGAATATCACTATTCATATTCAAATATGCACAGTCCATATTCGAAAATGACTCATCCATATTCGAAAATGGATTATGCATATTCAATTATAGCTGTTAATATTCGAATATATAAGTCCTTTGGGTCCCTCCTTTGCCCTCTCTACTTGCAACTGATCCTCCTTCTTCTTTTCTTTGTAATTTGTAACTAAATCCCTTAAGTTCTAAGTCTTTTAGGGATTTTTGGGATGTTACAATTCTACCCCACTTAAATAATTTTGTCCTCAAAACTAGAATATTACCTCCATTACTGAAACAATTCAGGGTATGCGTCCCTCATGTCTTGTTCCTTTTCCCAAGTGATCTTTGATGAGTCGATGTTTTCCCACAGAACCTTTACCAATGGGATCACCTTGTTCTGTAAGGTTTTCTCCCCTCGGTCTAGAATCTTCACAGGTTCCACCCGATAGGAGTTATTCGACTTCAACGGAATGTTGTCTTCTTCTAAAATATGGGAGGGATCGGAGACGTACTTCCAGAGTTGAGATACGTAAAACACATCGTGAAGGCTGGAAAGATAAAATGGCAAAGCTAGTTGCTAAGCAACAGGTCCTATTCTTCGGAGAATATGGTAAGGACCAATGAAATGAGTCTGAAGTTTCTTCGTTTTTATCGCTTTCCCAACGGTAGTATCTATAAGGTGTAACTTTTAGAAACGCATGCTCTCCTTCTTTGAATATAAGGGCTTCCTCCGTTGATCTGCATAACTTTTCTGACGGTCTTGGGCCCTCTTCAACCTTTCTTTGATACGCCTAATCCCATTGGTTTCTTGCACCAAGTCCGGCCCCAATAGTAACTTTTCTCCGGTTTCAAACCAACACACTCATGACCGACTCTTTCTCCCGTAGAGTGCATCATAGGGTCTCATGCCTATTCTTGAATGAAAACTGTTGTTATAGGAAAATTCTACAAGTGGCAAGTATCTTCCCCAGTCACCACCCTCTTCTAATACACAAGCTCGCATCATGTCCTCAAGAATCTGAATCGTTCTTTCGGACTGCCCATCGGTTTGGGGATGGTGTGAAGTACTGAAATGTATTCGAGTCCCAAAAGCCTTCTGCGACGCTCCCCATAAATGAGAAGTAAACTTGGGATCTCTGTCTAATATTATACTCATCGGTGCCCCATGTAGTTGGACTATCTCTGTAATGTACACTTTGGCATATTTCTCCATGAGTAGGTAGTCTTGAAAGGGAAGAAATGAGCAGACTTTGTAACACTCTCAATTTTGCTAATTAATTAATAAATAGGAAATTACTCCGCTAGAAAAATATTTCGATTCCGATTATATGATTAGAAAATATTGGAGAACGATATATTTTAATTCTAGAATTTTTCGTTGCGTTTTTAATTTTATAGTGCACGCATAACGATCGAAATATACCAGTTATTCCAAACATATCTACATTCTAGAGTATTAATCAATAAAAGACAAATCCCTCTAACACTCCATACTCTCCATGTGGTCAAACCATACCCTAGACATAGGGAACTTGATTTGCTTCAACCACTCCAACTATTCACACCATGCCTTCATGTACCCCTCAACTATTCAACAAAGCTCTCCAAACACTCCAAGACCCCTCAAAAAAATCAGCCCACTTCCTCTATAAATAGGGGACTCTACTTCACTTCCAAACACACCAAAGCACAAGCTTCTCTTCTCCTTTCTCTCTAAAATTTTCTTGAGTCCAAAATTGGTGTTGCTTGTAATGATAACTTTGGAAGCTCTACCCTTCATCAACCCCTTTAATCCTTGAAGATAACCTTGGTAAGGGGAAGTGAGAATAGCTTAGTGTAGAATTTAGTTGGGTATTTGGGTGAGGGTTGGCCCTAGACCCTCTTCATTTATTAACTTTCAAAGCTGGTTCTGTCTTATGCCTGTTGATTTAGAGCCCATATTTTGGGAATTGATCATTTGATAATTCAGCTCCATGCTTAAAAATCATTTTAAGATGTGTTTTAACTACTGGTAAAGTTTCATAATTTTTGGATGATTTTAAGATCTTATTTTGATTCTTGAAACATTATTGCTCTATTGTGTCTGGTGAGTTCATGCTATTGGAGTTAATTTGTGCGTATCATTAAAACTCTTATTCTATTTAGATGCGTACGAATATTTGTATGATGATAGATCTGTGTGTTAGCTTCGCAGATTGGTATCATTTGTAATTTTTGATCTTGTTTTTGATTTTATATGGATTTTTGAGTGACGCAAGGTCATTTCTGGAACAGTTAGAACGTTTTGGTTTTTCTGCACCATTTGGGAAACAGATTTAACTTAGGAAAACTTTTATGAAAAACTAGACTCAAATTGAATCATTTCTGGGTTGGTTTCATCAATTTTTAGTAACTGAGTGATTTTACAAAAATAGTTGAAGATGAAGATCCTGTTACTGTAGTTTTCTGTTTTGCTGGAAAAAGTTGTAACTTTGAGAAAATATTTCGCACTGTATTACTACTCAAAAATTCTTGAAACATTTATATGTTGTGTGTTAATATATCTACTATATCATATCAAAAATTCATATTTTTCTGGGCACGTATGAATTTATTATATTTTTTAGACTAGCTACTGCCAGATCCTATACAGTTTTAAAGAAGGATTTTTCTGGCCATCTTAAGTATTTTTACAAATTCTGGAAAAATTCTATTTTGACCCTAACACTGTGAGGTAACTGTATAAATTAATTGGGGACCAAATAAAATCTTTTAATATTTATTTTACCCCTTTTTAAGAAAGGACAGCATGCTGAAGAGTCACTGAAACAAAGGAAATACCACTTTTCCTTCAACTTTTGAATATTCGAAATTTATGAGCTTTTTAATACCAAATAAATCATTTTTAAGATGTTAATGATGTTTTTAAGGCTAAATGATTGTTCTGGACTTATTTATAAATTTCTATAATTTTTGGATATGGTTTAAATGATAATATGTCTAGAAGGACTAAAGTAAATTTCAAACAATGGTCTTAATAGTAGAAGTTAATAAAGGCCTAAGTGCCAAAAGATGAATATAGAAAATGTGAAAATTGAATATATGACTTTTAAAGGTGTATTCACCCTATTAGGAGTATTATATGAATACCATGATAATTGCTTTGTTTTTGGGAATTAAACTGAAATCTGTGGTAAAAGATTTGACAAGGTGGTGTGATTAGTAATCTATTTTGCAAAATGTTGTTTGAGCCTAGTTGTATGGATGGGATGTGAACCTGGTTGAATCCTTGTGATAAACTATGCTTAAAAGTACTAAAACACCTTGAGATTGTATGTTTTGAAAATAGTATTTTCGAAAACTTCTATTAAGGAGGAATAAAAGGTAAAAGTGGTGCGTTGGCACAATAACGTTATACTCTAGGGAGTGGGTTTTGGCCTTTGGGGGCTTTAACCAGAGTGTGAGATGCCTAGGGGACTCGGTGGTAGCTCCCCGATGTCGGGCTACTCACTGAAAAAGCTCAGTTACCTCGACACGTCTCTAAGTATATTCTGGATCGGTGGAGAGTATTGAGGTACATGGACTTGTACGAACGAAGTATGACTCCCGGTCACCTCCTTAATAGAAAGAGTCGCTAGCGATGATGTTGTTTTTTTTTTTTTTGGAGTCTCATGCATTATGGTATCCTTGAATGTGCATGTTGTGTGATGTTACGAGTGAGAATATCAATTGTAAGCTATTATAGATTTTCTGTTTAAAAATCTAAATATCCTGACTCTACTTCTACCAAACTTTGTTGTATCTCACTCCTCTGTTTTGTGTTGTATTTATCTGTCTATGTATATATCTATTACGCGATACAATAGATGACGGCTCGAGAGACCCTCTTGGAAATCAACTGTCCGATTGAATTTGGCTAATGGGAGTATGATGTATCTCGTGGGACGTCCACTTTTGTAGGAGAAGTATCCTTCTGGATATCTCATCCGTCACTACCGATGCTCCGGTCCACTTACATTGGAGCGACTTTGACGTTGGTTATTCGGACACCCCCTGGTCTCATGCCTGTACCCGCAGCGTTCCGACCCGCTTCTCATCCTTCTTATTTCACTCCGTCTCTTGTGGAGCAATACTCTGGTGGCCAGGGTTGGTTCTTCGACTCGCCTAGGGAGAGCTCTCCTGAGAGTGATCCGAGTGAAGATACTGGGATGGAGAGTGCAGCGTCCTTTATTTAGTTATATTTTCGTTAAGACATTTTGGATGGCTGTAATATTTGATCAGTGCATTTCCTATGTGCGACATCTTATACTCTTTGAGTGGTAGAGTATTTTTTTGTCATGTCGTCTAGGATTCCCAGTAATTTATGTTTTGTTATCCGACTAATTAATATATCTATGTTATATTAGCTTATCGTATGTGTGTTAGTTACCAAATCTAAACTTTCATTCGACTAGGTCTCATTACTGTTTCGAATATACAACTATTAAGTTTCGAAAAATTTTACTTGAAATTTAACCTCTCGATACGAGTATGATGAATTAGCCTTAATAACTTTAATTGAATAGCTCATTCCGCTTAGTATAAATTGGGGCGTTACAATTTGGTATCAGAGCTGGTCGTTCCTTCCGGCTTGGAAGTATGACAGCTCATTACGTTTTTCTCTGTAATACTTTGCAAAAATTAGTATAGATCTTATACATGATATATCTACAAAAAGCTAACACAAACAAGCGCAGGAAGAAATGGCTCGTGGGAATGACAACATTCTAGCTACGGCTACTGAAGCAGTACGCGAACTTCGCAATCAGAATGCTGGAAATGCTGGGCAAGGCATCTTGGATCGATTCCTGAAGCGAGACCCATCCACCTTCAATGGCGGGCATGACCATGACAAAGCTCGTTTGTGGATCCAAGAACTTGAAAAATTGTTTGAGGCACTGGAAAGCCCGGATAATCAAAAAGTCATCTGTGCTGTATACATGCTAAGGGATGACGCGGAGAACTGGTGGAACAACACTCGACAACGTCTAGTTGCCGGAGGTGTTGCGATAACTTGGGCTATATTTAGGGAATACTTTCTTGGAAAGTATTTCCCTGAGAGTGTCAAGAATCAGAAAATTCAAGAGTTTATGGATTTGAGACAAGGAAGCATGACTGTCAGTGAGTACGCTGTAAAATTTGAGGAACTCGCACGGTACTTCCCGTACTATGAAACCCTACCTGACGAACACCAGAAATGCGTGAAATTTGAAAATGGACTAAGGCCTGAAATAGCTATGGTCTTTGCACCAATGGAGATTTGGAATTACGCAACACTGGTTGATAAGTGCAAAATTTACGAGGACAAGGCGAAACTCGCTCAACCGAAGAACGTAGGTCCCCAAAAGAATGACAAAAAGGGGTTCTACAACAAGAAGAAGCCATATTCGCGTCCTTCAAATTGTTCCAAACAATTCGGCAGAAACTACAATTCTGGAAACTCATCTGGAGGAACACCCAAAAGCGGGAATGGGAATCAACTGAGGTGTGGAAAATGTGGAAAAGGACACCTGACCACGGATTGCAAGGACAAAACCTTCACTTGTTTTCGATGCGGAAAACCCGGACACATCAGTAGGGACTGCAACGAGGTGAAAAAGGAGCAAGGTGGTTCTTCCAACCCTCAGGCGAATCGTTTGAAGACGAGGGGGAGAGTCTACACGCTGAATGGAGCAGAAGCAGCACAACAAGAAGACCTAATCCAGGGTAAGTGCCTTATAAAAGGAACTCTCTTAACTGTATTGTTCGATTCAGGCGCTACTCATTCATTCATATCACATGATTGTGTGCGGAAACTAGGATTACCTGTTTCATCCTTAAGTTATGACTTAATAGTTTCTACACCCACAGATACCCCTGTTCTTACTTCAAAAGCCTATTTGAATTGCCTAATTACAATTGAGGATAGGGAATTTCTTGTAGACTTAATTTGTCTGCCTCTTACCCAGTTAGATGTGATACTAGGAATGGACTGGTTGTCTTCCAATCATGTCCTTTTGAATTGTTTTGATAAAACTATAGTTTTTGGAAACCCATCTGAGTTATTCCCAGTTTCCACTCAATTCAAATTCTTGAATGCCAACCAAGTCAAGGTATCCTTGAGGGAAGGAGCCCAGGTATACATGATGTTATCCTCCTTGGAAGTAGAAGGCGAACCCGAGATTAGAAACCTGCCTGTTGTTAATGAATTCCCAGAGGTATTTCCTGACGACATTCCCGGATTACCCCCAGAAAGAGAAATCGAGTTTAGCATAGAACTCTACCCTGGGACAGGACCTATATCCATAGCACCTTATAGGATGTCACCTACTGAGTTAGCAGAACTGAAGAGCCAATTGCAGAAGTTACTGGAAAAGCAATTTATCAGGCTGAGTGTATCCCCTTGGGGTGCACCTGTGTTACTGGTAAAGAAGAAGGATGACAGCATGAGGCTATGTGTGGACTACCGTCAAACTTGCTTAAACCCTGAACCCTGAACCCTTTGCTTTCCAACTTGCTTCAACCAATCTTTGTGATTAACATAGCTCCAAAACTAATCTTTCTGACTAACAAGATTCTGAGCGTCGGGTTCCAAACTCGGTTATTCCTGCTGCCCTACCGGCCATGTAGGGACCCAAAGAGACTCATGATCCCGGGGGTATCTCGAAAAATAACGAATCTCCTTCGTCTTCTATGTTGAATTCACTTGATTCTAAATTTGATCCTGCTTATTGCTCTTCATTTTGCTCTAATTTTGGCTAACCCTCCCCGGGATCTAACTCAACATCCTCTAATAATGTAGATATGGAGTCATTCGGAAAATAAGCTCATATACCAGAAGAGACCAGCATTTCGAGATCATTCCAAAATCTTTCGAACCCAGGAAGAGATGCGAACAATCCCGGGCCTTCCACTCAAGGAAGCCAGGGTCCCAGTACTTTGAATCCTTCAGTCGAGTGTCATCTTGAATGTATGAGCTTGAAGAGCATTGGGCTATTTTTGTGGGCTCCTACTGACATCATCAAGGAAGAGTTCTCTATTACTGACAATGCCCGGCTTAAACAAGTAGAGAAGCATTGGAAAAAATGCTTTCATTTTGGTCCTAACTCGACCGATGCCAACACCAAGACAGATCCTTCCAGCAATTATAAACTAGAGATCCCAGGATAGAACGAGAGGATATGCACTCTTGCCAGCGAGGGTGAGACTTCTCATATTATGATGTTCGAATCCTTATGGGAATAACTTAGAATTTGTTTTCTTTTTTTCCAACTTTCAAATCAAAGTTCTCCATAATTTACATCTCGCTCCTACCCAACTTCATCCCAATGGCTAGGGTTATCTGCAAGCGTCTGAATTTTTTTGTTGGGATAACAATTGGACATATTCCTCTACCATTTTTCTTTATTTATTTGGTGCCTATCGTGGTGGTAGAAGGTCCTAGGTGTCTCTACGCCATCGAACCGAGATTCGCAATCTCTTCACCCCTTTTGAAGACTCATTTAAGGCGCACTGGGATTACTATGTAAAAGTGGTTCCCCCGCGGCATAGCCATTCCGTCCCCTTTTGGATGGGTCCGGACAAAAAGCCCCTTTTTCCTCTTTTCTCGAATGAGGATCATCATAAAAAGTCGCTATCTATTACCGAATTAGAGCGCGACTACTTAGAAGAAGGGAACTGAGAAATATTTCAGAAGCTGTGCAGCTTCGTTAAGGAGGGCGGGATTCCCATTCATTGCAGAGATGTATTGGGAGCTCCTCGTGGCAACTGAGCGGCTTGTTTATGAACGAATTTTTATCCCATTTTCTGTTTAAATTCTGGGTTTACATTTCCATGTTATTCTAATTCTATGTTTGTCTTTTTGATACAGCTAAGATCATGGCTAACTTTGCTCAGCGTTCCTCCAAGAGAGATGCGAAAGGAAAAGGGAAGGCTATCACCTCAAATCCTATCCCGGAAGCTACCACGGGATTGTCTTCTTAGCCTGCTCAAGTGGGGGTGCTACTCAGCATGGCGCAGAAGACATCTATCCCACATGTCGTGGTTGTTGGGGGAGTCGCTACGGCAGGTCCTCAAAAGAAATGTCGCCGTGTTACTCATAGTGAAAGTATGTTGCCCACATGTTGCTATTTTGGTGTTCACCCGATTCTCTTTACACATTGTTGATCTTAGTTTTATGTTTTCAGGTTACCCTCCCGATAGTGGGTTTAGCCATCTCAGGAGATGGTACTTGTATCCCCCTTTCCTTCATCCGCATACGTTCGGGTCTCGTACTATTTGTAAAAGCACATGAAGATCTTATTGCAAATGGATTATTATTCTGCTCAATAAGTTTTGAAGAATATTGTTTTGAAGGGGTTAATATGGGTTGCACTCTTTTTCCCTTACCTATGGTGTTGTCCCATTGGGTTTTCCTAGCAAGGTTTTTAATGAGGCTGCATCTCATGCGTATCAAAAGATTGTGTACTCTATTTCCTTCACTAGGGTTTTGTCCAACTTGGTTTTCTTTAGTAAGGTTTTAACGAGGCACATCCTCGAAGAAGAGATGGATATCCAAGGGGGAGTGTTCTAAATATTTATCTAGTGGATGTTCATATCTCTTAACGGAGTTATCTATTATATTGTTAGGAATGTTTATCTCGTAGACGATTTATCTTGTACTTATATAGTTTGTTAGATCTATGTTTATCTCTTGTACTCTAGTTGGTGAGCCTAGTCTATGCTTATAAATAGAGCACTCACATATTGTATTCGACAGAGAAAACATTTTTTCTCATTTTTCTGTTATACCTTTCTCTCCTTTCTCTTTTATATTTCTCCTACTTTATTATTTTCACAACAGAGAAAGTATTTATTCTCCTTTTTCTATTATACCTTATTTATTTATTATTTTACACATTTACCATGTAGTTAATAATTAATGATTCTAAAGTCCAATAAGGGTATAAAAGAAAATTACTTAATAATTTTTATAAAATTAAAAATATTAATTACTGTTCTATTCTGCGTCATTTTCAAAATTCTGACACATAAAAATAAATGGAGGGTGTACTATATCCGACAACATGTTGGTAACACTCAAATTTTGATTTATTCTCAAACATTTATGTATTCAAGAAACTCTTACTCCCTTCTTTTTTATTTGTCCACTTAGAAAAAAAATTGCTCTTATTTTTCTGTCTAGTTATTGCAAGTAGAGAGGTCAAAAGGTTCCAAGGAGTTAGATTCAGACTCGGAGACCTCACTAAACCTCTGCCACGAATCAATAACACTCCACAAATCTCCATTTTAGCATCCACCCTTACACGCACTCTCTTGACAAAAAAGATTCCAAAGAGTTAGGTTCAAACTCGAAGACAGCAAGTGCAAAGGAAGGGAGTTGGAGACTGAGATTGGAGTTGAAGGAGAAAAGGATTCTGGAAGATTCGAGGTAACCCTAAAAACCCCAAATCAAAACTCTAAGAACCTTAGGAACATGTTGTTAGGGATTTAGAAACAATATGTTTTAGGTTGTTTGAGTTAGAGTGATGTGTATGTTTGTGTGATGCATGCTATGCTTGTATGATGTCTATATTGATTTAACATGTTAATAGATGATGCATGAGTAGGAATTTCATTGGAAATGTGAATCATGATGAAATCATAGAATTGTATAAACAAGAGATTCTAGATTGTATTGTGACCAAAACTGGGACTCAGACTTTAAATTAATTTCAAACTGTTTTAGAAACATAAGTCTAAGGGTTAGAATATTCAAATATGTACTCGTATATGGAAGATCATGCTCGAGTAGATATTTGAATATAACACTCCTGTCACAAAATCTTAGAATATGGAATGCCTAGAATTCTTTTTTCAATGCTATGATATGAATATGGATGTTTGATGCATTAGAACATGAAATGTAAAATCAAACAAAAAGGAAATGATTTGGAGCTATTACCAAGAGGGGTAATAGTTCTTGTAGACCTCTAAGGGTTGTTGACTCTGAATAAGGGAAATAATTGGGAGCTAATACCGGAATGGGTAATAGTTGTTGCAGACCTCTATTAGAGGAGAGGCATGGACTCTGGTTAAGGACGTTTACCAGGGTTTGCAGAGAGCTCTAGAGTGCTATTGCCATGCACATAGTGGATTCTCGTGTGCACCGGGTTTTTCGTTTTAAAAGAAGAAAGAAATGAAATAGAAAATGATCATGGCATGCATACATATTATATTGTCAATTCATACATGTGTGTGTTTGTTAGGAATTGAATTTGGGGCAGTTTTCCAGTTAGACTGGTTGTAATACTGTATATACTATTTTTAATACCGATGGTTACTCAGTTATATGTTGTACATATAAGTGACGATTACAGTATTGCAGGTGATACAGACTCGGAGGGTGTCAGCGCTTTGAGAAGACCCTTGCAGCTATATTTGATACTTAGGTAGACATTGGTTTTGTTGTATGACTATCTTAGCTGGACTAGTACTCTCTCTAGATCGTTAAAAAAAAACACTATCATGTAGAAATATGTTTATATATGTATAGTTTTGACTTCCGCGGTTGTGTATTATAAAAAATTATGACAGATATTAAGTTGCAAAAAGCTATTTTATGATACAAATGTGCTCACCTTAATCCTTATGAGTTTTGCAACTTTGAGATCGTTAGCATCCAAGCCCTTTTGCTTTTCCTTATGACAGATATTAGTGAAAATTCGTAATTAACGAGGAACGAAAATAAAAAATAAAGATGCTTCTTATGAATCAATACTTTTATTTTTTTATAAAAAGAAAGACATAAAAAATTAATATCATCACCATCGCTATAGATTGAAGTTTAGATAGTTTTGAAAGCCTCAAAGATGCTTTTACAGTAAAATGGCTTGAAAGTCTCTTTCGTTGAACAAACCAAAATGAGCATCAAGACTTCTTTTTCTTTCGCTTATCGGAGCTTCGTCTTTGTCGCCAAAGAAAGTCTTTGGCGTTAGAACTAGCCCGCTCAATCTTTGTGGGACAGAACTTTCTGTCCTCGTTTTGAGTCTTTTTGCGACAATATAATCACTATCAGGTTTGTTGGTTACGACGCTATTTTCACAACTCTTATACAACACCATTATGGCACCTGCTTGAAGAATGATATATGAAATAAACTAATTAATTAAATTTAAACACATATCCATATTATTATCATTTTTTAAAAACAACAATAACCTATGGTCAAAAGTTATGATGATAAAGAACAAAGAGAAATTTGAAACATGCAACGCAAATACATTACTTAACACATATCCATATGAAACATCCTTATTACTTTCTTACCAAATAAAATATATACATTTAAAAATTTGATTGTATTGTTCAATGACTTTGTTTTTGAAAAGGTAATTTTTTAATTCGATAGAAGTGAAAGTTCTCATTAAATCAATATTTCCAAAATAAAATGAATCATAGAATAAATAAAAATTTTAAATATTAATATAATGTTAATATTAATTTATACTTCTTCATCAAGTAACTGATACATTTGAAAACCTCCATCACTCACTCCATATATATATATATACACACATACAATTCGTAAAATTATATATATAAGTATAAACAAATTACTTTAATCTCTATATATAAAACATTTTCACCTTATTATTACTAGCTTATCTTTTATTACCAAATCAAATGACCACGTTTAAAGAGATGATTCTGCTCTTAGGAATTGTTAAATCCTAGATTGCTCTCATGTATTGCTTAAATTCTTTGAAATAAAAAATTATATTTTTCTAGAATTAAAGAACATTTTAATCTTCTTGAAAACTAGAATTGTGTCAGTGCGATGCACGGAAGTAAAAGCAATAAAAATGATTAACTTTGAATATGAATCTTTAAAATTAATTTGAAGATGAAGTTTATAAAATTTACCCGATGCATATATTGAATTATAATGTATAATAATTAGAAGAATAAAACATCTTATTAGAAGGTAACATTAAGACATCAAGACGTTAAATTAAACATTTATAATGGATGCATAGTTCAACCATTTTAATTTTAATTAAAAATTAAATAAACAACTAAAGTAAAATTTCATGCAATATTGAAAATTCACCTATGTGATATTGCAAAGCTTTAATACATGTTTTGAAATACTTTTTAGTAGACAACCTTTGTATTTACGTTTGAACGCTCTATTAGTCCATCCTCAATAATATATATATGAATTTTTAATCATTTTCTATTGGTTATTCTTAACGTAGCCACATAAAACTATTCATGAATAAATGTCGGCCTTCGAGAAATATTCCAACACTACTTGATGATAGCAATTGCACTTGGCTCTTCTAATTGTGATGACAAAAGAAATGACAATTGGAAATTGACGTCTTTCAAATATAATAGGAAATCTCTCTTATATGTAGAGTCAATGATATCCTTAAAATAATTTCATTAATACTATCTAGTTGTATTTACACCTTTTATAATTACGTTATACTTGAAATCATCAATTCCATTATTTAAACATGAGAATAAAATATAACCATCAATACATGTATATGTGAAATTCGTTCGGAAATGAAGCATACTTAATTGTGTAAATAATTATTAATATTTATTCATGTATCCCAGTTAAAAGATTTCTTTGGTAATCTTAGCTCATAAAATCATTTTCAACCGTTATCAACTTATCTTTCTTGATATTCGAGTTTCAAATCTTAGATTCGAGTCACCAGAACAGCCCAACGATAGCGTTAAAAGAATTCTCTAAATCTTTTATTCAAATTCTGAATATTCGAATCTTCCTAAAGTTTGAACCCATATAAGTTTCTATCTATTCGGTTTACTATTGATCATTAAGAGAATCTCCTTGGTTTTCCATTATTTATAGAAACCCCAAATACTTCTATCAATCTTCTGAATTCCAGCTTTTCCTCGGAGATTCCTAGAGACTTGAAAAACTCCGGTTTTCAAACTCACGAAATCCGGCTAAGCACCCCGACTACCTTGTAAATTCATTGAGAACATAAGCTAAAAATAGATTTTCACTCACCTTAATTTTCTAAATTAAATCCTTGTAAGGTTACGAGAATACGCCGTCATTACAACTATCAACTATAGTACTCCCACTAAAATAAATTTTTGGACACTCGAATCAGTTCTTGATTTTTCTCCCACCCAAGTTCTGACCTAAGTAAAGAAACAATGCACCCTTTCATGTAACTGTTATTTCTGCCATTCTCTTTATATCATAGCAATAAACTCATAAACTACTAATGTTGAGAGCCACGTGTGGATCGCATTCTAATCCACTCTAACTCACATCAACAACTTGGAATGATTTAAATCATCTTAAAATTAAAGTGTTATCCCTGAGGAGGAACAAGGAGACACTTTGATCCAAGTAGTCTTTCAAGACATGACTAAGAACCCTATGCTTCTTGCAATTGATAAGTACAAATTAGTGTATTTATTTAATAAAGGATTTGCACTTATCTTCTCTAGAAATTACATGTTTTATACATAATTTCACCCTTTTTCCTTACTTTGTGAGTTTAAGAGTAAATAAGTGGTAATAATAAGTTTTCTTACTTTAGAAATGTATTTTCAGGTGTTTTTGGAAGCAAAATAAGAAAGTCAAGTTGCTGGAGCATATAAGAGACCAGCGCTCGAGCGTCATACCAAGGTTCGAGCACTGGAAGCTGAGGAACATAGGATCCTTTCTACCAATGCAAATGCTTTGGCGCTCGAGCGCCATACCATGGCTCAAGCGCTAGTAACCGTTTAGCATTGGATCCTTTCTGCCAGAGTTATGAGCCTGGCGCTCAAGCGCCACCGCAGGGCTTGAGTGCCAGAATACGTTGAGCATTGGATCCTCTCTGCCACAGTTATGAGCCTGGCGCTCGAGCGCCAGACGCATTAACCAGGCAATTAAGCTCATTAACCAGCATGTGTCAGGCCATCTCACTGCAACGGCTGGATGGTCACTAAAAACCATTGATGTACCTACTACAATGGAAATGATCACTTCTATGGTAGCAACTGATAGAGCTGGGCATCAACCCAGAAGCCAAGTCTCAAAGCCCAAAGGTGTCCTGGAATTAAATTCTTCTGATGCTATTTTGGCACAGAATAAACTTATGACTCAGTAAATTGAGCTCTTAAGTCAAGCTATTACACAATTGGTGCCAAAGCCGCAGCAAGTTCAAGTAGTGAACCAACAAGCTCAAATAGGATCATGTGAATTGTGTGGTGAAGCTCATTCATACACTCAATGTCCGCATGCTTTTAGCCAAAAAGATGAGGAATTGAATTTTGTGAATAATCAGTCAAGAGGAAATTTCTTTTCTTCACCCTTTAAATCTAATATTCCTAATTCTGGAATGCATGGGTGGAAGAATCCTCAAGGACAAGGTCAAATGAACTGGAAAAATTCAACGAATTCATCTAATAGGCCGCCATTTGTTCCATTGGTAGTGAGGACCATCAAATTGGAAAACACCTTGGATAAATTTATCCAAGCTTCATTGGCTAACCACCAAAGTAATGAAGCTTTCCAGAAAAACACCGGGGCGTCTATCCGGAATCTTGAAACGCAAGTGGGTCAAATCTCTAAACAATTGGCAAAGCTTACCACTACTCCATTCTCTGCTAATACCACCACGAATCCTAAAGAGCAATGCAAGTCCATTTTAACAAGGATTGGTAAGGAGATTGGTAAAGGAATAGGGGATCATTAGCATGAACCCGAGGAGGTGGAAGGAAGAATTGAAGAAGTAGCCATGGAGGAAGTAGAGAAGGAATGTGGCAGTGAAAGGAGTGAAGAGAAGAATAATGTAAATATTGAAAAAGAAAAAAATCAAAAAATCAAAAAGAAGGTTGAGGTCAAGGAAAAGATGGATGGAGTACCTTAGGTAAAGGAATTTCCTTATCCTGTTCATCCATCAAAGAAGACAAAGGAGAGGCAATATGCTAGGTTTCTAGACATTTTCAAACGACTTCAAATAAATGCACCATTTATGGAAGCTATGGAAGAAATGCCCACCTATGCCAAGTTCATGAAGGACTTGCTGACGAAAAAGAGAAAGCTCAAAGATGAAACTGTGGAACTAGAAGCCGGGTGTAGTGCCATCATTCAAAATTCCTTGCCTCACAAGACCAAAGATCCGGGTAGTTTTACTATCCCTGTTACTATTGGTGCTCTTCCCGTAGGGAAGGCATTATTGGATCTTGGTGCAAGTATAAACCTCATGCCGTTGTCCATGTTAAAAAGGATCGGTGATTTGGAAGTGAAACCCACTAGAATGACCCTCCAATTGGCAGATAGGTCATTAAAATTTCCTTATGGAGTAGCGGAGGATGTTGTAGTGAAGGTTGATAAATTTGTCTTTCCGGTTGACTTTGTTATCATGGATATAGAGGAAGACCTGGAGGTGCCTTTAATTCTAGGGCGACCTTTCATGAAAACGGCAAGAGTCATAATTGACGTGGATAATGGGCAACTCAAGGTCCGAGTTGAGGATGATGAGGTAAAGTTTGATGTGTTGGAAGCCATGAAACACCCAAAGGAAAAACAAGCAGCCTTTAGGGTGGATGTCATGGAAGAGGTATTTCTATTGGGAAAGCAAGAAATATACAGTGCTAGCCCTTTAGAAAAAGCCATAGTGCAGTGTCATGCAAATTTATATGACTTGGAGGAAGTCGAATTTGAAAAATGTTTGAGGGTCCTAGATACTCTAAAAGAGGACCCCATGATAACATTTGTCCCGGAAGACTTATCCAAGGAAGAAAAGTCAGAAAAAAAGAAGCTGGAACTGAAAGTGTTGCCATCCCATCTGAAATATTCATTTTTAGATGAAGGGGGAGGCAAGCCAGTGATTATTAACAGTTCACTATCTTTTAACCAAGAGGCACAACTCTTGGAGGCTTTGAAAGCCAATGAAGGGGCAATTGGATGGGCACTGACAGATCTAAAAGGCATAAGTCCTTCTTTCTGTATGCACAAGATAGATATGGAAGAGGATTTTAAACTTGTGGCCCAGCCTCAAAGGCGATTGAACCCGACAATGAAAGAAGTAGTGAGAAAAGAAGTCCTTAAGTTACTTGAAGCTGGTATGATTTATCCCATCTCCGATAGCGAATGGGTAAGTCCAGTTCAAGTGGTTCCAAAGAAAGGGGGGATGACAGTCATTGAGAATGAGAAAAATAAATTAATCCCTATAAGGACAGTGACTGGGTGGCGTATGTGCATTAATTATAGAAGATTAAATCAAGCCACCAGGAAAGATCATTTTCCTTTGCCTTTTATGGACCAAATGCTTGAGAGACTAGCTGGCCAGGCATATTACTTTTTCTTGGATGGATATTCTTGGTATAACCAAATTTTGGTAAACCCAGAAGATCAAGAAAAGACAGCTTTCACATGTCCATTTGGAGTTTTTGCTTATAAGCGTATGTCGTTTGGACTGTGTAACGCGCCTGGGATGTTTCAAAGATGCATGCTCGCCATTTTTTCGGATTTGGTTGAGAAATGTATTGAGGTTTTCAAGGATGACTTTTCTGTCTTTGGGAAAAGTTTTGAAGAATGTTTGAACAATCTGAATATTGTGCTAGGCAGATGAGTTCAAACAAATTTAGT
Source organism: Cyamopsis tetragonoloba (assembly GCA_037177725.1). NCBI lineage: Eukaryota > Viridiplantae > Streptophyta > Magnoliopsida > Fabales > Fabaceae > Cyamopsis > Cyamopsis tetragonoloba. Next base: position 29,835,007 of record CM074125.1, on the reverse strand, counting down.
GCTTAACTGGGAGAAGTGCCATTTTATGGTAGAAGAAGGGGTGGTGCTTGGTCATAAGATCTCTTCTAGAGGGATTGAGGTTGACAAAGCAAAAGTGGAAGTTATTGAAAAACTTCCACCACCCGTGAATCTTAAAGGAATCAGGAGTTTCCTAGGACATGCCGGTTATTATCTAAGATTTACTAAATACTTCTCCAAGATTGCCAAGCCACTTAGTAATCTTTTGGTAAAAGATGTGGACTTCAATTTTGAAGCTAAGTGCTTGGAGGCATTTGAGAGACTGAAGGAAAAACTGATTATGGCCCCAATCATAGTTGCTCCAAATTGGTCTTTGGACTTTGAGCTTAACTATGATGCAAGTGACTATGTTGTTGGTGCCGTATTAGGCCAAAGAAAAGATAAAAATTTTCATCCAATACATTACGCTAGTAGAGTACTTAATGATGCATAGGTAAACTATGCAACTACAGAAAAAGAATTACTTGCAATTATATATGGGTTGGAAAAATTTAGGTCTTATCTTATAAGGTCGAGAGTGATTGTCTATACTGACCATGCCACCATAAAATACTTGGTGACTAAGAAAGAGTCGAAGGCAAGATTGCTTTGTTGGATTCTTTTGCTGCAGGAATTCAATCTAGTCATCAAGGATAAAAAGGGATGTGAAAATTTTGTGGCTGATCATCTTTCCCGACTTCATAACACAGAGGGGACTAGCGAAGCGGAAGAAATTGTCGAGGAGTTCCCGGATGAACGTTTGTTGCTCATTGAAGAAAGGCCATGGTTTGCTGATATGGCAAATTATAAAGCAGCAGGAATCATTCCGGATGGATTTTCTTGGCAACAAAAAAAGAAGTTCTTAAAGGACTCTTCTTACTTCGTTTGGGATGATCCTTATTTATTTAAATATGGAGGAGATGGTCTTCTAAGTCGATGTGTTTCTCGTGGAGAATCTAAAAGCATATTGTGGCATTGTCACAATTCACCCTATGGGGGAAATTTTAATGGGGAACGCACTGCAGCCAAAGTATTGCAACCCAGTTTCTATTGGCTGACAATCTTCAAAGATGCTCACATCTATATATAGCAGTGTGATAAATGCCAAAGAACCGGAGGAGTGACAAGAAGGAATGAGATGCCTCTGACAATTATGCAGGAGCTAGAGGTTTTTGATTGCTGGGGAATTGATTTTGTTGGTCCATTTCCACCCTCTTTCACCAATGAATATATATTGGTGGGAGTGGACTACGTTTCAAAATGGGTAGAAGCAATTCCCTGTGCAAGAGCTAATGCAAAGACGGTAGTGACATTCTTGAAAAAGAATATATTCTTAAGGTTTGGTTCCCCAAGAATACTCATCAGTGATGGAGGTTCGCACTTTTGCAACTCCCAACTAAAGAAGGTCTTGGAACATTATGGGGTGAGACATAAAATTGCTAGTCCATACCATCCCCAAACTAATGGTCAAGCTGAAGTCTCGAATAGAGAAATCAAGTGAATCCTAGAAAAGACCGTTAGTGTTTCAAGGAAAGATTGGGCCATTAAACTGGATGATGCTCTGTGGGCATACCGGACAGCTTTTAAAGCTCCCATAGGATTGACTCCTTTTCAGTTAGTCTATGGGAAGTCTTGTCACTTACCGGTCGAACTAGAACATAAGGCATATTGGGCTTTAAAGTATTTTAACTTTGACCAGACAACTACTGGAGAAAAAAGAAAAATACAACTTCATGAATTGGAAGAATTGAGACTCCAAGCATATGAGTCTTAAAGGATATACATGGAAAGAATGAAGTTGTATCATGATAAAAAGTTGGTCAAAAAGGTTTTCAGTCTTGGGCAATATGTTTTGCTCTTTAATTCTAGAGTGAAATTATTTCCGGGAAAATTAAAGTCCAAGTGGTCCGGACCCTTTACGGTTAAGGAAGTAAGGCCTTATGGAGCTGTGGAGATTGAAGACCCAGTGAAAAATGAGAGCTGAGTAGTGAATGGTCAGAGATTGAAGTTATACCATGCTACAGGCGTCAACCTAATGACGTTAAACAAGCGCTGATTGGGAGGCAACCCAATTTTGTGTGTTTATTTTTGTGTTTTGTGTAAATAGAATAAATACATTTGATGAAATTTGAAAGAATTTTTGTGAGAAAATTGACAATTTGAGCAATTGAAGAAGCTTCTTCACTGTCCAGTTTTTGGACCTGGCGCTCAAGCGCTAGTGGCATTTAATTGGCGCTATTTTCAAATATTTTTGGGTCAGGCGCTCGAGCACCAATATCAGCACTCAAGCGCCAGAGACAGCTGAAAGGTTTTCTTCACTGCCATGTATTTTGGGTTGGCGTTTGAGTGCCAACTGTGGTGCCCCAGCGCCAGAAAAGCGAAACGGTTGATCTGCTCATCAATGCACTAGCGCTCGAGCGCTAGTCACGCGTTGGCTTTAATAATAGCACAGTATCAGTTATCTTTTCACAAAATCTCTCTTTTTCTCTCAACTGATACGCGTTTCCTCTCTTTTCTCACACGAATTCATTTCAAATCATCAAGTTTAGCAAGTTTTTTGGATTTTTGTTCATCATCATCATCATGTTCAGGTAACACTCATTACATTGTTCACTGTTCATATGAGTTTGTGTTGCTTTTCTTATGATTCTCCTAAGAAAGTCAATGAACATGAACATCTGAGGCATTCTTAGTACATTGTAAATTTGGGTTTTCTGTTCAAAATACTGTTATATTTGGCTATTTTCTGTGTTATTAAAATTCTAAAATTGTGAAGGAATGGAGGAACTATGTTGAAATTCTGAATGATATTTTTAATGTAACGAAATTCTGAGTTATGTTCTTCATTTGGAAATTACGTTATGTGTTATGAATAGTCCATTTTCAAACCCACAATATACATTGTATTAGTGAATGTAATGATGATGATGATGATTTTGTGTGTTTGTTACTAATTTTAGAGTTTTTTGAATAATATAGAGGAACCAAGGAAAGGTACCCGCTCATAAGACCGCACGTGCTTCCAAGAAAAGGAAGGAAGGCTCCCAAAGGAGAAGAGGATGTTCCTCATCCCAGGGCGGTGGTTCTGACCACCCACACCGGTTCATTGACCAGGAAAGGGCTGAGAGGTTCCGGGTCATTGATGACTGGAACTTCATTGCGGAGCGACGGGTTGAGTTGCGAGATGGGGAATGCCAAGAGTTCACCAGCATGCTCACTCTCCGCAACTAGTGGTCTATTGCATCGCTCCCAGAGAAGTTTGACCCGAAAATCGTCAAGGAGTTCTATGCTAACGCTTTTGGAGGTAAAGACACAAAGTCCCGTGAGAAGGTGTCCATTGTCCGTGGGATACGGGTACCATATGATGCCGACTGGATTAATGAGAAGATCGGCGGAGGAGTCATTTCACCTATCTCAGCCTATGAGAGAAGTGAAGGAGTGGTTGATGACTTCACAAGAATGAGGAATCAGGGAGATTTGCACCTCCAAACTACTTTGGAGAGGATTTGCTACGCGGACCGGAGGATTGTGGAGACAACTCGGAATGGAGTTCCTCACAAGGTTCTCCGGGGCAACATGACTGTGGTCTCCAAGCTTTGGATGAATTTTATTCTCGCCAACCTTCGGCCAAAGTCCCATCCCTCTGATCTTCCACTTGAAGAATGCCATCTCCTAGGGTGTATCAAGACTCCCGGCATCACGGTCGACCCCGCATGGATTATTTCTGACATGATTTCGGCCAATGTGCACAAGGGTGGCACGAAATAGAGCTTGGCGTTCCCGTCTCTGATCACTAGCTTGTGTGAAGACGTGGGGGTTTCAGTGGTTCGTAGCTAGAAGATTAGGGAGCCCATTGACAATAGTGGAAGTGATGGTAGTAGAGGTAGCGGGGAAGAGGATGGGTCTGCTGGTTTCTGTTGATTTCTTCTGTTTTACTTGTTTTATTTTTTCTTGTTGTTTTTATTTTTGTAGTTTTTATTTTTCTTTTAGAATAAAATTATAGCTTTTGTTTCTTTTTATGAAAAAAAAATGAAATATATATATTAAATAAAAAGTTTGTTTTGTTTCAGTGGCAAGTGTTGGTTTTTGGTTGTGTGAAAAATGGAAATTCTTATGATATTGTATGGTTTGACAAAAGAGGAATTGTGAATAATACTGATTTGAAAGTTAACCGATCATGAGATGATTTTTGTGCATTGGGAGTTGTGAAAAATTATTTTCAAGGTTAAAGCCTTTTTAGCGTTGTATGTTGAGTGAATCCCACAAAAATGTATGAGAGTCCTCTTTGTTAATTTGAATGGGTTTTGTTTGATTTTGTAATTGCCATGATCAATTGAGACTTGAAAATGATAGAAGCATAGTTTCTTGATTGAGTTTGAGCCAAAAAGCTTACCTGTGAAATTACATCTTTTGTTGGTACCCACTTTGAGCCATGAATTCTTTCTTAAACCCTAAGATACCTATGTAAATGTTTTTTTCCTTACCTTTGAGTTGGAGAAAAGTATTTATATGTTCAGGGGGGAAATAATGGGTATACAAATGATGTATGATTCTGTTGGCTTAGAAAAATGAATCAAGTGTTTCTAGTATGAGTGAAAATCCTTGGGCATCCTTGTATATATATGTGAAAAAGAAAAAGAAAAGAAAAAGGAAAGAAAAAAGTAAATAAATAAAGAAAAGAGAAGGTGCCTTGGAAAAAGAAGAATGAGAAACACTTGAAAGGAAGTATGAGGTGAGCATGTTTTGTAGAATAGGTTGGGGGGAAGCTTGTAAATATATGAAAATATTTTCTCCAACTCGTTTTGCTTAACCAGAAAAACAAAGATTCTTTGTAGCCCAGCCTCATTACAACCTTTTGAAAAGACCTCTTGATTTACTGTTCGATTTTGTAAAATGGTTTGATGGCAAATGGAAAACAAAATTCAAGTTAAGTGACATTGAGGAATGAGCGAAATTGACACCATGTAAGGTTTGAGAGTAAACTTTGTTAATGGTTGATTACAATTTCCTTTGAACTTAAGTCATAAACTGGTCCGTTGCTTTTGTAAATTGGGTGATCACAAGTCTCTCTCTTAACTCTTTCCATGCATATCATGAAAATTGGTTTGATACAATTTCTCTGACCCATACTTGCCATGTTTCCTTTTGTTGTTTTTCTTTGTTTTAGGATACATTGCTTGAGGACAAGCAAAGTCTTAGGTTGGGGGGAGTTTGATAAGTGCAAATTAGTGTGTTTATTAAATAAAGGATTTGCACTTATCTTCTCTAAAAATTACATGTTTTATACATAATTTCACCCTTTTTCCTTACTTTGTGAGTTTAAGAGTAAATAAGTGGTAATAATAAGTTTTCTTACTTTAGAAATGTATTTTCAGGTGTTTTTGGAAGCAAAAGAAGAAAGTCAAGTTGCTGGAGCATATAAGAGACCAGCGCTCGAGCGCCATACCAAGGCTCGAGCGTTGGAAGCTGAGGAACATAGGATCCTTTCTGCCAATGCAAATGCTTTGGTGCTCGAGCGCCATACCAGGGCTCGAGCACTAGTAATCGTTTAGCATTGGATCCTTTCTGCCAGAGTTATGAGCCTGGCGCTCGAGCGCCACACCAGGGCTCGAGCGCCAGAATACGTTGAGCATTGGATCCTCTCTGCCACAATTATGAGCCTGGCGTTCGAGCACCACACCAGGGCTTGAGCGCCAGACGCATTAACTAGGCAATTAAGCTTATTAACCAGCACGTGTCAGGCCAGCGCTCAAGCGCCAGGAGAGCGCTCGAACGCCAGACCCCTACCCAAAACACCGATAAATACATCCTTTCAGAAGTTAGGACAGATCATATTGAATTGTATAGAAATAAACCACAAAGTATAGGCTCTTAGTCAGAGTTCTAATACTCTTAGGTTTAGTTCTTGAAGTTCATGGCCTTGCTAGGCTAATCTTTCCGCTGGGATTGAATGTAATTACTTTGTGTCTTGTTTCTTTCAATTATTAGTTTATATTATATATGAATTGGAGTTCTTCTTCTGTGCTTATTTTCTCGGTTTAAGCTTAATCACCTTTTCCATGTGTTAGTTTATCTGTGCAATTGAGAAACTGGTTTATAATTGGATTTGGGGAAAATACTCTCATAAAACCTTCGAATCTAGAGATAGATGGAAGTGCTTATGATTGCTTTGGTGCTCTGCTTAATGCAAGTCTTGGTATATAGAGTTCCAAGAGATTGGGCTCTAGAGGCTAGTGTCTTAGAATCAAGTGATCAAATAGATTTGCACTTATGACATTGAGTACGCATCTTTTCTTATAATATTTAACTAAAATTGAAAGGTGAAGTAATGAAACACAATCCCAGGTGATTTGTTATCTTATTTGTTTATCTCTTTATCTAGTGTTTATTTTATTTTCCATTCACAATCTTGATATGTTTTTGAACAATTCGTCAACTTAATTCTTAATCGAATTAATCCAAGTGCTCCCTGTGGACGATACACGTATAGTCACTATACTGAAATGAGTTAACCATTTCCAGCACCATTCAAAAGGTTAACAACAATCAATGTCATTCCACCTTTTAACAAAGAAATAACAGAATATACCGACTAGAGCTCAGAACCAACTTGTGCTCAAAAGATCAAGAATTGTGAATTGTAACCTCATCCTAAAACTTTCTTCAAAGATTTCTAAATATCAGAAAGAGATTAAGTCAAGACGATCCTATGCCTCTTATTCCATTGAGTTTTAATTTCAAACTAATGGCCACCTAGGGTTATTTCCTACCTAATTCAAGTTTTCACAAATTGAAAGTTAACCTTAGTGTTAACTTTGTAAGATCTTCTTCTTCTTTTCACTAAGTCTATAGAATCCTATTAAAATACTTAATGATCATACTCATCAAGTCTAGAGTTACCCAAAATTTTCAATCTAAGTAAAATGCAGGGCAAGTTTCAAGGGTAGACCATGATTTCACAAAGTAAACTAGAAATCCAAATTACACTTTTATCCAACCCCTTTTAAAACTATGATTATGGAAATCACAATCCTAAAAACATTTTCTCCAAAAGAGTGTATGTATTCACTCTATCAAATTATGTCTTTTTACAATTATATGACATTTGATATAGTTTACCTATTAAACACTCGAATTTAGTCAAGAATCCCGTTAGTTTTAAATGTGTTAGGTTTCAAACCTATAAGTATCTCAAGATATCTCAAATATGAATGTTCCTTTGATCCAGGAATTAAAGTAAATTGTGAGGACACAATTCTTTTAAGAGGGGTAGAATTGTAACATCCCGGAAATCCCTAAGAAGACTTAGGACTTAAGGGATTACAAAGAAGAAGAAAAAGGGGGGACTAATTTCAAGTAAAGAGGCCAAAAGAAGGACAATAAGACTTGTATATTCAAATATACATTCGAATATGGACATGTCATATTCAAATATATATTCGAATATAAAAGCTATATTCAAATATACATTCAAATATAAAAGTGGACAGAAGCTTATATTCGAATATGAGAGTGAGGAAAAGAACACAGGACCCTTATATTCCAATGTACATTCGAATATGGACCCCAAATCTATAAATAGGGGACTTGGCCTCCTCATTTGACAATTTCCCACTTCCTCACTTTATACTCTTCTTTAACATGCCTCGCTTAAACTCGATCACGAACCAACTATGCCACAACTCCTTCACCTTAAGACTTTCATCTAAGACTAAGGTTCCAAACTGTTCGATTCAGATTCGGAGGCAACTACAGCAAAGGAACCGGAGTAGGAGATTTAGATTTGGAAGTGAATGAGAAAAGGATTCGGGGGAAGTTCCAAGTAATCCTAAAACCCCAAATCTAGGGTAATTTGAAATATTAGGAACATGTGATTAAGGACTATAGACAACGTGTTAGGAATTGACTGAGTTAGAATTATGTTTGATATGTTTGCATGATGTTGTGTTAACATGCGGATAAATGTTGCATAAATGGAATGGGAAATATGAATGAATATGATGTTTGATATGTCTGTAAGATGTTGTGTGATCAAATGTGCAAAGAGATGTTACATGATTGGAAATTTGTAAGAATATGAGAATGATAAAGTGTATTTAACAGAAAAGAGATTCCAGATTATAATGCGATGAAATTGAGAATATGACTCTGGATAAATTTTCACACTGTTTTAGAATGAATAAGTCCAGAGTCAATATGAACTCGAATATGTACTCAAATATGATAAGCCATATTTGAATAGATATTTGAGTGTGGAACTTATGATACATAATATTCAAACATAGGATGCTTGTGTTCGAATATTATGCTAGTGGAACTCTTGTTTGGTTGATTATGATATGAATATGAATGTGTAATGCATGAGAACTTGAAATGTATCAATTAAAAGGAAAGTGTGGAAATGCTTTCCCCATCAACAGTGGTTGAGTAAGAGGGTTAAGTTCCGCCGGAAGTAGACCGGGTAAGAGGACAAGCATAAAAAGATGATGAGAATGTAGGGTTATCCCGAAAGGGGCAGATAACCTGAAGTGCTAGGCTATCCCGAAAACGTTGTAGATAGTCTAGTACAAAGGGGCTATCCCGAAAGGGGTAGATAGTCCGTGGGCTAGCCCTAGAGAGGGTTGGTAGCGCGGCAGTAGGATCCTGGAAGGATGCTTGCTAGGACCATGATGATGAGCTCAACCGTGCATTCATTGTCATGCACCTATGGTGGATTCTCTGTGCACGGGGTTTCCCGTTAAAAGAGGAAAGAAAGAAAATGGAAAATGATCATGGCATGCATACATCTTGTGTGTGTTTGTTAGGAATTGGATTTGGGGCAGTTTTCCAGTTAGACTGGCTGCAATACTGTAAAATGTTTTTGCTTAGACCGGGGGTTACTCGGTTATATGTTTTACTTATAACTCACGGTCGCAGTATTGCAGGTATTGGAAGACTGTGGAGCTACGGAAATGGATGAGACAAAGCTTTAGGCTTTGCTTAGGTATAACCACTCTTGGTGAACCTAAGTCTTCTATTCAGAAATTATATGATTCAGCTATATAGGAAATTGTAATTTAAATAAAGGAATGTTTCCGACGTATTTTAAATATGAAACCAAGTAGCAAGTTTTGGTAGTTTCAACAAAAAAAATTTAAGTGTCAGATTTTCAAAGATAAACATTTTTAGTAACTACTATTTTCAAAACTTAAGGTGTTACAATATACAAATAAATTCATTATTAATTTAATACTTAATAGATTTTTATCTTCAAATTAGTTCCCATAAGAATTATAACGTCAATAAATCACCTCATAAACTCATTGATAACCAATTTAGTGTCTCGGTTAATTTACACCTTTCCGATAGGTTATTCATCCAATCTGGATTCTTGCGATGTGAATAATCGAGGGTTTTTCCATCAGTTATTGAACCGACTTGAATAATACTTTTCCAAACGGTTAATAAATAACCATTCGGAAAATTTGTGCTTTTGACTCGAAATACTGTTATTTTTCCAATTGGTTTTGGAATAATAACCAATTGGGAAAGAGTTTTCCCATCACATGTTCAGATAACCGATTGAAAATAGTATTATTTTTTCAATCGGTTTTGGAATAATAACCGATTGGAAAAGTTAACAAAATAGTGTATTTTTTTAGAGGAAACACAAATGAGATCAGCCCTGTTTTCAAGCAAAAATAGATAGAGCCACTAGATTACCAAAACCAGAACCATAAACAAATTTAATTCCAAAAGTCAATATATATATATATATATATATATATATATATATATATATATCTAATTAAGTAGTTAACATAAGAACTCCTAAATGGTTCCAAATGTATATCTAAAAAAATAAACTCCTAATTCCCAAACTATTCAACAACACGCTCGTCATCAAATGAATTCCAGTCACAGATTAGCAACTCCCAAAAAATATTCTATCCAACGACCACGAACATCATCGATTTCTTCTTTAATAAATGGGTTTGCATTGTTGAATACCTACAAATCGAAATCACATATCAAACATAATTCGTTAAATCAAAACAAAAATTATTCTAAGTACTCTATGGTTTAAGAAAACAAATTTACCTGTAACCAATTTTATGTAATGTTCCCTAGGACGAAATCTAGCATATGTCACATGACATAATAACCGCACTCAAATCCCCCTATTTGTTGATAGCACTACGAGATGTTCAAAAAAAAAAAGAAAATTTAAATATAATGAAACACTGGATAAATATATAGAATATTAACATATCAAGTTTAAAACTACTTTGAACTTATCCAAGTAGGCTTTAGTCTGGAAATTGACCACTTACCTTGAAGAAGACCACAAACATCCATGACTCTATAGAAAAGAAATTTTCAATTCACATATGCCAAAGACATGTTTTTGGCTAGTGAAGTAGTACTCAGTTTAATTTAGATGATTAATTAATTAGGTAAAAACAGAAATTGCTCAAGTTCATGAACTTATGTCATTTTCCAAGAACTCATTAAAATAATGGTTAGTTCCATTGGTATAACTTTGTATGATCATAGCCCATGCATAAATTGATTAGAGCAAGCAATAAAGCAACCAATCACATATGCAATATAATACTAATTGATAAAATGTTTCATTATATTGATGATAGGGACATGTACTGCATTATGTTATTTTAGAGATAAATACCAGACTATAAACCATCCCAAAAAAAGGTAACTAAATCATATGATTGAAAGGGTCCCAAAGGAATTAGCTAGAGCATTACAACCAAAAGAAACTCACTAATAAGCAAGCAAGACACCCCAAAATTTCATAGCATAACAAAACTCAAATCTTAAACAAGATAATTATAATGTATTTCACATGGAGCTTCTCCAGTGCATTGGTAACTTGTTCCTAATCCTATCATGAGTCATCATCGAACTAGACAGAAAAGGCTCATGATTATTTTTTTTTTCACATATTCTCGTAAAAGGTTACCATAATTTAGTTTCATAATAAAAACAAACTTAATTTAATTATATACTTTATACCAACCAGCTGATTCACCAATTTGTTATTGTATTAGGTATTCAAAAGCAAATATGACTCATTTTCAGACCACCAAAACTCAACCACCCTTTCAAAAGTTGTTCAAATTCCAATAATAATAACAATAAATTAAGTGAATGATTTTCGCTAAAGTTGGAGTTATAATGGAGATATCTAACAACCAAAGCAATTTATAGCAACCTGCTTCCCTTTTCTTTATATGAGTATTCAAACATGATATTAATAACATGTAGTAAGTTTCGTTTTCATAGAAGCAAACTAGTTAAACAAAACTACAAAAGAAGAAAAAAGAAATAAAACATCCTAACCTCAAGAAGCTAATTTGCTAAGAAGAAATCACCAGAAGATCATCACAATATTGCACAAGTACTACAAGTGAGTGAAAGTTAGAATGATTAGAAAGACGGAGGAAATTAACGAAATCAGGCTAGAGAACCTGCAACTTATATGTTGCCCAATCGAAAGACCTAAAATAGAAGTAGGTGTAGGGAGTTCAAATGTGAACTTTGCAACATTATGGCTAAGTTGTGCACGCTTGACAAGTTTGAATTCCTTGAAATTCCCTGCGTCCAAGCAACTTATAAGCACATGGACAACATGAATGAACACTTTAACTAGAAAGAATATCAAGCATATTAAACATTAGTGAGTACAAAACATGAGAACACAGTTTTATATAATCTCAGGCTGCTGTATCAAGTTCACTTAGTTTCATAACAAAAGATGTCAATAAGGTCTTTCAATTGCACTCATGTGAGGAAAATTACATGCAGTGTGAAGATCTATTGTCACCATATAATGTACTTTGTGAAGAGGATATTGATAATGAAAATTATGAAATACCACTATGTGGTTTTAGTATTACTACAGGAAGTAGCTCATAAATCAGCCATAAAATATCACTGTCAATTCGGTAAAACAAAATATTACTAGGAAAGCAAGCTTGTCTGGTAGCAAGAAAGAAACTGAGAAGTTTCTGATGGTCATAAAATGTTAATATCCAAAAATTTATAAGGAGCGAAAATAATAAAAATTTACAAGGGTCATAATATTGTAGTCTACTGATGGATCAGATGTAGAAGCTGAAGTGGATCAGATGTTCTCCACTTCACTAATCACAGAAGTTGGATATGGCATTGTTCCCTCTTTATGAAGAAGATTTAAAAATAAGATCAATGCAAATTGCTGTCACTTATGTACTGCTACTAAGTTATACCACTGATATTGTATTTTTTATGTAATCTAGTTATTTCCAGTTTCACTAATCATATATATGTTATATTGCTTTGTTGTTGTCTTCTGAATGAGAATGCTGTTTGTAAATAAAATGCTTTATTTTGAGTTGTTAAATTATACTCAATGTGTCTTTGATTTTTAATTTTTATTTTTAATTTTCTTAGTTTCTGTCATGGTTTGAATTACTAGAATAAGATATGATACAATATATTTATAAAGATGATTACCAACTTATACAATTTTTGTTTCTTATTCTATAGACTATACTTATGTTATCATCTTATCTAGGGATTACGGAGCAAAACTCATTCTCAACTCAGGTTCACCATTAAGATCAAATATCTAGTAACAGACCACATGATAGATAGCTTTTATTTTCAATTTTGAACCGTTGAATGTCTTGATGATACCTGATACAAGGATTGTCTCATCTTTAAAAAACTCCCTGACCTGGATATTTATACAATATTCATTTAGGTGTGCAAAAATAAAATAAAATCAACCAAGAGGATAGAAAATTTGATGAGTTATTAATTATGCATATATGTGATTCCTTTAACGAGGAGTAAAGCAAAGAAATAATTTCAAAATCAATAGATTACATTCTAGTACAGACATTTTATCAAACACCTAGCAAGCAACACCTCAAAATTCCAAAATCAACCAAACAATCCAAAATCAACCAACTCTAGTTGAGTACCGTAGCAAAGCATACAAATAAATTAGTTGATTCAGCGAGAAAAATAGCAAGAGAAATTGAAACTTAGGCTCACCAACGATGGCACGACGGTGGCTGGACAGTGTACGAACCATGATAGCGTAGGGCGCAATGGTGTGGAAACAGTGGCTGGACAGCGTACTAAGAGTAGCTGGACGCGTGGCAACGGTGGCTTTACGGCGTGTGATACGGACTAAGGAGGAGTAAGCAATTTGTAACAAATTGATAATAAGTTAGGAATGACTTATTAGCAATTTATTATTAATAATGTAACAACTCAGTTTTGCAAATTAGGCCTGTGTTTAAGGAGTTAGTTATGTCATTTACCTTTTGTATAAATAAGGGTTATAAACCATAATTCAAATATCAATCAAAATATTCAGTATCTTTTTCCTCTGTTCTGTAATCTTCATTCTCCTTCATCGTGTTCGGATTGTCTTCTCGGTTGAGTTTCCCTACCTCTCCTAGGTTCTCGGAGTCATCCCTGACCTACTCTATCAAGTGTTATAAGCCCTTACCTTCCATGGCGGACTCTACGCGCAGGAATCAAGCTATGAAAGATTTAGAGGAACGTTTGGAGGGCAAGCTATCAGAGCATTTGGATGCAAAGTTTATGGAGCTTGCTGCGTCGTTTCAGCAAACGATGCAAGAATCCATGTTACAAAAACTTCAAGATTGGAGAAAGAATCAACTTGGGCCTACGAACCTGGAGCTCCCTGTGCGGAATTCCTTTCGCGAGGAATCGCATGGCACCGACCATTATTCTTGTGGTACTAGGATTGCGCGCATTGACTTTCCCATATTCAACGGTGAAAACTTTAATCAATGGATATATCAATGTGAGAATTACTTCTTGATTGATAATACTCCCGAGGAAGTTAAAGGTCGTTTGGCTCTTGTTCATCTTGAAGGCAAAGCGCTGCAATGGCATATGGCCTTCACCAAATCTCTGAATTGTCATTCTTTACCTTCTTGGAAAGAGCATGCAATGATGTTGATGGATAGGTTTGGTTCTGTTTGCGATAAACCTATGACAGAGCTAATGAATCTTAGGCAGCAAGGATCTGTCACAGAATACCATGAGGCTTTTGATGTCTTTGTTTCTCGACTTGAATTGCCTGAGGAATATACCTTAAGTTGTTTCTTGGGTGGGCTTAAGAAGGATGTCCAGATGATAGTTCGTATGTTTCAACCATATTCGATGAGACGCGCATTTTCTCTAGCCAAGATGTATGAGGCTTTAAGCTCTCAATCTAAACTAGTAGCATTGGTCCCCAAACTAGTGAAATCTTCAGCTAACTCCAATGGAATTCTTCTAACACCTTTATCTGCACTTATTGTATCTTCTTGTACATCTGTTAACTCTTATAATTTATGGAAAAAAGACGATCTAAAGGCCTGTGTTATTTTTGTGATGAGGCTTACACACCAGGACATAGTGCTGTACATAAGAAGTTGCACATTCACGTGCTTCAAATTGATGATCCAGTTGAGGAAGAGGAACCTGTTGAGGAGGAGTCTACCCAGGATCCACCAGACCTTGGCGAACCACATATTTCAGTTCATGCCTTGAATGGTGTTCCTAATTTCAGAACAATGAGGGTCACTGACTTTTGTCAAAAGCGCCCCCTACATATTCTCCTTGATAGTGGCAGCACACACAACTTTATGGACATTGAGGTGGCTAAAAGGCTTGGCTGCAGGATTGAGGATATGTGGATGCTATGAGTGTTGTGGTTGCAAATGGAAATAAATTACAAATTTCTGCCATTGTGAAGAACTTCAAATGGAACATTTAGCATATTGTTTTTTGTTCTGATATGCTTTTAATTCCTTTAAGTTGTTGTGAATTGGTTCTTGGTATAGAATGGTTAGTCACCTTAGGGGATATTACTTGGAATTTTGACAAACTAAGTATGCAGTTTTTTGTGCAGGGTAGGACGCATGTGCTCAAAGGTGCTTCTACCAAACATTTGAAAACAGTAAAGAGGCAACAACTGGGAAAAACATTACAGGGAGGAGTACATTTGTCAATGCTGCAGTTATGCACAGAAGAAATTTCATTGCTGCATTCCTTAACAACACATGGACACAATTCCACATCTGATGCTGTTGTGTCTTCTCTCCTTTTACCTTATGATGATCTTTTTCAAGAACCATCTGAGTTACCTCCTCACAGACCCAACCATGATCACCAAATTCCATTATTCTCGGGTAGCAATTTTGTTAATAGGAAACCTTACCGATATGCTAAACAACAGAAGGATGTCATTGATGGATTAGTGAAAGAATATCTCAAGTCAAGGATCATACAAGCTAGAACTAATCCTTATGCAAGCCCTGTGTTTTTGGTTGGAAAAAAGGATGGCTCTTGGAGACTTTCTATTGATTATAGAGATCTCAACAAAATCACTATGAAAGATAAGTTTCCTATTCTTTTGGTAGATGATTTGTTAGATGAACTTCATGGATCTTGCATCTTTTCCAAAATTGATTTAAGATCTGGTTGCAATCAAGTGCGCATGCATCCTAATGATGTTCATAAAACAACTTTCAGGACTCATGGAGGTCATTATGAGTATTTGGTAATGCCTTTTGGCCTAACCTATGCTCCATCTACCTTCCAAGGATTGATGAATACGATTTTTCAGAAATACTTAAGGAAATTTTTTCTTTTTTTCTTTGATGACATACTCATATATAGTCATTCATTAGCTGACCATTTGGTTCACCTTAAGCAGGTCCTTGAGACAATGAGATTTTACAAACTATTTGCTAGGAAATCTAAATGTTTCTCTGCTTTTTCCAGAGTAGAATACTTGGGGCATTTTATCTATGTAGAAGGAGTGTCCACAGATCCTTCAAAGATTGATGCTATGAAGAATTGGACATTACCAACAACTCTCAAGCAGCTTCGAGGATTTTTAGGCCTTGCAAGATATTACAGGCGTTTTGTGAAAGGGTATGGTTCCATTGCCTAACTACTCATTGATTTGTTGAAGCTCAAACAGGTTTTCAAACATCCAAGGACATGCTAATCAACACACCTATTCTGGCTCTTCCAGATTTTGATAAAACCTTTGTGGTGGAAGTGGATGCAGCAGGCATTGGGATGGGTGGTGTCCTTATGCAGGATCATCATCCAATCGCTTTTATCAGCAGAGTATTAAACAAACAATAGCAGTCATTATCCACATATGAGAACAAATTTCTAGCTATGGATTTTGTAGTGCATAAATGGAGACATTACCGATTGAACAAGCCTTATATCATTAGAACAGATCACATAAGCTTAAAATACATTTTGGACCAGCAATTGAGAACACAATTTCAATAGAAGTGGTTAGTGAAACTGAAGGAATTTGATTTCACTATTGAATTCAAGCAAGGGAGGGGTTACCATTAGCTTATCCTGAATTCAACCATTCGTTCAACAATGTCAAACATGTCAGCAATGCAAGTATGATACCTCAGCATATCCTGGATTACTTCAACCACTACCTATTCCTAGTCAGATTTTGCAGCATATAAATATGGACTTCATTGAGGGGTTACCATTATCCGAAGGCAGACAAGTCACTTTATGGATCTGAAACATCCTTACACTGCAAGTGATGTAGCTCAGGTCTTCTTAAACAATGTGTTTAAAGTACATGCTTTTCCAAACTCCATCACTAGTGATCGTGATCCAGTATTTGTCAGCAGATTTTTGAAAGAGTTTATGCAGTTACAAGGGGTGGATGTTAGGCTATCTTCTGCTTACCATCCTCAAACTAATGGTCAGGCAGAGGTGGTGAACAGATCCCTAGAGACATATGTGCGATGTATGTGTTCTAACAAACCTACGGCTTGGTTCAAGTGGCTTCCTCTTGCTGAATGGTGGTGCAATTCCGCCTATCATACTACTATCCTGGCTACCCCATTATACATTGTTTATGGAAAACCTCCAACCGCGTTTCTACAATACTTGGTGGGAAGTTCTAAGTTGGATCTTGTTGATAAGAGCCTAGTGAGAAGGGAAGAAATGCTAAAGCTTCTGAAGTTACATCTACAACGAGCTCAGAACACAATGAAACAAATTACAGATATAAAGAGAACAAACATAACATTTGCTGCAGAAGATCTAGTTTATGTTAAATTACACTCATATAGAAAAGTTTCAGTAAAAGCAAGGCAGAACACAAAGATATCACCTAAGTATTATGGACCTTTTCGTGTCTTGGAAAGGATAGGACAAGTAGCATATAAGCTTGCTCTACCTGCAAAATCCAAAATTCACAATGTCTTTCACATTTTTCAACTTAAGAAACACAATGGAGAGGTCCCAACATCTACTTCAATACCTGATCAAATAGAAATACTGCAGATTTCAAAGGAACCAAAGAGTATCTTGGACAAAATGACAGTAAAATGCCATGGCCGTGTAGTAATGAAGGTTTTGGTTAAATGGAAGCACCAACTACCGAAGGACGCAACCTAGGAGTTCTACTATGATTTGAAGAAGAAGTACCCTTATTTTAATCCTTAAGGACAAGGATTGTTTAGGAGGAGGATGTTGATAGGGACTAAGGAGGAGTAAGAAATTTGTAAAACATTGATAATAAGTCAGCGAGGACTTATTAGCAATTTATTAATAATAATGTAACAACTCAGTTTTGCCGATTACGCCTGTGTTTAAGGAGTTAGTTATGTTAGTTAACTTTTGTATAAATAAGGGTTATAAACCATAATTCAAATATCAATGAAAATATTCAGTATCTTTTTATTCAGTATCTTTTTCCTCTGTTCTGTAATATTCCTTCTCCTTCATCGTGTTCGGATTCTCTTCTCGGTTGAGTTTCCCTACCTCTCCTAGGTTCTCGGAGTCATCCCTAACCTACTCTATCAGCGTGGCAACGGTGGTTGGATAGGGCATAGGGTTTTCTGACGGAAAGTTGAGTAGCGCGGGTTTCTCACAAGTGTACGATAGGAAGAACTAATTGGAATAAGTTAAAATTTTAATGTTTTGAGTATAAACTTTAATAATTTTCCCATCAGTTTAACTGATTGGAATAAGTTACCAAATATTACAAAATTGCCACCACATTATATTTTTAATGGTGTATTCCAAAACTGATTGGAAAGGGAGATGTTATATATATTTTTTGTCACTTTTCCAATCAGTTATTGTTACAACTTCTTCGAATAAGTTAGCAAAAATTTCAACATTGCCACTGCACTAATTTTCCAATCGCAAATTCCAAAACTGATGGGAAAAGGGGATGTTAAATACTGTTTTTGTACTAGTTCTTTATTTAATCATTAGAATAAAATATAACCATCAACACATATAGGTATGTGAAATTTGTTATAATTTTTTTTAATATTTACTCATGTAAATATATATTTAATTATTGTTATAAAAATTCACAAATAACTAACCTATCTCCTATTATAGTTTTGATATCAAATTAGTCCCAAAAATATTTATAAGACTTTAAAATTTTCTTAACAATTAGTTCTTAATGATTTAAACTATTATAAAATTAGTCTCTCAGAAATTAACCAAGTTACAAATTACTAATCTAATTATTTAATTATTTAATTATTAGGTTATAAAAATTCAGTGATGCCTAATTTAATCTTTGTTATTGTTTCGATATTAAATTAGGCCCTTAAAGATTTAGAAGACTTAAAAATTAGCTTTTAACGATTTAAACTGATATGAAATAAGTACCTCAAAAATTAACAACATTAGAAATTATACATCTAATTATTTAATTGATATGTTATACAAATTAATTCATTAATAATTTAATTCTTGATAGATTTTTATCATCAAATTAGTTCCCATAAGACGTAGTGCTAATTTTATTTTCAGAGGGGGTTGAGACTAAAACATCATAGGGAATTCTGGAAATAGGGAAATATACTCCTTTTGCACAATCCAAAGAAATAAAAGAGTGAGTTGCACCCGAGTCAAACAAAATGTTAACAGGCTTAGCGTTTAATTGACTCATACCTTGGATAATGTTCTTTGAGTTGTCAACTTCTTCTGCATCCAGTGTGTACACTCTATCCCTCACCAGATAGTTCTTGGTATTATCAATTGTCTTGCCTTTAGTTGGGCATTGCCAGCTCATATGTCCTGGTTTCTGAAATGTAAAGCATACCCCCTTGTTGTTGTAGCATTCACCCCTATGCATCTTCCCACACGTCTTGAATGGTTGAAAATTTCTCTTGCCCTTATAATCCGTTTCTTTTCCTCTTGCCCCCTTTGAGTTCCCTTCATCCTGTTTACGCTTCCAAGAAACCTGTTTACTTGCCGCGACCACGGCCAAAGATTGTTTGGCCAATTGGAAAGTTTATATAAGAGTATGATACTCCCGGACTCGTTGCGTAATCACCAAATTCCTCACTTTCGACCTAAGCCCTTGCTTAAACCTATTGGACTTCCAAGCTTAATCCGGTTGATTGTGAAGGTTGTTAGAGAATTGAGTCACTCTCTCAAACTTGGCAGCATTTTAATCCACGGTCGTATCTCCTTATTGCAGGGTTAGGAACTCCACTTCCTTCTTATCTTTCACATTCATATCTCTTTGTTCCATATTCTCCCGGTATCTTTTCCACCACTGTGTCGCTTCTCTATGAAGCCTATAAGTAGCCAAATCCACCTTATCTTGGTCAGGGGCTCTCATCACTCGAAAGATTTCTTCCAGTTGGCTAAGCCACTCCTCGACTACCATGGGGTCATGTCCTCTGAGGAAGGTAGGCGGATTATGCCTTCAAAAACTTTGATATCGGTTTTCATGTCCTTGGGCTTCCACCATGTGAGTCATGGCTTGTGCCATATGTTGCACAAGTGGAGACCATGTCTTCCTACATACAACACACCACATTGAGTTGATCAGGCTCAACACAATGAATCGTACGCAGAATTGCACATCACATTAAGATAGGACTTTATCTCTCTGGACTCTACTTACTTACATTATTCCGATACCACAGTTAGGTTAGGATCAAACTGCTTTGATACCATAAAATGTAACAGCTTAATTTTTAAGAACATTTTTTTTAAGACATAGAGTATTCAACAGAAGATAAAACAATTCATAGTCATACATCTATAATTATACATATTTTCCCAAAAGGGTCTTAGTCCCAAAATAAAACAAATTTAGTACAAATCCAAAGAGGTACATCTCCGACTCAGGTAGTCTAATTAGGTACGAAATAAAAGGGAAGTGACTACCTAATTTATCACAAAATTGAACTCTAACTAAATTCTTCAAGCGCTAAAACCTTCTTCTTCGTCCTCGTCACATGCAATATTGCAACCGTTAGTTATATGCAAAACATACAACTGAGTAACCCTCGGTTCATGAAACAATTTTTACAATATTGCAGCCAGCCTAATTAACATCCCCAAAATTGAGTTTTCATGTAGAATGTGAGATCGCTATTAGTCTCTCAAATTTAATTGCATTCTAGTCCTTGTAGTGTATTCCATTTTGAATTAACTATGACTTTCTATTAAATTCTATATATTCAAGGACTTAGGTGCAGTTTTTTTTATAACTTGCTTTGTTCTCACAACAACTACTCTACCCCCACCCTCACTCAGACACTCACTCACCCTCGTATACAAATCCATTCAGTCACATCAAGGAAATAAGTCTCCATGTTTCCCTCCTCAAACTACTCCTCCATATTTGTCTCCTCAAACTACTCCTCTATGTCCCATAATCATTTCTTATTTTCCAAGTTTTTAAGCCATACACACTTGCTCTTCTCTCCAACCCATCATGGAGGAAAATAACACAAAATCTTACTCCCTATTCTCTCCATATGCCACTCATCTCCATTACTCTAGAGCCAATCTCCAAAGTTTCATAAACACACAAACTAGCTTGCTCAAAGAACATTTGATCATGCCACCAAAATTTCTCATCATCATGGAACTAGAGGGCTCAATAAGTATGTTTGGAATTCAAGGTAACCTCAAACAAAACCCCAAATAGAATAATTGATGCTGGAAATTATGATATTGATGCCATGCATGTTGTGATTTTTATTGTTGATATTTAAGTTGTATGTTTGAGATCATGCATGTGGGTTTTTTCCTTTTCTAATGATTCTGCCACGATTTTGTAATTGATTTTAGACCCTCTTCCACTCCGATATTTTCATTATTGTCTTCAAAACAGTTATATATAATTTTGTTATGTTTCAAATGCCTTTTGTTTCACTTAATTTGGAGGTAAATAACTGTAGTTATGGCCAAATTACTGATATATGGTCAATGTTGAAGTGCATGTTTTGTTGAATGTACTTCTCTGTTAAACATATCTATTTTCTACTGTGATATTGACCGAACTAGGTTTTGTTTGTCTTCATAATAATTGCTTAGAATCCTATTATCCTGCAAATTCTTTTGTTTCCACTCATTTTGGAGGTCTACAACACTAGTTATGGCACAATTACTGAGATAGTGTCAATATTGAAGTGTCTGTTTTGTTAAATGTATTTCTCTGTTACACGTATCAATGTTTGACTATGATATTGATAGAAATGAGTTTTTTTGTCTTCACATGAGTTGTTGAGAATCGTTTTATCTTTCAAATGACTTTGGTTTCACTTTATGTTGATATATACACTCTAGTTAAGACCTAAATTTTGAGACAGTGCCAGTATTGAAATACTTGGAATTGGTACTGATTGAAAAATTGATATGATTGGATTCATTGATGAATGTGCTTGAAATTTGGTATGGTATTAAATTCATGTGTTATGAGTTCTAGAATTAAATGTCATAATTTATTAAGGTCCATACAAATTTTGGTGAATTTTTTAATTAATAGTGCTCATTTTGTGAATGATTTTAGAATCAAGCTAAAACAAATGAATTCACAAATTTACTGCAACTTATAAGTTTTGAATTTGAATGTCCAAATTTTTATGGTGAATCCTTAGTGTGTTAGCCATGTCCTATAAAATTTTCATAATGTTTGGGCAAGTTGTTGGCTGGATAAAAATTCTTGCAATGAGATTTGTCCATATTTAAAAGTTTTGGGTTGGGTCAGCTTGTCTGAATTTTAATGTATGATTTGAGTCACGTATATGATGGAATTTGCTTCTGAGGAAATTTTTGTAGCTTTGTAATGCAACAAGTTTCACTAAAATCCAACCACTATAACTTAAGTTATGGTCAAAGTTCTAAAAGCTTCCATAATTGGGATTTTAGCAATGACAGATGACTTCCAACAAAATTATCACTTAAAATTAAATTGATTCAGATTTTTAACTTTGAATAAGAGTTGTAGATAATTTGGATAGATTTTTCAGTTAGACTGGCTGCAATATTGTAAAATTTATTTTATGATCTGAGGGTTACTAAGTTATATGTTTTGCATATAACTGACAGTTGCAATAGTGCGTGATCAGGACAAAGAGGAAGATTTTAGCGCTTGAAGAATTTAGTTAGAAAGCTATTTTGTAATAAATTAGGTAGTCATTTCGCTTTTATTTCATACCTAATTTGACTACCTGAGTCAAACATGTACCTCTCTAGATTTGTACTAAACTAGTTTTATTTTGAGACTAAGACAGAGGGACAAATATGTATATTTATAGATGTATGACTATGAAGTTTTTTATCTTCCACTGAATATTCTATGTCTTAAAAAAACGGTCTTAAAAATTAAGGTGTTACATTTTATGGTATCAAAGCAGTTTAATTTTACCTAGACTGTGGTATCTAAAAAATGTAACTAAGTAGAGTCCAAAGAGATAAAGTCTTGTATTAACCTAATGTGTTATTCAGTGTGCGATTCATTCTGTTGAGCCTAATCAACTCAATGTGGTGTTTTGTATGCAGGAAGACATGCAGGAAGATCACCCGGAAGGCCCCATTCAAACACCAATTCGCCTCCAACCGATTCGCAGCTTGTTCAACAAATGGCACAACCCATGACCCGCATAATGGAAGCCCAAGGACATGAAGACTAATATCAAAGTTTTCGAAGGAATGACCTGTCTACCTTCATCAGAGGACATGACCCCATGGTAGTCGAAGAGTGGCTTAGCCAACTAGAGGAAATCTTTTAAGTGAGAAGAGCCCATGACCAAGATAAGGTGGATTTGGCTTCTTATAGGCTCTGAGGAGAAGCCACACAATGGTGGAAAAGATATCGGGAGAATATGGAAGTAAACGGAGGTCACCTGACTTGGGACTAGTTCAAGACGCTCTTTTTGATTATGTACTTCCCTATGAATTTGAAAGATCAAAAGGAAGTGGAGTTCCTCACACTGCAACAAGGAGATATGACAGTGGACGAATATGTGGCCAAGTTTGACAGTTTTACTCGATTCTCTAACAACATTCATAATCAACCAGATGAAGCTTGGAAGTCCAAGACGTTTCCGTAAGCACTTAGGCCACAAGTGAGGAAGTTGGTGATTACGCAACGAATCCGGGAGTATCAAACTCTTATCCAAGCTTGCCAATTGGCCGAACAATCTTTGGCCGCAGTGGCAGTAAGTAAACAGATTTCGTGGAAGCGCAAATGTGATGAAGGGAACTCAAAGGGGGAAAAAGGAAAAGAACTGATTATAAAAAAATTGCACCTAAGTCCTTCACTATATATAATTTAATAGAAAGTGCTAATTAATTGAAAATGGAATAAACTACAAGGACTAGAATGTAATTAAATTTGAGAGACTAATAGCGATGTCGCATTCTACATGAAAACTCAATTTTGGGGATGTTACAATTAGACTGGCTGCAATATTGTAAAAAATGTTTTATAAACGGAGGGTTACTCAGTTATATGTTTTGCATATAATTGACGGTTGCAATATCATATGACATCTTGGGCGCTAATGAGGGCGGGGTGTGATCGCCGGTGCATGAGCGATAGAGAAGGAGATGCTCCTGACAAGGCTTCTAAGAGGGAGGGACACGGGAATGAATCAAACATACACCAGAATGAGAGGGATCCAAAGACTGTATAGGTATAGGACTATATAGTTGAGGATAGCTTAAAGGATTTGATTTGGACTATCCATAACAAGAAAATGCATTTACTTTTCGGTAGCCTATCCCTTAAGAATTCCATGGTTAAGCGTGCTTGACCTGGAGCAATTGTTGGATGGGTGACCTTTTGGGAAGTTGTGGACAAAGCACACTAGAAAGCCAAATAATGGGTATTGACTGAATGGCCGATGTGTCAAACCAAAGTTGTGAAGCAATATTCAAGTTCAATAAGAAACCAAAGAATATATGAGAAGTCAGAGACGGGGAGAGAGAAAAAAATAGACCAAAACTAGAATGCAATAGTAAGAGAATAGAGATAAAAAGAAAAACATTTTGGTTTCTTTGGTTATTAACTATTCAATTTTTTTTTAAAACAAAGTTATGATTTATTTGAAAAAAGTTGTTGCCCATTAATGTTATTTGTAGGATCAATACAAAGCTATAACAGTCACTTATAATATTTTAAATAAAATTTATTTCCAAATATGATTTTACAATTAAATTTTATAAGAGGTATATTAATACTAAAAAAAAATTTGGCGCATATTTTGCTGGGGGCCTAAAGCCCTTGCTTGGGCTGCTTGGGCCTTAAGCCAGCCCTAGTTATCATTTGAAAAATATGTTTGTTGCATGCAAAATTTGTGAAGCACTGCTACCCACAGGAGTTATTAGTTGTGTAATAAGTTTAGTTTGTTTTTATGTTTTTGTTCACTAAACTTTGAATTGAATTAAATAGATGTTTATTTAATTGAATAAAAATGATGTGTTTATTGAATCGTAAGTGTAACACCAAGATTTTAGGATCATTTTTTTAACACAACAGCGGAAGTCAAAACATTATTGTATATATATATACACACACAAATATGTACATAAAAGTGTTTGTGTTCTATTTACAATCTAAGGAGAGTACTAGTCTAGCTAAGTAACCATACAACCAAACCAATGACTACCTAAGTATATCGAAATATAGCTGCTAGGGTCTTCCAAGGAACTGACACCCTCTGAGTCCATATCACCTGCAATACTCTAAACATTAGTTATATGTACGACATATAACTGAGTAACCGTCAGTATTGAAAATAGTATATGTACAGTATTAAAGCCTGTCTAACTGGAAAACTGCCCCAAATCCAATTCCAAACAAACACACACAATATGTATGCAATGACAAATTAAGTATGTATGCATGCCATGAATTATTCCATTTTCCATCTCTTTCGTCTATTACCGAGAAACCCTATGCACCAAAAATCCACCATGGGTGCACGATAGTAGATGCATAGTTGAGCTCATCATCATCATGGTCTTGGTAAGCGTCCTTCCAAGATCCTACTGCCAAGCTACCAACCCTCTCTCGGGCTAGCCCACGGACTATCTACCCCCTTCAGGATAGCCCATTTGCACTAGAATATCTACCCCGCTTTTGGGATAGCCTAGCACTTCAGGTTATTTTCCCCATTCGAGATAACGCTACATTCTCATCTTTTTATGCTTTGTCCACTTACCCGGTCTACTTCCGGCAAAACTCAACCGTTTTACTTAACCAACATTTGCCAATTTTTCCTTTTTGTTTGATTTCACATTACATGTTCTAATGCATCAAACATCCATATTCATATCATAGCATTCAAACAAGAATTCCAGTAATCTCATATTCGAATACAGACATCTCATATTCGAATATTATGTGACAGAAGTGTTATATTCAAATATGGCCTTCCATATTCGAATACATATTTAAATATACTAACTCTTGGACTTATTTCTAAAATAGTATGAAATCCATACAAGTCAAAGTCCCAATTTTGTCACATTACCATCTGGAATCTTTGGGTTATACAATCCTTATAAATTCACCATCGTTCACATTTCCAATTAAATTCCTAATCATGCATCATCTACTAGCATGTTAAAACAACACAAACATCATACAAGCATAGCATGCAAATCTCAAACGTACACATTATTCTAAATCAAACAACCTAAAACATAATGTTTCAAAATCCCTAACAGCATGTTCCTAAGGCTCTTAGTATTCTGATTTGGGGTTTTCAGGGTTACCTTGAATCTTCCAGAGTCTTTTTCCCTTCCAAGCTCCAATCCCGATCTCCAACTCCCTTCTTCAACACTTCATATCCTCGAGTATAAATCCCACTCCTTGAAGCCTTAATCACGAAGAATGTTTGTGAGAAGGGATGTTAAGATGGAGAGTTGTGCAGTGTTGTTTCTTTGTGACAGAGGTTTAGCGAGGTATTTTGAAGAGAAGATTGAGAGAGTATAGTGTGAGGGAGAGAAAATGGTGAAGTGTGGAGGTCAAGTCCCTTATTTATAGACTTAGGGGTCCATATTCGAATATGTATTCGAATATGAAGCATGTGTAATCAACTCCATTGTTCCAAATTCGAATACCAGCTTTCCATATTCGAATATCAGACCTCATATTCAAATGTGACACATCCATATTCGAATAGGCATAGTCCATATTCGAATATCACCATTCATATTAAAATATGCCTAGTCCATATTTGAATATGATTCATCCATATTCGAATATGGATCATGTATATTCGATTATAGCTGTTAATATTCGAATATATAAGTCCTTTTGGTCCTTCCTTTGGCCTCTCTACTTTCAACTTGTCCTCCTTCTTATTTTCTTTGTAATTTGTAACTAAATTGCTTAAGTGCTAAGTATATTAGGGATTTTTGGGATGTTACAATTCTAAACCACTTAAAATAATTTTGTCCTCAAAATTAGAATATTACCTTCATTACTGAAACAATTCGGGGTATGCGTCCCTCATGTCTTGCTCCTTTTCCAAAGGGATCCTTGATGAGTCGATGTTCCCCCA
This sequence comes from Cyamopsis tetragonoloba, assembly GCA_037177725.1. Taxonomy (NCBI): domain Eukaryota; kingdom Viridiplantae; phylum Streptophyta; class Magnoliopsida; order Fabales; family Fabaceae; genus Cyamopsis; species Cyamopsis tetragonoloba. The sequence continues at coordinate 29,808,152 of CM074125.1, read as the reverse complement.
CAAAACCTTTACCAATGGGATCACCTTGTTCCGTAAGGTTTTCTTCCCTTGGTCTAGAATCTTCACAGGTTCCACCCGATAGGAGGTATTCAACTTCAACGGAATGTTGTATTCTTCTAAAATATGGGAGGGATCGGAGACGTACTTTTGGAGTTGAGATACATGAAACACATCGTGAAGGTTGGAAAGATAAGGTGGCAAAGTTAGTTGGTAAGAAACAGGTCCTATTCTTTGGAGAATCTAATAAGGACCAATGAAACGAGGCTGAAGTTTCCTCATCTTCATCGCTTTCCCAACAACAATATAAGGTGTAACCTTTAGAAACACATGCTCTCCTTCTTCGAATTCTAAGGGCTTCCTCCGTTGATCTGCATAACATTTCTGACGGTCTTGGGCCCTCTTCAACCTTTCTTTGATATGCCTAACCCCATCGGTTGTTTCTTGCACCAAGTCCGACCCCAATAGTAACTTTTCTCCAGTTTCAAACCAACACACTAGTGACCGGAACTTTCTCCCGTAAAGTGCTTCATAGGGTGCCATGCCTATGCTTCAATGAAAACTGTTGTTATAGGAAAATTCTACTAGTGGCAAGTATCTTCCCCAATCACCACCCTCTTCTAATACATAAGCTTGCAGCATGTCCTCAAGAGTTTGAATCGTTCTTTCGGACTGCCCATAAGTTTGGGGATGGTGTGAAGTACTCAAATGTAACCGAGTCCCGAAAACCTTCTACAACACTCCCCAGAAACGAGAAGTAAACTTTGGATCTCTGCCTGATATTATACTCATCGGCGCCCCATGTAATCGGACTATCTCTGCATTGTACACTTTGGCATATTTCTCCATTGAGTAGGTAGTCTTGTCAGGTAAGAAATGAGTAGACTTGGTCAACATGTCTATTATATCCCAGATTGAGTCGGGTCCTGCTGGCGTTCTGGGCAATCTCAACAAAGTGCATGGCTATAGATTCCCATTTCCACTTTGGAATATCTAACGTTTGAAGCGGTCTAGAGGGTCTTTTGTTTTCTACCTTGATCTTTTGACAGGTGAGACACTTAGACACATATTCTGCAATTTCTTTCTTCATTCCAGGCCACCAAAATAACTTCTTCATGTCTTGATACATGTTGGTAGCCCCAGGGTGTACCGAGTATTGGCTACTGTGACTCTCCTCAAGTACTGTCTTCTTGATTCTGGCGTGATTCGGAACACACACTGTCTCTAAACAAAATTATACCATCACCTGTCACAGAGAAATCATCTTGTTCCTTGAGATTTAGGAGTTCGTGATCATATCTTTGTGCTTTCCGGATTTGATATCGAAGTGTATTCTTCAAATCAACTTTACACATAGAAATGCTACCATCTTAGCAAGACACATCTAAGTGCAAGTCCCTGAATTTCTCCAAGAGTTTCATCTGGCGAATCATCATAGTTGACACATGCAAAGATTTCCTACTTAGTGCATCTGCCACCACATTAGCTTTTCCTGGGTGGTACTTCAGTTCGAAGTCATAATCCTTCAAGAACTCCATCCACTGTCGCTACCTCATATTCAGCTCCATTTGATTGAACAAGTATCTTAGGCTCTTATGATCGCTGAATACTTCAAACGTAACTCCGTACAATAAGTGCCTCCAGACTTTCAACGTAAAGACTACAGCTGCTAACTCCAAATCATGCGTCGTGTAATTTACTTCATGTGGCCGCAATTGTCGAGAAGTGTAAGCAACTGCATGCCCTTCTTGCATAAGTACACACCCCAAGCCTTGCTTTGATGCATCACAATACACCTGAAAATTCTTTGTCGGATTAGGAATCACTAGCACCGGAGCTGTTGTCAACTTTTCCTTTAGCAACTGGAAACTTTCTTCACACTTGGCATCCCAGACAAAGAGAATACCCTTCCGTGTCAGCTTGGTTAACAGAATAGTAATTTGAGAAAATCCTTTAATGAATCACCGGTAGTATCCTGCTAATCCCAGGAAACTTTGGATTTCTATGACATTTGTTAGTCGTTCCCACTTCAACACAGCTTCAACTTTGCTTTGGTCCACAACTACGCCGTCTGTATTAATTACGTGGCCAAGAAATTGGACTTCTCTAACCAGAACTCACACTTATCAGATTTGGCATACAATTGTTTCTCTTTGAGTATTCCTAACACCAGTCTCAAATGCTCTTCATGTTCTTCAGCAGTCTTGGAGTAAATAACAATATCGTCAATGAAAACTACCACAAATTTGTCCAAGTATGTTCGGCAGATGCGGTTCATATAATCCATGAAAATTGCAGGTGCATTTGTCAATCCGAACGGCATTACCAAGTACTCATAATGGTCGTACTACGTCTGGAATGCAGTCTTAGAAATATCTTCAAGCTTAATCCTAATTTGGTGGTATCCTAACCGAAGATCAATCTTTGAAAGCACCTTGGCTTCTCCCAGTTGGTCAAGCTAGTCATCAACTCGGGGTAGTGGATACTTGTTTTTCACTGTTAACTTGTTTAGCTCTCGATAATCCACACACAAGCGCAATTTCCCATCCTTCTTCTTGATGAGTAGCACTGGGGCTCCCCATGGCAAAGCGCTTTGTCGAATAAACTTCTTCTGCATTAGTTCTTCGATTTGTCGTTTCACTTCCACTAACTCAAGTGGTGCCATTCTATATTGTGCATTAGAAACACGTCCAGCTCTCGAAATTAACTCAATCGAAAACTCTACTTCTCTTTCTGGTGGCAGGGATTTGATGTCATCAGGAAACACTTCTGGAAAGTCTCGGACTACGGGGAGGGAATCAACATTCACTGATTCTTAACCACACTTACACAGACAACCAAATATCTTGGACCATCGTCATACATAGACAGATTATGGAGATCAAAAGTAGGATGATGCGTATAGTATAAATCCAAGCCTTGGTCTGGAATATGCATGGTCTTGGTGGCGCATTCGATCTTGACTTTGTGAGCTTTGAGCCAGTGTATGCCCAAGATCACATCTAATCCCTTCATTGGCAAGTAGTATAAATCTCAGAAGAAAGTTTTGCCTTGGTAATCTAGAAACATTGGGGAACACATAGTGGTCGTACGTATTTTCTCTTCAGAGGGAGTAGATACTAACACTTTATAGGGTAGCTTGGATACAGGAAAATAAACTCATCGTGCACAGTCTACTGAAATGGACGAATGAGTAGCAACCGAATCAAACAAAATTTTAATAGGCTTTTTCTTTATTAATCCCATACCTTAGATAAGATCCTTGGAGTGGTTAACCTCTTTAGCACTCAGCGTATACACCCGACCTCTTACTTGATTCTTCTTCTTATGCTCCTCGGCTGATTTCTGATATTTGTTTGGGCATTTTCAGTTGAGATGTCCTGGCATATAAAACAAGTCCTCTTGTTCTTGTAACACTTTCTTTTATGAAACTTCTTGCAGGTCTTGCATTTCAGGATGGTTCCCTTGCATTTATGATCAACCTCATTACCTTTTCCTCGCTTGGAGCTTCATTCCTCCCTCTTACGCTTCCACAACAATTGTCTGCTAGCTGCCACCACAGCCAAGGACTGTTCAACAAGTTGACATGCCTGAATTAAAGTCTGGTACTCCCGGATTTGCTAAGTAATGACCAAGTTTCTTACCTCGAGGCCTAAGTCCTTGTTCAAACCTTTTTGACTTCCATGCCTCATCAGGTTGGTCCTGAAGATTGTTCGAAAACTGAGCTAAGCTTTCAAATTTGGCCACATATTCATCCATTGTCATATCACCCTGCTGCAGTGTAAGAATTTCTATCTCCTTCTAGTCCTTCACATTAGAGAGAAAGTACTTGTACAGAAAAATGGTCTTGAATTCCTCCCAAGTTATATGACCTCCAGTTGCCTCTATATGTTCTCGATGTCTTTTCCACCACTATGATGCTTCCCCTCTAAGTCTATAAGTAGCCAATTCCACCATGTCTTGTTCACCAGATCTAGTCACTCGAAATATTTCCTCTAACTGATCTAACCATTCCTCTGCTACCATAGGATCTCTTCCCCTAGAAAAAGTAGGTGGATCATGTCTCTGAAAACTTTGATAACGATCTTCCCGACCTTTTGCCTCCATCATTTGAGTCATGGCCTATGCCATCTGTTGTATTAGTGAGGAATTAGTCGGTGTTGGTGTCGCATTAGAACAAGGTCTACCAGGTTGTCTTCCTGCCATGTCTTCCTGCATACAACGCACCACACTGAGTTGATCAGGCTCAATATCATGAATCATATATAGTCAACACCTCAGGTTAAGACAAGACTTATCACTATGGACTTGTATCTAAGTTACATATCAGATACCACAGTCCGGATAGGACCAAACTGCTCTGATACCAAATTGTAACACCTTGATTTTAAGATCAATTTTTGTTTTATTTAAAACAACAGTGGAAGTCGAAACATTAAATATATATATATATATATATATATATACACACACACACACAAATATTTACATAAAAGTGTTTGTGTTCTCTTTACAATCCAGAGAGTGTATTAGTCTAGCTAAGTAGCCTTACAACAAAACAAATGACTACTTAAGTATATCGAAATATAGCTGCTAGGGTCTTCTTAGGCACTGACACCCTCCGAATCTGTATCTCCTACAACACTATAACCATTTGTTATATGTACGACGTATAACTGAGTAACCGTCGGTATTGAAAATAGTATATATACATTATTACAACCAGTCTAACTGGAAAACTGCCCAAATCCAATTCCTAACAAACACACACAATATGTATGCAATGACAAATTAAGTATGTATGCATGCCATAAATTATTTCATTTTCCATCTCTTTCGTCTTTTACCGGGAAACCCTATGTATCGGGAATCCACCATGGGTGCACAACAGTAAATGCACAGTTGAGCTCATCATCATCATGGTCCTGGTACGGATCCTACTGTTGGGCTACCAACCCTCTCTCGAGCTAGCCCAAGGACTATCTACCCCTTTCAGGATAGCCCCTTTGCAGTAGACTATCTACCCCGTTTTCGGGATAGCCTAGCACTTCAGGTTATTTGCCCCTTTCGGGATAACCCTACATTCTCATCTTTTTATGCTTTTGTATACTTACCCGGTCTACTTCTAGCAAAACTCAACCCTCTTACTCAACTAATGTTGATTGGGGAAAGCATTTTCCACTTTTTCCTTTTTGTTTGATTTCACATTACATGTTCTAATGCATCAAACATCCATATTCATATCATAGCATTCAAACAAGAATTCCAGTAATCTCATATTCGAGTACAAATATCCTATATTTGAATATTATGTGACAGAAGTGTTATATTAAATTATCTATTCGAATATGGCCTATCATATTCGAATACAAATTTGAATATACTAACTCTTGGACGTATTTCTAAAACAGTATGAAATCCATCCAAGTCAAAGTGCTAATTTTGTCACATTACCATCTGGAATCCTTTGTTTATACAATCCTTATGAATTCATTATCGTTCACATTTCCAATTAAATTCCTAATCATGCATCATCTACTAGCTTGTTAAAACAACACAAACATCATAAAGCATAGCATGCAAATCTCAAACATACACATTATTCTAAATCAAACAACCTAAAACATAATGTTTCTAAATCCCTAACAGCCTGTCCCTAAGGCTCTTAGTATTCTGATTTGGGGTTTTCAGGGTTACCTCGAATCTTCCAGAGTCTTTTTCCCTTCCAAGCTCCAATCCTCGAGTATAAATCCCACTCCTTGAAGCCTTAATCACGAAGAATGCTTGTGAGAAAGGATGTTAAGATGGAGAGTTATGGAGTGTTGTTGCCTTGTGACAGAGGTTTAGCGAGGTATTTTGAAGAGAAGATTGAGAGAGTATAGTGTGAGGGAGAGAAAATGGTGAACTGTGGAGGTCAAGTCCTCTATTTATAGACTTAGGGGTTCATATTCGAATATATATTCGAATATGAAGCTTTTGTAATCAATTCCACACTTCCATATTTGAATATCAACTTTTCATATTCGAATATCAGACTTCATATTCGAATATGACACATCCATATTCGAATATGAATAGTCCATATTCGAATATCACTATTCGTATTTGAATATGCACAGTCCATATTCGAATACGACTCATCCATATTCGAATATGGATCATGCATATTCGATTATAGCTGTTCATATTCGAATATATAAGTCCTTTTGGTCCCTCCTTTGGACTCTCTACTTGCAATTGATCCTCCTTCTTTTCTTTATAATTTGTAACTAAATCCCTTAAGTCGTAAGTCTTTTAGGGATTTTTGGGATGTTACAATAAGTTTATCCTTTAAAATCAATTTTTTTAAATAACATTTATTGGATACTCAATCGATTTGATGGTTGGGGAGTGAAGTTTAATAACTCCCCAATTCAAATCCTATAAGTGTTCATTTGCCTATAAAAAAAATTGAGTTTTATCTTATAGCTCAAACATCATGATCAAAGATTGAATGTCAAGAGCTTGTAGCTCAAATGACATTAGGAGGTGGAATAAGGTGGAATTCTTAGAACTCAAGGTGTGGGGTTTGATCTCCAATGGTGTAGATTTAGGAGGAGATTTATTATAGTTTGTGTGTGTGGTTGACTGATAAAAACTTTGAACATAAATCAAAAATAATGTTTTTTTCTCAAATTCAAAGTTTTGGATTATAAAATTAGAGGAGGTAGTTGGTGGAATTTTCCGTTTCCATGTTTATTGAAAAGCTCTACCCAAATGACCGTTTGATGAAAAGAAAAATAAAAAACCGTCATTGTCTTTTTTTTAGGATACATTCATTCATGATCTAACCTGGTGAGGATAGGAGGTGATCTAGAACGGACTCCCACCGGGAGGCCTGAATGGCCGCAGCTCCAATGCCTTCGCTCCGACAGCGGTCGTGGTGCACCTACAAGAACTCTGACGCTATAAATTAGTAGTGGAATTAGGGTTATATCTGATAATAGAGTGAATACGTACCTTGCATGATGCATTTATTTGTGTATTTATAGAGGAGCATTAGGGTTGACTGCGGGTCATATTGGGCCCTGGACTTAGTGTCTCAGCTCTTGAGAGTCATTGGGTATCCCAGAAAGACCCCGGCATGGTACTCGGATTGCCTTGGTCATGCCTGGTCCAACATGGATATAGGAAACCGAGATACTCTAATTCTGGTCCACAACAATTGCCCCCCGAGTCGTTGAGTTACCTTTTTGTAAGTCTGCGATTTTGCCTTTCATGTCGGACCTGTACCGACTTGTCAATGTTGCTGAATGTCTACTACTATCTGACATCGTTGACGAGTTAACGGTTGTCCTCCCTTATGTAGCGTACCATGCACGCGCCTTCATCAAGTAACGTGCACGATCATTGTGCCCAGTCTTAGGCCCCACGCCCATTAATGTGATACGACAGTTTTCACTTTACCTTTTCATTAGTTACCATTGTTCTCTTAATTGTGGAAATAAAAAATTCAATTGCTCATTCGTGCTCTTCTTGCTTCCCCAAAACCTTTGCGAACTTATAATCTTCTTTAACAAGCTTCTGCCCCTGTTGCATCGGTTCTCGGTGACAAGGTCACAGACTTCGGTTCAAGGATAGCTATTTCCAGCATTGCATTCCATTTCCTAGTTCTTGCTCAATATCAAGTAATTCATCGTCTTCCTCTATTTCTTGCTCTTTCTTTCTTTTACTGTTTGATCCTTGTTGACCCTTTTGATTATCTTGCATTGTTCTTCTTTGCTTTTAGGGTTTAGTTCTTTTTTTTCTTTTGTCTAGTTTCCCCTTTCTATAATGGCCGATAAAATCATCGTATTGTCAAGTTGTTCTTCTTTTGATTCAAATGATTCTAAAATTCTTGACACTATTGCAAGGAGAAATCCAAAACCATTGCTCCACATTGATTCAGAAGTCATTCGAGGTACACTTTCCATTGCAAATCCTGATTATTCTGAATCTTTGAATCTTTGATTCTACCCATTATATTCTCGAAAGACTGAGAGCGGTGAATCTGTGACCCAGAATGTAGTGGTTCTTTCGGGACCTTAAACCTAGAACCCTTTTCTCTCCAACTTGCTTCAACCAATCTTCCTGATGAACATAGCTCCAAAACTAATCTTTCTGACGAACTAGATTCTGAGGGTCGGGTTCCAAACTCGGTTATTCCTGCTGTCCTACTGGCCATGTAGGGACACAAAGAGTCTCAGGTTCTCGGGGGTATCTCGAAAAATAACGAATCTCCTTCTTCTTCTATGTTACATTCACTTGATTATGAATTTGATCATGCTTATTTCCCTTCATCTTGCTCTAATTTTTGCTCACCCTCCCCTGGATCTAACTCAACTTCCTCTAATAATTTAGATATGGAGTCATTCGAAAAAGAAGCTCATGTTCTAGAAGAGAACAACATTCCGAGATCATTCCAAAATATTTTGAACCCAGCTAGAGATGCGAACAATCCCGGGCCTTCAACTCAAGGAGGCGAGGGTCCCAGTACTTCGAAGACTTCAGTCGAGTGTCGTCTTGAATTGATGAGCTTGAAGAGAATTGGGCTATTTTTGTGGGCTCCTACTTATATCATAAAGGAAGAGTTCTCTATTACTGACAATGCCCGACTTAAACAAGTAGAGAAGCATTGGAAAAAATGCTTTTGTTTTTGTCCTAACTCGACCGATGCCAAATCCAAGACAGATCCTTCCCGCGATTATAAACTGGAGATCCCATGAAAGAACGAGAGGATATGCATTCTTGCCAGCGAGGGTGAGACTTCTTATATTATGATGTTCGAATCCTATTGGGAACAACTTAAGATTCATTTTCTTTTTTCCGACTTTCAAATCAAAGTTCTCCGTAATTTACATCTCGCTCCTACCCAACTTCATCCCAATGGATAGGATTTTCTGCAAGCATTTGAAGTTTTCTGTTCGGATAACAATTGGGCATATTCCTCTACCCTTTTTCTTTATTTTTTTTGGTGCCTATCGCACTGGGAGAAGGTCCTCGGTGTCTCTACACCATTGAATCGAGATTCCCAATCTCTTCACCCCTTTTAAAGACTCATTTAAGGCGCACTGGGATTACTATGTCAATGTGGTTCCCTAGCGGCATAGCCATTCCGTCCCATTTTGGATGAGTCCAGACAAAAAACCCTCTTTTCCACTTTACTGGACTGAGGATCATTATAAAAAGTCGTTATCTATTACCAAATTAGAGTGCGACTTCTTAGAAGAAGGGAATTGAGAAACATTTCAAAAGTTGTGCAGCTTTGTTAAGGAGGGCGGGATTCCGATTCATTGCAGAGATATATTGGGAGTTCCTCGTCGTAACTGAGCGGCTTGTTTATGTACGACTTTGTATCTTGTTTTCAATTTATATTCTGGGTTTATATTTCCTTGTTGTTCTGATTCTATCTTTGTCTTTTTGATACAGCCAAGATCATGGCTAACTTTACTCAGCGTGCCTCCAAGCGAGATGCCAAAGGAAAAGGGAAGGCTACCACCTCAAATCCTGTCCTAGAAGCTACCATGGGATTGTCTGCTCAACCTGCTCAAGTTGGGGTGCTACTCGGCATGGCGCAGAAGAAATCTACCCCTCATGTTGCTGTTGTTTGGGTAGTCGCTACGGCAGGTCCTCAAACCAAACGTCGCCGTGTTACTCATAGTCAAAGTATGTTGTCTGCATTTTGCTATTTTGGTGTTCACCCGATTCTCTTTACGCATTGTTGATCTTAGTTTAATGTTTTCAGGTGACCCTCCCGATGGTGGGGTTCAGCCATCTCATGAGATGGTACTTGTATCCCCTCTTCCTTCATCCGCATACGTTCGGGTCTTGTACTATTTGTAAAAGCACATGAAGATCTTATTGCAAATAGAATTATTATTCAGCTCTATAAGTTTTGAAGAATGTTGTTTTGAGGGGGTTAATATGTGTTGCACTCTTTTTCCCTTACCTATGGCGTTGTCCCATTGGGTTTTCCTAGCAAGGTTTTTAATGAGGTAACATCTCATGCGTATCAAAAGATTGTGTACTCTGTTTCCTTCACTAGGGTTTTGTCCCACTGGGTTTTCCTTAGTAAGGTTTTAACGAGGCACATCCTCGAAGAAGAGACGGACATCCAAGGGGGAGTGTTATAAATATTTATCAAGTGGATGTTTATATCTCTTAACGGAGTTATCTATTATATTGTTAGGAATGTTTATCTCGTAGAGGATTCATCTTGTACTTATATAGTTTGTTAGATCTATGTTTATCTCTTGTACTCTAGTTGGTGAGCCTAGTCTATGCTTATAAATAGAGCACTCACATATTGTATTCGACAGAGAAAACATTTTTTCTCATTTTTCTGTTATACCTTTCTCTCCTTTCTCTCTCATATTTCACCTGCTTTATTATTTTCACAACAGAGAAAGTATTTGTTCTCATTTTTCTATTATACCTTATTTATTTATCATTTTACACATATACCATGTAGTTAATAATTAATGATTCTAAAGTCCAATAAGGGTATAAATGAAAATTACTTAATAATTTTATGAAATTAAAAATATTAATAACTTTTCTATTCTGTGTCATTTTCAAAATTCTGACAGATAAAAAGAAATGGAGGGTGTACTATATCCGACAACATGTTGGTAACACTCAAATTTTGATTTATTCTCAAACATTTATGTATTCAAGAATCTCTTACTCCCTCCTTTTTTTTATTTGTCCTCTTAAAAAAAAATTGCTCTTATTTTTCTGTTTTGTTATATTTTAAATAAAGTATTAATTATATTTTTATGAATTATACCTCTATCATTATCTAGAGTATTAATGACCACTGCACTATGCAACTAATAATAATGTGTTATTTACTATCAAGTGGACTAATAAATAAGAATAGAGGGGATAAATTCCATTGTGTAAATAAATTTATTGATTTAAATATAAATGAGGATTTGGCAATGAATTTGATCTTATCCAAATTTGATCTTATCCAATTCTAACACATATTCTCAAATGAAGCCAATGTTGTTACTCGGTGAGTGTACCCAACTCCTTTAATTGCTATCTTCACAAGATCACCATGTCTTTTAAACTCGAATTTGTTATTTATTTTTTGTTATATATATAGTTTCGTCTCTTTGTTCTTGGTCAATTTGATATTGGTTTCAATTAAAGTTGTTTTGTTTTCCCCTTGTTTTTTAGATTTAACTTCAAGCTAGACAAAGAATCCTAGAGAAAAGGCTTATAATACTTTTTATCGAGCAGAATTTTGTACTAATTGGTTGTTATATATCCTGGAAATTGAATGAGTGTTTTTTTTGTTCGAAATAATTTTTTCTTTAAGATTTACTCCAATCTGAAATGACTAATGTTCAAAATAATTTTTTCCCTCAACTTTTCCCTCCAATGGCCCTACTCCTGCAACTATTGTATATGATATATGTGAAGATATATTTTAGGGCAAACTAAGAATTTTAATTTGGTTTTTATACTAAACACTCTTATGTTTTTGAATATTTATGAACTAGTCCTTGTACAAGGGAATTAGATTTTGCTTGAGTGCCCACCATTTTTGTTGAGATTTCATAATGTTAGAGTTGCCGATATGAGTCAGCCAGCGACACAGTCCGTCAATAGGGTAAAAAAGCTTACAAGAGCAAAACCCTAGAGGGAAAAGGGGGCCAGTTACTAGGGGCGAATTTAACATTATTTTTTTATATAAATAATACAATATTAGCTATGGTTGCCCTGCCCCTAACCCATGGGACCCGGACTAAGCTGTCTGTGGGACTAAAGTCTATATTTACAATTTATCATAATGTCAAAAAGATTAAAATGTTCATTAAATAAGAAAAATACAATTTTTCATTTCAAAAATTTTAAGCAATACAAGAGAGCAATCTAGGATTTAAAAATTCCTAAGAGCAGAATCATCTCTTTAAACGTGGTCATTTTATTTGGTAATAAAAGTTTAGATAATAATAATAAGGTATCAAAATTATATATATAGAGATTAAAGTAATTTGTTTATATTTATATAAAAATTTTAAGAAGTATAAATTAATGTTAACATTATATTAATATTTTAAAATTTTATTTATTCTGTGATTCTTTTTATTTTGGAAATATTAATTTAATGAAAACTTTCACTTCTATCTAATTAAAAAATTACCTTTTCAAAGAAAAAGTCATTAAATAATATAATCAAATTTTTAAATGTATATATTTCATTTGGTAAGAAAGTAACAATGATGCTTCATAAGGATCTGTGTTAAGTAATGTATTTGCGTTGCATGTTTCAAATTTCTCTTTGTTCTTTATCTTCATAACTTTGACCATATGTTATTGTTGCTTTTAAAAATTTATAATAATCTTTATGTGTTTCAATTTGATTAATTAGTTTATTTCATATATCGTTCTTCAAGAAGGTGCCATAATGTTGGTGTATAAGAGTTGTGAAAATGGTGCCGTAACCAACAAAAACCTGGTAGTGATTATATTGACGCAAAAAGATTTGAAACAAGGAAAGAAAGTTCTGTCCAACAAAGATTGAGTGGGCTAGTTCTAAAGCCAAAGACTTTCTTTGGCGACAAAGGCGAAGCTCAGAAGAGCGCAAGAAAAAGAACTCTTGATACTCATTTTGGTTTGTTCAATGAAAGAGACTTTCAAGCCATCTTAACTTTAAAAGCATCTTTGAGGCTTTCAAAACTCTTTGAACTTCAATCTATAGCAACGGATATAATATAATTTTGTATGTCTTTTTTTAAATAAAAAAAAATAAAAGTATTGATTCTTAAGGAGCATATTTATTTTTTATTTTCATTACTCATAAATTATGGATTTTCATTAATATATGTCACAAGGGAAGAGCAAAAGGGCTTGGATGCTAATGATCTTAAAGTTGCAAAACTCATAAGGATTAAGGTGAGCACATTTGTATCATAAAAAAACTAGCATAATTATCCAAAAATCTTGCTGTATGACAGATATTAAGTTGCAAAAAGCTTTTTTATGATACAAATGTGCTCACCTTAATCCTTATGAGTTTTGCAACTTTGAGATCGTTAGCATCCAAGCCCTTTTGCTCTTCCTGTATGATAGATATTAACGAAAATCCATAATTAATGAGGAACGAAAATAAAAAATAAATATGCTCCTTAAGAATCAATTCTTTTATTATTTAATAAAAAAAAACAAATGAAAAATTAATATTATCACCGTCGCTATAGATTGAAGTTTAGAGAGTTTTGAAAGCCTCAAAGATGCTTTTAAAGTTAAGATGGCTTGAAAGTCTCTTTCGTTGAACAAACCAAAATGAGCATCACTACTTCTTTTTCTTACGCTCTTCGTAGCTTTGTCTTTGTCGCCAAAGAAAGTCTTTGGCTTTAGAACTATGCCGCTCAATCTTCGTGGGATAGAACTTTCTATCTTCGTTTCGACTCTTTTTGCGACAATATAATCACTATCAGGTTTGTTGGTTACGGCGCCATTTTCACAACTCTTATACACCACCATTATGGCACCTTCTTGAAGAACGATATATGAAATAAACTAATTAATTAAATTCAAACACATAAAGATTATTATAATTTTTTAAAAATAACAATAACCTATAGTCAAAGTTTTGATGATAAAGAACAAAGAGAATTTGAAACGTGCAACGAAAATACGTTACTTAACACAGATTCATATGAAACATCCTTGTTACTTTCTTACCAAATGAAATATTAAATTCGATAGACTTGAAAGTTCTCATTAAATTAATATTTCCAAAATAAAATGAATCATAGAATAAATAAAATTTTGAAATATTAATATAATATTAATATTAATTTATACGTCTTCATCCAGTAACTGATACAATTGAAAACCTCCATCACTCACTTCATATATATATATATATATATACACACACACAATTCGTAAAATTATATATATAAGTATAAACAAATTACTTTAAGCTCTATATATAAAATGCTTTCACCTTATTATTATTAGCTTATCTTTTATTACCAAATCAAATGACCACGTTTAAAGAGATGATTTTGCTCTTAGGAATTGTTAAATCCTAGATTGCTCTCATTTATTGCTTAAATTCTTTGAAATAAAAAAATATATTTTTCTCTGTTAACGAACATTTTAATCTTCTTGACAACTAGAATAGTGCTCGTTCGATGCGCAGAAGTAAAAGCAATAAAAATGATTAACTTTGAATAGGAATCTTTAAAATTAATTTGAAGATGAAGTTTATAAAATTTACCCGATGCATATATTGAAGTATAAAGTATAATCATCAGAGGAATAAAACATCTTATTAGAATATAACATTAAGACATCTAGACATTAAATTAAACATTTATAATGGATGCATAGTTCAACCATTTTAATTTTAATTTAAAATTAAATAAAAGACTAAGGTAAAATTTCATACAATATTGAAAATTCACCTATGTGATATTGTAAAGCTTTAATACATGTTTCGAAATACTTTTTAGTAGACAACCTTTGTATTTAAGTTTGAGCGCTCTATTAGTCCATCCTCAATATATATGAATTTTTAATAATTTTCGATTGGTTATTCTTAATGTAGCCACATAAAACTATTCATGAATAAATGTTGGCCTTCCAGGAAATATTCCAACACTACTTGATGATAGCGATTGCCCTTGGCTCTTGTAATTGTGATGACAAAAGAAATGACAATTAAAAATTGACGTCTTTCAAATATAAAAGGAATTTTCTCTTATATGTAGAGTTAATGATATCCTTAAAATAATTTCATTAATACTATCTAGTCATATTTACACCTTTTATACTTACATTATACTTGGAATCATCAATTCCATTATTTAAGCATGAGAATAAAATATAACCATCAACACATAGATGTGAAATTCGTTTGAAAATGAAGAAAACTTAATTGTGTAAATAATTATTAATATTTATTCATGTAAATATATATTAATTATTGTTATAAAAATTCACAAATAACTAATTTAGCTCCTATCATAGTTTTGATATCAAATTAGTCTCAAAAATATTTATAAGACTTTAAAATTTTCTTAACAATTAGTTCTTAATGATTTAAACTAATATAAAATTAGTCTCTCAAAAATTAACAAAGTTGCAAATTACTAATCTAATTATTAAATTATTAAGTTATAAAAATTCTGTGATGCCTAATTTAATCTTTGTTATTGTTTTGATATTAAATTAGGCCCTTAAAGATTTAGAAAACTTAAAAATTAACTTTTAACGATTTAAACTGATGATATGAAATTAGTACCTCAAAAATTAACAACATTAAAAATTACACATCTAATTACTTAATTAATATGTTATACAAATTAATTCATTATTAATTTCATTCTTGATAGATTTTTATCATCAAAGTAGTTCCCATAAGAATTATAACGTCAATAAATTACTTCATAAATTCATTGATAACCAATTTAGTGTCTCAGTTAATTTAGACCTTTCCGACCGGTTCTTCATCCAATCTCAATTCTAGCGATGTGAATAATCGAGGGTTTTCCATCAGTTTATTGAACCAACTTGAATAATACTTTTCCAATCGGTTAATAAACAACCGTTCGTAAAATTTGTGCTTTTGAATCGAAATACTATTATTTTTCCAATCGGTTTTGCAACAATAACCAATTGAAAAAGAGTTTTCCCATCACATGTTCAGATGACCGATTGGAAATAGTATTATTTTTTCAATCGGTTTTGCAATAATAACCGATTAGAAAAGCGTTTTCCCCTCACATATTCAGGTGACCGATTGGAAAAGTTAACAAAATAGTATTATTATTCCCATCAGTTATTCCATTAACCAATTGGAAAAATCGTGCATTTTTTAGAGGAAACACAAACGATATCAAACCTGTTTTTAAGCAAAAATAGATATAGCCACCACATAAACAAAACCAAAACCATAAACAAATTTAATTTCAAAAGTCAATATATATATATATAGCATAAAAGCTAATCTAAGTTAGTTCTATAAAGCTAGGTAAGTAGCTAGTTAATATAACAACTCCTAAATGGTTCCAAATGTATATCTAACAAAATGAACTCCTAATTCCCAAACTATTCAACAACACGAGCGTCATCAAAGGAACTCGCGTCACAGATTAGCAACTCTCAAAAAATATTTTGCCCAACTACCACGAACATCATCGATTTCTTCTTTAATAAATGGGTTTGCATTGTTGAATACCTACAAATTCAAATCACATATCAAGCATAATTCGTTAAATCAAGACAAATATTATTCTAAGTACTAGCCTATGGTTTAAGAAAACAAATTTACCTCTCTCTAGTTTTATGTAATGTTCCCTAGGACAAAATCTAGCATATGTCACATGACATAATAACCGCACTCAAATTCCCATATTTGTTGACAGCACTGCAAGATGTTCAAAAAAAGGAAAATTTAAATATAATGAAACACGGGATAAATATATAGAATATTAACATATCAAGTTTAAAACTACTTACACTTGGCTTATTCAAGTAGACTTCGATCTGGAAATTGAGCGCTTACCTTGAAGAAGACCACAAGTATCCATGACTCTATAGAAAAGAAATTTTCAATTCACGTATGCAAAAGACACGTTTTTGGCTAGTGGAGTAGTACTTAGTTTAATTTAGATGATTAATTAATTAAGTAAAAACAGAAATTGCTCAAGTTCAGGAACTTATGTCATTTTCAAAGAACTCATTAAAATAATGTTTAGCTCCATTGATATAACTTTGTATGATCATAGCCCATGCATAAATTGATTAGAGCAAGCAATAAAGCAACCAATAAGATATTCAATATAATACTAATTGATAAAATGTTTTAGTATATTGATGATAGGGACATGTACTGCATTATGTTATTTATAGATAAATACAGACTATAAATCATTCCAAAAAAAAGGTAACTAGATCACCAAAGTAATTTTAGAGATCATATGATTTAAAGGGCCCCAAAAGCATTACAACCCAAAGAAACTCACGAATAAGCAAGCACAACACCCCAAATATTCATAGCAGAACAAAACTCAAATCTTAAACAAGATAATTATAATGTATTTCACATGGAGCTTCTCCAGTGCATTGCTAACTTGATCCTAATCCTATCCTGAGTCATCATCGAACTAGACAGAAAAGGCTCATGATTATTTGTTTTTCACAAATTCTGGTAAAAGGTTACCATAATTTAGTTTCATAATAAAAACAAACTTAATTTAATTATATACTTTAACAACCTGATTCACCAATTTGTTACTGTATATGGTATTGAAAAGCAAATATGACTCATTTTCAGACCACCAAAACTTAACCACCCTTTCAAAAGTTGTTCAAATTCCAATAATAATAACAATAAGTTAAGTGAATAATTTTCGCTAAAGTTGGAGTTATAATGGAGATATCTAACAACCAAAGCAATTTATAGAAACCTGCTTCCCTTTTCTTTATATGAGTATTCAAACATGATATTAATAACATGTAGTAAGTTTCATTTTCATAGAGGCAAACTAGTTAAACAAAACTACAAAAGACGAAAACAGAAATAAAACATCCTAACCTCAAGAAGCTAATTAGCTAAGAAGAAACCATGAGAAGATCATCACAATATTGCAAGAGTACTACAAGTGAGTGAGAGTTAGAATGATCAGAAAGACGGAGAAAATTAACGAAATCAGGCTAGAGAACCTGCAACTTATATGTTGCCCAATCGGATGACCTAAAACTGAAGTAGGTGTAGAGAGTTCAAATGTAAACTTTGCAACATTATGGCTAAGTTGTGCACGCTTGACAAGTTTGAATTCGAAATTCTCTGGGTCCAAGCAACTTATAAGCACATGGACAACATGAATGAACACTTTATCTAGAAACAATATCAAGCATATTAAACATTAGTGAGTACAAAACATCAAGTACACAATTTTATATAATCTCAGGTTGCAGAATCAAGTTCACTTAGTTTCATAACCAAAGATGTCAATAAGGTCTTTTAATTGCACTCATGTGAGGAAAATTACATGCAGTGAGAAGATCTATTGTCATCATATAATGTACTTTGTGAAGAGGATATTGATAATGAAAATTATGAAATACCACTATGTGGTTTTAGTATTACTACCGGAAGTAGCTCATAAATAAGCCATAAAATATTACTGCCAATTCGGTAAAACAAAATATTACTCGCAAAGCAAGCTTATCTAGTAGCAAGAAAGAAACTGAGAAGTCTACTGATGGATCAGATGTAAAAGCTGAAGTGGATCAGATGTTCTCCGCTTCACTAATTACAGAAGTTGGATATGGCATTGTTTCCTCTTTATGAAGAAGATTTAAAAATAAGATCAATGCAAATTGCTGCCACTTATGTATTGCTACTAAATTATTCCACTGATATTGTATTTTTTATGTAATCTAGTTATTTGCAGTTTCACTAATCATATATATGTTATATTGCTTTGTTGTTGTCTTTTGAATGAGAATGTTGTTTGTAAATAAAATCCTTTATTTTGAGTTGTTAAATTATACTCAACGTGTCTTTGATTTTTAATTTTTATTTTTAATTTTCTTAGTTTCTGTCATGGTTTGGAATTTCCAGAATAAGTCATTATACAATATATTTATAAAGATGATTACCAACCTATACAATCTTTGTATGTTATTCTAAAGACTATACTTATGTTATCATCTTATCTGGGGATTAAGGACGAAAACTCATTCTCAACTCAAGTTCATCATTAAGATCAAATATCTAGTAACAGAGCACATGATAGACAGCTAAGCGGCCAAACCAAGCCCGTGCAGAACTAAAGTGAGCGACGTAAACGACAGACAAGATGTCAACCACTTGTAGAAGTGAAGCCAGGTGGCTGAGCCATGTAAACCTCTTCGTGTAATTTACCATGCAAGAAGGCGTTTTTGATGTCTAGCTGATGAAGTGGCCGATGATAAATAGCTGGCATAGTGAGAAAGAGACGAACAGAGGTCATCTTGGCCACCGGTGAAAAGGTGTCGCCATAATCAAGGCCAAATATCTGTGTGTACCCTTTTGCAACCAGACGTGCTTTCAAGCGATCAACACGGCCGTCAAGACCAACTTTAACTGTGTACACCCATTGGCAACTAACTGTAGTCTTCCCCGGTGGTAAGGGAACTAATTCCCAAGTTCCATTAGCATGTAAAGCAGCCATTTCGTCCAACATCGCTTGTCGCCAACCCGGATGATTCATTGCTTCACCTATGGTTCTAGGAATAGGCACAGAATCCAAGGAAGACACAAAAGAGAAATAGGAAGGTGATAAAGAATCATAACTCATGGTGCACACATATTTGGGATTGGGATTGCGGGAAGAACGCATACCTTTACGAAGGGCAATTGGAAGGTCTAGTTCAGGAGGTGGAACTGGAGAGATAGATGGAGCAGGCAATGAGTCGGGGGGGAATCAAAGGTGACACATCTTGTGGAGCCTGAAGAGGATGGCGTCAACTCTGATAAGTAGCCAACAGTGGAGCTGGAGGTGGAGGAACCGAAGATGGAGATACCGGAGGTGGAGGAGGCCGAGGTGTTAGAGCCTGAGGCGAGAGAGTAGGAGAAACTACTATGGGTGTAGGCATAGGTTGTGAAGAGTCCAGTCGTGGAACATCAAGTTGTACAGCTACAGAGGTAAAGATGGAACTATTTTCAAAGAAGGTCACATCAGCCGATATAAGATACCGCTTTAGATCGGGAGAGTAGCAGCGGTAGCCTTTTTGCAATCGAGAATATCCCAAAAAGACACACTTGAGAGATTTTGCTGCCAACTTATCTTTCCCAGGTGCGAGATTATGTACAAAGCAGGTACAACCGAATACACGAAGGGGAACACCATAGAGCTGTTGTTTTGGGAACAGCAAGGAACATGGTACTTTGTTGTGAAGAACCCTTGAGGGCATGCGATTGATCAAATAGCATGCAGTGAGGATAGCATCGCCCCAAAATTGGGAAGGAACGTTGTGGTGGAGAAGCATAGTGTGAGCTATTTCAACCAAATGTCGATTCTTTCTTTCGGCAACACCGTTTTGTTGAGGCGTATACGGGCAAGAGGATTGATGAAGGATGCCTTGTGAAGTCAAAAAAGTCTGGAAAGATGCAGACATGTATTCGCGTGCATTATCACTGCGCAAGATTTTGATAGAAGCTCCAAATTGAGTTCACACTTCATTCAAAAATCCTTGAAAGACAGAGAACACCTCCGAACGATGTTTGAGTAAGAATACCCATTTACAACGAGAGAAATCATATATAAATGTGACAAAATAACTGTATACCAAAGATGAAAGGACTCGACTAGGTCCCCAAATATCGGTATGAACTACCTCAAAGGCTGTTGCAGCTCATTTGTTCACTCTATTGGGATATGTGCTTCTGACATGTTTCCCCAACTGGCATGACTCACACGGAATAGACTGTACTTTGGCGAGACTAGGAATCATACGATGTAACTTTTGAAGATTCGGATGTCCCAAACGTTGATGGATGATAGATGCTGTCTCAGCAATACAACATATTGTCGGTGATGCGAGACGAAATAACCCCCCGAACTCATGACCTTGTCCAACTATCTGTCCAGTCCGTTTATCTTGAATCAAAGCAGATTTATTGACAAACAAAACTGAGTAAGGTAATTTGCGAATAAGTTGCCTAACACAAATAAGATTAAATGGGAAAGTTGGGACATATAAAACTGAGTCTAAGGACAATGAAGGGAGAGGATTGACTTGACCAATACCAATATCTTTAGTTTAGGTACCATCCACAAGAGTGATAGACGGAAGTCCGTCCATATAAGATAGAGTTGAGAAAAGGGATTTGTTACCAGTCATATGACCCGAAGCGCCAGAATCAAGAATCTATGGTCCGAGAGAAGGTGATTGGGCTATACAAGTCACATGCTTGCCGAAGTGATCAACAGAAAGGTTGTCGGAAGTTTGACGCAGAGTAGGGTGGTGCTTGCTTATTAATTTTGCACACGGAGGCAGAGGTAGTTTGGTAAACGTGGCAGCGACTGAGTCGGAAGCGGAGGTGCTAGAAGACATGGCGAAAAAGTTGAAGAGGATTGCCTAGGAGGGTGCACCTGGCAGTGGGGAGGTTGCCGGAAAAATCGCTGGCGAAAAAAAAGCTGCTGGAAAAGGGGTTCACGCGCCCTTATAGTGGTGGCGCATGGGAGCGCGTGCGGCTTCTGGTGACGACGGCAGAAGGACGGTTGGGCTCGCCGGAGGACGGCGGTTCCGATCGCTGTTGTGGTGAGGCGAACGGAGGCAGCGGCGGCGATGTTTGGCTGGAAACAAAGGCACTGGTACTGTTCACGCTACAATACAACGAAGAAAAAAAAAGAAAAAGGAAGAGGCAATGCAGGATTAGTACCTGTGTACTGATACCATGTAAAAGTGTATTGTATAATGTGTTGTGTGTCAATTGATCACACTAAGTCTATTTATACTGTGAATAGAATCGATGTACATAAATACAATGATACAGAGTTAAAGAATAATATTTATCCTAATTAATACTAATATATACAATGCATCTGAACACTACGTATTTGGACAGCTTTTGTGACAGATACAAAGGGAATATTCTACTGCATATTCTAACAGCACTTATCAAACTCCCCCAACCTAAGACTTTGTTTGTCCTCAAGCAATGTATCCCTAAAACAAAGAAAAACAACAAAAAAACCATGGCAAGTATGGGTTAGGGAAAGTGTGTCAAACTTCAATCTTAATAATATGCATGGAAAGAGTTAAGAAAGAACTTATGATCACCTAATTTACAGAAGCAACGGACCAGTTTATGAATTAAGTGCAAAGGAAATTGTAATCAACCATTAACAAAGGTTCACTTTTAAACCTTACATGGTGTCAATTTCGCTCCATTCCTCAATGTCACTTAACCTGAATTTTGTTTTTCATTTGCCATCAAACCATTTCACAAATCGAACAATATATCAAGAGGTCTTTTCAAAAGGTTGTAATGAGGCTGGGCTAGAAAGAATCTTTGTTTTTCTAGTTACACAAAACAAGTTGGAGAATATATATTCATATACTTGCAACCTTCCCCCAACCTATTCTACATAACATGCTAATCCCACACTTCCTTTCAAGTGTTTCTCTTTCTTATATTCCAAGGCACCTTCTAACTTATTTTTTTTTCTTTCACATATATACTCAAGGCTGCCCAAGGATTTACACATAAATCAGAGACACTTGATTGATCTTCTAAGCCAACAGAATCATACATCATTTGTATACCCATTATTCTCCCTAAACATATAAATATTTTTCTCTAACTCAAGGGTAAGGATAAAACATAAGTATATTAGGGTTTAAGAAAGAATGTATGGCTCAAAGTGGGTACCAACAAAAGATATAATTTAACAGGTAAGCTTTTTGGCTCAAACTCATTCAAGAAAACTATGCATCTATCATTTTTATGTCTCAATTGATCATGGCAATTACAAAATCAAACAAAATTCATTCAAGTTAACAAAGAGGACTCTCATATATTTTTGTGGGATTCACTCAACATACAAGGCTAAAAAGGCTTTAACCTTGAAAATAATTTTTCATAATCCCCAATGCACAAAAATCATCTCATGATCGGTTAACTTTCAAATTAGTATTTTTCACAATTCCTCTTTTCCAATCCAGGCAATATCATAAAAACTTTCATTTGCACACAACCAAAACCAACACTAGCCATTGGAACAAACTTCCATTTTATTTATTAAATTTTTTTTCAAATTTCAAAATAAATAAAAAACAAACTACATTACTTTTATTTATAAAAATAAAAAATAAAAACAACAAGAAAAAATACAAACAAGTCAAATCAAACATCCCGAGAAACCACAGAAAGACACATCCCTATCAAATCAATGGGTCATCCTCCTCCAAATAATCATTGATATCAATGTCCCCATCACCACCAGACCCATCATCTTCTCCACTACCACCACCATTCCGTTCACCTCCCTCTCCAACTGCCTCCCTCGGTGGAATTGGCTGGTCCCCAGGCCATTCCATATGTGCAGCAAAAGCCTCCGGAGGCTGGAAAAATGTTTGGCCCGGCATAGACTGCTAAGCGATCGAATAGTGGGAGAGGTGAAGGCTAGTCAACCCTCGATGTAGGGCAGCAAATTTCTTGTCATTGTGATCAAGCCTCGTGCTAATACGGCCCCACAAATCATCCATTGTTCTCGGGGGAACTTGTGGTGGTGGTGCAGGCGGCGCATTCGGGTCCCTGTCCGCACAGTAGTTTCGGAAATATTTCTTATCAATGGGCTCTCTATTCTTCTGGCTAGGAATAGTCGGAACCACCGCATCTTCACACAAGCTAGTGCACATTGGCCCGAATCATGTCAGAAATAATCTGAGCAGGATCGACTGTGATGCCGGGAGTCTTGATACAACCCAAGAGATGGCATTCTTCAAGTGGGAGATCAGAGGGATGGGATTTCGGATGGAGATTGGCGAGAATAAACTTCATCCAAAGCTTGGAGACCATAGTCATGTTGCCCCGGAGAACCTTGTGAGGAACTCCGTTTCTAGTCGTCTCCAAAATCCTCCGATTCTCATAAAAAATACACTCCAAAGTCGTTTGGAGATCTAACTCCCCCTGATTCCCCATCCTTGTGAAATCATTAACCACCCCTTCACTTCTCTCATATGACAAGATTGGTGAAATGACTCCTCCGCCGATTTTCTCATTTATCCTATCGGCATCGTACGACACCCTAATACCGCGGACAACGGACACCTCCTGAGTCTCGCTGTCTTTACCCCCAAAGGCGTTCGCATAAAACTCCTTGACAATCTCCGGATCAAACTTTTTCGGGAGCGAGGCTAATTGCGGAGAGTGAGCATGCCAGTGAACTCTTTACATTCTCCATCCCGTAACTCAACTCTACGCTCCGCAATGAAACTCCAGTCATCAATGACTCGGAATCTCTCAGCTCTCTCCCGATCGACGAATCGGTGGGCATGGTCAGAACCAGCTTCTTGGGATGAGGAACCTCCTCTCTTCATCTGGGGGCCTTCCTTTCGCTTCTTTGATGCACGCTTAGGCTCAAGGGCGGGTGCCTTTCCTCGGTTTCTGTACAAATTCCAAAATTAGCAATCAAAAACAACAAATCACCATCACCATGTTTAATATTACATTATACATTTGGGTTCCAAAAATGGACTATTTTCACTGAAAAATTCATAGTTCAAGAACAGACTTCAGAATTAGACACATTATAAACAGAGTCCAGAATTTCAACACCAGTTATCCATTATTTCAGAAACAAATGAATATATTCAAGCATTTTTAACAAAAAAAACCCAAATGTTCAATGTACACAATGAATAACATCAGGATAAACTCATGTTAATGTTCATGTTTATGTACCCTCTTATCAGAATCATAAGAACAAAGCAATTAAAGAAAGGGAAAAACATATGAACAATGAACAATGTAATAAGTTTTACCTGAACATGATGATGATGGTGATGAATAAATTGATGATTTTTGAAGAATTTGGGTGAGAAAATGATTTGCTTCGCATAAACAGAGAAGAGAAGATAAGATATGATAATGGTATGAAATAATTGATTCTGCGCTGTTTTTAAAGCTAATGCATTACTGGCGCTCGAGCACTGCTTTTGGCGCTCGAGCATTGGTGCACTGATTACCATATCAACCGTTACGCTTTTCTTGCGCTGGAGCGCCATAGCTGGCACTCGAGTGCTAGCCCAAAATAGGTGGCAGTGAAGAAAGGCTTTTCAGGTGTCTTTGGCGCTTGAGAGCTAATATTGGCGCTCGAGTGCCAACATCTGACTCAAAATTTTTGAAAATAGCACCAATTAAATAACCCTGGCACTTGAGCGCCCTCCTGGCGCTTGAGCGCCAGGTCCAAAATATGGACAGTTAAGAAGCCTTCTTCAAATGCTTAAATTTTTTACTTTCACACGAAAATTGTTTCAAAACTCATTAAATTTATTTATTCTATTTACAAAAAACACAAAAACAAACAAACAAATTGGGTTGCCTCCTAACCAACGCTTGTTTAATGTCATTAGCTAGACGCATGTCGCATTGCTAGGCCTCCTTTAAACCCATTATGGTGGTTAGTTGCTCGACGTCAACAACAAGATATAGCTTTAATCTTTGACCATTCACTACCCAGCTTTCATTCTTTATTGGGTCTTCAATCTCTATAGCACCATAAGGTCTTACTTCCTTAACCCTAAAGGGTCCGACCACTTGGACTTTAATTTTTCCGGGAATAATTTCAATCGAGAATTAAAAAGCAAAACATATTGCCCTGGACTGAAAGCCTTTTTGACCAACTTTTTATCATGATACATGTTCATTCTTTCTTTGTATATCCTTGAAGACTCATAAGCAGGGAGTCTCAATTCTTCCAATTCATGAAGTTGTATTTTCCATTTTTCCCCAGCAGTTGTTTGGTCAAAATTAAAATACTTTAAAGCCCAATATGCCTTATGTTCCATTCGACCGGTAAGTAACCGGACTTCCCATAGACCAACTGAAAAGGAGTCAATCCTATGGGAGCTTTATAAGTTGTCCGGTACACCCACAGAGCATCATCCAATCTGATTGACCAATCTTTTCTTGAAACACTAACGGTCTTTTCCAAGATTCGCTTAACTTCTCTATTGGAGACTTCGACTTGACCATTAGTTTGGGGGTGGTAAGAACTAGCAATTTTATGTCTCACCCCATAGTGTTCCAAGACTTTTTTCAACTCAGAGTTGCAAAAGTGCGAACCCCCGTCATTGATGAGTACTCTCGAGGACCCAAATCTTGAAAATATGTTCTTTTTCAAGAATGCCACTAACGCCCATCCTATCACCCCTTCATTTGCTCTTAAAACCTCTAAGAGTTGTGCCTCGTGGAATGCTTCATCATGCCCCTGCTTAAAAGCAGATATTTCAGATTGCACTTGGATCATTCAAGAAGGAGGAAAGAACCTTGTTAAAAAGGCTTCTTCAACCTCACTCAATATGTGCAAACTTTGACTCGAAAGAGTCTTGAATCATTCCTTTGCATCTCCAATAAGTGCTAAATGAAATAATTTCATATAGGCATCCTCAGCACTTGCTTCATCCAAGCCCATAGTCGCTACAAGATCATAAAAGGTCTCCAAGAAATTATGCGAATCCTCATGATCTTTACCCGTCAACTAATTATTTAGAATGAGATTATACCAATATGGCTTAATCTCCATTTGCTGAGCTGTGGGGGATAAGACAGTAGCGGACCGATTCCTTGGACCTTCAGGAATCACATAATCACCAAGGACAACCCTCAGAGGATTATGAACTTCCTCAGCCATGACAAGAGTAGTAGAATGTGTAGAGTTACTAGAGAAAATTGAGGAACTCTCTCCCTTTTTTGTTTTTAGTGTTTTATTGCAGACTTTCGTCTAGCAAATGCCTCAATTTTGTCAATATATACTAACTTTTCTGTTTGGCTTTTGCTGCGAGTAAGCATACAATAATACTGGAACAATATACAATTAATTACAAAAACAATGACTATTCACAATTTTTACAAATCAACTCAAAATTAACAATAAACTATCGTGCTCCCCAGCATCGACGCCAGAAATTTGTTAACCTTTTATTCAACTACAAAGGATTAACTCGTTTCAGTATAGTAATAATATGTGTATCGTCCTCAAGGAGCACTGAATTTATTCGATTAAGAATTAAGTTGATCGAGTGTTAAAAACATAACAAGTTGTAAATGGATAATAAAATAAAATCTTGGTAAAAATGTAAAACAAATAAGATAAAGAGTCACTTGGGATTGAGTTTCATTACTTAACCTTGTTTCTTTCAATAGAAGTTAAATATTATAAGAAAAGATTCATACTCAATGTCACAAGTGCAAATATCTTTGTCACTTGATTCTAAGACACTAGTTTCTAGAGCCCAATCTCTTGGCATTTTAGGAACTAAGTCTTGTATTAAGCAGAGTATTTTGGTAATCATAAGCATTTCCATCCATCTCTAGCCTAGAAGATTTTATGAGAGTTTTTCTCCAAATCCTTTTATAAACAAGTTTCTTAACTATGCAAATAAACTAAGACATGGAAAAGGTGATCAAGCTAGACCAAGAAAGAAAGAACAGAAGAAGAACACCAATTCATATATAATATACAACTAGTAATTGAAAGAAACAAAGAGATGAAGTAATTACATTCAATCCCCGGTGGAAAGCTTAGCCTAGTAAGGCCATGAACTTCAAGAACTAAACCTAAGAGTACTAGAACTCTGACTAAAGTGATGTAACATACTGTTTATTTCTCTACAATCCAATATCTTCCTAACTTAGCAGAGATGTATTTATAGGTGTTCTGAGCAGGTTTATGGCGCTCAAGCGCCCTCCTGGCGCTTGAGCGCTGGCCTTTAACGTGCTCGTAAATGAGCTTTAATGCCTGGATAATGTGTCTGGCGCTCAAGCCCTGGTGTGGCGCTCGAGCGCCAAGCTCATAACTCTGGCAGAAAGGATGCAATGCTCAACGGAAATTGGCGCTCGAGCCTTGGTGTGGCGCTCGAGCGCCAGAGCATTTACACTGGTAAAGAGGATCCTATGTTACTCAGCTTCCAGCACTCGAGCCTTGATCTGGCGCTTGAGCGCTGGCCTCTTATATGCTCCAGCATCTTAACTTTCTTATTTTGCTTCCAAAGCACCTGAAAATACATTTCCTGAGTTAGAAAAATTATTATTTCTACCTTTTTACTCTTGAACTCACAAAGTAAGGATTAAAGGTGAAATTTTACATAAAAACATGTTAATTCTTGAGAAGATAAGTGCAAATCCTTTTTTATATAAACACACTAATTTGTACTTATCACTGACAATTTGGTTCACCTTAAGTAGGTCTTTGAGACAATGAGATTTCACAAAATATTTGCTTGGAAATCTAAATATTTCTTTGCTGTTTCCAGAGTAGAATACTTGTGGCATTTTATATCTGCAGAAGGAGTGTCCACAGATCCTTCAAAGATTGATGCTTTGAAAAATTGGACATTACCAACGACTCTCAAGCAACTTCGAGGATTTTTAGGCCTTGTAGGATATTACAGGCATTTTGTGAAAGGGTGTGGTTCCATTACCAAACCTCTCATTGATTTGTTGAAAAAGGACAAGTTTGGATGGACAGTAGATGCTCAAACAGCTTTTCAAACATTGAAGGACATGCTGATCAACACACTTGTTCTAGCTCTTCCAGATTTTGATAAAACCTTTGTAGTGGAAGTGGATGCATCAAGAATTGGGATAGGTGGTGTCCAGGAGCGTCATCCAATCGCTTTTATCAGCAGAGCATTAAACAAACAACATCAGTCATTATCCACATATGAGAAGGAATTGCTAGCTGTGGATTTTGCATTGCATAAATGGAGACATTACCTGTTGAACAAGCCTTTTATCATTAGAACAGATCACATAAGCTTAAAATACATTTTGGACTAGCAGTTGACAACACAATTTCAATAGAAGTGGTTAGTGAAACTGATGGAATTTGATTTCACTATTGACTTCAAGCAAGGGAGGGACAATGTAGCAGCTGATGCGCTATCAAGGAAGGAAGACTTGGAATGTCACACAGCTTTTGTTCATTCATTGGACACAGAGTTGGTGACTAAAATAAAGAAGAGTTGGGAATTAGACACATCTTTGCAGAACATCATCAAGGATGTTCAAGCAAATACCCTACTACACACACACTACACTTATAGCAATGGGGAACTTCGAAGGAAACAGAGATTGGTGATTAGAAGGGACCTAGTTCTTAGGAAAAAGATCATGGAATGGCTCCATTCTACACCAGCTGGTGATCATTCAGGAAAAATGCTACCACTCAAAGGGCTAAATCAGTAATATATTCGCATGGAATGAGTAAGGATATCCAATCATTCGTTCAACAATGTCAAACATGTCAGCAATGCAAGTATGATACCTCAGCATATTTGGATTACTTCAACCACTACCTATTCCTAATCAGATTTGGAAGCATATAAATATGGACTTCATTGAGGGGTTACCATTATCCGAAGGCAGACAAGTTATTTTAGTTGTAGTGGATAGACTAGGCAAAGTAGCACACTTTATGGGTCTCAAACATCCTTACACCGCAAGTGATGTAGCTCAGGTCTTCTTAGACAATTTGTTTAAATTACATGGTTTTCCAGACTCCATCACCAGTGTTCGTGATCCAGTATTTGTTAGCAGATTTTTTAAAGAGTTTATGTAGTTACAAGGGGTGGATGTCAGGCTATCTTCTGCTTACAATCTCAAACTAATGGTCGGGCAGAGGTTGTGAACAGATCCCTGGAGACATATATGCGATGCATGTGTTCTGAAAAACCTACAACTTGGTTCAAGTGGCTTCCTCTTGCTGAATGGTGGTGCAACACCATTTAGATTGTTTATGGACAACCTCCACCAGCGTTTCTACAATACTTGGTGGGAAGTTGTAAGTAAGATCTTGTTGATAGGAGCCTAGTGAGAAGGGATGAAATGCTACAGCTTCTGAAGTTTCATCTACAACCAACTCAGGACAAAATGAAACAAATTGCGGATAGAAAGAACATTTACACCCATATAGACAGGTTTCAGTAAAATCAAAGCAGAACCCAAAGATATCACCTAAGTATTATGGACCTTTTCGTATCTTGGAAAGGATAGGACAAGTAGCATATAAGCATGCTCTACCTGCAAAATCTAAAATTCACTATGCCTTTCACCTTTCTCAACTTAAGAAACGCATTGGAGAGGTCCCAGAATTTACTTCAATACTTGATCAAACAGAAATGTTGCAGATTTCAAAGGAACTAGAGAGTATCTTGGATAGAATGACAGTAAAACGCCATGGCCGTGCAGTAACGAAGGTTTTGGTTAAATTGAAGCACCAACTACCGAAGGGCGCAACCTGGGAGTTCTACTATGATTTGAAGAAGAAGTACCCTTCTTTTAATCCTTGAGGACAAGGATTGTTTAGGAGGAGGGTGTTGATAGGGACTAAGGAGGGGTAAGAAATTTGTAACAAATTGATAATAAGTCAGGGAGGACTTATTAGCAATTTATTAATAATAATTTAACAACACAATTTTGCTGATTAGGCTTGTGTTTAAGGAGTTAGTTATGTCAGTTACCTTTTGTATAAATAAGGGTTATAAACCATAATTCAAATATCAATGAAAATATTTCGTATCTTTTTATTTAGTATCTTTTTCCTCTGTTATGTAATCTTCCTTCTCCTTCATCGTGTTCGGATTCTCTTCTCACTTAAGTTTCCCTACCTCTCCTAGGTTCTCGGAGTCATTCCTATCCTACGCTATCGGCGTGGCAACGGTGGCTGGATACGGTGCGAGGTTTTCTGACGGAAGGTTGAGGAGCACGAGTTTCTCACAAGTGTGCGATAGGAAGAACTGATTGGAATAAGTTAAAATTTTAATGTTTTGAGTATAAACTTTAAAAATTTTCCAATTAGTTAACATTTTAACTGTTTGGAATAAGTTACAAAATATTACAAAATTGCCACCACATTATATTTTTAATGGTGTATTCAAAAACTTATTGGAAAGGGAGATTTTATATATTTTTTTGTCACTTTTCCAATCGGTTATTGTTACAACTGATTCGTAAAAAGTTAGCAAAAATTTCAACATTGCCACTGTGCTAATTTTCCAATTGCATATTCCAAAACTGATGGGAAAAGGGGATGTTAAAAACTATTTTCGTACTAGTGCATTATTTAAGCATGAGAATAAAATATAACCATCAAAACATATGGATGTGAAATTTGTTTTAAAAATTATTAATATTTATCATGTAAATATATATTTAATTATTGTTATAAAAATTCACAAATAACTAATTTAGCTCCTATAATAGTTTTTATATCAAATTAGTCCCAAAAATATTTATAAGACTTTAAAATTTTCTTAACAATTACTCCCTTCGTTCCTATTTAACTGTCCGGAGAGAGAAAAAATCTTGTTTTTATTTATCTGTTCACTCATATTTTCAATGTAACATTAATTTTACTTTTACCAATTCTAACCTTATGTTTAATTGGAGGCTAATGAATGTCTCACTATCCAACCAATCAAATAATGAGAGATAAAGGGTATTATGGAAAGTTCAAAATTTATTTTGAGAAAACTATAACAATTATGTGTGATTTTCTCTCTCCGAACAGTTAAAAAGGAACGGAGGCAGTGGTTCTTAATGGTTTAAACTAAAATAAAATTAGTCTCTCAGAAATCAACCAAATTAGAAATTACTATTCTAATTATTTAATTATTTAATTACTAAGTTATAAAACATCAGTGATGCCTAATTTGATCTTTGTTAATATATCGATTTTAATTTTAGCCTTAAAGATTTAGAAGACTTAAAAATTAGCTTTTAACGATTTAAACTCATATGAAATAAGTACCTCAAAAATTAACAACATTAAAAATTACACATCTAATTATTTATTAATATGTTATACAAATTAATTCATTGTTAATTTAATTCTTGATGGATTTTTATCATCAAATTAGTTCCAATAAGACGTAGTGCTAATTTTATTTTCAGAGGGGGTTGAGACTAAAACATCATACAGAATTCTGGAAATAGGGAAATACACTCTTTTTGCACAATCCAAAAAATTAAAAGAGTGAGTTGCACCCAAGTCAAACAAAATGTTAACAGGCTTAGCATTTATTTGACCCATACCTTGGATAAGGTTCTTTGAGTTGTCAACTTCTTCTGCATCCCGTCTGTACACTCTACCCCTCACCGGATACTTCTTGGCATTATCAGTTGTCTGACCTTTAGTTGGGCATTGCCAGCTCATATGTTCTGGTTTGTGAAATGTAAAGCATACCCCCTTGTTTTTGTAGCATTCACCCTTATGCATCTTCCCCACGCGTCTTGCATGGTTGAAAAGTTCTCTTGCCCTTATAATCATTTTCTTTTCCTCTTGCCCCTTACGCTTCCAAGAAACATGTTTACTTGCTGCAACCAAGGCCAAAGATTGTTTGGCCAAATGGAATGCTTGGATAAGAGTATGATACTCTCGGATTCGTTGCGTAATCACCAAATTCCTCACTTTCAACCTAAGTCCTTGCTTAAACCTATTGGACTTCCAAGCTTAATCCGATTGATTGTGAAGGTTGTTAGACAATTGAGCCAAACTCTCAAACTTGGTAGCATTTTCATCCACGGTCATATCTCCTTGTTGCAAGGTGAGGAACTCCACTTCCTTTGCATCTTAAACATTCATAGGGAAGTACTTATTCAAGAAAAGCATCTTGAACTCGTCCAAGTCAGGTGACCTCCGTTTGGTTCCATATTCTCCCGGTATCTTTTCCACCACTGTGTCGCTTCTCTATGAAGCCTATAAGTAGCCAAATCCACCTTATCTTGGTCAGGGGCTCTCATCACTCGAAAGATTTCCTCCAGTTGGCTAAGCCACTCCTCGACTACAATGGGGTCATGTCCTCTGACGAAGTTAGGCGGATCATGCCTTTAGAAACTTTGATATCGGTCTTCATGTCCTTGGACTTCCATCATGCAAGTTATGGCTTGTGCCATTTGTTGCACAAGTGGCGACCATGTCTTCCGACATACAACACACCACATTGAGTTGATCAGGCTCGACACAATGAATCGTACACAGAATAGCACATCATATTAAGATAGGACTCTACTTACATTATTCTGATACCATAGTTCACTTAGGATCAATCTGCTCTGATACCATAAAATGTAACGACTTAATTTTTAAGAACATTTTTTTAAGACATAGAGTATTCAATGGAAGATAAAACACTTCATAGTCATACATCTATAGTTATACATATTTTCCCCAAAGGGTCTTAGTCCCAAAATAAAACAAGTTTAGTACAAATCCATAGAGGTACATATTCGACTTAGGTAGTCTAATTAGGTACGAAATAAAAGGGAAATGAATACCTAATTTATAACATAATTCTAACTAAATTCTTCGAGCGCTAAAATCTTCTTCTTCATCCTCGTCACCTGCAATATTGCAGCCGTCAGTTATATGCAAAACATACAACTGAGTAACCCTCGGTTAATAAAACAATTTTTACAATTTTGCAGCCAGCCTAATTGTAACATCCCCAAAATTGAGTTTCATGTAGAATGCGAGATCGGTATTAGTCTCTCAAATTTAATTGCATTCTAGTCCTTGTAGTGTATTCCATTTTGAATTAATTAGGACTTTCTATTAAATTCTATATATTCAAAGACTTATGTGCAGTTTTTTTTCTATAACTTGCTATGTATAATTATAGATGTACAACTATGAAGTGTTTTATCTTCCAGTGAATACTCTCTTTGTTAAAAAATGGTCTTAAAAATTAAGGTGTTACATTTTATGGTATCAGAGCAATTTAATCCTACCTGGACTTGTAGAAGTATGTGTGCTTCAATGTTTAATATATTATGTTTTGATGATTACAAATACAAGAGCAATAAGTTATGTGTAATATGTTTTGATGTTGACAAATGTAAGATTAAATTAGGAATGAACATGCTACTATATGAGCCTAATGGAGTGCATCATACCATGCATGATTATGTGTTCTATATTGTGATATACAAGTTGATAATCATGCAATGTGTACACCAATGCTTGACAGACTAACTAGAGTTATATATTTATAAATCAAGCATATTTGATATTGAGTTTAGAAGTTTGGACTAACTATGATTTTCAAGTGAGAAATATCTTGTAGATAGTCCAAGTATTAAGAGTAAGCAATGATGAAGAAAAATAGAAAAATCAGTTATGCTCAACTCAAGAAGGAGAATGACAATGATGACCGAGCGCTTATGATACTATGAAAGAGAAACTAACAAGTTTGGATTGCATCAAGAAGCCTAAGGACTTAGTTTGGTATATTTCTTTTCTAGGTTATGTAAGTGTAAATTTGAGAAGCCATTACTTGATAGAGTTTGTCTTTTACCTTGAATTCATAGCATCATTTTAAACAATAACATTCAAAATATGTTTTTCAAAGAAATTGGTTTCAAACTGTTTTATCATGAGAAGATTGTTTTTCAATTAGATAAGGATTTGAAAAGTGAGTTTATGTTTAAAAGTACTTAAATATTTTGTTTGAATTTGTTAATAAGCATAAACAAATATATTTTCAACAATAGTCTTATATGGAAGCTGATATATTTTTAGTGTTTTGATCATATCATTATATGTATTTTGAGTATTGAGCTAAACCTTATTTCATTTGGAAATAGACTCAATAAGTTTTCTAATGACTGGTCTTTTTCTCTAAATGGATCACAAATGAAGAAGTTATGAACTTTTGAATTCAGCCTTTGTTTTTAGGATTTGGAAAATGACCTTTGTTAACTATTTTGATTATATCTTTAAAACAACTTTGAGTTTCGATCTGAAACTTGTTTCATATGCAAGTATACTCAAAGAGCTTCCTAACAATTGGTCCTTCGCTTGAAACAGACAAGAAATGAATGAGTTATGATTTTTCAAAGTTAGAGATTGTCGTCAGGAATTTCATATCCGAATACATATTCGAATATCTAAGCACCAATAAGTGCATATTCGAAAATATATTCGAATATGGCTTTTGATATTCGAATATATATTCAAATATAGCTTTCATAATGTGAAAAATATGCTTCTAGAAGTACCATATTCGAATATGGGATTCTATATTCGAATATATATTCGAATATGGGCTCTGAAGAGCTATAAACGGCTAGTAACGACTAGATCTCAATGAAGGGCTATAAATATGAGTTTTTGGGTCATTCTAGCAATAAGAAGCAAGGTTTTCCACTCTAGTATCACACTAAAATCACATTATCTCATTTCTAAGCTTCTTCTAACATGAATCAAATGCTTTAATCTTGGTCTTTAATCTTGGTCTTTCATCTTGAATCATTCTCATCATTCAAAAAACTTTGTTATTCAAAATTTCTCTATCTTGCTAAAGGCTTGCTCAAATATTTGTGCTTCAAGTTGTAATATCTACTCTTTTGAGAGCTTCACTATTTATAAAACCTTAAAGTGAATTGTGGAGAGAAGGTGAGGTATCCCTATTTGAGGCTCTTGCACATTGGTGGGGTATCCAATGGCGGGGAGTGCTCTTAGTGTGTAATCTTGTTGAAGATTGAATACAAGTATTTCTGTTGTGCCGTTTTGAAGACTGGACGTAGGTCACAAGGATGTTTAGTTAAATATATGTGTTTGATTCTCTCTTCCCTACTCTTTCAACTCTCATATTTGTTGATCATATTTTTATTGCTCATCTTGCTTCATACTCTAATTCCTCTAATCTCATTATATTTGAGTTGGTTGTGCAAATTGAATTCTTTATAAACTTGTTCTGCTGCTTATAATTCTTATTTGCACAAAATTGTTTAAATTTCTTGAAAGTTTTTAAGTTTTAAATCACCCAATACACCCCCGCCCCCCTCTTGGGTGATGGTTGCCATGACCAACAAGACTGTGGTATGTAAATAATATAACTAAGTAGAGTCTAGAGAGATAAAGTCTTGTATTAACCCAATGTGTTGTTCTGTGTGCGATTCATTGTGTTGAGCCTAATCAACTCAATGTGGTGTGTTGTATGTAAGAAGACATGCAAGAAGATCACCTAGAAGGCCCCATTCAAACACCAATTTGCCTCCAACTGATTCGCTACTTGTGCAACAAATGGCACAACCCATGACCCGCATAATGGAAGCCCAAGGACATCAAGACTGATATCAAAGTTTCCGAAGGAATGACCTGCCTACCTTCCTCAAGAGGACATGACCTCATGGTAGTCGAGGAGTGGCTTAGCCAACGAGAGGAAATATTTCAAGTGAGGAGAGCCCTTGACCAAGATAAGGTGGATTTTTCTTCTTATAGGCTATGAGGAGAAGCCACACAGTGGTGGAAAAGATAACAGGAGAATATGGAAGTAAACAAAGGTCACCTGACTTGGGACTAGATCAAGACACTCTTCTTGAACAAGTACTTCCCTATGAATTTGAAAGATCAGAAGGAAGTGAAGCTCCTCACACTGCAACAAGGAGATACGACAGTGGACGAATATGTGGCCAAATTTGACAGTTTTGCTCGATTCTCTAACAACCTTCATAATCAACTGGATGAAGCTTGGAAGTCCAAGATGTTTCAGCAAGGACTTAGGCCAGAAGTGAGGAAGTTGGTGATTATGCAACGAATCCGGGAGTATCATACTCTTATCCAAGCTTGCCAATTGGCCGAACAATCTTTGGCCGCAGTGGGGGTAAGTAAACAGGTTTCTTGGAAGCGCAAACATGATGAAGGGAACTCAAACGGGGAAAAAGGAAAAGAAACTGATTATAAAAAAATTGCACTTAAGTCCATGGGTATATAGAATTTAATAGAAAGGGCTAATTAATTCGAAATGGAATAAACTACAAGGGCTAGAATGTAATTAAATTTGAGAGACAACTAGCGATCTCGCAATCTACATCAAAACTCAATTTTGGGGATGTTACAATTACACTAACTGCAATATTGTAAAAAATGTTTTCTGAATCGAGGGTTACTCAGTTATATGTTTTGCATATAAATGACGGTTGAAATATCATGTGATGTCTTGGGCGCTGCTGAGGGCAGGGAGTGATCGTCGGTGCATGAGGGACAAAGAAGGAGAGGCTCCCGACAAGCCTTCTAAGAGGGAGGGCCACATGAATGAATCAAACATACACCAGAATGAGAGGGATCCAAAGACTGTATACGTATGTGACTATATAGTTGAGCATAGCTAAAAGGATTTGATTTCGACTATCTGTGACAAGAAAATGCATTTACTTTTCGGTAGCCTATCCATTAAGAACTCCATGGTTAAGCGTGCTTGACCTGGAGCAATTCTTGGATGGGTGACCTTCTCGGAAGTTGAGGACAAAGCACACTAGAAAGCCAAATAATGGGTATTGGCAGAATGGATGATATGTCAAACCAAAGTTGTGAAGCAATATTCAAGTTCAATAAGAAACCAAAGAATATATGAGAAGTCAGAGACGGGGAGAGAAAAAAAATAGACCGAAACTAGAATGGAATAGTAAGAGAATAGAGACAAAAAGAAAAACATTTTCGTTTCTTTGGTTATTAACAATTCAATTTTTTTAAAACAAAATTATGATTTATTTGGAAAAAGTTGTTGCTCGTTAATGTTATTTGTAGAATCAATACGAATCTATAATGGTCATTTATAATATTTTAAACAAAATTTATTTTCAAATATGATTTTACAATAAAATTTTTATTAGAGGTATATTAATACTAAAAAAAAAATTGGCGCTTTTTTTGTTGGGGGCCTAAAGCCCTTGCTTAGGCTGCTTGGGCCATAAGCCAGCCCTAGTTATCGATTGGAAAATATGTTTGTTGCATGCAAAATTTTTGAAGCACTGCTACCCACTGGAGTTATTAGTTGTGTAATAAGTTTAAGTGGGACAAGTTTAGTGTGTTTTTATATTTTTGTTCACTAAACTTTGAATTGAATTAAATAGATGTTTATTTAATTGAATAAAATTGATGTTTTTTTTTTAACACAACAGAGGAAGTCAAAACATTATATATATATATATATGTATATATATATATATGTATATGTATATACAAATATTTACATAAAAGAGTTTCTGTTCTCTTTACAATCCAGAGAGAGTACTAGTTAAGTAGACATACAACAAAACAAATCACTACCTAAATATATCGAAATATAGTTGCTAGGGTCTTCTGAGGCACTGACACCCTCCGAGTCCGTATCACCTGCAACACTGTAAACATCAATTATACGTACGACATATAACCGAGTAACCGTCGGTATTGAAAATAGTATATATACAGTATTACAGCCAGTCTAACTGGAAAACTGTCCCAAATCTAATTCATAACAAACACACATAATATGCATGCAATGACAAATTAAGAATGTATACATGCCATGAATTATTCCATTTTCCATCTCTTTCGTCTTTTACTGGGAATCCCTGTGCACCGGGAATCCACCATGGGTGTACGACAGTAGATGCACAGTTGAGCTCATCATATCATAATGTCCTGGTAAGCGTCCTTCCAAGATCCTACTGCCGGGCTACCAGCCCTCTCTCGGGCTAGCCCAGGGACTATCTACCCCTTTCGGGATAGCCCCTTTGCACTAGACAATCTACCCCATATTCGGGATAGCCTAACACTTCAGGTTATTTGCCCTTTTCGGGATAACCTTACATTCTCATCTTTTTATGCTTTGTCCACTTACCCGGTCTACTTCCGGCGAAACTCAACCCTTTAACTTAACCAATGTTGATGGGGGAAAGCATTTTCCACTTTTTCCTTTTTGTTTGATTTCACATTACATGTTCTAATGCATCAAACATCCATATTCATATCATAAAATTCAAACAAGAATTCTAGTAATCTCATATTCGAATACAGACATCCCATATTTGAATATTATGTGATAGAAGTGTTATATTAAAATATCTATTCGAATATGGCCTTCCATATTCGAATACATACTTGAATATACTAACTCTTGGACTTATTTCTAAAACAGTATGAAATCAATCCAAGTCAAAGTCCCAACTTTGTCACGTTACCATATGGAATCCTTTGTTTATACAATCCTTATGAATTCATCATCGTTCACATTTCCAATTAAATTCCTAATCATGCATCATCTACTAGCATGTTAAAACAACACAAACATCATACAAGCATACAATGCAAATCTCAAACATACACATTATTCTAAATCAAACAACCTAAAACATAATATTCTAAATCCCTAACAGCGTGTTCCAAAGGCTCTTGGTATTTTGATTTGTTGTTTTCAGGGTTACCTCGAATCTTCCAGAGTCTTTTTCCCTTCCAAGCTCCAATCCCGATCTCTAACTCCCTTCTTCAGCACTTCCTGTCCTCAAGTATAAATCCCACTACTTGAAGCCTTAATCACGAAGAATGCTTGTGAGAAGGGATGTTAAGATGGAGAGTTTTGGAGTGTTGTTGCTTTGTGACAGAGGTGTAGCGAGGTATTTTGAAGAGAAGATTGAGAGAGTATAGTGTGAGAGAGAGAAAATGGTAAAGTGCGGAGGTCAAGTCCCCTATTTATAGACTTAGGGGTCCATATTCGAATATATATTCAAATATGAAGCTTTTGTAATCAATTCCACACTTACATATTCGAATATCAGCTCTCCATATTCGAATATCAAACCTCGTATTCGAATATGACACATCCATATTCAAATATGAAAAGTCCATATTCTAATATCACTATTCATATTCAAATATGCACAGTCCATATTCGAATATGACTCATCCATATATAAGTCCTTTTGGTCCCTCCTTTGCACTCTCTACTTGCAACTGATCCTCCTTCTTCTTTTCTTTGTAATTTGTAACTAAATCCCTTAAGTGCTAAGTCTTTTAGGGATTTTTTGGATGTTATAGTAAGTTTAACCTTTAAAATCAATTTTTTTTAAATATACTCAATCTATTTGATGGTTGGGGAGTGAAGTTTAATAACTCCCCAATTCAAATCCTTATAAGTGTTCATTTGCCTATAAAAAATTGACTTTTATCTTATAGCTCAAACATCATGATAAAAGATTGAATGTCAAGAGCTTGTAGCTCAAACGGCATTAGGAGGTGGGATAAGGTGTAATTCTTGGAACTCAAGGTGTGGGGTTTGATCTCCAATGGTGTAGATTTAGGAGGAGATTTGTTGTAGTTTGTGTGTGTGTTTGGCCGATAAAAAAATTGAACGGAAATAATTAAGAATGTTTTTTTCTCAAATTCAAAGTTTTGGATTATAAAATTAGACGAGGTAGTTGGTGGATTTTTCCATTTCCATTTTTATTGACAATCTCTACCCAAATTACCGTTTGATGACAAGAAAAATAAAAACCTACATTGTCTTTTTTTTTTTGGATACATTCTGATGTGCTCTATCCTGGCGGCGATAGGAGGTGATCTAGAATGGACTCCCACCGGGAGGGCTGAATGGTCGCAGCTCCAATGCCTTCGCTCCGAAGGCGGTGGTGGTGCACCTGCAAGAATTCCAACGGTCTAAGTCATTAGTGGAATTAGGGTTATATCTTATAATAGAGTGAATACGTACCTTTCATGATGCATTTAAGTTTGTATTTATAGAGGAGCATTAGGGTTGACTGCGGGTCTAATTGAGCTTGGACTTAGTGTGGTCTCTTGAGAGTCACTGGGTATCCCGTAAAGATCCCGACATGGTATCCGGATTGCCTTGGTCATGCCTGGTCCAACATGGATACAGGAGACCAAGATACTCTGAATCTGGTCCACAACAGTTGCCCCCTGAGTCGTTGAGTTACCTTTTGGTAAGTCTGGGATTTTGCCTTTCATGTCGGACTTGTACCGACTTGTCAATGTTCCTGAATGTGTACTACTATCTGACATCGTTGACAGGTTAACGATTGTCCTCCCTTCTGTAGCGTACCATGCACGTGCCTTCATCGAGTAATGTGCACAATCATTATGCCCAGTCTTGGGCCCCACGCCCATTAATGTGATACGACAGTTTTCACTTTACCTTTTCATGAGTTACCATTGTTCTCTTACTTGTGGAAATCAAAAAATCAATTGCTCATTCGCGCTCTTCTTGCTTCCGCAAAACCTGTGCGAACTTCTAATCTTCTTCAACAAGCTTCCGCCCCAGTTGCATCGGTTCTCAACGACATGGTCACAGACTTCAGTTCAAGGAAAGCTATTTCCAGCTTTGCATTCCATTTCCTCGTTCTTGCTCAATATCAAGTAATTCATCGTCTTCCTCTGTTTCTTTCTTTTACTATTTGATCCTTGTTGACCCTTTTGATTATCTTGCATTGTTCTTCTTTGCTTTTAGGGTTTAGTTACTTTTTCTTTTGTCTAGTTTCCCCCTTTCATAAATGGCTGATAAAATCATCATATTGTTAAGTGGTTCTTCTTCTGATTCAAATGATTCTAAAATTCTTGCCACTATTGCGAGGAGAAATCTAAAATCATTGCTTCCCATCGATTCAGATTTCATTCGAGGTATGCTTTCCATTGCAAATCCTGATTATTCTGAATCTTTGGTTCTACCCATTATATTCTCGAAAAGACTGAGAGTGGTGAATCTGTGACCCAAAATGTGAGTGGTTCTTTCCGGACCTTAAAACCTGAACCCTTTGCTCTCCAACTTACTTCAACCAATCTTCCTGATGAACATAGCTCCAAAACTAATCTTTCTGACTAACAAGATTCTGAGCCTCGGGTTCCAAACTCGGTTATTCCTGCTGTTGTACTGGCCATGTAAAGACTAGAGTCTCAAGATCCCAGGGGTATCTCAAAAAATAACGAATCTCCTTCATC
The DNA here is from genome assembly GCA_037177725.1 of Cyamopsis tetragonoloba. Classification (NCBI taxonomy): domain Eukaryota; kingdom Viridiplantae; phylum Streptophyta; class Magnoliopsida; order Fabales; family Fabaceae; genus Cyamopsis; species Cyamopsis tetragonoloba. Next base: position 29,766,675 of record CM074125.1, on the reverse strand, counting down.
TTCTATGTTGCACTCACTTGATTCTGAATTTGATCCTGCTTATTGCCCTTCATCTTGCTCTAATTTTGGCTAACCCTCCCCGGGATCTAACTCAACTTCCTCTAATAATGTAGATATGGAGTCATTTGGAAAAGAAGCTCATGTTCCAGAAGAGACCAGCATTCTGTGATCATTCCAAAATCTTTCGAACCCAGCTAGAGATGCGAAAAATCACGAGCCTTCATCTCAAGGAGGCGAGCGTCCCAGTACTTCGAAGCCTTTAGTCGAGTGTTGTCTTGAATGGATGAGCTTGAAGAGCGTTGGGCTATTTTGTGGGCTCCTACCATCAAGGAAGAGTTCTCTATTACTGACAATGCCTGGCTTAAACAAGTAGAGAAGCATTGGAAAAAATGCTTTCATTTTGGTCCTAACTCGATCGATGCCAACACCAAGAGAGATCCTTCCACTAATTATAAAATGGAGATCTCAGGAAAGAACGAGAGGATATGCACTCCTACCAGCGATGTTCGAATCCTTATGGGAACAACTTAGAATTCGTTTTCTTTTTTCAGACCTTCAAATCAAAGTTCTCCATAATTTACATCTCGCTCCTACCCAATTTCATCCCAATGGCTAGGATTTTCTGCAAGCGTTTGAAGTTTTTTGTTGGGATAACAATTGGACATATTCCTCTACCCTTATTCTTTATCTATTTGGTCCCTATCGCGGTGGGAGACGGTCCTCGGTGTCTCTACGACATTGAACTGGGATTCCCAATCTCTTCACCCCTTTTGAAGACTCATTTAAGGCGAACTGGGATTACTATGTCAAAGTGGTTCCTCGGCGGCATAGCTATTCTGTCCCCTTTTGGATGGGTCCGGACAAAAAGCCCTATTTTTCTCTTTACTTGACTGAGGGTCATTATAAAAAGTCGCTATCTATTACCGAATTAGAGTGCGGCTTCTTAGAAGAAGCAAACCGAGAAACATTTCAGAAGCTGTGCAACTTTGTTAAGGAGGGCGGGACACCCATTCATTGCAGAGATGTATTAGGAGCTACTCGTCGCAACTAAGCGACTTGTTTATGTACGACTTTGTATCCCGTTTTCTGTTTATATTCTAGGTTTATATTTCCTTGTTATTCTGATTCTATATTTGTCTTTTTGATACAGCTAAGATCATTGATAACTTTGCTCCGCGTGCCTTCAAGCGAGATGCCAAAGGAAAAGGGAAGGCTACCACCTCAAATCCTGTCCGGGAAGCTACCACGGGATTGTCTGCTCAGCCTGCTCAAGTTGGGGTGCTACTCGGCATGGTGTAGAAGACATCTATCCCTCATGTTGCTGTTGTTGGGGGAGTCACTATGGCAGGTCCTCAAACCAAACGTCGTCGTGTTACTCATAGTAAAAGTATGTTGTCCGCATTATGCTATTTTGGTGTTCACCCGATTCTCTTTACACATTGTTGATCTTAGATTTATGTTTTTAGGTGACCCTCCCGATGGTGGGGTTCAGCCATCTCAGTAGATGGTACTTGTATCCCCCCTTCCTTCATCTGCATACGTTCGGGTCTCGTACTATTTGAAAAAGCACATGAAGATCTTATTGAAAATGGAATTATTATTCAGCTCAATAAGTTTTGAAGAATATTGTTTTGAGGGGGTTAATATGCGCTGCACTCTTTTTCCCTTACCTATGGTGTTATCCCATTGGGTTTTCCTAGAAAGGATTTCTCATGCGTATCAAAAGATTGTATACTCTATCTCCTTCACTAGGGTTTTTTCCCACTGGGTTTTCCTTAGTAAGGTTTTAACGAGGCACATCCTCGAGGAAGAGACGGACATCCAAAGGGGAGTGTTATAAATATTTATCTAGTGGATGTTAATATCTCTTAAAGGAGTTATCTATTATATTGTTAGGAATGTTTATATCTTAGAGGATTTATCTTTTACTCATATAGTTTGTTAGATCTATGTTTATCTCTTGTACTCTAGTTGGTGAGCCTAGTCTATGCTTATAAATAGAGCACTCGCATATTGTATTCGACAGAGAAAACATTTTTTCTCATATTTATATTAAACCTTTCTCTCATTTCTCTCTCATATTTCTCCTACTTTATTATTTTCACAACATATAAAGTATTTATTCTTATTTTTGTATTATACCTTATTTATTTATTATTTTACACAAATACCATGTAGTTAATAATTAATGATTCTAAAGTCCAATAAGGGTATAAAAGAAAATTACTTAATAATTTTTATAAAATTAAAAGTATTAATTAATTTTCTATTCTGTGTTATTTTCAAAATTCTGAAAAATAAAAAGAAATGGAGGGTGTACTATATGCGACAACATGTTGGTAACACTCAAATTTTGATTTATTCTTAAACATTTACATATTCAAGAATCTCTTACTCCCTCCTATTTTATTTGTCCACTTAGGAAAAAAAGTATTTTAAATAAAGTATTAATTATATTTTTATCAATTATACCTCTATCTTTATCTAGAGTATTAATGAACACTGCACTACGCAACTAATAATAATGTGTTATTTACTGTCAAGTGGACTAATAAATAAAAATAGAGGGAATAAATTCTATTGTGGAAATTTATTTATTGATTTATATATAAATGAGGATTTGGCAATGAATTTGATCTTATCCAATGATCTTATCAGATTCTAATACATATTAAATTGTAATTAGTTTTTTTACTTGATTAATCATCAAAAAAAATATTTACTTGATATGCATTGATCTTATCCACCTTCTCTTTGGTACTCTTTAATTTGCGTTTCACACAAATCCTCTCTTCTCTTCTCTTCTCTTCACGTCACATTTTCTAAATTTATTTTCTACTCTTCATTTGAAGCCAATGTTGTTACTCGGTGAGTGTATCTAACTCCTTTAATTGCTATCTTCACAAGATCACCATTTCTTTTAAACTCCAATTTGTTATTTATTTTTTGTTATATATATAGTTTCGTCTCTTTATTCTTGTTCAATTTGATATTGGTTTGAATTAAAGTTGTTTTATTTTCCCCTTGTTTTTTAGATTTAACTTTAAGCTAGACAAAGAATCCTAAAGAAAAGGCTTATAATACTTTTTATTGAGCAAAATTTTGCACTAATTGGTTGTTATATATCCTGAAAATTGAATGAGTGTTTTTTTTTTGTTCGAAATGATTTTTTCTTTATGATTTACTCCAATTTGAAATGACTAATGTTCAAAATGATTTTTCCCCTCAACTTTTCCCTCCAATGGCCCTACTCCTGCAACTGTTCTTGTATATGATGTGAAGATATTTTTTAGGGCAAACTAAGAATTTTAATTTGGTTTTTATATTAAACACTTTTGTTTGTGAATATTTATGAACTAGTCCTTGTACAACGAAATTAGATTTTTCTGAGTGACCACCATTTTTGTTGAGATTTCATAATGTTAGAGCTGCCGATATGAGTCAGCCAACGACACAGTCCGTCAATAGGGTCAAAAAGCTTACAAGAGCAAAACCCTAGAGGGAGAAGGGTGCCAGTTACTAGGGGCCAATTTAACATTATTTTTTATATAAATAATACAATATTAGCTATGGTTATTGCCCTAACACATGGGACCCGGACTGAGCTATCTGTGAAACTAAAGTCTATATTTACAATTTATCATAATGTCATATTGTCAAGAAGATTGAAATATTCTTTAACTGAGAACAATATAATTTTTCATTTCAAAGATTTTAAGCAATACATGAGAGCAATCTAGGCTTTAAAATTTTCCTATGAGCGGAATCGTCTCTTTAAACATGGTCAATTTATTTGGTAACAAAAGATTAGATAAAAATAATAATCAGGTACAAAAATTTTATGTATAGGGATTAAAGTAATTTGTTTATATTTATATACATATTTTCCGAATTGTGTATATATATATATATTTGAAGTGAGTGATTGAGGTTTTCAATTGTATCATGAAGAAGTATAAATTAATATTAACATTATATTAATATTTTAAAATTTTATTTATTGTGTGATTCTTTTTATTTTGGAAATATTAATTTAATGAAAATTTTCAGTTCTATCTAATTAAAAAATTGCTTTTTCAAAGAAAAAGTCATTGAATAATACAATCAAATTTTTAAATGTATATATTTTATTTGGTAAGAAAGTAACAATGATGCTTCATATGGATGTGTGTTAAGTAACGTATTTGCATTGCATGTTTCAAATTTCTCTTTGTTCTTTATCATCATAACTTTGACCATAGGTTATTGTTGCTTTTAAAAATTTATAATAATCTTTATGTGTTTCAATTTAATTAATTAGTTTATTTCATATATCGTTCTTAAAGCAGGTGTCATAATGGTGGTGTATAAGAGTTGTGAAAATGGCACCATAACCAACAAACTTGATAGTGATTATATTGTCGCAAAAAGATTCGAAACAAGGATAGAAAGTTCTGTCCAACGAAGATTGAGCGGGCTAGTTCTAAAGCCAGAGTCTTTCTTTGGCGACAAAGACGAAGCTCCGAAGAGCACAAGAAAAAGAAGTCTTTATGCTCATTTTGGTTTGTCCAACGAAAGAGACTTTCAAGCCATCTTAACTTTAAAAGCATCTTTGAGGCTTTCAAAAGTCTCTGAACTTCAATCTATGGCGACGGATATAATATTAATTTTGTATTTTTTTATAAAAAATAAAAGTATTGATTCTTAAGGAGCATATTTATTTTTTATTTTCGTTCCTCATTAATTATGGATTTTCATTAATATCTGTCATACAGGAAGAGCAAAAGGGCTTGGATGCTAACGATCTTAAAGTTGCATAACTCGTAAGGATTAAGGTGAGCGTATTTGTATGACAGATATTATCCAAAAACATTTCTATATAACAGATATTAAGTTGCAAAAATCTTTTTTATGTAACAAATGTGCTCACCTTAATCCTTATGAGTTTTGCAACTTTGAGATCGTTAGCATCCAAGCCGTTTTGCTCTTCCGGTATGACAGATACTAATGAAAATCCATAATTAATGAGGAACGAAAATAAAAAAAATTCTTCTTAAGAATCAATACTTTTATATTTTTAATAAAAAAAGAGATAAATAATTAATATTATCACCGTCGTCGCTGTAGATTGAAGTTCAGATAGTTTTGAAAGCCTCAAAGATGCTTTTAAAGTTAAGATGGCTTGAAAGTCTCTTTCGTTGAACAAACCAAAATGAGCATCAAGACTTCTTTTTCTTGCGCTCTTCTGATTTTCGTCTTTGTCGCCAAAGAGAGTATTTGGCTTTAGAACTTGCCCGCTCAATCTTTGTGGGACAGAACTTTCTGTCCTTGTTTCGACTCTTTTTCACCTTATAAAATATATAAGTATAAACAAATTAATCTCTTTGGCGACATGTATAAAATATTTTCACCTTATTATTATTAGTTTATCTTTTATTATCAAATCAAATGACCACGTTTAAAGAGATTATTTTGCTCTTAGGAATTGTTAAATCCTAGATTGCTCTCATGTATTGCTTAAGTTCTTTGAAATGAATATTATATTTTTTTCGGTTAACGAACATTTTAATCTTCTTGACAACTAGAATAGTGCCCGTGCAATGCACGGAAGTAAAAGCAATAAAAATGATTACTTTGAATACAAATCTTTAAAATTAATTTGAAGATGAAGTTTATAAAATTTACCCGATGCATATATTGAATTAAAATGTATAATAATTAGAAGAATAAAACATCTTATTAGAACATAACATTAAGACATCAAGACGTTAAATTAAACATTTATAATGGATGCATAGTTCAACCATTTTAAATTTAATTTAAAATTAAATAAAAAACTAAAGTAAAATTTCATTAAATATTGAAAATTCACCTATGTGATATTGCAAAGCCTTAATACATGTTTCGCAATACTTTTTAGTAGACAACCTTTGTATTCACGTTTGAGCGCTCTATTAGTCCATCCTCTATATATATGAATTTTTAATCATTTTCTATTGGTTATTCTTAATGTAGTGACATAAAACTATTCATGAATAAATGTTGGCCTTAGAAGAAATATTCCAACACTACTTGATGATAGCGATTGCCCTTGGCTCTTGTAATTGTGATGACAAAAGAAATGACAACTGGAAATTGACGTCTTTCAAATATAAAAAAAATTCTCTCTTATATGTAGAGTCAATGATATCCTTAAAATAATTTTATTAATACTATTTAGTCATATTTACACCTTTTATAATTACATTATACTTGGAATCATCAATTCTATTATTTAAGCATGAGAATAAAATATAACCATCAACACATATAGATGTGAAATTCGTTCGGAAATGACGCAAACTTAATTGTTTAAATAATTATTAATATTTATTCATGTAAATATATATTAATTATTGTTATAAAAATTCACAAATAACTAATTTAGCTCCTATTATAGTTTTGATATCAAATTAGTCCCAAAAATATTTATAAGACTTTAAAATTTTCTTAACAATTAGTTTTAATGATTTAAACTAATATAAAATTAGTCTCTTAGAAATTAACCAAGTTGCAAATTACTAATCTAATTAGTTAATTATTAACTTATAAAAATTCAGTGATGCCTAATTTAATCTTTGTTATTGTTTCAATATTAAATTAGGCCCTTAAAGATTTAGAAGACTTAAAAATTAGCTTTTAACGATTTAAACTGATATGAAATAAGTACCTCAAAAATTAACAACATTAGAAATTACACATCTAATTATTTAATTAATATATTATACAAATTAATTCATTATTATTTTAATTCTTGATAGAATTTTATCATCAAATTAGTTGCCATAAGAATTATAACGTCAATAAATTACTTCATAAATTCATTGATAACCAATTGAGTGTCTCGGTTAATTTAGACCTTTCTAATCAGTTAATCATCCAATCTGAATTTTGGCAATGTGAATAATCGAGGGTTTTCCCATCAGTTATTTAACTGACTTGAATAATACTTTTCCAATTGATTAATAAACAACCGTTCGAAAAATTTGTGCTTTTGACTCCAAATACTGTTATTTTCCCAATCGGTTTTGCAATAATAACCGATTGAAAAAGAGTTTTCCCATCACATGTTCAGATGACTGATAGGAAATAGTATTATTTTTTCAATCGGTTTTGCAATAATAACCATTTGGAAAAGCGTTTTCCCATCACATATCAGGTGACCAATTGGAAAAGTTAACAAAGTAGTGTTATTATTCCCATCAGTTATTCTATTAACTGATTGGAAACATCTTGCATTTTTTTTAGCGGAAACACAAACGAGATCAGACCTGCTTTCAAGCAAAAATAGATAGAGCCACCAGATAACCAAAACCAGAACCATAAACAAATTTAATTCCAAAAGTCAATATATATATATATATATATATATATATATATATCTAATTAAGTAGTTAACATAGCATAAAGGCTAATCTAAGTTAGTTCCATAAAGCTAAGTAAGTAGCTAGTTAACATAAGAACTCCTAAATGATTCCGAATGTATATCTAACAAAATGAACACCTAATTCCCAAACTATTCAACAACACCAGCGTCATCAAATGAATTCCAGCCACATATTAGCAACTCCCAAAAAATAATCTGCCCAACAACCACGAACATCATCAATTTCTTCTTTAATAAATGGGTTTGCATTGTTGAATACCTACAAATTGAAATTACATATCAAGCATAATTCATTAAATCAAGACAAAAATTATTCTAAGTACTAGCCTATGGTTTAAGAAAACAAATTTCCCTCTTACCAATTATCTGTAATGTTCCCTAGGATGAAATCTAGCATATTTCACATGACATAATAACCACACTCAAATCTCCCTATTTGTTGACAGCACTACAAGATGTTCAAAAAAAAGAAAATTTAAATATAATGAAACACGGGATAAATATATAGAATATTAACATATCAAGTTTAAAACTACTTACACTTGGGCTTATCTAAGTAGGCTTTGGTCTGGAAATTGAGCGCTTCTCCAGTGCATTGCTAAAAACAATAAAACAAGGGTCATAATATTGTAGTCTACTGATAGATCAGATGTAGAAGCTGAAGTGGATCAGATGTTCTCCACTTCACTAATAACAGAAGTTGGATATGGCATTGTTCCTCTTTATGAAGAAGATTTAAAAATAAGATCAATGCAAATTGCTGCCACTTATGTATTGCTACTAAGTTATTCCATTGATATTGTATTTTTTATGTAATCTAGTTATTTGCAGTTTCACTAATCATATATATGTTATATTGCTTTGTTGTTGTCTTCTGAATGAGAATGCTGTTTGTAAATAAAATCCTTTATTTTGAGTTGTTAAATTATACTCAAAGTGTCTATGATTTTTAATTTTTATTTTTAATTTTCTTAGTTTCTGTCATGGTTTGGAATTTCTAGAATAAGATATGATACAATATTTTTATAAAGATGATTACCGACCTATACAATTTTTGTATCTTATTCTATAGACTATACTTATGTTATCATCTTATATGTGGATTAAGGACAAAAACTCATTCTCAACTCAGGTTCACCATTAAGATCAAATATCTAGTAACAGAGCACATGATAGACAGCTTTTATTTCCAATTTTAAACTATTGAATGTCTTGAAGATACTTGATACAAGGATTGTCTCATCTTTAAAAACACTCCCGAACGTGGATATTTATACAATATGCATTTAGGTGTGCAAAAATAAAATAAAATCAACCAAGAGGATAGAAAATTTTAAGAGTTATTAATTATGCATATATATGATTCCTTTAACGAGGAGCACAGCAAAGAAATAATCTCAAAATCAATAGACTACTTTTTAGTACAGACATTTTATCAAACACATAGCAAGCAACACCTCAAAATTCCAAAATTAACTAAACAATCCAAAATCAACCCACTCTAGTTGAGTACCAAAACAAATCAGACAAATAATTTAGTTGATTCAGCGAGAAAAACAGCGAGAGAAATTGAAACATAAGCTCATCAACGGTGTCACGATGGTGGCTGGACAGTGTACGAACCGTGATAGCTTAGGGAGCAATGGTGTGGCAACCGTGGCTGGACAGCATACCAAGAGTGGCTGGACGGCGTGGCAACGGTGGTTGTACGACGTGTGATAGGGACTAAGGAGGAGTAAGAAATTTGTAACAAATGGATAATAAGTCACGGAGGACTTATTAGCAATTTATTAATAATAATGTAACAACTCAATTTTGCTGATTAGGCCTGTGTTTAAGGAGTTAGTTATGTCAGTTACCTTTTGTATAAATAAGGGTTATAAACAAAAATTCAAATATCAATGAAAATATTCAGTATCTTTTTATTCCGTATCTTTTTCCTCTGTTATGTAACCTTCCTTCTCCTTCATTGTGTTCTGATTCTCTTCTCGGTTGAGTTTCCCTACCTCTCCTAGGTTTTCGGAGTTATCCCTAACCTACTCTATCAGCGTGGCAACGGTGGCTGGATAGGGCGCGAGGTTTTCTGACGGAAGGTTGAGCAGCGCGGGTTTCTCACAAGTGTACGATAGGAAGAAATGATTGGAATAAGTTAAAATTTTAACGTTTTGAGTATAAACTTTAATAATTTTCCCATCAGTTAACATTTTAACTGATTGGAATAAGTTACCAAATATTACAAAATTGCCACTACATTATATTTTTAATGGTGTATTCCAAAACTGATTGGAAAGGGAGATGTTATATATATTTTTTATCACTTTTCCAATCGGTTATTGTAACAGTTGATTCGAATAAGTTAGCAAAAATTTCAACATTACGACTGCGCTAATTTTCCAATCGAATATTCCAAAACTGATGGGAAAAGGGGATGTTAAATACTATTTTTGTACTAGTGCATTATTTAAGCATGAGAATAAAATGTAACCATCAACACATATAGATTAGAAATTTTTTATAAAAATTATTAATATTTACTCATGTAAATATATATTTAATTATTGTTATAAAAATTCACAAATAACTAATTTAGCTCCTATTATAGTTTTGATATCAAATTAGTCCCAAAAATATTTATAAGACTTTAAAATTTTCTTAACAATTAGTTCTTAATGATTTAAACTAATATAAAATTAGTCTCTCAGAAATTAACAAAGTTACAAATTACTAATCTAATTATTTAATTATTTAATTATTAAGTTATAAAAATTCAGTGATGCCTAATTTAATCTCTTATTGTTTCGATATTAAATTAGGCCCTTAAAGATTTATAAGACTTAAAAATTAGCTTTTAACGATTTAAAATGATATGAAATAAGTACCTCAAAAATTAACAACATTAGAAATTACACATCTAATTATTTAATTAATATGTTATACGAATTAATTCATTATGAATTTAATTTTTTATAGATTTTTATCATCAAATTAGTTCCCACAAGAAGTAGTGCTAATTTTATTTTCAGAGGGCGTTGAGACCAAAAACTCATAGGTAATTTTGGAAATAGGGGAATACACTCCTTTTGCACAATCCAAAGAAATAAATGACTGAGTTGCACCCGAGTCAAACAAAATGTTAACAGGCTTACCGTTTATTTGTCTCGTACCTTGGATAAGGTTCTTTGAGTTGTCAACTTCTTTTGCATCAACTGTGTACACTCTACCCCTCACCGGATACTTCTTGGCATTATTAGTTGTCTTGTCTTTAGTTGGGCATTGCCAGCTCATATGTCTTGGTTTCTGAAATGTAAAGCATACCCCCTTGTTTTTGTAGCATTCAACCCTATGCATCTTCCCACACGTCTTGCATGGTTGAAAAGTTCTCTTGCCCTTGTAATGAGTTTCTTTTCCTCTTTCCCCCTTTGAGTTCCCTTCATCCCGTTTACGCTTCCAAGAAACCTGTTTACTTGCCGCGACCACGGCCAATTGGAAAGCTTGGATAAGAGTCTGATACTCTCGGATTCGTTGCGTAATCACCAAATTCCTCACTTTCGCCGTAAGTCCTTACTTAAACCTATTGGACTTCCAAGCTTAATCCGGTTGATTGTGAAGGTTGTTAGAGAATTGAGCCAAACTGTCAAACTTGGCACCATTTTCATCCACAGTCATATCTCCTTGTTGCAGGGTGAGGAACTCCACTTCCTTTTGATCTTTCACGTTCATAGGGAAGTACTTATTCAAGAAGAACGTCTTGAACTCGTCCCAAGTCAGGTGACCTCCGTTTGGTTCTATATTCTCCCGATATCGTTTCCACCACTGTGTCGCTTCTCCATGAAGCCTATAAGTAGCCAAATCCACCTTATCTTGGTCAAGGGCTCTCATCACTCGAAAGATTTCCTCTAGTTGGCTAACCCTCTCCTCGAATACCATGGGGTCATGTCCTTTGAGGAAGGTAGGCGAATCATGCCTTCAGAAACTTTGATATCGGTCTTCATGACCTTGGGCTTCCATCATGCGAGTCATGGCTGTTGGAATTATCTTAATTTCAACTAAATATTAGGTGTGGGCTGACTATTAATTAGATAGGATTATTATAATCTATTCAAATTATTTGATTTAACCGCTTAGTGATCGGCACAAATCAGTTTCGATACCATAACAGAAATCTATTTTAGATTACAACAAAAAGATAAAGATTAAGATGTGGACTCAGTGGAAACCAGGGTCTAGCCTATCGTGGGCACGATGGGAACCCCATAGGCGATTATTATAAATTGACCTGTCAAGAGGAGGTGATGGTCCCCAACACATCAAACCGCCGTCTAGCCAATACTCCTCCCGATTCGGAGTTAGGCATCCTGGTTCGGGAGTCTTGAGGTTTGGTTGAAGAAGACCACAACACCACATCTTTCTCTAACCTCGTGTTTGTTCTATTTGTTGCGACGATCATGATGTTCGTGACCAAGACTTCTGCTACATCTCGTGTGGTTATGAACATTAAGATCCAATCCAAGTAATTTTCTAGAACCCTAACTCTATAATTCTAACACAATGGCCTCCTAATGTTAATGAATATTTCTTTTCGGTCTAAGAATATTCCAACAATGAATTGTGCCATTTGTTGCACAAGTGGCAACCATGTCTTCCTACATACAACACACCACATTGAGTTGATCAGGCTCAACAAATGAATCGTACAAAGAATTGCACATCAATTTAAGATAGGACTTTATCTCCCTGGACTCTACTTACTTACATTATTCCAATACTACAGTTCTGTTAGGATCAAACTGCTCTGATACCATAAAATGTAACAGCTTAATTTTTAAGAACAATTTTTTTAAGACATTAATATTCAACAGAAGATAACACACTTCATAGCCATACATCAATAATTATACATATTTGCCCCAAAGGGTCTTAGTCCCAAAATAAAACAAGTTTAGTACAAATCCAGAGAAGTATATCTCCAACTCAGGTAATCTAATTAGGTACAAAATAAAAGGGAAATAACTACCTAATTTATCACAAAATAGAATTCTAACTAAATTTTTTAAGCGCTAAAATCTTCTTATTCGTCCTCGTCACCTGCAATATTGCAACCATCAATTATTTGCAAAACATACAACTGAGTAACCCTCGGTTCATAAAACAATTTTTACAATATTGCAGTCAGCCTAATTGTAACATTCCCAAAATTGAGTTTTCATGTAGAATGCGATATCGCTATTAGTCTCACAAATTTAATTGCATTCTAGTCCTTGTAGTGTATTCCATTCTGAATTAATTAGAACTTTCTATTAAATTCTATATATTCAAGGACTTAGGTGCAGTTTTTTTTATAACTTGCTTTGTGCTCACACCAAATACTCTACCCCCACCCTCACTCAAACACTCACTCACCCTCATATCCAAATCCATTCAGTCACTTCAAGGAAACAAGTTTCCATGTTTCCCTCCTCAAACTACTCCTCCATGTCCCATAATCATTTCTTATTTTCCAAATTTTTAAGCCATACACACTTGCTCTCCTCTCCAACCTATCATCGAGGAAAATAACACAAAATCTTACTCCATATTCTCTCCATATGCCACTCATCTCCATTACTCTAGAGCCAATCTCCAAAGTTTCATAAACACACACACTAGCTTGCTCAAAGAACATTTGTTCATGCCACCAAAATTTCTCATCATCATGGAACTAGAGGGCTCAATAAGTATGTTCGGAATTCAAGGTAACCTCAAACAAAACCCCAAATAGAATAATTGATGTTGGAAATTGTGATATTGTGGCTATGCATGTGGTGATTTTGATTTTTGAGATTTAAGATGTATGTTTGAGATCATGCATGTGGGTTTTTTTTCCTTTTCTAATGATTCTGCCTCAATTTTGTAATGGATTTTGGACTCTCTTCCACTCCGATATTTTCATTATGGTCTTCAAAAGAGCTGTATAGAATTCTGTTTTCTTTCAAAGGCCTTTGGTTTCACTCAAGTTGGAGGTCTAGAACTCCAGTTACGGCCAAATTACTGATATATGGTCAATATTGAAGTGCCTTTTTTGTTTAATTTACTTCTCTGTTAAACATATATACTTTTACTGTGATATTGATCGAACTGGGTTTTGTTGTCCTCATAATAATTGCTTAGAATCCTATTATCCTTCAGATAATTCTTTTGTTTTCACTCATTTTGGAGGTCTACAACACTAGTATGGCACAATTACTGAGATAGTGTCAATATTGAAGTGTCTATTTTGTTGAATGTATTTCTCTGTTACACGTATCAATTATTTAGTGTGATATTGATAGAAATGGGTTTTATTGTCTTCACATGAGTTTTTAAGAATGGTTTTATCTTTCAAATAAATTTGGTTTCACTTTATGTTGATATATACAACTCTAGTTAAGACCTAAATACTGAGACAGTGCCAGTATTGAAATACTTGGAATTGGTGCTGATTGAAAAATTCATATCATTGGATTCCATTGATGAATGGGCTTGAAATTTGGTATGGTGTTGAATTCATGTGTTATGAGTTCCAAAATTAAATGTCACAATTTATTAAGGTCTATACAGATTTTGGTGAAGTTTTGAATTAACAGTTCTCTTTTTGTGAATGATGCTAGAATCAAGCTAAAACCAAGGAATTTACTTATAACTTTTGAATTTGAATGTCCAAATTTTTATGGTCAATCCTTGGTGTGTTAGCCATGTCCTATAAAATTTTCATGATGTTGGGGCAAGTAGTTGGCTGGATAAAAATTCTTGCAATGAGATTTTTCCATATTTATAAGTTTTGGGTTGGGTCAGCTTCTCTGAATGTTAATGTATGATTTGAGTCATGTATATGATGAAATTTATTCTGAGAAAATTTTTTTTACCTTTGTAATGCAACAAGTTTCACTAAAATCCAACCACTATAACCTAAGTTATGCTCAAAATTCTAAAAGCTTCCATAATTGGGATTTTAGTAATGACAGATGACTTTCAACAAAATTAAGGTGTTACATTTTATTGTATTAGAGCAGTTTAATCCTACCTGGACTATGGTATCTAAATAATGTAACTAAGTAGAGTCCAGAAAGATAAAGTCTTGTATTAATCTATTGTGTTGAGCCTAATCAACTCAATGTGGTGTGTTGTATGTAGGAAGACATGATGGAAGATCACCCGGAAGGCCCCATTCAAACACTGATTCGCCTCCAACCGATTCAATGCTTGTGCAACAAATGGCATAACCCATGACCCGCATAATGGAAGCCCAAGGACATGAAGACTGATATAAAGGTTTCCAAAGGAATGACACGCCTACCTTCCTTAGAGGATATGACCCCATGGTAGTCGAGGAGTGGCTTAGCCAACTAGAGGAAATATTTCGAGTGAGGAGAGCCCCTGACCAAGATAAGGTGGATTTGGCTTCTTATAGACTCCGAGGAAAAGCCACACAATGGTGGAAAAGATACCGGGAGAATATGGAAGTAAACGGAGGTCACCTGACTTGGTACTAGTTCAAGACGCTCTTCTTGAATAAGTACTTCCCTCTGAATTTGAAAGATCAGAAGGAAGTGGAGTTCCTCACACTACAACAAGGAGATATGACAGTGGACGAATATGTGGCCAAGTTTGACAGTTTTGCTTGATTCTCTAACAACCTTCATAATCAACTGGATAAAGCTTGGAAGTCCAAGACGTTTTAGCAAGGACTTAGGCCAAAAGTGAGGA
Source organism: Cyamopsis tetragonoloba (assembly GCA_037177725.1). NCBI lineage: Eukaryota > Viridiplantae > Streptophyta > Magnoliopsida > Fabales > Fabaceae > Cyamopsis > Cyamopsis tetragonoloba. Next base: position 29,751,548 of record CM074125.1, on the reverse strand, counting down.
AGTTGGTGATTATGCAATGAATCCGGGAGTATCAAACTTTTATCTAAGCTTGCCAATTGGCCGAACAATCTTTGACCGCAGTTGCGGTAAGTAAACAGGTTTCTTGGAAGCGCAAACGTGATGAAGGGAACTCAAAGGGGGAAAAAGGAAAAGAAACTGATTATAAAAAAATTGCACCTAAGTCCTTTGTTATATAGAATTAATAGAAAGTGCTAATTAATTCAAAATGGAATAAACTACAAGGACTAGAATGTAATTAAATTTGAGAGACTAATAGCGATCTCGCATTCTACATGAAAACTCAATTTTGGGATGTTAATATTGTAAAAAATGTTTTATGAACTGAGGGTTACTCAGTTATATGATTTGCATATAACTAACGGTTGCAATATCATGTGACATCTCATGCACTGATGAGGGCGGGGAGTGATCGCCGGTGAATGAGGGACATAGAAGGAGAGGCTCCTGACAAGGCTTCTAAGAAGAAAGGACATAGGAATGAATCAAACATACACCGTAATGAGAGGAATCCAAAGACTGAATAGATATGGGACTATATAGTTGAGGATAGCTTAAAGGATTTGATTTGGACTATCCATAACCAGAAAATGCATTTACTTTTGGTAGCCTATCCGTTAAGAACTCCATGGTTAAGCGTGCTTGACTTGGAGCAATTCTTGGATGGGTAACTACTAGGAAGTTGAGCACAAAGCACACTAGAAAGCCAAATAATCAGTATTGGCTGAATGGCTGATTTGTCAAACCGAAGTTGTGAAGCAATATTCAATTTCAATAAGAAACGAAAGAATATATGAGAAGTCAGAGACGGGGAGAGAAAAAATAGACCAAAACTAGAATGGAATAGTAAGAGAATAAAGATAAAAAGAAAAACATTTTCGTTTCTTTTGTTATTAACTATAAAAAAAATTTAAACAAAATTATGATTTATTTGGAAAAAGTTGTTGCTCATTAATGTTATTTGTAGGATCAATACAAAACTATAACATTCACTTATAATATTTTAAATAAAATTTATTTTCAAATATGATTTTACAATTAAATTTTTATTAGAGGTATATAAATACTAAAATAAATTGGCGCTTTTTTGTTGGGGGCCTAAAGCCCTTGCTAGGGTTGCTTGGGCCATAAGCCAGCCCTAGTTATCAATTGGAAAATATGTTTGTTGCATGCAAAATTTGTGAAGTATTGTTAGCCACTGGAGTTATTAGTTGTGTAATAAGTTTAAGTGGGAGAAGTTTAGTGTGTTTTTATATTTTTGTTCACTAAACTTTGAATTGAATTAAATAGATGTTTATTTAATTGAATAAAAATGATGTGTTTATTGAATCGTAAGTGTAACATAAAAGTGTTTGTGTTCTCTTTACAATCCAGAGAGAGTACTAGTCGAGATAAGTAGCCATACAACAAAACAAATGACTACCTTTCGGGATCACCCTACATTCTCATCTTTTTATACTTTATCCATTTACCCGGTCTACTTTCGGCAGAACTCAACCCTCTTACTCAACCATTGTGTTTGGGGGAAAGCATTTTCCACTTTTTGCTTTTGTTTTTATATTTCAAATTACATGTTCTAATGCATCAAACATCCATATTCATATCATAGAAATCAAACAAGAATTCCAGTAATGTCATATTCGAATAGAGACATCCCATATTCGAATATTATGTGACATAAGTGTTATATTCAAATATCTATTCGAATATGGCCTTCCATATTTGAATACATATTTGAATATACTAACTCTTGGACTTATTTCTACAACACTATGAAATCCATCCAAGCCAAAGTCCCAATTTTGTCACATTACCATATGGAATCCTTTGTTTATACAATCCTTATGAATTCATCATCGTTCACATTTCCAATTAAATTCCTAATCATGCATCATCTACTAGCATGTTAAAACAACACAAACATCATACTAACATAGCATGCAAATCTCAAACATACACATTATTTTAAATCAAACAACCTAAAACATAATGTTTATAAATCCGTAAGAACATGTACCTAAGGCTCTTAGTATTCTGATTTTGGGTTTTCAGGGTTACCACGAATCTTCCAGAGTCTTTTTCCCTTCCAAGCTCCAATTCCGATCTCCAACTCCCTTCTTCAGCCCTTCCTTTCCTCAAGTATCAATCCCACTCCTTGAAGGCTTAATCACAAAGAATGTTTGTGAGAAGGGATGTTAAGATGGAGAGTTGTGGAGTGTTGTTACTTTGTGACAGAGGTTTAGCGAGGTATTTTGAAGAGAAGATTGAGAGAGTATAGTGTGAGGGAGAGAAAATGGTGAAGTGTGGAGGTCAAGTCCCCTATTTATAGAATTAGGGGTCCATATTCGAATATATATTCAAATATGAAGCTTTTGTAATCAATTCCACACTTCCATATTCGAATATCAGCTTTCTATATTCGAATATCAGACCTCATATTCGAATATGACACATCTATATTCAAATATGAAAAGTCCAAATTTGAATATCACTATTCATATTCGAATATGCACAGTCCATATTCGAATATGACTCATCCATAGTCGAATATGGATCATGCATATTCGATTATAGCTGTTAATATTCGAATATATAAGTCCTTTTGGTCCCTCCTTTGGCCTCTCCACTTGCAACTAATCCTCCTTCTTGTTTTCTTAGTAATTTGTAACTAAATCCCTTAAGTGCTAAGTCTTTTAGGGATTTTTGGGATGTTACTGTTCTACCCCACTTAAAATATTTTTTTCCTTAAAATTAGAATATTACCTCCATTCCCGAAACAATTCGGGGTATGTGTCCCTCATGTCTTGCTCCTTTTCCCAAGTGATCTTTGATGAGTCGATGTTCTCCAACAGAACCTTTACCAATGGGATCACCTTGTTCCGTAAGGTTTTCTCCCCTCGGTCTAGAATCTTCACAGGTTCCACCTAATAGGAGGTGTTCGACTTCAACGGAATGTTGTCTTCTTTTAAAATATGGAGAGATCAGAGACATACTTCTGGAGTTGAGATACGTTAAACACATCATGAAGGTTGGAAAGATAAGGTGGCAAAGCTAGTTGGTAAGCAACAGGTCCTATTCTTCTGAGAATCTGATAAGGACTAATGAAACGAGGCTAAAGTTTCTTCATCTTCATCGCTTTCCAACCAACAATATAAGGTTTAACTTTTAGAAACACATGCTCTCCTTCTTCGAATTCTAAGGGCTTCCTCTATTGATCTGCATAACTTTTCTGACGGTCTTGGGCCCTCTTCAACCTTTCTTTGATATGCTTAATCCCATCGGTTGTTTCTTGCACTAAGTCCGGCCCCAATAGTAACTTTTCTCCAGTTTCAAACCAACACACTGGTGACCGACACTTTCTCCCGTAAAGTGCTTCATAGGGTGCCATGCCTTTGCTTGAATGAAAACTACTATTATAGGCAAATTCTACCAGTGGCAAGTATATTCCCCAGTCACTACCCTCTTTTTATACACAAGCTCGCAACATGTCCTCAAGAGTCTGAATCGTTCTTTCGGACTGCCCATCAGTTTGGGGATGGTGTGAAGTACTCAAATGTAACCGAGTCCCAAAAGCCTTCTGCAACACTCCCCAAAAACAAGAAGTAAACTTGGGATCTCTGTTTGATATTATACTCATCGGTGCCCCATGTAGTCGGACTATCTCTGCAATGTACACTTTGGCATATTTCTCCACTGAGTAGGTAGTCTTGACAGGCAAAAAATGAGTAGACTTGGTCAACCTGTTTATTATAACCCAGATTGAGTAGTGTCCTGCAGGCGTTCTGGGTAATCCGACAACAAAGTCCATGGCTATAGATTCCCATTTCTACTTTGGAATATCTAACGGTTGAAGCGGTCCAAAGGGTCTTTGGTGTTCTACCTTGATCTTCTGACAGGTGAGAAACTTAGACACAAATTCTGCAATTTCTTTCTTCATGTCTTTATACATCTTGGTAGCCCCAGGGTGTACCGAGTACTGGCTACTGTGATTCTCCTCAACTTTACACATAGAAATGCTAGCATCCTAGCAAGACACATCTAAGTGCAAGACCCTGAATTTCTCCAAGAGGTTCATCTGGTGAATCATCATAGTTGACACATGCAAAGATTTCCTACTTAGTGAATCTGCCACCACATTAGCTTTTCCTGGGTGGTACTTCAGTTCGAAGTCATAATCCTTCAAGAACTCCATCGTCGCTGCCTCATATTTAGCTCCTTTTGATTGAACACGTATCTTAGGCTCTTATGATCGCTGAATACTTCAAACGTAACTCCATACAAATAAAGCCTCCAGACTTTCAACGCAAAGACTACCGCTGCTAACTCCAAATCGTGCGTTAGGTAATTTACTTCACGTGGCCGCAATTGTCAAGAAGTGTAAGCAACTGCTTGTCCTTCTTGCATAAGTACACACCCCAAGCCTTGCTAGATGCATCACAATACACCTGAAAATTCTTAGTCGGATTAGCAATCACTAGCACCGGCGCTGTTGTCAACTTTTCCTTTAGGAACTGGAAACTTTCTTCACACTTTGTATCCCACACAAACAGAACACCCTTCCGTGTCATCTTGGTTAACACATTAGCAATCTTAGAAAATCCTTTAATGAATCGCTGGTAGTATCCTTCTAATCCCTGGAAACTTCGGATTTCTGTTGCATTTGTTGGTCGTTCCCACTTCAAAACAACTTCAACTTTGCTTTGGTCCAAAGCTACGCCGTCTTTATTAATTATGTGGCCAAGAAATTGGACTTCTTCTAACTAGATCTCACACTTATCCAATTTGGAATACAGTTGTTTCTCTTTGAGTATTCCTAACACCAGTCTCAAATGCTCTTCATGTTCTTCAATAGTCTTGGAGTAAATAAGAATATTGTCAATGAAAACTACCACAAATTTGTCCAAGTATGGACGAAAGATGCGGTTCATATAATCCATTAAAATTGCAGGTGCATTTGTCAATCCAAACAGCATTACCAAGTACTCATAATTTTCGTACCACGTCTGGAATGTCGTCTTAGGAATATCTTCAAGATTAATCCAAATCTAATGATATCCTGATCGAAGATGAATCTATGAAAACACCTGGGATTCTCCTAGTTGGTCAAGCAAGTCATCAATTCGGGGTAGTGGATACTTGTTCTTCACTGATAACTTGTTTAGCTCTCGATAATCCACACACAAGCGCAATTTCCCATCCTTCTTCTTGACGTGCAGCACTGGGGCTCCCCATGGCAAAGCGCTTGGTCGAATAAACTGCTTCTGCATTAGTTCTTCAATTTGTCATTTCACTTCCGCCAACTCAAGCGGTGCCTGTTAGACAAGGGCCTCTATGATCAAGAGGGGGAGCGAATTGAGCTTAAAAGATTTTTCGTAAATTCTCTTACAAATAATAGGAAAGCTTTAACGAAGTGTATTTTAGTTAATATATGAAATTAAACGAAGATGAATATGAATATAAAAATACAATAAAATGCACAAATATGAGTTTAAGAATAAAGAGAATAGCACCAATTTTTATACTGGTTCAGTCAAAAACCACTTTGTGACCTACGTCCAGTCTACGAATCTCCGCCACGCGAGAATTGGTATACCCCACAAATTGCAAGGACCTCAATCTAGGGATACCTCACCCTAAGATAAGCTATGAAGGATGCCACACCTTCAACAAACAAGAAGGATTCCTCTCCTTCTCAACACCTTAATTTGGATTTACAACAATGAAGCTCTCAAAAAGAGTAGATAATACAACTTGAAGCTCTAATAGTATTTGATTGAAGGCTCTTTGTATAATGAAACAAACAAAGTAATGGAAAGACAAAGAAAGCCTTAAGCAATAGCACAAGACCCTTGATTTAAGAAGATTGATGATAAAAGCACTTTTCTATTCACTAATTAGCTTGCAAGGGTATGTTATGTTTTTCGTCAGAAGCCCCTTATATAGACAGTAGAAATGAAAGTTGAAAATACGCAATAGTTCATTATCATATTCGAATATGACACTTTTATATTCGAATACAGAGTTTCTGCCATGTAAATTTGAATTCTAAGGGCTTCATATTTGAATATATATTCGAATATGGAAGATCCATATTTGAATATGTATTCGAATATAATGATTCTGGAAAGTGGAAGCCAAGGCAACATGTTATATTCAAATATGTATTTGAATATGGCAAGCCATATTCGAATATACTGTTTCTGGAAAATAAAGAAGCCAAGGCAATATGTCATATTCGAATATGTATTCGAATATGGCAAGCCATAATTGAATATATATTTGGATATACTTGTCAGAATATTCAAATTTTAATTCCAGAACCATGATATTCGAATATACATCAAAAGAGACTTTTCCTAATAAAAATCAATTTTAAGTTTTTACTTTATAAACACCTAGAAAAGGCTTTTCTTTAATTCCAGAACCTTGAATCATTTTTAAAGAGCCTTAATCGAATTTACATTTACACATAAATTAAATCCTATATACCCTTGTTGTTGCAGACTTGTTCATAGCGCTTGTTCGCTTGATTTACCATTCAAGGCTTGATTCTTGATTTGTTGTGAAATCATCAAAACTTCAGTATTAGAGCATTTGCATTTACATACTCTCCCTTTTTGATGATGACAAACAACAAACTAAACACTTAATCAGTATGTCAGATGATTTTGGAGTGCAGATCATTTGTGTGCCTGCAATATACAGAGACTACCCCTTACTTACGGAGTTCGACTCCCCCTGTCAATATGCATATAAACATGTTAAGCATTTTCAATAAACAACAACAATTTGAACATGTATATAAAGATGGGATTTAATTTTTGACACAGATATACTCCAATATAAGGCAGACATTTTGAAAATTAATTCATTTTAATTCTCCCCCTTTTGTCATCATTAAAAGAGTTAATATGAAACCAGTGTTTTGAGACACAATTTTGAGTTTGTTGAAAATAAACCTAAAATACAATCCAGTTTAAAAAGTTTGATTTTCCAAAATAAGAACAACTAATCTAGGTTAGAAGAAAAAATTATGTAATGCAATAAGTTGATAGTTGAGGAGCATTCATAGACGGCCAGAGGCTGGCGGAGTGCTAAAGAAAACAAAATCCAAGTCGGGACTTGGTTGAGTCCCAAAACCTTGGAGATCAACACCGCCAAAATGCTGATGAAACCCGTTTGCATCACCTTGATCCGTAGGAAAGGTGGATTTAGAGTATGGAGGCACGAAGGTAGAGCTGCTCCGAGCAATTTCTTCTCGGAGAGAAGTAATCTCTCCCTGAAGCGTCGTTTCCATCTGTTCACTCCACTAGTCAAAGTATTGACGCTGCTGCTCAAATTTGTCGTCCATCATCTGTGAAATTTAGAGACTGAGCCGTTGGAAGTGCGGTGGAAGAGGCTCCTCAGAGTCATTTGGATCGGGATATTTTTATTTTAGGAGATTTCCTTCAATCCCCATTTCTTTGATGTACCAATTATCGGCGGCATAAACATTGCTAGCACGATGCAGCACTGATTAGCCAATTTCAAAATTGTGGCCATCAATGGAGGTGTTGTATTCATCGGCCAAGTTGATGCCGACTTGGCGAAGGATGACGGTGATCAGAGTGGGATAGGGAAGAAGAGTGGTGCCGGTTGCCCCCTTCAGCATGTGATGCTGAACAAGTCTTGCCCAATCAATGGGCTTTTTCTTGATGATGGCCCAAAGAAGGAGCCAATCATCATGGAGGACTTTGGTGAAGTTTCCTATGCGGCCAAGGAAGATGAGAGCAATGATGAGATGGAAAATTTGGGAGTCCATTGTGAGTGTGCTGGTGGGAAGGTAGTCTCCATGTTTGGAGGTGTGGAAGGTGGCTCGTGCACATAGCCCCGATTGCCAGAATAGGATTGTATTCAGCGGCCCATTGTCCGATGGCTGTGGATCCTGAAGTTTGGGCTCCTTCAAAATGTAGCCTGTGAGAGATGTCAAGAGAGAGAGGGAGGAATGTGAATTTTCGTCTTTTTTACTTTTGACGTGATAGTGCATATTTCAACGCCATTGACAAGGTTGGAGTAGAAGTTGCGGACAAAATTCGGATATACCTTTTCTTTAATACTCAGAAAAGGTACAAGGAGGGCTGATTCAAGCCAAGAAACAAATGAAAAACCTTGTTCATGAAACCAAGGCATGTTGACCCACCGTGCGTTAATAATTTTTCTATCAGCAAATCCAGTCTAGAATTTGACGACTTGAGTAGTGGAGGAAAACCATCTTTGAAATTCAGGGGAGAACCCAGCGGTGGCAAGAGGAACAAAGGAAGAGGACCCACTGCATGGCCCACGTGGAATGGAGGGTGGCTTGTTGACAGTAGTGCGTTTGAAACGCGGAGGTTTTGATGTTGGAGATTGAGGAGAGGTGGTAGGAGGAGGAGAGGAAGGTGGGGATGAGGCAATTGAAAGGTTTGAAAAGTTGAAGTTGATGGGAAAGAGATGATTGTTTGTGAGAGAAAGGAGAATTTTTGATGTTTGTGTGTGAGAAAAAGAGATAATGCACTTAATGAGGGATTTGTGATTGAAAAAAATTTTGGCCATTTATATATCCTGGCAGATCTATATTCGAATATAGGAAGGAATATTCGAATATATATTCGAATATTCATTTAGAAATTTGAAGTCAATCAGTCAGATCTTTAAAATGGGAAGATATATTCGAATATTGATATGGAATATTTGAATATTTGGGCACAATATTTGAATATCTATTCGAATATAGGAATACTGGAAAAGAATATTCGAATATCTATTCAAATACAAGGATGCAGGAAGTCAAAGGAACTTATTTGAATTATTTTTGACTTTCTATATTCGAATATATATTTGAATATTTATGCACAGAAGGCATATGTTCGAATATGTATTCGAATATTAGACCACAAAAGGGCCATATTCGAATATCAAGGAAAATATCCAAAAATTTTCAAAATTTTGTTATAATAGTAAAAAAAGGTTGATTGTTATATTCCTTTGCCGTTATGTCATCAACGAGACCTGCAAAACAAAAAGAAAAGGCTCCGGCGCTCAAGTAAGTAATGATTGATAAAAAAATTTAAAATTATTTAAATAACACAAGATTGATCAATGATTCGTAGCTCTCTTCTTATAAAAAAATAATTTTCTGTTGGAAGAGGCTCAGTAAAGATGTCAGCTAGTTTGTTAGATGTATCAATGAATTCAAGCACACAATCACCTTTTTGAACATGATCCCTAATGAAGTGATGTCTAATTTCAATAAGCTTGGTTCTAGAATGCATGATAGGGTTTTTCGTGAGATTTATGGCACTAGTGTTGTAACATTTAAGCAGAATATGATGCAATCGAACGCCATAGTCTTCAAGTTGTTGTTTTAACCAAAGAATTTGTGCACAACAACTTCTTGCCACTACATATTCCAGCTTCAGCGGTAAACAAAGCTACACTAACTTGTTTCTTACTATGCCATGAAATTAATGAATTATCAAGAAAATGACATTTCCGCTAATGCTTTTTCTATCCATCTTACACCTAGCAAAGTCAGAATCAGAATAACCGATTAATGAGCAGGATGCACCTTTGGGATACCATAAGCCCATGTACAAGTACCGAGCAAATATCTCATAATTCTTTTAACAGCACTAAGATGTGATTCTTTAGGGCATGCTTAATATCTAGCACACATACGTATACTAAACACGATATCAGGTCTGCTAGCAGTTAGATATAATAATGATCCTATAATGCCACGATACTTGGACACATCAACAGGTTTACCATATTCATCTTTGTCAAGATAGCATGAAGTGCTCATAGGAGTACCCATTTCTTTAGAGTGGTCCATGCCAAATTTCTTGAGCAATTCTTTGCAATATTTTGTTTGGGATACAAAGGTTCCTTGTTCGATTTGTTTGATTTGAAATCCAAGGAAGAACGTAAGTTCTCCCATCATGGACATTTCAAATTCTCCTTGCATGCTTGTAGCAAAATCCTTGCATAGATTCTCATTAGTTGCACCAAATATAATATCATCAACATAAATTTGTACAAGAAGTATGTCATTATGCTTTTGTTTTATGAATAAGGTGTTATCTACTTTTCCTCTTTGAAAATTATTGTTCAAGAAAAATTTACTCAATCTTTCGTACCACGCCCTAGGGGCCTGCTTTAGACCATACAAAGCCTTTTTGAGTTTGTAAACATGATTTGGAAGTTCAGAGTTTTCGAACCCCGAAGGTTGTTCAACATAAACTTCTTCTTGTATAAATCCATTTAAGAAAGCACTTTTGACATCCATTTGATAAAGTTTGAAATCCATGATGCATGCAAAAGCAAGAAGAAGTCTAATGACTTCTAGTCTAGCTACGGGAGCATATGTTTCCTCATAATCTATGCCTTCCTCTTGATTGTACCCCTTAGCTACTAGTCTAGCGTTGTTTCTAGTTATTATTCCAGTTTCATCTAGTTTATTTCTAAAGACCCACTTAGTACCTATTATTGGATGGTCATTAGGCCTTGAGACTAAATCCCAAACTTGATTTCTTTCAAACTGATTCAACTCTTCTTGCATAGCTATAGCCCAATGTTCATCACTAATTATTTCATCTATGGTACTAGGTTAAATTTGAGAAACAAAAACCATAAAATTACATGAATTCCAAAGAGAGTGTCTAGTGGTTACCCCCTTTAAAATATCACACATAATATTATAAATTGGATGGTGTTTTGAAGTTCTCCATTCCTTGGTGAGTTCATTATGTGGCTCAGTTGGTGTATGAGTGGAATTTTCCGGCATGTCCTTCTCATCTTCTTCTATTCTTCTTTCATCATGAATACTCATATCTTCAAAGGTTCCTGCAAGATCATCAACCTTTCTTTCCAAGCCTTTAGGGTTAGAATCATCAAAAGTTATATGAATGGATTCCTCAATAATAATAGTTCTTTTATTATAAATTCTATATGCTTTACTATATAAAGAATATCCTAAGAATATACCCTCATCAGCTTTGGCATCAAATTTCCCCAAGTTTTCTTTTCCATGGTTAAGCACAAAGCATTTACATCCAAAAATATGAAAATAAGATATGTTGGATTTTCTTCCCTTGAAGAGCTCATAAGGAGTTTTCTTCAAAATAGGTCGAATAAGAACCCGGTTCATGACATGACATGCGGTACTAACGGCATCGGCCCAAAATTACTTTGGGAGATCCATATCATTGAGCATTGTTCTTGCCAATTCAACGAGTGAGCGATTTTTCCTCTCCACAACACCATTTTGTTGTGGGGTCATTGGAGATGAGAAATTATGCTCAATGGCATGTTTGTCACAAAAATTTTCAAAATCAACATTTTCAACTTCCCCCCATGATCACTACGTATGCATGGAATTTTCAAATCTTTTTGGTTTTGAATAATTTTTGCTAATCGTTTAAAGGTGCTAAATGCTTGACTTTTGTGAGACAAAAAGAGAGTCCATGTATATCTAGAAAAATCATCAACAATTACTAGTCCATAGTAATTTCCCCCAAAACTCATAGTCCTAGAGGGACCAAATAAATCTATGTGTAGAAGTTGCAAAGGTTTTGAGGTTGAAACAATATTCTTGGATGGAAAAGAAACTTTTGCTTGTTTTCCCTTTTGACAAGCATCACATAATTTATCTTTTTCAAAACGAATTTTTGGTAATCCAATGACTAATTCTTTTGAAATCAATTTATTTAACTGATCCATATGAATGTGTGCAATTCTTTTGTGCCATAGCTACAGTTCTTCTTCTTTAGTCATGAAACATTGTGCATCATTTGAGGATATATCATCTAAACTAATCATATAAACATTATTAACTCTATGACCCATAAATTTAATGGAATTACTCTCCGTACTAATGATAGAGCATGAATAGGAATTGAAGACAACCTGATTTCCTTTATCACATAATTGGCTAATACTTAACAAGATATGTTTTAGTCCCTCAACATATAGTACGTTATCAATGGAGGTTGAAGAAGTCTTACCAACTTTACCTATACCAACGATTTTTCCTTTGTTGTCTTCATCATATGTAACATATCCTCCATCCTTCGGTGTGAGAGATGAGAATTTTGATTTGTCTCCCATCATATGCTTGGAGCATCTACTATCAAGATACCGTTTGGACTGTCTAGCCACTAAGCATACCTACAAAAACATTTTAATTTCTTCTTTTAGGTACCCATGGTTTCTTGGATCCTTGAGGGCTAGTTTCTCCAATAGTGCCTTTGAGTACCCATGCTTTCCTTCCATGAGGTACACCAATCTTTCTTGCATTGCAAGTGGTAGCACTATGACATTTCAATCAATAATAAAAACAAGTTATGAATGGACTAGAAGAAGTGCTTGAGGAGACAAAGAAATTCTTATAGAGTTTTTGTTGGTTACTAGGATTATATCCTAGACCGGCCTTTTTGAAATGACATCCTTGCTTACCAAGCAAGATGTTTAAGTTATCTCTACCGATTGTAAACTTGGCTAGTACTATGTTCAAGTCCTCAATCTTTTTTCAAGTGTGAATCACAAGAGGTACACGTGTGTGATTTGCAAACATTTTCAATTTTTGTCAAATGAGCTTTACCTTTAGCAATCATACTTTTCAATTTGTCAATTTCTTTTAAATGAACATCACATGAAGTACAAGTGGGTGGTGTGTTCGTCAAGCAAGACTTACATTCATATTGAACACTACCAAAAGGAATTTGAACTTGTCTCATTTTAATAACATCACGACTAAGAATGTCTATTTTGTCATTTTAAATACCTTTTTCTTTCTTGGTTTTAGCAAGTTCTTTAGCAATCATCATGGATTTTTCATGCAACTCATTATAAGCATCTTGCAATTCATCAAACCTATAGTTAGAGTGTTCGGAATCTTTTACCTCATCTTCATCAAGAAGATCATCTTCGTTATGGTTGACCATGAGACATAGGTTGGCTACTTCGCTTTCCAATTCGTTAGATGAATCCATGTAATTTCCATCCCAAGCTTTGTAGGCTCTCCTGCCTTTCTTTCCTTTGCTGAATCTTTTCTCTTGCGTTTCATTTTTACTTTTCTTCATGGGACACTCCATCTTCATGTGTCCGATTTTTCCACACTCATAGCAAGTTGAGCCTTGATTTGATCCTTCTCCTTTGTTGAATATTTTCCTTGATGTGAAATTTGGTGGTCTCTTTGATGATTCTCTTCTTTTGAAGAATTTGTTGAATCTTTTGGCAAAGAGAACCACAGTCTCATCATCCATGTTAGTTGGATCATACTTGCTTTCTTCTTCTATCTCTTGAGGTGGAGGTGTGGTTGCTTTGAGAGCAATGCCTTTCGTTTTCTTGTCAACTCCTTCAAGATGATACAAATGACTCAACTCAAGCTCATGCACTTCTAGCTTGCCAAACAGAGTATCTAATGACATTGTGCGTGAATCTCTTGTTTTGCACTGACTTTCGGTTGCCAATCCCTACTAAGACATCTCAAAACTTTGTTAATAAGATCTTCATTAGAATAATCCTTTCCCAGAGCATGTAGTTGATTTATAAGATATGTAAAACATTTCTGCATATCTTGAATGTTTTCTCCTGGATTCATTTGAAACATTTCAAATTCTCTAGTCAAAACATTTATTTTAGATCTTTTTACCTCATTGGTTTCTTCACGTGTCACCTTTAACACATCCCACATTTCTTTAGCAGTTTTGCAATTTGAAATTCTAGGAAATTCATCACTACCTAATGTAGAGATGATTATGGTTTTGGCTCTTAGACCAAATTGAGCAAGTCTATTTTTTTCAATAGACCATTCTTTTCTAGGCTTTTTTACTTCCTTACCATCAACAATATGCATGGGAATATATGGTCCTTCTTCTATAGCATCCCATACAGCAACATCAATACCTTCTACCCAAGGTTGCAATTTGTTGTCTCCATTAAAGAACGGGGGTCTGTTAGTGGAGGCACCTTCCTGGATACAAACATTTTGAAAAGAGGCCATTTTATTGAAGCTGTGAAGCTCTTTAAACAAGGACCGAGCTCTTATACCACTTGTTAGACAAGGGTCTCTATGCTGAAGAGGGGGGGCTGAATTGAGCTTAAAAGCTTTTTCGTAAATTCTATTACAAATAATAGGAAAACTTGAACGAAGTGTATTTTAGATAATATATGAAATTAAATGAAGATGAATATGAATATAAAAATACAATAAAATGCACAAATAAGAGTTTAAGGATAGAGATAATAGCACCAAGTTTTATACTGGTTCAGTCACAAACCACTTTGTGACCTACATCTAGTCTACGAATCTCCGCCACGCGGGAATTATAGTATTGCCATTCAACAAGTTACACACTAAGAGCACCCTTCTCAATTGGATACCCCACCAATTGCAAGGACCTCAATCTAGGGATACCTCACCCTAAGACAAGCTTTGAAGGATGCCACACCTTCAACAAACAAGAAAGATTCCTTTCCTTCTCAACACCTTAATTTGGATTTACAAGAATGAAGCTTTCAAAAAGGGTAGATAATACAACTCGAAGCTCTAATAGTATTTGATTGAAGGCTCTTTGTATAATGAAACAAACAAAGTAATGGAAACACAAAGAAAGCCTTAAGCAATAGCACAAGACCCTTGATTTATGAAGATTAATGATAAAAGCACTTTTCTATTCACTAATTAGCTTGCAAGGGTATGTTATGTTTTTCGTCAGAAGCCCCTTTTATAGAAAGCATAAATGACAGATGAAAATATGCAATAGTTAATTATCATATTTGAATATGTATTCGAATATGACCCTTTTCAATTCTTTTATGTATTCGAATACAGAGTTTTCTGCCATGAAAATTTGAATTCTAAGGGCTTCATATTCGAATATATATTTGAATATGGAAGATCCATATTCGAATATTCATTCAAATATAATGATTCTGGAGAGTGGAGAAGCCAAGGCAACATGTTATATTCGAATATGTATTCGAATATGGCAAGCCATATTCGAATATATAAATATACTATTACTGGAAAATAAAGAAGGCAAGGCAATATGTCATATTCGAATATATATTCGAATATACTTTTCACAATATTTAAATTTTAATTCCAGAACCTTGATATTCGAATATACATCAAAAGAGACTTTTCCTAATAAAATCAAGTTTAAGTTTTTACTTTATAAACACCTAGAAAAGTCTTTTCTTTAATGAAAATATTTTTATTATAACTTGTAATATTTTCTAAAAAGCTGTTTGATTTGAAAAACACGTTTGATTTATTTTTAAAGAGCCTTATTCAAATTTACATTTACACATAAATTAAATCCTATATACCCTTGTTGTTGCAGACTAGTTCATAGCGCTTGTTCGCTTGATTTACCATTCAAGGCTTGATTCTTGATTTGTTGTGAAATCATCAAAACTCGAGTCTTAGAGCATTTGCATTTACAGTGCCATTCTATATGGTGCCTTAGCAATAGGTCCATCTCCCAAAATTAACTCAATCGAAAACTCTATTTCTCTTTTTGGTGGCAAAGATTTGATGCCATCAGGAAACACTTCCGGAAAGTCTCGGACTACGGGAAGGGAATCAACATTCACTGATTTCTTAACATCACTTACACAAACAACCAAATATCTTGGACCATCATCATACATAGACAGATTATGGAGATCAAAAGTAGGATGATGCATACAGTATATCTCCAAGCCTCGGTCTGGAATATGCATGGTCTTGGTGGCGCAATTGATCTTGACTTTGTGAGCTTTGAGCAAGTCCATGACCAAGATCACATCTAATCCCTTCATCGGCAAGTAGTATAAATCTAAGTAGAAAGTTTTTCCTTGCTAATCTAGAAACACTAGGGAACACATAGTGGTCGTACGTATTGTCTCTTCAAAGGCAGTAGATACTAACACTTCATAGGGTAGCTTGGATACATGAAAATAAACTCGTCGTGCACAGTCTACTGAAATGAACGAATGAGTAGCACTCGAATCAAACAAGATATTCACAGGATTTTTCTTTATTAATCCCATACCTTAGATAAGATCCTTGGAGTGGTCAACCTCTTCAGCACTCAGCGTATACACCCGACTTCTTACTTGATTCTTCTTCTTGTCCTCCTCGGTTGGTTTTTGATCTTTGTCTCGGCATTGATAACTAAGATGTCCTGGCTTCTGGCACATAAAACAAGTCCTATTGTTCTTGTAACACTCTCTTTTATGAAACTTCCCGTAGGTCTTGCATTTCGGGATGGTTCCCTTGCCTTTATGATCAACCTCATTACCTTTTCCTCCCTTGGAGCTTCCTTCATCCCTCTTACGCTTCCACAACAATTGTCTGCAAGCCGCCACCGTGGCCAAGGACTGTTCAGCAAGTTTAGTACTCCCGGATTTGCTGAGTAATCACCAAGTTTCTGACCTTGGGCCTAAGTCCTTGTTCAAACCTTTTTTGACTTCTATGCCCCATCAGGTAGGTTCTGAAGATTGTTCGAAAACCGAGCTAAGCTTTCAAATCAGGCCACATATTCATCCACTGTCATATCACCCTACTATAGTGTAAGAAGTTCTATCTCCTTCTAGTCCTTCACATTAGAGGGAAAGTACTTGTTCATAAAAATGGTCTTGAATTCCTCCCAAGTTATATGACCTCCAGTTGCCTCCATATGTTCTCGATGTCTTTTCCACCACTATGATGCTTCCCCTCTAAGTCTATAAGTAGCCAATTCCACCTTGTCTTGGTCACTAGATCTAGTCACACCAAAAATTTCCTCTAACTGATCTAATCATTCCTCAGCAACCATAGGATCTCTTCCCCCAGAAAAGTAGGTTGATCATGTCTCCGAAAACTTTGATAACGATCTTCCCGACCTCGTGCCTCCATCATTTGAGTCATGGCCTGTGCCATCTGCTGTATCAGTGGGGAATCAGTCGGAGTTTGTGTCGCATTAGAACGAGGTCTACCAGGTTGTCTTCCTGCCATGTCTTCCTGCATACAACGCACCACACTGAGTTGATCAGGCTCAATATAATGAATCATATACAGTCAACACCTCAGGTTAAGACAAACCTTATCTCTCTGGACTTTTATCTAAGTTACATATCAGATACCACAGTCCGAATATGACCAAACTGCTCTAATACCAAATTGTAACACCTAGACTTTAGGATCAGTTTTTGTTTTATTTTTAACATAATAGCGGAAGTCAAAACATTATATATATATATATATATATTTACATAAAAGTGTTTGTGTTCTCTTTATAATCCAGAGAGAGTACTAGTTCAGCTAAGTAGCCATACAACAAAACAAATGACTACCTAAGTATATCGAAATATAGCTGATAGGGTCTTCTCAGGCACTGATACCCACTGAGTCCGTATCACCTGCAATACTGTAACAGTCAGTTATATGTATGACATATAACTGAGTAACCGTCGGTATTGAAAATAGTATATATATATAGTATTACAGCCAGTCTAATTGGAAAACTGCTCCAAATCCAATTCCTAACTAACACACACAATATGTATGCAATGACAAATTAAGTATGTATGCATGCCATGAATTATTCCATTTTCCATCTCTTTCGTCTTTTACCGGGAAACCTTGAGCATTGGGAATCCACCATGGGTGCACCACAGTAAATGCATAGTTGAGCTCATCATCATCATGGTCCTGGTAAGGATCCTACTGTCTAGCTACCAATTCTCTCTCGGGCTAGCCCAAGGACTATCTATCCCTTTCGGGATAGCCCCTTTGCACTAGACTATCTACCCCGTTTTCGGGATAGCCTACCACTTCAGGTTATCGGCCCCTTTCGGCATAACCCTATATTGTCATCTTTTTATGCTTTGTCCACTTACCTGGTCTACTTCCGGCGAAACTCAACCCTCTTACTCAACCAATGTTGATTGGGGAAATCATTTTCCACTATTTCCTTTTTGTTTGATTTCACATTACATGTTCTAATGCATCAAACATCCATATTCATATCATAGCATTCAAACAAGAATTACAGTATTCTCAAATTCGAATATAGACATTCCATATTCGAATATTATGCGACAGAAGTGTTATATTCAAATATCTATTCGAATATGGCCTTCCATATTCGAATACATATTTGAATATGCTAACTCTTGACTTGTTCCTAAAACAGTATGAAATCCATCCAAGTCAAAGTCCCAATTTTGTCATATTACCATCTGGAATCCTTTGTTTATACCATCCTTATGAATTCATCATCTTTCACATTTCCAATTAAATTCCTAATCATGCATCATCTACTAGCATGTTAAAACAACACAAACATCATACAACAATAGCATGCAAATCTCAAACATACACATTATTCTAAATCAAACAACCTAAAACATAATGCTTCTAAATCCCTAAAAGCATGTTACTAAGGCTCTTAAGTATTCTGATTTGGGGTTTTCAGGGTTACGTCGAATCTTCCAGAGTCTTTTTACCTTCCAAGCTCCAATCCCGATCTCCAACTCCTTTCTTCAGCACTTCCTATCCTCGAGTATAAATCCCACTCCTTGAAGCCTTAATCATGAAGAATACTTGCGAGAAGGGATGTTAAAATGGAGAGTTGTGGAGTGTTATTGCTTTGTGACAGAGGTTTAGCGAGGTATTTTGAAGAGAAGATTGAGAGAGTATTGTGTTATAGACTTAGGGGTCCATATTCAAATGTATATTAACATTATATTAATATTTTAAAATTTTATTTATTGTGTGATTCTTTTTATTTTGGAAATATTAATTTAATGAAAACTTTCACTTCTTTCTAATTAAAAAATTACCTTTTCAAAGAAAAAGTCATTCAATAATACAATCAAATTTTTAAATGTATATTTCATTTGGTAAGAAAGTAACAATGATGCTTCATATGCATCTGTGTTAAGTAACGTATTTGCGTTTCATGTTTCAAATTTCTCTTTGTTGTTTATCATCATAACTTTGACCATAGGTTATTGTTGCTTTTAAAAAATTATAATAATCTTTATGTGTCTGAATTTAATTAATTAGTTTATTTCATATATCGTTCTTGAAGCAAGTGACATAATGGTGGTGTATAAGAGTTGTGAAAATGGCGCCATAACTAACTATCCTGGTAGTGATTATATTGCACAAAAAGATTAGAAACGAGGACAGAAAGTTCTGTCCAACGAAGATTGAGCGAGCTAGTCTAAAATCAAAGACTTTCTTTGGCAACAAAGACGAAGCTCCGAAGAGCCCAAGAAAAGAAGTCTTGATGTGCTCATTTTGGTCTGTTCAACGAAAGAGACTTTCAAGCCATCTTAACTTTAAAAGCATCTTTGAGGCTTTCAAAACTCTCTGAACTTCAATCTATAGCGACAGATATAATATTAATTTTTTATTTCTTTTTTTTATTAATAAATAAAAGTATTGATTCTTAAGCAGCATATTTATTTTTTATTTTTGTTCCTCTTTAATTATGGATTTTCATTAATATCTGTCATACAGGAAGAGCAAAAGGGCTCGGATGCTAACGATCTTAAACTTGCAAAACTCATAAGGATTAGGGTGGGCACATTTGTATCATAAACAAGCTAGCATAATTCTCCAAAAATATTTCTGTATGACAGATATTAAGTTGCAAAAAACTTTTTTATGATACAAATGTGCTGACCTTAATCCTTATGAGTTTTGCAATTTTTAGATAGTTTGCATCCAAGCCCTTTTGCTCTTTCTGTATGACAGATATTAATGAAAATCCATAATTATTTAGGAACAAAAATAAAAAATAAATATGCTTCTAAAGAATCAATACTTTAATTTTTTTATAAAAAAAAAGTCATAAAAAATTAATATTATCACTGTCGCTATAGATTGAAGTTCAGATAGTTATAAAAGCCTCAGATGCTTTTAAAGTTAAGATGGCTTGAAAGTCTCTTTCGTTGAACAAAGTAAAATGAGCATCAACACTTATTTTTCTTGCGCTCTTCGTAGCTTCGTCTTTGTCGCCGAAGAGAGTCGTTTGTAACGCCCCAATTTATACTAAGCGGAGTGAGCTATTCAATTAAAGTTATTAAGGCTAATTCATCATACTCGTATCGAGAGGTTAAATTTCGAGTAAAATTTTTCGAAACTTAATAGTTGTATATTCGAAACGATAATGAGACCTAGTCGAATGAAAGTTTAGATTTGATAACTAACACACATACGATAAGCTAATATAACATAGATATATTAATTAGTCAGATAACAAAACATAAATTACCGGGAATCCTAGACGACATGACAAAAAAAATACTCTACCACTCGAAGAGTAGAAGATGTCGCACATAGGAAATGCACTGATCAAATATTACAGCCATCCAAAATATCTTAACGAAAATATAACTAAATAAAGGACGCTGCACTCTCCATCCCAGTATCTTCACTCGGATCACTCTCAGGAGAGCTCTCCCTAGGCGAGTCGAAGAACCAACCCTGGCCACCAGAGTACTGCTCCACAAGAGACGGAGTGAAATAAGAAGGATGAGAAGTGGGTCGGAACGCTGCGGGTACAGGCATGAGACCAGAGGGTGTCCGAATAACCAACGTCAAAGTCGCTCCAATGTAAGTGGACCGGAGCATCGGTAGTGACGGATGAGATATCCAGAAGGATACTTCTCCTACAAAAGTGGACGTCCCACGAGATACATCATGCTCCCAGTAGCCAAATTCAATCGAACAGTTGATTTCCAAGAGGGTCTCTCGAGCCGCCATCTATTATATCGCGTAATAGATATATACATAGACAGATAAATACAACACAAAACAGAGGAGTGAGATACAGCAAAGTTTGGTAGAAGTAGAGTCAGGATATTTAGATTTTTGAACAGAAAATCTATAATAGCTTACAATTGATATTCTCACTCGTATCATCACACAACATGCACATTCAAGGGTACCATAATGCATGAGACTCCAAAAAAAAATGACATCATCGCTAGCGACTCTTTCTATTAAGGAGGTGACCGGGAGTCATACTTTGTTCGTACAAGTCCATGTACCTCAGTACTCTCCACCGATTCAGAATATACTTAGAGACGTGTCGAGGTAACCGAGCTTTTTCAGTGAGTAGCCCGACATCGGGGAGCTACCACCGAGTCCCCTAGGCATCTCACACTCTGGTTAAAGCCCCCAAAGGCCAAAACCCACTCCCTAGAGTATAACGTTATTGTGCCAACGCACCACTTTTACCTTTTATTCCTCCTTAATAGAAGTTTTCGAAAATACTATTTTCAAAACATACAATTTCAGGGTGTTTTAGTACTTTTAAGCATAGTTTATCACAAGGATTCAACCAGGTTCACATCCCATCCATACAACTAGGCTCAAACAACATTTTGCAAGAAAGATTGCTAATCACACCACCTTGTCAAATCCTTTACCACAAATTTCAGTTTAATTCTCAAAAACAAAGCAATTATCATGGTATTCATATAATACTCCTAATAGGGAGAATACACCTTTAAAAGTCATATATTCAATTTTCACATTTTCTATATTCTTCTTTTGGCACTTAAGCCTTTATTAACTTCTACTATTAACACCATTGTTTGAAATTTACTTTAGTCCTTCTAGACATGTTATCATTTAAACCATATCCAAAAATTATAGGAATTTATAAATAAGTCCAAAACAATCATTTAACCTTGAAAACATCATTAACATCTTAAAAATGATTTATTTGGTATTAAAAGCTCATAAATTTCGAATATTCAAAAGTTGAAGGAAAAGTGGTTTTTCCTTTGTTTCAGTGACTCTTCAGCATGCTGTCCTTTCTTTAAAAGGGGTAAAATAAATATTAAACGATTTTATTTCGTCTCCAATTAATTTATAAAGTTACTTCACAGTGTTAGGGTCAAAATAGAATTTTTCCAGAATTTTTAAAAATACTTAAGATGGCCAGAAAAATCCTTCTTTCAAATTGTACAGGATCTGGCAGTAGCTAGTCTAAAAAGTATAATCAATTCATACGTGCCCAGAAAAATATGAATTTTTGATATGATATAGTAGATATATTAACACACAACATATAAATTTTTAAAGAATTTTTGAATAGTCATACAGTGCGAAATATTTTCTCAAAGTTACAACCTTTTCCAGTAAAACAGAAAACTACAGTAACAGGATCTTCATCTTCAACGATTTTTATAAAATCCCTCAGTTACTAAAAATTTATGAAACCAACCCAGACATGATCCACTTTGAGTCTAGTTTTTCATAAAAATTTTCCTAAGTTAAATCTATTTCCCAAATGGTGCAGAAAAACCAAAACGTTCTGACTGTTCCAGAAATGACCTTGCGTCACTCAAAAATCCATATAAAATCAAACACAAGATCAAAAATTACAAATGATACCAATCTGGAAAGCTAACACACAGATCTATCATCATACAAATTTTCGTACGCATCTAAACAGAATAAGAGCTTTAATGATACGCAGAAAGTAACTCCAGTAGCATGAACTCACCAGACAGAATAGAGCAATAATGTTTCAAGAATCAAAATAAGGTCTTAACATCATCCAAAAATTATGAAACTTTACCAATAGTTAAAAAACATCTTGAAATGATTTTTAAGCATGGAGCTGAATTATCCAATGATCAATTCCCAAAATATGGGCTCTAAATCAACAGGCAAAAGACAGAACCAGCTTTGAAAGTTAATAAATGAAGAGGGTCTAGGGCCAACCCTCACCCAAATACCCAATTAAATTCTACACTAAGCTATTCTCACTTCCCCTTACCAAGGTTATCTTCAAGGATTAAAGGGGTTGATGAAGGGTAGAGCTTCCAAAGTTATCACTACAAGCAACACCAATTTTGGACTCAAGAAAATTTTAGAGAGAAAGGAGAAGAGAAGCTTGTGCTTTGGTGTGTTTGGAAGTGAAGTAGAGTCCCCTATTTATAGAGGAAGTGGGCTGATTTTTTTGAGGGGTCTTGGAGTGTTTGGAGAGCTTTGTTGAATAGTTGAGGGGTACATGAAGGCATGGTGTGAATAGTTGGAGTGGTTGAAGCAAATCAAGTTCCCTATGTCTAGGGTATGGTTTGACCACATGGAGAGTATGGAGTGTTAGAGGGATTTGTCTTTTATTGATTAATACTCTAGAATGTAGATATGTTTGGAATAACTGGTATATTTCGATCGTTATGCGTGCACTATAAAATTAAAAACGCAACGAAAAATTCTAGAATTAAAATATATCGTTCTCCAATATTTTCTAATCATATAATCGGAATCGAAATATTTTTCTAGCGGAATAATTTCCTATTTAGTAATTAATTAGCAAAATTGAGAGTGTTACAACTCTCCCCTCCTTTAAAGAATTTTGTCCCCGAAATTCCACTAACCTTTATTGAATAATTGAGGGTAGTCTTTCCTCATCTGTTCCTCGGTCTCCCATGTTGCATTTTCGCTTGTTAGTCCTTCCCAGATGACTTTCACCAACGGGATTTCCTTCCTTCGCAACTGCTTTATCTTCCGATCCTCAATCCTTACAGGTTGTGCTTTATAAGAAAGGTTGTCCCTTACTTGCACCTCGTCAGGCTCAATTACATGTGTGGGGTCGGAGATATACTTTCTCATTTGAGACACGTGAAACACATTGTGAAGATTTGATAATGAGGGAGGTAAGGCTATTTGATAGGCCACAGGGCCAATCCTTTTCAAGATTTGGTATGGTCCAATGAATTTTGGGGTTAATTTACGGGCTTTCAATGCACGGCCAACACCAGTCGTCGGTGTAACCCGAAGGAACACATGATCACCTTCCTGAAACTCGAGAGGCTTCCTCCTCTGGTCATAGTAACTTTTTTGCCTACTCTGGGATGCTCTCATCTTATCCTGAATCATCTTAATCTTATCTGTGGTTTGCTGGATGAAATCAGGTCCTAAGGTTAGGGCTTCACCAGTCTCAAACCAACACAAGGGTGTCCTATATTTCCTACCATACAAGGCTTCATAGGGTGCCATTCCTATACTTGAATGGAAGCTATTGTTGTAGGTGAATTCTATCAAAGGCAACAGCTGGTCCCAACTTCCTGAGTGTTCAAGCACACATGCTCTTAAGAGGTCTTCTAATGATTGGATGGTTCTTTCAGACTGACCATCGGTTTGGGGATGATAAGCAGAACTAAGTCGTAACTTGGTTCCTATGCAAACTCTCCCAAAATCTAGAGGTAAAACGAGGATCTCTATCTGACACTATGCTCGATGGGACGCCGTGTAGTCTAACGACTTCCTTGATATATAAACGTGTCAACTTCTCCAATGAGTATTCGATGTTAATAGGTAAGAAGTGAGCAGACTTGGCGAGTCGGTCCACAATTACCCATATGGTATCACAGCGCGTCTGGGTCATTGGAAATCCAGTCACAAAATCCATGGAGATGCTATCCCATTTCCATTCGGGAATATCCAATGGTTGAAGTTCCCCTGACGGCCTCTGGTGTTCAACCTTTGCCTTTTGACATACTAGACACGCTGCCACATACTCTGCCACATCTTTCTTCATTCCAGGCCACCAAAACATCTTCTTCATGTCTTGGTACATTTTTGTAGCTCCAGGATAGAAGTTCATTTGACTCTTGTGTCCCTCTTCTAACAACAGTCTCTTCATTTCCTTATCATTGGGCACACAAATTCTATCCTTAAATCTTAAGATTCCATCTGTCCCAATTCGAAATTCTGACCTCTCCCCTTGACTAATCAGTTTCACCTTTTCTTGCAGCTCTTCATCTGCTGATTGTCCAACCATTATGCTCCCCATTAGTTCATTGGTCACCTTTAACATTCCACACTTAATGCTCTCAGGGGTGAATTCTAAACTTAGGTTCAAATCTCTGAATTGTTCTATCAGCTCTATTTCCTTGACCATCATCATAGACGCATGTATAGACTTTCTGCTCAACATCAGCTACCACATTTGCCTTTCCAGGATGATAGTTCAAGCCAAAATCATAGTCCTTCAAGAATTCTAACCACCTCCGCTACCTCATGTTCAACTCCTTCTGGTCAAACAAGTACCTCAAGCTCTTATGATCACTGAACACCTCAAATCTTGCTCCATACAGATGGTGCCTCCATATCTTGAGAGCAAAAACTACTGCAGCTAATTCTAGGTCATGAGTAGGGTAATTTCCTTCATGGGGTTTTAACTGCCTAGATGCATAAGCAACTGCTCTCCTATCTTGCATTAACACGCATCCTAACCCTTGCTTCGATGCATCACAGTACACCTCAAAGTTGCCATTAGGATTGGGTAACACTAATACAGGTGCGGTTGTAAGCCTATGTTTTAGCTCTTGAAAACTATCTTCACACTTCTGATCCCACACAAAGGCTTGGTTCTTCCGAGTAAGACGAGTTAGAGGTAAGGCAAGTTTAGAGAATCCCTCTATGAACCTACGGTAGTACCCAGCTAATCCTAAGAAACTCCTAATCTCCGTCACTGTCCTAGGTGGTTCCCATTGTAGCACTGCCTCTATCTTAGATGGGTCCACTGCTATTCCTTTCCCAGAAATTACATGTCCTAGAAAGTTCACTTCTTCTAGCCAAAATTCACACTTAGAAAGCTTAGCGTACAACTGCTTCTTCTTCAGGATTTGTAGAACTATTCTAAGGTGCTCAACATGTTCATCTTGATCCTTAGAATACACAAGGATATCATCTATAAAGACCACTACAAACTTATCTAGGTAGGGATGGAAAATTCGGTTCATGTAATCCATAAATACCGCAGGGGCATTGGTTACTCCAAAAGGCATCACCAGGTACTCATAGTGTCCATACCTAGTCCTAAAAGCTGTCTTAGAGATGTCAGAGGACTTAACCCTAATCTGGTGATATCCAGATCTGAGTTCAATCTTGGAAAACACTGCGGCTCCTCTCAGTTGATCCATAAGGTCATCTATCCTAGGCAATGGATACCTATTTTTGATTGTGACTTTATTCAACTGACGGTAGTCCACACATAGCCTCATGCTGCCATCCTTCTTCTTTACCAGTAACACAGGTGCACCCCAAGGGGATACACTCGGCCTAATAAATTGCTTTTCCAGTAACTTCTGCAATTGGCTCTTCAGTTCTGCTAACTCAGTAGGTGACATCCTATAAGGTGCTATGGATATAGGTCCTGTCCCAGGGTAGAGTTCTATGCTAAACTCGATTTCTCTTTCTGGGGGTAATCCGGGAACGTCGTCAGGAAATACCTCTGAGAATTCATTAACAACAGGCAGGTTTCTAATCTCGGGTTCGCCTTCTACTTCCAAGGAGGATAACATCATGTATACCTGGGCTCCTTCCCTCAAGGATACCTTGACTTGGTTGGCATTCAACAATTTGAATTGAGTGGAAACTGGGAATAACTCAGATGAGTTTCCAAAAACTACAGTTTTATCAAAACAATTCAAAAGGACATGATTGGAAGACAACCAGTCCATTCCTAGTATCACATCTAACTGGGTAAGAGGCAGACAAATTAAGTCTACAAGAAATTCCCTATCCTCAATTGTAATTAGGCAATTCAAACAGGCTTTTGAAGTAAGAACAGGGGTATCTGTGGGTGTAGAAACTATTAAGTCATAACTTAAGGATGAAACAGGTAATCCTAGTTTCCGCACACAATCATGTGATATGAATGAATGAGTAGCGCCTGAATCGAACAATACAGTTAAGAGAGTTCCTTTTATAAGGCACTTACCTTGGATTAGGTCTTCTTGTTGTGCTGCTTTTGCTCCATTCAGTGTGTAGACTCTCCCCCTCGTCTTCAAACGATTCGCCTGAGGGTTGGAAGAACCACCTTGCTCCTTTTTCACCTCGTTGCAGTCCCTACTGATGTGTCCGGGTTTTTCGCATCGAAAACAAGTGAAGGTTTTGTCCTTGCAATCCGTGGTCAGGTGTCCTTTTCCACATTTTCCACACCTCAGTTGATTCCCATTCCCGTTTTTGGGTGTTCCTCCAGATGAGTTTCCAGAATTGTAGTTTCTGCCGAATTGTTTGGAACAATTTGAAGGACGCGAATATGGCTTCTTCTTGTTGTAGAACCCCTTTTTGTCATTCTTTTGGGGACCTACATTCTTCAGTTGAGCGAGTTTCGCCTTGTCCTCGTAAATTTTGCACTTATCAACCAGTGTTGCGTAATTCCGAATCTCCATTGGTGCAAAGACCATAGCTATTTCAGGCCTTAGTCTATTTTCAAATTTCACGCATTTCTGGCGTTGGTAGGGTTTCATAGTACGGGAAGTACCGTGCGAGTTCCTCAAATTTTACAGCATACTCACTGACAGTCATGCTTCCTTGCCTCAGATCCATAAACTTTTGAATTTTCTGATTCTTGACACTCTCAGGGAAATACTTTCCAAGAAAGTATTCCCTAAATATAGCCCAAGTTATCGCAACACCTCCGGCAACTAGACGTTGTCGAGTGTTGTTCCACCAGTTCTCTGCGTCATCCCTTAGCATGTACACAGCACATATGACTTTTTGATTATTCGGGCTTTCCAGTGCCTCAAACAACTTTTCAAGTTCTTGGATCCACAAACGAGCTTTGTCATGGTCATGCCCGCCATTGAAGGTGGATGGGTCTCGCTTCAGGAATCGATCCAAGATGCCTTGCCCAGCATTTCCAGCATTCTAATTGCGAAGTTCGCGTACTGCTTCAGTCATTGCGTTTATAGCCGTAGCTAGAATGTTGTCATTCCCACGAGCCATTTCTTCCTGCGCTTGTTTGTGTTAGCTTTTTGTAGATACATCATGTATAAGATCTATAATAATTTTTTGCAAAGTATTACAGAGAAAAACGTAATGAGCTGTCATACTTCCAGGCCAGAAGGAACGACCAGCTCTGATACCAAATTGTAACGCCCCAATTTATACTAAGCGGAGTGAGCTATTCAATTAAAGTTATTAAGGCTAATTCATCATACTCGTATCGAGAGGTTAAATTTCGAGTAAAATTTTTCGAAACTTAATAGTTGTATATTCGAAACGGTAATGAGACCTAGTCGAATGAAAGTTTAGATTTGGTACCTAACACACATACGGTAAGCTAATATAACATAGATATATTAATTAGTCAGATAACAAAACATAAATTACCGGGAATCCTAGACGACATGACAAAAAAAATACTCTACCACTCGAAGAGTAGAAGATGTCGCACATAGGAAATGCACAGATCAAATATTACAGCCATCCAAAATATCTTAACAAAAATATAACTAAATAAAGGACGCTGCACTCTCCATCCCAGTATCTTCACTCGGATCACTCGAGCTCTCCCTAGGCGAGTCGAAGAACCAACCCTGGCCACCAGAGTACTGCTCCAAGAGACGGAGTGAAATAAGAAGGATGAGAAGCGGGTCGGAACGCTGCGGGTACAGGCATGAGACCAAGGGGTGTCCGAATAACCAACGTCAAAGTCGCTCCAATGTATGTGGACCGGAGCATCGGTAGTGACGGATGAGATATCCAGAAGGATACTTCTCCTACAAAAGTGGACGTCCCACGAGATACATCATGCTCCCAGTAGCCAAATTCAATCAGACAGTTGATTTCCAAGAGGGTCTCTCGAGCCGCCATCTATTGTATCACGTAATAGATATATACATAGACAGATAAATACAACACAAAACAGAGGAGTGAGATACAGCAAAGTTTGGTAGAAGTAGAGTCAGGATATTTAGATTTTTAAACAGAAAATCTATAATAGCTTACAATTGATATTCTCACTCGTAACATCACACAACATGCACATTCAAGGGTACCATAATGCATGAGACTCCAAAAAAAAAAACGACATCATCGCTAGCGACTCTTTCTATTAAGGAGGTGACCGGGAGTCATACTTCGTTCGTACAAGTCCATGTACCTCAGTACTCTCCACCGATCCAGAATATACTTAGAGACGTGTTGTGGTAACCGAGCTTTTTCAGTGAGTAGCCCGACATCGGGGAGCTACCACCGAGTCGCTAGCGATATAAAATTTTTGATATGATATAGTAGATATATTAACACACAACATATAAAATTTTCAAGAATTTTTGAGTAGTAATACAGTGCGAAATATTTTCTCAAAGTTACAACCTTTTCCAGCAAAACAGAAAACTACAGTAACAGGATATTCATCTTCAACGATATTTATAAAATCACTCAGTTACTAAACATTTATGAAACCAACCCAGAATTGATCCACTTTGAGTCTGGTTTTTCATAAAAAATTTCCTAAGTTAAATCTATTTCCCAAATGGAGCAGAAAAACCAAAACATTCTGACTGTTCCAAAAATGACCTTGCGTCACTCAAAAATCCATATAAAATCAAACACAAGATCAAAAATTACAAATGATACCAATCTGGAAAGCTAACACACAGATCTATCATCATACAAATTTTCGTACGCATCTAAACAGAATAAGAGCTTTAATGATACGCACAAAGTAACTCCAGTAGCATGAACTCACCAGACAGAATAGAGCAATAATGTTTCAAGAATCAAAATAAGGTCTTAACATCATCCAAAAATTATGAAACTTTACCCATAGTTAAAAAACATCATAAAATGATTTTTAAGCATGGAGTTGAATTATTCAATGATCAATTCCCAAAATATGGGCTCTAAATCAACAGGCAAAAGACAGAACCAGCTTTGAAAGTTAATAAATGAAGAGGGTCTAGGGCCAACCCTCACCCAAATACCCAACTAAATTCTACACTAAGTTATTCTCACTTCCCCTTACCAAGGTTATCTTCAAGGATTAAAGGGGTTGATGAAGGGTAGAGCTTCCAAAGTTATCACTACAAGCAACACCAATTTTGGACTCAAGAAAATTTTAGAGAGAAAGGAGAAGAGAAGCTTGTGCTTTGGTGTGTTTGGAAGTGAAGTAGAGTCCCCTATTTATAGAGGAAGTAGAGTCCCCTATTTATCACTACAAGCAAAATTGAGAGTGTTACATCTTTGGCTTTAGAACGATGCCGCTTAATCTTCCTGGGACAGAACTTTCTATCCTCGTTTCGACTCTCTTTGCTACAATATAATCACTATCAGTTTTTTTGGTTACAGTGCCATTTTCACAACTCTTATACACCACCATTATGGCACCTGCCTGAAGAATGATATATGAAATAAACTAATTAATTAAATTCAAACACATAAAGATTATTATAATTTTTTAAAAATAGCAATAACCTATGGTCAAAGTTATGATGATAAAGAACAAAGAATAATTTGAAACATGCAACGAAAATACGTTACTTAACACAAATCCATATGAAACATCCTTGTTACTTTCTTACCAAATGAAATATATACATTTAAAATTTGATTGTATTTCAATGACTTTCTTTTTGAAAGGGTAATATTTTAATTGGATAGAAATGAAAGTTCTCATTAAATTAATATTTTCAAAATAAAATGAATCATAGAATAAATAAATTTTTGAAATATTAATATAATGTTAATATTAAATTATACTTCTTCATCCAGTAACAGATACAATTGAAAACCTCCGTCACTCACTTCATATACACACACACACATATATATATATACATATACATATATATATATATATATATATATATATATATATATATATATATAAACAAAATACTTTAAGCTCTATATATAAAATATTTTCACCTTATTATTATTAGCTTATCTTTTATTACCAAATCAAATGACCACGTTTAAAGAGATGATTCTGCTCTTAGGAATTGTTAAATCCCAGATTGGTCTCATGTATTGCTTGAATTCTTTGA
Organism: Cyamopsis tetragonoloba; assembly: GCA_037177725.1. Taxonomy (NCBI): domain Eukaryota; kingdom Viridiplantae; phylum Streptophyta; class Magnoliopsida; order Fabales; family Fabaceae; genus Cyamopsis; species Cyamopsis tetragonoloba. The sequence goes on along the minus strand of CM074125.1, from coordinate 29,720,723 downwards.
AATAAAAAATTGTATTTTTCTCGGTTAATGAACATTTTAATCTTCTTGACAACTAGAGTAGTGTCCGTGCGATGTGTAGAAGTAATAAAATGATTAACTTTGAATACGAAACTTTAAAATTAATTTGAAGATGAAATTTATAAAATTTACCCGATGCATATATTGAAGTATAAAGTATAATAATTGGAGGAATAAAACATCTTATTAGAACATAACATTAAGACATCTAGACGGTAAATTAAACATTTTTAATTGATGCATAGTTCAACCATTTTAATTTTAATTTAAAATTAAATAAAAAACTAAAGTAAAATTTCATGCAATATTGAAAATTCACCTACGTGATATTGCAAAGCTTTAATACATGTTTCGAAATACTTTTTAGTAGACAACCTTTGTATTTACGTTTGAGCGCTCTATTAGTCCATCCTCAATATATATGAATTTTTAATCACTTTCTATTGGTTATTCTTAATGTATCCACATAAAAATGTTCATGAATAAATGTCGGCCTTCGAAGAAATATTCCAACACTACTTGATGATAGCAATTGCCCTTGGCTCTTGTAATTGTGATGACAAAAGAAGTGACAATTGGAAATTGACGTCTTTCAAATATAAAAGGAATTCTCTCTTATATGTAGAGTTAATGAAATCCTTAAAATAATTTCATTAATACTATCTAGTCATATTTACACCTTTTATAATTACATTATACTTGGAATCATCAATTCCATTACTTAAGCATGAGAATAAAATATAACTGTTGTGATCTAACCTGGCGGAGATGTAGGACAAATAAGGTGCTCCTTCTGATCGGCAAGGGACAATGTGGATAGCCTCTAGGCTTGAACTCTGACGGCGGTGGTGTCCACCTGCAAGGACTCCGACGCTCAAGTCAGTGAGTGTATTAGGGTTGTGTATACTGATAGAATAATTACGTACCTTGCATGGTGCATTTATTTTCGTATTTATAGAGGAGCATATGACCTAAGCGTGGACGATATGGGGCCTGAATTTGGGGCCTGAGCCCAAACTGTATTTCCTGGGCCTTAATCATAGGTAGTATTAGGCCTTCCCGGATGTATCCGGGATGGCTATCTGCTGTTGGACCCGACATATACAAGTACACCCGGGATACCGCTATTCTGGTCCACAACAGTTGCCCCCCAAGTTGTCGAGCTTCTCGTGGAATAGGTCGGCGAGTTCATTCTTTATGCCGGGCATATTTCAAATGATGATTTCGGCAAAGTTTTCCGAGATAACGGTTGGTTTTCTTCTAACGGCTTGTAGTTTACGCGCTCTACTTTGAATACTGTGTATGATGATTAGCGTGGTCTTGGTTTCACTTTATTTCTTTTCACCCGTTACATTTTTACTTTTCTTCTTACAAGTTTCACTTTCTCTATTCGCGCTTCTTGCCTGTTCGTCTTGCTTGGGAAAAAGTTGTGCGACTTTTCTTCTTCTTCTCCGTATGCTACCCTGCAAATGTTCATTTTGTAGCAACGCCCTCTCTTTAGAATATCAGGTATTGCTTCTGCTCTCCACTGATTTGTGCTTTTATGTGTTTCTTTTCCTGATTCTTGGGCTATTCTGTTGTATCCTACCCCATTTTTAGGGTTTAGTTGTTGTACCTGGGTCCCTTTCTTTCAAAAATGGTCAATAATGTTCTCGTGTTGTCAAGTGAGTCTTCTTCGGATTCAAATGATACTGAACTTCTTGCTAGTTTTGTGAGGAGACTCCCAAAATATATGCCCTCCGATGAGTCAAATCCTAGTCTAGGTACGCTTTCCATAGCCAACCCTAATTATTGTGAATCTGCCCATCTTTGGTTCTATCCTCTATATTCACGGCGGGTGGAGAGTGGTGAATTGGTTACCCAGAGTGTGAGTGGGTCTTTTAATGCCCTAAACCCTGAGCCTTCTGCTCTTTTTCTTGCCTCGGCCCATCTTCCTGATGAATACAGTTCTGATGCTCACATTTCTGTTGAGCAAGAATCTGATTGTCAGGCTCCTGTTAACCTCCCCCTTTTGAAGGAGAATACTGAGTTTTTGCATCCCAGGGATCCCTTGGAAGATAGGGAGTCTATACCGTTGTCCATGTCACATTCTTTAGATTCCGAGTCTGACCCCGCTTATTCTCCCTCTTCTCGTTCTCATTCCTCCCTGGGATCTGATTCTTCTTTATCTTGCCATGTAGATGTGGAACCAGTCAAGGCGAGATTCCTGTCCAAGATGTGTTTGGCGCTTCGGGTTCCTCTGCCAGCATGCCAGATTCGAGTGATGTCGGCGGTCCTGAAGTGCCTGTGCGAGGAACGGGAGAGCCTAGTACCTTAAAGCCCCCTATTGAATGTCGTCCTGAATTTATGCGTTGAAGAACATATGGGCGTTCTTGTGGGCTCCCATTGATTACATCAAGGAGGAATGCTCCATCACGGACAACGCCCGACTTAGGAAAGTAGAGAAGCACTGGAAGAAGTGTTTTCACTATGGGCCCAATATTCCCGGGACTGACATCATAGCCGACCCCTCCAGTAATCATAAATTAGTGGTTCCTAGTAAGAATGAAAGGATTTGTATACCGGCGTCAGAAGGTGAGGGCTCTTACATTATGATGCTTGAGTCTCTGTGGCATCAGCTCAAAATTAGGTTCCCTTTTTCAGACCTTCAGATTGAGGTTTTGCACAACCTTCATCTCGCTCCTACGCAACTTCATCCCAATAGTTGGGGATTCCTACAAGCCTTCGAAGTCTTTTGTTGGGCCAACGGTTGGAAGTGTTCCTCGGCCTTGTTCCTGTATATTTTCGGTCCCTACCAAGGCTTGAAGAAAAGCTGGGTGTCCCTCCGTCATCGTTCCGGGATACCTCAGCTGTTTATTACCTATGAGGATTCCTTCAAAGGTCATAGGGACTTCTTTGTCAAAGTGGTTCCCTGGACTGGTGATTGTACCCCCTTCTGGATGGGGAATGACAAAAAACCTCTTTTCCGCTCTACTGGACAGAGGAGCACTATAGGAGGTCTCTATCTTTGAAGGAGTTGGAAATCGGCTTCCTCGAAGAAGAGGATCAACAAACATTTAAAAACTTGTGTGCCTTTGTCCAACAGGGCGGGATACCGATCCATTGCAAGGACGTGTTGGGGGTATCTCGTCGAAACCAGGCGACATGCTTATGTAGGAAGTTGTTTTGTAATATTATTTCGTAATTTTGATTTGATGTCGGTGATTTTTCTCTGAATTGTGTTCTGTTTTTCACGGCGAAGATCATGGCCAACTATGCCAACCGCTCTTCAAAGCGTGATGCAAAGGGGAAAGGGAAGGTTGGTTCTTCAGGTTCACCTCCTGCCCCCATTCCTGTTCCTACTCCTATCCTGGTTGGATCTACCAGGATGGTCGTGACTGCTGCTGCTGGGATAGCACCTTCTACTGGTAGGGCCCCTCCTGCTGAGAAGTTAGTGCCTTCCTCTACTGGGACTGAGGTGGCTACTGTGGCGCCAAAACGTCGTCGTGTGACGAAGCAAGGTATACTCCATTCTTGATTCTTAATTGTATGAAGGTTCACTAGATTTTTTGTTACTTTGTTGTGATGTTTGCTTGATTTGTAGGTGACCATCCCGGGGATACACAAGAGGCCCCTAGCGGGATGAACCCGGTTTTGATGGCTCCGTTTTCTACTCCCTATTCCGCTTGGGAAGGTTTTCAATCCCCTCTGATCAAGTTTCAACATGGGGACTTTTCACAAAGGGGGGAGCTGGTGCCGTGAAGGTATGCTCACGTGTTAATTGTGTTTCTCTTGTTGACATATATGTAATGTCTTGTATTGATCCTTTTGCCTTTTGTAGGAGCAAGCCAAGTTGCTGATGGGTTGGACGGCTATGAGCATGGCCTTGTTGTAGCATGTCCATGATCAGGCTGAGGACTTGGGCCAAACTGCTTCTCTGAAGGCCCAGCTGCGAGATCTTAAAGATGATATGGTCTTGAAGGAGACCTTGCTGAAAAGCTCCAGGGAGTCGGAGTCCCATGCTGCTAAGGATCTCGCCTCTTTGAAGGAGAGGCTATCCCGTGCTGAGGAGGAGTTTGCCAAAGAGAGGGAGAAAAAAGCCAGCATGGATGCCAAGAACTTGAAGCTGAAGGATGAGGTCTCTCATCTGAAAGCTAAGGTGGATTCGGACGGTTCGGCTATTAGCGCCCTGTGTTCCGAGCTCCAGGAATCAGCCTCCAAGCTCCAGGAGACTCAGGTTGAGCTGCAGGAAACTCAAGAGAAGCTGGAGGAGGCGTACCAGGACATGGACACTACGATGGATGATTCATACCGGGATTGAGTTTAACACCCTTTGTCTCTGTAAGTTCCATGGTGTGAAGGACGGGAAGTTCTGGGACTTTCATGACCCCCACAATCCCGTACCTCAAGATCCCGCTGATCCTCGACTGGAGTCATTTGATTGTAGCACTCCTCCTCCTTTTGAAGTCGTTCCTGGTTCCGGTGAAGCAGATGCCATGGGAACTGAATAGCTTATTGTTCTCATTTTTGCTTTGTAAACTTGTTAATCGTTTATGAACAATCGTGTGTTATGTTTAACTTGTGTCATCTCGGTGTTCTGGGATGATCTTTATGCACAAATCTTTCATTTCCAGATTCCGCTTTTAAGTTCTTTGCTTTCTTTACTGCCTTTCTGCATTTTAACTTCTGTATTCTAGTCACTGAGGCTTGACCATGATGGCGCCTCTTTTTGTCCTGATGGTACGGGATCTTCTTAGATCGTTTTAATTGTTAGGGTGTGGTTGCATGGCGCCCTCTTTTCTCCATGTTAGGAGGGAAAGTAATTTATACTTTCTCTAAGTTTTTTGTTGAAGTATAACCTTTAAGGTACTTCATCCTTCTTTCGGTTAGGGCTAGCCCATGAAGGACCCCTTTTGACGTTGTAGCTAAGGTTTACCTGAGATGGTACCTTGTTTCGTTTTTGGCCTTTTTGCTATATGTCGTTTTATATTTGGTGAAATGTTCATCTTGGATTTGATATGTTTGCCGTTTGTGTGCCTTGATCTGCTTGCTGTTAAAAAGGCTTAACTAATAATATTTGTATAACATGTAGATAAAAATAATGTTTTATTGATAATATGAAGCAAATAACAAGTGGGGGCCTCGTTAAAACCTCTAGCAGAAAAACCCTCCTTAGGGATAAAACCTGCTATAGGAAAAAGAGTAACCCATTATTACAAAGAATGTAAATTACACAATTTAACTATAATACCGCTTTAAGTCTACGACATTAAGCGTCCTTGGGATTTCTTTGCCTTTGAGAGTTTCTAAATGATATGCTCCATTAGCTACAACGCTCCTGATCTGGTATGGGCCTTCCCAATTTGCTCCGAGCTTCCCGTCCTTGGCGTTCCGGTTTCCAATGCTTGCCCTTCTTAGGACTAAGCCGCCAGTTTGAAAACTTCTTGGGACTACTCTCAAGTTATATCTCTGAGCAACCTGTTGCTTCCGGGATAACTCCTTAATTCTGGCTGCTTCTCGTTTTTCTTTCACTATGTCGGAATCTTCTCGGAGCAATTGTTCATTCTCTTGTGTAGGATACATGATTCTCCAACATGGTTGCCCAATTTTTACTGGGATCATAGCATCTGAGCCGTAAACCATTCGAAATGGAGATTCTCCCGTAGTGCTATGGGGGGTGGTTCTGTAGCTCCAAAGTACTTGGTAAAGGTCTTCCACCCAATTGGTCCCGGCTTTCTCCAGCCTTTTCTTCAAGTCATTGAGTATGACTTTATTAGCAGATTCTGCCTGCCCGTTAGACTGTGGATGTTCCACACTAGCAAAGTATTGTTTAATATGAAGCCCTGCTAACATTTCTCAGAAATCTTTCTCAGTAAATTGGGTCCCGTTGTCACAGATCACTTCTGTCGGGATACCAAATCAGCATATTATTTGCCGAAACACAAAGTTCTGAGCTTTAATTGAAGCTATGCTAGCTAATGGTTCTAGTTCTATCCACTTAGTATAATAGTCAACAACAACAATAAGGTGTTTAAACTGACCTGTGGTTAGTGTAAAGGGCCCCAACAGGTCCAGACCCCAAGTGTGGAAAGGCCAAGGGGTAGAGATGCTATGCAGGTCTTCAGCCGGGATATGGGATATTGGACTGTGTTCCTGGCACTTCTGACATTTCTTCACGTGCTCAGTTGCGTCTTTATTCATGGGTGGCTAGAAGTATCCTGCTCTCAAGGACTTTCTTGCCAGAGATTTGCCACCGATGTGATGGCCGCAACTTCCTTCATGTACCTTAGTGAGGACATACCAGGTCTCGAATGGTCCAATGGATTTAAGCAAAGGAGTTGACAATCCACTTCTGAACAGTTTTCCTTCTATCACAGTGTACCAGGATGCCTTTTGTATTAACTTCTTTGCTTCTCGGGGATCTTCCGGGGTGGATCCTTTGGTGATGTACTCCACTATTGGAGTTCTCCAATCTTCAACTTCAACCTGCAAAATGGCACATGGAGAAGGGATGACTTCCTCCACCACTGACTTCTAGGTTGATGATGACTTGGTACTGGCTAACTTTGAAAGCAAGTCTGCGCGACTGTTTTCCTCTCTAGGAATGTGCTTGATCTCAAACATAGAAAGCCCAGGTAGACTCTCTTTGACTTTGGATAAATACCTTTGTAGCAATGGTTCTCTGGCTTCGTATTCCCCTTTTATTTGGGATACCACTAGCTGGGAATCTGAACATAGTGTAATTGCAGTAGCTCCTAACTCCTTTTCCGTGCGTATCCCGGATTAACAAGCTTCATATTCTGGTTGATTGTTGGAGTTTGAGAATTCAAACTTTAGAGAGTATTCCACAGTTACCCCTTTATCATTTTCGATCAATATGCCTGCTCCAGCGTCTTTAGGGTTTGAAGAGCCATCGACATAAATGGTCCAGGATCCTCTTGGCTCTTCTCCGGGATGTGTCATCTCGGCGATGAAATCCGCCAAGGCTTGCACCTTGACCGCTTGACGAGGCTCGTACGAGATGTCATACTGTGATAGCTCTACCGCCCAGGTCATCATTCTACCTGCCAAATCAGGCTTATGTAATATCTGTCTAATAGGTTGGTTGGTTCTTACCGTGATGGGGTGGCATTGAAAGTATGGTCTTAGCTGCCGGGATGCTAGCAGCAAGGTGTAAGCAACTTTCTCCAGTCGCTGGTAGTTCAACTCTGATCCCTGCAATGCTTTAGAGACAAAGTATACAGGGCTCTGGTTCCGGGATTCTTCCTTTACTAAAGCCGCACTAATTGCTTCGTTGGTGACGACTAAATAGAGGTACAAAGGCTGCCCGGGATCTGGACGGGATAACACTGGTGGGGCTGACAGAACCTTCTTTAACTCCTAGAATGCTTCTTCACATTCTGCATCCCACTGGAATTCTTCTTTAAGTCGTAAGGTCTTGAAAAATGGTAGGCATTTTCTGGCTGAAGCTGGCAGGAGTCTTGTCAAGGCAGCAATCCTCCCGGTTAACTGCTGGACCTCTTTAATGGTCCTGAGACTCTGCATATTTAACACAGCACTACATTTGTCAGGGTTGACTTCAATCCCTCGACTGGTTAGCATAAAACCTAAAAACTTTCCAGCTTTGACTCCAAAGGTACACTTATTAGGATTTAACCTTAAATCATACCTGCGCAATTGCTGGAAGATTTCCTGTAAGTCGGCCACTGGGTCTTTATCCTCTAGAGTCTTCACTATCATATCATCAATGTACACTTCCAGGATCTTGCCGATTTGGTCTTTGAACACACGACTCATCATCCACTGGTATGTCGCTCCGACATTCTTTAGGCCAAATGGCATCATCGTGTAACAATAAACGCCAATGTCAGTTATGAATGCCGTTTTCTCCTAATCCTCAGGGTGCATTAGGATCTGATTGTAGCCGGAGTAGGCATCCATAAAGGACAGGTATTTGTAGCCCGCACAATTATCAACAAGCTTGTCGATACAAGCCAAGGGGAAAGGGTCTTTAGGACATGCTTGTTCAAATCGGTATAATTTATGCACATCCTCCATTTCCTGTTGGCCTTCTTTACCATCACCACATTGGAGAGCCAGTCTGTGTAACGTATCTCGTGGATAAAATCAGCATCCAATAACTCTTTTACCTGTTTCTCAATGACCGCCATCCTCTCTGGGCCCATCTTTCTCTTCTTCTAAGCTACCGGGATACATCCCAGTTGTCTAGCGAGGCGGTGGCATACAAACTCGGGATTTACACCCGGCATATCGGAAGAGACCCAAGCAAACAGGTCTTTATTTGTCTTCAACAGTTCAATAAGCCGCCGTTTGATCATGGGGGGAAGGTTCGCCCCTATCTTGACAGTTTGATCCTCCTTAGGGCCTATCTGGATTAAGATCTGATCTCCTTCGAGTTGAGGCCTCTGAGACTCAAAATATGCTCTGGGGTCCAGGTTAGTCATCATGTCCCTTGCATCCCGTGTCAAGTCCCGCCTTTCCATCTTCTCTTTTCCTTTTTCCTCTATTTTCAATAGTGGGGTAGATTGTGCTTTTGTGATCTTGAGGCTCTCCTGATAGCATTTTCTTGCGTCGCTGCTTTTTCCATGGACTGTTACCATTGCCCCGTTCTCCCCTGGGAATTTCATGGCCAAGTGGATGGTGGAGACTATGGCGCCAAGGCTATTCAGAGTTGGCCGTCCGATGATTGCATTATACACTGAGGGGCAATCCACAACAATAAACCTGGTCGGGATGGTTTTAGCACTGGGCTTCTTACCGAAACACACCTTGAGGTCAACGTATCCTTTGGGGACAATTGTGTCCCCAATGAAACCAATTAAGCTGCCTTTGTGAGGGATTAAATCCTTCGATCCAAGTCTCATCTCATCGAAAAGGCTCCAAAACATGATGTCGGTTGAGCTCCCTTGATCAATAAAGATTCGGTGGACCTCGAATCCATTGAGATTGGCGGCTATGACCAATGGCTCATTTACTCAGACGCGTTCTTCTGGGAAATCTGTGTCTGAGAAAGACAATACTGGATTAGCTATAGAGGTTAGCTGTGAGCAAGATTCCCCTACTTCTCGGGTTCTTTTCTTGTCCTCGAGGCCTTTTGAAACTGGCTGCCCCGGCTATGACTTGGATTACCCCCCTAGGAGAGGACTCTTGAGTATGTCTTGGACTATGGGATCTATGTTGTGCTTCTGTGCGCTGATCTCGGTTGCGGGGAGGAGATCTCGGTGCCTGGTTCCAAGAGGATTGGCTTCGACGGCGATCCCGCCTCTCCGGGGAAGCGCGAGCATAATTCCTCAGTGTGCCTTATCGAATCAGGTTTTCTATTGCATCCCGGAGTTGGATGCATTCATTGGTGGAATGCCCACAATCCCAGTGGTATTCACAGTACTTGTTTTTGAATTTCCCAACCGTCTTTAATGGCGGCGAGCAGTCTCTGAGTTTAGAGTGCATCACTTCTTTCAACACTGATGCTGGCGGGACTGTCAACGGGGTATAGTTTGAAAATATACCTCTGCGCTTCTTGGGAGATCTATCCTGGGGTTTGACATCCTTGCCACGGGATTGGTTTGGAGGGGTAGTTTTTTCCTTATCCTCCTTTTTGGCTGCCTAGGCCTTCTCACATTCCTCTATTCTGATCCACTTTTCAGCTCTCACCTTCAAATCATCCATGGATGTAGACTTGTCTCCCGCCAGTTGCTTGGTGAAAGCCACTGGTTTCAATCCTCTAACAAAGAAATATAACACCAAGTTAGGCTCAACTTTCCTAACTTCTAAGACTTCATTATTAAAGCGCGTTATATAATCTCGCAGGGACTCATCTTTTCCCAGTTTGACAGTTTCTAAGTGGAATTCAGATTTAAATTGTCGTTTACTACTAGTAAAGTGAAGAATGAACTTATCTTTGAGAGCTTCCCAGTTACTGATGGACTGTGGTGGGAGGTTTGAGAACCAGTGACTTGCAGCCACAGATAGCGTGAGGGGAAAGGCGCGGCACACAATAGCCTCGTTTACCCTCTGAAAATACATGGCTCTTTCAAAGGTGCTGACGTGTAAAGTATGATCTTTGGTCCCGTTGTACTCCTTTAGTTTATTCGCGAACTGGAATCCATGAGGTAGAGTATGAGACATGATCCAAGGAGTGAAGGGACTGTCAATATATCCGAAGTCCGGGATCTTCTCCGCCATATGTTCCTGGTTCCCAACAGGTTGTCCGCCTTGCTGGCCCCTAGGGGGGACAGGTGGCGGGTTGGCTCCCTCCACCCGGGATAGGTGTGGGGGACCCTCATGTCATCGGCTTACCAGTACTTCTAACTGCCTTTCCTGATTTTTAGGCTCGCCATTCTTATCTCCTTCATGTGTGGATTTCTGTTGCTTCTCCGCGTCGTCAATGATTGGATCTTTCTCCGCATTCCCAGCGTTTGCTTGAGTATGCTTCTCTGCTCTCTCCTCTTCTGGATCCTTCTCGACAACAACTTTTTCCTTACCTTTTCGATGTTGTTCCTCCTTTTTTGGGGCTGCAATTTCTTTGGCCTGGATCTGCACCAGCTGTTGCAGTTTACAGAATTCTGAGCATTTGGATCAACATATTCTCTGTTTCTGGTGGAAACCATTGTTGATTGTGGATGAAAGCAAGACTTTTGTTGCGTTCTCCACAGACAGCGCCAATGTTGTGATCTAACCTGGCGGAGATGTAGGACGAATAAGGTGCTCCTTCTGATCGGCAAGGGACAATGTGGATAGCCTCTGGGCTTGAGCTTCGGCGGCGGTGGTGTGCACCTGCAAGGACTCCGACGCTCAAGTCAGTGAGTGTATTAGGGTTGTGTATACTGATAGAATAATTATGTACATTCCATGGTGCATTTATGTTAGTATTTATAGAGGAGCATATACCTAAGTGTGGACAATATGGGGCCTGAGCCCAAAGTGTATTTCCTTGGCCCTGATCATAGGTAGTATTAGGCCTTGCGGGATGTATCCGGGATGGCTATCTGCTGTTGGACCCGGCATGTACAAGTACACCTGGGATACCGCTATTCTGGTCCACAACAATAACCATCAACACATATAGATGTGAAATTTGTTCGGAAATGAAGCAAACTTAATTGTGTAAATGATTATTAATATTTATTCATGTAAATATATATTAATTATTGTTATAAAAATTCACAAATAACTAATTTAGCTCCTATTATTGTTTTGATATCAAATTAGTCCCAAAAATATTTATAAGACTTTAAAATTTTCTTAACAATTAGTTCTTAATAATTTAAACTATATAAAATTAGTCTCTCAGAAATTAACCAAGTTGCAAATTACTAATCTAATTATTTAATTATTAAGTTATAAAAATTCAGTGATGCCTAATTTAATCTTTGTTATTGTTTTGATATTAAATTAGGCCCTTAAAGATTTAGAAGACTTAAAAATTAGATTTTAACGATTTAAACTGATATGACATAAGTACCTCAAAAATTAACAACATTAGAAATTACACATCTAATTATTTAATTAATATGTTATACAAATTAATTCATTATTAATTTAATTCTTGATAGATTTTCATCATCACCTTAGTTCCCATAAGAATTATAATATCAACAAATTACTTCATAAATTCATTGATAACCAATTTAGTGTCTCGGTTAAATTAGACCTTTCCAATCAGTTATTCATCCAATCTGAATTCTGGCGATGTGAATAATCGAGAGTTTTCCCATTAGTTATTGAACCGACTTGAATAATACTTTTCCAATCGGTTAATAAACAACCGTTCGGAAAATTTCTGCTTTTGACTCGAAATACTGTTATTTTTCCAATCGTTATTGCAATAATAACCGATTGGAAAAGAATTTTTCCATCACATGTTCACATGACCAATTGTTTAGTATTATTTTTTCAATCGGTTTTGCAATAATATCCGATTGAAAAAGCGTTTTTCCATCACATATTCAGGTGACCGATTGGAAAAGTTAACAAAATAGTGTTATTATTCCCATCAGTTATTCCATTAACCGATTGAAAAAATCCTGCATTTTTTTAGAGGAAACACAAACGTTTTTAAGCAAAAATAGATAGAGCCACCAGATAACCAAAACCAGAACCACAAACAAATTTAATTCCAAAAGTATATATATATATATATATATATATATATATAATTAAGTAGTTAACATAGCATAAAAGCTAATCTAAGTTAGTTCCTTAAAGCTAAGTAGCTAGTTAACATAAGAACTCATAAATGGTTCCAAATGTATATCTAACAAAAGAACTCCTAATTCCCAAACTATTCAACAAAACGAGCGTCATCAAATGAATTCCAGTCATAGATTAGAAACTCCCAAAAAATATTCTGCCCAACGGCCACGAACATCATCGATTTCTTCTTTACTAAATGGACTTGCATTGTTGAATACCTACAAATTGAAATCACACATCAAGCATAATTAGTTAAATCAAGACAAAAATTATTCTAAGTTCTTGCCTATGGTTTAAGAAAAAAATTTTACCTCTAGCCAGTTTTATATAATGTTCCCTAGGACGAAATCTAGCATATGTCACATCACATAATAACCGCACTCAAATCCCCCTATTTGTTGACAGCACTATAAGATGTTCAAAAAAAAGAAACTTTAATTAAATGAAACACTGGATAAATATATAGAATATTAACATATCAAGTTTAAAACTACTTACACTTGGGCTTATCCAAGTAGGCTTGGGTCTGGAAATTGAGCGCTTACCTTGAAGAAGACCACAAGCATCCATGACTCTATAGATAAGAAATTTTCAATTGAAGTATGCCAAAGACACATTTTTGGGTGGAGTAGTACTTAGTTTAATTTAGATGATTAATTAATTAAGTAAAAACAGAAATTGCTCAAGTTCAGGAACTTATGTCATTTTCCAGTAACTTGTTAAAATATTGGTTAGTTCCATTGGCATAACTTTGTAAGATCATAGCCCATGCATAAATTGATTAGAGCAAGCAATAAAGCAACCAATCAGATATTCAATATAATACTAATTGATAAAATGTTTCAGTATATTGATGATAGGGACATGTAGTGCATTATGTTATTTTAGAGATAAATACCAGACTATAAACCATCCCAAAAAAGGGTAACTAGATTACCAAAGTAATTTTAGAGATCATATGACTGAAAGGGCTCCAAAGGAATTAGCTAGAGCATTACAACCCAAAGAAACTCATGAATAAGCAAGCAAGACACCCCAAAATTTCATAGCAGAACAAGACTCAAATCTTAAACAAGATAATTATAATGTATTTCACATGGAGCTTCTCCAGTGCATTGCTAAAAACAATAAAACAAGCGTCATAATTTGTAGTCTACTGATGGATCAGATGTAGAAGCTGAAGTGGATAAGATGTTCTCCACTTCACTAATCACAGAAGTTGGATATGGCATTGTTCCCTCTTAACGAAGATCGTTTAAAAAAAAGATCAATGCAAATTGCTACCACTTATGTACTGCTACTAAGTTATTCCACTACTGATATTGTATTTTTTATGTAATCTAGTTATTTGCAGTTTCACTAATCATATATATGTTATATTGCTTTGTTGTTGTCTTCTGAATGAGAATGTTGTTTGTAAATAAATTCCTTTATTTTTAGTTGTTAAATTATACTCAACATGTCTTTGATTTTTAATTTTCTTAGTTTCTGTCATGGTTTGGAATTGCCAGAATAAGATATGATACAATATATTTATTAAGATGATTACCAACCTATAGAATTTTTGTATCTTATTCTATAGACTATACTTATGTTATCATCTTATCTGGGCATTAAAGACCAAAACTCATTCTCAACTCAGGTTCACCATTAAGATCAAATATCTAGTAACAAAGCACATGATAGACAACTTTTATTTCCAATTTTGAACTATTGAATGTCTTAAGATACCTGATACAAGGATTGTCTCTTCTTTAAAAAACTCCCTGACCTGGATATTTATACAATATGCATTTAGGTTTGCAAAAATAAAAAAATCAACAAAGAGGATATAAATTTTTAAGAGTTATTAAATATGCATATATATGATTCCTTTAACGAGGAGCAAAGCAAAAAAATAATTTCAAAATCAATAGACTACTTTTTAGAACTGACATTTTATCAAACACATAGCAAGCAACACCTCAAAATTCCAAAATCAACCAAACAATCCAAAAACAACCCACTCTAGTTGAGTACCAAAGCAAAGCAGACAAATAATTTAGTTGATTCAGCGAGAAAAACAGCGAGAGAAATTGAAACATAGGCTCACCAATGGTGGCGCGACGGTGGCTGGACAGTGTATGGACCGTGATACGTAGGGCGCGATGGTGTGGCAACAGTGGCTGGACAGCGTACCAAGAGTGGCTGGACGGCGTGGCAACGGTGGCTGTACGACGTGTTATAGGGACTAAGGAGGAGTAAGCAATTTGTAACAAATTGATAATGAGTCAGGAATGACTTATTAGCAATTTATTATTAATAATGTAACAACTCAGATTTGCTAATTAGGCCCGTGTTTAAGGAGTTAGTTATGTCAGTTACCTTTTGTATAAATAAGGGTTATAAACCATAATTCAAATATCAGTGAAAATTTTCACTATCTTTTTAATCTTCCTTCTCCTTCATCATGTTCGGATTCTCTTCTTGGTTGAGTTTCCCTACCTCTCCTAGGTTCTCGGAGTCATCCCTAACCTATTCTATCAAGTGGTATCAACCCTTACCTTCCATGGCGGACTCTACGCGCAGCCAACAAGCTATGAAAGATTTAGAGGAACGTTTGGAGGGCAAGCTGTCGGCGCATTTGGATGAAAAGTTTATGGAGCTTGCTGCGTTGTTTCAGCAAACAATGTAAGAATCCATGTTACAAACACTTCAAGATTGGAGCAAGAAACAACCTGGGCCTACGAACCTACAGCTCCCTGTGCAGAATTCCTTTCGCGAGGAATCGCATGGCACCAACCATTACTCTTGTGGTACTAGGCTTGCGCGCATTGACTTTCCCAGATTCAACTGTGAAAACGTTAATCAATGGATATATCAATGTGAGAATTACTTCTTGATTGATAATACTCCCGAGGAAGTTAAAGGTCGTTTGGCTCGTGTTCATCTTGAAGGCAAAGCGCTGCAATGGCATACGACCTTCACCAAATCTCCAACTGGTCATTCTTTACCTTCTTAGAAAGAGTATGCAATGATATTGGTGGATAGGTTTGGTTCTGTTTACAATGAACCTATGGTAGAGCTAACGAATCTCAGGCAGCAAGGATCTGTCACAGAATACCATGAGGCTTTTGATGCCATTGTTTCTTAGCTTGAATTGTCCGAGGAATATACCTTAAGCTGTTTCTTGGGTGGGCTTAAGAATGATGTCCAGATGATGGTTCTTATCTTTCAACCAGATTCGGTGAGACGCGCATTTTCTATGGCCAAGATGTATGAGGCTTTAACCTCTCAATCTAAACGAGCAGCATGGGTCCCCAAACTAGTGAAATCTGCAGCTAATTCCAATGGAATTCTTCCAACACCTTTATGTGCACCTGCTGTATCTTCTTCTTCATCTTTTAACTCTTATAATAGGCGCCCCTATAAGAGTTTTACAGCTACATTTTTGGCAGAAAGACTGTCTAAATGCCTGTGTTATTTTTGTGATGAGGCTTACACACCAGGACATAGTGCTGTACATAAGAAGTTGCAGATTCACGTGCTTGAAATTGATGATCCAGTTGAGGAAGAGGAACCTACAGAGGAGGAGTCTACCTAGGATCCACCAGACCTTGGCGAACCATAGATTTCAGTTCATGCCTTGACGGGTGTTCCTAAACTAAGAATAATGAGGGTCACTAGCTTTTGTCAAAAGTGCCCCCTGCATATTTTCATTGAAAGTGGCAGCACACACAACTTTATGGACATTGATGTGGCTAAATGGCTTGGCTGCAGGATTGAGGATGTGGATGCTATGAGTGCTGTGGTTGCAGATGGCAATAAATTACAAATTTCTGCCATTGTGAAGAACTTCAAATGGAACATTCAGCATATTGTTTTCTGTTATGATATGCTTTTAATTCCTTTAAGTCATTGTGACTTGGTTCTTGGTATAGAATGGTTAGTCACCGTAGCGGATATTACTTGGAATTTTGACAAACTAAGTATGCAATTTTTTGTGCAGGGTAGGAGGCATGTGCTCAGAGATGCTTCTACCCAACATTTGAAAACAGTAAAGAGGCAACAACTAGGAAAAACATTACATGGAGGAGATCATTTTTCAATGGTGCAGTTATGCTCAGAAGAAAATTTATTGCTGCATTCCTTAACAACACATGGACATAATTCCACATCTGACGTTGTTGTGTCTTCTCTCCTTTTACATTATAATGATCTTTTTCAAGAACCATCTGAGTTACCTCCTCACAGACCCAACCATGATCACCAAATTCCATTTCTCTCGAGTAGCAATCCTGTTAATAGGAAACTTTACAGATATGCTAAACAGTAGAAGGATGTCATTGATGGATTAGTGAAAGAATATCTCAAGTCAAGTGTTATACAAGCTAGCACTAGTCCTTATGCAACCCCGGTTGTTTTGGTTGGAAAAAAGGATGGCTCTTGGAGACTTTCTGTTGATTATAGAGATCTCAACAAAATCACTATCAAAGATAAGTTTCCTATTCCTTTGGTAGATGATTTGTTAGATGAACTTCATGGCTCTTGCATCTTTTCCAAAATTGATTTAAGATCTGGTTGCAATCAAGTGCGCATGCATCCTAATGATGTTCATAAAACAACTTTAAAACTCATGGGGGTCATTATGAGTATTTGGTAATTCCTTTTGGCTTAACCAATGCTCCATCTACCTTCCAAGGATTGATGAATACGATTTTTCACAAATACTTAAGGAAATTTTTGCTTGTTTTCTTTGATGACATTCTCATATAGTCATTCATTAGCTGACAATTTGGTTCACCTTAAGCAGGTCCTTCAGACAATGAAATTTCACAAACTATTTGCTAGGAAATCTAAATTTTTCTTTGCTGTTTCTAGAGTAGAATACTTGGAAATTTTATCTTTGCAGAAAGAGTGTCCACAGATCCTTCAAAGATTGATGTTTTGAAGAATTGGACATTACCAACAACTCTCAAGCAGCTTCGAGGATTTTTAGGCCTTGCAGGATATTACAGGCGTTTTGTGAAAGGGCGTGGTTCCATTGCCAAACCCCTCACTGATTTGTTGAAGAAGGACAATTTTGCATGGACAGTAGAAGCTCAAACAACTTTTCAAACGTTGAAGGACATGCTGATCAACACACTTGTTCTGGCTCTTCCAGATTTTGATAAAACCTTTATGGTGGAAGTGGATGCATCAGGCATTGGGATAGGTGGTGTCTTTATGCAGGAGCATCTTCCAATCGCTTTTATTTAAACAAACAACAACACTCATTATCCACATATGAGAAGGAATTGCTAGCTGTGGATTTTGCAGTGCATAAATGGAGACATTGCCTGTTGAACAAGCCTTTTATCATCAAAACAGATCACATAAGCTTAAAATACATTTTGGACAAGTGGTTGACAACACAATTTCAATAGAAGTGGTTAGTGAAATTGATGGAATTTGATTTCACTATTGAATTCAAGCAAGGGAGGGACAGTGTAGCAGCTGATGCGTTGTCAAGGAAGGTAGACTTGGAATGTCACACACTTTTGTTCACTCATTGGACACAGAGTTGGTGACTAAAATAAAGAAGAGTTGGGAATTAGACACATCATTGAAAAACATCATCAAGGATCTTCAAGCAAATCCCTTACTACACATACACTACACTTAATGCAATGGGGAACTCCGAAGGAAGTAGAGATTGGTGATTAAAAGGGACCTAGTTCTTAGGAAAAAGATCATGGAATGGCTCCATTCTACACTAGTTGGTGATCATTCAGGGAAAAATGTTACCATTCAAAGGGATAAATCACTAATATATTCGTGTGGAATGAGTAAGGAACATGTCAGCAATGCAAGTATGATACCTCAACATATCTTGGATTACTTCAACCACTACCTATTCCTAATCAAATTTGGCAGCATATAAATATGGACTTCATTGAGGGGTTACCATTATCCGAAGGCAGACAAGTCATTTTAGTTGTGGTGGATAGACTAAGCAAAGCAGCACACTTTATGGGTCTCAAACATCCTTACACCGCAAGTGATGTAGCTCAGGTCTTCTTAGACAATGTGTTTAAATTACATGGATTTCCAGTCTCCATCGCAAGTGATCGTCATCCAGTATTTGTTAGCAGATTTTTGAAAGAGTTTATGCATTTACAAGGGTTGAATGTCAAGCTATCTTTTGCTTACCATCCTCAAACTAATGGTCAGGCAGAGGTGGTGAACAGATCCCTGGAGACATACCTGCGCTGCATGTGTTCTGACAAACCTATGACTTGGTTCAAGTGGCTTCCTCTTGCTGAATGGTGGTGCAACTCTTCCTATCATACTGTTATCCTGGCTACCCCATTATAGATTGTTTATGGACAACCTCCACCCGCGTTTCTACAATACTTGGTGGGAAGTTCTAAGTTGGATCTTTTTGATAGGAGCCTAGTGAGAAGGGAAGAAATGCTAAAGCTTCTGAAGTTTCATCTATTACGAGCTCATAACAGAATAAAACAAATTGCGAACAGAAAGAGAACAGAAAGAACATTTGCTGCAGAAGATCTAGTTTATGTTAAATTACACCCATATAGACAGGTCTCACTAAAAGCAAGGCAGAATGCAAAGATACCACCTAAGTATTATGGACCTTTTCGTGTCTTTGAAAGGATAGAACAAGTAGCATATAAGCTTGCTCTACCTGCAAAATCCAAAATTCACAATGTCTTTCACATTTCTCAACTTAAGAAACACATTGGAGAGGTCCGAGCATCTACTTCAATAACAGATCAAACAGAAAAGTTGCAGATTTCAAAGGAACCAGAGAGTATCTTGGACAGAATGACAGTAAAACGCCATGGCCGTGCAGTAACGAAGGTTTTGGTTAAATGGAAGCACTAACTACCGAAGGACGCAACCTGGGAGTTATACTATGATTTGGAGAAGTAGTACCCTTCCTTTAATCCTTGAGGACAAGGATTGTTTAGGAGGAGGGTGTTGATAGGAACTAAGGAGGAGTAAGCAATTTGTAACAAATTGACAATAAGTCAGGGAGCACTTATTAGCAATTTATTAATAATAATGTAACAACTCAGTTTTGCTGATTAGGCCTGTGTTTAAGGAGTTAGTTATGTCAGTTACCTTTTGTATAAATAAGGGTTATAAACCATAATTCAAATATCATTGAAAATATTCAGTATCTTTTTATTCAAATATTACAAAATTGCCACCATATTATATTTTTAATGGTGTATTCCAAAACTAATTTGAAAGGGAGATGTTATATATTTTTTTCACTTTTCCAATCGGTTATTGTTATAAATGATTCGAAAAAGTTAGCAAAAATTTCAACATTGCCATTGCGCTAATTTTCCAATTACATATTCCAAAATTGATGGGAAAAGGGGATGTTAAATACTATTTTTGTACTAGTTCATTATTTAAGCATGAGAATAAAATATAACCATCAACACATGTAAATATATATTTAATTATTGTTATAAAAATTCACAAATAACTAATTTAGCTCCTATTATAGTTTTGATATCAAATTAGTCCTAAAAGTATTTATAAGACTTTAAAATTTTCTTGACAATTAGTTCGTAATGATTTAAACTAATATAAAATTAGTCTCTCAGAAATTAACGAAATTACAAATTACTAATCTAATTATTTAATTATTGTTATAAAAATTCAGTGATGCCTAATTTAATCTTTGTTATTGTTTCGATATTAAATTAGACCCTTAAAGATTTAGAAGACTTTAAAATTAGCTTTTAACGATTTAAACTGATATGAAATAAGTACCTCAAAAATTAACAACATTAGAAAGTACACATCTAATTATTTAATTAATATGTTATACAAATTAATTCATTATTAATTTAATTGTTGATAGATTTTTATCATCAAATTAGTTCCCATAAGATGTAGTGCTAATTTTATTTTCAGAGGGGGTTGAGACTAAAACATCATAAGGAATTCTGGAAAAAGGGAAATACACTCCTTTTGCAAAATCCAAAGAAATAAATGAGTGAGTTGCACCCGAGTCAAACAAAATGTTAACAGGCTAGGCGTTTATTTGACGCGTACCTTGGATAAGGTTTTTTCAGTTGTCAACTTCTTCTGCATCCAGTGTGTACACTCTACCCCTCACCGGATACTTCTTGGCATTATCAGTTGTCTTGGTTTAGTTGGGCATTGCCAGCTCATATGTCCTGGTTTCTGAAATGTAAAGCATACCCCCTTGTTACTGTAGCATTCACCCCTTTGCATCTTCCCACACGTCTTGCATGGTTGAAAGTTCTCTTGCCATTATAATCAGTTTCTTTTCCTCTTGCCCCCTTAGAGTTCCCTTTATCCTGTTTATGCTTTCAAGAAACCTATTTACTTGCCGCCACCACGGCCAAAGATTGTTCGGCCAATTGGAAAGCTTAGAGAAGAGTCTGATACTTCCGAATTTGTTGCGTAATCACCAAATTCCTCACTTTCGACCTAAGTCCTTGTTTAAACCTAATGGACTTCCAAGATTAATCTAATTGATTGTGAAGGTTGTTAGAGAATTGAGCCAAACTCTCAAACTTGGAAGCATTTTCATCCACGGTCATATCTCCTTGTTGCAGGGAGAGGAACTCCACTTCCTTCGGATCTTTCATATTCAAAGGAAAGTACTTATTCAAGAAGAGCGTCTTGAACTCATCCCAAGTCAGGTGACCTCCATTTGGTTCCATATTCTCCGGGTATCTTTTCCACCACTGTGCCGCTTCTCCATGAAGCCTATAAGTAGCCAAATTCACCTTATCTTGGTTAGGGGATCTCATCACTCGAAAGATTTCCTCCAATTGGCTAAGCTACTCATCGACTACAATGGGGTCATGTCCTTTGAGGAAGGTACGCGGATCATGCCTTCAGAAACTTTGATATCGGTCTTCATGTCCTTGGGCCTCCATCATGCGAGTCATGGCTTGTCCCATTTGTTGCACAAGTGGCGACCATGTCTTCCTACATAGAACACACCACATTGAGTTGATCAGTCTCAACACAATGAATCATACATAGAATAGCACATCAAGTTAAGATAGGACTTTATCTCTCTGGACTCTACTTACTTACATTATTCCGATACCACAATTCGGTTAGGATCAAACTGCTCTGATACCATAAAATGTAACAGCTTAATTTTGAAGAACATTTTTTTAAGACATAGAGTATTCAACGGAAGATAAAACACTTCATAGTCATACATCTATAATTATACATATTTGCTCCAAACGGTCTAACTCCCAAAATAAAACTAGTTTAGTACAAATCCAGAGAGGTACATCTCCGACTCAGGTAGTCTAATTAGGTACGAAATAAAAAGGAAATGACTACCTAATTTATCACAAAATAGAATTCTAACTAAATTCTTCGAGCGCTAAAATCTTCTTCTTTTTCCTCGTCACCTACAATATTGCAACCGTCAGTTATATGCAAAATATACAATTGAGTAACCGTCGGTTCATAAAACAATTTTTACAATATTGCAGCTAGCCTAATTGTAACATCCCCAAAATTGAGTTTTCATGAAGAATGCGAGATCGCTTTTAGTCTCTCAAATTTAATTGCATTCTAGTCCTTGTAGTGTATTCCATTTTGAATTAATTAGGACTTTCTATTAAATTCTATATATTCAAGGACTTAGGTGTAGTTCTTTTTTTTATAACTTGCTTTGTGCTCACACCAACTACTCTACGCCCACCCTCACTCAAACACTCACTCACCCTCATATCCAAATCCATTCAGTCACTTCAAGGAAACAACTTTCCATGTTTCCCTCCTAAAACTACTCCTCCATGTCCCATAATCATTTCTTATTTTCCAAATTTTTAAGCCATACACACTTGCTCTCCTCTCCAACCTATCATCGAGGAAAATAACACAAAATCTTACTCCCTATTCTCTCCATATGCCACTCATCTCCATTACTCTAGAGCCAATCTCCAAAGTTTCATAAACACACACACTAGCTTGCTCAAAGAACATTTGATCATGCCACCAAAATTTCCCATCATCATGGAACTAGAGGGCTCAATAAGTATGTTTGGAATTCAAGGTAACCTCAAACAAAACCCCAAATAGAACAACTGAAGCTAGAAATTGTGATATTGTGGCCATGCATGTGGTTATTTTGATTGTTGAGATTTAAGTTGTATGTTTGAGATCATGCATGTGGGTTCTTGTTTCCTTTTCTAATGATTCTACCACAATTTGTTAATGGATTTTGGACCCTCTTCCACTCCGCTATTGTCATTATAGTCTTCAAAAGAGTTGTAGAGAATTCTGTTATCTTTCAAATGCCTTTGGTTTTAGTCAAGTTGAAGGTTTAGAACTCTAGTTATGGCCAAATTAGTAATATATGGTCAATATTGAAGTGTCTGTTTTGTTGAATGTACTTCTCTTTTAAACATATCTATTTTTTTATTATGATATTGACCAAAATGGATTTTGTTGTCTTCATAATAATTGCTTATAATCCTATTATCCTTCAAATTCTTTTGTTTTCACTCATTTTGGAGGTCTACAACACTAGTTATGACACAATTGCTGAGATAGTGTCAATATTGAAGTGTCTGTTTTGTTCAATGTATTTCTCTGTCACACGTATCAATTTTTGACTATGATATTGATAGAAATGGGTACTATTGTCTTCACATGAGTTGTTGAGAATCGTTTTATCTTTCAAATAACTTTTGTTTCACTTTATGTTGATATATTCAACTCTAGTTAACACCTAAATACTGAGACGGTACCAGTATTGAAATACTTGGAATTGGTGCTGATTACAAAATTCATATAATTGGATTCCATTGATGAATGGGCTTGAAATTTAGTATGGTGTTGAATTCATGTGTTATGAGTTCCAAAATTAAATTTCATAATTTATTCAGCTCTATACAAATTTTGGTGAATTTTTGAATTAACATTGCTCATTTTGTCAATGATGCTAGAATCAAGCTAAAACAAAGGAATTCACGAATTTACTGCAAATTTTTATGGTGAATCCTTAGTGTGTTAGCCATGTCTTATAAATTTTTCATGATGTTTAGGCAAGGAGTTGGCAGGATAAAAATTCTTGCAATGAGATTTGTCCATATTTAAAAGTTTTGGGTTAGGTCAGCTTGTCTGAATGTTAATGTATGATCTGAGTCACGTATATGATGGAATTTGCTTCTGAGAAATTTTTGTAGCTTTGTAATACATCAAGTTTCACTAAAATCCGACCACTATAACTTAAGTTATGGTCAAAGTTTTAAAAGCTTCCATAATTGGGATTTTAGTAATGACAGATGACTTCCAACAATATTATCACTTAAAATTAAATTGATTTAGATTTTTAACTTTGAATAAGAGTTGTAGATAATTTAGATAGATTTTCTAGTTAGACTGGCTGCAATATTGTAAAATTTATTTTATGATCTGAGGGATACTCACTTATATTTTTTTGCATATAACTGACGGTTTCAATAGTGCAGGTGACGAGGACAAAGAGGAAGATTTTAGCACTTGAAGAATTTAGTTAGAAAACTATTTTCTGATTAATTTGATAGTCATTTCCCTTTTTTTTCGTACCTAATTTGACTACCTGAGTCGGACATGTACCTCTTTGGATTTGTACTAAACTAGTTTTAGTTTGGGACTAAGACCCTTAGGAGCAAATATGTATAATTATAAATGTATGACTATGTAGTGTTTTATCTTCCACTGAATACTGTATGTGTTAAAAAAAGGTCTTAAAAATGAAGGTGTTACATTTTATGATATCAGAGCAGTTTAATCCTACCTGGACTGTGGTATCTAAATAATGTAACTAAGTAGAGTCCAGAGAGATTAAGCCTTGTATTAACCCAATGTGTTATTCTGTGTGCGATTCATTGTGTTGAGCCTAATCAACTCAATGTGGTGTGCTGTATGTAGGAAGACATGCAAGAAGATCACCCGGAAGGCCCCATTCAAACACCAATTTGCCTCCAACCGATTCACTGCTTGTGCAACAAATGGCAAAACCCATGACCCGCATAATGGAATCCCAAGGACATGAAGACTATTATCAAAGTTTCCGAAGGAATGATCCACCTACCTTCCTCAGAGGACATGACCCCATAGTAGTTGAGGAGTGGCTTAGCCAACTAGAGGAAATATTTTGAGTGAGGAGAGCCCTTGACCAAGATAAGGTGGATTTGGCTTCTTATAGGATCCGAGGAGAAGCCACACAGTGGTGGAAAAGATACTGGGAGAATATGGAAGTAAACGGAGGTCACCTGACTTGGGAGTAGTTCAAGACGCTCTTCTTGAATATGTACTTCCCAATGAATTTGAAAGATCAGAAGGAAGTGGAGTTCCACACACTACAACAAGGAGATATGACAGTGGACGAATATGTGGCCAAGTTTGAGAGTTTTTCTCGATTCTTTAACCACCTTAATAATCAACCCGATGAAGCTTGGAAGTCCAAGATGTTTCAGCAAGGACTTAGGCCAGAAGTGAGGGAGTTGGTGATTATGTAACGAATCCGGGAGTATCATACTCTTATCCAAGCTTGCCAATTGGCCGAACAATCTTTGGCCACAGTGGCGGTAAGTAAACAGGTTTCTTGGAAGCGGAAACGCGATGAAGGGAACTCAAAGTGGGAAAAAGGAAAAGAATCTGGTTATAAAAAAATTGCACCTAAGTCCTTGGCTATATAGAATTTAATAGAAAGTGCTAATTACTTCAAAATGGAATAAATTACAAGGACTAGATTGTAATTAAATTTGAGAGACTAATAGGATCTCGCATTCTACATGAAAACTCAATTTTGAGGATGTTAAAATTAGATTGGCTGCAACATTGTAAAAAATGTTTTATGAACCGAGGGTTACTCAGTTATATGTTTTGCATATAACTGACAGTTGCAATATCATGTGACATCTCGGGCGCTAATGAGGGCGGGGAGTGATCGCCGGTGCATGAGGGACAAAGAAGGAGAGGCTCCTGACAAGGCTTCCAAGAGGGAGGGACACAAGAATGAATCAAATATACACCAAAATGAGAGGGATCCAAAGACTGTATAGGTATGTGACTTTATAGTTGATGATAGCTTAAAGGATTTGATTTGGACTCTCCATAACAAGAAAATGCATTTAGTTTTTGGTAGCCTATCCCTTAAGAACTCCATGGTTAAGCGTGCTTGACCTAGAGCAATTCTTGGATGGGTGACCTTGTGGGAAGTTGAGGACAAAGCGCACTGGTTAGCCAAATAATGGGTATTGGTTGAATGGCTGATGAGTCAAACCGAAGTTGACGGGGAGAGAAAAAAAATAAACCGAAACTAGAATGGAATAGTAAGAGAGTAGAGATAAAAAGAAAAACATTTTGGTTCTTTGGTTATTAACTATTCAATTTTTTAAAACAAAATTATGATTTATTCGGAAAAAGTTGTTGCTCATTAATGTTATTTATAGGATCAATACAAGCTATAACAGTCACCTATAATATTTTTAAAAAAGTTATTTTCAAATATAATTTTACAATTAAATTTTTATTAGAGGTATAATAATACTAAAAAGAAATTTGGCGCTTTTTTTGTTGGGGGCCTAAAGCCCTTGCTTGGGCCATAAGCCAGCCCTAGTTATCGATTGGAAAATATGTTTGTTGCATGCAAAATATTTGAAGCAATTCTACCCACTGAGTCATTAGTTGTGTAATAAGTTTAAGTGGGACAAGTTTATTGTGTTTTTATATTTTTGTTCACTAAGCTTTGAATTGAATTAAATAGATATTTAATTAATTGAATAAAAATGACGTGTTTATTGAATCGTAAGTGTAACACCTAGATTTTAGGATCAACTTTTTTTAACACAACAACGGAAGTCAAAACATTATACCATTTGAAAAAGTTCTTAAATGAGTAGGGTTCAAATGACACCAAGGTGTCAAAATTCTTAAATGACAACGCGCATAACTTTTTATAAAAAAGAAATTTCGCCGATCCAACCAATAAATTGAAAGTTTGCATGACGTACATCAACAATGCAAAAATTTATACCATTTGAAAATTTGTAGGTATGTAATCTAACAAATGAAATTTACTTGTATTTTAAATAATGTATTAGACGTTCAAGCAAAACATTCTGATAACGTATCAAATAGTTTTCAAATTGAATGAATTTTTGCATAGCTGATCTACATTATATAAACTTTCAATTGATTGGTTGGATCGGCGAAATTCGTTTTTTATAAAAAGTTATGCGCGGTGTCATTTAAGAACTTTGACACCTTGGTGTCATTTGAACCCAACTCTATCTCTCCCTCTATATATATATATATACAAATATTTACATAAAAGAGTTTGTGTTCTCTTCACAATCCAGAGAGTACTAGTCCAGCTAAGTAGTCATACAACAAATCAAATGACTACCTAAGTATATCAAAATATAGCTTCTAGGGTCTTCTCAGGAACTAACACCCTCCGAGTCCGTATGACCTGCAATATTGTAAACATCAGTTGAATGTACAACATATAACTGAATAACACACTTCAGGTTATTTGCCCCTTACGGGATAACCCTACATTCTCATCTTTTTATGCTTTGTCCACTTACCCGATCTACTTACGGCGGAACTCAACCCTCTTACTAAACCAATGTTGATGGGGGAAAGCATTTTCCACTTTTTCCTTTTTGTTTGATTTCACATTACATGTTCTAATGCATCAAACATCCATATTCATATCATAACATTCAAACAAGAATTCCAGTAATCTCATATTCGAATATAGACATCCCATATTCGAATATTATGTGACAGAAGTTTTATATTCAAATATCTATTCCAATATGGGCTTCCATATTCAAATACAAATTTGAATATACTAACTCTTGAACTTATTTCTAAAACAATATGAAATCCATCCAAGTCAAAGTCCCAATTTTGTCACATTACCATATGGAATCCTTTGTTTATACAATCCTTATGAATTCATCATCGTTCACATTTCCAATTAAATTCCTAATCATGCATCATCTACTAGCATGTTAAAACAACACAAAAATCATACAAGCATAGCATGCAAATCTCAAACATACACATTATTCTAAATCAAACAACCTGAAACATAATGTTTCTAAATCCCTAACAACATGTCCCCAAGGCTCTTAGTAGTATGATTTGCGATTTTTAGGGTTACCTCGAATCTTCCAGAGTCTTTTTCCCTTCCAAGCTCCAATCCCGATCTCCATCTCCCTTCTTTAGCATTTCCTGTCCTCGAGTATAAATCTCACTCCTTGAAGCCTTAATCACGAATAATGCTTGTGAGAAGGATGTTAAGTTGGTGAGTTGTGGAGTGTTGTTGCTTTGTGACAGAGGTTTAGCGAGGTATTTTGAAAAGAAGAATGAGAGAGTATAATGTGAGGGAGAGAAAATGGTGAAGTGCGGAGGTCAAGTCCCCTATTTATAGACTTAGGGGTCCATATTCGAATATATATTTGAATATGAAGCTTCTGCAATCTACTCCACACTTCCATATTCGAATATCAACTCTCCATATTGGAATATCATACCTCATATTTGAATATGACACATCCATATTCGAATATGAAAAGTCCATATTCGAATATCACTGTTCATATTCAAATATGCACAATCCATATTCGAATATCACTCATCCATATTCGAATATGGATCATGCATATACGATTATAGCGGTTAATATTCGAATATTTAAGTCCTTTTGGTCCCTCCTTTTCCCTCTCTAATTGCAATTAATCATCCTTTTTCTTTTCTTTGTAATTTGTAACTAAATCCCTTAAGTGCTAAGTCTTTTAGGGATTTTGGGATGTTTCAATTCTACCCCACTTAAAATAATTTTGTCCTCAAAATTAGAATATTATCTCCATTACTGAAACAATTCGGACTATGCATCCCTCATGTCTTGCTCTTTTTCCCAAGTGATCTCTGATGAGTCGATGTTCTCCAACAAAACCTTTACCAATGGGATCACCTTGTTCTGTAAGGTTTTCTCCTCTCGGTCTAGAATCTTCACAGGTTCCACCCGAGAGGAGGTATTCGACTTCAACGGAATGTTTTCTTCTTCTAAAATATTGGAGGGATCAGAGACGTACTTCCGGAGTTGAGATATGTGAAAGACATCGTGGAAGTTGGAAAGATAAGGTGGCAGAGCTAGTTGGTAAGCAACAGGTCCTATTCTTCGGAGAATCTCATAAGGACCAATGAAACGAGGCTGAAGTTTCTTCGTCTTCATGGCTTTCCCAACAGCAGTATAAGGTGTAACTTTTAGAAACACATGCTCTCCTTCTTCGAATTCTAAGGGCTATCTCCGTTGATCTGCATAACTTTTCTGATGGTCTTGGGCCCTCTTCAACCTTTCTTTGATACGCCTAATCCCATCGGTTGTTTCATGCACCAAGTCCTGCCCCAATAGTAACTTTTCTCTAGTTTCAAACCAACACACTGGTTACCGACACTTTCTCCCGTAGAGTGCTTCATAGGGTGCCATGCCTATGCTTGAATGAAAATTGTTGTTATAGGCAAATTCTACACGTGGCAAGTATCTTCCCCAGTCACCACCCTCTTCTAATACACAAGCTCGCAGCATGTCCTCAATAGTCTGAATCGTTCTTTCGGACTGCCCATCACTTTGGGGATAGTGTGAAGTACTCAAATGTAACCGAGTCCCAAAATCCTTCTGCAACGCTCCCCAGAAACAAGAAGTAAACTTGGGATCTGATAAGTGCAAATTAGTTTGTTTATTCAATAAAGGATTTGCACTTATCTTCTCTAGAAATTACATGTTTTATACATAATTTCACCCTTTATCTTTCCTTTGTGAGTTTAAGAGTAAATAAGTGGTAATAATAGATTTTCTAACTTAGAGATGTATTTTCAGGTTTTTTTGGAGGCAAAATAAGAAGATCAAGTTGCTGGAGCATATAAGAGACCAGCGCTCGAGCGTCATACCAAGGCTCGAGCGCCATACCAAGGCTCGAGCGCTGGAAGCTGAGGAACAAAGGATCCTTTCTGCCAGTGCAAATGTTCTAGCGCTCGAGCGCCATACCAGGGCTCGAGCGCAAGTAACCATTGAGCATTGGATCTTTTTCTGCCAGAGTTATGAGTCTGGCGCTCGAGTGCCACACCAGGGCTCGAGCGCCAGAATACGTTAAGTATTGGATCCTCTCTGCCAATAGTTATGAGCCTGGCGCTCGAGCGCCACACCAAGGCTCGAGCGCCAAAACATTGGATCCTCTCTGCCTGAGTTATAAGCTTGGCGCTCGAGCGCCAGACGCATTAACCAGGCAATTAAGCTCATTAACCAGCACGTGTCAAGCCAGCGCTCAAGCGCCAGGACGGGGCTGTGGCGCTCGAGCGCCCTGCTGGCACTTGAACGCTGGCATGACACGTGCTGGTTAATTAGCTTAATTGCCTGGTTAATGCGTCTGGCGCTCGAGCCCTGGTGTAGCGCTTGAGCGCCAGGCTCATAACTCTGGCAGAAAAGGATCCAATGCTCAACGTATTCTGGCGCTCGAGCCCTGGTGTGGCGCTCGAGCGCCAGACTCATAACTCTGGCAGAAAAGGATCCAATGCTCAAAGGTTATTGGCGCTCGAGCCCTGGTATGGCGCTCGAGCGCTAGAGCATTTGCACTGGCAGAAAGGATCCTATGTTCCTCAGCTTCCAGCGCTCGAGCCTTGGTATGGCACTCGAGCGCTGGCCTCTTATATGCCCCAGCAACTTGATCTTCTTATTTTTGCCTCCAAAAACACCTGAAAATACATTTCTAAGTTAGAAAATCTATTATTACCACTTTTTTACTTTTAAACTCACAAAGTAAAGATAAAGGGTGAAATTATGTATAAAACATGTAATTTCTGGAGAAGATAAGTGCAAATCCTTTATTGAATAAACACACTAATTTGCACTTATCAAACTCCCCCCAACCTAAGACTTTGCTTGTCCTCAAGCAATGTATCCTAAAACAAAGAAAAACAACAAAAGACAACATGGCAACTATGGGTTAAAGCAAGTGTATCAACTTCAATCCCTATAATATGCATGGTAAGAGCTAAGAGAGAGACTTGTGATCACTCAATTTACAGAAGCAACGGACCATTTTATGACTTAAGTGCAAAGGAAATTGTAATCAACCATTGACAAAGGTTTACTCTCAAACCTTACATGGTGACAATTTCGCTCATTCCTCAATGTCACTTAACTTGAATTTTGTTTTTCATTTGCCATCAAACCATTTCACAAAATTGAACAATGAATCAAGAGGTCTTTTTCAAAAGGTTGTAATAAGGCTGGGCTACAAAGAATCTTTGTTTTTCTGGTTAAGCAAAACGAGTCGGAGAAAATATTTTCGTATACTTACAAATTTCTCCCAACCTATTCAACAAAACATGCTCACCTCATACTTCCTTTCAAGTTTTTCTTTTTCTTCTTTTTCCAAAGCACCTTTTCTTTTCTTTATTTATTTACTTCTTTTCTTTTCTTTTTCTTTTTTTTTTCACATATATACACAAGGCTGCCTAAGAATTTTCAATCATACCAAAAACACTTGATTCTTTTGTCTAAGCCAACAAAATGATACATCATTTGCATACCCATCATTCCCCCTAAATATATAAATATTTTTCTCCAACTCAAAGATAAGGATAAAACATTCACATAGGTGTGTTAGGGTTTAAGAAAGAATTCATGGCTCAAAGTGGGTACCAACAAAAAGATGTAATTTTCATGGGTAAGCTTTTTGGCTCAAACTCAATCAAGAAACTATGCCTCTATCATTTTCAAGTCTCAATTCATCATGGCAATTACAAAATCAAACAAAATCCATTCAAGTTAACAAAGAGGACTCTCATACATTTTTGTGGGATGCACTCAACATACAAGGCTAAAAAGGCTTTAACCTTGAAAATAATTTTTCACAACTCCCAATGCACAAAAATCATCTTGTGATCGGTTAACTTTCAAATCAGTATTTTTCACAATTACTCTTTTTTTTTTCAAACCATGCAATATCATAAGAATTTCCATTTTTCACACCACTAAAAACCAACACTTGCCATTGAAACAAAAAAAAAAATTTTATTTAATATACATTTTTTTCATTTCTTTTTTCATAAAAAAGAAACAAAAACTACAATATTATTAAAAAAAGAAAAACAAAAAACTACAAAAAACAATAAGAAAAACAGAAAAAACAACAAAAACCAACCGAAACTTCCCTATCAAATCAAATTAATGGGTAATCCTCCTCCAAAAAATCATTGATGTCGATGTCCCCATCGCCACCAGACCCATCCTCTTCCCCACTACCACCACTTCCTTCACCTCCCTCTCCAGCTGCCTCCCCCGGTGGAATTGGCTGGTCCCCAGGCATAGTGTGCTGGGCCATCGAGTAGTGGGAGAGTGAAGACTAGTCATCCCCCGATGTAGGGAAGCAAATTGCTTGTCATGGTGATCAAGCTTCATGCTGATACGGCCCCGCAAATCCTCCATAGTCCTCGGGGGAACTTGCGATGGTGGTGCAGGTGGTGCATTCAAATCTCTGTCCGCACAGTGGTTCCGGAAATACTTCTTGTCAATGGGCTCCCTAATCTTTTGGCTACGAACAACTGGGACCCCCGCGTCTTCACACAGGCTAGTGATCAGAGACGGCAACGCCAAGCTTTGTTTCGAGCACCCTTGTGCACATTGGTCCATATCATATCAGAAATAATCCGTGTCGGGTCGACCGTGATGCCGGGAATCTTGATACACCCAAGGAGATGGCACTCTTCAAGTGGAAGATCAGAGGGATGCGACTTTGATCGGAGGTTGGCCAGAATAAAGGTCATCCTTAATTTGGAGACCACAATCGTGTTACCCCAGAGAACCTTGTGAGGGACTCCATTCCGAGTCTTCTCCACAATCCTCCGGTCCTCATAGCAAATCCTCTCCAAAGTTGTTTGGAGGTCCAAATCCCCTTGATTCCTCATTCTCGTGAAGTCATCAACCACTCCTTCACTTCTCTCATAGGCTGAGATAGGTGAAATGACTCCTCTGCCGATCTTTTTATTAATCCAGTCGGCATCATATGGAACCCGTATCCCTCGGACAGTGGACACCTTCTCACGGGACTTTGTGTCTTTTCCCCCAAAGGCATTGGCATAGAATTCCTTGACGATTTCCGGGTCGAACTTCTCCGGGAGCGATGCAATAGACCACCAGTTGCGGAGAGTGAGCATGCCGGTGAACTCTTGGCATTCCCCATCTCGCAACTCCACCGGCGCTCCGCTATGAAGTTCCAGTCATCAATGACCCGGAACTATTCAGCCCTCTCCCAGTCAATGAACTGTTCGGGGTGGTCAGAACCACCACCCTGGGATGAGGAACCTCCTCTTCTCCTTTGGGGGCCTTCCTTCCTTTTCTTGGAAGCACGTTCGGGCTCATGAGTGGGTGCTTTTCTGCGGTTCCTAAACATGATGATGATGATGATGAAAAACTTGAGAAATTTGATGAAATTCGAAGAGATTTCGTGTGAGAAAGTGAGGATTTTGCTTGACAATTGAGAGAAAAGAGGGATTTGTGTGAAAAGAAACTGCTACTGCACTGTTTTCAAAGCCAACGCGTGATTGCCGCTCGAGCGCTGCATCTGGCGCTCGAGCGCTAGTGCATTGATGAACAAATCAACCATTTCGCTTTTCTGGCGCTTGAGCGCCACAGCTGGCGCTCGAGCGCCAACCCAAAATTCATGGCAGTGATGAAAACCTTTCAGCTGTCTCTGGCGCTTGAGCGCCAACATCTGAATCAAAATTTTTGAAACTAGCGCCAATTAAATGCCACTGACGCTTGAGCGCCCTCCTGGCGCTTGAGCGCCAGGTCTAAAAACTGGACAGTGAAGAAGCCTTCTTCAAATGCTCAAATTTTCAATTTTCTCACAAAAATTCTTTCAAAATTCATCAAATTTACTTATTCTATTTACACAAAACACAAAAATAAACACACAAAATTGGGTTGCCTCCCAATCAGCGCTTGTTTAACGTCATTAGCACGACTCCTGTAGCATGATTATGCTTCCTTCAAATCCATTATGGTGGTGAGCCGCTCGACGTCACCACCAAGGTATAGCTTCAACCATTGACCATTGACTACCCAACTTTCAATTCTCACTGGGTCTTCAATCTCTACGGCTCCATAGGGTCTAATATCTTTAACCCTAAAAGGTCCAGACCATTTGGACTTTAGTTTACCTGGAAACAATCTTAATCTTGAATTGAAGAGTAAAACATACTGTCCAGGTTGAAAATTCTTTTTGACCAGCTTCCGATCATGGTACAACTTCATTCTCTCTTTGTATAATCGAGAAGACTCATAAGCATGAAGTCTTAACTCATCTAATTGATGAAGTTGTAATTTCCTTTTTTCTCCCGAAGCTTTATGGTCAAAGTTGAAGAATTTTAAAGCCCAATATGCCTTATGTTCTAATTCTACCAGAAGATGACAAGACTTCCCATAGACTAACTGAAAAGGAGTTAATCCAATAGGAGCTTTGTAAGCTGTCCGGTAAGCCTATAGAGCATCATCCAACTTAATGGACCAGTCTTTTCTTGAAACACTCACGGTCTTCTCTAATATTCTTTTAATTTCTCTATTAGAAACTTCAGCCTGACCGTTTGTTTGTGGATAATAAGGACATGCAATCTTGTGCCTTACTCCATAATGTTCCAAGACTTTCTTTAGTTGAGCATTGCAAAAACGTAAGCTCCCATCACTGATGAGTACCCTCAGAGTTCCAAATCTTGCAAAGATATTCTTTTTTAAGAAAGTTACCACCGTTTTCGCTTCTGCTCTCGCACAGGGAATTGCTTCAACCCACTTTGAAACATAGTCCACTCCCACCAATATATATTCATTGGTGAAAGAGGGTGGAAATGGACCAACAAAATCAATTCCCTAACAGTCAAATACTTCTACCTCCTGCATAATTGTCAGAGGCATCTCATTCCTTCTTGTTACTCCTCCGGTTTTTTGGCACTTATCACACTGCTTCACATAGATGTGAGCATCTTTGAAGATTGTTGGCCAATAGAAACCGGACTACAATACTTTGGCTGCAGTGCGTTCCCCATTAAAATGTCCCCCATAGGGTGAATTGTGACAATGCCACAATATGCTTTTAGATTCTCCACGGGAAACACACCGTCTCAGAAGACCATCTCCAATTTTGAATAAATAAGGATCATCCCAAACAAAGTAAGAAGAGTCTTTTAAGAACTTCTTCTTTTGTTGCCAAGAAAATTCATCCGGAATAATTCCTGCTGCTTAAAAATTTGCCATATCAGCAAACCATGGCCTTTCTTGTATGAGCAGCAATCGTTCATCCGGGAATTCCTCGACAATCTCTTCTGTTTCATTGGTCCCCTCTGTGTTATGAAGTCGAGAAAGATAATCAGCCACAAAATTTTCACATCCCTTTTTATCCTTGATGACTAGATTGAATTCCTGCAGCAAGAGAATCCAACAAAGCAATCTTGTCTTCGACTCTTTCTTAGTCACCAAGTATTTTATGGCTGCATGATCAGTATAGACAATCACTCTTGACCCTATAAGATAAGACCTAAATTTTTCCAAGCCATATACAATCGCTAGTAATTCTTTTTCTGTAGTTGCATAGTTCACCTGTGCATCATTAAGTACTCTACTAGCGTAATGTATTGGATGAAAAATTTTGTCTTTCTTTTGGCCTAGTACGGCACCCACCGCATAGTCACTTGCATCACAATTAAGCTCAAAGTCCAAAGACCAATTTGGAGCAACTATGATTGGGGCCATAATCAGTTTTTCCTTCAGTCTCTCAAATGCCTCCAAGCACTTAGCATCAAAATTAAATTCCACATCCTTTACCAAAAGATTACTAAGTGTCTTGGCGATCTTCGAGAAGTCCTTAATAAATCTTCGGTAAAAACCGGCATGTCCTAGGAAACTCCTGATTCCTTTAACATTCACGGGTGGTGGAAGTTTTCAATGACTTCCACTTTTGCTTTGTCAACCTCGATCCCTCTAGAAGAGATCTTATGACCAAGCACCACCCCTTCTTCTACCATGAAATGGCACTTCTCCCAGTTAAGTACTAGATTTGTTTGAACACATCTTCCTAGCACAATATTCAGATTGTTCAAACATTCTTCAAAACTTTTCCCAAAGACAGAGAAGTCATCCATGAAATCCTCAATACATTTCTCCACCAAATCCGAAAAATGGCGAGCATGCATCTTTGAAAGGTTGCAGGCGCGTTACACAGTCCAGACGGCATACGCTTATAAGCAAAAACTCCAAATGGACATGTGAAGGCTGTCTTTTCTTGATCTTCTGGGTTCACCAATATTTGGTTATACCAATAATATCCATCCAAGAAACAGTAATATGCCTGACTAGCTAGTCTCTCAAGCATTTGGTCCATAAAAGGCAAAGGGAAATGATCTTTCCTGGTGGCTTGATTTAAACTTCTATAATCAATGCACATTCGCCACCCGGTCACCGTCCTTGTAGGGATTAATTCATTTTTCTCATTCTCAATGACCGTAATCCCCCCTTTCTTCGGAACCACTTGAGCTGGACTTACCCACTCGCTATCGGAGATGGGATAAATCATATCAGCTTCAAGTAACTTGAGTACTTCTTTTCTCACTACTTCTTTCATTGTCGGGTTCAATCGCCTTTGAGGTTGGGCAACATGTTTAAAATCCTCTTCCATATTATCTTGTGTACAGAAAGAAGGACTTATGCCTTTTAGATCTGTCAATGCCCATCCGATTGCCCCTTCATTGGCTTTCAAAACCTCCAAGAGTTGTGCCTCTTGGTCAGAAGATAGTGAACTATTGATTATCACTGGCTTGCCTCCCCCTTCATCTAAAATTGCATATTTCAGATGGGATGGCAACACTTTCAGTTCCAGCTTATTTTTTTCTGACTTCTCCTCCTTGGATAAGTTTTCCAAGACAAATGTTATCATGGGGTCCTCTTTCAGAGTATCTAGGTCCCTCAAACAATTTTTTATTTCGACTTCCTCTAAGTCATATGAATTTGTACGAGACTACACTAGAGCTTTTTCTAAAGGGCTAGCATTATACATTTCTTGCTTCCCTAATAGAAATGCCTCTTCCATGACATCCACCCTAAAGGCTTAGTGTTTTTCCTTTGGGTGTTTCATGGCTTCCAACACATCAAATTTTACCTCATCATCCTCAACTCGTACCTTGAGTTTCCCATTATCCACGTCAATTATGACTCTTGCCGTTTTCATGAAAGGTTGCCCTAGAATTAAAGGCACCTCCAAGTCTTCCTCTATATCCATAATGACAAAGTCAACCGGAAAGACAAATTTATCAACCTTCACTAGAACATCCTCCGCTACTCCATACGGAAATTTTAATGTCCTATCTGCCAGTTGGAGGGTCATTCTAGTGGGTTTCACTTCCAGATCATCGATCCGTTTTACAATGGACAATGGCATGAGGTTTATGCTTGCACCAAGATCCAGTAATGCCTTCCCCACAGGAAGAGCACCAATAGTAATAGGGATAGTAAAACTACCCGGATCTAGGGTCTTGTGAGGTAAGGATTTTTGAATGATGGCACTACACCCGGCTTCTAATTCCACAATTTCATCTTTAAACTTTCTCTTTTTCGTCAACAAGTCCTTCATGAACATGGCATATGTGGGCATTTCCTCCATAGCTTCCATAAATGGTACATTTATTTGAAGTCGTTTGAAAATATCTAGAAACCTAGCATATTGTCTTTCCTTTGTCTTCTTTGATGGATGAACAGGATAAGGAACCTCCTTTACCTGAGGTACTCCATCCATCTTTTCTTTGACCTCAACCTTCTTTTTAATTTTTTTATTTTTTCTTTTTCACTATTTACATTATTCTTCTCCTCACTCCTTCTTTCACCTTCCTTCTCTACTTCCTCCATGGCTACCTTTTCAATTTCTCCTTCCACCTCCTTGGGTTCATGCAAATGATCCCCTATTCCTTTACCAATCTCCGTACCACTCCTTGTGACAATGGACTTGCATTGTTCTTTTGGATTTGTGGTGGTATTAGCGGAGAATGGAGTAGTGGTAAGCTCTGCCAATTGTTTAGAGATTTGACTCACTTGCGTTTCAAGATTCCGGATAGACGCCTCGGTGTTTTTCCAGAAAGCTTCATTGCTTTGGTGGTTAGCCAATGAAGCTTGGATAAATTTATCCAAGATGTCTTCCAACTTGATGGTCCTCTCTACCAATGGAACAAATGGCAGCCTATTATATGAGTTCGTTGAATTTTTCTAGTTCATTTGACTTTGTCCTTGAGGATTCTTCCAATTCCAGAATTG
Source organism: Cyamopsis tetragonoloba (assembly GCA_037177725.1). NCBI lineage: Eukaryota > Viridiplantae > Streptophyta > Magnoliopsida > Fabales > Fabaceae > Cyamopsis > Cyamopsis tetragonoloba. Next base: position 29,683,150 of record CM074125.1, on the reverse strand, counting down.
GAAACATTAGATTTAAAGGGTGAAGAAAAAAAATTTCCTTTTGACTGATTATTCACAAAATTCAACTCCTCCTCTTTTTGGCTAGAAGCACGAGGACATTGAGTGTATGAATGAGATTCACCACACAATTCACATACTCCTATTTGAGTTTGTTTGTTCACTACTTGAACTTGTTGCGGCTTTGGCACCAATTGTGTAATAGCTTGACTCAAGAGCTCAATTTGCTGAGTCATAAGCTTATTCTGTGCAAAAATAGCATCAGAAGAATTTAATTCCAAGACACCCTTGGGCTTTGAGACTTGGCTTCTGGGTTGATGCCCAGCTTTATCACTTGCTGCCATAGAAGTGATAATTTCAATTACAGTAGGTACATCAATTGTTTTCAATGACCGTCCAGCAGTTGCAGTGAGATGGATTGTCCATTGATGGTTCAATCCTGCACAAAATATGTTCAGCTTCGCAACATCGGTCAACCCATGATTTGGGCATTTTCTCAACAACCGTTGATACCTTTCCCAAGCCTCATGAAATGCTTCATCTTGCCCCTGCTTAAAAGTAGATATTTCAGATTGCACTTGGATCATTTTAGAAGGAGGAAAGAACCTTGTTAAAAAGGCCTCTTCAACCTCACTCCATGTGTTCAAACTTTGACTCGGAAGAGTCTTGAACCATTCATTTGCATCTCCAATAAGTGCTAAATGAAATAATTTCATATAGACATCTTCAACACTTGCTTCATCCAAGCCCATAGTCGCAACAAGATCATAAAAGGTCTCCAAGAAATTATGCGGATCCTCATGATCTTTCCCCGTAAACTGATTAGTCAAGATGAGATTATACCAATATGGCTTAATCTCCATTGGCTGAGCAGTAGGGGACAAGACAATTGCGGACCGATTCCTTGGACCTGGCGGAATCACATAGTCCCCAAGAACTACAACCCTCGTCGGGTTAGGACCTTCCGCAGCCATATCAAAAGTAACAGAATGTGTAAAGTTACTAGAGAAATCTGAGGAACTCTCTCCCGCCTTTTGTTCAAGGTATTTAATTGCAAACTGTCGTCTAACAAATGCCTCGATTTCGACAATATATATTAACTTTTCTCTTTGGCTTTTGCTGCGAGAAAGCATACAACAATACTGGAACAATAGTGAGAGTTAGGTACAAAAAGAAAACTATTCACAGTTTTTACAAATCAACTCAAAACTTAAAAGAAATAAACAATCATGCTCCCCGGCAACGGCGCCAAAAATTTTGTTAACCTTTTTAATGGTGCTGGAAATGGTTAACTCGTTTCAGTATAGTGAATATACGTGTATCGTCCACAGGGAGAACTTGGATTTATTCGATGAAGAATTAAGTTGATGAATTGTTCAAAAACATATTAAGATTGTGAATGGAAAATAAAATAAACAAAAGATAAAGAGATAATCAAATAAAATAATGAGTCACCTGGGATTGAGTTTCATTACTTCACCTTGTTTCTTTCTATGTTAGTTAAATATTAAAAGAAAAGATGCATACTCAATGTCACAAGTGCAAATCCCTTTGTCACCTGATTCTAAGACACTAGTTTCTAGAGCCCAATCCCTTGGCACTCTAGCTACCAAGTCTTTCATTAAGCAGAGTATAAAGCAATCATAAGACACTTCCATCTATCCCTAGATCCGAAGGTTTTATGAGAGTTTTTCTCCATATCCGTTTATAAATCAATTTCCCAATTGCGCAAATAAACTAACACAAGGCAAAAGTTGATCAAGCTTAAACCAAGAAAAGAAGCACAGAAGAAGAACTCCAATTCATAAATAATATAAACTAACAATTGAAAGAAACAAGAGACGAAGTAATTACATTCAATCCCGGCGGAAAGCTTAGCCTAGCAAGGCCATGAACTTCAAGAACTAAACCTAAGAGTATTGGAACTCTGACTAAAAGCCTAAACTTTGTGGTTTATTTCTATACAACTCAATATATCTCCTAACTTCTGAAAGGCTGTATTTATAGGTGTTTTGGGCAGGGGTCTGGCGGTCGTGCGCCCTCCTGGCGCTTGAGCGCTGGCCTGACACGTGCTGGTTAATGAGCTTAATAGCCTGGTTAATGGGTCTGGTGCTCGAGCCCTGTTGTGGCGCTCGAGCGCCAGGCTCATCACTCTGGCAGAAAAGGATCCAATGCTCAACGTATTTTAGCGCTCGAGCCCTGGTGTGGTGCTCGAGCGCTAGACTCATAACTCTGGCAGAAAAGGATCCATTGCTCAAAGGTTACTGGCGCTCGAGCCCTGGTATGGCGCTCGAGCGCCAGAGCATTTGCACTGGCAAAAAGGATCTTATGTTCCTCAGCTTCCAGCGCTCGAGCCTTGGTATGGCGCTCGAGCGCTGGCCTCTTATATGCCCCAGCAACTTGATCTTCTTATTTTTGCCTCCAAAAACACCTGAAAATACATTTCCAAGTTAGAAAATCTATTATTACCACTTATTTACTTTTAAACTCACAAAGTAAAGATAAAGGGTGAAATTATGTATAAAACATGTAATTTCTAGAAAAGATAAGTGCAAATCCTTTATTGAATAAACACACTAATTTGCACTTATCAGCTTACTCGCAACAAAAGCCAAAGAGAAAAGTTAATATATATTGACGAAATCGAGGCATTTGTTAGACGACAGTCTGCAATTAAATACCGTGAACAAAAGGAGACACAGAGTTCCTTAGATTTCTCTAGTAACTCTTCACATTCTGTTACTTTTGATATAGCTGCGAAAGTCCTAATCCGACGAGGGTTGTAGTCCTTGGTGACTATGTGATTCCGCAAGGTCCAAGGAATCGGTCTGCAATTGTCTTGTCCCTTACTGCTCAGCAAATGGAGATTAAGCCATATTGGTATAATCTCATCTTGACTAATCAGTTTACGGGGAAAGATCATGAGGATCCGCATAATTTCTTGGAGACCTTTTATGATCTTGTAGCAACTATGGGCTTGGATAAAGCAAGTGCTGAAGATGCCTGTATGAAATTATTTCATTTAGCACTTATTGGAGATGCAAAGGAATGGTTCAAGACTTTTCCGAGTCAAAGTTTGAACACATGGAGTGAGGTTGAAAAGGCCTTTTTAACAAGGTTCTTTCCTCCTTCTAAAATGATCCAAGTGCAATGTGAAATATCTGCTTTTAAGTAGGGGCAAGATGATGTATTTCATGAGGCTTGGGAAAGGTATCAACGGTTGTTGAGAAAATACCCAAATCATGGGTTGACCGATGTTGCGAAGCTAAATATATTTTGTGCAGGATTGAACCATAAATGGACAATCCATCTTACTGCAACTGCTGGACGGTCATTAAAAACCATTGATGTACCTACTGCAATGCAAATTATCACTTCTATGGCAGCAAGTGATAGAGCTGGGCATCAACCCAGAAGCCAAGTCTCAAAACGCAAGGGTGTCCTGGAATTAAATTCTTTTGATGCTATTTTGGCACAAAATAAGCTTATGACTCATCAAATTGAGCTCTTGAGTCAAGCTATTACACAATTAGTGCCAAAGCTGCAGCAAATTCAAGTAGTGAACCAACAAGCTCAAATAGGATCATGTGAATTGTGTGGTGAATCTCATTCATACACTCAATGTCCGCATGCTTCTAGCCAAAAAAATGAGGAGTTGAATTTTGTGAATAATCAGTCAAGAGAAAATTTCTTTTCTTCACCCTTTAAATCTAATGTTTCCAATTCTGAAATACAAGGGTGGAAGAATCCTCAAGGACAAGGTCAAATAAACTGGAAAAATTCAACGAATTCATCTAATAAACTGGAAAACACCGAGGCATCTATCCAGAGTCATGAAACGCAAGTGGGTCAAATCTCTAAACAATTGGCAGAGCTTACCACTACTCCATTCTCCGCTAATACCCCCACGAATCCTAAAGAACAATGCAAGTCCATTGTCACAAGGAGTGGTACAGAGATTGGTAAAGGAATAGGGGATCATTTGCATGAACCCAAGGAGGTGGAAGGAGAAATTGAAAAGGTAGCCATGGAGGAAGTAGAGAAGGAAGGTGAAAGAAGGAGTGAGGAGAAGAATAATGTAAATAGTGAAAAAGAAAAAATCAAAAAATCAAAAAGAAGATTGAGGTCAAAGAAAAGATGGATGGAGTACCTCAGGTCAAGGAGGTTCCTTATCCTGTTCATCCATCAAAGAAGACAAAGGAAAGGCAATATGCTAGGTTTCTAGACATTTTTCAAACGGCTTCAAATAAATGTACCATTTATGGAAGCTATGGAGGAAATGCCCACATATGCCAAGTTCATGAAGGACTTGTTGACGAAAAAGAGAAGGTTCAAAGATGAAACTGTGGAATTAGAAGCCGGGTGTAGTGCTATCATTCAAAAATCCATGCCTCACAAGACCAAAGATCCGGGTAGTTTTACTATCGCTGTTACTATTGGTGCTCTTCCCGTGGGGAAGGCATTACTGGATCTTGGTGCAACCATAAACCTCATGCCATTGTCCATGGTAAAACGGATTGGTGATCTGGAAGTGAAACCCACTAGAATGACCCTCCAACTAGCAGATAGGTCATTAGAATTTCCGTATGGAGTAGCGGAGGATGTTCTAGTGAAGGTTGATAAATTTGTCTTTCAGGTTGACATTGTCATTATGGATATAGAGGAAGACTTGGAGGAGCCTTTAATTCTAGGGCGATCTTTCATGAAAATGGCAAGAGTCATAATTGACATGGATAATGGGCAACTCAAGGTACGAGTTGAGGATGATGAGGTAAAGTTTGATGTGTTGGAAGCCATGAAACACCAAAAGGAAAAACAGTCAGCCTTTAGGGGGGATGTCATGGAAGAGGCATTTCTATTAGGGAAGCAAGAAATGTATATAATGCTAGCCCTTTAGAAAAAGCTCCAGTGCAGTCTCGTGCAAATTCATATGACTTGGAGGAAGTCAAAATAAGAAATTGTTTGAGGGACCTAGATACTCTGAAAGAGGACCCCATGATAACATTTGTCCCGGAAGACTTATCCAAGGAGGAGAAGTGAGAAAAAAATAAGCTGGAATTGAAAATGTTGTCATCCCATCTGAAATATGCATTTTTAGATGAAGGGGGAGGCAAGCCTGTGATAATTAATAGTTCATTATCTTCAGACCAAGAGGCACAACTCTTGGAGGTTTTGAAAGCCAATGAAGGGGCAATCGGATGGGCATTAACAGATCTAAAAGGAATAAGTCCTTCTTTCTGTATGCACAAGATACATATGGAAGAGGATTTTAAACCTGTTGCCCAGCCTCAAAGGCGATTGAACCCGACAATGAAAGAAGTAGTGAGAAAAGAAGTACTCAAGTTACTTGAAGCTGGTATGATTTATCCCATCTCCGATAGCGAGTGGGTAAGTCCAGTTCAAGTGGTTCCGAAGAAAGGGGGGATGACGGTCATTGAGAATGAGAAAAATGAATTAATTCCTACAAGGATGGTAACCGAGTGGCGAATGTGCATTGATTATAGAAGGTTAAATCAAGCCACCAGGAAAGATCATTTCCCTTTGCCTTTTATGGACCAAATGCTTGAGAGACTAGCTGGCCAGGCATATTACTGTTTCTTGGATGGATATTCTGGGTATAACCAAATATTGGTGAACCCAGAAGATCAAGAAAAGACAGCCTTCACATGTCCATTTGGAGTTTTTGTTTATAAGCGTATGCCGTTTGGACTGTGTAACGCGCCTACAACCTTTCAAAGATGCATCTTCGCCATTTTTTAGGATTTGGTGGAGAAATGTATTGAGGTTTTCATGGATGACTTCTCTGTCTTTGGGAAAAGTTTTGAAGACTGATTGAACAATCTAAATATTGTGCTAGGAAGATGTGTTCAAACAAATCTAGTACTTAACTGGGAGAAGTGCCATTTCATGGTAGAAGAAGGGGTGGTGCTCAGTCATAAGATCTCTTCTAGAGGGATCGAGGTTGACAAAGCAAAAGTGGAAGTCATTAAAAAACTTCCACCACCCGTAAATGTTAAAAGAATCAGGAGTTTCCTAGGACATGCCGGTTTTTACCTGAGATTTATTAAGGACTTCTCCAAGATTGCCAAGCCACTTAGTAATCTTTTGGTTAAAGATGTGGAATTTAATTTTGATGCTAAGTGCTTGGATGCAATTGAGAGACTAAAGGAAAAACTGATTATGGCCCCAATCATAGTTGCTCCAAATTGGTCTTTGGACTTTGAGCTTAATTGTAATGCAAGTGACTATGCGGTGGGTGCCGTACTAGGCCAAAGGAAAGACAAAATTTTTCATCCAATACATTACGCTAGTAAAGTACTTAATGATGCACAGGTGAACTATGTGACTACAGAAGAAGAATTACTAGCGATTGTATATGGGTTGGAAAAATTTAGATCTTATCTTATAGGGTCAAGAGTGATTGTTTACACTGACCATGCAGCCATAAAATACTTGGTGACTAAGAAAGAGTCGAAGCCAAGATTGCTTTGTTGGATTCTATTGCTGCAGGAATTTAATCTAGTCATCAAGGATAAAAAGGGATCTGAAAATTTTGTGGCTGATCATCTTTCTCGACTTCATAACACAGAGGGGACCAATGAAACAGAAGAGATTGTCGAGGAATTCCTGGATGAACAATTGCTGCTCGTACAAGAAAGGAAATGGTTTGCTTATATGGCAAATTTTAAAGCAGCAGGAATCATTCCTGATGAATTTTCTTGGCAACAAAAGAAGAAGTTCTTAAAAGACTCTTCTTACTTCGTTTGGGATGATCCTTATTTATTCAAAATTGGAGGAGATGGTCTTCTGAGACGGTGTGTTTCCCGTGACGAATCAAAAAGAATATTGTGGCATTGTCACAATTCACCCTATGGGGGACATTTTAATGGGGAACACACTGCAGCCAAAATATTACAATCTGGTTTCTATTGGCCAACAATCTTTAAAGATGCTCACATTTATTTGATGCAGTGTGTTAAGTGTCAAAGAACTGGAGGAGTAACAAGAAGGAATGAGATCCCTCTGATAATTACGCAGGAGGTAGAGGTATTTAACTGCTGGGGAATTGATTTTGTTTGTCCATTTCCACCCTCTTTCACCAATGAATATATATTGGTGGGAGTGGACTATGTTTCCAAATGGGTAGAGGCAATTACTTGTGCAAGACCTGATGCAAAGACGGTAGTGACATTGTTGAGAAAGAATATATTCTCAAGGTTTGGTTCACCGAGAGTACTCATCAGTGATGGAGGTTCGCACTTTTGCAACTCCCAACTAAAGAAGGTCTTGGAACATTATGGGGTGAGACATAAAATTGCTAGTCCTTACCAACCCCAAACTAATGGTCAAGTTGAAGTCTCGAATAGAGAAATTAAGCGAATTCTAGAAAAGACCGTTAGTGTTTCAAGAAAAGATTGGGCCATTAAACATGATGATGCTCTGTGGGCATACCGGACAACTTTTAAAGCTCCCATAGGATTGACTCCTTTTCAGTTAGTTTATGGGAAATCCTGTCACTTACCGGTCGAGCTAGAACATAAGGCATATTGGGCTTTAAAGTATTTAAATTTTGACCCGACAACTACTGGAGAAAAAAGGAAAATGCAACTTCATGAATTGGAAGAATTGAGACTCCAAGCTTATGAGTTTTCAAAGATATACAAGGAAAGAATGAAGTTGTATCATGATAAAAAGTTGGTCAAAAAGGTTTTTAGTCCTGGGCAGTATGTTTTACTCTTTAATTCTAGAGTAAAATTATTCCCGGGAAAATTAAAGTCCAAGTGGTTCGGACCCTTTAGGGTTAAGGATGTAAGGCCTTATGGAGCCGTGGAGATGGAAGACCCAGTGAGAAATGAAAGCTGGGTAGTCAATGGTCAAAGGTCAAAGAGTAATTGTGAAAAATATTGATTTGAAAGTTAACCGATCACGAGATGATTTTTGTTTACTGGGAGTTGTGAAAAATTATTTTCAAGGTTAAAGCCTTTTTAGCCTTGTATGTTGAGTGAATCCCACAAAAATGTATGAGAGTCCTCTTTGTTAACTTGAATGGATTTTGTTTGATTTTGTAATTGCCATGATCAATTGAGACTTGAAAATGATAGAGGCATAGTTTCTTGATTGAGTTTGAACCAAAAAGCTTACCTATGAAAATTACATCTTTTTGTTGGTACCCACTTTGAGCCATGAATTCTTTCTTAAACCCTAAGACACCTATGTGAATGTTTTATCCATACCTTTGAGTTGGAGAAAAATATTTATATATTTAGGGGGAATGATGGGTATGGAAATGATGTATCATTTTGTTGGCTTAGACAAAAGAATCAAGTGTTTCTGGTATGATTGAAAATTCTTGGGCAGCCTTGTGTATATATGTGAAAAAAGAAGAAGAAAAGAAAAGAAGTAAATAAATAAAGAAAAGAAATGGTGCCTTGGAAAAAGAAGAAAAAGAAACACTTGAAAGGAAGTATGAGGTGAGCATGTTTTGTAGAATAGGTTAGGGGGAAATTTGTAAATATTTGTAAATTTGTTCTCCAACTCGTTTTGCATAACCAGAAAAACAAAGATTCTTTGTAGCCCAGCCTCATTACAACCTTTTGAAAAAAAGACCTCTTGATTCATTGTTCAATTTTGTGAAATGGTTTGATGGCAAAATGAAAAACAAAATTCAAGTTAAGTGACATTGAGGAATGAGTGAAATTGTCACCATGTAAGGTTTGAGAGTAAACCTTTGTCAATGGTCGATTACGATTTCCTTTGCACTTAAGTCATAAAATGGTCCGTTGCTTCTGTAAATTGGGTGATCACAAGTCTCTCTCTTAGCTTTTACCATGCATATCATAAGGATTGAAGTTTGATACACTTGCTTTAACCCATACTTGCCATGTTGTCTTTTGTTGTTTTTCTTTGTTTTAGGATACATTGCTTGAGGACAAGCAAAGTCTTAGGTTGCGGGGAGTTTGATAAGTGCAAATTAGTGTGTTTATTCAATAAAGGATTTGCACTTATCTTCTCTAGAAATTACATGTTTTATACATAATTTCACCCTTTATCTTTACTTTGTGAGTTTAAGAGTAAATAAGTGGTAATAATAGATTTTCTAACTTAGAGATGTATTTTCAGGTGTTTTTGGAGGCAAAATAAGAAGATCAAGTTGTTGGAGCAAATAAGAGACCAGCGCTCGAGCGCCATACCAAGGCTCGAGCGCTGGAAGCTGAGGAACATAGGATCCTTTCTGCCAGTACAAATGCTCTGGCGCTCGAGCGCCATACCAGGGCTCAAGCGCCAGTAACCATTGAGCATTAGATCCTTTTCTGCCAGAGTTATGAGTTTGGCGCTCGAGTGCCACACCAGGGCTTGAGCGCTAGAATACGTTAAGCATTGGATCCTCTCTGCCAACAATTATGAGTCTGGCGCTCGAGCACCACACCAAAGCTCGAGCGCCAGAACATTGGATCCTCTCTGCCTGAGTTATAAGCCTGGCGCTCGAGTGCCAGACGCATTAACCAGGCAATTAAGCTCATTAACCAGCACATGTCATGCTAGCGCTCAAGCGCCAGGAGGGCGCTCGAGCGCCAGACCCCTGCCCAAAACACCTATAAATACAACCTTTCAGAAGTTAGTGGAGATAATATTGAATTGTATAGAAATAAACCACAATGTTTAGGCTTTTAGTCAGAGTTCTAATACTCTTAGGTTTAGTTTTTGAAGTTCATGGCCTTGCTAGGCTAAGCTTTCCGCCGGGATTGAATGTAATTACTTCGTCTCTTGTTTCTTTCAACTGTTAGTTTATATTATTTATGAATTGAAGTTCTTCTTCTGTGCTTCTTTTCTTGGTTTAAGCTTGATCACCTTTTGCCTTGTGTTAGTTTATTTGCGCAATTGAGAAATTGGTTTATAAACGGATATGGAGAAAAACTCTCATAAAACCTTCAGATCTAGGGATAGATGGAAGTGTCTTATGATTGTTTTATACTATGTTTAATGCAAGACTTGGTAGCTAGAGTGCCAAGGGATTGGGCTCTAGAAACTAGTGTCTTAGAATCAGGTGACAAAGGGATTTGCACTTGTGACATTGAGTATGCATCTTTTCTTATAATATTTAACTAACATAGAAAGAAACAAGGTGAAGTAATGAAACTCAATCCCAGGTGACTCGTTATTTTATTTGATTATCTCTTTATCTATTGTTTATTTTATTTTCCATTCACAATCTTAATATGTTTTTGAACAATTCGTCAACTTAATTCTTAATCAAATTAATCCAACTTCTCCCTGTGGACGATACACGTATAGTCACTATACTGAAACGAGTTAACCGTTTCTAGCACCATTAAAAAAGGTTAACAGGATCTCTGTCTAATATTATACTCATCGGTGCTTCATGTAGTCGGACTATCTCTGCAAGGTACACTTTGGCATATTTCTCCACTGAGTAGGTAGTCTTGATAGGCAAGAAATGAGCAGACTTGGTCAACCTGACTATTATAACCCAGATTGAGTCGTGTCCTATTGGCGTTCTGGGTAATCCGACAACAAAGTCCATAGCTATAGATTCCCATTTCCAATCTGGAATATCTAACAGTTTAAGCGGTCCATAGAGTCTTTGGTGTTCTACCTTGATCTTTTTGACAAGTGAGACACTTAGACACAAATTCTGCAATTTCTTTCTTCATTCCAGGCCACCAAAATAGATTCTTCATGTCTTGATACATCTTGGTAGCCCCAGGGTGTACCGAGTACTGGCTACTGTGATTCTCCTCAAGTACTGTTTTCTAGATTCTGGCGTGATTCCAAACACACACTCTGTCTCTAAGTGTATTCCCGGATCATATTGTTCCTTGAGCTTCTGGAGTTCGTGATCATATCTTTGTGCTTCCCGGATTTGATCTCGAAGCATATTCTACAAATCTACTTTACACATAGAAATGCTAGCATCGTAGCAAGACACATCTATGTGCAAGTCCCTGAATTTTTCCAAGAGTTTCAATTGGTGAATCATCTTAGTTGACACATGCAAAGATTTCCTACTTATTGCATCTGCCACCACATTAGCTTTTCCTGGGTGGTACTTCAGTTCGAAGTCATAATCCTTCAAGAACTCCATCCACCGTCGTTGCCTCATATTCAGCTCCTTTTGATTGAACAAGTATCTTAGGCTCTTATGATCGTTGAATACTTCAAACATAACTCCATACAAATAGTGCCTCCAGACTTTTAACGCAAAGACTACAGCTACCAACTCCAAATTGTGCATCGGGTAATTTACTTCATGTGGCCACAATTGTCGAAAAGTGTAAGCAACTGCATGTCCTTGGTGCATAAGTACACACCTCAAGCCTTGCTTAGATGCATCACAATACACCTGAAAATTCTTTGTTGGATTAGGAATCACTAGCACCGGCGTTGTTGTCAACTTTTCCTTTAGCAACTAGAAACTTTCTTCACACTTGGCATCGCACACAAACGGAACACCCTTCCGTGTCAGCTTGGTTAACAGAATAGTGATCTGAGAAAATCCTTTAATGAATCGTCGGTAGTATCCTGCTAATCCCAGGAAACTTCAGATTTCTATGACATTTGTTGGTCATTCCAACTTCAACACAGCTTCAACTTTGCTTGGGTCCATAGCTACACCGTCTTTATTAATTACGTGGCCAAGAAATTGGACTTCTTCTAACAAGAACTCACACTAATCCAATTTGGCGTACAATTTTTTCTCTCTGAGTATTTCTAACACCAGTCTTAAATGCTCTTCATATTCCTCAGCAGTCTTGGAGTAAATAAGAATATCATCAATGAAAACTACCACAAATTTGTCCAAGTATGGTCAGAAGATGCGGTTCATACAATCAATGCAAATTGCAGGTGCATTTGTCAATCTGAACGACATTACCAAGTACTCATAATGGTCGTACCGCGTCTGAAATGCAGTCTTAGGAATATCTTCAGGCTTAATCCTAATCTGGTGATATCCTGACCGAAGATCAATCTTGGAAAACACCTTGGCGTCTCCCAGTTTGTCAAGCAAGTAATCAATTCAGGGCAGTGGATACTTGTTCTTTACTGTTAACTTGTTTAGCTCTTGATAATCCACACACAAGCACAATTTCCCATCCTTCTTCTTGATGAGCAGCACTGGGGCTCCCCTTGGTGAAGCGCTTGGTTGAATAAACTGCTTCTACATTAGTTCTTTAATTTGTCGTTTCACTTCTGCCAACTCAAGCAATTCCATTCTATATGGTGCCTTAGAAACAGGTCTAGCTCTCGAAATTAACTCAATCGAAAACTCTACTTCTCTTTCTGGTGGCAGAGATTTGATGTCATCAGGAAACACTTCCAGAAAGTCTCGGACTACGGGGAGGGAATCAACATTCACTGATTTCATAACATCACTTACACAGACAACCAAATATCTTGGACCATCATCATACATAGACAGATTATAGAGATCAAAAGTAGGATGATGCGTACAGTATATCTCCAAGCCTCGGTCTGGAATATGCATGGTCTTGGTGGCGTAATCGATCTTGACTTTGTGAGCTTTGAGCCAGTCCATGCCCAAGATCACATCTAATCCCTTCATCGGCAAGCATTATAAATCTAAGCAGAAAGTTTTGCCTTGGTAATCTAGAAACACTGGAGAACACATACTAGTCGTACGTATTTTCTCTTCAGAGGGAGTAGATACTAACACTTCATAGGGTAGCTTGGATACAAGAAAATAAACTCGTCGTGCACAGTCTACTGAAATGAACGATTGAGTAGCACCCGAATCAAACAAGAGATTAAACGGATTTGTCTTTATTAATCCCATACCTTGGATAAGATCCTTGGAGTGGTCAACCTCTTCAGCACTCAGCGTATACACCCGACCTCTTACTTGATTTTTCTTCTTGTCCTCCTCGGCTGGTTTCTCATCTTTGTCTAGGCATTGCCAACTGAGATATCCTGGCTTCTGGCATATAAAAAAATTCATCTTGTTCTTCTAACACTCCCTTTTATGAAAATTCCTGCAGGTCTTGCATTTTGGGATGGTTCCCTTGCGTTTATGATCAACCTCATTACCTCTTCCTCCCTTGGAGCTTCCTTCCTCCCTTTTACGCTTCCAGAACAATTGTCTGCTAGCTGCCACCGCGGTCAAAGACTGTTCAGCAAGTTTACATGCCTGAATTAAAGTCTGGTACTCTCGAATTCGCTGAGTAATCACCAAGTTTCTGACCTCAGGCCTAAGTCCTTGTTCAAACCTTTTGAACTTCCATGCCTCATCAGGTTGGTTTTGAATATTGTTCGAAAACTGAGCTAAGCTTTAAAATCTAGCCACATATTCATCCACTGTAATATCACCCTGCTGTAGTGTAAGAAATTCTATCTCCTTCTAGTCCTTCACATTAGAGGGAAAGTACTTGTTCAAAAAAATGGTCTTGAATTCCTCCCATGTTATATGACCTCCAGTTCCCACCATATATTCTCGATGTCTTTTCCACCACTGTGATGCTTCCCCTCTAAGTCTATAAGTAGCAAATTCCACCTTGTCTTGGTCATCAGATTTAGTCACTCAAAAAATTTTGCTCTAACTGATCTAACCATTCCTCTGCTACCATAGGATCTCTTCCCCCAGAAAAAGTAGGTGGATCATGTCTCCGAAAACTTTGATAACGATCTTCCCGACCTTGTGCCTCCATCATTTGAGTCATGGCCTGTCCCATCTACGGTATCAGTGGGGAATCATTTGGGGTTGGTGTCGCATTCGAACGAGGTCTACCAGGTTGTCTTCCTGCCATGTCTTCCTGCATACAACGCACCACACTGAGTTGATCAGGCTCAATATAATGAATCATATACAGCCAACACCTCAAGTTAAGACAAGACTTATCTCTCTGGACTTTTATCCAAGTTACATATCAGATACCACAATCCGGATAGGACCAAACTGCTCTATACCAAATTGTAACACCTAGATTTTAGGATCAATTTTTGTTTTTTTTTAAAACAACAGCGGAAGTCAAAACATCATATATATATATATATATACATAAAAGTGTTTGTGTTCTCTTTACAATCCAGAGAGAGTACTAGTCCAGCTAAGTAGTCATACAACAAAACAAATGACTACCTAAGCATATTGAAATATAGCTGCTTGGGTCTTCTCAGGCATTGACACCCTCCGAGTCCGTATCACCTGCAATATTGTCAATTATATGTACAACATATAATTGAGTAACCGTCGGTATTGAAAATAGTATATATACAGTATTACAGCCAGCCTAACTGGAAAACTGTCGCGAATCCAATTCCTAACAAATACACACAATATGTATCCAATGACAAATTAAGTATGTATGCATGCCATAAATTATTCCATTTTCCATCTCTTTCCCCTTTTACCGGGAAACCCTGGGCATCGGGAATCCACCATGGGTGCACGATAGTAAATGCATAGTTGAGCTCATCATCATCATGGTCTTGGTAAGGATCCTACTGTCGGGCTATCAACCCTCTCTCAGGCTAGCCAAAGGAGTATCTACCCCTTTCGGGATAGCCAATTTGCACTAGACTATCTATCTCATTTTCGGGATAGCCGAGCAATTCAGGTTATCTGCCCCTTTTGGGATAACCCTACATTCTCATCTTTTTATTCTTTGTCCACTTACCTGGTCTACTTCCGGTGGAACTCAACCAATGTTTATGGGCGAAAGAATTTTCCACTTTTTCCTTTTTGTTTGATATCACATTACATGTTCTAATGCATCAAACATCCATATTCATAACATAGCATAGCATTCAAACTAGAATTCCAGTAATCTCATATTTGAATACAGACATCCCATAATCGAATATTATGTGACAGAAGTGTTTTATTCAAATATCTATCCGAATATGGCCTTCCATATTCGAATACATATTTGAATAAACTAACTCTTGGACTTATTTCTAAAACAATATGAAATCCATCTAAGACAAAGTCCCAATTTTTTCACATTACCATCTGGAATCCTTTGTTTATACAATCCTTATGAATTCATCATTGTTCACATTTCCAATTATAAAACAACACAAACATCATACAAGCATAGCATGCAAATCTCAAACATACACATTATTCTAAATTAAACAACCTAAAACATAATGTTTCTAAATCCCTAATAGAATGTTCCTTAGGCTCTTAGTAATCTGATTTGGGGTTTTCAGGGTTACCTCGAATCTTCCAGAGTCTTTTCCCTTCCAAGCTCCAATCCCGATCTCCAACTCCCTTCTTCAGCACTTCCTGTTCTCGAGTATAAATCACAGTCCTTGAATCCTTAATCACGAATAATTCTTGTGAGAAGGCATGTTAAGATGGAGCGTTGTGGAGTGTTGTTACTTTGTGATAGAGGTTTAGCAAGGTATTTTGAAGAGAAGATTGAGAGAGTATAGTATGAGGGAGAGACAATGGTGAAGTGTGGAGGTTAAGTCCCCTATTTATAGACTTAGGGATCCATATTCAAATTTATATTCGAATATAAAGCTTTTGTAATCAATTCCACGTTTCCATATTCGAATATCAGCTTTCAATATTCGAATATCAAACCTCATATTCGAATATGACACATCCATATTCGAATATGAAACGTCCATATTCGAATATCACTGTTCATATTCGAATATGCACAGTCCACATTCGAATATGACTCATCCATATTCGAATATGGATCATGCATATTCGATGATGGCTATTAATATTTAAATATATAAGTCCTTTTGGTCTCTCCTTTGGCCTCTCTATTTGCAACTGATCCTCCTTCTTCTTTTCTTTGTAATTTGTAAATGAATCCCTTAAGTCCTAAGTCTTTTACGGATTTTTGGAATGTTACAGTAGGTTTAACCTTTAAAATCTATTTTATTTTTGAAATAACATTTGTTTGATACTCAATTGATTTGATGGTTGGGGAGTAAAGTTTAACAACTCCCCGATTCAAATCCTTATAAGTGTTCATTTGCCTATAAAAAAATTGACTTTTATCATATAGCTCAAAGACCATGATAAAAGATTGAATGTCAAGAGCTTGTAGCTCAAATGGTATTAGGTGGTGGGATAAGGTGGAATTCTTGGAACTCAAGGTGTGGGGTTTCATTTCCAATGGTGTAGATTTAGGAGGAGATTTATTGTAGTTTGTGTGTGTGTTTGGCCGATAAAAAAATCTGAACGGAAATAAAAAAAGTTTTTTTTCTCAAATTCAAAGTTTTGGATTATAAAATTAGATGAGATAGTTGGTGAATTTTTCCGTTTCCATTTTTATTGACAATCTCTACACGAATGGCCGTTTGATGACAACAAAAATAAAAAACCTTCATTGTCTTTTCATTTTGGATACATTCTATTGTGATCTAACCTGGCGGGGATAGGAGGTCATCTAGAACAGACTCCCACTGGGAGGGCTGAATGGTCGCAACTCCAATGCCTTCGCTCCGACGGCGGTGGTGGTGCACCCGCAAGAACTCCGACGATCTAAGTCAATAGTGGAATTAGGGTTATATCTTATAATAGAGTGAATACGTAACTTGCATGATACATTTAAGTGTGTATTTATAGAGGAGCATTAGCATTGACTGTGGGTCTTATTGAGCCCTGGACTTAGTGTCTCAGCCAAGCCCATCGTTTGTGTGGTCTCTTGAGAGTCATTGGGTATCCCGGAAAGATCCCAACATGGTACCCGGATTGCCTGGGTCATGCCTGGTCCAACATGGGTACAGGAGACCGAGATACTCTGATTCTAGTCCACAACAGTTGCCCCCCGAGTCGTTGAGTTACCTTTTGGTAAGTCTACGATTTTGCCTTTCATGTCGGACATGTACCGACTTGTGAATGTTGCTGAATGTCTTCTACCAATTGACATCGTTGATGGGTTAACAGTTGTCCTCCCTTCTGTAGCATACCATGCACGCGCCTTCATCGAGTAACGTGCACAATCATTTTACCCAATCTTGGGCCCCACGCCCATTAATGTGATGCGACAGTTTTCACTTTACCTTTTTCGTGAGTTACCATTGCTCTCTTACATGTGGAAAACGAAAAATCAATTGCTCATTCGCGCTCTTCTTGCTACCCCAAAACCTCTGCGAACTTCTAATCTTCTTCAACAAGGTTCCGCCCCTATTGCATTGGTTGTCAGCGACGAGGTCACAAACTTCGGTTCAAGGAAAGCCATTTCCAGTGTTGCATTCCATTTCCTCGTTCTTGCACAATATTAAGTAATTGATCGTCTTCCTCTTTTTCTTGCTCTTTCTTTCTTTTACTGTTTGATCCTTGTTGACCCTTTTGATTATCTGGCATTATTTTCTTTGCTTTTAGGGTTTAGTTTCTTTTTCTTTTGTCTAGTTTCCTGCTTTCCATAATGGCTGATAAAATCATCATATTGTCAAGTGGTTCTTCTTATGTTTCAAATAATTCAAAAATTCTTGCCACTATTGCGAGGAGAAATCCAAAAAAATTTGCTCCCCATTGATTCGGACATCATTCGAGGTACGCTTTCCATTGCAAATCCGGATTATTCTTCCTCTATATCCCCTGCAATACTGTAACAGTCAGTTATATGTACGACATATAACTGAGTAACCGTCGGTATTGAAAATAGTATATATACAGTATTACAACCAGGCAAACCGGAAAACTGCCCCAAATCCAATTCCTAAAAAACACACACAATATGTATGCAATGATAAATTATATATGTATGCATACCATGAATTATTCCATTTTCCATCTCATTCATCTTTTACCGGGAAAACCTGTGCACTGGGAATCCACCATGGATGCACGACTGTAAATGCACAGTTGAGCTCATCATCATCATGGTCCTAGTAAGCGTCCTTCCAGGATCCTACCGCCGGGCTACCTCTCTCAGGCTAGCAGAGGAACTATCTACCCGTTTCGGGATAGCCGCTTTGCACTAGACTATCTACCCCGTTTTCGGGATAGCCTAGAACTTTAGGTTATCTGCCCCTTTCGGGTTAACCTTACATTCTTATCTTTTTATGCTTTTGTCCACTTACCCGGTCTACTTCTGGCGGAACTCAACCCTCTTACTCAACCAATGTTGATAGGGGAAAGCATTTTCCACTTTTTGCTTTTTGTTTGATTTCACATTACATGTTCTAATGCATCAAACATCCATATCCATATCATAGCATTCAAACAAGAATTCTAGTAATCTCATATTCGAATACAGACATCCCATATTTGAATATTATGTGACAGAAATTTTATATTCAAATATCTATTCGAATATGACCTTCCATATTCGAATACATATTCGAATATACTAACTATTGGACTTATTTCTAAAACAATATGAAATCCATCCAAGTCTAAGTCCCAATTTTGTCACATTACCATATGGAATCCTTTGTTTATACAATCCTTATGAATTCAACATCGTTCACATTTCCAATTAAATTCCTAATCACGTATCATCTACTATCAAGTTAAAACAACACAAACATCATACAAGCATAGCATGCAAATCTCAAACATAGGCATTATTCTAAATCAAACAAACTAAAACATAATGTTTCTAAATCCCTAACAACATGTTCCTAAGGCTCTTAGTATTTTGATTTGGGGTTTTAAGGGTTACCTCGAATCCTCTAGAGTCTTTTACCCTTCCAATCTCCAATCTTGATCTCCAACTCGCTTCTTCAGCACTTCCTGTCCTCGAGTATAAATCTGACTCCTTGAAGCCTTAATCATGAATAATGCTTGTGAGAAGGAATGTTAAGATAGAGAGTTGTGGAGTGTTGTTTCTTTGTGACAGAGGTTTAGGGAGGTATTTGAAAAGAAGATTGAGAGAGTATAGCGTGAGGGAGAGAAAATGGTGACGTGTGGAGGTCAAGTCTCCTATTTATAGACTTAGGGGTCCATATTCGAATATATATTCGAATTTGAAGCTTCTATAATCAATTCCACACTTCAATATTCGAATATCAGCTTTCCATTTTCGAATACCAGACATCATATTCGAATATTACACATCCATATTCGAATATGAAAAGGCCATATTCGATTATCACTGTTCATATTCAAATATGCACAGTCCATATTCGAATATGGATCATGCATTTTTGATTATAGCTTTTAATATCCGAATATATAAGTCCTTTTGGTCCCTCCTTTGGCCTCTCTACTTGAAACTTATCCTCCTTCTTCTTTTCTTTGTAATTTGTAATTAAATCCCTTAAGTCCTAAGACTTTTAGGGATTTTTGGGATGTTACAAAAAGTTTAACCTATGAAATCAATTATTTTTGAAATAATGTTTATTTGATAGTCAATCGGTTTGATGGTTGGGGAGTGAAGTTTAGTAACTCCCTGATTCAAATCCTTATAAGTGTTCATTTGCCTATAAAAAAACTTACTTTTATCTTATAGCTCAAACATCGTAATAAAAGATTGAATGTCAAGAGCTTCTAGCTCAAATGGCATTAGGAGGTGGGATAAGTTGGAATTCTTGGAACTCAAGGTGTGGGGTTTGATCTCCAATGGTGTAGATTTAGGAGGAGATTTATTGTAGTTTGTGTGTGTGTTTGACCGATAAAAAAAATTGAACGGAAATAGAAAATAATGTTTTTTTTCTCAAATTCAAAGTTTTGGATTATAAAATTAGACGAGGTAGTCGGTGGATTTATCTATTTCCATTTTTATTGACAATCTCTACCCGAATGACCGTTTGATGACAAGAAAAATAAAAAACCTTCATTATCTATTTTGTTTTAGATACATTCTGTTTTGATCTAACTTGGAGAGATAGGAGGTGATCTAGAACGGACTCCCACTGGGAGGGCTGAATGGTCGCAGCTCCAATGCCTTCGCTCCGACGGCGCTGGTGGTGCACCAGCAAGGACTCCGACACTCTAAGTTAGTTGTGTAATTAGGGTTATAGCTGATAATAGAGTGAATACGTACCATGCATGATGCATTTAAGTGTGTATTTATAGAGGAGCATTAGGGTTGACTGCGGGTCTTATTGGGCCCTAGACTTAGTGTCTCAACCAAGCCCATAATTGGTGTGGTCTCTTGAGAGTCACTGGGTATTCCGGAAAGATCCCGACATAGTACCCGGATTGCCTTGGTCATGCCTGGTTCAACATGGATACAGGAGATCGAGATACTCTGATTCTGGTCTACAATAGTTGCCCCCCGAGTCGTTGAGTTACCTTTTAGTAAGTCTGTGATGTTGCCTTTCATGTCGGACCTGTACTGACTTGTCAATGTTGCTGAATGTATACTACTACCTGACATCGTTGACAGGTTAATGGTTGTTCTCCCTTGTGTAGCATACCATGCATGCGCCTTCATCGAGTAACGTGAACGATCATTATGCCCAGTCTTGGGCCCCATGCCCATTAATGTGATAGGACAGTTTTCACTTTACCTTTTCATGAGTTACCATTGTTCTCTTACTTGTGGAAATCAAAAAATCAATTGCTCATTGGCGCTCTTCTTGCTTCCCCAAAACCTCTGCAAACTTCTAATCTTCTTCAACAAGCTTTCACCCCTGTTGCATCGGTTCTCGGCGACAAGGTCACAAACTTCGGTTCAAGGAAAGCTATTTCCAGTCTTGCATTCCATTTCCTCGTTCTTGCTCAATATCAAGTAATTCATCGTCTTCCTCTGTTTCTTGCTCTTTCTTTCTTTTACTATTTGATCCTTGTTGACCCTTTTGATTTGTTCTTCTTTGCTTTTAGGGTTTAGTTTATTTTCCTTTTGTCTAGTTTCTCCCTTTCCATAATGGCCGATAACATCATCGTATTGTAAAGTGGTTCTTCTTCTGATTCAAATGATTCTAAAATTCTTGCCACTATTGCAAGGAAAAATCCAAAACCATCGCTCCCCATTGATTCTGACATCATTCGAGATACGCTTTCCATTGCAACATTGACTGAGAGCGGTGAATCTGTGACCCAAAATGTGAGTGGTTTTTTCGGGACCTTAAACCCTGAACCCTTTGCTCTCCAACTTGCTTCAACCAATCTTCCTGATGAACATAGCTCCAAAACTAATCTTTCTAACGAACAAGATTCTGAGCGTCAGATTCCAAACTCGATTATTCCTGCTGTCCTACTGGCCATGTAGGGACCCAAAGAGTCTCAGGATCCCGGGGATATCTCGAAAAGTAACGAATCTCCTTCATCTTCTATGTCGTATTCACTTGATTCTGAATTTGATCCTGCTTATTGCCCTTCATCTTGCTCTAATTTAGGCTCACCCTTCTCAGGATCTAACTCAACTTCCTCTAATAATGTAGATATGGAGTCATTCGGAAAAGAAGCTCATGTTCCAGAAGAGACCAGCATTCTGAGATCATTCCAAAATCTTTCGAACCTAGCAAGAGATGCAAACAATCCCGGGCCTTCAGTTGAGTGTCGTCTTGAATGGATGAGCTTGAAGAGCATTGGGCTATTTTTGTGGGCTCCTACTGATATCATCAACAAAGAGTTCTCTATTACTGACAATGCCCGGCTTAAACAAGTAGAGAAGAATTGGAAAAAATGCTTTCATTTTGGTCCTAACTCGACCGATGCCAACACCAAGACAAATCCTTCCATCGATTATAAATTGGAGATCCCAAGAAAGAACGAGAGGATGTGCACTCCTGCCAGCGAGGGTGAGACTTCTTATACTATGATTATCGAATCCTTATGGGAACAACTTAGAATTCGTTTTCTTTTTTCTGACATTCAAATCAAAGTTCTCCATAATTTACATCTCGCTCCTACCCAACTTCATCCCAATGGCTAGGGTTTTCTGCAAGCGTTTGAAGTTTTCTATTGGGATAACAATTGGACATATTCCTCTACCTTTTTCTTTATTTATTTGATCCCTATCGCGGTGGGAGAAGGTCATCGGTGTCTCTACACCATCGAACCAGGATTCCCAATCTCTTCACCCCTTTTGAAGACTCATTTAAGGCGCACTGGGATTACTATGTCAAAGTGGTTCCCCGGCGGCATAGCCATTCCGTCCCCTTTTGGATGGGTCCGGACAAAAAGCCCCCTTTTCCTCTTTACTTGACTGAGGATCAATATAAAAAGTCGCTATCTATTACCGAATTAGAGTGCGGCTTCTTAGAAGAAGGGAACCGAGAAACATTTCAGAAGCTGTGCAACTTTGTTAAGGAGGGCAGGATTCCCGTTCATTGCAGAGATGTATTGGGAGCTCCTCGTCGAAACTAAGTGGCTTGTTTATGTACGACTTTGTATCCCGTTTTCTATTTATATTCTGGGTTTATATTTCCTTGTTATTCTGATTCTATGTTTGGCTTTTTGATACAGCTAAGATCATGGCTAACTTTGCTCAGCGAGCCTCCAAGCGAGATGCCAAAGGAAAAGGGAAGGCTACCACCTCAAATCCTTTTCCGAAAGCTACCACGGGATTGTATGCTCATCCTGCTCAAGTTGGGGTGCTACTCGGCAAGGCGCAAAAGACATTTATCCCTCATGTTGCTGTTGTTGGGGGAGTCGCTACGGCAGGTCCTCAAACCAAACGTCACCATGTTACTCATAGTCAAAGTATGTTGTCCACATTTTTCTATTTTAGTGTTCACCCAATTCTCTTTACGTATTATTGATCTTAGTTTTATGTTTTTAGGTGACCCTCCCGATGGTGGGGTTCAGCCATCTCAGGAGATAGTACTTGTATCCCCCCGTCCTTCATCCGCAAACGTTCGGGTCTCGTACTATTTGTAAAAGCACATTAAGATCTTATTGCAAATGGAATTATTATCCAGCTCAATAAGTTTTGAAGAATATTGTTTTGAAGGGGTTAATATGCGCCGCACTCTTTTTCCCTTACCTATGGTGTTATCCCATTGGGTTTTCCTAGCAAGGTTTTTAATGAGGCAACATCTCATGCGTGTCAAAAGATTGTATACTCTGTTTCCTTCACTAGGGTTTTGTCCCACGGGGTTTTCCTTAGTAAGGTTTTAATGAGGCACATCCTCGAAGAAGAGACGGACATCCAAGGGGGAGTGTTATAAATATTTATCTAGTGGATATTCATATCTCTTAACGGAGTTATCTCTTATATTGTTAGGAATGTTTATCTCTTAGAGGATTTAACTTGTACTCATATAGTTTGTTAGATCTATGTTTATCTCTTGTACTCTAGTTGGTGAGCCTAGTCTATGCTTATAAATAGAGCACTCACATATTGTATTCAACAAAGAAAACATTTTTTCTCATTTTTCTATTATACCTTTCTCTCCTTTCTCTCTCATATTTCTCCTACTTTATTATTTTCACAACATAGAAAGTATTTATTCTCATTTTTCTATTATACCTTATTTATTTATTATTTTACACATATACCATGTAGTTAATATTGAATGATTCTAAAGTCCAATAAGGGTATAAAAGAAAATTATTTAATAATTTTTATAAAATTAAAAATATTAATTACTTTTCTATTCTATGTTATTTTCAAAATTCTGAGAGATAAAATCAAATGGAGGGTGTACTATATCCGACAACATGTTGGTAACACTCAAATTTTGATTTCTTCTCAAACATTTATGTATTCAAGAATCTCTGACTCCCTCCTTTTTTTATTTGTCCACTTAGGGAAAAAAATTGCTCTTACTTTTCTGTATGGTTATATTTTAAAGAAAGTATTAATTATATTTTTATCAATTATACCTCTATCTTTATCTACAGTATTAATGAACACTGCACTATGCAACTAATAAAAATGTGTTATTTATCGTCAAGTGGACTAATAAAAAAGAATAGAGGGAATAAATTCTATTGTGGAAATGTATTTATTGATTTAAATATAAATGAGGATTTGGCAATGAATTTGATCTTATCCAAATTTGATCTTATCCAATTCTAACACATATTAAATTGTAATTAGTTTTTTTACTTAATTAATCACCAAAAAATTATTTACTTGATATGCATTGGTCTATATAAATAGAAGAACCACAATAGTTGAGGTTCACCTTCTCTTTGGTACTCTTTAATCTGCATTTCACACAAATCCTCCCTTCTCTTCTCTTCAGATCACATTTTCTAATTTTATTTTCTTATCTTCATTTGAAGCCAATGTTGTTACTCAGTGAGTGTACCCAACTCCTTTAATTGCTATCTTCACAAGATCACCATTACTTTTAAACTCCAATTTTTTATTTATTTTTTGTTATATATATAGTTTCGTCTCTTTGTTCTTGTTCAATTTGATATTGGTTTGAATTAAATTTGTTTTTATTTTCCCCTTGTTTTTAGATTTAACTTCAAGCTAGACAAAGAATCCCAGAGAAAAGTCTTATAATACTTTTTATCAAGCAGAATTTTGATTTACTCCAATTTGAAATGACGAATGTTCAAAATAATTTTTTCCCTCAACTTTTCCCTCCAATGGCCCTACTCCTGCAACTGTTCTTGTATATGATGTAAAGATATTTTTTAGGAAAAACTAAGGATTTTAATTTGGTTTTTATACTAAACACTCTTCTATTTGTGAATATTTATGAACTAGTCCTTGTACAAGGGAATTAGATTTTGCTTGAGTGCCCAGCATTTTTGTTGAGATTTCATAATGTTAGAGCTGCCGATATCAGTCAGCCAGCGACATAGTCCGTCAATAGGGTCAAAAAGCTTACAAGAGCAAAACCCTAGAGGAAAGTGGGGGCCAATTACTAGGGGCCAATTTAATATTATTTTGTTATATAAATAATACAATATTAGCTATGGTTGCCCGGTGCTTGTCCCTAACCCATGGGACCCGGACTGAGCTGTGTGTGGGACTAAAGTCTATATTTACAATTTATCATAATGTCATATTGTCAAGAAGATTAAAATGTTCGTTAACTGAGAAAAAAATAAATTTTCATTTTAAAGATTTTAAGCAATACATGAGAGCAATCTAGGATTTAAAAATTCCTAAGAGGAGAATCATCTCTTTAAACGTGGTCATTTTATTTGGTAACAAAATATTAGATAATAATAATAATAAGGTACAAAAATTTTATGTATAGAGATTAAAGTAATTTGTTTATATTTATATACATATTTTCCGAATTATATATATATATATATAATTGAAGTGAGTGATTGAGGTTTTCAATTGTATTATGAAGAAGTATAAATTAATATTAATATTATATTTATATTTTAAAATTTTATTTATTTGGTGATTCTTTTTATTGTGGAAATATTAATTTAATGAAAACTTTCAAAAAGTCATTGAATAATACAATCAAATTTTTAAATGTATATATTTCATTTGGTATGAAAGTTACAATGATGCTTCATATGGATCTGTGTTAAGTAACGAATCTGCGTTGCATGTTTCTAATTTCTCTTTGTTCTTTATGATCATAACTTTGACCATAGGTTATTGTTGCTTTTAAAAATTTATAATAATCTTTATGTGTTTGAATTTAATTAATTAGTTTATTTCATATATTGTTCTTCAAGCAGGTGCCATAATGGTGGTGTATTAGAGTTGTGAAAATGGCGTCGTAACCAACAAACCTGATAGTGATTATATTGATGCAAAAAGATTCGAAATGAGGACAGAAACTTTTGTCCAACGAAGATTGAGCGGGCTAGTTCTAAAGCCAAATACTTTCTTTGGCGTGTATCGTCCTTTGGGAGCACTAAATTTATCCGATTAAGAATTAAGTTGATAGAGTGTTAAAAACATGACAAGTTGTGAATGGATAATAAAATAAAAGCTTGGTAAAAAATGTAAAACAAATAAGATTAAGAGTCACCTGAGATTGAGTTTCATTACTTAACGTTATTTCTTTCAATAGAATTTAAATATTATAAGAAAATATGCATACTCAATGTCACAAGTACAAATATCTTTGTCACTTGATTCTAAGACACTAGTTTCTAGAGCCCAATCTCTTGGCACTTTAGGAACTATGTCTTGCATTAAGCAGAGTATTTTGACAATCATAAGCACTTCCATCCATATCTAGCCTAGAAGATTTTATGGGAGTTTTTCTTCAAATCCATTTATAAACAAGTTTCTCAACTATGCAAATAAACTAAGACATGGAAAAGGTGATCAAGCTAGACCAAGAAAAGAAGAATAGAAGAAGAACTCCAATTCATATATAATATACAACTAGTAATTGAAATAAACAAGAGATGAAGTAATTACATTCAATCCCCGGTGGACATCTTAGCCTAGCAAGGCTATGAACTTCAAGAACTAAACCTAAGAGTACTAGAACTTAGACTAAAGTAATGTAACTTAGTGTTTATTTCTCTACAATCCAATAGCTTTCTAACTCTGCAAAGCTGTATTTATAGGTGTTTTAAGTTGGTTTCTGGCTCTCCAACGCCCTCCTAGCGCTTGAGCATTGGCCTTTAACATGCTGGTAAATGAGCTTTAATGCCTGGTTAATGTTTCTGGCACTCGAGCGCTGGTGTGGCGCTCTAGCGCCAAGCTCATAACTCTGGCAGAAAGGATCTAATGGTCAACTGATACTGGCGCTGGTGCCTTGGTGTGGTGCTCGAGTGCCAGAGCATTTACAGTGGCAGTGAGGATCCTATGTTGCTCAGCTTCCAGTGCTGGAGCCTTGATCTGGCGCTCGAGCGCTAGCCTCTTATATGCTTCAGCATCTTAAATTTCTTATTTTGCTTCCAAAACACGTGAAAATACATTTCCTGAGTTAGAAAAATTATTATTTCTACATTTTTACTCTTGAACTCACAAAGTAAGGATTAGAGATGAAATTTTACATAAAAACATGTTATTTCTTGAGAAGATAAGTGCAAATCTTTTATTATATAAACACACTAATTTGCACTTATCAAACTCCCCCCAACCTATGACTTTGCTTTTCCTCAAGCAATGTATCCCTAAAACAAAGAAAAACAATAAAAAACCATGACAAGTATAGGTTAAGGAAAGTGTGTCAAACTTCAATCTTCATAATATGCATGGAAATAGTTAAGAAAGAACTTATGATCACCTAATTTATAGAAGCAACGGACCCGTTTATGAATTAAGTGCAAAGGAAATTGTAATCAACCATTAACAAAGGTTCACTTTTAAACCTTACATGGTGTCAATTTCGCTCCATTCCTCAATGTCACTTAACCTGAATTTTGTTTTTCATTTGCCATCAAACAATTTCACAAAATCGAACAATAAATCAAGAGGTCTTTTCAAAAGGTTGTAATGAGGCTGGGCTAGAAAGAATCTTTGTTTTTCTAGTGACACAAAACAAGTTGGAGAATATATATTCATATACTTGCAAGCTTCCCCCAACCTATTCTACACAACATGCTAACCCCACACTTCCTTGCAAGTGTTTCTCTTTCTTATAATCCTAGGCACCTTCCAACTTATTTATTTATTTATTTTTCTTTCACATATATACACAAGGCTGCCCAAGGATTTACACATAAATCAGAAACACTTGATTCATCTTCTAAGCCAACAGAATCATACATCATTTGTATACCCATTATTCTCCCTAAACATATAAATATTTTTCTCCAACTCAAGGGTAAGCATAAAACATTTACATAAGTGTATTAGGGTTTAAGAAAGAATTTATGGCTCAAAGTGGGTACCAACAAAAGATGTAATTTAACAGGTAAGCTTTTTGGCTCAAACTCATTCAAGAAAACTATGCCTCTATCATTTTTATGTCTCAATTGATCATGGCAATTACAAAATCAAACAAAATTCATTCAAGTTAACAAAGAGGACTCTCATATATTTTTGTGGGATTCACTTAACAAACAAGGCAAAAAAGGCTTTAACCTTGAAAATAATTTTTCACAATCCCCAATGAAAAAAAATCATCTCATGATCGGTTAACTTTCAAATTAGTATTTTTCACAATTCCTCTTTTCCAATCCACGCAATATCATAAAAACTTTCACACACAACCAAAATCAACACTAGCCATTGAAACAAACTTCCATTTTATTTAATATATTTTTTTTCAAATTTCAAAATAAAAAAAAAACAAACTACATTACTTTTATTTATAAAAATAAAAAATAAAAACAACAAGAAAAAATACAAACAAGTCAAATCAAACATCCCGAGAAACCAAAGAAAGACATTTCCCTATCAAACCAATGGGTCATCCTCCTCCAAATAATCATTGATATCAATGTCCCCATCACCACCAGACCCATCATCTTCTCCACTACCACCACCATTCCCTTTACCTCCCTCTCCATCTGCCTCCCCCGGTGGAATTGGCTGGTCCCCAGGCCATTCCATATGTGCAGCAAAAGCCTCCGAAGGCTGGAAAAATGTTTGGCCTGGCATAGACTGCTAAGCCATCGAATAGTGGGAGAGGTGAAGGCTAGTCAACCCCCGATGTAGGGCAGCAAATTTCTTGTCATTGTGATCAAGCCTCGTGCTAATACGGCCCCATAAATCATCCATTGTTCTCGGGGGAACTTGTGGTGGTGGTGCAGGCGGTGCATTCGGGTCCCTGTCCGCACAGTGGTTTCGGAAATATTTCTTGTCAATGGGCTCTCTAATCTTCTGGCTAGGAACAACCGGAACCACCGCAGCTTCACACAAGCTAGTGATGAGAGACGGGAATACCAAACTTTGTTTCGTGCCACCCTAGTGCACATTGACCCAAATCATGTCTGAAATAATCCGAGTAGGATCGACCGTGATGCCGGCAGTCTTGATACAACCCAAGAGATGGAATTCTTCAAGTAGGAGATCAGAGGGATGGGATTTCGGACGGAGATTGGCGAGAATAAACTTCATCCAAAGCTTGGAGACCACAGTCATGTTTCCCCGGAGAACCTTGTGAGGATTTTCGTTCCTAGTCGTCTCCAAAATCCTCCGGTCCTTATAACAAATCCACTTCAAAGTAGTTTGGAGATCCAACTCCCCCTGATTCCCCATCCTTGTGAAATCATCAACCACCCCTTCACTTATCTCGTATGGAAGATTGGTGAAATGACTCCTCCGCCGATTTTCTCATTTATCCTATCGGCTTCGTACGACACCCTAATACCGCGAACAACGGACACCTTCTCCCGAGTCTCGCTGTCTTTAACTCCAAAGGCGTTCGCATAAAACTCCTTGACAATCTCTGGATCAAACTTTTCCGGGAGCGAGGCTATGGACCACCAATTGCGGAGAGTGAGCATGCCAGTGAACTCTTTACATTCTCCATCCCGTAACTCAACTCTACGCTCCGCAATGGAACTCCAGTCATCAATGACTCGGAATCTCTTAGCTCTCTCTCGATCGACGAACCGGTGGGGATGGTCAGAACCAGCTCCTTGGGATGAGGAACCTCCTCTCCTCATATGGGGGCCTTCCTTTCGCTTCTTTTATGCACGCTTGGGCTCATGGGCGGGGGTGTGTTTCCTCGGTTTCTTTACAAATTCCAAAATTAGCAAATACAAAACAACAAAATCACCATCACTATGTTTAATATTACATTGTACATTTGGGTTCCATAAATGGACTATTTTCACTGAAAAACTCATAGTTCAAGAACAGACTTTAGAATTAGACACATTCTAAACAGAGTCCAGAATTTCAACACCAGTTATCCATTATTTCAGAAATGAATGAATATATTGAAGCATTTTTAACAAAAAAACCCAAATGTTCAATGTACACAAGGATAAACATTAGGAGAAACTCATGTTCATGTTCATGTTTATGTACCCTCTTATCAGAATCATAAGAACAAAGCAATTACAAAAAGGGAAAAACATATGAACAATGTAATAAGTTTTACCTGAACATGATGATGATGGTGATGAAGAAATTGACACAAACTTGGAGACTTTGATAATTTTTGAAGAATTTGGGTGAGAAAATGATTTGCTTCACGTAAACAGAGAAGAGAAGATAAGATATGATAATGGTATTGAATAACTGATTCTGCGCTCGACGTCACCACCAAGATATAGCTTTAATCTTTCACCATTCACTACCCAACTTTCATTCTTTACTGGGTCTTCAATCTCCATAGCACCATAAGGTCTTAGTTCCTTAACCCTAAAGGGTCCAACCACTTGGACTTTAATTTTTACGGGAATATTTTCAAGCGAGAATTAAAAAGCAAAACATATTGCCCTGGACTGAAAGCCTTTTTGACCAACTTTTTATCACGATACAACTTCATTCATTCTTTGTAAATCCTTGAAGACTCATAAGCATGGAGTCTCAATTCTTCCAATTCATGAAGTTGTATTTTCCATTTTTCCCCAGCAGTTGTTTGGTTAAAATTAAAATACTTTAAAGCCCAATATGCCTTATGTTCCAGTTCAACCGGTAAGTGACAGGACTTCCCATAGACTAACTGAAAAGGAGTCAATCCTATGGGAGCTTTAGAATCTGTCCGGTACGCCCACAGAGCATCATCCAATCTGATTGACCAATCTTTTCTTGAAACACTAACGGTCTTTTCCAAGATTCGTTTAACTTCTCTATTGGAGACTTCGTCTTGACCTTTGGTTTGGGGGTGGTAAGAACTAGCAATTTTATGTCTCACCCCATAGTGTTCCAAGACTTTTTTCAATTGGGAGTTGCAAAAATGCGAACCCCCCGTCACTGATGAGTACTCTCGGGGACCCAAATCTTGAAAATATGTTATTTTTCAAGAATGTCACTATCGTCTTTACATCATCTCTTGCACAGGGAATTTCTTCTACCCATTTTGAAACATTGTCCACTCCCACCAATATATATTCATTGGTAAAAGAGTGTGGAAATGGACCAACAAAATTAATTCCCCAGCAGTCAAATACCTCTACCTCCTACATTACCGTCAGAGGCATCTCATTTCTCCTTGTCACTCCTCCGGTTCTTTGGCACTTATCACACTGCTTCACATAGATGTGAGCATCTTTGAAGATTGTTAGCAAATAGAAACCGAATTGCAATACTTTGGCTGCGGTGCATTCACCGTTAAAATGTCCCCTATAGGGTGAATTGTGACAATGCCACAATATGCTTTAGAATTCCTCACGGAAAACGCACCGTCTCAGAAGACCATCTCCTCCAATTTTGAATAAGTACGAATCATCCCAAACGAAGTAAGAAGAGTCTTTTAAGAACTTCTTCTTTTGTTGCCACGAATATTCATCTGGAATGATACCCGCTGCTTTAAAATTAGCCATATCCGCAAACCATGGCCTTTCTTGAATCAGCAACAAACGTTCATTCGGGAATTCCTCGACAATTTCTTCTTATTCGCTAGTCCCCTCTATGTTATGAAGCCGGCAAAGATGATCAGCCACAAAATTTTCACAACCCTTTTTATCCTTGATGACTAGATTGAATTCTTGCAGCAATAGAATCCAACGAAGCAATCTTAGCTTCGACTCTTTCTTAGTCACCAAATATTTAATGGCTGCATGGGCAATATAGACAATTACTCTGGACCCTATAAGATAAGACCATAATTTTTCCAACCCATATACAATAGCTAGTAATTATTTTTCTGTGGATGCATAATTAACCTATGCATCATTAAGTACTTTACTAGTATAATGTATTGGTTGAAAAATTTTGTCTTTTCTTTGGCCTAATACGGCACCAACAACATAGTCACTCGCACCACAATTGAGCTCAAAATCCAAGGACCAATATGGAGCAACTATTATTGGGGCCATAATCAGTTTTTCCTTAAGTCTCTCAAATGCCTCCAAGCACTTAGCATCAAAATTGAAATTCACATCTTTAACCAAAAGATTGCTAAGTGGCTTGGCTATCTTGGAGAAGTCCTTTATAAATATCCGGTAGAAGCCGGCATGTCCTAGAAAACTCCGTATTCCTTTAACATTCACGGGTGGTGGAAGCTTTTCAATGACTTACACTTTTGCTTTGTCAACCTCAATCCCTCTAGATGAGATCTTATGACCAAGCACCACCCCTTCCTCCACCATGAAATCGCATTTCTCCCAGTTAAGCACTAAATTTGTTTGAACACATCTTCCTAGCACAATATTCAGATTGTTCAAACATTCTTCAAAACTTTTCCCAAAGATAGAAAAGTCGTCCATGAACACCGAGATACATTTCTCAACCAAATCCGAAAAAATGGCGAGCATGCAACTTTCAAAAGTTGCAGGCGCATTACACAGTCCAAACGGCATACGTTTATAAGCAAACGCTCCAAATGGACATGTGAAAGCTGTCTTTTCTTGATCTTCTGGGTTTACCAAAATTTGGTTGTACTCAAAATATCCATCCAAGAAACAGTAATATGCATGGCCAGCCAGTCTCTCAAGCATCTGGTCCATAAAAGGCAAGGGAAAGTGATCTTTCCTGGTGGCTTGATTTAATTTTCTATAATCATTGCACTTGCGCCACCCGGTCACTGTCCTTGTAGGGATTAATTCATTTTTTTCATTTTCGATGACTGTCATCCCTCTTTTTTTGGGACCTCTTGAACTGGACTTACCCATTCACTATTAGAAATGGGATAAAGCATACCAACTTCAAGTAACTTGAGGACTTCTTTCCTCACTACTTCTTTCATTGTTGGGTTCAATCACCTTTGCGGCTGAGCCACAGGTTTAAAATCCTCTTCCATATGTATCTTGTACATATAGAAAGAAGGACTTATTCCTTTAAGATCTGTCAATGCCCATCCTATCGCCCCTTCATTGGCTCTTAAAACCTCTAAGAGTTGTGCCTCTTGAGAAGAAGATAGTGAACTGTTAATGATAATTGGCTTGCCTCCCCCTTCATCTAAAAATGCATATTTTAGATGAGATGGCAACACTTTCAATTCCAACTTTTTATTTTCTGACTCTCCCTCCTTTGGTAAGTCTTCCGGGACAAATTTTTTTATGGGGTCCTCTTTACGATTATCTAGGTCCCTCCAACATTTTTCAATCTCGACTTCCTCCAAATCATACAACTTTGCATGAGACTGCACTAAGGCTTTTTATAAAGGGCTAGCACTGTACATTTCCTACTTCCCTAATAGAAATGCCTCCTCCATGACATCCACCCTAAAGGCTAACTGTTTTTCCTTTGGGTGTTTCATGGCCTCCAACATATCAAACTTCACCTCATCATCCTCAACTCGTACCTTTAGTTGACCATTATCCACATCAATAATGACTCTTGCCGATTTCATGAAAGGACGCCCTAAAATTAAAGGCACCTCCAAATCTTCCTCAATATCCATGATGACAAAGTCAACCGAAAAATCAAATTTATCAACCCTCACTAGAACATCCTCCGCTAAACCATAAGGAAATTTCAATGACCTATCCGCCAGTTGGAGAGTCATTCTAGTGGGTTTCACTTCCAAATCACCAATCCGTTTTAACATGGATAACGACATGAAGTTTATACTTGCACCAAGATCCAGTAATGCCTTCCCCATGGGAAGAGCACCAATAGTAAGATGGATACTAAAACTACCCGGATCTTTTGTCTTATGAGGCAAAGATTTTTGAATTATAAAACTACACCCGGCTTCTAGTTCCATAGTTTCATCTATGAATTTCCATTTTTAGTCAACAAGTCCTTCATGAACTTCGTATATGTGGGCATTTCCTCCATAGCCTCCATAAATGGTACATTTATTTGAAGCCATTTGAAAATGTCCAGAAACCTAGCATATTGCTTTTCCTTTGTCTTCTTTGATGGATGAACAGGATAAGGAACCTCCTTCACCTGAGGTACTCCATCCATCTTCTCCTTGTCCTCACCCTTCTTTTTGGTTTTTTTATTTTTTTCTTTTTCAATATTTACATTCTTTTTCTCCTCACTTCTTTCACTTTCACTTTCCTTCTCTACTTCCTTCATGGCTACTTTTTCAATTCCTCCTTCCACATCCTCGGGTTCATTCAAATGATCCACAATTCTTTTACCTATCTCCTTACCACTCCTTGTGACAATGGACTTGCATTGTTCTTTTGGATTCGTGGTGGTATTAGCGGAGAAAGGAGTAGTGGTAAGCTCTGCCAATTGCTTATAGATTTGACCAACCTGCGTCTCAATATTCCGGATAGACGCCTCAGTATTTTTCTGGAAAGCCTCATTATTTTGGTGATTAGCCAATGAGGTTTGGATAAATTTATCCAAGGTGTCTTCCAATTTAAAAGTCCTCTCTATCAATGGAACAAATGGCGGCCTATTAGATGAATTCGTTGAATTTTTCCAGTTCGTTTGACTCTGTCCTTGAGGATTCTTCCACCCTTGCATTCCAGCATTGGAAACATTTGATTTAAAGGGTGAAGAAAAGAAATTTCCTCTTGACTGATTATTTACAAAATTCAACTCCTCATCTTTTTGGCTAGAGGCATGTGGACATTGAGTGTATGAATGAGCTTCACATGCTCCTATTTGAGCTTGTTGGTTCACTACTTGAACTTGTTATGGCTTTGTGTAAATGCAAATGCTCTAAGTTTGGAGTTTCGATGATTCCACAACAAACCAAGAATCAAAAGGATAAATCAAGCGAACAAGCGCAGTAAACAGATCCGCAACAACAAAGGGTATATAGGTTTTTAACTTATAAATAAACGTAAGTTTGATTAAGGCTCTTTGATATTGAAACAAACACTTTTTAAAAAGGGTTTCAGAAAAATATTGAAAGTTAAGATAAAAATATTTTCAAAGAAAAGATCCTCCTAGAAAATTTCAAAGAAAATATCTAAAAATTGATTTTTACTTGAAAAAGTCTAAATTGGGTGTATATTCGAATATCAAGGTTCTAGAAATAAATTTTGAATTTTCTGACCAGTATATTCGAATATATATTCGAATATGGCTTGCCATATTTGAATACATATTCGAATATGACATATTGCCTTGGCCTGATCATTTTCCAAAAACTGTGTATTCGAATATATATTCAAATATGGCTTACCATATTCGAATACATATTCGAATATAACAAGGTACCTAGGCCTTTTCACCCTCCAGAACTATTATATTCGAATACATATTCGAATATGGAACCTCCATATTCGAATATATATATTCGAATATAAAGCCTACAGAAACCAAATTATAAATGCAGAAACATTATATTCGAATACATATTCGAATATGAAAGTGTCATATTTGAATATGTTAATGAATTATGCGCAGTTTCTGTCTGCTGTTTCTGCTATTTATAAAAGGGGCTTCTAACTTAAAATATACCATACCCTTGCAACCTAATCATTGAATTGAAAAAGTATTTTCTATCATCTATCTCTCTAAATCAAGGGTCTTGTTCTATTGCCTAAGGCATTCTTTGTTTTTCCTTACTCTGTTTCTTTCATTAAACAAAGAGCCTTAAATCAAATATATTAGAGCTTCAAGTTGTACCATTTACTCTTTTGAGAGTTTCATTGTGGTGAGCTTATTTTTAAAAGTGTAGAGAAGGTGAGGTATCCTTTTAGTTGTTTGAAGGTGAGGTATCCTTTAAGGTGTTTTAGGGTGAGGTATCCCTAGATTGAGACCTTTGAAATTGGTGGGTATCCAATTGAGAAAGGTGCTCTTAGTGTGTAAATTGTTGAAAAGCAATACAAGAATTCTCGCGTGGCAGAGATTCGTAGACTGGACGTAGGTCACAAGTGGTGTGTGGCTGAACCAGTATAAAACTCGGTGGTATTTTCTCTATCCCTAAAACTCATATCTATTTAATTTATTGGATCTTCATTTCTGTTTTTCATTATATTTTGATTCCTTACATCAACTAATATATACTTTGTTCAAGTTTTGTTATAATTTTAAACGAATTTACGAAAAATCTTTTAAGCTCAATTCACCCCCCCTCTTGAGCATAGAGGCCCTTGTCTAACACTTTGGCACCAATTGAGTAATAGCTTGACTCAAGAGCTCAATTTGCTGAGTCATAAACTTATTTTGTGCCAGAATAGCATCAGAAGAATTTAATTCCAGAACACCTTTGGGCTTTGAGACTTGGGTTCTGGGCTGATGACCAGCTCTATCACTTGGTGCCATAGAAGTGATGATTTCCATTGTAGTAGGTACATCAATGGTTTTAAGTGACCGTCCAGCAGCTACGGTAAGATGGATTGTCCATTAATGGTTCAATCCTGCACAAAATATATTTAGCTTCGCAACATCGATCAACCAATGATTCGGGCATTTTCTCAACAACCTTTGGTACCTTTCCCAAGCCTCGTGGAATGCTTCATCATGCCCCTGCTTAAAAGCAGATATTTCATATTGCACATGGATCATTCAAGAAGGAGGAAAGAACCTTGTTAAAAAGGCTTCTTCAACCTCACTCCATGTGTGTAAACTTTGACTCGAAAGAGTCTTGAATCATTCCTTTGGATCTCCAATAAGTGCTAAATGAAATAATTTCATATAGGCATCCTCAGCACTTGCTTCATCCAAGCCCATAGTCATTACAAGATCATAAAAGGTCTCCAAGAAATTATGCGGATCCTCATGATCTTTACTCGTAAACTGATTAGTCAGAATGAGATTATACCAATATAGCTTAATTTCCATTTGCTGAGCTGTAGGGGATAAGACAATAGCGGACTGATTCCTTGGACCTCGAGGAATCACGTAATCACCAAGGACAACTCTCAGAGGATTATGAACTTCCTCAGCCATGACAAGAGTAGTAGAATGTGTAGAGTTACTAGAGAAAATTGAGGAACTCTCTCCCTTTTTTGTTTTTAGTGTTTTCTTCCAGACTTTCGTCTAGAAAATGCCTCGATTTTGTCAATATATACTAACTTTCTGTTTGGCTTTTTCTGCGAGTAAGCATACAACAATACTGGAACAATGGTGAGAGTTAGGTACAAATATACAATTAATTACAAAAAGAATGACTATTCACAATTTTTACTAATCAACTCAAAACTTAACAATAAACTACCGTGCTCCTCGGCAACTACGACAGAAATTTGTTAACCTTTTTATGCAACTACAAAGGATTAACTCATTTCAGTAAAGTAATAATACGTGTATCGTCCTCAGGGAGCACTGAATTTATTTGATTAAGAATTAAGTTGATCGAGTGTTAAAAACATAACAAGTTGTGAATGGATAATAAAATAAAATCTTGGTAAAAATGTAAAACAAATAAGATTAAGAGTCACTTGGGATTGAGTTTCATTACATAACCTTGTTTCTTTCAATAGAATTTAAATATTATAAGAAAAGATTCATACTCAATGTCACAAGTGCAAATATCTTTGTCACTTGATTCTAAGACACTAGTTTCTAGAGCCTAATCTCTTGGCATTTTAGGAACTAAGTCTTGCATTAAGCAGAGTATTTTCGCAATCATAAGCATTTCCATCCATCTCTAGACTAGAATATTTTATGAGAGTTTTTCTCCAAATCCATTTATAAACAAGTTTCTTAACTATGCAAATAAACTAAGACATGGAAAAGGTGATCAAGCTAGACCAAGAAAAGAAGAACAGAAGAAGAACACCAATTCATATATAATATACAACTAGTAATTGAAAGAAACAAAGAGATGAAGTAATTGCATTCAGTCCCCGGTGGAAAGCTTAGCCTAGCAAGGCCATGAACTTCAAGGACTAAACCTAAGAGTACTAGAACTCTGACTAAAGTAATGTAACTTACTGTTTATTTCTCTACAATCCAATATCTTCCTAACTTTGCAGAGCTGTATTTATAGGTGTTCTGAGCAGGTTTATGGCGCTCAAGCTCCCTCCTAGCGCTTGAGCGCTGGCCTTTAACATGCTAGTAAATGAGCTTTAATGCCTGGTTAATGTGTCTGGCGCTCAAGCCCTGGTGTGGCACTCGAGCGCCAAGCTCATAACTCTAGCATAAAGGATGCAATGCTCAACGGAAACTGGCGCTCGAGCCTTGGTGTGGCACTCGAGCGCCAGAGCATTTACACTGGCAGAGAGGATCCTATGTTACTCATCTTCTAGCGCTCGAGCCTTGATCTGGAGCTCGAGCACTGGCCTCTTATATGCTCCAGCATCTTAACTTTCTTATTTTGCTTTCAAAACACCTGAAAATACATTTCCTGAGTTAGAAAAATTATTATTTCTTGTTTTTTACTCTTGAACTCACAAAGTAAGGATTAAAGGTGAAATTTTACATAAAAACGTGTTATTTCTTGAGAAGATGAGTGCAAATCCTTTTTTATATAAACACACTAATTTGTACTTATCACTGACAATTTGGTTCACCTTAAGCAGGTCTTTGAGACAATGAGATTTCACAAACTATTTTCTTGGAAATCCAAATATTTCTTTGCTGTTTCCTGAGTAGAATACTTGTGGCTTTTTATCTCTGCAGAAGGAGTGTCCACAGATCCTTCAAACATTGATGCTTTGAAGAATTGGACATTACCAACAACTCTTAAGCAGCTTCGAGGATTTTTAGGCCTTGCAGGGTATTATAGGCATTTTGTGAAAGGGTGTGGTTCCATTGCCAAACCTCTCACTGATTTGTTGAAAAAGGAAAATTTTGCATGGACAGTAGAAGCTCAAGCAACTTTTCAAACATTGAAGGACATGCTGATCAACACACCTGTTCTGGCTCTTCCAGATTTTGATAAAACCTTTGTGGTGGAAGTGGATACATCAGGCATTGGGATAGGTGGTGTCCTTATGCAGGAGCATCATCCAATCGCTTTTATCAGCATAGCATTAAACAAACAACAGCAGTCATTATCCACATATGAGAAGGAATTGCTAGCTGTGGATTTTGCAGTGCATAAATGGAGACATTACCTGTTGAACAAGCCTTTTATCATTAGAACATATCACATAAGCTTAAAATACATTTTGGACCAGCGGTTGACAACACAATTTCAATAGAAGTGGTTAGTGAAATTGATGGAATTTGATTTCACTATTGATTTCAAGCAAGGGAGGGACAATGTAGCAGCTGATGCGCTGTCATGGAAGGAAGACTTGGAATGTCACACAACTTTTGTTCACTCATTGGACACAGAGTTGGTGGCTAAAATAAAGAAGAGTTGGAAATTAGACACATCATTGCAGAACATCATCAAGGATCTTCAAGCAAATCCCCTACTGCACAGACACTACACTTATTGCAATGGGGAACTTCGAAGGAAACAGAGATTGGTGATTAGAAGGGACCTAGTTCTTAGGAAAAAGATCATGGAATGGCTCCATTCTACACTAGCTGGTGATTATTCAAGAAAAATGCTACCACTCAAAGGGCTAAATCAGTAATATATTCACGTGGAATGAGTAAGGATATCTAATCATTCGTTTAACAATGTCAAACATGTCAGCAATGCAAGTATGATACCTCAACATATCCTGGATTACTTCAACCAATACCTATTCCTAATCAGATTTGGCAGCATATAAATATGGACTTCATTGAGGGGTTACCATTATCCGAAGGCAGACAAGTTATTTTAGTTGTAGTGGATAGACTAGGCAAAGCAGCACACTTTATGGGTCTCAAACATCTTTACACCGCAAGTGATGTAGCTCAGGTCTTCTTAGACAATGTGTTTAAATTACATGGTTTTCCAGACTCCATCACCAGTGTTCGTGATCCAGTATTTGTTAGCAGATTTTTTAAAGAGTTTATGTAGTTACAAGGGGTGGATGTCAGGCTATCTTCTGCTTACCATCTCAAACTAATGGTCAGCCAGAGGTTGTTAACAGATCCCTGGAGACATATATGCGCTGCATGTGTTCTGACAAACCTACGACTTGGTTCAAGTGGCTTCCTCTTGCTGAATGGTGGTGCAACCCCATTATAGATTGTTTATGGACAACCTCCACCAACGTTTCTACAATACTTGGTGGGAAGTTGTAAGTAAGATCTTGTTGATAGGAGCCTAGTGAGAAGGGATGAAATGCTAAAGCTTCTGAAGTTTCATCTACAACGAGCTCAAGACAAAATGAAACAAATTGCGGACAGAAAGAACATTTGCTGCAGAAGATCTAGTTTATGTTAAATTACACCCATATAGACAGGTTTCAGTAAAATCAAGGCAAAACGCAAAGATATCACCTAAGTATTATGGACCTTTTTGTATCTTGGAAATGATAGGACAAGTAGCATATAAGCTTGCTCTACTTGCAAAATCTAAAATTCACTATGTCTTTCACATTTATCAACTTAAGAAACACTATGTCTTTCACATTTCTCAACTCAAGTTGTAATATCTACTCTTTTTGAGAGCTTCACTATTTGTAAAACCTTAAAGTGAATTATGGAGAGAAGGTGAGGTATCCTTTTAGTTGATTGAAGGTGGGGTATCCTTCAAGGTTTTTCTAGGGTGAGGTATCCCAAGTTGAGGCTCTTGCACATTGGTGGGGTATCCAATGGTGGGGAGTGCTCTTAGTGTGTAATCTTGTTGAAGATTGAATACAAGTATTTCTGTTGTGCCGTTTTGAAGACTGGACGTAGGTCACAAGGAGGTTTAGTGACCGAACCAATATAAATCTATGTGTTTGATTCTCTCTTCCCTACTCTTTCAACTCTCATATTTGTTGATCTATATTTTTATTGCTCATCTTGCTTCATACTCTAATTCCTCTAATCTCATTATATTTGAGTTGGTTGTGCAAATTGAATTCTTTATAAACTTGTTCTGCTGCTTATAATTGTTATTTGCACAAAATTGTTTAAATTTCTTGAAAGTGTTTTAAAGTTTTAAATCACCCAATTCACCCCCGCCCCCCTCTTGGGTGATGGTTGCCATGACTAATAGGACTGTGGTATGTAAATAATGTAACTAAGTAGAGTCCAAAGAGATAAAGTCTTGTATTAACCCAATGTGTTGTTTTGTGTGCGATTCATTGTGTTGAGCCTAATCAACTCAATGTGGTGTGTTGTATGTAGGAAGACATGCAAGAAGATCACCTGGAAGGCCCCATTCAAACACCAATCTGCCTCCAACCGATTCGCTGCTTGTGCAACAAATGGCACAACCCATGACTCGCATAATGGAAGCCCAAGGACATGAAGACTGATATCAAAGTTTCCGAAGGAATGACCCGCCTACCTTCCTCAGAGGACATGACCCCATGGTAGTCGAGGAGTGGCTTAGCCAACTAGAGGAAATATTTCGAGTGAGGAGAGCCCTTGACCAAGATAAGGTGGATTTTTCTTCTTATAGGCTATAAGGAGAAGCCACACAGTGGTGGAAAAGATAACAGGAGAATATGGAAGTAAACAGAGGTCACCTGACTTGGGACTAGTTCAAGACACTCTTCTTGAATAAGTACTTCCCTATGAATTTGAAAGATCAGAAGGAAGTGAAGCTCCTCACACTGCAACAAGGAGATATGACAGTGGACGAATATGTGGCCAAGTTTGACAGTTTTGCTCGATTCTCTAACAACCTTCATAATCAACCGGATGAAGCTTGGAAGTCCAAGACGTTTCAGCAAGGACTTAGGCCAGAA
This sequence comes from Cyamopsis tetragonoloba, assembly GCA_037177725.1. Lineage (NCBI taxonomy): Eukaryota > Viridiplantae > Streptophyta > Magnoliopsida > Fabales > Fabaceae > Cyamopsis > Cyamopsis tetragonoloba. Next base: position 29,641,827 of record CM074125.1, on the reverse strand, counting down.
GTGAGGAAGTTGGTGAATATGCAACGAATCTGGGAATATCAGACTCTTATCCAAGCTTGCCAATTGGCCGAACAATCTTTGGCCACAGTGGTGGTAAGTAAACAGGTTTCTTGGAAGCGCAAACACGATGAAGGGAACTCAAACGGGGAAAAAGTAAAAGAATATGATTTTAAAAAAATTGCACTTAAGTCCATGGCTATATAGAATTTAATACAAAGTGCTAATTAATTTGAAATGGAATAAACTACAAGGACTAGAATGTAATTAAATTTGAGAGACTACTAGCGATCTCACAATCTACATGAAAACTCAATTTTGGAGATGTTACAATTAGACTGACTGCAATATTGTAAAAAATGTTTTATGAATCGAGGGTTACTCAGTTATATGTTTTGCATATAAATGACGGTTGCAATATCATGTGACATCTTGGGCGCTGCTGAGGGCGGGGAGTGATCGTCGGTGCATGAGGGACAGAGAAGGAGAGGCTCCTGACAAGGCATCTAAGAGGGAGGGACACAGGAATGAATCAAACATACACTGGAATGAGAGGGATCCAAAGACTATATACGTATGGGACTATATAGTTGAGGATAGCTAAAAGGATTTGATCTGGACTATCTATAACAAGAAAATGCATTTACTTTTCGGTAGCCTATCCCTTAAGAACTCCATGGTTAAGTGTGCTTGACTTGGAGCAATTCTAGGATGAGTGACCGTCTCAGAAGTTGAGGACAAAACATACTTGAAAGCCAAATAATGGGTATTAGCTGAATGTTTGATGTTTCAAACCAAAGTTGTGAAGCAATATTCAAGTTCAATAAGAAACCAAAGAATATATGAGAAGTCAGAGACGGGGAGAGAAAAAAAATAGACCAAAACTAGAATGGAATAGTAAGAGAATAGAGATAAAAAGAAAAACATTTTCGTTTCTTTGGTTATTAACTATAAAAAAAAATTTTAAACAAAATTATGATTTATTTGGAAAAAGTTGTTGCTCATTAATGTTATTTGTAGAATCAATACAAAGCTATAACGGTCACTTATAATATTTTAAACAAAATTTATTTTCAAATATGATTTTACAATTAAATTTTTATTAGAGGTATATTAATACTAAAAAAAAAATTGGCACTTTTTTGTTGGGGGCCTAAAGCCCTTATTTGGGCTGCTTGGGCCATAAGCCAGCCCTAGTTATCGATTGGAAAATATGTTTGTTGCATGCAAAATTTTTGAAGCACTGCTACCCACTGGAGTTATTAGTTGTGTAATAAGTTTAAGTGGGACAAGTTTAGTGTGTTTTTATATTTTTGTTCACTAAACTTTGAATTGAATTAAATAGATGTTTATTTAATTGAATAAAAATGATGTGTTTATTGAATCGTAAGTGTAACACCTAGATTTTAGTATCAGTTTTTTTTTTAACACAACATAGGAAGTCAAAACATTATATATATATATATATATATACAAATATTTACGTAAAAGAGTTTGTGTTCTCTTTACAATCCAGAGAGAGTACTAGTCCAGTTAAGTAGCCATACAACAAAACAAATGACTACCTAAGTATATCGAAATATAGCTGCTAGGGTCTTCTCAGGCACTGACACCCTCTGAATCTGTATCACCTGCAATACTGTAAACATTAGTTATATGTACGACATATAACCGAGTAACCGTCAGTATTGAAAATAATATATGTACAGTATTACAGCCAATCTAACTGGAAAACTGCCCCAAATCTAATTCCTAAAAAACACACACAATATGCATGCAATGACAAATTAAGTATGTATGCATGCCATGAATTATTCCATTTTCCATCTTTTTCGTCTTTTACTGGGAAACCTTGTGCACCGGGATTCCACCATGGGTGCACGACAGTAAATGCATAGTTGAGCTCATCATCATCATAATGTCCTGGTAAGCGTCCTTCCAGGATCCTACTGCCGGGCTACCAGCCCTCTCTCGGGCTAGCCCAGGGACTATCTACCGCTTTCGAGATAGCCCCTTTGCACTAGACTATCTACCCCATTTTCGGGATAGCCAAATACTTCAGGTTATTTGCCCTTTTCGGGATAACCTTACATTCTCATATTTTTATGCTTTGTCCACTTACCCGGTCTACTTCCGGCAAAACTCAATCGTCTTACTCAACCAATGTTGATGGGGGAAAGCATTTTCCACTTTTTCCTTTTTGTTTAATTTCACATTACATGTTCTAATGCGTCAAACATCCATATTCATATCATAACATTCAAACAAGAATTCTAGTAATCTCATATTCGAATACAGACATCTCATATTCAAATATTATGTGACAGAAGTGTTATATTCAAATATCTATTCGAATATGGCCTTCCATATTCGAATAGAAATTTGAATATACTAACTCTTGGACTTATTTCTAAAACAGTATATATTCAATCCAAGTCAAAGTCCCAATTTTGTCATGTTACCATCAGGAATCCTTTGTTTATGCAATCCTTATGAATTCATCATCGTTCACATTTCCAATTAAATTCCTAATCATGCATCATCTACTAGCATGTTAAAACAACACAAACATCATACAAGCATAGCATGCAAATCTCACACATACACATTATTCTAAATCAAACAACCTAAAACATAATGTTTCTAAATCCCTAATAGCATGTTCCAAAGGCTCTTAGTATTCTGATTTGGGGTTTTCAAGGTTACCTCGAATCTTCCAGAGTCTTTTTCCCTTCCAAGCTCCAATCCGATCTCCAACTCCCTTCTTCAGCACTTCTTGTCCTCGAGTATAAATCCCACTCCTTGAAGCCTTAATCACGAAGAATGCTTGTGAGAAGAGATCTTAAGATGGAGAGTTTTGGAGTGTTGTTGCTTTGTGACAGAGGTGTAGCGAGGTATTTTGAAGAGAAGATTTAGAGAGTATAGTGTGAGGGAGAGAAAGTGGTAAAGTGCGGAGGTCAAGTCCCCTATTTATAGACTTAGGGGTCCATATTCGAATATATATTCAAATATGAAGCTTCTGTAATCAATTCCACACTTACATATTCGAATATAAGCTCTCTATATTCGAATATCAGACCTCATATTCGAATATGACAAATCCATATTCGAATATGAAAAGTCCATATTCTAATATCACTGTTCATATTCGAATATGCACAGTCCATATTCGAATATGACTCATCCATATATAAGTCATTTTGGTCCCTCCTTTACACTCTACTTGCAACTGATCCTCCTTTTTCTTTTCTTTGTAATTTGTAACTAAATCCCTTAAGTGCTAAGTCTTTTAGGGTTTTTTGGGATCTTACAGTAAGTTTAACCTTTAAAATCAATATTTTTAAATAACATTTATTTGATACTCAATCTATTTGATGGTTGGGGAGTGAAGTTTAATAACTCCTCGATTCAAATCCTTATAAGTGTTCATTTGCCTATAAAAAATTGACTTTTATCTTATAGCTCAAACATCATGATAAAAGATTGAATGTCAAGAGCTTGTAGCTCAAACGGCATTAGGAGGTGGGATAAGGTGGAATTCTTGGAACTCAAGGTGTGGGGTTTAATCTCCAATGGTGTAGATTTAGGAGGAGATTTATTGTAGTTTGTGTGTGTGTTTGGCCGATAAAAAAATTGAACGGAAATAGAAAAGAATGTTTTTTTCTCAAATTCAAAGTTTTGGATTATATAATTAGACGAGGTAGTTGGTGGATTTTTCCATTTCCGTTTTTATTGACAATCTCTACCCAAATGACCGTTTGATGAAAAGAAAAAAAAAACCTTCATTGTCTTTTTTTTTTGATACATTCTGATGTGCTCTAACCTGGCCGAGATAGGAGGTGATCTAGAACAGACTACCACCGAGAGGGCTAAATGGTCGCAGCTCCAATTCCTTCGCTCCGATGGCGGTGGTGTTGCACCTGCAAGAACTCCAACGCTCTAAGTCATTAGTGGAATTAGGGTTATATCTTATAATAGAGTGAATACGTACCTTTCATGATGCATTTGAGTGTGTATTTATAGTCTTATTGGGCCTGGACTTAGTATCTCAAACAAGCCCATCGTTGGTGTGGTCTCTTGAGAGTCACTGGGTATCCCGGAAAGATCCCGACATGGTATCCGCATTGCCTTGGTCATGCCTGGTCCAACATGGATACAGGAGACCGAGATACTCTGATTCTGGTCCACAACAGTTGCCCCCCGAGTCGTTGAGTTACCTTTTGGTAAGTCTGCAATTTTGCCTTTCATCTCGGACCTGTATCGACTTGTCAATGTTCCTGAATGTGTACTACTATCTGACATCGTTGACAGGTTAACGATTGTCCTCCCTTCTGTAGCGTACCATGCACACGCCTTCATTGAGTAACGTGCACAATCATTATGCCCAGTCTTGGGCCCCACACCCATTAATGTGATACGACAATTTTCACTTTACCTTTTCATGAGTTACCATTGTTCTCTTACTTGTGGAAATCAAAAAATGAATTGCTCAATCGCGCTCTTCTTACTTCCCCAAAACCTCTGCGAACTTCTAATCTTCTTCAACAAGCTTCCGCCCATGTTGCATCGGTTCTCAGCAACATGGTCACAGACTTCGGTTCAAGGAAAGCTATTTCCAACATTGCATTCCATTTCGTCATTCTTGCTCAATATCAAGTAATTCATCGTCTTCCTTTGTTTCTTGCTATTTCTTTCTTTTACTATTTGATCCTTGTTGACCCTTTTGATTATCTTGCATTGTTCTTCTTTGCTTTTAGGGTTTAGTTGCTTTTAGGGTCAAGTGGTTCTTCTTCTTATTCAAATGATTCTAAAATTCTTTCCACTACTGCGAGGAGAAATCCAAAACCATTGATTCGAACGTCAATCGAGGTACGCTTTCCATTGCAAATCCAAAACCATTGGCTCCTACTGATATCATCAAGGAAGAGTTCTCTATTATTGACAATGCCCGGCTTAAACAAGTAGAGAAGCATTGGAAAAAATGCTTTCATTTTGGTCTTAACTCGACCGATACCAACACCAAGACAGATCCTTTCAGCGATTATAAACTGGAGATCCCAGGAAAGAACGAGAGGATATGCACTCCTGCCAGCGAGGGTGAGACTTCTTATCTTTTGATGTTCGAATCCTTATGGGAACAACTTAGAATTCGTTTTCTTTTTTCCGACTTTCAAATCAAAGTTCTCCATAATTTACATCTCGCTCCTACCTAATTTCATCCCAATGGCTAGGGTTTTCTGCAAGCATTTGAAGTTTTCTATTGGGATAACAATTGGACATATTCCTCTACCCTTTTTCTTTATTTATTTGGTCCCTATCGCGGTGGGAGAAGGTCCTCGGTGTCTCTACGCCATTGAACTGGGATTACCAATCTCTTCACCCCTTTTGAAGACTCATTTAAGGCGCACTGGGATTACTATGTCAAAGTGGTTTCTCGGTGGCATAGCTATTCTGTCCCCTTTTGGATGGGCCCGGACAAAAAGCCCCTTTTTCCTCTTTACTTGACTAAGGGTCATTATAAAAAGTCGCTATCTATTACCGAATTAGAGTGCGGCTTCTTAGAAGAAGCGAACTGAGAAACATTTCAGAAGTTGTGCAGCTTTGTTAAGGACGGCGGGATTCCCATTCATTGTAGAGATGTATTGGGAGCTCCTCGTCGCAACTAAGCGACTTGTTTTGTACGACTTTGTATCCCGTGTTCTGTTTATATTCTAGGTTTATATTTCCTTGTTATTCTGATTCTATGTTTGTCTTTTTGATACAGCTAAGATTATTGCTAACTTTGCTCAGCGTGCCTTCAAATGAGATTCCAAAGGAAAAGGGAAGGCTACCACCTCAAATCCTGCCCCGGAAGCTACCACGGGATTGTATGCTCAGCCTGCTCAAGTTGGGGTGCTACTCGGCATGGCGCAGAAGACATCTATCCCTCATGTTGCTGTTGTTGGGGGAGTCACTACGGCAGGTCCTCAAACCAAACGTCGTCGTGTTACTCATAGTAAAAGTATGTTGTCCGCATTATGCTATTTTGGTGTTCACTCGATTCTCTTTACGCATTGTTGATCTTAGATTTATGTTTTTAGGTGACCCTCCCGATGGTGGGGTTCAGCCATCTCAGGAGATGGTACGTGTATCCCCCTTCCTTCATCTGCATACGTTCGGGTCTCGTACTATTTGTAAAAGCACATCAAGATCTTATTGCAAATAGAATTATTATTCAGCTCAATAAGTTTTGAAGAATATTGTTTTGAGGGGGTTAATATGAGCTGCACTCTTTTTCCCTTACTTATGGTGTTAACCCATTGGGTTTTCCTAGAAAGGATTTTAACGAGGCAACATCTCATGCGTATCAAAAGATTGTATACTCTGTCTCCTTCACTAGGGTTTTTTCCCACTGAGTTTTCCTTAGTAAGGTTTTAACAAGGCACATCCTCGAAGAAGAGACGGACATCCAAAGGGGAGTGTTATAAATATTTATCTAGTGGATGTTCATATCTTTTAAAGGAGTTATCTATTATATTGTTAGGAATGTTTATCTCTTAGAGGATTTATCTTTTACTCATATATTTTGTTAGATCTATGTTTATCTCTTGTACTCCAATTGGTGAGCCTAGTCTATGCTTATAAATAGAGCACTCGCATATTGTATTCGACAGAGAAAACATTTTTTCTCATTTTTCTATTATACCTTTCTCTCATTTCTCTCTCATATTTCTCCTACTTTATTATTTTCACAACACAGAAAATATTTATTCTTACTTTTCTATTATACCTTATTTATTTATTTATTATTTTACACATATACCATGTAGTTAGATCCTAAAGTCCAATAAGGGTATAAAAGAAAATTAATTAATAATTTTTATAAAATTAAAAATATTAATTAATTTTCTATTCTGTGTTATTTTCAAAATTCTGAAAAATAAAAAGAAATGGAGGGTGTACAATATGCGACAACATGTTGGTAACACTCAAATTTTGATTTATTCTCAAACATTTACGTATTCAAGAATCTCTTACTCCCTCCTTTTTTATTTGTCCACTTAGGAAAAAAAGTATTTTAAATAAAGTTTTAATTATATTTTTATCAATTATACCTCTATCTTTATCTAGAGTATTAATGAACACTGCACTACGCAACTAATAATAATGTGTTATTTACTCTCAAGTGGACTAATAAATAAGAATAGAGGGAATAAATTCTATTGTGGAAATTTATTTATTGATTTAAATATAAATGAGGATTTGGCAATGAATTTGATCTTATCCAATTCTAACACATATTGAATTGTAATTAGTTTTTTTACTTGGTTAATCACCAAAAAAGATATTTACTTGATATCCATTGGTCTATATAAATAGAAGAACCACAATAGTTGAGGTCCTCCTTCTCTTTGGTACTCTTTAATTTGCGTTTCACACAAATTCTCTCTTCTCTTCTCTTCTCTTCATGTCACATTTTCTAAATTTATTTTCTTCTATTTATTTGAAGCCAATGTTGTTACTCGGTGAGTGTACCAACTCCTTTAATTTCTATCTTCACAAGATCACCATTTCTTTTAAACTCCAATTTGTTATTTAGTTTTTGTTATATATATAGTTTCGTCTCTTTGTTCTTGTTCAATTTGATATTGGTTTGAATTAAAGTTGTTTTATTTTCCCCTTGTTTTTTAGATTTAACTTCAAGCAAGACAAAGAATCCTAGAGAAAAGGCTTATAATACTTTTTATGGAGCAGAATTTTGCACTAATTGGTTGTTATATATCTTGAAAATTGAATGAATGTTTTTTTTGTTCGAAATGATTTTTTCTTTAAGATTTACTCCAATTTGAAATGACTAATGTTCAAAATAATTTTTTCCCTCAACTTTTCCCTCCAATGGCCCTACTCCTGCAACTGTTCTTGTATATGATGTTAAGATATTTTTTAGGGCCAACTAAGAATTTTAATTTGGTTTTTATACTAAACACTCTTTTGTTTGTGAATATTTATGAACTAGTCCTTGTACAACGCAATTAGATTTTTCTTGAGTGCCCACCATTTTTGTTGAGATTTCATAATGTTAGAGCTGCCGATATGAGTCAGCCAACGACATAGTCCGTCAATAGGGTCAAAAAGCTTACAAGAGCAAAACCCTAGAGGGAGAAGGGTGCCAGTTACTAGGGGCCAATTTAACATTATTTTTTATATAAATAATACAATATTAGCTATGGTTATTGCCCTAACCCATGGGACCCGGACTGAGCTGTCTGTGAAACTAAAGTCTATATTTACAATTTATCATAATGTCATATTGTCAAGAAGATTGAAATATTCGTTAACTGAGAAAAATATAATTTTTCATTTCAAAGATTTTAAGCAATACATGAGAGCAATCTAGGCTTTAAAATTTTCCTATGAGCGGAATGGTCTCTTTAAACATGGTCATTTTATTTGGTAATAAAAGATTAGATAAAAATAATAATCAGGTACAAAAATTTTATGTATAGAGATTAAAGTAATTTGTTTATATTTATATACATATTTTCCGAATTGTGTATATATATATATTTGAAGTGAGTGATTGAGGTTTTCAATTGTATCATGAAGAAGTATAAATTAATATTAACATTATATTAATATTTAAAATTTTATTTATTCTGTGATTCTTTTTATTTTGGAAATATTAATTTAATGAAAATTTTCACTTCTATCTAATTAAAAAATTGCTTTTTCAAAGAAAAAGTCTTTGAATAATACAATCAAATTTTTAAATGTATATATTTTATTTGGTAAGAAAGTAACAATGATGCTTCATATGGATGTGTGTTAAGTAACGTATTTGCATTGCATGTTTCAAATTTTTCTTTGTTCTTTATCATCATAACTTTGACCATAGGTTATTGTTGCTTTTAAAAATTTATAATAATCTTTATGTGTTTCAATTTAATTAATTAGTTTATTTCATATATCGTTCTTAAAGCAGGTGCCATAATGGTGGTGTATAAGAGTTGTGAAAATGGCGCCATAACCAACAAACCTAATAGTGATTATATTGTCACAAAAAGATTCGAAACAAGGATAAAAAGTTCTGTCCAACGAAGATTGAGCGGGCTTGTTCTAAAGCCAGAGACTTTCTTTGGCGACAAAGACGAAGCTCCGAAGAGCGCAAGAAAAAGAAGTCTTTATGCTCATTTTGGTTTGTTCAATGTAAGAGACTTTCAAGCCATCTTAAATTTAAAAGCATCTTTGAGGCTTTCAAAACTCTTTGAATTTCAATCTATGGCGATGGATATAATAGTAATTTTGTATTTTTTTTATAAAAAAATAAAAGTATTGATTCTTAAGGAGCATATTTATTTTTTATTTTCGTTCCTCATTAATTATCGATTTTCGTTAATATCTGTCATAGAGGAAGAGCAAAAGGACTTGGATGCTAACAATCTTAAAGTTGCAAAACTCGTAAGGATTAAGGTGAGCATATTTGTATCCTAAAAAAGCTAGCACAGTTATCCAAAAACCTTTCTATATGGCATATATTAAGTTGCAAAAAGCTTTTTTATGTAACAAATGTGCTCACCTTAATCCTTATGAGTTTTGCAACTTTTAGATCGTTAGCATCCAAGTCCTTTTGCTCTTCCTGTATGATAGATATTAATGAAAATCCATATTTAATGAGGAACGAAAATAAAAAAAATGCTTCTTAAGAATAAATACTTTTATATTTTTTTATAAAAAAAAGATAAATAATTAATATTATCACCGTCACTATAGATTGAAGTTCACATAGTTTTGAAAGCCTCAAAGATGCTTTTAAAGTTAAGATGGCTTGAAAGTCTCTTTCGTTGAACAAACCAAAATGAGCAACAAGTAAAAGCAATAAAAATGATTAACTTTGAATACAAATCTTTAAAATTAATTTGAAGATGAAGTTTATAAAATTTACCCGATGCATATATTGAATTAAAATGTATAATAATTAGAAGAATAAAACAACTTATTAGAACATAACATTAAGACATCAAGATGTTAAATTAAACATTTATAATGGATGCATAGTTCAACCATTTTAAATTTAATTTAAAATTAAATAAAAAACTAAACTAAAATTTCATTAAATATTGAAAATTCACCTATGTGATATTGCAAAGCTTTAATACATGTTTCAAAATACTTTTTAGTAAACAACCTTTGTATTCACGTTTGAGGGCTCTATTATTCCATCCTCAATATATATGAATTTTTTATCATTTTCTATTGGTTATTCTTAATGTAGCGACATAAAACTATTCATGAATAAATGTTGGTCTTAGAAGAAATATTCCAACACTACTTAATGATAGCGGTTGCCCTTGGCTCCTGTAATTGTGATGACAATTGGAAATTGACGTCTTTCAAATATAAAAAGAATTCTCTCTTATATGTAGAGTCAATGATATCCTTAAAATAATTTTATTAATACTATGTAGTCATATTTACACCTTTTATAATTACATTATACTTGGAATCATCAATTCTATTATTTAAGCATGAGAGTAAAACATAACCATCAACACATATAGATGTGAAATTCGTTCGGAAATGAAGCAAACTTAATTAATTGTTTAAATAATTATTAATATTTATTAATATTTATTCATGTAAATATATATTAATTATTGTTATAAAAATTCACAAATAACTAATTTAGCTCCTATTATAGTTTTGATATCAAATTAGTCCCAAAAATATTTATAAGACTTTAAAATTTTCTTAACAATTAGTTCTTAATGATTTAAACTAATATAAAATTAGTCTCTTAGAAATTAACCAAGTTGCAAATTACTAATCTAATTAGTTAATTATTAAGTTATAAGAATTCAGTGATGCCTAATTTAATCTTTGTTATTGTTTCAATTAAATTAGGCCCTTAAAGATTTAGAAGACTTAAAAATTAGCTTTTAACGATTTAAACTGATATGAAATAAGTACCTCAAAAATTAACAACATTAGAAATTACACATCTAATTATTTAATTAATATGTTATACAAATTAATTCATTATTATTTTAATTCTTGATAGATTTTTATCATCAAATTAGTTGCCATAAGAATAATAACGTCAATAAATTACTTCATAAATTCATTGATAACCAATTGAGTGTCTCGGTTAATTTAGACCTTTCCAATCAGTTATTCATCCAATCTGAATTCTGGCAATGTGAATAATTGAGGGTTTTCCCATCAGTTATTGAACTAACTTGAATAATACTTTTCCAATTGATTAATAAACAACCGTTCAAAAACTTTGTGCTTTTGACTCCAAATACTGTTATTTTTCCAATCGGTTTTGCAATAATAACCGATTGAAAAAGAGTTTTCTCATCACATGTTCAGATGAATGGAAATAGTATTATTTTTTCAATCGGTTTGGCAATAATAACCGATTGGAAAAGTTAACAAAGTAGTGTTATTATTCCCATCAGTTATTCTATTAACCGATTGGAAACATCCGGCATTTTTTTAGCGGAAACTCAAACGAGATCAGACCTGCTTTCAAGCAAAAATAGATAGAGCCACCAGATAACCAAAACGAGAACCATAAACAAATTTAATTCCAAAAGTCAATATATATATATATATATATCTAATTAAGTAGTTAACATAGCATAAAGGCTAATCTAAGTTAGTTCCATAAAGTTAAGTAAGTAGCTAGTTAACATAAGAACTCCTAAATTATTAGACAAATAAAACATAGTATTTTTTGTATCTTTTCTTTTTGCACCATCCGCTGGACTTCTGTATTGGGCCTTACACCTCAAAAGCCCATCACCGTCCACTTACCCGGATTTCTCCTTCTTATAGGGCAACACGCCTTCATGTTAATCAATTCAACATTTCTTTTTCCAAAATGCTATTAACGTTCCTACATAAAATCAGTTGCAGAACTCTGCACGTGAAACATCTCCTTGTAATGATAGTTCTGTTTCCCTTAATCAAAATGTTTCTGTTGATAACAATGCTGCTTCTGATCAATCTAATCTATGACGCTCCTCTCGTATTAAACAACCTCCTTCAAAATTGCATGATTATCACTTATATGCTATTAATAGTAACACTGATAATTGCAATACCAAATATCCGTTATCTGAATGCTTGTCCTTTAACTCTCTATCTGTGAATTATAATAATTTCATTCTCAACATTGATTCTAATAGTGAACCTACCTCCTATGCCACTGCTTCTCAAAACCCTAACTGACTTGAGGCTATGAATGCTGAATTATCTGCTCTCGCTCCTAATAACACTTGGTCTCTTGTTAAGTTACCAAAAGGCAAAAAGGCTATAGGAAGTAAATGGGTGTATAGAATAAAATATAAATCTAATGGGAAAATCGAACGCCATAAGGCTAGGTTAGTTGCTAAAGGTTACAACCAAATAGAAGGCATAAACTACCTTGATACCTTTGCCCCCATTGCAAAGTTAACTAGTGTTCATTGATTACTCGCTGTTGCTGCTATAAATAACTGGAACCTTTATCAACTTGACATAAATAATGTGTTTTTACATGGTGTTTAAATGAAGATGTCTATATGCGTGTTCCTCAAGGTTTAACTGTTTCAAATAAATCTCTTGTGTGCAAGTTGAATAGATCCTTGTATGGGCTTAAATAGGCCAGTAGGATGTGGTATGAGAAACTATCTTGCTTTCTGAAAAATTTAAAATACTGCCAATCGACTTACGATCATTCTGTGCTTCTTAAAAATTCTGGAAATCATTTCACCATCGTTCTTATATATGTTGATGATCTGATTATCGGTGGTAACGATATGACTGAAATCAGTGCTTTGAAAATTCTTTTAGATAAAAAATTTCGTATAAAGGATCTCGGTAAGCTTAGATATTTTTTGGGTTTGGAAATAGCTTGTTCAAAAACAGGAATTTTTCTAAACCAACGAAAATATGCATTAGATCTAATAGACTCTTGTGGATTATTAGCAGGAAAACCTGTAGATACCCCAATGGTTAAAGATTCCTTAAAAAGCGCAGAAAAGGGTGAACTTTTACCAGATCCATCTAGTAACAAATGATTGATTGCCAGATTAATCTACCTCACCAAAACTTGCCCGGATATCACATACGTCGTACAACAATTAAGTCAGAAAATGCATGAACCGCGATAAGGACACTACCAAGCTGCCATCCGCGTCATTCACTACATCAAAAAGAACCCAGGCCAAGGTCTTCTCTACAGAAAAGATTCTTCTCTTCGCTTAAAAGCCTAAACAGATGCAGATTGGGCCACTTGCCAGTTAACAAGAAGATCCATTACTGGCTTCTGCATATTTTTGGGACATTCATTAATATCCTGGAAATGCAAGAAGCAAAACAAAGTTTCAAGATCATCATCAGAAGCTGAATATAGAGCAATGGCCTCCACTGTCTGTGAATTACAATGGCTGACATACCTTCTACAAGATATGTAGATTCATAGTATAACTCCAGCTTTAATGTTTTGCGACAACGACAGTGCCAGATACATAGCGCAAAACACTGTTTTTCATGAGAGAACGAAGCACATCGAGATTCATTGTCATGTAGTCCGAGAAAAACGGCAACAAAGCCTCATGCATCTTTTACCTATCAACACCACCCAACAGATAGCTGACATTTTTACAAAAGCGTTGGAGCCCAAGCAATTCCAAGAACTTCTCTGCAAGCTGGGAGTACACAACATCTACTCTCCACCTTGAGAGGGGGTATTAGACAAATAAAAACGTAGTTTTTTTTGTATCTTTTCTTTTTGCACCATCCACTGGACTTCTGTATTGGGCCTTACACCTCAAAAGCCCATCACCGTCCACTTACCCGGATTTCTCCTTCTTATAGGGCAACACGTCTTCATGTTAATCAATTCAACATTTCTTTTTCCAACTTTCAGTTACATTTCCAATATAAATGATTCCGAATGTATATATAACAAAATGAACACCTAATTCCCAAACTATTCAACAACACGTGCATCATCAAATGAATTCCAGTCACAGATTAGCAACTCCCAAAAAATATTCTGCCCAACGACGACGAACATCATCAATTTCTTCTTTAATAAATGGGTTTGCATTGTTGAATACCTACAAATTGAAATCACATATCAAGCATAATTCGTTAAATCAAAAAAAAAATTATTCTAAGTACTAGCCTATGGTTTAAGAAGACAAATTTACCTCTGACCAGTTATCTATAATGTTCCCTAGGACAAAATCTAGCATATGTCACATGACATAAAAACCGCACTCAAATCCCCCTATTTGTTGACAGCACTACAAGATGTTCAAAAAAAAGAAAATTTAAATATAATGAAACACGGGATAAATAGAAAAGAAACTTTCAATTCACGTATGCCAAAGACACCTTTTTGGCTAGTGGAGTAGTACTTAGTTTAATTTAGATGATTAATTAATTAAGTAAAAACAGAAAGTGCTCAAGTTCAGGAACTAATGTCATTTTCCAGGAACTCATTAAAATAACGGTTAGTTCCATTGGTGTAACGTTGTATGATCATAGCCCATGCATTAATTGATTAGAGCAAGCAATAAAGCAACCAATCAGATATTCAATATAATACTAATTGATTAAATGTTTCAGTATATTGATGATAGGGACTTGTACTGCATTATGTTATTTTAGAGATAAATACCAGACTATAAACCATCCCAAAAAAAGGGTAACTAGATCACCAAAGTAATCTTAGAGAACATATGATTGAAAGGGCCGCAAAGCAATTAGCTAGAGCATTACAACCCAAAGAAACTAGTTAAACATGATATCTAACAACCAAAGCAATTTAAAGCAACCTGCTTCCTTTTTCTTTATATGAGTATTCAAACATATTACTAACATGTAGTAAGTTTCGTTTTCAGAGAAGCAAACTAGTTAAACAAAACTACAAAAGAAGAAAAAAGAAATAAAACATTCGAACCTCAAGAAGCTAATTAGCTAAGAAGAAACCACAAGAAGATCATCACAATATTGCACAAGTACTACAAGATCATCACAATATTCGAACCTCAATATTGCACTAGACGGAGGAAATTAACGAAATCAGGCTAGAGAAACTGCAACTTATATGTTGCCCAATGTTAAGTATTTTAGAGAACTAAAATACTAACTTGTTTCAGTATAGTGGAAAAATAGATTATCGTCCTCAGGGAGCAACCACAGAACAATTTAGTGCCAATATAAGACCTTGGGCGAAGTTTTCGAAAGGTTTTGGATTGAATTGAATTATGAAACGAATGCTCGTAATGTAAAAGGAGTTTAAAACAATTTTAATAAATACTTGGATTTGAACTTGCTACGCACTATAACGATCTCTTCCTCTCTGTTAATTTCTATATTATTCGAAAGACCGTAAGCTAAAATTTTCACTTACAGAAGATTTCTCATTCTATAAGATTCTGTGATAATGAAAATACATATTCCAATCTCTTAAAAATATGTGAATTCAATCACGCAATAAACAAAACCTCTAAATAAACGGTTCATAAATCAATACCTATCTCTAGGTTATTGCTTTATGAAAATCCTTTATCAGAACCTCCTTTTAAATCAAATTCTCATTTAATTGAAAAGGTTAGAAGAAAGAGAAGAAAGATTATTAAGCTTTAAACTCAACATTAAAACAGATAAAGAGAAACAATCCAATTAATATAGAAAGGAACAAGAGAGTTTGAGTGATTACAGTGCTAGCCACGTCCAAATCCAAGAATAGGAATCTAAGCTACCATCTTGAATTGAGAAACAATTGAATTCATAGATGAAAGTTACACAAGATCGCACTATTTCTATCTCTAGAATTCTCAACTTCTCTACTCAGACTGCTTTAGCTCCTAGTGAATGAGGCTTTTTATAGAGATCCCAAGTGGTTTATCTTTGCTCGAAATAAGATAAAATAATATCAGATAAGGTTGCTTTAGATATTTTTTTCTTTTCCTTCACCCTTATCTTCTGTGCTTTTATCTATTTACCTGCAATCCAATAATTTAGGGATTAAATCTTATCTAAATTAGTCCAAGATAAGCATAAAACTCAAATAATCAACCAACTCTCTCTCAAATTAAGATAAGTATTGAATTTACTAAATTTAGGGGAATTTAATTAAAAGATAAGCATAATATCATTTAAAATATATTCAAATTAACCACAAAATAGTTTAATAATTATCCGTCATCACCCAATCGGAAGACCTAAAACAGAAGTAGGTGTAGGGAGTTCAAATGTAAACTTTGCAACATTATGGCTAAGCTGTGCACGCTTGACAAGTTTGAATTCCTTGAAATTTTCTGGGTCCAAGCAACTTATAAGCACATGGACAACATGAATGAACACTTTAACTAGAAAGAATATCAAGCATATTAAACATTAGTGAGTACAAAACATGAGAACACAGTTTTATATAATCTCAGGCTGCTGTATCAAGTTCACTTAGTTTCATAACCAATGATGTCAATAAGGTCTTTCAATTGCACTCATGTGAGCAAAATTACATGCGGTGAGAAGATCTATTGTCACCATATAATGTACTTTGTGAAGAGGATATTAATAATGAAAATTATGAAATACCACTATGTGGTTTTAGTATTACTACCGGAAGTAGCTCATAAATCAGCCATAAAATATCACTGCCACTTCAGTAAAACAAAATATTACTCGCAAAGCAAGCTTGTATGGTAGCAAGAAAGAAACTGAGAAGTTTCAGATGGTCATAAAATGTTAATATCCAAAAATTTATAAGGAGGGAAAACAATAAAATGAAAGAACAAAAATAAAACAATAAAACAAGGGTCATAATATTGTAGTCTACTGATGGATCAGATGTAGAAGCTGAAGTGGATCAGATGTTCTCCACTTCACTAATCACAGAAATTGGATATGGTATTGTTCCCTCTTTATGAAGAAGATTTAAAAATAAGATCAATGCAAATTGCTGCCACTTATGTATTGCTACTAAGTTATTCCATTGATATTGTATTTTTTATGTAATCTAGTTATTTGCAGTTTCACTAATCATATATATGTTATATTGCTTTGTTATTGTCTTTTGAATGAGAATGTTGTTTGTAAATAAAATCCTTTATTTTGAGTTGTTAAATTATACTCAAAGTGTCTATGATTTTTAATTTTTATTTTTAATTTTCTTAGTTTCTATCATGGTTTGGAATTTCCAGAATAAGATATGATACAATATTTTTATAAAGATGATTACCAACCTATACAATTTTTGTATCTTATTCTATAGACTATACTTATGTTATCATCTTATATGTGGATTAAGGACAAAAACTCATTCTCACCATTAAGATCAAATATCTAGTAACAGAGCACATGATAGACAACTTTTATTTCCAATTTTGAACTGTTGAATGTCTTGAAGATACCTGATACTGGATATTTATAAAATATGCATTTAGGTGTGCAAAAATAAAATAAAATCAACCAAGAGGATAGAAAACTTTAAGAGTTATTAATTATGCATATATATGATTCTTTTAACGAGGAGCACCACTACAAGAATGTGGCATTTTAGCGAAAAAATTTTAGCGACGGCGTGACACCGTCGCAAAGTTGTGACGGAATACACATCATTTGCGACGGCTATAACCGTCGCTAATATTGCGACGGTTTTTGCCGTCGCCCCAGTCCCATCAATAACGTTTTTCATAATTTTTTCAGTGAAATATGTATTAGCAACGGACTGGGCCGTCGCTACTTTGCGATGGTCCCAGCCGTCGCTGGACCTACCTGAGTTTTTTTTTTTTAAATTTTTTTTTAAAATTGAATTTGCGACGGTCCAAGCCGTCGCTAATTTGCGACGGTCCTAGCCGTCACTGGACCTGCCTGGGCCTTTTTTTTTTATTTTTTTTAAAAAAATTGAGTTTGCGACAGACTATGCCGTCGCTAATTTGTGGCGGTCCCAGCCGTCGCTGGACCTGCCTGGGCCTTTTTTTTTAATTTTTTTTAAAAAATCGAGTTTTGCGAAGGACTGGGCCGTCGCTAATTTGCGACGATCCTAGCCGTCGCTGGACCTGCCTGAGCCTTTTTTTTAATTTTTTTTTTTAAAAAATCGAGTTTGCGATGGACTGGGCCGTCGCTGGACCTTCCTAAGCCTTTTTTTTTATTTTATTTTAATAAATCGAGTTTGCGACAGACTGGGCCGTCGCTAAATTGCAACGGTTCCAACCGTCGCTGGACCTACCAATATCGTTTTTTTTTTAAAACAAATAAATTTGAGTTTGTGACGGTGTGGGCCGTCGCCCTTTAAGATGAAGATTTTTAACCATACATTCATTTTTACTACATCATTTTTAACCTTATCTTCTTCTTACCAATATTCTCTTCTCCCCAACCAAAAGCCACACTCCCTCTGCGCCACCGTCCATTGTCCCACCGGCCACCGTCCTCCGCGCCGCCGTGCTTCACGCCGTTCCGCAACCTCCGAACTCTATGTCCCTGGTCGAACTCCGCTCCGTCTCTCCTACCAACCCAAACTGCGCCGCCTCCTCTCCCCAACCAAGCAAAACGCGCCACCCCATCTCCCCAACCAAGCCAAACTGCACCGCCCCCTCTCCCCAACCAAGCAAAACGCGCCGCCCCATCTCCCCAACCAAGCCAAACTGCACCGCCCCCTCTCCACCCAAAACCGCCACCTCCATTAAGCTCCTCTTCAACCTCCATTAAGCTCCTCTTCAACCTCCATTAAGCTTCTCTTCAACCTACATTCACCTTGTCTTCATCTTCCTTTAGGTATTTTTTAAATTCAATTTTTAATTTAATTGGATAGATTATTTATGTGATTTATTTATTTTATCAACATTAAATATATTAGAATTTAATTGTTTATTTAATTATTTATAATTATTCATTTAATCAGCATTAAATTTGTATTTGAGGTTACTATAATTATGTTTAACTATATTTGTAACTACTTTGAAATAAAGTACTAGTATTATTAGACATTTATATTACAAGTTAAATTAAGATTTTGATGGTATTTATCTGGTTTTAACTCAATAGGGTTTGTTTGGTAAAGTAGCTTGCGTTCTCTTTTTGCTTGGAGATTACGTGTGCGGTGCAATTATACTTTGCTTGGAGTTTGAGGTAGGTATTCAACTCACATAAATTTAATTTGCTTGGATTTAAAGGTTATTATTACTATTATAAACAACTAGTCTATAAATCTACCCATGTTGTTAGGAATTGTATGTTGTTTGATAGTGGATAAGGGAGACCCTGATGAAAATTATGGAGTACTAGGGTGCTGGTTTATTTTACTTGTTTAATGTTGACGCATTTGTTTGTTAGTGGACAAGGGAGACCCTGATGAAAATTCTGGAGTACCAGGGTGCTGGTTTATTTTACTTGTTCAATGTTGACACATTTGTTTGTTAGTGGATAGGGGAGACCTTGATGAAAATTCTGGAGTACCAGGGTGCTGGTTTATTTTGTTTTTTTGTCTTGTTGAAATTGGGAGATTCTAAAATTATAAGGGTTATGCTGCCGAAAATTTTCTAAGTCACAGAATATGGATCGTAGTTGGATGTATGAAAGATTGAATTTTACTCAGACTCAATTAATACCTGAATTCATTCGAGGGGTAGACGCATTTGTTAATCATGCTATGAACTCTAATTTATCAGAGACAAGGATTAGATGTCCGTGTGTGAAGTGTAGAAACATGAAACTGTTAGATGCTCCTGTTTTAAAGACTCACTTGTACAGACATGGCTTTAAGCCTGAGTATTGTATTTGGACAGAACATGGGGAAGAGAGGCCGATAATCACAGACTTAGGAGGTGATTCGAGCAATAGTGTAGAGTGGGATGATGATAGTAATTAGTTTGACATGATGCATCGAATGGTGACAAATGCATTCGGCCCATTTGTTTATGACACATCTAATAGGATCAATGAAATAGTAAATGTTGAGGAGCCACCGAACCCTGAATTTCAAAGATTTTATGATATGTTGATGGCAGCTAACCAACCAATTTATGAAGGGTGTTCTAAATCTACCTTGTCTCTTTCTGTTAAACTATTGGCTGCTATATCCAATTGGAAGGTTCCACAGAAATGTGTAGATTATTTTGCACAAATGCTTATCGATGTAGCCCCTTCAAAGGAGGTATTAGCCACGACATTTTCCGTTGCTAACCAAAAGTGGAGACGGAATAACTGGCGCCAAAAATATCTTGCCACGGAAATATCCGTCGCAAATTAGCCACGGAAACTTCCGTTGCAACCGAAAGTGGAGACGTAATACAAGTGGCAAAAAAATATCATAGCCACGGAAATAACCGTGGCTAATTAGCCTCGGAAATTACCGTGGCAAATTAGCGAAGGAAATATCCGTCGCAAATTTGCGACGGCTATTTCCGTGGCAAAAATTAGCGACGCCACTTTTAGCGACGGCTCGATGACCGTCGCTAATCCGTCGGAAAATGCATATTAGCGACGGAATTTCCTTTTTAGCCATGGATATTTCCGTGGCTAACGAGTAACATTCTTGTAGTGCACAACAAAGAAATCATCTCAAAATCAATAGACTACTTTTTAGTAAAGACATTTTATCAAACACACATAGCAAGCAACACCTCAAAATTCCAAAATTAACTAAACAATCCAAAACCAACCCACTCAAGTTGAGTACCAAAGCAAATCAGACAAATAATTTAGTTGATTCAGCGAGAAAAACAGCGAGAGAAATTGAAACATAAGCTCATCAACGGTGTCGTGATGGTGGCTAGACATTGTACGAACCGTGATAGCGTAGGGCGCGATGGTGTGGCAACCGTGGTTGGACAGCGTACCAAGAATGGCTGGATAGCGTGGCAATAGTGGTTGTACGACGTGTGATAGAGACTAAGGAGGAGTAAGAAATTTGTAACAAATTGATAATAAGTCACGGAGGACTTATTAGCAATTTATTAATAATAATGTAACAACTCAATTTTTCTGATTAGGCTTGTGTTTAAGGAGTTAGTTATGTCAGTTACCTTTTGTATAAATAAGGATTATAAACCATAATTCAAATATCAATGAAGATATTCAGTATCTTGTTCCTCTGTTCTGTAACCTTCCTTCTCCTTCATTGTGTTCCGATTCTCTTCTCAGTTGAGTTTCCTTACCTCTCCTAGGTTCTCGGAGTTATCCCTAACCTACTCTAACAGCGTGGCAACGGTGGCTAGATAGGGCGCAAGGTTTTCTGACTGAAGGTTGAGCAGCGCGGTTTCTCACAAGTGTACGATAGGAAGAAATGATTGGAATAAGATAAAATTTTAACATTTTGAGTATAAACTTTAATAATTTTCCCATCAGTTAACATTTTAACTGATTGGAATAAGTTACCAAATATTACAAAATTGCCACCACATTATATTTTTAATGGTGTATTCCAAAACTGATTGGAAAGGGAGATGTTACATATTTTTTTGTCACTTTTCCAATCGGTTATTGTAACAATTGATTCGAATAAATTAGCAAAAATTTCAACATTATCACTGCGCTAATTTTCCAATCGCATATTCCAAAACTGATGGGAAAAGGGGATGTTAAATACTATTTTTGTACTAGTGCATTATTTAAGCATGAGAATAAAATGTAACCATCAACGCATATAGATGTGAAATTTGTTATAAAAATTATTAATATTTACTCATGTAAATATATATTTAATTATTGTTATAAAAATTCACAAATAACTAATTTAGCTCCTATTATAGTTTTGATATCAAATTAGTCCCAAAAACATTTATAAGACTTTAAAATTTTCTTAACAATTAGTTCTTAATGATTTAAACTAATATAAAATTAGTCTTTCAGAAATTAACCAAGTTACAAATTACTAATCTAATTATTTAATTATTTAATTATTAAGTTATAAAAATTCAGTGATGCCTAATTTAATCTGTTATTGTTTCGATATTAAATTGGGCCATTAAAGATTTATAAGACTTAAAAATTAGCTTTTAACGATTTAAAATGATATGAAATAAGTACCTCAAAAATTAACAACATTAGAAATTACACATCTAATTATTTAATTAATATGTTATACGAATTAATTCATTATGAATTTAATTTTTTATAGATTTTTATCATCAAATTAGTTCCCATAAGACGTAGTGCTAATTTAATTTTCAGAGGGGGTTGAGACCAAAAAATCATAGGGAATTCTGGAAATAGGGGAATACACTCCTTTTGCCAATCCAAAGAAATAAATGAATGATTTGCACCCGAGTCAAACAAAATGTTAACAGGCTTAGCGTTTATTTGACGCGTACCTTGGATAAGGTTCTTTGAGTTGTCAACTTCTTCTGCATCCAGTGTGTACACTCTACCCCTCATCGGATACTTCTTGGCATTATCCGTTGTCTTGTCTTTAGTTGGGCAGTGCCACCTCATATGTCCTGGTTTCTGAAATGTAAAGCATACCCCCTTGTTTTTGTAGCATTCAACCCTATGCATCTTCCCACACGTCTTTATAATCAATTTCTTTTACTCTTGCCCCCTTTGAGTTCCCTTCATCCCGTTTACGCTTCCAAGAAACCTGTTTACTTGCCGCGACCACGGCCAAAGATTGTTTGGCCAATTGGAAAGCTTGGATAAGAGTCTGATACTCCCGGATTCGTTGTGTAATCAATAAATTCCTCACTTTAGACCTAAGTCCTTACTTAAACCTATTGGACTTCCAAGCTTAACCCGGTTGATTGTGAAGGTTGTTAGAGAATTGAGCCAAACTCTCAAACTTGGCACCATTTTCATCCACAGTCATATCTCGTTGTTGCAGGGTGAGGAACTCCACTTCCTTTTGATCTTTCACATTCATAGGGAAATAATTATTCAAGAAGAACGTCTTGAAATCGTCCCAAGTCAGGTGACCTCCGTTTGGTTCCATATTCTCCCGATATCTTTTCCACCACTGTGTCGCTTCTCCATGAAGCCTATAAGTAGCCAAGTCCACCTTATCTTGGTCAGGGGCTCTCATCACTCGAAAGATTTCCTCTAGTTGGCTATGCCACTCCTCGAATACCATGGGGTCATGTCCTCTGAGGAAGGTAGGCGGATCATGCCTTCAGAAACTTTCATATCGGTCTTCATGTCCTTGGGCTTCCATCATGCGAGTCATGGTTGTTGGAATTATCTTAATTTCAACTAAATATTAGGTGTGGGCTGACTATTAATTAGATAGGATTATTATCATCTATTCAAATTATTTGATTTAACCGCTTAGTGATCGGCACAAATAAGTTTCGATACCATAACAGAAAACTATTTTAGATTACAACAAAAAGATAAAGATTAAGATGTGAAATCAGATGAGTGGAAACCAGGGTCTCGCCTATCGTGGGCACGATGGGAACCATATAGCAATTATTATAAATAGACCTGTCAAGAGGTGATGGTCCCCAACACATCAAACTGCTGTCTAGCCAATACTCCTCCCCATTCGGAGATAGGCATCCCGGTTCGGGAGTCTTGAGGTTTGGTTGAGGAAGACCACAACACCACATCTTTCTCTAACCACGTGTTTGTTCTATTTGTTACGACGATCGTGATGTTCGTAACCAAGACTTCTGCTACATCTCGTGTGGTTGTGAACATTAAGATCCGATCCAAGTAATTTTCTAGAACCCTAACTCTCTAATTCTAACACAACGGCCTCCTAATGTTAATGAATATTTCTTTTCGGTCTAAGAATATTCCAACAATGAATTGTGCCATTTGTTGCACAAGTGGCAACGATGTCTTCCTACATACAACACACCACATTGAGTTGATCAGGCTCAACACAATGAATCGAAGAAAGAATTGCACATCAATTTAAGATAGGACTTTATCTCCCTGGACTCTACTTACTTACATTATTTTGATACCACAGTTCGGTTAGGATCAAACTGCTCTGATACCATAAAATGTAACAACTTAATTTTTAAGAACATTTTTTTTAAGACATAGATATTCAACGGAAGATAAAACACTTCATAGCCATACATCAATAATCATACATATTTGCCCCAAAGGGTCTTAGTCCCAAAATAAAACAAGTTTAGTACAAATCCAAAGAGGTACATCTCCGACTCAGGTAGTCTAATTAGGTACAAAATAAAAGGGAAATGACTACCTAATTTATCACAAAATAGAATTCTAACTAAATTTTTCAAGCGCTAAAATCTTCTTCTTCGTCCTCGTCACCTGCAATATTGCAACCATCAGTTATATTGAAAACATACAACTGAGTAACCCTCGGTTCATAAAACAATTTTTACAATATTGCAGCCAGCCTAATTGTAACATTCCCAAAATTGAGTTTTCATGTAGAATGCGATATCGCTATTAGTCTCTCAAATTTAATTGCATTCTAGTCCTTGTAGTGTATTCCATTTTGAATTAATTAGAACTTTCTATTAAATTCTATATATTCAAGGACTTAGGGGAAGTTTTTTTTATAACTTGCTTTGTGCTCACACCAAATACTCTACCTCCACCCTCACTCAAACACTCACTCACCCTCATATCCAAATCCATTCAGTCACTTCAAGGAAACAAGTTTCCATGTTTCCCTCCTCAAACTACTACTCCATGTTTCTCTCCTCAAACTACTCCTCCATGTCCTATAATCATTTCTTATTTTCCAAATTTTTAAGCCATACACACTTGCTCTCCTCTCCAACCTATCATCGAGGAAAATAACACAAAATATTACTCCCTATTCTCTCCCTATGCCACTCATCTCCATTACTCTAGAGCCAATCTCCAAAGTTTCATAAACACACACATCAGCTTGCTCAAGAACATATGATCATGCCACCAAAATTTCTCATCATCATGGAACTAGAGGGCTCAATAAGTATGTTCGAAATTCAAGGTAACCTCAAACAAAACCCCAAAAAGAATTATTGATGTTGGAAATTGTGATATTGTGGCTATGCATGTGGTGATTTTGATTTTTGATATTTAAGATGTATGTTTGAGATCATGTATGTGGGTTTTTTTTTTTCCTTTTCTAACGATTCTGCCACGATTTTGTAATGGATTTTGGACCCTCTTCCACTCCGATATTTTGATTATGGTCTTCAAAAGAGTTGTAGAGAATTCTGTTATCATTCAAATGCCTTTGGAGGTCTAGAACTCTTGGCCAAATTACTGATATATGGTCAATATTGAAGTGCCTTTTTTGTTGAATTTACTTCTCTGTTAAACATATATACTTTTACTGTGATATTGACCGAACTGGGTTTTGTTGTCCTCATAATAATTGCTTAGAATCCTATTATCCTTCAGATAATTCTTTTGTTTTCACTCATTTTGAAGTGTCTGTTTTGTTGAATGTATTTCTCTATTACACGTATCAATTTTTTACTGTGATATTGATAGAAATGGGTTTTATTGTCTTCATATGAGTTGTTGAGAATCATTTTATCTTTCAAATGAATTTTGTTTCACTTTATGTTGATATATACAACTCTAGTTAAGACCTAAATACTGAGACAATGCCAGTATTGAAATACTTGGAATTGGTGCTGATTGAAAAATTCATATCGTTGGATTCCATTGTTGAATGGGCTTGAAATTTGGTATGGTGTTGAATTCATGTGTTATGAGTTCCAGAATAAATTTCATAATTTATTAAGGTCTATACAAATTTTTGTGAATTTTTGAATTAACAGTTCTCATTTTGTGAATGATGCTAGAATCAAGCTAAAACAAAGGAATTTACTTATAACTTTTGAATTTGAATGTCCAAATTTTTATGGTCAATCCTTGGTGTGTTAGCCATGTCCTATAAAATTTTTATGATGTTTGGGCAAGTAGTTGGCTGGATAAAAATTCATGCAATGAGATTATTCCATATTTATAAGTTTTGGGTTGGGTCAGCTTGTCTGAATGTTAATGTATGATTTGAGTCACGTATATGATGGAATTTGCTTCTGGGGAAATTTTTTTAGCTTTGTAATGCAACAAATTTCACTAAAATCCAACCACTATAACCTAAGTTATGCTCAAAATTCTAAAAGCTTCCATAATTGGGATTTTAGTAATGACAGATGACTTTCAACAAAATTAAGGTGTTAAATTTTATGGTATTAGAGCAGTTTAATCATACCTGGACTGTGGTATCTAAATAATGTAACTAAGTAGAGTCTAGAGAGATAAAGTCTTATATTAACCTAATGTGTTATTATGTGTTCGATTCATTGTGTTGAGCCTAATCAACTCAATGTGGTGTGTTGTATGTAGGAAGACATGCAGGAAGATCACTCAGAAGGCCCCATTCAAACACCGATTCGCCTCCAATCGATTCGATGCTTGTGCAACAAATGGCATAAGCCATGACCCGCATAATCAAAGCCCAAGGACATGAAGACTGATATCAAGGTTTCCGAAGGAATGACCCGCCTACCTTCCTTAGAGGACATGACCCCATTGTAGTCGAGGAGTGGCTTAGCCAACTAGAGGAAATATTTCGAGTGAGGAGAGCCCTTGACCAAGATAAGGTGGATTTGGCTTCTTATAAGCTCCAAGGAAAAGCCACACAGTGGTGGAAAAGATACCGGGAGAATATGGAAGTAAACGGAGGTCACCTGACTTGGGACTAGTTCAAGACGCTCTTCTTGAATAAGTACTTCCCTCTGAATTTGAAAGATCAGAAGGAAGTGGAGTTCCTCACACTACAACAAGGAGATACGACAGTGGACGAATATGTTGCCAAGTTTGACAGTTTTGCTCGATTCTCTAACAACCTTCATAATCAACTGGATGAAGCTTGGAAGTCCAAGACGTTTCAACAAGGACTTAGGCAAGAAGTGAGAAAGTTGGTGATTACGCAATGAATCTGGGAGTATCAGACTTTTATCTAAGCTTGCCAATTGGCCGAACAATCTTTGGCCGCAGTTGTGGTAAGTAAACAGGTTTTTGGAAGCGAAAACATGATGAAGGGAACTCAAAGGGGGAAAAAGGAAATGAAACTGATTATAAAAAAATTGCACCTAAGTCCTTTGCTATATAAAATTAATAGACAGTGCTAATTAATTCAAAATGGAATAAACTACAAGGACTAGAATGTAATTAAATTTGAGAGACTAATAGAGATCTCGCATTCTACATGAAAACTCAATTTTGGGATGTTACAATTAGATTGGCTGCAATATTGTAAAAAATGTTTTATGAACTGAGGGTTACTCAGTTATATGTTTTGCATATAATTGACGGTGGCAATATCATGTGACATCTCATGCGCTGATGAGGGCAGGGAGTGATCGCTGGTGCATGAGGGACAGAGAAGGAGAGGCTCCTGACAAGGCTTCTAAGAGGAAAGGACACAAGAATGAATCAAACATACACCGTAATGAGAGGAATCCAAAGACTGTATAGATATGGGACTATATAGTTGAGGATAGCTTAAAGGATTTGATTTGGACTATCCATAACCAGAAAACGCATTTACTTTTCGGTAGCCTATCCATTAAGAACTCCATGGTTAAGCGTGTTTGACTTGGAGCAATTCTTGGATGGGTAACCTTCTAGGATGTTCAGCACAAAGCACACTAGAAAGCCAAATAATGGGTATTGGTTGAATGGCTGATTTGTCAAACCGAAGTTGTGAAGCAATATTCAATTTCAATAAGAAACCAAAGAATATATGAGAAATCAGAGATGGGGAGAGAAAAAAATAGACCAAAACTAGAATGGAATAGTAAGAGAATAGAGATAAAAAGAAAAACATTTTCGTTTCTTTGGTTATTAACTATAAAAAAAAATTTTAAACAAAATTATGATTTATTTGGAAAAAGTTGTTGCTCATTAATGTTATTTGTAGGATCAATACAAAGCTATAACATTCACTTATAATATTTTAAATAAAATTTATTTTCAAATATGATTTTACAATTAAATTTTTATTAGAGGTATATTAATACTAAAAAAAATTGGCGCTTTTTTGTTGGGGGCCTAAAGCCCTTGCTAGGGCTGCTTGGGCCATAAGCCAGCCCTAGTTATCAATTGGAAAATATGTTTGTTGCATGCAAAATTTGTGAAGTATTGTTACCCACTGGAGTTATTAGTTGTGTAATAAGTTTAAGTGGGAGAGGTTTAGTGTGTTTTTATATTTTTGTTCACTAAACTTTGAATTGATGTAAATAGATGTTTATTTAATTGAATAAAAATGATGTGTTTATTGAATCGTAAGTGTAACACCTAAATTATAGGATCAGTTTTTTTTTTTACACAACAACGAAAGTCAAAACATTATATATATATATATATATATATATATATATATATATATATATATAAATATTAACATAAAAGTGTTTGTGTTCTTTTTACAATCCAGAGAGAGTACAAGTCGAGCTAAGTAGCCATACAACAAATCAAATGACTACCTAAGTATATCGAAATATAGCTGCTAGGGTCTTCTCAGGCACTGACACCATCTGAGTCCGTATCACCTGCAATACTGTAAACATCAGTTCTTTGTACGACATATAACTGAGTAACCGTCAGTACTGAATATAATATATATACAGTATTATAGCCAGTCTAACTGGAAAACTGCCCCAAATTCAATTCCTAACAAATACACACAATATGTATGCAATGAAAAATTAAGTATGTATGCATGCCATGAATTATTCCATTTTCCATCTCTTTCTACTTTTACCGAGAAACCCTGTGCACCATGAATCCACAATGGGTGCACGACAATAAATGCACAGTTGAGCTCATCATCATCATGGTCCTGGTAAGGGCCCTTCCAGGATCCTACTGCCGGGCTACCAACCCTCTCTCGGGCTAGCCCAGGGACTATTGACCCCTTTTGGGATAGCCCCTTTGCACTAGACTATCTACCCCATTTTCGAGATAGCCTGGCACTTCAGGTTATTTTCCCCTTTCGAGATCACCCTACATTCTCATCTTTTTGTACTTTATCCATTTACCCGGTCTATTTCCGGCGGAACTCAACCCTCTTACTCAACCAATGTGTATGGGGAAAATCATTTTCCACTTTTTGGTTTTTGTTTTTATATTTCAAATTACATGTTTTAATGCATCAAAAATCCATATTCATATCATAGCATCCAAACAACAATTCCAGTAATCTCATATTCAAATAGAGACATCCCATATTCGAATATTATGTGACATAAGTGTTATATTTAAATATCTATTCGAATATGGCCTTCCATATTCGAATACATATTTGAATATACTAACTCTTGGACTTATTTCTATAACACTATGAAATCCATCCAAGTCAAAGTCCCAATTTTGTCACATTACCATATGGAATCCTTTGTTTATACAATCCTTATGAATTCATCATCGTTCACATTTCAAATTAAATTCCTAATCATGCATCATCTACTAGCATGCTAAAACAACACAAACATCATACCAGCATAGCATGCAAATCTCAAACATACACATTATTCTAAATCAAAAAACCTAAAACATAATGTTTATAAATCCGTAACAACATGTTCCTAAGGCTCTTAGTATTCTGATTTGGGGTTTTCAGGGTTACCTCGAATCTTCCAGAGTCTTTTTCACTTCCAAGCTCTAATCCCGATCTCCAACTCCCTTCTTCAGCACTTCCTTTCCTCGAGTATCAATCCCACTCCTTGAAGCCTTAATCAAGAAGAATGTTTCTTAGAAGGGATGTTAAGATGGAGAGTTGTGGAGTGTTGTTACTTTGTGACAGAGGTTTAGCGAGGTATTTTGAAGAGAAGATTGGAGAGTATAGTGTGAAGGAGAGAAAATGGTGAAGTGTGGAGGTCAAGTCCCCTATTTATAGAATTAGTGGTCCATATTCGAATATGAAGCTTTTGTAATCAATTCCACACTTCCATATTTGAATATCAGCTTTCTATATTCGAATATCAGACCTCATATTCGAATATGACACATCCATATTCAAATATGAAAAGTCCAAATTCAAATATCACTATTCATATTCAAATAGGCACAGTCCATATTCGAATATGGATCATGCATATTTGATTATAGCTGTTAATATTCGAATATATAAGGTCCCTCCTTTGGCCTCTCTACTTGCAACTAATCCTCCTTCTTCTTTTCTTTGTAATTTGTAACTAAATCCCTTAAGTGCTAAGTCTTTTAGGGATTTTTGGGATGTTACAGTTCTACCCCACTTAAAATATATTTTTCCTCAAAATTAGAATATTACCTCCATTACTGAAACAATTCGGGGTATGCATCCCTCATGTCTTGCTCCTTTTCCCAAGTGATCTCTGATGAGTCGATGTTCTCCCACAGAACCTTTACCAATGGGATCACCTTGTTTCGTAAGGTTTTCTCCCCTCGGTCTAGAATCTTCACAGGTTCCACCCGATAGGAGGTATTCGACTTCATCGGAATGTTGTCTTCTTCTAAAATATGGGAGAGACGGAGACGTACTTTCGGAGTTGAGATACGTGAAACACATCGTGAAGGTTGGAAAGATAAGGTGGCAAAGTTAGTTGGTAAGAAACAGGTCCTATTCTTCGGAGAATCTGATAAGGACCAATGAAACGAGGCTGAAGTTTCCTCGTCTTCATCGCTTTCCCAACAACAATATAAGGTTTAACTTTTACAAACACATGCTCTCCTTCTTCGAATTCTAAGGGCTTCCTCCGTTGATCTGCATAACTTTTCTGACGGTCTTAGGCCCTCTTCAACCTTTCTTTGATACACTTAATCCCATCGGTTGTTTCTTGCACCAAGTCCGGCCCCAATAGTAACATTTCTCCAGTTTCAAACCAACACACTGGTGATCGACACTTTCTCCCGTAGAGTGCTTCATAGGGTGCCATGCCTATGCTTGAATGAAAACTATTGTTAAAGGCAAATTCTACCAGTGGCAAGTATCTTCCCTAGTCACTACCCTCTTTTTATACACAAGCTCGCAGCATGTCCTCAAGAGTCTGAATCGTTCTTTCAAACTGCCCATCAGTTTGGGGATGGTGTGAAGTACTCAAATGTAACCGAGTCCCAAAAGCCTTCTGCAACGCTCCCCAGAAACAAGAAGTAAACTTGGGATCTCTGTTTGATATTATACTCATCGGTGCCCTATGTAGTCATACTATCTCTGCAATGTACACTTTGGCATATTTCTCCACTGAGTAGGTAGTCTTGACAGGCAAAAAATGAGCAGACTTGGTCAACCTGTCTATTATAACCCAGATTGAGTAGTGTCCTGCAGGCGTTTTGGGTAATCCGACAACAAAGTCCATGGCTATAGATTCCCATTTCCACTCTGGAATATCTAATAGTTGAAGCGGTCCAGAGGGTCTTTGGTGTTCTACCTTGATCTTCTGACAGGTGAGACACTTAGACACAAATCCTGCAATTTCTTTCTTCATTCTAGGCCACCAAAATAACTTCTTCATGTCTTGATACATCTTGGTAGCCCCAAGGTGTACCGAGTACTGGCTACTGTGATTCTCCTCAACTTTACACATAGAAATGCTAGCTTCGTAGCAAGACACATCTAAGTGCAAGTCACTGAATTTCTCCAAGAGGTTCATCTGGTGAATCATCATAGTTGACACATGCAAAGATTTCCTACTTAGTGCATCTGCCGCCACATTAGCTTTTCCTGGGTGGTACTTCAGTTTGAAGTCATAATCCTTCAAGAACTCCATCCACCGTCGCTGCCTCATATTCAGCTCCTTTTGATTGAACAAGTATCTTAGGCTCTTACGATCGCTGAATACTTCAAACGTAACTCCATACAAATAAAGCCTCCAGACATTCAACGCAAAGACTACAGCTGCTAACTCCAAATCGTGCGTCGGGTAATTTACTTCATGTGGCCGCAATTGTCGAGAAGTGTAAGCAACTGCTTGTCCTTCTCGCATAAGTACACACCGCAAGCCTTGCTAGATGCATCACAATACACCTGAAAATTCTTTGTCGGATTAGGAATCACTAGCACCAGCGCTGTTGTCAACTTTTCCTTTAGCAGCTGGAAACTTTCTTCACACTTGGCATCCCACACAAACGGAACACCCTTCCGTGTCAGCTTGGTTAACAGATTATCAATCTGAGAAAATCCTTTAATGAATCGCCGGTAGTATCCTTCTAATCCCAGGAAACTTCGGATTTTTGTGACATTTGTTGGTCGTTCCCACTTCAAAACAACTTCAACTTTGCTTTGGTCCAAAGCTACGCCGTCTTTATTAATTATGTGGCCAAGAAATTGGACTTCTTCTAACCAGATCTCACACTTATCCAATTTGGAATACAGTTGTTTCTCTTTGAGTATTCCTAACACCAGTCTCAAATGCTCTTCATGTTCTTCCGCAGTCTTGGAGTAAATAAGAATATCGTCAATGAAAACTACCACAAATTTGGTATGGACGGAAGATGTAGTTCATATAATCCATGAAAATTGTAGGTGCATTTGTCAATCCGAACAGCATTACCAAGTACTCATAATTGTCGTACCGCGTCTGGAATGTCGTCTTAGGAACATCTTCAGGATTAATCCAAATTTTGTGATATCCTAACCGAAGATGAATCTTTGAAAACACCTTCGATTCTCCCAGTTGGTCAAGCAAGTCATCAATTCGGGGCAGTGGATACTTGTTCTTCACTATTAACTTGTTTAAGTCTCGATAATCCACACACAAGCGCAATTTCCCATCCTTCTTCTTGACGTGCAGCACTGGGGCTCCCCATGGCAAAGCGCTTGGTCGAATAAACTGCTTTTGCATTAGTTCTTCGATTTGTTGTTTCACTTCCGCCAACTCAAGCGGTGCCTGTTAAACAAGGGCCTCTATGATCAAGAGGGGGGGATGAATTGAGCTTAAAAGCTTTTTTGTAAATTCTCTTACAAATAATAGGAAAGCTTTAACGAAGTGTATTTTAGTTAATATATGAAATTAAACGAAGATGAATATGAATATAAAAATACAATAAAATGCACAAATATGAGTTTAATGATAAAGAGAATAGCACCAATTTTTATACTGGTTCAGCCACAAATCACTTTGTGACCTACGTCCAGTCTACGAATCTCCGCCACGCGAGAATTCTTGTATTGCCTTTCAACAAGTTACACACTAAGAGCACCCTTCTCAATTGCATACCACACAAATTGCAAGGACCTCAATCTAGGGATACCTCACCCTAAGACAAGCTTTGAAGGATGCCACACCTTCAACAAACAAGAAGGATTCCTCTCCTTCTCAACACCTTAATTTGGATTTACAACAATAAAGCTCTCAAAAAGAGTAGATAATACAACTTGAAGCTCTAATAGTATTTGATTGAAGGCTCTTTGTATAATGAAACAAACAAAGTAATGGAAAGACAAAGAAAGCCTTAAGCAATAGTACAAGACCCTTGATTTAAGAAGATTGATGATAAAAGCACTTTTCTATTCACTAATTAGCTTGCAAGGGTATGTTATGTTTTTTGTCAGAAGCCCCTTACATAGACAGTAGAAATGACAGATGAAAATATGCAATAGTTCATTATCATATTTGAATACTTATTCGAATATGACACTTTTATATTCGAATATCTATTCGAATGCAGAGTTTCTTCCATGAAAATTTGAATTCTAAGGGCTTCATATTTGAATATATATTCGAATATGGAAGATCCATATTCGAATACGAAAGATCCATATTCGAAAATGTATTCGAATATAATGATTCTGGAAAGTGGAGAAGCCAAGGCAACATGTTATATTCGAATATATATTCGAATATACTGTTTCTGGAAAATAAAGAAGCCAAGGCAATATTTCATATTCGAATATGGCAAGCCATAATCGAATATATATTTGAATATACTTGTTAGAATATTCAAATTTTAATTCCAGAACCTTGATATTCGAATATACATCAAAAAAGACTTTTCCTAATAAAAATCAAGTTTAAGTTTTTACTTTATAAACACCTAGAAAAGTCTTTTCTTTAATTCCAGAACCTTGATTCATTTTAAAGAGCATTAATCAAATTTACATTTACACATAAATTAAATCCTATATACCCTTGTTTTGCAGACTTGTTCATAGCGCTTGTTCGCTTGATTTACCATTCAAGTATTGATTCTTGATTTGTTGTGAAATCATCAAAACTCCAGTATTAGAGCATTTGCATTTACATACTCCCCCTTTTTGATGATGACAAACAACAAACTAAACGCTTAATCAGTATGTCAGATGATTTTGGAGTGCAGATCATTTGTGTGCGTGCAATATACAGAGACTCCCCCTTACTTATGGAGTTTGACTCCCCCTGTCAATATGCATATAAACATGTTAAGCATTTTCAATAAACAACAACAATTTGAACATGTATATAAAGATGGGATTTAATTTTTGACAGAGATATACTCCTATATAAGCCAGACAGTTTGAAAATTAATTCAGTTTAATTCTCCCCCTTTTGTCATCATTAAAAGATTTAATATGAAACCAGTGTTTTGAGACACAAATTTGAGTTTGTGAAAAATAAACCTCAAAAACAATCCAGTTTAAAAAGTTTGATGTCCCAAAATAAGCACAACTAATCTAGGTTAGAAGAAAAAATTATGTAATGAAATAAGTTTATAGTTGAGGAGCAGTCATAGAGGGCCGGAGGCTGGCGGAGTGCTAAAGAAAACAAAATCCAAGTCGGGACTTGATTGAGTCCCAATACCTTGGAGATCGACACCGCCAAAATGCTGATGAATCCCGTTTGCATCACCTTGATCTGTAGGAAAGGTGGATTTAGAGTATGGAGGCACGAAGGTAGAGCTGCTCCGAGCAATTTCTTTTCGGAGAGAAGTAATCTCTCCAAGAAGCGTTGTTTCCATCTGTTCACACCACTAATCAAAGTATTGACGCTGCTGCTCAAATTTGTCGTCCATCATCTCTGAAATTTGGAGACTGAGCCGTTGGAAGTGCGGTGGAAGAGGCTCCTCAGAGTCATTTGGATCGGGATAGTTTTCTTTTGGGCGATTTCCTTCAATCCCCAATTCTTGGATGTACCAATTATTGGCGGCATAAACTTGCTAGCACGGTGCAGCACTGATTGGCCAATTTCAAAATTGTGATCATCAATGGAGGTGTTGCATTCATTGGCCAAGATGATGCCGACATGGCGAAGGATGACGGTGATCAGAGTGGGATAGGGAAGAGGAGTGGTGCCGGTTGCCCCCTTCAGCATGTGATGCTAAACAAGTCTTGCCTAATCAACAGGCTTTTGCTTGATGATGGCCCAAAGAAGGAGCCGATCATCATGGAGGACTTTGGTGAAGTTTCCTATGCGGCCAAGGAAGACGCGAGCAATGATGAGATGGACAATTTGGGAGTCCATTGTGAGTGTGCTGGTGGGAAGGTAATCTCCTTGTTTGGAGGTGTGGAAGGTGGCTCGTGCACATAGCCCCGATTGCCTGAATAGGATTGTATTCGGTGGCCCATTGTCCGATGGATGTGGATCCTGAAGTTTGGGCTCCTTCAAAATGTAGCCCTGTGAGAGATGTCCAGAGAGGGAGGAATGTGAATTTTCGTCTTTTTTACTTCTGACGTGATGGTGCATATTTCAACGCCATAGACAAGGTTGGAGTAGAAGTTGCGGACAAAATTCGTATATACCTTTTCTTTAATACTTAGAAAAGGTACAAGGAGGGCTGATTCAATCCAAGAAACAAACGAAAAACCTTGTTCATGAAACCAAGGCATGTTGACCCACCGTACATCAACAATTTTTCTGTCAGCAAATCCGGTCTAGAATTTCGCGACTTGAGTAGTGGAGGAAAACCGTCTTTGAAATTCAGGGGAGAACCTAGCGGTGGCAAGAGGAACAGAGGAAGAGGACCCATTGCGTGGCCCACGTGGAATGGAGGGTGGCTTGTTGATAGTAGTGCATTTGAAACATGGACGTTTCGGTGTTGGAGATTGAGGAGAGGTGGTAGGAGGAGGAGAGGAAGGTGGGGATGAGGCCATTGAAAGGTTTGAAAATTTGAAGGTGATGGGAAAGAGATGATTGTTTGGGAGAGAAAGGAGAATTTTGATGTTTGTGTGTGAGAAAAAGAGATAATGCACGTAATGAGGGATTTGTGATTGAAAAAAAAAATTGGCCATTTATATATCCTGCCACATCTATATTCGAAATATAGGATGGAATATTCAAATATATATTCGAATATTCATTCAGAAATTTGAAGTCAGACATTTAAAATGGGAAGATACATTCGAATATTGATATGGAATATTCGAATATTTGGGCACAATATTCGAATATCTATTCGAATATAGGAATACTAGAAAAGAATATTCGAATATCTATTCAAATACAAGAATGCAGGAAGTCAAAGGAACTTATTTGAATTATTTTTGACTTTCTATATTCAAATATATATTCAAATATTTATGCACAGAAGGAATATATTCGAATATGTATTCGAATATTAGACCACAAAAGGGCCATATTCGAATATGTATTCGAATATCAAGGGAAATATCCAAAAATTTTCAAATTTTTGTTATAATAGTAAAATAAGGTTGATTGTTATATTCCTTTGCCGTTATGTCATCAACGAGACCTGCTAAACAAAAAGAAAAGGCTCTGGCGCTCAAGTAAGTAATGATTGATAAAAAAATTTAAAACTATTTAAATAACACAAGATTGATCAATGATTCCTAGCTCTCTTCTTATAAAATAAAAATTTTCTGTTGGAAGAGGCTTAGTAAAGATGTCAGCTAGTTTGTTAGATGTATCAATGAATTCAAGCACACAATCACCTTTTTGAACATGATCCCTAATGAAGTGATGTCTAATTTCAATATGCTTGGTTCTAGAATGCATGATAGGGTTTTTCGTGAGATTTATGGCACTAATGTTATCACATTTAAGCGGAATATGATGCAATCGAATGCCATAGTCATCAAGTTGTTGTTTTAACCAAAGAATTTGTGCACAACAACTTCCTGCCACTACATATTCCAGCTTCAGCCGTAAATAAAGCTACACTAACTTGTTTCTTACTATGCCATGAAATTAATGAATTACCTAGAAAATGACATGTTCCGCTAGTTCTTTTTCTATCCATCTTACACCCAGCAAAGTCGGAATCAGAATAACCGATTAATGAGCAGGATGTACCTTTGGGATACCATAAGCCCATGTTACAAGTATCGAGCAAATATCTCATAATTCTTTTAACAGCACTAAGATGTGATTCTTTAGGGCATGCTTGAAATCTAGCACACATAAATATACTAAACATCATATCAGGTCTGCTAGTAGTTAGATATAATAATGATCCTATCATGCCACGATACTTGGACACATCAACGGGTTTACCATTTTCATCTTTGTCAAGATAGCATGAAGTGCTCATAGGAGTACCCATTTCTTTAGAGTGGTCCATGCCAAATTTCTTGAGCAATTCTTTGCAATATTTTGTTTGGGATACAAAGGTTCCTTGCTCGGTTTGTTTGATTTGAAATCCAAGGAAGAACGTAAGTTCTCCCATCATGGACATTTCAAATTCTCCTTGCATGCTTGTAGCAAAATTCTTGCATAGATTCTCATTAGTTGCACCAAATATAATATCATCAACATAAATTTCCACAAGAAGTATGTCATTATGCTTTTGTTTAATGAAAAAGGTGTTATCTACTTTGCCTCTTTGAAAACTATTGTTGAAGAGAAATTTACTCAATCTTTCGTACCATGCCCTAAGGGCCTGCTTTAGACCATACAAAGTCTTTTTGAGTTTGTAAACATGATTTGGAAGTTCAGAGTTTTCGAACCCCAGAGGTTGTTCAACATAAACTTCTTCTTATATAAAGCCATTTAAGAAAGCACTTTCCACATCCATTTGAAAAAGTTTGAAATCCATGATGCATGTAAAAGCAAGAAGTCTAATGGCTTCTATTTTAGCTACGGGAGCATATGTTTCCTCATAATCTATGCCTTCTTCTTGATTGTACCCCTTAGCTACTAGTCTAGCGTTGTTTCTAGTTATTATTCCAGTTTCATCTAGTTTATTTCTAAAGACCCACTTAGTACCTATTACTGGATGGT
The DNA here is from genome assembly GCA_037177725.1 of Cyamopsis tetragonoloba. Taxonomy (NCBI): domain Eukaryota; kingdom Viridiplantae; phylum Streptophyta; class Magnoliopsida; order Fabales; family Fabaceae; genus Cyamopsis; species Cyamopsis tetragonoloba. The sequence goes on along the minus strand of CM074125.1, from coordinate 29,603,785 downwards.
CATTAGGCCTTGAGACTAAATCCCAAACTTGATTTCTTTCAAACTGATTCAACTCTTCTTGCATAGCTATAGCCAAATGTTCATCACTAATTGTTTCATCTATGGTACTAAGTTCAATTTGAGAGACAAAAGCCATAAAACTACATGCATTTGAAAGAGAGTGTCTAGTGGTTACCCCCTTTGAAATATCACCAATAATATTATCAATTGGATGGTGTTTTGAAGTTATCCATTCCTTGGGGAGTTCATTATGTGCCTCAGTTGGTGTATGAGTGGAATTTTCCGGCATGTCCTTCTCATCTTCTTCTATTCTTCTTTCATCATGAATACTCATATCTTCAAAGGTTCCTGCAAGATCATCAACCTTTCTTTCCAAGCCTTTAGGGTTAGATTCATCAAAAGTTATATGAATGGATTCCTGAATAGTAATAGTTTTTTTATTATAAATTCTATATGCTTTACTATTTAAAGAATATCCTAAGAATATACCCTCATCAGCTTTGGCATCAAATTTCCCCAAGTTTTCTTTCCTATTGTTAATATGAAAATAAGATATGTTGGACTTTCTTCCCTTGAAGAGCTCATAAGGAGTTTTCTTCAAAATAGGTCGAATGAGAACCCAGTTCATGACATGACATGCGGTACTAACGGCATCGGCCCAAAAGTACTTTGGGAGATCCATATCATTGAGCATTGTTCTTGCCAATTCAACGAGTCAGCGATTTTTCCTCTCCACAACACCATTTTGTTGTGGGGTCCTTGGAGACGAGAAATTATGCTCAATGCCATGTTTGTCACAAAAATTTTCAAAATCAAGATTTTCAACTTCTCCCCATGATCACTACGTATGCATGCAATTTTCAAATCTTTTTGGTTTTGAATAATTTTTGCTAATTTTTTAAAGGTGCTAAATGCTTGACTTTTGTGAGACAAAAAGAGAGTCCATGTATATCTAGAAAAATCATCAACAATTACTAGTCCATAGTAATTTCCCCCAAAACTCATAGTCCTAGAGGGACCAAATAAATCTATGTGTAGAAGTTGCAAAGATTTTGAGGTTGAAACAATATTCTTGGATTGAAAAGAAACTTTTGCTTGTTTTCCCTTTTGACAAGCATCACATAATTTATCTTTTTCAAAACGAATTTTTCGTAATCCAGTGACTAATTCTTTTGAAATCAATTTATTTAAATGATCCATATGAATGTGTGCAATTCTTTTGTGCCATAGCCACAATTCTTCTTCTTTAGTCATGAAACATTGTGCATCATTTGAGGATATATCATCTAACTAATCATATAAACATTATTAAATCTATGACCCATAAATTTAATGGAATTACTCTCCTTACTAATGATAGAGCATGAATAGGAATTGAATACAACCTCATTTCCTTTATCACATAATTGGCTAATACTTAACAAGATATGTTTTAGTCCCTCAACATCTAGTACATTATCAATGGATGTTGAAGAAGTCTTACCAACTTTACCTATACCAAGGATTTTTCCTTTGTTGTCTTCACCATATGTAACATATCCTCCATCCTTCGGTGTGAGAGATGAGAATTTTGATTTGTCTCCCGTCATATGCTTGGAGCATCTACTATCAAGATACCATTTGGACTGTCTAGCCACTAAGCATACCTACAAAAACATTTTAATTTCTTCTTTTAGGTACCCATGGTTTCTTGGGTCCTTGAGGGTTAGTTTTTCCAATAGTGCCTTTGAGTACCCATGCTTTCTTTCCATGAGGTACACCAATCTTTCTTGCATTGCAAGTGGTAGCACTATGACCTTTCAATCAACAATAAAAACAAGTTATGAATGGACTAGAAGAAGTGCTTGAGGAGACAAAGAAATTCTTATAGAGTTTTTGTTGGTTACTAGGATTATATCCTAAACCGGCCTTTTTGAAATGACATCCTTGCTTACCAAGCAAGATGTTTAAGTTATCTCTACCGATTGTAAACTTGGCTAGTACTATGTTCAAGTCCTCAATCTTTTTTCAAGTGTGAATCACAAGAGGTACACGTGTGTGATTTGCAAACATTTTCAATTTTAGGAGCTTTACCTTTAGCAATCATACTTTTCAATTTGTCAATTTCTTTTAAATGAACATCACATGAAGTACAAGTGGGTGGTGTGTTCGTCAAGCAAGACTTACATTCATATTGAACACTACCAAAAGGAATTTGAACTTGTCTCATTTTAATAACATCACGACTAAGAATGTCTATTTTGTCATTTTAAATACCTTTTTCTTTCTTGGTTTTAGCAAGTTCTTTAGCAATCATCATGGATTTTTCATGCAACTCATTATAAGCATCTTGCAATTCATCAAACCTATAGTTAGAGTGTTCGGAATCTTTTACCTCATCTTCATCAAGAAGATCATCTTCGTTATGGTTGACCATGAGACATAGGTTGGCTACTTCGCTTTCCAATTCGTTAGATGAATCCATGTAATTTCCATCCCAAGCTTTGTAGGCTCTCCTTCCTTTCTTTCCTTTGCTGAATCTTTTCTCTTGCGTTTCATTTTTACTTTTCTTCATGGGACACTCCATCTTCATGTGTCCGATTTTTCCACACTCATAGCAAGTTGGGCCTTGATTTGATCCTTTTCCTTTGTTGAATATTTTCCTTGATGTGAAATTTGGTGGTCTCCTTGATGATTCTCTTCTTTTGAAGAATTTGTTGAATCTTTTGGCAAAGAGAACCAGAGACTCATCATCCATGTTAGTTGGATCATACTTGCTTTCTTCTTCTTCTATCTCTTGAGGTGGAGGTGTGGTTGCTTTGAGAGCAATGCCTTTCGTATTCTTGTCAACTCCTTCAAGATGATCCAAATGATTCAACTCAAGCTCATGCCCTTCTAGCTTGCCAAACAGAGTATCTAATGACATTGTGCGTGGATCTCTTGTTTCGCCAATGGCAGTGACTTTCCGTTGCCAATCCCTGCTAAGACATCTCAAAACTTTGTTAATAAGATCTTCATTAGAATAATCCTTTCCCAGAGCATGTAGTTGATTTATAAGATATATAAAACGTTTCTGCATATCTTGAATGTTTTCTCCTGGATTCATTTGAAACATTTCAAATTCTCTAGTCAAAGCATTTATTTTAGATCTTTTTACCTCATCGGTTCCATCATGTGTCACCTTTAACACATCCCACAATTCTTTAGCAGTTTTGCAATTTGAAATTCTAGGAAATTCATCATTACCTAATGCAGAGATGATTATGGTTTTGGCTCTTAGACCAAATTGAGCAAGTCTATTTTCTTCAATAGACCATTCTTTTCTAGGCTTTTTTACATCCTTACCATCAACAATATGCATGGGAATATATGGTCTTTCTTCTATATCATCCCATACAACAACATCAATACCTTCTACCCAAGCTTGCAATCTGATTTTCCAAAAGGAATAGTTGTCTCCATTAAAGAATGGGGGCCTGTTATTGGAGGCACCTTCCTGGATACAAACATTTTGAAAAGAGGCCATTTCATTGAAGCTGTGAAGCTCTTTAACCAAGGACCAAGCTCTCATACCACTTGTTAGACAAGGGTCTCTATGCTCAAGAGGGGGGGGGGGATGAATTGAGCTTAAAAGCTTTTTCGTAAATTCTCTTACAAATAATAGCAAAGCTTGAACGAAGTGTATTTTAGTTAATATATGAAATTAAATGAAGATGAATATGAATATAAAAATACAATAAAATGCACAAATAAGAGTTTAAGGATAAAGAGAATAGCACCAAGTTTTATAATGGTTTAGTCACAAACCACTTTGTGACCTATGTCTAGTCTACGAATCTCCGCCACGCGAGAATTATTGTAATGCCTTTCAACAAGTTACACACTAAGAGCACCCTTCTCAATTGGATATCCCACTAATTGCAAGGACCTCAATCTACGGATACCTCACCCTAAGACAAGCTTTGAAGGATGCCACGCCTTCAACAAACAAGAAGGATTCCTCTCCTTCTCAACACCTTAATTTGGATTTACAACAATGAAGCTTTCAAAATGAGTAGATAATACAACTTGAAGCTCTAATAGTATTTGATTGAAGGCTCTTTGTATAATGAAACAAACAAAGTAATGGAAAGACAAAGAAAGCCTTATGCAATAGCACAAGATCCTTTAGTTATGAAGATTAATCATAAAAGCACTTTTCTATTCACTAATTAGCTTGCAAGGGTATGTTATGTTTTTCGTCAGAAGCCCCTTTTATAGAAAGCATAAATGACAAATGAAAATATGCAATAGTTCATTATCATATTCGAATACAGAGTTTTCTGCCATGAAAATTTGAATTCTAAGGGCTTCATATTCAAATATATATTCAAATATGGAAGATCCATATTCGAATATGCATTCAAATATAATGATTCTGGAAAGTGGAGAAGCCAAGGCAACATGTTATATTCGAATATGGCAAGCCATATTAGAATATATAAATATACTATTATTGGAAAATAAAGATGCCAAGGTAATATGTCATATTCGAATATGTATTCGAATATGGCAAGCTATATTCGAATATATATTCGAATATACTTGTCAGAATATTTTAATTTTAATTCTAGAACCTTGATATTCGAATATACATCAAAAGAGACTTTTCCTAATAAAAATTAAGTTTAAGTTTTTACCTTATAAACACCTAGAAAAGTCTTTTCTTTAAAGAAAATATTTTTAATATAACTTGTAATATTTTCTAAAAAGTTGTTTGATTTGAAAAACATGTTTGATTCATTTTTAAAGAGCCTTAGTCAAATTTACATTTACACATAAATTAAATCCTATATACCCTTGTTGTTGCAGACTAGTTCATAGCGCTTGTTCGCTTGATTTACCATTCAAGGCTTGATTCTTGATTTGTTGTGAAATCATCAAAACTCGAGTCTTAGAGCATTTGCATTTACAGTGCCATTCTATATGGTGCCTTAGCAACAGGTCCATCTCCCAGAATTAACTCAATCGAAAACTCTAGTTCTCTATCTTGTGGTAGAGATTTGATGCCATCAGGAAACACTTCCGAAAAGTCTCAGACTACGGGGAGGGAATCAACATTCACTGATTTCTTAACATCACTTACACAGACAACCAAATATCTTGGACCATCATCATACATAGACAGATTATGGAGATCAAAATTAGGATGATGCATACAGTATATCTCCAAGCCTCGGTCTGGAATATGCATGGTCTTGGTGGCGCAATTGATCTTGACTTTGTGAGCTTTAAGCCAGTCCATGACCAAGATCACATCTAATCTCTTCATCGGAAAGTAGTATAAATCTAAGTAGAAAGTTTTGCCTTGGTAATCTAGAAACATTGGGGAACACATAGTGGTCGTACGTATTGTCTCTTCAAAGGGAGTAGATACTAACACTTCATAGGGTAGCTTGGATACATGAAAATAAACTCGTCGTGCACAGTCTACTGAAATGAACGAATGAGTAGCACTCGAATCAAACAATATATTAACAGGCTTTGTCTTTATTAATCCCATACCTTGGATAAGATCCTTGGAGTGGTCAACCTCTTCAGCACTCAGTGTATACACCCGACTTCTTACTTGATTCTTCTTCTTGTCCTCCTCGGCTGGTTTTTGATCTTTGTCTGGGCATTGCTAACTTAGATGTCCTGGCTTCTGGCACATAAAACAAGTCCTATTGTTCTTGTAACACTCTCTTTTATGAAACTTTCTACAGGTCTTGCATTTCGGGATGGTTCCCTTGCCTTTATGATCAACCTCATTACCTTTTCCTCCCTTGGAGCTTCCTTCATCCCTCTTATGCTTCCTCAACAATTTTCTGCAAGCCGCCACCGTGGCCAAAGACTGTTCAGCAAGTTGACATGCCTGAATTAAAGTCTGGTATTCCTGGATTCGCTGAGTAATCACCAAGTTTCTGACCTCGGGCCTAAGTCCTTGTTCAAACCTTTTTGACTTCCATGCCTCATCAGGTTGGTTCTGAAGATTGTTCGAAAACCGAGCTAAGCTTTCAAATCAGGCCACATATTCATCCACTGTCATATCACCCTGCTACAGTGTAAGAAGTTATATCTCCTTCTAGTCCTTCACATTAGAGGGAAAGTACTTGTTCATAAAAATGGTCTCGAATTCCTCCCGAGTTATATGACCTCCAGTTGCCTCCATATATTCTCGATGTCTTTTCCACCACTGTGATGCTTCCCCTCTAAGTCTATAAGTAGCCAATTCCACCTTGTCTTGGTCACCAGATCTAGTCACACCAAAAATTTCCTCTAACCGATCTAATCATTCCTCTGCTACTATAGGATCTCTTCCCACAGAAAAAGTAGGTTGATCATGTCTCCGAAAACTTTGATAACGATCTTCCCGACCTCGTGCCTCCATCATTTGAGTCATGGCCTGCGCCATCTGCTGTATCAGTGGCGAATTAGTCGGAGTTGGTGTTGCATTAGAACGAGGTCTACTAGGTTGTCTTCCTGCATACAACGCACCACACTGAGTTGGTCAAGCTCAATATAATGAATCATATACAGTCAACACCTCAGGTTAAGACAGACCTTATCTTTCTGGACTTTTATCTAAGTTACATATCAGATACCATAGTCCGAATATGATCAAACTGCTCTGATACCAAATTGTAACAACTAGATTTTAGGAGCAATTTTTGTTTTATTTTTAACACAATAGCAGAAGTCAAACCATTATATATATATATATATGTATATATATATATATATTTACATAAAAGTGTTTGTGTTCTCTTTATAATCCAGAGAGAGTACTAGTCCAGCTAAGTAGCCATACAACAAAACAAATGACTACCTAAGTATATCGAAATATAGATGATAGGGTCTTCTCAGGCACTGATACCCACTGAGTCCGTATCACCTGCAATACTGCAACAGTCAGTTATATGTACAACATATAACTAAGTAACTGTCAGTATTGAAAATAGTATATATATAGTATTATAGCCAGTCTAATTGGAAAACTGCTCCAAATCCAATTCCTAACTAACAGACACAATATGTATGCAATGAAAAATTAAGTATGTATGCATGCCATGAATTATTCCATTTTTCATCTCTTTCGTCTTTTATCGGGAAACCTTGTGCATCGGGAATCCACCATGGGTGCACGACAGTAAATGCATAGTTGAGCTCATCATCATCATGGTTCAGGTAAAGATCCTAATGTCGGGCTTCCAACTCTCTCTCGGGCTAGCCCAAGGACTATCTACCCCTTTCGGGATAGCCCCTTTGCACTAGACTATTTACCCCGTTTTCGGGATAGCCTAGCACTTCAGGTTATCTGCCCCTTTCGGCATAACCCTACATTATCATCTTTTTATGCTTTGTCCACTTACCTGGTCTACTTCCGGCGGAACTCAACCCTCTTACTCAACCAATGTTGATTGGGGAAATCATTTTCCACTTTTTCCTTTTTGTTTGATTTCACATTACATGTTGTAATGCATCAAACATCCATATTCATATCATACCATTCAAACAAGAATTCTAGTAATCTCAAATTCGAATACAGACATTCCATATTCGAATATTATGTGACAGAAGTGTTATATTCAAATATCTAATCGAATATGGCCTTCCATATTCGAATACATATTTGAATATACTAACTCTTAGACTTATTTCTAAAACAGTATGAAATCCATCCAAGTCAAAGTCCAAATTTTGTCACATTACCATCTAGAATCCTTTGTTTATACCATCCTTATGAATTCATCATCATTCACATTTCCAATTAAATTCCTAATCATGCATCATCTACTAGAATGTTAAAACAACACAAACATCATACAAGAATAGCATGCAAATCTCAAATATACACATTATTCTAAATCAAACAACCTAAAACATAATGCTTCTAAATCCCTAACAGCATGTTCCTAAGGCTCTTAGTATTCTGATTTGGGGTTTTCAGGGTAACGTCGAATCTTCCAGAGTCTTTTTCCCTTCCAAGCTCCAATCCCGATCTCCAACTCCTTTCTTCAGCACTTCCTGTCCTTGAGTATAAATCCCACTCCTTAAAGCCTTAATCATTAAGAATACTTGTGAGAAGGGATGTTAAAATGGAGAGTTATGGAGTGTTGTTGCTTTGTGACAGAGATTTAGCGAGGTATTTTGAAGAGAAGATTGAGAGAGTATTGTGTGAGGGAGAGAAAATGGTGAAGTGTGGAGGTCAAATCCCATATTTATAGACTTAGGGGTCCATATTCAAATGTATATTCGAATATGAAGCTTCTATAATCAATTCCACACTTACATATTCGAATATCAGACCTCATATTCGAATATGACAAATCCATATTCCAATATGACTCATCCATATTCAAATATGGATCTTGCATATTCGATTATAGCTGTTAATATTCAAATATATAAGTCCTTTTCGTCCTTCCTTTGGTCTCTCTACTTGCAACTGAACCTCCTTCTTTTTTTCTTTGTAAATTGTAACCAAATTCCTTAATTCCTAAGTCTTTTAGGGATTTTTGGGATGTTACAGTAAGTTTAACCTTTAAAATCAATTTTTTTTTGAAATAACATTTATTTGATACTCAATTGATTTGATGGTTGGGGAGTGAAGTTTAATAACTCCTCGCTTCAAATCCTTATAATTGTTCATTTGCCTATAAAAAATTGAATTTTATCTTATAGCTCAAACATCATGATAAAAGATTGAATGTCAAGAGCTTGTAGCTCAAATGGGAATAGGAGGTGAGATAAGGTGGAATTCTTAGAACTCAAGGTGTGGGGTTTGATCTCCAATGCTGTAGATTTAGGAGGACGTTTATTGTTGTTTGTGTGTGTGTTTGGCCGATAAAAAAAATTGAATGGAAATAAAAAATAATGTTTTTTTTCTCAAATGCAATGTTTTTTATTATAAAATTAGACGAGGTAGTTGGTGGATTTTTCCGTTTCCATTTTTATTGACAATCTCTACCAAATGACCATTTGATGACAAGAAAAATAAAAAACCTTCATTGTCTTTTGTTTTGGATACATTATGTTGTGATCTAAACTGTCAGGGATAGGAGGTGATCCAGAATGGACTCCCACCGGGAGGGCTGAATGGCCGCAGCTCCAATGCCTTCGCTCTGACGACGGTGGTGGTGGACCTACAAGAACTCCGATGCTCTAAGTCTGTAGTGGAATTAGTGTTATATCTGATAATAGAGTGATTACATACCTTGCATGATGCATTTAAGTGTGTATTTATAGATGAGCATTAAGGTTGACTGCGGGTCTTATTGGGCCCTAGACTTAGTGTCTCAGCCAAGCCCATCGTTGGTGTGGTCTCTTGAGAGTTATTGGGTATCCCGGAAAGATCCTGGCATGGTACCCGAATGGCCTTGGTCATGCCTAGTCCTACATGGATACAGGAGACCGAGATACTCTTATTCTGGTCCACAACACTTGCCCCCCGAGTGGTTGAGTTACCTTTTGGTAAGTCTGCGATTTTGCCTTTCATCTCGGACCTATACCGACTTGTCAATGTTGCTGAATATCTACTACTATCTGACATCGTTGACGGGTTAATGGTTGTCCTCCCTTTTGTAGCGTACCATGCACGCGCCTTCATCGAGTAACGTGCACAATCATTTTTCCCAGTCTTGGGCCCCACGCCCATTAATGTGATACGACACTTTTCACTTTACCTTTTCACGAGTTACCATTTTTCTCTTACTTGTGGAAATCAAAAAATCAATTGCTCATTTGCTCTCTTCTTGCTTCCCCAAAACCTCTGCGAACTTCTAATCTTCTTCAACAAGTTTCCGCCCTTATTGCATCGATTCTCAGTGACAAGGTCACAGACTTCAGTTCAAGGAAAGCTATTTCCAGCATTGCATTCCATTTCCTTGTTCTTGCTCAATATCAAGTAATTCATCGTCTTCCTCTGTTTCTTGCTCTTTCTTTCTTTTACTATTTGATCCTTGTTGACCCTTTTGATTATCTTGCATTGTTCTTCTTTGCTTTAGGGTTTAGTTGTTTTTTCTTTTGTCTAGTTTCCCCCTTTCCATAATGGCCGATAAAATCATCGTATTGTCAAGTGGTTCTTTTTCTGATTCAAATGATTCTAAAATTCTTGCCACTATTGCGACGAGAAATCTATAACCATTGCTTCCCATTGATTCGGATGTAATTCGAGGTATGTTTTCCATTGCAAATCCTGATTATTCTGAATCTTTGGTTCTACCCATTATATTCTCGAAAGACTGAGAGTGGTGAATCTGTGACCCAAAATGTGAGTGGTTCTTTCGGGACCTTAAACCCTGAACCCTTTGCTCTCCAACTTGCTTCAACCAATCTTCCTGGTGAACATAGCTCCAAAACTAATCTTTCTGACTAACAAGATTTTGAGTGTCAGGTTCCAAACTCGGTTATTCCTGCTGTCCTACCGGCCATGTAGGGACCCAAAGAGTCTCAGGATCCTGGGGGTATCTCGAAAAATAACGAATCTCCTTCGTCTTCTATGTTGCATTCACTTGATTCTGAATTTGATCCTACTTATTGCCCTTCATCTTGCTCTAATTTTTGCTCACCCTCCCCTGGATCTAACTCAACTTCCTCTAATAATTTAGATATGGGGTCATTTGGAAAAGAAGCTCATGTTCTAGAAGAGACCAGCATTCTGAGATCATTCAAAAATCTTTCGAACCTAGCTAGAGATGTGAACAATCCCGGGCCTTCAACTCAAGGAGGAGAGGGTCATCTTGAATGGATGAGCTTGAAGAGCATTGGGCTATTTTTGTGGGCTCCTACTGATATCATCAAGGAAGAGTTCTCTATTATTGACAATGCCCACCTTAAACTAGTAGTGAAGCATTGGAAAAAATGATTTCATTTTTGTCCTAACTCGACCGATGCCAACACCAAGACAGATCCTTCCAGCGATTATAAACTGGAGGTCCCAGGAAAAAACGAGAGGATATGCACTCCTGCTAGCGAGGGTGAGACTTCTTATATTATGATGTTCGAATCCTTATGGGAACCGCTTAGGATTCGTTTTCTTTTTTCCGACTTTCAAATCAAAGTTCTCCATAATTTACATCTCGCTCCTACCCAACTTCATCCTAATGGCTAGTGTTTTCTACAAGCGTTTGAAGTTTTCTGTTGGGATAACAATTGGACATATTCCTCTATCCTTTTTCTTTATTTATTTGGTCCCTATCACGGTGGGAAAAGGTCGTCGGTGTCTTTACGCCATCGAACCGGGATTCCCAATCTCTTCACCCCTTTTGAAGACTCATTTCAAGCGCACTGGGATTACTATGTCATAGTGGTTCCCCGGCGGCATAGCCATTTCGTCCCCTTTCGGATGGGTCCGAACAAAAAGCCCTTTTTTCCTCTTTAATGGACTGAGGATCATTGTAAAATGTCGCTATCTATTACTGAATTAGAGTGTGACATCTTAGAAGAAGGTAACCGAGAAACATTTCAGAAGTTGTGCAGCTTTGTTAAGGAGGGCGGGATTCCCATTCATTGCAGAGATGTATTGGAAGCTCCTCGTCGCAACTGAGCGGCTTGTTTATGTACGACTTTGTATCTCGTTTTCTGTTTATATTCTAGGTTTATATTTCCTTGTTATTCTAATTCTATGTTTGTCTTTTTTATACAGCTAAGATCATGGCTAACTTTGCTCAGCTTCCTCAAAGCAAAATGCCAAAGGAAAAGGGAAGGCTACCACCTCAAATCCTGTCCCTGAAGCTACCGCGGGATTGTCTACTCAACCTACTCAAGTTGGGGTGCTACTCGGCATGGCGCAGAAGACATTTATCCCTCATGTTGCTGTTGTTGGGGGAGTCGCTACGACAGGTCCTCAAACCAAACGTTGTCGTGTTACTCAAAGTCAAAGTATGTAGTCTGCATTTTGCTATTTTGGTGTTCAACCAATTATCTTTACGCATTGTTGATCTTAGTTTTATGTTTTCAGGTGACCCACCCGATGGTGGGGTTCAGCCATCTCAGGAGATGGTACTTGTATCCCCCCTTCCTTCATTTGCATACGTTCGGGTCTCGTACTATTTGTAAAAGCACATAAAGATCTTATTACAAATTGAATTATTATTCAGCTCAATAATTTTTGAAGAATATTGTTTTGAGGGGATTAATATGTGTTGTACTCTTTTTCCCTTACCTATGGTGTTGTCCCATTGGGTTTTCCTAGCAAGGTTTTTAATGAGGTAGCATCTCATGCGTATCAAAAGATTGTGTACTTTGTTTCCTTCACTAGGGTTTTGTCCCACTAGGTTTTCCTTAGTAAGGATTTAACGAGGCACATCCTCGAAGAAGAGACGGGTATCCATGGGGGAGAGTTATAAATATTTATCTAGTGGATGTTCCATATCTCTTAACAGAGTTATCTATTATATTGTTAGGAATGTTTATCTCTTAGAGGATTGATCTTGTACACATATAGTTTGTTAGATCTATGTTTATCTTGTACTCTAGTTGGTGAGCCTAGTCTATGCTTATAAATAGAGCACTCGCATATTGTATTTGATAGAGAAAACATTTTTTCTCATTTTTCTATTATACCTTTCTCTCCTTTCTCTCTCATATTTCTCTTACTTTATTATTTTCACAACAGAGAAAGTATTTATTCTCATTTTTCTATTATACCTTATTTATTTATTATTTTACACATATACCATGTAGTGAATAATTAATGATTCTAAAGTCCAATAAGTGTATAAAATAAATTTAGTTAATAATTTTTATAAAATTTAAAATATTAATTACTTTTCTATTATGTGTCATTTTCAAAATTCTGACAGATAAAAAGAAATGGGGGTGTACTATATCCGGCAACCGGTTGGTAACGCTCAAATTTTGATTTATTCTCAAACATTTAGAGGCGGCTTGGTTTGCATTTTCATTTTCTGTTTCAATTTTCTATTTTCATTTTGTTTCCTGTTTTCTGAAATTTTACAATGGAAAAACTGAAAATACTGAAAACGGAAAATTTCTGTTTTCAGCCTTTTTAGTTTTTCTTTGTAAAATTTCAAAAAACAAGAAACAGAAAATGAAAACAGGAAATGAAAATACAAACCAAACAGCCCCTTATGTATTCAAGAATCTCTTACTCCCTCCTTTTTTTTATTTGTTCACATAGAAAAAAAAATTGCTCTTATTTTTTTGTCTGGTTATATTTTAAATAAAATATTAATTATATTTTTATCAATTATACCTCTATTTTTATTTAGAGTATTAACCAACACTGCACTATGCAACTAATAATAATGTGTTATGTACTGTCAAGTGGACTAATAAATAAAAATAGAGGGAATAAATTCTATTGTGGAAATGTATTTATTGATTTAAATATAAATGAGGATTTGGCAATGAATTTGATCTTATCCAATTTTAACACATTAAATTGTAATTAGTTTTTTTACTTGATTAGTCACCAAAAATATATTTACTTGATATGCATTTGTCTATATGAATAGAAGAACCACAATAGTTGAGGTCCACCTTCTCTTTGGTACTCTTTAATGTGTGTTTCACACAAATCCTGTCTTCTCTTCTCTTCTCTTCAGATCACATTTTCTAATTTTATTTTCTTCTCTTCATTTGAAGCCAATGTTGTTACTCAGTGAGTGTACCCAACTCCTTTAATTGCTATCTTCACAAGATCATCATTTCTTTTAAACTCTAATATGTTATTTATTTTTTGTTATATATATAGTTTTGTCTCTTTGTTCTTGTTCAATTTGATATTGATTTGAATTAAAGTTGTTTTATTTTCCCCTTGTTTTTTAGATTTAACTTCAAGCTAGACAAAGAATCCTAGAGAAAAGGCTTATAATACTTTTTATCGAGCAGAATTTTGCACTAATTGGTTGTTATATATCCTGGAAAGTGAATGAGTGTTATTTTTTGTTCGAATTGATTTTTTCTTTAAGATTTACTCCAATTTGAAATGACTAATGTTCAAAATAAATTTTCCCTCAACTTTTCCCTCTAATGGCCCTACTCATGCAACTGTTCTTGTATATGATGTGAAGATATTTTTTAGGGCAAACTAAGAATTTTAATTTGGTTTTTATACTAAACACTCTTCTGTTTGTGAATATTTATGAACTAGTCCTTGTACAAGGGAATTAGATTTTGCTTGAGTGCCCACCATTTTTGTTGATATTTCATAATGTTAGAGCTACTGATATGAGTCGGCCAGCAACACAGTCCATCAATAGGGTCAAAAAGCATACAAGAGCAAAACCCAAGAGGGAAAAGGGGGCCAGTTACTAGGGGCATATTTAACATTATTTTTTTATATAAATAAATAATACAATATTAGCTATGGTTGCCCTTTCCCCGTCCCTAACCCATGGGACGAGCTGTCTATGGGACTAAAGTCTATATTTACAATTTATCATAATGTCATATTGTCAAGAAAATTAAAATGTTCGTTAACTAAGAAATATATGATTTTTCATTTCAAAGATTTTAAGCAATACATGAGAGCAATCTAGGATTTAAAATTCCTAAGAGCGGAATAATCTCTTTAAACGTGGTCATTTTATTTGGTAATAAAAGATTAGATTAAATAATAACTTATAAAAAATTTATATATAGAGATTAAAGTAATTTGTTTATATTTATATACATATTTTACGAATTGTGTGTGTCTATATATATATATATATTTGAAGTGAGTGATTCAGGTTTTCAATTGTATCATGAAGAAGTATAAATTAATATTAACATTATATTAATATTTTAAAATTTTATTTATTGTGTGATTCTTTTTATTTTGGAAATATTAATTTAATGAAAACTTTCACTTCTTTCTAATTAAAAAATTACCTTTTCAAAGAAAAAGTCATTGAATAATACAATCAAATTTTTAAATGTATATATTTCATTTGGTAAGAAAGTAACAATGATGCTTCACATGGATCTGTGTTAACGTATTTGCTTTGCATGTTTCAAATTTGTCTTTGTTCTTTATCATCATAACTTTGACCATAGGTTATTGTTGCTTTTAAAAAATTATAATAATCTTTATGTGTCTGAATTTAATTAATTAGTTTATTTCATATATCGTTGTTCAAGCAAGTGACATAATGGTGGTGTATAAGTGTTGTGAAAATGGCGCCATAACCAACAAACCTGGTAGTGATTATATTGCACAAAAAGATTCGAAACGAGGACAGAAAGTTCTGTCCAACGAAGATTGAGCGAGCTAGTCTAAAGCCAAAGACTTTCTTTGGCAGCAAAGTCGAAGCTCCGAAGAGCGCAAGAAAAAGAAGTCTTGATGTGCTCATTTTGGTCTGTTCAACGAAAGAGACTTTCAAGCCATCTTAACTTTAAAAGCATCTTTGAGGCTTTCAAAACTCTCTGAACTTCAATCTATAGCGACAGATATAATATTAATTTTTTATTTCTTTTTTTATTAAAAAATAAAAGAATTGATTCTTAAGCAGCATATTTATTTTTTATTTTCTTTCCTCTTTAATTATGGATTTTCATTAATATCTGTCATACAGGAAGAGCAAAAGGGCTTGGATGCTAACGATCATAAACTTGCAAAACTCATAAGGATTATGGTGGGCACATTTGTATCATAAACAAGCTAGCATAATTATCCAAAAATATTTCTGTATGACACATATTAAGTTGCAAAAAGTTTTTTTATGATACAAATGTGCTCACCTTAATCCTTATGAGTTTTGCAACTTTGAGATAGTTAGCATCCAAGCCCTTTTGCTCTTTCTGTATGACAGATATTAATGAAAATCCATAATTATTGAGGCACAAAATAAAAAATAAATATGCTTCTAAAGAATCAATACTTTTATTTTTTATAAAAAAAAGTCATAAAAAATTAATATTATCACCGTCGCTATAGATTGAAGTTCAGATAGTTTTGAAAGCCTCAAAGATGCTTTTAAAGTTAAGATGGCTTGAAAGACTCTTTCTTTGAACAAACCAAAATGAGCATCAAGACTTCTTTTTCTTCCGCTCTTCGTAGCTTCGTCTTTGTAGCCGAAGATAGTCTTTGGCTTTAGAACTATGCTGCTCAATCTTCGTGCGACAGAACTTTCTATCCTCGTTTCGACTCTCTTTGCTACAATATAATCACTATCAGTTTTGTTGGTTACAGTGTCATTTTCACAACTCTTATACACCACCATTATGGCACCTGCTTGAAGAACGATATATGAAATAAACTAATTAATTAAATTCAAACACATAAAGATTATTATAATTTTTTAAAAATAACAATAACCTTTGGTCAAAGTTATGATGATAAAGAACAAAGAAAAATTTGAAACATGCAACGAAAATACGTTACTTAACACAGATCCATATGAAACATCCTTGTTACTTTCTTACCAAATGAAATATATACATTTAAAAATTTGATTGTATTTCATTGACTTTCTTTTTGAAAGGGTAATATTTTAATTGGATAGAAAGGAAAGTTCTCATTAAATTAATATTTTCAAAATAAAATGAATCATAGAATAAATAAATTTTTGAAATATTAATATAATGTTAATATTAAATTATACTTCTTCATCCCGTAACTGATACAATTGAAAACCTCCATCACTATACACACACAGAGACACTGATATATATATATATATATATATATATATATATATATATATATATATATATATATATGTGTGTGTGTGTGTGTGTAATTCGTAAAATTATATATATAAGTATAAACAAAATAGTTTAAGCTCTATATATAAAATATTTTCACCTTATTATTATTAGCTTATCTTTTATTACCAAATCAAATGACCACGTTTAAAGAGATGGGAATTGTTAAATCCCATATTGGTCTCATGTATTGCTTAAATTCTTTGAAATAAAAAATTGTATTTTTCTTGGTTAACTAACATTTTAATCTTCTTGACAACTAGAGTAGTGCACGTGCGATGTGCAGAAGTAAAAGGAATAAAAATGATTAACTTTGAATACGAAACTTTAAAATTAATTTGAAGATGAAATTTATAAAATTTACCCGATGCATATATTGAAGTATAAAGTATAATAATTAGAGGAATAAAACATCTTATTAGAACATAACATTAAGACATCTAGACGTTAAATTAAACATTTATAATTGATGCATAGTTCAACCATTTTAATTTTAATTTAAAATTAAATAAAAAACTAAAGTAAAATTTCATGCAATACTGAAAATTCACCTACGTGATATTGCAAAGCTTTAATACATGTTTCAAAATACTTTTTAGTACACAACCTTTGTATTTACGTTTAAGCGCTCTATTAGTCCATCCTCAATATATATGAATTTTTAATCACTTTCTATTGGTTATTCTTAATGTATCCACATAAAACTGTTCATGAATAAATGTCGGCCTTCGAAGAAATATTCCAACACTACTTGATGATAGCGGTTGCCCTTGGCTCTTGTAATTGTGATGACAAAAGAAGTGACAATTGGAAATTGACGTCTTTCAAATATAAAAGGAATTCTCTCTTATATGTAGAGTCAATGAAATCCTTAAAATAATTTCATTAATACTATCTAGTCATATTTACACCTTTTATAATTACATTATACTTGGAATCATCAATTCCATTATTTAAGCATGAGAATAAAATATAACTGTTGTGATCTAACCTGGCAGAGATGTAGGACGAATAATGTGCTCCTTCTAATCGGCAAGGGACAATGTGGATAGCCTCTAGGCTTGAGCTCCGACGGCGGTGGTGTGCACTTGCAAGGACTCCGCCGCTCAAGTCAGTGAGTGTATTAGGATTGTGTATACTGATAGAATAATTACGTACCTTGCATGGTGCATTTATGTTAGTATTTATAGAGGAGCATATGACTTAAGCGTGGACCATATGGGGCCTGAATTTGGTGCCTGAGCCCAAACTGTATTTCCTGGGCCCTAATCATAGGTAGTATTAGGCCTTCCGGGATGTATCCGAGATGGTTATCTGCTGTTGGACTCGGCATGTACAAGTACACCCGGGATACCGCTATTCTGGTCCACAATAGTTGCCCCCCAAGTTGTCGAGCTTCTCGTGGAAGAGGTCGGCGAGTTCATTCTTTATGCCAGGCATATTTCAATTGATGATTCCGGCAAAGTTTTCCAAGATAACGGTTGGTTTTCTTCTAACGGTGTGTAGTTTACGCGCTCTACTTTGAATACTGTGTATGATGATTAGAGTGGTCTTGGCCCCACGTTCATTAAGGTGATGTGACGGTTTTTACTTTATTTCTTTTCACCCGTTACATTTTTACTTCTCTTCTCCTTTCAAGTTTTCACTTTCTCTATTCGCGCTTCTTGCCTATTCGTCTTGCTTGGAAAAAACCTCTACGACTTTTCTTCTTTCTTATCCGTATCCTGCCCTGCAAACGTTCATTTTGTAGCAACGCCCTCTCTTCAGAATATCAGGTATTGCTTCTGCTCTCCGTTGCTCTCCACTGATTTGTGCTTTTATGTGTTTCTTTTCCTGATTCTTGGGCTATTCTGTTGTATCCTACCCCATTCTTAGGGTTTAGTTGTTGTACCTGGGTCCCTTTCTTTCAAAAATGGTCGATAATGTTCTCGTGTTGTCAAGTGAGTCTTCCTCGGATTCAAATGATACTGAACTTCTTGCTAGTTTTGTGAGGAGACTCCCAAAATATATGCCCTCCGATGAGTCAAATCCTAGTCTAGGTACGCTTTCCATAGCCAACCCTAATTATTGTGAATCTGCCCATCTTTGGTTCTATCCTCTATATTCACGGCGGGTGGAGAGTGGTGAATTGGTTACCCAGAGTGTGAGTGGGTCTTTTAATGCCCTAAACATTGAGCCTTCTGCTCTTCTTCTTGCCTCGGCCCATCTTCCTGATGAATACAGTTCTGATGCTCACATTTCTGTTGAGCAAGAATCTGATTGTCAGGCTCCTGTTAACCTCCCCCTTTTGAAGGAGAATACTGAGTTTTTGCATCCCGGGGATCCCTTGGAAGATAGGGAGTCTATACCGTTGTCCATGTCGCATTCTTTAGATTCCGAGTCTGACCCCGCTTATTCTCCCTCTTCTCGTTCTCATTCCTCCCTGGGATCTGATTCTTCTTTATCTTGCCATGTAGATGTGGAACCAGTCAAGGCGAGATTCCTGTCCAAGATGTCTCTGGCGCTTCGGGTTCTTCTGCCAGCATGCCAGATTCGAGTGATGTCGGCGGTCCTGAAGTGCCTATGCGAGGAACGGGAGAGCCTAGTACCTTGAAGCCTCTTATTGAATGTCGTCCTGAATTTATGGTGTTGAAGAACATATGGGCGTTCTTGTGGGCTCCCATTGATTACATCAAGGAGGAATGCTCCATCACGGACAACGCCCGACTTAGGAAAGTAGAGAAGCACTGGAAGAAGTGTTTTCACTATGGGCCCAATATTCCCGGGACTGACATCATAGCCGACCCCTCCAGTAATCATAAATTAGTGGTTCCTAGTAAGAATGAAAGGATTTGTATACCGGCGTCAGAAGGTGAGGGCTCTTACATTATGATGCTTGAGTCTCTGTGGCATCAGCTCAAAATTAGGTTCCCTTTTTCAGACCTTCAGATTGAGGTTTTGCACAACCTTCATCTCGCTCCTACGCAACTTCATCCCAACGGTTGGGGATTCCTTCCAGCCTTCGAAGTCTTTTGTTAGGCCAACGATTGGAAGTGTTCCTCGGCCTTGTTCCTGTATATTTTCGGTCCCTACCAAGGCTTGAAGAAAAGCTGGGTGTCCCTCCATCATCGTTCCGGGATACCTCAGCTGTTTATTCCCTATGAGGATTCCTTCAAAGCTCATAGGGACTTCTTTGTCAAAGTGGTTCCTCGGACTGGTGATTGTACCCCCTTTTGGATGGGGGAGGACAAAAAACCTCTTTTCGCTCTACTGGACGGAGGAGCACTATAGGAGGTCCATGTCTTTAAAGGAGTTGGAAATCGTCTCCCTCGAAGAAGAGGATCAACAGGGCAGGATACCGTTCCATTACAAGGACGTGTTGGGGGTATCTCGTCGAAACCAGGAGACATGCTTATGTGGGAAGTTGTTTTGTAATATTATTTCGTAATTTTGATTTGATGTCGGTGATTTTTCTCTGACTGACGGTTGTGTTCTTTTTTTCACAACGAAGATCATGGCCAACTATGCCAACCGCTCTTCAAAGCGTGATGCAAAGGGGAAAGGGAAGGTTGGTTCTTCAGGTCCACCTCCTGCCCCCATTCCTGTTCCTGCTCCTATCCCGGTTGGATTTGCCGGGATGGTCGTGACTGCTGCTGCTAGGATATCACCTTCTACTGGTGGGGCCCCTCCTGCTGGGAAGTCAGTGCCTTCCTCTACTGGGACTGAGGTGGCTAATGTGCCGCCAAAACGTCGTCGTGTGACGAAGCAAGGTATACTCCATTCTTGACACTTAATTGTATGAAGGTTCACTGGATTTTTTGTTACCTTGTTGTGATGTTTGCTTGATTTGTAGGTGACCATCCCAAGGATACTCAAGAGGCCCCTAGCAAGATGAACCCGGTTTTGATGGCTCTGTTTTCTACTCCGTCTTCCACTTGGGAAGGTTTTCAATCCCCTCTGATCAAGTTCCAACATGGGGACTTTTTCACAAAGGGCGGAGCTGGTGCCGTGAAAGTATGCTCGCGTGTTAATTGTGTTTCTCGTGTTGACTGATATGTACTGTCTTGTATCAATCCTTTTGCCTTTTGTAGGAGCAAGCCAAGTCGCTGATGGGTTGGCCGGCTATGAGCATGGCCTTGCTGTAGCATGTCCATCATCAGGCTGAGGACTTGGGCCAAGCTGCTTCTTTGAAGGCCCAACTGCAGGATCTTAAAGATGATATGGTCTTGAAGGAGACCTTGCTGAAGAGCTCCAGGGAGTTGGAGTCCCGTGCTGGTAAGGATCTCACCTCTTTGAAAGAGAGACTATCCCGTGCTGAGGAGGAGTTAGCCAAAGAGAGGGAGAAAAAAGCTGGCCTGGATGCCAAGAACTTGAAGCTGAAGGATGAGGTTTCTCATCTGAAAGCTAAGGTGGATTCGGGTGGTTCGGCTATTAGCGCCCTGCGTTCCGAGCTCCAGGAATCAGCCTCCAAGCTCCAAGAGAGTTAGGTTGAGCTGCAGGAAACTCAAGAGAAGCTGGAGGAGGCGTACCAGGACATGGACACTACGGTGGATGATTCATATCGAGATTTTGTGAAAACTCTTCAATTTTTGAATCCCGGGATTGAGTTTAAAACCCGTGGTCTCTATAAGTTCCATAGTGTGAAGGACAGGAAGTTCTGGGACTTTCATGACCCCCACAATCCTGTACCTCTAGATCCCGCTGATCCTCGACTGAAGTCATTTGATTGTAGCACTCCTCCTCCTTCTGAAGTCGTTCCTGGGTCCGGTGAAGCAGATGCTATGGGAACTGAATAGCTTATTGTTCTCATTTTTGCTTTGTAAACTTGTTAATCGTTTATGAACAATCGTGTGTTATGTTTAACATGTGTCATCTCGGTGTTCCGGGATGATCTTTATGCACAATCTTTCATTTCCAAATTCCGCTTTTAAGTTCTTTGCTTTCTTTATTGCCTTTCTGCATTTTAACTTCTATATTCTAGTAATTGAGGCTTGACCATGATGGCGCCTCCTTTTGTCCTGATGGTACGGGATCTTCTTAGATCGTTTTAATTGTTAGGGTGTGGTCGTCTTGGCACCCTCTTTTCTCCATGTTAGGAGGGAAAGTAATTTATACTTTCTCTAAGTTTTTTGTTGAAGTGTAACCTTTAAGGTACTTCATCCTTCTTTCTGTTAGGGCTAACCCATGAAGGACCCCTTTTGACGTTGTAGCTAAGGTTTACCCGAGATGGTACCTTGTTTCGTTTTTGGCCTTTTTGCTATATGTCGTTTTATATTTGGCGACATGTTCATCTTGGATTTAATGTGTTTGCCGTTTATGTGCCTTGATCTGCTTGCTGTTAAAAAGGCTTTACTAATAATATTTGTATAACATGTAGACAAAAATAATGTTTTATTGATAATATGAAGCAAATAACAAGTGGGGGCCTCGTTAAAACCTCTAGCAGTAAAACCCTCCTTAGGGATAAAACCTGCTATAGGAAAAAGAGTATCCCCTTATTACAAAGAATGTAAATTACACAATTTAACTATAATACCACTTTAAGTCTACGACATTAAGCAGCCTAGGGATTTCTTTGCCTTTGAGAGTTTCTAAATGATATGCTCCATTAACTGCAACGCTCCTGATCCGGTATGGGCCTTCCCAATTTGCTCGGAGCTTCCCGTCCTTGGCGTTCCGGTTTCCAATGCTGGCCCTTCTTAGGACTAAGTCGCCAGTTTGAAAACTTCTTGGGACTACTCTCAAGTTATATCTCTGAGCAACCTGTTGCTTCCGGGATAACTCATTAATTCTGGCTGCTTCTTGGATTTCTTCCACTATGTCGGAATCTTCTCAGAGCAATTGTTCATTCTCTTGTGTAGGATACATGATTCTCCAAGATGGTTGCCCAATTTCTACCGGGATCACATCATCTGAGCCGTAAACCATTCGAAATGGAGATTCTCTCGTAGTGCTATGGGGGGTGGTTCTGTAGCTCCAAAGTACTTGGTAAAGGTCTTCCACCCAGTTGGTCCCGGCTTTCTCCAGCCTTTTTCTTCAAGTCATTGAGTATGACTTTATTAGCAGATTTTGCCTACCCATTAGACTGTGGATGTTCCACACTAGCAAATTATTGTTTAGTATGAAGCCCTGCTAACATTTCTCGGAAATCTTTGTCAATAAATTGGGTCCCGCTGTCACAGATCACTTCTGCCGGGATACCAAATCGGCATATTATTTGTCGAAACACAAAGTTCTGAGCTTTAATTGAAGCTATGCTAGCTAATGGTTCTAGATCTATCCACTTAGTATAATAGTCAACAACAACAATAAGGTGTTTAAACTAACCTATGGTTGGTGTGAAGGGCCCCAACAGGTCCAGACTCCAAGTGTGGAAAGGCAAAGGGGTGGAGATGTTATACAGGTCTTCCGCCGGGATATGGGATATTGGACTGTGTTCCTGGCTCTTTTGACATTTCTTCACGTGCTCAACTGCGTCTTTATTCATGGTTGGCTAGAAGTATCCTGCTCTCAAGGACTTTCTTGCCAGAGATTTACCACCGATGTGATGGCCGCAACTTCCTTCATGTACCTTAGTGAGGACATACCAGGTCTCGAATGGTCCAATGCATTTAAGCAAAGGAGTTGACAATCCCCTTTTGAACAGTTTTCCTTCTATCATAGTGTACCAGGATGCCTTTTGTATTAACTTCTTTGCTTCTTGGGGATCTTCCGGGGTGGATCCTATGGTGATGTACTCCACTATTGGAGTTCTCCAATCTTCAACTTCAACCTGCAAAATGGCACATGGAGAAGGGAGGACTTCCTCAACCACTGACTTCAAGGTTGATGATGACTTGGTACTGGCTAACTTTGAAAGCAGGTCTGCGCGACTGTTTTCCTCTCTAGGAATGTGCTTGATCTCAAACTTAGAAAGCCCAAGTAGACTCTCTTTGACTTTGGCTAAATACCTTTGTAGCAATGGTTCTTTGGCTTGGTATTCCCCTTTTATTTGGGATACCACTAGCTGGGAATCTGAACATAGAGTAATTGCAGTAGCTCCTAACTCATTTTCCGCGCGTATCCCGACTAAACAAGCTTCATATTCTGGTTGATTGTTGGAGGTTGAGAATTCAAACTTCAGAGAGTATTCCACAGTTACCCCTTCATCATTTTCGATCAATATGCCTGCTCCAGCCCCTTTAGGTTTTGAGGAGCCATCAACATAAATGGTCCAGGATCCTCTTGGCTCTTTTCCGGGATGTGTCATCTCAGCGACGAAATCTGCCAAGGCTTGCGCCTTGACCACTTGACGAGGCTCATACGAGATGTCATATTGTGATAGCTCTACCGCCTAAGTCATCATTCTACCTGCCAAATCAGGCTTATGTAAGATCTGTCTAATAGGTTGGTTGGTTCTTACCGTGACGAGGTGGCATTGAAAGTATGGTCTTAGCCGCTGGGATGCTAGCAGCAAGGTGTAAGCAACTTTCTCCAGTCACTGGTAGTTCAACTCTGATCCCTGCAATGCTTTAGAGACAAAGTATACAGGGATTTGGTTCCGGATTCCTCCTTTACTAAATCCGCGCTAAATGCTTTGTTGGTGACGACTAAATAGAGGTACAAAGGCTGCCCGGGATCTAGACGGGATAAGACTGGTGGGACTAACAGAAGCTTCTTTAACTCCTAGAATGCTTCTTCACATTCTGCATCCCACAGGAATTCTTCTTTAAGTCATAAGGTCTTGAAAAACGGTAGGCATTTTCTGGCCGAAGCTGGCAGGAGTCTTGTCAGGGCAGCAATCCTCCCGGTTAACTGCTGGACCTCTTTAATTGTTCTGGGACTCTGCATATTTAACACAACACTACATTTGTCAGGGTTGACTTCAATCCCCCGACTGGTTAGCATGAAACCTAAAACCTTTCCAGCTTCGACTCTAAAGGTTCATTTATTTAGGATTTAACCTTAAATCATTCATGCGCAATTGCTAGACGGTTTCCTGTAAGTCGGCCACTTGGTCTTTATCCTCTAGAGTCTTCACTATCATATCATCAATGTACACTTCCAAGATCTTGCCGATTTGATCTTTGAACACACGACTCATCATCCACTGGTATGTCGCTCCGGCATTCTTTAGGCTAAACGGCATCATCGTGTAACAATAGACGCCCATGTCAGTTATGAAAGTCGTTTTCTCCTGATCCTCAGGGTGCAGTGGGATCTGATTGTAGCCAGAGTAGGCATCCATAAAGGACAGGTATTTGTAGACCGCATAATTATCAACAAGTTTGTCGATACAAGGCAAGGGGAAAGGGTTTTTAGGACATGCTTGTTCAAATCGGTATAATCTGTGCACATCCTCCATTTCCCGTTATCCTTCTTTACCATCACCACATTGGAGAGCCAATCTGTGTAACGTATCTCGCAGATAAAACCAGCATCCAATAACTCTTTCACCTGTTTCTCAATGGCCTCCATCCTCTCTGGGCCCATCTTTCTCTTCTTCTGACCTACCGGGATACATCCCAGTTTTCTAGCGAGGCGGTGGCATACAAACTCAGGATTTACACCCGGCATATCGGACAAGACCCAAGCAAACAGGTCTTTATTTGTCTTCAACAGTTCAATAAGCCGCCCTTTGATCATGGGGGAAGGTTTGCCCCTATCTTGAAAGTTTGATCCTCCTTAGGGCCTATCTGGATTAAGATGTGATCTCCTTCAGGTTGAAGCCTCTGAGACTTAAAATCTGCTCTGGGGTCTAGGTTAGTCATCATGACCCTTGCATCCCGTGTCAAGTCCTGCCTTTCCATCTTCTCTTTTCCTTTTTCCTCTGTTTTCAACAATCGGGTAGATGGTGCTTTTGTGATCTTGAGGCTCTCCTGATAGCATTTTCTTGCGTCGCTGCTTTTTCCATAGACTGTTACCATTGCCTTGTTCTCCCCTGGGAATTTCATGGCCAGGTGGATGGTGGAGACTATGGCGCCAAGGCTGTTCAGAGTTGGCCGTCCGATGATTGCATTATACGCTGAGGGGCAATCCACAACATAAACCTGGCCGGGATGGTTTTAGCACTGGGCTTCTTACCGAAACACACCTTGAGGTCAACGTATCCTTTAGGGACAATTATGTCCCCAGTGAAACCAATTAAGCTGCCTTTGTGAGGATTAAATCCTTCGATCCAAGTCCCATCTCGTCGAAAAGGCTCCAAAACATGATGTCGGTTGAGCTCCCTTGATCAATAAAGATTTGGTGGACCTCGAATCCATTGAGATTGGCGGCTATGACCAATGGCTCATTATCCCGGACGCGTTCTTCTGGGAAATCTGCGTTTGAGAAAGACAATACTGGAATAGCTATAGAGGTTACCTGTGAACAAGATTCCTTTACATCTCGAGTTCTTTTCTTTTCCTCGAGGCCTTTTAAGTTGGCTGCCCCGGCTATGACTTGGATTACCCCCCTAGGAGGGGACTCTTGAGTATGTCTTGGACTATGGGATCTATGTTGTGCTTTCGTGCGTTGATCTCGGTTGCAGGGAGGAGATCTCGGTGCCTGGTTCCAAGAGGATTGGCTTCGACGGCGATCCCGCCTCTCAGGGGAAGCGCGAGCATAATTCCTCAGTCTGCCTTATCGGATCAGCTTTTCTATTGCATCCCAGAGTTAGATGCATTCATTGGTGTAATGCCCACGATCCCGATGGTATTCACAGTACTTGTTTTGAATTTCCCGACCGTCTTTAATGGCGGCGGGCAGTCTCTGAGTTTAGACTGCATCACTTCTTTCAACACTGATGCTGGCGGGACTGTCAATGGGGTATAGTTTGAAAATATACCTCTGCGCTTCTTTGGAGATCTATCCCGGGGTTTGTCATCCTTGCCACGGGATTGGTTTGGAGGGGTATTTTTTGCCTTATCCTCCTTTTTGGCTGCCTGGGCCTTCTCACATTCCTCTCTTCTGATCCACTTTTCAGCTCTCACCTTCAAATCATCCATGGATGTAGGCTTGTCTCTTGCCAGTTGCTTGGCGAAAGCCCCTGGTTTCAATCCTCTAACAAAGAAATATAACACCAAGTTAGGCTCAACTTTCCTAACTTCTAAGACTTCATTATTAAAGCGCATTATATAATCTCGCAGGGACTCATCCTTTCCCTGTTTGACAGTTTCTAAGTGGAATTCAGATTTAAATTGTCGTTTACTACTAGTAAAGTGAAGAATGAACTTATCTTTGAGAGCTTTCCAGTTACTGATGGACTGTGGTGGGAGGTCTGAGAACCAACGACTTGCAGCCTCAGATAGCGTGAGGGGAAAGGTGCAGCACACAATAGCCTCGTTTACCCCCTGAAAATACATGGCTCTTTCGAAGGTGCTAACGTGTAAAGTAGGATCTTTGGTCCCGTCGTACTCCTTCAGTTTCTTCGCGAACTGGAATCCATGAGGGTAAAGGCATGAGACATGATCCAAGGAGTGAAGGGATTGTCAATATATCTGAAGTTCGGGATCTTCTCCGCCATATGTTCCTGGTTCCCAACAGGTTGTCCGCCTTGCTGGCCCCCAAGGGGGATAGGTGGCGGGTTGGCTCCCTCTACCCGGGATAGCTGTGGGGCACCCTCATGTCGTCGGCTTACCAGTACTTCTATCTGCCTTTCCTGATTTTTAGGCTCGCCATTCTTATCTCCTTCATGTGCGGATTTTTGTTGTTGCTTCTCCGCGTCGTCAACGATTGGATCTTTCTCTGCATTCCCAGTGTTTGCTTAAGTATGCTTCTCTGCTCTCTCCTCTTCTGGATCCTTCTCGACAACAACTTTTTCCTTACCTTTTCGCTGTTGTTCCTTCTTTTTAAGGGCTGCAATTTCTTAGGCCTAAATCTGCACCAGCTGTTGCAGTTTACGGAACTCTGCTTCAATATTGAAATGCTGCGATGCCCCTGCTTGGTTGGATGGGCCACCTTGTTGTACTTCCGCCTGATTCTGAGCATTTGGATCAACATATTCTCTGTTTCTAGTGGAAACCATTGTTGATAGTGGATGAAAGCAAGACTTTTGTTACGTTCCCCACAGATGGCGCCAATGTTGTGATCTAACCTGGCGGAGATGTAGGACGAATAAGGTGCTCCTTCTGATCGGCAAGGAACAATGTGGATAGCCTCTGGGCTTGAGCTCCGGCGGCGGTGGTGTGCACCTGCAAGGACTCCAACGCTCAAGTCAGTGAGTGTATTAGGGTTGTGTATACTGATAGAATAATTATGTACATTCCATGGTGCATTTATGTTAGTATTTATAGAGGAGCATATGACCTAAGCGTGGACCATATGGGGCCTGAGCCCAAACTGTATTTCCTGGGCCCTGATCATAGGTAGTATTAGGCCTTTCGGGATGTACCGGGATGGCTATCTGCTGTTGGACCCGACATGTACAAGTACACACGGGATACCGCTATTCTGGTCCACAACAATAACCATCAACACATATAGATGTGAAATTTGTTCGGAAATGAAGCAAACTTAATTGTGTAAATGATTATTAATATTTATTCATGTAAATATATATTAATTATTGTAAAAAAAATTCACAAATAACTAATTTAGCTCCTATTATAGTTTGTTTCCATATTAAATTAGGCCCTTAAAGATTTAGAAGACTTAAAAATTAGCTTTTAACGATTTAAACTTATATGAAATAAGTACCTCAAAAATTAACAACATTAGAAATTACACATCTAATTATTTAATTAATATGTTATACAAATTAATTCTTTATTAATTTAATTCTTGATAGATTTTTATCATCAAATTAGTTCCCATAAGAATTATAACGTCAATAAATTACTTCATAAATTCATTGATAACCAATTTAGTGTCTCGGTTAATTAAGACCTTTTCGATCGGTTATTCATCCAATCTGAATTCTGGCGATGTGAATAATCGAGAGTTTTCCCATTAGTTATTAAACCGACTTGAATAATACTTTTCCAATCGGTTAATAAACAACCGTTCGGAAAATTTGTGCTTTTGACTCGAAATACTAATATTTTTCCAATCGTTTTTGCAATAATAACCGATTGGAAAAGAATTTTTCCATCACATGTTTAGATGACCAATTGTTTAGTATTTTTTTTTCCATCGGTTTTGCAATAATAACCGATTGGAAAAGCGTTTTTCCAAGACATATTCAGGTGACCGATTGGAAAAGTTAACAAAATAGTATTATTATTCCCATCCGTTATTCCATTAACCGGTTGAAAAAATCCTGCATTTTTTTAAAGGAAACACAAACGAAATCAGACCTGTTTTTAAGCAAAAATAGATAGAGCCACCAGATAACCAAAACCAGAACCACAAAAAAATTTAATTCCAAAAGTGTATATATATATATATATATATATATATATATATAATTAAGTAGTTAACATAGCATAAAAGATAATCTAAGTTAGTTCCATAAAGCTAAGTAAGTAGCTAGATAACATAAGAACTCATAAATGGTTCCAAATGTATATCTAACAAAAGAACTCCTAATTCCCAAACTATTCAACAACACAAGCGCCATCAAATGAATTCCAGTGACAGATTAGCAACTCCCAAAAAATATTCTGCCCAACGACCATGAACATCATCGATTTCTTCTTTACTAAATGGGCTTGCATTGTTGAATACCTACAAATTGAAATCACACATCAAGCATAATTCGTTAAATCAAGACAAAAATTATTCTAAGTTCTTGCCTATGGTTTAAGAAAATAAATTTACCTCTCGCCAGTTTTATTTAATGTTCCCTAGGACGAAATCTAGCATATGTCACATCACATAATGACCGCACTCAAATCGCCCTATTTGTTGACAGCACTATAAGATGTTCAAAAAAGGAAACTTTAATTATAATGAAACACCGGATAAATATATAGAATATTAACATATCAAGTTTAAAACTACTTACACTTGGGCTTATCCAAGTAGGCTTCGGTCTGAAAATTGAGCGCTTACCTTGAACAAGACTACAAGCATCCATGACTCTATAGATAAGAAATTTTCAATTGACGTATCCCAAAGACACGTTTTTGGCTAGTGGAGTAGTACATAGTTTAATTTAGATGATTATTTAATTAAGTAAAAACAGAAATTGCTCAAGTTCAGGAACTTATGTCATTTTCCATGAACTTGTTAAAATAATGGTTAGTTCCATTGGTATAACTTTGTAAGATCATAGCCCATGCATAAATTGATTAGAGCAAGCAATAAAGCAACCAATCAGATATTCAATATAATACTAATTGATAAAATGTTTCAGTATATTGTTGATAGGGACATGTAGTGCATTATGTTATTTTAGAGATAAATACCAGACTATAAACCATCCCAAAAAAGGGTAACTAGATCACCAAAGTAATCTTAGAGATCATATGATTGAAAGGGTCCCAAAGGAATTAGCTACACCATTACAATCCAAAGAAACTCACGAATAAGCACGCAAGACACCCCCAAATTTCATAGCAGAACAACACTCAAATCTTAAACAAGATAATTATAATGTATTTCACATGGAGCTTCTCCAATGCATTGCTAAAAACAATAAAACAAGGGTCATAATATTGTAGTCTACTGATGGATCAGATGTAGAAGTTGAAGTGGATCAGATGTTCTCCACTTCACTAATCACAGAAGTTGGATATGGCATTGTTCCCTCTTTGCGAAGAAGGTTTAAAAATAAGATCAATGCATATTGCTATCACTTATGTACTGCTACTAAGTTATTCCACTACTGATATTGTATTTTTTATGTAATCTAGTTATTTGCAGTTTCACTAATCATATATATGTTATATTGCTTTGTTGTTGTCTTCTGAATGAGAATGTTGTTTGTAAATAAAATCTTTTATTTTTAGTTGTTAAATTATACTCAACATGTCTTTGATTTTTAATTTTTATTTTAATTTTCTTAGTTTCTGTCATGGTTTGGAATTGCCAGAATAAGATATGATACAATATATTTATAAAGATGATTACCAACCTATAGAATTTTGTATCTTGTTCTATAGACTATACTTATATTATCATCTTATCTGGGCATTAAAGACCAAAACTCATTCTCAACTCAGGTTCACCATTAAGATCAAATATCTAGTAATAGAGAACATGATAGACAGCTTTTATTTCAAATTTTGAACTGTTGAATGTCTTGAAGATACCTGATACAAGGATTGTCTCATCTTTAAAAAACTCCCTGACCTGGATATTTATACAATATGCATTTAGGTGTGCAAAAATAAAATCAAATCAACCAAGAGGATAGAAAATTTTAAGAGTTATTAATTATGCATATATATTATTCCTTTAACAAGGAGCAAAGCAAAGAAATAATTTCAAAATCAATATACAACTTTTTAGTACAGACATTTTATCAAACTCATAGCAAGCAACACCTCAAAATTCCAAAATCAACCAAACAGTCCAAAACCAACCCACTCTAGTTGAGTACCGAAGCAAAGCTGACAAATAATTTAGTTGATTCAGTGAGAAAAACAGCTAGAGAAATTGAAACATAGGCTCACCAACAGTGGCGCAACGATGGCTGAACACTGTACGAACCATGATAGCGTAGGGCGCGATGGTGTGGCAACAATTGCTAGACAGCGTGCCAACAGTGGGTGGACGACGTGACAACACTGGCGGTAGGACGTGGCAACGGTGACTGGATAGGGCACGAGGTTTTTGACAGAAGGTTGAGCAGCACAGGTTTCTTACAAGTGTACGATAGGAAGAACTTATTGGAATAAGTTCAAATTTTAACATTTTGAGTATAAACTTTAATAATTTTCCCATCAGTTAACATTTTAACTGATTGGAATAAGTTACCAAATATTACAAAATTGCCATCACATTATATTTTTAATGGAGTATTCCAAAACTGATTGGAAAGGGAGATGTTAAATATTTTTTGGTCACTTTTCAAATCGGTTATTGTTACAACTGATTCGAATAAGTTAGCAAAAATTTCAACATTGCCACTATGCAACTTTTCCAATAGTATATTCCAAAACCGATGGGAAAAGGGGATGTTAAATACCATTTTTGTACTAGTGCAGATTTGTCTGGTTCCTTGGTTATGCATTTGGTGATTAAATATAACTAGTACAAAAATGGACCGTGTATAATCGCTCAATTTAAAGTACTCTACATTATGACTATTATTACTATTAAGAGAAGTTTAAGTGAAACTTGTGAATTATTATGGTGATTGTTGTTTTGTTTACTCCTAATATATCTTTGGATGGACAACATACTAAGTAGGTCTCCTTTTATGTACTGTAGCATTTTATGGGTTTGGATTAAGATAGTACTAGATTAACCAAAACACAATAAATTTAAGTTCTGGCATTAAATAATGTTTGTGTTATATATGATAGCTCTCAAGAGAATAAAAAGTGAAAGGAGTAGAGATTCTATGGCTAGTTGAATCTCTAATGTGAATTATGCTGATTTGTTTACATACATGTGCTCTTTGTATTAAAATACAAATTCAAGGGTTCTCTTTGGTTTATCTAATTGTTTATCTTTTTGTTTGCCTAGAGCATGCGACTAGCACTAGTCTTCCAAGGAAGGAATTGCAAATCTACAACCCACCTAAAAGTCTTCTCAGGGCCGGATATTGCTATGGCATAGAGCCCTCAATTTTATAAGGCCCCCAATTTTATTTTTTTTAGTAGTAGTACTATTGATATAAGTTTTGTTTAAAAAAATAATGTTTGAGATAGGGCCCAATATTTTTATAAGGCCCATATCTTATATTTTTTATAACTTTTTTCCTATTTTATATACTACTTAAAAGTTCCCAGCCCGTTTTTAAATTTTTTTCAAAATGAAAAGTCACTCAACAGTGACTCAGTGAATTTCCTTGAATTGCTGAGCACATGAATCTGTGATTTATTGACTACTTGTTGGATTGTTACATGAATGCAATTTACTTTTATTTTACAAAGAAACCTCTCTATTCTCTCTCTTTCTCATTCTCTCTAATCTCTACCCTCACCTTTTCGGCTTTTTCAGTTTCCTGCCTATTCTCTCTCTTCCAGTCTTCCTCATTCTCTCTGCCTATTATCTCTCTTCCTCATTCTCTCTATTCTCACTTCAGAGCTCTTTACTTTTTTGCATTACATACATAATACATTCAAGCAATTTATACATACACTTCAGTGCTACACGTTGCTGGCATCTCAATTCTCAAATTCTCAACAGGTTTGACCATTCACCTTTTCATTCATTTGCTTTCCTTTTTTAAAATTTTTAAGCAATCGGTTGAATTGAAATTGAATGTTTATTTACGAATTATTATTGCTACATTTCATTTTTTTTATTGTTTATTGTAGGTGCAAGCAAAGTGATTATCACTACGGTTTGAATTTTGGATACCCGTAAATGTGACCGTGCATAGCCATAGCTTAAAGATTCACATATATAATCTTTCACTTTCCAAGTTTTATTGTTTCATTATTATCTTCTTTTAATTTTAAAAATTATTTTTCTTGTTATTTTTATTTTAGCCTATCAGTAAAATATGTCAAATAGAAAGTATGAATCTGGTTTTGAAAAGTTGGAAAAAAAGAGAAGAATTGAAAAATTGATTCAATCTCAACAAGGTGCTCTCCATAAATTTGTTACTATTCATAAAAAGGATGTTATCACTAGTTCAATAGATACAAATATGGAAGAAAATACTCCTCTGAAAATTCTAAATAATATTAATACAATAGAGAAAAATATTGATAATGAAAACATTCAAGAGGTAGAAAATCTTAACAATATCAATAGTCCTAATCCTAGTCAAGAACAATGGGATAATGAAATTTTACGAGCAGCTAATTTAGAAACCAATAAGGAGCTCAATAGTACATCAAATGAAGTTTCTAAAAATATTTATGATCCAGGACAATGGGAAAATATTGGTGAAAACTTTAGAGATTTAATAGTTGAAAATGGTCCAATTACATATAATGATATGCAGTATCCAAAAGATGAAAATAATAGACATTTGTCGTCATTTTACTACCAAAAGGTAATGCCAAATTGAGAAAAATATGATCGAAGATGGAAAGTTTATTCAAAGGATTTAGATAAAGTGTATTGTTTTTGCTGTAAGTTGTTTTGCTCAAATAGTAGTGCTTGTTTTGCTAATCAATTAGTTAATGAAGGTACTAGAGATTGGAAAAGTATTGGTTCCAAGCTTATGAGTCACGAAACAAGTTATGAACATGTAACTAATATGGACAAATCGATTGAATTAGACACAAGATTGAGAAAGGAAAATACAATTGATAAGGAGATCCAAGAACAAATTAATAAGGAGAAGGAACTTTGGGACAAGGTTTTGGTAAGGATTATAGCTATAATTAAATATCTTTCTAAAAATAATTTAGCTTTTCATGGGACAAATGAAAAAATATCTCAAAAAGGCAATGAGAACTTTTTGAGTTTGATTGAGATGTTAGTGGAATTTGATCCAGTTATGCAAGATCATGTTAAGTGTATAAATAATGGTAAACTTCATAATCATTACTTGAGTAAGACTATACAAAATGAACATAACTTATAGAATTATAAGCTTCTAAAATAAAAAATATTATACTAAAAAAAGTTAAAGATGCAAATTATTTTTCTATCATTCTTGATTGTACTCCGGATGTAAGCCATCAAGAGCAAATGACTCTTATTTTGAGATGTGTTGATACTTTAAGTTGTCCGGTCAAAATAGAAGAATACTTTTTAGAGTTTTTACATGTCAATGACACAACAGGAAGAGATCTTTTTGAGGATCTTACTCGTTTACTAAAAAATATGACCTTGATATTAATGATATAAGGGGGAAAGGGTATGATAACGGGTACAATATGAAAGGTAAAAATCAAGGACTACAAATGAGATTGTTGGACATAAACCCAAGAGCATATTATACTCCTTGTGGTTATCATAATTTGAATTTTTAGTTCTAGGCGATATCGCCAATTCATGTACTAGAGCAGTTTCTTTTTTTGGAGTTTTGCAACGCATTTATTCTTTGTTTGCTTCTTCTACCAAACTGTGGAAAATCTTAAGAGAAAATGTATTTAGGATTTCAGTTAAATCACTATCTCAAACAAGATGGGAATGTAGAATTGAAAGAGTCAAAGCCATAAAGTTTCAAGCAACAAAAATAAGGGATGCACTTGTTCAATTATCGAAAACTAGTGACGATTCTAAGATAAAGAGTGAAGCCATATGTTTAGCAACTTACAAGATGGAGAATTTTAAATTTTTATTGGGAATGAATATTTGGTATGATATAGTGTAACACCTAGAGTTTTAGGATAATTTTTTTAACACGTAGCGGAAGTCAAAAACTATATATATATATATATATATATATATATATATATATTTACATAAAGTGTTTTTGTTCATTTTACAACCCATAGAGAATACCATTCTAGCTAAGTAGCCATACAACAAAACAAATGACTACCTAAGTATAACAAAATACAGCTGCTAACGTCTTATCAGGCACTGTATCACCTGCAATACTGTAACTGTCAGTTATATGTACGACATGCTCTCCTTTTTTTGAATTCTAAGGGCTTCCTTCATTGATCCGCATAACTTTTTTGATGATCTTGGGCTCTGTTCAATCTTTCCTTGATACGCCTAATACTATCGGTTGTATCTTGCACAAAGTCCGGTCCTAATAATAAATTTTCTCCAGTTTCAAACAAACATACCGGTGATCGGCACTTCCTCCCATAAAGTGCTTCATAGGGTGCCATGCCTATGCTTGAATCAAAACTATTATTATAAGCAAATTCTACCAGTGGCAAGTATCTTCCCCAGTCACCACCCTCTTCTAATACACAAGCTCGAAGCTTGTCCTAAAGAGTCTAAATCGTTCTTTCGGACTGCCCTCGGTTTGGGAATTGTGTGAGGTACTCAAATACAAAGAGACCCGAAAGCCTTCTGCAATGCTTCCCAGAAATGAGAAGTAAACTTGGGATCACTATCTGATATTATGCTAATCGGTGCCCCATGTAGTCGGACAATCTCTACAATGTACACTTTGGCATATTTCTCCACTAAGTAGGTAGTCTTGGCAGGGAAGAAATGAGCAAACTTGGTCAACCTGTCTATTATAACCCAAATTGAGTCATGTCCTGTTGGGATTCTGGGTAATCCAACAACAAAGTCCATGGCTATAGACTCCCATTTCCACTCTGGAATGTCCAAGGTTGAAGCGGTCCAAAGGGTCTTTGGTCTTCTACTTTGATCTCACTAGTGCAACAAATCCCTTTTATAGGGGATAAAATAGACATTTTATGTAACATCCCGAAAATCCATAAAGGAGACATAAGACTTAAGGGATTTGGTTACAATTTACAAAGAAAAGAAAGAGGAGGATTTGTTGTAAGTAGAGAGGTCAAAGGAGGGACAAAAATGACATGTATATTCGAATATGGATGTGTCATATTCGAATATGGACTGTACATATTTGAATATGAACATGCATATTCGAATACTATCTATGCATATTCGAATAGTATTCGAATATTAACAGTACATATTCGAATATGCACAGTAAAATTCGAATGTGGAAGTGTGGAACTGAAAACAGCAACCTTATATTCGAATATATATTCGAATATGGACCCCTGGGCCTATAAATAGGGGACTTGACTTCCACATTTCAGCATTTTCCATCTCCCTCGCTCTACGCTCTCTCAATCCTTTGATAAACCTCTGCCACTAATCAACTACAATCTACACTCCTTCGTTCTAAAGTTCTAAGAGTTGAAATTCAGATTCAGAGAGAAGGAGCACTGAAGAAAGGAGTTGGAGATTGGGTGGAAAGTAAAGAACAAAGAATTTTGGAAGTTCAAGGTAACCCTAAAGACCCCAACCCAGGATACTACGAAGTATTAGGAACATGTGACTAGGAAATGCTAGGAACATGTGTTAGGGATTTAGAAATAGTATGTTTCAAATTGTTTAAGTTAGTATTATGTATGATTGAGCTATGCATGCTACGTTGAATGTTGGTTTTATTGATTAAATGTGCAAATAGGTGATGCATGTCTAGATATTGTGAATGATATGAGAATGTTAAAGCGATTGTGATAGACAAGGGGTTCCACATCATAAAATTGAGAATAGGACTCCAGATAGGTTTCCAAACTATTTTAAAAAGGTAATTCCAGAGTTAGTGTGAACTTCAATATGTACTCGAATATGACAGGTCATATTCGGATAGATATTCAAGTGTGAAACTTATGATATGTAATATTCGAAGATGGGATGTTTGTGTTCGAATATTATGATATTGGGACTCTTGTTTGATTGATTATAATATGAATATGATTTTTGATGCATGAGAACATGTTATTAAATGAAAAGGAAATGTGGAAATGCCAACAACAGTGGTTGAGTAAGAGGGTTAAGTTCCGCCGGAAGTAGACCGGGTAAGAGGACAAGCTTAAAAGATGAAATTATAGGGTTATCCCAAAAGGGGTAGATTGTCCCTGAGCTAGCCCAAGAGAGGGTTGATAGCCCGTCAGTAGGATCCTAGGGGGACGCTTGTCAGCACCATGTTGATGAGCTCAACTGTGCATTCACTGTCATGCACCTATGGTGGATTCCTTGTGCACGGGGTTTTTAAAAGAGGAAATAAAGAAATTGGAAAATGGTCATGGCATGCATACATGTTATATTGATAATTCATGCATATCTTGTGTGTGTTTGTTAGGGTTTGGATTTGGGACTGTTTTCCAATTAGACTGGCTGTAATACTGTATATATACTATTTTCAATAAGCCTGAAGATATTCCTAAGACTGCATTCCGGACGCGATACGGCCAGTATGAGTACTTGGTGATGCCGTTCGGATTGATAAATGCTCTTGCTATTTTCATGGACTATATGAACTGCAGCTTCCGACCCTACTTGGACAAGTTTGTTGTAGTCTTCATTAATGACATTCTCATTTACTCCAAGACTGCCGAAGAACATGAAAAACATTTGAGATTGGTGCTAAGTATACTCAAAGAAAAATAGTTGTATGCCAAGTTGGATAAGTGTGAATTCTGGTTGGAAGAAGTTTAATTCCTTGGTCATGTGATTAATAAAGATGGTGTAGCTGTGGATCCAAGAAAAGTTGAGGCTGTGATGAAGTGGGAAACGACCAACCAATGTCACAAAACTCCGTAGTTTTCTGGGATTAGCAAGGTACTACTGAAGATTTATTAAGGGATTTTCTCAGATTGTGATTCCACTGACCAAGCTGACAAGGAAGGGTGTTCCATTTGTGTGGGATGCCAAGTGTGAAGAAAGCTTTCAGTTGCTAAAGGAAAAGCTAACAACAGCGCCATTGTTGGTAATCCGTAATCCAACAAAGAATTTCGAAGTATATTGTGGTCCATCTAAGCAAGGCTTGGGATGTGTACTTATGCAAGAAGGACAGGCAATTGCTTACACTTCCCGACAATTACGACCACATGAAGCGAATTACCCAACGCATGACTTGGAGTTGGCCGCAGTAGTCTTTGCGTTGAAAGTTTGGAGGCACTACTTGTACAGAGTAACGTATGAAGTATTGAGGGACCATAAAAGCTTGAGATACTTGTTCAATAAAATGGAACTGAATATGAGGCAGCGACGCTGGATGGAATTCTTGAAGGATTTTGATTTTGAGCTGAAGTATCATTTGGGAAAAGCTAATGTAGAGTCGGATGCACTAAGCAGGAAATCTCTGCATGTGTCAACTATGATGATCCATCAGATGATACTCTTAGAGAAATTCAGAGACTTACACTTGGATGTGTCTTGTTACAGTGCTGGCATTTCTGTGTGCAAAGTTGACTTGAAGAATGCACTAAGAGACCGAATCCGAGAAGCACAGTTATATGATCATGAACTTCAGAAGCTTAAGGAACAAAATGATTTCTCTGTAGCAGGTGATGATATGATTCTATTTAGAGACAGGGTGTGTATTTTGAATGATGCCAGAGTCAAGAAGATAGTACTTGAGGAGAATAACAGTAACCAGTACTCAGTACACCCTGGGGCTACCAAGATGTATCAAGACATGAAGAAGTTATTTTGGTGGTCTAGAATGAAAAGAGAAATTGTGGAATTTGTATCTAAGTGCCTTACCTGTCAGAAGATCAAAGTTGAACATCAAAGACCCTCTGGACCGCTTTAACCGTTAGATATTCCGGAGCGGAAATGGGAGTCTATAGCCATGGACTTTGTGGTTTGATTACCCAGAACGCCAGCAAGACACGACTTAATCTGGGTTATCATAGACAGACTAACCAAGTTTGCTCACTTCTTGCCTGTCAAGACTACCTACTTAGTGGAGAGATTTGCCAAAGTGTACATTGCAGAAATAGTTCGACTACATGGAGCACCGGTGAGTATAATATCAGACAAAGATCCCAAGTTTACTTCTCGGTTTGGGGAGCATTGCAAAAGGCTTTTGGAACTCGGTTGCATTTGAGTACGTC
The DNA here is from genome assembly GCA_037177725.1 of Cyamopsis tetragonoloba. Taxonomy (NCBI): domain Eukaryota; kingdom Viridiplantae; phylum Streptophyta; class Magnoliopsida; order Fabales; family Fabaceae; genus Cyamopsis; species Cyamopsis tetragonoloba. The sequence goes on along the minus strand of CM074125.1, from coordinate 29,564,666 downwards.
TCACCATCCCAAAACTGATGGTCAGTCCGAAAGAACAATTTAGACTCTGGAGGACATGCTGCGAGCTTGTGTGCTAGAAGAAGGTGGGGACTAGGGAAGATATCTGCCATTGGTAGAATTTAACTATAACAACAATTTTCATTCAAGCATAGGCATGGCACCCTACGAAGCACTCTACGGGAGAAAGTGTCAGTCACCAATATGTTGGTTTGAAACTGGAGATAAGTTACTTTTGGGACCAGATATAGTGCAAGAAACAACCAATGTAATAAGACATATCAAAGAAAGGTTGAAGAAGGCTCAAGACCGTCAGAAAATTTATGTAGATCAACGGAGAAAGCCTTTAGAATTTGAAGGAGAGCATGTGTTTCTGAAAGTTACACCATATACCGTTGTTGGAAAAGCGAAGAAGACAAAGAAACTCCAACCTCGTTTCATTGGTCCTTATCAGATTCTCCGAAGAATAGGACATGCTGCTTACCAGTTAGCCCTGCCTCCTCACTTGTCTAATCTACACGATGTGTTTCACATATCTCAGCTCCGAAAATACGTCTCTGACCCCTCTCACATCTTAGAAGAAGACAACAACCCTTTGAAATCAAATACTTCCTATCGGGTAGAACCTGTAAAGATCCAAGACCAAGGAGAGAAAACATTACGGAACAAGGTGATTCCACTGGTAAAAGTTCTTTGGAAGAATATTGACTCATCAGAGCTCACTTGGGAAAAGGAGCAAGACATGAGGGTCGCGTATCCTGAATTATTCCAGTAATGAAGGTAATACTCTAATTTTGAGGAAAAAATTATTTTTAGTGGGGTAGAATTGTACATCCCGAAAATCCATAAAGGAGACTTAGGACTTAAGGGATTTGGTTACAATTTAGAAAGAAAAGAAATAGGAGGATTTGTTGTAAGTAGAGAGGTCAAAGGAGGGACAAAAATGACATGTATATTCAAATATGGATGTGTCATATTCGAATATGAACATGCATATTCGAATACTATCTATGCATATTCGAATAGTATTCAAATATTAACGGTACATATTCGAATACGCACAGTAAAATTCGAATATGGAAGTGTGGAAATGAAAACAACAACTTTATATTCGAATATGGACCCCTGGGCCTATAAATAGGGGACTTGACTTCCACATTTCACATTTTCCATCTCCCTCGCTCTACGCTCTCTCAATCCTTTGATAAACCTCTGCCACTAATCAACTACAATCTACACTCCTTCGTTCTAAAGTTCTAAGAGTTGAAATTCAGATTTAGAGACAAGGAGCACTGAAGAAAGGAGTTAGAGATTGGGTGGAAACTGAAGAACAAATGATTTTGGAATTTCAAGGTATCCCTAAAGACCCGAACCCAGGATACTACGGACTATTAGGAACATGTGAATAAGAAATGCTAGGAACATGTGTTACGGATTTAGAAATAGTATGTTTCAAATTGTTTAAGTTAGTATTATGTATGATTGAGCTATGCATGCTATGTTGAATGTTGTTTGTATGGGCAAATAGGTGATGCATGTCTAGAAATTGTGAATGATGTTAAAGTGAGTGTGATAGACAAGGGGTTCCAGATCATAAAATTGAGAATAGGACTCTAGATAAGTTTTCAAATTATTTTAAAAAGGTAATTCCAGAGTTAGTGTGAACTTGAATATGTACTCGAATATGACCGGCCATATTCGAATAGATATTCAAGTGTGACACTTATGATACGTAATATTCGAACATGGGATGTTTGTTTTCGAATATTATGCTATTGGGACTCCTGTTTGATTGATTATAATATGAATATGATGTTTGATGCATGAGAACATGTTATTAAATGAAAAGGAAATGTGGAAATGCTTTCCCCATCAACAGTGGTTGAGTAAGAGGGTTATGTTCCGCCGGAAGTAGACCGGGTAAGAGGACAACCATAAAAGATGAAATTATAGGGTTATCCCGAAAGGGGCAGATAACCTGTAGTGCTAGGCTATCCCAAAAACGGGGTAGATAGTCTAGTGCAAAGGGGCTATCCCGAAAGGGGTAGATAGTCCTTGGGCTAGCCCTAGGAGGGTTGGTAGCCCGACAGTAGGATCCTTGGAGGACGCTTACCAGGACCATGATGATGAGCTCAACTATGCATTCACCGTCATGCACCTATGGTGGATTCCCTGTGCACGGGGTTTCCCGTTAAAAGAGGAAATAAATAAAATGGAAAATGATCATGGCATGTATACATGTTATATTGATAATTCATGCATCTCTTGTGTGTGTTTGTTTGGGTTTGGATTTGGGACTGTTTTCCTGTTAGACTGGCTGTATATATACTATTTTCAATACTGACGGTTACTCAGTTATATGTCGTACATATAACTAACGGTTACAGTATTGCAAGTGATACGGACTCGGAGGGTGTCGGCGCTTGAGAAGACAATAGCAGCTATCTTTAGTTACTTAGGTAGTCATTAGTTTTGTTGTATGGCTATCTTAGCTGGACTAGCACACTCTCTGAAAAAAACCCTAAAAATCTAGGTGTTACATTTTATACCGGATTTAGATCCGGTATATATGTAGCTTGTATAGTACATCGTGACTTTTTGTACCGGATCTACATACGGTATAAAAGGTAACCATTTCGTAGGGGTTAATTAGATCCGGTATTAAAAGTGACACATTATATACTATCAAAGACTCTATACCGTAGCATTTTATGCGCTATAAAAGGTAAAACATTTTATACCGTAATATTTTTAGCCGGTATAAAATGTTACACAGTGTTACATTCTATACCAAAATATTTTATGCGGTATAAAATGTTACACTTCCAATGTACTGCATTTCACGTATTTCAAATACACGATCTTATTCAGTCTTGGAAGCCTGTATTCATATTTATATAAATTTTTATAATATTTCATCATGTTTATCCAATTGAAAAATAAAATGGTTATATAATATAACTAGTTTACATCCACAAAATACATATTAATTAATCCAACCACAATATAGTACTAGTTAGCAATTGTGATAATCAATTATGAATTCTACCACCAAAATAAGCAATTGTTTACTATTCCTATGGATAAGAGAAAAATTATTTCATTATAATTTGGATGGATAACAGTAGCTAGTCTCAACTAAAAAATGAAGTTTCTTCTTCAGACTTTTACCCGTTACAATTCATGATGTTTTGCAATTTCATGTGTCAAAAAGAAATGGAGAGGCAAAAGTAAGTAAAGAGCTTCTCTAGTGCCCGTTTTTACTACATTAACACTTAGAACATTAAAACAATTAAACTTTTTATGCGAAATAAAAGGATGAAGATGGAGGAACTTAAACTTTTTTGACTTAGTCATAACCTTGGAACTTCTAACAAATAAGATGCCCAACGCTCCCGAATGTCGTCAAGTTCTTCTTTAGTGAATGGTTGTGTTGAATATCTAGACATTCAAAATACAAAGAAAATATTAAGAACATTCATTTATAAAATATGATTAATGTATGTTTTAATAAATATAGTTGCCTCCTTCTAATTATCAACAATGTTTCCGCGAACGATATTCAACATGTGTCTCATAACATAAAAGCCACACTCCCAACCCCCGCCTACGAGACTATAGACAAGTATTAAAAATACATAAGTAATTTAGCATAATAATTATTAAATACTAGATCACAGTTTTCAAATTACTTACCTTTGGGAATATCCTAGTAGGATTCTTACTATTTGCTAAGTGCTTACCACCAAACATACAAATGCTTTGAAAGCTCTAGAAAAAGAAAATAAACATCATGAAAGTAGTGTTAAGAGTACATAATATTGAATACAACTAGTGCTGGAATCAAAGTAAATTTTTAAATACTTACACATCAAAATAGTTCTTAAATTCTTTTTTCGGTTTCATCCCCATTGAGCACAAACAGATAATTTGATAATCTTTAGGACAAATAATAATCAATTGCCAATGCTTCCTGCAAAATTTGGTAACAATTAGTTAAAGTTATACTTTATTAATATTAAACCACATGCTAATGTTCTACTTACTCATCATAATATAGTGCTAGGTAACAATGCTTTTTGCCATCACATATGCTTCTTTGGATATATCTTCCCACCTCATCTAACGTGTTTCCAGAGGTTTGAATGTGGATTGGGTCCATAAACCCATAGCCATAGGTATCAATACTCCCATGTTTAGTACAAAGCCTATGTATATACCTACATTAGTGTAGAAATGTTAATTCCAATAGTTTCATTCTTAAATTACTAATCTACGCAAGAACTTCACTTAAATTATCCATAATTGTAGCACTGATACATTCAACATTTGTTCTGAAAAAATCTCCAAAATACAACAACTCGTGATACAATTGTTTTGAACCAACAACTTAAAAGAAATAAAATACATGAGGGCCACCCACTACTCAAAACCAACAAACACCCAACTCTACTCAGCCTTGAGAAAGACATAAAACAGGATCCGAACACCAATTAAAATAAGATAACCCAACTACTTCACCCTTACCATAACACTTAAACTAGTCCGAGAACCTTCTCTTTATAGCCTCAATAACAGTAGAAATATCAAAGCATTCATTTTGAAAAATAACTCTGTTTCTAGCTAGGCTTAAACTAAGTTGGTAGCATACTTTAAATACTACTAGGCGAAGTGGCCAACTAATAAAATCTGGAACAAATAGAAGGAATAACTTGAAAAAATTTGAACTCTAAATATGACAGTTATTTTAAAACGAGGGAGTAGTTTATTTATATTAATGTTTTTTATTTCTATATAAAACAATATAATAATGGTATTAAGAATCAAAATTTCTGTCATTTTAAAGTTCAAATTTTGTGAAAAGAATCATATTATAAATTAAATTAACAATCAACAGTGTGTTTTAGTTCCCAATCAAAACTTGAAAAAAAATTGCATTCAAAAATAGAAAGATTACTTCTAGAATTTTGGCAGTAGAAACAAGAATATGTGATTTGTATTATTTGAATGTCACCTTAGAAAGAGAGACCACCAACAACATTATATAAGTCAGAAAAGGAAAACGTACATGTGCATTCACAACCATAAGCATAAATACTCAGTTCAATATTAGGCCATTAAATGCAGTTATATCTCTAACATAAGAGTTATACTATTTGCTTTGTTAAACAGTAGCTTGGACTAATAAAAATTTATAAAGAGGAAATTACAATTACTTAGTGGGTGTTTTGAATAAAGCAAAGGAAGCAACCTATATATATTCATAATTCAGTTGTTGTCACACTAATTCTAATTCAGCGTGGAAAGGCAAATGTTTGCATCTTAATTCCCAGAAAAAAACCACACCACTTCATTTCCACATCCTAATGCAGAGGATCTCAACTATTCAAACAAATCCTAAACACTTTAGGCTTTAACAGCCAACTCTTATAAACACCATGGTTACATAATGTAAACTCCATTGAGCATTAATGCTAGGTAATAATTTTACTGTTTAACAAGTGAAAAGCATAAATTACAATAAAGATATAACATTTTTTTGAGAAAATCTAGTAATATAATATTCATGCAGTAACTGTCCTATAATTTATAATCATTCTATAGCAGCTGACACTAACTTTATTTGTTCGACTTAACATAAAAACAAAACAAGACATAAATTGTAGAATATCACACGGGAGTAATCAAGGATTTACCTCTGTGATGGACCAACTGATAAGTCAAGAGGTAGCAAGTATATCAGTACGAGTTTGTCATTCAAAGATGTTGCAACTTTTCAATAAAGGGATGTAAGAATTAATGATTTAAATTCCATCAACAGAAAAACGAAAAAAATAAATAATTCTGTCTTCAACTCAAGGAAAGTCCATAAAATGCCCTACATCTTAAACCTATATGTAGTAATGTTGCTGTTACTAGAGATCTCATTAGCCCTTCATTATGTAAAAACAATGAGAAGAGTTTAGCACAAGTACTTGGCTATCTAATTTGTCAGCAATAAATAGATTATGTCATCTCACAATTCATCAAACACCTTATCTGTACTACTCACAAATCATGAGCAAACACATAAGAACAATTTAAATGCTATGAGAACAAAATTAAACACTATTTTCGAAAAAAACAAAACCAGAATTTCAAAAAATCCAAGATAATTTAAATTATGAAATAGAAATTTACTTGAAAATACAAATTGAAAACCTATGATGTCAGTTACTTGAAGAAGATGGAAAAGGGAAACTATAATTTACATGAAGAAGATAGGAAAGAGGAATGCGAGTGAAGTTTCCATTACAAATTGAAATTAGGTTGTGATTGGAAAGGAGAAGAAGATCGATACCTGAAGACGAAGATGCGATATTAATTTTCTGATTTAAGTTGCAATTAGGGAGGAGAAGGAGATTAATAGACGCAAAGGAGAAGAAGATTCAAGTTTCTGGTTGAAAAGAGAAAGAGATCGTGTTATTGCTTTGAGATCTCGCCACAGTCTTCTTCACGAGCGAACGGTGAGTGTGTAGGCGCAGTAAAGCTCTGCGGTAAATTGTACTTTTTTCTTAATAATCACAAAGTATATTATAGGGGATAAAAATTATCCCTTATAAAAGGTATTCTTATAATACCGCATTATTTTCAATCCCCTATAAAATAGTACATTAAGTAGCGTTTTATACCGGATATTGCTAATGCCCTACAAAAACGTTCGTGAAAATTTAAAAAATGCCACTGCCTCATATTTTGTACAAGATATTTGTGATCCCCTACAAAAACTCTGCTACCAAATCCGTATTTTGCACTAGTGTCTTTTGAAAGGTGAGGCACTTAGACACAAATTATGCAATTTCTTTTTTCATTCCAGGCCACCAAAACAACTTCTTCATGTCTTGATACATCTTTGTAGCCCCAGGGTGTACAGAGTATTTGCTATTGTGATTCTCCTCAAGTATCGTCTTCTTGATTTTTGCATGATTAGGAACACACACTTTGTCTCTAAATAAAATCTTACCATCACAAGTCACAGAGAAATCATCTTGTTTCTCGAGCTTTTGAAGTTCATGATCATATCTGTGTGCTTCTCAGATTTGGTCTCGAAGTGTACTCTTCACATCAACTTTACACACATAAAGGCTAGCATCATAGCAAGACACATTCAAGTGAAAGTCTCTAAGTTTCTCCAAGAGTTTCATCTAGTGAATCATCATAGTTAACACATGCAAAGGTTTCCTACTTAGTGCATCAACCACCACATTGGATTTTCCTCGATGGTACTTCAATTCAAAGTCATAATCCTTTTGGAATTCCATCCATCGTCTCTTCCTCATATTCAGCTCTCTTTTGATTGAACAAGTATTTCAGGCTTTTATGGTCACTGAACACTTAAAATGCGACTCCGTACAAATAGTGCCTCTAAACTTTCAACGCAAAGACTACAGTGACTAACTCCAAGTCATGCGCTGGGTAATTCACTTCATGTGACCGTAATTTTCGGGACGTATAAGCAATTGCCTTTCCTTCTTGCATAAGGATGCACCCGAAGCCTTTCTTAGACGTGTCGCAATACACTTGGAAATTCTTTGTCGGATTAGGAATCACTAACATCGGCGCTGTCGTCAACTTTTCTTTCAACAACTAAAAACTATCTTCACACTTGACATCCCACACAAACGGAACACCCTTCCGTGTCAGCTTGGTCAACGAAATCGCCATCTGAGAAAATCCTTTGATGAATCGCCGGTAGTATCCTGCTAATCCCAGGAAACTTCAGGTTTCTATGACATTGGTTGATCTTTCCCACTTCAACACAGCTTCAACTTTGATTGGGTCTACAGCTACACCATTTTTATTAATCATGTGGCCAAGAAATTGGACTTCTTCTAACAAAATCTCACACTTATCCAATTTGGCATACAACTACTTCTCTTTGAGTATTCCCAACACCAGTCTTAAATGCTCTTCGTGTTTTTCGACAATCTTGGAGTAAAAGAGAATATCATCGATGAAACTACAACAAACTTGTCCAAGTACGGTCGTAAGATGCAGTTCATATAATCCATAAAAGTGGCAGGTGCATTTGTAAGCCCAAACAACACTACCAAGTACTCATAATGGTCGTACCGCGTCCTGAGTACAATCTTAGGAATATCTTCGGGCCTAACCCTAATTTGGTGATATCCTGACGATGATCAATCTTTGAAAATACCTTGGCTTCTCCCAGTTGGTCAAGCAAGTCATCAATCCGAGGCAGTGGATACTTGTCTATTAACTTATTTAGTTCTCGATAATCCACACACAAGCGTAGTTTCCCATCCTTTTTTCTTGACGAGAAGTACTGGGGCTCCCCATGGCGAAGCGCTTGGTCGAATAAACTGCTTCTACATTAATTCTTCGATTTATTGTTTTACTTCCGCCAATTCAAGTGGTGCCATTCTATATGATACCTTAGAAACAGGTCCAACCCCCGGGATTAACTCAATTTCCGGTGGCAAAGATTCAATGTCATTAAGAAATACCTCTGGAAATTCTCGGACTATGGGAAGAGAATCAACATTCACCGGGTTCTTAGCATCACTCACTCAGACAACTAAAAACCTTGGGCCATAATCATACACAGACAAATTATGGAGATCAAAAGTAGGATGATGCATACAGTATATCTCCAAGCCTCGGTCTGGAATATGCACGGTCTTGGTGGCACAATCCATCTTGACTTTGTGAGCTTTGAGCCAATCCATGCCTAAGATCACGTCTAGGCCCTTCATCGATAAGGAGTACAAATCTAAGTAGAAAGTCTTGCCTTGGAAGTCTAGGAACACTGGGGAACACATCGTGGTTGTACATATTTTTTCTTCAGAAGGAGTGGATACTAACATTTTATAGGGTAGCTTGGATACAGGAAAATAAACTCGTCTTGCACAGTCTACGGATATGAAAGAGTGAGTCGCACCTGAGTCAAACAAAATATTAATAGGCTTTGATTTTTTTAATCTCATACCTTGGATAAGGTCCTTGGAGTGGTCAACCTCTTCACTATTCAATGTATATACCCGACCTCTCACCAGATTCTTCTTCTTGTCATCCTCTGCTGGTTTTTGATCCTTGTTTGGGCATTGCCAATAGAGATGTCCCGACTTCTAACATATAAAACAAGTCATCTTGTTCTTGTAGCATTCTCCTCTATGAATATTCCCACAAGTCTTGCATTCAGGGCAGTTCCCTTGCCCTTATAATCAACTTCCTTGCCCTTTCCTCCTTCGGAGCTTCCTTCATCCCTCTTTAGCTTCCACAAGAGTTGTTTGCTAGCAGCCACCGCAGCCAAAGACTGTTCAGCAAGTTGACATGCTTCAATCAAAGTCTGGCAACATATTCGTCTATTGTCATATCACCCTGTTGCAGTGTAAGAAATTCTATCTCCTTCTGGTCTTTCACGTTAGAGGGAAAATATTTGTTCAGAAAGATAGTCTTGAATTCCTCCCAAGTTATGTGACCTTTTGTTGCCTCCATGTGTTCTCGATGTCTCTTCCACCACTGTGACGCTTCTCCTCTAAGTCTATAAGTAGCCAATTCCACCTTGTCTTGGTCACAAGATCTAGTTACTCGAAAAATTTCCTCTAACTGATCGAGCCATTCCTTAGCTATCATGGCATCCCTTCCCCAAGAGAAAGTAGGTGGGTCATGTCTACGAAAACTTTGGTAACGATCTTCCTAGCCTTGTGCCTCTATCATTTGGGTCATGGCCTGTGCAATCTGCTATATTAGTGGGGAATCCGTCGGAGTTGGTGTCGCATTGGGGTTAGAACGAGGTCTACCAGGTTGTCTTCCTGCCATGCCTTCCTGCATCTAACGCACCACACTGAGTTGATCAGGCACAATATATTGAATCGTATACGGTCAACATTTCAGGTTAAGACATGACTTATCTCTCTGGATTCTTATTTAAGTTACTTGTCTAGGTACCACAATGTGGATAGGACCAAACTGCTTTGATACTAAATTGTAACACCTAGATTTTTAGGATTAATTTTTTTTTAACATGTAGCGGAATCAAAAACTATATATATATATATATATATAAAGTGTTTTTGTTCATTTTACAACCCAGAGAGAATACCAGTCCAGCTAAGAAGCCATACAACAAAACAAATGACTACCTACGTATAACAAAATACAGCTGCTAACGTCTTCACAGGCACTGACGAAGTCTATATCACCTGCAATACTATAACTGTCAGTTATATGTACGACATATAACTGAGTAACTGTCAGTATTGAAAATATAAATATACAATATTGCAGCCAGTCTAACTGGAAAACTTCCCCAAATCAAATTCCTAACAAACACACACAATATGTATGAAATGACAAGTTAAATATGTATGCATGCAATGAATTATTCCATTTTCCATTTCATTTCTTTTCTCTTTTAACGGGAAACCCTATGCACAGGGAATCCATCATAGGTGCACGACAGTGAATGCACAATTGAGCTCATCATCATGGCCATTGGCAAGCGTCCTTCCGGGGTCCTATGCCGGGCTATTAACCCTCTAGGGCTAGCCCAGGGACTATCTACCCCTTTCGGGATAGCCCATTTGCACTAGGTTATCTACCCCGTTCTCGGGATAACCTAGCACTTCCTTATCTGCCCCTTTCGGGATAACCCTACATTCTCATCTTTTTAGGCTTTGTCCACTTACCCAGTCTACTTCCTGCGGAACTCAACCCTCTTACTCAACCAATGTTGATGGGGGATAGCATTTTTCCACTTTTCCTTTTGTTTGATTTCATAATACATGTACTCATGCATCAAACATTCATTTCCATATCATAGACATTCATACAAGAGTTCCAGTGACCTCATATTCGAATACAAACCTCCTATATTCGAATATCATGTGACATAAGTGTTATATTCGAATATCTTATTCGAATATGGCCTTCCATATTCAATTACATATTCGAATACACTAACTCTGGGCTTATATTTCTAAAATAGTTTGAAATCCACTCAGAGTCCATGTCTAAATTTCAACACATTATGATCTGGAATCTCTTGTCCTTTTCAACACATACAATTCTATGATTTCAACATTATTCATATTTTCAAATCAATTCCTAATCATACATCATCTATTTGCACATTCAACTTAAACAAACATCATTCAAACACAGCATGCAAATTACAAACATATACATGGCCCTAAGTCAAACAATCTCTAACACATTGTTCTTAGTTCCTAGCCACATGTTCCTAGCATTCCATAGTATCCTTGATTTGGGGTTTTCAGGGTTACCTCTAATCTTCCAGAATCCGTTTTTCTTCTTCAAGCTCCAATCTCAGTTTTCAACTCCTTTTTCAGCATTTGTTGTCCTTGAGTATGAATCTCACCCCTTGGAGCTTTAGTCAAGAAAAAGCTTGTGAGAAGGAACTCTAAGATGGAGAGTTGTGGAGTGGTGTTGATTTGTGACAGAGGTTTAGTGAGGGATCTCTGAGAGAATATGATGAGAGAGTGTAGAGTGAGGGAGAGAAAATGGTGAAGTTTGGAAGGTGGGGTCCCTGTATTTATAGTTTAGGGGGTCCATATTCGAATATGGATCCATATTCGAATATGAAGCTTTTGTAAGTAAATCTCACTCCTCCATATTCGAATATCAACCTTTCATATTTGAATATCAGACCTTCATATTTGAATATCACACATCCATATTCCAATATGCAAAGTCCATATTCGAATATCACTCATCTATATTCGAATATGAAAAGTCAATATTCGAATATAGGTCATTCATATTCAAATATACAAGCCCTTTTGGTCCCTCCTTAAACCTCTCTACTTGCAACTGGTCCTCCTTCCTCTTTTCTTTGTAATTTGCAATTAGATCCCTTAAGTCCTAAATTCCTTAGGGATTTTTGGGATGTTACATATACTTTTTGCTATTAATTGCGTGAGTAAGATCATGCAATCTAAAGATATGCATATAGATGTTACTATAGATCACTTAAGAGGCCTTATAACATTTAAAAAATTATAGGGAAAATGGTTTTGCATCTGCATTAGAATTCACCAAAGAAATGGCTATTGAAATGTGTATAGAGCCCAAGTTCAATGGAAAAATGTAAGATTTATAGGAAAAAAACATTTTAATGACATTATTAGTGATGAGATAGCTCATTCTGCTGAAGATTTTTTTCGCATTGATTATTTTTTTGTATATATTAGATCAGTCTATTTCTTCTATTGAGAGTTGATTTGAACAATTTTTAGAATATGAAAACATGTTTGATTTTTTATTTGATTCAAATAAATTTAAAACTAATGAGGAAGATGAATTGGAAAAATATTGTATTAATCTTGAAAAGATTTTGAGTTTTAAGGATCATTATGATATTGATGGTCTTGATTTGTTTTCGGAACTAAAGTTATTGAAATAAATTCTAACAAATGAAATTAACACACCATTAAAAATATTGAACTATGTAAAAAATGTAGGTTCTTTTCCAAATACATACATTGCTTATAGTGGCTACTTGTATTGCCCCAAAAACACTACAAGAAAATCTAATATTAGCTACAAAATATGGCTACAGATTTCTATTCATAGCTAATTTATATCTAAACAGCTACAGATTAGCTACTAAAAAAAAATTCCTAGCTAATACTAAATAGCTACGAAATTAGATTCTAATTAGCTACAAAATCTAGCTACCAAAGAATATCATAGCTAACTTGTATCTAAATAGCTACCAATTAGCTACAAAATAAAATTTTCTAGCTAATTTTCTTGGTCATTAACTAGCTACTAAATTAGCTACGAAATATACCTACCAATTTTTCATAGCTAATTTGTATCTAAATAGCTACTAATTAGCTACAAAAAAAAATTCTAGCTAATTTTCTTAGCTTCTGATTAACTACTAAATTAGCTACTTAGTAGATATGAAGTAACTAATGAATCAAAATCCCACATTGGATAGCTAGGAGCAAGTTAGACGATTTATAAGTAGATGAACTCATACACATATTGTCTTAAGGTATTGGTTGTATTATGGTGTCCTACACATGTAGTCCATTCTCTTGGCTCGTGTCTTTGGCTCTACTCTCTCTGTCCGAATAGTGGTATCCGGTACGATGACCGGCTTTAACAATTAAAAATATTTAATTTAACTATATATATTAGCTACGGTTTAGATAGTGATTAGCTACGAATTGTCACAACGTTTTAGCTATGAATTGACTACCGAAATTTCCCGCTACCAATTAGCGACCTAATTACTTCTCAAAAATTCCATAGCTAATTGGTAGCTAATCCGCAACTATTCTATTTTTGCTACCGAATTGTTATAAATTAGCTACAAATTTTTGCCTAGCTAATATTTAAATTTCTTGTAGTGAAATAGAAGATAATTGCCACTAAAAAATAAAAATCCATTTTATTCCAGTGCTAGTAACATGATAACTCAATGTTTAAATTGAGTTAATAACTAGTTAAAAATTCATAACATTGATCACAACTAATTAATATACATTGGAATTACAAAAAAAAATCAACAATGTATGTACACGTCCTTCAATTTGAAAAAAAAAAAAAAAGAGAAAATAAATTCAACCCAAAAGATAAGGGAAAAAAACTGAAATTGGAGGAAACTAAGTGCCTATATAACAATTACCACTACAAGTAAATAAATGATTAGCTACAAAATTTAGCTAGAAATATTTTTAGTAGCTAATTCATAGTTAAATTGCTACTAACTAAATACCGAAATAAAACTTCTTAACTAATTTAGTAGCCACAAATTTGCGACTAAATTAGCTATGAAATATAGTTACAAACTATTTTTGTAGCTAATTTATATCTAAATAGCTACAGACTAGCTATCGACTTTCATTTCGTAGCTAATTTTAATAGCTACTTATTAGCGGTTAAAGTAGCTACTAATTAGCTATGAGTGTAGCTACAAAAAAAAATGCCTAGCTGATTTGTATCTAAATTGCTACTGATTAGCAATGGAATGTAGTTACAAATTTATCCTAGTTGGTTTGTATCTAAACATCTACTAATTAGCTATCGAATAAATAGCTAAGATTTTTAGTTATTGCTTAGCTACTAATAAACTAGCTACTAATTAGCTATGAAATATAGCTACTAAATAAATTTACCTAACTAAGTTTTTTAAAGTATTGAAAGTATTTTTATTACATTATATATATAAATGTCAAAACATTTTTATCTAAATAATATATAATTGTTGAAGTCTTATTGTTAATAAGGGCAATGCTAATAAGTATCTTAAGTGCATTAATTAAAGTGTAATAACTACATCTAATTTAATGTTTTAAATCATACTTTAAAAAATATGCATTGAATGAGTTTTTAGTTTTTTAAAGCAATAAATTCTTTAATTCTTATAAAATATTTTTACCGTTATAACCATAGGTATTAAACTCAGCTCGGTCATTGACTCAAGCGAGGCATTGGGTCACCGGTCACCGGTTCATTTGATGTACCAAAAGTGGTAAACAAAATTGAATTTTAGAATTGATAAATAAACAATAAAAATAAAAATAATAGTATAAAATAATCTTATTTGTTAAACTAGATATGCAATTTTTTTGGATATTAAATTTTCAAAATGAAACTAAATCTAAATATATATTTATTTTGGAATTATATTTTATATAATAATATATATTATATATTGCACAAGTAAGGATAAAATGTTGTTGTGGTTTAGTGGTTGAAGGGTTGGTTAGAAGCTTTAAAGTCCATGTTTCAAGGCTTTGTTGGAGCATTTCTATCATTTTTTTTGAAATAAAATGTAGCATCTGATTTGCTTGTAAAAAAATCATAGCTAATTTTCTACGGAAATGATTTATATTTATAAAAGTCTAAAATTTTAGCTACTAATTTTTAAACATTTGTTACGGATTAGCTACAAAATATTTTCATAGCTAATTATCCACCTAAATTTAGCTTGAGAAAATTTTGTAAGCAACTAATCTGTAGCTAATTTAGTTTGTTACTAATGAGCTTCATATTTGCTGCGAAAATTTTCGAAGCAAATCTATAAAATTCTTGTAGTTTACTAACAAATATATTAACCTTTTAGTTTATACATAGTACAATTCAATAATAAAATTAAAAAAAGAAAAATGTCTTAATGGAAAACAAGAATCGTCAATGTTGGCTTGACTATCATAAATAAAGAGAACCAAACGTTTTAGCATATATGAAACGTTGAATTCAAACTTGATAGTAAAGAAAAAAAAAAGATAAATAGGAAAAAAGATAAATATCCGCACCACTATCATAAATAATTGGATAAATTATTTTAAACTCATAAAAATACTGCAGCAATCAAAATATTGTGAACATAAATTTCTTAAAATTCAAAAAACAGGGACATGAAAGTTGAGGATAAATAGAGTAACATTTATGAAGAAAAATAAGGTATGAACATTGAAGAGTTATTGTTTCCTTCCACAAAGAATGGGGCTAAAGTGTGGAGCAAAGACGTACATGAGGAATGATGTGTCACTTATCCTGCTTGACAAGTCATTGTCATTGGCGATTCTAATCTTTAAGAGCTTCCATAAAAATAAGACCACCTTAGAAAGTGAATTTATACAAGTTTTCAAAACAAAATAGAATCCTATTCTAGAATTGGGTTTGTCAAGACATACCTCCCCATTCAATCTATATATTGAGGGAGTTCTATACTCCATCATCGTGAAAGAAATGAAGAATACAAGCAAGTTAAGCAAATTAAAGGGAAAAGTAAACAACTACGAGTATTCATATTCACATATCTACAAGGTATATTCTTCTTCTTGATCTATTAATTTTGTTGGATGATTCATCATATAATCATACATTAATGATGTCCACTTTATTTTTTTACAAAACATTGTTGTGAGAAATTAGATATTTTGAGTTTCATCACCACAAAATAAAAATATTTTGAATTAGACTTTTTTTAGAAGAAATAAAAAGATCAACTAACTATATTGCATTCAAAATATATGATGTGTTTGTAGATTTTAAAATAAAAAATATATATTATAAAGGATAATTAAAGGGGAGAACTTCTTTACCAAATAAATTTAATTATTTTATAGCTTCATTATGAGAGAAGATATGCAGATCCCTAAAAGTTTAATTAATTAAGTTATAATCAAGGAGATATGAGAGCAAGGGCGAGACTTCAAGAATGACCATGCTTCCAAACATTTATAAGGGAAGAAAGTTTTAATCACCAGATTGTCAACAAAACTTACTAAATTGATTATCAAATTTTCATTTTCAAGATTTAGGGATGCTTTTAGGAGTGATATTCCTGAGGCCAAAAATTGAGTTTTTTTTTTTCTCTCATCACCTTATGTTCTCACACATAGAACTAACTCTAGAGGTAGATATAGGGTTGGAGTAAGCCCAACTTCCTTGTATCAAATAGGAGAGAAATAAGAGGGAGGTGGGTATGTTTTCTCGTGCGGCCTACACGAAGAAAACTTTTCCCATTGATAATTGTAACATCCTCCAATTTACTGTTGATAATGTCTAAAGGTTATTTAATTGTGGTATACATTTAGTTTAAATTCTAAATACCAATGATTAAGAATTAATAAAAAGGGACTTAAGGTAAGAGGAAGGACTATCTTGCAATTTTAAAAAATTGCTAATTAGTCCCTCCTAAACTAGTTAGAAGAAAACCAAAGTTTGCAAAACCTCACTTTCCCCTTCTTCCTCTCATGCGCCCCAAACCCTTCCTCTCTCTAACCTTCATCTTCTCCAACTTCTCTCTATAAACCACTCACTTTCTCTCCATCCCATGGCTTGCATGTGGTTTTCTTAGTATTTCTATGCCTAATTCCTCTCAATTTCCAGCTTTGGGTAAATAATCTCCTCATTCTATCCATTTATGGTTTCCCTTCCATACTCTCACTTTTTATTTGTGTGGTTGGATGATGCTTAGGGACACCACAATTCAAGGATCAAGCAAAGGAGAAAGGTAAAGAGGTTGTGGACTTGGGTACTAAACCCTAGTGGTTGGAGTATCAAGCTTGAAGGCAAGAGCAAGCTTCTAAGGTAACCCCAATAAACTCAAATCCCCAATTAGGGAAGCTAGATGATTATGTAAATGTTAGATTTTGGACCTTGTGAATGAAATTGGGTGTGTAAGATGTTAGCAATTGCCATTGTGTTTTTGATTGTGAATTTGATGTTTGTGTCATTTGATAGTGAACTTGATGTTTGATGAATTTTTGCTTGCATGAGCGATGGATTGATGTATTGGATGTGTTTAGTGTTTTGGAAGTTAAAATTGGGTTAAGGAATGAAGTTGATGGGCGAGAGGTTTAAATTTTGGTGAAAACACGAAATTGCCTACCTGTGACTAGCGCTTAAGCGCCAGGATAGGCAATTAAGCGTCAAAGCCCTACACCTGTTTGATCTGTTTATACTTCCAAAATGCAATGTAAACCTAAATGGTCTCTTTCTAGGGTTGGGATGGATAGAAATGGGTCCTTATGCACACTAATAGAAAAAACGGCTTTAGCCACCGAGGAAATCGGTCGCAAAATACCAACTTTTTGGTTGCTAAATTATTTTGTGACCGAAATAGCGACCAATTGTTTGGAGTCGCTGAAAAAAGGTCACAGATTATCTAGCCACCGAAAACAAGCGCAGTATCTAATTAGCGATGGCAAATTTTGGTCGCTGAAACGCATTGAGTCAGTCGCAACATCTGTTGGTCGCCCTTTTGGTTGGTGACCGTTATTGCGTCCGTATCTAGTATGTCTCAATATCTTGAAAACTTCAGTGTCTAAATCCGTCGCAAAACCAGTTCCAATGTTTTGTTGGTAATTGTTGTCACCACAATTGGTAGTCGCAAACATGGTCGCCAATGTAATACTTAGTCACTAGTTTTAGCGACCGAAAAAATCAGTGGCTATTTTAATTTTTTTCTTGCAATGATTTTTTTATATTTTTCACATTCCCAATTATAGTAACCTAGGAGTATATATCCAGAAAAAACTACCACAACGAAAATAACCATTATATATAGTTGCAACTAGATCAATTACTAAAACTTGTAATAGTAGTGATAAAGCAAATAACCATTAAGTTTAAAAGTCATAACATAGATAATTAACAAATCATACGATATAGTAAGTCTAAATCTAAAAAAGCAAACAAACTAAAAAGTGTTATAACAGATAATTCCTAAATTCATGGAGAGGGTAAAGGGGTATCGTCTGGATGATCATTGGACTGAGTCTCATAAATTGGAATGCCCAAACGCTGATAAATTATTTGCAAACTATCCTCAAATTTTTTTTTCAATCTTGGCTTTCTCCTCAGCAACTTTCTCAGCAATGGTTGCAGCAACCTTCTCAGAATAAATTTTAGCAACTTTCTCACTAATAGTTTTAGGAACTTTCTACACAAACATGGTGTGACATCTCGGGTCGCGATGAGGGCGAGGAGTATTGTCGATGCAATGAGGCATTCTGGCTCCTGACAAGACTTCTAGGGATAGGGGTACATGAACGAATCGAAAATACACTGTAATGAGAGAGATCTGAAGGCTGTATAGGTATGAGACTATAAGTTCAAGGATAGCTTAATAGAATTGTTTCGCACTACCTATACCAACAAAATGCATTTACTTTTCGGTAGCCTATCCCTTAAGAACTCCATGGTTAAGCGTGCTTGACTTGGAGCAATTTAGGGATTGGTGACCTCATGGGATGTCATTCCTAGGAAGTGTGTGAGTGAGGACAAAGTACACTGAAAAGTCTCATGTTGGTCTGTGGGGACCGTCGTTAATCCTAACAAGCGGCCGGGGCGTTACAAGTGCTATCCGAGCATGGCCTCTCACAGTATGGTGTGGTTCGAGGACAAACCTGGTAGAAGCTGGTGGGCATGTGACATCCCGCGTCGCGATGAGGGCGGGGAGTATCGTCGGTGCAATGAGGCATCCTGACTCCTGACAAGGCTTCTAGGGACGGGGGTACATGAACGAATTGAAGATACACCTGAATGAGAGAGATCCGAAGGCTGTATAGGTATGTGACTATACAGTCAAGGATAGCTTAATAGAATTGATTCTCACTACCTATACCAACAAAATGTATTTACTTTTTGGTAGCCTATCCCTTAAGAACTCCATGGTTAAGCGTGCTTGATCTGGAGCAATTTAGGGATGGGTGACCTCAGGACAAAGCTCAGTGAAAAGTCTTTGTTGGTCTGTGGGGACAGTTGTCAATCCTAACAAGCGGCTGGGGCGTTACACATGGTCTGCTGACAAGCTTAATATTTAGGGAAGCAATCATCCCTACATAATCAACAGCTGGTGTAGAGTTAAATTTGGTAGTTGGTTGGCTAGAAAAACTCACAAACTCATCACTCAATCGTCCTAGCCCATACACGTTGCCTTTCTTGTTTTGACTGCCAACAACATCCAAAAAAAGGGAATTATCTTCAGCACCAACAGAGTTAGCATCTATCTCAAACTCTGGAGGTAGAAATGCACGTGCCTCTTCTTTACGGGTCATGAACTCTAACTAAGAAACATAACAGATAATTGTTAGCAACCATTGAAAATATTTAAATATAAACATTGTCCAATTAAAAAATTAACAACATAAAAATATAATAGCAGCTTACAAAAAATTCATAAGTGAGGAATGAACATGAAAAAACATCATCTCTTTGTCATGTTGCTTTTTATGGGTTACTAAATTATGCTATAATTTTAAATAATTTTGCTCATTAATTAATACTGTAATTTAACAAAAATATACCAAATACATTCATAAACAAGTTAAGCATGCAACTCATTAA
Organism: Cyamopsis tetragonoloba; assembly: GCA_037177725.1. NCBI lineage: Eukaryota > Viridiplantae > Streptophyta > Magnoliopsida > Fabales > Fabaceae > Cyamopsis > Cyamopsis tetragonoloba. Next base: position 29,544,830 of record CM074125.1, on the reverse strand, counting down.
TCCTGCAATCGGCTTAACTTCAAAAGTAGACATTTTTTATGTAGCAGGAAAAGAAGGAAAAAAAAAACTCAGACATAAATTAACAAGTAACTAAATGACACAGTTTTGGCAGCAATCAATATGTACTAGTACACAGTCTTGGCATCCGGACAAGGAGCATGGTAGTCAATTCTTGTTAATTAGGAGTAGTTTTTAGTTCGTATACAAAGTAACCACACACAATCACACGTCGTCATCCAGATTATTATGTGGTGCCTATCAAATTTAAATTAACTCATATCCCATCCCATATATAAATAGAAATAGATGACAAGTATTGCAGAGAAAATAATCAAGTTAATATATATGAGAATGAATACCACACAATAAATAATTACTATATTGTTGTTTTTGTTAGGAATAACATAATTGTGGATGTTCACCTTCTACCTTCCACCTTCCACCTTCCATCTTCCATTACATAAGGAATTCTATGAGTTGTTGTAACACCTCCTTTTAGTGGTATTGTAATTCCTAATTACATTACCACTAAGTTTTGTTCCTTAGGCTACTCTATCTCATGCCTATAAATAAGACATGCTTGTAAGATTGAAAGGGAATGAAATGAGATCCTCCCTCTTCTCTCTATTCTTCTATTCTTTACTTTTGTTCTCTTCTATTTTATGTTCATTTCATAACACATTATTAGCACCACTCTTCTAAATGAGGAGCGATGGTGAAGTTAGTCAAGATTGAGGTTCTAATGGAGGAATTTATGAGCAAACTCTTTTTCATAGGTTCTTGAATCATTGTAAGAACTATCTTTATATGTTCTTTTCTTTATAGTTTTTAATTTCTCTTTGTTGGTTCTTTTGTTCTTCAACCGATCATTTCTATTTGTCTTTATTGAATCTTGTGACTTTGTTAAATTCTAGAAGAATTTTTAATTTAAGCATCCGGAAGCATTGCACAAAAACAATATTTTCTTGATCACTTTTAAACGGAGATTTGCGTTAGAGTTCCTGAAGAACTACACCCTTATGTTGTATCATATTTGAGCTCTCGAAAAACATATATTTTTGAGCTCCATGTTGGACTCAAGAAATCATGGTTTTCATGTCAGACTCGAGAACATATTTTCTATGAAATTACGTTGTAGTTATTGGAATTCAAGCATCCCTAAAGGATTGCGAAAATAATTTTTTTTTCTTGACAACATGTTCATTGAGATTTGGAGATTTGTGATAAAGTTCTTGAAGAACTTCATCCTTGTACGTATTGTGATTGCATTCCCAGAAGTGAATGATAAGTAATTTTGAGAATCATAAAATGCTATGATTATCGGTGTAATTGAAATCATAACCATGAAATTCATATGAACAATCACATTTCCAGCATATAGGAATCCTTGATGAATGACATGAAATAAATAATTTTTCCTTGATCATATGCTTTTGTCAAACAAATCTTGAAGAACTAATCCTACAAGAATTCCTGAAGAATTGTTAGATTCTATACCCCATGAAGTTAAAATTCATTTTATAAGGCAAGGGGGCCTCATTGATTTGAGGAAAGAAAAGGATAGAAGGAAAAAAGAAAAAAGATATGATTATGCTCTTGTTGCAAATTCAATGAAGAGTTTTTGTGTATACAACTAAAATTATTGAAATACTTCTCCTGAAAAGAATGATGTTGGGTTGTTCTATGTTAACAAGTACAATGAGTTATACATGATTAAAGGGTGTTTTCTTTATTGCTCAATTTCACATATCTTTTATGCAAAAACATTGATGATAATGATGGTTTTCTCATCATTCATATTAAAGTTTGGATAAGAACCAAACCTTGATGAAAATCACTTGGTTATTTTCTTGGAGAATTATGTTTTCGAAGAATTCTTTGAGAATTCTTTACTAAGAATTGATTTATGTTTAAATACCTAAAAAAAATTAGGTAAATAGTCCGTATATTATAGTGAATATGATCTTTAAACGCATAACAAAATCTTTTTATATCCAAATAAGATAATTGAACTTATTGAATTTAGCTATTTATAGATGATTTATGAGATTAAATGTGTATATATAAAATTATCACGTGATTGGATTATATTATGAACAATAGTTTAACTATATGATTGTATCTAAATTGGCAATATCCTATATTATGCAAGAAAATAATCTCAATTACGCTACTTTAGTAGCGAAAACGAGATGAGTTCTCAAATACAACTATTAAATTGAATTACATTCCTAGAAGTGTGTAACGCCCCAATTTATACTAAGCGGAGTGAGCTATTCAATTAAAGTTATTAAGGCTAATTCATCATACTCGTATCGAGAGGTTAAATTTCAAGTAAAATTTTTCGAAACTTAATAGTTGTATATTCGAAACAGTAATGAGACCTAGTCGAATGAAAGTTTAGATTTGGTAACTAACACACATATGATAAGCTAATATAACATAGATATATTAATTAGTCAGATAACAAAACATAAATTACCCGGAATCCTAGACGACATGACAAAAAAATACTCTACCACTCGAAGAGTAGAAGATGTCGCACATAGGAAATGCACTGATCAAATATTACAGCCATCCAAAATGTCTTAACGAAAATATAACTAAATAAAGGACGATGCACTCTCCATCCCAGTATCTTCACTCGGATCACTCTCAGGAGAGCTCTCCCTAGGCGAGTCGAAGAACCAACCCTGGCCACCAGAGTACTGCTCCACAAGAGATGGAGTGAAATAAGAAGGATGAGAAGCGGGTCGGAACACTGCGGGTACAGGCATGAGACCAGGGGGTGTCCGAATAACCAACGTCAAATTCGCTCCAATGTAAGTGGACCGCAGCATCGGTAGTGACGGATGAGATATCCAGAAGGATACTTCTCCTAGAAAAGTGGACGTCCCACGAGATACATCATGCTCCCAGTAGCCAAATTCAATCGGACAGTTGATTTCCAAGAGGGTCTCTCGAGCCGCCATCTATTGTATCGCGTAATAAATATATACATAGACAGATAAATACAACACAAAACAGAGGAGTGAGATATAGCAAAGTTTGGTAGAAGTAGAGTCAGGATATTTAGATTTTTAAACAGAAAATCTATAATAGCTTACAATTGATATTCTCACTCATAACATCACACAACATGCACATTCAAGGATACCATAATGCATGAGACTCCAAAAAAAAAAAAAAAGACATCATCGCTAGCGACTCTTTCTATTAAGGAGGTGACTGGGAGTCATACTTCGTTCGTACAAGTCCATGTACCTCAGTACTCTCCACCGATCTAGAATATACTTAGAGACGTGTCGAGGTAACCGAGCTTTTTCAGTGAGTAGCCTGACATCGGGGAGCTACCACCGAGTCCCCTAGGCATCTCACACTCTGGTTAAAGCCCCCAAAGGCCAAAACCCACTCCCTAGAGTATAACGTTATTGTGCCAACGCACCACTTTTACCTTTTATTCCTCCTTAATAGAAGTTTTCGAAAATACTATTTTCAAAACATACAATTTCAGGGTGTTTTAGTACTTTTAAGCATAGTTTATCACAAGGATTCAACCAAGTTCACATCCCATCCATACAACTAGGCTCAAACAACATTTTGCAAGAAAGATTGCTAATCACACCACCTTGTCAAATCCTTTACCACAGATTTCAGTTTAATTCTCAAAAACAAAGCAATTATCATGGTATTCATATAATACTCCTAATAGGGAGAATACACCTTTAAAAGTCATATATTCAATTTTCACATTTTCTATATTCTTCTTTTGGCACTTAGGCCTTTATTAACTTCTACTATTAACACCATTGTTTGAAATTTACTTTAGTCCTTCTAGACATGTTATCATTTAAACCATATCCAAAAATTATAGGAATTTATAAATAAGTCCAAAACAATCATTTAGCCTTGAAAACATCATTAACATCTTAAAAATGATTTATTTGGTATTAAAAAGCTCATAAATTTCGAATATTCAAAAGTTGAAGGAAAAGTGGTTTTTCCTTTATTTCAGTGACTCTTCAGCATGCTGTCCTTTCTTTAAAAGGGGTAAAATAAATATTAAACGATTTTATTTGGTCTCCAATTAATTTATAAAGTTACTTCACAGTGTTAGGGTCAAAATAGAATTTTTCCAGAATTTTTAAAAATACTTAAGATGGCCAGAAAAATCCTTCTTTCAAACTGTACAGGATCTGGCAGTAGCTAGTCTAAAACGTATAATAAATTCATACGTGCCCAGAAAAATATGAATTTTTAATATGATATAGTAGATATATTAACACACCACATATAAATTTTTCAAGAATTTTTGAGTAGTAATACAGTGCGAAATATTTTCTCAAGGTTACAACTTTTTCCAGCAAAACAGAAAACTACAGTTACAGGATCTTCATCTTCAACGATTTTTATAAAATTCCTCAGTTACTAAAAATTTATGAAACCAACTCAGAAATAATCCACTTTGAGTCTAGTTTTTCATAAAAATTTTCCTAATTTAAATCTGTTTCCCAAATGGTGCAGAAATACCAAAACATTATGACTGTTCCAGAAATTACCTTGCATCACTCAAAAATCCATATAAAATCAAACACAAGATCAAAAATTACAAATGATACCAATCTGAAAAGCTAACACACAGATATATCATCATACAAATTTTCGTATGCATCTAAACAGAATAAGAGTTTTAATGATACGCACAAAGTAACTCCAGTAGCATGAACTCACCAGACAGAATAGAGCAATAATGTTTCAAGAATCAAAATAAGATCTTAAAATCATCCAAAAATTATGAAACTTTACCAGTAGTTAAAACACATCTTAAAATGATTTTTAAGCATGGAGCTGAATTATCCAATGATCAATTCCCAAAATATGGGCTCTAAATCAACAGGCATAAGACAGAACCAGCTTTGAAAGTTAATAAATGAAGAGGGTCTAGGGCCAACCCTCACCCAAATACCCAACTAAATTCTACACTAAGCTATTCTCACTTCCCCTTACCAAGGTTATCTTCAAGGATTAAAGGGGTTGATGAAAGGTAGAGCTTCCAAAGTTATCACTACAAGCAACACCTATTTTGGACTCAAGAAAATTTTAGAGAGAAAGGAGAAGAGAAGCTTGTGCTTTGGTGTCTTTGGAAGTGAAGTAGAGTCCCCTATTTATAGAGGAAGCGGGCTGAGTTTTTTGAGGGGTCTTGGAGTGTTTGGAGAGCTTTGTTGAATAGTTGAGGGGTACATGAAGGCATCGTGTGAATAGTTGGAGTGGTTGAAGCAAATCAAGTTCCCTATGTCTAGGGTATGGTTTGACCACATGGAGAGTATGGAGTGTTAGAGGGATTTGTCTTTTATTGATTAATACTCTAGAATATAGATATGTTTGGAATAACTGGTATATTTCGATCGTTATGCGTGCACTATAAAATTAAAAACGCAACGAAAAATTCTAGAATTAAAATATATCGTTCTCCAATATTTTCTAATCATATAATCGGAATCAAAATATTTTTCTAGCGGAATAATTTCCTATTTAGTAATTAATTAGCAAAATTGAGAGTGTTACAAAGTGAATGTAGTTTATATAAGTTTGGAAATGACAAAGGTCATGGTTATGGTCATTGATTGAATGATTTAGAGCGATAGTTATCAAGCATTTAAATTGAATTTTGGCTATTGTGTTCCTGAAGCATGCATGATACATTCATGATATCAATGAATGTAAATTATGTTAAAGTTCGAGAAAAACTAAACATTAAGGAATTCTCGAAGAATTCTTACTATACATTACAATAAGATGATCTTTAAATTTAATCGGATGAAAAGATGAGTTCCTAAAGAATCATCTTGCAAAATTAAACAAGACTTAAATTTCATGATATTGGAGGACCTTGTGCAAAAACAAAATTAAAAAAAAAAACTTAGGATGACCAAAACCAAATTTGCTCTATTTTTAGGAGGACCAAATCCAAATATGCTCTATTTTATTATGAACAAAAACATATTTAAGCCATTAAACAATGAAGAATTCCCGAAGAATTCTTAGAGTGTAAATGTAGGTATATCACAATTCTTAAGTGTGCTCCAGAAGTAGCCACTATATTAGGAGAAATATAAATTTTTTTAGTTAAGTTTATGCATCTTCTTCTTAGATGCAAGAAACATCTATTAAAGAATATTCCCTGTAGTGAATATTCTAAAATTATAAATCTTCAAATATAATTAAAATTCTCATATATTATATATCTACTGCATGAAGATAATTGAAAGCTCCAGCAGAACCAATAAATTGTTACTCGAAGTAACAAAGACAATAAAAGCTATTGTTATCCAAAGGAAGAAATATACATATTTATAGAAATTTTTGAAGTTTTAACAAGTATATCCACTTAAGATGGATACATTATAAAGAAAAGAAATGAAGACAAAGTTAAATTCCTTCATTTCATGAAAATAATTTGCAGAAGTTGTGTATTGGAAAAGTTATCTTTGAGATTAAAGCTTTTAGTTTTTACTTGATAGCATATATTTCAACTAGGCCTATAAGTTATTATGAGTCTCTTTGATTTGAGATGTGGTTAACCAATAGTTACTATTATAAAATTTGAGACGGTTGATTAAGGTCATTTGGGTCAAAGCAACCCTATATTGAGAACCAGAAGATTCTCGTGAATGAAAATAAGTAAGCTATTGTGCTCATACTTTATAAATTATTTATATGGTGGTGTAAAATAGCTTGAAATTCACTCATACGATACATTAAATTTTGATTTTGTTATCATAAAGTATAAAATAGTATATTGATAACTGATCTCCTAGACGATGGAGAAATGTATGAGTACTCAAAAAACCAACTGCATTTAATTTTTACATCTCCAAGAGTTATATGTCTGAAGAAGAGACTTAATAAAGCAAACTCCTTAGCAAGACTATTACTCTTTGAAATTTCAATTAGGAATGATTGTATAAAAAATTATCAAAGTTTTTCCCAACTTTGGGGGAGGAGAATAGATTGAAGCTGAGAAAAATATCAATGCAAAAAGTAAGCATATGTATAATGCTTAATTTTGATCCCCATCTGAACTAGAAGTTCAGAATAGATTAACAAATGAACTAGAAGTTCAATAAGAGGTGATAAACAAATAAAATCCTTTTAATGGAGGTTCAAGGAATAAAATTGGAGAATTTATCTCAAAAGATGATATTAGCTTCATCCCACACCTATATATGACTTGATGTCATAGTATTTTAGAGCTTGCCAATTTTCAAATAAATTTTAGTATGATATATTTGCTAGCAATGAAATTTGTTATAAATCGGTTCCATTATGTTAATAAAACAATGTATGAACGAAATATTATGGCACGCATTGCAATTGAAAATTTAAAAGAGATATACGAATTAAAAGATCTCTTGAAGAGGCATAAATATCTAAATCAAAAATAGATGAACTATAAGAAAAGGTACTTCGTGAGAAATATTCAGATTTTAGATATTAGATAGCGACCGAAAAATAATGATGAACTTGATGAATAAATAACAAATTGATATAATGAAATTGTGGAACCGATACGCATATGCGGAAAATGATGGACAAGCGAAAGGGGATCATATATGTAAGTCCATCTTAAGGTTGACCAAGTAAAGATAGAAAAGGGCCCATGGACCAGCAGTTCATGTTTTATGAACTTGAAGTTCAAACTATTAAATTTATATAATAGAATTACTTTAGCGCGCTCATTTGAAAATTAAGTCATGCATCTTGCATTTTATTTCTATAATATGTTTAATATATGTTTTCATTCTAGTTACTTACTAGAGTAATTTTTCATCTTGTATGCACAATGCATATATTCAAGAATCAAGATATTACCCTGGAGATAATTGATTCGAACTATCATGAGAAATTCTTATATCTACAATTATTCGAAAATGACTATATGTGTCTGTCTAAGAATATGGTGCCACATATGAGATTATAGAAAAGTTCTCAAAGAATTTATGTGTATAAACCTCTGTGACTTATTATTTAAAGTTGGAATGCCTATTTATAAGTTTTGAGAAATGTTTCATTGCAATAACTATGACTTGAAGTCATCAAATGATAAGGAGTAAAATGCAAAATGAATTGACATTATTCTTTGTTGCAATGATGATAGCTCAACGTGAAAGTTTGAGTTTAAAGAGTAATGAAATGGTCCTGAAGCACCATGTGATATTGTATAACATACTCCCACATCGATCCTAGATTATAAAGGATTATTTCATACAAGTATCATCTATGATGTCCTCACCTTGTTGACTAAGCACACATTGTTCTTAAAAAAAGTGAGATTGAGCAATTACCTCTTGAAGAGGTCTATATTCGACAAGTTTATAACTCATACTACACAAACGCTAAGTCATTGAAGATAAAACATATTTACTGCTTCTTTTTCCTTTGTGTAGTTTTTCCTAAGAGGTTTTACTAACAAAGGTTTTGGAGCAACTGTTGTACTATTTTTTCCTTTTTCTAGGGTTTCTCCTAGAAGGTTTTACCTAGAAAGGTTTTTAACGAGGCAACTATGAGGACACTTGCGAATTTGGGATAAAATTGATGATCTGTAAAATTCAGGGGAGTATGAAAGATTATTCTTTTCTGTTGAGGTTTTTTCCTAGAGAAGTCTCCATTAGTTAACACTAGAAGTGTTTATGCCAGCAACTATTCAGCTTCCGAGGCTGAAGGGATGAAGACAACAACTTCACCATGTTTGGGTCTTAGTACTACTTGTCATAGCATATGAAGACCTTATTAAAATGTGATTTGTTTAGCTCAACAAGTTTTCAAGGATATTGTTTTGAGTGGGAGTTGATACTCGTTGTACTCTTTTTTCCTTAGCCATGGTTTTTTTCCCAATGGGTTTTCCTGGCGAGGTTTTTAATGAGGTAGCATCTCATGTGTATCAAATGTGTACTCTTTTTCCTTCACTAAGGTTTTATCCCACTGGGTTTTTCTTAGTAAGATTTTAACGAGGCACATTGTGAAGTCATGGACATCCAAGGGGGAGTGTTATGAATAACATAATTGTGGATGTCCACCTTCTACCTTCCACCTTCCATCTTCCATTACATAAGGAATTCTATGAGTTGTTGTAACATCTCCTTTTAGTGGTATTGTAATTCCTATTTACATTACCACTAATTTTTGTTCCTTAGGCTACTCTATCTCATGCCTATAAATAGGACATGCTTGTAAGATTGAAAGGGAATGAAATGAGATCCTCCCTCTTCTCTCTATTCTTCTATTCTCTACTTTTGTTCTCTTCTATTTTATGTTCATTTCATAACAGTTTTATATATTGAAACTAAAAAGTTTAATTAAGTTAATGCCTTTTAAATCAAGGAATTACGAAGGAGGTGGACAGTAGATTTTGGGTTGGCAAAGGTAAACCTTCAACAATTTGCCTTCATTTCTCAGGCAACAAAATTGAATTGAATGATGTTAAATCAAGCAAATGCTTCCCTTACTGGATGGCCCCTGAGGTTTGCCTCTGCTCGTGTCAATTTTTGTATATTTCATAATAAAAACCAAGTACACATAAATTCCCCTGAAACAGGAGCCAGAAAAAATCTAACACATAAATACAGGTATCCAGAGCAAGAAAAAAACAGGGGGACTTAAGCCATGATCTACATGAATAATATTTTATTCCATTTGAATAATATAAGTACTCGGTAATATAATAAAAAGAATATTAAGTACTTACAACAATTTGGCTTGCCTTTGGATTTCCCCACTCTCCTTTCTTGTTTTGATTGTCTTTCCCATGATGTGAAATGCAGTGGGTTCTCGTTCAAGCTCTGCAGCCTTCAAACAAAACAAAGTATACAACATATTAAGTAACTTGTAATTGAAATAAATTTTTTTAAAAGATATATAAGTCATTCAATTACCAATCTATTTCAACTACCGCAGTAGAGATAGAACCCCAGTGTAAAGACTCGCTCCACTGTCAATAGCTCTGTTTTCCTTGCCAATGGAACTTTTCTTCTTGAAATCATCACCATTATTCCAATAATTCTCCAAGCCTTGCATCACTTCAGGACTAAGCCACTTCCCCTTGTCCTTGCCAGATCGCAACTTATTCATGATATTCTTGAGAAGGTTAGAGCCTTTATGCTCAAAAATGCTCCCGGCCTCCTTTGAATGAGAAGGTGACCACTTATATATATTCTACAAGATGAAAATATGTTATGTAGCAAAATATTAAATAATAAAACGGGAAAATACAAAAAATGAAGGGAATTCTTTTCCTGAAATGAGTCAAACCACATATCCCTATGTTCATCGGAGATTGAAGTCCATGTGGGCCAACAATCATCATATTTACCTTTCAAAATCCTAGAATTTTCCCTACTAGGACCGTCCTCCTTAGGCACAAAAATAAAAAACAAATTGAGGTTAACATATTAAAAAATTATGCATATTCAAGTATAAAATATCAAAATATACGACAAATCATCTATTTATAAAATTCGGTGAAGCTGAATATAAGTTTATGGAAGTAGCTACCTTCACAATGTGTAGCATTGGGAACAAATTAAATGCTCAATAAGAGTGATGATTACCAACCATTGTATTGAAATAAAAGGAATAGATATTGTCACTCTTTTAGTTGATATTGACACTCTTTTCATACACATGTAAGTATAAAATACCTCTTATAATAACAAAGAAAATATTTAAAAGGGAGTGGCAATAACAACTAAAGAGTGGCAGTATCAACTCCCAAATAAAATACTAAAAAACTTAATTATTTATAAACTATAGTATAGGAAGTAAAAGACAAAGCGAACAGTTGATCAAAACAAAACCCCTCCAAACTTTATAAGTAATCATTACCACTTCAAATTTGTGCATAGACACTACTAAAAAAATGTCTTTTAGAGACGAAAATTTGGGACGAATTAATTTTTGTCCAAAACGCCTTTGAATTTAGGATGGATTTTCCATGGTTTTGAGACATTTTTTGTAAAAAAAATATTTCGTCCAAAATCTATCACTTTTAGGTCGCAACTTTTCCCGCCATCTTGCCACCAAAATATCACCAACAAATTTGGGACGCATTTTGCAAACATTCAAATAAATGACACATCGTGATATTTTAAAATAAAATCCATCTGAAATTCGTCTGAAGTTTTCTATATATTTAAGGCACACCACAATCAATGATTTCATTTTGTGTTTTAGTTTATTCTGTCAAAAGTCATGTATAACTTTCACACAAGATATGGGCACATTATATTTTCTTTCCAATTAGTTTGTACTATTGGTTTCTTTGTCTCAAATCCGTGTGAATCCTTCATCGAAATATGAGACGAACTTCACTTGTGCTTTTATATTTTTGTCTTGTTGCTGAATCTATCTCAAATATTTGAGGATTAATCATACAGATTTGACTTTGCCTCAAATCCGTTCATTCATACAAATTAGAGACTTATTATACTTGTGCTTTAATGATTTTGTGTTATTGTTAAAACCGTCACAAATATGTGTGGCTTGCTCATACAAATTTAATTTTTTCTAAAATCCGTGGGAATCATTTATATAAATTAGAGACAAATTTTCCTTGTGCTTTGACAATATGGTATAATTGTTGAATCCCTCTCAAATCCATTCGGATTGCTCATACATATTTGACTTTATCTCAAATTTTTGGGAATTGTCCATACAAATTAAAGACGAACTTCACATGTGTTTTAACAAATTTGTCTTATTATTGAATCTCTCTTAAATCTATTCGGATTGCACATGCATATTTGACACTGTCTCAAATTCACAAGAAGCATTCATACAAGTCAGAGACAAACTTCAAGTGCTTTAACAAATTTGTGTTATTAGTGAACCCGTCTCAAATCCATTTGGATTGCTCATGCAGATTTGACATTATCTTAAATCCGTTGGAATCTTTCATATGAAAGAGACAAACCTCACTTGTGTTTTAATAATTTTCGTGTAATTGTTTAATCTATCTCTAATTCGACTACACTACTCATGCAGGTTTGAGAAAACATTACTTGTTCTTAAATTATTTCGTGTTGTTTTTTTGGATAAGCAAATTTAAATTAAAAGAGCACTAGAAGTGCACTAATATTACAAGAAGAGGATGATGAAAATCCTACAACCAAGACATACCTTGGGAAGAAAAACACAAACCAGATAAACAAAGGGTGTAAGTTGACAACCGACCAAACAATTTATGGTTATTTTGTGTTGTTACTGGCTTTATCTCATATCTATCTGAAATCATCCACGTAAGATTTCATTGTTAAGTATTTTTTTCTCATAAATTTGCACACGGCTTGTAACACCTTAATTTTGAAAATGGTAGTTATTAAAAATGTTAACTTTGAAAATCTGACACTTAAAATTTTTGTTTGAAAATACAAAGCTTGCTACTTGGTTCCATCTTTCCTCTTTTATCAGGAAACCCGGTGCACGCGAGAATTCACCATTGTGCGTGGCAATAGCACTCTAGAGCTCTCTATAAACCCTGGTAAGCGTCCTTAACCAGAGTCCATGCCTTACCTCCAATAGAGGTCTGCAAGAACTATTACCCCTTCCGGTAATAACTCCCAATTATTTCTCTTATTCAGAGTCAACACCCATTACAGGGCTGCAAGAACTATTACCCCTTCTGGTAATACCCCCAATCATTTTCTTTTCCATGCTTGTCCACTTACCCGGTTTACTTCCGGCGAAACTCAACCATCTTACTCAACCGATGTTGATGGGGGAAGCATTTTCCACTTTTTCTTTTATTTGATACATTTAAGGTTCTCATGGATCACACATTCATATCCATATTATAATCAATCAAACAAGAGTTCCAGTAGCACAATATTCTAACACAGACATCCTATGTTTGAATATTATGTGTCATAAGTGTCATGCTCGAATATCTATTTGAATATGGCCTTCCATATTCGAATACATATTCGATTTCATACCAACTCTGGACTTATACTTCTAAAAAAGTTTGAAAATCTATCCAGAGTCCTATTCTCAATTTTATCACATTATAATCTAGAAACTCTTGTCCTTCTTAACACATATAATGTTATGATTCCATCATCATTCACATTTACAATCCAATTCCTAACCATGCATCATTTTCTAGCTTGTTTGATCAACACAACATCATACAAGCATGGCATGCAATCTCAAACATACTCACAATCATAAATCAAACAATCTCTAACACTTTGTTTTGAGTTCCTATCACATGTTCCTAACCGTCCATAATATCCTGGATTGGGGTTTTCAGGGTTATCTTAAATCTTTCAAAATCTCTTTCCCTTTCAAACTCCAATCTCGATCTCCACTTCCTTCTTCCGCACTCGCTGTCTCTGAGTACGAATCTCAATCCTAGAAGCTTTGTTCAAGGAAAGGCTAGTGAGAGAAAACTCTAAGGCAAAAGATTTGTGGAGCATCGTTCATTCATGACATAGGTTTAGCGATGTATTGAGAGGATGTTGAGTGAGGGAGAGGGAAACTGTGAGTTTTGAAGGTAAAGCACCCCTATTCATAGATTTTTGGGATCCATATTTGAATATATATTCGAATATAAGACTTCAGTACTCAATTCCACACTTCCATATTCGAATATCAGCTTTCCATATTCGAATATCAGACCTCATATTCGAATATGACACTTCCATATTCGAATATGATAAGCCCATATTCGAATATCACCGATCATATTCGAATATGCATAGTCCATATTCGAATATGACTCATCCATATTCGAATACGGATTATGCATATTCGAATATAGCTGTTCATATTCGAATATAGAAGTCTTTTTAGTCCCTCTTTTGACCTCTCTACTTGTAACTGATCCTCCTTCCTCTTTTCTTTGTAATTTTGCAACTATATCCCTTAAGTCCTAAGTTTCTTAGGGATTTTTGGGATGTTACAATTCTACCCCACTTAAAAGAATTGTGTCCTCACAATCAATTCCTTGCTTAAAGGAATATTCATATTTGAGATATCTTGAGGGATTTATAGGTTCGAAACCTAATGCATTTAAAACTAATGGGATTCTTGACTAAATTCGAGGGCTTAATGGGTAAACTTTACCAAATGTAGTGCAGCTTTCTTACCGATTCAGCATGTTGTATAATTGTAGAAAGACCTAAACCCATAGAGTGAATACATATACCATTTGGGAAAAATGGCTTTAGAAATTTATTTTTAGAATTATGATTTCCACAATGATGGATTTGAAAAGGAACAGATAAAAGTGACATGTGAATTTTGAATACGTTTGAGAAATCAGGGTCTACCTTTGAGACTTGACCTATATGCTACTTAGATATTTGATATAAGTCAGTGAGACGTTCAAAAAATTTGGATAACTTTATACTGGATGAGTATGATCGTTAAGTGTTTAATAGAATTCTATAGACTTGGTGAAAAAGAACTTATGAAGTTGACATAAGTGTTAACTTTCAAACTCGTGAAAACTTAAATTAGGTAGGAAATAACCCTAGGTAGCCATTAGTTTGTAAATTAAAGTTAATAGAATAAGAGGCACGCTAATGTCTTGACTTAACTTAATCCCTTCCCGATATTTAGAAATTTTTGAAGAAAGTTGTAGATGGTCCACTATGAGACTAGTTTTTAGAATAGGGTTAAAATTTATAATTCTTGATCTAATCGGTACAACCCATTATGTCTTTGTTGTAGGGCGGAAGGACATCGATTGCAGGAAGCATAAAGTTCTTAAACGTGCCGTGAAAGACCACTTGGATCAAATTGTCTTCTTATTCCTCCTTAGGGGTAACACTTTAATTCTAGGATGATTGTCGATGTGAGTTAGAGTGGATTAGAATTCGATTCGCACGTGGCTCTCAACATTAGTAGTTCATGAACTTATTGCCACGATATATAAAGAGAATGGCGGAAATGATGGTTACATGAAAAGGGTTCATTGTTTCTTTACTTAGGTCAGAGCTCAGGTTGGAAAAAATCGTGAACTGATTCGAGTGTCCACATATTTATTTTAGTGGGAGCATTATAGTTGATGACTATAATGACGACGTATTTATGTTAAGAAAATTCTGGTAACCTTTCAAGGATTTAATTTAGAGAATTAAGGTGAATCCAAAATTATTATTTTTTTAGCTTATGCTCCGAATGAATTTACAAGGTAGTCGGGGTGCTTAGCCGGAATCCGAGAGTATGAAAACCAGAGTTGTTCAAGTCTCTAGGAATCTCTGAGGAATACTATCTAAAAGTTTGCATTCAGATAATTGATAGAAGTATTTGGAGTTGTATAGACTTCATAGAATTAAATATTGGAAAACCAAGGAGAGAGTTAAAAAGGAGATTCCCTTAATGATCAATAGTAAACCGCATAGATAGAAACTTATATGGGTTCAAACTTTGGGAAGATTTGAATCTTTAGAATTTGAATGAAAGATTTAGAGAATTCCTCTAATGCTAGCGTTGGGCTGCTCTGGTTGAATTGTCTTTCAAGGTAACTCAGATCTAAGATTTGAAACTTGAATATCAAGAAGGATAATTTGATAACCGTCAAAATGGTTTTATGAGCTTAGATTACCCAAGAAATCTTTTAGTTGTGATATTGCCCTAAAGTTTTGAACTATTTTCCTATGCTAATTAGAACCTCAGAATTAAAAAGAATTTGGAATCACATGGAGTAAAGTTCCAAACCGTGGAATTCGAGATAAATGAAATAAGCTTAATATCTTCTTAACATCGGTGTATGTTCTTAAAGAAGCAATAGGTGTAACATGCTTAAGTAGGTTTGCAAGCGTGATTTAACCTCGGAGAAATTTGGCTTCTTTGGAATTGGACGGGGATATGAGGTTGAATATGCTTATACTCCTGTCGCGCAACTCTTATGACCCGAATCTTATATGATTTTTGTCAACCAGTTTTTCAATGATTTATTGGAGATTTTAAGATGATTAGAATTGAAGAATTCAAAATTTGTGTTTTTGTACTAACCAGAGAAGTTAATACAAGTAACTAGGAGCTAGGCTTTGGAACATATTCGTCTACCGAGCCTACTAGAAAAGTCTTACAACGTGGTTTCGAGATTTTGGAGTTTCTCCAGTAGTCATCTCTTGTAATGATCTACATATAAATATTCCAATATCCGATTGGTCCCTGGAATCAAAAAGGGTTTACGATCAGGAAAATGAAACAATTTGAGTGGAATTTTAATACTTGCACCCTAGAGATATGTTCAAAGGAACAAATAAGGGTTAGGTATATTCTTTGAAATAGAGAAAATATTTCATGGCTCCTATAGTGTGCTTGTAACGCATTTTAAAAGTCAAATAGAATATTTAGAAATCTTCACGTGGAGAGGTCTTAGTGCGTGTTCAAGAGTGAAAATAGAACTTTAGAAGATTGTTGGGAATAATCATGACTGAATTGAAATGGTATCCAGAATTGAACTCATCTTCATCTTACGACCTTGCTAAGTCTTTGTATAAAACCGCCTAAGGGTGTGATTTAAAATATTGTTAAAACTTGAGGGAACTGAATACTACGACTTTCACGATTAACTTAAGGAAAGAAAGACTTATCTCTAAAATCATCACGCGTACAACAATACTATGTGAATCCCATAATTAGATTTAGACCGACATTACATGAATATTGAATTAGAGTGTCTCAAAAGAATTGATTTTAAGGTTTGATGATGGAGTGAGACATGAGTCTCTCTAAGATTAAGTCCATAAAACTAACTTAATAAATCCTCAAGCAGAAAGAATTTCTAAATCTTGAACCTAACGACACATTTTAATTCTATCTAGAAGAAACTTGTGGCAGAACGAATTTCTCGATACAATGTTATGCTACCATTATGGAAATGGAAAAGGGTTACTATAAGATATGATTACACGATAGTGTATACATTCAATCACTATGAGTCATCGAACCTTTCTAAGAATACTTGATTGTCCAATTAGAGTTGATGCTTAAATCCTTCAAGAAAGAAAGCATATAATAGTGTGGAGTCAGCCATAAAGGTTCTTCAGTCACAACATCGACTTATATTTAGGCTTAGTGAATTTCCGAAAGAATTTGATTTCAAATTTAAGTCCTAGAGGAAACTTCATGAAAGAAACTCAAATGGAGTTCTTCATGCTTTAATGATACGATCTATCCCTATATTTACCCAATTTCTCATCGAGAATATCTTCCTATCATGAATCGAACTAGGAATACACATTGCCCCCCTTACTTCTTGTTGTGAGATTACCACTACCCAACTTTCTTGGTCCTTCCTGCCTCTTGGCTTCATTACCAATTCAGGAACAATTTGACCTTGAGAAATCCAACTCCACATAAACTTTACACTAATTTCCCACTATCTATATTCTATAGGGCTAACCATATTTATCCTTAACATATTCTACTTGGTATTCAATCTAGGCTAGTGACTTGGATCCATTGGTTACAAATGCGTCAATGCCGTAAGGTACTGAACTGGCCAGGTTCAATATCTTACAGTCACAAACATTGGTACATCTATCCCAATGACTCATCCTACTTTCCTTGATAGTTTCTAAAATAGGAACAATCCTTTTAAAGATCATTCCTATCCATTGTTGATAATGGATAGGAATGATCTTTAAAACTTTAAAACACTTTCAATAAATTTAAACAATTTTGTGCAAATAACAATTATAAGCAACGGAACAAGTTTCTAAAGAATTCAATTTGCAAATCCAACTCAAATATAATGAGATTATGAGGAATTAGAGTATGAAGCAAGATAAGCAATAAAAATATAGATCAACAAATATGAGAGTTGAAAGAGTAGGGAAGAGAGAATCAAACACAGAGATTTATACTGGTTCGGTCACTAAACCTTCTTGTGACCTACGTCCAATCTTCAAAACGGCAGCGCAGAAATACTTGAATTCAATCTTTAACAAGATTACACACTAAGAGCACTCCCCACCATTGGATACCCCACCAATGTACAAGAGCCTCAACCAGGGATACCTCACCCTAAAACAACCTTGAAGGATACCCCACCTTCAATCAAATAGAATGATACCTCACCTTCTATCCACAATTCACTTTAAGGTTTTACAAATAATGAAGCTCTCAAAAGAGTAGATATTACAACTTGAAGTAGAAAGATTTGAGCAAGCCTTTAGCAAGATGGATCAATTTTGAATAACAAAGATTTTTGAATGATGAGAATGATTCAAGATGAAAGACAAGATTAAAGATTTGATTCATGTTAGAAGAAGCTTAGAAATGAGATAATATGATTCTAGTGTGACACTAGAGTGGAAAATCTTGCTTCTTTTGCTAGAATGGCCCAAGAACTCATATTTATAGCCCTCCATTGAAATCTAGTTGTTACTAGTCGTTTATAGCTCTGCATAGCTCATATTCGAATATAGAATCCCATATTCGAATATGTATTCAAATATGGCACTTTTGGAAGCAGATTTTTCAAATTTTGAAAGCTATATTCGAATATATATTCAAATATCAAAACCCATATTCGAATATGTATTCGAATATGCACTTACTGGTGCTTAGAAAGCTATATTCGAATATATATTCGAATATCAAAAGCCATATTAATATGTATTCGGATATGAAATTCCTGACGACAATCTCTAACTTTGAAAAACCATAACTCCTTTATTTCTTATCTGTTTCAAGCAAATGACTATTTGTTAGAAAGATCTTTGAGTCGAGTTTCATACAAAACATGTTTCAGATCAAAACTCAAAGTATAGTTAAAGATATGATCAACATAGTGAACAAAGGTCATTTTCCAAAACCTAAAAACAAAGGCTGAATTCAAAAGTTCATAACTTCTTCATTTGTGATCCATTTAGAGCAAAAGGCCAGTCATTAGAAAGCTTATTGAGTATATCTTCAAATCAAATAAGGTTTAGCTCAATATTCAAAATATACGTAATGATATGATCAAAACGGTAAAAATATATCAGCTTCCATATAAGACTATTGTTCAAAATATATTTGTTTATGCTTATTAACAAATTCAAATCAAATATTTGAGTACTGTTAAACATAAACTCACTTTTCAAATCCTTATTTAATTTTAAAACAATTTTCTCATGATAAAACACTTTGTAACCAATTTCTTTGAAAAACACATTTTGAAAGCTATGGTTTAAAATGATGCTATGAATTCAAGGTGAAAGACAAGCTCTATCATGACTTCTCAAATTTACACTTACATAGCCTAGAAAATAAATATACCAAACTAAGTCCTTAGGCTTCTTGATGCAATCCAAGCTTGTTAGTTTCTCATTCATAGTATCATAAGCGCTTGGCCATCATTGTCATTCTCCTTCTTGAGTTGAGCATAATTGATTTTTCCATTTTTCTTGATCATTGCTTACCGTTAATACTTGGACTATCTACAAGATATTTCTCACTTGAAAATCATATATAGTCCAAACATCCAAACTCAATATCAAATATGCTTGATTTATAAATATATAACTCTAGTTAGTCTATCGAGCATTTATGTACAAATTGCATGATTATCAACTTGTATATCACAATATAGAACACATAATCATGCATAGAATAATGCACTCTAATGTAGAATGTTCATTTCTAATTTCATCTTACATTTGTCATCATTAACTAGAAAACAGGAAAACATTTTTAATTGGAAAACTAAAAACATTTTTACAGTATTGCAGCCAGTCTAACTGGAAAATTGCCCCAAATCCAATTCCTAACAAACACACACAATATGTATGCAATTACAATTTAAGTATGTATGCATGCCATGATCATTTTCCATTTTCCATCTTTCCTCTTTTATCGGGAAACCCGGTGCACGCGAGAATCCACCATTGTGCGTGGCAATAGCACTCTAGAGCTCTATGCAAACCCTGGTAAGTGTCCTTAACCAGAGTCCATGCCTCACCTCCAATAGAGGTCTGCAAGAACTATTACCCCTTTCGGTAATAACTACCAATTATTTCTCTTATTCAGAGTCAACACTCATTACAGGTCTGCAAGAACTATTACCTCTTCCGGTAATAGCCCCCAATCATTTTGTTTTCCATGCTTGTCCACTTACCCGGTTCACTTCCGACGGAACTCAACTCTCTTACTCTACAGATGTTGATGGGGGAAGCATTTTCCATTTTTTCTTTTATTTGATACATTTCAGGTTCTCATGCATCACACATTCATATTCATATTATAATCAATCAAACAAGAGTTCCAGTAGTACAATATTCTAGCACAGACATCCTATGTTCGAATATTATGTGTCATAAGTGTCATGCTCGAATATCTATTTGAATATGGCCTTCCATATTCGAATACATATTCGATTTCATACCAACTCTAGACTTATACTTCTAAAACAGTTTGAAAATCTATCCAGAGTTCTATTCTCAATTTTATCACGTTATAATCTGGAAACTCTTGTCCTTCTTAACACATATAATGTTATGATTCCATGATCATTCACATTTACAATCCAATTCCTAATCATGCATCATTTTCTAGCATGTTTGATCAACACAACATCATACAAGCATGACATGCAATCTCAAACATACTCACAATCTTAAATCAAACAATCTCTATCACTTTGTTTTGAGTTCCTATCACATGTTCCTAACCATCCATAATATCATGGGTTGTGGTTTTCAGGGTTACCTTAAATCTTCCAAAATCTCTTTCCCTTTCAAACTCCAATCCCGATCTCCACTTCCTTCTTCTGCACTCGCTGTCTAAGGGATTTTTGAATATAGCTGTTCAAATTTGAATATACCTATTCATATTCAAATATACAAGTCCTTTTAGTCCCTCTTTTGACCTCTCTACTTGTAACTGATCCTCCTTCCTCTTTTCTTTGTAATTTTGCAATTATATCGCTTAAGTCCTAAGTTTCTTAGGGATTTTCAGGATGTTACACGGATTCAATTAGATAATTTTATTGTGATGTTAAATTAAACTTGTTATATCTTGTCCTTTTATAGCTTGTATTATTTTTAATTACACTTCTTTATTGATTTTTTAATTTTAAAAAGTTTAATTTAAAGCTCCATTAATAATATTATAATTAATAAAATCACAATATTCTAATAAATTTTATGGTTAAATAATATTTTTAATATATTTAGTATATTTTTTAATATATTAATATTTATTAATCATTAAAATCTAATATAAAATGATAATAAAAATAAAATAAAAATAATAATAATAATAGTAATAATAATAATAATAAGAAATCGAGCCAGCCCATTTCGGGCTCGGCCCCCATGGGCCAACCAAAATTCAAGTTGGTTTGGGCCAAACCCGATTAAGATCGGGCCTATATTTTTAGAACTCAGTCTAGCTCATTGGGCGAGGTTTTCGGACCAGTCTGGCGAGCTCTACCCATTTTGACACTTCTAGACCAAAGTGACATTAGGTCCATCTAATTAACTATCTAATGTCAATATATTATTATGGTACAAATATTTAATGGCACTATGATTTTGTACTAACTAATGACTAATAATATTTTTTTCATATATAAAAATACAAGTAAACCTAAACCTTGACTTCAAATACGGTCGTCATTTTTTGTCCATTGCTTGGCAGTCAAAGATGAATAAATTTTTTAACAAACACAAAATTCAAAATATGGCTATTATTCTTTTTCATGTCGTGATTGTAAAAGTTGCACCCCTTTATTTTCGACGAACACTCGAAATATATGGCCTTGATTATTTTTTATGGCTTGGCTGTGATACACCCTCACTTCTTTCTAAGACTTGGTCACATGTTTTTTTACTAAGAGTTAAGTCAATATCCATAGTGTCATCATCCATATAAGATATAAAATTTCAAATCTTTGAGTGAAGATCTCGTCACAATTTATATTTCTTTTCAATCATTAATTCCCAAGAAAAAAAATATACTCTTCACAAGTAGAAGAAAACTGAACAACATTAGTTGGACGAAAGTTGAAGAATAATAAAAAATCTCAAATATATGAGATGATCCTGTTACAAAAAAAAAAAAATAACACAATTTTTCTTTCCCAATTATTGACTTACTGGTGACTATTATTTTTGAGTTGTCGCTCAATTACTTGTAGTAGTGTTATATTAGCCTCCAACATTGTTTTACCCTGAACATCTTAAATGAGTTTTTATTAGTTAAAAGATAAATAAATTAACGGTGAATATTATAATAAATACAGTAAAGTAAAAATATTATTTTTCGTCCCTACATTTCATACCAAATTTAACTTTAATTTTTTTTTTTGGCCCCTTTATTTATTTTTGCTTCATTTTATTTCATTAAATAATTAATAAAAATATGTAAAATAGTTGTTGGATGTGGAAAAGAAGAAGTCAAGGATAAAAACATATTATTGTGGGCATTCTTGTTAATTATTTATCATAAAAAATTAATAAAAAATAATCAAATTATATTGAAAAGATAAATACTAATATGAACAAAAAATAAAAGGACCAAATTAAAATTTGAGATAAAGTTATAGTACTAAAATATGAATTTATCCATAATAATAATAATATTCTACAAATTTTCCAACTAAAAAATCATAAAATAACAAAAAAAAACAAGAAAATATTCACAAGTAAATTTTATAAATCTGACATAAAAAAATGTTACTTAAATAATATAATTGTATTTTAATTTTATGTTAACTACTATATAATTTTTACTTAAAATATTAGTTAGGAAATGTAAAACTTAAATATTGTTTTCATATAAATAGCTAGTATATGCCTCTTTATGTTGTCATCCATATGCTCATGTATTAATTACTTGTGTCACGTTCTTTAAGTCTTATCAATTGTTTCCCGTCCAATTATCTATTTTATTGTTTTGGAAATACAGTTCGCTTTAATTACTTGTATAATGGGGGGCTTGATGTAAACGGTACACCTAAAACAAGATAATACCAGTAACTAATACTTAATTCTTAAGCAAGCATTGGGCCCAAAAGAACGTGACCTAGGTAACATGTACTCTAGTCAGAAGCAAACAGTAGACCTTGAAGAAAAATACATAATTAATTAATACTTAAACTTGAAGCAAATTGTATATCCAAAATAATAGAACATATAAATAATTGATAATTGTGCCTCAAACAAATTATAAAACTTAGAAGAACGTGACACAAGTAACTGATTGTTGAGCATAGGGATAACAATGTAATGAATAGTGTACTAGCTATTTATATGAAAATAATATTCAAATTCTACATTTCTTAACTAAAATTTGAATTAAAAATTATATAACAATTAACATGAAATTAAAATACAATTATATTATTTATGTGAGATTTATTCGTGTCAGATTTTAAAAATTTACCAGTGAATAATTTCTTTTTTTTATTTGTTATTTTATGAATTTTTAGTTTGAAAATTTTTGCTCCCTAAACTTCATACCAAATTTAAGTTTGAATTTTTTTTGGCTCCTTTATTTATTTTTACTTCATTTTATTTCATTAAATAATTAATAAAAATATCTAAAATAGTTATTAGATGTGAAAAAGAAGAAGTCAAGGATAAAAACATATTATTGTGGGCATTCTTGTTAATTATTTATCATCAAAATTTAATAAAAAATGATCATATTATATTGAAAAGATAAATTACTAATATGAAGAAAAAATAAAAGGACCAAATTAATTACTTTTGTCACGTTCTTTTAAGCCTTATCATTTGTTTCTTATCCAATTATCAATTATTTGCGTTCTATTATTTTGGAAATACAGTTCGCTTTAATTACTTCTATCATGGAGGCTTGATGTAAATGACAGACCAAAAATAAGATAATACTAGTAACTAATACTTAGTCTTAAGCAAGCATTAGGCCCAAAGAGCATGACCTAAGTAACTTATACTCCAGCCTGTAGCAAACAATAGACCTAGAAGAAAAACACATAATTAATTAATACTTTAACTTGAAGCTAACTGTATTTCCAAAATAATAGAACGTATAAATAATTGATAATCATGTCTGAAACAAATTATAAAACTTAGAAGAACGTGACACAAGTATGTAACTGATTGTTAACTATAAGGATAACATTATAATGAAGAGTGTACTAGCTATTTATAAGAAAATAATATTTAAATTTTACATTTCTTAACTAAAATTTGAATTAAAAATTATATAACAATTAACATAAAAATTAAAATACAATTACATTATTTAAGTGAGATTTATTTGTGTTAGATTTATGAAATTAATCCATCAGTCATTTCTTGTTTTTAGTGTTATTTTATAAATTTTCACTTGGAAAATTTGTACAATAATATTACTATTATATTTTTATAGCCAAATTTGTATTTTAGCCTCAACTTTATCTCAAATTTTAATTTGGTCCTTTAATTTTTTTTTTCATATTAGTAATTTATCTTTTCAATATAATATCATCATTTGTATTAATTTTTGTTGATAAATAAATAAGGGTAAATTACATCTGCCTCCCCTCGACTTTTTAGGTATTACACTGTCCCCCATGCATGTTTCCAAACATAACACAGACATCCTCTACATGTTTCTAAAACTACACAACCCTCCCTTAAATGATAACGGCTTTAACCTTGGTAGATCTTATTTATGAATTGATCATTTTATTTAAAAAGAGAACAACTCTCCATCTCATTTTGAACCTTCTCAGCCGGCTGAAACCCTTGCAAACTTACGCCGCTTCTTCAACCTGCGACCTCTTCAACCTTGCCTCTGTTGTTTAAGCCGCGACCTCGCCACCATTTTTATTTGAATCTCGTGACCTCGCGACCCTTCTTCAACCCTACGACTCATAAAACACTTTCTCAATCCTACCATCTTCCCAAACACTTCTTCGATTTTCTTCATTTTCACCACTTAAGATTTTTAATTTAGGACCACTTCATCGTCGTCTTGTTCAAGAGACATTTTCTAAGTGATCTTTTGACATTTTAGGTATGCTTTACTAATTAAACATTTTATATTTTTAAGCCTCAATCGCTTATTTTTGAAGTGAAAGTCTGATTAGTTGTTTGATTTAGTGTAACTTTTCCAATTAAGGATAAAATTGTCATTTCATAACTATGAGGCCATGTGCAAATCTGTTAAAAATTTAACTGTCTGTTAATGTGAGGGGTGTCAGTGTAATGTAAACAAACTTCAGGAGAGATCTGTGTTATGTTTGGAAATATGCAGGGGGACAGTGTAATACTTCAAAAGTTCAAGGGATGTCAGTGTCATTTACCCAATAATTAATGCCCGCAATAATATTTTTTTTATCATTGTCTTCTTTTTTCTCACACCCAGCAACAATTTTAGATACTTTTATTAATTACTTAATAAAATAAAATAAAGTAAAAATAAGTAAAAGAGCTAAAATGAACAAAAATAAAATAATCAAACTGAAATTAATTTTTTTTAATTAATTAAAGCTTAAATACACATTTAATAATGTAACAAAAATATAAATATTTAATTAAAAAATAGAGTCATATAGTATAGATTAAAAATAAAAACTAAATGTTAAATTCAAATTAAAAATAAAATCAAGTTTATATCTTTTTTTATTATCAAATCAAGTTTATATCTATTTAAATCTAAATGAATTAATGGAGAATATGACTTAATATCAATTTTTTGGCCTAGAGTGGTTTTAACGAGGCAGACAACGCACCAATGAACAACAAATTTTCATTTCCTACACTTCACTACTACTTCAATTTAAAATCTAAACGCTAGGCCGCTATCAAAAAACAAATTCTTACACGCTAGATCCTCTTGATAGAATCTACACGCTAGGCCGCTCTCAAAGAGCGAGTTCCTACACGCTAGATCCTCTTGATAAAATCTACACACTAGGCCGCTATCAAAAAGCGAGCTCCTACACGCTAGATCTTCTTGATAAAATCTACATGCTATGCTGCTATCAAAAGCGAGTTCCTAAACGCTAGATTCTCTTAAGCAAAAAGCTAGATTCTCTCAAATAAAGAGGAAAAGCTACATTCAAAGCAAGTCTTAGAAATATTCATATTCGATGAGTAAATCTTTTATAAAAATGGGCATATAGTATTCATAAAGAAAGAAAATCATTAGTCAATTAAAAAGTTCCCAAATACATTAAAAAGAACTCAACAAAACACTGAGACAGAATACAAGTCATGCAGCTCCAATATGTGAACCTTCAGGAACAACTTCATCCTCCACACAGATATTTCCTCCAGCTCAGATGTAGTAATTTCACAAGCACGCTCAGCCCCGACAACAGCAGCATTTTGGTTTGGTTTTGATTCCTCGCCCACATCCTCAACATGTCTCCCATCCTTTTGCCCTACTCCACTATCCTCACCACTTCCATCGTCGTTAGTCTTTTCTAAATCGTCATCCTCATAATCAGGAGAGGCAAGGACTTCTTTAGCACTCCCTAAACCTACATCATTAGTAGACGGACCACACCAACGACCATTCTTAATTTCGACTTCAGAATGAAGTTTACGGACAGCACTCTTGCTGTAAAGAAAGTCTACTTGAGACACACACTTACCAAACCCCTCATCAAATGCATCCAGCACCTGATCAGCCAAGTCGTTGGGCTCAGTTTGCAGCTTGTCCCGTTGCATTGTCCATGCTTCCAATTCCGCACGTAGGACCTGAGAATTTTCCTGCTCTTGTTGGAGAGAACTTCGCAGCTCCGCAAGCTCCCACTCTCTCT
This sequence comes from Cyamopsis tetragonoloba, assembly GCA_037177725.1. Taxonomy (NCBI): domain Eukaryota; kingdom Viridiplantae; phylum Streptophyta; class Magnoliopsida; order Fabales; family Fabaceae; genus Cyamopsis; species Cyamopsis tetragonoloba. The sequence goes on along the minus strand of CM074125.1, from coordinate 29,518,090 downwards.
CTTTGATACAAATTCGTTGTTACTTTTTCTCTTTTAGCAAAGTTTTCATCTCAGACTGCGCACTATTCTTTGCCTTTTCCTCTTGGGACAAACATTTTTGTATTTTTTCCATCTTTTTATCACCATCCTCCTTCTCTTTCCTAAGAGTGCTAAGAGAAGTATGCAAATCCTCCATAGTGATTTTTAGTTTGCTAACCATAAAGAGCTCTTCAATTAATGCCTGGTCATACTCATCTCGAGTCTTAATCATGGTAGCCAGCGTTTTCTCCAGGTCAAATAACTCTTTCTCCTTATCTTTTAAATTCTTCTCTGAATGAACCCGTTGTTGATACAACACCTCAGATTCGAAGCCAGAGGAGGTCAGGTTGTTCTCAAAGAGCCCTAGACACAAGGGGTGTTTCCAACCCTGTCCGTTCTAGGTAGTACAACTTTTGTCTGGCTGATAGTTGGGATGTGAATTCATGGTTTCCATCCACCTTCCAGTGTTGGTAAATGATACCTCCACTTTGTTCAGCATGTTAAAACACAAAGGCTAAAATTGGGCCATTAGGCGGGCTCTCAGCTCAGTATCTTCAGCAAGGCGACCAGCTTCACCTGACTCAAGAGATTGCTCATCAATCAATAAGGGCACTTCACGAACTACATCCCTTGCCTCAGAAGTGCCAGCAGAATTTTCCAATTCGGAAATCACGGGTATAGGCGGGGGTAACGCTGTGCCAAAGAGGTTACCTAAGCCGACAATCTTGGGGATGTCGTCTGTGGAGAGCTCGGCCCCTGATGAAATCGGAAGATCTGAGCCAGGAAAATCCTTTGGGGGAGGGAGGCCCAACGCGCCTTCAGATAATTTGTTCAGCTCCTCAATAACCACCTTCGGGTCGGGCTTCTTGATCTAGATATCAACGAATTCATGTTCACGACTGACTTGTGGTTCAACGACACTCTCGGCGGGTTGACCACCATCTGAACCAGAGGCAACAGCAGCATCCTCAACAACCACGGACGTTTTGGTCTTCTTGCTTTCTTTCTTCCTCTACTTTCGAGAATCATCTTCAGCTCTTTTCCTCTTGGAGCCCTCCCCAATAGGGACAAAAAGATATTAGGCCAAGTTTTAGGCAACCCCCTTTGCAGCTTCTTCAAGACGCCTTTTTCTTTCCTTTCGCAACACCTTGAAGTCCACCCTCGACATTTTGTGCTTCTTTGAAAAAGAAAAACAAAAACTAAGTGAGCCCTGACTCAGCTCGATATAAATTAGAAAAAATCTCATTACAACCCACCTAGTAAATTAGCAAGACCCTCGGGGCTCTTCTCTTTTTGTATCAGATCCTAGACCTTCACAGATTTCAACTTGGCGAGTTGCTTAACCTCCCACTGTTCTACTATGGTCAACTCGCCCAATTTGGAAGGGCGCATAACACAAGCTCAACGATTCCAATCAAGGGGAATTTCATAGTTCCCCCTATCCCCAAAACATGTTCTCAATTCCTAAACCCTCTAAGGATGTAATGCAGAAGTATTTGCCACGGAATACACTACCAATTGAATTAGACTAGGGAATGAAGATTTCGCTACCCGCCTTGGCACTAAAGTAAAGCCACCTAACCAGTTTCTTATCATCTTTCAGGGCTCCTTTAGATTAAAAGAAAAATTAAAACTTCTGAAGAGTACTACTAAAACCAGGTGTGCACATAATATTTGGAAAGCTTGATTAAATGCCCGGGTATTGGGAACGAGCTGACTAGGGGTGACTTGATAGAAACTCAGCAAGTCCATTTCAAATTTCGACAACGGAAGGTGCAAATGAAATTCATCAAACAATATCCTATAAAAATAACAGAACGGGCAGGACCCCTCCTTGGGTCCTATGAAAACAAATTCATCCTCTCCCAGTTTCTCTATCTCCATGTGCCCACGTTTTCTGGGGATGAAAACATATGAAACCTTCTTCATCCCAGCAAATTCCTTCTCATTAGCATATCGCGATGCCACCCATACATCCTGATGAACCCACCCAGAGTCACCAGTAGTTTCCACTAGGGTTTGGTTTACGGACTCTATTTCCCCCATCAATACAAAGCAAAGAGGTTAAGAAAGGAGTGTACCTAGGATTTCTGGTTGAAATAAGGAGAGATGAACTAGCAAGAACAGCAACGAGCCCTAAGGATTTTTCTGCCACAAATGATTGTATGCAAAGATCAAGAAATAGGGAGCAAGTTTTTGAAAAGTAACTCTTAGAAGGGTAAAATGATTTAAAATGACTTTTCCCCTCCCTTTTATACTTAGATGTCGTCTTTTCGAATCACAACATTTTGGGGGTAAAATGACGTTTTGAGGAACCCTCGAAACGGCACCTAGAACACCGTGACATTACGTCACGCCCTGACAAACCAATATCTTTTCAGTAAAAGTCATATCAACAAATCGCAAAAATTAAAGGGAGCTAACTCGTAAGTCCATGATCTTAAAGCAACCCGTAGTATAACTCGATTTAATAAAAAGGCGATGTGGGCTCCTTAACAAACAAGCATCCTGAAGCGAGAGAAATATAAATCATTCTTTATTAAATCAACATACTTCTTTACAACCAACAACCTTACGAGCGAATCTCTTAATTTCATTAAAGTTATGTGTAGAGTTACAACTACAGGAAAATGGAATACATAAATAATATTTTTGAAATCGAGAGGAATAAACATGAATGTCTTGAATCCTCTCCAAAGCCCTCACGTTCTCCCTCCACCCAGATCGTTGCCTTCAGGATGAAGGCCGCGTTTTGCATCTGGAAGCAACCAGCCCTCTGATAAGTGCAAATAAGTGTTTTTTTATAATAAAAGATTTTTGACTTATCTTCTCTAGAAATTACATGTTTTATACATAATTTCACCCTTATTCCTTACTTTGTGAGTTTAAGAGTAAATAAGTGGTAATAATAAGTTTTCTAACTTTAGAAATGTATTTTCAGGTGTTTTTGGAAACAAAATAAGAAAGTCAAGTTGCTGGAGCATATAAGAGGCCAGCGCTCGAGCGCCATACCAAGGCTCGAGCGCTAGAAGCTTAGGAACATAGGATCCTTTCTGCCAGTGTAAATGTTCTGGAGCTCGAGCGCCACACCAGGGCTCGAGCGCCAGAATACGTTGAGCATTAGATCCTCTCTGCCAGAGTTATGAGCCTGGCGCTCAAGCGCCACACCAGCGCTCGAGCACCAGATGCATTAACCAGGCAATTAAGCTCATTAACCTGCACGTGTCAGGCCAGCGCTCAAGCGCCAGGAGGGCGCTCGAGCGCCAGACCCCTACCCAAAACACCTATAAATAGAGCCTTTCAGAAGTTAGATATATTATTGAATTGTATAGAAATAAACCACAAAGTTTAGGCTTTAGTCAGAGTTCTAATACTCTTAGGTTTAGTTCTTGAAATTCATGGCCTTGCTAGGCTAAGCTTTCCACCGGTATTGAATGTAATTACTTCGTCTCTTGTTTCTTTCAATTATTAGTTTATATTATATATGAAATGGAGTTCTTCTTCTGTGCTTCTTTTCTGGGTTTAAGCTTGATGACCTTTTCCATGTGTTAGTTTATCTGCGTAGTTGAGAAACTGGTTTATAAATGGATATGGAGAAAAACTCTCATAAAACCTTTGAATCTAGAAATAGATGGAAGTGCTTATGATTGCTTTTGTGCTCTGCTTAATGCAAGACTTGGTAGCTAGAGTGCCAAGAGATTGGGCTCTAGAGGCTGTCTTAGAATCAAGTGATCAAAGAGATTTGCACTTGTGACATTGAGTACGCATCTTTTCTTATAATATTTAACTAAAATAGAAAGAAACAAGGTGAAGTAATGAAACTCAAGCCCAGGTGAATTGTTATCTTAATTGTTTATCTCTTTATCTAGTGTTTATTTTATTTTCCATTCACAATCTTGTTATGTTTTTGAACAACTCGTCAACTTAATTCTTAATCGAATTAATCCAAGTGCTCCCTGTGGACGATACACGTATAGTCACTATACTGGAACGATTTAACCATTTCCAGCATCATCAAAACGTTAACCAAATTTCTGGCGCCGTTTCCGGGGAGCACGGTTGTTTATTTCTTTTAAGTTTTGAGTTGATTTGTAAAAACTGTGAATAGTTTTCTTTTTGTAAGTATTTGTATATTTGTACCTAACTCTCACCATTGTTCCAGTATTGTTGTATGCTTACTCGCAACAAAAGCCAAAGAGAAAAGTTAATATATATTGATGAAATCGAGGCATTTGCTAGACGACGGTCTGCAAGTAAATACCGTGAACAAAAGGAGGGAGTAAGTTCCTCAAATTTCTCTAGTAACTCTACACATTCTGTTACTTTTGATATGGCTGCGGAAGGTCCTAATCCAACGAGGGTTGTAGTCCTTGATGAATATGTGATTCCGCAAGGACCAAGGAATCGATCCGCTATTGTCTTGTCTCCCACTGCTCAGCAAATGGAGATTAAGCCGTATTGGTATAATCTCATTTTGACTAATCAGTTCACGGGGAAAGATCATGAGGATGCGCATAATTTCTTGGAGACCTTTTATGATCTTGTAGCGACTATGGGCTTGGATAAAGCAAGTGCTGAAGATGCCTATATGAAATTATTTCATTTAGCACTTATTGGAGATGCTAAGGAATGGTTCAAGACTCTTCTGAGTCAAAGTTTGAACACATGAAGTGAGGTTGAAGAAGCCTTTTTAACAAGGTTCTTTCCTCCTTCTAAACTAATCCAAGTGCAATCTGAAATATCTGCTTTTAAGCAAGGGCAAGATGAAACATTTCATGAGGCTTAGGAAAGGTATCAGCGGTTGTTGAGAAAATGCCCAAATCATGGGTTGACCGATGTTGCGAAGCTTAATATATTTTGTGCAGGATTGAACCATCAATGGACAATCCATCTCACTGCAACTGCTGGACGGTCATTAAAAACCATTGATGTACCTACTGCAATGGAAATTATCACTTCTATGGCAGCAAGTGATAGAGTCGGGCATCAACCCAGAAGCCAAGTCTCAAAGCCCAAGGGTGTCCTGGAATTAAATTCTTCTGATGCTATTTTGGCACAGAATAAGCTTATGACTCAGCAAATTGAGCTCTTGAGTGATGTTATTACACAATTGGTGCCAAAGCCGCAGCAAGTTCAAGTAGTGAACCAACAAGCTCAAATAGGAGCATGTGAATTGTGTGGTGAAGCTCATTCATACACTCAATGCCCACATGCTTCTAGCCAAAAAGATGAGGAGTTGAATTTTGTGAATAATCAGTCAAGGGGAAATTTCTTTTCTACACCCTTCAAATCTAATGTTTCCAATGCGGGAATGCAAGGGTGGAAGAATCCTCAAGGACAAGGTCAAATGAACTAGAAAAATTCAACTAATTCATCTAATAGGCCGCCATTTGTTCCATTGTTAGAGAGGACCATCAAATTGGAAGACACCTTGGATAAATTTATCCAAGCTTCATTAGCTAACCACCAAAGTAATGAAGCTTTCCAGAAAAACACCGAGGCGTCTATCCGGAATCTTGAAACGCAAGAGGGTCAAATCTCTAAACAATTGGCAGAGCTTACCACTACTCCATTCTCCGCTAATACCACCACGAATCCTAAAGAGCAATGCAAGTCCATTTTAACAAGGAGTGGTAAGGAGATTGGTAAAGGAATAGGGGATCATTTGCATGAACCCGAGGATGTGGAAGGAAGAATTGAAAAGTTAGCCATAGAGGAAGTAGAGAAGGAAAGTGAAGGTGGAAGAAGTAAAGAGGAAAAATAATGTAAATATTGAAAAAGAAAAAATTAAAAAATTAAAAAGAAGGTTGAGGTTAAGGAGAAGATGGATGGAGTACCTCAGGTGAAGGATGTTCCTTATCCTGTTCATCCATCAAAGAAGACAAAGGAGAGGTAATATGCTAGGTTCCTAGACATTTTCAAACAGCTTCAAATAAATGTACCATTTATGGAAGCTATGGAGGAAATGCCCACATATGCCAAGTTAATGAAGGATTTGTTAACGAAAATGAGGAAGTTCAAAGATGAAACTGTGGAATTAGAAGTCGGGTGTAGTGCCATAATTCAAAAGTCCTTGCTTCACAAGACCAAAGATCCGGGTAGTTTTACTATCCATGTTACTATTGGTGCTCTTCCCATGGGGAAGGCATTACTGGATCTTGGTGCAAGTATAAACCTCATGTCGTTGTCTATGTTAAAACGGATTGGTGATCTGGAAGTGAAACCCACTAGAATGACCCTCCAACTGGCAGATAGGTCATTAAAATTTCCTTACGGAGTGGCAGAGGATGTTCTAGTGAAGGTTGATAAATTTGTCTTTCCGGTTGACTTTGTCATTATGGATATAGAGGAAGACTTGGAGGTGCCTTTAATTCTAGGGCGACCTTTCATGAAAACGGCAAGAGTCATCATTGACGTGGATAATGGGCAACTCAAGGTACGAGTTGAGGATGATGAGGTTAAATTTGATGTGTTGGAAGCCATGAAACACCCAAAGGAAAAACAGTCAGCCTTTAGGGTGGATGTCATGGAAGAGGCATTTCTATTCGGGAAGCAAGAATTGTATAGTGCTAGCCCTTTAGAAAAAGCTCTAGTGCATTCTCGTGCAAAATTATATGACTTGGAGGAATCGAAATTGAAAAATATTTGAGGGACCAAGATACTGTGAAAGAGGACCCCATGATAACATTTATCCCGGAAGACTTATCTAAGGAGGAAAAGTCAGAAAAAAATAAGTTGGAACTGAAAGTGTTACCGTCCCATCTGAAATATGCATTTTTAGATGAAGGGGGAGGCAAGCCTGTAATAATTAATAGTTCACTATCTTCTGACGAAGAGGCATAACTCTTGGAGGTTTTAAAATCCAATGAAGAGGCAAACGGATGGGCACTAACAGATCTTAAAGGAATAAGTCTTTCTTTCTGTATGCACAAGATACATATGGAAGAGGATTTTAAACCTGTTGCCCAGCCTCAAAGGCGATTAAACCCGACAATGAAAGAAGTAGTGAGAAAAGAAGTACTCAAGTTATTTGAAGCTGGTATGATTTATCCCATCTCCGATAGCGAGTGGGTAAGTCCAGTTCAAGTGATTCCGAAGAAAGGGGGGATGACGGTCATTAAGAACGAAAAAAATGAACTAATCCCTACCAGGATGGTGACCGGGTGGCGCATGTGCATTGATTATAGAAGATTAAATCAAGCCACCAGGAAAGATCATTTTCCCTTACCTTTTATGGACCAAATTCTTGAGAGACTTGCTGACCAGGCATATTACTGTTTCTTGGATGGATATTCTGGGTATAACCAAATTTTGGTGAATCCAGATGATCAGGAAAAGACAGCTTTCACATGTCCATTTGGAGTATTTGCTTATAAGCGTATGTCGTTTGGACTGTGTAACGCGCCTGCAACCTTTCAAAGATGCATGCTCGCCATTTTTCGGATTTGGTTGAGAAATGTATTGAGGTTTTCATGGATGACTTTTTTGTCTTTCGGAAAAGTTTTGAAGAATGTTTGAACAATCTGAATATTGTGCTAGGAAGATGTGTTCAAACAAATCTAGTACTTAACTGGGAGAAGTGTCCTTTCATGGTAGAAGAAGGGGTGGTGCTTGGTCATAAGATCTCGTCTAGAGGGATCGAGGTTGACAAAGCAAAAGTGGAAGTTATTGAAAAACTTCCACCACCCGTGAATGTTAAAGGAATAAGGAGTTTCTTAGGACATACCGGTTTTTACCAGAGATTTATAAAAGACTTCTCCAAGATTGCCAAGCCACTGAGTAATCTTTTGGTAAAAGATGTGGAATTCAATTTTGATGCTAAGTGCTTGGAGGCATTTGAGAGACTGAAGGAAAAACTAATTATGGCCCTAATCATAGTTGCTCCAAATTGGTCTTTGGATTTTGAGCTTAATTGTGATGCGAGTGACTATGATGTTGGTGTCGTATTAGGCCAAAGAAAAGACAAAAATTTTCATCCAACACATTACACTAGTAGAGTACTTAATGATGCACAGGTGAACTATGCAACTACAGAAAAAGAATTACTAGCAATTGTATATGTGTTGGAAAAGTTTAGGTCTTATCTTATAGGGTCAAGAGTTATTGTCTATACTGACCATGCAGCCATAAAATACTTGGTGACTAAGAAAGAGTCGAAGCCAAGATTGCTTCATTGGATTCTCTTGCTGCAGGAATTCAATCTAGTCATCAAGGATAAAAAGCGATGTGAAAATTTTGTGGCTGATCATCTTTCCCGACTTCATAACACAGAGGGGACCAACGAAGCAGAAGAGATTGTCAAGGAATTCACGGATGAATGTTTGGTGCTCATTCAAGAAAGGCCATGGTTTGCTAATATGGCCAATTATAAAGTAGCAGGAATCATTCCGGATGGGTTCTCTTGGCAACAAAAAAAGAAGTTCTTAAAGGACTCTTCTTACTTCGTTTCGGATGACCCTTACCTATTTAAAATTGGAGGAGATGGTCTTCTGAGACGGTGTGTTTCCCGTGGTGAATCTAAAAGCATATTGTGGGATTGTCACAATTCACCCTATGGGGGACATTTTAATGGGGAACGCACTGTAGCCAAAGTATTGCAGTCCGGTTTCTATTGGCCAACAATTTTCAAAGATGCTCACATCTATGTGAAGCAATGTGATAAGTGCCAAAGAACTGGAGGAGTGACAATGAGAAAGGAGATGCCTCTGACAGTTATGCAGGAGGTAGAGGTATTCGACTGCTGGGGAATTGATTTTGTTGGTCCATTTCCACCCTCTTTCACCAATGAATATATATTGGTGGGAGTGGACTATGTTTCAAAGTGGGTTGAAGCAATTCCCTGTGCGAGAGCAGATGCAAAAACGGTGGTGACTTTCTTGAAAAAGAATATCTTTTAAAGATTTGGAACCCCGAGAGTACTCATCAGTGATAGGGGCTCCCATTTTTGTAATGCTCAACTAAAGAAAGTCTTGGAACACTATGGAGTAAGGCACAAGATTGCAAGTCCTTATAATCCACAAACGAATGGTCAGGCTGAAGTTTCTAACAAGGAAATCAAAAGAATATTAGAAAAGACCGTGAGTGTTTCAAGAAGAGACTGGTCCATTAAGTTGGATGATGCTCTATGGGCTTACCGGACAGCTTACAAAGCTCCTATTGGATTAACTCCTTTTTCAGTTAGTCTATGGGAAGTCTTGTCATCTTTCGGTGGAATTAGAACATAAGGCATATTGGGCTTTAAAATTCTTTAACTTTGACCACATAGCTTCTGGAGAAAAAAGAAAATTCCAACTTCATCAACTAGACGAGTTAAGACTTCATGCTTATGAGTCTTCTCGATTGTACAAAGAAAAAATGAAGTTGTACCATGATAGAAAGCTGGTCAAAAAGAATTTTCATCCTGGACAATATGTTTTACACTTCAATTCGAGATTAAGATTGTTTCTAGGTAAGTTAAAGTCCAAGTGGTCAGGACCCTTTAGGGTTACAGAAGTAAAGCCTTATGGAGCTGTTGAGATTGAAGACCCAATGAAAAATGAAAGCTGGGTAGTCAATGGTCAGAGATTGAAGTTATACCTTGGTGGTGACGTCGAGCGGCTAACCACCATAATGGGTTTGAAGGGAGCATAACCATGCTACAGGCGTCGAGCTAATGACATTAAACAAGCGCTGGTTGGGAGGCAACCCAATTTGTTTGTTTGTTTTGTGTTATTTGTAAATAAAAATAAAAGAAGTTTGATGAATTTTGGAAGAAGTTTTGTGAAAATGTGTTTGAAGCATAGGTAAAATGCTCAGTGTGCATTTTGAGGTCTCTGACAAAGTCATATATATTAAATAAAAATTTGTTTTGTTTCAGTGGCAAGTGTTGGTTTTTAGTGGTGTGAAAAATGGAAATTCTTATGATATTGCTTGGTTTGAAAAAAGAGGAATTGTGAAAAATACTGATTTGAAAGTTCACCGATAATGAGATGATTTTTGTGCATTGGGAGTTGTGAAAAATTATTTTCAAGGTTAAAGCCTTTTTAGCCTTGTATTTTGAGTGAATCCCACAAAAATGTATGAGAGTCTTCTTTGTTAACTTGAATGGGTTTTGTTTGATTTTGTAATTGCCATGATCAATTGAGACTTAAAAATGATAGAGGCATAGTTTTCTTGATTGAGTTTGAGCCAAAAAGTTTACCTATGAAATTACATCTTTTTGTTGGTACCCAATTTGAGCCATGAATTCTTTCTTAAACCCTAAGACACCTATGTGAATGTTTTATCCTTACCTTTGAGTTGGAGAAAAATATTTATATGTTCAGGGGGTAAATAATGGGTATTCAAATGATGTATGATTCTGTTGGCTTAGACAAAGGAATCAAGTGTTTCTAGTAAAAATCCTTGGGCAGCCTTGTGTATATATATGTGAAAAAGAAAAAGAAAAAGAAAAGAAAAGAAAAAGTAAATAAATAAAGAAAAGTGAAGGTGCCTTGGAAAATAAGAAAGAGATACACTTGAAAGGAAGTATGAGGTGAGCATGTTCTGTAGAATAGGTTGGGGGGAAGCTTGTAAAAATATGAAAATATTTTCTCCAACTCGTTTTGCATAAACAGAAAAACAAAGATTCTTTGTAGCCCAGCCTCATTACAACCTTTTGAAAAGACCTCTTGATTTACTGTCGATTTTGTGAAATGGTTTGATGGCAAATGAAAACAAAATTCAAGTTAAGTGACATTGAGGAATGAGCGAAATTGACACCATGTAAGGTTTGAGAGTAAACCTTTGTTAATGGTTGATTACAATTTCCTTTGCACTTAAGTCATAAATTGGTCTGTTGCTTCTGTAAATTGGGTGATCATAAGTTTCTCTTAACTATTTCCATGCATATCATAAGATTGAAGTTTGATACACTTTGCTCTAACCCATACTTGCCATGTTTTCTTTTGTTGTTTTTCTTTGTTTTAGGGATACATTGCTTGAGGACAAGCAAAGTCTTAAGTTGGGGGCAGTTTGATAAGTGCAAATAAGTGTGTTTTTATAATAAAGGATTTGCACTTATCTTCTCTAGAAATTACATGTTTTATACATAATTTCACCCTTATTCCTTACTTTGTGAGTTTAAGAGTAAATAAGTGGTAACAATAAGTTTTCTAACTTTAGAAATGTATTTTCAGGTGTTTTTGGAAGCAAAATAAGAAAGTCAAATTGCTAGAGCATATAAGAGGCCAGCGCTTGAGCGCCATACCAAGGCTCGAGCGCTGAAAGCTGAGGAACATAGGATCCTTTCTGCCAGTGTAAATGTTCTGGCGCTCGAGCACCACACCAAGGCTCGAGCGCCAGACGCATTAACCAAGCAATTAAGCTCATTAACCAGCACGTGTCAGGCCAGCGCTCAAGAGGGCGCTCGAGCGCCAGACCCCTGCCCAAAACACCTATAAATAGAGCCTTTCAGAAGTTAGATATATTATTGAATTGTATAGAAATAAACCCCAAAGTTTAGGTTTTAGTTAGAGTTCTAATACTCTTAGGTTTAGTTCTTAAAGTTCATGGCCTTGCTAGGCTAAGCTTTCCACCGGGATTGAATGTAATTACTTCGTCTCTTGTTTCTTTCAATTATTAGTTTATATTATATATGAAATGGAGTTCTTCTTCGGTGCTTCTTTTCTTGGTTTAAGCTTGATCACCTTTTCCATGTGTTAGTTTATCTGCGCAGTTGAGAAACTGGTTTATAAATGGATATGAAGAAAAACTCTCATAAAACCTTCGAATGTAGAGATAGATGGAAGTGCTTATGATTGCTTTTGTGCTCTGCTTAATGCAAGACTTGGTAGCTAGAGTGCCAAGAGATTGGGCTCTAGAGGCTAGTGTCTTAGAATCAAGTGATCAAAGAGATTTGCACTTGTGACATTGAGTACGCATCTTTTCTTATAATATTTAACTAAAATAGAAAGAAACAAGGTGAAGTAATGAAACTCAATCCCAGGTGAATTGTTATCTTAATTGTTTATCTCTTTATCTAGTGTTTATTTTATTTTCCATTCACGATCTTGTTATGTTTATTAACAACTCATCAACTTAATTCTTAATCGAATTAATCCAAGTGCTCCTTGTGGATGATACACGTATAGTCACTATACTGAAACGAGTTAACCATTTCCAGCATCATCAAAAGGTTAACACCCTCACAGGTAGGATTTTGACGAGATTTTTGACTTGAGCCCCTGCACTAAGGCTACAAGATTTTGAAAGACGGTTGCTTCCCCCCAAAACCATGGTTATCATGCAGAAACAACTATTGAAACAGATCGGGTGCACGGAATTATCTCTTGCAGCTTCGTCCGCCTCAATGGGAAGGTCGCTTAGACTTAGTGCGTTTGCTAACCCAATGATTACCATGGCGGACGAGACTATGTAGGTCTCCCCCTTTTCACCCCACTAGGTAATCATCGAATCAAAGAATGAGCATCGCCCAAGCCCCCTAATCCCACCTGAATTGTCTTCCATGTTAGCCTGTGAAACAATGAGTGACAAGTGATGATGATTTCACAATAGATATGACTGGTGATAAACTCATAACAAGGAAGAGTATTTATACTAGAGGTGCACAACTAACACAACGAAGAATGCGAACACCAACAGGATAGACTTATTAATGAGATACGAGCGTTTGTTACGAGGATAACTGGATGGAAATTAAAACATATTAATTACATAACCAGCATTGACCACAGACCACTACAAAAGATAAGACCAAACACTGTTACTGATAAGACTAATCCTTTCTAACTGATAATCCTGGAGTATGGCTAGGTAGCCCACTCACATATCAGATAAGAAAAGCTAGCTCGATGATATCTTATAAACCTTCTCAACTTGTGGCTTCAAGACTTGAGGGGCTGGTGTACTGCCATGGCTAGGCAGCCCGTCCACACAGTGGTCTAGCTGCCTTGTCAAACAAAGCCTTCTCAGCTCGTGGCTTCAAGGCTTGGGAGACTGGTGTACAACAATGGCTAGGAAGCCTGCTCACGCAGCGATCTAGCTATCTTGTCAAATACCGTTCCCAAGGTTTACGTCTTGAAAGGGCATAATCAACCTCTCAACCTACCTTGAAACCAAACTGCAGTCATTAGGCAAACTACCCCGCCCACGATCCCATGACCACAACCTTACACCCACGATCATCCACCCACCTAGCAGGCACAATCGTTCTTCATAGCCCATACCTATAAAGGCCATCCCATCTAGCAAAGGAGGTATGTCACAAATTCTACCACAACAACTATGGAGTTATCTTCCTTAGGCTTCCGGTCTAGGGTCACCCTATTAATTTTTCATGAACACAAATTTTTCTCATTGTTAAGAAGTTGGTTCAAGAATGAAAGATTAGTATTGAACCTATAAGAACACACGCTATGTTAGTGGATCCTATAACTAAAGCACCGATACCAAGAGTGAAAGATTAGTGTGGAATCACCATTTTAGATGCTTGATAATAGTGGGAGTTTTCATTTGACCTTTTATTGTTTACTTCATTACTATTTGGAATGTTATTATTATAACATTAAGTTTTGCGGCATTTGAGTAATAAGAAATCTTATTCAATATTTTATTTTGAACTATTATTAAAGAAATAACTCAGAAAGAGGACCAATTGAAAATTGACACGAGGATCGCATTACGTGTAATTTTCCATACTGGGCATCTACGCTTGATCCATGTTGTATGTTGAGACACGTGACTATATGTGTCTAGTTTCCTAAAGTGCAATAAGTGCCTCTATATAGTCCTTCTGGAAATAAGACTCATGAACGAGATTGTTCTGATGATAACTAAAGGCATCAATGCATTTGTTGGTTTGATTGTACAAAATATGTCATTTTGTCTAAGTAGCCCAAGTGAGAGATTGTTGGGATTTTGGTCAAATAGACAAGTGTTAAGGCATGTACGTATTGGGACGCATGGATGCATGTGTTGTGCGGTGGAAGGGATTAGCATCATCCCTATTGGGAGTGGCACCATCATTTTTAGTATATAAATTTATGATTCTTATATATAAAAGGATGGTGGGATTTCCAAAATCAGGTTGTCTCAATCCCTCTCACCCTGCTAAGGTGACTTGTCATTATACCAACATAAAGTATAAAGCCCAAAAGTCGTCACATTATACATATGGGCCTAAGGTCGTCAATAGTTACTAATAAGTGACTAAGCGTAGTGGGTCATTTAGTGAACGCAGATCCAAGGAGCCGTGACTACTCACTATGATGGGCGGGTTAGTAGTCATAGCCTATTAGGGTTATAATGAGTGTGGTCCCTGACGATGACACTTTATATAAGAAGTAGCTTATGACTCTTAAAAGATACGATTGACCTAATTGTGTCGTCAAGGTTGAGTGCGATGGTACCCATTGGCCTGGAGTTGTGTCTACTATCAGAAGACCCTGTCTCCAACTCCATAGAGATCGTGATCAACTAATTTTTGCTACGGTAACGATCACGCTGTCTCTATTTTGACATGGACTTAGGTATGTTTTTGCTTATCTTTCTCAAATCTATTGAGTAACCGATATCAGTACGGGTCTTTGTTCATAAGGATTAGAACATGGGTCCCTTCAGGGGTTTGATGAATTTTTCTAGTTACCTTTGGGGGTAGGGTGTTAATTATACTCAAAATGTAATTTTCAAGATTATATTATCCCTATTGTCATGGGTAGAAACAATTCATCTCGAACTTGGCAGGCTATTTGTAAGGTCTACGGTTAAGTGATAGATGGGGTAAGATGGAAGGCTAGTTATGGTCGAAATGCAAAAAAAAAAAAAATTAATATTATCTCACTTCCTTCGGGTCTTCTACTGAAGGATATAGCTCTTGAGGAAATTTCTAGTATGGACCTTAGTGCTTCTTTTAAAGTTTTATAGTGAGATGGTACGTAGTGGCTAGAATATTGATTTACTTTAGGGTAGGCTTCCTTCTAATGCTCTCATGGATGGAAGGTTGAACACTAAATAAGCACGAGTTGTTAACCAATCATTCCTATTCTAATGATTCTAGTGTCTTGAAGCATGTGTTGTGGTTAAAGGTTCCTCATAGAGTATGCTCATTCACTTGGATGATTTTCAAAGGGGGCTTAAAGATATAACTCAAGATTGTATCTTCTCATTTATTTGATTGTGGGACATGTCTGCTTTGTTTTTTTTTTTTTTTATATGTGGAAATGAAACAGAAACTCAAGTCCATGCTCTTCGGGATTGCCTTGTGGTTCGACAAATTTGGTTTTTCAGTCATTACCCATGATGCTTGCCATAGCTTCGTTGATCCACAATTTCATGATTGGGTTGTGTCAATTATTCGGGGTCTGTTGGGGACACACATCACGGAATATCCAGACCCCAGCACTTAACGGGATTCATTGATCGTCGGAGTCATTGTAGGTACCACATGCTCTTCGGCGGAGCACCTCGGAGTACCGGATAGCTAGCTGGGCTACTATTAGAAGTCTCACATTGAGTAGAAATAGAAGCTCAATGTGGTACTTAAGTCATGAGGCTCTCCCACCTAATGGACTAGTCTTTTGGGTTGGGTTCTCTTCATGTGCTTAAGTTCTCTTCATGTGCTTAGGTTCATACTGATAGACAAGTGAAGCCGCCAAAGGGAAAAGGGCTACCACCGGGTCAGTGTCGATAGAGTGAAGCCGCCGGTCGGCCCTTAAAGGGGTTGCAATGTTAGGAATCCCACATTGAGTAGAAATAGAAGCTCAATGTGGTACTTAAGTCATGAGGCTCTCCCACCTAATAGACTAGTCTTTTGGGTTGTCTTCTCCTCGTGTGCTTAGGTCCTAACAGCTACACCGTGGTCAGATCTTAGGTACGCATCACGGTCTTAATGGTATTAATATGAATCCATGTTGGGCTAGTAGATTTGTTGTCCTAGCTTGTTTGATTTGGAAGAGGCATAATCTCGTAGTCCATGAAAATGAAATGTTTGATCCTTGAGATATTATTCAATAGAGCCAATGGTATTCTTCAATGATTTTACGTGAGCAAGAAAATGGCTCAAACCACATGGTCAAAAGATTTAAACAGATTCCCATCTCTTAGTCCTGATGGTTTGACAAAAGCCAATGTGGATGAGTCGATGCAAAAGAATTCTGCAACTGGGAGTGGCAGTGTCTTGCGCGATGGGAATTGGAGATGTTTGATCGGATTTTCTTATAACATAGGAATAACATCAGTTTTATTTGCAGAATTGAAAACAAGGGTTCCGAAAAGTCTGCATCAAAAGAGACTCAACTGTACGTGATGATTTATTTGGTTAATCTTGGTTATCTAAATACTCACCTCTCTGGTTGTATAATGGATAACATTAAGGAGTATTCGAGGAAACACTATGGGGCTGATTGATTTGCATTTTTATTTTCTGTTTTTATTTATTGTTTTTAGTCTGTTTTCTATTTTCTGAAATTTAAAAAAAAAAAATGAAAATACTGAAAACAGAAAATAGGAAAGAGAAAATTCTGTTTTCAGCTTTTTCTTTGTAAAATTTTAGAAAATAGAAATCAAAAACAGGAAATAAAAATGCTAATCAAACAGCCTCTAAGTTACTGTTTGACCCGGCTTATTTTCTTCTTTAAAGTCACTTTTAAGCTAAAGCTATAAATAAGAGGCTTAAAAAATGTCATAAGTTGTTTGGCAATTTTATTTTAAAAAAAAAAAAAAACTTGACCGGCGGTGGCGGGCGGCGGATGGTGGCCACGGGCAGTGGCGGTCCAGCCTTCATTATGGTGGTCGGTGGATGTTTAATGAAAAATAAGATTGGAAAATAAGCAAAAATTCTTATGTGTGGCTTATTTTAAAGCTCTTTTTTTCTATTTCCTTGATTAAAAAAACCACTTAAAATTTTAAGAGCTTATATTTCTATTTGGTCCGATTTTATATATAAGTAGAAGATAAACTCAAGATAAATCGGGTCAAAAGTGCTTAAATGTTGATGACTACTCATGCTTATATTTATATGTAATGAAATGTAGTTGCGGATTGGCTCGCAAATAAGGCTCATCAGTTGCCTAAGGGTCTTCATGTTTTTACTGGTCACCTAGTGGTTGTAATAGTTTGCTTTGGCAAGAGATTGCTGGTGTTTCATTTTCCCGTATAGTATCTGTTGTTAGGTTGTTTCTTGGGGGACCCCTTCATGCTTATAAGAAATTATTAAACTATACATAAAAGATTATACAAATTTTCAAATTCATAAATTGCTTATTGAACAATGTTAACCTTATCTATAACTATTCTTAGGGTTGAATTAACCTTTTTCAAAACTAAAATTGATTAAATCATATTTAATGGGGGATATTGCAAACCTCTGCTAAAGTTTTCGTACATTAACCTCTCTTGAAAGTAGGAGTGCGCAAAAATAATCCATAATCAAATCAAAACCGTAAATCAATCCGGTCCAAATTGAAATAAACAAATCCAAACCAAATAATCTAGATCCATAACTAAACTAAACCAACTTTTAGTTTTAGTTTTAGAGTTTTGGATACTTGAAAAGAAAAGAGTTTTATATCTAAATTGTAATGCTTAGCAATGAAACATTTCTTCAACAAAGAAACCCTAAGCCCTTTCTTCCGTCTTCGGACTTCGGCAATGAGACTTCATGAGCTCTTTGACCTCCGATTGTTTCAAGGTTCGAACTCTTGTGGTGGCCACAAACGGCGGTAGCTGGGTAGGATGACGACGTCCAATTTCATTGATATCGAAGGGGCATGCAGTGTGTAACACCTAGATTTTTGGATCGATTTTTTTTTTAATGTAGCAAAAGTCAAAAACTATAAATATATTTACATAAAGTGTTTTTGTTCATTTTACAACACAGATAGAATACTAGTCCAACTAAGTAGTCATACAACAAAACAAATGACTACCTAAGTATATCACAATACAGTTGCTAACGTCTTCTCAGGCACTGACACCCTCTGAATCGGTATCACCTACAATATTGTAACGGTCAGTTATATGTACGACATATAACTGAGTAACCATCGGTATTGAAAATAATATACACAATATTGCAGTCAGTCTAATTGGAAAACTTTCCCAAATCAATTCTTGACAAACACACACAATATGTATGAGATGTCAAGTTAAATATGTATGCATGCCATGAATCACTTTATTTTCCATTTCATTTCTTTTCTCTTTTAACGGGAAACCCTGTGCACAGGGAATCCACCATAGGTGCATGACAATGAATGCACAATTGAGCTCATTATCATGGCCACTAGCAAGCGTTCTTCCAAGGTCCTACTGCCGGGCTACCAACTCCTCTAGGGCTAGCCCAGGGACTATCTACCCCTTTCGAGATAGCCCCTTTGCACTAGGTTATCTACCCCATTTTCGAGATAACCTAGCACTTCAGGTTATCTGCCCCTTTTCCGGATAATCCTACATTCTCATCTTTTTATGCTTTGTCCACTTACCCGGTCTACTTCCGGCAGAACTCAACCCTCTTACTCAACCAATGTTGATGGGGGAAAGCATTTTCCACTTTTCCTTTTGTTTGATTTCATACTACATGTTCTCATGCATCAAACATTCATTTTCATATCATAGACTTTCATACAAGAGTTTCAGTCACCTTATATTCAAATATCAAAAGTTCATATTCAAATATCATGTAAAAACAGTGTTATATTCGAATATCTATTTGAATATGGTCTTCCATATTCGAATACATATTCGAATATACTAACTCTGGGTTTGTTTTTCTAAAACAGTTTGAAATCCACCCAAAGTCCTAGTCTTAATTTCATCACATTATGATCTGAAATCTCTTGTCCTTTTCAACACATACAATTCTATGATTTCAACATTATTCATATTTTGAAATCAATTCCTAATCATGCATCACATTCAACTGAAACAAACATCATTCAAGGCACAACATGCAGATTACAAACATATACATGGTCCTAAGTCAAACAATCTATAACACATTATTCTTAGTCCTAGCCACATGTTTCTAACATTCCATAGTATCCTTGATTTTGGGTTTTCAGTGTTACCTCTAAACTTCCAGAATCTCTTTCTTCTTCAAGCTCCCAATCCCAGTCTCCAATTTCCTTCTTCAGCACTTGTTATCCTTGAGCTTGAATCTCACCCCTTGGAGCTTTGGTCAGGAAGAAGCTTGTGAGAATTGACTCTAAGATGAGAGAGTTGTGGAGTGTTGTTGATTCGTGACAGAGGTTTAGTGAAGGATCTTTGAAGAGAAGATTACGAGAGAGTGAAGAGCTAGAGAAGAAAATGGTGAATTTTGGAGGTAAGGTCCTCATATTTATAGTTTAGGGGTCCATATTCGAATATGAGACTTCTGTAAGCAAATACCACACCTCCATATTCGAATATGAGTCTTTTATATTTGAATATCACACATCCATATTCGAATATGCAAAGTCCATATTTGAATATCACCGATCCATATTCGAATATAGGTTATTCATATTCGAATATAGCTATTCATATTCAATTATACAAGTCCTTTTGGTCCCTCCTTTAACCTCTCTACTTGCAACTGATCCTCCTTCCTCTTTTCTTTGTAATTAAATCCCTTAAGTCCTAAGTCTCTCTTTATTACTTAGGGATTTTTGGGATGTTACACTGTGTGTCGACTCCTTAGTGCAAGAGATGTCTAATAGTTGAAAAAAGAGAAAATCGACAAGATCTCGACCAACAAAGCATTGAAAGCTTTTCAAATTGCTCTGGCGGAGTAACAATGAGAAGTTGTCTTCGTATAGGAAAAAAGAAGGGAGCATAATGGGAGAGTTCGGAAGAGAACGGACCGTGGCAAGCAAGGTGATGAAGGCGAAGGGTGACGAAGAGAAGATGGCTGGTGAGACAGTCACAATGCATGAAAGAATGAAGGTGGATGGGATTAATACCATCCCTATTGAGAGTGGCACCATCCTTTTTAGTATATAAATTTATGATTCTTACATATAAAAAGCATGGTGTCACTCTCAATAGAGATGGTGTTAATCCCATCCTCTAAGAATGAATTAGATTAAAGAAGGTTAAAGTGTAAACGGGTTTTAAAATATAATATAATTTTAACCCAGTTTTAACTTGGTTAGGAAAAAAAAATAACCAAATTAATTTTTGAAAGAAAGACGGTGTGGTTATTTAAACCTGAACCACAAAACAGGCTTGGTTTGGGTTAAATAAAATCCAAACCTTACATAAAATCCAAACTATGCCCACCCTTTCTTGAAATGGGAGATCGCTGTAATAGATTGATTAACTTTAGGTGAGTTAAGTCTTATATGTAGGGGAGGTTGTTATAATAGACCAACAAACCTTAAAGATTGTTAGTATAATTTCTAAAATAGGCAGAGTCAATCTAGATGCAAACCTCAAGAAATATTGATATAATTTTTCCCGTTTAATATCAATTATATAGGTCATGTAAATTGGTGATATTATCTGTAAGGCTGAAATATTAAAATTGTTTTGGTTGTTTGATTATGAAACTTTAAAAAATAATTTTACATAGCTAAAATTAAACAAAATGAAAATTAATACGTTGTGTTCATATAAACGTTGGTTATCAAATTTGCCATAGACCTCAATTTCTAGAATTTTCCCAGTCTATAAGGGGAAGAGAAAATATTGTCATTAGCCTGAAGATATTTATCTTGAGCACTCTAATTTAACTTTCTGAATGCATAGACCACCATTCTGTATTGGGCCTTTGATTTTATTCCAAATCAACAGGTTGAAGCTTCATCCTGACTGACGAGAAAAACAAAACCGCTTCATCCTGTATCCCTATTTCATCAAAAACCTAGTTTTCTTTTATCAATTAAACACACACACTTCAATACTACTTCTAAATCCACTCCTAATTCTACCACAAAGATCAAACCCCTCTCTTTCAACTCAAAGAGTTTCTCCTTATGCCACTTCATCAAAAACCTAGTTAAGTAACCAACAAGCTTGCATATGGGAAAGTTATTCAAGTGAAACAGTTTCGTTCGTACGGGAAGCACCCAAAGTGTCTTTTATGTCATGCTTGGATGATGCATTTCAAAATTTTAGAGAGCTGTATAATTTAAAGGAAAAAAAATTTCATACTCATGTTTTATTTTTTACTCACTTTATACTCATGATTACATACGTTAAAATATCTAGTGGTTACACACGTAAAAATTTTGTTAAATTTTTATTTTTACGTTATAATTACATATTTCTACACGTGAAACCACCAAATCTAAAAAAAATTACTGTAACCAAAAAAATAATTAATGTAACCACTTTTTTCAACGTATGTAACCAATATACACTAACAAAAAAATAACTAATATAACCACTTTATTCAACGTACGTAACCGATGAGCACATTGAGTACAGAAAACTTTGAGTACAAAAATCAAATCAAGGCTCTAATTTAAAATTACTATTAACAACTCATAGCAAATAATTACTACTGCTGCTGCATAAACGTTTTCTTTATTTTTTCTTACTCGTGACATATTAAGCAATAATACAGACAACAAACTAGGTGATAAAGGTGAAAATATATTCATCATGGATTATATTACAAGAAATGTAGCACTTTACTCGCTAGAATTTGCCAGCCCTATCATATTGAGCATATGCTGATCTTCCTTAAACCTTTCAAGTACAGTGCCCTTCAATGCATCATTCTTGCCTTGTACTGTACCTTGAGTCACCCCCCAGCACTCTATCACTTCTGGCAATATACAGTTCGATTTGGAGAGGCAAGGACTGCCAAACGTAGAACACGAAAATGTATGCCCTTGATCGAGGTTTGCGGAGAGAAATAAGCCGAAGTGATTGACTCGTCCCCCGAAACCAATGCCATTTGGAATGTCCTCTGAACTGAAGTTCACAGCACACTACAACACATGCGCAATACTAACATTTAGCCAAAAAGTTTCATTCATGCTTAACCCCTAACACCCAAAAAAAAAGTTGAAACACATGGACACACCTTAGTTTTTGTTTTAACATATTATTGTTCTAGTGTGTGTTTGGTTTGACCTTAAATTAAGTTAAATGGGAATCAAAACGTAGAAGTTACTCTTAGCTGTGTTAAATGGATCCATGTTTAACCCATTCAAATGTGAGATCAAACACACCTAACTTCTACATCAATCAATCTTACCTAGAGCTGGTTGGCTTCTCAAGAAGTTCTATACGAATAGAATTTATCAGGTAAATGCCAATATCACAAGCTATTTTTTAAATAATTTTCAATTGTCATCTTTTTAAATAAGTTTCTCTTCTTCAGCTTCTTTAAAACGATCTCAAACAGCTATTGGACAAATTGAGGGAGACAAGCATATTCAAAGAGCTCTCCTTTGAAAATTTATGTTAAAACAGCTTATGAGATGTATTCCTATCAGCACTATTTAACAAGTTCATCGAATCTACCTCTTAGACTACTTTGTAACACTGGTACAGAATGAGAAGATATTTTAATAATTACAAGAAGGGAATTAAAAAACTAGCAATTTAGAATCTAAGAAGGAACTCAAGAAGTAGAAAGTTACCCATTGTAGATTATTGTTGGCTCCAGTTGGTCTGAATATAGATGCCATTGGATTTAGTTGAAAAAGATAACTCTTCATGTCTCCATAAAAATCAGCATGCCGCTCCCAAGGTTGGGAAGCATACCCTCCATATATGTAACCCTCTTTATCCTTAATAATTAACACTGTTGGACCTGCATGGTTTCTGCAGTTAAAATTAAGAGTTATTTATACATTCCAAATTTTCAGTTCGACAGAGAGTTTCATTATAGTCGCAAATATACTAAAATTAACATTTTTTATATGAAAAGAAGCTCTATAATTTAACTTGCATTTAGCATTTGCTGCCTGAGAAAACAATGCAAACAGATTAACTGACAAATCATGCCTCTTTCTTAAATCCCAATCGATGTTATCACAATTGTAATAGGCCTAACTCAATCCAAACAACTAACATAACGGAGAAGGGCTGTCCAAACCTTGTAAAGACTACTTTGACTATTTCTTGTAAATGTAAGATCTAAATATACACCCCTTTATGCTTAGGAAAGGACATTTGGAACATGAAGTTTGTAGAAATGGACATCTGCAATTGGCCTAATATAAAGACGGGATAGACTTTGATACCAAATTTGAATTACATAGGGCACAACTTCAAAAGAAACTCAAGGGGAGGACTGCCTGCATATTTAAACATATTCTTAATCAATGTAAGATCTCAATATATTGAAGTTGTGATGGGTTGGAAAGGACTTGTCCTCGAGTCTAAACATATTCTGCATCGAGAAGAGGAGAAAGATCTGCAACATTGAATGTGGCAGACACACCATAAGAATCTGGTAGTTCAATCTAGTAAGCATTATCGTAGTAAGCAATATCGTTGATCTTTTGAACTACACGAAATGGTTCATCAGATCTTGGAGATAACTTGGCATTAGGCTGCTTGGGAATCTTTCTTTTCGAAGATGAATCCATACCAAGTCTCCTTCATTGAAAACTTGTTGCCTTCGGTGCTTGTCCTTTTGAGCTTTGTACTTCAAGTTCTGCTTCTCGATCTTGGCTCGAACTTTCTCATGGAGCTTCTTGATTTCCTTGGCTCTCTGATCAGCATCAACATTGAAATGGTCCTTGGTAAGGCAAGGAGCCATATCTAACAGACTACAAGGTCGAGCTCCGTACACCACTTCGAATGGACATTTCCCAATAGCCTGATTGGTAGAGTTGTTTTAAGCAAACTCCACTTGTGCTGTCGAAAGTTCTTTCCCACAAAACTCCTTAACAAGTTTCCAATGACTCTATTAATCCCCTCAGTTTGTCCATCTATCTAAGGATGACTAGCACGGCTAGCTGTGAACCTTCTGCCATATTGTTCTCCAAAAGTGACTCAAGAATTTAACATCTCGGTCAGAAGATATGGTTTTGAGAATTCCATGGAGTCGTACAATCTTCTTGAAGTAGAAGTCAGCTTTATAGATGGCATGATTAGTCTTCTGACAGGGGATAAAGTGTGTCATCTTCGAAAACCTATCGACAACTACCACAATAGAATACTTTTGTCTTTGTATCCGTGGTAGTCCTAGAATAAAATCCATGCTGACATCTTCCCAGGGTGTTGCGGGTACTGGCAATGGTGCAGTCAAGTGCTTTGACTTTTGGACTTGGCAAGATGACATCTCGTTCAAGTTTGGGCCAATAAAAGTTCTCCTTGATGAACACTACTTGTCCAAAATGTCCTGCAAGTCCTCCATCATGAGCTTCCCAGACAATGGCTTCTCTCAAAGAACAATGAGGAACGCATAAGACTTTGTCTTTGAATAGGAACCCTTGTTGACGATGATAATTCTTATAAGGTTGGTGCTCAATTGACTTCCAAGCACTACTGAAATCGAGATCGTCTTGATATAATTCTGAGAATTTCAAAGCCAACGACTTTTGTTCGTAGAGTAGACTACTAACATGGCGTCGGCTAAGAGCATCAGCAACATAGTTTTATTTTCCTCATTTATGTCTAATCAGGAAAGAATATGCTTGTAAGAATTCAATCCATAAGGCATGTCTTCGGCTAACCTTTTGGTAGGAGTTCAAATATTTAAGAGCTTCATGATCGGAATAGATAATGAACTCCTTAGGAAGGAGGTAATGACTCCAATGTTGCAAAGCTCATACAATGGCATAGAATTCTTTGTCATATTTGGAGTACTTAAGCTTAGCATCATTGAATTTGTCACTAAAATATGCTACCGGTCGGCCTTCTCGACTGAGTACGACACAATACCAATGTTGGAAGCATCGCAGTCTACTTCAAACAATTGGTCGAAATTTGGAAGTGCTAATACTGGGGCCTTTTAAACTATCAAAACTTGGTTGCGCTTCTTCAGACCATTGGAAATTGTCTCCTTTAATGCAGTTAGTGAGAGGGACAGCAATAGTACTAAAATTTCTGATAAATCTTTGGTAAAAAGAAGCTAATCCGTGGAAACTGCTGACATCATTTGACTAATTGAGGAACAGGCCAAGTGTTAATTGTGTCAATCTTGCTAGGGTCTACTCGAATGCCTCCACCACTAACAATATACCCGAGGAATATCACCCCATTGGTCATGAAAGAGCATTTTTCCAGATTGGCATAAAGCTTCAGCTCTAGTAGAACCTCGAACACCTTTCGTATGTGCTCTAAATGATTTTCTTTGGTTTTGCTATAAATCAAGATATCATCAAAATAGACAACTAAGATTTAACATTGAAAGGACGTAATACCTTATTCATTAGCCTCATGAAAGTACTGGGAGCATCGGATAAACCAAAGGTCATGACTGTCCATTCATATAGACCATCTATAGTCTTGAAAGCGGTCTTCCATTCATCACCAGGGCGAATTCTAATTTGATTGTAGCCACAGCGAAGATCGATCTTCGATCTTGGAAAAGATAGTTGCGCCATGCAATTGGTCTAGCATGTCATCGAATCATGGTATAAGAAATTGATACTTTATAGTGATCTTATTGACGGCTCGATTATCCATGCACATTATCCATGTACCATCTTTCTTCAGAACAAGGATTACCAAGACAGCGCAAGGACTGACACTCTCCTGAATTAATCCCTTTTTAAGTAATCCTTTAACCTGCTTTTGCACCTCGACATGTTCTTGAGGACTCATACAATATGCAAGTTTAAAGGCTCCTAGAGTAAAGTCTATGGCGTGTTGGATATCACGTATAGGCGTTAATCTGGGAGGAATTTCCTTTGGGACAACATCCGAGATGATTAGCTTCACTAGTAAAAAGCCTAGATGATTAGTTCCGGCATGTTCTTAAGAATTGAGAAATTTCTGGTGGCAAATTAGTTCCTTTGTTTGGCTCAATCACTAGTAAAAAGCCTAGATGATTAGCTTCATCTTTAGACACCTTGACTTTGTTCTTGGTGTGGTCTTTTTCTCCGTGTGACTGAGCTCACTGGGTGGTAATAGAGCTAATTTAACTTTCACTCCATCCTTGATGAAAGAATATGTATTGGCATAGCCATCATATTGTACAAGACGATCATATTGTCATGGTCTTCCCAACAGGAGGTGACAAGCATCCATTGGAATGACATCACACCATACTTCATCCTTGTCTTCCTGCCCAATAGAGAATAAAACAACACACTGTTTTGTGACCTTAACTTCACACCCTTTGTTGAGCCATTGCAACTTGTAAGGATGCAGGTGAGGCTAAGTCGGAAACTTTAACTTTGCCACCATATAGTTGGAAACATTTTCACAACTACCGCTGTCTATAATGATGTCACAGACTTTGCCTTGAGCGGTGCATTGGGTGTGGAAGACATTGTGTCTGAGCCAGGGTTGTTCCTTTACCTGTGTTGTGTGCAAACTTCGCTGGACTACTAGAAGCTCACGTGATCCGCAGGCGTGATTTCCTTGTCATACACTAGTTCTGGTAATTCCTCTTCTGATTTGTCTTCGGAGATTTCATATGGTTCTCCTTCAATGGTTTTGACTTGTGATAACCTTTTGGTTAGAACAATCGAAGGCTATATGTCCAAATTCCTGACATCTAAAACATTTTGCGATTGTTTTGGATTGAGCGGGGGGCTTGGGGTGGTTATTTGTGGATGGTTTGGCTTGAAACTAGGTCTTGGTTGTGGTGGTTGGTTGGGAGGCTGGTGATCTTCGGGGTATGGAGGGTTTTTAGAAGTGGAAGGTTGGTATGGTGACCTAGAAGAGAAAGTGTGGAATTGGGACTTCTTGGGGAGTTGCTGTTCTATTCAGATGGTCAGGCAGATTACGTCATTCAAGGTCCAATACTGTTGTAATCTCTGGGATTAATCCACTAAGGTATCGAGCAATAGATTGTTCTTCATCTTCGTTTAGTTCGCACTTCATCCGTAAATGATCGAATTCTCTAGTGTATTCTTCGACTGACATTAATTGTTGTCAAAGATTATGATTTATGATACTTAATGTAGGTATCCTAGAGGTGGTAAATCGGTATGAACTTCCCTTTGAGATGCTTTTTCATTTTCTCCCAAGTTCTGATCTTGTCTTTTCCATCCCTTCTACACTTTTGGTTTAGGTTTTCCTACCAAAACGACGCATGATTCCATAACTTGATAGCACTAGTTTAACCTTTTCTTCTTCTGTGTAGTATTTCAAGTCGAACACTCATTCCACCGTTTAAAGCCCGTCAATGAATTCGTCAGGATCTAATTTCACTTCGAATTCTAGAATATCCGCTCTAATATCGCTCCTTTGGAATGATCTTCTAGAGTATCGACTGATTGTGCAAGAAGAGTCGCTTCCAAAAGAATCATTGATTTCTTCTTGTTGATTGAGCATCTCTTGTTGTGTTGCAATCGTATCTTGTAGTTCTCAAATTTGCCTTTTCATTTCTTCCAACTCAATAAGTTTGTGGGTTTACTGTTAATGAAAAGTGTTAAGTAGTTTAAGGGTAAAATAATAATTGTACATGGCTACAGATAAGGTGGTAATTTTTAGTTAGGGGTCATTTTAGGTTGCAACGGTAAAATGGTAATTATAAGGTTAAAATGGAAATTTTGGTGAAAGTAGGGGCAAAAGGTAATTCAAGAAAAGTAGGGGTAAAAAGGTCATTTTTAGAGGCTAGGGTATTTTTTTGGAATTTTGGTAAATATAGGAGTGTTTATGAAATTTAGGAAAATATAGGGGTATTTTGAGAATTTTGGAAAAGTATAGGAGTGAAAATATAATTTTAGAAAGTACAAGGCTAAATTGTAATTTTGGAAAGTTTAGGGATCTTACTACAATTTCTTAAAGTGTAGGGACTAAACTAAAATTTCAAAAAGTTCAAGGGCACGTGTGATAATACCAAACACTCGCCAAGTTTATGATGTTCCGTAAACTCAGTAAATATACTGGAGATATTGTTAAAGCTAAAAAAAGTGTTTCTCTCTGGAGGCTCCAGCAAGTCATTATGTGTTTCTCACTCACACAGAGTCTTCAACATTCAATTCCATGGATTAATTTTAAAAGTCCAAAAATTCAGAATTTCCTATAGGACTAATTTCTGCAATTATCTGTATGTCCGAAGTTGCCTGAATTCTACTAATTTAAAGGACTAAGATGCTTCAAAGGCAAGAAAATGTACTTACGAAATGTTGCCCAAGAATGTACTAAAACTAAGGCCAGTAACAGAACTATGATACAAAAGCTTCCAATCTTCCAGCTCTTGCTGGGGAAGTGCTCCTCCTATATGCCAAGCATATTCCTTTCTCAAAAGTATAATGTTCGAATCAATAGCCTTTGTGGTCAACAAATTAGGAATTTGAGAACCCAGTCGTCCTAGTGAAAAGCAAAACATGAATAAGAAAATGCCAAGCATTTACCCTGAACTTTCAAAAAAACTAAACCAGTAGCATTTTATTCAGAAAAGGGTTAATTAAATTAACCTCTCCTGAGGTTAGCGTTAAATACACTTGGATTCTTCTTGTTCAGAAAATTACACATACCTCCCTTATTTTATGAACTATTCTTACACGTTGACCCCTCTTAGTTTTATGACATTTAGACTACCTCTGCTAGTTTCAAATCATTTCGGCTACCTCACTTATTTTATGTACGGATATACACACAATATCCTTAAAATAACAAAGAGAGCTGAACGTAGGTAAGTGTAATTTTCAAAACAATGAGAGTCCAAGTGTCTTTAACACCAACTTTAAAGGAAGTTAGTGTAATTAACTCTAAAAACTGGTTACTAAAATAGTACAGTCAAAAGCTGAACAGCCAAAGAGGAACATATCTGACTTCTATGCAAACATATTTAAAAACAAGCCAAAATATACAATTTATAAAGAACGTCCTTCTTGTTGAATTATGATCAGAAGACTTACAAGGTCAGCATCATGCAAAGAATTGTTCTTCAGTCAATGACATTCATTTGGTCAAGTAGCTAATGAGTATTATGCAGATCATGCCACAAATAGATATTTACATCAAATATACTCGATAATCTATGCTAATCTGAAGAAAGATCATTATTTCAGCAGCAATTACGAAGGTAAATTAGGTTGCAGTAACATTATGTTCAGTCACCAATAAGAAGCCTGCAGCAACAACCCGTTATTCTAATACTAATGCTTTAGTACAATAACCACAACCACGACGAAGCCTTAACCCACCAAATGGGATTGGTTAAATAAATCGAATAATCGATCAATGACATCAGGCTCTATCAAACATCAAAATATCAGAAAATCCATTTACAGTGAGAACATTTTCAATGGTTTCTCCTCCTAATACTGACCATATTATTCAGTCAAGAATTAATCCACAATGACACCCTACTTTCTTTTAATTTTACCTCTGTACCAGCTTGTAAATCTTGAAGTGTCTAATTCCTCAGCATTGTCTGTCATCCCACCTTATATTTTGAAGGCATGTAAAGTTAGTTTAGCTCGGTTCAAGGTGTACACTACTTCAATAGTTTTACCTATAAATGCTCCAATATTTCAAGTTTCAAAATGAATCACGCTCGTGTGATCCATCCAATTGTTGGCCACCTAACAACTACCTTTTTTTTATCCAAGCTTCACTAGACTATGCGAATTTTTCCATTTTTTTTTTTGGTGTGGGGGGGGGGGGGGGGGGCATAAACTCACAACAAATTAAGACAATAACAAAACTAATGGAAATTAAGTGCTGCAATACCAGTATCAGGTGGAAAAAGCAAGCTTCCAACAAGCTTCCTCACAGATGGGATATGAGTACACCAACTTCTGAAATCTTCAAAAGACATAGTCTCCTCAGTGATCCCTTTATCATGCATGGAGAAATTTGCAGCATTCAGAAATATGTTGACAATGTCCTGATGTGAACTTGAGCTAACTTCAGAACCGTTTATGCATAATATATTGTTAAAAATTGCAATAATAACTGATTCCAAATCAGACCTGCGTCTCCAATATAACATCCATTAACATGAATATAAAAGGGGGAAAGGAATGCAATAATAAAAATTGATAATAATAGAAATAATATAACACAGCATTATAACTGGATAAATCTATATCCACTAATAAAAAATCCATCATTTTGTAATCCCTTGTCCTTTGCTAGAAACATAAACAGAATATCAATCCGGTTGACAACACTACATCTATAGAAGCTAGATCACCTTTAGAACACAATCACAAAATTCAGTCAATTAAACTCAAATAATTTTTTAAATCCAAGGAATGAAACTCCACTGCCAGATAAAGTATAAAGTATCTATAGAATAATACCACAGACTGAGAGATATCTTACTATAAAGCGACTAAAGATCACTGTTCCTTAGAGAACAATAACTGAATTCGAATTAGCAGATTAGTAAACTCGCTCTGTGACTTAATTATTTTGCACAAAATGGAGGCTTCTGTATGATCAGACCTCCATTCAAATTCAACAGTTAACTTGTACAGAACTAGAAGTTCTAGGTAGGAATCGCACTACCTCCCTACAAAATTATCTCCAGATACATCTAACAACCGAAAGATGAATTCTTCAATTTCATCTTTTGTTCCTTTCTCATAAGTAGCCTGCAACATGATAAAATTAAACCAAAATTAACACACATGTTAGATAAACCCTAATTTTGGGGCAATACCTACAAAAAATGATGATGAAAATAACCAAGAACTCACTTTAGCAACAACGAGGTCTTCAAAGGTTAACTTTTGATCCTTGCGCTCTTGAGTAACCAAATCAAACAACCTCTCCCCAATCGGGCCATGGAGTTTAAAATATGACTACAACCCAAAAATTTAAGGAAAAAAAAAAAAAGAAATTATAGGTTTTAGAGAATAATAAAAATTGTGTGATTAAGGCAAGTAATAACTGGATTGCAAATTAGGAACCTGAAAAACGGAGGGAGAGACGTATTTGCCATTGCTCTGTGATTGAGAAGCCAAATGGTTGAACAGAGACTTTAAGTCTTCTAGTTCCTTTCGAGTAAAAGCTCTGCGATAATTTTTGAGATTAATCTTCGGAAATTGATTTTTTGGTGATAATAATTCAGAAAATGTTTGTGTGAGTGAAGAAAGAAGAAAAAGGAACCTGGTTGCTGAAACATAACGAGGATTATTGGGAGGCGACTGAGCGTTCCCCATTGCTTGATTCGCCTTTCTAATGTTCTTGTGAATTGTGATTTCGATTCGGCAGTTTTATTTACGCGTCTTTCTTTTCACGTTATTCAGATTCCTTTACCCAATGCTCCCTCAGGTTTACAGAGTTTACTAGTAAGAAACATGGCTGCGTTTACGGTACACCGGCCCAGTTTCAGCGTAACCATGCGCCACCCTTCCCATTTCCGTTGGATTAGATGAATTCTACCAACGGTTTAGATTTCAGCCGGGTGAAGTGGTGAACCGGTGGATATCAATTTATTAAATTGCTTAAACAACCTTTATTTAGCACCTATTCCAATTAAAGTCGCTGAAAAATGCGCTCAAAGGATAACGTGGAAGGGCGGACACAAAGTGGGCTTGACGGCTGAGTAGTGAGAGGCGAAGGTTTGGGAGGAAGGTGACCACCGTTTCTCTGCAACCAACCACAAACGATTAATAGTTATCAGCGTTAAATGACCGTCGTTTTCCTGCATTCATCGACTGAAAATCCACTCACCGTAATTGACCACCGAATTGTTAACTAACGAGCGTGTGAGTGGAACTCGAAATGATGATAAACAGCGTGATAATTGATACTTCTTTAGATCACAGTCGGTTTTTTTTTTTTTTTGAAAACCGAAAGTCTAGTTGTAAGTTGTAAATGTTTTTGTGTATAAATTGGGCAAGACATGTCTCATTTTTTTTTCCAAGAATGGGCTACCCAGATGGTTTCTTTCTTTTTTGTTGAAAACATTCTTGATAATACTTTTAATAAAATAGAAACAGTAAAAATGACCAAAAAAAGTTAGCGATTCATGACCCAAAAAAAGGGTCTGCGATTGGATGGGGCTCTTTGAATAAAAATATTAATGATTGAGGAGTATTTTATATTACAAGCCAAAAGCATATTTATTGTAAATTAATAAAATATTTTTTTATTTATATAAAATTTAATTTGAAACTTATTTTTAGAGGCAAAAACAAAATAATACAATGCACATATTTTAGTGTAAGTATCTCAATCATAATCATTGATCTTGTACACTTGAATCAAACTAAACATTCAGCATAAATAACATATATATTAATAGAAGCAACTAATCACATTTCATACCGACCATATTGTTAGGGCAACATAATGCTTATAATATATATTTAACACAATATATTTATGGGGCCTCGTTAGTGTTCCTTAGCCCTTTAAGCACAAACTCTTGGTTTAGTTATCCCTAGAGTCACTAATGGACCTCAACAGTGTTCCTTTGCCCGTTAAGCACTAAGTCTTGGGTGGATGAGATTAGCACCATCCCTATTGGGAGTGGCACCATCCTTTTTAATATATAGATTTGTGATTCTTATATACAAAGGGATGGTGAGATTTCCAAAATTGTGAGGTGTTAATCTCTCCTATCTAAGTCTTGGTTTAATTGTCCCCATAGTCACAAATGGGTCTGTTAGTGTTCCTTGGCCTGTTAATATGCTAACTGGTCCCCAAAGTCACTAATGGGCCTCAATAGTGTTCCTTGGCTCGTTAAGTACTCACTCTTTGTTTAGTTATCCCAGGAGTCACTAATGGGCCACAATAGTGTTCCTTGGCGCGTTAAGCACTAAATCTTGGTTTAGTTGTCCCTAGAGTCACAAATGGGCCTCGTTAGTGTTCCTTGGCCCGTTAATATGCTAAGTCTTGATTTAGTTGTCTCCGGAGTCACTAATGCACCTCGTTAGTGTTCCTTGGCCTATTAAGCACTAACTCTTTGTTTATTGTCCCTGGAGTCGCTAATGGGCCTCAGTAGTGTTCCTTGGCACGTTAAGCACTAACTCTTTTAGTTATCCCCAAATCACTAATGGACTCAATAGTGTTCCTTGACCCGTTAAGCATTAAGTCTTGGTTTAGTTGTCCCCGGAGTCACTAATGGGCCTCGTTAGTGTTCCATGGTCCGTTAAGCACTATCTCTTTATTTAGTTGTCCCCGGAGTCACTAATGGACCTCAATATTTTTCCTTGGCCCGTTAATATACTTAGTCTTGGTTTAGTTATCCTCGGAGTCACTAATGGGTCTCAATGGTGTTCCTTGTCTTGTTAAGCACTAACTCTTGGTATAGTTGTCCCCGTAGTCACTAATGGGCCTCAATAGTGTTCCTTAGCCTGAAAAGCACTAACTATTGGTTTAGTTATCTCCGGAGTCACTAATGGACCTCAATAGTGTTCCTTAACCCGTTAATATGCTAAGTCTTGATTTAGTTGTTCTTGAATTTAATAATTTAATTAAATATTTTTCTGACAATTGTTTATTGAGTTTAATCATCATCATCCCCTTGCTTAAAAAAAGGTTTAATCATCATCAAATTTATACACTTTAATCATAAGCATCGTTTTAAAATAATAATAAATTGGTGGATAGTGCATAAGATAAAAATTAAAAATACATCACCAACCTTTGGTAGTTTAGTTTAATATCGATTTATTTAAAATGTCTTTTTGACAATTTGTTTAGTTGCGAACGTTGGAAATTTTTTTACCGCTCATTTTTTCAACTTTGTTAAAAATTTATCCGGGCCCAACTATTTTAAAAATATATGGATCTATTCTTTTGTACAAATGTCAGAATTTTGTCACAAGTCTGAGGTTATAGCCGTCCACTGTAGTGCAGCTTTATGCAATTGGATTATCATTTATAGGAAAAAATGGATGAAGTGTTATGTTAGATAAACGAAAAAAAAAAAGAAACGTACGCTGAATGAAGAAAGTACGTAGCACAAAATTGTCTATCCTAGCTTTAAGAGAACCGCTTTGACTAGCTATGAACTGTAATGCGCAAGTTTTCTGGAAAACCCAAATGGGACGCAACCTCCATAATTTAATCTAATGCAGATTTATATTTATTAAATACAGTAAGATATTAATACCATTTTAAATTTTGGTACACCAACCAACATAGAAACTTGTATAAAAATGATGGATGCCTCTTAAGAAAACAATTTTTGTGACCAGCTATGAACACCAGAAACCATGTTGAGGAAAAATGCTATGTGGTGTTTGTTGGTAGAACGCCGGTCGTTTATACATCTTGGGTTGATTGCAATGAGCAAGTTAACGGTTTTAAGGGGAGTATTTATCGGTCCTACCGTACATTGGCTCTTGCAGTGATTGCATAGGAAAAATAATCAGGTCAAAAATCTTTTTGCAAAAAATGAAACAGGGTCAAGCAACAGTTCCAGCAATAAGACTCTTATCTTATTTTATGTGATATATTATATCAAGTAATGTCATTTGAGGTGATTTTTGTGATGTGATTTTTATTAAGTACATAAAAACTATTTTTTCATACACTTTATAAGTATGTAACGATCATTGGATAATACTTTATAATTGTTTAACCTAAGATCAGTTTTTTTTTTTTTTGTTTTTTTGGAGAACAACCTGGGATCAATTTATTTAGTGGAAAAATGAAAACTAAGTATTCAGCTTAAATTAGTTTACAATATTAATATATAATGATTTAAATTTATCAGCTTATGTAAAGACATTTATAAAAACAGGCAACATTTTTCTGGTCATGTTTAAGCAATGTTAAAAATGTTAAATCAAATTTTATTTCATGTTAACTGATATTATTTTATTTGTATTGCAAGGTGAGATCAACTCCCAATCCAAGTTGAATATGTGCCAATTGAGAGCAAAGGGAACGCGCTGGTGTGTTTTGGCATGCAGAAGATGCTCCATGATGCATGTCGGATGATAGCAATTCCAGAACCCACTTTCGTGTTTTATGACATGTGTATGGTTGATGGAGAACCTCGTTGTAGAGTTAGCGGTTCACTATACATGAACCGTAACGAGCCTCCACAAGTGTTTATAAGCAAGTATGTTAGGAATGAACAAGAGGATCGAGAGGACGTTGCATTTCAAATGTTGGCCAATGTGACAACATTTACTTGCCGACCAATAGTGGATTTTAACTATCACAGGGTCAAGTATTTAGAGAATTACATTGCGCTGATGGAAAATGTTAAACATGACAACTAGCTTTAATTAGTCAGGGAGGATAAGAATTTCTGTATTTTTTTTTATTATTTCATTTTCTTATGTTTTGTTATGCGCATTCATTGTGCTCTTTGAAAGTTAATATATATAATTGTGTTTCATTATTATATTGTGTAATATGTAAATATTGTGTAATGTGTAGTGGTTATTATACTTTCCTTCCATCGTTTAACATGCCTCTCATCAAGTTTAATCACCTAGTTTTTTTTGTTTATTTTTTTTATAAACCCCATTTGTG
The DNA here is from genome assembly GCA_037177725.1 of Cyamopsis tetragonoloba. Classification (NCBI taxonomy): domain Eukaryota; kingdom Viridiplantae; phylum Streptophyta; class Magnoliopsida; order Fabales; family Fabaceae; genus Cyamopsis; species Cyamopsis tetragonoloba. The sequence continues at coordinate 29,482,636 of CM074125.1, read as the reverse complement.
ATTATGTCAATTAATTATCTTGTTCAAATATTTCTTTACACATAAAAGGAAATTTTGAGAACTACAAAAAATAAAAGCTAGTTACAATCCAACAATAAGAAATTTTATAGCCATGTTGGTGGAATGTTGCCAAATGTGATGGACGTTTCCCAAGGAAAGTGTAATTTTTGTCATTTCTTACAAGTTTTAACACCACGCTCCTCTGTTGGAAACTAGGTGCACTATAAAAGATGGATTTCCTTGGGTTAGAGTCATCGAGGAATGTTGTTGCTAAAGCTACAAAAGAAATGGAGTATGAACTGCATTGTGACAACACACACCAGCCAAATTCTCAACCAAGTGTTCAACATGATGGTGCCCATGACAAGGTCTATACTTGTTGACTTGTTTTAGGCATTTTTCCGTTCCAAGTGATGGCCAATGGAGTCTAATATGTTTTATTTTATTTTTTAATTAAAATCCGTAACAGGGAGATCCTTACTTTTATTGTAGACAAAGCGTGATGTCTCTTATTACCACCTTGAACACAGTGATCAATCTGCAGATGGTTGTTGAGCTATCCCATCTTGATGACTCTTATCACCATCTCTTATATCCTCTATCTAACTTGTTTTTCTTTGTTGCTCTCTGTAGTATAACACCAAGGATCTGAAAAAATTGCAAGACAATGACCATGAGATGCTTCGTCTACTAAAGAAAATGGAAAGCAATTTAGAAACTAAAAAGTCAAATGATGGTACAAACACTCCGGATGGTAATCTATTGAATGGTGTGGAGCTATTGCGAACAAGGATGAGCAAGGGCAAATCAGTGGCAGAGTCTAATGTTAGTGTTGAACAGGGACCAAGAACTTCAAAGCGTGGCAAAGCCACTGCCAATACCAGTACAAAGAGGTCAAGCCGTGACATCCTGTCACTTATGGATGCAGAAGTTCAACCAAAGGATCCTAATAGTGTAAAGGTGGTATAACACTCTTATTTTTGCGATGAGAGTTATGACTATTATTTTTTATTATGTCCAGTACTCTTAATGATTTGTCCACATCATCCTAACCATTGTAAATGAAGAAGAGACATTAGATATTACTAAGCCTCACACTGATAGAGGGTATTAATTAATCACTGTATTATACTTTCTGCTAGGAATAATTTTTCTTTTCTTAATGGGCCTCAATAGTTTTTTCTATTAGTGTTTCTTTCTTATCTTTGCATATAGGAATATGTAGTTATTTGCGAAAAAAAGATTTGGTAGTTTTATAGTTAAAATTATGCGTGTTTCCTTCACATCTGATAATAGTTATTATTCATACTTTCACTAGAAATCTCTATCTCTTTTGTTCTTAAGGAAGAACACGCTAATATGGATGTAAAGTTTACAAAAGTATAAATATGCATGGAACACTACACTCCATTACTGCAAGAAGCATGAGTACATATAGAAATTAAGAACCACAAATCGTGAAGTCAAAATGAGAAGAACTTATCCTCAAGAAACATGCCAAACAAACATAGCAGTTTATCACAAAACCAAGACAAACACAAACTAGGAATCTAGGATATGTCAATGACTTAATGTACTAGTTAGTTTGAGAAAATGCTTCTTATTTTTGCCAAAATTTTCAGACACCTTCGACCAAAGGTAGACCAAGAAAAATGACTAAGGTAACTAGTACAAACGGGGACAAAGACTGTGGGCAGACACCAGCTATTGGTTTTAGGAGCCCTCTCATGAAGCAAGCTGGCTACACAGTACCCTAGGTACCATATGCAAAAAAATGCAATTTTGTAATAATACTCTACCCATTGCTAATAGTAGTAACTTACATTGGTTCACATTGAAGGATGTCAATGTTATGTTTCACCCAACACCTGAAATGAAGCTATCACTAGAAGATGTGAATGTCTGTGCATATAGTTTCTGTTTTGAGAAAGATATGGGGTAAGAGTATTTTTTTCAGTAATAATATTTTCTCAGTCCCTTCATAATATATTTAACAGATTTGTTGATGTTTGTCTACTTGATGTATAGGGAGATTCTTATAAAGAATGGAACTTTAACAATCACATGAAGGAATATTGAATGCTTGGTTTCAGAGATGGTGATTGAGGACCAGTTGGTAACAATGATGTCAATCAGAGCTAACTGGCGTCAAAAACAAAATGCAACAGTGTGTACCTGGGCACTACCCCCAACCTTTAAGGTCCAATATTTAACAGAATTTTAATATTTTTTAAAAAAATACCATATTTTTTGGTTTCCAAAAAATTTTTTTTGCCAATTTTTTATTATGAATAGAATTATTTGTAGGATGATGTTGTCAAAGGCAAAGACGTTGACTTCCTAACAAATGTTTATCTCCATGACTGGATGAGAACAACCCATACTCTTCAATATGTGAGTATGATGTGTGTCAACTAGTATATTAAACTTGGAGTAACTATTTTATATGAACTTAAACTATTTCCACATTTAACAGGTTTATGTACCCCTAAAAGAAGACAATGGACACTGGTACTTAATGGTGATCTCCATTGAGGAAAGGGTCATTTATCACATGGATTGTAATGTACTTCTTAAGGTGCCTGAACATTGTATGATACTCATTCGAGACGTGGTATGACGCATGTCATTAGACTTTTGGTTAACATTTTAATTACGCAAAAATTAATTTCAACGTTTTCCTTCTTGTTGGAAGGCCGAGTTCATCTCCCAAATTGTTTCAACTGAACATTATCCTCAAGAGTCAAGAGTACTTTGGGGGGCTAAAAGACATAGCATATTGGGAAGTTCTGAATTTACGTCGTGGTCTTAACTGCTTACCCAGGTCATATACGTTTGTTTTTTAATTGATTTGTGAGGGTCTCATAAATTCTAATGGGAGTGTTCATTGCAGTGATCACTCAGGAGTTTGGATTCTGCAATGTCTAGAGATGGAAGAAAACTTCCTGCCCGTAGTTCATGATTGGGTATTTATCATTTTCTCATCTCACAAATTGTAAAATATTGAATAAAAAAAAAAGGCTTATCCAAAAGCTAGCTCAAATGATTAAGTTAGTCTTCTAGGGAGTGAATCCCATTATATGTAGATCGATCGTCACCTAGAACAAACAATAAACATGAATACATTATGGATGAAACTATTTACAATACTTTGTTTCTCTTCGAGAGGTTCATCTTTAACAGCGATTTAAAACTCAAATATGGCTGCAAACCGTTTAGAAATAGAAACAAAAGGTTCAGTTAGGTAAAATAGCTAAAATAACAATTAACTCCCAGGACAAAAAGCATAGAAGTTATGTTACTTTGAACAACGGCGATATTCTCGGTATTAGTCAAACAAGAGTGCTAATATAAATAATCATCGTACATATATCATGAAACAGAGTATAAGCTAACCTTATGACGCAAGAGCTCACGTATGGTGGCAGCTAGTGGTATGAGTGAATCCAAAACCTTGCCTCCATTCCTGCAGGGATAATATAAAAGTTTATTATAAAAGAGATCATCATTGATGTTAAATATTCAATTTTTTTTTTGTTTACCCTGGATGAGGAGGTATAGGAGGAAGTTTTCTTCCATCTCTAGCTATTGATGTTAAATATTCAATTATAAAAGAGATCATCATTGATGTTAAATATTCAATTTTTTTTTCTGTTTACCCTGCTCGTAGTTTATACGAATCACTAAAGTTATTAATTTTGTGACACATTTATGTTTCTGTGCAGCTGGACGAGCACGCAGTTAGAATGAACATTTCTATGGAATTGCTAAGGGGTGGACACAATGAAGTTAAGCAATTGTTAGAAGCTAGAGCTGAGTCCTACTGGAAAACCATCAGTACTGAATAGGTTTATACCATTAGCCCTGGGCGTTATATTTTTGGTGAATCTAACTAATCCAAAACGCCATATTCTCAATATTTTGGTGTATTTTTTTTGTCAATGTAGACGCCCTAGTAATTATGATTGAACTAATTAGGATTGAAGTGAAAACATTACACTTCTCATATGTATTGAATTTAGCTTATATTACTCTAATTTTGTTGTGTTATTTTTTTAGGTTTCAACCTAATGGCCTGTTATGTTGTTTATTAAAGACATACTTACCAAAATTAGGACCATCTACAATTAGGGCTCACTAGAGAGTATTTAGGCTAAGTTGCTAATTTAAGCTGCTGGGTTCTTAGCGTGTGGGGTAGGATAAATTACTGTAATTTGCGGGAAGCATACGCAATTAAAGAAGAATTTCAGAACAATTAACCACCAGATCCAAAGACAAAGCAAAATCAAAGGACAGAAAATTAACAAATAATTTAAAGATGATTTCAAAAGAAGACAAACTTACACAATATGATTGCATCAGTGTACATGACTGACTTAGTTTGTCTGCACTTCGCTTTTGTCTTCACTTGTTGTAGCCTTTCTCGCTTAATTCGAATTTGTTACCGAAGATAGAAGAGGAATGATTGGGGTTATCGGTGGCAAGAAGATGTCTCTTTTGTCGGTTTGAAGGCTTAGAGGGAAGCTGAGAGTGGTTGCGCATGGCGGAGAGGAGAGGGAGAGGATAAGTGAAGTGAAGTGGTTTGAGGCAGAGGAAGGGTCTCACGAAAGGGAAAGGGAAAGATGGCATGTGTGATCAGGATTTTTTTTGGTCGAGCAACAAAATAATTATTTATTTATTTTTTATTGGGTCAAGGGTCCACTAATTCCATTCACAAAAGAAAAAAAATGACAAGGCCCGATACAAAACGGTTACAATGTTCCAAAGAACCCAGGATAGCAACGCCTAAGCGATAGATTTCAATATAGTTTATTGGTGTGCCTAGTTTATTTCATGGACCTTAGAACTGCTGGAAAATTTAAAAAAAAAATTCTTAACCCATTTTCATGGACCACATTGACCTCATGTTTGCTGGAAAATAAAAAACATTTGTTAACCCATTTTCATGGGCCTCTGCTCTGGTGGAAATTAAAAAACAACCCTGCTATGCAATAAAAAATTAAAACCCATTTAACACATCTTGCTAAAAATTTAAATGGTTCAGCACTACCAATGGAGCTTAACACATCCTAACAATTTAAATGGTCCAGCACTACAAAATGTATAAAAAATAACACCTCCTAACAATTTAAATGGTCCAGCACTACAAAATACCAATGGAGCTTAACACATCCTAACAATTTAAATGGTCCAGCACTACAAAATACGTAAAAAAACACCTCCTTACAATTTAAATGGTCCAGCACTACAAAATACATAAAAAAACGCCTCCTAACAATTTAAATGGTCCAGCACTACAAATTACCAGAAAATTAATAAGTCATGCGCATGAATAGTGCAAAACATACCAATAGAGCTGCTTTCTTTCACTTGACTAAGTCATAATTCAACCTTCAGTTGTGTCATGGTCATCTTGCACCCAAATAATATCCTAAGTTATACTTTTTTTCCCTAAAAAGTGGAGCTACATCTCTAAACCTAGAATGTAGATTAATTCACAAAGTTAAAATTATTTTACACTTACAGGGGATATTTGTGATTTACGATGTTATCTTTCTAGCAAGCATGAAGTTCTGTTGTGACCAATCTCCCTACATGTATGACATCTTTGTACTCTAAAATCTCGGCTAGTGCCTGCTGACGAACTAGCACCGTAACCCATTGCCCTTGCACGAGTAGGCTCCCGTATCACATGATCAACATTCGTGTTATTGTCATTTTCATTTTCAGTTCTTTGATCATGGTTGGCATTTACCCATTGAATCTCTCTAGTAATCGTTTGCCGAGTGTGATTGTAGGTCAGCTCAGATTTAGAGGATAACTTACACATCTCCTAGAACATACCCGCCTAACCCGCACAACGACTCATGTACACAGAGTCACATAAATTAGGACCATCTAATAAACCTCCCAACGTTGACTCCTTTGCTAATATCGTCCATCTCTTTAACACACACGAAGGTGGCAATTGCATAATGTCTAAGTGGACTAATAAAGCAACCATGTGTTCACAAGGGACACCAAATGATTCCATTTTCATACAATTACACTTCGTTTTAGCATTGCATATGAATTATAAAACGTATATGCTACTCCCACATTTAGAAAACTGAGCTGTGAAATAACATTAGCATGCACCGACTTCAAATCTAACTTACATACATCTTCCTCGCCATCTAGTGTAATGCCAATTTATTCAGGTGTTTCATCTTCACCTTCGTCAAAGTCTCGTTCATCGTTACTAGTATCATGGTGGCCAGTATCATCTCCATCACTGTTCAACAACTCCTAGTCCTTACTTCAGCTTAAAAGTGAGGTCTTTCAATCCCTACATAAGACACGCTAAGTTACAACTTTAACAATAAATATGAATAGAGGCAGACTATAATGAAAAATAGTGAATTAGTTTATAATAAGTTAATGTATAATAATGTTATTGTATAATAAGTCAGCTATATTTGTTTCCTAAAAAGAACTTAACTAAAAAGAGAATGAGAGGAAAAATATTGAATATTTTATTTTTAGAAACCAAAATTTCAATCTTTTTTCTTCCAAATACACCATTAAAGTGAAAAAAAATTCTCAGCTTTGTTACCTTCTCTTCTACTCATAGAAAATACACTCAGACAAGATATAAAAATCTCACAATAGCTTGAAATTGAAAATGTCTTATAAATATACTGGATATTTGCTCCAATTATCACCCTTTTAGTTAACATTTGAAACTTTATTTGTGTTCTGTTTTGATGAATAGAAACTTGAAAAAATGACAAAAAAAATTATGTTGTTTGTGTGGCTTTGAACCATTCACTTTGACGGAAAAAAATGGCGCCCCTAATATCCAAGTCAATGTCCGCCACTGCATATGAATTTCTAGTTAAAAAAATTATTAAAAAAATTGTTTATACCATCAAGGCTTGATCTTCAATCAACTCTAACCTATTTTCTTGCCATTCGCTGTCTATGTCTACCGATTTGCAGTACCACCTACACGTTATCAACTAAATTATTTCAAACTCTACAAGAAAAAAAATTAAGATAAACAAAAAAACAAAATCTACATAGTCACCGAACAGTTTCTGAATTTCACGATGAAGAAAATAGAGCATTAAGCAACACGCAACGCATCTAATCTGATCAATTTTTTGAAATTTCACTGAAGTATAACAACAACCTTCTATGTGAGATGGTAGCTTTTCTTTATTGTCCAAATTAATCAGCCTACCGATCCCGCATTAATTTCCCTAACAGACTTTGGTGTCTAATATTTAAAAGGTGATAATTGTAGGGCTGAAGTGTGAATTCATCAATTGACAGAGGATAAGTGCAAATTAGTGTGTTTATTCAATAGAAGATTTGCACTTATCTTCTCTAGAAATTACATGTTTTATACATAATTTCACGCTTTATCTTTACTTTGTGAGTTTAAGAGTAAAATAAGTGGTAATAATAGGTTTTCTAATTAGAAATGTATTTTCAGGTGTTTTTGGAGGCAAAATAAGAAGATCAAGTTGTTGTAGCATATAAGAGACTAGCGCTCGAGCGCCATACCAAGGCTCGAGCACTGGAAGCTGAGGAACATAGGATCCTTTCTGCCAGTGCAAATGCTCTGGCGCTCGAGCGCCAGAATAAGTTAAGCATTGGATCCTCTCTGCCAACAGTTATGAACCTGGCGCTCGAGTGCCACACCAGGGCTCGAGCGCTAGAACATTGGATCCTCTCTGCCTGAGTATTAAGCCGGGCGCTCGAGCGCTACACCAGGGCTCGAGCGCCAGACGCATTAACTAGGCAATTAAGCTCATTAACCAACACGTGTCAGGCCAGCGCTCAAGCGCCAGGAGGGCGCTCGAGCGCCAGACCCCTGCCCAAAACACCTATAAATACAGCCTTTCAGAAGTTAGGATAGATCATATTGAATTGTATAGAAATAAACCACAAAATTTAGGCTTTTAGTCAGAGTTCTAATACTCTTAGGTTTAGTTCTTGAAGTTCATGGCTTTGCTAGGCTAAGCGTTCCGTCGGGATTGAATATAATTACTTCGTCTCTTGTTTCTTTCAATTGTTAGTTTATATTATTTATGAATTGGAGTTCTTCTTCTGTGCTTCTTTTCTTGGTTTAAGCTTGATCACCTTTTGCCTTGTGTTAGTTTATTTGCGCAATTGAGAAATTGGTTTATAAAATGGATATGGAGAAAAACTCTCATAAAACCTTCGGATCTAGGGATAGATGGAAGTGTTTTATGATTGATTTATACTCTGCTTAATGCAAGACTTGGTAGCTAGAGTGCCAAGGGATTGGGCTCTAGAAACTAGTGTCTTAGAATCAGGTGACAAAGGGATTTGCACTTGTGACATTGAGTATGCATCTTTTCTTATAATATTTGACTAACATAGAAAGAAACAAGGTGAAGTAATGAAACTCAATCCCAGGTGACTCGTAATTTTATTTGATTATCTCTTTATCTATTGTTTATTTTATTTGCCATTCACAATCTTAATATGTTTTTGAACAATTCATCAACTTAATTCTTAATTGAATTAATCCAAGTGCTCCCTGTGGACGATACACGTATAGTCACTATACTGAAACGAGTTAACCATTTCCAACACCATTAAAAAAGGTTAACACAATTTCTGGCGTCGTTGCCAGGGAGCACGGTTGTTTATTTCTTTTAAGTTTTGAGTTGATTTGTAAAAACTGTGAATAGTTTTCTTTTTGTAAGTATTTGTATATTTGTACCTAACTCTCACTATTGTTCCAGTATTGTTGTATGCTTACTCGCAGCAAAAGCCAAAAAGAAAAGTTAATATATATTGACGAAATTGAGGCATTTGTTAGACGATAGTCTGCAATTAAATACCGTGAACAAAAGGAGGGAGAGAGTTCCTCAGATTTCTCTAGTAACTCTACACATTCTGTTACTTTTGATATGGTTGCGGAAGTTCCTAATCCGACGAGGGTTGTAGTCCTTGGTGACTATGTGATTCCGCAAGGTCCAAGGAATCGGTCCGCAATTGTCTTGTCCCCTACTGCTCAGCAAATGGAGATTAAGCCATATTGGTATAATCTCATCTTGACTAATCAGTTTACGAGGAAAGATCATGAGGATCCGCATAATTTCTTGGAGACCTTTTATGATCTTATAGCGACTATGGGCTTCGATGAAGCAAGTGCTGAAGATGCCTATATGAAATTATTTCATTTAGCACTTATTGGAGATGCAAAGGAATGGTTCAAGACTCTTCCGAGTCAAAATTTGAACACATGGAGTGAGTTCGAAGAGGTCTTTTTAACAAGGTTCTTTCCTCCTTCTAAAATGATCCAAGTGCAATCTGAAATATTTGCTTTTAAGCAGGGGCAAGATGAAGCATTTCATGAGACTTGGGAAAGGTATCAATGGTTGTTGAGAAAATGCCCAAATCATGGGTTGACCGATGTTGCGAAGCTGAATATATTTTGTGCAGGATTGAACCACCAATGGACAATCCATCTTACTGCAACTGCTGGACGGTTATTAAAAACCACTAATGTACCTACTGCAATGGAAATTATCACTTCTATGGCAGCAAGTGATAGAGCTGGGCATCAACCCAGAAGCCAAGTCTCAAAGCCCAAGGGTGTCCTGGAATTAAATTCTTCTGATGCTATTTTGGCACAGAATAAGCTTATGACTCAGCAAATTGAGCTCTTGAGTCAAGCTATTACACAATTGGTGCCAAAGCCGCAGCAAGTTCAAGTAGTGAACCAACAAGCTCAAATAGGATCATGTGAATTGTGCGGTGAATCTCATTCATACACTCAATGTCCCCATGCTTCTAGCCAAAAAGATGAGGAGTTGAATTTTGTGAATAATCAGTCAAGAGGAAATTTCTTTTCTTCACCCTTTAAATCTAATGTTTCCAATTCTGGAATAAAAGGGTGGAAGAATCCTCAAGGACAAGGTCAAATGAACTGGAAAAATTCAACGAATTCATCTAATAGGCCGCCATTTGTTCCATTGGTAGAGAGGACCATCAAATTGGAAGACACCTTGGATAAATTTATCCAAGCTTCATTGGCTAACCACCAAAGTAATGAAGGTTTCCAGAAAAACACTGAGGCGTCTATCCGGAATCTTGAAACGCAAGTGGGTCAAATCTCTAAACAATTGGCAAAGCTTACCACTACTCCATTCTCCGCTAATACCACCACAAATCCAAAAGAACAATGCAAGTCCATTGTCACAAGGAGTGGTACGGAGATTGGTAAAGGAATAGGGGATCATTTGCATGAACCCAAGGAGGTGGAAAGAGAAATTGAAAAGGTAGCCATGGAGGAAGTAGAGAAGGAAAGTAAAGGTGAAAGAAGGAGTGAGGAGAAGAATAATGTAAATAGTGAAAAAGAAAAAAATAAAAAAATCAAAAAGAAGGGTGAGGTCAAAGAAAAGATGGATGGAGTACCTCAGGTAAAGGAGGTTCCTTATCTTGTTCATCCATCAATGAAGACAAAGGAAAGGCAATATGCTAGGTTTCTAGACATTTTCAAACGGCTTCAAATAAATGTACCATTTATGGAAGCTATGGAGGAAATGCCCACATATGCCAAGTTCATGAAGGACTTGTTGACGAAAAAGAGGAATTTTAAAGATGAAACTGTGGAACTAGAAGCCGGGTGTAGTGCCATCATTCAAAAATCCTTGCCTCATAAGACCAAAGATCCGGGTAGTTTTACTATCCCTGTTACTATTGGTGCTCTTCCCGTGGGGAAGGCATTACTGGATCTTGGTGCAAGCATAAACCTCATGCCATTGTCCATGGTAAAACGGATTGGTGATCTGGAAGTGAAACCCACTAGAATGACCCTCCAACTGGCAGATAGGTCATTAAAATTTCCATATGGAGTAGCGGAGGATGTTCTAGTGAAGGTTGATAAATTTGTCTTTCTGGTTGACTTTGTAATTATGGATATAAAGGAAGACTTGGAGGTGCCTTTAATTCTAGGGCGACCTTTCATGAAAACGGCAAGAGTCATAATTGACGTGGATAATGGGCAACTCAAGTTACGAGTTGAGGATGATGAGGTAAAGTTTGATGTGTTGGAAGCCATGAAACACCCAAAGGAAAAACAGTCAGCCTTTAGGGTGGATGTCATGGAAGAGGCATTACTATTAGGGAAGCAAGAAATGTATAATGCTAGCCCTTTAGAAAAAACTCTAGTGCAGTCTCGTGCAAATTCATATGACTTGGAGGAAGTCGAAATAAAAAATTGTTTGAGGGACCTAGATACTCTCAAAGAGGACCCCATGATAACATTTATCCCGGAAGACTTATCCAAGGAGGAGAAGTTAGAAAAAAATAAGCTGAAATTGAAAGTGCTGCCATCCCATCTGAAATATGCATTTTTAGATGAAGGGGGAGGCAAGCCAGTGATAATCAACAGTTCACTATCTTCTGACCAAGAGGCTCAAATCTTGGAGGTTTTGAAAGCCAATGAAGGTGTAATCGAATGGGCATTGACGGATCTAAAAGGAATAAGTCCTTCTTTCTGTATGCACAAGATACATATGGAAGAGGATTTTAAACCTGTTGCCCAGCCTCAAAGGCGATTGAACCCGACAATGAAAGAAGTAGTAGAAAAGAAGTACTCAAGTTACTTGAAGCTGGTATGATTTATCCCATCTCCGATAGCGAGTGGGTAAGTCCAATTCAAGTGGTTCCGAAGAAAGGGGGGATGACGGTCATTGAGAACGAAAAAAATGAATTAATTCTTACAAGAACAGTGACCGGGTGGCGTATGTGCATTGATTATCGAAGATTAAATCAAGCCACCAGGAAAGATCATTTTCCCTTACCTTTTATGGACCAAATTCTTGAGAGACTAGCTGGCCAGACATATTACTGTTTCTTGGATGGATATTCTAGGTATAACCTAATTTTGGTGAACCCAGAAGATCAAGAAAAGATAGTCTTCACATGTCCATTTGGAGTATTTGCTTATAAGCGTATGCCATTTGGACTTTGTAACGCGCCTGCAACCTTTCAAAGATGCATGCTCGCCATTTTTTCGGATTTGGTTGAGAAATGTATTGAGGTTTTCATGGATGACTTTTCTGTCTTTGGAAAAAGTTTTGAAGAATGTTTGAACAATCTAAATATTGTGCTAGGAAGATGTGTTCAAACAAATCTAGTACTTAACTAGGAGAAATGCCATTTCATAGTAGAGGAAGGGGTGGTGCTCGGTCATAAGATCTCTTCTAGAGGGATCGAGGTTGACAAAGCAAAAGTGGAAGTCATTGAAAAACTTCCACCACCCGTGAATGTTAAAGGAATTAGGAGTTTCTTAGGAGATGCCGGTTTTTACCGGAGATTTATTAAGGACTTCTCCAAGATTGCCAAGCCACTTAGTAATCTTTTGGTTAAAGATGTGGACTTCAATTTTGATGCTAAGTGCTTGGAGGCATTTGAGAGACTGAAGGAAAAACTGATTATGGCCCCAATCATAGTTGCTCCAAATTGGTCTTTGGACTTTGAGCTTAATTGCGATGCAAGTGACTATGCGGTGGGTGCCGTACTAGGCCAAAGGAAAGAGAAAATTTTTCATCCAATACATTACGCTAGTAAAGTACTTAATGATGCACAGGTGAACTATGCGACCACAGAAAAAGAATTACTAGCGATTGTATATGGGTTGGAAAAATTTAGGTCTTATCTTATAGGGTCAAGAGTGATTGTCTACACTGATCATGCAGCCATAAAATACTTGGTGACTAAGAAAGAGTCGAAGCCAAGATTGCTTCATTGGATTCTCTTGCTGCAGGAATTCAATCTAGTCATCAAGGATAAAAAGGGATGTGAAAATTTTGTGGCTGATCATCTTTCTCGACTTCATAACACAGAGGGGACCAACGAAACAGAAGAGATTGTCAAGGAATTCCTGGATGAACATTTGCTGCTTATTCAAGAAAGGCCATGGTTTGCTGATATGGCAAATTTTAAAGCAACAGGAATCATTCCGGATGAATTTTCTCTACAACAAAAGAAGAAGTTCTTAAAAGACTTTTCTTATTTTGTTTGGGATGATCCTTACCTATTTAAAATTGGAGGGGATGGTCTTCTGAGACAGTGTGTTTCCCGTGACGAATCTAAAAGCATATTGTGGCATTGTCACAATTCACCCTATGGGAGACATTTTAATGGGGAACGCACTGCAGCCAAAATATTACAATCTTGTTTCTATTGGCCAACAATCTTTAAAGATGCTCACATTTATGTAAAGCAATGTGATAAGTGCCAAAGAACCGGAGGAGTAACAAGAAGGAATGAGATGCCTCTAACAATTATGCAGGAAGTAGAGGTATTTGACTGCTGGGGAATTGATTTTGTTAGTCCATTTCCACCCTCTTTCACCAATGAATATATATTGGTGGGAGTGGACTATGTTTCAAAATGGGTAGAGGCAATTCCCTGTGCAAGAGCTGATGCAAAGACGGTAGTGACATTCTTGAGAAAGAATATATTCTCAAGGTTTGGTTCCCCGAGAGTACTCATCAGTGATGGGGGTTCGCACTTTTGCAACTCCCAACTAAAGAAGGTCTTGGAACATTATGGGGTAAGACATAAAATTGCTAGTCCATACCACCCCCAAACTAATGGTCAAGCTGAAGTATCGAATAGAGAAATTAAGTGAATTCTAGAAAAGACCGTTAGTGTTTCAAGGAAAGATTGGGCCATTAAATTGGATGATGCTCTGTGGGCGTACCGGACAGCTTTTAAAGCTCCCATAGGATTGACTCCTTTTCAGTTAGTTTATGGGAAATCCTGTCACTTACTGGTCGAGCTAGAACATAAGGCATATTGGGCTTTAAAGTATTTCAATTTTGACCCGACAACTGCTGGAGAAAAAAGGAAAATGCAACTTCATGAATTGGAAGAATTGAGACTCCAAGCTTATGAGTCTTCAAGGATATACAAAGAAAGAATGAAGTTGTATCATGATAAAAAGTTGTCAAAAAGGTTTTTAGTCTTGGGCAGTATGTTTTACTCTTTAATTCTAGAGTAAAATTATTCCCGAGAAAATTAAAGTCCAAGTGGTCTGGACCCTTTAGGGTTAAGGATGTAAGGCCTTATGGAGCAGTAGAGATTGAAGACCCAGTGAGAAATGAAAGTTGTGTGGTCAATGGTCAAAGGTTGAAGCTATACCTTGGTGGTGACGTCGAGCGACTCACCACCATAATGGATTTGAAGGAAGCATAATCATGCTACAGGCGTCGAGCTAATGACGTTAAACAAGCGCTGATTGGGAGGCAACCCAATTTTGTGTGTTTATTTTTGTGTCTTGTGTAAATAGAATAAGTAATTTTGATGAGTTTTGAAAGAATTTTTGTGAGAAAGTTGAAAATTTGAGCATTTAAAGAAGGCTTCTTCATTGTCCAGATTTTAGACCTGGCGCTCAAGCGCTAGTGGCATTTAATTGACGCTAGTTTCAAAAATTTTGGGTCAGATGTTGACGCTCGAGCGCCAATATCATCGCTCAAGTGCCAGAGACAGCTGAAAGGTCTTTCTTCACTGTCATGCATTTTGGTTTGGCGCTCAAGTGCCAGAAAAGCGAAACGGTAGAGGCAGTTTCTTTTCACACAAAGTTTTTTACTAAGTTTTTTTTCCTCATTATGAAATGATTTCCCCTTTTGATGTTGATGTTTGTTTTTCTATGTTCACAACTTCAATGTCGAGGAAATTTAGTACCATGGAACAAATCCAAGGTAGAAAGGAGTCATGGAAATTAGCTGTACGAGTTACTGATGTATGGGTCATTGAAAGAGGAAATCATTCATCTTTGAAAATGATATTCATGGATGCCAAAGTTTGTTCTTCATCGAAATGATTTATGTTGTTCACGTTTTCAATTGCCTTCTAATATTTCATTAGAATCTTACATTTTTTTAATAAGCCACATATTTTTTATTTGCAAGGGTGACAAAATTTGGGCTACTGCGGACTCCTCCAAGATTGATCAATGGAAATCTGTCATCATTGCTGGCCAAACTTACGTTGTCTAGAACTTCAGACCAGAAGCTGCAAATGTTCCGTTCAGGCTCCCATCTCATAAATACAAGCTCAACTTTACAAATGGTACGGTTGTTGAACAACAAGTTCTGCCAGAAATCCCTGTTCATGCATATAAATTCACCAAGCTGTCTGATATTGTTGAGGGCATGGCTGATCCAGATTTATAGGTTGGTAAGAATAAAATTAACGGCCTTCATAACTTTTTCCAGCACCTTATATATCAACAGTTTTATGTTTTATTTTTTTTGTTTATCTTCTTTATTATCTCTATTACTTTGAAAAAAACTTCTCTTAATATTTGTTGACTACTTCTGTTTGAACACACGATTTATTAATAATAACTTTATCAATAAACAAAATTAACATTCCTTTTATGTTTATCCCGATTTTATTGGTTATCTGCACAAGGTTAAGTTCAAGAGGTTTGCCAAGACACCCCACATCTTTGAGTTTATTCTTGCTGATGAAAGGTGTACACTCTGCTTGATCACAATTTTATACTCACAGCATCTTAACATGTTATTAATATTTCTTAATTGTTAATATTAATTGTTAATATTAATAATAAATATTGTTACATACTGATGTTAACGGGACATAACTGCCGTGCACCCTTTGGGAACGCCATGCTGATGATTTCATGATTGGTTGAAGGCTGCTCATGACAAAGTCATTGACCAACCTATTGTGATTGTGTTGACACTTCTAAAGATCAAGCCCCCTCAAGGTTTTAGTCATGTGAATATTACTGATGCACTTTTTCTCTTATTGTTGTCATAGATACTAATCTAAACTCATTTTTTGATTGGCATTTAATTGGATGTATACCGCCTATGTGTTGGATATATTTAATTGAAAATAAATTGTCATTTTATTTGGTAGAAAACTATGGTGTATCTGTGAGTAACTCTAAGTATGCTTCCAAAGTCTTGATTAATCCTGGATTCCCAGAAGTTGTTGATTTTTGGAAGAGGCAACAATGTAGTTTTCATGAAATCATGTTTGTACATGTATTTTACCCATTTTTTTTTATCTTTAACACACAATAAACTATCAATTAATTCGCTATTGAACCATATTTTAGACTGGATCCAAATAGATTCATTCCATACACTCAACAAACCCAACAACACAGTGTCGAGTTGGGTTCACATAGTTACGTATCTGACCTCTCACAGTCAGATATCAACACCCGCTTTCTTCGCAATGCTAGGATCATGGCCTTATGGCAGTTAAAATCATTTTCAATGTGAGTTTATTTTATCACCTTAGTTTGAGGTATATTGATGTAACGTGTTGTTTATGTTTACCACCATCCTCCATTTTCTCATTGACTTAGTAGGTCCATATGTTTGTATTGTCTATGCTTAGGATACATTCTGCACAACTGTGGCTACTATTTAGTCGATTAGAACTAACAATGGTTGGTTCTATACATCGACGAATGACACACCTAATCCTGTTTTGAGGTATTTTGTTTACTGATTACCATTTCTTGACTATTGTTCTGAAATGTATACATACCAAAGTTGTAGTTAAACAAACAATTGTTTGGTATATGTATAAGGTTGAGACAACTGTGACGTATGAGGGAAGTGAGTGTTTGTTTGTGCTATGTGATCGAGAATGTTTCCAGTTGGTTGGGCAAACTGTTGCTGAGTTGAGAAAGAAGCAAGTTGAGGCATCTGATCAATATTGGATGGTATAATTTGGTTAATCTTCTATTTTCTGTCCTCCCTAACCAAACCTTTGTGTAATATCTTGAAGGAAGGTGATACTGATGTGATCATGGATTGCTTGATGATTGAGGTTTCAAGAAGAGCAAGCAAGTGACAATATTGAAGAATTTTCTAACTTGTTTTAATGTTTTACAAATAAAAGTTTGTCTTATGGATTAAATTGTTAGGTTTAGATTATTTTATACTAAGTGTGAGTTTTGTGTCTTAGCTCACATTTATGTTAGACATTTTTAATTTTGGTTTAGTCCCTAGGTTGTATTTCAATTTTAGGGGCTGCCATGTTTTTTTGTTATGTGCCACTTTTCGGCCTCTAGGTAGTAGTATAAATACCCACATTAGGTTTTTTGTGGACAACTTTTAATCATTGAATGAAATTGAGATTTCTTGGAGAGCATTCTCTCTTGTGAGTTTTGGAATTTTGATGACCTTATCAATGGATCCTAATTCCATTGTGGCGGTTCCCCCTTGGATTTATCTTCTTGCTTAGGCTAGGAGTGGCATCCACTCATTCCTCTTCTTCCCATCTTCTTCTCTATTCCATTTTCTATTTTGTGTTCTTACTGACCTTGATTTTTATTTGTGTTTGTGATGCAAGAATGACCATAATTAAAGCTAGATCCAATCCCCATTCTCATCATTTAGTATCCTAGAGCCTTGGGCTTCACTTCGTGGTAATTCTTGATTTCAACCATTTCATCTTCAATTTGTTGAGAATTCTATGATCTATGATGGGATTTGGTTTATTGAAGCTTGATTGTGCTTAATCTCTTGATGTTTGGCTTTAATTTGGTCTTTCCCTTCATTCTTGGTTAATGCGCATATTTTTTGTTATGGACCTAACCCGCAGGAGAGGCACGTGCAGGTCCCACGTGGGTGGCCCAAGCCGTCGGTACCATGTCGTGTTAACCACGACATGGCCACCCGACTTAGAGCTTGAGGAACACCACCTCGACGTGGAGTCAGTTACAGATCCGTACTTACCGCTGCAATTCATGGAAGTATGACAGTGACAGGTTTGACTTTAGTAGCCCTATTAGCTCTATAAATACCTGTGATTCATCTTCATTTGGTACGTATTCATTACTTGATATCTGAGACTCTCAATCTGTGACACTTAGTTGACTTGATCGTCGGAGTGCTTGCAGGTACCCCCTCACCGCCAAGTGAGTGGCCGGAGGATTCAAACCACCGCACCGGAGGCCAGATTGGAGGTCATGTCCGCCATGTTCTGAAGCATGATGGATCATTGGCGCCGTTTGTGGGGAAGATAAATTGTTTTTCTCCGATAATAATCCATCTTATATCTCCTCCTTTTTTCTGGTTTTTTCTAATGATTTGCAGGAAGAAGACCATTGGAATCAAGAACTTTACCTTTTTTCTTCTCATACGCTCATATCAACCGGTTATCAAGGTGAATTCCGGACAATTAATCGGTGGAAAATCATTTTTTGCCGATTAATTGGTTAGAAACTCCTTTTCCACCGATTAGCTGGACGGATAACAATCTTTCTTTATGTTTCTGTTACAACTACGATTTGATTCTTGCATATTTGTACAATTTCACCGATTATCTTCTTGCGTTATGTTTCGCTAATGTTGCTGCATAAATGTATGGCAAGAGAATTCTTATAGTTGCAGCAAGGCAGGGAATAATTCACGCTAACCAAAAATTGAATTGTAGCAAGATGGTGAACACGAGGAGAAAGAATCAAGCCGCGAAAGGAACATCTGCTAATGCTGGTGGTATCCCAGGAGAACAACCCTTTGCAAATAGGCCTTCTCCCCATTAGCAGGAAGAAGCCAGGGCTTCTGGTCCGGCAATGTCGGAACAAAGAATGACGACTATAGAGGACGACATGCATGACCTCAAGGAAATGTTACAAAAACAAGCCGAAGAGATTGAAAGGATGAACAAGGAGCGTGAAGCCTGGAAGAAATAGTAGGTTGAATTCCAAGCAATCTTAGTCAATCTCGATGTGGGGCAGCAACCCCTCAGCGACATGAAATCTTCAGGAGGGACAGAATCCCCAGATGGAGAAGCAAGTTTCCATGGTGGGACCGCAGATCCCGCGATCTCAACCCATTAACATTCCACCTGATCTTCCCGACATGGACCAGGTGGCGGAGAACGACATAGGAATTGATGGATGTCATAATCCCTTCATCCCGGCAATCATGAATTTCGACATGCCGACAAACTTTAAATTTTCTGTGCAAATTGATCCATATGACGGGACAACCGACCCCTAAGACCATGTTGAGATCTTCCTTTAAGGGGGCTAAAGAACCCGTTATATGTCGGGCCTTTCCCCTGACTTTGAAAGCTGCAGCTCGCAGATGGTTCTCGTCGTTGCTAGCAGGATCCGTCACGGGATGGAAAGTATTGAAGGACAAATTTATTTCCAACTTCACGAGCAGCGAGCAATAGTTCAAGACGAAACATCATCTTGAAAGAATAAGACAGAAGTCAGATGAACCACTGAGAGACTTTATCATCCGCTTCAACGTGGAGTCCCTGGAGGTATGTGATGTCGCCCCTAACATGATGTTATATTTTCTCAGACACGGACTGAAGCCGGGTTGTTTCGCTAAAGACTTGGTTGGAGAAAAGGCCAAGACTATGGAGGAATTGAAGCGGCAGGCTGAAAAATGGATCCAAATTGAAGAATGGGTCAAGAACAATAAAGCAGACAACCAAGCCGCCAAGCAAGTGAGAGAAAAGAAAGACAAACAAAAGGCTTCTTATGGAGGGAGGCCCAAAGAGAGTGAAAGAACATATGATCGAAGTGGGAGGCCACCCCGAGGAGCCTAATCGAACTATGCGCCCTTGACCATGCCGCCCTCACGGGTGTATAAAGAAATCATGTACTCAGAAGTAAAGGACAGACCCCCACCAATGAGGTCGCAATCGAAGAATAAAGACAAATTTTGACTATATCACAAAGATCATGGACACTACCAATGAATGCATCCATCTCAAGGACGCTATTGAAAAGTTAATACGACAAGGAAATCTGAAACAATTTGTCGAGAAAAATGATGAAGGAACAAGTCGAGGTAGGAGCCCGTCACCAGCCGGAAGGCATAGCTCCGGTCCAAGGAACAGGGACTCTAGGCGAGATGAAAGGCGAAGGTCGCAGTCTTGGAGTCCCCAAAGACATGACAACACGGCTTCGAAAGGAGTCATTAACGTAATTGCAGGGGGTCTAGATCAGGTGGAACCCGCTGAGTCGTCCAGAAAGCGATCCCGCGATGGAGGGGACCATTGCATGACTATCAAGGCCATGAGAAGAATGACGTTAGCATTTACGGAGGACGACTTGCCTATGGATGGAACAGGGTCTAACACCCCCTGGTCATTACGACTAGAATGGCGGGGTACGAGGTGAAAAAGGCTATTCGTGGACCAGGGGAGTTCAGCTGACATCATGTTCTGGGATCTATTCCAGAAGTTGGGCCTGACAGAAAAAGATTTGATCCCTCACAAAGGGAATCTGATAGGCTTCACAGGGGACACTATCTCCCTTAAAGGCTACATAAAGATGAAAGTAATTTTCTATGGCCGTGGCAGGAGCAGGTCGGTAGAAGTAAAATTCCTTGTCGTGGACTGCCCATCAGCTTATAACGCAATTCTGGGAAGGTCGACCTTAAATGCTCTAGGAGCCGTGGTCTCGACCTTACATATGGCGATGAAGTTCCCTAGTGACAGAGACGACATCGTCACTGTGCAGGGAAAGGGCCTTGAGGCGCAGCTTTATTACTTGGAGAGCCTCAAAATAACAAAAACCATTTCAGTGCAGGAAAAAGAAGAAGAGAAAGAAGTGCAAAAGGAAGACGCAAAGAAAGAAGCAAAGGGAAAGAAAAAGTTTGTTAGGCGAGATGCCACGGTAATGATGACGGACTTAGATCCAAGAGGAGAGCTACAATATGAGCAACCTGAACTCGAAGGCGACTTGGTAGAAATACAAGTCGGTAGTAAGCCTGAATCGGTAGTCAAGGTTAGAAAAAACCTACCTATTAATATTATGAAAAATATGATTAAAGTCTTGCAGGATAATAAAGATATTTTTGCATGGGTCGCCTCGGACATGCCGGGTGTAGATCATAAGTTTTGCTGTCATCAACTTGCAATAAGGGAAGGAGTGAGGCCGGTAGCCCAGAAAAAGAGGAGAATGGGCCAAGAGAGGACAACGGCCATCGAGAAACAAGTCAACGAATTGTTAAACGCGGGATTCATCCGCGAGGTACAATATTCTTATTGGCTATCTAATGTCGTAATGGTAAAGAAGGCGAATGGAAAGTGGAGAATGTGCACAGACTACACGGACTTGAACAAAGCCTGCCCAAAGGATCCCTTCTCACTGCCCTGCATTGACAAATTGGTAGATAACTCGACGGGTTATAAATATCTTTATTTTTTAGACGTTTACTCTGGGTATAACCAAATACCCATGGCCCCCAAAGATCGGGATAAAACTACTTTTATTACTGATGTCGGGGTATTCTACTATAATGTGATGCCATTTGGTTTAAAGAATGTAGGAGCGACATACCAGAGGATGATGGAAAAAGTCTTTGCCGAGATGAGAGGCAGAGAAGTAGAGGTGTACATTGATGACATGATTGTCAAAACCAAAGATAATGAAGATCCATCTAAGGACTTGGAATCTGTTTTTCAGCGCCTACGATAGTACAATTTGCGACTTAATCCTTTAAAGTGCACGTTTGTCATGGAAGCAGGAAAATTTCTTGGATTTATGCTTACAAGCCGCGACATTAAAGCGAATCCAAACAAGTGTTGGGCAATTCTCGACATGATCAGTCCAAGGACAGTCAAAGACATACAACAACTCACAGGGAGGATTGAAGCTTTGTCACGTTTCCTCCCAGCTTCAGCAAAACGCTGCCTCCCAATGTTCAAAATTTTGAAAAAACAAGACTCTTTCAAGTGGGCTCAAGAATGCGAAGACACTTTCCAAGAACTTAAAATCTCTTTGGCATCTCCGCCTGTCCTAACAAAACCAATTGCAGGTGATATTTTGAAACTCTATCTCGCGATCGCAGATGAAGCCGTAAGTGTCGTACTGATCCGGGAAGAAGGTAAAGGTCAATTTCCGATTTACTTTG
The DNA here is from genome assembly GCA_037177725.1 of Cyamopsis tetragonoloba. Taxonomy (NCBI): domain Eukaryota; kingdom Viridiplantae; phylum Streptophyta; class Magnoliopsida; order Fabales; family Fabaceae; genus Cyamopsis; species Cyamopsis tetragonoloba. The sequence goes on along the minus strand of CM074125.1, from coordinate 29,460,725 downwards.
TTTCCAAGGCCTTGCAGGGGGCTGAGTTGAACTACCAATGACTTGAAAAAGTGGCTTTTGCATTATTAATAGCCTCTAGGAAATTGCGCTCATACTTCCCATGCTACCCAATTCTTGTCAGAACCAACCAGCCAATACGGCAGATCTTACACAAGCCGAATTTGGCCAAAAGGATGATGTCATGGGCAATTGAATTAACCCAGTACGACATATCGTACGAACCACGACTTGCAATCAAAGCACAAGTCCTAGCCGACTTTCTTGCTGAAATGACGCATCCTGAGGAGGCCCATCCCGGGGAATGGATGATATATGTCGATGGCTCTTCAAACACGAAAGGATGTGATGCTGGAGTGATACTTGAAAATTCAGATGGTCTGCTAATTGAATATTCTCTAAAATTTGATTTCTCGACATCAAATAATCAGGCAGAGTATGAAGCCTGGAATACGGATGGCCAAAGAGTTTGGGGCAAACGCGGTGACCATCTGCTCAGATTCAAAGTTAGTGGTATCTCAAATCAAGGGGGAATATCAGGCGAAAGAGCTCATAATGCATAAATATCTCGCCAAACTACGAGATGCTCTGTTGGGGTTGTCTAAATTCGAAATTCGACATATCCCCAAGGAAGAAAATGCACGGGCAGACCTTCTGTCCAAACTCGCCAGCACAAAAAAGACATCAAACTACCATTTTGTGGTAGAGGAGGTAATTCCCTATCCTAGCTTAAATTTATAGGTGCAAGAAGCAGATTGGAGGACTCCCTTGATGGATTATATCGAGAGGGGGATCATTCCGGAGGATGATAAAGAATCAAAGAAGATAATTAAAAAAGCAACGAGATTCACAACGATCGAAGGCCATTTGTTCAGAAAAGGGATCTCAACCCCACTCTTGAAATGTATTGGCCCAGAAGAAGTCAGGTACGTATTGGCCGAGATCCACTAAGGTAGTTGTGGACACCATGTCAAGGCTAAATCCCTGGCTAGAAAAGCGTTGAAAGCGGGCTACTTCTGGCCAACCATGCAGGAAGATGCAGCTAGCCGTGTCAAAAAATGTGAACAGTGTCAATGACATGCCAATATCCCTATATCCCGCCAGAAGAGCTGTCTACCCTATCCGCGCAATGGCCCTTCCACACTTGGGGAATGGACATCCTGGGACCTTTTCATAAGGCCACGGGGCAGCTGAAGTACCTCTGCAGTGGATTACTTTACCAAGTGGGTAGAGGCCGAACCTCTTGCTACCATTACTTCTGCAAGGGTGGAAGCCTTCACTTTTAAAACAATCATATGTCGTTTCGAAATTCCGGCTGAGATAGTCACAGATAATGGAACTCAATTCACATGGAACCAATTCAGGGAGCTCCTTTAGAGGTTGCAGATCCGACATCATTTTTCAAGTGTTGAACACCCCCAAACAAATAGCCAGGCCGAAGCAGCGAATAAAGTTACTTTGAATGGCTTAAAGAAACGACTTGAAAATGCCAAAGGAGCTTGGGTGGATAACCTCTATCAAGTATTTTGGAGCTACAGAACCACCCCGCAAACTACCACAGGAGAAACTCCTATCCGACTTGTATATGGGACTGATGCCGTGATTGTAGTGGAAATTGGCGAACCATCTTGGAGGGTTATGTATACCCCACCAAATAATCAAGAACTCTTTAGAGAAGAACTTGACCTCGTGGATGAAGTCTGCGAGTTGGCTCGACTAACCGAGATGTCGAGAAAGCAGCGAGTCGCTCAAAGGTATAACGCCAAAGTCGTGAAATGCAAATTCGCAGTAGGTGACCTCATACTAAGAAGGGCCAGTATTAGTCTGAAGAATGCCAAAGATGGAAAACTTGCAGCAAACTGGGAAGGCTCTTACAGGGTAATTAGAAGTACAAGAAAAGGTGCTTATGCCTTGGAGACCTTGCAAGGGAGAGAATTGCCACGAACTTTCAATCCCGCGGATCTGAGAAGGTACTACAATTAGAGATTATCCAACTCGTTTATGTTTAACTTTGTTGCATTTTAAGTTTGATGTACAATTTCTGTAAGGGGTACTCTTTTTCCTTCTCGGGTTTTTTCCCTAAGGAGGGTTTTACCTTGAAGGTTTTAATGAGGCCCTAGGTTTTGTAACCCAACGATATATGAAATAAAAGCAAATATTTGTCAAAGTTTAAGATTTCAGTTGCAGATATTCAATGATTACAATTCAGCAAGGCGTTTGAAAGGATTAAAGATCCCAAATAGGCGACTTGCACCAACGCGATAGGTTACTGGCCTTGAAGTACTTCATCAGGATCAAAGATCCCAATAGGGCGACATGCCCCAAACAAACCACTGGCCTTGAAGTACTTCATCAGGATCAAAGATCCCAATAAGGCGACCTGCCCCAAACAGGCCACTGGCCTTGAAGTACTTCATCAGGATCAAAGATCCCAATAGGGCGACCTGCCCCAAATAGGCCACTGGCCTTAAACTACTTCATCAAGATCAAAGATCCCAATAGGGCGACATGCCCCAAACAGGCCACTGGCCTTGAAGTACTTCAACAGGATCAAATATCCCAATAAGGCGCATGCCCCAAACAGGCCACTAGCCTTGAAGTACTTCAACAAGATTAAATATCCTAATTGGGCGACATGCCCCAACGGTATGGTTATAAAGTTTAAATATTTCTAAGGGACCCAAAATTCCATCGACAAGACATGCAAAGTAGAGGCTACACATTACAAGAATGACGACATTTTGCAAAGCAATAAAAATAAAAAAATAAAAAAATAAAGTAACGATATAGAAATTACTATGGAGATAGAGAAGAAAAGAAATATCATTAAGGGTCAAGTAGTACAAAAAGAAATCTGGCTAGCATGCCAATAAATTGATCATCAAAATAGAAATAAAACTAAGTATTACAAAAGGAGCTTCAAGGCTCAGTTGGGGTGACACCTTCATCCTCAGCCGCAGTTGGCGACATCGAATAGTCAACATGAGGGTCAAAGGCCTCCAACTCAGGATTGTTGAGGTTGACTTGGGTAAGTGGGTCATTGTCATAGTCCACTAATTAACCACCTTCTACCCCGTGGAGTGGATGTATCCCTTTGAAGGAAAGTGGCACCCCCGGGTTGAGAAACTCCACTTGCTTTAGGCAACTGGCAAAGGCCATGTACCCGCCATTGGAGATCACACGACTTTGCTCCTGGACTTCAGCCTTCAGCTTGTCGTTGTCGATCTCCAAAGCCTCCTTGTCGGTCAGCAGTTGATCGCGAACGCGAGATAACAACTTGTTTTCCTCTGACAAGGAGGTCATCTGCTCTTGAGCCTGGGAGAGGGCGACCTGCATCTCCTTCTTCTCCCCAGAAAATTTAGCATTTTCCAACTTCAGTCGGTCAAAGTTGGAGGTTGCTGTAACAATTTCGGCTTTAAGCTTCGCCTGCGAAGCTTTCAGTACGTCCCGCTCTTTGGTAAGAGCTTGAATCTGCTTCTCCGCTACAGCTTTCGTTGCCTGCATCTTCTGCTCCAGGTCAGCCACAGGGTTGGGTCTCTCCAGCTCTTCGTGAAAGAACTTTAGCAGAGCAGATTGGCGAGACATCCAACCAAGAGCCTCCCCGACATTAGCCTATGAAATAAAAAGCGACATCAATCTCGTGTACAAAGGCAAAAAGAGAGAGGAAGGTGAATTATGTAGGGCAAGGGAAAGGAAAAATGCCTTCAATGCGGAGCGAGGGAGATCCTTGAAGAACTCCCCGTGATGGAAGGAGACAATGGGGGCTTGGAAGCCTTCCCATTGGGAAGAAGAAGATGATCCCGTGGCAGGGGCGGTAGGGGCAGCTCCTACATGAATTGAAACAAGCAAGGGATAATAACATCAAAAGCCAATAAAATTTTAAAATTTAATGAATTTTACTGTACGGACAAGTGCAAGAAAATACATGAAATAAAGACACTGATTAACTAACCTCTTTTCTGTATTAGGGCGACTCCAACTGTCTCTACTTCTTCATCATCCGAGATGGATATCTCGTTATGAGAAGCAGGCTGGATTTCCTCCAACTCTTGGGAAGCATGGACCGGAGACTTGTGGCGGTTCAGGAGGATAAGCTTTCTCTTTTTTGCTGCTTGAACTTCAGGCGAAGTCGCAGCGACATCGGCGGTAGCCGCAACCGGACCCTGGGATGCTCCGGGAGATTGAACTCCGTGATCAGTGAGCAGCTCGCGCACCAGGTTTTGGGCAGGGGTCTTCTTTTTCCCCTTTTTGGTCATATTGCCCGTCTTTTTCATCAGCTGAGCGTAACCCAACATGATAGCACCTAAAAACAAAGCCAACATAGTGGTTAATATGTTATGAATTACAGAAATAGCTCAAGTAAGAATAGATAAGGAGCGACTTGAAATTAGGAAGTAATAATAAATTGGTAAAAGCGACATTATCCATGGTATCAGCACAACTGACACAACGACCCTGGATTACGACCTTGCACTTGATAAGGCCGTATTTTCCAGTTAACTCACGAAGACCGGAGATAATGGCGTGGTCAGTCCAGTAGAGAAGCCTCTTCAATGATGAAAGAACTTGTCTCACAGAGATAATGGTTGTAGGTCCAGTACAGAGGAAATAGGGGAGATCCGTTAGGGCCAGCCCAGAAAGGGAAATCCTCCCCTATATGAGACACCTTGAAGTAGGAATCTATGAAGGGGGGGAGAAGGAATCCTCAAGAAGTTGAAAGAAGAAATGGTCTTTCCTTTGCCGGAAGGAGATGAACCCGAAATCAGAAAGGTGGTAGGGGGCAAAAAGGTATAAGAAAAGATTGCTAGAGCTTTCCCAGTTATTGGCCCAGCAAAAAATTTCAAAAGCATTGACAAAACCCCAAGCGTTGGGATGAAGTTGCGAAGGCGCGACGTCAAGTTGGTTGAGGATCTCGACTTGGAAGTCCGAAATGGGGAAGCATAGGCGAACAAGTCGGAAAAGACAGTCCTAGAGCATAAGGAAGATGGGGGCACCCTGACGGGGGCAAGATCCAATCCTTTCGTTGGGATCCACGCGTTCTGCCTTGTACAGGGTAACTAGACTAGAAGGAACATCCTCCTTTGGAGTAGCTCCAGTGAAATGCATGGCGCTTCTAAATTCCACATCCACGACATGGAACTTTAAAGTCGTTGTCAGCCCAGATGAAACTTGGAGAATGTCGTGGTTTATTCAGAACATTCTCCTTACGTCTCGAATGCCCTTGAGGTTTTTAGGCACTTCTATCTTAGTAGCTTCCTTAGGAGGGCCATACCATTGGTGGATTTTTTGTCGACAGCGTTCTAAAGCCTTGCTCTTGGAAGGCTTCCGGACAGCTTGGGCAGGGGCTGAAGTCGAGGGCGACTCTGAACCCGACATGGGAAATGAAGCCGACATGGGTTCTACAACAGAAACAGGGGGGACAAAAAGAGGGTCAGAAGAATTTGAATTAGAAGATTTAGAAGAATTATTAGAAGAAATAAAACTAGAAGCTTCAGATGAAGTACAGATTAACAAGGGGGCAAAAGGATGTAATTTAGATGTTATGGCATTATCACTACCCTCAGATGATTCGTCATACTTGTATTTTCCAACCCCATACCTTAAAGGTATGGGGACAACAGATTAAGAAAAGGGGGCCCAGAGAAGGGGATGAGTTGGGGAATACCAAGAATGAACTCCTCGGAGGCCTCAAATAAAGGTTCATTGTCAGAACCAGAGGTTAGAGGGGGAGTGGGGATGTGATGACCACTGCCATCACTGAGTCAGATCTAGAAGGGGAACCAACGAAATCCCCAACCTCCCCAGAAAGACTCTCTTTTGGGGGGAAATTCGTAGGCCTCTCAGGAGTAGACATTTTAAGGAAAACAAAGAAAAAAAGAAGGCCAACAGAAAAGATGAATAAAGAATGTAGGAAGATACCTGGAAATGTTGAAGGAGAAAAGATTGAAGATGGCTGGAAAACAGTGAACGAAGGAAGGAGTTGATGGCGAAAGCAAGAGTTTTTACGCAGAGAAAACTTGGAAGCAGAGAAGACTTTTTAGGTTAGGAGAGAGAAAATTTATAGATAGAGGAAGGGAAGACGAAGCGTGAAGAAGAAGTAACGGCTTAGGGTGCAGTTAATGCGCGCAGGCCTGATGTGAATGAATAATGATGGGCACGACCCACGAAGGGTCAGGGCCAATACCACAAAGACACGTGTCAAAGTGAAAACTGATGGAAGAATTCAAACAACAACGACTTGAGAAGACTGCACATCGCCAGATTACGTCAATAGAAGAAATCAACGGCATGTCTCACGACATACCATAGACTTGGGGGCAACTGTTATGGACCTAACCCGCAGGAGAGGCACGTGCAGGTCCCACGTGGGTGGCCCAAGCCGTCGGTACCATGTCGTGTTAACCACGACATGGGCACCCGATTTAGAGCTTGAGGAACACCACCCCCACGTGGAGTCAGTTACAGATCCATACTTACCGCCACAATTCACGGAAGTATGACAGTGACAGGTTTGACTTTAGTAGCCTTATTAGCTCTATAAATACCTGTGATTCATCTTTATTTGGTACTATTCATTACTTGATATCTGAGACTCTCAATGTGTGACACTTAGCTGACTTGATCGTCGGAGTGCTTGCAAGTACCCCCTCACCGCCAGGTGAGTGGTCGGAGGATTCAAACCACCGCACTGGAGGCCAGATTGGAGGTCATGTCCGCCATGTTTTGAAGCATGACGGATCATTTTTTTTCCATTTTTCCTCAATTTTTGTATTCTGATTTTTCTGCATTTTTCTACATAATCTTTTGGCAATTTGGTGATTTAGAGTTAAAATTTAGATTCTCCATGGTGGAACACCTTAGGATCAAGTGTTGTTTGCAAAAAAAATATGCACTTATGTTCTTATATGTTCTTGAGTGTTCTTCATGTTCAATGCTTGATTCTTGATAATTTGATAATTTTATTTTGAAAACTGTTTTAGAAATAAGAAAATGAAAAAACTCGTTTGGCAATTTTATTTTCAAAACATGTTTTAGAGAACTAAAAAAGAGAAAACTTGTTTGATTACAAATAAAAAATTTTGTGATTTTTTTAAATCAAATGTCATAACTTTAATTTTTTTAAAATAAAACATGATTATAGTCAATATTTATTGAATGTTCATATATATATATATATATATATATATATATATATATATATATATATATATATTATCAAGCAAAACAGCCTTTAATCCAAACCACTTGGAAGAAAAATTTAACAAAAACACATCTTTACAATTTATGCAGCAATGCAACAATTTCGACATCCACAGTATTAAGCATTGGCTAAACAACCATTAAGGGTAATAAAGTATTTGTATGTGTTTAAAGGCACTAAAAGAGTGCAGCAACAGTTTACTCATTTACTGTAATTCATATATAGCAAATAACAAATCGGAAAAAATGAGAGTTGGAATTTCCAAGATGCCATAATATCAACCAGCATCCATAAGGATTAAGAAATTGAGACCTAAGCAATAAAGATATTGAGGCCACAGTTCACCACCAGCATTTCTAGACAGTGCGATAATGAAAGTCCCATACAAGCCGAAGGAAATTGGCAGGTACCGGCCAGTTATATGGTAAAGAAATTTCTGTCATGCTGATACTAGTCTTAATAATTTCTCTAAACAACAACTATGAAAGAATTGGTACTTCATTAGCATATGATACTAATTTGTTGCAAAAGTCCCTTTTTTTTATCAGCAAAAGACTATGAATCAATAAAAGAAAGCGCAAGGAGTGCTATAGTACACAAAGGTTTAGATAGTGACAGAAAGCAAAGCAAAAGAATAATGAAGTGTAATAAAGGGCTTGTACGGCAAAGCCCATAAAAAGAACTAAAAAGTAAAACAAGACTAATCAACACCTTACACCTTGCCCCTAATCAGCAGGTTCAACCAAAAGCAGAGGGAAACAAAATTAATAATAAAGTAAGATGAGAAAAGAGAGATCCCAAAACCAGGAACCAAGTAGCAGTTGAAGGTAACACCACACTGATAAAGGTGACACCACAGGGGCCAGGATCTTAACGTAGAGACTCATTGCAGGAAAGGAACATCTTCTTCCACCACCAAAAGCATCAAGAAATGGGACCTCATCATACTTGACAAGCACCACCGCAGAAAGAGTTTCCAAACACCAAGAGTATCATCTTAAATTAACACAACAGAACCAGAAATTAAGGCTTCTTTGACAGCAGCCAAAACCAAATAGACCATTACATGAAAAGGTTAACACCATTATTTGAACCAAAGACATCCAGGGAGGGTTCCAATTTTACCACCACCATGTAGAAAGAGCACTCTAGAATCTGAGCCATACAAAATAACATCTCTTGCAGAGTAGAACCTTAAGAAGTCACAACAACATAAATAGAGTAAAAGTACCTCCTTACTGCATGAAAACTCCAAAGGAACCAGTCATAAAAACACCTCCTTTTTAACCGTGATGTTTATCTCTGAAAATATATCTAGGTTCTGTAGTCATAGTTGCTTTCACTGGGTGGGCGTCATATCTTTATGCCAAAATTCAAAACTAACGTGTAATTACAAAGTGATATGATTCATTCTTAATTTCTATTGCTTCTTTGGTGATAAATAATAAACTATTCAAAGATTCAAGTATCTGACGTTATATAAAAAGCCCTAAAATCAAAAATGGAGAACATCATTTGCTGCAGAGGTTATCAAAAATGAAACATCAATGGAAAGATAGCTTGATTGCAGATGCTCGCAGCTTTGTTTCCGTGTGCGAGAGAGGCAGTCGTTTCCTTGTATGCGCGAGCGAGAGAGAAGCAATGTTGTTTTATCGTGTTTCATCCATCTAAATAAAGTTCAAATAAGTATTGGAATATTTACATCAATTGCCATTAATGAAAATGATCTCTTTCCCGTGTCTTCCCTGTTTTTAGAAGAGAAAATTAAAATTAAAAAGCAAAACACCTATTATCTGTTTTGCTTTTTTTTCTAAAAATAGAAAACAAGGAAGAGTTTTTTAAAATTGTTTTCATAAAATTATTCAAACAAACAAGTTTTTTACTTTTTCAATTTTAGAAAACTAAAAACTGTTTTTAAAAACAGTTAACAAACAGGCTTTTAGTGTTTTTTAAAGTCGTTTAATAGGTAAAAGGACAAAAAAATATGTCGTTTTGCAAATTCAGGGATTAATTTGAGGTTTTCATAATCTCAGAATTAATATGCATAACCCCTACAATCTCAGGGACCAATTTGAGAGTTTACTCAAACTTATATTATGTTTACAATTATCCTATTTTTTTTGTTACCATTGGCATCATCTTGGATGGCTTAAGCCTTAATTGACTACTATTAGAAGGCCATTTAACTTTTATTTAGTACCTTGCAATATTTAGAATTCCTCTCCCTAGCATATTAGATACCACATAATATTTTTCTATGCATACACTACAAGAGCACAAAACTGATATATAAAAAAATGAACGCGTAATTTAGTTTTTGAAAGCCTTGAAAGATAAATTAGTTTTACAATCTCATAATCTTTTCACAAAATGTGTCATAGAACAAACCCTTTATTAGCTAAATTTTATATGAATAGATAGAAATTACGAAAGTCAAAGAATAGAAGATAAAATAAAATAAAAGCATTATATAAATATTGTTCCAAATATTTTAATTGATATTGTTTAATTCTGTGTACATAAAATTAGTTTAGATTTTTGTATTATGTCGTTTGATATATTTTTTTATCAAACAATTACATATTTCTGCATTTTTTTTCTATTTTCTTTTGTTATCATTTTTGTATTAACAGCTATAAAGTTAGGGATTTTTTTTTACATCATGGTACAACCGAAACACAAATTTTAGAAGGTCTCACCTCAGGAAGAACCCAAATTTATTTTAAGGTTTACAACCTTCTTTACAAAAAATAAATAAATCAACATAATATTTAATATATAAGATGGTTAATACACATTTAATAATGATATATAATATTTTTAATATTAACATATTAAACTATAATATATAATATAGTTACTATATAAAATTGTTAATGAGGGCTTAATCCTTTCTAGAATTGGAAACCTATTTTATTTGGTTCAAAAGAAATCAGTTAGAAACTTTTGGTATTAAAGAGAATAAATACATTCTTTCTCATTAATTTTCTCTTATCAAAACTTACCTTCACCCTATTTCTTTGTACCCATTTATTTATATTTATATCAATAAAATACAAGGTTAATGATCAAACTTTCGGAAACAAATAATATAACTACAAATAGGGACCAATTTAAATGTGGAGTTTAAAATTAAAACAATAACAATAATGCATCTAACAAGTTGGTTGGATGGTTGAGGAGTACTGCCTTGAGTAGCAGGTCCTCAGTTCGAATCCTTATGGACGCACTTTCGCCTATAAAAAAACAATAACAATAATTAAAAAACTATTATGACTACTAATTGTTTGGACTCGGAACGTATGAAAATTGTAAAACATACTGCACTTTAAGAATTTTAGAATTTTTTTATCAAAAGTTCATTTTTTGCCAAAAAAGTCATTTAATCAAATTCACCAAAGTTTCAAATGAATTTGTAAAATGTGGAAACACAAATGTCACCGCCTAAAGAAATGGTTCCCATTTCCAAAACAAAATAAATAAATAGCAAATGCCCTCATCATCGAGAAGTGTCCAGAGTTTATGTATCCGTTTACAAAACTAAATTGGAAGTGATATTGTCACTCCAAAATTTGATATTGTCACTCCAAAATTATGAAAAAAAGCTTATGAATTGAGTGTCATAGAAGTGACAATATCAAATTTAAGAGTGACAATATCATTTCCCAACTAAATCATCAACGGAAAGTATCATTTAAAACCTCCAATATCATCTTTTCACATTAAATGAATTATCTTCCCAAAAACCAAAAGCCTAAATTGCAACCACCGCTTAAAGACTGTTGATATCCCATCATATCAGTCCTTTTCTTGAGCCAAGAAAAACCAAATTTCATGCCTTCTTCAGAAAGCCACCTTTGGAACACGTTTTTCAACAGTAATCAAACCCAAAATCCCGAAAAATTTGGGAACCCATCAGACAAAGGGGACGTTTGGATAGCTAGGTGCCTTGTAAAAGGAAAAGGACAGAAAAGTATGGCACAGAGTAGAATTGGAATCAATCGATGTATTAATGTGCCCAATCATGGGATATATATATACAAGGTTGTTACAATAGGATAATGCCAAAAAAGGACAGAAAGAATAGAGGAATAATTCTGTTATGTACAGCTTATATTGTTCTAGAATTGTCTAAGAATATACAGCTAAAAGGGGAAGAATAAAACAGAAAAATCAGATTGTGAATTGAGCCAAATCTGTGTTGGGCTCCTCTTCTTTTAGCCCCCCGCAAGCTGGAGGTGCAAATTGATCAAGCAACTCCAGCTTGGATATATTTGCAGAGAACAGCTTTGGAGAGAGAGCTTTAGTGAACATGTCCGCCAGCTGATTGGAAGAGGAGACTGGAAGAAGGCGCATTAATCCTGCTTGAGTCTTTTCACGAACTAAATGGCAATCGATCTCCAAGTGTTTGGTTCTTTCATGGAAGACTGGATTTGCCGCAATATGAAGGGCACTCTGATTATCGCAATAAAGAACTGATTGTGCAAGGCATTGAGTGCACAGGTCAGCAAGCAAATAGGTGAGTCATTGTAGCTCACAAGTAGCGGAGGCAAGAGCTCTGTATTCTGCCTTGGAAGAGGATCGGGAGACAGTCTTTTGCTTCTTCGTTTTCCAGGAAATAAGAGAATTACCTAGGAAGAAACAGTAACCGGTTACGGATCGACGTGAGTCAACACAGGTTGCCCAATCGGCATCACTGAAACCCAGAAGTTGAATAGGAGAGTCTCTGCGAAACATAAGCCCTGTGCCTGGACAACTTTTCAAATATTTGAGGACGCGCATAGCTGCCTGAAAATGAACTTGAGTGGGGCGAGACATGAACTGGCTTAATTGTTGAGTAGCAAAGACGATGTCGGGCCGGGTGGTGGTAAGATATAATAAGCGTCCAACAAGTCGTCGGTAGGATAGTGGATCTTCAAGAAGAGGGCTGTTGTCTCTACGAAGACGTAATGAAGGATCCATGGGTGTAGATGAGGCTTTGCAGCCCAACATACCAGAATTAGATAACAGGTCAAGACAGTACTTTTGTTGGCAGAGAGAAATGCCTTCATCAGAATGTGAGACTTCTAATCCCAAGAAATACTTAAGTAAACCCAACTCTTTGATGTGAAAGTGGGAGCGTAAATAGTTGTGACAACAGTAATTTCTCGAGGGCAATTCCCAGTAAGAACAATATCATCAACATATACTATCAAGGCTGTAAAATCAGATTTAGTACTCTTGATGAAAAGACTATGATCAGCCTGGGCTTGCTGATATCCAATGGAAATGAGGAGAAGGGAGAGTTTCTCATACTAGCGACGACTAGCTTGCTTTAAGCCGTATAGGGATTTGCGGAGTTTGCAGCATTGTGAGGAGGAATAACCAAGAATGCCAAGCGGAATGGTCATGTAAACGTCTTCAGTCAGGTCTCCATGGAGGAAAGCATTGCTGACGTCTAGCTGCTGAATGTCCCAGCGATTGATGGATGCCAAAGCTAAAACAACACGGATGGTAGTCATTTTAGCGACAGGGGAGAAGGTATCAAGGTAATCAATCCCTTCAACCTGAGAGAACCCTTTGGCCACCAATCGAGCTTTATAACGTTCAATGCTGCCATCCGCCTTCCTTTTGATCTTATATACCCATTTACAGCCAATGAGTTTGACGCCCTTAGGAGTAGTCACAATATCCCAAGTGTGGTTGGACACCAGAGCCTTTACCTCTGCAAGCATGGCGTCTTTCCAACAGGAATGCTGAACAGCCTCTTTATAGGTGCTAGGCTTAACCTCAGAGAACAGAGACATGACAAAAGTTTGGTGGGAAGAAGGTAAATGAGAGTAAGAAATAACCTTCTGGATAGGATGAACACATGAAGAGGATGATGCGCAAGATGAGGATGATTGATTTGGAGGGCTCGTCACGGTGTTGCAGACGTAATCACGGAGGCGCACAAAGGGTTGATGTTGTCGTGATGATCGACGGAGGACAGGTTGTTGGGGTGGGGAGGGCGATGGCGATGGAGGAGGGGACGAGGGAAAAGGGGGCGAGAGAGACAGCGAAGGACAGGTGGGTGGTGTTTCTGCTGACGAAGGAGAAGAGATGAGGTTAGGGTTGGGAGAGAAATTGGGAAAGTTGTGAGGGATTGGGACGGGTAAGGTTTGACCCGAATTGGGCATTGGGTCTGGGCAAGTATCATCTGCGGGTAAGGCTGCTTGGGTTATGGGTAACGAAATAGGGGGTGTGGAAAGCAGAGGAGAAAGGGTGTTTGAGCTGCTGGACTTGTGGAAAGGCAGAATAGTTTCATGAAAAATGACATTTCGGGACACAAAAATTTCTTTTGAGTCTAGATCGAGAACCACATAGCCTTTTGTTCCATTTTGAAAGCCCAAAAACACTCCTCTTCTAGAACGGGGATCAAATTTTTTGCGAAGACCATGAGTAGATGCATAGCATAAAGAACCAAAAATTTTAATGAGAGAAAAATCAGATGGTTTTTTGTGCAGTAATTCAAAAGGTGACTTGTTATTGATTGTGGGTGAGGGGACACGATTAATTAAATAAACTGCATGCTTAACGGCGTAGGACCAAAAATTATTTGGGATATGAGATTGAAACATAAGTGCACGAGCAACATTTAAAATGTGTTGGTGTTTTCGTTCAACTCGCCCATTTTGTTGAGGTGTGGCTAGTTTGGTGAATTATACCTTTGGAAGCAAAATAATATTTTAGGAAGAATTCAGGACTATTGTCGGAGCAGAGAATTTTTACCTTAGAGTCAAATTGGTTTTCAACTAAGGCAACAAAATTTTGAACATTAATTTGTACATCCGCCTTTGATTTTAACAAAACGACCCAAGTGTATCGACTAAAATCATCAACGATAGTGAGAAAATATTTTTCACCATGGATGGAAGTTGTTGAGAATGGACCCCAAATATCCATATGAACAAGATCAAAGATTTTAGAAGCTCTACTTTCACTAAGAGAATAAGACAAATGTTTTTGTTTAGCCAAATGACAAACATCACATGCTTCATTATTATGTTTGGAAATAAAAGGAAATTGCTTTTGCATAACATTAAGACGCTTTCCAGATAAATGGCCTAATCTATAATGCCAAATATTATCATGATTTATGGATGGTGTGGAAAGGTGATTGACATGGGAGATAATGGAATGGGGTTTGTCTTGGTTGATGAGGTGATAGAGCCCTTGGTGAAGTTTAGCCAAACCAACTATCCTCATTGTGCTCACTTCCTGTATTGAGAACATTGTAAATGACAAAATTTGGTGCAAATTTAACTGTTCCTGAAAAGTGTGAGGTTACTGTCGAGCCATTTGGTAAGTGAATATTAATGGGACTAATTTTTGAAAAAACATGAAATTTTTAAAAGAACAACTTATATGATCAGTGGCTCTAGAGTCAATGATCCAAGATGATGATGTATGTGGGGAATTAAAAGACAATGCATGTGCAGTGTGTGGTGTGAGGCTACAAAAAACATAGGGACTGTAATCAGAACCAGTGGATGGGCCTTTTGAGGAGGAATTGGCCCGAATGGGCTGGTTTGGGTCACTGCTATTTGCACCAATTGAGGCCTGTTGAAGAAGACTTAGCAAGCTTTGGTATTGGGCTGGTGTGAAACTTAACCCGGATCCATGTGAGGGCTCCATTGAGGTGCCGTGAGGCACTTCTTCTGCAGCAGAGGCATTGACAGAGGAAGAAGAAGCTTCTGGGTTATGGTACCTTGGTCGGCCAGGATAACGAGGATGACCTGGAGGATATCCATACTTGCTGTAGCACACCTCCATAGTATGCCCGTTGCGTTTGCAGTAAGCACATTTTTTTGAGGAAGAGTTGTTCTTGGCGGTGTGACCTCTGCCATTGTTGCCGCTGCCAAGGGAGTGACGTGCAGCATAGAAACCGCCGCCGGTGGAGGCGCACTGCTGGGCATTGCTTGAAGCTGCTGCATTAGCAAAGCTGTTTGGCTCTTCAGAGGCGAAAACAGAGACAGACGGGTGCTGGCGTTCATGTTGGATAACCATTGAAAAAATGCGATTGACAGAGGGCAGAGGCTCCATGAGAAGCACCTGAGAACGAACGACATTGAAGCGTTCATCAAGGCCCTTCAAGAAACGGATGATGAAATCCTGCTGGTGGTAGGTGCGAGCAGCGCAAGTGCATGTCGATTGGGGCCTGAAATTGTCGAGTTCTTCCCAAAGTGCTTTGAGGTGAGTAAAGTAGTCTGTGACTGAGAGAGACCCTTGTTTGAGGGCATAGATTTCTTCTTGAAGTTCTGCGATTCTGAGTAGATCTCCTTGTGAGAATCGTTCCTTCAAATCGACCCAAATATCTGCAGCTTTGTCAAAATAAATAACACTTTGAGCGATTGAAGGGGACAAAGAGTTGAGAATCCAGGACATTAGTAGAGTATTGCAGCGCTCCCATGAGGGAAATTGGGGGTCGGTGGTGACTAGAATAGGGATCATTCCTATGAGAAAGGACATTTTGTTTTTGGAGATGAGGGCCATTCTGAGAGACCGAGACCAAGAGTGGTAGTTGCTACCGGTTAATACAGGGGAGACCAAAACAGTGCTGGGATTCTCACTAGGATGAATATAAAAGGGACTGGAAGGATTTTGACTGGGATCAGCTGAGGGAGGAATGTGCTCAGCATGATCACTGGTAGAAGATGGAGTACCAGACATGGCAGAAAGGGGATGATGAACAACAACATGAGCCAAAACTGGATGAGCATGATGACGAAGATCCTGAGGAGCCCAGTGAAGTTAACATCAAAGCTGAAGATGAACCCATGGAAACAGCTGCTGAAGACCCTGTTGATCCTGGAATAGGACACCAAGACTAGGTGGAAGATGACTACATCCTTCCATTATTGTGGGACATGGAGTTAACTGAAACTCAGTGTAGTGGCAATCAATCTATGGTCAAATTTTATTTGCTTCATTACCCTTAAGAATATGCACTCACTATATATGATAACAAGAATTTAACATACAATTGATATGTAAATAAGTTGTTATCCTTCGCTATTGGACAGTGTTAACTATTAACATCCTTCCCTGATTATTTGTGTTCAGGTTATCCCTGTTAAGATTGTGCTAAACAACTTGTATGACAAGCAACCAACTATTTCAGTTTGCAACCTAGACGGAGAAGTTGAAACATGGTCCCTAATCTGGAACTAGATCCGAAGACGTCAAGTTCATTTCGGTGAGGGATAGTACCAGTTCAGTAGGAAAGCCCACATCAAGCAGGGGATAAATTTGATTTCTATTTGAATGAACCTCAAGACTAATGGGAATTGGTTGTTGACTTCAAAGACAATTAAGGAAAAATCATAATTACTAACTCAGACCTTGGCAAACTCTTTTTTTTTTTTTTTTTTTTTTTTTTATGTAAAGCCACAAATTTCCGGAACAGTTTAACTGTCTTTTGGTTGTAACAATGTAAGGACTATGTTGTGGCTCTAATATTTATCACTATATAAGGTATTTTTTTGTTCAATGTTTAACAGCTTAGACCATTTAATCATGGCAGTTCTTCAAACTTTTTTTTTGGTTCATATGCTTCTGATGTCAAACAACAACTAGTAAGTTCGGTTATATTTAGAGATATCAACCCAACATTTTGTCGATTATATTAACATCAATTAAGTGTTGACTTCCAGTTAATATGATATGTTTATCACTTTAAAACTATTATAAGACCAATTAACAGTGTAAAAAGTTTGAAATTAGATTTGGATGGAATTGTTTAAAATTAGATTTAAATGCACAGTTTATTACACCTAAAAACTGGGAAAATTGTGCACCATTCTTTTGGTATTTATGAAAAAAAAATCTGTTTGACTTAGACCACTTAATATACAAAGAATATTAGAGCCACTCAATTCTCAAAAGTTGACATATTCACTTATTTTAACAAAACCACCAAATTTATTGGCTGTCTTTCAATGTCTTGCGTGAATAGTCAAAATAAGTTCTAAATCGTGTCACTAATATAGCAAAAACTGAATTAAATCATCATTATATTTTTAAATTGACTTTTGATTTAAATCAATTAAATAAACAGAAAATTGATGTATAGTTATCCAATTTCTAATTTTACTAACATGGAAAATTTTGGTTTTCTACCGCGTTATATTTATTATAAGGAAAAAAATATAATTTTGGTCCCTTAACTTTTACTCAATGTTCACTTTGGTCCTATAATTTTTTTAAGATTTATTTAGGTCCTTTTACTTCTGTTTTTTTCCAAAATGGTCCCTATTGTCACTTCCGTTGCCAATTTAACGGATTTTTGACTAACACTATTACATTTTGTTATCTATTTATTTTGAACTTTTGATTTACAACAATTTGGACCATTTATTTATAACAATTTGAGCTGTAAAAAATCAATTAAATTGCTAATGGAAGTAACGACAAGAACTTTTTGAACTAAAAACAGAAGTTAAAGGATTAAAATAAATCTTAAAAAAGTTATGAGATCAAAATGAACCTTAAGTATTAAGGGATCAAAATTGTATTTTTTTCGTATGACTATTATAACTACAAATTTAGGTTTCTAACTTTCTTAACAATTAGCGTACTTTTGACATTTAAAAACGAACATTACAAAGGTTAACAAATTATTATTAAAAGGAGTTAATGAAATAGACTAACCAATGGTAGCAATTCCATTTTCAATTAGATTTTTAAGAAGCTGGCCCACACTACATCTTTCATTTCTCTTTCTCCATATTCTTAGACATAAAGAAATCTCTCTTTGTCGCTATTTCTGTCTACTGTGCTTGCGCCAAAAAACATTGTTATCCACGCACAGATAAGGAGGACTCCACTGGGTTGCAGTTGTCTACAGAATGGAGCTTAAAAATCTCACTTCCTCACTGCAATGGCGTTCAGGATAATAGAATGAAATTCCTCAGCTACCAAATATCCCACATTTACAGTTGATAAAAGAAGCAGTTCTTACTTTTGAATGGTTTCCTGAAGCTAACTCCATATCTGGGAAAGTGCTTCTTAATGAAGTAATTTAACTCATCAGAACTATCTAGACAAATCTCAGACTGTTCAGAAACCAAGTACTGGTATTTCATTCATTTCACTATTTGGCACCAAAAAGGTCCCCTTCTAACCACCTTTGTTTTTTGTAATAGTCCTTTTATTTATTAATAAATCACATTTAATATATCTGGCCTCGTTCAAATATAATTCTATCTGGAATTAGATTAGAACCCAATGACAAATTAGATTTGAAACAAATTTCAAAACCCACCACCTTTGACATACTCTATTTTGTGGTTTGGTATGTCATATGCATTAAGTATAGGTGGACAATACACATTTAACACTATTTCATTTTAAGCGCCTCCTAAATAGAGTAGGATGACCTTCTCTGATTTTTTTAAATATATTTAAATAGCTGATACCACATTTCAGACCATTATCGGTATGTTTTGTACCTGTTCCATTCATTGTAAGACAATAACGTTGTTTCTTCTTAATCTAATATGAAAGCGTCCACACATCAGGATAAGTATGGACGATCCAAAACACAATGACAATGAATCAGCATATGCAAGACAACATCAATTAGATTACTCAAGAGGAAACGGTTTAAGTAAGGGCTCAGCAATAATCATGTAACTAGTGCTAATATGATTTCCAATTGTAGGTTCTACACGTAATACCAAACAAAAAACTGGTCCTTCCATGAATAGGGATGTTGCATTTCACAACAACAAACAGTGTGAGCAAAAAAAATACGAAACAGAACTTTTAAACGTAGTTAGTTCTATTACTCCTTCTGTTACATTTGTTTCAATGGAATTGCTAACTGTATATCTTCCAAATTATATTGTCGCTTTAGATAAATTCAGTCCCCAATATGATTCTATCCCAAAGAAGTCTAATGCAACACCACTTCAAAACATAACCAATTTGATCCAATTGACCACCTCTCAATGTCAAGCACAATTTCTAGACATCCACACGTCTCAGCCTGTGAAGGAAAATTGTATCCCTCTGTACCATAACCTTCCACTTGATCATGGTAATTTCAATAACACGTTGTATTCCAATCAAATAATATATACTTTATGATATAATATACCTCATATATTCCATTTTTTTAGCATCTTCAGCACAACAAAACAAAGGAAAGTCAACGACGTCCAATGAGACAATTACCCCTCAACAAGTTGACACAAATAGCGTGTTGCATCCCATGGATCATGACTTCAAAAGCTATACCATGTCCTCTGCGAGGCATCAGAAAGAAACTAGATCTCTAAAGGTAAACGCATTACAAATCAATCTCCTGGGTCGTTTTCAATCAGAAGACCATACTTTCTTATAAGTCTCAGATGATGAGAATGAGAATGCTTCATCATGTGCAAGAAAACATTGATCGGATATTCTCAAGAGGAAACGGTTCAAGGAAGCCTTTTGCAAGAATCATGTAACCGGTGGGCTATTTGATCATTATCTATTTACTCCTTTTTTTTAACCACTGCTGAATTCTGGAATACCCCAGCCTAATCTGATTTCGATTTGCAGGTTCTACACGTAATACCCAAAAACAAACAGGGCCCTCCATGAATAGTGATGCAACGTTTCTGGCCAACAATCATGCTGAGCCCAAATAAGCACCAAACACATCTTTTAAACGTCATTGGGATCATTATATCTTCCTTTACTTTTGTTTGAATGGCATTGCTAAGTGTATGGATGCAATATTATATTGTACGTAGCTACAGAGAGTTACAGTCCCCAAAATGATTCTGTCACAAAGATCACTAATGCACCACCGCTTCAGAGTATCACCAATTTGAAACAACTGACCACCTCTCAAGGTCACATGCAATATACAAATGTAAGAGCGTCTCAGCCTACGAACGGAAATCATACCCCTCTATACCATAACCTTCGAGTTCATCATGGTATTCTCAGTAACACTTTGTTATACAATTAACTAATGTATTTTTCCTAGTATAATTTACCTAACATATTTTATTTTAATAGCATCTTCAGCGCAACAAAACAAAACAAAGGCAAGTCAATCATATCTAATAAGACAACATCCCCTGATCTTCAGTAACGCATTGCATCCTAGGAATCATCCCCGCCAAACCCATAGCATGCCCTCTACTTATGACATCGATGATTCAGAAGGAAATAATTTCTCTAAAGCATCATATGAAGAACCCTCCTAACCATGCGAAGGTAGGGATGACTCAGAATATTTTAGAACTGTGGTGCAATACTATCTCTTGCTGCCTTTGTTATTGCTATTTAAAATAAATTTCTTTCTATTTTTATAAGTCCATACATTCCAAATTTCCTGGTATAATTTACCTAACATGAAAATTTGAGTTCTGCTGATGATATTGCTGATGAAGAAGGGAGCTATCTACAAAGTTCTGAAGATGAAGACTATGGTGTCGATGATTCATCTGAGACCTCAACTAACGATACAGGTAATTTATTGTTTGGTTGTAACAGCAACGGAAATAACTACCAAGATCTTTGCTTGTTGCAGCTAAATCAATATTGTATCGAGCATTCCCTATCAATTATAACCTGAAAAATAACAACTATGTCAACCCACCGCAGGTCCCAAATAAATGACCTTCTCCAATATACTCTTTCTCCATACACATGTTGCTACATTATATATTTCCCTTTTTTAAAAATATTATGCATAGGGGTTATATTATATATGATAATTTAAAATGTAAATTTCTTTTATTATGTCTATAATTCCATTTATATGTTGTTATATTATATCTTAGGATACTCATACTTTTCCATACAAGATTAAATATTAGTTATAATTCACATTGTTAGACGACAAAACTTTATTTAAAATAGGTTAAATTATCATAAAATTCCCCATCACAATGTTTGACATATATAATATTGACATGTACAGGTATTAAATTTAATTTCATCCCACTAAATCAATATCATCTTATGATGAAATCAACTATTTGTCATGTACTTTGTATGACTTGGGGACCAATGTCACAAATGCGCACACCGTGGAGCAATGATGTGGTGCCAAGAAAGGTCAAGGAAAATTTAAAAGCAAGAGCACCAAGATTCACAATTTGATGTGGTAATGGAAAGATCTAACTTCCATATATTCAAGACCCACTAGAATTATTATAGTAGTTATTGTTTGGACATAATGAAAATGAAAGCAATAATTTCAAACAACATATCAGGTCATATAATTTGATGTTTGCTTTCATATCACCCGTTGATAAACTTGATGCAAGGCTAA
Source organism: Cyamopsis tetragonoloba (assembly GCA_037177725.1). NCBI lineage: Eukaryota > Viridiplantae > Streptophyta > Magnoliopsida > Fabales > Fabaceae > Cyamopsis > Cyamopsis tetragonoloba. The sequence continues at coordinate 29,439,231 of CM074125.1, read as the reverse complement.
ATAGTGGTAGAGGGCCTCCTACATATAGAATTCAAGGGCAATCCCGACACCTGATAGGGAGCTTGCTACCAATGCTCGTGAAAGCTGTAAAGTTTGCACAGTTTTACATATATGATACTGAGAATGAAATCCATAATAGAATGGTGCAGAATTGGTCAGATTAATATATTCAAATTTATTTTATTAGTCTTAATTTCCATTATTGATGACCCATATTAACGTTAAATTTCTTAATGCTTTAATATCATAGATCAAATCATTTATTTGGCAATAACATTGTTTGGCAATTAAAGGAAATGTTGGATGAAGTCAAAAATTATGCCAAAGCTTTTCGAATGGCAAGAGATAGATACCAAGAAAGTCCTATTCAAGACCTAAGGCTAAGACTAATTTGTGATAAACAAATTGACGGTCGAATTTATAACTTACCTTATGTATCTGAGATTGCTGCTTTAACCGTTGGTGATTTTGATAGTGGTGACAATAGGGACATCATTATTGAGAAACAAACTGGAGAGCTAAAAAGAATACATGAAAGAAATGTCTCATATTTTCCATTACAATACCCACTACTATTTCCAAGAGGTGAAGATGGGTACCGAAGCAATATTAGTCACAAGAATCATGGAAGAAGCCATGCAGCAAAAAGAAACCATGAGAGAATGGTTTAGTTATAGGTTGCAAGAAAGAAAACGCGAAGCCCAAACGATCTTGTGATCTAGACGTCTATTCCAGCAGTTTGTTGTTGATGGATATTGTATGATTGAATTCGACAGGTTGAGCTATATCAAGAGGCATCAAAAGGAGGTTCGAGTTGATATAGTAGTCTTAACGAGTCTAGCAGTAATGCAGATGCCCAAGGTGTAGATAGGGGGAAAAGAATTATCCTACCGTCAACATTTGTAGGTGGTAGACGTTATATGAATCAATTGTATTTTGATGGGATGGCTATCTGTGGTGCTATTGGTTATCTAGATTTGTTCCTTACGTTCACATGAAATCCCAATTGGCCTAAGATCTAGCTTGTGGTTCAACCATTACATCTACGAGTCGATGATCGTCCTGACATAGTCTCCAGAGTAATCAAACTGAAATTTGATCAATTGATGAAAGACCTTAAGTCGAACAATGTCTTTAGGAAGATTATTCGATGTACATTGTTTGAAATGATCTCATTATTAGTTTCAATACATCTTTATTATGTTTCCACAATGACTTATACTATGTTTAACCTTTCACAAATATTTACACCATTAAGTTCCAAAAAAGAGGGTTACTGCATGCTCACATTCTTCTTTTTCTGCATCTTTCCAACAAGTTTCCAAATACTACACACATTGGCAATATCATATCTACTGAGATCCCAAACAATATCATATCCTAGAGGAGACTTGCTCACTAATTTGGGTAACAAACTTATTTTTGCAGAAATGGATTACAATAAGGAACTTTTGGCCCAGGAGTTCCAATCATATTCTAGCTCTTTAACTGGTCAGTAATATTTTTCTATGTTTAATGCTGCCTAATATTTGGTAAGATTATCATTAACATTCCCATATTGCATTCGTGTGGCTAAAGCAATTAAAATTCTACAATACAATTTGTATTGCCTGGTATGAAACTTTGGGTGACATTGTACTTACTATTTTTTTATTCTATCGTAATAGCTAAATCTTATGTACTTGATGGTAAAGTATCTGTGTTCGTTTGATTATTGAAAATTGTTATTTCCATAGATGAGCAACGAGAAATCTTCCATTAAATTATGGCAGCAGTGGACAATCAATCTGGAGGAATATTTTTCTTATATGGCTATGGCGATACTGGAAAAACCTTCATTTGGAAGACTTTAACATTAGATCAAAAGGTGAAATTGTGTTGAATGTTTCATTCTATGGAATTGCTTCATTATTGCTTCTTGGAGGTAGGACTGTTCATTCCAAATATGCTATACCAGTGCCAACTTTCCAAGGTTCTACATGTAACATAAACCAAGGGAGCAAATTGACAGAGTTGCTTAAAGTTACCGAGTTGATTATATGGGATGAGGCACCTATGTGTCACAAGTTTTTTTTGAAGCACTTAACAAATTCCAGAGATATAATCAAGAGTTCAAATTCCAACGACATTCCTTTTGGAGGCAAAGTCATCGTTTTTGGGGGTGATTTTAGGCATATACTTCCTGTGATACCAAAAGGGAGTCGTTCTGATATTGTACATGCAACAATTAATGCATCGTATCTTTGGGATCATTTTCAAATCCGTACATTGACACGAAATATGCGATTGCAATTTAATTCTCCAAATGGCAACACTGATGAGCTTCGAAGATTTTCTCAATGGCTTTTGGATGTAGGCGGTGGGAAACTTGGTGAATCAAATGATGGTGTTGCTGAAATAACAATTCCTCATGAGTTCCTCATCACTGATTTCAATGATCCATTAGAAGCTATTGTGCGTAAAACTTATCCAAACCTCTTGCAGAATTACCATAATGAGCACTTCTTACAAGCAAGAGCTATCTTAGCTTCTACAATTGAAACAATTGACAAGATCAACGAGTTCATCCTTCAACAAATACCTGGTGAAGAAAAGGAGTATTATAGTTGTGATAGTGTTGATAAGTCGAAGGTCCTACACAATCTCGCTTTTGAAACTATTACTCATGAATTCTTAAATACTTTGAAAACATCCGGAATACCAAACCACCACATCAAACTTAAAGTTGGGACTCCTATCATGCTAATAAGAAATCTGGATCAAAGTGAGGGGTTATGTAACAGAACAAGACTTATTGTCACACAATTAGCTACCCAAGTTATTGAGGCAAAGATGATCTCTGGAAAAAATATCGGGGCACTAACATATATTCTTAGGATGTCAATGTTTTCTTCGCAATCACCTTGACCATTCAAGCTCATACGAAGACAATTTCCTATTATTGTCTCTTATGAAATGACCATCAACAAGCCTCAAGGTGAAACTCTAGCACATTTGGATTTGTATCTATCAAAATCCATTTTTAATCACGGACAACTATATGTTGCACTCTCAAGAGTACAGAGTAAGGAGGGGCTGCACATTCTTATTCACAACAAAGATGGGATCCCATCCAATATTACCACTAATGTTGTATACAAGGAGATCTTCCAAAATTTATAGGTACATTTTACTTTATACATATATTTTTGTGGAATTACAATTTCAAATATAACTTACTAATTCTGTTTATCAAATTCATATGGCCAGGCATATCATTGCTTATATAATCACCTCAGTTAGTGGGACTATAAAAAAAACTTTTGATGTCTACTTTGACAGCAGGTAACTGCAATTCAGTTAATCTCATAATGTTTGGTCCATTTGACTACAACTCCGACATACCATCACTAAATACTATTGATTTTACTTTCTCACAGGACCTTCAAGTGAAGTTCACAGCAAGGCATAAAAACATTACTGAGCTGTAACCTTTGATGTGTAACCTTTTTTGATGATCATTTGTCTGGTTTGTGTAGTCATACAATTACTGAGCTGTAACCTTTGATCTTCTTCAAATTTAGACATTGATATATGGGAAACAAAACTTTACTACTGTGACATTATTATTGCATACTATTTCGTACTAATTGTAAAAACGCATACCCTGTGCGAAGGCACATGTTTGTTACTAGTTTGTTATAAATTGCAATTAGTCCTTACCTATTTCAGTCTATAATTATATATTTTTTTCTGTTTTTAGCTTAAATTAAAAAAAATAATTTAATTTTTCTTGAGGCAGTAAAACAAAAGAGAAAAAAACTACTGATTAAGTAGAAATTAAACAAGAGAGAAATAAAGAAAAAGGAAGTTATGATAAAAGAGAAATATATAAGAATAAAATCTATTAATTTATTTTCGGTAAAATTCAACTTTTTTACTTCTGATTTTTCTCAAATCAAATAAAAAAATAGCATTATTTTTATTTCCTTTCCTCCAATTAACAAATAATTACCTCTTTATCATCTAGGCAGATTTGAATACAAGTCATATGAAAAAACATCTTTTGCAAGCAATTTTATCAATTAAATTAAATTAGTATTTTTTTTTGTATAAAAAAATAGTATGTTTTACAAGTTGTATGGTCTGCAGAATTCAGCAATGGCGTGAGAATTTTGGTATGTTTGATATAACAGTGACTAGAGTAGATGCAAAGGTCAACAGATAAAAGGGGCACTTTTTTCCATTTAGCAGGTTTTATCCCTAAACTGGTTTTATTGCTAAAAGATTTTAATAAGGCCCAACATTATCAAATTAATGAAGATACATAATTTTTGCATGTGTTTGTTATGCTATGATAGGATGCAAATCCTAAGGATGAAAATCACGTGACGTAGGATGAATGCCCCAATAGCTAAAAGCCCCAATATAGGATAAATATCCTAAGGATGAAAATCCTAAGATAGAGGACAAAAGAGCTAGGGGCCAAAAACACTCAACATAGGGCAAAGGCCCTAAGAATTAGGACCCCATTATATTGTATAAATCTACTTATGAGTATTTCCTTGAAGCAATAAAGATAAATTTCCCAAGCTTCGGGATAAGAACTCTAAAAGCATAGAGTTTACAACAACCGACAGAAAGTAAGTCACATTTCTAAAATATTAAGTGCAAGTGCATTTCATATTAAGCAATGTTCAAATTAAAATCTTTCAAATGTCAAGCAGAGAAGAAAAATGCAATGTTTCAAAAGTTGTATATTAATCCCAATCAAGTTGAAAATGAAAGAAAAATTAAGTGGCTTCAGAATTAGTGGTATCAACGTTGGCAGTATCCATAGGAGTAGAAGAATTCGTTTCTATTCCTTCTGTGGCTTTAGCGGAGTATTGAAATAATCAAAAGGAACAGAAGCGGTATCAAAGAAGTCAACTCACAAAGTGTTGCCTACTTCATAATAAAATACCATATGGCTCTTTGAAATCTCATGGGAAATGTCAATCTCGGTAAGATTGACCTTGCTCTCTAGATTGGGGTTTAAGAAGAAAAATGTTACAGACAACTCTTGAAAGAATCTTTAGCGGTATAAGCAATATTGATTGGAGCTTTATCAACCTCTTTTTGCAGGAGTTGCTTCTCATGAGTTAAGTTGTTCACGGTTTGATGAGAAGTTCTGAGATCATTCTCTTTTGTCATCACCTTTAAGGAATACTCTGCCTTCTCAAAAAGCACCCTTTTCAGCTTCTCATCTTCCTTGGAAAGTTCTTTGGTGTGTTCGTCGAGTTGAAAGGCATTCTCTTCATATTACTTTTTAAACTCAGAAACCTAATAATGAAGCATCTTCAACTCTTCGTGAGTCTCCTTTTTCTCCTGCTCAAGGTCTTTGATGTTGTTTTTTAAGGCAATAACACTACAAATCCCAATATCTTCCTCGTAATCTTTGAAAAGGGCCATGAAACGTGACATCTAAGCCACTCCTTCTTTGAAATATGCCTGAAGATATAAAAAAGAGTGAGTTAATATATCAAAAATATCAAAATTAGTAAATTTGAATACAAAGAATGAAATAAATGCCCTCTTGACAACGTCACTTTGTGACTTAAGGAAGTTTCCATGACAAAAAACCACTTGAGGAGGTTCAAACCCTTCCCTAATCGATAGACAGGGATGATCACGTTGAATACCTTTGCCTAAAAGAAAAAAAAAATTGAGTAGATAAATAACGAGACTAGTAAGGGGAAAGTAGAAAGATAAAGGGAGTTTCACCTTCGGTTTAAGAACTTAGGCGCCTTTTGTTCCTCAATACAATCGTAAGAGGTTGGCGGTCTTTGTCTTCACCACTAACTTCTAGAGCAGCTTAGTTACGAGGAGGCTCCCCAGGATGAATAACATTATTAGTGTGGGAAGGCTAGGTACCTTTTCTAGTACAGGAGGGGGAAATGGTTGAGAGAGTTCTCAAACAAGGTTTTGAGTTGGACATTCTTTAATGGCCATGTTGTGACCCTTCCCTTTAAGTCCCTTGCCTTTTGTAGCAGCAATAGCAACAAATGACGCCATGATATAATATGTAGAAGATATACAAATCTATTAGCAAATGCAGAATCAACATATTTGTTGAAAAGTTGTTTGACAGGTTGATAGAAATACCAAAACAAGCTTTTCGATCATCACAAGGACCATTTAATATTTTTTGACATGAAATTTTGCCATAATCTTTAATAAACTTATCTATCTCGGTATAGATGAGTTATTGGTCTTCAGTCAAAAAAATCCACGAACTCAATATTTGTGGGATGGGATGGTATAATGTTCCTTGTTCCTTCACAAGAGAAAAAGAGGTTGGCCGTTAGATCCCATCAAAAAGGGAGTAGCTTCAGTACGAGCATATACTTTTACAAATTTTGTTTTCAATTTGGCTGGGTTAGAATATAGTGTGAAGAATTTCTTCCCATGTTTTCAGAAAGATACCCAACCTCCCACCTCACCATGATAGGGGGAGAAGATAGTTCAAAAAAGCTGGACTAAAGGAGTCAATTTTTTTGCCTAGAAAATAGTTTCTAAGGCTTGAATAAATCGCTTAGTGTTTGGGTGAATTTGGGATGGTTCTGCATTAAGATATCTTAAAATACCCATTTGAAAGGGTGAAAAAGGAAATCATATTTTCATCTTTTTAAATACAGCCTCATACATCGTTATAAAAGGAAGTTCACCATATGTGAGGAATCAATATATTCTTTCTTTAGAAGTCGGACGAACAAGTAAATAGTTTAGAATAAGAGGTTGGATTGGGGTTTTCCCTTTTGGGCCTGTAATCGTGGTATCCAAGAAAGCACTAGCTTTCTTGAAAGCGGTGGAAGCAACAGTAAAATACCTTCCTTATGTTATGACGCTCATGGCATCATTGCATCAATAACATCAGGTCTGACCTGTGTAAGTTCTTGAATCTGTTGATAGCATACCATTCTTTAGGCCACTCATCCCAAACAATTGCACCAATTCTAGGTAGAGATTTAGCAAGGGGATTTTTAGATTCAGTCGTTGAGGACATCTCGGGCTCATCTTCAGCATCCAACTTGGGATCTATGTCAGCATCCTCTTCTTTCTCAGTAGAGGGGGGCGGTCTCGGGCTTAACCGGGATAAAAACTTTGTTGACTAGAGGAAGATTCAAAATTATTACAATATTCTCTTCTTCTTCATCAAATGGAGAAGTGATGAGATGAACTCCTAGTCTACGAGAACGAGTTAATATACGAGATGGTTGCGATAGACCTACTTCAATGGGATTAGAAGACATGTCTACAAATGAAAATGGAAGCATGTTTAGTGGAATCAAGTCGCCTGAATTAATTTTGTCTTTGACAATGCTAGAAGAAGAAGAAATCTCAATAACTTATGCGACTTAATCAGGGTCAAAAATGTGATCACCATTATCATAAAGAAGTTGAGAAAAGAGAAAAAATAGAGAATCTTAGTTTATTGAACCTTCACTAGTGAGAAGAGAAGTTGAATAAGGATGACGAGGAGAGAAAGGAAGTGTTGTTCTACTAGGGACTCGAGAGAATTCATAATCAAAATCCAAGGATTCTGAAAGAATGTGAGTAATTAAGAGGGTTTGGATTACAAAAGGTAGAATATAATCAACACTACTACTACCACTACTTATATTCCTAGAATTAGGATTTCCAAGGAAGTTTCTAATCATGATGGCCTTAGGATTTAAGAAATTTGGTTACAATAAAATAATGCAAGAAGGTACACTAGTAACAAATTGTTATTTACTAATGCTTTTTTTTTCATGCCTTGCGTTAGATTAGCTATCGTTAATATAGACTTTGTCTAACGCATTTATTCGTTAGTATAACCCTTAAAGATCTTTATAAACAATTTGTAAATCAATATAACAGTTACTTACACTACTCCCTCCGTTCCTTTTTATCTGTCTCTTAAGGTTAATTCACACTTATTAAGAAAACTAATTAATGTTCTTGTTATTATAAAAATTATGAAATTCATGTTAATATACAATATAATAAATGAAAATGGTATATTAGGAAAAGTAGCTATAAGTGCTTTCTTGAATTCTTAAAGAGACAGATAAAAAGAAACAATTTTTTTTTTCAAAACGGAGTCAGATAAAAAGGAACAGAGGTAGTAACATATTTATTTGTTAGTAAATATATATTTATCCATTTGTATAAGTATTATATATCTATACTAACAGATTATATTGTTAGATAAAGTGTATATCAACAGTAGCTAATCTAACATAAACCAACAAAAAAAAGTATTATTAGTATATGGAAATTTTTTTGTAGTGGTAAATCAGGAAAATTGTCAAAATATTTGAAATAGATATAGTTTAGACTAGGAAAACCTAATATTAGGAGAGTACGAATTAAAACAAGAAAAGAATAAAAGTGCCTGAAAAGAAGGCAACGGAGAAAAGTTGAAGGATCAACTACGCAGCGAGGAAGAGTGAGACATTTTCTGAAAGGATGGAGGAAGGGAAAAAGGTTATAAATCAGAATAATGTCTGAGGATAGGACAACATGCAGCCAAGAAACAATAGAATAGATTAGATGCATACTAGAAAGAAGAAGAAAAAGCACGATGGCAACCTCTAAGAGAAGTTGCAAACTAAGAATGAAGGTTGGAGAGGGAGAATGCAAAAAGTTTTAAGCGAACAATTTGAAGAAGGACGAATAAGGTAGAAGAAATTTTTTTGCACTAAAAGGAAATTTATTTTTGAAGTTCGAATGGAAGAGAGAAAGGTGGAACTGCATTTATGAGTTGAACCTCACGACGTGACCTATCGATTCGGCTTACCTCCATTTCCTTCCTTCCTTACCACGTCCTTATCTTTGCAAAACGATCACATTTTTTAATTTTTTAAAATGTCTCCTTTTTATATACATTTCACTTTTACTTAAAAAATGTTCATCTATAGTTATGGAGAAATCACAGTGAAATGACACATTATTGACGATCTATCAATCATGGTAAATTTAGATCGCCTACGGCTACTTTTAAACGGCGGTGTCGTGTAATTTCCCAGCGGTTACCGTTTAACCGCAGTGAAATGGCACATTACAGATGGTTTATCAACCATGGCTTAGTTAAAAAGGTGAAAAACATGGTCGTTTTGCAAAGACGACGAGGTGCCGAGGAGGTACGGACGAGGAGGTAAGCCAAATTCGTGACCCATGATGAGGGGCATGATGTTCGAAGAAGACATTATTGATCCCATGTTGACACGTGGCAATGATTTGAAAGATAAGGATGGAGACTCGAGATAAGATCTCGAACTTAGCTTGTAGAGTTAACTTGACAATCCAATATATTGAATTACTAACTTGGGGGCAACCATTATGGAGCGTGATACCGCTCATAAATAGTAAGGATCACTTCTTAGGATTAACGACATGGAGACAAAATTGCATGCATGGAGATAAAGCGACATGGTAATATAGCAAGATGGCTATGTAGGGAATAACCGCCAATGATGGTGACCACTTCTGACAATAATTGGGTAACTAGGGATTTGAGCTCAGGGCCCAAATCCAAAGCAAATAACGCTAAAATTAATGATTCTACTATAATTAGAATAATGAGTGATCAAATAAGGTAAATAAGCCACGGTTTTATACACGTAGAAAATAATATATGAAAATTTTCACAAACAATAAAGTGGGAATAGATCATTGTGATCTATTTGTATTTGGCAACGGTTTCAAAACAATGGACATAGTATAGGCCACGGTACAAAATGTGTTGACCCTTGTGACCATAGTTTTGATTACTCCCTCCATTCTAAAACTATAGTCATTTTAGGTTTTTACACACATATTAAGAAATCATTGATATTGATAAGTTTTTAATATGAGTGGACTAAGGTGTTCAATTAGAAGCTAAAGTGATTGACAAAATAATTAAAAAGAGAAATGATTATTGGTGAATAAAGGAGGTGATGAGAGAAATATTAAAATATGCAATTTATTGTTGATTAAAATTGTAAAGTCACAATTATTTTGAAACAAGATTTTGAATTCAAAGTAACTGTAATTTTGAAATGGAGGAAATAGGTTACATCACATATTTGGTAAATTCATCCCCATAACCGTGGGCTAATAGTTAAGGCTATGTTTGGGAACGGGGCTTTGGGCTTTTTAAGGGGATTTTAACTTTCAAAAATCTTATGTCGTCATTTGGTAATTACAAAAATAAGGCTTTTGGCTTCGAGATTGTGACTTTTGTAACTAACTTTTGCAAAGCTCTTTCAAGAGGCTTTTGAACTTTTCAATATTTCATTTCCAAAATTGTCCTTATTTATTTTTAAAAATCACAAAATACCCACCACTTTGGTCATTCGACATATTCCAGCTTATTAGACAGCCTATTATACCAAACAATTCTGATCAATTAACCAACCTCAGCCATTATCTCACAGCCTTCAGCCAGTTTCACAGCAAAAAACCAAAAGCCTTTAGATTTCAGTCTGTTTTCGAATCATACTCTAAAAATCTTGCTACATAATTATATGGTCCAAATTTATTAAAAAAAACATAAACACAAATTGAACCCTAAGTAAACATAACACAATCCCTCTATGCAAACTCTTCACACGACAGCGACGACCTTCACCTCACAACGTCTACCTGCCTTGCACGGTTGTCTCTTCACTACCTGGCATGCGCTGTTACAGCGGCGACCTCTCACGGCGTCGCTCGGCTACTTCATGCTGACTTATCCCTCATCCACGTCAGTTTTATGATGACCTCTAGCTCACAACTTGCGTCATAACCAAACCCTTTATCATGGAAAAATTCTCGTCATGGCCAAACCCTTTGTCACGATAACTTTAATGAGCAACTTATTTGCATATCAATCATTCCCCACTGTGCAATTCGATTCCTTCTTCTGGTGTAACTAGGAAGAAAGCATGCTTGATTGGATTTTTGCTTCTTGGAGTGGAATGAAGAAGAACATGTACGCAGAACCCTAAATTCTAAGTCGATTGTTGCGTTCTTGCTGGAGTTGATTAAGGAAGAGCACATGGATAGTGCTCCTCCTAAGTTGATTTTTGCTTCAATGGTTTGCTTTTCTTTTCCCCTACCTCATCTCCAATCAAATCTGTAATTTCCCTTTTGATATTCACCTTGAATTGTGTGTTTATTCAGTTTTCTTCTGCATTTAGGTTGAACCATGGAGCCCATGTGCATCGTTGGCAAATCGAAGGTAGATGATTTGCTTTTTAGGTGTTTCTATTTATTTATCATTTATTTGTTTTCTCTGTTCGAGATTTACATAATTGTTGAAAGAGTAGAGAAAGCAGTATTCTTGAACAAAGTGCATGCTTCTCAGATTTGGCTAAAAGATACTTCGCTTTGTATTTTAAGGCACCATTTGGTCCGGCTTATTTTGAGCTTATCTTCTACTTATAAGTAAAAGTCAGGCCAAACAGAAATATTAATATGTCATTAAAATTTTAAGTGACATTTTTTTAACGAAGGAAAGAGAGAAAAGAAGAGCTTTAAAATAAGCAACATGTAGGAACTTTTGTTTATTTTTCTAATCTCTTATTTTTATTGAACATCCACTAACCACTATAACCAAGGTCGGACCGCCACCCACCGCCACCGCCCGTAGCCACCCTCCGCCGCCTGCCGTCACTGGATTGTCGCAGCCCTTGGCTTATGACTTTTTTTTAAGCCTCTTATTTGTAGCTTTAACTTAAAAGTGACTTTTAAGAGGAAAATAAACTGGGTCAAACGGTACCTAAATATGGCCTTAACCATTTTATTTGGGTAATCTTTTCTTTTATGATGCACACTTTATATGTTTTGTTTGGATAGCTCATGCTTATAACTTATGCTTTTTCTATCTAGGGTAGTGTTATGGAACGCCTGTGTAGTTACAGCGCATAGTGCGCCTTTTAATTTATTACTTATTGTAAGCAGTTATTAAAATGCTGTCAAGTTTTACCAATTTGCAAACAAGCCCTGCTGTTTTTTCAATGTTGCTTTGCTTGCATTTAATATGGTCGACTTAAAGTTGTCCCCTTGAACTAAACATTCTGCCGAATTAAATGTTATCAACTACTGGCCATTAAAGACCCATAAAGAACAATACAGAAAGCAAGTTAAGTGACCCATTACACATCATCAAAATCCTAGTGGCCTCTTCACAGAACAATACAGAGTTTTTGTTGCCTTAAAGACACGCACGAACGTATTATCTGTTAACCTACTATTCCCTCTAAATTTAATGTCCTCTCACTTTTAATGAGGTTAGGTGGTGTTTAATGATGGTCGCCATAAAGACTCAACAACTAGGCATGTTGATGTTCAGGGAACAATTGGTTTAAACAAGTTACTTCACAAAGCTGAAGAATTCGCTCAACTAAAACAACAGCCACTAAATTATAGCAATCGACACACACGCTGACGGTCATGGATTGTGCTTTATAGGTCTGAATATCAGCCATAAATGGTATGTGAAAGACTTACATTTGTGCTTCATATGGTTGTTTGCTATTTTCCTGTAAATATGGGTTTTATTTTTCGAAGTTTCTATGGTATTATAAAGCGTAGAGACATTATTGTTAACTCGATTTTTGCATGCTTATATTATAGAAATGGATGGTTTGTCGGAAGAAGCTGGACTGAGGATGATTGAGGACAAAGCCACTATGGTATTATCTGAATCTATTTCATAAGCATGTCTTTGGTAGTAGCTGCATTGGTGTTTGGAATTCAGTAACTGGTTTTCTATGTTGAGTGGTAGAGATTAGAAGACGTGGATTTTGAAGTTGAAGAAACTGATGGAAACAATAATGAAGACCTATATGTAGATATTGAAGACATCAGAGATGTATCGTATGGTATTGGATTAGATTCTGCGGAAGATATTTATAAGTTGCAGTTGCAATCCTTTGGTACTGTGTATCCTAACTAGGCGCAACATAATGATCCATTTAACCTTTTTTTTTTTTGTAAACCAAGAACTTGTTTAGTACAATTAACCTTTTTTTGCTTACCTTTTCCCACAGAAACATTTTTTGGGCCCAATTTGACAAGTATGGTTCTTAACAAAATATTGCCCATTCAAACCTTCATTCATCTGTTGACAACAAAAAACCCTTCGTTCAGCTTCTTCTCCCTCAAATACACCCCTGTTCACCCCTGTTCCTCAAAAAAAAAAAAACCTTCATTCACCTTTTTTGTCCCATTCAACTCTTACTATGTCTGAGGGCATGCTCATTACTCAGCACTATTAGATGCAAACGACTCTCTAATTAAGATCAAATTAATATCTACTTTGCCGTCGGCAAGGATTCCTTCATAGCCTTACTCTGTTATCATTGATAAATCTGTACCACAAATTGTGGGAGAGCAAATCTCTGATAGAAGGAAGTGCAGAACTTGAGGATTGGTGGACAGTCCAATCGATGTTGGTTTTATGAAGCAAATGTATGATCTAGAGATAAATAAATAAAGCCAAAAGAATTAGTTTTAGGAGTTAACCTTAAGGATTTGATAATACAATTTAATGTATAATGAGATGAGACCAGATATGTAAATAGATAAGTAAATTGGTTGCACTGATTGCGGGACCATATATCTGTAAATACCATTGACCCATTATTTTAGGTGTTAGTTTAGGTTTCTGTTGGAGATTTACTTGCCCATAGTTTGTTGTGATCGTTGTATATATTGATTATTAAACATCAATGATGATCATTAGAAACATTATTTGTTTCATGAGAATTCTATTTTGGTATCAGAGCCCGCTTAGGGGCTGAAACAATTTCTGAATTGTGCGAATTGTGCGTGACTGCACAAATGGCAGAAGGCAGAGGAAAAGTAGATCATGGGAAACGAGTTCCCTCACCGTATGACCTCAACGCAAGCGATAACCCAGGGAATGTGATCACTCAGGTGCAGCTTTGTGGAGAAAATTATGAAGAATGGGCCCGTGCCATCAAAACCTCCTTGCGTGCTAGGAGGAAGTGGGGTTTCATAAATGGAACAATCAAATCTCCGACAGAAGGAAGTGCAGAACTTGAGGATTGGTGGACAATCCAATCGATGTTGGTTTCATGGATTCACAATACCATAGAACCCAACTTAAGTTCCACAATATCCTACATGGAAAATTCAAAGGATTTGTGGGAAGATATTAAGGAGAGATATTCGGTTGTTAATGGACTGAGGATACAACAATTGAAGTCTAACTTGGCTGCGTGCAAACAAGCCAGACTGACTATGGTAGAATATTATGGAAAACTGAATGTGTTATGGGAAGAATTAGCTAACTATGACTGTATTCCAGTTTGTAGTTGTAGTGGGTGCAAGCGTGATATCACAGCGAAGCTAGAGAAACGGAGGGAAGAGGAGAGAGTCCATCAATTTCTGATGGGTCTTGATGATGCTACTTATGGCACTGTACGCTCTAATCTGTTTGCAACAGATCCATTGCCCTCCTTAAATAGAGTGTACTCTACTTTAATTTAAGAAGAGAGAATGAGAATGATTACGAGGGCGAAGGAAGAATGTGGGGAGGTTGTGGGCTTGTCACTACATGTTTGTTGAAGGCACAAAGGACGCGACTCACGCGAGGATGGAAAAGATAAGCTAGTTTGTGCAAAATGCAAAATATTGTGACACAGTATAGAAGAATTCTTTGAAATAATCGGATATCCTGATTGGTGGGGGGATAGACGACGAAATGAAGGAAACAACCGCAGAAGGAGTAAAGGGAAGCAACTAGGTGGGCATGATCGAGAAAGAGGACTGGCGCGTGCTCCTGCTGCTCAGACACAAGAAATTGGAACAACAATCGTAGCAGGTTCTAGACAAGAGAATCCACGATTTCCTAGTCTTACTAGTGAGCAATGGCAATCATTGATAAACATGCTAGCAGAACAGAAGGTGATCTCTGGCGATAAAATTATAGGTAAAAGTATCTCTTGGATAATTGATACCGGTGCTTCTAATCACATGACAGGAAGCATGGAGAATTTGATTGAATTACGGAACATTCCCGAATGTCCAGTTGGGTTGCCTGATCGGAGATGTGCAAAAGCAACTAAAGAGGGAACCACAAACCTTGCAAGAGGATTGAAATTGAAAAACGTCCTTTTTGTTCCCAATCTGAGTTGCAATCTGATATCTATTTCACAACTGATTGATGACTCAGATTGTTCTGTCCAATTCACTAAAAACTTGTGTAATGCAAGACTACACTTTGAGGACAATGATTGGAGCGGGTGAACGAAAAGATGGGCTTTATCTCTTTCGCGGGATGAAGGTAGCAAAAGTCTATAAAGCTGGGGAATTTCTGAAGTCGCGATTTGGCATAGGCGGTTAGGACACCCTTCCTTGAAGATTACAGAGATTGTTTGTGGTAAAACTAGCGAGTCATTGGATAAAGTCTGTGACATTTGCATTAGAGCAAAACAAACTAGAGAACAATTTCCTTTGAGTAATAATAAAGAAAGTAGCATCTTTGAATTGATTCATTGTGATTTATGGGGACTATATCAGACTTCTACTTGCAGTGCTTATTATTTCTTAACGATTGTTGATGATTGTTATCGTGCTGTTTAGATATACTTGTTAAAGGATAAAAGAGAAGTATCACAAACGCTCTTAAATTTCTTTGCTTTGGTAAAAAGACAGTATATATGATCAACAAGTAAAGATATTTAGGAGTGACAATGAAACAGAGTTTGTTTGCATGAAAATTTATTTTTTTGAAAATGGAATATTTTTTCAAACTTCTTGTATTCGGACGCCACAACAAAATGGGAGAGTGGAAAGAAAACATCGCCATATTTTAAATGTGGCAAGAGCCTTGTGATTTCAAGGAAATTTGCCTATTGATTTTTGGGGTGAGCGTGTCTTAACTGCTGAATATTTAATCAACCGTACCCCATCTGTTATTTTGAATAGTAAAAGTCCATGTGAAATGCTATGTGGTGAGCCTCCCGATCTTAACCATTTGAAGGTCTTTGGATGTTTATGTTATACTCATAATCAAGGGAGGAATGGTGATAAATTTGCTAAGATGTGTTTTTGTTGGATATCTTTATGGGGAAAAGGGGTGGAAATTGTTTGATTTGAAAACAAAAGAATTTTTTATCTCACGAGATGTAGAATTTGTTGAAACACAATTTCATTTTCTGACTTTGAAACTACCCAAACTCAAAAAATAAATATGCATGACAGCAACTTCAAAAATGTTGTGACGGTTGAGGAATTTGATAACAAAGTAGAAGCACTCGTTAGTCAAGAAGCAGAAGGTGTCTTAGATGACAGGGGGAAACGTTAGTGAAACTATGACTCCTCCTAATGCTAAAGACTATGATGGTTCAAATGACATAGTTGAAGTCGTTCCACTGGGCAAAGGACATAGAATCAAGCAGCACTCCACTCGACTGATTGATTATGTCATAAACACCATACAGAAATTAAGCCCATCGCCTAGTTCACTCTCTCCAACACAAAACTCAGGTGCTCCCTACCCCATAGCACACTATGTGAATTGTGATAAATTTTCTTTGGCACATCGAATCTTTCTTGCAGCAATTACGCAGGATCAATAGCCATTATCTTATGCTGAAGCGGTGAAGGATAGTAGATGGCGAGAAGCCATGCGAAGTGAGATTGCAGCTCTTGAAGCCAATCAGACTTGGATGATGACTCATTTGCCCACGGACAAGAAGGCTCTGGGATGCAAATGGGTGTACAAGATAAAGCGCAAAGCTGACGGTACGGTGGAAAGATTTAAGGCATGACTAGTTGTCCTTGGTAATCATCAAGTGGAAGGAGTTGATTACACTGAAAAATTTTCTCCCGTGGCCAAGATGGTGACGGTGCAAAATGTGTTAGCCACATAAATAAGTGTTACGACGCAATAAAATCCCTTGTCCAGGATTGACCTTCAAATAGCGCACTACTCGCAATGCCGCTTCCCAATGCTCTACTCTTGGCTCTTGCATAAGTTGGGATAGGCTATGCACATAAGCTGGATTTGAGCAGCATGAGCACGCACTGGTCCTCTTTCTCGATCATGCCCACCTAGTTGCTGCCCTTTACTCCTTCTACTGTTGTTTCCTTCATTTTGTCGTCTATCCCCCCA
The DNA here is from genome assembly GCA_037177725.1 of Cyamopsis tetragonoloba. Lineage (NCBI taxonomy): Eukaryota > Viridiplantae > Streptophyta > Magnoliopsida > Fabales > Fabaceae > Cyamopsis > Cyamopsis tetragonoloba. The sequence goes on along the minus strand of CM074125.1, from coordinate 29,422,112 downwards.
CCAATCACGATATCCGATCATTTCAAAGCATTCTTCTATACTGTGTCCGGTTCTTTTGCATTTTGCACAAACCAGCTTATCTTTTCCATCCTCGCGTGAGTCGCGTCCTTTGCGCCTGCCACCAACTTGTACTGACAAGCCCACAACTTCCCCACATTCTTCCTTGGCCCTCGTAATCATTCTCATTCTATCTTCTTGAATTAAAGTAGAGTACACTCTATTTAAGGAGGGCATTGGATCTGTTGCCAATAGATTAGAGCGTACAGTGCCCTAAGTAGCATCATCAAGACCCATCAGAAATTGATGACTCTCTCCTCCTCCCTCCATTTCTCTAGCTTCGCTGTGATATCACACTTGCACCCACTACAACTACAAACTGGAATACAGACATAGTTAGCTAATTCTTCCTATAACATCTTCAGTTTGTCATATTATTCTACCATAGTCAGCCCGGCTTGTTTGCACGCAGCCAAGTCAGACTTCAATTGTTGTATCCTCGGTCCATTCACAACCAAAAATCTCTCCTTAATATCTTCCCACAAATCCTTGGAATTTTCCATGTAGGATATTGTGGAGCGTAAGTTGGGTTCTATGGTATTATGAATCCATGAAACCAACATCGATTGGACTGTCCACCAATCCTCAAGTTTTGCACTTCCTTCTGTCGGAGATTTGATTGTTCCATCTATGAAACCCTACTTCCTCCTAGCACGCAGGGATGTTTTCATGGCACGGGCCCATTCTTCATAATTTTCACCACGAAGCTGCACCTGAGTGATCACATTCCCTGGGTTATTGCTTGCATTGAGGTCATACGGTGAGGGAACTCGTTTCCCATGATCTATTTTTCCTCCGCCTTCTGCCATTTGTGCAGTCACGCACAATTCGCACAATTCAGAAATTGTATCATCCCCTAACCGGGCTGTGATACCAAAATAGAATGCTCAGGAAACAAATAATGTTTCTCATGATAATCATTGATGTTTAATAATCAATATATACAACGATCACAACAAACTGTGGGCAAGTAAATCTCCAACAGAAACCTAAACTAACGCCTAAAATAATGGGTCAATGGTATTTACAGATATATGGTCCCGCAATCAGTGCAACCAATTTACATATCTGGTCTCATCTCATTATACATTAAATTGTATTATCAAATCCTTTAGGTTAACTCCTAAAACTAATTCTTTTGGCTTTATTTATTTATCTCTGGATCATACATTTGCTTCATAAAGTGTAGATCCACAATCGAATGATACTATTGACGAGTTCCATGGAAAACCAGCTACCAAACCTCAACAAAAATTTAAATTCTTCGGTCGGCTAATCATCCAATTGGAATTTACTAAAGCTTAACTTATAACTGGGTTTGGGTGTTAAAACTTTATCCTTATCTATTGGAGAGTCAATCCACTTAGTTACTTCTGAATATCCAAGGATCTGTTGCCAATTTTAGCGAACTGTACCATCTACAGGTCAAGCCATTAGTCCTTAACAAATCTTCTCCGTAAACATCATCAAATGACAATCTAACGGCTTTGGGGACAGAGGCGCTTAGATGCGCCTATTCTCACCAGGCGCACCTTAGACGTGGCCTTCTATCTAAAAGATGTAAAGCTCTCTTATGATGCCAGGAGATACAGACAAGAGGCACTAGAAAGAGCATGTCTTGCTAAAATTGGCACAATAGAACTTGAAACTAGCATACTATTAGGCATAAAGAAAAAGAAAGTTTTCTCTGTTTTTTACATGAAAAAGAAAGCAGAAAATCCTGAAAAGGAAAGCAGACCGTGTATACACACTCTATGCTTGCATCCGATAGTACTAAGTTTTATCTCATAATAATACTAATAAATATCTAATAATATTAATAAAGGTTTTGGTCTATGCTATGCTGCCCTTCTATGATTAGAACTAATATAATTGCTCCTTGAAGTTATACTAGATAGATTTCTTTTGTTTTACATGAATTTTATCTCAAGCATCATTGTTTTTTTATAATTTGAGTTTGGGTCTAAACAATGATCATATCACTAGCCGATGAGAGCTACTCAGTTGAAGTGTGGACAAACACAGGTGGACAAACAAACGGATGATCCAGACTAACAAACACCCAACAACAAACAAAAGGGACCCAACAAACGAATTTAGGGTATGGTTTTGATACATCTTAACACTTTTGATTTATTATTTTACACTTATAACAATATAATTTTGTACATGATTCAATTGTTATTTTTATTAGAACTCAACACAGCTTCCACCTATCAAAGGTCACTTCAATGATGGCGTGTGAAGGATTAACATATATAAATCAGAGATGTCAATTTGAAGTTGAATAAGAACTAGCAAATCCCAAGATCAGTATTATAAAGTATTGTTGCTAGCTATCTATAGCCTTTAGGTAGATAGTGAATACATGCATGACTAGACAGATTTGGTGGTTTGGTGGTTAGATGTTTAAGGTTCGAACTTTGGTGGTGATAATGATTTAGATTAGGATATTAGTGGGAGTTAGTTTAGGATGTGTGTGTTTAGGATTTAGGGATGTGTGCATGTGTATTTGACTAATAAAAAAACACAAGGTGGTTGACTGAGATGTAGGAAAAAAATTAATCTAAACCTTTTATTTTCTGAATATAATGTAAACCCCTTGGTATCTTTTATGTTAAGATCTTTGGTGCAAGAATGCAAGAAGAGGGGTATTGAATATTGTTGTTCAATTCAATCATATAAAATTTATCATTTTTTTGGAATAAGAATGTAATAATTTGTAATTTATTGATTACTTTTAGTTTTTCATTCCTTACATGATATATGTTATATTATGAGAGGATGCAAATAAGGCATTCTAGACTTTTTGTCAAATTATATCAAAGCTACTCTGACTTGCCAATGCAGTTTGGACAAAGGTTGTGATTGTGCCAATAATATTCAACCAAGATGGTATATTTTACTATTCTATTTTTGCTGCTCATTGCTATCTTTTCTGTTTTTTTATTGATTTCTATTTGCAACTGTTGTATTTGTTTTGTTTTCTACTATTTGCCCCAGTTCAGTATTTTATTATGTTGTTTTTGTTTTGTTTTATGCTAGTGCTGCTTCTTCTTTTTCTTTTTCTTTTTTTTTTTTTTTTGCAATCAAAATGTTTTCCATTGTGTCAAGTTACATTGTTATTGTTGTTTGTTTGGTTGCTGAATTAATACTTGTGAAGATATCACCTAAGCTTTGTCACACGACAAAGAATTAATACTTGGTGTACTTGAACTTATTTTTTATTGTTCAAGTGTTTACCTAGCATTCTATCATTCTTGGCAGGCTAAGAGTATTTTCTATTTTTCCCAATTGGATTTTCCATTTACTGCACGCCTTCGTGTTTGTTTTTCACCTTATCATGTCAAAATTGTGCAATTACATTTTTTTTTCCTATTTTCTTGTAGTTTTTGAAATCTTGTGTAAAGCAGATACAAAAAATAGTTGTTACAATTTTTAGTTATTTTTAATTTTTGGTGCTATTGTTTCATTCGTATTATAAAACTCGGCCGGGCTATCAACTCGGCCGAGGCACTTGATCATTGGGTCACACGCAAAACTGGATAATATATATATATATATATATAATATAAGAAATTTCTAAAAAATATAAAATTTATATATTAATTAAAAGACATCGTATATATACAATAAATTAGATATATAAATTTTAAAATCAAACTAAAACTAAATTAAAATACATATTTGTAAATTTATTTTATGTGGCATAATTTTATTTAAGTATAATTTTATAACTTATGATATCTTTTATGACATAAATCATTAAATAAATTGGTTAGTGTTGAAATTGCATTATATATAAGTAACATATATTAACTGTCGCAGTACATAAACAAGGAAAATAACATGGTTTGGTGGTTTTGTAATTTGTCCATAGCCAAGAAGGTGCAGGTTCAAACTCATTCTCATGCATGACTGTTTCTAGAATTGTTTTTGTATAAAAGCGCTTTCAAAGTCCCAAACCGATTCGCTCCATGTTCGGCTGGGTTCACACCACCGGGTTTGACCGGTTCGTTTGCGGGACCGATCTAAATCAACGACCGTACCGGTTATGGGTCTAGTCGAACCGGCCGGTCCTGTCCGAGTTTCATAACTACTATAGTTTCATTTGTTGCTTCTATTAAGCATTTTTTTGGTTTGAATTTTTGCTAATATGTTACTTTTCTTATCCGGTGTTAAGTCTAATGGTATAATTCTCGCTTTAGTGCAAGAGGTGTGAGTTCAATTATCGCAACACTCTTATTTCAAATGCTTTGTACATACGTAGAAGTAGTTTCTTGTAGTGAGTGTGCCACTACAAGTAAATAAGTGTTGCCTATACCGGAAAAAAAATTCAAATAGGCTATACTCTTTTGGCCACGGTTACACAACTACGGTCTAAGTTGAATAACTACAGTTGTGTATTCGTGGTTTAAAATTATAGCAAGCATTAGAAAGTGGCCTAAAGTTAAATATGAAAAATCGTTTCTTATACAAGAGTGAGTGAAATGTGGCTTAAAAATTTTTGCAACACATTTAAAAGTATAGCATAAAGTTAAAAATGAAAAATTGTTGCTTATACAAGAGAGAGAAAACCTTGGTCTATTCTTTTAGTTTAGGCCACAGTTTTAATTTTTAGCCAAACATAAAGTAAAAAACCGTGACCTATTAGAATAGACAACAACCACCTAGATCACGCCTAAAAAACCATGGCCAAACTATGGCTTAAACTTTACGCGACTGTAATTTTGGTTCTAACCACAATTTGTGTGTTGTTGAAAGTCAAAAGTTTTATAGTGTTTATAGGTAAATCACAATACTTATTTTAACATCATAATCTCTTTTGCAGGTATTCACCCTATCCCTGTGGACTCTACAACCTTTGTCATACTTGGAGGGATCTAATACATCCGGGGGTGTTGAATTCTGTCGCTGCTGATGTACATGTTTCATAATTCTTTCTTTTAATAAAGTGTTAATAGCCGTTAAAATAAATAAATAAAGCTATAATTTTGTGACTACTAAAAAATCGTACAAGCTAAACTTTAAGCTAAAATATCTTATAAAAGATAAAATCTCATGGTGCCAAACATGTTTAACAACTTGTGGCTTTTATTTATAGTTACAGTTAATTATTATGCCTTAAAATATTGTAAATGTATTTAATAAAATTAGCATATAAATTAGTTTATCTTTATTAAATACCTTAAAATGACATATATATATATATATATAATTATATTTAATAAATGATTTATTAAAATAAATGTATAATAAATGATATGTGATAAGATGTGAATAAATTATTTAAAACTAATTTTTTGTAAGTTATAAACTACTTAAAATAAATTTTTATAGACTAATTGATTATAAGTAATTTGCTTTTTGGTAAATCTTATTTTTTTTCTCGATATTTAGCATCCTATATTTGTTAAAGGCAAAAATATAATTTTGATCCTTTAACTTTTACTTAATGCTTACTTTGGTTCCATAACTTTTTTAAGGTTTATTTAGGTCCCTCAACTTCTGTTTTTGGTTTAAAATGGTCCTTATCGTCACTTTTGTTACCAATTTAACAGATTTTTAACTAATGTTATTACATTATGTTATGTATTTATTTTGAACAATTTGGGTCGTCAAAAATCCATTAAATTGCTAACGGGAGTAACGAAAAAATTATTTTGAACCAAAAACAAAAGTTAAAGGGCTAAAATGAATCTTAAAAAAGTTATAAGACCAAAATGAACCTTCAGTAAAAGTTAAGGGACCAAAATTATATTTTTGTCATAGTTAAATGAATCATACCTAAAATTATGAGTGAGAAAGGTAGAGAGAGAGAGTGAGTGAGGAGGGGCGGACTGAGGTGCGGTCAAGGAAGCTGTTGTGGACCTATATCCCGGGTCCCATGCCCGGATCTCCAGACGGCCTAACGGCCAACCAGGCCCATAACGGCGGCCCATACTAGTAAAATAACACACGCCTGAAAGGTATAAATACTGGACAATGGGGTAGAACTAGGTATGACAATCTAACCCTAATAATCTCCACTCTTAGATCTATCACTGACTTGAGCGTCGGAGTCTTTGCAGGTACCACCTGCTCCACGGCAGAGCATCTCGGAGTATCTCAGATCCCCGGACCATCGTCCTCGTATCTTGAATCCAGGTACGCATCAGTGGCGCCGTCTGTGGGAAATGAACCAAAAACAACGTTCTCCTCTTAGTTCGAGATGGTCAGTACACGTCAGAAGACGTATGACGACAACAACCTTAGTGTTCACAACGATCCTCGTCCGGCGGATCCAGGCGCTTCGCACCCACCTCACCTTCATGAGCAGCGAGCATTGGTACTTGTAGAAGACGTCTCGGAACCACAGGCGATCCAACCAGTTCTGCAACCAACATTGGATCCCGATGAAATTTGGCGAATGGCACGCCTCATAGAAGAGCAGGCCAGAGTCATAGAAGAATTGCGAGAAGAGAGACGTCGGGCAGAGGTTGAGAGGCGCGCAGAAGCCGAACGGGCTAATCAGCTGCAGCCCGTGAATCCACAACCTCCCCCGATCAGAAATCCGGTCAGGCAGCCCCCCGACGTCTTGGAACGACACACGCGCCCTACGCCAGCGGTCCGCCACAAAACCCTATGCCGGAGGCGCGACTTGCCTTGCGAATAGGAGGACAGGTGTACAGGAACCCGGCAATGGCGACTGAGAGGCGCCGTGAGGCCGCAGTTATTCCCCAGTTCCTCAACGAAGTGGTGGTAGATAATGACCTAATATCAGGGTATTGCAGAAACCCCTTCACCATGAATATCATGCACAGGAGCTTCCCGTTTGTTTTCAATTTTCCAAAAAACTGGATGACTATGACGGGACAAAAGATCCCCACCAGCACGCTCAGAATTTTGAAAGGATAATGACTTTCCAAGGCATTCGCGAGCCACTGGAATGTCGGGCGTTCTCGTTAACGCTCACCGAGGCAGCAGGCAATTCAAGACAGAATACCATTTGAAAAGCATAACGCAAGGCGACAAAGAGCCCCTGCGAGATTTTATTATTCGTTTCAACAAAGAAGCTTTAGAAGTCAAAGATGTAGCGCGTAACATGATTTTGTTCTTTTTGATGGAGGGTTTAAAGCCCAGTTTCTTTAAACAGGAGCTCACCAGAAATAAGCCTTTGAATATGGAGGAACTTAAAGACCATGCTGAGTTCTGGATCCGGATTGAAGAACAATCCAAGGCTAGTGAAGATCCAATTCCTTCGCAAGGCAAAGCTGAGGACAAGTTGACAATTAAGGGTTCAAACCCAAGAAATTCGTTCGACACTAGATCAAAGGATAAGGGGCCTTGAGGGACTTTCAACAGTTACACTCCTTTGTTAACTACACCCGCCAGGCTCTACAAGGAGGTGGTGAATATCGAGTTGACCGAACGTCCTCCCGTGATGAGAAGTCAATCCCGGGATAGGAAAAAGTGGTGTGCGTATCACCGGAATCATGGACACTACACCAATGAGTGTATCCAATTAAAAGATACAATCGAACGACTGATACGACAGGGTAAGCTAAAGGAATTCGTTCAACCTCAACGGGAATCCCGCAACCAACAATGAAGTAATTCGCCCCGAAACACCGGTCGAGATAGCTGGGGACAATCCCCCTGACAGAGGACTAACGAGGTCGGCCAAAGAGCAAACAGATCCCGGTCTCCACCCCCCAGTCCGGTTCTCAACCACGAGGCGTGATCAATGTCATAGCCGGGGGCATCGCGAACAAATCCAAACGCTCGAGGAATGAGAGGGAATTCTGTGCCCAGGTAACTCCTATGCCCGATGTGGTTTTATCATTTATTAAGGTTGATCTTCCTGTAGGGAAAATACGTGAGAATGAGCCGCTAGTGATTACCGCCATGATCGATGGGTTCGAGGTGCATCGGATTTTCGTGGATCAAGGTAGCTCGGCAGATATCATCTTTTGGAGCCTGTTCGAAAAGATGGGACTGGGAACCAAAGATCTGATTCCCCATCCCAGGAGTTTAATTGGCTTCACCAGAGATACTATACTTCCCAAAGGCTATGTGGAATTGGCGTGCGCCTTCGGCGATGGACCGGTACGTTGATCCGTCCCGGTGAAATTTCTAGTGGTCGACTATCCTTCCGCCTACAACGCAATCTTGGGACGCCCAACCTTAAATGCTTTAGGCGCGGCAGTATCAACTTTGCACCTGGCAATGAAATTTCCAAGAGATCGGGGGGAGGTTATCACGATACGCGGCAACAAGGACGAAGCTAGAGAATGTTACAAGGAAGGTTTGAAGATCTCCAAAATGCCGAGCGAAGACAGCTTACCATTAACAAATAGATCTTTTCAATGAAGGGATCCACCGAAAGAGTCCGGGGCCTCATGCTGAATTTAGATCCCAGATCTGACTTTGAATACCAAAGGCCCCAACTGGAAGGAGACTTGATCTCGGTACAGATCGGCGGTGAACCATCTAAAATGATGAAATTGGGGGCGACCCTACCCCACGAGCTCTGAGATAGATTCGTCAAACTCCTAGAGAAGAATATCAACCTGTTCGCCTGGTCCCCATCCGATATGCCGGGGATACACCCCGACATCTGTTGTCACAAGCTGGCGTTAAAGCCAGGGGCCATCCCGGTAGCTCAGAAGAAGAGGCGCATGGGCCCTGAAAGGGCGGAAGCGATAGAAAAACAGATGAAAGAACTGTTAGAGGCAGGTTTTATCAGGGAAGTTCGATACTCAGAATGGGTCTCTAACGTGGTCATGGTTAAAAAGGCGAATGGTAAATGACGGATGTGCAAAGATTATACAGACCTGAATAAGGCTTGTACAAAGGATCCTTTTCCCTTACCCTACATAGACAAACTAGTGGACAATTCTGCAAGATACAAATACTTGTCTTTCATGGACGCGTACTCCGGCTACAATCAGATTCCAATGTATCCTCAGGACCAAGAGAAAACAGCCTTCATTACTAATTTCAGAGTATACTGTTATAACGTAATTCCCTTTGGGTTAAAAAATGCAGGGGCCGCCTATCAGCGAATGATGAACCTCGTTTTTTCTGAACAAATACAGCGCGTAGTGGAGGTGTACATAGATGACATTATTGTCAAGACCAATGAGTCAGGAGACCCAGTAGCTGATCTTGAAGAGGTCTTCCGCCAAGTGAGAAAATTCAACTTACGACTCAATCCAGACAAATGCACCTTCGGTGTCGAGACAGGTAAATTCCTTGGGTTCTTATTAACTAGCAGGGGCATAGAGGCCACCCAGACAAGTGTAAAACTATTCTAGAAATGGTGGGCCCAAAAAGCATACGCGAAGTCCAGCAGTTGACCGGGAGAGTGGAAGTGCTATCCCGGTTCCTTCCGATATCTGCCAAGAAGTGCCTACCGTTGTTTAAGGCATTATGCAACAAGGAAGAATTCGTATGGGATGAAGTGTGCGAAACAGCTTTCCAGGAGCTGAAGCAAACGCTGGCGCACCCTCCAGTTCTAACTCGCCCGGATCCATGTATAACTTTAATCGTATATTTTTCTATCACTGATGAAGCCATTAGTACAGTTTTGGTGAAAGAAGTAGACAAATTGCAAATGCCGGTATACTTCATCTCGAAGGCTTTACAGGGTCCCAAACTGAAGTACCAAAAATTAGAAAAACTCGCCTATGCCTTGTTGATTACATCCCAGCGGCTGAGGCCATACTTCCAGTGCAACCCGATTACTGTGCGCACAGACCAGCCAATCCAACAAGTATTGCACAAGCTTGACCTAGCCGGGAGAATGATGAGCTAGGCGATAGAACTTACTCAATATGATATCTCCTATGAGCCCCGATAGGCAATTAAGGCTCAAACCTTAGCATATTTCGTTGCAGAAATGACACACCCCGATCCTTCAATCCCGAGTGCCTGGATAGTCCATGTGGACGGATCCTCTAATGAAAAGGGGAGCGGAGCCAGGGTGATCATCGAAAACGACGACGGGATAGCAATCGAGTACTCGTTGAGATTTGCATTCCGGACATCCAACAACCAAGCAGAGTACGAAGCTTGTTTAGCGGGGATTAGGATGGCAAAAGAACTTGGGGCCAGCGTCATCACAATCCGCTCGGATTCCCAGTTAATGGTGTCACAAATAAAAGGGGACTATATGGCTAAAGAACCTATTCTGCAAAAGTACTTGGCTAAGGTAAAAGGAAGCCTGCAAGGTTTATCCGGCTTCGAAATAAAACACATTCCCTGGGAACAGAATCATCGAGCAGACATACTGTCGAAACTGGCAAGTACAAAGAATGTCGGTAACGCAAGGTCGGTTATTGAGGAAACCTTGAAAAATCCATGCATCGTTCTCCAAGTAGAGGCAAATGATTGGCGAACTCCGATTCAGCAGTACATTTCTCAAGGACTACTACCAACAGATCCTGATGAGTCATGAAAGATAGTGAAAAAAGCAGCCCAATTCTGCCTGGTACAGGGACATTTGTATCGAAGAGGCACCTCTGTCCCGCTGCTGAAGTGTATTGGCCCAACAGAGGTTTGGTACATACTAGCCGAGATCCATGAAGGAAGTTACAGCCTTCATGGCGGTGGCAAATCTTTAGCCCGAAAAGCCTTGAGGGCGGGATATTACTGGCCAACCATGAACGTCGACGCTGCAACACATGTGAAAACATGCGAAGTCTGCCAGTTACATGCACCTCTAGGGCACCTGCCAGCAACAGACCTGCATTCCATGTCCGCTCCATGGCCTTTCCATACATGGGGTCCAGACTTGCTGGGACCATTTGACGCAGCGCCGGGACAATTGAAACACCTACTGGTAGCAGTGGATTACTTCACTAAGTGGATCGAAGCTGAACCGTCATCCACAATAACCTCGGCCAGAGCATAGAACTTTGTCTTCAGAACCATTATATGTCGCTTCGGCATCTCGGCAGCCATGGTGACCGACAGCGGAACTCAGTTCACAGATAAGGGATTCCGCGAAATGCTAGCCAGCCTTCAAGTAAAACACCACTTCGCCAGTGTGGCCCACCCGCAGAGCAACGGGCAGGCAGAAGCTTCCAACAAGGTTATAGTGGAAGGATTACGCAAACGATGCAAAATGTCGGGCTGTAACTGACTCGAGAATCTGTACCAAGTGTTATGGGCACAACACACAACTGTCCACAGTTCTACAGGGGAAACTCAATTCAAGCTGGTCTACGGGATAGATGTCGTAATCCCGGTAGAAATGAGAAACCCAACTTGGAGAGTTACCTACCCGATCCCGGACAACAACCAAAGACTTCTCGAAGAACTAGATGTTGTAGACGAGATACGAGAACTTGCCAGACTCAAAGAACTCTCAAGGAAGCATAGGTTGCTCAGTGATACAATATGAAAGTCCACAAAAGGAGTTTCCAAGCCGGTGACTTGGTCCTCAGACGGGCTCGTATCGGGAACCAGAATGCAAGCGAAGGAAAGTTATCTACAAATTGGGAAGGACCGTATCGGATCAGGACAGCAATGGAAGCCGGAGCCTATGCACTAGAATCTCTCACCGGGAAGGAAATCCCCGCACCTTCCATGCCGCAGACCTTCGGCATTATTACAGTTAAGTTTTTAATATTCGAAAATTGATTGTAAACAGGGGGTACTCTTTTTCCTGGAACAGGTTTTATCCCTAAGGAGGGTTTTACTGTTACAGGTTTTAACGAGGCCCCAATGATCTGATTTAATAAGAAATCTTGGTTATGAATTTTATTTATAAATGATTTATTGATATTTCCAATGTATGGTAAGTTAATAATGTGACACGACTAATATTAACCGGGACACCTAACCCGGCATAGGGCACTTGCCCCACCAAGACTTAAAACCTGGAAGGGATCCGTCCCCCATGACAACAACTTAACACCGGAATAAGGCACTTGCCCCACCAGGACTTAAAACCTGGAAGGGATCCGTCCCCCACAATACCAACTTAACACCGGAATAGGGCTCCGGCCCCATCAGGACTTACAACCTGGAAGGGATCCGTCCCCCCTTAAATATTATTCGTGCTGGGATAAGTAAATCGTCCACTTCAAACTAGATCATATCAACTGAAAACAAGTTATCTAGAAGACCACGACCATAATGAGATAAATAAACTTTTCCATTGAAATAAAATTGAAGAGTACAAAATATGGATTTTACAAACTAAGAGAAATAAAAAGGTCAGGGACCCGGAGGCGGCACCACGACTTCGCTTTCAACCTCGCCATCCTCGGCACCAGGAACCGACGTCGTAGCACTAGTGTCGGCAACATTGCTTGGGACCCCAGCATTGTCGGTAAGAACACCCTTTGCAACCACATGGTCTACACTCAGACCCCGGAGATTCAGCTGCACCCCAGGGTTCAACAGCATGACCTGTTGAAGGCAGTTGCAGAAGGCGTCATAATTGACACCATCAAAGTCTTCCTGCATTGAATCCGCTTCCTTCTAGGTGGCCTCGGCAATTCGGGACTGAGACTTCAGGTTTTCAACCAACATAATATTTTCCCGACGAAGTTGATGCACCTCGGTAGCCAAAGATGCCCTGGTCTTAATTAGCGCGGCTTGTTCCTTCTCAGAAGCATCTAACGAAGCCTTTAGCTTCTTTTCAGCCGCCGTCCAAAGATCGTTCTTTCGAACCACTTCCTCGCGGGCATCATCTACCTCCCGAGATAGACCATCAATTTGAGATTGAAGCTCACTTTCCCGAGTAGCCGCCCTGAGCTATTGTTGGCTCATTTGCTCCTCTAGGTCACGAGCCTTCGCCTCTAACTCTAGTACCCTTTGGTTCAAAATATTATTATCCTTTTGAGAGACAGGGGCCTTTAACACCCCCTCGGCTTCGAGTCTGATGTCATTCAAGAACGAATGAATTATACCGGCCCAACATTGCATCCGCTCACACCGTCTCTGCAAATAAAAGCACCTTGATCAAACGCAGGGACTTATACGAAATTTCGCAAAATCGAATAGTATATTTACCTCGAAGGTCTTAGAAGAAGTGTTGAAGAAGAAATCAGGAGGATGCATGAAGCTAACTTGTGGAGTGACCATTCCTTCAAAGATGCCACGCCACTTACCACGCCACCTAGGTTCAAAAGGCCGCCCTTCCGGGACTTCAGCATCCTCAACCGCTGCGACACACAAATACGACATTAAGAATGTCGAAACAACAATATTCTTAAGGCAACAAAGATAAATAATACCTTTCCCGGTCTTGGCACGTTTAGCCTACGCTCCAGCACAGTCTTGTTCCGACGGACCATCATCGCCACCCTTATCACCCACCTTACGTTTGCGCCTAAAAACGGCGGGCCCTCCTCCTCCTCCTCGTCATCTTCATCCCTTAAGTCAACAAAATTGTCAACAACTGGGATGGACGCAGGCGAAGGGGATGTCGAGGGTTCAGAATCTGGAACTTCTTCAGTAGCCGGCTCTGAGGGCGAAGGTACTTCCACAGGCCTCTCCACCGACTTCTTTGGCACCTTGGGGCCAGCACGAGAACTACCACCTTTCTTAGAGTTGCCCTTAAAATGCTCGTAACGGGCAGAATAGGCATTCATGATCTCGGCTGCAAGAAGTAATGTATGTCAGTAAACAAAATATAGAAATGAAACATCAAAATCGGTTACTCACCCAGACAACGTTTCCGTTGGTCACGGAATTTGGCATGGACCACGTCCTTGCAATGAATAGGGAAGTTACGTTCCCCAACGAAGGCACAGAGTTTCTGATATGTAGAGTGATCTTCTTCTTCTAAGAACCCCAAAAAACTGGACTCAAAAAGCTGTGGAAGGTTATAATGAGACTCACTCCAATATAACGGAAACAAATCCCTCCCCTTGTTATCCCGCCAGAAAGATACCTCGCCACGGGGGATTATCTTGGCATAGCCGTGTTTCCAATCTTTCAAAGATTCCTCATAGTAGGTAAACAAAGAGGGGTTATCACTCTGACGAAGCGAAATCCACTCCTTCTTCTTATCCTTCCGATATGGTTAGAACAACACACGAAATAAGGAAGAGGAGTACTGCCACTCTTGAGCCCAGCAGAACGTCTCGAATGCTTGAATGAAGCCCCATCCATTGAGATGAAGTTGGGTAGGGGCTACTTGCAAATAGTTTAGAACTTCCATTTGGAAGGTGGAAAAGGGAAAGCGAACGCGAACGCAAACCCGACTAAACAAACCGTGATACACCATGATGTAAGGCTTCTCATGCTCAGCAGTGGGACAACACACACGCACGTTCTCTTCCACCGGGATCACCTGGTAAGTATCGGTAGGATTCACATCTTTTTCTGTCAAGATCCTACCCCCAACACGGGTATGAGAAGGATAGACACCGAAGCAGGAGCGCCAATCGTTTTCAATAATCTTAAGATCTTCCTTATCTTCTACAATAGAAGGAATATCCAGGACTCCTTCATCAACCCAGAGGCAATTTTGGATGCATTTAATGTCCACCCATTTTTCAGGAACAGCAGGTGGAGAGGCACCAGAAGATCCAACAACGGTTTTTCCTTTGTCCTTTTGGGAAAATTTTGAACCTAACGCGGGAGGAGGAGACATATTTCCCAGGCTACAGAAAAGAAAAGAGGAAATAAGAGAATACACACTAGAAATTGAAGGAAGTGAAGAACAGAAAGAACAAAAAGAACAGCGAAAGCATTCAAGAAGAAAGGTATCCCCTTTCGGCCTCCCACGGCTCCAAGACCCTAACTTGATCCAACAAAACTAACGAGAATCGCACTAGGGACATCGTAGCGTAATCCCCTTGGAATCAGGCAAGATACGACCCTCCACGGCCGCAGCATTGCAGAGAAGGGGCGTAAACCCCCAAACCAAAATAAAAGAAGGTGCCCTAGGAGCGAGAAAGAAGAGGGAAGTGCAGAGATAGATTAAATCACATAAAGTAAAGGCAAAGCGGCGGGTACCTGATCTGAAATACAAATTTCAGAGGAAGAAACATCCAAAGATTCCAACGACGGTGTGAAGCAGAAATCGCAAGCCAAAATGCAGAGAGAATAGATGAGTGCAGAGGAAGCAGAAAAATAGAAAGGAGAAGGGGAAACGTGTTTTTAAAGAGAGAACCAAGGGACACGACCTTTGACATGACCGTTTTCCCCTATTAATGACAGTGCGCCAGAGATGAAAGGCCTGGACCTATTAGGATTAAGACACGTGTCAAGCAAATTCAAAATAGAAGCTGAACGTTAAGAATTCTAGCAACACCTAACGCCTAAGGCAAATGATAGAGAAACCCGGGATACCAGAAGAATATCCGACCTAAAGCCTAGGCAACCGACATTTTCCGCTTGTCGGCTTGGGGGCAACTATTGTGGACATATATCCCGGGTGCCATGCCTAGATCTCCAAACGGCTCAACGGCCAATCAAGCCCATAACGGCAGCCCATACCAGTAAAATAACACCCGCCCGAAAGGTATAAATACCGGAAATGGGGTAAAACCAAGTATGACAGTCTAACCCTAATACTCTCCACTCTTAGATCTATCACTGACTTGAGCGTCGGAGTCTTTGCAGGTACCACCTGCTCCACGGCGGAGCATCTCGGAGTATCCTCAGATCCCTGGACCATCGTCTTCGTATCCTGAATCCAGGTATGCATCAGAAGCAGATAGGGAGCAGACCGGTTTCGGGGTTCAGGCAACGCGTTCTTCAGTAAGGGACAACGGTCAGAGATGGAAAGCGGCCTATGGGTTTTGTGGATCGAGTGGATAAGGAGTCTGTCGGTTTGTTCTCAAATTTTCTGGATGATTGGGATAATGGAGAATTATGGCATACGTTTGCAAGATTTGGAAGAGTGAAAAATGTTTTACGTTTGGATCAAAAGCTGATGTTGTACGTTTGGATCAAAAGCTTGAAAATGTGTGGATTGGTTCATTTAAACTTAGAGTGAATTTGTCCAAATATGAAAGAGGTTCCTTTATTTCTTATGGCAACAACTTTCACAATCGGGTCTCTAATGCTCCATGGCATGGCCATTCGTTTGTGGTTCCAGGAAGGAGGTTTGTTGAAGTGGTAAAGACGAATTGTGATATTCCTTCTAAACAATGGCATCCAAAGGTGCCCAAAGTTTTGGAGGATTATTTGAAATGGTCTATTTCTGAGCTAAAGCTTTTTGTTCCAATTAATGATTCAGATCGTTTCAAATCTCTGTATGTTGGCGAAGTTCATTCGGTGGATGATTTACTTCTCCTACGGTCAAATCTGGTTCAAGAAGGTCTTGGCACTCTAAAGGTTTCTTATTTGGGAGGCCGATCCTTCTTATTCGATGTTGAGGATGGAGAGGACCTTGAGATTGTTATGAAGGATATGGCCTCGTCATTAAATAAATTCTTCTCAGGTATTCGGAATTGGAGTCCTTCTGAATCGGTTCGAGAATGGTTTGCATGGATACGTTGTTCCGGTTTTCCAATTCATGCATGGAAAGAGGATACCTTTTGTTGTGGACCAAAATAGAGGTATTTCGGGTTTACTTGTACATGCCGAATCCAATAGCAGATAACCATTCCGGATACATCCCAAAAAGCCCAATACTACCTATGATCAGGGCTCACGAAATACAGCTTGGGCTCAAGCACCAAGTTACGGTCCACACTTAGGTCATACGCTCCTCTATAAATACTAACATAAATGCATCATGCAATGTACGTAATTATTCTATTAGTATACACAACCCTAATACACTCACTGACTTGAGCGTCAGAGTCCTTGCAGGTGCACACCACTGCCGCCGGAACTCAAGCCCAAAAGCTATCCACATTGTCCCTTGCTGATGAGAAGGAGCACCTTGTTCATCCTACATCTCCACCAAGTTAGATCACAACACTTTTAAACATATTTTATCTCCTTTCGGTTGGTTCATTAAACTGGATTCTTCGGTTAACATGAGATTTGATTTTGACCGAGTTGTAGTTCTTACTACTTCTGTTCATTCTATTAAAGAAGTTAGTAGGATTCAGGTGAATGATACGTTGTTTCCAATTTATTTAATTGAGGAACCGTTTTGTGATATCCTATCTTTCGAATCTGGGCATAAATCGTTTGGCTCTCGGTGTCAAGGTGATCATCGTAGAATTGAGGATGATGATGTATCAGATTTTTCTGTTAATCAATGGTGGCAAGATGAAGGCTATTCTGATTTTGAATTTCATTTTAGAAGTGAATTTGGAGGTGATGATTTTTCAGATTGGGTGGACATTTTTGTTGGAAATAACGCACGGGAGGATTCTCATGAAATCAATAATGGAAATCATGTCACTAAAAGCATTCCCAATTTACAATGCGTGAATTTAGGAGCTGATTCTTTGAATGAGGATGGCCCTCTGATCGTTAATAACGAGGAGGAATTGCGGTCATGTGATGGAGTTATTTTTGAATTGTAAAAAAAAAAAGAAACTGCTCCTTTTTTTTTTTGGACTTTAGAAACTGCTCCTTTTGACTAAAAAAAAAAGGCAAAATGATATTGGGCCTTTGGGTGGTGAGGATTGTGTGATTGACTGCAAGGTCTAAGTTGAAGCTTCTCATCTTTTAGGTGCGGTGACCAAACATTTAGAATCAAAGGGTCGCAAGAGGAATGAACAGGATGGTGAGATTTTTAAAATTAGGTGGTTTCAATCCTTCTCACTCAAATTCAATTGTTTTCACTATATTTAACGAGAAATATCTAAAGTATTCTCAATAATCAATTAACTTGTTACCTTCAATAATGAACATGTTTATTTGTTTATAATAAATATGATAGAGGCTTTTGAAAAATAAAATAATTTTTAGGCCATTTAGCCTTTATATGTGTTCTTTATTTTTATTTTAGTCCTTATATGTAAAAAAATATTCATTTTAGTCCTTATATGTGTCTCTGTTAGTGTTTTTGATCCTTTTGTTATCTTACTGTTAGTCCTCACTAAAACAAAGAAACAAATACATGTATAGGGACCAAAATGAAAAACTAGTACATATATCGGGACTAAAATGAAAAATAAGTACATGTATAGGGATTAATTAATTTTCATATCAGTCGTCATTGTGTCTATTATTGATTGATTCACAAAGGTTTCGTTAGCCACATAGGAAAAAGTTAACACCGTTAGTATTAAAATCGACTATAGGGATTAATTCGAAAATGACCGACATGTATAGCCATATAGGGACTAAAAAGAATACTTTTTACATATAGAGGCTAAAACGAAAATGAGACACACGTATAAAAACTAAATGATTAATTTAAACTAATTTTTATATTGGTATCAAGCAAAATAAATAAGGTTCTAAATAAAATATATGTTATCCATACTAAACCCAACCTAAATAGTAAACATACCTAAAATAAATTAGTTAATAATACCTTTAAATGCTCTTATTTACCAAAATATAAAAACACTTAAATACAACTTTTCCATTTTGAATAATAATTATTACTTCTACGTGATACACATAAAATAAATAAATAAGCTATTAAATGGTCTCATTCAGTCGTTATTAAGAAAATATAATTTTATTTGATTATATTATATTCTTATTTCATTATTATTTTTTCTATTAATAAACATATTAAATACAATAAAAAACTAAAAATTTAAATAATATAAAAGCCTTCATAATATTTTTACTGGGGTAAATAAAATAATTATAAATTTTAACATTAATTTTAACTTTAAAAACAAATAAAAAATGATTTTTTTATTTTTTAAAATTTTTTATCATTTAATAATAAACAAATAAGTGTTTTTTTATGCTCTCTCATTTGGTTTTTCAGCTATTATCTCCCACTCTATTTTACATGATAAAAAAATGGTTTAATTATATTTTTAGTCCCTATAAAATAGGGATCCTTTGATTTTGGTCCCTATAAAATTATTTTTTTTTGGTTTTAGTCCAACACTTTGCTTAAATATTTGGTTTTAGTCATTGAAGCTAAAAAATAGATTTTGTGCCAAACATGCATTTTATTTAATTGTTTATTTAATTATTAAATTTGATATTAAAATATTAAAAAAATTTAAAAAATAAAAAATCCTTCTTCTTGCTAACTTCACCACAACTTCTAGTTTTCTTCCCTCAACTCACCGCCGCCACCACTTGTAGCAGCAGCCGCCGCCACCTCGTCCTTCTCCTCCTCCTCCTTCACCTCCTCCTCTTCCTTCTTCTTCTTCCTCCTCCTCCTCCTTCCTTCTTCTTCTTCCTCGTCCTCTTCTTCTTCTTCGCCACCACCTCCACCTCCACCTCTACCGCCGCTGCTACCCCATCACCAATTCTTCCTCTTCCTTAATTCTTCTTCTTCTTCAGATTTGGTTTTGTTCTGTAGTCCTAAATCCTCTTTTCTCTTTCCCAATTTTTTCTAGTTTGTGGTTTGAGACCCTAGGAATGGAGGGTGGTTTCTGGTTTGTGGGGGTTGAAGATGGTGGTGGTGGTTGGCGGGTGGTTTTTGGTTTTAGGGTTGAAGATGGTGGTTGGCGGGTGGTTTCTGGTTTTGGGGTTGAAGATGGTGGTGGTTGGTGGTGGTTAGCGAGTGGTTTTTGGTTTTGGGGTTGAAGATGGTGGTTGGTGGGTGGTTTCTTGTTTTGGGGTTGAAGATAGTGGTTGTTGATGGCGGTTGATGGGTGATTTCTGGTTTGTGGGGTTGAAGATGGTGGTGGTTGGTGGGTTTTGGTGTTGGTGATGGTGGTGAGGAAATGACTTTTTTTTAAAAAAATATTTATTATTTAATTTTTCTTAATTTAATAATTAATTCTCGTTAATTAATTATTAATAGAGACTTGTTTGGCACAAAATTCATTTTTTGGCATCAAGGATTGAAACCAAATATTTAAGCAAAGTGTTGAACTAAAACCAAAAACAATAATTTTATAAGGACCAAAACGAAAGAACCCTATTTTTGACCAAAAACATAATTAAGCCAATCCTTATGATGTAATCCTCCTAACTAGCTAGTGTCCTCTTCGAAGCTCGAACCATAATTCTTTCGTTATTTTGTTACCATGATCTACCACTAATAATTTATGTTACTTGGTTTGAATCTCTATAAATACACTTTAGTCTTCATGTTACTGCTCTCTCTTTTACTTAGCATTTCATTCAAGTGGGATGA
This sequence comes from Cyamopsis tetragonoloba, assembly GCA_037177725.1. NCBI lineage: Eukaryota > Viridiplantae > Streptophyta > Magnoliopsida > Fabales > Fabaceae > Cyamopsis > Cyamopsis tetragonoloba. The sequence goes on along the minus strand of CM074125.1, from coordinate 29,401,918 downwards.
AAAAAATATGAATTGAAATATATAATGTAGTAAAATGTAGCTATTAAAAAACCATGATATTTGAAGAATTTTTCAACAAATTTGCAAAATGATATTAATTTTACATGTATGAAATGGATCATCGCTCAAGGACTTAAAAATATGAAATAAACGCAGCCATGGAATAAATAAACGATTTTATAAAAGTAATTTTAGTTAATAATTTTAATTTTTAAATAATAATAGTTTTATTACTATTGTTAATAACATCTGTCAATTTTTTATAAAATATATGCTTGATGAGCTGTAAACATTTACACCATATTGGAGTTAGATTATATTTGTTAGCGAAAATTTATTTTTTCTGTGTACATAAGTCAAATACAAGACCTCATCCTTAAAGAAATTGAAATTACACCTCAAATTTTTAAATAATGTGATCAAACTTAATTGGTAGAACACAAGGAGATTTCAATCCATTTATATATCCATTTTTAAATAATGTGATCAAACGTAATATTACATGTATAATTTTTCTAACATGTGTTCAAGACCAAATAAGAAACAGAAAAAGAAATACGAAACACATTAACTATAATTTTTTTTTTTCATAAAAAAATATAGTAACAGGGGATTGAATTTGGTACTCACTATGTATGTCCCTATGTACTCATCAATTGAGTTACATATATAACTGGGTTATACTTTAATAAATATTATGAATTACCATTACTATAAAAAGTGAAAGTTAATTAATATTTTTAATTTTAAGAAAATATATGATATTTTAAATAAAAAATTTCCTCTTTTTTTTCCGAAGTCACACGTTAAAAAAAATCTTATTGCATATATAGGGGAGCCAGAGCCGGATCTTGCTTTAGTCAAGAAAGGCAACCATCTAGAGCCCCCTACTTAATAAGGGCCCAAAAATATTTTATTTAATATTATTATTAAGTGTTAATTATTGAAAATAATTTATTAATGTAGGAGTATATTATAACATGTTTAAATAAATTTTATTAACACAATAATACTTCATTAAAAGAAATATTAAATAAGTAAAAATAATATTTTATCAGAATATTAAATTATATAAAAATAGTAGATTCTTTTCTAAATGCATAATTTGCAAATTTAACATTGATAACCCTAAAAAAATATTTATACATAATTTAAATTGATTAAATCACATTTGAGATTGACTATATGTTTTATAAGGTATATAAATAATGTATTTATTATATTATCTATAGAATTTTTATAAATAAATTTGTATTTTAAAAATATTAAAGATATAAATAAAAAGTAATATGTTATATATAGATAGATTTTTGTTGTGAATTTCGTCTAAAACCCCGTAATGTATAGATATGATCACCTGAGGGGAGCAACATTAATTCGATGTACTCAAAAAACTTGGTAGCAACCTCAACTCGCAGTTATGTTCAATAATATCTTCAAGGTGGAGAATCTATTATATCACGTGAAGGGATGGATCATGGAATCTGTCAAATATTTTGTTGCTTACATATTTTAATGTTAGCATTGAAGCATTTTTCATTGAAATCCGCAACTTGAATTAAAGGCAACTTTGATGAAGCTTCTAATTAAATTACAATGATCATAAAGTAAGAAGAAAATGCTGCGAGATTTAAAACTGAAGGTTTCTAAATGTAGGTCACTTTTAACTGAATCAGTGAAATTAAGGAGTGAAAGTTATTTCATTAAATTTGTCTTAAAATAAAGTTTTTTTATAATTATACCCCTAAAATAAATATTCACTCAACAAACTCTACTAATAAATGTTTATTTCTCTTCTCTTTTCAATTTTTCTTTATTTTTTTATCAAATTTTCTCTCTCATATTATTTAATTTTCTTGGGAGTACTTGCTACATGGGAAACATATGATCATTAATTAAATTTTCAATTATTACTATTGAACCTCGATAATACTTAAGGGTAAAATTATAACTTTTTAATAATTGCAATAGGTGGTGACTTACATTTTGGATCAAAAAAATGCTGGTAAAGACTCAATTTATTGCCGCTAAAAGACCTAACTTTTAGTGGCAATTGTTAATTGTTAGTGGCAATTTATATAGCCACTAAAACCTCAACCTTATTATCTTTCACAATACCAATTAATGGCCTTTATTATTGCCGGTAAAATTTGTTATTGTTGGTAAAAAAATAATTTTGGTAACAATTGCTTATTCCTATTTGAATAGCAGCTAAAATCATCATTTGTTTTCTTTTTAAAAAAAGTATTATCGGAAGAGTCTTGAACAATTTATTACACAACATAAATCTTAACATACGATCATTCAAATAAACAATATAAACAATCTTTTCCAAGTAAAACATATTTCATTAAGTTCATGAAAAGAAAGCAAATGACATTAATTCTAGTATTGTCAAACAAGTATTTGACTTTAATAACATGTAGCATCATTAAAGAAAGATAAATGTTATGTCTCAACCACAATACAAAAAATTAACAGAGTTCATCAATCTTCTCACTTCTTAATTCAAAAACTACTTCAAAGAAGTGTTGAGTTATAACTCAACATCACTCTCATCCAAGATAAACTACTTCAAAGCAACAATGTCCTTGGTCTTTTCGGTGTGCAGTTTCTTCCTTGTAAGACTTGTGCTACCCTCATGCTCTACTCAAGGACACACAAAAGTAGGGTCAAAATCATAATTTTAAAACTATGAAAATTAAAATTATAGGGACTAAAATTACTTAAAAATCAAATTAAAAAATAAACAATGCTAGGCACGCCTGGCCTATCTTATCAACTTGTACCCCAATCAAAACAAAACAGTTTTGTACCTAAAATTAAAGAGCCTATTTTGATATCTCATAAATTTTGGTGAGCTATGTGCAATATTTTCAACCCTAAATTATATAAAACTACATGGACCATTTTATGCAATACCAGCTACTAAAAATGCAGGAACCGTTCTTCTTTTCATTATGTTGAAAACTTTAATTGAGTGAATTTCATAACACTACATTATACAGAACTACATTATTTCCTGTGATTAAAAAACAAAATTTCCTGAAAATGATTTTGATTTAAGTGCTAAGTATTCTGGCATAAACAAAACAGTGTGCTTGATTTTGTGAACACTTTTCCACCCGTTTTGGTAACTAGATATCTAATATATCATTGTTATTCTCGGCATACTATCATGTAGAAATCATTAAGTCTCAAATCCAAGAAGGTTACATGGAGCAATTGACTCACTACTACAAATACAATAAATTTTATTTTTTAAGCAAAAGAGAAGATAAAAATGAACGTTGTCATCAAAACTATTATATTTTACAAATACTAGAGAGTACCTTTTCATCCATCAAAGTTCCAAGCTTTTGGATCCTCCCGTGTGAGGCATTTTTCGCTTTGTCCTATTGCTTCGATTTGCTAGGCTACGCTTCTAACATTTAGACAAATAAATTAGTAAGAAATATTACCTAGACATAATGAAAAAAATTAAAATAATAATAATAGTAAAATAAAAAGATATTACCTTTGCTTCATTAGAAACCAATAATAGACAAGACCAGTCCATGGGTCCCTTAGTATACAATTTGGTCTATTTTTCAACAAGGCATCTTTAGTCTTATATTTGGCCATATACGTATTCCTCAAATCACACTTGTAATCTTTCCAATTCTTCCCAAGAGACTTTTAGCAAAGGCATATGCTGGAAAACATTTATAGTCCACATGAGAGCTACTCGCATTTGAAAAGTCTCCTTAGCAAAGGCATCATAGGTTTTCACCCCTATTTCCCATTATTCATTTAGCTCTTCTATCAAAGGTTCCATAAAGACATCAATGTTATTTCCAGGACCTTTTGGTCCAGGTATGAGTAAGGACAAAATGAAAAACTCCTGCTTCATGCGCAACCAAGGTGGAAGATTATATGGCATTAGAATCACTGGCCATGTACTTTAAACCCTTTGCATAGTCCCATATGGATTCAAACCGTCAGTAGCTAATCCTAAGCGTACATTACAAGGATCTTTTGCAAATTCTGAGTGATAGTTGTCAAAACTATTCTAGGCTTCAGAATCCGCAGTATGCCGTAAAACCCCATCTTTATTTTGCTTTTCATCATGCCATCTTATCAATTTAGATGTTTTTGAAGACATAAATAATCTTTGCAACCTTGGTTTTAGAGGAAAATGTCTCAGAACCTTGGCAGGAATTTTTTCTCATTATTTTTCCATCTAGAAGCCCCACATTTTGTACATTCATTAACATTCTTATCAGCAAATTCATTTCGAAAAAGCATGCAGCCATGGGGACAAGCATGGATCTTTTTGTATTCAAACCTAAATCCTGAACTACCTTTTTTGTCTCATAATATGAAGGCGATAACTTTTCTCCCTCAAGCAATGCATCCTTCAATAGTCCTAGCAAAGCATTAAAAGACTCATTTGTCCATTTGAACAACTTTTTTATATGGTAACAGCAAAAAAGAAAGTTTGCTGAATTTCTTGCATCTAGGGTAAAGTTCTTCGCTTGCATCTCTAATTAATTGTTCAATCTCCCTTGCCTCTGGATTGGTTTGATTTCTGGTTGCAAAAGATTTTTCTTCAAAGTTTGGCTCCATATCATCACTCTCGCTAAGGTTATTATCCATGACTTGAGTAAATCCTCCAAAAGCATCATGTATCATTCCAGCCATATCATCATCCATAAAAGCCTCTTCTTGGTTATTTGTTTCTTCACTACAATTTGGTACACTCATGGGCTCTCCGTCACAAAACCAAGTATCATATGATGGCATAATACCATTAACCACAAGGTGATCATAAGCCACGGCTTGGCTTACCGAGTAGTGCAGCACACATTCTTTACAAGGATAGAGAATTGTTTCTCTAGATTGTTCACAAAAGGCATAGTCTAAAATTTGTTCTACTCCATTCAAATATTCTTGACTAACTCTATCACATTCCATCCATCCTCTACTTCTTGACTTATCCATGATTATTTAATAAATCTGTTTGAGATTCAAAATAGTAAGAAATACAATAAAAAAAGGACAATACTATAAATCCATAGAAAAAGTCCTAGTGAAGCTATAATAATAATTGTAAAAATTAGTGAACAATGAGCAAGCAAAATCACCTAAGCTGGAATACAACTAATTATATATGTAAGAAAACAAGTTAAATAAAAGAAAGAAACAAATTTGAATATTACCTCAGTTGAAGATTTGAGAGTGAAACTTGAAAGACACGACACAGAATGTAGACCCTAGTTATCAATAACAAAGCTGTAAATATAAAAGTGCTAATACTTACAAAGGCTGCAACATGTATTTATATTTTACTTAACCAAAAAAAAAGTATAAGAAAATTTTAGCTAGTGACAGTCTATCATTTGTATTAAACATAAATTGAAAGTTGAGAATGGTGGCGCCATGTGATTTAAAGGCATAGAATGCTCGCAACTTGATAGCCATAAAATAACATGTGAAAGGAAAATTAGGAAAATTTGATCAAGACCACAAAAGCCAACTAGCACCTTCAGTAATCAATTAATGGACATTGATAGAAAAATGGAAAATTAGGTTCATAATCATGATATTGAAATCTCTTCTGGTTGATATTGTAAAATTTGGCAACCAGGTTTTGGTAATTGGTTAGAGATAGCATATAATCTTGTATAACATTGATTGCAGAATGCACAGATTTACTGTTATAATGCCATTGTCAACTATGACTCTAGTACAAATGTCTTCTCTGGAAGGTACTCTTCACTCCTTACAGAATAATAACAAGCTCCGATTATTCTGAATTGATCAATATTACTAACACAGTAACTGACACATTTTTTGTTATCAAGTAAAATAGAAGGATGATTTACTAACTAAGGAGTAAGACTTATTAAGTAATAAGAAATAAGAAGTGTAATTCACATCATTTAGGTCGTATGTGGCAGAATGGTATAAGATTTATTAATAAGGACTGTAATTTAATTAGTGAATCATATCAAAGTTTCAATCAGCAAAAAAGAATATATTAAAAAGATTAAAAAAGATATGTTGTTATCATTTTAGTGGGAAAGTTTGTTTGTTGCTGGCTTACTTAGGGGCAGAAAGTCTATAATCATACCGTTCTTCTACACACAACAGTGACAACATAATTGGGTATAAGAGAAAATCTAAACACAAAATGATACTAGTTTTCGAAATAAATTTTGTATTTTCAAGTCCTCAGGTACAGGAAATGAGCATGTAGGATATAAAATGCAGAAGTAATAATACCTCAATTGAAGATTACCTCACCGACCTGCTTAAATTAATGATCTTAATTTGATTATTGCTTATCCTTTTAACTTTTCTTTCTGGTTGGGAATTTGCGGAGCAGTAATTTTACTTTTAAGGAGCTCCAACATTTTTAAACTTCATATCATACCAACTGATAGTGAACATTGTGAACATTTAACAAAGAAAGGTTACCTAAGTCACCTTACATAGCCAAGGAGAAAGTTAAAGAAGTTAACGCTAAGAAGAAGACAAAAAAGTTATTACACCTGAAGATTTTGCTAAGGGGAAGAGTTTAGATCAATATTGCAGAATAAATAATGTGCTAAGTTAATTTTCTGTCATGTTAGATGAAGTTATTTTTCTCTCTGTTTTTCTAAATGCTAGATTGAATTTTTTTAATTCTATTCTAGGTTTGAAGCGATGTCTACTTATCCTGGAACTTACTACTTAATCCATGGTGATTCAAGAGTGCAAGAAATTCCAAAACGTAATGCTAGAAACCTAAATTTGAATTAAAAAGTAGAAATGCTGTTGAATATTACCTCAGTTGAAAGTTTGATAGTGAAACTTGTATTGTAGAACCTGAATGGTAAAAGGTAAACCTACAGATTTGAGACTGAAACCTTGAATAGATAATTTTCAGATTGGACAATGAAAGTTCATGAATCGCACAAAGGGATATTAGAGTGAAAATAATCTAAATTATAAATAAATGCATAGCAAAATTTGAAGATGGAGATACCTGATGGTAGATTAAATTTGTGATTCGTTCAAATTCTGATTGTCGATTGTAAATCAATGGAGAGTTGCGGTTCAAGTTTTGAACTCCCTTCGTAGAGGATGCTTCTTGCTGGTAGGAGTTTTAGAAGAAGCTTGGTTTTGGTAAAGTCAGGAAAATAACGTGTCGTACTTACTTTTTTGGCAAACATTTTAATTTCCAGCATAAACCTCTTGTTAATAGTGGTCATTAAATATTAGTCACTATTAAATCAAAAAATTAGTTTAATTACCGGCCATAATCTTAAAGCCACAAAATAATTGCCACAAAAAGTAATTTTTGTACTAGTGAATGGACTCTTTGAGAGGATTGTCTAGTTAGCCCTTGAGAAATCATATCCCTTTAAATCCTAACTTGTTCTCTTTTCTGTCATGGGCAAGGGTACAATCCTGTTGTGGTGAAAAGGGGGGAGAAAATGTCTATGGGCCCTTGAGCATGGAGCGCTACAAGAAAAAGGAAGAAGGGAAGGGCACAAGAGGGGTAAAGAAGAAAGGAGCAGAAAGTGCTCCAAGGGAAGGGCGCGTGAAGCGCCCATGAAGCCACGAAGCAGGGTCTCCCGTGCCAAAGGTCCAAAGGAGAAGAGAAGAAAAGGAACTTGGAAGAAGTCCAGGAAGGGTAGCAAAGTGTGTCCCCCTTTCTCTCTCTTGGGTCACTCTTTACATAGGCACCTTTTTTTTTATTCATTTACTTGGTCACAAAGTTCAGCACAAATTTCAAAGTTGACCCATATTGACGTAGGGAGCAATCTTGATAATAACTTAAAGGTAGTAAAGGGAGCAAGTTAAATCTTAAAAACACATGAAGACCCTCAAGAGCATACTATCTCTAATCCATCATGACAGCGCTATGTCCTAGTACACCTTGTGCGCTTCCTTCTTTCAAAACCTGCCAAGCCACATAAACCGATAGTTCCCAAGGCCTCGTGGTATCCACTAAGCAAAACTAATTAACAATAGTCAATGTGAATACCCAATTTTATCCTAATCTTAATAATATTAATTTTGTTAATAGTTAGGATAATTAGTGTGAATACTAAATTTAATCCTACTACTAATAATATAATAATGATTATTAGTCAATTAATTGACTAGTTATTAATAATAATAATAAAAAAAGAGAAAAGAAACGAGAAAGTAAACGTGAAAAAACTGAACAAAAAGGGAATATATTATATATTATTATTATTATTATTATTATTATTATTATTATTATTATTATTATTATTATTATTATTATTATTATCTTCTAATTATTAATTAACTAGTTTAGTATTTTTTTTAAAAAAAAAAAAGAAAGAAAGAATAAAGGAAAAGTGGTGTGGTTGTCGCAGCAGCAAGTAACAATAATAATTATAATTATTATAATTATTGTTACTTAACATAGTAAAGTAATTTTCAAAAAAGAAAAAAAGAAAAGAATAAAAAAGGAAACAGACCAGCAAGTGAGGTGCAGTTACTCTCTTCAAATTGAAAATGCTAAAAAAGTAGGAGCAGTAGGAGACATGAGTTTGTTTCTGTTGATTAGAGATAAGGCTTAAATTCTTCCTATAAAAACTCTTATCTTCACTCAGAGAAAAGGGAAGGAGATTGGTTTATGTAAAAAAAGAGCGCAGAGAACAGAGAGAAATTAAATATTTAGTAAATTTATTTTTTTAAGAGTGCAAAGGAGGAATTCTGTTTCATTCAATGGTGGAGAACAAACAACATCACAATTAACAAATTTCATAGGTATGATTTTGTTATCACCATAAGTAAATTTTTCTTTTAACTTATTGTTTATGTTTATTATGCATCCTGTTGAAAAAATTATTTGACTAAATTAAATATGTTATGGACCTAACCCGCAGAAAGGACCCGTCTCACGTGGGTGACCTAAGCCGTCGGTGCCATGTCATGTTCCCAATGGACGCCCGACTTAAGGCTCAAAGGACATCACCCCCACGTGAACACCGTTACAGATCTGTACCTACCGCCGCAATTCACTGAAGCGTGACAGTGACAGGTTTGACTTTAGTGACCCAATTAGCACTATAAATACTTGTAATTCAGCTTCATTAGGTACGCTTTTCATTACTCAATATCTGAGAATCATTCCCTGTGACACCTAGCTGACTTGATCGTCGGAGTGCTTGCAGGTACCCCTCACCGCCAGGTGAGTGGCCGGAGGTATCCCACCACCGCACCGGAGACCAGATAAGAGGCAACATCCGCCATGCCTAGAGCATGATGGAACATTGGCGCCGTTTGTGGGAAAAAATTATTCTTCTCCGATCATAACTTATCTCTTATTTCCTCCTTTTTTCTGGTTTTTCTGGTGATTTGCAGGAAGAACATCGCCGGAGTCAAGAACTCAACCTTTTTTCTCCTCACACATTCGTTTTTGCTGGTTATCAAGGTGAATTCCGATCAATTAATCGGTGCAAAAGCCATTTCTAACCGATCAATCGGTGAAATATGACTTTTCACCGATTAGATGAACAGATAACTGTCTTTCTTGATGCTTTTGTTATAGCTACGTTTAGATTCTTGCATATTTATGCAATTTCATCACCAATCCTCTTGTATTCTGTTTTACTGATGTCGCTACATGAACATATAGCAAGAAACTCTCTTGTGCTTGCAGCAAAACAGGAACTAATCAATGCTAACTGAAAATTTAATTGTAGCGACATAGTGAACACTAGGAGAAAGAATCAGGCCGCGAAGAGAGCATCAGCCAATGCTGGAGGCATCCCGGGAGAACAGCCTTCTGTGAACGGACCTTCTCCCCAGCAACAACAGGAAGAAGCCAGGGCTGCTGGCCCTGCTCTGTCGGAACAAAGGATGACGATGATAGAGGACGACATGCATGACCTAAAGGAGATGATCCGAAAATAGGCTGAAGAGATAGAAAGGATGAACAAGGAGCGGGAAGCTTGGAAGAAACAACAAGAAGAATTTCGACATGAAAACCTGCAGGAGGAGCAAAACCCCCAAATGGAGAGGCAAGTCTCCATGGTTGGTTCGCAAATCCTGAGAACTAATCCCGTGAACATTCCACCTCAGCTACCCGACATGGATCAGGTGGAAGATAACGACATAGGAATTGAGGGATGTCATAACCCCTTTACCCCGACTATTATGAATTTTGACATGCCGGCCAACTTTAAGTTCGCTGTACAGATTGATCCGTATGACGTGGCGACCGACCCCCAGGACCACGTGGAGATCTTTCAACAGAAAATGGTCTTTCAAGGGGCGAAGGAACCCGTCATATGTCGGGCCTTTCCCTTGACCTTAAAAGTTGCAGCCCGCAGATGGTTCTCGTCGCTACCAGCGGGATCCATCTCGGGATGGAAGGCATTGAAGGACAAGTTCATCGCCAACTTCACGAGCAGCAAACAACAGTTTAAGACCGAACACCATCTCGAGAGAATAAAACAGAGATCAGATGAGCCATTGAGGGATTTCATCATCCGCTTCAACAAGGAATCCCTGGAGGTACGTGATGTCGCCCCTAACATGATGCTATACTTCCTTAGACAGGGGCTGAAGCTGGGACTTCGCTAAAGAATTAGCGAGAGAAAAGCCCAAGACTATGGAAGAACTGAAAAGGCGGGCTGAAAAATGGATCCAGATCGAAGAATGGGTCCGGAACAATAAGGCGGACAACCAAGTCGCCAACCAAGAGAGAGAAAATAAAGACAAACAGAGAGCTTCTTATGGCGGGAGACCTAAGGAGAGTGAAAAAACATATGATAAAGACGGAAGACCACCCAGGGGCGCCTACTCCAGCTATGCGCCCTTGACCATGCCGCCTTCGCGTATCTACAAGGAAATCATGTATTCGGAGTTGAAAGACAGACCTCCGCCAATGAGGTCCCAAGCGAAAAATAAAGATAAATTCTATCGGTAGCATAAAGACCATGGACATTACACCAACGAATGCATCCACCTCAAAGACGCCATCGAAAAATTGATACGACAAGGCAAATTAAAATAGTTTGTCCACAAAAATGACGAAGGGACATCCCGTGGTAGGAGCCTGTCGCCATCCAGAGGACGTGGATCCGGTCCAAGGAACAGGGACTCCGAGCGAGATGAATGACGGAGATCACGATCTGGCAGTCCACAATGACATGAAAACACGGCTTTGAAAGGAGTCATCAACGTAATCGCTGGGGGCCTAGATCAGGGGGAACTAGCGGAGTCATCAAGAAAATGATCTCGCGATATAGAGGACCACTGCATGGCTGTGAAGGCTATGAGAAGAGTTACTTTGGCGTTTACAGAAGACGACCTACCTACCGATGGAACCGGGTCTAATGCCCCCTGGTTATCATGGCTGGGATGGCGGGGTATGAGGTAAAAAGGTTATTTGTAGATAAGGGAGTTCAGCTGATATCATGTTCTGGGATTTATTCTAGAAACTAGGCCTAACAGATAAAGATCTGATCCCTCACAAAGGGAATCTGATAGCATTCACAGGGGATACTATCTCCCCCAAGGGCTATGTAAAATTGAAAGTAACTTTTTCAGGTCGTGATGGGAGCAGGTCGGTAGAAGTGAAATTCCTCGTTGTCAACTGCCCATCAGCGTATAACGCCATTATAAGGAGACCGACTTTGAACGCTCTAGGAGCGGTTGTCTCGACCTTACATATGGCAATTAAGTTCCCTGGAGACAAAGGCGACATTGTCACTATACGTGGAAAGGGCCTTGAGGCACAACTTTATTATTTAGAGAGCCTTAAAATAACGAAAATTGTGCCAGTGCAAGAACAGGAAGAAGGGAAAGATACACAAAAGAAAGAAGCAAAAGGAAAGCGAAAGCTCATTAGGTGAGATGCCACGGTCATGATGGCGGACTTAGATCCGAGAGGAGAGCTACAACACGAGCGACCTGAACCTGAAGGTGACTCAGTGGAAATACAAGTCGGTAGTCAGCCTGAATAGGTAGTCAAGGTCGGGAAAAACTTACCTATTAATGTTATGAAAAATATGATTAAAGTTTTGCAGGATAATAAGGATATTTTTGCATAGGTCGCCTCGGACATGCCGGGCGTAGATCCCAAGTTCTGCTGTCACTTGCGATAAGGGAAGGAGCCAGGCCGGTGGCCTAGAAAAAGAGGAGAATGGGCCAAGAGAGGATGACAGCTATCGAGAAACAGGTCAACGAGTTGTTGAATGCGGGATTCATCCGTGAGGTACAATATTTTGATTAGCTGTCTAATGTCGTGATGGTAAAAAAGGCCAATGGAAAATGGGGAATGTGTACAGATTACACGGACCTAAACAAAGCCTGCCAAAAGGATCCTTTCCCATTGCCCTGCATCGACAAATTGGTGGATAACTCAGCTGGTTATAAATATCTTTCTTTTTTAGACGCTTATTCTGGCTATAACCAGATTCCCATGGCTCCTGAAGATCAGGATAAAACTGCTTTTATCACCGATCTCGGGGTATTTTGTTATAATGTTATGCCGTTTGGTTTAAAGAATGCAGGGGCGACATATCAGAGGATGGATAAAGTTTTTGCCGAGATGAGAGGCAGAGAGGTTGAAGTATACATTGACGACATGATTGTCAAAACAAAAGATAACAAGGATCCGTCTAAAGACCTTCAATCTATTTTTCAACGTGTACGACAGTACAACTTACGACTTAACCCTTCAAAGTACACATTTGGCATGGAAGCTGGCAAGTTTCTGGGATTTATGCTTACAAGTCGCGACATTGAAGCGAACCCGAACAAATGTCGGGAAATTCTCGACATGACTAGTCCTAAGACGGTCAAGGACATGCAGCAACTCACGGGGAGGATCGCAGCTCTATCTCGTTTCCTCCCAGCTTCAGCAAAGCGCTGCCTTCCTATGTTGAAAGCCCTGAAAAAACAAGATTCGTTCGAATGGAAACGAGAATGTGAAGACGCGTTCCAAGAGCTTAAAGTCTCTCTGGCATCTCCCCCTGTCCTAACAAAACCAATGGCGGGTGACACTTTGATACTCTATCTCGCGGTTGCTGATGAGGCCGTGAGTGGCGTATTGATACGAGAAGAAGGTAAAGATCAATTCCCAATTTACTTTGTTTCCAAAGTTTTGCAGGGAGCTGAGTTGAATTACCAACGACTTGAAAAAATAGCCTTCACGTTATTGATGGCTTCTAGGAAGTTTCGCCCATACTTCCAATGTTACCCAGTCCTAGTCAGAACTAATCAGCCAATACCACAGATCTTACACAAGCCAGACTTGGCAGGAAGAATGATGTCTTGGGCGATTGAATTAACTCAGTACGACATATCATATGAACCACGACTTGCGATCAAAGCGCAGGTCCTTTCCGACTTTCTTGCCGAAATGACGCATCCCGGTGAAAACCATCCCAGGGAATGGACTATATATGTCGACGACTCCTCAAACACTAAGAGATGCAGCGCTGGGGTGATACTGGAAAACTCAAAGGGCTTGGCGGTTGAATATTCACTGAAATTTGACTTTCCGACATCTAACAATCAGGCAGAGTATGAAGCTTGCCTAGCGGGAATACGGATGGCCAAGGAATTAGGGGCAAACGCGATAACTATCTGCTCAGATTCAAAGTTGGTGGTGTCCCAGATTAAGGGAGAATACCAGGCGAAAGAGATCATAATGCAGAAATATCTCGCCAAAGTACGGGATGCTCTATTGAGATTGTCTAAATTTGAAATCCGACATATACCAAGGGAAGAGAACGCACGGGCGGACCTTCTTTCCAAACTCGCCAGTACCAAGAAAACTTCAAACTACCATTCTGTGGTGGAAGAGGTAATCCCCTATCCTAGCTTAACTTTACAGGTGCATAAAGCAGATTGGAGGATCCCCTTGATAGATTATATTGAGAGGGGGATCATTCCTGAAGATTATAGAGAATCAAGGAAGATTATGAGAAAAGCAACGAGATTCACTATGATAGAAGGTCACTTGTTCAGAAAAGGAATCTCAACCCCACTCCTGAAATGTATTGGCCCGGAAGAGGTCGAGTACGTGCTGGCCAAGATCCATGAGGGGAGTTGTGGACACCATATCGGGGATAAATCTTTGGCCAGGAAGGCGTTGAGAGCGGGTTACTTCTAGCCAACAATGCAAGAGGTTGCTACTAATCATATCAAAAAATGCGAACAGTGCCAACGACATGCCAACATCCCTCATATCCCGCCGGAAGAACTACATACTTTGTCCGCGCCATGGCCATTCCACACTTGGGGAATGGACATCCTGTGAACTTATCATAAAGCCATGGGACATTTGAAGCACCTCTTAGTGGCAATGGATTACTTTACCAAGTGGGAAGAAACCGAACCTCTTGCAACTATTACGTCAGCAAGGGTGGAAGCCTTCACCTTTAAAACAATCATATGTCGCTTCGGAATCCCGGCCGAGATCGTCACTGATAATGGGACTCAATTCACTAGGAGCCAATTCAGGGAGCTCCCTCCAAGGGCTGCATATCCGACATCATTTCTCAAGTGTTGAACATCCCCAAAAAAATGGCCAGGTTGAAGCAGCAAACAAAGTTATCTTAAATGGTCTAAGAAAACAACTTGAGAGCGCCAAAGGAGCATGGGCGGATAATCTCTATCAGGTGTTGTGGAGCTATAAAACCACCCCGCAAACCACCAAAGGGGAAACTCCTTTCCGACTTGTATATGGAACGAACGCCATGATTCTAGTTGAAATTGGTGAACCATCTTGGAGGGTCATGTTTACCCCGCCAGATAATCAAGAACGCTTAAGAGAAGAATTTGACCTCGTAGATGAAGTCCGAGAGTTGGCTCGACTAACTGAGATGCCGAGGAAGCAACGAGTTGCTCAATGATATAACGCAAGAGTCGTGAAGCGCGAATTCACAGTAGGCGACCTCGTTCTTAGAAGGGCCAGTATTGGTCTGAAGAATGCAAAAGATGGAAAGCTTGCAGCAAATTGGGAAGGCCCATACCGGGTAATCAGAAGTACAAGAAAAGGTGCATATGCCTTGGAGACTTTGCAAGGAAGAGAATTGCCTAGAAATTTCAATGCCGCGGATCTAAGAAGATATTCAATCATTACAACTCAGCAAGGCGTGTAAAAGGATCAAAAGATCCCTCCAAGGCAACATGCACCGACGTGATAGGCCACAGGCCTTGAAGTACTTCACCAGGATCAAAGATCCCACTAGGGCAACCTGCCCCAAATAGGCCATAGGCCTTGAAGTACTTCACCAGGATCAAAGATCCCACTAGGGCGACCTTCCCAAAATAGGCTACAGGCCTTGAAGTACTTCACCAGGATCAAAGATTCCACTAAGGCGACCTGCCCCAAATAGGCCACAGGCCTTGAAGTACTTCACCAGGATCAAAGATCACACTAGGGCGACCTGCCCCAAATAGGCCACAGGCCTTGAAGTACTTCACCAGGATCAAAGATCCCATTAGGAAAACCTGCCCCAAATAGGCCACAGGCCTTGAAGTACTTCATCAGGATCAAGGATGCCAATAGGGCGACATGCCCCAAATAGGCCACCGGCCTTGAAGTACTCCATTAGGATCGAAGATCCCAGCAAAGGCGACATGCACCTATGATTTGGTTATGAAAATTAAATATTTCAAGAGGCTAAAGTTCAATCAACTAGAAGCATAAAGCTTAAGTTACGACTTGCAAAAATCACGACATGTGGAAACGTAATGTTGAAAAAGTTAAGTTAAAAGCTACGATGTAAAAGTCGTTATGAAGATAAGTAAGCAGAGAAATGCCATTAAAAGATAAAGCATTACAGAAGGAAGGTTGGCCAACATGCCAATAAATTGTTCACTAAGACAAAAGTAAATCTAACTATTACAAAATGAGCTTCAAGGCTCAGTAGGGACGACATTCTCATATGTAGCTGGAGTTGGCGACATCGCATAATCAGCATGAGGATCAAAAGCCTCCAACTCGGGATCATTCAAGTCGACTTCGGAAGGAGGGTCGTGGTCATAATCCACCAGTTTCCCCCCTTCCACCCCGTGGAGGGGATGTACTCCCTTGAAAGAAAGCGAGACCCTAGGGTTGAGATACTCCACTTGCTTCAAGCAGCTGGCAAAAGCCATGTAACCACCAGTGGAGTTCACGCGACTCTGCTCCCGGACCTCAGCCTTCAACTTGTCATTGGCAACCTCCAAAGCCGCCTTGTTAGACTGCAGTTGATCACGAACGCGAGATAGCAGCTTGGCTTCCTCCGACAAGGAAGCCACATGCTCCTGAGCCTTAGCAAGAGAAACTTGCACCTCCTTCTTCTCATCAGAAAGTTTAGCACTTTCTAGCTTCAACTGGTCGAACTGGGAGGCAACTGTGGCTATCTCGGTCTTAAGCTCGGCCTGAGAAGCCTTCAATGTATCCTGCTCTTTGGAAAGAGCCTGAATCTGCTTCTCAGCAGCAGCTTTGGTGACCTGCAGTTTTTTCTCTAGATCAGCTACGAGATTGGGTCTCTCAAACTCTTCGTGAAAATGTTTCAGAAGAGCAGATTGGCGAGACATCCACCCAAGAGCCTCCCCGACATTAGCCTACAAAATAAGGAGCGACATTAGTCTCATGTACAAATTCAAAAGAAGAAGAAAGGGAGAATTACCTACGACAAGGAAAAGCAAAAATACCTTCAGCACAGAGCGAGGGAGCTCCCTGAAGAACTCCCCGTGAGAAATGAAACAATGGGGGCTTGGAAGCCTTCCCATTGAGAGGAAGAAGATGATCCCGTGGCAGGGATTGCAGGGGCACCTCCTATGTGGAGTGAAAGAAACAAGTGATAACGACATCAAAACCCAGTAAAGTTTTAAATAGATAACTTAATACATGGAATGAGTTTACATTCGAAGTAAAGATACTGAGTACCAACCTCTTTTTCGGTGGAGAGCTACTCCAACCGTTTCTATCTCCTCATCATTCGAGATAGAAATCTCGTTGTGGGGAACGGGCTCAATTGCTTCCAATTCCTGGGGAGCAGGAACCGGGGATTTCGGGCGGCCTCGGAGGATGACCTTCCTCTTCTTTGCTGCCTGGATATCAGGTGATGCCGTCATGGCATCAACAGCAGCTGCCACAGGACCTTGGGATGTGCTAGGAGACTGCACCCCGTGGTCGGTGGTGAGCTCGCACACTAGGTTCTGGGCCAGGGTCTCCTTCTTCCCCTTTTTGGTCATGCCGCCCGTTTTCTTCATCAGTTGAGCGTAACCCGACATGATGACACTTGAAAGTAAAGCCAACATAATGGTTAAAAGATTGTAACCTGTAAAGTAAAGCAAATAACAAGAACACAATGGCGATATTACCCAGGGTGTCGGCACGACTGACACAACGTTCCCTGATGACCTCTTTGCACTTTACAAAACCATGTTGGTTGTTAAACTCGCGAAAACCAGCAATGATGGCTAACTCGGAGTTGAGCAACGAGGCTTGGTCAGTAACATAGGTCTCGGCCCTACGCAAGTAGTGCTCGTAAGACCAGTATAGGGGAAAAAGGGAGATCCATCAGGTCCTGTCCAGAAGGGATACTCCTCCCCGACATACGACACTTTGAAGTAATCATCCTTGAAGGGGGGAAGGAGTCGTCATATAGCTTGAAGAAGGCATGGTCCTTCCTCTGACGGAACGATATGAAGCTGAAATCGACGAGATGATAAGACATGAAAAGATAAGGAATAGGTTGCTGGACACCTCCCAGTTGTTGGCCCAGCAGAATATCTCAAATGCATTTATGAACCCCAAGCGTTTGGGTGGAGTTGAGAAGGCGCCACCTCAAGTCAGTTGAGTATCTCAACTTGGAAGTTGGAGAAAGGGAAACGCAGACGAATGTCACAAAAGAAACAATCGTACAACATCATGTAGTCGGCCCCTCCTTTTCGAGGGCAGGATCCAATACGCTCGTTGGCATCAACACGTTTAGCCTTATATAACGTAATTGGACTAGAGGGAACCTCTTCTGTAGGCATGGTTCTAGGGAAATGCATGGCCTCCCTGAATTCAACTTCCGTGACATGGAATTTAAGGGTCGAGGTTAGCCCGGAGGAAACTTGGAGGATGTCGTGGTCAATTCAAAACATCGTCCTCACTTCCCGGATACCTTGTAATCTCTTGGGGACTTCAATCCTTGCGGCCTTCTTGGATGGGCCATACCATTCTTCGATTGTTTTACGACGACGTGCTAGGGCCTTGGAATGTTTTTGGACAGCTCGGGCTGGGGCTGAAGTCGAGGGCGACTCGGAAGCTGACATAGGAGAGGAGGCCGACATTGGTTCTACAACAGAAACAGGAGGGACAAAAAGAGGGTCAGAAGATTTCGTATCAGAAGATTTAGATGAGTTATTAGAAGAATTAAAACTAGAAGTTTCAGATGAAGTACAGACTAACAAGGGGGCAAGAGGATGTAAGTTGGATCTTATAGCATTGTCACTATCCTTAGAAGACTCATCATGATCATTCTTGCCCATTCCATACCTTAAGGGTACGGGGGCAACAAATTCAGAAAATGGAGCCCCTGAGAAGGGGATGAGTTGGGGATTTCCAGGAGTGATCTCTCCAAAGGCTTCAAATAAAGGTTCTTGGTCAGAATCAGAACTAGAGGTTGAAGGGGGAGTGGGAATGTGATGATCACTATCATCGCATGGTTCAGGCCCAGAAGGGGAACCAATGAAATAACCAACTTCCCCAGAAAGGCTTTCTTTTGGGGGAAAGTTTGTAGGTCTCTTAGGAGTAGACATTTCTAAGAAGATTAGAAAAGAAAGAAAGCACACAAAAAAGCGAACAGGAAATGAAAGAAGGTACCTGGAATGGTGAAGGAGAAAGGGCCAAGGAAGGCTGGAAGACAGCAAGGAGGAGTTGACAGCAAGAAAGCAAGAAGAAAGCTTTTACACAGAGAGAAACTGGGAAGCGGAGAAGAGTTTTAGGTCAAAAGAACGAGTATTTATAGAAAGAGAAAGGGAAGATGAAGCGTGAAGAGGAAAGTGAAGGCGTGAGGCGTAATTAATGTACGCAGGCCAGATGTCACCGAATAATGATGGCCATAACAAAGACACATGTTGAAGTCAGAACTGACAAACATAATTCAAAACAGCAACGACTTAGGAGGATTTTATGTCACCAAGACAGATCGAAGTCGGAAGTCAACGGCATGCCAAACGACATACCGTAGACTTGGGGGCAACTGTTATGGACCTAACTCGCGGAAGGGACCCGTGCAGGTCTCACGTGGGTGACCTAAGCCGTCGGTGCCATGTCGTGTTCCCACGACATGGACGCTCGACTTAAGGCTCAAAGGACATCACCCCCACGTGAAGACTATTACAGATCCGTACCTACCGCCGCAATTCATGGAAGCGTGACAGTGACAAGTTTGACTTTAGTGACCCAATTAGCACTATAAATACCTATAATTCACCTTCATTAGGTACGCTTTTCATTATTCAATATCTGAGAATCATTCCCTGTGACACTTAGCTGACTTGATCGTCGGAGTGCTTGCAGGTACCCCTCACTGCCAGGTGAGTGGCTGGAGGCATCCAACCACCACACCGGAGACTAGATAGGAGGCCACATCCGCCATGCCTAGAGCATGATGGAACAAAATATATAAATAATAATAAAAAACTGCACACACTCTCTCTCTCTTAGTCTCCTTCATCTTTCCTTTTCTCTTCATTAATTAGCATCATCTTTTTATAAGAAGAAAAATGTTTTTCCAACACCCTAAATCTTACACCCATAATATGATAATAATATCTCAAGTTAAATTAAAAAAAAAAAAAACCACACTTTTACTCAAACAGGACCCACACTTTTTTTTGTTTTAATTTTTTTAATGTTTTCAATTTCCTCTTCTTTGCACTAACCCAAAATTCTCCCAAATCCACTCCTTCCTTCTTCTTCATTCATTTTCTTCAATTAATTAATTAAACAGTCAACTTCATCTTCAATCCATTTTTATTATTTCTATTAATTCAAAAATAAATATTTTTTTAAGTAACTTATTAATTTTGAACACGACTGAGTTGCTGGTGCTTCCTTCAGAGTCCAATTAGGTTTACTGAGTAGCCTTGTGCTAATTTAAGCCTGATTTTTATTATTTATTTATTACTATTATTATTACCGTTACTTTCAAAAAAATTATGAACTAACGATTCTTGATCTGACTGAGTTGTGAATGCTTCCTTCAGAGTCAAATTGTCGAGTTTGGGTTTACTGAGTAGTCTCATGCTAACTTAAACCCAAGTGTTTCCTTAATTAATTGTCTTTAAACCTTACTTTGTTTTTAAGTATATGTTTCTCTTAAAATCTGACTGAGTTGCGATTGCTTCCTTTAGATTTTGGGTTCACAGTTAAGTGCTGAACCCGCCCCTTTCCGAAATCAATCATTTCCAAAAAACCTTAAGAACTATTCCTCCCCGAGCCGAGGATATGTAGGAGCGGGAACCAAACTCGTCGAGCCTAAATAAATAAAAAATATCATTTTTCCTCCCGTTAATAAATAACTATAAATTTTTTTTGAGTAATATTAAATATTTTTAAAATTAACAAATTTTTGCACAATTAATTAGAAGGTAACCGCTTACTTAGCGGACGTCGTAGGGTGCTAATACCTTCCCTACACGTAATCGACTCTCGAACTCATTCATGGTTTCAAAGACCTTCTTTTTAAATTTTTTCGAGATTTTTTTTAATAAATCTCGGTGGCGACTCCGTTGTTTAATTTATCGCCGTCCCCGTCACAACCCCGGTTGCGACAGTATCAATGCACATTTAATTATAATTAGCAACAAATAAATATCGATCTTAAACAGTAGTTCATTCTTGCTGAGATGTTTCTAGTGAGTCTGGTTGGCAATTGGCATATAAAATAGATCCGTTAATGGTGTTTTCAATGCTTCACTTTGCTCCGTAGAATAGTAATCAAAGCTAAAGTAACAGAAAGCCTCTCTTCTCCCTTTGCCTCCATGTTTAGAGGCTATATACCATGTAATAATATCTTGGTTAAATGAACCCATTGATGGTTTTCTTTAATTCATTTTACAATTTTTAATGAAAATTAATTCTGCTTTAACAATCCCTGTATCATCATAATACAAGCCTTATTTCATCTAGAAGATATGTTTGGTGGTGGGTTTTAAGGTGCGACTCCCACTTTTGCACATGAGTGCGCCCCAACGTTTTTCACCGGCTATAGACTTTCTACCCGGTTGTGAGGAGCTTTATACTTATTCTCCTTTTGGGTCCACGTGTTTTTGTTAAGAGTCCCACATTGAGTAGAAATAGAAGCTCAATATAGTACTTAAGTCTTGAGGCTCTCTCATTTAATGGACTAGTTTTTTGGGTTGGGCTCTCTTCATGTGCTTAGTCCTAACAATTGGTGCTTTCATTGAGAGGTTGGGTCAAGGAAAAGACTACCTATAGGCTGGATTAAGGCTAATAGACGAGTGAAGCCGCCAATTGAGAAAGGGCTACCGCCGGGTCAGTGTCGATAGAGTGAAGCCGCCGTGGACGTCAGTCCTTAAAGGGGAGGCAATGTTAAGAGTCTCACATTGAGTAGAAATAGAAGCTCAATGTGATGTTTAAACCTTGAAGCTCTCCCACGTAATAGACTAATCTTTTGCGTTGGATTTTCTTAATGTGCTTAAGTCTTAATAGTGTTTATTTTATTTCAGGTTTGGCTAATACCATTGGTAATGCCCTGCTCTGTTTTCCAAACACCATAGTTTCTTTTTCTACAAACGTCACAATATTTCATTTGCCTTTTCGAGCAGCTTTATGGAAATATCAATTTCATTTATGGCTTAAATAAGAGGCACACATTAATTTTAATCAAATTAATTTTTGGTTCAGTTTAGAGAGGCCTTTTGAAGGGACTCTGTGTTAGCAGTTTTCTCTCAAGCTGCCTTTCACATTCTTTGATTTTTTATTGAAAATATGAAATGTGATAAAGATGAATTAAAAAATATACTGCTATGTTTTTATCTTTGTTCTTTGTCACAATTGTTCTGCACTTGACGAACTAAGGTATTACTCATTTCATTATTAAGCGCAATTTTGCTGATTCTTTTTTCTTCGTTCTGTTGCAATACAAACCATAGTTAACATTTAGAAATTGTTACCTATGTCGTTAAGGATCCTGTATTTGATTTTCAAATTTGCAGGTTTGTTATACATTTGCAAAATCTTAGTAATTCACATTTCCATTCGTTTTAGATTGCACTACTCCATTCCCTTCAACTGTGTCTACAAAAATTAAATATAAATAAAAAGCATCCAAGAGACCAAATTGGAATGAGTCCTGAATTTTGTACTCAAAATTTTCTGTATTTAATGTACTCATTGGTTACGTACGTGGAAAAAGTGGTTACATTAGTTATTTTTTTTGGTTACAGCATCTTTTCGGATTTGGTGGTTACACGTGTAAAAATACGTGGTTACAATGTAATAATAAAAATTCAACAAAACTTCTACATGTGTAACTAGATATTTTAACGTATGTAACTGAGTATAAAGTGAGTAAAAAAAAATATGAGTACGAAAATCTTTTTTCAATTGGAATACTGAAATATCCTAGGGTTGTAATTACAATATTCAACTGATGTCTTCTATCTAAGTTTATCAATTACCCAGTAACTAATCTCCGCCGTTTAATTTAAAAATAGGGATCTAGTGGCTTGAGAGCAAAGGTGTGCATGGGTGCATTTCAGCCTTGAGAGCGCACCTTAGTCAAAGCCATGTTTGGTATAAGAGTTATGCAAATAAAGGCGGCTTCGTTTTAGAAAAAGCTGCTACTCAAATTCTTCATTCAAAGTTCCGTATGTTGGGATTACGGTTTATTAGACAAGTGCTAAGATGTGTGTATATAGGAACACATAGACGTATGTGTTGCATTAAGGACTAAGGTGACTTACGGCTATACCAACATATAGAGTTTGAAAGTGATTCGGTTACACATGGGACCTATTGTTATCGATAGTTTATTGATATGTAACTAAGTGTAATGGGTCATTTAGTGAGCATAGAGCTTCTAAGAGATGCGACAACTCGCTATAAAGGACATGTTAGTAGTCACATCCCAGTAGGGTGATAACGGATCTGGTTCCTGACAATGATACTCTATATAACGCTTAACTTAATAGCCATTGTGGTGGTGAGAGCGTTCGCTACCCATCTCCCCTGGACTTGTTTCTATCGTTGGAAGACCCTGACTCTAAGAATTGGACATGTTTGGTTTGAGGGTACGTGTAGCCATAAAGAAGTTCTTGCGAAATCTTAATTTGTCTAAAGGAAGGTCCAATTTTGGTTGATCTGAGTTGACAAAACTTATTATTATAACAACTGATCACTAGTAAATCGTATTTTCTATCCAAAGATGGAAATGAGGTGTTACACGATTAATTTTCTATGGCTTGTTGTTTAACTTTTTTAAAGTTGTTTTCATAAAGTTACTCAGGTGGAGTGAGTAGGAATTCTATTCTATTAAACATTTGCTTAATTCAGTAATTTAAGTTGTATATGAATCAGCTTAGTAAAATAATGTTATGACATTAAATTCTAAAGGAATTTAAAATCTAGAAGAAAAAATTTGCCATTAAACTCTAGTGCACGAATGAGAGCTCGGCCCATATTGAGTCCTATTTTTTTCTCAATTGTCTAATAAAAGTGCTAATAACGAAAGACAACATTTTATATAATGGAGTTCTTTAACAGGGCGTGCCTCATGGTTATGCAGGGTTTAATACTTCAGGATTGTTCTTAGTGTTGTGATTGTACCTGAGAGATAACCTGAGATGATGGCAGTGGGCGTGTCCTTGATCAATACTGGATGTTCAATACAACGTCCAGACTCCACAGCGGCGGTGTTGTCACCTGCAGGGACTCTGACGCTCAAGTTAGTACTTGATTTAGGTTATGAGTAATATATTAGAATTGAATGTATCTTGCATGATGTGTTTACATGGATATTTATAATGGGTGTAATAGGGTTGAGCGTGTGTCATCATGGGCCTGACCATTGTCATCTTGGCCCAATACAGAGTCCATGTTGTATCGAGTATCCCGCCTGATATCTCCTTAAACATGGGCGGGTAGTGACCTAAGATCTTTAGACGACATATAGCTAGGTGCCGGGTATCATAATCCCGGGCCATAACAGTTGCCCCCCAATTCGTCGACTTTCCTTGTGGTAAAGTCACCGAGTTATAAGCGTCGTATGTCGTTCTGGCCCTGTGACCCGATCTCGCCACTAGGTGCAAACGGTTGATCTTCATTTAGGGGCGCGTGAATGCACGCACTTTCATAGGGTACCGTGCGCTATGATTGCGTGATGTCTTGAGCCACTTGCTCATTAATGTGACGAGACGGTTACTTTCTCTTTCACACTTGTTGCTTCTGATATACACAGTCTCTCTCCCTCCCTTAGGCTCATTTCAAAACTTCACCATTGCCAGTTTCTTTTCTTTCGAGTTTTCTTCTCCATCAAAGAACTCAAACTCCCAGTTTCTCCAATTTGCTTCCTCTGCATCGTTCAAGTACCTTTCTCCCTTTTTCTCATTTTGCTCTGCTTTTGTTTATTCATCTTCTTCTAGTGTGTGTGTTCAAATTAGACTCTTAGGGTTTTTTGGGTTTTCTATCTTCTTTTCCTAGTGCGATCTCCCTATTCCAATGGACGAGCAAATCATTGTCATTTCCAGCAGTTCTTCCTCTGATTTTTGTAACACTGAAGTTCTTAGGGCTTATGCGAATAGGATCTCCAAACCCCTGAGAGTTCCCAATCCTGACCTCATAAGAGGTATGTGTTCTATCAATACTCTCCACTTCTCTGAACCTCGTGTTATCTGGGCGTACTCACCCCAAAGCTCTAAGAGTGGAGAATCCATTACCCAGCATGTGAGCACTCCTTCTGGGATTCTGAATCCTGAGCGCCCCGTTTATGTAGAGGTGATTAGGGAACCTGTAATGAGTCCTGATGATTCTGCCGGAGAGCCTTCCAATCCCGGCCATATGCTAGTAAAAACCAATCTGGACAATTTAGATGAGTTATCCTCATCTATGACCAATTCCTTGGATTCAGAATCTGACCCTGCATACCGCCCCTCTTCGTCTCCTACTCCTAGCTCTTCTCTTCCGGGATCTAATCGCTCCTCTTATGAACTTGTAGATATGGCGCCTAAAAGACCTCGCCGGCGAGCCACCAAAACCGCTGGGAACCGTCAGGGATGTAACGATGCTGACCAGGCCGGTCCTTCCAGGGTACACTTCAATCTTCAAGAATTGTGGACCGAATTGGCTGGAATCTGGGACATAAGAAATTTGTTGTGGGTCCCTGCCACTTGGTTGAGTCAGCCTAGCGCCATCTCGTCGCAAAAAGAGTTGGCCCTTGGTTAGGCGGAATGGAAGAAATGCTTCCATAATGGACCCAATACTCCGGACAACTCCTATACATCCGATCCACCTTTGGATTACAAGCTTGAGATCCCGGGGACCCAATACGTCGGCTCCAGGGCATTCTTCATTGTAAATGCAACATGCTCTAAGTTTGAAGTTTCGATGATTCCACAACAAACCAAGAATCAAAAGGATAAATCCCGCGAACAAGCGCAGTAAACAGATCCGCAATAACAAAGAGTATATAGGTTTTAAATTATAAATAAATGTAAGTTTGATTAAGGCGCTTTGGAATTGAAACAAACATTTTTCTAAAAGGGGTTTTTAGAAAAATAAGATAAAAAATTTTTCAAAGAAAAGACCCTCCTAGAAAATTTCAAAGAAAATATTTAAAAATTGATTTTCACTTGAAAAAGTCAAAATTGGGTGTACATTCGAATATCAAGGTTCTGGAAATAAAATTTGAATTTTCTGACTAGTATATTCGAATATGGGTTGCCATATTCGAATACATATTTGAATATGACATATTGTCTGGGCCTAATCATTTTTTAGAAACTGTGTATTCGAATATATATTCGAATATGGCTTGCCATATTCGAATACATATTCGAATATAACAAGGAACCTAGGCCTTGTCACCTTCCAGAACTATTATATTCGAATACATATTCGAAGATGGAAACTCCATATTCGAATATATATTCAAATATGAAGCCTATAGAAATCAAAATTTAAATGCAGAAACATTATATTCGAATACATATTCGAATATGAAAGTGTCATATTCGAATAGCATATTCGAATATGTTAATGAAATATGCCCAGCTTCTGACTGCTGTTTCTGCTATCTATAAAAAGGACTCCTGACTTAAAATATAAAATACCCTTGTGAGCTTAACATTGAATTAAGAAAATTACTTTCTATCATCAATCTCTTTAAATCAAGGGTCTTGTGCTTTTGCCTAAGGCTTACTTTGTTTTTCCCTATTTTGTTTCTTTTATCAAACAAAGAGCCTTAAATCAAATATATTAGAGCTTCAAGTTGTATCATTTACTCTTTTGAGAGTTTCATTGTGGTGAGCTAATTTTGTGTGAAGGTGTTGTATCATTCTAATTGTTTGAAGGTGGGGTATCCTTCAAGGTGTTCTTAGGGTGAGGTATCCCTAGATTGAGGCCTTTAAAATTGGTGGGGTATCCAATTGAGAAAGGTTCTCTTAGTGTGTAATTGTTGAAAAGTAATACAAGAATTCTCGCGTGGCGGAGATTCGTAGATTGGACGTAGGTCACAAGTGGTGTGTGACTGAACCAGTATAAAACTCGGTGCTATTCTCTCTATCCCTAAAACTCATATCTGTTTAGTTTATTTGATCTTCATTTCTTTCTTTCATTATATTTTAATTCCATACATCAAATAATATATACGAATTCACGGAAAATTTTTTAAGCTCAATTCACCTCCCTCTTGTGCATAGAGACCACTTGGTTAACAAGTGGTATTAGAGCTCGGTTCTTGTTTAAAGAGCTTCACAGCTTTAAGGAAATGGCCTCTTTTCAAAATATGTCTATCCAGGAAGGTGCTTCAACCAATAGACCTCCATTCTTTAATGGAGACAACTACTCTTTTTGGAAAATAAAAATGCAAGCTTGGGTAGAAGGCATTGATGTCGCCATATGGGATGCTATAGAGGAAGGTCCATTTATTCCTATGCACACTGTTGATGGTAAGGTAGTTGAGAAGCCTAGAAAAGAGTGGTCTCTTGAAGAAAAGAGACTTGCTCAATTTGGACTAAGAGCCAAAACTATAATTATCTCTGCACTAGGTAATGATGAATTTCCTAGAATTTCAAATTGTAAAACTGCTAAAGAAATGTGGGATGTGTTAAAAGTAACACATGAAGGAACTGATGAGGTAAAGAGATCAAAGATAAATGCATTGACTAGAGAATTTGAAATGTTTCAAATGAATCCAAGAGAAAACATTCAAGATATGCAAAAATGTTTTACATATCTTATAAATCAACTACATGCTTTGGGAAAAGATTATTCAAATGAAGATCTTATTAATAAAGTTTTAAGATGTCTTAGTAGGGATTAGCAACCAAAGGTTACTGCCATTGGCGAAACAAGGGATCCACGCACAATGTCATTAGCAACCTTGTTTGGTAAGCTAGAAGAGCATGAACTTGAGTTGAGTCGTTTGGATCAACTTGAGGGAGTTGACAAGAAAAAGAAAGGCATCGCTCTCAAAGCAACCACTCCTCCACCTCAAGAGATAGAAGAAGATGAAAGCAACTTTGATCCAACCAAAATGGATGATGAGATCGTTGTTCTCTTCGCCAAAAGATTCAATAAATTCTTCAAGAAAAGAGAATCATCAAGAAGACCATCAAATTTCACATCAAGGAAAATATTCAACAAGGGAGAAGGGTCAAATCAAGGTCCAACTTGTTATGAGTGTGGAAAAACTGGACATATGAAGATGGGAATGAAACACAGGAGAAAAGATTCGCCAAAGGAAAGAAAAGTAGAAGAGCATACATAGCCTGAGATGGTAATGACACAGAGTCATCTGATGAATCGGAGAGCGAAATAGCCAACCTATGCCTCATGGTCAACCATGATGAAGATGATCTTTTTGATGAAGATGAGGTAAAAGATTCTGAGAACTCTAACTATAGCTTTGATGAATTGCAAGATGCTTATAATGAATTACATGAAAAAATATGATCATTGCTAAAGAACTTGCTAAAACCAAGAAAGAAAAAGGTATCCTAAATGACAAAATAGACATCCTTAGTCGTGATATTATTAAAATGAGACAAGTTCAAATTTCTTTCGGTAGTTTTCAATATGAATGTAAATCTTGCCAAATGAATAAATCACCCACTTGTACTTCATGTGATATTCATTTGAAAGAAATTGATAAGCTAAAGAATATGATTGCCAAAGGTAAAGATCCTTTGACAAAAATTGAAAATGCTTACAAATCACAAACATGCTTTTATTGTGGGTTAAAAGGTCATAGTGCTACTACTTGCAATACAAGAAAAATTGGTGTGCCACATGAAAAGAAAGTATGGATTCTCAAAGGCACCCTTGGAAAAACTAACCCTCAAGGACCCAAGAAACCATGGGTACCTAAGAAAGGAAATTAAAATGTTTTTGTAGGTATGCTTGGTGGTAAAAGAATCCAAATGGTATCTTGATAGTGGATGCTCCAAGCATATGACAGGAGACAAATCAAAATTCTCATCCTTCACACCTAAGGATGGAGGATATGTTACATATGGTGACAACAACAAAGGAAAAATCTTGGGTATAGGTAAAGTTGGTAAGACTCCTTCAACTTCCATCGATAATGTCCTTTATGTTGAGGGATTAAAACATAATCTATTAAGTATTAGTCAATTATGTAATAAAGGAAATGAGGTTATTTTTAATTCCTATTCATGCTCTATTTTTAGTAAAGAAAATAACTCCATTAAATTTATGGGTCATAGAATTAACAATGTTTATATGATTAGTTTAGATGATATATCCTCAAATGATGCACAATTTTTTATAACTAAAGAAGAAGAATCTTGGCTATGGCACAAAAGGATTGCACACATTCATATGGACCATTTAAATAAATTAATTTCAAAAGAATTGGTTATTGGTTTACCCAAAATTCGTTTTGAAAAAGATAAATTATGTGATGCTTGTCAAAAGGGTAAACAAACAAAAATCTCCTTTCAACCTAAAAATATTGTTTCAACCTCTAGACCCTTGCAACTATTGCACATGGACTTATTTGGTCCATCAAGAACTATGAGTTTAGGGGGAAATTACTATGGACTAGTAATTGTTGATGATTTTTCCAGATATACGTGGACTCTCTTTTTATCTCACAAAAATCAAGCCTTTAACGCTTTTAAGAGATTAACAAAAGTTATTCAAAACCAAAAGGATTTGAAAATTGCATGCATACGCAGTGATCACGGAAAGGAATTTGAAAATATTGATTTTGAAAGATTTTGCGATAAACATGGAATTGAACATAATTTCTCGTCTCCAAGGACCCCACAACAAAATGGTGTTGTGGAGAGGAAAAATCGCTCACTAGTTGAGTTAGCTAGCACAATGCTCAATGATGGATCTTCCAAAATAATTTTGGGCAGATGCAGTAAGTACTGCATGTCATGTTATGAACCGTGTTCTCATTCGACCTATTTTAAAGAAAACTCCTTATGAACTTTTCAAGGGTAGAAAGCCCAACATATCTTATTTCCATATTTTTGGATGCAAATGCTTTGTGCTTAATAATGGGAAAGAAAAACTGGGCAAATTTGATGCCAAAGCTGATGAGGGTATAAACGAGTAAAGCACACAGAATTTATAATAAAAGAACAATGACTATTGAGGAGTCCATTCATGTTACCTTTGATGAATCTAACCCCAAATTCTTGGAAAGAAAAGTTGATGATCTTGCAGGAACTCTTGAAAACATAAGTATTCATGAAGAAAGAAGAATAGAAGAAAATGAGAAGAATATGCCAGAAATTTGAATTCACTTACCAACTGAGACACAAAATGAACTTCCCAAAGAATGGAGAGCTTCAAAACATCATCCAACTGATAACATTATTGGTGATATTTCAAAGGGGGTAACCACTAGACACTCTCTTAATAATGCATGTAACTTTATGGCTTTTGTGTCTCAAATTGAACCTAAGACCGTAGATGAAGCAATTAGCGATGAATATTGGGGGATAGCTATGCAAGAAGAACTAAATCAATTTGAAAGAAATCAAGTTTGGGATCTAGTCCCAAGGCCTAATGACCATCCATTAATAGGCACTAAGTGGGTCTTTAGGAACAAAGTAGATGAAATTGGCATAATAACTAGAAACAAAGCTAGACTAGTAGCCAAAGGGTATAATCAAGAGGAAGGCTTAGATTATGAAGAAACATATGCTCCCGTAGCTAGGCTTGAAGCCATTAGACTTCTACTTGCCTTTGCTTGTATCATGGATTTTAAACTTTATCAAATGGACGTCAAAAGTGCTTTCTTGAACGACTATATACAAGAAGAAGTTTATGTTGAACAACCTCCTGGATTTGAAAACACTGAACTTCTAAGTCATGGTTACAAACTCAAGAAAGCCTTATATGGACTAAAGCAAGCCCCTAGGGCTTGGTACAAAAGACTAAATAAGTTTCTCTTGAACATTAAGTTTTAAAGAGGCAAAGTAGATAACACATTATTTATAAAACAAAGGCACAATGACATACTACTTGTACAAATTTATGTCGATGATATAATATTTGGTGCCACTAATGAAAATCTTTGTAAGGAGTTTGCTACAAGCATTCAGGGAGAATTTGAAATGTCCATGATGGGAGAACTTACATTTTTCCTTGGACTTCAAATTAAACAAACAAAGCAAGGAACATTTGTATCACAAACAAAATATTGCAAAGAATTGCTCAAGAAATTTGACATGGACAATGCTAAAGAAATAAGTACTCCTATGGGTACTTCATGCTATCTTGACAAAGATGAAAAAGGTAAGCCCGTTGATGTGTCAAAATATCGAGGTATGTATATTTAACTGCTAGCAGACCTGATATCATGTTTAGTGTATGTATGTGCGCTAGATATCAGGCATGCCCTAAAGAGTCACATCTTAGTGCTGTAGAAAGAATTATGAGATATTTTGATTGGCACTTGTAACATGGGCTTATGGTATCCTAAAGGTGCATCCTGCTCATTACTCGGATATTATAATTTCGATTTTGCTGGATGTAAGTTGAATAGAAAAAGCACTAGCGGCACATGTCACCTTCTTGGAAATTCATTAATTTCATGGCACAGTAAGAAACAAGTTAGTGTGGTGTTACCCACTGCCGAAGCTGAGTATGTAGCGGCAGGAAGTTGTTGTGCACAAATTCTCTAGTTAAAACAACAACTCGAGGACTATGGTATTCACTTGCATAATATTCCACTAAAATGTGATAACACTAGTGCTATAAATCTCACGAAAAACCCAATCATGCACTCAAGAACCAAACATATTGAAATTAGACATCACTTCATTAGAGATCATGTTCAAAAAGGTGACTGTGTGCTTGAGTTCATTGATACATCTAAACAACTAGCTGATATCTTCACTAAGCCTCTTCCAACCGAAAATTTTTATTTTATAAGAAGAGAGCTAGGCATACTTGACCAATATTGTGTTATTTAAATTGCTTTATATTTATTTATTGATCAATTACTGACTTGGGCGTCGGAGCCTTTTCTTTTTGTTTTGCAGGTCTCATTGAAAAAAAAGAAATCAAAGCAAAAGAAATTAGGATCTCAATCTTATAACAAAAACTATGAGTTTTCTTTCAATAATCGAATATTCTATTCAAATATGACCCTTCTGTGGTCTTATATTCGAATATATATTCGAATACAAAATAATTTCAAATGCTTTCAACATATCCAATTAAATGTCAGATTTCATGTATTCGAATATATCACTCCAGCACATTTATATTCGAATAGATATTCGAATATGTCAGTCAAATATTCGAATATACCTTTATC
This sequence comes from Cyamopsis tetragonoloba, assembly GCA_037177725.1. NCBI lineage: Eukaryota > Viridiplantae > Streptophyta > Magnoliopsida > Fabales > Fabaceae > Cyamopsis > Cyamopsis tetragonoloba. The sequence goes on along the minus strand of CM074125.1, from coordinate 29,369,915 downwards.
CATATTCGAATATTGCACCCAATATTTGAATATATATTCGAATATGGGCATTCTTGCGCATATAAAAGGATAAACTTTTTAACTCCCCAAATCATACTACTTATCTTTTCCCTTCATCTCTTGTTCAACATACTTCTCTTCAAACTTAATCAATTATTTTTCTACTCTCTCTCCAAAATCACCTGATGGCCTCTTCACCACCATCCTCTCCTCCTGCTGCTAACTCTCCACCATCACCAACCCACAAACGACCACGTTTCAAACGAACCGCTGTCAACAAGCCACCTTCCATACAACGTGGGCTACGAAGTGGATCTTCTTCCTCCTCCGTTCCTCTCACAACAACTGGTTTTATTTCAGATTTCCAAAGATGGTTCTCTAACACATCTCAAATTACGAAATTCCAGACTGGTTTTTCTGACAGGAAAATTGTTGACCCACGGTGGGTTAACATGCCTTGGTTTTGTTCCCAAGGCTTCTCATTCGTGTATTCTACTCGAACCTCGCCTACAATTCTGAAACCTGCACAATCTCGTCTGAAGTTAAAAAGATGAAAATTCACATTCCTCCCTCTCTCTGGACTTCTCTCACGGTGCTACAGTTTGACGAAGCCCAAATTTCAAGATCATCTGCCATGGGACAGTGGGCCTCTGAATACAATCCTATTCAGGAAATCGGGGCTATGTGCCATGTAAGATCTTCCTTCCATACTTCCAAAATGGGCGACTACCTTCCTTCCAGCACACTCACCATGGACTCTCGTATAATCCATCTCATTATTGCTCGCGTCCTCCTCGGTCGCGTTGGAAATTTCACCAAAGTCCTCCATGATGACCGTCTCCTTCTCTGGGCCATCATCAAAGAAAAGCCTGTTGACTGGGCTAGACTGGTTCAACATCACATGCTGAAGGGGGAAACTGGCACCATTCCTCTTCCCTATCCCACCTTGATCACAATCATTCTTCGGCACTTCGGAGTAAGTCTAGCCAATGAATACAGTACCACCATTGATGACCACAATTTTGAAAATGGTCAATCATTGCTGCATTGGGCAGGCATTGTTTATGCTGCCAAAAATTGGTACATTCAGGAATTGGGGATTAAAGGCAATTGCCCCAAAGAAAATTATCTTGATATTGATCTTGAAGACCTCCCTAAACCAGATCCAGAACCACTTCCACCACATTTCCAACAGTTGAGTCTTCAGTTTTCTCAAATGATGGACGCTAAGTTTGAACAGCAGCGTCAATATATTGACCAGCGGTGTGATCAGATGGAAACCGCTCTTCGAGGAGAGATTACATCTCTCCGAGAAGAAATTGCTCGAAGCAATTCCAACTTTGTGCCTCTATACTCCCAATCTGCCTTTCCTGCAGACCAAGGTGATGGTAGCGGGTTTCATCAGCATTTTGGCGGTATCGATCTCCAAAGTTTCGGGGCTCAACCAAGTCCTAACCTGGATTTCGATTTCTTTCAAACACCGCCTAGCTCCGGCCCTCAATGACCGCTCCACAACTTTTTTTTCTTCCTTGCATCCTAACGTAGATTAGTTTTATTTAATTTGGGACACATTAAAACTTTTTTTGAACTGATTAAATTTGGGATTATTTTTATTATCCTCAACATTATGTCTCAAAATTATTATCTCTTTTTTATGATGCCAAAAGGGGGAGAAGAAATATATTACTACACTTAACTGGAATTCTGTTGTTGCTTATTAAAAATGCTTAACCTACTTTTATGCATGTTGACAGGGGGAGTCAGACTTCGTAAGTAAGGGGGAGTCTCACAGAATATCGCACGCAATAAGTGATCTGATTTGTTTGTTGTTTGTCATCATCAAAAAGGGGGAGTATGTAAATGCAACATGCTCTAAGTTTGAAGTTTCGATGATTCAACAACAAACGAAGAATCAAAAGGATAAATCCCACGAACAAGCGCAGTAAACAGATCCGCAACAACAAAGGGTATATAGGTTTTAAATTATAAATAAATGTAAGTTTGATTAAGGCTCTTTGGAATTGAAACAAACATTTTTCTAAAAGGGGTTTTTAGAAAAATAAGATAAAAACATTTTCAAAGAAAAGATACTCCTAGAAAATTTCAAAGAAAATATCTAAAAGTTGACTTTCACCTGAAAAAGTCAAAATTGGGTGTATATTCGAATATCAAGGTTCTGGAAATAAAATTTAAATTTTTTGACCAGTATATTCGAATATATATTCGAATATGGGTTGCCATATTCGAATATGACATATTGTCTGGGCCTAATCATTTTTCAGAAACTGTGTATTCGAATATATATTCGAATATGGCTTGCCATATTCGAATACATATTCGAATATAACAAGGAACCTAGGCCTTGTCACCTTCCAGAACTATTATATTCGAATACATATTCGAAGATGGAAACTCCATATTCGAATATTATTTGAATATGAAGCCTACAGAAATCAAATTTTAAATGCAGAAACAATATATTCGAATACATATTCGAATATGAAAGTGTCATATTCGAATATAAAAGTATTATATTCTTATATACTGGTGTCATATTCGAATAGCATATTCGAATATGTTAATGAAATCTGCCCAGCTTCTGACTGCTATTTCTACTATCTATAAAAAGGGCTCCTGACTTAAAATATAAAATACCCTTATGAGCTTAACATTGAATTAAGAAAATTACTTTCTATCATCAATCTCTCTAAATCAAGGGTCTTGTGCTTTTGCCTAAGGCTTACTTTGTTTTTCCCTATTCTGTTTCTTTCATCAAACAAAGAGCCTTAAATCAAATATATTAGAGCTTTAAGTTGTATCATTTACTCTTTTGAGAGTTTCATTGTGGTGAGCTAATTTTGTGTGAAGGTGGGGTATCCTTCTAATTGTTTGAAGGTGGGGTATCGTTAAGGTGTTTCTAGGGTGAGGTATCCCTAGATTGAGGCCTTTAAAATTGATGGGGTATCCAATTGAGAAAGGTGCTCTTAGTGTGTAATTGTTGAAAAGTAATACAAGAATTCTCGCGTGGCGGAGATTCGTAGACTGGACGTAGGTCACAAGTGGTGTGTGACTGAACCAGTATAAAACTCGGTGCTATTCTCTCTATCCCTAAAACTCATATTTGTTTAGTTTATTTGATCTTCATTTCTGTCTTTCATTATATTTTATTTCCATACGTCAACTAATATATACCTTGCTCATGTTTTTGTTATAACTTTAAATGAATTCACGAAAAATTTTTTAAGCTGAATTCACCCCCCCCCTCTTGAGCATAGAGGCCACTTGGTTAACATTCATGGCTTATACTGCCATGTTCGATCAGTTCCGGATCTGATTCCTATTCTCGAACTTTCAAATAGAAGTCCTCCACAACCTCCACCTAGCCCCTTCTCAACTCCATCCTAACGGATGGGCTTTCGTTCAAGCGTTTGAGCTATTCTATTGGGCGAATGAGTGGAAGTACTCATCAAACTTATTTTTATATCTGTTTGGTCCATATCGGGGGTCTTCGATCTGGTTTTGGGTGTCCCTGTGCCATCGCAAAAATGTTACTCAGATGTTCATCCCGTGGGATGATTCCGTCAAGGTTCGGCCGGATCTGTATGTGAAGGTTATTCCCAAGAGGAATGATTTTGTAGCCTTTTGGGAAAATGCAGATAGGGAACCGCTTTTCCCGTTGTACTGGTCGGCAAAGCATTATTCCAAACCGCTTACTTGCGATGAGCTCGAATGTGGCTTCCTTGACGATGATGATGAAAAGACATTCAACAACTTACACGACTTCATCACCTGTCAAGGAATGCCGATTCATTGCCGTGATGTACTCGGGGCTTCTCGGGCTTCTCCTGCCTTATGTTTATGTACTAACTTTCTTGTCTTCTCTCCTTTTTCTTAACGCCCGTGTCAGGGGTACAAGGGGTAGCTGAAACTCGCCAAAAGAAGAGACCGTGAGTTCATCAAGGTAGAGTTTATGGCTATTATTCTTTTTCTGATTTAACCTGGTTGTCGCTTCTTGCTCTTAACCTTCTGTGTCTTATTCACAGCTGAACCTGCAACGGTTGAGGGCGGTTCATCCGCAGCTCTTATCCCGGCCGTGGGTGTCCCACTTCAGGTCTGGGAGGGTTTTTTGCCTCCCAAAATTCAATTCAATCATGGCGACTTCTTCCAGAAGGGGAGTGTCGAGACGAGAAAGGTAGTTCTTTGTCCGCACTTCTGATTATAAACCTCTTTTATATAGATTGAATAGCTCATTATACTTATTGCAGGGTCAAGTCCAGTCTCTTATGGGCTAGATATCGATGAACCTGGCCATGCTTCAAACCGTTTATGAAGAATTTGATGGTTCAGAACAGGTATCCTGGTTAAAAGATGAGCTTCGGGATGCCAAGGACGACCTTGAGTTGAGGGAAATCTTGCTCAAGAGTGCCAAAGAAAGTGCCGCCACTTTGGAGGGTCAATTAACTAATATGAAGAAAGAGGTCGAGAAGAAGGATAAGGCCCCGGTGGAGCGGGATGAACTTCTTTCTGCCGAGAAGAAGAAGGCGACTTTCAATGCCGCCCAACTAAAGAAATCCGAGAAAGAAGGCGGCCCATCTCAAGAACAAGCTACTCGAAATTCAATCCGCCTTGGATTCGAAGGAAGAGAGTCGGGCTGCTGAGCTTACGGAATCCGGTTACGATGCTTATCGTGAAGCCGTCAAGTTCGTGAAATTTCTGAATCCTGGTGTCGAACTCAATCTTCGTGGATTGGACCCTTTCACGGGGTTAAAGATGGGCAATTATGGGATTTTCATGACTATTGCAACCCCGTCCTCCTGGATCCCGCCTCCATGGAGCCTTTTAACTATGATTTTCCTCTTGTCGTGGAAGGGGAAGATGATGCCGCTGCCAATGCTAACAACGGCGGTGTGGAGGCTTAGTTTATTTTTATTTTTTTTCTTGTAATTTCTCTTTTGTAATTTTGTTGTAGACGACATTTCATCTCCATTTTGTTCTGTAACCTTTCTTAAGTTGTAATCGAATATTTATTCGCTTTCTAATCTCTATTGATCATGTATCCTCCACTTTTTGCATAGTGTCGTATTAATGTCAGCATTCTTCCATGTCGATCGCGGCCTTTATTCCTCTTTAAAAGAAGAGGAACCTTGGCCTTCAGCTTTGAAGCTGTTTGATGTCGTCATGGCCTTTATCACCTTCTTTGTTGAAGGGACCTTGACTTTCGACTTTGTGAAGTCGTTTAATGTCGTCATGACCTTTATCGCCTTCGTTGCTGAAGGGACCTTGGTCTTCGGCGTTATAAGCCGTTTAATGTCATTATCCCGGATGGACTTTATTTCATGTTCTTTTCATTTGATCTTTAGCGTCTTACTTTCCAGGATATTTTTATGTTGAGATCGCAGGGATTCCTATAATTAATGCATCGTGACAACAAATAGAATATGATCAAAGTTAGAGTTAACTTTTTATTGCATGAAGTTTGCTGGTAGGGGCCTCATTAAAACCTCCAACAGAAAAACCCTCCTTAGGGATAAAACCTGTCGTAGGAAAAAGAGTACCCCTTATTACAAAATCAAAGTTATATAATTATTCAACTATAATACCGCCGCAGATCGGCGACACTGAACGTCCTTGGTAGCTCCTTGCCCTTCAAAGTTTCTAAATGGTAGGCTCCTGTTGTAGTTGCTTTCTTCACGTGGTATGGGCCTTCCCAATTGGCCTTGAGTTTGCCATCTTTGGCATTTCGATTGCCAATGCTATCTCTTCTTATGATTAAGTCCCCTGCCTGGAAGTTTCTCTTAACCACTTTTAGGTTGTATCTCTGTGCTATCTGCTACTTCCTTGATAATTCTTTTATTCTGGCGATTTCCCGGACTTCATCCACCAGATCAGAATCTTCCCGAAGTAATTGTTCATTATTCTCAGCGGGATACATCACCCGCCAAGAAGGTTGACCGATCTCCATCGGGATAACCGGATCAGATCCATAAACCATTCTGAAGGGAGTTTCTCCAGTGGTACTGTGAGGCGTGGTTTTGTAGCTCCAAAGCACTTGATACAAGTTCTCTGTCCAACTAGCTCCTGCCTTTTAAAACAGCTTCCTAAGGCCAGTTAGGATGGCCTTGTTCGCTGATTCCGCCTGCCCGTTGGACTGGGGATGTTCCACACTAGCAAAGTATTGCTTGATATGGAGCCCTGCTATCATTTGTCGAAATTCTTTATCAGTAAACTAGGTCCCATTATCACAGATTACCTCTGGCGAGATCCCAAATCGACCTATAATTTGGCGGAAAACAAAGTTCTGAACTTTTATAGATGCTATACTAGCCATAGGTTCTAATTCAATCCATTTAGTGTAATAATCAACAGCGACAATTAAATGTTTTAACTGACGTACTACGGGAGTGAATGGTCCCAGAAGATCCAAGCCCCAAGTGTGGAAAGGCCAAAGCGTCGAAATGCTATGCAGATTCTCGGCGGGAACGCGAGTTAGGGGACTATGTTCCTGGCATTTCTTATATTTTCTCACATGTTTCGCTGCATCAGTGTTCATAATAGGCCAAAAATATCCCGCTCGTAGGGACTTTCTCGCCAAAGATTTCCCGCCAATACGATGACCGCAGCTACCTTCATGTGCTTCTGCTAGTACTGACCAGACTTCGGAAGGTCCGATACACTTGAGTAGTGGTGTTGATAACCCTCTCCTGAAAATTTTCCCTTCAATTACGGTGTATCTGGTCGACTTTTGGATAATTTGCGTAGCCTCCTTCTTGTCATTGGGCAGCACTCCTTTGGCAATATAATTCTTCAGCAGAGTCCTCCAATCTCCATCATCTATCTGGAGAACCGTCCCTGGGGCCGGGATCACTTCTTCTACTACCGAATGTAGGGCCGAAGCGGACTTTGTGCTTGCCAACTTTGATAACAAATCGGCCTTGCTATTTTCCGATCGTGAGACATGCTTGATTTCAAACTTAGAAAATCCCACCAAGCTTTCTCTAACCAGGGCGAGATACTTCTACATTAAAGGTTCCTTTGCTTGGTAATCTCCCTTGATTTGAGACACTACCAGCTGAGAATCTGGGCAGAGGGTCACTGTTGTAGCTCCCAACTCTTTGGCCGCCTCATATTTCGCCTGATTATTGGAAGATGGAAATTCAAACTTAAGGGAATACTCGATTGCCACTCCTTGATCATTTTCGATCAAGATCCCTACTCCGGATCCATTTATATTTGAGGAGCCATCCACATATATCGTCCATGATCCCGGGTTCTGATCGCCGAGATGTGTCATTTCTGCCACAAATTCTGCTAAGACCTGTGCTTTTATCGCCTGCCTTGGCTCGTAAGATATATCATACTGGGAGAGCTCGACTGCCCAAACCATCATTCTGCCGGGGAGATCAGGTTTGTGCAAGACTTGCCTGATCGGTTGGTTGGTATGGACCGTGATTGGATGACATTGGAAATATGGGCGCAACCGCCTTGACGCCAGTAACAGAGAATAAGCAACCTTGTCGAGCCTTTGGTAATTTAACTCTGATCCTTACAAAGCTTTGGATACGAAATATACCGGGCTCTGGATCTAGGATTCCTCCTTGACTAGGGCGGCACTTACCACTTCGTCAGCCCCGACCAAATAAACATACAAAGTTTGGCCGGGATCTGGTCTTGACAGAACTGGGGGTGATGCCAAAACCCCCTTCATCTCTTGGAAGGCTTGCTCACATTTTGAGTTCCATTCAAAATTCTCCTAACTATGCAGTGTCTTGAAGAAAGACAAGCATCTCTTAGATGAAGCCGACAGGAAACGGATTAGAGCTGCTATCCTTCTCATTAGTTGCTGGACTTCTTTTATAGTTTTGGGACTCTGCATTTTCAAAACAGCGCTACATTTGTCCAGGTTGACCTCAATCCCGCGATTAGTTAACATAAATCCCAGAAATTTACCAGCTTCGACACCAAAAGTAAATTCATTAGGATTTAACCTGAGATCATACCTGCGTAACTGATCGAAGGTCTCCTCCAGATCCGCCACTGGGTCCTTGTGCTCCGGAGTCTTAACAATCATATCATCGATGTAGACTTCCAAGATCCAGCCTATCTGCCCTGCAAAGACCTTGCTCATCATCCGTTGGTAAGTAGCGTCGGCATTCTTTAATCCAAACGGCATCATATTGTAACAGTAGACTCCCATGTCAGTGATGAAGGCGGTTTTCTCTTGATCATCGAGATGCATGGGTATCTGGTTATATCCCGAATATGCATCCATGAAAGATAGATATTTGTATCCTGCCGAGTGTCTACCAACTTATAAATACACGGCAATGGGAAAGGGTCTTTTGGGCAGGCTTTGTTCAAGTCGGTATAATCAGCACACATCCTCCACTTCCCATTGGCCTTCTTTACCATGACAACATTTGAGAGACATTTCGCGTACTGAATCTCGTGAATAAATCCGACATCTAAGAGCTACTTCACTTGTTTTTCAATGGCTTCCGTTCTTTCAGGCCCCATTCTTCGTTTCTTCTGGGCTGCTGGGGAACATCCCGGCTTAATAGGCAAGCGATGACAAGCTAAATCCGGCTTCATTCCCGACATATCTGACGAGACCCAGGCAAAAAGGTCTTTGTTTCTCTTGAGGAGCTCGATAAGCCGCCCTTTGATTACTGGAGGCAAACTTGCTCCCACCTTCACGGTTTGGCCTTCTTTTGGCCCAATCTGAACCAAGGACTGATCTCCCTCTGGTTGAGGCCTTTGCTCTTCAAAGTATGCACGAGGATCAAGTTTGGTCATCATTATCCCAACCTCATGCATCAAGTCCCAGCGCTCCATTTTCTTCTTACCTTTTCCTTCAAGAATCTCGACAGGTTTAGATGGCGCCTTCGTGATCTTAAGACTTTCCTAATAACATCGCCTAACATCACTACTTTTTCCCCTCACCGTGATAACGGAACCATCTTCCCCGGGAAACTTCATAGCTAAATGTATTGTTGATACGATGGCGCCCAAGTGGTTCAAAGCCGGGCGTCCCAATATGGCGTTATAAACAGATGGGCAGTCCACCACGTGAATCTGGTCGTCACTGTCTTGGTGCCTGGCTTTTGCCCAAAAAGCAATTTCAAATCTACATATCCTTTCGGCATTATGGTGTCTCCGGTGAAGCCGATCAAACTGCCCTTGTGAGGGATTAAGTCCTTGGAGCCTATGCCTAGTTTGTCAAATAAACTCTAGAACATGATATCCGTCGAACTTCCTTGATCAACAAAGATCCGATGAACTTCGAATCCCACCATGTTGGCAGCTATTACCAGTGGTTCGTTATCTCTGACCTGTTCCTGTGGCATATCAGCGTCAAAAAAAGACAGTACCAGATTAGTTACCTGCGCTACCTGTGAACATGAGTCCCTGGCGTCTCGGTTCCTTTTTCTATCTTCCAAGCCCTTCCAACTTGTTTCCCCCGCTATAACCTGGATTAATCCTTTGGGTGGGGATCCCTGATTATGCTTGGGGCTCCGAGATCTATTTCGGGCTTCTAGTCCCAGATGTCGATTGGCCTGTGGTGATCTCGGTCGTCGATCCTGGGGATTGGGGCTTCGCCGATGGTCTCTTATGTCATTGGATTCCTGAGTATAATTTCTGAGTCTCCCTTGACAAATCAACTTCTCAATAGCATCCTGGAGCTGGACAGACTCATTTGTCGAATGGCCCTTTTCTCGGTGGTAATGACAATAGCGATTCTGAACCCGTCTTGGATTCCTGAGAGGTGGGGGCCTGTCCCTTATCTCTGAATTCATCACCTCTTTGTACACCATCGCTGGCGATACTATCAACGGGGTGTAGGTATTAAACATCCCTCGGGGTCCCTTCGATGGTTTATCCTAGGCCTTATCTTCCTTCCCCTCAGATTGAGGGTTCTGCTGGTTCTTTCCTTTGTCGTCCTTTTTAGCGGCTTGGGCTACCTGATCCCTCTCCCACTCCTCAATTCTTATCAATTTCTCAATTCTTGCCTTCAAGTCGTCCATGGACGTTGGCCTCTCGCCGGCCAAGGCTTTGGCGAAGGCACCTGGTTTTAATCCTTTGACAAAGAAATATAATACTAGGTTAGGTTCAACATTCTAACCTCTAACACCTCGTTATTAAAACGAGTTATGTATTCCCTTAAAGACTCGTCTTTCATTTGTTTAATCGTTTCTAAGTGACATTCGGATTTAAACTGTCTTTTGCTACTAGTAAAATGCAAAACAAACTTATCTTTAAGGGTCTTCCAGTTGTTGATGGATTGTGGTGGGAGGTCAGAAAACCACCGGCTTGGTGCTTCTGACAAAGTTGAAGGGAAAGCCCGACATACAATAGCTTCATTGACTCCTTGGAAATACATGGCTCTTCCAAAGGTACTCACGTGCAAAGATGGGTCCTTCGTCCCATCATACTCTTTTAACTGCTACGCGAACTAGAACCCATGAGGTAAGGCATGGCACATGATCAAAGGGGTGAATGGGTTGTTAATGTAGCCAAACTCTGGGATGTTCTCCGCTATGTGCTGTTGTGGACCGGCTTGTGGGCATCCCTGAGGTACAGGCGGCGGGTTAACACCCCCTACCCGGGATGCCACCCGAAAATCTTGCTGGGAAACGTCTTCTCTTTGTTGGCTCGCCCTAATTTCCACCTGTCTCTCCGCGTTTTGTGGATCAGGATTGCCATTCTCCGGATTATTAGGGTTATTCAATTTCCCATCTCTGCCGTTTCTTTTGCTACGTTGAGGCTGTCTCTCAACTTCCTGGATTGGGTCTTCTTCTACTACTTTTTCTTTACCCTTCCAAACCAGATCTTGTTTCTTCAGGGTTTCTATCTCCTTAGCCTGTGCCTACACTAGCCTTTACAACTTGAGAAATTCTGCTTCTAGGTTGAAGGGTGGCTGCGACCCTGCTTGCTGATCAGATCCCTCGCCATGCTGCCCATCTCCCAGATCTTGGAGAACGGGATCATTATAATCCCTGTTGCGAGTGGAATACACCATTGCTAAGAATAGAGAGAACACAACTTTTTGTTACGTTCCCCACAGACGGCGCCAATGTTGTGATTATACCTGAGAGATAACCTGAGATGATGGCAATGGGCGTGTCCTTCATTAATACTGGATGTTCAATACAACCAATGTTGTGATTTTACCTGAGAGATAACCTGAGATGATGGCAGTGTGCGTGTCCTTGATCAATACTGGATGTTCAATATAGCGTCCAGACTCCACAGCGGTGGTGTTGTCACCTGCAGGGACTCTGACGCTCAAGTTAGTACTTGATTTAGGTTATGAGTGATACATTAGAATTGAACATACCTTGCATGGTATGTTTACATGGATATTTATAATGGGTGTATTAGGGTTAAGCGTGTGTCATCATGGGCCTGACCATTGTCATCTTGGCCCAATGCGGAGTCCATGTTGTATCGAGTATCCCACCTGATATCTCCTTAAACATTGGCGGGTAGTGAAATGAGATCTTTAGACGACATATAGCTAGGTGCCGGGTTATCATAATCCCGGGCCATAACACTTAGTACATTTAGAAAATGAGAAAGAATTGCTGAGGGAAGATGGTTATAATTTAGGGTCATGTTATTTCCTTTAATTTATAAAGGAACAAGCTTGATATGATGTATATAGAGAAGATTTTATTTGACAACATGTTTAATAATATTAAGAGTGTTGTGGGTAAAAATAAATAGGCTAAAATATATTTTTTGTCATTTATATTATAGTAAATTCCTATTTTAGTTCTTTAAGTTTTTTTTTTGTCAATTTAGTCCTTTACATTATGTTTTTTTACCACATTGATGCTTTCTTTTTGTCTCTGATTTTCAACAAACTACTCCAACCTGCTAGAGTGCTTGTTCACTTTGGTTTTGCCAATTTTACACCGGTTTTGGCAGTTTACCAACTATTTTTGGCCAAGGAGGTTCAAAAGGCTAACCGAATTGAATACCCCACTGATTCCCAGTCCGATTGTCCAATCTGATCCAATTTTCAGAACATTGTATCATACAATGAAGTAAGTCTTTTATATCTTCATTTCTTCTTGCACTGCAAGAATGCTACTCGTTAGCCACGAAAATATTCGTGGCAAAAAAGCTATTTCCGTCGTTAATATACATTTTTTGACGGATTAGCGACGGTCAAATTTCCATGGCAAATTTACGTGGCAAATTAGCGATGGAAATTTTCGTCACAAATTTGCCACAGATATTTCCGAGGCTAATTTGCCACGGTTATTTCCATGGCTAATTTGTCACGGTTATATCTGTGGCTACTTTTTTTTGCAGAAATATTTTTTTTCGTGACACTTGTTATTCATATCAAATTTAGTTAGTGACGGACATTTCCATCACAAATTTTCAACGGATATCTCTGTCGCAAATTTGCCACGGTTATTTCCATGGCTATTTTTTTTGGCGCGACAATTTATTTTTGGCGCCAGTTATTTCGTCTCCACTTTCGGTTTGCGACGGGTATTTCCTTCGCAAAGTTGCCACAGATATTTCCGTCTCCACATTTATTTTTGGTGTGACAATTTTTTTTAGTGCCAATTATTCCGTCTCCATGTTTGGTTTTCGTGGCTAATTTTTTTTGGCGCAATTTTTTTTCCTCAAAAATTATTTTAAAATTAATTATGTCAGCATTTTTTTATAAAGTCTAAATAATTCTTAATAAAACTATAATAAATAAAAAATAAATATAATACGCCAACATAAAAGTATAAATTAAATAAGTATTTAGAAAAACTAACCAGACACTAATACATCAAATTTAAGTAACAATTAAAATAAAATATAAACATAATGTTAATAAATAGTACAAAGTGCTTAACGTACAAAGCTTGAGGGTGAACTCCTCCTCCAGTCCTCCTCCTCTTCATCCTCATCTTCCTCAACATAATCAGGATGCGTAGGCTATCGAGACTGAGGTTCATTCATTGTATTAAACCACTCTAGCATCTTACTCATATTCATCTCCATGGTTTGTTGTTTATCCTTTAGAGTCTAGATCTCTATCTCTTGGGCCTCAATTAGCTGAATATGTGCAGCTGAAGATGACAATGCACCGCTAGGCGATAATGAAGCTGAAGGAACTTGAGAGGTGTAGAATCCTTCGAATCCCCCACATGAAAAATGAGAAGACATATCTCCTGTACCATAAAGATGGCCACGGTTCATCCCACCTATTGTTTGTACCCAAGTGTTTGCCCTAGCCTCCTATTCAGCCTGCTGTGATTGTTGAGGAGAAAGCATTTCAAATTGGATGGCTGCCTTCTTCTTCTCATATGCAATACCAAATTGAGTCTAGAAAACAAAACACAACACATATCACAAACTAATTAACATAGTATTTAATATTTAATTAATTGTAAAAGTTAAACAATACATTCACTTACATAACTCTCCTTGGAGTGTGTATCAACCCATTCCCCATTTTTTCTTTGATGAGTGACACGAAAGAGTTGGTCAATATCCACTAGCTTTCCTTCACCTCGTGCCTAGACATACAATTACCAAACATTTTATATAGTATAATATATATATATATATATATATATATATATATAAAAGCAATTCAATATCACGTGTCTTATTTCGTATATGAAAGTAACACTTACTCCAAATACGGCTTTACTTCTACGCAATTGATGAGTATATGAACTTGAGAAGAATTATATTCCACGTCATTCAACCAACGATGACCTTGACACTGCCCACTTGGATGACCGGCATTCTAACATTTTGACAATGAACTTCTTGGCATACTTTCATTTTCTGGGTCATTTCTCAAGCTAGAACATGAGACCAAATTCAAAGTCTTCAAATAGTGTGAACATAAATAAGTAATTTCACGACCAAGATAGTATGTGCTGATGGATCCCTTGACTCTGGCTTTCTGGGTCACAGCCCTCTTGTACGCGCCCATCATCCTATGCAAGTTTTGAAAAGTTTATAAAATTTCGGTGTATACAATTAATTTATAATTCTTTAAAACAGGTAAATAAATAGGATAATTTGAATTTTTATACCTTTTAAATGGATACATCCATCGATAGTGAACCGGGCCGCTTAATCGTGCTTCTCTAGGTAAGTGAATCGGAAGATGTTCCATTGAATCAAATAACCCGAGTGGAAAAATCCTTTCTAACTTGCATTAAATAATTGGAATATTCTCTTCCATTCTTTCTAAATCACTTATTTTTAGTGAGTTACAACAAATATCCTTGAAAAATTAGTTAATCTCAGTCAACGGTTCCCACTCCTCATTGGGTAGTGAACAGAAGGCAATTGAGAGCAGATTCTGCATTAAAACATGACAATCATAACTTTTTATCCCCTGCATAGCACCCCTATTAACATCATCACACCGAGCTAGATTTGATGCATAACCATCTGGTATTTTCAACTCCTTTACCAACTTACAAACTTATTTTGCATCGTCTGACGTCAATGAGTACTTTTCCTTTGGCATGCCTATCTTCCCATTTTGTAATGGAACCAATTCAAAATCCCCACGTTTACACTCTCTTTGTATATCTATCCTTGCTTTCTCATTGTCTTTTGTTTTACCTTTTACATTCATAACGGTATTGAAAACATTGTCAAAGAAATTCTTTTCGATGTGCATGACATCTAAGTTGTGTCTCAACAAATTGTCTTTCCAATATGGAATATCCCAAAAATGCTCCTTTTAGTTCAATTATGAAGGAACCCAAATCCCGCCAGCTTTGTAGGACCTTACTTGGTTACCTTAGGAAAATCTTTCACAAACTGCAATACAAGTTCTCCGTCCAATATGAGTGGCGGGTGTTGCTTCTCAACTATGTCCTTTCTAAACATCTTTTTACTCCTTCTAAATGAATGATTAGGCGGCAAGAATAGACGGTGACAATCAAACCATGAATTTATTTTTTCAAATTTCAACCAAAAGGCATTTGTGTCATCCATACAATAAGGAAAAGCTAACTTACTGTGTGTACTCCATCCTGATAACATCCCATATGCAAGAAAATCATTAATATTCCACATTAAACAAGCCCTCATTATGGAATTCTATTTTGTGGATATATCGTATGTCAATGCACCATGACTACACAACTGTCGAAGTTCATCAATCAATGGTTGCAAATACACATATATTCTTGAAGTGGGATTCTTTGGACCAGTAATGAGACAATTCAAGAACATGCAAGTTTTGGTCATGCACAATTTAGGAGGAAGATTGTAAGGCACAATGACTATAGGCCAACATGAGTACGGGTGTGCTGATGCTTCAACGTATGGTTTAAACCCGTCGGTGCAGAGACCAAGTCTCACATTTCACAGCTAATAAGCAAAATCAGGATAACGATCATTGAAGTGCTTCCATGCTTCCCCATCAGATGGATGACGGAGAACACCATCAACACTCTTGTTCTCATGATGTCATCTCATTAGACTTGCAGTTTTAGCTGATGTGTATAATTGTTTCAACCTTGGAGTTATAGGAAAATAGAACATTTTCTTCACGGGAACATTTTTAAACCTACCAACCCCATGTCTTTTAGCTTAAAACCTTGACTTATTACAAAACATGCATGCAAGTAAGTTGTTATCTTCCTTATAGAACAACATGCAGTCGTTCTCACAACAATCAATCGCCTCAACTTTCATTCCCAATTTAGAAGCCAACTTTGTTGCTTGGTAGCAATTCTTCGACGCAAGCTCTTTTGAAGGGGCTACATCGATGAGCATTTGTGCAAAATAATCTACACATTTCTGTGGAACCTTCCAATTGGACCTAGCAACCAACAATTTAACTAAAAGAGACAAGGTAGATTCATAACACCCTTCATAAATTGGTTGGTTAGCTGCCATCAACATATCAAAAACTCTTCGAAATCCAGGGTTCAGCAGCTCCTCCACGTTTACTGTCTCACTTATCCTATTAGATGTGTCATAAACAAATGGCCCGAATGGATCAGTCACCATTTGATGCATCGTGTCAAACTGATTACTATCATCATCCCACTCTACAGTATTGCTCGAATCATCTCCTAAGTTTGTGATTATCAGCCTCTCTTCACCATGTTCTGTCCAAATCCAATACTCCGGCTTAAAGCCATATTTGTATAAGTGAATCTTCACAACAGGACCATCTAACAGTTTCATTTTTCTACACTTCACACACAGACATCTAATCTTTGTCTCTAATAAATTAGAGTTGACAGCATGGTTAACAAATTCGTCTAGTCCTCGAATAAATTCAGGTGACAATTGAGTATGAGCAAAATTTAATCTTTCATACATCCAACTACAATCCATGGTGACTTAGAAAAATTTCGGCAGGGTAACCTCTATAATACAAGCATTTCCCAATTTCATAAAGACAGAAAAATTAAAACAATGTAAACCAGCACCATGGTAGTCCAATATTTTCATCAGGGTCTCCCCTATCAACTAACAAACAATATGCATAAATGTTATAAATACATGCAAAACAACACCCTGGTACTCAGAATTTTCATCAGGGTCTCCCATATCCACTAATAAACAACATACATTTCCTAACAACATAATCCCTATTAACAAAATAAACATGTACCCTAGTACTCCAGTATTTTCATCAGGGTCTCCCCTATTCACTAATAAACAACAAATATATGCACCAATATTATAAAGACATGCAAACCAGCACCCTAGTGGTACTCAGAATTTTCATTAGGGTCTCCCCTATCCACTAACAAACAACATACAATTTCTATCAGCATGTGAACATTTATACACTAGCTATCTATACTAGTAAATTACCTCTAAGTCCAAAACTAGTTCATTAAATCAATCTTACTCAATATTTCTTTCAACTATCATACTAAGTTCAATGTTAATTACAAATTAATTCACTTGAATACCTACCTCAAATGCCAAGCAAAGCCAAATTGAACCGCGCACGTAACCTCCAACTGTAAAGAGAACTAAGCTACTTTACCAAACAAACCCTATTTAAGTAAAACCACAAAAACACAATCATAACAATAATTTAATTTGCAATTTAAATATAAGTAATTGCTAATCTAATATTACGTACTTATAATCTAATCTTATACTAACCTAATCTAATTTTACATACTTATAATCTAATCTTATACTAATCTAATCTCATATTAACCACAAAAACACAATCATAACCATATTCTATTTCTAAGTAATTGCTAATCTAATCTTACATACTTATAATCAATTTCATAGTAACCTAACAAAATGTTCATCAAACATATATTATCATTAATGCCTTCTATAAAATTAAAAAAAAAAAAATAATTTAAAAAATTACTCCTTTAAAATTTTTTTAAAAAAATTACCTAATGTGGAGGTTGAAGATAGGGTTGAAGATAGATGGTTGGTTGGTAGTGAGAAGTTGAAGATAAGGTTGAAGATAGATGGTTGGTAAGATGTTAAAGATAGATGGGTGATTGGTGGTGAGCGGCGCCGATGGCCGGCTAGAGATGAGTGGTGCCGGTGGCCGGTTGGGGTGTGGTGGCGAGGGCTGGCGTCGCGTAAACAGGGTCGCGTGGGGGTGGCGACGCTCTGCCTCACGCGGACGGTTTTGGACGGTGGGTGGGTGTGGGAAGGGTGGCGGTGCCAGTGGTCGGCCGGACGATGGCGGTCTGGGCGGGTGCTGGATCAGAGAATATGACCAGATATTCTTTTGTAAGAGAGAAGAAGAAGATGGAAAATATGAGATAGAAATAAAGAAAGAAGTTTTAAAACAAGTCTGAAACGTGGCAATGGATGGGATCGTCGCAAATTAGCGACATCCTATCGCAAAGGGGACATTTTTTAAAAAAAATTTAAAAAGTCGGGACACGGGGCGACAGCTGGGACGGTTGCAAATTAGTGACAACCCAGTCTATCGCAAAAGGGACATTTTTATAAAAAAAACTGGGACACGTGGCGACGGCTGGGACCGTTGCAAATTAGCGACGGCCCAATCCGTCGCAAAGGGGACATTTAAAAAAAAACTAGGACACGTGACGACGACTGGTACTGTTGCAAATTAGCGACGATCCAGTCCGTCGAAAAGGGGCAATTTTTTTAAATAAAAAAAGAACGGGACACGTGGCGACGGTTGGGACCGTCACAAATTAGCGACGACTCAATCCGTCGCAAAAGGACGATTTTAGAAAGAAAAAAACCGACATGGGGCTTGGCGGCGGCTATGACCATCGCAAATGAGCGACGACCCAGTTCGTCGCAGAAGGACGATTTTTTTTTTTAAAAAAAACTTGCAGGGGGCTTGGCGACGACGGTGACCGTCGCAAAATATTGATGGCCCAAACCATCCCAAATTAGCAATGCCCCAATCCGTCGCAAATGGGTATTTTTAAAACATAAAAAATGATACGCGACTCGGTTGTGACGGAAATTTCCGTTGCAAACTTAGTGACTGTTTTATCTGTTGCAAAAGTTGTCTATTCCGTCACAATTTTGTGACGGTTTCAAGATGTCGCTAAATTGGCACATTCATGTAGTGTTGTTATGTATTGGTTACCTCAAGGGTGATCTTCGTAAGTTTGCCTTCATCAAAACACTATAGTGGAATCCCTTTGAGTCTCACAATCCTTGAGTTCAACAATCTCTCACTTTTTGATGGTGAAAAACATTGCAAGAAATGTTGAACCTAACAAACAAAATTTTCAAGAGAAAAATCTTCCTAAGAGAAAGCAACTTTTACTGCCCCATAATGGCTAAACTTTCTCACAATAGCAACACATTTTCAATCAATGTCTTCTGGAAAATAACATTTCAACCTCTTCTATATTTCAACCTCCTTTTCAAATGAGAGTTAATAAAAAATTTCAACCCCTTCTCCCCTTTTGACATTAGCAAAAAGCTTGAAAAAATAAGGTGGATATATGGATCTATCTCCCCCTTACTTCATGCACTGAATAGATAAAGCAATTGGAGACAACATGACAATGTATCATATATTTAAAACACTTAACTCAACTTCATAACATAACTTAGCAAATGACATGAAAACACACATCATTAATACATATACATAAATAGATAGAAATCATAAGTAAACAACAAACATAGAAGTTAAATAACCTTGCGATGTGCAAAGGAAACTCTCATATGATCCATAGAAGTATTCATTTTGTTGTAATGGTGCAAGATCCATTTCTTAAAATACTTCGTGAGACATTGGAGCATGTCTAGAGGGGCATTCATCTCAAGGAGGAGATACTTCATTTGCATAGAACCTGTGATATCCTAAATCAACACTTACATCAAGGTTAACATCCTTATTTTCATTGTTCCCTTGTCCCTCGTCACCATCAACCTCCATGGTGTCTCCATGAGCGTTCTTTTTTAGAGCCCCAGTTCCATTTCAACCCTTGTCAATTCCTATCCTTTTCATGTTTGATTCTCTTATGCAATCTTCATCAATCATGTTCAGTCCAACATCAATGTCCATGGGAGTGGTTTTTCTAGTGATGCATGGGATCAAACATGATTATGGAAGGGATACACTATCCTTATTCTTCGACATTTGCTCTCTAATGTCATCACACCACTTGATTCTACCTTCCTTTCTTATTGCATTCATAAGCAACATGTTAGTAGTATTAATGATAGCATGATTGTATCCCCTAAGAGAAACAATCCAAATAGGCATGTAACGTATTAGTCTATCCTCTAGAAATAATTTACCGGCAGTCAATTTCTTGTTTCCCCATGGTGGTAATGCAAAACTGAATTACATAAAGTCATATCTATTGTATGGAATGGTACTAAGATCAAGACAATCCAAAGGAATCCTTCCCACCTGTACAGTAGTCTATCAATGATCTTAATTCTTTTTTCTTTGAATTCTATACACAACATACCACCGTTAAGACGCCTTTGAATAGAACAACCTAACCAAGTCAATGTTAAACGGTTTCTTCAAAGACATAAAGAATTATAAACCTTTTGTCCTAAACAAATTTTGAAAGGAAAATAATCTCTATTAAGGAAATTGAAGTCTTGATACTTAGTTGGAATGATAGCTCTTCCCTCAAAGTTTTCCTTGAAGTTTTTTATTTCAGTTTGATCTTAGGACTTGAAGTGTCATTTCATCAACTTGAAGGGTTTTGGCTCAAAATACAATGGATTGAAAGAAAACAGAGATGAACTCTAAAATTGATTTTATTCCTCAATTCAATTGTCCTTAAAACCTTACATTGAAGGTCCTATTTATACTAGAAATCTCATTTAATGAAAATATTAAATAAATGCAAATAATGCTGGCAATGAGTTGGCAATGTTAAAATTTGGAAGTGGTAGATGGATGGTGGTTGAATTTTGACAATAGAAGCATGGTGTTATTGACTATGGGTGCCCTAGGTGCTTGATTCCCGTATGATTCTCTCTGGGTTGTAAAAGACTCGTCCTCGAGTCCTGTTGGTCATGGCAACCATCGCCCAAGAGGGGAGGGGGGTGAATTGGGTGATTTAAAACTTTAAAACACTTTCAAGAAGTTTAAACAATTTTGTGCAAATAAAAGTTATAAGCAGCAGAACAAGTTTATAAAGAATTCAATTTGCACAACCAAATCAAATATAATGAGATTAGAGGAATTAGAGTATGAGGCAAGATGAGCAACAAAAATATAGAGCAACAAATATGAAAGTTTAAAGAGTGGGGAAGAGAGAATCAAACACAGAGATTTATACTGGTGTTAACCTTTTAATGGTGCTGGAAAGGATTAACTTGTTTCAGTATAGTGACTATACGTGTATCGTACACAGGGAGCACTTGAATTTATTCAATTAAGAGTTAAGTTGACAGAATATCCAAAAACATATCAATTTGTGAATGGAAAATAATATAAAATCTTGGTAAAAAGATAAAAAAATAAGATAACTATTCACCTGGGAGTGAGTTTCATTACTTAACCTTGTTTCTTTCAATTAAAGTTAAATATTATAAGAAAAGATGCATACTCAATGTCACAAGTGCAAATCCCTTTGTCACTTGATTCTAAGATACTAGTTTCTAGAGCCCAATCCCTTGGCACTTTAGGAACTAAGTCTCGCATTAAGTAGAGTATATTGCAATCATAAGCACTTCCATCTATCCCTAGACTAGAAGGTTTTATGAGAGTTTTTTTCCAAATCCATTTATAAACTAGTTTCCCAACTGCGCAAATAAACTAACAAATGGCAAAAGGTGATCAAACTTAAACCATGAAAAGAAGAACAGAAGAAGAACTCCAATTCATATATAATATAAAACTAACAATTGAAAGAAACAAGAGACGAAGTAATTACATTCAATCCCGGTGGAAAGCTTAGCCTATCAAAGCCATGAACTTCAAGAACTCAACCTAAGAGTATTAGAACTCTGACTAAAGCACTACAATTTGTGGTTTATTTCTCTACAATCCAATATATCTCCTAACTTCTGAAGGGCTGTATTTATAGGTGTTTTGGGCAGGGGTCTGGTGCTCGAGCACCGTCCTGGCGCTTGAACGCTAGCCTGACACGTGCTGGTTAATGAGCTTAATTGTTTGATTAATGCGTCTGGCGCTCGAGCCCTGGTGTGGAGCTCGAGTGCCAGGCTCATAACTCAGGCAGAAAGGATCCAATGCTAAACGTATGCTGGCGCTTGAGCCCTGGTGTGGCGCTCGAACACCTGACTCATAAATCTTGCAGCATGGATCCTATGTTCCTCGGCTTCCATCGCTCCAGCCTTGGTATGGCGTTCGAGCACTGGCCTCTTTTATATTCCAACATCTTGATTTTCTTATTTTTTCTTCCAAAACACCTGAAAATACATTTCTAAAGTTATAAAATTTATTATTACTACCTATTTACTCTTAAACTCACAAAGTAAGGAATAGAGGTGAATAATTACATAAAAACATGTAATTTCCAGAGAAGATAAGTGCAAATTCTTTATTATATAAAGACACTAATTTTCACTTATCAAACTCCCCCCAACCTAAGACTTTGCTGGTCCTCAAGCAATGTATCCCTAAAACAAAGAAAACAAATAATAGAAACATGGCAAGTATGGGTTAAAGCAAGTGTGTCAAACTTCAATCTTCATGATATCCATGGAAAGAGCTAAGAGATAAACTTGTGATCGCCCAACTTACAGAAGCAACGAACCAACTTATGACTTAAGTGCAAAGGAAATTGTAATCAACCATTGACAAAGGTTTACTCTCAAACCTTACATGGTGTCAATTTCACTGATTCCTCAATGTCACTCAACTTGAATTTTGTTTTTCATTTTCCATCAAACCATTTCACAAAATCGAACAGTAAATCAAGAGGTCTTTTCAAAAGGTTGTAATGAGGCTGGACTACCAAGAATCTTTTTTTTCTAGTTAAGCAAAACGAGTTGGAGAAAATATTTTCATACACTCACAAATTTCCCCCCAACCTATTCTACAAAACATGCTCACCTCATACTTCCTTTCAATTGTTTCTCTTTCTTATGTTCCAAGGCACCTTCCAATTTCTTTATTTATTTACTTTTTCTTTTTCTTTTTCTTTTTTTTTCACATATATACACAAGGCTACCCAAAGATTTACACTCATACCAGAAACACTTGATTCATTTGTCTAAGCCAACAGAATCATACATCATTTGAATACACATTATTTCCCCCTGAACATATAAATATTTTTCTCCAACTCAAAGGTAAGGATAAAACATTCACATAGGTGTCTTAGGGTTTAAGAAAGAATTCATGGCTCAAAGTGGGTACCAACAAAAGATGTAATTTTAACAGGTAAGCTTTTTGGCTCAAACTCACTCAAGAAAACTATGCCTCTATCATTTTTATGTCTTAATTGATCATGGCAATTACAAAATCAAACAAAATCCATTCAAGTTAACAAAGAGGACTCTCATACATTTTTTTGGGATTCACTCAACATACAAGGCTAAAAAGGCTTTAACCTTTAAAAAATTTTTTCACAATTCCCAATGCACAAAAATCATCTCATGATCGGTTAACTTTCAAATAAGTATTTTTCACAATTCCTCTTTTTTTTCAAACCATGCAATATGATAAAAACTTTCATTTTTCACACCACTAGAACCAACACTTACCACTGAAACAAAACAAACATTTTATTTAATATATATTTTTTCATTTTTTTTCAAAACAAAATAAAAAGAAACTACATTACTTTTATTCAAAAACAGAAAAAAAAAACAAAACAAAACAAGTTCGAACATGAGAAACTAACAGAAACTTCCCTATCAAAACATGGGGTCATCCTCCTCCAAGTAATCATTGATGTCCATGTCACCATCACCATTTCCCCCATCATGCTCTCCACCACCACTTCCTTCACCATCTTCTCCACTTGCCACCCTCGGTGAAGCTGGCCGGTCCCCTGGTCAGTTCATATGTGCCCCATAGGCCTCCAGGTTCTGGAAAAATG
This sequence comes from Cyamopsis tetragonoloba, assembly GCA_037177725.1. Lineage (NCBI taxonomy): Eukaryota > Viridiplantae > Streptophyta > Magnoliopsida > Fabales > Fabaceae > Cyamopsis > Cyamopsis tetragonoloba. The sequence continues at coordinate 29,346,450 of CM074125.1, read as the reverse complement.
TTTGACCCAGCATGTAATGCTGGGCCATTGAATACTGGGACAGGTGAATGCTAGTCATTCCCCTATGCAAGGCAGAAAATTGCAGGTCCTGATGATCAAGCCTAGTGCTCATTTGGGCCCACAATTCCTCCATAGTCCTTCGTGGTGCTCTTGGTGGTGGCTGTACTGGTGCATTTGGGTTTGGATCAGCACAATTGTTGCGGAGATACTTCAAGTCAATAGGTTCTCTAATCTTTTGACTCCGCACAACCGGGTTCCCACCTCTTCACATAAGCATGTGATAAGACTTGGGAATGCCAAACGTTGCTTCTTGCCTCCTTTTTGCACATTTACCCAAATCATATCAGAAACGATTCAGGCGGGGTCAACAGTAGTCCCTTCAGTCATGATGCAGCCCAGCAGGTGGCACTCTTCCAAAGGAAAATCAGAGGGATGCAACTTGGGTCGCAAATTGGCCAAAATAAACGTCATCCAAAGTTTTGAAATCCTAGTCATATTGACCCGCAGAACCTTGTGAGGAACCCCGGTATGACTGGTCTCCGCAATTCTGTGGTTTTCATAACAAATTTTGGCCAATGTGGACTCCAAGTCAAGTTCTCCTTGATTCCTCATACGGGCATAATCGTCCAGAACACCCTCACTTCTTTGAAAGGAAGAGATAGGGGAAATTACCGAGTTACCAATTTTCTCATTGATCCAATCAGCAGTATATGGAACTCGGGTACCCCTTACCACCGAAACCTTCTCCCGGGACTTGCTGTCTTTGCCTCCATAAGCGTTGGCATAGAACTCCTTCACGATATCCGGGTGAAACTTCTCCGGTAGAGATGCAAGTGGCCACCAGTTGCGGCGAGTCAACATCAGAGTAAACTCCGGGCACTCTCCGTCCCGCAACTCCACTCTCCGTTCAGAAATGAACCTCAAGTTGTCAATAACTCGGTACCGTTCAACATGGTCACGATCAATGAATTTGTATCTATCAAAGCCTCCACCGGAGGAAGAACCTCTACTCCTCCGTGGAACATCTTTACGCTTCCTAGACCCATGATCAGTCTCAACAACAAGAGCTTTTCCTCGATTACTGCATTGAAAACACAAAATTAGACCACATCATACTATCATCATGAGTATCACACATTGTATTAGTTTCTATATAAGACTTTGATGAAACAAAAGATGATGCCTTCAAAAACGAGAATCACAACAATTTTTTTATATTCTAACCTTTCCATTATGAACAGAAAAGAACATATATTAACATCAAGAACATGGCATCATCTCACATTAGAATAAAAGTCCATAATAGAGATACTAACCAACATGTAAATTCATCCTATAACTTCAATTTCATACTCATTTATCTTTTAAGAACAGATATATATATAAATGAGAAACATGAAAAATGAAGAAATAGCCATAAACATACCGGAAACTCATGATGAAGGAGCACAAAATGTAGATAGGAAGAGAAGTTTCACACACCAAACCAAAGTTTGATGAAGTTTTAGAAAGAGTTTTGTGAACAAAATTGGAGGAAATTTTCACTTAAGAAGAGAGAAAAAGAGAGATGCGAGCAAATCCCTGAAACTGCTCTGTTTTTAAAACCTCCGCGTTCTTGGCACTCGAGCACCAAAATGCAGCGCTTGAGCATTGGTACACTGATAACCAAGCCAACCGTTACTCTTCTCTGGCGCTTGAGTGCGAGCCCAAAATTGCAGGCAGAGAAAACTGAACCACTGTGCTCATCTGGCGCTCGAGCGCCAACCTCTGACAAAAAAGTTTGAAAAGATGGGCCAAATTAATGCTTTTGGCGCTTGAGCGCCAGCTAAAAATTTGGGACAGTGAAAAAGATGTTGTCAGAGAGTTCAAGACGCACAAAGGACATTCTACCTATGCTTCAAACACTGTTTCTGATTTAATTTCACAAAACTTCTTCCAAAATTCATCAAACTTATTTTATTTTTATTACAAATAACACAAAACAAACAAACAAATTGGGTTGCCTCCTAACTAGCACTTGTTTAACGTCATTAGCTCGACGCCTGATTAATGTTTATTCCTCAGTTAAAGTCACTATGGTGGCTAGCCGCTCGACGTCACCACCAAGATATAGTTTTAATCTCTGGCCATTTACTACCCAGCTCTCATTTCTGACTAGGTCTTCAATTTCCACTGCTCCATAGGATCTAATATCTTTAACCCTAAAAGTTCCACACCATTTGGACTTTAGCTTACCCGAAAACAATCTTAATCTTGAAATGAAGAGTAAAACAGATTGTCCAGGTTGAAAATTCTTTTTAACCAGCTTCCTATCATAATACAACTTCATTCTCTCTTTGTACAACCGAGAAGACTCATAAGCATGAAGTCTTAACTCGTCTGATTGATGGAGTTGTAATTTCCTTGTTTCTCCCGAAGCTGTATGGTCAAAGTTGAAGAATTTTAAAGCCCAATACGCCTTATGTTCTAACTCCACCGGAAGATGACAAGACTTCCCATAGACTAACTGAAAAGGAGTTAGTCCAATAAGAGCTTTGTATGCTGTCCGGTAAGCTCATAGAGCATCATCCAACTTAATGGACCAGTCTCTTCTTGAAACACTCACAATCTTCTCTAGTATTCGTTTGATTTCCCTGTTAGAAACTTCAGCCTGACCGTTCTTTTGTGGATGATAAGGACTTGCAATCTTGTGCCTTACTCCATAGTGTTCCAAGACTTTCTTTAGTTGAGCATTGCAAAAATGTGAGCCCCCATCACTGATGAGTATCCTCGGAGTTCCAAATCTTGAAAAGATATTCTTTTTCAAGAAAGTTACCACCATTTTCGCATCTGCTCTTGCACAGGGAATTGCTTCAACCCATTTTGAAACATAGTCCACTCCCACTAATATATATTCATTGGTGAAAGAGGGTGGAAATGGACCAACAAAATCAATTCCCCAGCAATCAAATACCTCTACCTCCTGCATAACTGTTAGAGGCATCTCATTTCTCCTTGTCACTCCTTCGGTTCTTTGGAACTTATCACACTGCTTCACATAGATGTGAGCATCTTTGAAGATTGTCGGCCAATAGAAACCGGACTGCAATACTTTGGCTGTAGTGCATTCCCCATTAAAATGTCTCCCATATGGTGAATTCTGACAATGCCACAATATGCTTTTAGATTCTTCACGGGAAACACACCGTCTCAGAAGACCATCTCCTCCAATTTTAAATAAGTAAGTGTTGGATCGAGCGCTTACCACTAGGCCAAAAGCTATAGCTTATAGTCAGAGCGCAACTCTTTCTACTTAAGAGCATAGCGGCCCAAGCGCCATGAGTCGAAGTGACTTGGCCCACCTAGCCTCCGCCACGGGACAATTGATGCAACCCACAACAATCTCCCCCTCAGCAATTGCCCCGCTGGGTATCGAACTCATGACCTTGGCTCTGATACCAATTATTGGATCGAGCGCTTACCACTAGGCCAAAAGCTATAGCTTATAGTCAGGGCGCAACTCTTTCTACTTAAGAGCGTAGCGGCCCAAGCGCCATGAGTCGATAGTGACTTGGCCCACCTAGCCTCCGCCACGGGACAATTGATGAAACCCGCAACAATAGTAAGGATCATCCCACACGAAGTAAGAAGAGTCTTTTAAGAATTTCTTTTTTTGTTTCCAAGAAAACCCCTCCGGAATAATTCCTGCTGTTTTAAAATTTGCCATATCAGCAAACCATGGCCTTTCTTGAATTAGCAGCAAACGTTCATCCAGGATATCCTCGACAATTTCTTCTCCTTCGTTAGTCCCGTCTGTGTTATGAAGTCGGGAAAGATGATCAGCCACAAAATTGTCACATCCCTTTTTATCCTTGATGACTAGATTGAATTCCTGCAACAAGAGAATCCAACGAAGCAATCTTGGCTTCGACTCTTTCTTAGTCACCAAGTATTTTATGGTTGCATGGTCAGTATATACAATCACTTTGGACCCTATAAGATAAGATATAAATTTTTCCAACCCATATACAATCGCTAGTAATTCTTTTTCTGTAGTTGCATAGTTCACCTGTGCATCATTAAGTACTTTACTAGCGTAATGTATTGGTGAAAATTTTTGTCTTTTCTTTGGCCTAATACGGCATCCACAGCATAGTTACTCGCATCACAATTAAGCTCCAAGTCCAAAGACCAATTTGGAGCAACTATGATTGGAGCCATAATCAATTTTTCCTTAAGTCTCTCAAATGCCTCCAAGCACTTAGCATCAAAATTGAAATCCACATCTTTAACCAAAAGATTACTAAGTGGCTTGGCAATCTTGGAGAAGTCTTTTATAAATCTCCGGTAAAAACCGACATGTCGTAGAAAACTCCTTATTCCCTTAACATTCACGGGGGGTGGAAGTTTTTCAATGACTTCCACTTTTGCTTTGTCAACCTTGATCCCTCTAAACGAGATCTTATGACCAAGCACCACCACTTCCTCTACCATGAAATGGCATTTTTCCCAGTTAAGCAATAAATTTGTTTGAACACATCTTCCTAGCACAATATTTAGATTGTTCAAACATTCTTCAAAACTTTTTCCCAAAGACAGAAAAGCCGTCCATGAAAACTTCAATACATTTCTCAACCAAATCCGAAAAAATGGCGAGCATGCATCTTTGAAAGGTTGCATGCGTGTTACACAGTCCAAATGGCATACGTTTATAAGCAAAAACTCCAAATGGACATGTGAAAGCTGTCTTTTCCTGATCTTCTGGGTTTACCAAAATTTGGTTATACCCAGAATATTCATCGAAGAAATAGTAATATGCCTGGCCAGCTTCTCAAGCTTTTGGTCCATAAAGGCAAGGGAAAATGATATTTCCTGGTGGCTTGATTTAATCTTCTATAATCAATACACATTTGCCACCCGGTCACTGTCCTTGTAGGGATTAATTCATTTTTCTCATTCTCAATGACCGTCATCCCTCCTTTCTTTGGGACCACTTGAACTGGACTTACCCACTCGCTATCAGAGATGGGATAAATCATACTAGCTTCAAGTAACTTAAGGACTTCTTTCGTCACTACTTCTTTCATTGTCGGGTTCAATCGCCTTTGAGGATGGGCCACAGGTTTAAAATCCTCTTCCATATGTATCTTGTGCATACAGAAAGAAGGACTGATTCCTTTGAGATCTGTCAATGCCCATCCTATCGCCCCTTCATTGGTTTTTAAAACCTCCAAGAGTTGTGCCTCTTGGTCAGAAGATAGTGAACTGTTAATGATAACTGGCTTGCCTCCCCCTTCATCTAAAAATGCATATTTAAGATGGGATGGCAACACTTTCAATTCCAACTTATTTTTTTCTGACTTTTCTTCCTTGGATAAGTCTTCCGAGACAAATGTTTTCATGGGGTCCTCTTTCAGAGTATCTAGGTCCCTCAAACATTTTTCAATTTCGACTTCCTCCAAGTCATATAACTTTGCACGAGACTGCACTAGAGCTTTTTCTAAAGGGCTAGCATTGTACATTTCTTGCTTCCATAATAGAAATGCCACCTCCATGACATCCACCCTAAAGGCTGACTGTTTTTCCTTTGGGTGTTTCATGGCTTCCAACACATCAAATTATACCTCATCATCCTCAACTCGTACCTTAAGTTGACCATTATCCATATCAATGATGACTTTTGCCGTTTTCATGAAAGGTCGCCCTAGAATCAAAGGCACCTCCAAGTCTTCCTCGATATCCATAATGACAAAGTCAACTGGAAAGACAAATTTATCAACTTTCACTAGAACATCCTCCGCTACTCCATAAGGAAATTTTAATGACCTATCCGCCAGCTGGAGGGTCATTCTAGTGGGTTTCACTTCTAGATCATCAATCCGTTTTAACATGGACAATGGCATGAGGTTTATGCTTGCACCAAGATCAAATAATGCCTTCCCCACGGGAAGAGCACCAATAATAACAGGGATAGTAAAACTACCCGGATCTTTGGTCTTATGAGGCAAAGATTTTTGAATTATAGCACTACACCCAGCTTCTAGTTCCACAGTTTCATCTTTGAACTTTCTCTTTTTCGTCAACAAGTCCTTCATGAACTTGGCATGAACAGGATAAGGAACCTCCTTTACCCGAGGTACTCCATCCATCTTCTCCTTGACCTCAACCTTCTTTTTGAATTTTTTATTTTTTTCTTTTTCAATATTTACATTATTTTTCTCCTCACTTTTTTCAGTTTCACTTCCCTTCTCTACCTCTTCTATGGCCACCTTTTCAATTCTACCTTCCACCTCCTTGGGTTCATTCAAATGATCCCTTATTCCTTTACCAATCTCCTTACAACTACTTGTTACAATGGACTTGCATTGCTCTTTAGGGTTTGTGGTGGTATTAGCGGAGAATGGAGTAGGGGTAAGCTCTGCCAATTGTTTAGAGATTTGACCCACTTGTGTTTCAAGATTCTGGATAGACGCCTCGGTGTTTTTCTGGAAAGCTTCATTACTTTGGTGGTTAGTCAATGAAGCTTGGATAAATTTATCCAAGGTGTCTTCCAATTTAATGGTCCTCTCTACCAATGGAACAAATGATGGCCTATTAGATGAATTTGTTGAATTTTTCCAGTTCGTTTGACTTTGTCCTTGAGGATTCTTCCATCCTTGCATTCCCGCATTGGAAACATCAGACTTAAAGGGTGAAGAAAAGAAACTTCCTCTTGACTGATTATTTACAAAATTCAACTCCTTATCTTTTTGGCTAGAAGCATGCGGACATTGTGTGTATGAATGAGCTTCACCACACAATTCATATGATCCTATTTGAGCTTGTTGGTTCACTACTTGAACTTGTTGCGGCTTTGGCACCAATTGGGTAATAGCTTGACTCAAAAGCTCAATTTGCTGAGTCATAAGCTTATTTTGTGCCAAAATAGCATTAGAAGAATTTAATTCCAAGACACCCTTGGGCTTTGAGACTTGGCTTCTTGGCTGATGCCCAGCTCTATCACTTGCTGCCATCGAAGTGATAATTTCCATTGCAGTAGGTACATCAATGGTTTTTAATGACAGTCCAGCAGTTGCAGTAAGATGGATTGTCCATTGATGGTTCAATCCGGCACAAAATATATTCAGCTTCGCAACATCGGTCAACCCATGATTCGGGCATTTTCTCAACAACCTTTGATACCTTTCCCAAGCCTCGTGAAATGCTTCATCTTGCCCCTGCTTAAAAGTAGATATTTCAGATTGCACTTGGATCATTTTTGAACGAGGAAACAACCTTGTTAAGAAGGCTTCTTCAACCTCACTCCATGTGTTCAAACTTTGACTCGGAAGAGTCTTGAACCATTCCTTAGCATTTCCATTAAGTGCTAAATGAAATAATTTCATATAGGCATCTTCAGCACTTGCTTCATCCAAGCCCATAGTCACTACAAGATCATAAAAGGTCTCCAAGAAATTATGCGGATCCTCATGATCTTTTCCCGTGAATTGATTAGTTAGAATGAGATTATACCAATATGACTTAATTTCCATTTGCTAAGCAGTAGGGGACAAGACAATAGCGGACTGATTCCTTGGACCTTGCGGAATCACATAGTCACCAAGGACTACTACCCTCATCGGGTTAGGAACTTCCGCAGCCATATCAAAAGTAACAGAATGTGTAGAGTTACTAGAGAAATCTGAGGAACTCTCTTCCTCCTTTTGTTCAGGGTATTTAATTGTAGACTGTCGTCTAGCAAATGCCTCGATTTCGTGAATATACACTAACTTTTCTCTTTGTCTTTTGCTGCGAGTAAGCATACAACAATACTGGAACAATAGTGAGAGTTAGATACAAATAAACAAATACTTACAAAAAGAATTACTATTAACAGTTTTTACAAATCAACTCAAAACTTAAAAGAAATAAACAACCGTGCTCCCGGGCAACGACGCCGGAAATTTTGTTAACCTTTTAACTGTGCTGGAAAGGATTAACTCATTTTAGTATAGTGACTATATGTGTATCGTCCATAGGGAGCACTTGAATTTATTCGATTAAGAGTTAAGTTGACAGAATATCCAAAAACATATCAATTTTTGAATGGAAAATAAAATAAATGCTTGGTAAAAAGATAAACAAACAAGATAACTATTCACTTGGGATTGAGTTTCATTAGTTAACCTTGTTTCTTTCAATTAAAGTTAAATATTATAAGAAAAGATGCATACTCAATGTCACAAGTGCAAATCCCTTTGTCACTTGATTCTAAGACACTAGGTTCTAGAGCCTAATCCCTTGGCACTTTAGGAACTAAGTCTCCCATTAAGCAGAGTATATTGCAATCATAAGCACTTCCATCTATCCCTAGACTAGAAGGTTTTATGAGAGTTTTTCTTCAAATCCATTTATAAACCAGTTTCCCAACTGTGCAAATAAACTAACACATGGCAAAAGGTGATAAAACTTAAACCAAGAAAAGAAGAACAGAAGAAGAACTCCAATTCATATATAATATAAAACTAACAATTGAAAGAAACAAGAGACGAAGTAATTACATTCAATCCTGGCGGAAAGCTTAGCCTAACAAGGCCATGAACTTCTGAAGGGTATTAGAACTCTGACTAAAGCACTACACATTGTGGTTTATTTCTCTTCAATCCAATATATCTCCTAACTTCTGAAGGGTTGTATTTATAGGTGTTTTGGGCAGGGGTCTGGCGCTCGAGCGCCCTCCTGGCGCTTGAGCACTGGTCTGACACGTGCTGGTTAATGAGCTTAATTGCCTGGTTAATGCGTCTGGCGTTCGAGCCTTGGTGTCACGCTCGAGCGCCAGGCTCATAACTCAGGCAGAAAGGATCCAAAGTTCAACGTATGCTGGCGCTCGAGCCCTGGTGTGGCGCTTGAGCTCTAGACTCATAAATCAGGCAGAATGGAACCTATGTTCCTCAACTGTCAACGCTCGAGCCTTGGTATGGCGCTCGAGCGCTGGCCTCTTCTATATTCCAACATCTTGATTTTCTTATTTTTTCTTCCAAAACACCTGAAAATACATTTCTAAAGTTAGAAAATTTATTATTACTACCTATTTAATCCTGAACTCACAAAGTAAGGAATAAAGGTGAATAGTTACACTAATTATTTATTATATAAAGCACTTATCAACTGGTTCGGTCACTAAACCTCCTTGTGACCTACGTCCAGTCTTCAAAACGGCACTGCGAAAATACTTGTATTCAATCTTCAACAAGATTACAAACTAAGAGCACTCCCCACCATTGGATACCCCACCAATGTGCAAGAGCCTCAACTAGGGATACCTCACCCTAAAACAACCTTGAAGGATACCCCACCTTCAATCAACTAGAAGGATACCTCACCTTCTCTCAACAATTCACTTTAAGGTTTTACAAACTATGAAGCTCTCAAAAGAGTAGATATTACAACTTGAAGCACAAAGATTTGAGCAAATCTTTAGCAAGATAGAGAAATTTTGAATAACAAAGCTTTTTGAATGATGAGAGTGATTCAAGATGAAAGACCAAGATTAAAGCATTTGATTCATGTTAGAAGAAGCTTAGAAATGAGATAATATGATTGTAGTGTGATACTAGGGTGAAAAACCTTGCTTCGTATGCTTGAATGGCCCAAGAACACATATTTATAGCCCTACATTGAAATCTAGTCGTTACTAGCTGTTTATAGCTGTGCACAGCCCATATTCGAATATGTATTCGAATATGGCACTTCTGGAAGCATATTTTTCACATTTTGAAAGCTACATTCGAATATATATTTGAATATGAAAACCCAAATTCAAATATGTATTCGAATATGCACTTACTGGTGCTTAGAAAGCTATATTCGAATATCAAAAGCCATATTCAAATATGTATTCCAATATGCACTTACTGGTGCTTAGATATTCGAATATGTATTCGGATTTGAAAAACCATAACTCTTCATTTCTTGTCTGTTTCAAGCGAATAGCCAGTTGTTAGAAAGATCTTTGACTCTAATTTCATATGAAACAAGTTTTAGATCGAAACCCATAGTAGTTTTAATGATATGATCAAAATAGTGAACAAAGTTCATTTTCCAAAACCTAAAAACAAAGGCTGAATTCAAAAGTTCATAACTTCTTCATTTGTGATCCATTTAGAGAAAAAAACCAGTCATTAGAAAGCTTATTGAGTCTATTTGCAAATGAAATAAGGTTTAACTCAATACTCAAAATACATGTAATTAAATGATCAAAACCGTAAACATATATCAACTTCCATATAAGACTATTGTAGAAAATATATTTGTTTATGGTTATTAACAAATTCAAACAAAATATCTGAGTACTTTTAAACATAATCTCACTTTTCAAATCCTTATCTAATTGAAAAACAATTTTCTCATGATAAAATACTTTGTAACAAATTTCTTTGAAAAACACATTTTAAAGGCTATGGTTTAAAATGATGCTATGAATGCAAGGTGAAAGACAAGCTCTATCATGTAATGGCTTCTCAAATTTACACTTACATAGCCTAGAAAAGAAATATACCAAACTAAGTCCTGAGGCTTCTTGATGCAGTCCAAGCTTGTTAGTTTCTCTTTCATAGTATCATAAGCGCTTGGCCATCATTGTCATTCTCCTTCTTGAGTTGAGCATACTTGATTTTTCCATTTTTCTTGATCATTGCTTACTCTTAATACTTGGACTATCTACAAGATATTTCTCACTTGAAAATCATAGTTAGTCCAAACATCCAAACTCAATATCAAATATGCTTGATTTATAAATATATAACTCTAGTTAGTCTATCAAGCATTGATGTACACATTGCATGATTATCAACTTGTATATCACAACATAGAACACATAATCATGCATGGTATAATGCACTCCATTAAGCTCATATAGTAGAATTTTCATTCCTAATTTAATCTTACATTTGTCAACATCAAAACATACTACACATAGCTTATGTCTATTGTATTTGTCATCATCAAAACATAATCTATTAAACATTTAAGCACACATACTTCTACAAGTTCAAATGTCCTCTTCGTCAAAGTAAGGTGAAAGATTGGCAACATTGAATGTAGTTGACATGCCGTAAGAACTTGGTAGCTCGATATTATAGGTGTTGTCATTGATCTTTTAAACTATGTGAAACATACCATCAGCTCTTGGTGATAACTTAGCGTTCGGTTATTCAAGAAATCTTTCTTTTCACAAATGAATCCATACCAAGTCTCCTTCGTTAAAAGCTTACTGATTTATCTGCTTGTCCCGTTGAGCTTTGTATCTAGAATTTTGCTTCTCAATTTTTGCTAGTACTTTCTCATGTGACTTCTTGATATCTTTTGCTCTTTCATTAGCATTAGCACTAAATTTTGTTTTGGATGAACTAGGAGCCAAGTCCAAAGAACTAAGCGGTCAAGCACCATATACCTCTTCGAAAGGACATTTGTTTGTAGCTTGATCAATGGAATTATTGTAAGAAAACTCCACTGGTGCTATGACTTGATCCCACTGTCAAAGGTTCATTCCAACAATGCTACTTAACAAGTTGCCTAGTAGCCTATTGATTGCTTTTGTTTGCCCATGTATTTGAGGATGACTGGAACTACGGACTGTAATTTTTTACCCACCTTTCCCCATAGAGTTTTCCAAAAGTTACTCAAGAATTATACATCTCAGCCTGAAGTGATGGTCTTGGGAATTTCATGGAGTCGAACAATCTCTTTGAAGTACAGGTCAGCTATGTAAACAACATCATTTGTTTTCTAACCTGCTATGAAGTGGGCCATCATGGAGAATTTGTCTAAAACTACATAAGAGAATCCTTCTGTCTTTGTGTACGAAATAGTCCTAAAATAAAATGCATGCTGATATCTTCCCAGGGGGCTACAAGTACAAGCAAAGGCAAATATAGTCCAGTACTTTGGCTTTTAGATTTGGCAAGGTTACAAGTATGGCACCGCTAAATATGTCAAATAACATCTTTCTCAAGCGTGGGCCAGTAGAAATTTTCCTTAATCAGTGATACTATTTTATCTCTGCCAAATGTCCTTCCAATCCTTCATTGTATCCTTCCCATATGATAGCCTCTCTCAAAGAACAACGAGGAATGCACAAAATATTGGTTTTGAATAGGAAGCCTTCTTGTTTATGGTAATGTTGAAAAAGTTGGTTTTCAGTAGATTTTTAAACAAGATTGAAATTTGGATCATCATGGTATAGCTCTTTGACGGTCTCAAAAACAACAACTTTCGATTGTAGAGTAGTAAGCAAGACATGTCGCCATCTAAGTGAATCAGCAACAAAGTTCTGTTTCCCTAACTTGTGCCTGATTGGGATTGGAGATACTTGAAGGAACTCATCCGTGAACCATGTCTACAGTTGAAATTTTGTTGTGAATTCAAATACATGAGAGCTTCATGATCATAATAGAGAATGAATTCCTTGGGAAGCAGTTAAAGACTTCAATGATGAAGTGCACATACAATAGCATAGAATTCTTTGTCGTACGTGGAGTACATGAGCATAGCTTCATTTAGCTTTCCACTAAAGAAAGCTATTGGACGACGTTCCTAGCTAAGAACTGCACCAATACCAATGTTGGAAGCATAACAACTTACCTTAAACACTTGGTCAAAGTTAGGAAGTTCCAATACTGGATTGTTGATCAGATGGTGTTTCAGCTTGTCAAAACTTGTCTGAGCTTACTCTGACCATTGAAATTTGTCCCCCTTAATGCCATTAGTGAGTGGGGCTGCAACCGTATTGAAGTTTTTAATAAACCAGCAATAAAATGAGGCTAACCCATGGAAACTTTGGACATCATGTACAGATTGTGGAGTTAGCCCGTTGTTGATGGCCTCTACTTTGCTAGGGTCCACTTTTATGCCTTTAGCGATGACAATGTAACCAAGAAATTTAATTTCACTTGTTAAGAATGAGCATTTCTCAAGGTTTGCGTAGAGTTTTTGTTCCCGAAGAACTTCCAAAACCTTCCGTAAGTACTCCTCATTACCACTGAAAGGATGCAATACCTAATTCATGAGGTGCATGAAGGTACGAGGAGCATTGGATAACCCGAAGGGCATGACTATCCATTCGAACGGACCATCTTGAGTCTTGAAAGCAGTCTTCCATTCATCTCCTGGTTTCATTCTGATTAGATAGTAGCCACTGCAAGGATCAATCTTAGAAAAGAGAGTGGAACCATGTAGTCGATCCAACAAGTCATCGAGCTGGGGTATTAGAAAGTGATACTTGATGGTGACTTTATTCACGGCTCTACTATGCATGCACATCCTCCAAGTTCTGTCATTTTTTGGAACCAAAATTACAGGAACCGTGCAAGGACTGAAAATTTCTTAGATCAAGCGTTTCTTAAAAAATTGTTCAACCTGTTGTTGCACTTCTTATTGCTCTTGTGGACTCATTCTATATGTAGGTTTTTTAGGAATCACGGCTTCTGGGACAAGGTCTATAGCGTGTTGTATGTCACGCGTAGGCAGTAGTCTTGGGAATTCTGAAAGTAGTTGAACAATCTCTGACGAAATATTAGTTCCACATTTTTGTTCTATTATTAATACAAAACCCAAATTACATACCTCATCTTTAGACACCTTAAGATTATTCTTGGTGACTAAAGATACCAAGGGAGATGTCTTTTTCACCATGGTTGGATTCTCTTGGAGGCAATGGAGCTAGCTTAACATTTTCTCCATCTTTGGAAGGCAGATGTTAGTTTGATAATAAATATCAGATTATGATGAAAACTATAATATTAGTTTGATAATTCTTGTACCATTACTATTTATTACTCACAATTTATCACTCATTCTTCTTTCTATTTCTCTTATCTTTATCTATCACATTATCTTTAATATTTTTTATTTTCTCTTTTCCTTTCCATTTTCTTTCTATCTCTTTTTCTATACCACTCTACAACCAAAAATTGGAGTGTAGAATTATATTTTTCATAATACTAACCCAATCAATTAATTTGTTTCTATAAGTATGAAAGTTGTACGTATGTATGGGTCGTAGCCAAGACAGGAAAATAGTCGAGTCGAACTTGTTTGAGCTCACGTTTGGCTCATTTAAAGTTCACAAACGGTTTGATTTAGCTCAAGAGTTCATGAGCTGAATTTCATGACTTTCTAAAATTATTTACTTCCTTTCGTTTTTTTAGTTCATAGGAAAGTACAGTAATCGGGGATTGAACCCAAATACACACACGCATATCCACATATGCTCACCAACTAAGCTAAGACTTACTTCCTTCCTATTGTAAATTAAATGTAAAGATTAAAAATTAAAATGATTGAAATAAATTATCATTACAAATTGTCACTAAAATAAAAAAAAAAGTTAAGTTTTAAAGTAATAGACATAAGTTTATTATATATGTAATTATTATTTAATTTACTTATGGAGCAAGTTCACGAACAAAACAAGTTGAACTATGCTTAGTTCAGCTCATTTAACGAGCTTAATTCTTAGCTCAAGATCAACTCATTTATTTCATGAACCAAACTCATCGAGCTAATTAATGAATCAAATTTTGAATGTTCTTCGAGTTGGTATGGTTCATCTCTAGCCCTAGTCATAGGAGAGTGAACGTTTGTAGTGAAAATTATAAATTATGATAATTTGACATGGTTTTAATTTATGTCGTCATCAAAGGTTTTGACTGCATATCCAAATATAGAAGTTATAATTTGTGGTACCTATATAATGTAATACATATATAGTTGAGGATAGGCAACTGTATTTAGAGCTGGGTATACGGACTGGAGTCCGCGGACTGGTTCGTGGGTAAATGGGTTAGGTGGATTTGGGCATAAAAAATAATAGGATCATTTAGATTGCGGGCTTAGCTGAGCATTTACCCAGGGATTGAACGGATAAAGTCCGCGGACTCCGCTTAAGATTTTTATTTTATTTTTTTGTGCTGAAATAAGTAAGTTGGATCTCATATTTTTGAAAGTTTTTTAACCCTTTTATGTCACTTTTTTAAAAGAAAGTATTATGCACTTTTTTAAAGTAAAGTTGTAGTGTAAAGACAAAAAAAAATAGTAAAAAAAATTCTGCAAAAAAAGGAGGTTTTTTTTTTTGTAAAAAAAAAGGTGTTTATGCGGATGTCCACGGACTTTACAGACGGTTTTGGGCTTGACAAAATTAAGTCCATTTATGATGTGGGCTTAAGCAGGTGGTCCATTTAATTGGCGGACTTGTGTGGGGCATTCCTGGCCCCGCGGACCACCCGCATACCCAGCTCTAACTGTTTTCCCTCAACTTAATAATAAATTATAAGTTTTTTCTTTTGTAGTTATCACCTTCTCAATCACCAAGAGATGTGTGATCTTCTCCCCACAACTCTTTATTTGCTTCACAAGTATGATTACTCTTTGTTTAGTTGTACATTTTAAATTTCTTCAATTTGATTTCCAACCGTCAAATTGGAAAGCAAGATTGACTTTGCTTTCATGTTAGATTAAAATGTTTACACTATGTTTTTACTTTTTAAGAAAAAAAAACTCTCAAACATAAATCACATTACTTTAAAATCAATTTTATACAAAGTAAATCATGTGAAACCACTTTAATCAAAAATCGATTTGACCACCGCAAAACCAAATACACTCATCTTCTCTTGGTTTTTCCTTAGTTGTTGTAGCACTCCCAATCTTTTCAAAGAATGCATTACCTACACATTGATGCAAGAAGAACATGGCCTTACATTCTTTTCTTTCTTGTTCTCTTGGTAAGAAGCTCTCTAGGCATTTTAATAAATAAAATAAGTTTCAAAATTTTAATGTTAACAAGAAGTTTTCTCAATCTCTCATTCTTTATTTTTCTCTCATTTTCTTTTTTTGTTCCTTCTTCTTTTTTTATTTCCTTTTAGATGTTTTATTAACATATTATGTATTTTTTTATTTCAGATTGGTGAGATTCATACAGAATATTAGTTATAACACAATTGGTCTTAATAGCTATATAATAAATGGATAGTTAAAGGTTAGTGAATTAGCGTCGGGTGGTCACAATAGCATGAGAATTTCTATGTGGAGGTGGCAAAATGGGCCAGCCCGAATATACTCATAAATGGACTGCTCAAATACTTAAAATTCAAGCCTGAATGGAACCAAACCTTTTTAGCCTTTCTGGCAAAAATGAGTTGGGCTCAAGAAGCTCTCACAAATTTGGGCTACCTTTCCAAATAACCTTTTTTTTTTAAAAAAATGCTACTAATTAAGTGCACACTAGCTTGAAAAAGAATACTTATTAGTCCACAACCTACACAAGATCAATAATCATAAGTTAAAAAAAGATGGGAATTGATAAATAACCAATTAAGTTAAATAGGAGACTGTTTTTTCGCTTGTCAATAGGTAAAGACTTAGAACAATTTTTCCAAAATATTTATTGATAAAAAATAAAGATAGATTTAAATAATGTCTAACAATAGGAAAATAATATATTATTTTTTACTTAAACGGAGACAATTTTCAAAGACAAAAGTAATAACACTAAAATTAATTTTGTATTGCAATATTAGGAAATTTTTAAATTTTTTTAAAAAATGGGCTACCCGAAAAAGGCTTCTACTGGCATAGGGCTAGATTGGGCATCTAAAATAAATGCCCGAGTAAATGTGGATTTTTTGGCTTGGACAGAAAAACTCGTTACTTGAATGGGCCGGCTAGCATAGGGCCATGTAGCCCATTTTCATAGCTTTATTTATATGAGAGAATAGGGTTTTCTCCTCTCAGTTTGGTCGCTCTGCCGTTGTTAGAGGAGAAAAGGAAAAAACAGTCTTCAACAAGAGTTAGAGTAAGAGGGGCCAAGGCTCGAAGCAGAGAGCCCCAAAAAGAGGAGCCTATGGTAGAGAAGCCATGGTTCGAAGCATAGAGAGAAGGAAGAAAAGGAGATGTCGCCTCACTATCGGTCGCCGTCATATTCTATGATTAGGTCAGAATAGTTCACACATGTTATGAAATCATGTTTTAATTTTAGAAATTCTTATGTTTTTTAATGCCATTATTACCTCAACCATGACCTTAGTGCATTTTCCCATGTAAATGAGTTTTTGTTCAAAAGCAGTTTGACATAGAGTCCTTGACACATTGAATGTTTGAAATTAGGTCTTGATTTGTGTTTCTGTTCGAAATTGAGTGTTTCAATGTTATATTTACAAATCCATAAGTCGTTCTCGTCTCCTGTGATTGCTTTGATTTTGTAACACATGTATAAAATATGAATAGAAGTTAATAATATAATGAAGAGAATTTAATTGGGCGATCTCAATCAGCTAGAGCATCATGTAGCATGATTAGATCATGATACATTACACAATAGAGCATCCTTTAAATTCTACTATTAATTAATGTACTTCATTATGAATTTGAAACTACAAGTGATCCTATTCTCAAATGAAGGAGATTAATGATCGAGTTCATAGTTGATAGAGTCCACCCTATCATTTTTCTTCCAATCCATACATGTTTCACACCTCCTCTATGTTCAACCTATTGCATCCCACTCTTCCCCATCCTTCTCCAGTAATCACATTAACCATCATCTTTCATTGAATCCATGCCTTCTTCAACTAATAATTTGATTGCATAACTTAACTACCATATCAAAATATTTTTGGCATGCTCGTTAGCTCTGTATTTTCCAATTTGTGAGCTTCGACCATACTTGGTCCTTGTCTTTCAAATTTGTGATAGTAGAGTTTTCAAGACTAAATGAAAGGATTTCTACCGCCACCACTATACTATTATGCTTCTTTTCTTCTTCCACTAGGTCCTAGAAAATAAAATCATGATATTATACAATAAAAATAACAATTTATGGTTATTCCATGTACACATACAATTCTATAAAAAGAAAATATTACTTGAATATTAAAATAAGATGATCACAATTGTATGTGAAATCAATTTTATATTAACGATATATGACATACACAATTTAGGATAAGAGTGACATTTTATTCCTTTGCTAATGGGTGCACTTTTTAAACTCCTTGACTGATTGTTGTGTCATATAACAATAAGTATAGTTAGTAACAAAAACATTCTTGTAATTATATAAAATAGTAACAAAGAAATAAATAGGAAAAAGGATTATTTCACTTACAGTGATAATTTGTTCTTTAACAATGTGTGGAACTTCCTCTTGAAAGCTACTCATCACATCTTTCTTGTGTAATTCACCAACACTTTACACAAGAAAGATATGAAGAGTAGATTTCAAGAGGAAGTTCCACAAAATCAAGAGTTGTTAAAGAACAATTATTTACTACTAGAAGTGAAATTATATTTTCTCCTAGTTATTTTGTTTGTTACTCATTTTAATAATTATAAGTGTTTTTGTTACCAACTACATCTATTGTTACAACACAACAATTAGTAGTTCAAAAAAGTGCACTAGCAGAAAAGGCACAAAATATCATAATTAATTTGAATTAGGCATGTTAAGTATCCTTAGCCTTGTATGGTCATCATCTTTTGATATTCAAGTATGGTTTTTTGAATATAGTATGTAAACATTGAATAAGCACAAACTTTTATTTGTATTGTATTTTAATTGAATAATGTTATGATTTTGAATTTAGCTAGGATCTACTAGAAGAAGGAAAAGCTCAATAGTAAAGTGGTTGCAGAAGATATTGTTTCTTTTAGTCTAGAGGAAAACTCTATTGTCACAAATTTTAAAGACATGGGCCATGTGCAATCAAAGCTCGCAAATTGAAAGACATAGAGTAGACAACATGTCACAAAGTATTTTGATATGGTAGTTAAATTAATCAATCAATTTATAAGAAGTTTTCTTTTGTACAAGAAAACATTTGCGTATTTCAACTCCTAGTTCCTTCATCCCACCTCCACCACCCCTATTACCACCATTCCAAAACAACATTTTTTGGAACCAATGGTTTCTTTTTCATCATTTACGCATAGTTTCTCTACACCTCCATCATCCACCCCCTTTGGCATGCTACTCATCCTCATGCCTCCCCAAGGTGTATCCCTATTGTTGGTGTTTTCAATGATGAGTGAGAAAAGAAGCCTTCCTGCCACAGATCTAGGCTTCGACATAGAAATATGTGACTCTCATAAGGATTCTTGAGACCTTGTCCTCCTTTCCTTGGATGATTCAGATGGTTAAAACCTGCCTATTCTCACCCATTTCTTTATTTAAGGGTAAGTTTTATGTGTTAGAATTATACAATAATTATATTTCTTCCTTTTATTTGCACCAAAGGGTATGAAGTGAGGCTTATACCCTCAAGCATTCAGGGTAATGAAATCTTTATTGTTGGTTAGTTGAAACAACTTATTTTGGTTGGATGCTATGTTGGCACTCACAGGTCTTTCATTAAGTTGTATAAGGTTGATGAGAAGACCACAGAGTTCACCGATATTTCTATGATGCCACATGACTTTCTTTGTAACTTCTTTGATGGATATAAAAAATATCTAAGTTTTGAATATTACATTTTGTAAAATGGTAATTGAATAATGTTGAGCAAGGGCCTCTATGCTCAAGAGGGGGGGTGAATTGAGTGTTGAAAAACTTTTTCGCGAATCTTTACAAAACCGTTTATATCGAGATTTATGAATTTAGATATATGAAGTGAGATGAAGAGAAGATGAAGAACAATGTAATACTAAATATAAAGAATGCAGAAAATAAAGAGTTAGGGAGAGAGAGAATCAAACAACACAATTTATACTGGTTCAGCCACTAAACCTCCTTGTGGCCTACGTCTAGTTCTTCAAGTCTCGATCAAACCTTTATTATCTTTCCAAGCTTTAACAGGCGCTTGTGACTTTTACAAGATAGAGCGCTTCTCACACATTGGGATACCCCACCCAAGGGCTTAAGCCTCAGAAATCCTTAGGGATGCCTCACCCTAGTGTTTTCAATGAGGGATGCCTCACCCTCACCAACTTAAATGAAAAAAGGAGAAGTAAAGATGATGGAACTCTCTCAAGAGTAGATTATATAAATTGAAGTTCTATAATCAGTAGGTTATCACAAAGATAGAGCAACACTCAAGCAAAAACAAGAGAACAAGAAATTAATATGATTAATGTGAGAACAAGAGATTTGTTTAAATGATCCATATGAATATGAGCAATTCTTCTATGCCATAGCCATGACTCTTCCTCTTTACTAATAAGACATTGTGCATCATTTGAGGAAATATCATATAAGTTAATCATATAAATATTATTAACCCTATGTCCAATGAATTTAATCACATTATCTTCTTTTCCTTCTATGATACAAGCATTTGAGTCAAAAATCACAAAGTTGACTAATGCTAAGTAAACTATGTTTTAATCCTTGAACATATAAAACATTATCAGTAGAGGTTGAAGGAGTCTTACCAACTTTACCAACACCAAGGATTTTCCCTTTGTTGCTATTTCCATATGTGACATATCCATTCTCATTCAGAGTTAGAGAGGAAAATTTTGATTTGTCTCCAGCCATATGTTTCGAGCAACCACTATCAAGATACCATCTGGAGTGCTTTGCTGTCAAGCAAACCTACAACACAATTTAAGACTTAATTTTAGGTACACATATCGTCTTGGGTCCATGAATGTTAGTTTTGGGAAGGGTGCCTTTTGGAACCCAAATTTTGGATCCATTTTGAACACCTTTCTTTCTTATATTGCAAGTAGATGCACTATGTCCCTTTCTACCACAATAGTTACATTTAATAAATGGACTAGTAGACATGTTATAAGAAAAAAAGAAATTCTTGTAAAGCTTTTGTTGTTTTGAAGGATCATATCCTAATCCTGCTTTATTGAAATGACAACCTTGATTTCCAAATAATATATTCGAGTTATCTCTTCCCATTGTAAATTTTGCTAAAGCATTTTTCAAATCCTCAACTTCTTTTTGTAAAATATCACAAGATGTGCAAGGTGTGGACTTTTGAAAATGACAAGAGGTGCATGTGTGATCAATTGATACTAGTGCTTTTTTTTCAATTCTTAACTTGTTTATCTCTTCACTAAGACTTGTAACCTTTTCTTCTAGAAGAGAAATCATTTCCTGTGATTTGACTAGTTTCTTAGCAATCTTTAATGATTCAACATGCAATTCTTCAAAAGCTTCTTGTAACTCAACATAACTAGGATTAAGAGGGTCTAAGTCATTTACCTCATTTTCATCAAGGTTGGCCATGAGACAAAGATTGGCTTCCTCATTTTCGGAATCATCTGATGAGTCCATATCATTTTCTTCCCAAGCAATGTATGCTCTTCTTCCCTTCTTTTCTTTGTAGGGCTTTTTCTCATACTTCTCCATCTTCTTTTGATAGATTGGGCAATCCATCTTTATATGTCCAGGCTTGCCACATTCATAGCAAGTTGGAGTTGCATTTGAGGTTTCTTTGTTGAAGTTTTCCTTGGAGTTAAAAGGTGGCCTTCTTTGACTTCCTTTCTTCTTAAGGAATTTTACAAATTTCTTGACAAGAAGAGTTAGATTTTCTTCATTTAATTTCGTAGAATCGGAATCATCATCTTCATCCTCATTGATAGGAGTAGATGTTGTTTTGAGAGCAATGCTCTTCTTCTTTTTGTCACTCTCCTCGTGTTGTTGCAATCTACTTAGTTCAAGTTCATGCTCTTGTAACTTTCTAAAGAGAGTTGCAAGCGACATGGTACCAAGATATCTTGATTCTGCAATTGCTGTGACTTTGGGCTGCCAGTTTCTGTTCAAACATCTTAAGACTTTTTTAATAAGATCTTCATTTTGATAATTTTCCCTAAAGTAATAAGATGATTTACTATATGTGTAAAACGTTTTTCCATGTCTTGTATGCTTTCTCCCTGATTCATACTAAATAATTCATACTTACGAGTAAGAAAATTAATTCTAGCCCTTTTTTACTTCATTAGTACCCTCATGAGTAACTTCTAAGGTTTGCCACATTTCTTGTGCAGATTTGTAATTTGAAATTCTAAAGAACTCATCAATTCCTAAGGCCGATGTAATGATATATTTTTGCTTTCAAATCATATTGAACCTTTTTCTTATCATCATCACTCCATTTGCTTCTAGGTTTTTCTATTTCTTTTCCCTCAGATGTATGCATGGGAGTGAATGGTCCATTTTCTATAGCATTCCATATATCTAAATCAATAGCCTTGATAAAAAATTTCATTCTATCTTTCCAATAGAAATAGCCTTCTCCATTAAACATAAGGGGACGATTAATGGAGGCGCCTTCCAAATTAAAAGAACTTTGAAAAGAGGCCATCTTCTTGAGGCTGTGAAGCCCTTAAATCAAGAACCCAGCTCTGATACCACTTGTTGAACAAGGGCCTCTATGCTCAAGAGGGGGGTGAATTGAGCGTTGGAAAACTTTTTCGCAAATCTTTACAAAACCGTTTATATCGAGATTTATGAATTTAGATATATGAAGTGAGATGAAGAGAAGATGAAGAACAATGTAATACTAAATATAAAGTATGCAGAAAATAAAGAGTTAGGGATAGAGAGAATCAAACAACACAATTTATACTAGTTCAGCCACTAAACCTCCTTGTGGCCTACGTCTAGTTCTTTAAGTCTCGATCAAACCTTTATTATCTTTCCAAGCTTTAACATGCGCTTGTGACTTTTACAATATAGAGCGCTTCTCACACCTTGGGATACCCCACCCAAGGGCTTAAGCCTCAGAAATCCTTAGGGATGCCTCACCCTAGTGTTTTTAATGAGGGATGCCTCACCCTCACCAACTTAAATGAAAAAAGGAGAAGAAAAGATGATGGAACTCTCTCAAGAGTAGATTATACAAATTGAAGTTCTATAATCAGTAGGTTATCACAAAGATAGAGCAACACTCAAGCAAAAACAAGAGAACAAGAAATTAATATGATTAATGTGAGAACAAGAGATTTGTGGCTTTGCTTGATGTTATCCGAATGCTAAAACACACATATTTATAGCCTTTATGAAGATATAGCCATTGGGATGTGAAAGGGTGTGTTTCTAATAGCTTTCATCAGGTTTTAACGAACTTTTACGTCATTGGTCGTATATGGCCGTTTCTGACCGTTTTTTTTACCGTTATTCAGTGACAACTTTTCAGACGCAAACTGTAAACGGTCATAACTCATTCATTTATTATCCAAATAATGAATATGACCACTTTTTGGAAATCTCTTTAAGTCTAATTTCAAATAAAATAGGTTTGGTTCCAAAACGATAAGTATTATGTCCGTTATGATAAACAAACTGGACAAAGGTCACTTTCCCAAACTGAAAACCATTGCTAACTTCAAGAAATCTCAACATTCTCATTTCTTGTCCATTTTTAACAAACTACCAGTCATTGGAAAGATAATTATCTCTAATTTCATATAAAATTATTTTCATAGTGCTTCGTGATAGTGTTTCATTTTGGGTTTGTGCAAATATTGGCTATGTTGCTGGACGGAATACTGAATATCTAGCCGATTGGTCGTCAAGTACAATAGCCTCCCAATGATTCTTCTGTAACCAGCCACATCATTATAGAGTTGATCATCAAGTGTGTCTTTCAAGACACCTTTAACCATAGGTGTAGGCGCTGATTTTCCTACAAGGAGACCAGCAGACTCAATTAATTCCAAAGCATCTTTTCTCTGAGAAATTGAAATTTCCAGATGGGATCTGGCTATTTCAAGTCCTAGAAAATATTTTAATTCACCCAAGTTTTTAATCTTCAAATTAAAATCTAATTTGCTCTTAATAGAATCAATTTCCTGACAATTATTACTAGCAACTATTAAATCGTCTACATAAACCAATTTCACAGTTATATAGCAGCCAACAATTTTAGTAAACATAGAATAATCATGTTTTGAATATTTATAGCCAATAGAAATCAAGAAAGTGGATAATTTTGCATACCACATACGACTTGCATGCTTCAAACCGTAAAGGAATTTTTAAAGTTTACATACAAGTTTAGGATTAGAAATAGTTAAACCTTGAGGAACATGCATGTAAACATCCTCATGTAAATCTCCATGGAGAAAGGCATTATTAATGTCAAGTTGGTGTAACTCCCAATTTTTTATAGAGGCAATAGACAATAAGAGACGAACAGTTGTTAATTTTGCCACAGGGGAAAACATATCAAAATAGTCAACACCTTCAATTTATTTATAGCATTGTGCAACAACGCGCGCTTTATAGCGCTCAATATCACCATTCGCCTTATACTTTATTTTATTAGCCCACTTGGATCCTATGGCATCCTTTGCTTTAGGTAAAGGAATCAAGTCCCAAGTTTTGTTATTAGATAGAGCTTTCAGCTCATCATCCATAGCCTGGACCCAATGAGGGTGGTGGCAGGCAGTTTTAAAACATTTAGGTTCCTCATGCATACTTATAGATAAGCTAAAATAGGCAAAAGATTTAGACAAATCTTCATAACTAAGATAAGAGGATATAGGATACTTGAAATTTTTAAGAGAAGAGATGGGTTTACCTTCAAGTAAATTACAATGAAAATCTAAAAGATGCCCAGGAGCAGATTTCATGCGAGTAGACTTACGTAAGACAGGAACACTATCCTCAGAATTATCATCTGTAGTTGCAGCAATATCAGCATTATCAGTTAAATCAGTATGATGTTGTTTTTCAATAAAAGGAGAATCTTGTAATAGAGAGGGAACAGGTTGCATGGGAGTAGTAGAAGATGTCTCCTTAACCTGACTAGGCTGGGAGCTTACTATAGGAACATTGCATTCCATAAAGGGTGGGTCGTCAAACCAAAAGACAACGGATTCATTTGAAGGTGGATCACTAGAGTCAGAAACAACATGCTCATGTTGTGCTAACATAAAGGGGAAGAAATTTTCAAAAAGATGACGTTTCTAGAAACAGAAATGCCACGGTTTTGAAGGTCCGAAACAATGAATCACTTAGTTCAGCGTTTAAATCTGAGAAAAACACATTTTTGTGCCCGAGAATCCAATTTATTCCTATGTTGAGAAAGAGTGCTACTGAATCAAAGGCAGCCAAAAACTTTCAAATTTAATAAAGTGGGGGGGTTCTTTGTGGAGAATTTCATAAGGGCTGGTATTTTTAAAACAGGATCGGGAAGGTGCACTATAAGAAAAATTCGCAACAACGATCATAATCTGTGACCGAAAATGAGTGGCAGCAAATTGCGACTGATTGGCGACCATTTAGCGACCGAATAAGTAATTTAAACAATTGCGACCGAGATAGAGACCGATCTATTTAGTCGCAGAAAAAATGGTTGTAACTGAGTTTCCAATGCGGTAGCTATTCGTTTTTTTGTTTATGGTAGAAAACCAAATGTTATTGCGACCGATGCGGCAGAAGAAATTCAGTGGACGGTCCAGTTGCAAAGGTTTATAACTTTGTGACGAAAATTAAGTGTTTTGAGACTGAACAGATTCGGTCTCAATTTGGGGCTAAAAGATCATCTTCAACCTTGTGATCCAAATCTCTATTTGCGCCCCCAAACCCTAAACATGCCTGCTTTGCGCCTCTTTCTAATCTCTGGTAGTTTTACACCGTTACCAACCACCAAAAGTTTGATGTTGCTCTTTTCTCTCCCTCTCGCTCTTTATCCGTTCTCTCACCTTCATTCAGATAGTGATTTCTTCTTTTTTCCATAGCTTATATTTTTTTGTTCTTCTTACTTTTTCTTTTGTTATGAGTATTAGTAGGAGGGGCCAGTTAGCAATTAGTATGTTGTTAAGAAGGCCTAAATTTAAAATAGTAGAAAGATGTATTAAAATAGGTTAAAATACATGTAAAGAATTCATGTAAACCAAAAGCTATTTAAGCTCAGAGAGGTGGTAACAATGTAAGGCATCTTTTACTGTTAATGAAAAAGCATTCCTTGTGGAATTGAGTTATGTTCTTCTCCGGAAGTGAGTGGCCTGTTCCGGAGAGGTGAGTGAGTGTGGTTAGGGGCGAATGAATTCATTTCTAACATTTGGTATCCAGAAGCTTGCAACGATGGGGGTTACAAATCAAGATTTAGAGTTGAGGATCAAAGGGTTGGAGAGTTTGGTGGCAGAATTGCAAGCTTCCATGAAAGAATCCATGTTGGCGATGCAAAAAATGATGGAACAACTCATATCTTCCAGACTCATTGAATGCACGCAAATGCCATTCCCTACTTTAGATGGTTTGAACTACCAGGATTAGAGGGCAAAGGCGGAGCAGTTTTTTGAGTTGGAAGGTACGCCTATTGAGCAATGAGGTAAACTATTTCTTCTTTCTATGGAGGGTAAATCAATTGCAACGTTATTACATCACAAGGGACAACTCTAAAAGTAAGTCTTGGAGACAAATCTTGATAGATGTTGGCAGTAGGTTTGATGATGGAGTGTTCGATGATCCTGTGGCTGATCTTTCCAAGTTACGTCAACAAAGTGAATTGGAAGATTACATGGAGAAATTCGATAGCTTGTTGGCATGGGTTGCGGTATCGGAGGAGATGGCTATTAGTTTTTTTCTTGCGGGTTTGCAAGATACCTTGGAGAAAGCTGTTTGGGTGCATGAACCTACAACGATGCAAGCTGCAATTAGGTTGGCAAGGTTGCAATCTGACATATTAAAAGATTTGCACAAAAATGGATTTGCCAACAAAATTAATGATAAATGAGACGTCTAAGGGTCCTCAACGCACTTGGGGGTCTTCGAGCTATGCTTCGAAACATTTTCCAATAACAAACCTGCAACAACCACAATCTACAGTGACTTTAAGTTCTTCTGTCCACAAAGGCCCGAATTCTTCCACGCCCTTATCTCGAAAGGAAATGTCTGAGAGGATATCTAAAGGTTTATGTAGGTTTTGTGGTGACTCGTGGGATAAAACTCATTGACAAAAGTGTAAATTTTTGGGGAGATTAAATGCGATCTTTTCGGAACCAAAGGAGGATGATGACTTAGAATCTTCCTCATTTTTGCAAGAACATGAGGTAGATAGATCCTTGAGTGAACAAGCACCGCAGGAGGAGGATGTTCACATATCCTTGCATGCTCTTAAGGGCCTCACGGGGAGCCAAACTCTTCAACTGCAAGGCATTATCAAAAAACAATTGGTACCTTTCTTAATGGATACCGGAAGCACTCACAATTTTGTGAGTGAGAAGTTGGTTAAGTTGCTGGGTTTTAAGAGTCACTTTATTAAGGAATTTCCTGTCATTGTCACAAGTGAAAAGAGTTATTAATTAGCAAAAAGTGTGTGCAGCTAAAATGACAATTTCACTCTCATGAGTTTATTGCTGATTTCTTGGTTCTGCCAGGATCACATTATGGCATCATTTTAGGAATTCAATGGCTTAAGACTCTTGGTGAAATTCGATGGCATTGTTCTAACCTTACCATGCAGTTTGTTCACAATGGTGCAGAGGTTTTCTTGCAGGGGGGTCCTACACATGAAGGGCAGGCTGCTGCAAGGAAATTCAAAGCTATTACTTAGCATGCTTTGTTGTTTTCATTGGGAGATGTTGTCATGGACTATTCCATCTCTTTTCATTCTCTGTCATCTGTGCAGCGGTCTGAGATGGATGCACTCCTACTCAGGTTTGGTCATTTATTCCAAGAACCTACAAGGTTGCCTCTAACTAATGTATGACCATAAGATTCTTTTAACTGATGACAAGCCAATCTCATCAAAACCTTATAGGTACCCACATCAACAAAAGCTAGAAATTGAAAACACGATAAAAGATTTACCCAAAATTGGGTTTATCAGGGAAAGTTCTAGTGCTTATGCTTCTCCCATCATTATGATTAAAAAGAAAGATGGATCATGGAGACTATGCACTGACTATAGGCGTCTTAATGCTATTACGATTAAAAACAAATTTCCAATCCCGTTATTAGAGGAATTGTTAGATGAACTTCATGGTATGACCTATTTTTCTAAATTAGTCTTAAGGAGTGGCTATAATCAAGTGCGCATGCATGATTTAAATATGCATAAAACACCATTTAGAACACATAATGGGAATTATGAATGGGTTGTGTTACCATTTGGTTTGACAAACGTCCCAACAAATTTTCAAAATCTAATGAATGACATATTTAGGGAGAATTTGAGGAGGTTTATTTTAGTGTTTTTCAATGATATTTTGGTCAACACCAAGACTTGGAAGACCATTTGTTGTGTTTAAAACTAACGTTGCAGGTATTGCAGAGCAATTCCTTGGTTATTAACAAAAAGAAGTGCAACTTTGGCTAAAGGAAGGTGATGTACCTTGAAAATGTTATCTCAGAGGCAGGTGTGGAACCTGATTTAGAGAAGATCGTCATTGTGCAGCAGTGGCCTAAACCTTGTACAACAAAGGAGTTGAGGGGATTCTTAGGCCTATTGGGTTACTACCACAGGTTTATAAAAAATTATGGCAAAATAGCTATACCACTAACAGCTCTTTTGAAAAACGACGCAACTTATACATGGAAGAATGAGCAAGAGCAAGCATTTCAACAGTTGAGACTAATGCTTCTGGTACGGGCATTGGTGTTGTTTTGCTTCAACATGCTCACCCAGTGGCATTAATAAGGAAAGTAATGGGTCAAAGATATCAACTACTCTCTACCTATGAAAAGGAGTTCTTTGCCATCTTGTTTGCGATTAAAAAGTGGCAGCACTATGTTTTGGGCCGTCGTTTTAACATCAAGACAGACCAGCAGGCTCTTACGCACATTTTGGAACAACCTCCAACAACCTTGATGCAGAATTAGGGACTTGAAAAATTAATGGGTTTGGACTTCGGTATTGTATATAAGAAGGGAAAAGATAATATTGCAGCAGATGCGCTTTCGAGACAATATCAGCAAGGACAATTATGGGAAACATTTGAAGTGGGCTCTCAGTTGCTGCAGGAGGTCAAGGATTCCTGGAATGAGGATGGAAAACTAAAAAAGATAATTGACAGACTAAGTTTGACACAAACTCCTTATAAGAATTTTTGTTGGCAGGGTGGTATCTTGTTAAGAAAGGGTAAGATGGTGGTAGGCAATAATGCGACCCTCAAGGAGAGACTTTTACAATACTATCATGACTCATTCATTGGTGGCCACTCAGGTAGTCATCAAACTTATAATAGAATAAAAGAATTTTTCTACTAGAAGGGTTTACAACAGGATGTCAAGGCATGGGTTGCGAAATAAGGTGGCTTCCAACTGTTTAAAAATCAACTATCCTTATTAGCAAGACTCCTTCAGCCATTACAATTTCGTCAATAGATTAGGAATCCATAACCATGGATTTTATTAGTGGCTTGCCGAAGTCTCATGGTCAAGAGGTGATACTAGTAGTAATTGAAAATATCATAAAATATGCACATTTCATGGCTTTGAACCATCGCTTTACAGCAGCGAAGGTGGTTCAACTTTTCATAGACAATGTGATAAAACTATATGGGTGGCCTAAACAGATCATCTCAGACCGCGACCCCATCTTCATGAGTAATTTTTGGAAGGATCTTTTTAAACTCCATGGTGTGAAATTATCCAAATCCACCGCATACCATCCGCAGACAGATGGGCAATCCGAAGCACTTAATAAAACCTTGGAATGTTATTTGTGATGTCTAGCAGGTCACACACATTCCAAATGGTCTCAGTTTTTAGCATTGGTAGAGCTATGGTGTAATACCAAATCACATTCAACTACAACGATTAAACCATTTGAGGCATTATACAGGTATTCGCCAACTAGGGCTACGCCATTATTGGTGGGCGAATCCTTGGTGGAAGCTGTAGCATTCACGGTGAAGTCAAGAGATGAGGTAGCTAGGATTCAGCAGCAAAATTTACATAAGGCTATAGAACGTATGAATGTTTATGTAGATCAGAAATGTCAAGAGAAGGAATTTCAGGAGGAGAGTTGGGTTTTCCTCAAACTACAACCATTCAAACAACATTCGATTCTAAATGCATCATTTCACAAACTTGCAACACAGTATTATGGGCCTTTCGAAATCATGGAAAGGATTAGCAAAGTTGCCTATAAAATCAAACTACCAGAGGGCTCAAGGATACATAATGTGTTTTATGTGTCGTTACTCAAAAAACACCATGGAGACAGGCCAGTTTCCAGCACGCTGCCTTCATTTACAGAGGATGAAGAGTTTCAACTAGTGAAAGAAGAATAAGAAAAAAGAACCACGCGATCACAGAGGTATTAGTGCATTGGGAAAATACTAATCGGAGGATGCCACTTGGTATGATCTACATACACTATGATCTCGGTTTCCAACAGTGGATTGGGATGCATTATTACGATGCCAAGTCAGTTCAGAGAATCTCAGGTCATTTGAAGCTACACAATTGAAACAACTCAATGGAGCTGCAAATGTGGTCCGTAGCACCACTGTCCAGAACCCAAATACTAGAATCATGGACATTTGAAGCAAGGCAGATAGTACCTTGTTGATTGTTTTCTGTTGATGAAGATGCAAGAGTCAACTGATTTACAGCATGAGGTTGTTGCGTTTACTGCATCTGTTGTTGATTATGCTGAGATTTCTGTTGTATCAGGGACAGACTGGCCTGATAATGATCAGATGTGAATGTAGGAACATGAGATCCTCCATCCCTTTGTGATATCATGCTTCTATTGTCATTTGCATCATCTTCATCTTCTATTGCGCAATTGTTTGCTGAGTTATTTATCTTGAAATTGGTTGGATACCCAACTCTTTTAAAACAATACACATAGGGATGTCTTGTTTTATGACAGTAGATACAAGTCTTTGTTGTTTTTCCCTTTGCAAACGGATTCTTAGACCCTGTAGCACCAGATTTAGAGAATTTATCCTTAGACGTTCCTTTTCCCGAGTTGAAATTAGAGCTGTTGGCCAAGACTTGTGTCTCTTCTGTCACTATACCAAATTGCCTTTCCTGCTGAGTAAGCAAAGAAAACACCCTCCCTATAAATAGAAGAGGGTCCATTAGAATAATCTAGGATCTCATAGCAGAATACTGCTCATTTAACCCCCTTAGGAATCGACTGACTTAGTCTCTTTACCTATAACCCTTGATAGTGGGAATAAGGCTGCACGAACACTTGGTCTTGCAGGTACAGTTAGGAATTGGCCGAAAATTATCCAATTCCTGCCAAAAACTTTTCAAATGTGTAAAATAAGTAGTTACCCTTCTATTGCCCTGCCTAAGAGAGTATATCTCTTCTTGAAGGTCTGAATCTGAAAAACATCCTTTTGGTAATACCTTTCTTTAAGGTCTTCCCATTTCTCATAGGCATTCTTCAAGAATATAACACTTTGTAAAATATCAGGTTCTAAGGATAGATTGATCCAAGAACATACCATTGTATTGCACCTACACCATGCGCGATAGAGAGGTTCATTTGACTTTGGTCTTGGAAGAGTTCCATTGATGAAATCCAGCTTGTTCTTGGATTCAAGCCCATCCATCATGGCATTTATCAATGTATGATAATTATCCCCATTTAACTTGAAGGAGATCCCATTTAACTTGAAGGAGATAAGAGGAACGCCTGGACTTTCATTCAGATTAAGATAGTATAGGTCAGATGAATCGTTAATAGAATAAGGGGTGCTACTTTGCCCACCACACCAGTTTCTTGGTTCACCACACGCTGCTATTTTTTTTCCAATTTTGCCCTTCGCTCGGGGATTAATCCCCGTTTTTCAACTTAAAAAGAGGCATCTGCGACCACATTTGAAACAGAGATTAATCCCCATTTTAAAATTCGCTCAGAGATTAATCTCTGTATTGCAACTTAGAAACCTTCGCTCAGAGATTAATCTCTGTTTTTCAACTTAATTCCAAAATTGTATTTTCATACAGGGATTAATATATGTTTCCATACAGATATTAATATCCGTTTCCATACAGATATTAATATCCATTTTGATACAGATATTAATATCTATTCTCATACAAATATCAATATCTGTTTTCATACAGATATTAATATCTGTTTTTCTGCAATTCATCATTTTTCAAACCGCATGAATGACGAAGAAAAAAAACCCTTGATTCCAACTGTATTAATGTTAGAAAACAATGTTGGTGATTTTGGGTTTAGTTACATATAGAGTATTGAGTGTGTCAAAATTTTGAGTTTTCCAACTTAATTCCATCACTGTATTTTCATACAGGGATTAATATTGAGCGAGAATTAGAAAAACAAGGATTAATATTTGTTTCTGTCATTAATACAGTTGGAATCAAGGGTTTTTTTTTCTTCGTCATTCATGCTATTTGAAAATGATGAATTGCAGAAAAACATATATTAATATCTGTATGGAAACATATATTAATATCTGTATCAAAACAGGTATTAATATCTGTATAGAAACGGATATTAATATCTGTATGGAAATACAGTGTTGGAATTAAGTTGAAAAACGGAGATTAATCTCTGAGCAAAGGTTTTTAAGTTGTAATATAGAGATTAATCTCCGAGCGAATTTTTAAACGGAGATTAATCTCTGTTTTAAATGTGGTGCGCATATGCCTCCTTTTAAGTTGAAAAACGGGGATTAATCTCCGAGCGAAGGACAAAATTGAAAAAAAAAAATAACAGCGTGTGGTGAACAGAGAAAAGTGGGTGGTGGGCAAAGTAGCACCTTAGAATAAGAGATCCAGGGATTGATCTATAATACTGTTGAAAACATAATAATTGCTAACATGATGGGTCTAAAACTTGGTAGATGTATAAGAATCCACATAGTTATTAGTTCTATAAATAATTTGAATTTGGTATGAGTAACAAATATGCCTTCTATGATATTCTCATCTATTTATCTAGTTATAACTTATAAAAGCTGAAGAAAAATCTATGGTAGCGAAGCGTCAAGATATCAAATACTTCAACACATCACTTTGCCACGTTAGCATTTTATCCCAAGTCTCATTTTTTTCTTCAATCCCTTGCTTTCTATAACGTAACAGTCCAATCAACTTAATTAGCCTTATCTTATTATTCTTTAATTCGTTATTCAATCCCATCTATAAATGCTATATTATTTTGGTGAATAGTACAAATGCTATTTGATTTGTAAGGAGAATAAGGAAATATACTACAAGAGATATTACCGTTCTCATCGTTTTATAGAACCTCACATCACGTATTCCTCTGCTTCTAACCTTCTTGTTCTTATTTTATATACAAATACATTTTGCCACTTTGTAATCTATACAAAATTAAAAGTTAGTAGGTTATATGAAACAAGTGAAATTGTTCTGATTCTTTGACTCGGTTACTATATTAAGATGCTCCTCTCTGGTGCTATAAAAAAAACCTCAGAACATTAATTTGACAAACTCAAACAAAAAATAAGAAAAATAGATTGATTTGTTTGTGTTAACAGTTAGTTTCTTAATAAAAGATTGATTAATAGAGCAAAATCGCACAATTTGAAATAGTTGAGGGGACCAACATTGCACAATAGACAAAGTTTGGGGACTAAAATCGCACAATTCAAAAAATTGAGGGACTAAAATCATCCAATTAAAAATTAGGAGACCAAAATTACATAATTAAAAATGTCTAAAGAGTAAAAATGCAATTAAGCCATAAATAAACAATTTCAGTTTTTTATGACATGTTGGCACATAATTTTACTTTGTACTCTCAGACCTGAAGTCCATTTAGGTATAGAAATTGGTCTGTTCGTATATGGTCCATTTTGACTGAACTTATGTTTACATTGTTTTCTTTAATTTCTGAATAAATTTCAAGTATTGAGGATAGACCATCTATTAATGATTCATGTCCTGCAAATCAAGGTTCATTCACTTTCCCACTATATGCTAGTGCATATATTGTTGGGAACACTTTATTTTAGAGAAAAAATTGCATATATAATTTTATTTCAAAAGCTCTTTTAGGGAGATAGCAAAAAATTTTCTAAATTAAGTTAAACCAAATGCACACCTGGTAGATTATTATGAACGCTACAAGTGAGTAACTGTCCTTATATGTTAGTGCTAGATACATCTCTGTTCAATTTCTAGTGTCTCAACACATATATGCAAATAGATCAAATTACACTGGTATAACTTACTCTAACTCTTATACTAGTTAATAACTATTTGTCGAACATGTTTTTCACGAAACCCACCGTAAGATTGAAACTACTTATCGTATAGATCATGTTTACAAAATTTCACATCATTCTGAAATCGTCTAGTACTCCATCAACGTACTAAATAAGTAACGTAAAATATAGTTTCAAAATATATGAAATTAACAATCATTGTGATGGAGTACTAAACGATTTTAGAATAATGTGAAATTTTATACATATGATCTATACGATAAGTAGTTTCAATCCTACAGTGAATTTTGTCAAAAACATCTTCGACGAATAGTTATTAACCGGTGTAAGAGTTGGTATAAGTAGTGAATTTTGTCAAAAACATCTTCGACGAATAGTTATTAACCGGTGTAAGAGTTGGTATAAGTTACACCGGAGTTATTTGGTTCCCCATACATATATATTTTAAATAATAAGAATCTTTACGGAAAAAGAAAACAAATTGAAAATCTCAGCAAGAAAATTAAGAATGAAAAATTACTTAAAATTCCCTTTCAATTTGAGTGTTTAGCTCCTCAGCAGCATCATATTACAAAAAATACTCCCTCCGTTCCTTTTTATCTGTCTTTTAAGGTTAAAACACATAAATTAAGAAATTTATTTAATACTTTCGTAACTATCAAAATTATGAGATAATTCTCTATTATACCCTTATTGGAACTCTACAATTATTAATTATCTACTACTTAAAGGTATAAAGTAATAAATGAGAAGGGTATAATAGGAAAACAAGCTATAAATGTTTTCTTGAATTCCTAAAGAGACAGATAAAAAAAAACAATTTTTTTCAAAACGGAGACCGATAAAAAGGAATGGAAGGAGTATTTAGTAACGTTATAGATGTTAATTTCTAATGATGTCCGTAATTCAACAAACTAATCATCATTAGAAATTAACCCTTTCTAGAAAATCATTTTGGAAGTTTTAATACGATTCGTATATTATAAGATCCTTAATAATAATAAGAACCATGTGACTTTTAGTTCTAAAGTTACTTGTGTATATAACTATTGTACTTAAATATTTTGCATTAGACTTGTGGCCATTTAATATACTATTATGCAAACTTTTCTCTGTTCTTTAATTGATATCTGCTTGACTGATATGTTGGCTATACCATTATTATCAATTGAAGCATATCTTCAAGCTTTTGTTTTCTTAATTCAAAACATTTGTTTTTTTGTCTAGGAAGAGTTTGATCGTCATTTGCCTGAGATGCAGCAGAGTGAAGACAGGGGGAGCTCCATTCAGGCACAAAACTGCCTCTTCTTGAAGCTTGTCGGAGGAAAGGGTAAGAAGGAAATGTCTGGTCTCAAGGGGACCTAGGTCCCATATTGATTAAGCAGGCATCCTCTTCTACTACCCAGACTCCAGCACCAGCATAGAGTGCCAACCTCTTTCATCAGTTGCAGTCGTGCGTTGTCACCCTTAGCACAAAATTCTGATCATATATGAGCATGAATGATCAGAGACACGAGCAGTATATGACTTTTATTACTCAGGCCTTTACCTCCACCTTTAGCCAACCATTTGGCATCCCTTTTCCTCCTACTCAGCCTCCACCTCCACCGACACAGCCTCTATCGACACATCCTTTGCCTACAAAGCCTCCACCTACACAGGCGCCAGAGTTATATTTTAGTGATTACCTCAATTAGGATTTGTTTCCATTTATATATTTCGTGATACTTTCGACACTTGTTTTTCATTTATATATTTGGATCTACCTTTTTTTGTACTTTTGACGCTTGTGCTTTGCGCTTATAGGAATGCTTTGCCCTTATCTCTACTTCTGACACTTATGTTTTTCCCTTGTAGGAAACTTTACCTCATATATTTACTTTTGGCAATTATGTTTTGTCTTTGTTAGTTAAATATGGATATTTTATACTTATTGATTGTCCATTTTGTATAGGATATACAAAATAATTGTTATTCTAACAGTTTAATGCATTACAGGTCTATTTAAAACATTTGGGAGTGGATAAAACAAAAATAAAATTTATTCTTGGTTAGTAACTTGCGACCGAAAAAGCTATAAATTTGTGACTGATATCTTATTTGCCACAAAATGGTCACTGCTTTGCCACGAAATGACGATTAAAATTGTTATTTTGCAACTGAAAATGATGCCAATTTGCAACGTGTTTATTTTGCGACCGAAGTTGAGATTGCATGTAATGTCCCAAAATTCGAATTTCCAAGACCAACAATTCATAAGTTAGCGACGTCGTTTAAGACTGAATTCTGTAGACACAATTTGCGACTAACCCATTTTTAGTCGCAAATAAATTTGCAACCACGGTTTTGCAATCGATTCAAATCGGTAGCCTGTTCGGTCGCAAAATCAGTTTGCCACCAATTTATCATTTTTTGCCACCAATTTCATTGGTCGCGGTTGTGAATTTTTCTTGTAGTGCGACTTGATTTCAATTCGCACTGTCTCTCGCCTTTCTTCTCCCATCATTCACTTTTTTTAGCTCACCGGCTTGGACCTAGGATCTACCACAAGATTATGGCATACAAAGTTAGGATTAATCCCTAGCATGTCTGTTGGTGTCCAAGAAAACAAATAAGCATTTTATTTCAAAAAAAAAAGCAATTAATTTAAATTCTTGCTCCTTTGAGAGTTTAGTACTTATCTTGGTAGTATGGGTAGGATCTGAGTCTAGCTAGGAGTATGGCTTTCAATTCTCCCACTGGCTGAGGTGTTCTTTCAATGAAATTTCTTCTTAGATCTAAATCCACCGCGACATGCACTGGGATTTGGTGCACTCGAGTTGTAAGTATGTAAGGCGACTTGGTGATCTTCAAACTCTCATTGTAGCACTGTCGTGCTACCCTCTGATATGCTCGAATGGTGCTTATTCGTGTTTTCGAGACCTAGTACTTTAGTATCAAATGAGGGGTTGAGACTATCGCGCATAACATGTTTAGCATGGGGTCGACCAATGACAATGTTATAAGAGCTTGGGGAATTAACTACTAAGTACCATACACCGATCTTCTTGACTGAGTCTCCTTCTTCAAACGTAGTTAGTAGATCAATGTGCCCCTTCACTTTCACTTGGTCACTTGCGAAACAAACTAAGGCTCCAACATAGCTTCCCAGCAAGGACCCAGGTCTGCCTAGCTTCTTGAATGTAGTCCATTACAAAATGTCTGTCAAGCTTCCTTGATCAACTAGGACTCTTTTAATAGTAAACTTGAAAATTTCTATAGATATGACCATGGAATCATTTTGCTTGATAGAACATCCATGGAAGTTGTCACTAGTAAAAGAAAT
Source organism: Cyamopsis tetragonoloba (assembly GCA_037177725.1). Classification (NCBI taxonomy): domain Eukaryota; kingdom Viridiplantae; phylum Streptophyta; class Magnoliopsida; order Fabales; family Fabaceae; genus Cyamopsis; species Cyamopsis tetragonoloba. The sequence goes on along the minus strand of CM074125.1, from coordinate 29,309,075 downwards.
TATTATGTAGTGTTGCACTTTACCTGTCGTGGTTTTTTACGATCATGACCTTGCGTAAATGGTGCTTCCTTGCTGAGTTCGTCTCTCCCCCTCTAGCAAAACCATCTGAGATTTTGTTAATTATGTGATCCACTGGTCTATCTCTGTTATGCTCTCGCCTTTGGCGAGGTGGGGGGATCGTGATTGACTTCTATTATTTCCATTTGCCTTCCGGACATATTCTCGTAAGTAACAATCTCATATCAACTACTCGATGTAATCTTTCAACTATCTGCATTCCGTTGTTTTGTGACCAAACAAGCGATGGTACTCGCAATGCCGAGATCGGTCTATCCGAGGGTAAGATGGGATCGGATTTGGGATGGGCCTGATGATTCCCGTGTTATTTATTTCATAAAATATATGATATCTCCCTACATTCAAAGTCGTGTAGTTTGCAAACCGATCTCGGTATAAGGACTCCCTATTCTCACGATACTTCTTGGTCTCTGCCTTTGGTGGCCGAGGAGGACGTGCGGGATTTTTTCCTATGGAGGGATGGGTTGCCACATTCAGGTAGTACTTCTTAGCCGCACATGCCTCTTCCATAGCTATCCATTCTTCTACCTTTCCCCTGAAATGAGCTAGATCCACAATATTCTTTCTCTTTATGCGTTGATAAATTTCACTTACCATGAGGCCTGATATGAGCTGATTTTTCATGACCTTCAGGTTCAAATTGTCGACTAGGATTGACTCTTGATCATATATGTGTAAATAATCCTTTAGGAAATCGTTGACTCCTTGTTTAATGTTTCCTAGGTCCTCTTGTGATCGCTTCTTGGGAATTCTGAAAGAGCACTGAGTTAAAAGAGTTCTCTAAGCTGTCGAAAGTTGTATATAGATTTCTCAGGAAGCCTGTTAAACCATTTATTTTCTTTATTTACCGGGGTTCTTGGGAACAAAGAGCACATCATGGCCTAACCCAGCATAAGTGATTTATAGTAGTTTGCGTGCTCTTAATGATCTCCTTCTCCATCATACACCACTGCCAAGGGCAACTTGACATTATTAGGAATATCATTGTTCATCAATTCAACTGTGAAAGGTGATTTCTCAAACTGGCCAATGGGCGCATTCGAGATAGTCATATTTTCCCTTGTGTTTGTTTGACCAATGGTTTGATTTTCTCGTGGACTGTTTTTTGCTGATCGCTTCGACATGCGATCATTTCCACACAGCTCGTCTATCTCTCTTTGTAAATCTTGATTTCAATTATCCAATTCTCTATTCCTCTACTGGTCATTTCTTGTCTTGATTGTGTTCAAGCGTTCCTACAAATCTCTCAACAAATCCATTGTTTGCCCTCTTGCACCAATGGTCTGTCCTCCTGATAGATTTTTGGCTTTTGCACCATGCTAAGCTCCACTTCGCATTACCATGTTGACGTGACATGGATTTGGACTCTCTACAATGATTAAATTGTCCTTGGAGTTGGAAGATTGTCTAGTTTCTCATTTTAGTGAAGAGCAAACTCCTGAGTCTTAGTTTTTGCTAACCACAATAATCGAGTGTGCGGGGAAAGATATAACATCTTGCTCATATCATTATTCAAAATATGCATGCATCGAACAAATGGAGAAATCATGAAAGCACCAACCAGATAGGAACACGGAAGATCAATAGGTACGAGAGAAAAGGAAATAAAAGATGAGAAAAGCATCATGATCCCATTGAAACTGTTGTGGACCGGTATCCTGGTCCCAGGTTCAGGAAAGCCAGAAATGGAGGGCATGGCCCCCATTCCGGGATATAGGATTAATACCCATAAGTGGTATCTTGATTTTAGCCGACTAATCCATAGAAACCCAATTATGAGTGCAGAACCCTAGACAAAACATTATAAATGCACATTAAATCTGTCATTCATGGGTAGTCATCTACCTATAACTATATAAATCTAAGCCTACCATTGACTTGATCGTCGGAGTCTTTGCAGGTGTAACCCTAGCTCAGTGGGCCTATTCAATCCGAAGTCTGCCGTCTATGGTCTCCAAATTCAACCATGTTCATTAGCTACACAATAGAAACAAGGTTGCATTTAGGGTAGACCCCAAAAAATAGGAACTACCGGTAGTCCTGTCATTTAGGGTCATTGGATCACTAGATAAATAATCTAACCGTCCATATGTGCATTGAGAACTTTTAAAACTGGTAAGATGGAAAATTTAGAAATTTTGCTATTAAGTGCCTCCCTTGTGTTAAGGTATAAGTTAATATTTTACTTAAAACTATTGTAATACTTTATCCTTCCATTTGTGTTCTTTCTTTCTGGGTTAAAGGTTTCAAACAAACTAGAGATTCCATCTCAGATCTAAAACTGCTTGGTTGCAAATGGCAACCATTTCAATCCACGACGTCGCCGACGATCCCATCATCAGTTTAATCAACAAGCGTCCCCGCGCTCTTAGTAACAAAATGAACCGCATCCCTACCATGGAAAGATCCGGTCACCGCCTCACCGAGGGTAAGCCACCAAACAAGGAACACGAGGAAGTTCTTCGCTTGAAACCCTCCATGGAAGAGTCGTTTGTACAAGATCTGTTAAAAAAAAGCCAGATCTATTTGACGCGATACTGGATCTACTTGATAAAAGCTAGATTTTTGCATGCTTCACCAAATATGTTTGAAAAAAATCAGATCCGAAGACAAAGATGAAAAGGCAGGAAATCCGGCCAGAGCAGTGTCGATATCTGCCTTATTATTCCTTCGACAGTGACGGCTTGCTCCAATGAAGGCAAAGATGAAATTGTCTATGACCAAATTCTTTTATTCGGTGAATGTATTTTCAATGAGAAGCAATATTTGGGTTTCTTTTTTTTCTCTCAACAAACATTGTTTGCGTTGGGTTTTACTACTGGCCTTGGACGAGATATTTTTAATTTATGTTGATGTGGGTTGCTAGCTCTTTATAATAAGCCTATTGACATTGCAATTAGAATTGAAATTCAATTGCTTAGTTTCTTTGAAAAAATTAGGAAATGTCCATTGTCTTCTGTTTTTAATGTTTAGTTCTATTAACATATTTAGTTGTGAGATTTGAAACAATATACTATTCATTATTCAGTCCAAATAGCAAGTGCTAGAAGTTAGAATATAGATAACAATAAACTGATCTCTTCTTTTTAATGAATGTCCTTTATTTTGTTTGCTGATAAAAGTAAAAAAAATAAAAATAAATTGATCTATTTTTTATGCTAATTTAAATGCAGACTGTAACTTGCATATTTGAAGTGCAATTATGAAATAACAAAAAAAAGGTTGGGGGCATCGCTGAAAATATTCAAAGCACTCTATAATGACTGAGCAATAAATTTTCAAAACTTGATCTTTACTTGATAAACTTATAATCATAGGTCAAACTCAAGTCACTATCGGTGATCCAAAACTCATAATCTCTACCCTAAATAGGACCTAGAAACAAAACCAGTGAATAGACTAACCGAAGAAAACTACAAGGAAAATTAATTAACTTGAATTGCTCATGAAAGAAGATGAAGAAGAAGACCTCTACAAAGAATATGCTAAATGCAATATTGAGTTTATCATCATTTGAGACAGCAGCTAAGGTTGAAGCACTCGTTTCTTAGCACTCAACTATATGTATCATCCAAATACAATGGTTTTGAATTTTACAAGGTCAAGATGAACTTAGTATAATATAATATTATTTTATCAATTATACTAAGTTCATCTTGGTCAGACCATGATAATATGCAACTTAAAATAATGGAAACTGGAATCATATAGAAATAAAAGGGTAATAGGATAGTTTTGAAAACCCAGAACATATACGCTATAGAGCAACTCATAGTGATAGTTATCTTTTAACTTTCAATTAATATTGAATTATAATTTTCTAGGAAAAAATACATAGTAAGTAATTTTTCTAAGACTTAAAATAAGGGCTTAAGCTACTTTACTTTTGGGCCGATCTATAGTAGGCATTCAGTTTGAGAGCCTTCGAGGTGTTTTTACAATAAGGTATTCTTCTTATAAAAATCTAGTTAGGTTTTTACGCAACGAGATATTCTTCAAATTAAAACAACGTACATACATATTTACAATTAGGTTTAAACTCATGTAGACATACTTTTACCTATAAAAAAAAGACCCAAACGACAAATAATTTCTCCATCAGTCGCCTAGGTCATAGCATACTTCATCAAGTTTCTTCTTTGGTCTTTTTCTTATATATAGCCTCATAAGGTGGAATAGTTGTTACAAGTTGGATCCATCTGTTGGAGCGTTCCACTTGGACTAATTTAAATGTTGAAGCTTTGACAGTGATAAAATTAGTCTTTCCTCTTTAAAGAATCTGAAGTTCTGTAGATGATTGTGTCCCAAGAATGACATGTCATCATAAATTGGGTTGAAGGTAAGTTGAACTCCTATATTCCTTTTTTGTATTGAAGTTGCATTAAATGGCGAGTCTAAAGTTTGACGCTAATGAGCATTTGGTCTTCAAGTCCTTTGAGGTCATATGACTTCTTGTGCATAGCAAACAATTTGCATCAGATTATATATCTTTACATCAAAAGTCTTAAAAGTCTTAGGGCTCATTTAATGGACAGAATAAGATAAGACATGATAGAATAAGAAAGTTGGATAACAACATGATATGATAAGAGTTGGATAAGTTTGTATAAACTCTTATCTTATCCGTTGTTTGTTGTATCTATGAGATACCAGAATAGATACTACTATTCCTTTTATTATTATTATTATTATTATTATTATTATTATTATTATTATTATTATTATTATTACTATTTGTTTTTAAAATTAATACTATTATTATTATTAATTATTTTTATTACTATTTTATTATTATTATTATCATTATTTATTTTTAGTACTATTATTATTATTATTATTTTTATTACTATTCTTATTATTATTATTTTTAATAATAATAATAATATTATTATTATTCATTTTCATTATTATTTATTTTTATTACTATTTTTATTTTTATTATTTATATTTATTATTATCATTCTCACTATTATTTATTTTTATTATTATTACTATTATTATTATTTATTTTTTATTACTTATTATTTTTATTACTATTATTATTTTTATTATTTATTTTAATAACATTTAAAAATATGTATTATAATTGAGGGTAAAGTAGGAAATAAAAATCATTATCCTATCCTGTCGGCCTCTAACCCAACTCCCCCCTTAGGATAACTTTTGTACTAGAGAGTAGGATAAGATAAGCTAATAGGATAAGCTTATCATATCTTGTTGGCTCACCAAACTACAGATAGCAAAATATGATAAATTATCCTATCTTAAGCTCCTTATCTTGGTCACCAAACAGGCTTTTAATGGAAAGAGATATGCACGTTGAAGTTTTATCTTGGTGTTAGGGGAATTTTGACTCTAACCACACGATTTATGTGAGTTCTGTATATTGTATTTGAGTATGTTAATAAAGTTGGGTCGGTTATCGACTGGGTCGGGAGTACTAGGTTGATGGGTCACTAGGTAAACTTAGGTCACGGTTAAACCAATCAATTTAAATACTTGTAAATACATGTTAAATAATAATAATAATAAAAAAAAAAGAAACCTTTTAAATTTAACATATCCACACCCAAACAAAAATATAGAACTCAAATAAATAAAATATATAGAAATTATATTAATTAGTATAAATTAAACTAATAACAATATATCACAATTGTTATGAATATCATAGAAATGTGGATGTCCACTTTCCTAAGCAATCCTATGAGTTTTGTAACTCCTCTTTTTGTTATCATTGTAACTACTCTTTATATCTTAGGCTACAAAGACTCATGCCTATAAATAGGACATGTTTGTAATGGTGATGGATACACTATAATAAAATTCCCTCATTCTCTCTACTTTGTTCTCTTGTAACTTTTTATCTAGTTTTATAACACGTTATCAGCATGACTCTACTAAACGAGCGAGTGATGGTCGAGTTAGTCAAGATTGAGATTCTATTGGAGGAATTTATCAACAAACTCCATTTTTATATCAATATTTGATCTCCTAAATGATGGAGAAATGTATGAGTACTAAGAAAACCAACTGTATTTGATTTGTACTCCTCCAAAAGTTATACGTCTCCAGAAGAGACTTAATGAAGTAAACTCCAAGACTATGACTCTTTGAAATATCAATTAGAATGATTGTACAAAAAAATTATGAAAGATTTTCCTAGCTTAGGAAAGGAGAATAGGTTGAAGTTGAGAAATAAAAAACACCAAAGTAAAGAATAAGCATACGTATAATGCTTACGGTCAATCCCCATCTGAGCTAGAAGTTCAGAATAGATTATAACAAATGAACCACACAAGTTCAATAAGAGGTGATAAGCAAATAAATTCCTTTTAGTAGAGGTTCAAGGAATAAAAATTAGAGAGTTTGTCATGAAAGATGATATCAACTTCATCCTACACCTACATTATGAGAATTTAAGTTATCTGATTTGATATCATAGTAGCTTAAAGCTTGCCAATTTCCAAATAAAGTTTACATTAGAGCATGATGTATGTTGGCCAGCAATAAAATTTTGCTAATATCAATTCTAATGTGTGAACAATTTATGAATGAAATGTTATGACAAGCATTGTGGTAATTTAAAAGATATATATAAATTAACAAGTTATAAGATACGCTTAAAGAGGCATAGATATCTGAATCAAAATAGGTGACATATGCTTTAAAAAAACACCTCTTAAGAAATATTCAGATAGCGGCCAAAAACAATGATGAGTTTGATGCCTAAAAAACAAATTGATATCATGAAATGGTGGAACTGATATGCATATGCATAAAGTGATGGGCAAGTGAAACGGGATCATATATGGTATATATAAGTCCATCTTAAGGTCGACAAAGTAAAGATACAAAAGGGGCCATGGACCAACAGTTCATGTTTTGTGAACTTGAAGTTCAAACTTTTAAATTTATATAATAGAATTACTTTAGCGCGCTCATTAGAAAATTAAGTCACACATATTGCATTTTATTTCTATAATATGTTTTATACATGTTTTCATTTTAGTTACTTAGTAGAGTAATTTTTCATCTTGCATGCACAATGCATATATTGAAGAATCAAGATATTACGTAGGAGGTAATTGATTCGAACTATGATCAGAAATTCTTATATTTACAATTATTCAAAAATGACTATACGTGCCTTGTTAACAATATGGTGATACATATGAGATTATAGAAAAGTTCTCAAAGAATTCATGAGTATGAACCTCTATGACTTATTATTTAAAGTCAATATGGTCAATAGACAACTGGGATGTCTATTCATATGTTTTGAGAAATGTTTTATTACAATAACTATGACTTGAAGTCATCAAATGAGAAGGAGTACAACGCAAAATGAATTGATATTATTCTTCATTACAATGATGGCAACTTAACCTAGAGTTTGAGTTTAAAGAGTAATGAAATGGTCCTGAACCACCATGTGACTTTGTATAACATACTCCCATTATAAAGGATTATTTTATACAAGTATCATCTATGATGTCCTCTCCTTGTTGACTTAGCACATATTGTTATAAAAAGTGAGATTGAGCAATTACCTCTTGAAGAGGTCTATATCTGACGAGATTATAACTCATACTATCACAAACGCTAAGTCATTGAAGATGAAATATATTTTTGGCTTCTTTTTCCTTTGTGTAGATTTTTTCGAAGAGGTTTTACTAACAAAGGATTTGGAGCAACTGTTGCACTATTTTCGCCTTTGTCTAGGTTTTCTCCCAATGGGTCTTACCTATAAACGTTTTTAACGAGGAAACTATGAGGACACTTGAATTCAAATCTTGTAAAACTCATGGGGAGTATGAATAATTATGATGGCTAGGCTTTTTTCTGTTGAGGTTTTTCCTAGCGAAATCTCTGAGTTAATAGTAGAAGTATTTATGCCAACAATTATCCAACTTCTAAGGCTAAGGGATGAAGACAACCACTTCACTGTGTTCGAGTCTAATACTACTTGTAATAGTAGATGAAGACCTTATCACAAATGGAGTTTGTTCAGCTCAACATCTTTTCAAGGATATTGTTTTCAAGAGGAGTGTTGATACATGTTGTACTCTTTTTCCCTTAGTCATGATTTTGTCCCATTGGATTTTCCTGACAAGGTTTTAAAGAGATAACATCTCATGGGTGTCAAAGGATGATGTACTCTTTTTCCTTCACCAAGGTTTTGTCCCATTGGGTTTTTTTTAGTAAGGTTTTAACGAGGCACATTCTTAACTAATGGACATCCAAAGGGGATTGTTATGAATAATATAGAAATGTGGATGTCCACCTTCCTAAGGAATCCTATGAGTTTTGTAACTCATCTTTGCATTACCATTGTAACTACTCTTTATATCTTAGGCTACAATGACTCATGCCTATAAATAGGACATGTTTGTAATGGTGATGGACACACTATAATAAAATTCTCTGATTCTCTCTATTCTTCCATTCTCTCTACTTTGTTCTCTTGTATTTTTTTTAGTTTTATAACAACAATATCTATATATAGTAAATAATATACTAAATTAGTTATTATACTTTTAGTTATAGTATATATTGAATTACACAAAAAAGAAATTATAGCATTGAAATTAAAAATCGTTCATACATCAATTTATAATAAAACAGAATAATATATATATATATATATATATATATATATATATATATATATATATATATATATATATATATATAGCATATCTTTATCAAAGATCCATGTGTTGGCTTGGTGGTAGAGCGAGTTTTAGTTTTAAAAGGGTCATTTTAGTTACCTATTGTCTACTACGAATCAGAGTTCATACTTGTTGCTTTGATCTTAGGATTTGAGATTATAGTCAAATTCATAGTATTTTCATCATTTATATATTCTTAAAAATCCACATTAATTTCGAACCCAACACAGAACAAACCCATAGATTGGTCTTTTGACGCACATTTTTCTTAATTCAGATTTGTTTTAGAATATGGTCTGAATGTATGTTACAATCTGTTATATCACTAGTCTGAGATCTCCATTTCTCAAAACACTTTGAATTTTCATTTAGGGATTGCTTGAATAAAGTCTCGACTGATTTTACCATTGAATCTAAGAGTTGGATGTCAAAACTTTATCAAATTAGACGATATTTCTTTGTTGTTATCTCTGACCTTTTGATGACTTAATCTTCTTCTGTTACCATTCAATCTGAGTAATCTTCTAGAAAGGTCTTTACTGTATTTTATCTTGATGCGTACCTGACGATCACGAGAGGCCAAAGCACCGCAAGCTGAGGACACTCTAAGCAAAGTTGACCCACAAAGGTTGGGGTGTTCCTGCAAAGACTCAAAAGATCAAATCAGTTTTAGGATAGGGTTTGTATATTGTTAATCAGTAATATGCACCTATGCATGATGCATTAATGTTGTATTTATAATTTCATTTCTAGGATTTTGTACATGCTAATGGCCTTGTGGGCATAATGGGACTTCTAAATCTTCTATCGAATCCTGCTACTATTTAGGTTGTGAGTCACAAAATCCTTTATCATTCAGGTCACCCACACACGTCTTGTGATACTTAGAATTTTTTACAAGAGGCCTCCACCTGACACATGTCCTACCTACTACCACTTCATAAGCTTTGGTGATTCTAAGAAACCAATGGGTATTGATGTCAAAAACATAGTCTATGACATGGAATCTAAAGTGAATCATTCCCCATAAATCGTAAATTTATAAGAGAGTGTTGTTGTCGAAAATGTACCTGAGATCCAGGATGCTTCAGGTATCAACAGTGAGGAATCTTATCCTGGTTCACCCTTCTTCTTCTTTATCATATTCCTTAGACTCGGAGTCTGATCTATGTTATAGCCCTTAAAATTACATTTGTCCTCTCTGAATTAATCTCATATTTCATCTTCATCTTTTGTTGTAAAATAGTCTCCACCCCGACCCGTAGGCCCAAGTGGTACCAAGAGAGAGAGCCAACAAGAAAAGTAAAGCCTTCGGGTTTGCCGACTCATCGACAACCCGTCTGAATCTGATGAGGAGCAATAGCTCGGATCTCGGGGCCCGTAGCCTCGGCACAAGTAAATGTCCTCAAAGTGTGGGCTGATATAAAACTTATAGAAGAGTCTTTGTGGGTGTTAGAAGATGTTTTAAGCATCTTCTCGTTGAACCAAAACGAGGCGGACTTGAGGTACCCTGACGGGGTTGGCGCTGATGCTTTCAGTTGTACCCTCTTGAGCCAAAAAGAGAGCCAAATACCAATCCAGTAGCGAATTATGTTTGGGTAGTAGTTATTACAAAAGAGAAAGTGTGCACCCCGACCTCAAAGGAGGAGACTCCATACAAAATGGTCTATCATGGCATGTTTAATTGTATCAGGGTTAGATTTCCATTTTCTTCATTTCAAATCGAGGTGTGGAGCTATCTTCAAGCTGCTCCTTCCCACATGCATCCTGACGACTGAGGCTTCATCCAGGCCTTCGAGACCTTTTGTTGGACCAAGGAGTGGACATATTCCTCCAGTCCTTTTCGATAAATTTTTGGTTCGTACCGAAAAGAGAAAAAGAAAAGGGAATGGGTGTCCCTCTGAAAGAACCACTCTCTTCATGTCTTCACCTGCTACGCGGAGTCATTTAAGAACTGGAAAAGCGTGTACTTCAAGATTGTATCCAAGATAAAGAATTATGCATTCTGGAGAGAAGAAGCATTTAGGGATATGTTCAACTTTATTGGAACAAAGTCCATTAGGATCTACCCACCCTAACTGAGGATGAGAGTCTCAGTTTCCTGGAATAGCTGGATAATGAGACCTACGACAAACTCCTCAAGTTTGTCACTGAGAATGATTTTCCCATTGATAGTTGCTACTTATTCATGTTTCTTTAAGTCATTTTGGTCCTTTTATTAGGGTTTTTATTAAGAAAAGCATGAAAATAAGGTTGAAACAATCTAATTTCTTGAGTTTTAAGTTTTAGAGTCTTAAGTGTTGCATTTAGGGTTTTTGGGGATCATTCTTGCTATATCTTGTTGCTTTTGACACTACAAGGAAAAACACAAATAGTGACCAACAAAATCGGTCGCCGGAGCTAAATATTCGGTCGCTATTCTGACTGGCGACCGATTTTGTGACCGAACAAAATCGGTCTCTAAAAGGCTAGTCGCTAATTATCGGCGACCGGAAACAAAATCGGTTGCTAATTAGAGACCATAATAATCGGTTGTTAATTTAGTAAATTCGGTTGTTAATTTTTTCCAAAAATCGGTTACTTTTTTAAAATAGCGACCGCTTAATCGGTTGCAAAAATAAAAAATTCAGTCACTAATAAATACAATTCGGCCGCTAATAAAATAAAATTCAGTCACTAATATGGTCGAAAATCGGTTGTTCTTTAACTAGCGACTGAATAATCGGTCACTAATAGTGATATTTCGGTCGCTACATTAATACAAATTGGTCTCCTTTTTGCTATTTTGGTGGGTGTTTCGGTCGCTAAATGTAAATTTTGATCATAAACCTATTATTTTTCAATTTCTATATGGACGTTGTGGTGGCTATTTCGATCGCTAAATTTCATAAAATTTTAAAATAATTCTACCTATTTTTTCAGTACTGCTAGCTTACAAAAAACCTGAAAACCAGAAAAAACTTTCCAAACAATTTATATTTAATTGTAAGAGTGTATCCAAGCATAAAATAAACATAAGTAACTAATATGTATCATAAATCCATAATTGCATATAAAAAAATATAAGTAGCTAGGTATGTTTCATAATCCACCAGTGCATAAATCTCTAAACACATAACATAATACACCACTAAGTAAGGTCTATATCATCATGTGAGTCAAGTGCAGGGGAACGCAATCTTGAAGTGGCAGCAATGGCATGTGCAGCTGCACTTTCAGCGGCAGCTTCAGTAGCAATCCTACTCGACTCAGAAACAAATCTCACCATGGCTCTAGCCTCATCTCGCTCAGCTCTAGCCTCACCTCGCTCATGTAGAACCTACTAAAACCTTTGGTCACCCATCTCGCTCATGTGGCATTTTTCAGCTTCTTTGTCTTCTCCATCATCTCAAAACCAGTTGGCTCCCTAGGCTCTTTCTGTAATAAATAAAGAAAAAAAGAACTATGAACAAAATAATACATAAATGAAAAGTAATATACTTTAAACTTTAATATTTACAAATCTAAAAACCAGTAGAACTATATGATGAATTATCTATCCCCTTAACTAATTAGACCCAAAGATAAACTTAAATAAGCATCAACAAGTTACATGTGCAGTTAGAGTAGACAAATGAATATACCTGCAGTATGGAATTTGCAGCCCAAAAGCAATATAAGAATAGAAAAAAAAATGAAAGAACGTGAATGTTATGGTTATTTCAAACTTGTTTACTTCATATTCCTGATTTGCTAGCTAACAATCCTTTTATCATCAATTCTCCAAACTTTGTTTTTTTGATAAGCACAAATTCATTAATGAGGAGGCACCAAAGGTGCACAAATAAAACAAGATAAAACAGCAAACAACAGAGTATATCAGATCCAATACAAAGCAGAATGCATGCTTTGAAATGGCTCTAAACATCCTCACCTCCACCAAACAATAAATAAACTGCCCGTACATGAAAAACACCCCAATTTATATATAATATCCACACCTAAGCCCGAAATCATGTCCAAAATAGCTTCTCACTCAAATGGTTTTGTCAAATACAGACTCAGGGACATGCACAAACATGTCAAGAAAGAAATTCCGAATCCAAACAGCTAGAACAGCAGCTCAAACATCTTAACAGAATTTGAAAGACAAGAAGAACTCAAATCCTTAAACAAATTTAAGTTTATCTTTTAGTACTGTTATACTATACTTGGCTCAAACCTATAATAAGATAAAACTAAAGCAACTTAATGTTCTTTGGCAAGCAATTCACACTATATGCATGTTTGACAGCGATTATCTATGATACCTACTATCCACAATTCCCAAATCCCAAGAGTTTTGTATTTATAAAACATAGGCAGCTCTTGGATCATATCAAAAGGGCATCATCATAATAGTAATATATTATTGGCTTTAATTCAATTTGTCTAAAGATACTAATTACTAAGTAGATATGAAAATTTTAAACATGATAATAAGGAGAAGAATATGATAAAGTAAAGCCTTTTTGACAACAAAACATGCCAAGCCAGAATCTCAGATGAGATGTTATGCCTTGACAATCAGATGTCACTAATTTTATTTAGTCTTAAATTTCACTAGTATTAGTCAATCAATACAGTTTAAGCTAGAAATTTATGGTGTTTGATTTAATTAGCAGACCATGACTAAAGAGGAAAAGTCTTGGTGATTCTTGTTGCTAAGGAGTTTTAAGACATAAACATCTTAGAAGAGGAGGATCGGGGCAGTATATTCATATCCACATACATAAACTATACTTTCTAAGTCTGAACTATAACAGTCTTAAGTTATTTTAATGCTTAGCTTGACTTGATAATCCTAGTTGTCAAAACTCCCCTAAAAAGATGATAAAAATATGTGATTAGTAATAGTCAAAGAATAAATTAAAGAAAAAATAAATAAACAAATAGCTTATATCTTGAACTGTTCTAGTTTGTTTTACTTTTGATTTAATTTAATTAATGCAAATTTCAAAATTAAAATAAAAATTAACAGCATCCCTAGGTCTTGTTTTCTCTATCTTATCTAACCCTTTCCCCTTTCCTTTTTGAGCATCCTTGAATCAAAGGTAGGAACACTGGTTCAATCAAACAAAAAGGGATATGATATAATGAAAAAAAGGAAATAGGTAGAGAAATTAAGCACCTGAGGATGTGAATGTGCTCGATTTCACTAGAAAAGGAGAAGAACTCATGAATCTCTCTCTCACCAACAAAGATGCTTCACTTCAACGGTCCGAGTCTGAAAGGAAAAAAATTACAGAACCCATGTTTCATAATGAATCAAAGTAAAACCAAGAAGCCGAAGGGGAACAAATTGAGCAAACCCTGTTTCTTTTATCGTGAATTCATGATCACGCCAATGGGTAAGATTGAGAGAGAGAGATGAGAGTGTGAGGGTAGAGATAGAGAGCGAGACCGGATTACTTACCAGGTAGGTGTGGAGAAGATGGACGACGTGAACGGAGAAGACGGACGACGTGAACAAGGATAGCGAGTGAGAAAGAGGAAACTTAGGGATTTTGATCAAAAATACACGATTTGGGAAAGGGATAGCTAGTGAGAAAGACTATCAAGGAACCAACAACTGGCTTAGCAAATAAAAAAAAATATTTTTTTAACACCAGTGACCGAATTTTTTAACCCGGCAACCGAATTATATCGGTCCCAAGTGTTTCTAGCGTTTTTTATAGAATAAAATTTGAATTAGCGACTGATTTAGAGACGGATTTGCGACCGAAAATCTAGCGACCTCATTTTTCAGCTGCTAATTCAGTCGCCAATCACTGAAAAAAAACAAAATGTATGTCCCTTCAGTCTCTGGTCGGTCGCCAGATTGGTCGCTAATAGCGACTAACAGTTTTCAGTCCCTGAATTCGGTCTCTATTCTAACTTTTTCTTGTAGTGTGATCCTTGCTTTGTTTTGATAGCTTTTGAAGGCATTGAAAGAGTAAAGAAGCCAAGCAAATGAGCATGGAATGGAAGCTAGGAGCAAAGCATTGAGCAGGGAAGTCAAGAAAAGTGTAGAACTAGGCTAGTAAAAGCTAATATGATCCAAAAACACATAGAAAACTTAAAGTTCAGCCCAATTTGAAGACAACAAATTGAAGTCCAATTCAGATAATCCAAGATGCAAACATGGGCTAGAGTTTAATTTGCTTTTGGGCTATTTAGCTTAGGATTGATAAGTTGTTAAATAAAGCCCATTTTCTAATTTTTGATGTATTTTCGTATAGAATTTTAGGCTGATTTTTAGAAGTGTCTTTTAGTTTATCTTTAGTGGTTATTAAGTATTTTAAATGTTCTTAAGTCATTATAATACTTAGTGAGATTTTTATTTATAGTTTTTAAGTGAGTGGAGCACTAGTTAGTGGTGCTTAAGATAGTGGCGCACTAGTTAGTGGTAATTAAATTCTTAGTGGAAAGTGTATTAAAAATTCATTGTAAGGGCTTTTCTACTTAGCCTATAAATAGGGCTCTCTTTGTAATCATTTGATAAGTTGAACTTTGAGTAAAAATTCTGAGTTTATTTTATAAACTTGTGAGAGAGTGATTCTCTTAGTGTTCTTGAGTGATACAAGACACATCTTGGGTGTATCAAAGGTTTTCCACCACCTTTGTGTGTTTCCTTCACTAAGGGAGAGTGATTCTTCCTTCCACCTATCTTCACCATCTTTAAATTCTTAAAATTCTTGAATTTCCGCAATCCTGCGTAGAATTATCTCGTGGTTTTAACTCTCATTTTAGTCAACCAAATTGAGTGATTCTTGAACCAAAATTGAAGATCAGAACGAGATCTTTCATTTTGTTTTTGAACCACCAGATTTGGAGATCTGTAGCGTGAGATACAACCCTCTCCTACTTATTTGTCCATTTTCATGTCTTATTGAGAAGAGTATCCTCTCAAACAATAGCAAGACAAATATCTCCTTCTCATTTGTGGGAAATCAAGATGGTCCACATTTGGAAACTCGTCAGGATCTCATTCCGAGTGCACCATTGTTTATACTACCTTATTTTGGAAGTCCACTTGAAGATCCAAGAGAAAGGGAGCCCGCGGAGTCTTATGGCTTGACACATGACCACCACGTGGCTTATCAATAAAATTGTCTCTTTGAAGAAAACATTGAAGAGAAAAGTGATTTCGAAGAGGAAAGTGGGAAGGACTTGTTTGTTTATGAACAAACCACTAACCCTAATATGACAATCAAATTGTTATCTGGAGTTACTTTTCTATTATAGGAATTTCAAGAGATTGATTCCACACATGCATCAGTGATGTCATTTCCATTGAGAAGCATGCCGAGGGATGCCAAACTCTGACTCCAGGATTCTATGTCATTCTTATTGTTGGAGAAAATCAAACATGACTTTTTCTATGACGTCTTTGACCCTGGAGGGAGCATGATTGTGAACTTTGTCCATGGAAACTAGTTCTATACTCCAGATGTGATGTTATTCTTAGTGTGCCTAAAGAAGTGTGGTTTTCCATGACTTGTGTTTGATCCTGGAGACTGCAAGGAGATGACTCTTGACATCGGTGACAAGATATATGTTCCTACGACTGGTATTTGATCCTAGAGAAAGCACGACTGTGGGCCTAGACAATAATGGTGATTGGGCTTATGTCCAATCTATAATAGTGTCCTTTATGCACAGAGATAAGTGTGGAGCTACGTATTCAACTCTTCATAGAAGATGTAAATGAGTTCACTAGTTTTCTAAAGAATCAAACACCATCTAATTTGGTTAAGTCTAATTCAAGTTATGTAAAGTAAACCAAACTAAGTTCATGTGCTTGTATGATAGGAGTTGAATCTTATTACCTCACAAGAGGAATAGGATATGAAGGGCACCAAGAGGCAGGAAAACTACTGAAATTGATGAGTATTCAAGACAAGCATAAGGGTTTAGCTTGGAGGTTAAGTCCTAAAAGGTAACCTCTAAAGTCCAAAACCCCAATAGATTGAGTCATAGTGTATGAATGAGTCATTGCATGAGAATTGAATGAACTTGATGATAATTGCCATGAATCTGTTAGAGGCAAATTAATTTTGACCAGAACCCAGTTGGTCGAAACCCTTTGATCCCTACGAAACTTTCATAAGCACTGTCCAAATAAGTACAAGAACAACTTAGATGGTTGATGTTGCCATCTAGGAACTTTTGGAAATCTTAGACTTATTGTTTATGGTCAGACTTTGAAATATAACATGCAGATATAAGAAAAGGAGGTTCCCTTGAAGAATTTAATGTTACAGGTATTCCCAGAAGGACTTGCTCCGACAATTTGCATTTGTAAGATCACCACCAAAGTCAGTTGGTCAAAAGCCTACAAACTAATGTACAGAGGCTGAAAACATACAAGGCAAAACTAATTACCTGTTTTAAACATGATGACATGCCAATGCCGATGACTATGCTCCAAAGGAACTTGCTGATGTCACTCAAGTTCAAGATTCATACATGCCCATTGTAAGGGGAAAGCATTTATCAGAACATAGGTTTAAGTTGCAAATGAGAATAAGGCATTGAAGACCTTCATCAAAGTTGTATTAAGAAGGAGGAAGACCGCTGAAGCAGAAAAGAAGACAAGAAGAAGTCTTTCTTACAATCCTTGAAGATAGTTCCATTTGGTCGAAGGTTCAGGACATGAACTTGTCAGCCCAGAAACCAGAATTTGGCTGAGTTACCAGGAATGCACAAGGAGTCAATAAGAGGGCTAAACTTAAGGACACATGGTAGAGTTAGAGCAACACAATACAACAAACTTTAAAGGGGAATAAACATCAATCAAAGAATGCCACGTGTGCCCTTTTAATAACATATTCAAATCATAGCCATTCACATCATGGAAACCGTTATGAGATCCTGATGTGGCAAGATCACACCATGGTCAAGACACTTATAAATAAGGATTCTTAGGCACATTACAAGTACGAGTTATCTTCTGCATACAAGAGGTACTCTCTAAACACTCTAAACGTCCGATTGCAACGCCTAAGATTTCTAGTATCCTCAATCAACATGGCTAACAATAGCTACCCGAAGGGTTACAAGTGTGTAGTAAGGATTACCCTCTGAAGTGCATGTCTCGTCCTTTAATTTCTGACAAATCATTATTGTATTCTTGTTATTCTTTATACCTGTTATACATCTCTTCTAGATATCAATGTATTATGTTCATTTGTTTGTAATATGTTCTATATAATATGATTACAAATTTCCGTTTTTCATGCATTCATGCTATAAACTAAACTTATATGATAACTATAGAAAGAGCCCATTTTAAAGGAAGACTCATTCCCTTCCTCGCTAATAAATCTAGGATAGTAGTTTATTTAGGTTTCCTAAAAATTTGGTAAACAAATTGGCACACCCGGTGGGACATATTTTTATCATCTATGTCACGTTGCCATGCATTTTCTTTGATCACGTTCACACTCCATTCGTCTTGTTACTACAACAGAATTTTCAAATCTCTAGATTTTTTACTGCTGTAGATTTTTCAAGTCTGACCACGAATGCAAATTTTTCATGCTCTTCAGGACTTGTTACTATTGCTATGGTCTGTTTTTTGTATTGGAATAATTGTTGAAAGTTTCATGACTAAACTGAGAATGAAACTAGTTATTTTTTTAAATTTTTTTGTGATGTTTTGCGCTTTCTTCGTTTTAGTTTTATCTATTCTGTCATGAAGTTTGTTCATACTCTCTATCTCAATTTGTTATTTTTTGTTATTGTCTAATCATTTGTCATTCTGATTGTCTATTAACTATCTTGTGGTTATTCTTGTCATAAAAATAACCATAACCGTTTTACCAAAATAAACTGCTCCTTGTAACTATCTTTGAGTATTAGTTTCTCTGCAAAGGAAAGTCATTTTCTTCGTAGTTTTTCCTTTGGTTCTATGCGATTGCATAGTGGAAAGGTAATTATTAAGGAGAATTTAAATGAAGGAATGAATATTCAATCAACAACGAGTGCTTCGACTAGAGCAAATGCTTCACATGCAAATGCTGGCCAGGAGGACAATCCAGCCAACCCAAACAAATATGATCAAGGAAACTCAAATGCTACTCAGGCAATGACCACAACAATAAGCCAAGTTCATTCTTATGGATTTCCAACTTCAAGTAATAGTACGACCACTATGATTGCTCCTTTATATGGGATGCCTATATGTTGGAACAGCAACACTCAAGGAATCTTATCTACTCTTACGTTTGCAGCCACTACAACTGTAAATCCAAATGGACATCAACCTAATGTAAGAGTTTTTTGGGGGGAGTTGATAGAGATCATACTTTTGCTTCGACCAGAAGGCGTAGTTGGATTCCACTATAGTAGCCTGGAAGTCTTCAATTTGGTGAAGCTTCGCAAGGTATTTCTAATGGAGTTACTCACGAGACCATTAGAGACATCGTTGAAAATTCAACTAGGATTACGGCCAATGTGTTAGCACAACACATAGGGACAGTTCTAAATCCCTTGGCACTGAGTGTTGGTCGAATGACTAATCTATTAGAAGCTAACATGAATGTTAGTCGAAATCTTGATCTTGCTCAAAATACTGTCGTGAGTGGGTCAGGGGTTAATCAACATTTGAATTAGGCCAGTCATGTGAACTCCGAAATTTCCCATACTGCGAAAAATGGTGGACTCTTCATCATGAGGGATGTAACATCCCAAATTTCTAATCTCCTAGAGTAAATTATTTAAATTTACAGTTTAGTACTTAAGGGACTACTTTAGAAAAGATAAGGAATTTAAAATGAATTATAAAGCACATAGGATTAGGAGGAAAGGGATAGATTATAATATAAATATAACTAAGAGATTAAAAATGTAGCAAGGTTGGCTTAGGGGACTAAAATATAAAATTAAAAAGTTGCAATTAAATCCTTTTGGTTTTTATTTATTTAAATTTAAGTTAATTTGGACTTTAATTAAATTGTAATGTTTAATAAGTTAAGCTAAGGACTACGTCGTTAACATGCACCCTCCCTCACCTAACAACAACACCTCACTTATACCTCCATGTCTTTCTCACGGACACCCACACATAAAACACAGTCTAAATTTATAAAAAAAATGGAGAGGGTAGCGAGAGAGAAGGAGAAATTGGTGGTGACCACCACTTTAGGTGGTTGCATGGTGGCTCTCCGGCCGCCGGTGCAGTTAAAGAAAATGATCTACACGCCAAAAACTCCAATTCTACCAGTTTGAAATCTTCAATGGTGGAATTTAGAGATTTGGTTTAGAGCTCTAAATCAAAGGTAACCCCAAACTAAAACCCCGATTTGAAGGATTAGAAAGTAGAAACGCATGTGGTTAGGATTTGGAGCTTTAATTGTGTAGTTGAATTGATTTTAGGTTGATTTTGGTCCTAATGCTAGCATTTGTGTTGAAACTGTGGGATGCATTATTGATTCTTTGCATTGAATTGAGAATTTGGAAATATGGGTTTGAACCTAACCAAATTTGTAAATGCATGTTGAGTCCATAATTGGAAAATTGATTTGGTTAGTTTTGAAATTAGGGATGGAAGTGAGGAATGCATGTGGTTTTGGTGTAAAATGTGAGACTTATTGTGTATCTATTAGGTATTGATGAGTCAATTGGAGTGGAATTGTTTTGGGATGAAATTGGTATTGTGTACAAGTGAAATTCTGAGTTTTGGGTTGAGTTAATCGATTAACATTCAAAAGTTAATCGATTAAGAAGCACCCTGGGAATGAAATTCCTGCTTTCTGCACATGTTAATCGATTAAGATGATGTCTTAATCGATTAATATTGGGCAGAAATTTCTTATGCGGATAAGCTAATCGATTAGGACATTCCTAGAGCCTAAATTATGCAATTTGTCAGATGTTAATCTATTAAGATGATGTCTTAATTGATTAATATTGCAACAGATATGTCTTAAACAATCAATTTATTCGAATAAGATCCCGAAAAATTTGGCGTTTGACTTTGAGGTCTTCTATAGAGTTGTAGAGCTCGGCGTTAGCTTTCCAATGGCACTGGGTTCACCTAATTCCAATTAGTATAGCTCAAGTTATAAGCAAAAAAATTCCTAGTGTCCAGCTGAAGAAATTCAGTGCTTGCTTTACACTTGTTGTGTGAAGTGCTCATAGGAGAATCTTGAATCGGTACTAGACTCCTTCTTAAAAGTTGTAAAGATTTTGTTAGCTCTATCGCAAGACAATAATCACCTCAATCAAAGTTCTATAGCTTGAGTTATGCTTGATAGAATACACATTGCCATGACGTTACAAGCTAGGTATAGTTTATTCACAACTAAGCCATTGAATATTATAATGAGATGACATGTATTTTACATTAAGTGATTGAGTAGAATGATGATTGTGATAAATTGGATGTTATTTGGTATGATAAGAATGATGGTACATGTGTAATTGCTTGCCAACTCTTTCAATGTATGATACAAGGTATGAAAATGTGGATGTATGATTAAGTTAAAAAGAGAAATGCTTTTCCCCATCAACAGATGTTGAGTAAGCGGGTTGATCTCTCACCGGTTATACACCGGGTAAGTGGACATGAAAAAGAATGAAATAATGTAGGGTCTCCCAGTGATTGGGGTAAATGGCCTGAAAGAAAGGACTATCCCGAAAGGGGTAAGATAGTCCTAGGCTATCGCGGATGAATGGGTAAGATAGCCTGGCAGATGACTCTGGTAAGGACGCTTCCCGATGGCCTAATGATGAGCTCAATTGTGCGTTTTTGCCAAGCACCTAAAGTGGAGTCTAGTGCACTAGGATCCCGCAAAAAGACAAAAGAAAACAAATGAAATGAAAATTAATAAAGAAAGATCATTGCATGCATACATACATGATATTGTCATTGCATGCATTGTTTGTGAATGCATGAGTTGTGTATATGAATATGGTTGTGTGGTTGTTAGGACTTCTATTTGGGAGATTTTCCAGTTAGACTGGATGCAATACTGTAAAATGTTTTTATATACCAGGGGTTACTCGGTTATATGTTTTACTTATAACTGACGGTCTCAGTATTGCAGGAACCAGAACATTGTGAAGCGAAAGCCACAGATGACAAGAGTTGTGGGCTTTTCTTAGGTATAACAACACATGGTGAACCTAAGTCTTATGTTCATATATTAATTTGTTCAGCTGTATAGGAATTATTTTAAGTTAAAAAGGATTGTAACTATTGTTATTTATTGCAAAGCAAAATCTTAGCTTCCACTTGTATTTGTGAAAAAATAATAGTCTTAAAAATTAGGGCATTACAAGGCAATGTTACTTCTTTAGTTCATCCATCTTGGAAAATATGCTAGCAGACTTGGTGTTGAATCAGTCGATGTCTTGAGTAAGATTAGCATATTGGCTAATAGCTTCCCAACATTCATTCTCGACCTTAGCCTTATCAGCAGCAATTTCCCTCATTTCAATTTTTTTTCCGTCCCTCAAAACTTGCCATTTGGCAATCTCAACTTCAGTAGCAGCAATAACACCTTTCTTTTCAATTAAGGAACCCTCACAATCTTCCACTGTCTTAGCCTTCTTGGAAAGATCTCCTTTTAAATCAACCAAAGCTTGGTTGAATTTTGATTTCTATTGCTCTACTTCAACAAAATTTCCCTTCATTTCTAGCATACTCTCAAAACTTTTCTTGAAGTCTACTAATCCAGGATATTTGGGCATTGCACCCTCTTTCTCTAGTTCAGTAAATAGAAACTGGACTTTGTTCACCATCAAAGGATCATTAACTATGAAGTCTAGAGAATTAACTAGCACCAAATTCCTAAGATCATTCAAGAGTCGATCCACCAGAGGAATGCTTGAGATGGGAGTCACAAAAATAGAAGTTTTCACGATTTGGCTAGAGGAAGCAGAAACGTCTGACTGAAAAATCATTGCTAGAGCATCTTTCCAATAAAGACCTGAGAAACTTGATGAAGAAGCTACGGCCATGGTGGTCACAGCAGATGTAACTATTTCCTTAAGTTGGGAAGTTTCTTCTTGTTCGGGAGGGAGAATGATAGCCGTCTCGACTACTTCTTTGCCAATCTTCTCAATGATCTCCATATTTTCAGAGACTTTAGCCAAATCTTGTACAAAGACTTCATCAACAATATTCTCTGATTTCTTCTATTCTTGATCTTCCTTATTTACAGTAACCAGGACCTCGATTGGTTGAGCAATTGGAGCAGCAGGAGCTTTAACAGCTTGTGCTTCGTCCAGAGCTGTAGCAAAGTCACAATTGACTTCCTCGCTAGAAAGAGGATTTGCTTGGTTGACTGTGACTTGTGTAGAATCATTAGTCACTTTATCCTTACTAATAGCTAAAGTATCTTTTTAATTCTTGGATCTCTTCTCAAAAGCTCGACCCGAAATCTCCTTTTCTTCAGTCTCAGGAGTTGTTTCTAAATCAACAGGTTCATCTTGTTCCATAATTGGTGTGAGAGGCGTCAACAGACATGGCTTCACTTTCATCTTCACCCTTTCGTTCTCTTTACACACTAAGAGTCTTTTTAGAATCTTCCTCTTCTTTGTCTTCCTCATTTTGCTCAGACTTTACTTCATCAGGACCTTCCTAAAGTGCTTTTGGATGTTTTCTTTGGGGGAAGGAGGAGTGGATCCTTGTTGGTCAGAAGAGGGAGAAGGGTGAGGAACAAGTGACATTTGACAAGGGGCATCTGCAGTTCCACTTACATCCTTCAATATGGACTGTTTCTTTGATTTCATTCCCATTGCCTCCAGATGTTCTGACTGTACAGTTGTATCACCTTCATCTGATGATATAATATCAGGATCATCAGGGTTTATGGGTTTGGATTGCACAGGTCCAAGTTTTTGTCTGTTTGACTACAAAAAGAAATAAAAGAAAGATCAGTGATTAGTCAATGTGAAATGAAAAGGAAAAGAGGTAAAACGTGTTTCATACTTACCTTTCTAGTTGCTAGAGGAGGGGTAGCTTTCTTCTTCTTTGCTGGACTAGGACTTGTCTTTTCCTTAGTCTTTGGATTCAAAGGAGGCTTTGCACGGCTTGGATGGTCAAATAACAAAGAAGATTAAGACATATATATATATATATATAAAATACTGGATGTAAAGACTTTAGAGAATTTAGTATAAACCTTCTCCCCAGATTGTTTCACTTTCATGGGAGGAGAAATAGGAGAGCTCTCAGACTTCTTTGCTCTTATGAGAGGAGAAATAGAGAATTTAGTATAAACCTATTTTTGTCTCTGTATCAACTGCAAAACAAGTAAAGCATGACTTGTTGATCAAAAAACACGAGAGCAAAGAATCAAAGATAACAAGTAACAAAAATGCAAATCCTATTATGAATAAATTAATAAAAGCTCAAAAAAATTAGCAAAAGATATGAATGAGTTTGATAAAGTTTTTTATAAACTTAAAGTTCTTGAGCAGGCATACCTATCTTCTTCCTTTTTCGTATCTAGTAGAGGGGAAGAAGGTTGGTCAAGGACCTTGGCCTTCACATCAGATTCACAAATCTCCAAAGAAGCATAATAGGAGTTCCACCACTCATCAAATTCAGTAGTGATGCTCAAGACTACTTCAAACTCTTTGGCTTCCAAATTGAGTTTTAGTTTCTTTTCTTTTAGAAAGCTCCTCAAAGCATTTGCTCCTTTCACTTTATAACCAATAATGATTTGGCCTTCGTGAACTAAATGAGGAGTGGGGATGGTCTGTACCAATCCATACTGACGAGCCAAAAAGTTTGGATTGTGAGTGTATAATCTGAACTCTCCTTTTTCATTAGGAAGAGTAAACAATAGCTTGGGAATCAAGAACCCTGACCATATGCTCTTGATCTCAGCTTTACCAACTTTGGACCTTTTGCTCAAAATGTTGATAAACCAATTTGATCTTGTTTTCTCATTAACAAAGGGAGCCCAGTTAGCCTTAACATTGTCGATGTGAAAAAATCAGCCCAGAAAATCCTTAAATGGGTACAAATTCTTCTGGGCATCACTTTTGGCAATAAAGTGAGCTAATTTGTAGCCTTCAACTGAATCATCAACTTTTTCAGAAATGGTATGAGTCATCTTTTGTTGAAATACTACGTTCAACCAAAGTTCAACGAACCACAAGCGGCCACAAAAGTTCTTCAGACTCTAACCAGTCTTGACCTTGGTAAAAGCTTCATCTAGTCCTTTATATAGAGAAGCCAACAAGAAGGTCCCTAAGGAAACCTCTTTTTCTTGTGAATAGCAATTGCTACAGGTATGTAGAAGCCAGAGATTTTCAAGCCTTTTCTGCCAAACACATACTTAGATAGGCAATATAGCAAAAAGGCTATATGCTCATTCTCAGTTACAAGGGAATTATTTTTCCCATGTTGTTGGCCATGAATCCCGGGTAACTCATAACATAAAAGTCATGGGAGAGATCAGCATCTTTCTTCTTGTCGAAGGGCTCGAAATCTGGTATCTCTCCATCAGGTCTCAGACCAGTAATTGCTATCACATCAAGTAAATAATGAGAGATCATACCTAACTTCACATGGAAGTTACTGGTCAAGGGATGCCAGAAAAAGAGTGAAGCAGCAAGCAAATCATAATTATACTTGATTGGTGGAATACTGTAAGTAACGAGATCGTAGATTCCCAAATCAGCCCAATCATCTTTCTTCACCCTTTTAACCCTTTCATACTAAGCAATATAGGCATTTTTTTGTTGAGGGTAAGGGGTTCGAAAGGTATCATGAGTATGATTCATGAAACTAGCATCTATGTTTTCTACGGCCACTAATATGTGATCCTGAGGGCGTGATGGGAATAAATTCTCATAAGAATTCATGCTTGTTGGAGGATTGTAGGGGCCCAGGAACACCGAATTGGAAGAATGAATCAACACTTGATTCTACCAAATCGTCCATTTCTTTGGATCTTTTTCCAAATCAGGAACCATAGATGGTCGAGATCCCTGAATCTTCTTCATTTCACTCTAACCTCTTTCACCTTTTGATTATTTTGGAGAACCAGAAGAATGCAAAGCCATTGAGAAAGATTGAATGGAATCAGAGTAAGGGAGACAGGAAATTTTGGAGACGATAAGTAAAGAAAGAAATTTTCAGGTCAGCGAGAAGACAGAATGGGTTTACAATGGTAAGAGGAAAAGAAGGTTAGAAAGGTTCAAATATAAATTGAGAGAAAGAGGAATTAACTTCAATAGTAATGAGTGTGATTGGAGCCTGTTTCCAAACAGTGGTAACGGTAATTTATTTAATAAGATAACCGTTAGTAACTAAGGGAGTAAAGAAGTGTGAAATTTTGTTGCTTACTATTCGCTTAAATTCCGGAATGAATAATTTTCTAAAATTGTGTGGTAATCTTTAAAAGTTTACTCTTTTCATTCCTTCAAAGAGAAAATTTTGGGGGCATCTATTAGGGGAAAAATAATTTTGACTAGAACCCAGTTGGTCGAAACCCTCTAACGCCTATGAGACATTCATAAGCACTAACCAGATAAGTAATGGAACAACTCAGATGGTCGAAGTTACCAACTAGGATCTTTGGGAAATCTCTTAGACCTATTGTTCATGGTTAGCCTTCAAAATATAACATGAAAATCAGACATAAGATAAGGAGGTTCCCTTGAAGAATTTAAGGTTATAGGTATTCCAAAAAGGACTTTCTTTGACTATTGGGATTTGTAAGATCATCACCAAAGTTAGTTTGTCAAAAGCCTACAAGCTAATGTACAGAGGATGAAAACATACAAGGCCAAACCAATTACATGTTTAAAACATGATGACAAGTTAATGTTGATGTTATGCTCGAAAGGAACTTGCTGATTTCACTCAAGTTTAAGACTCGTACTTGCCCATTGTAATGGGAAAGCCATTAATCGAACTTTGGTTGAAGATGCAAATGAGAATAAGGCATTTAAGACCTTCATCAAAGTTGTATTAAGAAATAGGAAAACCGATGAAGCAGAAAAGGAATACAAGAAAAAGTCTTTCTCAAAATCCTTGAAGACAGTTCCATTTGGTTGAAGATTCAGGGCAGGAACTTATCAACCTAGGAACAAGAATTTTGCTAAGTTACCAAGAATGCACAAGGAGTCAACACGAGGGATAAACTTGAGGACACATGGCAGAGTTAAAGAAACACAACACAACAAACTTTAAGGCGGAATAAAGATCAATCAGAGAATGCCATGTGTGCCCTTTTAACAACATAATCAAATCAAACTCATTCAGATCAAGAAGTTTGAAATTCGCTTAAATTCCAGAATGAATAATTTTCTAAAATTGTGTGGTAATCTTTAAAAATTTACTCTTTTCATTCCTTCAAAAAGCAAATTTTTGGGGGCATCTATTAGGGAAAAATAATTTTGACCAGAACCCAGTCGGCCGAAACCCTCTAATGCCTACGAGACTTTCATAAGCACTGGCCAGATAAGTACTAGAACAACTTAGATGGTCAAAGTTTCCAACTAGGATCTTTGGGAAATCTCTTAGACCTATTGTTCGTGGTCAGACTTTAAAATATAACATGAAAATCAGACATAAGAAAAAGAGGTTCCCGTGAATAATTTAAGGTTACAGGTATTCCAAAAAAATACTTGCTTCGACTATTGGCATTTGTAAGATCATCACCAAAGTTAGTTTGTCAAAAGCTTACAAGCTAATGTACAGAGGCTGAAAACATACAAGGCCAAACTAATTACATTTTTATAACATGATGACAAGTCAATGTTGATGATTATGCTCCAAAGGAACTTGCTGATTTCACTCAAGTTCAAGATTCATACGTGCCCATTGTAAGGGGAAAGCCATTAATCAGAACTTTGGTTAAAGATGCAAATGAGAATAAGGCATTTTAGACCTTCATCAAAGTTGTATTAAAAGAAGGAAGACCGCTGAAGCAGAAAAGGAAGAAAAGATAAAGTCTTTCTCAAAATCCTTGAAGACAGTTCCATTTGGTCGAAGATTCAGGGCAGGAACTTATCAGCCCAGGAACAAGAATTTGGCTAAGTTACCAAGAATGCACAATGAGTCAATAGGAGGGCTAAACTTGAGGACACATGGTAGAGTTAAAGCAACACAACACAACACAACAAACTTTAAGGCAGAATAAAGATCAATCAGAGAATGCCACGTGTGCCCTTTTAACAACATAATCAAATCATACTCATTCACATCAAGGAAACCATTATGAGATCCTAATGTGGCAAGATCACAGCCATGGTCAAGATACCTATAAATAAGGATACTTATGAACATTACAGGTGCGAGTTCTCTTTTGCAGTCAAGAGATACTATCCAAACACCCGGTTGCGACACCTAAGACACCTAGTACCCGAAGGGTTACACCTAGTATCATCGATCAACAGGTGCATGCCTTCATCCTTTAATTTCTAACAAATTGTTATTGTATTCTTGTTATTCTTTATACCTGTTATACATCTCTTTTGCATATCAATGTATTTTGTTCCTTTGTTTGTAATATGTTCTATATAATATGATTACAAATTTATGTGTTTCATGCATTCATGATATAAACTAAACTTATATGATATTTATAGAAAGGGCCCATTTTAAAGGAAGACCTATTTATTCCCTTCCTCACTAATAAATCTAGGATAGTAGTGTATTTAGGTTTTTTTAAAATCTGGTAAACAGAATTTGATGATGATTGTGATGAATACAAATTGATGATGTACGTTAGTGTGTTGAGTGATATTTGTGATTATTTTGACTAAAATGACATTGAAATGGGCATGCAATTGATGAATGAATTGATATGAATGATGTCTCTATTGTGGTAAACTTGGGTATTTTGAAAGTAAGAATGTATTTTAGTATGTTGAGAAACAGGGTCTTCAGTCCTTAGGAACATGACATTTTCACTATAGTGAACGAAATTCACTACAGTAAAAATGGCCTAGTTGGGAGGCTAAGATTGAAGCAATTTCGCTACAGCGAATATAGACTCGCTATAGCAAAAATGACATTTTTACTGTAGCAAAATCCATTTTTCTCTAGAAAAAAAGCCTCAGGTTCCAATGAAAATTCCGGGCTCATTTCGCTACAGCGAAAGTGACTTCGCTGCAGCAACTAGCCAAAAGCTATGTTTTCTAAAAATTTTCTACTAAGGGACCATTATGCTTTAATTACACCTAATATAGCCTTATGGTTGAGACTAATGTATATGTGAATGTATGTGATGATATTAATGTTAATGAATGATAAATGCATGAAAGTATGATCACATTGATAAAATGAAAAGTGAATGGCTTTCCCCTATCAATGTTGGTTGAGTAGGTGGGTTGAGTTCCACCGATAGTATACCGCGTAAGTGGACAAGCATGAAAAATGAGAAAGAAAGATGTAGGGTTATCCTGAAAGGGGCAAGATAATCTGAATGATAAGTGGCCGCCTCAAAAGGGGGAAGAAAGGCCGACAGTGTGACCGTAGCACAGAACGTTGGCCAGTGGTCCAGGAATGCGCTCAATTGTGCCTTACTGCCAAGGTACCAGTTTAGAGATCTAGTGCACTGGACTCCCCGTTAAAAGAGGAAAAGAAAAGAAATGAAATGAAAAGTAATAAAGAAGGATCATGGCATGTATACATTGTTTGTGAATGTAAGTGTTGTTTATATGAATACGTTTGTGTGTGTGATATGTGTCAAGGGGGAGTTTTCTAGTTAGACTGGCAGCAATACTGTAAAATGTTTTTAGTTAGACCGAGGGTTACGTTCCTCGGTTATATGTTTTACATACAACTGACTGTGTCAATATTGCAGGTATCAGAAGATTGTGAAACGAAAGCAATGGATGAGACCAGCTTTAGGATTTCCTTAGAAGTAGCCATACATAGTGAAACTAAGATTCTTGTTCATAAATTATATTGTACAGCTATATAGGAATTCGTTTAAGTTAAAAAGGATTGTAACCATTATTATTTATTTTAAAGTAAAATTTAGCTTCTGCTAGTGTTTAAAAAATGGGTCTCAAAATTTAAGGCATTACATTGATTATAACAGAACAGTTTGATTCATCAGACTGTGATGGTAAGAGTCAATATTCAGTTGAATGATTAATAATCTTAACATATCTATTAGGCGCGTCTTAAGCTTCGAAGGAACGTGCGGCTAATATTGAGTCTGATTCACTGAATATTGGTGCATGTAAGTAGAAGTTATGGCCACTAATGGATTAAAACGATCTCAAATTTGTCGTAACTGATTAGTACCTTTTGTGAGGTATGAATTAGTTAGATAATGGAATGTGTAAACCCCAAGAGTTCCAGTTTAGGCTTTTATTAAAGTTGATTAGGGCTACTAGCAAACTTAGTATTCTAAATTCAATCCATATGGTTGTTCTTCTTTTAGTATCTTCCATGCAAAATAGGATGAGACATTGGGGTATAGGTGTTACCAATGCTCGCGATTGTAAGATATCAGACATGGCCAGTTCAGTACCGTAATCACAGCATTCATGCATCTGTAACCAATGGATCCTAGTCACAAGACTAGAACGAATACCGAGTATGATGTATCCTAAGGAATGTTCTATCCTTTATCTGTCATTTGTTTGTTAGATATTTATTCATTATAGTCTAATTTTTTGAATATCTTCTTCGGGTTAGATCTCCTAAACCTTCTCTTCCTCAGAGGAAGACATCAAAATCTGCAACACCAACTCATTCCCCTAGAGTGACAATGGTAAGCCTTTTGACTAGTCTGATAACTTATCTTCTCTTCAAAATTTTTGAATCATAACTTGATTTGTTTTCGTTGTTATTTTTAGTCTCAGAGGACCACTCTTGTTGGTAGAATAGCTGAAGCTTGTGATCCAAGTTAAGCCATTCAGATAGAGGATACAAAGGAAGCTGAAGAAGTTTCAAATGTTCAACCTTTGGCAAGGAAACTCTCTATGAGTGATTTGATCCATGGGCCTTTAGAGAGTAGCCCAAGTAGATCATCTACTAGCCCCTTGAAAGACACATCCGAAGGAGTTGAGCTGCTAATGGAAATTAAAAAATAGATGGTTGCTCCTTCTAATTCTTCTTTAGAAAATGAACAAGAAGTTAGAGGGAATTTTCAAGAGAATGTTGCTGAAGCATCTACTCAAATGGGGCCAATTTGATTTTATACATGTTCAACATACTCCAAATCCAGGGTGTACTAATCTTCAACAGCCTCTGGAGACTTCTCATATGCCTCAACTGACTCTACTTATTGAATTTCCTCCTCTCTGATCTGTTCATTCTCCCTCAAGTGGCTATACTGCCTTGCCATTGTCAGCAGCATCAACAGAAGAACCTTTTGCATCGGTGGTCCAAGACCCAGTGTCCATAAAGGAGTTGGCAAAGAAATCTATTTTAGAGGCTATGAATATAATTCTGAAAAGGAAAGTATCTAATTCCTCTAGCAAAACTGCCCAATCAACCAATCAGAGAGCTTCTTCACCCAACCTTCATGTGAATTATGAGAAAATAATTGAAGAGTTGTAAACTTTGGCCTTTAATGCACCATGGGAGGATCTAGTCAAAGATCATAACTTAGTTGAGAAGATCTCTTACATCTTGAAGCAATTGACCTCCATTCATGGACCTCTGATTAACCTTGGAATTGACAATTTTAAGTAGATCTTTGAAAAATACTTAGAAAAGAGGGCTAAATTGGTAAACTAGAAGACTACTAATATCTAGAACCAAATGGCTGACATTAAAGCTACTTATGTGGAGTATGACCAAACCATGGGGGCTGGAAAAAGAGAGATTAAACTTCTAGATCAAGAAATCAAAGTTCTAAGGAAGAAGTTGCAGAAGGTAGAAGAAAGGAAAGCTCTCCTGACCACTAGCATGTCCACCTGTGAGTCAAAAACCTAGATCATCCCTAGAGAAGAAGAGTCAGGCTCAAATTGAACAATTGGCATCTCTTGCCTCTGAACGTCGGAGATTGATCTCTGAGTCTAATTCAATAGCACTGAGGATTGGAGAGTTGAAAAGAATTCACGAAGACATGTTGAAGAATCATCCTTTTTTATTCTTTTCTGGTTTTGTGTCTTCTGTAAGGAAATTTTCTTTTATTGGCGTTGTAATGTTAACTTCTCTTCAACAATTTTAACTTTCTTTAGACTATATATATATTCTTTCCAAGCATTGACCAAATTCGATTATATGATGAACATGCTTTCAATTTGTTAAACTCATCATCAATTCTATTTTCATAACCCTGATGAACTTATCTTATCATTCATAGAAAACTTTACTCCTCAAAGGGTATATTCACCTCAAACATTGTTGGTCTAAAGGCTTTTAAATATTTTCAATTTATGGCATTAAATACTTGATCAAAGCCAATTTATTGAGTAGGCATTATCAGAATGAACTTTCTCAACTTCAATGGGTCCTTCCCAATTGGGGGACCATTTGCCATAAGCTTTGGATTTCTAATCCATTGGCAAAATGACCTCAAAATTAAATCTCCCTCTAAGAAAAATTTAGCTTTTACCTTTTGTCTTTTCTATTATAAAATTTGGCCAGTTTCTCTTTTTGAATTAAAATTTTCTCACAAGCAATCAACCTCTCATCAGTTAATTGATTTAACTAATCATACATCATTGATCCATAATCTTTAATAGGTAATTCATGTTGTCTTTGAACTCTGTCTGAATTCGAATTAACCTCTAAAAGAAAAACCGAATCATGATCATAAGTTAACTTGTATGGAGAATATTCAATGGCCTCTCTGGGAGAATTTCTATAGGCCCAAACAATCTGACTAAGAGTTTCATGGCAAGTTTTTGGTTTTGTACCTACATGCTTCTTTGGCACGTCAATAATGATCTTATTCATAGATTAAACCTGACCATTTGCTTGAGCATAATAGGGAGTTGAATTCAATAGTTTGAATCTAGTCCTTTTAGCAGATTTTGTTACTTTTTGACCAACAAAAGCTGATCCTTGATCAATAGTAATTGTCTCTAGGAGTCCAAACCAATGGATGATATGTCTCTCAATAACCTCAATGATGTCTTGTTGATCCACCTTTCTCAAAGGTATTGCTTCCACCCAGTTGGTGAAGTAATCTACCCACATCAAGAAATACTTGTGTTGTTTAGATGAATACGGATTTATCTGACCAATTAAATCTAATGCCCCACCTTTGAAAGGCCAAGGTTTAATTATGGAATATAGTTCACTAGCATGAACTTGTCGGACTTGACCATGTTTCTTACAATCTTGACAAGACCTAGCATATGGATGATAATCTTTTATCATTAATGGCTGATAAGTGTCCACCTATCCATGTTTTAGAGGGTTACTTTACCTTATTTTCTATGTTCTATAGGGTTATTTTACCTTATTTTCTAGTTATTTTACCTTATTTTCTAAACCTGCAATCAAAGCTTCATATTCTGCTTCATTGTTGGATCCGATAGCCTCTACTTCAAATGCAAATTTGGTTGGAACATAAGTAGGTGAAATTATTAGAATACCTATACGAGCCCCACCTTTATGTTTGGACCCATCAAAATACATTGTCCAGGCTTTTTGTCGAACAAACGAAGTTTCTATCTCTGAATTGACCTCAATTTCCTTGATCTTATGATCAACAATGAAATTTGCTACTACCTGACCTTTAATGGCCTTCATAGGGATGTACTTAAGTGAGAACTCTGTTAGGATTAAAGACCACTTGCCAATCATACTATGAAGAGATAGGCTTGGACAACATATGTTTGATCACATTATACTGCGATACTACTTATACCTCAAAGGGTTTTATATAATATTTCAATTTTGTACATGAGAAGTACAAGGACAGGCATAGTTTTTCTATGAAAGTATATATGGTTTATGCATCATTCAAGACTCTACTAAAGTGTTAAAGTACTCTTTCATTACCTAAACTGTATTTTTGAAAAAGCATACTGTTAGACAAGGGTCTCTATGCTCAAGAGGGGGGGTGAATTGAGCTTAAAAGATTTTTCGTAAGTTCTTAAAAAATATAGCAAAACTTGAACAAGATATATATTAGTTGATGTATGGAATTAAAATATAGTGTAAACAGAATTGAAGATCCAACAGAATAAACAAATATCAGTTTTAAGGATAGAGAGAATAGCACCGAGTTCCATACTAGTTCAGTCACACACCACTTGTGACCTACGTCCAGTCTACGAATCTCCGCCACGCGAGAATTCTTGTATTTCTTTTCAACAATTTACACACTAAGAGCACCTTTTTCAATTGGATACCCCACCAATTTCAACGGGCCTCAATCTAGGGATACCTCACCCTAAAACAACCTTGAAGGATACATCACCTTCAAACAACCTTGAAGGATACCTCACCTTCAAACAATTAGAAGGATACCTCACCTTCTCTACACTTTTAAAATATAAAATCACCACAATGAAACTCTCAAAAGAGTGAATGATACAACTTGAAGCTCTAATATATTTGATTTAAGGCTCTTTGTTTAATGAAAGAAATAGAGTAAGGAAAAACAAAGCAAGCCTTAGGCAATAGCACAAGACCCTTGATTCAAAGAGATTGATGATAGAAAATAAATTTTCAATTCGATGATTAGCTTGCAAGGGTGTGTTATACTTTTAGTCAGAAGCCCCTTTTATAGATAGCAGAAACGGCAGATGAAAATTGCGCATAATTCATTAACATATTCAAATATGCTATTCGAATATGACACTTTCATATTCTAATATGTATTCGAATATAGTGTTTCTGCATTTAAGATTTGATTTCTATAGGATTCATATTCGAATATGGAGGTTCCATATTCGAATATGTATTCGAATATAATAGTTCTGGAGGATGAAAAGGCCTAGGCACCTTGTTATATTCGAATATGGCAAGCCATATTCGAATATATATTCGAATATACAGTTTCTGGGAAATGATTAGGCCAAGGCAATATGTCATATTCGAATATGTATTCGAATATGGCAAGCCATATTCGAATATATATTCGAATATACTGGTTAGAAAATTCAAAGTTTATTTCCAGAACCTTGATATTTGAATATAAACCCAATTTAGACTTTTTCAAGTAAAAATCAATTTTTAGATATTTTCTTTGAAATTTTCTAGGAGGGTCTTTTCTTTGAAAATGTTTTTATCTTAACTTTTAATATTTTTCTAAAACCCTTTTTAAAAATGTGTTTGTTTCAATTTCAAAGAGCCTTAATCAAACTTACATTTATTTATAAGTTAAAATCCTATATACCCTTTGTTATTGCGGATCTGTTTACTGCGCTTGTTCGCTTGATTTATCCTTTTGGGACTTTGATTCTTGGTTTGTTGTAGAATCATCGAAACTCCTAACTAAGAGCATTTTCATTTACACATACTACTTATAGTGTCATAAAAAGTTGAGATATAGAGTTTCAGGGGTGACTTCTGACTAGGAAGAGTCAGAATAGGTGGATTGGTTAAATACCTCTTAATTTCATTAAAAACCTATTGATGTTCATCTTCCCACTTGAAATCTTCCTACTATTTGAGCATTAGTAATGGAGAAAAGACTTTAATCTTCCCTAAAAGGTTTGAAAAAAACTTTTGAGGAAATTAATCTTTCCTAGTAAAGATTGAAACTCCATATTATTTCTAGGGGGAAAAGTATCAAATATGGCTTGAGCTTTGTTCTTAACAATTTCTATTCTAGTTTTATGGATCCTACGAATTTTCCAGCAGATACTCCAAAACCACATTTAAGGGGATTCATCCTTAAACCAAACTTTCTGATCTTCTCAAAAGTCATTCTTATATTTTGAAAGTGTTCATCTTTTGATTCTGACTTCACTACTACAGCATCTATGTGCACTTGCATAAATTTTCAAATCAAATAATGGAAGATCAGATCATTACTATCTGATAAGTAGCACCTGCATTCTTCAAACCAAAAGGCATCATTACCCATTCATAGGTTCCAATGGCCCTTGGATATCTAAAAGCAGTCTTAGATATATCTTCTTTAGCAATGAACGTTTGGTTACACCCTGAATACCTATCAAGGAAACTCATAACTTCATTTACTAATGCTGAATCAATCAACATGTCTGCCACTGATATAGGGTATTCATCTTTAGATGTGGTATTGTTTAAATCTATAAAGTCAATACAAACTCTAAGTTTGGGATTTTTCTTTATCACTGGGACTATATTGGGAGTTAACATATCTGGCTATTTTGTTGAAATTAGCTTTAAGAAGTCTTTCAACTTTTCATTTATTTTCTAGATGATATTGCAAGCAAATCTCCTAGGAGTTTTCCTAACTACTTTAGACCACAGAATGATAGGTAGCCTATGTTCCACAATGTCTTTGGACAGACCAAGGTATTCTTCTAAAAGGCTACTGATATAAATTAGCTTAGCCTGTTACACAGAACCTAGGTTGATTTCCTCTAAAGGGTCCTCAACCTCTACATTCTTTTCTTGTTGTTCTGACTATTCAATCTCAAGCGGTTCCTCATCATAGATGCAATCTAAGTTATGCTGAGTGTCAGCATAATAAAAAGGTTTCTCAATAGCCTTTTGAGCCTGAGCATTGTTCTAAGGGGATCAAACATTTTCCTTAATCCCTAAATAATTATGCATCTTTTTAAGGAATTCTTTAACCTCTTGAGGTTGTTCAGCAAAAAGACCTTCAGAAGAAGGTAATTCTTTTTTCTCTAAGCCTCTGCAAGTAATTCAAGCAAAACATTTTTTTTAATAACAATAAAGTTTCAATATATATGTATATATGACATATTCTTTGACCTGATCAGTCAAAGTAAATTATATAACTTTAAAATAAGTTTATGCAATCTAAGTAAACATAATAAAATAACATAAGGGGCTTTAATCAACCCTCAAAATAGGAAATATTTTTCTATTACAAATATAAGTCTCTTAGCAGGTTGGAGACCCGTTAGTAGGTCCATAAATCTCTTCTGACTTATCATCAAGTTAGAGAGTGAGTTTCTTCACATTCCTTCAATTGGAGACTTACTAGCTAGTTGGTTGGAAATCAAAAGTGTAAGTTTGAGGACCTTTATTGAATTCAACATGAGGGCTTCTTTTAACGGGTTCTTCTACCCCCATTATATTCAATGATCTCGGAAGGGTCATCCATGTTAGACTCCCTGGGTTCTTCCTCAACATCTATGTAAGTGTTCTTCTGAGCATTATCTTGAAGGATTCTAAGGCTCATCTCATAGTTGCATTAGTCTACAACTCTAACACCCCTCTTTGTCAGACAAACTTGAACAGGATACTTCCATAATTTCCTTCTTTGTTACGAATGTATATCGAAGAGATGTTTGAGAAGCGCCTCTCAAAGTCTGCATTGTTAACCTCACATTTGAAGTAGCTTTCATCCCCTCTAAAAATTTCCAAATGACCAAATTCATCCTAGAAAAACACGATCTGATGCAAAGTGGATGGTATAGCACCAACTACATGGACCCAATCTCTTCCCAGCAACAAATTATAATTAGCCTTGGAGGGGACCATTACAAACAAAGTGGTTCTAACCACTGACCCCCACCTTTAGATCCAAAGCTACAAAAGCAGGATAGGTAGATGTCTTACCATTAAAGTCATTGATCACCATGTTATGTGGAAATAAATCACGGAAGGATTTGTTGAGCTTTCTGACTACATGCCCAGGGATCAAGTTGATTGCTGCACCTCCATCCACCAAGACTTTTCTGATGAATTTTCCCTCTGTCTTAGCCTTTAGGAGCAATGGATTTAAATGGGATTTCATGTCCCCGTTGGGTTGCAAAAAAATGTAGCATTCTCCAAATCAAAAGGCATTTCCTCATGGACTTTAACTATGGCAAAGAAAAGCCTGATGGAAAGTTATACCCATTATCGCCAATTGCATCTATGTCGTCAAAGAAACTAGTCCAAACTTAGAGCTCTATATATCTTCATCGTATGGAATTGTCTCTTTCCTTTTATTAAAAAGAGCCTCTGACTTCCTGGGCACATTGGCAAAAGAGGCATCTTCTTCCACTCCCTGACGATTCTTCTAGTTGGCTTTCTGAGCAAGTTTCTACTTTCCTTTACCGTTCCACCTCTTGTGGAAGTTAGGAGCCATACTCTTCCTCTGACCAGGATGTTTTTGACCACATGATTCTCCCTTACGAGAAGCAAAATAAAACTTCTTCTTGTGGTCAGAAATCTTGTTTTGGGTCCTGAACATTTCCCATGTTGAAAGTTGAGCCTAGGACGATGATTCATGAGCCTACCAAACTTGTCTATTTCATTCTTGTATTTTTCCTCCATGACCTTCCAATGTCTAACAGCCAACATGTTAAAATGCTTCTTGAATTCAAAGTTATCATACCGTTTGATAGCATCTTCATCATAAAAAACATTGCACCTTAGGCAGAGGGATACATGCTTTCTCTCTATCTTCTTTCTCTTAAAGAAATTTATCAAAGGCTCCCCTGTCGGGGGAAAATTTGCTTCTGATACTTGTCATATTGGTCAAACACATAGTCTACATCAGTAGGTATGTTTGCTACTAAAATGTTGACCATATTGATTTCAAATGATGTGCGCTCCACATAATTGGCTTCTTGAGGAATAGGATCAGAGTCAAGTTCCATGGGTGGCTTCTTCTCTTCAAACTTAAGTATGCATTCCTTGATTACCTATTGAACCATATCCCTAAAATGTATACAACTGTTAATACAATGGCCTATTTTATTGTGAAATTTACAATATATTTGGCCTTCCAAATGTTCAGAAGTCATGAATATTTGATCATTAAAGAGGGAAATCTATTTATCTTTCAATAAAACATCAAAAATCATGTCTGCCTTAGCAATATCAAAATCATAAACCTTCTGACTCCAAGCATTAGTTTTATCATTGTCTTTATTACCAATTCACCACTAGGACTCAAAGCTTTACATGTATAAGGTGGTCCAAGTTAAAGTTCAACAACATGAATTTCACTTCCCTCGTCATCGGAGGACAGTTCAGACTCTAGACAGTCATTTACATCAAGATAAGCAACTTTTTTCTCCTCTAACTAACCTTTTGCCAAACAGTTTCTCAAAATATAACTTCTCTACTTGTCTTACTCTATCAGCCAACTGTGCCATATCAATGATGTGATTGTCTAAGACCTTTTTCTTGACTTGATGGTCAAGACAACTGATTGCCATTTTGACTAATTCTAATTCAGGAATATGAGTTAAACATCTAGATTTTAATTTTCTAAACCTAGATAGATACTCATCAATTGATTCATTAAGCCTTCTCTTTATGTTGGCCAAATCAATAACTATTATTCTGAACTCACCCCTATAGAATTGTTCATGGAATGGTCTTTCTAATTAGACCCTTAGCCTGATGCTAATGGGGGTCAAAGTTGTAAACTAAGAAAAGGCTTCCTTAGTCAGAGAACTTAGGAAATATTTCATTTTCAGAATTTTAGAACCAGTAAGGTACCCACACTCAAGTGTGCACCTAACAATATGCACTAGTGTAGATTCTCCCAATTCCCCAGAAAATTTAGTAAACTAAGGCATTATATAGCTTTTGGGTAAATTCATTAATTTCCCCTCATCAGGAAATAAGGATGAAAATAACATCCTATTAGTAATACCTATGTTAAAACCATGTCTATTGAGGGTTTACTCGACCATACGTCGAATATTTTGGTTTCTGACTTGTATTTGGGCATTTTGATATGGGAGTTAATTATTTGGAATATGCAAAAAAAAAATATTATTACCTTGCGCTGGGAATTCCCTAAGTGAATTTGAATTGCCATAGGTTGTTCTATGGTCTGATTTGGTCCGTGAGTCAAATCAAGACCTCAGTTCTAATTTTGATGTATATTTATATTTTGTTGAACCTGTTGAGTTAGGTGACTCAAAGGATTCTGAACATTTTGATATTGAGAATACTAAAGTTGATGTTGATGATGATACCCCCCACAAACATTATGACCAACTATATTGGAGTAGAGGTCAACTAGAGGATTCAAAGTATGAAAATTCTGTCTTATTTGATTATAACCAATATTGGGTTGACTGGTCAGAGGGACATTGGCTAAAGCTTGATTCCCTTGAGAGTTAGTCTGATTATAAGATTGATCAACTAATCCTAACTCGGGAATATTGATTCTAACCAGGGGTATTTGGAGCCCTGAATGCATCAATCATACGACTCATTTGGTTGGCTGTTGGGGGCAAAATAACTTTGGCCAGAATAAGGTTGGTCGAAGACCCTTAGAATTACATTGAGTCTTAGAATGTTTTTGATCAGATAAAGCTGATGAGCAAGTTTGATGATCAAAGTTGTCATTAAGCTTGTAGTTCATGATCAAACATTGAAATGTAACAGAAAGATCAGAAAAGAACTTCTCCTTAAAAGAATATTCTTAGAAAGGGTTGGCTTCGACCATAAGACTTGTCTGAAAGAGTATTGTTCCAAGCAAGGCGGTCAAAGGAGGTGCAGATTAATGGACAGAGTTCAAAGATATACAAAATCAAGCCTGTTTTGGGTTGAAAAGCAAGGCTAGGAAGTGATCATGTTCCAAAGGTAGTTGCTAATATTTGATCATGTTTTGAGGAAGAAACTGTTTATTTCGATGTCCTTGAATATAATACTATCTTGGTCAAAAACTAAGGACGAAAAAGATACCAACATCAGTGCTTTAAAAATTGACTAAGTCTTTCAAAGGAACTGAAGCACACATGGTAGAACATGGGTAAAGCCAACACATCAATGATTGGAAAGGGGCGATGGACTAATCCGAGAATGACAAGTGTCCCTTTTATGATTGAATCAAATTGGGGCCATTATTTCACGAGGTAGTTGTTCCGTCCAAATCAAATGGAAAGTTCTATAAATTGGGATGCTTAGGCAAAGACAAGGGACGAGTTCTCTTTGCATTACGAGAGATAACACCCAAGTACTCCAAAACACCCTATTTGCAATGCCTAATACGCCAAGCATCCATGATCAACATGGCTACCAATGGCTACCCAATGGGTTACAACTAAGTAACAAGGATTACCCTCTAAGATGCATACCTCGTCTTTCTTCTTTCTTTTCAAGTATTTTCACATTTATGTTAATCTTTGTATTTATTAAACATTTCCTTTCATTCGATACACATCGTGTTCCATGTATGCAATTGCTATATTGATTTACATAATCCTATAATTATGTGTTTGATATATTCATCATATGTAAACTTGAATAAATAAACTTCACTTTATTATATTGCATGATAATTAACCAATAGAAAGAGTCCTCATTTTAAGGAAGACATATTCCATTCCTCGCTAATAAATCAAGGATAGTAGTTAGATTAGGTTTGCAAAGAACCCAATAAACAAATTCGTACTCTCGGTGGGACCTATTTTCATCATTGGTGTCACATTGTCATGCATTTTTTGCATTCACATGCACACACCATCTGGCTTGTTACTACTACAGAGTTTTCTAATTTTGGATTTGTTACTATTGTAGATTTTTCAAGTTCTTCGGGGCTTGTTACTATTGCAATTATTTGTGTGTATGTTTGTTATGATTAATCGATTGAAGTACTTTGACTAACCATAGAATGAAGGTGGATTTCATGATGTTCTGTTGATTATGATTTGTGTTCTTTATTCTTAGTAATGAACTATTTGTTCTATTGATGAAGAATATTTGTTATCCCTATTTAAATCTCGGTATCTTCTGTTAAAAAATTATTTGAATGTTTATCTGTTTCTTAACTTCCTTGCGGTTACTTTTGTCCTAAAACTAACTTACCAAAATAAACTGCTCTTAACTATTCTTGTTAAAGTTGGTTTTTTCTCTTCAAAGAACAAACGTTCTTCCGTAGTTTTCCCTTTGTTCTATGCGATTGCGTAGTGGAAAGGTCATTGCTAAGGAGAATTCGCACGAAGAAATGAATGGTACCACGACAGCAAGCGCTACGACCAATGCAAATATTTCAGATGTAAACGTGGCAGGAAGGCAATCATTCTAACCCAGAAAATTTAAATGCCAATGAGGCAATGAATACAGCGATAAGCAAAGTACTTTCTTATGGAGTTTCAACTTCAAGTAGCATGACTACCATCACTAGTCGTTTATATGGAATACCCATAGATTGGAATAATAATGCTCAAGGAATTCTATCCACTCCTACGATTGCA
Organism: Cyamopsis tetragonoloba; assembly: GCA_037177725.1. Taxonomy (NCBI): domain Eukaryota; kingdom Viridiplantae; phylum Streptophyta; class Magnoliopsida; order Fabales; family Fabaceae; genus Cyamopsis; species Cyamopsis tetragonoloba. The sequence goes on along the minus strand of CM074125.1, from coordinate 29,267,154 downwards.
GCCATGACAACTGTAAATCTAAACGAAAATCAACCCCAAATAGGTGGTGTTTTTCAAGGAGATCATAGAGACTTTGCCTCTACTTCAATCGGGAGACCTAGTTGGATCCCACTACAACAAAATAAAAGTGCACAAATTGGTCTAGCTTCATCAGGAACCCTTAATGGGGTCACTCACGAATCTATCAAAGATATTATGGACAATTCGACCAGAACTTCAACTAATGTATTAGAACTTTATCTGGGGATAGTTTTGAACCCATAGGCACAAAATATTGGTCAAATGACTAATCTATTGGAAGCTAACTTAAATGTTGGTCGATATCAAAGTCCTGGTCAAAACTCTATTTTGAACAGAATAGGAGTTAACCAAACTTTAAATCGGGCTAATCATGTGAACCCTGAAAACATTCAGCCTGTGAATATGAATCATGCTTCAACTAGCCATACTGTGAACGGTCAACTTGCCATTAGTCAAGGTATGTATCAGGTTGCAAGAGGTAATGACATCAATCATCCTATTCAACATAATGATGGCTTTAATACAATACAGAATTTAAGATCAAATCCCGATTTGAACAATGTCCAAGTATTTGGTTTATTTGCTAACATGCCAAGGACTGGGGGCATGACTATGTACCATTTCCACCAAATACTATGTGAAACCAGCCATATGACATACTTCGTCCAAATACTCAGCAAGGGGTGATTCAACATAATCCTAATCCTCATAATCAATTGTATTATCAGGATTATAAACAACAGGTTAGGAATTTAAACATTGAACGTATGGTCGAACAAACCCTTAATAGATGAGGGTTTAATATCGGCTTTGCAGATAAGATGTTGTTTGCTTCTCCTTTCTCATACGAAATGCAAGCAACTGACATGCCTAGTGGTTATAAGATCCCTAAATTTACTAAATTTGCAGGAGAACCAGAAGAATCCACTATCGAGCATGTGGCTAGACTTACTTTGGAATGTGGAGACTTGACTGCTTCTAAATTGATAAAGATGAAACTCTTCCCCAGTTCCTTAATAAAGGAAGCATTTTCATGGTTTACTACTTGCTCCTAACAGTATTAGGTCATGGGTACAGTTAGAAAGACAATTCCATGAACAATTCTATAGGGGAGAAGTAACAATAGCAATAGTATATCTATCAAACATTAAAAGATACACTAATGAATCTATAGATGATTATCTATCTAGGTTCAGGAAGTTAAAGTCAAGATGCCCTACTCCTATACCAGAACTGGAATTGATTAAGATGGCAGTAAAGGGCTTAGACTATCAGGCCAAGAAAAAGATTCTCGACCACCATATCGTTGATATGGCTCAACTTGCTAACGGAGTTAGACAAGTTGAAAACCTTTATGCTGAAAAGTTAGTTAATAAAAGGGGCATGAAAAACACTAAAATTACTTACATAGAGGTTAATAAACCTACAAAAACAGATTCAGATGATAATGAGAGAGAAGTCAATGTGGTAGAATTAAAATCTGGCCCTCCATATACTTGCTAGTCACTATATCCTAGTGTAATTAAGGATAGTGGCAATAAAAATGATAATTGGAGCTAGAGAACATACAGTTTTGATCTAACTAAAGCTGATTTGATTTTTGATGTTTTAGTTAAAGATAAACAATTATTGTTATCTCAAGATCATAAACTGATGACTCCTAACCAACTTAAATGACGCAAATATTGCCAGTTTCATAATACTATTGGTCACACTACTAATGGCTGCATTCGTTTCAGGGATTTAATCCAGCAGGCAATCAAAGATGGAAAATTGAAGTTTGAAGCAGCCAAAGCCCCCTTGAAGGTCGATGCTGATCCACTGGCTGTGGAGGCAAATATGGTCGAACTTGAAGCTTTCAAAATTAACATGGTCAATGTCTCTGGGCCAAATGCCTATTCAAATTCAAGGTACAGGATAGAGCAATTTGATAGCTTCTAAAAAGAGATCTATCCTTATAAAGGCGAACCTCTGATTGATTTCCTTTAGAGAAAGAATGACGAAGGTAACAATATTGCCCTTTTCCCAGTGTTGTCTTCGACCATGATGCTACAAAAAATTTTGAACGACATCAATTCAAAAAGTATTTCAATTAGATGACCGAAAAACACAAACAGGACAAGGAACAAAGATAGGCTCATTCTAAAGGAAAAGAAACAGCAGCCAATAATTCCAAGGTCTATCTGCACGAAGAGGAATCCCCTATTGTATGTGACAAAGCATAATCAGGGAAGACAAAGAGACAAACATGGGAAAAATCGTCCCAATTACCATCATAGTTCCCACAGATACAATCCTCGACCAAAGAATCCCGTGAAGCTTCAATGGAGGAGGATTAAACCAGATGATCAAATAATTCTAAACTTTGAGAAATATGAAGAGGAAATCATTACACCTCTCTAGAAAATGGTTCCTAGAAATACGAACAGAAATAAGCAAGTCTTGGAACCTAAGGAAAGCGTTGACAGTTCTAAATTTGAGACTGGCTTCCCTGATGACTTAGAAGCCATTTGCAATGTGGTTTCTATCCTCCCGTTGGATTTCTCTATTCCAGTGGAGGTGGTTAGAGAGGAAAAGTTCTTCGACAATGACGAAGGGCCAATTATCATCCATGATTCTTTGCCTTTCGATACAGAGAATGCTGTTGTATTACCTATGCCTACTGAGGGAATGAAATCACACTTAAAACCACTATTCGTCAAGGCTAAGACGGAAGGCAGAATAATTAAAAGAGTCTTAGTCGATGGCGGGGCCGTGATCAACCTTATTCTAGAAATGGTGGTCAAAAAATTAGATAAGTCATGTTCTGATTATATGCCTCACAATATGGTTATAACTGATTTTAATGGCCAGATATCCAAGTCCCCCGGATGCATAGCCTTAGACTTAAAGGTCGGCTCAATCACCAGAACCACAATGTTCGTGGTAGTACCTTCTAATAGCAATTACAACATTTTGTTAGGAAGAGTTGGATCCATGGGGTTGGTGCAGTTCCTTCGACTCTTCATCAGATAATTTTTTTGTGGAACGAATTTGGCCAGATCAAATTCATCCATGGAGATGAAAATTATTTCCGGTGCAAAGTAAACACTACAGATTTTGACAAAAATCTGTCAAATATTGAGCCACTTAATGTGTCAACTAAAGAAGACTTTTATGTCAAGTAGCCTGCGCAAGTCCGACTTTCTCCTTACGGTCTTTGTGTTACTCAAACTTGCGAGGAATACATGTCAGATGACGAAAAATCTGTAGTAGTAAGCTTCTTTGATTGGAAACAATTCTTCGAAAAGGAACGCTTCAAATGGGCAAGCCAAGGTCGAGTTATTGAAATCAATGCTAAGAATAATGTTAATGGCCAAATTGACTTTGAAGACTTGTTTCCAATGCCTCCACCAATCGAAGAAATTCATTATCTTGACATTTAACCTACTGGTTTGGAAATGGATTCATAGTGGCTCACAATCAACTTTCCTTGTTGAAGAAAAACGACTATGAAGATCAGCAAGGAAAGAATAAAATGACCAACTCGCTGAAGGGTTGGTTGAAGGATAAAAATGGTCTACTGATGGATTCATTTGGATTAATAATGGGCCAACTTGTAAAAGGAATGATTTGCTGAAGGATCATTTAAAATAGTTGTTTTGACTTACTGATAAGTCGAAGATGTTTGCAATGGGTTGCTGATAAATCATTAGTTTCATTGGTCTGCTGAAAGATCAATACTTAATAGTCTTTCTTCATACTTTGCTTGTGACTGACTAAAGTCACTATTTGTATTCCCGATTCAATAAGGCTTTGTAAAGCGCAAATAAGCAGCCGAAGTGTTCTTCGACCAGCTTGTTTGTTCTTTAGGCAATGGTTTGTTGTATTGCAAGTTATCATCAATCTTGAGCAGATATAAGTATTATTGGCCTACTATGGTCAAAGACGGTTTTAAATATGCTAAGTCTTGTGAAAACTGCCAAGTCCATGGAAAAATTCAACATGAGCCTGCAAGTAAGTTGCATTCAATTATCAAGCCTTGGCCCTTCAGAGGCTGGGCTCTAGATATTATTGGTCAAATCAGTCCTTCTTTTTCCAAAGGACATAGATATATACTGGTTGGAGTAGACTATTTCAAAAAATGGGTCGAAGCACTCCCATTCATAAATATTGACCAACAAGATGTTATAAACTTTATTGAAGAACATATTATTTACTAGTTTGGCATTCCTGAAACCATTACAACTGATCAAGTATCTGTTTTTGTTGGTCGAAAAGTAGCTGAATATGCTAAAGGGATGAGAATTAAAATGCTTAATTCTACTCCTTACTATGCACAAGCAAATGGTCAGGTTAAGGCCATGAATAACTTGGATTACCCTCTTAGATGCATACCTCGTCTTTCTTCTTTCTTTTCAAGTCTTTTTACATTTCTATTAATCTTTGTATTTATTAAACATTTCCTTTCATTCGATACACATTGTGTTCCATGTATGCAATTACTATATTGCTTTACATAATCCTATAATTTTGTGTTTGATATATTCATCATATGAATGCTTGAATAAATAAACTTCACTTTATTATATTGCATCATAATTAACCAATAGAAAGATTCCTCGTTTTAAGGAAGACCTATTCCCTTCCTCGCTAATAAATCAAGGATAGTAGTTTGCTTAGGTTTGCAAAAACCCCAATAAACATTGGACAAATGCTCATAGGCATTCCCTATCTCCCTAAATAAAGGGATAAACATATTGGTTATTTACTGAGTCAGAACATGTGTCATTTGCCTATTAGAGTCACCCATGTGATTCCTAATAGTTAGCAATGTATTCAGAGGCAAAGTTGTTGACATATGTACTAAGTTAGACCCCGATTCCAAAGGATTCTAAGCATGAAGGATATTATTTAATTTGTTGTGAGAAATAAAAAAAAACTCCCCAGTGTTATTTCCTCCTGCCAACCCTGCAGCCAAGTTGAAAGGACTTGTTAGGTTAGAAGTCATTGTATTGACATAGGCGGGAGGGGCATTTGCTGCCCAGGTACTATTCCACCTTATGGGAATACCATAATGGGGAGTTCTCAAATCATTTTGTACATATGTGTGAGGGGAACAGTCTGACTACTGATCTGGCTAATCAGAGTTTCCATCTTTGTGTTAGCATTCCCATTATTGTTGGGATTTTCCACCAAATCCCTTGAAGGATTGGTTTGATTATTTCCCTTATTGGGATCAACCACACATGCAGTATCATTTTCAAAATTGGTCGCAACCGAAGTCATGATTTCAAACAAATCTTGATTACTGATAATCTTACAACTACGGAAACGCGTAAAAATAAGGTAAAGACTCTAAGTAAGCAAAACTATCTGACTCTGACTTGCACAGAAATGTATTTTTTATATCTTTAAGACAAAATTTATTGTAAAGAAAGAATGGTATAACTTAAAACACATCACAGAGAGTCCTATAGACTAGTCAGAATATAATACTAAAAAAACTGCATACTTCTGACTTATAACACAGAACATCTAACAACAAATATATTAATTCTGAAAACACATTATCCAAGGACATTTTTTGATTTTCAAAATAGATAAACATATATGGAAGCACAACACATATTATACTTGAATATGTTTGCAAAACAACAAAAATAAAATATTAAAACAAAAGATCATAGAACTTTGCATTAGTTACAAGATAGACTTGTGTAGTAAATCCATGAATATAAAAATGAATGTTATGTGACACTACAATTCAAAAGATGTGCCACCAGGCGTGCCAATTTGTTTAGCATGTACTTTTCCAAATAAATAATTCCTATATCTCAATTCGAGAAAGAGAATTTTCTTCCTCTAATGTTCAATTTAGAGTAGTTTATTCAGACTAAAATGATTAATTTTAGCATTTTATATAGAAATTGTTAAAAAAATGAATATTTTGACTAAGCATGAAGACAAATCAGAACATAACTAGGATAACAGAAAACATAGACAAACATGATTTATTGGTAAACAAAATGTAAACATGAATAGAAAACATATAAGCAATGAGTTTTATTAAGAAAGAATCCAATACAAATACAAATACAAATAAGGACTCGGACAAGACTCAATGCTCAAAGAGGTTGATCCTGACTTACATATAACCTTGCTTGCTTCCGTTTGTAGCCATGCTTGTTGTGTACTGATGTGTTTGACTTAAAGGCATATTGAGAAGACTTGATTAGGTGTCAGAAGATTAGATAGATGGCTTTGGTTTGCACTCAAACTCTGGGTTTCCTCTCTAAGTACCCTTGGATTCTTAACATAATAATAAGTCAGAGTCCATTTCTCTCTATTTCACGAGTATTACTTATATGTTCATACATGCATATCTCTCTTTTTTTTGCATTATTCCCTATGCGGTGTGTCTTTGCTCTGTAGATTTTTTTTGCATATATTCTATGTGCATGGAGACTCCTATGTATAGTGCTCTGACTGGGGCAAAGCAGTTATAATCATAAAAGAAAATAAAATGAAACTAAAAGCAGCCTCCAATGATGTACATGCACTTGGATTCTCTAATCATTGATAAAATCCACATGTTCTAATCTGACTGATTTCATACGTGTTTAGAAGAGAAACCACTTTTTGTAAATTCAACACATGTCTTCTTGATGTCTTTCTCCTACTGCTTCTTGTGCATGGGTAAACACTTACCCAAAATTATAACATCATGCTTGGAATGCACATATTAAAGGTCAGCGGCCTCTCTGACCATGCAGAATATATTCTCATCATTGTAGTCAGAGTGCTATAGAACTTGTATTTGATTAGAGAAGTCTCTGACTAAGCTTTGATCATTTGAAAATAAATAAAGCTATTTTTATCCTTTGGAATATAATCTTCCTCTAATCACCAGGGCATTCTAAGTAAAAGCCCAATAACTTCTTTTAAGGTTTCTGTATAATGGTCAGAACCCTTTTCTCACTAAGGTATTAACTTGAACATATTTATTCAAGTTCCTTATGGCTTCTATGACTACATATTTGCAAAGATAAATTTTATTTTAGCCTAACAAAATGTCAAACTAATATGTTCAGATTCATTAAAAATACTAAATAATCAACAAAGATCTAAAATGAGATAAATGGTGAATATTTATTCAGTGATGTTGCAAAAAGGATGATTTGATAAGATTGAAAAAGAATAAGCATTGAGTGCAGATTACATAAGTACAAAACCATCATCGGCAATTCTTTCTATATATCTTATCTATCTCTCCCCCTTTTTCCACCAGCAAAACCAGGCAAAGGCTTCCTAAGATAGACATCTGGTATCAGCCATGAGAGAGGTGATCAAGAGAAGTATAGGAGCAAAAAGTTGGAGCAGCAGCAAGTGGAATGATTTTTTGGGTGATTTTTTTGGGTGAAGAGATTGAGGGATTTTCATAACCATCAGAGACAGATACTTCAGCAAGTGCTCATTGAATAGCTCCTGTGTTTTTTCCGACTCTTGTTGTGACATTGTCAAGGTATTGGCAACTTCAGAAATTTCTTCTTGTCTCTTCAAGATCAGCTTGTGGCCTTCCTCCAAAGTGCATAACCTTTTATCCACTTCCTTCTATTTCTCATTCCTATCATTTTATTGGAAAACTTCTCAAGATATTTGAGCTTTGTCTCCTTTGTCCCAAAATGGTAGAGGTCTTCTTTTACTTGTATCTTTACATCTAGAGGTGGTGACTTCTCTTTTCCTTTTCATTTCTTCTTAGAAATTTTGCTTCTGAACAAACTGAATCTGAGGTGGTTCTTCAATACCAGTTTCCTCTTTAGTATGGGGTACCGTTTCAATCTGAGACCCCTCTTGCTCTTCTTCTTCGTCATCGCTTAAAACCAAATCATAGCGGGTAGGTCCTTCCAATGATCTCTTGGCAAATAATCAAAACTTAATCTTCTTAGATCTTTTTCTTTTAGTGGAGAATGAGAATGGAGCCACACTTGCTAGTGTAGGGTCTTCATGTCTAAGATTAGATCCCTCTGTTTTGGAATTGAAATGGGGATATGGTGGATTTGGGTACAGGGAGTATGACAAGATGAAGGATAAGGTTGCTTTAGTTAATAATGAACCTCTTGTTGCAATGAGTTATGTTCAAACCCTTCTAAAGGTTGGGTAGTATCTGAATAGGTCATATTGAATTTGTCAGACTCATAGGCTTCGTTGGCATATTCAAAACTTGAATTTGAGCTTGAACACGTTGGGATTTCAATAGCACAATGATTATTTTCATACACTCAAAGAGTAGAGGCAGGGAGTAGAAAGGTGTGTAGATTAAAGAATGAGTTTTTGAGAGAAGGGGGTTTGAGAGCTGAGTTTTTAAGGGAGGAGAATGCAAAGGGGATGATAATGAGTGTGAAAGCTAAGTTTATAGCAATAAATTACTAGGATTAAGAGAGTCGTTCAGAGTTGAAAGGGTGTAGAACTGAAAAGGCTAACAAATGAGGGAAGAGAGATGTTAAGAGTTTCAACTATGCATTGTGGGTTTTCTCTCTCCAATCTTAATAATCTCTCCTAATTTTGACCGTTTGAGGTTGATTCCACATGTGTTTCTCTTAGCTAAGCAAAGGCATTATGATGGTAGGATTTATAGGAAATTACTTATTTACTCATGATTCAATCTATCAAAAACACATTATTTAATCCATAACACTTCTTCTTTCTGCTTATACTCTCTTAGTGTATGAGAATCAAGTATCGTGTTGTTCAAATTCCAATGGGTTCAAACTCAAATTCTAGTTCTGAGTCTACCCACAAAGCCTATGAGTCTGACCAATTTTACATGACTAGTTTTGAGACTCCCCAACCTTCACAAGAGTTTGACCTCAAAAACAGAATTGAGTTGTTTCTAGAGCTCAGTCAATTACAAGATAAGCATTAAAAAAAATAGATTCTAAACTCTATTGAGCGAATATAAATGGATAAACTGAGAAATCTCAAAGAGAGATATATTGATCATGCAAATAATATCGATGAACCTTTAGTAAATTGCTAAGTAAGGATATCAGTAATCCAACACTTTGTGTCAATGATGCTCAGCTTAGTGTTACCTTTCTTAGTGAGCAATCTTTGAAGTTTGGGATTTTATCCACATGATGTGAGGACAACAACTTGCAATAGTTACATATTTAGCTTCTCAAGTTGATAATGCCAACTATTGGACTCAAGCTTTGAATACCAAATGATATGAACCCGGGTATGGTTTATAATTTTTGAATCTACCAAGAGTTGGATTTATTATAAAAATAAATAAAATAAACAAAACGAATCATATTAGCAACACACTCAAGAACTGAGAAAGAATTTGGGAGTGATAAGCTCTGATCTTTTTTATATTACTCGCCAAAAAAGGTTAAACCACTTTAGAAGGTCAACCCTCAATTGAAAACCTAGGACTTTTGGATGGACCTATAACTAGAAGAAAGACTACCAAGATCAAAGAGGACTTGGAGCGAATTGTGACTTATATGTTTAAGGGCACATGTTCCACCAATGAAGAATTTGATTCCAAGCTTGTCAATTTAATTTATAATAATTTCCTAGGATTTTAAAACATATGCTTAGAACTTGAGGTTTCTGATTCTCCATTTGTTTGGATAAATTATTTTTCGGCTTAAGTTTAGGTTTGAAATAAAAGTCCAATCTTTTAGTTTGATTTTAAAAACCCTTGCTTGAGTACATTTCAACTCGTGAATAATTTTTCTGGAAATAAACTTTAGAAAGGATATCTCTTGGTTAGTGCAACCTCTAAGTTAGAGTCCTATTCTTGAGATTAGTTTTCATGGTGGCGTTTCCTCACATGCTTATTATTTCTTCGAGAAGTGTGGTGCCATTATAGCTCCATTTCTTTTTGTCCATCTTTTTTAATTTTATTTTAATTCTCGATTATAAGTTATGTACCTTACTCTACTATCATTTGGTATAATTGGGCCTTAGGTCCAGATGAAGTAACCCTGTATGATTTTTGTTAAATTGCTTTTGTGATTCTTCCATTATTTCATTCGGTTTTAACATCTTAATCATCAATTTAATTTGTTAAAACTTTTTGACATTTCTCAATTCTACACATTCACAGACCACAATGTCAAATTTTAGTTGAAGATTCGTGCTTTTTTGTTTGCCTTTCCTTTACATTCATTAGTTTGTGTCATTCCTATCATCATTGTCTTGCATAATTGCACAGAAAAATATTTGAATAGAATGTGTCTGTTGAACGCAACCAATAAAGTGTTAGTCTTTATATTAAAATAATAATAACATAAGTTTTAATATTGATGTTATTATTATTTTAATACCACATCAATTTTAATTGGTTGTGTCCAATAGACACATGTATCCATACAAGTCTACCTCTTGCAAGAAAATTTTTGTTCTGGAGAATGCTTGAAAATAACGCTATCCAATCCTATTTTATTACAATAACTTAGTTTCAGGTACATTTATATTATGTGTCATTTCACAATACTAATATGTGATTTTGGTAATTAAAATGCCATATACTCTTTATTATTGTGCTTGAATTGGGCAAAACTTTTTCATATTCATTACAATTAATTGTGATACCGTTCTGGTCTTATTCATAATTATTGTGATTAGTTTCTGATCTGTCCATCAATTCAAGATATCAATTTGTACACATTAAAAGAAGAAGAAGAAGCAACTGCAAGAAAAGAAAGAAAAGAGCAAAAAAAAAAAAAACATAGTAAAAAAAGGAGAGGAATTTCATTACTTGTAATTGCTTGAATTGCGCTTCTTTTACTGCATTGTTGATACTAGTGATCCTACAAAATTTCGAGTATTTCATTCATTTCTATTCTTTAAGTTTGACTTTATATTCCTATTCTTTATGTTCTTTTGTTCTCATAAAATTCCATTTGAGTGTGCTTGAGTTTTTTTTTTTGTGCTTTATTGCTTGTCCCATTTGGATTCCAATAGTTTTGTCATACTTGAGTAAATCTTGCGTGATGAACAACATCTCTTGGTTTCTAGTTCTTAGTGGTAATTGATTTTTTTTCTTTTTGTGGTTTCTCATTAAGGGACCAAATAGAATTTGATTGGAAAAAGACTTGATATTTAGTGCACTAAACACAATTTGATCGTACACTTTGAGTGTCAAACATGTGAGCTAGTGTGAATTGTGAGGTCCTTTGTTATAATTATTGTTTTTTTCTAACTTTTGTTATTTCTTGTTTTTATGGAAAATAGGTGAAGGGAAGGTGAAGAAAGACCTTCACCATCACGGACCATCTCTCACAGCAAAGGTGACCGAAACAATATGAGTAGACAAATGAAGAAAGTGATGAGTGAAATGAGACTTTTAAGGGAGAGAGTAGATAGTTTAGAGCAAAAACAACACCATTCTTTTGGTGAGAGTGATTCCATTCACTCACAAAGATAGGAGAGGGTATGATGAGCGAAGGAGGAATGAAATGATGAATAGGAGAGAAAATAGGAGGTGTGAGAGTAGAGAAAGAGGTGGTTAAAGGGAAGATAGAGTTTAGTGGATTAAAATACAAGTGCCACCATTTCATGGCAGTGTAGACTCCTACATGGAGTAGTAGATGAAGATGGAGAAAATTTTTGCTTGCCACGACTATAGTGAGGAAAAGAAGGTAAAGTGGAGGATATAGAGTTTAAATATTATGCTCTTGTATGGTGCGATAGAGTTAAATAGGAATGAATTACTTTAGGGAAACCACCTATATATTTCTACTTGAGAAGAGATGAAAGGATTTATGAGAAAGAGATATCTACCTCCTTACTTTGCTAGGGAGTTACACAGTCTACTCCAAAGATTAGTCCAAGGAAGTAAGAGTGTTGATGAGTACCATAAAGAGACAGAGGTGGCTCTTATAAAAGCTAAAATAGTTGAAGATAGGGAAGCTATTATGTCTCATTTTTTTAACTATTTGAATTTTTAGTCCATCACGCTATTATAGTGGAGTAACAAATGAAGAAGAGGGGAAATTTAAGGAAGTACTCCTCTAACTTTAATTCCTCCAATTGGATGGATAAAAATAAAGAAGGAACTCCCCTAAGGATATCCAAGTCTAAAAGCTTCTACAAGCATAAGGAGGTCGAGACTTCATAAAAGGTAAACCCAAAAGCCCATCTAACTTGGTTAATGCTAACTCCTCTTCTTCATCTGATGAAAGGTCAAATGGATCAAGTGCTTTAGTGCTTGGGAAGAGGGCACATTGCTTCTCAATGCCTAACCAAGAAGACTATGTATTTTATGGAAGATGGACACTACTCAAGTGAGGCATCCAATTCTAGCTCTTCCTCAAGTGATGGCAAAGAAGGTAGTGATAGTCAAGCTTTAGCGGGTGATTTGGTGGTGGTAAGGAGACTTTTAAGTACTCAAGCAAAAGAGGATGAGGTAAGCCAAAGAGAGAACATTTTTCATACTCGTTGCTTGGTGCAAGGTAATATTTGCTCCCTTATTATTGCTGGAGGTTCTAGTACAAATGTTGGTAGTACTAGGTTGGTTAATAAGTTGAATTTGAAAACTACTCCTCATGCTAGGCCTTATAGATTGCAATGGTTAACTGATGAGGGTGAGTTGCTTTTTAACCAATAAATATTGGTATCTTTGTCTCTAGGTAAATATGATGATATTTTACTTTGTGATATTGTTCCAATGGAAACCGGCAATATCATTTTAGGAAGGCCTTGGCAATTTTATTAGAGTGTCATACATGATGGTCACTCTAACAAGTACACTTTTAAGCATAATGGTCATAGGATTTGTCTTGCTCCATTAATCCCTAAAGAAGTGGGTTGGGATCAATGATAAGTGTGTTTAAGTGTGTTTTGTGTGTATTTTGATCTTTAAATTTCACACTTATCACTCTCTTTCATGTGCTATTTGCTAAAAAATTCCTCCAAATCAAGACTTTGTTAGTTCTTAAGTATTATTAGTGAATTTTGCAAGAATTTCCCAAATTCCTAAGTCTTTGAAGTGTGTTTGTAGGGTGCAAGATAGCTTGGGCATGAAGAAAAAGGAAAAAGAGAAGCAGAGCATCAGCGCTTAAGCGCCTAGATGGGGGCTTATGCGCTGGAGTACGTCCAGACCCCAGAACTTGTTGTCCCAGAAATTGCTTCAACGCTTAAGCGCTGTAATGGGAGCTTAAGCGCCAGAAGGAGGAGCTGAAGAGTTTCAATGGGCACTTAAGTGTCCAAATGGGGGCTTAAGCCCAGATTTCTGCGCATTGTACTTCTATAAGTACACTTCTTGGAGCTTTGGACTTTTCTTGACACACTTTTCTGCACTTAGAGGGATATTTTTGGAGAGAGAATTCTTAGGAGACTACGGTTTTCTTTTTCATTTTGTTCTTCTTCTTGTTTTAGAGGTGTAATGGCCATTATGTATGGCTAAACTCTTTGGAGCTTGAGATTGAATGTAACTTCTGAATCTTTTACTTCTTAAACTCATTGTAACTTTGTTTAGTTTAGTTAAATTGGGTTTCATTTCTGTTATTAATGCATGTTTAAGCTTGATCAACTTAGACTTTATCCTTATGATTTTGTATTGATGATAGTTGGTATGAAATCTAGAGTAGAAATGAGAACCTCAATAGTATGTTAGTTTAGAAGTAGTTAATGTGTTATTGATTATCTTGTATGGGCTTGTTCTTCATTCTAGGGTTAGAATCTTGTATGTCTAAGATATTAGAATATAATTTCTTCTCCTAAGAAGCATGTTATGAGATATTTTAACTTTGTTACTTGTATGCCTTGATGGCTCTTTGGCTAAGTTAGTAGAAGTTGCTTTGAGTTTCATGAGAGTAAAAGAGGAAGAGAGTGAAGTTTAATCCCAGGTGCTTTTATTGCTTGGTTTAAAATCTGTTTTTCTCATTATCTTTATTTATGCTCTGTTCTCACTCAATACCATTTGTTCAAAAATCTATCTTAACATTGAATAGAGTGTCTAATTGGTGTTTTATGTGCTCCCTGAGGACGATATCCTTTCTCTCCCTATACTCAAAACGTGTTAAACAATTTAGTTCCACTAAAATGTCTGCCAATCAAATGACACTTAAAAAAATAGAGCAAGAAAGAAAATAATTTAAAAAGAAAAATTAGTGAAAGAAAGAGCACAAGGCCAAGGACATGTCTAGGGTAGAAAATGAAAAGAAATTATTGTTTGCTAGTGTAGGGGAGATTAAGAGGACTTTGGTTGCAAAACAGTCCATATTCCTTATGGTTTGCAAATATTTTTGTTTGAATCATGCCACTTATTATATTCCTAATTACTTGCAACTTGTTTGGAAGGGGTATGAAGATGTCTCCCCAAGTGAAGGTCTAAAGGGATCGCCTCCTTTTAGAGGCATCGAGCATCAAGTCCATTTCATTCCGGGAGCTTCACTTCCAAATAGACCAACTTATAGGACCCCTCCACAAGAGACTAAGGAGATACAAAAGCAGTGGATGAACTCCTAAGTGAAGGGTGGGTCCGTGAGAACCTTTCAGCATGTGCGGTATTGGTTTTACTTGTTCCAGAAAAATATGGTACATGGCGTATGTCTGTTGATTGTAGGCCTATAAATATTATTACTATTAGATATAGGCACCCATTCTTAGATTGGATGATTTGCATGGTGTTAGTATTTTCTCTAAATTAGACTTGAAAAGTGGATACCATGAATTAGGATGAAAGAGGGCGATGAGTGGAAAATGGCTTTCAAAACAAAGTTTGGATTGTATGAATGGCTTATTATGCCTTTTGTCTCTCTGATACGCCAATCACATTCTTAGTGATCACGAGTCACTTAGACATTTTTGGCATGTAAAAAGGTTGATGATGCCACTCACATTGTGGATATCATTTTCAAGGAGGTAAGATTCCATGGTATGCCTAGGAGTATAGTATTCGACAGAGATACTAAATTCCTTAGTCATTTTTTGATAATATTATGGAATAAACTTGGTACTAAATTAATGTTTTTCACTACTTTCCACCCAGAAACGGATGGCCAATCCAAGGTAGTAAATAGCGCACTAGGCACCATGCTTAGGGCACTTATAAAGAAAAATTTAAGTGCTTGGGAATCATGCTGGCCTCAAATTGAGTTTTCTTATAATAGAGTGTTGCATTCTTCTATTAATATGGTGAACTAACACGGAGAGGCCAAGGTCAAGTTCATCAAGATCTTATATGAGAAGGTTAGGGTCCAATCAGAAAAGAAGAACGAAACATGTGCTTCTATAACCAACAAGGGAAGAAGGCGAGTGGTTTTCCATCCCAGTGAATGGGTGTGGGTACACATGTGAAAAGAATGATTTCATTTACAAAGAAAGTGTACGTTAGACCCTAGAGGAGATGGCCATTTTCAAGTGATTGAGAATATCAATGACAATTCCTATAAATTAGATCTTCAAGGTAAATCTAATGTTAGTGCCACATTTAATGTTAGTGATCTTTCTCCTTTTGATGTAGGTGATGACAACCCTATACATTTGAGTACAAATGCTCCTAAAGAAGGGGGGATGATGTGGAACTAGAAAGTCAATCCTCAATTGAAAATCTAGGACTTTTGGATGGACCTATAACTAGAAGCAAGGCTAAGAAGATCAAAGAGGACTTCAAGCGAATTGTTACTTGACTTATATGTTTAAGTGTACATGTTCTTCCAATGAAGAATTTGATTCCAAGCTTGTCAATTTAATTTTTAATAAGTCCTAGGATTTCAAAACATATATTTAGAACTTTTTGTTTGCTATTCTCCATATGTTTGGCTAATTTATTTTTGGGCTTAAGTTTAGGTTTGAAATCAAGGCTCATTGTTTTAGTTTGCCTTTAAAAATTCTTGTTTGAGTACACTGAAACTCATGAATAATTTTGAATTGAGCACTCTCGAATTCTTCATCATGATCATTTCTTAGCTAAGTTTGTATCCTTTTACATATTTAACAATATTAAAGAAATAAGGCTAAAAGAAATTCGATTTGTGATAGAGAAATATCAATCATGCAATACTAGAATATTAATCACCAATCACATAGTCACAGGACACATTTTTACTACTAAGATTTGCAATCTTAGTGGATTTAGATTATCATGCAAATGTTCTATAATTCTAGATGTCCTAAGTGCAATCTAAGTATAAAACCAGATTTGACATCTTTACTCCTATCAAATGCATCACAAATCACATCAAACTCGAAGATGCAAGAATTTCATATTCAGATGTCCAATTCTCTTATGCTATGATCATTTGACACTTTGTTAAGAAGCAATACTTATGATGTTAGAAAAAATTTATAGGAAAATGGCATGTGAGATTTTTTGTGTTTCATGCCAGAGAAAAAAGATTTTCTATGATCTAGCATGTCTGATTTTAAAAAGCAAGTAAAACAATAAGTGCTATGAAAATTGAATATTATCAAGCAAGTTTTGATTCAAACCTTGCACATAGTAAACATATTCAATCTGACCTGATTTTTGCTCTCTATAGTGTAAACGTCTTTGATCTATGAGACAAATGTTGCTTCATCACTATCATAGTAGCAAATGTGATTCATAATTAAGCACAACAATAGGTAATAATCTATTTATGAAAAAGATTGTAGTAGCAAATGCATCAACCTAGTAAAGATTGAGAAAGAGAAGAGGAATCTAACAAAGTGAGTCCTATTGATGCTACATCTCTGTGTTTCATATCATTGCTCCTTGTTGTTGATGAGTATGTGGGCAGATGAGTTTGTGAATGATCCCTTGATCATTGAGGAATTTTATGCACACACTACAACAAAATTGACTTTTACCAACATTGTCAAATACAACATTTGTAAAAAAATGTTGCAAATACTAAAGGAACATTTTTTAACAATTTGGCAACATTTTTTAAATGTAACTAAAATATTTTTGCAACATCGTCAGATACAACATTTTTCAAAAATGTCGCAAATGTACAAAGACAACATTTTTAGTGATTTAGCAACACTTTTTAATAATTTAGCAATATTTTTTCAAATGTTGCTAAAAATCAATTATGTAGTAGTGACACAACATACTCTTTCCCTCCATCTAAGGACTTAAAATGCATAAAGTGAGTAAATGTTTTAGATTTGTTATGAATAAAGTATATCCATGTAAATTTTGAACATGCATCTATAAGATGTAAATAGAAGCTATAACCATCTCTATAAGGATAGGGTGATAGCCCCCACACATCATAATATATAAGATCTAATGGTTCATGATACATGTAATCGAATTTGGAAAAGGTAGAGTATTTGACTTGCCAACATAACAAGAACTGCAAGGGAAATAAGTATTTTATTATTGCTCATAGGATCATTACATGATTGCATAACCTTTTGAAAAAATTTCTTTGAAGCATGTGCAAGTCTAGAGAGCCACAAGTCATAAGTGTGTTTCTTATTATAGAACTAAAAGCATTATGTAAGTGATTGGAATGTGAATAAGTGGGAACAGGTTTAAAGTGCCTAAAGACATAGAGACCACGCTCAAGTGTCCCTTGTAGAAGAACTCTCCAGGTTACCTGGAATTTTACAAGACTAGCGTCTGAGTTAAATTCAATTAGCACGTTATTATCTCTACAAAATAAAGATACACTCGAGATTTTTCTAAATATTTTTAACATGCAAGAGATTTGTAAGTGTAAAGACAGTAACATAGTTAGTAAAATGAAACATAGAATCACCAACATGTTGTATGACTATTGAGTAACCATTTCCTATATGAATTATGTCTTGACTGTGGTAATCATTTTTAATCAAGAGATTCTTAGGATCATGTGTAAGATTATTGGTTGCACCCAAGTCAAGGTAGCAAGTGTCATCATTTGCACTATTTTGAGTGGTTATAGTCATAGCTTGCATAACTTGTTGTGTCTAAGATTGAGTAGAAGAGTTTTGTGTGTTAAAAGTAAGATTTAGTTCAGTCCACTGTTGATCAAACACATATAAACCATTCCTAACATTCCCTTGCAGAAGAGGAGTCTTGGTTACCTGAGATTTGACAGCAAACTTATTGGCATGAAATTCAAAGAAAACATGGTTATCTTTGCAGAATTGAAAAACACTGAGCAGGTTTTTAGTAATGTCAGGAACATGTAACAGATTTCTAAGATGCAGGATAGCAGAGTTACAGTCAGACTTAATAAGAGAGGAACCAGAATGAGTTATACCTACGGTATTACCATTGCCTACATGAATTCGTTCTTGGCCATGGTACTCAGTTTTGTTGGAGAGATTGTTGATATCAGGAGTTAGATGATTTGTGGCTCCTGAATTAGGATACCAAGAATCATCATAGACGGGGTGTTGTGGTGCTGCTACCATGGCTTGCATACCTGTGTTTGAGTTCTACGATGTAGATTGATTATGCTGTTGATTGAGATTTGGTTCACCAATTTGCTAATCAAACCTATGCCAGCAATGAAAAGCAATGTGGCCAGGTTTACCACAAACTTGACAAATGATTCTGCTGCGTCCTCCTTGATTCGAATTGCTTCTTCCTCTATTTCTGCCTCTGGAGTTTCCTCTACTTTGATTGTTGTTCCAGCCTCGACCTTGACCCTGGAAAAACCATATTTCTTTTGGTGAAAAGAATTTTGAGTGAGATTAGCCTGCATTCGATTTGGTCATGTGACTGTGACTTATTTTTATGTTTCGATTTGGTCCTATAACTTTTTATTTTTATTTGAATTTAGTCTCGATAGAAAGAACGAATTTGTTAGATGAAAAATAAGTTACAGGAACAAATTGAAACATGAAAATATGTTATACGACCAAGTTGGAATATTTAATAGTTACATAACCAAATCGAAACAAAAAAATAAGTTACAGATACATAACCAAATCAAAAAAAAAAAATTAGAAAACCAAATTATTAATTTGGCCAAATAAATAAAAGAAAAACAAATGCAAAGAAAGAGATCATGGACGTGGAAGCACAACTATGTTGTCCAAGTACGGATACTAAACTATGACACGTGAATAAGATAATATTCTACCAAAAATATATATATAATATTATTGAAAGCAAGGTAGTAGTATTATAAAAAATAAATAAATATATGAATTAATATAGAAGAGGCAATTAGCAAAGGAAGGGGGAAAATGGATGAAAATTAAAGTTAGGCATTTATCATATCTGACGTAATATCTCTCTCATTATTCTCAACCGTCTCAATTACTCTTGCATTTATGTGATTTAAATGGCCTTAATAGAATGCCCTTTTTTTTCAATGCTCGGAACTACCCAACCCACCCTCCTCTAACATCATCCTTTGATAAATTCACTTGTATATATCCTTCTCATCATAATTTTATATATTCCCACAATATAATTTTTGGATAAATTTTGTGCATGTATTTTGTTAGATAAGTTTACACTGATCTCTAATTAAAATTGAAGTTATATATGAAGTTTAATTTAGCTCTTATTGAAAGGTATATTCGAGTTTCGGATTTAGGGTTCCATCCATGTCCCTATCCCTCTTTTTTTCTGTTGGGTGAGAAATTAAAAAAAAAATTGATTAATAAAAAATAATAAAATTATACTCTCCTCAGGATTTTTATATAAGACACTATCTAAAAGATTTTTATGAAATTGTTTATAAGATATTTTGTAATTTTTCATAATGCCTTTATTATTATTTTTATTTTCATTAAATGCATTGACTATTTTAACTCATTAATTATATTTGGCTAACACATTGTTCAATGAAGGATAAAACGAATATCTCATACACTTTGTGAGAAAACCAATAAAGTTAACTAAACTTAACTACTTTTTTTTGTTTGTATAATTCGGTTAAAAACATTTTATAAATAGGACGAGAGGGAATAGTTTCATCTTGACAACCTCAAAAATAAATATAAATATTAATTAAAACTTAAAAGTAAGTATGGGTTGACCTCAATAATTTTTTTTTGTGTGCACATTAAGTGTATTCTTCAGTCGATAGTCAAAAATTAATTCCTTCAAGATGTAAAAATTACCAAAATAAATTTTAGCTCTACTAATAAAATATTTTTTATACACACTATTAAAATTCAGAACCCTAACTCACTTCAATAGTTTTGATAAAACTTCAATTATATTCTGTACAACTAAAATTTTCTTATACTACAAGACATACTACAACTTTCACGCCTTTGCTCTCATTATACACGTGGGTCCTTAAATTTTGTAACATGGAAATTAGAAATATCATTTCTTTTTAATTTTTTCTCTTTAGTTTATAAATATAGGTAAAACTTTCTATTCACTGACTTGGATCATGTCAAGGGATCAGAATGAAATTAGAAATCTGATTTTTCAATGATGATATAAATGAGCCATTATATAGGAGTATTATAATAGATACTATCCCAAATTGTTAGCACTCGATCTATAAGAAAGTCAACTAGCCTTTTCTTTTTTTTTGTTTGATACATTTGTACTTTTTTTTATATATAATAACTAGCCATATTTTAGTTGTGTGATGAATGGACAACAATTATTTGAAGATTAATCTTTGTCCATTAATCTCTTTTAATTAAAGCACATACATTACCTTTCACTTGTGGAGCCCACGATCAAAGGAATTTAATATTTTTTGTCAAAAAAATATTTCACAAGTTAGATTAAAACTAATAAATTCAAAATTGTGAAGTATTCTACCAACACATTTATTATTTTCATATATTTAAAAATTATATTTTATGTTATTCTTTTATATGTTAATTAAGTACTAAATAATTTTTATATTATAAGTAATTTTAATTTAACTGTAGATTTTGTCAAAAAAAAAACTGACAAAAAAAATTAATCAATATAAAAGAGATTTTTTTAATTTGTGTAATGTTAAAATATAAGTAGAGAGAAAACACAGTATTAATAGTTGTCAAACACAATCACATTAAATTTTTGTTTTTCCCACAATTTCTTTCTATTTATAATTTTTTAATCTATATAATATTATACAAGTTAAAAAAATTCATATAAAAAATAGTGTAAGTTTAAACGATGTCAACGAATCCCTCGGAATATGCATGTATGATTAAAACTTAAAAACTGTGGTCAAAATATTTAAGCACCCAGCTGGACCTTATTTATAGTTAACTATTGCAATTAATTAGTTGCCAACCATTACGCTTAAATTTCAACTTAACGCCTTGTTCGTTTGTTTAATGTATTTATTTATTTATTTATCTATTTATTTATTTATTTATTTATTAGTAATAATTACTATTAAGCATGTAGAGGTGCACATAGTAATTTAAGGATTGAGTTGTAAATTATTATCTCTAACATATAAACATCTGTTTGGTTGGCTTTCATAACTTTCAAATCATTTTTTTTTTTTATAATTAAGGTTTTTCACTCTCAAATCAGACTAATCTCATTCGCACTGCGTGACTGGCGCTGGTCTCTGAAAATTTGGCATACGTGGAATTCGAATACAGGACCTTCTGTGGATTATCCCTCCTTTGAACTTAGCGGGATCTTACACCTCTAAATCAACCCTTAGAGTTATTTTATTTATTTAGTTGGCAAAGGCAAACAATTTTAATTTTTAACTGTTACTACCAAAGTAGAGAGATGATCTATATTTTCTGTCACACAGTTTCACTTTTGTTTACGCTATTTTTATTCATTTCACTTTTTACTTTTTATGGTAACTAATGGCTACCGTGAGTGCCTGATCGGATGAAACAGTCCTATATAAAAATACTAAAATTGAAAAAAAATTATAAAAAAGCAAATAAAAAACTATAAAACTAAGGTTAAATTTCCCATTAAAATTTCAACAAGCAAACTAAGAAGGCACCTGAGATTAAGCCCCTATTACACTTTTTATTACTGCTAAAAATTTCAGGAAATTAGAACCCAGCTAGCCATATAGATACTCCAAACATTTCCTAATTTTGCAGTAATTTCCCCCGATTTGATCAGAATAGTGCTATTTACGCTCCATTTCGTCAGTTTCCTCAATGAAATAAGAAAAAAGAGGTTAAAATTGGAGCGCACTTAACACTATTCATACAAGGCCAAATAGTTAAAATTAACTAAATAGTAAATAAATAAATAAAAAGATAAGAAAAAGAAGAAAAAAAATCTTCCTAAGATTAAAAGGTGCTACTACTAATTTTAGGAATAGAATAACAGAGCAGAGAAAAACAGAGTTAGAAACAGGGGAAACTAACTCTAATAACTCTTGTTCTTAATTCCTTTTGAAATTGTTGTTTTTGTTGTCATGGAGGAAATCAAGCAAAACAGTGCTTTTGCATTTGGGGCACTTTGGGTCATCTTCTGAGAGCATCACATACATCAGGCAGCGAGGACAGCCTACGAGCACCATTGAGATTGCTTCGGGACTGTCCGAGTGCCGACTGATGTTGTTGTCCTCTGAGTTTAACTCAGAGGACACGCACGAACTCGGCGGTGATTCTGTCGCCGACCGAGTCGGCGATTCCATCCTCCTGTCCACCCTTGGGGGTGACAAGTTCAGCTTCAACTCCAGCTTTGGACCACTCCCATTCCTGCGGTTCATGGCTCGCTTCCCTAGACAAATAATCAAAAAATCAATTTTTTTAATAAAAAAAAGCACAAAATCATTTGCCAAAAGAAAAGTCAAAACAAAAAAAAAAGGGTCCAATTCCATGACCATAATAACTCAATATATCATCCATCAAGGTTTGAAATGAAAATCACGCTGCAATATCACAGTTTCAGTCGTGGTTAAAACAGCTGCATTTAACACGGCATAACTATAAGATAATATTATCACGACTGTAGTTTGAAACCTTGATTATAAAAAGAGGGTGGAATTCAAAGGCAGTTGGTATAGAGAGAAAAAAGAATTGGAAATTGAAATTGAAAGAAGAAGAGAAGATAGTGGTGATGAAGAATGAAGACTCACTTTGATGAGAAAATTGAAAGAAAGAGGGTGAAAATGAGAATGATGAAGTTTGTTCCACCAAGAAAGTGATATCTCTCTCTTTCTATCTATCTATCTATCTGAGTTGTTGTTGTATGTTGTTGTTGCAAGGATGGATGGATGGAGGAAGAAGGTGATTTTATATGGAAAATGATGAAGGGTAATTTAAAGCTTAATTTAATTGAGGGAGAGAGGTGGAGGGTGTAGAGAGAGAAAGAGAGGAGAGAGAAAGAGAGAGTTAGTAGTAGTGATGATGGAATTGAATTGTGGTAATGAATTGAATTGAAGTATTGGGGTAGAAGAAGAGTGTAAATTGAGGGCAGGAAATGAATTAATTGTTTGGAAAAATCCCAAGAAGTATGCAGGAAGGGGAAATTTTGGAGTAAATATTGCAATTACAAACTCCAGAAAGGAAGAGGGCCTTTCTCTTCATTCATTCATTGCTTAAGGTGAGAGAAAGAGAGAGAAAGAAAGAGAGAGAGAGAAAGAGAAAGAAAGAGAGAGAGAGAAAGAGAAAGAGAGTCGGTGTTTAAAGACTCTTCTTAAAAAAAAAAAAAACCTTAATGGCTTTCAAAACCTAAACCCTCATTTAAAATTCCAACTCATCACCAACAATATTTAATAGGTTTTATTAAAAATTATCCTAAGAATAATTGTTTATAAATAAATAAAAAAATATTAAAAATATACCATTTTCGTTTTATTTTCTCTGTTTTATATTACTACTATACAGTCATACTAGTATTTGATAATTACACTTATTAAAAAAATATGTAATAAAAGTAATTAATGTATAAATTTTTAAAATATATATATAATTTTCTTATTAATTTACTTTTTTCGTATATTTTTATTTGTCTAAAGAGAGAAAAAATTCTTTGTTACAGTATTATTTATCTTTTCATTTATATTTTCAATGTAATATTAATTATAATTGTATCAATTTTAATCTTATATTTAATTGAATGTTAAACAATACTCTACTATTTAACCAATCAAAAAATGAGAAATAAAGGGTATTATGATGAGTTTAAAATTTATTTTAAGAAAAGTTATTACAATTATTACACTCCTTAATATGTATAATTTTCTCTTTTTGGACAGTTAAATAAGAAAAGAGGGAGTATTAATTTTCTTTTTCTTTCATTATTGTATTAATTACCTCTCGTTATTTCTTTATAAAAACTCATTAATTATAATAGACAAACATAAAAAAAAGTAATAAATGCTCCTAAAAAATTGTATAAGGTGTTATACTCCCTCTGTCCCAAAATGTAAGACACTCTTGAGAGTTTTTACTTGTCTCATTTTATGCACATTTAATTCTTTTTTACCGTTATACCCTTGCTACTCAACTAATTTTAATGAATCCAAAACACAGTAAATAAATTAAATAAATGAATGAATAACATTAATTAAAAGAAAGAGAGTGAGGTGATAGAAAGAGATTAAAAGGGTAAATTTGAAAACTAATGCTTTTTGTTAAACAAATTTAATGCATTTAACTAAATTAACCACTTTTCTTAATTCCCGCAATATTAGTATAGGAGGTCTTACATTTTGGGACAGAGAGTATTATGAAACACTAGTATTGTTTAAAAAGCGTCTTATAATATGAAACGGATGGAATATATTATAAAATCATTTTCAGACAATATTAGTGTTTTATAATATAAGACTCCATACAATTTTTTAGGAGCATTAATTTTTTTTTATGTTTGTTCATTAATTAATGAGATTTTATAAAGAGACCATAAAATAAAATGTAATGAATACAATGATAAAAGACAAACAGTAGTAAATTAGAGAGATTAAATATATTTTTTAAAAAATTAATATATTAATTAATTTTGCATCCAGCATGTTGGTCGAACTTCTATAAACGCACTTTAGCCTATTAAAAAAATATTAATTAATTTTGTTAAAAAAATTTAACAAGTATAATTGTTTAAATAAAACCTTATAATATAAAATAGAGAGAGTAAGATGAAATGTTATGATTTTTAATATAAATTTTTAAGTAGTTGATCTAAGTACAATAAATAATAAATAATAAATTCCTATTGAATATACCAAGTAGTAGTAGTAAGCACCTGTTTTAAATTAAATTAATTAATAGTAGTATTTAATTTTCACAATGGAAAAACCTGGTGTAACAGTCATGCCTTAATTGATTTTAAATATTCAACAGTTCCCCAAGACAAGGAAAGTGAACTATATGAAGTGACAATAGTCAATCAGAGTTTCATGGTGACACGACGCCGTTTTGGTTTATAATTGGTTAAAAAAAATGAATTTTTCTGACTTATACAATTATTACACAGAATAAGAATTTTAAAATAAAAAATATATAAATAATAAATATATGTTGAAACAAAACTCAATTAATTTTTATTTTTTTCTATAAAAAACTTTTCTTTTAAAGAGTTTAATCTGTGCAATGTTACACAGGTTAAAAAAATCGAAAAAAAAATACTTCAACTAGAAATGATGAAAAAACTATTGTTATTATTGTTTAATATGAATGGGATTTGTGTTAAAATAAAATTTAATAATTTATATAAATCGCAAATTAGTTGATCCATTGGAAGAAGAAACATGCACACCCATTTAGATTGAATGACTATAATTATTATTATTATTATAGTTATTCATATGTATAACTAAATTTTTTTGGTTAAACTAGATTACATATTAGTAAATTTTTAAATTTTATAAATTTTTGTATAATTTATTTATATCATATAAATTTTTAATTAATTAGTTGCATAGTTAAAATTTATTTTTAATAGAAAATTATACACAATATTATGTATTAACTTAATGTCATTTGAACCTATAAATATATATATATTATAATGTAGATAATGTTTCTCATTTAAGTTGTCTCATATATTTACATATTTTATAAGAAAGAGGATTCACTTTTCTTACACTCGGTTAATATGTTTTAGTTAATTAAAAAAAAAATCAGCAAATTTATTGTTGAATTAAAATGACTTATTGTATAAATCATGTTTATAAAATTTTATATTAATTTATAATTGTTTAGTATTTTATTAAAATATTATTAAATAATACAAAATATAGTGTTAAAATATACGAAAGTAACAAATGTGTTGATTGAATAATAAATAATTTTAAATTGATGTAAAATTTTATAGACATAATATATACAATATGTATTTTCAATCTAACCATGTATTTTGTGAAATTTATATTTTTGACAAAAGGATATTAACTAGTATAATAAGTCATGGCAACTGATTATTGTTTCTGTTATATATATATATATATATAAGACTTTTTTTTAGAAAAGTATAAAAATTAAGAAAATTAGTATATTTAAAAAAGTTATTAAATTTTTTTAATAATTTATTTTATTTTTTATTTACCCTTTAATTATTAAAACTAATAATATTAATCTTTTTTTACTCAATTAATTTTCTCCAAGAAGAAAATTTTTTTACTCATCAACTTATTATATTTATTAACTTTGAATTATACAAAATGATGGAATAAATAAGAATAATTTAATAAATAAATTTTGAATGTACAAAAATTATAAAATAAGTTCTTATAAAATAATACAAATAATTTTTTCATAAAATATCTTAAAAATAGGGACGGAGAGAATATATATTTGAGAATTATGAGTTAGATTTTGGGTCCTATATATCTAGTGGCTCGTGAAACATATACAAAAGAATTTCTCAGGTTCTGAGTGTCTGATGCATTTTTGTGGAAAGTACAGCTCATGTGCATTTTCCAACAGATATTACACAGGATCTCATTTTGTTTTTAATTTTTAATTTTTTTTTATTTTTATTATGGTACCATTGAATTTTCTCTTAGAGATATTATTATGGGATCGCCATTAAAATGAAAGTAGAGAATGCTTTCGTCATGAATTTGATTCATGATTTGACAACAGAGACAGGGGAGAGCTATGGAACATTTACTATATAGTCTGCTGCCTCCAAGGTTTTCTGCTTAATTATTTTCCTTGCATTTGTGAAAATATATTGCATTCTAATTTCTGAATGATTTTTCGGTGCTTCCCAGTATATATGCAAGCAGGAATCAAATTATGAGACCTGAAATATATATATAACGGGGGAATTAAATGATGTCGGTGTGACTTACATTAATTTTCATATTGATTAATAATTATTTATCAGAGATGTTTTTTATAAAACCTACCGTAGAATTGAAACTACTTATCATATAAATTATTTTTACAAAATTTCACATCATTTTAAAATCATTTAATACTCCATCAGAATACTGGTTAATTTCATATATATATATATATTTTAAAACCATATTTTATGTCACATTTTTAATACGTTGATGGAGTATTAAATGATTTCGGAACGATGTGAAATTGTGTAGACATGATATATGATGTATACGACAAGTAGTTTCAATGCTTCAGTGGATTTTGTGAAAAATATTTTTAACAAATAATTATTAATCGATATAAAAGTTTGTGTAAATTACACTAGTGTCATTTATCCTCTATATATATATTTTTTTAAATTGATACACAAAGTACTCAATATATTCATCACGAAAATCTTTGCACATATAGCCATCTGATTTAAGGGTAAAGCAGATCAAATCTTATTTTAAACTTTTATGTTTTGTTTGGTTTGCCGGAAAGAAAATAAAAGGAAAGAAAATCACGTAAAATGATGTATTTTTCTTTTTTATTCAATAGAAAATAAAGGAAAAATGAGTGAAAAAGTTAAAGGGAAATTCGGTTTGTATTTTTATTTTTTATTTCTTGTTATTAGTCTGTTTTCTTTTTTCTAAAATTTTATAAAGAAAAAATTAAAAATGCTTAAAATATTTCAAACATGTTTACTTTGTATTCTCATTTGATGTTTTCATTTGCTATTTTCATGTGTAATTGCAATACAAAACTATTACTTAATTTTCATTTTATTTTTTATTTTTGATATTTGTATAGAGAACTTTGAAAACAACCAAAACAAGTATAATATATTTTCAATGTTTTCTAAAATCTCTCTATCTTCTCTTGCAAGCTAAACACAAATACACTACTTTTTAATTCATCCATTTCTCATTCTTTAAACTAAAGACACGCATAAAGTAAAAAATGAAAATACAAAATAAAAATGTAAAGTAAACATACCCAAAGTTCCTGTTTGTAACATTTTTAGTTTTTCCTTTGTAAAAATTTAGAAAACAAAAAACAAAAAATAAAATTAAGAAATAAAAATATAAACCAAACAACTCCTAAAGGTCTGTTTACTTAGTTTTCACTTTTGTCTTTTTATTTTTTATATGTTTAGTTAAAAAAGTGAGAGAAAAAATTAAAAGTGATATATTTGTGTTTGTTTAGTTTACAAGGAGAGATTGAGAGGTTTTAAAAAATAGTAAAAATAAATTATAGTTATTTTGATTGTTTTTAAAATTTTTTACACACATCTCTAAAAAAACAAAAAATAAAATGAAAGTAAGGTAAAAATTTTATAATACAGTTACTCAAAAAAATAAAACAAAATATAAATATAAAATAAATAGGATCTAAGACTTTTCTTTCCTCTCTATTTCTCCCCATTCTCATTTTCTTTTCATTCTAGTTATTTCTTTAACTTCAAACAGAGGGTTAAAGAATTGCACATATAACTAACATACCTAGATCCCATATATAACTAAAAATATTAAAATATTTTATACATGGCACAAATGACTATCTTTATATCATTAGAAAACATTTTTGTCTTTTATTCTATAGAATAATGTCAATAATTTCAAAATATATATTTTTAGTAGTTCTTAGAGGAGGCTCATACAATAATTTAATTTAGGCCTTAAAATAAATTAAACCGGCTCTAAACTAATTCCTTTTAAGAGGTTGATAGAAATTACTAAAGTGTATTTTAATTTTCTCAACAAATTAAAGAATGTATAGCCCAGAATCAAATCTTGTGTTAAAAGATGCAATTAACTATTAACTGAGTCAAATTTTACTATAGTTTTACTTTTTTAAAATATATTATTATATTTCTATATTTTACAATTTAAATTTAAATAGCTTCTGGCTTATTTATCATATTAGGGTCGGGTCAAGAGTATTTTATAAATCAAGTATTATAGAGAAAACAAAAGATTATGCATTTAATCGGATAGAAAATGAAAAAAAACCCACTTACAAAGTGTTTCAGTGTAGTATACATACATGAGCCTTATGAGGCTGAGTTAGTTGGAGCGTAACTAATTAGTATCCTAACAGAAAGCTATTGCTAACAAAATGATAAATACATAATGAGCTTTAAGTGAAATAAAGATAGGACTTTATTTCATTCTGTTTACATTCCCCCTTCAAACTCAAGGTGGATGAAGCATAACCTTGAGTTTGGGCCTTAAAAGCAGGAATCTAGAAAGGGAAAGAGATTTAGTAAGCAGATTCGTTTACTCGAATGTGAGAAACAATGAGGCTTTTGTTGAGAACTTTTTCTTTGACAACGAATATATCTAGCTCTATATGTTTTGAGCGTGCGTACAAAACTGGATTGTTGGCTAATGCAACAGTGCTTTGATTATCACATAGAATGAAGGGTGTGTCAAAACAGATGTGCAGCTCCTGAAGCAGGGATTGCATCCAGAGAACTTCACAAGTAGCCCGGACCAAGCTTTCTATATTCTGCTTCTGTACAAGATTTTGCAACCAAGACCTGTTTCTTTGACAACCATGACACCAAATTGGGTCCAAAATAAACACAGGCTCTTGAAGTTGATCTGCGATCATCCAAATCTGCTGCCCAATCTGCATCACGGAAGGCAACAATCTGAAACTAAGACGAAGACTTGGCAGGTTGTAAATGCAAACCAGGGGTGATAGTTTCCTTGAGATACCGAAGAATTCTCTTGATAGCTTTACAATGATCAATTATGGGGTTGGACTTGAACTGACAGACTTTGTTAACAACAAAACTAATTTATGGCCTTGTTATAGTGGCATATTGAAGGGCCCCAACAACAGACCTGTATAGCGTTGGATCTTCAAAGTTCTCTATTCTTGACTTTGTCAGCTTTAGGCCTTCCACCATAGGGCATGAAATCCCTTTTGACTCATCCATATCGTGTCGGGTGGGCTAATTGTGGGAGTTGGTAGCTTGAGCAAGTGAGTGGGAAAGGGTGCTACAGAAGATTTTTGAGTGAGCTGATTGGATTTATCTCAGGGAAACATATCACTGTAAGGAAATTTATGCTCATTGAAGATTACATCTTTGGAGATGTAGATATTCCCTTCTCTGTTGAGACATTTGTACCCTTTGTGATTGTGAGTAGCCAAGGAAGATACATTCTTCGGATCTTGGTTGGATCTTGGACATGTTACATGGACGTAGGTAAAGGAAGCATGCACAACCAAACACCTTTAATAAGTTGTAGCCAGGGTTCCGTTTGAACAAGGCAGCATAAGGTGTCTTGAAACCAAGTGCAATTGTAGGCAACCTGTTAATAAGAAAAATAGCTGTCAAAAAGGCATGATCCCAATATTCTAAAAGTAGAGATGAATGATGTAGTAGAGCCAAACCAAGCTACAGTATGTGTCTATGCTTCCTTTCAACTGAGCCATTTTGAAAGTGAGTGTGTGGACATGTGAGTCTATGAATGACTCTATGCTGTTGAAGGAATGAAGTCATGGGTCTAAATTCGCCTCCAAAATCAGTTTGGATAGCTTTGAGAGGTGTATCAAACTGTTTCTTGGCCATAACTTTGAAGACCTGTATTTTAGGCAGCACATCACTTTTCCTTTGTAGAGGATAGATCCATGTAAACCTTATGCACGCATCCACACATGTTAGAAAATAACAAAAACCACAAGTAGATTCAATAGAACACGGTCTCTAAACATCAAAAAATACAAGTTCAAGGGGAGAGGTATATGTGGAAACAGAAGTGGTAGAGGGGATTCTATGAAACTTGGCAGTACAACATGAATTACAGAAATTAGCAGGTGTTTTATTAGAAAAAAGGCATATTACATTTCTTGAGAACACTGGATAGAACATCATGATGAGGATGCCCAAGTCTTAAATGCCTCAACTTGTATGAATTTGGAACAACAATGTTAACAATATTCAAGTTGTGATTATTACAAGGTTTTTCTAGTTTGTAATTTGCAGATGTTGCCACAGTTTGAGTAGCATTTCTTGAGAGGGATGGATGAAACTTGTATAGGCCATCTTCTCCAAGATTCCCTTGAAGTAGGATTTTACTCGAATCCTGAGATTTCACAGAGCAATGAGAGGGGTGAAATTCAAGAAACACAATATTATCTTTTGTGAATTTTCTAACACCAATCAAGTTTTTTGATAAAGATGGTACAAGAAGCAAATTTTGTAAATGTAGAAAGGTATTTAGATATGTAGGGGACCAAAACTTGTTAGAACCTGTTCCACCAAACACTTGGCATGGCGGATTTGGCCTCTTATCTGGTCTCCAGCGCAGTGGTTGGATAATTCCGGCACTCGCCTGGCGGTGAGGGGGGTACCTGCAAGCACTCCGACGATCAAGTCAATTATGTGTCACAGGGAATAATTCTCAGATATTGAGTAGTGATAAGTGTACCAAATGAAGATTAATCACAGGTATTTATAGTGTAAACAAGGTCACCAAAGTCAAACCTGTCACTGTCATACTTCTGTGAATCACGGCGGTAGGTACGGATCTGTAACAGTCTTTACATGGGGGTGATGTCCCTTGAGCCTTAAGTCGGACGTCCATGTCATGGGAACAGGACATGGGATCGATGGCCTAGGCCACTCACGTGAGACCTGCACGTGTCCTTGCCACGGGTTAGGTCCATAACAGAACCAATACTTGTAATTTTCATACCTTGGCCATTAGCCATGAGAATTTGTTCATTTCCATTTATTTGTGCACTTTGAAGGAGATTCTCAGGATTGGAAGTTGCATGATGTGAGGCCCCTAGAGTCCAGATACCAAGTCTATGCAAAGTTTGTAATTGGTTGCTGCTGAGTCATTGCAGCTTGATTCTGATGTTGTCCTGATGAAAGAGTTGCTGCTGAGGTGTTTTTGTAGAAGTCACCCTAATGCATTCCATGATTTGTAGTTAGTTTAGGAAATGCAAAGTTATTTGGAAAAAGATGAGGTCCAATTTCCAGCATAGGTTCCAAAAGGAAAAGTGGTTTGCTGCATCAAGAAGAGATTTGGTTGCAGCTGCTAAGGGAAGAAAGAAGCATTGAAGTATAGTGCGCCAAGTTGAGGTGCAGCGCGCCTGCACCAAAACAAAAGGGATTCAGCTAGTTAAAAAATACTAGATTCTGCAGCTGAAAGGATTAAAACAATTCATAGTATTTCTCTGATAGCATGTAGATGCTTCATGGCCCTTTTGTTGTAGATCTGACACTGCAAAAAGTTACCACGACCTTGACCACCTAAGCCTCTTCTTTTTCCACGACGTTGGCCAAAAATACGACCATTTGAGTCACCTTGAGCATTTCCTTGAAAATTCCCTTTATGTTGGAGTAGTTGTTGAACAGATCCTCTATTTTGATGATTGAAAGCAAAATTAGCCGTAAGAGCAGCTCTGGTTGAAGCTTGACCAACATTAACAGTAAGTAGCTCTTGGAGAGCTTATTGCTTGGATTGTTCAACACGAGTTTCATGTGCAAGCAGCATTGTTTCAATTTTTGTGACTCCAAGATTGTCATCACGACTGAAGAAGGCAGTGATTGTGGACACGAGAGCATCATATTTTGACGGAAGACCTCTAAGAACAGCATCTATGTGTTCTCTGCTAGAAACATGATCACCAATGGAGGCTAGAATGTGCACTAAGGACTGAATGCGCTGCAAATATTGATTACACAAGCGATTGCCTTTTTTGGTGGTGCGAAGCTCCAATCGCAGTTGTGTTGTTTTGGCTCGAGTGAGAGCTTGAAAATGAGAATGAATCTCATTCCAAACTTGAAAGGAGTGTCTGCAAGTGATGACACGACTGAGAATTGCATTGGAGAGAGTAGAGAGAAGCCATGACATGATCAAATAATCATGACAATCCCAAGACAAGAACTCTGGATTTTCAATTCCTTGATCATGTTGTTCTTTAGAAACATATCTCAGCGGCACCTTTGGATTGACAATGAATCCTTCAGGCTGATGCCTGTGAAGCACAACATTTACTTGCTGTTGCCAAGTGAGAAAATTCTTTTCATCCAATTTGCATGAAACTGTTTGCGAAAATGTAGTAGAAACATTTGCTGAAGTATTTACATTGTTAGCAGAAAATGACACCATTGATGAATTGCAAATGAAGACAAAAGAAGAGGAAGAAGAAATAGTAGAGGCTCTGGATCGTAAAAAAAAACCTAACGCTTTGATACCATATAAAGAAAACAGAAGATTATGTGTTTAATTTGATAAAAAATGAAAAAATCCACTTACAAAGTGCTTAAGTGTAATATATATACATGAGCCTTATGAGGCTGAGTTAGTTGGAGTGTAACTAACTATCCGAATAAAAAGCTATTACTAACAGAATGATAAATACATAATGAGCTTTAAGTGAAATAAAGATAGGACTTTATTTCATTTCCTTTACAAGTATTAATCCTTATTCAAATTATCATCTATATCTAATTTAGAAAATTTCTTTTGATAGTTTTATTTTAGATTTTTTATAGATATATTGAGCAGTAAAATTTATTTATATTTTAAATAACGTATGTATTATACGTTTAAATATAAAAAATCATGAATTAATATATTAAATCATTTTAAATTAATGATTATTTTAAAAAAATTAATGCATTTTATACACACCTTAGTTATATACTTCATAAAATGTTTTCAATTTTATAATTGAATAGATAAAATTTATTTTCTAAAAAAGAATAGAAAACAAATCTCAATTTAGGAAAGTGAAAAATGTGTTTTTGATATATATAGGAGATATATATATATATACTCACATGTCTTATTTTGAAGACATTTTAGTTGAATTATTGGAATTTAAAAATAATAATCTATTGATTAAATTTGTTTAAAAATATAATATTAGTAAATTATTTTCAATTATACCTCCTTGTCTAAAAAATAGTACTAGTAATATTTATTTCTCTCTCTTGGTTAACTATTCTTACCTATTTTTTTTATAAAATTCACTAGTTTTACTTATTAATTGAATAATTGAGAATCATATAAAATGTATAAGTAGTAATGGTTCGTTATTGTGTTAGTTGGTTACTTATATTAAATACTAGATAATTCTTCTAAAAGATGACTTACCTATAAGATCAAATGGAGTATATATTTTGGTTTCTCTGTATCCTCTCATCTTGCTAGCAAGGTTAGACTAATCACTTGGATATGGACATGTTTGTCTTTTTAACTGGTACTCTCTCTAGTGTTCGAACCATAATTATTTCTTGTTGTTTCATGCACTACAAGAATTTTGTATATAAGTTAGGAAAAAATTTGTACCTAATTTGTGACTATTAATGGACCACAAGTGTAGGACACTACAATACAACTCAATACCTTAATACAACTCAATTCATTAAGACAATAGATGCATGTGTCCGTCTACTTATAAACCCTCTAATTTGCTCCTCACTATCTAATGTGGGACTTTGTATAATTATTGATTGTAGTTAATCAGTAGCTAAGAAAATTTGCTATGAAAAAATTTGGTAACTATATTTCGTAGTTAATTACTAGCTAATTTAGTAGTTAATTAATAACCAAAAAACTAAGAAATTTTATTTAATAGTTAATTGGTAGTTATTTAGATACAAATTAGTTATGATATTCTTTGGTAGCTATATTTCGTAGCTAATTAGTATTAGCTAGAAAATTATTTTTAATAGCTAATATGTAGCTGTTTAGATACTATAAATTAGTTACGAATAAAATTCTGCAGTTATATTTTAAGGCTAATATTGGAATTTTTTTTATATACTCAATTAAAAACATAACTACATAAAATATATAAAAACAAAAGAAATTTACCTTAATAATTGATTTTCTTTTCTTGAGAATAACAAAATACTCCCATCTTAAGATGTGATTATTATTTATACAAAAAGTAATTGTTTCCAAAACTATTAAGTAAATTTAACTTTTGTATCAAACCTCCCATAAGACTAGCATTATTTCGTTTTTCTCTTTTTTTTTTTTTTTTAAAAAAAAGATAAGCATGTAGTTTTTTTTTTTTCAACTGCATGCAGGGTGGTTCTTGCGTGTGAATGGTTGTGATTATCCTGGCATTATTTGATTGAGAGGATTTATTGTCACTCTATTTTTATCTATTGTCATTCTAAATATATTATTTTAATAGTATTTATCTTTTTTTCCTTTGATTTTATTGATTAAAAAAAATATCTTTTACTAAAAAAAATTAAAAAGGGGGGGCACAAGACAAAAAAATGGGAGTGACAATAGTGTCTCCCTAGCTATTTTATTTTGTAAAAGCAAGTCTCCATTATTTATTTACTCTTTGCGTTTCAAAAGTTATGTTGCTTAAGATTTTTATACACAGATTAAGAAAATAATAATTATGTTCTGTATTTTTTTTTTACATTTTAGACTAAAATTATGTTATTAATTCCTAGAAAATATAATTGATCAATAAATAAAAATACAATTTAATACATGCTTCTATAATCATTAAGTGAAGGTATAACTGAAAAAAATTAATTATACTTTAAAAATATAAAACAATAACACTTTTAAAACAAATAAAAAAGTCTAAAATAACCTAAGTTATGAAACGAATGGAGTATTTATTTATGAAATTTTTTATCCTATACAAATTTTACACTACTAGTTAAGAATATATAAAGTGATAAAATAGTAGATTATTTATTGTAGTAGAGCATAACTGTAATTAAGTGTTTGTCTTTCCTAATAAAAAATTACTATTATTATTAACACTTAGGTACCGTTTGACCCAGCTTATTTTGAGCTTATTTTCTATATTTAAGTAAAAGTCGGGCCAAACAGAAATATTAATAAGCTACACATATGAGTTTTTGCTTATTTTCCAATCCTTTATTAACAAAGGAAAGAGAGAAAAAGAGTTTTAAAATAAGTTACACATATGAGTTTTTACTTATTTTCCAATCATTTATTTTCATTAAACATCCACAACCACCATAACCAAGGTCGGACCGCCATCCACCGCCACCGGCCGTGCGCGGCCACCCTTCACCGGCCGCGGCCACCCTTCATTGGCTGCAGCCACCCTTCACCGGCCGCGGCCACCCTTCACCGCCCTCCGTTGCCCGCCGGTCAACCTTTTTTTAAAATAAAATAAATTGTTAAACAGTTTATAACTTTTTTTAAGTCTCTTATTGATAACTTTAATTTAAAAATTACTTTTTTAAAAAAATAAACAAGACCAAACGATATCTTAACTGGTGCAAATCAGGATAGATAAATCCTATATTTATTACTTAAAGAAACGTTAAAGTTTTGGTCAAGGATTAATGATGAAATTTGTTGAAGAGAGAAAATCAATTGTAACGGGGCAGTATCATTTTCAATTAGTGGAATTTTATGGTCAACGTGGCTAAGCTTCACAGAACATGCTTTAAATGACGTGCTTCTACTTACTATAAATAGAATATCACATTTTCTTCTTTAAAATAATCCTATTAAATTATTAAATTATGTCGTTAAGATATTTATTAATGTTATTAAAATTAAAAAATTGATTATAAGTGTATTATTTTGTTTATTAAAAATATAAAAAATTAATATTTTTAACATTATTTTTATTATGTTTAACTCTTTAAATAATGTCTTTAAAATAGTAGATATCAT
Organism: Cyamopsis tetragonoloba; assembly: GCA_037177725.1. Taxonomy (NCBI): domain Eukaryota; kingdom Viridiplantae; phylum Streptophyta; class Magnoliopsida; order Fabales; family Fabaceae; genus Cyamopsis; species Cyamopsis tetragonoloba. The sequence goes on along the minus strand of CM074125.1, from coordinate 29,230,384 downwards.
TTGTCTTTATTAAAATTTGATATTTCATGGATGACATACATATTAGAAGGATACTTATGTCTCCGTTCAGTCTTAGTTTTTTTCTGGTTTATAAAAAAATAGTATATTTAGGGATCGAATTCTATACTCACACACATATTTTTATGTAGTCACCAATTAAGTCGTATGTCTGAAAATTGAGTCTCCCTTTGAACCTTCTAAGCTTTAGCTGAAAATTCAGCAACAATAATGAAAAAAAAAAACACGCATAGTAATATACCACTATTGTTTTTTTTTTTTTTTTAATTCTCATACTCTAATATTAAGTCAAAATTGGAAATGATTGTTGAAAAAGTTTTAACAGCTTACTTTCGGTTTTGTTGAATTTACTCGATCCGCCATGTTCACAATTTTCAAATCTTTTTACAATGAGTGAAACAAGAATATTTTAATTTATATTACTTTCTCCGTTTTTTTATGTTAGTCGTTTAAGGTTATGCATATAGATTAAAGAAATGATTATATGTTAAAATTTTTAGGAGTATTTATTATGTAATTTTTTTTATACCCTTATTTATAGATAATGGATCATAAATATTTAATGAAAACATGCATTTATTATAAGAGTTTAAGTGAAAAAATAGTATTAATTATTTATTGATATTCTAAAGAGACTATCAAAAATAAATAAATTAAAATTACTAGAGACTAACATAAAAAAACAGAGAGAGTAATTAACGAAATCAGATAGAGTTAGTAAATAATCATTCCTTCTATTTTATAATATAATATAACCTCCTAATCATTTTTATACAATTTAAAAAAAAAGTAGTTAATATATTGATTTTATAAAAATTTATTATCTTTCTATAATTTTTGTCCTATTTAAATGTTAACGAAATTTTTTCTACTAGTAATAATTTACTATGACAAATAAGAGTAAAACAAAAACAAATTAATAAATGCTTTTGCGTAGGTGCTTATACTTACTCCGTTTCGAAACATAAGCACATAGTCGTTTTTTATACAGTTTAATAAAAATAATTATTGCATTAATTTAAAAAAAAAATTCACTCTATATATTATAACTTTATACACCTGATGAATATAACTCGCCACATTGAGAATCAGGGATGGATCCACGTACATGTCTATGGGGCAATTGCCCCCACAACTTTTTTTGGCTACATATATATGCTATGTGTAACTTTTCCCACACAAATATTTTTATGCTGTCCCCACTCAGCTCCAACTTACAAGTGGCAAGCCAAAATTCAAGTATTTCTTTTTAGTTTATATTAAATTAGATTTTTTTTTATTTTTTGGATTAATTAATTTTGCATTTTTTTTGGTATTTTTTGGATTAATTTGGCTCTTATATTTATTTTATACTTGTTGGTCTCTTATATTATATTTTTTAATCACTTTGGTCATGTTAGTATTTCAAATTTTTTACCAATTTGGCTTCTTTTGTTTATTTTTTGACAAACATGAGGTGATAAAACGACATCGTTTTGATCTCTCTAATGATTTCATCTACATCATTCTTAATATCATTGTGGTATTTCTACATCCACCTCCCTCGAGGTTTATCAATATTACATTTACTCTACTCTAGTTTTCAAATTTACACTTGCCCCCTGAAATTTTTAGCTCCATACAAAAATTCCCTTGCTGCTAATTTTTTTAACATTGTTATTTTGCATGTTTTTATTTAAAAATATAATTTTTATTTTACCATTTGACTCATATTTATTACTTTAATTTGAGTTATTACAGTTTTCACCCTATAGTTTATATTATTTTTCACTTTCTCCCTACGATTTAAAGTAATGGGTTTATAAAACCAGAAACTAGTTGTAAAGAAGAGTAATTGTAATGACATAGGGTTTTTGTAATGCAGGTACAAACCTCACGAGATAATAAGTGTAATTTTGAAAGTTAAAAAGATAAGTGTAATATAGAAAAATTTTAAGAAAGATTAATATAATTATCCTTATTATATATATTAATTTGTGTAAAAAATTTTAATGACTTTGAGATGCAAATAATTAAAAAAAATTTAAACAAATAACTAGAATATTATACGAGAGAACTAACATTATATGTATAAAAGTTTAAAAGTATATATCAACGCAGATTTTTGTTATCATACAAATATTTTTATGACATTATTTATTTATTTTATATGAAAATGTTGGCCCCATTGTCAAAAATTTCTAGATTCGTCGCTGTTGGAACTAACAATACTAGTAGTAGACTGCTTTAATAAATAAAGATAAAGTTAAAAAAAAAATACATATTGTGTTTTGTTTAAGTGCTTATAATATTTATAATAATTTTATTCTAGGTGTTTATATTTTGAAACACATAATTTAATATGAAACATCACCATTTTGCACTAGGATAGCTTATACTACCTCCGGTCCTAAATATAAGACCCTTTAGAGAAAATTTGCTGGTCTTATATATAAGACCCCTATAAAGTTTAAGAGACAATTATTGGTTTTTTCCTTGTCTACTCTTGTAATAAATAAAGGAATAGTGAGTATAATTAATGCATTTATTGAAAAAATTGACTTTAAGTATGGGTAAATTTGGTAGATTGTACTATTTTTTGAAAAAAATGTATTAAATAAAGTTGTTAGTAGTTTTCTTAATCTATGTGAATTGGTTAGAGGATCCTATAAAAAGAACCAGAGGTAGTATTATGAAACATAGGGAGTATGTTTTTTAAGTATATTATTTATAGAAGTTCAAATACTAGTACGGTGTACGGAAAAGACTTTGCTTTAAGAGGTAAAATGTATGGTTCGGACGGATTAGTCTTAGGCAGTCGAGTGAAATCTTGATGCATGTCAAAAACTATAGGTTAAAATATATATTTTGGTTTCTATATGTGACATGCACTTACAGACTAGCTTTTATACCTAAAATAATTAACTATTAGTTCTTTCAAGAAATAATTTTTACAGAAAATCCCTTGTAGCTTGTTTGTGAGTGACAGAGACTAACGTGACAAATGGGCTAATCCATAAGTAAGTTTTACGTACATGGACTAACTTATAAGTGAGTGTCACATATATAAACTAATATTTAAGTTAGTTTCATGTATAGGAGCTATTCTATAAGGGCCCTTATAGTCAGCGTAAGCATCTGTTTGCTACGTTAGCCCCCATTGCTTACAAACAAATGGTAGAAACTTATTTGTCAAAAATTATTTTGTATATTGGGTTTAAATATGTATTTTAACCAAACAAATATTGTAATTTTTTTATTGGCTAAAGTGTATTTACATTAGTTTGAACTAAGACCCTACTACTCAAATCAGCACTATCCAACTATTCGATCAAGTTGTTGGATATAAACAAATATTGTAATTCAATATCAATCCTTTTACTTATTTTATAAAATTGCATTAAAACTTCTTAAAATATAGTACTACATTTAATTTTTTATTAAAGACTTTCCCTATAAAATACTAGTATTTAGTTGATAAGTCAAACTCATTAATGAAGTGTTAAAATAATTTGGAAATTGCTAACAATGTCAACTATGTAGTGCATCAAAACTAAAGTATATTATACAAAATTAAATGTTGGTATAGTATTTGATTAAATTATTTGTATTAAAATTAATTACTCAAATTACCATCGCTCTATGATGATGCTTTCATTTCATTTATTAGAAATACCCTCACTCTGTTTCTCTGAAATGCTGAGTGAACCAAAAAATAAAGATCAATTCGGAACAATAATTAATGTTTCTCATTTTTTTTAATCTATGATAAAATAAGATAAATAAATTTTAATATATTATATTAAACCGATGATAATTGTAAATAAATAAAGTAGTCCTAACTTTTAAATGAGCAATAATAATTCTCATGCAATTATAACTATAACTTAATTTAACCAAAAAAATATTTTTCTTCATTAAATTGAGTTGTAGTTGTATGCGATAAATAATGATAAATAATAATTGTCTGAAAATTATGTTTGCTTTTAAATTTACTCTTGTGGACTGTGTTTTGGTTGTTCCTCATATGAGAGTGTAATGCTTGTTATGGAATCATATCACTTCATATCAATGTTAGTTTCAATCATTTGGTTGCTGTTTGTCCCATCAAGACTTTTAGGCACACACACATGCTTTGATCTTATCAATCATACGAATCTGAATAGAAATGAGTGAAAACAATGAAAGATAAGCTAACCTTCTAATTCTATATTCTAATAAAATACTATAATTCTAATAAAATATAAAGGAACACCGATATTTGGCTTTTTAACCAATTAAATATAAAAAAATTATTTACCTATAAAATGTAAAAAAGAAAAAAACTACCATCATAGATATATTGACCGGTCAATGTACAGAATTGTAAATTGAGTTTGCGACTTTTGTGGATTGGAGTAACAAGAGTCATGATTTTTGTACTCACAATTTTTTTTTACTCAATATACTCAATTTGTTAAGTACGTTTGAAAAAAGTGGTTACAATAGTTATTTTATTGGTTACAGTGTTTTTTTGGTGGTTACATGTGTAGAAATATGTGATTACAACTTAAAAATAAAAATTCAACAAAACTTTCTACGTATGTAACCAGATATTTTAATGTATGTAACTATGGGTGCCTTTGGTGCGTAAACAGTACAAGTAGTACAACACTGTACAAGTTTTATGAGGCACAATACAACTTTTTATGTTGTGTATCGTTTGATACTCAATGCACATAACAAAAAGCACAACATAAATTTTACAATGATATCCTTCATGTTATATTATTAATTTTTCTTAAATTTTTCTAAGAAATAATATTTTGATATTTTATAATTATTTTATTATTTATTATAAAATTAAAATTTCATGATTTAATAAATTACCACATAATATATTTTATGTAATATAATAATTATATTATATATAAAAAAATTATTATTAAAAAATATTTTTGACTTTTTATTTTTTAATATTTATATTTACCGTTAAAATTTATTTTATTATTAATACGTTATTTTAATTATATATATATAAATGACGTAAACATTGATTTAAAAAAAAATACAACATAAACTACCTTGTAAGTGGAGAAAATGGGGAAGATAGATACAGTACTTAATAAAAATACAAGGTTAATTATGTCTTTTCTTAACTTGTGCATGGAACAAGAAAGTTGTCCCTTGGTTTAGTGAGGTACAAAAAATTGTCATTTTGTAATGACTCAAATTTTGTGCTGTTACTTGACAGCTTTTTGAATCAAACACAAAACAAAAAGTTTTGTCCTGTGCTGTACCTTGAAAATTAGCAAATCAAATGGATCCTATAAATATAAAGTGAATAAAAAAAAATATGAATACGAAAATATTTTTTGACCGATAAAGGTGCAAAGTTAGTTTGCATCTTCAAGTATTGGTAAGACTAAATATGCTAATTCAATTTCCATCTTTCACTTGGAACTCGCAAACTCAATTTAAGAGTTTGCAAGATTCACTCTCTCGATCAGCTCAACACCAACGCATTGTGCCTATAAATTCCAATTGCCATTTTTTTCTTTGTATTGTTTTGTTACACAAAAAAAATAAAAATGAGTGAGATTATTATTTTTGTTTACCGGAATAGTAGAAAATTTAAAGGGTCATAAGGAATGAGTTTTGAAGGAAAACTTAAATATATTATTAGTCTTTGTAAAATAGGTTATTTTTTGTTTTTGTTCCTAAATTTTATTTTTTCTGGAATTAGTCCCGCAAGACAGGAAAATGTGTGTTTTTGGTTCCTGATTTCAATTAATAGATTTTGAGCCAAACATGTCTCTATTAAATTGATTATTTAATTAATATAATTATTTAATTAATAAAATAAATAATTTAAAGTTATTTAAAAAAATAAAAAACCATTCTTCTTCTACTTCATCTTCTCCTTTCCCCTTTCCTTTCCCTATCACCACCAACACCAAAATTAATGGCAGAGTTCTTTCTTTCTTCTTCCTCTTCTCCCTTCTCCCTCCTTTTCTCTTCTTCCTTCCCTTTCCAATGGCTGAGTCCTCCATCCTTAAAGAGAGCATAGAGCTTCGCAAAAATGATGGCCAGAGACATCAACTTATGCACCCTCACTGCCGCCACCTCAACCACATCGAAATCCACATTCACATTCGTCTCTTTCAATTTCAATTTCAACCCCTTCTCTTCTTCCAAAACCCTCAAATCCCTAAATCATTCATATTCCTCCTCAATACCCTACGTCCATAATCGCATCACCGCAAAACCTCAAGGCTTGCCTTCGCAACGGCAAGACCCTCTACAACCTCTTCCTCACTTTTCTCTGACGATAGCCGAGATTGTGGGCCTTGCTGGCTACGACTTTGTGGTGGTGAAAATGAAGCATGCTTACGGAGAAATTACCGACTTGGTGACTTCGGGGTCGATGTGGATGTCTTTGGTGGCGACGCCGTCGGTGAAGGAGGTATTAGCGGCGTTGATGGATTCTTCCTCTTCTTCTCCTTCCTTGTTCTGTAATTTGTGTCTCCTTCCTTGTTCTGTAATTTGTGTTATGTGAATCTATCTCATCGAATTCAAAGGTGGTGCCGTGTTGAGGGAAATAAGAGGAGAGGAAAAGAGGTAAGGGAGAAGGAGGAAGAAAGAGAGGTTTTAGTTTCTTAAAGAGTGAGAGGTGGTTGTGGTGGTGGGGATGGGTGGGTGGTGATGCCTTTGCGTGGTGATCGTGGGTAGATGAAAGGGAAAGAGGAAGAAGGTTTTTTTTTCTTTTTCTTTTTTTATTTAATTTAATTTATTAATTAAAATATTAATTATTTAAGGTTTGTTTGGCTCAAAATCTGTTAATTGGAATCAGGGACCAAAAACACACATTTCTCTGTCTTGCAGGATTAATTCCAGAAAAACTAAAGTTTAAGGACCAAAACAAAAAATAGCCTATTTTACGGGGACTAAAAACATATTTAAGCCTTGAAGGAAATATAAGATCTATTCAAATAAAACTTGGCATTAGTTTTAAGAGTATAAAGAGAAGGATTCATGCTTAATTAAAGATTGAGTCCAATCAAACAATTTCTTGCATTACATGTAGATTTCTTTTACCTCAAAATCCAAATGTGTATGCAGGTTTGAAAGTAATTGACGATGAAGATGTTGTGTGCTTGGCAAAGGCCTTTGAGCAACAGTCGTTCATGTGGACACTTGAATTATATGTTGATGTTGATATTGCTGGGAGCTCTTCATTCCTGGTCGAATCGTATAAATACAATACTAAAAAATCATTTGGTATAAAGTAGATCCCAATGGATGAACCAGGAATTTGTGTGCCTCAAAACAATTTAGATGTGAGCGTGAATTTTTTGGAAGAAAATCAAAATCGTGATAACGACAATTGGGGCATAGATGATATAAGCATCCACTGTAGTGAAGATGATGAAGATGAAGACGAAGGGCAAATTTCAGATGACAATTCATCCGATATAGATGTGGAAGGTGATTTTGATTCTAATCTTGATACCACGACGTCATTTATATGGTTGTTTCTCCAGTTACATCTTCAATACCAATTATTCAACACCACCAACCTCCTGGTAATCATATAAATTATCTAACTTAAATATTTTGATTTGATATTAATTTTTAGTTTAATTAATTATTATATATGATTAGATGAAGTACAAAATCCATTTTGGACATCATCCCCACACTATACATATATTAATTGGGAGTAGCGGTGACAATACGGGTTGATCCTAGCAGACTAGCTTGACACTTTGAAGCTGTCAAACCGAGTAACCCGCCTAGTTTCCTTCACGGGTTGTGGGGGACAGTAGCGGGCTGGGCTGGGTTGGCTCGGCCGGCCTAGCGGGTTAACTGTAATTTTTTTAATAAATATAAAAAAATTATTGACAAAAAAACATAAAAGAACTTAACCTAATTCTAGAGCTTCACAAACAATCAAACACAACAACACTCAACACAACAATGATGCTCACTCACACAGCAAGCAGGCCAGCAACCAGTAGTGCTTACCACCACCGCCGACGCACTACCCAACCACCATCGCCAATACACCGTCTAGCACCGACGATCCCGCCATCGGCACCGTTCATATTTTTTGGTGAGTTAAATAAAATTCCAAAACGAGTTGGTTGTTCCTTCCTCTTTTAAGTTTCTGCCAAACTTCTATGAGTTTTGACCATGGGAATTGAAAATAAAGATAAGCAAAAGTCTTTGTCTCTCTTTCTCGGATTAGTTGCCTTGTTCAATGCATTGAAAAAAAAAAGCCGTCTTCATAAAATTCAGTAATTCAATTATTTGAATTTGAAGCATGAAACCCTTGCCCTTGATTTAACTAGTTACTTAAAAAAATTAAAAAAAATATATACAGTTTCAAACAATATTTTTGGTTTATAATTTTTTGTGAGATTGTGTAAATGTGTTTATTATGTTTTTTTTTTAAAAAAAATGTATTTTTGATGGGTTAGTAGGCTGAACCAAGGTGTTTTTTTTTTAAAAAAAAATGTTTTTTTGCTAGTTGGCGGGCTGAACTGCAGCCATCATAAAAGTTCTAAAAACAGGCCGGGCAAGTATAGTGGAATCGTATGATGTTGGCAGGCTAGCCCGATCCGACCCATTTTTTGGCGGGCTAAACGGGTTCAGGCCGGACTGGCCCGTATTGTCACCCCTAATTGGGAGCATCCAAATCAAGAAATCAAATTTGATGGGTTAGATGTATCTAGTTCGTGGCGTGTGGGAGATGAATTATATGTTGGCTTATAATTTGATACTAAGTTTGCAGTTCAGATAGGAACAATGTGTTACTCAAAGAAAACACATCATACATTTTACGTGGTAGAATCTAAACTCACAATTTTGAGTTTGAGGTGTCCTAACTATACCGAAGGTTGTCCATGGCGAATGAGGCCTCACTTGCTGAAGAAGTCAAACAAGTGGGTTGTCACGAAGTGGGTGGCCGACATACTTGCCTAAATCCAATGCTTTCCTAAGATAATAATAATTTGGATTCAGATTTTATCTACTCGTTCATTGTAAGTTTGTTTCACTACTTTTTCGCTTATTATTTTGTTTATTTTCAAAGACATCATTTTTATTGTCTAAAGATATTAAAAAAATGTTATTATTTTGTCAAGGTAGGCATGGTAAATGAAGACCCGTCAGTTCCTATATCTTTGATACAAGAGAGGAATAGTGGACAGTTTAACTATAAAGTTTCATACATAAAATTTTGGAAGGCGAAGCAAAAAGCAATTATTAGAGTCTTCGGTGATTGGGATCAGTCGTATGAGTTGCTGCCAGGATGGCTCTGGTACATGGAATCATTTAATCCACGTTCGGCATACAAACTTAAGACATCTAAATTTGTTACTTGGAATCGTGTTGACGACCATTTTCAGAAGTTTTACTGGTTTTTTGGACATTTAAGAAATGTTGCGACGCCTTTAAATTTTGCAATCCAATTATGCGAGTTGATGGCACATTCCTTTATGGAAAGTACCGAGGAACACTTCTGATAGCCACACCACAAGATTGAAATAGTTGTGTTATACCTATTGCTTTCACCATTGTTGAAGGAAAAACACTGAGTGCTTGGTCGTGGTTCTTAGCCCTCATACGACTACATGTGACTCAAAAGCAAGGCTTATGTCTCATCTCAGATTTTCATCAAAGCATCAAATCAGCAGCTGCGAATAGATACTTGGGTTGGAAGCCACCTGATGCTTATCATGTGTATTGTATTCGTCACGTCGCTAGTAATTTCAATCATCAATTTAAGAATGCAAAATTAAAGCATGACTTGTTAAAATTAGGTAACACTCTTCATCGCGCATGACATTTATTTAACTATGATATTATGGTTTTCTTCGTTAATATCTAACTTATACATTGAATGTGTTAATTTAGGTTACATAACCTGCAAGATCCATTTTGAGAAAAAGTTAGAGAAATTTTGTGAGACTAGTCTAGAAGCAAAAAGGCGGATTGATGGCATTTCAAAAGAAAATGGAGTTTGGCATGTGACGAAGAAGGTCAAAGTTATGGGCATATGACCACCAACTTGTTAGAAGCTGTGAATAAAATGTTGAAGGGTGCTAGAAACCTACAAATTATCACTTTTGTAAAGTGCACATATAGCAGAATTGTAAAATACTTTGTAGAAATAGGATCGCAAGCAAGATTATATCTAAGTGATGGCAGAAGGTATGGTAAGAAATTAGTTGATGATTTGATGAGAAATCAAGAGTAATCATCTTCCCACATGGTTTGAAGATATGATATTCACTCCACAAGATTTGAGGTGGAAGAAGTATTCAACCCTGTTACTAAAATAGGTGTGTATCATGGACAATGATACTTGACAAACTTTATTGTGAATGTGGGAGATTTCAAGCATACAAATATCCTTGCTCTCATGTGATAGCTGTGTGAGCGGTTGTTAGCTTAGACTTCTAACAATATGTTGATTTTGTTTATACAAATTCAGAATATTATTGAAGCATACTCGCCATAGTGCTGGGCCATTGGCAACGATGATGCCATTCCTCCGAGAAATAGTTTGCGTTTAGTTCTTGATGAGTCAACGCTCAGTCAACCCAAGACTACTCGCATCAGGAATGAAATGGATTAGAGTGAGACACAACGGAAGTAGAGATGTAGCAATTGTAATCGTGATGGTCAATTGGTCATAATCCGCGTCTATGTCCTTGTTACATTAACGAGTCACCGAGCAGACTTAAAGGCATTAGATGCAACTGTGAACTTTTTTCTTATGTATATAAATTCAATTTTAATAACTACTTATCTTATATCTTAGTGGATTGATGCGTACTATAGTTCTAATGTTAGTTTTTATGTGTGTTTAACCAAAATAACAAACTTATAAAGTCACAAGTCAATTGTAAAAACTTCATATTACCTTGTAAGTTTAAATCAATAGGTTACATTATTTATCAACGACGTTTATGTTCAGGATCTGGCGAGGCTACACATGGGCATGTCCAGTTTCTAGCAGCACGAGAGGGTTTAGTTAAATAACTGGCAGTTGGTTATCACTTGGTGGATAAGCATCACCAACTGCATCAACAAAGTCCTCGTTACATTGATGACATGCTCCACCAACGTCTTTTGCTTGTAGTTTGTGGCGTTGCATAATTCTCGATATAGAAAACTTAAAATTGCCGATCCCCAACTATGTGGGTCAGCCATGTTAAGATCAACAAAAAGAGAGAGAAATCTAAGATGTACAAATCTAGAATAGTGGTTAGCAAACAATGATCCACCCATCAAATGTAAAATAAACGCTCGTGTTAATCTCTGTCGTTGGACTTCGTTGTGTTGTGAGGTTTTGGCTCTCCAAAATGTTCATCCAACTAGTCCATACGATGTCAACCACCCTGTTGTTGATCTTCTGGAAGAGATATACCCAAACAATCTTGAAAAAGAGGAGTCCACAAAACTAGGGTTGACCCTGTTACAACTGCTCCTTAGACTTAGCTGAAAGGCAACATCTTGGAGTGTAATCGTGCACTCCCCTAGCGAAATTTTGAAGGTGTGTGTCTCCGACCTCCACCTCTCGACTAACGCACTAATCAAATTATTAGACAATAAAATCACCTAGTTTTTATTTCTGCTTGGCCCATTATGTGTTTGTTCGTTTTTGGGCTTTGTTCTGGGCCCATTCAGTTTTTATTCTGATATGTATATATTCCTTTCCCTTCTTTGTAAATGTAAGTCATTTTATCATTTCAATACATTTTCCCTTTTTCAGTTTTTCTTTCCCTTTTACGATGCGCAGCATTTCCAATATAGTATCACCGCCTTACGATCCATTCGACCTTTCTTCTTCTAAAACCTAGCTCTGCTTGGGTTTTCTTTCTCTCCCACCCTTACGTCACTGCGTTCATCTTCTTCTCTTTCCCACCCTTTACCTATCTTTCATGGCTTCCTCTAATACAACTCAAGGCAGGAGTTCTTCCGATGAAAACCTCACACCTATCAACCCTTATTTCCTTCATCCTGCTGACAACCCCGGTACGGTGGTTGTGACTCCGGTGTTGGAAGGGTCTTCAAACTACTACATCTGGTCCAGGAACATGGCTGGTGGTTTAATCTGCAAGGACAAGTATGGTTTCGTTGACGGATCCATGCTACCTCCCAAGATCGATGATCCTTTGTATGGTCCATGGCAGAAATGTAACATCACGGTCATCCAATGGATAACCAAGTCTGTTTCTGCTCAGATCGGACAAAGTATTGCTTTCTTTGACACAACGATGGAGATTTGGCGTGATCTCCGTACGCGCTTTTCGAAGGGAGACTATTTTCGTCAATCTGATCTTCTCCAGGCCATTCATTCCATTAAATAGGGAGATCTTGACTTACCCTCTTACTTTACGCATTTACAAATTCTTTGGCAAGAACTTGAGATTCATCGTCCTGTTTACATATGCATTTGTTATGTTCAGTGTTCTTGCATTTTATCTTCCAGTTGCAGGATCCAACGGGAGATCGAATACACCATTTGTTTTTTGAAGGGCTTGAACGAATCTTACGATATTGTTCGTCGTCAAATACTGTGCATGGATCTATTAGCATCGGTTGCTAAGGCTTTTGCCATGGACGAACAACAGGAACGTCAACCATCTTCCGCTGACTCTAGAACTCTAGTCGTGACGCAAACCCAGTCTTCTGTGGCTACAACTTGGAAACAAGGTAACTCTTACAGAGGAAAGGGTAAATATGGTAACGCTCCTAACCCTAACCCTAACCCTGGTGGTGGTAATGTATCTAATTCTGGTAAACAATGTTCTTTCTTTGGTAAACCTGGTCACATGGTTGATACTTGCTATTTCAAGCACAACTTTCCTTCTAATTTCAAATTTAAAAGCAAACAAACCTCACACTGTAAACTCTTACACCTCCACTGACACTTCTGGTGCTCCCTCTAGTAATGCTTTGAATCTTTCACATGCTGATTACTATGCTATCCTTGATATGCTTCGTAATGCTAAACTCTCTTCCACTGATCATGTTGTTAATCAGACTGCACACACACCACACCATGATAATTCTTCCAAAGGTAGTAAACACACCATTAGTTATTGGATAATAGACAGTGGTGCCACTGACCACATTTGCAACAATATTACTTGTGTCACTTCTTATTCCTTGATTAATCCTATTTGCATGAATTTACCAAATGGTGAAACTAGTATAGCTCGGGTCTCTGGCACTATTAAACTTTCTGATTCGTTAACTCTTGATAATATGTTGTACTTGCCTGATTTTCATTCTAACATCATCTCTGTTTATCAGGTTGTTTTCGAATTGAATCTCACCATTTCTTTTAACAAGAACTGTTGCTTCTTGCAGGACATTCAGAGCAAGAAGATGATTGGACTAGCTAGAGTCTACAAGAAGCTCCATGTCCTTGATACTGCTAAACAACATATATTTTCTGCTCCTTTACTGAATACTGTTAATAATCTTGTGCACAACATTCACACTTGCACTGATTCCTCTAAGAACATTACTACTGCTTGTCTTGTTGGTTCTATATCTCATGATACGCATGATGCTTGTTTCTTTGATTTGTGGCATTTCAGACTAGGACATTCTTCTGTTTCTGTTTTAAAAACTTTAAAATCTCAATTTCCTTTCATCTCTTTTACAGATACCAATTCCTGTGACCCTTGTCATTTTGGTAAACAAACTAGACTCTGTTTCCCTAATTCTAACCATAGAATTGATCACATCTTTGAACTGTTATATTTTGATATTTGGGGACCTCTCAATGTTGATTGTATGCATAGTCATAGATATTTTTTAACTGTTGTGGATTATTTCTCTTGCCATACCTAGATACATCTAATGAAATCTAAGGCTGAAACTTGAACTTTAATGAAAAATTCCATCACTTATGCCAAACGCCAATTTCATTGCGATGTTAAACTAATACGAAATGATAATGGAGTAGAATTTCACATGCCTGATTTTTATGATGAACATGGTATTTTGCATCAGCCTTCCTGTGTTGAAACACCTGAACAAAACTCTGTTGTTGATTGTAAACATAGGCGTATCCTTAATATAGGTCGCACTATTTTTTTTCACTCTTGTTTGCCTAATTCCTTTTGGTGTTTTGCTGTGAATTACAATGTTCATCTGATAAATATGTTACCTAGCAGAGTTCTTAAGTAGAAGTCTCCTCATGAACTTCTCTATGGTAAGGTTTCTCCTATCTTTGACTTGCGCGTCTTTGGGTGCTTGTGCTATGCTACCACCATCACCCAAAACAGAAAGAAATTGGACCCTAGATCTTCCAAATGTGTTTTCCTTGGTTTTAAAACTGGCATAAAATGTTATCTTCTTTATGATTTAGAAACCAGAAATGTTTTTGTTTCAAGAAACGTTGAGTTTTGCGAAAATAACTTCCCTTACAAATCAGGTCAACAGAGCAATGTTGCTTCTGATTCTCACAACACCCTTTTTCAAAACTCTCAATGTTTTTTATGACCCTATGCCCATGGAAGAGTTCCTTCCTACAGCAACTCTGTCACACAATGATGTGATTGGGACATCCCCTCCTCCTCCTCCAACCAACCCCTCTCAAGTAATACCTTGGAAATCTACTAGACAACGAACTCGTCCAGGTAAATTGGCTGATTATGTTTGTTATCTTGCGCAAGGTAAAACTGATAGTCGTACTTCTCAACCGAGGTATCCCATTTCTTCCTTCATCTCTCATGGTAAATTGTTCACCAGTTATAATAATTTCATCATGAATATTACTGCTGTTGATGAACCTGCTAACTACAATGATGTTGTTTGTGATCCTAACTAGGTCAAGGCCATGGATGCTGAATTGTCAGCTCTGGCCGCCAATAATACTTGGACCCTTGTCAAATTACCTAAGGGTAAAAAGGTAATTGGTTCAAAATGGGTCTACAAAATAAAGTATAAATTCGATGGCAATATTGAAAGATTTAAACCTAGGTTAGTTGCTAAAGGCTATAAACAAAAAGAAGGAATCGATTATCTTGACACCTTTGCTCCTGTTGCAAAATTAACAACTGTTAAAATTCTTCTTGCTGTTTCCGCTATTCAAAATTGGTCCTAATATCAATTAGACATAAACAATGCTTTCCTCCATGGTGATCTACGAGAGGATTTTTATACGACTATTCCTAAAGATCTTGGTGTTAATGATAAATCTCCTGTTTGAAAATTAAATAGATCTCTTTATGGGCTTAAGCAGGCTAGTCGTATGTGGTATGAAAAATTGACTGATTTCTTGTATAATATGGACTATATTCAATCTGCCCAAGATCATTCTTTGTTTATCAAGAAAAATGGCAATAATTTCACTGTAGTGTTAATATATGTTGATGACTTAATCCTGGCTGGCAATGATGATTCTGAAACATCTTAAGCTTTTGCTTGATCAATCTTTTAGAATAAAAGACTTGGATACTTTGCACTATGGGTCTTGAAGTGGCTAGATCCAAGTCTGGAATTTCCATTTGCCAGCGTAAATACACTTTAGATCTCCTTTCTGACTGTGGTGTTCTTGTAGGTAAACCTGCTCTTACCCCTATGGCCAAAGAATCCATGAAGAGTGTAGCTGCCACAGTAAAATATACAGATCCATCTAGCTATCGCAGATTACTTGGACGGCTTTTATACCTCACATCCACCAGACCTGACATCAACTATGCTGTTCAGCAACTATGGCAATACATGGCCAAACCAAAACAGGGTCACTACACAACTGCTATGAGGGTTCTCCGATATCTTAAAAGGAACCCTAGACAAGGCCTATTGTATCCTGCTTCTTCAACGCTGCAATTAAAAGGTTTCAGCGACTCTAACTAGGAAACATGCCTCATCTCTCGGAAATCTGTAACAGGTTTTCAAGTTTATTTAGGGGACTCTTTAATTTGTTGGCGTTGTAAAAAGGAATAGACTGTTTTGCGTTCTTTTTCGAAGGCAGAATATAGAGAACTTGCCTCTACTACGTGTGATTCAATGGCTCACATATCTGTTACAGGATTTCATTTACCCTTTATTAGTACTGCATTTCTTTTTTTGCGTTAATGATTCTGCTTGTCACATAGCCCAGAATCAAGTTTTTCACAAACGGACCAAACATATTGAGATTGACTGCCATGTTGTTGGTGAAAAGCTTCAAAAAGGCGTCATCCATCTTCTCCCTATAAACACCAAACATCAACATGCAAATATCTCAATATATATATTCTCCAGCTTGCGGGGTATTAGACAATAAAAACAGCTGGTTTTTATTTCTGCTTTGCCCATTATGTGTTTGTTTGTTTTTGGGCTTTGTTATGGGCCCATTCTGTTTTTGTTCTGATCTGTATATATTCATTTCCCTTCTTTTTAAATGTAAGCCATTTTATTATTTCAATACATTTTCCCTTTTTCAGTTTTTCTTTCCCTTTTACGATGCGCAGCATTTCCAATACAAACATCGATCAAGCTGGAAAAATCAACAATGCATCTCCATAAAAGCCATCTTGTATTAAATGTAGGATAATTTCTTCTGGAAGCTCATTTCCACGTTGATCACAATTTCCAGCTTGTCGAACTGATAATATTCTATCAGGTTCTCCTTTCCATATATGCTTTGAGACGTGAAACTCTTGCAGACCTAATAACCTTCCGTCCAATGGCCCACGATTAATAGTTCGTGGAAAAGAAGAGCTTGATGCCATTGCAATATAATATCTGCACTAAATCATAATTTACAAATCAAAAGTTATTATTTTCTTGAATTATGGTTTTAGTCGTTAACACTACTACATAATTAACTTTTAGCAACATGTAAAAAAATATTGCTAAATTATTAAAAAATGTTGCTAAATCATTAAAAATGTTGCCTTTGTGCATTTGCGGCATTTTTTACAAATGTTGTATTTGGCGATGTTGCAAAAAGGTTTTTGTTACATTTAAAAAATGTTGCCAAATTGTTAAAATGTGTTGTCGTTTAGAATTTGCAATATATTTTACAAATGTTATATTTAGCAATATCACTAAAAGTCAATTTTGTTATAGTGTAAATATTTACGAGAGACAAAAAAAATACTTTTTTTAAAGTCCATGAACTAAAAATATATTAAAAACTTAAAATATTAATCTAAATAA
The DNA here is from genome assembly GCA_037177725.1 of Cyamopsis tetragonoloba. Taxonomy (NCBI): domain Eukaryota; kingdom Viridiplantae; phylum Streptophyta; class Magnoliopsida; order Fabales; family Fabaceae; genus Cyamopsis; species Cyamopsis tetragonoloba. The sequence continues at coordinate 29,213,227 of CM074125.1, read as the reverse complement.
AAATAATGAAGTTGAATAAAACTACTACCATTCTAAAAATATTTTTAAACAATAAATTTAAAATATTATGCCCGTGCTGTTTTTATTTTTCAGACATTTTAGTTTTTGTAAAATGTTAACAAATCTTAGTCATTTTATAATATCAAGAGTTTTTTTTTTTTTTATTTACTAAACATATAATTTTTACTCTCCCACCTACCTGTAGAGAATTTATGCCATTAGTCAAAACTATTATTACCTATCACTGTGCATCTTAATTGTACGTGGCCTCTCAAATTAAATGAAGAGAAACTTCATGTGAGGGTATAAGGGAAAATCATGTAATAAGTATTTAAAGAAATCAACTTAGCCAATTATTTCTTTAATTCTTATGTATAACTTTAAACAATTAAAACAAAGGGAGAGATACAATTTAAATGGTTTTAAAATATTAAAAAAAACTTACAATAGACATATTAAAGTGATAATAAGTTTATACAAATAATCATTAAAAAAATACCATCCAAATAATGAGTGAAGAGTTAGTGAAAAACTAATTAATAGTGTAATAAAAGAAAAAATAATACCTCCAAAATGTTCTGATGAATGCAGTTGGACAAGTAATGAAAAAATAAAAACAAGTATTGGTGAGCTTGCAACAATGAGCGTAAGTGGTCCTACCAAATAGAACTTACATGTACGCGCAGTAAGTGTAATGTAAGAAGAAAATAATACATTTAAAGTGTTGAGTGAACAATATAAAGAGAGTTGCAATTTCAATTTGCATTTTTCTTTTCAATGACACATCCAATCCTATTTCAGTGAGATTCTTTCTAAAGTTGTAGTGGTTGAACAACTACAATAATGGTATAAAAATATTTTTCAAATATAAATCATAATTTATATTTTGACATAAATTATAATCTCATTCACAATATAGTATAATTGATATTTAGAAATATTTGAAAAAGTATTGCTAAATTATTGAAAAATGTTGCTAAATTATTAAAAATATTGTCTGTAAATATTTGTAACATTTTTTTTTTGCAAATATTCTATTAAGACTATATTGCTAAAGAGTTTTAACAATATTTAAAAATGTTGTTAAATTGTTAAAAAGTACTCCTTCCGGTCCTAAATATAAGTCACATTTTAGAAGTGTATTCTTTAGTCCTAAATATAGGTCTCCAACTAACTTATAATGGATGCAGTTTTACACCTTATACAATTTTCAAAGACTGAATTAATAATGGAGAGAGAAAGATAGTGGAATAATAGAGAGAGAAAAAGAGTTAACATTTATTAACATATTTACTTAGTGGTATAGTTAGAAAAAAAAAATTTTTTTAGATAAATTTAATGAGTTAACTTCTATTCTTTAATTTTGGTGATTCGATTAGAAGTTATTTATATTTAAGATCAGAGAAAGTATATTTATATACTTTGACTATGACACAACACCACCCTATATCACTTCCATTTCCTATTTTAACTTTGGCCACCACCTTTTTTCCGATTCCACCATTGCCACATGTTGCCACCTCCACTCTCCACAATACCTCCACACTTGGCGGTGCCACTGACACACACTCTTTGGGTTAGTTACTCATTTACAACCCTAAGTTTTTATTTTTTATTTTTGTTTAGATAATGGTTAATTATGTGTTTGTTTTAATTCAATTGAGAGAAATTGACAAATATGTTTTAATTGTACTAGGATTAGAATTGACCAATATATAATGTGTTTGTGTAAAGATTAATATTACGCTATGCAGGGTCGGTCTTGAGGTATGGGCGAGTAGGCATCTGTCTATGGCCCAATGTTTAAGGGGCCCATAATATATATATATATATATATATATATATGACTGTTATTTGGAAGAGAAATTTCATTTCCTAAGTGTGGATGCTATTAGTGCTGTTATTTTTAAGTTATGTGTTGAGAAATTGTGATGTATTGATAAGATCGTATGTAATATCAAAATTTTATTATAGTTTAATAAAAAAATACTTAAAAAATACTCATTTTGTTCACTTCGCCCGATGACTTATAAAAGGCCAGCAACGACCCTGATGCTATGAATGAAACTAGAATTAGGAATATAACATGTAATTGAATAGAATTATGAATATAACGTGATAAATTGAATTATGTTTAGATGACTTAGGTTAATTGTTACAATACTAGATTGATGATAATTAATCAAGTATATTTTAATTCAATTGTGAGAAACTGAAGTGTATGGTTTAGTTGTTTCGAGATTAGAATTGACCAATGTATAATGTGTATGTTTCAGGATTAGTACTATGCTATGAATGTACTAGTATTAAGAATATAGCATGATAAATTAATTAGAATTACGAATATAATGTAAGAAATTGAATCAGGTTTAGATGAATTAACTTAATTGTTGCAAAGCTAGAATGATGATAATTAATTAGGGTTTGTTATTGTCGTAGATTGCATTTGCTTTTTTTTTTATTGGAGTTTACATTGCATTTGAGTTTTGCTTGGAGTTCGAGGTAGGTACTAGACTAACCTTTGTAATTAAGGTTGAACTTAGCAGCATATAGTTATACCTACATATAATGCATGTCTTTTTTGTTTGTTAGTGGAGAACAAATCTCAATAGATGTTTGGTTGTGTGTTAGTAGTTTAGTTGATTTGCATGTGCTTTCTGTTTATTAGTGGAGAGCATAGTTGAATAGGTTTTTGGTTGTGTTTTGGAAGCTAGCGTAGTTGATTTTCATATGTTTACTATTTTTTAGAGGAGAAAAGAGCTTAATGGGTTTCTGGTTGTGTGCTGCTTGGTATAGTTATATGCTTCTTTGTTATATATTGTATCTCAATTTGTAGTTTTTGAATTTTGGAAAATTTCCATATATTATGGGTTATGTTGCTGAAATATCTTCTTGATTTTAGGAAATGTCAATATATTAGGGGATATTTTTCTATATTTGTGTATTGTCATGTACTTAACATAAAACATGGATTGTGGCTGGATGTATGCTAGGGTTAGCCTATAGATAGGAGTGAATAGATATCAGAATTCATTCATGGAGTACAAGAGTTTGTTAGGAAGATCAAGGAATCTCCTTACTTTTTATCCGAGGGAGGGATTAGATGCCAATGTGTGAAGTTTAGGATTATGAAAATGTTGGGAGAGGCTAATGTCAAAATTCACTTGTACAAATGCGGTTTAAGCCTGAGTACTGGATTTGCACATAACATGGTGAAGAGAGGGCAGTAGAATCGTACTTTGGAGGTCAGTCGAGCAATCTAGATTGGGATGATGATAATAATCAATTTGAGATGATGCCTCATATGGTAACTAATGCATTTGGGCAAGTTTGTTTTTGACACATGACATAGGATATGTGAGACAGTAAAAGAGGAGGGGTTGCTGAACTCAGAATGTCAAAGGTTTCATAATATATTGATGGCAACTAAATAACCAATTTACAAAGAAGTTTGTAGATTATTTTGTGTGGATGCTTGCAACTTTTTCACTCTCAAAGAAAATATACCCAAGAATTGTTATGAAGCAATAAGGTTGACTGGTAAAATTATAATTGAAGGCTAAGATGATTCATTGTTGTGAGAACAACGACATGTTGTTCTATAAGGAATATAGCAATTTAAATGCATGAAAATTTTATGATAATTTGTGGATGGAACCTATAAGCGATGGGATGAGTAGGTATAAAAATGTCCTAGTGAATAAAATGTTATATTTCCCTATAACTACTAGGTTACAAAGATTATACACATCGACAAAAACTGGGAGGCATATGAGACAACATCACGAGAATAAGAGTGTTGATGGTGCTATCTGCCACCCATCTAATGGTGAAGCATGAAAGAAATTCAACATGTGTTATCCTAAATTTTTCGATGAGCCAAGAAATATGAGATTCGGTCTATGTGCGAATGAATTTATACCCTATATTCAAGCATATGCACATCCATATTCAAGTTAGGCTGTAATTGTTGTGCCTTACTGATGAGGACACAACTTCAACTAAGAACAAGAGTCTTGAGGCACATAGAGGACCTATAACAAAGGCAAGGCCTAAGAAAGCAAAGGAGGATCTACAATAAGTGTTGTCATAAGTTCTTGAAGATGAGACTCATTCAAGAGATTTAAACCCCAACATGGTGCATTGCACAATGGTTTCTGAAGATTGGTCGCTTTCAACGTTTCTAGTGAAGAGAATAAAGATCATTAGCTTGAGAGATGATCCAAGATTCGTAATAAATATTTATTAGGTTTATTAGAACTTGAACTTTAAGTTTAGTTGAGTTTTCTATTGAAAAGGGTGTAGGAGTTTTCTAGTTAAGGTTTATAAAGATCATTTGCATGGACGCAAGCACTTCTAGCGTGCGCACGAGCTCAAGGCAATATCCAGAATCAAAATTTGCGCACGCACACGCATTGTTGGCGTGCACACAAGCTTCCTTGAGTGTTGAAGTTCGTTTTGTCATGTTTTCTTTGTCTTTTCAAGTGCATTTGTTGATGGGTAAAAGGGTTAAAAATTCCAAATGTTATGCATCAAACCTAGCACGGTTTGCTGATGTAAATAAGGGAATCATGCGTGGTTTGAAAAGTCATGATTGTCTTGTTTTTATTCAAAATTTGCTTTCGGTTGCATTCCTTTCATTACCTAAAGCTATATGAAAAATGTTGACTGAGATTAGTCAAATTTTCAAAGGATATTTGTAGTAATTGACTAAAAGTTAGTGACATGGATATAATATAGCATAATATTCCAATTATTCTATGTAAGTTAGATATACTTTTTTCACTTTGGTTCTCTAATTTAATGGAACATCTTCCGACCAGCTTACCCAAAAAAGCAAGATTTAGTGACCCGGTTCAATATCGGTGGATGTATCCATTTGAAATCTACCTACTTAAGTACTTGTTTTAAAAATGTACTAGTTATATTTTTTAACAACTATGTCAAATTTTTAAAAAATTTGCATAGGATGATGGGTGCATACAAGAAGGCGGTGACCTAGAAAGCTAAGGTGGAGAGATCTATCTCCTTTGACTATCTTGGTCGTGAGATTAGCTATTTATGATCTCACTACTTTACGACATCTAACTTAGTAGCATGTTCTGGTCTTAGGAATGCTCCTAGAAAATGATGGTGTGCTGAGTTCTTCTTTGTCAATGTGGAACAATGGCGGCCATCCAGGTGGCAAGGTCCAACCATATTAAATCTTCCCCTTTACATGTACTCATCAATTGATGAATTGGAGTCAAACTGTATATGGAGTAGGTGTTAATTTAATATTCTGTATGTATGTAAAACTATCTGCTAAATAATTAAATTTTGAACCATATTTTTATATTCGCAACATGTTTATGATGACGCACGAAGATGGTGCCCATCGTATGCATGCAGAGTTTCCTAGTAGAGTTTAGTTGTATTTAAGTATTTAGTAACCCATACGTATTATGTATATCAATCAATTAATTGAATCATTATTTACATCTAGACTGTTGTTTGGTGCACCAGTTTATGATGTTCGAAATGGGGCCACTAACAATCACTTAAGGTCATTGGCTTGGGGTTCTAAGTCATAAATCATAGTTCCTAATTCTAATATACTAATAACTCCTAATTTCATAATTCCTAATTCTAAAACCTAAATTCTAATTCTTAATTCCTAATCCTTAATCTCTAATAAAACTCCCAATTCTAATTACAATTCTCAATTACAAAAAAAAAAAAAAAACGTTACGATTCCAATTCCAATTCTCAATTACAAAATTTTACATTCAAATGAACCTAAATACAAAACTCATAATTCCAATTCCAATTCCCAATTACAAGATTTTCAATTCTAATTAACCTAAATACAAAATTTTAAAAAAACTGACGTGCCAAACCCTAACCTGTGGTGGTGGAGACATGGTGGTGGTGGCTGTGACGTGGTGGCAATGGTGGTGGCAGTGTTGTGGTTTAGGGTTTGTTAGTGAGAGAGAGGGAGTAAGACAGAAAGAGAGAACGAAGGTGGTGGCCTAGTGGTCTCGTGGTGGTGTTGGAGATATCGGTGGTGGCGGCGACGGAGGCGAGGAGGGAAGCCGAAACAGAGAGGGAGAAGAAGAATTGAACAGTGGTGGAGAGAAAAGAGAGAGAGAGAGCGGTCACGTTTCTCATGGTGGTGGCCGAGTGCGGTAATGAAGGTGGGTGGTGATACTAAGGTTTGCCGAAGAGAGTAAGAGAGAAGAGAGAGAGAGAGTTAGGGAAGATACAAAGGGAAAGTGATGGGAAAGAGTTTTGGATTTACTTTATCATAAAGTTTATGTCGGCTTAAGCCCACGTAAATTGCTGACACTATTTAGTTCCTTACTTAGCATCGGGTAAAGCCCTTGCAAAATAATCCACGTGGGTGTAACGGTCAAGGTTGCTAAAGCACGTGGGCGTAGCGATCAAGGATGCTGCTTAGCGTTGGTCTACACTATGCTTGCTTTGACTAACGCTAAAACAGTGAAAAGTCTAACCTTTTAGCATCGGTAATTAGTTGACGCAAACGCACTGTCTTCTTAGTAACGGCTAAAGACGACGCAAAATCACCATCCACACATTGAAATTAACGCACTCTTTTTGCGATGAATTTGCTTTGGTTAAATTGAGGGAAGTAGCGTTGGCTCGAGGCCGAAACAAAAAATCTGTAGCTAATCAATTGAATTCTAGTAGTGGTACACTCCTCCCAATGGACGGATCTTGCTTTAGGCAACGAAGGCAAACCGCCTAGAGTCCCCTATCGGATAAGGCCCACCAAAAAAAAATTATTTAATAATATTATTAAGTGTAATTATTGAAAAATAATTTATTAATGTTATATATTATAGCATGTTTAAATAATTTTTATGATCACAATAATACTTCATTGTAAGAACAAGTAAAATAAATATTTTATTAAAATATTAAATTATATAAAAATATTAGATTATTTTTTAAATGCATAATTTACAAATTAAAACATTGATAACCCTGAAAAATATTTCCAGAATTTAAATTGATTAAATCATATTTGAGATTAACTATATGTTTTACAAGATATATAAATGAATTAGTCATATTATTTATTAACATTTGATTGATTATAAAACCTTCCTAAATAATTTTGTATCTTAAAAAAATTAAAGATACAAAATAAAAAGTGATATATTATATTTTTTTATAGGCTAAACACACACCCCCACAGTACACTTCTCCTAAATTTATTCCACCGGGGATTGAACCTCATGCCTTGAGCTACAAGAGCTCCTCCTTATGCCACTTGAGCTACAAGCTGTTGGCAAAGTAATATATTATATATAAATAGGTTTTCGTTATGAATTTCGCCTAAAGCCCAAAATGTATAGATTAGACCTTGCTCCTCCCCATCTAGAATTAAACATCCTAGTCATGGAATTTAAAGAGATTTGGTTGAAGAAGACAATACTACCACCCTCCTATAACCCTTTTTTGTTTGCTCTATTTATCGTGACTTGTGGAGATTGCCACCCGTTGATGAGGTTGCTCGTGAGTTGTGATCCAATAAATCCGTTGCATTCTGGTTTATCTCTTTGGATTAACAAAAATTCTAATTAGAGTAATAATAGATGCTCCTAAAGTATGAAATTAAGTAGACTTTTAATCTCAAATTATAAAAAAAGGTTAAATGCACATTTTGGTCCTGTCGCGCATTTCATTTTGGTCTTATATCTTTTTTGGATTACATTTTGGTCCTATATCTTTTATAAAGTTTCATTTTGGTCCCATCCGTCACCCCATTACAAGGTAATTTGACTCCGTTTTTATTAAGGTTCACGTGTATTTTATGGTTTTTCTGAGTTTGAAGATAAATGGCGTAATTTGACTCTGTTCTTTTTAGGTCAATTCTGTTAACGGGTGTGACTGGGTTGACGGATTGGACCAAAATGAAACGTTATAAAAGATACAGAACCAAAATGCAACCCAAAATAGATATGAGACCGAAACGAAATGCACATAAAAAATATCGGACCAAAAGATACATTTGACTTATAAAAAACATTGAAAATATTTTTTAATGAATAAAAAAAAATTTTGTAGTAATATAAAGTAGAAAGATTAAGAATCACTCTTGTGAAAATTGATTCTAATCTTGCAGTGACGCAAAATTCGCTCCTTGAAAGGAAAAAAAAGTTAAACAAATTAATTCAGAGTACCATAAAAGAAATACAAAAGAAAAAACGTTTCCTTCAACGATTTTGAAACAATGGCCTCTGTTTTCTGCTAAAAAAATAAACGATTTCCTTTCCGCCCATTGTTTTTCACCAAAAAAAAATAAAAATACTGTATTGGGTAAGAGAATCAAATCAGTGCATGCAGAAGTTCATTCTGGTTATTTTACTAATTTAAGCTTCCTTCACTTAATTAAAAAATTAGTTAACGAAAGTCTATTTGAAACTTAGCTTCATTTTTTTTAAAAAAACGCTATTATTAATTATTAAATAAGTAAAAAGAATGTTACAAAAAAAAAAAAGTAAAAAGAAAATGCCATTACATCTTTAGCTTGATTGGATAAGATGTATGTTGTTAAATTATTAAAAATATTATCTGTGTATTTACAATATTTTTAATAAATATTATATAAATATTATGTTATAAAAAGTTTTAGTAACATTTAAAAAATATTTTCAAATAGTTAAATATTTTTTTATATTTGCTACATCTTTTATAAATATTGTATAAAGACCATATTGCTATAAAAACCAATTCTTCTCTCTGATTTTATACATAAGTTACTTTTAATCAAATCACCTAAATTAAAGAATAAAAGTCGTTTCATTAAAGCTATCTTAAAAGTACTACTTTGAATTATAAATATAAACACCAACTAATAAAAACAAGCTTATTAAAAAAGTAATTTAATTTTGTTAATCTAATCTAAAAAATATATTCATTTCATAAAACGCCCACTTATTTATAACACTCTCTCTATTCACTATGTTGAGAATAAATATTAAAAGATTTATGAAGAAAAATAATCATGAAAGTGAGTAATTTTTTATAATCATTGCTTATATATACTACTATCTTCTTAAAAAAGTTGGTAGTCAATACTTATATTTTAAACAAAAGGTAGTAAGATATTTTTTTTTTCAATTTTATGTACCCCTCAATATAAATATGTTACTACTACCTTCGTTTTATTAATTATAAGTCCAACAAAAACATATCATATAAATTAAAAAAAGTGTTGACATCCATAAAATACATTGTTATTTTAAAATTGAGTCCATATTTAAAATTCACTTTCATTTTAAAATTGATATCTTTTATCTTTATTAATTAGGGGTAAAAAAGAAAAATTATAATAAATGCCTCAATTTTCTATATTAAGAGCTTATAAAAAAGAACGCTAACTTTTTTTTAGGAGCTTATATTTAAAAATGGAGATAATAATAAATACTTTAGTCGACTACAATAATATCTTCTTCTCTCTTTTATTTCACAATTTTTTACTTTATTACTAATTGAATCTTTAAAAAGTATAGAATAAATAAAAGTAAAAGTCATCCATTAATAAATTAGTTGAGAACTTGTATAAAAGAACCAAATAATTTTTTAAAAAAGTGACTTATATATATTGTAACGCTACTACTACTATTAAATTAAATGTTCATGCTAGTCTCACTAATAAAGAGTAGATCAGAGTTAATTAATGAAACTTCCCAAAGCAATAAAAAATTGAAAAAGTATCAGAAAATGTGTCATTAAAGTCCCTATTCACTTAATGGTTTTTCATTTGAGCTACAATGAGAGAATAGTAATGCTAGATCTTCTAAATTATTCTTTTAATATTATATAAAGTATGAAATTAAATATATTTGCGATCTTAAAAATATAAAAAATATTAAAAATATTTTTTAATGAATAATTAAAAAGATTTTTAAGAACTTAAATTTGGAGGATTTAAAATTATTTATAATGAGAATCATGAGAAGGCAAGATTATAAAATGTATTCTCATCTTAAATATTTTAATACACAACAGTAAAATGGGCAATTGATCATTTATGAGAATTTGGGGCTTCAAGGCAAAATAATAGCAACTGCTCTTTAAAAAAAAGGACTTCACCTCAGAATTAAAGGGTAATTAAGGCAGATCCAACATGTACTATAAAGTATTTGTTGTGTTCTCAACCTTGACTCTACTGTATTTCATAAGATCTGAAATTCAGAAGCTTTAATTACTTTTAGTAGGAAAATAGGCACTACTTAGAGATTCATAAATTAAAATATTATTACCTGTCAAAAATATAGAAATTACTACAATAAAATTTAATATTAGTTACGAAATATAGTTTACAGATTTTTATTCATTGTTAATTTGTATTTAAACAGCTATAGTTACTAATAATAATTTTTTAATTAATACTAATTAGCTACCAAATTAACTTTTAATTAACTATGAAATATAACTATCAAATAATATCATAGCTAATTAATTTATATATAAATAGCTACTAATTAACAACAAAAATAAAATTTTCTAACTAATTTTCTTGGTCACTAGTTAGATATTAAATTAGCTACGAAATATTTCGTAACTACTTAATCAAATTTATTAAAGTTGATTTATATTGATTTTCAAAAGTACTCTTCAAAGACATAATGCTATTTTCTTTCATCTCCTAGAACTATCTTTGGAAAGAGAATTTATCTATCCCATTTATTATTTTTGAATTATACAAAAGTTGAGAGATAAGGGTATTTTAGTGAAAAAAAATTTAATTATACACAAACTTTAAAAAATGGTCTTATAATTAGGGGTATAGGTTTTTCTAACTTGTGCCCATGGGCACAAGTTAACCAGATTAAATTTTTTAATGGTTGGATTTGATTCATTTTACTATACCATGTGTGCACCCACTAAACCCCATAGCACCCACTACTTGTTAACTTCCCCTTAATGAAATTCTATTGGTTGCTAATCATTGTTATTTTCTGCCCATAGGCACAAATCCTTAGGGACATATTTATTTAAAGGGTCCTATATATAAGTATAGAGATAGTACTACCTTCGTTATTAAATATAAGTCCCTAAAAAAAGGTAGTATTTCTATTTATAAGACCCTAACATAGGAAATTAGAGTATTTATTATGAATTTTCTTTTTTATCCCTAACTAATGAAGATAAATGAGGTTGATTTTAAAAAGAAAGTGAGTTTTAAATAAGGATAAAATTGAACCTTTATGATAACTTTTTAAAATACCAATGTATTTAATGAATGTCAATACTTTTCTTAATTTGTGTGATGTTTTTTGAGCGGCTTATAATTAAAAACGCAGGTACTCCCTCAATTCCTATTTATCTGTTCATTTGAGGAAAAAACACTTTTATTAACAAATGTAATCATTACTTTTTTTTTTATCAAAATAATTTTTAAAATGTCCATATTATCCTTTATCTCTAATTGTGTTATTGGTTTATTAGTGGAGCATTAATTAGTATTTAATCAAACAAAATGGTAAAATAGATAAAAATGCAATTAATACTACTTTGAAAACATAAGTGAACAGATAAATATGAATACTTTTTTCTCTCTAGACAGATAAAAAGAAACGAATGGAGTAGTATTTAATTGAAAATGTAAAAGAATTACTCCCTTTGTGTTTTTCGCAGTCTTTTAAGGTTTTACACAAAAATTAAGGACATGATTTAGAGGTTAAATTTCTATATGTATTTATTATATAGTTTTCTATTATACCTTCATTTATCGATAGCGAACCATAAATACTTAGTAAAAATATACATTTATTATAAGAGTGTAAGTAAAAAATTAACATTAATTACTTTTTAGTATTCTAAAGTGACTGTAAAAAATAAAAGCTCAAAAAATCTAAAGAGACTGACATAAAAACTTAGAGGGAGTAATTGTTTTAAAAGTGCTAAAAATATTAAATGCAAACTTATTTAAGTCAAAGATGCATTTATTATACTTTAATAAGTGCATTAACGGGAGTATTTAGCATGACCTTTACTTTTAAATTATAGGTCATGTCAAACAATGTACTCTCTCTGTTTAGTTTTTTTATCATGTTCACTTTTTTTTAGTGGTTTTAAGAAACTATGACAAAATTAATATTTTTTTCTAATACTACCTATATTTACTAACCTTCTCATTCCACCTACATAGATTAATTATCCACCTATAAAAAGTTGTTGCCCCAACTAGATCCAATCACTATGCATCATTTTTAATTGTGGCTTGAGATATTAATTGAAGAGAGATTTTATATGACAGTATATTAGAAAATCTGATAATATATTTTTATAAAACTTAAAAGACTCAATCATTTCCTTAATTCTTGCGTATAACCTTAAACGACTACTAAAAAAACAGAAGGAGTACTTGGAACATTAATTAAAGTGCAATAAATACACATTGTTTAATACTTTAAACTACTATAAAAAGCATTTGTTAATTGATTTTTTAACTTTTAAAATAATAAATATTTTATTTTTAATTCTTTAACACATATTTTTAGTGCACTTTTTAACAATTTTGTTAACATATTTATGTGATTTCTCAAGACTTTTTATTTATTTATTTATTTACTTTTTCACCTAGGTATCCTTTGACTATCAACCAAATATAGGTATAGAGATCATTATATTGAATCGAATTTTACATCCTTCAACAAAGTGTTTTTTTTTTTATATTTTTAAAAAAAAGTCTTTTCTCTGCACATAAGTATTTTAACCTCTATTAATATGCCTAAAACACCCTGTAGTTGTTAAGACTATATTTAATTAAGTTTTTTTTAACCATGCAACTTTAATTTGTACATTTTAATTTAGGTACATTTTAATTAAGGATCAAAATGAGAAAATATTGTGGGAGACGACATTATTCTCGCGATTACGGTGATAAAATATTTATGATTACTTTTTTAATTAACAATTGTGCTTCTCAAAGATTTGAACTTATGTATTTATCCTTCTTGGGGGCCAAATTACTCACAATTTGTTCAACAACCTGTTGGTAAAACCTACTTTATTTAGTAATCAACAATTGCGTATATGGATACCTCTGGTGTATACCTAAAAAGTTAGAAGGGGTAAGGCTATTACTTTTTCTCTATGTTTATTGTTACTCTTAATAAAATATTTTGAAAATATGTTCAATTAATTAGAAAAACACATTTATTGTATTTTTTTTTTAAAAAATACAAAACTCATTAATTTTTTCTTGACTAAAAAGTTTTTACCCAAAGTTTTGAATTCATGCAAAGTTTCACCGGGTAGAAAAATATTTTTAGGTTATTTATGTTTTCTTGTTTTTCTTATAAGCGAAAAGAAGTTGTACCCATATGAATTTGAGTTATAGAACGTAACTATAACTTAAAGCTTCATTGCCCTAATCATCATCCAATCTCGTGAAATTTTCTAGTTGTAAAGCTCGAATTATCGGTTGCTAGCATTGACAAAATAAATAAAAAGAAAGCAAATACGTTTAATAAATTAGTCTAATAACTAGCAAGTGAAATGTGAGTAAAAACTCCATAGTTCGAACCCATATTTCACTTATACAACAAATCAATAAATTAAAACAGAAAAAACAACAAAATTTATGTGCACATTTATGAGAAGTATCAAGCATTAAGTATGTACTATTTAACAATTAATAAATTGTAGATAAAGAGTATATATATATAGGAGGCTGGTAAGATGCAATAACGTAGTCATTGCATTTAATTTCAACAAAAATAAAATAAAATAAAATGTAGTCATTGCAAATCGAAGGAATTAAATTTAGCTTGAATTTGCAACCATTGAGCCGTAGTTGAAGATGGACTAGGTGGGGTGCCTAATTGAATAGAAAATTCATTTTGCTTTTAAAGAAAACAAAAAAAAAAAAAGAAATTGTCTTTGTATATGACTTTATTAATTGTTATTAAACACTATCTTGCCAGTTGCAACCAACAAGCCACAAATTATTTGTGCACCAAAAATATTTAAAGTGTGATCAATTAAATTTTAAGGTATGAGGGAAGAGTGTGATTTCTTGACGCTTCCAAAGGCTTGAATAGGGGGTGTTTATTATTTAGGGTTGACCCTAGTTTTATGGATCTATATATCAATATCAATCCCCAATTGATGATGATGATCTTTTGATTTGATTATTTTTTATTGTGTTTAATTTAATGTGCACGATTGATGGAACTAAGAAGATTTCTTGATCATTTTGTCAACAAAAATTAAAAAAGCATCATGTTGATGTTGTTGTCATCTTTGCGAGATAAATAATGAGTAGAAAATTAAATTTGACACGAGATTATTATGAAGTCTAATCTTGAAAATAAGCAAAAAGTCAAAAGATTAAATTTCTGCAAACAGCTTGCAAATAAAATTCAAAACAAGGGAATTTGACCCATAACCTTTCTCAAAAAGAAAAAGGGAAGAAAGGGGAAATAAAAGTACTCGAATTTTTAGGGTAGGGTAAGGTAGTAGATGAATTCCTAGAATTTAGATGTTGAATTCATTGAATTTGATCTGTAAGTTTATGAATATTTACATTGATGGTAAGATTATTAGAAGAATATTCTCATGTTAGGAAATTATAGTGCGGTCCATGTCCAAGAAATTAGAGAGTATGGTGCGTTATAAATATGTATGATATTTTATGTCCAAAATATCTAAGGCATTTAGACTTATGTACACAATCATTATATTCCTTTAGTTTTTTTTTTTTAATCTATGGACAGATTGGTTTGCTTTGCTCCAGTTGAGAGTTGTCTTTTTAATTACGATTTATACTTTAAGTTCTTTGAGTCTTAGAGGCTGGAGATCTGCTTCTTCTTTAAAGTCTACCATGACTTGTGCTCTTTATGTTTGGACTTGAGTATTAGAGACCACAAGGTTGTCTTGGCCCTTTTTTTGTTGTTTTTTTTCCTTCCTTTTTTTGTACCTTTTTAGTCCTTTATTTTTACCGTTTGAGCTTCAGGTTTTTCTTAGATCAGATATGGTGGTTAAGTCGTGTGAGCTTTGATACCAGGTTAAAAAATTATAGCATGGGCCCATGTCCAAGGAATTGGAGGATGGGATTAGCACCATTTCTATTGGGAGTGGGTGGATGGGATTAGCACAATCTTTATTGGGAGTGGCACCATCTTTTTTAGTATTTAAATTTATGATTCTTACATATAAAAATGATGGTGCAACTTCCAATACAGATAGTGCTAATCTCATCCTCCTTGGGAGTGACACCATCCTTTTTATATGTAAGAATCATAAATTTACATACTAAAAAAGATAGTGCCACTCCCAATAGGGATGATACTAATCCCATCCACCAAGAAATTAGAGAGTGTGGTGTGTGTTATAAGTATGTGTGTTGCTTTGTGTCACAAATGCCCAATGCATTTGGACTTGTACAAACAACCACTTATATACCATTTAGTTTTCCTTTAAGAAAAAATGCCACTTAGACATCAAACCTAAAATTTAAGATGTTATCAGAGTCTATCATAATAAAAAAAATTATAGAGCTAAAAACATTAAAAAAAAGGAACACAAAATCTAAGAAAAGAAAGACTTGAAACAAAAACCCATATATAACTTAAAGACTACCGAAAACACATGCTACAAAAAATAGCAAGTCACTTGAGGGTAGTTGTAGAAGTCCCGTATTAAGTAGGTATATAGCTACCAATGACGGATCTAGAGGGGGACGTTGACCCTCCTCTTCAAGGAATAGTAATTATATACAATATGGTTCACATATATAAATTTTAGTGTTGTGTGACATAGCGGTGAACATTGTCTTTTCCTTGATTCAAGTCGCAGACTCAATCCTTTGGGTGGTGCTATTCTTCTTCTTTTATATTGTTTTCCCCTTTCTTCTTTATTTTCTTTCTAATATTTTTTTTCATTTTTTTCTATTATTTTTTCCTTTCTTTTTTTTTCAATTATTTTTTTCCTTTTTTTTTTCTATTATTTTTTTCATTCATTTCTCGGTTTTATTCTTATATTAAATTTTCTTATTTTTAAATTCCTTTAGCATTGGTTCTATTTTCTATACTACTAAATATTTTTTTTTGTTATTTAAAAAAGTTATATGATTTTAGAGAGCTAATATTTAATTTTCACAATAAGCTATATAATTGTTGTGTTTTAATAACTTTTATAACAATTTATATTTATATTTTAATGTTCTTAGTTATAAATTTGAAAACAAAAATTAATGCAAATGATAATAAATATTCTTTTTATACTCGATGGCTTTTGTGTTGTTTTTCTCTCAAATTTTGAAACATTTTTTTTATTTATGAATTCTATATATGCTTAATAATTCTCATTTTAAATTTTGTTCTCCAATAAAAAAAATCGCCCTCCCTCCCTGGTCTTTCTGAATCCGTCCCTGAGCCTACCATTAAATATATAAATGATGTGACAATTTTTTTTTATGAGCTAACTTTTAAAAGTGGAGTAGATTGAATCTTAATATCTAATATCATATAACTCTAAGAAAGTCTTCGTCTCAAATAAAGACGAATAAGAAGATGAAGATCGTGAAGAATGAGAATGGCATTTCATGACACATGGAAGAATTAGTTCAAAATGATAAGTCTGTTAAATTAAACCCCTCTGATATGAAACATACCAGGGAATAAAAGAGAATGAAACATACTTTATTATTTTTCTTTACTTGTTTCAATAGTAGGG
Organism: Cyamopsis tetragonoloba; assembly: GCA_037177725.1. Taxonomy (NCBI): domain Eukaryota; kingdom Viridiplantae; phylum Streptophyta; class Magnoliopsida; order Fabales; family Fabaceae; genus Cyamopsis; species Cyamopsis tetragonoloba. The sequence continues at coordinate 29,196,529 of CM074125.1, read as the reverse complement.
GTGGGTAAACGGGTTAGGTAACTCACGAATGTGAGTAACTAAAATTAAACTAAATCTCTTTTTTTGGGTTGGGTTGAGTGATAGAGTTGAGTTGGGTAATTTTTAGTGAATCAAAATCAATTTGGGTTGGGTATTGGATTTGCATTTCAAAAACTCAATGAACCCAACCCAACCCAAACTACCCAAACGAAATTCCTAAATAGCTATTTTTCTGTCATTTTACTCCTTTTAAACTTTTGTCCATACTCGAATCCTAATCCTCGACTAATTGACTTCTTCTTACTAATTACTTTCTTTTCAAAACAAGCATAATCAGATTCAGAACCCTAATTGTAGCTGCCACCTTGACCTCCTCCCCGCCAACACAGTTTCGTTCTATTATGACTAATTGACTTATTGTATGATTATATTACTAATGTTACGTTTTGTTTTAGTGAATAAAATCACTAAACTTATGTAAAATTAATATTATACATCACTATAAATTTTACAGATTTTTTTAAAAAAAATTAAATTTCTATTTTTTATTTAATTAGGTAGACCCAATAACCCAATTCAACTCAACCAAATCAAGTTAAGTTGGGTTGATTTGGGTCAAAGAGTAAAATTTGCAAAAATCGAATCAACCCAACAACAAACTATTTAGTTTGAATTGGGCTTCAAAACAATAAAAACCCCTTCTAACCCACCCCAAACCCACCCCTATTCAATAGAGTACAATTAACTAATTGATATACTTAATCACACTTATGATCAATATTCTTATCACAATTCTCCCGATTCTAACTAACTAACGAAATTACAATAATATCTAATACTTCACCTCAAATCAAGATCTAAGAAAGCAACAATTTTATTGATAATGTTGCATTTGAGATCAACATGTGGGAAATACTCCCCAAATTAGGGGCTAAGATCTCGAATGATAATCCTAGAAGAGGCAAGGGAAATTTACACCTTGACGTATGCCATCACAGAAAATTTTTATTGATGACATAGGGATAATCCCCCTAAGATCCGAGATCCCATGTCAAAATCCCGGAAGAAATATCGAAATTTTGGAAGAGGCACACTTGGGAAAAGGGTTCAAATCCCCAACTCATCCGTTAAAACCTAAGTAAGGTGAATGGGATTAAAATGTTGTAAATAAAGTCCTTGAAGCTCAAGTCTGTAAAGCTCTTAAACAATAAGGGTTTTAAATCCCGATGCACAAGTTTGCAACAAATATATTCACCGGGAGGTAAATATGGCAAAACGACACTTAGTAAAAAATTTAATTGGCAAAAGTAAAGTTGAAAGATTCATTACACTTGAACAATAGAACGTTAAACTATTTATAGTAAAATAAAAGCAATAAAGAAAACAAGCAAGAGTAGAAAATGAAATTAGACCTCGACAACATCAATGTCGTTAGCAGACTTGATCTCTTTCGGGTTCGAAGGCATGATATCCCCTTCAATGGTTAGAGCGATCTCAGCCTCCCCGATGTTTCTGGCATCCTCCTCTGCATCAACAGCTTCAGAAGGCTCGGCGGGGGCAGGAACAAATGGGGAGAAGGTGACAACCACGGGAGCATCCAAGTCAACTAGGACTTGATTGTTTGGGTCACTAATATTTGTCAACATGCCCCCAACAATGGTGTAATCTAGGATGACCTCCTTTGTGCTAAAGGCTATCCCTGGGTCGGCCGTAAGCATCTACTGGATGCAATTTACGAAGGTGCTATACTTTGCCCCCTAAAACTCCCTTTGCAGATCAGCAACACCCTTCACAACGTCATCTACAATGCGAGTTTGAGTGGCTAAATCCTGCCTAATCTTAATGATATCCAGCGTTAACTTCTTGTTATCGTTGTCTAATTTGCTCCTCTGCCTAGCAATCTTGGTGGCTTCATTCTTCAACCACGTATTCTTGGTCCTCAAGTCTGTGATGGTTTTCAAACACCTATCTCCATCATCTTGAGCTCGCTTCTAAGAAACTCCTAACTTTTCTTGTGCCTGTAGGAGTCCTTGATTAGCAGCCTCCAGCTCAGCTTGTAGCCTGTTGATCTCAATGGCTGAGTTAGTTAGAATTTCTTCCGGTTTAGCCTTTAGCTCGTTGACTTGAGTCTTCAGGTCCTTGACCCTCTAGTTCAGCATCATATTTTCATCATGAACAATGGCGGCGTTTTGGGATGACTCAGCCTCATCTTGTATGTCATAGATGAAAGCCACCCCCATGGCTAACTAGCCGGCCAGGCACTTGCATCGAGATTTTAAAGAAAAGTCAAGAAGTTAGCAAGTAGATATGAATTTAAAGGGTGTAGAAACAGAGTAACATGAGATGATTTACCTTAAAGACAGCAGGATCCGATTTCTTGAAGAAATATTTGTGATGGAAGTTCACTTCAGGATGCTCTCTGTTTCGTTGTTTTGGGTTTTACTATTAAACCTATGGCAGCGGTTATAGGTATAATTGCAAGCATAGGCCATTAAGATAAAAAACTATGGTATCAGTTGTCTTTTTAACAGCTAGCATAGGGGTCTATCAGAAAAATAAAAAAACACAACAATTCTATGGCATCGGTTGTAGTTATAACTGCTAGCATAGGCAGACAAATTTTAAAAAATAAAAGTAGCTGATGCCAGCGGTTGACATGGAACTACTGGCTTATGTGCGATGAATTAGCACTATTCTAGTGCAATGTCAAACCCCTCGAATAGGGAGGCTGGAATATTCTATGAAGAATTTCGGGTGAGCTTCCTGGCACCTTCCTCAACACCCTCGACTTCACCATGACCGGATCCCGCAGCGATCCCTGGTAAGATGAAGCGTTATCACATGCAGGTTAAAGGTTTGTATATCAAAAGGGATGTTAGTGCAACTATACCTTTCATGATGTCAAAGCGGGGATGCTTTTTCTTCTCTTTCGGAATGGTTTTTTGGTTAACGACATCATCCTCTTCGTTAGTTGGATGCTTGCTTTTTCGCGACTTATCTCTGGGAGGAGGCCTCAGAACCTCAACGAATTTATTGGTATCAGTTACTGGAATTCCAGAACCAACATTCTGTTTGCCCACTTCAATAGTTGGGCTGCTGATCTCTATTGTTTTGCTTTCTTCTTGCCAGTTGCGGTAGACCCCTACTGACTCTTGCTCTTGAATTTTTCCATACGAGCAAGATATCCCGACATGATTTTAGCTACAAATCAAATGAAAGTGAGATAACATCAAAAGCGACACAACAAACAAAATAAGACGGTGGGAATTAAGACCAAATGAAAATCAAACCCAGACAAAGTTTGCAATTGTTCTGGTTCCCCGCATTGAATACATCCTTGCTATGGATGGGTGATGGAATTTTTCACCACTACGGCAAGTGCACCATTTATTTCGAGTATAAGAAGGTTGTTCCTACAAGGATTATGTGTGAATTACCAAAATCCCAAAGCTAGTCATTATTTGGACTTGTGAATATGTTGATTTCATCAATAGAAGTGTGAACAAATGAAAAATAAAGCTAAAATGAAAAAGATTTCAAAACAAGTATTTGAAGTTTCAATGATTAAGAAAGATGCTAGGGATAGGGATCCACTTAATTCAACACTCTATGCAATTAGACGACAAGCCTAATCCAAGTATTCTTAGTCAATTGAGTGTTGAATTCACAAAAACCTAGACTAACTCAATGCCTTAACATTAGTCCCTTTGTCTAACCTAAAATCCCTAATTCCTTAGGTGAATTTTGACAACACAAGCAATAAACATGAGAATTCATCAAACCTCATAATCTACATGTCCTATTCCTAGGACTATGCATGACTATGGTGAGTTACTTTATTTCCAAAACAAACACTAATTTTCCAATTGCACATTTACATCTAGATCAATTTCTATTTGATTGACTCAAAGGGAAGAATTCAACAATGGAAGCAATTCAACAATTGAGTTAATCAAACCAAGTAAAGCAGTAACTAAAGAAGTAATCATTCAAATTAAACATAGAAACTTGAATTAGAAGGGAAATTAAAGATTACATAGAGTCTAGAGGAGTTTCCCCCTCTCCTTAACACAAAACCTAATTAGACATGAAAAGAGAAAAGCCAAACACCAAGAAGACTCCATGATTCCTTAAGCTTTGCTTCCACAAATCCCCAATTCTTCAAGAATCCTGAATGTCTTGGTGGAAGAAGAGAGAAAAGAGTCACAAAGTGTGAAGTTCTCCTTGTCAAAACTAACAAGAAGGTAATTATAGGACTCCTGACATAGAAAATTCACTAGAAAACCCCCCCTCAAACTCACTAGGGATGTTTTTCCATACAAAGATGGCCGAAATGCCTTGGAAACTCGCTTCATGATAATGGTTGGGCGAGGTTTTGCTTCTACTAGCCTATTTCCACATTTTTGCTTCTCTTCCTTGCTCAATCCTTTGCTGCTAGCTTTTGTTCCATGTTCATTTACTTGGCTTCTTCACTTTCTTAAAGCCTCCAAAACCTATTAAATCAAGGCATAGATCAAAAGCAACAAGATCTAGCAAGAAAGATCACCAAAAACCCTTAATGCAAAAACTCTAAGACTTAAAACACAAGAAATAAGACTTTTTTAAACTTGATTTTGCATGCTTTTGTTAACTAAAACCCTAATAAATGGACCAAAATGACTTAAAGAAACATGAATAAGTGGCAACTTATCCAAACCCAAAACTTAATCTTTGCTTGTCGTCAAGCAAACACACAAAATAACACACAAGGGACAAAGCAAATCGGCATGGTATTGACTTACAGGACCTTCAAAACTCAACTTTTCCACACAAACATCTTAGTACATGGCTATCTTCACTCATTGAAAGTTGAACATGTTTCCACAACTTAGCCAAATCATGCATGAAACAAGACCAATTACACAAGTCAAATGCAAGAATGTGGCACATCCAATGAAAAGTGGTAACTCAAGAAAAATCCTCACAAAAAGTCATGTGTATCCACTCATCACTCAATTGTTTAAGGGTAAATTATTTCACTCAAAGCCTAACAAAAGAGACATGCTTCCATATGCCTGCAAACTCTCTCAAAATATCCACTGCTTTTAGTGTGTGCATTGACAAGTCAAAAAGGACTTCGATGGGTTGTAATAGGGCTTAGGTGAGGATAGGTAAATAAGAAAGGGAAACTAGGTAAAACCAATGGAACAAAAAGAACAATGGCATGAGGATGAAGGATACTGATGAACCTAAATGCAATGCATGATAGTGTATAGGGAAGTGATGGAAGAAAAAAGAAAAACAACAAAGGAAAGATTGAAAAAATAAAGGAAAGATGAAATAAGGATAGAGAGACCAACTATTTATTTCTTTTTCTTTTTTCTTTTCTTTTCTTGTATTTTTTTTAAACTTTATTTGACAATTGTGCCTCTTATTCTTTTACTTTTGATACTTGTTTTCGAATGCACTTTTGAGATTTTTTTTTTCTTTTTCTTTTCAACACTTTTTCTTTTATTTTTTAATTTTGTTTTGAGTTGATCACTCTACATCCTTAGAAAAATACATAAAATAAGCAAAAAGATGAATGAATGCAAAGTGTATAAATGCAAAGAGCAACTACCAAAGCAAGCAACCAAAAGACAAATGCCCACCGCAATCTTTAGAAAATGACTTGTCCTCAAGTCATCAAACAACATTAGAACCCCAAACTTAAAATTGATCCTATCATCTACAATGACAAACCAATGTTCTCAATGTCCTATGGTTGGGTACACAATTGGTTTTGCACTTTCATAGGCTAATAATTGGTTTAATCATCAAGAAAGAAAGGATATACAAGGCACAAAAGGGCTCACAATGGATAATGATAAGGACAAGGTTATTTGGCACTAAGCTTCAAGAAACAAAAGTATGCCTTAATCATTTTCATCAAACACACAATAAGCAATTTCAACAAAGAGAAATGCAAGTTCTAGAGCAATATCAGTAAGTGGTGACAAGCACTCAAGAAAGAATCATGTAGAAAGCACAAAGACAACCTCACTTAAGCACAATTGTAAACTCATTACCCCAATCCATTAAACATGCCACAATTCAAGTATAAAAGCTCATGCAAAAGATACTCAATCAAGCACAACAAGGCACACTAAGGAAACATGCAACTTTATCAATGTGCAACCAAGCCTATCTTAAGTATTCTAGTGACACAAGTATCGTCTTTACTTAGTCATGAACACCACACCACACAAAAGTGCATTGAGCACATGAGGCTCAAAGGAGATGAATTTCCCTCTAACGTACATCACATAACGGTCTTCACCTTCCTTGAGCTTCATATTAGAGTAAAACTCTAAAACGAGCTCATGGAATGCCGGGAAGGGTAATCGACAGAGGAAGCCCCATTGGCGGTTTTCAATTTCCTTGCATACCTCTTCAACATTGGGGGTTAGGAATTAAGACACCATTTTCTTGTGAGTAAAAGTGGCCCAGTGCAAGGTCAAATGTGCATTAATTAAGCACCGGGCATGACATCAAACGATCTTTGTAGGTCACCCAATGCAACTATGAATGGAAGCAATGAGCATAAAATATTTGGGAGGAAGAAGAGGACTCACCTTGTGAAGCAACACCCTTTTTAGTGGGCTTGCTCTTTTGACCCTTGGAGGAATTAGAACCCTTCCCCTTTCCCTTTTTACTCTTCTTAGGCACCCTTAGTAACTTGTTAGCAGTGTTATTAACTCTACGATTTGGATGGGAGAAGATGGCTTGGATGGGACTTGAGTGCTCTTAGTCATCCTACAAAGAATTACATATTATGACATAGGCAATGTATTCAAGGCAAGAGAAATATCATGGTAAAATTAAGGAGCACAATCCAAGATAAGTAAGTGCATAAAAAGACACAAAAAGATTCAAGATTAGCAAATGGAATAAGTGTGAAAGAGTTCTTAGGACACATGTATGGTTTACTATGAAAATTTTTGAAGAAAAATTCACTTAAGACTTTTGTCAAACACCTTATGTGGAACTTTGGGCAATAACTTGTTCACACTAGTTTCTTTGCAAAATGCAATCCCAATTCATGTAATCAAGTAGAAGAGAAGCAAATATCAACAAACAAGTCCAAATAATCCAAAAAATTACATCAGTGCACCTAGAATTACAAAATCCCCAAACTTCATGTTTCAACATAATAGGCAAATAAATTCAAAAAGTGCTCTCCAATCTTAGGATACAAGATTGTCATCAATCAAATTGCATTAGTGATTCATAACAATTGAGAGAATGAAGAAAGAAGAGAAGAATTTAAGTGTACCTTTAAGATTTTGAGAAACCCTAGTGAAGAGAATTGAAATTGGAGATGATACTCTTGAAGGAATGAGAAGAGAATAGAGATGAAAAGTGTTGGAGGATGAAGTAATGATAAGGAATTGATGGAGAATGAGTAGAATCCTTGGTGTTTGAGGGAGTAGAAGTGAAGAGGATTGTCGCAACCGGGGTCGTGGCGGGGACGGCGATAAATTAGGCAACAGAGTCGCCACCGAGATTTATTAAAGAAAACCTCGGAAAAACTTAAAAAGAAGGTCTTTGAAATCATGAATGAGTTCGGGAGTCGATTATGTGTAGGGAAGGTGTTAACACCCTACGATGTCCGCTAAGTAAGCGGTTACCTTCTAATTAATTGTGCAAAATTTTTTTAATATTAAAAAATATTTAATATCACTTAAAAAAAATTACACTTATTTATTAACAAGTGGAAAAAAATATTTTTTTATTTATTTAGGCTCGACAGATTTAGTTTTCGCTCCTACGTATCCTCGGCTCGGGGAGGAATCAAAGCCACGTAGTTCTTAAGGTTTTTTTTTTTATGGAAATGATTGATTTCGGAAAGGGGCGGTTTCAAGTTAGCAGTGAACCCAAAATCTGAAGGAAGCAATCGCAACTCAGTCAGATTTTAAGAGAAATATATATTCCTTTTTCTTAAAATCAAAGTAAGGTTTAGAGAAGATTAATTAAGAAAACACTTGGGTTTAAGTTAGCACCAGACTATATTAAACTCAAACTCGACAATTTGACTCTGAAGGAAGCATTCGCAACTCAGTCAGATCAAGAATTATCGTTCATATATTTTTTGAAGGTAACAATAATAACAACAGTAATAAATAAAAAAAATTAATCAAGAAATAAAAACCAGACTTAAGTTAGCACAAGACTACTCAATAAACCTAATTTGACTTCAAAGAAAGAACAATTCAGTCGGGTCCAAAATTAATAAGTTACTATAAAAATATTTTATTTTTGAAACAAAAAATAGGGTGGTGCAGAAAGTAAAAAAATGAAAGGCCTACAAACACACAGCAAAGCCAAAGCACAACAAGAGGGGATCTAAATTGCAATAAAACACGAAAATATTACCAAAACTTAAGGGTGGTGTAAAAGGCAAAACGCATGGAGCGATGAGGGTGTGACAGTGGGTGTTGGCGTGTCAGCGATGGGTGTGTATATGTGTTTTGTGTGTGCGTGTGTTGACGGCTTGAGAGAAAGAACAAATGTAAAATAAAAATAAGTAAAATAAAATAAAAATAAAAAAGAAGATATAAATGGGAATGGAGCTTCATTAATGAAGGGTCCATTTTTACTCATTTTGGCCAAATGGTTTTATGAATAAATAAACTAATTTTTTACCGAATTCATAATGAATATGAATAATGATACAGAAGAAGAATTTAATTATTGTGATAACAAAATCATACCTGTGAAACTTGTTAATTGTGATATTGTTTGTTCTCCACCGTTGAATGAAACAGAATTTCTCCTTTGTACTCTTATAAAAATAAATTTACGAAGTATTTAATTTCTCTCTGTGCTCTTTTCTTTACCTAAAAAAAATCCCTTCCCCCTTTTCTCTGAGTGAAGATAAGAGTTTTTATAGGAAGAATTTAAGCCTTATCTCTAATCAACATAAACAAACTTATGTCTCCCTACTGCTCCTACTTTTTCGGCATTTTCAATTTGCAGAGAGTAACTGCACCCCACTTGCTTTCCTTCTTTTTTCTTTTCTTTTTTTCTTTTTAGAAAATTACTTGATTACGTCAAGTAATAATAATTATAATAATAATTTATTATTATTGTTACCTGCTGCGACAACCACACCACTTTTCCTTTATTTTTATTTTTTTAAATACTAAACTAGTCAATTAATAATTAGAAGATAATAATAATAATAATAATAATAATAATAATAATAATAATAATAATAATAGTAATAATAATAATAGTAATAATAATAATATAATCCCTTACAGTTATCCACGTTTTCTTTCACTTATTATTATTATTATTATTATTATTATTAATAATAATAACTAGTCAACTAATGGACTAATAATCATTATTGTTATGAAATTAACATAAAATAGAAGAGAACAAAAGTAGAGAATAGAAGAATAGAGAGAAGAGGGAGGATCTCATTTCATTCACTTTCAACTTTACAAGCATATCCTATTTATAGGCATGAGATAGAGTAGCCTAAGGAACAAACTGAGTGGTAATGTAAATAGGAATTACAATAACACTAAAAGTAGGTGTTACAACAACTCATAGAATTCCTTATGTAGTGGAAGATGGAAGGTGGAAGGTAGAAGGTGGACATCCACAATTATGTTATTCATAACACTCCCCCTTGGATGTCCATGACTTCAGAATGTGCCTCGTTAAAACCTTACTAAGAAAAACCCAGTGGGATAAAACCTTAGTGAAGAAAATAGAGTACACATTTGATACACATGAAATGCTGCCTCATTAAAAACCTTGCCAGGAAAACCCAATAGGACAAAACCATGGCTAAGGAAAAAAGAGTACAACGCGTATCAACCCCCCCTCAAAACAATATACTTGAAAACTTATTGAGCTGAGCAAATCACATTTTAATAAGGTCTTCATATGCTATGACAAGTAGTGCTAAGACTCAAACATGGTGAAGTTGTTGTCTTCATCCCTTGAGCCTTAGAAGCTGAATAGTTGCTAGCATAAACTCTTCTAGTGTTAACTTATGGAGAGTTCTCTAGGAAGAACCTCGAAAAGAATAATCTTTTATACTCCCCCTGAATTTTACAAAACTTCAAGTTTATCCCAAATTCACAAGTGTCCTCATAGTTGCCTCATTAAAAACCTTTCTAGGTAAAACCTTTTGGGAGAAAATCTAGACAAAGGAAAAAAATGCAACAGTTGCTCCAAAACCTTTGTTAGTAAAACCTCTTAGGGAAAAACTACACAAAGGAAAAAGAAGCAGCAAATATATTTCATCTTCAATGACTTAGCGTTTGTGATAGTATGAGTTATAAACTCGTCGAATATAGACCTCTTCAAGAGGTAATTGCTCAATCTCACTTTTTTAGAACAATATGTGCTTAGTCAACAAGGTGAGGACATCATATATGATACTTGCATGAAATAATCCTTTATAATCTAGGATCGATGTGGGAGTATGTTATACAATATCACATGGTGCTTCAGGACCATTTCATTACTCTTTAAATTTAAACTTTCACGTTGAGCTATCATCATTGCAATCAAGAATAATATCAATTCATTTTGCGTTTTACTCCTTATCATTTGATGACTTCAAGTCATAGTTATTGCAATGAAACATTTTTCAAAACATATAAATAGGCATTCCAACTTTAAATAATAAGTGATAGAGGTTCATACTCATAAATTCTTTGAGAAATTTTCTATAATCTCATATGTGCAACCATATTCTTAACAAGGCACATATTGTCATTTTCGAATAATTGTAGATATAAGAATTTCTGATCATAGTTCGAATCAATTACCTCCAAGGTAATATCTTGATTCTTGAATATATGCATTATGCATGCAAGATGAAAAATTATTCTACTAAGTAACTAGAATGAAAACATGTATAAAACATATTATAGAAATAAAATGCAAGATGCACGACTTAATTTTCTAATGAGCGCGCTAAAGTAATTCTATTATATAAATTTAATAGTTTGAACTTCAAGTTCATAAAACATGAATTGCTGGTCCCATGGGCCCTTTTCTATCTTTACTTGGTCGATCTTAAGATGAACTTACATATATGATCCCCTTTCGCTTGTCCATCATTTTTCGCATATGCGTATCGGTTCCAATTTCATTATATCAATTTGTTATTTGTACATCAAGCTCATCATTATTTTTCGGTCGCTATGTGATATGTAAAATCTGAATATTTCTCATGAAGTACCTTCTCTTATAGGTCATCTATTTTTTATTCAGATATTTATGCATCTTCAAGAGATCCTTATAAATTTTTAATTCGTATATCTCTTTTAAATTTCCAACTGCAATGCTTGCCATTTTTCATTTATAAATTGTTCTATTCACATAATGGAACCGATTTATAACAAATTTCATTGCTAGCAAATATATCATACTTAAATGTAAACTTTATTTGAAAATTGACAAGCGCTAAAATATTATGACATGAAGTCATATATAGGTGTGGGATGAAGCTAATATCATCTTTTTAGATAAATTCTCCAATTTTATTCCTTGAACCTCCACTAAAAAAGATTTTATTTGCTTATCACCTGTTATTGAACTTCTGGTTCATTTGTTATAATCTATTCTGAACTTATAGTTCAGATGAGGATCCAAATTAAGAATTATACATATGCTTACTTTTTGCATTGATATTTTTCTCGGCTTCAATCTATTCTCCCCCCCTAAGTTAGGAAAAACATTGATAATTTTTTATACTATCATTCCAAACTGAAATTTCAAAGAGTAATAGTCTTGTTAAGGAGTTTGCTTTATTAAGTCTCTTCGGGAGACGTATAACTCTTGGAGGAGTATAAATTAAATACACTTGGTTTTCTGAGTACTCATACATTTCTCCATCATCTAGGAGATCAGTTATCGATATACTATTTTATACTTTATGATAACAAAATCAAAATTCAATGTATCGTATAAGTGAACTTCAAGCTATTTTATATCACCATATAAATAATTTATAAAGTATGAGCACAATAGCTTATTTATTTTTATTCACGAGAATCTTCTGGTTCTCAATATGGGGTTGCTTGGACCCAAATGACCTTAATCAACCGTCTCAAATTTTATAATAGTAACTTTTGGTTAACCACATCTCAAATCAAAGAGACTCATAATAACTTATAGGCCTAGTTCAAATATATGCTACCAAGTAAAAACTAAAAGCTTTAATCTCAAAGATAACTTTTCCAATACACAGCTTCTGCAAATTATTTTCATGAAATGAAGGAATTTAACTTTGTCTTTATTTCTTTTCTTTATATAATGTTTCCATCTTAAGTGGATATACTTGTTGAAACTTCAAAAATTTTAATAAGTATGTATATTTCTTCCTTTGGGTAACAATAGCTTTTATTGTCTTTGTTACTTCGAGTAATAATTTATTGGCTCTGCCGAAGCTTTCAATTATCTTCATACAATAGATATATAATATATAAGTATTTCAATTATCTATTTGAATATTTATAATTTTGGAATATTCACCACAGGCAATATTCTTTGATAGATGTTTCTTGCATCTAAGAAGAAAATGCATAAACTTGACTAACAAATTTATATTTCTCTTAGGATAGTGGCTACTTCTGGAGCACACTTAAGAATTGTAATATACCAACATTTACACTCTAAGAATTTTTCGGGAATTTCTCATTGTTTAATGGCTTAAATATGTTTTTGTTCCTAATAAAATAGAGCAAATTTGGATTTGGTCCTCCTAAAAATAGAGCAAATTTGGTTTTGGTCATCTAATTTTTTTATTATATTTATTTAATTTTGTTGCACAAGGTCCTCCAATATGATGAAATTTAAGCCTTGTTTAATTTTTTAAGATGATTCTTCGGGAACTCATCTTTTCATCCGATTAAATTTAAAGATCATCTTATTGTAATGTATAGTAAGAAGTCTTCGGGAATTCTTTAATGTTTAGTTTTTCTCGAAATTTAACATAATTTACATTCATTGATATCATGAATGTATCATGCATACTCAAAATATGTATTCTTCAGGAACACAATAGCCAAAATTCAATTTAAATGCTTGATAACTATCACTCTAAATCATTCAATCAATGACCATAAACAATGATCTTTGTCATATCCAAACTTATATAGACTACATTCACTTCTAGGAATGTAATTCAATTTATTAGTTGTATTTGAGAACTCATCTCGTTTTCGCTACTACACTAGCGTATTTGAGATTATTTTCTTGCATAATATATGGATATTGCCAATTTAGATACAATCATATAACTAAACTATTGTTCATAATATAATCCAATCACATGATAATTTTATATATACACATTTAATCTCGTATATAATCTATAAATAGCTAAATTGAATAAGTTCAATTATCTGATTTGGATGTAAAAGGATTTTGTTATGCGTTTAAAGATCACATTCGCTATAATATATGGACTATTTACCTAATTTTTTTAGGTATATAAACATAAATCAATTCTTAGTAAAGATCACTTACTTGATTCATTTAAATAATTTACAAGACATTATTATATGTGTTTTCGAAGAATTCTTTGAGAATTTTCGAAAACTTAGTTCTCCAAGAAAATAACCAAGTTATTTTCATCAAGGTTTGGTTCTATTCCAAACTTTAACATGAATGATGAGAAAACCATCATTATCATCAATATTTTTGCACAAAAGATGTGTGAAGTTGAGGGATAAAGAAAACACCCTTTAAATATGTATAACTCATTGTACTTAGTTAACATAGAGCAACCCAGCATCATTCTTTTCAGGAGAAGTATTTCAATAATTTTAGTTGTATACACAAAAACTCTTTATTGAATTTGCAACAAGAGCATAATCACATCCTTTTGCTTTTTTCCTTTTTTTTCCTCTAATCAATGAGGCCCCTTGCCTTATAAAATGAATTTTAACTTCATGGGGTATAAAATCTAAGAATTCTTTAGGAATTGTTGTAGGATTAGTTCTTCAAGAACTATTTGACAAAAACATATGATCAAGGAAAAATTATTTATTTCTTGTCATTCATCAAGGATTCCTATCTGCTGGAAATGTGATTGTTCATATGAATTTCATGGTTATGATTTCAATTACATCGATAACCATAACATTTTATGATTCTCAAAGTTACGTATCATTCACTTCTGAGAATGCAATCACAATACATACAAGGATGAAGTTCTTCAATAACTTTATCACAAATCTCCAAATCTCAATGAATATGTTGTCAAGGAAAAAAAAAATTCTTTTCGCAATCCTTTAGTGATGCTTGAATTCCAATAACTATAATGTAATTTCATAGAAAATATGTTCTTGAGTCTGACATGACAACCGTGATTTCTTGAGTCCAACATGAAGTTCAAAAATATATGTTCTTCGGGAGCTCAAATATGATACAACATAAGGGTGTAGTTCTTCGGGAACTATAATGCAAATCTCTGTTTAAAAGTGATCAAGAAAAAATTGTTTTTGTGCAATCCTTCCGGGATGCTTAAATTAAAGTTTCTTTTAGAATTTAACAAGAGCCACAAGATTCAATAAAGACAAATAGAAATGATCGGTTGAAGAACAAAAGAACCAACAAGGAGAAATTAAAAACTATAAAGAAAAGAACATATGAAGATAGTTCTTACCATGATTCAAAAACCTATGAAAAAGAGTTTTCTCATCAATTCTTCCGATAGAACCTCAATCTTGACTAACTTGGCCATCGCTCGCTCGTTTAGCAGAGTCGTGCTGATAACGTGTTATGAAATGAACATTAAATAGAAGAGAATAAAAGTAGAGAATAGAAGAATAGAGAGAAGAGGGAGGATCTCATTTCATCCACTTTCAACCTTACAAGCATATGCTATTTATAGGCATGAGATAGAGTAGCCTAAGGAACAAAACTTAGTGGTAATGTAAATAGGAATTACAATAACACTAAAAGGAGGTGTTACATTAACTCATAGAATTCCTTATGTAGTGGAAGATGGAAGGTGGAATGTAGAAGGTGGACATCCACAATTATGTTATTCATAACAATTATTATATTATTAGTAGTAGGATTAAATTTTGTATTCACACTAATTATCCTAACTATTAACAAAATTAATATTATTAGGATTAGGATAAAATTGGGTATTCACAGTTGCCCCTCTTTACTAATTTCTTACCCAAATAATATGAATAACAACGTTACTCATATTATTATTAGGTAAGGAATGAGTAAAGACGTGAATCAATTTTATCCTAAGCCTTAGCCGAGGTGCATGAAATTCTAAGCAAGGCATCAGGTTGGATACTGGAGTTGAAACTACAAAAGGTGCCAAGCTGATTTGCAGAGGGTGCTAGGCTGATTCTAGGCATAAAGATGCAGAAGGTGCAAAGACCCGCTAGAATGCAGAAGGCAAAGGGACCTTTGGATGCAGAAGGTGCGGGAACCTTGAAATGTAGAAGGCTCAGGGACCTTATGATGCAAAAGGTAGGGGACCTTTGGTTGCAGAAGGCGCATGATCCTTTAATTGTAGAAGGTTCGGGGACAGTAGGATGCAGAAGACTTGGGGACCTTAGATTGTAAAAGGTTCGGGGACCTTAGGATGCAGAAGGCTCGGGGACCTTAGGATGCAGAAGGCTCGGGAACCTTAAGATATGGAAGGCTCGGAAACCTTAAGATATGGAAGGCTTGGGGACCTTAAATGAAGAGGGCGCGTGGACCCTAGGATGCTAAAGGCGCGGGTACCTTTGGATTGTAGTAGGCAGGGGATCGTTAGATAGTAAAAGGCCAAGAGACCTTAGATGAAGAGGGCACGAGGACCCTAGGATGCTAAAGGCGCATTGACCTTAAATTGTGTAAGGCTCAAGGACCATAGGATGCAGAAGGCTTGGGGACCTGTTAACCTTTTAATGGTGTTGGAAAGGGTTAACTCGTTTCAGTATAGTGACTATACGTGTATCGTCCATAGGGAGCACTTGAATTTATTCGATTAAGAGTTAAGTTGACGGATTGCTCAAAAACATCATAGGTTGTGAATGGAAAAATAAAAAAAAACACTAGATAAAGAGATAAACAAATAAGATAACTATTCACCTGAATTGAGTTTCATTACTTAACCTTGTTTCTTTCAATTAAAGTTAAATATTATTAGAAAAGATGCGTACTCAATGTCACAAGTGCAAATCTCTTTGATCACTTGATTCTAAGACATTAGTCTCTAGAGCCCAATCTCTTGGCAATCTAAGTACCACGTCTTGCATTAAGCAGAGTACTAAGGCAATCATAAGCACTCCCATCTATCTCTAGACTAGAAGGATTTATGAGAGTTTTTCTCCAAATCCATTTATAAACCAGTTTCTCAACTGCGCAAATAAACTAACACATGGAAAAGGTGATCAAGCTTAAACCAAGAAAAGAAGAACAGAAGAAGAACTCTAATTCATATATAATATAAACTAACAATTGAAAGAAACAAGAGATGAAGTAATTACATTCAATCCCAGCGGAAAGCTTAGCCTAGCAAGGCCATGAACTTCAAGAACTAAACCTAAGAGTATTAGAACTCTGACTAAAGCCTATACTTTGTGGTTTATTTCTATACAATTCAATATATGTCCTAACTTCTGAAAGGCTCTATTTATAGGTGTTTTGGGCATGGGTCTGGCGCTCGAGCGCCCTCCTGGCGCTTGAGCGCTTGCCTGACACGTGCTGGTTAATGAGCTTAATTGCCTAGTTAATGTGTTTGGCGCTCGAGCCCTGGTGTGGCGCTCGAGCCCTGGTGTGGCGCTCGAGCGCGGCTCATAACTCTGGCAGAGAGGATCCAATGCTCAACGTATTCTGGCGCTCGAGCCCTGGTGTGGTGCTCGAGCGCCAGGCTCATAACTCTGGCAGAGAGGATCCAATGCTCAACGTATTTTGGCGCTCGAGCCCTGGTGTGGCGCTCGAGCGCCAGGCTCATAACTCTGGCTGAGAGGATCCAATGCTCAACGTATTTTGGCGCTCAAGCCCTGGTGTGGCGCTTGAGCGCCATAGCATTTACACTAGCAGAAAGGATCCTATGTTCCTCAGCTTCCAACGCTCGAGCCTTGGTATGGCGCTCGAGCGCTGGCCTCTCTTATGCTTCAGCAACTTGATTTTCTTATTTTGCTTCCAAAAACACCTGAAAATACATTTCTAATGTTAGAAAATTTATTATTACCACTTATTTACTCTTAAATTCACAAAGTAAGGAATAAGGGTGAAATTATATATAAAAACATGTAATTTCTAGAGAAGATAAGTGCAAATCCTTTATTATAAAAACACACTAATTTTCACTTATCAAACTTCCCCCAACGTAAGACTTTGCTTGTCCTCAAGCAATGTATCCTAAAAGAAAAAAAAAACAAAAGAAACATGACAAGTATGGGTTAGAGCAAGTGTATCAAACTTCAATCTTCATGATATGCATGGAAAGAGTTAAGAGATAAACTTGTGATCATCCAATTTACAGAAGCAATGGACCAGTTTATGACTTAAGTGCAAAGGAAATTATAATCAACCATTAACAAAGGTTTACTCTCAAACCTTACATGGTGTCAAGTTCGCTCATTCCTGAATGTCACTTAACTTCAATTTTGTTTTTCATTTGCCATCAAACCATTTCACAAAATCGATAATAAATCAAGAGGTCTTTTCAAAAAGGTTGTAATGAGTCCGGGCTTCAAAGAATCTTTGTTTTTCTGGTTAAGCAAAACAAGTTGGAGAAAATATATTCATATACTTACAAACTTCCCCCTAACCTATTCTACACAACATGCTTACCTCATACTTTCTTTCAAGTGTTTCTCTTTCTTATTTTTCTAGGGCACCTTCTCTTTTTTTTTATATTTATTTACTTTTTCTTTTCTTTTTCTTTTCTTTTTCACATATATACACAAGACTGACCAAGGATTTTCACTAGAAACATTGATTCCTTTGTCTAAGCCAACAGAATCATACATCATTTGTTTACCCATTATTTCCCCCTAAACATATAAATATTTTTCTCCAACTCAAAGGTAAGGATAAAACATTCACATAGGTATTTTAGGGTTTAAGAAAGAATTCATGGCTCAAACTGGGTACCAACAAAAGATGTAATTTCACAGGTAAGCTTTTTGGCTCAAACTCAATCCAGAAACTATGCCTCTATCATTTTTAATTCTCAATTGATCATGGCAACTACAAAATCAAACAAAATCCATTCAAGTTAACAAAGAAGACTCTCATACATTTTTTTTGGGATTCACTCAACATACAAGGCTAAAAAGGCTTTAACCTTGAAAATAATTTTTCACAATTCCCACTGCACAAAAATCATCTCATGATTGGTTAACTTTCAAATCAGTATTTTTCACAATTCCTCTTTTTCCAAATCATGCAATATCAAGAATTTTCATTCTTCACACCACTAAAAACTAACACTTGCCACTGAAACAAAACAAACTTTTTATTATATATATATATTTTGTTTTTTTTTCAAAACAAAAGAAACAAAAACTACAATTTTATTTTAAAAAGAAAAATAAAAACAACAAGGAAAATAAAAATAAGTCAAGCAAACATCCCATGAAACACAAGACAGAAACTTCCCTATCAGATTAGTGGGTCATCCTCCTCCAAATAATCATTGATGTCGATGTCCCCATCGCCACCAGACCCATCATCTTCCCCGCTACCACTAGTACCACCACTTCCTTCACCTCCCTCTCCAACTGCCTCTCCCGGTGGAATTGGTTGGTCCCCAGGCCAATCCAAATGTGTAGCAAAAGCCTCCGGGGGCAGGAAAAATGTTTGGCCCAACATAGAGTGCTGGGCCATCGAGTAGTGGGAGAGGTGAAGACTAGTCATCCCCCGATGCAGGGCAGCAAATTGCTTGTCATTGTGATCAAGCCTCGTGCTGATACGGCCCCACAAATCCTCCATAGTTCTCGGGGGAACTTGCGGTGATGGTGCATTCGGATCCCTGTCCGCACAATGGTTCCGGAAATACTTGTTGTCAATGGGCTCTTGAATCTTTTGGCTACGAACAACTGGAACCCCCGCATCTTCACATAGACTAGTGATAAGAGATGGGAACGCCAAGCTTTGTTTCGTGCCACCCTTGTGCACATTGGCCCAAATCATGTCAAAAATAATTTGAGCCGGGTCGACCGTGATGCTGGGAGTCTTGATACAACCTAGGAGATGGCATTCTTCATGTGGAAGATTAGAGGGGTGAGATTTTGGCCGGAGGTTGGCGAGGAAAAATGTCATCCAAAGCTTGGAGACCACAATCATATTGCCTTAGAGAACCTTGTGAGGAACTCCATTCCGAGTCGTCTCCACAATCCTCCGGTCCTCATAGCAAATCCTCTCCATAGTCGTTTGGAGGTCCAAATCTCCCTGATTCCTCATTCTCGTGAAATCGTCAACCACCCCTTCATTTCTCTCATTGGTTAAGATAGGTGAAATGACTCCTCCGCCGATCTTTTCATTTATCCAATCGACATCGTACGGTACCCGTATCCCGCGAATAGTGGACACCTTCTCACGGGTCTTGGTGTCTTTTCCCCCAAAGGCGTTCGCATAGAACTCCTTGACAATCTCCGGGTCGAACTTCTCCGGGAGCGATGCAATAGACCACCAGTTGCGGAGAGTGAGCATGTCGGTGAACTCTTGGCATTCTCCATCTCGCAACTCCACCTGTCGCTCCGCAAGGAAGTTCCAGTCATCAATGACCCGAAACCTCTTAGTCTTTTCCCGGTCAATGAACCGGTGGGGATGGTCAAAACCACCACCTTGGGATGAAGAACCTCCTCTTCTCCTTTGGGGGCATTCCTTCCTCTTTTTAGAGGCACGGTCAATCTCATGAGCGTGTGCCTTTCCTCGGTTCCTATACAAATTATTGAAGAATTTTCAAAATTAGTAACTAAGCACCCATACCATCATCATCATCATGTGTAAGTATACAATGTACATTTGGGTTCTAACAATGTAGGGACTGTTTTCACCGAAAATCCTTATGTAACTTTAAGAACATGACAACTCCAAACTTCATATTTCAGAAAATTTTTTTATGGAGAATGTAGTTCAGAAATTTTTGATTCAACATGACATTAATCAATGAAAACAGTCCATAAAATCAAAGCAATGTCAGTAAACATCCCAAATAGACATGTATTCAAACACAAAAATTGCTACTCTTCATGTTATGAACCCTCCCAAATCAGAAAATCATCATAAATGGGTATGGAGAAACATGAAGAAATAGAAATGAAATACATTACCTAAACATGTTGATGATGATGATGAACAGAAACTCCCAAAAACTTGATGAATTGAAAGAGATTCGTGTGAGAAAGAGAGAAATGTGCGTGTTACAGTTGAGAGAAAAAGAGATTTTGTGAAAAGAAAACTTCTACTGCGCTATTTTTAAAGCCAACGCGTGACTGGCGCTCGAGCGCTGCTTCTAGCGCTCGAGCGCTAGTACATTCATGAGCAGATCAACCGTTTCGCTTTTCTGGCGCTAGAGCGCCACAGTTGGCGCTTGAGCGCCAACCCAAAATACATGGCAGTGAAGAAAGACCTTTCAGTTGTCTCTGGCGCTTGAGCGCTGATACTGGCGCTCGAGCACCAACATCTGACCCAAAATTTTTGAAACTAGCGAGAATTAAATACCCCTGGCGCTTGAGCGCCCTCCTGGTGCTTGAGTGCCAGATCTAAAAATTGGACAGCGAAGAAGCCTTCTTCAGGTGCTCAAATTTTCAACTTTCTCACAAAAATTCTATCAAAATTCATCAAATTTATTTATTCTATTTACACAAAACAAAAAAAATAAACACACAAAATTGGGTTGCCTCCCAATCAGCGATTGTTTAACGTCATTAGCTCGACGCCTGTAGCATGGTTATGTTTCCTTCAAACCCATTATGGTGGTTAGCCGCTCGACGTCAGCACCAAGGTATAACTTCAATCTTTGACCATTTACAACCCATCTTTCCTTTTTCCCTGGGTCTTCAATCTCTACAGCTCCATAAGGCCTTACATCCTTAACCCTAAAGGGTCCAGACCACTTGGACTTTAATTTTCCCATAAATAATTTCACTCTAGAATTAAAGAGTAAAACATATTGCCCGGGACTAAAAACCTTTTTGACCAACTTTTTATCGTGATACAACTTAATTCTTTCTTTGTATATCCTTAAAGACTCATAAATTTGGAGTCTCAATTCTTCCAATTCATGAAGTTGTATTTTTCGTTTTTCTCCAGCAATTGTCTAGTCAAAATTAAAATACTTTAAAGCCCAATATGCCTTATGTTCTAGTTCGATCGGTAAGTGACAGGACTTCCCATAGACTAACTGGAAAGGAGTCAATCCTATGGGAGCTTTAAAAGCTATTCGGTACGCCCACAGAGCATCATCCAGTTTAATGGCCCAATCTTTCCTTGAAACACTAACAGTCTTTTCCAGAATTCGCTTGATTTCTCTATACGAGTTTTCAGCTTGACCATTAGTTTGGGGATGATAAGGACTAGCAGTATTATGTCTCACCCCATAATGTTCCAAGACCCTTTTTAATTGGGAGTTGCAAAAGTGCGAACCCCCATCACTGATGAGTACTCTCGGGGAACCAAACCTTGGGAATATGTTCTTTTTCAAGAATGTCACTACCGTCTTTGCATCAGCTCTTGCACAGGGAATTGCTTCTACCCATTTTGAAACATAGTCTACACCCACCAATATATATTCATTGTTGAAAGAGGGTGGAAATGGACCAACAAAATCAATTCCCCAGCAGTCAAATACTTCTACCTCCTGCATAACTGTCAGAGGCATCTCATTCCTTCTTGTTACTCATTTGGTTCTTTGGCACTTATCACACTACTTCACATAGAGGTGAGCATCTTTGAAGATTGTCGGCCAATAGAAACCGGACTGCAATACTTTCGATGCAGTGCATTCCCCATTAAAATGCCCCCCATAGGGTGAATTGTGACACTGCCACAATATGCTTTTAGATTCTCCACGGGAAACACATCGTCTCAGAAGACCATCTCCTCCAATTTTAAATAAATAAGGATCATCCCAAACAAAGTAAGAAGAGTCCTTTAAGAACTTCTTTTTTTGTTGCCAAGAAAACCCATCCGGAATAATTCCTGCTGCTTTAAAATTTGCCATATCAGCAAACCATGGCCTTTCTTGAATGAGAAGCAAATGTTCATCATGGAATTCCTCGACAATCTCTTCTACTTCGCTGGTCCTCTCTGTGTTATGAAGTAGGGAGAGATGATCAGCCACAAAATTTTCACATCCCTTTTTATCCTTGATGACTAAATTGAATTCCTGCAGCAAGAGAATCCAACGAAGCAATCTTGGCTTCGACTCTTTCTTTGTCACCAAGTATTTTTTGGCTGCATGGTCAGTGTATACAATCACTCTTGACCCTATAAGATAAGATCTAAAATATTCCAACCCATATACAAGCGCTAGTAATTCTTTTTCTGTAGTTGCATAGTTCACCTGTGCATCATAAGTACTCTACTAGCGTAATGTATTGGGTGAAATTTTTGTCTTTTCTTTGGCCTAATACAACACCCACAACATAGTCACTCGCATCACAATTAAGCTCAAAGTCCAAAGACCAATTTGGAGCAACTATGATTGAGGCCATAATAAGTTTTTCCTTAAGTCTCTCAAATGCCTCCAAGAACTTAGCATCAAAATTGAAATCTACATCTTTAACCAAAAGATTACTAAGTGGCTTGGCAATCTTGGAGAAGTCCTTTTTAAATTTCCGGTAAAAACTGGCATGTGCTAGAAAACTCCTTATTCCCTTAACATTGACGGGTGGTGGAAGTTTTTCAATAATTTCCACTTTTGCTTTGTCAAACTTTATCCCTCTAGACAAGATCTTATGACCAACCACCACCCCTTCCTCTACCATGAAATGACACTTCTCCCAGTTAAGTACTAGATTTGTTTGAACATATCTTCCTAGCACAATATTCAGATTGTTCAATAGATAAGTCTCCCGGGACAAATGTTATCACGGGGTCCTCTTTCAGAGTATCTAGGTCCCTTAAACATTTTTTAATTTCGACTTCCTCCAAGTCATATAATTTTGCACGAGACTGCACTAGAGCTTTTTCTAAAGGGCTAGCACTGTACACGTCTTGCTTCCCTAATAGAAATACCTCTTCCATGACATCCACCCTAAAGGCTGACTGTTTTTCCTTTGGGTGTTTCATGACTTCCAACACATCAAATTTTACCTCATCATCCTCAACTCGTACCTTGAGTTGTCCATTATCCACGTCAATGATGACTCTTGCCATTTTCATGAAAGGTCGCCCCAAAATTAAAGGCAGCTCCAAGTCTTCCTCTATATCCATAATGATAAAGTCAACCAGAAAGACAAATTTATCAACCTTCACTAGAACATCCTCCGCTACTCCATAAGGAAATTTTAATGACCTATCCGCCAGTTGGAGGGTCATTTTAGTGGGTTTCACTTCCAGATCACCGATCCGTTTTAACATGGACAACGACATGAGGTTTATGCTTGCACTAAGATCTAGTAATGCCTTCCCCACTAGAAGAGCACCAATAGTAACAGGGATAGTAAAACTACCCAGATCTTTGGTCTTATGAGGCAAGGATTTTTGAATTATGGCACTACATCCGGCTTCTAATTCCACAGTTTCATCTTTGAACTTTCTCTTTTTTTGTCAACAAGTCCTTCATGAACTTGTCATATGTGGGCATTTCCTCCATAGCTTCCATAAATGGTACATTTATCTGATGCCGTTTGAAAATGTCTAGAATCCTAGCATATTGCCTCCCCTTTGTCTTCTTTGATTGATGAACAAGATAAGGAACCTCCTTTACCTAAGGTACTCCATCCATCTTCTCTTTGACCTCAACCTTCTTTTTGATTTTTTGATTTTTTATTTTTCAATATTTACATTATTTTTCTCCTCATTTCTTTCACCTTCACTTTCCTTCTCTACCTCCTCTATGGCTACCTTTTCAATTCTTTTTTCCACCTCCTCGGGTTCATGCAAATGATCCCCTATTCCTTTACCAATCTCCTTACCACTCCTTGTGAAAATGGACTTGCATTGCTCTTTAGGATTTGTGGTAGTATTAGTGGAGGATGGAGTAGTGGTAAGCTCTGCCCATTGTTTAAAGATTTGACCCACCTGCGTTTCAAGATTCCGCATAGACACCTCGATGTTTTTCTGGAAAGCTTCATTACTTTGGTGGTTAGCCAATGAAGCCTGGATAAATTTATCCAAGTTGTCTTCCAATTTGATGGTCCTCTCTACCAATGGAACAAATGGCGGCCTATTAGATGAACTTGTTGAATTTTTCCAGTTCATTTGTCCTTGTCCTTGAGGATTCTTCCACCCTTGCATTCCCGCATTGGAAGTATTAGATTTAAAGGGTGTAGAAAAGAAATTTCCTCGTGACTGATTATTTACAAAATTCAACTCCTCATCTTTTTGGCTAGAGGCATGCGGACATTGAGTGTATGAATGAGCTTCACCACACAATTCACATGCTCCTATTTGAGCTTGTTGGTTCACTACTTGAACTCGCTGCGGCTTTGGCACCAATTGTGTAATAGCTTGACTCAAGAGCTCAATTTGCTGAGTCATAAGCTTATTCTGTGCCAAAATAGCATCAGAAGAATTTAATTCCAGGAGACCCTTGGGCTTTGAGACTTGGCTTCTGGGCTGATTCCCAGCTCTATCACTTGCTGCCATAGAAGTGATAATTTCCATTGCAGTAGGTACATCAATGGTTTTTAATGACCGTCCAGCAGTTGCAGTGAGATGGATTGTCCATTGATGGTTCAATCCTGCACAAAATATATTGAGCTTCGCAACATCGGTCAACCCATGATTTGGGCATTTTCTCAATAACCTTTGGTTCCTTTCCCAAGCCTCGTGGAATGCTTCATCTTGCCCCTGCTTAAAAGCAGATATTTCAGATTGCACTGGGATCATTTTCGAAGGAGGAAAGAACCTTGTTAAGAAGGCTTCTTCAACCTCACTCCATGTGTTCAAACTTTGACTCGGAAGAGTCTTCAACCATTCCTTAGCATCTCCAATAAGTGCTAAATGAAATAATTTCATATAGGCATCTTCAGCACTTACTTCATCCAAGCCTATAGTCGCTACAAGATCATAAAATGTCTCAAAGAAATTATACGGATCCTCATGATCTTTCCCCATGAACTGATTAGTCAAAATGAGATTATACCAATATGGTTTAATCTCCATTTGCTGAGCAGTAGGGGACAAGACAATTGCGGACCGATTCCTTGGACCTTGTGGAATCACATAATAACCAAGGACTACAACCCTTGTCGGATTAGGAACTTCCGCAGCCATATCAAAAGTAACAGGATCTGTAGAGTTACTAGAGAAATCTGAGGAACTCTCTCCCTCCTTTTGTTCACGGTATTTAATTGCAGACTATCGTCTAGCAAATGCCTCGATTTCGTCAATATACACTAACTTTTCTCTTTGGCTTTTGCTGCAAGTAAGCATACAACAATACTGGAACAATGGTGAGAGTTAGGTACAAATATACAAATACTTACAAAAAGAATATTATTCACAGTTTTTACAAATCAACTCAAAACTTAAAAGAAATAAACAACCGTGCTCCCCGGCAACGGCGCTAGAAATTTGGTAACCTTTTAATGGCGCTGGAAAGGGTTAACTCGTTTCAGTATAGTGATTATACATGTATCGTCCACAGGGAGCACTTGAATTTATTCGATTAAGAGTTAAGTTGACGAATTTTTCAAAAACATCATAGGTTGTGAATGGAAAAATAAAATAAACACTAGATAAAGAGATAAACAAATAAGATAACTATTCACTTGGGATTGAGTTTCATTAACTAACCTTGTTTCTTTCAATTAAAGTTAAATATCATAAGAAAAGATGCGTACTCAATGTCACAAGTGCAAATCTCTTTGATCACTTGATTCTAAGACACTAGTCTCTAGAGCCCAATCTCTTGGCACTCTAGGTACCACGTCTTGCATTAAGCAGAGTACTAAGGCAATCATAAGCACTCCCATCTATCTCTAGACTAGAAGGTTTTATGAGAGTTTTTCTCTAAATCCATTTATAAACCAGTTTCTCAACTGCGCAAATAAACTAACACATGGAAAAGGTGATCAAGCTTAAACCAAGAAAAGAAGAACAGAAGAAGAACTCCAATTCATATATAATATAAACTAACAATTGAAAGAAACAAGAGATAAAGTAATTACATTCAATCTCGGCGGAAAGCTTAGCCTAGCAAGGCCATGAACTTCAAGAACTAAACCTAAGAGTATTAGAACTCTGACTAAAGCCTATACTTTGTGGTTTATTTGTATAAAATTCAATATATCTTCTAACTTCGGAAAGGCTCTATTTATAGGTGTTTTGGGCAGGGGTTTGGCGCTTGAGCGCCCTCCTGGCGCTTGAGCGCTGGCCTGACACGTGCTGGTTAATGAGCTTAATTGCCTGGTTAATGCATCTGGCGCTCGAGCCCTGGTGTGGCGCTCGAGCGCCAGGCTCATAACTCTGGCAGAGAGGATCCAATGCTCAACGTATTCTGGCGCTCGAGCCCTGGTGTGACGCTCGAGCGCCAGGCTCATAACTCTGGCAGAGAGGATCCAATGCTCAACGTATTATGGCGCTCGAGCCCTGGTGTGACGCTCGAGCGGCAGAGCATTTACACTTGCAGAAAGGATCCTATGTTTCTCAACTTCCAGCACTCGAGCGTTGGCCTCTTTTATGCTCTAGCAACTTGATTTTCTTATTTTACTTCCAAAAACACTCGATAATACATTTATAAAGTTAGAAAATTTATTATTACCACTTATTTACTCTTAAACTCACAAAGTAAGGAATAAGGGTGAAATTATGTATAAAAACATGTAATTTCTAGAGAAGATAAGTGTAAATCCTTTATTATAAAAACACACTAATTTGCACTTATCAGGACCTTAGATGAAGAGGGCGCGGGGACCCTAAATGAAGAGGGTGCAAGGACCTTAAATTGTGCAAGGCTTGGGGACCTTATATGAAGAGGGCGCGGGGACCATAAATGAAGAGGGTGCGAGGACCCTAGGATGTAGAAGGCTCGGGGACCTTAGATTGTAAAAGGCTCAGGGATCTTAGGATGCAGTAGGCTCGGGGACCTTAGATGAAGAAGGCACGGGGACCCTAAATGAAGAGGGTGCGAGGACCCTAGGATGTAGAAGGCTCGGGGACCTTAGATTGTAAAAGGCTCAGGGACCTTAGATTGTAAAAGGCTCAGGGACCTTAGGATGCAGAATAGATAGCAGGTGAGGGACGTAAAAACATATTGACTGCAAAAATAAGATTCGGGGGCCTACTCGAGTGATGCAAATCAACGCTTATAGGCATGGTGCTTCATGTAAGATGTATGTAATGCAAGAGATACATGGATGGCATAAGTAATTCATGTAAGATGCAGAATGC
The DNA here is from genome assembly GCA_037177725.1 of Cyamopsis tetragonoloba. Taxonomy (NCBI): domain Eukaryota; kingdom Viridiplantae; phylum Streptophyta; class Magnoliopsida; order Fabales; family Fabaceae; genus Cyamopsis; species Cyamopsis tetragonoloba. The sequence goes on along the minus strand of CM074125.1, from coordinate 29,169,022 downwards.
ATAGATATCAAATTTGATTCAAATCTTCTATATAACTTAAGACCCTTAATCCTTACGGTACCATGTGCCTGATATTTATAGATGATCGGGAAGGTTGGGTCTATCTCATTGATGATCATATGGTGCTTTGGAGTGCCAATGTCACGGTTCTGAGACCTTAATTATTGCCCGACAAAGTTTAGAGAATAATTGCCCCAGTTGATAGCTTATATACCAATTGCTTCAGCATAATCACTCGCCACAGTATAATCAGTTGCCCTAGTTTTAAGGCCGAGACGATATCTACTTGTGTTATTGAGATTGCCCCAGTTCGAATTGCTGACTCTTCCTAGGCTAAGATTGTCATTTGACATTTGCAATGCATGAAAAGAGAAGACATTAATTGCTCATTCCAAAAATTTTTGATAGAAACATGGGATCATGGGAACTTTTCAAACTTTGATTTAAGACCAGTATTAAGACCTCTCAATTCTCAAAAGATTGCCCCAAAATTATGAGATTTAAGTGAATGACCTCACGACTTTGGTGTCCTCTCCCAAATCAACATTTTATTGAATTCCTTGTTGTCAAATGTTTGCCATATCCTTGATTCTCTTTTTGAAACAAAAAATTAATCCTATGATCATGCCATTGAAATTAAAGTTATGGCACCAAGATTTAGCAAGAATTCACAGGAATCAGTCTTATTCCCCCAATTATTATTTAATTTCCGTTTTAATGGAATCACACGTGTGATCCCAGCAAACTAAGATTCAACAAGGTCTTTTAAAACTTTTAACATGGCCAAGGATGGTGGTTAAAGAAACAAAAAGGAATAAGGCTCAAAAATTTGTTATCAAACCCCATCCGCCTTCCTCTAATTCTTCTTTCATTCCTACTTCGATAAAACTTACATTGCATTCAAGCTATCCAAAGGATTTTGAAGGTTGTAATGGGGCTAAGGGTAAAAGAGTTGGGCTACGAAGAAAGGATATAAAGGCACCAAGATTATGTTGAGGCATGAAGAGAATTTTGCTTTTGATGGTTTGTGGTTTTGAATCCAACATTGGGAGAATTAGATTTTTTTTTTTAATGATCAAGCTTACACTTTTTGGATCCCTTGATTTTTTTTTTTGAAAATTTTTCTTTTCTCTACTTTTTAGGCTTCAATCACACTTTTGTTTTGTATATGAATCAAGAACCACACCTTTTACTTTTGAATTCTTCATGACTCGGGCATTATTTATTTGTGGGAGTATGAAAGATCTTCTCTTTCTCTTGTTTTTTGAGGCCCAAAGGGGTTAGAAATAAATAATTTATTTAGGTAGAAGAAAGGAAATAATCCTTTTGATGCTTGAATGATTTGTAAACTTTGTCGAAAGGCTACCCATCCCCAAGGTTAAATTATAATTTATGGGTCAAAGAATGGAAAACCGCTACTTCTAGGCTCAACGGGGTGACTAGGGATTAAACTCCTTCGTTTGGAAAACCAAAGAATGCCTCATATCATTATCAAAGTTTGCTTCGAAAATATTTATAGGTAGGGTCTTGTATTTACCTCATCTTCCATCAAAATTCTTGCAATGACGCCAAAATTACTTTTTAATGATTATTTTATTAACTTTACATTTGTCAACGAGAAAGTACGAACAAACGCAATTTTAGAGGAAAAACAAAATTCATGTGGCCATTTTCTTTAACATATACGGAAGACTTTTGAAAATTGAGAAAAATACACCATAGGACAAAACATGATTAACTTTAAATTTATTTGAATGAGCAATCACGTGTAAACAGGAATAGCATTAACCAAATGTCAGAAATGAGTCCATACAAAAGACACCTTAAAGCCTTGGACAAAGCAATAGGAGTTGCTTTACACAATTATTTTGAAGACTAAAAACAATAAAAACATAAGGACATCCTAGCCTAGGAGACATGAGCAACACCAAACTCCTTCCCTTTGGACCCACCATTGATGTTCACTAATTTCCAGATGGTCCCTCATGATGGGGAAGCGGGTTACTCCCGACGTTGGGACTTTCGTCCTTGAAGGTTAACCACTTAGCATCGATCAAAACTTGTATCTTATGTTTCAACCCATAATAGTTCTCATGAGTAGAGTGCCCTATTGCCACGACATGGTATTCACACCTTGCATTTGCATCGTATCCTTTCGGGTATGGAGGTTGGACTGGGTTTAATGGGACAGGTACTATCGGAGAGTTACTGATGAGTTTCTTGAATAACTCAGTATAGAACACAGGAATAGGATCAAAAACTCGCTTTTTCTCATTGTATTGCCGCTTTTGGGTTTGGATAAAGTTAGGATTTTGGGTGGGGGATTGTGTTGGCTGAATTTGTGTGGTTGGATGGGTTTGTGTTTGGATCATAGGTAGGGTGGAAAGCATTACTTGAGGATATGATGGTTGATACTGAATGTGAGATGCATGAGCAAGATATGGATAAGGCATCTGATATTGAAAAGTAGGGTATTCTTGGATGCAAGTTTTCCATTGGTTTCTTTGATCAGCTGTCACATTATGGGTCTACCCCTCTTTCTTTTTGTTGTTTCCAAACTTCTTGGCCTCACACTCACTAATAGCTACATCAATTTTTCCGCTCTTCATTCTGGCTTCAATTCTCTCTCCTTGATCACGATATTAAGAAGTTTGATGATGTGCTTTCGATCATCCTGTCATAGTAAGGTGCTCTAATAGTGTCAATAAATAGTGATGCAAATTCCTTTTCAGACAATGGAGGCTCCACTTGAGCTGCTAACTCTCGCCACCTCTGGGCATACTCCTTAAAAGTCTCTAAGTCTCTCTTTGGCATGGACTGTAACTCTATTCTGTCAAGAGTCAAATTAATGTTGTACTTGTACTGTTTTAAAAAGGCATCGGCTAAGTCTTTCCAGCTGAAGATTTTAGTACGCTTAAGATGCATGTACCAACTCAAGGTTGCCCCGTCCAAACTATCTTGAAATACGTGGATCAGAAGCAGGTCATTTCGTGCATGTCATGCCATTTTTCTAAAGTACATGGTAAGATGAGATTTCGGACAACTAGTGCCCTTGAACTTGTGAAACTCAGGGTCTTTGAATTTTGGAGGGATAACCACGTCAGGAACTAAGCAAAGATCTACAGCTGCTCCGATGCCATAATTATTGCCCTCGACAACCCGTAGTCTCTCCTCAAGACTTTGTAACTTTTCTTTAGATTGAACCCCTTCTGATTCCCTGTGCATTTGGTGGGAACTCAAGTAAAACGGGTTCCCTAGGGTGCCCAGGTTATTGGGTTGAGGCTGCAAAGCGCTTGGTTGGTTTACTACGGTTGTTCCTTGGTTATTATTTTGCGAAGGGTGATTCTGGATAAAGCCAAGGAGGGGATTAGGATCAACAATCAAATTATCTCGTGGCTGGGCTTGGGAGGATTGTGCAATTTGTGAGTCCTGAGCTGTCGGGGGGTGTAACCAGGTGGGAGACCATAGGGCGGCCACTGAACTTTGGATGACTCAACATGAATTTGCTGGGGCACTTGCATAGTCAATGGTATTGGTCCCATTTGTACTTGATTAAAGCCAAATTGATAACTCGGGCCATATACTGACCCCTGAGGGGTACCCACTGATTCTTTCCGTCCGAGAGCATCCAACTTTTCTAGAATTTCTGACATATGGATTTTCATCTCATCGATATTGTTTCTCATTTCTAGATTCCGTTTTTCCAGCTCATCCATGACTCCTGTCAGGGCGCGTGTCCAGTAAGGATGACAGGGTAACACTTTGTTTATTATTTTTAGAAACTGCTGATGAGAAAGAGGTTAGCGTAGTCACATGAATGCAATGCATGACATATACCTTTTTTGCGCGGTATGTATTAGTGAACATATTATTATATATGATGAAAAGGGAAGGGTATGCCCCTTGTGTCCTGTTTTGGTAAGTTCTTATGGCGAGATATTTCTAAAGTCAAGACCTTATTATCGGGAGGCCACTATTTCTTTATTAGTGCAAGCTTTAAGGGCGGATCTAACTCCTAAAAGGTCCCCAGATTGGCCTTATAGTATGATAAGGTCATAGTTCATGCATAGTCATAAGTAGGGATGACCTTCTCAGTATGACCATGTGTCACCATTACAATCTGAGCGGAGACTAAATGATTGCCAAGTGAGCACGAGGCCCCTCAGTGACATCCGCCTAGCCCCCTCCTAATCCTAGGCTAGCATGGGCTCGGGTATAGAGTCCAAAACATGTGTGAGGATAATTTAGGATGTGCTAGAGCATACTACAATTTTCTTATCATACAACTAACCTACAAAACAAATCAGACATGTACAAGAATTCTCTATCCTATGGTTCATCACACATATAGTATTATATATATATACAAGAGAAAAGAAACATATAAACAAATGAAAAGAGGAGTGAAATAAATATTTTAAAGGCTAAAAAAAATTGCACAATTAAATAAATTGGGCTTGACTATCAAAAAGTCCCTAGTGGAGTCACCATCTGTCGCAACCGGGGTCGTGGCGGGGACGACGATAAATTAAACAACGGAGTCACCACTGAGATTTATTAAAGAAAACCTCGGAAAAACTTAAAAAGGTCTTTGGAACCATGAATGAGTTCGGAAGTCGATTACGTGTAGGGAAGGTGTTGCATCCTACGACATCCGCTAAGTAAGCAGTTACCTTCTAATTAATTGTGCAAAAATTTGTTAATATTAAAAAATATTTAATATCACTTAAAAATATTTACACTTATTTATTAACGAGAGGAAAAAAAATATTTTTTTATTTAATTACGCTCGACAGGTTTGGTTCATGCTCCTACGTATCCTTGGCTCGGGGAGGAATCAAAGCCACGTAGTTTTTTTTTTTATGGAAATGATTGATTTTGGAAAGGGGCGGGTTCAAGTCAGCAGTGAACCCAAAATCTGAAGGAAGCAATCGCAACTCAGTCAGATTTTAAGAGAAATATATATTCCTTTTTCTTAAAAACAAAGTAAGGTTTAGAAAAGATTAATTAAGAAAACACTTGGGTTTTAAGTTAGCACGAGACTACTCAGTAAACCCAAACTCGACAATTTGACTCTGAAGGAAGCATTCGCAACTCAGTCAGATCAAGAATCGTCGTTCATATATTTTTTGAAGGTAACAATAATAATAACAGTAATAAAGAAAAAAAATTAATCAAGAAATAAATACCAGGCTTAAGTTAGCACAAGGCTACTTAGTAAACCTAATTTGACTCCAAAGGAAGCACTAATAACTCAGTCGGGTCCAAAATTAATAAGTTACTAAAAATGTATTTTATTTTTGAATTGGGCAAAGCCCATCAAAAATAGTGTGGTGCAGAAAGTAAAAAAAATAAAAGGCCTACAAACACACAGCAAAGCCAAAGCACAACAAGAGGGGATCTAAATTGTAATAAAACATGAAAATATTACCAAAACATAAGGGTTGTGTAAAAAGAAAAATGCATGCAGCGATGGGCGTGTGACGGTGATGTGACGGTGGGTGTTGGCGTGTCAGCAATGGGTGCGTATATGTGTTGTGTGTGTGTGTTGACGGTGTGACGGAAAGAACATATATAAAAAAAAAAGTCAAATAAAATAAAAATAAAAAAGAAGTTATAATTGGGAATGGAGCTTCATTAATGAAGGGTCCATTTTTACTCATTTTGACCAAATGGTTCTATGAATAAATAAACTAATTTTGTACCGAATGCATAATGAATATGAATAATGATACAGAAGAAGAATTTAATTATTGTGATAACAAAATCATACCTGTGAAGCTTGTTAATTGTGATATTGCTTGTTATCCACCGTTGAATGAAACAGAATTTCTCTTTTTGTATTCTTAAGAAAATGAATTTATGAAGTATTTAATTTCTCTCTGTGTTCTTTTTTTTACGTAAAAAAAATCCCTTCCCCATTTTCTCTGAGTGAAGATAAGAGTTTTTATAGGAAGAATTTAAGCTTTATCTCTAATCAACATAAGCAAACCGATGTCTTCCTACTGCTCCTACTTTTTTGCATTTTCAATTTGCAGAGAGTAACTGCACCCTACTTCGCGGTCTGTTAATGGATGTCTTTATATGGTAGAGAAATTATCTTGTACTCAAATAGTTGGTTAGCTCTATCTTTATCTCTTGTACTCTGGTTGGTGAACCTAGTCTATGCTTATAAATAGAGCACTCACCTATTGTATTAGACACTCCATTGAATTACATTCTCTCCTTTCTCTCTCATGTTTCTCCTACTTCATTATTTTCACAACACTTTATCAACACGAGTCTCTACCATTGAGATAAAAAGGCACGATTAGTTTTATCATTGATGAGGTACACCTTATTTTTATTTATGTGATTTATTCAATGTTTATTTACACATTACCATGCTTAACTTATACCTACTATAATCGTTGTCACTATTCTTTTAAATAGAAAAATTCATAAGCTTAAGTCTATCGAGATTAATAAACAAATACAATGATAAGTTTAACGTATGACCTACCATTCTTGTTTGGTGATTAATTAGTTTTGATAATTTAAATTACTCTCTAAATATAGAATTGGAGAAATTTTATCTATTTTTTAGTGTTTAAGAGTTATCTCAATGATGCTATCCCATTTAAAATATTTTTTTACAAAAAAAATTGTGAATTTTCTTAAAAAAAGAAAAAAAAGAACTATATTAGGCATGAATTGATAAATTGATATACTTTGGTATCTCTGTTCAATTAATCAATTAACTAACGATTGAACTGGTTTACATCACTAAGTTTAAAGCTTTTGCATGAAGGAAATTTTATGAGGTTTGTAATGCTATTATTTTTGTATATCAAATATTTTGATTTTTGATTTTTAATAATTATTTGATAATGATAAAATTGAATGCTTTGAACAGATTAGAGAGAAAGGGATACTGATGAAAAAGGAAGTTTTATTGAAAAGTAAATCAAATGGTAGAGAAGTCTATTTAAAGATAGACTTTATTTTTTTAATTTTAATTAATCCATTGTGATTATCTACAGACTAATTTATTAAAGGTTAAAAGGTAATGATGCATATTACTTTTTTTAGATAAGCCAAACAAATATAATGGATGGAGCACTATTTTAAAGAATAAAATACAACAGTTTTTTCCTTGCTTCATGTTATTGTTTCTTTTTTATGAGATTTGATCTTGAGTTTTTTTTTTTATCTTTTGAATGTCGGTTTTTTTTTTAAAAATAAAATAAAATAAAATTGTTATATATGATTTTTCATGTTATACATGATTGTATGTGATAGAATTGATATTATGATATAATATAGAATAATTCTAAGAATAAAATCATTTTTTCGTAATGTGTTTTGAGATTTTTGTTTTCAGAAATTTTCACGGTATATTATCTTGAATTTATTATAAGGTGATAAGAATATATACTGACAATTTTAAATTGAGTTCTTACTTGATAAAGAAAGTTAATTATGATAAAGATAAATTCAAATAATTGACTTTGATTTGTTTTAAAACTTTTCAAAAAAAAAAAGTGGATGATATATTATTGAAATTTTACATTGCGATTAATCTTGAATTGTAATTAAAAAAAAATCATTTAGTCATTCACGTGATGAAGTGTGCACGGTATGAATGTTCCTTTCAAAAAGGTTCTGTCTAAGGAAAGACTAGTTATTAAGAATACGATTGTAATGTGCAATTGCTAAATGATATTTTATATAAAGAATTCCTATGAGGAATTTCATGAATATATATACGCTAAACATATATTATAATTTGATAAATTCTCAAAGTTTTTTAAATTAAAAAAAAATTGTAATAGATAATATAAAATTATTTATTGTTTTCTATATCATTATTGAATATAAATAATTGTGTTTTTATTTTTTGAAGAATTAAATTTAAGAGAATTCTTAGTATGCATAGAAGGCATATACACATTGTAATTTGATTATTCCTAAGTATCCCTACCATTATACAATAAGTAAATCATAACAGAAAATATAAGAGTATAAGAGTATTAAGTTTTGTATTTGCTAGTGAGCTCCTCACTATCGTCTTATATTGGAAAGCTTATACATATTGTTGAGTTGTTTACGTATTATCATGCTAATATTTGGCATTGATGTTTTCTTCAATTAAATTGATCACGTAAAATTATATTCCACCATACTATGACATTAATCAATGCTCCAGAAAAGCAAGCTCTTTTCTTTATAGAAAAGAAGCAAGATAATGTTTTCTTGTCACATCATTCATCAGATTATCTTGAACATTGACTTATGTGAGAGTAGCAAAGTTTAAAACTAACAATCACTTATGGTTACATTATAGTTTTGGATTAAAGGGTGTGAATTTTTGTATGCTATAAGAGATTCAAACTAATATTTAGCGTAAAGTCTAAAACTCATATGAGGAAGCTCCACAAGCCAATATATTGAAAGCTTAAGTAGAGCACATCTTTAGAATAAAAATAATTAAAGGATTTAGTAGAGCTTATACATTATTACTTTTTGATAGTAAATTATTACAAGTTTTATAGCAACTGAATTTCAAATATATTCGCTGAAATGGATATCAAGTATCTTATATGATGATATGTATAAAACGAGAGAGATCGTATATCATACCATTAAAGCTTGTATAGCTTTGACTTGGAGATAGATTTAATAAACATTAATATGCTCCTGGAGAGCACAACTATTCTCCATGTGAAATATGTTGATCGTCTCGCCATTGTGTATGTGTGACATTAGTTTATATCACATTTTATATCTATACACTAATCATCCAAAGTGATCATATTGATTAAGGCCATCTGGGTCAAAGCAAGAATATATTAATACCGCTTTCGCCGAAGCGAAGACGACCGCTTTCGCCGAAGCGAAGAGAATAAACGGTCACGACCGCTTTCGCCGAAGTGAAGAGAATAAACGGCCACGACCGCTTTTTCCGAATCGAAGAGAATTAGTGGTTACAAATACCGCTTTGACGAATTAATATTGTGTTTGTTAAATGCTACATATTACCAATGTATTATTGCATGAAATAGTTTTGTATAGTGATACTAAATGACTTGAATTTCACTTATACGATACATTAGGTTTTGATATTCGATTTCCTATACGATCGGGCAATGGATGAGCACCAATAAAACCAACTGAGTTACATGTCTCTAAAATAGACTTAATGATGAAAACTCCTTAGCAATATTATGACTCAAAAGTTTTAGTTGGATATGATTTTATTATAAAAAGAGCCCCTTTATTAAAGTTTTTCCTCCTTAGGGGGAGGAGAATAGGTGGAAGCTGAAAAAACACCAAAGTAAAAAATAAGCATATGTACAATGCTTACTTTGATCCCCCATATGAACCATAAGTTCATAATAGATTATAAGAAATGAACTAGAAATTCCAAGGAGATGATAAACTAATTAAGATAATTTATCCCATAAGAGGATACCAGCTTCATCCCACACCTATATTAAAAGTTTGAGTATTAAGATATATGATGTGATGTCATAGTATTATAGAGCTTGCCAATTTTGAAAATAAAGTTATACATTTAAGTATGATATATATATTGTTAGTAGTGAATTTTGTTAATAGTGGTTCCAATGTAAAATAATTCATGAATGAAATGCTACGGCAGGCATTGCAGTTGGAAATTTAAAGATATATACAATTAATAAGTTATAATATGCCCTTTGAAGAGGCATAGATATCTGAATCAAAATAGATGACCTATGTTTGAAATAAAAGATACCTCATGAGAAATATTCAAATATACAAGTTATCCAGCATTCAACTCAAGCGTATAAGCAATCGTTATCTAACATTCCACTAAAACTTAGATTTAGGAACATGAACCTAATAGCCGGTTAGAATAAAGCATTAAGAATAGACTAATATTACCAATATCATAAAACACACACACACACATATGAATCAACACAAATACAAGAGTTGAGAAATTACCTTCAATCCTAACACAAGGAGATTAGCTGCTCATGGCAACCGCATAACGTTCAAATCAAAGAATACTTTGAAAGCTAGATTTGAAGAGGATTCCTCACTCTCCTTCGCCCTCTCTCTACTTTTTCAGTCTAGAATTCCAAAAAAATGACTCAAAAAGGATACTAAATTCTTGGCTGAAACACCCTTTTATACTGTCAAAGGTCAAGCTATTTTCGCTGCAATGAATTCCCTTTCACTGCAACAAAGTAAAGAACTTCAGCTTGAAGAAAGGCATTTTCGCTACAGCGAAATACATTCGCTGCAACACTAGCAGCAAAAAGTCATTCAGAACATGAGAATTTTTGCTACAGTGAAATAGTTTTGTTGCAGCGAATTCGAAGCAAATCCATTTTCCCTTTAAATTTTCGCTACAACGAAATAATATTCGCTGCAACAAATGAAGCCTTGATTTCCCCTTGGATTTCTGTCCTATTTTCGCTGCAGTGAGAGAATTTAGCTACAGCGAAAATGGAAAACTTCAATTCTCTTCATTTTTCTTCCAAAACTTGTTCTAGACTTCAATTTCTTTCATATTTCTTTCTTCTTCCTTCTTCTCAACCTTCAAAAACACCATACAAGGGATCAAAAGTCTTTTTTTTAATAAATAATCCTTATTAATTATATAAAATCATAAAGATTCTCATTTGGAAGGAGTTTTGCTTCAATTTGACACATTTTCACATCAAAAAGTGCATCAACAAGTAACAAAATATACTTATACATAGAACTCATCAAATCCCCCAAACCTGCTTGCCCTCAAGCAAAGTACTTGAGTCCAACAAAAAATATCCTATAGTCAAAATGGTTTCAAATGAATACACATCAATTATGCAATACTTAGAGTATTTTCACAATATCTAACATGCAAAAATTGTTCATGATCAAAGTATTTGTTCAAATTTCAAATGGAAATAAAAGAATCATGCAAGTTTAACTTCCAAGTCAATCATGAAGCAAAAACATCAACTCAATCAAAGAAAACTCTCATTTGGCTAATCAGGTAAGTGTTTCACTCTTTTCCACACTAGATTCATTCAATTTCATTTTGCAATTCATTTAAGATCAACCAAAATGCACATGTTCCAATGGCTTTGCTGCTGATAGCGATTTCTCTCAATTCGACAAGTATACCGATCGTTTAAAAGATAGGAGGGGAGTAAGAGTATTGTCCCATGAGGACTATGTTAGAATATGGAATCCCCAAGGCCTTTCACTATTTGGACAATCAAGTTTTTGTGCCAAAGAATGATTCATACCAAGATATTAAAATCAAAACAATATGCAAGAAGAGTAGAAACAAGAAAAAGAGAGAGTTAGGGACTAGGTTCATTTGATCCTTCCCTTGTGTAACATAATCTTGAGGTTAATTCAAGTTCTAATCAATCAATTGAAGGTAACAATCCACAATTATAGACTAAGTCTATTCCTAGATCATTAGCCCATTTATTCTAACTAAAACCCCGTAATTCCTTAGGCCAATTTTAGAGAAACAAGAAAGAAGTAGATTTCACAAAACCTCATAACCTACAAGTCCTATTCCTAAGATCACGTGAGATTATGGTGAATTACAATAGTTCGAATACAATTACAAAATTTTCCAATTTCCTAATTGCATCTAGACCAAAATCCCTATTGACTAATTCAAGTGTAGCATTCACGTCAGAAGCAATTCAACCAAAATTGAATATAATCAACAAAGAAGAAGCATTTAGAGAATTTGGGCATTATGTAATGTAATTTTTGTGGTTTAATTAAGTTTCTCAAAATGCCCAAATTCTCTAACCTAGAGAAACCTAACGTAACATGGAGAGAGGAGAAGAGAAGAAGAATAAAAATAAAAGGAATCACCATGAATCCTCAAGCTCTTGCTCTCACAAGTCTTTAATCTTCAACGATCTTCCAAAGAAAAGAGAAAAAAGATGAGAAGAAGGAGAGAAAATCGCTCCCAAATCGACAAATGAACCAAAATAACTAATTTGGACTATATATAGCAGGTATAGCGCGTACCCACGCCCAAAATGGCGTGCCCACGCGCTCCCTACTACTGTTTTCTGCTCCTGCGCGCGTGCCCACGCCAAAAATGGCGTGCCCACGCTCATAACTGCACCTGACAGCTTTTCACAGTACTTGATAGCTTTTAACAGCGGTTGACAGCTTTTAACAACACTTGACAACATGTTTGAATCGTCATGTTTTTGCTATTTTGGACCCTTTTCTTGGCTGGATCTTCATTATTTACATCCATTCTTTCTCCTATTCATCCTCGTTGACTCTTTCCAATATGCTCATTCTTCAATCTCTCCAACTCTTGATCCTATAACACAACCTAAACACCAAAACTAAGATAAAAAACATCAAAACTAACACAAAAACTACACATTTTTAACAAATGACTCAAACTACACAAATGTGTGAATTTATTCGTAAATGACTATTAAAATGGAACCAAACATTAGAAAACACTACAAAACATCCTAAAATATTCCTCTAAAACATAGATAAGTTGACACTTATTGCTGCAAAAGAAACATGGTCTTTCTTGATAACAACACGTAGAGCAAGCATTTATGTAACATAAAACTCCTTCCATTCTTTATACAAATGCCTATGTCTCTCACTTTGTCATCATTTGTAAGGAACTTTTCTTTGTTCTCTTTTCAATTTTCCTTACTTCTCAACCCATAATCCCTTTCCTTTTGATATGATTTTCTTCTCACAACTAATTCCTATCTTTTATGCATACATAAACTCCTCCTCAAAAGGTTTGATGACATTTTTGTCAATTATAGGCTAAGGGTGTATGCAACAAAGAATAGACTTTTAAGTTCAAATGGGTTACAAAAATGGGATTTTCAAAACATTTGCAAGGGTTGGCTTTTTGTCTCTAACTTTATTTTCAAAACAAGATGACCACTACAAGAATGCTCTTATTTAGCGACAAAAAATTAGCGACGGCCCGAAACCGTCGCTATATTGCGTCGGTATGTACATTGTTTGCGACGAAAATAACCGTCGCTAATTTAGCGACGAAAATAACCGTCGCTATTAACAAAAAAGTGGGATAGAAGGTTTTTTTGGGAAAATTCTTCATTTAATGAAGGAAGGTTGGCGACGGACTTGGCCATCGCTAATTTACGACGATCCAGGCCGTCGCATAAGGCGGGGTTGTCATTTTGTTTTTAATTTTTTTTAAGAAGATGGGAAGGGGGCGACAGACCTGGCCGTCACATAAGGGCGGGGTTCTCATTTTTTTAATTTTAATAATATTTTTAGGTTTTTATTATTATGATAATACGCTATCTGATAACATGTTTTTTGTATTCATCTTAGGTAGTCTCCTTCTCAGGCTGGTGTTGAGACACTTATGACTTCTATCAAGTCCCAGTTCAGAGACCCATGGCCTACTTGGAGATCGGTCCCTGAAGAAACTCGCAACCATTGGTGGAAGGAATTTCAGGTATAACTTAAGAATTTAATCATATGTATGAGTCATAAGAAATTAAAGTTTGAGTTTTGCTATTAACAACAACTATTTCATTAATGTGTTATTACTGGATAAGTGCAGTTGGGATCCCGACTTCAAAACTCAAATGTGAAAGCATTTTGAGCACAAAGGATCGGAGCGATTTAGAGATATGATGAACAAGGCGAGGACTGATTATACCAAGGAAGGTAAACTGCCGAAGTGGTGTCCACAAAGTACATGGAATCAGCTGCTTGCACGTTGGGGCACATCAAGCTTCAAGGAGGTTCAGGAACAGGCTAAGAAGAACATGGCTTCTTCAAAGGGTGGAGTATTACATACTTCTGGTCGTGTCCCTCATTCCGAGATAGCATTGCAAACGGTATGTATTAAGCTTTTAAAGTTGATTCTTTTACTCTATGTATACTTAATTGAATTATTTTTACTCTACTTAATTAAATTGCTATAAGATATTATACTATATAAAATGTTTGATAATTATATGTATAGGCACGAGGTGAAGGAAAGCTAGTGAATATTGATGAACTCTTTCATTTTACTCATCAAAGACAAAATGGGGAATGGGTTGACACACGCTCCAAGGAGACCTATGTAAGTGAATGTATTGTTTAACTTTTTCAATTAATTTAATATTAAATACTATGATAATTAGTATGTGATATGTATTGTGTTTTGTTTTGTTTTTCAAACTCAGTTTGGTATTGCATATGAGAAGAAGAAGGCGACCACCCAGTTTGAAACACTTTCTCCTGAACAATCACACCAAGCTGAAAAGGAGGCTAGGGCAACCACTTGGGTACAAACAGTTGGCGGGATGAACCGTGGCCGTCTTTATGGTACATGGGATATGTCTTCTCATTTTTCATGCGGGGGATTCAAAGGATTCTACACCTCTCAAGTTCTTTCAGCTTCATCATCGCCTAGTGGTGCATCGTCATCTTCGGCTGCACATATTCAGCTAATTGAGGCCCAACAAAAGCGAGTTCAGGCACAAGACATGGAGATCCAGACTCTAAAGGATAAACAACAATCCATGGAGATGAATATGAATAAGACGATGGAGTGGTTTCAAACCATGAATGCACCTAAGTCCCGACAACCTACGCATCCCGATTATGTTAAGGAAGATGAGGAGGAGTTTTCACCCTCCCGCTTTGTACGTTAGGCACTTTGTACTATTTATTAACACTATGTTTATGTTTTATTTTAACTGTTACTTAAATTTGATGTATTATTGTCTTGTTAATTTTCCTAAATACTTATTTAATTTAAACTTTTATGTTGGTGTATTATATTTAATTTTTATTTATTATAGTTTTTTTAATAATTATTTAGGGTTTATAAAAATTAGCCACAGAAATAACCGTGGCTAAACAAAAATAAAGATGGAATATTTGGCGCCAAAAAATATTGTTGCGCGCAAAAATTATTTAGCCACGGAAATAACCGTGGCAAATTAGCCATGGAAATAACCGTGGAAAATTAGCCACGATAATAACCGTCGCAAACCGAAAGTGGAGATGGAGGAACTGGCGCCAAAATTAAATTGTCGCGCCAAAAAAATTTTGTCACGGAAATATCCGTAGCAAATTAGCCACGGAAATAACCATCGCAAATTAGCCACGGCAATTTCCGTCGCAAACCAAAAGTGGAGACGGAATAACTGGCGCCAAAAATAAGTTGTCGCGCCAAAAAAAGTTTGCCACAGAAATATTCGTGGCAAATTAGCCACGGAAATAACCGTGGCAAATTAGCCACATAAATTTCCGTTGCAAACCGAAAGTGGAATACAGGTGGCGAAAAATATCATAGCCACCGAAATAACCGTAGCAAATTAGCCACGGAAATATCTGTGGTAAATTAGCCATGGAAATAACCGTGGCAAATTAGCGATGGAAATCTCTGTCGCTAATTTGCGACGGCTATTTCCGTGGCAAAAACTAGCGATGCCACTTTTAGCGACGGCTCGATGACCGTCGCTAATCTGTCGGAAAATGAATATTAGCGACGGAATTACCTTTTTAGCCACGGATATATCCGTGGCTAACGAGTAACATTCTTGTAGTGGACTATGCATTGATCATTTTCAAATTTTCCAAGTGCAAATGGTAAAATAAAAAATTAAAGCAAAATTAATTGTTTGAAATCCAGTGGAATTCTCAGAAATATTTTATGTGTGGTCACTCACTCACCTGGCTTAGGTCATTACTTTGATTAAAAACATGTTATGCTCACTTTTAACTTGAAAAAGCATTAAATGCATGAAGCTCTTAAAATTACTTGATCATTGAAATTTAAAATTTTCACAATCAAAATTGCTTTGCATTTCTTTTTCAAAACTCTAAGATCAAGAAAACTTTGTGATTAGTGATTCCTTTTCAAACCATTTATCAAAAAAATCTATGTAAATTTGAATTTTCTCCACAAAAAATATTTATACCATGTAATATATGTACTATTTCTACTATACACAATACTAAGCCAAACAACTTCTTTATTAATAACCAAAAGATCAGAAGTAGTAGAATACTAAACTAAACCAAGTTAGATAGTTATGTAAATCAAAATATTAGAAGACTACAGTAACCAAACATAATATTGTACTAAACAGTAAATAAAACCATAAAGTATAAAACCAAACTAAAATAAACTAAATAAATTGAATAAACTAAAGTTACTCAAAAAAGTAAGACCAAAGTGTTCAATGATATCCTCCCAGAGGGTTTAGATATTCCCCTGTCTCCATATCTCTTCCTATCTCTCCACCATCACCGCCACCATTGTAAATTCATCATCATCTTGATCATTACCCTCCTGATTATGTTGTTGTCCAGCAACTCCTGCCTCTCCCTAAAAATAGGGACTGTCCCCAGGCCATGGTTGGTGCAGTGCAAACTCCATCGGGTCATCCACAAGTGATTGCCTGGTGCATGTGTCTGGGCCCAATGGTATGCTGTTGACTGTTGGTTCTCCTGGCCTCTATGGATCCTTGCATTCTGTAAACACGGATGGTGAATTTGAAATTATATTAATGCAAATTGCTCCATAGTGGTAGGTGGTGCAGACTGTGATGACTACTGTGGCTGTGGAGGGGCTTGTGGTGGCACGGATAGGTTTTCGGTGCAATGATTCTTTATATATGCCCTATCCATAGGGGCCTCAATTGGATGTGTAGGGTTAACATTGGGAACTCCAGCCCTCGTACACATTGTTGTGATTAAGGCTGGAAAACCCAGTGAATCCTTTGCAATGGCCTTCTTGGTCACAAAAGAATTCATCTCATTAGAGGTGACTTTTGCCCCATCAATGCGAGTCTTCTTCATCTACTAGTAGATCAGATGAAAATACACCATTCTGACGTCTGAAGTGTGTTAGGTTGGCACGAAGTTATGGAGGATGAAAGTGGTTCAGATCTGTGCCAAGGTATTCATATGTTTCCTAAGAATCCTTAAAGCTTTTCCTTGGGCATTCTTTTCTACAAAACGATTTAGTAAGCACATCATCCTTTCTATGTCTGTATCATCAAAAGGTGCACTACAGCTGGAGAGGGTAGAGTAGTAGTAATCTTGTTCATCCTCTCCTAACTCCATTGGATTCCCCAACATCTCATTGATAGCATTAGGGGTGTATTTGATTCGAACTCCCCTTACCACTAAGCTTTTGTCCTCTACCCTTTGGTTGGCTGGGGGAAATGCCTTTGGTTCAGCATCATAAAAATGAAGAGGATTTTCTAATTTTCCCTATCCTTGTGTTGTGAGCTGCTCAATAAATTCAGGATACTCCCCCTGCTTTAATTTCACTGCTCTTTCTCTTATGATTCTCCAATTCTTGATGGCACTGTATCTCTCTTCTCTCTCTTTTGTTAGGAACCTGTCACTATCAAATTGTGGAGGAGGGGCTGATGATGAGCCTTCCCTTTTCCTTTGCTTCTTTTTGGGTTGGGCTTTGGATTTTTTTGAAGCCATGTGTTTCACTCTTCAAAATGAAGATACATATACATTTTATGCAATGCACTTATGAATGTGAACTCAAATTGAAAACAAAATTTGCATTTTTATTATGGACACACACAATGCATTCACTTTATAAAATTTGCATATTCTAGTTCAAAAGTTTCAAAAACTCCAAAGCAAAGATCCAATTTCAAATATTCCAAAGAAAAGATAAGTGTAAAACGGACTTTTAATGAACAAAATGAACTTTCAATTTCAGTGGTTTCCATTTCTCTTCTTTGAAGTTTCCCAAATTTGGTGCTATTAGACTCCAATTTTCAAATTAATGCAACTTGAACCTTAAGCTTTTTATCTATCACTCTGTTCTTGCTCTAGGTTAAAGTTCTATTAATTCAAATTCCATTTAGCACCAAATTGAACTTTTATCCAAAAAAACATGAGCTAGTGGAACCTTAAACTTCAAGTTCAAACATGGTATTTTTGCAAAGAATCTTCTATTTATACAAACTAAAATGTATAAGCATGCATTTATTCATATTTAGCTCCCAAATCCACCAAATTTTCAGGTTTTCTAACCTAGGGTTCCTTAAGATAAAACAAATCCTACCATCTATCATGCTTCCACCATGAACAAGAGAAAGAAAGAGTGGAAATGGAAGAGAAGAGTGAGAACGACTTACCTTGGGCTCATAAACAAAGTAACTTTGCAAAATAGAAGGAAACTTGAGTGATTCTTGAGTGATTATAGAAATTTAAAGAGTTTTGGAGAGTTGAGGAGAGAAGGGTTCGCGAGAAATTAAGGGATTTCATGAGATATCCCTAACTTCTACATTTTAAACACGGATTCTCGCAAAATTTGCTATAGGGAAAAGGCATTCGCTGTAGTGAATTTTGGTCAGTGACTTTCCCTGCAGCGAAAACACATTCGTTGTAGCAAATTTTGAATTTTGAAATTTTGAACTTTCATTCGCTGGAGCTAAAATGCTTTGCTGTAGCAAATTTAAGATAGTTTCTAACCCCTGTTTTTTAAAAGATTTTCACTGTAGCAAAAATTATTCGCTCTAGCGAATTCAAGACAGTGCTGAAACCTTGTTTTTAGGCACATATTCGCTGCAACGAGCATAATTTCGCTGTAGCAAATATTTTTCCAAATTGAAATTGCAAAAATCATCTTCAATACTTATTTCAAACCTCAAAACTCTTCCAATTTCTTTCATATGTTATTTTTCTTCACTCAAATTCATCCTATGAACAAAAATAAAGCGACTCACACTTATTAACAATTCAAACAATTCACATTTTAGAAATTCAAACAAACTCAAAAATGAACTTAACAAAGACATGGAAAATAGAAAGTCATTTGGATTGCCTCACAGGAAGCGCTTGTTTAACGTTACTTAGTTGGACGCCTGATTTTCTAAAGCGCTTTAAGATTGATGATGGTGGTGAGTCTTTCAAATTCACCTCCAAGATAAGGTTTAAGCCTTTGACTATTAACCACCCGAATTCTTTTGGATGTTGGGTCTTCCAATTCAATAGCACCATAAGGCTTAACCTCTTTTACTAGATATGGTCCGAACCATTTGGATTTTAACTTTCCAGGGAGCAGTTTCATCCTGTAATTGAACAATAAAAGAGACTGGCTTGGATAGAATGCTCGCTTAAGAATCTTGTTATCATAATACTTTTTTTAACTTTTTCTTTATACAACTTAGAAGATTCGTAAGCGTCCAATCTCATTTCTTCTAACTCGCAGAGTTGAAGCTTCCTCTTTTCACCTACAACTTTTCTGTCTAAATTAAAAAACTTTAATGGCCAATATGCTTTATTTTAAAGTTCCACAAGTAAACAGAATGACTTACCATAAACTAGCTGGAATAGGGATAGATCTATTGGAGACTTGTAAGTTGTTCTATATGCCCAAAGTGCATCATCTAACTTCAAAGACTAGTTTTCCTTGAAGAAGAGTTTGTCTTTTCCAAAATTTTCTTGATTTCTCTGTTTGATACCTCTGCTTGTCCATTTGTTTGCGGATGGTAAGGTGATGCAACTTTATGGCGAACTCCATAATGTTCCAAAATTTTTTTGTAATTGAACATTATAGAAATGAGATCCGCCATCACTAATCAAAACTCGAGGGGTACCAAAACGGCAAAATGTGTTTTTCTTTAAAAAATTAACAACCATTTTGGCATCCGCTCTAGGTGAGGCTACAGGTTCTACCCATTTGGATACATAATCCACTGCTACTAATATATACAAATTAGAATAAGAATTTAGCAGTGGTCCAATGAAATCTATACCCTAAAAATCAAATACCTCTATTACGATGATGTTGGACAAAGGCATATCATTCCACTTTGTGTTTGCTCCAGCTCTTTGACAGTTGTTGCATTGTTGCACATAGTGATAGGCATCCTTGAATGGTGTTGGCCAAAAGAAACCAGATTGGAGAAAACAACAATCCTTTCTCCATCGTAATGTCCATCATATGGTAAACTATGACAATGCCATAGAATATCTTTGGCTTCTCCTGCTGATACACATCTGCACAACAAACCTTCTGAACCAAGTTTAGAAAGATGAGGTTCATCCCAAACATAATAGTGAGAATCCCTTAGAAATTTCTTCTTTTGGTTCCAGTTTAAATCATCAAGTATTACACCTGCAACTTTGAAATTAGCCATTTCAGAAAACCATGGCCTCTCATTCACCCAAGGGAGTTTTCATCAGGGAATTCTTCTATTATTTCAGTTTCCTTTTTGGTCACCTCATCATTCACCAATCTAGACAAATAGTTTGCTACAAAGTTTTCACTACCTATCTTATCTTTGATTTGCAAATCAAATTCTTGTAGTAGCAAAATCTAACGAAGCAATCTTGGCTTCCAACGGTAGCATGATCTGTATAGACAATTACCTTGGAATCGATCAAGTAAGATCTAAATTTTTCTAATGCATATACTATAGCCAATAATTCCTATTCTGTGGTGGCATAATTAATTCGCCCCTCATTCAAAAATTTACTGGCATAATGTATAGCATGAAAAGTTCTCCGCACGCTTTGATGCTAAGGCTGCCAAAGATGCCAAAGGCAAGGGAAAGGTCAACCCGCCAAGAAGTATCCATTTGGTATAATAATCAACAGCAACAATTAAATGCTTTAACTGACCTGCCGCGGGGGTGAATGGTCCCAAAAGATCCAGACCCCAAGTATGAAAGGGCCAAGGCGTTGAGATGCTATGCAAATTTTCGGCGGGAACGTGTGTGAGGGGACTGTGTTCCTGGCATTTCTGACACTTTTTAACGTATTCCGCCGCATCGGTGTTCATTGTGGGCCAAAAATATCCCGCCCGCAAAGACTTTCTCGCTAGATACTTTTCGCCCATATGATGTCCACAGCTCCCTTCATGTACTTCTGCTAATATGTACCAGACTTTATAAGGTCCGATGCACTTGAGCAATGGGGTGGATAACCCTTTTCTGAAAAGATGCCCTTCCATTACGGCATATCTGGTCGACTTCTGGATGATCTGTCTAGCTTCCTTCTGATCATTGGGCAGTATCCCTTTGGCGATATAGCTCTTCAACGGAGTTCTCCAATCTTCGTCCTCTATCTGGATAATTTTCCCTGGGGCTGGGATGACTTCTTCTATCACTGAACGTAAGACGGAAGCCGACTTAGTACTCGCCAGCTTGGATAACAAATCCGCCCTACTATTTTCCGAGCGTCGGACATGCTTGATCTCAAACTTAGAAAATCCCACCAAGTTTTCTCTGACAAGGGCGAGATACTTCTGCATCAAAGGTTCTTTTGCCTGGTAATCTCCTTTGATTTGGCTGAGAATCTGAACATAGGGTCACTGATGTGGCTCCAAATTCCTTGGCTGCTCTTATTCCCACCAGACATGCCTCGTACTCCACTTGATTATTGGAAGTTGGGAATTCAAATTTAAGGGAATATTCAATCGCCACTCCTTGGTCATTCTCAATTAGGATCCCAGCTCCGAATCCCTTAATATTTGAGGAACCATCCACATATATCGTCCATGATTCTTGATTTTGGTCCCCGAGATGTGTCATTTCTGCTACAAATTCTACTAAGACCTGAGCTTTTATCACTTGTCTTGGCTCATAAGATATATCATATTGTGAAAGCTCAATTGCCCAAGCCATCATTCTTCCAGCGAGATCTGGTTTGTACAAGACTTGCTTGATTGGTTGATTAGTGCGAACCGTGATGGGATGGCACTGGAAATATGGACGTAAACGTCTTGACGCCAGTAACAGAGAATATGAAACCTTCTCTAGCCTTTGGTAATTTACTTCCGATCCCTGCAAGGCTTTGGAAACAAAGTATACCGGACTCTGGGACCGGGAATCCTCCTTGATCAAGGCAGCACTCACTGCTTCATCAGATACCGCCAAGTATACATACAAGATTTGTCCAGGATTTGGTCTTGATAAAACTAGAGGCGAGGCCAAAACCCCCTTCAGCTCTTGGAAAGCTTGTTCACATTCTGCATTCCACTCAAAATTCTTCTTGCTACGAAGCGTCTTGAAGAAAGGCAAGCATCTCTTGGCCGAAGCCGGCAAGAAATGGGTTATGGCCGCTATCCTTCCCGTCAATTGCTGGACTTTTTTTATAGTTCTGAGACTCTGCATTTTTAGAACAGCACTACACTTGTCCGGGTTGACCTCAATCCCCTGGTTAGTTAACATAAATCCCAAAAATTTATCGGCTTCTACGGTAAAAGTACATTTATTCGGATTCAATCTGAGATCATACCTGCATATTTGACCGAAGGTTTCCTCCAAATCTTCCATCGGGTCTTCGTGTTCTGGAGTTTTGACTATCATATCATCAATGTAGACTTCCAGGATCCGGCCAATTTTTTCTGCAAAGTCTTTACTCATCATTCTTTGGTAAGTCACGCCGGCATTTTTCAGACCGAATGGCATCATGTTATAGCAGTATAGTCCCATGTCGGTAATGAAGGCGGTTTTCTCCTGATCATTGGGATGCATGGGTATCTGGTTGTATCCTGAGTATGCATCCATAAAAGAAAGATATTTATAACCCGCTGAGTTGTCTACTAACTTGTCAATGCATGGGAGTGGGAAAGGATCTTTCGGACAAGCTTTGTTCAGGTCGGTATAATCTGTACACATTCACCACTTCCCATTTGCCTTTTTCACCATTACTACATTTGAGAGCCATTCTGCATAGCGGATTTCGCGGATAAACCCGGCATCTAGGAGCTTCTTCACCTGTTTCTCAATGGCTTCTGTTCTCTCAAGCCCCATTCTTCGTTTTTTCTGAGCTACTGTTGTGCATCCCAGTTTGATGGACAAGCGATGGCATGCCAGCTCTGGTTTAACTCCCGGCATATCAGATGAGACCCAGGAAAATAAATTCATGTTTCTTTTGAGAAGCTCAATAAGTCGCCCCTTGATGACTAGGGGAAAATTTGCCCCTACCTTCACTGTTTGGCCCTCTTTCTGGCCAATCTAGACCAAAATCTGTTCTCCCTCTAGTTGAGGCCCCTGCTCTTCAAAATTTGCGCGGGGATCAAGATTAGTCATCATTACCCCGGCCTCATGTGGCGAGTCCCGACGCTCCATTTTCTTTTTACCCTTTCCCTCATGGATTTCAACGGGTTGTATGGGCGTCTTCGTGATTTTCAAGCTCTCCTGGTACCATCGTCTAGCGTCACTGCCCTTTCCCCTTACTGTGATAACAGATCCATCTTCCCCAGGAAACTTCATAGCCAAATGTACAGTTGAGACAATGGCGCCCAAGTGGTTCAAAGTCGGGCGTCCCAGTATGGCGTTATAAGCCGATGGGCAATCTACAACGATGATTTTGGGCATTACCGCCTTGGTGTCCGGCTTTTGCCCAAAAAGGACTTTCAAATCAACATATCTGTTTGGCAGTATAATGTCTCCTGTGAAGCCAATCAGACTGCCTTTGTGAGGGGTTAAGTCCTTGGAACCCAGGCCTAACTTGTCAAAAACGCTCCAGAACATAACGTCCGCCGAATTTCCCTGGTCTACAAAGATCCGATGGACCTCAAATCCCGCCATGCTTGCGGCTATTACCAATGGCTCGTTATCCCTGACATGTTCCTGTGGCAAATCAGTATCAGAAAAGGATAGTATTGGGTTCTTTACCTGGGCCACCAGTGAGCACGAGTCCCTAGCATCACGGGTTCTTTTTCTATCTTCAAAACCCCTCCAGCTTGTTCCCCCTGCTATGACTTGTATCACTTCTCTTTGCGGGGATCCCTGGTTACGCCTAGGGCTCTGAGATCTATTCCGGGCTTCAGGTCCCGGGTCACTGTTGGCTTGTGGTGATCTCGGTCGTCGCTCCCAGGGATTGGAACTTTGCCTACGGCCTCTTCTGTCGTTGGACTCTTGATTATAGTTTCCAAGCCTTCCTTAATGAATCAACTTCTCAATGGCATCCCGCAACTGGACGCACTCGTTTGTTGAGTGCCCCTTTTCTCGGTGATAATGACAATAGCGGTTCTGAAACCGCCCTGGATTCCTCAGAGGTGGAGGCCTATCTCTTATCTCCGAATTCATCACCTCCTTATAAACCGTCGCTGGAGATACGGTCAATGGGGTGTAAGTATTGAACATTCCTCGGGACCTTTTGACGGCTTGTCTTGGGCCTTATCCTCCTTTCCCCGAGATTGGGGGTTCTGCTGGCTCTTCCCTTTATCATCTTTTTTGGCGGCTTGGGCTACCTAAGCCCTCTCCCATTCTTCAATTCTGATCCATTTTTCAGCTCTGGCCTTCAGATCGTCTATGGATGTGGGCTTCTTGCCAGCTAAGGCTTTGGCAAAAGCGCCTGGCTTTAAACATTTGACAAAGAAATATAACACTAAGTTAGGTTCAACATTCCTAACTTCCAGCACTTCATTATTAAACCGGGTTATGTATTCTCTTAGAGATTCATCTTTCATTTGTTTAATTGTCTCTAAATGAAATTCAGATTTTAACTGTCTTTTACTACTGGTAAAATGCAAAACAAACTTATCTTTAAGATCTGTGGCGGGAGATCAGAAAACCACCGGCTTGCTGCTTCTGACAAAGTCAAAGGGAAATCCCAGCATACGATAGCTTCATTGACCCCTTGGAAATACATGGCTCTCTAGAAAGTGCTCACATGCAAAGTCGGGTCTTTCGTCCCGTCATATTCTTTTAGCTGCTTCGCGAACTGGAAACCATGAGGTAATGCATGGGACATGATCCAAGGGGTGAACGGGTTGTCAATGTAGCCAAATTCTTGGATATTTTCTGTCATGTGCTCTTGTGGGCCGGCCTATGGCCCCCCTGGTGTGTTGGTGGCGGGTTGGCACCCCTATTCGAGAAGCCGCCCGGAGATCTTACTGAGCAACATCTTCTCTCTGTTGGCTTATCCTAATTTCCAACTATTGCTCCGCATTGCGAAGATCAGGATTGCCACCAATCTCCAGATTGTCATGGTTATTTTGTTGTCAATCTCTGCCGTTTCTTCCGCCACGTTGAGGTTGTTTTCAACTTCTTGGATAGGGCCCGCTTCTACAACCTTCTTCTTACCCTGCCGAACTTGCTCTCGTTTCTTCAGGGTTTCAATCTCCTTTGCTTGCGCTTGCACCAACTTCTGCTACTTAAGGAATTTTGCTTCTAGGTTGAAGGGTGGTTGCGGCTCTGCCTGCTGATTGGATTCCTCGTCCTACTGGCCATCTCCCAGATCTTGTAGTTCAGGATCATTATAATCCTGGTTGCATGTTGAATATACCATTGCTAAAAATAGAGAGAACACAACCTTTTGTCACGTTCCCCACAGACGGCGCCAATGTTGTGATCGTACTTGAGGGATCACCTAAGAGATAACGTGGGACGATGACCGTGAATAAGTCTCCGATGATGATGGATATCTGAGATGGCGTTGTGACTCCAAGACGGCGGTGTTGCCACCTGCATAGACTCCAACGCTCAAGTCAGTTTATGATTTAGGTTATATGTGGTGAATGGGATAGAACGTACCTTGCATGGAGTGTTCATATATGTATTTATATTGAGCGTATTAGAGTTGAGCCTGTGTCATCCTGGGCTTGGCCATCGCAATCCAGGCCCAAAGTGGAATCTGTATTATAACGTACATCCCTCCTAGGATCTTCTCGGCTGTGGACGGGTTACGACTTGTAATGTTTAGGCGACATCTGAATAGGTACCAGGTTGTCATAATCCCGGACCATAACAAGATTTGTTCCTTTAGTATGTGGTATGATGTAGGGATTCAGATCAGATAATTTTCTCTAATCTCTATTTTATTTCCCCAGTCATACACTATATGTATATGATAGTTTCCAACCCCAAAGGAACCACCCCTTCTCTACTTTCACTGCATTATTTATTTGCATGTTTGTTTTATTTTTGTAGGAAAAGCTAACCATTCTCAACCATGATAATGTCTCCTTTGTTTTATTTATGTAGATTGATCTTCATGTATTGAGAATTTGAATTTTTCATTTTAGAGATTTATTTAGAGTCATTATGGAAAATGTTCCTTTTATATGTTTGATAAAATATTGCAATGATAAAAAAAATTTGTAGGGTATAATACTGAACACGAGTATACAAATGAACATGCTAATGTCGTTGTCAATTAATTTTACAAATTAACCTGTTTGATTTCATTCTTATATTACAACTCAAATTTGAAATTCTCTTACCACGTAGAACATTTTCTTTTGTTCAAATCTTTTATTTTATAATAGTTGGTAATCCTTTTCTTATTTTATTTGTAGGAAGAAATGCAAGATCAAATAGGCCCTTCAATGTTTGTCTTTAATTTGATAGCAGAATTTTGTTATTATTTCTTAGTTTGAAAAGAAAATGAAATATGTTATCATTATCATTATCCAGAAAAAAAAATATTTTCATTATTGTTTATCAAATCAGCACTCATATCATATGTTACAAAAGCATTTGAATATGTGTTCATTACATGTGTTTCACCCTTTATTGGTTACTTTATTTTCTCAATCTCCAGTTATACAATCTCAAGTCGCATTACATGATTGAATTTTTTCCCGTGAGTAATATTTTTCTCTTCAATTTATTCATACTTTCAATTTTAGGTGCTATTAGTTTTGATGATGATGATAAATTGAAAGAATCTCATGAATCTAAAATTTGTTTAGGAGATTAGGAAACAAAAACAGATGCCCTTAATTTGTTGTTTCTAATTAAGATTATAACATGATTCTATGGAACTAACCTTGATCTAAGTTCATAACCAAACACAAAAATTGAATACTTACGATGCAAAAGGAATGAATATTCAGAAAGCTGATATTAAGAGAGTTTTTCAATTGATTCAAAGTTAGTACATAGTTCTTGCAACTGGAACATCTATTCAGAGGTATAGATCATCACTATGATAATTATGTCTACAAATATATACTACTGTTGTAGAGGAAAGTGATTTACGAATATATTGTGATAAGAATCACTAGGAGGATTTGAAAATTTAGCATTTCTTTTTGTTTCTATAATGATTCTACACATGATGAGATTTTAAATATGCTCTTTTGTTTTATAACTTGAAGGCTTTTGTTTGGTTGCATTATATGCTTTAACTAGAGAGGATTTGAACTGGGTAAGTATTTATCATGTTTTTCTTAGAGTGAAATATACAATCATAGTTGTTTTTCTGATCGGTATACATTTTATAACTGCAAATTAGGAGTTAATCTTTAGTTGTCTTTTGAAGTCCATTTGCAAGACCATATGAAGGTGCATTTTATAAGTCCGGTTTATTATGAATCGTGATGTGTTTGTTTAAAAGTGTAACCCAATTATCTTTTAGAAGGTTTTTACAAATATCTTATTAAGGCAACAAGTTAATTACAATAGTTATCTTCTATAGTTCTGCTTTACATTTCCGAGCTATTGAGTTTTCAATCTCCTAAATTTTCCGTTCTTATTCTCTTGGCTTCTAAGATTCTCATTTAGATGATAATATTTCTCCCATTTTAGATTAATATTCTCCTTATATGTGATGTTTGATTATTCCAAAAACTATGCATGTTTAGTCATTGTATTTTCTATTTTTCTCCCTATATTAATGAATCTAATCTTTCTATTGTTGGAATTATCCTATTCTAATAATTGTGGGTTAAATATTAATTAAGATAATATCAAGCTATTCAAATCAATAAGACTTATTCAATAGTGATCAGTACAGTTATTAAAATACTTATAAGAAGTCTGACTTAGATTGTACTATCATCTAATAATATGGGTACAAAATGAGTGGAAACCTTGGGCCTAACTTTCTATGGGCTTGATGGGAACACTGGTGGGTGGTTCTATAAATAGGTCTGTGTGGAAGTGATGGTCCCCAACACACCAAATCGAGTCTCAGTCGTATACTCCTCCCCATTCGGAGTTTTGGCGTTCCAATTCCGGATTAAAGAGATTTGGTTGAGGAAGGTCACAACACAAAATCCTATGTTTAGATTTCGCTGCACGTGGCATTACTAATCATATGGATTCATGTAACCTTTTATTGTGCTCTTTAGATCTATTGCTTCGCACTCTTTCGTATTTATGGATTTATATTTTGACGTGAGATTAAATCCAACAAGTGGTATCAAAGCCTGGTTGCGATTGGACTATTGAGTACTAAAGTTCCACCATTTATATATGTTGATTCATACCATCGATTATGATATCTATATATATGTCAATGAGGCTTGATTAATTTTGTTATGATTGGACCCATCTATATATATGTAAATCGATCATGTCATATTGATGAATTTTCTTGTGGGAATAATTTCGTGATGCCTCTAATGTTTGATGGATCTATTAATTTCAATTTCTTTTACTTTATCCGAATATCTGCAAGAATCAAAATTGAGAACTTTTGTGCATGTTAACATATATGGTAATCGATCATGTCGGGTATGCTTATATGTTCATTGATCATGTCATGCATTCTTATATGTTCATGGATCATGTCATGTATGCTTATATATATGATTACGAAGTTATTATCACATTCCGTTTTATTTGGGTCTGTCTCTGTACCTTTTTTGTAAAAGGGGCTCAAGCCTTATGTTTTAGAAACAAAGTTCACGATTTTGTGCTTTGATAAGGTTTAATTGAATTAATATTTGCATATTATATCCATGCCTATGTGCATCTCTTATTTGAGAAAAAAATCCAGTATATATGCCTTCGTAACCTCTACTTGTGAATATTAATTTAATTAAAATTACACAGTTAGGCTTGAAATTGCTACTGTGGGTTGTGCCTCCACCTTCCAGTGTGACACAACTTGACTGAGCAGTGTCAAGACTTGTGACGGTAAATGCGTGATAATCATAAAGTTAAAACATATATTCATGTGGGCAATTTCACATCCTTCGATGGGGCCTCACCTGACAGAATTGACAATTAGTGTTTGATCATTGCGTGAAAGTACCGCTTACAAACCAATATGTGTACCCTCCGGTATGCAGGATTGGTGGAGTGCTTGGTATCTTGTCAATCCATAATTTTTTTAAAAAAAAAAAATTGCTTGCTTGTGTTTGTCTATATGTTAGTAATTTATTTTTCCTATTTGTTATATGTAAGCATATTATTTATTTGTATTTGTGTTCTTTTCAGTTTCTATTGCTACTATTGCTAACATGAGTAGTCAAGTTAATGCTATACCCATGTTTAATGGGACGAACTTTAAGACCTGGAAGGAAACATTCGAGATTATTCTCGGTTGTATGGATCTTAATCAAGCACTCCGGATTGACAAATCCACTTCAACTCCTGAGAATCCTGAGGTTGATAAAGTTGAGATGAGAACAGTCAAATCGAATGTGCTTGATGATCATGAGGCGATCCATTCCAGAGACTTTTCGGGGCTTAATTTCTAAGAATGAAACTACTAAAAGTTTCCTTGCTGCCATTCAGACGTATTTCAGTAGTAATGAGAAAACTAAAGCAAGTAGTCTGTTTGCCAAGCTTGTCTCAATGAAATACAAAGGCAAGGGAAACATAAGGGAGTACATTATGGAGATGTTTAATCTCGCTCAAAACTCAAGTCACTTAAGTTAGAGCTATCTGATGACTTGCTCGTGCACTTGGTTTTGATTTCTCTTCGTGCACACTTTAGCCAATTCAAGGTGAGTTATAATACTCAGAAGGAAAAATGGACCTTGAATGAGCTGATTTCTCATTGTGTGCAAGAGGAGGATAGACAACAAAGAGAAAAGGCTAAAAGTGCTCATTTGGCTTTTACTTCTCAAAAGAGGAAAAAGAGAACTAAGGATGCTGCAGAAGCAAAAGAAAATAAAGAAAGATGAAAAAACCAATACCTGTTTCTTCTGTAAGAAGACTGGACACGAGAAGAAAGAGTGTCCTAAGTACGCCACTTGGCAATCGAAGAAGGGTAAATTTCATTCTTTTGTTTGTTATGAAGTCAATTTGGCTTTTGTACTTTGAGATACTTGGTGGGTGGATTCTGGTGCTACTACTCATATTAGTGTATCTATGCAAGGTTGTATTTAGAGCCGGCCGCCAAGTGATAACAAAAGATTTATCTACGTTGGAGATGGCAACAAAGTGACTGTAGAGGCTGTTGGAACTTTTAGATTACATCTTAGTACTAGTTTTAATTTGGATTTGTATGAGACTTTTGTGATGTCTTCATTTAGACGGAATTTGATTTCTGTTTCTAGTTTGAAACAATTTGGTTTTTCATGTTTATTTGAAAATAATTTAAGTCTCTTTCACAATTCCATTTGTATTGGTACCGGTTCTTTGATTAATAAATTATATTCGTTAAATTTAACAAGTTCCAATAAATAGTTTTACAATGTTGAAACCCGTGGTACAAAGCGAAAATTAATGGAGAACTCGGCTGTTTTATGTCACAAGCGATTAGGTCATATCTCTAAATAGAGAATTGAGAGGCTTGTATCAGATGAGATTATGGGACCGTTGCACTTGTCAGACTTTGAGGTTTGCATTGAGTGTATTAAGGGTAAACAAACAAACGTCGGGAAATTAGGTGCCAATCGGGCTAAGAACGCTTTAAATTTAATCCACACGGATATTTGTGGTTCATTCCCTACAACTTCATGGAATGGACAACGATATTTTATAACGTTCATAGACGATTATTCTAGGTATGGGTACCTATATTTAATTCATGAGAATTTCCAATTCCTAGACGTATTTAAAACTTTCAAATCAACTTGGAAAGAAAATTAAGGCCAATAAATCAGACCGTGGAGGTGAATATTACCGTAGGTATGAAGGATCAGGTGAACAACATCTGGGACCCTTTGCGCTCTTCCTAAAGGAATGTGGCATCGTTCCTCAGTATACAATACCTGGGAAACGTAGCATGAACGGTGTTGCAGAACGTAGGAATAGGATTCTTATGGATATGGTAAGAAGCATGATCAATCATTCTTCATTACCAGAGTCACTATGGGGAGAAGCGTTAAAGACTGCAGTTTACATCTTTAACAGGGTACCTAGTAAAGTAGTGAACAAAACTCTTTATGAGATTTGGTTTAACAAAAGGCCAAACTTGAAGCATTTACGCATTGGGGGTTGTCCAGCTGAAGCGCATCCCTATAGACTGCATGAGGCAAAGCTGGAATCTAGGACTACCACTTGCTATTTTGTGGGGTATCCTGAACGCTCTCGGGGCTATAAATTTTACAATCCCACATCTAGATCATTATTTGAATCGGGGAACGCGAGATTCCTTAAGGATGTTGAGTTTGGGAGGGAAGAGAACGTAAGGAAAGTTGTCTTTGAGGAAGAACCTGTCACTGTCAGTGACCATATCCTCGTGCCTATTGTTGCTTCAACTCCCACACCAACAATAGTAGAAATGAACCTATTACTATTGCTGCTCCAGTACCCTCACCAGTAATAGAAGACAATGAAGAGATTATTCCCGATGAATTTATCCCTGAAATTGTCAATGAAGTTCTCCCTAATGAGGTTCATCCTCAAATACCCAAAGAGCAAGCTCAACAGCCTCAAGAAACCTAGGAGATCCACTAGAGAGCGAAGAAGCACAATTCCGGATGATTACATTGTGTATCTTCAGGAACATGAGGATGGCATTGGTTTAACAGAGGATGACCCAGTCACCTTTGACCAAGCCATGAAAAGTTCCAATTCGCAAAAATAGATTGATGCCATGAAGGAAGAGATGAAGTCCATGCATGACAACAATGTTTGCGATCTCACTAAATTGCCTAAAGGAGTGAAACCCATTGGTTGTAAATGGATATTTAAAACCAAGAGGGACTCACAAGGCAATGTCGAGAGATATAAAGCTCGCCTTGTGGCGAAAGGCTTTACTCAAAAGGAAGGCATTGACTATAAAGAAACCTTCTATCCGGTATCCTCGAAGGATTCTTTCAGGATAGTCATGGCACTTGTAGCTCATTTTGACCTGGAGCTCCATCAAATGGATGTAAAGAGTGTTTCTCAATGGAGACATTGAAGAAACAATTTATATGCGACAACCACAGAATTTTGTATCTGATGATGCAGGATCAATGGTGTGTCGACTAAAGAAATCCATCTATGGGCTAAAACAGGCATCTCGCCAATGGTATTACAAATTCCATGAAATTATTACCTCTTTTGACTTTGAGGAAAATGTTATGGAAGATTGTATATATCATAAGTTCAATGGGAGCAAATATATTTTCCTGGTATTGTATGTCGATGATATACTACTTGCTAATAGTGATATAGGCTTGCTAGGTGAAACCTAGAAATTTCTGACCAAACATTTTGAGATGAAAGATCTTGGAGAAACCTTTTTTGTACTTGGGATTAAGATACGAAGGGACCACTCTCGTGGCATCGTAAGTTTAGCTCAAGAAAGCTATATCGATAAAGTTCTTACTAAATTCGGCATGGAAGGTTGCAAACTAAGGGATACCCCGATTTCTAAAGGAGAGAAATTTAGTCTCAAGCAATGCCCGAAAAATAATGTTGATAAACAGGAGATGCAAAAGATTCCCTATGCCTTTGTTGTTGGAAGTCTTATGTATCCTATGTACCCATCTTCACATAGCATTTATAGTAGGAGTATTGAGTAGATACCTCAGTAATCCCGGAATGCAGCATTGGAAAGCGGTAAAACGTGTTTTGCGTTATCTGAAGAGAACAAAAGAATATATGCTTACTTATCAGAGGTCTGAGAATTTAGAGATCATTGGGTATTCAGACTCTGATCATGGCAGCAGTGTAGATGACTCGGTTTCCACGTCGGGATACGTGTTTAAGTTGGTTGAAGGAGCAATTTCTTGGAAGTCTATTAAGCAGGGTAATATAGCTGTTTCAACCATGAAAGCTTAGTATATGGCTTGTTTTGAGGCAACCAGCCATGCACATTGGCGGCAAGTTTGCATATAGTAGACAGCATAGAGAGGCCATTGAAAGTTTATTGTGATAATAAAGCGGCAGTGTTGTACTCTAACAATAATGAGAGTACTACCAAGGCTAAGTTCTTATAAATTAAGTACTTGAAAGTAAAGGAGAAAGTTCGGAAGAAGGAGATAGCCATAGAGCATATAGGGACTCATTTGATGCTAGCTAACTAAGGGTATTGTCCCTAAGGTGTACCATGAACATGTTAGTAGCATGGGACTCATTTCTGGCGATACCTTAGTTTAGAGGGAGTCTCATTATTTTTTACTTTTTGGATATTTGGTTGTTTCTCTACATTATGTTTATTAATAAAGATGTCTTATTCCATATTTATCCGAATTCTCTTAAGATACAATGCTTATTGTTTTTTATCTTCATAAAGACTAAAGATAGGACCAGTTGGAAATATGCATATATTAGATCACATAACATGTAATTTCCTTGTCATTCAACCACATTTGATCCATGTCATTGAGTGTAATGACTATGGTGATCATTTGAGTTTAGCCACACTAATGGCAGTGATGAAAGCTGATGGTTCCTAGTTGGTGCATAAGATGGACAAGATTGTAAATACAATCTAAATTGAATAGCATATAGTTGCGCACCTAAAGTTATATTCTAATATAAATCATTCAGATTAATATTACGCCCAAGAGGGAGATTGTTGGAATTATCTTATTCCAATAATTATGAGCTAAATATTAATTAAGATGATATCAAGCTATTCAAATCAATAAGACTTATTCAATAGTGATCAGTACAGTTGGTTAAATTACTTATCAGAAGTCTGACTTTGATTGTACTATCATCTAATAATGTGGGTACAAAATGAGTGAAAACGCTAGGCCTAACCTGGTATGGGCTTGATGGGAACCCTGACAGATGGTTCTATAAATAGACCTGTGTGGAGGTGATGGTCGCCAATACACCAAATCGACTCTCAGCTGTATACTCCTTCCCATTCGAAGTTTTGGCGTTCCAGTTCCGGATTAAAGAGATTTAGTTGAGGAAGGCCACAACACCAAATCCTACGTTCAGATTCTGCTGCATGTGGCATTACTAATCCTATGGATTCTGGTAACCTTTTTATTTTTTTAGGTGGGTTTTGTTCTTTATAAAACATTGTTAGTAAACACTAATTTGAAAAGTCTAACTGAAATGATTCCCACGAGAGTGATGTTGTGGAGATAATGACATGGTGACAAGGGAAAGGAAGGGCAATAACAAGGCGTGATGTTATACTTCAAGTCTTTGCAATTGAACAGGACATTTGAAGAGCAATAAGGTATAATTTTCTATGTAATAATTAGATGACATAGGCTGTAGTTTGCAAATATTTGTTGAGAGTTGTTGTTAATCTTAAAGCTTAAGTGTTAAGACTTAAGGCATTAGGTTATTGAGACTATAAGAATATTGCAAAATCTTACTTTTTAATGTACTCTTACTCATATTGTAATAGTACATATGCATATGGAGACTGCCATACAAATGTGCATCCTATTTCAGCATTTTTTTTCTCTTACTTTGTTTAATTTCGGCACAAGATTGTCTGGTATGACACCTTTCAGTCCAGAGATGGTAATGGTAACTTTTCATTTTTTCTGGAATACTTTCATTTTTCATTTTTGAGCAGCTAAGATAAGGACCGCTTTCTGTTATGTTTTTCCAAACTTTGTCTTCTATTTCAGATTGTTTCATTTTTGTTTCTTAGTGTTCACTTTCATTAGACATTGGTTTCAATTTTTTCTCCTATGAGTTGCTGCTTTCCTTAGATTTGGATTCCATTGTTGATGTGGATGACTTGGTTAGGGATTGCAAGCCTTAGTGGCCATGCCCTCAAAGGATATAATGTGAAAAAGGTTATTCATTTATGAACTTCTTCATAAATTCATGATTTATTTTTCCTAAAGCATGTGTCGAATAAAAAGTTTACTACCAACTTTAATATTTAAAGTATAATAATTATTCAAATAATTATAAAAATTCTCAACAGCCTTTTTAATAACTCATTCCGTGTATGGCACGGGTGTAATACTAGTCATCTATCTACTCAAAAGATGTCATTTTTACTGAAATCATGCATTGAGGGCTTGAGCACAATGAGATCATGCCTCCAACATAATGAAGAAAGTCTTGTAATAAAGTTATAAGGAATTAATATTTTTAAGAAAATAATTATTATTAACTGAAGCAATCATCTTGGTCCTTCGAGCCCCGAAGAATAGTAAAAAAAAAAAAAACAAAACTGAAACAATCATCATCTTTTGCAAATTTTATTGAAACTTTACAATTAAAAAAAATTAAAACTTTACTCATATTGAAAAGTATTCATCTCAAGTAGTTTAGTTTTAAATTTTAAATTTGAAAAAGTAATTGGAAATAATCTAATTAAATTATTTTTGATAAAAAATTGTACTATTACTTATTCTTAAACGTGATCTCTTTTTGCCAAAACCATACTAAATTATGGTGGCAATACTAATTCATTGTATTGGCACATAAGCACCCTCGCAAATGTGTTTGAGACATCTAACAATGAACCCCGTCTTCTTAATTTAGTTTAAAACTATGAATATTGAAAAATTGATTAAGGATAATCTAATCAAGTTACTTTTGCCAAAACTCAAATTATTTTTACCAAAACTCAAACTCCATTTGACCATGCTCATTCTTGTCTAAAGTGGAATGACAAAAATTAAGAATAATATGTACAGTAATTTGAATGAATAGAATAAATTAACCTTTGACTTAAAAGATTACTTGATGTTTATTGGATAGGAGAATGACAAAAATGAAAAAAAATAATAATAAATGCAATATTTAAAAGTGACAAATAATTTGAAATCGAAATTTTTGTCTAAAGTGACAAATATTTTGGAATGGAGAGAGTATATTAAAATAATTCACCATACTAAATGAGGGATATCTAACTGTTAATATGATCAAAGTAATTTAGTTTAAAATTATAATTTTTTAAAAATTAATTAAGGACAATAGAATCAAATCACGTTTGCCAAAACTCGTTCTGAATTTTTGAAGTACTCATTCCATACAACCTAGCCCTATCACATGGATAATATAAATGAGTATTGTTAAAGTAATTTAGATTTAACTTATAATTTTTAAAAAATTTATTAAGGACAATATAACCAAATCAACGTGGCTAAAACTCGTTCTAATTTGAGAAGTACTCATTTCATACACCCTAGCCATATCATATGGATAATATAATCAAATCACTTTGGCCAAAACCCGTTCATTTTTTTTGAGAAGTACTCATTTTATACCGCCTAGCCATATCACATTGAAAACTCAAATTAGATAAACTCTAATTAAATCATAATATTTTTAGATAAACTCAAATTATTTTTGTCAAAACTCATACTCCATTTAACCAATGCTCATTCTTAAACATTAGTATCTCTTTCATCAAAATCCAAACTGAATTATGCAATAATAATAATTTATTACTCACTCCATTCCAAAATATAAATCACTTTAGTAAAAAACACGAAGATTAAGTAGAGTAATTAATTTGTCGAGAATATAACAAATAAAAGGATGAATACATTAAATTAACCTTTAACTTAAAAGGTTACTTGATCCTCATTGGATAGAAGAATGACAAAAATGAAAAAAGATAATAAATGCAATGTCGTAGAAGTGACAAATAATTTGGAATTGAATTATTTTTGCCAAAATAACTAATATTTTGGAATAGGGGAGTATATTAAAATAATTCACCATACTAAATTAGGGACATCTAACCATTAATATGGTTAAAGTAATTTAGTTTAAAATTATAATTTTTTAAAAATTAATTAAGGATAATATAATCAATCCCTTTGGCCAAAACCTTTGCTAAATTTGAGAAGTACTCATTTCATAGACCCTAACCATATCACATACATAATATATATGAATATTGCTGTCAAATTAATTTAGATTTAAACTATAATTTTTAAAAAATTAATTAAGGTCAATATAATCAAATCGCTTTGGACAAAATCCATTTTGAATTTGTGAAGTACTCATTCCCTACACCTAAACCATATCACATGGATAATATAATCAAATCACTTTGGTCAAAACTCATTCTTATATTGAGAAGTACTCATTCCATATACCATAGCCATATCACATTGAAAATAATCTAATTAATTATTTTTATCAAAATTCGTATTGAATTTCAATATTACCCATTCTTAAACATTATCTCTTTTGTGTGGCAGTAATATTAATTCATTGTATTGGCAGATTATGCAAGACCCATCCAGAGTACATCCTCTTTCAATAGTAAAATATTTTTTTCTACAGCATGATAGCATATAGTCCCATAATAGAGTCGTTCTATTTTAGTACTTTTAATTTTTTCTACTTTTTATAAGATCTAAATGTGGAAATTAGTAGGATTTTGAAAGAGAAACTTTTTCTTTTAAGGGTTAAATATGTTTTTGGTCCTTGACTTTAGCTAAAATCTGTTTTTAGTCCTCGAACTTTAAAATGTCAATTTTTAGTCCTTCAACTTTAAAAAAGTTCACTTTTAGTCACTCCGTACAATTTTTGATGACGTAGCAAACTGGGGACCCTTCATTAAGTTCACGCGTCAGCATATCAGATTGCCACGTTACCCAACAATATACGGAGGACTAAAAATGAACTTTTTTAAAGTTTTAGGGACTAAAAACCGACATTTTAAAGTTCAAGGACTAAAAGTAGATTTTCGCAAAAATTAAGGGACCAAAAACATATTTAACCCTTCTTTTAACTATATTTGAGCAAATCTTGGTTTAATGAGTTGAGTAAACCATGATTTTAATTAACTATAGTCTCTTTTAATTATAGGATTCCAATTTGCTTTTAACTATAATTTACCTTATCTAATTTCCCTGAAGCATTTCCCACAGGGTTCCTCATCTTTGATGCAATCATAGTTTAATTAATGTGTTGAGCCAATGATTGGACCCAAGTTCTAAAATTATTCTCTCAATGCTTGGGTTCAAAATGCATGACTTGAGTCATCACGTTTCTATGTTAAAACTCAAGGCAAAATAGATAAAATGACAATAGGAGTAAATGTATCTTGGATAAAAATTGAGTAGCATTTACTAACTTTTTTTAATTACATTGAGTAGCTAAAGCAGGTGAGGAAAAGCTCGCTAATGTACCTGCAAAATAAAAAACTAAAAACGATGATTTAAAAACCACAAATATTTACTAAAGCTAGTATTTTAGAAGTTTTGACTCTACAAAAATCTACAAAAAGAAAAGAAGGCACACAAAATGTTTTACTCATGCAAGATATGACTAAGACACAAAAAACACATATTAGTAAAAACTAACATAAACCTAAACATATTTTATATGAGTCATTTCATTCGTGGTAGTATTCATAATCTCCGAGAATTAATGAATTCTGTGACATTTTTTAGATACAATTTGACAACAAATTTATGTTTCGAGCATTAAATTGATACTTTTTTTTATTAAACTAACATATGTAATTGGATTATTACTTTAGTGTTAGATGCAAATATCTCTTCTTAAAGACAATTTATCACTTCAATAATAATAAATCATACTTGTTCATTAACTAAATACACAAAGAAACTTTACATTAGTACTAGGTGTTATACCCGTGCGTTGCACGGGTTATTTTCATATGTACTATATACATTATAAAAATTTGTAATTTAATGTTTTTTTAAAAGAATGTTTAATTAAATTGTTTATTTAACTATATGTTTATTTTGGTTTAACCTTGAATAAAATATGTTTTAAGAATTAGATGAATAAAGTTATTAAAACAGAGTACATGCATTATTAGTACATACCTGCATTATTAACAAAAGTAAGCGTATGTAATGCTAACCTATTTTTAGTTAAGCATAACTATGACTCCTATTACTATTAGTATTACTATTAATTATAGGTATTTCCTCATAAATTACTAATATTATTACCTAATAAACGTCATGCCTCACAAAATTAAACACTATTTTCTGTCGGTTGTGTGCTCTATATAAACACACACAACCCTCTTCATATAATCCTTCAAAAACCTTTTAATTTTATCTCTCGGAGAATAAGACACCTCTATATCCCTTATTGTTTGTCTTCACTCTATTCTCAATCACCCAAGCCACCAAATTATACATGGGTGAAAGCAAAGGTTGGGTTTCAAACACTTTTTGAGAGTTTTAATCAATGGGGTAGAATAAAGAACTTTCATAATGACTCATATAGGTCGTCAATCAGGTTACACACATAAGAGGGAATTTTGTTTTTCTTGTCATGTTTATAGATTGAATTGAGTTGTATAATAATTATGGCTCGGTTATGAAATTCTTTTACGGTTCTTTCTCTAAAAAAAATATGTATTATTTATTTACTATTTATATTTATAGCTATTATATTGAGCAACACTTGTTCTTATTCACTATTTAATCCATGAAGTTGTAAGAAAATAAATATAATATGTGTTTAATTAAAAAAATATAAGTGGTGTTTTCTTTTTATAAATTTATTTGTGAATACATTTATTTCATTATTTTGAAATATTAGTTTTGAAAATATTATTCTTTAATACATATCTTTAAGAAAATATTATTCTTTAAGAAATATATATTTTCAGTTAAAAATTAAGTACACATTTTTGTAAAATTTTTTAAATTTTATTCTACAACTATCATAAAATAGACTAATATAACATTATTGTTGAAGTACATTGTATAAAAGCAATGGAAAGAATAGAAAAGAAACTAATAAAATTATGACATAGTGACATCCATGGGACTATCTCAAGGAAGAAAGCCTATTTTTTTTTTTGTTCTTTTTTCCTTTTTGTCCACTTGATATATTTTTTTGCTATTTCATTTTTCTTTGTTTCTCTTCAAACTTTGCAGCAAAATTGCGCTTTTATCTAATGACTCTTCCAAATCTTCCAATGACTTGTTTTGCTCTCCCGAATTTGATAATTCTTCATCAGATTCCAACTTGCATAAATAGGAAATTTATATGAATTAAGGAACATTTTAACTTTTTTTCTTGGTTAAATTATAAGTTAAGTTGCTAT
The DNA here is from genome assembly GCA_037177725.1 of Cyamopsis tetragonoloba. Lineage (NCBI taxonomy): Eukaryota > Viridiplantae > Streptophyta > Magnoliopsida > Fabales > Fabaceae > Cyamopsis > Cyamopsis tetragonoloba. The sequence continues at coordinate 29,129,029 of CM074125.1, read as the reverse complement.
ACCTTATCAGTCTTTTCTTTTCAAGTGCTGAATTCGGTGTTTTTATATTTGGAGACTCATCTGAGGAAGTAGTTATCTCTTCAGTGATATTTGTCAGCATTCGCTTCATCATTCTCCTTCTCAACCTGCACGTTGAGAATTAAATCAAATGAATAATTTCAATTAATATTAAATTTGCAATCTATTAATTCAAATATAATAGTAAACAAATATAATTGTTACCTTTGGCATTAAAATTTTATTTGCTATGAAACTTTCTTTTCCACGTCTTTCAAAGTAAGAATTCATTTTCAATTGGAAGACATGTGTTTGTCCTATGATTTTGAGGAACTGTGGAGGTAAATGCACATTATCATTATCTCCCTGCAAAATTGAAAATATTAATTTAGAACATGGAGTTTTCTGTATTACAATTTTTCTTAGTATCAATATTCAAATATACACATAATCAATGCTACAGGAAAATTGTTCAAATGTTAAAATGTCCTTGCATTGTCAAATGCTCATATAAAATCAATGAGTTTAACTTTTGCCAACTGTTTAGCAATTTCATCAAATATAACAAATACAGTCTCACCAGTTGAATCTTTTACGGGCAAGCTCCAAATGAAACCTTCAATTTTATTGAATAAATTAATGATTTCAAAAATCGTGAATTGTTTATTGGATACCTTGTCATTGGATAATCAATCTTTTTGTCACATAATTCACAATAGAAGTCTGTTGTGGTTGCGAAAACCTTTCTCTTGCAATTCGGGCAACAAACATAGTACCAACCATTATTTTTAGCGAGATATCATCCATAGTAGCAATGCAGCAATAAACATAATTCTGAATTTTTTGATTATAAAAATAAATAAATAAAAATTTTTAAAATAATATATAATTAACTAAATTGTCCAAAATTAATTTGTTTACCATATTTCTCTTTGATCTTGCAAGGTCCAAAATCTCATATATAGTTTTAATTTTTTCCAATGTTAGGAGATGCAAAGGAGATGTAATTTGTACATTATGTGCATCATCTAAATTGGTGGAACAAGCATTTTCTTACTGTATTTTAAAATTTCTTGAACAATTGATTAAATTTAAAAGATAGCATATACTACTACTAATAATAATAATAAAGTACTTGAACAATTCTTTAATCTCATTAGCCTCTGGTATGTCAATGTTGACATAAATATTGGTTGACCTTGATGAAGAAATGGACAGACCACCTGTAACAATATTTAGGTTTTTTAAAACTGTTCATTTTTGCTAAGACCAATATTTGTTGCATAAAAACAATTACATATAATTAGGGTACCTCGAAATTTCTTTACTCTTGTCGATGTAAAGATTACATCATTGACTTTAGAGTTGTTGGTTGAATTGGTTTTGAGTTTTTCTTCTGGTATAATCATCCCATAGGTAACTCTAATTTTTTTGCCTCTACAAAGAAATCAAATTGTATAAATAACAACCATTAGCATGAAATAGTTTAGGATAAATAAAAACTTGTAAATAGTAGGATTTAATCATATACCTCACATCTTGTAAATCTACTGTCATCATATTGACTTGTTCTCTCGTAACGGCCTTTTGCTGGATGGGATTGACCTCCATTATGACTCCAAAGATATCTATTAGGAACAAATTAAATAACAAATATAATAGGAAAAAGAATTTTTTAAAAATGTTATTTTTAATTTTTGAAATGTAGGTTTTTTTAAAGATTATTACCTGTGAAGACTTACTTGCCAAATCTTGTCTCCAAATTTTCAAACTCAACAAACTCGAAAATATGATGAGGAATTTTGTTGTCATCATCGTTGATTTCTTTAACAATGGTTGAACCGTAAAAATTTAACATTGAATTATTTTTTTCAACCACGGCAAATTTGTCATTTTTCTTTGCCACCTCAAAATTTTTAAAGGTGTATATCTTCCCTTAATTGATGATATTTTTGAATCTATGAGCAAGATTCTTTTTGATAGAAGCATGGATGTAAGTGCTCTAAAAAAATGAAAATCAATGCATACTAATAATGGAGGATAAATAACTAGAAATTTAAGAAACTAAAAAATGTGTGGAAACCCAAGAATAAGGAGGTAGCATACACTCTAATCATTTTCACTCCAGTGGATCATTTCAATATTTTTTAATAAACAAAAAAGAAAGCTTTCTTGCCCAAAAAGAACTGGGAAGAGGTAACTAACATGGCTTGAGAAATTTTTTTAAAGTTAGTATATCTAAAAGCGATTTTTCTAAAAAAAAAATAGAAAGTAAAAAATGATCACCTCTTCATCAATTAGCACTATATCTGTGCTAATAAATTCTTTTTGTTTGAGGTACTTATAGTGTCTCATTTTCGTGAAACTCGCACCTTCACTTTCCAATCATTTGTTGTAGTGTCAAGATTTTTTCAACAATGTATATGCATCTTCATTATCAATTGTTTTCTTCTTGAGATTAAATGACAAAAGGCTCTTAACCCAGTAATTGAGATAGATTAAAGAAAAGAACATTTTATGCATATATTAATATGTATACCTATTGAGATAGCTCTTGAGAGTAGACATATTTTGTTGAAGTTGGAATTCAAGTAGAAAGGAGAGGAAAATAGTAGTGGATATTGAGAATTAAGTAGTTGTGGTGTTTTTATAATAAGGCAAATAAGCATATAAATGATCATGTGTTAAATTTTCTACTAATGAATATGAATATAAAAACCGTTTTTTGTGTATTGACAATATCATGAGCTTTACTTTTGCTCATAACGATTACCTTTGATTTTTAATTATATGAGTTACAAAATAATTAATTATTTGGAACAAATTGGTTTAAATATACAATGACACTTAAAACTTATCAATGCCACCTCCATAATTATAATTAAATTTTGTTCTATGCCATATTACAGCAATAGTTCTTTGCAAAAAAGGATAAGACAATGGTGGTTGGATAAGTTTCCGATGGATGATAAGTTTCTCGTGTATCATGTCAGTTTTGTTTTTTTTTTAATCATAAATCCTCATCGACCGTTTAGGATTTATAGGACTGCTAATTAAGTTGCAAAATTATGATTACGCAGGCCATAATATTGGAAATTAAAAGGTGCAAACGATAACATTTAAAAAAAGCATAAACATCAAAATTGGAAATTAGAAGTGCAAGTGCAGAAGTTAACCTTTTTAAAAAAGGCAAAGAACAAAATTAAAATTTTAAACCATAAGAGGTAACATAAAGAAAAAAGACAATTAAATTTAATATTATAGGTTTTAATGTAGTATTTAAGACGGTAATGGAAAGGAAATTAAAAGGGAGAAATCATCCGTACCAAATTGAAAATTAGAAGTGCAAAAGTCAACATTTTAAAAAATATAAAAAATCTAATTGAAAATTAGGTGTGCAAAAGGTAAAATTTAAAATTAGCACAGCAATAGTTAACATTTAAAAAACATAAAACACCTAATTGAAAATTAGGAGTGCAAAAGATAACATTTAAAAAACATAAAGATCAAAATTGAAAATAAGAAGTGCAAAAGATAACATTTAAAAAAAACATAAAGATCAAAATTGAAAATTAGAAGTGCAAGTGCAGAAGTTAACTTTTTTTAAAAAAGACATAGAACAAAATTGGAAATTTAAACCATAAGAGGTAACATAAAGAAAAAAAAAATTAAGTTTAATATTATAGATATTAATGCATTGTGATATTTAATGTTTGTGGTGCAAGCAAAGATTACATATAGTCCACTCAATACAAATTCGATGGTTATATAGATGTTTCACTCATTCAACCAACATACACATATTTATTTATTGGACAAGATACAAATTGAATTATAGATCCTAAATATTGCAGATCCTAAATCTCACCAATAAATAACTAAAATTGGGGTCGCACATAGAACCATATTTTTAGAGGAGCACTAGTTAGTAACTCGTGCGATGCACGGGATATATATATTCAACTGGGCTAATTTAAAGAGTTCTACATAATATAATATTAAAATAACCTGTGTTTGATAACAATTGAAAAATTGTGATTATCACACAAAATATTATAGGAATATAATATGAAATTTGCAAAAGTAAATATTAATTAGATACACCATTCTTGTTTTCGAATACACCCAATATATTATTTGTAACATGAGGCTCAAATATGAAACAATGGAAGTGTATAATAAATTATATAATTTATTCAACAAAAGTGATTTATCCCCGTACTCGATCTTAATAATTTTATTTTATTTTAACATAGTTATGAGAAATCAAAATAATAATGAAATATAACTATATTATTTAAAGACTCTTGTTATGCAATATAATAGCATAGTCCCGTGAATAGTCTATCTTTTTATTATTATGTTTTTATCATACTTTTTTGTAAAATCTAAGTCTTATTTGAATGATATTTGATTGCTTGAAACAATATGGTAAAATAATTCCAACATATATAGAGTAACTTGTAAAATAGCATATTTCAATTATTGTAGCATAAGCACAATAATCTCCAATGAGTTTGGGACATCTACCCATTAACATGATTAAAGTAACTTGTAAACCAATGTTGTAATAATATATTATTAACTACATGTTTTGCTAATTTTTTTCATTTCTATACCTAAATGGAATTGCAAACCATTACTAAAGATCTCAGTGTGCTAAGATACAACTACATGAATTTGTGAAGATCCTAACTAAAGGAGTGTCTTGCAGAATAGTTACTCATCTAGAGTATCCTAGCAAAGTTGGTATCACCTAACAAATTGCTGCAAAAACACAGCACAGAAAATAAGCTACTACCGGAAAAAATAAGGTACATGTGCGTTCGCACGAGGTTTTCGACGGTTCGGTTTTGAGTGTGACACATAACTTTGTAAGACAATTAATTACTATTAGCAAAAATTACATGGAATCCAAGTTACAAAAATCAAATAACTTATGAAAAAGAAATATTCATATAAGTAAATGTCATACGATAAGTTATGACTAAGCATTTTTTATTGTTTTATAAATTTAGATGTGCACCAAGGATATTTCTATTAGAGATAAATAGATGACTAAATTTTGTTTTGATTTTTTAGCTTTTACTTTATTTTTGAACAAATTTGGTACAGATCATCATTTTTTTATTTTTGATTTTAAGCTTCTTAATTTTTTTATTTTAAATTTAAATTTATAAAACTAATTTTATTTTTAAAAATTGGTTAAATTGATTCTTTATTTCACTCTAAGATCTTGCTCAAATAATAACTAAAAAGTATCATCACCTTTAAAAAAGTGATTAATACATTTGCATAAAATAGTAATTAATACTGAGTAAATAAATTAAACATGACAAAAATTTTGGAAAAAAATGGCATAATTAATACTGAGTAAATAAATTAAACATGACAAAAATTTTGGAAAAAAACGGCATAATTTTCTCTAATTTTCTTCATTCAAGTATCCCACCAAGCATAAATTTTTGAGAATCAAAGGCTTATAACTCATAACTGCAAAATTCTTCTTTTCAAGCTATAACACACAAATATTAGAATTTGATTTAGTCATAAAAGAGATACTTGCTTAGATGTTTAAATTACACACATTATTAATAAAATAATGAAAATCTTTTAAGTAGAGAACACTGAGAAAGCGAGAATATTTTAAAGAAACAACTCAAAGGTAAAGGAATTAAATTAAAGCCTTCAAGTATAGAAGAAAGAAACTGTTTTGTTAACATGAAATAAAAATATATAACTACGAAGTGACATGAGTAACAACTATGAAGACTACAACCTTGCCCCCATCCATCAATAGTATAAAGCATAACTTTTTAAAATTAAAATTTATATGTTGTTCATCAATATATAAATTAAAAATATATAACTACAATTAATTACAGTCAATTAAGACCCACCAATACACGAGTAACAACTATGCTACAGTTGCACCAAAATTCATGCATTCGATCGGCCTGATGAAAAAAATGGGAATCATCAATACAAAGTCAAAAGAGTAACATTGTTAACTTGGAGAATCAATTATATATGAAATAGCATATGGAGAAGATATCAAGTGGAAAAGATGTTAGGAAAGAAAAAGAGTTGAAAAAGAAAAAGAAACATAAATCCATCGATTATATATTAGTTGTAGCTTCAGTGTTTCAATTTTAACCATTATACACAATTTTTTGTTATGACAATAAATATTACCATGAACATTGACTTTTCTATTTCAATTGTAAAAAAGAAAAAGAGTTGAAATTAAAAGAAAGACAACAACAGAAAAAGGTTAAATGGGCTAATGAACCAACCTCAAGATATCAAACAGTAAAAGAAGCAACAATCTTAAGCCACCTAAATAAGTAATATATTGTGTTAGAAAGTACCCTCCTCCAAAAAATAAAAATTAACATAGGTGGCACACAAATTTACTTGCTGAAAATAAGATGTTTTGTGATGAAAAAGATAGCTCCAAGGGTTAACAACATTTGCTTGCATTACCTTCCAAGGAGAATGCTCATGTCCATTCCAACAAACATAGGTTTGAATAACACTGCAGCAAAAGAAAGACATAAATTCATCTGTCAGGGTCCTTTCAAGAAAGAAACATCGCTACCAATCCTTGGAACAAATACTCTTTTTGATAAAGTTGGACAACAAAACTAATTGAGTAAGATCCACTCACCCTGGGAACAAAACGAACACAAACATGAATTGGAGATACATCTCTAGAAACTTTCTTCTGTACCATCTTTTTCAAAGTCAGAACATAATTACTGGCTGCAATTCACCTTTCAGATATTGAAAATGTTGTGAAAGGAAAGAACTTACCAGCACGGCAATGTAATATATGAAGAGAACAAACCCCAACTGTATGAGAACTCACGTGAGTTTTTGCTGGTTATTAATATTGGCTGCTCAGCCTGTTCAAACAACCACAATCAACTTCTATCCATAACAATTTATAATTAATGATGTAGATTGTTTAATTAAATATGTGATACAGTATTAATCAATTTTAATTAATGATATAGATTGTTTAATCAACTTCGTAATCAGCATGTCTACAATTCACCGTATACATGTGATAAAGTATAATAGTTTTTTATTTTGGATAAAGCATAAATAATGAATGTAGCATGAAAATACAAACAAAATAAAAATCAAAACACTAAAAGAAAAAATTTTGGCTCCAAAATAAAAAATAAAGCAAATTGAATTAGCAGATCAATACCCAAAGTCCTAAAATTCAACAATAAGTGGAAGAGTGTCTTCCTCCAAACCTGAAATGTGAATGTGTCAACAACCATAAGAACTTGGTTATCAATACCGTTATTTTCTTTCACTTTTATTATATCCAATGTTTACATTTTTTAATATCATATATTAGATTATATCCAATTTATTTTCAAATTCCAATTGTTACCTTTATTTTCTGATACTTCTATAAATAAAGGAACTTAAACATGTGTAAGCTAATTGTTCAGTTGCATTTTACACACATAATCAATAAGGTCTCACCATCAATGGCAGAAGCTTGGCTTTCATCCAAAAAATCAAGAAATATTTAAACTTGAGTCTTTTGGTAATAAGTTTCTAATTAATCTGCAAGCATCATCAGATCCACCAAAAAAGGTAAGATGACTACCAAAGCAAGAATTGTGTCTAATGTCTACCTAAAGCAAGAAAATTTAAAAGCAACAACAAATAAAAAAGCAAGAACAGCCAATACTGAGCTTAATCCTCAATTTTTTTTCAAGAAAAAGAAACAAGAAATACAACCAAGGCATAACTCACGTGCCAATTGAAAGTAATAAATATTTTTAAAAGAAAAATAAAAATTAAAAAGCATCCATTTAACTCCATCCATCTATAATTCTATAGAACACTATACCTTTTGAGGATTGTGCTACCTTGTTTGAATTATAATCTGCTCCCTTTCCGCCGCCATGGTTGCTGTCATAATCTGCTCCCTCCGTTTGGATATATGGCACGCCGTTAACTACCTCACAACAACAAAAAATCAAAATGAAGAAGAGGGAATGCAAGGGTTCAGGTAGAATAGATTTTCAGTAAGACCAAAAAATAGAAACTGCAAGGAAGCTTCAAAATTTCAAGTGTCATACCTGCTACAAAGGTTGCAAGAGCACGATCCAACACATCCTCCCTCCGTTCAGCGAATCTTGTGGCCAAAATAGGGAGAAGAACATAGAGGCACGAAGGAAGAGTGAGGAAAAGAAGAGAGTGTCTTAGTCATGGGAATTTTATGAAAATCTTTCAAATGCAAAACAAAATTGTAAGTATTTGTTGTAAAGATGGAGAGAAGGGTAGAAAGATAGAAGAAGGATTGCTGCTGATGGGAAGAAGAGAAGGAAAAAGATGAAGAGAAGGAGAATGAGAGATCGAGAAAGAGGAGAAAGAGAAAGAGGGTGAAAATTGGGTCATCAATCACTTTTTTTTTTTTATCATTTGAATTTTTATTTTATTTTTTTGAACTTTTAAACAACTGTTTATCATTTAAATTTTGAAATTTGAACAGCTATACACAGCTCATGCCATGTTTTTATTATCCATCAGTAACATCTTTTTTCATTGTCCATCGGTTATACCCTTGTCAGTTCACTTTTCAATCCATCAGACAATATCCAATGCCAAAAAAATCTCAAAACAATAAAACAAAACAAAATAATTCAAAAATTTTGGCGGGAAATCGTGCAACCACAGGTTGACACGTGTCCATCATGTACCAACAAGGTACATGATTTCCAACAAGTAGAAGATTACATCAGCCATGCTAAACTCTTGACTTACTAAATAAGTTGTTTCGCTAAGTTGTCTCTCTGTTTCATCCAGTAGTCTAATCAAATGTTCCTCGCTCCTTAAGACATCTACCTCTTTCATTTTTCTTCTGTCTGGTAGGCTTCTCTTAACTTTGTAGGGTAAACACCTACCAACTCAAGAGATTCAGACATTTGAGCAATTACTACACACCTTATGAACTTGGAAACGTAAACCTTGTATTTCTCTAGTATGTGGAAAAGAGAAAAATACATAGAATCCCATTCTTATATCTTTTGCATCCATTTAATCGCTTCCCTGCGGCATGCTCTCAGATCCTGAAGAGAACACATCAATCATTTCTATGTACCTGAAGATCCATTGGCACTATTAACCTTTTTCTAATAACAATAAAATTTCTAAGTAAATTCAAATTCAATATTTTATTCCTTATGAGTTTGTTAGGTGCAGCACTGAAACACACATGAGGAACTTTCAGAGTTGATGTTGCATGTTATAAATATTTTTGGCAATACATTTGAGATATATTCCAGATGTAAAAAAAGTAATCAGATGACTTTAGCCGAAATAACTGGTGTAATTTTTTCGTTGAGTTGGCATTTTATACCAAGTTTTAACAACAAACTTGCTTTTATGATAAATTTTTCTAAACATAATTCACTTCACATCAAACTCAAATTTAACCAAAATCAATGGTTAGATTTATTCAAAATCATTTACCAAAATGCTCACCCAAATATATATTGATTTTAAGATCAGTGATTAGGTTTTATCAAGAAAACATAAAAGTCAATCTTTTATCTGAAGAGCGTACAAAATAGGCTACTTACTTTTGAGTAATACTAAACATCTTGAGAACAACTTTTTTCTGTAATCGCAATTGCACTTCCATATTTTTCAAAATCTTTCTAGTTAACTTCTAAATTCTAATGTTGCATAATCTTTAAAATTAAGTTTCTTCCATGCAGACAACACATCCAAAGTCTATTTAAGGCAGTAATAGCAAAATGATGAAAGGGTAGTGAAGAGATCATACCTGATGATTATATCAATAGTATTGTAAATGATGCGAGAGCCATTTTAGAAAATCGGGAGTTTTCAACTAGGATTCATCTTGAAGAATGAAGAATCCAAATTCTTGCCAGTTATGGTATGACATGGTAAGAAATATAATCAATTCCTTTCTCTTCCAAAGAGAGTCTCACCTCCTGCCTATCCAAATCAAATGGGTGATGATATAACTGCATTTTCTTATCACTTGCAAGTTGTGTCCAAATTCAAGTATCTTTGCACTAACCAAAAAATCATTTAGATTTTAGAATATTGAGGTTTGCAAAACAACGATATCATTAAGCTAACAATGATATCATTTAGCATATGAAAAAAATCATGTCCCTAGGTTGAGTTTATTGATTAAATTTTGGGATACTAATTCTACTAACAATCAAAGTCTGGCTTAAATCACGTCCCCATGGTAGTGTCTAAACATAATTTAGAATGTAAGGAAATGGAAAACAATCTAAGCAAGACATTTAAGCATTCTAATAACCATCATCTATGCAAGATTTCAGATTTACATAATGTTATCACCTTAACATTTAAGCATGCTAATAGTATATACTACTTATCAGCAACTTATTACTTATAAATTACTTATACAACGAAATATACTACTTATATAACAAAATACTACACATGCAAAATAAAACAGTTTTGTTTTGATGAGTGAAAAATAACAAATTTCTCTGCCATGTACAAAAACAAGAACACTACTACTCATCAAATCATCTAATCTTGGGTACACACCTGGGAACACTACTACTCATTTCTCTACCATATCACAAAGTGTTAAACCTGGGTACGTAATGTTGAAAAAAATTAAGGCAATGGGGTCTTAATCACAACCAAACATGAAATGTTCAACATGGATACACACATTATCTATATAATGGAATAATCATTCAAGTTGAGAAGCTCTTTGAACTTCTGTCTACCAGCTATATAACCATGTGCCTGTATAAGGGAACAACATCATAAAAGAAATGCGCACAAATATTATTCTGTGAATGGTAAAAAGTTACACAATTTACCTTTTACTCAATCATGTAAATATTTGAGTTCGGCCAATGAAGGTATCACGTACATAGTTTTATTTCTTACTTACAAATTATTGATCATGCAGAGTATTTGATTCAGTGTTTATGCCGATAAACATGTTGGTAATTTGAAACCACGAAAAACCTAGCCCCTTCAATTCAAAGCTACACTGAAGTTTCAGTAGAGTTCTACTAATAGGAAAAAATCGAATAGTGATGATCAAAGTGCAGTATATAGAAAGAACCATATAAAATCAAGTAAAAATCAACTATAATCTACTATCAATTTACTAGTAATCTAGTGATAATCAACTTCAAAACAAAATAAAAACAGAACAACATTTTCCCTTCCATGAAAACTCCCATCACATTCACAAACAACCACAAGTCCAGCCACTGAAAACGAAAATCAACCCAAAAAACAGTCACCAATATATTTTTTACAAAGCATTAACACCTCCCAAATAAACACTAATAGAAAAAAAACAAAGATGGAAACAAACAGAAAAAGGCAAAAAAACAGTCACGCATATATTTTTTACAAAGCATTAACACTTCCCAAATAAACACTAATAGAAAAAAAAAACAAAGATGGAAACAAACAAAAAAAGGGTAACAGTCACGGATATATTTTTTACAAAGCATTAACACCAACCTATTCACAAACCATCCCAAATAAACACTAATAGAAAAAGAACAAAGATGGAAAGAAAATGGAGGTTTGGTGTCGGGGTTTGAGTGATATTGTAACGGGAAACTGGTTCAGTGGTGAGGGTTTGCATAACATTAAAAAAACTTCCTGCTCAATTGAATCCAATTAGACTCAGATTTTGAGGGAAGAGAGAGTAGTTGGGGCTGGTGACGCCAAAACGGCGAGGCTTGGCAGGTGGGTCCTCGTTCTCGTAGAAGGTTTCCCTATGGTTGCTGGCGACCAAAGAAAAGAAAATAACAAAACCATCTATGAATACATTAAATCATCTAAAAGTCCGTAACCTAGGTCGATAGCGGAGTCGCATGAACCAGGGAAGAAGAGTGGGTATGTGATGTCAGACTTTTCTAGTTGGGTTTGGAAGAAGAGTAGATATGTGAGGAAAGAGTGGACCCATTTATGGTGGTGCTCACCTAGTTATGGACCACTGGTGCAGACTTTCATATAATTTCTATAGTGGTTCATTCGTAACCATCACAGTCGTTGAATATTAAATTATTATATCATAAGACTTATATTGATTGGAGCAACGGTGATAACAATTTTTCAATCACCACTGTAAACGAACTCAGAAAGAGTTTGTAATGTTTTTTGGAAGCCAAAGATTTCTTCATAGCTTTTTAAACTTTACCTTCTTTTTTTTCCAAATCCAAAGTATCACATGAGACAACTAATAACCGAAGGGATATTTTGGATCACCTCTCATCCTAATCACACATACGCTCTCCTTCTTTCTTCTCTTATCTAGTTATCCTACATTCTACATGAGTCATGCACTGATCTCACAAACTAAATTCCCATATTTTTTATTTATAATTTTATTTCTAAATTTTATTTTAATTTATTTTTTCGCTTATAATAGTATACCCAATTGTATAGGAATTTCAATCGTAAAATATTTATAGACTAAAACATCATTTTAGTCCTCTTAAAAATTTGTTCATCAATAATTTGATAATTTAAACATCTTTGTCATTGATTAAATAATATTTTAAATTTTCAAGTCATTAATTTGATACTATTTTAAGAGCCCATTTTTTTTGTGATAATTTTATAAAATAAGCACTTATTTTAATAAAAAAAGTACTTCTATAAGTTTTTAGTATGTATATATGTACTGCTCAAAGTAATCAGAAGCATAAACTAATCAGATTTATGCTTATTTTAATAAGCAACTTTGAGTTGCTTCACAAAATAGAAAAGAGAGATTACCATAAGCAACTTGTGATTTTTACTATAACAAATTAAAAAATAATTCCTTCTCTACTTGTCTTCAAAATTAAATATTTTTAAATTTAAACAAATTGACCTTAAATTTAAGGGAATTGATGAGAGCCTCAAGATCATGTTATTTCCCTATGAATTTTTGTCTAATTGCATTATTCGTTAGCTAGTAGCATTTATACCCGGTCGTTGTATTTTTCTACTGTCACGAAGGAATTGTAATGCTTATTTTTAGGATTCTTCAAATTTTGAAAAGAGAGAAAAATCTATAAATAGGAAAATAGTTGTTGGTAGAGTCTCTGTTTTGGGCTTATAGTATTTTTCTGCAAAGAAAAAGATTTTAACTATTTCCGAGTAGATCTCTTACTCTAGAATTTAATGGCCCGTTGGTATTGTGTTGTATTGATTTTTATTCTTTCTTGAGTTTTGTTGTTTTTTAATTTGATTTCTATTGTGTTTTTATTGCTTGTGATGATTTTGAGCTCTATTATCGTGTTTCACATATGAAGGAGAAGAACTGAGAGATAAATCTAGATGTCAGAAAATCTAGAATTAAGAAGCCTAAAGATTATAACACAAGAGTAGTTTTAATCTTTTTGGAGTTTTTGATATTTTTAATTATGACATAGCTTAATGAATCTAATCTAAGTTATTAAGTACGATTTTATGGGATTAGATACATTATTGTATTTCCGAAAAAAATAATAATAATTAGAATTAGGATAATTTACTTCTAAAACTACTTGATTTAATAGAACTAATTTAATCCAGTAATGACGAACTAAATTCTAGCTCTGTTTAAATTAATTGATCATATCTCTTATTTATTAAAATTTATTTATGTTATTTTTAATTAATTTCTCTTTAATCATATCTTTATTTATTTTAAATTAGTTAGTTACGATTAGATAGTAATTTAAATCTCAAAAGTATTCCGTTTTCATTGCGTAACCCTGAAAATCGATATTTTGTTACGCGACGATTATGTATAGTTGCTAAGCGCATTAAGAATTAATTTGGTGAGTGTGAAAATACAAAAAAAAAAAATTAATTTAATAATTAATTTAGTTAGGTGATGGTGAAAAAAAAAATTCCCGTGTAAAAATAAATGTATGAATAGTAAAAAAATTAAATTAATAAGGGTCAATAACTGAATTAATATTTTAAACAGAAATATTTGAATTAAAATAAGTAAAGATGATCACTGAAACAGTTTAACTGATATGTAATTTAGTATTTTGAAATTGAAAATTTGAAAATAAATATAAAATAGTATGAAAGGAATTTAAAATTTAAAATAAAAAAGATAAAGATAAACCATTCATTCAAACTCAAAAAGCAAGCCCAATAATAAGATTCTTGGCATTATACATCTTTTTTGCGAAAAAGAATTGCATAAAGCAGACAGAACCTTCTTTTTCTGTCACCATCTTCTATAAAACTGGCGTTCCTTCTGCTTATTCGATTCTTTCTTCTTCGTCCAAACCCTAAATCGTGGCATTGGGAGGGTTCGATTGAAATTTCGTAGCAGCCATGTCCGTCTTGCATCCACAATCCCATGGAATCCCACGCACCCGATCAGTGTGGTCCTCCAATCTTGAATCTGAGTTCCAATTGATCCGATCCGTCATCGAATCCTACCCTCTGGTCTCTATGGATACGGAGTTTCCCGGCGTTGTTATACGCCCCGACGCCTCCGATCTGTTTTTCCAGCACCGGCAACCCGCCGCTCACTACGCCGTCCTCAAGGCCAACGTGGATCGCCTGCACCTGATCCAGATCGGACTCACTCTCTCTGACCACAACGGTAACCTTCCAACCCTCGGAACCGATCATTCTTATATCTGGGAATTCAACTTCAAAGACTTCGATGTGGCACGTGATGCGCACGCTCACGATTCCGTCGAGTTGCTGAGGCGCCAGGGTATCGACTTTGAGAAGAATCGCGAATGCGGAATCGAATCGATCCACTTCGCCGAGCTCATGATGTCTTCTGGGCTCGTCTGCGACGATTCCGTTAGCTGGGTGACGTTTCACAGTGCCTATGATTTCGGTTACTTGGTGAAATTACTCACTCAGCGCGCATTGCCGGAGCAGTTAGCTGATTTTCTCCGTCTCGTGAAGGTGTTTTTCGGGGAAATGGTGTTTGATGTGAAGCATCTCATGCGATTTTTCAATCTGCACGGTGGTTTAGACCGTGTTAGCAAGATCTTGAAGGTGGAACGCGTTATTGGGAAAAGTCATCAAGCAGGTTCGGATAGTTTGTTGACATTGCATTGTTTTCAAGCTATCATAGAGCGTTACTTTTCTAAAGATGATGGGTTAGCTAAGTATGCCGGTGTTTTGCATGGTTTGGAAGTTTACTGATTTTTCCTTGGATTGGAATCAAATATCAATTCAGGTTCTAATATAAAAAAAAATAAAAAAAAAAATAAAACAGGTTTCTTTAACTTTTTTCAATGTTAAGTAAAAGGTGTACACATTCTTGCCCCTGAATCTCACTAGGAATTATTAATTCTTTCGGTTCTAAAGCACATCTGATCATAGTGAAAATGTAGGATTAGGCAATACTCACCATGATTGTCTTAAATGTTAATACACGGACTTAGGATTTGGCGTTTGCTTAGGTAGTGTTTATAAGTCTGATTTCTTAATGGCGGGAAAATTTTTCATTTCCAGATACTCACTGATGTGATAATAGTGATTTAATATTTAATACAAATGATTCATCTTCAATGATCAATATTCAATACATCAAGGCTCAAGCTATATTCCTGTCAATAGGTGAGGGTAACACTATGAATCAGTACTGTTTCTACTACTTTTCTATGTTGTTTCCAAGATTTATTGCTGTATTTATCTCTCTTACTCTAGGAAACTCTTCACTTCTCGTTCTTTGGTACTGAAATTTAGTGGTCAGAATAGAGCTGGAACACTTTCTTCATTACAAATTTGAACAACTTGGCCACTGATTAATTTCATGTACATTATTTCACAATTTAAATAGACAGGTAAGAACTACTATGTGTTTTTCGTAGATGTTCTTTTAAATCCATAACCATAATCATGATCATGATTGCTGCAGCAAATGAAAATAAGGGTGTGCAGTAATTGGTGATGCTGATTTTTTGAAGATACTCTGTTTTATATTCTTAGATGTTCTTTTATATCCGTAATCTTGAAATTGAATTCCTGCAACCTTCATTTTAACAAAAAAAAAGTAGGATGTGCAACAATTGGTCCTTATTTTGGAAAGCTATATAAGTACATATTCAACAATCTGGTTGAAACATCAAGTTATTTTCCTTCATCATTCTGCTCTGCCTCCACTTATTCTTACAACTTAGAAGAAAATGATTACAAGAATACAAATATTGTATGCTATGCATTATTCCTTGTTATTGGTTTGATACTGCAAATAATATTGTAGGTTGGTTTTCATTTATTCAAATAATAATATTATTTTATTCCCTGTATGGCTCGGAGGTTTTCTGGTTTTCCCATGAATTGGAATCAAATTTGAATTCAGGTTTCTTGCCTTTTTTTGGTTTTAGATGTTAAGTATAAAGTGTACACATTCTCATTTACGAATCTACAAGGAATTATTAATTGTTTTGGTTCTAATATACATCAGATCTTAGTGAAGTGTAAGATTTAGCAATGATTTTGTTCACTGTGATTGTGTTAAACAGTGAGATAAGGCTTGTTGTTGTTGATTGTGTTAAACAGTTAATACACCGAATTAAATTGTGGTGTTTGCTTAGGTTGTGTTTAGGAGTTGAGTTCTTGAAAGAGGGAAAATCTTGCTTTTTATTATCACTGATATGGTAGTATGATAGAGACTAAGGATGACTAAGCAAATTGTAACAAATTGATAATAAGTCAGGGAGGACTTATTAGCAATTCATTAATAAAAATACAATAATTCAGTTTTTACTCATTAGGCCGTAGACTGAAGAGTTAGTTATGGCAGTTATATCTTGTATAAATAAAGCTTGTAAACAACAATGCAAATTAATGAGAATATTTAGTTTCCTCTTCCTCTGCTCCTTGATTTCCTCTTCCCTTACTGTGTTCGGATCCTCTTCCTTGTTGAGTTTCCCTACTTTTTCTAGGTTCTCGGATTCAATCCCTAACCTACCATATCATAGTAGTGATTTAGTATTTCATGGAGATTATTATGTTAAAAGTGCATTTAGTTCATGTTCATTGATTCATTTTCAATAATTAGTATGTTAAGCATCAAGGCCTAAGTTATCCCCATCCAAAGATAAGGATCATATTGTGGATTTTTACCTTGAGTGAGTGCCTACTGCCTACTACTCTTACCTATGATGAGTCGCTTCAAATTTCCTGTTACAACAGTTTATGTCAAAAAAAAAAAAATAGCCAATTTCTTTTCTTCTTTCTTCTTCCACATACCCTTGGCATTTCCACCATTGTCACACCACCTTAACAGAGGACCACCACCATGTTGCTACCACCAGTAACCAAATAAGTATGCGTTTGGATTGGTGTCGGATCACGTTAAATCACGTTAGGATAGGCAAATCAATGGTTGAGATAAATTTGACACATAAGCTGAGGTGGATCCAATTAACGCAATAAAAAGTAGCATTGAATTGGATCCACTTCTATTCAAACATGCACTAAACTAACCTATGCTCCTACAGCTACAGGTCACTTCCAACCTGTTTTTTGGCTGCATTGTCCCAATGAAGCCACCATGCTCCATCGCGCCACCAAGTGCGGCTTCACCATCTTTGACTCCGACCACCGTAGGAACGACCCATCTCGCACCCCTTTACTCGCCTCTAAAGAAACCACCCTTAGCCACCCTCATTGGTGTGACTTGTGATACACCACCAAATTGGACCCTAACACTGTCATACAGCTACACCCAAATGCTTCCATTGTCTCTGACCTAAAAAATAGGTAACAAGTTGTGTATCTGGCCGTTCAATATTTTATAATAAATCTAATGGATAATCTTGACAGTCTTTCATGGATAATATTAGTAGGGATTCTGCTATTTTTTCTTTGATCTTTCCATTGTTTCTTGTATTTTTTTTCTTACTATGGGAAATTCTTCATTTCTGGTTCTTTCACACTAACAGTTGGTCAGAACAGAGCTGAAATTCGTTTTCGTAGGAAATTTGAATAACTGGTATACTGATTAAATTCATGGTTCCTTTTAGGATGGTCCCGATAACTTTTGGACCACCGGTGGTGGCTTATTTTTCACTTGTGATAGTAGGTATAACAAGTAAACCTAAAATTTACAATTTTAATTTTCAGTCCTTATAGAAAGTTAATATCATGGTTTATCTTTTTAATGATGCCCTTTTATTATTATAGTTGGTAACAGTTCGTCACAACTCATTAGCATTTATGCAAGTGTTTTTCCACTACAATTTCTTCCAACTTTGCCGATTCTTCATTAATTCATTCTCGCTCGTTCATTAGTTCAGTAAAGTAAAAAGAAGAAAAAAATAAAAGAAGTCCATTACAGTGTTCATTCAATACATAAAAAACTCAGAAGTTGAATTGGGCTAAAGCGAAGGTCAACGTCACCATTGCTAGTCCCCCCTCTATGTACAAATACGGCAACAATTGCTATCGCCGCCCCATGCGCCAGCAGAACGCCCTGTTCCACACCTGCACGCGCTTGCTCCACAGACACTTTCCATTGCGGAGGATTACATGCGTGAAACGCCGGTACACCGAATCAAAATTCAATTCCATCCTCCATCTAAATCTGCAATACATAATATAGTAGAAAAACCTAGATTGTTTAAAAACTCTGAATAGACAACACAAATAAGAAATAAAAAAAAATATTAACTAATTAAGTATCAATGTAAAACAAATTTATAGACAGATCAAATCTGTTAAGGAGATAGGGGAAAGGAGGAAGAAGGAAATAGGGGTTTGGGTTTCGGTTTGGATTTGGACTCAAACATATCACAACCGAGGGAGAGGAGAGGTATAGTTAGACATGAAGGTTCAATTTAAGATGGTGATTACAAGTTATGGAGCATCAGATGGTGATCAATTTTTACTTTCTGTAACAGGTCAAGAGTATTTTACAAATTTTATATAATAGTCCTTACAATATTTTAAATTTGTTTTCCACCACCATAATTAATTTTTTTTTTCATATTATCTAATTGAGTAACAAATCATCATTATTGCTTAGGGTTTTAATTTTCAAGATTAAAAGCACTAGTGGGCGGTGGTCATTAAAAAAATGCTTAATCTTCTCTAATTTACAAAACCCTAAAAACTCAATCTTCTCAATCTTTGCAAAAAAAATTGTGAAACCTGTACATCTCTTCCTTCTCCTCTTATTAATTTTTTCTGAAACCCTCTCTCACTCTTTCCTTTCTTGTTAATCTTAAACATAAGTGAAACTAATAATCTGGGAAAGAAAACCTCTCTTTCCCTAAACTATCTTTCTCCTCCCTTCTCTTTGACGTTCTTGACATTCGTGGTTGGGTGTGACGTTGCTGTTAGAGTTGAAGGTTCATCAGTAGCATTCCAGGCAGCATTTCGCAGTTTACAGTAGCATCCGCGACGGCATTTGCGGTGTGTTCGCGACGACGTTTGTGGCGACATAAATCAATAATTTAACTACTTTTCTTAAACTGTGTAAAACATAGCTAGGAGTTTATATTTTGAACTGGAGGTAATAGTATTATCTTTTGAGATAATTTGATTACTTGAACTAATGATTTGATTTGATAAAATCTAACCAACACTTTGCTTTTCTTTACTTTTGGCTTTAATTTTTCGCTTCATTTGTTTAAGTGGTGGTATTTCTGTGTTTCGGTTATCACATAATTGGATGTGGCAAAGGCCAACACTTTTGACATCACTCGTGTTTATTTGGGTATTATATAGTTTAATTTTTTCTCTCTAAAAATAACCCTAGTTTGAATTTTGAAAATCTGTTTGAAAATGAAAACTTGACTAAGACTGGTTTTTTATTAATTAGAATAATCACTCAATAGGAACAAAATAAGATGACTTTTAAATAAATCTAATGGTTAGAAATTTACGAAATGACACTTGAGATGACATTCTCTTTTTCTAAATATTATCTAAATATCAATAACTATAAAATAATTTGTACACCGATACACAATTTTTTCTTTTGATACCGTAAGTAAAATCACAAAACAAATACTAAGCTGATAGATCCAGGGTTTCTGTTTCACGTGTTACTTGGGTGTGTTTGGCTGTTTGCCTTCAATGTTCATTTAGGTTTGATGTTTTTTTTTTTTTTCCTTTTTGTCTTAATTTCCTCTGTTCAATTCTTTTTAATTCTATTTTGTTTATTTTTTCAATAATATCTTTTGTACATGACAAATTAAGATGGAAATTGGTAAGATAAATTTCCTGTTCATTTTTTTTTTTTTTTGAAAGGCTGTTTATTCCAGACTTTAGGCAATGTGGACGTTGCATGGAATTTTTGACTAGTATATATTTAAAATAAAAAATGAGTTAAAACTAAAAATGGAATACTGAAAATCATTTTAATCCAAACCACTTTTGATTGGATTGAGTTTGATTGAATTTGAATTTTAAAATCAGCTAGTTAGATATTTCAAATCCAAATCAATTCGTAAATACCAATGATACTTGTAAATCATTCTTATTAAAGCCTAGCGACCTGTAGATTATTTTTGGTCCCAAGTTACAATCATGATGCAGCGGCTTGGGTTAGCCCACGTTTTTTTCCCCTTGTGCCCAACTTTGTTGCGTTTTCTTTTAAGATATAATTTTTTTGAATGAGGTTGTTGTCAACTTTTTTTTTTATTGTATATTATTGCTCCTATTTAAGCATTTTAATAATATTAAATATTAACCATTTTATTTTATTTTTTTGTATAATTACGGGTTTCCTCATCTTAGGATGTGATTAATCCTGTTCGCGCTGGCCCCGAGAGATTCGACAGTTGTTTGTTTTTATTGGTTAATTTAAGTTTAAAAATATAAAAAATAAAGTGATAATAGACAAAAAGGAGACGCAATAACACAACTTTGTTTATTCTCTAATTAAATTTATTGTAAACAAAGGATGACAACAAGCTCTAAATTTTAGCTCCTATATAGCAGCAATGGCGGTGGCTAGGGTTTGAGTAAGATTCTAAAGCCTTATTTGGTTTTCATTTTAATTTTTTATTTTAATTTTTTTTTTCTATTTCCTGAGATTTGTATAGGATCAATTTGAAATAACATAAAACATGATTTTTTTTTAGTATTTTTATTTTTCCTTTATAAATTTCATAAAACTGAAGACATAATTGAAAATAAGAAATAAAAGCTCAAATTAAACCAAATGTGCCCTAATCTCCGCACTAGCATTTACTGTTTCTTTACTCATATTGCTCATAAAATAAAGCCAACGAGTCTAAATCTAGCTAATTAGCTATATAAATACCTAAATATTGTGGAGATTATGAGTACTAAAGTTGTTACTCGCACCTGAATAGTTGGGGAGTTGAGTATGGCATTCTTTTTAAAAATGCCAGTGTGATGAAAAAGACTTCGAAAAGGGATAATTATCACATAGGTCCCTAATTGTATAATAAAATTGTTTATCTAAGTTTTTGACTTTTGTGAGAGTTCACTTAGGTCATTGACTTTGTGCAACGTTGTTCACCTAAGTCTCTGACGTTAACCACCGTTTTAATGATAATTATATAGACTTATTTAAACTTTTGATACATAACACATGAGCTGATTTGAACTTTTATTAATAAATATAGGGACTAATTTGAACTTTTGATTTAAAGTCGGGACTAATTTGAACTTCTGTTAACCGTGTTAAAACAGTGGTTAACATTAGGAACCTAACTAAATAACGTTTGATAAAGTTAGAGACAGTGAACTCCTGCAAAAGTGAGGAACCTATGTGAACTTTTTTAATAAAGTTGGAGACCTATATAATGCTTTAGTCACTTTATAACTTCACCAATTCATTTAATAAGTGTTGAATTAATCTACAATACAATTGAGAATCTATTTAGTTAAAAAATAAATAATTAGTGATGTGTATGTCATTGATCACCTTATTAATTATTTTTTGGAGAAGCTTTCAAATACTTAGTATTTTTAGCAAGTGCTGAATTTAAATATTTTTAATAGAAAAATTTAAATTTTAAATTTATTAGTGAGTTGTTGAAATTTTAAGTTTGATTAAATGTTTTTATCTATTCAATAATAGAGATTAGAGTTTCAAGTTTGGGGTACGAGATTTAGGATTTATGATTTTTTTTGTTAGCTAGGATTAGGATTTGAGATTTAGCATTTAGTGTTTAGGATACATGATTTATGGTCTAAAGTTTAGGCTTTCGTCCCGTTTGATTAATATATTTTAAAATTTATTCTTTATCTATATTCAATTATTAGGATTAGGGTTATCAATCTTTTATTCTAAATAGTAATTTTAATTTTTAAACTTATTTTTTATCTACAGCTAAAATAATTTCAATAAGTTTTATTATTTAGTTAGTTTCAATAATTTATTTACCTACAGCTAAAATTTAAGAATTTTAAAATTTATTTTTTATTTATTGATTCGTCAGTATTAGTATTATCTATGTATTAGTCCAAAATATAATTTTTAAATTCTTTTATCTATTCTATGAGATTTATTAGTCGGTCCATTTTAATAATATATCTATCCACAATTAAAATTAAGTTAATTTTTTTTTTCATCTAAACAATAATTAGGATTAGCATTATATATCTATTTATTAGTTAAAGAATTTTATCCCTCATCCCCAAGGTCCTCAATCCCCAAAAGATTTGGGATTTATCATCCAATATCACTTTTAGAGAGCTTATACAAAATTATTTCTAAAATGCTTGCTCTTAGAATGAGGAATGTTTTGGGGTCCATTATCTCAGAAAACCAGTCTACATTCCTCAAAGGAAGGCAAATTTTGGACAGCATAGCGACTCTAAATAAATTCGTGGACTTTGCTCATAAAGCCAAGAAGCATTGCTTTCTATTGAAGGTTGATTTTGAGAAAGTTTACAACTCCGTAAGTTGGATGTTTCTTGAGATGAATTTTGACATCAAGTTCATTGGCAAGACCAAATCATGCATCTTTGCGGGGCAGTTACCACTTCTTATCAATGGTTCCCCAACCGAGGAAGAACGAATACAAAAGGGTCTTAAACAAGGAGACCCTTTAGCTCCTCTTCTCTTCCTTATAGTAGTGGAGGGCTTGTGTGGCCCCAAAAAACAAGCTAGTAATGTGGGTCTCTACAAAGGTCTCTCGGTAGGTTTTCTTAATATTGAGGTGGGAGAATTTGTGGGCGATCAAGGCCATATTGCGTGGGTTTGAGATCGAAGATAAACTTCTTTAAGAGCAACATTTTTGGAGTCTTAGTGGAGGATCATTTAATGGTTGCTGGACCAGGTTTTCTAAACTGCTTAGTTGGATGCTTCCCTTTTGGATATTTAGGTCTCCCTATTTGTGACAAATCACAAAGGATAACTATGTGGCAACCGATGTTGGACACTTTAAAGAAGCGCCTAAGTTCGTGGAAGAGGAAATTTATTTCTTTAGGAGGAAGAATTGTTCTCCGAAATTCGGTGCTTTCTAACCTTCCCATAAAAGGGTGACTGCACAAATCTGTTCCATCCAGCAGCGTTTCTTATGGGGTTGCTAATTAACAGCAAAAAATTGCTTGGGTAAATTGGGATCATGTTTGTAAACCAAAAAAGGATGGAGGCTTAGGTGTGAAGGTTATAGAGTGGTTCAAAACGGTCCTTAAATGGAGATGGCGGTTCTTAGCTGAAAAGAAATCCCTGTGGTGACGTGTCATTAGATCAAGAGGAGGATGCCATTTTGATGAGTTGTATTATTTACAACCTACAAGAGTTCTGTATTTTCAAGCTGGTGGCTGGACATTTGTAAGTGTAATGACTACAAAGGGTCCAAGTGGGTTTCGAATAGAATGTTTCAAGTGGTTGGGGATAGTTCTGAGACATCTTTCTAGACCGTTCCATGGGTGGGGCCAATTAATCTACAAACTTTTTCCCTAGGCTATTCAATATGTCCCTTTAGAAACAATACAAAGTGGAGGAAATGGAATATGGAGTAATGACCGATGGTGTTGGGATCTCAAATGGCATCATATTTTCTTTGATTGGGAACACAACATACTGAGTGACTTGATGTCCACCTTGCAACAAGTGCCCCTAGACCACTCCAAGAGAGAGTCATGGTGCTGGTTACACGGTGGAGACAAGGTTTTTAGTGTTAAAAGTGCCAACAATTGGGAAATTTCTTGTTTTCTTCCTCCATTGCAATTGACTTCAGATTTGATTACTTCCGCTACATCTTTTCTCTCTCAAATTTATTCGGTGCGGATGTTGGTCCATCGGGTCTCCGTTCCTTCGGGTTAGAACGGAGGTTCCTTTCAATTAGTATGAGAGCAACGTGTATCATTGAATTGATTTGAGAATATAGTTATTTATTGTTGATTATTATTATTGTTATTATTTTAATTGTGGATTCCATAAAGGTTATTGAAAATCTGCATGTAAATCCATGTCGTTTGCATACTTTGCTTCAATTTCATGCGATTTGCGATACTTGCATATATGCATTGGGTAATTATGTTCGCAATTCGCTTATTTACCCTTTGTGATCCTAAAAATTTGTGCACATGCAGTTTTCATTGTTTTAAATAATTACCTTTTCTAAACTTTGGACTGAGTTAATGGGTTGCACTTTAAAAATCATGAGAATAACTTGCTTGGACACGGCAGTAAAAGTGATATGTTGGACACAACCAATCACAAGCAAGGATTATAATAAAAAATATTAAAATAATATAAGTGAATATTTTATTTAGTTTAATTTATTTTAAGAAATAAAAAAAGGGTTTCTTTCATTCTTTGTACCTTTTGTTCCCGCCTCATGCCAGCGTAGGTACTGAAGAAGAAAGCAGTTTGTTTCTCCTTTCCTCTACCACACTTCTTTCTCTATCGCACAACCATGGTGATGTTTTCATGTTAGCCATAGCCAAGGAAGATATACTTTAATCATTATTCACAGACATATTACACAAGCCCCTGATTTGCTTCCTCTTCTCTTTCTTTTGTTGGTATGTTGATCTATTTAGTTTTGAGAGTGTGTATGTTGTTGGATTTGTTATTTGGTGTTATAGTTTCTGGTATATACTAAGTCAGTATCCTTTTTATGATGTTAGCTTTTCTATTTCGGTTGGTGTTTTTTTCTAGCTAGTTTATATTCTTTATATGATTTTCTGGACAACTTGGGCTCTAGTAATAATATTAATAATTTATTGCTGGTTAAAAATAAAACCATTTTTGGTATGTCATTAATTAGTTATTTTCTCATATACAATGTGATTATTCTTTGTAAATATTATTTTGATGTTTGTTTTTTTCCTAAATTTCTCTACTTTAGGATAATTATGGAGGAGAATGAATGCCAATTGCCAGAGGTTGATGGTTCCAAAGACATCTTTGTTGGTCAAGTTATGAATAGCAAAGATAAAGCTTAAACTTATATCAAGCACATGCCTTTAAAATGGGATTCAATGTAAGAGAAGGCAAGTAGTTGTTCTATGATAATACGAAGAAACACATATGTTTAAAATATTTTTATTGCTCTAAACAAGGGTTCAAAAACAATCAAGCTCAAGGTGAAGTAGCTTATGAAAAAGCAGATTCAAGAACAGGTTGCAAAGCAATGGTGCAATTTAATGTGAGCAAAGAAGGAGTCTAGAAAATTACAAAGTTGGTACTAGATCACACCCATGACTTTGTACCGCTCGAGCAAAGTCATTTGCTACATTCTATGAGGAATGTATCAACTGTCTAAGGAGACATCATAAAATCCATGGTAGATTCATGAATGAAAGTCACACAGATTTGGGAATATTTGGGAGAAGAAGTTGACGTATTTGATAAACTTTGTTTAACATTAAAAGATATGCAAAACTATGAGTACACTGAAAAGTCGAAGTTGATTGAAGCACATGATGCTCAATCATTGGTGAATAACTTGCAAAGTAGACAAGCACAAGATCCAATGTTCTACTATAGTGTCCAACTTGACCAAGAATAACGTTTTACCAATGTCGTTTGGATATGGTAAATCCAAAGTTGATTATGATTTCTTTGGGGATGTTGTGATTTTTGACACCACTTACCGTACTAATAAATACAACTTGATTTGTGCCCCTTTTGTTGGTGTTAATCATCATTGGCAAAATGTCATGTTTGGTTGTGCCTTACTATCAGATGAAACTGCTACTTCTTTTAATTGGTTGTTTAATGTGTTTTTAGAGAGTATGGGAAACCAACAACCTAAAACAATCTATACCGATCAAGATGCAGCCATGGCCAAAGCAATTGGAGAGGTAATGCCAAATACGTCTCATCGGTTATGCTTATGGCATATTGCTAAAAATGTTCCTTCTCATTTGGGTGCTCTCAATTCCGATAATAAGTTTCAAAGCCTATTCCAAAAATGCATGAAAGGTTGTGATTCAAAAGAAGAAATTTAGAACACTTGGGAAGAGATGATGAATGACTATAAGCTTCATGATCATGCATGGTTGAGTAGTATGTATAAAATTCGTCACAAATGGAGTATTGCTTTCAGCAAGGATGTATTTTCTGTTGATATTAACACCTCTCAAAGGAGTGAGAGTACAAATAGTGCATTTGGTGAGATTGTAGGTAAAACAACAAGTCTCACACATTTCTTATTTTCACTGGAGAAGATGGTAAGGAAGTGGCGGCAATTAGAAGTTGAGATAGAATTCAAAAATAGCCAAAGTGGACCTCCTCGCATTATAAATATTACTGAAACTTTACGACATGCATCCACTATATATACTCATTGGATTTTTAAACTTATCTTGAAAGAGTATCTTGATGGAACAGGTGGAAGCACTTTTGAAGAAGTAGGAGTGTGTGGTAATGTGTCTAAGCATGAAGTCATTTTAAATCATATGCCAACAAAGAAGCACATTGTAACATTTGACTCTTTCACTTTTATGATTGCATGTAGTTGTCAAAAGTTTGAATCTATGGGTATTCTTTGTAGTCATTCATTGAGAATCTACAACATAAAAGGTGTTTTGAGAGTACCTGATCAATACTTCTTGAAAAGGTGGTCAAAGAGTGCAAGATCTATGATTTATGGGCAAATAAAAGGAGGGTTGCAAGAAGATTCTAGCTCTAGCATTAATTCATTAGCCTCTTATAGTGATGCTAGTCTTCTTTACCGTAATGCTATTATGAGGTCATTTTATAATTTTATTTTGGAAACTCAAGACCACAAAGAAACTTAGCAAATTATGAGGAATTTGCTTGAGATTGGAGTTGAGCGCGTGCACCAAAGTTTTAGTAAGCTCAATTTAACTCCAAATGTAGAAAACAATGAAAATGTTTTTAGTCAAAGTGAGGAGAATCAACATACACTAATTCTAAATCCTCATCTTGCAAAGACTAAGGGAATGTCCACTTTCGTAAAAAAGGAAACTTTGAGAAAAGAAAGCAATCAACCACAAGAGCACAAAAAAGTAAAGGTAAATAGATTAGATAATTTTCTTGATGAAACATATTGTAGTTTTCATGCAAGATGTATTTTACATATTCTCTAACTTTGTTTTCAGCTACTGAGAAATAAAAGGAAAGTGAACCTCATGCTACTAATTTGTCAATGGAAAATCTGGCTAATACTCCTATTTGGATGGATGAAACTTTTAATGTTACATATACTTCTTTAGAAGCACCACCACAAGTTAATGCTACATTGTGATTTCATTTTTTTTATATATCATATATCATTTTATTATGATTAACAATAAATTTTTCTTTTATGTTATAGGATTCAAATACTATGAAAATAGAATTATGTAGACCCCAAATAGCATGCCGCTTATTAGGCCCCAAATTGCTCAACCAATACTTGGAAAGATGCCTATTAAACCAACAACCATTAGAACTCCAACTGGGAAGCAAAAGACAGCAATTGAAGTTACTAGTGGATGTCAAGTTTTTAATGCAATCATGCATTAGAGTGGAAGCCAAGTTTTAAGTACAAGTCAAATTGGAAATACAAATCAATGTCCAAATGTAGCAATAATCCAAGTGGAACAAGCAACACAAGCTGAAAATTAGAAAAAAGTAGAATGGATAAATGTTGTTAACTTTTTTTTGACTTGCACAGTAGTTGCACAACTTTTTTTGGTGGTTTCGTATTAGGTAGTTTTGTCTCAAAGAAGTTGCCTCCTCCCTTCCCTTTCTTCTTCTGAGCTTAATTAGCTAGGTACTTCTCATCAAATTTATCACATTAGCACAAAAAAACTTTGTTTTGCATGTATATAGTGAAAGAAGGTTCATAATCACTTAATTTCATGAGATTTTCAAATATTTAGAACCAATTGAAAACTTTTTGTAAGGGTTATTTGCAACTAATTACTTTCTTTAAATCAGCGAATAATTGGTCTAGTAAGGCGTGAAAACGGAAAAACCAGTATCGAAGAAGTAACACAGAAGCAAAGAAAATATCAAGACAAAGAAATACAGAGTCTAAAATAGAAAACAAGAAAAAAGGGCATAAGAGAACAAACTTGCAGCAAACAAAAAGGTATAAGAGAACAAGCTTGCAACAATTAAAAGCCCATTGAAGCAACAACAACATATGGCTAATATTGGCTATGGCTAACATAAAAACATCACCATGGCTGTGTGATAGAGAAAGAAGAGTGGTAGAGGAGACAACCTAAAACCCTGTTTCCTTTGTTTGTACGCTAGCGGGAGAGAAAAAGGGAAAGAAAAACCCTTTCTTTTCTCAAAAAATAGTCAGTTCACTATTACTATATATTTAATATATAATATATAATATATTTTATTATAAACCCTTTCTTTTCTCGTGTCAGATGGAATCCTTAGAGCACTTGACACCTCAGAATGTAAAGATTGTGTCAAATACATAAAGGGAAAGACCACTAACAAGAAAAGGGTGGGGGCCAAGAGAGTTGGGAATGTCCTTGAACTGATACATACGGACATCCGTGGACCGTTCCCTACAGCGACTTGGAATGGTCAGTGATATTTTATCACGTTCATTGTTGACTTTTCTCGCTATGGTTACCTTTATCTTCTAAGTGAGAAGTTGGAGGCACTAGACGTATTTAAGTCTTTCAAGGCTAAAGTTGAAAAAAAAAACTAGGCAAGACTACTAAGGTAGTTAGATTCGATCATGGTGGTTAATACTACGGAAGGTATGATAGATATGGCGAGCAACGTCCAGGGCCGTTTGCCAATTTATTAAAGGAGTGTAGGGTTGTTCCACAGTACACAATGCCAGGGTCTCCTAGCATGAAAGGTGTAGCTGAAATAAGGAATAGAACCCTAAAGGACATGGTAAGGAGCATGATTTCTATGGGGAGATGCTCTTAAGACCGCGGTCTACATACTCAACTGAGTACCTTCAAGAGCAGCCAATAAGACTCCATATGAGCTTTTGGACGAGCAAAAAGCATGTACTAAGGCATATGCGAGTTTGGGGATGTCCACCTGAAGCTAGGCCCTATAGACCCGACGAGCGGAAGTTGAATGAAAGAACTGTCAACTGTAACTTTGTTGGTTATTCGGAAAATTCACGGGGATACAAGTTTTATAATCCAACTTAGACGGAAAACACAAAATTTTATGAGGATGTTGATTTTGGGGGGAGAATAGAGTGAGTGACATTGTGTTTGAAGAGGATCCGAATACCCCTTTTCAGGTGGATACATTTTTTCCCACGGTAACTGAGATTCAATGTGAAGCTATCATTCACATTCCCGATTTGAATTTTTAGGAGGCACCAGAACAGGAAAGAAACAATGTCAGCATCCTTCCTACTAAACAAGGTGAACTGGTCATACCTGAAGATCATCAGGAAGTGAACAAACATATGAAGAACAACATGTTTAAACTCAACAACCTCAAACAGTTGTGACAAGAAAATCCATAAGGTAAAGGAGAAATGCAATTTCAGATGATTACATCATATATCTCAATGAGGTAGAGGGTACTTCTAGCTCTTTAAAGGATGATCCCGTCACCTCTGAAGAAGCCATTAGTAGTCCCGATTCTCAAAATTGGATTAAGCCATGAGGGTTGAAGTCCAATCCATGAAGGACAATGGTGTTTGGGACCTTGTACCGATGCTCAAAGGAGTGAGACCAGTTAGTTGCAAATGGGTTTTTAAAACTAAATTGGACTCATAGGGCAATATAGAAAGGTATAAGGAACGTCTTGTCGCGAGAGGGTTCACCCAAACAGAAGGGATAGACTATAAAGAAAAATAATCTCCAATTTCATCAAAGGATTCTTTTAGGATTATCATGGCACTTGTTGCACAACTAGATCTTGAGCTTCATCAAATGGACGTCAAGACTGCCTTCCTCAATGGAGAACTAGAGGAGGACATTTATATGGCACGACCCATGGGATTCTCTTTAAAAGAGAATAACACTTGGTTTGCAAGTTAAAAATAAATCCATTTATGGACTTAAGCAGACATCTCGTCAGTAGTACTGAAAGTTTCACCAGGTTGTTGCTTTATATGGTTTCGAAGTTAATGTAGTGGAGATTTGTGTGTACCGTAAATCCACTGGGAGTAGTTTTGTAATTTTGGTTCTATATGTAGATGACATTCTGCTTGTTGCAAATGATGTGAGACTTCTAAAAGAGACCAAGAAATTTCTCTCAGAAAACTTTGAGATGAAAGATCTTGGAGAAGCGTCTTTTGTATTAGGAATACAGATTCTGTGTGATCCTTCATGAGGAATCCTGAGGTTATCGCAAAAGGCATACATCGAAAAGATTTTGCAAATGTTTGGCATGTAGAATTGTAGACCACATGACACCCCTGTGTCCAAAGGAGAAACGTTTAGTCTCAAGCAATGCCCTCAAATATAGGTAGGTTGTAAGTTAATGGAGAATATTTCTTATGCTTCAGCTATAGGAAGTTTGGTGTATTTGCAGATTTGCAGTGGTCTAGATCTTGCATTTTCGTTGGAATGCTGGGCAGATACCAGAGTAATCCTAGAAGGGAACACTGGATAGCAGCCAAGACAGTCTTCAGGTATTTGTAGAAGACGAAGGATCTTGTGCTCACATATAGGAAGTCAAAGGAAATTGAGATCATAAGGTATTCAGACTCTCATTTTGGTGGTTGCTAAGACAGTCTGAAGTCGAAGTCAGGTTATATCTTCATGCTGGTTGGTGGAGCAATTTGTTGAAAGAGTGTTAAGCAGTCACTCATGGCTTCTTTAGCTATGAAAGCAGAATTTGTTTCATGCCACGAGGTGTCTAATCAAGCCGAATGGCTACGGAATTTTGGCATAGGATTGCAGATTATCGACAAAATCGAAAGACACTTAATGATTTTTTGAGACAATGAGGCTGCTATCTTGTTCTCCAATAGTAATAGGAGTTCTTCTAGATCAAAATTTATAGACATGAGGTACCTTGGTGTCAAGGAGCGAGTTCGGTAAAAAATGATTAGTATTGAACATATAGGGACTGGCGATATGTTGGCGGATCCACTCACTAAAGCGTTATTACCCAAAGTTTTTCATGGCCATGTAATCAGTATAAGTATTACAAGTTTGGATGCTTAAGGACAGTGGGAGTTTTTGTATAATATTAAGTTGTTTAGTTCATTACTTATCTTAATATTATTGTCATGACATATGTTTTACGGTAATTGAATATGAGGTTATTTTATTCAATGTTTATCCTAAATTATCATTAAAGATATGATCTCGTAAAGAGGACCAATTGGAAATCAACACGAAGATCACATTCTGTGTAATTTTTCCATGCTGCGAATCTACGCTTGATCCATGTTGTCATTTGAGTTGAGAATTATAAGGGTCTAATTGTGTGAGATGTGACGAACGCCTCTATAGTCCTTGTCGCAATAAGACCAATGAACATGATTGTTCTGACGATTGCTAAAGGCATCGATGCAGTTGTTTGGTATGGTTGTACAAAACATGTCATTCTGTTCCCACTTGTTTTAGTAGCCCAAGTGGGAGCTAATTAGGATTATGGTCTACTAGACAAGTGTTTTGGACCGTTTATATAGCCCAAAAGGTATTAGGTTATGATTGGGCCTAAGTTGTCAACACTTACCATTAAGTGACTAAGTGTAGTAGGTTGTTTACTGAACGTAGAGCCCAAAGGCGTGACTACTTGCTATGATGGGCAGGTTAGAAGTCATAGCCCATTAGGGTTATAACGGGCGTGGTCCCTAGCGGTGACATTCTACACAAGCAGTAGCTTATGACTCCTAAACATACGCTTATCCTAAGTGTTCCGTCAATGTAGAGTTTTCCCATTGGGCTTGGAGTTGTGTCAACCGTTAGAAGACTACGACTCCGATCACATTTTCTGTCAATCGACATGGATTAGGTATGATTTCTTCCACTACATCTCTTCTCTTTCAAATCTATTCGGTGCCAATGTTGGTCCATTGGGTCTGTGTTCCTTCGGGTTATAACAGAGGTTACTTAAGAGCAAACTTGGCTCATAGGGATATAATTTTTCAAAATGGAGGCAATGGTTGTGTATTCTGTATTGCCCCCATGGAGGGTGGTACCCACCTTTTCATGTCTTGCCTATTAGCTTCATCACTGTGGAGGAGAACATTAGATTGGTTGGGACTTGATGCGATGCCGTACCTGATCAAATTAATAAATTGCAATAAATGCAACACTAGGTGCCAACCTAGGTCGTCTCTCAGAGGACCATCATTGGTAGATTAAGATTTAATCACGTTAATAAATAACAAAAAGGGGGTTTGAATGTTGGTTGGAAACACAACGACGCCAAAATTTGATACGATGCCGTGCCCGATCAAATTAATAAATTGCAATAAATGCAGTACTAGGTGCCAACCTAGTTCGTCTCTCAGAGGACCATCATTGGTAGATTAAGATTTAATCACGTTAATAAATAACAAAAAGGGGGTTTGAATGTTGGTTGGAAACACAATTAAAGAAATTTAAAACAATTAATTAAAATAGATTAGCTTCTTGAAATTTAACAATTGCTTATATCATTGGTATCAAAAGATAGTTCAGAATCTAATTAAATTCCTTGTTCAATCTTGAAAATAATTAAACAAGCGTTAATTTATTTCAGAATCTCTTACTTACATTAAGCAATGTATATTTTCCTCTGTTCAAATTTATTGAACAAGCGTCTTTAAATCTTAACAGATGTAAAAAACGAAATTCAACTGAACTTGGAAATTATGACTTTTGGTTTAAGAGATTAAATTATAATCTAAATTCCAACAAGCGTGCAATTTAGATTCTAATTTTTTGAGCCAAAAGATCATAATTAAATCATAAACAAATTCTAACAAGTGTCTAATTTAGATATGAATAAATTAATTAGAAACTGAACATAATTATAATTAGAACCTCAATAACATATTATTAAAAATTCAGGAAACTAATCACAAATTCTAGCCTTCCATATAGGAGGCAAATTACAAAAAAATTAAAAATGAAAACAAATAAATTAAAATTAAAGGGAAACAAAATAAATTAAATAAAAGGAAGTAAAGAAAATAAAAAGAAAAGAAGGAAAGAAAGGTCCGAAGGAAAGAAAGGATCGTGAATGCAGAGGAATGTAGGGAGAATGAAAGATTGGATGGTAGTGAATTGGTGTTTTTGGAATGGGAATGGAGATGGATATTTATAGAAGAGAAATGGGAAATAAAATAATAAAAAGAAAGAAGTACAGTGGATGTGAGTTGGAGATTGGGTGGAAAGTTACAAAAGGGATGGAGTTTGGTAAGGGAAGGTGTCACCGAAAGGTGAATGGAAATGGAGATGGAGGTGGAAAAGGTTTGGTACCAAAAATGAAAATAAACGTATCTAGTAGTAAAATTAAACCTAACGAAAAACAATTAAAATTATACAATTTTATTCCTAAAAATATTCTTGAGATATTTCAATCAATAATTCTTCTCTTCATGATCCATTGTCTTCAAGTTACGTAATTACTTTTGTGCCACTAGTTACGGATGGTGTGGATAGCAATTTAGAACACTTGCATCGGTAGAATATTGCTAAGAGTGGTGCAATTAGCAAAATTCTATTTTAAGCTCAACTCCTTGTCCAGTGCTTTGCAATGTAGAATTATTACCTAAAAATTCCAAATTAAACTCAAATAAGTATAAACTCAATTATGATTAATTTCATAAAAATGTATTTAATTTGGATAATTAAGTATTAATCTATATTTAATTAAATTAAATAAAGGTGGATAAAATATGAGTCATCAAATTCTCCCACACTTAACTATTTGCACTCCTGGGCAAGACCAAATGTCAAAATAGAAGTGTCTCAAGATTGAAAACAAGAAAAGACAATTTATTATTATTATTATTATTATTATTTTTAGAATGAATTCTGGAAAATGTAAAGGAGTAGGCAAAGTCTAACATTCAAGGATTTAAAGAATCATGATAAGAAATGAACTCCATCCAAACATCTATAGTGAGAAGAAAGTCAATTAAACTAAGAAGTGAATTAAAATGATAGAATCTCACAAGATATGCTCTCAAACTCTCAAGTGTTTAGGTTTGTGTTTTTCTCTCAAAGCACTTCAAGAAAACAGGAACTACCATATGTTTGACAAACCTCTAATATTCACATTTAACACACATACACATAAAGATCAAAAGGACTTTCCAAGGTTGTAATGGGGCCAAAGACAAGGGTAAGGAGAAAATATGGGAAAAGTAGCTAAAAGCCAAAGAAAATAGAGGAGCAATGGGGAATAAGTTAAAAATAAGCAAGGAATGCACCTCTAAAACTATCAAACCTCACACAACCCCTTTTTTTCATTTTTTTTCATTGTTTTTGTTTTTGTTTTTGTTTTTTTTTTTTGACAAAACAACAAAAAGAACAAAATTGCCAATATATACATGTGAACCAAACTAAGAATCATCTTTAGAGCACACACCTCCACACTTATTTAAGAACCCATTCCCAAAACGATTTCAAAGCTCCAAAATTCCCTACGGAAAGGGACAATCATGGTTTTTTCACTTATGAGCTTGTACGTAGTGGGTTTCAAAACAAAGAAAAAGGATACAAAAGCTCAAAGGGGTTAACAATGGGAAATCATTCAAGGTGGCTTATTTGGCTAGTGGTTTATTAGAATAAAATGCCTTGATCATTTTAACATATGCATGTGAATTAAATAGTATCAAGAAGAGTCAAGTTAAATTCTAGAGTTCAAGCATTCATGAGTGAGTTCACACAAGAAAGAAAGAAAATGACATACAAAGGTTCATTTAATCATAAGGCTCAAAATCTCACAGGGACAAATCTATCACATGTAATTCAACTTTTTAATTTTAAAGACTAACTAATCGTACCAAAAATGTTAGGATTTAATACATGTCCTATCAACAAACTTTTATTTAAGAATGATAAAAATGTCTACAACTCATACAGATCCTAAAATTCAATGAAAAATTTTGCAAAATAATTAAGAGTATAACAATATTTAAAATAATATCCATTTAGAAAACCCAATTGTTTCAAGTTTAAAGAGGTCAAATAGTAATACCTGAGAGTTTTTCAGACTAGAACACTCACAAACTAGCAAATTTTTTTTTTTTTTAAAGAACATCAAAATTATATACAACTCCCCCCACACTTAAACCAAACATTGTCCTCAATGTAAGCACATAACACAAATAATGGACAAAGAAGATAAAAGTAAATGAGGTGAGTAAGAAAAACTTCCCTATCATGGAGGATCAATGTGGGGCTCCTCTAAAGTTAACTACTCCATAGTGACATCCACAGGTGACAGACTCTCGTGGAAATGCTTGAGATGATGTCTATTAACCTTGAAGCTCTTATTGGAGGATTTGCTCATGATTTCTACAACACCATAGGGAAAAACATTAGTGGCAACAAATGGACCAATCCATCTAGAACGGAGCTTACCAGGAAAAAGTTTAAGTCTGGAGTTAAAGAGCAACACTTTCTGTCCAACAGAGAACTCTTTTCTGTTAATCATGCTATCATGGAATTTCTTAGTTCTTTCCTTGTAGAACTTAGAATTCTCATAAGCTTCTAAGCGGATCTCATCGAGTTCATTCAATTGGAGCTTCCTTTCTTCCCCAGCTTGATCAAGAGACATGTTACAGGCCTTTACCGCCCAATATGCACGGTGTTCTATTTTCACTGGAAGATGACATGCTTTCCCAAAGACGACCCAATAAGGAGACATCCCTATAGGTGCTTTGTAAGCAGTTCTATGTGCCCATAGAGCATCTTCAAGCCTACGGCTCCAATCCTTCCTGCTAGGTTGTACCATTTTCTCTAAGATCCTCTTTATCTCTCTGTTTGAAATCTCAGCTTGCCTATTAGTTTGGGGGTGATAAGGTGTGGAAACTTTATGAACAACCCCATACTTTTTGAGTAAAGACTGCATGGATCTATTGCAAAAATGGGTGCCCTGATCGCTAACAATGGCTCTCGGGATGCCAAACCTGCAAAACAAATGAGATCTAACAAAATCCACAACAACCCGAGCATCATTAGTCCTGGTGGCTTTAGCTTCCACCCACTTAGATACATAATCAACAACCAATAAAATATAAGCAAAACCAAATGAGATAGGAAAAGGACCCATAAAATCAATACCCCGGATATCAAAAACCTCACAGAACAACATGGGTTGCTGAGGCATTTGTTGTCTGCAAGTGATGGCACCGCCCGCTCTTTGACACTGCTCACAAGTGCTACAAGTCTTCCACGCATCTTTGAAGATGGTGGGCCAATATAAACCACAATCCAACACCTTTCTAGCTGTCCTCTGTGGACCAAGATGTCCACCAACTTGGGAAGCGTGACAAAATCGAAGTACAGACTCGATTTCGTGATCTGGAATGCATCTTCGAATAACCTGATCATTACACAACTTCCACAAAAAAGGGTTATCCCACATATAATATTTCGCATCACTCTTAATTTTAGCAATTTGAGCCCTGGATGCCAGTGGGGGGGAAACAGATGCAACCAAATAATTAACAATGTTAGCAAACCAAGGAGTGGGAAAGGAAGTAGAAATGTTCAAAAGCTGTTCATCAGAAAATTCGTCCTGAATGGGCAAAGTGTTAGTAGCTCTCTCTATCCTGCTCAGGTGATCTGCTACTAAATTTTGTGCTCCACTCCTATCACGAATCTCCAAATCAAACTCTTGGAGTAAAAGCATCCATCTAATCAACCTTGGCTTAGACTCAGCCTTATTTAACAGAAACTTCAAAGCAGAATGGTCAGTAAAAACAATCACTTTAGAACCAAGCAAATAAGACCTAAACTTATCAAGAGCAAATACAATGGCCAAAAGCTCCTTTTCAGTGGTGGTGTAATTTGCTTGAGCAGCATCCAAAGTTCGTGAGGCATAATAAATAACTTGAGGCAACTTATCCACCTTCTGACCAAGGACAGCCCCTAATGCATAATTTAAAGCATCACACATTAGCTCAAAAGGAACTGTCCAATCAGGTGCCTGCATGATGGGAGTGGTGCTCAGTGCATTCTTGAGGCAATCAAATGCTTCCT
Organism: Cyamopsis tetragonoloba; assembly: GCA_037177725.1. Lineage (NCBI taxonomy): Eukaryota > Viridiplantae > Streptophyta > Magnoliopsida > Fabales > Fabaceae > Cyamopsis > Cyamopsis tetragonoloba. The sequence continues at coordinate 29,091,550 of CM074125.1, read as the reverse complement.
TGCATTTCTCATCAAACTCAAATAAGACATCTTTTTGCAATAACTTGGATAGTGGAAGGGCTTTCTTGCTGAAGTCTTTGATGAATCTCCTGTAAAAACCTGCATGACCAAGAAAAGAACGAACCTCTCGTACACAAGAGGGGTAAGGCAATTGTGAAATTACATTTATCTTAGCAGGATCTACCTCTATGCCCTTACTAGAGATTACATGACCCAAAACTATACCTTGTTCCACCATAAAATGACATTTTTCGTAATTTAAAACAAGGTTAGTCTCAGTGCATCTATGTAAAACTCTATCCAAGCTATCCAAACATGCATCAAATGAAGATCCATAAACAGTGAAATCATCCATAAACACTTCTATGCAACTTTCTAAAAAATCACTAAAAATGCTTATCATACACCGTTGGAATGTACCTGGGGCATTGCATAAACCGAAGGGCATTCTTCTGTAGGCAAAAGTACCAAAGGGGCAGGTGAATGTGGTCTTTTCTTGATCCTCAGGAGCAATATGAATCTGAAAGTAACCAGAAAAACCATCAAGAAAACAATAATGAGTTTTACCTGCTAAGCGTTCAAGCATTTGATCAATGAATGGTAGAGGGAAATGATCCTTCTTAGTTGCTTGGTTGAGCCGTCTGTAGTCAATACAGACTCTCCAACTATTCTGAACTCTAGTGGGAATCAACTCATTCCTTTCATTCTTCACCACAGTGATCCCTGTCTTCTTAGGGACCACTTGCACTGGACTCACCCAGTCGCTATCAGAAATAGGATATATAATACCAACTTGTAGAAGCTTGGTAATCTCCTTCTTTACCACATCCAAGATTACTGGGTTGAGTCTCCTCTGAGGTTGCCTTACTGGCTTAGCACCATCCTCCAAGAAAATTCTATGCATGCACATAGAAGGGCTAATGCCAGGAATATCAGCTAAGGTCCATCCAATGGTCTTTTTGTGCTTCCTTAACACTTGTAACAACTTCTCCTCTTGCCCTTCATCAAGGGAAGTAGAGATTATCACTGGGAGCTTCCCATTATCTCCCAAGTAAGCATACTTGAGGTTCTCAGGTAGTGGTTTAAGCTCCAATGTCGGTGCCTGCAAAATAGAAGGAACAACACTAGCGGGCATGGACTTTGCTGCTTGCACCTCAACAAACATGTCAGAATTCTCAATAAACTTTAGAGTGTCATTGTTGCATTCCAGCTCAACAGAATCAATAGGTGCATTTAGAACTTCAGACTCAATATGCATGTGACTCTCAATTTCAGAACATACATCACACATAATAGAGTCAGAGCATTCAGAACAAGTAAATGAGTCTGTCAAAGTTGAAAAATCAAAATCATGCAAGAATTCTAACAGAAGCTCATCAACTAAATCATCAAGCACATCAATATGGAAAACTGAATGATCCTCAGGTGCATGTTTCATGACATCTAAAATGCTAAATCGAATCATAGTATCACCAAACTCCATAGACAATGTACCAGCATGGACGTCAATCTTGGTTCGAGCAGTTTTCAAAAATGGCCTTCCCAAAATGATTGGAACAGGGGTACTAGAAGATCCCTCCTCCATATCGAGTACATAAAAATCAGCTGGAAAAATAAGTTCATTTACTCGAACCAAGACATCCTCCACTAGACCAGTAGGGTGGGCAATGCTTCTATTTGCTGATTGTATTATCACACCCGTTGGTTGTAAAGGTCCAAGACAAAGAGACTTAAACATAAACATAGGCATAACATTTATAGATGCTCCTAGATCTAGCATGACATTTTCAAACTTGTTATTACCTATGATGCAAGGGATAGTGAACGTACCTGGGTCCTTACATTTTTCAGGAATGTGTGGAATGCCTTTCCCAATAAGTGCAGAAACATTTCTGCCCATGCTAATGCGTTCATTGCCCTTGAGTCTCCTCTTGTGAGTGCATAAGTCTTTTAGGAACTTGGCATACTTTTGAATCTGCTTAATGGCATCAAGAAGAGGTATGTTCACCTCCACTTTTCTAAAGGTCTCCAAGATTTCCTTGTCTATCTCTTCTATCTTTTTCCTTTGAACTGCCTTTAGTGGAAATGGAAGAGGAATTGAAGGTTGTTGTTTATTACCTGTTCTATTAGGAGGCACTGGAATTTTGCTACTGTTGCTTTCTCGCTTTCTTTTTATTGTAGCAGCACCTTCATCCTCATCACCATCATATACAACAATGGTTTTTTTCTTGTCATTTATCTGCAATGGGTCAGGAAGAGATTTGCCAGTTCTCAAGATAATTGCACTTACATTTTGTGGATTCACCATTGTCTGTGCGGGAAGTTTGTCAGAACCTTGAGATTGCAACTGGTTCAAACTAGTAGCCAACTGCCCAATTTGATTGTTCAAGTTCTGAATAGAAGCCTCAGTTCGCTGCTGAAATTGTAGGTTATTTGCAGCCATCTGCTTGACCAGTTCCTCCAAAGATGGAGGAGGTGTGGTCGTCATCTGTTGCTGGACATTTGGAGGTTGATAAGGTCTAATCGGTCCAGCATTACCTTGATAAGGCAACTGAGGTTGCTATTGAGAATTACCCCATCTTAGGTTTGGGTGATTTCTCCAACTAGGATTGTATTTGTTGGATGATATGTCATGGTTGTTTTGCTGCTGTTGAGGTCTATAAATGTTGGCAACATAAGCTTGAGTTGTACTCTCATTTTCCTGCAAGGTTGGACAATAGCATGATTAATAGAAGTACAAATACCACAAACCTTTGGTGGAGCAGAATTTTGATTGAGAGCTAATTGTTTGACCAATGAAGCAATATCATCAATTTTTCTCTCCAATTTGTTGTGATTTGCAGCACAAGAAGACTGAGCACCATGCACACCTCTCACAATACTGCATCATTTCTGACATTAAATTGCTGAGCATTTGCAGCCATGTTTTCAATAAAATTCTTTGCTTCTTGGGTAGTTTTGTCTGCTAGTGCTCCTCCACTAGCTGCATCAATCATTCCGCTATCTTTATTGTTCAAACCTTCATAAAAATACTGGATGAGGAGTTGATCATTTATTTGATGGTGAGGACAACTCGCACAAAGCCTTTTGAATTTTTCCCAGTATTCATATAAATTCTCTTCTGCCAATTGTCTAATTCCAGATATGTCTTTTCTCATAGCATTTGTTCTGGAGGGAGAAACATCTTTTTCAAAGTATCCCAACGTGTAACAGAACCAGGAGCCAAGTAATACAACCAATCCTTAGCAGCATCTTGCAGTGAGAAAGGAAAGGCTTTCAAATAGAGGTGATCTTCTTGGACTCTTTCTGGTTTCATGGTGGAACAGAAAATATGGAACTCTTTGAGATGCTTATGAGGATCTTCACCTGCAAGACCACGAAACTTTGACAACAAATGTATTAATCCAGTTTTAAGTGCGCAAGGGGTATCTTCTTCAGGATATTGAATGCATAAACTTTCAAATGTAAAATCAGGTGCAACCAATTCTTTTAATGTCCTCTCGCGTGCTGCTGCCATTGTATTAGTACTAGAATACTCGGAAACAGATATATCAAAAGGAATAGAGTGAACAGAATTACTTAGACAAATTGATTCAAATGACTCACTATTTAAAGATGGATACCTTTGTTCTCTAATTAGCCTATGATATGTCCTATCTATTTCTGGATAAAATGGTTGCAAATTACCAAGATTAGCTCGTGTCATGCACTAGATTCAACAAAAATTACAAATGTAGGTAACCGTAACTCACAAATAATATCAGCTGATCAAAAACCAATGGAATTTATACATGATAAACAACCCAAGATCAATTTAAAATTTTTTTTACACTAATTTCAATATTTAACTAAATGAACGATTCCTAAAAGAAAAATTACTAAAGATTATTTATTTATTTATTTATTTATTTATGTTTTTTAAAAAAAAGGATAACAACAAAATAAAAATAAAAATAACAACACACACAAGAAAAATAATAATGAAAATAAATCAAAATAAAAAAAAATCAAAATAAAAAAAATAAATCTTAATCAGGAACCGATGGTCCCCGACAACGGCGCCAAAATTTGATGCGATGCCGTGCCCGATCAAATTAATAAATTGCAATAAATGCAGTACTAGGTGCCAACCTAGGTCGTCTCTTAGAGGACCATCATTGGTAGATTAAGATTTAACCACGTTAATAAATAACAAAAAGGGGTTTGAATGTTGGTTGGAAACACAATTAAAGAAATTTAAAACAATTAATTAAAATAGATTAGCTTTCTGAAATTTAACAATTGCTTATATCATTGGTATCAAAAGATAGTTGAGAATCTAATTAAATTCCTTGTTCAATCTTGAAATTAATTAAACAAGCGTTAATTTATTTCAGAATCTCTTACTTACATTAAGCAATGTATATTTTCCTCTGTTCAAATTTATTGAACAAGCGTCTTTAAATCTTAACAGATTGTAAAAAACGAAATTCAACTGAACTTGGAAATTATGACTTTTGGTTTAAGAGATTAAATTATAATCTAAATTCCAACAAGCGTGCAATTTAGATTCTAATTTTTTGAGCCAAAAGATCATAATTAAATCATAACCAAATTCCAACAAGCGTGTAATTTAGATATGAATAAATTAATTAGAAACTAAACATAAATATAATTAGAACCTTAATAGCATATTATTAAAAATTCAGGAAACTAATCACAAATTCTAGTCTTCCATATAGGAGGCAAATTACAAAAAAAAAAAAATGAAAACAAATAAATTAAAATTAAAGGGAAACAAAATAAATTAAATAAAAGGAAGTAAAGAAAATAAAAAGAAAAGAAGGAAAGAAAGGTCCGAAGGAAAGAAAGGACCGTGAATGCAGAGGAATGTAGGGAGAATGAAAGATTGGATGGTAGTGAATTGGTGTTTTTGGAATAGGAATGGAGATGGGTATTTATAGAAGAGAAATGGGAAATAAAATAATAAAAAAAAAAGAAGTGCAGCGGATGTGAGTTGGAGATTGGGTGGAAAGTTACAAAAGGGATGGAGTTTGGTAAGGGAAGGTGTCACCGAAAGGTGAATGGAAATGGAGATGGAGGTGGAAAAGGTTTGATACCGAAAATGAAAATAAACGTATCTAGTAGTAAAATTAAACCTAACGAAAAATAATTAAAATTATACAATTTTATTCCTAAAAATATTCTTGAGATACTTCAATCAATAATTCTTCTCTTTATGATCCATTGTCTTCAAGTTACGTAATTACTTTTGTGCTACTGGTTATGGATGGTGTGGATAGCAATTTAGAACACTTGCATCCGTAGAATGTTGCTAAGAGTGGTGCAATTAGCAAAATTCTATTTTAAGCTCAACTCCTGGCCCAGTGCTTTGCAATGTAGAATTATTACCTAAAAATTCCAAATTAAACTCAAATAAGTATAAACTCAATTATGATTAATTTCATAAAAATGTATTTAATTTGGATAATTAAGTATTAATCTATATTTAATTAAATTAAATAAAGGCATAAAAAGGTGGATAAAATATGAGTCATCAGGACTTTTGGTGGTGATACCTCCCTCTTTGGTTATGTAGTATAGGGGATTTAAGGGGTTGTTTTGCAAGAAGAAATCCAAGCCAAGTGAAATGATTGTATGGCCTGTGGTTGTTTGGGCCTTTTGGTTAGCTAGGAATTAAGTCATTTTTCGACACATCAATGTGGACGAAGTGATGCTAATGGATCTCATTAAGATAAGATCATGGTCTTGGATGGTGAATGCTAAAGGTGGTATTCTCCCTTTTGCGTCATGGTGCTACTTACCATTAGCATGTATCCAATCATGAGAATATACTATGGGCTATGCTTTATCTATGTTTTGGACGATGTTTATTTGTTTTTTTTATCCTGCCTCCCCTTCTCCATGCTTAGTGTAAAGGGTGGGGATACTTGGTTGTTGGTGTTTTAGGTAGGGTGTTGGGTATGCATGCTTAGTCCATGTTCTTTTTGTGAGGGATTGTAATTATGAACAACATTGTTGTTTGGTGTACTCTCTCTACACTCATTCTTTTGAATATAAATCATATTCTTCTTTTCTTAGAAAAAAAAGTTAAAGAGTTTTATTAATTTTTATTTTTTTATCTATTCAATGATCCATCCAGAGATATTTGTCTTGATATGGGTTCAACCGTTAGGATTAGCTTTATATACTTATTTATTTGTTTTTATATGGGTCTAACCTAATAGCCGATTTGATATAAATATCTATATTATATTAAAAAAATCAAATTTAAAAACAAAATATTAGAATTGCATTGTTTTCTATACCGTTGCTATTTTTCAATGTATTTAGGGCTTCATGTTAGCATTGAGATATTCTTTCTTGGGTGTCAAATTGAGAATTAGAAGTCATTTAAAGTCTTCTAAATATAAAAACTCCTAAAGATAGAATACTTATGATGTATATTTACGAGTGTGCATGTTTGTAATATGTTCCCCTACTAAATTAAAATTTTGGATCTGTTATCGGTTGTTTTCGCATTGTTTATATCATAAGTTGCTATTGTACTCAGCACTCACATAATATTTTCTTACCAAAGGGAATTAATAATGTCTAGTTGTGTCCTAATGTTTAGTGCATGCTAGAAGTCCTAGGACTGATTTAACATGTTGTATGAGCATGTCTCAAGTTTCTTCCACTCTTGATTACAAAAAGAAAAGTCTTTGCCATATAAATTTGGCCAATATGTTTTAAGTTGTTGCTGTATTGACCTGCAAAGCTACACACTTTTGAGATAATTAATTAATGTTAGAATAAAATCTGTAAAGGAATAACAATTCATTTATTAAGATACACTACAAGAATTGGTGTTTTTTGTCTGAGTGGTCTATGGGCACTTAAAAAAACCGCTGGAAATGGGCTTGCATTATTATACTTTCCAAATTTTTTGTAAAAATCCCGTGGAGCTTCTCAGCCCTGACCAAAAAAATGAAAACGAAGGGAACATTCTTCCTCGTCACTGAATGCTCATCGTACAAAGCTTCTATCATTACACGATGGCTTCAAAGGTTGCTTCTTTTCAGTTTCGTGGTTGCTTCGATCTCTCCCTCGTTCTCACTTCTGCCACGGCGCTTTAATCTTAGAACTTGTAAGGCCTCTTTCTTTTCCTTCTTCTCTTGCTTCTATCAATTTCTTCCATCAAGATATGGTACGGTAAACCCTATCCTGCGGTGTTGTTCTTCCTTTCCCTCTCATTTCTACATTGATATTTGTTTTCCTCTTCTTTGACTCTATTTTGTTGGTAGCTATATGAAGAACCCTAGCTCTTTCTCTTATATCAAACTTTTTGGTGTTAAGGTTTCAGAGGTCACGAGCAAGAGAGGTGAATTGATCTTCTTTTTTTCTATACTTTTAGGTGTTAGGATTGAAAAGCTTGCAACAATACCTAAGGTAAGTAAAACTTGTTTTAGTGAACAATATCATTTTGTTACCCACAGTGCATGGTCTTTGTCCATCTAGTTTCAACTTTTAATAGATGGGTTTTGAAGGTAATTCTTTATCTAAGTGTCGTTTGGTAATTTCATACATGATGGTGTTGGCATTGTCATATGGGATTTGTGTGTGTTTGTGTGTGAGGTTTTTTATTTTTTCTTTTTGTGTAATGAGGAAGAAGATGATGATTAGTGTCCTTAGCTATAACGAATGAATGTGAGATAGGGAAGTTGAAAATTGTTCTCTTGCTTTGAAAATTACACACTCAATGATACTCATACCGTGAAATCTACTCACTTTATACTTTAACATGTTTTTCTTAAAATTTTATCCTTACTCTTAAAAGAAATTTAATCCCATTTCACAAGTGCATTATGTTGTACGGAAACTTTCTTACTTACATGTTTTAACTAGTCATATACCCGTGCGTACACACGGCAAAGAAAGCCAAAACAAGGTTTTCAAATTATGTTAATTAATGAATTATTCATAAATAAGAATGTTTTTGATTTGATTAAAACTTAAACTATATGAAACACCGATTATGACAGTAAATATGAGATTTAAAATAAGGCAAAATTACACTTTTTGTACCCGAACTCTTGAGGTTTGTGCAATTTGATACCCAAACTTTTTTTTGGTTCAAATCGATACCCCAACTCTCTCAAACGGTCCACGTTTACCCTCAGCGTTAATAAACCGTTATATTTTAACGGTTTAAGCTTAACGATGTTAAACTTGCATATGAGTCACATTCTGAGTGGTCCATTAATAATATAAATAATAATAATAATATTTATTTTAAATTAAAATAGTTTTTTATATTAAAAAATAGAAAAAAGTCATCTTCCTTCTTTTTCTCTACGTTGTTGTTCTTCCTTCTTCTTCTTCTTCCATCTTCCTTTTCTTCTTTCATCTTCCTCCTTCTTCTTCTTCCTTCTTCTTCTCCCATCATCCTTCTCCCATTTTCTTTCCTTAAACCCAGAACTATAACCCAGAACCTAGAACCATTTTCATATTCATTTTTTTCCATTTCCCTTCCATTATGATTTTAAAACTTGGGGATTAGGGTTCTGAAATTGAAGATAAACAATTAATTTGGGGTTAGGGTTCTAAATTTTCTCTTCATCTTTGTTGTTGTTAGAGGAAGAACGTATAAGAGGAAGAACACAGAAGGAGAAGGAGAAGGAGAAGGAGAAGGAGAAGGAGAAGAAGAAGAACGTATAAGAGGAAGAACACGGAAGGAGAAGAAGAAAAGAATGCAGAAGAAGACACAAGGAAGAAGAAGACATAAGGAAGAAGATGAGTTTTTTTTCAATAAAACTATTTTAATTAAAAAATATTATTATTATTATTATTATAATAATAATAATAATAATTATTATTATTATTATTATTATTAATGGACCACTCAGAATATGACATGTATGCAAGTTTAACGCCGTTTAGCTTAAACCGTTAAAATATAATGGTTTATCAACGCCAAGGGTAAACATGGACTGTCTGAGAGAGTTGGGGTATCAATTTGAAGCGAAAAAAGTTTGGGTACCAAATTGCGCAAAACTCTAGAGTTCGGGTACCAAAAGTGTAATTTTGCCTTAAGATAATCAAGTGTTTTGTTTTAATATTGGAAATTTTATAAAATTTGATATGATAATACAAAACTCTAAAATATATCCTTTCATATTATATCAATCCAAAAGAATACCAATAATCTTTTATAAAAAGTTGAATACACTGCAAATGATGTCAAAAGGCATTCCGAAAAATTTCTCTATAAATTACATTTGTAGCTTCATTTGATTTGACCTCGTTGCCATCATCAATCAGAATCTTCAAACCTTGATTTGTTACCCTTGAAATGACCACGTAAAATTGTCCATAAGTAAAAACTGGCCTTGGAAGATAGATTCTGACATGTTTCAAAGTTAATTTGATGATTAGGAATACCAGACAATTTAATAGTATTCAAGAACTCAGGACTATGAATACTATTTTGAATTCCAAAATCATTATTAGACTCACATGGGCTATCACAACTCAAATAAGTTGTTTCTTCATAACAATGTTTTCCCAATACCTCCATAACCATAAATAAAAAATAAACCTCCTAAATCCATTTCAACACCTTTGATAATGTCATCATAGATTCCCTTTTGTTCTGCTGTCATTTTACTAACAAATTTTGCTTTTTCTTTTGCAAGGTGATCAATATCGAAGTTCAACTCATCAATTATTAATCGATTCAAAGAACCATATGAAATTTGGCTTCCATCTTGTTGAGGCATTAAAGGAAAATGAGACAAGCTTATGTTGTTGCTTTGCAAATTCTTATTGATTTCTTCCAGAACTAATTGTTGAATTTGCTCATCAGATAGAGTTAAATCTAATTTATCATATAAATAAAAATATTTTAAAAATAAATATATAATAATAACGATAATAATAATAATGAAAATGAAATTATAATACTTAAACACTATAAATTTAGTATTGAAAGAATAGGAACAAATAATAAACATTTACAACAAAGGTAAATAATTTGTTGAACTGGGATTTTGAAGAAGGAGTCTTTGATGGTGTAGTATATCATCACTAAGGAAGGTCCAAGTTTTATCCCATACCATTTGTGGTGTTGAAAGTTGTTGAGCAAGCAATAAAATGTACCAAACAACCTTCTAAGAAAGTCAGTTGTACCCCAAAAGCTAGCACGTTTTATGACATCAACATATTCCTTGTCATCATCTAATAATCGAAGAGCATAATCGGCTTCTCTGAAGTAGAATATATGATCCCCTTAATTGTTTTAATATCTTCAAAACTTTGATAGTCGCATTGCCAATTAATAAGAATACGCATGTAAAACAACTCTCCAGATCCAGGAGGAATAAGATAAACTCGTCCAATAGAAAAACCCCTTTGCCTTGGAGTCCACTCATGTTGTTTAACTTTTCACACAAACTTCGTTGGAAATTCAGTGCATAATAATTCCCTTGCCTCTGGATACTTGTGATTGGCTGCCATTCATCCTATAAATTTTGTTGCATGTGTCAAAGGCTTGTTCACATATTGGTAAAGACTATCCTTGCCTTTAAAGACAATGCAATGATGATCTTTTAAATGAATTGGCAATCGCTCAACTGAAGGTTCCCTTTCATGGATTTCGAATTTGAAAATTCTCCATGTAGCTTCACACACATATAAATATCTAAAATGTTAAAAAATGTGTTAACACAATGTAAATTTATATATAAGCAAATTAAAACAGTGTCAAATACTACCTGCAATCATAGTATAATTGAACTTCATCAACAAGATCAATAGAATTTCCTTGTTTTCCTAATTCATGAAATGAAGCAGTCACACGATCATGCCCTTAATTGATGTATTTTAAAAAATATTTTATTGATCTTGATTGATTGCACCACTCAACGTTGATATGCGCATTATACTTAAGCAATAGATACTTGTTATATGGCACGACAAATCTGTTGTCAATTATGCTTGTCAATTATGTTCGTCTCTTCTTCTATAAACAGGATAGCCATCTCCATTAATAACAGTGTTGTTAACGAAATCTTTTGGAAAATTTTATGCACTTGCCATTTTGTATGCAAGGTGATCTTATATTCTGATAACTACACGGTCCATGGATCATAAGAGTCTTCACAATATCAAACAACTCAAGTTCAATATCCTTATTCGGAATCTCCGCTGATATTATTTCGTCAATATCATATGGCTTGGCATATTTATACATTCGATGCATGAAAACCAGAATGTGTGCATGAGGAAGACCCCTCTTTTGAAACTCCACAGTATAGACAACTATTCAAGAAAAAATATATATCACTTTAAGATATAATAAATAAAAAAATTATGATGTATGATTAAATTAAAAAGTTTTATTTATATGTTATAGAAGATGAGTTATTTAGTTATAAATGCAAAACATACCTCCAACCACTTTCCCAAATAGATCTCCTTTTTTGATGTCTTTAATGACAAGATCAAGCTTTTGTCTAAGAACTCTACATGCTAGGTTAGGCCTATCTTCCGACTTTAAACCTTCAGCTTCTAAAACTCTTGTTATCTCAAGCCATTGTGGTTGCAGGTAAATGTAATAAACAAATCAGGATATCATACCCACTTACATATTCCCATGGCGTCTTGATAGTTTTGGAACATATATCACGCTCCACCTGTGAATGATGAAGTAAGAACAATTCGTTTGCCAACAAAAGCCAAATCTGTCTCTACTATTAAAATAGCTTCATATAGCTTCTTATACAAATCAACTCGAAGCTCTGATGTGTACGAATATACTTTAATCGACTTGATTCAATCATACCAAATGCGTCTACTAAAAATTGATGGAACAATCTCTTAGAGTATAGCAATGTTGACTTTTCATTCGCCCTTCGTTGGAGACGAAAAGCAAAGAACTCCCTCATTAAAACTCTTATTCTTTTTCTTTCGTTCCATTTATGCAGTTCAGGAAGCGCCACATCTTCTCTATATCCATCTTTTCCACAGGGAAAAAGGAGGGGATATTGATATGCTGCACTCAAAAGTTTAACTCGTTGCAACAAACCAGAACAACCCTCTAAAATAATATCTTTATTCTCATCCCCGTTGTCAAAATCCCCTACAATAAGAGTTGTGACTTCAGATGCAGTTTGCAAGTTGTACATTCTCCCATCCTTGTTTTTCTTTCTAATAATTCTTAGTTTGACATCATTAATATTTGCTGAAGAAATTCTTTCTCGAACCATTCGAAACTTTTTAACATAAGGGTTTGTGGAATCAACCATGTTTTGTAGATTAGATACAATAGAAGCTTTTACACCATCAAAGTTGTTATCCATCATGTCAATAAAAATTAAATAGCCACAATTTTATATTATATAATGCATAAATATATGAATGTATAATAGTAGAAGACTTTATAAGAATTAATACTTGACAACAAACAACCGATTACTAATTTAATTTTCGGTGTCATAAATATATATTTGTGACAAACTTGGTTTACTCCCATGAACAGGTATAAGACTTCCAGTTCTATGGTATATTTCTCCATTCATAGTAAACACTGGGGAAGAGTTTCTTGTATTCATTGAATTGTCTATTTTGCTTCCCATAGAAGTGAATGAGAACATACTATTAAAAGACCTTATATTTTGCAAAAAAAAAGTTGAGCTTTTAGCATCCTTGTTGTGAACCAGACTGTGCAATATTGATGGAGCATTTTTCAATAATGAGAGTTGGATTTTTCCTTTCATACCAGAGAGAAAATTTGGGATGCTTATACGATTTTGCACTCCTTTCTTCGTACCATAGTAATGCACCACATAATGGGTTTTGGAATCAGGGAGAGAAAACACATACACTGAATATTTTCTCATTGTATTGAATAATGGTTCAAGGCAATGAATTACAAAGAGGGATTCCCAATATATATAGAAAACTAAGAGAAGGGAAATTGGCCCAGAATACAAAGCCTAAGAAATATACAAAGGAATTTAAGTAGTATGGGCCTAAAGTAAAATAAGCCGAATATAATGTGTAATACCCCCCTCAAGCTGGGGAGTAAATATTATGGATGCCCAGCTTGGAGAGGAGCTCCTGGAATTGTGCAGGTTCAAGTGCCTTTGTTAGAATATCAGCCAATTGATGCTTGGTGTTTATGGGGAGAAGGTGAATAATGCGTTTTTGTAATTTTTCATGAACGACGTGACAATCGATCTCTATGTGTTTCGTACGTTTGTGAAAAACCTGATTTTGTGCAATGTGTCGTGCAGATTTATTATCACAAAAGATTAAAGTAGGTTTGATATACGGAACAGATAAATCTTCTAATAAGTAAGAAAACCATTGAACTTCACAAGTTGTTGAAGCCAATGCTCTATATTCGGCCTCTGAACTGGATCTGGAAACCGTAGTCTGCTTCTTACATCGCCATGAAATCAATGAATCTCCTAGGAAAATGTTGAAGCCCGTGACAGATTTTCTGGAAATAGGGAAAGTTGCCCAGTCAGAATCGTTGAAGCCTTTGAGCTGAAAGATGGATTTGGCTGGGTAGAAGAGTCGTTGGCCTGGGCTGCCTTTGAGATAGCGCAAAACTCTCATGGCAGCAGTGTAGTGACCTTGCTTTGGCTGAGACATATGTTGACAAAGTTGTTGGATAGCAAAATTGATATCTGGCGCCTTATTGTAGTCAGGTACAGTAATCTCCCAATCAAATGATGATAACTTGCAGGATCAGCATAAGTAGCAGTATTCGCAGAACTTTTCATACTGTCCTTCACCATGGGTGTTTGGACAGGCTTCCCTACAAGAATGCCAGAATCAGCAAGTAAATCAAGTGTGTATTTTCTTTGGCAAACAGAAATGCCAGCTTTTGAGCAAGCAACCTCTAAGCCAAGAAAATACTTTAAAGGACCTAAGTCTTTAATACGAAAAGCTAAATCAAGCATGTGTTTAAGGTTAATTATATCAACATCATTATTTCAAGCAACAATAAGGTCATCAACATAATGAAAGAAGTACCAAATTTCGTGATAAAGAGAGAATGGTCATGAGCAGATTGATTGAAACCATGTGTTGTTAAGAAGTTAGTGAGTTTATGATACCACATTCTGCTAGCCTGTTTTAAACCATATAAAGAACGATTGAGTTTGCATACAAGGCGTTTATTAGAGACAACAAGACCTTTAGGGACAGTCATGTACACATCTTTTAAATCACCATGAAGAAAAGCATTGTTTATATCTAATTGATGTAAAGACCAGTTTTGAATGGTAGAAACAGCAAGAAAAAGTCTAATAGTGGTTAATTTAGCAACGGAAGCAAAAGTATCAAGATAGTCAATACCTTCTTTTTGATTCTAGCCTTTAGCGACTAACCTAGCTTTATATCTTTCAATAGAACCATCAGATTTGTGTTTGATTTTATAGACCCATTTGGACCCTATGGCCCGTTTACCTTTTGGTAGGGGAACATGGGACCGAGTATTGTTAACTGCCAAGGCCGAAAGTTTAGCCTCCATGGCCACAACCCAGGCAGGGTCATTGGCAGCAGTATTATAAGAATTAGGTTCAGAAGCCAAGGTAACATTTAAGACATACTTTGAATATTGTTTGGACAATTTATCATAAGAGAGAGTAGAAGAAATGGGATACCTCGTTTTGGAAGAAACAAAATCAGTATTACCTTTTAACATATAACAGTAAAAATCTGCTAAATGACTAGGGGGATTCCTCTTCCTAGTAGACCTCCAAGAAACTTGTGAAGGTGCAAGATCAGAAGATTTGTCAACCTCATTGTGATGAGATTGGGTTGATGTAGGAAGGGTAACTTCCATAGGGACAAGGTCATAAAAAACATTTTGAAAATCAGGTGAAGGTTTGGGAATGAGATCAGAGGCAACATTACTTGGTTTCTTTGATTTGTAAGGGAAAACATTTTCACAAACTCAACATGTCTGGAAAGAAAAGTGTTTCTAGTTTGCAAATTGTAAAGAAGAAAACCTTTTGTCCCAGATTTAAAACCCAAGAAAATACATTTAAAAGCACGGGGGGTCAAGTTTCTTTCTGTTCTGGGTGATTGTGGTGGCGTAGCACAAGCACCCAAACACACGAAGGTCAAGCAGCGAAGGTAGCTTACCATACAGTAACTCATGGGGAGACTTTTGCTACGACTAGGCAAAATGTTAATTAAGTGTACAACATGATTAACAGCAAAGACTAAAATGAGTTAGGTAAACCAGATTGAAATAGAATAATACGAGCAACATTGAGTATGTGTCTATGCTTACACTCAACAATAGAATTCTGTTGAGGAGTTTCAATACAAGAAGTTTGATGGATGATGCCATTAGTATTATAGAAATCATGCATGTTAAATTCAGTGTCATTGTCAGTACGAATGGTTTTAACATCTCGGTTAAACTGTCTTTTAACAAAAGAAATGAAGTTCTGAACCAAAGAATGAGTTTCAGGTTTAGATTTCATTAAATGTAACCAAGTATGTCTAGAAAAATCATCAACAACGGTAAGAAAATAACGGTGATTATGCATGCAGTCATCATTAAATGGATCCCATATGTCAAAGGGCAGCATATCAAAAGCAGAATCAGTTCTATTATTAAGATTTGGGAAAGGGAGTTTACTTTGTTTACCCAAATGACAGGAATCACAAGAGTTAGAAGCAGTGTACGTGATATTAGGATGCATACTGTGTATGGTGTGTAAAACCTTATTAAAAGGGTGGCCTAAACGAAAATGCCATAGATAAAAAAAATCAGAGTCATGAGCAACAGAAACAGTGTTTAAAAGAGAGACATCAGTATCACAAGTAGTAGTATTAAGCATGTATAAACTTTTATGGACCCTAACTAGTCCAATCATCTTCTTGCTCGGAAGGTCCTGCGAGAAACAACAGTGCTTGTGAAAAAAATAGTAAGATCTGAACGGGAAACAATTTTATGAACAGATATGATGTTAAAATGAAAATCAGGCATGTGTAAAACATTTTCATGTAACAGTTTTCAGATAAACAAACAGTGCTAGAACAAGTAGCCAAAGAATGTTCACCATTTGGAAGGTTCATTAATATGGGTGAAATCTTAGTGTAAGAAGTGAAAAGGTTAATGTCATTACAAATATGATCAGTGGCACCACTGTCTATGATCCAAAAACTATCAGAAACAAAACTACCTTCAGCAGAATCAGTATTGTGAGAAGTGTGTGCAATTTGGTTCACAGAGTGGTTAGAATTCTTAAGCTTGCATACCATGTCAACAAGTAACGAATAGTCCGCAGGAGACAGAGACAAAGGATTAATAGAGGTATTACCAGAGTTACCAGAATCAGTACCAGAACTAGCGCAAGAATTCATGGAGTGTTGTGATTGTTTGTTTTTGAACTTAAAGTTCGAAGGAAATCCATTTTTAAAATAGCAGGATTCAACCGTGTGATTCATTTTTTTCACAAAAACTGCATAGTTTGCTAGAGTTCATGTTGGATCCACCATTAGAGTTAGGGTTAGGGTTATTACCAGATCTACCTTCCCTTTTGTTTTGGTTACCCTATTTCTAAGTTGCTTTTGTCAGATGGGGTTCTGAGAGGTAGTCAGAATCTTGGACTCTCCGGGTAGGATAGATGGTGGTTGACGTTCTTGTTGTTGGGCCATCGCGAATGCTTTCGTAACCGGTGGCAGCAGCTCCATGCAAAGGATCTGACGATGAACTGTGTCGTAACTCTCATTCAAGCCTTTGAGGAAGCATATAGTATACTTCGTTTCCCTGTTAAGCTTGGTATTGGAAGAAAGTAAACAAGAACATGGAATCGCACAAGTACAGTAATAAACAAGTCGTAAAATTTCAAGTTCTTGCCAAAGAATTTTAAGTTGAGTAAAGTAAGAAGATAGGTCAAGATCTCCCCGTTTAAGAGAATGGACGGCCTAAAGAAGATCAAAATGACGGAAATAGTCACCCTTGGAGAATCTTGTGCGCAGATCTTGCCAAACCTCCTTGGCGGTGTCGAAATAGGAAATGCTCTATCCGATTTGAGCAGAGACAGATTTGGTAATCCACTGGATGACCATTATATTGCAACGCATCCAGTGACCGTAGAGAGGATCATCGATCTTCAAGGAAGAGATGGAACCATCGACGAATCCATATTTGTTTTTACAGATTAAGCCTCCAACCATATTGCGAGACCATAGTTGATAGTTGGAAGAACCTTTAAGAACCGGTGTGATGACAACCGTGCTGGGGTTATCAGCAGGATGCAGGTAAAAGGGGTTTGAAGGGTTGTTAATGTCATCGGAAGATGATGTAGGGGCCGTAGGGTTTGATGTGGCCATGGTAGCGGTGAAAAGAAGCGGAACAAAGAGGTGGTATAGATAACCCTAACGACGAGGTTGTGAGAAAAGGAAAACCCTAGCAGAGCTAGGTTTGGGAAATCAAAGGGTCTCGAAGAGAGAGAAGGGAGAAGAAAGGACGGAAGGAACTTTTAGGCGTTTATACCATAATGGTTTTGGAATCATTGAGAGAAAACACATACACTGAATATTTCCTCATTGTATTGAATAATGGTTCAAGGCAATGAATTACAAAGAGGGATTCCCAATATATACAAAAAACTAAGAGAAGGGAAATGGGCCCAGAATACAAAACCCAAGAAATATACAAAGGAACTTAAGTAGTATGGGCCTAAAGTAAAATAAGCAAAATATAATGTCTAATACCACAAAATTCACATTCATATATTGGATCTCCAAAGTCCCGATATTCTGGATTATTCAATGTTCACAAAGTTTTCAATTAATATCCATAATGATTTAAACTAAGTTAAAGGATAAACAAATAAAGAACGATATAAGTTAGAACTGATGTTATTCAAACGAAATTTGACATTACCTGCAGAACTGGTTGCTCCAACCAGTTTTTCTAAAATTGTTTGTGTACTCCTCGGTAATGAATATTTTGATTGGAAATCTGAAGTTTCACCTATAATCAGCAAAAAGTGATTATCATAATAATTTAGTTGCGGTATTGTTTTAGTTAGTAAATTACTAACTGTATTAACCAAGATCTTTTACCATCTGAATTAGGTTGATCATTAAGAGACACATCCGGGGAATTAGGAAGTTGAGCGATACATTCATCTAAAAATCAATTATTGTTAAAAAAAATTAAATCTAACGGATCATAAGAAATAATATTAAGAAGAAATGAGTGTATTTAAGAATAACCTATAAATCCAGCATTATTTTCTTCCAAAGGGACATAATCAGAATTGGGAGATTTACGACTATTTTCATCTTAAGACAATTCACAATTATTCAATGCGGTATCATAACTGCTTTGTACACTTGTTTTAATTTGATTTTGCAAATTCCTTAATATATACTTCCCAGGCCCAATTCTTGTGGCTTTCATATTACGATTGCAAGAAAAATTAATATCAGTAATGCTAGTTAGAGAATTCTGACCATCTACATGTTACAAAATAATATCAGTTTCATTTTTCATTTTTATATTTAACAACAATATACAAATATAGTCATACATTTAGAAATTAATCGAAGAGAAATTGGGTTAATTACTTATATAAATGGTTATTCCATTATTCACAACTTGCATTCATGTTCAACATTTACACCTAGCAAATTCAAGTTTGTAGCAGCATGTTTCTGTGTATCATCAATGAGGTGCGAAGCTCACAAAGAGGTATGACAAAACAAAAAATGATAAATGTTATTTCATGTTGTTTAACAAACATAATAGTATTAATTGTAAAAAATGCATTTATCTAAGTAATCAAAAATAAATTAACATGGTATATAAAGAACACTATTAATCATAACATATAGAACTTACTAATTGTAATATCATGTAATGCAAAAGTCGAGTGTTCTTCAACTAAATGTGAAACAGCAACATTTGGATTGGAAACAATATGGTTATTAGAGAGATTGAACCTTCTCGGTGCTAGCCTTTTCTTTGTAAACACGGTCACCAGATAATAGTCTTAAGAGTCAAATTAATGCATACAAAACTATGGTTGACTAAAATGTCTTCAAATAAAATAGATCAATCAAACCCCAAGTTAACAATGTAGTACATTAACTTATTTAAATCCTGATTGTTTCCAATATATGACTTTTTCGAAGGGGAATTAATTATGAATCATGAGTAATTAATATCAATACGGGAATTTGAAATTGTCGCATGATCTCCATAAGCTCGAGGAGTATTTAACTCCAAATGGATCAATTCCAAATCCAATTAAATCACTGGAACAACTTCCAATATTTGATGACCCAATAGTTTTCTTTGTTTCATTAATAAGATATTTAATATTTAGTTAATATTTATACCAAATACTCCATCTGATATTCAAGTTTAGTGATAACATGAACTATCTACTTTGTTTATGCAGGATTTTTTAACTACAAATTTATTGACATAGTATATAAGTATATATTATTCATTAGACAAGATGGCCATCTATTTCATTGAATTAACTACGGGATTTTTATAAATAAATATTGACTACTTATATGACTTATTAATATGAAGAATGATATCCTAAACATAAATTATATATAAGTTATCTTATTCTCATTGTCAATGATATGAAATATTGCTTATAACTAAATTATATAATTTTAAACTATTTTTTAAACTATAAGTATATTACCTTCAGAATAGTAAACTATAGGACAAACTTTATATGAATATAGTTACTCACTCAAGTTTTAAATATAAACAACTTTGAATAAGTTTACACGTATTAAAAAATTTGCTTTTTTTTATTTTATTTTTTAGATGCAATCGATTGATTAATTTCAATTAAAACTATTGATTTAATGAATGATATACTCTCATAATTAGATAACTGTCAAATATATCATATATTTAACCAATAAAATTAAATGATTCATAGGACAATAAAAGTGGTTGGCTTTTGATTATAGTTGAAACAAAATAATTTTTGCACTAGTAGGTTATATTAAGGCAATTACTCTTTTGGTCCTCAAAGTATTGATGTTGGTTCATTTTCGTCCTCAAACTTTTTTTTTGATTCATTTTGGTCCTCAAAGTTTTCAAGTTGGTTCATTTTAGTCCTTTCCGTTACTATTTCGTTAATGGTGTTTAAAAAGTGACACGTGTCACAATTTGGTTGATCTATTAATAAAATAATAATAATAATAATATATATTTTTAATAAAATAATAATTTTTAATAAAAATAAGTTTTTTTTAAAAAAAAACTCATCGTCTTCTCCACCATCTTCTCCACCACCATTGCACCATCCCAAAACCTTCCTTCCCCATCGTCACCACCCCTTCCCTTTCCCCTACCATCACCACCCCTTCTTCATTGTAGATCCCCTCGTCAAAATAGCAGAATTTGTGAAAAAAACATTAGTGTGGAGAACTATTTTTATATATTTTTTAAATATCAGCTCCCCAAAATAAACTTTTGAGTAAATCACTAAACCCCCAAATCATTCATATGTTCGAAAATTTCAACCATTGGGCTTATAAAAACTTTAAATTATTCTTTGAATTTGAAAAACTAAGTTGATTTTATTCCTTCAGGCTACTAAATGACATTAAAAATTAAGTGAAAAACTAGTGAAACGAATCCCGCTTTGCAAAATTGAAAATAATCAAATACTTTTAGTATCTCACAGAACTAACATGGCAAATCAAGTAGTAATTAACTTTTCCTACTTCAACTTTCCAAAAATTAAGCTTGAGAGTTCAATTGATTGAACATAAATTTGAAAAAAGGAATCAAATTTACAAAAAAAAAAAATTGTGTTGAAAAATGGAAGGAAAGTGCCTGAAAATATGAATGAATGGATAAAGGGTTTGAGATTAATGTTTGTATCACTTGTCTTTGTTTGGATGGTGCGGTGGTGGTGGGAAGATGGCGGGGAAGAAGATAGTTTCTTTTTTTTAATTTTTTTATTAAAAATTATTATTTTATTAAATATATGTATATATGTATATTATTTTATTTTATTAATTGACCAACCAAATTGTGACACGTGTCACTTTTTAAACGCCGTTAACGGAATAGTAATGGAAAGGATCAAAATAAACCAACCTGAAAAATTTGAGGACCAATATGAATAAAAAAAAAGTTTGAGGACAAAAATTAACGAACCTCAATATTTTGTGGACTAAAAGAGTAATTTTGCCTTATTTTAATAACCGAAGTAGGATAATTTAGGCATTACATTTAGTTTTTCTAAAGATTTTAATCTTCATTTTTAAAAACTTTTAACAACTGATACATTCAATTGAAACAAAACTTTACAATTTTCATATATTCATTAAATTTAAAGATATAAAATCATTATGAAAGTGAATTTGAATTTTGTTTAAAAGATTAGAAGATTTTTGTATCACAAAATTAAGTGTAGTTTTGACTCAATATATAGATCCTATATCATGTTATATAAAATGGAAAATTAATTGATTAATGAAAATATAAAGTTTAACAATGAGTTTTAAAAACACAAACATAAAAACATACTTGTAACACCCTAATTTTTTAAAAGAGTAGTTACTTAAAAATGTTAACTTTGAAAACCTGGTACTTAAAATTTTTTTTTGAAATACAACGGAAAACTTTTTTCTTTTTATATGATAATTGCCTATACAGCTGAACCACATAATCTGTCAACAACATGTTTAGGTTCACCAAGTGTGGTTTTACCTAAGCAAAGCCTAACGCTTTGTCTTATCCATTGCTTTAGCTCCATAGTCTTCCAATACCTGCAATACTTCGACCGTTAGTTATATGTAAAACATATAACCGAGTAACCCTCGGTCTAATTAAAAACATTTTTAGAGTATTGCAGCCAGTGTAACTGGAAAATTGCCCCAAATCACATTACTAGCAAACACATCTTTCACATAACACTTACACATACAAATTCATACATTCATATACAATTTATGCAATAATATCATGTATGTATGCTTGCCATGATCATTTTCCATTTTCCATTTTCCATTCTTTCCTCTTTTATCGGGAAACCTGGTGCACGCGGGAATCCACCATTGTGCGTGGCAATAGCACTAAGCTCTCTGCAAACCTTAGTAAGCGTCCCTAGCCAGAGTCCATGCCTCACCTCAAATAGAGGTGTGCAAGAACTAATACCCTTCCAGTACTAGCTCCCAATTATTTCTCTTTCTCAGAGTCATCACCCATTACAGTTTGCAAGAACTATTACCCCTTCCGGTAATAGCCCCCAAATCATTTCTCTTATTCAGAGTCAACATCAATTATAGGTCTGCAAGAACTATTACCCCTTCCGGTAATAGCCCCCAATCATTTTCTTTTCCATGCTTGTCTACTTACCTGGACTACTTCTGGTGGAACTTAACCCTCTTACTTAACCAATGTTGATGGGGGAAGCATTTCCATATTTCCTTTCTGTTTGATTTCATATTATAGGTTCTAATGCATCAAACGTCACATCCATATTGTGTCATTCAATCAATTAAACAAGAGTTCTAGTAGCATAATATTCCAACATAAAACGTCTTATGTTTGAATATTTTGCATCGTAAGTTCCACACTCAAATATCTAATCAAATATGACCTGCCATATTTGAGTACATATTCAAGTTCATACTGACTCTAGATTTATCCATTCTAAAACAGTTTAAAAATCTATCCAGAGTCCTATTCTCAATTTCATCACTTTATAATCTGGAACCTCTTGTCTGCTAAATACACTTTATCATTTTCTTATCATTACTAATTCTCAATCATGCAACATCTCTTTGCTCATTTTGATTACACAGTATCATACAGCCATATCAAACATCATAATCATTCACATTCCCAATTCCATTCACACAACATCTATTAGCATGTTAACACAACATCATACAGGCATGGCATGAAATCTCAAAACATATTGACAAGCATAAATCTTAAATCAACCAATTGCTAACATATTATTCATAGTCCCTAATCACATGTTCTTAGCATTTTGTAGTGTCCTAGATTTGGGGTTTTAAGGTTACCTTGGGTTCCCAGAATCCTTTGTGCTTCAACTCCAATCTAGTCTCCAACTCCCTTTTTCAGCATTCTTTATCTCTGAGTTGGAATCTCAACTCTTGGAATCCTACTGTGAGAAGGAAACCTTAAGGTGAAGGAGTTGTGGCATGTGATTGATTAGTGGCATATGTTCATCGAACGTTTGAGGAGCGTAGAGCGAGGGAGAGGGAAATTGTGAGTTTTGAATGTGAAACACCCCTATTTATAGACTTTGGGCTCCATATTCGAATATATATTCGAATGTAAGACTCTTGTATTCAATTCCTCATTTCAATATTCGAATATTACTGTGCATATTCAAATATTATTTGCATATTATTGTGCATATTCGAATACTATTCAAATATTGACATGCATATTCGAATACTATTCGAATATGACAGTTCATATTCAAATATTCATGTTATCTTTGTCCCTCTTTTGACCTTTCTACTTACAATTAATCCTTCTTTCCTTATTTTTGTAAATTGTAACCAAATCCTTAAATCTTAAGTTTCCTGTATGGATTTTTAGGATGTTACAATATTGTTACAACATTAAACACAAAAGAATACAGAAGCACTACCTTTCCAACAAAAAGATAAAATAAATTCAAATTCAAACAAAATGTCTATCAAAATAGAACATCTAAAGCCTATACTTCTTGATTAAATATAGCAAAGACATTTTCCACATTTGAGTTTCCGCTAAACTCAACAGAAAAAATACCCTTGTTAAATTCCAATCGCATTATTTTGGTTGGAGATTTTGAAATTGGAGTTACATCTTTAGAGACAGATTGAGAATCCTAAAGCAAACACAAATATGAATTATAAGTAATCAACATTCAAAAATATTTGTAGATGAATATAGAATTAATTGAGTAGGCAAAAATAATAGTAAAGATTAATTTTCGCCTTGGTTAAATCAACAAATGTTTCATTCGATTCTTGTGAGGATGATACAAATAAAAGGTTAAAAAAATAGAAGAAAATATTGAAAAGAATAATAATGTATAAATTATATGACTTCATTATATCTAATAAGATTATTTCATACTTTCATATTATCAGCAACTTGAGAAGGAGGAGGACTTTGATCACTTCCATCATTTGCATCCTCACACATCAACATCTAGGTTCAATCATGTAAAAATTAGTTCACATCTAATTTAGAGTACATGGCCTATAAGGATTTAAACTAAAAACATGTAACTTAATTTTCTCTAATGCAGACATATGCATATTGATCAACTTTTCATTATCAGAAATTCTTTTAACAGAGTAGTTCTCGCTAAAAAAGTCACCATAAGGAGGTACAACTTCGACTTTAAATAAAAGTTGATTAAACACTAAATCTTCGATGATCGATGGATATGTTTCAATAGTTGAACCCTGGAAATATATAACAATTAAGTAAACTATAATTTATTTATTAATTTTAAATATGGAAAAAATCATAAATTAAGAAGAATAACCTTTTCAATTTCATCCTTCAACTCTTTAGCACTTTTACCCATGAAGCTACTCAGCAACATTTCAAATAGAACAAAAGAAGCAAATCCAGTGTCATCCATGACATTGAAATTAACTTTGAACCTAATAAAATTAAATAAACGTATTACTAAAAATAATGAAAACCTATACACGATTTAGTATACTCGTAAGTTAATGAGCTTATCGATTAATTTAGTACCTTGGGGTTGCGGTCACTAACCATTGCATGATTTACACCAGAATTTTTTCCCAACATAATTTTCTTTTTTGAAACACTAGTTGCATGAATCAAACATCCAATGTGGCTTAACCACTTCAATAATCGCATCCAAAACAACCCCAAAATTGTTTTATAGATCAAGTTTAAACAAAAATACAAACATAAAGAAAGCGTAAGTTCATGTTTATTGAGAAAAATTCATGACAACAGTGCACATGGATGTAATACGAACAGTTGCTCATCTCTGTGGTATTTACAATTTTAGAAATTTTCATTTTAGTAGTTTGGATGAAATCATCTTCAGCACTAATACTACTATGGCCAGACATTTGGCTTACAACTTGACTTATTGAGCTTCCTTGTAGTGCCATACTTTAAAAACAATTATAAACAAAAATAATATAATTATTAATTCACACAACATATAAGCATGAAGACATGATTATTTATGATATACTATTAACTTAATAATCCATCACGTCAAAATTAATTAAGAAATTTATGATCATCGTAGCACAACGTTAAGACAGACCATTAATTGATGGCCTGAGAGCAATCTGAATTTATGTAAAGTATGCTACCATGCCAATGGTTGGATATCCCTAGATCTCCTAAACATTAAAATCGACAATTAACTTTATATACAATATTAATATATATGTTTACGGAGAACAATATATAAATGACAATACACAATATACCTCCATAGGTCTTCATCTTGCATGATTCTAAAATAACTACAGGACATGCAGGAGAAACCTCAATGTTGAGAAAATCAATCATTTTGTCTACAAAGTTGTCCCACGGAGTGCATCAGTGCATGTGATCCTCAAGCCTCTGATATTTGGGAGTAAGTTTATATAATAAGTTTCAATCACATTAGTTCCTTCTATGGTTATACATATGAGTAAATCTAATATATAAAAAAATTAACAATTGATAAACAGAGCTCACTTAAGGTTTTCAAGAGAAACATCTATATGCCTGAATTTTTCGGTTTCATTATCTAAATCCTTCAGTGGTTCCTATTGAGGAATGTGGCCAATGATATCTACAACAAAGAGTAACATGGATGTTAAAAATTGATTATGAAAATAATATTATCGCAATTATAAATATCAAATTGACAACAAAAAAATAAATTTTTAATTACCATGAACATAAGTTTCGTCAAAACCACCTAAAATTTGTGAGAATCCAGTAAAATCAAATATCATCAGGGAGATATTGACCACATCTTCCTTTTAAACTATAGTGCTAGACATGAAAGCAACCTTATATTTATGCTTCGTTTGCTTGTATTTTGTGACAACCTCTTGAACCATTAGGTTTTGAATCTTGAAAACTTCTCCTTCCAAGAGGATCTTGTCAAAATTCTTAATGAGATCCTTTCGTATAGTACCATGAATCTTCATCTCCTTTGAATCCATGAGTATAACATCAAGACTAAGTATTTCTTCTTTCTCATGGAATGTTGGAACTATCCATTTGCGCATGACTCTAGTTATTATACACCAATTCATGTTTTCAACTTTTATATTTTCCAAATCAGAGATGACAGTATCCAAAACTTTAATACTTTGTCTTCTAATTTTCTAACATTTTATATCAGCTAAAGTTTTCTGACATTTTTGAAATTTGGAAAGATTTCTAATTACTACTTCTGGTGCAGCTTATTGGTATATCACTATATATAATGCGCTTGTATGCTAGAAGCTTATTCACGTCTGGAGTGTATACTTTGAGATATGTGTTGGAATTATTAACGACTTCACGAAGCAGTCCAATTAATTTAATACTATTCTGTTACTATCTACTTATCCCACATTTAATAAGTCGTCCTCATAATTTGATAATTGGTGAAATAACCATTTAAGAATAAAAATGAATTATGCTTTCATGAAGATGTATAGTTATCATAAACATTATTTGCATTTTAACTTAAAGAAAATATTATCCCCACAATATATAACTCATTACAGTATTTTAACTATTTCTATGATGTATGTTATCTTATTTTAGCATTATTATTATATTATAATAACTTTATAATACTATCAAAATGATTGTAAATAGTGACGATACTAACATTTAATAGTTAGTTTGTAACTTCATTTCATGAACGTTATGAGGTTAATGTTCAGGAGATTATGTAGTTAATAGTAAAAACATAAATTTAACAATAACATAAATTGAACACTACCATTTCCAAGGAGAATTAAACATGGTCTAAAAGAAGAACTTATAACAACTAAACAAAAATAAAATAAAATTGTAATTAAACAGAAATAAGTAAAAAATATTAAGCAATATAAAAAAACACAATTATTGTCTTGTTGGGTTTAAACTGTTCTCAATACTAATTTAGAATCTTCACATGGATCACATCTTCACCCCTATAAATCTTTGCAAATACCATCCTTATGCCCCTCTTCATGTTATTACTTTGAAAAAACAGCTTCTAACCATTTGTTAGATAAACATCCCATGGTCTTCCTTCAAGGCCAGGATAATAAAGTTCAACTTGATAAAAATTAGATCCCTCGTTGTCACACTTGAGAAAGCACGTCTGAGGAAAGTGTGAGAGAGCTGTCATGCAAAAATACACTGAAACTATCTAAACAATAAGAATAAAAGATAATGAATTCATATAGCGCACATACCAAATTAAAAATCTTCATTTTTAAAAATAACATTACCATAACTACATGAAAATGAACATCAAATAAAGATGGATCCCCAAGAATGAAATGGGTGAATCAAATTATAGAATATGACATGTCATTTATATCCAATTTTGGAGATTTGAAGATTTTTGGCACTTGCATATCCTGCACGTCATCTAACTTGTCATCAAATACAGACAATGAGAACCTACAAGTACACCATAAATGGACATAATCCACCCACCATTGAAATATGATACAATTCTTCTATAGTCTGAAACTCAGGACCCAAGAAAGCTTCATTCATAAAGAACATGATATCAACGCCAAATGTTGAACCTTTAGAGTCACAAAAACAGAACCATTTAAGAGAGAAATCCAATAATGGGTGACAAAAGAAAGAAGGCAGAGCATGAATGTCCTAAAATGTTAAAATATTTACGTTAAAAAATTTCAAATGTACCACTTATAATTATAGACATCAATTTGAACATATAAGGTTACCAACCTTATTAGGGTCAATGACAGCAAATAAGACCAACGGTCTATCTTGCGTCATCAACTCATCCGGATGAGCAACAACGCCGCTAGGCATTATCTCCATGAAGTATGGATCAAAGGCAGCGAGACCAAAAGTTCCATCTTCTTGATACTGCAATGCAACCCTTCCACCGCCTTGAACATTGAGATGGTTTCTAACATTAGACCATCCAATTCAAAAATAATTGTACTTCTTTCCTCTTTCGACCTTAACGTTGAACTGGGAACCGTTTGCATCAACAAAAACACAATGATCATCAATTTTTTGAAGAAACTTCTTGCTGAAAAAGGATGGAAGTAGACAATAAACCTATAAAAAATTAAAATTTTAATATGGTTAACACAGGATGACTTAATCACGATAAGGACACATAAAAGCAATATTAAATAATAGAATTTCATTAGTTGGTAGACACAACACAAAAGATTGATGTTAAATTACTATATGTCCGCATGTGATGTTTTACATACCTTTTCATGTTGAAAAGGTAAGATTAAGAAACATGCCCCCACTGAGAAGAGGTTTTGTGCAATATGTGGGTTAACCATTGTTTAAGAATGTTTAAAACAAAAATTATAAAATTCTAAAGCTGAGGTGAGGAGGATGATTTAGTATAGTACTCCTAATTGAAATGAGAAGAGAATTGGATCATTTTAGGCCCACTTTAAATAGATGACTTTATTTCAGCAAATTACTATGCGATGCTTGGTTACTTGAGTTTCAGACTTCAACATGCACTTTCAATTAATTGTATGGGAAGTTTTAAGGGTTTGAGTTGGAAATTGCAATACATTGAGAACCAACCATAATCACTTTCGTTGAAATACCACTAATAATTACATCGATTCATATTCATAGTACGATATATTGCATTTAAATTTAAAGTTTAAACTAATAAATATATAAAATCGTCACTAAAATTTTCAAAATTAAAAAATATTTAAAATTTGATAAGCAAATGATAAAAAAAAAAAATTTAAAAAGTGTTAAAACTTTCTATTCGACAGTTTTTAAAGAATTTTTAAGTTATGTGAGAAAATTCATATTTAATAATATTTTACAAATTACTTAATTACTTAATAATTATGTATAGATACCCAAAACCCTTATAAAAGATAATAAGCTAAAATTATATTTCATTTTAATTTATCAATTAATCACGTTAATATAGTCAAACTTTTACAATATTACATGAATTAAGCATTTCAAAATTATAATTTGATTATGAACACATGGTAGATTGATTTGTGTACCCAAAAAACTTATATACTGTTGCATGTACTAAGCATTATAGTATACTATACTATCGCAAGTAGTTTGTAAAAATTATATTGTGATATTGATTTAAGATTACAATAAAATTACATACTATATTGTTACATGTACTAAGCATTATAGAAATATTTTTATTTAAACTTCATAATGAGTTGTTGCTCATTTGACTTGGCATATACTATTTTGTTGCAAGTAGTTTGTTAAAATTATATTGTGATATTAATTTAAGGTTACAATTAAATTACTTATAAATAGGAGGCGACCATTTTCAAGAACATTTATAAAATGGTGTATCACAAAAATAAATTATTTTAACTGTAGTTAGGTAGTGTTATTGGGATTATTTTATGAATTATATCTCCCTAATATTAATATATACAAAATAGCAGAAGCCCAAATGAAAAAAACTACACAAATTATAATTAATAAAGATGATGAACTTAATACATAAACCCATAAAAAAATCGTAAACCAAAAAATAAAACTAATAACCAAATAACATGAGCAACATGCATAATTAAAGGATATTTGCACCATAACACAAACCATAATAAAACTCAAAATTCTATACTCAATGGTGATGTGTACTCATCCCAACAATTTAAGATGAATAATATCTTCGCCACCCCTGTTCATACCAAATCACAGCTTGCACTTTCTGCCAATGTTATCATGAACACAAAACAACGACCAACCTTCCCACAATAAATCCTCTCAAGGCCTTTCCTTATGTCCAGGATAGTATAACTCCACTGCGAAGACATCACAATTATGAAAATTGAGTAGACATTTCAAAGGTTGGTAACGTAGGGCATTCTTACAAAATGACGGGGGAAGGACCTAAAATGCAGCAATATTGACATCATTAGGAGTCAACAAAATATACATATATTTATATAAATATAAAATTATTCACAAATGGAAAAAAATACAATTAGAGTAATTTAGGTGATCACCAAGAAATTATTGCATTGAAACGTTGTCAAAGTTCTTTTGAATGATTACTGAAACTCATCCCAAGCATCACCAAATATCCAGCAAGTGTTAACTTTAATCTCATGGGAAAGGTGTCTCAATAGCTCACTTGGTGCCTTAAAAATCCTTCTATCAGCAAGATACTTAGTCTCAACCATTAGCGGACCAAAGATACGAATAGTGAATTTTCCAAACATTTCATATCAAGCAATGATCCATCCACCAAAACGTAAACATAGGTAGTGTTGAACTATGTTTTCAAAGACAGCCTCAAGAAGAAGTTGCATGATCTTATCAACAATGTCAACTCCAAATTCAAACCCACCAATGTCCTTCAAAGTAACCTCTTTTGGCAAAAGGTCAGAATAAGGACAAAAAAGGAAAGCAACATCGGATATTTCTGAAATAACGGTGTAATGAAAATATTAAGACATACAACATATATATGCTACACTTAAAACCACAAAATAATTATCACATGTTAAAAAAAAGTAACAATTTATACTGGAATAAAATTGTCTTGAAATCAACATGTTTTGAATCAACAACAATGTATAAGAAACGATACTTTCGGCGACCAATAATTAAAGTTGTTAGTAGTGCGTCCGACCCATCTTTCAACGAAGTATCAATCAAATACTCGCAACAGAAATTTCCCGTCTCCTTGATAACACAAAGCATCCCCCACACTGTCTTCTATATTATACTCATATCCGATAATCTTCCATTGCAAACCAAAATAAGCATCAACTGGGCCTTGACAATACCTCCTTTAACTATGTGACCAAAAGAGTCAACCATCTTAATGTCATAAGACATTTCACACACATACTTATCAAAGAAAAAAGAAGGAATCCTAGTACACACCTGAAACGAAAACAATAATAAAATGTGGTCATAAACTTAACAACAAAAATGCCACCGTATAGCATGAATGAATGTTAACATAATATATATCATGACATCTATACCATAACAAGGTCATAAGGGATAACAAAAATCATTCACAGGCACAAAAACAGGGATTAAATCTTCAGCCATTGTGTTTTACACCTATATATTCAGCCACACTTTTTCAATATTACCTTACTATCACAAAATCACCTTTCAAATAAAGCACATGAATACCATTATATAGCAATTGAATTTCGTGCACAAATTGAAGTGAGATTTACCAACATTTATAAATTTTTGGCTAAAATGTAATTTTGGTACTTTATGTTTTCCAAAAGTTCTACTTTGGTACTTTTTGTTTTTTTGAAGTAAACTTGGACCCTACGTTTGTTTTTTTGAACCGAACTAAAACTTTTGTCACAAATCTATCCGACATAGACTAATAGAGCACAAACGGCGTTAAATATTATTTGGGCTAAAATGCACTTTTGGGACTTTATGTTTTTCAAAAGTTCTACTTTGGTCCTTTTTGTTTTTTTAAGCAAACTTGGACCTTACGTTTTTTTTTGGATCGTCCAATGACAAAATCCGTTACTCCTAATCTTTCGCTACTCCTAAGCCTTTTTTGTGACATGAAATTTCTTTTTCAATTAATTAATATTATTAAAAAAAACCCAATTGAACATTGGAATAGATTTGTTGGGATTAGGGTTTACAAAAGTCCCAAATTGCAATCTTCATCTAATTTTGATACCTACTCCTTCTAATTCTTCAATTGTTTGTTGTAATTGTTCAATCACAACACTTCGTCACTAGCCATGGCTTCTTCCTTGTCAAATGAAAATGGAAATGAAAACCCTAAAAAACATTATCAACCCTCACCCTTTTTCCTATCGTTGTAGTGAAAGGGCAATTTTGTGCATAGCATACAAGGGGAGCCAATTCTGGGATGCAACAACTATCGTTATTGTGAAGGATGTGGTTTCTTTGAGTGGGTTGAGTTTGATGTGAATGATGAAAGAAAATAGATACTTCTAAGATAAAGAAGAAGCATAGTGACTCTGCAATTGAACTTGAGGTAGTAGGGGAAGTGGAACAGAGTATTGATTGCATTGTTGATAAGTTTGTGTGTGAATGTGGTCCTTTTGATGTTGCTTCTGCTAAGTTGAAGAAAGACCAAACAACTTGGAATATATTATGATAGAAGTGTTGATAAAGTAGTGTAGGAATTATGCACTAAGTATTGTAATGACTTTTGTAATGGATTATGCATTGGGTAACGTGTTTCTGAGTGTGTTATTGATAAACAGGAAAGTACCGATAAAATTATGACTATTTTGATACCTTTCAAAACATAAGGAACCATTCAAATACCAAATTAAAATATAAGGGATCATTTTAATACCAAATTAAAACATAAGGGACCAATAAGAGTCCACTTCGTCAACCCTTAACACCAGTATGCCACCTCAGATCCACCTCACATCCACCTCAGAGCCACGTAGGATTGAGAGTAACAGATTCTGTTATTGGTCCAACAATGGTTCAAAAAACAAACGTAAGGTCCAAATTTGCTTCAAAAAAAACAAAAAGGACCAAAATAGAACTTTTAAAAAACATAAAGTCACAAAAGTGCATTTTAGCCTAAATTTTTTTGTAAATTCAAAGATGGGAAAATTGAACGACGCAAGTTATGAGGCGTGAATAAATTAGTATAATCAATTATATAACATGAATTAGTATGATTTAACTATAATATGAAGCATTTTTTTTGAATAATAGTAAGGAAAATAGAATTTGAAGAATTAACTCTTTACATAATTTTATTATTTTACATTAATTATTAACTATGTTATTACCATCTACTTAATTATTAGTTAGTCTTTTTTTTCCATGAAATATTCATGGGAATTCAAAGAGAGTTATTATTGATTAGTCTTGGTATAGAGTAGGGTAATAAAGGAGCACGTCACACAGGCATGCATTCGGTATGTTCACATTACTGTAATACAAAAAGGCAATTTTAATTAATTGTGTGTAGGTATATACTACTTCCTGCAATTTTTTTGTATGTAAAATTTGCATGCACAATTTGTATTTTTATTACAAAAGAGGCGGAAGTCTTTGGCACCCAAACTGATGGAACAATTTTGGATGCAAACTTTGTTGCTTTTATAGTTATAGGGATTTCAATTATATGGATTAGGCCAACCTTTGCTTTATGTGGCTTCAATCCTCCAAATGAGGTTTCACATTTTCTCTTCAATCATAAGAGCAGGTTATGTCTTCATATGTGTCTGTCTTTTAACGAAGATTGTATTTTATCAATTTCTTGCATGAATGAAAATGTGTCCATTATCGTGGAACCTACATTGATATTTGAAATTATTGGTCTCTTAGAGTATATATAAATAAAATCTTATTTTATTTTAATAAACAAAAATAATCTGTTGATTAAGTATCAGCCTTATCCTAGTGTCATGGTTAGTTGTAACTAACTAGTATTAGCTGAAGTATGTATATAAACAATGTCCAGATACATTGAATGTGGTTAATCGATAATATTTCTTTTTCTCAATTTTCTGTAAGTAGTTTTCTCTCTGTTTCTGTTTTCCTTATATGGTATCAGCGAGCCAGGAGCTTCTTCTTCCTCAATAACTGAAGCTTGAAGCTGCATCCATGGCCACGCCTTCCGCAACGTTCTCTCAGTCTGTCGCTATTAAACTGGACGAGAAGAACTATCTGCAATGGAAACAACAAGTGAATGCTGTTCTAAGAGATCATCAATTAGAGAGCTTCGTAGTAAATCCAAGAGTACCTTTGAAATTTCTGTCTGAAGCAGATCGTGAGCAAGGATCTGTGAACCCTGATTTTGCTGAATGGGATCGTCAGGACTCTCTCATCATGTCCTGGATACTGTCCACACTATCTGAATCTCTGCTAAGTCGAGTCGTAACCTGTCGTCACTCATTTCAGGTTTGGGAAGCTATTCATTCTCACTTTCATTCTTTAACTCGTGTAAGAACAACTCAACTTCGGTTAGAACTGCGATCAACGGAGAAAGGCAACCGTTCTTACAGCGAATATCTTCAAAGAATTCAAGCAATTATTCATACCCTGGCTGCCATTGGAGATCCGATCTCAAATCGAGAGCATCTTGATGCTGTTCTTGGAGGACTACCTACCGAGTATGATGCTCTGATCTCAACCATTACAGCTTTCTTGAGCAGAGATGACACCTTGAATGTTGCAGAACTTGAAACTATGCTGTTGGCTCATGAGGCCCGTGTTGAGCAGGTTAAGCAGGCTGTTCTATAGGAACCACTCACTGTTAATGTTACCGAGACAGCCTCCTCAACTCAGCCATCTACAAATTTTGTCTCAACTCAACAATACACAAACCAAAACCAAAATCCAAATACCTTTAACCAGAAAGTTGATGGTGGTAACAGGAATTTTGGAAGAGGAAAAGGGCGTGGACAAGGTCGTGGTAAGTTTGTTCAGTGCCAAATCTGCAATAAAAAGGGGCATGATGCATCTGTGTGCTATCACAGACTCAATATAGCTCAATATGGACAAAACACTAGTCCATTTATGAACTTTGGAACAGCTTACCCTCAGTTCTTCAATCTCTTTGCATTAGCAGCTCCCTCACCTGTACTACCACAGCCAAGTATGTTTGCTGCACAACCTCCACCAATGCCTGCACAAAACATGTTCAATCCCATGCCTTTCCTAACCCATGGCCAACTGCACAGCAATATCCTCAAAATATCCCTGGTTTTGCTATGAATCCCTTCACTGCAATGCCTCAGATGTTACCTCAACAACTGAACTCTGGAGGCAGCAGTCTTCAACAGCAACACCAAAAGACTCCTTCGGCCAACATAGTTGCTGTGTGGTTACCTGATTCTGGAGCATCTCATCATGCCACAAATGAACAAAAAACTTGATCCAGAGTGCACAAGCAGCAGGGAATGAACATATCATGATGGCCAATGGTCAAGGTACAAAAATTTCTCATGTTGGTTCTACTGTTTTGAGGTCCCCTTCCCATTCCAACTCTTTACTTTACCTAAACAAATTGCTAGTTGTGCCTTCTCTAACTAAAAACCTCATCAGTGTAAGCAAATTTGCCAAAGATAACAAAGCATATTTTGAGTTTTACCCTGAATCTTGTTGTGTGAAATCCCAGGTTTCGAATGATGTTCTTCTACAAGGAGCTGTTGGCTCTGATGGCTTATACAGACTCTTCCCAAATATACAAAAGAAGCACTCAGTTCTTGAGAGCAATTCTTCCTCAATTACTTTAGCCAAAAGTTGTAATATGCTCACCAAACAACATTGTAATAATGCAGATAGTAGCTATACTTTGTGGCACCAAAGGTTGGGGCATCCCAATCATAATGCCCTCTCAACTGCAATGAAAAACTGCAATATTTCTGTTTCAAATAAAACCAATTCTGACTTTTGTAATTCTTGCTGCATTGCCAAATCACATAGATTACCTTCATTTCCCTCTACTACTGTTTATAACTCACCCCTTGAACTTGTTTTTCTTGATGTGTGGGGACCTTCTTCGGTAGAATCATCATGTGGATTTTTGTATTTCCTAACCTGTGTGGATGCTTTTAGCAGATATACCTGGATTTTCCCAGTTCAAAGAAAGTCTGATGTTGTAACCAAGTTTCAATTGTTCAAAAGCATGGCTGAAAAGCAGTTCAATTTCAAGCTCAAATCAATCCAATCTGATTGGGGTGGCGAATTCAGACCACTCACTAGCATCCTGCAGCAAGAAGGCATAACTCACAGGGTCACTTGCCCTCACACACATCATCAGAACGGCGCAGTTGAAAGAAAACATAGACAGATAATAGAGCTAGGACTAGCTCTCCTTGATCATGCCTCACTTCCACTGCAGTTCTGGGATCATGCATGCCTAACCTCTACCTTCCTTATCAATAGACTACCGTCCTCTGCTATAGGAGGACAAGTTCCATACAAACTTCTATACAACAAGGATCCAGATTACAACATCCTCAAGGTATTTGGGTGTGCATGCTTTCCTTTCCTTAGACCCTACAATCAAACAAAACTTGAACCAAGGTCACAGCAATGCATATTTTTGGGATACTCTCAAAACCACAAGGGTTACAAGTGTATGTCCAAAGACGATAAAATATACATCTCCAAAGATGTCATATTCAACGAATATACCTTTCCTTACAAATCCATGTTTAGCAAACCCACACCCTCCAACACAAGCACTCTACCAACACATAACCCACCTCTTCTTCTCCTACCAAATACCTCAAAAACCACTTGTCCCATGCCTCAACCACCTTCTCAAATAGGAACTAACCCTCTCATGCCTTCCCAACACAACCAAACATCACCCAACAGGGAACCAAACTCTTCCTCACCTTCTACCAACGTCCCTGTTACTGAAACACAGCAGCCTGTTCCCACTGATATTAACCCAAACACCAGCATACCTGCCTCACGTCCACAGGAACAAGCAGTAGTCACCAACAGTCATCCTATGTAGACAAGGTCCAAGAATGGAATCACCAAACCAAAACAACCTCCAACTCTCCTACTCGCTCACTACATTCCAAAAACTGCTAAAACAGCTCTCCAAGATGCCAACTGGTCTGCTGCAATGCATGCTAAAATGAAGGCCCTTTAAGACAACAACACATGGAGTCTAGTTCCTCTACCTCCAAATAGACATCCAATCGGTTATAAGTGGATTTTTCGGGTAAAAGAAAATCCGGATGGCACTATAAACAGGTACAAAGCAAGACTCGTCGCCAAGGGTTTTCATCAGAAGGCTGGGTTTGACTTCTCTGAAACTTTCTCTCCTATAGTTAAGCCTGTAACTATTCGTATTGTCCTATCTCTTGCAGTTTCTTTTCACTGGGACATTCAACAACTTGATGTCAATAATGCGTTCCTAAATGGATATTTTGAAGAAGAGGTGTACATGCAACAACCTCCCGGCTTTGAACAATCAAAGGGACTTGTTTGCAAGCTTCAAAAAGCCCTCTATGGCCTCAAACAGGCCCCTAGAGCATGGTTTGAAAGACTCTCTTCTACTCTTATTACTCTTGGTTTCCTGCCCATTAAATATGATCCTAGTCTGTTTATTCTGTCCACTGCTGGTCATATCATCTACATTCTTGTTTATGTGGATGACATCATCATTACAAGAAGCTCTACTTCCTTAATACAGCAGCTAATAAACAAATTGGACAGAGCCTTCTCCTTGAAGCAGCTGGGAAAACTTGATTACTTTCTGGGTATAGAAGTTAAACATCAACCTCATGGTGCTATTCTACTGTCACAATCAAAGTATATATCTGATCTTCTCACTCGAGTCAAAATGGAAGAATCCAAAGCCATTTCTACCCCTACGGTTGGTGGTTTAAAACTGTCAAAACAGAAAACCTCGTGCTTTGATGATCCCATGTTATATCGTTCAGTTGTTGGGGCACTACAGTAAGCTACCATCACAAGACCAGAATTGAGTTACTCTGTCAACAAAGTGTGTCAGTTCATGGCCTCACCAATGGAAGAACATTGGAAAGTTGTTAAACGCATACTTCGTTACTTAAAGGGAACCATTAGTCATGGTCTTCTTCTCAAACCAGCTCGAACCAACACGGCTTTGCGCATCATTGCCTTCTGTGATGCAGATTGGGCAGCAGATCCAGATGACCAAAGGTCTACTTCTGGTGCTTGCATTTTTCTAGGTCCCAATCTGGTGTCTTGGTGGTCTAAGAAATAGGTTCTTGTAGCCAAGTCAAGCACTAAGGCAAAGTACAGGAGTCTTGCCCAGGCCACCTCTGAAGTTCTGTGGATAGAATCTTTACTCAAGGAGCTGAAAATAAACTTCAAAATTCCTCTAGTTCTCTATGACAATCAAAGCACAGTTGCACTCTCCCACAACCCTATTCTTCACGCCAGAACTAAGCACATGGAGCTAGATCTCTATTTTGTTCGAGAAAGGGTCATCAACAAGGCCCTCATAGTCTCCCACATTCCTTCCAAGGAACAACTAGCTGATGCACTAACAAAGGCACTCACTCCTGCTCGGTTCCTTGACATTAGAAGCAAACTCAATGTTACTTCGTTTTCAGCTCACTCACCTTGAATTTGCGGGGGGAATGTTAGAGTATATATAAATAAAATCTTATTTTATTTTAATAAACAAAAATAATTTGTTGATTAAGTATCAGCCTTATCCTAGTGTCATGGTTAGTTGTAACTAACTAGTATTAGCTGAAGTATGTATATAAACAATGTCCAGATACATTGAATGTGGTTAATCGATAATATTTCTTTTTCTCAATTTTCTGTAAGTAGTTTTCTCTCTGTTTCTGTTTTTCTTATAAGAAGATAGTAATTTTGACGATACTAATACAGTCAAAGATATGGGCAAAGATATGTAGGGAAGGTAATTTTGGTCACTCTTCCTGAGTTAGTGTGCTAATGCTGATATTGTTTGAGGATTTTTTTTTCTACTTTAATTGTTCATTCCTATATTATGTTGCAAACCCCCAAGACATTCTTATATTCTCAAAGGCTTCAAGTAGGGTCACGAGTGAAGGTAACTTGAATTTTTTTTGTTTACCTTTTTTTACCAGTTCATTTGATATCAACAACTATTTGGAATTTATAGTATCCAAGGTACTTTCCTTATAAAAATTTTGGAGTTGTTTCTCTTACATATTGTATATTAAGTGATGTGTAATAGCAATCTTTTATTTATATTTTCGAGCTACTTTTATATATAAATTGAAGATATCATTGCATAACAGGTACTATATGTTATTTTCCAAGTCTTCAGTTATTTCCAAAATGAATAAGATACCAAGTCAAATATGATTTTAACACTCCTTTTAATCATAGTCACCTAATTCATGGTACTTCCCGGTTCATGGTACGGGTTTGGTTACACGGTTCACTATCCAAAGAGAATGCGGTACGCATGGGGTATACTTCGGTACGCTATTTGGGTATGCGGGTAAGTTATAAAATACTAATGACTATGCCATTGATAAAGTTTTTTACAACTAATTATATATATTAAAAATTACACTCAAATTGCAAGAATATGTATAACTTATAAATAATATATTATTTTTTTTAATTAACCAAGACCATAT
Source organism: Cyamopsis tetragonoloba (assembly GCA_037177725.1). NCBI lineage: Eukaryota > Viridiplantae > Streptophyta > Magnoliopsida > Fabales > Fabaceae > Cyamopsis > Cyamopsis tetragonoloba. The sequence goes on along the minus strand of CM074125.1, from coordinate 29,052,256 downwards.
CTTGATGTAATTTTCTTTTTCCAAAGACCATATTGACAGCACCGAATAGAAAAAGTAAAGATAAGTGTGAATATGTGGTGAAGGGAGAGATAACGTGTGCAAGATAAGGAAAAATGCTGTAAAAGTTGTTGGAAAGTTACTCTGATAAAAAGCAAGATGTAATAGGTACAAAGATATCAAAACAGGTTAAGTAATTGTCTATAAATTTTTATTTTTTTTGCTTTCCCAATATCAAAACAAGCTGCTTGTTTCAGTTTCTCTATGCTCTTTGTCGTTTTCAATGGAGTAATCTTTTTCCAAGAACAATATTAATAAAATGGACTAAACTTTAAAAAAAATTATTAATATATTAATATAACAAAAATAATTTAAATTAAAAAAAAAAATTTATGTGGAAAAAATAAAAAATAACTCTTTAGACTCCCTATTTGCTTTTTCCAATATTCAATATTTCATTAACGGCCACCTCCACCTAGAATTAGTGATAGAGAGAGAAAAAAAACTTGTTGGTCAAGGCAACCATCACCCAGGGGTGAATTGGGTGATTAAAACTTTTGCGCACTTTTTAGAAAACTGAACAATTTAAATGTTTATGCACAGCGGAACAATTAAAGAAAAGATTAAACAACAAATATGGTAATCTAAAGAGTGCAGGGAGGAGAAAAACAAACACAGATTTATACTGGTTTTGGTCAACATCCACTTGTGACCTACGTCCAGTTCTTCAAGCCATGATCAAAATCTTTATTAATCTTGCAAGTCTTAACAGGCGCTTGCGACCTTTACAACAGAGAGCACTTCTCACACCTTGGGATGCCCCACCCAAGTGCTTAAGCCTCAATACAACCAGGGATGCCTCATCCTGTTCTCAACTGAGAGATTGCCTCACCCTCTTCTCACAAATGAGCGATGCCTCACGCTCTTCTCATATGAGGGATACCCCACCCTCTATGAATTTGTTTGAATAAAAGAAGAAGAAACAATATGAAACTCTCAATAGAGTAGATACACAAGTTGAAGCACTATAGACAATAAGTAATATCAATGATAGAGCATTTTGATAGTTCAAGCAATAAGAAAGATGTAATCAAGTGTTTGACAAGATTGCTTGAATAAAAAGAATTCTAATACACAAGTATTTATAGCCAATTGATTTCAAAGCCGTTGGAAGATGAAAAGACATGACTTTTATTAGTTCTGAACAGATGTTATTGGTTATGACCGTTATTTGTCGTTTCCAACCGTTTCTGATCGTTACAGCGCGACTGGTTTCAGACACCAACTTTAAACGGTCATAACTCTTTCATTTCTGATCCAAATAATGTAAATGAACACTTTTTGGAAAGATCTTTAAGTCTACTTTCCAATAAAACAATTTTAGTTTCAAAGCAATAAGTATTGTTTCCGTTATGTTCAAAACAATGGACAAAGATCACTTTCCGAAACTGAAAGACAATGGTCATTTTTCAGAACAGAAAAGCATTGCTTTTTCAATGATTGATTTGAAAGTATCATAACATCTTCATTTCTTACTCAATTAAACTAAATAAATACTTGTTGAAAAGATAATTGAGTCTAGTTTCACATAGAACAAGTTTCATTTCAAAATGCAAAATATTTTGTAAGTTATGATTAAAACAATGAACACGTGTCAGCTTTTCTTATTTTAAGGAACATTTTAGGAGGTGGCTATAGTTTCATTTGTTGGCTATAAACATTAGTGTAAAAGCAAGAATAAAAAATTGCTCCATCAAATGATAACTTGCTAACCTTACACTTGCTTAGCCTAAGTCTTGTGTATATAATCTGGAGAAGCCTTCTTGGACTTGGCACGACATATCATTTGAAGATATAGCTTTTCTCCCATAATATCTCAATGCTTTGTCATCATCACCATCATCATTATCCTTCTTTCATAGTTGAGCATGATATGTAACTTTTATTCTCATGATGCATTGCCCACTTGTAATGTTTAGATTATCCTACAAAAATATAACTTACTAGAAAGTCATTGTTAGTCCAAACTTGAAACTTCTCATCAATATCAAGTATTCTTCATTTATAATATGTAATCTTAGTTAGACTATCAAGCATCTTTTAAGCATATAATAATCCATTAAGCATAGAGAAAATATATCCTTATATTTGTCATCATCAGAACATAATGTATTAAATCATTTAGCACACATACTTCTACATTCTCCCCCTTTTTGATGATGACAAATTATTAAAGAAAAATATGTCATGATGTAGAAATATATATAATCATGCAAGCATATAAGACAATAGAGCATAAGAACATATTTTTCATTCCTTCATTTCTTCTCCCCCTATTTGACATCAACAAAAAGGCTTAGGGATAGCTTCATTGTCAAAGAGGAGATACATGACATGTGATATATAAAAAAAATTAAGATCTAGACTCCCCTTGAAACTATGCATCTCATACAAATATATAATACATGATAAGTTGAAGTTCAGTGCATATCAATAGGATTGATCAAGACAAAATGTGTTTCTCGTAATTCATCAAGCAAAAGAAATTTTTAATCAACTCCCCTTTCAAAATTAAATTTTCAAATGATGCACATTTGTTAAACCAAATGCCTTAAGAGAATGTAAGATCAAGATAAATATCAAGGCAAGTGGAGAGTAGTTATCTATATCATCATTTATTGGCATCAATCAGAATCTAACAATTCAAAGCATATCATATCATAAAAGTTTAGGAATTGTGATACTTATCGAATTTTGTAGTTTGATGCTCCATATTTATAATGACTATTGAACTTCTTTGAGTTTGTTTGTTTGTTTGTTTTTTTTTTTTTTTGGTTCTTGAAGAATGACTCAGATGCATGAAAGGACTAGCAAAGCTAACTATAAAGTTTTCCAAATCAAAGATAAGCATCAAGTATCATGTAAAGCACACTTACAAGCATAACTTAAGTCATTTGATATGGACAAAAAAAAGTATATAGACATTTGAATATCAAGCATAGTAAGAGCATTGTTAAAGCAATATTCAAGATTAATGAAAAGAATTTCACAATCATCATCAAAACAAGAATAACAATATTTGGTGCAGACAATGATCACGTGTTGCATGATATATTGAGTAAGTAATTTAAGACCACATGTTAATCAAGAAGTAAAGTATCAATTTGTAAAGTAAGATTTGAAAGATCATGAAACAAACTAGGATTCAATTCAAGATATACACCACATCACAAATGAATCATTTTCTTCTTGTTTTCTTAAGATATGCATACATGAAACTCTTTCAAACAAGAAAGTAGCCTATTTTGGAATCTTCTCACAAACATATAGGTACATAAGAGTAAGAAGAAAATCATTTTAAGTTTGAGGATGTGAAGTATAATCAAATAACAAAATCATGTAGTCACGGATTCAGGCTTCAAGGGTATTATCAAGTCATTTCAAACAAACAATCATTTATTTAGCATTCTATATGGATTGATATTTTAAAGGCACATTGCTAGTAAAATACAATATTAAGATAAATGAAGATATCAAACAAATTTTTAATAATTAAAAATAAATAAATAAAATGTATCATATTTAAAGAGAAGTAAGAAGTAGGAAATTGACATCACCAAAAGAAGTTCTCTCATAATAAGAGTGAATTCAACTTTCTTGCTTAAGTGGCATGGGGTATGTTTCAACATCAGATCCTCACTTTTTATTCATACTCAACTTCAATCCTTTGCATATATCATAATCTCAAGTTGATTGTGCGTATCGATCTAGTTTGTACACATACTTGAGATCTTTGTCACCCTACAACACAATTCAAAATAGACTTTGGGTATCCTTTGGGTTTGGATCCTTTTATGGTTAGTCATTGATTGTTAATTCATTATGCTATAATAACATCCACATTACAATTAGAAAATTAAGCATATAAAATTTATGGATCAAGTAATATAAAATACAAAGCTAATAACATCTTCTCTTTCTTTTTTTTTTTTTTAAGAAGTTCAAAATATAACAAGAATGCTAAGACATAAAATATCTTATGGTCAAGATATGTGTCAAGGGCAAAGGTAACTCATACTTAAACATAATCATGTGTTAAACATAATTTCAAATTTTATCACGCAACACACGATATTCACCTATTACCTAAGACTTACAACGAATATACCTCGAGTTCATTTTATTAACAAATGAAACGAATATACCTCGAGTTCATTTTATTAACAAATGAATGTACACAAAAGGTAGAAATATTAGATACCTTAGCCTTGGTAATCAAGGGGTTATTTCTTCTTACCCATTGCTTCTCTTTTTGAATTTTGAACTTTTGAAGTTCTCCGTTATGCAATTGAAAAGCCTTGGTTAAAGTTTCTTCCTTTCCTTGACTTGGAATCTTATTATCAAGTCTTGGAAACATTCTCCTTGATGATGTCCTCTTGACTAGACCAATTTGTTCTCCATTTTTAGAAGTTTTCTGCATATAAGAATTACTAGAAAAACATTTTGGTACCCACTTCATCTTGGGTCCTTTAGGGTTAGTGTTGAAAGTTTTAAGAGCTTTAGGAACCCATACTAAATTATTTCTCATAGAGGAATTTCTTCTATAATTATACAAATGAGAAATATGTTCTGAACAACCACAATAATTGCACACAACAGATTTAGAGAATGATTTGGACATTTGAAGATCATTATGCAAAATGTTGATTTTATCACAATCCAAAACACTTTTGTCATAATCATTTGTTTGCTTTCCATGCAAGTTTTGATTGTTTTCCTTTATCTTTTCAAACATGCATGCATAATGATTTTGTATGGAGTCTTGAAAAGGTACTTCCTTAACTAAATATTCAAGATCAATGCATTCTTCACAAGTAGATGATGTTTCATATTTTAAGCATGTTTTCTCTTCAAGAAAATAATATGCATTCTTGAAAGATTGAATTTGACTTTCAATGGAAGAAATATTTTGTAAGCAAGTCAAACTTTTCTCTTTTGAGTTCATCAAATCATCATATAAGTTGTTATAAGAACATTTAAACTTATAATAAGAAGGACTATAGTTAAGTTTGACATCATTTACCTCAAAGTCCTTTTGAGTCATCTTGATATTTGTATCTATTTGTTGCATGACTTTTTCTTCCTTAAAATTATCTCCATCTTGCACAATTTCTTGGGAACTATGTTCAAGATAGTCTTCCTTTGTCAAATTTTGATTCTTTTGCTGTATCTTTTCAACTTTAGGTACAAAATCATTGTTAGCAAAGTAAATAGCATTAAGAGCATTCCAGAGATCTTTAGCACAAGAGTAATTTTTTATTCTATCATAAGCATCATCATGTATACTGTTTCTCAAAATTTGCATTGCTCTAATATTTAAAGAAAAACATCTTTCATCATAAGTACTCCAGGATTGCTTTGGTTTATAAGAAAATCCATCAAGTATAATATGCCACAAATCAATATCAATGGACTCAATATAAAACTGCATTCTGGTTTTCCAATAAACAAAATGTACACCATCAAAGAATGGTGGTTTATCATATTCAAAACCTTCCATTTTTAAGAACACCCTAATGGTTGCTAACAATCTGGGATCTTTCACTCTAAGCAATTAAGCCTTTACCAGAGCACGAAGTTCTGATACCAATTGTTGGTCAAGGCAACCATCACCCAGGGGGTGAATTGGGTGATTAAAACTTTTGCGCACTTTTTAGAAAAAATGAACAATTCAAAGGTTTATGCACAACAGAACAATTAAAGAAATGATTAAACAACAAATATGGTAATGTAAAGAGTGCATGGAGGAGAAAAACAAACACAGATTTATACTAGTTCGGCCAACATACCTACGTCCAGTTCTTCAAGCCATGATCAAAATCTTTATTAATCTTGCAAGTCGCACTTGCGACCTTTACAACAGAGAGCACTTCTCACACCTTGGGATGCCCCACCCAAGTGCTTAAGCCTCAATACAACCAGGGATGCCTCACCCTGTTTCTCAACTGAGGGATTGCCTCACCCTCTTCTCACAAATGAGCGATGCCTCACGCTCTTCACATATGAGGGATACCCCACCCTCTATGAATTTGTTTGAATAAAAGAAGAAGAAACAATATGAAACTCTCAATAGAGAAGATACACAAGTTGAAGCACTATAGCCAATAAGTAATATCAATGATAGAGCATTTTGATAGTTCAAGCAATAAGAAAGATGTAATCAAGTGTTTGACAAGATTGCTTGAATAAAAAGAATTCTAATACACAAGTATTTATAGCCAATTGATTTCATAGCCGTTGGAAGATGAAAAGACATGACTTTTATTAGTTCTGAACAAATGTTATTGGTTATGGCCGTTATTTGTCGTTTCCAACCGTTTCTGACTATTACAGCACGACTGGTTTCAGACACCAACTTTAAACGGTCATAACTCTTTCATTTATGACCCAAATAATGCAAATGACCACTTTTCGGAAATCTCTTTAAGTATACTTTCCAATAAATAAATTTTGGTTTCAAAATGAAAAGTATTATTTCCGTTATGATCAAAATAATGGACAAAGGTCACTTTCCAAAACTGAAAACCATTGCTAACTTCAAAAAATAATAACGTTCTCATTTCTTGTCCATTTTTAATAAATTACCAGTCATTGGAAAGATAATTATGTCTACTTTCATATAAAATTATTTTCAACTCAATACGATAAGTCATTTTCAAGATATAATCAAAAGAGTAGATAATGGTCATTTTTCAGAACAGAAAAACATTACTTTTTTAATAACTGATTTCAAAGTATCATAACTTCTTCATTTCTTACTCAATTAAAATAAATACTTGTTGAAAAGATAATTGAGTCTAGTTTTACATAGAACAAGTTTCATTTCAAAATACAAAATATTTTGTAAGTTATGATTAAAACAATGAACATGTGTCAGCTTTTCTTATTTTAATGAACTTTTTAGAAGGTGGCTATAGTTTCATTTGTTGGCTATAAACATTAGTGTAAAAGCAAGAATAAAAAATTGCTCCAGCAAATGATAACTGGCAGACCTTACACTTGCTTAGCCTAAGTCTTGTGTATATGATCTGGAGAAGCCTTCTTGGACTTGGCAGGACATATCATTTGAAGATATAGCTTTTCTCCCATAATATCTCAATGCTTGGTCATCATCACCATCATCATTATCCTTCTTTCATAGTTGAGCATGATATGTAACTTTCATTCTCATGATTCATTGCCCACTTGTAATGTTTAGACTATCCTACAAAAATATAACTTACTAGAAAATCATTGTTAGTCCAAACTTGAAACTTCTCATCAATATCAAGTATTCTTGATTTATAATATGTAACCTTAGTTAGACTATCAAGCATCTTTTAAGCATATAATAATCCATTAAGCATAGAGAAAATATATCCTTGATTTGTCATCATCAAAACATAATGTATTAAATCATTTAGCACACATACTTCTACAAAAAAATAAGAAGATTCAGGAATCAAGAAAGGAGTTTAGCGACTCAACTTTTGCCCTTCTATCCATCTGTGGAATTTCCAGTTTTCCACTTCTCCCTTGGCTTCCCTTCCCCACCAAATCCATTGTTCTGCTTCCTCGAGATATACTAAATTCGCAGATTTCACTCCCATTGAAGAAAAGATAAGCTTTCGCAAATGGATCTCCGAGAACTCAAAGAAATTAAGCGCAACTCAGTTTCCTGTTCGCTCTTCGCTCGCTACACATATTTAAGTGGGAAGGTAATGCAGGAAAGAGTACAACTTGTAAAATGGTAAGAATCACTTTTCTTTTTTCTTAGGTTGTTACAATTTCTCAGCTTCTCAATGCTTGAAACAGTTTATTTTCGCTTTGGGTTCGCCACCTTCCGCGAATTACGCAACGAATTTGAGCGTCCCAATTTGCAAAAGAACTGCAAATTGGTACGCACAAACCAATTCGTAGTTCACTAGGGGGTGAGAAAATTATGTGTCTATGCTTTTGATTTCATTCTTGTGCTATATTGCAGGTCACAATAATTAATTGGAATCAATGATTATTGATGCTCTGTAGTGTAAAGGCTTCAACTGGGACTTCATCCAGAGTATTTTGACAGAATAGCTGTTCTGCAAGGCTTAAGAAAAATGATTTAGCAATTTGGAAATGTAGATACGTATCTCAAACTCTGTAAGTCCCTCTCTGATGCAAATCTGATAGGACCTTGTCTTGTATATTTGTATATAAGAAAATATAAGCTTTGGGTTGTGAAAATGCTCTAGCAAAATAATACCACAAGCACTGATTTTCTTGGTGCTTTGTTGCGTATATAATTTTGTATAGTTTCAATGAAAAATTGACCAATTATACTGGTGGAGAAATGTTGTAGTAAAATAAAAGTCTGTTTATGGTTAGTATCTTCAACTAGTGCATTAGATACATGCTGTGATAGTATATTCATTACAAGTGAATAGTAAACTTTAATAATATGTTATGTGTAAATGACTACATGTGTGTGTTTGAATTGTTACGAATTTTTCATTTCTTTTCCTCAAATTTGGCCTATGCTTTTTTCTTGTTTTCTTTTTTTTTGCCTCTTCTTGTATAATTTGGTTGGGATAGCAATATATGTTTAAATTTGGAAAGCATATTCAAAAAATTATGCAATAAATAACCTCTTATATTTATAGAGGTTTCCCAGATAATTCTTGATATTGCTATATTTGTTTACTCTTATGTTTGGCTATATATTGTACACTAATCTAAATAAAAATCATTAAATGGTGAAATTATATTCTTCATCCTTTGATTATTGCATAAACAATAATAGCAGTTTTTTTTCTTAGAATTCTTTTTAATATTTTTTTATTGGAAGGTGATATGATGTTTGCTTTTATCAGGTATGTAGCATTATTTTTGTAGATTTGCCACTTGGAACGGGCTTCTCATATGCCAATAATGTCACTGCTCATAGAAGTGACTGGAAATTAGTTAACCATGCCCATAAGTTTCTTAGGAAGGTAACGTCACTATGTAAATGATATTATGATAACATCGCTGTATTTCATGTCATTTTTTCCCTCTTTTAACTATGCCATTTTTCCCATCAGTTTCAGTTCATCAATGGCGGTGACAAGTTGTTAGCAATTGTCCACCTCCGGCGGGAAGGAACGTAGAAGTGAGCCAAGATACATCTTCTGATAGTAGTTAATGGAGTTAGTACCTATCTCAAGAAGCACATTTAAGTCGGTGGACAATTCCATAGGGGGATTCACTCGGAATAGTTAAATACTAAAATTAATGAGTAATGAGCAGAGTGTTTGCTGAGGTTTTTTTTTTTTTTACCATTACATGAATAAAAGAGAGAAAATATTAATACTGAAAATTCTGTGTTATCTGTCTTGTACCCAAGTACTATGTGCAATAGAAATTTTACTATGTCTAATTAAGTAGTTCTTTGAAGTAGTTCTTTAGCTGAAGCATGAAGGTTTAGGATTTGATACAGAATAAGCTTTTTATTAACTCTATAGGTTATAGTTGATATATATATATATATATATAAAATATCAAAATATATATTTAGAAACGAAAAGTACGCTAAAAAAATGTAAAAAGAGGCTTTATCAGCGGTTTTAGCCGCAAAAAACAAATTGTGGCCTTACCGGAGGTTATAACCGCCGGAATGTGCAAGACCATTCAGAAAACAGAATCTCACGGCGGTTTCAAACGCGGTTAAATCATTTTGCGGCGGTTTAAGGTATGGGTACCCGTGGTTCATAAAAACCACTGACAACCCGCTTGTGACGGACAGATTGCCCTCGGTTCTGTGAACCACTGGTAAGTGTACTAGTTGCAGTTTTAACCGCTGCTAAGTAAAAAAAAAATCGCCGTTAAAATTAGTTTTTTTGGTAGTGATAAACAAATCATGGTTGGATTAAGCAAAATAACATTTTTTTTCTATTAGATTAAGCAAAATATTTGAGCATAAATATCATTAATTAGAATATATTAGTTAAGAAGATTTAATTAAATTTGCATGGTTTAAATTTGTTAGTTAAGAAGTTAGTTACTTAGTTATTGTATTTTATCTTTATGTATATATTTAAATTCTTTTTCATAAATGAAATGCACATCAGCATTCCATCCTCTCATAGAAGCTACATGAAACTATTTCGTTACCATTTATCTTTGTTTAAAGCTACCTTCTTAAATAGCTACTTGCATTTTTTAGTTCGTTTCGCGAAGTTATTTATCTTTCACTTATAGTCATAGCCACTTATTAATTTCCATGTCAATAGTCCACGTGTCTATTATTGATTGGCACTACAAGAATGTCCTAATATAGTGATGGCCGAAATCATCGCTAAAATGCAAAAATCCGTCGCTAAAAGGGCGTTAGCGATGGCCAAGCAACGAAGGTCGAGCCGTTGCTATTTTTTCCGTTACTAAAAATAAGCAACAATTTTTAGTGTCGCTAATTAGTGACGACTTTTAGTGTCGCAATTAGTGACGGTTTCGCTACAACACACGCTGAATTTGTTTGTTCGAACGCCAATTTAGCGACGGTAAAAGCCGTCGCTAGTATTATTATTATTTTTTAAAGAAACTTTGGTACTGGTGACCACTGACGCAACTCAAACGACTAGTTTCATGCTGGATTATGGGTTGCCTGTAAAGGACTTTGTGGAAGAAGGTTTTGAAGGCTAAAGTTGGAGCTTTGCCGGAGGTGGCTGGATGAAGAAGAAGGAGAAGAGAAAGGATGTTGGTTGCCAGAGACACTACAAGTAAATGCAGCATTTAGTGGCGGATTACTAGTGGCGGTTTTATTAACCGCCGTCAAATGCGGGTTAAATACGTCGGTTCCGCAGGTGCCTCAATTTAATGGCAATTTCTTTTCAAGAAACGGCGGTTTGTTAACCGCCACTATTTTTATTCCTGTCTCACTTTAAAATGTAACCCGCGAAAATCCATAAAATATTTCCCTCTCTTTCTCTAAATATTTCCCTCTCTTTTCACGAATTCTTTCGCTAAAAACCTCTCACGAGTCACGACCTTCCCTCTTCCTTCGCATTGGGTTTTCTCTTTTTCGCATCTCACAAGTGCATTGGCTCTTCACTGCCTTGTGAAATCTTCTTGGCATCTCACCTACACTCTGAGAAGGTATGCTTCCTCTCTTCCGTTTAGCTGTGTCAAGGTTTATGGGTTCAAGCTTCAAGGTCATATTTTTGGGGAAGGAGAGTAAGGATAGAGGGAGATTTAAGGCAGGCTTCTCTATTGACTACTAGAAACACTTGAAAATTAGTAAGTGCTTGATTAAATAGAACATGTTTTGATTTAGGGCATGGTCACGTTGGACTCTCTCTATCTACACTTTGCTCAAAAGTAAAACGAAATTCAACATTATGTGAATAAGTAAGTGCTGAATAGAGAAAAGAAACAAAGAACCGAAAGGATTTCGCAAACACGCATACACTCAAATAGAAGTCCAAGTTTTTATAAAATAAAAAATTAGCACAACAAAAATATTGAAGAAAAGTTTTTTTTCAAAGTATATTGGAAGCTAGAGGTGTTTATTATGGGTTCAGGCTTTTGTAATTGTGTTTTGAAGAAAATGTTGTTGTAGTTGTGAAGAAAATGCTGCTGTAGTTAGGGTATTTTGAAGAAAATGATGCTATAGTTGTGTTTGGCTACATGGGCTTTGTCAGTGTGAGGAGGTGTGCTTATGATTGGATTGAATTGGTGTGCATGACTATTTCTTCTCGGTGCAGCTTGTGAGCCGTTTGGAACTAGAGCTGGTAGTTTTTTGGTGCTGTTTAGATTGAGTTCTACTAGATTTGTTGCTGATTTTTAGCCCTGCTATTTTTTTCCTCCTGCTGGTTGCCAGTTGTTGATATTTTGTTTTCTTTCCTTCTTCTATGTTAACAACTTTAGCACTTCTTGTGCCTGTTCTATTCTTCAGATAGATAATATATATATATATCCCGTTTTACTTGCTGATAAAAAAGAAAATGAAGAGGCTCTCAAATTATAGGGGTAGATTGTTTTAGTAAGGATTATGTTATATGATTTTTGTTTGATGTCATTATGCTGTTTCTGTGATGTTCTGTTCTCTGTGCTACACCATTGTAGGTCATGCCCATACATTTATCATTGGCCTGTTAAAGATACAAATTTTAGTTATTTTAAGAGTTACAACGCTTTTTCTTATATGTTGTGTTGTTTTATGTTGTTTTTTATCTTAAAAAGGACTAAAAGAATATGGTTACCAAGCTTACATATATAATTATGATGTGGCTACATTGGTGATGGTGAAGAATTATGTTTCTTTTTATTAAGAGTGGAAAAATTTCTTTAATATTGTGATTGGCATATAGATTAAGCTTATACACATTAGAGTTCAAATGTTTTTGTCTCAGGTATTTTTTATAAGAAATAATGAGTGATTTCTTTTTTGTCATAATCATATGAAACACAATATCACTTTTAGTTGTATTTATTACTTAGAAAAAGTGATTTTTGTTTTCTTTCCTTGATCAACTATGAGATGTGGCTCACCTATTTTTCAAGCAAGTAGATGAATTAATGAAATAGACATTTCAGAATAAAGTCAATTTTATAAAACTTTGAACTTTTTTGTTTAATTAGTATAAGAAACAAGCAATATTGAACATTTATGGAGTCAAGTATTAGCAATTCATGAATAGCTCATCCTATTTACAATAATTCCTACTTTAGATCTTGCATAGGGACTGTTATTCTTGTACACTAACAGTTTATATTTACCATTACTTAATTGAAGTTTACTGGTTTATTAATTTGGTTTAATAGTGTAGTAAAGCTACTATTGTATAGTTTTATATTGTCAAGTTTCATAAAGCTATTTCATAACTTGATATTGAGATTTTAACTAGAGAAATAGCTTGGTTGAGCATCATTTGGGATAGGATTGTTGCTGAAGATCCAAAGGTATGTTCTTCGTACTTTATGTACATGTGTGTATATTATGCCATATTAGTATGTTTGGCCTTGTACTTATTAGGTAGTCCTTACTTTATGTTCTTATTTTATCTTTCACAATATAATTAAATTACTTTATCATGCTACCATTACCCTTCACACACCTTCATCATCAGTTAAATTTCCTTTGAACACCACAAGCTTCCCCTTTTGCTCTAATAGTTTCAAATCATGATTCAAAACAGTTCAATCTATCCCATACAGATCTGCAGTATATTAAAAAAATGAGTCAATTCCCGCCAAAACACTTGCAAAGACCATCAAGTAGGATAACTAGTTACAAAGTGATTATAATAAAATACAGCCTTGTAGGTGGGAAATATTTAAGGGAAGCTAGGACAAAAACTACAAATTACAAGTATATCATAATGAGAAAAAGTATATTATAAGAGACAAAGAGTATAAGACTAATTAACATTCTCCCCAATCTTTTAAATCTTAAACAGAGTGAAGTTTCTATCATCTCTGTTCTTATGTTCCAACCTTTTCCTTTCTTTCAGATTTGATCATTCCATGTGTACAGCACCCAAACTTGGGACAGCAAAGATCAAGTACTGAACTACATATTCACTCAAACTCTGATATCATGTCAAAGAACCACTAAGCCTGAAATTTGAACCAATTAACTAAGGCCAAATAATGCGTTCTTACTACTATAACATGATTAACATTCAATATTAAGAATAAATTAATTTACGCTTTAAAGTCATGTCAAGTTCAAGGCTAGCTTTTTTGCTAATTTAGGGTATCTTTGCTTTTCCTTTTACTTTCATGTTTCCATTACTTGTTTTCGTAAATAATTACAAAATTGTCACTTGATTTTCATTTTCCGTTTTTTGAAATTTGTACAAGAATAACCAAAAATGAGATTGACATATTTTGTTTCTAGTTATTTGCAATGTTACCAATATAAATTTCAAAAACAAGAAATAAAATGATAACAAGGTATCAGTTTTGTAATAATTATTATGAAAACAAGAAATAAAAACAAAAAAGTGTAAATGAAAATCACAAGCCCATATGTTTTGGCATTGTCTTCTTAGAATGAGGTTAGCCAAGTGAAATATTTTAACAAGAAGCTTAAAGTTGATCCACTCCACTATGAGATCAAAACATATAGGTTACACTATAAGTAAGCTTGAAAGTGTCATGTAATTGTAGTTGACTCAGGTCTTTTACACGCAGTAAAATTTATAGTCTTAATGCATTATGATAGTTTAGAACTACTTGAATAGTCTGCAAATAAAATTAAATCCTTAAAAAATCTTTAAATTATATTTTTAAATTTCTGTTCGGTTGCTGGCGCATTTTCTGTCACTATAAAAGACAGATAAAAAATACATCATAAACTTTGAATACTAATTCAAAAGCAACAAGACTGGCAACATAACAGGAAAATTACATGATCGATACTTCTTTTTTTAGTGCTCATATCCACAAATCCTTTTCTTGGAATCTGATTCTCTTCCATGATGACTTTCATTATTTCTTTAGTTTACAGATATTACATAAATAACCCCTTTCAAATGGTTTGGTTCGACCAGAGTACCACATAGTTGGAACAAACTGAAAAGCAATAATATTTTAAAAAAGGGCCTATCAATGTCATAAAAATATCATATCAAGCATCTAAAGTCAAAACATGATCGGGAGATTGAAAACTATAATGAACCAGCAAATAATTGCCAAACTTCACACACTGTACAAATTAACACAATAATTTAATTGATCAACTTGTCAAAATATTAAATAAATAATTATATTACTAAATTTTATTTTTGTTACTTGACTTCAACAACCCCTTCCTTTCTATCTTTTTATCCCACGCATTTATAATTTTATGATGTTGAGTTATTAGTATCTCAATATGAAGTAATGGGCTTTATTTTTTTTGTATTCAGCTATGGATAAGTCTTGGAAATGCGACGTAACACACCTGAGTATGATGTTAGGTTGAATAAGTTTTTAGACTTTGCCTTTGAACATATCTCTATCTCTAGTGAAGGTAGAATAATATCTCCCCGTAGTAAATGCAATTTTAGGAAATGGAAGAATACGCAAGAAGTGTATGATCACTTAACATGCAAACCATTTCCTGATGATTATACTTTTAGGTGTCGTCATGGAGAGATAGAATGACGTCTCAAGTAGAATAAGAGATAGCCTTATGAATGATAGTGTTGAACAAGGTGTGATTAATGAAGTGTCTTGTGAAGATTCGATGTAGAGTATGTTGAATGATGCATTTGTATTCTCTGCGGATGCAACGTCGGGAGATCAAATGAATGTCGATGAAAGGACGATACCATATTTGCATCATCAAGGCAATGGTGTCGCAAAAGAATTTTATGATTTAGTGAAAGATGGGGAGCACTATGGATGTACTATGTTCTCAAAATTGTCTTAATCAAATTATATCATATTAAGTCTTTGTGCGATATAACTGACAAAGCAATGTCAATGATTATTGAGCTACTGCATGATGATTTTGAACATGCAAAAATCCCAACAGGTCAAGGCTAAGAAAATTATAAGAAAGCTTGTTCTTAATTACAAAACCATACGTGCATGTCCTAATGACTGTATCTTGTATTGGGGAGAGGATGAAAAAAGAGATGAATGTAAAATATGCCATGCCTCTAGATGGAAGAAGAGTAAACAAAATGGAAGTGGACTAGGCTCTCAAATTGGTAAGCCACCAAAGAAATTGCCTGCAAAAATTCTACAATATTTTCCACTGATTCTGAGGCTACAAAGGTTGTTTATGTCTTTGAAGACAACTAAGGATATGGTAGGGCACGCTGAGGAGACTAACCCCGATGGAATGATGAGGCATCTAACAGACTCTGTGGCATGGAAGAATTTTGATCTAAGATATTCTGATTTCGCTGCTTACCGTAGGAATATAAGACAAGGCTTAGCGAGTGATGGGTTCAACCCTTTCGGTAATGTGAGCTTGAGTTATAGCATATGGCCATTGGTTCTTATTCCATACAACACTCCTCCATGAATGTGTATGAAACCAGAAAATTACATTCTTTCACATGTGATTCCTGAAAAAAAAAATGCCTGGAAATGATATAGATATTTATATGCAGCCCATTGCCGCTGAGTTGAAAGAGTTGTGGGAGAAAGATGTAAAGATGTGGAGACATATGATGCTTCGAGAAATGAAGTGTTCATCTTGCGAACGTATCTTTTATGGACTAATAGTGTCTTTCTTGGCCTTGGGATGCTCTCTAGATGGAATACATATATAGGACTTGCTTGTCCAACTTGTAATCTTGATTCTATTTGTCTACCACGCAGTAAAAAATGGTGCTTTATCAACCACGGACAATTTTTGCCTAAAGGACATAAGTTTAAGTTGAATCGAATTCGGTTTAATGGCAACATTGAGGATAGGGAACCTCCAAAAAATTATCTGGATCTGAAATTTTACATCAATTAGAGATTATCAATGTCACATTAGGAAAGAAGCCACGATCATCAAATAATCGAAAGAGAACTTGTGAGGAGAACGTTGATGAGCATCAAACTCTAGGGGAGAATGTGGATGAGCGTCAAACTCAAGGGGAGAATGTTGATGAGCATAAAAAATTGTTGCATCAATGATGGAAGATAAGAAGTATATTTTTCAGCTTCCGTGTTGGGAATTTAACTTGCTGCGTCATAATCTTGATGTGATGCACATTGAAAAGAATGTGTGCGACAATATCCTTTTCACATTGATTAATGATAAAGACAAAAGAAAAGATCATATGGAGGCTAGGAAAGATTTAGTAAAATTGAATATGAGAAGAGAACTCTGGCCACAAGATGACGGTAAGAAGTTTCCAGCAGCCATCTTTACCTTAACAAAGAGTGAGATAGATCTTAGTTTGAATACTCTAAAAGATGTAACCGTGCCAGATGGTTACTCAAGCAATATTTCATGATGTGTTATTCAACACAACACAAAATATTTGACTTGAAGAGCCATGATTCTCACATTCTTGTGGATAAATTGCTGTTAGCAATTAGGAATGTGTTTCCTGCACGAATTTCTAAAGTTTTGGTTGATGTAACTGTGTTCTTTAACCTATTATGTGCCAAAGTTTTGCGCCTTCCAGTGTTGGACAAGCTAAAACAACAAATTATTATTACAATGCATCATTTGGAAATGATGTTTCCTCTATCCTTCTTTACATTTATGGTTCATCTTATGGTGCATTTAGTTGATGAAGTGAAGCTTGGAAGACCAGTTCATTATCAATGGATGTATCTTATAGAAAGGTAAATCACACTAACAACTACTAGGATATTTAAATTATTTATCATGGACAATTCTTAAATTATTTATTTCTCAGGAACTTAAGGAAAATTGAAGTCTTTAGTGAGAAATAAAGCCAAACCTGAAGGCTCAATAGCAAAAGGTTGGATCTCAGAAGAGATAGTTACATTTTGCTCAAGGTACCTTGACGAAGAGATTGAAACAAAATTCAATCAAGAAGGTCGTGTTGATGATCATCTGCTTACATCATTGTCAACTTTGTTCCCTAATATAGGCAAGCCAGTTGACATCATTGAGTTAAACTACTACAACTGTTGTACAGTCACACTCTTTAAATGTCAATGGGTGAATGCTACAAGTTCTAGTTCTAGATGCATGAAAGAGGATGCTATAGGCTTTATCTCAATCAACTTTTTTCATCTAATACTTACAGGGGTACGAGAAGATGATGAACCCAACATACAGGCTTCACAAGCTCGAGTGGTTTATTATGTGGATGATAAAGTAGAAGATGGCGCACTCCAATACATGTTAAACCAAGAGACCTCTATGATATGGGTGGAGATGTTGAAGAGACGTCTTATGAGAGTGAGGTTGTTTCAGAACAGTTAACTATGCTTTGGTCAGAAGATGGCACAAGCTCATGTTTCTAGGCCTGATGTACTTGCAAAATTTGACTAATTTCAATGACATAAATATATAATGTCAAAACTTGTGTTGATGACAAAGTATTCTTGATATAAGGACTCATGTTTTATTTGACTAATAATATTGTTATGTTAATTGAATTGAATCTATTGGTTTCATTGTTTGGAATTTGCTAGAGTATCATTATTCATTTTAATGTATTGCTTAATCTTTTTATTGATAAAGCATGCCTCAAAGGAGAGAAACAGGGTCCATGGATAGTGATTATGAGCCCTCTCAAGAGAATCACATTGAGGAGCATGACATTGATCACAGTGATGAAGAGAATGACATTGATCAACCTACTGCCCATGGAAGCAATCGTCAATCTTGGAATGTGCAAATCAAATGTAAGTTTTTTGTAAAAATATGTTTATGATATAAGTTGTTTTAAATTTATTCATATGATTATTTTGATTTTGTATTTTCCCTTTTCTAGATGGTGAAGGACATGTAAGAGAACATTTGCAACTAAAACAGGTTTGGCGGATGAAAAAAGGAGAAAAAGTGCTCATCCCTTTAGATGGGATTCAACCTGCGGGAACTATGCTAATGGTTTGCTTGGAGGTTTTTTGAGACAATTGGGACAAGACCGCAAATATTTTCCCATTTGTTTTAAGAGCTGGCGTAAGGTTCATGCCTCCTATAAGGATAATTGTTGGGACAAAGTTATTAAGGTAAGTCTATAGACTATTATAGTTTGTTATAATTAGAGTCAATCATAGTGCACTGTTTATATTAAAAATTTAAAGTGCATTTGAAAGCAAGATTAGTGTTGCTTTTGAGTGACACGGGTGAATCAATTTTGTTTTTGAATCATTTGAAAATCGATGAATTTAGTCCTTAAGATTGATTATAAGGAGTAAAATGGATAATTGTTGTAATTTTTATGACCAAATTAATTTACAATTGTTAATTTGAAAACTAATCTTTTTTCTTTTGTGTAATTTGTAGTAGTAAATTAATTAACGATGTTAATCAAAGTTAGGATATGTGTAAGTTAACAAGAAAATAATTTATTTAGTTACTTTTGATTCAAAATAAGTTTTTTTTTTAATAAAATTGTGTTATTATTATTTGAGTTAGTAGTTAAATTGGTTCCTAAGATTGTATGTATGAAATATTTTAGTTCATAGCGATATCAAAATTGGTTAATGATCTTTTATAAAGTTAGGGACTAAAAAATATTTTTTTGAAAAAGGAACAGAGTGACAAATAATTTGAAGTACCCAGTATAGTAATTTATTCATTATTTTAGTGAAATCAATTTCTGTTTTTTTAAAAAAAAACTAAATTATTGAAGCATGTATAAGGACTGTGGTGACATTACTAACACATTTCAATGACTGTAGGCAAAGTTTTGGTGGGATCCAAGCATTCATGATGTAGTACGTTCATATGTTATGAAGGACATTGAGAAGAAATGGAAGGAAAGTGGGTTGCGCTTATTCAACCTCTACTTTTACCGATCCAAAAGTCGAGATGAAAATATTAGAAAGCCTCCACTATCAATTCCAGCTATTGAATGGGCTACATTTATAGACTACCGATTAGATGAGAAAACTAAGGTATTATGAAATTCTATTCAATGTTAAACATCTTTCGCAGTAAAAAAATATGCTATTATAATTACTTCATTTTTTTAAGGCAATGTGTGCACAAAATGCCCGTAATAGAGCTAAGCTTACAACTAACCACAGTGGAAGTAGGAAAAAGCTAAAGAGAAGGGCAACTCAGATTGTAAGTATACATAATTGTTTCATGTTTTTTCTTTCAAAATTTTGAAAGTGACATAACACTAATTGCTTTCACACAATATGTATGTGTAGCCATTGTATTGTGGTCAATATCCATAAATCTCATAGAACAAGAGAGGAGTGCCATAGAAAAGCAAACTCATATTGAATTGATTGATAAAAGATGATTACAATCAGTGATAAGCCTAGTATTTATAGAGGATCAATCAAGTAACTAATTCTAACAAATTCCAATAAACTATAACAACTTTTAATCTGTAACAGCCCCCCTCAAGCTAGAAGGTGTATGAAACACTTCTAGCTTGGAACTAAACACAAGTATATGAATGAAAGTAAAATGCAGTCAGGGAATGATGGTTGCTTCAGCAAGTAGCATAAAGATTCAACTATGGTCTTCAAACACCTTCCTTGGCACGTTGGAATGCACTACTAGCATCATCAAGGTAGCTTTGGGAGCCTCAATGACAACACCAGCCACCTCAACTTCACGCTGCAACTTTGGAAATTTCAGCAAAACAATCACCTTGAGCGTGTCGGCAACCAGAATCCAAATGATGACAGCATGGGGTGTGAGGATGGATGCACCAAAAACCAATGGCACAACCAAGCAACCTTCCCAAGTAAGCTTGCATGAAACAAAAAGACCATAATGGAATGGCAAGCAGCATCTTCAAAATAGAATGCAAAATACACTAGATGATTGTATAATGTGCTCCATGATCTTCCAAAAATCTTGTATCAGCAAAGGTTTTAAGATGTATACCTCCATAATCAACAATTAGATATTGAAACTCAGCCCATGAAATATCTTCATATTGGCAAGGTTGATACCAACTTTGACAAAATCCAAACAACTTAGTGCTAAAGAACACATAATCTTGTTCCAGCACATCATCAAACACCTCCAAAGCTAAATTCACCACTTCAAATTTTATATACCCACTAATTATTGATTTATAAGAACTATAGTCACAGTTAGGCATTCTTTCGAACACTTGTTGAGGAAGCTCAACACAGTCGCACATCACAAATATACTAATCAAGTAATTCTGCAAAGACACATCAAACCCAATACCTACTCTTGAAGCTTCCTTGTAAATATTGTGTGAATGAATTTGGTTGATTTCAACAGAAGACAACTTGTGATCACTCCAAAAATGACAAAACAACCCTAAAGCATGAACCATCCTGAAAAGCAAGAGCTTTAAGAAGAAAGCATGTCTCTCAAGCATATAACCAAATAGCTTGTAGGCATCCCCCAAATAGTCTTTCCATACAAAAAAAATAGTGATAAGAAACATTGTTGGAACCTTGTGACTCTCTGGAGTTGGAATTTTGCACCACCACTAGACAAGTATTAATAACTACAGTAAAGTCATCAATAAACATATCTCTCTTAGGCATTTTATCAAACAAGTTGCAAGCATTTTGTACAAGCCTTCCTTGGCAATTAGGAAGAACTCCTTCAACCTTCAACTTGCTCAGTGTATGTTCAAGTTCCTCAATAGTAACAAAAATAAAGCCACTGTGTTAACCTGGAATGTGAGAGAGCATGAACCAAACAATATGAGAAACATCGTTTGGGAAGCCAAGAAGTTGAAGACCACAAATAAAAGGAGCATACTCTCCGACATTTCGATTCTGGTTTACGTCCATTGTTGAATGCTGAATATATGCATGAGAACACTTCAGGAGTAGAGATCTTAGATCCACAAAATATGGCGGCAAAGGAGAAAACGAAAGGCAATGCGTATCACAAGAAAAAGGAATGACGGCATCCATGTCGGTGGTTCCTTGGTCATCGTTCTTAGCGGTGCCTTCAACATCGACAGGAACTCTATTTTTGTTGTTTTCACCAGTGCCTAGGGTTCCATCGAACAAAATTGCTTCCTCTAGTTGTGGCATGATAACCGAGATCTCAGATGAAGAAGCTAATTTGGCAGGAACTTCTACAGAAACAGAAGAAGAAGAGAAATAGGGTTTGAGTTGAACGAGAACAGAACCGATGAGGAATTCTCTGTTGAAGAAAGAACCAGAATCTTAAAGATCAGTTGCATTTTCATGCTCGATTGGCTTCGGGAAGGAAAACAATGGATCACCTATGGAACCAAACATAATCGATTGTTGGATTTATTTGGCAAGGCTTTGATCTGCATCATGTGCTGGTTTCTGCAGCAGATCAAGCACATCATCTCCATTGGCAATAGAAGAAGCGATTGGTACTGTAAATTCCATGGCAGTAAGATTCATATTCTTAACGGCACACTTCCTCTTCTTGAAATCCAAGCTACGAGGATTAAGATTTCGATTGATTCTGAGATGCCTCTTAGCCCGTGCCTTTGCAGCGGAATCATAAGGATCTTCACTCTCCCTATTGGAGAGCTCTTATACCATATCAGAGAAATGAGTAGAACTTGGATAAATGCAAGTGTAGCCATTGTATTGTGGCCAATATCCATAAATCTCATAGAACAAGAGAGGAGTAACATAGAAAAGCAAACTCATATTGAATTGATTGATAAAAGATGATTACAATTAGTGATAAGCCTAGTATTTATAGAGGATCAATCAAGTAACTAATTCTAACAAACTCCAACAAACTATAACAACTTTTAATCTATAACACTAATTTCTTTCACACAATATGTATGTTAGAGATGAAGGAAATTGGGCAACAAGTCAGTAGGGGCAATCTATATATTCGCACTCATAAAAGGAAAAATGGAAACTACATTAATGATGAGGCTATAATTGTTTGTGTAAGTTTTCACATTTATAAATTACTTTTTAGTTTTCATTTCATAGGTGGTTTTGCTTAACATCAAGACATATTTTAAGCAAAGCATTAATGTGGTGGCATTGCCAATGAACTTACCTGGATTGTTTGTCTGTGGTGTTTGTAAATATTCATCCTTGTAGTAGCTTTTGAAATACTGGAAAAGAAAGTCAGGATTGATGCAAAATCAGGATTTAAAATTTAAATTGAATTAAATGGATAAATAGTTTATCAATCTAAAATTTTCTACAACACAATCAGAAATGGATTCACAATTTGATAAACCGAATGTTCATAAGACACCCATTGCTGGTGAAAAGTACGACATTGAACTTACTGGATGAATAGTTAAAAATTGCATTTTTCATTTTTCACAAAAAGAAAAAAAAAGTTTCATTAAGAAGTGAGTCATCTAGCTGCAGCACTATGTATAAGCTGTATTATTGATGCCCATTTCTGGTTAGATAGATCGGTATTTGGTTCACACACTTTCTTAATTTGGTTCACACACTTATCATTATTGAATATGCTTGCTACCTTTGGCCACTTAAGTGACTTGTTGACTTGCTTATGATATTGATTTCTTGTAATTTATTTATGTAATTTTTAATTGGTACTTATTTATTTTAAGAGAAAATCTCTGAGATTGAAAGCCAAGGAACTGCTCTTGTGGCAATTTCCAACTAGTTAGACTAAAGTATTTATTTTTGGTTTTATTCAACCAATTTAATTCAAAGCACAGAAAGCAAATATAATAGCATTCCAACTCCGCTACCTTAGTCCCCTCTCCACATTAACTAATCAAAGAAGTCAGAGAACAAAACTTGTCTTTTCAATTTTTTTAATGCAATTAATATATCCTCAACAAAATATCATATGACACTATATATATATATATATATAATATTCATCTTGCTCCAGACCATGCCATTTCCATTCCACATAATAAAAGCTAAAAAAAAATGCAGGGTTGCTCTGTTGTAGCGTCAAAAAATTTAATCTGTGTCATCATGTTGTTATTGCTGGTCTTATCATTATGTAATTTTTAATTGGTACTTATTTATTTTAGGAGAAAATTTTTGAGATTGAAATCCAAGGAACTGCTCCTGTGGCAATTTCCCCAAATGACTCCTTTAGCCAAGTGATTGGGAAAGAACATCCCGGTCGAGTTCGAGGATTAGGAGTAGGTGTTTGTCCTTCTCAAGTTTTTGGCACTAATTAACAAGGATACAACGCTAGTGCTCCAACTAATAACTCTAGTGAAGGGACTACGTCTAATGTACTATTACAACAAAAAGTGGATGATTTGCAAATTCAATTGCAATTAGAAGTCCAAAAAGGAAGGAATTCGAGTTGCTAGTTGTTGAGCTATACAAGGATGCGAACAAGAATTTGCCATCCCATATAGCTAGTCGCATCAACGTGGATGTAAGCAACTTTATTCATCAAATTTTAAATTGGTTACTTTGTTTGACATGAAACTAATTAACATAGATTTGTTTTTGCATATTGCTGAAACGTATCAACTGCAACAACCTTCTACTTCTGAATTTGATACTCACCACCCATAGAAGATATTATCACCAAGTGTTCCAAGAGTTATTAGCAACAATTATGAATTTTTTTGTGGTTGGCTAGGTCATTTTGCAATGTGAAACTTGTGAATTTCGGTTTTGGTCGACATATGTAATTGAGTAAATTATCCTTTACGTTACTTTAGAATTTTTATTTTGTTTAAGGCACTGTTGTTGAACCCATTTTGATTGACGGTGGATTATGTTATTTTGCAATGTGAAACTCGCGGATCATGTTAAGATATACTTTTCAAAAATATATTATGCAGAATTTAAATGTTATGGTTTAAATATTAAGTTAATTATTATTATTATAGGTTATTTGAGAGTTGAAATATGAGTTCCAACTCCTGAAATAGTGGCGGTTTTAGTTGCCTACTCTATGTATACCTCGTGGCGGTTTAATTTCCGTTTAATCCAACGTGTGCAAAATAGTGGCGGTTATTTAATGAAATAACCCGCCACTATATTTGTTGAAGATTCATGTGATTTTTTGGTTTGTGGCGGTTTGAAATAAACGTAGAATTGGATGACGGAAAATAGTGGCAGTTATTTAATGAAATAAACCACCACTATATCTATTGAAGATTCATGCATTTTTTTTGGTTTGTGACAGTTTGAAATAGACGTAGATTTGGCGGATGGAAAATAACGGTGATCTTTTAATTAAAAACCCGCAGCTAATGACACTGAAACAAAATTCTTTAATTTAATTTTGGTGGCGGTTGTCTACTTGAAATCGACGCTACATAACCGCCACTACGGTTTGCAACGGTTAATGAAAACCGCCGCTAAAGGGAATTGTGGCGCCTAATATGGTGGCAGTTTATGAACCGCCGCTATGTACGTTTGTGGAGATCGGAACTGCCGTGAAACCTAATAAAAAACTGCCGCCAATTTTCGTTTTTCTTGTAGTGACATAGAGCTTTGCCGGAGATAGAGGTTTCCAAATATGGATGGATGAAGAAGTAAAAGTTATGGTGGTTGCCAAAGATTGAGCTTCGTTGGAGGTCGTAGGAGATGGAGCTTCGCCAGAGGTGATGTTGGAGAGTGAATGAATGAAGAAATGAATAGAAGAAGAAAAAGTGAATAAAAGAAGAAGTGAATAGAAGGAGAAAAAAAGTGAATTGAAGAAGAAGTGAATAAATAACAAGAGGTGAATGAAATAAAGAACAAACTAGATTAAAGAAAGGGAACAACTGAGATTTCTTTGAAGTTAATCCATGTCTCATGCCACTTTCTAGTAAAAATCTGACCGTGGAAACTAAATTAGCGACGACTATAGTCAGAAAATAGATTTAAAAAACCTAGCGCCTAAATTAGCGACGGCTAAGACCATTGCAAACAATATGACTTAGACCGTCGCTAAATTAGTGGCAGCTAAGACGGTCGCAAACAATAAAAATAAAAACTGGGTGAGGACATTATCAACATCTTAGACCGTCGCTAAATTAGTGACGGCTTAGACCGTCACAAACAATAAAAAAACTTGGCCAGGACATTAGTGACATCTTAGACCGTTGCCAAATTAGCGACGACTAAGACCGTCACAAACAATAAAAGTAAAAAACTGGGTGAGAACATTAGCGATGGCTTAGACCGTCGCTAATGGCCAAGACTGTCGCAAATAATGAAAAGAAACTTGGTCAAGACATTAGGGACGACATAGACCGTCACTAAATTAGCAACGGCCAAGACCGTCACAAACAATAAAAAATAAATAAATTACTAGCGCCTTTTTTCGTGACGTCATAGACCATCACTAAATTTTCAAAGGCTACGACCGTCGCTAATTTGTCTATTACTATCACAATTTAGCGATGGTGTCGGGCCGTCGCTAATATTACGTGCTAATTTAACACATTCTTGTAGTGTTGCTCATATGTACAGTGGTTCCATTAGCTACGTAGGATGAAGTTAACACCATTAGTATTGCATTTTCGTATAGGGACCAATCCAAAAATGACGAACACATATAGAGTCTAAAAGGAACGTTTTTTTACGTATAAGAACTAAAACAAAAATGAGGGGCACATATAGGGACTCAATGATTAATTTAACCTAAAATTTATAATTTAATTTTTTAAAATTTGTAAACTATATCATATATAATGAGACTCTGTTGGAGTCTAAACACAATCTTGTAGTGTGGCTCACATGTACAGTGGTTCCATAAGCTACGTAGGATGAAGTTAATACCATTAGTATTGCAATTGACTATTGGGACCAATCCAAAAATAACGGACATATATAAGGTCTATAAAAGGAACGTTTTTTACATATAAGAACTAAAGCAAAAATAAGGAACACGTATAGGGACTCAATGATTAATTTAACCTAAAATTTATTATTTAATTTTTTAAAATTAGTAAACTATATCATATATAATGAGACTCCGTTGGAGTCTAAACACAATCAATTTGCTGCTAAGTATGATGCATGTTTACTATTCTTAATATTCTTACAAGTAAGTTTTGGAGCATTGCGAATTTCACATTTTATGGCCATTGCAACCTTGTTACCTTGTTTTTATCATAGGTGGCAGTGTTACTCGACTTGATAATAACTTGCATAAGGACATTTACGAGATTTATCCATGCCGCCCTTATTCCTATGTTTAGTTCCAACTTAAAATATTCATATTGGTTAAACGGATTCAAATTTAGTGTCTTCGAATTATGTCTCCAATCATGTCCCACAAATAGAATATTGTCACATTATCAAAAATATTCTCTTTAATTTTAATGTTTAATTTCTTAATAAATATTTTTAATGACGTGTCAATATTCTATTCGTGGAACATGATTGGAAACTTTATTTAGGGACACCAGATTTGAATTCCGGTTAAACTTACTTTTAGAGCAAGTCTCGTGCTTGTCCCACTCGTGTTTCCAAAAAACATTTATCAGGCCACGTACGTTTGGCCAAGCAGTTGGTAGATTAGTCAAGCTACTAGTTTCATACTATTAATCTGAACATAAATAATAGAAAGAAAGAGGTCATTATATGATATTAATTAAAGATATGTTTAAATATATCTTTTTGTTGGTCTCTTCACTTGCCCATTTTTCAAGTTGGTCTGATCCTAAGCATGATAGTTTTAATTTTGTCCCCATAAAAACTCATTGCTAAATAGGTTTCTATTGTCTATTGGTGTTCATCAAACCAATTCATATGAGCTGAGCTGGACATCTAAAATTTAGATTTTCCTTGTGAAAAAACTAGAGTTCTTAAGCTTTGCTAAATAAGAAAAAACATAGCTTTAGCTTAACTTATTTAGCTCATTTATAAATAAATTATTTTTTATTTTTGCAAAAAATTCACTTAATTTCAATTTATAAAAATTATATTTAATATAAAATTTAAAATTAGTTGATAAATTTTAAATAGAAATATATATGAGTGCAATATCTGGTACCTGAAGTTTAAATCTTTTAAGCTACTAAAATTGTGTAACCCACTAGAGTAAAATAAATTAAACTTGTACATTTGGGACTACTATATTGTGTTCATGCATGCATGCGTGCATACGTGCATCATTGCATGCATGCGTGTGGTTCATGTTGTATGGGAAAATCTAGCAAACTGCCTTTTCCTATTTCTGATATAGTTTACATTGAGCCTTTGCAACTTATATACTCTGATATATGGGGACCAGCTCCTCAGACTTCTATTGATGGCTATAAATATTACATACTATTCTTAGATGCTTATACTAAGTTTTCTTGGGTTTACTTTCTTCACAGCAAATCTGAGGCACTAACATGTTTTGTCAAGTTTAAAACTATGATAGAATTACAGTTGAATAGGAAAATCAAGATGTTCTAGACTGATAGAGGAAAAGAATATGTGGCATTTGACAAATTTCTTGCTGAGCAGGGCATTCAGCATCGATATAGTTTCCCACACACACATGAGCAGAATGGTTTTGCCGAACGCAAACACAGACGTATTGCAGAATCTGGTTTAACACTCCTTGCTCATTCTCATCTTCCTTTCACATTCTGGAGTTATGTGTTTGCTACAACTGTTTTCAATATAAATCGTCTTCCTTCTCTTGTTATCAATATGAAATCCCCTTTTGAACTGTTATTTGACAAAATTCATGTGTATCAGCTATTTAAAACCTTTGGTTGTCTATGTTATCCTTATACTAGACCTTCTAACAAAAACAAAATGGACTATAGATCTCAGGCTTGTGTTTTCATAGGTTATAGTACAATGCATAAAGGGTACCGGTGTATGAATTCTAGTGGTAAGATTTTTGTAGCTAGACATGTGTTTGATGAAAGAACTTTTCCCTTATTATCTAATCCTTCTTCTTTTGAATACAATTCAACTTGCACTACTGAACCAATTTTGCATTCATCTGTTCCTTCTATTCCTTTAATCGCACCTACTGTTATGCCCTGTTCTGAACCCATCACTGTTACTACGCCTTCTAACTCTGAGTTGTAGGTTTTTGATCAAAGTCTTCCAGCTGATCAATATGTTCCCATCTCTCCTTCGCCAAGTCAGCACACTATCTCTGATCCTCCTGCAACAACAAACCAACTCCATGGTGACTAGGTCCAAAGCAGGAATTTTTAAACCAAAGGTGTTTCTGACCTCAGTTGAACCTGCAACTGCCAAGCAAGCTATTCTCATACAAGGATGGAATAAAGCTATGTTGGAAGAATTTCAGGCTCTTCAAAAAAATGATACGTGGGACCTTGTGCCTTTGCCACCCTATAGGAAGGCTATTAATTCCAAATGGGTCTTTCGGCTTAAACACAATCCAGATGGGCAGATTTCCAAGTACAAAGCTCGATTAGTGGCAAGCGGGTATACTCAACAACAGGGCCTTGATTATCATGAAACTTTCAGCCCTGTTGTAAAACCTGTCACTGTGAGAATTATCCTTTCCATTGCAATATCAAAAGGATGGTCAATCCGACAAATCAATGTTAATAATGCTTTTCTTAATGGGTCCCTTAGTGAAGAAATCTATCTGAAACAACCTGAATGTTTTGAATCTACTAACCCTGGTCTTGTTTGCAGGTTAAAAAAAGTGATCTATGGGTTGAAACAAGCCCCAAGGGCTTGGTTTGGAAAGCTTGCTTCTACTTTGTATTCTTTTGGTTTCACAACTGCCAAATGTGACATCTCCTTATTCATTCACATCACTTCAAATTTTGTTACTTATTTTTTAGTCTACGTTGACGATATTATTGTCACAGGAACTTCAGCATCTCTTATTCAACGCTTCATCAATCAACTTCATCAGTTGTTCTCGCTCAAAGACTCGAGCCTCTTCACTATTTCCTTGGCATTCAGACTCATGAGACAGACGATGGTGGTAGAGTGTTATCTCAATCCAAATATCTAACAGATTTACTAATTCGTGCTAATATGCAGGGTGCTCGTCCAGTAAAAACTCCTTTATCATCTGGGTGCAAGCTTGCTGCTGATGACACTCATGAAGCTGAAGATCCCAGACAATACAGATCCCTCATTAGTGCTATGCAGTACGCGACTATTACCAGACCAGACTTGGCTTTTGCTATCAACAAGTTTTTCCAACATATGCATCGGCCTCTTGAAACCCATTGGAAAACTCTCAAACGGGTTCTGCGATATATCAATGGAACTCTTGACTATGGCCTGCGCTTCCAGCGAAGTCAGAATCTGCATCTTACACGATATTGTGATGCAGATTGGGCTGCAGATTCTCCTTACATGCGTTCCACAAGTGGCTACTGTGTATTCCTTGGAGATAACATTGTTTCCTGGACTGCTAAGAAACAACATAGTGTGTCAAGATCTAGCACTGAAGCTGAATTTCGGAGTCTTGCTGATCTCACTGCAGAAATTACTTGGATTCGCTCTTTGCTGCAAGAGCTTCATATGCATGTTTCGCAACCACCCCTCATTTGGTGTGATAATTTAGGGGCTGTTTTGCTAACTGCTAATCCGGTTCTCCATCATAAGTCTAAGCACTTTGAATTGGACCTTTGGTTTGTGGGTGAAAAGGCTGCTCAAGGCAAGATCATTGTCCAGCATATTCTGTCTCTGTTTCAGATGGCAGACCTGCTCACGAAAGCTCCTTCAACTGCCACTTTTCTGTTCCTACGACCCAAATTAAGTGTTCTTTCATTAGTCACACTTAATTTGCGGGGGGTATAAAGGATAAAGGCTAAATGATAAATATAAGTTTGTTAAGCAAATTAGTTAAGTCTTAAAACTGAATTAGCTTTCAATTACAAGTTCTGTTTTGGGTTCTCTGTATAGTTCTGTATCATCCGTGTATTATATATACATCTCTTCTCTTTGTAACCAATTCAATAAATCAATGAAAATACAATTTTCTCTTTCTGAGTTTTCTTCACAGAAACACATCTCTAACATCTATATTATGCTACCAGTTTTTGGGTTTTGATTTCTACATTTTTTACTGCTCTAATGATTATTAAATCTTTTTTCTCTATTTTTTGTTGTCAGTGTTAGGCTTTTGATATTTACATTTTTTCCTACTAAGATTTATCGGGTAGTATATGTATCAAATCCATCGACTTACAATTTTAAGAATATATACTTACAATAATTTTTCTCTATTTTCTAATTTGGATGCTTTTTTATTTTTTTTTAGGGATAATTACACTAACCTTCCATGAGGTTTGTCTATATTACAGTTATCCCTTTCAGTTTTCAAAATTATACTTACCCCCTAAAATTTCTACTTTCATTACACAAACCCACATAATATTAATTTTTTAAATGGTGTTACTATACATATTTTGCATTTTTTTTAAAAAAATTATTTTATTATTTATTACTTTTATTTGATTTTACCATTTTTAAAATGAATGTAAGAATTTCAGGAGATAAATGTAATTTTAAAAACTGAAGGGAATAAGTGTAATTTAGACAAATTTTAGGGAAAGTTGGTGTAATTATTTTTTTTTTTATTTATGTACGAAGAAATGTATTGAAATTCATCCAAGTCTCTCTTTTAGTGGGCTAGAAGAGAGTTGATTTGGGGAAATTTTATGCTTAGAAATCCCAAAGGTAATTCTCATCGTATTGGCTACCAAGAAATCAAAGGCAAATCCTTTTTCACTGATGGTGTTTCTGATATGCTAAAATGCTATGGGTTGTCACAAGGTTTTGTGATTGTGTTATGCCTACGAGGATGCTCGGAAGTTTTCCATCAAAGTCGTTGATAATGTGATCAATTAATATTGGGTTTTGGGCACTTAATCCTGTCCTGTGTGGGAGACCTGTGACTCGAACCTCTAGACCCGTGATGGGAGGTGTCTAAAGGTTTTATAAATAAGTGAGGCTAAGTCTCTTTTCCGTCACTAAAAAAAGTTCTCTAAGTTTGCACCATTGAAAACCTAGATTTGTAAACATGGTGGTTAGGCAAAAAAAAGAATTTGCTCTTCCACTCTACGTGCAGATTAATCCCGTTACATATAATGATGTCAGAGCTATGATTATACGAACTTGTGTCAGAGCTATGATTATACGAACTTAGGACCCAATTCAAAAATTCTTCTCATTCTTCAATTTCAATATATGACCGATCTACGTGTGTGTATATGTTCAACGTCGTGTGAATTATCGATCTATTTAATGATAGATTATTATCATCTATGTATTTTTGTTCATTTGTTTAGAGATGCATTTGTTCAAGATTTTATTAAACTTGCGCTTGTGGATGAGACGAACGATGAGGATTTGCATCAAATAATTTTTTTGTTAATTCATAACAATCTTTAGAAGGATTCGCTTTTATATTTAAATAAATAAATAAAAGGACAGGTTTTTTAATCCAATTTTAAATCTGATTGTGATAAATAATATTAATAATTTGAGTGTAGGTTATTGTAACTATTTTCTAAATATTTTATGTTTGTTAAATTTGATTCTTATATTTGAATCATAAAATAAACCATGTGAAAATCAGTTGCACTTGCACCTTTGCATAATTGTTTATTAATATATACACTAATTATGCTCACTCAAGTATGAAGAATCTTTTTGATTGTGATATGTTATTAATTCATTTTTGATATGGATAAATAACTCAATTGTGATTCGTGATATCAACTAAATTGATTTGCGTAATCTTAATCAATTATTTAAAATTGATTATTTCGATAAGATTTAATTTGTTTTGATCATATATTTGATTTAATTTTTATTTGATCGAAGTATTTGAACATATTTGCCAAGTAGAATGATGTGAATAAGATTAAGTTTTTAGAAAAATCGGTTGTGATTTGTTTTGTAACTAATTTTGAAAATGAGTAATTATATTAGAATTTAAAATAGCATGATTATATGCTTATCAACATTTTGTCCTGCTAGATTTAATTATTAAGAACTAAAATTTGACATGCCATATATATCAAGAAAGATTAATTTTGGAACCACGTAGTTAGCATCTTGAATTGTTTAAGTTTAATTGTTAATTAAATTAACGATATTCTAGAAATTATCTACATGTCACGTTTTTCGGTTAATTATACTGAATTTAATCAAATTAGAACCATGCCTATGCCCTAAATATATCCTTATCTTGATTTCATACTTAAAGAAAAAAAAAAACATTTCGGGGTTTGACTTTGACCGAACATTTTGGGGTTTGACTTTGGTCAAATATTTGGAGTTTGACTTTTGGTCAACAGTTCAGATTTTGACTTCCAGTGAAATAGTTTAGATTTTTTTATTTTGACTTTCATTCAAACAGTTCGGAGTTTGACTTTTGGTCAAACATTTCGGAGTTCGACTTTCGGTCAAATGGTTCGGAGTTCAACTTGTGGTAAAGTAGTGTGTGATCTATGTGAATGTTGTACTTGAAAAGGTTCTGGCTAGGAAAGACTTGGTTATTAAGTGTCTCCGTTGTGACGACACCACTCTTTCTTGGGAACTAATCTGGTGTACGTTCTGCAATTACACATTACAATCTAGTAGGGATGCTCTTTTGATGCATTTGCCCGTTGACTAGTACATCTTTTATAGACAAGTAAAAACTTATTCTTGTGCAAAAATTTTCATGAATTGCGGCAAGCCGTTACCACCAAAGTGGGACTGCTTGTAATGATTCTTGAAAATTTTCTTGTATGAGGAGGAATGCTTTTAATCTTTGCATGTAACTACCTGGCCAAACGGGGTGGTTATATGTTTGGATTGAAATTTCGAAGTGGATAGAGTTAATGGAGAATGAACTTGGCTGAGAGATTTGTGTGCCCAAAGGGGACTCATCTTTTATACCTTGGACTGTGCATTCTCCCAAAAGGGGAATGCGCTATTTTATTTACCTAAATGTGATAGCTAATTTATTTCAAGCTATAACTTGTCTTATATTTGATGCTTGTTTTTAACCGTGAATTTTGCATTATTTTTTTAATGTATATTTCTAACCGAATCATGGCTTGGGTAAGAGAGATTATTTTATAGATAAGTTATTGGAGACACGTTGGTTTAGGGAATCTATCTGCCTAAAGGGGATGGGTTTTTCTAAAGCCAATGGTATGCTCTTTCAGTAACTTATCTGAGGTTCTTGATTCACACCTTCTGCATAAAGGGAATGTGTGCTTGTGTAAGCCTTATTATGATACCTTGTATTTGTTGAGCTATATCTTGCCCTTTCTTAAAGTTATTAGAGGTGCATTGGTCTAAGAGATCTGTCTGCCCAAATGGGACAGATTTCTAAACTTAATGTATGTTCATTGAATAACTCATGGTATTGGCCATTGTTATGACCATGGTTTGCACGTTCTGCCCAAAGGGGAATGTGTGATTATGTAGTACTCAATACGATAGTTTATCCTATGTTCTAAATATTGATCTGTGTATTAAACTTTGAGATCAGTGGGAGTTGAGGTAAAGCTCAATCTCATTGGGA
The DNA here is from genome assembly GCA_037177725.1 of Cyamopsis tetragonoloba. NCBI lineage: Eukaryota > Viridiplantae > Streptophyta > Magnoliopsida > Fabales > Fabaceae > Cyamopsis > Cyamopsis tetragonoloba. The sequence goes on along the minus strand of CM074125.1, from coordinate 29,018,292 downwards.
CCACCAAACTGGTGGTGAACACTATATTGGATCTGAGGTATAATTGTATCTTAGAAACTCAATGTTGTTGGACCACTATATTGATGGTTGACACCATTTGGAGCTGAGGTGAACTCAGTGTTGTTGTGACCACTATACCGGTGGTTGACACCATATTAGATTTGAGGTAAGACGGTTTTGAAAAGCCATGCAATTTCCCTAGCTTTTAGGCATTTGAGAGAAATTAAGGACTAACGTAGAAAATGACAATGTGGTCGTTCGAGATCACAATGGCATGTCATTTTCATGCCACACTCAGTGGATGCAAATGCTCTAAATGCCCTAAAACTGGAGTTTTGATGATTCCACAACAATCTGAGAATTAAACCCTATTGGCAAATCAAGCAATCAAGCACGGTAAACAAGAATGCAATAACAAGAGTATATAGAATTTAATTTAAGCTTAAATGTAAATTTGATTAAGGCTCATTAAAATGAATCAAACATGTTTTCAATCAAATCGTTTTTCAGAAAATGTTAAAGACCCTTTCTCCCTTGTTAAAAATGTTTTCTCTATGGAAAAGGGTTTTCTTGATGTTTGTAAAGTTGTACTTAACCTTGGTTTCTATTAGAAAAAGTCCCTTTCAAAAGTATATTCGAATATTAAGGTTTTGGAATTAAAAATTAAAAATTTTGTCCAGTATATTCGAATATATATTCAAATATGGAATATGATGTTTTCCCTTGGCCTCTCCACTTTCCAGAATCACTATATTCGAATATGGCTTGTTTTCCGTTGGCCTCTCCACTTTCCAGAATCACAATATTCGAATATATATTCTAATATGAACCCTTGGGATTGAAATTTTTATGGTAGAAACCCTATATTCGAATACATATTTGAATATGAAAGTGTCATATTTGAATATGATGATGATCTGATATGTTTTTTATCTGCCTTTTGTTGTCTATAAAAGGGGCTTTTAACGGGATTTATAAGAAACACCCTTGCAAGCTTTTATTGAGTAGAAAAGAGCTTTTATCATCAACTCTTTTAATCAAGGGTCTTGTGCTTTGCTTAAGGCTTTCTTTGTCACTTCTTAACCTTGTTTGTTTCATCATACAAAGAGTCTTTAACCAAATACACTTAGTGCTTCAAGTTGTATCATTTACTCTTTTGAGAGCTTCTTATTTGTAAATCTAAACTTATATCCTTGAGTGAAGGTGAGGTATCCTTCTTGTTCGTTGAAGGTGTGGTATCCTTCAAGGTTAGAGTTAGGGTGAGGTACCCCTAGTTTGAGGTCCTTGCAATTGGTGGAGTATCCAATAGTGAAGGGTGCTCTTAGCTTGTAACTTGTTGAAGTTAATACAAGAGTTTTCGCACGGTGGTGATTTGAAGACTAGACGTAGGCCACAAGGAGGTTTTGCGGCTGAACCAGTATAAATCTTAGTGTTATTCTCTCTAACCCTTTACTCTTATTTTGTGCATTGCATAGTGTTTTGACATTCATACTTATCCTCATTCAATCTCATATCTTAACTAAAATACAATCCATTCAAGCTTTCCTATTGTTTGTGAAAAATTTACGAAAAATTTTTTAAGCTCAATTTACTCCCCCTCTTGAGCATAGAGGCTCTTGTCTAACACACTCCACATTGATGACTAGTCAACGAAGTCAGTGATATTTGTAACCATGGAAGGTGTTGCATCAATAAGGGGTGCAATTTCCGCTGTGATTCGATATTGCATGTCTCTTGTTGGATAGAGTCTTAATTAAGTGATGTTGTGTCTTCGGGTCATAGGTTGATGCCCACAACTTGTATTAACCTGAGAGTAAATTAATTTTGTCCAAGTGGGAGAATGTTACAGTTTTTTATGTAGACTGCAATCAATTGTGGTTTTTGTTTTGAAAAAAACGGATTAATATTGCAATCTATTTAATGACACTCAAGCCCACTAGTGTTGTGATCAATTGATATTGGGCTTTGGGTACTCAATCCTGTCCTGTGTGGGAGACACTAGGGGTGGGTTTTGGGTTGGGTTAATCCGATAACCCGACCAATCCGATCCAATCCAAACACTATTTTGACCCAACCCAAACCTATCCGAACCAATAATGTATCCAACCCAATGAAACTGAGGTGGTTTGGTTCGGATATCGGATTTGCATTTGTAAAACCAATCCAATCCGAACCAAACCGATCAAAATTTAAAACTATATTTGATATATATAAAATTTAAATGTAAACTTGAGGCTTAATAATGAATATACCAAAACCTAAAACTAAAGGTCTCAAAACCTAATTTAAACACAGTTGTGTCTCAACTCAGTTCTTGGTATATATTCATATGTAGCTGTTGTTAGTTACTACCTTATTGGTATATTTTAAATGACTTGGGACTTATGTGAAATTATGGCCTGGTGGGTATGCCTATCGGCGTATGTAGCCTAGCTTATTACTGTGCAGTGGCATATTTTGAGAACTATTGTTGATTTGTTTGTTTCTAATTTTGTGATTTATGGTGACATTATGACTTATGAGTTTATGTTATGAAAAATTATGAGTTAGATTTCTATGTTTGAGTTTTTGTTATTTATAATTATTTACGTTTATTTTGTTATTTTTGTATAGATGAATCATTAAAAAATAATAGATAAGTGATTTCATAGGTTATAAGTAATATAAATTTTTAAGAATCTTCGAAATAATTTCATAATTTTAATTTCTTATTTATCAACCCGAGACACAACCCAAACTGAACTTGGTCGGGTTGATTTGGTTCGGATTAAAAGATTTTTTTTTACAAAACCGAACCAACCCAACCCAATGAAAATTGATTGGTTCTAATTTTAAAATCCCTCAAAACCGAACCAAACCAACTCGAACCCACCCCTAGGAGACACTGTGGGCTGAACCCTTAGGCCTGTGATGGGAGGTGCCTAAGGATTTTATAAATAAGTGAGGCTAAGTCCCCTTTACCGTCATTGAGAAAAACTCTCTAGATTTTCCCCATTGAAAACCTAGAATTATAGAGATGGTGATTAGGGAAATGAAGGCTTTGCTCTTCGACTCTACATGCAGGTTAATCCCGATCTTCAAGGATTCAAGTAAGTTTCTATTTTATATTACTATTTATGTTGTTCTGATTTCATATAATTGATTATGAATGTATTAATTTATTGCTTACATTAAATGTTTTCGCTAGCGAAAGAAATGCCTTGGTATGCCTTGCATTTAGGTCAAATTGACATTTTGCTTGAAGATTGCCATTTGTTAAATGCAAGATTCTAACTAGACGAAACATGCGCTTTATTGAAACTCTAATCGGTAAATCGTTTAAGGGCTTCTAATAAAAGGATGAATAGTTGAAATGTCATGTAGTACCGAAACAATTGTTGTTTTTGGTTGTAACTTTTGTATTTTCTTTATGAACTTCTTTTTCACGTTATCAAAACTTTAATTAATCTATTATAAGTTTATTTAATTGTTATGTTTCATCGTGTTATAGATAATAATTTTATTCCAATTACGATTTTATGACTCACGTTAATAACCTGTTGAGAGTGATTGAGAAGTACACCATTGTCTTTTGAATTTTCAAACTACTCCACTTCATTATAATGAAGGTGATAAAAGAGAAACTTATTAGGATGTTTATTAATTAGATAGGGGTAAAATTGTAAGAATAAATTAGTTATATGTTGAAATCTGTGATAATTGTTTTAAAACCAATTTTAAAGGTTAAAATTATTATAGTTTTGAAATTGAAAGAGTATATAATATTATATATTTGGGGTTGAAATATAAGTAGACATAACTTGTTTTCATTAATGCCATCAAAGTAGCATGAGATCCCTTAGGTCCGTTAGTAATGAGTATAAATATATAGTGATTGAAAAAAAAAAATAAACGTACCATTTCACGCTGATACTCGTTATATTTTGTTTCTAGGTTACAGTATTAAAAAGAGCTGCTCTAATAAGTGTCTCGGTATTTATAGAGAAAGAATAAAAAAAGAATTAAATATAAACGTGAAATAAATAAAAAAATTAGTTGAAAAAGAGTCGAAAACTTTATTAACTACTAATAAGAATGATTTAAATACTGATAATAAATAAAAAAATAAGCGTAAAATAAATAAAAAATTAGTTGAAAAAATAGTTAAAAATACTTTTTTAACAATGATATAATAAAAACTGACGACGATGATTTAAATACTAATAAATAAAAAATTAGTTGAAAATAATAGTTAAAATTTTCTTCGTACTCATCAACTATACATACATGTTGGAAAAATAAACTATACATTCTTGATAAATTAAAACTATAAATGTATCTGTTTCAGTTAACTCTTATTTTTTTGTTATTTTCTATTTTAATTTAGTGTTCTTTTAATATATTTAATTTATACTTATTTGGCTAAATATAGAAGACACACATTCACTGAATGATTTTTTTCGTGATTATTACAAATTTGACTCTAAATTTCTCTCAATAACTCATAACTAATAATTACTTTAATCCGGAGGTTACACGCAACCGGGGCGACTACAGATGATTTCTTCACTCCATTGTACCATCAAAGATTGATGGGCCTTATGAAGCGGGGAGTTATACCTGGAATTGGCATTCATTTTTCCCATCGAGGGAATCATAGAAAGTGCAAGATTATTCAGGCCGTGTGGTTTGCAACAGTTTGGGCCAAGGAAGGAATAAGAAAGTTTTTAAAGGCACAGTTTGGGATTTTGAGCTGATCAAACATCATTCTTGGTTATGGGTGAAGGCAGCTGTTAAAGGCTTCAACTACTCTTTTTATTGTTGGGAGTGATATCATTTTCTTTGTTTAAATGGAGTTGGGTAGGTTAGAGTTTTCAAGGGTAGGTGGGTTTCGCCTTAGGAGTCATATCCTTTGCTTTGTTTAAATGGAGTTGAGTAAGTTGGAGTTTTCTAGGGTAGGTGGGTTTTGCCACATGCGTTTCGCAATTGTGTTATATTCATATGTGTCACTAGTTTTGTGTGGTTGGAAGTTTGGTGGGAAATGCTTTTAATCTTATGTGTGTGATTTGCTGGGTTTATTTCTCAGCCTGAATAACATTTTTCTTGTAATCTTTTGAGTACTACTGGTACTCATTAATAAATTTGTTGACTTCTTCACCACAATAATGTAATTTTTTATTTCATTTACCAAAATAATGTAGAAAATAAACAATCTATCAATATGGGTATTTTGACCAAAAAAAATAGTCAAACTTTATCTTTTTGTCTTTTGTCCTTTTTTTGTTTTTCGTCCTTTTGCTTTTCGTCTTTTTTGTTTTTCGTCTTTTTACTTTTCGTCCTTTTGCTTCTTGAATTTTGCAATTATATGTTTTTGGTCTGGTCAAACTTTGTCTTTTTGCCTTTTGTCCTTTTTTGTTTTTCGTCCTTTTGCTTTCGTCTTTTTTTGTTTTTCGTCTTTTTACTTTTCGTCCTTTTGCTTCTTGAATTCTGCAATTCTCTGTTTTGGGTCTTTCCACACTGCAATAACCCTTTCCCGTGTAAGAATAACTTGATTTTTAGTCGCTGTGTCAATCTTTAGATTTTTCAGTTTAGCGTTTATTTCTTCAAACGCAACTGCAAGATCCGAAGACTGTTGCTTTGCAACTATTAAATTAAGTTTTTCATGCAACCCAATTAATAACTCAATAATAGTGTTATTCTGTTTTTCTATAAAACTTATAGCAATATTTGTAGAACTTTTAATAAATCCTTCTGCTGGTGACAAAATCTGAGTGGTACTATCAAGTGCTCTTTGATAGTCTTGATTTTGTTCGGTCATGCCAAGAATGTAGATATTTTAATATCTACGCGCTGTATTAGAGATTCAAGAGTCTGCACTCTTTTCTCTAATTCTTTTGCTAGTTGAACAGTTTCTTGTTCAATCTTTATGGGTTCTTGATCTATTCTTATTAATAGATCCTCTATATCTTTCTTTGTTGGCAACTTAGAAAGATATGACTTATCAGATTTAAATATTAAAGAATCAACTTTGTTGGTTAGCTCTTTAATTGCACTTTTACAAAAAGTGATTTTTCTACTTAGAGGTTCTAAGCCTTGTAAAGATGATTCAATTAGAGAGATTTTCTCTTTCTGTTTTTGGTATAGGTTGAGCAAAGACTTAAAGACTAAAGAATTATCTTTTTCAGATTGCACATTATATAAAATAGTGTAAGAAATATCCGAAATACAATTAAGTTGAGCAAACACAGATGATAGAGAGTTATGTTGATTTCCTGCAGTATGATACGTATGTTTGAAATCTTTTTTATTATCATGAAAACATACTAGATTAACATGATCAGTAGTTCCTCCTCTTATATTTCTTGGGAATTGTAAATCTAAATAATCAAGTCTACCTCTTTCAGTCATTATTTATCATGTAGTTACCTATCCATCAGGTGCAAACATCGTTTCCAACATGGTCTTACCTTCTTGCCATTGTACTAAGATTGCCTTCCCTAGCATTCGGCTATAGAGGACTCATAATGCTTGAAATTGGTTTTAATGATTCAAAAGAAATGAGTATGGAACCGCTTATCATATTAATAATATCATGATTTTATGATAACAAAAAATAAGATCAAATATAGCTCATACTAACAATACTCTCAACATAATGAGTTTAGTTAGTCATACCAAGTTTTCTCTGATACCAAAAATAGGTAAGTGCAGAGGAAAATGAATTCATACCTTTCTCTTCTCTGAACTTCCTGTACTCAGAATAGCGCAAGATAAAGATAGTAGCGGAAGATAGAAGGCGCAAGGATCAAATAGAAAGGATTTATTTAGAGAAGTAAGTGGTTGTATTGAACAAGGTGTGTTTTCAAACTAACCATTGCACTCCTTTTATAGGCAAACATAGACACACGGACTTGAAATCCGGATTTGAAACTAAAAATAAAAATACAATAATTGAGGTAAGTGGGGCACAGCTTTTCTGAAAGTAGATGCTTTCAGTAGTGATTGAAGGCCACACTTGTACAAACTTTAAACAAAAACCATACACATAGAAAGAAAACAGTAAAAAGATAAGGAGATGAGGGTTCCTTCCTTATCTAAAAGCTTTGCTGTTTGTCGTCTTCTGCTAACAGTGTTGTTTGACGTCATTACTTACGTCATTGATGACTCAGCTTTCCATGAGGTCATCCAGCTCAGTCATCAGGTCTTCATCTTCATTCAGATTAGGTGCTTCAGATGTTGAAAGTAGATCCCAAACGCTGTTAAGATCTGGATGTGGTCGCTTGAGAGGTGCCCAAATCTTCATTGTTGATGTTTCTCCAAGTAGTTGGAATTTATTTCCGAGATCATGAGGAAAGTTGTTATAGACTCTTTCTTCTCGAACATCTTGATTATCTGGTTGATAATACAGAATTGAATCCGTAAAGAACATACTTGAGAATTCTGTGAACATTCCAATAACCAAATGATGTTGTGTAGGAATAAATTTTCCTTGTATCATCTTTGGAGATGATGAGTAAACTCCAAGTCTATATGGAGGCCTTGGCCTTAGGTCTGTTTGATTACCATAGGAATTAATAATCTTCTGTGCCTTTGGACCAAGAAAATCTGGTGCTGAGCGAATGGTTAGATAATGAATAAAACCATAATGAAAGCATTCTGAAATTATGGCTTCATCAATTCTATCCGCACTGGTCACCCTGAGTAGCACTGGTGAGGGTTGTAGAGGGTATTCATTGTCGAAATATTATGAGTATTGAACAAAGGTAAAATGAGGATAGGGTAGACGAGCTTCTTTCCTACTTTGCTGCAGAAACATTTGCATCCCAATGAGGTCTGCATCTAAGCTAGACTCAGCCTTTTGAAGGATGTCCTGTTGGACTTCTAGAGGAAGATCTTGTAGAAAACTTCTTCTAAATCTTGAATCTAGGTTCATCATCCAGCTCCACTTTTCAAAGGGAATAGTCTCAACTTCTTGCATGGCATTGATCATATATTCCGCTCTGTTAAGTTCTTCTTCCAATTTTCTAATTTTTTGTGAGAATTGTCTAACTTCTCTTTCTTTGCCTGCTCTCATTCTGGAACACATTCTCCTTTCATGGTCTAGATTCTTTCTCAAGACTAGATTTGAAATTTGTTCAAACTCTTGTTCTAGTCCTCGTTTCAAAGTTTCAATGAAAAAATCTGCTTCCTGTTTAGAAAGCGTTTCTGTTGAAGATTTTAGGAAATAATCTTCTGCTTCTTTAATGGCATCTTCTAAAGAAAAGAAACCTTTAAATACTGGTTTTGGAGATTTTCCTATAGCCTTCATGAGAGAACCATAGCTTCTGTAGAGTCCCGGTTTTTCTCCTTGAAAAAGAACATATTCTGTGGTTTTTCCAAATCATTGGGGCTCATTTTTGAGAAATAATAATTAAGTGCATTCAGAGCATTTAATTTTGCTGTTGGTGTACTTGCTCGACGAAGAGCAGTTAACAACACCTGCTGCTCCTTTAGAATAGGGCATCCATGTAATGGTTTAAACTGTTGAGGATGATCCTCAGGTAAAACAGGGAGTTGCTGTGAACCAAACTGAAGCGTTGGATATCCTTCAGTTGCTGAGGCTGGTTTCTTGCCTTTGTCTTGTCCTGCCATCTTTAAAAAATAGGATTGGTTAGGATTAATCTAGACAACAAATCTGCTGCATGATTATCTTTACCGGAAATATGTTCAATTTTCACATCAACACCTGTTCTGCAGACATTATCAATAAAATTTACCCATCTGTTTTTAGAAAGTTTGTTGGTGTTCATGTTATGATAAAATTTTACTATGGCTTGACAATTAGTTCTTAATGTAAATGCTTTTTTATCTAAGAGAAAGATTCTGAATTTTTCGAAAGCAAATATACAGGCCATTATCTCGGCATCAATGGTGGATATATTAGTTTTATAAGTTCCTGATGCATACCTGGCTATCTTTTCTTCAGATATTCTTGAATCCTTATTAGGTTTCCATTTAAGGATGGCACCCCATCCTTGTAAGGATCCGTCTATTTGGATAATAATGTAACTATCCTAAGAATTGTTGTAAACCTTTCAGTGTTTCAAGGTTTTTTTCTTCAAACTCTAGGATTTTCTTGACGATATGGGGTTGAAGTTCAACCTTTCCATTTCCAATCTGTAGTCCTAAGAATTCAATTCTTGTAACACTGATTTTTAACTTATTTTTTGATAGAACAAGTCCTTCCTTTTCACATATTTCAAAAAATATTGAAAGGTGTTGTGAGATGTCTTCAGAAAATACAAGGATATCATCCATGTATGCTATTATGAAATCATCATGCTTGTGAAAAATGTTGTCCATTTTTCTTTGAAATACTGCTGGTGCATTCTTTAAGCCAAATGACATAACAAGCCATTCAAAGTGTCCTTCTGGGCAAAAGAATGTAGTCCAAGGAATGGACTCTTCTTCCATTGCTACTTGATGAAATCCAGATTTTAAATCGAATTTGGAATATACCCTTTTATCGCGGATTTTTAATAGCAAGTAATCAATACCTCGAAGAGAATATTGATCCTTATGAGTGTTGTCATTGAGTCGCTTGTAATTATAAACCATTCTTGATTTACCCCTTCTTTCCTTTCTGTCAATGACTTCTGTCCCTGATAGAACAATAAAAGTTGTTGTTCGATGTCTAGAATTCGATTTTCTAATAACACCTAGGTTAAGGAGGTTTTGGATGTGAGTCCTATACTCCTTTTGCTGTTCTGGTGATGGGATGATGGGCTTGTCTTGTATTATCAAGTCTGGGTTGATAATTTCTAACTTACAAAGGATCTTATTTTTCTGCCAGTGTTTTACTGGTTTTCACCTATATACTGTAATTGTTCTAACCTATTCAGGACTGGCATAATTTGTTGTTCAAAATGTGTCATTGATCCTAGGTCATACAAGCACAATTCGTACCTCAATTTCCTCACTTGTGGGTACTAGTTCTAATTCTTCTGTTATTGCTTCTGAGACATTACAATAAGCATAGGGGGATGCTTCGATTGTATCAGCCTTTTTGTAAAGTTTTACAATTCCTGCTTCTATCTGTATACCTCCTTTGAAGTTATAGATGAAAGACATTTCAATGATTAATTGGATTTTTCTTTCTACAAATTCTCTTATCCTTAAGGGGATAATGTAAGTGTAGGGCATGAGATATTCTTCTTTGTTGAAGATTATCTTAGCATTGCTTAATCTATGATTAGTTGTTTCTGATCCTCCTAGACCATTTACTATCATAGGTTTGTTTGTTTGTTTCCAACACTTCTTAGGAAACGCTTCAGTGTCTATGAAACAACGACTTGCTCCCGTGTCAATTATTGCTTGTAACACTCTCTTTTCTCCTTCTGTTGTTACTATAACACTGCAATTGAAGAGATTATTTTGTAGAGCTGCGTGTCTTTGTATTGAAGCACAAATTTCATCATCACAATCTTCCAAAACGGGTTCTATGTTTTCGGGATACATCTTCTCATTCCCGGGGTTTTTTGCGAAATTTGGGCTCTGCTGCTCTTGTAAGGCTGCTTCAAGGGCAAACACTCTATCTTGTAAAACCTGTATTTGTTGTTGTAAGTCAAGTATATACTTGGCTTGTTCCTGAACTAAAACAGAAAGGTTTGTTTTGTTCTTTGGAATTTCCATCTTAGGTTTAATCGGGATGGATAAGTTTAGAATTCGCTGAGCGTCTGGGATACATACTGTTAAACTGCATGTATCACAATGCGCATTGTTACTGTCTAGAGTCAAGAGTCGACAGATGTAGCATTTTCTATGCATTTCATCTAGTTTTAGATAAAATTGCCATTGATGTGAACAATCTTGTTGTTCTTTAGAGAGCACAGATGGTGTTCTCCAGGCTGGCTGTGTTACCATCATCATAAATGATGACTGGTCTTCGAAAAGGTTTATGAAATCTTTTCGAGCTTGTTCTTCTTCAGGATCTTCAGACAAACAGATGTCTAAATTTGCTGGATCCTCATCTTCATCAACACTCACTATGTCCCAATCTTGAGGTAACTCAAGTTCTTGGTAAACCGCAAGACGTTCTCTGTTGACTCTTCCTGATCTACATTGATTTGCAAAATATCCTGCTTCTCCGCAAATGTAACACTTGCATTTAGTGTTTCCTGGCTTTTTAGTTTTGAATTTACGGACATTATTCTTGTGAGGAGTTCCTTTATAGTTTGTCGCTCTCCTGAGTGGTCTTTTGGGGCGATAATGACTTCTATAAACTCCTGGGACATCTATGTTTTTACAAAATGAAAAATTCTTTGCTTGTCTATTGATTTCATTTTGTTGACAAAGCTATTGAAGTACATCGAATACGAACTTTTTTCTGGGTGCTATCCTAACTGTTTGGTTAGGATATGCTTGATTCCATAATTCTATCATTTTGGAACCAAAAGGCGGGGGAAGTTTTCTAAAAAAATTCTCAGAAATCTCTGGTTGTAGGTATATCCTACCTATCTTAGCTGCCAATTCCTCATATTGTGCTGCGTATTCAGCAAAATCCTTCATATCATTAATCGTCAGTTGTTCCAGCTGTAGTAATGCTTGATCTTGCATTTGAGTGTGTCCTCTGTATTCATCATATCCAAGGATCATTTGCCTTACTTGTGTAGGTAGGTTGACAGTATCATTGGCTAGATTTACTAACTATTGATACTCATCAGGGTAAGCAGCTCTCCATGATTGGAAAGTTAATTTTTCTGTTGGTCCTAAAAGGTTTTCAAAGTATAGAACCTTGTCAGAATTTTCTGCAAACTGTAGGGATGCTAAATGGGTTATAGTGGCAGATTCCCATGTCCTAATGGTGTCTTCCCATTTAGCAATGTTTACTGGTAAAACCAGTACAACTCCTTCTCTAGATTTTACAGATGGTAATTCTATATGATTAAGATCTAAGGGTCTTCCTATAGGTGTTGCTGTGTTAGTGGTCCACTGGTTTATTGGAGGGATTACTATTGTTTTTCCTGCTCCTGGCCCAAAAGTGGGTTGTCCTGTGGTTCTTGTTTGGGGGACTGAGTTACTACTTTCTCCTTCCATAAACAAGTATTCATGCTTAGTAGGTTTCCTCTTGGGATATGATAGATAATCATCCTCTACTTCTAAAATAAGACCTACTTCTTGCTGTTCAGAGAATGGATTACAAAATTCATCCTCTTCATCAAATCTAGGGGGTTTACTATAGTCTACTGGCTCACTTATTGGTTCGCATCTATATTCTTGGAAATACCATGGTTGAGTTTCCATAAACTCCTCATAGGATATTCCTTCATCCTGATTTGTAGTAATTACTAGTGCTGTCGAGATTTTTTAAATCTCTTCATCATCTTCATCTGATTCTATCTGAGGTCGAGACTCGTAGTCGCAGAATCGAATGCTGAAGCTATTTCGCCTCATACAAGATACTACCTTGGTTGGAGCCTTCACAATTTCCTTCTTTGGCATAGCTATTGTCCATTCCTCTTCATTAAGAAGATCTGGATCAAAATCCTTTCCTGGGATAGCTCTTATCCCTTTAGATCCTAGAAATTCAGCTATGTGGTCTGTTTGGACCTTGAAATTTGGGGCAGCATAATTGCTTAGTCCTGCCGTTACAGCTTTAATGAGAATTAAGTTTGCTTCTCCAGCTGTCATGCTTTCATAACCTTTGGTTTTTACTGTGATCATTACATAATTACAAAAATCAGATAATGAAACCCTATAATTCTTAGGAATAATGTAAACTAATTCATGATTTGCATGCATGTCGACTTCCATTGTCCCTATGACTGCTTTTGTAAGATCGTCACCAAACCTTGTATCTATTAGGGTGACTAAGACCTTAGCTCCTATATGTTCTCTGTGTAATCCATAGATTCCTTAAAGAACGGCTCCTAGATGGATAGTTTTGTAACCTGTTGCCATCAGCTTTCTTTTTGATTCTAAGTTTATTAGACTTAGATTCTTCTATTCATTACCAACACACAATATAGCTTCTTCACTATAATGTTGATAATATTTCTGTTTATTCTCAAAAAATTTGTGAGAATATAATACTTCAACAGGAAGTATTTCTGCTTTTCCATGCCTTGCACGTTCTAGCTGTTGTTCCGGGTTAACAAGTTGTACCATTTCCATGGGCTTGCGTTTTCGGAATATATTTTCTACTTTCTTATATACACTATAAGGTCTGATAACATCCCTGTTATTCATAGTTGAGCTTCTGAGAGAACTACTTCTTCCTAGAGAACTAGAACTCATTTTGAACAAGCTAAATAAAAAATTAATTTTATTTAGAAAAAGACAAATGAGAAAAGACGAAATTATGAAAATGCGTCAGAAAAACTCAAAGTGAGTTTGAGGCTTTGACTAAAAGACAATGCATGCCTACTTTAGTAAATAGTTATTTTTCTATATTTTCTAAGTAAATAAAAATAAAACTTATATTATTATGGTCAAAGTCCCAAATTTGCTTATTAAAAAAAAAAACTAATAATTACTTTATAAATTATAATAAGATTTTTCTAACCGTGCAATATTAAATATTAAAGATAGAAATTTTTTGTTGGAAAAAACAAAATTTTAATAAGACAGTGTATGACATAATAAATACTTTGTTTTCTTTCTATATTTAGTTCTTTAACCTGTAAAATATTGCACATGTTAAAAAGCTCATTATAATAACATATTCGACTATAAAGATAACCATAATACGATGATGACTGACATCACGTCCTAAGTGGTATACGGTATACCAGATGAAAAAATATATACAAAACTCAATCGAAAATATTTAAAATAATAATAAATTATGTATTTGGTATGTATGTATACCTCTTTTGTTTTTTTGGCTATAATCAATTAAATAATATCATGACTTTATGGTACACCACTTTAAAAGTGGTGAATGTTAAAATTCACCTCAGTTTAAAAAGAAAAAATAAAAGAGGTATACATACATATAAAATACATAATTTATTATTATTTTAAATATTTTCGGTTGAGTTTTGTATACCTTTTTTCATGTGGTATACCGTATACCACTTAAAACTTGGTACGTGTTAAAATCCACCTACGATGACTATAAAACTATAATAATAAAAATAACTAATGGTATGTGCCTTGAGTGTTTCAAAATTAATTATTTGATTTCTAAGCATGTTTTTAGGGAATGATCGAGAGATGGTTCCCCATATGTGATTTAACCCATTCATCTCTTTTTTTTATTTAATTAATTTTATTAATTTGCATTTATTTTATTTAGAATTTCTTCTATAAGTTTTTTTTTTTTTTTTTTTATACTCAACCGTTTGTTCTCTATTAGGTCTCATCTGCTATTTATTTGAGCTATTTTTTGTTGAACAGTAATACAATTTAAACGAGTTTTTATAATTATGAATCCCGAGTCTTCAAGACAGTACAATTTGTGTGATATATATCTATATTTCCATTTATAGTTTTTTTTATAGGCAAATTAAATACTCGCACACCCTAAAATATTTCTATTGATAGTTGATAATGATATCCTATAAAATAGTTGGTCCGTTAACCAAAAAAAATGAATTTAGTTTATATCCTCCTTTTTATGCAATTTTATAATCAACAATTATTAATTAATTAATAATGATTAATTATTAAAAATTACTTTATACTCCTTCTGTCCCAAAAAAATATTACTTTATATCCTCTAGAGAGTTTATGTTTGTCCCATTTTATAGGACCCTTTCAGAATTTTTGTGCATATTTAAATTTTTTTTACCATTATACATTTGCTACTCAAATAATTTTGACGAATCCAAAACATAATCAATAAAGTCATAAATTAACTAAATCTATTTCTCTCCCATATAAGTGGACCTTATTGCCACCAAATTTAATCATTTGACTTTTCATTTTGATGTACTCCATCCTCCCAAAATATAAGATCCCCTAGACCAATATTGTGAAAATTAAGAAAAGTGATTAATTTAGTTAAATGCGTTAAATTTGTCTAACAAAAACCATTAGTTATCAAATTTACCCTTTCAATCTCTTTCTATCACTTCACTCTCTCTCTTAATTAATGTTGTTCATTTATTTACTTTATTTATTGTGTTTTGGATTCATCAAAATTAGTTGAGTAACAATGATATAATGGTAAAAAAAATAAATGTGTACAAAAATTCTCAAAGGGTCCTATAAAATGGGACAATCAAAAACTCTCTGGAGGGTCTTACATTTTGGGACGGAGAGAGTACTATTTCCAAACCATGGAGTAATTAATAGAGTCTTTCTAAAAAAATAATAATAAAGTTAATAAATGAACAACATTAATTAAAAGAGAGAGTAAGGTGATAGAAAGAGATTGAAAGCGTAAATTTGGAAACTAATGCTTTTCGTTACACAAATTTAATACATTTAGCTAAATTAACCATTTTTGTTAATTCCCACAATATTGGTCTAGCGAGTCTTACATTTTGGGATTGGAGGCCTTATAATAATAATAATAAAAATTATTGGTTCGATAATTATAATATGATTACCAAATCAAATAATTATTATGTCCTAGTCATGTAGCTCAATGTATGGGGACATCCCCATACACTACAAGAATTTTTCATATTAACTACGCAAAATTTTGTAGCTAATTTATAAAAATTCGATAGCAAAAATAGAATAGCTACGGATTAGCTATCGAATTTTTGAGAGCTAATATTAGGTCGCTAATTGGTAGCAGAAAATTTTGTAGCCAAAAAGTTTGACTATTTGTAGGTGAATCAACCGAGCTTCGATACCACTATCTGGACATAGAGGATAGAGCCAAAGCCAAGAGAATGGACCACAAGTGTAGGACACTACAATACAACCAATATCTTAAAACAAACAATTCCTTAAGACAATATGTATATGGGTCCATCCACTTATAAACCATCTAACTTGCTCCTAACTATCCAATGTGGGACTTTGATTCATTATGGACTTCATATCTAATTAGTAGCTAATTTAGTAGTTAATCCGTAGCTATATTTGGTAGCTAATTTAGTAGCTAATTTAGTAGCTAATTAGTAGCTAATTTAGTAAATAATTAGTGACCAAGAAAGTTAGCTAGGAAATTTTATTTAGTACCTAATTGGTAGCTATTTAGATACAAGTTAGCTATGATATTTTTTTTTGGGTTATATTTCGTACCTAATTAGAAACTAATTTGGTAGGTAATTAGTGTTAGCTACGAAATTTTTTTAATAACTAATCTGTAACTATTTAGATATAAATTAACTATAAATAGAAACTAATAACTATATTTTATAGCTAATATTAAATTTTCTTATAATAATACTATATAAGTATGAGGTTTGATTCTCACTTATATTACTTTTCTATGAAAAAAGTATAATTATAATACTATGTAGCTTTCGTGTTTAAAAATTGATGTACCTTTACTGTATAATTTATTATTTATTTGATATTATCAAAACTTTCCAATTTGGGCATTATCGATAGACGGTTCCCCATTTATGATATTGTCCTCTTATCTATATTTTTCTTACAGTAATTTTTAATCCTTCCAATTCATATTCCTAAAAATCTTTTTACTTATTTACTTAGTTATTAAAAAATATTTTTAATATTTTTTATGGTTTCAAGATTAAGAATATAATTAATTTCATACCTTACACTAATAGAAAGATAAATAGGAGAATTTTTAGGAAGCTGTAACATTACTCTTTTTCCTACTCCCCCCATTTCATTTTATCTATCCTATTTGGAACATTTTTATATTTCAAAATATTTATCACTTTAACATATCAAAAAAGTGTTAATTAATTTTTTTCAATTATACCCTTATTTATTATACTCTCTTACACCTAAATATACTCAATTTTCATTAATTGTGTTTCACACTACCTACACCGAAATACTACATTAATTACTACATTCACGTACCTCTTTCTCTTCCAATCTTTGTGTTATGCTTTCACATTCAAAAGCTAAGTACTCAATACTCATGATGGAAAGAGTCACATGTGAGTAGTATAGCTAGCGAATTTCTTAAAAATAATCAATATGTTACAAAAAAAAATCAGAAGCAAAATGTTGCACACAAAATTACTAATATACAATGGAATTTAACATACTCAAAATTAATCCAAATACAAATATTTCAGTCCAAATAATTGAGAACTTCTTGAACCAAGCCAGGATCACACTTAATTTGTGCAGGGAGCTGTCCTTTGTTTTCCAAAGCTTCTTTCTTTATACGTGGAATTTTGTATTTTATGAGAACCTTTTGCTTTCATAATCTCAATCATACACAATTGTAATGTCAAAATTATATAATTTGACTTCACCGATGAAAAGTTTTCAACGGACTTCACAACCGCATTAATTAGTTCATCAATCGTTTTAGGAGACTCCTTATATTGTACTCATTGAATAGCATTAAAAAATCCAAGATTTAAAACATTTAAATTAGGAGAGTTTGTAGGTTGGCTCATTAAGCGAATATCAAATCCATCCAATGTAGATGCACGACAAAATTCTTCATCATTGTCATTGATATGTACCATTGCATTGTCTTGTTGAATGACTATTGGATATCCTATGTCTTCTCTTGGCCAATTTGCCTTGATAGCGGGTATGACTTTGTCAATTAAATATGATCTCATAACTTCTCTATTCACCGAAGTTATCAGTTTTGTTTCTAATGTACCCACAACTCTATTAGCACTTGATCTTTTAGCGGTCTCTTGGGTCACTAGTGGAGATATACCAATTTTTCCTGAGAATAGTTCATTTCCTTTAGCATCAAATCTAGGACGAGCTATAGCAGTTAAAAACATAACTTTTCCAATAAAATTTTTACTTTTGCAAGTGCGTATTGGATCTTCTTCATCCGACAGTAAATAATAATTTTCAGATCTTTTTGTCATGTAAAACCATTTTTTATCTTTATGAACTAGTAACAGACCCGTGTGTTCCCACAGGAATATTTTGTTGGCGTCATAACCAAATAATATATAATAAATAATGTGTGACAAAAGAGCATGATCATCAATTCGATCCAACACCAACCCAAAACAATGTAGGAAGAAACAATACATAAGGGGTAGTATGAATAATATAATGTTTTTTAAATAGTTTCATAAATAAGAAAGTCGTCAGCATAATAGTAACGTCACATAATATATAATATATCTACACTAAGGTAGCATTTGGTAGCGAACTCTTTAATCTTGATTTGGCACATAAGCACCATTATCTCAAATATATGTAATGGTTAACCTAATCAAAATGATTTAATTTAAAATTATAAATTTTAGAAAACCAATTAAGAAAATCTAATTAAACTACTTTTGCTAAAACCCGTACTTGACTAGTACTCATCAAACACTATCTCTTTTTGTCAAAACTCATACTAAATTAAGACAATAGTATTAATTTATCATCTTAAAATAATTTAGCATATAGGTACATAAGCACTATCATCTCAGATGAGTGAGAGACATTTAGTAGTTAACATATTATTATCATGATAGTAATGACACATCATTTATCTTTACAAAAGGATCACTTTTGTTGAAATCATGCATCGAAGACTTGAGCATAATGAGAGTATACCTCTGACAAAATGAAGAAAGCCTTATAATAAAGCTATGAGAAATTAATTTTTTAAGAAAATAATTCTTATTAATTGAAACAATCATCATCTTTTTGTAAATTATATAGAAACTTTACAATTAAAAAAATTTTAAAACTTGAATTGATCATGAAAGTATTCATCTCAAGTAATTTATTTTTATATTTTAAATTTAAAAAAGTAATTGAAAATAATCTAATTAAATTATTTTGTTAAAATTTGAACTATTAATTATTCTTAAACATTATCTTTTTGTCAAAATCCATATTGAATTATGACAGTAATACTAATACATTGTATTGACATATAAACACCCTTAATAAACTTGTTAGAGACCTCTAACAATGAACCCTATCTTCCTAATTTAGTTTAAAATTATGAGAGTAGCATCCATCATTTTATCCGTGACTTCATTTCATTGCGTATTAGCAAATAATGATCACAAATAAATTAGATAGAAAGATCTTACAAAAAAAAGTAACCAATTAATTATTATAAAATAAAGAGCTAACATGAGCTATAATTTTTTTTTTCAAATAACATCTCTCGAAATATAAAACATCAATAGTTGCGTTTAAGGGGACTCTATCGTGATCTAGAAGTAAGGGAAAAATACGTGAGGTAATAATACATAACTCTATTTGTATTAAAAAGATAGTAAAGCTCATCACCATTAATATGTATAGTGCATATCCATATAATCCATATAATCAGACTCAAATCATGTACATTATGGTTTTTCCAAGTAACTTCTATTTATTTCTTCCAATGACCGTATCTATATAGACTCATAAAAAGTGCACTCTCCGAAAACAAATTGACTCATTCAAAATATATTTAATTGTGAAATGAAAAAAATAAAAAGGTGGTCTTATATTAGAGTGTTTCAAACAACACCTATATTTATTATTTAAATTTAACTTACACGGATAGATTTTCAATTAACAAATTTAATTTGTATTATTTTATTTGAAATAAATGTAAATTTAGTTTGAAAGTATATTTTTGACTTTTTGTCATTAATTTAATTTCTCAATAATATTTTGTCAGCAACTTAATCCTTTAAGAATTTATAGGGTCTACATGTTAGTCTCTTGATGTTGCATGGGAGGTTGTTCCACATACGTAACATATTTTTTTTCATAATTGATATAACAGTGTTTAATTTAAAATAATTGATTAGTAAGAAATATTATAATTGTACAAAGAACTTTACCAAAAAAATAATTGTATCAAGAGATTTAATGTTGTTTTATCAATTGTGAAAAAACATTAATATGAAAGGGATAGAGAGGGCATATGATAGGGTTTATTTATTTGTTCAAATATCAGATCAAATTAGATTCACCAATGACAAATATCAACTTTTGATATTCTAACTTTATTCTTCTTTTTTAGGCCGATACAATAGGAAAGGGATACAGAGGACATATGATAGGGCCTAATTATTTCTTCAAAAATCAGATCAAATTAAATTCAATTGTACCTAAGATTCTTATTTATAGGCATCCCAAGCAAACTCCATTTCATTTACAAAGCTTGAAACTGATATATATACACATTATTATAATACTTTTACATCATTATGAAGAAATCCCTATTCACATAAATATAAGAATACCTTTATTCTATTAATTTCATTTTACATTGTATAAATAACTTGGAAGGATAAACCTCCATTTAATAACATGTATGCATCCAGACATTTTCTAGAAACTGAACAATTCTAAATATCAACACCTTTAAAGTAGCTATGTTCAGAACATGACAATGAAACCCAGAGGGGGAGCACATCCTAGGGGCAGAGTGTTCATATTGCAAGAATTCCTCTCCTACCACTTCATAGAACGGCAAAACATAAAATGAAAAAAATTTATAAGTAGTGTCACTAATGTCTGCAAAAAGATATTTGCATGATTGATACAATTCAAAATATGTATGAAGAACAGATCTACCAATTTGACACTAACATTAGAAGCTGCCATAAGGATTAATAAAGACCAAAAAGAAAAGATAGTAGAAACTTCTAAAAGAAAGGATTATTTGTAAAAAGAGAAATGCATGCTTGTTAAGAGTTACTAATATTAAAAATTATTTAATAAAAAACTAAAAAGTACAACAACATTAGAAACAATTGTAATCATACCAGTGAGTCCATAAACCAATAAGCATGATGTTCAGATATCTCATATTTTCATTGAGCTTATTAGTCAAATCTCAGACCAATTCTTGAGCCATTTGACACTCACATGGTTTTGCATCTCCAAGTCTTCCAAACTATAATATTGTTGAACAATTTGACAGGCGAATATGATTAGAACTTCCAACTTTCTCTTTATTTAACAAAAGCTTGCCTCATCTAGAGAGATGAATTTCAAATCTTGGAAATCTAATCTAGCTACCTACCTGGTATATGTTTATCACCACAATTGAATTTTATTGTTTTTTCCCCTGTAAACGCCCATGGCATGAGTGCTACTTCTCAAAAAACATGCTACCAGGTACAAATTGTAAACAATGAGTTTAATTTTCCAATTTCTAGAAAGAACTAATTATATGTTTTTTTATTCAAGAATGAATTGATTTTCCTTTTTTTAAAATGAAACTTGGACTGATTTTCTCCTTCTTTTCCCTCTTTTATATAAACCTTTTGCATAGGGAAAGATTATGATTCTAATAAAATCATAAGTCCTCTCATTTTGGTATTAGTCAGTTTATTTTTTGTATTTCTAAAACTTTCTGAGACATTGTCTCATTTACAATATAAGCTGCAAAAAACTATGTACTAATGCCAAAGGAATCAAGAACTCAACCTTTTAAAAAACATCCTAAATTCTTCATTTTTTTATATGAATACTCTGAACAACTTTATTTCAGAAATCAGAATGTATAATTAAGAATGTAAGCATGTATCCAACTATGAAAAGGAATCAAAGCATGTAAACTCAAAATGAAGGAATCCCTATGTATATTCAAAAACCTTAAAAGAGTGATTGTATAAATTATTTTACTACTGGTTGCAAAAGGAAATCTAGGATGTTAACATAAAATAACGGTTAGCCCCAAATGTGTCATCAAGAAATGGCTGAATTCAAAAAATATCAATATCAATATGAATAAATGGTAAAACAAACCAAGATAACACATGTTCAAAGGTATTTCATATATGATATAAGGAGGCATTTTAATTGTCAAACACTTTAAGTGCAAACTGAGGATGCTTGATGATTTATAAAAGATGGAGGAAACATATGAATGAGATAAGATGAAACATACCTGAAAAGGGAGAGTTTCAGAGTGGAGGTGATTTACTGCAATAGAGAGATAGATAAATAGTTTACTTTTTGTTATGGTTGAGATCTAAGGAAAATAATTAAAAGTAGTTAAATTCTACAAAGGCCTTTTATCAAACACATTTCATGCTCCAACAATGAAACATAAACAACCAAATGGAGTTTATTCAGAAAAACAAATCTACCAAGAACATACTCACAAGTTTATACAAAAACTTTATGGCTTCTTGCTTAGTACAGTCTTGAAGGGAATACAACATGAGTATATTTTTGTCTACCTGCTCATTTGGAGTAAAATAGAAATTTCACAACCAAAGTCCCTTACAAAATTGAACAAAGTCACATCAGATACCAAATATCGATAGTAAAAAGGCAAAGTAGAACACAAATATTTTATAACATGAAAGTGACAAAAAAGGAATTTAAATTTCAGACCATATCAATGATAATCAACAAAACTCATTGGGGTTTTCTTTGCTTTGGATGAGAGGAACACCATGTTCCCTCCAAACAACGCGCTCTTCGCATAAAGCCACTACCACCTTCACATATAACAGGTGCTCCCAAATTTGGAAATAAAAGCAAACATTATTCAATTGAGTCCATCTTGTTGATCGGCTAAATTGCTAGCCTTTTGATTGCATATATTCATTGAATTGCATTCAGAATTCTAGTTGTTCAATGGTTTTAAACTCCACCTTTTTTTGAAGCTTATTGATGATATAAACTATAATTATCTCCTTGAGGACCCTTACATCCGACTCCTGCACGGTGTCATTAGCAAGAATAGGGACAACACGCAGAGCAAGGATACGTCCTGTGTCATAGTGTTTGTCGACAAAAACGTCATTTTCAACTTCACAAAAAAAACAATAGTGAGAGTCTTCTATTCCATGTTTTCCTTTTCACATATTCCATGTAAAATTAAGTAAAAATCAACAATAATATACTATAAATATACTAAATTTGAAACAATCTATTAAAAATCAACTCTAAAACAAAATAAAAACAGAACCCTAAGTTAAACCTTTCCCCTTCCACAAAAACCCCTAAAGAAGAACCAAACTTGAACATGATTTCTCCATTCCAAGGTTGAACATTTCCCCTTTCATGAAAACCCCCATCACATTCACAAATCACCGCCAAGCCCAGCCACTAAATCAGAAACGCAAATCCACCCCCAAAAACAGTCCCAGATATGTTTTTTACAAAGCATTAACACCAACATATTCACAAACAGTCCAAATAAACACAGACAGAAAAAGAAGAATGATGGAAACAAATAGAAAAAGGTTAAAATTTTGAATGAGGACTTACCAGAAATGGAGGTTCGGAGTTGAAGGAGGTGCGAATGGAGTTTGCGTGTTGAATGGAAGCGGTCAAACGGAGGTGATGGAAAACAGAGCAGGAGAACTTAGAAGAAGGAGAACTTAGTTCAAGTGAGAAAGAAGAAGTAGATTTAACAACAATAGAGAAGGATGCCACCATCGGAGGAACGCCGAGAGTTGTATGGATGATGTTTCGGCGTCGGAGGGTTTTTGGAAGAGAATGAAAATGTTTTTGTTGCAGAGGAAATGGTTTTGGTGTATGAGTAGAAGACTCTATTTTGGTCTGAGTGAGGAAGATGGGTAATGTTTTTTTCTTTGTTATCCAATATGTCATCAACCAACCATCACATAATATCCATGGGATAAAAGTGATATTTGAAATTCAAAATCAAAATATGGGACAAAAAATTGGTGGAAGGGAAAAAAATGGGACACGTGCCATGATGGGAGAGTCTCTCAACCCACATGACATGATTTTCCAAGATTATATAAGATAATGTATACATCCCCTTAAAAATTGGATCACCCGGCATGCTAGCACTCTCAAGCATTGTTATGCAAAATCGCAATTGATCCCTTTTATTTTCTTCCTTTATAAATGGTTTAATAGCATTTGAGTGTTTTCTTATGATCTTTCTTAGACTTGTGATTTTTAGTGGTGGAGACTTAAAGGGCAATCTCAAATTTATGGATTCCACATCTAACATGATTGATTTGAGTGTACTAAATTTAGCCCAAACACTTGAGTGATGAGTGACATACACTTTATCCTTGTGAGGATTGTTGTGCATTGCTTGGTTACATGATCTATGCCACTTGCCTAAGTTGATTTCATTGCTCATATTGTGTAGATTTGTGCCTAGATGACTTGATGGAGTGTGTAACTTCCAATGGTAACACTTGCATAATTCTAAGGTGTTTAGGTGCTTGATGAATTTCGTATGAACTCTAGGATTGATGCCATGTTGTGTTGTTTTGTTCCCCTTGGTTTGGATTTTGTGTTTGCTTGGGGACAAGCAAGATTTTAAGTTTGGGGTTGTGATAAGTGTCCACTTATCTATGTTCTAAGGTCTATTTTAGTCTCTTTTTATTAGTATTGTAGTGTGTTTGTGGCCTTTTAGCTCTTAGAAATGAATAAAATCAAATAAAGTGTTTTCTTGCATAGTTAGTTGTAGTCTCTTGGAAATTGATGAACTTTTATGTAATTTTGATGATCTTTGATCTTGATTTGTGTTTGATTATGTTCATGTAGGAATAAATGATGGAGAAGTTTTGTTTTTAGAAGACTGGACTTGAAGAATGAAGAAAAGAATGAAGAAAGTTGAAGAAAGGATGTTAGAAAACACTAAGAAGCTGTCACATGCTGTCAACCATCAACCTGTGCGCACACCTCCTCATCCTGTGCGCACCTTAATTGGTCCTGGAAGGTGCTGCCTCATCTTGTGCGCACACCTCCAGGACAGGTGCGCACCTCAAATGGTGTAGGGCATTTTTAAGTAGTGCGAAACAGAACAATTTTTGGGACTTTTGGGCGCGATTTTCTCTCCTTTTCTCACCTTTTCTCCTCATCTTTGTGGAGGAACTTGGAAGATCCTTGGAGTTCTTGGTGATTCTTAGTTTCTTCATGATGATTTCCTTCATCTCCTCTTCCATTTCTTCTTCCCTCTCCATGTTTGGCTAGTTTCTAGGTTAGGAGATTGGGGATTTTGATCCCAACCCTGATGTAATATGAATTCTTGTGGTTAATTCTTGTTCTTATGATTTGAATTGAGTAATTTCTTCTATGCTTATTGCTTTTTCTCTGTTGATTATGCTCAATTGTTGAATTGCTTCCGATGTTGAATGCTCACTTGAAATTGATTAATGAGAATCTGATTTTGATGCAATTGTGAATTGGAAAATTGATAGTTGTGCTAGAATTGAAGTAGATTACCATAATCTTGCATGTGCTTAGGGATAAGACTTGTAGATTGTGAGGTCTTGATGAATTTACTCTTTCTCTTGTTTTTATTGGAATTGTTCTAAGGGATTAGGGAATTTGATTAGAAGCAAAGGGATTAATGATCTAGGAATAGACTTAATCTATAGTTTGGTAAATTTTGCCTTCAATTAGGATTTGTGAACTTGAATTGACCTTGAGATTATGATGCATAAGGGAAAGATCAAATGAACCAAATCTTCTAGCTCTCTTCTCAATTGGTTGCGCCATCTTTTTAGCTAGTTCTTGTGATTTCTCTGTTTTTGTGTAAAATTCTGATATGATACACTATTCTCTATGCATTATGTTTGTCCAAATAGCGAAAGTCTTGGGAATTCGATAGTCTATCGCATAGTCCCTGTGGATACGACAACCCCTATTCTCCCTATTGTATCTAAACTCGACTAGTGCACTTGCTAATGTGGCAATCAAGCTATTAACAGGCATTTAATTGAATGAGAATATGTCCTATTAGAGGCTTTCTTCTCAACCGTATATAGGAATATATATCAATGCAACAAATAACAAACACTATTCAGTAATTGATATATACTTAGTCTTTAAAGGTATTTGATTTGATTTTCAAAACATAAGTTGAGACCATCTCTCTGTTGATTTAGTTGGCAATATCCTTGAGCCATGGAAAACGTTTATGCCTCAATATCTGATGTCAGATCTGGGCGTGTCTATTGGTAAGACTCTTTAGAAGATGGTACGTTCTTGAGTACAAAAACAAGCATGAGACTGGCATCCTCGATTGTATTATTATGTGAACACATGACTATATGCGTGTGTGGGTACGAGGTTCGATCTCCGATTGTACTACTTTCATGTGAACCAAAAAGTTATGACTGTGGATATTTGCCCAAATAATTCATCTGCTAAGAGATTTAAATATTCTTTGTGTATATATGCAAAGGAAAAACAATACATACATCAATTAGGAAAGATCTGATCGATAATTTTGATAATTTGCTAATTGAAGGAGAGGTTTATATTGTGCGAAACATTATGGTTGGAAACCATGACAAAAAAATTTAGGCAGACACGTCAGTTTTGGAAGTTGCATTTCATGTACTATACAACTGTTGTGAAGGTGACATGTGATAATATTTCTCTGAGACATTTCATGGTATAAAATCGTCAATCCCTTATTATTTAACTTTTTCATTTCATATTTGTTGTGATCTAACCTGGCGGAGATGTAGGACGAATAACGTGCTCCTTCTAATCAGCAAGGGACAATGTGGATAGCTTCTGGGCTTGAGCTCCGGCGGCGGTGGTGTGCACCTGCAAGGACTCCGACGCTCAAGTCAGTGAGTGAATTAGGGTTGTGTGTACTGATAGAATAATTACTACCTTGCATGGTGCATTTATGTTAGTATTTATAGAGGAGCGTATGACTTAAGTGTGGACCGTACTGAGCTTGGATTTGGTACCTGAGCCCAAACTGTATTTCCTGGGCCTTGATCATAGGTAGTGCTAGGCCTTCCGGGATGTACCCGAGATGATTATCCGCTGTTGGATCCGGCATGTACAAGTACATCTGAGATATCGCTATTCTGGTCCACAACAGTTGCCCCCTAAGTCGTCGAGCTTCTCGTGGAAGAAGACGACGAGTCCATTCTCCATGCCGGGTCCATTTCAAATGATTCTAGGTCGGACATGATCTTGACATGGTCTTCCGAGATAACGATTGGTTTTCTATTGGTAGCGTGCAGCCTACGCGCTCTTCCTCGGGTGCCATGTATGATGATTAGTGTGGCCTTGGGCCCCACGTTCATTAAGGTGATGTGACCGTTTTTACTTTATTTCTTTTCACCCGTTACATTTTACTTCTCTTCTCCTTTCATGTTTTCACTTTCTCTTTTCGCGCTTCTTGCCTGTTCATCTTACTTGAAACAGAAAGCTCTGCGACTCTTCTTTTTCTTCTTCGTATCCTACCCTACAAGCATTCGCTTTCTAGCAACAACCTCTCTTCAGAGTATCAGGTATTGCTTCTGCTTTCCGTTGCTTTTATATTTTTCTTTTCCTGATGCTTGGGCTATTCTGTTGTATCCTACCCCATTCTTAGGGTTTAGTTGTTGTGCCTGGGTCCCTTTCTTTCAAAAATGGCCGATAATGTTATCATGTTGTCAAGTGGTTCTTCCTCAGATTCAAATGATTCTGAACTTCTTGCTAGATTTGTGAGGAGACTCCCAAAATTTATGCCCTCCGATGATTCAAATCCTACTCCAGGTACGCTTTCCATAGCCAACCCTGATTATTGTGAATCTGCCCATCTTTGGTTCTATCCCCTGTATTCACGGCGGGTGGAGAGTGGTGAATTGGTTACCCAGAGTGTGAGTGGGTCGTTTAATGCCCTAAACCTTGAGCCTTATGCTCTTCATCTTGTCTCAGCCCATCTTCTTGATGAATAAAGTCCTGATACTCACGTTTCTGTCGAACAAGATTCTGATCGTCGTGCTCCTATTAACCTCCTCCTTACGAAGGAGAATACTGAGTTTTTGCATCCCGGGGATCCCTTGGAAGATAGGGGGACTATACCGTCATCCATTTCACATTCTTTAGATTTCGAATCTGACCCCGCTTATTCTCCCTCGTCTTGTTCTCATTCATCCCCGGGATCTGATTCTTCTTTACGTTGCCATGTAGATATGGAACCTTCTCAAGACGAGATTCCTGTTCAGGATGTCTCTGACGCTCCGGGTTCCTCTGCTAGCATGCCGGATCCAAGTGGTGTTGGCGGTTCTGAAGTGTCTGTACGGGGGATGGGGGAGCCTAGTACCTCGAAGCCCCCTGTTGGGCGAAGAATTGGAAGTGTTCTTCAACCCTCTTCTGGTATATATTTGGTCCCTACCGGGGTTTGAAGAAAAGTTGGGTATCCCTTCGCCATCGTTCTGGGATACCTCAGCTGTTTACTCCCTATGAGGGTTCCTTCAAAGCTCATAGGGACTTTTTTTTCAAAGTTTTCCCTCGAACTAGTGATTGTACCCCCTTTTGGATGGGGAAAAACAAAAAACTTCTTTTTCCACTCTATTGGACGGAGATGCACTATAGGAGGTCTCTGTCTCTGAAGTAGTTGGAAATTGACTTCCTCGAGGAGGAAGATCAAGAGACTTTCAAGAGTTTGTGCAAGTTTGTCCAGAAGGGTGGGATGCCCATCCATTGCAAAGATGTGCTGGGAGTATCCCGTCGCAACCAGGCGACATGTTTATGTATGAAGTCATTTTAATATATAATCTCATCATTCTAAATTGATTTCGGTGATTTTCCTTAGGCTAACGGTTGTGCTCTGTTTTTTGCAGCAAAGATCATGGCTAACTACGCCAACCGCTCTTCCAAACGTGATGCCAAGGGAAAGGGAAAGGTTGGTTCTTCAGGTCCGCCTTTTGCACCCATACATGTTCCTGCTTTTGTCCCGGTTAGCTCTGTCTGGATGGTTGTGATAGCTGCTGCTCCTATTGGGACCGTACCTCCTACTGGTGGGATCCCTCCCGCTGGGAAGTCAGTGCTTTTTGTTTCTGGATTGAGGTGGCTCCTGTACAGCCAAAATGCCGACGTTTGACCAAACCAGGTATGCCTCTCTTTCTCGTTGGTGACTTATAGAGATTCGTTGGCTAGATAGCTATCTTGATTGGTTTATGTGCATCTTACTTTGCAGGTGACCAGCCCGCAGGTGCACAAGAGGCCCCGGGCAGGATGAACCTGGTATTGATGACTCCTTTCTCTATCCCTCTTCTGCTTAGGCGGGATTTCAATCTCCTTTGATCAAGTTCCAGCATGGGGACTTTTTCACGAAGGGCGGAGCTAATGCCATGAAGGTATGTCCGTCTGTTAATTGTGTTTACTGTGTTAATTAGCACTTATTGCCTTGTTCTGATCTCTTTGTCTTTTGTAGGAGCAAGCCAAGTCGCTTATGGGCAGCACGTCCACGACCAGGCTGAGGACTTGGGGTCAGGCCGCTTCCCTGAAGGCCCAGCTAGGGGATCTAAGGGACGACATGGACCTGAAGGAGGCTCTGATCAAGAGTGCTAGGGAGTCAGAATCCCGTGCTGCCAAGGATCTCGCCTCTTTGAGGGAGAAGCTATCCCGTGCTGAGGAGGAGCTCGCCATGGAGAAGGAGAAAAGTGCCAGCTTGGGTGCCGAGAAAGTCAAGCTGAAGGATGAGATTTCACATCTCGAAGCTAAAGTGACATTTGATGGCTCTGTTATTGCCACTCTGCATTCTGAGCTCCAAGAGACGGCTTCAAAGCTTCAAGGGACTCAGGTTGAGCTTCAGGAGAAGCTGGACGAGGCCTATCAGGACATGGACACTACGGTGGACGACTTATACTGGGATTGTGTGAAAACTCTTCAATTTCTGAATCCCGGGATTGAGTTTAACACCTGTGATCTCTGTAAGTTCCATGGTGTGAAGGATGGGAGGTTCTTGGATTTTCATGACCCTCGCAATCCAGTGCCTCTTGATCCCGCTGATCCTCGGTTGGTGCCATTTGACTGTAGCATCCCTTCTCCCTCCGAAGTCGTTTCAGAGCCTGAAGGTGCAGATGCCAACGATCCTCATTGAGAGATTTCAAACTTTGTTATGCATTTTTTATTTCTTTTTGTAAGCTTGATGACTTATCCCTGAGCCATTTTGGTTATTTAGACTTTGCATCGTCCCGGTGATCTCGGGTTGATTTTTTATGCACAATCTTTATTTCTAGATTTCGCTTTGAATATAGTATTTTTACTTTCTTTATTGCCTCTCGATATTTATTGCATCTCAGAATTTTAGTTTCATTGCTCTAGTTGCTGAGGCTTGGCCATGATGGCGCCTCTTATTGTTCCGATGATACGGGATCTTCTTAGATCGTTTTAATTGTTGGGGCGTGATCGTCATAGCACCCTCTTTTCTCCATGTTAGTAGGGAAAGTAGTTTATACTTTCTCTAAGTTTTTTGCTGAAGGTTAACCTTTAAGGCACTTCATCCTTCTTTTGGATGGGGTTGGCCCATGAAGGACCCCTTTTGACATTGTAACTAAGGTTTACCCAAGATGGTACCTCGTTTGATTTTTAGCCTTTTTGATATATGTCGGTTTTATATTTGGAGACATATTCATTTTGGATTTGTTGTGTTTGCCGTTTATTTGCTTTGATCT
Source organism: Cyamopsis tetragonoloba (assembly GCA_037177725.1). Lineage (NCBI taxonomy): Eukaryota > Viridiplantae > Streptophyta > Magnoliopsida > Fabales > Fabaceae > Cyamopsis > Cyamopsis tetragonoloba. The sequence goes on along the minus strand of CM074125.1, from coordinate 28,987,939 downwards.
GCTTGCTGTTAAAAAGCTTAATTGATAATATTTGTATAACGTGTAAACAGAAATACTATTTTATTGATAACATGAAGCAAATAACAAATGGGGGCCTCGTTAAAACCTCTAGCAGTGAAACCCTCCTTAGAGATAAAACCTGCTATAGGAAAAAGAGTACCCCTTTATTACAAAGAATATATATTACATAATTTAACTATAATACCGCTTTAAGTCTACGACATTAAGCGTCCTTGGGATTTCTTTGCCTTTGAGAGTTTCTAAATGATATGCTCCATTCGCTGCAACACTCTTGACCCGGTATAGACCTTCGCAGTTTGCTCGGAACTTTCCGTCCTTCACGTTCCGATTTCCAATACTGGCCCTTCTTAGGACTAAGTCGCTAGCTTGAAAACTTCTTGGGACCACTCTCAAGTTATACCTTTGAGAAACTTGTTGTTTCCGGGATAACTCCTTAATTCTGGCTGCTTCTCGAATTTCTTCCACCATGTCGGAATCCTCTCGGAGCAACTGTTCATTCTCTTGTGCAAGGTACATGATTCTCCAGGATGGTTGCTCGATTTCTACCGGGATTACAGCATCTGAGCCATAAACCATCCAAAATGGAGTTTCTCCCGTGGTGCTATGGGGAGTGGTTCTGTAGCTCCAGAGTACTTGGTAAAGATCTTCCTTCCAATTGGTTCTGACTTTCTTGAGCCTTTTCTTCAAGCCATTAAGTATGAATTTATTAGCAGATTCTACCTGCCCGTTAGACTGTGGATGTTCCACACTAGCAAAGTACTGTTTAATGCGAAGCCCTACTAACATTTCTCGGAAATCTTTGTTAGTGAATTAGGTCCCGTTGTCACAAATCACTTCTGCCGGGATACCAAATCGGCATATTATTTGCCGAAACACAAAGTTCTGAGCTTTAAATGAGGCTATACTAGCTAATGGTTCTAGTTCAATCCACTTAGTATAATAATCAACATCAACAATAAGATGTTTTAACTGACCTGTGGTGGATGTGAAGGGCCTTAACAGGTCCAAGCCCCAAGTGTGGAAAGGCCATGGGGTGGAGATGCTATGCAGGTCTTCAGCCGGGATATGGGATATTGGACTATGTCCCTGGCACTTCTGGCATTTCTTCACGTGCTCAGCTGCATTTTTATTCATGGTTGGCCAGAAGTATCCTACTCTCAAGGACTTCCTTGCCAAAGATTTGCCACCGATGTGATGGTCGCAAATTCCTTCATGTACCTCAGTAAGGACATACCAGGTCTCGGATGGTCCAATGCATCTAAGCAAAGGAGTTGACAGTCCCCTTCTGAATAGTTGTCCTTCTATCACTGTGTACCAGGATGCCTTTTGTACTAACTTCTTTGCTTCCCGGGGATCTTCCGGGGTGGATCCTTTGGTTATGTACTCTACTATTAGAGTTCTCCAATCTTCAATTTCAACCTGCAAAATGGCACATGGAGAAGGGAGGACTTCCTCCACCACTGACTTCAAGGTTGATGATGACTTGGTACTGGCTAACTTTGAAAGCAGATCTGCACGACTGTTTTCTTCTCTGGGAATGTGCTTGATCTCGAACTTAGAAAGGCCGAGTAGACTCTCTTTGACTTAAGCCAAATACCTTTGTAGCAATGGTTCTCTAGCTTGGTATTCCCCTTTTATTTGGGATACCACTAGATGGGAATCTGAACATAAAGTTATCGCAGTAGCTCCTAACTCCTTTGTTGTGTGTATCCCGACTAAACAAGCTTCATACTCTGCTTGATTGTTGGAGGTTGGGAATTCAAACTTCAGAGAGTATTCCACGGTTACCCCTTTGTCGTTTTCGATCAATATGCCTGCTCCTGCCCCTTTTGGGTTTGAGGAGCCATCAACATAAATGGTCCAGGATTCTCTTGGCTCTTCTCCGGGATGTGTCATCTCGGCGACAAAGTCCGTCAAGGCTTGCGCCTTGACTGCTTGACGGGGCTCGTACGAGATGTCATACTGTGATAACTCTACCACCCAGGTCATCATTCTACCTGCCAAATCAGGCTTATGTAAGATCTGTCTAATAGGTTGGTTGGTTCTTACCGTGATGGGGTGGCATTGAAAGTATGGTCTCAGCCACCGGGATGCCAGCAACAAGGTGTAAGCAACTTTCTCCAGTCGTTGGTAATTCAACTCTGATCCTTGCAATGCTTTAGAGACAAAGTATACATGGCTGTGGTTTCGGGATTCCTCCTTTACTTAAGTCGCACTGACTGCTTCATTGGTGACGGCTAAATAGAGGTACAAAGGTTGCCCGGGATCTGGACGGGATAAGACTGGCGGAGATGACAGAACCTTTTTTAACTCCTGGAATGCTTCTTCACACTCTGCATCCCACTGGAACTTTTCTTTATGACGTAAGGTCCTGAAAAATGGTAAACATTTTCTGGCTGAAGTTGGCAGGAATCTTGTCAGGGCAACTATCCTCCTAGTTAACTACTGGACCTCTTTAATGGTCCTGGGACTCTGCATATTTAACACGGCACTACATTTGTCGGGGTTGACTTCAATCCCCCGACTGGTTAGCATGAAACCTAAGAACTTTCCAGCTTCGACTCCAAAGGTACATTTATTAGGATTTAACCTTAAATCATACCTGCGCAACTGCTGGAAGGTTTCCTGTAAGTCGGCCACTGGGTCTTTATCCTCTCGAGTCTTCACTATCATATCATCAATGTATACTTCTAGGATCTTGCCGATTTGGTCTTTGAACACCCAGCTCATCATCCACTGGTATGTCGCTCCGGCATTCTTTAGGCCAAACGGCATCATCGTGTAACATTAGACGCCTATGTCGGTTATCAATGCCGTTTTCTCCTGATCCTTGGGGTACATTGGGATCTGGTTGTAGCCGGAATAGGCATCCATAAAGGACATGTATTTGTATCCCGCAGAGTTGTCAACAAGTTGGTCAATACAAGGCAAGGGGAAAGGGTCTTTAGGGCATGCTTTGTTCATATCTGTGTAATCTGTGCACATCCTCCATTTCCCGTTGTCCTTATTCACCATCACCACATTGGAAAGCCAATCTGCATAACGTATCTCATGGATAAATCGGCATCCAATAACTCTTTTACCTGTTTCTCAATGGCTGCCGTCCTCTCTGGGCCCATCTTTCTCTTTTTCTGAGCTACCGGGACACATCCCGGTTTTATGGCGAGGCGGTGGCATACAAACTCGGGATTTACGCCTGGCATGTCGGACGAAACCCAAGTAAACAGATCTTTATTTGTCTTCAACAGTTCAATGAGCCGCTCCTTGATCATGGGGGGAAGGTTCGCCCCTATCTTGACAGTCTGACCTTCCTTAGGACCTATCTGGATTAAGATCTGATCTCCTTCGAGTTGAGGTCACTGAGACTCAAAATCTGCTCTGGGATCCAAGTTAGTTATCATGACCCCTGCATCTCGTATTAAGTCTCGCCTTTCCATCTTCTGCTTTCCTTTCTCCTCTGTTTTTAACAGTGGGGTAGATGATGCTTTTGTGATCTTGAGGCTCTCTTGGTAGCATTTTCTTGCATCACTGCTTTTTCCATGGACTGTTACCATTGCCCCGTTCTCCCCTAGGTATTTCATAGCTAGGTGGATTGTGGAGACTATGGCGCCAAGGCTGTTCAGATACTGTCATCCAATGATTGCGTTATACGCCGAGGGACAATCCACAACGATAAACCTAACCGAGATGGTTTTAGCATTGGGCTTCTTACCGAAACACACCTTAAGGTCAACGTATCCTTTGGGGATAATTGTGTCCCTAGTGAAACCAATTAAGCTGCCTTATGAGGGATTAAATCCTTGAATCCAAGTCCCATCTTGTTGAAAAGGCTCCCAAACATGATGTTTGCCGAGCTCCCTTGATCAATAAAGATTCGATGAACCTCGAATCCATTGAGATTGGCGGCTATGACCAATGGTTCATTATCCCGGACGCGTTCTTCCGGAAATCTACGTCTGAGAAAGACAATACTGGGTTAGTTACAGAGGTTACATGTGAGCAAGATTCCCTTGCATCTCGAGTTCTTTTCTTGTCCTCGAGACCTTTTAAGTTGGCTCCCCCAGCTATAACTTGGATTACCCCTTTGGGGGGGATTCTTGGGTATGTCTTGGACTACGCGATCTATGTCATCTCTCCGTACATTGATCTTGGTTCCAGGGAGGAGATCTCGGTGCCTGGTTCCGAGGGGATTGGCTTCGTCGGCGATCCCGCCTTTCTGGGGAAGCGTGATAATAATTCCTCTGCTTACCTTGTCAGATCAGCTTTTTGATCGCATCCCGGAGCTGGATGCATTCATTGGTGGAATGCCCACGATCTCGGTGGTATTCACAGTATTTGTTTTTGAACTTCCCGACCATCTTTAATGGCGGCGGGCGCTCTCTAAGTTCAGAATGCCTCACTTCTTTCAACACTGAAGCTGGCGGGAATTTCAACGGGGTATAATTGGAAAATATACCTCTGCGCTTCTTGGGAGATCTATCCCGGGGTTTGTCATGCTTGCCACGGGATTGGTTTGGAGGTGTAGTTTTTGCCTTATCCTCCTTTTTGGCTGCTTGGGCCTTTTCCCATTCCTCTATTCTGATCCACTTTTCAGCTCTCACTTTCAAATCATCCATGGATGTGTGCTTGTCTCCCGCCAGTTGCTTAGCGAAAGCCCTTGGTTTCAGTCCTCTGACAAAGGAATATAACACCAAGTTAGGCTCAACGTTCCTAACTTCTAAGACTTCATTATTAAAGCATGTTATATAATCTCGTAGGGACTCATCCTTTCCTTGTTTGACAGTTTCTAAGTGGAATTCGGATTTAAATTGTCGTTTACTACTAGTAAAATGAAGGATGAACTTATCTTTGAGAGTTTTCCAGTTACTGATGGACAGTGGTGGAAGGTCTGAGAACAAGCAACTTGCAGCCTCGGATAGCGTGAGGGGGAAGGCGCGGCACACAATGGCCTCATTCACCCCCTGGAAATACATGGCCCTCTCGTAAGTGCTGACGTGTAAAGTAGAATCTTTGGTCCTGTCATATTCCTTCAGTTGCTTCGCAAATTGTAAACCATGGGGTAGAGCATGAGACATGATCCAAGGAGTGAAGGGATTGTCGATGTATCCGAAGTTCAGGATGTTCTCCACCATATGTTCCTAGTGTCCAGCATGTTGTCCGGCTTGCTGGCCTCCAAGGGGGACAGGTGGTGGGTTGGCTCCCTCCACCCGGGATAGGTGTGGGGCACCCTCTTTTCGCTGGCTTACCCATACTTCTAACTGCCTTTCTTTATTTTTAGGCCCGCCATCCTTATCCCCATCATGCTTTTTAGCTCTCTCTTCCTCTGGATCCTTCTCAACAACAACTTTTTCTTTTCCTTTTCGTTGTTGTTCCCTTCTTCTTTAGGGCTGCAATTTCTTCGGCCTGGGCTTGCACCAGTCGCTGCAGTTTTCGAAACTCTGCTTCGATATTAAAATGTTGTGATAACCCTGCCTGGTTGGATGCACCACCTTGATGTCCTCCTCCTTGGTTCTGAACACTCGAATCGTTGAACTCCCTATTTCTAGTAGAGCAAACCATTGTTGATAGTGGATGAAAGCAAGACTTTTGTTACGCTTCCCCATAGATGGCGCCAATGTTGTGAACTATCCTGGCAGAGATGTAGGACGAACAAGGTGCTCCTTCTAATCAGCAAGGGACAATGTGGATAGCTTCTAGGCTTGAGCTCCGGCGGCGGTGGTGTGCACCTGTAAGGACTCCGATGCTCAAGTCAGTGAGTGAATTAGGGTTGTGTGTACTGATAGAATAATTGCGTACCTTACATGGTGCATTTATGTTAGTATTTATAGAGGAGCGTATGACCTAAGTGTGGACCGTATTGGGCCTAGATTTGGTACCTGAGCCCAAACTGTATTTCCTGGGCCCTGATCATAGGTAGTGCTAGGCCTTCCGGGATGTACCCTGGATGGTTATCCGCTATTTGATCCGGCAAGTACAAAAACATCTGGGATATCGCTATTTTGGTCCACAACAATATCATATATTCCTTATACAATCTTTGTTTTATTTTTTTATTTACCATTTTTTTTAGTTTTTTATTTATTTACATAGTATTGTTATTTAATTAGGTCATTTTTTATGTCATGTATTATTTGATCAACTTACTTGATAATCACAAACATTATCTATTTTAAAATTTCTGTTTACAAATTTGTAAGCTCACCTAGTAGAAAAAGATCTTGTACTCGAGTCAAAGGAAAATGGAAGGAAATCAAAACACACTGATGTTGTTCTAGAAGACTTAAGGTTGTATTCATAAATTGTGAACATGTTTTTGTGTTTTTAATCCATTCATGTTCTTTCTTTTAAAATATATGTGGTGTATAAATATGTTCAATGTATACTTTTGTGGTTGTTAATCCATTCACACTCTTGAGTTGTTAAATACAACCAAATCATCAGGAATACTAAACCATGAAATCAAGCTTAAAATTGGAGTGTCAATAGTACTTTTGAGAAATATTGATTAATGTAATGGCAATTGTAAGGGCATGCATGATTATAGTATTGGAGGCATGAGTTATTTGTGAAAGTAATGTTGGGGAAAAGGTATACATTCCGAGGTTAACTTTGACTCCTTTTGATAGAAGAATTTCATTCAAATTTCAAAGAAGACAATTCCCTATATCTATTTTATTTGCTATGATCATTCACAAAAGTCAAAGACAGTCATTAAAGCATGTTGGGATTTATCTTCCTATTTTTAGTCATCGACAACTATATGTTTCCATATCAAGAGTCGCAAATCATTGAGGTTTAAAATATTGCTTTTGAAAGCGGATAGTGAGCAAATAAATGAGGCTAACAACGTTGTATGTATATTATTTATAAGTGTTTCAGCATGATGTTTATTCCTCTTCATATAATTATATGTATATTATTAATAGCCACGGTAGTTTATGATATCAATCATGCTGAAAAATATACGTCCCATCTATTGAATGCAATTGTCTTTGAGCATGTTGTATGTAAGTTAATTTTATTATGTGTAAATAATTTATGTATTACATAACTCATTTTTTTTAACTATGTATTACAAAACTCATTTTTTAATTTTTTAGTCCAATACAAAAATATATTAAACTTGTACATTCTTGACTACTATATTGTGTTTGTGCGTGTGTGCATGTGTATACACTCATGTTTCCACAACAAGTCTCGTGCTTGTCCACTCATGTTTCGAGAAAAACATTCATATTGGTCAAACTTGTTTGCACATCAAGTCTAATTTTTGTCCACTCATATTTCCACAAAACATTCTCAAATCTCTTAAATTTAAAATTGGTTGAAAAATTTAAAATAAAAAATATGAGTGCAATATGTGGTACCTAAAGCTTAAACATTTTAACCTACTAAAATCGTTTTATCCAACACATTAAAATAAATTAAACTAGTACATTATTGACTACTATATTGTGTTCGTGCCTACGTGGGTGCATGCATGTGTGTGCGCGTGTGTTTATGGGTGTGTATATGAAATATGCAAGTTATTCATGAGATCTTAATGGTAGGTTTTGTAACGCTCGAGCTTGGTTCCTTAAACCATTCGAACTCAATTTTAAGTTTGAGCTTGTTTATTTAGATGAATGTACAAGCTTAACCGAGCATTTAACGAGTCAAGCTTATATAGTTCAAGAAAAGCTTGGTTCATTTGAACACCTAAGGTTGGGATGCAAACAAAAACCACTATGAATAAAAAACACCCAAGCTGTACACGATATTGCTGCTATGAATAAAAATCATTTCTTTTAGAAAATCTACATATTGGTTGCCTTGCAGGCTACCCATGGATTTGAGGGTCATACACAACCCTCCTAAAATAAAGACCATTTAATTTGGGAGCTTTGGAGAATAATTAAGTCCAAGTTTAGGTGTACGTCATGCAAGTGACTAGATTTATAGGGTGATGCTTCACAAGTTGGAAGCATTGAGCAACATGTGTTGCATGCGAGGGATACTGATTGATTGGAAATGATCACCTATATGAAAACAAATTTTTATGCAAATACCTACTCGAAAATTTTTACTAAATATAGACGAAATTGAAAATAAGCATTATATAAATAGACTAAATGAATTTTAACTTTATGTTGAATTAAGAGTCACATCATAGAAATGTTTGTCATGTATGAATTATTTTAACAAGTTTATAACCTCAATTAATTATTGGGATATATTTTAAAACAATTTTTCTTATAGGGGCTAAGTTGAAATAAAAAGTAAACTTTTGGGATTAATATTATGTTTAAACCTTAAATAAGAGCTAATGAAATAAGTTATTGACTAAGATAAATTCACCAAGTTGGGTTGAAATTCATTGGCTAAGGTGTTGTTGGATGGCCATAACTCACGGATATTTGATGGTAAAGATTTTTGGAATTGAAGCATAATGATTTGGCGTCAAGCATGTGGTTGCTGGTCATTGCTAAGCTTGTTTGAAATTTTGATAGTAGGCTAAGGTAGTTGCAACCAGCAAATAAAAGAAAAAACCAACACAATGAAGACGGTGTTTCATGTTTCTTTGTGAATTAGATTGGATGATAGAATGGTGAATTGTTGGTGAATGGATCTTTATTTATAGAGTTCCGAAGTATCTAAATTTCTTTGGTAATTTTTTCTCATTTTGTAAAAAAAAATTAAATTAAATTAATTACTTTATAATTCGGTGGCGGCATTTTGGCTTCTGGTATTGAATTATATGAAATCAGTTTGTTGTTTCGAGGAATGCAAGATTAGTATAGCATGAGGGTCCAATGCAAAAATATATCTTCCAATGATTAGAACGTTATATTCTAAGTTATAAGATATCTAAAGACCTAGTTCGAGGGTTAACATTGAAACAAGACAAAATTACCAACACCCAAACATCAATAGAACAGAGTTATGTAGTCAACTTTGAAGTGTCACTTGTCTGACTTTCATCTTAAAAGGTACAACTACAAAACCAACTCAACAAAGCATTGCAAGCATGAAAAATGACTAAGTGTCATAACACTTGTTAAACATCTAAGTTTTAGAGTTAAAAAGGAACTTCAACGTGGACCATCAAAATGGCGTGGAAGTTACCACATCCACATTTTTATTTAGCAGAACATGCAAACCTGGTTTTTAGATCGATATTATCATCAAATATTAGGAAAAAAATATAATCTTAGTCAATTTATCCCACAAACTCATTATTTCACCTAGCGAAGGAAGACTAATGACTTTAAGAAAATTCATGTATTGCAATATTTTTTTTTTTTGGTTTTGTGGATCCTACCCTATCTCTAGGGCAGAAGACTAATTTCTCTAATGTAGATAGACTTGTCTTGCAACTAGTGCTCTATTTGAGGTTAATTAATAAAATAATAATAACAAATATTTAAAATAAAATAAAAATTCATTATGTTTTGAAAAGAAACCTAAACCCTTTCTTGTGCTACCCCTTCACCTCACTATCTATCTCTGACAATCCCCTTCACCCACCCATCTACACAAAAACTGAATACAAGTCATCACTGTCATCATTTCCTCTGTTGTTCAGTGTTCAAAAGGAACCACAAACAAATTCATAGATAAATTGGTTATTTATGAAATAACTAATAACATACTGAGAGTTCATCTTTAAGGGTACAAGTAGGGTTGTGGCTGGCAACATATTTGAATTCGAGAAGTGGTACACAACCTTTCTTCCATTTTAATCTCTCTTGCAACCTCATCGATCCTTCACTTTTATTTAACTAGAAGCACAATTTCAAATTTAGGTTCGAAGAAGGTTAAGATTATAGGCTCAGGGAGTGGGAGGAGTGTGATTGGTGTGGAAGGGTTAAAGAAGAAGAAGAGGGTTAAAGTGTTTCCTTTTCTTTCTTAAATAAAAACATTTTTTTTTATTTTAAACATATTATATGATCATTATTTTATCAATGGACCATTTATATTGCGGCACGTAAATTTTTTAAAAATTGTTAGTCTTCTTCCGTTAGTTTTTAATGGAAGACTAACGAGAAGGACTAACATGAATAAAAAAAATGACAACCAAATTGAATTTAAAAAAAAAAGAAAAAAAAAAGACTGAGATGAATAAATCTGTTAAAAGTCAATTGTTGAGGGATGATATTGTAATAAAACAAAATTGATGTCTTAGTTAAAATTCTGTTAAAAGCTGTTAGTTGGAGGGAAACACAGTAGCGTGTGGAATAAGTAATCAGGCAAACAACTTATATATACCATACATTGTAATCAATGAAATTAATTAATGAAATCAGTTTTGATGTTCTCTCTAAGTGAGTTGAGAATGAGTAAGTTGAGAGGGGATTTTCCAAATCACTCTTAACAACTGGTATGGAAAGCTTCGCAACGATGGTGACTACAAAGGAGGTTGAATCGTGGGTAGATAATCTAGAGCACCTCGTTGCTGATTCACAATGCGAGACCAAGAAACTCAATGAAGATTCGCAGCTTGAAACCAAGAAATCAATTGCGGATCTCTAGAAATTCGTATACGATTTTATTCAGGGTAATCACTCAAAGAAAATGATGGATCAAATTTAGATTGATAGCGTGACACCAAACGCTCTAAATTCGGTGATTGATCATGTGCACATTCAATTCCTATCCTTCGATGGGTCTAATTTTTGCGAGTGGCGTGCTAAAGCGGAACATTTTTTGAACTGGAGAATACTCCGGAGAATCAGAAAGGCAAATTGATTTTGTTGTCTATGGATGGTAAAGCTTTTTCATGGCAACGCCATTATCTTCAAACTCTTAGCAGCAAGAATCATTCTTGGCAACAAATCTCGGAAGATATGGGAAATTGTTTTGATACAAATGCTGATGATGATCCAATAGCAGAAAATTCGAGACTCAAACAAGGGGGTTCATTGGTAGATTATTTGGAGCAATTTGATGATCTATTAGCGCGTGTTTCTATTTTTGAGGAGATGCTATTAGCTTCTTTCTTTAATGATTAGAAGTTCAATAGGAGAAGACAGTAAGGGTGCATAGGCCCAGAACCCTTCAGGATGCAGTGAGGTTGGCAAGATTGCACAATGACATCATCAACAAGATAGAGCCTAAGTTCTCTCCGGTAAAGCAAGTTGCTTATGATTCAAGGTCTAGAGAGACAAGATCTTGGTCAGGAGGACATGGTCCCCAGAGGACAACTCCAATTACTAGTCTTACTACTTTCCAATCTAGTTCCAATGTCACTACAGCGTCCCAAACAGACTCTAAGGTGAGTTCAGCTTCTTCTGTTAATAGGAAATTTGCAATTGATCAAATAGCTAAGGTTCTGTGTAGATTTTGTGGGGAGAATTAAAATAAGAATCATAGGAATCATTGTAAAGTGTTGTGTAAGCTAAGTGCCAACTTTGCTGCTCAACAACAAGGTGAGATCCAAATTGATAGTGATGAGGATAGCCAAACTGGGGAAAGGTTGATTGATAAAAGGTTGGCACTATTAAATGATGAGGGTGTACATATTTCTTTACATGCTTTGAAAGGTATAGCAGGTGGTCATACTTTGCAGCTGAAGGGTATCATCAAGAAGCAAGAAGTACTTTCTTGATTGATACAGGAAACACCCAAAATTTCCTAAGTGAAAGGTGGGCAAAGTCACTTGGGTTGAAGAGCCAAACGATTAAAGACTTTCCAATGGTAGTTGTTGATGAGAAGAAGCTTATGATTACTAAGAAATGTGACCAAGTAGAATTGAGTTTCAAGGATCATAAGTTCACAGCAGATTTCTTGATTCTCCCGAGAGCTACTTATGGTGCAATTTTAGGGACACAAAGGTTTAAAACCTTGGGTGACATTTTCTGGAATTGTGCAACATTGACAATGAAATTGGAACATGATGGGAAGAGGGTTATGCTAGAAGGAGATAAACCATTCACTACAATTAGTGAATTGGAGGGTAAAGTGAAAGCTATTCATTGTCACACAATGTTGCTGCCTACTGATGGACCTACTTGTTTTTTCTGTAGAAGTGGGATCTATCAATGAGGACTTAACTGGTGAACAGTCTAGAGAACTACAACAATGGTTAGATTCTTATGGAGAATTGTTCTTGGAGCCATCCACCTTGCCACCAAAAAGGAGATATGATCACAAAATCTTTCTGATGGATGAAAAGCCCATTTGTTTGAAACCTTATAGATATCCTCAAATACAGAAAACTGAGATTGAGAGGCAAGTGAATCAAATGCTGGAAACTAGATTTATCAGAGAAAGTAGTAGTGCTTATGCTTTTCTTATAGTGCTTATTAAGAAGAATGATGGAAGTTAGAGGTTTTGCATTGGCTTTAGAAGATTGAATTCAATCACAGTGAAGAATAAATTTATAATTCCTTTGATAGAAGAGTTGCTGGATGAGCTTAATGGTGCAACTTATTTTTTAAAAGTGGACTTGAGGAGCGGCTACAATCAAGTGAGGATGGCAGATGAGAATATCCACAAAACTGCACTTAGAACTCATTCAGGACACTATGAATGAGTTGTGCTTCCTTTTGGTCTAAGAAATGCCCTAGCCATGTTCCAAAATTTAATGAATGACATATTCAGGGCGCATTTGAGGAAATTTATTCTAGTATTTTTTTGATGATATACTAGTGTACACAAAGACTTGGGCAGAACACTTAACCTGTTTGTAAACAACACTTTGGCTTATGCAGCAACATTCTTTGGCCTTGAATTACAAGAAATGTAGCTTTGGAAAAACAAAGGTGTAGTACTTGGGACATATCATATCTGTAAAGGGTGTTGAATTTGACCCTACCAAAGTTGAGGCAGTCAGGAATTGGCCAAACCCAAGACAGTCAGAGATGTAAGAGGTTTCTTGGGCTTATCAGGTTACTACCATAGGTTTGTTGCAAATTATGGTAAGCTAGCTAGGCCCTTGACTTCATTACTTTTGAAGGAGTCCAACTTTGATTGGAATTTGGAGGCTAAGGAGGCATTTCAGAAGTTGAAGTTGGCATTGAATTCAACACTTGTGTTGAGGCTCCCTGACTTCACATTACCCTTTACAATTGAAACTGATGCATCAGGTCAGGGAATTGGTGTAGTCCTTTTATAAAGCAACCATCCTATAGCTTTTGTAAGCAAAGCAATGAAACTCATGTTAGCTTATGAAAATGAGTTTTCTGCCATCTTGTTTACTGTGAAGAAATGGTAGCACTACTTCTTGAGACATCATTTCACCATCAGAATTGACCAACAGGCTTTGAAACATCTGTTACGACAACCTACCATAACCTTGATGTAGAATTAGGGGCTTGGAAAAGTTAATGGGGTTAGATTTTGCCATTGAATACAAGAAAGGTAAAGAGAATTTAGTGGTTGATTGCCTTTCTAGAAAGGACTGTGTGGGTAGTTTAGCAGCACTTTATCGTGTTGCTTCTCAAGTAAGTGATGAAGTTAAAGCCTCCTTGTTCAGTGAGGTTAAGCTCCAAAAGATTATTGACAGGATTAGACTAACTCAACAGGCTTACAAACATTTCACTTTGGATGGTAATGTTCTCAAGAGAAAAGGAAAATTGGTTGTTGGTTCAAATGTTCAGTTGAGAAACAAGTTACTGCAACACTATCATGATTCAGTTATGGGTGGCCACTTTGGCATGGATCAAACTTATAGGAGGATCAAGGAATTTTACTACTGGAAATGGGTGCAGAAATTGGTGAAACAATGGGTAAGGGAATGCAGCATTGCCAAAGGTTCAAACCAGTATTGCAGCAACCAACAGGGCTTCTTCAACCATTGCCCATACCTGATCAAGCTTGGCAAAGTATTTCCATGGACTTTATAACTGGTTTGCCTAAATCACAAGGAATGAGTGTCATTTTGCTATTAATTGATAGATACACTAAGTACGTATATTTTTTGGGTCTTAAGTATCCCTTTGGAGTAGCTAAGGGATCCTATCTTCATGAGCAATTTTTGGGACACACTGTTCAAGAGTCATGAGGTGCACCTGCTTAGGTCTACTACATTCCACCCTCAAACCGATGGTCAGAGTGAAGCATTAAATAAACCATTGGAAGGGTATCTTAGATGTATGTCAGGAGATAATCCTTGAGATTGGTAGGTGTATCTGCCTATGGCTCAGTTATGATATAATACCAAATTCCAGTCTACAGCAGATCTGACTCCATTTGAAGCTCTTTATGGTCATCCACCTCCTTCTCCAATATGCACCTTGTCTAAAGAAACAACAGTGGAGGCCGTGAATAATACATGGAGGACTAGGGAAACTGTTAATGCAACCTTGAGGAAGCATCTTCAAATGGCACAAGAAAGGATGAAAGATTATGCCGATTTAAAGTGAGTTGATAAAGAGTTTCAGTTGGGTGAATTGGGGTACTTTGATTTACAACCTTACAGGCAACATTCAGTAGCTAACACTACTTTTCATAAGCTTTCAGCCAGGTATTGTGGACCTGTCAAAATTACAAAAAGGATTGGCCAAGTAGCCTATAGATTGGACCTACCAACAGGGTAAAAAATACATGATGTCTTTCATATAGCATTACTGAAGAAACACATTGGAAACCACCATTTGGATCCTCAACTTCCATCTTTCAATGAAGCAGCCTGGATGCAAAACCGATGGCTATGTTGGACCGACGAATGAAGAAAAAAGGAGATAGAGCAATCACCAAAGTTCTGGTGCAATGGGAGCATACCAGCCCATAAAATGCAGTATGGCAAGAGCTGTACAACTCAAACTACAATTTCCAGACTTCAATTGGAATGCATTTTAACATGGCCTCGTGGTCTAGGCCATTCTTGAAGGGTAGGGGGGAAGTTGTTATAAGTCAATTGTTGAGCAATGAAATTGTAATAAAACAAAATTGATGTCTTAATTAAAATTCTGTTAAAAGCTTTTAGTTGGAGGCAAACACGGTAGCGTGTGGAATAAGTAATTAGGAAAATAGCTTATATATACCATACATTGTAATCAATGTAATTAATAAATAAAATCAGTTTTGATGTTCTGTCCTCTTCTTCTCTAAGTGAGTTGAGAGGGGATTTTTCAAATCACGCATAATAAAATCCGTAAAGAAGTGTAAATTAAGTTTGCCTAATTATATTGACAAAAAGTATTTTTGTTTTTTATTTTTATTTTGAGGCTTAATTAGACCGACATTAGTAAAGATTGGTGTCAAATACACTTGGACTCTCTTTATTTTGAAATTTTCACAAACCTTTTTTTGTTCTTTAACTTTGCAATTTTTAGTCTATCATGTCCATGATCCGTACATAAAATAAAAAACATTTTTAAAATATTTTTTAAAAAAGAAGAGACATAGTCAAATGTTTTATAACTATGGGAAACCAACATGTAAGAATAATTGTTTTTGTATAGAACCCCACTATCATGATACATTTGCATTTCAATGATGAAGTTTCCTATATATCTCAATATGGGGGTTGAATTGAGACATCTAGACATTTTAACAAATAAAAATCTCTTACTCATTTTTTAAAGCTCATATCAGGCTTGTCACTAGAATGAAGGATGCTATTGAATTACAGTGTTAGGGTATCAAGACACATAATATTATCACTAGATCTTTTCATAAATAAACTCATCTAGATATAAGGTAGACATTTTCTTCTTCCTCTTATCTTCCACCATCAATGCCTTTTCCCTCTTTGTGCTTCTTGTATTAGGTGTCATAGCACAATAGTACACAAATTAGAACACACACAAGAACTCACACACAAGTAATAGATTTGATAAGCTAATCAAATATAAATAATGCTTAGAATAGTGTATATACTAGATGTTAGGAACAAATCTAAGTGAAAGAAATGAAAAAATAAAGTTTTTAGAGAAATGAAACCATGGGAATCGCAAAATTCGCTAGAGGGAATTAACAAATTATCCAAAACCCAATCACCAAGACTTAAAAACTCAATCCGTAAAGAGTTATTTTCAAAATAGATAGAATAAACACACGATAAAGCAAATAGCAAGTGGAGTGAATTGCATTGGCCCAAAAGTACATTGATAAGCAAGATTCATTAAGCATGGTTTGAGCCAATTCTTCTAATGACCTATTCATATGCTCAACAATGCCATTTTGCTGAAGTGTTATAGGACGGAGAAATTATGACACATATTCATCACAAAAATCATGAAAAACATTATCAAACTCTCCACCACGTTCACCTTTAATGCCTGCAATACTAAAGTTCTTTGGATTTTGAATTTACTTCTTAAAACCGTTAGATGCACTAAAGCATTCACTTTTCTTTCGTAAAAATATAGTCCAAGTAAAGTGTGAAACTAAGTTCTTTGCTTTAAAGCTCATTTTGATTTCTTGCACCTTTGGCATGCATCACACGAAGCATCCTTTTAAAATGTCAAACAAAACCTTATGTTTAACTACATTTTTACTATGTTTCACATAACAAATTATAAACATACTTCAAACTCAAAAATCATATGCACTAAGCTCCAAAATAAAATACGCAATATATACCAATTAAAATAACAACCAATTATAAGTAACATTCCAAACAATTTAATACTTGATTTACATGAACATATAATTAATAGTTTATATAATACGCTGCTACTAACTCACCTAGGGTTCAATTCCTAATTCAAAACTCGTCATTCCTAATTCCTAAACCCTAATTTCTAATACATAATTCCTAATTCCTAACCTAGACATTAAGTAAATTACCCTAATCTAACTCTAACATGAAACTAAATTACCTACTAATCAACAAAATATAAAAAATAAAAACACAGAGTTAGGGGTGTGAACCATTACCATTTGTGGTGGCAGAGACGTGGGAATGCTATGGAGGTGGTGGTGTAAAAGAAAAAGGGGATAGGGAGAGTGAGACAGAGAGAGAGAGAAAGGGAGAGTGAGACAGAGATAGAGATAGAGAAGAGGGAGAAGGTAGTCTTAATGGTGGTATGCAGTGGTTGTGGTTTTGGTGACCTGGAAGAAGAAGGAGAAATTGAGAGAGAAAGAGTGGTGGAGGGCAGGGGGCATTGAAAATGAATGGTGGTTGGATAGTGTTTAGTGGTTGGCAGGGTTTGGGGATGACAATGGTGTTATTGTGCAAGAGAGACAGAAGAAGGGAGGAAAATTAATGAGGAAGAAAAGAATTTGGTCACGTAGTTAACCTAAAACATGATGATGCTATTTAAAATTAAAACTAGTGTCGGCCAAGTAGTCACTAAGATAGACATGTGGCCTTGGACGTCGTGTCAAAAGCGTCAGCTAGGAAGACGCCATGTAACACCCTAATTCCTAGCTATACTAATCATGTATACAATATCCACAACTTATACCATGGAAGCATAGATAAGTTGGCTTGTCCATCTCCTTGTAATCTCAAAATCATACAAGATACTTAGAGACTTAATTTAAAATGTTTATACATCAATTGCTAAGTGTCCACACTTAAGTTCAAAAGGATAAAAAATGAAGTTCTTAATCAATACATTAAGAACCTATCAAGTGTATCCTAACAAAATGAAAGAGAAAAAGGACCTAAGTCTTCAACCTTGAGCTTCCTCTTCATCATCTGAAACAAAACTTGCAAGATTGTAACCATGAGATATACGATCTACATATATCCCAGGAACCTTATGGACATTAAAATAATTTAACAGTATTGCAGAAAACTAGGTTGCAAAATCTCCCACTTTGGATAGAAGAAAACACAACATCCAAAGATAAATGATCAACAAAGTAATCATTTTAATACAATATTTAATCACAATCCTTTGGATTAATTATTATTATTGATCATTTTTTTGTGCTGGAAAGTCACACCTTCTTAGGAGATCTCTGGTTTGTTCAAGGAAACATCCTTCCGTTGAACCCTCTTAGCATGATACTCCTGACCTCATTTTTGTATTTTAGACTTAAAAAAAGCTATACACATCTAAATGAAGTGATTGTTATCCCATTGGAAAGCTTACGGATTTTCCTACAACACTCATGATGAAGTCATAAACTAAATCAAGCTTCTTCTAGGAACAAATGGCGTTAGAACTCAATAGTACAACACATCCTCACCCCATTTGACATTGTCTTGATAATTTGGTCATAACAAGAGTTGTAGACATCAAAGTGGAATTGGAAATATAAAAGGATTCTCTACAACTCTTGTGAAGAATCCAAGAATATATTTCACCATCTAAGCAGTCAAATATAGTTACAAAAAATATGGGAATATGATCAATTAAACCAAACATGCCAAATTACACACAATTTTATACAAGCACTATCAATTCATTCAGGGTCTGTTTGGTTCAACGGAGGGGAGGGAGGGGAGGGGAGGAAAAATAAAAAATATGAGAGTGTGTTCGGTTCAAATGGAGAGGAGAGGAGGGGAGGGAAGGAAAAATAATGTTTTTGTGTTTGGTTAGAGGGGAGGGTAGGGATTTTAAGTGATTTAATGTGTTAATTTTACCCTCTCCTCCCCTCCAAATCCCCTCAGTTTTGGAGGGATTTTAAAATGAACTAAAATCCCTCCCCTCCCCTCCAAAAACCTCCAACCAAACAAACCCTCACTCAAACCTCATGGTTCATTAAAACACTCAATAAAACATCATTTTCAACATCAATCCATATAATTCTTGTTATTAGCTTTGGTCGTGCATGTTAGTCATGGCAAACATCACCCATGAGGGGGGGTGAATTGAGTGATTTAAAACTTTAAAACACTTTAAAGAAATTTAAACAATTTTATGCAATTAACAATTATAAGCGGTGGAACAAGTTTATAAAGAATTCAATTTGCACAACCAATTCAAATATAATGAGATTATGAGGAATTAGAGTATGAAGCAAGATGAGCAATAAAAATATAGAGCAACAAATATGAGAGTTGAAAGAGGTGGGAAGAGATAATCAAACACAGAGATTTATACTGGTTCGGTCACTAAACCTCCTTGTGACCTACGTCCAATCTTCAAAACGGCACCGCGGAAATACTTGTATTCAATCTTCAACAAGATTACAAACTAAGAGCACTCCCCACCATTGGATACCCCACCAATGTGCAAGAGCCTCAACTAGGGATACCTGACCCTAAAACAACCTTGAAGGATACCTCACCTTCAAACAACCTTGAAGGATACCTCACCTTCAAATACCTAGAAGGATACCTCACCTTCAAACAACTAGAAGGATACCTCACCTTCAAACAACCTTGAAGGATACCTCACCTTCAAACAACTAGAATGATACCTCACCTTCATAGAAGGATACCTCACCATCAAACAACTAGAAGGATACCTCACCTTCAAACAACTAGAAGGATACCTCACCTTCAATACTCTTTTAAAAATAAGCTCACCACAATGAAACTCTCAAATGAGTAAATGATACAGCTTGAAGCACAAAGATTTGAGCAAGCCTTTAGCAAGATAGAGCAATTTTGAATATCAAAGCTTTTTGAATGATGAGAATGATTCAAGATGAAAGACCAAGATTAAAGCATTTGATTCATGATAGAAGAGGCTTAGAAATGAGATAATATGATTCTAGTGTGATACTAGAGTGGAAAACCTTGCTTCTTGTTTTTAGAATGGTCCATGAACTCATATTTATAGCCCTCCGTTGAGATCTAGTCGTTACTAGCCGTCTTTAGCTCTGCATAGTCCAAATTCGAATATATATTCGAATATAGAATCCCATATTCGAATATGTATTCGAATATGACACTCTTGGAAGCAAATTTTTCACATTTTCAAAGCTATATTCGAATATATATTTGAATATCAAAACCCATATTCGAATATGTATTCGAATATGCACTTACTGGTGCTTAAAACGCTATATTCGAATATATATTCGAATATCAAAAGCCATATTCGAATATGTATTCGAATATGCACTTACTGGTTCTTAGATAGCTATATTCGAATATATATTCGAATATCAAAAGCTATATTCGAATATGTATTCGAATATGCACTTAAATATTCGAATATGTATTCGGATATGAAATTCCTGACGACAATCTCTAACTTTGAAAAATCATAACTCCTTCATTTCTTGTCCGTTTCAAGCGAATGACTAGTTGTTAGAAAGCTCTTCGAGTCTACTTTCATATGAAACAAGTTTCAGATTGAAACCCTAATTAGTTTTAAACATATAATCAAAATAGTGAACAAATGTCATTTTCCAAAACCTAAAAACAAAGGCTGAATTCAAAAGTTCATAACTTCTTCATTTGTGATCCATTTAGAGCAAAAGACTAGTCATTAGAAAGCTTATTGAGTCTATTTTCAAATGAAATAAGGTTTATCTCAATATTTAAAATACACGTAATGATATGATCAAAACGGTAAATATATATTAGCTTCCATATAAGACTATTGTTGAAAAGATATTTGTTTATGCTTATTAACAAATTCAAACCAAATATTTTAGTACTTTTAAACATAAACTCACTTTTCAAATCCCTATCTAATTGAAAAACAATTTTCTCATGATAAAACACTTTGTAACCAATTTCTTTGAAAAACACATTTTGAAGGCTATGGTTTAAAATGATGCTATGAATGCAAGGTGAATGACAAGCTCACTAAATAATGGCTTCTCAAATTTACACTTACATAGCCTAGAAAAGAAATATACCAAACTAAGTCCTTAGGCTTCTTGATGCAATCCAAGCTTGTTAGTTTCTCTTTCATAGTATCATAAGCGCTTGGCCATCATTGTCATTCTCCTTCTTGAGTTGAGCATAATTGATTTTTCCATTTTTCTTGATCATTGCTTACTCTTAATACTTGGACTATCTACAAGATATTTCTCACTTGAAAATCATAGTTAGTCCAAACATCAAAACTCAATATCAAATATGCTTGATTTATAAATATATAACTCTAGTTAGTCTATCAAGCATTGATGTACACATTGCATGATTATCAACTTGTATATCACAACATAGAACATATAATCATGCACTCCATTAAGCTCATATAGTAGCATGTTCATTCCTAATTTAATCTTATATTTGTTAACATCAAAACATACTACACATAACTTATTGCTATTGTATTTGTCATCATCAAAACATAATCTATTAAACATTTAAGATCACATACTTCTACATTCTCCCCCTTTTTGATGATGACAAATCACCAAAGAAAAATATGTTAAGATCAAAGATATATATGATCATGGGAGCTTATTAACACCATAAGCATAGGAACATATTTTTCCTTTCTTCTCCCCCTATTTGACATCAACAAAAAGACTTGGGCAAGAAATATCATAACAAAGAACTTTGTATCTCCTTTATTCTCATCTCCCCCTATTCAATATTACCAATAATTCATTTCCCCTTATATATACCGACATATAGCAAGCATTCTTTGAGCACATTAGGGATCATTCATTTTAAACATGTCAAGTCATAGTATATGATAGCTAAAATCATTAAGAGACTATTGTAAGAATATTCCCACATGTCACAATAGCTACCATTTGATGAAATAAGCAAATTTTCTCATAAAACACCATCATCTTGATTCAACACATACTCTTTGTGTATATATCATGAAATCATCATTGAAAGAAAGAAAGGATATGGAAGTAAAGAATGATTACTTTCTTTCTTTAATAAAGGAACACAAGAGCCAACAAAGATCTTCATTGACATATTATTATAGTATCAAGAATCACTTCTTGTCAAAGAAGAGATATGAGACAAGATATACAAATAATTAAGATCTAGCTCCCCCTAAAACTATGCACATCATCAAAATATAAAATGCAAGATTAATCATGTAGTTAACCACATTTATAAGGCATAAATATTTAAAGAATATTAAGCTCCACATTAGTGAAATGAAACTTAAGTGAAGAATGTGTACTACTATCATGTAAGAAATTTTTCCAAAGGTAGACTAAGACTAAATATACGTTTCTAGCAATCCACCAAGAAAAAATTCTTTTGAATTTTCTTCCCCTTTCAAATATAAACTTTCAAAAGATACACAATTTTGAACTAAAAGCCTCAAGGGAATAAGATGATGAAATTTAATTAAGAACTTTGTCATGTTAGGCACACATTCAAATAATGAGATATCAAATAGCATCGACAAGAATATAACAATCCTAATCATATGACACCATAGAGATTTTAGGGATTGAGATACTTATTGAATTCCATAGTATGAGATGTTCCTTATTTGACATCATCCTTTGTGCTTGAACATTTTTTTTTTGGAACTTCTCATTCATTTGTAGCACATGAAGAAAGTCTTATTTTCTCCACAATTTTTCTTGTGTCCTAGTTTGCTTGTACACGAGAGTTGATGACTATCTTTGAGATGCACTTGAAAAAAAAAGCTAACTTTAAAGTTCTTCAAATCAAAGATTAGCATCAAGTATAAAGTATAGCACATTTACAAGCATAACTTTGGTTGATATAAAGTATAAGGCATATACAACAATGTCAACCATAGGCTATATCATTAGATTTTGACCGAGAAGTATATTAACACTTGAATATTAAGCATAATATAGGCATTGTTAGAGCAATATTCAAGATTAGTGACAAGAATTGGACAATCATCATCAAAACATGGATAACCATTTTTGGGGCAAACAATGATCATGTTAGGCATGTTAACTCAAGTAAGGAATTTAATGCCACATGCTAATTTGAAGATAGAGTTCCCTTTCATAAGCCAATACTTGAAAGAATATGAAACTATCAATTTAAGTAAAACATGAATCATTTCAAGATATTCACCAACATATTGAATATTGAAGATCTAATGTAAAGTTTCAAAATAATCATATCTCTCTCCTTTTTTTTTGATGTCTCTCTCCTTTTTTTTTAAGGTATGCACACACAAATATATTAAGTACAAAATATGAACATCAAGTCATGTTATTTCAAACAACATTCTTATTTATCTAGCATGCTAAAAGGATGGGCATTTGAAGGCACATTTCTAATGAAGCACAAACCAAGGATAAAGGAAGATGTCAAGCTAGTTTCAAAAGATTCAAAAATAATTAAGCAAATCACATATAAAGAATAGTAAGGGATATGAATTGATATCACAAAAATGTAATTCTTCAATGTATAAGTCACTCCAACTTCCTTCTCCTTAACCTTTTTGAGAACTTGAGAATTTGGAGTAAGTTTCAATGTCATACACTCACTTCACTTTCTTACTCAACTTGAATCCTTTAAGGATATGATAACCTCAAGTCAAATTGCTGTTTAATCTCAATTTGTATGCTCACCTGAGGTAATTTTCACCCTACAATACAATCTAAAGAACTTTGGGTATCCTTTAAGTTTGGATCCCTTATGGTTAGTCATTGATCACTAATTTATCATGCTTCAATAAAGACCAATGTCATAATGAACAAATTAAGCACAATAAATTAAAGAGGAGTATGTTGAGTAAGAAATAGAAATGAGGCAAGTAGTGAGAATTTGTGAATAAAAACTGGACCTTTTATATACGCAAGTACATCCATATTCGAATAGGTATTCGAATATTCATGCAGAAAATGTTGAATGCAATCAGCCATGCCTATAAATGTAAAGGTATATTCGAATATAGATAAAGTGATATTCGAATATTTGACTTTAATATTCGAATATAAAGATGCCGAAAGAGCATATTTGAATATCTATTCGAATACATGAATTCTGATATTCAAAGGGATATTTTTAAAATATTTAAAATTATGATGTATTCGAATATGTATTTGAATATAGAACC
Organism: Cyamopsis tetragonoloba; assembly: GCA_037177725.1. Lineage (NCBI taxonomy): Eukaryota > Viridiplantae > Streptophyta > Magnoliopsida > Fabales > Fabaceae > Cyamopsis > Cyamopsis tetragonoloba. Next base: position 28,964,162 of record CM074125.1, on the reverse strand, counting down.
ACAGAAGGGTCATATTCGAATATCTATTCGAATATTGAAGGAAAAACAATAGTATTTGTTATAAGATGGAGATCCTGATGTCTGTTTGCTTTGATTTTACCAATGAGACCTTAGCCTTGTTAAGAAAGGGAACACTTCTTTTCACTCATTGCTTCTTTTGAGGTTCTCCATTATGGATTTAAGAACCTTTGGTTTGAATCTCTTCCTTTCTTTGGCATAGACTCTTACCATCAAATCTTCGAAGAATTCTCCTTGATGATCTCTCATTGGCTAGACCAATTTGTCCTTTTTGAGAAATTTTCTGCATAGAAGAATTAATAGGAGGACATTTCGGTACCCATTTCATCTTGGGTCCTTGGGGGTTAGAATTAGAGACTTTAATATTTTTAGGAACTCATACCAATTTATTTCTCATACAAGGCTTTCTTCTATATTTACACAAATGAGAAATATGTCCTAAATATCCACAATAATTGCAAACAATAGATTTAGATTTGTCTTTTGCAAATTATTGCTCAAAATCTCGGCTTTATCACAATCCAAAACTTTTCTTTGCTTTTCATGCAAACACTCATTGTTTTCCTTTTCCTTTTCAACTATGTACTTTGAGCAATAATAATCATTTGATTTAGCGAGTTGAATTTATACTTCATCAATGAGAGATTCAAGATTAATGCATGTTTCATAAATAGAGGAGGTTTCACATTTCAAGCATATTTCCTCTTCATGAAAATAAGCATTCTTCAATAATTGAATTTGATTTTCAATGAAAGAAATATTTTGCAAACAAGCCAAACTTTTCTCTTTTGAGTTGAACAAGTCGTCACACAATTCAACATAAGCACGTTGTAACTCATCAAAGGAAGGACTATATGTAAGTTTAGCATTGTTTACCTCAAAGTTCTTTTCAACCATTGTGGTGCTAGTTTGAACTTGTTGCAAGATTTTCTCTTCCTTGAGATTATTTTGCTCCTCAATCATTTCCATGAAAGCATCAAGACTATGCTCCTCATCATTTTGCTTTTTCTCATCCTCAAATTGAATTTCACAACCATCAAGAGGCATTGAACTCATTTCACAAACTTGAACATCTTTTTGGGGACTATACGCTTGCTTCAATGAATTTTGCTCTTCACTTTCTACTTTATGCACAAACTTATTATTAGGAAGATAAATGACATTAAGAGCATCCCAAATATCCTTAGCACAAGAGAAATTTTTAATTATATCATAAACATCATCATTCAAGTTATTTCTCAACATTTGCATTGCTCTAATATTCAAGGAAAAACAATTTTTATCATAAGAACTCATAGATTGCTTTAATTTACAAGAAAATCCATCAAGTATAATATCCCACAAATCAAAATCAATGGATTGAATATAACACTCCATTAAGGTTTTCCAATAAAGAAAATGTACACCATCAAGAATGGTGGTTTATCAATTTCTAAACCTTCCATTTTCAAATATATCCCAATGGTTGCTCAACACAAGGATCTTTCACTCTAAGCGGTTAAGCTTCTACCAGAACACGAAGCTCTGATACCACTTGTTGGTCATGGCAACCATCACCTAAGAGGGGGGGTGAATTGGGTGATTTAAAACTTTAAAACACTTTCAAGAAATTTAAACAATTTTATGCAATTAACAATTATAAGCAGCGGAACAAGTTTATAAAGAATTCAATTTGCACAACCAATTCAAATATAATGAGATTATGAAGAATTAGAGTATGAAGCAAGATGGGCAATAAAAATATAGAGCAACAAATATAAGAGTTGAAAGAGTAGGGAAGAGAGAATCAAACACAGAGATTTATACTGGTTCGGTCACTAAACCTCCTTTTGACCTACGTCCAGTCTTCAAAACGGCACCGCGAAAATACTTGTATTCAATCTTCAACAAGATTACAAACTAAGAGCACTCCCCACCATTGGATACCCCACCAATGTGCAAGAGCCTCAACTAGGGATACCTCAGCCTAAAACAACCTTGAAGGATACCTCACCTTCAAACAACTAGAATGATACCTCACCTTCAAACAACTAGAAGGATACCTCACCTTCAAACAACCTTGAAGGATACCTCACCTTCAAACAACTAGAAGGATACCTCACCATCAAACAACTAGAAGGATACCCCACCTTCAAACAACAAGAAGGATACCTCACCTTCAATACTCTTTTAAAAATAAGCTCACCACAATGAAACTCTCAAAAGACTAAATGATACAACTTGAAGCACAAATATTTGAGCAAGCCTTTAGCAAGATAGAGCAATTTTGAATATTAAAGCTTTTTGAATGATGAGAATGATTCAAGATGAAAGACCAAGATTAAAGCATTCGATTCATGTTAGAAGAAGCTTAGAAATGAGATAATATGATTCTAGTGTGATACTAGAGTGGAAAACCTTGCTTCTTGTTTTTAGAATGGTCCAAGAACTTATATTTATAGCCCTCCGTTGAGATCTAGTCGTTACTAGCCGTTTTTTAGCTCTGCACAGTCCATATTCGAATATATATTCGAATATGTATTCAAATATGACACTCTTGGAAGCAGATTTTTCACATTTTCAAAGCTATATTCGAATATATATTTGAATATCAAAACCCATATTCGAATATGTATTCGAATATGCACTTACTGGTGCTTAAAACGCTATATTCGAATATATATTCGAATATCAAAAGCCATATTTGAATATGTATTCGAATATGCACTTACTGGTGCTTAGATAGCTATATTCGAATATATATTCGAATATCAAAAGCCATATTCGAATATGTATTCGAATATGCACTTAAATATTCGAATATGTATTCGGATATGAAATTCCTGACGACAATCTCTAACTTTGAAAAATCATAACTCCTTCATTTCTTGTCCGTTTCAAGCGAATGACTAGTTGTTAGAAAGCCTAATTAGTCTATCATATGAAACAAGTTTCAGATCGAAACCCTAATTAGTTTTAAAGATATAATCAAAATAGTGAACAAAGGTCATTTTCCAAAACCTAAAAACAAAGGCTGAATTCAAAAGTTCATAACTTCTTCATTTGTGATCCATTTAGAGCAAAAGACCAGTCATTAGAAAGCTTATTGAGTCTATTTTCAAATGAAATAAGGTTTATCTCAATATTTAAAATACACGTAATGATATGATCAAAACGGTAAATATATATTAGCTTCCATATAAGACTATTGTTGAAAAGATATTTGTTTATGCTTATTAACAAATTCAAATCAAATATTTTAGTACTTTTAAACATAAACTCACTTTTCAAATCCCTATCTAATTGAAAAACAATTTTCTCATGATAAAACACTTTGTAACCAATTTCTTTGAAAAACACATTTTGAAGGCTATGGTTTAAATGATGCTATGAATGCAAGGTGAATGACAAGCTCTACTAAATAATGGCTTCTCAAATTTACACTTACATAGCCTAGAAAAGAAATATACCAAACTAAGTCCTTAGGCTTCTTGATGCAATCCAAGCTTGTTAGTTTCTCTTTCATAGTATCATAAGCGCTTGGCCATCATTGTCATTCTCCTTCTTGAGTTGAGCATAATTCATTTTTCCATTTTTCTTGATCATTGCTTACTCTTAATACTTAGACTATCTACAAGATATTTCTCACTTGAAAATCATAGTTAGTCCAAACATCAAAACTCAATATCAAATATGCTTGATTTATAAATATATAACTCTAGTTAGTCTATCAAGCATTGATGTACACATTGCATGATTATCAACTTGTATATCACAACATAGAACATATAATCATGCACTCCATTAAGCTCATATAGTAGCATGTTCATTCCTAATTTAATCTTATATTTGTTAACATCAAAACATACTACACATAACTTATTGCTATTGTATTTGTCATCATCAAAACATAATCTATTAAACATTTAAGAACACATACTTCTATAGTGCAAATCATCACAAATTGCCTCACATGCATGGATATAACTTCATAAAAAAAACATCATACAAACCATATAATTTCACATTCCATTTACCAAGCAATTTACACATAAATCCATCTATAGTGGGGAATTAAATTCAAATCACATATGCAAGAAGTTTAGGGGGTTCTATTCACATTTCTTTACCAAGTGGAATGTTTCGGGTTTGAGGATACCTTTTCTTCTTAGCTCCCAATTCCTCTTCCCACTTTCCTGTAGATCTTCAAGTCTCCTCTTCAAATGTCTCATTTTTCATGTGAGCTACAACCCTTCTTTATCTTGATCCTTAGCCCCTTGGAGTTCTAGACCAAAACCCCTTCTTGCATGTGTGTGGATTGGGTTTGAAAATGTTGATATGAGAATAGTAAAGAAAGAGTGGGAGTCACGACCATTAAATGAACGGGAGGGAGAGCTTATGAGAAAGTGCTAAGTCCCTTCCCTTGTTGAAGAGGGGTCAATGCATAATTTAAAGGAAGAGGGTTGTTAGATTCTGAAGTGTGACTTTTCCCTTTTCTTCACCGTGTGGGTGTTGTCTTGGAAGAATTGAAATGGTGAGGATGATGATGATGGGAGTGGCATGGATCTTGGGCTGAGACAGAGAGTAAGTCTTTTTATTTCTTGGAAGATTTTAGTGGATGAAGGTTTGAGTGTAGGACTGGTTGGAGAATAAGAAGAGTGAGTGAATTGAATTGTGTGATGTGAAGTTGAGTAAAGAAAGAGTGACTAATGAGGAATAGATGGCATGAGGATCATGGAAGAGTGTGAGTGTATTTTGTGTATCATGTGGGTATATTTAAGGGAGTAAGAGTGGGCCTTTTTGATATATTGTTCCCTCTTTCTCCCCTTTTGGGATGATAATTTGTGAAAGGAATTAGCTTCACTTAAGAATAAAGTTTCCAAAATACTCCATCTTCTTCACCCCTAACTAGAGGGACTAAACAGAAATTATTGTTTTAGGGACAAAAATGAACATCTGCATACTACTAGCATGAAATTGTTGGATGCTACAATTCTTCCCCCCTTAAATTAATTTTCCCTCAAAATTAAACATATCCGTTACCAAATAGCTCAAGGAACAATTACCACATGTCTTACTCTAATTCCCACATGGCTTTGGTCTAATTTAGGCTTTGTGAAATCAAACGTACACAATTTCACCAACGAAAATCATCCTGTTTCTCAAGGTTTTTAAACTGTGGTTCACAATTTCAAAAGTGATACCTTGACAGAAAAATATATCCTCAATCATATTTTCTCTAGATTTCGAATATGGAAGGAAACAAGAATGCACTTTCAAAGCTGAGAAACATGGGAAACATCATGTAAATTTGGAGAGACTCGAAGGAAGGGCTAGTTGGTAAACAATAAGCTCAGCTCATCTTTAGAATTTTGAATGGTTCAATGAAACCAAATTGAAGTTTTTGATTCGAATTGACTTTCCAACACCCATAGTAGAGGTAAATTTTCAAAATACACATCTTGCTCATTTTACTCATGGGGTTTTCGCTACTTACTTGCATAACTCTTATGTTTACTTGAGTAATTTGAATTTTTTTTTCCCTTATAGGCCTTACTCTTTTGAAGGTTTCCTGAACCAAGTCCAAACTTAAGATAGACTTTCCCCCATGTCAAACCAACTCAAAGGAGATCTATGCTCCCACTCACGCAACGCTTGGTGATCTCTCTTATACAAAGTGGAGTAGATTTAATCACGGAATAATTTGCTCCCACGGTAAGAAGTAAGTAGACTTGGTAAGTTTGTCAACGATAACCTATGTGGAATTATTGTGGGACTAAGTTCTAGGCACACCTGTCACAAAGTCCATCCATAATTATACTCTCTCATTTCCACTCAAGGGTATTTAAGGAGTGTAATTTGTCAGCCAGTCTTTGGTGTTCAATTTTTGTCTACTAACAAGTAAGGCATATAGCAACAGACAAAGCAATGTCTCTTTTCATTCTGTGCCACCAGAGCATCTTTTCCAAGTCTTGGTACATCTTGATTGCACTCGGATGGAATAATTATTTTCTCTTGAGGCTTTCCTCCAGCAACAATTTCCTAAGGTCCTCAACCTTTGGTAGGCTGATTTTTATTTACGAAAGTTCCTTAGTCTGAATCTCTCAGATTCGGCTTCTAAACCCATTCGTTGTCTCTAGTTTACTCATGGATAGACTCAATTGGTTAACCCAAACTCTAGTCCAAGATCCCTAATTTGTTTTACAACTTCAACTCAATGCATCTGCCACGACGTTTGCCTTAGTAGGATATTTGTCCATAACGTCTGAAGTTCTGAAACTTGATTTTGTGTTGAAGATGAAATTACTTAATCCTTAAGGTCCAAATCACATTAAGGCCAAAATTTTTCCAAACAAAAATCTTACACCAACTTTAAAATGGCGATCGAGAAAGGATAACTTGTTGACCTTGAAAGCTTGCAAGTAAGGTTTTGATAAGAAAAATGGTGGCTTCCAGGATGAAGATATGCAATTAAGCTTAGTCAAGCAAAGTGAAATTGGAATCAAGATGTTTCATCACCTAGAAGATCATGGATGTATTTAGATAGTTAAATTTGTAAAACTTGATTGAATTTTTATTTGCTTTAAGTAATTGAATTTCCTTGGATAATCATGCTTTAAGTAGAATCCTAGAATGGCCCTTGAATAGGATATAAGCATGTTAGTTTCACATGTTTTAGGATGCATTTTGTGAGTTTCATTCATACATTTTATGTGCTTTGTGCTTGGACTAGTTTTGATTTGTGTTTTACCCTTTCAGAAGTGCTTTTTTCCTTTTGAATCAATTCACAAATTCTTGGAATCATCTCACATAGGCAAAATTTCTCTGGAACTTCAAAAATTGAGTCCATGTGGAAAAATAAACTGTGTGAATCGATTCTCACAGCTTATGAATCGATTCACAAGGCAAAAACTCTCTGCAATTTTTTTTGAACTGTCCAGGGGCCAAAATACATTGTGTGAATCTAGTCATACATCCTGTGCATCGATTCAAATAAGCTTTTTTCCTCATGAAAAGTTGTTTTTATCCTATGTTTTGAGAGAGAACGTGGAGAACTTAGTTTTTACAATTTTGAGCGATCAAAATCCATCTTTTTCTCTCCAAGTGAATGTGAGCAACATGAGTTTGAGTGACATTGAGTTTTCATCAATCAATTTACGAAATTGATAGTGTTATTGAGAGATTTTCATCCCCATTCATCAAATATTTTGAAAGAGCATGCATTTCTAGATTCGGTATTTTATAGAATTCTATTTTGGAGCATTTTCTACAACATTGATCATGGATTCAAGTGTAGAAGCATGAATTCTCCATCAAGCTTACATGTATTATTTCCTTGTTCTTTAACTTTTATTGTTTTTGGTGTTTTTCTTTCTCTTTTGATTGTAATTCCTTCATTGGGTTTTTGATTTTGTTCTTGAGAGCTAGAAGGATCTTGGAGGATATTTCTCCTTGATTATCTTCTAAGATGTCCTTAGTGTTGTTCTAGGGATACCTAGGGTAATAGGCTTACCCAAAGGGAGGATCTTGAGTGTGGGCACTAATGGTGTTTGAGAAAAGTCGTAGCAGAAAGTGCTATCTTAGGCGTTTGTCATTATTGGGATAAATCCAAAGGGAGACTTTGGTGGCTATTTTGTGTTCTCCAACAGAGGTTTATCTTGGTGGGTTGAAAAACCCTACAGTTGGATCTTTAGGTGAAAATCCAAGAGTGGTGTTCTCTTGGTGGTGAAATCAAAAGGGGATTCCTTTGGTGGTTGAGTGTAAGTCCTAAGAGGGTGTCTTAGGTGGCTTCTAAATATCTTAAAGGTGGCTTTAGGTGTTTTAGAAAATCCAAAGGGAAAGGGTTCTCTTAGTGGTTGTGAAATCCTAAAGTGGATCTTTAGGTGGTTGTGAAAATTCAAGGGAATGGATTTCTCTTGGTGGGTTAAATTTCTAGGTGTGAAATCATGTATCTTATAAACAATTGTAATTGTTTTGGTGAGATAGTGGAATATGTTGGTGTTCTTAGAAACACCCAACTAGGGTATGTCGTGTGTTTCGCCTCTTTTACCGTTTGTTTACATGCTTTAAATTGTGTTCACAACATTTCATATACACTACAAGAATTCTTTAATATAGCCACGGAAATATCCGTGGAAAAAAAGCAAAAACCGTCACTAATATAGCCTTTGTGACAGTCCGGCGACAGCTTGGTATTGCTAATATTTGCCATGGAATAATCATCGCAAATTTGCAACGGAAATATCCGTGACAAATTTGCGATTGAAATATCCCCAAATCTAACATAGATTGGGTGGTGATATGAAAATTGAACTCTCGACCCCACCACCACATATGCTTTGTCAAAGGTCATTGTCCAACTCTCAATGAAAATAGCTCTGTTCGGCCTTTCAAATATCCATCTATGACCTTCCAATAGGGGTCCCATCCATGTGAACTTGGTCTAACAAACCCCATATCAAGTAGTTTGAATGCATATATCTGGTGAGTAAAGACATTACATCTTCTCTGGTTGACATTTGCTCCACCAATTTTCCCAGTCCGGCTAACAATGTTATTGAAATCTTCCGCTAGAAGCCACAGTTCAGTAATGGATGCTTAATATGTATTAGATCCTTTGAAAGCTCAACCCTTTGTGCTTTAATAGGGCTGGCATACACTATCATAAAGATCCAACTAGGGGCCTAGGAAAAACCACCCTAGTGTGAATAAACTAGGATGAATATGGATGTTAGTGATATTGGCTATAGAAGAATTCAAAGCCATAATAACACCATCAGTAAAACCATCTCCAGGAGGACACATAAAGGGTTGGAGTTTATATGGATTAGTTCTTAAGTCCATGATAACAAGAATGCATGGATGAAACTTATCAAGAAATGGTTTAGTGTAATAAGAAAAAGCCTTGTCCATGACATTTCCAGGCAAGTAGACCTTCATTATTGAACTTATTCATGGGGAAACAGAAAGAGGAAAAGATTTTAGTTTTGGGCATCATAGGGAGTGCCACTTCAGAGGTATCCATCGGAGTTTTCGTAACAAAATCTAGAATTGAGCTGACGAAATCAGATTTGAGAACATCATGAGATTGCAAGTAAACTTGTGAGGATGAAATATGAGTAAAGTCGAGATAGGGTCTAAGAGACGATTATATTGAGACAAGACATTAGTAATTCTTCCGTGTTCCTGACTATGTCCACCAAATCTTGTGTAGGATGTTTAAAGAGTCCTCTTGGTGCTTGACCGGCCTATTAGGCGAAAAGGTCGGGGGAGAGATTTCAACCAATTGGGCCTTGTTATTTTCCTTGTGGCCTGTTGATACTTTAGTGTGAACTAAAGTCAACTCATTTTAGTATAGTGAAAAGAGGTTGTCGAACCACAAGGAGCAACATATTTTTAAACTTTTACCTAATAATTAATTATCAAGCAAGTAAAACGATAAAAGTTTTGATAAAAAGGGATTGAAGAAACTAAAAGAAAAGAATGAAAGGAAGTAAATTGGGGGTTGAGACAACAATTTTGAGGGGTTTGGGATTGAACTTCATCAATCTTCTTCTCATACTCTACAATCAATTAGGGATAGTTATTGAATAAATCACGATTTGATGCACACACTAAAATCACATTAAATGATCTCTCAATTTAATGATCCTAAGAGTAGTTGTTCATAAAACGCAATCTTTTTATTTGAATGAAACCACTCCAACTTTAAGAAAAAGTGTCTGTTTGAAAACGGCAATCAAGTCGGTCACTACCTATCTCTAGGATAGCTGTGAGTTGAGATTTTCATTCAGTTCAATTCTAAGAAAACTTCTCTCGAGCGTAGTTTAGAATCTAATATCATGCAATAGGTGATCAAGCTAAAACAAGAATTAAGCAAAGAGATGAAAACCCAAATCAAAGGAATGAACAATAACTATACAAAAGATAAATAAAGTATCAGAGTTTGACGATTACATTCAACCCCAAATGCGAGAGGATTAGCTACTCATGGTAGCTAACGATGCAAAGCAAGGTGAAGAGACGTTGCTTCAATTGCGAATCCTAAGCTCTTGCTAGAATCCACGCTCTCCGCTCTTTCTCTTACTAAAACTCTCTCTAAAACCTCCAATGTGCAACTTAAAAACTAAACTATGCATCAAAACATGCAAATTTATAAAAATCAGAAGATAGCTTCGTCGCTATAGCACCATTTGGCTTACTATAGCGAGGAGCCCACTTTGTTGTGCATGGCCTAAAAAGCTCTTCTCACTATAGCCAGGCTTATATGGCTATAGCGAGAAGCAAGTCTGCTCCTCTATAGCTACAACCATATGCCATTTGCTTACTCCTTTGACTCAGTCCTCATTTGTTTTACGTGTCCCGCATCTTGATCAACTTACTTAAAAATCCACAAGATAAGGATCAAACTCAAATAATCAACCAACTCTCTCTTAAATTAATATAAGTGCTTAATTTACAAAGGGGAATTTAATTAAAATATAAATATAATATAATTCAAAATATATTCACCACAAAATAGTTTAATAATTATCCTTTATCATGGTCCACCGAGGCCCAATTTGTGGCCTTATGACCCATTAATTATTTTTCTATTTGTCGCTCCTTAATGACTATTCCTTTTTATCCTTCACGGGGCAAAATTTGACCCATGAGTCTTTCTAGTGCTAGGACTGGATTACCTCACATCTAGACTCAAGGGACCCGCACTATTCATTGGAGACTTGCCTTTATCAATCCCATACCAAGTGTCCTCCCTTGGCTCCCAGGTTCATTATGAGTAATGATTGTGTTTCTATTAGATGTCTCCTACGTCACGTCCATGTCCACTTCATTCTCCTTGGACTGCAAAAAGCAACATCGTGAGTCACCACTCAGTTTACTATTAACCATTTTCCGACCCTCCCGCTTCCCATGCGCTTCAACATCAGAATCTTTAGCACGCGCCTTATTTACTCTTATGGGTTTCTAAACGACCACCCATGGCCTTGTGTCAAGAACCTGAATAGGGGAACCTTCTTGGGTCAGATTAGCGCCATTTTTAGTAGCTTTTCCTGCTTATCTTTCAATGGACATCCCTTTCTACAGTGGCCAAATTTACTGCATCGCAGGCAGAGCAGATGCAAGCCTTCTTACTCAACCCTGTTTGTATGGTCCTTCATTTCGAAGAAGGGGATTAGAGATTTTGAGAGGTCAATTTCAACAATAACTTTTCATACTTACCTATTTGTTGAACATTCATGGTCTTATCCACCTTTACGACCCTTCCAATTTGGTCTCCAACGACAACTAGAACTTTCACATCATAGTACTCCAACAGAAGACCTAAGAATCGAATCCAAACTAGAACTTTATCAATTGAAGAAGAGGGTGGGTGAAACTTCGGCGTCCACTCCCTTACCATTAAGTAATGAGTTTATATAAACTAGGGGCTCCCAGTTAGAGCTAAGCTTCTATCTCGGTTACTTGAGAATTTCACCATGAAATAATCCATTTGAAGATCAATTATAGTAATAACCCTGTCATTGTCCACAATGGTTGTAACCTAGTTTCAAGAGCCTTATAACAATTTTTCCTACCCAATAATTTCACGATAACCGCCATCTTCCAAGGCCTTTGAATACGCCTCTCTACTCTTTCACTAAGCTTAATAATTGGACAATCGTAGCCAGCTAGTGTATTTTCCACAATAGTAATCCCTAGATCATCTCCTTTCAGATCATTCTCAGAAAATGGATCCTCTAATTCAGAAGGAATATTTTCAACCTCTTCCTCCCCCGCATCAGCATTGGTCCCCATCAAACAGTCCTTATAAAATTTTAGTTGATCCCCTAGAGATTTCTCCTCATCTCCATCTGCTACCCCCTTGATATTTTCTTGCCCCGGCCTAATTCATCAAAATCCTCTTGAGATAGAGTGGGAAGCCTACTTTCCCTGCACTTGATTTTCTACTTTGGTTTTCCCACTTTATTCTTTAAAGCATCTTTAACCATCTCACCCTAGCACAGAATATAGCAAAGAATTGATTTCGTTCCACTAAATACAGAATGTGTCTCTTTGGAGCCTCTATCAACAATTGATTCTAAGCCATAAGAGTCGATTCATGTCACACAGATAACATATTTTGCTAAGCTTTTCAATCAAATTGTGCTTTAAACTTGTTAGAATCAATTCCTAATCACTTGTTTTCAAAGATCTTGGTTTCAACACAAAAACTTAACTTTTCAAGCCTCTAATTGATGCCAACTATGTTGACACAACACTTAAACAATGAACAAATGACCAGAATAGTTCCTCGCTTTGTCATCATCGTTTAAAATGGTCCATGACTTATAAGAATAAGCAAATTGGTCATTGAATTTATCTTCTGTCATTCAAAATGGCCCCTGATGGGGATGTTCATAACGGATCTAGTTCACTTGGGTTTCAATCTCCTTAAATGCTTGAAAGAAGAGCATAAAAGAAATGAACATAAGATATGGAGAAGAAGGAGGAGCATAGAAATTAAGACATGAAAATAAAGGAAGCATAAATGGCGCAAAATAAAAGAATGGAGAAGAAGAAGAAGATGGAAGAATTAAAAGAAGGGAGCCACAAATTGCCTAGGCAATTTGATAATCCTTGTTTGATCGCCACAATGGACTTGATTCCATTGATAAGACCATTTTGCCTCATGCTCAAAGAGCTATGAATTCAAGAGAGAAAAATGCTCTCACAAAAGGATTCAATCCAATTTCTATTATATCAAAAAAGTGTCTACAATGTGATTATTCAAGGCTATTTATAAAAGCCTTCCTTGCCTCTTACATGTGCACCTCACATGATCACTAAAAAGGCCTAAAACTAGCGCCTATTTTGCCCCTCTTGTGCGCATAAATTGGTCAAGAATTGGTCATACCTTGACCAATTGATACATGTCATGAAAATATAAAAAAGACTTCTAAAAATGTCATTTAACTAACAAGGCATTATTTATTACAAATCTTCACACTAAAATTATTAAAAGTAGAATTAAAAACTCCAAATTCTTCTAAGTGTTCCCCAAACATGATGCTAGTAGCAAATTCTTCAAGTCTCTTCTTTTTGCTCCTAGTCATAGGACCATCTACCCTTAATGCTTGTCCTCCAAAGTCCTTCAAGTTAGGGTCCACTCCTTTATTTCCATCATCCCCTGTTGTTAAAACACACTAAAGGAATTATGATGTGACACGTTAATTGCCATGATAGAAGCCCACAACGGTGCCGTATAAGTAAGTGAACGGAAACCAAGAGTTTTAGAACCAAAATGGAGGAAGTGGAGTGAGTTGGGTGCCAAAAAAAATAGAGGAAGAGGAGTGAGCATGGACAGAAATGACCCTTTTTTTAACTTTGTTGAGACCAACACTACAAGAATGTTTCCCATTAGCCACGGAAATATCCGTGGCAAAAAAGCCATTTTCGTCGCTAATATAGATTTTTCGACGGACTAGCGACGACCATCGAGCCGTCGCTAACTTTTGAGACGGAAATATCCGTGGCTAATTTGCGACGAAAATATCCTTGGCTAATTTGCCACGAAAATATCCGTCACAAATTTGTCACGGTTATTTCCGTGGCTAATTTGTGACGGAAATTTCCGTCGCAATTTTTCCACGGTTATTTCCATGGCTAATTTTTTTTTTGCGCAAATATTTATTTTTGGCGCCACTTATAATCCGTCTCTAATTTAGGTTTGCGACGGAAATTTCCGTCACAAATTTGCCACGGATATTTCTGTCGCAACTTTGCCACGGATATTTCCGTGGCTAATGTTTTCTGACGCGAATAATATTTTTTCGCGCCAGTTTAGCCGTCTCTAGTTAAAGTTTGCGAGGGAAATTTTTGTCTCAAATTTGCGACGAATATTACCGTCGCAACTTTGCCACAGATATTTCCGTGGCTAAGTTTTTTTATTCTTTTAAAAAAATATGCCGGAGGGTGGACTCCGCGGTCGGAAATACAAATTGAACGTTGAGAAGAAGAAGAAAAAAAAAGGAAGAAAGAAAGAAAGAAGAGAAGAAGATGATGGTGGGTGGTGTTAGAGCTTCGCCGGAGATGGAAGTCATCGGAGTTGAACTTCGCTGGAGATGAAAGTCGTCGGAGTTGGAGCTTCACGGAAGTCGTCGGAGATGGATCTGTCGTGAGGTGTAGGGTGGTGTTAGAAGAGTGGTTGGAAGAATTTAATTGAAGAAGAAGAAGTGAATGGAAGAAGAAAAAAATGGAAGAAGAAGTAACTAGAAGAAGAAAATAATGGAAGAAGTGAATGGAAGAAGAAGAAGTGAACGGAAGAAGAAGAAGTGAACAGAAGAATAAGTGAATGGAAAAAGAATAGAAGTGAATGGAAGAAGAGAATGGAATAAGAGGAAGAAGAAATGAATAAATAGGAATAAGTGTATGAAAGAACGGACGAGATTAAAGAGAATCAATGATTGGGATCTCACTAAGGTTAATCTGCATCACATGCCATCTTCGAATCAAATTGTGACACGTGGCGGAAAAAATTAGCGACGGGCCAGTCCGTCGCTTCACATCAACACCAAAAAAAATTTCAAATTTTTTTTTTGAACCAAAATATCTTTTTTGCGACGACTGGGCCTGTCGCTACTTAGCGACCGCCCAGTCCGTCGCTACCCATCAATGCCAAAAAAAATTTTTGAAAATTTTTTTAATGAAAAAATCTTTTTTGTAACGGCTGGGCCCATCGCTAATTAGCAACGGCCCAATCTGTCGCTACCCCCCAACGCCAAAAAAATTCTTTTTTCAAAAAAAATATTATTTTTTTTCAAAAAGATTTTTTTTGCGACTGTTGGCTCCGTTGCTAATTAGCGACGGCCCAGTTCGTCGCTACCCCTGGTATTTTGAAAAAAAATAAAAGAAAAATCAAATGCCACCACTTAGGGATGGAAATTTCTGTCGCAAAATTAGCGACGGTTTTTTCTGTCGCAAAAGTTATATACTCCGTCGCTATTTTGTGACGGTGTCGGGCCGTCGCAAATAATTCGTCGCTAAATTGGCACATTCTTGTAGTGCAATATGCTTGATTTTAGTTCACTGGCTTGCTTATATGACGCCATTTTGAGCTTCCACTATGGCACTTAATGTGTCACATCATAAGTTCATTAGTGCATGCTAACGACAGGGACCATTTTGAATTATGGAAGATAAAGTTAAAGACCATTTTGCTTATTCTTTTAAGTTATAGACCATTTTGAACGACGGTGACAAAGTCAAGACCATTTTATTTATTTTTCCCTTAAAAAATTATGCATTATATATAGAACCTATAAACCTATACTAAGGGCAATTTTATCCAATTTTAATCAAAATATGTGTGTGAGGCTCATGCAATCAACCTAATGCAAAGAAAGATTAAAGTATACATAATAATGAACTAAAAAATTTATAAGTATTCAAGTATTCAATATGTGATTGACCATCTTCTTTACTTGTTCATGTCTTTATTGACACGCATCACCAAGGCATTGGCATATTCTTGAGGGTTTCCACATGTTCAAGTCATCACAAACGCTCCAGCATTAAACTTATGAGTGAAGGATTTGTTTGCAAGTATTATTTATCAATACTACCTATTGAAAAAAATGAACCCTAGACTGCGTGAGAAAAGAAATTGACCAATGTTTCCATTAAGTTGTCAAATTTTTCTTCCCCTTATTTTTTTGGAACCTTTGTTTCATAATTTTTTGGCCTCTTAAATTCATTTTAGTCCTAATCAATTCGTTGTGCACTGTTGTTGGCCATCAACCATGAATCAAAAGAAGGCTTATTATGCCTATTTTTCTTACAATTTGGGTTTGGACCTAACTCAATCTCAAAAGCTAGCTTATAGGATGAGCATTGTCATACCCTTATAAACTCAATAATGGTCATATCACTAGCCGATGTGGAACTTCTAACATGCCTCCTCACGCCAAGAACTACACAGCTGGAGTGTGGACAAATATGGGTGGACAAACAAATGGGTGACCCAATAATACGAGACTAACAAACACCCAACAACTATTAGGATAATAAGAATAAGTGTTGTAGACTTTTCATATACTACCTAGACTTTTCATATACTACCCATGTATCTGTTTTGTTATTTCTAAATCTCTATTCTATTGTATAAATACAATTCTCTGTACACTTAACAGTGTGATGAATAATACAATTAATTTCCTAAAATGTATTGTTAATATGGTATCATAGAGCCCTTTCCTTTTTTTCTCTCTCTCTCTCTCTGCGATCACATGGAAAATTCCCAAACACGAACCGTCGATGTCACTGCATCTCAATCGCAGAATCCAATCTCCTTCTCCCATCCTCTTTCGATTAAACTCACCAAATCGAACTTCCTCGCATGGAATCAACAGGTCAAAGCTATAATTCGTGGACACAAGCTTCAACGATTTGTCGTTAATCCGCAAGTTCCGCTGCAATATCTCACTGAAGCTGATCGCACCAATGATTCTGTGAATCTAAAATTTCTCCTATGGGAACAACAAGATTCTCTGTTATTCTCTTGGCTACTATCGTCTATTTCTGATTTTGTTCTTCATCAAGTGATCGGTCTTCGTCATTCGTATCAGGTTTGGGATGAGATTCACTCCTATTTTCATGCTATTACCAAAGCTAAATCCTCTCAATATCGATTGGAATTGCGCACCCTCAAGAAAGGAAGTCGCAGTATCTCTGAATATCTCCTTCGTCTCAAATCTATTGTGCATGCTCTGGTTGCAATAGGTGATCAAGTATCTGCTAGAGATCAAATTGACGCAATTCTTGGTGGTTTACCCTCAGAGTATGACTCATTTGTCACTATGGTCACCGGTCACAGAGATCCCTTATCGTTTACCGAAACTGAACCTTTGCTTCTTGCTCAAGAGGCAAGATTGGTTGCTCATGAACAAAATCTTCAAGAATCATTGTCAATTAATGTTGCTCAAGTCTCACCTACTCCTAATAATTTGTCAACCACACAATCTACTACCAATCTTTCAAAGGACTCAACTCCAATTGCAACTCCTACAACCTTTCTTGGTTCTAATAATCAAGGCTACAATTCTTACACCAGAGGTCGCGGTGGAGGTCGTTTTGGCCGCTCTCGTGGAAGAAGTGGTGGACGGTCTGGTCATAGAAGCAATGTTTAATGTCAAATCTGCTACAAGACAGGTCATGATGCGTCAACGTGTTATCATCGTGTAAATCTGGATTATCAACCTTCTCCTCACCTTCACCCACCAACCTATACATACCAATCATCATTTCAACCCTAACCTTCTACATACACTGTCTATCCTCAATTCACACAGCAATCACCTATTCAGCCTCAATGGAGTTTTCCTTTTCACTCTCCTATTGTATCTCAACTTGTAGCAAACCCATCCACATATCCAACACATGCATATCCTTCTACTGTTATTCCTCAGCATAATCAATCCACAAATCCACCTCAAACCTTTTTAGCTGGACCAGTCAACTCCAATTCCCAACCTTGGTTTCCAGACAGTGGCGGTTCTCACCATGTGACAGCCAATCCTCAGAATTTATTGCAGAGCACTACCCTCAGTGGCAATGATCAGATCCTCATGGATAATGGTAAAGGTTTGCCCATAACTTCTATAGGAACCTCTATGTTTCAGTCCCCTAATAAGCCTTGCACTAGTTTAATTCTCAGAAATTTGTTGCTGGTTCCTGATATCACTAAAAATCTCATTTCAGTTAGTCAATTTGCTAAAGACAATTCTGTATACTTTGAATTTCATGCAACTCACTGTCTTGTAAAATCACAAGATTCCTCTAAAGTCCTCTTGGAAGGCAATCTTGGTCCGGATGGACTCTACAGATTTGACCAGCTTCTTCCCAAAGATATAGCATCTAATATTGTTTTCCCTGTTTCTAGTACTAATACTATTTCTGTCATAAATTTTGCTTCATGTAATGCAAGTACACCTAGTCCTTTTTTCACATGGCATTGTCGGTTGGGTCATCCTAATCATATAATTCTAAATCGTGTTCTTCAACTCTGTAACATTTCAATACCTAATAAAACAATTTCTTATTTCTGTTCTTCATGTTGTCTTGGTAAATCGCATCGTTTACCTTCTTCTCATTCTCTAACTATTTATCATCATCCTCTTGAACTAGTGTTTAGCGACTTGTGGGGACCCACTCCTATAGAATCATCTTGTGGCTATCTTTACTACTTGACATTTGTTGATTCATTTTCTAGATATACTTGGATCTATCCTCTTAAGAAGAAATCAGAAGCTCTGACTTACTTTTAGCAGTTTAAAAGCATGGTAGAATTGCAACTTGGCTACAAGATTAAAGCTCTTCAAATAGATTGGGGTGGCGAATTTCGTTCTTTTACCAAACATCTACAAGAAGCTGGTATAATACATCGACTAGCTTGCCCACACACACATCACCAACAAGGAACCGTTGAAAGAAAGCACCGACAAATTGTAGAAGTTGGGTTAACTCTTCTTGCACATGCTGCCATGCCTCTTCATTTTTGGGATCACGCCTTTCTTGCAGGAGTCTATCTCATTAATATCCTGCCCACTGCTGCTCTACAATTTGATATCCCACACTACAGGTTGTTCCAAACTGTTCCTGACTTCAAGTTCTTGAAGGTTTTTGGGTGTGCGTGTTTCCCACTCCTTCGACCTTATAACAACCACAAGCTTGATTTTCGGTCCAAGGAGTGTGTTTTCCTTGGATATTCAGCGTCACACAAAGGTTACAAATGTCTAGATTCAAGTGGTAGGATGTTTGTATCTAAAGATGTTCTCTTTAATGAGTATCGGTTTCCTTACTCAGATCTCTTCTCCTCCAAGGCTTCTCCACTGTCAACTGATTCTCACCCAACAAATCTTCAAGTACTACCTTTCTTTCAATCAAATGTTAATGATGTTCCTACTGCTTCTACTTCAGCAAGATCTCAGCCAACAGAACCTTCTAACACCAACAGTCACCCTCCTACTCTGAACTTAGCACCTGAAAATTTCAATCCTCCTTCTTTATCTTCAATTCCTTCCTCCACAACTACATTGTCACCCTCTCAACCATCAAAACCTTCTACCACCAACAGTCATCCTATGCAGACACGTTCTAAATCTGGAATTTTCAAACCTCGCCCTCCACCAACATTATTACTTACTCACACTGAACCAAGATCAGTCAAGCGAGCTCTCCAAGATCCTCATTGGCTCACAGCAATGCAAGATGAGTTCAATGTTTTGCATAACAATCATACTTGGTCTTTGGTTCCCCTACCTCCCTCTCGGCATGCCATAGGCTTCAAATGGGTTTTTCGTATAAAACAGAATCCAAACGGCAGTATTCAGCGTTACAAAGCCAGGCTTGTTGCCAAAGGCTTTCATCAACAGCCTGGATTTGATTTTAAGGAAACATTTTCTCCGATGGTTCAACCAATAACGGTCCGCATCATTCTGACTTTAGCTTTGACAAAGCAGTGGCCACTTCAGCATTTAGATGTAAACAATGCGTTCTTGAATGGATCTCTAGAAGAAGATGTATATATGCAGCAACAACTGGGCTTTGAAAGTCATGACAGGACTTTAGTTTGCAAGCTTCATAAGGCCATTTATGGCTTGAAACAAGCACCACGAGCTTGGTTTGATAAACTGACATCTACCCTCAAGAGTATTGGCTTTGTAAGTAGCAAATGTGACCCAAGTCTCTTCATTTCCTCCTCCAACCGTGACTGTGTTTACATCTAGGTCTATGTCGACGATATTATTATCACAGGTTCTTCTAATCTTCTCATTTAGCAACTTATTTAGAAGTTGCATAATGCCTTTTCACTTAAGCATCTTGGTTCTCTTGAATATTTTTTGGGGATTGAGGTTAAGAAGCTTGCTAATGGCTCTCTGTTCTTGTGTCAATCAAAGTATATTAGAGACTTACTTTCCAAAGTAAAAATGGATGAAGCTAAAGCTATCTCCACTCCTATGGTTCCTGGTACCAAGTTACTTGAAGCTGGTGATGTTCAGGTTGCTGATCCAACATTGTACTGTTCTGTTGTTGGCGCATTACAATATGCTACAATTACTAGACCAGAAATTAGCTATGCCATGACAAGGTTTGTCAATTTATGCAACATCCGTTGGAAGAACACTGGAAAGCTGCTAAGCGCATCTTACGGTGTCTCAAAGGCACCACACAATATGGTCTTCATTTTAGATCAGCAAATCATGTGAATCCTTTGCCTATTACTGCGTTTTGTGATGCAGATTAGAAGGCAAATCCAAATGATTTGCGTTCTACCTCAGGTGCTTGTTTATATTTGAGGCCAAATCTAATCTCTTGGTGGTCGAAAAAGCAACCACGAGTTGCTCGGTCGAGTACCGAGGCTGAATATCGAAGTCTTGCAGCCACAGCCTGTGAAGTATTATGGGTACAAACCTTGTTAAATGAGCTCCATGTGCCTTTTTCTACACCAATTATTCTCTGTGATAACACAGGTGCTGTTTCTCTTGCTCACAATCCGGTTCTTCATGCACGTACCAAGCATATGGAAATGGATGTTTTCTTTGTTAGAGAGCAAGTCATTAATAAGCAATTGAAGGTTTCTCATGTTTCTTCTCAAGATCAATATGCTGATGTACTTACCAAAGCTCTTCATGGGCCACAATTCACTGCTCTAAGATCCAAGCTCAATGTTGCTGATTTTACTTCCCTCAATCAGCCACCTTGATCTTGAAGGGGGGATATTACGATAATAAGAATAAGTGTTGTAGACTTTTCATATACTACCTAGACTTTTCATATGCTACCTATGTATCTGTTTTGTTATTTCTAAATCTCTATTCTATTGTATAAATACAATTCTCTGTACACTTAACAGTGTGATGAATAATACAATTACTTTCCTAAAATGTATTGTTAATAACAACCAACATGGGGCAAAAAAACGGATTTAGGATAAGTTCTGATACCATCTTATAATTTGGCTTTGCGCCTAACTCAATCCCAAAAGCTAACTTGTAAGATGAGGATTATCACACCGTTATAAACAATGGTCATATCACTACCCGATATGAGACTTCTAACAATTTTTGAGTTGGAAAATTCTCCCAGTGTTGTAGCTTCTCAGTGTCTTGTTTGTGTTTTTTTTAAAAAATTTGAGCCGATTTTTTTGTTAGATTATTTTCATGCTCATCATTCTTCTTCAATTCATATTCTGAATAAATATTTAATTACGAAAAGGGTTTTACTGTTTTGAATTTGAATAAACACAGATAGAGTTGTTTCACGATGCAAATGCGGAATTTGCATGCCTTTTTGAATGGTGTACTTGTATTTCCGGGGTTAAAAGTAACCCCAAGAAATTGTGGTGAATTCAATTTAACCGTATGAAATAATACCAGCTCCACTTAGTTTTATGGTTTCGTTTATGTAGTGACTAAAGAAAAAGCAGTATGCGGGTGGTAATTTTTTTTAAAGGGTCAAATAATATGTATTAAAAAGAGTACTAAAAATACTCAAATATTTATTAGAAAAATAATGGTAACTAACTTACATAAAAGAATTACAGACAGAACCAATGGTGGAAGAAGTTTGTACATTTAATTACAAGAAAAAGGAGTATGCGGGTGGTGATTTTTGATGAGCCGTTGGATTTTTTTTCTTTTTTTAATAGACACCTTTGATTTAAACCTTTTACCTGAAAAGCCTTCAAAGAAAAATATGAATTTTGCTTTATACCCATGGTGGAAGAAGTTTGTGAGCGTAAAATAAGAAGACTCTACTGGATAAGTGATTTTTAGCAACATTTAAAAAAATATTGTTAAATTGTTAAAAAAATATTATTAAAATATTAAAAATGCTGTCTTATGTCGTTGTATTTAGAGATGTTGTCAAATTGTTAAAAATATTATTTTTTAGTATTTGTAATACTTTTTAAAATTGTTGTATTTAGTGATATTGCTAAAAATTAATTTTGTTATAGTGAGACAAATCTACAGTTAGGATTATTTTTTCTGGAAGAGCTACGGATTTTTTTTTTCCTTTTGGGTTGAAGTTAAAGAATTTAATGAGACTATGGCAAAAAAAGAATTTAATGAGACAATATTATTCTTTTTTTTTTTGTGTGTGTTGACATGTATAAAAAATCATCGCAAATCCAAGTAGTTGGAATTCAAAATAGTAGTCAAGGAAATTTTGGAGAACCAACATTAATATTCCTCAACACTCTTCATTGTTCACTTCAAAGTTCAATCCTTTATTCACAAGATCTTCCTCTCAACATTTCACTGTTGTATGCCCTCGCTTAAAAAGGTGAGTCTCCTTAGTTTATAGAGTAAGGTGCATTAACACTATAACAAAATTTAATATTAGTTATAAAATATAGGTTACTAAAAAATTTTCCTAGCTAATATTAATTAACTATTAAATTAGTGTCTAATTAGTTACGAAATATAACTACCAAAGAATATCGTAGTTAACTTGTATCTAAATAGTTACCAATTAGTTACAAAACAAAATTTTCAAGATAATTTTCTTGGTCACTAATTAGCTAGTAAATTAGCTACGAAATATAACTACCAAATTTTTTCATAGCTAATTATGTAAATAGCTATAATTAGCTACTAAAAAAAATTCTAACTAATTTTTTTAACTATTAATTAACTATTAAATTAGCTACTAATTAGTTATAAAGTCAATAATTAATCAAAGTCCCACATTGAATAGTTAGCAGTAAGTTAGATGGTTTATAAGCAGATAACCTCACATATATTGTCCTAAGGAAAAGGTTGCTAATTTGCGGCTATTCTATTTTTTCTACAAAATTGTTACCAATTAACTACAAATTTTTTTGTAACTAATATGCAAAATTCTTGTAATGTAAAGTTTGCATCTTTCTTTTTTGGGATTAAAGATTCAAAAGAAAAACTAAGTTTTTAGCCACATTTAATTTTGGGATTTTCGGTTTCCTTCATCATCAATGAAGGAAGGAGAGAAGAGCTTCAATCCGCAACTATGGCTTGCGTGCGCAGGTGGAATGGTTCAAATGCCTAAAGTGAACTCAAAGGTCTTCTGCAAGGTCTTAGCAGTCAAATTCATGGAAGACACAGAAAATCGATAAGTCTTTTGCGAAGATGAAGTTGGATATCATTTTTTTTTTTGTCAAATTTCATTTTGAGAGAAGTAAAAATTTCTTACTTCCATTAGATTGCATTGGAATCCGAAATCTTGTTGAAAAAATAATTTTGCAATTGCTATACAAACATACACTAAGTGAATTTTCAATTTTTGAATACCTAATGACCTGTTGCTAAATGCTAACTATCATAAAGAATTGTGGTCACAAAACGTATTTTTGAAAACTTTGAGGACTACTATTAAAACTTTAAAAAAAAAAAATTCTACCAAATTCACCTACTATAGAAGGTGAAAATAAAGTCACCATCCGTGCTCCATATATAACTCGGATTTAAATTAGGTGTCTCTAAATGATGTCTCAAATGATGTTTCACAAATAGAATATCGCTAGGTTATTCAAATATTACCTTTAATTTTAATCTTTAATTTTCTAATAAAATTTTTAAATGACGTGACAATATTCTATTGGTGGAACATAATTTGGGTACACTGATTTGAATCCTTATAACTCAGTCGCCACCGTAAATGCAACCTAGTTTTATAATCCAAAATTAACCCTGTAAGAAGTTTTTTTTTATAGGTGTTCACATATATAAATATTATTTCAAATGATTTTTCAAAGAGCTAAGATGAAAATAATTATACGAGAAGCTATATATAATTTCATATTAGCTGCATTTTTATATATAAACTACCAACTAAGATAGATAATTGAATTGTTTAAGCATGTTGATAGGGGTTTGAATCCTGGCTGTGCATATAGAAAACCTACTTCAATGATCTTTATACCTCAAAAAAATTAATCTTCAGCTATCGACAGGAATATATCCTTAGTACACAACAAAATATATATGAACTTGGAAGGTCTTTCGTTATCTATCTAATAAATTAGGATTGAGACTCCCACCACACATCATAAACTTCATTATTATTCTCCCATGCATAAATGCAGACATGTATATTATGTGAATGTTCATATATTCATGAATTAAATATGAATAAGGAAATTAAATTTCAAAAATGATATTAGCATTCATGTCATTTTCAGTGTGGGTCTATCATGTCATAATCCTGCAATCCACAATCCCAATGGTCTATGATTGTGACAATGTCCAATATCAACATGGCTGATTCCCAATCCAGTTGGATGCGGTCCAACATTTTATTCCCTCAATTGTATTCTTTTTGTTTTCACACTCTTTATCAGTGCTGAATGGTTTAGCAGTTAGATAAATAAATTTAGATTTTTTTTTGTTACTCGATAGATGTATATAAATAAACTAATAATTTTGATATTATTGAAACTAGTTACTGGACCGTCTAGTGTTGAAAAGGATTCACATTTTACCTGGAGGTGTTTGTACATATTTTAGGGTTATTCACCTTGAAAAATTTAGGAGTATAATTATATTATTTATGATTCTTTTATATTTTATATCTTTTACATTATATTTTTTAACCTACTAAATTATCAGGTTTTAAATTTGTGTATTGTATCTCTTATATCTACTCTATTAAACCATTGAATATGTTAAAATAGTTAATTTATGACAAACTCGTTTAAAAGTTTTTTTTTTCCTTTTATATACGTTTATAGCTAGATAATAGTTATTGTGAATTTTTAAATTTTTTAACAAATTGACCTTATTGGCTCGGGTGTTGGGTCTACCCACTGACCCCAACTATGTGTTGAGGGTGAAACTTCACAATGTTTATAGCCTTTAGTTGTTAAGATATTGAGATTCACAGTAAAATATTTTGAATTTAACGGGACTAAAACTAAATATTTAAAAATTAAGAAGACTTAAATCAAGTAAATAGTAAATTTATAAATACAATTAAGTATGTATAAAAAATATACATTCATAATGGACGTGCTCAATGCCAATGGTTTCAATGATTGTTCCATCTTATACGGGAAAAAATCTTCTTACACACTATTCGAACATCATCGGAGAGTTAGCTATGGAAGGTTCTTTATTTTTTTAAGCCAAAAATTATTTTGAAATTAAAGATGGTACTCGAAGATTTTGAAATTAAAGATTGAGTTCTAAGCAAATGAAGAAAAAAAACCGTTCAATTAACCAAACAAAGTTTTTTCTATTCATAACCAGACAAGCATTTACTAGACTATATATGTCTAATAACTGTACCATATTGTTTTTGTAACATCTATGCATTAAATGTGATTTTATGAGTCCTGATTTTTGTACTCACAATTTTCTGTACTCATTGGTTACGTACGTTGAAAAAAGTGGTTACATTAGTTATTTTTTGGTTACCGTGTACATTGGTTACGAACGTTGAAAAAAGTGGTTACATTAGTTATTTTTTTTTGTTACGGTGTTTTTTTGGATTTTGTGGTTACACGTGTAGAAATATACGGTTACAATGTAAAAATAAAAATTCAACAAAACTTGTACGTGCGTAACCAGATATTTTAACCTATATAACCATGAATATAAAGTAAGTACAAAAAATGTGACTACAAAAATCTTTTTTCTAATTTTATTTCCCCAAATTGTATTGTATTTGTTTTGACACATGCCGACCATACGTGGACCTTAGGCTAATTTAGGGTTCTTCACCTTAAAAAGTTTATGAGTATGATATTATTATTTGTTTTTGGGATTTTATATTTTTGAATCTACTAAACTCAGGTTTTCAATTTCTGTATTCGATTTGTCTCTTACATCTAATATATTAAATCATTAAATATATATAAAATAGTTAATTTAACTTTATAGCTAAATAATATTTGTCATGGATGGAATTCAGTCAAGGGCATTTCAGACATTCAATCATTAGCAAAGAGACCAAAGCCAAGGATACTAGCCAAGAGGGATCCCTCATAGGGCACATCCTACAGTAGGCACCGCCAAGGATTGACGAGATAATAAAGACACCATGGACTAACTACCGACGCTTCTCTATGTAGGATCCCTCTTTTTTTTAGGATTTTGGCCTAGGCCCGAATAAGCTGTCCAGCTCCCTAAAGCCTCAACTATCTAGTACCAAAATATCAGGTAAGGGGAAAATCCACTCCAAGTAAGTAATACACAAACCCTCAAATTCTCATCCAAGGACCTCCCAATTATAATGAGGGAAAATGAACCCTTAGTCATCATTGCCACGATCATAGAGTTGAAACATTATAAGGGAAGTTTAGTGGGATTAACCGAAGTTTCCATCAAACCAAAAAGGTATGTCAAGTTGAAAGTAACATTCGGAAGAAAAATATGTCAAAGGACCATCCCATTAAAGTTCTTGATTGTTGACTGTCCCACGACATACAAGGTCATTATCGCCAGACCTACTCTGAATGCCCTGGGGGCGGTCGTATCCACGCTACACCTTATGATGAAGTTCCCGGCAGAGGATGGGAGTGTTATCGCTATCAAGGGAAATAGTTCTGAAGCTAAGGCCTGCTATGCAGAAATTCTAAAAATCGTGAACAACATCCCAACCGAATTCCAAAGGAAAAAGGACACCCTGGGATCTAAGTCGCAGCAGAGCGTCTTCCTGACAGATCTAGACCCATGGGTGGATTTCAAAGCACAATGACTGCAACCTGAAAGAGACCAAATCACGAGCCAAATAGGTAAGAAGGACATCCACACAGTCTAGATTGGCGGCAAGCTGCTGCGCCAGATACAAAGCCTTATTGTTGAGTTGCTAAGACAGAACTCCAACCTATTAACATGGGTCTCTGCCAATATGCCAGGAGTAGACCCGGACTTTTGAACACATAAGCTCTCCCTTTTACCTGGTTTTAAGCTAGTCGCACAGAAAAAGCTCCTTGTCAGCCTAGAAAGGTAGAAATAAATTGAGAAATAGAGAAATAGACTAGGGATCCCATGTAGGCTGGTTTTATAAAAAAGTGCAATATGGGACATGGTTATCAAATGTAGTCATTGCAAAGAAGGAGAATGGTAAGTGGCAGATGTGTACCGACTACACCGACCTAAACAGGCATGCCCGAAAGACTCCTATCCAATTCCCAACATTGACAAACTGGGAGACAACTCTGCAGGATTTGAATATCTCTGTTTCATGGATGCCTACTCGACGTACAATCAGATTTCCATTGAACCAAACGACATGAAAAAGACGACATTCATAACTAACTTCCACATTTACTGCTACATAGTAATGCCTTTTGGTCTAAAAATGAGTGAGCAACTTATCAACGGATGATGAATCTGGCCTTCCAGGAGTAGATTGGTAGGAATATCGAAGTATAAATTGACGATATGATCATCAAAACACGTGAAGAAGATGGCACCATAAAATACTTGTAGGAAGTTTGCCACTAATTAAGAAGGCACGATTTGCGGCTAAACCCGCACAAATGGCGAGATTGAAGGCATCCTTGAAAAATATCAAGTTGTGCTACAAATGCATATCCCTCAATGCATAAAGGAGGTGCAACGCATTTCTCCCTGCATCCGCATGAAAGTCCTTACCACTTTTTGAAGAACTTGAAGAAAAAAGAGAGCTTTGAATGGAGAGAAGATTGGAGAAGGATTTTGGCGAATTAAAAGCAGATCTTTTTGCACCACCCATCCTGACTCGTCTAGATCGTGGACAAGAATTGCTCCTCTATCTCGCAGTGGCAGATGAAGCGGTTAGTACATTTCTAATCAAGGAAGATGCCGATAGAAATCAAAAGGCAAGCATACTTCATGTCGCCCGCCTTGCAAGGATCAGAACTTAATTATCAAAAGCCGGAGAAGGTAGCATTTGCTTGGATAGTCACATCCCATAGGCTTTGACTGTATTTTCAGGGACATCACATTATAGTTAGAATATGTTAACCCATCAGGTAGGTTTTTCACAAGCCTGATCTAACAGGGAGGCTCATGGTTTGGGCCATTGAATTATCACACATCGACATTTCTTATGAATCAAAACAAGCAATTAAAGCATAGGTGCTAGCTGACTTTGTGGCAGAACTCATCTATCCCGATTCAAATGTTAATGGATCTTGGACGATATACATTAATGGATCCTCCAACGCTAAAGGCATCAGCGTAGGCGTGATCTTTGAAATTCAAGAGGGGGTGACGGTAGAATACTCACTCAGGTTTGACCTCCTGACATCTAACAACCAAGCCGGATATGAAGTTTGCCTAGCCAGAATAAGAATGGAAAAAGAAATGGGAGCCATCGACGTTACCTTCTACTCAGACTCCAAGCTCGTGGTTTCATAAATCAAAGGGGAGTATCAAGCTAAAGAGTCCCACCTGCAAAAATTTATGCTAAAATTGAGGGAAGCCTTGATGGGATTATGAAGTTTCGAAATCATTCATATTTAACCAGAAGAGAATATTCGAGCGGATTTACTATTAAAGTTGGCCAACACGAAGAAAACTTCCAATCATCACTTAGTGATTAAAGAGATAATCCCGTAGTTGTGCATCATCCTACAAGTGGAGATAGAAGATTGAAGGAACCTCGTTTAGGTTATATCCTAAAGTGTGTTCGCCAAGATGAGTGGAGTACGTACAAGGAAAAAACCATGAAGGATGCTACGTACACCGTCTCAACAAAAAATTGTTGGCACAGAAAGCACTCTGGGTGAGATATTATTGGCCGACAATGCACGTTGACACAACCAAACATGTACAAAGATGTGAAGAATGCCAAAAGCACGCCTCTATCCCGCAGTTTCCACCAAAAGAATTGCACATTTTATCAGTCATGTGGCCTTTCCAAACATGGGGAATGGATTTTCTTAGCCCTTTCAATAAGGCCCTGGGGCATCATAAGCACTTAGTAGTAGCTGTTGATTACTTCACCATGTGGATCAAAGCGGAACCCTGACTAATATAACCTCTTTAAAAGTGCAAAGCTTTATATTTAAAAGTATCATATGCAAATTTGACATCTCCGCCGAAAAAATCACTAATAACGGCACTCAGTTCAACGGCTAGGACTTCCAAGAGATGACAGAAGCTTTTAAGATCAAACAACATTTTTCAAGCATGGAACATTCGCAAACCAACTGCCAGTTTAAAGCTTCCCACAAGGTAATCCTTAACGAGATCAAGAAACGAATGAAAGCAACCGAAGGAAACTAGGTAGACAAGATATATCAAGTGTTATGGAGCTATAGAACGACTCTGCATAGCTCAATTAAAGAAACCCCATTCAAATTGGTCTACGGAGCTAATGTCATCACCCTTGTTGAAATTGGGGAACCTTGATGGAGGATGTTATATCCCGATGAGGATAATAACTAGTTGTTAATAGAAAATATAGATCTCATAGACGATGTAAAAGAGGCGGCTAGAGTAAAAGAGTGGTCAAGGAAACAAAAAGTTGTGCAACAGTTTAACAAAAAGGTATGCCACATAAGCTTTAAAAAAGGGGACCTAGTGATGAGAAGAGCTAGTATAGGCTTGAAAAACGCTAAAGATAGGAAGCTGCGACCAATTGTGAAGGACCCTACAAGATAGTATGCACAACCAAAATGGGATGATATGCATTGAAAATAATGCAAGGAAAATAGTTACTGAGAGCCTTCAAATCTGTGGATCTCAAATGATATTACAGTTAATAGGATAGAAATGAATCCTTGTAATAAGGGCACTCTTTTTCCTTTAGATAGTTTTTATCTCTAAGAGGATATTTCAACTAAAGGTCTGAATGAGGCCCCCATTATGAATTTGAAACCATCAATGAAAGGATGAAAGCATTTTTTTAGAGAAAAAAAAAACAAATAAGGGTCAAGAACCTTATCTATGAAACCAACTCAGAAGATAAACTCATAGAGCTCACAAACGAATGGTCAAGAGCCTTGTCCGGGACACCTATCTCGGAGACAAATTCACAGAGTTCACAAAGACGAAAGGTCAGAAACTCTGTCCAAGATGTCAATCTTCGAAATGAACTCACAGGGTTCGCAAAGATAAGGGGTCAGGAACCCTAACCGAGATCCTAATCCCGAAAATAATTCACAGGAAATCTATCAAAGTAAAGTCTTAAGAACCCCAAGAGGGATGCTAACCAAGGGAAATATTCCGTTATGAAAAATAATTTGCGTGGCAAAACGAAGGCAATACCTAAGGTACTAGAAGCAAGAAAAAGGTTAAAATAAAATAACTCATTTCATTTTACGAGATAAGCTGACAAATTACAAGAAAATACGGGATGTATCCTGACTTTGCGAATGAACCAATGACAGATAAAGGAAGCAATTTAAATCTAGTCTGTTATTACTAAGGGAAGCCTACAACAGGTGCTATGGTCGACTTCAAACCTGAGGGTAGACCTTCACACCAGCTAATCCTGCAAAAGTTGCTTTTGAGAACAAGTCAAGTTAGCCGATGACATTATGAATTGTTTAGACCCTTGTAGAATGTGATCAAGTGCCATGCTCTTATATCCCGATACAGGAATGCACTCACCGCAGTAACCATCTCATGAATATCAGGCAGTAGCAAAGCATCCAAGCTGGAATCAAGGGATAAAGCCCTAAATTTGATCCCCCTCAAATTCTCGTTCATTACTAATGCCATTCAAGCCAAGGAGGATTGAGATGGATCAGAGTCCATTATAAACATGAGGCACATAATGAATGGAGCAATAGATCCTTACTTCATGCAAGGTAAGAGTCTATCAGCTTCGTCCCCAACAAGGTAAGAATCTATCAGCTTCTATGTGACAAAGGTACCAAGCATGCATTAAACACCCTCATTTAATCATCAAAGGCAAGGACTTCTCGAGTAAAGGAAACCCAAAACAAGGCTCCTGTCTACCATGGAAGCATCAGAAGGAATCCCGCCACGACCAGTTCACTTTATTCTCATATAGACGAAACACCATATTTCGCTGTCGGAGGGATACCCACGTCCAGTTTGAAGCATACAGTCTAAAACACTGACAAAACACAATAAGAAAAATATATCAAAGCTCAGATAAGGCCCCAACTATTTGGATGAAGTTGTGAGGGAGCAAAAAAAGAACCCCAAGATATCCCATTGACATTTTGTGAATTAATCCCAGGATGAATGTGAGATTTAGATCCCTCATCGTCTTCATCTCTCCTTTAACCCCCAACATTTTGGTATCGACCCCGAGGGTGAGATGTAGTTCTCTTATTCCTATGTCCACTCATGTGAGGCGACACACTATGGCCTGATGGTGGGGCATGAGGAGTATGGCATGGGGGTTCAGGAACATTTCCAAGGAGCATAACCTCTAATGGAATAGGCTGCTCTCCTGTGGGGAAGGAAGGCAGGAGAATCTCCTTAGAAAATCAAGCGATAAAATTGTTAAACATAGCACTATTCGAAGAGGAGGAAGAAGAAGACCCATAGGAGAGAACCACATCTTCAGGCCTCATGAAAAAGGAAAGACCTGCAAAGCAAAATGTAGAGAAAACTAAAAGCTAAAAAGTTGAAGAGCATATGAGGAAGATAGAGAAAGGTACCTATAAATGAAATCGTAGTTGAGAGGAAACACAAGAAAATGAAAGCATCATAGCAGTAAGAAGGAAGAGAAAGCCTCGAAGCAAACACTGGAAACTGGAATAGAATACTCAAAGCAAGTTCTTTCTGTCGTGAAGAAGGAGGAAAATTTGTCGAAGAGAAGAGGGGCAAAAGTGGCATTGACAGAAACAATAAGTGTGGAAAAGAAGGAAGGAGATGAAAAAACTTTGGCCTATGGTAGTTTTGGGCCCAAGAAAGGCCACCTCATCCACAATGAGACTTTTGGGCACTCCTCATCATTACCATTTTTGTAACCGAGTAAGAAACACAAATTAGGGAGTGACGCGTGGAAAAACATGTAACCTCTCAACTGCCCACATATGCACGATGGCCATTGGCCATTAAGAGTCAACTGCCAAAGCAATAATGAGATATGGGTCAATCCACCAGGAAATAAAGGCGAGATACCATGTCGTCGAAACTTGGTAAGCCGCAAATCAACTCACTGACTTGGGTAGCAACTGTTATGGACGGAATCCCGCAAAGTGCATTTCGGACATTCAACCATTATCAAAGAGACTTGAGCCAAGGACACTGGCCAAGAAGGACCCCACATAGAGCCCATCCCGCAGAAGGAATCCTTAGGTATTTGCGTGAGAAAGACACAATGGACTAACTGGCGATGCTTCCCTATCCCGCAGTTTGTCCAGCATAGCACACAGTACATCAAGGACGGACATGCCTGACACTGTTGTCCTCCCTTTTTCCAGAATATTACACGTCTTTTTCTTAGGATTTGAACCAAGTCCCAAATCAGCTGTGTAACCCCCTAAAGCCTCAACTACCCATTACTACTCTAAAAGACAAGTGAAAAATCCAGTCCAAGTAACACACAAACCTTCAAAGGCCTTTCACTTTTCCTTATCTAATGTTGGCATCAAAGTGGCTTTGCAGGTGCATCTCCCGTTCTGGTGGCTGAAGGACATTGTAGTACTAGCGCTATCACTCTTGTCTCTTACATATTCATGGTTGTGCCCCTATTGGTGTTTTAGGAACACACCAATAATTATTGTGAATCTTTTTTTAAATAAATTGAACCTCTTGGCTTGGGGTGCTGGGTCTGCCATTATGAGGCTGAAGCTTCACAATGTTTCACGGACTTTTGTAATTAAGAAAGTAAGATTTAGAGTTTAGTACTATAAAAATTAAAGGATTAAAATTGGATATTTAGATTTTAGAAATTAGAGAAACGAAAATTAAACCAATAGCAAATTAATTAATAAGGTTAATTGTACAATTAAACCGAAAAAAATATACATTTATAACGGTGTTTGATGCTGGTAGTGGTTCCTCTGAGTTTGAGGTTCCATCTTATATATGGAAAAATATCTTATTATATACTATCCGTACTTCATCCAAGAGTTATTAGATAAGGAAGGTGACATTCAAATATTTTGAAATTGAAGATTGAGTTGTAAGAGAACTAGACAAACTTCCACTAATTTTTCTTACATTTTCCTTAGACTCTGATCGAAGGGAATTGACCCATTTCTCTCTCTTAAAAACTTGTCAAAAACATTTTCCAGTTACTAATAAAAATATAGCTGAATTAGTTACAAGTTAACAAAATTAACACAACATTCGAGTTGGGTCAAATTTGTTTGGGTGGGAATCTCTCAATTGATACTTGAAATGAAAGTTTTTTGATCTTATAAAATAGAACTAAAAGGATAGCTAATAACTAGAACCATCCTGTTTTCTCTAATTTCATTCAGTTTTTATTTTTTTATCAACAAAATGAAATTCATATTTTTAATAAATTCAATTGGTTATAAAAAAAATGAAATTCATTAAAAAAGAGTGCAAGTACCAGTTGTGGTAGTACAGATTATCTATATAATAAAATATAGAGCGGTGATAGATATACATTCGATGGAGCCGTTAAAACGAGTCACGGTGCGTGAGCCAACTCAACTCGACTAATAAGTGGGTTGGGTTGTAAAAATACTAGCTAAAAAAAATTTGATTCAAAATTATTTTAGTCGTTTAGCTTGTAAAAATTGCGAGTCAAGTGGAGTCGAGTTTAGTCAAGTTGGACTCGCTAAGTTTGCAAAATTATTTTGTTTGTTTTAAAAACTCAAACCCAATAAAAAAAATATAAAAATACTAACTTATAGTGTTATTTCTTATATTTTGTGTTGAGACACTCATGGTGTTATGTTTCGTTGAATTCTCGATAGTGTTAGTTTATGGATTTTTTGAATATGGATCACAGAAACATGAAATTGTTACTATAATCTGGGGTGAATGATGAATGATTTGGCTTTTTAATGGATTATAATTTTATAAAGGTGAAAATGTTATAGGTTTTTTTTAGTTTTTATTTTATTTCTTTTAATATTAATGCGAACCAGCTCGCGTAAGTCAAGTCGAATTGTATATTTTTAACTCGAAAAAAAAACGACTCGAGTTGAGCGAGCTTGCTTTTAGGCTAGCTCGCACCGAGTCGATCGAGTTGGCTCGTTTTGACGGCTCTAATACTCACTATAGTGTACCACTCATGTACACCCGATTTTGTGGTTAAATGTGAAGAAAAATATGGTTAAATTAGTACATGAATTTGTTAGTTGTTATGTAATAATTTAACCATATTTTTTTCACTTTTAACTACATATAAAATGTGGTGAAATTATTACGTAACACTTAAGCAATTTATATACTAATTTAACCATATATTTTTTTATATTTGTTATGGACTAGAATGCCGGTATCATTTAGAGGCCCACACATGCCGGAAAAGGCATTTAGCTACGATAATTGGGTGTACAGGACCGTATAACGGGAGTCCAACTCTAGCAGAGCAATATAAAGCACTGGGTAACATGCCTAGCCACGATATACGTATCTTTTAATAATCATTCTACAAACCCTAACATCTACTGATTTTATTGTTGGAGTTCTTGTAGGTACTCACACCTCCTTTGGTGAGCGAGGCAAACTTGCATTCATCTGTGACAAATCGACGTCCCTGATATCCAAATACGTAACAATATTTAACCATAAATTCATGTGCAAACGAAAGATACGCTACAGAGATGTACACAAACAATTTTTCTAAATATAACATCACAATACAGAAAAACAAAGGCCTATAAATCAACTAAACTAACAAATTAAATCAGCTAAAAAAGAAAGGAGTCTATCAGTTAATCGTCAAACACAAAAATTACAAGAAATTATAAGATAGACTTCATTTAAAATATTGGATTGGGGTACCAATCATGAATTGAGAACATTATTTTTTATTATTCGCAACACAGAGATAAAGTTAATCAGAACCTAACAACAAGATAAATAGCAGAACGTGCAGCTTAAAATTCATTCTTTCTACTTCCTCTGCAAGGCTTTGAAAATCATCATTTGTTCTTGGCTTTTGAACATTCATCTAGACAACAAATTGGATTAACCCTAATCACTTACAGCACCGACTGGTAACTTTTAAGATACGATTTGGTTTGTATTTTTATTTTCTGTTTTTATTTTCTGTTTAAAAAAAAATTTCTGTTTTCATCATTTTCAATTTTTTCTTTATAAAGTTTCATAAAATAGGAAATAAACTGAAAAAAAAATAAAAATACAAACCAAACAATTCAATTTGTGCTAGTTCTCCCACCTCTTCCACTTCCTTCAATTTCTCATTAAAAACTTTCCTTAGATTACTTCCAAACCCTCCAAATAATTCCAAACCACAGACTTCCAAATTAGTTTGTTCTTTTGACTATTAAAGAGACTCATGGGTTGAACAAAATGATCCTTGCAAAAATCTAGTAAAGAATTTATAAAAGAAGCACCATATATAATCTATGAGAGAGTTTACACTTGAAAAACAAATATACTTAACTAATTTTATTTCTTCCTTATCTTGCAGAAAGCACATTGCATTTTATTACTCTGTTGAATACCTCTATGAAAAAGGTTAAGTTTAGAGGCGATTTCATTTAAGAGAACCCTCAAACCACACAAAAAAAAAACTTTAAAAGGATTCAAATTATTCCAAAAACATTTAAAGAAATCCAAATCAATCACGACATCATAGTGAAAACCAATCAACACATTATATCCAAATTTAACATAATATAAATTTGCCGAGAGCTTGTAGCTCAAGTGGCATAAGGAGAAGCTCTTGAAACTCAACGAGAGGGGTTCGATCAATAGTGAAATAGATTTAAGAGTAATATAGTGTAAGGGAATGTGTGTTTCGCCGATAAAAGAAATAAAGTACAAATTTAAACTTTCATGCATCCACTTCCATTTATCCATATAACCTAGTTTTAATGTAGAATTCTTAATCATTCCTTCAATGGCTTCAAAAGATTCTTTTTCCCATTAAAAAATTCTCTTCTCCACTCATACCAAGACCCTTTCACCCAACCCTTCCACTCAAAGTTCCACCTCCAACAACCAATTTCTTCTACTTTTTATGTTATAACATGCTTTGTGAATATCTTTCCATCAGCTTGAATAATGCTGGTTCAAGTCAGCAGATGATGCTTCCAAACCTAACCCTTCAAACTCATGTTTAGATTGCACAATTTTACATTGTAAGGTATTTGGTTCATTCAACATTTTCAATTTTCATTTTTCTAACAAAGCAAAAGTTAAACAACTCTAAATCCCTAAAACCCAAATCCCCCAAATGTTTTGGTTTTAATATTTCATGGCAAATAATCCATACAATTTTGCTCCCCTCATTAATACCCTCCAGAAAGAAGTTTCTTTGAATTTTCATAACATTCATCAAAACTGATTCGAGGATTTAAAAGAAAAAAAAAAGAGGGATAAAGATAATACCAATTTAATAAGAACAATCTCCAAAAGAAATGTGCTTCCTTATTGAAAATGATAACTAATAAGTGTCTATTTATTAGTGTTTTCCCTATTATTTCTGTTTTTAGTGTTTTAGCTTCAATTTAGGGATTAATTGGTAATAAAATCAAAGAAACATTTTATTGTTTAGTCTAGCTAATTGTTACCGATTTGTAATTTTTGTGTAAGTTTTTATGCTTTTGATTTTAGATTTTGGGTTTGTGTTTTGATTATAGGTTGAAAGTTTGCAAAAGATCAAAGAAGGGCTCAAGAAGATTATTTTTGTGCAGAATTTGCACCCCAACGTCGAAATTCTGCGTTGGAATTCAAGATTTTAGCATCCTGGCTTCCTTGATGTAGCGCGTCCCGACGCAGGAATCTGCATCCCTACATGCTTTGTTTCATCTGTTGTTGTGTGTGAGCACATCCCAACGGACTAAACTGCATTTCCATGACGTTTTGAGCGCGTTTAATTTTTTACTTATCTTTGCATCCAAAAACCTATAAATAGATGTTAGTAGGTTAAGATTAAAGACCTTTTGCTCACTTTTTTAGTTTTTACACATTTTCTTCTTCAATTTCTTCCTACTTCATTTTGGGGATTCTTGAAGAACCAACATTGTAGAAGCAATCTGGAGATTTCATGTCTCTTCCAACTTGTAATTCTTTCTTCTGTTACTTATCTTTGCATCCAAAAACCTATAAATAGATGTTAGTAGGTTAAGATTAAAGACCTTTTGCTCACTTTTTTAGATTTTAC
Source organism: Cyamopsis tetragonoloba (assembly GCA_037177725.1). Classification (NCBI taxonomy): domain Eukaryota; kingdom Viridiplantae; phylum Streptophyta; class Magnoliopsida; order Fabales; family Fabaceae; genus Cyamopsis; species Cyamopsis tetragonoloba. The sequence goes on along the minus strand of CM074125.1, from coordinate 28,926,953 downwards.
ACATTTTCTTCTCTAATTTCTCTCTACTTCAATTTGGGGATTCTTGAAGAACCAACATTGTAGTAGCAATTTGGAGATTTCATATCTCTTCCAACTTGTAATTCTTCTTCTCTTCTGCTTCTATCATGTTAGGCTAGATTTTTCTTAGGTTAGGAACTGGGGAAACTAGGTGAAACTCCATGTAATTATTGTTTAATTCGATGAAATTTTACTTACTGAAATTGTGTGATTGTTACTTTGCTTAATGATTTTTTTGATTTGATTAATTCAATTGGTGGGATTCTTTCAATTTTTGAATGCTTCACCTTGATATAATCACATTGGGATTTGATTTAAGATTCATGTATACAATTAAAAAATTGGTATGTGAAAGGGAATTGAAACAATTCACCATACTTTTATAGGATTCTAGGAATAGAAGATGTGAATTGTGAGATGTTGATGAATATTGGTGGGATTGCTTATGTTGTTGAATGCGCTTCACCTTGATATAATCACATTGGGATTTGATTTAAGGTTCATGCATACAATTGGGAAATTGGTATGTGAAAGGGAAATGGAACAATTCACCACAATTCTAGATGATTCTAGAAATAGGACACTACAAGAAAAATTCAATCCGGTGACCAAATTTAGTGACCAAATGCATCTCGTCGCTGTCGGCAACCGATATTGCAACCCCTCGGTGACCAATTTAAAAAGTTTAGAATTTACGAGATGCGGCGACCGATTCTGTGACCAAAATTATTAGTCGCTAAATAATCGGTCACCAATACGTCTCTAATTCGGTCGCTAGAGGTCCTTTTTTTTAATTTATTTTTTTTAAAAGTGGTGACCGAATATATCGGTTACCACTATCCTATTTTTGGTCGCCGCGTGTTTAATTTGGCGACAGACATATTCAGTCGCCAGGTTATTAAATTTCGGTCGCCGAATAGAACATAAGTCTTCTTCCTCATCGAATCAAAGCCGGCTGTGTGTGCATGTTTCTCCCCCAAATTGGAAAAACCCTAAGACACAGAAACAAACACCACCACGCCTCCTCCCTCCCGAAATCACCGTAGCCATGCCTTCTTCTCCCCCAAATCGACGCCGCCGCGCCTCCTTCTCCCTTAAATCGTCCATTTTCAGTCGTGTTTTTAAGTCTCTTTTGCGTTTTTATTGAAGCTTCTCAAGGTTAGTAATTTTTCTTCCTCTTTCTTACGTTTTCTTTCAATTCTTTCGGTTTTCCTTTTGAATTTTAGTTGTGAATGGTTTCTGAAATATGAAAATCTCTCATTTTTTCATTTTTTTTACAATTCCTGAGAATGTGTGTTCTATTTTGTTTTTGTTAATTCTGAAAAATTCACCCACTTACCAATCTTCCCTTTGTATCCATTGAAAATTTTGAAACCTTCACACACTCACTACTTGAATCATCAAAAAATGAAAGACCCACTTCACAAATTTCCCTTCTTTTTCGTCTTTCATGCTCACAAACAAACAGAGAACATAGTAGATAGAAAACTAAGGTTTTAATAAAATATGTTTTATTTTTCTTAAAATAATTTTTTTTTATATTTCTTGTTTCTTCCCTTAGAACCCAATCGATCTGGTAAAATATGGCACCTTAAACAATGAATAATTGGATAAAGAAGAAAAGAGGGATATTACATAAACAAAAGTTCACTGGCATTTGACTATGAGAATTTTGTTAGGTGTAGCAATAGATTTTTAGGAAAGGTATAATTTTATATATGAATTGGTTTGTTTTCATAAACTAAATAAGCAAAGATTACAGGTCAAAATCAGGAATATGATATTAGGTGTTTCTAAACTGTGAATAGTCTCAAATTAATCTTTTTTGTTTGCTGTTACCTTGAGGCTTGGTTGAGGGGATAGTTGGATACTAAAGCCAACCGATACGGCAAGATATAGATGGAAAAGAGGCCAGAAAAACGAATCTTGCATAGGTAATCAAATAGAGAAAGATACAAGAAAACAAGATTGGTTGAACTAGAATAATGTATCCTATGAAAAATTATTAAAATATTTTTTATATGTAGTAGTAATTTGAAATGAAAAATTCAAAGTAAAATAATCATTTCAGATTTTGACGTTCATGTATTAAAAAAATGAAAAGTTGGATTATAATTTAAAGTGAAGATTTTACTTTAAATTCTTTATTTCAAATTGTGACTTACACTTACTTGGCAAAAATTTTGAAAGTTAAATAAACATATAAACCAATTCTATCCATATTTGTATAATATAAAAATGAAAAGTCTGAATGGTTTTCATAAAGTAATCTGTTATATAGTATCTTATTTTATTTGACTAACCTTCTAAGATGAGAAATATCATAATTGATTGTTACTATTTCTTTTAAAGTTTTAATAATACCTACTCCAATAAATTATATCATATCATAGTGAGATTATTCTAAAAAAAATAGTAGTATCATATTGAGATTGGAACTAGCTCAGAAGCATCGTAACTTTTTTTTTACATTTTTTCTGATTACATACTCCTGAAGGCTGTCTTTTTATTTCTAAAGCCCGCGGCGTCGAGTAACAAATTGAATATTTTTCCCCACATGGTTACTTTAGGTAGAATCAATGTTTGATCCCTCAAAAGTTCAAATCCCAATTTTGAGTCCCCCATCAAGTCTGGGTTGCACATTGTTTACTTCCATTACTTCAATTTTTTATCCCTCAAAAGTTCATTCCCAATTTTGAAGAATTATATGAGTTGTAGGTTGGTAATTTTCTGTTCTGGAATATATTTGATTTAGCTATAGAGGTGCTATGATTCGTTGCTGTGTTGCTTATTTTGACTTGTAAGACTAATTGGAATTTTGGAAGAAGTTTTGGGAATTATATCCTATATGATTTTTGAGCAAAGGGTGGAAAATTTGTTTGGAATAATCTGTGTTATCTTCTATTGATTTTTTTGCTTTCATAGGCACTAGTTTTAATTTTGTTGGTTGGTTTTTATTTTGTTCCTCACATGAGTAAGTTGGTTGGTTGCTTGGTCTTCATTGATCTTTTGTGAGGCAAAGGACTAATGTGTAGCTGGTTGATGTTTTTCAAGTTCTTGAAGTGTGGTTAAAGGTATCATTTTGCTTTTAGAAAATTGTGTTATATTTTAGTATTTTCATGTTGGGTACGTTGTTCATGTGTTTTTTTTATTTGTTTTTCTAAGTACGAGCTTATTTAAAAAAAGTTGGTACTAGATATGAGTTGTTTATAGTTCTTATGCTTATCTTTTGTACCACTAGTGCCAAAACTTTTTTTATTTATTTATATTGCCCAAAAAAAAAATAAAGCAAACACATCAATAAATTTTAGCTTCATGAAAATGTAGTAGTTTTGAATTATTCTAAATACATGAAAATAACAGTACACTCCCTTTATTCTTTTTTAGTAAAATAAATTATTATTATTATTATTATTATTATTATTATTATTATTATTATTATATAAATTGATGAGCTTGTACCTAGTTTGTGTGTGAATCAATATTCTTGCCCTTAAGGCTTTGATGATTTCTACTCATGCGAGTTTGCTGCACTGCTACAAATATGTTTTTTTTTTTAAATTACAAACAATCTTAATTTGATTTGGTCTAGATTACACTTTTTTTTTATTGGAGCTTGAAGCTTGGACATTACAGTTAGGATATCTTTGAGGTATATACATAATCTACTATATGTGTGAAATATAGTATAAAAGAATTTTGCATTCTTGCCTTTTATTTGTTGTATATTAGTGGATAGGTGAAATACTGATACAAGGGTGCTAGTTATGTGTTGTTAATAAATATGCATGTGTTTGGGAATCTCTATATACCATGTGTGAATTTAATAGGAATTTCATTTGGAAAAATGTTGTCAAACATTCAAAATGAAAAGGTTTCAGTAGGTTGTAGGTGAGCGGGATCAGGCTATAGCTGAGCGGGATGAGGCTAGAGCTGCTTTGAGAGCTGCTAGGATGGCTACCATTACTGTAGAATGTGCCATTGCCGTCACCGCAAAATTCGGTCCTCCTTCACATCTTCCACTTCCACCAGACCCACATGGATCGCATCCCCTGCTTGTTCCAGATCAATATTATCTTATGGATTAGGAACAATGCTATATTATTAGTTGACATTTATATTTTGTTTTATGTTTTATACCTATGGTTTTATGTGTTGTTCATATTTTAGTGTTCAATTTTGGATTTTCTGGATTGAAGGCATTAAATATTAAATATATAATGCTTGAGAACAATTTTATGTTATCTAGATGTTTTATAAGCGATTTAGGGAGTGAAAGAAATAGAGGTTTTTTTTTTCAATTTTTTACATTTAGCGACCGAATTAGTCACTGCTGGTGACCAAATTAGCCACTACTAGCGACCGAATTAGATACCACTAGTGACCGAACCAGAAAAAAAAAAGGTAATTTAGTGACCGAAATAGTGACGGAGTGGACATACTAGTGATGGATTTTTAATTTACGGCAACCGAATTACCGGTCACTAAGTAAAATAATGTGCCATTTGATTAGTGCATTTGGTGACCGATATTTTCTACTCGGCGACGGAAATTTTCGGTCACTGTTTGGAGACCGAATTCAAAATCGGTCGCCGCGTAGTTAGTGACTAGCTTTTTAGTCACCGATACGTTTCAGCCACCAATTCGGTCACCGCAACGTTTAGCAACCATTTTTCAGCTTGCGGTGACCGATTTTTTCGGTTGCTAAATCAAATTTTTCTTGTAGTGGGAGATGTGAATTGTGACATGATGGTGAATCTTGTCTTTAATGCTTGTTCTAACTACATTCACCTAAGGAATTAGGAAATTTAGGCAGAGACAAAGGGTTTATGACTAATGAATCGGCTAAAGCTAATAGAACTGCATTCCCTCTACAATTTCATAAATATATTGCATTGATGTCTTGTTACTTACATAGAGTGGATCCTAGAGACTCCAATCTCTTAACCTATCTTTTGCTTTGTTTTACCTCTTTTAGAAATTATATCTCTTTGAATTCATTGTTTTTCTCAATTACATAGTTAGAAAATTCTTTTCATCACATTCTTGATAATCTAGCTAGTAGTTTCTTTGGGAATTTTGTACTATAACACTTAGTCCCCTTAAAAACGATTCGCATGCTTATCATATTTTCTATCAAAACGATTGGTACACTTGTCGTCATGGTAAAAACTCATTAATAAAACTGGTCAATAATAAAATTTCAAGTAAATCCAACTCTAAAATTTGCCCCAATAAAAATATCTAAATAGATTAAGAGAGGCTTTCAAACAATACAATTTAAAATGGAGATCATTCCTTCAAAAACAACAGAATCAACATTTAATCCCGTAAACTTAGTTTTAAAGAACTTTATTTTGTAAGGACTAACGTGACAATTGGCTTTTGACCAATTCCAAGTTCTTACATGCCATGGATTTGGATCATTCAATTTGATCAGTTTAATTTTGTAATAACATTTGACAGATCACCAGTTTGAATTGAACAAAATAGAACACTAAGTTCTATGTTTGGTATATTAGTGAGAATAGAACGTGACACTAAATTATATGAACAAAACTTTTTTGGTTTCACGAAAAATAATGGAATGGAAGAGGACATAACAGAACATACAAACAAATTATTATTTTTAATTAGTCATTTTTATTAACAAAATAATATATGTTTAAATTTCTTAAACCTTATATAATTTTTATTTCACCATAGAATATTTTTGAGAAATAGTTTTTTTGAAAATTTATATAATAAAAATATATTCAACATAAAATATATTTAATAATTATATTTCTTGTAAGAATTTTGTATTTAATAATTTAAAAACATTTCCATAAAATATTAATACAAAAAATAAAATTTTTAAAATATTATTTAGTTATGCTCATAAGTTTTTTAAAATATATAAAAAATTGTACCATTTGAATTTTTATTTAATTTTATATGTTATATCTAGCAAAATAAAGTTATATATGTATTATATACAGTATTTTCTATATTTTAATCAATAAAATAAGACATACGGTCCTTTTCTTTTCTTTGGTGAACAAACACCGTAGACATTCTATTCTGTTCTATCCAATTCTATTTTGTTACAATCTATTTTACTATGTTCATTTACTAAACACTACCAAAATAACAAAGAGAGTCTAATCTAAAATACTAGTCTATTAAACAAAAGAATCTTATAACTTAAGTACAACATTCAATTCTACTCAATATAAAACTCGTAAAAATTCTAGGATTGCGTAATTCTATGGTTAAAAGGAGGCAATAATATATTATATTATAAGCCTTGTAATTTATCCTCCAAGTTGCAAAAAATAGTATCCGGAAAAAAAGTAATAAAAAAAAAGAAGGTGGGGGACTATGGAATACACATCCCTTTCTGCTTTTGCTTCATTGCAGTGTGGATATGATTCCGCAGGGATCATATGATTCGTAGTGTCCTGTCCTTATATTGGGATTGGAAAGACCAAAGGACCCCCATCTTTTAATTCCGTTGGAATCATATTATATTAATTTAATAGTTACTTCAATCCTATATATAACTCACTTTTCAGAATAAATTTGTAGTCTATTTTATAAGTCACAAATTAACTTATTAATTGACTTTTTACATTTTTACCCCTTTTATAATTTTCAATAACTCAATTATTAAAGGGAAGAAAGAGTTAAATAAAAAAGATATTTTAACACGTTAAATATTTATTAAAGCATTTATATTAGGAGTGACTACTATTGCCACCTCTTCAACTTCAGGCTACACCACACATTTTTATTTTTATTTTGAAATTTGTCCTTCGCTCGATTTTTAAAAACCGGGTGCACCCAGTTTCTAAAAACTCCTCGGCGAAATTTTGAAAGTAAATCCTAAAACATCTTAACGATTTTTAGAAACTATGCGCGCCCATTAAAAATTGTTTGCCCACGGATTTTAAAAACTGGAAGTTGAATTAAGCATAAATCTATACAATTGTAACTAACTGTTTTTAAAAACCGCGGGCGAACGGTTTTTAATTACCAGCCGCGCCCAGTAATTAAAAACGATTAGTTAATTTTGCGGAAAACTTATTAATTCGCTCAGTTTTAAAACCCGAGGGCATCCGATTTTTGAAAATTAGTTAAACTTATTAAATTTTGTTAAAATCAATTAAAAAGTATGTTTGTTTCCTAATTTACCCTTAATTATAAAAAGTATGTTGGTTTCAACTTTTAACCACCGGGAATTTAACATAGCTATGGGGAAGTAGAAAGTCTCTTCTCTCTCCTAGCTAAATTAATAAATTATAGAGAATAAGAAATGAAATAAATAAGGATATTTTAAGTATAATTTAATTTAATGTGGTCAAAATAACTACATTTGCTTATAAAAAATAACATAAGACATTCCAAAAATTTGTTTATATTTCGTAACGGAGGGAGTATAATTCTTGATAAAACTTCAACAATTGTATTGAATAATGTGACAAATGTTTGGAGATTTAGGAGGCACCAAAAACCGTATTAAATGTGAGACTGAAACGTAATGATGAAGAAAAGGAAATGAAAAACATATTTATAAATACTGGTTGGGTACCACTCAGTTAGTCTATTCTTAGTTATGTGACTCCTTTCTCATGGGTCTTTATCTGCTCAATGGAACTTTTGCGTGAGGCACGTGAAGAGTTCTATCTTAACAAGTTACCTACACATAATTATGCATCCCCACATACATATCTCCTTTGTAACCTTATATGACATAACTAGATATATTAAATATCAATTTGGTCTTCTTCCAAACATCAATTTGTACTACTTCTTTTTATTTATTTGTTTGTTTTTATGCCCGAAATTTATAATCAAATTAGAGTTACATTCTTCTAAATTTAACCTTTTATTATTAGAATGTGTATTATTAGATGCAAGAAAGTTGTGTCGGCCTTGACGACATCATTGAAAACATCTAGAAATAATGTAGTGGGGGATTAGTGTCGGTTAGGCCGACGCAAAATGTCACGCTTGTTAGGAATTGTGATGTTTTTTGCTGCGGGCTTTTGTGGTTTAGCATCAGCTGGACCGACATAAAATTAGCGTCGGCCAGAATCCAACACAAAATGCAGATATTTTGAAATAAAAAAAAAATTTGAGGCAGCCGGTCAATGCTAAACTCTAACAAATTTTTGTCAGCCATTTTGAGGGTGCTAGCCCACACAAAATGCAGATATTTTATTTTAAAAAATAGAGGTGGTTGGCTGACGCTAATCTTTGACGAATGTGCGTGGGCCTTTTTGAGGGGGCTGGTCAACAAAAATAAGTGCCTCATAAACTCAGCCAACAAATCCTTCATGTGTCTCTCTCTTTTGGAGAACCAATAAATACTCTCTCCTACCTTCTTTGTGTCATGCCACACCGCCCCACCAACTAACCCAAACTCTTTTGCGCCGCCACCATCGGATCGCCACTATCCCTTCGTCTCTCTCTTTTTAAACTTCTCTCTCTAACCCAAAACACCTAGATCACCGCCCCCACCACCTCCACCACCGAGTCTGTCGTTGCCACTTCCAATACATAATCCACCGCCACAGCCACCTCCACCTTAGTCCCCCACCACTTTATTTGAGGTTTCCTTCTCTTCTTATTTCAATTTTTTTTTTTTATTTTGTTGAAGAGCAACATTGTGAATCGAGTTAGGTTAGATGGTTAACTAACATCAGTTATTAAAATTTTGTGTTGAACATATCTAGAATTTGGATTAATTAAGTTTATATTAGAATTCAAATTTTGTAATTAATTAAGTTTTTTACCTAATTTTGATTATAATTAGAATTGTAATAATGATTTATATTAATTTAGTCAATGAAGAACATTATGTTTGTCTAATTTATGCTAACTTAGAATTAAATGAAGGTTTTTACCTAAAACATGAGTATAGTTATATTTGCCCTTGGGATTGTTTCTATTTAAATCATATGGGCATTGCATTATGTGACCATGTAATTTAAGTGTTGATACTTTATTAGTGTAACTTTTGTGTTAGCCATAATTAATTTAATTCACTATTAAGCCTAGTGTGAATTTTGTGTAAATTTAATTCATGATTGTATTTGTGTTTGATATTTTGTATGTTATGTTGGATTTTGGAGATACTAAATATTTTTCGATAATAAAGGATTACTATTTGTGGATTAATTTATAATATTTAATTAATTACCATTTGATTATTATATCCAGGTATATTTTAAAAACAAAAAGCCAAAGTTTTCTTTTAAAAAAATGTCTTATTAATTAGCAATGGTTTCAGCATTCATATTAGTGTGGGCTTTTGGCCCTCACAAATCAGTGTTGGCCCATGCAAACTAGCGTTCAAATTATCAGAAATAGCCACTAAAGTTTCTCTTTGAATTTATGCCACACACCTAGGAGAAACCTTTGCTTAGGAATTTTCACAAATACTTTGAGTACCCACTCAAGATAACCCAACATATATGCCTATTATCCAATGTATCCTTAAAAATCCCTCTAAGGAACTACTAGAAACAATTGAAAGTGAGAAATCACCTCAATTCTTCCATCTCTCAAAAACCCACCATGAAATCAATAGCAATTGCAAGCTTTCTTCGAGATCAATTTGAGAATATAGATAATACAGATCAAATGACTCAGCCCCATGCGCCAAACAGGATGTTCTTCATGATTGTTGATGATCTAAGATGAAACTCTGGATGAATATTTATGAGAAACTAATAATCTTGAATGATGAAATGTAGATGAGAATGAATCTATCTCAAAAAGATGATTTATCAAACACTAGAAATAAAAAGGTGTTCCTCTTTCTCAAAAATTCGCAATTCATACACCAAGAAAAGTAGAAATGTGTTTTCTGTTCTACTTTTAAAAACAACATAAGGGCTCTCTCATTCAACTGAGCTTGCCTCGCTGCAACGAGAGAGTTTACAGAAATACGTACTTTTGGACGTCCTTTCTCGCTCAAGTGAGAATCTGGTTTCTCAAGAGAGCTAACATTTTGATAGATTTCATGTTTTGGATAAAAAAAATATGTTCTAGGCTAAATGCAATGCTTATGTATTGTCCAAATCACTTCAAAACATTTTTCAAACTTGTTCTAACCTACATGCCATGCTTAATAATGATCTAAAACATGTCTAACCACATGATGCATATGATTAGAATTAGATTGGAGCTCAATCAAAGATCTAGCAATATAACTATGCACTCAACCAATCACACACGATAATAAGCAAAGAAACACTATTGATTACGATGCATTACAAATACACAAACCCTATTGACACAACCTTACTACTAAAAACTCGAGTCTTCAACTTCATGAGAATTGGCTTGATTTTGACTTTTGTTCTTTGTTGTCTAGCTTTGTTACATAAAAAAATTAAACACTCCCAATTGCACCTTGATGACATTCTTCCCTTTGAACCTTGGTCAAAACATGGTACACTAGAATCAATCAGTACTTCAATGATCAAGGATTCAGGAGGAGAAAGAGTGAGCCATTACTATACTTCAAGACTCAAGAACAATAATATACTCTTTCTGTCTCCCTGTATGTAGATGATCTTGCCTACACACGAAACAATATGAAGGTGATAGTTGAATTCAAAGAAGACACGATGAAGACTTTTTTTGGCAACTTTACCAGATTTATGAGATCTGTTGTGGACCAGAATAGCAGTATCCCGGGTGTACACGTACATGCTGGGTCCAACAGCCACCAACCATCCTGGATGCATCTCGGTAAGTCTGGCACAACCTATGATCAAGGCCCAGGTAATGTGATTTGGGCTCAGGTAACAAGTTAAGGCCCAATATTGCCCACATTTAGGTCACACGCTCCTCTATAAATACTAACATAAATGCACCATGCAAGGTACGTAAGTATTCTATCAGAAAAACACAACCCTAATACACTCACTGACTTGAGCGTCGGAGTCCTTGCAGGTGCACACCACCGCCGCCGGAGCTCAAGCCCAGAAGACATCTATATTGCCCTCTGTTGATCAAGAAGACCACCTTGTTCGTCCTACATCTCCGTCAGGTTAGATCACAACATTGGTGCCGTCTGTGGGGAACGCAACAAAAAGTCTTGTTTCCATCCAATGTCAACAATGGTTGGCTCAACCAGAAACAGGGATTACAACGATCCGAGTGTTCAGAATGAAGGAGTAGGACAACAGGCTGGTGCATTCAACCAAGCAAGGGCATCACATCATTTTGATATCGAAGCATAGTTCCGTAAATTGCAACAGCTAGTGCAAACACAGGCTCAGGAAATTGCAGACCTCAAGGAGAAGGAACAACATCGAAAAGGCAAGAAGAAAGTCGTTGTTGAGAATGATCCAGAAAAGGAAAGAGCGGAGAAGCATACTCAACCGAACCCTGAGAATGCGGAGAGAGATCCAATAGTTGATGCAGAAAAGCAACAACAAAAATCCGCACTTGAAGGGGATACGGATGGTGAGCCTAAAAACCAGGAAAGGCAGTTAGAAGTACGGGTGAGCCGACGACATGAGGGAGCCCCACACCTATCCCGGGTGGAAGGAGCCAACCCGCCACCTATCTCCCTAGGGGCCAGCAAGCCGGGCAACTCGCTGGTAACCAGGAACACATGGCGGAGAATATCCCGGATTTCAGATATATTGACAATCCTTTCACTCCTTGGATCATGTCGCATGCTCTACCTCATGGATTCCAGTTTGCGAAGAAACTAAAGGAGTACGACAGGACCAAGGATCCCACCTTACATGTCAGCACCTTCGAAAGGGCCATGTACTTTCAGGGGGTAAATGAGGCCATTGTATGCCGCGCTTTCCCCCTCACGCTGTCCGAGGCTGCAAGTCGTTGGTTTTTAGACCTTCCACCATTGTCCATCAGTAACTGGAAAGCTCTCAAAGATAAGTTCATCCTTCATTTTACTAGTAGTAAACGGCAATTTAAATCTGAATTCCATTTAGAAACTGTCAAATAGGGAAAAGATGAGTCCCTACGAGATTATATAACACGCTTTAATAATGAAGTCTTAGAAGTTAGGAATGTTGAGCCTAACTTTGTGTTATATTTCTCTGTGAGAGGATTGAAACCAGGAGCTTCTGCCAAGCAACTAGCAGGGGATAAGCCCACTTCCATGGATGATCTAAAGGTGAGAGCTAAAAAGTGGATCAGAATAGAAGAATAGGAGAAGGCCCAGGCAGCCAAAAAGGAGGACAAAGCAAAAACTACTCCTCCAAACCAATCCCGGGGCAAGGATGACAAGTCCCGGGATAGGTCTCCCAAGAAGCGCAAAGGTATTTTTTCAAACTATACCCCGTTGACAGTCCTGCCTGCTTCAGTATTGAAAGAAGTGATGCATTCTGAATTGAGAGAACGGCCGCCGCCATTGAAGACGATCGGGAAGTTCAAGAATAAGTACTGTGAATACCACCGGGATCGTGGGCATTCTACCAACGAATGCATCCAACTCCGGGATGCAATTGAAAAGTTGATCCGACAAGGTAGGTTGAGGAATTACGCTCATGCCTCCCCAAAAAGACGGGATCGCCAACGAAGCCAATCCCCTCGGAATCAGGAACCGCGATCTCCTCCCAAGAACCGAGATCAGCGCACAGAAGTACGGCATTGATCCCGGAGTCCAAAGCGTACTCAAGAGTCCCCCTCCCAGAGGAGTAATCCAAGTCATAGCTGGAGGAGCCATCTTGAAGGGTCTCGAAGACAAGAAGAGGACCTGAGATGCAAGGGAATCTTGTTCATAGGTAACCACTATAGCTAACCCAGTTTTGTCTTTCTCAAACGCAGATTTTCCAGAAGAACGCATCCGGGATAATGAGCCATTGGTCATAGCAGCCAATCTGAATGGATTCGAGGTCCATCGAATCTTTATTGATCGAGGAAGCTCGACAGACATTATGTTTTGGATCCTTTTTGATTAAATGGGACTCGGATCCAAGGATTTAATCCCTCATAAGGGCAGCTTAATTGGCTTTACTAGGGACACGATCATCCCCAAAAGATATGTTGACCTCAAAGTGTGTTTTGGTAAAAAGCCAAGTACCAAAACTATCTCGGCCAGGTTTATCGTGGTGGACTGTCCTTCAGCTTATAATGCAATCATAGGACGACCAACTCTGAACAGCCTTGGCACCATAGTTTCCACCATCCATTTAGCCATGAAGTTCCTCGGGGAGAATGGGTCAGTGGTAACTGTCCATGGGAAAAGCAGTGACGCAAGAAAATATTACCAAGAGAGCCTCAAGATCACAAAAGCAGCATCTATCCCGCTAGTGAAGGCAGAGGAGAAAGGAAAGCAGAAGATGGAAAGACGAGATTTGATACGGGATGCAGGGGTCATGATGACTAACCTGGATCCCAGGGTAGATTTTGAGTCTCAATGACCTCAACCAGAAGGAGATTAGATCTTAGTCCAGATAGGGCTTAAGGTGGATCAGACTGTCAAGATAGGGGCAAACCTTCCCCCCATAATCAAAGGACGACTCATCGAACTGTTGAAGATGAATAAAGATCTGTTTGCTTGGGTTTCTTTCGACATGCCTGGTGTAAATCCCGAGTTTGTATGCCATCGCCTCTCCCTAAAACCGGGATGTGTCCCGGTATCCCAAAAGAAAAGGAATATGGGTCCCGAGAGGATGGCAGCCATAGAAAAACAGGTCAAAGAGTTATTGGATGCCGGTTTTATCCGAGAGATACGATATGCAAATTTTCTTTCCAGCGTGGTAATGGTGAAGAAGGCCAACGGGAAATGGAGGATGTGTACAGATTATATTGATCTGAAAAAAGCATGCCCCAAGGATCCTTTCCCTTTGCCTTGTATCGACAAACTTGTTGATAACTCTGCAGGCTACAAGTACTTGTCCTTCATGGATGCTTACTCTGACTACAACCAGATCCCAATGCACCCTGAAGATCAAGAGAAAACGACATTCATAACCGACGTGGGTGTCTACTGTTACACAATGATGTCGTTCGGTCTAAAGAATGCCGGAGCGACATACGAGCGGATGATGAGTCAGGTTTTCAAAGACCAAATCGGCAAGATCTTTGAAGTTTATATTGATGATATGATAGTGAAGACTCCAGAAGAGAAAGACCCAGTGGTTGATTTATAGGAAACATTCTAGCAGTTACGCGAGTATGATTTAAGGTTAAATCCCAATAAGTGTACCTTTGGAGTTGAAGCCGGAAAGTTTTTAGGCTTCATACTAACCAGTCAGGGGATTGAAGTCAACCCCGACAAATGTAGTACCGTGTTAAATATACAGAGTCCCAGGACCATTAAAGAGGTCCAACAGCTGACAGGAAGGATTGCTGCCTTAATAAGATTCTTGCTCGCATCAGCTAGGAAGTGCCTACCATTTTTCAGGACTTTACGGTATAAAGAAGAGTTTCAGTGGGATACAGAATGTGAAGAAGCGTTCCAAGAATTGAAAAAGGTTCTGTCAGCTCCACCAGTCTTATCCCGTCCAGATCCCAGATAGCCTTTGTACCTCTACCTAGCCGTCACTAACGAAGCAATCAGCGCGGCTTTAGTAAAGGAGGAATCCCGGAACCAATGTCCTGTATACTTCGTCTCTAAAGCATTGCAAGGATTAGAGTTGAATTACCAGAGACTGGAGAAAGTTGCCCATACTTTCAGTGCCACCCCATCACGGTAAGAACCAACCAACCTATTAGACAAATCTTACATAAGCCTGATTTGGCAGGTAGAATGATGACCTGGGTGGTAGAACTATCACAGTACGACATCTCGTATGAACCCCGTCAAGCAGTTAAGGAACAAGCTTTGGCGGATTTCGTAGCCGAGATGACACATCCCGTAGAAGAGCCAAGAGGATCCTGGACCATTTATATCAATGGTTCTTCAAATCCCAAAAGGGCGGGAGCAGGCATACTGATCGAAAATGACAAGGGGGTAACCGTGGAGTATTCCCTGAAGTTTGAATTCCCAACCTCCAACAGTCAAGTAGAATATGAAGCCTGTTTGGCCGGGATACGCGCGGCAAAGGAGCTAGGAGCTACTGCGATTACTTTATGTTCAGATTCCCAGCTAGTAGTATCTCAAATAAAAGGGGAATACCAAGCTAGAGAACCATTGCTGCAAAGGTATCTAGCTAAAGTCAAGGAAAGTCTACTCGGACTTTCCAAGTTTGAGATCAAACACATTCCTAGAGAAGAAAACAGTCGTGCAGATCTGCTTTCAAAGTTAGCCAGCACCAAGTCGTCATCAACTTTGAAGTCAGTGGTGGAAGAAGTTCTCCCTTCTCCTTGTGCTATTTTGCAGGTTGAAAGTGAAGATTGGAGGACCCCAATAGTGGAGTATATCACCAAAGGCTCCATCCCGGAAGATTCCCGGGAAGCAAAGCGGTTGGTACAAAAGGCATCCCGGTACACCGTGATAGAAGGACAACTGTTCAGAATGGGATTGTCAACTCCTCTGCGCATTAGACCATCCGAGACTTGGTATGTCCTCACTGAAGTACATGAAGGAAGTTGTGGTCATCACATTGGTGGCAAATCTTTGGCAAGAAAATCCTTGAGAGCATGAAACTTCTGGCCAACCAAGAATAAAGACGCAGCTGAGCATGTGAAGAAATGTCAGAAGTTCCAAGAACACAGTCCTTTATCTCATATTCCAGCTAAAGACCTGCACATCATCTCCACCCCTTGGCCTTTCCACACTTGGGGCCTAGACTTGCTAGGACCCTTCACACCAACCACAGGTTAGTTCAAACATCTTATTGTTGCTGTTGATTATTATACTAAGTGGATTGAACTAGAACCATTAGCTAGCATAGCATCAATTAAAGCTCAGAATTTTGTGTTTCGGCAAATAATAAGCCGATTCGGTATCTCGGCAAAAGTGATCTGTGATAACGGGACCCAGTTTACTGACAAAGATTTCCGAGAAACGCTAGCAGGACTTCACATTAAGCCGTACTTTGCTAGTGTAGAACACCCACAATCTAACGGGCAGGTAGAATCTGCTAATAAAGTCATACTTAATGACTTGAAGAAGAGGCTTGAGAAAGCTGGAACCAACTGGGAGGAAGATCTTTACCAAGTACTTAGGAGTTACAAAACTACTCCCCATAGCACTATCGGAGAAACTCCATTTCGAATGGTCTACAGCTCAGATGCTATAATCCTGGTAGAAATTGGACATCCATCCTGGAGAATCATGTATCCCACACAAGAGAATGAATAGTTGCTCAAAGAAGATTCCGACATGGTGGAAGAAATCCGAGTAGCAGCCAAAACTAAAGAGCTATCCCGGAAGCAACAGGTTGCTCAGAGATACAACTTGAGAGTAGTCCCGAGAAGTTTCCAAACTGGCGACTTAGTCCTAAGAAGGGCTAGTATTGGAAACCGGAATGCCAAAGACGGGAAGCTCCGAGCAAATTGGGAAGGCCCATTCCGGGTTAAGAGCGTTGCAGCCAATGGAGCGTATCATTTAGAGACTCTTAAAGACAAAGAGATCTCGGGTAAACCTCAGCTACAGTATCAAAAGGGGTCCTTCATGTGCTAGCCTTGGCCAAAAGAAAGATGAAGTACCTTCAAGGTTACACTTCAACAAAAACTTAGAGAAAGTATAAACTACTTTCCCTCCTACCATGGAGTTAAAAGGGCGCCATAACGGTCATGCCCCAACAATTGAAACGACCCGAGAAGATCCCGTACAACGGAACAAGAGGCGCCATTCTGGTTAAGCCTCAACAACTAGAACATAGAAAAGCAATAAACAAAACATAGAACTTCAAAGCAGAAATGGGAAGTAAATAGAAACGATGAATGAAGATCAACCCGGAATACCGCGATGATAAGAGTTACACATAACATAAATTGTTTGCAACAAGTTTATAGAAATAAAACAAAGTAAAAACAAAAATGACAAGCTAGTCAGCTCCTCCGGCATCTACATCTCCAGGCCCAGGAACAACTTCAGACGGAGGAGGAGTGCTATAGTCAAAAGGCTCAAGCCTTGGATCGGTGGGATCAAGAGGCACGGGATTGTGAGGATCATGAAAATCTAAGAACATCCCATCCTTCACACCGTGGAATTTGCATAGACCACGCGTGTTCAAATCAACCCCAGGATTCAAAATCTGGAGCATCTTAACACAATCACGGTAAGAATCATCCACCGTGGTATCCATGTCTTGATACGCTTCCTCCAGCTTCTCTTGAGTCTCCTGGAGCTTGGAGGCTGATTCCTGGAGCTCAGAACGCAGACTGTTCAGAGAAAAACCGTCCTCATATACTTTAGCTTTCAGATGAGAGACCTCATCCTTTAGCTTCAAGTTCTCGGCATCCAAGCCGGCTTTATTCTCCTTTTCTTTGGCCAACTGATCCTCCACCTAGGATAGCTTCTCCTTCAAAGAAGCGAGATCCTTATTAGCACAGGATTCTAATTCCCTGGAGCTCTTCAATAAGGTCTCCTTTAAGACCATATCATCCTTCAAATCCCGTAATTGGGCCTTCAAAGAAGTAGCCTAGCCCAAGTCCTCAGCTTGGTCATGAACATGCCGTAGCATAGCCATGCTCATAGCCGTCCAGCCCATAAGGGAGTTGGCTTGTTCCTACAAAGACAAAGGGATGGAGCAGAAGGATTAAAAACAGAGCTACCAGAACTGACCAACACAGAAAACACAAGACAACAGGTAACACTTACCTTCACTGCACTCGCTCCTCCCTTGGTGAAAAAGTCCCCATGTTGGAACTTAATCAGAGGAGACTGGAATCCTTCCCAAGCAGATGAGGGAGTAGAGAAAGGGGCCATCAGCACCGGGTTCATCCCGTCGGAAGCCTCTTGTGCACTACCAGATTGGTCACCTGTTGATTAAGACATACATAAACCAGTCAAAAATAGATATCTCGTGAACTAACCTCTATAAAGTATCAATGAAGAATAGAAACGTACGATGTTTAGTCAGATGACGGTGTTTTGGCGGTACAGGAGCCACCTCAGTCCCAGAAGAAGGAGGCACTGACTTCCCAGCAGGAGGGACGCCACCAGAAGAAGCTGCAATCCCAGTAGGATCCGCAGCCGACACAAGCATCCCGGCAAAGCTAACCGGGATAGGAGCAGGAACCGGAATGGGAGCAGGAGGTGGGCCCGAGGCACCCACCTTCCCTTTCCCTTTGGCATCACGCTTCGAAGAGCGGTTGGCATAGTTGGCCATGATCTTTGCTGCAAAAAACAAAACACACTCGTAAGTCAAGGAAAAAGAACCAACATCTCAACATCAAATTAAAATGACGACATCATATAACAGAGGTGAACGTCCTACATAAGCATGCCGCCTGATCGCGACGAGATACCCCCAAGATATCCTTGCAATGGATGGGTATCCCCCCTTGCTGAATGAAGGCACACAAGTTTTTGAAGGTTTGTTGGTCCTCTTCTTCAAGAAAACCGATTTCCAACTCTTTTAGAGACAAGGACCTCTTGTAGTGCTCCTCCGTCCAGTAGAGCGGAAACAAAGGATGTTTGTTCTCCCCCATCCAGAAGGGGGTGCAATCTTTGGTCCGGGGGATGACTTTGACAAAAAGATCCCTATGGGCCTTGAAGGATTCCTCGTAGGGAGTGAATAATTGGGGTATCCCGGAACGATGATGTAGGGATACCCAACTCTTCTTCAAACCACGTTAGGGACCGAAAATGTATAAGAACAAGGCCGAGGAACATTTCCTGCCATTGGCCCAGCAAAAGACCTCAAAGGTTTGGAGGAATCCCCAACCATTGGGATGAAGCTGTGTAGGAGCAAGATGAAGGTTGTGCAACACCTCAATCTAAAAGTCTGAAAAGGGAAACTTAAGTTTAAGCTGGTGCCACAGAGACTCCAACATCATAATATAGGAACCTTCGTCTTCTGATGCCGGTGTACAGATCCTCTCATTTTTACCCGGGATGACCAGCTTGTGATTGCTAGAAGGATCAGCTGTAGTGTCATTCTTAGGAGTGTTAGGCCCATAATGGAAGCACTTCCTCCAACGCTTCTCCACCTTCTTAAGCCAGGCATTGTCCTTGACAGAACACTCCTCCCTAATGAAATCAAAGGGAGCCCATAAGAACGCCCAGACATTCTTTAGCTCCAAGAATTCGGGAGGACATACAACGGGAGACTTTGAGGTACTAGGCTTCCCCGCATCCCATACAGTTATCTCAGAACCACCGACATCACTCGGATTCGGCATGCTGGCAGAAGAACCTGAAGCGCTAGATACATCTTGTGTAGGAATCTCGCCCTGATTAGGTTCCATATCTACATGGCAAGACAAAGCAGAATCAGATCCCGGGGGGGAATGAGAATGAGAAGAAGGAGAATACGCAGGGTCAGACTCAGAATCTAAGGAATGGGTCATGGATGACGGTATGGACTCCTTATCTTCCAAAGGATCCCCAGGATGTGAAGAATCAGTATTTTCCTCCACAAGAGGAAGATTGACAGGAGCATGGCGATCAGAATCTTGTTCGACAGAAACATGACTATCAGAACTGTATTCAACAGGAAGATGGGATGACGCCAGAAGAAGAGCAGAAGGCTTAGGGTTTAAGGCATTGAACGACCCACTCACGCTCTGGGTAACTGACTCACCGCTCTTCACCCGCCGTGAATACAGAAGACAGAACCAAAGATGAGCAGATTCACAATAATCAGGTTTGGCTATGGAAGGCGTACCTGGACTAAGATTTGGCTTGTCAGAGGGCTTATATTTTGGAAGTCTCCTTGCAAAACTATCAAGAAGTTCAGTATCATTTGAATCCGAGGAAGAATCACTTGACAACACAATAACATTATCGGCCATTTTTTAAAGAAAGGAACCCAGATACAACAACTAAACTCTAAGAATGGGGTAGGATACAACATTATCCGTGAAAGAAAGGAACCCAGATACAACACGATAACATTATGCTGCTGAAAAATGGATGCTTACAAAGCAGGTACAAAGAGGAAGAAGAAAAGTCGCGGAACCTTTCTCAAAGCAAGATGAACAGACTAAAGCGCGAACAGAGAGAAGTGAAAACTTGAAAAGAAGAAAGAGGTAAAAATGTAACGGGATCAGTAAGTGCTAACATAAATGCACCATGCAAGGTACGTAAGTATTCTATCAGAAAAACGTAACCCTAATACACTCACTGACTTGAGCGTCGGAGTTCTTACAGGTGCACACCACCGCCGCCGGAGCTCAAGCCCAGAAGACATCTATATTGCCCTCTGCTGATCAAGAAGACCACCTTGTTCGTCCTACATCCCCGTCAGGTTAGATCACAACAAGATCCTTCTTGTTTAGAATTAGTACAGTGGGGAAGTTTTTCTTTGAAGCCTGCTATGCCTTCTTCCAACACTTCATCAATCTAGAGATAGGCAACAATTTGGCAAAAGAGGAAATTTAAAAAAAAAAAAACAAAAAAAAAGTGTTTTCCAAAGCAAGAATAATACCTTTTTGGGAGCTTTACGTGCATTAACGAGATCCAATACACAATCAGCAATGTTGCGAACATTTTTCATCATCATTGATACCATTTTGTTGTGTAAAACACCTGGTGTGTCATAAAGTATCATCTACAAGAGTAATACAAGTTAGAGAAATGTAAAATATAAATACTCTTGTACAATTAAATACTGTAGTTCCAACTAAGAGATGCTAATAACACTCATAGAAATGCGGTGAGGCTAAGAATAACATTTTTAATGTTGAAGGACAACGAAACAACTAGAAAAATTAGTAAAATTAGATAGAAGAATAAGTCATCCTTAGAGATTAAACCTCATAATCTGAGCCAAAACAAATACAGAGAATTCATTGCCTTGTTCTTTGAGGTTTATTTGTAACTATTCACAACTTTTGCCCAATCATTTTGTTTGCTAGTGTACTCTTCCCAACATTTGGCTTGCCAAGTAAGCCACATATCCTGAATTTTATTTCAACATCTCCAAATTAAGAAATTCAAAAGTAGGAAACAACACTAAGCTTTCCCAAGCATGCATTTAAAACATAAGGAAAGTCAAATTCAAATTCTCACAAATAATTTACACCAAATTCAATTAAATGACCAAGGAAAGTCATACAATCACTCAAATTATTATTGAAAGTATACTACCTCTTACCCACATGCATGTCATCAATCCACTCATGAATTTACAAAATTGAAGCCCTTGAAGAGAAAATTGTGGTTATGTAGGTTTTAGACTCCTCAATCTAAGCCCTATCAGCTTCTACTTCTTCTCTTCTTCTTTCTCCTTCCATGGATAGAATCATACATCAATAATCACTAAAGACAACTCAACTCTCAAAAAATGAAAAACCAAAAAGAACTCAAGTTTGTCTCTAAGAACTTCTCACAAACACCTTGTGAGCCCAAGCAATATCAATTGAACAACTAGTAAAACTGTATCAAAATACAAACAATCTTCACTAAAGAGTAAAAACAAACACCTTGTGAGTCTACTTTTAACTCAATGAACAGAACATGCTACTCTAGGTCTATAAACTTCAAGCAAAATACAACGCAGATGCAAACTTGGAGATCCTTGAAAATTCCTCGAAGAGCCACGAAGAAAACCTTAGAGTGCTTGCTCAGAAGGATTGCCAGAAGTGAGCAGCGCTCCAAGCTCTACGTTCAAAGGGCTTCAATCAAACCTGGTGGCCAGAATTCAGGCTCAGCGGAGGCAGGATGGAAAGATAGACAACTGTGTACGGACCCTTTGCCAACTCCACTTGTGACAAATGAGAAGCTATAGAGAAAGGATGCATGGGGCCCTAGAAGCTTATGCGTCTCAATGCAAAAGTCTAATAGGGACTTTACTATATCTTACACTCAAACATTATATATGTTATAAGTCATTCATCAAGATTTATGTAGAGTCTAAGTCAAATTCACCTTGAAGTAGCTAAAGAGTTCTCAGATACTTACAAAACATGAAGGAGTTTGGTATATGGTACAAAATCATGACCAACTCAAGTTTGCTTGGCTACACTGACAATGATTGGATAAGCTCAATAGACGATATCAAGATCACGTTAAGCTATGCCTTCTCACTTGGATCAAGAATATTCTCCTAGACTTCAAAGAAGTAAGCTACAATTGCATAATCAACAACAAAAGTTGATGGCAGCAACTAAAACAACAAGTTAAGCTTTATAGCTTAGAAGAATACATAGAGAAATGAATGAAGATTAAGGGACCTACTATAATCGACTGCGACAACAAATGAGCAATATCAATGGCAAAAAAACCCAATCCATCACCACAAAACTAAACATATAGCAATCAAATATCACTTCACCAGAAAAGCGTATGCAACTAAAGAAATTCAGCTCGAGTACTGCACGACTGAAGACCAAATAGCAAACTCATTTACGAAGGCAATCAAATATCACTACACGCGATGCTTAGAGTCAATGAATTTTGCATCAAGGAGAAATGTTGAAAGAAGTGATGCAAATTTCTAGAGTTTTGTTAAACAAATATCTGAAAAGTCTAGAAAAAGCTATACTAATCTATCAACTATTGTAACACTAATGGTTCTAGAAATCAGTCTAGACTGTACCAAAATTCAATAACCAACCAACATATAAAAGCAGTGTTACCAGGGTGTATAAATAGGCTATCAACATTCATTCTAATGCATTTGAGAAATACAATTAATAAAATTAAACTATTACTTCTAGGTGGGAGGGATTGAGACCACTCAATTTTAGAAATCTCACAATCTCTTTATATATAAGAAAAATATATCTATACATTAAAAAGGATGGTGTCATTCCCAATAAAATGGTGCTAATCCCTTCTACCTTATTTCCATCCTATCTGAGAAGCCATCTATACGCTTCCCTTTTTATATTTGCACTATCCTCCTACTATTCACACAATTAACAACTATCTATATAATCTAACATGAGATTGGGCCTAAGCTTAAAACGCGCAATTAAATAAAGTTGGGCTAGAGTTAGTTTTTTTTTGTAATAGGAAACTCTTCATCAGAAAGTTTCAATTTGGCAATGCATATATAGTAATTTTTGACAAAAATAAAAAATAAATTACATTTACTAGTGTCAAATAAACTTTCAACTTCTTAGCTCTTACATATAATTTAAAGTATGGCTATGCAAGAAACATGTCACGAGAAAGACACATATTTATGTAACCTGGTCAATACAAACTCTTTGCTAGTACTTACGAAACATAATCAAATAATTACCAGCTTAGTCTTTGAGTTTACAATGATAGTTTAATAAGTACCTAAATTGTACGAAGGTTCACTTAGGTCCATGAGTTGCAAAAATAATTTACATAAGTCCATGAGTTCAATGAAAGTTCATTTAGGTCACTGATATAGTCAAACATTTATTCATTTGGGTCCTTGAGATTTGATAATCTCAAAAGACCTGAGAGAACTAATTTTGTAAACTCAGAGATCTAAATGAATAACGTTTAGTAATCTCTGGCACTTAAGTAAACTACTCTTGTAAACTATGGGACCTAAGTGAACCTCCGTATAAATTAGAGACTTATGTGAACTACTTTTACAAACTCAAAAACCTATGTGAACTTTCCTTACAAAGTCAAGGACCTATTTAGTGCTTCACTCAAAATTAATTCTATGCTGCACTAGATACGGGCCATGCCGCGGCGGATCCGTCATTCTAGACTTGTGCATTAGCAATTAGGGCAAATGGATCCACTCAAGCTACTTGAAGGTCTAATAGTTGTATTGATCAATGTTTTGAACACTAGATCGGTCAATGAACTGATATGATCACTAGTTTAAAGTGTATTGGTTCGACCGTGGTTGAACCGTGGTCAAATTGGTAATAAGTAATTAATATATTTTATTTTATAAAATATGAAAATTTTAAACAAAACAATAAAATATGAAATTAAATAATATAATTAAAATATATTTGTTATTAATAATTGGGTGATTAGTTCTAGAGATATAAGTTTGTTCCGTTTAAACAAGAGGTCTAGTGCCACCTTGATGTGATGTTTCTGGCTCAAACATGAGAATATTAGTGTCTATATTAAAAAAATCATTATTTGTTATTTATTAGTATTAATTTTAATATTCTTGTGTTAATTTATTAAATACTACTACTAATATTATTTTATAATTAGCAGATGTTTCAATTTTTCAAAATTTGAAATATTTAAATATGATAATAATTAGTAACAAAGCTGCTTTATTTCCGATTGCTCTGCAGAGTGCATCAAGAAGTAAAAAAGTTATACATCTCAATGCTTTGTCTCTTTCCCATGTTTTTATCCTAATATTAAAACATAAAAAAGTTCAAACCTTTTCAATTTCTTTGAAAGCTTCAAAATGCGAGGCATAGCTAAAGCTATTTGATAAAACTATATTTTGCACATGTTTATCACAGGAATACTATTACTTGTTAATATTAATTATAATATTAATTATGTTAATGGTTATTTTATTTCCTTGATTTTATCATAAAGTATTGGGATAGAAAATATTTCAAGTATAATGCATTTATTCAAGAAAATAATGAATTTAGGGTTTATCTTATCAAAGGAGAGTGTTTTATTTTTATTTTTATTTTTTTATAGCACCGGGTTTTCTCACCATTAGTACCATTAGGATGAGACTAATCATGTTTGCGTTGGTCCCCGCGAATTTGGCATAGGTGAGATTCGAACACGGGGACCTTCCGCTGTAGATCGTCCCTCCTATTAACTTAGTGATCCCTTACACCGCTAAACCAACCCTTGAAATTTATAAAGGAGTGTTGATAATTATTAATTAATTAAATTGATTATTATCCAATAAATTAATTATATATGTTTGTTCTTATTGTATTTCCTTTATTTTGTTACAGAATAATACTAAGATTGGAAATTTGAATTGTGGATAGGATATTGATTCGAAAAATTTATTTGATCTAAAAATTTAAAAAGAGAGCAAACTTTATTAAAGGCTAATTGATAGAGCTAGATTTTCTCTCCTTTTACCTTATTCACCTCTCTCATTATCACTTTTGCGAAGTGTCGACATTTGCGTTCTTGGTGTTGTAGTTAACTCCTAGCTAGGGCCATGGAGATCTTATGTGAACTTAATTTATGTATTTTGTTATTTAGTTTTATATTGATTATTTGATCTCCGGATTAGGAATTGCTCACTCTCTTAGGTGCATTTTAGTCATTAGTCGTAAATGACTATTCTCGTCTAATTAAGAAAACTATAACGTACACGAGCCAAGGATCATAAAGGACCAATTTAGGATTCTCCCTTTCAACTAGTTATTGAATTAATAAGTCCTTAAAATATTTATACTTTGTCTAGTTTCAATTCTTTTAGTGACCATCTAAGGAATTAATTAGGGAGAAGATAATAGTTAGTGCATGACCATTGACTAGTTGTTGAATTGATGGGTAGTTGGCAAATAATTTGGGTAACATAGACTAAAGCAACTTAAGGAGTAAGAGAGGAGGCATAAGTGAACCTAAAGACCTACGTTTTCCATAAGTGAATCTTTTTTTTATTTTATTATTTACTTTGCGTTCTTTTTATTCTAATCACATTTGCAAAATCTAACTTGCATTAGAGTTTAAAGAATTCGATAATCACTATTGCTCTATTTGGTATGACAACCCTTTTTTTCACTACATTACTTGCACAACATGGTACATTTTCCATTTCTTCAACTCAATGCATGTCAAGTTTTTGGCGCCGTAATATTATAGAATATTTTTTTATTTTTTTAAAGGCCAAATATTATGTATTAAAAAGAGTGCTTTAAAGAAGACAATGACAGCTAGCTCACATGAAAGTATCATAGCCCAGAACCAACAACGAATGAGACCCAAGCAAAAAGATTGTGAAAGACTCCACACCTATTGACAATACCAAAATGACATGAATATTTTTTGTGTTTGCCATTGAAAACAATTCAAAATAAAAATTGAGAAAGGTAGAGCAACTATGTAAAAAAATTGATAAAGGGTGTTCACAAAACATAATGTGAAAAAAAAGAAAAAAAGAAAAAAAAAAGAAAGAACAAAAAAAGAGAAAGCAAAAAGAGGAAAGTAAACAAAAAGGAAAACTATTAAATTAGGATGATTGGAAGTGAACCTTTTGTGTGCATAGTGCTCTATCTAAGAGAGAAAATATTTTTTAAGGGAAAACTTCTTGTACATTGTCTTTTTTATATATAGTCTATTTTGTTTTCCTCATTCTTTCTCTTTTCCTATTGACATTACACCCTTTGGTTACGTTACAATCCTGACAGACCTTTTGATTTTTTATTGTATGAGAATATTTTAGTGCATGTTTCATTCATTGTCAAGCCTACAGTAGCATACTTTTACTGAGACTTACTAATGTGCTCCAGCTGACACCCAGAAAATCAATGACGCCTTCGGGCCATGCTTCTTCCCAAACTCGTAGTTTTCTCGTTTTATTGTATCTTGAGCAAGTCCAATGGAGACGTGGCCAAGTCAAATATGTCTAAGATTGATATGCAGTTCAAAGCTGATGGTAATTATTGGAAAAAGGAGAAAATATTATTGAATGTTATGAAAAAGAGAGGCACCTAACCCTAATATACACAGATACACACACGTAAAACACATGCAGGCAGCAATGGGCCGAGGGTTAACCGACCAAAAACAGGCCCAAGCAAAAAAGGAAAAACAGGCCCAAACAGAAAGAAAAGAGGCCCAAAACAGAAAAGAGGAAAGCAGCAAAAAAAAAACGAAAATACAATATTTAACACCCCTCAAGCTGGAGAGTAGATGTTCTTAATTCCTAGCTTGGTAATTAAAGAGCAGAATGAAGCTGGTTCTAATGGTTTAGAGAATACGTTAGCAATCTGATTCTAGGAAGACACCGACATCAGGTTGATGACGCCTATTTCAAGTTTTTCTCTAATCACATGACAGTCAATCTCTATGTGCTTCGTTCTTTCATGGAAAATAGAGTTTTTCGCAATATGCATGACAGAGGCATTGTCGCGAAAGGGAAGAGCAGGTTTGCGAAAGTTGAGCTTTAAATCTGAGAGAAGATAAGTAAGCCATTGGACTTCACAAGTAGTGGAAGCCATACACGGTACTCAGCTTCAGACGACGAACGAGAGACGGTTCCGTACTTTTTGCATTTCCAGGAGATGAGGGAATCACCAAGGAAAACACAATAACCACTTACAGAACGCCTAGTAATGGGACAAGTAGCCCAGTCTGAACCACTGTAAGCTTTAAGATGAAGAGTGGAAGAAGAAGGATAGAATAAGCCTTGACCGGGATCTTTTTTAAGTAACGTAACACACGAATAGCAGCTTGAAAGTGTTTTTCACGCAGACGTTTTAACTCCTGACTTAACTGTTGAACAACAAATTAAATATTAGGCCTGGTGTTGGTTAAATAAATAAGTTGACCAACTAACTTTCTATATCTAGTGACATTTTCATAAAACGGATCAGAATCACAAATTTTTAAAGCATCTTTCACCATAGGAGTTTCAACAAGTTCCCCAGCTAAAAGACCATATGAATCAAGTAAATCAAGAGTGTACTTACGTTGAGATATCGAAATTCCTGAACGAGACCGCGCAATTTCTAAGCCCAAAAAATAACGCAATTGACCAAGGTTTTTAATGTGGAATTTGGCATCAAGTTTTTTTTTAATAGATTCCATTTCAACGTTATTATTTCCAGTGATTAAAAGATCATTAACATAAACAGAAATGACAGTAATATAAGAAGATTGGTGTTTAAAAAACATGGTATGATCATGGTGAGAATGCCTATAACCCAGCATAACAAGAAAAGCAGAAAGTTTGGCATACCACATCCTACTTGCCTGTTTTAAACCATAAAGGGATTTTTTAAGCTTACAAACCAAATTTTTGTTAGAAATAGAAAGCCCTTGAGGTATAGTCATGTAAACATGTTCATTCAGATCACCATGCAGAAAAGCATTATTGATATCTAACTAATGTAATGTCCAGTTATTAATCGCAGAAATAGCCAGCAGTAATCTAATGGTGGTGAGTTTAGCAACAGGTGCAAAAGTTTCAAAGTAATCTAAACCTTCACATTGTTTGTATCCTTTTGCAACAAGTCTAGCCTTATAACGCTCAACAGAACCGTCAGAATTATATTTGATTTTATATACCCATTTAGAACCTATGGGTTTTTTATTAAAAGGCAAGGTTGTTAAAGTCCATGTTTTATTTAAAGCAACAGCAGTTAATTCATTAGACATAACATCAACCCAATTAACATCATTACAGGCTTCATTATAAGAGATGGGTTTATGTTGAACATTGATATTCAAAGCAAAAGAAGCATAAGGTTTAGAAAGTTTATGATACGAAAGGCAATCAGATAAATGATATAGAACATTAGAATTAGAAGCAGGTGATTTACCTTCGATCATACTACAATGATAATCACGCAGGTAAGAAGGAGGATGAGAAATACGAGCAGATTTTCTTACAGCAAGAGGTAAATCATCATTGTTATTATTAACAAAGTTATTATCAGTAGAAGCAGTAATTTCAGCAGTATTATAAAGAACAGGGTTAGTGGTAGTATTTTCATCAGATGTGCCAGCCACCTCACAAGTAGGCTGGGTCACTGTAGGAGTGGAAAACTCCATGGCCAAATCATCATAAAAAACGAAAGGGTTGTTGGTGTTGTGAAAATGAGTAAGAGGAATCGTGTCAACATTGCTCTGTTGGACAGTTCTAAAAGGGAAAACGTTTTCATAAAAACCACATTGTGGGAAACAGATATAGAACGAGTTTCAAAGTCTAGGACAAGAAAGCCTTTCGTACCAGTTTTGAAACCTAAAAAAACACATTTTCTTGCACGAGCATCCAACTTGGATCTACTATTATAAAGAGTGCTAGAAAAACATAAAGAGCCAAAAACTTTTAAATTTGCATATGTGGGGGGTTCATTGTAAAGAAGTTCAAAAGGGGTTTTGTCTTGTAAAATAGGGCTGGGCAGCCTGTTAATAAGATGAACAACATGATTAACGGCAAAACACCAATAAGTTTTTGGAATATGAGAATGAAACATCAAACTACAGCAAACATTTAAAATATGACCATGTTTCCGCTCCACAACAGAATTCTGCTGAGGAGTTTCAACACAAGAAGTTTGGTGAAGAATACCTTTGGAATTAAAAAAATCAGTCATTAAGAACTCAGGACCATTGTCAGAACGTATAGCTTTCACAGAAGTTCCAAACTAATTCTGTACATATGCTACAAAGTTCCAAATATCCATGTGAACAAGTTCAAATAGAGAAGAAGATCTATTATTCATGTTAGGAAAAGAAAGTTTAGACTGTTTAGAAAAATGACAAGCATCACAGACAAAAGAGTTCTCACATTTTACATAAGGAAAAGGTTTTTGAATGCATTGAATGACAGGTTTAGAAGGATGACCTAAA
Source organism: Cyamopsis tetragonoloba (assembly GCA_037177725.1). Classification (NCBI taxonomy): domain Eukaryota; kingdom Viridiplantae; phylum Streptophyta; class Magnoliopsida; order Fabales; family Fabaceae; genus Cyamopsis; species Cyamopsis tetragonoloba. The sequence continues at coordinate 28,897,492 of CM074125.1, read as the reverse complement.
CGATTATGCCAAAGAAATTTATCATCAACATGTTTATTCACATTATTATTAGCCAAAATTAGAACAGTGTGTGGGTGCCTTAAGGTGTAAAGACGGTTGGAGACCTCAGCATGTCCAATTGTCTTCTTGGTAAGATTCTCTTGTATCAGACAAGTAGATTTGTTAATGACAAAAGTCAGATCAGAATCAAAAGCCAATTTGAAACAGCAATGATGTTGAGTTTAAAATCAGGAATAAACAATACATCACGAAGGATAAGGTCATCAGTGAATTTTATAGTGCCAGCAATATTAGACAGAGAATAAGCACCATTAGGAAGATTCACATGTACAGCAGGGATAACAACATAGTTGTCAACCAAAGATAAATCACTACAGATGTGATCAGTAGCACCACTATGATCTAACAAAAAATTATTACGCAACAAGATACTTGCTGCCTTATTAGAAGTGTCTACTACAACAGTATTAGCAGAGTGTGAAGGTGTCGTGTGTGCAGGCTGAGAGTTAGTGGAATCAGAAGCAGTGGTGCGAGCTTGACACAACATATCAACAAGCAAATCATAATCCTCCCTAATATATTCTGATTTGAACTAGCGGAAGCAATGTTTGTTTCAGAGAAAGCATTATTAACTTGCATGCTAGGGTTTTTGTTTTTAAACTTGAAATTTGCCGAAAAACCATGCTTGAAATAACAAGTTTGAACAGTATGGTTCATTTTACCACAAAAGTCACACATCTTGCCAGCAACTGACGAAGATTGTTTAAAATTGCTTTTCCATTTACCTTTCTGAGAATCAGTATTGTTCTTACCCTCAGGTTTCCACATAGCAACAGCAAGAATAGGATTATTATTATCAAGAAAAGCATTATTAGAAGATTATCATTCTTGTTGAAGGATCTTAGCATAAACCTTTGAAATAGGGGGAAGGGGATCCATGCATAAGATTTGGCGTCTAACAGTATCATACGTATCATTTAAATCTTTCAGAAAACAACAAACATATTCATTTTCCCTATTGTCACGCATACTAGTAGAAAGAGTAGCAGAACATTTAGTTTCACAAACACATTGAAGAATAGGTTTCAGAACGTCAAGTTCTTGCCATAAAATTTTCAGATGTATGAAATACTGAGAAATGTCTCTGTCTCCCTGACGAACAGAGTGGATCGCTTGCAAAAGATCAAAAAGACAAAAATAATCGCCCTTAGAATAGCGATCTTTGAGATCTTGCCAAAGGAGAAGGAGATGAATGACTGTCAAGTTGGAAAATAATAAGCTGAAATAAGTTATCCCAACAAATAGCTAAAATAAGAACTTCAAAAGTAGGTGGAAAATAATTCCTTACTTGTGGCCTTTGTGGTGACACTGGCCATGTGATGAATGACTGTCAAGTTGGACCCTTTGTTCTACCAGAGATTAGAGAAGCCAACTTTGTTGGGAATCCCTTTAATTCCAACTTGCAGAACTGCTCCAAAAATTCATAGGGTGAAAAACATGTCTCTCAAGATACCTATAGACCACTTAATATGAGAAACCAAGAAAAAGAGTTCAATCTTCAAGATACCATAAAGGCCTACATTACTCAATCCGAAATGAGGATGACCAATATGGAAACAAACATGAGTGCTTCCATGAGAGATATTTAATCACAACTGAGTCAATTGGCTAACAAAGTGGCACAACAAGTGAGATTTCACAGTGCACTCTGAACCAGACATAGGCTATGAGCAATAAACTTTTGGAGCACGTAGTTGCAAAGAAGATAGTTGTAGTCTCCTCAAAACTAGAAGATGAGTTTGTCCCTGCGGAAGAAGACGAAGAAAAGGGGATAGATGTTATTCCTACTTATGGGAACAAAGAGGAGGAGGAGGAGCAGAATAAGAAGAAGGAGAAGAAGGAGAAGGAGAAGAAGGAGAAGAAGGAGGAGGAGAAGTCGGAGAAGAAATAGAAGAAGAAGGAGAAGAAGAAGGAGAAGAAGAAGAAGAAGGAGAAGAAGAAGGAGAAGGAGGAGGAGGAGGAGGAGAAGAAGAAGAAGAAGAAGAAGAAGGAGGAGGAGGAGGAGGAGGAGGAGAAGAAGAAGAAGGAGAAGGAGAATAAGAAGATGGAGAAGAAGGAGAAGGAGAAGAAGGAAAAGGAGGAGGAGGAGAAGTCGGAGAAGAAGAAGAAGAAGAAGGAGAAGAAGGAGGAGGAGGAGAAGAAGAAGGAGAAGAAAGAGAAGAAGGAGAAGAATAAGAGAAGAAGAAGAAGAAGAAGAAGGAGAAGGAGAAGAAGAAGCAGGAGGAGAAGGAGAAGAAAAAGAAGCAGAAGGAGAAGGAGAAGAAGAAGAAGCAGAAGGAAAAGGATAAGGAGGAGAAGAAGAAGGAGGAGGAGGAGGAGGAAGAGGAGGAGGAATTTTGTTCGATTTTATCACAGTTATTTCCATTGAATTCTATGTGAATGTGAAAGAGTATTTATGTAGAAAATCCTTTTTTTAGTGCCGATATAATATATTTATTATTTTGTTGTAGACTTGTTATATTCTTTAGTCAATCGAATTCGTTGAATTGTTGTTCATATTGAGGAGGAGGAGGAGGAGGAGGAGAATGAGAAGGAGGAGGAGGGGAAGAACAAGATTGGCTTTGGTTATGAATAAATCAGTTAATTACGTTGATGTTATGGGTGTTTTGATTTTCAGTTTGAAAGAGAGACACTCATAACAAGATTGGCTTTGGTTATGAATAAATCATAAACCTATATGCTGAATTGAATTAGTCAGAATGAAGCTAGGTTGAAATGAGCTTCTTTCTAAGAATTGAGTGGTTTATCTATAGCAACTCACAATGATTATCTAACTATAAGTTAAATGATCTATCAATTACAGGTTAAAGACCTTACTGTCTAGTAGGTCAAAAGGCTTCTTATTCACAAATTGAAGACCCTTCTGACCACAAATCAAAATGCTTATTGACCAATAGTTCATAATGACCTTCTGACACAAGTAAAAAATGCTTAGTATTGTGCATGCATACTAGGAACCAAGGTAACAAGGACTGGTTGATATTCATTCCAAAAATTGAAGCCTTTGCTCGGAGACAAAGTTCAAGTTCATGTATTCGGATCTACTTAGAGAGGAAGTTGATTCATCCACCTCACCCTCACTAAGTGATTTAGAAGATCCAACTATTGTTAGAGAATAATGAAATCTACCTCCTCCACCACCCCCAAGAATAATGGTTGGTGATTATGTGGCTCCACAAGGTCCTAGGAATCAGTCGGCCATTCTACTCTTGGTTAAAGCACAACAAATGGAATTCAAGCCCTATTGGTATAACCTCATCCTCACCAACCAATTCATGGAAAAATAACATGAAGATCCATATGCGTTCTTAGAGACGTTTTATGATTTGGTTGCCTCAATGGGATGGACAAGACTAGAGTTGAAAAGCTTTTCCATTTGGCACATATAGGGAATGCTAAGGAGTGGTTTAAGACTCTTCGTATCCAAAGTTTAAGGACACGGGTTGAAGTTGAAGCAGCATTCCTAACACGGTTCTTCCCTACCACCATGATGATCCAAGTTCAGTCCGAAATCACCGCCTTCAAGGAAGGCCATGATGAGGCATTTTATGAGGCTTGGAAGAGATTTCAAAGGTTGCTTAGGAAGTGCCCAAACCATAGGCTCACTGATGTTCCTATGCTCAATATTTTTTCCGCCAGGTGGAACCATGAGTGGACTATTCACTTGACCGCCACCCTGAGATCGATGAAAGTCGTTGATGTGCCAACCACAATGGAAATTATCACCTCTATGGTGGCTAGTGATAGAGCCAGACAACAACCTAGGGTCCAAGTTACTAAACCAAGAGAAGTGTTGGAGTTGAACACAATAGATGTTATCTTAGCTCAAAACAAGCTCATAACTTAACAAGTGCAAGTGGTGGCTTAACCTCCTCAATCATTGCAAGTTGGGACATCTTCTCATAGAGTGGTGTGTTATCTATGTGGTGACAACAACTCCTACACTCAATGCCCACATGCTAGTTGCCAAAAGGAAGAGGAGCTCAACTGTGTGAACAACAAACAAAGGGGTAATTTCTTTCCCCAGCCCTTTAACACTAATGTTTTTTCATCTAATTTTTCACAAGGTTTGACGAAAAATAATGGCCAAGGTGGTTTGAAGCAAGAGGTGGGTTCTTCTAGTAAACCCCTTTTTGTTCTCTTGATGAAGAGGACATCAAAGTTGGAGGAAAATTTGGAGAAGTTTATGCAAGCTCCGATGGCCAATCACCAACAAAATGAAGCTTTCCAAAAGAAAACTGAGTCCTCCATTAAAAATATTGAAACATAAATGGGGAAAATTGCAAAGCAATTGGCGGACATGAACAACACTTCATTCTCCGCTCACACCTACTAGTCCAAAGGAACACTACAAGTCCATCACTACCACAAGTGGGAAGGAAATTAAGGTTGGGATATGGGATAATTTGAGACAAAAAGAAGAGAGCGGAGAGTTAGTGAAAGAAGGGGCCAAGTAGAGCAGTAAAAAAGACAAGCCCAACCCAACCCTAGCCCATGCCCATAGGGCCAGGGCCAAAAAAGACCATGTTACTAAACCCCATAGGGCCAAAAGCCCATAGAGCCTGAATGTCCTAGGGCCAGCCCATGAGACTTAATTTTTTTAGAGCAAAATTAGGGCCCACATAGAGCAATCCTTTTCCAATTTAATATTGAATATAATTCCAAATCAACACTCTATCTAGCCACCTTGACCACATCAATTTATTGATGTCCTTTTCATTTCATTGTTAATTAAAATTACTTTCTCTGTTGCCATAATAATAATAGAGTTCCCCCAAAATTCTATCTCCACTATTCTATGCTCTCCATTTTTTTATATTGAAAATTATAATTCAATGAAATTAAAATCGGGTAGTATATAAATTGATTTATCGGAGCAGAAAATATTACTAAAAGTAAACAAATTTGCAACTATCACCATTCATCAGACAGTTTCCTGATTCGCACATGCAACTATTCACTAAATTAGCAAAATAGAAAAATAAGGATTTTAATATAGAAATAAAATTAACAATAATAGAAACTTTTATATTCATATATATACTACATAATTTCAATAAAATGGTTATGAGAAAGAAATTATGAGCACAGGAAAAACAATCTCCATTTTAAAATTAGGTGACGTAAATTTCGTAGCTAAGCGAGACATTTGGATTTGGAAGCCCGTCACTTTTTTTTATCCAGCACTACATATTATGGGCCTAATAGTAAGGGCCTTTTTTTAAAATTTCTTTTAATGAGGGCCAAATGAAATTGGGTTGAATGTTAGAAAGGTTCACGGTGGTGTTAGGGCGAGTGTAAAAATTGAGAGTTCAAAAGAATTATGAAGAGGGGAGTGAGTAAAAATATGAATGAGAAGAAAAAAGTGAGGAGGTGAGTAAGGAGAATGACAAGAAGAAGAATATGGTTGAGGAAAAGCAGTTGAAGGATCTTCCATATCCTCCTCCACCATCATGGAAGGATAAGGAGAGGCAATATGCTCACTTCTTGGACATCTTCAAACACCTCCAAATTATTGTTCCTTTTTGGGAGGCCATTGAGCAATGCCACTTTAAGCGAAATTTATGAAAGATTTGCTCACAAAGAAGACGAAATTTAGGGAAAAGTTGTGACTTTGGAGGCGGGTTGTAGTGCAATTATCCAAATGAATTTGCCTCTCAAAACCAAAGATCCGGGTAGTTTCACTATCTCGATGACTATTGGTGCATTGCCGGTTGTTAAAGCACTCTTGGATTTGGGCGCTAGCATCAACCTCATGCCCTTGTCTATGTTAAAGAGAATTGGAGACTTGGAAGTTAAGCCAACAAGAATGACTCTCCAACTTGTTGATAGATGTTTAAAGCTTCCATATGGAGTGGTGGAGGATGGGTTGGTGAGAGGTTACAAGTTTATGTTCCCGGTTGATTTTGTCATAATGGACATTGAGGAGGATGTGGAAGTTCCTTTGATCCTTGGGAGACCCTTCATGAAGACCACTAAAGTGATCATTGATGTGGACAATGGCAAGCTCAAGGTTAGAGTTCAAAATGAGGAAGTTAATTTTGATGTCCTTCTAAGAGAAAGTTATAGTGTTGTGTAGAATGAAGATAATATTTCTCATTAATGAAATGAATGAAAGTACAGAGTATTTATAGCCCAAGGCTTACACGTGAAGCGCGGGAAGCGTAACAAAATTACTAACTGCTAACCAAATATACCCAATAACATCCCCCCTCAAGCTGGAGGTTGAAAAACATCTATCATCCCCAGCTTGGAAACAAATCTAGAGAAGGGAAGAGGAGCCAAGGAATTGGTGAAACCATTAGCAATCTGGGCATGTGAACTAACAGATAGTAAACGCATAAGCCCATCTCGACATTTCTTCTTCACAATGTGGCAATCTATGTCTAGGTGCTTTGTACGCTCACTGAAGATGGGGTTTGCAGCTATTTAAAAAGCACTTCTATTCTGAGAATAGACTCATGTGAATTGATGAGGTGTAGATCAGAGAGCAAGAAAGAAAGCCATTGAAGCTCAGAAGTGGCAGAGGCTAGTGCGCGATACTCTGCCTCGGAGCAGGATTTGGACACAATGGCTTGTTTCTTGGCATGCCAACAAATCACAGATTCACTCGAGAAAAAACAATATCCTGTAATAGAGAGACACGTGTCCGGGTATCCGCCCCAATCAGCGTCACTAAATCCCATGATACGTATCTCAGATGAACGAGGCAAAAATAGTCCCTTCCCAAGTGACCCCTTCAAATACCGCAAGACTCTAATGGCAGCTTGATAGTGCATCCGTGTGGGACTAGCCATGAATTGAGACAATTATTGTGTAGCAAATGCAATGTCTGGACGTGTAGTGGTAAGATAAAGAAGCCTCCCCACAATTTTGTGATATGCTGCTGGGTCTGAATAAAGTAGCCAATCATCTTTGTGTAGATGAAAGTGATGGTCTGATGTCGTGCAAACAGGTTTGCAATCAAGCATCTTAGCATATTCTAACAATCTTAGGCAAAACAGTTGTTGGCATAAGGATATTCCCAAGGTTCTTAATTCCAAATGCCTTTTGTAGAGTCTCCTTCAAAAAGTTAAATTTTGCTATAGAATTTCTAACAAGAACGAGGTTATCAATGTATACAAGCAAGGCAATGAAAGTACACTGACTGAACTTGATGAATAGGGTGTGATCACCATGGGCTTGCACAAACCCAAGTGAGAGCAGTAAACCAAAAAGCTTCTCAAACCATTTTCTTGAAGCTTGCTTCAATCCATACAAGGACTTATGTAGTTTACATACTTTCCCTGAGGGTACACTGGTAACTCCTTGAGGAACCTGCATATAAACATCCTCACTAAGATCTCCATGCAAAAATACGTTGTTGACATCGAGTTTGTGGATAATCTAGTTCTTGGTTGAGGCAATACCCAAAAGCAAATGAAGCGCTGCGAGTTTCATTAAATGTGAGAATGTATCAAAGTAGTCTACTCCCTCCACTTGATTGTATCCTATTGCAACCAAGCGTACCTTAAAGCGTTCAACAGACCCATTTGAATTTAGTTTGACCTTGTAAACCCGTTTTGAGCCAATTTGGACAACTCCAGAAGGGAGATCAACAATAGACCACCTACCATTAGCATCCAACATAGCTAGCTCTAACTACATGGCCTTAATCCATTCAGGGTTCTGAGAAGCTTCCTTATAAGAGTTTGGTTCTAAAATTTCAAAATCCAGAAGCACGAAGTGCTTGTGTGCATCAGATAATCTCGCGTAGGAAACCGTGTGAGAAATAGGATGTTTAGGTGTATGACCTGGTAGCTTATTGTAATAGTAATCATGTAATTTAATTGGTGTTTTGGGAACATGTTGTGAACATCGTTGTGGAGCTGGAGTAATGTTCTAAGTAGGTGGTGGAGAATGTGAGGGAATGGATGGCTCAGATAGCTCAGTGGTAGAGTGTGTGGGAATAGGTGGTTGTTGTTCGGATGATGTGAGGATTGGTGGGGAAGAATTAAGTGGTAAATCAGAAGTTGGTGTAAGGATGTAGCTCCACACTTGTGATCTCTTGGTTGCATATTGAAAAATTTGTTCATAGAAATTAACATGTCTAGACATAACAATTGAACCATTATGTACATCAAACCCAACATATCCTTTGATTCTAAGTATATATCCAAGAAAAGCACATTTGAATGCACGTGAATCAAATTTCTTGCGCTGTGAAGTGTGTGCTAATGTAGCATAGTGAACCACATATTCTCAACATGTTATAATCAGGGGAGGTTCTATACAATAATTCATAAGGAACTTGGTTGTTGAGGATAGGTTTTGGAACTCTGTTAATGATAAAGACTGCATAGGTAATTTCATAGTTCCAAAGTTTCTTGGGTAATCTAGATTGCATAAGTAGTGTCCTTGATATGCTCAAGATATATTGGTGTTTGCGTTCTACTTGTCCATTTTGTTGAGGTATCCCCACACAGATTCTTCTATGGACAATGCCTTTGGTTGCCAAGAACTCTTCAATGTTGATCTCTACACAATTTTCACTTCTAATAGTTTTGACAACTGCATCGAATTGTTTTTCAGTAGTTGCAACAAACTGCTTAACACAATTTGAAACTTGTGCCTTTGACTTGAGCATTATAACCCAAGCGAAACTACTATAATTGTCCACAACAATGAGAAAGAACCGGTGATTATGAATAGTGGCACGCCAAAAGGTCCACAATATCAAAGTGTAGTAACTCAAAACATAGTTTTGCTATTGAATTGCTTACAGAGAATGGTATATGTCTTTGCCTTGCATAATGGCATATATCACACACCTCATCCTTAATTACACTCAAATCAGGAATTAATCTTTTAAGACGACTCATCCTAGGACCTGAAACAAGCCATAGACGAAAGTGGCACAAAGCCTTCTCTGGTATATATGTTTTTTTCATGACAGCCACTGCTCTACAATTAGCATACTCCCTTCTTTTCATCCTCAGAAAATAAAGCTTGTCAAGCAGCTCAGCCGAACCAGTCATCGGCAATTATGAGTCCTGAATAGAACATTGAGTATGTGAGAAAAGAAAGGTACATCGTGCTGTGAGTGTTAGTCGTGAAACTTATATAAGATTAAGACTAAATTGCGGGAGAAACAAAACATCCTGCAGTATCATTGTTTTTGTTAACTAAATAGTTCCTTTCTGTCTTGCTATTACAATTTCACCATTAGGTAGGCGCACATGTATTGGTGCTATGGGTATTTGATCAAAAAATAGCTCATGTGAGCAACATATATGGTATGTTGCCGTTGAGTCTAGAATCCACAAAACATCACCACATGTTCTAAACAAAAGAAGAATACTACATGTGTCATCTGTCATGGATGCTATCCAGGTATCTGAACTTGGTTTGTTGTGGCAGTAGTTATAACATTGGAGCCCTGTCCCTTGGTGCTGCCTAAAAGAGCAATGATGCTTCTGTACTCCTCCTTGGAGAGAGTTGGGATCTCTTACTTTGAGAGATGTGTTGTCACTGTCCTCATCTTCACCTTGCTGCACATTAACTATGTTGGCCACTGTTCCAGACTTTTGTTGAGCTCCAAGGGGATATCCATGCTTCTTATAACACACTTCTTCAACATGACCTAGTTTCTGACAAAATTCACAGAATCTATCCTTGTACCCTTTGTTAGTACCAGAATAGCTACCTTTTCCTTTGTTAAATTTTTTCTTTGAGTTAGTCATATTAACAGATACCTGACTCTCCTCCTCGGGTAATAATCCATTTTGCCTTTCATATTGCAGAATTAGTGAAAACACACTGTTCAAAACAAGTAACCTGTCATTCACCAAGATTTGTGATCTAATAATATTGTAATCATCATTCAATCCTTGCAAAACGTGAATTAAATAATCTTGTTCATGAAACATTTTAATTTATCTTTAGGTAGAACAAAGGCATTTAACTCTGCATGACATTGCAGTAGAGGCCTATAATTTTCTAATTCTTCCCACAAGTTTTTCATTTTGGTGTAATAATAGATAACAGAAGACGTACCTTGTTCGAGAATGAAGATCTCTTGCTGTAACTTAGCTATCCTCACCAGATCTGCTTGCGTGAACCTTTCTCTAAGCTCGATCCGTGCTTCATATGCAGTATCCATACAGCTAACACTATTTGCAATTGCTGGCGATATTGAATTGAGGAACCATGAATGTACCAGGTTATTGCAAAGCGTCCATGCTTCATAGAGTGGATCAAATTCTTCTGGCATCTGAATGCTTCCATCTACGAACTTGAATTTATTCTTCGAGATGAGAGATCGTTTCGTTCATCTCGCCCAATTATGGTAATTCCTTCCATTCAAAGGAACTTCCACGAGACTTGAATTTAGATTTTCGTTAGGATGAACATAGTAGGTGCTAGTTTGGTTCTGTGTATCCAACTCATCCATTGGAAGAGATCGATTTCTTTAAGCAGTGTTGTGACTCAAATTAGAGAATGAATTGTTGTTGCAATTTCGTGAATTGTTGGATCCTGAGGTATTTCCTTTAGCCATGAGTGAGTGTGCAGCAGAGCTCCAAGATGGAGCTCTAATACCATCTAAGAGAAAGTTATAGTGTTGTGTAGAATGAAGATAGTATTTCTCATTAATGAAATGAATGAAAGTACATAGTATTTATAGCCCAAGTCTTACACGCGAAGCGCGCGAAGTGTAACAGAATTTGAAACAAAATAACTAACTTCTAACCGAATGCGTTAGCCTATCTATACGTATGTATATACAAGTACACTCCCGAATATTCGCAGTAATAGTCCTTGATGCTATGCACCATCCTAAAGACAACCAACAATCCTTTAGGGTGAATGTCTTAGATGAGGTTGTCATGATGGAAAAGAAACAAGTGTGCCATGGCAATGCACTAGAGAGGGTTTTGATAGAAGCTCAAGGGGATTTCTTAGAGGAGGAAGAAAAAGAAATTGAAGAATGCTTGAGAAACTTAGACTCCTCTAAAGAAGTTCATACTAAAGATGCTTGAATTGAACAACTTCCACAATAGGTGAAACGTGGAGATAAGAAAACCCTTGGGTTTTGTTGGGGGAAAAATAACTTTGACTAGGGCAGGATACTGGAAGTCGTCTGAATCCTACTAAGCCTTCAAAATCTTTAAACAAAAAGGTTGCATAAACATGGTCGAGATTGATAATTGGAATCTTTTAGAGACTACTTGGGCCTATTGTCCATAGTTAGGCTTTGAAATATAACATGAAAGACAAAGAAAGGGAGGTTCTTTTCATAAGAAATCTGACGTTGCAAGACTTATTTCAATTATTGACATTTTGAGCTCATCACCAAATTCAATTGGTCAACAGGGTAAAAAAGCGATACATAGAAGTTAAAGACATTCAAGACCTTTGTTAAAACTGGGTTATTTAAGAAGAAGACTGCTGAAGCAGAAAAGGGAAACAAGTGAGTAACAAGGATTACCCTCTGAAATGCATGCCTCGTCCTTAAATTTCTGTTTCTCAATTGATGTATTTTGTTATCTATTTCCTTTATTACACATCCTGTTTGTATGTTGATGTATGGTGTTTATTTTCGTGCAATATGTTCTGTATAAACCAATTATATATTGATATGTTTTATGTTTTCATGGTGTAAATTGAAACTTCCTGGTCGAATATCAAATCCCAAATCAGTAACATGTAACAATTAACCATAATAAGAGGTCATTTTTAAAGGAAGACTCTATTCTCTTCCTCGCTAATAAATCTAGGATAGTTGTTTGTTTAGATTTGCTAAAAATATGGTAAACAAATTGGCAAGCCCATTGGGACTGTTATTTTAGTCATCGGTATCACATTGTTATATTCGTGATCCCATTCACACTCCATTAGACTTGTTACTACTACAGAATTTTCTAATCCTTGGGTTTGTTACTACTGTAGACTTTCCAAGTCTGATCACATATGCAGATTTTTCAAGTTCGTTGGGACTTGTTATTACTGCATTTGTTTGTTTTGTTGGAATAATTGCTCGAGTTCTTTGACTAAGTGAAGAATGAATGTTGTTTATTGTGATTTTCTGTAATGTTAAGTGTCTTCTTCATTCCGGTGTTTGTCTATCTATTCTGTTATGAAGATTATACGTGATTTATGTCTAAATTCGTTATTTTTTGTTATTGTATAATCATTTGTAATTTTGATTTTTAATTTACTGCTTTGCGGTTATTTCTACCAAGTAACTGATTTACCAAAATAAACTGCCTTTTGCAAACTATTTTCGTAAGTTAGTTTTTCTACAAAGAAACTGTCCCTTTAGTAGTGTTCTTTTCGTTCTATGCAATTGCATAGTTGAAGGATAATCATTAGTGAAAATCCAACCGAAGAGATGAATGCTGCATCAACAGCCAATGCTTCGACCGACGTGAATGCTTCAAATACAAATGCTGGTCAAGAGGGTTATCAAGTTAACCCAAACACTAATAATCAAAGAAATTCAACTGCTGCTGAGTGCATGACCACAATAATAACCGAAGTGCTTTCTTATGGAATTCAAACTTCAAGTAGTAATGCCACCACTATGAGTGCCCCTTTGTATGGGATGCCTATAGGATGGAACAGTACCCAAGGAATTCCATCTACTCCTACCTTTGCAACCACTATGGCTGTTAATTCAAATGGAAATCAACCCCATGTGGAAAACGTTGCTCGAGGATACAACAGAGATCCAACGTCTGCTTCTACCGGAAGGCATAGTTGGATTCCATTTCAACAACCGGAAGTTGGCAGATTGGTCAGGCTTCGCTAGCAGATTTAGCATTGACTAAGTCGATGTCATGATTTTGATTGGTATAGCGACTAACAGCTCTCTAACATTCATCTTCGACTTTAGCTTTGTCGACAGCAATGTTCCTCATTTCCATCAATTTGCCATCTCTTATGGCCTACCATTTAGCAATCTCTGCTTCTACAGCAACTACGAGATTCTTTCCTTTAACCAGTTTGCTTTCATATTCCTCTATCTTCTGATACTTTTGGACAAGGTTTCTTCTGAGATCAACCACGAGCAGATTAATCTTAGATTTTTCTTGCTCTATTTCAACAATCCTACCCTTCATTTCTAGCATATCTTCAAAGATCTACTTGAAATTTGCTAGTCAAGGGTGCTGGGGCATAGCACCTTGTTTTTCCAATTCAGCAAGCAAAGACTGGACTTTACCCACAGACGAAGGGTCGTTAACTATGAAGTCTAGGGAATTGCCCAGTATCAAGTTCCTAAAATCATTAAGGAACCGATGTATTAAAGGGATACTGGAAATATGAATTGCAGAAAAAGAGGCCTGCCCATATTGGCTGGAGGAGACAGAAGTTTCTCATTTTAAAATCATCGCGAAAGTATCTTTCTAGTAGAGACCAGAAAAGGTTGAAGAAGAGGCAACTGCCATAGTGGTCACAAAAAATTTAACCACTTCCTTTAAACGTGAGGTTTCTTCTTGATTAGAAGGAAGGATAATAGCCTTTTCAGTCTTCTCAGCAACTTCATTTTTCTTAAAAGCTTTGGCTAGATCCTTAGCAAGAATTTCAACAACAATATTTTCTGGCTCCTTTTGTTTCTCCTCTTCTTTATTTACAGTAATCAGGCCCTGAGTTGACTGGGTTGTTGGAGTAGAAAGGACTTCTAGAATTTTCACTTGGTCACATGCTTCAGCAGTATGAAGGGGATTTCTCTTGATTACAGCAATTTTTGCGGCACCAGATTCCCTTTTGTCTTCACCCGTGGTCGAGGCATCCTTATTATTCTTGGATCCTTTCTCAAGTACTGAACAACAGCCTCTTTTTCTTCAGTATCAAGAGCTATTTCTGTACCAATGGGTTTGGCTTCTTCCATGTTGTTGTGACAGGAATCAACACACATGGCCTTACTTTCATTTTTTCCCTTTTTCGATACTAAGAGTTTTCTAAGAATCTTCTTCTCATTTAAATTGTCTAGCATTCTTGAAAGCAAGCTAGGATGTACATCTGACTACAAGTCAGACTAGTTATTGAGTAAGTCAAAATGACTTATTCACTAACTTGATTAAGAGGCTAATTGACTTAGGTCGAAATACCCGTGACAGATAAATTCAGAACCATACAATTGATCTCTAAGAGAATTACATATATGAATATGACTATTAGTCAGTAAAGCTGGGTAAATTAACTAAGTGCAGCAATTAAGAAACATAATTGACCAACATTATCAAATGAGTGACTAAATTAGAAAGAAATCAAACACCAAGTCAGAGGTGAAGAGAAACTCTGATTTGACTTTGAGCATAATCAAAAGGAAGTTACTTAGTAGTTTTAGTCAATTGAAATAACGATTACTATATCATAATTGCATTTTGAGAGCATTCCAACACTTGAAGAATTTGCAAACTGTTCTGCAATGAAGATACATGCAAGAGCACTAAACAAAGGACACATGTCAGACTGCAAGTGCACAAGAAAGGAACGTGACATTGTCTCAAATCAGCGGTTTCCTTTTCCACATACAAAAGGCCAAATCACATAAAGACATAGGACATTTTGCAAGCATAAATAAGCACACACACAAAGAAGACAACAATAACTGCACAAGAAAGACACGTGGCATTGTCATCATCTTAGGTAGTATCCAGTTAGTTATTTCTTTTTTAATCTTATCCGTGTAATTGCCATGGGCAAAATCTATAATTAGAGACCCTTAAACACTAGTTTAGGTATGGTTAAAATTAGGCATGATGATGAAATTTCTCCTTTGATACAAAGCAGATAGATATTCCCCATCCATAGTATCAGACATAGTTTCTATTCAAAGAAAATGGATTCTCTTATACAAGGGCCACTTTCCTAGAAAACTTTTGACGCCTTACTTATGCCTAATATGCCATAGTCACACACACAAATGGAACCAACGGCTACCAAGGACTACCCACTTGCTATATGTTAAGTTTTTATTGGAATAACCTCATTCTCACCCCATCAATTTCTTTGTAATCTATGTTCATCAATACTTTTGTTATTCAGTAATTTTTCATCTTTAAATGTTCATATTGTCTACATAACCATTGCATTTTGTTCTTCTTTGAATCCTTATCTTTGTCTTTCAATTATTTTGTCTTTTGCATTTTGTTTAGTTACACGTTTTATTTGTTTTCAAATCATTGTTATAAGTTCTAATAAATGTTGGCACCTATTTGTTCAACTTTATTATGCTCTGGCCCCATTTTGTTTTGTTCTCATTTTCATAACATAAAAACTCTAAAAATATATTTAGTCCATACTTTCTAATGTATAGAACCTAGAGGAAGAAAATTCTCTTCCCCGAATTGAGATTAACGAATTGTTTGTTAAAACTCCATTAAACAGTTATTCTTATCTTATTTCCTTTATTTTGTTACATAATAATGCTAAGATTGGTAATTTGAATTGTAGATAGGAGATTAATTTGAAAAGATTTTATTTGATGTAAAAATTTATAAGGAGAACAAACTCTATGTAAAGGCTAATTGTCAAAGCGAGATTGTCTCTCCTCTTACCTTTATCGCCTCTCTCATTATCACTTTTCAAAGTGTTGGCGGTTGCGTTCTTGGTGTTGTAGTTAAATCCATAGCTAGAGCTATGGGGATCTTATGTTAAATATATTACTTCTTAAATTTAACTTAGTCTATGTTTTTTTGTTATTTGATTCTACTTTGATTATTTGATCTCACGATTGGAAATTGCTCATGGTGCGTTTTAGTTATTAGTCGTATATGACCATTTTCGTCTAATTAATGGAACTAGAAATTAGACGAGCCAAGGATCATAAAGGACCAAGTTACGATTCCATTTCAACTAGTTATTGAATTAACAAGCCCTTAGAATCTTTATGCTTTCTCTAGTTTTAATTCTTTTATTAACCATCTACGGAATTAATTAGGGAGAAGATAATAATTAGTGCATGACCATTGACTTGTTATTGAATTTGTGGGTAGTTGGCAAATAATTTGGTAACATAGACTAAAGAAAATTAAAAAGTAAAAAAGGTAGACTTAAGTGAACCTAAAGCCCTAAGTTTCCCATAAGTGAATCTTCTTCTTTTTATTTTATTATTTACGTTGTGTCCATTTTATTCTAATCACACTTGCAATGTCTAACGTGAATAAGAATCTAAAGAATTTGGTAATCATTAATGCTTCTTTCGGTATAGAAACCCTTTCTTTTCACTATATTACTTGCATGACAGGGTCCACTTTCCATATTGCCAAGCTAGCGTGTGTCACTGTTAAGTTTCTATGTCAAAGCAAGTACCAACAGTAAACCCACTTCAATGCACCTTGTGTGATGGTTGCTGCCTTACTTCGACAACAAGAGTTATTTGATGGTCTTTTCTTCTTCTTTTTCGTTCGTTTCATCATGACATCTGTGATTATATCATTTTTGTTAACCCACCCAGAAAAGTTGGGTCTTTGGTTCATCCTAATTTTCTCGATTTTTTACAAGTTCGTCTAGTTTAACTCGGGTTTTTGGAGTATCCAGTTTATTGGGTTGTCCAGACCGTTCACCATACTGGTTCCCGGTTCGACTGGCCGGTCCAGTCCAATTTTCACAATATTGGATTAGACATGCATGAATAAAACTGAAGAAGTTATGTATAAATTTCAAACATGAAGAGTTTTTGTTTTGCTACATCTCAAAGGTATAAACCATCATTATTTGATAATCCAACGTGCACATGAGTTAACTTCCCTGTGAGTAGTGTTTAGTCAAAACTCTCAAATTATGGTGTATTTTAATGATAATAAACCCGTCACACTACTTAGAAAATTTTAAGGTAAACACGAGATGCCTTAAGATCTATCAATCTTCTTCCGTGTGTAGAATTATTTATGCTGAAGATATCATTTAATGCAATTGACTGAAAAGGACTCAAGTTTCCTTAAGTTATATGAAGATCAAGGCTAAATGATCATATCTGCAAAGAGCTCAAATCACAATTTTCATGAGAACATCTAGTTCAAATTCATAGATCAAGAACTAAAAGATACAAGATCAAATTCAGAAGATTCTCAAGTGGAAACCAAAATCACAACATAGAAGAATGAGGAGAGAATCGAGATTGGTTTCTTGAAGAATTACTCAAGAATTATCATCAAACCAGAATCAAAATCTGACTGTATCAAGAAGCTTAGATTCATATGAGATAGAAGCTCAAATGCAAATCTGAACTATCTCATAAATATATTTATCACTCAAGGACATCATGAAGTCAAATACTACTCATGAGACATATCAAGATAGATGATAAAGACTTCTGATAGATAGAACTCAAAATAGATAAAAAAAAAAAAGTCCTCCCACAGGTTGTGTCTTGTGCTCTGGTTTTTTAACTTCAAGTGCTTGACGGATACTATAGAGTTAACCATACCCCAAAGGGGTTGGTCCAACACTGCCTCTGATGCTTGCCTCCTTGTGCTTATATTGCCTTTGGAGTTCTGTTGGGGCTTAGACAGCTTGCTGTTTTGAGGATGTTTAGGTTCATCACATCATCCTCCACCACTTGAGTAATCATCCTCTTTTTGACTTCAATAATGGCATCGACTGCCACCAAGGGCACTCCAAGTTTACCTCCTCATCCTCCTCTATGTCTAGCACGAAAAAGTACGTGAGAAAGATAAGCTTGTCCACATTGATGGGGATATCCTCTACTATGCCTTGCGGGTAAGTGATAGATCTACCTGCAGTTGGAGGGAGATGTTGGTTAGTGTTGACTCCCCAATGCCAAGTTACCTGAAAGCAAATTAAGACATTAAGTTTATACTGACAGCTAAATCACAAAGAACATTCTCAAAATTAGAATCACCAATGGAACAAGGTATAGATAAACTCCCTGGATCTTTTAGTTTGGGAGGTAGTTTCTTTTGCACAACTGCAAAGCTCTTCTCAAGAGTATGATTGTTTCTCAATCATCTATTCTTATCTTCCTAGTCAAGATCACCTTGATAAACTTTGCATGCTTGCGCATTTAAGATATGACCTCAATGATATGGATTTTGACTCGCAGTTGCTTTAACATCTATAAGAACTTGGTAGATTGTAGGTCTTGAATGGTGAGGAATTTGAGAAAATTTGCATCTTTTAACCATTTCATAAATTTGAAGCCTTATTCTTGAAACCAGTTGAAATTGGCTCATCAAGCATCAACAAGTCTGCATGTAGGGTAGTTATTCTTGAGAAAGTCTATGATTTGACCCCAAGTTGAGAACCACCAATTGTAGTCTGGATTATCATCAAGTGAAGGATTAGGTTGGCGAGGCACCCATGAAGGATTGGTGAAAATATCAACAAGTTGTCTAGATGTTACAACGAATTTAAGGACACAATCATCTTTTTGTTAATGATCATGAATGAAATAATGTCTAAACTCAATTTGCTTAGTTTAAGAATGCATGATGGGATTTTCGCTAACATTGATTGTACTAGTGTTATCACAACAACTCCCAACCGCTACATATTCCGCTTCAATAGTGGAGTTCTACACTCGCTTTTACTATTCCATGAAACTAGAGATTTACCAAGTAAATGACATGTTACACTAGCATTTTTCCTATTCATTTTACATAAAGCAGAATTGGAATCAGAATCCAAACAACCTATTTATGAACATGATGCACCTTTTGGATATGACAAACCTATGTTATATGTACCAAACAAGTATCTCACTATACATTTTATGGCTCTTAGATGTGATTTTTTATGCTTGATATCTAGCACACATGCATATGCTAAACATAATCTCAGGCCTACTTGCGGTTAACTAAAGAATTGAGCATATCATACCTTGATATTTAGTAACATCTACTAGTTTACCCCCTTCACCTTTGTCCAAGTAGCATGAGGTGGTCTTTGGTGTTGTCATCTCCTTGTAGTTGTCTATCCCAAACTTCTTGAACAATTCTTTGCAATATTTTCTTGATTTATGAATATTCCTTGCTTGGTTTATTTAATTTGATTTGGAATCCATCGAAGAAGGTGTATTTTCTAATCATTGACATTTCAAATTCTCCCTGCATACTACTTGCAAATTCTTTGCACAAGGATTCATCATATGCATCAAAAAAATTATCATCAAAATATATTTACACAAGCAACATGTCATGATCTTTATGCTTTATGAAAAGGCTGGTGTCAATTTTCCTCTTTGAAAACCTTTTTTCCCAAAAGAAGCTTACTAAGTCTTTCATAACAAGTTCTAGAAGCTTGCATCCAACTATACAAAGTCTTTTTAAGTTTAAATACAAGATTAGGAAATTCAAAGTTTTCAAAACCGGGAGGTTGTTCAACATACACTTCTTCTTGAACAAAACCATTAAAAAAAACACTTTTCACATCCATTTGATATAATAAGAAATCCATAATATATGCAAAATTACTAATGATATCTAACCTAGGTACAGGAGCATACATTTCTTCACAGTCTATACTTTGATTATACCCCTTAGCAACTAATCTAGCATTGTTTGTAGTGATTATGTCAAATTTATCAAATATATTTCTTAAAACACATTGTAACTACGATTTGATAGGCCTAGGGACTAAGTCCTAAACTTGATTTCTTTTGAATTGATTTAACTATTGCATAGAAATATCCCAATGTTCATCACTAACAGTTTCATCTATGGTACTAGGTTCTATTTGAGATACTTTGAGGTTGAGAAGATTCTTCCAGTTTTTCCTTTTATACTTCCTCTTCTCTCTTGTCATCAATGATAACTCCATGAAAGATTTCTACAAGATAATCAATTTCCTTTCCCAAACTTTCGGGGTTAGTTTCAGCAAAAGAGACATGAATAAATTCTTCAATGGTCATGCTTCTCTTTGTATAGATTCTATATTCTTTGCTAGAAAGAGAGTAACCTATGAATATTTTCTCATAAGCTTTGGCATCAAATATTCCCAAGCTTTCTTTTCCATTGTTAAGATCAAAGCAAGTGCAAGCAAAAATATGAAAATAAGAGACGTAGGGTTTTCAACCTTTGAAGAGTTCATATGGAATTTTTTCAGTATTGGACTCATGAGAACCCTATTCATAACATGACAAATGGTATTAATGAAATCCGCCCAAAAGTACTTTGGGAGATACATATTATTGAGCATTGTTCTAGCCAACTCTACTAGATAGTAATTTTTCCTTTCCACAACACCATTTTGTTGTGGGTTCGTTGGAGCCAAGAAGTTAAGCTCAATTCCATGTTTATCACAAAAGTTTTCAAAATCATGATTTTCAAATTTTCCACCATGATTACGATTAATGCATGCAATTTTCTAATCTTTTTTTTTTTATTTTGAATGAACTTAGCTAACTTTCTGAATGCGGACAAAGCTTTATTATTTTGAGCTAGAAAAAGGATCCATATGTACCTAAAGTAATAATCAAACTATCACTAGAGCATTGTAATTCCCCCTCCCCCAAACTCATAGTCCTAGAAGGAACAAACGAGTCCATACATAAAAGTAGTAAAGGTCTTGAAGTTGAAAAAATATTTTAAGTCTTAAAAAAAAAAAAAACTTTACTTGTTTTCCTTTTAAACAAAACATCACACAACTTATCTTTTTTAAATCTAAGATTAGGCAAGTTTGTTAACTTGTAGCTCTCATATGTTTTTTTAACTTGCACCTTTGGACAAAAAGTGCTAGCATGTGGATGGAAAATTTTTCATATTGGGCTACCTACAAAGGACAACCTCATAAGGAGAGGGATGGAAAGGAAGGGAACACTCAAAGTAAAAGATATGTGCTGTGTGAGTAGGAGGATGAATCAATCCCAAATTTATTCTTTGGATGCCTGGTTGCTTACAAATTGTGGATGAAAATTTGTAATTGATTCCAGAGTTTGAGCTGCTTCCCTAAAGAACCAAAAGTTCATTGGTTGTAACATGGTGCTTGTTCGAAGGAAAAGATATTGGGGTACATATTTGAACATATAGGAAATGGAGAAATAAAATCATTTTTAACAATGCAAATGCATTTCAAGAGGAAAAATGGGATCTTTAGTTAGAGCTTGGCAATTGGCATGTGCAAAGTCTATACGAAGGTTCTACTCTTTTATGAATAGTGTTCTAACCAAACAATGAACTTGTATTCAGTTTCCTGATTTCACTCCATGCTGCTGTCGGTATGGGGCTATATAGACGAGAACCACTTGGCCAGTCATAGTGCATTTTTTTTGTGGCTCCTTTTGACGTTAGATATGATTGACTTATGTTTGTCATAATTTTTTTACATCATCTTTTAGGGTTAATTCGCTCTACTATATTATTTTCTATTTTGGATTTATTTAGTTCTTTTGTTTTGTTTTTTGTTATATCTTTGTTCTGTATATGTATGGCACTAGTTGTGCTGGATCCACTCTTGTTTTCCATTATGTGATATATATATATATATATATATATATGAGATAGGATCCGTTGACACCAATTGGTTTTACATCAATTCTTACACCAATAAAAATGATATGTCAAAAATTTTTTTTCACGAAACATAACATTGGATTTAAAATACTTATCTTATAGATCATGTGTACAAAATTTCACATTAATCTGAGATCGTTTAGTACACCATCAAAACACTTATTATTTTTACTATTTTAAAATTATATTTTACGTTACATTTTAATTACATTGATGGAGTACCAAACGGTCTCGGGTTGTTGTAAAATTTTGTACATGATCTACATGATAAGTAGTTTAAATCCAACGATAGGTTTCGTGATAGAAAACTTTGACATATCGTTTTTAATTGGTGTAAGAATTGGTGTAAAACCAATTATCTCTCTTTCTATATATATATATATATATATATATATATATATATATATATATATATATTCTTTTCGGTTGATAAAAATAATTAATTGTAATTGTTCTCTTAGAACCATCATTAAAATTATTTCTCTTTTCAACAAATGAGTTTCACCAACACCTCTTTGAATAGTACAACTTTTGATTGTCCAATATATTGCACATGATCCATATCCAAGAACCCTTTCGTATCTTGTATTAGAGATATGACTTACTTAAATTAGTATTTACTCCATATGCAATCTCAAATATCATTATATCCTATTACAATTGGTTCTTTTGAAAATCATTCTCGGCTGAGAATTTGTGATAGAACTCAAACACAGTTTTGGTTGAACCCTTGGGTGGGTAACTCGACTTTGTTAGATATTTTGCATAGTTTAGCATAAGTGGCGCTAGATATTGATTGTGATTTAGCTAGCATGGGAGTTTGGGAAGCTCTATATTTGGAAGTGGGATATAAAATGAAGATGAAATTTTTTTCCGCGAGAATAGTCATGGCCCATGGGTGAAGAGGCTACAAGCTTTGCTTCCAAAACTCCGAGGAAGGCTTAGTACTAGTGAAGGTTTTAATCTCCTATTTACAATTTTTTTTGGATCGTATCCCAACTTGTAGAAATTTGTTTCATAGAGAGGTGCAAGATTTAGATGAGAATAAGTGTAATTGTGCTTGTCACAGTTTGTTGGCGTTTGGGTGAAATATTATGTGAAACCTTTTTCTAGTTGTGCATTTGTTTGACTAATGTGGTCAATGGTGTTTAATTGGTTGAATATGGATGTTTCTCGGACTTCTTCAATTTAGGATTTCTTTTCTTTCTTTAAAATCTTCTTTAGAGGGAAACAAGGAAAGGAAACGGGAATAGTGGTTTGGGTTGTGGGGGAGGGGGGGCAGGGAATGTTGATGTGTCTCACTTATTTAATACTACCAACTCTCATTCTTGGCAATGGCTTCTGTCTTGATGTTTTTTGTCTTTGATTCTGTACTCTAATTCAACACTTTTGGTGGTGTTTGAGAGTATATTTCTTTAGCTAATCCGTGAAAATATTTAATAGTTACTTCCTTGTTTTATATAGCTTTCGATATACCACTATAATCAAACACTTCTCAATTCTTTCCATTCTAAATTTTAATAGTTTTCTCTCGTTTAATCTCTTCCATCTTTGAGGAAATTATTTTACATAATTAACTTAGTATCAAAGAGGTGGCACCGACTTTGAGAAATCTGTCTGCATTTTGCCTTAGGAGAGATCCCCACATTTCTATGATTTCCTTTTCCTTCTTCTTACCTTCTTTTATTCTTATTTATATGTGTGCTCTGACATGGTATATCAGACCGTTATATATAAGTAAAGAAATAACTACAAATTTATCTAATTCATGTGGTTTACTTGAAACATTAGGTATTTGAGTTCTAGATTACTACTCTAAAAAAATATTGTACGAGATACGACAACCATTTACTAATAGTTACTTTTCACAACAATACATGTAGAAGTAGCCAGTTCAAAAGAAAAGATAAAACACAAATTAAAACTTTGAGACACGAACTAATCTTACTCCTCTTATATATTGAGTTGATTAGTCATTGCTATTGAAAACATTTTGTTTTTGCAGTTCTACATTCATAAAGTTCAAGACTTTATGTGTTGATCTCTCGAAGAGGTCTAGCGGTTTGAGAAGGAAGGAATTCATCCTTGTCGTAAATGCAAAAAATTGAAATATGATGAAAATGAAGTTAGAAGCACAAGAAATGAGAAAAAAAAAAGGTGAGTATACTTTATTTCTAAAATATATAAAGGTTCAATATTGTAAAGAAGTGTTTAATTAATGCTATATTTTTTTAACAAATTATTCATAATTGATGCTACACATTTATAGGAATACTTTTGAATAGTAACGAATATCACACTAAACTAGGGAGAGTTTCTTAAAAAATATAGCATTAATTAAAATTTAAAATAAACGTCAAAATATGTTTACTTACTTCAGTCCCTCTTCTTTGCAATACCCAACTTCTTTGCAATATGTACACTCACCTTGATTTCATTGTTGGTGCTTCTAACTTCCTTTTCATCATATTCCCGATTTTGTGTTTATAGTAAGGACGAATTCCTTCGTTCTAAAACCGTTCAACCTCTTTGAGAGATCGACACACAATGCCTTCAACTTTATGAATATAGAACTACAAAAAAAAATCAATAATAATGAATAATCATGTCAATATATAGGCATAAATTAGAGTAGTTCATGTTTAAATTTTTTTATTTGTTATTTTATCTTTTTTTTTGTTTTTAAACTGGATACCGGTAACATGTATAGTTCTGTAAGTAACTATTGGTAAAAGATGGGTTGTGGTATCTCCTAAAGTACTTTTTTAGAGTTGTTACTATATAATTCAAACACCTAACGTTTTAAGTAAACCATGTGACTTATATATAACACTCTGATATACACCTTTTCAGAGTAGTTAGAAATAAGAATAAAAGAAGGAAACAAGAAGAAGAAAGAAATCACAAAAGGGGGGATATCTCCTAAGAAAAATGCATTGGAAAGAGTTTAAGACTTAAGTATCTTGATGTGACTTGTGAAAATAGTTCCTAAGTCCTTAAGTGTATAGGCTGACAAGTTTTTGGAAAGTGGACGTGGATTTGACTCAAGAAAGATAAAGTTAGAAAATAACCTGACATTGAAATGTTATCAAAATACATAAACAAAGGACGAAAGTATAGGGTTAAAACTAACTTCCCGTATGTCTTAGGATATAGACAATTTGACTCTAAGATAATCAGATTATCAAGAATAGATAATCAGATTATCAAGAATTGATAATGTGCATTGAATATTAAGATGGGTATGTTGAATATCTGGCTATAAAAGTTGAAATATTGTAAACTTAAGACTTATATTAATTGGAAGGAAAATTAGCTAAAGTAATAGTAAAATAAGGTTTAAATTTTGAACATTTTGAAAGTACACTATGGAAACTAATATGATATTGTTACTCGTATGCATTACAAGGACAAGTTGTGATTGCAGTGATGAAATGGAGAACAAAAAGGATTTTTGAGTTAATTGGAATTTCTACATTAAGGGAGATTTATAATAAAGATTGGAATTGACTCTTTTCTAGGCAATGACTTCCGCTGACGTTATAGCCAAGGTCAAAATTATGAGCTTGATATTTAATAAATGAAGGAGAGATAATTATAGCAGCAACTTCAAAATGAACTTTAAGACTCAAGTATTCAAAAGTACATGAGAAAAACACCACATACATTTATTTAGTGAGTTGCAAAATAAACTGTTTAGATGAATGAGACTTGGTGAACAGGCCAGCAGGTTGATGAAGAGTTCTAGTAAGGAGGAGGCGGATAGTGCCATCAACGAGGTGTTTACGAGTAAAGTGACAGTCAACCTCTATGTATTTTGTGCGCTCATGGAAGACATCATTGTGAGCTATTTGAATTTCACTTTGATTATCACAATGAAGATTAATAGGAGAAGGTTAGGGAGCACCCATATTAGCTAGAAGCCAATGAAGCTAGAGAACCTCAACAATGGCGTCAACAAGAGCACGATATTCAATTTCAATACTACAACGAGAAGGCAGAGTTAAGGGAGTCGCTAAGGAAGATGCAATAACCAGTAGTTGAAAGACGATGATCAGGATCTCCCCCCTCCCCTCCTCCCCTCATCAGCATCAAAATAGGCTTGCAGGACCAAAGGAGAGCGTGAACAAAAATGAAGTCCTCGAAATAAATTTCCTTTGATGTAGCAAATAATATAAAGTAGTGCAACATAATGAGTGGAGCATGGAGCACACATGAATTGACGGTCTATATGAACAACATATGAGATATCTAGCGCAGTCCCATCAATTGCAGAAAAGTGGATATTAGGCTCAAAAGTGTAGCCTTAGTGTGATTATCAGTAAGGCAGCTTTAGTGATAAGATCAAAAGAATATTTGGCTGGGGATAGAAGTAATCCATCTGTTGATGAGAGGGCTTCAAGACCCAGAAAATAGTTGAGAGTGCCAAGATCCTTCTTTTCAAACTTGTGGCTCAAGAAGTCCCTGAGATTGGACAAAGCATAATGCATTGTTTTGTTCGATGAACAAAGAGCGCAGAGTCATAAGGACATGAAGAGAAATCAAGTTTGACAATAGTAGAGCTGAATTTGGAAAACCAAGCTCGAGGAGCCTGTTTGAGACCATCCAGAGCTTTACGAAGATGAAAAACTTTGTTTGCTGGACAATGATATCCTAGGGGAGGTCGCATATATACTTCTTCTTCCAAGTCTCAATTTAAGAAGACATTTTTTACATCCATTTGATAGAGCTTCCAATAATGTGAGGCAGCAAGGGCAAGAAAAGTGCGAACAGAAGTGAGGTGGGCAAAGGGAGCAAAGGTTTCTTCATAATCAATGCGATACTCTTGAGTGAACCGTTTTGCATCTAACCGGGCCTAGTAACGGTCAATGGATCCATCAAAACGGTTCTTGATTTTATAAATCGATTTACACCCTACCAATGCTTTATCAGGGGATGATCAACCAATTCCCACGATCCAGAGGTTTCTAAGACCCTCTCCAATGGAGAGGTGCTGATGTTGGTTCTTATTAATTACTTTATTATATCCTACTAAGTCTCACGTGTACACATCACTTTATCAATTTAAGCACTTGAGGCACTCCAATGGTGGTTCTTAAATAAGCATTTCGGATGGGTCCCTCATGTACCCACAAATTAACTACCTCATATTAAATAAAAATATTAATAAATATAAAAAAATTAAATAAAAAACAATATATTTCTTAAATAGCAAAAACGCCACATTACATAAATATTAAATAAAAAAGTACAACTTAAAAAAATAAAAATTAGAGAATAAATAGCGAACACATAATTTAAACAACACTTAATTTTAATTATTTTCATGACCAAAACGTTCCCAAGTATGCTCCACTAAATCTACTTCCAGTTGGCGATGAGTATGCGGGTGATTGATTCAAGACGTTGATGTCGTTATTTGAACCTGCAGTACCAAAATATGCATGTCAAATCCACAAGTCTTGTGATGCGACTGCTTCGAGTATGATACTAGGTTTAGCATGATCACCCCGACAGAATTGCCCTTGCCATGCTACTTCCATTCCCAATGCATACACTCTATGCTTCCTGGCATACCTGGAAAACCATGTGCCTTGCCCATCTCCAGCAAACGTTTAATGTCATCGTTGTTAGGCCTTCTCAAGTACTCAACCCCATAAATCTTATTGATACCTTTGACAAAGTGTTCTAACAATTCGATTGTAATTCTTTCACCAATGCGTATTTTGTCATCGATTTGGTCAGCGGATGATCCGTACGCCAACATACAAATAGCAACTGTGCACTTTTGAAGCAGTGAAAAGAATGTTCTTCCGGTTGCATCTACCCTCGTTTGAAAATAAGTATCGTGATTGCCAAGGTCTTATACAATACAAAGGAATACATGCTTCTTCATTTGAAATCGTCTACGGAAATGTGCTTCCGTGAATACTGGATTTTCAGAGAAGTAGTCGTTGAACAATCGGATATGTCCTTCTTCATAATTGCGCTCTATATGAATTATAGTATGGCGAGTGGAGTTTTGCCTTCAACGTTGGTGTCTCATTTCCCATATTGGATCATTGAAAATTAAATCAATTACAAAGTCTGTCATGCTAAAATGAATATCGTCATCACTTTCAGAATGATTCAGATCCATTTTTTATTGAGAACTATGAAGGAGGACAAAAGTATGAGTGAGAGAGAAGTATGAGTGAGAGAGAAGACAATTGAACAAAATTCTCAAGGTTGTGAGTTTATTATCAGATATAAGACTATATATTGGATAGCACACCACGACACAACTAATCCAACGGCTAGTTTGACCGCAACGGCTAGTTTGACACCAACGGCTAGTTTTTAAAATTCTCTTTGAAAAAATTAACATAATAATTTTAAAAAAAAATTAACACTTGATTCATAAAAAAAAAAAAGTAACCCTTGTTTTATAAAAGGTAAAATGGTAGTACTTGATTTACCATTAATATTAACTAGTACATGTTTCATAAATTAAAATACATTGCATTCCATAAATTAAAACACATACATTAAGTAAATTAAAACACATTACATTCCATAAATTAAAATACATTACATTAAGTAAATGAAAAACACATTACATTTCATAAATAAAAACACATTACATTAAGTAAATTAAAACACAATACATTCCATAAATTAAAACATATTTTTTTTCTAATTTGAGAACAATAATTCTAATGAAATGCAAGATGCTCGTCATCCATTCCGGAAGTCTCCTTGTACAGAATTGCCATGTGATGCTTTTTCGGTCTCTAGTGCGATTTTTTCCTTCTCAAGTGCAATTTGTTGGTGCTTCGCTCTTGCGGATAATTCCTTTGCAGCAGCTAATAGCAAAAGTAAATCCTCTTTCATTTTGTCCTCCACCTCACCCTCTTTGCAAATTCGAAGAAGTCCCACATAATTTTCCTTTTCCCCTCTTCTTTGCGGCATTTTAACCCATTGGTCTGGTCAAAGTAGGCGATGTTGGATTGTAGTCACTAGTTTCTCTTTCTGGATTAGCAGACGATGAATAAGTCCGAGAGGCAGAAATCTTTGTCCTCTTTGCTCCAGATTCGCTTGATTCAAAATTTCATTTTGGTTCATCCTTTAAGAGTCGCCATTGAGCCTCCATCTTGAACAACGTTTTTTCATCTGACTTATATATGGCGCGCGCCGCTTCCAATATATGTTTGTCTGACATGTCACTTTTTTCAAACTTATAACGTGATTGTAGCACCCCAAAAACTTTTGAACCATCGTGTTAATCTTTTGCCAAAACTTACTTGAAAGAGCCACGATACTCATTATAATTATTTACAATCCTTAGCCAAAACCAATCCGACTTTTGATTTGTTCCAACGACTGAATCTTTAGAAATATTAAGCCACGATTGGATAAAAATTTTGTCTTCCTCATCGAAACTTGATTCTCTTTTTTTTTCTTGGAATCGTTGTGGTTGTGTTATCTTCCTCTACAAGATTAATATTTTCCAAACCCGCTTTGGTGGAAAATTGTGGAAATTGAGATTGAACATTTTCATTAATTTAAGGTATGAATTTTTGAGAAGAAGAATATGGAAAAATTTTAGTAGGAGGATATGGAAATTTTCATATGGCGATTGAGAATTTTGAGTTGGGGGGAATAGATTATTTTGACCCTAGGAAGCTTGAAAATTTTGCATGTATCGAAATAAATCATTGAAATTAAATTGGTTGGGATCCATGGAGAAAGAAAAAGAATTCAAGAAGATTGAATTGATAAGAATTGAAAAAGGAATAGAAGTGAATTTTTGTTGTATCATTTCATCCAAACAACACATATTTATACACATTATAATTATTTTACCATTCTGATAGATAAAGATAGAACAGAACAGTCACAAGATGGCAACGGTAACCTATGGTAATTTTTTTAAAAAAAAACATCATCATCATTTAAAACAGTCCACACATATAGGAGGGCTGATTAAATCATCATCATCCAACAGTCATCAAGGTTTTTTTTTCAAAAATAATGGACAAAAAATGTGAACCACTTGAGTTTAAGCTTACTCTCTTCTTCACTGCACCAAATCACTCACCCACTCACTCATTTCACCTTTCAGATTATCAGACACTCACTCTCTCAATTCATTCATTTCTTAAAAACCCTAAAATCTTCTTCTTCTCCACCACGTCGCGGCTCCAAACTCTCCCTCCCCTCTTCACTTCTTCTTCACCACCACACCGCTGCACCCCAACTCTCCCTCCCCTCTTCCATTCTTCTTCGCCAAGCCGCCGCCACAACAGAGCTCCCTTCCCTCTTCACTTCTTCTTCATCACACCGCCACCACCACATATCTCCGTCTCCACTTCACTTCTCTGCCACACTGCCACCACAACATGTCTCCCTCCCCATCAAAGATTCAACATTTCTCCTTGCATGTAATTTTCTTGGTTCAAATGTGTAATTTTCTAGTATTTTTATTTAGTTTATGTAATTTTTCATTTTTTTTTGGAAATTTCTGTGATTTTTGTAATTTTCTGTAATCTTTGGTAATTTCTGAAATTTCTTGTTAATTTCTGTTTCTGTTATTAATTCTAGAGATGTATAATTTGTTGCAATTTTTTATTTTTTCATTGTGGTTTATGGTTATTGATTTTCTAGTTTTTTTTTCTGGTTGGTTATTTCTCCATTTTCATCTTCTCTCTCCTTTCATTTGGCGCTGGAATCTGTTGTTTTTGGCCCCACTCTTTTGTTAGATCTGGGTGCTTAAACTAGCAACCTAGGTTAGAACCCATGTCCAGGTCAGCAAGCTCCAATGGGATATGGGTTCTTAACTAGGTGCTTAAAATCTAAGAACTCTCATAAGAATCACCATTGGAGATGGTCTAAGGCATTCAATGCTTGTTGCATTGCTTATTGCCAAAAGGGATCAATACATGCCTCATGATAAGAGTATGGTTCATAGAGGTTAAGCATGGTGGAGAAGCATTGATAATCACAAATATATGGAGGATTTTTATCGTGAGATGGATGAGTTTAAGTATCATGGGAAGACTCGACAGACTGATCAAATTTAATGGATGGAGTTCGTGCTTGAACGATGGTGGTGGGTGCAGAAGATTCGTCGGGAAGATCATATTGACTAGATGGAGCCAGGGCTTCAACGATTGTTGTGGGTGAACCAGACAATTCGGCATGGACGTTGTTTGTAGCAGGTGTCACTGAAAAATAGTATCACACTCAAGGGGAAAAAGATCAATGGAAGTGTTAGTAAAAAAAAGACTATAAGTAGGAGTAATGTTTTTGAATTTTGATATAGAAGAAAATATAACATCCTCCCAAAAGACGACATGAAGAAAAATCCAAATGCGTTAAGAGATAGGATTCCAATAGTGATAACCTTTGTGTTTAGTTCCAAAACCCCAACAACAGCAAAGATGAGCGCGAGGTTCAAGTTTAGTATATTTGTGGGGTTGAAGGAGAACAAAGCAAGCACAACTTTGAGGGAAGTATAGTGTTGAGATGCTTGATGAAGATGTTCAAAAGGGGATATGTTGTCTATAATCGGAGAAGGAAGTTGACTAATAGTATATGCGATAGTAAGAGCAACTTCTCCCCATGTTCATTTTGGACAAGAGGATGAAAGAAGCATGGCACGAACAATATTTAGAATGTGGCGATGTTTTCTTTCAGCTCGACCATTTTGTTGAGAGGTGTCAGGACAGGAAAACATAGAGACAGTACCCTAAGAAACTTCAAAAGTTGTGAGTCACGATATTCCATAGTGTTATCTAGATGAAAGATCTTAATAGTTTTTGAAAGTTGTGTTTTGATCATAATAGCAAAATTAATGTAAATTTGACAAAGCTCAGAGCTTTATTTCATTAAAAAAAGCCAAGTAAAAGTAGAATAATCATCCATGAATGTCACATAATATCGACATCGGCCTATGGTGGGTGTAAGAGCAGGGCCTCAGAGTGCACAAGATCAAAGGTGAAGCAGGAAAAGAGGTACTATTATTAAAAGATAAAGTAGGTTGTTTAGTAGTTTGACAAGAAACACATTGAATAGATTCCTCTTTAACAAAATGTAACATCCCGTGAGATATAAGTTCTTTCAAATTGTGGATAGAGCAAGGCGTTGGTGCCACAATTGTAAGGAAGAGGTAGAAGCAGCACAAAGGTTCGCAAAAGTTGGCTGAGGCGTATGAAGACGGGTGAGCTCAGCCAACTTTACGACTAGTCCGAATGATGTGCCCCGTATGTGAGTCCTGCACAGAACACCCAAAGAAAGTAAAAGTTATAGTATAGCCTAAGTCACAAAGTTGACCAGCAAAATTGAAGTTAGGATAAGATAAGTGTCAGATAAAGTGAGAAAGGACAAAGAGACTAAACCCGTCTGATTGACTTCCATCAAAGAACCATCAACAGTATGTATATGAGGAATATTATTTTTAGATGACAGATAGGAAAAAGCAAAGGATAGTGATGTCATATGATTACAACAGGCGGAGTCAAAAGACCATCTGAGATTACCTGGTGTTGTTGCTAAAGCGATAGGAGTACTACTAGATTGAGATAAATTTTGCTTGAGAAGAGATTGGAGATCACCAGTGGTTAGCAGAGTCTGGGAAGCAGAAGAAGCTTCATTGCTAGCTGGAGTGGCAAGAGAGGCATCATTTGCAGTTGGAGTGGCGAAGGCAGTTCTAGTACTTGAGCTTTAACGAGATTGAGACTGATAACAGGGCTTAGTCTGATCAGTCCTAGGTGGATGAGATTGACACTTTTCTATATGATGCCCGGTCTTTTTGCAATATCGACATACTAAAGCAGGAGAATCAGGTGCAGGACAATTAGATGCAATGTCACCTTTCTTTTTGCAATGATAACATTCTATAGTCGAAGAATCCGGAAGAGTATGTCCGGTTTGATGGCAGTGGCTGCAAAACATCTCAGCTTTATTACTGACTGCAAATGCCATATTATCTTTGGGCCAGAGGAGACCTAACCTTATTTGTTTAGACTTAAGGCGAGGAAGGGCGTCTTCTACAGTAGGTAACGGATTTTGATGTAGAAGAGAAGCTCTAACGGGTTCATAGTCATCACTTAGTCCCATTAAGAGCTGCATGAGTCTTGTGCGGTTGCGATAGTCATCATACATCTTAGCATCACTAGGGTGCTTTAAATTTGACTCACAAAGTGTGAGTTGGTTCCAAATGCCTTCCATTTGAGCCAAGAAATCATAAACAGCTTGACCATGTTCTTGTCTCATACTACCTAGATCCTTCAACAATTGATACTGATGAGATAAATCAGAAATAGTGTAGCAATTCTTAGATGTTCTCATACCTCATAGGTTGTATCATACCATCCAAATTATAGGTGAATAATTGGGATGGAAGTATTGCGAAACCACGTTATGATCTGAGGATTTTTCTATCCCAATCCTCTAATCGTTCAAATAATTGTTCATCGGTTTTTTCAGTTTTCTGTTTAGGGTAGTGGATGTCACCCGTTACATATCTCCAAAGCTTGCGACCTTTCAAGTAGCCACGCATAGCCTCAATCCAATGACGGTAATCGGAACCATTTAAAATAACTGATATTGTTGAGAAATATTTGATTTTTCTATATTTTTTTCATTTTTAATTTTTTTACAATATAATAGAGACAAAATTAGTGAAAATTGGGAAAAAAAAATGAAAAGATCTCCCTGAAAAACCTTAGGAAGGGCTTAACGCCACGTCATCAAAAAATGAGCGCAAAAGTCAAAGTCAACGGTTGAGTCAATGTCATGTGGATAGCCCAGTCAGCACCTAGGTCAAAGGAGCACGGTCAACGGGTTGGATTTTGGGTGGGTCAACCCAGCCTTTACCTGGGCCGTTGCAGCCGCATGAAAACACGCGCAAAATAACAAATTGGGGTGTGACAGCGCGTGTGGAGTCCAATCAACATCGTACTTTCGCGTCTAGACTCATAGGTGACCGACGAACACGGTGGTGCGGGCGATGTCGTCAATGGATGTCCAGAAACCAGCAAACTGGAGGTGGCAGCATAGGGACTTGACGGAACTGAACAAACACCAAAACTGGACGGAACCCATATTCTAAAACAAAGGCAACAGAGGATTATTGGACGGAACCAATATTCTAAAAGGAACCGAAGCTCTGGAAAGCGATCGAAACCAAAGCTACTGATACCATATTAAAGCATAAGAAAGTAGAAAATATTGTATATTTCTGATGTGAATAGACTGTACAATAAGCTACCTATTTATAGGCTAGCTAGCTTATACAAATGAGGAAAATATAATCTGAGCAATGAATAAGATAATTCTAACAAATCAAATCGTAATCCTAATAAATCGAATCGTATCCTATCAAATCAGAATCCTAATCAATTACAATATATACAAATCAATTATGATATTACAATATCTCAACAAATGGAAAGAGTTACTATTAAAATATAGGTCGAGGCTTTTCAAAATGTTGCCTAGGGTGTAATAGGGGTTGCTTAAATCATAGGATAAATTTATATTGAAACATAACAGGTAGAAATCAACAACGGCTGAAAATAGCTAAATGCTCTTGGAAGTAGGACTTGGAATTTATATAAAAAGCAATTTCATTATGCTTCCAATATGCTCCTTTATTGTTCACCAAATCAAACCATCAATAGGATATGATTGTTCATCCTTGACAATACATCATAGATATCTCTACCTCAAACAAAACAATTTTGCATGCCAACTTATATACATATACTGAAGCAAGCCATTCACAAGGCACAAAATTTCTACATTCATGCCAACCATACTTAGACACGTCACAAGTCACTATTACTATTGTTCCTAGCATACACACTTCACAATAAAGACACACATATCAATCCAAACCAAGAGGTAATTACATGAACTCAACTCATGCCTTCTCAAAACAATTCCAAACAAGTAAACATATTAATCCCTGACTTATTAATATACAATGGTTACTCAATATGGAAAATAGGTTTTACTTGTACAATGGTTTAATGTATATCTATAGGCATATTATAAAATGTATTGATCACAAATTAATAAATATTTTTAAATAATTAAAATAGTTTCATTGTTATCTCACATTTGAAATTTTTTTTATTAGTTTAATGCATTATATAGTGTGGCTATTGATGCACAAATAAAAACAATAATATCTAGATATAGTATGTAGTATCATACTATCATTGTTATCATATAATGTAATGTGTGTGTATATATATTTGAGTTAAGTTCAACTGACACCAAAGTGTCAAAGTTAGTAAATGACACCGCACATAACATTTTGTAAACAATGAATTTCACTGATCTAACTGTTGAATTAAAAGTTTCTATGATGTAGATCAACCATATGTAAAAATTTATTCAATTTAGAAAGAGACAACGTCATGATATCAAGTGGAGGGGTTGGATTGCAAAATGTTTAACACCATCGAGGATCTCGGTTCTTGTCAAAGGTAACCCAACTGACGAGTTCACTCCAAGTAGGGGCTTTCGACAGGGGGAAACACTATCTCCATTTTTGTTCCTTCTAGCAACGAAAGGGTTCAGTAGGTTAATGGAGCAATAGAAGGCGGCGGGTTTGTTCATCAGGTGTCGTGTTGGGAGTCCTAGTGTGGAGGTATCACACTAACAGTTCGCGAACAATACAATTGTGTTTGGTGTAGCTTCTACTCTGAACATTCAATCTCTTTGCGCCATTTTTGAGTTGTTCGAGGCGATATTAGGTTTGAAGGTGAATTATAATAAAAGATAGATAATCACTTTCAATGTTGCTCAGGAATGGTCGGATGGGGATGTGTAGGACATTGGGTGTAAGAAGGTAGAGGTCCCATTTACATACTTGGGGTTGCCAGTTTGCAGTCTTCATAGAAGGAAAGGGATGTAGGAGCCGGTGTTAGATAGAGTGCGGAGGAGGTTGGAAACTTGGAGCTCTAAATCTCTCATTTGGGGGGAGAGTAATCTTGCTCAAATCTGTTCTCACTGCACTTTCGATCTACTTTCTTTCCTTTTTCAAGGCTCCCAAAGTGTCATCTCTTTCCTTTCTTCTTTATTCTTATGTTTTTTATGGGGTGGGTGTGAGGGAGTGAACAGACTACATTGGGTCAACTAGGATTTTGTGTGTCGGGACAAAGCAGAGGGGGGTTTAGGTTTCAAAAATATTCAAGTATTTAATGATGCCTTACTAAGAAAGTGGGTGTGGCGGTTGAAGTCGGAACATGGGGCTTTTTGGGGTGAGGGTTCTTCGTGCTAAATATGGGGCAAATGTTGATTCTCTTTGCTGCCCTAGAAGGAGTGGGTCTAGCTGGTGGAATGATATTTGTCATTGTTTTGGGCCGTTGTCAACTCACTGTGGATGGTTGGCGGCTAACATGTATAAGTAGGTGGGGAATGGTAGGAACACTGATTTCTAGAATGACTTCTGGGTGGGTGACGAGTGTCTGGCGGATAGATATGGTAGACTTTATTGTATATCTATGCGTCAGTAAGTCTTGGTTGGCGACAGTGGGGAGTGCGTTGATGGGAGGTGGGTTTGGCGGTGGGAGTGGTGTCATCCATTATTTCATTGGGAACAAAGTATGTTTCATTGTTTGTGCTTGGAGTTGGAGAATGTTTCAATGCAAGTGGACTCTTTGGATATTTGGTGGTGGCGTGCTACAGATTCTGGAGTTTATTCAGTGAAGTCGGTGTATGGGGTTGCAACGTGTGGTCAAGAGGATAAAGTTTTGAAGTCTGTGTGGCGTACGAAGGTACCGGGAAAAGTGTCATCATTTGCGTGGAGATACTTGCTGGACAGAATCCTGTGCAAGGAAGGACTAGCTCGGAGAGAGATCTTATCGATGGAAAATGCCCTATGTAACATTTTTCATAATGAAGTATAATAATTATCTCATCTTTTCCTTCATTGGAAGGTTGTTGCTGAGGTTTGGTATCTCGTACTACAATGGTTTGGTATTTTCTCGGTCATGAATTTGGAGAAGCAAGCACAATACTTGCATTTTATTAGCTTGTGTAAAGAATCGAAGAGAAAAAGAATGGTGTAGTATTCTATTTGGTTTGTTGTCATTTGGGCAATTTGGTTGTCATGGACCGACGTCACTTTCAACAAGACTTGAGCTCAAAGAAGGTGCTTGGCACGATTATCTATTTCTCTTGAATATGGCTTAAAGCTTCTAACTCTACCTTCTACTGCTCTATGTGGGAGTGAGTTAAAAATCCGACAATATGCTTGGTAATCTAATGATTTTCTACTTGCAAGGTTGTAACAATCATTCCTATTAAGGGAATCCTTATGTTTGTGAGGACTTCTTTGTTAGATGTTTTCCTATACTATTTTTGTAGAGTACTCCTTGTATTCGTATTACTAATATTATTTGATTTACTAAAAAATCTTTCACTAGTATAAATTTTACCCAATGAATTAATTTTTTTTCACGATAAATTAATTTGGAGTATAAACACATGTAATATATTGTTTCAAAGACTAATATAAATATTTTATATATACTATAACGACTAATATACTAATTTAATTGAAGAAGATTAGTACTTCTGTCTAAGAATTTTTTTAGTGATGATAGCTTTATTATCGTAACGTTCAAGTTACAGACTCTTAAATAATGATCCTTTCATGAGGGACACTTGATCCATAATTTATGGCTTCAAACTTTCGTCATATGATCGTCGAGGTATAAGAGCTAGCATTAAATAAAACCTCTAGATCCTGACGAATCAACTGGTATATATATATATGATATTGTATTATTATTATTTTTTTAATAAAGTTATATATGATAATATGATATCATATACTCTGCCATTTCTTTATTATAAGATGTTTTTAATTAATATTCTTTCTGTCCTAAAATATAAGATTTTCTAAAGAGTTTTTGCTTGTCCCATTTTATTGGATTCTTTGAGAATTTTTATGCACATTTAATTTTTTTACCATTATACCCTTACTACTCAACTAATTTTGATGAACATTAATTAAGAGAGAGTGTGGTGATAGAAAGAGATTGAAAGGATAAATTTAGAAACTAATACTTTTTGTTAGACAAATTTAATGCATTTAACTCAATTAACTATTTTTCTTAATTCCCGCAATATTGGTCTAAGGGATACGGAGAGAGTATTACATATATCAATAAAAATAATTAAGTTTAGTTAATTTTATTAATTTTCTAAAAAATTACATGTCATACCAATTTTATCCCTCATTAAATATTATGCTAACCAATCATAATTAATAAGTATAAATAATCATTACATTTAATAGAAATAAATTAAAAAATAAATAATAAATGTTCCATAAAAATTATAAAATGTCGAATTTTAAAATCTTCTAAAACACGTAATAATAGGAATGGAGTGAGTATATGATATTGTTGTCAACGTGGTAACACTAACAAAAATCTAATTGACATAATTACATCGTTATCTCATGACCGAATGGTCGTGGCCTATATATTTAAGATTATAAATGTTTTTTTGTCTTTTCATTTTTATTTTTTAAAAAAAAAAAGAAAAAAGAAAAAACCTGCAGTGTTGGCAATGGGTGTTTCAAGCAAGTGTCATCAATAACATCATGCGTTACACAAGTTCATGTCAGTGTTTCAATAGAAACGTCATGCTGCACGACGAAAACACACTTTGCAATTAATTGAGATTTTACAATATCTTAATTCGCGATCGAATATCATTATTATCACTTATCAGATTTTTTTAAGTAAGAAAGTAGTATAATTGAATATCGAACTGTGTAATCATACACATATACACATATTTTTATATGCTCATTAACATAACTATATAATCGATACTTTTATGTTTAGCTTTCGGATTCAAATTATGTGTCTCTAAATTATGTCTCCAATCATGTCCACCAATAGAATATCGCCACGTCATTGAAAATATTTCCTTTTAATTTTAATTTTCAATTTCTTAATAAATTTTTTTAATGACCTGACAATATTTTATTGGTAGGACATGATTGAGGACATAATTTAGGAATATATGATTTTAATCCTTAGCTTTGATAACATAGAAATAAAATACTGAGTTGTTAAATAAGGAAAACAGATTATTAACAATAACATAACTAATAATTAGTTAATTATTTTGAAGATTTTTCACATTTTTCCTTCTTCTCCCGAATCACTTTTAGGGTTTGTTAGAAGAAAGTGGGTGGGTCGGTTAAGCCCATTGTCCTGTTTTACTGTTTGTTAGGTGAGTGAGTGATGGATCTATAAATTTAATTGCTAGGGATAATATACCTATATAAATTTCTAAAAATAAAAATATATATTATACTGATATAAAAAAAAATACATGATATGCATTGTGTATGCTTTATTATTTTTTACATTTTTAAAAATATAAATAATTTTCTTATGAGTCTTGATATACGGTGCCCTTAGGACACTAGTTAAGGTTATTAGAAAAATAATCATAAGAGCATGTTGTTCCGTTTCTTGAGAATACAAAAAGCTACACATTCTAATATGTTTTTACTACATTTGGTTGTTAAATAGTGCTCTTAAGACACTAAATATCATTTGCCTTTTTTTTATTTTCAAAATTGCATAAAAGTCATTTTAATTTGACTTATTCAAAAAAGTATTGCAGAAAATCACTGGCTGTTAATATAAGTAACTAAACAATATTTATCTACTCATCAGGCAAAAATTTTGCATCTAATTCTTGATCATATTCATTGTAGAGAAAACACTTTCAATAGTTTAACTACCACCGATAGTATTAAAAGCTCTAAAAAAAATCCACTGAATTTAAAAAATTTAAGGCAGATCTTACATCTGAAAAATAATTCTCAAGCTGCTGTAGTGCCAAAAGATTTAATGGAAAAAATTCTAAGAAATAAAATTGAGCCAAAATAAAATTTAAATCAGATATATATATATATATGGGCATAAATTGAAAAATAAATTATAATTGGGGGGAGGGGATGGCAATTTTATAAATTAGTATATAAGTGATTAATGCAGGGGGCGGAAGATTATGGGGTTGGTTCGTCTAGCTCACCAAAAAATAAAATGTTAATAGGCTTGCTTTGGAAAATTATCATTTACCTATATTTTTTAAAGATAAAGTTATTTAAAAAAATTACTTAGGTAGTAGAAAAGAAATTTATCAATTATAATGAAAATTAAGTCAATAAATTTAATAAATTTATCAATTAATCTGTTGCACACGCTAGAAGTACATAATATAAATTCACGATTTATAATCCTTGGAAGGTTCAAATATAAAAGGTCCAAAAACGTTTATGGTTTGGAACGAGCAAGCTGCGCAAGTTGATGGCGTAGAGTGCTCAGTCCACACCTACATAATTACAATGGACTAAGTAGATTAGCCTGCTGGGTTTAATATGTTTTAAACCACAAATAACAGAAATTTTTTTGTTTGGAAAAACAAACTTTTAATTATCTTTAGTAGCGAGTTTTAATGTGGAATTTGATTAAATTTCACATCACAGGAAAATCTATTTTTGACTTGATATTGGTGTTTTCGAGGTTTGAAGCTTCACCTCTGTATCTTTTTTTAATTATAAACTCGTGCACACGTCCCACAATTAACCATTAATCTTTTTTGGTGCTAAAAAATGTTGTCACTTAAGGTTGACACACTTAGGGTTTTTTGTTTTCTCCATCTTACGCTTTTGTCATTTACCTGTTGTCGTTGACTATAGCAGTTACAAAATAGAAGGAGTTGTAAGTAATGGTCTCAGTCATTGTCTTTGTCTCCGTCTCTGTCTTCCGACCTACCCAAGCCATTATCGCTAGGATTTCCACCCCTCAGTCGCAAACGCACTCCCCTTTTCTCCTTCTATCAAACCCTACTGATGTTGATATAGAAGAAATTTTGATTTCCCCACCCATTAACTTGCGTCACAGCCATTTGGTGTTTTCTTCTTCGTCATCGAAGCCCTAGAAGTCAGTATCATAGAAATCTTCGATGGAAGCTCCCTTTTGGAAAACGAGACATCATCAGTCACCGTCACAATTGTTTGCTTCTTCATCACTAGAAACTAGCCAATCTCCAAACAAATTAAAAAATTACACACATATCATCCTTCTTCAAATCAAGAGGGACATTGGTGCACTCTTGATAAGTGTCAAACTGTAAATAAATTGAAGATATTTTTAGACACTCTTTGCATTTAAGTCATATATCTTTATCCAAAAACTCCCTATATTAAGAATTATTGCATGTTTCTAGCTAATTTTTAGAGTTGAATGATTTTTTGTTACATTTAATCCCTCTAAATGTGTTTTGAAAGTGGAATCGAATAATGGGAAGTGAAAAGCATGAAGAGAAAAGAAGAATAAGGAGAAAAGCTCAAGAATTCAAGTCTTTAAAGAAATCTTATCTTATCTTGTAATTCACAACGCTTGAGTGCTAGAAATCTTATCTTATCTTGTAATTGGCAGCACTTGAGCACCATAAATCTTATCTTACCTTATAAATCGCTGCGCTTGAGTGCAATCTTGCGCTTAAGCACAAGAATATGACCATGTTTCTTATTTAAACCTTCATTCCCATCATTAGGGAAAACAAGTGAAATTTGGATCCACTTTTAGAGAGAGAAATAGTGGAAAAAAACAAGATTAGCCGATGATGGAAGGCTTTGCGTTCCAATAATCGATTCTTCATCTCTTTAGGGTGTTAACGACTACCATGATTAGCTAAATCCAATATTATGGGATTGAATATAATCGTTCAAACTCTTATAAATTATTTTGATTTTATATATATATGGTTCTTTTCTATTCGTATATTCATCTTAGTTTTTACTTCTTCATTTAATGCTTGAATTTATTTGGCCAATTTATTCATGATTATAGATTTTAGGTGATGAGTTATATTTAATTCACACATATTAATTTTATCTGGCTAATATTATGTGATATGGTGCCTAATTAATTCAATTTTGATATATTTTTAATAGAATGAGTTATATTAAGTAATTGTTCTTTATGGAATTAAATTAGATTATACTAGCCTAGTTATGTTGCTATTATCTTTTAAGATATTATTGGAAATTGGATATATTTATTGGATTTGAAGAAATTGAAGAGGATCATATATAATGGATCACATTAGGATTTTTATTTAATAAATGTAATTAGCTGAATTGTCATTTTTAACTCACCAAGAAGATAGCAATTCTTCTACAACAATTGCATGTCGTGAGTGTCAATCTAGTGCAACAATGGCTGATATGAGATTTCTGTGGGGTTAACCATCCGAGAAGCTTTTGCGCACATCTAGAACCTAGTCAAGAAGAAATGCACTTTGTGAACAACCAACAGCGGCAAAGTAAATTCTCTACTACTAATAATAATAATAACAATAATTATAATTCTTATGCTAACATTTTTTCTAGGGTTGGAGAAATAATCAGAACCAAGGCTTTGGTTGGAAACAAGATACGGGACCTTCTAATAAGCCTCAATATCCTACATTGATAAGAGGCATTCCACATTGGAGGATAATCTAGAGAAGTTTATGCAAGCCTCGTTGGTGAATCAAAGAAAACAAAATCTTCGATCCAAATCTAGAGATGCAAGTTAGATAGTTGGCTAAGCAACTTTCATAGAAACACTCCAGTCATTTTTTGGGAAACACTCAAACAGAAGAATTTCATGTTAATTACTACAATGAGTGGTAAAGTGATTGGGAAGGGAATTGGTGACAATTTGGTTGTTGAGGAGGAGGTGTTGCAAAGAAAAGAGAGTGAGGAAGAAAAAAATGAGAGTGAGGAAGAAGAAGAAAAGACTAAAGAAAAATATGTAAATATTGAAAAAGAAAAACCAATGTGGAACAATGAAGGAGAATGTTGAGGCGCCCCAATTGAAGAAATTTCTTACCCTCCAACTCCTTTGAAGAAAGATAAAGAACGATAGCTTGCAAGATTCATGGATATCTTTACAAGACTACAAATTAACATTTCTTTTCTTGAGGCTATGGAGCAAATGCCAACCTATGCAAAACTCATGAAGGAGCTCCTAACCAAGAAAAGAATATTTGTAGAAGAAAAAGTGAAATTGGAGGCAAGATGCAATGCTATCATTCAGAAGTCATCAACATTGAAATCTAAAGATCCTAGCAGCTTCACTATTCTTGTGATCATAGGTACATTACCTATGGGCAAACCTTTGCTTGATTTGGGAGCTATCATCAATCTCACGCCTTTCTCAATGCTCAAAAGAATTGGAGATTTGGAAGTCATGCCTACCAAGATGACTCTACAATTGGCTGGCGAATATGTGAAATATTCATATGGAGTGGCAAAGGATGTTCTAGTGAAGGTTGGAAAGTTCACGTTTCTTGTGCACTTTGTGATTCATGATGTAGTAGAGAACACTGAGATTCCTCTCACCTTGCAGAAGACCATTTTTGGTGACTTTTGGTGCTTTAACCGATGTCCCTAAGGGTGGACACATTCTAAGGGCAGATGAAGAACAGGTGGTCTTCAATGTATGTGGTAAGGAAGCTTATATACCGATGCCTTCAATGTATGAGGCGCACATGTGTGAGTTTCTACCACCTTTTGATGATTGGAAAACCAAGGTGTGGATTGATCTAGAAAAGAATGAAATGCCCAGTCTACATCTTGAGTATCAAAAGCAACCTTGGCCTAGTGAAGGAAATTAATTCAAGAAGCACTTTGACTACATAATCAACTCTGAAGGGAAGAAGGCATCTTCTCTTTCAAGATTAAAGTCACCTTGAAAAGAAACAGGCGTCGAGCTAATTAAAGTTAAACAAGCGCTTGCTAGAAGGTAACTCAATGTTTAAGCTAATTGAGCTTTTATTTTCTAGTTTTTTTAGTGTTAGTGTCGATTCTTTGATGTTTTGTGTCAAGTCTTGAGTTAAAGCTCCCCTCTTCTCCTTTTCACTTTGTACAAACCCTAGGCTTGCGATTAAAAATTTTCAAAATTGGGGTTCCAAATTTGAAGAGGGAGATAAAATACCATGAATTTTCATGCTTACAAGTTTTCATTGTATATGTATCCTCTGACAATTTTGCTGAGTTGTATCATTCATGACTCATACTTGATTGAACCCTGAACAATTCATCATTTATCGGCGATGGCCTAGAGACCGGCCTAATTTTCAGGTGGATAGGACTAACTAGAGCTAGGAATGATGGTGATGATGAGTTCCTTGTTGAGATGGAGGGGGAAGCAGACCAGGATCCATTAGCCTGAAAGAGGAGTTACTTTTACTCTTTTTTTTTGTTGCTTTCTTTTGATTTTGATTTTGATTTTCTTTGGAGTCATTAAAGTGATAAGTTTTGAAACTCAAGTGAAGGCAAGATGATTTTTGCATAAATTGAACATGTTGAATAATTGGTACAATTAAAAGTTTTGACTTTGGGGAGCAATTAGCCTTAAGCCAAGTGAGTGTGTACAACTGACAAAATTTTTTGAGAATCCTCGTTGGTTTTTATTGATTAGTTTTTCCTGAGTTTTGAATTGCCATATTTAAGCATAGAATGCATTAATATGATTGTGCCATAGTTTTATTTTTACTTTTGAGCTAGAGCCAAAAAGTCAACCTTTGAAATTGATTGGGTATCCTTTTTTGTATCAACTTTGAGCCTAATGGATATTTTTCTTGTCATAATCTTGCATCCCAAGCCAATTTTGAAAAAGTTTTAATTCCATACCCTCTTGAGAAAGAGCATTGGTGTATCAACTCTAGTGTCGATCTCTTGGGAAGGGAAAAAGGTTGATACTTAAAAAAAGATTGAGCTCGAAGGATTCCCCTTGTATATAAAAAAAGAAAGAGAAGAGAATCAAAGAAACAAGGAATATTTGAGAATAGAAAAACCAGTAAATAAAAAGAAAATAACAACTGGTAAAATAATCAAAGAAGGAAAAATCTTTGGGGAATATTGGTATGGTATCAAGTTGTGGAATAAAGTCCCAGAAGGAGAGAGTATTAGTGCGCATACATTAGTGCTCTGTCTCGTTTTGCATATCCAAAAAACCAATGATTTATTGAAGCCAGGCCACGTTGTACAACCCTTAAATAAAGACCTCATGATTTTTGTTGAACATATGTACATGGTTTAACTCTAAACAAAGGGAAAAACCAAATTGAGAATTTCATTGAGAAAAAGAAAGAAACACTCAATTGGTGAGATTATATTATG
Organism: Cyamopsis tetragonoloba; assembly: GCA_037177725.1. Lineage (NCBI taxonomy): Eukaryota > Viridiplantae > Streptophyta > Magnoliopsida > Fabales > Fabaceae > Cyamopsis > Cyamopsis tetragonoloba. The sequence continues at coordinate 28,852,771 of CM074125.1, read as the reverse complement.
AGAGTTTTCCCTTGGTTGACTCAGAGTAGTTGTTCCTATTATTCTTTGTGGTCATGAAATGCGACTATATGTTGTTTTCAGTTGGGTGGATAGATTTTGATTGTTAACCTAACATTCTTATTTCTTTTAGATTTGTGTGTGCTTTGGATAATTAGCAATGTGTAGTTGATTTTTCATAAATCATGTTAAAAAACTTAAGTAGAAGTAGTTTTTTCACTACTTTGCTCTAGAACAAGTAAAATTCTAAGTCGAGGGAGTTTGATAAGTGTCAAACTTGAGATAAATTGAAGATATTTTTAGGCACTATTTGCATTTAAGTCATATATATTTTATCCAAAAACTTCCTATATTTAAAATCATTGCAGGTTTCTAGCTAATTTTGAGAGTTGAATGAATTTTTGTTATATTTAATCCGTGTAATCGTGTTTTGAAGATTGAATCGTATGATGGGAAGTGGAAAACCATGGAGAGAAGTAAAGAATAAGGAGAAAAACTTAAGAATTCAAGTCTGCAAGGAAATCTTATCTTATCTTGCAATTCACAGCGCTTGAGCACTAGAAATCTTATCTTTTGCTTAAGCGCTAGAACACGGTCATATTTCTTATTTAAACCTTCACTCATGTCATTATGGAAAACGAGTAAGATTTGGAGCGACTTTAGAGAGAGAAATAGTGGAGAACGAAAAGATTAGTCGGCAACGAGAGGCATTGAGTTCCAACCATCAATTCTTCATCTCTTTATAGTGTTAATGGCTACCATAAGTAGCTAAATCCTTTGTTTTGAAATTGAATGTAATCGTTCAAACTCTCGTAGATTCTTTTGATTTCATATATATATTGTTCTTCTCTATTCTTCTTGGTTTTTACTTCTTAACTTAATTCTTGAATTTATGTGGCAAATTTATTCATGATTATAGATTTTAGGTTTTGATTGAAAAATACTATTTGGTATTTGACTAGGATGAAAACCTCAACGCATTGATAAGCTAAACATAGTTATCAATGAGTTAATTGCTTTTCAATACTTGTTCTTAGAGCTAGAAAACTCAGTAATATAGGTGACTTATCGGTATATACTGGGTTGTTCTTAGAATCTTTAATTTGAGACATCGATAATTGTGAATTTTGTGTACTCCTTTAAGTCCTATATATAAGTAACTTCTAACTGAATCATCGGAACCAAGAAATTAGTTAGCTCATTAAATTTGTTTTAAAAAATAAGTATTTTTCAATTACACCCATAACATAAATGTGTTAATAAATACTTATGCGAATTAATGTCTCATTCTCTCTCTTATTTCACTCTCTTTCTCACTATTATTAATTGAATATTTAAAAATTAGAGTAGGGGTAAAAGAAGAAATAATTCATTAATTAGTTAGTTAATTAGTGATCTATAATAAGAACCAAAAAATTTTTCTAGAAGATATTTATATATAGGACTAGAGGGTGTATTGCATAAAATAATAGATAGTAATAATATATGTTCCCGAATGAATGAGGAGATACCCGAGAGCAATCCATGAAGTTCAATTCCAAGCCTTCTCACATGAATTTAATCCTTTTTACTATATTGTTTTAATTCTTTGTAAACAACTCTATTCCAAGTTTCTCACAATTGTTAAGGATCCATCACAAAATCAATTCGCAATACGAAGAATAACCCAACAGATATTTAAACCATACCATAAAAAGTAAGGCAGGAGATCTAGAACTTATTTCCAACCGTAACTATCAAAAACTAAAAGGACATATGTCACACTTTTTAAAAGCTTCAGCTGTGTCGATAGCAAGTAGCCATTCATCAGACCACTGTGGGGAACTTCAACACTACTCAACCATCTTAAATTTCATCGATCTAATCTATACGTTTATTCAGCATTTAATGCTGCAATTTTTAATAGTTTTTTATTCTTGTATTCTTAACTAATATGCGTATGATTGCATGTAAATAATAAAACACTTATATTTTATATTTTCAAGACTCGGGCAGAAGATTTTGGTTAAGGTGATCATCATTGATATTTTCAAGATGCAAAACAATTGGAAAAGATAAAATAAGCGTAAATTGTCTATTGGGTTTTTAAAAGATATTATATAAGTGTTATCGATTTCGTCTTTAAAAAATTTGTGTAACTAATTAAGTGTTTTAAAGATAAAATGTTTTATTAATTATATATTTGGTTTAATGGTAGTAGAATTAATTTTAAATTAACGTGATTTTATAGAATTGATTTTGTGAAAAATTGATTTTAAAGTAAGGTGATTTATGTTTTCAGGAATTTTTTTTTAAAATAAATTTAGAGTAAAAATACAGTGTAAATTTTTCAAATCAACGTGAAAGCAAGTTTCACATTGCTTCAGCCAAAATTGATTTTGACAACCCAAAATTAATTTTGGTTTTTCCCCAATTGTTAACCAAACAACTGATTTATAACCAAAATCAATTTTTCTTCAACTCAATGATTTTCCAAACACACACTAAGTCCTTCAAAGTTTAAAAGTATAACCAATTATATATTTAAAGGTTAAAAAATTTCCCCAATTAAGGACTTAGGCCTTGTTGGAAGAGCTTATGCGCAGCTTATGTGTTTCTATAAGGTGTTTTCAGCTTATTAGAATAAGCTGTTTTTAGCTTATTCAAGTAAGTTTTACAATTTTTTCTACGAAAAAACTATAATTTAAAAATAGTTTATTGCATAAATACTTAATTAAGCTGTGTACCCAAACACACCCTTAATTGGTATAGATTCATTTGGTAATTTTCCTTACTACTCAAAGGAATAAATTAGATAGATTATCTATTTTCATTGGTCAAAACACACATTCTTATATTATACTATTCCTAAATCTATTTTATTAGGGATCAAATTTCGTTTTTTGAGCTCCAAAAACTTCTCTTTATATCACTTGAGTTATAAACTCGCGGCATTAGATAGATTATCTTGATGTATATTAGAATATATAGATATATAAATATATTAGCCTAAATCAGCTTCTCTATTTACTGGTTAAATATACTGTTAACAGTTATCTTGAATAATAAATTCAAAATTACTCTTTCCAAATCCCAAGCTTAGATTCTCTCTACTACTTTTCAATTCTTAGATTCAATAATCGGTGACATGAAACTTTCAAGTATCAAGTTGGTGATACTTATATCTTTTGAGTGTCTAATAGAAAGTTAACTCTTAAAATAAAAGGATCAAATAAATGTCACTTTAGACTTTGGTATTTTAAAAATGCTTTAATTTGTATCACCAACGTATTCCTTGAATGATTTTTGACAACATTTTAATTAATACTCCAAAGATTAAAAAAGTCATTAAGTTGGTTATTAATACGCAAAAATTAATTTGATAACATTTCAAAATTTTGAGAAATAAAATGGTTAGGAGCATTTTTAGATGACCATAATAAGATTTTTATCATTACTTTAGTCCTTCAACGATTAAAATATAATTGAATTGGTCCTTAAAAAATTAAAACGTCATCAAATTAAACTTTTATCGTAAATGAATGACCAATTTGAATACATTTTTCATCTTTAGAGGACTACAGTGAAAAAAAAATAATCAAGAACTAAGTTTGCTACATCTCATTTTATATGTAATTAGAATAATTTTAAATCCTCTTACATGTTGTTGTTACAATTTCTTTTACATACCATGTGAGGAATATATTTAATGCATTTTATAGTTACAAGAACCAAATGCAGTTATTTTTTTAATTTAATGCTTACTTTTTTTTGCTATTATATTTAATGCTTACTTTAATTTAAAAGAAAGTAGGAGGATGTTTAGTTTGCACAATTTTAAATCCTCTTATACATTGTTCCTGCAAATTTTTCTACATACTAGGTGAAGAATATATTTAATGTATTTTATAGCTATAAGACAGAAATGCATTTATTTTTTGGTAGTTTCTTCGGTGTTCCCTCAAAATAAGGAACAAATTTGTTCCTCCATGTTATTTCTTTTATTGATTGACATGTGTTTAAGTTGTTCACATCATCTAATTGATGTTAATTTTTATATATTGCAAACAAACCCCTAATATTAAAATAACATTTTTTGAAATTTAAACACATATTTTAAACTATTGCAAATTTCATCAATCTATTTCCTTCCGACTCATAACTTACCCAAGCTACTCTCCCTCCAAATATCAAATCAATTCAATTTTCTATCTATTTTTTACAAAATATTTTATCTATTTAATTCTTATAAATATTTATTTTAAAATATATATATTCTTCTCTATTTGAATTAATTTATATTATTTAATTAGTATATCATTTATTTTATTTTTGTTATATACTAAATTAATTATAAATTTAATTTTTTTACTAGTTCAAAAAAAACTTAGTCATTTTATATTATTATCTATTTCTCTCATTTATTATCTCTAATTAATCCTAAAAAGGAATAAAATACATAATTTCTTTTTTCTATATTTCTCTCTAACTAAATAGCACTTCATTTCTTTGTTGTTTTAACTCTTCCTCTCTTCTTTAATTTCTTACTCTCTTATTTCTTTCTCTTCTATTTTTTCACTCGGTCAAACAAAATATGAAATAGTATTTTAAATACTCTTTTCTATTGGATATTTTTTTATTTTAATGTTGTTAACTCATATTTTATATCTTGTATATATCTCAACTTATAAAAAAAAGACAAAAAAAATTTAGTAAAAATATTATTATCTATTTCTCTCATTTCTTATTTCTAATTAATCCTAACAAAGGAATAAAATACATAATTTCTTTTTTCTATATTTCTCTCTAACTAAATAGCACTTCATTTCTTTGCTTTTTTAACTCTTCTTCTCTTCTTTAATTTCTTACTCTCGTTCTTATTTCTTTCTCTTCTATTTCTTCACTCGGTCAAACGAAATATGAAACAGTATTTTAAATACTTTTTTCTATTGGATATTTTTTTATTTTAATGTTGTTAACTCATATTTTATATCTTGTATATATCTCAACTTTAAAAAAAAGACAAAAAAAAGTTAGTAAAAAAAATACAAACTTAATAAATGTATTTAGAAAAATTTATATTATTTTTACTTTAAATGAAATAAATTTACACAAGTAGCTTGTTTCTGTAACCTCCATTTGAAAAAAAAGTATCTCGTGAGATATGAATTGCTTGTGGCCTAATGGACAACTCAATACTTATAGAGACTTAAAACAAAGTTAAAATTTGATTTTTTTTACATAATGAAAATAATTTATTAAATTTATTGAAATTTTATTTTTTCACCTTTAGAGATACAAAATTATTTGCAGTATAAAACTAGTGAAGTCAATTTCCGTTTAACATTTTTTTTCATAATGTTAGATAAAATAAAGTCAAATCTATTTAAGTTTTTTTCAGACACTATTGGCATTAATTAAGTGAGTTTTATTAATTTTAATTTTGAAAAACTTATTATGAAACAATTGTTACGGGAATCAATAAAATTATTTTGTAAGCAATATATACATTCATAAAAGAATTTTTTTTTTTTAATTTCGGTACGTGAATTGCTTTATCATTTTTATTTTTTTCTTTTAATTAAAATACTTAATTCTAAAAATAAGTTTTATCATTCAATGTTTTTCCTTATTAAAGGGGTTAACCTGTTAGACTTTAAGTTTTATTTAAATAATGACTTTAAAATAACTTTTTTATTTAAAGTCTAAATAATATAAGTTATCTCTAAATAAAAATATAATTTTATTTCATTTAAAGTCTGAATATATTTTTTTTTTGAACCAAGGGTATCTCCAGCCGATAGCCGAAAACTAATCCCCTAGAGGGATAGAGATTTAAAGGACCCAGCTATCTGCCAACTGTGCCAAACTTTGTTGGTTTTAAAGTCTGAATACTATAAAATTTTCTAAATACATTTATTAAGTTTGTATTTTTTTTAACCAACTTTATTTTTCTTTTTTCAATTTTTGAAAGTTGAGATATATGCAAGATATAAAATATGACTTAACTTAAATTAAAAAAAAATCTAATATAAAGAGTATTTAAAATACCCTTTCACATTTCGTTTGACTAAGTGAAGAAATAGAAGAGAAAGAAATAGGAAAGAGAGTAAGAAATTAAAGAACGGTGGAAGAGTTAAAGTAGAAAAGAAATGAAGTGTTATTTAGTTGGAGAGAAATATAGAAAAAAAATTACATAATGTTATTCCTTTGTTTGGATTAATTAGAAGTAAGAAAAGAGAAAAATAGATAATAATATACAATGACTAATTTTTTCTCAAATTAGTAAAAAAATTAAAATTTATAATTAATTTAGTATATAACAAAAATAACATAAAATGATATACAAATTAAATATACAAGAATGTATATATATATATATATATATATATATATATTAAAACAAATAATTATAAAAATTAAATAGATAAAATATTATATAAAAAAAATAGAAAATTGAATTTGATATTTGGAGGGAGGGTAGTTTGAGTATGTGAGTCGGAAGAAAATAGATATTGAGTTTGCAATAATTTAAGAATGTGTTTAATTCAAAAAAATGTTATTTTAATGTTAGGGGTTTGTTTGCAATATTTAAAAATTAGCTTTAATTAGATGACGTGGACAAGTTAAACACATGTCAATCAATAAGAGGAATAACATGAAGGAACAAATTTGTTCCTTATTTTGAGGGAACACCGGAGGAAACCACCTTATTTTTTTATTTAATACTTACTTTAAAAAAAAGTAGAAGAATGTTTAGGAGAATAAATAGGAAAACATAGTTTTGCTCTATGTAATTCACTTATAATCAAATCACCGAAATCAATGAATGATAGCTAATTCAGTCATTAAATTTGTCTAAAATTATTATACCCTAACTAGAATATAATGTCTTGATAAATGCTTAAACTATCACTATCTCCGGTCTGAGTTATAAGAAAAAAATGATTATTTTCTCATAGACCAGCAAAACACATTTAAAGATGTATGTTATTTTAATTAATATTTAAATTTTATTCCTACAATACCCATATAATTAATACACTCATTTTCATGAGAAATTGATAAATACATTACTATCTCATAATTAATTAATGGTAAATAAGTAAAATTAATTAATTTTTCTTAACAAATAATACACTTAAAAATATTACTACCTCCCGTATCAAATATAAACAAAAAAACAACTAAATTATGCTTATTAAAAAAGTTGTTAATTTTATTTAGTTTTTTAGATTTTATAAATAAAATTACTTTATTTCTTAAAATGTCCTTTTAAAAGGAGTCTTTCTCCTCCACCATCTATCACTAAAAATATATGTTAAATTAGTGTAAGGACAATTAAAAATACTTTCATTAATGTGGAAAAAAGTAATTGCATTTTTCTTATATTTAGTATTAAGAAAACTTATTCAAATTTGCTTATATTCGAGAACAAAGATAATATTATATTTCTTATAATAAGGATAAAAAGAAAAATACATTTTGTTTTTTAATTATAAAAAAGACCAAAGTTAATAGAGTATATCCCTGTCTTATGATAGTATCTCTCCCAATTCATTATTAATTATAATTAAAAGGTGTAGAATGAATAGAGAAGTATAAAGTGTCAGTTAATATATGTTAATTACTACCTATGTTGCTATGTTTCTTTATGTAAGCACTTAAAGAAAAGGTGTTTACTTCTATATACACTTACACTAGAAGTATTTATTATCATCTTTTTTTAAAAAAATATAAGTACTTAGTCTGTTTTTACATTCATAATTTAAGAAAAATAATTATTTTATTGATTTTAAAAAAATAATCTTTAATACTCTTTTCGATTCTTTTTATAAAAAACATAAGACTCATTTCATCAAGAACAATAAACATATTTAATGTTTTTTTTTCAATTAATAATGTAATAGAATTCTTAAAATGTCCATATAATTAATGCACCCACTTGCATTAAAAATATGTATGCTCACAATAAATGAGAGGGTAAAATTGAGCATTTATATTTTCTTTGCAATTAATATAAAAAAAAATTACATAGTACTATGTTTCTTATAAATAGTATCAAAGAAAAATCAGTTTTTGTCTTTTATAAAATGGATCAGAAGCAATACTATTTTATCCCTAAATAAATATAACACATTATCTTGAGAACTAACGATACAAGTAGTGGGTTACTTTAATTAATAAGGATAAAGTTAATTATCAAAAAAAAGAAAAGCATAAAGTTAAAAAAAATTATTTTTTTTATTGGCCAAATACACACAATAACACACCCCCACAAAGTTAAAAAAAAAGTTAATAAATGAATCTTGAGTTTTATGTACGTGCTTATAATATGAAAAATGAATATTTTTCTTTAGGTGTTTATATTTTAAATTAAAAATAATATGTTTTTTCAAAATTTTATTCTTAATTAATGAAAAAATTAATAAGTTCATTTTAAATTATAAAGATAATAGATTGATTGCTAATAAGAATAAAATTAAAAAGAACTAATAGCTTTTTTAAAAGTCCACATATTTTTTTTAATATTAATTTTTTTTTAATATTTGTGTTTTTTTATTATAGACGCTTATATATATACTTGAAAGTAATAGTATACTTTGTTTTAAGGTTTTGGCACAATAATTAAAAAAAATATTTAATGCGGTTGATTTTATAATATAAATTACTTAATTTTTTAATAATATATCATTTCTCTTTCAAAATTAAATTTCACACTTATTTTTAAATAGGCGCTTTTTATGGTACCATCTATCAAGATGACATAATGTCATCTTATCCAATCAAATAAAAAATTTAATATGAAACCATCAGAAATTCAATTAAATCATATTTTCTATTAAATATTCTAGATTTTAATAGATATAAAGTTAATTTTGTTTTTTTTATCTAATGTTTAGTTTTTATTTTAATCAGAACTATATGTCTTCATTTTTTTAATTAAATACTTATAATTTGGTTACATTATTAAATATGTATTTAAGCTTTAATTAATTAAAAGAATCTTTTATTATTTTTTTGTTACGTTGCTTTTATTAATTGAAAGATAAATAAGTAGTATTTTAGGTCTCTAAATTTTACACCAGATTTCAGTTTGATTTTTTTTTCCATTTTGATTCATTTACTTACTTTTGGTTCTTTTTATGTCGTTAAATAATTAATAAAAATGTCTAAAATTATTGCTGGATTTGAGAAAGAAGAAAATAGCATAAAAAAAATATTATTGCAGGTGTTAGTTATTTATAAAAAAAAATTAATAGAAAATAATCATATTATATTGAAAAGATAAATTACTAATATGAAAAAAATAAAGGACCAAATTAAAATTTGAGGAAAAATTATAGGACTAAAATATAAATTTAGCCATAAAAAATATGATATTATTCCAAAAATTTTCTCAAGTGAAAACTCATAAAACAACAAAAAAAAAAAAAATCATTCATGGATAAAATTTATAAATATGACACAAATAATAAATTTCACTTAAATAATACAGTTGTATTTTAACTTCACGTTGACAGTTATATAATTTTTAATTAAAATTTAGTTAGAAAAAATGAAATTTAAATATTATTTTCATATAAATAGTTAGTACACACCTTATTATGCTATCATCTCTAGACTCAAGGATAAGTTACCTATGTCAAATTCTTCTAGGTCTTATCATTTGTTTCAAGCCCAATTATCAATTATTTATGTTCTATTATTTTGAAAATATAGTTAGTTTCAAGTTCAAATATTAATTAATTATGTATTTTTCTTCTAGGTTTACCGTTTGCTTTTGGCTGAATTATAAGTTACTTAAGCCATGTTCTCTTGGGCCTAATTAATACTTGAGCTTGATACAGATGGTATGTATAAAACAAGAATGCCATCCATAATATTTTTTTATCTTGTCTTCTTCTATCTCACAACTAGCAACTATTTTAAACATTTTTATTAATTATTTAATGAAATAAAATGAAGCAACGATAAATAAAAGAGCCAACATTAAAAAAAAAAAGAACTAAACTGAAATTTAGTGTGAACCCTAAAACTTAGGAACCAAAAATATTATTTCTGTCTTATTTTGTTACGATAATCACACCAACCTCTCTTAAGGTTTGTCTATATTACACTTATCCATCCTCTCAAGTTTTTAAAATTACATTTACTCCTAAAATGTTTACTTCCATTACAAAAATAGTAAAATCAAAGAAAACAATAAATAGTAAAATCAAAATTATTTTTTTAAAATGAAAAAATATGAATAATAACACCGTTAAAAAAATTAACATCAAGGGAGAATTTTGTAATGAAAGTAAAAATTTTAAGGGGGGTAAGTGTAATTTTGAAAACTAGAGAGGTAAGTGTAATATAGACCAACCTCATGGGAGGTTGGTGTAATTATCCCTATTTTATTCATTATAATATTCACTAGTAATTTATTTATACTTCAACTAATAAAAACCCTTTTTTTAATTAATTAAAACTCAAATACACCTTTAATAATGTAACCAAAATATAAGCATTAATATTTAATTAAAAAAATAGTAATATACAGTTCAGATTAAAAATAAAACTAAATATTAGATTCAAAAATAACTAAATAACCAGTGTTGTAGACCATAGAGAGTAATATCCTTATATTTAATTGAGTACTATAATGTTTCACTTTTAAACTACTAACACAATAAGAAATAAGAATAAAATGTGTCCATTGCACATAATCAATGAAATTGTAATATTTAATATTAAAATAATCATAGCATAAGTCACCATATTCATATTATTATTATTATTTTATTATCACATCAAATTTTGATTGGTTGTATCCATAAATACACGTGTCCACACAAATTCATCTCAAGAAATAAAGGCTAATAAATATACTTTAAAAATTCTTTTTTAAATACAAGAATAATTATTGTATTTAATAAATATATTTTATCCTCTAATATATAGATAAATTAAAATAAAAGGACTATAAAACACAATTTCTAGAGCGAGTAATGGGTAATAAAGATCGAAAAAAGAGAGAGAAGACATGAACAATCGAGTGAGTAATAAATCAGACTGAATTTCATTTATTTGCAACACCTGTAAAAATTGAATAAGAGGATAGAGAAGAACGATCTCAGCAAGCAAAAATTGACCCACCACTCCTTTAAAAAAATCTGACTTGCCATTAATGCCCCCAATGGAGTTAACATTCATTAACTCCCATTAATTTCCTTCTTTCTAAACCTCCAAACTCTTCATTTTCAAATCTCCCTTCTTCTTCACCAACTAGAAAAAAAAAATAAAAATGAAGCTCCCTTCTCTTCTCAAAACAAAATCACTTAATTCATTTTCTTCCTCTTCTTCCTCATGGCCCTGGCCCTCTTGTCACCAACCAAGAACCCTCTCTTTCAGAGCCCACACCAACGAAGACGCATTCAAAACCATTAACGCCGCTTTCTTCGACGAGACGATAGTCGAAGCCACCGTTTCGTCATTCTCAACACAACAACGACAAGATGAAGAAGAAGAGAAAATAGAAGAAGATTATTGTAACGCTCCGTCGGAGAGCGTGATTCGCAGGTTGCGCTCTGACAGGCTTTTCTTCGAGCCGGAACAGACAAGCTCCATACTCGAAGCTAAAGCCGAGACTAGCAGCGCAACCTCGCCCTTCAAAGACAGCGTGGTTTTATCCTTGGAATCTAAGGATCCCTACGTCGACTTTCGCAAGTCGATGGAAGAGATGGTCGCCGCTCTCGGCGTGAAGGACTTGGACCGTCTTCAGGAGCTTCTGGGTTGGTATTTGAAGGTCAATGGGAAAGCCAATCATGGATACATTTTTGGTGCTTTTGTTGATTTATTGGTCTCTCTTTCGTTGTCGTCGTCGTCTTCTTCTGGTTCTTCTTCGAATTCTTCTTCTTCTTCTCATTCTCCTTCGTCTCCGTTGTCGTTTTATAGTTCCTCTATGAGTTCTTCCTGCAGTACTAGGTGTGTTTCTAGTTTGGAAGGTGAAGAGGAAGTTGAAGTTGAAAATATTCCTCCTAGTTCTTCTTCTTCTTCTTTCTTGTTAGAACAAGTTAGAGAAGAGATCAAACATGAGGTTCCATCTTCATCTTCTAATACTTAAGGTTGAAACAGGGGATTTATTAGTATTATTAACATAAAAAGTTATTGTTAACTTATAAGTAACAATTTTGTTTGAGTGAATAGAGATCTTACTCCCTGAATTTCCACATTGCCTTCACATAACCTCTCAAATTACCAAAATTCTCATATTAGTCTCTGAAATTTCAATTTGTGAAACGCACGTTAGTTTTCAACGAGAATTTGTTTACCAAGGTTTTAAATTGCGGTTGCAGTCACAATCAGGTTTCATTAAACAGAGTCGAATGCAGACCACAATCACGGTCAGATATGATTTTGATGACCTTCGAAACCTTTACGTTTCGGACTCAGATTTAAAACTCTTGCTAAAAATTGTATGTTGTGATTGAACAATTGTAAATTGAGAGACTAACATGAAGATTTGTGATTTGTTTAGTTTTTGTTGAATAATGTGATGACATTGTTGAATTGGGAATTCTCTCTTTTCACACACTCAATCTGTGTGTGTTTGTGTTGGTGGAGGTCACACACGTGTGGATGAAATGCAAGCGTGCGAGGGGAGAAACTAAGATAGATTGTCAATTTCTATTTCCTTTATTGTAAGGGAAAACATAGGAATGGAAGTTGCTAAATATTGTCTTAATTATTTTATGTTTACAGTTTTTGTAAAGTCATTATCTCTTATGAATTATATGTAAATGTAGCTAAATGACACAAAATCATATCTATTGCTTTCACTGAGATAAACGGTCTCTTTTATTTCTCAATTTGAACATAGTTTTTGTAGAAAAACATGACTTTGTTTATAGTAACTTAATAAGTGTTTGATATATATGAACTCGGTAAGAAGAAATTAATTAAATGGGTTAGGTTAGTAGTAGTACTTTGCTTCAACGGCTTCTGTGATTTATGACATACACAGTTCCATGTGGGTAACTTGTTTATATATTTATTTTTGCTAAATGAAAATTATTAATTAATTTGAGTAAAGTAAATGCTAAGTAGAGACAAGTTGCATACCCAAAGAAAAAAAAATTATATATAGTCATTGATTCTGTTTAAGTTTTGTTAGAATTAAAAATTATCCATATCGTTTTGTTTAACTTAATGCAAAAAGAATATGAAGAACAAGATTTAAACACAGTTATTTAGAGTTAATTGAACATCTTCTTAATGCTGTATCTCAGTTGTTCAACATATGGAAATATATAATCTGGGTTCAATTTTGTGTTAATATACTTTTTTATAAAATTAAAAGAAACTCGATCAGGTAATCAATAAAAAAAAATATAGAAAAAACTATCTTTACAACTAGTACTATTCATGTCAACAACTAAGGATTCGTTTGATTTAAATTTCAATAGAATAAAAAGTAAAATTATTGTCCTCTAAAGATAGCACAACTTACATGACATGTGTATGTGATGAGTGTATAGTAGAGAGTTCGATTTTTGGTAACGTTAAATTTTTTTATAAAAACTTAAATAAAAAAAAGTAATAGTTAAGAATATTACGCATAAAAATCAAGACGATTTAATAGAAGTAAATATTTTTACCTTGATTAAAATTAATTTTCACCAAAATCAAAATGCTAAACAAAACATGCCCCAATATGATTGATCAATGTTTTTTCTTTTTATTCTTTCTAAAATAATACTCCCTACGTTCCTTTTGATAAGATACAAAAAGAAAAAAAAAATTGATCCTTTTTATGACAGACTTTATGAGTTTTCTAGATGTATTAATTGCTGAAAAAAGATAAAAATATTTTGTTATCTTTAATTTATTATGAACTCTCATAATTTTTTATACAAGTTAATGCATTAACTATATGGATATTTTAGTAGTAATTTTTTTATATTAATTTAAAAGAACATCACATATCCAATATTTTTTTTTAAAAAAGGACCCGAAAAGAGTACTATCTACGGGAAGCAAAGCTCAATTATCAAAATACAATGGGCGTTGTTAACTGATTAAAATTGGGATTTTATATTATCGGCACTCACTTTTATGTGAAATTTCAATTTTAATTTTAATAAATATTAAAACATAAGCTTTGAGTTTATAAAAATACTCATTATTTTTATGTTAATTAGTGTTCCCTTTATGACTCGGTAAAAATTGGATAGGATGCACTTGTCTGCAACTCATACACACGTGTAGCTGCCCCACTAGCGGGGATCTCAACCATTGGATACGATGCAGTTGGGTTCATCAAATCTGACACGGCAAGAAGATCTGAACCGTTGGTTTTGAATTAAGCAGTCATTATCAAAATGATGGGTACAAATCCAGCGCAGAATTTTGGCGTGGTCCTGCTGAATTCACATCCTGTGTTCCTGAACCAAGCAGCAACATTTATCATGGTCTTGGGCCAGAGAAACTCAGAATTCGAATTCATATGTTTTTTTATTTATTATTATTGATGCATATATGAGATTCAGATACGGCATCTTTCAGCGAGGCGTCCGATGCTCCGATTTGCTCTGTCGAAGAGCATGTGATACTCGTAAGGACTCCGACGATCAAGTCAGTATGAACTAGGGTTTGTGAATGTGTTAAGTTTAGATGTTCATACCTCGGCCCTTATTGCTCCTATGTATTTATACTTTTGAGGGAGACATTTACCCCGTGATGGGCCTGCGTTTTGGGCCGTGCAGTCAATGGGCCTCTTTAAGTATCGGGACCTGGATCTGGGACATGTGTCCACAACAGTTATCTATTATATATATATGAGTTTTTCTAATCGGTATAATATTGTACAGGATAAGAATCTCAAAGTCGAAAGAATAGTAGATAATAAATATATATATTTAAGCATAACTCAATTAATTTTTGTGTTTTTCTATAAAAAAACTTCTCATTTGAGAAGCTTAATTTGTGCAATATTGTACATGTCAGAAAACTTATATATATATATATATATATATATATATATATATATATAGGGGCTTGCTAACGTATACTCACTTGCTTTTTAGAAGGAGTGCATTAGCAAATTATAACTTGAAATTTTAAAATACACCTACAGCTTGCTAACGCACTCTTTCTATAAAACAAGTGGGTGTACGTTAGCAAGCCCTACAGGGGTTTGTTAATGTACACCCACTTGTTTTATAGAAGGAGTGCATTAGCAAGTTATAATTAGATTTTTTAAAATACACCCAAAAAGTGTAGCTTGCTAACACACTCCTTCTAAAAAATAGGTGAGTATACGTTAACAAACCCCATATATATATATATATATATATGCTTGTGTTGAATAACATTGTCTCTATATATATATGTGGCCCTTGAATTGTATGCGTAAATTACTAAAATTTGGAATGTATTTTCATGTCTTCAAATCTAACATTTGGGGCCTGCAAGATTCAGAAAGAGTACAAAAAGGAAAAAGAAAAAACTGGCATTCAGCTTTGTAATTGGCTATAATAATTGTTACCACAGATTTAAGTCCTTGATTTGAAATCTGGTTTAAATATGTATATAATTTTAATTTTCATATGTGACACCTAATTTTGAATTTTGTTCTTCTTCAACTTTATTTTGCTGTGTCACTACAAAAAAAAAAAGGAAAAAAATCATTTCCACTCTGGTTCCTATATATGTTTCCACTTGATGATCATGTCATAAACTGTTTTTTATTTGATCTTTATATGTGAATGTCATTAGGTATAACAATATCAAATGATAGGGTCAAAATAATAAAAAAAATACATTTTTAAGTATAAAAGCAAAACTAAAAATAAAAAAAATATATTAAATATAGAAATCAAATTAAAATCTAGAAAATTATACTTTATGAGTCTCACCTCAATAAGTTGACACTTCGTAGATATCTTCGAGTCATTTTAGCTAAGGTTTTGAAATTTGCGTAGCATACATATCGTACCGATCTCACTTTTGGAGGTCAACCCTTTCGAGTCATCTTCAAGTCACTTTGGCCCACGCTTCGAGACTTGTGATATGTGAGATATGTGTATAGTACCGAACTACCAGTGTCATCTCGGCAGGTTGACACTTCCTCTACATCTGCAAATCGACAAGCGGCCGACGTACCCTAGCTTGAGAAGAACGCCACGAAATCAATGACTTCAAGCCAATAATCAATTAGTGCCATGCTCGCATCTCATTATGACAGATAAAAATTACCTTAAAAAATCAGGCATCATATACCTAAACATTAAGCCCTTGTATATAAATGCCCTACACTCCTTGTGTATGGCACGTTCAACTATAAAGGTAAACATACCCGTTGAAATTCTGTTAGAATCTCTTGGAATTTGTAATTACAGATTTCAATGTTTCAAAGATAAAAAACAGGATTTTTTTTGTGTTTACTGTTTTTTTTTAAACAAGTATCCAAACATGTTAAAAAGCACTAAGTCTATTAGTTAATTTTGACGGAAAAAATTAAAATCCTCTACCATTGGAACTCCTGATCTACAGCAGAACACATATAATAAGGACAAAATGCATATTTAATCATTGAAATTTCATAAAACAAAACCCTGGAAATTCATTTTTTTTTTAAAATAAAAAATAAAAAACTCTGTAACTTGGTAGGACACCTTATCCGAATGAAGGCCCTAATAGCATAAAGGAACCTAAATCGTTGTCACTCACTTTCAAGAAAACTAGTGGTTGTTGGAAAAAAATAAAAGAGGGGACATGTTGAGAGGACGAAGAGAATGTCAAGAATGCACTTGCTCAAATTATTTTTAGCTCAAGAAGTTAAAATTTATGAATAACAATCAACTTATTTTTTTGCCAAATCTGGCCAATACTCCAGTCCCTCTGTTTTTCAGTCCAATCTTTTCTGGAAATAATATGTTTTGAAAAGATTACTTTTGAAAAAATATATATATATATTTTTCATATGATCCTGAAAATATATATATTTTTTTTCATCCGCAAAATAAGATGAATATATTAATAAATAGCATACACCAGTAGTGCTAACAACGGTACAACAAGTAGAAATAAAACCAGAAAATTTCAAGATAAATATGACCTTCAGGAATCAGGAAATAAATATCAGACCAGAAGAAAAATATGTTTTTTTTATTGAATTAAAAACATAAGTAACTATTTCTAAAAAAAATAAAAATAAAGATTAGAGGTGTATAAAAGAATAAAAAATAAAGCCTTCTCAGCCGTGTAGTTTATTATTTAATTACATTTTTTATCCAAAAAGTAACCAATATTAATGTACACTTTTAGCTCCTCTGTATTTTTATATTACTAAATGGAGTCAAGAAGTACTCAAAAATATTTAGTTTGAAGGAGAGACTTGAAAACCAAAACACCCCCAAACAAAATTGATAAATAGTCGGTTAATTAAGTTTAAGAAATTTTATCGAAGATATATATCAACCATGATGGAAGATAACTCAAAGGGTTGGCTTAACGATGTAAGGTCCTGTGAAGTTTATAGGACGAACGATCCACAACAGGAGGTTCCGTGTTTGAATCTCACCTATGCCAAATTTTCGGGGGTAAGCATCAGCCACGCAGCACGAACGTGATTAGTCTCATTCTAAGAGTAGGAAAATTCAGTATTATACCAAAAAAACCATCATGGAGGATGAGTTAAGGAACAAATTAAAATGGGATCAGAGAGACTTTTACTAATCACTTTTGAAGCCTCTTTTTTGTTTTTTGTTTTTTTCAAATTTTCCCTTTTCTTGGATTGACATTGGTCTCTCCATGGTGTCCCCCTTCCCTCTTTTTTCCAAGAGGCGAATTAGATTTTGATAAATGCATTCTTTGACGATGAGATTAACACTACAAGAATGTATCAATTTAGCACAAATCGTTAGCGACGACTCACAACTATTGTTATTTGGCGACGACATCCTGGCCGTTTGCGACAGAAATAACCGTCACTGATTTTGCGACGAAAATTTTTGTCGCTAACACTACAAATCAGCCAGAATTTTTTTTATATTGGTTTATGAATGGAAAGCTTGGGGTGACAGGCCGGGCCATAGTAAACTTAGCGACAGTCACGGCCGTCGCAAATTGTCCCATTTTTTTTTGAATTTTTTTATATGTTTGGTGCATAAGGGCGACAGACCGGGCCGTCGTAAATTAGTGACGGTCCCAGCCATTGCAAAAGGTTCGATATTTTTTTTTTATTTTTTTTTGAATGTTTGGTATTGAGGGGCGAAGGACTGAAACGTCGCAAATGCTCCAGGTTGATTTTTTTTAATTTGTTTTTTATGTTTGGTGATGAGGGGCGATAGACCGGGCCATTACAAATTAGGGATGGTCTGGCTGTCACAAACCCTTTGGGTAGATTTTTTTGTATTTGGTGATTCAAGCGACAGACCGGGCCGTCGCAAATTAGAGACAGTCCCGGCCGTTGAAAACGGTCCGGCTAGATTTTTTTATTTTGTTTATGCTAATGATGAGGGGCGGCGGACTGGGTCGTTGCAAATTAGCGACGGTCCTGGCCGTTGTAAACTTTCCGGGTAGATTGTTTTTAAACTTTTTTTTGTATTTGGTGATTAGTGGCAATAGAGGCCGTTGCAAATTAGTGACGGACCCAGCCGTCGCAAATGGTCCAGGTAGATATTTTTTTATGCTTGGTGATGAGGGGTGATGGATCGGCCATCGCAAATTAGCGACGGCCCTGGCCATTGCAAACTGTTCGGGTAGATTTTTTTTCAATTTTTTTGTATTTAGTGATTAGTGGCAACGGACCGGGCCATCGCAAATCAGCGACTATCCCGTCTGTCACAAACAAACTAAGATGCTTTTTTATTGTATTTGGTGATTAGTAGCGAAGGACCCGGCCGTCGCAAACAAACTGAGAGGCTTTTTTTAATTTTTTTTGTATTTGGTGATTAGTGGTGACGGTGCCGACCATCGCAAACAAACCGAGATGTTTTTCTTTTTATTCTTTTGAATGGCTGAAGCTGGGCAAGATTGTAGCAACAGTTCGAACCGTGGCAAGATGTTACCGTTTTATTTTTTAAATATTATTTTTTAGTCACGCCTATTTCCGTAGTTAATATTAAGATTGGTTTTAAATTAAAACCCTTTCTCTTTTTCCTTTCTTTTCTGAAATCACTTCTCACTTTCTGTTTTCTTCTTCTCCTCTGTCTAACACCCGCGCCGCCCACCACCAACGTCGACCACCAGCCCACCCACAGACCACCAACCAACCCGCCAGCTAGCTGACTACTATCCATGCCTCACCGCTTCGCCACCTCTTCTCCTCTCCGTGTCGCCGCTGCCTCTCTTTGCCGCCGCCTCTCTTCTCCAAAACCACCTATCTCCCTCTCTTCTCCACAACCACCTCTCACCCTCTTCAACATCCTCTCTTCAACCTTTAATTGGTAATTATTTAATTTTTTTAACTTTTTTATATTTATAGTATAATTAAAGTTATGTGTTTATATTAGTATAGTATAATTAAAGTTATAATGTATGCATGAAATTGATTATAAAATTCAAAAAATATAATCTATTGGTTATGAGGACTTTTTTGGTTAGTTATGTGATTATGTTAGTATAGTATAATTAAAGTTATAATGTATGTATGAAATTGAGTATAAAATTGCAAAAGTTGATGAGCAATTAATTTGCAATAGAGTAATAGTCGTATTATAGGTTTAAATTACCAACTAAATTATGATTTTGATTGTGTTTATGAGATTTTACTTAAATGTAGGAGTTATTTGGCAAAGTAGATTGTGTTCTCTTTTCGCTTGGAGGTTACACGTGCGGTGTATTTGGATATTGCTTGGAGTTTGAGGTAGGTATTCAACTGACTTAATTTGTAATTAATGTTGAACTTAGATAGCTAGTATATGAATATTCACATGCTTTTAGGGTTTGTGTGTTGTTTCTTGGTGGATAGGGGAGACCTTGATAAAAATTCTAAGTATTAGGGTGTTTGTTTGAATGTTTTTTAATGTTATTGCACGTGTTTGTTGTTTGTTAGTGGATAGGAGAGATCCTGATGAAAATTCTGAGTACCAGGGAGCTGGTGTGCATGTTTTTTTAATGTTATTGCATGTGTTTGTTATTTGTTAATGGATAGAAGAGACCCTGATGAAAATTCTGAGTAAGGGAGCTGGTGTGCATGTTGTTTTAATGTTATTGCATGTGTTTGTTATTTGTTAGTGGATATGTGAGACCTGATGAAAATACTGGAGTACCAAAGTGTTGTTTATGTTGTTTTAAATTTTCCGTCTTTTTAAAATTGAGAAATGCTTGTATTATAGGATTACGCTATTGAAATTTGTATAAGTCACATGAATCGTAGTTAGATGTAACAAATCCATCAGTCTCGACAGCCTACACATCCAAATTATGTTGAGGAAGATGAGGAGGAGGAGGAGTTTATGTTTTATTTTAACTATTACTTGAATTTGATGTATTAATGTATGGTTAATTTTTTAAATACTTATTTAATTTATACTTTTATTGGTGTATTATATTTATTTCTTATTTATTATATAGTTTTATTAAGAATTATTCAGGTTTAGTAAAAAAAAAAGATAATGCTGACAAATAAATATTTTAAAATATTTTTTTTGGCGAAAAAAAATTTGCAAAATAAAATTAGCCACAAAAATATGCTAGTCCTTAAATTTAAACCATAAACCCACATGCAGGAGGAAATGACTTAAGAAGAGGGTAATGAGACCAGGAGACCAAACAATTCATAACATAAAAACGACAGCTAATAGTAATATTTACAACTAAAAATGAGATGCTATGTGGTTTTCTCTTTCTCCATACAAATCCCATATTTTAACTCTTTCCCAACAATATATATACCCCAGATATTCAAATTAATATTTGTTGCAATTCCGTTGAGAAAGATCCTCCACCCACACATAAAAATATTTTAAGGAATAACATTTTTCCAAAGAATTTTGGAGCGGAACAAATCTAACACTGTGTTTGGTTAATGGAAGAAGTTGAGAGGAAAGAAGTTGAAAGGAGAGAAGTGGGAGAAAAGAGAAATATGATAGAAATAGGAGTGATTTGAAGAATGTTTGGTTTGAAAGAAATAGAGTGAAAAGAAGTTAAAATATTTCACTTCTCTTGTTTGTTTGGATAAAAGTGAGAGTAGAAAGAAGTATAAAAAATGTTTGAATAACAAAATTGTCCTTGTATTTTTTTTTTAAATAACATCATTTTTTTCCTCATGATTTCGTTATTTAATTGCTTTCCCATTTTTAGTTTTATGTTTATTTTTTTATATGCTGAACGTCTTTTAAAATTTCTTATTCAATTATTTATTTAGATAATAATAATAATGATAATAATAAAATGGTTATTGGCGAGTCTCAAAAAAATGATTTTCTTATGAAAAATTTGAACCATTTTTTTCATCTTTGGTCAGCACCTGAAGCTAAAATAAGATACTAGTCCTCCCACCTTCAATAACAAAAAAAAATCATTCCCCACCCGCAACATTACAGTCGATATTGACTCCCCTAAATTGTGCAAAAAAAAAAAAGAAGATAAAGCTACCAAATATACACATAATTGCTTCAAGGAAGCACAAAAGATTAAGTACAAACTAGATACATACATAGATATGCTTCAGTCAAGTACACACAAACCATTAAGTACAACCCATACTGTTTCATAAATTACTATGTTCACCTATTTGCATATAACTTGACCTATAGGCCATGTCTATTGCCCAATTCCACAAAAAAAAAAAATAGCTTGGCAAGTATAAACTAAATTGTTGCCCAACTCAAAAATACAAAATGGGCAATTAACCTATATTAAGATACAAAGGGGCCAAATTAACAAATGGTCTAGTTACATACAAGATATATCATAGTCTTCATTTGATACCTGCTTGTGTCATCATTTGGATGAGAGCTTCCACCCGCTTCTCAGGAGCAACTCCAAATAGTTCCCTTTGTTTCTGCTCATTGCCACATAAATACGAGTAGCACCTCATTAAGTATGGCTCACAGATATTCAACTCAGTTAACAGATTATAAACATCTGATTCGGTATAAAAGCGACATGTGCTTTGGTCAAGGATAGCAACTCTTTTTTCTACTATGACAAGTTGCTTTTCAACAATATAAGTTTGTTTTTCAGACACAACAACTTGTCTTTCTGCCGCTTGATTTAGTTTATTAGCTATATTATTACCATCCTTAACTGCGTCTGCCAGTGCACTTATGATCACTTTTTCATATTGAGCCTCAAGCACATCAACCATGCTTGCCTTTCATTTCATGCCTGTGCCCCTTGATATCGGTGTCTCCTTAGATTTATTGCATTGCACATTCATCAGGCTAAATGAGTCAAAATTTGTCCCATCGAAATTTGTCCCATCAAAATTTGTCCCACCAAATAAGTTATTATTGTCAAAGTTCAATTCAGTATCATGAGAGAAGACTTGATCTATACCATTATCATTCAAGTCAATGTTTTCCTTTTCCCATCTCCTGAGCCTTTCCTTTGCTGTTGTTGCTTGAAGACTAGTTGCACAGTCAGCTCCAAAGAGTTCTTTCAAAGTGTCATAATTTTTTATTTGCATCCGTTTCCATTTTGCAGCATGAGATTTTTCCATCTTACGCAAATTGCAAGAAGTTATCACGATGAAAAAATATGATAGTAATACAAAGTAGTAAACTTTGAATTTGATATTACCTAGATCAAGTCTTCCCAAACTTCCTCCTCAACTTCAAATTTCCTAGTAATGGGATTCCATGCAAACGCGCTCAAACGGTTGAACAAGTCATATACCTCAGCAAAATTCTCTTTCAAGGTCTTCATTCTATTTTTGACATGTTTCTTGTCAATTTGAGGACCAATAGCAGACCTCAGAGCATCAACCACATTAGTATAAGCTTCAGTTGTCCAAGACCCATCATGTCTATTGCCTTTAGTTGCTTCTTCAATTAATGCATTTAATAATGCAATATCCATTTCTTCAGTCCATCTCAATAAATCTTTCCCTGTCTGACTACCTTCACCAATATTTTTCTTTCCCTTTGTCATGTTTACAACCTACGACAGATTCATGCAAAGACACAATTCAATAGACAAATGGTCTAGTGAAATAAGTGAACAATAGAGAAAACTAAGTTACTCAAACCATATGAAGACGGTATAATGAACATGAAACTACCAGAAATGAAACATGATGTTTGATACAAAGTGCATTTAAGGTATTTAATACAAATCAACACAAACCCAAATACATAGTGCAAAACACAACTTATAAGGCTTCTAGCCACCTACACAATACATTAATACATTTAATAGTTTCAAATTAAAGCTATAAAGTACAGACTAGGCTAAAGTTGATAAGCATTCCACATTTCATGTGCAATATTTTCTCTTAGCATTGCTCCTTGTCGATGATCCTCCTCACGCTGCTGTTGAGTATGATATCTATCAATAACGTCATAATCAAGCATTTCGTTATCCACCTCAGCAAGCAATGAATCATCCACATCCACGCCCATTAGAAAATTGTGTAAGATGCAACAAGCAAACACTATATCTGTCATCATTTGAAACGAATAGTATGGTTGAGCACCACCACCAATAATTGGAAATATCTTTTTTAGAACACCAAATGTTCTCTCAATCACACTACGAAGTGAGGAATGACGAAGATTGAATAACTCTAGCATTTTGTGGTCCACGTGGATAATACTCCTTCAAATGGTAACGAACACCTCTATATGGTGTTAGTATCCCGTGTTTTAGCATGAATCCTGCATCCCCCAAATAATACTTACCTACAAAAATTATATATGGGTATATACATAAATCATTACTTAGAAATTGCTACAATGTTAAGGAGTAGTATGCCACTAACCTTCGGGAATACGAAGTGGATCATTCCTAGTTAAAGCATCTTTTAAAATTCTAGAATCTGAAGTTGTTCCTTCCTAACGAGTTAATAAATTTCATATCAAAATCACATGCAGCAAATACGTTTTGGGTAGATAATCTTTTCTTCCACGAAATCGTGGTGCTTGTGCTCTCGGAACCTTCACTCGAACATGTGTTCCATCAATAGCCCCGAGACAATCTTTTTTTAAATCCACCAATTCATGTGTTAGCATTGAAGATGTTAAGTTTATACTAACTACGTGTAATTAACCAAAATTTATACCTTAAAATAAGGGTAGAATCTGCTACTATTTTGAATTTGTGAAGGGATATCTCTACCCGAAGGATGCTTTAAAAATTCTGCCTCTAATGAAATGATTGCTCGTAGCACATTATGGAAATTTCGACTAACAGTTTCCCTAGAACGATGGAAAAAGAAAGACACTATTCTATTTTTAACATTATGACCTATAATGTGCAGAAATTTACCAATTGTTCTTCAACAGTTGATCGCGTTGTGTCTTTTACTAAACCAGTTCCTGTTAATTTGCCACACAATTGTACAAATGCTTGTGGACCCATTCGTATGATATCCCGACATTTTTCTGTGTGTAAAATTTGTCTCATTAGTTGGCCACGCCTATGCTCTCTTTCATCAAAACCAAGGTTGGGCTGTCTAGGTGTTACTCTTGACATCATTTGTAACAAATACAATGCATGCACAATACAACACAAAATAACTACAACACAGATACACTTTCTCTTTCTAATTTTTCTAAATGTTCCCTCACTTGATTTGCAATTTGCATGCCAACATTTATCCCATAATTACTAATACTAATTGCTTGTAACTCCATCTCTTCTAAATCAAGAATTTCATCTTTCAACGCCATATTTTCCATATTTTCAAAACCAGTAACTCCCTCCATAAGTCAACCTTTACATTGTTATCATCACAAGCATAAGCATATAAAAATAGCATTACGATAATGATAATAGTTAAAACAATAATAAATCTACAAGTAGATTCTTTTATAAGCAAAATAATAAATTTTAATGAGATAAAGTATCACAAGTACCAAACAAATGACACAAGCATATAAAAGCAATTTTCCAAACAGTAAAATGATAGTTGTGAATTTCTAAGGTACAAGGTTCTCTTGTATCTCTTACTCTAAGAAGAATAGGAATAAAAAACGAACCGAGAAGTGAATTGAAACTAAATCCCTCTCTCACTATTTTAGTATCCTTTTCTATAGTGTTTTTCAGTGGAATTCCCACTTAGCCAACCACACTATATATTAAATTAATTTCTTTCTAAAAAAGCAGGGTGCTAATAACACAAGTCATAAAAAGAACTGATTTAACTTTCTGCATTATTATTTAACTTGCAAGGGGTCATTCAAATTTTTATGTTGCCACAAGAGATGTCCACATTGAATGTGGATTTTGAAAATTCAGATTAGGTGGCAATAATTGTTGTGACACCAAAACAAAACCTTATTGAGGAGTTTTGTAGTTTAACTCAATTCAGTACCAAGCATAAACATAATGGACTTTAAAACACTATCTATTAACACAAATTAATTAATCCTATCTTATATCCATAATAGACTTTGAAACACTATCTATACAACCTATTCTATTGGATTTTGAATTACTTTCCCTGATATCCTTTACAACCTAGATTAAAGATTCTGAAATACCAGAACAAAACCTTCTCACTTTTTGTTTTACCCTTTTGTATATATATCTTCACTAAATAATTCTTCATTATTGAAGCAATATGAATGAGAACATTCAATCTTATTTTTATCTCTCTCTGGTATGTTTTGAACCGTGACATTCACACTAGTATCTTCAATAAATTAGAGATAATTACTAACCTGTGAGTGTTTTGTTTTGAATGAGTTCCTTGCAATAATTTTGCACCATAAAATACATGTTAAAAGGGAAAAAAAATCCACCAAAATGCAGAGTTTTATGCGTAAGAATTGGGAAGCAATTAGGTTGAAGAAAAAAACAATTAACCAAAAGGGGAAACTAGAAATGGGATATGTAAACAAAAGAAAAAAAATCATGTTACTAACCAGAGGAGAGAGCTAAGCGAAGAAGAAGAAATTAGAAGACAATCCACAAAATATATGATGAGGTGATTCACGTGGGAATAGTGAATATAGACGCACAAAAAAGAAAAAGGAATTAGGGATGAGGACATTTTGGTCTTTTCATTTTATTTTGCCTTCTCTTGTTTCCCAGTCTTACCTTAGGAGGAGAGATTTGTATTTTTGTGGGACCCGCTTACTTTTTGACACTTCTACTCCATTTCTATTGTAATCAAACAAGGGAACTTATATACTTCTATCATACTTCACTCATCTCTACTTCTTTCCTTCACATTTCCACCAAACCAAACAATGTGTAAATGTTGAACCACTGAGATAGAATTCAAATGTTGTGAATTCTCTTCTCTTCCCTTGATCCTTCTCATATCTCTGTTCTTCTGTGTCTGCTATCATCTTTCTAATATATGTTTAATCTATATATTTTTCTGTTTTTATTTATGTTTTCTTTTGTTCTTGCTATTTGTTTTGTGCTTTCTTAGTCACAACACCTTCTGTTACCAAAGAAATATGGGGAACAAAAGTCACAATCACACATAAACCATGCATGACATGGAAAATTAAAATTAAACCTAGTTTGGTCAGCCAACGAGGGACAATACTAATAGTAGAGAATCTGGATGAAAGTTTGGTCTATCACCTTGACAGAATTAAAATTCTTTTGGTAAGTAACACTCCTCAAGGAGATTAGTTGGTGGTTAGAAGCTAGTTGTGTACACTATAAGAATGACCAAAAGTAGCGAGGGCTAAAATCGTTGTTAAAAAGGAGTTAGCAATGGCCAAGCGACAAAGATCGAGCTGCCGCTAAAATACGAGCTGATTTTTTTTTTAATTTTATTGCTATCTAGCGACAGTAGAAGTTTTCGCTATGTTAATAAGAAGGAGGAGGAGTAGAAGAAGTTGGAGGTCGCCAAAGATAGAGGTCGTCGGAGTTGGATGAGTTGTGAGGTATAAGGTGGTCTTTTTGTGGAGTGATTTAATGAAGTTAATAGATAAAGAAGAAGTGGAAGATTTTGTTGAGTGGAAAATGATGAAGAAATTAATGGAAGAAAAAGAATAAGTGAACGATTATATAAAGAAGAGAAAGAGTGAAAAATCTCACAACCCGAAGTCATTGTGTTGGCCAATGAGTTGTGCAAGCGTCCCGATAGTGACGGCCTAGACCGTCACTAAATTAGGGACAGCTTGGATCGTCGTAAAGTTACCAACGTAATTCATTCTCGCCCCTGTAGCGACGGCCTATATCATCACTACCATTCAAATATTAAAAGAAAATCCCCCTATAATAGCGACGGAATAGACCGTTGCTAATTAGAGATGGCTAAGACCGTCGCTACCACAAAAAAATTCCCTCTATAATAGCGACGAGATCACCGCTACCATAAAAAAAAAATTCTCGCTATAATAGCGCTGACCAAGACCGTCGCTATTTTGCCGCAAAAAAAAAAAATTCTCTCCACTATAACGACGGTAAAAGCCATCACTACTTTAACGACGACCGAGACTGTCGCTATTTTTCCACAAAAAATATTACAAAAATAAATAAAAAAATTTCATCCACTTTAGCGACGATAAAAGTCCTTGCTAATTTAGCGACGACCTAGACCATCGCTAAATGTTAATATATCGTCGTAGTTGTCACTATCACTATTTTTACGTAGCTGAATTGCCACATTCTTGTAATGGTAGTTGCATCTGGATAAAACTTCTTGTAGTTTTGACCTATGTAGTACCTCTAGATATGCCTATGTTGATAACCTTAGCATGCCACTGACGTCCTATCCAGTAAAATTGATGTCTCATCTCCTTCAGTCCAACTTTTTTCATTAAAAAAAACCCTAATTTCATATATAGTGAGAATAGATCATCATACCCACTGGAAGCAATAGTCATTACCAAATTCTTTAGAATTCTTATGATATTCACGCATATAAATAGAGTAATTATAATAATTAATTTGGGAGAAGTATGGAAAGAAGGAATGGTTGAGAAGAAAGATGTGAAGACTATTATGAAAATCCTAGAGCGTCTCGGTTCACTTATGTTTATCTGTTCTACTTTCAAATTCAATTTAATTATTGTTAAGTGATAGATTTTACTTAAGACTGATAAATATTTTATTCACTTTAGATAAGATTTGGTCTATCTTTTATTTGAATTTCCTTAAATCTAGAAAGGTTAAAACTACTTATCATTTTGTTAAAATTGTATGATTTAGATAAGATTTAATCTCTAAAGCCTTGAAGGTAGGGGTGTTCAAAACCGAACCAAACCGTCCCAAACCGATCAAGCCGGACCGAAAAACCGATAACCGAAAAAATGGAAAAACCGAATTTTTTGATTGGTTCGGTTCGGTTTTCGGTTCTACTATAAAACCGAACTAAACCAAGCCGAATATATTATTATATTTATATAATATTAATATTGAAATTACTTAATAATCCTTAACCGTAA
The DNA here is from genome assembly GCA_037177725.1 of Cyamopsis tetragonoloba. Classification (NCBI taxonomy): domain Eukaryota; kingdom Viridiplantae; phylum Streptophyta; class Magnoliopsida; order Fabales; family Fabaceae; genus Cyamopsis; species Cyamopsis tetragonoloba. The sequence continues at coordinate 28,824,284 of CM074125.1, read as the reverse complement.
GAGAAAGAACCCTAATTTTTTTTTGTTTGTTTGAGATTTAGAGAAATAATTGTCAAAGAATTAATCAATTAGATGTTGCTATTTTAATTTTAACGCTTTGTTTGCATGATTTAGCTATTTGCCTATGTTAATTATTAGTGATGGAATTACTTATTTACTTGTAATTATAATTGGTAAAAAAAATATTAAAACTGAAAACCGAACCAATCCAAATCGAATTTAATCGGATTGATTTGGTTTGGGTTTCTTCATGGAAACCAACCAAACCAAACCAAACCGAACAAGAGTAAATTGATCGGTTCGGATGGTGACCCCCCAACCAAACCAAACTGTACCGTGAACACCCCTAATTGCAGGTAATTAGATAAAGGCGTAGAAGACAAGGATGGAGATTTGATCTTGTTTCCTATTTAAACACCTTTTCACGCTATTTGTAGAGGACCAATTGAGATTTGGAGAGAAACTTAGAGAGAGAAAGCACTAGAGAACGAGAAGATTAACCGGAGACGAGAAGCTTTGAGTTCTAATCATCAATTCGTCATCTCTAATATCTCTAATTGGTATTAATGACTATTATGAATAGCTAAATTCTCTGTTTTGATATTGAATAATGTAATATTTTAAACTCTTATAATTTTTTTTGAATTCATATATTTAGTATTTTTTTTCTATTTATCTTGATTTTTATTTTTTATCTTAATGCTTGAATTTATCTGGTCAATTTATTCATAATTTAGATCAAAGGTTTTGATCGAGAGATACTACTTAGAATTCAACTTGGGTGAAAACTACAACGCGTTGGTAAGCTAGAGATTGGTATATATATAACGCGTTAATTGCCTTTTAATACTTGTTCTTAACGCTAGAAAAACACATTAGATAGGTGAGAAATTGGTATTAACGCATTGTTCTTAAAATCATTTATGTGAGAGATCGATAATTGTGAAAATTATGTATTACCTAAGATAATAGTTTAATAATAATAAATATTTCTGAATGAAAAAGAAGATACAATAGAGCGATTGATAAAATTTAATCCCAACCCTTTTTTACAATTCAATAATATATAATTAAGAATTTCTAAAATACAAGATCCAGTGGTTCGACAACCTTTAATTCTATAATAAAATGAGTTAACACTTTAGATTATTTACCCTATAAGGATAACAGTTATGTTACTCATTAATCACTAACTACCCATCAATTCAATATTTAGTCGATGATTATGCTCTAATTATTATCTTTTGTCTATTAATTCTGAAGATAACCATTCAATTAGAAATTATTAAGACAAGAGAAAGTCTAAGAATCTTAGAGTTTATTAATTCAATAATAAGTTAGAAACAAACTAAATTCTTAATTTAAATAAATAATAGATACATACTTACTTTTTTATTTTATACATTCATTTGATTTAAAGAAGTTAAATCCTTAAATGTAATTACTTAAAGTTAGACCTCTTGTAACAATGACATAACTTGCCGTGAAGTAATAAAAGATTCCAAAAGCTGTTGATATTATTCAGTGAAATGTCACTTCAAAAAGCATACATATATTGGCAATCTACATACTTTTTTTTTAAAAAAAAAATATTTTGCGTACATCTAAGAATATATAATCCATTTATTTTTTTAATTTATTAATTTTTGATATTAAAAAATTAAAAAATAAAATAAAAAATTTGATTTGATTAATGTTAAATAGGTTATAAATAGATGGTTCTTTTAATTTGTACAATATTACACAAGTTAAGAAACCATAAGTAAAAAGAAAATATACTATTAGATGGTTTCTATGGTGTCATCTCTATAGAGATGATACCTTGCCCTCTTTCATCAAAATTTGACATGTGATAATTAAGGAGTCAATCAAGCATAATTTTAGATATTTTTAATTTTATCCATTGATCTTTTAATTTTATAAACTAACTCCAACTTTAATTATGGTTATATTTATTTAACTCAATTGAATTAACATAAGGTAATTACAATTTCAAATATTCGGTGAAAAAATTCTCGACAAAAGAATTAAATCTAAAATTTTAAAAGAATTAAAAAGCTAACATTTTAAATCTACGAATAATACAATATGATAAAACTAATAAATATATAATTTTTAATAAAATATTAATAGATATAATTTATAAATAAAACAAAATATATCAAATTAACAAGTACATTTTATGAAAAATATGAAAAAAATAGAGTTCTTCATAAATAATATTTTGAACTCTTACATAACCCTAACATATAGCGACAGATCCATAAACACTTGGTGTGAGAAGGGGGGAGGGGGGAGGGAGAGGCGAAACTTAAAATGACATAATTAAAAATATTAACCATATAAAAAATTTATAAATGAAGAGAAAAAATTTTTGAAAAAAAAGACGACACAAAACATTAAATTTTGAAAGAATATCTATTTTCATGTGCATTGGATTTTATATTTTCAAATTTTTAATTCTTATGAGAATACAAATTTCATATTTTATTCTTAAATACAAGTAAATAATAAGCTTTTAACAATATTAAAATAATAGTAAAAGTTATTATAAAAATTACTTAAACTTAACAATAATATTTTATTGTGAAAATTAAATATTAATTTTTTGTAATAGAATATTTAAATATTACTATTTACTAACCTATAAAATAATATAAATATATAATCTTTATATGTGTAAAACTTTTTTAAATACTAAAAGAAAAAATATTTTCAGTAGAATAAAGGAGAGAATAATAATGCTGAAAAAAATTTTAAAAAGTCAAACAAAAAGCATAAGAGAAACAGGAAAAAGATAAAAGAAAAAAATGGTACTGAACTAATATACAAATTGTAATATGTAAAACCTCAATTAAATGGAATAACTAACAAATATATTATTTATGAAGAACTCTATTTTTTTCACACTTTTTATAAAATTTTGATATATTGTTTTATTTATGAATTCTATCTATTAATATTTTGTTATATTATTTATTGATTTATTATATTATTAATTTATTGTCATTATTTATCATATTTTTATAAATTATATATTTATTAGTTTTATCGTATTATATTATTTGTATATTTAAAATTTTAGACTTAATTCTTTTATCGAGAATTTTTTTGGTTGAGGATTTGGAATTATAATTACTTAAGGTAAATTCAATTGGGTTAAATAAATTTAATCATAGTTAAAGTTAGAGTTAGTTTATAAAATTAAAAGATTAATGGATAAAATTAAAAAAATTCAAAATTATGCTTGATTGACTCATTAATTGCCACATGTCAAATTTTGGTGAAAGAGGGCAAGGTGGCATCTCTATTGAGAAGCCACCATAGTACTCCCTCCGTCCCATATTAAGTGTCGTTTAAGATTGTTACACACAATTTAAGAAATGTCATTAATTTTCTTGTTTTTATACAAATAGTTATCCAACTTCCTATTATATCTCTTATCACTCATATTAATTAGTGAGTCACATCTCTAAAAACATTTATTTAAAACTCAACTACTCAAGCATATATTTGGTAAAACATAATTAATACTTCATTGAAACTATAAAGTGACAAATAAAATGAGACAATTTTTTTTTCTGTAAAACGACACTTAATATGGGACAGAGGTAATATAAATTTCATATCAAACTCCATCACATTGAATTTTTGTTTTTTCCAACAATTTTTTTTTACTTATAATTTTTTAATTTAGACAATATTGCACATGTTAAAAAAACTCATAAATGCAGTAGATGATATGCTCTCTATATTCCTATCATTATTGTTTGATAAATGGCATTAAAACCCACATTTATGTATATAGACACATGTGTTTATATGATTTGTTTTTGGGTCTTTTTAACCTGTGCAATGTTGCACAGGTTAAAAAACTAAAGTAAAAAATTTTTTTTTGAAGAAAACAAAAATTCAATGAGATTATATTTAATATACCATTAATAATGTACTTTTTTTCATCTTTAATTTTTTAACCCTTTTAGAAAAATCCTTTGTTTTTTTATATTGAGTTGGTCGATCATCTTTTCTTAATCAAATGCACTACAATTTCAAAATGTCAAAAATATTACTCCCTTGGTCTTAAAATATAAGACTCTTTAGAGAGTTTTTGTTTGTCCCATTTTATAGGACTATTTAAAAATTTTTGTGTACATTTAATTTTTTTTATCATTATACCCTTGCTACTCAACTAATTTTGATGAATCCAAAATATTAATTAAAAGATAGAGTGAGGTGATAGAAAAAGATTAAAAAAGTAAATTTGGAAATTAAAATTTTTTGTTAGATAAATTTAATACATTTAATTAAATTAACAATTTTTTTTAATTCTCGTAATATTGATCTAAGAAATCTTATATTTTGGGACAGTGTGAATAGTAGAAAACAACAATGGCTGCATTTAATTAATACCTCGAACAGAGCATGCAATAAACAAAGGTTGAGATGTTTAATTATTTGGGATTCTGAAGTTTAATTTGCCTCTCCGATCACCAAATAAGACAAAGAAAACCGAAGCCTATGCCTCACAGACTTAGATAATTAATGAAGACGAAAATGGGACCCAATCTAATTAAGAGTCAAACTTCTGCCAATATAAAGGAAAATCTTTCTCAATAAACAATTGAGTATTTTTAAGTATTTACTTCGTATTAATAATTTTTTACATAATTTAAAAAATAATTATTGTACTAATTCTGCTTTAAATTTACCACTAAAATTAAAACTAACAATATTAGTAATGGATTACTTTATTAATAATAAAAGTAAAGTTAAAAAAATTACACTTTTAACAACATCAACTTTATAACATTTGCAAAAACTGACGCAAATATTAAAAAAATTATATAACTTGATGATTTATTTATCTTGAAAAAAATTAATATTACCATTTAACGGTCATTCTTGATGAACAAAAAGAAATTGCTTTCTTTTAGGTTTTAAAGTAAAAACACATCTTACATATGTAGATGAAAAAAATAGAGTTTTGATTTTTGTACTCAAGGTCTTATCTACTTAATGTATTTATTGGTTAAAAAAGTAGTTATGTTAGTTATTTTTTTGTTAGTGTGTTTTTTTTGGATTTGGTGGTTATACGTGTAGAAATATGTAGTTACAACGTAAAAATACAAATTTAACAAAACTTGTACGTGTGTAACCAGATGATATTTTAACGTATGTAACCATGAGTATAAAGTGAGTATGAAAAACGTGAGTACGAAATTTTTTTTTTAAAAAAAATATATGTAGAAGGTTTTTAAGCATCTAGATTTCTCGCCTACGATTCTTGTCTGGCACCGAAGCTTCTAAACCTGCAAAAATATCTTCTTTTTTTTCAAAATTTCATTTCACGGTTAGCCAAGTAATTAAATTATTCTACTCCATATATTAATCTATATATATTTTCAACATGTATTAATATTAATATATAGCATATAGCCTCTAGGCTTCTAGCATTCAGCAGGATTTTGATTTCTTATTTTTTAGTTACAGGATATTTGAGTTTCTAATTTTTTAAAATGTTTAGATTAATTCTTGATTTTGCACTTTATAGATTATTTTAGTCCTTAGTATTAAGTGATACTAATAAAATATCAATGTGACACGTTGAATGCAAATATAGTAGGTTAATTGACACTTAAGAGTCCACGTAAGCGATAAAAAGACTTTGTTTTGCTTAATGTGAAAATAGGTAACTCAATTAGTACCTTAAATTACTTACAACATAACCCAATTTTAGGCTCAAAATGCTACGTGACTTTGGAGATTAAGCAAAATAACATCGTTTGATCGTTTACATGGACTCATATGTAACAAATAATTTGTCATATGGGCACCGAACTTGTCACATAGGCATTTCGTGAATGTCACTTAACGTCAAGGACTAAAGTGACTTACAAAATGCAAAATCAGGGACTAATTCAGACATTTTAAAAAGTTAGAAACTAAAATATCTTATGACTACAAAGTGAGTGACCAAAATGGTCAATTACTCAACATTTTACTCCTTCCATTACTTTTTATATGTATTTTGGTTTTAAAAAAAAAATTGTGTTTTTTTAAAAAGTCAAGATGGAGTAGTATTTATAGTTTCTTTTTCTATTATATCTTTTTTATTAATTATTATGGATATTCACCAAATAAATGATACTTAATGGATTTAAAATTTTAATAAGGGTATAAAAGAGAATTACTCTTCATAATTTTGACAACAACAAGAATATTAATCAATGTTTTTAATGTGTAATTTATCTTTAGAAGACACATAAAAAGGAAAGGAGAGAGTATTTATATCATAGAGTAAGTTTTCTTGTTAATTACAGTATCTTTTTTCATAAAAAATATAAGATTGAACCCGCATATTCACGTAAATATGTTTTTGTATCACTAATTAAGTTACATGACTGAAACATTTGTTCTTAATTATTGAAATAAGATTAACTTAAATACCAAATTAAATACATTAGGTAAGTGAACCTAACTAACTACCTTAGAAAATTCATGAAAGTTTAATTTTTAATACTTTCTTTCCACATTATCTGTATTATTAAACCAATTAATTACTTGGACTCACATATGACAAATAACTTGTCATATACACACTGAATTTGTCACATAGGCATTTCGTCAATATCACTTAACGTTAGGGACTAAAATAACTTACAAAATACAAAATCAGAGACTAATTCAGACATTTTAAAAAGTCAGGAACTAAAATGTTCTGTGATTATAAAGTGGGGAACCAAAATGGTCAATCACTCAACATTTTACTCCTTCCCTTACATTTGATATGTATTTTGTTTTTTAAAAATAGAAAATGCTAACAAGTGCCCTTAGGAAACTTTTTAATGAGCTAAGTATAGTAAAATGTTATTAGAATGTGTAGTTTTTTATATTTTTGAGATACGGAACAATGTGGACTTATGATTATGTTATTCTTGTAACTTTAACAAGGTACTTATTAGCCAGACTCTAAAAAAAATTGTTTTTTTGTGTCTTTTTAAGACTTCAAGATGGAGTAGTATTTATAGTTTCTTTTTCTATGAGTATATCTTTTTATTTATTATTATGTACATTAACCAAATAAATGATAATTAATGGATTTAAAGTTCCAATAAGGATATAAAAGAGAATTACTCTTTATAATTTTAATTTTGACAAAAACAAGAATATTAATGAACCTTTTTAATATGTGTAATTTATCTTTAGAAGACATATAAAAAGAAAAAGAGGAAGTACTTATATCATACAATAAGTTTTCTTATTGATTATTTCTTTCATAAAAAATATGAGATTGAACCCACATATCCACGTAAATATTTTTGTTATGCTTTTATCACTAATTAAACTACATAACTGAAATTTTTATTCTTGATTACTAAAATAAGATTAACTTAAATACCAAATTAAATACATTAGGTAAGTGAAGAAAATTCATGAAAGTTTAATTTTTAATACTTTCTTTCCACATTATCTGCATTATTAAACCAATTAATTACTCAATTAATTATATATATATGTCGATCGTTTAAAGTTGAGCTTATATAATTAATCTTAAAAGTAAAACTACAAGAGTGTCAACTGTTAAGTGATTATTACTTCTTCTTTCTTATTTATAAGTTATATTCTAAAAGTATGTATTTGATATTCTTATTTATAAGTCATTTCTTTAAGTATATGAAGTACTCCCTCCGTCACATAATATAAGCCCAAATTATCAAAATGTCTTGTCCCATAATATAAGTACCTACACATAAAATAAAAAGTATTTATTGTAATTTTTTAACTTTCAAAGTCATTCAACCAATAGAAGATAATTGTGTTTAAATTTAATTGGTGTAACATCTCAATAGTCTACTTAATGCTTCTAATTCCAATAATTTAACCATTTTTCTGTGAAATGTTAGTTGGGACTTATATTATGAGACGGAGGGAGTATTAAATAATATTTTTCTTATATGCACTTATTGTATTTAATGAGTTTATAATTTTTAATAATAGTAACAACCAATAACATAACTTCATTTAAGGTGAATAGAGAATGTGAGAAGAGAAAATTGTAAAATAAAAAAAAAAATTAATAAGAGTAGTATTGAAAAGTCAATATAATTTTTGTTAAATTCAATACTACTAACTAATTTTAACTAATTTTTTTAAAATGTGTGAATTAGTTAGAAGTGACTTATTTTTATAAAAATGGAGGGAGTATTAGGGATTAATCTACTCATATATAGGAGTAATAGTAACTCTCCATATATGACTCATTTTTCTATAAACTAATAAATTATAATTAATTGTGTTTTTTTATTGATAAAGTGATAAACTTAAATTTTATTCATAAAATATAAATAATTCGTTTAATCAATGTATTCACTAACATAAAAAAATATAAATGAATTACTCACAATAAATTAAAAGCAATGTTTTCTTTTCTTTTCTTTTTTTTTTAAAATAATACTATATTTTTTATAATTAAAATAAAAAAAGATATTTTTTTTTTATAAATAAGACCAAATATAATAATTAAAATTTGAATAATTATACTTTTGATCCTGCACTTATAATTCATATGCAAGTGCAACTACATGAATCCCTCGATATAATTTCGAGCACTTTCAGTACCAATATTTTCGGTCACATACAATAATATTTGTCATTTCTTCACTATTTATTTTTACTGTTAAAGAATTATTCCCTCTATTGTAAATTATTTTTTTCATGTCTGGCCTTTTAAAATTAATGAGCTTTTAAAATTATAATGAAATATAATTAATGTTTTTAAGAAAAAGAATAAAAACATATTTAAAAGGTTGTAGAAATTTTTTAAAAATCCAATATATTAATTTATATTTTTTTAATAATTGCAATAGTCTGAATTTGGCTTTATATTATGAAAGAGAGTGAGTATTATACTAAAGAAGAACTTTTTTCTAATAATTTTTTTTAAAGACATTATTAGATAAGACTGACGTTATAATAAGTATTATTTATTATGGTATGTTTGGGAAAGATTATTTTTCAACCATAGGTTGGATAGTTATATTTTGTACTTAAAAAAACTTTTGATTATTCTTTTAACAAAGGAAAAAGCTTTTTGTCCTTAAGCTAAAATTGAACATTATTTCAAAAAGTTACAAAATCACTTTTTACAGCTTAAAATTATCTTAAAAATCGTTTTTGACAGCAAATATATCCAAATAAAAATCGATTATATTTCAGACAATTGATTTTTTTTCACAATTTATTTTCACAATTAATCATAATTAATCCAAACATACTCCTAATCTAAGTTTGAAATGAAAAAACAATTGTGAACCAAAATTGTACAGTACAATAAACGGAAGACTAGGGTTTGTTTATTTTATTTTTTATTTTATGTATTTCTTTGGTTTAAAGAATGGGAGGGAAAAGATGGATTAAAAGTAAGATTTTGCCTTTAGTTATGAAATATAAATGTGCAAAAATTGAAAATAAAATAAAATTAATGCATCGTTATTTTAGGCATAATTATACTTTTGATCCATTTATTTTATTTTTATTGTGCGAATTTGATTTCCCAAGTTTTAAATGGGAGATTTTTTTAGTCCCCTATGTTTGCAAAATTGAAAGTTTATCAATCGCCCATTTTAACTTAGAGAACCAAAATCGTGCGCGGAGAACTAAATTCGCACAAAATGCAAAATAAAAAACTAAAAGTGTTATTAAACCTTTTTTATTTTTATTTTAGGGGGAGTAGGAGAGGCCGGAGAGGGAGATTTGAACCTACTAGAGTTGTAACTCTAAAGGGGATACAAAGCAATAGTTTTAATTGTAATTACTCATCATAAAAATCTAAAATAAAAATAAGAAATGAAGACGTAAAGTAAAAACACTCTAAAGTTCTATTTGTATTTTAAAAATTTATATAGAAAATTGGAAATGACTGAACACTAGATTATTGTTTCTATCATTTTTAGTTTTTTTTTAATTTTAAAAAATAAAATAAAATAAAATAAAAATAAAAATTTTAAACACAAAGCAAAGCCATAAATGTCTTCAAATTTTTATGTACCAAAAAAAATTTGTATGTACCAAAAACATGTCTTTAAATTTTTTTTGGTATCAATTAAAGTTTTCGATTAATCATGTTCCATCATGCTCTAGGCATGGTAGATATGGCCTCCAATCTGGTCTCCAGTGCGGTGGTTGGGTGTCTCCGGCCACTCACCTGGCAGTGAGGGGTACCTGCAAGCACTCCGACTATCAAGTCAGCTATGTGTCACCGGAAATAATTCTCAGATATTGAGTAGTGTAAAGACATACCAAATGAAGATGGATCATAGGTATTTATAGTGTAAACAGGGTCATCAAAGTCAAACCTGTCACTGTCATACTTCTGTGAATCACAGCGGTAGGTACGGATATGTAACGGTCTTCACGTGGGAATGATGTCCCTTGAGCCTTAAGTCGGGTGTCCATGTCGTGGATACACGACATGGCACCGACGGCTTAGGTCACTCACGTGAGATCTGTACGTGTCCTTTCTGTGAGTTAGATCCATAACAAATCATAAATATATAAAAAAAACAATTGAGCCCTAAAATTTAAACTTATCACATGTATATATTTTGAGCAATGCTATATCCTCCTAAAACATCCTTCTAAATATCCTCCTAATTACTAAGTGGAGAATGTATTTTATAGTTTCAAGATAAAGATATTTAATTTTTTCCTTCAATACATACTTAAAAAGGAATTAAGAAAATATTTAGAAGAATAATTAAGAGAATAAATCATTATTCATATATTTTTTCTTTCAACATAACTTATTTCCACATATAGACTTTGGGACCAATAAACAGACAAACTGCAGGTTTTTACTTGTCCAAGAGCTTAGGGGAAAACAATCCGGGTTGCAAACTTCATGACCTTCCAATGCAAACTTTAAGACTATAATTAATGGTTTTTTTTTTTTTTTAAGTGTCCAATGACACCTCGTTTTCCAAGAAATTTAATTTCCATGAAAAGTGTGACCAAACAAAATTTACCGAACTTGGTGTTTTGGGGTTGTAGGAGTAAGCTCTTTGCTTTCTAGGGATGTCTACCAAATTGGATTCACTCGATGAGAACAACAAATCAACTTAACCTAATTCGAAAAACTCAAAACTATCATTAATTTTAATTTTTAACCAGAATCAACCTACTAAAACCCGATTTTTATCGGTTCGGATATCATATTTTGATATTTTAAACCTTATAATTCAATATCAAATTCAATAAATCCAAAGATGTATTTTTTTTTGCAAAGTCTCCCGTAATCTCTCACTCAGATTTTAGGCTGACAAACTCATTAACATTCCACTTGTTTCATTAGTACACTGTCCATTTTACAATATAAGCACATAGTATAAAATGTTTATGTTTTATACTCCCTCCGTTTCTATTTAACTGTCCGGAGAGAGAAAAAAATCTTGTTTTTATTTATTTGTTCACTCATATTTTTAATGTACCATTAATTATACTTTTACCAAATTTAACCTTATGTTTAATTGGAGGCTAATCAATGCTCCACTATCCAATCAATCAAACAATGAGAGATAAAGGGTATTATGAAAAATTCAAAATTTATTTTGAGAAAAACTATAACAATTATTACATTTCTTAATATGTGTGATTTTCTCTCTCCGGACAGTTAAATAGGAACGGAGGGAGTATTATCAGTAGATATACAAAACATAAAGGTAAAATGACACTTTTGGTCCCTTAACTTTTTGCGCCGATTCACTTTGGTCTCTTAACTTTTTTTTGATTCAAATTGGTCCCACAACTTATATTTCTGGCTCAATTTGGTCCCTGACGTTATTTCTGTTAATAAACTTAACAGTTCTGTTACAATTCCGTTTATATTTTGTCATTTTTAAAATTAACGGTTGAGATTGTTTTCAATCAATGGCTCAGGATTAATCTGGACAGATTTTTTTTAAAAAATAAAATTTAAATTGGGCATCTTCTTATTCTTCTTCATCTTCTTTTCTGTTCTTCATTTTCTTGTTTCTTCTTCTTTGTTCACCTTCTTCAAGCTATTCTTCATGTTTTTTATCATCTGAAAAAAAAAAACACAATCTGCATAGCCAAAACTAAAGAGCAACAGAACCAAATCAGTACCAAATCAGAACCAAATCAAAACCAAATCAGAACCAAATTAGATAAATTTCGAATCCTAATCCGTAATTTTAGAATCCTAATTGTAAATTTCGAAATCGTAATCCCTAAATCTGAACCAAATCAAACAAAAAAAGAAGAACGAAGTAGTAGATCAACGAAGAAGAAGATTGAAGATGAAGAACGAAGCAGGAGACAAAAGAAGAAGCATATCGAAGAAGAACAACAATGAAAAAGATCGAAGAAGAACACCGAAGAAGGAGATCGAAGAAGAAGAAGACCGAAGAAGAAGAACAAAGAAGAAGAGGAAAAAGAACGAAGAAGAAGAGGAAGAAGAAGATTGAAGAAGAAGAAGAAGAGGAGGAGGAAGGAGAAGATTGAAGAAGAAGATGAAAGGTAAAGAGGAAGGACCAGAGAAGAAGAAGTCATGTTCTTCTTTCTTCTTTTGTTTTTTTTTTGGCAAACCTGAGTAGAGAAGCAATTGAATTGATTGAAGATTGATAAAATGGGTTTGGGGAAATTAGGGTTTGATTAGAGAAGATGAAGATATCATATTTTTATTTTTTTTTTAAAAAATCTCCAGATTTCATTATAGCCATTGGTTTTAATCAATATGAGCCGATAGATTTGAAAGATAATAGAGTTTAACACCGTCCCTTCCATTCCGTTAACTTTCTTGATGGACTTAACGGTAGGGACCAAATCGAATCCAACATAGAAGTTAAGGGACCAAAATGAGTCAAAAAAAGTTAAAGGACCAAAGTGAATTGGCCCAAAGAGTTAAGGGACCAAAAGTGTCATTTTGCCAAACATAAAATACACTTTTTATATATCTTTTTTGGCAAAATGACACTTTTGGTCCCTTAATTCTTTGCGCCAATTCAATTTGGTCTTTTAACTTTTTTTGGATTCATTTTGGTCCCTTAACTTCTATGTTGGATTCGATTTGGCCCCTACCGTTAAGTCCGTCAAGAAATTTAACGGAATGGAAGGGATGGTGTTAAACTTTGTTATCTTTCAAATCTAACGACTCATATTGATTAAAATCAATGGCTATAAAAAAATCTGGAGATTTTTTTTTAAAAATAAAAATAAAAATATCATATTCATTTTAAAAAAAGAGTACAGGAAAAACTTCATATCTTCATCTTCTCTCTAATCAAACCCTAATTTCCCTAATCTCATTTTCTCAATCTTCTATCAATCCAATTGCTTTTCTACTCAGGTTTGCCAAAAAAAAAAAGAAGAAGAAGAAGAAAGAAGAACACGACTTCTTCTTCTTCTTTGGTCCTTCCTCTTCTCCTTTCATCTTCTTCTTCAATCTTCTCCTTCCTCCTCCTCCTCTTCTTCTTCATCTTCAATCTTCTTCTTCTTCTTCCTCTTCTTCTTCGTTCTTTTTCCTCTTCTTCTTTGATCTCCTTCTTCTTCTTCTTCTTCTTTTCGTGGATGTTCTTCTTCAATATGCTTCTTCTTCGGTCTTGTGCTTCGCTCTTCATCTTCAATCTTCTTCTTCGTTGATCTACTGCTTCGTTCTTCTTTTTTCTTGTCTAATTTGGTTCTGATTTAGGGATTAGGGTTTCAAAATTTACAATTAGGATTCTAAAATTTGGGATTAAGGTTATGAAATTTGGGGTGGTTTGAGTTTTGTGTCTTAGATTCTGATTTGACATTTGAATTTCTGGGAATTTTTCATTATTTTGCATCCTACATATTTTCTGCATTTTTCCTGTACAACGCTGGGTTTGGTTATTTTGTCTTTGGACATTTGTTTATGCATTCTTGGTTATTTCGATCTGCTACTCTTTAGTTTTGGCTATGCAGATTCTATTTTTTTTTTTTTGATGATGAAAAACATGAAGAAGAGCATGAAGAAGGTGAACAATGAAGAAGAAACAAGAAAATGAAGAACGGGAAATAATATGAACAAGAACAAGAAGATGCCCAATTTAATTTTTATTTTTTTAAAAAACTCTACCTAGATTAATTATGAGCCATTGATTGGAAACAATTTCAACCATTAATTTTAAAAACGAAAAAATTTAAACGGAATTATAACAGAACCGTTAAGTTTACTAACAGAAGTAACGTCAGGGACCAAATTGAATAAAAAAAAGTTAAGGGACCAAAGAGAATCAGCACAAAAAGTTAAGGGACCAAAAGTGTCGTTTTGCCTATCTTTTTTCCTACTTTACACTTATTATTTATTAAAGAAACCTGGACTGACAAATTTATTTGTTTTTTTCTTAAAAGTTTTCATTGTGTGCTCTGTTAGGGTTTTGGCTTGGTGTAGGGCAAAAATGTGTGAGCTTATGCTCTCACCACAAGAAAAAAAGGTTTTACCGCTATTTCTATCGTCATGAGCTCATTTAGCGATAGTTTTGTATAGCTGCTCGTATAACTGCCACAATAAATATTTGAGAGTTTACCGGTGGTTTTAGCTGCCACTACTTTTATGTAGTGAATCGAAATCTCATGCCGGAGTTTTGTGGCGGTTTATAACTGTACCGCTGCTAGTTACAATTTTGCTAGTTTTTTTTATGCTATTTTGCATTAATTTGTTATATAGTTAGATTAGTAGTAATTTAGCAATATTTTTTCTTTTAAAAGAATTATAAATACATTCAAAGGTCAATAAAATTATTAAAACTAATTCATTCAATAAATTCAAAAATTTGGGTGTTTACATATCATGAAATCGTTTCAAAATACTTATAAGGGCTTCTAGCTTCTTGAAGAATGGCAATGGAATCTTGTTCGCTTGCACCGCGTGACATGTGTGATGCCCTCGTAATAAAGCTGTTATTAGTGGTAAGATCATGTCTAACTTTGAGACCATTTCAGCGATTCATAGCGATGCCTCCGGCTTGCTGCAGCGGTTGAACACTTCTATCTCACGGGTTTCCTTGCAAAAAGAAGTGTATTGGTGCGCTCCGAGGGATGAAAAGTGATGTCGTGCATGTAGTAAAGTGATGAAAAGGGGTTGTCGTATCCAAGGGAGCAGTGGTGAATAGGGAATTCTTATGATCCTTATGCAATTTAGATGTATAACAAGTGAAGAAGATCGAGAGCACAATGAGAAACTGCAAAAAGAGTAAATAAGAAAAAGGAATAGATTCACAAATGGGGAAACCTAGGGCTTAGGCTTCTCTTGTGTTCAACTAATTAACTTTCTAGTTCTCTATAGTGACATATAATCTATCCAAGAGCCAATCACCCTCTCTAGTGCAAGTAATATGCAATGGTCATGATTACTAATTATCTTTCGTTAAAGTAATCCCTTAAATGGTCACTAAGGAATTGAAACCAAAGAAAGCATAAAGTTCAAAAGGATTTGTCAACTGAATAACCAAATGGAAAAAAGAATTATAAATTGGACCTAAATAATCCTAACTCGTTTACCTTGTAGTTCTATTCTTAACCGTGAATGGTAATCAATCGATTAATTAATGAGATGCGCTAATCAAATTCTAATGTGAAAGCATACACCAAGGCAAAATTGTAAAGGAAAGAAAAAGTCATATATTAAACTAGGAGAAATCAATCAAACCAAAAGATCAACCATAACCCTAGCTATGGATTTAGCTACTCGTGGTCATAGATAAAACATCAATAAAATAAAAAACGTATAAGGAATCCATAAGCAAACAGAAAAAAGGGAAGAGAAAGAATCAAATCTAGAGCGATGACGTTGGGTTGTGAATCCTTGGCCGTTGTTCGGAGTTGATTATCTTCAAATCTGTGAAGAACGCTAGAGAGCGGCCAAAGAGGGGTGAAAACGAGCCAAGAGTCGTCAAAAGTAGAGGCTGACTCAAGAGAGGCACATAAGAGGCCTATAAATAGGCTTTGAGCTGCAAAAAGACCTAGCACAGCCATGCCAAGGTGAATCACATTCGTGCTTTGCTTGAAACACATGAAATCAGTGCCAAAACATGACGAGGAGGGCGACATTGCCTTGCTTGGAGATGCACATGGCCATGGACAATGTAACTTAAGGTATTGTTTTTAGCTCAAAACTTCATCTGACAAGGGTGCACGACCAATCTCTTCAGTCGCTTGACCTTGCTCTTCATTTTGACAACAAAACACTTGGAAAATTATGGAGGAAGCATGACCAAGCCTAATGGAAGCACACCAAGCCAGGAGAAAGCATGGCCAAAACAAATTCATCCAAGATTAAATATCACTCTGAAACTTGCAAAAGTTTATTGAAATCATCACAACTCTGTCAATATTTTTCTTACTACAAACCTGTGAGAAAATTGCAAAAACATGAGCCAATACTAGTCAAATACACACATCATGCAAGAAAAATGACAATGCATGACACGTATAAATAAAGTATGTGAAATATGACTTTATCAATTTCCATACATGACATTTCACCCTTTGCTCACATTGCAAACCATGAAGACCTTATGAATTTTGAGTTCATGCAAACTATTTAGTGGATATTTGGTTTTTTGTCAAGCCTACAGTGTTGTACTCTTTGAGAGTTTCGGAGAAGAGTGACCGGATAGGTAGAGAGATTGCTTTCATGAGGAAACAAGTTTTAATTTAGCTCATAAGTATTATTGTACTCATCTATTGGAATAATTGTTGAAATTCCACTTGCATAGCTGATAAGTGTCCACTTATCTATGTTCAAGAGTTATTTTCACCTTGTTTTGAGTCTAGTTTAGTGTTTTGAAGCATGGAACCTATGGAATTTGATTCTTTGTTTGAATGCTTTGGTTTAGAATTGAATTTTTGATTTTTGTAGTATTTCTAGATAAATTCCCACTTTTTGATCTTTGTTTTGTTGTTTTGATGACATTGTAGGATCAAGAGTTGGAGAGGTTGATGAATCAAGCATGAAAAGAGCCATGAAACATGAGAAAAAGTTGATCAAGTAAACATCCACCCAATTGAAGGGTGCCCACGCTCAAAGATGAGTAATTTACACCCATTTCAAGGGTTTCCATGCTCAAGAGGAAGATCCCCACGCCAATATGGAAATAGCTCTCGGGAGTTGGAGGGTAGCCTACCCTGTTCTAGTGTGGGCGCCCCTGGAGCCTTTGGAAGAAGCAGGACCGCGTGGGCACACTCAAATCAGCATGGGCACACACCCTTCAAGTGATAAAGAAGCAGAAAACAAAGGCAGGCAGCGTGGTCACACCACAGGCAGCGTGGGCACGCGCCCCACCTGCTATAAATGGCCCCAAATTAGTTATTTTATCGATCTTTTGTTCATTTGTCAGTTTTAGACACGATTCTTCCCCTTCTTCTCCTTCTTTCTGCACTTGGGGTGTTCTTGAGGCCTGGAAGGAATTTGTGCAAGCAAACCCTGAAAGATCGATGAATTCCTCTTCTATCTTAGTTTTTCTCTATTGTTCTGTCTCTAAGTTAGGCTAGATTTTCTTGGTTAGGAAATTGGGGATTTTGATCTCAAACCTATGTACCTGAACTTGAGTATTAATTCAATGTTCTTTTCTTTCAATTTAGTGATTACTTCTTCTCTTAATGCTTCTTATTTGTTGATTATATTCAATTTTGGTGGAATTGCTTCTGACGTGAATGCTAAATTAGTTTTATATATGCATCCATGTTTAATCCCTTTATTTAAAAAAAAAAATTACATCAACCAAAAGAATAAATGTATATAGGAGGTATCTATAAGAATGTAAATAATGTTGAACGTGCGTTCAAAATATTTTGCTCATAAAATAAAATAGAATTCCCAAAATAATAGGTAAACTTCATATAATAGTTCGCCTAAAGAAAAATCACTAGTCCTACTAAATAAAAAATATTAATACATTTATATCAGTAATACTAAATATGGGAGTTGTAATATTATATTTTTATTTGTACAATTTTTATTCCTTTAAGTCATTGTTCCTAGTGGAGTTGACCCTTACAAAACATAGAAATTTTATAATCGCAGCACACACAATTTTTATTTCTTATTTTTTTATAGGCCAAAGTGCGTTCACGACTTACACAAGTGGTATATTGATAACTTTCTATTCTTTCTATGTGTTTCTTTTTTTTTCTTTTATATCTAATGGGCCATTCGTGATCATAAAATGTGTTCAACAAATGGGCCGCCAAGATAAACCCTAAATTTATATATATATATATATATATATATATATATTTAAGTTCAAAACCCTTGGGGGCATCCATAATCTTTAGTCGCCGCACATCAATCAACCCCCCCTCAAATCCAATTGTTTGTAGTAACTCATATTAGTAATCCTACGCCTCCACAACAACACTTATTGCTTCTATGTTGCATCTGTTGAAGATCTACAACATTGGACATAGAGATCTTCCATCTTGAAAGTTTAACCAGTGTTGCCATAAATTTGGTGTTGGCTTCGAAGGTTTATAGTTGATAGTGTGCCTAAGGAAGGGAGAGGTAACTACGATTTTCTTCAATTTTGTTCTATGAAATTCCTATTATTTTGATCTGAACTCACCCAATTCGTCTTCTTGTTACTTTTCTTTTTTTTCTTGTAAGATTCTTGAACCGACAGAGCCACAAAAAATGGAATAAGTCACTAGTTTTATCAAAAATTGGTTGAGTCTCATTAGGTTGCACCAAATCGGTTACATGTCTTGTCCATCATGCAACTCAAATGTGTTTTGTGGCCAGTTTTTCACTCAAACAGTCGACCGGTCTCTCTAAGTTTAGTTTTCTCTTGTCCTCGCATTTCATTTTTGCTCTTAAACTCAAATAACTAAGAATCCTAACTTCTTATTCCTATCTATTTGATTTTTTCTTCAACATTTTTTCCCTTTTTAAATTTTTAATTCCAGCCCTAAATCTGTTGATTTCTTGTTTATTTCAGTATTGCATCGGAGAATTATGTTTCTCCCTTTTTTATTTTTTCCAACCCTAACTTTGTTTAGTTATATTTTATTTAAAAAATACTTCCACTAATTGAATCTATATTTCTTCCTTTGTTCTTTTTTATTCCAACTCTAACTCTTTTGATTCTCTTTTATTTCAGAATTGCATCTACATTTTGAGCACAACATCAATGAAGCGTCATAAGAAGTCAGATTTTCTTAAGGTCTCACGATGTGGACTCTCTCTTATTCAAGAATTTCATTTCATTTATAGAACTTTTAATTTTGAATTTACCTTAGATCTAAATGCAAGAAAATTACTTATTCACTTTAGTTATTCTAGGAAATCATTGTTTAAAGCTCTAAAATGACACCTAGATCCAAGAGTCATTAATAAAGTTGTTTTTATTTAGAAAAGTAACTTGAAGTTCCACTCTTGATTGTCCAGGCTTATGCATAATCAAGTCATTTTATGCTCAGGATAACTAGCAAGAATAGTGAATTCGTTGGCTGAGGGTGCAAATTGGTAACACTGTAATTTTCTTTTATTTCTCAAATTTCCTCTCCATTAGTGTTATATATTTGATAAATATAAGCCATATATATATAATAGAACTTCTAACCTTCACCCTCCTCTGTGTCCAGAGGAAAACCTCATCCAGAGACACCTCACAACCATGCTCTGGAGTCTATGAAAGAAAACCAATCATTATTTACAAAAGAAAATATTAATGAGAAGATATCTTATTTTATTTATATAGCTAGGTAAACATACCATATCACTCTAGGATCCCTTTTTCCCATGCTTTGTGGAGAATGTCAGATAGGCAGAGCTTTTTGGTAAATGCATTATTTACCAATACCTTTGTGAATAGTATATCATTTTCTTGCTAATATATTGGATTTGATCCATATCCATTAACCCTTTTTTATCTTGCATTGGAGATATGACTTATTTAGAGTAGTATTTTATCCATATGCAATCTCCAAGATGATTATATCCTATTATGATTTGTTAGTATGAAAGTTGTTTTTGGGTGAGGATTTGTGATGGAACTCAAACTTTGGTTTGGTTGGACCCTTGGTTGGATAACCTGGATTTTGGAGATCTTTTTCCTAGTTGAGCATAAGTGGCGCTAAATATTGATTGTGATTTAGCTATCATGGGAGTTTGGGCTTTATATTTGGAAGTGGGATATGAAATAGAGAAGACATTTCTTTTTGAGAGAATAGTCGTGGTTCATGGGATGAAGAGCTACAAGCTTTACTTCTTAGGGTGAGCCCTATGGTCCGATTTGCTACTTGTGAAAGTTTTATTCTTTGGCTGACAATTACTTTGGGATCGCATCCGAATTTGTAGTATTTTAATTCATAGAGAGGTGTGAGATTTGAATGATAATAGATCTAATTGTGCTTGCTGAGGTTTCTGGGTTGAAGATTTTGTGAAACTTTTCATAGTTGTATGTCTTTAAGACCAATGTGGTCTATGGTGTTTATTTAATTGAATGTGGATGTTTCTTTCCTTTCTTCATTGTAAAATTGCTTTTCTTCTTTTAAGGTTCTTTAGTGGGAAATAACGAAAGAAATGGGATTAGCGGTTTGGGTTGGGGGGAGGGGCTGAATGTGGATGTGCCTTAGATCTTTAATTCTACCTACTCTCATTCTTGGCAATGGCTACGATCTTCATGCGTTTTGTCTTTGATTTGTATTATTAATCGATTTCTTTTAGCAGCTTCTAAACTGATTCACCAATTTTCTTTTTGGTTGTGAATATATTTTTGTAGCTATTAAAAGTTAATTTCTTATTGTATACAAGTGTATGTATACAACTATAACCAAGGACTTCCTACTTTATATAGGTGTGTTGGTGTACAACTATAATCAATTATAAATTTTATTAGTTTTTTTCTCAATCTCTTTTTTCTTAAAATCATTTTACTTAATTAACATAGTATCATAGAGGTGACACTCACATTGAAGAAATCCTTCTCAATCTTTCCTTAGGAGAGATCTCCCTACTGTGATTTCTTTTTTCTTCTTCTTTCCTTCTTTTATTCTTATTTCTTAGTTTGCTCTGGCATGGTATATCAGAGGATTATATATAAGAAAAAAATAACTACAAATTTCACTAAGTCTTGTGGTTTACTAGAAATATTAGGTGTTTGTGTTCTAGAGTCACTACTCTAAAAATATACTTTATGAGATACCTGCACCTTTTACAAATAGTTACTTACACAACATGTAGAGATAACACTTTAAAAAGATAAAAAACAAATAAAACACATTCATACACGAGCTACTCTAGCTCATGTTGATATATTGACATTATTATTCATTATTATTGAAAAATATTTTGTTTTGCGGTTCTACATTCACAGGGTTGAAGGCTTTAAGTGTTGATCTCTCAAACAGGTCGAATGGTTTGAAAAGGAAGGAATCCGTTCGTAGGGTAAATGCAAAACAGGGGAATTTGTTTTAGAAACAGTGGCTTAGTTGAATTCTACTTGCACTCAATTATTGCCAATGGCTTTTGTCTTGATGCGTTTCTTTGCAGTATTGAGCTTCTATATTTTTTTAAAAAAAGTATACTCACCTTGATTTCATTGTTGGTACTTATATCTTCCTTTTCATTGTATTCCTTTGTTTTGCATTTACTGTAAGAACAATTTCCTTTCTTTTAAAACCTTTCGACTTTTTTAAAAGATGAACACATAAGGCCTTCTATCTTGTGAATGTAGAACTGCATAAATAAAAATTTTCAATAGTAATGAGTAATCATGTCAATATATAAGATAAGTTAGAGTAGTTCGGGTTTGAAAGTTTTGATTTGTTTTTAAACTTTTCTTTTTAATTTGATACATATACTTGTTATAGTTGTGAAAAGTAACTATTGACAAATTACAGTGGATGTAGTAAAATACTTTTTTAGAGGAGTGACTCTAGAACTGAAACACCTAATGTTTCAAGTAAACTGCACGATTTAGTTAAATTTGCAGTTATTTCTTTACTTATATATAACGCTATTAGAGCATGCATAGAAACAAGAATTAAAAGAAGGAAAAAGAAAACATGGAAGGGTAGATTTCTCAACCATGAGGGCAATAGACAGAATTATTTCTTCAAAGTAGGTGCCACGTCTTTGATACTATGTTTTTTTATAAGCCAAACAATTTATTAGAATGATCTGAGGATTGAGGACGAGAAGTTCTCAAACACTACAAGTTATACAAATAATAAGAAGAGGAGGCTACCTACCCTTTTAACAACCAGGGTAGTTGCATCATTCAGAAAACATACACTTGTATCCCATTTGCATAAAACCAACTCCAAGAGCGTGTTTTTATCAAATCTAGAATTTGAGGAATCACCACTTTTCAGAATTAAAACTTACACCATTCCAGCACAACCACAAAGGCCAGATCACAAAAAACCAGATAGCAATACCACTTTTATTCCTTGCTTTTTCAGAGAAAAAAACTCCTAAATTGTCGGAACCACACCTCCAGAGATGCAGGGAGGACAGAGCTCACACCAAAGCACAACAAAATGTTTCTTCAAATCAGATTTGCTATAGGGCATAACAAAAACAAATGAACATAATTTTCTTGCTCATTCTCACAAAGAGCAGAGTTTGTAGCAGCCAAGAGAAAACCAGGATTTTTGAAGGAGCTTTAGAACACGAATGAGCTTTACTTATATTACTCACAAGACCTGTACTTGATCGTTGTGTATTGCAAGAAGATACTCCCCAAGAATAGGCTGACTTAACCGAGAAACCATGAGCACCTCCTGGGTACCGGAACCAAGAATCCTCCGCTCTCAGCTCAGACGCGAAATTTTGTACACATTGCAAAAAATTTTGTGATAGATTTTCTTCCCAAACAAACAAAGATCTTTGCCATTTAAAACACCATCCCCAAACAGAACCAACAAATTCACCCATATGTGTAATACTACTACTTTTATTTTGAGCAATGTGAAAAAGCCTTGGTAATGCAAGCCTTAATGGTTTATCATCAAGCCAAGGATCTTCCCAAAATAAAGTTAATCTCCCATTGCCAACCTTCTCTTTATACCTTTAAGAAACCATCCAGAGTTGAAAGCATTACAAGCTTCTGTAATTTGTTTTCACCAGGATGAGCCGGATAGAATCTTATCATCATAGAAAGCAATTATCCCCATCTAGAACTCACAGCGTAGCTCTGAAGAAAGTAGACCACGCACTTTCTGAGTCATTAAGGAATTTCCATGCCTATTTGGAAAGAAGAGCATGATTAAACATTCTACATCCTTGATGACTAACCGTCCTTCTTTCTTTGGTTTACTGATCTCCTCCCAATTTACCCACAGAGTTTTCTTCACTAAAGAGGTATCTCCCAAAGAAATCTTCTTTGAAGATTCCTAATTTCACTAACAACTAGAAATAATTAGTTGGAAGGCTATTAAGCATCAAGTTAATTAGGATCACTTTGCCTCCAAAAAAGAGACGTGTCTTTCTTTCCAGTCTCCAAGCTTTTTTTTAATTTTATTCACCACTAGATCCCACGTTCTTTTTATTCTCGGATTTGCCCCTATAGACCCAGATAAGTAAAGGAAAAAGAGCCCACTTTATAATGCAGGAATAGGAGGCTGAGTTTAGAAAATTTTCTTCCACGTTCACCCCAAACATATTGCTTTTACTGATGAAGTTAATTTTTAATCCAGATACAAATTCGAAACACCATAGGACAAATTTGATACACTTCAGATTTTTCTAGCTGGTATCCCCAATAATAACAGTATCATCTGCATACTGAATGATTGAAATATCTGTTCCCAAATTCCCTATTTGAACCCCTGAAATTTGTTTAGAAGAACTACATGTCTCATCATTCCGGATAGTCCTTCAACAATTAACAAAAAGAAATGGCACCAAAGGGTCTCCTTGTTTTAGACCTCTACCAATCCTCACTTCTTCAGAATGACTCACATTTATTAGAACAGAGAGATACATGATTTAATCCAGGAGACAAAACACGCAGGAATCCAAATCTATACCACATATATTCAAGGAATCCGCAAGAAACCGATTCGTAAGCTAGAGATTAAGACTATGTTAAAGAATCCAAATCTTTGATACTATGTTAATTAAGTAACATTATTTAATGAAACAAGCTAGAGATTAACTGAGAATTGAATGAATCTAGAAGTGTTAGATTATAGTGGTATACCGAAACCTATATACAAAAAGGAGGTAACTATCACTTTTTCCAATAATTAGCTAAGGACATGGATATTAAGTCAGAATGAAGGCTTTGACTATCATTTATGTTAATGCCAAGATGTATTTGGCTTAGATGATAAAGTTGTTTTTGGATGCGGATTTGTAACGGGACTAGAACTTGGTTTTTGTTGGATTCTTTGGTGGGTAACTTGGTTTTAGGAGATCTTTTTTCTAGTTTAGCATAAGTGGCTCTAAATATTGATATTGATTTAGCTAGCATGCGGGTTTGGGAAGGCTTCATATTCTCAACTGGATATCAAATGGAGAAGACATTTCTTTTGGAGAGAACAGTTGTGGCCCATGGGTGGAACAACCACAAGCTTTGGCGAGCCCTATGGTTATTCTTATAGTTTTCTTTCAGTTTGGATTGCCGTTTTAATCAGTCATTCCAATTTATTTCATTTCTTCTCTAGATGATTTGATCAAAATTGCCAAAACTCCATGGAAGGCTTGCTACCACTGAAGGTTTTAATCTCCGGCTGACAATTTCGTTCGGATTGCATCCGAATTTGTAGTAATTTGATTCATAGATAGGTGTGATTTTTGAATGAAAATAACTCTATTTATGCTTGGTGAGATTTTCGGGCGGAAGATTATATGAACATTTTTGTAGTTCTATGTCTTTGAGACCAATATGGTCTATGGTGTTTATTTGGTTGAATTTGAATGTTATGCTGATTTCTTCATTCTAACTTTGATTTTCTTTGTTTAAGGTCCTCTGTAATGGGAAACAAGGAAAGAAAAGGGGATTAGTGGTTTTGGGTGGGGTGGGGTGGGGGGGAATGAATGTGGATGTGTCTCAGGTCTTTAATTCTACCTGCTCTGATTCTTGGCAATGGCTATCGTCTTCATGCGTTTTTTCTTTGCTTTCTATTATTATGTGATTTATTTTAGCATTTTTTAAACTGAGTCGACACTAAAATATTTAATAGTTACTTCCGTATTGTATACAGGTGTATGTCTACAACTATAACCAAAGACTTCCTATTGTATATAGGTGTGCTGGTGTACAACTATAATCAATTCTAAATTTTAGTAATTTTTCCAAATCTCTACTTTCTAGAAATCATGTTAGTTAATTAACATAGTATCAAAGCGGTGTCACCCACATTGAAGAAATTAATCTCAATTTTGACTTAGGAGAGATCCCTTACTGAGATTTCTTTTTTCTTCTTCTTTCCTTCTTTTATTCTTATTTCTAAGTGTGCTCTTGCATGGTATATCAAAGGGTTATATATAAGTAAAGAAATAACTACAAATTTAACTAACTTGTGTGTTTTATTCAAAATATTAGGTGTTTGGAGTCACTACTCTAAAAAATAGTTACGTACACAACAACACATGTAGGGGTAACAATTTTAAAAAAATAAAGATAGAAAGCAAATCAAGCACATTCATACACGAACTACTCTAGCTCATGTTGATATGTTGACATTATTATTCATTATTATTGAAAAATATTTTGTTTTGCAGTTCTACATTCTCAGGGTTGAAGGCTTTAAGTGTGGGTCTCTCAAACATATCGAATGGTTTGAAAAGGAAGGAATCCGTTCTTAGCGTAAATGCAAAACAGGGGAATTTGTTTTAGAAACAGTGGCTTAGCTTACTTCTACCTTCACTCAATTCTTGGCAATGGCTTCTGTCTTGATGCATTTCTTTGCAGTATTGAGCTT
Source organism: Cyamopsis tetragonoloba (assembly GCA_037177725.1). Taxonomy (NCBI): domain Eukaryota; kingdom Viridiplantae; phylum Streptophyta; class Magnoliopsida; order Fabales; family Fabaceae; genus Cyamopsis; species Cyamopsis tetragonoloba. Next base: position 28,798,376 of record CM074125.1, on the reverse strand, counting down.
CTATATATTTAAAAAATAAACTATACTCGCCTTGATTTCATTGTTGTTGCTTCCATCTTCATTTTCATCATATTCCCTTGTTTTGCGTTTACGGTAGGAACAATTTCCTTCCTGTTGAAACCTTTCGACTTCTTTAAGAGATCAACACATAAGGCCTTCAATCTTGTGAATGTAGAACTACATAAATAAAAAAAATTTCCATAGCAATGAGTAATCATGTCAATGTATAAGATAAGTTAGAGTAGTTCGGGTTTAAAGTTTTGATTTGTTTTTAATCTTTTCTTTTTAATTTGGTACCTATACTTGAATAGTTCTCAAAAGTAACTATTGATAAATAACGGTGGATGTAGTGAACTACTTTGTTAGAGGAGTGACTCTAGAACTAAACACCTAATGTTTCAAGTAAACTGCACGAGTTAGTTAAATTTGTAGTTATTTCTTTACTTATATATAAGGCTATTAGATCATGCATAGAAACAACAATTAAAAGAAGGACATAGAAAACACGGCAGGGTAGATTTCTCGACCATAAGGGCAATAGGCAGAATTATTTCTTCAAAGTAGGTGCCACCTCTTTTATACTATGTTAATTAAGTAACATTATTTAATGAAAGAAGCTAGAGATTAGCTGAGAGAAAACAACTAAAATATAGAATGGAATAAATTTAGAAGTGTTAGATTATAGTGGTATACCAAGACCTATATACAACAAGGAAGTAACTATCACTTTTTCCATTAATTAGCTAAGGACATGGATATTAAGTCAGAATGAAGGCTTTGACTATCATTTATATTAATGCCAAGATGTTCTTAGATCTGAAAGTTGTTTTTGGCTGCGAATTTGTAAGGGGACTTGAACTTGGTTTTGGTTGGATTCTTTGGTGGGTAACTTGGTTTTAGGAGATTTGTTTTTCTAGTTTAGCATAAGTGCCTCTAAAAATTGATATTGATTTAGCTAGCATGCGAGTTTGGGAAGGCTTCATATTTTCAACTGAGATATCAAATGGCGAAGACATTTCTTTTGGAGAGAACAATTGTTGCCCATGGGTGGAACAACTACAAGCTTTGATTCCTAGGGCGAGCCCTATGATCAGCTTTGCTTATTCTTATAGTTCGTCTTTCGGTTCTTATTGTCCCTTTTTATCAATTTAGATTCATTCTAATTTATTCCATTTCTTCTCTAGATGATTTGATCAAAATTGCCAAAACTCTATGGAAGGCTTGCTACCAGTAAAGGTTTTAATCTTCGGCTGACAATTACCTTTGGATCGCATCCGAATTTGTAGTAATTTGATTCATAGAGAGGTGTGAGTTTTAAATGAAAATAACTATTTTTGCTTGGTCACATTTTTGGGCTGAAGATTATGTGATCATTTTTGTTGTTGTGTGTCTTTGAGAACAATGTTGTCTATGGTGTTTATTTGGTTGAATTTGGATGTTTTGCTGCCTTCTTCATTCTAACTTTGGTTTTCTTTGTTTAAGGTCCTCTGTAATGGGATTCTTGGCAATGGCGTGCGTTTTGTCTTTGATTTGTATTATTATCTGATTTATTTTAGGATCTTTTAAATTGATTCAGCACTTTTTGTATTTTTTGTGAATATATTTCTGTAGCTAATCAGTGAAAAAATTAATAGTTACTTCCTTATTGAATACAGGTGTATGTATACAACTATAACCAAAGACTTCCTATTGTATATAGGTGTGTTGGTATACAACTATAATCAATTCTAAATTTTAGTAGTTTTTTACTCAATCTCTTCTTTTTAGAAATCATGTTACTTAATTAACATAGTATCAAAATGATGGCACCCACATTGAAGAAATCATTCTGAATTTTCCTTATGAGAGATCTCCCTACTGTGATTTCTTTTTTCTACTTCTTTCGTTCTTTTATTCTTATTTCTAAGTGTGCTCTGGCATGGTATATCAGAGGGTTATATATTAGTAAAGAAACATAAGGTGTTTGAGTTCTAAAGTCACTACTATACAAAAGTACTTTACAAGATACCCCACATTTTACCAATAGTTATTTACACAACCATACTTGTAGAGGTAACAAGTAAATAAAAAAGAAGATAAAAAACAAATGAAAACATTCAAACATGAACTACTCTAGCCCAAGCTGATATATTGAAATTTTTATTCATTATTTTTGAAAAATATTTTGTTTTGCAGTTCTACAATCATAGGGTTCTTGCCTTTAAGTGTTGATCTCTCAAAGAGGTCGAATGGTTGGAAAAGCAAGGAATCCGTCCTTACCAAAAATGCAAAACACGGGAATTTATTTTAAAAACATTGGCTTAGCTTAATTCTACCTGCTCTCATTTCTTGGCAATGACTTCAGTCTTTGTGCGTTTCTTTGCAGTAATGAACTTCTATATATTTATAAAATAAAGTATACTCACGTTGATTTCATCTTTGGTGTTTCTATCTTCCTTTTCATCATAGTCCCTTGTTTTGCGTTTACGTTAAGAACGATTTCCTTCCTTTTGAAACCTTTTGACCTCTTTATGAGATCAACACTTAAGGCCTTTAACCTTGTGAATGTAGAATTGCATAAACAAAATTTTTTCAATAGTAATGAGTAATCACGCCAATATATAAGATAAGATAGAGTAGTTCGGTTTGAAAGTTTTGATTTGTTTTTAGTCTTTTCTTTTTAATTGGATACATTTACATGTATAGTTGTGAGAAGTAACTTTTGGAAAATGGCGGTGCATCTCGTAAAGCACTTATTTTAGAGGAGTGACTTTAGAACTCAAACACCTAATGTTTCAAGTAAACCACACGAGTTAGTTAAATTTGTAGTTATTTATTTACTTATATATGATGCTCTGATATACCATAACCGAGCATGCATAGAAACATGAATAAAAGAAGGAAAAAGAAAACACAGAAGGGCAGATTTATCAATCCTAAAGCAAAAGACATAATGATTTCTTCGAATTGGGTGGCACCTTTTTGATACTATGTTAATTAAGTAACATGATTTAACAAACGAATGAAGAGATTAACTAAGAGAAAATAAAAAAAAATTTGAATCGACTAAATTGAGAAGTGTTTGATTATAATGGTATACCGGGACCTATATACAATACGGAAGTAAATATTACTTTTTCCACTAATTAGCTAAAGACATGGATATTAAGTAAGAATGAAGGCTTTGACTAACATTTATGTCAATGCCAATATGTAGTGGGCACAAATATGAAAGTTGTTTTCGGCTGAGGATCTGTAATGGGACTTAATCTTAGTTTTGGTTGGATCCTTAGGTGGGTAACTTTCCTTTAGCTGGCATGTGTGTTTGGGAAGGCTTTATGTTTGGAAATGGGATATCAAATGGAGAAGACATTTCTTTTGGAGAGAACAGTTGTAGCCCATGGGTGTAACAATTATAAGCTTTGCTTCATAGGGGAAGCCCTATCATCAGCTTTGCTTATTCTTGTCGTTGGTCTTTGGGTTCTGATTTTCCTGTTTAATCGAATCAGATTTATTTCATTTCTTTTCTAGATGTAATTGATGATTTGATCAAAATTGCCAAAACTCCATGGAAGGCTTGCTACCGGTGAAGGTTTTAATCTTTGGCTGAAAATTACTTTGGGATCGCATCCGAATTCATAGTAGTTTGATTCATAGCAAGGTGTGAGATTTGAATAATAATAACTCTAACTGTGCTTGCTACGGTTTGTGGGTTGAAGATTCCGTGAACCTTTTTTTAGTAGTGCGTCTTTGAGACCAATGTGGTCTATGGTTTTTATTTGGTTGAATGTGGACATTTCTTTGCCTTCTTAATGCTTTTCTTTGTTTAAGGTCTTCCTTAGTGGGAAGCAAGGAAAGAAAAGGGATTAGTGGTTTGGGTTTGGGGGGGGGGGGTGAATGTGGATGTGTCCTAGGTGTTTAATTTTGCTCTCATTCTTGGCAATGGCTACAGTCATTGTGCATTTTGTCTTGTATTTATATTAATATCTGATTTCGTTTAGCAGTTTTGTAAACTTCTTCAACACATTTTGTTTTGTTTGCGAATATATTTCTTTAGCTAATCAATGGAATAAATTAATAGTTACTTCATCATTGTATAAATTTGTCATTATACAACTATAATGAAACACTTCCTTATTGTATATAGGTGTGTTGATATACAAGTATAATCAATTCTAAATTTTAGTAGTTTTTTTCTCAATCAATCTCTTCTTTCTAGAAATCAGGTTACTTAATTAACATATTATCAAAGCAGTGGCACCCACATTGAAGAAATCATTATCTAATTTTCCTTAGGAGAGATGCCCCTTGTGTGAGATAAGTTAGAGTAGTTCAGATTTGAAAGTTTTGATTTATTTTTTATCTTTTCTTTTTAACTAGATACCTCTACACGTGAAGTTGTGGAAAGTAACATTGGTAAATGCCAGTGCTATCTCATAATGTACTTTTTTAGAGTAGTGAATCTAGAACTGAAACACCTAATGTTACAAGTAAACCGCATGAGTTAGTTAAATTTGTATTTATTTCTCTACTTATATATAGTTCTCTGATATACCATATGCATATTAGAACATGCATTGAAATAAGAATAAAAGAAGCAAATAAGAAGGAAAAGGAAAAAACAGAAGGGGGGAATCTCTCCTAAGGCATATGGTAGAAGGATTTTGTCTATTCGGTGCCACCTCTTTGATATTAATTATATTACTTAAGTAACATGATTTAATGAAAGAAGGAGGAGATTAACTTAGAGAAAACTTATCCTTCTTCTGCATTTTTTCCTTTTTAAATTTTTAATTCCAACCGTAAGTTGATTTGTCTTTTATTTCAGTATTGCATTAGTGATTTATGTTTCTGCCTTTGTTATTTTTTCCAACCCTATCTTTTCTTGTTACTATATTTTTTTTCAAAAAAATTCCACTAATTGAATCTATATTTCTTCGTTTGTACTTTTTTATTCCATCCCTAACTTTGTTGATTCTCTTCACCATGTCTCTAATAAAGTGGCAGTCTAGATCAATGTGGTTTGCTCTTTCAAGTAGAACTGGGTTTGAAGCCACTAGGATATCAAATTGATTGTCACAAGTCACTTGTATGGGAAAAGTTGCTGAGACATCAAAGTCCTTCATGAGCTTTCCTAGCCATTTAGCTTCACAGGCTGCTAGAGCAAGTGCTCTATATTCAGCTTCGCAGGTTGATCTGGCTAGTCTCTTTTGTTTCTTGCTCTATATTCAGCTTCGCAGTTTCAGCTTTGCAACCATTTACCATATAAGAGATTTTCCTAGAAAGAAACAAAATCCTGTTGTGGATCTTCTTGTGTTGAGGCACCCTCCCCAGTCTGAGTCAGAAGCTCTTGAGATGATAAGTTCTGAGTCTGCTAGAAAATATAATCCGAGAGCAGGTGCTTGCTTAATATAACAAAGGATCTTGAGAGCAGCTTGCAAGTGAACATAAGTTGGCATTGTTGATAGAGAAGGCAATGTTAGGCCTTGTGTGAGTGAGGAACAAGAGTCTTCCAATTAACCTTATGTATCTTGATAGATCTTCTAATGGTTCTCCCATGTTTTGATGTATTTTTTGTGTGTAGTCCATAGGAACTAAATTTGGTTTTGCAACAAGAAACAATTCTAGAGAGTACTTCCTTTGGTACAAGCATATCCCTTCTTTGTTCCTTGCCACCTAATATCCTAGAAATAAATTGTGGTTTCCTGGATCCTTAATGCTGAAGTCTATGTCCAATTGATGCTTTACATGATCTATTTCAGTAATATTATTTCTTGCGAGCACAAAATCATCTACATAAAGCAGGATTGCTGTGAACCTAGGTTCTGTCTTCTTGGTAAACAACGACTAGTCTGACTTGGATTGTACATAGCCAAGCTTTACAAGAGCTTCATTAAGTTTAGCATTCCATTGCCTGCTTTCCTGTTTGAGCCCATACAAACTTTTCTGCAGACTAGGTTGTTGTTGGGTAGTTTCAAGCAGAGAGGTGGAATCATATACACATCTTCTGCTAGATCTCCATGCAAGAAGGTTGTGTTAATGTCTAGCTGCTTAAGGTGCCTGTTTCTCATTGCTGCAATTGCTAGAAGCATCCTTAGTGTTGTGATCTTGACTATAGGGCTGAAAGTTTCCTTGTAGTTAAGGCGTTGAATTTGAGAAAATCCTCTTACAACCAATCTGGATTTATGTCTCAATGCTCCCATCTGCATTATGCTTTAATTTGAAAATCCACTTGCAGCTTATGGCTTTCTTCCTTGGTGGCAGCTCTGTCAGACACCAGGTTTGATTCTTCTCAAGTGCTTGAAGCTCTTGGTCAATGGCATGTCTCCATTAAGGTTTCTTGACAGCTTCATGATACGTTGCATGTTCCTGACCAGTAGAGATGCAGATAGAAAAGTGTATATGTGATTTAGTTAACTTATCATAATTCAAGACTTTGGAAAGAGGATACTTAACGTCATTTTTGGTTGATGTGTCCGATTTCTATATTGTGTTTGCTGAGTATTTTTGTTGCTTAATCAACTTGCAGTGATAATCAGATAGATATCCAGGAGGCTTGATTGTCCTTTGTGAATGTCTCCCTGCTTGTTGTTCTGCATTCTGATAATGTACAACCGATTGATCATCTCCTTCTTGATCTTGATTAGTGGTTTGACTATCTCCATCTTGATTAATGTTTTGAATATCTGTATCACTACAAAGAATAGGTGAATAATGAAGAGGTTCATCATAAATAATTTGCCTAGGCTGAGATGTACTCTCTTCCTGAGCAATATCAATAGTTTTGTCACAAAAGCGAAATTGTTCCTCATAATAGAACACATCTCTTGAGACAAAAATTTATCTTGTCCTTAGATCATATATGACCGATCCCTTCAATGCCATTTTGTTGAGGGGTGTCAACACAAGATCTTTGATGTAATATACCTTTGGAATTGTTCCAATCATACAATTAGAACTCAGGACCATTGTCACTTGTAATGCATTTCACAGCTTTATTGAATTAAGTTTCTATCATAGCAACAAAAAAACTTAATGAAGGAACTAGTTTTAGATTTGCTTTTAATGAGAAATATCCATGCATGTTTAGATCTATCATCCATAATAGTTAGAAAATATCTATGCCCTAAGAGAGAAGGAATGGAATAAGGACCCCATTAGTCCACATGTATCAAGTTAAACACATTTTCTGAAATAGAATCACTATTATTAAAAGGCATATGCTTCAGTTTAGCAGCATGACATGTTTCATAAGGCAGTTTTGTTCTATTACACTTCATGTAAGGATACATTTGTTTCATATTCATCATCTTATCATGTGAGAGATGTCCTAGCCTTAGATGCCATATGTTTTTGTCATAAGAACAGAAATTATTCAAACAATACAAGTTGTTGACATGGGATTCATTGAACACAAGTGTATATAAACCACTTCTACGTCCAGCTACACCAATCCTCTTCATAGTAGATTGGTCTTATAAATGGAAAGCAATTTTCGAAAAGATTAGTTCACAATCTAGAGAGTCAATAATCTTTATGATAGAAATTAAATTAAATTTGAAGTTAAGTACAAAAAGCACATCATTAAGATAAAAGTCCTTTGAGAAGCTCACAGTTCCTGATATGTAAGCTGTCACATAACTATCATCAGGAAGTTTAATAATTATAGGTTTAATTCTCTTATGACATTGAAACATGCCGAGAGAGTTGCATATGTGGTCCGTAGCACGACTATCAAGAATCCAAACATGAGAATTTTGGACTTTTGAACCAAGGAAGATAGTACCTTGTTGATGATTGCTGTTATTTACCATCACAGACGAAGATGTTATGTGGTTCACTGAATGTGATTGTTGTGTCTTCTGATGTGTTTGTGGAGGTTTCTGCTGAATCAAAGACAAAATAGCTTGATATTGGTCTGGAGTGAATTTTAGCACTTGAGATCCTTCATCCCTTTGTGCAGAATGCTCCTACTGTCATCTATATCTTCATCTTCCTCAACAGCTCAATTGTTCAAATTGCTGCTGGTCTTGAAATTTTTAGGATACCAATCCTTTTAAGGCAGTTTTCATAGACATGACCTCTCTTGTGACAATAGGTGCAGGTCTTTACCATTTTTCCTTTGTTATATGTATTCATTGTTGCAGAAAAATTGTTCTTTATGTACTTATCCTTTGTTTTCCCTTTTCCCTGATTGTTGTTATTTGAACTATTGGCCAAAATCTATGTTTCATTCAAGATAACACCAAATTGTCTTTTTGAATAAGAAGAGAAAACACCCTCCCTATGTCTATTTTTACTTCTCTTTCCCTTGGACCTTTACAACCAATAGGTGTGGTGATATAATTAGCAAATAGTAGTATTGCCTACCCTGCCAGTTTGGTAGAGGATGTCTTGCTTTGGGTTGGTGAACTCATTTTTCCTACTGACTTTTACATACTTTATATGGAGGAGGGGTCTTTCCATAACACAGTTCCTATTTTTTTGGGAGACCATATTTAAGGATAGCCTGAACAAAGATAGATGTCCATGCCGAGACACTTTAAATGGAGTTTGATGATAGTGTGGTCCGATTTAACATTTTTGATGCTATAAAGCATCCTTTTGAGGACCATTTTGTGTTTCATTTTGTCTGGGTGATGTTGATTTTTCATCCTTCAGATTTTGATGATTTATATACTTGTTTAGCATGCATTGATTCTTTAATGTGTAGGTTTGTAAAGAGATTGATCATTTTATGCACATTGAGTCTCCTATGTTGCTTGCACCGGTTGATTTCATAGGATCATCATGTACTAACCAATTTGAAGGATTTACACAAGGATGTGACTCACATATTAAGGTGCAGGCTGTTGAATCCATGTCCACTAGTTTGGTTCCTTCCGTTCCTTCTTACACAAGGATATACTATGCAAACCCTCGGTGGGCACGCACGTAAGTGGGCTATGTTCCTGGCATTTATGATATTTCTTGACATATTTTGCTGCATCTGTATTCATAGTCCGCTAGAAATATCCTGCCCATAAAGACTTTTTTGCCAAGGACTTCCTGCCAATATGATGGCCACAACTACCTTCGTGCACTTCAGCCAACACGTACCAAGTTTCAGACGGTCCAATGCACTTGAGGAGTGGTGTGGACAACCCTCTTTGAAATGTTGACTTTCAATTACAACATATCGGGATGATTTCTAAACAACTTGCTTGGCCTCTTTCTAATCATTGGGAAATACTCCTTTGTCAATTTAGTTCTTTAACGGAGTCCTCGAGTCCTCATCGTCTATTTGGAGAATAACGCATGGTGTTGGGATGACTTCCTCTACAACTGAATGCAAAGCAGAAGCTGACTTTATGCTTTCCAGTTTTGACAATAAGTCAGCTCTACTATTTTCTGATCAAGGAACATACTTGATTTCGAACTTGGAGAGCCCGAGCAGGCTTTCCTTGAACAAAGCGAGATACTTTTGCATCAACGACTCTTTTTCTTGGTAATCTCCCTTGATTTGAGATACCACCAACTGAGAATCAAAGCAAAGATTTATTGCTGTAGCCCCTAATTCCTTTGCCGCCCTGATCTCGGCTAGACATGCCTCATATTCCGCCTGATTATTTGAAGTTGGGAATTCAAATTTTAGGGAATATTCAACTGCTGTATACCCCTATGTCAGTGATAAAGGCTGTTTTTTCTTGGTCATCGGGATGCATGGGGATCTGATTGTACCCAGAATAGGCGTCCATGAAAGACAGGTATTTGTATCCCGCTAAATTATCCACCATCTTATCAATACAAGTTAGTGGGAAGGGATCTTTCGGGCAAGCTTTGTTCAGATCTTTGAAATCTGTACACATTCTCCACTTCCCGTTGGCCTTCTTCACCATAACAAAATTGGAAAGCCATTCCGCGTAACGAATCTCGCGAATGAACCCGGCATCTAGGAGCTCTTTCACATGTTTCTCAATAGCTTCTGTCGTTTCTAGACCCATTCTTCGTTTTTTCTGGGCAACAGGAACGCATCCCGATTTAATAGCCAAGTGGTGATAAGCAAGGTCTGGGTTTACCCCCGGCATATCGGAAGAGACCCAGGCAAAAAGGTCTTTGTTTTTCTTAAGAAGCTGAATGAGTCCCCCTCTCATAGCTGGAGGTAGGTTTGCTCCTACCTTCACATTCTGACCTTCATTTGGCCCAATTTGAACTAAAATCTGGTCTCCCTCAGGTTGGGGCCTCTGGTCCTCAAAATCTGCCAGAGGATCCAAGTTGGTCATCATAACCCCGGCATCATGTGATAAATCTCGGTGCTCCATTGTCTTCTTCCCTTTCCCTTCGTGAGTATCCGGGGGGATGGACGGCATCTTAGTGATTCTGAGACTCTCCTGATAGCATCGCCTAGCATCGTTGCTCTTTCCCCTTATCGTGACAACGGAGCCATCTTCTCCGGGAAACTTTAAAGCCACATGTATGGTCGACACAATGGCACCCAAATGGTTTAATGTCGGGCGGCCAATTATGGCGTTGTAAGCAAATGGGCAATCTACCACAATGAATCTGGCCATCACTGTCTTGGCGCTTGGCCTTTTTCCAAAGAGGATCTTCAAGTCAACATATCCCTTCGGCATTATGGTATCTCCTGTGAAGCCAATCAGGCTCCCTTTATGGGGGATCAGATCCTTAGAACCCAAGCCCAGCTTGTCAAACAGACTGTAGAACATAATATCTGCTAAGCTTACTTGACCAATAAAAATGCGGTGGACTTCAAATCCCCCCAAGTTCGCAACTATCACTAGTGGTTCATTATCCGTGACTTGTTCCTGCGGCAAGTCAGCATCAGAAAAAGACATTACCGGATTAATTACCTGCGCCAATTGTGAACAAGAGTCTTTGATGTCCCGGGTCTTTTTTCTATCATCAAGACCCTTCAAACTCGTTCCTCCTGCTATAACTTGAATCACCCCCTTGTGGGAGGGAATTCTTGGTTTTGTCTCAGAAACTGGGATCTATTACGGGTTTCTGATCCCTGATGCTAGTTGTTTTGCGGTAATCTTGGTTGTCGATCCCGGGGAGCGGGACTTTGCCGATGATCTCTTCTGTCGTTGGAATCTTGTGATAGTGGCAATACCGGTTCTGGTATCGCCCCGGGATTCTGAGGGGTGGTGGTCTATCCCTTATCTCCGAGTTCATAACTTCTTTGTATACCGTTGCTGGCGATACAGTCAACGAGGTATATGTGGTAAACATCCCCCATGGTCCATTTGGTGGCTTGTCCTGCGACTTGTCTTCTGTACCCCGAGATTGAGAATTTTGAGGGTTTTTGCCCTTGTCGTCTTTTTTTGCAGTGTAGGAAGCTTGTGCCTTCTGCCACTCTTCGATTCTTATCCACTTCTCGGCCCTAACCTTCAAGTCGTCCATGGATGTTGGCTTTTCGCCTACCAAGGCTTTCGCGAAGGCACCTGTTTTCAGTCCTTTGACAAAGAAATATAGCACTCAACATTTCTAGCACTTCATTGTTAAAACGGGTTATATACTCTCTCAGAGATTCGTGTTTCATTTGCTTAATTGTTTCTAAGTGAAACTCGGATTTAAACTGTCATTTACTACTAGTGAAATGTAAGACAAACTTATCTTATAGGGTCTTCCAGTTGTTAATGGATTGCGGCGGAAGATATGAGAACTTGCGGCTTGCAGCTTCCGACAAGGTTAAGGGAAAAGCCCGACATACCATCGCTTCGCTGACTCCCTGAAAGTACATGGCCCTTTCAAAGGTACTCACGTGCAATGTTTAGTCCTTTGTCCCATCGTACTCTTCCAACTGCTTTGCAAATTGGAATCCCTAAGGCAGAGCGTGGGACAAAATCCAGGGAATGAACGGGTTGTCAATGTAACCGAATTCCAGGATGTTCTCTGCTATATGTTCCTGTTGGATGGCCTGCGGGCCCCCTGGGGCATTGGTGGCGGGTTGCCGTCGTCAACGCGGGATTTTGCTCGGAAATCATGTTGAAGGACGTCTTCTCTTTATTGGGTCACCCTAATCTCCACTTGTTTCTCCGTATTTCTCGGGTCAGGGTTGCCGTTTTTCGCATTGTTAGGGTTATTTTGTTGTTCGTTTCCGGGGTTTCCCTCGTCTTGTTAAGGCTATTTTTCGACCTCCTGGACCGGGTCTTCCTCAACTACCTTCTCTTTACCGTTTCGCACATGTTCTCTCTTTTTCGAGGTTACAATCTCTTTGTCTTGTACTTGCACCAATTTTTGTAACTTACGGAACTCCGCCTCTAAGTTAAGAGGTGGTTGCGATCCTGCTTGCTGGTTAGAATCCTCGTCATGTTGCCTGTCTCGCAGGTCTTGAAGACTGGGATCATTGTACTCCCTGTTTCAGGTGGAATATACCATCGTCGACGGTAGAGGAGAAAGAAATTTTTGTTGTGTTCCCCATAGACGACACCAATTTTGTGATCGTACCTGAAGGAGATACCGGGCTGATGTAGTTCCAGACCAGTAGTAGGTGGAGAGCATGGTGTCCAGGCTCCGAGGGCGGCGGTGTGGCACCTGCATGGACTCCGACGCTCAAGTCAGCATGAGTATTAGGTTATTGTGATATATCAGAATGTAACGTACCTTGCATGGTGTGTTTCTATGTGTATTTATGTTATGTGCATTAGGGTTGACCGTGGGTCTTAATGGGCCTGAGATGTGTTATCTTGACCCAGCCCGTAGTCTGTGTCGTATCCCGTAGGTCGTCTTGTATCCCACCTGCTAGTCAGAATGGTAGGCGGGTTGAGCCTTGCCATATTTATGGCGATATGTGATGGCTGACCGGGTTATCATAAATCCGGTCCATAACAAATTTAATGCTCACCACTACTCTATGTGGGTTCAGTAACCATTGTTTCACTTCACTACTTGCACGACAGAGTGCACTTGCCCTTACGCACACTTGCCGAGTGCCACTACCACATGCCATTTCTCCTCATCTTCTCCAGTTAGAATCTCGGCCCCACATGTACAATTTCACGCGCTCAACAAATTTTCTTCTTCCTTTTCACATGTTTGTTTTTTATGTGACAACTTAGTTCAAAAGTTCAATAGGGAACAAAATCTTCGATGCTTTGATTTAAAGAAATGGAGATGCTAGCTAAAGACGGGGTTTGGAAATAAATATTAAGATCATAGTGGCTAGTGTGTGGCATAGTTATTAACTACTTCCTCCATTTTTGATTATAAGTAGAAAAATTATAATTATGCTCATTAAAAGAGTTAGCTAGTTTCATTTAATTTTATTGTTCCCAACAAAAAAGTTCTTTATCCATTCGGAAATTATAGTCTTTTAACGTTTTCTTGAACATATTAAGAAGTAATTAATTGTTGTGAAGTTTTATCAAGAGATGATTAAATTGTCCTTATTTATGATTGGTATATGAGGGGTGATGAGAGATGAATAATTGTAATATGAATTCAATAGTGGGGACAAAATCGTAAAAATTAATGTTAACTCCTTCTTGAAATTCTAAAATGGTACTCCCTCCGTTTCTTTTTATCTGTCTTTTAAGGTTAAAACACATATATTAAGAAATTTATTTAATACTGTTGTAACTATCAAAATTATGAGATAATTCTCTATTATACCCTTATTGGAACTCTACAATTATTAATTATTTACTACTTAGTTAGGTATAAAGTAATAAATGAGAAAAGGTATAATAGGAAAACAAGCTATAATTGTTTTTTTGAATTCCTAAAGAGACAGATAAAAAGAAACAATTTTTTTTCAAAACAGAGACAAATAAAAAGGAACGGAGGGAGTAATAGATTTTTTTATGGCTACAGTTTTGGAATGGAAAAAGTAGTTTTTTTTCTTAAATTACCCTTTATAATAATAATCATTCTCTTCTTTAAATCAACTATAATATATGAGTGGGCAAATTAAATGGTGGATATTTGTGGTATTTTTTTCATTACATAGAGTGAACATAGCTAAATTTGCTTGTATTTAAAAATAGTTTATTGTCAAAAAAAATTGCTAGTATTAAAAAATGGAGGTCTTAAAATGTAATGTCAAAAATATTAGAATGAGAATATTGTTAAATACTCTTATAGTTTCATTGTTTGAAAAATTACACGTACTTATTAAAAAAATTACATAGTCTCAAGAAGGGGGTTGAATTGAGAACTTTAAAAATTTCCTTGCTAAAAACATCAAATTCTATTTGAGTTTGAGTGTCAAATATAACTTGGAGATCGGATTAAATTCTTAAGTTAAATTTAGTCACATGATACTAAAATTAGATAGAACATATGTGTATAATCTATGCAATGATAGGTTCAAATCTAATATCAATGATAAAGTCTGAGCTAACTTGAAATAATATATAAGTTGAATATAACAGCTAATATTCTTTTGTAGAAAAATGTGAACTTGAACTCTTTGATAAATAGAATGATAAGCAAAATGCAGAGAAATAAAGAGTTCAAGGAGGAGAGAAAAAGACACGAGATTTATCTTGGTTCACTCTTGTTGATATGTGGAAGAGTTACCTCCTGTCCCCACTTAACTAATTGAGGTTGTCCACTATCAAACTAGAATCTCAAGTATTCTCTCTTCTGTTCTGAGTTCTATCTGTTTGAAGTATTTATCATTTATCTTGATATGTCTTCTAAGTAATATTTTTCTTCATGACATCCTTCTATGATAGAAATCTTTATGAGATAGTTCAGATTTGGATATGAGCTTCTGTCTCAAATGAATATCAGCTGCTTGATATAGCTAGATTTGGATTCTGGTTTGATGATTATTCTTGAGTAATTCTTCATCAATCCAATCTTGAGTCCCTTCTGATTCTTTTACATTGTGATCTTGGTTTCCACATGAGAATCTTCCAAATTTGATCTTGTACCTATTTAGTCTTGATGTATGAATCTAAACTAGATGTGCACATCAGAATTCCATTAAATGATAACTTCAGCATAAAGAATTCTGCACACTCAAGAAGGGATTCAAATCAGGTTTCCCCAAATCATATCTCCAATTATGTCTCACCAATAGAATATCGCGATGTCGTTGAAAATATTTCCTTTAATTTCCTAATAAGATTTTTTAATGACGTGGCAATATTCTATTAGTGGGACATGATTTGAGGACACCTGATTTGAATCCCTCAAGTAGATTGTTAGATCTAAAGGCATCTCAAATTTGCCTTAAAATTTTATAACTAATGTGGTGGATTTGTTACCATTAAAATGCACCATAATTTGAGGCTTTTTGACTAAACACTTACAGGGAAGCTAACTCATGTGCAGGTTGGATATTTAAGTTAGGAAATAAAAATAATGATGGAGTATATCTTTGAGATGCACCACCTCATGGTGTTTCTAATGCTTTACTCATGGGTTATAGGCATGTATTATTTTAGGAGTTAATTTTTTTTACTCCTTCTGTAGCAAAACAAAAACTCACCACATTTGAAATTTATACATAGCTTCTTTAGTTTTATATATGCATCCGTGTTTAATCCCTTTATTTTAAAAAAAAAATTACATCAACCAAAAGAATAAATGTATATAGGAGGTATCTATAAGAATGTAAATAATGTTGAACGTGCGTTCAAAATATTTTGCTCATAAAATAAAATAGAATTCCCAAAATAATAGGTAAACTTCATATAATAGTTCGCCTAAAGAAAAAACACTAGTCCAACTAAAGAAAAAATATTAATACATTTATATTAGTAATACTAAATATGGGAGTTGTAATATTATTTTTTTATTTGTACAATTTTTATTCCTTCAAGTCATTGTTCCTAGTGGAGTTGACCCTTACAAAACATAGAAATTTTATAATCGCAGCTCACACAATTTTTATTTCTTATGTTTTTATAGGCCAAAGTGCGTTTACTGCTTACACAAGTGGTATATTGATAACTTTCTCTTCTTTCTATGTGTTTCTTTTTTTTACTTTTATATCTAATGGGCCATTCGTGATCATAAAATGTGTTCAACAAATGGGCCGCAAAGATAAGCCCTAAATTTATATATATATATATTTTAGTTCAAAACCCTTGGGGGCATCCATAATCTTTAGTCGCCGCACATCAATCAACCCCCCCTCAAATCCAATTGTTTGCGGTAACTCATATTAGTAATCCTACGCCTCCACAACAACACTTATTGCTTCTATGTTGCATCTGTTGAAGATCTACAACATTGGACATAGAGATCTTCCATCTTGAAAGTTTAACCAGTGTTGCCATAAATTTGGTGTTGGCTTCGAAGGTTTGTAGTTGATAGTGTGCCTGAGGAAGGGAGAGGTAACTACGATTTTCTTCAATTTTGTTCTATGAAATTCCTATTATTTTGATCTGAACTCACCCAATTCGTCTTCTTGTTACTTTTCTTTTTTTTCTTGTAAGATTCTTGAACCGACAGAGCCACAAAAAATGGAATAAGTCACTAGTTTTATCAAAAATTGGTTGAGTCTCATTAGGTTGCACAAAATCGGTTATATGTCTTGTCCATCATGCAACTCAAATGTGTTTCGTGACTAGTTTTTCACTCAAACCGTCGACCGGTCTATCTAAGCTTAGTTTTCTCTTGTCCTGACATTTCATTTTTTCTCTTAAACTCAACCAACTAAGAACCCTAACTTCTTATTCCTATCTATTTGATTTTTTCTTCAACATTTTTTTCCTTTTTAAATTTTTAATTCCATCCCTAAATCTGTTGATTTCTTTTTTATTTCAGTATAGCATCGGTGAATTATGTTTCTCCCTTTTTTATTTTTTCCAACCCTAACTTTGTTTAGTTATATTTTATTTAAAAAATACTTCCACTAATTGAATCTATATTTCTTCCTTTGTTCTTTTTTATTCCAACTCTAACTCTTTTGATTCTCTTTTATTTCAGAATTGCATCTACATTTTGAGCACAACATCAATGAAGCGTCATAAGAAGTCAGATTTTCTTAAGGTCTCACGATGTGGACTCTCTCTTATTCAAGAATTTCATTTCATTTATAGAACTTTTAATTTTGAATTTACCTCAGATCTAAATGCAAGAAAATTACCTATTCACTTCAGTTATTCTAGGAAATCGTTGTTTAAAGCTCTAAAATGACACCTAGATCCAAGAGTCATTAATAAAGTTGTTTTTATTTAGAAAAGTAACTTGAATTTCCACTCTTGATTGTCCAGGCTTATGCATAATCAAGTCATTTTATGCTCAAGATAACTAGCAAGAATAGTGAATTCGTTGGCTGAGGGTGCAAATTGGTAACACTGTAATTTTCTTTTATCTCTCAAATTTCCTCTCCATTAGTGTTATATATTTGATAAATATAAGCCATATATATATAATAGAACTTCTAACCTTCACCCTCCTCTGTGTCCAGAGGAAAACCTCATCTAGAGACACCTCACAACCATGCTCTGGAGTCTATGAAACAAAACCAATCATTATTTACAAAAGAAAATATTAATGAGAAGATATCTTATTTTATTTATATAGCTAGGTAAACATACCATATCACTCTAGGATCCCTTTTTCCCATGCTTTGTGGAGAATGTCAGATAGGCAGAGCTTTTTGGTAAATGCATTATTTACCAATACCTTTGTGAATAGTACATCATTTTCTTGCCTAATACATTGGATCTGATCCATATCCATGAACCCTTTTTTATCTTGCATTGGAGATATGACTTATTAAGATTAGTAGTTTATCCAATTGCAATCTCAAAGAAGATTATATCCTATTATGATTTGTTAGTATGAAAGTTGTTTTTGGGTGAGGATTTGTGATGGAACTCAAACTTTGTTTTGGTTGGACCCTTTGTTGGGTAACCTGGATTTGGGAGATCTTTTTCTTTGTTGAGCATAAGTGGCGCTAAATATTGATTGTGATTTAGCTATCACGGGTGTTTGGGAAGGCTTTATATTTGGAAGTGTGATATGAAATAGAGAAGACATTTCTTTTTGAGAGAATAGTCATGGTCCATGGGATGAAGAGCTACAAGCTTTACTTCTTAGGGTGAGCCCTATGGTCCGATTGGCTACTTGTGAAAGTTTTAATCTTTGACTGACAATTACTTTGGGATCGCATCTGAATTTGTAGTAATTTAATTCATAGAGAGGTGCGAGATTTGAATGATAATAAATCTAATTGTGCTTGGTGAGGTTTGTCGGTTGAAGATTTTGTTAACCTTTTCATAGTTGTATGTCTTTAAGACCAATGTGGTCTATGGTGTTTATTTAATTGAATGTGGATGTTTCTTTCCTTTATTCATTGTAAAATTGCTTTTCTTCGTTTAAGGTCTTCTTTAGTGGGAAATAACAAAAGAAATGGGATTAGCGGTTTGGGTTGGGGGGAAGGGCTGAATGTGGATGTGCCCCACGTCTTTAATTCTACCTATTCTCATTCTTGGCAATGGCTACGGTCTTCATGCGTTTTGTCTTTCATTTGTATTATTAATCGATTTCTTTTAGCAACTTCTAAACTGATTCACCAATCTTGGTTTTGTTCGTGAATATATTTCTGTAGCTATTAAAAGTTAATTTCTTATTGTATACAAGTGTATGTATACAACTATAACCAAGGACTTCCTACTTTATATAGGTGTGTTGGTGTACAACTATAATCAATTCTAAATTTTAGTAGTTTTTTCTCAATCTCTTCTTTCTTAAAATCATTTTACTTAATTAACATAGTATCATAGTGGTGGCACCCACATTGAAGAAATCCTTCTCAATCTTTCCTTAAGAGAGATCCCCCTGCTGTGATTTCTTTTTTCTTCTTCTTTTCTTCTTTTATTCTTATTTCTAAGTGTCCTCTGGCATGATATATCATAGGGTTATATATAAGAAAAAAATAACTACAAATTTCACTAAGTCGTGTGGTTTACTAGAAATATTAGGTGTTTGTGTTCTAGAGTCATTACTCTAAAAATGTACTTTATGAGATACCCGCACCTTTTACAAATAGTTACTTACACAACATATAGAGATATCACTTTAAAAAAAAAAGATAAAAAGCAAATCAAACACATTCATATACGAGCTACTCTAGCTCATGTTGATATATTGACATTATTATTCATTATTATTGAAAAATATTTTGTTTTGCAGTTCTACATTCACAGGGTTGAAGGCTTTAAGTGTTGATCTCTCAAATAGGTCGAATGGTTTGAAAAGGAAGGAATCCGTTATTAGGGTAAAGGGAATTTGTTTTAGAAACAGTGGCTTAGCTGAATTCTACTTGCACTCAATTCTTGGCAATGGCTTTTGTCTTGATGCGTTTCTTTGCAGTATTGAGCTTCTATAATTTTTTAAAAAAAGTATACTCACCTTGATTTCATTGTTAGTGCTTATATCTTCCTTTTCATCATATTCTCTTGTTTTGCGTTTACGGTAAGAACAATTTCCTTCCTTTTGAAACCTTTGGACTTTTTTAAGAGATGAAGACATAAGGCCTTCTATCTTGTGAATGTAGAACTGCATAAATAAAAAATTTTCAATAGTAATGAGTAATCATGTCAATATATAAGATAAGTTAGAGTAGTTCGGGTTTGAAAGTTTTGATTTGTTTTTAAACTTTTCTTTTTAATTTGATACATATACTTGTATAGTTGTGAAAAGTAACTATTGACAAATAACAGTGGATGTAGTAAAATACTTTTTTAGAGGAGTGACTCTAAAACTGAAACACCTAATGTTTCAAGTAAGTTGCACGATTTAGTAAAATTTATAGTTATTTCTTTACTTATATATAACGTCATTAGAGCATGCATAGAAACAACAATTAAAAGAAGGAAAAAGAAAACGCGAAAGGGTAGATTTGTCGACCATAAGGGGAATAGGCAGAATTATCGCTTCAAAGTAGATGCCATCTCTTTGATACCATTTTTGTTTTTTATAAGCCAAACAATTTATTAGAATGATTTGAGGTTTGAGGACAAGAAGTTCTCAAACACTACAAGTCATCCAAATAATAAGAAGTGGAGACTACCTACCCTTTTAACGACCTAAAGCGTAGTTGCACCAATCACAAAACATACAATTGTATCCCCATTTTCATAAAACCAACTCTAGTGCGGGTTTTTATCAAATCTAGAATTTGAGAAATCACCATTTTTTCATAATACCACTTTTATTCCTTGCTTTTTCGGAGAAAAAATCCCTAAACTGCAGGAACCACACCTCCAGAGATGCAGGGAGGACAGAGCTCACACCAAGCCTTGGTAATCTGAAAAAGCCTTGGTAATGCAAGCCTTAATGGTTTATCATCATAAAAAGCAATTATCCCCCATCTAGAACTCCAAGCGTAGCTCTCAAGAAAGCATACCACGCACTTTCTGAGTGATTAAGGAATTTCCATGCCTATTTGGAAAGAAGAGCATGATTAAACCATTCTACGTCCTTGATGCCTAACCCTCCTTCTTTTTTCGGTTTACAGATGTCCTCCGAATTTACCCATGCAGTTTTCTTCACTAAAGAGGTATCTCCCCAAAGAAATCTTCTTTGAAGATTCCTAATTTCACCAAGAAAAGACTTAGGAGCCTTGAACAACGAGAAATAATTAGTTGAAAGGCTATTAAGCATCGAGTTAACTAGTATCACTCTGCCTCCCAAAGAGATGTGTCTTACTTTCCAGTCTCCAAGCTTTTTTTTATTTTATTCACGACTAGATCCCACTTTCATTTTAGTGTCGGATTTGCCCCTATAGGTAACCCCAGATAACTAAAGGAAAAAGAGCCCACTTTACAATGCAGGATCAGCGAGGCTGAGTTTAGAAAATTTTCTTCCACATTCACCCCAAACATACTGCTTTTACTGAAGTTAATTTTTAATCCAGATACAAATTCGAAACACCGCAGGATAGATTTGATACACTTCAGATTTTTCCAGCTGGCATCCCCAATAATAACAGTATCATCTGCATGCATACTGAAGGATTGAAATATCTGTTCCCAAATTCCCCATTTGAACCCCTGAAATTTGTCTAGAAGAGCTACCTATCTCATCATTCCGGATAGTCCTTCAACAATTAACAAAAAAAAGAAACGGCGCCAAAGGGTCTCCTTGTTTTAGACCTCTACCAATCCTCACTTCTTGAGAAGGACTCACATTTATTAGAATAGACAGATACATGATTTAATCCAGGAGTCAAAAGACGCAGGGAATCCGAATCAATAGAACATATATTCAAGATCCCCAAGAAACCGATTCGTAAGCTAGAGATTAAGACTATGTTAAAGAATCTAAATCTTTGGTACTATGTTAATTAAGTAAAATTATTTAATGAAAGAAGGTAGAGATTAACTAAGAATTCAATGAATTTAGAAGTGTTAGATTATAGTGGTATACCAAGACCTATATAATACAAGGAGGTAACTATCACTTTTTCCACTAATTAGCTAAGGACATGGATATTAAGTCAGAATGAAGGCTTTGACTATCATTTATGTTAATTCCAAGATGTATTCGGCTTAGATCTAAAAGTTTTTTTTGGATGCGGATTTGTAATCGGACTAGAACTTGGTTTTTGTTGGATTCTTTGGTGGGTAACTTGGTTTTAGGAGATCTTTTTTCTAGTTTAGGATAAGTGGCTCTAAATATTGATATTGATTTAGCTAGCATGCGAGTTTGGGAAGGCTTCATATTCTCAACTGGATATCAAATGGAGAAGACATTTCTTTTGGAGAGAACAGTTGTGGCCCATGGGTGGAACAACCACAAGC
Source organism: Cyamopsis tetragonoloba (assembly GCA_037177725.1). Classification (NCBI taxonomy): domain Eukaryota; kingdom Viridiplantae; phylum Streptophyta; class Magnoliopsida; order Fabales; family Fabaceae; genus Cyamopsis; species Cyamopsis tetragonoloba. Next base: position 28,776,684 of record CM074125.1, on the reverse strand, counting down.
TTTGCTTCTTAGGGCGAGCCCTATGGTCAAGTTTGCTTATTCTTATAGTTTTCTTTCAGTTCGGATTGCCGTTTTAATCGGTCATTCCAATTTATTCCATTTCTTCTCTAGTTGATTTGATCAAAATTGCCAAAACTCCGTGGAAGGCTTGCTACCAGTAAAGGTTTTAATCTCCGGCTAACAATTTCCTTGAGATCGCATCCGAATTTGTAGTAATTTGATTCATAGATAGGTGTGAGTTTTGAATGAAAATAACTCTATTTGTGCTTGGTGAGATTTTCGGGCAGAAGATTATATGAACATTTTTGTAGTTCTATGTCTTTGACACCAATGTGGTCTATGGTGTTTATTTGGTTGAATTTGGATGTTTTGCTGATTTATTCATTCTAACTTTGATTTTATTTGTTTAAGGTCCTCTGTAATGGGAAACAAGGAAAGAAAAGGGGATTAGTGGTTTGGGGTGGGGGGGTGGGGGGAAATGAATGTGGATGTGTCTCAGGTCTTTAATTGTACATGCTTTGATTCTTGGCAATGGCTATCGTCTTCGTGCGTTTTTTCTTTGCTTTCTATTATTATGTGATTTATTTTTTCATTTTTTAAATTGAGTCAACACAAAAATATTTAATAGTTACTTCCGTATTGTATACAGGTTTATGTTTGCAACTATAACTAAAGACTTCCTATTGTATATAGGTGTGCTGGTATACAACTATAATCAATTCTAAATTTTAGTAATTTTTTCCAAATCTCTAATTTCTAGAAATCATGTTAGTTAATTAACATAGTATCAAAGCGGTGTCACCCACATTGAAGAAATTAATCTCAATTTTGGCTTAGGAGAGATCCCCTACTGAGATTTCTTTTTTCTTCTTTTATTCTTATTTCTAAGTGTGCTCTTGCATGGTATATCAAAGGGTTATATATAAGTAAAGAAATAACTAAAAATTTAACTAACTCGTGTGGTTTACTAGAAACATTAGGTGTTTTAGTTCTCGAATCACTACTCTAAAAATGTACTTTATGAGATATCCCCACCTTTTACAAATAGTTACGTACACAACAACACATGTATGGGTAACAATTTAAAAAAAAATAAAGATAAAAAGCAAATCAAACACATTCATACACGAACTACTCTAGCTCATGTTGATATGTTGACATTATTATTCATTATTATTGAAAAATGTTTTGTTTTGCTGTTCTACATTCTCAGAGTTGAAGGCTTTAAGTGTTGATCTCTCAAACATATCGAATGGTTTGAAAAGAAAGGAATCTGTTCTTAGCGTAAATGCAAAACAGGGGAATTTGTTTTAGAAACAGTGGCTTAGCTTAATTCTACCTTCACTCAATTCTTGGCAATGGCTTCTGTCTTGATGGGTTTCTTTGCAGTATTGAGCTTCTATATATTTAAAAAATAAACTATACTTACCTTGATTTAATTGTTGGCGCTTCTATCTTCTTTTTCATCATATTCCCTTGTTTTGCGTTTACGGTAGGAACAATTTCCTTCCTTTTGAAACCTTTCGCCTTCTTTAAGAGATCAACACATAAGGCCTTCTATCTTGTGAATGTACAACTGCATAAATAAAAATATTTTCCATAGCAATGAGTAATCATGTCAATATATAAGATAAGTTAGAGTAGTTCGGGTTTAAAGTTTGGATTTGTTTTTAATCTTTTCTTTTTGATTTGGTACCTATACTTGAATAGTTCTCAAAAGTAACTATTGATAAATAACGGTGGATGTAGTGAACTACTTTTTTAGAGGAGTGACTCTAGAACTCAAACACCTAATGTTTCAAGTAAACTGCACAAATTAATTAAATTTGTAGTTATTTCTTTACTTATATATAAGGCTATTAGAGCATGCATAGAAACAACAATTAAAAGAAGGATAAAGAAAACACGGCAGCGCATATTTCTCGACCATAAGGGCAATAGGCAGAATTATTTCTTCAAAGTAGGTGTCACCTCTTTGATATTATGTTAATTAAGTAACATTATTTAATGAAAGAAGCTAGAGATTAGCTGAGAGAAAACAACTAAAATATAGAATGGAATAAATTTAGAAGTGTTAGATTATAGTGGTATACCGAGACCTATATACTACAAGGAAGTAACTATCACTTTTTCCATTAATTAGCTAAGGATATGGATATTAAGTCATATTAAGTCAGAATGAAGGCTTCGACTATCATTTATCTTAATGCCAAGATGTATTCGGCTTAGATCTGAAAGTTTTTTTTGGCTGCGAATTTGTAAGGGGACTAGAACTTGGTTTTGGTTGGAGTCTTTGGTGGGTAACTTGGTTTTAGGATATTTTTTTCTAGTTTAGCATAAGTGGCTCTAAAAATTGATATTGATTTAGCTAGCATTCGAGTTTGGGAAGGCTTGATATTTTCAACTCAGATATCAAATGGAGAAGACATTTCTTTTGGAGAGAACAATTATGGCCCATGGGTGGAACAACTACAAGCATTGCTTCCTAGGGTGAGCCCTATGATCATTTTTGCTTATTTTTATAGTTCGTCTTTCGGTTCTTATTGTCCTTTTTTATTGATTCAGATTCATTCCAATTTATTCTATTTCTTCTTTAGATGATTTGATCAAAATTGCCAAAACTCTATCGAAGGCTTGCTACCAATAAAGGTTTTAATCTTCGGCTGACAATTATCGAAGGCTTGCTACCAATAGAGAGGTGTGAGTTTTAAATAAAAATAATTATTTGTGCTTGGTGAGGTTTTCGGGCTGAAGATTATGTGATCATTTTTGTTGTTGTGTGTCTTTGAGAACAATGTGGTCTATGGTGTTTATTTGGTTGAATTTGGATGTTTTGCTGCCTTCTTCCTTCTAACATTGGTTTTCTTTGTTTAAGGTCCTCTGTAATTGGATTCTTGGCAATAACGTGCGTTTTGTCTTTGATTTGTATTATTATCTGATTTATTTTAGGATCTTTTAAATTGATTCAGCATTTTTTGTATTGTTTGTGAATATATTTCTTTAGCTAATTAGTGAAAAAAATTAATAGTTACTTCCTTATTGAATACAGGTGTATGTATACAACTATAACCAAAGACTTTCTATTGTATATACGTGTGTTGGTATACAACTATAATCAATTCTAAATTTTAGTAGTTTTTTTCTCAATCTCTTCTTTTTAGAAATCATGTTACTTAATTAATATAGTATCAAAACGATGGCACCCACATTGAAGAAATCATTCTGAATTTTTCCTTAGGAGAGATCCCCCTAATGTGATTTCTTTTTTCTTCTTCTTTCGTTCTTTTATTCTTATTTCTAAGTGTGCTCTGGCATGGTATATCAGAGGGTTATATATAAGTAAAGAAACATTAGGTGTTTGAGTTCTAAAGTCACTACTATACAAAGGTACTTTACAAGATACCCCACATTTTACAAATAGTTATTTACAGAACCATACATGTAGAGGTAACCAGTAAATAAAAAAGAAGATAAAAAACAAATGAAAACATTCAAACATGAACTACTCTAGCTCAAGCTGATGTACTGACATTTTTATTCATTATTTTTGAAAAATATTTTGTTTTGCAGTTCTACAATCATAGGGTTCTTGGCTTTAAGTGTTGATCTCTCAAAGAGGTCGAATTGTTGGAAAAGCAAGGAATCCGTCCATACTGTAAATGCAAAACAGGGGAATTTATTTTAAAAACATTGGCTTAGCTTAATTCTACATGCTCTCATTTCTTGGCAATGGCTTCAGTCTTTGTGCGTTTCTTTGAAGTAATGAACATCTATATTTTTTATAAAATAATGTATACTCACATTGATTTCATCTTTGGTGCTTCTATCTTCCTTTTCATCATTGTCCCTTTTTTGCGTTACGTTAAGAACAATTTCCTTCCTTTTGAAACCTTTTGACCTCTTTATGAGATCAGCACTTAAGGCCTTTAACCTTGTGAATGTAGAAGTGCATAAACAAAAATTTTTCAATAGTAATTAGTAATCACGCCAATATATAAGATAAGATAGAGTAGTTCAGGTTTGAAAGTTTTGATTTGTTTTTAGTTTTTCGTTTTTAATTGGATACATTTACATGTATAGTTGTGAGAAGTAACTTTTGGTAAATGGCGGTGCATCTCGTAAAGTACTTATTTTAGAGGAGTGACTTTAGAACTCAAACACCTAATGTTTCAAGTAAACCGCACGAGTTAGTTAAATTTGTAGTTATTTATTTACTTATATATGATGCTCGGATATACCATAACCGAGCATGCATAGAAACATGAATAAAAGAAGGAAAAAGAAAACATACAAGGGAAGATTTCTAGATCCTAAGGCAAAAGACATAATGATTTCTTTGAATTGGGTGGCACCTTTTTGATACTAGGTTAATTAAGTAATGGAAGAGATTAATTAAGAGAAAATAACTAAAATTTTGAATCGAATAAATTGAGAAGTGTTTGATTATAATGGTATACCGGGACCTATATACAATAGGGAAGTAAATATTACTTTTTCCACTAATTAGCTAAAGACATGGATATTAAGTCAGAATGAAGGCTTTGACTAACATTTATGTCAATGCCAATATGCAGTGGGCACAAATATGAAAGTTGTTTTCGGCTGAGGATGTGTAATGGGACTTAAACTTGGTTTTGGTTGGATCCTTGGGTGGGTAACTTTAATTTAGCTGGAATGTGTTTTTGGGAAGGCTTTATGTTTGGAAATGGGATATCAAATGGAGAAGACATTTCTTTTGGAGAGAACAGTTGTAGCCGATGGGTGTAAATATTATAAGCTTTGCTTTATAGGGGAAACCCTTTCATCAGCTTTGCTTATTCTTGTCGTTGGTCTTTGGGTTCTGATTTTCCTTTTTAATCGAATAAGATTTATTCCATTTCTTTTCTAGATGTGATTTGATCAAAGTTGCAAAAACTCCATGGAAGGCTTACTATCGGTAAAGGTTTTAATCTTTGGCTGAAAATTACCTTGGGATCGCATCTGAATTCATAGTAGTTTGATTCATAAAGAGGTGTGAGATTTGAATGATAATAACTCTAACTGTGCTTGCTACGGTTTGTGGGTTGAAGATTCCATGAACCTTTTTCTAGTAGTGCGTCTTTGAGACGAATGTGGTCTATGGTTTTTATTTGGTTGAATGTGGATGTTTCTTTGCCTTCTTAATGTTTTTCTTTGTTTAAGGTCTTCCTTAGTGGGAAGCAAGGAGAGAAAAGAGGATTAGTGGTTTGGGTTTGGGGGGGGGGGGTGAATGTGGATGTGTCTGAGGTGTTTAATTCTGCTCTCATTCTTGGCAATGGCTACAGCCTTGGTGCATTTTGTCTTGTATTTGTATTAATATTTGATTTCGTTTAGCAGTTTTGTAAACTGCTTCAACACATTTTGTTTTGTTTGTGAATATATTTCTTTAGCTAATCAGTAGAATAAATTAATAGTTACTTCATCATTGTATAAATTTGTCATTATACAACTATAATGAAACGCTTCCTTATTGTATATAGGTGTGTCGATATACAAGTATAATCAATTCTAAATTTTAGTAGTTTTTTCTCTATCAAACTCTTCTTTCTTGAAATCATGTTACTTAATTAACATATTATCAAAGGAGTGGCACCCACATTGAAGAAATCATTCTCTAATTTTCCTTAGGAGAGATGCCCCCTTGTCTGAGATAAGTTAGAGTAGTTCAGATTTGAAAGTTTTGATTTATTTTTTATCTTTTCTGTTTAACTAGATACCTCTACATGTAAAGTTGTGAAAAGTAACATTGGTAAATGGCGGTGCTATCTTATAATGTACTTTTTTAGAGTAGTAACTCTAGAACTCAAACACCTAATGTTTCAAGTAAACCACATGAGTTAGTTAAATTTGCATTTATTTCTCTACTTATATATAGTGCTCTCATATTCCATATGCATATTAGAACATGTATTGAAATAAGAATAAAAGAAGGAAATAAGAAGGAAAAGGAAAACACGGAAGAGGGGAATCTCTCCAAAGGCAAATGGTAGAAGGATTTTTTCTCGAATAAATTGAGAAGTGTTTGATTATAGTGATATACCGAGACCTATATACAATATTGGAAGTAAATATTACTTTTTTCACTAATTAGCTAAAGACATATATGGATATTAAGTCAGAATGAAGGCTTTGACTAACATTTATGTCAATGCCAATATGCAGTGGGCACAAATTTGAAAGTTGTTTTCGGCTGAGGATCTGTAATGGGACTTAAACTATGTTTTGGTTTGATCCTTGGGTGGGTAACTTTAATTTAGCTTGCATGTGTATTTGGGAAGGCTTTATGTTTGGAAATGGGATATCAAATGGAGAAGATTTCTTTTGGAGGCAACAGTTGTAGCCCATGGGTGTAACAATTATAATCTTTGCTTCATAGGGGAGGACCTATCATCAGCTTTGCTTATTCTTGTCTTTGGTCTTTGGGTTCTGATTTTCCTTTTTAATCAGATTTATTCCATTTCTTTTTAGATGTAATTGATGATTTGATCAAAATTGCCAAAACTCCGTGGAAGGCTTGTTACCGGCAAAGGTTTTAATCTTTGGCTGAAAATTACTTTGGGATCGCATCCGAATTCATAGTAGTTTGATTCATAGAGAGGTGTGATATTTGAATGATAATAACTCTAACTGTGCTTGGTACGGTTTGTGGATTGAAGATTCCGTGAACCTTTTTCTAGTAGTGCGTCTTTGAGACCAATGTGGTCTATGGTTTTTATTTGGTTGAATGTGGATGTTTCTTTGCCTTCTTAATGCTTTTCTTTGTTTAAGGTCTTCCTTAGTGGGAAGCAAGGAAAGAAAAGAGGATTAGTGGTTTGGGTTTGGGGTAGGGGGTGAATGTGGATGTGTCTCAGGTGTTTAATTCCGCTCTCATTCTTGGCAATTGTTATAGTCTTGGTGCATTTTGTCTTGTATTTGTATTAATATCTGATTTTGTTTAGCAGTTTTGTACACTGCTTCAGCACATTTTGTTTTGTTTGTGAATATATTTCTTTAGCTAATCAGTGGAATAAATTAATAGTTACTTCATCATTGTAAAAATTTGTCATTATACAACTATAATGCAACGCTTCCTTATTGTAGATAGGTGTGTCGATATACAAGTATAATCAATTCTAAATTTTAGTAGTTTTTTTCTAAATCAATCTCTTCTTTCTTGAAATCATGTTACTTAATTAACATATTATCAAAGCAGTGGCACCCACATTGAAGAAATCATTCTCTAATTTTTCTTAGGAGAGATGCCCCTTGTGTGAGATAAGTTAGAGTAGTTGTTCAGATTTGAAAATTTTGATTTATTTTTTATCTTTTCTTTCTAAGCAGATACCTCTACACGTGAAGTTGTGAAAAGTAACATTGGTAAATGCCAGTGCTATCTCATAATGTACTTTTTTAGAGTAGTGACTCTAGAACTCAAACACCTAATGTTTCAAGTAAACCGCATGAGTTAGTTAAATTTGTATTTATTTCTCTACTTATATATAGTGCTCTCATATATCATATGCATATTAGAACATGCATTGAAATAAGAATGAAAGAAGGAAATAAGATGAAAAAGGAAAACACAGAAGGGGGGAATCTCTCCTAAGGCAAATGGTAGAAGGATTTTTCGTATTTGGTGCCACCTCTTTGATATTATATTACTTAAGTAACATGATTTAATGAAAGAAGGAGGTGATTAACTTAGAGAAAACTCTTCCTTCTTTTGCATTTTTTCCTTTTTAAATTTTTAATTCCAACCTTAACTCTGTTGATTTCTCTTTTATTTCAGTATTGCATTAGTGATTTATGTTTCTGCCTTTGTTATTTTTTCCGACCCTATCTTTTCTTGTTACTATTATTTTTTTCAAAAAAACTTCCACTAATTAATTGAATCTATATTTCTTCGTTTTTACTTTTTTATTCCATCCCTAACTTTGTTGATTCTCTTTTTTATTTTTTTTCAGAATTGTATTCACTAATTGCATTTACATTTTGAGCACAACATCAATGAAGCATCATAAGAAGTCAGTTTTCTCATGGTCCACAATCTTGATTTTCTCTTATTTAAGAATGTCATTTTATTTCTAGAATTTTCAATTGTAAATTTACCTCAAGTCTAAATGCAAGAAAACTACTTACTCACTCCAGTTATTCTAGGAAATCATTGTTTAAAGCTTTAAATGACACCCAGATCCTAGAGACATTAATAAAGTTATTTATTCAGAAAACTAACTTGAAATTCCACTCTTGAATACAAAGGCTTATGCAAAATCAAGTCATTTTATGTTCGGTATAAGGAGAAGGGATAATGAATTCATTGGCAGAGGGTGCAAATTAGGTCAAACGTGATTTTCTTCTATTTCTCAATTTTCCTCTCCATTAGTGTTATATATTGGATAAATATCAACTATATATAAAAGAAATTCTAAGATTCACCCTGGTATTTAAAAAACCTCATCCAGAGACACCTCATAATCATGACCTCGTGTCTATAAAACAAGTTTATATATATATATATATATATATATATATATATAGCTGGGCAAACATACCCTATCATCCACTATCTGGATGTGAGAAGTGTGGCCGGAGGCGTGGACTACTCCATCCCTAGCAGAAGTTAGGCTGCTCTTATTCTTGGCCGTTATGTGCCAAAAGGCAGGTGAGGCCCAAAATCTATCTTACCTATCTCACACCTTCTCACCTATTCAATGCTCTTGGAGCCCCTTTTCCTTTGCTTTTCAGAGTATGTCAGACAAGTGTTTGCAGTCATAAATAGTTCTTAAACACCTTCTTGACATCCTTCTCAACTATTGGATCCTAAGTAAAGTTTTCTGCAAGACAGAAAAATAACAATTAGTTACATAATGCAATATTTATTTTAATTTTTTTGTATAAAAATAGTGGTAGTATAGTCGGAAACTTACTTAAAAATACCCATTCAATGGTTTCTACCAACTGAGACCTATCCCCACAAAGGACAAGCTTCCAAAAATAGAGACCTAATAGCATCTCGAAGTTTACCACAATATAATTAAGTGTACATAACTATGTTGAAATAGAAAAGAAAACATTAAAGATATTATGTTACATACCCTAAGCCATGCACAATGATGATATTTCAGTCGGACTTGTCCTATGGCTGGGGTGCTCACGAGTATGACATAGTGGGTCATACTAGGGTGTAGGGATCATGCGAAACAGTAATTTTAGAAATTCACCATGAGAATGACGTTGAACATGGTGGAAATCAACGAAAACAATATGAAAGATATATGAATATACACATTTGATTATTAAGAATTATGAAAAATTAGAGAGAAAAGTTCCAGCGACCTTATTATATAGGATCTTGGAGTCATAAAAGAAAACTGAAAATAACATAACTTAACAGAAAACCTAAAGCGACTAAAAAGAAATTCCTAAGAACTATAACAAGTGCAAATGTATGAGGAGCAATAACAGCCAACACCCTCCCTCAAGTTGGAATGTGTATGTCAAGCATTCCAAGCTTGCTTGTGGCTGTGATGAAGGGACCAGGGGCAAGAGCCTTAGTGAGGAAATCTGTTTGTTGCTGAGAAGGAACATGATTGAAGTTTATGACGCCCTCCTTCACCATGTCTCTAATAAATTGGCAGTCTAGATCAATGTGTTTTGATCTTTCATGTAGAATTGGGTTTGAAGCCATGAGGATATCATATTGATTGTCACAAGTCACTTGTGTGGGAAACGTTGCTGAGACGTCAAAGACCTTGATGAGCTTTCCTAGCCATTTAGCTTCACAGGCTGCTAGAGCAAGTGCTCTATATTCAGCTTTGCTGGATGATCCGGGTAGACTCTTTTGTTTCTTGCTTTTCTAGGATATAAGGGACTTTCCTAGAAAGAAACAAAATCATGTTGTGGATCTTCCTATGTTGAGGCACTCTCCCCAGTCTGAGTCAGAAGCTCCTGAGATGATAAGTTATGAGTCTGCTAGAAAATATAATCCGAGAGCATGTGCTTGTTTAATGTATCGAAGGATCTTGAGAGCAGCTTGCAAGTGAACATAAGTTGGCATTGTTGATAGAGAAGGCTATGTTAGGCCTTGTGTGAGTGAGGAACAAGAGGCTTCCAATTAACCTTCTATATCTTGATGGATCTTCTAATGGTTCTCCCATGTTTTGATGTATTTTTAGTGTGTAGTCCATGGGAACTGAATTTGGTTTTGCAGCAAGAACACATGCTTCTTCCAGATATTCTAGAGAGTACTTCCTTTGATACAAGCATATCCCTTCTTTGTTCCTTTCAACTTGAGGTTTCCTAGATCCTTAATGCTGAAGTCTCTGTCCAATTGATGCTTTACATGATCTATTTAAGTAATATCATTTCCTGTGAGCACAAAATCGTCTACATAAACCAGGATTGCTTGAACCTAGATTCTGTCTTCTTGGTAAACAGCAAGTAATCTGACTTGGATTGTACATATCCAAGCTTAACAAGAGCTTCATTAAGTTTAGCATTCCATTGCCTGCTTGCTTGTTTGAGCCCATAAAAACTTTTCTGCAGTTTACAGACTAGGTTGTTGCTGGGTAGTTTCAGGCAGAGAGGTGGAACCATATACACATCTTCTGCTAGATCTCCATGAAAGAAGGTTGTGTTAATGTCCAGCTGCTTAAGGTGCCAATTTCTCATTGCTGCAATTGCTAGAAGCATCCTTAGTGTTGTGATCTTGACTACAGGGCTAAAAGTTTCCTTGTAGTCAAGGTGTTGAATTTGAGAAAATCCTCTTACAACCCATCTAGCTTTATGTCTCTCAATGCTCCCATTTGCATTATGCTTTAATTCGACAATCCACTTGCAGCTTATGGCTTTCTTCCTTGGCGGCAGCTCTGTCAAACACCAGGTTCGATTGTTCTCAAGTGCTTGAAGCTCTTGGTCAATGGCATGTCTCCATTCAGGTTTCTTGATAGCTTCATGATACGTTGTAGTTTCATGACCAGTAGAGATGCAGATAGAAAAGTGTATATGTGATTTAGTTAACTTATCATAATTCAAGACTTTGGAAAGAGGATACTTAGCATTATTTTTGGTCGATGTGTCCAATTTGTATATTGTGTTTGCTGAGTATCTTGGTTGCTTAATCAACTTGCAGTGATAATCAGATAGATATCCAGGAGGCTTGATTGTCCTTTGTGAATGTCTCCCTGCTTGTTGTTCTGCATTTTGATCATGTACAACCGATTGATCATCTCCTTTTTGATCTTGATTAGTGGTTTGACTATCTCCATCTTGATTAATGTTTTGAGTATCTGTATCACTACAAAGAATAGGTGAATAATTAAGAGGGTCATCATAAATAATTTGCCGAGGCTGAGATGTACTCTCTTCCTAAGCCGTACCAATAGTTTTGTCAAAAAAGGGAAATTGTTCCTTATAATAGAACACATCTCTTGAGACAATAATTTATCTTGTCCTTAGATCATATATGACCGATCCCTTCAATGCCATTTTGTTGAGGGGTGTCAACACAAGATCTTTGATGTAATATACCTTTGGAATTGTTCCAATCATACAATTAGAACTCAGGACCATTGTCACTTGTAATGCATTTCACAGCTTTATTGATTTGAGTTTCTATCATAGCAACAAAAAACTTAATGAAGGAACTAGTTTTAGATTTACTTTTAATGAGAAATATCCATGCTTGTTTAGATCTATCATCCATAATAGTTAGAAAATATCTATGCCCTAAGAGAGAAGGAATGGAATAAGGACCCCATATGTCCACATGTATCAAGTCAAACACATTTTCTGAAATAAAATCACTATTATTAAAAGGCATATGCTTCAGTTTAGCTGCATGACATGTTTCATAAGGCAGTTTTGTTCTATTACACTTGATGTAAGGATACATTTGTTTCATATTCATCATGTTATCATGTGAGAGATGTCCTAGCCTTAGATGCCATATGTTTTTGTCATAAGAACAGAAATTATTCAAACAATACAAGTTGTTGACATGGGATTCATTGAACACAAGTGTATATAAACCACTTCTACGTCCAGCTACACCAATCCTCTTCATAGTAGATTGGTCCTATAAATGGCAAGCAATTTTCGAAAAGATTAGTTCACAATCTAGAGAGTCAATAATCTTTATGATAGAAATTAAATTAAATTTGAAGTTAAGTACAAAAAGCACATCATTAAGATACAATTCCTTTGAGAAGCTCACATTTCCTAATATGTAAGCTGTCACATAACTATCATCCGGAAGTTTAATAATTATACGTTTAATTCTCTTATGAAATTGAAACATGTCGAGAGAGTTGCATATGTGGTCCGTAGCACAAATATCAAGAATCAAAAATGAGAATTATGGACTTTTGAACCAAGGAGGATAGTACCTTGTTGATGATTGCTGTTATTTACCATCACAGACGAAGATGTTATGTGGTTCACTTAATGTGATTGTTGTGTCTGCTGATGTGTTTGTGGAGGTTTCTGCTGAATCAAAGACAAAATAGCTTGATATTGGTCTGGAGTGAATTTTAGCACTTGAGATCCTCCATCCCTTTGTGCAGAATGCTCGTACTGTCATCTATATCTTCATCTTCCTCAACAGCACAGTTGTTCAAATTGCTGCTGGTCTTGAAATTTTTAGGATACCAATCCGTTTAAGGCAGTTTTCATAGACATGACATGTCTTGTGAAAATAGGTGCAGGTCTTTACCATTTTTCCTTTGTTATATGTATTCATTGTTGCAGAAAACTGTTCTTCAGGTACTTATCCTTTGTTTTCCCTTTTCCCTGATTGTTGTTATTTGAACTATTGGCCAAAATCTATGTTTCATTCAAGATAACACCAAATTGTCTTTTTGAATAAGAAGAGAAAACACCCTCCCTATGTCTATTTTTACTTCTCTTTCCTTTGGACCTTTACAACCAATAGGTGTGGTGATATAATTAGCAAATAGTAGTATTCCCTACCCTGCCAGTTTGGTGAGGATGTCTTGCTTTGGGTTGGTGTACTTATTTTCCCTACTGACTTTTACATACTTTATATGGAGGAGGGGTCTTTCCATAACATAGTTCCTATTTTTTTGGGGAGACCATATTTAAGGATAGCCCGAACAAAGATAGATGTCCATGCCGAGACACTTTCGATGGAGTTTGATGATAGTGTGGTCAAATTTAACATTTTTGATGCTATAAAGCATCCTTTTGAGGACCATTTTGTGTTTCATGTTGATTTACTTGATGATGTGATTGAGGACAACCTGTCTGAATTTATTGGTGATGTTGATTTTCATCCTTGGCAGATTTTGATGATTCATATACATGTTTAGGATGCATTGACTCTTTAATGTGTACGGTTTGTAAAGAGATTGATCATTTTATGCACATTGAGTCTCCTATGTTGCTTGCACCGGTTGATTTCATAGGGTCATCATGTACTAACCAATTTGAAGGATTTACACAAGGATCTGACTCACATATTGAGGTGCAGGCTGTTCAATCCATGTCCACTAGTTTGGTTCCTTCTGTTCCTTCTGACACAAGGATATACTATGCAAACCCTTGGCGGGCATGCACGTAAGTGGGCTATGTTCCTGGCATTTCTGACATTTATTGACATATTCTGCTGCATCTGTATTCATAGTTCGCTAGAAATATCCTGCCCGTAAAGACTTTCTTGCCAAGGACTTCCCGCCAATATGGTGGCCACAGCTACCTTCGTGCACTTTAGCCAACACGTACCAAGTTTCAGACGGTCCAATGCACTTGAGGAATGGTGTGGACACCCCTCTTCTAAAATGTTGACCTTCAATTACAAAATATCGGGATGATTTCTAAACAACTTGCTTGGCCTCTTTCTAATCATTGGGAAATACTCCTTTGTCAATGTAGTTCTTTAACGGAGTCCTCGAGTCCTCATCGTCTATTTGGAGAATAACGCATGGTGTTGGGATGACTTCCTCTACAACTGAATGCAAAGCAGAAGCCGACTTTATGCTTGCCAGTTTTGACAATAAGTCAACTCCACTATTTTCTGTTCAAGGAACGTGCTTGATTTCGAACTTAGAGATCCCGAGCAGGCTTTCCTTGACCAAAGCGAGATACTTTTGCATCAACGACTCTTTTTCTTGGTAATCTCCCTTGATTTGAGATACCACCAACTGAGAATCAAAGCAAAGAGTTATTGCTGTAGCCCCTAATTCCTTTGCCGCCCTGATCCCGGCTAGACATGCCTCATATTCCGCCTGATTAATTGAAGTTGGGAATTCAAATTTTAGGGAATATTCAACTGCTACTACTTCATCATTTTCTATGAGAATCCCTACTCCAAAACCCTTTATGTTTGAGGATCCATCAACATATATCATCAAGGAAGCTTGATTTTGATCCTCGGGATGAGTCATCTCGGCAAGGAAATCTACTAAGACTTGTGCCTTTATTGCCTGCCTCGGTTCGTAGGATATATCATTCTGCGAAAGTTCAACCGCCCAAGACATCATTCTTCCAGCGAGATCAGGTTTATGCAAGACTTGTCTGATTGGCTGGTTAGTGCGCACTGTGATGGGGTGACAGCAGGGAATAAGCAACCTTCTCAAGCCTTTAGTAATTCAACTCTGAGCCTTGTAACGCCTTGGAAATGAAATATATCGGGTTCTGGACCCGAGTTTCTTCTTTGACTAAGGCAGCACTCACGGCTTCATCAGCAACTGCCAAGTATAAATACATCATTTGACCGGAATCCCGTCTGGATAAGACTGGTGGTGAGGCTAAGACCCCCTTTAATTCTTGAAAGGCATGTTCGCATTCCAGATTCCAATCAAAATTCTCCTTGTTGCGCAGCATTTTGAAGAATGGCAAACATCTTCGAGTTGAAGCCGGCAAGAAACGGGTCAGGGCCGCGATTCTTCCGGTCAATTGCTGGACCTCTTTGATAGTTCTAGGACTCTGCATATTTAAAACAGCACTGCACTTGTGTGGGTTTACCTTGATCCCGCGGTTAGTTAACATGAAACCAAGAAATTTCCCTGCCTTGACACCAAAAGTACATTTATTAGGGTTTAACCTGAGATCATATATGCGCAGCTGGTCGAAAGTTTCCTCTAAATCCGCCACGGGGTCTTTGTGTTCCAAAGTTTTGACTATCATGTCGTCAATGTAGATCTCCAGAATTCTGCCTATATGCTTTGTGAAGACTTTGCTCATCATCCGTTGGTATGTAGTTGTTAACCTTTTAATGGTGCTGGAAATGGTTAACTCGTTTCAGTAAAATGACTATACGTGTATCATCCACAGGGAGCACTTGGATTTATTCGATTAAGAATTAAGTTGACGGAATGTTAAAAAACATATCAACTTGTGAATGGAAAATAAAATAAACAATAAATAGAGATAAACAAATAAAATAGCAGTTCACCTGGGATTGAGTTTCATTACTTAACCTTGTTTCTTTCAATTAAAGTTAAATATTATAAGAAAAGATGCGTACTCAATGTCACAAGTGCAAATCTCTTTGATCACTTGATTCTAAGACACTAGTCTCTAGAACCCAATCTCTTGGCACTCTAGGTACTAAGTCTTGTATTAAGCAGAGTACTAAGGCAATCATAAGCACTTCCATCTATCTCTAGACTAGAAGGTTTGATGAGAGTTTTTCTCCAAATCCATTTACAAACCAGTTTCTCAACTGCGCAAATAAACTAATACGTGGAAAAGGTGATCAAGCTTAAACCAAGAAAAGTAGAACAGAAGAAGAACTCCAATTCATATATAATATAAACTAACAATTGAAAGAAACAAGAGACGATGTAATTACATTCAATCCCGGCGGAAAGCTTAGCCTAGCAAGGGCATGAACTTCAAGAACTAAACCTAAGAGTATTAGAACTCTGACTAAAGCCTATACTTTGTGGTTTATTTCTATACAATTCAATATATCATCCTAACTTCTAAAGGGCTGTATTTATAGGTGTTTTGGGTAGGGGTCTGGCGCTTGAGCGCCCTCCTGGCGCTTGAGCGCTGGCCTGACACGTGCTGATTAAGAGCTTAATTGCCTGGTTAATGCATCTGGCGCTCGAGCCCTGGTGTGGCGCTCAAGCGCCAGGCTCATAACTATAGCAGAGAGGATCCAATGCTCAACGTATTCTGGCGTTCGAGCCCTGGTGTGGCGCTAGGCTCATAACTCTGGCAGAAAGGATCTAATGCTCAACGGTCACTGGCGCTCGAGCCTTGGTGTGGCGCTCGAGCGCAAGAGCATTTACACTGGCAGAAAGGATCCTATGTTCCTCAGCTTCCAGCGCTCGAGCCTTGGTATGGCGCTCGAGTGCTGGTCTCTTATATGCTCCAGCAACTTGATTTTCTTATTTTGCTCCAAAAACACCTGAAAATACATTTCTAAAGTTAGAAAATTTATTATTACCACTTATTTACTCTTAAACTCACAAAGTAAGGAATAAGGGTCAAATTATGTATAAAAATATGTAATTTCTAGAGAAGATAAGTGCAAATCTTTTATTATATAAACACACTTATTTGCACTTATCAAACTCCCCCTAACCTAAGACTTTGCTTGTCATCAAGCAATGTATCCTAAAACAAAGAAAAACAACAAAAGAAACATGGCAAGTATGGGTTAAAGCAAGTGTATCAAACTTCAATTTTTATGAGATGCATGGAAAGAGTTAAGAGAGAGACTTGTGATCACCCAATTTACAGAAGCAACGGACCAGTTTATGACTTAAGTGCAAAGGAAATTGTAATCAACCATTAACAAAGGTTTACTCTCAAACCTTACATTGTGTCACTTTTGCTCATTCCTCAATGTCACTTAACTTGAATTTTGTTTTTCATTTGCCATCAAACCATTTCACAAAATCGAACAATAATTCAAGAGGTCTTTTCAAAAGGTTGTAATGAGGCTGAGCTACAAAGAATCTTTGTTTTTCTAGTTAAGCAAAATGATTTGGAGAAAATATTTTCATATATTTACAAATTTCCCCCCAACCTATTCTACAAAACATTCTCACCTCATACTTCCTTTCAAGTGTTTCTATTTCTTATTTTTCAAGGCACCTTCTCTTTTCTTTATTTATTTACTTTTTCTTTTCTTTTATTTTCTTTTTCTTTTTCACATATATACATAAGGATGCCCAAATATCATAAGAATTTCAATTTTTTACACCACTAAAAACCAACACTTGCCACTGAAACAAAACAAACTTTTTATTTAATATATATATATATATTTCATTTTTTTTCATAAAAAGAAAAAAAAGTACAATTTTATTTAAAAAATAAATAAAAATAAAAACAACAAGTAAAATAAAAATAAGTCAAGCAAACATCCCATGAGACACAAGACAGAAACTTCCCTATCAGATTAGTGGGTCATCCTCCTCCAAATAATCATTGATGTCGATGTCCCCATCGCCACCAGACTCATCGTCTTCCCCGCTACCACTACTACCACAACTTCCTTCACCTCCCTCTCCAGCTGCCTCCCCCGGTGGAATTGGCTGGTCCCCAGGCCAATCCAAATGTGTGGCAAATGCCTCCGGGGACTAGAAAAATGTTTGGCCCGACATAGTGTGTTGGGCCGTCGAATAGTGGGAGAGGTGAAGACTAGTCATCCCCCGATGTAGGGCAGAAAATTGCTTGTCATGGTGATCAAGCCTCGTGCTGATACGACCCCACAAATCCTCCATTGTTCTCGGGGGAACTTGCGGTGGTGGTGCAGGTGGTGCATTCGGATCCCTGTCCGCACAGTGGTTTCGGAAATATTTCTTATCAATGGGCTCCCTAATCTTCTGGCTACGAACAACTGGAACCCCCGCATCTTCACATAAACTAGTGATGAGAGATGGGAATGCCAAACTCTGTTTCGTGCCACCCTTATTCACATTGGCCCAAATCATGTCAGAAATAATCCGTGCCGGGTCGACCGTGATGCCGGGAGTCTTGATACACCCTAGGAGATGGCACTCTTCAAGTGGAAGATCAGAGGGATAAGACTTTGGCCGGAGGTTGGCGAGGATAAAGGTCATCCACAATTTGGAGACCACAGTCATATTTCCCCGGAGAACCTTGTGAGGAACTCCGTTCTTAGTCGTCTCCACAATCCTCCGCTTCTCATTTATGCAATCGACATCGTACGGTACCCGTATTCCGTGAATAGTGGACACCTTCTCACGGGTCTTGGTGTCTTTATCCCCAAAGGCATTGGCATAAAACTCCTTGACAATCTTCGGGTCGAACTTCTCCGGGAGCGATGCAATAGACCACCAATTGCGGAGAGTGAGCATGCCGGTGAACTCTTGGCATTCTCCATCTCGCAACTCAACCCTTCGCTCCGCGATGAAGTTCCAGTCATCGATGACCCGGAACCGTTCAGCCCTCTCCCGGTCAATGAACCGTTGGGGGTGGTCAGAACCACCGCCCTGGGATGAGGAACCTCCTCTTCTTCTTTGGGGGCCTTCCTTCCTTTTCTTGGAAGATCGTTCGTGCTCATGTGCGGGTGCCTTTCCTTGGTTCCTTTACATTATTCAAGTAAAACTCCAAAATTAGCAACAAACACAACAAACTCATCATCATCATCATCATATTCACTAATACAATGCATATTTGGGTTTAAAAAATGGACTATTCATCACAAATGACTTAATTTCCAAATGAAGAACATAACTCAGAATTTCGTTACATTCAAAAATATCATTCAGAATTTCAACATAGTTCCTCCATTCCTTCACAATTTCAGAATTTTCATGACACATAGAATAGCCCAAAATCACAGTATTTTGAAAAGAGAACCCAAATTACAATGTATTAAGAATGCCTCAGATGTTCATGTTCATGTTCATCATCCTCTAAATAATCAGAATCACATCATATATGGAAATGGAAACATGAACAATGACTGAAATGATGAACAATACCTGAACATGATATGATTGATGAAAAACTTGAGAAATTTGATGAATTTGGATAGTTTTAATGTGAGAAATGATTTGTATCGCGAAACAGAGAAGAGAGAAAATGATTTTGTGCAGAAAAAACTGATTATGCGCTGATTTTAAAGCCAACGCGTGACTGGCGCTCGAGCCTGCTTCTGGCGCTAGAGCGCTAGTGCATTGATGAGCAGATCAACCGTTTCGAGCACCAACCCAAAATATATGGCAGTGAAGAAAACCTTTCAGCTGTCTCTGGCACTTGTGTGCTGATATTGGCGCTCGAGCGCCAACATCTGACCCAAAAGTTTTGAAACTAGCACCAATTAAATGCCACTGGCGCTTGAGCTCCAGATCAAAAGAACTGGACAATGAAGAAGCCTGCTTCAAGTGCTCAATTTTTCAACTTTCTCACAAAAACTCTTTGAAAATTCATCAAACTTCTTTATTCTATTTACACAAAACACAAAAATAAACACACAAAATTAGGTTGCCTCCCAATAAGCGCTTATTTAACGTCATTAGCTCGACGCCTGTAGCATGGTTATGCTTCCTTTAAACCCATTGTGGTGGTTAGCCGCTTGACGTCACCACCAAGGTATAACTTCAATCTCTGACCATTGACTACCCAGCTTTCATTTTTCACTAAAGGGTATAACTTCAATCTCCACAGCTCCATAAGGCCTTACTTCCTTAACCCTAAAGGGTCCAGACCACTTGGACTTTAATTTCCCCAGGAATAATTTCACTCTAGAATTAAAGAGTAAAACATATTTCCCGGGACTAAAAAACCCTTTTGACCAACTTTTTATCGTGATACAACTTCATTCTTTCTTTGTATATCCTTGAAGACTCATAGGCTTGGAGTCTCAATTCTTCCAATTCATGAAGTTGTATTTTTCGTTTTTCTTCGGCAGTTGTCTGGTCAAAGTTAAAATACTTTAAAGCCCAATATGCCTTATGTTCTAGTTCGACCGGTAAGTGACAGGACTTCCCATAGACTAACTGAAAAGGAGTTAATCCTATGGGAGCTTTATAAGCTATCCGGTACGCCCACAAAGCATCATCCAATTTAATGGTCCAATCTTTCCTTGAAACACTAACGGTCTTTTCCAAAATTCGCTTGATTTCTCTATTCGAGACTTCAGCTTGACCATTAGTTTGGGGATGGTATGGACTAGCAATTTTATGTCTCACCCCATAATGTTCCAAGACCCTTTTTAATTGGGAGTTGCAAAAGTGCAAACCTCCATCACTGATGAGTACTCTCGGGGAACCAAACCTTGAGAATATATTCTTTTTCAAGAATGTCACTACCGGCATCAGCTCTTGCACAAGGAATTGCTTCTACCCGTTCTGACACATAGTCCACTCCCACGAATATATATTTATTGGTGAAAGAGGGTGGAAATGGACCAACAAAATCAATTCCCCAACAGTCGAATACCTCTACCTCCTGCATAATTGTCAGAGGCATCTCATTTCTCCTCGTCACTCCTCCGGTTCTTTGGCACTTATCACACTGCTTCACATAGATGTGAGCATCTTTGAAGATTGTCAGCCAATAGAAACCGGACTGCAGTACTTTGGCTGCAGTGCGTTCCCCATTAAAATGTCCCCCATAGGGTGAATTGTGACAATGCACAATATGCTTTTAGATTCTCCACGGGAAACACACCGTCTCAGAAGACCATCTCCTCCAATTTTAAATAGATAAGGATCATCCCAAACAAAGTAAAAAGAGTCCTTTAAGAACTTCTTTTTTTGTTGCCAAGAAAATCATTCCGGAATGATTCCTGCTGCTTTAAAATTTGTCATATCAGCAAACCATGGCCTTTCTTGAATGAGCAGCAAACGTTCATCCGGAAATTCCTCGACAATCTCTTCCGCTTCGCTGGTCCCCTCTGTGTTATGAAGTTGGGAAAGATGATCAGTCACGAAATTTTCACATCCCTTTTTATCCTTGATGACTAGATTGAATTCCTTCAACAAGAGAATCCAACAAGGCAATCTTCGCTTCGACTCTTTCTTAGTCACCAAGTATTTTATGGCTGCATGGTCAGTGTAGACAATCACTCTTGACCTTATAAGATAAGACCTAAATTTTTCCAACCCATATACAATCGCTAGTAATTCTTTTTCTATAGTTGCATAGTTCACATGTGCATCATTAAGTACTCTACTAGCGTAATATATTGGATGAAAAATTGTCTTTTCTTTGGCCTAATACGGCACCCACAGCATAGTCACTCGCATCACAATTAAGCTCAAAGTCTAAAGTCCAATTTGGAGCAACTATGATTGGGGCCATAATCAGTTTTTCCTTCAGTCTCTCAAATGCCTCCAAGCACTTAGCATCAAAATTGAAGTCTACATCTTTAACCAAAAGATTACTAAGTGGCTTGGCAATCTTGGAGAAGTCTTTTATAAATCTCCGGTAAAAACCGGCATGTCCTAGAAAACTCCTTATTCCCTTAACATTCACGGGTGGTGGAAGTTTTTCAATAACATCCACTTTTGCTTTGTCAACCTCGATCCCTCTTGCCGAGATCTTATGACCAAGCACCACCCCTTCCTCTACCATGAAATGGCACTTCTCCCAGTTGAGCACTAGATTTGTTTGAACACATCTTCCTAACACAATATTCAGATTGTTCAAACATTCTTCAAAACTTTTCCCAGAGACAGAAAAGTTGTCCATGAAAACCTCGATACAGTTCTCAACCAAATCCGAAAAAATGGCGAGCATGCATCTTTGAAAGGTTGCAGGCACGTTACACAGTCCAAACGGCATACGCTTATAAGCAAATACTCCAAATGGACATGTGAAAGCTGTCTTTTCCTGATCTTCTGGGTTTACCAAGATTTGGTTATACCTAGAATATCCATCCAAGAAACAGTAATATGCCTGGCCAGCTAGTCTCTCAAGCATTTGGTCCATAAAAGGCAAGGGAAAATGATCTTTCCTGGTGGCTTGATTTAATCTTCTATAATCAATACACATTCGCCACCTGGTCACTGTCCTTGTAGGGATTAATTCATTTTTTTCATTTTCAATGACCGTCATCCCCCCTTTCTTCGGAACCACTTGAACTGGACTTACCCACTTGCTATCAAAGATGGGATAAATCATACTAGCTTCAAGTAACTCGAGGACTTCTTTCCTCACTACTTCTTTCATTGTTGGGTTCAATCGCCTTTGAGGCTGGGCAACAGGTTTAAAATCCTCTTCTATATGTATCTTGTGCATACAGAAAGAAGGGCTTATTCCTTTGAGATCTGTTAGTGCCCATCTTATCGCCCCTTCATTGGCTTTCAAAACCTCTAAGAGTTGTGCCTCTTGGTCAGAAGATAGTGAACTGTTAATGATCACCGGCTTGCCTCCCCCTTCATCTAAAAATGCATATTTAAGATGGGATGGCAACACTTTCAGTTCCAACTTATTTTTTTCCAATTTTTCCTCCTTGGATAAGTCTTCTGGGATAAATGTTATCATGGGGTCATCTTTCAGAGTATCTAGGTCCCTCAAACACTTTTCAATTTTGACTTCCTCCAAGTCATATAACTTCGCACGAGACTGCACTAGAGCTTTTTCTAAAGGGCTTGCACTATACATTTCTTGCTTCCCTAATAGAAATACCTCTTCCATGACATCCACCCTAAAGGCCGACTGTTTTCCTTTGGGTGTTTCATGGCTTCCAACACATCAAATTTTACCTCATCATCCTCAACTCGTACCTTGAGTTGCCCATTATCCATGTCAATGATGAATCTTGCCGTTTTCATGAAAGGTCGCCCTAGAATTAAAGGCACCTCCAAGTCTTCCTCTATATCCATAATGACAAAGTCAACCGGAAAGACAAATTTATCAAACTTCACTAGAACATCCTCCGCTACTCCGTATGGGAATTTTAATGACCTATCTGCTAGTTGGATGGCCATTCTAGTGGGTTTCACTTCCAGATCACCAATCCGTTTTAACATGGACAACGACATGAGGTTTATACTTGCACCAAGATCCAGTAATGCCTTCCCCACGGGAAGAGCACCAATAGTAACAGGGATAGTAAAACTACCCGGATCTTTGGTCTTGTGAGGCAAGGATTTTTGAATTATGGCACTACACCCGACTTCTAGTTCAACAGTTTCATCTTTGAACTTTCTCTTTTTCGTCAACAAGTCCTTCACTTTCTCTTTTTCGTCAACAAGTCCTTCATGAACTTGGCATATGTGGGCATTTCCTCCATAGCTTCCATAAATGGTACATTTATTTGAAGCCGTTTGAAAATGTCTAGAAACCTAGCATATTGCCTCTCCTTTGTCTTCTTTGATGGATAAACAGGATAAGGAACCTCCTTTACCTGAGGTACTCCATCCATCTTTTCTTTGACCTCAACCTTCTTTTTGATTTTTTGATTTTTTTCTTTTTCAATATTTACATTATTTTTCTTCTCACTTCTTTCACTTCCACTTTCCTTCTCTACCTCCTCTATGACTACCTTTTCAATTATTTCTTCCACCTCCTACCTCCTCGGGTTCATGCAAATGCTCCCCTATTCCTTTACCAATCTCCTTACCACTCCTTGTTAAAATGGACTTGCATTGCTCTTTCGGGTTCGTGGTGGTATTAGCGGAGAATAGAGTAGTGGTAAGCTCTTCCAATTGTTTAGAGATTTGACCCACTTGCGTTTCAAGATTCCGGATAGACGCCTCGGTGTTTTTCTGGAAAGCTTCATTACTTTGGTGATTGGCCAATGAAGCTTGGATAAATTTATCCAAGGTGTCTTCCAATTTAATGGTCATTTCTAACAACGGAACAAATGGCGGCCTATTAGATGAACTTGTTGAATTTTTCCAGTTCATTTGACTCTGTCCTTGAGGATTCTTCCTCCATTGCATTCCCGCATTGGAAACATTAGATTTAAAGGGTGAAGAAAAGAAATTTCCTCTTGACTGATTATTTACAAAATTCAACTCCTCACCAAGGACTACAACCCTTGTTGGATTAGAACCTTCCGCAGCCATATCAAAAGTAACATAATGTGTAGAGTTACTAGAGAAATTTGAGGAACTCTCTCCCTCCTTTTGTTCATGGTATTTAATTGCAGACTGTCGTCTAGCAAATGCCTCGATTTCGTCAATAAATATTAACTTTTCTCTTTGGCTTTTACTGCGAGTAAGCATACAACAATACTGGAACAATGGTGAGAGTTAGGTACAAATATACAAATTCTTACAAAAAGAATACTATTCACAGTTTTTACAAATCAACTCAAAACTTAAAAGAAATAAACAACTGTGCTCCCCAGCAACGGCGCCAGAAATTTTGTTAACCTTTTAATGCTGTTGGAAAGGGAGCACTTGGATTTATTCGATTAAGAATTAAGTTGACGGAATGTTCAAAAACATATCAAGTTGTGAATGGAAAATAAAATAAAGACTAAATAAAGAGATAAACAAATAAAATAGCAGTTCACATGGGATTGAGTTTCATTACTTAACCTTGTTTCTTTCAATTAAAGTTAAATATTATAAGAAAAGATGCGTACTCAATGTCACAAGTGCAAATCTATTTGATCACTTGATTCTAAGACACTAGTCTCTAGAACCCAATCTCTTGGCACTCTAGGTACTAAGTCTTGTATTAAGCAGAGTACTACGACAATCATAAGCACTTCCATCTATCTCTAGACTAGAAGGTTTTATGAGAGTTTTTCTCCAAATCCATTTATAAACCAGTTTCTCAACTACACAAATAAACTAACACATGGAAAAGGTCATCAAGCTTAAACCAAGAAAAGAAGAACAGAAGAAGAACTCCAATTCATATATAATATAAACTAACAATTGAAAGAAACAAGAGATGAAGTAATTACATTCAATCCCGGCGGAAAGCTTAGCCTAGCAAGGCCATGAACTTCAAGAACTAAACCTAAGAGTATTAGAACTCTGACTAAAGCCTATACTTTGTGATTTATTTCTATACAATTCAATATATCATCCTAACTTCTGAAGGGCTGTATTTATAGGTGTTTTGGGCAGGGGTCTGGCGCTCGAGCGCCCTCCTGGCGCTTGAGCGCTGGCCTGACACGTGCTGGTTAATGAGCTTAATTGCCTGGTTAATGCGTCTGGCGCTCGAGCCCTGGTGTGGCGCTCGAGCGCCAGGCTCATAACTCTGGCAGAGAGGATCCAATGCTCAACGTATTCTGGCGCTCGAGCCCTAGTGTGGCGCTCGAGCGCTAGGCTCATAACTCTGGCAGAAAGGATCTAATGCTCAACGGTTACTGGCGCTCAAGTCTTGGTGTGGCGCTCGAGCACCAGAGCATTTACACTGGCAGAAAGGATCTTATGTTCCTCAGCTTCCAGTGCTCGAGCCTTGGTATGGCGCTCGAGCGATGGCCTCTTATAAGCTCCAGCAACTTGATTTTCTTATTTTGCTCCAAAAACACCTGAAAATACATTTCTAAAGTTAGAAAATTTATTATTACCACTTATTTACTCTTAAACTCACAAAGTAAGGAATAAGGGTGAAATTATGTATAAAAACATGTAATTTCTAGAGAAGATAAGTGCAAATCCTTTATTATAAAAACACACTTATTTGCACTTATCAGTAGCGCCGGCATTATTTAGACCAAATAGCATCATTTTGTAGCAGTATGCCCCTATGTCAGTGATAAAGACGGTTTTTTCTTGGTCATCGGGATGCATGGGGATCTGATTGTACCTGGAATAGGCATCCATGAAAGACATGTATTTGTATTCCGCTGAATTATCCACCATCTTATCAATACAAGGTAGTGGGACGGCATCTTTCGGGCAAGCTTTGTTCAGATCTTGTAATCTGTACACATTCTCCACTTCCCGTTGGCCTTCTTCACCTTAATGACATTGGAAAGCCATTCCGTGTAACAAATCTCGCGAATGAACCCGACATCTAGGAGCTCCTTCACATGTTTCTCAATAGTTTCTGTCCTTTCTAGACCCATTCTTCGTTTTTTCTGGGCAGCAGGAACGCATCCCGACTTAATAGGGAAGCAGTGATAAGCAAGGTCTGGGTTTGCTCCCACCTTCACATTCTGACCTTCATTTGGCCGAATTTGAACTAAAATCTGGTCTACCTCAGGTTGGGGCCTCTGCTCCTCAAAATTTGCCCGAGGATCCAGGTTGGTCATCATAACCCCGGCATCATGTGATAAATCTCGGTGCTCCATTGACTTTTTCCCTTTCCCTTCATGAGTATTCGGGAGGATGGACGTTGTCTTAGTGATTTTGAGACTCTCCCGATAGCATCGCTGCTCTTTCCCTTACCGTGACGACGGAGTCGTCTTCTCTGGGAAACTTTAAAGCCAGATGTATGGTCGACACAATGGTGCCCAAATGGTTTAATGTTGGGCGGCCAATTATGGCGTTGTAAGCAGATGGGCAATCTACCATAATCAATCTGGCCATCATTGTCTTGGCGCTTGGCCTTTTTCCAAAGAGGACCTTCAAGTCAACATATCCCTTCGGCATTATGGTATCTCTTGTGAAACTAATCAGGCTCCCTTTATGGGGGATCAGATCCTTAGAACCCAAGCCTAGCTTGTCAAACAGACTGTAGAACATAATATCTGCTGAGCTTACTTGAACAATAAAAATGCGGTGGACTTCAAATCCCCCCAAGTGCGCAGCTATCACTAGTGGTTCGTTATCCCTGACCTGTTCTTGCGGCAAGTCAGCATCAGAAAAAGAAATTACCAAATTAATTACCTGCGCCAATTGTCCACAAGAGTCTTTGATGTCCCGGGTCCTTTTTCTATCATCAAGACCCTTCAAACTCGTTCCTCCTGCTATAGCTTGAATCACCCCCTTGTGGGAGGGAATTCTTGGTTTCATCTCGGACACTGGGATCTATTACGGATTTCTCATCCCTGATGCCAGTTGTTTTGCGGTAATCTCGGTCGTCCATCCCGGGGAGCGGGACTTTGCCGACGATCTCTTCTATCGTTGGAATCTTGTGTATAGTTCCTGAGTTTTCCTTGTTAGATCAGCTTCTCGATGGCGTCTCAGATTTGAACACAATCGTTCGTTGCATGACCCTTCTCTCGATGATAGTGGCAATACCAGTTCTGGTATCGCCCTGGGGTTCTGAGGGGCGGTGGTCTATCCCTTATCTCCGAGTTCATAACTTCTATGTATACCGTTGCTAGCGATACTGTCAACGGGGTATATGTGGTAAACATCCCCCATGGTCCATTTGGCGGCTTGTCCTACGACTTGTCTTCTTTACCCCGAGATTGAAAATTCTGAGGGTTTTTGCCCTTGTCGTCTTTTTTGGCAGCGTAGGAAGCTTGTACCTTCTGCCACTCCTCGATTCTTATCCACTTCTCGGCCCTAACCTTCAAGTCGTCCATGGATGTTGGCTTTTTGCCTACCAAGGCTTTCGCGAAGGCACCTGGTTTCAGTCCTTTGACAAAGAAATATAGCACTAGGTTAGGTTCAACATTTCTAACTTCTAGCACTTCATTGTTAAAACGGGTTATATACTCTCTCAAAGGTTCGTCTTTTATTTTCTTAATTGTTTCTAAGTGAAACTCGAATTTAAGCTGTCGTTTACTACTAGTGAAATGTAAGACAAACTTATCTTTTAGGGTCTTCCAGTTGTTAATGGATTGCGGCGGAAGATCTGAGAACCAGCGGCTTGTAGCTTCCGACAAGGTTAAGGGAAAAGCCCGACATACGATCGCTTCGCTGAATCCCTGAAAGTACATGGCCCTTTCAAAGGTACTCACGTGCAATGTTCAGTCCTTTATCCCATTGTACTCTTCCAGCTGCTTTGCAACTTGGAATCCGTGAGGCAGAGCGTGGGACATAATCCAGGGAGTGAACGGGTTGTCAATGTAACCGAATTCCAGGATGTTCTCCGCTATATGTTCCTGTTGGATGGCCTGCGGGCCCCCTGGGGCACCGGTGGCAGGTTGCCGCCCTCAACCCGGGATTCTGCCCGGAAATCATGTTGAAGGATGTCTTCTCTTTGTTGGGTCACCCTAATCTCCACTTGTTTCTCTGTATTTCTTGGATCAGGGTTGCTGTTTTTCGCGTTGTTAGGGTTATTTTGTTGTTCGTTTCCAGGGTTTCCCTCGTCTTGTTAAGGCTATTTTTCGACCTCCTGGACCGGGACTTCCTTAACTACCTTCTCTTTACCTTTTCGCACATGTTCTCTCTTTTTCGAGGTTGCAATCTCTTTGTCTTGTACTTGCACCAATTTCTGTAACTTACGGAACTCCGCCTCTAAGTTAAGAGGTGGTTGCGATCCTACTTGCTGGTTAGAATCCTCGTCATGTTGCCCATCTCCCAGGTCTTGAAAACTGGGATCATTGTACTCCTTGTTTCGGGTGGAATATACCATCGTCGACAGTAGAGGAGAAAGAAATTTTTGTTGCGTTCCCCATAGACGGCACCAATTTTATGATTGTACCCGAAGGAGATACTGGGCTGATGTAGTTCCAGACCATCAGTAGGTGGAGACAACGGTGTCCAGGTTCTAAGGGCGGCGATGTGACACTTGCAAAGACTCTGACGCTCAAGTCAGCATGAGTATTAGGTTATTGTGATATATCAGAATGTAACGTACCTTGCATGGTGTGTTTCTATGTGTATTTATATTATGTGCATTAGGGTTGACTGTGGGTCTTAATGGGCCTGAGATGTGTTATCTTGGCCCAGCCCATAGTCTGTGTCGTATCTCGTAGGTCGTCTTGTATCCCGCATGTTAGTTGGAATGGTAGGCGGGTTGAGCCTTGCCATATTTATGGCGATATGTGACGGCTGACCGGGTTATCATAAATCCAGTCCATAACAAATTTAATGCTCACCACTACTCTATGTGGGTTCAGTAACCATTGTTTCACTTCACTACTTGCACGACAGGGTGGACTACAGAGTGCACTTGCCCTTACGCACACCTGCCGAGTGCCACTACCACACGCCATTTCTCCTCTTCTTCTCCAGTTAATTAGAATCTCGGCCCCACATTACAATTTCACGCGCTCAACAAAATTTTCTTCTTCCTTTTCAAATGTTTGTTTTTTCCGTGACAACTTAGTTCAAAATTTCAATGGGGAACAAAAACTTCGATGCTTTGATTTAAAGAAATGGAGATGCTAGCTAAAGACGGGGTTTGGAAATAAATATTAAGATCATAGTGGCTAGTGTGTGGCATAGTTATTAACTACTTCCTCCGTTTTTGAATATAAGCAGAAAAATTATAATTATGCTCATTAAAAGAGTTAGCTAGTTTCATTTAATTTTATTGTTCCCAACAAAAATGTTCTTTATCCATTCAGAAACTATAGTCTTTTAACGTTTTCTTGAACATATTAAGAAGTAATTAATTGTTGTGAAGTTTTATCAAGAGATGATTAAATTGTCCTTATTTATGATTGGTAGATGAGGGGTGAGAGATGAATAATTGTAACATGAATTCAATAGTGGGGACAAAATCGTAAAAAGTAATGTTAATTCCTTCTTGAAATTCTAAAATGGTAATAGATTTTTTTATGGCTACAGTTTTGGAATCGAAAAAGTAGTTTTTTTTCTTAAATTACCCTTCATAATAATAATCATTCTCTTCTTTAAATCAACTATAATATCTGAGTGAGAAAATTAAATGGTGGATATTTGTGGTATTTTTTTCATTACATAGAGCGAACATAGCTAAATTTGGTTGTATTTAAAAATAGTTTATTGTCAAAAAAATTGCTAGTATTAAAAAATGGAGGTCTTAAAATGTAATGTCAAAAACAATAGAATGAGAATAATGTTAAATACTCTTATAGTTTCATTGTTTGAAAAATTACACGTACTTATTAAAAGAATTACATAGTCTCAGAAGGGGGTTGAATTGAGAACTTTAAAAATTTCCTTGCTAAAAACATCAAATTCTATTTGAGTTTGAGTGTCAAATATAACTTGGAGATCGGATTGAATTCTTAAGTTAAATTTAGTCACATGATACTAAAATTAGATAGAACATATGTGTATAATATATGCAATGATAGGTTCAAATCTAATATCAATGATAAAGTCTAAGCTAACTTGAAATAATATATAAGTTGAATATAACAGCTAATATTCCTTTTTAGAAAAATGTGAACTTGAACTCTTTGATAAATAGAATGATAAGCAAAATGCTGAGAAATAAAGAGTTCAAGGAGGAGAGAAAGAGACACGAGATTTATCTTGGTTCACTCTTGTTGATATGTGGAAGAGTTACCTCCCGTCCCCACTTAACTAATTGAGGTTGTCCACTATCAAACTAGAATCTCAAGTATTCTCTCTTCTGTTCTGAGTTCTATCTGTTTAAAGTATTTATCATTTATCTTGATATGTCTTCTAAGTAATATTTTTCTTCATGACATCCTTCTATGATTTGGAACTTTTATGAGCTAGTTCAGATTTGGATATGAGCTTCTGTCTCAAATGAATATCAGTTGCTTGATATAGCTAGATTTGGTTTCTGGTTTGATGATTATTCTTGAGTAATTCTTCATCAATCCAATCTTGAGTCCCTTCTGATTCTTTTACATTGTGATCTTGGTTTCCACATGAGAATCTTCCAAATTTGATCTTGTACCTTTTTAGTCTTGATGTATGAATCTAAACTAGATGTGCACATCAGAATTCCATTAAATGATAACTTCAGCATAAAGAATGCTGCACACTCAAGTAGGGATTCAAATCAGGTGTTCCCAAATCATATCTCCAATTATGTCCCACCTATAGAATATCGCCACGTCGTTGAAAATATTTCCTTTAATTTTAATCTTTAATTTCCTAATAAGATTTTTTAATGACGTGACAATATTCTATTGATGGGACATGATTTGGGGACACCTGATTTGAATCCCTCAAGTAGATTGTTAGATCTAAAGGCATCTCAAATTTGCCTTAAAATTTTATAACTAATGTGGTGGATTTGTTACCATTAAAATGCACCATAATTTGAGGCTTTTTGACTAAACACTTACAGGGAAGCTAACTCATGTGCAGGTTGGATATTCAAGTTAGGAAATAAAAATAATGATGGAGTATATCTTTGAGATGCACCACCTCATGGTGTTTCTAATGCTTTACTCATGGGTTATAGGCATGTATTATTTTAGGATTTTATTTTTTTTACTCCTTCTGTAGCAAAACAAAAACTCACCACGTTTGAAATTTATACATAGCTTCTTTAGTTTTATATATGCATCCATGTTTAATCCCTTTATTTTAAAAAAAAATTTACATCAACCAAAAGAATAAATGTATATAGGAGGTATCTATAAGAATGTAAATAATGTTGAACGTGCGTTCAAAATATTTTGCTCATAAAATAAAATAGAATTCCCAAAATAATAGGTAAACTATATATAATAGTTCGCCTAAAGAAAAAACACTAGTCGAACTAAATAAAAAATATTAATACATTTATATCAGTAACACTAAATATGGAAGTTGTAATATTATATTTTTATTTGCACAATTTTTATTCCTTCAAGTCATTGTTCCAAGTGGAGTTGACCCTTACAAAACATAGAAATTTTATAATCGCAGCGCACACAATTTTTATTTCTTATTTTTTTATAGGTCAAAGTGCGTTCATGGTTTACACAAGTGGTATATTGATAACTTTCTCTTCTTTCTATATGTTTCGTTTTTTTTTCTTTTATATCTAATGGGCCATTCGTGATCATAAAATGTGTTCAACAAATGGGCCACCAAGATAAACCCTATATATATATATATATATATATATATATATATATATATATATTAGTTCAAAACCCTTGGGGGCATCCATCATCTTTAGTCGCCGCACATCAATCAACCCCACCTCAAAACCAATTGTGTGCATAAGGAAGGGAGAGGTAACTATGATTTTCTTCAATTTTGTTCTTTGAAATTCATGTTATTTTGATCTAAACTCACCCAATTCGTCTTCTTGTTACTTTTCTTTTTTTTTCTTGTAAGATTCGTGAACCGACTGAGCCACAAAAAATGGAATAAGCCACTAGTTTTATAAAAAATTGGTCGAGTCTCATTAGGGTGCACCAAATCGGTTACATGTCTTGTCCATCATGCAACTCAAATGTGTTTCGTGACTAGTTTTTCACTCAAACAGTCGACCGGTCTATCTAAGCTTAGGTTTCTCTTGTCCTGGCATTTCATTTTTGCTCTTAAACTCAAACAACTAAGAACCCTAACTTCTTATTCCTATCTATTTGATTTGTTCTTCAACACTTTTTCCTTTTAAAATTTTTAATTCCAGCCCTAAATCTGTTGATTTCTTTTTTATTTAAGTATTGCATCGTTGAATTATGTTTGTCCCTTTTTTTAGTTTTTCCAACCCTAACTTTGTTTATTTATATTTTATTTAAAATATACTTCCACTAATTTAATCTATATTTCTTCCTTTGTTCTTTTTTATTCCAACTCTAACTCTGTTGATTCTCTTCTATTTCAGAATTGCATCTACATTTTGAGCACAACATCAATGAAGCATCATAAGAAGTCAGATTTTCTTAAGGTCTCACGATCTGGATTCTCTCTTATTCAAGAATTTCATTTCATTTCTAGAACTTTTAATTTTGAATTTACCTCAGATCTAAATGCAAGAAAATTACTTATTCACTTCAGTTATTCTAGGAAATCATTGTTTAAAGCTCTAAAATGACACCTAGATCCAAGTGTCATTAATAAATTTGTTTTTATTTACAAAAGTAACTTGAATTTCCACTCTTGAATGTCTAGGCTTATGCATAGTCAAGTCATTTTATGCTCAGGAAAACTAGAAAGAATAGTGAATTCGTTGCCCGAGGGTAAGAAAACCTCATCGAGAGACACCTCACAACCATGCTCTGGAGTCTCTGAAACAAAACCAAATATTATTTACAAAATAAAATATTAATGAGAAGATATCTTATTTTATATATATATAGCTAGGTAAACATACATATCATTCTCTATTTGTGGAGAATGTCAGAGAGGCAGAGCTTTTTGGTAAATGCATTATTTACCAACACCTTTG
Source organism: Cyamopsis tetragonoloba (assembly GCA_037177725.1). NCBI lineage: Eukaryota > Viridiplantae > Streptophyta > Magnoliopsida > Fabales > Fabaceae > Cyamopsis > Cyamopsis tetragonoloba. The sequence goes on along the minus strand of CM074125.1, from coordinate 28,743,696 downwards.
TGAATAGTATATCATTTTCTTGTCTAATATATTGGATCTGATCCATATCCATGAACCCTTTTTTATCTTACATTGGAGATATGACTTATTTAGATTAGTATTTTATCCATATGCAATCTCAAAGATGATTATATCCTATTATGATTTGTTAGTGTGATAGTTGTTTTTGGGTGAGGATTTGTGATGGAACTCAAACTTTGTTTTGGTTGGACCCTTGGTTGGGTAACCTGGATTTGGGAGATCTTTTTCCTAGTTGAGCATAAGTGGCGCTAAATATTGATTGTGATTTAGCTATCACGGGAGTATGGGAAGACTTTATATTTGGAAGTAGGATATGAAATAGAGAAGACATTTCTTTTTGAGAGAATAGTCGTGGTCCATGGGATGAAGAGCTACAAGCTTTACTTCTTAGGGTGAGCCCTATGGTCCGATTTGCTACTTATGAAAGTTTTAATCTTTGGCTGACAATTACTTTGGGATCGCATCCGAATTTGTAGTAATTTAATTCATAGAGAGGTGCGAGATTTGAATGATAATAAATCTAATTGTGCTTGCTGAGGTTTGTGGGTTGAAGATTTTGTGAACCTTTTCATAGTTGTGTCTTTAAGACCAATGTGGTCTATGGTGTTTATTTAATTGAATGTGGATGTTTCTTTCCTTTCTTCATTGTAAAATTGTTTTTCTTCGTTTAATGTCTTCTTTAGTGGGAAATAACAAATGAAATGGGATTAGCTGTTTGGGTTGGGGGGAGGGGCTGAATGTGGATGTGCCTCAGGTATTTAATTCTACGTACTCTCATTCTTGGCAATGGCTACGGTCTTCATGCATTTTGTCTTTGATTTGTATTATTAATCGATTTCTTTTAGCAGCTTCTAAACTGATTCACCAATTTTGGTTTTGCTTGTGAATATATTTCTGTAGCTATTAAAAGTTAATTTCTTATTGTATACAAGTGTATGTATACAACTATAACCAAGGACTTCCTACTTTATATATGTGTGTTGGTGTACAACTATATTCAATTCTAAATTTTAGTAGTTTTTTCTCAATCTCTTTTTTCTTAAAATCATTTTACTTAATTAACATAGTATCATAGCGGTGGCACCCACATTGAAGAAATCCTTCTCAATCTTTCCTTAGGAGAGCTCCCCCTACTGTGATTTCTTTTTTCTTCTTCTTTCCTTCTTTTATTCTTATTTCTAAGTGTGCTCTGGCAGGGTATATCAGACGGTTATATATAATAAAAAATAACTACAAATTTCACTAAGTGGTGTGGTTTACTAGAAATAGTAGGTGTTTGTGTTCTTGAGTCACTTCTCTAAAAATGTACTACCCGCACCTTTTACAAATAGTTACTTACACAACAGGTAGAGATAACACTTTGAAAAACAAGATAATAAGCAAATCAAACACATTCATACACGAGCTACTCTAGCTCTGGTTGATATATTGACATTGTTATTCATTATTATTGAAAAATATTTTGTTTTGCGGTTCTACATTCACAGGGTTGAAGACTTTAGGTGTTGATCTCTCAAACAGGTCGAATCGTTTGAAAAGGAAGGAATTCGTTCTTAGGGTAAATGCAAAACAGGGGAATTTGTTTTAGAAACAGTGGCTTAGCTGAATTCTACTTGCACTCAAGTCTTGGCAATGGCTTTTGTCTTGATGCGTTTCTTTGCAGTATTGAGCTTCTATATTTTTTAAAAAAAAGTATACTCACCTTGATTTCATTGGTCGTGCTTATATCTTCCTTTTCATCACATTCCCTTGTTTTGCGTTTACGGTAAGAACAATTTCCTTCCTTTTGAAACCTTTCGACTTTTTTAAGAGATGAACACATAAGGCCTTCTATCTTGTGAATGTAGAACTGCATAAATAAAAAAAATTTAATAATAATGAGTAATCATGTCAATATATAAGATATGTTAGAGTAGTTCGGGTTTGAAAGTTTTGATTTGTTTTTAAACTTTTCTTTTTAATTTGATACCTATACTTGTATAATTGTGAAAAGTAACTATTGACAAAAACAGTGGATGTAGTAAACTACCTTTTTAGAGGAGTGACTCTAGAACTCAAAGACCTAATGTTTCAAGTAAACTGCACGATTTAGTTAAATTTGTAGTTATTTCTTTACTTATATATAACGCTATTAGAGCATGCATAGAAACAAGAATTAAAAGAAGAAAAAAGAAAAGGGCAATAGGCAGAATTATTTCTTCAAAGTAGGTTCCACTTCTTTGATACTATGTTTTTTTCCATAAGCTAGACAATTTATTAGAATGATTTGAGGTTTGAGGACAAGAAGTTCTCAAACACTGCAAGTCATACAAATAATAAGGAGAGGAGACTGCCTACCCTTTTAACAACCTAAAGGATAATTGCACCAATCAGATAACATACAAGTGTATCCCCATTTGCATAAAACCAACTCCAAAAGCGAGTTTTTATCAAATCTAGAATTTGAGGAATCACCACATTTTCAGAATTAAAAATTACAGCATTCCTGGACAACCACAAAGACCATATCACAAAAAACCAGATAGCAATACCACTTTTCTTCCTTGCTTTTTCGGAAAAAAAACTCCTAAACTGCAGGAACCACACTTCCAGAGATGCAGGGAGGACATAGCTCACACCAAAGCACAACAAAATGTTTCTCTAAATCAGATTTGCTATAGGGCATAACAAATACAAATGAACTGAATTTTCTTGCTCACTCTCACAAAAAGCAAAGTTTGTAGCAGCCAAGAGAAAACCAGGATTTTTGAAGGAGCTTTAGAACACCAAAGAGTTTTACTTATGTTACTCACAAGACCTGTACTTCATCGTTGTGTACTGCAATAAGATACTCCCCAAACCATGAGCACCTCCTGGGCACCAGAACCAAGAATCCTCTTCTCTCAGCTTAGGCGTGAAATTTTGTACACATTGAAAAAAAATTTGTGATAGGTTTTCTTCCCAAACAAACAAAGATCTTTGCCATTTAAAACGTCATTCCCAAACATAACCAACAAATTCACCCATATGTGTAATACTACTACTTTTATTTTCAGCAATCTGAAAAAGCCTTGGTAATGCAAGCCTTAATGGTTTATCATCAAGCCAAGGATCTTCCCAAAATAAAGTTAATCTCCCATTGCCAACCTTCCTCTTTATACCTTTAAGAAACCATCCAGAGTTGAAAGCATTACAAGCTTCTGTAATTTGTTTTCACCAAGATGAGCCAGATAGAATCTTATCATCATCGAAAGCAATTATCCCCATCTAGAACTCCCAGCGTAGCTCTGAAGAAAGCAGACCACGCACTTTCTGAGTCATTAAGGAATTTCCCTGCCTGCTTGTAAAGAAGAGCATGATTAAACCATTCTACGTCCTTGATGCGTAACCGTCCTTCTTTCTTCAGTTTACAGATCTCCTCCCAATTTACCCACACAGTTTTCTTCACTAAACGAGGTATCTCCCCAAAGAAATCTTCTTTGAAGATTTCTAATTTCACCAAGAACAGACTTAGGAGCCTTGAACAACGAGAATAATTAGTTGGAAGGCTATTAAACATCGAGTTAATTAGGATCACTCTGCCTCCCAAAGAGACGTGTCTTCCTTTCCAGTCTCCAAGCTTTTTTTATTTTATTCACCACTGGATCCCACATTCTTTTTAGTCTCGGATTTGCCCCTATAAGTAACCCAAGATAAGTAAAGGAAAAAGAGCCCACTTTACAAAGCAGGAACAGCGAGGCTGAGTTTAGAAAATTTTCTTCCATGTTCACCCCAAACATACTGCTTTTACTGAAGTTAATTTTTAATCCAGATACAAATTTGAAACACCGCAGGACAGATTTGATACACTTTAGATTTTTCCAGCTAGCATCCCCAATAATAACAGTATCATCTGCATACCGAAGGATTGAAATATCTGTTCCCAAATTCCCCATTTGAACCCCTGAAATTTGTTTAAAAGAACTACTTGTCTCATCATTCAGGATAGTCCTTCAATAATTAACAAAAAAAAAAAAAAGAAACGGCGCCAAAGGGTCTCCTTCTTTTAGACCTCTACCAATACTAACTTCTTGAGAAGGACTCACATTTATTAGAACAGAGAGATACATGATTTAATCCAGGAGACAAAAGATGCAAGGAATTCGAATCTATACAACATATATTCAAGGAATCCCAAGAAACCAATTCGTAAGCTAGAGATTAAGACTATGTTAAAGAATCCAAATCTTTGATACTATGTTAATTAAGTAACATTATTTAATGAAAGAAGCTAGAGATTAATTGAGAATTGAATGAATTTAAAAGTGTTAGATTATAGTGGTATGCGGAGACCTATATACAACAAGGTGGTAACTATCACTTTTTCCACTAATTAGCCTAGGACATGGATATTAAGTCAGAATGAAGGTTTTGACTATAATTTTTGTTAATGCCAAGATGTATTCGGCTTAGATCTAAAAGTTGTTTTTGGATGCAGATTTGTAATGGGACTAGAACGTGGTTTTGGTTGGATTCTTTGGTGGGTAACTTGGTTTTAGGAGATCTTTTTTCTAGTTTAGCATAAGTGGCTCTAAATTTTGATATTGATTTAGCTAGCATGTGAGTTTGGGAAGGCTTCATATTCTCAACTGGATATCAAATGGAGAAGACATTTCTTTTGGAGAAAACAGTTATGGCCCATGGGTGGAAAAACCACAAGCTTTGCTTCTTAGGGCAAGCCCTATGGTCAACTTTGCTTATTCTTATAGTTTTCTTTCAGTTCGGATTGCCGTTTTAATCGGTCATTCCAATTTATTCCATTTCTTCTCTAGATGATTTGATCAAAATTGCCAAAACTCCGTGGAAGGCTTGCTACCCGTAAAGGTTTTAATCTTCGGCTGACAATTTCCTTCGGATCGCATCCGAATTTGTAGTAATTTGATTCATAGATAGGTGTGAGTTTTGAACGAAAATAACTCTATTTGTGCTTGGTGAGATTTTCGGGCGGAAGATTATATGAACATTTTTGTAGTTCTATGTCTTTGAGACAAATGTGGTCTATGGTGTTTATTTGGTTGAATTTGGATGTTTTGCGGACTTCTTCATTCTAACTTTGATTTTCTTTGTTTAAGGTCTTCTTTAATAGGAAACAAGGAAAGAAAAGGGGATTAGTGGTTTGGGGTGGGGGGGAGGGGGAATGAATGTGGATGTGTCTCAGGTCTTTAATTCTACCTGCTCTGATTGGCAACGGCTATTGTCTTCGTGTGTTTTTTCTTTGCTTTCTATTATTATGTGATTTATTTTAGCATTTTTTAAACTAAGTCAACACTAAAATATTTAATATTTACTTCCGTATTGTATACAGGTGATGTCTACAACTATAACCAAAGACTTCCTATTGTATATAGGTGTGCTGGTATACAACTATAATCAATTCTAAATTTTAGTAATTTTTTCAAAATCTCTTCTTTCTAGAAATCATGTTAGTTAATTAACATAGTATCAAAGCGGTGTCACCCACATTGAAGAAATTAATCTCAATTTTTGCTTAGGAGAGATCCCCTACTGGAATTTCTTTTTTCTTCTTCTTTCCTTCTTTTATTCTTTATTCTAAGTGTGCTCTTGCATGGTATATCAAAGGGTTATATATAAGTAAAGAAATAACTAAAAATTTAACTAACTCGTGTGGTTTACTAGAAACATTAGGTGTTTTACAAATAGTTACGTACACAACAACACATGTAGGGGTAACAATTTAAAAAAAATAAAGATAAAAAGCAAATCAAACACATTTATACATGAACTACTCTAGCTCATGTTGATATGTTGACATTATTATTCATTATTATTGAAAAATATTTTGTTTTGCAGTTCTACATTCTCAGGGTTGAAGGCTTTAAGTGTTGATCTCTCAAACATATCAAATGGTTTGAAAAGGAAGGAATCCGTTCTTAGCTTTAATGCAAAACAGGGGAATTTGTTTTAGAAACAGTGGCTTAGCTTAATTCTACCTTCACTCAATTCTTGGCAATGGCTTCTGTCTTGATGCGTTTCTTTATAGTATTGAGCTTCTATATATTTAAAAATAAACTATACTCACCTTGATTTCATTGTTGGTGCTTCTATCTTCCTTTTCATCATATTCCCTTGTTTTGTGTTTACGGTAGGAACAATTTCCTTCCATTTGAAACCTTTCGACTTCTTTAAAAGATCAACACATAAGGCCTTCTATCTTGTGAATGTAGAACTACATAAATTAAAAAAAAATTCCATAGCAATGAGTAATAATGTCAATGTATAAGATAAGTTAGAGTAGTTCGGGTTTAAAGTTTTGATTTGTTTTTAATCTTTTCTTTTTAATTTGGTACCTATACTTGAATAGTTCTCAAAAGTAACTATTGATAAATAACGGTGAATGTAGTGAACTACTTTTTTAGAGGAGTGACTCTAGAACTCAAACACCTAATGTTTCAAGTAAACTGCAGGAGTTAGTTAAATTTGTAGTTATTTCTTTACTTATATATAAGGCTATTAGAGCATGCAAAGAAACAACAATTAAAAGAAGGACAAAGAAAACAGGGCAGGGCAGATTTCTCGACCATAACGGCAATAGGCAGAATTATTTCTTCAAAGTAGGTGCCACCTCTTTGATACTATGTTAATTAAGTAACATTATTTAATGAATGAAGCTAGAGATTAGGTGAGAGAAAACAACTAAAATATAGAATGGAATAAATTTAGAAGTGTTAGATTATAGTGGTATACCGAGACCTATATACAACAAGTAAGTAACTATCACTTTTTCCATTAATTAGCTAAGGACATGGATATTAAGTCAGAATGAAGGCTTTGACTATCATTTATGTTAATGCTAAGATGTATTCGGCTTAGATTTGAAAGTTGTTTTTGGCTGCGAATTTGTAAGGGGACTAGAACTTGGTTTTGTTTGGATTCTTTGGTGGGTAACTTGGTTTTAGGAGATTTTTTTTTAGTTTAGTATAAGTTGCTCTAAAAATTGATATTGATTTAGCTAGCATGCGAGTTTGGGAAGGCTTCATATTTTCAACTGAGATATCAAATGGAGAAGACATTTCTTTTGGAGAGAACAATTGTGGCCCATGGTTGGAACAACTACAAGCTTTGCTTCCTAGGGCGAGCCCTATGATCAGCTTTGCTTATTCTTATAGTTCGTCTTTCGGTTCTTATTGTCCCTTTTTATCGATTCAGATTCATTCCAATTTATTCCATTTCTTCTCTAGATGATTTGATCAAAATTGCCAAAACTCTATGGAAGGCTTGCCACCAGTAAAGGTTTTAATCTTTGGCTGACAATTACCTTTGGATCGCATCCGAATTTGTAGTAATTTGATTCATAGATAGGTGTGAGTTTTAAATGAAAATAACTATTTGTGCTTGGTGAGATTTTTGGGCTGAAGATTATGTGATCATTTTTGTTGTTGTGTCTTTGAGAACAATGTTGTCTATGGTGTTTATTTGGTTGAATTTGGATGTTTTGCTGCCTTCTTCATTCTAATTTTGGTTTTCTTTGTTTAAGGTCCTCTGAAATGGGATTCTTGGCAGTGGCGTGCGTTTTGTCTTTCATTTATATTATTATCTGATTTATTTTAGGATCTTTTAAATTGATTCAGCACTTTTTGTATTGTTTGTGAATATATTTCTGTAGCTAATCAGTGAAAAAATTAAGAGTTACTTCCTTATTGAATAAGGGTGTATGTATACGACTATAACCAAAGACTTACTATTGTATATAGGTGTGTTGGTATACAACTATAATCAATTCTAAACTTTAGTAATTTTTTCCTTAGGAGAGATCCCCCTACTGTGATTTCTTTTTTCTTCTTCTTTCATTCTTTTATTCTGAATGTGCTCTGGCATGGTATATCAGAGGGTTATATATAAGTGATGAAACATTAGGTGTTTGAGTTCTAAAGTCACTACTATACAAAAGTACTTTACAAGATACCCCACATTTTACCAATAGTTATTTACACAACCATACATGTAGAGGTAACAAGTAAATAAAAAAGAAGATAAAAAACAAATGAAAACATTCAAACATGAACTACTCTAGCTCAAGCTAATATACTGACATTTTTATTCATTATTTTTGAAAAATATTTAGTTTTACAGTTCTACAATCATAGGGTTCTTGGCTTTAAGTGTTGATCTCTCAAAGAGGTTGAATGGTTGGAAAAGCAAGGAATCTGTCCTTACCAAAAATGCAAAACAGGGGAATTTATTTTAAAAACATTTGCTTAGCTTAATTCTACCTGCTCTCATTTCTTGGCAATGACTTCCGTCTTTGTGCATTTCTTTGCAGTAATGAACTTCTATATATATATTTATAAAATAAAGTATACTCACGTTGATTTCATCTTTGGTGCTTCTATCTTCCTTTTCATCATAGTCCCTTGTTTTGCGTTTACGTTAAGAACGATTTCCTTCCTTTTGAAACCTTTTGACCTCTTTATGAGATCAACACTAAAGGCCTTGAACCTTGTGAATGTAGAATTGCATAAACAAAAATTTTTCAATAGTAATGAGTAATCACGCCAATATATAAGATAAGATAGAGTAGTTCGGGTTTGAAAGTTTTGATTGGATACATTTACATGTATAGTTGTGAAAAGTAACTTTTGGTAAATGGCGGTGCATCTCGTAAAGTACTTATTTTAGTGGAGTGACTTTAGAACTCAAACACCTAATGTTTCACGTAAACCGCACGAGTTAGTTAAATTTGTAGTTATTTATTTACTTATATATGATGCTCTGATATACCATAACCGAGCTTGCATAGAAACATGAATAAAAGAAGGAAAAAGAAAACACAGAAGGGCAGATTTCTCGATCCTAAGGCAAAAGACATAATGATTTCTTCGAATTGGGTGGCACCTTTTTGATACTATGTTAATTAAGTAACATGATTTAACAAACGAAGGAAGAGATTAACTAAGAGAAAATAACTAAAATTTTGAATCGAATAAATTGAGAAGTGTTTAAGTATAATGGTATACCGGGACCTATATACAATATTACTTTTTCCACTAATTAGCTAAAGACATGGATATTAAGTCAGAATGAAGGCTTTGACTAATATTTATGTCAATGCCAATATGGAGTGGGCACAAATATGAAAGTTGTCTTCGGCTGAGGATCTGTAATGGAAGTTAAACTTGGTTTTGGTTGGATCCTTGGGTGGGTAACTTTAATTTAGCTGGCATGTGTGTTTGGGAACGCTTTATGTTTGGAAATGGGATATCAAATGGAGAAGACATTTCTTTTGGAGAGAACAGTTGTAGCCCATGGGTGTAACAATTATAAGCTTTGCTTCATAGGGGAAGCCCTATCATCAGCATTGCTTATTCTTGTCGTTGGTCTTTGGGTTCTGATTTTCCTTTTTAATCGAATCAAATTTATTCCATTTCTTTTCTAGATGTGATTTGATCAAAATTGCAAAAACTCCGTGGAAGGCTTGCAATCGGTGAAGGTTTTAATCTTTGGCTGAAAATGACTTTGGGATCGCATCAGAATTCATAGTAGTTTGATTCATAGAGAGCTGTGAGATTTTAATGATAATAACTCTAACTGTGCTTGCTACGGTTTGTGGGTTAAAGATTCAGTGAACCTTTTTTCTAGTAGTGTGTCTTTGAGACCATTGTGGTCTATGGTTTTTATTTGGTTGAATGTGGATGTTTCTTTGCCTTCTTAATGCTTTTCATTGTTTAAGGTCTTCCTTAGTGGGAAGCAAGGAAAGAAAAGAGGATTAGTGGTTTGGGTGGGGGGGGGGGTTGAATGTGGATGTGTCCAACGTGTTTAATTCTGCTCTCATTCTTGGCAATGGCCACAGTCTTGGTGCATTTTTGTCTTGTATTTGTATTAATATCTGATCTCGTCTTCAACACATTTTGTTTTGTTTGTGAATATATTTCTTTAGCTAATCAGTGGAATAAATTAATAGTTACTTCATCATTGTATAAATTTGTCATTATACAACTATACTGAAACACTTCCTTATTGTATATAGGTGTATCGATATACAAGTATAATCAATTCTAAATTTTAGTAGTTTTTTTCTCAATCAATCTCTTCTTTCTTGAAATCATGTTACTTAATTAACATATTATCAAAGCAGTGGCACCGACATTGAAGAAATCTTTCTTTAGTTTTCCTTAGGAGAGATGTCCCCTTCTCTGAGATAAGTTAGAGTAGTTCAGATTTGAAAGTTTTTATTTTTTATCTTTTCTGTTTAACTAGATACCTCTACATGTAAAGTTGTGAAAAGTAACATTGGTAAATGGTGGTGCTATCTCATAATGTACTTTTTTAGAGTAGTGACTCTAGAACTCAAACACCTAATGTTTCAAGTAAACCGCATGAGTTAGTTAAATTTGTATTTATTTCTCTACTTATATATAGTGCTCTTATATACCATATGCATATTAGAACATGCATTGAAATAAGAAGAAAAGAAGGAAATAAGAAGGAAAAGGAAAACACAGAAGGGGGGAATCTCTCCTAAGGCAAATGGTAAAAGGATTTTTTCGTATTTGGTGCCACCTCTTTGATATTATATTACTTAAGTAACATGATTTAATGAAAGAAGGAGAAAATTAACTTAGTGAAAACTTATCCTTCTTCTGCATTTTTTCCTTTTTAAATTTTTAATTCCAACCTTAACTAAATTGATTTCTCTTTTATTTCAGTATTGCATTAGTGATTTATGTTTCTGCCTTTGTTATTTTTTCCGACCCTATCTTTCCTTGTTACTTTTTTTTTTCAAAAAAACTTCCACTAATTGAATCTATATTTCTTCGTTTGTACTTTTTTATTCCATCCCTAACTTTGTTGATTCTCTTTTTTATTTTTTTTTCAGAATTGTATTCACGAATTGCATTTACATTTTTAGCACAACATCAATGAAACATCATAAGAAGTCAGTTTTCTCAAGGTCCACAATCTTGATTTTCTCTTATTTAAGAATGTCATTTTATTTCTAGAACTTTCAATTTTAAATTTACCTCAAGTCTAAATGCAAGAAAACTACTTACTCACTCCAGTTATTCTAGGAAATCATTGTTTAAAGCTTTAAATGACACCCAGATCCTAGAGACATTAATAAAGTTATTTATTTAGAAAACTGACTTGAAATTCCACACTTGAATACACAGGCTTATGCAAAATCAAGTCATTTTATGTTTGGGATAAGGAGAAGGGATAGTGAATTCATTGGGAGAGGGTGCAAATTAGGTCAAACGTAATTTTCTTCTATTTCTAAATTTTCCTCTCCATTAGTGTTATATATTGGATAAATATCAACCATAAATAAAAGAAATTCTAAGATGCACCCTAGTATTTAAAAAACCTCATCCAGAGACACCTCACAACCAATATCTCGAGTCTGTAAAACAAAACTAAATATTAATCATAAATAAAAAATTAATTAGAGGATATGTTATTTTTTATATATATAGCTGGGTAAACTTACCATATCATCCACTATCTGGATGTGAGAAGTGTGGCTGGAGTCGTGGTCTACTCCATCCCTAACGGAAGTTAGCCTGCTCTTATTCTTGGCCGTTATTTGCCAAAAGGCAGGTGAGGCCCAAAATCTATGTTACCTATCTCACACCTTCTCACCTATTAAATACTCTCGGAGCCCCTTTTCCTTTGCTTTTCTGAGTATATCAGATAGGTGTTTGCAGAGATGAGTTGTGCTTAAACGCCTTATTGACATCCTTCTCAACTAGGACATCCTAAGTAAAGTTTTCTGCAAGACAGAAAACTATTTATTTTCATTCTTTTTTATAAAAATAGTGGTAATATAGTTAGAAACTTACTTGAAAATACCCATTTAATGGTTTCTAACATATGAGACCTATCCCCACAAAGGACAAGCTCCCAAAAATAGAGACCTAATAGCATCTCGAAGTTTACCACAATATAATTAAGTGTATATAATTATGTTGAAATAGTAAAGAAAACCTTAAAGATATTATGTTACATACCCTAAGATATGCACAATGATGATATCTCAGTTGGACTTGTCCTATGGCTGGGGTGCTCACGAGTATGACATAGTGGGTCATACTAGGGCGTAGGGATCATCCGGAACGGTAATTTTAGAAATTCACCATGAGAATGACGTTGAACATGGTGGAAATCAAAGGAAACAATATGAAAGATATCCGAATATACTCATGTTATTATTGAGAATTATGAAAAATTACAGAGATGAGTTCCAGCGACCTTATTATATAGGAACTTGGAGTCATAAAAGAAAACTGAAAATAACAGAACTTAACATAAAACCTAAAGGGACTAAAAAGAAATTCCTAAGAACTATAACAAGTGCAAATGCATGAGGACTGGACTGCAATAACAGCCAACACCCTCCCTCAAGTTAGAATGCGTATGTCAAGCATTTCAAGCTTGCTTGTGGATGTGACGAAGGGACCAGGGGCAAGAGCCTTAGTCAGGAAATCTGTTATTTGTTGCTGAGAAGGAACATGATTTAAGTTTATGATGCCTTCCTTCACCATGTCTCTAATAAAGTGGCAGTCTAGATCAATGTGCTTTGCTCTTTCAAGTCCAATTGGGTTTGAAGCAATTAGGATATTAGATTGATTGTCACAAGTCACTTGTATGGGAAAAGTTGCTAAGATATCAAAGTCCTTGATGAGCTTTCCTAGCCATTTAGCTTCACAGGATGCTAGAGCAAGTGCTCTATATTCAGCTTCGCAGGATGATCTGGCCAGACTCTTTTGTTTCTTGCTTTTCCACGATATAAGAGACTTTCCTAGAAAGAAACAAAATCCTGTTCTGGATCTTCTTGTGTTGAGGCACCCTCCCCAGTCTGAGTCAGAAGCTCCTGAGATGATAAGTTCTGAGTCTGCTAGAAAATATAATCCGAGAGTAGGTGCTTGTTTAATGTATCGAAGGATCTTGAGAGCAGCTTGCAAGTGAACATAAGTTAGCATTGTTGATAGAGAAGGCAATGTTAGGCCTTGTGTGAGTGAGGAACAAGAGTCTTCCTATTAACCTTCTGTATCTTGATAGATCTTCTAATGGTTCTCCCATTTTTTGATGTATTTTTTATGTGTAGTCCATGGGAACTAAATTTGGTTTTGAAACAAGAACACATGCTTCTTCCAGCAATTCTAGAGAGTACTTCCTTTGATACAAGCATATCCCTTCTTTGTTCCTTTCCACCTAATATCCTAGAAAGAAATTGAGGTTTCCTAGATCCTTAATGTTGAAGTCTCTGTCCAATTGATGCTTTACATGATCTATTTCAGTAATATTATTTCCTGCGAGCACAAAATCGTCTACATAAACTTGGATTGCTGTGAACCTAGGTTCTGTCTTCTTGGTAAACAAACTTGGATTGTACATAGCCAAGCTTAACAAGAGCTTCCTTAAGTTTAGCATTCCATTGCCTGCTTTCCTATTTGAGCCCATACAAACTTTTCTACAGACTAGGTTGTTGCTGGGTAGTTTCAAGGAGATAGGTGGAACCATATACACATCTTCTGCTAGATCTCCATGCAAGAAGGTTGTGTTAATGTCCAGCTGCTTAATGTGCCTGTTTCTCATTGCTACAATTGCTAGAAGCATCCTTAGTGTTGTGATCTTGACTACAGGGCTATAAGTTTCCTTGTAGTTAAGGTGTTGAATTTGAGAAAATCCTCTTACAACCAATCTGGATTTATGTCTCTCAATGCTCCCATCTGCGTTATGCTTTAATTTCAAAATCCACTTTTCAGCTTATGGCTTTCTTCCTTGGTGGCAGCTCTGTCAGACACCAGGTTTGATTCTTCTCATGTGCTTGAAGCTCTTAGTCAATGGCATGTCTCCGTTAAGGTTTCTTGACAGCTTCATGATACGTTGCATGTTCAGAGATGCAGATAGAAAAGTGTTTATGTGATTTAGTTAACTTATCATAATTCAAGACTTTGGAAAGAGGATATTTAGCATTATTTTTTGTTGATGTGTCCGATTTCTATATTGTGTTTGCGGAGTATCTTAGTTGCTTAATCAACTTGCAGTGATAATCAGATACATATCCAGGAGGCTTGATTGTCCTTTGTGAATATCTCCTTGCATTCCGATCATGTACAACCGATTGATCATCTCCTTCTTGATCTTGATTAGTGGTTTGACTATCTCCATCTTGATTAATGTTTTGAGTATCTGTATCACTACAAAGAATGGGTGAATAATCAAGAGGGTCATCATAAATAATTTGCCTAGGCTGAGATGTACTCTCTTCCTGAGCAGTATCAAAAGTTTTGTCACAAAAGGGAAATTATTTCTCATAATAGAACACATCTCTTGAGACAAAAATTTATCTTGTCCTTAGATCATATATGATCGATCCCTTCAATGCCATTTTGTTGAGGGGTGTCAACACAAGATCTTTGATGTAATATACCTTTGGAATTGTTCCAATCATACAATTAGAATTCAGGACCATTGTCACTTGTAATGCATTTCACAGCTTTATTGAATTGAGTTTCTATTGTAGCAACAAAAAACTTAATGAAGGAACTATTTTTAGATGGATTTTTAATGAAAAATATCTATGCATGTTTAGATCTATCATCCATAATAATTAGAAAATATCTATGCCCTAAGAGAGAAGGAATGGAATAAGGACCCCATATGTCCACATGTATTAAGTCAAACACATTTTCGGAAATAGAATCACTATTATTAAAAGGCATATGCTTCAATTTAGCAGCATGACATGTTTCATAAGGTAGTTTTGTTCTATTACACTTGATTTAAGGATACATTTGTTTCATATGCATCATCTTATCATGTGAGAGATGTCCTAGCCTTAGATGCCATATGTTTTTGTCATAAGAACAGAAATTATTCAAACAATACAAGTTGTTGACATGGGATTCATTGAACACAAGTGTATATAAACCACTTCTACGTCCAGCTACACCAATAAATGGCAATCAATTTTCGAAAAGATTAGTTCACAATCTAGAGAGTCAATAATCTTTATAATAAAAATTAAATTAAATTTGAAGTTAAGTACAAAAAGCACATCATTAAGATAAAATTCCTTTGAGAAGCTCACAGTTCCTGATATGTAAGCTGTCACATAACAATCATCAGGAAGTTTAATAATTATAAGTTTAATTCTCTTATGACATTGAAACATGTCGAGAGAGTTGCATATGTGGTCCGTAGCACGACTATCAAGAATCCAAACATGAGAATTCTGGACTTTTGAACCAAGGAAGATAGTACCTTGTTGATGATTGCTGTTATTAACCATCACGGACGAAGATGTTATGTGGTTCACTGAATGTGATTGTTGTGTCTGCTAATGTGTTTGTGGAGGTTTCTACTGAATCAAAGACAAAATAGCTTGATATTGGTTTGGAGTGAATTTTAGCACTTGAGATCCTCCATCCCTTTGTGCACAATGCTCCTACTGTCATCTATATCTTCATCTTCCTCAACAGCACATTGGTTCAAATTGCTGATGGTCTTGAAATTTTTAGGATACCAATCCTTTTAAGGCAGCTTTCATAGATATGACCTGTCTTGTGATAATAGGTGCAGGTCTTTACCATTTTTCCTTTGTTATATGTATTCATTGTTGCAAAAAACTGTTCTTCAGGTACTTATCCTTTGTTTTCCCTTTTCCCTGATTGTTGTTTTTTGAACTATTGGCCAAAATCTATGTTTCATTCAAGATAACACCAAATTGTCTTTTTTGATTAAGAAGAGAAAACACCCTCCCTATGTCTATTTTTACTTCTCTTTCCCTTGGACCTTTACAACCAATAGGTGTGGTGATATAATTAGCAAATAGTAGTATTGCCTACCCTACCAGTTTGGTAGAGGATGTCTTGCTTTGGGTTGGTGAACTCATTTTCCCTACTGACTTTTACATACTTTATATGGAGGAAGGGTCTTCCCATAACACAGTTCCTATTTTTTTGGGGAGACCATATTTAAGGACAGCCCGAACAAAGATAGATGTCCATGCTGAGACACTTTCAATGGAGTTTCATGATAGTGTGGTCAGATTTAACATTTTTGATGCTATAAAGCATCCTTTTGAGGACCATTTTGTGTTTCATGTTGATTTACTTGATGATGTGATTGAGGACAATCTGTCTGAATTTATTGGTGATGTTGATTTTTCATCCTTGGCAGATTTTGATTATTCATATACTTTTTTAGCATGCATTGACTCATTAATGTGTACTGTTTGTAAAGAGATTGATCATTTTATGCACATTGAGTCTCCTATGTTGCTTGCACCGATTGATTTCATAGAGTCATCATGTACTAACCAATTTGAAGGATTTACACCAGGATCTGACTCACATATTGAGGTGCAAGCTGTTGAATCCATGTCCACTAGTTTGGTTCCTTCTGTTCCTTCTGACACAAGGATATACTATGCAAACCCTCGGCTGGCACGCGCATAAGTGGGCTATGTTCCTGACATTTCTTGACATATTCTGCTGCATCTTTATTCATAGTCCGCTAGAAATATCCTGCCCGTAAAGACTTTCTTGCCAAGGACTTCCCGCCAATATGGTGGCCACAGTTACCTTCGTGCACTTCAGCCAACACGTACCAAGTTTCAGATGGTCCAATGCACTTGAGGAATGGTGTGGACAACCCTCTTCTGAAATGCTAACCTTCAATTACAACATATCGGGATGATTTCTAAACAACTTGCTTGGCCTCTTTCTAACCATTGGGAAATACTCCTTTTTCAATGTAGTTCTTTAATGAAGTCCTCGAGTCCTCATCGTCTATTTGGAGAATAACGCATGGTGTTGGGATGACTTCCTCTACAACTGAATGCAGAGCAGAAGCCGACTCTGTGCTTGCCAGTTTTGACAATAAGTCAGCTCTACTATTTTCTGATCAAGGAACGTGCTTGATTTCGTACTTGGAGAGCCCGAGCAGGTTTTCCTTGACCAAAGCGAGATACTTCCGAGTTTAACACTACAAGAATGTGTTGAAATAGCCTCGCAAATTTAGCGACGGCCCGAAACCGCCGCTAATTAGCGACGGTAATTTAGCAATTAGTGACGGTGTTAACATTTTTATTAATTTTTAAATGTTTTTATTAGTTTGCGACGGTCCTTGCCGTCGCTATTTTGCGACAGTCAAGGCCGTCGCTATTTAGGTCCTATTAATTTTTTTTTTAATTTTTTGTGCTGAAATGAATATTTGAAATAAAAAGGGAGAGTTTGTGACAGTTATTGTCGTCGCTATTTTGCGACGGTCAAGGCCGTCGCTAATGGAGGCCTTATTTTTTTTTCTGAAAACTATTTTTTTAATTTAAAAGTCTAGGTTTGCGACGGTCCTTGCCGTCGCGATTTTGCGACGGTCAAGGCCGTCGCTAATGGGGGCCTTAATTTTTTTATTTTTTTTTCCTGAAAACTATTTTTTTAATTTAAAAATCTAGATTTGCGACGGTCAAGGCCGTCGCTAATGGCGTTCATCTTTTTTCTTTAATGTTAGCGACGGTATATACCGTCGCTTTTTGGGCAGAATGTGATTAAATGAGCGCCATTCACCTTATCCCTATCTCTATTTCTTATCTCCAAAACTTCTTCTCTCCACACAAAACACAACCTCACACTCACCCAACCCCATTTCTTCTCCAATCTCAATATCTCCAACCTTATTTCTTCGCCTCCATACCCAAATCCTCCATATCCAAGCCTTATTTTCCTTTCCTCCTTCCAATCTTACTCATCTCCCCTTGCCTCTCTCTCCTCCACGCACTCTCTCTCTCCACCATCAACCACCACGCTATCTTAATTATCCCTCCACCACCAACCACTACGCCATTTTCTACCTCCACCACCCTCCACCAAGGTCTCTCCCTCTCTCTACCAAGGTCTTTCTCTCTCTCCACCACAAATCATCCCTCTCTCCACCTAGGTGAGTTATTTTTATTTTTTTAATTTAAATTTTTTAATTTTAGAATTTATATGAATTTTTGTTGAATTTATGTGAATTTTGGAATTTATATGAATTTTTGTTGAATTTAAGTGATTTTAGAATTTTTGTGGAATTTATGTGAATTTATGTGAATTTTTGCCATAAAGGTTAAATTATTTAAATATATGGAATTGTTAAAATAAATATAGAAATTATGTGAATTTTAGAATTTATATGAATTTTAAAGTTTATGTGAATTTTTACCTTTATGTGGATTCATAGAATTGTGAAAGTAAATTTAGAATTTATGTTGAATTTATGCGAAATTTTGCCTTTATGTCAATTTATGTGAATTTAAGTTGGATATATGTGAATTTTTACCATTATGTGAATTTATGTTGAATTTATGTAAATTTTATAATTTATGTGAGATTGCAATTATGTTGGAATTTGCATGTGAAATTGTAAATAATGTAGAGTATAGAGTAGTAGTTTGAAATTTAACTTTTAATTTAAAATTCTAATGTGATATATATGCACTTGGAATATATAGTAGAGTAGAAATTGATTTTAAAGTGTTCTTGCAGTTTGTGTTCCCTTTTTTGTTTGGAGATTGCGTAGTGCAGTTGGATATTGCTTAAAGCTTACGATTTTTGGTTTTTGAGTTTGAGGTAAGTAGCTAAGTAGCCTAACATGTAATTAATGTTGAACTTATAAGTAATATAGGATTTGAACCTTAGGTTAGAGGACCTGACTGCTGGTTTTAGAAGTTTTGTATGGAATGTTGGATTTTCTGAATTTTGAATTGTTGGTTTCTGAATTTATTATTTTTGAATTTTGGGAAATGTCCATGTATTAGTGGTTATTCTGTCAAAATTTTTCTAAATTTTTGTATGCCATGTGCTTATTACAGAACATGGATCGTACTTGGATGTACGAAAAATTTAATCCAAGCAAGAATCAATTGAGACATGAATTTATCCATGGAGTAAATGAATATGTTAAGACAGCTAAGAATTCTCGTTACTATATATCAGAGGGAGCAATTAGATGTTCGTGTGTGAAGTGTAGAAACATGAAACTATTTGATGAGGCTTATGTGAAGACTCACTTGTACAAAGACGGTTTTAAGCCTGATTATTGGATTTGGACAGAACACGGTGAAGAGAGGGTAGTAGAATTAGACTTAGCAGGTCAGTCAAGCAATTTAGAATGTGATGATGACGATGGTAATCAGTTTGAAATGATGCATAATATGGTAACTGATGCATTTGAGCCTTTTGTTGGTGACACATATCATATTTATGGTGAAACAGTAAATGAAGTTGAGCTGCCAAACCTGAATGTCAAAAGTTGTATGATATGTTGATGGCAGCTAACCAACCAATTTACGAAGGGTGTTCCGAATCTACCTTATCTCTTGCAATTAGACTATTGGCTGCTAGGTCTAATTGGAAGGTTCCTCAGAAGTGTATAGATTATTTTGCACAAATGCTTGCTGATGTAGCACTGTCAAAAGCGCATGTACCTAAGAATTGTTATCAAGCAACCAAGTTGGCATCTAAATTGGGTTTGAAGGTTGAGATGATTGATTGTTATCAGGATGGTTGCATGTTATTCTATAAAGAAGATAACAATTTGACTGCATGTAAGTTCTGTCATAAGTTGAGGTTTGAACCTAAAAGAAACGGAATTGGTAGGTTTAAAAATGTTCCAGTGAAGAGAATGTTTTATTTTCCTATAACTACTAGGTTGCAAAGGTTATATGCGTCAACAAAAACTACGAGTCAAATGAGATGGCATCATGAGAATAAAGGTGTCGATGGTGTTCTTCGTCATCCATCTAATGGCGAAGCATGGAAGCACTTCAATGGATGTTATCCTGAATTTTCTAATGAGCCGAGAAATGTGAGACTTAGTCTATGTGCTGATTGTTTTACACCCTATATACAAGCATCTGCACAACCGTATTCATGTTGGCCTATAATTATTGTTCCCTACAATCTTCCTCCTGAATTGTGCATGACCAAACCTTACATGTTCAAATTGTCTCATTCCTGGTCCAAAGAACCCCACTGTAAAAATTGATGTCTATTTGTAACCGTTGATTGATGAACTTTAAACATTGTGGAGCCATGGTGTACTGATATATGATATATCCACCAAACAGAATTTTATAATGAGAGCTTGTTTAATGTCGACTATCAATGATTTTCCAGCTTATGGGATGTTATCTGGATAGAGCACACATGGTAGGTTAGCCATTCCTTATTGCATGGATGATACAAATGCTTTTTGGTTGAAATTTGGTAAAAAAACATTCTTGATTTGATTGTCATCGCCGGTTCTTGCCCGCTAATCATTCTTTTAGAAGAAGCAAAAAGACTTTTAGAAGGGACAAAGTTGAGAAGTCAGATCCGCCATTCATTTTGGATGGAGAACTTGTATGGAAGTTCGTAAAGGATTTTCCAAAGGTAACCGATTTGATCCCAACTAGGCTGGCAGGATTTGGGTCTCTTCACAATTGGACTAAAAGAAGTATTTTCTGGGATCTTCTGTATTGGAAAGACAATTTGTTGAGGCACAATCTAGATGTGATGCATGTTGAAAAGAATTTCTTTGACAATATCTTTAATACTGTTATGAATGTTAAAGAAAAAACAAAAGATAATGAGAATACAAGAATGGATTTAGAGAAAGAGTGTAAACGTGGGGACTTAGAATTGGTTCCATTATCTAATGGGAAGATGGGGATGCCAAAGGCAAAGTATACATTGACATCAGCCGATGCAAAATCAGTATGTAGATGGATAAAGGAGTTGAAAATGTCAGATGATTATGCATCAAATCTAAGTCGGTGTGCTAATGTAAATAGAGAGGCCATGCAAGGGATGAAAAGTCATGATTGTCATGTTTTCATGCAGAGTTTACTCCCGATTGCATTTCGTTCCCTACCCGATGAGGTGTGGAAATCGTTGACAGAGATCAGACAATTTTTCAAATATATTTGTTGTAATTCACTTAAAGTGAGTGACCTAGAAAAAATGGAACAGAACATTCCAGTTATTCTATGCAAATTAGAAAGAATTTTTTCACCTAGGTTCTTTGATTCAATGGAACATCTCCCGATCCACTTACCTAGAGAACCACGATTGGGTGGCCCGGTTCAGTATCGATGGATGTATCCGTTTGAAAGGTATAAATCAACTTACTCATTTAAATAAGTAATATATGTACTTTTTTTATCAAATTATTTAATTGTTGAAAACTTTCATAGGATGATGGACGCATACAAGAGAGTGGTGACCCAAAAAGCAAGGGTCGATGGATCTATCAGCACCGACTATGTTGGTCGTGAGATTACATATTTCTGTTCTCACTACTTTAAGTCTTTCAATTTAATCTCAAGTTCGGGTCTAAGGAATGACCCAGGAAATGAAAGTGTGCCGAGTAGTTCATTGTCAGTTTGTAACAATGTTGGTCGTCCCAGTGGCACGTGTAAACAACATTATATGAACGACGAAGAATATAATTCTGCTCATGTGCATGTACTCATCAATTGCCTTGAAGTGAAGCCGTATTATGAGTAAGTGTTACTTTCACATCATCGATGAGTAAACATATGTTGAACAAATTAATATATATTAAATCAGTTTTGCTTTTTGCAGCATGTTTTTAAGTGTACATGAAAATGGTGAAAGTCCTATGTAAGTGTTTACAAACCCTTACATATACCAAATAATTGAATTAAAACTTTACATGTAAACATTAACTTGTATTGTACAGGTTTACGATGATCGAAATGGGGTTACTAACAATGAGTTACGGTCATTGGCCTGGGGTCCTAATTCGAAAGTTTCCTCATGGAAAATGTGGTTCATTAATGGATATAAGTTTCACACAAAAGCTTGGAGTCAAGGTAAAAAAACGACCAATAGTGGTTTATGTGTAAAAGGTGTTACTCAAGGTGGTGAAGATGATTTTTATGGTTTCATCGAACACATATTTGAGTTTGAATATCATGGATTGCCAAAGATTCCTCTTTTATATTGTCAATGGTATGATCCAACGAATAGGGGCACAAGGATTCATCCATAATATAAGATAATACAAGCTAATAAGCGTAAACAATATCGACATTATGATCCATTTATTGTTGCACAAAAAGCAAGACAAGTTTATTATGTGGATTATCCAGATATGTGTAAAGACTTGCGTGATTGGTGTGTTGTAATTGCCACAAAGCCGAGAGGCCATGTTGAGGTAGATGACAATATCGAAGAAACACAAATAGATGAATCACCTTATCAGGTCGATGAATCTGTGGTTCCAATAATGGAGATTGAAATGGTAGCTAGATTGGCTGATCAAACTATTGAAGGATGGGAACGCGAAGTTGATCCAATACCTCTGTTGGTGTGTCGTATGTCGTGTTTGAAGAACTTGAACAAGATGCAAATGATGATGACAGTGAACATTATGTTGGGGATGAAAATGAGAACATTGTCAATGATGATGATGATGATTAGATTAGGACAATTATTACATTATATATTTATATGTCTTTTAGATGATGATGATGATAGATTATTTAGTTGATATATGTTTTATGTTTTTTTATTATAAATCGCTTATTTCTTGTCAAACAGATGTCTTCACAATCTCGTGGGAAGGCACATGTTGCTGATGAGCTTGCTAGGGCTAAAGGAAGGGGAAGGATGTTATGTGGTGGTGCCATACAGATGGAGGTTGATCGCCAGCGCCGCCAAACCGTCGGATCGATATCGCAGCAGCCTTCGAGTGTACGACGACTATGTCGACCATCACAGCACCCACCAGCATCACGTCCCACCGATACTACATCACGTCCACCGTCCCCGAGTCACACACAGCCAGAGATCATGATGATTCCGACGCTTGGATTAACGCAATTTCACAATCACGATGAGCACCCGAGTCATAGGTTTGGTTAGTCACAGCCTTCATATAGTGGACATCGAGAGGACTACGCTACCGATGATGAGGTAGACTCTTATGCAGATGATATACAGGAGAAGGAGGAGATAGCAGAGCAGGAGGAGTAAGCCCGTCCTGAACCTCGTGGCATTTTGGCACATTTTATGCACGCACTCCCTCAAGATCAGTGGCCGACAGACAGTGACAGAAAGTTTTGGCTAAGGGATACGGGTAAAGGGTAAGTTAAATATAAACATTTTCTTTTTGTTATTTTGATGTTAACTATTATAATGTAATCATTTATGACATAAATATTTGTTTGTTATATTGCAATTGTAGGTGGTATCCTGCTCAGGCTAGTGTAGATGTGATTGTGGGATCTATCAAGTCTCAGTTTAGAGACCCATGGCCTACATGGAAAGCAATTCCTTAGGACGTACGAGACCAATGGTGGAAGGAATTTGGGGTAAAGTTTCTTGTTGTACCTATTTGTCTGGTAACCACATTTGAATTTTGTTATTAACTACACTTTGTTGATATGTTAATTGCAGGATAAGTGTAGTTGGGATCCTCGTGACACTGGAAAAATGCGATCTCATTTTGAGAAGAAAGGTTCAGTGCGTCTTAGAGATATGATGAACAAGGCGAGGGATAAATACATGAAGAAAGGTACCCCTCCACTTTGGTGTGGACCGTCTGCATGGGACGAGCTCCTGAAAATTTGGGATATACCACAATATAAGGAGATTCAAAATCAGGCTAAGAAGAATCGGGCATCTGAAAAGGGTGGAGTATTACACACTTCCGGTTGTGTCCCACACTCTGAGATAGCAATACAAGCGGTTTGTATTACCCTTTTTATTATGTTTGTTTCATTATATGTAATTAATTAAGTTATCCCTAATGATAATATGTTTGATTATTGTACGTATATTGTGACAAATATGGGGAACCTGTGCCTGTTGATGATCTCTTTCTTGCCACGCATCAGAAAGCTGATGGAGCCTGGGTTGACAAACGCTCTCAGGATACCTATGTAAGTGGATTTAAAGTTTAATTTTTGCAATTGAGTTAAAATTATAAAAAAATATTACTAGAAAATATATAATGTTGTTTTTAGGCGCAATTTAATACCATTTTGGAGAAAAAGAAGGCGGCATCTCAGCTTGAGACGATTACACCTGAAGAATCATAGCAGGTTGATAGGGATATTAGGGCCTCTGCTTGGTACACTACGGTGGGAGGGAAGAACCGAGGCCGTCTTTACGACGTTACGGATATGTCTTCTCATTTTTCGCACGGGGCAGCAACTACATACTACGTCGCTCAGTCGTCAGCTCATGGCAGACCTATATCTTCAGATTTTGACTTGCAGCGTGTCATTGATGATTTGCAACGCAAAGCGGAGGAGAGGGAAACATCCCATCAGGAAGAGTTGCAGCGAATGCTTCAGGCTCAGGAACAATTCCAATTACATATGCAGCGAAATATGAGTGACATGATGCAGCGCCTTAGTGCCATGGAGGTTCACCACCGACATGCTGACACGGGATCATCTACATATCAGCTTCCACATCCAGATTATGTTGAGAATGATGAAGAAGATGAGGCAGACGGTACACCTATGCGGTTTACTCATCATCGTTCATAGTAGGGATTTGTGTGTTTGGATTGTATTTATTGTGGAGTATCGCTTTTATTTATTGGAGTTACCTTTTTTACATTATGTGTTTAGAGTGTTTATTTTGTACTTTAACTTAGAAATTTGATATTTGTTTTAGGATTCTAAATTTCTATATTGATGTTCTAAATGTCAGTTTTTCTATTGTTATTTCCCATGTTTTATTATGTCAGGTTTTGTTTAAAATTTTGAATTTGGATAATTAACAAAAAAATCTTGTTAAAAAAACATTATCAACGGTTTATGCCGTCGCAAATTTGGCGCTAAAAATGATTAGCCACGGCATAAACAGTCGCAAAGTTGGCGCGAAAAAAAACGCACATTTATTAGCGACGGTCTTATCCGTCGCTAAATAGCGCTAAATAGCGTTGCTAATTAGCGACGGTCAATGCCGTCGCTAATAGAAAGCAACGAAAAAAATAGCGACGACTCGACCTCCGTCGCTTGACCGTTGCTAAAACTTAATTAGCGACGGTAATAGCCCTCGCTATTACCCTGCATTCTTGTAGTGTACCTCGATCCCGCGGTTAGTTAACATGAAACCCAGAAATTTCTCTGCCTCAACACCAAAAGTACATTTATTAGGGTTTAACCTGAGATCATACATGTGCAGCTGGTCGAAAGTTTCCTCTAAATCCGCCACGGGGTCTTTCTGTTCCGAAGTTTTGACTATCATGTCGTCAATGTAGATCTCCAGAACTCTACCTATCTGCTTTGTGAAGACTTTGCTCATCATCCTTTGGTATGTAGCGTCAGCATTCTTTAGACCAAATGGCATCATATTGTAGCACTATACCCCTATGTCAGTGATAAAGGCGGTTTTTTCTTAGTGATCGGGATGCATGGGGATCTGATTGTACTCGGAATAGGCGTCCATGAAAGACAGGTATTGTATTCCACTGAATTATCCACCATCTTATCAATACAAGGTAGTGGGAAGGGATCTTTCGGGTAAGCTTTGTTCAGATCTGTGTAATCTGTACACATTCTCCACTTCCCGTTGGCCTTCTTCAACATAACGACATTGGAAAGCCATTCCGCATAACGAATCTCGCAAATGAACCCAACATCTAGGAGCTCCTTCACATGTTTCTCAATAGCTTCTGTCCTTTCTAGACCTATTCTTCGTTTTTTCTGGGCAACAGGAACGCATCTCGACTTAATAACGAAGCGGTGATAAGCAAGGTCTGGGTTTGCTCCCACCTTCACATTCTGACCTTCATTTAGCCCAATTTGAACTAAAATCTGGTCTCCCTCAGGTTGGGGCCTCTGCTCCTCAAAATCTGCCCGAGGATCCGGGTTGGTCATCATAACCTTGGCATCATGTGATAAATCTCGGCGCTCCATTGTCTTCTTCCCTTTCCATTCGTGAGTATCCGAGGGGATGGACGGCGTCTTAGTGATTTTGAGACTCTCCTGATAGTATCGCCTAGCATCGCTGGTCTTTCCCCTTACCGTGACGACGGAGCCGTCTTCTCCGGGAAACTTTAAAGCCAGATGTATGGTCGACACAATGGCGCTCAAATGGTTTAATGTCGGGCGGCCAATTATGGCGTTGTAAGCAGATGAGCAATCTACCACAATGAATTTGGCCATCACTGTCTTGGCGCTTGGCCTTTTTCCAAAGAGGACCTTCAAGTCAACATATCCCTTTGGCATTATGGTATCTCCTCGAAGCAAATCAGGCTCCCTTTATGGGGGATCAGATCCTTAGAACCCAGGCCCAGCTTGTCAAACAGACTGTAGAACATAATATCTGCTGAGCTTACTTGAACAATAAAAATGCGGTGGACTTCAAATCCCCCCAAGTTCACAGCTATCACTAGTGGTTCGTTATCCCTGACCTGTTCCAGCGGCAAGATAGCATCAGAAAAAGACATTACTGATAAGTGTCAACTTATCTATGTTCTAAGGTCTATTTTAGTCTCTTTTAATTAGTATTGTAATGTGTTTGTGGCCTTTTAGCTCTTAGAAATGAATAAAATCAAATAAAGTGCTTTCTTGCATAGTTAGTTGTAGTCTTGGAAATTGATGAATTTTGATGTAGTTTTGATGATCTTTGAACTTGATTTGTGTTTCATTATGTTCATGTAGGAATAAATGATGGAGAAGTTTTGTTTTTAGAAGATTGGACTTGAAGAATGAAGAAAAGAATGAAGAAAGTTGAAGAAAAGAGGTTAGAAAACACTAAGAAGTTGTCAAGTGCTGTCAAAGCTCAACCCATGCGCACACCCTCTAGATATGTGCGCACCTTAATTGGTCCGGGAAGGTGCTGCCTCATCCCGTGCGCACACCCTCCAGGACATGTGTGCACCTCAAATGGTGCAGGGCAGATTTAAGTAGTGCGAAATAGAACAGTTTTTAGGACTTTTGGGCGCGATTTTCTCTTCTTTTCTCACCTTTTCTCCTCATCTTTGTGGAGGAACATGGAAGATCCTTGGAGTTCTTGGTGATTCTTAGTTTCTTCATGATGATTTCCTTCATCTCCTCTTCCATTTCTTCTTCCCTCTCCATGTTTGGCTAGTTTCTAGATTAGGAGATTGGGGATTTTGATCCCAAACCTGATGTAACTTGAATTGACCTTAAAATTAGGATGCATAAGGGAAGGATCAAATGAACCAAATCTCCTAGCTCTCTTCTCAATTGGTTGCCCCACTTTCTTAGCTAGTTCTTGTAATTTCTCTGTTTTTGTTGTAAAATTTTGCTATGATACACTATTCTCTATCCATTATGTTTGTCCAAATAGCGAAAGTGTTGGCAATTCGATAGTCTATCGCATAGTCCTTGTGGATACGACAACCCCTATTCTCCCTATTCTATCTAAACTCGACTTGTACACTTGCTAATGTGGCAATCAAGCTATCATGTTTATGGCGCTGTTGCCGGTGACTATTGATTAGATATCAATAGTTCCCAAGGCAATTGCTAATTTGGACTCTTCACTTCATTGTCTATACTCATTTTGTTGTGTTTTTCTTTTCCATCTTTCATTATTATCATATATTGCCCTGTTTTTGTGTGCACTAACCTCTTTGTGAAGCTTGCATGCGCAACAAGAGGATAGAATTTGAGCTTGACTTGGAATTGGAAAGAACTATACGGAAGAACCGGAAGCAAACTAAGGCCAATAAAGACAAGTTCAAGGCACATAGAAAGAAGGCAACTCAAGAGCAAGCCACTACTTCTCAACTAGCAAGGGTTGTGGAAGAACAACCGACTCTAGAACAAGAGCAAGTGGTTTTGACTCAAGAAGCAAAGATGGAGAATAGACCACCTCAAAGGGGGATGACTTTGGAAGATCTCACCGCTCCTCACCTTGATGGATGCGGTTCTTGCATAAATCCTCCCACTATAGCCGCAAATAGCTTTAAGATCAAACCGGAACTCACACAACTAGTAAGGGGAGACCAATTTGGAGGGAGAAAAGAGGAGGATCCAAACCTCCACATATACAAATTCCTCCAAATTTGTGGTACCATCAAAATAAATGGAGTGACCGATGCGGCGATCTGTTTGAGACTCTTCCCATTCTGTTTGAAGGATGAAGCTCTTGATTGGCTCCAAAGCCAACCAACCGGGAGCATTACTACATGGGAAGATCTAGTCACCAAGTTCTTGGCTCAATTCTTTCCCCCATCAAAGTATGACAAATATAGAGCGGAGATATCTTGCTTCAAGCAAAGAGATGGCGAATCCTTTGCTACCTCTTGGAAGAAATTCAAGGCACTCCTCCGAAAGTACCCACACCATCGATTCACCGATCTCTAACAAATTCACATCTTCTATAATGGGATGAACCGAAATATGAGAAGCTTGTTAAATGCATCTGCCTGTGGCTCAATTAGAAAGAAGGAAGCGGAAGAAGCAAGAGAATTGATAGAGATTATGGCACATGAGGATGAGGCATCGGGTAATGTGTTTGTTGGAAGAGGAGGTATCATGGAGCTTGGGGTGCATGATGCAAACTTAGCTCAAAACAAGCTACTTACTCAAAAAATTGAAGCTCTCACAAAGCAACTCCAAAAAGTGCAAGTTGGGGCCATTCAAGCCCCCTAACTCCAATGTGACTTTTGTGGTGGTAACCACCAAAATGGTCATTGTGCTACTAATGGAGGTGGGAGTGGAGAGCAAGTGAACTACATGGGTAATCGCCCAAAGAACCTCCCTTTTCCTCAACAAAACACATACCATCCCAACTTAAGAAATCATCCAAATTTGTCATACAAAAGCAACAACTATCTCCAACCCGACCAACCGACCTACAACCAACAATTCACCCAATCCTCTTCCACCCAAAAACAACCATTCCACACATCTTCCTCATACAACCAAACCACCTCTACCCAACCTCCCAGTCCTCAAGGAACCACTCAAACCTCCCAAGGTGTCTCTCCTAATCTTGAGAATGTCTTGTTGGCTTTCATGCAAAGAATGGATATTTATATGCAAGAGACTTCTTCCACTTTGAAGAATCATGATGCTTCCATTAGGAATTTGGAAACTCAAATGGCCAAATTTCTAAGCAATTGACCGAGAGGCCAAAAGGGACATTCCCAAGTGACACTATAGTGAATCCAAGGGAGCAATGCAATGCCATATCACTAAGGAGTGGAAAAGTGGTATCACCTCCTTCTCCCCCAAAAATTTCCAAATTTGAAAAGGAGGGTGAGCCACAAATGTAGTCTAGTGCGCATGATGGCAAGGAAGATACTTCTAGTGGGGTGCATAATGATGAAGGGGAACCCAAACGCAAACCAAGTGACATTGAGATTTTGAAGTGGGATCCCAAGAATAGTCCCCAAAAGAAGACAAGAAAACAAATCCTAGAAGAAGGGGTCAAGCATGAAAATTTCACTCCCTATGAGATTTCAAGACTTCCATTTCCACAAAGGGTGCAAAGGCAAGATAAGGAGAAGCAACTCTCTAAGTTCCTTGATGTGTTTAGGAGCTTGAGGATCAACATACCTTTTGCAGAAGCCCTTGAGCAAATTCCTCTCTACACCAAATTCATAAAAGAGCTCCTTTCTAAAAAGAGGAAGCTCAACTATGATGAAACGGTTACACTAACCGAAGAATGTAGTGCCATCACCCAAAGGAAACTTCCTCAAAAATTGAAGGATCCGGGATCCTTTACCATTCCTTGCGAGATTGGAGGTGTGGATGTGGGGAGAGCCCTATGTGATTTAGGGGCAAGCATCAACTTGATGCCCCTATCCTTGTTAAAGAAGCTAGGGGTGAACGAAGTCAAGCCCACCATGATGTCCTTGCAATTGGCGGATCGTTCTATCACACATCCCTATGGGATAGTTGAAGATTTGTTGGTCAAAGTTGGAAAATTCATATTTCCCGCCGACTTCGTGGTGCTTGACATTGATATCAAGGCATGTGAGAAGGTGGATAAACATGGTTTGGATTTGAATGACAAAAAGGGTGAAAAGGGGGATGAACCGGTTCTTGGAACCCACACTATGTGGGAACCATGGAATCCGGGTGAGAATGTTTTTGAGCCAAACTTGGAGCTTAAGGGGAAACAAGTGCAATATG
Organism: Cyamopsis tetragonoloba; assembly: GCA_037177725.1. Classification (NCBI taxonomy): domain Eukaryota; kingdom Viridiplantae; phylum Streptophyta; class Magnoliopsida; order Fabales; family Fabaceae; genus Cyamopsis; species Cyamopsis tetragonoloba. The sequence goes on along the minus strand of CM074125.1, from coordinate 28,713,578 downwards.
TTTTGAAAAAGGAGGAATCACTTGTTTCCAACTTCAAGCCTCCATGATGTGGTCACACGTCAAGCTAAGTGACGTTAAACAAGGCGCTTTCGGGAGGCAACCCGCATTTGATTGATTGGTTTGTTTTTTTAATAGGATATTTTCATATAAAGAAAAAAACAGAGTATAGAAAAAAGTATAAAAAAAAAAGAAAAAAAATATACTTGTGTAGTTTTGCACGTGTTTGCTATTTTGTAGGCTTAATAAGCTTTGGAGCATTGATTTGTGGTGTTTGTTGAACCTCAAGAGCATTGGTGGTCTTCAAAGGGGAGTCCTTCTTAACCCTTCTTTTCTAGTTTTGATTAGATTGGTTACTTGATTAGCTCCCTAGGTTTGTTGATTGCTTTTGTGATTTGTTAATGGCATGGCATTGATCTTTGGTTCTAGTAGAAAGGATTCTTGTTTCTTAGACAATTAGGATTGATACTTGTGTTCCATTGTGAAGTTTACATGCTCTTGATTGTTTGATAGGTACTTGTTGACATATGTGTGCATTAGTAAAAAAATATTATGCTTGTGGCATGCTTTATGTGAACTAGCAATGTATAGCAATGATGCAACCTAGGTGAGGATTTGAGCCTCATACATGTTCCTTGTCATGAGTGTTCATTGTGTGAGGTGTGCTCTTAAATTTGATTTTGCCCTTGGTTTAAATTGCTAGTCACATGCTAGGATTGATATGATAGAGGCATTTTGGTTGTTGTGAGCCTTGAGCCAAAATTAAGCCTTGTCCCTTAAATTGTCCATTGCTAGCCCCTTTGAGCTGTAATTCACCCTTCATTTCTTGATTATATAGCTCATTACAAGCCCAACAAGTGTAAAACCAATTGTCCCTACCATGTGCACACATAGAACTTTGGTTATTCACTTGGGAATAGAGTCTTCCTCTAAGTTTGGGGTAGTTTTTGCTTAGGGAACCCGTGCAATTCCCTAAGTTTGGGGTTCCGGTTGTTTTTGCTTAGAAGTGATTCTATAAGTTTTGGTTTGGGGTGCATAGTGAGCATGACTTGAGGACAAGTCATAATTCTAAGTTTAGGGTAGGCAACACATTATGTTGATGTTTGTTTTGGGTAGTACTTGGGGTAGAGACCATTCATTCATGCATGCATTTCATTCATTTTTGCATATTTCCACTTTTCATTGTTCCATTTGTATGTTATGGTTGAGATTTTGGGATACCAACTCATGAAAAAGCAAGCAAATTCAAAAATTGGAAAAGATAGCATATACAAGAAAAAGCAACAAAAATTGAAAAAAATAGAAAAGAAAGAAACAAGATTGTGAAAGAAAAATATGAAAAAGAAGAAAAACAACTTGAAAAAGATTGAGAAGAAAGAATAAAGAAGAGTTGGTACTCTCAAGTTTTGTGATAATTCATTGTTTGTGTTCGTTTTTGCTCTTTTTCCATCAACTTTTGCATTTTCATCAATTTTTGCATATAGGTGTCTAGGATTTCATGCATTCCATTGTTCTTGTGTGATACATGGTTTAGCTAGTTTTCCTTCACATTTATCCACCCTACCTAAGCCCCATTACAACCTTTAAAGACCTCTTTGATCTTTCCTAGACTTGTGATTTTTAGTGGTGGAGACTTAGAGGGCAATCTCAAATTTATGGATTCCACATCTCACATGATTGATTTGAGTGCACTAAATTTAGCCCAAACACTTGAGTGATGAGTGACATACACTTTATCCTTGTGAGGATTGTTGTGCATTCCTTGGTTACATGATCTATGCCACTTGCCTAAGTTGATTACATTGCTCATATTGTGTAGATTTGTGCCTTGATGACTTGATGGAGTGTGTAACTTCCAATGGTAATACTTGCTTAATTCTAAGGTGTTTAGGTCCTTGATGAATTTGAATGAACTCTAGGATTGATGCCATGCCATGTTGTCTTGTTCCGCTTAGTTTGGATTTTGTGTTTGCTTGGGGACAAGAAAGATTTTAAGTTTGGGGTTGTGATAAGTGTCCACTTATCTATGTTCTAAGGTCTATTTTAGTCTCTTTTTATTAGTATTATAGTGTGTTTGTGGCCTTTTAGCTCTTAGAAATGAATAAAATCAAATAAACTGCTTTCTTGCATAGTTAGTTGTAGTCTCTTGGAAATTGATGAATTTTGATGTAGTTTTGATGATCTTTGATCTTGATATGTGTTTGATTATGTTCATGTAGGAATAAATGATGGAGAAGTTTTGTTTTTAGAAGATTGGACTTGAAGAATGAAGAAAAGAATGAAGAAAGTTGAAGAAAAGAGGTTAGAAAACACTAAGAAGCTGTCAAGTGCTGTCAAAGCTCAACCCGTGCGCACACCCTCCAGATATGTGCGCACCTTAATTGGTCCTGGAAGGTGCTACCTCATCCCGTGCGCACACCCTCCAGGACATGTGCGCACCTCAAATGGTGCAGGGCAAATTTAAGTAGTGCAAAACAGAACAGTTTTTAGGACTTTTGGGCACGATTTTCTCTCCTTTGATCTCATTTTCTCCTCATCTTTGTGGAGGAACTTGGAAGATCCTTGGAGTTCTTGGTGATTCTTAGTTTCTTCATGATGATTTCCTTCATCTCCTCTTCCATTTCTTCTTCCCTCTCCATGTTTGGCTAGTTTCTAGGTTAGGAGATTGGGGATTTTAATCCCAAAACTGATATAACTTGAATTGACCTTAGAATTAGGATGCATAAGGGAAGGATCAAATGAACCAAATCTCCTAGCTCTCTTCTCAATTGGTTGCGCCACTTTCTTAGCTAGTTCTTGTAATTTCTCTGTTTTTGTTGTAAAATTCTGCTATGATACACTATTCTCTATGCATTATGTTTGTCTAAATAGCGAAAGTCTTGGGAATTCGATAATCTATCGCATAGTCCCTGTGGATACGACAAACCCTATTCTCCCTATTCTATCTAAACTCGACTAGTGCACTTGCTAATGTGGCAATCAAGCTATCAATTACTGGATTAATTACCTGCGCCAATTGTGAACAAGAGTCTTTGATGTCCCGGGTCCATTTTCTATCATCAAGACCCTTCAAACTCGTTCCTCCTGCTATAACTTGAATCACCCCCTTGTGGGAGGGAATTCTTGGTTTCGTCTCGGACACTGGTATCTATTACGGGTTTCTGATCCCCAATGCCAGTTGTTTTGCGGTAATCTCGGTCGTCGATCCCGGGGAGCAGACTTTGCCGAAGATCTCTTCCGTCGTTGGAATCTTATGTATAGTTCCTGAGTTTTCCTTGTCGGATCAACTTCTCGATGGCGTCTCGGAGTTGAACACAATCATTCGTTGCATGACCCTTCTCTCGATGATAGTGGCAATACCGATTCTGGTATCGCCCCGAGGTTCTAAGGGGCGGTGGTCTATCCCTTATCTCCGAGTTCATAACTTCTTTGTATACCGTTGCTGGCGATACGGTCAACGGGGTATATGTGGTAAACATCCCCCATGGTCGATTTGGCGGCTTGTCCTGCGACTTGTCTTCTTTACCCCGAGATTGAGAATTCTGAGGGTTTTTGCCCTTGTCGTCTTTTTTGGCAGCGTAGGAAGCTTGTGCCTTCTTCCACTCCTCGATTCTTATCCACTTCTCAGCCCTAACCTTTAAGTCGTCCATGGATGTTGGCTTTTCGCCTACCAAGGCTTTCGCGAAGGCACCTGGTTTCAGTCCTTTGACAAAGAAATATAGCACTAGGTTAGGTTCAACATTTCTAACTTCTAGCACTTCATTGTTAAAACAAAGAAATATAGCACTAGGTTAGGTTCAACATTTCTAACTTCTAGCACTTCATTGTTAAAACGGGTTATATACTCTCTCACAGATTCGTCTTTCATTTGCTTAATTATTTCTAAGTGAAACTCGGATTTAAACTGTCGTTTACTACTAGTGAAATGTAAGACAAACTTATCTTTTAGGGTCTTCCAGTTGTTAATGGATTGCGGCGGAAGATCTGAGAACCAGCGGCTTGCAGCTTCCGACAAGGTTAAGGGAAAAGCCCGACATACGATCGCTTCGCTAACTCCCTAAAAGTACATCGCCCTTTCAAAGGTACTCACGTGCAATGTTCTGTCCTTTCTGCCATCGTACTCTTGCAGCTGCTTTGCAAATTGGAATCCGTGAGGCAGAGCGTGGGACATAATCCAGGGAGTGAACGGGTTGTCAATGTAACCGAATTCCGGGATGTTCTCCGCTATATGTTCCTGTTGGATGGCCTGCGGGCCCCCTGGGGCACCGGTGGCGGGTTGCCGCCCTCAACCCAGGATTCTGCCCAGAAATCATGTTGAAGGACGTCTTCTCTTTGTTAGGTCACCCTAATCTGCACTTGTTTCTCCATATTTCTCGGATTAGGGTTGCCGTTTTCCGCATTGTTAGGGTTATTTTGTTGTTCATTTCCGGGGTTTCCCTCATCTTGTTAAGGCTATTTTTCGACCTCCTGGACCAGGTCTTCCTCAACTACCTTCTCTTTACCTTTTCGCACATGTTCTCTCTTTTTCAAGGTTGCAATCTCTTTGGCTTGTACTTGCATCAATTTCTGTAACTTACGGAACTCCACCTCTAAGTTAAGAGGTGGTTGCGATCCTGCTTGCTAGTTAGAATCCTCGTCATGTTGCCTGTCTCCCAGGACTTAAAGACTGGGATCATTGTACTCCCTGTTTCGGGTGGAATATACCATCGTCGACAGTAGAGGAGAAAGAAATTTTTGTTGCGTTCCCCATAGACGGCACAAATTTTGTGATCGTACCTGAAGGAGATACCGGGCTGATGTAGTTCCAGATCAGCAGTAGGTGGAGAGCACGGTGTCCATGCTCCGAGGGTGTCGGTGTGCCACCTGCAACGACTTCGATGCTCAAGTCAGCATGAGTATTAGGTTATTGTGATATATCAGAATGTAACATACCTTGCATGGTGTGTTTCTATGTGTATTTATATTATGTGCATTAGGGTTGACCGTGGGTCTTAATGGGCCTGAGATGTGTTATCTTGGCCTAGCCCATAGTCTGTGTCGTATCCCGTAGGTCGTCTTGTATCCCACCTGCTAGTCGGAATGGTAGGCGGGTTGAGCCTTGCCATATTTATGGCGATATGTGACGGCTGACCGGGTTATCATAAATCCGGTCCATAACAAATTTAATGCTCACCGCTACTCTATGTGCGTTCAGTAACCATTGTTTCACTTCACTACTTGCACGACAGGGTGCACTACAGAGTGCACTTGCCCTTACGCACACCTGCCGAGTGCCACTACCACACGCCATTTCTCCTCTTCTTCTCCAGTTAATTAGAATCTCGGCCCCACATGTACAATTTCACGCGCTCAACAAAATTTTCTTCTTCCTTTTCACATGTTTGTTTTTTCAATGACAACTTAGTTCAAAATTTCAATGGGGAACAAAAACTTCGATGCTTTGATTTAAAGAAATGGAGATGCTAGCTAAAGACGGGGTTTGGAAATAAATATTAAGATCATAGTGGCTAGTGTGTAGCATAGTTATTAACTACTTCCTCCCGTTTTGAATATAAGCAGAAAAATTATAATTATGCTTATTAAAAGAGTTACTAGTTTCATTTAATTTTATTGTTCCCAACAAAAAAGTTCTTTATTCATTCGGAAACTATAGTCTTTTAATGTTTTCTTGAACATATTAAGAAGTAATTAATTGTTGTGAAGTTTTATCAAGAGATGATTAAATTGTCCTTATTTATGATTGGTAGATGAGGGGTGATGAAAGATGAATAATTGTAATATGAATTCAATAGTGGGGACAAAATCGTAAAAAGTAATGTTAACTCCTTCTTGAAATTCTAAAATGGTAATAGATTTTTTTTATAGCTACAGTTTTGGAATGGAAAAAGTAGTTTTTTTTTCTTAAATTACCCTTCATAATAATAATCATTCTCTTCTTGAAATCAACTATAATATATGAGTGAGAAAATTAAATGGTGGATATTTGTGGTATTTTTTTCATTACATAGAGTGAACATAGCTAAATTTGCTTGTATTTAAAAATAGTTTATTGTCAAAAAAATTGCTAGTATTAAAAAATGGAGGTCTTAAAATGTAATGTCAAAAATATTAGAATGAGAATATTGTTAAATACTCTTATAGTTTCATTGTTTGAAAAATTACACGTACTTATTAAAAAATTACATAGTCTAAAGAAGGGGGTTGAATTGAGAACTTTAAAAATTTCCTTGCTAAAAACATCAAATTCTATTTGAGTTTGAGTGTCAAATATAACTTGGAGATCAGATTGAATTCTTAAGTTAAATTTTGTCACATGATACTAAAATTAGATAGAACATATGTGTATAATCTATGCAATGATAGGTTCAAATCTAATATCAATGATAAAGTCTGAGCTAACTTGAAATAATATATAAGTTGAATATAACAGCTAATATTCTTTTTTAGAAAAATGTGAACTTGAACTCTTTGATAAATAGAATGATAAGCAAAATGCAGAGAAATAAAGAGTTTAAGGAGGAGAGAAAAAGACACAAGAGATTTATCTTGGTTCACTCTTGTTGATATGTGAAAGAGTTACCTCCCGTCCCCACTTAACTAATTGAGGTTGTCCACTATCAAACTAGAATCTCAAGTATTCTCTCTTCTGTTCTGAGTTCTATCTGTTTGAAGTATTTATCATTTATCTTGATATGTCTTCTAAGTAATATTTTTCTTCATTACATCCTTCTATGATAGAAATCTTTATGAGATAGTTCAGATTTGGATATGAGCTTCTGTCTCAAATGAATATCAGCTACTTGATATAGCTAGATTTGGATTCTGGTTTGATGATTATTCTTGAGTAATTCTTCATCAATCCAATCTTGAGTCCCTTATAATTTTTTTATATTGTGTGATCTTGGTTTCCACATGAGAATCTTCCGAATTTGATCTTGTACCTTTTTAGTCTTGATGTATGAATCTAAACTAGATGTGCACATCAATGTAAGATTTTAGAAGATACGATCATGTAGCCTAGATCTTCATATTACTTAAGAAACATGAGTCCTTTTGAGTGAATTGTTAGATTTATCTTATGTGGGCTGCAATCTATTGTCCTTTGTTTGTGAAAAATGGGTTAGTATTATGATCCACTAGAAGACACTAAGCCCGCAAATATATGTGATCAATTGATTGGGCTTCGGACACTTAGTTTAGATCAATGTAGGGAAAGTGTGGGCCAAAACCATTAGGCCCGTGATGGGTGGTGCCTATGGTTTTATAAATAAGTGAGGCTATGTCCCTTTTGTCGTCATTGAAAAATAATTCTCTCTAGGTTTGCCCCATTGAGAACCTAGATACAGAGAGTGTGAATAGGCCAAGGAAGACTTCGCTTCTCAGCTATACGTGCAGGGCTAATCCGAATCACGATGTCTTCAACGGATATGTTCATTTATCAGTTTTATTGGTGTTCTAATATTCATATATTGATCCTTGTACATTATTTATTGCTTACATGAATTCCATTAAATGATAACTTCAGCATAAAGAATTATGCACACTCAAGTAGATTATTAGATCTAAAGGCATCTCAAATTTGCCTTAAACTTTTATAACTAATGTGGTGGATTTATTACCATTAAAATGCATCATAATTTGAGGCTTTTGACTAAACATTTACAGGGAAGCTAACTCATGTGCAGGTTGGATATTCAAGTTAGGAAATAAAAATAATGATGGATTATATCTTTGAGATGCACCACCTCATGGTGTTTCTAATGCTTTACTCATGGGCGTTATAGGCATGTATTATTTTAGGAGTTAATTTTTTTTACTCCGTCTATAGCAAAACAAAAACTCACCACGTTTGAAATTTATACATAGCTTCTTTAGTTTTATGCTTCCATGTTTAATCCTTTTATTTTGAAAAAGTTTACATCGACCAAAAGAATAAATGTATATAGGAGGTATCTATAAGAATGTAAATAATTTTTAAGTTGCGTTCAAAATATTATGCTCATCAAACAAAATAGAATTCCCAAAATAATAGGTAATCTTCATATAATAGTTCGCCTAAAGAAAAAACACTAGTCCAACTAAATAAAAAATATTAATACATTTATATCAGTAATACTAAATATGGGAGTTGTAATATTATATTTTTATTTGTACAATTTTTATTCCTTCAAGTCGTTGTTCCTAGTGGAGTTGACCCTTACAAAACATAGAAATTTTATAATCACAGCGCACAATTTTTATTTCTTATTTTTTTTATAGGCCAAAGTGCGTTCACGGCTTACACAAGTGGTATATTGATAACTTTCTCTTCTTTCTATGTGTTTCTTTTTTTTTTCTTTTATATCTAATGGGCCATTCGTGATCACAAAATGTGTTCAACAAATGGGCCGCCAAGATAAACCCTAAATTTATTCATATATATATTTTAGTTCAAAACCCTAGGGGTATCCATCATCTTTAGTCGCCGCACATCAATAAACCCCCCCTCAAATCCAATTGTTTGAAGTAACTTATATTAGTAATCTTACGCCTCCACAACAACACTTATTGCTTCTATGTTGCATCTGTTGAAGATCTACAACGTTGGACATGGAGATCTGCCATCTTGAAAATTTAACCAGTGTTGCCATAAATTTGATGTTGGCTTCGAAGGTTTGTAGTTGATAGTGTACCTAATGAAGGGAGAGGTAACTACCATTTTCTTCAATTTTATTCTAAGAAATTCCTGTTATTTTGATCTGAACTCACCCAATTCGTCTTCTTGTTACTTTTCTTTTTTATTCTTGTAAGATTCATGAACCGACAGAGCCACAAAAAATGGAATAAGCCACTAGTTTTATCAAAAATTGTTCGAGTCTCATTAGGTTGCACCAAATCGGTTACATGTCTTGTCCATCATGCAACTCAAATGTGTTTCGTGACTAGTTTTTCACTCAAACAGTCGATTGGTCTCTCTAAGCTTAGTTTTCTCTTGTCCTGGCATTTCATTGTTGCTCTTAAACTCAAACAACTAAGAACCCTAACTTCTTATTCCTATCTATTTGATTTGTTCTTCAACATTTTTACCTTTTTAAATTTTTAATTCCACCCTAAATCTGTTGATTTCTTTTTTATTTCAGTATTGCATCGGTAAATTATGTTTGTCCCTTTTTATTTTTTCCAACCCTAACTTTGTTTATTTATATTTTATTTAAAAAATACTTCCACTAATTGAATCTATATTTCCTCCTTTGTTCTTTTTTATTCCAACTCTAACTTTGTTGATTCTCTTTTATTTCAGAATTGCATCTACATTTTGAGCACAACATCAATGAAGCGTCATAATAAGTCAGATTTTCTTAAGGTCTCACGATTTGGATTCTCTCTTATTCAAGAGTTTCATTTCTTTTCTAGAACTTTTAATTTTGAATTTACCTCAGATCTAAATGCAAGAGAATTACTTATTCACTTCAGTTATTCTAGGAAATCATTGTTTAAAGCTCTAAAATGACACCTAGATCCAAGGGTCATTAATAAAGTTGTTTTTATTTAGAAAATTAACTTGAATTTCCACTCTTGAATGTCCAGGCTTATGCATAATCAAGTCATTTTATGCTCAGGATAACTAGAAAGAATAGTGAATTCGTTGGCCGAGGGTGCAAATTGGTAACACTGTAATTTTCTTTTATTTCTCAAATTTCCTCTCCATTAGTGTTATATATTTGATAAATATAAGCCATATATATAATAGAAATTCTAACATTCACCCTGCTCTGTGTCCAGAGGAAAACCTCATCCTGAGACACCTCATAACCATGCTCTGGAGTCTATGAAACAAAACCAAATATTATTTACAAAATAAAATATTAATGAGAAGATATCTTATTTTATATATTATCATTCTCTATTTGTGGAGAATGTCAGATGAGAAGAGCTTTTTGGTAAATGCATTATTTACCAAAACTTTTGTGAATAGTACATCATTTTCTTGCCTAATATATTGGATCTGATCCATATCCATGAACCCTTTTTTATCTTGCATTGGTGATATGACTTATTTAGATTAGTATTTTGTCCATATGCAATCTCAAAGATGAGTATATCCTATTATGATTTGTTAGTAAGAAAGTTGTTTTTGGGTGAGGATTTGTGATGGAACTCAAACTTTGTTTTGGTTGGACCTTTGGTTGGGTAACCTGGATTTGGGAGATCTTTTTCCTAGTTGAGCATAAGTGGCGCTAAATATTGATTGTGATTTAGCTATCATGGGAGTTTGGGCTTTATATTTGGAAGTGGGATATGAAATAGAGAAGACATTTCTTTTTGAGAGAATAGTCGTGGTTCATGGGATGAAGAGCTACAATCTTTACTTCTTAGGGTGAGCCCTATGGTCCGATTTGCTACTTGTGAAAGTTTTAATCTTTGGCTGACAATTACTTTGGGATCACATCCGAATTTGTAGTAATTTAATTCATAGAGAGGTGCGAGATTTGAATGATAATAAATCTAATTGTGCTTGCTGAGGTTTGTGGGTTGAAGATTTTGTGAACCTTTTCATAGTTGTATGTCTTTAAGACCAATGTGGTCTATGGTGTTTATTTAATTGAATGTGGATGTTTCTTTCTTTTCTTCATTGTAAAATTGCTTTTCTTCGTTTAAGGCCTTCTTTAGTGGGAAATAATGAAAGAAATGGGATTAGCGGTTTGGGTTGGGGGGAGGGGCTGAATGTGGATGTGCCCCAGGTCTTTAATTCTACCTACTCTCATTCTTGGCAATGGCTACAGTCTTCATGCGTTTTGTCTTTGATTTGTATTATTAATCGATTTCTCTTAGCAGCTTCTAAATTGATTCACCAATTTTGGTTTTGTTTGTGAATATATTTATGTAGCTATTAAAAGTTAATTTCTTATTGTATACAAGTGTATGTATACAACTATAACCAAGGACTTCCTACTTTATATAGGTGTGTTGGTGTACAACTATAATCAATTCTAAATTTTAGTAGTTTTTTGTCAATCTCTTCTTTCTTAAAACCGTTTTACTTAATTAACATAGTATCATAGCGGTGGCACCCACATTGAAGAAATCCTTCTCAATCTTTCCATAGGAGATATCCCCCTACTGTGATTTCTTTTTTCTTCTTCTTTCCTTCTTTTATTCTTATTTCTAAGTGTGCTCTGGCATGGTATATCAGAGGGTTATATATAAGAAAAGAAATAACTACAAATTTCACTAAGTCGTGTGGTTTACTAGAAATATTAGGTGTTTGTGTTCTAGAGTCACTACTCTAAAAATGTACTTTATGAGATACCTGCACCTTTTACAAATAGTTACTTATACAACAGGTAGAGATAACATTTAAAAAAAAAAAAGATAAAAAGCAAATCAAACACATTCATACACGAGCTACTCTAGCTCAGGTTGATATATTGACATTGTTATTCATTATTATTGAAAAATATTTTGTTTTGCAATTCTACATTCACAGGGTTGAAGGCTTTAAGTGTTGATCTCTCAAACAGGTCGAATGGTTTGAAAAGGAAGGAATCTGTTTTTAGCGTAAATGCAAAACATGGGAATTTGTTTTAGAAACAGTGGTTTAGCTGAATTCTACTTGCACTCAATTCTTGGCAATGGCTTTTGTCTTGATGCGTTTCTTTGCAGTATTGAGCTTCTATATTTTTTTTAAAAAAAGTCTCACCTTGATTTCATTCTTGGTGCTTATATATTCCTTTTCATCATATTCCCTTGTTTTGCGTTTACAGTAAGAACAATTTACTTTCTTTTGAAACCTTTCGACTTTTTTAAGAGATGAATACATAAGGCCTTCTATCTTGTGAATGTAGAACTGCATAAATAAAAAAATTTCAATAGTAATGAGTAATCATGTCAATATATAAGATAAGTTAGAGTAGTTCGGGTTTGAAAGTTTTGATTTGTTTTTAAACTTTTCTTTTTAATTTGATACCTATACTTGTATAGTTGTGAAAAGTAACTATTGACAAATAACGTTGGATGTAGTAAACTACTTTTCTAGAGGAGTGACTCTAGAACTCAAACACTTGATGTTTCAAGTAAACTACACCATTTAGTTAAGTTTGTAGTTATTTCTTTACTTATATATAACGCTATTGCATAGAAACAAAAATTAAAAGAAGGAAAAAGAAAACAAGGAAGGGTAGATTTCTCGACCATAAGGGCAATAGGAAGAATTATTTCTTCAAAATAGGTGCCACCTCTTTGATACTGTGTTTGTTTTTTGATAAGCCAAACAATTTATTAGAATGATTTGAGGTTTGAGGACAAGAAGTTCTCAAACACTACAAGTCATAGAAATAATAAGAAGAGGAGACTACCTACCTTTTAACAACCTAAAGGTAGTTGCACCGATCACAAAACATACAATTGTATCCCCATTTGCATAAAACCAACTCCAAGAGTGGGTTTTTATCAAATCTAGAATTTGAGGAATCACCACTTTTTCAGAATTAAAAATTAGAGCATTCCTGCACAACCACAAAGACCAGATCACGAAAAACAAGATAGCAGTACCACTTTTCTTCCTTGCTTTTCCGAACAAAAAACTCCTAAACCTCCAGAGATGCTGGGAGGATAGAACTCACACCAGGCCACAACAAAATGTTTCTCCAAATCAGATTTGCTATAGGGCATAACAAAAGCAAATGAACAGAATTTTCTTACTCATTCTCACAAAGAGCAGAGTTAGTAGCAGCCAAGAGAAAACTAGGATTTTTGAAGGAGCTTTAGAACACCAAAGAGCTTTACTTATGTTACTCACAAGACCTGTACTTGATCGTTGTGTACTGCAAGAAGATACTCCCCAAGAATAGGCTGACTTAATCGAGAAACCATGAGCACCTCCTGGGCACCAGAACCAAGAATCCTCTGCTCTCAGCTCAGGTGCGAAATTTTGTACATGTGAGGTTTTCATATGTGTTGACCCTTGTAGCATCTTTCAATTTCTGGTTTTGGTTCATCATCAATAAAAGAACTCGAGTTGCGTTGCCCCGTGGATGTAAGCCATGATCAAGGCTGAACCACGTTAATTCTCTGGTGTTTCTCTTCCTTGTTCTTTTCTTCTCTTTTTCCTAAATCTGTTCTGATAAATCTTGTTGTTATCAATTGTTTTTCTGTTTTCTTGATAACCAGTTAATAGTTAAATACTTGTATAAGAATTCTTGTGTTTGTTCTTTGGTTTTAGATCTCCTTGAACTCACAAGTGGCGCCGTATGTGGGAAGATCTCAAAGATTTGATCAAGAATGGGTTCAACCAAGTATGATATTGACAAGTTCTTAGGTGAAAATGATTTTGGTCTATGGAGGATCAAAATGGAGGCAATCTTAATTCGACAAGGCTGTGCAGAGGCCATTAAAGGTGAAGAAAAAATGTCAGCTACACTGACTCAGAAGGAGAAGACAAACAAGATAGAGAAGGCACACAGTGTTATTATTCTGTGTCTTGGAGATAAGGCATTGAGGGAAGTTGCAAAGGAGAAAACAACATCAACTATGTGGTTGAAGCTTGAATCTCTGTACATGAACAAGTCTTTAGCACATAGGTTGTGTTTGAAGCAGCAACTATACTCATTCAAGATGACAGAATCTCAAGCAGTAACCGAACAACTAGTAGAATTCAATAAGGAATTCAGAAAAAGTCCAGATTCAGCCGACATAGCAGTTGTTTCAGATGTATATGAGAGTGCTGGAGTTCTCATGGTATCTACTTCACATTCTCAGAAAGACTGGGTCATGGACTCAGGTTGCACATATCACACGTGTCCAAAGAAAGACTACTTTGAGACTCTCGAGCTCAAGGAGGGTGGAACTGTTCTTTTGGGAGATGATGATCCATGTAAAATCAAAGGCAAAGGTACCATAAGATTCAGGATGTTTGATAACAGAGAATTTCTTCTAAAAGATGTGAGGTATGTTCCTGAACTTAGGACAAATTTGTTATCCATGAGCATGTTTGATGATAATGGTTTTGAAACTCGAATTAAACATGGTGTCCTTAATCTGGTTAAAGGATCTCTAGTGGTAGCTAGAGGGAACAAGAATAAAAGTAATGGCTTGTATATTCTTGAAGGTTCCACAATCATTGCTCATGCATCTGTTGCATCTAGTTCTCATGATATGGCATCTAAGGCTAGGACATGTTAGTGAAAAGGGTCTAATAGAATTTGAAAAACAAAACCTACTTAATGGTGATAAACTAAACAAGTTAGAGTTATGTGATCATTGCATACTAGGAAAATCTCACAGGGTTAGATTTGGTTCTGGCATGCATACATCTACTAGACCTTTTGAATATGTGCATTCAGATCTATGGGGTCCATCAAGAACCAAAACTCTTGGTGGAGGATCATGTTTTCTTACCATGATAGATGATTTTTCAAGGAGAGTATGGATCTATGTTTTGAAAGACAAAACAGAAACCTTTAAAAGATTCAAAGAATGCCATACTCTCATTGAAAACAAACTCAGAGCTAAGCTAAAAGCTCTTAGAACCGACAACGGCCTGGAATTTGTTTCAGAGCAGTTTAATGAGTTTTGCAGGAAAACAGGTATCAAAAGACATAGAACAATTGCCAATACTCCTCAGCAGAATGGCCCAGCAGAAAGAATGAACAGAACCATATTGGAGAGGGTCAGGTGTATGCTCTTAGCAGCTGGAAGCATGGAGTGGAAAGGTAGCAGACTACTCTAACCTGAAGATTTTTGGATCTCTAGCTTTTGCTCACAGCAAACAAGGTAAGCTGGATGCAAGATCTGAGAGGTGCATCTTTCTTGGTTATCCAGAAGGTGTGAAAGGATATAGGCTATGGAGTCTTGGACCTCGAAGGTCAAGGTGTTTCATCAGCAGAGATGTAGTTTTCGATGAAACCAGAATGGGAATGATAAGCAAAAGTCATGAAAGGATAGAATCAGGACTTGAACAAGTACAGTTTGAGGTGGAGCCACCTGCCAAAACAGATGAAGCAGAAACTGGGTTGAAATAGACCGAAGACACTTTGGAAGGAGATGCAAGTTCAGGTGGAGCAACTAGAACAAAAGCACCTAGAACTCAGAATATCTCTGATTATTAGTTAGTTAGGGATAGAGCAAAAAGAACTTCCAAACCTACAAACAGATATGGATATGCAGATCTGGTGTGTTATGCTTTCAATGTAGCAAGTGAACTTCACTACAAGGAACCAAATACCTCATTTGTGGTCTAAAGCTATTCAGGAAGAGATGGACTCCTTGGAGAAGAATCATACATGGACCTTGGTGTAGCAGCCTGAAAGGAAGAGGGTGGTTGGTTGCAAGTGGATTTTCAAGAGGAAGGAGGGAATACCAGGTATTGAGAAGCCTAGGTAAAAAGCTAGACTTGAAGCAAAAGGATTCACTCAAGTAAAGGGCATAGATTTCAATGAAATCTTCTCACCAGTTGTAAAGCAATGTTCTATTAGAATTCTTCTTGGAATTGTGAATGAATATGACCTTGAGTTAGAACAGATGGATGTCAAAATAGCATTCCTCCATGGTAATCTCAAGGAAACCATATACATGCAGCAACCAGAAGGTTATGATGATGATAAGAGTAAGGTGTGCCTTCTAAGGAAGTCTCTTTACGGTCTTAAACAAAGTCCAAGGATGTGGTATAAGAAGTTTGATGAATTTCTAGTAAGAGTGGGATTCAGTAGAAGCAAGCATGATAGCTGTGTGTACATTTTAAGGAGAGGTAGGAAGTGCATAATATAGTTACTGCTCTATGTTGATGACATTTTAATTGCAAGCTCTTCAAAGGAGGAGATTAAGTGGCTTAAGGAGGAACTAAGTTTTGAATTCGAAATGAAGGACCTTGGAACTGCTAAAAGGATTATTGGGATGGATATACACAGAGGAGAAAGGGAAGAAAGTGTATTAACTTTGTATCAGCCAGGCTACTTGGAGAAGGTGGTTGAGAGATTTAGAATGCATCAATCTAAATCTGTTAGACGCCTTTAGGACAACACACCAAGCTCTCCTCCAAGCAATCTCCAAGCACTGCAGAGGAAAGGAAGATCATGGATCAGGTTCCAAATGCAAGTGGTGTTGGCAGCATCATGTATAGAATGGTATGCGGGCCTGATCTGGCTCATGCTGTTAGTATTGTTAGCAGATTCATGTCCAATCTGAGTCAAGCTCACTGGAATGCTCTAAAATGGTTTCTCACATACTTAAATGGTACTATAACAGACAGATTAAGGTTCAAACGGACAGAAAAACAAGGAAAGGCAGTTACTGGTTTTGTTGATGCAAATTTTGCAGGAAATCCTGATAATAGGAAATCTACCTCTGGTTACGTATTTACTTTGTTTGGGACTGCTGTTAGTTGGAAAGCAAACTTGCAATCTGTTGTTGCTTTATCCACCACTGAAGCTGAATACATTGCTCTCACCGAAGGAGTTAAAGAGGGACTATGGTTAAAAGGAATTCTTCCAGAGTTAGGAGTATCACAATCATGTGTTGACATCTTTTGTGATAGCCAAAGTGCCATTCATTTGGAAAATCACCAATTCTATCATGAGAGGACAAAACACATTGATGTTAAACTGCATTTTGTTAGAGATACAATTGATTCAAAGAAGGTTCGAGTTCTGAAAGTGTCTACAGAAGATAATCCTGCTGACATGTTCACAAAGTCACAGCCTCGGGTTAAATTCAGACACTGCCTGGACTTGATAAACTTCACTTGATGCCCAAGTGCATAAGTGGTGATGCAACTTTATGGTGATTGAAGATTTAGAGACAAGGTGGAGAATTTGTGAAGTTTGTGACTCAAAATCCACGTCACATATCTGCTGCTGTTAGAGTTTTGCGGGTGAATCCTAGTTTTATGCTAAAAGCTGTTATTTCAGTTATAGCTGGTAGGATCTACTTAGGCTCTATGTATATAAGTTACATCTTGTTTCCTTTTTCATTATTATGATGTATCAGAAAGAGTTGAGAGAACAGAATAGCTCCATTGAGCAAGAGGGTCGTGTGTGAGGTTTTCATATGTGTTGATCCTTGTAGCATCTTTCAATTTCTGGTTTTGGTTCATCATCAATAAAAGAACTCGAGTTGCATTGCCTTGTGGATGTAGGCCATGATCAAGCCTGAACCACGTTAATTCTCTGGTGTTGCTCTTCCTTGTTCTTTTCTTTTCTTCTTTCTAAATCTGTTCTGATAAATCTTGTTGTTATCAATTGTTTTTCTGTTTTCTTGATAACCAGTTAATAGTTAAATACTTGTATAAGTATTCTTGTGTTTGTTCTTTGGTTTTAGATCTCCTTGAATTCACAGTACACATTGCAGAAAATTTTGTGATAGGTTTTCTTCCCAAACAAACAGAGATCTTCGCCATTTAAAACGCCATTCCCAAACACAACCAACAAATTCACCCATATGTGTAATACTACTACTTTTATTTTTAGCAATCTGAAAAAGCCTTGGTAATGCAAGCCTTAATGGTTTATCATGAAGCCAAGGATCTTCCCAAAATAAAGTTAATCTCCCATTGCCAATCTTCCTCTTTATAACTTTAAGAAACCATCCAGAGTTGAAAGCATTACAAGCTTCTGTAATTTTTTTCCACCAGGATGATCCAGATAGAATCTTATCATCATAGAAAGCAATTATCCCCCAACTAGAACTCCCAGCGTAGCTCTGAAGAAAGCAGACCACGCACTTTCGGAGTCATTAAGGAATTTCCATGCCTATTTGGAAAGAAGAGCCTGATTAAACCATTCTACGTCCTTGATGCCTAACCCTCCTTCTTTCTTCGGTTTACAGACCTCCTCACAATTTACCCACGCAGTTTTCTTCACTAAAGAGGTATCTCCCCAAAGAAATCTTCTTTGAAGATTCCTAATTTCACCAACAACAGACTTAGGAGCCTTGAACAACGAGAAATAATTAATTTAAAGGCTATTAAGCATCGAGTTAATTAGGATCACTCTACCTCCCAAAGAGATGTGTCTTCCTTTCCAGCCTCCAAGCTTTTTATTTTATTTTATTCATCCCACGTTCTTTTTAGTTTCGGATTTGCCCCTATAGGTAACCCCAAATAAGTAAAGGAAAAAGAGCCCAGTTTACAATGTAGGAACAACTAGGCTGAGTTTAGAAAATTTTCTTCCACGCTCACCCCAAACATACTGCTTTTACTCAAGTTAATTTTTAATCCAGATACAAATTCGAAACACCGCAGGACAGATTTGATACACTTCATATTTTTTCAGCTGGCATCCCCAATAATAACAGTATCATCTGCATACTGAAGGATTGAAATATCTGTTCCCAAATTCCCCATTTGATCCCCTGAAATTTGTTTAGAAGAACTACCTGTCCCATCATTCTCGATAATCCTTCAACAATTAACAAATAAAAGAAACAGCGCCAAAGGGTCTCCTTGTTTTAGACCTCTAACAATCCTCACTTCTTCAGAAGGACTCACATTTATTAGAATATAGAGATACATGATTTAATCCAGGAGACAAAAGACGCATAAAATCCAAATCTATACAACATATAAGGAATCCCCAAGAAACCAAGTCGTAAGCTAGTGATTAAGTAACTTGATACTATGTTAAAGAATCCAAATCTTTGATACTATTAATTAAGTAACATTATTTAATGAAATAAGCTAGAGATTAACTGAGAATGGAATGATTTTAGAAATGTTAGTTTATAGTGGTATACCGAGACCTATATACAACAAGGAGGTAACTATCACTTTTTCCACTAATTAGCTAAGGATATGGATAGTAAGTGAGAATGAAGGCTTTGACTATCATTTATGTTAATGACAAGACGTATTCGGCTTAGATCTGAAAGTTGTTTTTGGATGCGGATTTGTAATGGGACTAGAACTTGGTTTTGGTTGGATTCTTTGGTGGGTAACCTCGTTTTAGGAGATCCTTTTTCTAGTTTAGCATAAGTGGCTCTAAATATTGATATTGATTTAGCTAGCATGCAAGTTTGGGAAGGCTTCATATTCTCAACTGAGATATCAAATGGAGAAGACATTTCTTTTGGAGAGAACAGTTGTGGCCCGTGGGTGGAACAACCACAAGCTTTGCTTCTTAGGGCGAGCCCTATGGTCAACTTTGCTTATTCTTATAGTTTTCTTTCAGTTCGGATTTCCGTTTTAATGTGTCATTCCAATTTATTCTATTTCTTCTCTAAATGATTTGATCAAAATTGCCAAAACTCCGTGGAAGGCTTGCTACCAGTAAAGGTTTTGATCTCTGGCTGACAATTTCCTTTGAATCGCCTCCGAATTTGTAGTAATTTGATTCATAGATAGGTGTGATTTTTAATGAAAATAACTCTATTTGTGCATGGTGAGATTTTTTGGCGGAAGATTATATGAACATTTTTGTAGTTCTATGTCTTTGAGACCAATGTGGTCTATGGTGTTTATTTGGTTAAATTTGGATGTTTTGCTGATTTCTTCATTCTAACTTTATTTTCTTTGTTTAAGGTCCTCTGTAATGGGAAACAAGGAAAGAAAAAGGGATTAGTGGTTTGGGGTGGGGGGGGGGGGGGGAAATGAACGTGCATGTGTCTCAGGTCTTTAATTCTACCTGCTCTGATTCTTGGCAATGGCTATCGTCTTCGTGCGTTTTTTCTTTGCTTTCTATTATTAAGTGATTTATTTTAGCATTGTTTAAACTGAGTCAACACTAAAATATTTAATAGTTACTTCCTTATTATATTCAGGTGAATGTCTACAACTATAACCAAAGACTTCCTATTCTATATAGGTGTGCTGGTATATAACTATAATCAATTCTAAATTTTAGTAATTTTTTCCAAATCTCTACTTTCTAGAAATCATGTTAGTTAATTAACATAGTATCAAAGCGGTGTCACCCACATTGAAGAAATTAATCTCAATTTTGGCTTAGGAGAGATCCCCCAACTGGGATTTCTTTTTTCTTCTTCTTTCCTTTTTTTATTCTTATTTCTAAGTGTTCTCTGGCATGGTATATCAAAGGGTTATATATAAGTAAAGAAATAACTAAAAATTTAACTAACTCGTGTGGTTTACTAGAAACATTAGGTGTTTGAGTTCTGGAGTCACTACTCTAAAAATGTACTTTATGACATACCCCACCTTTCACAAATAGATACTTACACAACTATACATGTAGGGGTAACAATTTAAAAAAAATAAATATAAAAAGCAAGTCAAACACATTCATGCACGAACTACTCTAGCTCATGTTCATATATTGACATTATTATTCATTATTCTTTAAAAATATTTTGTTTTGCAGTTCTACATTCACAGGGTTGAAGGCTTTAAGTGTTGATCTGTCAAACAGGTCGAATGGTTTGAAAAGGAAGGAAGGAATCTGTTCTTAACGTAAATCCAAAACAGAGGAATTTGTTTTAGAAACATTGACTTAGCTTAATTCTACCTTCACTTAATTCTTGGCAATGGTTTCTGTCTTGATGTGTTTCTTTGCAGTATTGAGCTTCTATATATTTAAAAATTAAAGTATACTCACCTTGATTTCATTGTTTATGCTTCTCTTTTCCTTTTCATCTTATTCCCTTGTTTTGCGTTTACGGTAAGAACAATTTCCTTCCTTTTGAAACCATTCGACTTCTTTAAGAGATCAACACATAAGGCCTTCTATCTTGTGAATGTAGAACTGCATAAATAAAATTTTTTCAATAGTAATGAGTAATCATGTCAATATATAAGATAAGTTAGAGTAGTTCAGGTTTAAAATTTTTTATTTGTTTTTAATCTTTTTGTTTCAAATAAACTGCACGAGTTAGTTAAATTTGTAGTTATTTCTTTACTTATATATAACGCTATTAGAGCAAGCATAGAAACAAGAATTAAAAGAAGCAAAAAGAAAACACTAAAGGGCAGATTTCTCAACCATATGGGCAATAGGCCGAATTATTTCTTAAAAGTAGTTGCCACCTCTTTGATACTATGTTAATTAAGTAACATTATTTAATGAAAGAAGCTAGAGTTAACTGAGAGAAAAGAACTAAAATTTAGAATGGAATGAATTTAGAAGTGTTAGATTATAATGGTATACTGAAACCTATTTTTCCACTAATTTGCTAAGGACATGGATATTAAGTCAGAATGAAGGCTTTGACTATCATTTATGTTAATGCCAAGATGTATTCGGTTTAGATCTGAAAGTTGTTTTTGGCTGCGGATTTGTAATGCGACTAGAACTTGGTTTTGCTTGGATTCTTTTGTGGGTAACCTGGTTTTTGGAGATCTTTTTTCTAGTTTAGCATAAGTGGCTCTAAATATTGATATTTATTTAGCTAGCATGCGAGTTTGGGAAAACTTCAAATTCTCAAGTAAGATCTCAAATGGAGAAGACATTTCTTTTGGAGAGACCTTGTAGCCCATGGGTGGAACAACTACAAGCTTTGCTTCTTAGGGCGAGCCCTATGATCAGCTTTTCTTATTCTTATAGTTCATCTTTCAGTTTTGATTGTCCGTTTTAATCGAATCAGATTCATTCCAATTTATTCCATTTCTTCTCTAGATGATTTGATCAAAATTGCCAAAACTCCATGGAAGGCTTGCTACCGGTAAAGGTTTTAATCTCCAGCTGACAATTACCTTTGGATCGCATCCGAATTTGTAGTAATTTGATTCATAGAGAGGTGAGTTTTGAATGAAAATAACTCTATTTGTGCTTGGTGAGATTTTTGGGCTGAAGATTATGTGAAAATTTTTATAGTTGTGTCTTTGAGACCAATGTGGTCTATGGTGTTTATTTGGTTGAATTTGGATGTGTATGCTGACTTCTTCATTCTAACTTTGGTTTTCTTTGTTTAAAGTCCTCTGTAATGGGAAACAAGGAAAGAAAAGGGGATTAGTGGTTTGGGGTGGGGGGGGAGGGGAGGGGGAGAATGAATGTGGATGTGTCTCACGTCTTTAATTCTACCTACTCTGATTCTTGGCAATGGCTATCGTCTTTAAGCATTTTATCTTTGATTTGTATTATTATCTGATTTATTTTAGCATTTTGTAAACTATTCAACACTTTAGGTTTTGTTTGTCAATATATTTCTGTAGCTATTCAGTGAAAAAATTTAATAGTTACTTCCGTATTGTATACGGGTGTATGTATACAACTATAACCAAAGACTTCCTATTGTATATAAGTGTGCTGGTATAAAACTATAATCAATTCTAAATTTTAGTAGTTTTTCCTAAATCTCTACTTTCTTGAAATAATGTTACTTAATTAACATAGTATCAAAGCGTTGTCACCCACATTGAAGAAATTAATCTTAGTTTTGGCTTAGGAGAGATCCCCTACTGGGATTTCTTTTTTCTTCTTCTTTCCTTCTTTTATTCTTATTTCGAAGTTTGTTCTTGCATGGTATATAAAAGGATTATATATAAGTAAAGAAATAACTACAATTTTAACTAAGACATGTGGTTTACTAGAAATATTAGGTGTTTTAATTCTCGAGTCACTACTCTAAAAATGTACTTTATGAGATACCCCACCTTTTACAAATAGTTACGTACACAACAACACATGTAGGGGTAACAATTTAAAAAAAATAAAGATAAAAAGCAAATCAAACACATTCACACACGAACTACTCTAGCTCATGTTGATATGTTGACTTTATTATTCATTATTATTGAAAAATATTTTGTTTTGCAGTTCTACATTGTCAGGGTTGAAGGCTTTAAGTGTTGATCTCTCAAACAGATCGAATGGTTTGAAAAGGAAGGAATCCGTTCTTAGCGTAAATGCAAAACAGGGGAATTTAATTTAGAAATTGTGGCTTAGCTTAATTCTACCTTCACTCAATTCTTGGCAATGGCTTCTGTCTTGATGCGTTTCTTTGCAGTATTGAGCTTCTATATATTTAAAAAATAAACTATACTCACCTTGATTTCATTGTTGGTGCTTCTATCTTGCTTTTCATCATATTCCCTTGTTTTGCGTTTACGGTAGGAACAATTTCCTTCCTTTTGAAACCTTTCGACTTCTTTAAGAGATCAACACATAAGGCCTTCTATCTTGTGAATGTAGAACTGCATAAATAAAAAATTTTCCATAGCAATGAGTAATCATGTCAATATATAAGATAAGTAGAGTAGTTCAGGTTTAAAGTTTTGATTGGTTTTTAATATTTTCTTTCTAATTTGGTACCTATACTTGAATAGTTCTCAAAAGTAACTATTGATAAATAACGGTGGATGTAGTGAACTACTTTTTTAGAGGAGTGACTCTAGAACTCAAACACCTAATGTTTCAAGTAAACTACACGAGTTAGTTAAATTTGTAGTTATTTCTTTACTTATATATAAGACTATTAGAGCATGGATAGAACAACAATTAAAAGAAGGACAAAGAAAATAGGGCATGGCAGATTTCTCGACCGTAAGGGCAATAGGCAGAATTATTTCTTCAAAGTAGGTGCCACCTCTTTGATACTATGTTAATTAAGTAACATTATTTAATGAAAGAAGCTAGAGAAATGCTGAGAGAAAACAACTAAAATATAGAATGGAATAAATTTAGAAGTGTTAGATTATAGTTGTATACCGAGACCTATATACAACAAGGAAGTAACTATCACTATTTCCATTAATTAACTAAGGACATGGATATTAAGTTAGAATGAAGGCTTTGACTATCATTTATGTTAATGCCAAGATGTATTCGGCTAGATCTGAAAGTTGTTTTTGGCTGCGAATTTATAAGGGGACTAGAACTTGGTTTTGGTTGGAGTCTTTGTTGGGTAACTTGGTTTTAGGAGATTTTTTTTCTAGTTTAGCATAAGTGACTCTAAAAATTGATATTGATTTAGCTAGCATGCGAGTTTGGGAAGGCTTCATATTTTCAACTGAGATATCAAATGGAGAAGACAATTCTTTTGGAGAGAATAATTGTGGCCCATGGGTGGAACAAGTACAAGCTTTGCTTCCTAGGGCGAGCCCTATGATCAGCTTTGCTTATTCTTATAGTTCCTCTTTCGGTTCTTATTGTCCCTTTTTATTGATTCAGATTCATTCCAATTTATTCTATTTCTTCTCTAGATGATTTGATAAAAATTGCCAAAACTCTATGGAATGCTTTCTACCAGTAAATGTTTTAATCTTCGGCTGACAGTTACCTTTGGATCGAATCCGAATTTGTAGTAATTTGATTCATAGAGAGATGTGAGTTTTAAATGAAAATAACTATTTGTGCTTGCTGAGATTTTTGGGCTGAAGATTATGTGATCATTTTTGTTGTTGTGCGTCATTGAGAACAATGTGGTCTATGGTGTTTATTTGGTTGAATTTGGATGTTTTGCTGCCTTCTTCCTTCTTTGGTTTTCTTTGTTTAAGGTCCTCTGTAATGGGATTCTTGGCAATGGCGTGCGTTATGTCTTTGATTTGTATTATTATCTGATTTATTTTCGGATCTTTTAAACTGATTGAGCACTTTTTGTATTGTTTGTGAATATATTTCTGTAGCTAATTAGTGAAAAAATTAATAGTTACTTCCTTATTGAATACAAGTGTATGTATTCAACTATAACCAAAAGCTTCCTATTGTATATAGGTGTGTTGGTATACAACTATAATCAATTCTGAATTTTAGTAGTTTTTTTCTCAATCTCTTCTTTTTAGAAATCATGTTACTTAATTAACATAGTATCAAAACGATGGCACCCACATTGAAGAAATCATTCTGAATTTTTCCTTAGGAGAGATCCCCCTACTGTGACTTCTTTTTTCTTCTTCTTTCGTTCTTTTATTCTTATTTCTAAGTGTGCTCTGGCATGATATATCAGAGGGTTATATATAAGTAAAGAAACATTAGGTGTTTGAGTTCTAAAGTCACTACTATACAAAAGTACTATACAAGATACCCCACATTTTACCAATAGTTATTTACACAACCATACATGTAGAGGTAACAAGTAAATAAAAAAGAAGATAAAAAACAAATGAAAACATTCAAACATGAACTACTCTAGCTCAAGCTGATATACTAACATTATTATTCATTATTTTTGAAAAATGTTTTGTTTTGCAGTTCTACAATCATAGGGTTCATGGCTTTAAGTGTTGATCTCTCAAAGAGGTCGAATGGTTGGAAAAGAAAGAAATCCGTCCTTACCGTAAATGCAAAACAAGGGAATTTATTTTAAAAACATTGGCTTAGCTTAATTCTACCTGCTCTCATTTCTTGGCAATGGCTTCAGCCTTTGTTCATTTCTTTGCAGTAATGAACTTCTATATATTTATAAAATAAAGTATACTCACCTTAATTTCATCTTTGGTGCTTCTATCTTCCTTTTGCATCATAGTCCCTTGTTTTGCATTTACGTTAAGAACGATTTCCTTCCTTTTGAAATCTTTTGACCTCTTTATGAGATCAACACTTAAGGCCTTTAACCTTGTTAATGTAGAATTGCATAAACAAATTTTTTTCAATAGTAATGAGTAATCACACCAATATATAAGATAAGATAGAGTAGTTCGGGTTTAAAAGTTTTGATTTGTTTTAGTCTTTTCTTTTTAATTGGATACATTTACATGTCTAGTTGTGAAAAGTAACTTTTGGTAAATGGCGGTGCATCTAGTAAAGTACTTATTTTAGAGGAGTGACTTTAGAACTCAAACACCTAATGTTTCAAGTAAACCACACGAGTTAGTTAAATTTGTAGTTATTTATTTACTTATATATAATGCTCTGATATACCATAACCGAGCATGCATAGAAACATGAATAAAAGAAGGAAAAAGAAAAGACAGAAGGGCAGATTTCTTGAACCTAAGGCAAAAGACATAATGATTTCTTCAAATTGGGTGGCACCTTTTTGATACTATGTTAATTAAGTGACATGATTTAACAAACGAAGGAAGAGATTAACTAAGAGAAAATAATTAAAATTTTGAATTGAATAAATTGAGAAGTGTTTGATTATAATGGTATACCGGGACCTATATACAATACAGAAGTAAATATTACTTTTTCAACTAATTAGCTAAAGACATGGATATGAAGTCAAAATGAAGGCTTTGACTAACATTTATGTCAATGCCAATATGTGGTGGGCACAAATATGAAAGTTGTTTTCGGCTGAGGATCTGTCATGGGACTTAAACTTGGTTTTGGTTGGATCCTTAGGTGGATAACTTTAATTTAGCTGGCATGTGTGTTTGGGAAGGCTTTGTGTTTGGAAATGGGATATCAAATGGAGAAGACATTTCTTTTGGAGAGAACAGTTGTAGCCCATGGGTGTAACAATTATAACCTTTGCTTCATAGGGGAAGCCCTATCATCAGCTTTGCTTATTCTTGTTGTTCGTCTTTGGGTTCTGATTTTCCTTTTAAATTGAATCAGATTTATCCCATTTCTTTTCTAGATGTAATTGATGATTTGATCAAAATTGCCAAAACTCCGTGGGAGGCTTGCTACCGGTGAAGGTTTTAATCTTTGGCTGAAAATTACTTTGGGATCGCATCCGAATTCATAGTAGTTTGATTCATAGAGAGGTGTGAGATTTGAATGATAATAACTCTAACTGTGCTTGCTACGGTTTGTGGGTTGAAGATTCCGTGAACCTTTTTCTAGTAGTGCGTCTTTGATACCAATGTGGTCTATGGTTTTTATTTGGTTGAATGTGGATGTTTCTTTGCCTTTTTAATGCTTTTCTTTGTTTAAGGTCTTCCTTAGTGGGAAGCAAGGAAAGAAAAGGGGATTAGTGGTTTGGGTTGGGGGGGGTGAATGTGGATGTGTCCTAGGTGTTTAATTCTGCTCTCATTCTTTGCAATGGCGACAGTCTTAGTGCATTTTGTCTTGTATTTGTATTAATATCTGATTTTGTTTAGCAGTTTTGTAAACTGCTTCACACACATTTTGTTTTGTTTTTGAATATATTTCTTTAGCTAATCAGTGTAATAAATTAATAGTTACTTCATAATTGTATAAATTTGTCATCATAAAACTATAATGAAACACTTCCTTATTGTATATAGGTGTGTTGCTATACAAGTATAATCAATTCTAAATTTTAGTAGTTTTTTTCTCAATCAATCTCTTCTTTCTTGAAATCATGTTACTTAATTAACATATTATCAAAGCAGTGGCACCCACATTGAAGAAATCATTCTCTAATTTTCCTTAGGAGAGATGCCCCCTTGTGTGAGATAAGTTAGAGTAGTTCAGATTTGAAAGTTTTGATTTATTTTTTATCTTTTCTTTTTAACTAGATACCTCTACATGTAAAGCTGTGAAAAGTAACACTGGTAAATGGCAGTGCTATCTCATAATGTACTTTTTTAGAGTAGTGACTCTAGAACTCAAACACTTAATGTTTCAAGTAAACCGCATCAGTTAGTTAAATTTGTATTTATTTCTCTACTTATATATAGCGCTTTCATATACCATATGCATATTAGAACATGCATTGAAATAAGAAAAAAAGAAGGAAATAAGAAGGAAAAGAAAAACACAGAAGGGGAGAATCTCTCCTAAGGCAAATGGTAGAAGGATTTTTTCTCGAATAAATTGAGAAGTGTTTGATTATAGTGGTATACCGGGACCTATATACAATACGGAAGTAAATATTACATTTTCAACTAATTAGCTAAAGACATGGATATTAAGTCAGAATGAAGGCTTTGACTAACATTTATGCCAATGCCAATATGTAGTAGGCACAAATATGAAAGTTGTTTTCGGCTAAGGATTTGTAATGGCACTTAAACTTGGTTTTGGTTGGATGCTTGGGTGGGTAACTTTGATTTAGCTGGCATGTGTATTTCGGAATGCTTTATGTTTGGAAATGGGATATCAAATGGAGAAGACATTTCTTTTGGAGAGAACAGATGTAGCCCATGGGTGTAACAATTATAAGCTTTGCTTCATAGGGGAAGCCGTATCATCAGCTTTGCTTATTCTTGTCATTGGTCTTTGGGTTCTGATTTTCATTTTTAATGGAATCAGATTTATTCCATTTCTTTTCAAGATGTAATTGATGATTTGATCAAAATTGCCAAAACTCCGTTGAAGGATTGCTACCGGCGAAGGTTTTAATCTTTGGCTGAAAATTACTTTGGGATCGCATCCGAATTCATAGTAGTTTGATTCATAGACAGGTGTGAGATTTGAATGATAATAACTCTAACTATGCTTGCTACGGTTTTTGGGTTGAAGATTGCGAGAACTTTTTTCTAGTAGTGCGTCTTTGAGACCAATGTGGTCTATGGTTTTTATTTGGTTGAATGTGGATGTTTCTTTGCCTTCTTAATGCTTTTCTTTGTTTAAGGTCATCCTTAGTTGGTGTTACCGGATCATACTCTCCATGATCATAACTCCATTGCTGAAGAACATGCACTCCTAATTGATGAACCTGAAGATCTTACAGAGGACCATGTCTGCAATTAACTTCTTGCTCTTCAAAGTCTTTAAATATTGCTAAGAGCTCCCTTCCTTTTGTTTTCAGCTTTGCCCGCATACCCTTCTTTCCCTCTGTTATTTTGTTTCTGTTTGTCTGTTATTTTCAGTTATCTTTCTCTTCTCCTCTTGCTCCTTCGTGTATATAATGCTTCCTCCTGTAACCTTGTCAATTAATGAGAATATTTCTTTTCATTCATTTGTCTTTCTTCTTTGTGTTTCTCTCTTCTTCATCTCTGTTTCACCCTCTTCTGGGTTTCATTACTCGAGGGATTCCACAAAAGGGTTTCAACACCCTTGATGCTTCTCATCAATTGGTCTTAGTTTGCAGAAACTCTGTTATGGTATCAGTGAGCCAGTGATCTTCAGAATCATGGCTGACGCTTCTGTTAATTCCGCTCCTAAAGAGGTTCAAGACCCTGCAAATCCGATCTTTATTCATCCTAATGAAAATCCATCTATGTTGCTCGTTTCCCCTATCTTACAGGATGGAAACTATCACACTTGGTCCACATCCATGAAAATGTGTCTCGAAATGAAGAACAAGGATGGTTTTCTTGATGGCTCTATACCCCAACCACCCTCTAATGACCTTCCTTTTCCATATTGGAAACGATGTAATACTCTTATCTTGGGTTGGCTCTTTCATTCAGTTAGCCCAGAAATTGCACAATCTTTGCTTCTTGTCCCAACTGCTGCAAGAGCTTGGTCCGAGCTTCGGGAACGCTTCTGTCAAGCTGAGCTTTTCCGGATTTCTGAGATTCAAGAAGACATCTATTCCTTCAAGCAAAGGGATTTCTCTGTTAACAGGTACTACACAGGTATGATATCTCTCTGGGATGAATTGGATCTCCTCAACCCCGTTCCTGTTTGCACCTGCGAATCATCATGCACTTGTGGAGCATTCACCAAACTCAGAACTCAATGCAATGTGGATATGGTGGTTCATTTTCTTAGAGGTCTTAATGACCAATTTTCAACTGTCAGATCCCAAATCATGATAATGGACCCTTTACCTCAGATGAGCAAGGTTCTCTGCATCATATCTCAACAAGAACGTCAGTTAATGACATCCAACTCTCCTAATGAGAGAATACTTGCTCTCATGTCTTCTTCTTCTACGACTGAAAAACGCAACTCTCCCTCTTTCAAAAGTCCCTCTCAATACAATTCGAGTTCCTCTGATGATAAATTTTGCAGCTTCTGCAAGAAGAAGGGACACACCTATGATGTTTGTTATCGCAGAATTGGATTTCCTCAGGGTTTCAAATTCAAGAATCCCAAATACCACCAAAAATCTGTGAACATGACTTCCTCTGAAAGTGTGAGACTTCTGATCATCACTCTCCTGAAGAACATGAAGTCAAGTTCGGTTTTACAGCTGATCAATACAAGTCCCTTCTATCTCTCCTTCCTGACAGCAAGACTGATTCTCCCCCATCTCAAATCAACCTTGCTTCTGTCCATCATGCATCCTCCTCCACGCCAAATTCTGGTACTTTATCACCCTCTTATTGGATCCTTGATATAGGTGCAAGTGATCACATTTGTTGTTCCTTAAGTTATTTTTCTTCTTTTCGTCACATCAAACCTGTCACCATTGATCTTCGTGATAGAAGTCATTTAATATCCTCCATCTCTGGCACAATATACTTATCCAACTCCATTTTTCTACCTGATGTTTTGTTTCTTCCAGATTTCAATTACAATCTGATCTCCATAAAGAAGCTTGCTTCTGTTTTGCAATGCAATCTTGTTTTCTCTGACATATGTTGTTGGTTGCAGAGTTCAAATTCAATGAAGCTGATTGGCACAGCTGACACTCCTAATGCCTTATATGTTTTGAAGAATCCTGATATTGTTTCCTGTCATAATGTGCTATTTCCTGATAATAAATGTTGTAATGTAGCTTCTGTTACTGATAACCTTTGGCACTATAGACTTGGACACTTAGCTGCTGATCGTTTAACTGTAATGCAACAACATTATCCTTTCATTTAATGCAATAAATCTCATGTTTGTGATATATGTCACTATGCTAAGCAAAAACGCCTTCCTTATCAACTCAGTGTTTCTAAATCTACTAATCCTTTTGATCTTATACATGCTGATATATGGGGTCCTATCTCCACTCCCTCCATCCATGGTCATCGACATTTTCTCACCATTGTTGATGATATGACAAGATACACTTGGATTTTTTTAATAAAAACTAAATCTGAAGTTAAACATCTCATTCCACAATTCTTTTCCATGGTTAAAAATCAATTTAACACTAAGATATAAATCATACGCACTGGCAATGGTTTAGAATTTCAGTTACATGACTTTTTTGCTTCTGAAGGAATCCTACATCATACTTCTTGTGTTGAAACTCCTCAACAAAATGCTATTGTTGAGAGGAAGCATCAAATCTTTTCAATGTCACTCGATGTTTGCTCTTTCAATCTAATTTGCCTCACTGTTTTTGGTCATACGCTCTTGGTCATTCTGTCTTTCTTTTCAATCGTATACCTACTCCAGTTTTGAATGACAAATCTCCTTATGAAACGCTTTACAACTCTTTACCTAATCTTTCTCTTGTCAAAGTTTTTGGTTTCTTGTCTTTTGCTTGCACTCTAACCAATCATAGGAAGAAGCTTGACTCTAGAGCACGCAAATGTGTGTTTCTTGGATACAAACCCGGAACTAAATGCTACCTACTATATGATGTTACAACAGAGAAGTTTTTATTTCTAGAAATGTGCTCTTTTATGAAAATAGATTTCCTTATCCAGCCAAGACAGATGATCATGCTGTTCTAACTGAACCTTGTCTACCTTCCTTCCAGAATTATTTTGAAGTTCAATATGGTTCTGTGGAGCCTCCTTGTGCTGACAATGATACCAACAATTCTCAGCACTACACTAACTCTTCTTCCCAGGATGCTGTCATGACCCAGCCTGCCGACGTTCAAGCTCAACCTTTGCCTTCCAGACAGTCAACAAGAATACGTGGGGCTCCTGCTAAACTCAAATATTATCATTGCCAATTTTCCATTATAGCAGGCAAGCCTCTCTCCACTGCATCTTCTTCTTCTCACACCATTCTTTATCCCTTGGCTTCTGTTGTTTCCTATGACAGGTTGACACCACCATACAGAGTCTTTCTAGCCAACATCACTTCAACAATTGAACCTAGGACCTACTCTCAAGCTGTCAAACATTTGCATTGGAGAGAAGCCATGGCTACATAAATCGCTACTCTTGAACGCAACAACACTTGGAAGCTTGTTGATCTACCACCAGGCAAACATCCTATAGGATGCAAGTGGGTCTTTCGCATCAAACACAAGTTGGATGGCTCCATTGATCGCTACAAGGCTCGGGTTGTTGCAAAGGGCTATACTCAAATTGCTGGTCTGGATTACTTGGAAACTTTTTCACCAGTAGCTCGCATGACTACCCTCCGGCTCCTTCTGTCCATAGCTGCTGCCAAAGCATGGTTCCTACATCAACTAGATGTGGATAATGCCTTTCTTCACAGCAACTTGCATGAAGAATTTTTCATGAAGCCTCCTCCAGGCTACAACACCTCTACATCTACACAAGTTTGCCTCTTGCAAAAATCAATCTACGGCCTCAAACAAGCGAGTCATCAATGGTTCTTCACCTTATCCTCGGCCTTAAAGGATATAGGATTCATTCAGAGTGTTGCAGATCACACTCTCTTCACCAAGGCCTCCCCCACATCCTTCACCGTCCTCCTCATCTACATTGATGATGTAGTCTTGACAGGTAATGACATAGCAGAAATCAACAATGTCAAACTTCATCTTCATCAACAATTCCGCATCAAAGACATTGGGGATTTACACTATTTTTTGGGTCTTGAACTGGCTCGATCACCTGACCGAATCACCCTTAACCAACGCAAGTACTGTCTTGAGTTACTCGCTGACTCTGGCTTACTCGCTTCTAAACCAGTTCAGACCCCTATGGACTCCTCACTACGCTTATCAAGGAAAATGGGAACTGTTGTTGAAGACATATCTGCCTATCGTAGACTAATAGGACGGCTGCTTTACTTATGTTCAACTAGAATTATATAACATACTCCGTCCAACAACTTAGTCAATTCCTGGATTGTCCCACAGATATTCATGTCCGTGCTGCTCTGCGGTACCTCAAGTCTTGTCCTGGAAAGGGCTTATTTTTCCCATCAAGCTCAGATTTCAAACTCCATGCTTATAGTGACTCTAATTGGGGAGGGTTCCCTCATTCGCGTAGATCTGTCTCAGGATATTGCGTATTCTTTGGTTCAGCAATCATCTCTTGGAGAACCAAAAAGCAAGCCACACCTTCGCGATCTTCTGCTGAAGTAGAGTATCGAGCGCTAGCAGTTACAACTTGTGAAATCCAATGGATAAGCAACTTACTCACTACTCTAGACATGCCTCTGCAAGTTCCCTGCAACCTATTTTGTGATAATACATCTGCTATCCACATTGCCAAGCATGATTCTTTCCATGAGCGCAGAAAGCATATTGAGCTTGATTGCCACATTGTCAGAACAAAGCTCCTTAGAGGACTGATACGCCTTGCACCTGTTCCCTCATCAATTCAACTAGCGGACATTCTCACAAAACCCCTTGCCCAGGAACCTTTCAAAGATAATCTATCCAAGCTGGGACTGATTGACATCCACTCTCCAGCTTGCGGAGGGTGTTACCGGATCATACTCTCCATGATCATAACTCCATTGCTGAAGAACATGCACTCCTAATTGATGAACCTGAAGATCTTACAGAGGACAATGTCTGTAATTAACTTCTTGCTCTTCAAAGTCTTTAAATATTGCTAAGAGCTCCCTTCCTTTTGTTTTAAGCTTTGCCCGCATACCCTTCTTTCCCTCTGTTAGTTTGTTTCTGTTTTTCTGTTATTTTCAGTTATCTTTCTCTTCTACTCTTGCTCCTTCGTGTATATAATGCTTCCTCCTATAACCTTGTCAATTAATGAGAATATTTCTTTTCATTCATTTGTCTTTCTTCTTTCTGTTTTTCTCTTCTTCATCTCTTTTTCACCCTCTTCTGGGTTTCATTACCCGAGGGATTCCACAAAAGGGTTTCAACACCCTTGATGCTTCTCATCAATCGGTCTCAGTTTGCAGAAACTCTGTTAGTGGGAAGCAAGGAAAGAAAAGGGGATTAGTGGTTTGGGTTGGGGGGTGGTGAACGTGGATGTGTCTCAGGTGTTTAGTTCTTCTCTCATTCTTGGCAATGGCTACAGTCTTAGTGCATTTTGTCTTATATTTGTATTAATATATGATTTCTTTTAGCACTTTTGTAAACTGCTTCAACACATTTTGTTTTGTTTGTCAATATCTTTCTTTAGCTAATCAGTGGAATAAATTAATAGTTACTTCATCATTGTATAAATTTGTCATTATACAACTATAATAACACACTTCCCTTATTGTATATAGGTGTGTCGATATATAAGTATAATCAAATCTAAATATTAGTATTTTTTTTCTCAATCAATCTCTTCTTTCTTGAAATCATGTTACTTAATTAACATATTATCAAAGCAGTGGCACCCACATGCCACATTGAAGAAAACATTCTCTAATTTTCCTTAGGACAGATACCCCTTGTGTGAGATAAGTTAGAGTAGTTCAGATTTGAAAGTTTTGATTTATTTTTTATCTTTTCTTTTTAACTAGATACCTCTACAAGTGAAGTTGTGAAAAGTAACATTGGTAAATGGCGGTGCTATCTCATAATGTACTTTTTTAGAGTAGTGACTCTAGAACTCAAACACCTAATGTTTCAAGTAAACCTTATGGGTTAGTTAAATTTGTATTTATTTCTCTACTTATATATAGCGCTCTCATATACCATATGCATATTAGAACATGCATTGAAATAAGAATAAAAGAAGGAAATAAAAAGGAAAAGGAAAACACAGAAGGGGGGAATCTCTCCTAAGGCAAATAATGGTAGAAGGATTTTTTCGTATTCGGTGCCACCTCTTTGATATTATGTTACTTAAGTAACATGATTTAATGAAAGAAGGAGGAGATTAACTGAGAGAAAACTCTTCTTTCTTCTACATTTTTTCCTTTTTAAATTTTTAATTCCAACCTTAACTCTGTTGATTTCTCTTTTATTTCAGTATTGCATTAGTGATTTATGCCTCTGCCTTTGTTATTTTTTCCGACCCTATCTTTACTTGTTACTATTTTTTTTCAAAAAAACTTCCACTAATTGAATCTATAATTCTTCGTTTGTACTATTTTATTCCATCCCTAACTTTGTTGATTCTCTTTTTTGTTTATTTTTAGAATTGTATTCATGAATTGCATTTACATTATGAGCACAACATCAATAAAGCATCATAAGAAATCAGTTTTCTCAAGGTCCAGAATCTTGATTTTCTCCTTTTTAAGAATGTCATTTTATATCTAGAACTTTCAATTTTAAATTTACCTCAAGTCTAAATGCAAGAAAACTACTTACTCACTCCAGTTATTCTAGGAAATCATTGTTTAAAGCTTTAAATGACACCCAGATCCTAGAGACATTAATAAAGTTATTTATTTAGAAAACTAACTTGAAATTCCACTCTTGAATACGCAGGCTTATGCAAAATCAAGTCATTTTATTGGATAAATATCAACCATATATAACATAAATTCTAAGATTCACCCTGGTATTTAAAAAATCTCATCCAGAGACACCTCACAACCATGATCTTGAGTCTATAAAACAAAACTAAACATTATTCATAAATAAAAAAATTAATTAGAAGATACGTTATTATATTTATATATATATATATATATATATATCGGTAAACATACCATATCATCCACTATCTGGATGTGAGAAGTGTGGCCTGAGGCGTGGACTACTCCATGCCTAGCGGAAGTTAGGCTGCTCTTATTCTAAGCCGTTATCTGCCAAAAGGCAGGTGAGGCCCAAAATCTATGATACCTATCTCACACCTTCTCACCTATTCAATGCTCTCGGAGCCCCTTTTCCTTTGCTTTTCAAAGTATTCAAAGTATATCAGACAGGTGCTTGCAGTCATATATAGTGCATAAACTCCTTATTGACATCCTTCTCAACTAGAGGATCCTAAGTAAAGTTTTCTGCAAGACAGAAAAATAAAAATTAGTTACATAATGCAATATTTATTTTCATTTTTTTATAAAAATAGTGGTAATATAATTAGAAACTTACTTGAAAATACCCATTTAATGGTTTCTAACATCTGAGACCTATCCCCACAAAGGACAAGCTCCCAAAAATAGAGACCTAATAGCATCTCGAAGTTTACCACAATATAATTAAGTGTATCTAATTATGTTGAAATAGAAAAGAAAACCTTAAAGATATTATGTTACATACCCTAAGCCATGCACAATGATGATATCTCAGTCGAACTTGTCCTATGGCTGGGGTGCTCACGAGTATGACATAGTGTGTCATACTACGACGTGGATCACCCGTAATGGTAATTTTAGAAATTCACCAAGAGAATGACGTTGAACATGTTGGAAATCAGCAGAAACAATATGAAAGATATCTGAAAATACTCATTTGATTATTGAGAATTATGAAAAATTACAAAGAAGAGTTCCAGCGACCTTATTAAATAAGAACTTGGAGTCATAAAAGAAAACTGAAAATAACATAACTTAACATAAAACCTAAAGGGACTAAAAAGAAATTCCTAAGAACTATAACAAGTGCAAATGCATGAGGACTGGACTGCAATAACAACCAACACCCTCCCTCAAGTTGGAATGCGTATGTCAAGCATTTCGAGCTTGCTTGTGGCTGTGACGAAGGGACCAGGGGCAAGAGCCTTAATCAGGAAATGTGTTGTTTGTTGCTGAAAAGGAACATGATTTAAGTTTATGATGCCTTCCTTCACCATGTCTCTAATAAAGTGGCAGTCTAGATCAATGTGCTTTGCTCTTTCATGTAGAATGTGGTTTGAAGCCATGAGGATATCAGATTGATTGTCACAAGTCACTTCTATGGGAAAAGTTGTTGAGACATCAAAGTCCTTGATGAGCTTTCCTAGCCATTTAGCTTCACAGGCTGCTAAAGCAAGTGCTCTATATTCAGCTTCGTTGGATGATCTAGCTAGACGCTTTTGTTTCTTGCTATTCCAGGATATAAGGGACTTTCCTAGAAAGAAACAAAATCCTGTTGTTGATCTTCTTGTGTTGAGGCACCCTCCCCAATCTGAGTTAGAAGCTCCTGAGATGATAAGTTCTGAGTCTGCTAGAAAATATAATCCGAGAGCAGGTGCTTGTTTAATGTATCGAAGGATCTTAAGAGCAGCTTGCAAGTGAGCATAAGTTGGCATTGTTGATAGAGAAGGCAATGTTAGGCCTTGTGTGAGTGAGGAACAAGAGTCTTCCAATTTACCTTCTGTATCTTGATAGATCTTCTAATGGTTCTCCCATGTTTTGATGTATTTTTTGTGTGTAGTCCATGTGAACTAAATTTAGTTTTGCAACAAGAACACCTGCTTCTTCCACCAATTCTAGAGTATTTCCTTTGATACAAGCATATCCCTTCTTTGTTCCTTGCCACCTAATATCCTAGAAAGAAATTGAGGTTTCCTAGATCCTTAATGTTGAAGTCTCTGTCCAATTGATGCTTTACATGATCTATTTCAGTAATATTATTTCATCCGAGCACAAAATCGTCTACATAAACCAGGATTGCTGTGAACCTAGATTATGTCTTCTTGGTAAATAATGAGTAGTCTGACTTGGATTGTACATAGCCAAGCTTAACAAGAGCTTCATTAAGTTTAGCATTCCATTTCCTGCTTGCATGTTTGAGCGCATACAAACTTTTCTGCAGTTTGCACACTAGGTTGTTGCTGGGTAGTTTCAGGCAGAGAGGTGGAACCATATACACATCTTCTGCTAGATCTCCATGCAAGAAGGTTGTGTTAATGTCCAACTCCTTAAGGTGCCTGTTTCTCATTGCTGCAATTGCTAGAAGCATCCTTAGTGTTGTGATCTTGACTACAGGGCTGAAAGTTTCCTTGTAGTTAAGGCGTTGAATTTGAGAAAATCCTCTTACAACCAATCTGGATTTATGTCTCTCAATGCTCCCATCTGCATTATGCTTTAATTTGAAAATCCACTTGCAGCTTATGGCTTTCTTCCTTGGTGGCAGCTCTGTGAGACACCAGGTTTGATTCTTCTCAAGTGCTTGAAGCTCTTGGTCAATGGCATGTCTCCATTCAGGTTTCTTGATAGCTTCATGATACGTTGCAGGTTCCTAACCAGTAGAGATGCAAATAGAAAAGTGTTTATGTGATTTAGTTAACTTATCATAATTCAAGACTTTGGAAAGAGGATACTTAGCATTATTTTTGGTTGATGTGTCCGATTTTTATATTGTGTTTGCTGAGTATCTTAGTTGCTTAATCAACTTGCAGTGATAATCAGATAGATATCCAGGAGGCTTGATTGTTCTTTGTGAATGTCTCCCTTCTTGTTGTTCTGCATTCTGATCATGTACAGCCGATTCATCATCTCCTTCTTGATCTTGATTAGTGGTTTGACTATCTCCATCTTGATTAATGTTTTGATTAAGTGTATCACTACAAAGAATAGGTGAATAATCAAGAGGGTCATCATAAATAATTTGCCTAGGCTGAGATGTACTCTCTTCCTGTATCAATATTTTTGTCACAAAAGGGAAATTGTTCCTCATAATAGAACACATCTCTTGAGACAAAAATTTATCTTGTCCTTAGATCATATATGAATGATCCCTTCAATGCCATTCTGTTGAGGGGTGTCAACAAAAGATCTTTGATGTAATATACCTTTGGAATTGTACCAATCATACAATTAGAACTCAAAACCATTGTCACTTGTAATGCATTTCACAATTTTATTGAATTGAGTTTCTATCATAGCAACAAAAAACTTAATCAAGGAACTAGTTCTAGATTTCTTTTTCAGGAGAAATATCCATGCATGTTTAGATCTATCATCCACAATAGTTAGAAAATATCTATGCCCTAAGAGAGAAGGAATGGAAAAGGACCCCATATGTCCACATGTATCAAGTCAAACACATTTTCTGAAATAGAATCACTATTATTAAAAGGCATACGCTTCGGTTTAGCATCATGACATGTTTCATAAGGCAGTTTTGTTCTATTATACTTGATGTAAGGATACATTTGTTTCATATTCATCATCTTATCATGTGAGAGATGTCCTAGCCTTAGATGCCATATGTTTTTGTCATAAGAACAGAAATTATTCAAACAATACAAGTTGTTGACATGGGATTCATTGAACACAAGTGTATATAAACCACTTCTACGGCTAGCTACACCAATCCTCTTCATAGTAGATTGGTCCTATAAATGGCAGGCAATTTTCGAAAAGATTAGTTCACAATCTAGAGAGTCAGTAATCTTTACGATAGAAATTAAATTAAATTTGAAGTTAAGTACAAAAAGCACATCATTAAGATAAAAGTCCTTTGAGAAGCTCACAGTTCCTCATATGTAAGCTATCACATAACTATCATCAACAAGTTTAATAATTATAGGTTTAATTCTCTTATGACATTGAAACATGTTCAGAGAGTTGCATATGTGGTCCGTAGCACGACGGTCCAGAATCCAAACATGAGAATTCTGGACTTTTGAAGCACGGAAGAAAGTACCTTGTTAATGATTTATGTTATTTACCATCATAGACAAAGACTTTATCTAGTTCACTAAATGTGATTGTTGTGTCTGCTGATGTGTTTGTGGAGGTTTCTGCTGAATCAGACAAAATAGCTTGATATTGGTCTGGAGTGAATTTTAGCACTTGAGATCCTCCATCCCTTTGTGCAGAATGCTCCTACTGTCATCTATATCTTCATCTTCCTCAACAGCACAGTTGTTCAAATTGCTGCTTGTCTTGAAATTTTTAGGATAACCAATCCTTTTAAAGAATTTTTCATAGACATGACCTGTCTTGTGACAATAGATGCAGGTCTTTACCATTTTTCCTTTCTTATATGTATTCATTGTTGTAGAAAAACTATTCTTCAGGTACTTATCCTTTGTTTTCCCTTTTCCCTGATTGTTGTTATTTGAACTATTGGCCAAAATCTATGTTTCATTCAAGATAACACCAAATTGTATTTTTGAATAAGAAGAGAAAACACCCTCCTTATGTCTATTTTTACTTCTCTTTCCCTTGGACCTTTACAACCAACAGGTGTGGTGATATAATTAGCAAATAGTAGTATTGCCTACCCTGCCAGTTTGGTAGAGGAGGTCTTGCTTCGGGTTGGTGAACTCATTTTCCCTACTGACTTTTACATACTTTATATGGAGGAGGGGTCTTTCCATAACACAGTTCGTATTTTTTTGGGGAGACCATATTTAAGGACAACCCGAACAAAGATAGATGTCCATGTCAGATTTAACATTTTTTATGCTATAAAGCATCCTTTTGAGGACCATTTTATGTTTCATGTTGATTTACTTCATGATGTGATTGAGGACAATCTGTCTGAATTTATTGGCGATGTTGATATTTCATCCTTGGCAGATTTTGATGATTCATATCCTTGTTTAGCATGCATTGACTCTTTAATGTGTATTGTTTGTAAAGAGATTGATCATTTTATGCACATTGAGTCTCCTTTATTGCTTGCACTTGTTGATTTCATAGGGTCATCATATACTAACCAATTTGAAGGATTTACACAAGGATCTGACTCACATATTGAGGTGCAGGCTGTTGAATCCATGTCCACTAGTTTGGTTCCTTCTGTTATGTAGCCACCCATATTGGAGCTAAAATCTTTACCTGAGAATCTCAAGTATGCATACTTGGAGGATGATGAGAGGTTCCCTGTGATTGTTTTGACCTTCCTTGGTGTTGAGCAAGAGGAGAAGTTACTACAAGTGTTAAGGAAGCACAAGAAGGCTATAGGTTGGACCTTAGCTGACATTCCGTGTATTAGCCCATCCATGTGCATGCATATGATGCACTTGAAGGATGGAGTTAAACTAATGACGAGACAACTGCAAAAAATACTCAACCCAGTGATTCTCAATGTTATAAAGAAGGAGGTGACCAAGCTTTTGCAAGTTGGGATCATATATCCTATTTTAGATAGTCATTAGGTGAGTCTTGTCCATGTGGTTCCTAAGAAGACAGCAATTACAATGGTAAAGAATCAGAAAGACGAGTTGATTCCAACCAGAGTGCAAAACAGTTGGAGAGTTTGCATTAATTATAGGAGGCTTAATCAAGCAACCAAAAAGGATCACTTTCCTCTGCCTTTCATTGATGAGATGCTTGAGCGCCTAGTAGGTAAATCTCATTACTGTTTACTGGATGGTTTTTCTAGTTACTTTCAGATTCATATTGTGCCCGAGGATCAGGAGAAAACCACATTCACTTGCCCCTTTGGCACTATTGCCTATAGGAGGATGCTTTTTGGCCTATGCAATGCCCCTGGTACATTCCAAAGGTGTATGGTTTGCTTTTTAATTGTTTTCTTAGAGAGTTTGTGATAAGTGTCCTCCTATCTATGTTTTAGGAGTTATTTTTACCATGTTTTGAGTGTAGTTTAGTGTTTTGAAGCATGAAAACTATGGAAATTAACCTTTGTTAGAATGCTTTGGTTTAGGATAGACTTTTTTCTTAGAGAGTTTGTGATAAGTGTCCACTTATCTATGTTTTAGGAGTTATTTTTACCATGTTTTGACTGTAGGTTAGTGTTTTGAAGCATGAAAACTATGGAAATTAACCTTTGTTAGAATGCTTGGGTTTAGGATAGACTTTTTTGTTTTTGTAGTGTTTTCTAAATAAATTCCCACATTTTGATCCTTGTTTTGTTGATTTGATGAAATTGAAGGATAAAGAGTTGGAGAGGTTGATGAATCAAGCTTTGGAAAGAGTCAAGGAGCATGAAAAGGAGAAAGAGTTGATGTAAATGATCAAGATCCAGCTAAGAAGTGCTGTTAAAACCTGTCAACTGTGGTTAAAACCTGTCAAGTGCTGTGAAAAGTTGTCAAGTGCAATTTTGGGCGTGGGCACGCCCGGGACAACATTGGCACGCGCAGGAGGGCCCTATTCTTCATATTTTGGGCGTCAGCACGCCATTTTGGTCGTGGGCACGCGCCAGGGGCTGCTATATATAGTCCAAATTAGTTATTTTTCGATATCTTTGTATCATTTATTAGTTTTTAGCGTGATTCTCCTCTTTCTTCTCACTGTTCTCTGCACTTGGGGTGTTCTTGAGCTCTGAATGGGAATTGTGGAAGCAAGACCTTGAAGAACTCATGGATTCCTACTCACTTGAATTAGTCAATAGGGATTTTGATGTAGATGTAATTAGGCAAATGGAAAATTGGTAATTGTATTGGAACTATAGTAATTCACCATAATCTTGCATGATTCTAGGAATAGGACTTGTAGGTTATGAGGTTTTGTGAAAATTCATTTCTTTCTTGTTTTCTCTAAAATTGGCCTAAGGAATTAGGGGGTTTTAGTTAGAACAAAGGGAGTAATGATCTATGAATATTACCTTCAATTCATAAGATTAGAACTTGAATGAAACTCAGGGGATGTTACATAAGGGGTTGATCAATTGAACCTAGACCCTAACCTCTTCCTTTCTTGATTCTTTCTCTTATCTTTGCTTGCTTTATAGTTCTTTTGCATGAATACACTCTGTCACATGTTTTCGATAGTCCAAATAGTGAATTTCTTGGGGATTAGATATTCTTAAATGTAGTCCCTGTGGAGACGATACCCTATTCACCTTCTATTCTCATTAAACGAACTAGTACACTTGCTAGAATGACATTTGCCTATCAAGTTTGTGGTGTCGTTGCCGGGGATATTGATTAAATATCAATAGTTCCCAAGGCGTTCACTACTTTGGACACTTCATTACATTGTACATATCCATTTT
Organism: Cyamopsis tetragonoloba; assembly: GCA_037177725.1. Lineage (NCBI taxonomy): Eukaryota > Viridiplantae > Streptophyta > Magnoliopsida > Fabales > Fabaceae > Cyamopsis > Cyamopsis tetragonoloba. The sequence continues at coordinate 28,671,194 of CM074125.1, read as the reverse complement.
TCTTTGTTTCTTTTCTATTACATGGAAACTAATTATGTTATTTTAGCTCAACAAAACTTGATTTCTCAACAATTGCATCTTTTACACTTGCAAACTAAGTTGGCTCAATTGGGAGCATTCCAAAAACAAGGTTTTGAAAGTTCTTGTGTAGGTAATCAACATCATGGAGCTTATGGCAATTTTGGGGATGAATATTGTTTTCAACCTCAATTTGACTATGCACCAAGAAGTGATCTCTAACTTAAGCAAACTCTTACCTCCCAAGCATGATGGATTATCCGGATTCATACTATTGTAGCTCATATCATTAACAACCGGATCCATCACAATTCATGCCAAATCTTCTTTATGATGGTGCTCAAGGTTTCTATCAACCATATGGTGCTGGAATTCCAAATTTACACGAGGTATGGCAAGCTTCACAAGATATTTCTCCAAGTCTAGAGGGTTTATTGATGGCTTTTATGCAACGAACCGAGGATTATATGCAACAAACTCAAGCTACTCTGAAAAGTCATGATGCCTCTTTAAGAAACATGGAGAAAAAAATTGGTCAAGTTGCAAAGCAATTATCCCAAGGACCAATTGGAATATCTCCCAATGAAGTGATAATGAGCCCAATGGAGCAATGCCATTCATTCACAACAAATGTAACCTACAAAGAGGAGGGAGTGGATGGATTTGCTCCTATGGTGAATGAAGATCTTGAAGACCAAGGGATAAAAGAGTCCAAAAATGTTGAGTGTTAAGTTTTGGAGTTGAAAGTCATTCCTCCATCAAGTGGCATGCCCAAGGTACTCAATGAGGATGGCTCTACTTATATCTTTCAACCCCAAAGTTTGATTCCCTACATAAAGAAGGTTAAAGCTGAGCAAGCCATAAGAAGACCTCATGGTCCACTATACATCTTAGTTCCATGGGATCCAGGAGGAAGAATTGGCAATTCACCTTTGGAGGTCACCTTCTTGAGACAAGCAACCCAAGCTCTTAAGGAGACATTTAACAAATTGCTTGCCTCCAACTACAAGCCTCCATGACGGGTAAGGCGTCAAGCTAAGTGACGTTAAACAAAGTGCTTACGAGAGGCATCCCGTTTAGGTTCATTCATTCTTTCATTCAATTTGATTTAGAAAAAAAAATACAAATAAAGATAGATACATGTAGAATTAGGAAAAATAATAAAAGTTAGTACCATTCTCATTATCATTTGTTTTGATTGAATCACTTGACTCTTTGGATGAAATGAGTTTAAGGTGCAGGGTGTTAAAGACCAAGCAAATCAATGACGAAGTAAGTGTAAGGTAAGCTCACTTTGAAACTCTAAAATCAAGTATTTTGTGGCCTAATTTGAGGGTGAGGACGCTCAATTCAAGGGTGAGCATGCTTGAGGCAAAATAGCTCTCGGGAAGTAGGGCGTGGGCACGTGATTTTAGGTGTGGGCACACGCCCTTGGAAAGCAAGGAGCAGACCATGAGAGTGTGGGCACGCCATTTGGGTGTGAGCCAAAATAAATGGCAGCACCTACACCTGATCTTAGCGTGGGTACGCCATGTATAGCATGGGCACGCGCCCCTTATCATGAGCCCTCCTTTAAAACCCACACCTCACTTAAACCCACTCCTCATTTCTCATATTTCTCATCTTCTCTACTCGCACTCTCACCCTAACTCTCATCCTTCTCCATTTCAAGCCTTTTCACTCAATCTTCTACTCATTCCAAATCTTCATTTCACTAATTCTTCACTCATTTCACTATCTCCACTTGATTTGAGTTGATTCTCCACTTGGATTTGTTAAGTACCCAAGCTAAAGACCCAAAGGTAGCACTTGAATCTCTCTAATTATCATGCACTTATGGCTTGATTGTTGATTATTCTTACTTGTATGATCTTGAATCATTTGATTATGAGAGTTTTGAGTGTCGATTAGAAGTTTTTGGGAATTTTGAGGGTTTGGGAAATGTTGAACTTGGTTGGAGAAAAGAAAAGGTAGTTGAAAAGAGGATGATGATAAGGATGAGAAAGAAGATGAAGGATGGTACTAGAAAAAATGAGAACTAGTTGAATAAAGTGTAATCTTTCTAATGTTCCTTTGTATTTTGTGTGTTGTGTTTGTAGTTTTGTTGTGTAACTTTTGAAACATTGGATAATAGACCCTTGTGGAAAACTTTAAGATGCTTCGGAGTGATCTTCAAAGGGGAATCTTTCTCAACCCTTCTTTTCTAAGTTTTGATTAGATTGATTAATTGATAGATTCCTAGACTTGTTGATTATTTCTACTGAATTATGAACTGGCATGGCATCAATTCTTGTTTCTAGTAATAATGATTCTTGTGACCTAGACACTTAGGATTGAAACATGTTTTCCATTTGATAGTTTGCATGCTCTTCATATGATTGAGAAGTGTTTGTTGCCAAGTCTGTGCATAAGTGAAAAAATACTAGGCATATGACATGTATTATGTGGTTTAACAATGTGTAACAATCATGCAACCTAGGTGAGGATTTTGAGCCTCCTACATGTTCCTTATCATGAGTGTTCATTATGTGGAGGTGTGCTCTTGGATTTGATTTTGCCCTTGGTTGAGATTGCTAATTACATGCTAGTATTAACATCATAGAGGCACTTTTCTTGTTGTTAGCCTTGAGCCAAAGAAAGCCTTGTTCCTTACACTATCTATTTGTAGCCCCTTTGAGCCTTGATTTATCCTTCATTTCTTTATATTTAGCTCATTGCAAGCTAAAGAAGTGTAAATCTAATTGTCCTTACACACATAGAGCATTGGTTATGCACTTGGGGTATAGAGTTTTCTTCTAAATTTGGGGATGTTTTTGCTTGGGGTACCGGCCAATTCCCTATGTTTGGGGTCCCGTTTATTTTGTCTTGGAAATTGATTTTATGATATTTTGTTTGGGGTGCATTGTTAGCTTGACTTGAGGACAAGTCAAAATTCTAAGTTTCGGGTGGGCAAAACTTTGTGTGATGTTTGTTTTGAGTGTTTTGTGTTAGGATAGACCATCATGCATGCATTCATTCATTCATCTTGCATTTTCCACTTGAGTTCGCCTCCGACGTGAGTGCTACACTTGAACTAATCAATACGGATTTTAATCTAGATGCAATTACGCAATTAGAAAATTCGTAACTGTATTGGAACTGTTGTAATTCACCATAATCTTGCATGATTCTAGGAATAGAACTTGTAGGTTATGAGGTTTTGTCAGAATTCACTTCTTTCTTGTTTTCTCTAAAATTGGCCTAAGGAATTAGGATGTTTTAGTTAGAACAAAAGGGCTAATAATCTAGGAATAGACTTAGCCTATAATTGTGGATTATTACATTCAATTGATAAGATTGGAACTAGAATGAAATTCAGGGGTTGTTACATAGGGGGTGGATCAATTGAACCTTGACCCTAACCTCTTTCTTTCTTGATTCTTACTCTTGTGTTTGCTTGCTTTTACAATTCTTTTGCATGAATACATCTCTCACATCTTTTTGAACGTCCAAATAGTGAAATCCTTGGGGATTTGGTACTCTTTTGCGTAGTCCCTGTGGAGACGATACCCTATTCACGTCTATTCTCTTTTAAACAAACTAGTGCACTTGCTAGCATGACATTTGCCTCTCATCTCCCACAGTTCACTTAGGCTGAGAAAGAGAGGCTTCGACATTCTCAGGTGGGACATTCACGCCCTTAGATAGTTCCGGCGGGATGGCAACTGGGGCATAAGGGTCATAGGCTTCCAACTCGGGGTCATTGAAGTCCACACAGGTTGGGGGTCATTATCATCGTTAAGCAGTTTCCCACCCACGACATCGTGGAGTGATTGCACCCCTTTATAAATGAGCTTCACCTCGGGATTCAGATATTCCCTCTGCAACTTTTTGTTTTTGATCTCTAATGCCGCCTTCTCGGCGACTAGCTGTTCATGGGAAAGCGCCAGAGAAGCTTTCTCCCCGTGTAGGGTCCCAATTTCCTCACTTGAGGTAATTCTTGAAAATAATCCCTGTGATGGAAGGAAGGGGGCTTTGAAATTGTCCCAGCGAGAAGATTAGGCTGGCCCAATAGAAGAACTAGCTTGGGCCTTAGGTGAAAGGCATGAACCTTGAGATCGCTTTAGGGAACGACCAATGGGTTCTCGATCTTTGTCATCCAAGATGTTGATCTCAGTTCCTTGGATCAACCCGTGGGTTTCCTGGCCTATGAAGCCGGGCTAAGGGCGCAATGACGAAGGACTATCCTCTTTTTCTTTGCCACTTGGGCTTCTGGGGAAGGAGGTGGCGCAATAGCAGCATGGTCTTAAGGCTCTGACGAAATACTATCATGGTCAATAGACAACTCGAGTTGGAGGCTCTCAGCAGGAGTCTCTTTCCTTCCCTTCTTGGTCATCCCGCTGCTCTTTTTCATCAATTGAGTGTAAATCGCCATGAGGGTACCTAGAAAAGTAAAACAAGACATGGTCAAAATGTCGTGAGCAAATCAAAGCACAATATTAAGAGGTGAGATAAACAATCACAGTAGAAGCAATGAACCCAATCAAACGTGAGATTCTATTACCCAAAGTTTCATCGCGACTTATGTCATGGCTGTGGATCACGACCTTGTTCTTTAGGACCCATGCTTAGAAGTGAATTCACGAAGGGTCGCATTAATGGCGTGATCGAAATCCAGGAGTGATCCCTAGTTCTTCACAAAAGTATCATGGTCTCGAAGATAGTGGTTGTATTTCCAGTAAAGGGAAAAGAGGGGGTATCCTCTGAACCAACCCAAAACGGGGGTTTCTCCCCAACATACACTATTTAAAGTAGGCTTCCTTGATTGGAGGAAGGAGTCTTCAAAGAGCTGGAAAATGTTGTGGTCCTTTCGTTGGTAGAATGAGATGAACCCGAAGTCGCTAAGGTGGTAGGGCACAAATAGGTACGAGAAAAGGTTGCCAGAATAATCCTAATGTTGGCCCAACAGAAGATCTCAAAGGCGTTAATGAAGCCCCCATGCATTGGGGTGTATTTGGTAAGGAGCTACATCAAGACGATTGAGAATATCTATTTGGCTTGGAAAAAGCACCCGTACATCATTAAGAAGTCAAGGGAATCATTTTGAGGTCAAGAGATTATTCTCTCATTTGGATCTGCATATTCCGCCTTATATAGGATGGCAGGCCCTCCCGGGGTCTCTTCCTCAAGACCGGTTCCCAGGAAGTGCATCACCTCACGAAAGGATCTATCAGCGGCATACACCTTCAGAACACCATTGAGACCAGTGGTGACTTGTAAAAGGTCGTGGTTGACCCAGAACATGGGCTTGACATCCCGTATTCCTTGAAGATTTTTAGGGAATTTGATGCGTGCTAGTTTGTTCCCTTTATCCTTGTCCCCATATAGGTCAACGATCAACTTTGGTCTACGCTCGAGGGCCTTCTTTTTAGAGGGAATTTAGGAAGTTCCTTCTTGTTCTAGAGGCGACATGGGTTCTACATACGAAATTGGAGGATCATAAAGAGGATCAGATAAATCTGTGTCAGAAGAAGAAGACGAAACAGAAGTCGAACTAGACGAGATTCGCAAAATTAAAGGGGCAGGAAGGCGCAATCCGGAGGTTATAGCATTCCCACTACTTTTTGGTGAGGTTCCATAAGTGAAATTCTTCCCTCCCATGACATAAGGGTCTGGGGGCAACCGAATGTGAGTAGGGAGCCCTTGAGAAAGGTGCAATTTAGGGAACCCACGGGTGATTTTCCCCAAAATCTTCGAAGATGAACTCGTCGCTTGAAGTTTTAGGGGGGGGGAAGTTGGGGAGAGGGAGTATGATGCCCACTACCATCGCTAATCTCAAAGCTAGAGGGGGGATTGATGAACATCCCAACTTCCCTAGAAAGGGATTCTTTTGGGGGAAAATTGGTAGGCCTCACAAAAGAAGACATTGGGGAAAAATGGATAAACCGAAAAAGAAATTGCAGAAGAAACAAGGTTGAGGACACAAGAAAAGAAGATAACAAGCAAGTAGGCAAACCATAAATAAAACAGAGATTAATAGAAAATAAAAAATTAAGGAAAGAATACCTGGGAAGCAGAGGAAATGAAATGTGGGAAAAAGAAGGTAGGAGTAAGACTCTAAAAAAGGAAGACAAGAGAAGCAAAGACAAAAGAAGCAAGAAGCTAGAAAGAGGAAAAGAGGATTTACAGGAAGAAATTGGGAGTTATTTATTAAGAGAGAGCAAGGTGGAAAAGCGTGTAGAAGAAGTAACGCCTCAAGGAACAATTAATGCGCATAGTCACGAAAAGAAAAAGAAATGATGGGCACGGTCCACGAAGAAACTCAACCAATCAAGATCTAACAAGAGGCAAGGCCACAACGAACGAAGAATCTCAAGCGGCAACGACGTGAGAGGCATTCAAGTCAACGACATGACGAGTCAAGCCGTTGACTTGGGGGCAACTGTTATAGCCCCATCCTATGGGGGGTCACATGAAGAGTCACGTGACAGCCAAGCCCGGCGGTCAGGCAGAGGTGACCATGACGGGGACACCCTGGTTGGGAGGTATTAATGGAAGAAATCGGGAGCAAGGAGAAAGAGGAAATCAGAAGCAGAAGCAAGGAAAAGAAGAAGATCAGAAACGTGGAAGAAGAAGGAAGTCTGAAGGAGGACCGTTCTGCAAATAATAAATAGTTGTGAAGAAGTTTTTTAGTTTCATTAAGTAGTTCTTTTCTGTTTGCTAAATAACCCCTGTGGAGTTTTAGGATCTCAGAACAGTTAGGATCAGTTTTTCTGTTATGTTCTGTTTTCTCTTCATAAACAGATAAACTATATATGAAGTTTATCTCCTTTTTGTTACCATTCATTATCACAATTATCAATAATAGTTTTTTCTTTCATTTTCTCTCATCTCTGCTCTCGTTCATGGATCCTCGATGAGATTCAATGGCTTCCACATTATCAAGATTGTTAACATGGTATCTCGAGCCATGGCTTGATTAAAAGATCTCGGGTTACTTCTGCTTGCTCTTCTTTTTCTCATTTTTTTTCTCTTCCCTTTGTTTGTTCTTTCCTCTCTTCTGTCTCTTCTTGATACTCGGTTTTTTTTGTTTGTTTGTCCTTTGAGATATGGCAAAGACCACCACTGATGCTTCAAGTCCTTTGTTCATCCATCCTAGTGAGAATCCCGGCACTCCGTTGATCCCGGTCACACTAAATGGGCCAAATTACCATTCTTGGTCCAGAGCCATGTGTTTTGCTCTCAAGATCAAGAACAAGCTTCAGTTTAGCAATGGAAGCATACCTAAGCCAAAGGAAGATGATGCCACCTTTGAGGCTTGGGATAGATGCAACTCATTTGTTATTGCTTGGATAAATCAAACTCTAAGTCCTTCCATATCCGAGAGTGTCATTTGGTTAGAGACAGCGAAAGAAGTATGGGAAAATCTGAGAAAGATATATCACCAGGCAGATGTGTTTAGAATCATTGCTATTCAAGGAGAATTGTACAATCTTTATCAAGGGGAACAAATGGTTGCTGAATATTTCACTCGTATGGAGAAACTCCGATTGGAATTGGAGAGTTTTCGTCCTCTTCCTCAATGTCTTTGTGTTGTTACATGTTCCTGTACCTTGATTCCTACTATTGTTGCTCAAAGGGAAAATGACTATGTCATTATGTTCTTAAGAGGGCTGAATGAATCTTTTGCCAGTGTCCGGTCTCAAATAATGGTGATGTCTCCCCTGCCTGATGTAGAAAAAGTCTTTAATCTGCTATGCCAACAAGAAAGGCAGATGAATCAAGATATTGATGAGTCCAAAATCCTTTTCAGCACTAGTTCTCAAGAAAAGAAAAAATTTAAAGGAAAAGGTAAGGGTCAACAATCAGGACAGTACAAGAATTCAAAAGGAGGAAACAAGGTTTGCAGCTTCTGCAAAAGGACAGGACACACTGTAGAAACATGTTATAGAAAACATGGCTTTCCTGCTCATCTCAAGAAACAAAGCATAGCAAATAACTGCGTGGCTAAAAAAGAAAATTCAGGAAATAATGATGATGATGCAGACTCTCAAGAAGAAGGAAGTATAACTGCAACAGAAGAGGTTGTGCTTGATTTCACACCAGAACAGAAGAAGGCCATCTTGGAAATATTGCAGCAAGCTTCTGGGAATTCAAGCCACGGTGTTAATCACATAAGAGCTAAAGCCAATCCACCCAAACATAATTCTGCCAAGACTAATCAGCAAAGCAAGGAGGATCAAGGTAATAAATGTATCTTGGTTCCTAATTATAAGGCTTCTAGATGGATCATAGATACAGGAGCAACAGACCATGTCTGTCACTCATCAAAATAGTTTCAGTCCATCAAGAAGATTCGTCCTATCTCAGTTAAATTACCAAATGGAGAATATGTCAAGGCTTGTATGGCAGGGACAGTGATCTTCTCCAAAGATTTTTATCTTAATAATGTCTTATTTATACCATCATTCGAGTTTAACCTTATTGCTGTTTCTAAGCTGACATCCGACTTGTTATGCCAATTGCATTTTACTAAAGATATTTGTGTTGTGCAGGACCAACTTACCTTGAGGAAGATTGGTGCTGCTAGCATGAAAAGTAGCTTGTATGCTCTAGATGGATCAACCAGTCTCACATGTTCATCTGCTATCAATTCTGTTAGTGTGAATAAAAACAACCTTTGGCATGTTAGGTTGGGTCATCTTCCTTTAGAGAAGATGAACAAACTAAAGAGATATTATAGCTACATTGATGTTAATAAACAATTTGAACCCTGTGATGTATGCCATACCTCTAGACAAAAGAAAATTCCTTACATAAAAAGTAATAGTATTGCTGATAATGTTTGTGACTTGTTGCATTTTGACATTTGGGGTCCTCTGTCTATACCATCTATTTTAGGACACAAGTATTTTCTCACTGTTCTTGATGATCATAGTCGACATACATGGGTCATATTCATGAAATCTAAGGCTGAAACACCTAATCATGTAAGATCTTTCATTAACATGATTGAAACACAATTAAATAAAACTGTTAAATGTGTTAGAAGTGACAATGGACCTGAGTTCCAACTAAACAGTTTCTATGCTTCAAAGGGTATAATTCATCAAACTTCTTGTGTTGAATGTCCTGAACAAAATGGAAGAGTAGAAAGAAGACATCAACATGTGTTGTCTGTAACTAGAGCCTTAACGCATCAATGTAACATTCCTAAAGTTTTCTGGAATTATGTTGTGTCACATGCTATTCATATTATTAACAGATTACCTACAAATGCTTCACCTAATAAGTCTCTTTATCACATATTACATAAAAAGGCTGTTGTTCTTCTTGATCTGAAATGCTTTGGTTGTCTGTGCTATGCCTCTACTTTGTCCAGAAACAGAAAGAAATTAGACAGTAGAGCAAGGAAATGTGTTTTCTTGGGTTTCAGGCAAGGAGTTAAGGGAGCTATATTGTTAATAGAGAAGTTTTTCTTAGCAGAAATGTTAAGTTCTATGAAAGTGTTTTTCCTTTTATTAATAGACAGGAAGAAGATATCTGCACTCTTAATGCACCAAAAGAAGACTTGTTCAAAGGAATAAAGAGCAGATACCTGGATGATCTTGAGGAAGAACAACTGGAAAATGATGGACAACTAGAATATAATACAACTCCAGTGGAACCTATAGCAGAAGGCAGAAGAAGGTCAACTAGAGACAAGAGACCACCTAGCTACCTAGAAGCATATCAATGGAGCCTCACTGGTGAACCTGGAGGAAACCATGCAAGCAATGCAGAAGAAAGCTCTGTCAACATTATTGAAAAGGGAAGTCACAGGGAAGTAAAATATCCTATAACTGATTATATAGGATATGATAATCTGTCAAAAGAATATAAACATTTATGCCTTGCCTTATCAAAAGATAGAGAGCCTGCAAGCTATGAGGAAGCTATTCAGTCTCCCTGTTGGAGAGAAGCCATCAAGGTGGAGTTGGAAGCACATAACAGAAACAAGACTTGGGAATTGACCAAGTTACCTAAAGACAAAAACGCAATAACATGCAAGTGGGTTTTTAAGATAAAGAGAAAAGCAGATGGGAGCTTGGAAAGACATAAAGCTCGGTTGGTGGCAAGGGGTTTCACTCAAACACAAGGACTTGATTATTCAGAAACCTTCAGTCCAGTAGTTCGTATGTCAACTGTGAGAATTCTCCTTGCCCTTGTGGCAGCAAAAGGCTGGACACTTCAGCAATTGGATGTAAACACTGCCTTTCTTCATGGAAATCTAAAGGAAGAAGTTTACATGAAGATACCTCAAGGGCTGGATGTGCAGGAAGCTTCATCAGTTTGCAGACTAAAGAAGCCCCTATATGGACTCAAACAAGCAAGCAGGGAGTGGAATCATAGACTCACTTCTTTTCTCACTCAACTTGGATATACTCAATCCAAGTCTGACTATTCCTTATTTTCGAAATAAACAGAAAATACACTAACCTTCATCCTTGTCTATGTAGATGACTTACTGGTAGCTGGAGATAATCCTGGAGAAATCAATACTGCCAAGCAGCAGCTGGATGCAGAATTCAGCATAAAAGACCTTGGAAATGCAAAGTACTTTCTTCGAATGGAGCTGGCAAGGACAGGCAAAGGAATCAATTTGAACCAGCGAAAGCATGCCTTGGACATTCTTAAAGACGCAGGTCTCATGGCTGCAAAACCGTGCAATACACCAATAGATAACAAGGTCAAATACAGCAAGAACCAAGGATAGCTCATGACTGATCCAGAACCCTATCGAAGACTCATAGGAAGGCTGCTATACATCACACACAGCAGACCAGACATATGTTTTGCTGTAAATCTCCTTAGCCAATTGATGCAAACACCAACTGACATACACTACAAAGGAGCGATCAAAATCCTCAGATATGTAAAGAAATAACCAGGAAAAGGATTGTTCTTCTCAGCAGAATCGGATTTATGCCTAAGAGGATTTACTCATGCAGATTGGGGTGGTTGTGTGGACTCAAGAAAATCAACAACAGGTTACTGTTTCTTTTTGGGATCATCTCTGATTTCATGAAAGAGTAAGAAACAAGGCACACCATCTAAATCTTCTTCTGAGGCAGAGTATAGGGCCTTGGCACATGGAACTTGTGAAATTAAATGGCTCTTAAAACTTTTCAAGGACTTTCACATAAAAGCAAACATTCCAATTCCTTTATTTTGTGATAATCAGTCAGTAGTATACATTGGAAATAATCCTGTTTTCCATGAGAGGACCAAGCACATCGAATTGGACTGCCATATCGTGAGGGATGCAGTGGAGAAAGGGATCATCCAGCTCATAGCAATTCGCAATATTTCTCAAGTAGCAGACATCTTTACCAAAGGCCTTGCTCGGGGCCCTTTTGAAGAAGCTGAAATCAAGCTGGGAATGAAGAATATACACATTCTAGCTTGCGGGGGTGTGTTAATGGAAGAAATCGGGAGCAAGGAGAAAGAGGAAATCAGAAGCAGAAGCAAGGAAAAGAAGAAGATCAAAAACGTGGAAGAAGAAGGAAGTCTGAAGGAGGACCGTTCTGCAAATAATAAATAGTTGTGAAGAATTTTTTTAGTTTCATTAAGTAGTCCTTTTCTGTTTGCTAAATAACCCCTATGGAATTTTAGGATCTCAGAACAGTTAGGATCAGTTTTTCTGTTATGTTCTGTTTTCTCTTCATAAACAGATAAACTATATATGAAGTTTATCTCCTTTCTGTTACCATTCATTATCACAATTATCAATAATAGTATTTTCTTTCCTTTTCTCTCATCTCTGCTCTTGTCATGGATGCTCAATGAGATTCAATGGCTTCCACATTATCAAGATTGTTAATAGGAGGATTTTGGATAATCACAACATGCCTCCCACTTAGGCCGAGACGCACAATTGGCAGTTAAAGATCGGAAGATGCGCCGCTATTCCCGGAAAAGTGATGTTGACAGGTTTGACTTTATTACCCCCATAATCCCTATAAATAGGGGTCATGGGGGATAATAGAGGTTGTTCTAACATTCCTACTAACCTCATACTTAAACACTTGGAGCTATTGCTAACTTGATCGTCGGAGTGCATGCAAGTACACCACCACCACTGCTAGGTGAGCCATCGGAGATCTATACCACCAGAGACACTTGGAAGGTCATGATTGGCAGCCCCCAGGGGCTATCAGATCAATAAGCTTAGGTTAGGCCACTATATTATTGTTGTTGCTATTTGCTTCTTCGGCCATGGTTTCGAATTGACTTCTTATCTCCTTCGGTTCATACTATTGGAAAATCTAAATAAATTATTATAGCTGCATACATAAGATTAATGCACATCATAGTATATTCTTTATATGAACAATTCAATCCACAAAGAGAGATTGAATATGCATGTGGAGAACCTCGTACTAGCGCTCCTTTGCCTTTCTTATCTACTGGAAGAATGGGAGAACAAAAACATGAGGAGCGAACTACTCTCTTCCTAACGACTAGGGTTTCCCTTCTAAGGCATCATACTTACGATGTCTCAAAGTTGCTTGATGGGATAACTACTTTATAGCCTAATCAGGTGAGAGTGGGAACTCCTCATTGGGTATTAAGTGAATGACACAACCCAACATGGGTCACTCTGAACAAAAGCCCAATACAGATATTCATCATATACAACTAGTTAATTAATTTTTTCCATAATTAAAAATATGATACTATAACAATAATTAAACATTGTTAATCCACAATTTACTAAAAGGAAATATTCCGAAATTCTCCCACTTGGATAACATTGTTATTAGGGACAAAATAATATCATCGTCGCAATAAAAAATCCAATAGTCAAGATTTTAGTTAGAGGATCTGCCAACAAGTACTCACTTTTGAGTCTAAAAACTTCAAGTACTTCCTCTCTAACAAATGAGTACTAACAAAAGAGCTCTTATAATTCAAAGAGAGAAGTACAACAAAAGTACTGTCGCAATATATCACAAGTGACCTATATTTGTAATGAATATAGCGGAAGCAAAAAATCAAATTTAGCCACATGGCCAAGTGCTTGTAATAGTCCAATAACATAAGCAATTACATATGACCAAGGCCCCATAACTAAAGTAATTACATTTGGACCAAATCAACAGATATTTTATAACGATTGATATTCGATTCATTTGAGTCTTTACTAGATAATTGTTTATGAAGTTCTCCCGTGAAAATATACTAACATAGTCCCTCATTTTACATTTTATAAGTTATGTTGTCCCTCATGGAATCGGTCGTTAGTCTACGAATCCTCTATTGTATTTTAGTCCCTCATGGAATCGGTCATTAGTCTACGAATCCTTTATTGTATTTTAGTCCCTCATGGAATCGGTAGTTAGTCTACGAATCCTCTTCTTCATCCTCTCTTTCATCAGCAAGAGAACAACAAGAGCTACAAAAAAAAAAGATTTTCTCATCTCACACACATCTCGTTAGTCTACGAATCCTCTATTGTATTTCTAAAACCCTACAAGCAACAGTTGGCGCCGTTACTGGGGAGGTGTGTGTTTCTGTTCTCTTTAACGAGCCATTGCATGACACGAGCCACCATAGTCTAGTGGTGAGCCACCGCAAGCCGTCTATCTCAGTGTTCTCTCTCTCTCTCGCCAAAGCCCAACCTCACAAGCTCGCGTCCCAAGCTCTCTAGAAGCCAACCCAAGCTCCTTTGTTTCCACGTTTTTTTACCTCGTTGGCATTCACTCCCTCAGTGTTACCGACACCTACCCTCTCATTCACCCAGATCTGAAACGCGTGGAAGGGAACAGATTCATGTTCGCCTTCTCCTCTTCACTTGTGTGAATCCAATTGGAGGTTAGAGAAACTGGGAACAAAGCTGTATCTTTTTCGTCAAGTTCGAGGACACGAGGAAGAGTGTCGCGTTTGTCTTCGTCAAAGCCTTGTTTTTGCTGCTCGGGTGCTCACTAAGTACGTGCTACCGGTGCCTACGCAGCGTGCTCGTCAAACCTACTATCCTGTGACACCGATGACCTACCACTGTTGCCTTTGGAGAAATTGAAGAGAGGACCGGAAGGAAAAGGTTGTTCTTGCTTAAAGCACTTCGCAGATCGTTGATTGGAGATCTGTGGGAGAAAACATCAGGTTTAAAAAGTTCCCTATTTTGAAAATATGTGGTTACACATTTCTGCAAACACACCAGAGCACACGCTGCCGCGTTCAATGGAATCTCCCTCACCGCGTTGCATCATTGTGACAGATCCTGCTAGCGAACCATAATGAGCGTCATGACGGGCATCAAAATAGGGCAGTACACGTTTAAACTTTATACCTTTATGATTTATTAATTTATTTGTTGTTAATATTGGCCTTGTCTGGTGCCCAATGGTTTTCTGATTGGATTCCCTTTTTCTTTTTACCATAAACATATTATATATGCTGGTCAAAATTAATAAGGCTATGAAGTTATAGCAATTTTAGTCAAGTTAGGACGCATATTATTAAATTAACACATAATTTTACTTACTCTATATTGGGTCTGTTTATCCATTTAAATTGCTATAACATGATCATATTAAAACATATACATTGTAGGTATTGCAATCAGAAATGAGATACCTTTCTTAAATCTTCCTAAACTCCTACAATGTCTCTACCCCTATCTTCACATCTCCCATTTGAAGCATATCCCCTTAGCTTTGACCTTTGTTGTGCAACCCCTCCCTTTCTCTTGTGAAACAAGCACTACAAGAATGCGTCTATTTAGCGACAAATTTTCAGTGACAGCCCGATTTCGTCGCTAATTGGTGTCGTTATATATACCGTTTGCGACGGAAATCACCGTCGCAAAGTTAGCGACGGATATAGCCGTCGCAAACGAGAAGGGGAACTTTATTTTTATTTTTTTCGGAATCCGTCAAGCATTAGCGACGGCCATGCCCGTCGCTATTTAGCGACGACCAAGCCGTCGCATACGAGGAGGGAGAACATTTTTTATTTAATTTTTTTTAAACTTGTAAGGTTTAGCGACGGACATGGTCGTCGCAAATGGGAAGGGGTGTCATTTTTTTTTAATCATTTTTTGAATCTGTCAAGTTTTAGCGACAGAGGTGGTCGTCGCAAATTAGCGACGAACCACGCCGTCGCAAATGGGAAGGGAGGAATTTTTTTATTTTTTTTAAAAATTGGCGGAACAGTAGCGACGGTTGTGGCAGTCGCAAATTAGCGACGGACCACGCCGTCGCAAACGGGAAGGGAGGAAATTTTTTTT
Source organism: Cyamopsis tetragonoloba (assembly GCA_037177725.1). Classification (NCBI taxonomy): domain Eukaryota; kingdom Viridiplantae; phylum Streptophyta; class Magnoliopsida; order Fabales; family Fabaceae; genus Cyamopsis; species Cyamopsis tetragonoloba. Next base: position 28,655,926 of record CM074125.1, on the reverse strand, counting down.
TTAATAAAAAAATTGGCGGAAAAGTAGCAATGAACCACACCATCACAAACGAGTGGGGACACTTTTTTTTAAAAAAAAAATAATTGGCGGACACTAGCGATACATGTGGCCGTCACAAATTAGCGACAGACAATGCCGTCGCAAACGAGTGGGGACACTTTGTTTTATTTTTTTAAAAAAAATTGGCGGACACTAGTGACGGACGTGGCCGTCACAAATTAGCGACGGACCACGCCGTCGCAAACGAGTGGGGACACTTTTTTTTTATTTTTTTTTAAAAATTGGCGGACACTAGCGACGGACGTGGCCGTCGCAAATTAGCGACGGACCACGCCGTCGCAAACGAGTGCGGACACTTTTTTTTATTTTTTTTAAAAAATTGGCAGACACTAGCGATAGCGTGGTCCGTCGGACGTGGCCATCGCAAATTAGCGACGGACCACGCCGTCGCAAACGAGTGGGGAACTTTTTTTTATTTTTTTTTAAAAGGTTGGGAGCTGAATTTTTTTTTAATATATTTTTAAAAATCCGGACCCCTAGAGACGGCCTAGTCCATCTCAAAAAGAACCTATTTTTTAAAAAAAAACACATTTCCTCACGTTCACACTTATCTTCATTCTTCCCTTGTTGTTACCGCATAAGCCATTACAGCAGCCCCATCCGACCGGCGCCGCATCCGACCCCCACACAGCCTCCCTTCCGACCGCCGAGCATCCCGACTGTCGCGCATCTCGGCCGCCGTGCATCCCGGCCGCCATTCTAGGCCGCCGCTACCGGACACCGCCGCCGAACTCCCATCCATAGCTCCTCTTCACTCCAACCTCTCTACTTCACCCTCTTCAACCCCTTTTCACTCCAACCTCTCTTCACTCTAAACTCTCTTCAAGCTCTCTTTACTTCAAACTCTCTTCAACCTCTCTTCATTGCCTTCAACCTTGATTAGGTATTATTTTCATGTTTTGTTTAATTTTATAGATTATATGTTTATGTGATATACATATTCAAGTACTATTAGGTATATTAAAATTAAATTATTTGTAATTACTTGTTAGAAATAGAAGTTAATAATAATTTTGGGTGATTAAGAATATATCTTTAATTTTGTGTTATTAGGTGATGAACATAGTTTTAAGATAGTAGTATCATATAAAAAAAGGTAAATTAGTAATTACTTAGCACATAGTGTTAGAATAGTAGTTTTATATGAAAAAAGTAAATTAGTAATTACTTAGCACATAATGTTAGGATAGTAGTATCATATATAAAAATTAAATTAGTAATTACTTAGAAATAGAGTAATAGTACTATTATATCTTTAAATTTCAAATTAAATTATGATTTTAATTGCATTTGTGTAATTTTAATTAAATATGGTTTGTTTACTAAAGTAGGTTGCATTCTCTTTTTCCTTGGAGGTTACGTGTTCGATCGGAGCATTTGGACTTTGCTTGGATTTTGAGGTTGGTTTTCAACCGAATTTAGTAATTTACTATTATAGATAGCTAGTATATAGATGTCCACATGCTGTTAGGAATTATATGTTGCTTGCTTGTTAGTGGATAGGTGAGACCCTGATGAAAATTCTGAGTACCAGGGTGCTGATTTATTTTGTTTATTTAAATGTTGATGCATATGTTTGTTGTTTGTTAGTGGATAGGGGAGACCCTGATGAAAATTCTGGAGTACCAGGGTGATGGTTTATTTTACTTGTTTAATATTAACGCATTTGTTTGTTGTTTGTTAGTGGATAGGGGAGACCCTGATGAAAATTCTAGAGTACCAGGGTGCTGGTTTATTTTATTCTTTTGTCTTGTTGAAATTGGGAGATTCTAAAATTATAAAGATTACGCTGCCAAAATTTTTCTAAGTCACCATGTAATTATCGTAGAATATGGATCGTAGTTGGATGTATGAAAGATTGAATTTTACTCGGACTCAATTAACACCTGAATTCATTCGAGGGGTAGACGAATTTGTTAATCATGCTATGAACTCTAATTTATCAGAGAGAAGGATTAGATGTCCGTGTGTGAAGTGTAGAAACATGAAACTGTTAGATGCTCCTGTTGTGAAGACTCACTTGTACAGACATGGCTTTAAGCCTGAGTATTGGATTTGGACAGAACATGGGGAAGAGAGGCCGATAATCACAGACTTAGGAGGTAATTCGAGCAATAGTGTAGAGTGGGATGATGATAGTAATCAGTTTGACATGATGCATCGAATGGTGACTAATGCATTCGGCCCATTTGTTTATGACACATATAATAGGATCAATGAAACAGTAAATGTGGAGGAGCCACCGAACCCTAAATTTCAAAGATTTTATGATATGTTGATGGCAGCTAACCAACCAATTTATGAAGGGTATTCTGAATCTACCTTGTCTCTTTCTGTTAAACTATTGGCTGCTAGATCCAATTGGAAGGTTCCATAGAATAGTGTAGATTATTTTGTCCAAATGCTCGTCGATGTAGCCCCTTCAAAGGAGTTTGTGCCGAAGAATTGTTATCAAGCAACCAAGTTGGCTTCTAAATTGGGAATGAAAGTTGAGGCGATTGATTGTTGTGAAGACGGCTGCATGTTGTTCTATAAAGAAGATAGCAATTTAATTGCATGCAAGTTTTGTAATAAGTCGAGGTTTGAAGCTAAAAGACACGGGGTTGGTAGGTTTAAAAATGTTCCTGTGAAGAAAATGTTCTATCTTCCTATAACTCCAAGGTTGAAACAATTATTTGCGTCAACTAAAACTGCAAGTCAAATGAGATGGCATCATGAGAACAAGAGTGTTGATGGTGTTCTCCGTCATCCATCTGATGGGGAAGCATGGAAGCACTTTAATGACCGTTATCCTGATTTTGCTAATGAGCTGAGAAATGTGAGACTCGGCCTCTGCGCCGATGGGTTTACACCTTATGTTCAAGCATCAGCACACTCGTACTCATGTTGGCCTGTAATTATTGTGCCTTACAATCTTCCTCCTGAATTGTGCATGACCAAACCCTACATGTTCTTGAATTGTCTCATTCCTGGTCCAAAAAATCCTACTTCAAGAATAGATGTGTATTTGCAACCATTGGTTGATGAACTTCAACAATTGTGGAATCATGGTGCATTGACATACGATATATCCACAAAACAGAACTTCATAATGAGATCTTGTTTAATGTGGACTATTAATGATTTTCCTGCATATGGGATGTTATCTGGATGGAGTACACATGGTAAGTTAGCTTGTCCTTATTGTATGGATGACACAAATGCATTCTGGTTGAAATTTGGGAAAAAAACATTCTTGGTTTAATTGTCATCGTCGGTTCTTGCCGCCTAATCATTCATTTAGAAGGAGTAAAAAGACGTTTAGAAAGGACACAGCAACATCTACCACTCATATTAGACGGAGAACTTGTATGGCAGTTTGTGAAAGATTTCCCTAAGGTAACCAAGTCAAGACCTACAAGACTGGTGGGATTTGGGTCCCTTCATAATTGGACTAAAAGAAGCATTTTTTGGGATCTCCCGTATTGGAAAGACAATTTGTTGAGACACAACTTAGATGTCATGCACATCGAAAAGAATTTCTTTGACAATGTCTTCAATACCGTTATGAATGTAAAATATAAAACAAAAGACAATGAGAAGGCTAGGATGGATATACAGAGAGAGTGTAAACGTGGGGATTTGGAATTGGTTCCGTTACAAAATGGGAAGATGGGCATGCCAAAGGCAAAGTACTCATTGACGTCAGACGATGCAAAATCAGTTTGTAAGTGGGTAAAGGAGTTGAAAATGCCAGATGGTTAAGCATCAAATCTAACTCGGTGTGTTCATGTTAATAAGGGTGCTATGCAGGGGATGAAAAGTCACGATTGTCACGTTTTTATGCAGAATCTGCTCCCGATTGCCTTTGGTTTACTACCCGATGAGGTGTGGAAACCATTGACTGAGATCAGCCAATTTTTCAAGGACATTTGTTGTAATTCACTAAAAATAAGTGATTTAGAAAAAATGGAAGAGAATATTCCAATTGTTTTATGCAAGTTAGAAAGAATTTTTCCACCCGGGTTCTTTGATTCAATGGAACATCTTCCGATTCACTTACCTAGAAAAGCATGATTAGGAGGCCCGGTACACTATCGATGGATGTATCCGTTTGAAAGGTATAAAAATTCAAATTATGCTATTTATTTACATGTTTTAAAGAATTATAAATTAATTGTATACACTGAAATTTTCTAAAACTTTTCAAAACTTGCATAGGATGATGGGTGCGTACAAGAGGGCTGTGACCTAGAAAGCCAGAGTCGAGGGATCCATCAGCACAGATTATCTTGGTCATGAGATTACTTATTTCTGTTCGTACTATTTTAAGACTTTGAATTTGGTCTCAAGTTCTGGTTTGAGAAATGACCCAGAAAATGAAAGTATTCCAAGTTGTTCATTGTCAATATGTAAGAATGTCGGTCATCCAAGTGGGCAGTGTCAAGGTCATCGTTGGCTGAATGAAGAGGAATATAATTATGCTCGAGTGCATATACTCATCAATTGCGTAGAAGTGAAGCCGTATTTGGAGTAAGTGTTACTTTTGTATACGAAATAAGACACATGATATTGAATATCTATTTGCGTATTGAACAACATTTACAATTTTTCAACATATTCTTAAGCATGCATGAAGATGGTGAACGTCGTATGCATGCAGAGTTTCCTGGATGGTTTAAGTCGTATGTAAGTGTTTAATAATAACTAGTGCGCATTTCAAGTAATTGAATATGTCCTTAAGTTACACACAATATTTTTATTTACAGGTTTACGATGATCAAAATGGAGTCACTAACAGAGAATTAAGGGCACTTGCTTGGGGTCCTAAGTCAAAGGTTTCGTTATGGAACATGTGGTTCATTAATGGATATAACTTTCACACAAAAACTTGGAGTCAAGGTAAAAAAACAGTCAATTGCGCTGTATGCGTAAAAGGTGTTACACAAGGGAGTGAAGATGATTTTTATGGCTTCATCGAGCACATATATGAGTTTGAATATACTGGGTTACTGAAGATTCATCTTTTCTATTGTCAATGGTATGATCCAACAACCAGAGGCACAAGGGTCCATCAGCAATATAAGATAGTGCAAATTAACAAGCGTAAACGATATCGATTTTACGATCCTTTTATTATTGCTCAAAAAGCAAGACAAGTTTACTTTGTAGATTATCCCGATACGTGCAAGGACATGCGTGATTGGTGTGTTGTCATTGCCACAAAGCCAAGAGGCTATGTAGAGGTAGATGAAATTATTCAAGAAACACAAGCAGATGAATCACCTTTTCAAGCTGATGAATCGATTGTTCCAATGGTGGATATTGAGATGGTTGGTGGCTTGGCTGATGAAACTGTTCAAGGTTGGGATCGCGAGGTTGATCCGATACCGGAACCTGAACCTGAACCTATTGGTGCTAGTGTCATGTTTGAGGATAACACCGACAATGATGATGATGATCACCATGAGAGTGAACCTGATAACACCGACAATGATGATGATGATGAATGGAGTTAACAAGACATTGATTAAATCCACTTTTGTATTGGTTAGAAAAACAATTATATTTTATTCTCATTAGTTTATTTAATATATTTATTGTCTTCATTTTCTTATTCGATAATATATTTATTGGACAGATGTCTTCATCACAGAGAAGCGGGAAGGCGCATAGTGTGGATGAGCATACTAGCAGTAGAGATAGTAGAGGTAGAGGGAGAATGATACGTGGCGGAAGCATTTAGACTCAGCTTGATTGACATCGCCGCCAGACTACTACATCACAGCAGCCCCCGATAGTACCACGACACTGTCGACCACCACGCCCCCCAACTGCTCCGCTCCCACCATCATCGATAGGGATCACGATGATTCCAACCCCTGGATTGCCGCCTTCAGAGTATTTTGATGAGCATCCTAGTCACCACACTTTTGATGAGCGTCATTCGGGACAAACATTAGGTAATGTACATCTGGAGGAGTTAGCTCCCAATGATGAGGTTGATCCTGATGTGGACAATGAGGAGAGAGATGAGTTGGTGGCCGAGGAGATTGCAGATCAGGAGGTGCTAGCTTCTAACCCTCGTGGAGAGCTAGCAAAGTATGTGCTTGCAGTTCTACGAAGCCAGTGGCAGCGGGACAGTAATGGGAAGTATTTTCTAGAGTGGCATCAAGGAGGGTAAGTTGACAATTTCATAATCTTTGTAGGTTTCTATTATTATGATAATACGCTATCTAATAACATGTTTTTTGTATTCATCTTAGGTGGTCTCCTTCTCAGGCTGGTGTTGAGATACTTATGACTTCTATCAAGTCCCAGTTCAGAGACCCATGGCCAACTTGGAGATCGATCCCTGAAGAAACCCGCAACCATTGGTGGAGGGAATTTCAGGTATAACTTAAGTATTTAATCATATGTATAAGTCATAAGAAATTGAAGTTTGAGTTTTGCTATTAACAACAACTATTTCGTTAATGTGTTATTACAGGATAAGTGCAGTTGGGATCCCCGCTTCACAACTCAAATGCGAAAGCATTTTGAGCACAAAGGTTCAGAGCGATTTAGAGATATGATGAACAAGGCGAGGACAGAATATACCAAGGAAGGTAAACTGCCGAAGTGGTGTCCACAAAGTACATGGAATTAGCTGCTTGCACATTGGGGCACATCGAGCTTCAAGGAGGTTCAGGAACAGGCTAAGAAGAACGGGGCTTCTTCAAAGGGTGGAGTATTACATACTTCTGGTCGTGTCCCTCATTCCGAGATAACATTGCAAGTGGTATGTATTAAGCTTTTAAAGTTGATTCTTTTACTCTATGTATACTTAATTGAATTGTTTTTACTCTACTTAATTGAATTGCTATAATATATTATACTATATAAAATGTTTGATAATTATATGTCTAGGCACGAGGTGAAGGAAAGCGAGTGGATATTGACGAACTCTTTCTTGTTACTCATCAAAGACAAAATGGGGAATGGGTTCACACACACTCCAAGGAGACCTACGTAAGTGAATGTATTGTTTAAATTTTTCAATTAATTTAATATTAAATACTATGATAATTAGTATGTGATATGTATTGTGTTTTGTTTTGTTTTTCAGACTCAGTTTGGTATTGCATATGAGAAGAAGAAGGCGACCACCCAGTTTGAAACGCTTTCTCCTGAACAATCACAACAGGCTGAAAAGGAGGCTAGGGCAACCACTTGGGTACAAACAGTTGGCAAGATGAATCGTGGCCGTCTTTATGGTACAAGAGATACGTCTTCTCATTTTTCATGCGGGGGATTCGAAGGATTCTACACCTCTCAAGTTCCTTCAGCTTCCTCATCGCCTAGTGGTGCATCGTCATCTTCAGCTGCACATATTCAGCTAATTGAGGCCCAACAAAAGCGAATTGAGGCACAAGACATGGAGATCCAGACTCTAAAGGATAAACAGCAATCCATGGAGATAAATATGAATAAGATGATGGAGTGGTTTCAAACCATGAATGCACCTAAGTCCGGATAGCCTACGCATCCCGATTATCTTGAGGAAGATGAGGAGGATGAAGAGGAGTTTTCACCCTCACGCTTTGTACGGTAGGCACTTTGTACTATTTATTAACACTATGTTTATGTTTTATTTTAACTGTTACTTAAATTTGATGTATTATTGTCTTTTTAATTTTCCTAAATACTTATTTAATTTAAACTTTTATGTTGGTGTATTATATTTAATATTTATTTATTATAGTTTTTTTAAGAATTATTTAGGGTTTATAAAAAAAATGCTGACACAATTATTAAAAAATCGCGCCAAAATAGATTAGCCACGGAAATAATCGTGGCAAAACAAAAATGGAGACAGAATATTTGGCGCCAAAAAATATTGTCGTGCGCAAAAAATATTTAGCCACGGAAATAACCGTGGCTAATTTGCCACGGAAATATCCGTGGCAAATTAGCCACGGAAATTTCCGTCTCAAACCAAAAATGGAGACGGAATAACTGGCGCCAAAAAAAAATTGTCGCATCAAAAAAAGTTTGCTTCCGTCGCAAACCAAAAGTGGAGACGGAATAACTGGCACGAAAAAAAATTGTCCCGCCAAAAACAATTTGCCACAGAAATATCCGTCGCAAATTAGCGACGAAAATATCCGTGGAAAATTAGCGATGGAAATTTCCGTCGCAAATCGAAAGTGGAGACGGAATACAAGTGGCGAAAAAATATCATAGCCACGGAAATAACCGTGGCAAATTAGCCACGGATATTTCCATCGCTAATTTGCGACGGCTATTTCCGTGGCAAAAATTAGCGACGCCACTTTTAGCGACGGCTCGATGACCGTCACTAAGCCGTCGGAAAATGAATATTAGCGACAAAATTACCTTTTTAGCCACGGATATATCTGTGGCTAACGAGTAACATTCTTGTAGTGAAGGTAAAGCACTGTCACGTCACATTTAATGCTTGAAAGTGACTTTTATTTTATTTATTTATTTTATTTTCTATTCCATGTTTATAATCATTCCTTTTGATTGACCTAAAAGCTAAGACCAACCTCTTCCTAGTTAAAAACTAGCTATTAGCTGTAATTGAGTGGAAGCAAGAGAATGTACTTTATGTCACATTACAATGATTGTCTCATTGTCAAATGTGATTCTTTTCCTCTTCTACCACGTTTTCACCCTTCCTTCAGACTAGATGTATGCTATAGAATTTTTTTTTATTTCTAATTTTACTTTTATTTTTCATTTTTAGTTTTCTTTTTTGTTTTGTTCTCTATCTTTAGTTCCTTCGCTAGGCTCAACTTTGCTTAGACTACAGGCTCAACTTTGGCTGTAGAAAAACATATTGCATACAGTTTATCAAACAGCAATGACTGATCACCATTCCCCACGCTAGAGTTTTTTTACATTTTTTTCCTTTACTTGCACTAGGAACCAAGTACGCACTACGGACACATTTTCTTACTTTCACATCCTTCACTAAAGTTAACACAGCGAATGGGTAGCTGCCATATTATGCGGAGATCTGCTATTGCTTATGATAACAAATGCGCTCACCAATCAAGCCACTTGTTCATATATTTTCCTTCTCTCCCTTCATCCCTAACTATTTTTTGAAAAAAGATTTTCGTACTCACATTTTTCGCACTCACTTTATACTTATGGTTACATACGTTAAAATATTTAGTTACACACGTACAAGTTTTGTTGAATTTTTATTTTTACGTTGTAACCACATATTTCTACACGTGTAACCACCAAATCCAGAAAAACACTATAACCAAAAAATAACTAATGTAACCACATTTTTCAACATACATAACCAATGAGTACATTGAGTATAAAAAACCTTTTTTATACAGAACAAAAGTGGATAATGTATTCATTTTCGTAATTAAATATAAATTCAACTATCTCTACTGGTAGTAATTTACTTAAATAGATAAGAAAAAAAACTTAATATAAATTATTATAATTTTTTACCCTTGTGGTTTATATTATAAAATAGAGTATATAAGAAATATTCAATATAGGTATATATATGGACTATTGTGCACTTTTATTAGTGTTACTCTGAAAATGTCACGCTTCATTTTATTATATGTGCGGGATATGCTCTAGCTGTTTTTATTTTTCTCGTTTAAAATTACTTATTATTTAATAAAAAATTATCATTATTAGTTTTTATTTAATTGTCAATACTTAGTATTGTGGATTCCCCGGAACGTGTTGGATAAGGGAGATAACGCCAAGTAGCGCGAAGGGAGGAGGCATCCCATGGTCAAGGAAGGAATTTAGTAACGCCTAGTGCTGAGTACCCTCCCCTGCGCAAAGATCTCCCGAGCGTCAATGAGACGGAAAAAAATAAACGTCTACTTAGCATACAATTCTAGACTCTAAAGTGATAAAGACAAGGAAAGTAAGGATGTTACCTATTGGTGTGTAAGAGAAAATTAAAGGTCACATAGCAATAGAAAAAAAGACTCGCGTAGTAAGGGATGATATAACATTTTGATCTATGTAGCGCGAACTTCGTTGAAAAAAATGAAGAGTTTGCGACCACAATTCACATTCAATGTCTTCATACACGCCACGCCTTTCTTGCGACCACAGCTCACGTTCCATGTTCTCAAGCCCTCCATATACCCTGCCAGCGGCCAAGGGTTGCGTTCCAGGTTCTCGCGCCCTCCATGCCTTGCATGCGATAATAGTTCGCATCACCACATGTTGCTCACAAACAAAGTTCTCTTGGAAATCACCTGGCTCAAAACTTTCCTTATGAAAATAGGGTTGCTCGCAACGCACACTAGCACAACATTTAACTATCTCATTATCAAATGGTGCATGTTTTAAAATGGATGAACTATCTGATATGCATTTAAGGTGCATATATCACCGCCTAAAATGCAAAGGAGCTATATTGTATCTGATCAATTTTAGTGAATAAGATTCAAATGGGTATTACAAGACACATCCCAAGTACAAGCTTACCGTGGGATGATCGCGAAGATCGCCCGCATCTACGAGCACTCCAAATTCAAGTTGCACGCGTACAAATCAAACGCTACACTAATTAAGGTCACTTTTTCAACTCTCTCCCAAGATAGAAATATTTTAACATATACTTGCTTGATTTTCAAAAGGCTCTACTACTTAAGCACGCTTTACTAATTAATTAATTGATACATACTTGCTTGAATTCTCAAAAATGCTTTATTTATTCGCTAACTCTCTTTTGAAATTGCATCCCATTAATCACATGTATTTAATTGGTTTGTCTAGAACACGTCATCTTCTTCATGTTGCATAAGATATCATTCATTCGTTAGGGAGTATTATTACATGTATTAAATTCTACTTACTCCTCTACAAGTATACATGATTTAACCAATGAAAGTATGATTACTACATGATATTCTTTGACTTGGTTCTAATTATGTAATCCTAGAAGAAATAAATAATGTGATAAGTGTGTTAATAACAAAATTACAACTTCATTACACAAGAACGCGTAGGTAACATCTTACATCCTTACCTTCCTTGCACATAATTAACTACAAACAAATACATGAACATGAGCACGATATATGTAAGCTAAAATAAAATATACATGAGCTAGATGGACTTAAGGTCCATGTGACATGAGCAACAGCAAGAGCTAGAGCAAGGTGGAATTTTGTCTCACACTATACAAGAGCAAGAGCAAGAGAAAAAAAGTATCTTACGTGTGTGGGAAAATACACAATACAAGAGCAAGAGTTACAACAAGAAAAAAAAAAGGTCTATTGTCTCACATACATATCACAAGAGAAAACGGATTACAAATAAAAGAGCAAACTCATTACAAGCATAAATTAAGCACAAGAATGAACATATTACAACAACAATCTAAGAACGAGTCGATCAATCAAGCACGCTAGTTGTTTGAGCGAAGTGATCACGCTCACTGAATACACAAACTAATTTAAAACACAATAGCATACTAGTTAGCAGTGTAAATTAATCACATGGGAAGATTTAATGCAAGAAATCATAACAGCGAGCCCATAACTTGAGTGCATACTAGCTACTTGAACTAATTGACTACGTGCACTGAATATCTACATGAACTAATTGCAAAAAGAGAACTAATTGCAAAAGCAACCAAAGCAAATTAGCTACTAGAGAGAACTAATCACCAGAGCGAACCTACAACTTGAGCATACTAACAACCTTTCTGAACTTGATAAGCGAAGAATTTACTTACATGCACTGGATAAGCATAATGATTTTCTACGCGAACTAACTAAGCATAGCGACTATCTATGCAAATTGTTTACTCAAATGCGTTAATTGCTAAGCGCACCAACCCCAAGAGCTACCTAACAATACATGATAGGATTACAGACCCATAATACACGAACGAGGTGGGACCTTGGCTCATGAAAATAGAACCAACACTAGAGTGAAAGAAGAAAAAATCTCAAAAAAGAAAGAGCCTGTTAACTCAAGTATGTGCTATAAGAGCGAATTGTTTACAAAAGCAATCTGCTGAAACGAGCATGACACTGGAGAAAACTAATTAGGAGAACAAATTCACGACAAGAGCAATATAAGAACAAAATATTTAATGTGACCCACAAGTTCCTCTTAATCGGCTTTGGGAAACATGCACGACGCGTATCACATGCCGTGTGTATCACACGAGCAAAAAGCGAATAGTAGAGAGCTATCAAGAAAGGAAAAAGGAACAACAAAATATCAAGAAACAAGCAAAGGCATCGACAAATGCGAGCAAGGTGCACGCAAAGCAACAAAAGTCATAAGGCCTAGTCAAACAAAAAGGGAAGTTCTTAACATTTTTTTTTAATCTTTCACTAAGCATTTTGAAAATTTACATTCTCCGTTCAATACATTGCATGCTTGCTCATAAGATATATACAAGTGCATAAGTGAAAGGGACTAGAAGGAAAATAATGTGCAGAACTAGAATAAAGAACTTAGCAAGGACAGAACCAGTGGCGAAGAGAGCGTGCGAGGGAGCAAGGATCTGGTGCAAAAAGAACTTGACATGAAAGACACAGTACACAAGAGTAACGCAATATAACATGAACCTAATAAAGGTCTAGCACTGTGAAGGATGTAAAGAGACACGTGGAATTTAAGAAAGGAGGCTTAAGAATTGAAACAAGCTAACAACGAGAGAAAACATTTTGATGGAAAAAGGAAATAATTCCAAAACTTGACAAGGTCCCTGGTTCACCCGTCATAATATAAGCATTACTCAGCGTAATTTGTGTTAGCATTCTCAGTTCGTGCAAGTATAAGTAATAACACTTGTATTTATGACAACGCGTGGGTCCCTACTACGTACATTCGTGATTGCGTTGGGAAAATGAGTCCAAAAAATATGTACCGAGAGGAGCGTGCATTTTTTAGCGAACACAGATTTGTGTTCGCTTCAAAAACGAAAAGGGGCTATTGTTGAGCCACCTCCCACACGTGTATATATATATATGTATATGTGTATGTAAGAGCGTTATGTTATATAAAAGAGGGATCGCGGGATACAAGGACACGTCGAGTGGAGTAAAGCGCGAAAAGGGAAAAAAGAAGAGGAAGACAACTGTATGGAAAGTTATGTCCACTGTCACTGGAAATACGAGGGTGTTTGTCCGCTGGAAATAAGGAAAAAGAGGGAGTATTATCCTATGGTTCTTGGCGTTGACAGCAAGAGTAAGCATAAAAGGAAAGCAAGAGAACTAGAGTGAGGGACTTCCTCTTCTTCATCCTCTCCTTCATTCATAAAAGGGAAGCAAGGAAACTAGAGTGGGGGACTTCCTCTTCTTCGTTATCTCCTTCATCAACAAGAGAACAACAAGAGCTACAAAAAAAATAAAAATAAAAAAATTTGTCATCTTACACACTTCTCGTTAGTCTACGAATCATCTATTGTATTTCTAAAAACCCTATACAGCAACACACATGAAACTATAAGGAGATTATATGTATATATTTGAAACTTCAAAACATAATGTCACCTCATATCACTTCAAGATCAATGAATCCTTAAAATGACTTACTAAACAAGATAACACGTACTTTTATAGAGTAGGATGATAATTTAACAAAATTATCATAATAAAACTGAGACTACTTACAAGGTTTTGTTTATTTATTTTAATTTAATTTTTCTTTAAAACTCACTCAAAATACAAGTTTTTCACAAAAACAGCATACCAACTAGTAAGAAAACAAATTCAATATGCACAAAAAGATTTCAAAAGTGCAATAACATATGCCCATCACAAAATTTTTTATCCATTATAATCCTGCCTATAAGGGTCCTGAACCATAATGTATAAATAAAAAATATTATAAAAATACAATGTATAAAACTTCGTGTCACAAAATCCTAGTGCCAATAGAGTACTAGTACAAAATTGACACAAGCGACACCAAAATACATTGTATTCATCTTAAATCACATTAATAATAACTTATTGATAGGGTATCATCATTATCAGTATAATATAAATCACAATCTAACTTTAACAAATTAATATCTTAATATGTACAAAATTCAAAATATAATATACAAAATATTGTCACAAAATTCTAATACCTGTAGGGTATAAATACAAAATTAACAAAACAAAAAAAATACATTATAATGATCACGAATTACATTAGCAACAAAATACGGATAGGGTATAATTATTGTTAATGAAAGATAAAGTTTCATTAAATTCCAACTAGATTAATTTAATTATATTAATTCACACAAAATTTTGCATAATTATGTCCACAATAGGTGAGTTCACAGTTATACAAATTCACAATAGTCATGTGTAAAATGTGATATAATTCATTATATACACAAAATCACATTATTTTCATGAAAAAATACACATAACTTTAACATGTGAAAAGAGCCAAAATTAACTCAATGCACTTGACACATTACTAAAGAAAAGGTTTGCTATTATTTTGATATGTTATGTCAAAGTGTCACGACTATGCAAAATTATACTAGTCAAGTGAGATATGACATAATTTTCTATACAAAAATCATATGAAATAAATAAAAAGAACTATGACTTGAATTGGCATAAGAACCTAAAATTAATTTTCATGTTCATATGGCACTTTTTCAAAGAGCATACACTATACAAAGTGTCACAATTTACTCTAGAACCTACACAAAAAATTTCAGGCCCAAAACTTGATAGCACAATATTAAATAAGCACTATCTTAAATTTACTCCTGATCAACATAAATTATTTTTGACTTCATCATATAATTGACCCAATAATTTGAGATTGGAACCATTACTTGAAGTGTATGCAAATTCGGATGACCATCATGACAACATTCCACAATTTTTTACAGATTTCAATTTTAAAAATAAAAAAGAAATAAAATATAGGCCAAATGCACCTTTTGGTGTTGTATCTCTTATATGCATTTCATTTCGGTCCTATATTTTTTTTGTTACATTTTGGTCATGTATCTGTTGTAAACGTTTCATTTTGATCTAATCCGTCAATCTCGTCACCCCTGTTAACAGAATTGACCTAATAAGAACAAAGTCAAATTACGTCATTTATCTTCAAACTCAGAAAAACCATAACATACACATGAACTCTAATAAGAACAAAGTCAAATTACCTTGTAACGAGGTGACGGAGTTGATGGACTGGATCAAAATGAAACATATATAAGAGATACAGGACCAAAATTAACCCAAAAAAAATATAAGACTGAAATGAAATACACAAAAGAGATACATAACCAAAAGATACATTTGGCCTAAAATATAATATGGGTCCCCAAACGGATTTTGTGATCCGCTAAATAAACTCCAAAATGAAAACAAAAAAAAAAAACTTAACAATTTTCAATATTAACCAAACAATTTAAGAGAAATCAATACACTTATATTCTATATTTCGCCAAAAAAAAAGGAACACGATTCACGCAAGGAATTTTCCTTCCATACACGGTAACGTGCACATTTTGAGATCACGTGGCATTCAATCAATAAAATGGTGGTCACGTGGAAGTGCACATTAGCAAGGGAAGATAAGCATAAAAAGGAGGTTCACGTTTAGCAAAAGGTGTGTGAATTATGTGTAATTTCTCTCTGAAATCTTCCATGAATCCTCTCTGACCTTCTATGCTATTTCTGGAGTCTTATTCCTGAAATTCTTCTATTATGTATCCCTTCTTCAATTCTAAATTCTCTTTCTCATTACTTGTTCCTTGTTCATTGTTTCTTTTCTCGTAGTTAAGACTTTTGAATCCTGATTTTACTTGTTAATCAGTACAATCATATTGTAATATTCTTACAAACCTTCAATACAAAACGCACCACGTTTCATTGATGCTTTCATTGTTCTCCATGGCTAAGCATGATGAATTTGAGGAGTTACAAGCAAAGATTCGAGCTAACAGTGATGCAATCCGTAGACTAGCAGCTTGCTTAGAATTGAAAGATGGGGAGCACTACGATTTTACTAATCGGATGCATACTGAATTTAATTGAAGGATGGATAAAATACAACAATCATTGGGAAAATTATTGCAACAACAAGCTTAGCGTCATGGTGGTTTTTCACCGAACACTGTCTCCCTAATGGCGACTCCGATTTCAAATTCCTTTCATGATCTCCCTGTATTACAAAAACCTTCTCTGGATTTAGCCAAGAATGATTCCATCTCCATCGTTGTGCAGACCAAAACCGAGAAGAAGGTTACGACATCGCAAGTTTATGATGAGTACACTTTACCTGCTTTATATGTTAATTTTGCGATTGACGAATCTGACTCTGAGAGTATTCACCTTGAGGATGATCTTGTTGATCTACAGCAGGCGGATGATCTTGTGGTTGAACTTGTGCAATCTTCAAGCATTGTTGAGTCTGGTGTTCATCAATCAATTTCTAGAACAGATGCACAACCAGAAAGCAAGCGAGCTAACTCGCTTCATTCAAGAATTCGAAGTGATGACATGATTCCGAAGTTCCTTCAATCATCAAACCGGCGCATTTACAAGAATTTAATGCTCTTTATCGATTGCTGAAACCATTTGTGGATCACAATTATGTTGATCACTGCCGATTTTATTCTCATTTTGATATGTATGCCAATGTCTTGCAAGCTTTGTACCCTTGGGACCCTGGATTACATGGATTGCCTAATAATTTTGGGGTCATAGACTCTGCCTACCAATTACTTGATAAAATGTCTAGGCCATTTTTATTCATAGTACTACATGTGCACCAGTTCAAGATTGTTACAGCAGCTGCATCACCTTATTTTGATATGGGTCTTATGGACATAGTGCTGTCCACTAGGAATATTGACAATTCCAATTATGTCACTCCTATTATGGTAACAGCAAATTGACTTCCACATCAACTGTTATATTCTTATTGCTTGGTTTGCAATTAGGTTTCCAAAGGAATTTGTGTTGATTTCTAATCCTTCTCTAATTGGTAGCAATTTTAAAAGTCTGCATTGGGGTGTTCCTTCAACTTATTACAGTGCTGAATTGATTGGTGGTGTGCTTTGGATACAAAACTCATTTCCTTTTCATTCGAGTTCTTTGACAATGGATGACGGCATGTTGTGTCTAGGATGGCTTCTTCTACTTTTGGTGGTATATGGGAAATACATCACAAACGCACTAAGTTAGTAATCAATAATGTATTTGTTTTTAAAGCTGATTCTTCAAGGGTGATGATTCCTCTATTCAAGGACAAGTGCAATTTGCAAGACTACGTTACTAATGCCAGCTTTATCAGTGCTTTATTCATGAATTATACTGTATTTCTGTTTTTGTTACTATCATTCCGGATTGGAAGAAACAAAAAAGAACATTGATTCTTATTTCAATTTAACCTTGAGGACAAGGTTGTTTTGAAGGGGAGGGTAATGTAACGTACACATTTTGATATCACGTGACATTCAATCAATAAAATGGGGGTCACGTGGAAGTGCGCATTAGCAAGGGAAGATAAGCATAAAAAGGAGGTTCACGTTAAGCAAAAGGTGTGTGAATTATGTGGACCTTCTCTCTGAAATATTCCTCGAATCCTCTCTGACCTTCTATTCTATTTCCGGAGTCTTATTCCTGAAATTCTTCTGTTCTGTGTCCGTTCTTCAATTCTAAATTCTCTTTCACATTACGTGTTCCTTGTTCATTATTTTTGTTCTTGTAGTTAAGACTTTTGAATCCTGATTTTACTTGTTAATCAGTACAATCAAATTGTAATATTCTTACAAACCTTCAATACAAAACGCATCACGTTTTATACGCATCCAAATTGGACAATGGTTGAGGGCTTTGGATTGCAAAAAAGATGGGAGGAAAATCCCACAAATCAATTTTGGAAAATAACTTTTCAATTGATGGTGAATTTTAGATCGATTAAAACGTTGATATTAAGTGCAAGAATGATAAAACGAAACTAAAACCAACAATTCTCTCTAATGGATCAATGAAAACTTTTGAGTTTTGGATATATGGTAGATCATGAAGAGTAGAACAAAATCCCTTAACAATTTTAACAATCATTGACGAAAGAAACATGAATTTTGAAACAAGCAAAGTTAGGGTTCTTGCAAATCTAAAAAGTATATTCCAAGTAATTTCAATTGGCTTCGCAAAAGCGTTTAATTTTCAATGATCACGAGAAATAAAACCTCAAAAACAATTTTGAGATTGATACATAATAACAACAAGGATCTCACATCATGAAAAGAAAAACACATCTTTTATGTTTTTAATGAATAAACAACTATAATACGCATTAAATCGGGTTTGGTATCATTTGTCGGAAAATCTAAGTAAACAACTATAGCCTCATACATAAGATTAATCCACGTCATAGCATATTCTTTATATGAACAATTCAACCAATAGTGAGAGATTGAATATACCTGCACAGAACCGCCGTTCTAGCGCTCCTTTGCATTTCTATTTTACTAGAAGAATGGGAGAATAAAAACATGAGAAGTGAACTACTCTCTTCCTGACGGCTAGGGTTTCTCAACTAAGGCATCATACTTTCGATGTGTTCAAGTTTCTTGATGGGATAGCAACTTTATAGCCTAATCAGGTGAGAGTAGCGACTCCTCATTGGACATTAAGTAAATATAATGACCCAACTCCTCATTGGGCATTAAGTGAATGACCCAACTCATCATGGGTCACTCAGAACAAAAGGCCAATACAAATATCCATCATATATAACTACTTAATTAATATTCTCCATAATTGATAATATTATATAGTTCTAATTAATAATTAATGTTAATCCACAAATTACTAACACTACAAAGAATGACCAAAAATAGTGAAAGCCAAACTTGTCGCTAAATGGCCTAAAATCGTCGCTAAAAAGGAGTTAATGATAGCCAAGCGATGGAGGTTGAGTCGTCACAGTTTTTTGCGTTACAAAAAATTAGTGAGGGGTTTTACCCTAGCTAATTTGCGACGGTAAACATCGTCGCTACAATACACGCTATTTTTTCTTTTTTTTTGTTTTCACGCCAATCCAAAGACGGTAAAAGTCATCGTTAAGTTTCTTTTTTTAAATAAAATAACTCCTGAAGGACGAGCTCCTCAAACTTTTATCAGTCGAAAATAGCATTGGGGGTCACCAGAGATGGAGATCGTCGGAGTTGGAGCTTTGCTGGAAGTCGTTGAAGGTGGATGGGATGTGAGGTGTACAGTGGTGTTGTTATGGCGTTATTTGATGAAGAATAAGTTAATAGAAGAAGAATTTAATAGAAGAAGAAGAAGTGAGATTTTGTTGAGTCCGAAACGATGAAGAAATTAATTGAAGAAGAAGAAGCGGGCGATTTTATAAAGAAGATAACAAGTGGAAAATCACGGATCCTGAAGTCATCGTGTTGGCCAATAAGCTGTGAACACTTGTCAATCTTAGCAACGGCCTAGACCTTTGCTAAATTAGCGACTGCTTGGGCCATGCAAAATGTCTGAATAATTGTTTTAAAAAAAAGAAAAAAATTAATAATTGCCCCTATATCGACGGCCTAGACTATTGCTAAATTAGCAATGGCTAGGACCGTCGCAACTATGCCCCCCCCAAAAAAAAAATCCTCTCCTATTGCGATGGATAGGACTATCGCAACTATGCTACTAAAAATATAAAAAAAATAGAATAAAAGAAATCCTCCCCTATAGCAATGGCCTAGATCGTCACTAAATTAGTAGCAGTAAGGACTATCACAACTATGCCACAAAATAAAAATCCTCCCCTATAGCTACGGCCTAGACAGTCTCTAAATTACTGACGGCTTGGAATGCCGCTAACGGTTAATGTAACGTCACAACTTAGCGACTATGTCAAGCCATCACTATTTTTATGTGGCTATATTACTACATTCTTGTAGTGTAATTCAAATATTCCAACACATACGAGCTGTCTTTTTTATCTCAGGGTCAAACTACATGGAAGGAGATTTACAACGTGTTAGCATAAAAATTAAGGAGTAAACAACAATAATAACCAGAAACAAAGAATATTTATTTATTTTATTTTATTTTATTTTTTATAGTTTTTATTGGAAATAAAATGTCTAAGCTTGCTATACTCTATCGATCTCGATATCACAATTGCTATACAGCACCGGTGCCAAAAATTTGACACGTGTCGGGTTGACGAAAGGGCAAATGCAAGTCGTGCAAGTAATAAAGTGATGAAAAGGGTTTCTGTACCCAAGAGAGCAGTGATGAATACCAAATTCTTACAATCCTTATGCAATTTAGATGTACAAGAAGTGACCAAGTTCGAGAACACAATGAGAAAGTGCATAAAGAGTCAATAAGAAAAAGGAAGAGAATTCACTTACAGGGAACCCTAAGGCTTAGGCTTCTCTTATGTTTAATTAATTAACCTTATAGCTCTCTATAGTGACATAAAATCTATCTAAGAGCCAATCATCCTCTCTAATGAAACTAATAAGCAATGGTCATGATTACTAATTATCTTTCCTTCAGTTAATCCCTTAGATGGTCACAAAAGAGTTGAAACTAACCAAAGAAAGCATAAATTTTAAAAGGATTTGTCAATGAAGAAACAATTATAAATTTGACCAAAACAATGTTAACTGGTTTACCATGTAGTTCCATTAATAACCGGGGATGGTCATCAATTGATTAATTACTGAGACGTGCTAATCAAGTTCTAACGTGAAATTATATGCCAAGGCAAAACCAATTAAAAAGGAAAGAAAATTTAAATATTAAACTAGGAGAAATCAATCAAACCACAATTCACCATAGCCCTAACTATGGATTTAGTCTTGTTTATAGATAAAACATGAATAAAATCAAAAACATAAAAAGAATCCATAAGCAAAAAGAAAAAAGGGAAGAGAAAGAATCAAATCTAGAGCGGTTGCGTCAAGTTGTCAATCCTTAGCCGTCGTTTGGAGTTGATCTCCTTCAAATCTGTGAAGAATGCTAGATAGCAGCCAAAGAGGGTGAAAATGAGCCAAGAGTCATCAAAAGTTTAGGCAAGCTCACGAGAGGCACATAAGAAGGCTATACATAGGCTTTGGGCCACAAAAGGACCTAGCACAACCGAGCTAAGGTGAAGCATGACTATGCTTTGCTTCAAACTTTCAACCTTATAAAATGAGCACCAAAACATGATTAGGATTTAGGAGGATGGCATGAATGTGCTTGGCGATGCACACGGCCATGCACAAATTTAGGTATGGTTTTTAGCTCAAAACATGATATGATAAGGGCACATGGCTGTGCAACTAAAGAGATTGGTCGTGTTTTACATTCTGATAGCAAAACACTTGGACAAGCCTGGTGGAAGCATGGCCAAGCCTAATGAAAGCATGGCCAAATCAAATGCATGTGAGATTAACCATCACTCCAAAACTTGCAAAAATTCACTGAAATCATCACAACTCGGTCAATATTTTTCTTGCTACCAACCTATGAGAAAATAGAAAAAACATGAACTAAGACCCATCTAATATGCAAAACATGCAAGAAAAATGACAATGCATAACATGTATAAAGTATGTGAAATATGGGTTTATCATTTTCCATACATAACATTTCACCCTTTGCTCATGTTGCAACCCATGAAGACCTTATGATTATTGAGTCATTGCAAACTATTTAAGGGATATTTGGTTCATTGTCAAGCTTATTGTTGGTAACCTCCCATTATTTGAATATTAGGGGGTGACATTTAGTTGTTTATTGTTGTTATTATTATTTATCAAGCTTTTGTATAAGTTAATGTAGTGTGAGGTCTAATGGATCTATGTTGTTTTTGTAGGATGACACTTTTACAGCGCCACAAGGTCTGGGAACTATCTAGATTATGTGGCTTGGAAGGCTTTGGATGAAGGAAGCGCACAAGGTGTTCATACCTTGATAAAGCTCCTTCATGGTAGACGAGGGATAGGACGCTATTTGAATTCGCATCACTTTTGGGTTATGCTCGCTCTCTTGATCTAGCACTCTCTCCCCTTAACGCGCTCCATATCAAAATGTTGTCTGCTTTGCTTTACCACTTATTCGTTGTGCAACCCATGATCGCTGAGCAATGCTCGCTGATCCTCTCGTATCTCACAAAGCGCTTGCTGAACTTGCCCTCCAAGTCAGCGAGCGGATAAACTCTATAAAAAGGGGAAGTTGTTCACAGCATGGGGGACTTTTTACACATTTTATCCCATTTTGGTTATTTTTCTTTTCTGACTCTCCTCTCGCAGAAGAACAACTCCACTTTCCTCCTTTTCCCTTCCCCATTTTTCATCATCTTCTTCTTCCTCACAACACCCAAAAAGGACAATCTTCCACCATAAAAGAGAGCAAGCAAGAACCTCAAAGGCACATGACATGTATACAAATGGCGTTCTAGTCGATCCTCCCAACGAATCTCCCATGAGTGCTTCATTGTTCTCTCCAAACCACATGAGCTAGAGTTCTCATTTTTCACACACCTTGTAAGTCTATGAACCCCTAATCATATTTCTAAACCCTATACCTCAACAATTGGCGCCGTTGCCGGGGAAGTTTGTGTGAATAAAAATGGCAGAAACTAGAACAGAAAAAAAAGAGAGAGAATGAAGAGACCCATTCCCGCTTAACCGGTTTTAGGAAAATGGCTCTAGAGAATTATTTAACTGTTGGATTGAACTAAAAAATTTACAGAAGTGTTACGACACCAATAGCTTCATTCTGACCGGTGGGATCGTCGATTCGAGATTTGAGGAATGACAAATCGAGTTCGAACAGAAGACAACAAGAATCACGTTTTTCATTGGATTCCCACCCTCTCACCTCAACATGACATAGACTCCTGCACTACTAGGCTTTTCATTAAATGCTAGACTTTGACAATACATGATTTTGGAAAGGATTTTCCCTTGTACGTACAACACAAAATCCTTTTACTTTCCCCACACACAACACACACCCATGCCTCTTTCTCCCTTTGTCACACAACATACTCTTATTCATAGCGTAGTGTCCTTCACGCTGAGTTGCTTAGCTCTTCGCATTTTCTCCTTGGGGATGGCTTTCTTCAAACGCGTATCAAGGGATCCCAATGGTAGATAATAACAAAATTACACTTGTAGACAATAACAAATAATTGCATACACATGGGAAGAGTCAAAAAAGAAAAAGGTGGCAAGAACGTGTTTGACATGATTTAGGATGCCACATGATTTTTATTTTTTTATTTTTATTTTTTATTTTTATTTTTATTTTAAAAATATAATATAGGGAAAAAGAAAGAGAGTATTGTTCATGTATTTGAAACACAATTGCAGTCAGCGTACATGCACAGTTGCGACAAACGCGAGATAGCAAGCGCGTAATGAAGAGAGAACGCGAGTCACCAAAAGTAGAGTGAGTGAAGTAGTGAACATGTGATGAAGGGCGAGCACGAGGAAGCAAGAGCTCAGTGAAGGTTAAGTGAGATGGGTGAGCGCGTGATGACCACACAACGAGATAGTACACGAACTCAGCAAAGAAAGAATACAGCGAAGGGAGCACTCAGTGAAGAAAGAACGCGGAAGACTAAATGGTACACGTTTTAAGAATGAACGAGCTGAATGGTGTGCGTTTAAGGCACGTACATCCCCGCCTAAAACTCAAAGGGGCTAAACATCAAAACTCAACGCGTAAAGCTAACTGAGCTTAGTTGCAGTGTTTCTCCAGAAAAGACAGCACAACCCAACCAGGAAGTCTCTTAACTCTATGATGTTTAACATTATTAGAATATGCATTGTGCATAATATATCCAAATAATTTGTTTATATGCTAACTATCATATATTCTAGATTTTCACACAACATAATTGCATAGTTATTCATGGAGCATACTACTAATATTTATTTTATTTACAAGATCATTCATAATTTCATACACATGACATCACACAAATCTAACTTGCACACACTCGAATATGATGATATATGAACATGCATTCATGTACATTATTCTTATACACACACGATGTATATACAAAGCATGCCTATATTATTCACATCAAGAAGCACTTGTTATAAAATGCCTACATATAATATTATTGAAATATATGTCGTAGAAAAGAATGACAAAACAGATAAGACGATGCACCCTCAGCATGGTTAGGGATGGCAAGTAAAAAAGCTCCTAATCCTAACAAGGAAAACGAACAAGAATCTACAAAGTGAACTATGAACGCGAGCTGATAGAGAATGCTCGCGCAGGTTCGCACAACTGCGAGCAATCCGAGCCAACTCCCGTGCTAATTAAACACTATACTGACCAAGGGTACCTTCTTAACTACTTACCAACTAAAATAATTTTGATATATACTTGATTGACCGATCAAAAATGCTTTATTACTTGCCCATTCTTATCTGATTTTTTTAATTATTATTAACCACATGTATTTGATTAGCACACGTCATATGCTTTCTGTTTGTGGGATTTCATTTATTAAGAGAAATAGTATTACTATATAGACCAAAAATCCCTTACTTCTGCACACGTATGCATTATTCAATAACTAGAAGTATTATTATTATATGATATTCTTGACTTGATTCCAATTATATGAGCCTAACCTAAACAAATAAAGTGATAAATAGCTAAGTTATAAAATCCAAAAAAATCACAAGTTCATTGCGCAAGAACGCGTATATTACAAGACTTATTATTACCCGCGTGTATATAACTTTATGCGAATACATGAGCTAGAGCAAGATATACATGAGCTAGATGGGATTTGAGGCCCATAACACATGAGCAAGAGCAAGAACTAAAGCACGGTGGTTTTGGCCCACATAAAACTAGAGCAAGAAAGTGTCTTACTTGCGTGGGCACGCGTTACAAAAGCAAACTTATATAAGAACGGACAAAATAGCAAGTGTAAACTAATTACAAAAGGCCACTTATTGCAAGAATAATTTCAATAGCTATCTAATAACTCTAACGTGCTATCTGCTTGAGCGAATTGATTACGCGCATTGAATACTCGAGTAAACTAGTTACGAAAGAAAATTAAATACAAGAGCAATATCCAAGAGTGCACCGAAAATCTAAACACGCTAATAGCATGAATGCAGTGATGGCTTTAAATTATGTGAGCATAGCAATCACCTACGCGAACTGTTCGTCTGTGCGCGTTAACAAATTAAGCACACTAGTTTCAAGTGCGAGTTAACCATACAAGGTGGGATTTTAGACTCATTAAATTTATGATCTAACTATTGATTAAATGTCAGTCATATTACATTTCTTCCTGTAAGATACATACATGTGCAAAAAAAAGTAAAACTCATATATCTTTATAAATATATGCCTCTCAAGGCATATATTCAAAAAGAAGGGGGCTAAAAGAAGAAGGCGCTGAGGCAAAAGAGAGGAAAGAGTGGTATGCGAACATGCTAAACAGGTCAAGAACAAACTCAAAAAGCAAATACACAGAAGTCTAATATTTAACTAAGCAGATAGCCTATTCATAACCGTCATACATATTCATTACATTCATAATATTCCTTCATAACACTCATAGCATTCATATCCTCCGTATTTATTCGTACACATTACTAGTATTTATTTTATGCAAAACACTTGATGTCATCTAAAGGTAATTTTACTATACCAAAATAGAAATGCTTGCAAAAGAGTACAAAAAACAAAAGCTTGAAAATATTTATAAAAAAAAAAAACTTAGAACAAAACTAGGAGGCTTACCCCAAAAAATGATGGTTTCTGATCACGAGAGTGAGCTTCACAAATGGTCACAAATTTCTAATGCAAAGTAGAGCTCTTTCACTTTTTATACAAGCACACTACAAATAAGAATTATTATATATCTGCCGTAAACTTTCTAGAAGCATGCTCATTTTTCATGTCTTACTAATAAGTTATTTACATCAAGTTAAGTTTTTGTTAACCCGTGGACATGGTTTTTGCGCTATGATGAAAGAATTACTAAGTTGCAGGTTTTCACGGATGCAAATGGACAAGAATCTAAGAACGCGGAGTCAGACTTTCCCAAAGAACGCATGCACTGAACAGTTTGCATTTCAAGCAAACTAATGTTCGCTCAGAAATGCAAGGGGGCTAATGTTGGTAACCTCCCATTATTTGAATATTAGGGGGTGACATTTAGTTGATTATTGTTGTTATTATTATTTATCAAGCTTTTGTATAAGTTAATGTAGTGTGAGGTCTAATGGGTCTACGTTGTTTTGGTAAGACAACACGGTTACAACGCCACAAGGTGTGGGAACTATCTAGATTATGTGGCTTGGAAGGCTTTGGATGAAGGAAGCGCACTAGGTGTTCATACCTTGATAAAGCTCCTTCATGGTAGACGAGGGGTAGGACGCTATTTGAATTCGCGTCACTTTTGGGTTATGCTCGCTCTCTTGATCTAGTGCTCTCTCCCCTTAACGCGCTCCATATCAAAATATTGTCTGTTTTTCTTTACCACTTATTCGCTGTGCAACCCATGTTCGCTGAGCAATGCTCGCTGATCCTCTCGTATCTCACAAAGCACGTGCTGAACTTGCCCTCCAAGTCAGCGAGCGAATAAACTCTATAAAAAGGAGAAGTTGTTCACAGCATGGGGAACTTTTTACACGTTTTATCCCATTTTGGTTTTTTTTTCTGACTCTCCTCTCGCAGAAGAACAACTCCACTTTCCTCCTTTTCCCTTCCCCATTTTTCATCATCTTCTTCTTCCTCACAACACCCAAAAAGGACAATCTTCCACCATAAAAGAGAGCAAGCAAGAACCTCAAAGGCACATGACACGTATACAAATGGCGTTCTAGTCGATCCTCCCAACGAATCTCCCATGAGTGCTTCATTGTTCACTCCAAACCACATGAGCTAGACTTCTCATTTTTCACATACGTCGTAAGTCTACGAACCCCTAATCGTAAGTCTACGAACCCCTATACCTCAACACTTATGGTAGCATACTCTTATTAAAAAACTTAGGTGTTGTCTTTCACCCTTAAATCCTTGAGTTTTGGAGAAGAGTAACCGAATACACAGAGAGACTAATCTCACGACGACATAAATTCTGATTTGACTCATAAGTATTATTGTACCCATCTATTGGAGTGTGGTTTCTAAAAATACTCTTGCATGAACAATTTTATTCTCTAAATCGTGCTAAGTGGACATGTGGCTAAACATCCCACCTTGTTTAGGGACTAAAATAAAAAAAACATTGTCAAGTATATGGATCAAAATCAAATAGTATGTTGGTACATCATTAAAACAAAATAATGTTTTTAGTGTAGCAACAAAAAGGAAAATGATTAGTATATATAAGGACTAAATTGTTAATTTAAACAATTAATTTTTATTCAATAATCAAGCAAAATAAAGAAACATTACAACATAGTTTACCTTTAGCAATATGGTCTTTAGACAATATTTGTAAAAAAAAAATTATAAATACAAAAAAAGTAACATTTTTTATCAATTTGGCCGTGTTTAAAATGTTACTAAAACCTTCTCATAACATAACCTTTATATAATATTAGCAAAAAATATTACAAATACATAAAGAAAACATTTTTAATAATTTAGTAACATTTTTTTAAATATTCTTAACGGTGGATTATTGAGCAGTAAAAATTAACTAGTTTTGTTAATGAAAATATAGTTGGTTACTTTAACTTATAATAAAAAATAGAGGGAGTATTTTTTACTCATGAAACAAAAACAAACATATAAAATGATGATGTTGACCATTCTATATATGAAAATTGAATTGCCTTCAATAGGGTATACTAACAAATGTAAATTTTTTGTCAGCGAATGGCTGATAATTTAATAGCATCCCATTGCTCCTAGGCTCTTAGCCATCATGGGGACCAAAAGAAAAAAAAAATAAGAAAAAAAAATATTACTGAATAAATTAAAGTTTCTATTCCTATCGTATCTTATAAATTGATATTCATTAGTTTATTGCTTATACTCTATATATACTCTATACAGATACTAGATGGCAATAGCATCATGTATAAGAATTCACAGTGGATGTTTTTTTAGGCAAACTGTTTACAAGAATGAGAAACATATGAAGAAATCAAATGTTTTTAAGTGTGTGGTAATGTGTCCCTGTTTTTTTCTTTTAGCAAAAATCCAGATGCCAATTAATTGAATTGATTGATTAGCAGTTAATTTAATTTGCCATTTTCTGGACAAACACCAAAGAAAATTTTCAGTGGCTAAAAAGAACTCTAAAGGGGTTGTTTGTTTGGATTTTTATTTTTTTTTAAATTTTATAAGGAAAAAACTGAAAATGCTGGGAACAAAAATTTTCTGTTTTTAACATTTCAATTTTTCCTTTGTAAAATTTCAAAAATCATAAAACAGAATGAAAACAAGAAATAAAAACAGAAAATAAAAATACAAATCAAATAGCCCGAGTTCTAATGTTTTTTTGGCTGACACCAAAGATGATTAGTTATAATGAAACTTGAATTTCAGTTAAGAAGCTAACAAGTCTTGTTAATTTTGCACTATGCAGCATCCAACAGGATGGATAGAGAATAAAGTATCAGTTCGAATTCCTATAGACACACTTTTACCTAAAACAAAATTTTTTTTAAAAAAAAAAAAAAAACTTTGCGCTATAGTTAAAGGTGTTTCCCATTATCAGAAGAAACAGAAGTAACAACAAAAGAATCTGATACATTTTGTGGTTATCCCTTTAAAATGATGCTGTGACTGTATAAAAATGACTCAGATTAGTGGATAAAGATTTTGTTTGACTCTTGAATCTGTATATGTTGTGTTTTATGTTTAATGTTTAACTCCTCCGATCTACACTCCAATCAAGTTGTTTTTAGTACACCAATTATGCAGGGAGGTTTTAATTTAATTTAATCAATTTGTTTTTTTAGTACAGCTTCATAGATACTTATCAAATCTCTCACTATTACACAGTTCAATGTATTTGTCTTTATATATATAAGAGGTGGCTTATCCGGTGTGTTTGGAAATTTGTTTGAATAAGATATGAGAAATGATATTTAGTGTCTTAATAGCACTATTTAAGTAGTTAAATGTAGTAAAAAAGTATTGGAATATGTAGTTTTTTCTATTTTCGAGAGATAAAATAATATGCACTTATGATTGTTTTTCTAATTCTAGTAACCTTAACTAGTCCTAATGACACTATATATCAAGACACATAAGTTGAAAACAACCTAAGAAACTTGTGAAAATAACCTGAAAATAGTTTATAAAGACTTATAAATTATTTTCATAAACTGCGTGTCTGCGTCTAAACTCTTTCAAATATGAAAGTCTCATATTGTCTAGGATAAGAGCTATGATAGCCGTTATAAAGCCCTAGACAACCCTCTCCTTATGAGCTAGCTTTTCAGGAGAGTTAGATCTATATCATTTTCTAAGATGGTATGAGAGCCTATCTAAAAAACATAGGGCAAAATAAATAAAAAAATTCAAGAGAAAAAAAGGGGCACAAAGGCCAAAAAAAAAGACTTAAAACATATGCCCAAAAACTTAAAAAACAAACCGGTCTCGTGCAAATCACAACTAGGTTAAAAAGAAAAAAAAAATAATTGGACTTGAGGGAGAGTGTTGGATGAAAAAGTTTCATATTACCTAAGATAAGAGCTATGATAACTGTTATAAGGCCTTAGATAACTCTCTCCTTATAAACTAACTTTTAAAGAAATTTAGACCTATGTCATTGTAAAAAAACACTCAGCCATATGACATTTCGTCTGAAAATTAATACTTTTAAGGTGTAAAAGTCGGAGTGACCATGTTATGTTATTCTTTATAAAAACAGAATTTAACTTGAGATTTTTAAATTGTTAAATTAACTAGATGGAAATTAATTAGTAAAACTCTTATTGATTAAATAGTTGCTACTTGTTGCTATCGTTGACTCATTTACTGTATATATGGAGTTATTTCATTATTATAGTGCATGCATTCATATTATGGCTGCAGGAAGCTTTAATTGTATTTAAACCTCTCATTGGAGATAGGTTGGCTCCAATTGATGGTAAGGGTCAGCAAGCATTTAAATCTAGCAGGAAAGACTTGAAAAATTTTCATTTATTAACAATTTAATGAAATTTTATTAACTAATATAATATCTCCCAATTGGATTCAAATATATATCCTCAATCATGTCTCACGAATAGAATATTGTCACGTCATTAAAAATATTTTCTTTAATTTTAATGTTTAATTTTCTAATAAAATTTTTTAATGACATTACGATATTCTGGGACATATTGAAGACACTAAATTTAAATCCCTCAATCTTTATAAAAGATCATTTGCTGAGGTAGCTTGCCGGAAATGACACCCTTACCCCTGTTCTCTCTCTCTTTTTTTTATTATTAATATCCTAATTCTGTTTTAGTTTTATATAATATATATAATATAATGAGCATTTTGGGATTGCTAATGGAATTGAATAAAATTGTACCGAAATTATATGTTTTGTCAACACTGTTCCATGTTATGAATAATGTGATTATCATGGAGGTCACTAGAGGGTGTTTTTGGATAAGGTGAAATAGTTAAATTAATTTTTATCTCTTTTATTAATATTATTATTTTTTTCTTATTTATAAACATTTAAAAACTTAATAATAATTTTTTATAAGTACCTATTATAAAAAAGTGGAACATTTATTATGTTTTTTATTTTTTCCCTTCTTTGATATGGTACTGTGATTCAATTTTAAAATGAAAGTAAATTTTAAAATAGTAAAAAAAATTAAATAAAAAAAAAAATCCCATACTTGACAACTTTAGTTTTTTCATCACAAATTTAAACACAGACTAAAACTATTTTTAATGGTAACATTTTATACCGGGTGTTTATGAATTATTTTAAATATTTTAGTGGGTTTCACTTTTATTTATTTATTTATTTATTTATATATATATATATATATCACTTTAATTTGAAATTTAAATATAACTTATTCTTTAATACAAATTTTTAAATAAACACCATATATATGTCTCATATGTAGAGGCACGGAACTAAGGAGTGGTCGTGTGAGGGCCACGGTCACCCTAAAATACTAATAAATTTTTTATATGACATTTTAAGATACACTCAATAAGTTTAGATATACAATAATTATTATTATAAATAGTTATTTTTAAAATTATTTTATTTTATTTATTTTATTATTAATATAATAAATATATTAATTTCATTATTAAAAATAGAAAATTATAATACTCCTTACCTTATTCTGACTGTTTTTTTATAATTATATATATCTAAAAACTGTTTGTGGCCTCTTTTTTTTTCTGTGCAATCTAATGATCAGGTGCTGTTGAGGAACATCCATATTTTTGTGAATATATCCAATGTTGTTTTTTTTTTTTGGATTTGTAAGCATAATTGGGCGCTCAGTTCAATGTGTTTTTTATTGTTTTTTTAGAAGCTCCCCCACAAAGCGCATTAGCCATTTTTTGTTTACTAAAGCTATGGGTTAAGTTAGAGAAAAATATTAGTTTGGTCTTTTAATTTTTTTTAATTAAGTTGGTCTCAAAATATAGTTACTGAATTAGTTCTTTCAAAATTTAAAATATTATTAAATCAATTCCTCTAAGATTTAAATACGATCGAATTAGTCCCTTAAAATACACATAATTAATATTTGAATGACCAGTTTAGTGACACAAATATTTAAAGAATCAAATTAATTGTTACTATAGTTTATGATTTGTTAAGATTATATTTGATTGTCAAATAATTTTAAATGATATAATCATATCTCTATGATTTTAATTGATATTATGTATTATTTTAGAGATATTTAAAGATATTAGGAATAAGTTTATGATGGCAAAAATAATTTGATTACGATTCTTTTTCCTTATTCGCGTAGATTATCTTGTGTATAAATAGGAGGTCATTTGTATAGCTTGACACACACCACAAAGACTACTGACTATTTTATCAAATTCCCTCTTCTGTTCTAACATGGTATTAAGAGCTTCAGTTCCTTGATAGCTTCTGTTGCATTTCGGTTTTTTTTTCTTTTGTTAAGGATACTGGTTTCTGTCTAGTAATCCTCCATTGGTTCCGTTTTTTGTTGTTCTCCGTAGCTTCAATTTTTGGTTGCTTTGAGAATATTCGGAGCTCATCGCTATTATGTTCTGTGAGTAGTTGTTTCGAGAAGCTTCATTGTGATCTTTGTGGTTGTTCTCTTCACCTGTGTTGTCGCCTTTAGTTTACTAATTTCCCGAACCATTTTGTCGACACCATAATCACCATCATGATCACTGGCCACAAGAGTGTCGCCAGAAAAAATTCACAGCCCACAACACACGCGCTCCCAAGCATCATTGCTTTGTTCTGCGCGTGACAGACTCGCACTAGATAACCAACTTTGTTTGCGTCCCGGTTCCACCCACACCCGACCCATGACCCTCAGTCCGACTCGGGTGCTGACTTGTACCCTGAACTCTATTGACCCGCGTTGACTGCGCTAACGTGGCTATCCAGTCGACATGGCCCACCTGTTTTTGCTGATTTGGCCGCCAACGTGCATTACTTGGCTATTGATGTGGCGCTGACGTGGACAAAGTTACTCCTAAGATTTTTTAGTGAAATCTTTCCAAATTTTAGCTCCTTTTTTGCTAATTATGTCTCTATTTTTATTTCAAAAAAACAATGAATCTCGAATCCCTTCTATGGCAAATTATTTATAAATCTGGTAATGCTCCCAATGCATTAGCAACCGCTCCTCCGGGTAATTCCTGCTAGTACTTTGATTCAACATATTGTAATCACATGACATCTTCTTCCCCTACATTCTCTTCTATCTCATCCAAAAATATTGTTCCTTTTATACACACTATTTATGGTTTGCTTATGAAAGTAATTCACAAAGGCCTAGTTTCCTTGCCCAATCTTACATTATCTGACACGTACCATGTCCCAAAATTAAACATTAATCTTATTTGTGTGGGACAACTTTGCAATCTTGAATACACTATTACATTATTTGACACGTACCATGTCCCACAATCAAACATTAATCTTCTTTCTGTGGGACAACTTTGCGATCTTGGATACACTATCACTTTTTCTTTTATTGGGTGTTCTGTAGAAGACACACAAACAGGGGGCTGGTAGTAAAATTGGTAGACTATTTGAGCTTATCAGTCTTCACACGCCTCTGACTACATTTGTGGCATCAGCGCCTTGGTCAATGCTTTCTCCAAAATTTGCAGCAACTCATATCTAGAGGGAAGTTGGGTTTGGTTAAAGAAAAATCCATTCATTGTGTCTCTTGTCAAACTGCTAAACAACCTACTTTACCTTTTAATAAAAGTATTTCATTCTCTACCTCACCCTTTGATCTTGTGCACTCCGATGTTTGGGGACCTTCGCTTACACCTACTACGGGAGGATGTAGTTACTATGTAATTTTTATTGACAATTATTCTAGGTTCACATAGCTACATTTGATGAAACATTGCTTCGAACTTTGTCAAATTTACATTAACTTCACAAAAATGATTAAGACTCAATTTTGTAAAGTTATTAAGGTTCTTCGTCGTGATACTGTTATGGAATATCGTGACTCATCTCTCATCAAGTTTCCCACTGACCAGGGTACCGTTTCTAAGTTTTCTTGACTGGGAACTTCTCAACAAAATGGTAGGGCCGAAAGAAAATATTGCCACATCCTAAATACCGTTCAAGCCATGCTTCTTTTTTCCTCTTGTCCTCAAAGAATATGGGGTGAAGCTGCTCTCGCTACTGCATACATTATCAATCACCTTCCCTCGCTGATTCTAGGCAGCATGTTTCCATTTGAGCATCTTTTCCAAGTATTTCCCGACTACACTTCCCTTAAATTCTTTGGATGTGTTTGTCTCGTTCTTCTTTAACCGCATGAGTACACTAAACTTAATCTCATGCCCACCTATGCTGTTTTTTGGGATATGGATTTAAACACAAATGTTATCGTTGTTGGGATCCTATTGTTAACACATTTAAATCTCTCGTCACGTGATCTTTTGGGAGGACATTATGTTTACTTCTATATCAAAATTCAAAAGTGTTCCTTATACTTCTACCCCTCTCTATACTAACCCTTATGTTGATCTTTTTCAACATGAGTCTAATATTGATTTTTCAGGTAACCTTGCCACAAGTGACATAAATGCAGATTCTCCTGGTGAACCTATCACAATGGTTGAATCTTTGGATTAGTCTAGTAACTCTCATTCACATGTTTGATTCTGTGCATGAAGCTTCTACTCATGCATCTCAGATAAGAAATCCTCCTCCATATCTTTGTTATTATCATTGTTTTTTCTACCATGCTTAATTGCTATGAGCTGCAGATTTATCATGAAGCCTCCGTTGATCCCCACTGTTAACAAGGGTTGCAAGAAGAACTGAATGCTTTAGAAAATTCTAGAACGTGAGACTTGGTCCATCGCCCCTCTGATAAGGCACTGATAGGATATAAGTGGATCTAAGATCAAAACACACTTTGATGGGTCTATTGACTGTTATATGGCTTGTCTGGTGGCCAAAGGATTCTCTCAAAAGTATGGCATTGACTATGAAGAAATGTTTGCTCATGTTGCTCGCTATACTTCTGTTCGAACTCTTCTTTCCATTGCGGCCTCACGAAAATGGAAGTTAAATCAAATGGATGTCAAGAATGTCTTCTTAAATGGCAACTTGGAAGAAGAAGTCTATATGCACTCATCGCCTGGATATCAGTGTCCACCAAACAACATTTGTCATCTTTGTAAAGCTGTGTATGGTCTCAAGCAGGCTCCTCGAGCATGGTTCTCGAAATTTAGCTCTACTATCAAACAACTTGAATTCTCTTCAAGTCCTGCTCTTTTCATATGCTAGACTTAAAAATACTGTGTTATTACTTCTTTATGTTGACGACATGATCATTATAGGAAATGACACAAGTGACATTTTTGACCTACGAGATTTCTTAAGTCAACATTTTAAAATGTAGGATCTTATCACTTTCAACTATTTTTTGGGTCTAGAAGTCATTTCCTCAATAGATGGCTTGTTATCGATCATCTCATGCTAAATATGCTTTTGACTGCATATCTAAGGCTAAATATAGTGCTCTTGAGCCTAATGTTCGCTTTACTGCCACTGATGATACTACACTTGAAAACCCAACTCTCTACTGACAATTGGTGGGCAGTTTGATCTATCTCACTGTAACACGCCCTGGTATCTCTTATGATGTTCACCTAGCCAGCCAATTCATGTCTACAACAAACTTCAGTCATTATGTTGTCGTGCTCCGCATTATCCGCTGTATTAAGGAAACTTTATTTCGAGGACTTTATTTTTCTACTAACTCTTTATTTGGTTTTGTAGGCTTATTCTGATACTGATTGGGGGAATGATCCCACTCATAGGTGTTCCACTACTCGCTATTACATCATTATTGACGAAGTAAGAAACAAACATTTCCTGCCCGTTCTAGCATCGAAGCCGAATATAGAGCTCTTGCTGACATCACCGCTGAGATTGTTTGGTTACTTTGGCTTCTTGATTATATGGGTGTCTCTTAAGCTTCTCTGACTATTCTTTCTTATGACAATCAAAGTGCAAATCAAATAGCCCATAATGATGTCTTCCATGAGCGTGATTGACTGTCACTTCACTCCAAGCCAGATCAAACATAGTGCTATTCGTCTTCTCTCTATCATTACTCATGATTACCCTGCTGACATGTTCACTAAGCCTCATTTGCCTAAACGATATGATAATCTCGTTTCCAAACTCAAGTTGATCTCCTCCACACCCACTTGAGTTTGAGGGGGATGTTACGATGGTTTACTTTTTATAGGAAAATTCACATTCACGCACACAAATCCTAAACTAAATCTCTATTGCGAACCTTGGACCTCCAATCTCCAAAGTCTTAACAATTGGTACATGATCAAGTGAGCTAAAGCCCACGGTCATGTTACGATAGTTTATGATTTATTATTGTATAATAGTTATAAATGATACAATCGTATCGCTATGATTGTAATTGATATTATGTACTCCCTCCGGTCCTATTTATAAGGCATTTTTAACCGAATTACTAATACCAATAAAAGTAGTTAAATGTAGTTAGTTGTTATAAAAACTATGTGATATGTCATTTTTATCCTTCAAATATAAAAGTGCATTAATGACTTTAAGTTTACAAAAATGTGAAAAATAAATATAAGTGGAGTTATTTAATAAGGGTAAAGAAGGGAAAAACATATTAAATGTGTTACATAAAGTTGTGACTGTCTTATAAAAAGGACCTTTAATGTGCCTTATAAATAGGACCTGAAAAAGTATTATTTTAGAGATATTAAGAAGAAGTTTAGAATCGCAAAAATGATTTGAGTACGATTCTTTTTTCATTATTCGCGTAGACTATATCTTGTATATAAATATGAGGTTATTTATATAGCTTAACACACATCAGAAATACTACTAAGTATTTTTCTCAAATTCTCTCTTCCATTTTAACATTAACAACAAACAAAAAGACTTTGAAGTATTACATTGATGTTTTTCTCGGTTAGGTTGTTTGCAGCTTAAGTATTTGTTATTTCATCTTGCTACCAAAAAAATATATCAATTGCTAACATTGATAATAAAATATTGATTTCCTTTGTTTGGATTATAGAAAATATAAAAAAAAAAAAAGAGAGAGGAGAGAAAATGTGGAAGAAAAAAGTTTGAATTTTTCTCTTTATAAGTCAAATTTTACTTTTATTTTCTCTCTATTTTCTCTTCAAAAAAATAAAAACCATCATTATTCTTGTTTTTCTTTTCTCTTGTTTTCTTTCCTCTCTACCAAACAAAAGCTAATAAGAAAAATGTTAGTAAAAAATTTATTGAAAAATTGGCTTGTTTGAAACAGTTTTGTTTTTTAGTTTTTCAAAATTGTATTATAAAACAGTTTTCAGAAACGGTTTTTAAAAAAAGTGAGAAGTGTTTTCAATAATTTATGTGTAAATTCAGAAAACTGACAACTGAAAATCAAAACATGTTTTTAGATGTTTTCATATTTTAGTTTTTAAATATTGAAAAATAAAAACTGTTTTCGAAAACTGTTTTTGAAAACTCGATTGTCAAACGGGCCTTTTAGTTTTCTGTTTTTAAAAACATAAAACTGTTTTCAAAAAGAGAAATCAAACAAGTTAGTATTTTGTATTTTTAAAACACAAAATGATATATATTTATAATTATTTTTTAATTCTAATGATTTTAACAATAGTGTCCAAAATATACTGTTCAACCAGATTCAAAATAAAAAATTTCAAATATTTTGAACACTAAAAAAATTAGAGGAACATAGCAAGACCTACTTATTTCTAATAACAAAACAAATAGGAGCAATTGTGATGCCAACTTGGCAAGTATAATACTGAAAACAGAGTAGCAAAGTTTAATGCCAACATTGGAAAATGCACTCCAGTCAGAGTCACAAAAGCTTCTATTCCCATCTCATTGAAAAGCATTAAACCAACTGTCCCTATTTTCTGAGACAATTATTATTATAATAATTCAAATCCCAATGTCTATCTTTTACATCCCCAATAGCCCACACAGTTCCATCTCCACTCAAAACTTGGCAATTATTTTGACCAAATCCCTCTCACACCAAACCCAATTCTAGGGACCAGAAACACTAGATGCTCGCCTTCCATTGTGAATTCCATTACAGCATAACATAGTGCATCACAAGTGGAAATTAAATCATTTCAAATGAGCTAGTAAGTGTATGTTTGAATTGTCATGACAAGCCTCAAAACATTGTTGTTTACATTTAAGCTTTAATTTATGAGTGTCGTTAAATAA
Organism: Cyamopsis tetragonoloba; assembly: GCA_037177725.1. Lineage (NCBI taxonomy): Eukaryota > Viridiplantae > Streptophyta > Magnoliopsida > Fabales > Fabaceae > Cyamopsis > Cyamopsis tetragonoloba. Next base: position 28,618,006 of record CM074125.1, on the reverse strand, counting down.
TATCTTTTAAAAATTTGTTAAGATTATTAAAATTTATAAAATAACCATAAGTGTAATTATATCGTTTTCTGTAAATACAAAAACTATATTTTTTAATAACTTTTTTAATTATATTTAACTTTTTAAAAAATATTTTTAAGGCATTTGTTAATATTTGCCTTGACTTAAAATAATATTAGTGTGTTTGTTAAAATCATCTTGAACATTTTGACATAATTTTATGTTTAGACACAAGTTAAGGCAACATTGAATAGTGCAATTGAAGTATTATCCGTTTTGACTTTTTGGATTTCACAATTTTATCGTGAAATGAACCTAATTAGGTTGAATGACCAAGCTTATAAAATACATATTATCTTAACTATTATTTCATGTGAGAGTTAAACATGGTGCGAAATAGATGCCCCCAACTCAGTAAGCCATGGCATGTCAAGATGCAGGGTCCCTGAGAGCATATAGTGGTTTGACCCCCTTCTAGGACCATTTGTTTTGAGGCAACACCAAGTAAGTACTGTAAGTGGGCATCATGGTTTTATCTCGGAAAGGCGTCTCAGCGGGTTGAGGAAGAATATGATTTATAAGACCATCTCTAATGAGGGTGCTTAAATGGGTTCTTATCATTTAAGCACCCTAACTAAGCACTCCAATTTCTTTGGAGCATGCTGACGTGAAATAAGGTGCTTAGCAAAATTGCTTAAATTAGCACTTGATTTTTATAGAAAGAGAATGTCCAATTTGTATTAAAAAGAAAAAAATAAATATGAGATAGTTAATTTGTGGGTACATATAGATACATGAGTGTTCAAGTGCTTAAATTGATAAACTAATGTATACACGTAGAACTCAACAAAATATAATAAATTAATTTATAAAATTCTAGTTATCTCAAATCCTATTCGGTATAAAATTTGAATATGGTTTAGAACATTTGTTTTACAAAAATTTTTGGTTTCATATTTTAGAAAAATATGTTATATATTAACTAATTAATATATGTAATATATCAACACAACTACACATATTAGAAAAATATGTAATATATTAACTAATTAATATATTAATTTTTAAAATATTTATTCAATCTTTTAAATTTGTCCTTATCTTTGTTTATTATTATATTAATTATATTTCAATGTCACAGTCACTTTAAAAAGACTTATTAATTATGACTTGAAAGTTGAAAGCAACAATAAATATTCTTAAAGATTTTAAAAGATTTTAAGAGAAATTATATTATGAAACTCAATAATGTAACTCCAAATGCAATTTATAAGTTGTACCAAAAAATATGCAATTTATAAAACCTAGATTAAAATTCAAAGAAGGAAAAAAATTGCAGTGTAAACATAATATTCCCTGAGAAGCAATATATTCTAACCAGAAACAAACAAGAGTCCACTTTTTACATTTGGCTCACCAAAATATGTAGCACAACAGTACAATGTTAGTAACTCAATTCTAACACTAGCACTAGCAATTAGCATAGCTTAACAAACCTTCTGATTCAGTATTACCAAAAAAAAAAAAAAAAAAAAACTTCCGATTTCAGTTAGACCTGATTGAACCTAGAGCACATCATTTGGCACAGCTATGCTACTTTTTACACAACTTTTTTCTAAACCACAAGGAGCACGTGCATAACTTAGAACTCACGTGACTTCCTAACTCTCGGCGAACAAGACCTGACAGAGAAAACCCCATTCCAGATCTCAGTAAAAGCCCTGACTATAACCCCATGGTGATACGGTGCGTTTAGCTGAAGAAAACAATTCAGAAGCTCTCTAAGATCCTCCTTGGAATAAATCTCATTCTCCAATATCATCTGAAGCATTGAATGCCTGAAATCAAGATAAGGATCATCGGAATCTTTCTCCACAGCCACGCCCTCTCTTCCTGTTCTTCCCAGGTTTCCGATTCTTGATGCCTTCGCGGCGGTCGTCTCTGAATCAGAAAACTGGGAAGAGTCGAGAGGAGAGAATGTGGCCGTGGTGTTGGTTGGGGTAGTTGTTGTGTTGGTTGTGCTAGAAGTTTCGTATTGGTAGTGGTGAAATTTGTGTTTTGTGTGATTTTTGGGTTTTGGTTTTGGGTGGAAAATGTGAAACGGTTTTGGTTTTCTGCAGATACTACCGCAACCGAGTTTCACGGATGCGGTGTTCAGAAGAAGCTTTTTTCTTGAGGTACTAGACATTATTTTGCCTAGTGTTGTGTGAGAAAGAGAGATGAAAAAGAAAGAAAGAAAGAAATGAGAATGAGTTTTGTGAGTGAGTTTGGGCTTTGGAAAGAGGGGTTTTATTTATGGAGAGAGGTTGAGATGTGAAGGTGTTAATTAAGGAGTTCTTAATTAGATAGATTTGCATGTGAGCTTTGAGGTCCCTACTTGTGTGTGTTCAATGATGATTTAAGTTGCTTCATGATTATGAACTTTAATTACAGAGTGATCTGTACCGCAGATCTTTTGGGGATAAGAATATGTCAATTATTTATACTTTCTTTGGACTTAAACATAAATCTTAATTAATATTTTATTATTATAAATATATTTTTTTTGTATTAAGGGAATCTTTCGTCTTATTGTTGAAAACTGATCTTTTTGAGGTGGAGAAATTATTGAAGTGAGTATAATTCTTTTTTATAAAATATTCCCTTCGTCCCAAAATGTAAGATCCTTGCTTGTCCCATTTTATAGAATCCTTTGAGAATTTTTGTGCACATTTAATTTTTTTTTTACCATTATACCCTTACTACTCAATTGATTTTGATAAACATTAATTAAGAGAGAGTGAGATGATAGAAAGAGATTGAAATGATAAATTTAAAAAAATTGATACACTTAACTATGCATAAATTTTTTTCGTTTATATTTGAGTCTGGAGTAGTTCTCATGTTACTACTCCCCTATTTTTTTTCTTAGTCAAGTTAAGATATTGTATAATAATTAAGAAAATAATTAAGTGTTATAGTTTATATCAACATTTATTTCATAATTTATAGTTAGCGATACCTTTATTAAAAATATTGACTTACTTTATTTTATTTTTTTGGTAAGTCAAGAAAAAACATTTACTTACTTTAAAAAGCATATATACATAAAATGATTTTAAACTTTCAAGATAATAAAATATACTTTAAATTTTTTATAAAATCTTTACTATATTTAATTTTAAATATAAGCAAATTTAGATAAGTTTTCATGATATTAAATATAAAGTAAAATCTAAACTACAACATAAACTACCTCGTAAGTGGAGAAAATGGGGAAGGTAGTTACGGTACTGAATAAAAATATAAGGTTAATTATGTCTTTTCTTAACCTGTGCATGGAACAAGAAAGTTATCCCTTGGTTTAGTGAGGTACAAAAAATTGTCATTTTGTACTGTCCTGTGACTCAAATTTTGTGCTGTTACTTGACAGCTTTTTGAATCAAACACACAACAAAAAATTTTGTCCTGTGATGTACCTTAGAAATTAGCAAATCAAACGGACCCTTAGCGAGAGTAATGTACTATTTCGGTCCTTAACTTTGCGAAAATAATTCACTTTAGTCCCTGACTTTGTGCGGAAAAATCATTTTAGTCCTAACTGATGTAGTGAAAGTCAGGGACTAAAATGACCAATAATAGTGAAAGTCATAGAGTAAAATGACTGATTTCGCAAGCAACTAAACTAACTTATAACATACAAAGTCATAGACTATTTTAATATATAATTCAATTTTGAGTAAATAAAGTCATTGTATTCATAAAATCTATAAAATTAAATAGAGTTAACAATATTTTTTAATAAATGTAATTTAATTACATTTTGCTTATATTTAATCTTAGAGATAATATTACTTTTGAATCATTAACAAGTGCTCCAAGAGTACTAGTAAGTTAACATTTTCCTATTTATATTAAGTGGAAGCATATATTAATTACAAGGGCTAAAATAAAATAAAAAATAGCATTAAATGTTCTTTAATTTTTTGAAGTGATAATAAAAAATGAACAAAATCAAAAAGCTAAAAGGACTTAGGGTGTGTTTAGGTACACAGCTTAATCAAGCACTTATGCAATAAGCTATTTTTAAATGATTGCTTTTTATAAAAAAAATTGTAAAACTTACTTGAATAAGCTAAAAACAGCTTATTCCAATAAGCTACTCCAGGAAGCTTATAAAAATAAGCTAAAAACAGCTTATAAGAACATATAAGCTATTTTCATAAGCTGCGTATAAGCTCTTCCAAACCGGACCTTAAAAATGGACGGAGGGAGTACAATTTTCTTTAATTTTACAATTTGTTTTTCTTGTTATATTTCTCTTGTTTTCTTTAGAGTCTCGATTTTCAGCCAACCTTTTTTTGGGCCAACTTGGCCAACCCCAATATTATATCATTATTTGGTTTTCTGAATAAAAAAAATTGAAAAAGGATTGGAAAAGGAAATAGAAGAGAAGTGAGAGCATATTTGGTCATTTGCATTTTGAAAGGAAAAACAAAACAGAGGATTATTCATTTTCCCCTCTTTTGTTTGTGCTCTTCCTCCACCGTGCTCTCCCTGTGTCTTGTTCTCCCTCCGTTCTTGCTATCCCTCCGTTCGTGCTCTCACTCTGTTCGTGCTTTCTGCGGCTCCCTCCTCTCCCTCTCGATCTCCACTCGTCGCGATCTGCAGAGGGTTCTTGTGTTAGTTTCTGTTTTTGTTGGCAATTTCTTAGTTTCATAATTCCTTCCTTGACTTTTTGGCTGATGCTTTGTTAATTTCGTAATTCACACACTTGGGTTAGGAATTTTATAAATTCATGAGTTAGGTTTCCTTTTTAACTTGATAATGCTGCAAATTTGAACACCATTGTTTATGCTTTTAGATTCAACTTGCCTCCAAAAGAAAATCATTTCCATTACTCTAAATCTCCCTCTGTGCTGTTACTTCCTGTGATTTTAAAAGTTCAATTTACTGAAATATGCTTAATTTCTAAATTGTGTGCAATATGTTTGAATAAACTTAGTTCATTAATTTATTGCAAAATGAGTTTGTATGTTTTGTTAGAGTTAGAGAATTTTGTATGTTGACCTCATGAAATGCAGGAATTTGAAAGTTTTTAGATACCACAAATGGGTTTTCCAAATTCTCACACATCAAAAGAACTAATGGCAATTCCGTAACTGAATTAGTTAGTACACCAACGAAGAAAAGTGAAGTACATTATGTCCAGGTGAGATGCCGAACGATGTAGCTAATTTAAGAGGCCTTAAGTTTTTTTTTACAGATTAGCAGGCATTTAGCTTTTATGTGTCATTCTTTTCTTAGTCATTTTATTGATTTTAGAATTCTATTTATTTTTGTGAGTGTTTGTTGGAAATATTAATGAATTTTATGGGTAATTAAAGTTAGTGGAGTTGCAATTTAACTTGTCCTTTTAATGTCGTGAAGAAATATGTGAAGTATCTCATTTCATTCTGTTTTTCCTTTTTTAGTTCATAATTTTCTTTCAATTTTTTATTACTCTAGTTTCACTTTAAGTTTTTAAACTATCATTTCTACCATTGAGATGTTAGCACGCATGTTTTGTATTATTTTGGCTTTTTGTGTATGCTTCAATGTTTTTGTTTAATAGAGAGAGGAAAGGGTGTGTGATAGAAGCACTTTCTTAATAACTCAAATTCAAAGAAGGATGACCTTTATTAGAGTAATATATATTTTGGTTTCTGAATGATGGCAGTTCTGATGATGAGTACAGTGTGCACTGAACTGTTATAAATTATGAAAGTAAGATTGATGCCACAAGTGCATGATATGCTCGTAAATAGCAACATTTCATCATGTGTGTGTGTGATAGCAAGAAAGAGAGGAGGGATATATTAAATCTAATTGATAAATAGTTCTATACCGAAAGAAGAGCTTTTTTTCTCAGTATAAAATGTAATGCAACAACTGTTGCTTTTGTTGCACATTAACCGTTCTAACTCATCTAATAGACCTTGCCCATCAAAGTCAAACAAAACTACCTCGTGCTAGATATGACACTGTTATTTTGTTATAGGAGATGTTATGCACATTTGGACAAGTACTTGTGTTCATGTTTTAGGGTTAGGGAGGTTTATAATCCGTTAAGTTCCACGGCTTCCAAGGATCATATTGTATACTCTGTCTCTGTTGCTAAATCAAGTTTTTTTATGCTTATAATATATGGGTATATAATATAACATAGCACTGAACACCCTATTTTGGATAATACACTTTCCTCTCACTATCATAATATTGTTATATTGGTGAAAATTTTTACACTTTTAGTCACATTTAATTCTTACTATTGTTTCAGTAAAATAAATCTTTTTCTTTTACAAAAATTTATTCCTCCTGTTCATGTTTATTTTTTAGGGGGTAATTATACTCCATGATGTGTTTGACAATGAATATGATGTCGGTGGTGCTCAAATTAGAGTTGAAGGTGTACACATATATGGACTTTTAGACAGCTTAGAATGGTAGCCGACAGGTAAATTTCATGGATATAATTCATATGATCTTGCTGATCAAATTTATATTGAGCTGCATACATCCTCATGATTTATTAAAGTTTTAAATTTTGTTCCTTCCTAATTTTGCATTTCATCATGAACCCGTTGTTGTAGTTGTTTGATTGTGTTTATTTGATAAACTGATAATCGAATTCTGTTTGCAACGAAATACTAATATGCTGGAATATATGAATATGCTGAAAGTATTTTCATTTTTTCTTTCCTTTTTGTTTCCTCTTTTTGTAGTGGAAAACAGGGAGAGTTGAATTAGGATGAAGATTATATTTTATTTAATCCATATCATCTTGTAACAGCCTTTCTTGATCTATCCTTTATTCTTTAATTCATATAATCAAGTTATATAGTTTATAGTAATCTTAGTTCGTAAGTCTTATACTTTGGTGATTAATTTCATTCATGTTGTTTTAATAGGTCCATCTCTGCATAATTGATATTTCCCTGATTCCAAGATTTTACCAAATTGGTTGATTATCTTCGTGGGCTTCATTTTATTTAGTGTTATAAATTTTCCACTTAATTTTTTTTTGCTTGTTTGCACTTTTGATACCTCCATTATGGTCAATGTGCAATTTTGTTCCCGTATTATCTTCTTGATAAATATAGTTTCTAACATTTATAATTGTTACAATCATGTCCATCTTTTGGGTTTGTTCTACATAAAACCTTAAAATCTTTAATTTTTCTTAAATGTATTTGGGAAGTGGAGTATAATATTGGTATGAGAAACGATTTCATCTGCTCAGATGTCTGAAACTGATAAATTTTAAGTTATTCTAATTTTGTGTCAAAATTTAATGTTTTGAATGTTGAGTTTTAATAAGAAAAGGGCATAATTATATATTCTTTGTGTTATTTCCAGGATCGAAGTTCACCTGCACAAGTAATTATATGTAATTATATGTAATTATATATCACTTTATCTTGACATTGTGCTTCAATTAATGGGTGTTTATGGTATGATTCTCGTTTTCAATGCGAGAGATCATGAGTCCAATTCTTGTAACACCCCTTACATCATGTAATTTTTTTTACAACATGTAGAAATAATTGAAAGTAAGGAACATTATCTTATAAAATTTGATTTAATCCATGGGTCAAAAATAAACCTCAATTGGTAACAAATTCCTTAAGTTCAACCCTATCACAGAGAGACATGTGCAAGAATTATCTTTTGTCACATACATAGCCACTAGTACCACCTGGTTTACCACTTATTCACTACATGTTTACCACTACATTGAAGTTGATCCATTTGTCTCATGTTGAGGCAAGAATCAATGTAGGAAAAAAAAAGAGAATGCTTATTTGGTAATTGGGGGCGATTTAAAGGAAATTTGACTAAAGGAAATTTCACGCACTTGTCTTTGTTTGAGGTGTGTTTAAAGGTTGGACCTCTTGAACTGAGAAATCAAGGAAGGAATTAGAAAACTGAGAAATTGCCAACAAAAACATAAACTAACACAAGATCCCAAACCTCTGCAGATCGCGACGAGTGGAGATCGAGGGGGAGAGCACAAACAGAGTGAGAGCACGAACGGAGGGATAGCAACAACGGAGGGAGAACACGACGGAGGGAGAGCACGAACACGAGGGAGAGCACAACGGAGGGCGAGCACGAACACGAGGGAGAGCAAGAACAGAAAAGGGGAAATGAACAGCCAGGGAGAACAAGAACAGAAGAACACCTGTTTTGTTTTTTCTTTCAAATTACAAATGACCAAAAATGCCCTTATTTCCCTTCTATTTCCTTTGTTAGTCGTTTTTCAATTATTTTTATTCAGGAAAACAAATAATAATAAAACAATAAGGTTGGCATTAGTTGGCCAATAAAAGTTGGCTACAAATCTTTTTCCTTTTCTTTATTACTATCACTTTATGTTTAATATTTTTTATTTTTTCTCTCTTCTTTTTTATTTTTTTTCAGGTTTCTATTCTTATACACTTATAGATTTAAAAAATAGATAGTATACATGAATCACAACTCTAAGTCAATGCCAATGGAGTCAATGACCTATATGTGAGGTTTTTAATTTTTTTTATGGTACATGGAGAGTAGTGAATTGAGACTCATTCACAATATATTGTAGTAAATAAGCTTTATCTACTTGAAAAAAAGCTATGTGATAATTGCACTCCTAAACCATTTCAAACTCGAGCCACCCTTGCACAATCTCGAAGGCAATGTAAAATCAAATCTTTAAGACTGCATGCTCCACAACCATTTGACGTAGACATATGACATCTATAACACATCAAATTATTTGGAAGAGCAGGATGTTCTATCAACTAGAAAAAGATTGAATATTTATGGGATCTCAAGCTTCCATATCCAGGCAAGATGCTTGTCTTCTCAAAGTTACCCACCTTTTACATTAACTAACAATATGCAGAGAGCTCGCAGAATAAGAACCATCTGACTCTCCGCACCAAATAATCTTGTTTGAGGTATTCCCACTTTCATCTATGAAATTTTTTTTGCTAAGAATGAATTCAAAGGTTTATCTACCCAAGTAACTACTCGATCCCATTGCCATTGATGCTGCGAATATATATCTATTATCGTTAACTCCACATCTTGAATGTTGACGAAGGGAACATGTTCGCATAGAAGACCCATTTAGTGCCATTTGTCATATCAAAAAGACACATTTCTAGTCCCCAAAAGATAACCAAATGCATCCTTAAGTTCAGCCATGACTTTGCAAATTGCCTTCCAAGTAAGCGAACAACCACTATTTGGTGAAGCATTCATAATATGATCTAGACCAGCATACTAGTGAGATAATACTTGTACACACAACTTATTCGAAGAGTAGATCATATCCCAATTTTTTCCCGATAGTGCAATAGTACTCATTGTTGTCATCCTATACCTAAACCATCTAACTTCTTCGGTTTGATTAGTCACTTGCTCCCAGTTAACTAAACTCCAAGAAGAACCACTAGCTCCACTGGTTTTTCATATGAACCTCCTAATTATTGAATCAATTGTGTCACAAATTGATCTAGACAGCAAGAAACTTGCATTGTATAGTATGGTATTATAGACAATAAAAACGGTGCTACGACAATTCTACCCGATTTGGATAGAATCCATGCCTTTCATGATGTTACTAATATACCTTATATATGAAATCCTCTCAAACTTCTCCCACTTGGACCTTGGAATATTAGCAGAGGCATAAAATTTAGACTTTACCATATTCACTTTAAGTCCAAAGGCTTTGCAAAATTGTTCAATAACATTATTCATTAAGTAGACTTGAGATGATTTCGCTTGCATAAAAAGTAAGCAATCATTGACGAAAAACAAATAAGATATAGCTGAATTGTTCTTTGATAACTTTACTTGTTTCCATGTGCCATCAACAACCTTTTCATTAATTAACTAAGAAAATTTTTCCATACTCAAGACAAAGATGTATGGAGACAGTAGGTCCCTATGGCTAAGGCCACGAGTCGAAGTGAAAGAAGGCGGGAGGCAACCATTCCAAGTCAGAGCTAAGAAGGAGGAGGTAACAAAACTCATAATTAATTTGATATTTTGCTCTAAAAAACCAAAATCATATAGGGTATTCTTTAGGAAACCCCAATTAACATTATCATAGGATTTTTCAAGATTCAACTTAAATAGAAGGGAACGTGAGTCACCATTCTTCTTAAGAATATAATGAGCCACTTCCTAAGCAATAATAATATTTTATGAAGTTCCTCTTCTTGGAATAAAGATACTTTGAAGAGGTCCAATAATTTCATTAAGGAAAGGCTAAAGACATTGGACTATAACCTTGGATATGAATTTAACATTAACGTTGCACAATCTGATTGGTTGGAACTCCTTAAACTAAGTAGGAGGCTCTTCCTTTGGAATGAGGGCAATACAAATTTTTTCCAGTTTTTTTTATCTATGGTTCGAGTTAAAAAGGACTCTCGTATTATTGCCACCATTGGTTCACCTACAATATCCTAATATGTCTTAAAGAATATATCGTGAAAACCATCAAGACTTGGAGCCTTATAAGGATTCCTGCAATACAGTGCCTTAAACACCTCAACATTAGTAATAGACCCTACAAGTGCTTGACATGCCACTTTAATCAGATGTGGACATTCCACATGTTTTAGGGAGTGTGGAAGACAACTATCTATACAAGAGAAGAGTCCCTAAAAAATTCTAAGGCCTCTCTTTGGATAGTATCTTCATCAATGCACCAAATATTATCAATGAAAATGCCCACTATTTTATTTCATCTTCTAGGAATAATTGTTTGTGCATGGAAAAACTGAGTATTTCTAACCCCCAAACTTGAATCTGTTCTCTCTATATTTTTGAAACCACAACATCTCTTCTCTAGCCAAGATCGATGTGTATTCCTTTTGCAAGTGTCTCTCAAATTGAATATGAGGAATGATATATCTCTAGTTGGTGTTGAATCCCATGAATTCTAGCTTCCAAAAGCCCCTTCTACCAAAATATATTACTAAAACGATTTTGTTAAACTCTAAGGAATTTTCTCTATCTATATCAAGCATTGCAATAATGTCTCTTTGATCTGACCAAGCACCCTTTACTACATCAATATAATTTGGATGTTGAACCCAAGCTGCTTGAAAATAGAAGGGCTTCGGACCATGCGAGATGGTAGGTCGGTCACACTGAAGAAGAAGAAGGGGATGATGATCTGAATGAAGCCTTAGCAAAATAGATATCGTGGCTTTAAGAAAATGAAGATGCCAGTCCATGTTTTCCAATCTGTTATCTATCTTCTTTGCTATAGAATCTAAGTTACGTTATTACAGTATCTAACCCACATGAAAGAGCCTCCCACCAAGCCAAGATCTACAAGATTACGCCCTTGTAACATGTCCAAAAATAGACTTACCCTTGAATTAAGAAAGTTAGCACCACTAGTCTCTATCAAGGAGCTAATTTCTTTGAAATAACCCAACAAAAGCCTTGGAACCCTCTCTAAAGATCGTAGAGATTTGAGATATGCCCAAAACAAAGAACGTCGAGTTGGGTGTGGGCTGGCATACTGCAATGCATGACTAAACTCAATTACTTCCTATCAAATCCATTGTGATGGCTTAAGGAACATAATCAGTTATTCTAATTTGAAAATCTGAAATATTAGATAATACTCACAAGTCACCAGAGTGTCCTTGAGCGTCTTGACTTGCAATGGATCTATAGCCCAAGTTTCTCCAAAAATTTTCAACTCTAGAAAATTATATGCATTTTCAAAACAAAAAACATCGATGAAAAATGTTTATCAATTAAATATTTAACTTGTCTTAGCCCTTATTGAGAGGGCTCCTCTAATGTTCCAAGCAATCATAGAAAAAATTTAAACTCAGCCATGGAACACTAATAAAATTTTTTTGATGTGGTAGTGTCCATTCCATCCCCTTGGATTCCACTCTTGTCCTCTTCTAAGAGAACGAAATGGTGGTCTCCCACATGTGTGGCTTGACTCACTCCAATATCCATCTCTTTCGACCCACCAGTCTTAGACCCACTAGCTAGTGACATATATGGGCCACTACATTCATTGATGAAGGTTCTTTGATAACTAAAGCCTTAGCAAGCTCAATAAAAGGATTAGGGCTTGGAATCATGGTAGAGTTCCTCTTGTCAAGATCTTTCAGTCAAGAAGCAGCTTTGAAATTATGCGTAGGCTCATATTTCTTAACTTCACCATCCGAATCACATTTACCACTAGGAATACATAATGATTTTCTATTCTTATCTTTATTTCTATATTTAGTGGTAATTTCTTGATCATGCTTATCCTTATCTCAATATTTTGTGGTAACCGCTTGATCACGCTTATCATTAGTTTGCGATAAATTGGGAATCTTATCCTATTTTATTTGCTTTTTCTACTTGACTATCATCCAACTCCATGGAGCTTATCTAGATCTTGCGTAATCGTAGTTTGTGACAAAATCGCCATAATCTTTGGAGTTTACTTAACTGCCACTAATTGTGTTGGTTCAACAACAACCTTGCCAATGTTAGCGGTAAAATAAGGCTCTATATGTTCCCCTTGCAGAGTCATTTGACAAACTAGATGCAGAGATGTGCATTGCCTCGGGATGTGACCATAACATCCACATGTAGAGCCAATTATATGCAACCCCTCATACTCAACCTTATACCAATAGCCTTTAAACCCTACCTTGCCCACAACTGGCTTTGTGAGATCGATTTCAACACAAACCCAGGAAAAACAACCCATAGCTATCTTCAACATATTCCAGTCCACACAAATTGGATGCCCCACCATGAAGCTAAGGCCAACATGATGTTCTTCTCAAAGAAAATTGGATTTATGCTCGAAAAATGAACCCATACAAGAGTCTTATCTACCTTAGCTTCATGTGAAACATATTCGGGCGTCCACATCTGGGTTGCCAAGTAATGATCAAAGATAATCCAAGGCACCCCCTTCCTTCACCTTTGCTCTATCAGCTTTATTATCAAATGTAACCATGAAGAACCCATTTTCCATTACAAACAGCTCGAAGTCGTTGACCAATTTTCTCATAGTCTTCAACTTTTCATGCATAGTTAAGTATCAAATATTTTTTCCCACTAGCTTCACTACCAAATTATTTTCCCAAGGTCCACATAGGTTATGAAAAAAATCATCACTCAAATGTAACACGTGTTTTAAATGATTTCCATCAAACAGCTCAATCTTTGCCGAGATTTCAGCCAACAAGTCCCGATCCTCCTATGGGGACATTGTACTCCCTCTATGTACTTTGTCACAGAATGACATCGATGGTGGTCCTCATCCGTTGGTTCACCGTTCACCATTCTTGGGTTCTTGGGAAAGCCTAGAAGAGAAGTCAAAATTCGCCATCCCTTCTAACTTCTGAACTTTTATGTATGTGAGTGTTTGAATGAGAAAGCTCATCCATCATATTAGGCTAAAATTCTCACCAAGGGTATACTCACAAAAAATGTACAAGTTGTCAAAAATCCATCACTCTACCTTTGAACTCATGGTAAATAAAAATCACCCAATCAAGTAATGCAACTAAGTTGAAGCCAACCACACTCATAACTAAACACAATGTTTCTTAACAAGGTATGTCAAGCACAAGTTACATGAAAGCACCCAAAAAAAATAGTTAATTAGAGATAGGCATACCCAAGACTAGCATAAAAAATCTAACAAGGATTGAATTATTCATTCAAAGATTTCAAAGTCATACCATACTCCCCCAAACTTGATTTGTTGCTTGTCGTCAAGCAATTTCTCAAAGTTCAAAAGAACAAAAAAGCCAACACAAAAAGAAAAAGAAAAAAAATAACTAAAAGAGGTCAGAAACTTCCCTAAAAAATCATTCTTTCTCCTCCTCCCATGGGTTGCCTCCCATGTAGCACTTATTTTACATTACAAGCTTGACTGTTGATCTTCAGGGAGGCTTGAAATTTTAGGCAAGTGATGTATCATGAATCTCCTTTGTGATTTTGATCACTTCCATGCAAAATTCGAGCTTCAAGTTTGGATCACCAAAACTTTCACCCGGATCCCATTTCTTAAAGCATAAGTGTCTTGGCAATATGGAGGTGAAATATATGCTTTTGTCCTTAGGAACACTTGAAATACTTGGTGAATCTTGGAGTCCTTTGATATGTTCTTTATATCCAAATTCCTTCATGATTGGATTCAATATCCTTTGAGGTTAGATAAAAAATTTTAAATCCAACTTAAGTGACTCATCTCTTAAGATTTCTTCTTTTTCAAATCCTTCATATTTAGAAATAGGGTGCTCAATCATAGGCATGACTTCAATTTGGTAAAGGCTCTCTTGTTGCACTTGACTACAACTTTCCTCCACTTGGATCATAGAATAAATCAAATTATTTTCTAGAGCATTTATAGAGTTTTTTACCTTGAAAGCTTCAACTTTTGATTCTTCCAAATAATCCATCCTCAAACATTTTCCCCTTGGATTGACCACCATATCTCCAAGAAAATTTTCTTGTGGTCTTTCACATAGTTGTCTTGAGAATTGACTAATTTGATTTTCTAAGTTCTTAATTGAGACTTCATGATTTTTAAATGTTGCTTGAGAGTCCTGCATATATGCTTCCGTGAGCTGCATAAAAGACATTAGTGCGGTCTCAAAACTTTGAGAAATATCTTGAGAAGATTCTCTTGTCTCTTGTGGATTTTGAATTTCATTAACGTAAGGTTGATTCGGTGATAGAAAATTTAACCTATTGTAAGACCAATTTGGATGATTCCTCACATTTGGGAGGTAGATGTTTGATTGTACATTAAAATTACCCATTGGTGCATTCCCCATGTAGTTACCTTGAAGTTGATATGGATATCCATCTTCAGAAGTGTCACAATCAATATTTAAATGATTACCTCGACAAAAATCACATTACAAAGCTCGTGGTTGAACAAATCCTAGGTGAGCCACTCGAATTTGCTTGCTTAAATCTTCAATTTTCTAAGAAAACAATCGATGTTGAGTAAGAATGTCATTTTGGGTTAGAAGTTCCATGATCCTTCTTGTTGACTAATTAATGAAAAATAAAAATCCAATCTAGTGAATCTTTTGCTACTAATTATATTGAGGATACACAATCCCCAACAACGGCGCCATAAACTTATGGGATTTTGACAAGTGTACCGATTATTGTTGACCCAAAAGGTTAAAAAAATGTGTTTTGATGAAGACAAAGGACCTTAGCAACCAAAGAGGGAACAAGGTAAAGCTTCACATAAAGAGAAGGCAAAGCCATCAAATGAAGAAGAACATTTTGTGTATTGTTTCCTAGAATTGAATCTAGGTTGTTTGTTTAGTTTTTGGTAAGAAGTGATATCATTAGTTGATTTATATGATAGTTTTATGCTTGATTAATCATGAAGATAGACTAACTAGATTCATACTGAATGACCCCAAATGAGCTCTATATTTCATACATGCATTGCATCAAAGGTTTTGATAAAACTCTTATGCATTGCATCTAGACAAGAGTCTTTCCTTTTTTTGAACAAAGGTTTTTAAGATATTTTGAAAGTGTTTGAAATGATCTTGATCATTGGTTTTATCTTAGAACATGTTTGATTTGATGTTCAAAGTGTTTTTGATGTTTTGGAAGGATGTTTTTAAGCCCACGTCGATGTACAAGTGGATAACATGCATGTACATAGTTCAAATTTCTCTATTTTGAAAATGTGTGTGCAAAGGGCAAAATTGAGCTGTGTGCATCGATGCAGTGAGGGTGTGCATCAATGTACACAGGCCAAAATTTGCTATTTATGCAGTTTTGCACCCAGGGGGAGAAATTACACTATATACATCGATGCAAGTATGTTATACATTGATGTATAGCTGCCAAAAACTCTATTTAAAGAGGTTTTGTGTTTTGAAACATAAGAGAACGAATCATTTTTCATTTTGCACGAAGTTGAGTGATAAAAAACCTCTCAAAAGGCTCTTCTAGAGTTTCACATTCAATTGATCAAGTTCTGAAATTCTACATGATTGGTTAAGAAAGAATGCTTCATATGGGTCAATTGGTGATAAACTAGGTGAACTTCTTCCATTTCTCTGTTTTTTATTCAATTTGTAAATTGTTAACATTGTGACTTGTATTGAATTCTTGTTTTTAGTGAGTGTGCAAGTGGGTTATGCACATTTGTGCCTCTAACCCTTAAACATTGCTTTCCTTAGGGAATCTAAGGAATTCGTGGGGGCCAATAGGCTTGCCTATTCGGTTTCTTTGTGTGGTGCACATAAGGTGTTTGATTGAAATCCTAAGAGGATTCTTAGGTGCATTGTGCCGTAAATCTTAAGGGTAACCTTAAGTGGCTTGTGTGAAAGTCATAGGTGGTGGCCTAGACATTGTTTGCTTGTGCTAGGAGTATATCTTCTAGTGGATTGTGAAAATCACTAAAGCGGGATCTTTAGGTGAAAATCCAAGAGAGGGAGCCTCTTGGTGGAAAATCCAAATAAGGGAATCTTTAGTGGTGGCATAAATCCTAAGGGGAGCTTAAGTGGCATGAAAAATCCTTAAGTGCTTTGAGTGATTTGTCAAATCCATTAAGAAGGTGTTCTCTTGGTGAAATAGTTGTTTGGGTAGAGGTTACCTAGGGCTTGTGTGAATCTTGTATCTAAAAAGTATTGTAATTGACACTGTGTGATAAAGAAAAATCCAAACTAGTGATTGGCTAGGCTTAGGACTAGATGTAAGTGTATTAGAACGTCGAACCAGTATAAATCGCTTGTGTTCTGTCTCTTTTATGCTTTCTTGCTTATTTTCTTTACACAAGCTTATCACACTTGTATTTTCCATTTGATATCTTGTGAATTAAATCTAATAAAGGCAAGGCTAACACCTAAAACAAGCACACCACATCTGAGTGATATCAACACCTAACTTGCACTCTCATTTGTTATCTTTAAACATATCCATACATCACATCATTCAGAAGGATTTACAACATTGAAAAAGCTTCCGCGCGCAAAATCTAAAATTTTAACTCTACTTAATTACCCCCCTCTTAGGTAGACTATTCACTATCCTACCATATAGTTATAAAAACAGTAAAATACTAGTTAGGATTGTGCTTCAATTATCAATTCACAAATTTATCACTAGTTGGATCAAATAATTGAATTAAAGAGAATTCTAATGCTATGAATTAAGATAATTAAATTTCTAAATCCTAAAAGAATTCAATTACGCAAATTTGATATACTCCCTCTGTCTCAAATTGTTTGGCCTTTTAGGAAAAAAATTTGTCCCAATTTGATTGTCCATTTAAGATACCAATGCAGTATTAATTTTTTCTTTACAATTTTACCCTTAACTAATTAAACATATTCCTACTTTATTATTAACCACTAACTTTTAAGCTTTACTCTCCCAAGTAAATTTTTTCATTTCCGATGCATTAATTATAGTAGTTAACACTCAAGAGACTACTACTAATATTAATTATTGGTTGAAAAAGTAGTACTCCAATAAAATTAGTTGATGGGCAAAATAGGAAATTCAATATAAAATTTACTAAAATTTAAATTAATGATTATATTCCTTAATCTATGTGCAAAGACCTAAAAGGCCAAACAATTTAGGACGGAGGGAGTAAAAGGTGTTAAAATTCAACGAACGGATATGTTAAAGTTTAGGTTTCCTTGATTTCAGTGAATTGCAAAATCAATTAAAGTTAATACATGTCCCAATTCTAATTTGCTAGCCAAATTACACTTCTAATACCTAAGCCCCAATTCTTTGGGTGAAGAGGCCTTTAATCCCTAATTAAATCCTAATAACTTAGGTGAATCAATGAGAGAGTACTCCATCCGGTCCTATATATAAGTCACTTCTAACTGAATCAACAAAACCAATGAAGTGTAGTTAGGTCATTAAATTTGTCTAAAAAAAGGGGTTTTTTCCAACTATGTCTTCAACTTAAATGTGCTAGTAAATGCTTTGGAAATTAATATCTCTTTCTCTTTTCTATTTCACTCTCTTTCTCACTCCATCATTAAGTAAATCTTTGAAAATTGTAGAAGGGATAAAAGAGGAAAACTCAATTAATGAGTTAGTTAGTGAGTTATATTTAGGACCAAAGACTTCTTCTAGAATTTGACCTATATATAGGACCGAAGGGAGTAAGTGTTAAGAGCAATAATTTATTAGGCTACTCAATACTCAATGAATATTCCTAGGCTACTCAATCTCATTCGCATGCATATTCAACAAATCAATTAAAGAGTGATCAAGTCTAAGAAAGCATTAAGAACGAAGATTATAAGCATCAAATTTGAAAAGAAAGCATATATTAACAATCAACGTAAATTACAATTCAAACCCATCAAGTTTCTTAAACCCTAACAAAAGGGAATTAGAAACTCGTGGAGAAAATAGAAAAACTAAGAAAAGAAGTCGAAGAAGAATCTATGAAATGCTAGCCAGTTAGGGGTTTTTGTGGTGTTTGGAGTGTTTAATATGTGGTCCGTTCGACCCAAGGCTGTTTCTTATCTATTTATAGAGGTAGTTGAGACAATTTTGAAATTATTAGATTTGAATTTAAGATAACATAAGAATGAGGGAGTAGAGGGGTTTCAAATAATTCCGTCTTTTCTCATGTTCTTGCACCTTTCAAAAGCTTCAAATGGTCCATATTCTTCGGTCTCCCCAACTACTGAGTGATATTTTCCAATCCAAATCAAGAGAAAAATTGTGAGAATTGTTGTCAAAATATAAAAACATATAAAAACACCACAAAAACAACTAAAATACACTTAAATTACCCTTAATAACCATCCACACTAAAATTAACCTAAATGCAACAAATTGTCTTCAAACATTGCAAACAAATATCAAATATGAGAAATATCATGATAATTTGATGCAAATATTAATCATTTTGACATAAATATCAAATCTCAGTTGTTCCTCTGCAGCGAAATAAAAAATAAATTTATAGATGAAAAAAAGGTTCCAGGACTTATAACACTACCGCATCACATTAATCTCTACACTAATTTTTTTTATATTAATCTTTAACATTATACTTTTTCGTGTATATATATTATAATCACATCTATTACCTCTGTTCTTAGATATAAAACCTTTACAAAAAGTTTTTTTCTTATTATAAGACCTTTTTTCAAAACTTTTGTGCTTAATTAACTTGTTTTTATTAAAATACCTTTATTTCTCAATTACTTTTCCTTAGTTCAAAGATAATTAATGAGATAGAAAAGTTGTCTCCAATGATAGCTGAGGAAGATAAAAGAAAGTAAAGAGTTCCAATACAAATATAAGTATTTAATTTAAATTTTAGTGAAATAAAAAATGAAAAAATAAAAAATCGAGACAATTCAAAATTTTATAAATGATACTTCTTAAAATAATCAGAAGCGGAAAATAATCAGATTTCTACTTATTTTGAGAAACAACTTCTCATAATAACCAAAAGCAGAAAATAATCAGATTTCTGCTTATTTTGATATACAACTTTGAGCTGGTTCTCAAAATAATCAACTGTAGTAAAAAAGAGAGAAAATTCAAAAAGGATTTTTTTTTATTTTAACCAAACATAAACACTTCTGATTTTTATCATAATCAATTAAAAAAATAATAAATTCTTTACTTGTCTTTGGGATTAATTTATTTTAAGTTTAAACATGATGAAAAATTGTAAATTTAAAGATTAATTTAATACTATATTTTATTGAGAAAATTAACATATAGAAACAATGTGCGAAAAAATAGTAATGGTCTCTCTCACGGACTTATCTAAGAAAATTAACATAAAAGATTAATGGTACAATTTGAAAAATATGATTTTAGTCCCTAAAAAATAAGTAACATTTAATTTTAGTCTCTATAAAAATATTTCTTTGATTTTGGTCCCAAACATTTAATAAATAAATTATTTTGGTTCTTAGAGTGAAATAATGAATTTCTTCCCTAACACATCCTCTAATTAATTAATTAATTAATAAATATTTTATTTTTAAATAAAATTAGAAAATAATTAAAATAAACAAATCATTCATCTTTCACAAATTTCTCCTTTCTCTTTTATCACTAACCCTAGTCACCACTTTCTCCGGTTTCACTCTCTTTTACTGCCACTTGCAAAAACCACCACCATTACTAATTCTCTTCCCCGTGGCCACATGAAACCAGATTTGCCATTAAAGATTTTTTTTTAAACTAAAAACTGGGTGGGATAGAGACATTTCGATATATAGATATAGGGTGTGGATCCACTTACTCCAGGAGTAAGTTTTGAGATACTTACTCCGCTTCATAACTCAACATCGATATTGAATTTCACCATCAAACCGTTGAGTTAAAAGTTCTCAATAAATAAATTAACCATACAAAGTTATAAGTGATTCTGAGACGTGTTGATATTTCATCGGTAGACCTCAATTTAACGAATAATTCATATTTTAAAATATAAATGTCGCTATTAAGTTGACATATCTAGAAATGTTCAATTTTTTTTAAAATTTAATATATACAATAATTATGATAAGAACTTTCAACTCAACGGTTTAAATGGTAAAATTCAATGTCAATGTTGAGTTATAAAGCGAAGTAAGTATCCCAAGACTTATTCTTAAAGTAAATGGATCTCCACCCATAAACATATAGTTCCAGTATCCTCCAAATTAATCCAACAAAAATTCTCCAACAAATATGTATCATACCAATAAATTAAAATGGCTACCAAAAGCTACTTTAAAACACTTTAATGTCAGATCTAAATAATTAATAATTGATTAGTACAAAAGGGTTGGAAAAGATGAAGGTGCTTTGATTGTAAGAGTCAAAAAGGATGGCGGGCGAAGGAGGTTGAATGTGTTGAAATGTTCTAGCTACTTTTGTAGTTTGGTATTTCTTTTTATTACATTGGAAATTTCAATGGATTTATTTTTGCAAGGAATGGAAGACAGAGATTATAGAAGGCTTTTCATTCATTAAATTAAAATAACAATTATAGTAAACTACAACCTATAAATTTAAAGGCATTTTTCATTTGTAATCAGATCAGAGAAAAACACAACAATTACAAAATAAAGAGAGTAGTGTGATCATAGGGAATTTTGAAGTAATCATTTATCAATAATATAAAGTTGATTATTTCTCCCAATTTCTCTTGTGTAATTAATCTATTTTCCCAACAAGTGGTATCAAGAGCTTCGATTGAGGTATTGGGGAAAATGAAGTGCTGAGAGAAATCACCCTACTCAAGTGAGAGACGACGACGTCAGCTACCACATCAGCGCAAAGCCAACAACGCGTCATCGCTACGTGTCATCCCGTCAACTTGTTGCCCCATTTTATTAAATTTGGCTCCAATTTTTTTTCTTCTCGCAACGAAGGATGGACGATTGATCTGGTGCCATGATTAACTCACTGTCAACAACTATACACTTTGGAAACCAAGGATGGAGGATCTCCTTTATTGTAAAGACTACTATGATCCTATAGAGTATAAAGGTACAAACCAGATCCTACTAAGGATGCAGAGTGGAAGAAGATGAATAGAAAAATAGTTGGTTTGATTAGACAATGGATTGATCATAGTGTATTTCATCATGTGTGTCAAGAAACCGATGCTTATGCCCTTTGGAAGAAGTTAGAGGATATGTATCAATATAAGACAGCACGAAATAAATCCCTCCTTATGAGGAAGTTGGTGAATATGAAATTGCAAAGTGGAATGTTAGTGGTGGAGCACACCAGTGAATTTCAGAATCTAGTAAACCAAATATCTGCAGTGGAGTTAAATCTTGATGATGAATTGCAAGATCTCTTACTTCTTAGTTCTCTTCTTGATAATTAGGAGACTCTAGTAGTCACTCTCAGCAATTCGACTACTGGTGGAAAACTCACTATGTCTATGGTGAATGATGCCTTGTTCAAAGAGGAAGCTAGGCGGAAGGACAACGACATAAACAATGAGGAAACCTTTGTAACAAAAGGTCGGGGGAGACAACTAAGGGAAAATCAAAGCAGATGGAGAGGTAGGAGCAAAAGTAGGGGCAAGTCAACAGATAGAAGAGGAAAGTCGGTAGAAGGGTGGAAGCCTAGGTGCTACCATTGTGGGATGAAAGGTCATCTCAAGAGAGACTGCAGAAGGTTACGAAGGGAGCAAGACCCAGAGAGCTCTCAAGCAAGGAAGGACGGAGAGACACAAGTCACAGTTGTCGAAGAGGTGGTTGCATACGCCGTTCAAGAAGAGCTATGCATTGTGGAGTCAGGTGGAGAAGTTGAGTGGACAATTGATACTGCAGCTTCTTGTCATGCCATTGCTCGAAGAGACATTTTCACAACATATGAGGCCGGTGATTTTGGCACTGTGAAGATGGGAAACACTAGTGGTGCTAAGATTGTGGGTTTTGATGATGTACAAATAGTAACAGATGTTGGGTGCAGAGTTACTCTGAAGGATGTTCGACATGTGCCAGATCTTCAATTGAATTTACTTTCAGTAAGAACCCTGTACAAACGGGGTTTTGAAAACCGCTTCTGCGATAGCACATGGAAAATGTTGAAAGGAGTCATGGTTGTTGCTCATGGACAACTTTGTGGTAGCTTATACAGAACTCGAGTAAAGATCAACTTAGAAAGCATGAATGTAGTGGAGCAAGAGTCTCAGGATTTGTGGCACCAAAGACTCGGCCACATGAGTGAGAAGGGTTTGTCAACCCTGATAAAAAAGAAGTTGATCACTCTTAAGGATACAATGAGTCATCCTTGTAATCATTGTTTGTTTGGTAAACAATGAAGAATTTGTTTCAGCTTATCATCAGTGCGAAGATCAGAGTTGTTAAGTCCGGTTCATTCAGATGTTTGCGGTCCCTTGGAGGTGGAATCATTAGGTGGTAATAGGTATTTTCTAACTTTTATTGATGATGCTTTTAGAAAGGTTTGGGTGTATTTTTTTATGACCAAAGATCAGGTATTGGAAATTTTCAAGAAATTTCATGCCATGGTATAATAGGAGATAGGAAAGAAGTAAAAGTGTCTTCATTCAGACAATGCATGAGAATATACTTCTAGGGAGTTCAATGCTTATTGCAATAAATATGGCATTCGGCATGAGAAGACAGTACCACGTACACCTCAACACAACAATGTAGCAGAAAGGTTAAACTGAACCATTATGGAGAGAGCTAAAAGCATGCTTAGTATGGCGAAGCTGCCCAAGACATTTTGGGGAGAAGCTGTTCGCACTGCCTGTTACTAATTAAACAGATCACCGTCAGTTCCTTTCAACTTTGAGATTTCAGAGAAGGTATGGTTTGGAAAAGACCCCTCATACTCACATTTGAAAGTGTTTGGGTGTTTAACATTTTCACATGTATCCAAAGAGCGAAGGCAAAAGCTTGATGCAAGAATCACACCATGTATCTTCATTGGTTATGGAGATGAAGAGTTTGAATACATGTTATGGGACCCAAAGGAGAGGAAGGTGTTCAGAAGTAGAGATGTGATATTCCAAGAGAACCAGACATATGAAGACCTAGAAAAGCCTACGGTGACTAAAGTTCTAATTATTAAAGATATTGTTCCAGATCCAACACCAACCATCGTGGAGAACGCAGAAGTACATGAGGATTTTCCTAAAGACTTACATGAGAAAGCAGAGGAGGTTATTGAACTAGGGCAACTTTAACAACTAGAGGAAGATGGACTAGAAATTGAAGCGCCATCAGAGCCAAATGAGCCTCGGTTACGAAAATCAGAAAGAGGCAGGATTCCATCAACAAAGTATCCAAAATCCCAATATATTCTTCTTACTGAAGAGGGGGAGCCAGAAGGATATGAAGAAGTATTATCTCATCAAGACAAGGAGAAATGGTTGCAGGCTATTTGGGATGAGATGGATTCTTTACACAAGAATTAGACATATGACTTAGTTGAGATCCCTAAAGGAAAGAAGGGCGCTAAGGAATAAATTGGTGTTCAAGATCAAGAAAGATAGTAGTGGAAAGATCATGAAGCACAAGGCGTGATTGGTGGTTAAAGGGTTCCTCTAGAAGAAAGGAATCGATTTTGATGAAATATTCTCTCACGTGGTAAAGATGACATCAATACGTGCCATTCTTGGATTGACCGGAAGCCTAGACATAGAGCTTGAGCAGATGGATGTGAAGACTGCATTTCTTCATGGTGATTTACATGAAGAAATATACATGACACAACTTGAAGGTTTTGAGGTTCCAGGAAAAGAGAACCTTGTGTGTAAACTGAAAAAGAGTTTGTATGGCCTTAAGCAAGCTGTGAGGCAATGGTATAAGAAGTTCGACTCTTTCATGGTGAGTCAAGGCTACAGGAGAACAACAACAGATCAATGTGTCTACTTCCAAAAGTTCCCAGAAGGAGACTTTGTTGTATTGTTATTGTATGTGGACGACATGTTGATAGTTGGGAAAGATGTATCAAAGATAAAGCATTTAAAGGAGGAACTTTTCAAGTCTTTTGATATGAAAGACTTAGGATAAGCTCAACAGACTCTTGGCATGCACATTTACAGGGATTGGAAAGTACGAAAGTTATGGTTGTCCCACGAGAAGTATATTGAACAGGTGATTCAGAGGTTCAATATGGAGAATGCTAAGCCGATAAGCCAACCATTGGCTAATCACTTCAATTTGAGCAAGAGGTTGTGTCCCTCCTCTAAAGAGGAGATGTTAGAAGTTCCTTATTCCTCTGCGGTTGGAAGTTTGATATATGCAATGGTGTGTACGAGACCAGATATAGCTCATGCTGTTAGAGTTGTAAGCAGATACCTGTCAAATCCCGAAAAAGATCATTGGGAGGCAGTTAAATGGATTCTTAGGTACCTTAAGGGTACATCTAAGATGTGTTTGTGTTATGGGGGAGTTGTTCCAATCTTGGAAGGTTATAATGATGCTGACATGGCTAGAGATCTTGATGGTAGAAAATCTACATCGGGATATATACACTTTTGTTGGGGGAGTCGTGTCTTGGCAATCAAGATTACAAAAATGTGTTGCTTTATCCACAACAGAGGTAGAATATATAGCAGTAGCTGAAGCTGGAAAATAAATATTGTGATTGAAGCGTTTTCTCCAAGAACTTGGGTTCAAGCAAAATGAATACATGATATATTGTGATAGCCAAAGTGCTTTGGACTTGAGTAAAAATTCAATGTATCATTCCCGCACAAAACACATTGATGTTCGCTATCATTGGATATGCGACATGATTGATCAACTAGCATTTAGTTTGGCGAAGATTCACATTGATAAGAATGCTGCAAACATGCTTACAAAGGTGGTCACTCGGGAAAAGCTTGAACTGTGTAAAGACAATGTTGGAATGGATGTAAGATGATCAATTCCAAGATGTAGCTGGAGGGGGAGAATGTTGAAATGTTCCAGCTACTTTTGCGGCTTAGTATTTCCTTTTGTTTAATTGAAAAAGTTAAAGGATTTATTTTTGCAAGGAATGGAAGGCAGAGAAAATAGAAGGCTTTTCATCCGTCGAATCAAAATAACAATTATAGTAAACTACAACCTATATAAATTTGAAGGCATTTTTCATTTATAATCAGATAAGAGAAAAACACAACAATTACAAAATAAAGAGAGTTTTGTAAGATATGTTATGTAATAAGGATAGTGTGATAATAGAGAGTTTTAAAGTAATCATTTATCAATAATATGAAGTTGATTATTTCTCTCAATTTCTTTTGTGTAATTAATCTATTCTTCCATTGGGTGCGGATGGTGGCAAAGTCACTCGGATAGACGTTGAAATGAACGATGGCGAAACCAGGTATCATATTTTTTTAATTAATAATTTAATTTAATAATAACATTATTAATTAATTTATTTATGAGAGGATGTGTTAGGCAGCGAAATCATTATTTTACTCTAGAGATCAAAACAATTATTTATTAAAATCAGGAACCAAAATCAAATAATTTTTTTTATAAAAATTAAAATCAAATGTCACCTATTTTTTAAGAATAAAAAATATATTTAAACTTATAATTTAATATATATTTTATATAGTGTGCACTTCTTAGAAAATAAGGTAGTGTTCAGTCTCACGGACCTATCTAAGAAGGTTGGCCGTTGGATCGTATCACATGCACTGAGAATCAAAGCCATTTGACTTGAGGCTTTGACGATGGCGTGGATATTCGAGTTTCTCATTTCATTTGTCTTTGCTGTGTGATGAAGAGATATGTATAAATTAATGAGATTAAATGCCTACTTAACTAAGAAACTATTAAATATGAGATTTTGAAGATCCATCTTCCAGGTATAAGTAGCTGACATGACAGTGGAGCGAGAATATGCGGATAAAATTTGTACTCCCTCAGTTTCTAATTTATAAGTATTTAGAGTATATTTAAAAAATAAATTAAAAGTTTTTAGTTGTGAAATTAGGTAAAAGTAATGAGATTATGACTATGAAATTATTGTGAAAATCGAATTTTGACAATTCAATAGTTGAATCATACAATTTTTTTACGGTAAAGATGTATATTAAATTTTAGAAAAATCAAACATCTATAGCTGTATCATCTTATGAGTGACATTTGCTTACGTTTTAGTAGGCCTTTTATTCGTTAAATTAAAGTCAACTGATGAAGTATGAATAGGTTTTCACATCAATTGAAATTTTGTGTGATTGATCTACATGTTAAGAAATTTTAATTGAACGGTTGGATCGATAAAATTCGATACGAGTAGGGAGCTACTAGGCAGAGTAAGTCGTCCTAGACACTCATAAAGTAAATGGATCCCTCCTCATGAAATTATAGTTATATGATAATTTTATTAATTAAAGCTGTTTGACTAAACAATTTGTGTAATTAGTTAAACTACGTTAAATGACTAAAAAGAATAATTAATATTATATTAATAAGATAGTGTAGTGAGTGAATAGTGAGTGAGAAGTTTGTGATTTATAAAAATAAATAAAGATAATTTTAGAAGTAAATTATTAAAAACTACATTTTGTAAACTAAAAACTATCTCATATAATTTTCTAAAATTTTTTTTTAAAAAAAAAGTCAAATATATTAACAAGAGTACTAAATATACTCAAAGTAAAAATATAAGGAGTTTATGGATTCAAAGAATCCTATATCAAAAAATAGAGATTCAAAAGAATCCTAGCAAATACCCAATGCTACCAAACCAAAGCCAACAGAAACCCCGACAAACTTCCTATTACAACCCCACCCTTTCCTGCGCAGCAGCATCACGACGCCTATATCATCAGTAACGTATCAGCAGTATACAATCAGCACGAGCAGCACTAATTATGTTTGGTTGGAAGGAAAGAAATAGGAAGGAATAAAGATTACGGATAACGATGCAACTTCTTTTGTTTGGTTTGAGAAAAATTGGATGGATAAAAGTTGACTTCTAAAGAGAAAAATTTGAAAAACTTTTACACACTAAAACAAGAAGAAACAGAACCGCAACTGTAACACCTAGATTTTTAGGGTAGTTTTTTTTTTAAAACAACAAAGCGGAATTTGAACAAGATATATACATATATAAAAATACTAATATATACATCAGTGTTTTAACTATAGTCCAGAGAATATGTACATGTCCAGATAAGGTAGTCATACGACGACACTAATGACTACCTAAGTAACGAAGAGGGGCTGCAAAACTTCTCACGCGCTAACACCCTCTGAGTCCGAGCCACTTGCAACACTGTAATCGTTAGTTATATGCTCGACATATAACTGAGTAACCCATCAGCAATGAAAATAATTTTATACAGTATTATAGTCAGTCTAACTGGAAAACCGCCCCAAATCCAATTCCTAGCAAACATACACACAACAAGTAAAAATGCCAATCACATTGATATGCATGCATGATCATTTTTCATTTTTCGTTTATTTCCTCTTTTAACGGGAAACCCTGTGCACCGGGAATCCACCAAAACACGTGGCAGTAACGCATAGTTGGATGAGATCTCTGGAATGATCAACCTCTTCGGCATTCAGCGTATAAACCCGACCTCTCACAGGGTTCTTCTTCTTCTCCTTGTCCTCGTCTAGCTTCTCATCTTTGTCTGGACATTGCCAGCTGATATGTCCTGGCTTCTGGCATATAAAACAAGTTCTCTTGTTCTTGTAACATTCTCCTCTATGGAACTTCCCGCAAGTTTCACACTTTGGAATGGTACTCTTGCCTTTGTTCACTTCCTTGTCCTTTTTCCCTTTAGAACTTCCTTCCTCCCTCTTACGCTTCCACGTCAACTGTATACTAGCTGTCACTGCAGCCAAAGACTGTTCAGCAAGTTGGCATGCTAGGATCAGGGTCTGATACTCCCGGATTTACTGAGTGATTACTAAGTTCCGTACTTCCGGCTTGAGTCCTTGCACGAACCTCTTAGACTTCCATGCTTCATCAGGTTGGTTCTGAAGATTGTTCAAGAATCAGGCTAAACTCTCAAATCTGGCAACATATTCATCTACCGTCATGTCTCCCTGCTGCAGTGTCAGAAATTCTATCTCCTTTTGATCCTTCACATTAGAGGGACAATATTTGTTCAGGAACAGAGTCTTAAATCCCTCCCATGTTATATTACCCCTCGTTGCCTCCATATGTTTGCGATATCGCTTCCACCACTGTTCTGCTTCTCCTCTAAGTCTATAGGTAGCCAACTCCACCTTGTCTTGATCGACAGATCTAGTTATTCTAAATATCTCCTCCAACTGATCTAGCCACTCTTTTGCTATCATGGGGTCTCTTCCACTAGATATCGGTCTTCCCATCCTTGTGCCTCCATCATTTGAGTCATGGCCTGTGCCATTTGCTGTATTAGCGGAGAATCGCTCGGAGTTGGTGTCGCATTGGAACAAGAACAATTCCTACCAGGTGGTCTGCCTGCCATGTCTTCCTGTATACAACGAACCACACTGAGTTGATCATGCTCAATATAATGAATCGCATACGGTTAACATCTCAGGTTAAGACAAGACTTATCTCTCTAGACTTTTAAGTTACACATTTGGATACCACAGTCTGGATAAGACCAAACTGCTCTAATACCAAATTGTAACACCTAGATTTTTAGGGTAGTTTTTTTTTTTTAAACACCACAGCGGAATTTGAACAAGATAAATACATATATCAAAATATGAATATATACATCAGCGTTTTAACTATTGTCCAGAGAATATGTACATGTCCAGATAAGGTAGCCATACAATGGCACTAATGACTACCTAAGTAACGAAGAGGGGCTGCAAAACTTCTCACGCGCTGACACCCTCTGAGTCCGAGCCACTAGCAATACTGTAACCGTCAGTTATATGCTCGACATATAACTGAGTAACCCATCGGCAATGAAAATAGTTTTATACAGTATTATAGCTAGTCTAACTGGAAAACCGTCCCAAATCCAATTCCTAGCAAACATACACACAACAAGTATAAATGCCAATCACATAGATATGCATGCATGATCATTTTTATTTTTCATTTATTTCCTCTTTTAACAGGAAACCCTGTGCACCAGGAATCCACCAAAACACGTGGCAGTAACGCATAGTTGAGCTCATCATCATTACGGTCCTGGCGAGCGTCCCCCCAGGATCCTCCTGCCGGGCTACCAACCCTCTCTCGGGCTAGCCTAGGGAACTACCTAGCTCGTGAAAATAGTACCCTTTGTACTAGACTACCTACCTCGTGAAGATAGCCCAACACTTCAGGTTATTTTGCCCCTTTCGGGATAACCCTACATTCTCATCTTTTCCATTTCCTGCTCTGTCCTCTTACCCGGTCTACTTCCGGTGGAACTTAATCCTCTTACTCAATCTCTATTGAGTGGGAAGAGTATCTTTTAACATTTCCATTTTTAGTTCAAATGCATCACACATTCATATCAAGCATATAGTATCCAAACATGTGTTTCCAGTATATTTTTATTCGATTACAATTACTTTATACTCGAATTCTATGTAACAGAGATGTTATATTCATATATCTTTTTGAACATGACATTCCATATTCAAATACATATTTGAATATACGAATACTGGGACTCAATCTTTTTTTTTTCAAACCATTTTGAGACCATCTCAATATCAAATTCCCAGTTAGCGTCACATTTTATTCTGGAATACCTTGTTTATACCTTTATCATTTTTCACAATATCACATATATTCTTAATCAACATAAAGCATGTTAAATTCATAAGAATATCAATCATAGCATGCATAGTTCAA
Source organism: Cyamopsis tetragonoloba (assembly GCA_037177725.1). Lineage (NCBI taxonomy): Eukaryota > Viridiplantae > Streptophyta > Magnoliopsida > Fabales > Fabaceae > Cyamopsis > Cyamopsis tetragonoloba. Next base: position 28,587,730 of record CM074125.1, on the reverse strand, counting down.
ACATACACCAAATCATAAATCAAAGAAACATCTAACACATTAGTTTGATTTCCTAACGGCATGTTCCTATCATTCCCTAGTCACATATTCCTAAATTCAAAGTAATATGGATTTGGGGTTTTCAGGGTTACCTGGAACTTCCCTGATTCCTTTTCTCCTAAGTTTCCTACTCCGATTCCTTTGCCGTAGCTGCCTCTGAATCTGAATCAAACTGTTTGGAACCTTTAGTCTTATGAAATGAAAGCCTTAGGGTGAAGGAGTTGTGACGTAGTTGGTTCGGGACAGAGGTTTTAAGAGTATGAAGAGCGAGGAATCTGAAGAACAACTAGTTTTGGAGACAAGGCATCCCTATTTATAGACTTTGAGGTCCATATTCGAATATATAATCGAATATAAGGCTCCTGTATTCAATTCCTCACTTCCATATTCAAATATTATTGTGCATATTCGAATACTATTCGAATATTACTATGCATATTCGAATACTATTTGAATATTGACATGCATATTCGAATACTATTCGAATATGACAATGCATATTCAAATATTAGTCGAATATGACAACTCATATTCAAATATTCATGTTATCTTTGTCCCTCTTTTGACCTTTCTACTTACAACTAATCCTTCTTTCCTTTTCTTTGTAGATTGTAACCAAATCCCCTAAGTCCTAAGTCTCTTTTATGGATTTTCGGGATGTTACAATTCTACCCCCCTTAAAATAATTTTGCCCTCAAAATTAGCAATGACCTCTATTATGTAAATAACTCTAGATATGTGCTTTTCATATCTTGTTCCTTCTCTCAAGTGATCTCTAAGGAATCAATGTTCTCCCAGAAGACCTTCACTAATGGAATCACCTTGTTTCTTAGTGTCTTTTCTCCTCGGTCTAAGATCTTCATAGGCTTCAATTGATACTAGACGTTGGGTTTCAGCAGAATGTCATCGGCTTCTAGGATGTGCGAGGGATCAGACACGTACTTCCAGAGTTGGGATACGTGAAAAACGTCGTGAAGGTTCGAAAGAAGAGGTGGCAAAGCGAGTTGATAGGCAACAGATCCTACTTTTCGGAGAATCTAATAAGGGCCAATGTATCGAGGTTGCAGCTTCTTTGTTTTCATCGCTCTGCCAAAAGCGGTGTAGGGTGTAACCTTCAGAAACACATGATCTCCTTCTTCAAATTCCAGAGGATTCCTCCGCTGATCTGCATAGCTCTTCTGGCAGTCTTGGGCTCTCTTTAACTTTTCCTTGATACGCCTAATCTTGTCTGTTGTTTCTTGCACCAAATCCAGCCCCAATAGCAACTTTTCTCCTCTTTCAAACCAACATACTAGCGATCGGCATTTTCTCCCGTAGAGTGCTTCATAGGGCGCCATGCCTATAGTTGAATGAAAGCTGTTGTTATACGCAAACTCTACTAATGGCAAATACTTTCCCCAGTCACCACCCTCTTCTAGTACACAAGCCCGTAGCATATCTTCCAAAGTTTGTATTGTTCTTTCGGATTGTCCGTCGGTTTGGGGATAATGAGAGGTACTTAGATGTAACTAAGTTCCAAAAGCTTTCTGCAATGCTCCCCAGAAGTGAGAAGTAAAGTTAGGGTCTCTGTCTGAGATAATACTGGTCGGTGCCCCATGTAGTCGAACTATCTCTGCAATATATAGCTTGGTATACTTCTCCACGGAATAAGTAGTCTTGACAGGTAAGAAGTGAGCAGATTTAGTCCTGTCTATTATGACCCAAATTGAATCATAACATGTCGGAGTCTTAGGCAACCCAACCACAAAATCCATAGCAATAGATTCCCATTTCCACTCTGGAATGTCCAACGGTTGAAGTGGTCTAGAGGGTTTTTGATGCTCTACTTTGATCTTCTGGCAAGTAAGACACTTGGAAACGAATTCTGCAATGTCTTTCTTCATTCTAGGCCACCAGAATAGCTTCTTCATGTCTTGGTACATTTTTGTAGCTCCAGGGTGTACCGAGTACTGGCTACTGTGACTCTCTTCAAGCACTGTATTCTTGACCTCTTTATTATTCGGAATACACACTCTGTCTCTAAATAATATCATCCCATCACCAGTTAAAGAGAAATCATCTTGCTCCTTGAACTTCTGTAACCCATAATCTTGCTTCTGTGCTTCTCGGATTCGGTCTCTAAGTGTATTCTTCAAGTCAAGTTTATACATAGAGATGCTATCATTGTAGCAAGACACATCCAAGTGCAGATCTATGAATTTCTCCAAGAGCCCCATTTGATGAATCACCATAGTCAACACGTGCAAGGATTTCCTGCTTAAGGCATGGCCACTACATTAGCCTTTCCTGGATGATACTTCAACTCAAAATCATAATCTTTTAGGAATTCCATCTATCGTCTTTGTCTCATGTTCAGCTCCTTCTGATTGAACAAGTACTTCAAACTTTTGTGGTCACTGAACACTTCAAATGTGACTCCATACAAATAGTGCATCCAAACTTTCAACGCAAAGACTACTGCAGCTAACTCCAAGTCATGCATTGGGTAATTTGCTTCATGCGGTCGCAACTGTCGGGAAGTGAAAGCAACTACCTATCCTTCTTGCATAAGTACATATCCCAAGCCTTGCTTAGACGCATCGCAATACAATTGAAAATTCTTGGTCGGCTCAGGAATTACCAACACCGGCGCTGTTGTCAGCTTTTCCTTCAACAACCGAAAACTGTCTTCACACTTGGCATCCCACACAAACGGAAAACCCTTCCGTGTTAACTTGGTCAAGGGAATGGATATCTGAGAGAATCCCTTGATGAATTGCCGGTAGTATCCTGCTAGCCCTAGGAAACTTCGAATTTCTGCGGCATTGGTTGGTCTTTCCCATTTCATCACAGCTTCAACTTTGCTTGGGTCCACAGCCACACCATCTTTGTTAATTACATGGCCCAGAAATTGAACTTCTTCTAGCCAAAAATCACACTTATCCAACTTAGCATACAATTGCTTCTCTTTGAGTATTCCTAGCACCAATCTTAAGTGCTCTCCATGTTCTTCAGCAGTCTTGGAGTAGATGAGAATATCATCAATGAAGACCACCACAAATTTGTCCAAGTAAGGTTGGAAGATGCGATTCATATAATCCATGAAAATAGCAGGTGCATTTGTCAATCCGAACGACATAACTAAATAATCATAATGACCGTACCACATCCGGAAAGCAGTCTTAGGAATATCCTCAGGCTTAATTCTGATCTGATGATATCCTGATCGAAGACCAATCTTTAAAAACACCTTGGCTCCCCCTAACTGATCAATTAAATCATCAATCCGCGGCAAAGGATACTTATTCTTCACTGTCAGCTTATTCAGCTCTTTGTAATCTACACACAGCCGCAATTTCCCATCTTTCTTCTTGACAAGCAATATTGGGGCTCCCCAAGGCGAAGCGCTCGGTCTAATAAATTGCTTCTGCACTAGTTCTTCAATCTGGCGCTTTACTTCTGCCAACTTCAACGGTGCCATTCGGTGTGGTGCCTTAGAGACAGGTCCAGCTCTTGGAATTATCTCAATCGAGAACTCTACTTCCTTTTCGGGTGGCAAGGATTCTATGTCTTTGGGAAATACATCTGGAAAGTCTCGGACTATAGGGAGAGAATCAACACGCACCGGATTCTTAACGTTGCTCATACAAACAATCAAATACTTTGGGCCAATATCATACTTAGGCAGATTATAGAAATTGGAAGTAGGATGATGCGTACAGTATATCTCCAAGCCTCGGTCTGGAATATGCACGGTCTTGGTGGCACAATCAATTCTGACCTTGTGAGCTTTGAGCCAATCCATGCCTAAAATCACATCTAGGCCCTTCTTCGGTAGGCAGTACAGATCTATGCAGAAAGTCTTGCCTTGAAAATCTAGGAACACTGGGGAACACATGGTTGTCGTACAGATTTTCTCTTCGGAGGGAGTAGAGACTAACACTTTATAAGGTAGCTTGGACAAAGCGAAATATATTCGTTTTGCACATTCTAAGGAAATGAATGAATGAGTGGCACCGGAATCATACAAGATGTGAACAGAATGTGATTTGATTTGTCCCATACCTTGGATGAGATCTCTGGAATGATCAACCTCTTCGGCATTCAGCGTATAAACCCGACCTCTCACAGGGTTCTTCTTCTTCTCCTTGTCCTCGGCTAGCTTCTGATCTTTGTCTGGACATTGCCAGCTGATATGTCCTGGCTTCTGGCATATAAAGCAAGTTCTCTTGTTCTTGTAACATTCTCCTCTATGGAACTTCCCGCAAGTTTCACACTTTGGAATGGTACTCTTGCCTTTGTTCACTTCCTTGTCCTTTTTCCCTTTAGAACTTCCTTCATCCCTCTTACGCTTCCACGTCAACTGTATACTAGTTGTCACTGCAGCCAAAGACTATTCAGCAAGTTGGCATGCTAGGATCAGGGTCTGATACTCCCGGATTTGCTGAGTGATTACTAAGTTCCGTACTTCCGGCCTGAGTCCTTGCTCGAACCTCTTCGACTTCCATGCTTCATCAGGTTGGTTCTGAAGATTGTTCAAGAATCGGGCTAAACTCTCAAATCTGGCAACATATTCATCTACCGTCATGTCTCCCTGCTGCAGTGTCAGAAATTCTATCTCCTTTTGATCCTTCACATTAGAGGGAAAATATTTGTTTAGGAACAGAGTCTTAAATCCCTCCCATGTTATATTACCCCCTGTTGCCTCCATATGTTCGCGATATCGCTTCCACCACTGTGCTGCTTCTCCTCTAAGTCTATAGGTAGCCAACTCCACCTTGTCTTGATCGGCAGATCTAGTTATTCTAAATATCTCCTCCAACTGATCTAGCCACTCTTCTGCTATCATGGGGTCTCTTCCACTAGAGAAAATGGGTGGGTCATGTCTACGAAAACACTGATATCGGTCTTCCCATCCTTGTGCCTCCATCAATTGAGTCATGGCCTGTGCCATTTGCTGTATTAGCGGAGAATCGCTCGGAGTTGGTGTTGCATTAGAACAAGAACGATTCCTACCAGGTGGTCTGCCTGCCATGTCTTCCTGTATACAACGAACCACACTGAGTTGATCATGCTCAATATAATGAATCGCATACGGTTAACATCTCAGGTTAAGACAAGACTTATCTCTCTAGACTTTTAAGTTACACATTTGGATACCACAGTCTGGATAAGACCAAACTGCTCTAATACCAAATTGTAACACCTACATTTTTAGGGTAGTTTTTTTTTTTTAAAACAACACAGCGGAATTTGAACAAAATAAATACATATATCAAAATATGAATATATACATCAGCGTTTTAACTATAGTCCAGAGAATATGTACATGTCCAGATAAGGTAGCCATACAATGGCACTAATGACTACCTAAGTAACGAAGAGGGGCTGCAAAACTTCTCACGCGTTGACACCCTCTGAGTCCGAGCCACTGGAAATACTGTAACCGTCAGTTATATGTCAAGCATATAACTGAGTAACCCATCGGCAATGAAAATAGTTTGGTACAGTATTATAGCTAGTCTAACTAGAAAACCGTGCCAAATCCAATTCCTAGCAAACATACACACAACAAGTATAAATGCCAATCACATGGATATGCATGTATGATCATTTTTCATTTTTCATTTATTTCCTCTTTTAACAGGAAACCCTGTGCACCAGGAATCCACCAAAACACGTGGCAGTAACGCGTAGTTGAGCTCATCATCATTACGGTCCTGGCGAGCGTCCCCCCAGGATCCTCCTGCCGGGCTACCAACCCTCTCTCGGGCTAGCCTAGGGAACTACCTAGCTCGTGAAAATAGTACCCTTTGTACTAGACTACCTACCTCGTGAAGATAGCCCAGCAATTCAGGTTATTTTGCCCCTTAAGGGATAACCCTACATTCTCATCTTTTCCATTTCCTGCTCTGTCCTCTTACCCAGTCTACTTCCGGTGGAACTTAACCCTCTTACTCAATCTCTATTGAGTGGGAAGAGCATCTTTTAACATTTCCATTTTTAGTTCAAATGCATCACACATTCATATCAAGCATATAGTATACAAACATGTGTTTCCAGTATATTTTTATCCGATTATAATTACTCCATACTTGAATTCTATGTAACAGAAATGTTATATTCCTATATCTATTTGAACATGACATTCCATATTCAAATACATATTTGAATATACTAATATTGGGACTCAATCTTTTTTTTTTCAAACCATTTTGAGACCATCTCAATATCAAATTCCCAATTAGTGTCACATTTTATGCTGGAATACCTTGTTTGTACCTTTATCATTTTTCACAATATCACATATATTCTTAATCAACATAAAGCATGTTAATATCATACGAATATCAATCATAGCATGCATAGTTCAAACACACACCAAATCATAAATCGACGAAACATCTAACACATTAGTTTGATTTCCTAACAACATGTTCCTATCATTCCCTAGTCACATATTCCTAAATTCAAAGTAATATGGATTTGAGGTTTTCAGGGTTACCTAGAACTTCTTTGAATCCTTTTCTCCTAAGTTTCCTACTCCGATTCCTTTGCCGTAGCTGCCTCTAAATCTGAATCAAACTGTTTGGAACCTTTAGTCTTATGAGATGTAAGCCTTATAGTGAAGGAGTTGTGACGTAGTTGGTTCGGGAGAGAGGTTTGAAGAGTATGAAGAGTGAGGAATCTGAAGAACAACCAGTTTTGGAGACAAGGCACCCCTATTTATAGACTTTGATGTCCATATTCGAATATATGTTCGACATAAAGCTCCTGTATTCAATTTCTCACTTCCATATTCGAATATTATTGTGCATATTCGAATACTATTCGAATATTACTGTGCATATTCGAATACTATTCGAATATTGATATCCATATTCGAATACTATTCGAATATGACAGTGCATATTCGAATATTATTCGAATATGACAGTTCATATTCAAATATTCATGTTATCTTTGTCCCTCTTTTGACCTTTCTACTTAGAACTAATCCTTCTTTCCTTTTCTTTGTAGATTGTAACCAAATCCCCTAAGTCCTAAGTCTCTTTTATGGATTTTCAGGATGTTACAGCAACCAAACATAATTATCTGCTAATATTTGCTAAACAAGACAAAAAATTGGAACTCTAAAGCAAGTAAGGATATCTGTCGCTTTGACCCCAAGCATGAATCCATAGCTAGCTACGAACAAGAATCAGATCGAACAAGTCATCAAGCAGTGCCTCTTTATTGTTAAACACCACTTGATTGTGTGTTAACCAAAGAGACCAAACAGTAGCAAACCACACAATACGCCACATCGAATGGCTTCCATTGTGAATAGAGACAAGGTTCATAAAATGCTCGAAATGACTAGCACGATTATGATGGAAGCCTATTTGAACTCCAGCTCTTCAGTACTAAGAATACCAAATCAACGTCGTCTTGCTGCAACCAAAGAACAAATGAGATGCATATTCTGGCTCTTCATGACATAATGCGAACAAAGCACCCTATTGATAGAGAATTCCTCGTTCGAAAAGATTTTCTCAGGTAGACAGTCTATCCCTTACAACTTGCCACACGAAAGCTTGCACTTTTGATGGAATATGTGGCCTCCAAATTATCTTGTAGAATGGATCTGCCCCTGCCACCTCAGCCTTTGACAACAATGCATATGCAGACTTTACTGAATACCGTCCTGAGTTATCCAGTTTCCAACAACATTCATCTTGCTTGCTATCATGCAAATATAAACCTTGCAGATCCTGCAATAAAATGTTAAGCTTCTCTTTCTCATACTCAAACAAATCTCTCCTCCATTCTCCTTTCTAAGACACACACTCATCCAAATTTTCCACCACCTCCTCCACACAGGATTCTTTATTTAAAGACACAGAGAACATCCTGCCATATTTTATGAGTAACAGACATTCCCCTACCCAATTATCTATCCAAAGGATAGTATCCCTACCATTCCCCATCCGTTTCCTTAGGTTCTTACCAATCACCCAATTGATATTTTGTAAGGAGAGAATATCCCTCCGCCATCTAGACGCCACGACCCTATAACCCCCCACTCTTCTCCCTGACTCTAACTGGGAATACTTTGAGGCGAGAACTCTATGCCATAAACTCCCCCGTCTGTTTTAAGTCTCCAAACCCACTTCCCTAACAATGCTTCATTAAACCGACTTAACTTCTTTATACCAAGTCCCCCATCCTCCTTCCTCTTACAAACATCATCCCACGCCACCCAACAAATTTTCCTCTTATCCTCATGACCACCCAAAAAAAAAAATTAAACAGAGATTCTAGGGTAGAAAGGATACCTGCTAGAGCTCTGAAGAAAGAACGATAGAAGATCGGCAACGTGGTTAGAATGAATTTGACAAGGACAATATGACCTGCGAGAGAGAGATTCTTCCTTGCTCATCCCATAAGCCTCTTCCTAACCTTCTCAATTATAGGCTCCCACAACTTTAATCTTATATGATTACCACCTATTGGTAAGCCAAGATAAGTGAAAGGAATGCTCCCGATTCTGCATCTTAGGAATGATGCAATGTCTTGCAAACGAGAACCCTCTACATTAAAAGTTATTAGCTGACTCTTGTGAAAGTTCACCTTTAATTCTGATGCCATCTTAGATAGACGGAAAACAGACTTAATAGTTTAAATATTAATATCGAGGTCATCACAGAACAAAAGAGTATCGTCTACGAACTACAAATGAGACACCACCACCCGGTCCACAGCCACTAGTATACCTTTGAAAAGGCCCTCTGCCTTAGCTTTATTAATCAAGTCACTAAGCCTCTCAACCACCAACTGGGACAGAAAAGGTGAAAGCGGTTCACCCTGTCGCAGTCCTCTTGAAGGACTAAACTCCTCCGTAGGATTTCTATTGACAAGGATAGAAATCCTATATGACAACAGACATTCACGAACGCACGCAATCCACCTCCCACAGAAACCCATTCTATTCATCAGAAAACAAAGGAATTCCCAACTCACTGAATCATAGGCTTTGTCAAAATCCACTTTAAAAAGAATGCCCTTCATCTTCCTAGACACGATCTCGTGGACCACCTCATTACCAATAACCACACTATCCATGGCTGTCTTCCTTTCACAAAAGCTGATTGATAATTAGGATATCAGTAAATGGATAACTTCGCGCAACCTGTTTGCTAGCAATTTTGATAATACCTTGTACATGCACCCTATTAGAGAAATAGAACGATATTCATGGATCCTCTGTGGATTATTCTTCTTAGGAATTAAAACAGTGAAGGAGCTATTACAACCTTTCATAAGCTTACCATTAGAATGAAACTTCGATATGAATCTAACAAAATCATCCTTCACAACGTTCCGAAACTGCTTCAAAAACTTGAAATTTATCCCATTAGACCCGGACTCTTGTGGCTATCACAGTCCTACACCGCCACCATTATCTCCTCTTCAGAGAAGGCGCAATAAGGTTCACATTATGACCAACATCTATACTTTGGAACGCCAATCCTTTAAAAGAAAAAAGTCATAATGACTTGCAACAAACATAGATTCAAAGAAAGACTTGATCACCGCTTTAATGCCCCCCACCTCTACCTCCTGAGCTCCATCCACAGCAATACATTGAATATCATTTGCTTTTCTTCTTCCCAAAAGAACCCGATGGAAAAACATGAATTGGCATCACCCTCTCTAATCCACTTAAATCGAGATTTTTGAAATACCTCCTGTTCTCTCATTTTTGAGAACCGAAACAACTGAGCCACCATTTCTTTCTTCAATTCAACTTCCTTTTCTGATAGATTTTTTCCTCTCCTTTAAGGTCTAGACATGCCAAAGATTCTTGAAGCTCCTCAATCCTTGCACTCAGATTACCGGCATTGGAAACGCTCCAATCCTTGAGAAGGAGCCTAATCTGACGCAACTTCTCTTTTAACACATAGCCCTCCAACCACTAATGTCAAAAGTGGATCAAGACGACTCCACGAACGAAACATAACCATTTAGAGAACTCTAGAAGTCGAACACCCGAAATGGTTTCAGTCCCCAATTCCACAAAATATCCTTCACTAACACTGGGCAATGGTATGATAATCCCCTTTTCAAACCCCATTGAGTAACATTCGGCCAAGTTGTCAACCAAGCTTCCGAAAAGAGACCTATCCAATCGACTCATAGCGAAAGCATCAGCCTTGTACTGAGTGAATTTTCAGGCATGCATAGGAATATCACACACCTCTACTTCTTCTATGAAAGATCAGAACGTCGTCATATTCGCCTTGTTAGAATGAGATGACATAGAGACATCCCTTCTTTCTGAATCTGCAATAACACTGTTGAAATCACCTGAGATACAATAATGCTCCAATCCTCTACTTGTGATTTCTGAGACAATTCCCCCCCCCCCCAAAGTCCCAATCTTTCCCCGTCCACACACGGAGCATAAACATTGATGATACACACAGGCAAATTTCTGTCCTTCTACATACCCACCACCCTGATATACCTGCTACGTTACTCTTATAGGATCCCATCCAAATTTGCTCGAGTTTCGCTTCTAAAAGTTTGAAATCCCTTACGTCAGCCAAGAGATACACATCCTTTACTGACCCTAGCATTGCAAACATTCTGGAGAACATTTTCCACATATCCTCTTGGCCATAAATTTTTGTATTTTTAAGAGACGAAATAATGTATATTTATCATTATTTTTTTAATTTTAATAACCTTAATAAATGCTCTAAGAATATTGTTTAGAGAAATGTTAAATCCTCTTACTAAATCCTCCTACAAATTCTCCTACTCACATAACTTTGACAATTGTCATTTATCATTTCAAAAAGTAATTGTCATTTATCATTTCAAAAAGTAAATGATTAGTAGAAGATAGACGACAATTGTCAAAATTAAGTAGATCGGAGAATTTGTAGTAAGATTTAATAGGAGGATTTAACATTTTTCTATTGTTTAGCAAGACCCTTAAAACAAAAATTACATTAAAAAAAAGTGATAATATTGAAAAAATGCATTGGTTTCTACATAAATAATAATTTCTTTACAAGCATACTCCTATTTAAGTTAAACTATACTATCTATATTTATATGTATATCATTTAAAATTAAACTCAATTATCCTAATTCGTTAAAGATAAGATTAAAAACATAATAAATGTTCCTTGTTATTTAGGTTGTGCTTATAAAAAATAAGTATTTTTTTATTTAAGTGCTTATAAATAAGAACGTATGAAATATAAACTTACCTCTTAAGAAGACTATAAATTCTATAAATATTTCTTTCAATCTATATATAAAAAATATGACTAATTTTATATAGATTAATAATATATATTTAATAGATTTTTTTTTATAATTAATTTGGTGAATTTAAAGTTTATTTTTAAAATATTCATATAATTAATACACCCACTAATAAAAAAAAAAAGTAAGTTATTATTAATAAATTAAGGATAAGTTTTTTAATCTTTTCACACTTAAAAAATGTTAAGTCTGTTATAATTAGAATAAAGACATTTATTTTTTCATCTCTTCTAAATAAGAATGGTGGTAGTTTTTTTTTAAAATAAAAAATAAGAATAGTGGTAGTAATAATTTGTGTTTGTATGTGTATAAAAATTAGGGTTAAAAATAAATAAATTTTCAAAACTTTAGTATATATGCACTTAGGTTTTATCTGTAAATACACACACATAGATTGAAATTAAATATCCAATCTTCAATAATATATACTATTCTCTTTTGTTAAAGTTTGAACCTAGGATTTTCACCCCTCTCAACCCTAAAAGGCTTGGTACGTGACCATTTGAACTAATGCCGTTGGTCATATGTGCAGTTAGGTATAATTAATTTTAGGGATAATTATACCAATATTTCCTGTGATTTGTGTTTATTACATTTATTTTCTTCTAATTTTTAAAATTACACTCACCTTTATAGAGAGAATAAGTGTAATGAATTTTAAATTTCAGAGGGTAAGTGCAATGTTTCTATGGAGTAAGTGAAATAAAATTTCAAATCTTAAAGTTTATGTAATTTTAAAAACTAAGAGAGAAAAGTGTAATAAATATAAACTTCACATAATGTTAGTATAATTATCTCTCATTTTAAAGTGTATATTTTAGCCCTTGAACATTATGTTTAACAATAATTTTTATTAAAATTAGTGATGATTTTATTTGTGATTGTACACACTTAAAAAAGTAAAAAAAAAAAAATCAAAATACACAACTTAAAAGTAATTACTTATACGGTAGACTAAAATCTAAGAAACTTACGTGTTTTTAACCATAAAATAAATAATGCCTTTAGTTTAACAATTTTTAAATATTTTTTATTCGAAAGAGCATCATTTCATGATCCGATAGAGAAAGGAAGTAGTCATTGTCTTAATTGATTTTATGTCCGCGGTACATCCTACAGATGTACGAACGCTTCCATAGAAGTACTGAAAATACTCTAAACAAATCATTAAAAATAGCAGCATAAGCGGATTCGTTTGGATTTGCATTTTGGCTTGTTCTTGAACATAAATGATCAATTTTGTTAAAATTCAACAATAAAAAACTCAATTAATCTTGTACAGAAAAAAAAATGTCAATTAATATGATTTCTGATCCCACAAACAGGAAAAAAAATTAATAAAGCACGATTTCATAAAAAAGGAAAAAGAAAAAGGTTTTGGGGGTAAGGCTGTTTACAAATACATTCTTATTGAATAAAAAAGAAAAAAAAGAAAACTGGATTTGAACCTAATTTAGCCAACATATTTTTAAAGATTTAAATATGCCTTTGATCTGATTCTATTTATAAGACCGTTTTCAGATAATACTAGTGGTTCTTTATAACGAGCCAACTTTTTTTAATTCCAAGATTTGAATTATAAGGAGAATTAATATCTTTTACTACTTTCCAATACGTTAAATAGGGATAAACATGGAAGAGTATATAATTTTTTTATCAGCAATAGAAAAATCATATATTATCAAAACTGAGCTCAAGAAGTGCAATAAAACAATACACAAAAGCAATCTGAAGACCACACTCCACTCATAATATTTGAGTATCTCACCAAATACAAAAACACAGAGATGATTAACTCCTACCTAACCTTATAAATCATGTGTTTCACTTAATGGACACACCAACTATACTCCCAAAAATCGCCACCCATAGCATTGTGTTATGGCCCGGGATTCGTGTATCCCGATACCTAGAGAGATGTCGTCTGAACATTACCAATCATAACCTGCCGAGTAATCAAGAAGGCACTAGGCGGGATATACGTTACAACATGGACTCCCAAATGGGCCTCCATTATGATGGCTGGGCCCAGAATAGTATAGGTTTAACCCTAATAACTCAGTATAAATATCCACATGCATACTCCATGCAAGGTACGCTCTATCCAATTTATCACATATAACCTAAATCTCGTGCTAACTTGAGCGTTGGAGTCTCGGCAGGTGGTAACGCCGCCGTCAAGGAGTCACAACGCTGTCCCAGACATTCATCGCCATTAAAGACGTACGTCCAGCCATCGTCCCAAGTCATCTTCCCGGTGATCCCTCAGGTACGATCACAACATTGGCACCGTCTGTAGGGAACGTGACAAAAGGTTGTGTTCTCTTCATTTCCAGCGATGGTATATTCGACACGTAATAGAGATTATAACGATCCTGAACTTCAAGATCTGGGAGATGGCCAGTAAGACGAAGAATCCAATCAGCAGGCAGAACCGCAGCCACCCTTCAACTTAGAAGCAGAATTCCTTAAGTTGCAGAAACTGGTGCAAGCGCAGGCGAAGGAGATTGAAACCCTGAAGAAATGAGAACAGGTTCGGCAGAGAAAGGAAAAGGTGGTGGAAGCAGGTCCTGCTCAAGAAATTGAGAAACAGCCTCAACGCGCCAGCAGAAACGACGGAGAAGGGCAACAGAATAACCCTGATAATCCGGAGGTTGGTGGTAATCCAGATCCGCGTAACGCAGAGAGACAGGTGGAGATCAGGGTAAGTCACCAAAAAGAAGATGCAGCTCAACAAGATCTACGGGCAGCATCTCGAATAGGGGGTGTCAACCCGCCACCAGTACATCAGGTCGGTCCACAAGAGCACATAGCGGCGAATATCCCAGAATTTGGTTACATCGACAACCCGTTCGCCCCATGGATCATGTCCCATGCATTACCCCATGGCTTCCAGTTCACGAAGTAGCTAAAAGAGTATGACGGGACTAAAGACCCGACCCTGCATGTGAGCACTTTTGAAAGAGCCATGTACTTCCAAGGGGTCAACGAAGTCATTGTATGTCGGGCCTTCCCTTTGACTTTGTCAGAAGCAGCAAGCCGTTGGTTCTCTGACCTCCCGCCACAATCCATCAACAATTGGAAGACCCTTAAAGATAAGTTTGTTTTACATTTTACCAGTAGTAAAAGACAGTTCAAGTCTGAATTTCATTTAGAGACAATTAAGCAAATGAAAGACGAATCTCTAAGAGAATATATCACCTGGTTTAATAATGAGGTACTAGAAGTTAGGAATGTTGAACCTAACTTAGTGTTGTATTTCTTTGTCAAAGGTTTGAAACCAGGCGCTTTTGCCAAGGCTTTAGCTGGCAAGAAGCCAACGTCCATGGACGATTTGAAGGCTAGAGTCGAAAAATGGATCAGAATTGAAGAATGGGAAAGGGCTTAGGCAGCTCAAGCCGCCAAGAAAGACGACAAAGGGAAGAACCAACAAAACCCTCAAGCACGAGGAAAGGAGGACAAGGCTCAAGACAAGCCGTCAAAGGGTCCCCGAGGAATGTTCAATACTTACACCCTGTTGACCGTATCTCCTGCGACTGTGTACAAGGAGGTGATGAACTCGGAGATCAGAGATAGGCCTCCCCCTCTCAGGAATCCAGGGAGGTTTTAGAACCGATATTGCCATTATCACCGAGAAAAAAGGGCATTCGACGAACGAGTGCATTCAGCTGAGGGATGCCATTGAAAAGCTAATTCACCAGCGAAGGCTGGGAAATTATACTCAAGAGTCCAATGATAGAAGAGGCCGTGGGCAAAGTCGAGATCACTGCAAGCCAACTGGCATACGGTGCCCGAAACCCGAAATAGATCCCGGAGTCGTAGGCGCAACCAGGGATCTCTACAAAGAGGAGTGATACAAGTCATAGCTGGGGGAACCAGTTGGAAGGGATTAGAAGATAAAAAACGAACTCGTGATACTAGGGACTCGTGCGTATAGATAACCCAGGTAAAAAACCCTGTTTTATCCTTTTTTGACGTCGATTTGCCACAAGAGCAGGTCAGAGATGATGAGCCTTTGGTGATTGCCGCGAGTATGGCGGGATTCGAAGTCCATCGTATCTTCGTAGAACAAGGAAGTTCAGCGGACAATATGTTCTAGAGCTTGTTCGACAAGTTAGGCCTGGGTTCCAAGGACCTAACCCCCCATAAAGGTAGCTTGATCGGTTTCACAGGAGACACTATCATGCCAAAGGGATATGTTGATTTGAAAGTCTCGTTCAGGCAAAAGCCGGACGCCAAGGCGGTGATGACCAGATTCATCGTTGTAGATTGCCCCTCGGCTTATAACGCCATATTGGGACGCTCGACTCTGAATCACTTGGGCGCCATCGTTTCAACTGTACATTTGGCTATGAAGTTTCCTGGGGAGAATGGATCCGTTATTACAGTAAGGGGAAAGGGCAGCGATGCCAGGCGATGCTACCAGGAGAGCTTGAAAATCATGAAGACGCCCATACAACCTGTTGAGATTCCTGAGGGGAAAGGAAAGAAGAAGATGGAGCGTCGGGACTCACCTCAAGAGGCGGGAGTAATGATGACCAATTTTGATCCCCGCGCAGATTTCGAAGAACAGAGATCTCAACCAGAGGGAGAACAGATTTTGGTCCAGATTGGCCAGAATGATGATCAAACAGTGAAGGTAGGAGCAGACTTGCCCCCAGCCATCAAGGGGCAACTTATCGAGCTTCTTAAAAGAAATATAGATTTATTTGCTTGGGTTTCATCCGATATGCCAGGAGTAAAATCGGAATTGGCATGTCATCGTTTGTCCATCAAACCGGGATGCAAACCAATTGCTCAGAAAAAACGGAGGATGGGGCCTGAGAGAACAAAATCCATCGAGAAACAGGTAAAGGAGCTCTTAGAAGCCGGGTTTATCCGGGAAATCCGCTATGCAGAATGGCTCTCAAATGTAGTAATGGTGAAAAAGGCCAATGCGAAGTGGCGAATGTGTACAGACTACACAGATCTGAACAAAGCCTGTCCAAAAGACCCCTTCCCACTCCCATGCATTGACAAGTTGGTAGACAATTCGGCAGGATATAAGTATCTCTCCTTTATGGACGCATACTCAGGGTACAATCAGATACCAATGTATCCCGATGATCAGGAGAAAACCGCCTTAATCACCGACATGGGAGTATACTGTTACAACATGATGTCATTCGGTATGAAGAATGCCAGCACGACTTACCAAAGAATGATGAGGAAAGTCTTTGCAGAACAAATTGGCCGGATCCTGGAAGTCTATAGTCAAAACCCCAGAACTCGGGGACCCAGTGGCAGATTTAGAGGAAACCTTCGGCCAAATACGCAGGTATGATCTTAGATTGAATCCAAATAAATGTACTTTTGGTGTAGAAGCCGGTAAGTTTTTGGGATTTATGTTAACTAACCGGGGGATTGAGGTCAACCCGGACAAGTGTAGTGCTGTTCTGAAAATGCAGAGTCCCAGAAATATAAAAGAAGTTCAACAATTGACGGGAAGAATAGCGGCTCTAACCCGTTTCTTACCGGCCTCGGCCAAGAGATGCTTGCCTTTCTTCAAGACGCTTCATAGCAAGAAGAACTTTGAGTGGAATACAGATTGTGAACAGGCCTTTCAAGAGTTAAAGGGAGTTTTAGCCTCGCCTCCAGTGTTATCAAAACCAGATCCAGGCCAAATCTTGTATGTGTACTTGGCGGTATCTGATGAAGCAGTAAGTGCCGCTTTAATCAAGGAGGATTCTCGTTCCCAACGTCTGATATACTTCATCTCCAAAGCCTTGCAGGGATCGGAAGTGAATTATCAAAGGCTAGAGAAAGTGGCGTACTCTTTATTACTAGCATCAAGACGTTTGCATCCATATTTCCAGTGCCATCCCATCACGGTTTGCACTAATCAACCAATCAGGCAAGTCCTGCACAAACCAGATCTCGCCGGAAGAATGATGGCTTGGGCAATTGAACTCTCACAATATGATATAACTTATGAGCCAAGGCAAGCAATAAAAGCTCAGGTCTTAGCAGATTTTGTAGCCGAAATGACTCATCCCAGAGATCAGAATCAGGGATCATGGACGATATATGTAGATGGTTCCTCAAATGTTAAAGGATCTGGAGCCGGGATATTAATTGAGAATGACCAAGGAGTGGCGATTGAATATTCCCTTAAATTTGAATTCCCAACTTCAAACAACCAAGCAGAATACGAGGCATGTCTTGCGGGAATAAGGGCAGCCAAGGAACTGGGAGCCACAGCAGTAACCCTATGTTCAGATTCTCAACTGGTGGTATCTTAGATCAGAGGAGATTACCAGGAAAAAGAACCATTGATGCAGAAGTATGTCGCCTTGGTGAGAGAGATTTTAGTGGGGTTGTCAAGATTTGAAATCAGACATGTCCCACGCTCAGAAAACAGTAGGGCGGATTTGTTGTCTAAACTGGCAAGTACAAAGTCGGCTTCTGTCCTACGTTTAGTGATAGAAGAGGTTATCCCGGCCCCGGGGGCAATTCTCCAAGTAGAGAGTGAAGATTGGAGAACTCCGTTGAAGAGTTATATCGCCAAAGGGGTTGTCCACCCCATTACTTAAATGCATCGGGCCTTCTGAAGTCTGGTACATATTAGCAGAAGTACACGGAGGGAGCTACGGACACCATATTGGCGGAAAATCGTTAGCAAGAAAGTCTTTGCGGGCGGGATATTTCTGGCCCACAATGAACTCAGACGCGGCAGAATACGTTAAGAAATGTCGGAAATGTCAAGAACATAGTTCCCTCACTCATATTCTCGACGAAAATCTGCACAGCATCTCAACACCTTGGCCTTTTCATACTTGGGGCTTGGATCTCTTGGGACCATTCACACCCGCGGCAGGTCAGTTAAAGCATTTAATTGTTGCTGTTGATTATTATACCAAATGGATTGAATTTGAACCTTTGGCTAGCATAGCGTCTATAAAAGTACAAAACTTTGTTTTCAAACAAATTATATGTCGCTTTGGTATCCCAGCAGAGGTTATCTGCGATAATGGGACTCAATTCACAGATAAGGAATTTTGAGAAATGTTAGCAGGACTCCATATCAAACAGTATTTTGCTAGTGTGGAGCATCCCCAATCTAATGGCCAGGCGGAATCAGCGAACAAGGTCATTTTGAATGGCCTAAGAAAGAGGTTTGAAAAAGCAGGAGCAAGTTGGACAGAAAACTTATACCAAGTGCTTTGGAGTTACAAAACTACAATCCATAGTACTACCGGGGAAACTCCTTTCAGAATGGTGTATGGATCAGACGCAGTTATCCCGGTAGAGATCGGCCAACCGTCTTGGCGAGTGATGTATCCCGCCGAGAACAATGAACAGTTACTCCGAGAAGATTCGGATATGATAGATGAAGTGCAGGAAGTCACCAAGATTCGAGAATTGTCAAAGAAACAACAAATAGCACAAAGATACAACCTCAAGGTAGTTAAAAGAAATTTTCAGGTGGGAGACTTAGTCATGAGAAGGGCCAACATCGACAATCAAAATGCCAAAGATGGCAAGCTTAAGGCTAACTGGGAAGGCCCATACCAGGTTAAGCATGCGACCGAGAAAGGAGCCTACCACCTAGAGACCTTGAAAGGAAAAGAATTACCAAGAACTCTGAATGTCGCTGATTTACGGCAGTATTTTAGTTAAATTACCATGTAACTTTGACTCTGTAATAAGGGGTACTCTTTTTCTTACAGCAGGTTTTATTCCTAAGGAAGGTTTTTCTGCTGGAGGTTTTAATGAGGCCCCATCTGATAAATTTCATGCAATAAAGTAATTGATTTGATATTCCCGATATTGTTACTTTATGTTTTACCAAATGCAGGAGTCATGGTTACCCGGCTATTAACATCCCGGGAGACATACACGACATTTAACGGCTTATCAAGCCGAAGGCCAACGTCCCTTCAAAGAAGGTGATAAAGGCCGGGATGACATTTAACGGCTTACAAAGCCGAAGGTCAAGGTCCCTTCAAAGAAGATGATAAAGGCCGCGATGACATTTAACGGCTTACAAAGCCGAAGGTGAAGGTCCTCTCAAAGAAGGTGATAAAGGCCACAATGACATTTAACGGCTTACAAAGCCGAAGACCAAGGTCCCTTCAAAGAAGGTGATAAAGGTCACATCAACATTCAAACGGCTTATCAAGCGGAAGGCCATAGAATTGAAGAAACACCGGCATCAAAATTTGAAGCAACTTGGGAAATGAACAATAAAAACTAATACAAGTAAGGATTCAACTAAGATACTCAATTGAAAAATAGTCGTGATTATAAGTTGACAGCCAAAAACAAAAGCTGGTACATACATATTACAAAATTGAAACAAAAAGTTCAAGTGTCTGCATCATTGGCATTTGAGGTAGCTGCAACGACATTCCCTTCTTGAGGAGGCGGAGAATCACAGTTAAAAGTATCCATGGAGGCAGGGTCCAAAAGGACGGGATTCTGGTGATCATGAAAATCCCAGAATTGCCCGTCTTTTACCCCATGAAAAGGGTCCAACCCGCGAAGGTTGAGTTCCACGCTGGGATTCAAAAATTTAATAGACTTAACTACCTCACAGTAAGCATCATATCCGGCTTCTTTCAGATCGGTCAACATCTCATCATCTTTGGCCTCCAAGGCATTATTGAGCTCGACAGCTTGGGCTTTGAGCTGGGCAATTTCCGCCTCTACTTCCTTCAGCTTGGCGGCATTAAATTCCGCCTTCTTCTTTTCGGCCGACAAAAGTTCATCACGCTCGGCCAAAACCCTATCCTTTTTGGCAACTTCTTCCTTGAAAGCATCCAACTGACCCTCCAGGAGGCCAATGTTTTCCTTAAAACTCTTCAATAATGTTTTCTTCTACTCAAGGTCGTCCCGGGCATCCCGGAGCTCACCCTTCAACAGGGATATTTCTTCCGAGTGGTCAACCTCCTCCTAGACAGCCTGGAGCATGGACAAACCCATCGACATCCAACCCATAAGGAATTGGATTTTCCCCTGCAGAGGATAAGAAAAGGAAGGGCAATGGTAATTATTTGCCATACTAAGAAAAAGTCTACCCAACAAATCATTTATCTTGAGAAGGAAATTACCTTTCGGGTGTCGGCGTTTCCCTTCTGAAAGAAGTCGCCATGCCTGAAGTGGATGCTGGGGGGTTGAAAGCCCTCCCAAACTTGAGGCTGAGAGTACACAGCCGGGACGATAGCTTTGGAAGAACCACCCTCAGCTACCGTAGGTCCAGTTGCACACGACATATCAAAAACATGAAATAAAAGCAAACGATAGTAAATGAAAAGATAGCATAGAAAGAAGAAAAGGCAAATTTCACCTTGGGAGATGCGAGCTCTCTTACTTTGACGAATGTCTCCGCCAGCTTGAGTTCCTGAAACCACGGGATTCTTGCCCCCCTTGGGGAGAATCACGAGCAGGGGGTGCCACCATAGCACCCATACCGGGATTACTTCCCGTCGTGTTTGCAGCCCCGCCTTGAGAAGGAGCAGTTGGCAGATTGATCTTACCTTTGCCTTTGGCATCCTTGGCCGCCTTGGCATCAAATCGTGCTGAAAATTTGGTCATGATTCCGGCTGCCAAGCGAAGAATATTAGATTACTGAACAAATATATTCAAAATTAAAGGGCCAAAAGAAAAATTCAGTACATAAACATTCGGTGGGACTGGCACGAGTGGATCCAAGTACATCCCGGCAATGGATGGCCATCCCTTGGCTAGTGACAACGTCATGCAAATCGTCGTCATCTAGGAAGCCACATTCTAACTCTCCGCAGGTAAGTGATTTAGAATAATGGTCAGCCGACCAATACAAGGGGAAGAGCGGTTCCCGATCAGCCCTCTCCCAAAAAGCTATAAAGTTTTCCTCTTGGGTTGTCACCTTCACGAACAGATCCCGGCAAACTTTAACAGAATCGTCCCAAGGAATGAACATCTGTGTCACGTTCTTCCAATGTCGGAGGGATACCCAAGACCAGACTGAAGACCCCCGGTAGGGACCAAATAAATATAAAAACAAGCTGGAAGAGTATTTCCACTCGTTGGCCCAGCAAAAGACTTCGAAAGCTTGTAAAAAGGCCCAACCATTAGGGTGGAGCTGAGAGGGGGCGAGATGAAGATTGTGTAGGACTTCTATTTGAAGATCGGAGAAGGGAAAGCGAATTCGAAGCTGATCAAACAAGGTGGTATACGCCATAAAAAAATGTTTAGCCCCGTCGGCGGCATAGGAGCAAATCCGCTCATCTTCTTCGGGAATCTCCAATTGATAGTCCATGGAAGGATCCGAAGTGTATGAATTGTCGGGTGAGTTGGGCCCGTGATGAAAACATTTCTTCCATTCCGCCTCCACGAGTTCTAGCTGTTCTGGAGACGAGATCGAAGAAGGCTGACTAAGCCAAGTAGATGGAACCCACAATAAATTTTGAATACCCCTAATTCCGAACCATTCCGTCCTCATCGCTTGTAAGTTAAAAGTAGTCCCGGAAGGACCGGCCTGCCCCCCATCACCTTGCCCACCTTGGGCAACAGCGGCTTTGGTAATACGACGGTGACTTCTCTTGGGCACCATATCTACAAGGTAAGCAGAAGCATAAATAGAGCCTGGAAGTGGCGGACTGGGGGTAGGAGAGGAAGAAGGTTGATATGCCAGATCAGACTCAAAATCTAAAGAATTCGTCACAGACGATGATAATTCTCCCATATCCTCTAGACACCCTCCAGGGTCAGGACCAAGAAGTTGGCTCTTCATCAACTTACGCCTGGGATTGGGCTCCATTTCGACTGAATCTAAGGGATCTTCTGGGAATTTCCTAACCATTTCTACATACATCGGAGGTTCAGGGTTCAGGACTCTAAAAGGATCGTCCACAGGTTGGGTAACGAACTCTCCACTCTTAGAACTTTGAGGTGAATAAGCCCAATGAAATAAGCCTTAGAGAAATGAGGATTATTGATAGAACACATACCTCTCACGAGGTCATAATCTGGAGGTTTGGAAGGATTCTTGAGTCCCTTTGCGTAAGCCATAAGGACTTCAGTGTCACAGGAATCAGAAGAAGAAGAGCTGCTAGTAATGACAATGATTCGCTCATCCATGGGAGAGAATGGTCACACTAGGGAAAAATAACAGAAAAATCTAAGAGGAACCCTAAGGACAATCCACACCCTCACCGTAGAAAAGAGCAGACAGAAAAAAGACACAAAATAGAATCAGGGGAGGGGAAGAGAAGTACCTGAAAGTAGCAGAAGAAGCAAACAAAGGAGGTTGGAGGATAGTTTCTTCCTCACGAAGAAGAAGACTTCAAAAGAGGGGAGAATGGCAGCGAGAGCAGGAGGCTGTACAAAATCTTCCTTTCTTTTGAATCAGAACAGAGAGAGGGAAGCGCAGCAGAAGACAGAAATGACGAAGTAGAGAGACAGAAGGAATAGTAATCGTCTCGTCACTTTAATGAAGTGAGTGGCTCAAGAAACCCCTCAATCATAACGCACGACACCCCATAATGGCGTGTGGACACACGTTCCCCGAGGAAGATCAACCGTGCACCCAGAATGGCGAGTTAAAAACATGGAACCAAGACGACATAGGTTGAGTACAATTCGCCGACTTCACCACAAGTGAAGCCGACGACTTGGGGGGCAACTGTTATGGCCCGGGATTCGCGTATCCCGATACCTAAACAGATGTCGTCTGAACATTACCAATCATAACCCGCCGAGTAATCAAGAAGGCACTAGGCGGGATATACGTTACAACATGGACTCCCAAATGGGCCTCCATTACGATGGATGGGCCCAGAATGGTACAGGTTTAATCGTAATAACTCAGTATAAATATCCACATGCATACTCAATGCAAGGTACGTTCTATCCAATTTATCACATATAACCTAAATCTCATGCTAACTTGAGCGTTGGAGTCTCTGCAGGTGGTAACGCCGCCGTCAAGGAGTCACAACGCTGTCCTAGACATTCATCGCCATTAAAGACATATGTCTAGCCATCGTCCCAAGTCATCTTCCCGGTGATCCCTCAGGTACGATCACAACACATTGTAACTACAAATTATTCGGTGCCCGTATTGGATAGAACACCAATGTGAAAATGTCACCTGAGTTTGTTGAGCTTTGATAACCAACCACTCCCAACAATGCCACTTTATTTTTATTTTTTTGCATCAAATCTGATAATTGCATTTGCTTTTTTTTTTGAAAAATTTGTCAATTCCTTTTCGTTCCAAATTATCCACATAGTTGCATAGACAACCAAGGACCACCCTAAATTCAGCTTTTCAGAATAAAAAATGGAAATATTTGATAGAATTCACTCTTCTATACTATTTGGAAGAACTAACGCCAAATTCCACAAGACATGCCTTCTTTCCATAACATAGAAAGAATGTCACAATTTAGGAATACGTGAGAAATTTCCACCCCAGACACATTACAAAATATACAATATGATTGCTCTGCCTCCTGAATGACTCCTCTTTTCTTTAGATTTGTCAGTGAAGGTAAACGATAAACCCTTTGACTTTTGCAAACATAGATAAACTCCATAAATGTTGAAAAAGATAATTAGGTTGTTGCCAAGGGGTAGAAAATAACAGGTTATACGCCTTATTTACAGTAGATGCCATTAGAACTCCCTTTCCACGTCCAAAGTAATTAAGTTCCTATAAAAAAGAAAAATCGGTAAAAAGAGACTCCATCTACCTCAAGATCCCAACCTCTATATCATTCAAAACTCGCCACCAACTCTAGTTTCATTGCCAAATACCCTCAGACTCCTCGCCACCCATTAAACTGATTACCTCATTTTGTTGTTGAGATAACCGACATAAACGTGCATACACCAATTTCAAACACTTCGAACCTACCCATACATCGTGCCAAAACAAAGTATTCTCCCAATTCTTCACCTCTTTTTAAACAAATTATCTAAGCAAACCATTTACCTCAAATCTTCTAAACCCCAAATAATCCGCCAACTCTACCCTCCTTCTTCCAATCCCCATAAATATCACCTTGGTACTTTGCGGCCAACACTTTAACCCACAACTCACTTATCTCAGAAAGCAACCTCCACCTCCTTTTACCAAGTAGGGCTAAATTCATAAACTTAATGTTTTCTTAATAACCACAATTGTTATGTTGGGTCCTTATATTTTTAAAATATTATTTTTAGTAATTTTTATCATTAGTGTATATTAGGGGACTAAAACAATTAGAAAGAAGCTATAAATGTTGGGACAAAAATTAAAAATATTACAACAAATCAACAATCAGGGAAAAAAGAATTTGGAAAAAAAATAGAATAAAAAATTAGAAAAAGGACTAAAACAAAAAATAGCAAAAAGATAATAATAATAAGGTCAAAAATCAATAAAAGCTTTTTTATGAACAACTAAAGTCAAAACACGCATATTTCAAGGGATCAAACAACGAATAAAACATTATAGGAGAAATATCAACATCATCTCTTTAAAAATAAGTTGATACATCTTCAATAATATTTGCCCCAACAAAACAAGTGGCATGGTACATTCTTATATTATTATACAAATAGAAATAAAATAAAAAAAATTGGGCTCCAAGTATATATTACAAATTTCAATTTGATTTTTCTCTAGTTTGTTTCATCAATCTCGAGTAGTTATAAAGGATTTTGGAATAAGAGAAAATGTTTACACTCAATAATATCTCAGTTTTTTAAATCTCCATGAAGAAAAGTATTCTTTATATCCAATTGGTGTAAAAACCAATTTTGAATAGGAGAAACAGCAAGAAAAATCTAACCGTTGTCAATTTTGCAACATAATCAATACCTCTTTTTAGTTATAGCCTTTTGCTACTAATATAGTTTTATACCTTTCTATACTACTATAAAATTAATACTTTATTTAATATATTCATTTAGATGCTATAACCCTTTTACCTTTGGGTAATTTAACAAGGGCCCAGATATTATTGGTTGCCAAGGCTGAAAGTTCAGCATTCATGGTCACAAGCCTACAACCCAATTAGGGTTAAAGGAAGCAACATTATAATTAGTGGGTTAGGACATACTTGCCATATTTTTCAAACAATTTATCATAAGAGAAGGTTGAGGAAAGAGGATATTTTGGTTGAGAAGATTTATTATCTAGATTACCTTTCAACATATAGCAATAAAAGTCAGCAAAATGACCTAGACGTGTCTGTTGTCTTCTAGATTTCCAAGGAATAATTTGGGAAGGTGTAGATGTTGTAGTAGGAGATGTATCAACCACATCATCATATGATTGAGTTGATGTAGGAAGGTTTTCTTCATTGGGTATGGGATCATATAACAAACCTTGAAAACAAAAAAAAAAAGGATTTTGAATAGTGTGGATGCAAATGATTTAAAGTGTTTTGATGATTCTAACCAAACGATTACAAACAAGCAATTCAAGACATCCAAGAAGACTTCATCTAATCTGATCATGGATATAAGACTTAGACTAAGTAAGTGTATGGTCAGCAAGTTATCATTTGATAGAGTAATTTTATAATCTTGATTTTACTCAAAATTTATAGCCAAAAATTGCAACTATAGTCGTTTTCTAAAATGTTCCTTAAAATGATAAAAATAAGTTTTCACAATATTGCTTAATTTAATATTTATCTCTTAACTTGTTTTTATAACACAAAAAGTGGATAGCTTTAATACTATTTCAAAAATATGAACATAGTAATTTTATTATGTTTTGAAAGCTGACCCGTGTTTACTATTTAGATCATAACTTACAAAATATTTTGAGTTTTTAAATGAAACTTATTTTATATAAATCTAGACTCAATGATCTTTTCAAAAAGTATTTATTTAGTTTAAGCAAATAAGAAACGAAGAAGTTATGATATTTTGAAGTCGGTCATTGAAAAAGCAACCTTCTTATGTTTTGAAAAATAACCCTTATTCACCATTTTGATTATATCTTGAACAATAGTTATCGTTTTGAGTTGAAACTTCTTGCATGTGAAAGAAGACACTATTATCTTTTCAATGAGTAGTCGTTTGTTAAAAATAGATAAGAAATTAGAATGTTATGAGTTTTTTTAAGATAATAATGTTTTAAATTTCAGAAAGTGACATTTGTCCACTATTTTGGTTGTAAATCAAAAATTTAGTTTTTTTTAGGCTTAAACTTATTTTATTTGAAAATAGGCTTAATTATCTTTCCAACGAATGGTCATTTGCATTAAACGGACAAGAAACAAAGAAGTTATGACTCTTTAAAATTTGTATCCAAAAATCCGATGCTGGAAACAAATAAATACAGTCAAAAAGGACAAAACGTCTATAATGGCCAAAATCGCAAAAATCTGATAAAAACTCTTAGAAACACATCTTTTCACATCCTATATCTTCATAAAGTAATAAATATGTGTTTTTAAGCATTCAGATTGCATCAAATAAAGCATCAAGCAAAGCCACAAATCTCTTATTTTCTTACATTGATCATATCCATTTCTTGTTCTCTTGATTTTGCTTGGGTGTTGCTCTATCTTTGTATTAAATCATTGATCATAGGATTTCAACTTGTATAATCTACTCTTGTGAGAGTTCCATTGTCTCTTCTTCATTCTTTTTCAATTGAGTTGGTGAGGATGAGACATCCCTAGAGTTTTGTTGAGGCTTAAGCACTTGGGTGAGGCACCCCAAGATGTGAGAAATGCTCTATCTTGTAAAGCTCCTGTTAAGACTTGGAAAGTTAATAAAGATTTGATCGAGACTTGAAGAACTGGACGTAGGCCACAAGAAGGTTTAGTAGCTGAACCAGTATAAACCGTGTTGTTTGATTCTTTCTATCCCTAACTCTTTATTTTATGCATATTTCACATTAAGTATTCTATTGCTCATTCGTCTTCTCTTCATCTCATTTCATATATCCAAATTCATAAATCTCGATAAAATCATTTTTTGTAAAGTTTTGAACGTTTTGCAAAAAAGTTTTAAACACTCAATTCACCCCCTCTTGAGCATAGAGACACTTGTCTAACAAATAGGATCACGGGTAACGCTGCTTTGGTTCTGGTTTTTAAATCAAGAAGAAGATAACCTTTTACACTTGTTTTAAAACCAAGGAAAACACATTTTGTAGCATATGGGTCAACTTTCTTTCTACTTTGGGTGATTGTGATTGTGTAACACAAGCACTCAAAAAACTTTAAGGTCCAAAAGGTAGGACACTTACCATACACCAGCTCATATGGAGATTTCTGTTTCGAAATGCGACTAGGAAGCAAATTTATTAGATGAACATCATAGTTAATAGCAAAACATTAGAAAGAGTTAGGCAAAGATGAATGAAACAATATACTACGAGCAACATTAAGTATGTGTCTATGTTTACGGTCCATAACAGAATTTTGTTGTGGAGTTTCAATGCAGGATGTTTGATGGATAATACTACTAAAAACATAAAATTCAGGCATATTAAACTCAGTTCCATTATCGGTACGAATGATTTTAACATCACAATCAAGTTGACATTTCACATATGTAATTTTTTTTAACCAAAGACCTAGTTTTAGCTTTAGATTTCATCAAATGTACCTAGGAATGACGAGAAAAGTCATCAACAACACTAAGGAAATACTTATGATTATGTATACAATCCATGTTCAATGGCCACCATATATCAAAATGAAGCAATTAAAAAGCAGTTTGAACTCTATGGTAAGCATTACGAAAAGGAAGCTTAGTATGTTTCCCTAGATGACAAAAATCATAAGAATTTGTATTGCAGGATCATCAAAATGAGATGGAGCATTAATTTTCTGTATCCTTTTTACCAAAGAGTTGTAATGTTGCTTGACTTCAAATAAACTTTGTATTTCAGGATAATCAAAATGAGATAGAGCATTAATTCTTTGTATCCTTTTTAACAATTTCCCCCGTCTTGGAATTTTTCCAAATTTTTCAAGAAACTCCTCTTTTATTCATTTCTTTTTCAAGCATTCATTTTTCTTTCTTTATCTTTTAACACTTAATGCCTTTTTCAATTCTTTTCAATGGAGAATCTTGTCAGAACTTGCTTCTTCAATACCAACTATCATATATACTTCCAAATGATACCCAATATAAAAGCATTAATGTTCTTTCTCTATAGTTATGGAAAATGAATCTTCATTTAAGTTTAGGGTGCAATTTTTAGAAAAACCATCATGGCTCAAATGGGCTATCAAAAATGGGATTTATATTTCTATAACGGGTTGGCTTTTTGGCTTTGAGTTCAAAAACCGAAGCAACTATGCTTTAATCATTTCCATGTATCAAACGCTTCTTAGCAATAAAAATTTCTGGCAAAATCATATTAATTAACAAACTCAGTGAGACTCTCAACATTTTATTTGGTTTCACATGGCTTTAAGTTTTATTCCCTTATCAAAACATTAAATTGCCTTAATTATTTAACCTGTTAAATTTATGCACAAATGACTAGCAATAAGTTAGATTTTGAAAACAATACTCTATTCAATTTCCAACTCTAACTTTGATATATCATGAAATGCATTCTAGATTCAAAAACAAATTTGAAATTTAATTTTATTAAATAAATTTAAAAATCAAATTTTTTTTTTCTATAATTAAAATCAGATAAAGACACAAAGACCAAAGCAAACAACAAGTGTGTATCGAATCAGTTCCCAGAAAAGTGAGGTGGTTCATAGCGAAACACTTAAAAATCAGGTCTTTTCTTACCTAGAAGTTTCTTAAAAACAAAACAATATATACAAGTCCATTTAGAAAACTCACCTGTTTCAAGTTTAAAGAGGTCAGATGGTAATACCTGAGTTTTCTAGCATATCACATTCACAAACTATAATACCATACTTAGTGTCGTCTGCGCAAACGTCCTTTAATGCAAGAATAATTACCTGGTGCTTTTAAACCATGCAAAGTTGATTTTGTCAAAGGTCAAGTGTTAATACCAATGTCCTTTTAGGCAATAGATGCGTACCGTAGGGCATCATAATTCTTAACACAAATACCCAATATATGGAACTAGCATAGCTGGTTAATCAAGTTCGCTTTTATCTTCATACACAAGGCTCCATTGCTTCACCCTCAATGGCTACGGGCTCCAGCTTTGTCTCGTCAAATCTAAACATGCTTAAATACAAGCATAATTACCCTCATAAAAAGAAATTGATGATATATTGAGTTAATTC
Organism: Cyamopsis tetragonoloba; assembly: GCA_037177725.1. Classification (NCBI taxonomy): domain Eukaryota; kingdom Viridiplantae; phylum Streptophyta; class Magnoliopsida; order Fabales; family Fabaceae; genus Cyamopsis; species Cyamopsis tetragonoloba. Next base: position 28,558,187 of record CM074125.1, on the reverse strand, counting down.
CCTGACATAGGGTACACAATTGCTTCATTAATTAAGTTGATATATGTAAGCATCGAGAGTTCCATAAAACTCAATGGCAGAGGTTGTTTCTATCCAACAATTGGGCACATGATCTGTTAGTCATGGCAACCATCACCCAAGAGGGGGTGGGTGAATTGGGCGATTAAAAACTTTTCACACTTTTTACCGAAATTGTGTTTTTCAAAGGTTTATGCACAACAAAATAATTAAAGAAAAGATAAAACAGTAAATATGATAATGTTAAGAGTGTAGAGAAGAGAAAAACAAACACAAAGATTTATACTAGTTCAGTCAACACCCACTTGTGACCACGTCCAGCTCTTCTAGCCTCGATTAAAACCTTTATTCACTTTGCAAGTCTTGCGACCTTTACAACAGAGGGCGCTTCTCACACCTTGGGATACCCCACCCAAGTGCTTAAGCCTCAAAACAACAAGGTATGCCTCACCCTGTTTCTAAAATGAGGGATACCTCACCCTCTTCTCACAAATGAGCGATACCTCACACTCTTCTCAAACGAGGGGTGTTTCACCCTCTATAAGTTTGATACAATAAAAGAATCAATATGAAATTTTCAAAGAGTAGAATATACTAGTTGAAGCCCTATAGTCAATAGGTTTTATCAATGATAGAGCATTTTGATAGATCAAACAATAAGAAGATGTAATCAAGTGTTTAAGAAGATTGCTTGAATGATTTGGATAGTCAAAACACTTCTATTTATAGTCTTTATGAAAGTATAGCCATTGGAATGTGAAAAGATGTGTTTCTTGGTGTTTATCTCGAGTTTTTAGTGGTTATGACCATTAGGAACGTTTTCAACCGTTTGTTTGAACCGTTGCCAGTGACTGGTTTTCAAATACCATCTTAAAACGGTCATAACTCCTTCATTTCTTATCCAATTAATGCAAATGACCATTTGTTGGAAAGCTCTTTGAGTCGAATTTTAAATAAAACATGTTCCAACTCAATTTGGTAAGGGTAGTTCAATTTATGATCAAATTAGTGGGAAAAGGTCATTTTCCTTAATATAAAAACATTACTAACTTCAAAATTTCATAACTCATTCATTTCTCGTTCGTTTTTAATAAATGACCACTTATTAGAAATATATTTGAGTCTAGTTTCATATAAAAAAGTTGGCATCTTAAAATGCAAAGTATTTTGAAAGATATGAGCAGAAATGTTAACAAGGGTCATTTTCCAAAACATAAAATAGTGGCTGTTTTGATAGTTTTGAAATACTATTAAGGTTAACCATTTCTCACCAATAGAAACAAGTTGAGAAATTAATATTAAAACCAATTTTAAGCAATGACTGTGAAAATTTATTTTTCTCATTGTACGGTACCCCAGGTTCAGCTCGACATCCAAGGCCCAACTCAATACTCAGGTCCAACCCGGCACACGGGCACCCAGACACCAAGATTACCTTCACAGCCTCGCGCCAACTTGCAAGCTAAGCTCCATCACTGCCAGCACCCCCACCATGAGTGCCAAAAACAGCGCTTCATAAAGACCTTTAACTGCCGTTTAATACCCATGATCGCAGCACAACAGCCGCAGACAAAATCCCAAGATTGAAGCTATCATGTACTTGTGCATATATATACCCCCTTTAACCCCAATGTATTCTCTATGCTCTAATTTGTACTTGGCCTATCAGTCTGCAGATTGGGACATTCATTCATGGTCGACATGGTCTTAGGTCATTTCAAAACATCTGACGCCCACCGTGGAGCAGGTAAATTATTTCCCTAACAGAAGGAGTCGAAGAAAATCACGATGGCAGTAGAAACCCGGAACAACGCAGCAAACAATCAAGCAACGAACAACCACACTGCGGCGAACAACCAAGCAACAGACAACCGAGAAAATAAAGACCCAGACCCTGAAACCTTGAACCTGATCCAAGGATTACGCCAACGGTTGGAGAGCGTCCAGCAACGGAACGAAGCAGTGGACCTTAGAAATAGGGAACTGGATGAATGGAACACACACTGATCTTCTCTACCTCCTCTGCTTCTTATCTCCATCCCACATAACCATGCACACACACGCTCACAGCACATGGACACAAATTTTTTCTTCTCAAAACACCATAGCCAAATCTCCAAGATCATCAAACTTCACGCAATACCCAAGGAACCGATCTCTGCCACATACCTTAACCCCACATTAGCTTTTTCCAATCGGGAACTCCATAGCCACAAATCATAACCGATCGTCACCGAGAGGGAGAATGCCGCCGCCGTTGCTTCAGAGCGTGAATCATAGCACCGTCGGAATCGATGTATCACATGGAGACTACCGTGTTTGCTGCTCGTTGAGAAGTTCAATTCGGTCGAGCGAAACCTGCGATGGTTCCTTTGTTCGGTTCCTTGGGTAGCGTTGTTCCTACGTTGTTGTTTTTCACGATGCTCTCTCTCTCTCAAAGTTCAGAGAGATGGTTTGGGTTTTTTTTTATTTATTCTTTGTTTTGTTTTTCCTTCTTTTCTTTTCTTTTTGGAGGATGAGATTAACACCATCTCTATTAGAAGTGTCACCATTCTTTTTATATGTAAGAATCATAAATTTATATACTAAAAAGGATGGTGCCACTCCCAATGAGGATAGTGCTAATCTCATCCACCTTCTTTTTTTATTTATTTTTTTTCTTGTCCAGAGTGTTCCTTTTTGTTAAAGAGTTGGGCTTCACAAAAACAAGAATTGTGGGTGTGCAAATTAAAAGGGTGGATGGAATTAGCACCATCCCTATCGGGAGTGGCACCATCCATTTTAGTATATAAATTTATGATTCTTATATATAAAAAGGATGGTGCCACTCCCAATAGAGATGGTGTTAATCCCATCCTCCTTAAAAAGCGACGTTATGCTTAACAAGAAAAATGAAAGAATTCAGTTAATATATCAATAATTAAAATCTTTGAACCGGATAGAGTGACATTTTCACCATTTAGTCAAGAGGGTTAGAACGACATTTTCACCAAAATTTAATTTTTTCAATTTAATTAAATAATTAAATTCTTGACCCGATTAGAGTGACATTTTCACTATCTGAGTCAACAGGGTTACAACGTCATTTTCGTCAAAACCCAATTTTTCGAATTTAAATAATTTTAATTTTAATTATTAAAACCTTGACTCGAATAGAGTGACATTTTCTTCGTTCGAGTTGAGAGGGACTAGCGTGCTAATATTTTCTTACGCGTAATCGACTCCCGAATCCATATTTTGGTTTTGTAGATTTACTTTTAAGTTTTTCCGAGGTTTTCTTATATAAATCTTGATGGCAATTCCGTTGTATTTAATTTATCGTCGCCCCCGCCGCGACCCCGGTTGCGACAGATGACGACTCTACTGGGGACATTCTGAGAGTCAAGTCTAATTAGTTAATTGTGCATTTTCTTAACCCAACTTAATATTGATTTCACTCCTCTCTTTGTGTTTATGTTTTATATATACAATGTATATTTGTTGGACGAGGACTCTTGTATATATTTTGTGTCTCATATAAGAGTGTAATTAACAGGGCTAAAGGTTTGTATGCCGCTGCACACACCACACACTTACACTATTCCTCACACACATTTTGGGCTCTCTACCTGAGTCTGTGTTACCCTTAGGATTAAAAGGAGGCTAAACGGGTGTTATTAAGGGGCCTCGTGCTCACCTAATGACCGTCTAGTTTTCACTCAGATTGTTACCGGTGGTTGCCATCTTGAGAGGACCGGTCGCTACGTATGGCTAATTTGACTGTTGGGTGCTTATTATATAATAGGGGAAATTTGGTATCCAAGTGAACTTCAGGGGTCTAAATCCATCCTCAAAACTCTTCACTAATAGATGAACTTAATGGCCTACCGAGTTAGAGTCTTGTCCTTAGAAATCCCTTACCCGATGACCCCGCTCAATATAGGACACGTGGGGCATACCTCTCACCTATCTCATTCCCACGTAGTTTAAAATTATATCATGACATTTCATGCATCTCGTATGACCATGCATCTAATATGCCCATGCATTTATGTGTCTCTTTTCCATGCACCTTTATGCATCTTGTATCGTCCATGCATGTTCATGCACTTCATGTAGACATATCTCCATGCACATTCATGCATTTTGTATATACATGCACATTCGCACATTAGTCATATTCATACTCATATATGCTTATTAACTTTGGCCCTTCAGAAAGTTTCTTAGGCAAAAAGATCACAGAATCAAAAGACAAGATGTTTCCTCGACTTCCATATCGGACACGCGCGGTAGCTAGAGCTATGGATAACTTGGAGAAGCAGAATGAGGAAAAGAGGAAAGATATGGATATGTTGAAGAGTCACATGGCTTAGATCTTAGAAAAACTAAGTGAAATGGGAGAAAAAGAGAAAGAACGAACCTCTCAAAGGAACACAACAGAGACCAGCTCTCAAGGGATCGAATCACCGAAAGTCTAATGGCCGCAATATGGGCTTCCACTTAACTATACACCCCCAGTAGCTAAAGATCCCCCGATTGGGGAGTCCTCTCTGACACGAGAGAATCAGATTGTTGATCTTAACCCCCTCATTGTCTTTATCCAAAATCATCCCCAGACTAATAACCAAAGAACACCTCAAACAAATCAACTGATCATTCCTCCAACTAAGCCAGCTAATCTAGGTACCCCAGGAAATCCGTTGGTTACCTCCCAACTGCGTGCGAAATTAGAAGGAGGTCGATCCAAAGAAAAGTTGGAATGCCTCGAAGAAAGATTGTGAGCCATTAAAGGAAACAACTATGGGTTTGAGGAACTAAGCCAGCTAATCTAGGTACCCCATGAAATCCGTTGGTTACCTCCCAACTGCGTGCGAAATTAGAAGGAGGTCGATCCAAAGAAAAGTTGGAATGCCTCGAAGAAAGATTGTGAGCCATTAAAGGAAACAACTATGGGTTTGAGGAAGCCACTGATTTGTGTTTGGTTGAAGATGTGGTGATTCCACCAGAATTTAAAGGCCCAGACTTCCGGTTACTTACACAACTATACAAGTAGACATATCCAGTTAAAAAAAAAAAGAAGATAAAAAACAAATCATCACATTCAAACACGAACTACTCTAACTCATGCTTATTTATTGACATTATTATTCATTATTATAGAAAAATATTTTATTTTCCAGTTCTACATTTATAAGTTTGAAGGCTTTAAGTGTTGATCTCTCAAAGAGGTTGAACGGTTTGAGAAGGAAGAAATTCATCCGTACCGAAAACACAAAACATGGGAATATTTTTTAAAAACAGTGGCCTAGATTAATTGTGCATGCTACCATTTCTTGACCGTGGCTTCAGTTTTTGTGTGTTACTTTACAATACTCAATTTCTATATTTTTTGTAAATAAAGTATACTAACCTTGATTTCTTTGTTGAGCTTCCCAATTCCTTTTCATTGTATTCCCCTGTTTTGCGTTTACTGGCAGGACGGATTCCTTCCTTTTGAAATTGTTCTCCTCTTTGATAGAGTAACACTTAAAGCCTTCAAACTTATGAATGTAGAATCGGAAATTTTCAATATATCACCATGAGTTAGAGTAGTTCGCATTTGAATGTGATGATTTGGTTTTATCTTCTTTTGTTTTTTAACTGGATATGTCTATTTGTATAGTTGTGTAAGTAACTATCAGTAGAAGGTGGGGTATCTAGTAAAGTACTTTTTAGAGTAGTGAGTCTTCAACTCAAACACCTAATTTTTTCCATTAAACTGTATAAGTTAGTTAAATTTATTATAATTTCTTTACTTATATATAACACTATGATATGCCATGCCAGAGCATTCTTAGAAATAAGAAGGTAAGAAGGAAAAGAAGGAAAGAAGAAGAAAAACAAATATAATAGAAGGGGGATGTCCCCTAAGACAAAATGGAGAAGGATTTCTTCAATGTGGGGGCCACCGATTTGATATTATGTTAATTAAGTTACACGATTTCAAGAAATAAGATATTAATTTAGAAAAAACTACTAGAATTTAAAATTTAGGGATAATTACATCAACCTCCCCTGAGGTTTGCTGATATTACACATACCTCCCTCCAGTTTTCAAAATTACATTTACCCCCTGAAATTTATACTTTTATTAGAAAAATGGTAAAATAAAAAAAGTAATAAATAGTAAAATTAATTTTTCTTAGAAAAATGAAAAATTTGCACAATAATACCATTAAAAAAAATTAACTTTAAGGGGGTTTGTATAATGAAAGTTGAAATTTCAGGGGGATAAATGTAATTTTGAAAACTGGAGGGGGGTAAGTGTAATATAGACAAACCTTAGGGGAGATTGGTGTAATTATCCCTAAAATTTATTATAGTTGTATACCGACACACGTATATACTATAAGGAAGTGTTGGATTATAGTTGTATAGTGAACATCTACATGCATTAAGGAAGTAACTATTAATTTTTAGCACTAATTAACTAAATAAAAATATTAAGAAACACAACCAAAAGTGCTGATTCAATTTACAATACAAACCAAAGACAGAACACACCAAGACCGAAGCCATTGCAAAAAATGAGAGCAGTTAGCATTAAAGAGTTCACATTTAGAGCATTATATAGGTAAAGAAATAACTACAAATTTAACTAACTCATGTGGTTTACTTAAAAAATTTGGTGTTTGAGTTCTAAAGTCACTACTCTAAGAAAGTACTTTACTAGATAGAACCACCATTTACCAATAGTTACTTTTCACAACTATTCATGTAGTGGTTCCCAGTTAAAAAGAAAAGATAAAAGATAAATCAAAATTTTCATACTTGAACTACTCAAACTTATCTTATATATTGACATGATTACTTACCATTGAAAACCATTTGTTTTTGAAGTTCTAAATTCACAAGGTTGAAGGCTTTAAGTGTAGATGTATCAAAGAAGTGAACGATTTCAAAAGGAAGGAATCTGTCCTGCAAGTAAACGCAAAACAGGGGAATACAATGAAAAGGAATTGGGAAGCTCCAACAATGAAATCAAGTTTAGTATACTTTATTTATAAAAAAAATAGAAATTCAGTATTGTAAAGTAACGCACCAAGACTGAAGCCATTGTCAAGAAATGATAGCATGCACAATTAATCTAGGCCACTATTTTTAAAAAGTATTCCCCTGTTTTGTGTTTTCGATACGGATGAATTTCTTCCTTTTCAAACCGTTCATCCTCTTTGAGAGATCAACACTTAAAGCCTTCAAACTTATAAATGTAGAACTGCAAAGCAATTTTCTTTTCAATAATAATGAATAATAATGTCAATATATCAGCATGAGTTAGAGTAGTTCATGTTTGAATGTGATGATTTGTTTTTTATCTTATTTTTTTTAAGTGGATATGTCTACTTGTATAGTTGTGTAAGTAACTATTGGTAGAAGCTGGGGTATCTTGTATAGTACTTTTTTAGAGTAGCTAGTCTTGAACTCAAACACCTAATGTTTTGCACTAAACCACGAGTTAGTTAAATTTATAATAATTTCTTTATTTATATATAACACTATGATATGCCATGCCAGAGCATTCTTAGAAATAAGAAAGAATGAAAGAAGAAGAAAAATAGATATAACAGAAGGGGGATGTCTCCTAAGGCAAAATGGAGAAGGATTTCTTCAATGTAGGTGCCACCACTTTGATACTATATTAATTAAGTAACACGATTTCAAGAAATAAGATATTAATTGAGAAAAAACTACTAAAATTTAAAATTGATTTTAGTTGTTTACCGAATTACCTATATACTATGATGAAGTGTTTAATTATAGTTGTATAGTTACACCTACATGCATTAAGGAAGTAAATATTAACTTTTACCACTGATTAACAAAAGAAATATATTCACAAACACAACCAAACTAAAAGAATTTAAATAATAATACAAACCAAAGAGAGAAAGCACCAAGACCAAAGTCATTGCCATGAATGAGTGCAGTTTGAATTAATGAACTGAGATTTTGATTGGAGAAATTAAATTAGAACAAGTAGGAAGAGTCTTGAAAGAATTTTTTATATATTTTTATTATCTCAGAGTAAAACTGAATGAAAATTGAAAGCAATGTGAAAACCAAGTTCAGACCCACCGATTGACTGCCAAACCAAAAACCAGTCACATAAAATATCTGAGTTGTACGATGGAATTAACATGTAATAGATCTGGTTCAACCCTATGAGACTCGACCTATTTTTTATAAAAAAAAAAGAACACTGGTGGCTTCTTTGATGTTGTGTGGCTCAGTCGATTAATAAATCTTACTAGAAATACAAGAAAAGGAACAAGAATACAAGGCGGGGTGAGTTCATATCAAAACACCAAGATTTTCAAAGAAAAATAATGAAAATCCTAGTTACCTTTCCCTTCCTTAGATACCACACCGACAATCAACCGCCGAAGACAACCCTATAGATAGACTCTTAAATTTAGAGTTTATCTGGGTCTCCCATATGTTGAATGCAATTTGTGGTTAGGAGCGGTCCATACAATGCAAAAAATAGTAAAAATAAGAGAACCCTAAACCTAATAACTCTACTATAAATAGAATAATAAGTGACTAAGTAATGTAAGTATTTACTCTCAAATGGATTTATCTTCAAGGTCAGTTACTCACTTTAGCATCGAAGTACGTTTTACAGATACCACCTATGTGGAGTGTGCCATCACAGTCTAGAGCCTGTCTAATCTACTTGAAGACGGAGGATGAACAAGGAGTATCAAGGAATCTTCTATGTTGTAGGAACACTTCACAACATTTGCACCGACTATTGGGACTATCAATAAAATTTTTTTTCTCACTCATTCTCTACCATGGTTGACACCAAAGGAACAACTAGGGAATGAAATCCGTAACCAATCAACAAAGATGATCAAAAGTAGTCAAAACAGAATAGAGCATTACCAAAGCTAGAATCACTTCAATCTTATGGGTGAACGAAAACTAGATCTGAAGCTAGAAGAAAGAGAAAATGGAAGTAACTCCAGCAATGTTATTGAAATAAGGAATATGCTGTCCAAACAAGGTCCCATGTTAGAGGAGGTTTTGCATAAATGAAATCCAAAGGAAACAGAGGAATTAAAAGGTAAAAGAGCTGCTTAACATACTGGAGGAGTGGAAGAAGTACGGCTTCTAGTCACAGAAAGAGCAGAGGAGAATGAACTATCACATTTAGGATGTGATCACTCATTTAGGTAGGCCATTATGCGAGCAACATTGACTGAAAATTTCTAGTTTGTAGCACTATTGGAGCTTTACAATGGAAAGCAAGATCCTAGAGATCATCCGAATGATTTTGAATCATCTTGATTCTCCAGGGTCAAGTAGGAAGTTATTCGTAGGCCTTTTTCGTTAACATTGAAGCACATGGATAGACATTGGTTTAGAAGATTGCCCTTGAATTAAATTCATTGCTGGAAGACTCTTAAAGATAAGTTTATTCTTAACTTTAGTAGTAGCAAGCAACAATTTAAAATTGAATATCAGTTGAAGTAGATTAAGCAAAGGAAAAATGAACCCCTTTGAGATTTTATTTCTTGTTATACAAAAGAAGCTACAAAAGTAAAAGATGTGGATCCTAAATTTGGTATTATTTTTTGTAATGGAGGGTTTATACCTAATAAGTGCAAATTAGTGTGTTTATTCAATAAAGGATTTGCACTTATCTTCTCTAGAAATTACATGTTTTATACATAATTTCACCCTTTATCTTTACTTTGTGAGTTTAAAAGTAAATAAGTGGTAATAATAGATTTTCTAACTTAGAAATGTATTTTCAGGTGTTTTTGGAGGCAAAAATAAGAAGATCAAGTTGCTGGGGCATATAAGAGGCCAGCGCTCGAGCGCCATACCAAGGCTCGAGCGCTGGAAGCTTAGGAACATAGGATCCTTTCTGCCATTGCAATTGCTCTGGCGCTCGAGTGCCATACCAAGGCTCGAGCGCCAGTAACCTTTGAGCATTGGATCCTTTTCTGCCAGAGTTATGAGTCCGGCGCTCGAGCGCCACACCAGGGCTCGAGCGCCAGAATACGTTGAGCATTGGATCCTTTTCTGCCAGAGTTATGAGCCTGGCGCTCGAGCGCCACACCAGGGCTCGAGCACCAGACGCATTAACCAGGAAATTAAGCTCATTAACCAACACATGTCAGGCTGGCGCTCAAGCGCCAAGAGGGCGCTCGAGCGCCAGACCCCTGCCCAAAACACCTATAAATACAGCCTTTTAGAAGTTGTATAGAAATAAACCACAAAGTTTAGGCTTTTAGTCAGAGTTGTAATACTCTTAGGTTTAGTTCTTGAAGTTCATGGCCTTGTTAGGCTAAGCTTTCCGCCGGGATTGAATGTAATTACTTCGTCTCTTGTTTCTTTCAATTGTTAGTTTATATTATTTATGAATTGGAGTTCTTCTTCTGTGCTTCTTTTCTTGGTTTAAGCTTGATCACCTTTTGCCTTGTGTTAGTTTATTTGCGCAATTGGGAAATTGGTTTATAAACGGATATGGAGAAAAACTCTCATAAAACCTTCGGATCTAGGGATAGATGGAAGTGTTTTATGATTGCTTTATACTCTGCTTAATGCAAGACTTGGTAGCTAGAGTGCCAAGGGATTGGGCTCTAGAAACTACTGTCTTAGAATTAGGTGACAAAGGGATTTGCACTTGTGACATTGAGTATGCATCTCTTCTGATAATATTTAACTAAAATAGAAAGAAACAAGGTGAAGTAATGAAACTCAATCCCTGGTGACTCATTATTTTATTTGATTATCTCTTTATCTATTGTTTATTTTATTTGCCATTCACAGTCTTAATATGTTTTTGAACAATTCATCAACTTAATTCTTAATCGAATTAATCCAAGTGCTCCCTGTGGATGATACACGTACAGTCACTATACTGAAACGAGTTAACCATTTCCAGCACCATTAAAAAGGTTAACAAAATTTCTGGCGCCGTTGCCGGGGAGCACGGTTGTTTATTTCTTTTAAGTTTTGAGTTGATTTGTAAAAACTGTGAATAGTTTTCTTTTTGTAAGTATTTGAATATTTGTACCTAACTCTCACTATTGTTCCAGTATTGTTGTATGCTTACTCGCAGCAAAAGCCAAAGAGAAAAGTTAATATTTATTGACGAAATCGAGGCATTTGTTAGACGACAGTCTGCAATTAAATACTGTGAACAAAAGGCGGGAGAGAGTTTCTCAGATTTCTCTAGTAACTTTACACATTCTGTTACTTTTGATATGGCTGCAGAAGGTCCTAATCCGACGAGGGTTGTAGTTCTTGGAGACTATGTGATTCCGCAAGGTCCAAGGAATCGGTCCGCAATTGTCTTGTCCCCTACTGCTCAGCAAATGGAGATTAAGCCGTATTGGTATAATCTCATCTTGACTAATCAGTTTACGGGGAAAGATCATGAGGATCCGCATAATTTCTTGGAGACCTTTTATGATCTTGTAGCGACTATGGGCTTGGATGAAGCAAGTGCTGAAGATGCCTATATGAAATTATTTCATTTAGCACTTATTGGAGATGCTAAGGAATGGTTCAAGACTCTTCCGAGTCAAAGTTTGAACACATGGAGTGAGGTTGAAGAGGCCATTTTAACAAGGTTCTTTCCTCCTTCTAAAATGATCCAAGTGCAATCTGAAATATCTGCTTTTAAGCAGGGGCAAGATGAAGCATTTCATGAGGCTTGGGAAAGGTATCAACGGTTGTTGAGAAAATGCCCAAATCATGGGTTGACCGATGTTGCGAAGCTGAACATATTTTGTGCAGGATTGAATCATCAATGGACAATCCATCTCACTGCAACTGCTGGACGGTCATTGAAAACCATTGATGTACCTACTGCAATGGAAACTATCACTTCTATGGCTGCAAGTGATAGAGCTGGGTATCAACCCAGAAGCCAAGTCTCAAAGCCCAAGGGTGTCTTGGAATTAAATTCTTTTGATGCTATTTTGGCACAGAATAAGCTTATGACTCAGAAAATTGAGCTCTTGAGTCAAGCTATTACACAATTGGTGCCAAAGCCGCAACAAGTTCAAGTAGTGAACCAACAAGCTCAAATAGGAGTATGTGAATTGTGTGGTGAAGGTCATTCATACACTCAATGTCCGCATGCTTCTAGCCAAAAAGAGGAGGAGTTGAATTTTGTGAATAATCAGTCAAGAGGAAATTTCTTTTCTTCACCCTTCAAATCTGATGTTTCCAATTCTGGAATACAAGGGTGGAAGAATCCTCAAGGACAAGGTCAAGTGAACTGGAAAAATTCAACGAATTCATCTATTAGGCCGCCATTTGTTCCATTGGTAGAGAGGACCATCAAGTTGGAAGACACCTTGGATAAATTTATCCAAGCTTCATTGGCTAACCACCAAAGCAATGAAGCTTTCCAGAAAAACACCGAGGCGTCTATCCGGAATCTTGAAACGCAAGTGGGTCAAATCTCTAAACAATTGGCAGAGCTTACCACTACTCCATTCTCCGCTAGTACCACCACAAATCCAAAAGAACAATGCAAGTCCATTGTCACAAGGAGTGGTACGGAGATTGGTAAAGGAATAGGGGATCATTTGCATGAACCCAAGGAGGTGGAAGGAGAAATTGAAAAGGTAGTCATGGAGGAAGTATAGAAGGAAGGTGAAAGAAGGAGTGAGGAGAAGAATAATGTAAATAGTGAAAAAGAAAAAATTAAAAAATTAAAAAGAAGGTTGAGGTCAAAGAAAGATGGATGGAGTACCTCAGGTAAAGGAGGTTCCTTATCCTGTTCATCCATCAAAGAAGACAAAGGAAAGACAATATGCTAGGTTTCTAGACATTTTCAAACGGCTTCAAATAAATGTACCATTTATGGAAGCTATGGAGGAAATGCCAACATATGCCAAGTTCATGAAGGACTTATTAACGAAAAAGATGAAGTTTAAATATGAAACTGTGGAACTATAGAAGCCGGGTGTAGTGCCATCATTCAAAAACCCTTACCTCACAAGACCAAAGATCTGGGTAGTTTTACTATCCCTGTTACTATTGGTGCTCTTCCTGTGGGGAAGGCATTACTGGATCTTGGTGCAAGCATAAACCTCATGCCATTGTCCATGGTAAAACGAATTGGTGATCTGGAAGTGAAACCCACTAGAATGACCCTCCAACTGGCAGATAGGTCATTAAAATTTCCGTATGGAGTAGCGGAGGATGTTCTAGTGAAGGTTGATAAATTTGTCTTTCCAGTTGACTTTGTCATTATGGATATAGAGGAAGACTTGGAGGTGCCTTTAATTCTAGGGCGACCTTTCATGAAAACGGCAAGAGTCATAATTGACGTGGATAATGGCAACTCAAGGTACGAGTTGAGGATGATAAGGTAAAATTTGATGTGTTGGAAGCCATGAAACACCCAAAGGAAAAACAATCAGCCTTTAGGGTGGATGTCATGGAAGAGGCATTTCTATTAGGGAAGCAAGAAATGTATAATGCTAGCCCTTTAGAAAGAGCTCTAGTGCAGTCTCGTGCAAATTCATATGACTTGGAGGAAGTCGAAATAAAAAATTGTTTGAGGGATCTAGATACTCTGAAAGAGGACCCCATGATAACATTTGTCCCGGAAGACTTATCCAAGGAGGAGAAGTCAGAAAAAAATAAGCTGGAACTAAAAGTGTTGCCATCCCATCTGAAATATGCATTTTTAGATGAAGGGGGAGGCAAGCCAGTGATAATCAACAGTTCACTATCTTCTGACCAAGAGGCACAACTCTTGGAGGTTTTGAAAGCCAATGAAGGGGCAATCGGATGGGCATTGACAGATCTAAAAGGCATAAGTCCTTCTTTCTGTATGCACAAGATACATATGGAGAGGATTTTAAACCTGTTGCCCAGCCTCAAAGGTGATTAAACCCGACAATGAAAGAAGTAGTGAGAAAAGAAGTACTCAAGTTACTTGAAGCTGGTATGATTTATCCCATCTCCGATAGCGAGTGGGTAAGTCCAGTTCAAGTGGTTCCAAAGAAAGGGGGGATTACGGTCATGGAGAATGAGAAAAATGAATTAATCCCTACAAGGACGGTGACCGGGTGGCGAATGTGCATTGATTATAGAAGGTTAAATCAAGCCACCAGGAAAGATCATTTCCCTTTGCCCTTTATGGACCAAATGCTTGAGAGACTAGCTGGCCAGGAATATTACTGTTTCTTGGATGGATATTCTGGGTATAACCAAATATTGGTGAACCCAGAAGATCAAGAAAAGACAACCTTCACATGTCCATTTGGAGTTTTTGCTTATAAGCGTATGCCGTTTGGACTGTGTAACGCGCCTGCAACCTTTCAAAGATGCATGCTCGCCATTTTTTTGGATTTGGTGGAGAAATGTATTGAGGTTTTCATGGATGACTTCTCTGTCTTTGGGAAAAGTTTTGTAGAATGTTTGAACAATCTGAATATTTTGCTAGGAAGATGTGTTCAAACAAATCTAGTACTTAATTGGGAGAAGTGCCATTTCATGGTAGAAGAAGGGGTGGTGCTTGGTCATAAGATCTCTTCTAGAGGGATCGAGGTTGACAAAGCAAAAGTGGAAGTCATTGGAAAACTTCCACCACCCGTGAATGTTAAAGGAATCAGGAGTTTCCTAGGACATGCTGGTTTTTACCGGAGATTTATTAAGGACTTCTCCAAGATTGCCAAGCCACTTAGTAATCTTTTGGTAAAGGATGTGGAATTTAATTTTGATGCTAAGTGCTTGGAGGCATTTGAGAGACTCATGGAAAAATTGATTATGGCCCCAATCATAGTTGCTCCAAATTGGTCTTTGGACTTTGAGCTTAATTGTGATGCAAGTGACTATCCGGTGGGTGCCGTACTAGGCCAAATGAAAGACAAAATTTTTCATCCAATACATTACACTAGTAGAGTACTTAATGATGCACATGTGAACTATGCAACTACAGAAAAAGAATTCTTAGCGATTGTATATGGGTTGGAAAAATTTAGATCTTATCTTATAGGGTCAAGAGTGATTGTTTACACTGACCATGCAGCCATAAAATAATTGGTGACTAAGAAAGAGTCGAAGCTAAGATTGCTTCGTTGGATTCTCTTGATGCAAGAATTCAATCTAGTCATCAAGGATAAAAAGGGATGTGAAAATTTTGTGGCTGATCATCTATCTCGACTTCATAACACAGAGGAGACCAACGAAACAGAAGAGATTGTCGAGGAATTCCCAGATGAACGATTGCTACTCATACAAGAAAGGCCATGGTTTGCTGATATGGCAAATTTTAAAGCAGCAGGAATCATTCGGGATGAATTTTCTTGGCAACAAAAGAAGAAGTTCTTAAAAGACTCTTCTTACTTCGTTTGGGATGATCATTATTTATTCAAAATTGGAGCAGATGGTCTTCTGAGACGGTGTGTTTCCCGTGACGAATCTAAAAGCATATTGTGGCATTGTCACAATTCACCCTATGGGGGACATTTTAATGGGGAACGCACTACAGCCAAAGTATTGCAGTCCGGTTTCTATTGGCCAACAATCTTCAAAGATGCTCACATCTATGTGAAGTAGTGTGATAAGTGCCAAAGAACCGGAGGAGTGACAAGGAGAAATGAGATGCCTCTGACAATTATGCGGGAGGTAGAGGTATTTGACTGCTAGGGAATTGATTTTGTTGGTCCATTTCCACCCTTTTTCACCAACGAATATATCTTGGTGGGAGTGGACTATGTTTCAAAATGGGTAGAGGCAATTCCCTGTGCAATAGCTGATGCAAAGACGGTAGTGACATTCTTGAAAAAGAATATATTCTCAAGGTTTGGTTCCCCGAGAGTACTCATCAGTGGTGGAGGTTCGCATTTTTGCAACTCTCAACTAAAGAAGGTCTTGGAACATTATGGGGTGAGACATAAAATTGCTAGTCCTTACCATCCCCAAACTAATGGTCAAGCTGAAGTCTCGAATAGAGAAATTAAGCGAATTCTGGAAAAGACCGTTAGTGTTTCAAGGAAAGATTGGGCCATTAAACTGGATGATGCTCTGTGGGCATACCGGAAAGCTTTTAAAGCTCCCATAGGATTGACTCCTTTTCAGTTAGTTTATGGGAAATCCTGTCACTTACCGGTCGAGCTAGAACATAAGGCATATTGGGCTTTAAAGTATTTCAATTTTGACCCGACAACTGCAGGAGAAAAAAGGAAAATGCAACTTCATGAATTGGAAGAATTGAGACTCCAAGCTTATGAGTCTTCAAGGATATACAAGGAAAGAATGAAGTTGTATCATGATAAAAAGTTGGTCAAAAAGGTTTTTAGTCCTGGGCAGTATGTTTTACTCTTTAATTCTAGAGTAAAATTATTCCCGGGAAAATTAAAGTCCAAATGGTCTGAACCCTTTAGGGTTAAGGATGTAAGGCCTTATGGAGCCGTAGAGATTGAAGACCCAGTGAGAAATGAAAGCTGGGTAGTCAATGGTCAAAGGTTGAAGCTATACCTTGGTGGTGACGTCGAGCGGCTCACCACCATAATGGATTTGAAGGAAGCATAATCATGCTACAGGCGTCGAGCTAATGACGTTAAACAAGCGTTGATTGGGAGGCAACCCAATTTTGTGTGTTTATTTTTGTGTTTTGTGTAAATAGAATAAGTAAATTTGATGAATTTTGAAAGAATTTTTGTGAGAAAATTGAAAATTTGAGCATTTGAAGAAGGCTTCTTCACTGTCCAGTTTTTAGACCTGGCGCTCAAGCGCCAGGAGGGCGCTCAAGCGTCAGTGGCATTTAATTGGCGCTAGTTTCAAAAATTTTGAGTCAGATGTTGGCGCTCGAGCGCCAATATCAGCGCTCAAGCGCCAGAGACAGCTGAAAGGTTTTCTTCACTGCCATGAATTTTGGGTTGGCAGAAAAGCGAAACGGTTGATCTGCTCATCAATGCACTAGTGCTCGAGCGCCAGAAGCAGCGCTCGAGCGCTAGTCACGCGTTGGCTTTTAAAACAGAGCCATAGCAGTTTCTTTTCACACAAATCCCTCTTTTCTCTCAATTGTCACGCAAAATCCTCACATTCTCACACGAAATCTCTTCGAATTTCATCAAATTTCTCAAGTTTTTCATCATCATCATCATCATGTTCAGGTAAATGTGCATCAATTTCATTATTCATTGTTCATATGTTCTCTTTTTCTGATTTCATTGCTCTTCTTGAAAGAATGCATGAACATGAATATGAAACATGGCTACTTACTGTTCTTTCTCTGTTAATACATTGCCATTTGGGGTTTTTCTGTTCAAAATGGTTGTGATTTTCTAAGTTAGTCTCTTTTGATATTGAAATTCTAGAGTTTGTGACCCATTATGAAGTTTGTTCTTAAACTGAAAATTGCAATGGTCATAAATATAGTCCATTTTTGAGAACCCAAAGGTGCATTGTATAATTGAACATGATTTTGATGATTCGAGTATTTTTGGTTTCTAATTTTGAGTTTTCTTTGAATAATGTACAGGAACCGCGAAAAACCACTCGCTCATGAGCCCGAACGTGCTTCCAAGAAGAGGAGGTTCCTCATCCCAGGGTGGTGGTTCTGACCACCCCCAATGGATCATTGACCGGGAGAGGGCTGAACGGTTCCGGGTCATTGATGACTGGAACTTCATAGCGGAGCGCCGAGTGGAGTTGCGAGATGGGGAATGCCAAGAGTTCACCGGCATGCTCACTCTCCGCAACTGGTGGTCTATTGCATCGCTCCCGGAGAAGTTCGACCCGGAAATCGTCAAGGAATTCTATGCCAATGCCTTTGGGGGAAAAGACACAAAGTCCCATGAGAAGGTGTCCACTGTCCGAGGGATACAGGTTCCATATGATGCTGACTGGATTAATAAGAAGATTGGCGGCGGAGTCATTTCACCTATCTCAGCCTATGAGAGAAGTGAAGGAGTGGTTGATGACTTCACGAGAATGAGGAATCAAGGGGATTTGGTCCTCCAAACGACTTTGGAGAGGATTTGCTATGAGGACCGGAGGATTGTGGAGACAACTCGGAATGGAGTCCCTCACAAGGTTCTCCGGGGTAACATGACTGTCGTCTCCAAATTATGGATGACCTTTATTCTCGCCAACCTCCGGCCAAAGTCGCATCCCTTTGATCTTCCACTTGAAGAGTGCCATCTCCTTGGGTGTATCAAGACTCCCGGCATCACGGTCGACCCGGAACGGATTATTTCTGACATGATATGGGCCAATGTGCACAAGGGTGGCACGAAACAGAGTTTGGCATTGTCGTCTCTCATCACTAGTCTATGTGAAGACTCAGGGGTTCCAGTCGTTCGTAGCCAGAAGATTCGAGAGCCCATTGACAAGAAATATTTCCGGAACCATTGTGCGGACAGGGATCCGAATGCACCACCTGCACCACTACCGCAAGTTCCCCCGAGGACTATGGAGGATTTGTGGGGCCGTATCAGCACAAGGCTTGATCACCATGACAATCAATTTGTTGCCCTACATCGGGGGATGACTAGTCTTCACCTCTCCTACTACTCGATGGCCCAGCACACTATGCCGGGCCAAACATTTTTCCAGCCCCCAGAGGCTTTTGCCACACATTTGGATTGGCCTGGGGACCAGCCAATTCCACCGGGGGAGGCAGCTGGAGAGGGAGGTGAAGGAAGTGGTGGTAGTAGTGGTGGTAGCGGGGAAGAGGATGGGTCTGGTGGCGATGGGGACAACGACAACAATGATTTTTTGGAGGAGGATGACCCATTAATCTGATTTGATAGGGAAGTTTCTGTTTATTTTTGTTGCTTTCCCTGTTTTTCTTTTTTTTTGTAGTTTTTTGTTTTTCTTTTTATAATAATATTGTAGTTTTTGTTTATTTTTTATAAAAAAAATGAAATATATATATATATATATTAAATAAAAAGTTGTTTTGTTTCAATGGCAAGTGTTGGTTTTTAGTGGTGTGAAAAATGGAAATGCTTATGATATTCCATGGTTTGAAAAAAAAAAAGAGTAATTGTGAAAAATACTGATTTGAAAGTTAACCAATCACGAGATGACTTTTGTGCATTGGGAGTTGTGAAAAATTATTTTCAAGGTTAAAGCCTTTTTAGCCTTGTATGTTGAGTGCATCCCACAAAAATGTATGAGAATCCTCTTTGTTAACTTGAATGGATTTTGTTTGATTTTGTAATTGCCATGATCAATTGAGACTTGAAAATGATAGAGGCATAGTTTCTTGATTGAGTTTGAGCCAAAAAGCTTACCTATGAAAATTACATCTTTTTGTTGGTACCCACTTTGAGCCATGAATTCTTTCTTAAACCCTAAGAGACCTATGTGAATGTTTTATCCTTACCTTTGAGTTGGAGAAAAATATTTATATATTTATGGGGAATGATGGGAATGCAAATGATGTATCATTTTGTTGGCTTAGACAAAAGAATCAAGTGTTTCTGGTATGATTGAAAATTCTTTGGCAGCCTTGTGTATATATGTGAAAAAAAAAAGAAAAAGAAAAGAAAAGAAGTAAATAAATAAAGAAAAGAAAAGGTGCCTTGAAAAAAGAAGAAAAAGAAACACTTGAAAGGAAGTATGAGGTGAGCATGTTTTGTAG
Organism: Cyamopsis tetragonoloba; assembly: GCA_037177725.1. NCBI lineage: Eukaryota > Viridiplantae > Streptophyta > Magnoliopsida > Fabales > Fabaceae > Cyamopsis > Cyamopsis tetragonoloba. Next base: position 28,538,569 of record CM074125.1, on the reverse strand, counting down.
AATAGGTTGGGGGGAAATTTGTAAGTATATGAAAATATTTTCTCCGACTCATTTTGCTTAACCAGAAAAACAAAGATTCTTTGTAGCCCACCCTCATTACAACCTTTTGAAAAAGACCTCTTGATTCATTGTTCAATTTTGTGAAATGGTTTGATGGCAAATGAAAAACAAAATTCAAGTTAAGTGACGTTGAGGAATGAGCGAAATTGTCACCATGTAAGGTTTGAGAGTAAACCTTTGTCAATGGTTGATTACAATTTTCTTTGCACTTAAGTCATAAAATGGTCCGTTGCTTTTGTAAATTGGGTGATCACAAGTCTCTCTCTTAGCTCTTACCATGCATATTATAAGGATTGAAGTTGATACACTTGCTTTAACCCATACTTGCCATGTTGTCTTTTGTTGTTTTTCTTTGTTTTAGGATACATTGCTTGAGGACAAGCAAATTCTTAGGTTGGGGGGAGTTTGATAAGTGCAAATTAGTGTGTTTATTCAATAAAGGATTTGCACTTATCTTCTCTAGAAATTACATGTTTTATACATAATTTCACCCTTTATCTTTACTTTGTGAGTTTAAAAGTAAATAGTGGTAATAATAGATTTTCTAACTTAGAAATGTATTTTCAGGTGTTTTTGGAGGCAAAAATAAGAAGATCAAGTTGCTGGGGCATATAAGAGGCCAGCGCTCGAGCGCCATACCAAGGCTCGAGCACTGGAAGCTGAGGAACATAGGATCCTTTCTGCCAGTGCAATTGCTCTGCCGCTCGAGTGCCATACCAGGGCTCGAGTGCCAGTAACCTTTGAGCATTGGATCCTTTTCTGCCAGAGAGATGAGTCTGGCGCTCGAGCGCCACACCAGGGCTCAAGCGCCAGAATACGTTGAGCATTGGATTCTTTTCTGCCAAAGTTATGAGCCTGGCGCTCGAGCGCCACACCAGGGCTTGAGCGCCAGAACATTGGATCCTCTCTGCCTGAGTATTAAGCTGGGCGCTCGAGCGCTAGACGCATTAACCCGGCAATTAAGCTCATTAACCAGCACGTGTCAGGCCAGCGCTCAAGCGCCAAGAGGGCGCTCGAGCGCCAGACCCCTGCCCAAAACACCTATAAATACAGCCTTTCAGAAGTTAGGAGAGATATATTGAGTTGTATAGAAATAAACCACAAAGTTTAGGCTTTTAGTCAGAGTTCTAATACTCTTAGGTTTAGTTCTTGAAGTTCATAGCCTTGTTAGGCTAAGCTTTCCGCCGGGATTGAATGTAATTACTTCGTCTCTTGTTTCTTTCAATTGTTAGTTTATATTATTTATGAATTGGAGTTCTTCTTCTGTGCTTCTTTTCTTGGTTTAAGCTTGATCACCTTTTGCCTTGTGTTAGTTTATTTGCGCAATTGGGAAATTGGTTTATAAACGGATATGGAGAAAAACTCTCATAAAACCTTCGGATCTAGGGATAGATGGAAGTGTTTTATGATTGCTTTATACTCTGCTTAATGCAAGACTTGGTAGCTAGAGTGCCAAGGGATTGGGCTCTAGAAACTAGTGTCTTAGAATCAGGTGATAAAGGGATTTGCACTTGTGACATTGAGTATGCATCTCTTCTTATAATATTTAACTAATTTAGAAAGAAACAAGGTGAATTAATGAAACTCAATCCCAGGTGACTCATTATTTTATTTGATTATCTCTTTATCTATTTTTTATTTTATTTGTCATTCACAATCTTAATATGTTTTTCAACAATTCATCAACTTAATTCTTAATCGAATTAATCCAAGTGCTCCCTGTGGACGATACATGTATAGTCACTATACTGAAACGAGTTAACCATTTTCAACACCGTTAAAAAGGTTAACAATACCCTAACATTTTTGTTAAACACATGGTGACCAACAAGCCTAAGACAGTGGAAGAGTTGAAACAAAGAGCAGAAAAATGTATTAGAGTTGAGGAATGGGAAAAATTTAATCAGATAGATCATCACATTGAAAGAAAAGAGAATTAGAACAAGCCGCAACAACATGGATCTTATAGTTCCCAAAATAGTTGACCATTTCCAACAAGTTGTTGATCCTCCTCCCCGAACCTATGGTTGACAAAGAATAACAAGAAGAGGTGCACCATGATGATAATACTAATTATGATGATGATGAAGATACAGTTATGAAAATGCTCATTATGGTGATAGTGATTATTAAATTTGGGGTACTATAGTTATGGTATGTTTTATATTTCTGATTTCAATTAAGTAGATATTTTGAACCATGAGGGAGCAAAGCACGATGGAATCTAGCTGGTCAGCTTGCTAGGGATTATGACTGCCAGCACAAAGCCCATAAGAGAGAGGCAAAGTCTATGGCACATCAAACACAGTCCCATCCTGTGGCTTAGGAAGTGGTGCTTTGCCCGTGGCACAATAGACAAAGTCCCAGCTTGTGGCTTAGGCAGTGGTGCACCCAGAGTCTCGGTCGCCACCACCACCATTACAACCACTTTCTATGCCTTTACCGTTCCTAATAATCCCAACACTCGAGTATGATCTATACGTGAGATGGGTTAGAAACCACTGGTATGGGTATTTTCAGCGAAGTTTCTAACTATATTACTACCATTTTTATAAATAATTGAAAAAAATATTGTATTGTCACTAATTGTTATTTTTTTGTCTTGCACAAACATGTTATTTGGGATCGCCGAGTTGACATGGATGTTTGGAAGGTGTTTGAGTAACATGGCTACAAATGCCTATCTGACATGCTCCAAAAAGCAAGGGAAAAGGGGATTAAAGAGCATTGGATAGATGAGGAGGCATGAGATGGGTTATAGAGATTTTGGGCCTCGCCTACCTTTCGCAAATAGTGGCCAAGAGTAACTTAAAATGCTTTTTTGAAAGCTTAGACCCGACCTCTTTATTTAAAAAGGCTTTTTCGAAAGTCCCGGGGGTTACTCCCATTAGCAATTCAACGGATTTTTGACGGTGTAAATTGTTCTAAATCAATGACCCAAATTATTTGAAATCAATGGTTAAAATTGAATAGACAACGAAATGTAATGGCATTTGTAAAATTTTTATTAAATTGTTAATAGAAACAACGGCACAGACCATTTTGGACAAATAAAAACAGAAGTTAAGGGATCAAAGTAAATTTTTAAACAATTATGAGACCAAAATGAAACTCATGTGAAAGTTAAATTAAAGTAGCAAAATTATACTTTGCCTTCGAAAAAACCAATTTATTAAAAATGTTGATGCTTGTGATGATAGGACATGAATCCCACAGAAGTGGATGAAGCAAAGGGAAATAATGGTATGGGTTGTGTCGTGGTCACGTGTAAGCCATCCTTCGATTCTCTAATCCCCTATGGGTTTTGTGCTTTTGGCCACTCTATAACAAACAAACACCTAACACAACAAAAAAGTATATATTAATTACGATCATAAATAATTAAATATAATAAGGAATGAAACACTAAATAATTGATTTGTTCTACCAAAAAAGAAAAAGAAAACTAATTTATTTGGATTTCTAGGACTAACTGTCAAGCCTAGTATTAATAATTCATTATAATAATTTAATGAAAGAGATATTCAATTATTTTTTACATAAAATATGTATGGCAGTAGTGTTCAGCTCTCATTGTATTCATTAAAAAATAATAAATACAATTATTTTTTTTCCATTTTTAATACGGAAAGAATAATCACTTGCAAAATTGTGTAGTACATAAAGGAAAGGGCTTTTGTACCGGAGTTGAGAGGAAGAAGAGTGGAGTGAGAGTCAGAGTGAGAGTGACGGATCAAAAGAGAGAGATGGAGGTTGGGTTCTTGGATTTGAAGATAATGTGCAAAGCCATGTCAATTAACCTGTTTGCCAAGGCTTCAAGGTCACTGTTTGGAATAGAACCCTCTCCAAGGTACCTTCCCTTCCACTTATGCTTAATTTCTTGTACTAGTTTTTAAAAATCATTTTTCTGTTAATTATAAATGAAGCGATCGAACCACCCTTTTCTGGTTGCACTCTTATTCAACTTGTTCGGTTTTCTTATGTGTGTGATGATTTCTTTCCATAATATTGGATGTTTATTATGGTTCAGATAATCTCTTCTGCCATTGTTCTAAGCATTTTGTAAAGTAGCTTAGCTAGCAATAGAGATTGATATGTTATTTAGAGAATATCAGAATGAGATGATGAATATACTAGCATCTAATTTGAATATACTATTAAGAGCTCTCAACATAAGCCTTGCATTACTAGCATCTAATTTGAATATACTCTTAGCGGCCTCCTAACTCATATTTTGTGATTTCCAAGTGATGTGCGATGAACTTTTGAAACTGGGTGCTTTTGTTGGAGAAATCCCCGCAACTATAGTAAAGAAATGCAAGTATACTATTGCAATGCTATCTGATCCTTTAGCTGCTTTATCAGTTAGTGGTTGTGGATTTTAACTTTGACAGGTTACTTCGTTGTTTTCCCTTGATTGAATTCCATTTTCTGGTAAATTTTTAGGTTGTATTTGATAAATATGGCGTTCTTGTGCAAATTAATGGAAAAGGGTATATTGACATGTCAATAGTTGATGCTGATACGTCGTCTAAGATATCTGAGGTTGGTATACACAGCTGTAGTTAGAATGTATTTCCCCTTCATAAAATTCATTTAAATTTCCTTGACTTGTTTTGAATTATTTATTTGTGATTGTTAAGAAAGAGGATCAAATGGAATTGCTTCTTCTTTCCTGCTGGACTATGATTGTTGATCCCATTGATAAAACGAACAATGTTTCCACGTTTATCGGCAAAGATAACTAGGCTTTCAGTAGGATCACTCTTTAGGAGAAGGGTCATTATGCTATCCCCATCATCACGTTCCCGATTCTTGATGAAGTCGGCCTCTACGATGTATTCGCCATTGAAAACCATGTCATTTATTGGGCCATCAGTCTCAACACTGTGGCCTTCACATGAATCATAAAAAACCATAAAGGGAGGACATTCGCCTCTTAAGAGATAGCTCTGTAGTGTTCTAAGGTCTCTATATTTTCCTTAGAAGGAACCTGCATGCCTCTATTTTCTAAGCTAGTTACATTAAAAAATCTAAGAGCCATTCCAAGCATGTGTGTCAGATGATCATTGAATTCCATATGCAATGTTGTAAAAGCAGAAGCAAGGGAGCCCATCTGTTTCAACCTCTGGACATGATCTTCTATGGGAATAAATGAAAATAGTCTCTTCTTTTTCTTTTGTAATACCAAAGAACTTTTATGTCTCCAATGCCTCTTAGCATCCTAAGAAGAAGAAGAAGCTTGTGTCTTTATTATTATCATGATCTCATTTCTCTCAATGATTTAGAGAGAAGAGAGCACATAATTTCTCCTAGAAGAAGATAATTAATTTCTTCTGGATCGAGAGATGTGATGATGATAATGATAAAGAAAAAGTTTCTTCTTCGAAGGATGCTAGGAGGTGTCAGAGACATTCTATTTCTTTGGTATTACAAAAGAAGAAAAGGAGACTATTGCCATTTGTTCTTATAGAAGATCCTGGCCAAAAGTTGAAACAGGTGGACTCCCTTCTTTAACAACATTGCATATGAAATCCATTGGTCATCTCAAATACATGCCTATAATGTCTCCAAGGTCTGCTAGTATATCTAACATGGAAAACGGCACAATGCTGGTTCTTTCGAAGGAGATATGGAGACCTTAGAATACTACACAACTATGTCTAAAAGAGGAGAATGTACTTCTTTCATTGGTTGTTTATACTCATGTGAAGGCTATACCACTGTGGCTGATGGCCCAATAAAAAGACATGGCATTCATTTCTGAATAAACAGGCAACGTCAACTTCATCAACAATCGAGAACGTGATGTTAGGGATACCATGATGACCCTTCTAACGAGTTATCCTCTATAGCCTTGTTATCTTTGATGACAAACATGGAAGCAATGCTTGTTTCGTGAGTGTGATCAACAATAATCTTACTTCGAAAGGCTAGAAGAAGTAATTCCCTTCAATCATCCTTTTTAACCATGACTACGTTGGAGATCCAATCAGCATATCGTATATCCCACATAAATCCGGCATCCAGTAGTTCCTTAACCAGTTTAACGATGGCCTCTGTTCTCTTTGCCCCCATTTCCCTCTTCTTCTGGGCCACCGAGATATATCCCGGTTTGATTGCCAAGCAGTGGCAAGCGAACTTTGGGTCTACTCCAGGGATGTTGGATGAGACCCAAGCAACCAAGTCTTTGTTTCTCTTGAGTAATTCAATTAGTCGCCCCTTTATTTCATGGGGTAAATTTGATCCCACTTTGATAGTTTGGTTTTCTTCTTCTCTACCAATTTGTACCAGGATCTAATCCCCTTCGTGGTGGGGTCTTTGATACTTAAAATCAGCTCGGGGATCTAAATTAGTCATTATTATTCCCCCCTCTTTAGGTAGCTCCCTTCTCTCAGTCTTCTATCTCTCACTTCCTTCTGGCTACTCTGGGATATGGATATGTTTTTTCACAATCTTGAGGATTTCCAAGTAACAGCGCCTCGCATCACTCCTTTTACGTCTCACGATGCCCACAAAGCCTTTCTCCCTTGGGAACTTCATGGCTAAATTTATTATAGACACTAGTGCCCCCAACGAATTCAGAGTTGGATGCTCAATAATGTAGGAATGGATAGGGTGTATGAACTACCTAAGAGGGGGTGTGAATTAGGTAGTGATAGATTTTTCAAAGATTAGGCGCGCGGAAGCTAATCACAATTTGCAAATCCTCCAAAGATTATATGTGATGATGCATTTAGATCAAGTCCATAAATGTGCAAGCAAGATTTTAAAATACACTTGTTTTAAGATTATTTGCCCAATAGTTCTTAGGTTCAATTTACGCAATAACGCTTGATATGAATAGATGAAATGTGTGTGTCAAGTAATAAAGCAAGAAAGCGATAAAAGAGACAAGACAGAAGCAATTTATACTAGTTCGGCATTCTAACAACACCTACATCCAATCCCAAACCTAGCCAATCACTAGTTTGGATTTTCCACTATTCACACATATGAATATACAATAGTTTTTGAGTTACAAGAATCTCCCACGCCTAGGAATCCCCTACCCAAACAAATGTTGCCAAGAGAACACTTTTCTCAATGGATTTGAGCACTCACACAAAGTCCTTTAGGATTTTCACGAGAAACCTAAGCTTCCCTTAGGAATTATGCAACCACCAAAGATACCCTTATTTGGATTTTCACCAAGAAACTCCCTTCCTTGGATTTTCACCTACAGCTCACACTTTGTTGAATCTCTCAATCTTCTAGAATTTTCACACTTAGCACAATACATAAAATGCCTAAGTCACACTTAGGACTTTCACATAAGCCACTCAAGAAACCTCCTTAAGATTTACGTAATCAAGCACCTAAGATTCTTCTTAGGAATTTTATCAAACACCTTCTATGCACAAGACAAGAAAAACCCTTTGGGCAATCCTATTACCCCCTAAAATCCTTAGAATCTCTAAGGGTTATAAGATTTATGGGTTAGAGGTGCAAAGCACTTGACCCTCTTGTGCCCTCACCAAAACCAAAAAATCAAAATTCAATTACATTGTTACAAGTTTGCAATTCAAAACAAAAATAGAGAAATTGGAAGAAGTTCACCAAGAATGCCATCAATTCACACATATAAGGATTGATCAATGATGAAACTTGAAGAATCCATCCGCTAGATCAAATGAATGATGAACCCCAATGATCTTCTTGAAGATAGAATGCAAGAATGATGAAATCTTGAATGCAAAATCACAATGAATCTTCAAGATGATAAACCCATTTGAAATCTTTGAATCTCAAACACTTAAAAAGTCCTAGAGGAGGTATTGGATCACTTAGATTTGTGATATTTCAAAAATGATTTGTTCTCTTGTGTTTATAAACACAAAACCTCTTTAAATAGGCTTTACAGAAAAGCCAAATCGATGTGGACAATGCCCAAATCGATGTGCATGGTTCATTTTCTTCCCCTGGCTGATGAAACTTCGATTCCAACCAATTTTGGCCTATGCACATCGATGTACATGCCTTGTACATCGATGTGCAGTTTTCACAAAACAGGAAATTTTGAACTATGTACATGCATGTGGTGTACCTCAACATCGATTTTCACTTCACTAAACTCTTTGAAAACATCAAAAACACTTTGAATATCATTTTAAACTTGTTCAAGTACAAAATCAATGTTTATACATATTTGAAAAACCTTTCAAAACACCCTTGAAAGACATTTGTTTAAAGATAAGATGCATACGAGTTTTCACAAAAGCTTTTCATGTGATGCATGTGTGAAGATGAAGATATTTGGGGCTCATTCAACCTTGACCTAGTTATCATGGTTAATCAAGCAAAATCATATAAGATAACTAATGGCATAACCCCTTACCAAAAACATAAAACACACGAGCATATAGATCTAATTGTAATCTTGCACATAAACACATAAGGTCTTCATTTTGAGATCTTATCTTCTTCTTTAGTCTTGTTCCTCCTTCACTTGTTTCGTTTCTTTGTCTTCATCAAAACACTTAGGTGCTCCCAATCTCCCCCTTTTTTGATGATGACAAATCCTTTACATTGAGGAAAAATAAGCTCATCTCTTCAACCTATGAAGTTATAAACTCAAGAGATCCTTGCAAATAGGGTTAGTAGGAAGGAATTTCAATGATACTTAATTTCTCCCCCTTACTACAAGCACTCCCCCTTTCAAAAACACTCATAGGCACATTTTAATCAAAGCAAATCACAAGTTAACCTAGAGAAGCACAAGTCACGAAATGAAATAATGAGAAGCACAAGTCATAAAGACATATCAAGTCACACAAATCACAATTATAGCTTCTCACATCTATTTTTCCATATTCTTCTCCCTCTTATTGTTTCATATTCTTCTCTCCCTTTTGTCATTAACAAAAAGGCCATATCAAAGCTTAATTTATCATAGAGAAGAAATATCATCAAAATCATCAAAACACATAATTAATCAAGCCAAGAAAAGCATAATAGAATTAGGCATTAAAAGTGTAAATGAGGTGTGTAGAACACAAACAAAAGTGCTCAATATTACAAACCAAGTTCCTAGATTTAAGTACATGAAAATAAATCTCAAGCACAAATACAATCAACAAAGCAAATTTTGTTCCCATGAAAGGCGCAACCCATCACTTGTCAAGTCCGGTCTTCTTCCCCATGTCGTGGATCAATTTCATGCTGGCCATAAGTGCATTGTCTCTCTTTGTTTCAATTTCTTGGCGATCTTTGGAGGCTCTTCTTTGTTCATTCAATTGTCCTTGCAAGGTCACATACTTGTCTTCAAGGATCTCAAGTTGTCTTTGTGTAGAACTTTGCCTTACTATGAGCTCATGCATTTGCTCATTCAAAGAAGTAAATTGGGCATTTTGGTTCAAACTCATCTCCTTGACTTCGTTGTTGAGTTGTTGAATTTATTCCATCATGAATTGCTCAAAGTAACTAACATTGGAACAACTCCCTCCTTGATGACCACTTCCACAACCTTCTACTTCTTGTGGGTACCTTCCGGGATCAAAGAATCTATATCTTTGTTCATTCGTTCATGAGTTTCCTCCTCATCACCCTTTTCCTTAAAGATCCACTCCCTATTTGCACCTTTACTAATATTTAGTTTTCTAAACCTCTTGTTCCCAATAATGTGTTCATCACTCCTAGGGAGATAAACCTCTTGTCCAAAGTCAAAATCTTTTTGAGCTAAGGCAATTCTAGAAATTACATTTGCATATGGTAATCAAAGAAGTTGTCTAGACATAATCATGTGATTTCTAACAATTGCACTCCAATTCAATCTTATCTTGTTTTGAATGGCATACACATGCACAACATCATTAATTTGCACATGAGACCTATTGAAGTGTCTAGGAGTTATAATCCACACCACAAGAAAGTTATAAGTCTAGCCTCAAAAGACATTTTGCCTACATTCAAGATACATCTCTTGAAATTATTCTCAAAGAAATTCTTTTCAATGAACTCTTCCTTTGAAAATTCCAACTCACTAAGCTCAATTCCTTCATATGGGATTTTTAGTGCTTTCCCTAAAGCTTCAACACTCAAATTAAAAGCCTTGTTCAAAATAGATGCATTCAACAAATTATATTTTTGCTTGTATTGCATATTATTGTAGAACACCTTGCACAATTCCAGAAAGTGTTCTCAAGTCATAGTCAAAAATTTCTCTAATCCTTGATACTTGAGCAATCCTACTATATTCTCAAAACCTTCCTTAGTGAAGAACATGAAATCCACCCTTTAAGAAAAAATAACTTTTCTATATTGAAAATCCTCTTCATATTTCCTCATTTAATCCTCAAACATAAACCATCTAGCAATGGGGTTCGTTACCTTGGGGTCTTCATGTTTCCATTTTGTTCATACTTCTTGAGAAATGCATTGGTTGTGTAGAAGCACCCTCTTGTAGCTCTTCTTCTTCTTGGGAGCAACTTCCTCCACCACTTTTGCTTTTCCACTCTTGGAGTTCTTGGGTGGTGCCATTTTCAAGGAACAAAAATGCTTTGGGTTTGATTTTGAGTAGAAAGAAAGTGAAATTGTGAAGAAGAATTTTTAAAATTAAAGAACAAGAGATGAATTTGAGAAGAGTTAAAGTGGGTTTATAGAGAGAAGACATGTGAAACTCGCACATGAGGAGTACTTTTAAGTCAAATTTTGAATTTTGAAAACCCTCCTTTTATTTCCCTCTCAAGGACCACATCGATGCACACAAGGACCACATCGATGTGGCTAGTGCAAAATTTTCTGTTTTGTACACTTTTTGTCCAAGGGGCACAAAACACATGGTCATATCGATTTGTACATGTGCTTCACATCGATGTGATCACACTAAAATCTCTAAAGTCCAACTTTCTACACTATTATTCATCTAAAAAGAACTTCTTCATCAATTTAACTCTATTTCAAAACCTTTTGAACTTGATTTTCATGTTCTTAAACAATATTGGTTTGAATATTTAACATTTGTGTATAAGACACACAAGAATCAAATATGATTTGAATGTCAGACATTTGCACATAAGATATACAAAAATCATACATGACCTAGATTTTGCTAATTTCAAGTATGCACTTCTTTCACAAATGGAAACAACTTAAACATTTTGCAAGTCCAAGAGACAGTATACATGGCAAAGCAATCGTTGATTTCAATTGACACCTTAACTAAGGTCTTACCCTTTACTTTACCTTCACTAAGTGTCATGGGCAAATTACTTTGATTCCTCTAAGGAAGATCATACCATTAAGTATACCATAACCTTCTTATAACTTCTCTTTGACCTACAAAACAAAAATGGCACAAGTTGCTTCCAATGTAACCTTTTCTAAAGGATCATCATTTTTTTAGTTTTGAGTCCCTTAGGAACCCATACGATCTCTCCATTTGGTACATAGAACAACTTAGCAAAGCAATAAGTGTTAGATGACCATTTAAGCAACAATAATGACAAACATACTTTTTAACATACATCCTGGGTCTTCTATGAACATAATTGTTTTTAGCATGTCCATTGTGAGCAAAAGTACCGTTTGAAACATACATGTTCTTAGAATAATATGCACTAGTTTTAGATGCATACATGTTGTACTTAGTAGTACTATTATTCTTCTTACCATGTGAAACATTCTTATGACTTTGTTTTGCATTAGGAATACAAGCATGTGGATTTTCATTTCTAGCATAAGAACAACTAGCATGGTATCCTATTCCAATTCTATCACTAGCATGTTTTTGTGCATTGAGACAAGCATCAAGATTACTAGAGGCATATTTGAACTTATTCACAATAGATTTCAGTTCTAGTATTTCGTCATCTTTGTTTTTGAAATTCATCACATGCACAATTCTTAGAAGGTATAGATGCAAGCATAGTCTTTGATTCTAGTTCTATCTTGAGATCATTTAATTCTTTAAGCAAGGTAGATACTTTTGATTCAAGCATAGAGATTTTCTTTTCTTGAGTATTGCATTTGCTAGCATACTTGTTTGCTTCCTCATGCATTTCAAAAAAGGCATTCTTTTAATCATCGAAAGAAGTATCATTTTCATCACTAGAGACACTTTCCTCACTATCATGCTCACTTGTTGCCATGAGACAAAGATTAGCTTCTTCATCGCTTGAAGAGCTTGATGAAGATGTCAAATCATTGTCTTCCCACACAATGTAAGCTCTTTTCTTCTTATGATTCTTCTTGCCTTTGCTTTCAACGTTGTCCTTCAATGTTGGACAATCCGTCTTTATGTGTTCAGACTTACCACATTCAAAGCATACTATAGAGCTGAATTTGAAGATTCACTCTTCTTTCACTACAAGAATGCTACTCGTTAGCCATGGAAATATCCGTGGCAAAAAAGCTACTTCCTTCGCTAATATACATTTTCCGACGGATTAGCGACATTCATTGAGCCATCGCTAAAAGTGGCGTCGCTAATATTTGTTACGGAAATAGCCGTGGCAAATTACGATGGAAATTTTCGTTGCAAATTTGCCACGGATATTTCTGTGGCTAATTTGCCACGGATATTTCCATGGCTAATTTGCCACGTTTATTTCCGTGGCTACATTATTTTTGCGGAAATATTTGTTTTTTGCGCCACTTGTAATCCATCTCAAATTTCGTTTGCGACGGATATTTCCGTGGATAATTTGCCACGGTTGTTTCCGTGGAAATTTTTTTTTGGCGCGATAATTTTTGTTGGCGCCGGTTATTCCGTCTCCACTTTCAGTTTGCGAAGGATATTTCTGTCGCAAAGTTGCCACGGATATTTCCATGGCAAAATATTTTTGGTGCAAAAAAAAAATTCAAATTTCTAATCTCATCTTACATACTTATAATCTATCTTATACTATCATAATCTAATCTTAGATTCTTATACTAATTTAATCTTATACTAACCACAAAAACACAATCATAACCATATTCTATTTCTAAGTAATTGCTAATCTAATCTTACATACATATAATCAATTTCATACTAAACTAAAAAAATGGTCATCAAACATATATTATCATTAATGCCTTCTATAAAGTAAAAAACGAAAATAATTTAAATAATTACCAATTTGAAAAAATTTTAAAAAAATTACCTAATGTGGAGGTTGAAATAGGATTGAAGATAAGGTTGAAGATAGATGGTTGGTTGGTGGTGAGAAGTTGAAGATAAGGTTGAAGATAGATGGTTGGAGAGAAATTGAAGATGGATGATTGGTTGGTGGTGAGTGGCGCCAGTTGCCGGCCGGAGATGACTGGTGTCGGAGGCCGGCTGGGGTGTGGTGGCGATGGTGGCAATTTCGGACGGTGGGTAGGGGCGCTTGGCCGGAGGATGTGCGGGCGGTTTCGGACGGTGGCTGGGTGTGGGAAGGGTGGCTGTGTCGGTGGTCGGCCGGATGATGGCGGTCTGGGCGGGTCCCGGATCAGAGAGGATGGCCATATACTGTTTTGTAAGAGAGAAGAAGAACATGGAGAAAAGTTAATATGTGAGAAAAGTGATTTGTGAAAAGAAAAGAGAAAGGAAAGATGCTTTATAATGTGAACCCAATCTTAAAATTAGCCACAGAAATAGGCGTGGCAAAAAAATATAATATTAAAAAACGGTAAACGTTTGCCACAGAAATATCCGTGGCTAAAGTACGAAGTTTTTTTTTTTTTAAAAAAAAATGGTGATAGGGGTTTTGTGACGGCCTGGACCGTTGCTAATTTGCCACGGCCAGGACCGTCGCCAAAGTACAAAATTTTAAAAACAAATTGGTGAGAGGTTTTGCGACGGCCTGGACCGTCGCTAATTTGCGACGGCCAAGTCCGTCGCTAAAGTACGAAATTTTTAAAAAATTATAAAAAAAGGGTGAGAGGGGTTTTGCGATGGCCAGGTTCGTCGCTAAAGTACGAAAGTTAAAAATAAAATTAAAAAAATTGTGAGAGGGTTTTGCGATGGCCTGGACCGTCGCAAATAAATTTGCGACAGCCAGGTCCGTCGCTAAAGTATGAAATTTTAAAAAAAATAAAAAAAAATGCTGAGAGGGGTTTTGGGACGGTCGGGACCGTCGCTAATTTGCGATGGCCTGGACTATCGCTAATTTGCGACAACCAGGTCCGTCGCTAAAGTACAAAATTTAAAAAAAAATTGGTGAGAGGGGTTTTGCGACGGCTTGGACTGTCGCTAATTTGCGACGGCTAGGTCCGTCTCTAAAGTAGGAAATTTTTAAAAAAATAAAAAAATTGGGCAGTAGGGGATTTGCGACGGCCTGGACTGTCGCAAATTAGCGACGGCCAGGTCCATCGCTAACATATGATTTAAAAATAACTAATGATAAACACGACCCTTTTGCAACGAAAATTTCCGTCGCAAAATTAGTTACAGTTTTTTCTATCGCAAACAGTATATATGTCGTCACAAAATAGCGACGGTCTCGGGCCGTCGCTAATATTTTGTCGCTAAAATGGCGCATTCTTGTAGTGTTTGGAAATTTCTTCTTGAAGCTCTTATAGTTGCCCTTCTTCATAAACTTGTTGAACTTTTCACCAAAAGGTTTAGAAACTCTTCACTCTCATCTTTTGAGCCTTCTTCATGACTTTCATCTTTCAAGGAAGGCTTCAAAGCTAGTACTCTCTTCTTTTTATCCATCTCTTCATTGGATTGAAGGTGGTGAACTCCAACTCATGTTCCTTAAGTTTGCCAAATAGCGTAGCAAGATCTAACTTCTCTAGATCTCTTGATTCGGCAATAGCAGTCACCTTTGGTTACCATTCTCTTGTGAGACATCAAAGTACTTTGTTCACAAGGTCCTCATTAGAAAAAGATTCGCCAAAAAACAACAAATGAATCACAATGTGAGTAAAACGTAATTGCAAATTTTCAATAGATTCACTAGAATTCATAGCAAAACGTTCATACTTATGCATCAATGTATTTACTTTTGACCTCTTAACCTCACTTCTACCTTCAAGGGCTACTCTAAGTGTATCCCACATTTCTTTGGCGAATTTGTAATTTAAAATCCTAAAGAATTCATTGTAGGATAAAGCGGAGGTGATAAGATTCTTGGCTCTAAAGTTTGGTTGAGCTCTCCTTTTATCATCTTCACTCCACTCACTCCTTGGTTTCACAACTTCTTTCTCACCATCAACTTTTATAGGTATATAAGGTCCATTTTCTATAGCTTCCCAAATCTCTATCCCTATGGATTCTATAAAGATTCCCATCCTGTAACACCTAGATTTTTAGGGTAGTTTTTTTTTTTTTTTTTTTTTTTAAAAAACAGAACACAGCGGAATATAATAAAATATATACATATCAAAATATAAGTGTTTGTCTACAGTCCAGAGAATATATACATGTCCAGCTAAGGTAGCCATACAAAGACTCAAATGACTACCTAAGTAACAGAAAAGGCTGCAAAACGTCTCACGCGCTGACACCGTCCGAGTCCGATCCACCTGCAATACTGTAACCGTCAGTTATATGCTCGACATATAACTGAGTAACCCGCCGGCAATAAAAACAATTTTATACAGTATTACAGCCAGTCTAACTGGAAAACCATCCCAAATCCAATCCTAGCAAACACACACACAACAAATAATAATACCAATCATATGGATAACTATGCATGATTATTTTCCATTTCAATTCTTTCCTCTTTTAACGCGAAATCCTGTGCACCGGGAATCCACCAAAACACGTGGCAATAACGCGTATTGAGCTCATCATCATCACGGTCCTGGCGAGCGTCCCCCCAAGAATCCTCCTGCCGGGCTACTAACTATCTCTCGAGCTAGCCCCGGGAACCATCTACCTTGTTAAGATAGTACCCTTTGTACTTAGACTACCTACCTCGTGAAGATAGCCCAGTACTTCAGGTTATTTTCCCCCTTTCGGGATAACCCTACATTCTCATCTTTTTCTCATATTTTGCTCTGTCCTCTTATCCGGTTTACTTCCGGTGGAACTTAACCCTCTTGCTCAATATCTATTGAGTGGGAAAGATTCTCTTACCCGGTCTACTTCCGGCAGAACTTACCCTCTTGCTCAATTTCTATTGAGTGGGAAGAGCCTCTTTTAACATTTCCATTCACAGTTCTAATGCATCACACATTCACAGTAAGAACATAGTGTACAAACAAGGGTTTCCAGTGTCCTCTTATCTGATTACACACTCTCATTTATTCGGATTCTATGTGACAAACATGTTATATTCATATATCTATTTGAACATGGCACTTCATACTCAAATACATATTTGAATATACTAATACTGGGACTTAAACCTTTTCAAACAACTTTGAAATCATTTCAATATCAGATTCCCAGTTAGTATCACATTTAACTCTGGAAAACCTTATTTATACCTTTAACATATTTCACAACAATACATGCATCATCTATCAGCATAAGGCATATCAAAATCATACCGTATCATGCATATTTCAATCATACATAAGCAAAACATGACAATTGATTTCCCTAATAACACATTTCTACCATTCCCTAGTCACATGTTCCTAAATTCCAAGTATTTAAGGATTTGGGGTTTTCAGGGTTACCTGGAACTCCCTGAATCCTTTATCCTTTATCCTTTAGTCTATGCACATCGATGTGCATGCCCTGTACATCGATGTGCATACCTAAAATTTTCTTCTTGCACACAGTTTTCACAAAACAGGAAATTTTGAACTATGTACATGCATGTGGTGTACCTCAACATCGATTTTCACTTCACTGAACTCTTTCAAAACATCAAAAACACTTTGAACATCATTTCAAACTTGTTCAAGGACAAAAGAAATGTTTATGCATATTTGAAAAACCATTCAAAACACCCTTGAAAGCCATTTGTTCAAACATATGATTCATATGAGTTTTCACAAAAGATTTTCATGTGATGCATGTGTGAAGATGAAGATATTTGGGGCTCCTTCAACCTTGACCTAGTTATCATGATTAATCAAGCAAACTCATATAAGATAACTAATGGCATAACCCCTTACCAAAAACATTAAACACAAAAGCATATAGACCTAATTGTAATCTAGCACATAAACACATAAGGTCTTCATTTTGCGATCTTGTCTTCTTCATTAGTCTTGTTCCTCCTTCACTTGTTTCGTTTCTTTTTCTTCATCAAAACACTTGGATGCTCCCTTTTGGGTCAACAAATAATAGCGTTGTACGCTGACGGACAATCTACGACAATGAATCTAATTGAGACCATTTTTGAATCTGGTTTCCTTCTGAAGAGCACCTTAAAGTCGACATACCCTTTAGGTGCTATTATGTCTCCCGTGAAGCTGATTAAACTGCCTTATTGAGGGATTACATCTTTCAAACCTAGGCCCATTTTGTTGAACAGGTCCCAAAACATGATGTCTGTCGAGCTTCCTTAGTCTATATAGATCCGGTGAACTTTGTACCCAACTAGGTTGGTCGTGACTACCAAAGGTTCATTGTCCCTAACACGCTCCTCAGGAAGATCTGCACCTAAAAAAGAAAAAACTAGGTTATTGAGTTTAAAAACATGTGAGTAAGAATATCGGGCATCCTGGGTTGTCTTCATATCTTCAGAACTACGTGGGTTAACACCGGAGTTATGACTTGAATTACTCTCCTTGGTGGGGATTCCGGGTTTCTTCGCAGGCTTTGAGATCTTTGTCGATCATGCCTTCTAGTATCCCGATTCCTAAGGATAATCTCGGGACTCGATTTCTCGGAGATGGACTTCATTGGCAGGTTTTTTCATTTATGGATGCTTGAGTAAATCTCCGAAACTTACCTTGCCAGATCAACTTTTCGATCGCGTCTCGCAGCTAAATACACTCACTAGTGCGATGCCCATGGTCTTTATGGTAGTTGTAGAATTTGTTCCTATCCTTTCCCTAAGACTTCTAAGGGGCTGGTCTCTCCCTTAATTCAGAGTGCATCACTTCTCGATAAATTATCGCCGGTGATGCTACCAACGGGGTATAATTGGAGAATATACCCCAGGGAGGTTTGCTAGATTTGTTCATCGTCCTATCACCTCGAGTATTTTTTCCCCGGGATGGATTATTTTGTGGGCCTTTTCCTTTCTCGTCTCTTTTTAGAGCTTGGGCCTTCTCCCATTCTTCAATACGTATCCATTTCTCAGCCCATTTCTTCTAGTCATCCATCGAAGTCGGTGCCTCTTCAGCGAGATGTTTGGCGAAAGCTCCTAGACGTAACCCTTTAACAAAGAAATATAAAAGAGTAAACCCCCAAATTGGTCCCTGAGATTGTAGGTGTCATGCAGATTAGTCCTTGAGATTATGAAAACCTCAAATTAGTCCCTGATTTTGCAAAAATAAATTCATTTTAGTCATTTTCTATTTAGTTTTTTAATGTCGTTTAATAGGTAAAAGGACAAAAATGCATGTTGTTTTGCAAAGTCAGGGACTATTTTGAGATTTTTAAAATCTCAGGGACTAATCTGCATGACACCTACAATCTGAGGGACCAATTTGAGGGTTTACTCAAATATAAAACTAGGTTAGCCTCTAAATTCCTGACTTCCAGTACCTCACTATTAAAACGAGTTATGTATCGTTGCAAAGATTCGTCTTTAATTTGTTGAACATTTTCTAAGTGATACTCAGATTTGTGTTGCCTCTTACTACTAGTAAAATGAAGGATAAACTTATCTTTTAACATTTTTCAGTTGTGAAAAATTGAGGTGGTAGGTCTGCAAACCAACGGCTAGCTTTCTCTGAAAGAGTTAACAAGAAGGCTCTGCATACAATTGGTTCCTTCATTCCCTGGATAAACATTGCTCTCTCAAAAGTATTGACGTGCAAGGTGAGATCCTTACTCCCATCATACTCCTTCAACTGCATAGCAAACTAGAAACCCTAGGGAAGACCGTGAGACATTATCCAAGGAGTGAAAACGTTATCGATATAGACAAAGTCCAATTGGTTTTCTTTTACTTACTCTGGCTGTGGTTTTAGGACTAGGGGCGGCACCGGTGGAGTTGGGATGCCCCTAACCCGATATGCTGCACCCTGATTTTGGCTAGCCCTTACCTCCTGATGTTGTATCCCTCCATTCCCTCTGCCACCATTTTCTTGATTCTCATCATTTTGCTCTTGTTGACCGTTTCCTCCATGATTAAGGTTGCGATCAACATGACTTTGTTGTGCCTGCTCTTCCAGTAATCCTTGCAACCTACGAATTTTGACCTCCACATTGAAGGTTGCCCTGCCTCCTACATTGGTGGTGTTTCGACGAGGGTTGTTGCGAGGCGCTCCTTCCTCCTGATTTTGCATGCTTTGGTCGTTGTTTACATCATATATTCTCCTCCTGGTGGTTGTCATGCTGATAGAGACGGGAAACTTAATTACACACTCACCACAGATAATATTGTGATCTAACCTGATAGAGATAGACCACGAACTCGATTGATGAGGCACCAAAAAGAGAAGATGATCCAGACATTGTTGACCAAGCTCCACAGAAGTGGGGGTTACACCTGCAAGGACTCAAATGCTCAAATCAGTATGTGAACTAGGGTTTTTGTGTGTATAGAAAGTGTTACGCACCCTTTTGGGCCTTGGGCCTGCATCGCGGAGCCAACCCAAGCAGTTCACATCCCGCGTGGGCTAAAGGTTATCTCGATATAGATCTCCAAGATGCTGCTGCAATGGCTTCTGTAATGCCGGATCCGACATGCTAATTATGCTGGGATATCCCAGTTATCAGTCCATAGCAATAGGTAATTGCATTTGTTTGAGTGCCTAAGTATTAGTGTGTGCATGAAAAAATACTAATGTGACACAATAGAGAGAGTCAGGCTTGTCATGTGTCATAATTCTAATATTTACTTCTCTTTTAATTTATATATAATAGATGTATGACGTAAATGTAATATTCTATTAAAAAGCATAGAAGCCTTTTTTTGATCTGAAAGAATCAATATAGGTGCTGTCTAGAGGTCCTGTGCAGTTTTCAATATTTGCAAATAATCCTACATCCCTTGTTCCTGTGTGTTTGGTTTAGCGTTGATAGAATTGATTTTAGTTCAACGTGATTTGATAAAATTGATTTTGTATAAAATTGATTTTAAAGTAACGTGATTTATGTTTGGGGATTTTTTTCCTCAAAAGCAAGTTTAAAGTAAAAATACAGTGTTAATTTTTCAGCCCAACGTGAAAGCAAGTCTCACCTTGCTTCAACCAAATCAATTTTGACAATCCAAAATCAATTTTAACTTTTTCTCAACGCAAAAACAAACAGTTAATTTAACAATCAAAATCAATTTTGGCTCTTCAAAATCAATTCTAATCTAACCTAATATTTTTCCAAACATGTACGTCTTTTACAACATAAACAACCTGTTTTCTTTGATCATATCTGGCAAAAATACAATGAAAAACACTTTTGAACAAAAGTAGAAAAATAAACGTTCATGTGCATGTCGGTAAATCAAAAGGGGGTAAACAATTGATTACATCCTTAAAATATAAAGAGAAAACGAGTTAAAATCAACTTGACAAAATGCACAATTTATAAGAAGAAAAGCAATTCATTGAATGAATGCTAGAGGTACATTATTCAATGAATTGTTTTATTGGTGAACTTCTTCTTGTGCCATTTAAGCTACAAATTCTTGGCGTACATTTAGTGAAGTTGATTTTAGCTCGTTGTCTTTTTTATGTAGTTCCTTTTTGTGGACATACATCAAATGTTTGTTTTCCCCATTTTGCTCCTTTTATTCTTTGTATTATTTCTAGCCAAAATTAAAGAGAATGAGTTGTTTATCGTGTAGAAAGATGGACAGAACTAAGGGCCATGTATAAAAAAGGCAAGGGTTATTTGCAAATATTAAAAACCTAAAATGACACTTAAGTGCACAGGACATTCCTGGAGATTATCGTTCAGTTTTTTGAAACCATCCTAGACAGCTTTTATATTATTTTGTTGAGATATGATTCATTGACACCAATTGATCTTATACCGGTTAAAAACGATTGAGGTTTTTTTCACGAAACGAATTGAAACTACTTCTCGTATATACCATCAACAAACTTTTATTTTAATTATTTTAAAAATTTTACGTTACTATTTTAGTTCGTTGATGGAGTAGTCAACAATATAATTACGAATTGATGTGAAATTTTTTAGACATTATCTATACAATAAATAGTTTCAATTCAATTATTAACTGAGGTAAAAATTAATGTAAGATGAATTGGTATTAATGCATGCATCCTATGTCTTAATTCTGGTTCTTGTGTTTTTTTTTAATTGAATACTCTTAAATGATACATTTTAAATCATTTTCAAGTGAAAACATGAACATGACTCAGTTTTTTTCATTTATACGGCAACTCAATTGGGGTACTACTAATTTAATTGGTTTCTTGATTTATTTCTAATATTTTAGTTTATCATAAAATTAAACAAAGGAAATCCATGTCTTTTTCTATTTATGAAATTCAAAGTTTTAGAAAATATTTTTTTAGTCCGTTTTTATTAGAAGTATATTATTTTTGAAATAAAAAGAATTTATGCTATTTTTAAATAAATGAATGTCACAAGAAAAAGTGAATGTAATAAAATGTACATATAAAAGTTAAAAGCTAAGCCATAACTATCTGTTACTAATAAATATTTACTTCATAGATATAATTACAAAGAACATTTTGCTGCATAATTACTTTTTTCATATTTAACTTATTTTTCACATTATTGAGATTTTTGTGAAAATTAAAAACGCCATGATTCATTCAGCAACCAAACAAGGCTTAATACAAGGAGAACCCTAGCCTAATCACCGACAAAAAACACGAAAAAACTGAGCCCATATACAACGGCCCAATAAGCAAACAAAACGTAAAAAGAACATGAGCTAAAACATAAAAGGCCCAAAAAGAAGAAAAAAATAAAGTTTTGTACAATCATACTAGGAATTTAATACTCTCTCTCAAGCTAGAGAGTTAATATTGTTTACACCAAGCTTGGAGACTAAGTGGCAGAAAACAGCAAGTTCCAAGGACTTTGTGAAGATGTTAGCAATCTAGCCAATGAGTTTAGACAGGAAGAAGGTTGATCAGGCCACTTTGAAGGTTCTCTCGAATGACATGGCAGTCAATCTCTATGTGTTTAGCATGTTCATTAAAAATTTAATTTCGAGCGATATGCATGACGGAATCATTGTCGCCAAAGAGCAAAGCATGTTTTAAAAAAATAAGTTGCAAATCTTGAAGCAAGTTTGTTAACCACTAGATTTCACAAGTGGTAGAAGCCATGGTGCGATACTTGGCCTATGATGAAGAACATAGACGTTACTTTGCCTTTTGCATTTCTAGAAAACTAGGGAATTTCCTAAAAACATGCAATAACCAGTAACAGATCATTGAGTGACTGAGCAAGTAGCCTAGTCTGAGTCACACTCTAGGCTTTAACATGAATTGAAGACGAAGAGGAATAAAATAGACGATGTCCAGAGTCCTTTTTAATTAGCGAAAGACCATGATTGCAACTTGAAAATGCTTTTGATGAGGATGTTTAAGCTCCTGACTTAAGTGTTGAACATCAAATTGAATGTCTGAACGAGTGTTAGTTAAATAGATGAGTTGACCAACTAACTTGCAATAACGCATGACATATTCATGAAAAGGATCAGACTCAAAAAAATTTAAAGCATTTTTTACCAAAGGAGTATGTACAAATTTTCCTGGAAGAAGATCATAAGTCAAAAAGATCAAGGTTATACTTGCATTGGGAGATAGAGATACCTAGATGAGATGTAGCTATTTCAATTCCAAGAATATAATGTAAAGCTCCTAAACTTTTTATGTAAATTTTTTTATCAAGTTTCTCTTTAACATATTCTATCTCTTTTAAATCATTACCAGCAATAAGGATATTATCAACAAAAACTACAATTACAGTGGTAGACCGATGGTGATGTTTGACAAAAAGAAAATGATGATGAGAGTATTTGCATCCAAGATAAGCCATGAAAGAAGGAAACTTTGCATATCATATTCGACTGGCTTGTTTTAAGCCATAAAGCGATTTATTTAACTAGCAAATAAGATTTTTTTTAACACTAAGACCGTGAGGAATAGTCATATAAACACTTTCATTCAAATCTCCATGCAAAAAGGCATTATTACTGTCTAATTGATGAACAATCCAATTTTTTTACCACAGAAATAGCTAATATTAACCTAATAGTAGTTACTTTATGATAGCGATTTCTCGCCATTCGGCAAGTATAAAGATAGGAGGGGAATAAGAGTGTCGTCCCACGAGGACTACGTAGATTATCCAATCCCCATGGCAAAACAAGCATTATAGAAGGTAATAATCCACGTTGACTATCAAAAGCATGTGATTGAGAATGAGTATTATGCAAGAATTATAAACAAGCAAGCAAAACAAATGTAAGAATCAAGAAAGAAAGAGGTTAGGGTCAAGGTTCAATTGATCCACTCCCTATGTAACATCCCCTGAGTTTCATTCAAGTTCTAATCTTATCAATTGAAGGTAATAATCCACAATTATAGACTAAGTCTATGCCTAGATCATTAGCCCTTTTGTTCTAACTAAAACCCCCTAATTCCTTAGGCCAATTTTAGAGAAAACAAGAAAGAAGTGAATTTTCAGAAAACCTCATAACCTACAAGTTTTATTCCTAGAAGCATGCAAGATTATGGTGAATTATAACAGTTGCAATACAATTACCAATTTTCCAATTGCCTAATTGCATCTAGATCAAAATCCCTATTGACTAATTCAAGTGTAGCATTCACGTCGAAAGCAATTCCACCAAAGTTGAATATAATCAACAAGAAAGAAGAATTAAGTGAAGAAGTAATCACTCAATTGAAAAGAAAGAACATTGAATTACAACTCAGGTTCTATTAAATAGGTTGGGATCAAAATCCTCAATTCTTTAACAAAAAAGATCTAGCGTAACATAGAAGAGATAGGAGAAGAGAGAAAAACCAAGATAGAAGAGGAATCCATGAGTTCTTCAAGGTCTTGCTTCCACAATTCTCTTTCAGAGCTCAAGAACACCGCAAGTGTAGAGAGAAGTGAGAAGAAGGAGGAGAATTGCTCTTAAAAACTAACAAATGATCCAAAGATACGTAAAATAACTAACTAAAGACTATATATAGTAGGGGGAGCGCGTGCCCATGCTGGTTTGGGCGTGCCCACGTACTCCTGCTGCATGCTTTCTACTTCTTTGGCACCTGAAGGGCGCGTGCCCATGCTAATTCTAGCGTGCCCACGCTGCCTTCTGCTTCCTCCTAGCTTCAGGGGCGTGTGCCCACGCTCTAACTCCCGAGAGCTATTTCCATCTTGGCGTGAGTAGCCTCCTCTTGAGCATGGGCACCCTTGAAACTAGTGCAAATTCTTCATCTTTGGGCGTGGGCACCCTTGGTATGGGTGGATATTTGCTTGGTTCACTTCTCCCGAAGCTTCATGGCTCTTTTTCATGCTTGAATCATCAATCCTCTCCAACTCTTAATCCTAGAATGTCATCAAATCAACAAAATAAAGATCAAAAAGTGGGAATTTATTTAGAAATCTCTACAAAAACCAAAAAGTCTATCCTAAACTAAAGAATTCAAACAAATGTGCAATTCCCATAGTTTTCATGCTTCAAAACATTAATCTAGACTCAAAACAAGGTGAAAATAACCCCTAAAACATAGATAAGTGGACACTTATCACTTTAGCAACAGGTGCAAACATATCCAAAAACTTTATTCCTTCAATTTGTATTAACTGTTAGCAAAAAGCCTATCTTTATACCTCTAAACACTACCATGAGAATTATACTGTATTTTATAATCTCACTTTGAATCAATAGATTTTTTGTTAGGAGGAAGAGAAGTAATATATAAGTGTACCGTTGTCGCTGCAAGTAATAAAATCCGGTGAGTACCGATATATCGTCCTCTAGGAATATGTCCAATCTCCATTTTCTCTAGCTACACAACTATTTAGACTAACACAAAGATAATGATTTGTTTTAGCATTAAAAATAAATGACTAAAATAAATAAATCTATCCTAAAAGGTATTTGGAATTTAATACATTTTGATTATACATCCGGAGACTTCATAGACAAAATCCCCTTTGAATTACCGAAACCTCATTAACCTGATCTTTATTTCGTTATTGATGGTCGAGTAAACTAGATTAGTTAAAGATCAATTCTTTGACTCATTAACCCTTTGCTTTTATAGATGATTGAATTACGATTCTTGATGCACACTTATTTGTCATCTATAACGATTCCTCGGTTATAAAATCTAAAATAATTTTCTTAAATACCGATAAAATTTCAAAATATGTAATAAAATTATCCAGCATTAAGCAGGGCCAAAGTGCATAAGCAATCATTATCTTGTCATCCATTCCCTCCTGTCACGCGGGCGATAACAACATAATGAGTAATATTGATAAGATCAGACTCCAAGGGCACTTTTCCAGCATACACTTGGATTCCAAGATCATGAGTCTAATAGCAAGTTATGTTCAAGCATTAAGTAAAGATCAACGTTACCAAGATCATAAGACATAGTTGAGTAAGTACCAAAAACAAGCATTAAGAACAAGAACTCAACAAGACAGGGTAGGACTACTATTGTTATAAATGATAGGCCTTTCACTTCTTTGCTTGGTAGCTCAGTCTTATATAATATGCTATAGATTAGAAATACATCTTTCCTTTGCACTGAAAGCTGGCTAGCCTAAAATCTCTACTTGAACTACTGAAATGGGATCTAGCCTTTGGGCTTAGTTCAGAGTTCTGCCTTCTAGGCTTCTTCCTTAATCAGGAAAAGCCCTTTACGCTTCGAACAAGCGCCCCGCCTTTATTGAAAAAGAATATTTGGCCGTGATGACGCAGTTGAGTCTTTATTCAATCCACCAATAATTGCATCCGTTAAAGACCAATCACCAGCAGCGGCTTAACTTAACAAACAAGACCAGTAGCCAGCCATTGATCTTGTCGATCCACCCGCATTAGATCATTGGTTGCCCTGGTTTATATCCCGGAGTACTCCTATGGCCGATCTGTCACCCAACCTACTCAAAGAAAGGCTTGACCCCGTCCCGTTTGGAGAATGACCCTTATGGCATGGCTTAGTCAGTTATTCTCGCAGTTCAGATAAGATTCGGACCGCCACTTCTCTGAAAGCATGGTTCTTGCCTTCCTCTTTCCTCCCTCCTTGGAGCTCGTCCAGATTAAGAAAGGTTAATAGGCCGGCTAGTCGGAGAGCAGACCATAGAAAGGAGGGAGAGGAAGGTTGCTAGAGTCTTGTATGAAATTTACGCTATTCCCGCCTATCCCATCACAGAGGCGCTTTCTACCTTGCTACGGCTGGATGGAAAGCTCCTATTAAGCTTAAGCTATTTGAATTCTGCCTCCTTTCTTCATTTTCCTGTCAATGAGTGAACCTACTATAGCTATAGATATTGCCCCTTTCCTTCTACTAATAAGAAGAATAAGAGGTCAAAGCATGGGGTTTCGCCGGGCGAAGCTCCTATCCCCAATGTTGTCGGCATTTCCGTTCTTTGCATGTTCAATGAAAGAGCTCCTTTGGAATCTTCCTTGAGAAAAGAGAATGAAATAGCATCCTTCCCTACCCCTAGGATAAAGGGCCTCTTTTCAAAGAATAAATTCCTTTTCTTATGCTTAAGCCTAGATCTACAATCATACGTGGAATCATATGCAAGAAGCACACTCATATCTCTCCGTTCCTAGTATCAATACGAGTAATCAAATCAATTGAATGTTGATCAGGCATCCAAAAGCATTAAGAATAGCATAGCTACTCAAATAAGAAGAATACTTCATGGATTAATTTGGCAAGGGTCAGACCTCAACATAAACAAAATAATAAAGATCCAAATACAAAACTACATAAAAACATAAAGAAAAGAGAAGAGAGATAGAAGGAACTCCATAGAAGTGGATTGAGGTTGCTGGAAATGTCTTTCTCCTTCCTCTTCCATGCTCCATGAAGAATCTCACTCGGGGTTCTTAAGATCTTACATGCGAATCCAATCCCTCGCCATCTTCTCCTTCACTAAAAGGGCCTAAAACTAAAGAAAACTAATTCTAGAGAGAAACTAAAAGGAAAATTCGATGATGATCCTCAAAATGGCATGATGTGGCCTTTTATAGGATTCTGTAAGTAGATTTTCACTGCAGCAAAATTATGGCGGTTTAAATTTTGCTATCCGTAGCATTTTTGCTGTAGCGAAAAATTTTCGCTGTAGCCAAAAAGATTTTCTTTGTAGCTCAAAATTTCAGCTTTTTGCTTGTTTCTTCAATTCTTTCGACTTCGACTCGTTTCCTTACTTTAATCCACTTACAAAATAAGCAAAATTGGAATTAAATGACTTTGATTTTCATTCATATAACAATAGTAAGCATGTGAATTCAATTATTCTAAATTAGGGGAATTTAATATCTAAATTTATATAAATCAAAACAACAAGTGCTTGAAATTAATGACGAAATTCACTAAAATTTAACACTTATCAGTACCGGGATATCGTCCACAAGGAGCATATTGGATTGTGTAGAGTATGAAGATATAAGTAGTTAGAGTATTTGTATACAAAAATGAATTGATTTGTTCATGACAAAAATTAGTAAAACAAAAGCTATAAAAATTATCTTTGATTCAGTTATGAGAGTAAGCTGGGATTGAACTTCATTAATCAACCTCTTTATACTTTGTTTAATTTGTATACATATAGATGTTTTGAGTTATGATTCTTGATGCACACTATAAAACATTTATAACAATTCCACAATTAGAAAATCTAAGATAAGCCTCTTAAACATCGATAAACTTTCAAAATGCCTAACAGACTTATCCAATATTAGGCCCATTTTGTACAAGTGCTATTGCAATCGTTACCTTGTTATCCATTCCTGGAGTAACAACATAACGAGTAACACTAATCAGATCAGATTCCAAGTGCACCTTTCCAGCATACACTTAGATTCCAAGATCATCATTCTAATGGCCACATAGTTTCAAGCATTAAGCAAAGATTAATATTACCAAGATCATAAAACAATTTGGTTCATCTATATATATGAAATAAACAAGTATTAAAGTTGAGAAATTACATTCAATCTCGAGCTTGAGAGCTTAGTTGCTCATGGCAACTGTACAACGTTACAAACCTTTAAAAATAAGCTCTGAAGAGGATTCCTCACTCTTCTTCACTATCTTCTCTTTCTTCTAACTCCTTATGTTCCAACTCTTATTCATTTGTTTTCCAATCATTTTCCACATTTTCCTTTTCTTTTTTTTCTTTGTTTTCTTAATTGTTTTCTCAAACGTGGAAGTTCAAAGCCAGCTCTAGTACTCCAACGAGCAAGTATTGGCAAAAAAAACGCCAAAGATGGAAAACAGGTGGCAAACTGGGAAGGTCCATTTAGAATGAAGCGAGCCATGGAAGTTGAATCTTACGTGTTGGAAACCATAAAGGAGAAAGAAGTACCCAGGACGTTCAACGCGCTTGATCTCAGGCACTATTATAGAGAAGTGCAATTTGAAATGAAACAATGCATGTAACAAGGGGTACTATTGTATAGATTTTGAGTGTACACTCTATTATCAATATCTACTCAATAAGTAATGATTTTTATACACACAAAATTTACATTGGTTTTGTATTTTAAATATTAGAGTATGTGAGTGTTCACATGTGTATTTTTCTAGTTTTATTATCTTAATGTGAGAATATGAAAACTCAGTTTCGTTTGTTATTGTTATTGGCTTCTTTTTTGATCTCATTTTGGTCTCAGTCTGTGTTTCATAATTATTGGCTTCAATTTGCTCTTTGTTTGATCTCAAGTTTGCTATATGATTTGGTCTTGTTTTGTCTCATTTTACTGCATAAATGCAGAATTGGAGATCTAAAACCCAATTTTCGTTGGCCGTACATATACAAATGAACTGGACTATTTCTACAAACTTTTCATTGCAATTTAGGTTAGTTTCTGCATAATTTCTGATTTTTCTGTATAAAGGTGTAGTCCTTGGTTGAATTAGTTCTAGTTGCAGGTCAAGCAGAGCAAAGTCCTGCATAAAATTAGACTCTGGTTTTATCTTACCCCAATACATATTTTGTATCAGTTTGGTGTTAGTTTTTATACAAGTAATGTTCTAGTTTTCTTTCAGTTTTTTGCAGAATCCTTATGGTACCATTTTGGCTGCATAATTGACTAAAAATTCTACACCAATTTTGCTACTTAAAAAACATATATAACCGCAAACTATTTCATCATAATTCAACCATTCTCATTTCGTTCAAATTATATCATTACAGACCATTGTAACCAACTAGCTTAAACATAACATCATAAATCCTAAATAGAAACTAACTTGACACTAAACCTAAGTCCCCAAATCAATTTCATATTCTAATAATAATGACATTAGGAAAAATTAATTTTGTATTGGCATATGCAATAAGTATGATGTTTGAAAGTTATTTTGGGCTTTTGACAGTTTAAGTGGAACAAGTGGCTTAGTTCCTATCATATTTAGGTTCCATTTCTCTTTTTTTTTTTGTTAGCTAAATGGTGGTGGAAGTAAGAGAGAACCATATTCATTTATTTTGGTTCTATCATCAATTTCTTGTGGTGTTTGTGCTTTGTCCAACTTTTTGGCCTCTTAGAAACAAAATTACAAATAAATGAGGATATATTTGTTATTGATATATGTGTTTATTTTTTCTTTTTATGCAGATGGCATATCATCCAGGCAGGAGAGGCGAAAAAAGCACATGTCGTTGGGGAAGAAGTCGTCATGTCACGCCTAGTCCACCACTGGTCTTAGTGTGTTTTGACTATATAGAGAGTATGGTCATAGTGTATTACCCGTTTTAACAACTATAGTGATTTTGTTGGCTATGTAAACAATTAAATGTACAACTTGTTTTAACAACTATCTATGTTATTATTCATTTTAGTTAAATTGTGCATTAAAATTATGATTTGAAGTTTTAGTAACTCTGGTTGTTGTTGCTAAAATAGTCATTTTAGTTGTGATTATCATTTGTGGACACATATCCCGGTTATTGTATTTTTTTAAATGTTAAAAATGAAGGAAAAAAGAAAAAAATAATAAAAGATTGATTTAGTGACCAACACATTCCGTCACTAAGCTGATCACTAGGTTAATGTTTTGTGACCAAATTAGCGACTGAATTTGGAGTTACTCAAAAGCATGAAAAATTGTGCTGGTCAAATTTTGCAAACAATTCAGCTACTGGTGTTCTCTTGATTTTTGCGACCACAATGTAATGGTCGCAATTTGTGGTCGCCAAATGAGTGAAGTGACCATTGATTTGTGACCGAAATTTTTTGTCACTATTCGGTCGCTAGTTGGCGACCACCAACAAATATTGGTCGCGAACAGGTTTAGCAACTAGGGTTTTGGCCACCACCATTGTTCGGTCGCAAATTTAGTTGCAAAGCTATTTAGTGACCGAAAATATTGATTTAGCGACCGAATTTTCCGGTCGCGAAATTGGATTTTTCTAGTTGTGTCTTTTTCCTATACCGGGTTATACCGGCATAGGTTTTAATGACTCCCCACCTATTCAATTTTTATGAGGAGTTAAAGTTCATTTAAATATGTGTACATTGATTATTTACTATAACATCCTTTGTTTCTTATATGTTGTCTACTAAAGTTTTATTTGTACCCGATGTCTCCACAAAATCACTGGAATAAGGCCCCAATACCCTACGTCACCCTCGAAGCCATGAAATCACCGGGATAGCGCTCAATGCCCCACATTAAACTCGGAATAACGAAATTGCCGAGATAGGGCTCAATGCCCCCACATTGAACTCGGAATAACGAAATTTTTGAGATAGGGTTCAATGCCCCACATTAAACTTGGAATAACAAAATTGCCGAGTTAGGGCTCAACACCCTGTTTTAATCTCAAAGCATCAAAATCTCAGAGATAGGACTTAACGCCCCACTTTTACCTTGAAATAACGAGCTATTCAAGATAGGGTTGAATACCCCATGATTACCTCGAAACTGGGTTAGGGTATTAACCCCCATGCTAACACTAATCGCAGAACGTGGAAGTACTTATATACCATACCAACACCAAAACCTATAGCGTAATTAGCATGATTAAAACTGTCAGGACTAGACTTAACGTCCCTTATGATCTTGAAGGCTATATTCCGTGAAAACTGGCCTTACACCATCGAGATAAGACGCAACGTTCTTCGTTATCTCGCTACGACTCTCCAAGATAGGGCTTAACTTCCCTAACGATCTCACTACGATTGTATGTCCCGTTCATTACTCCGTTGAGATACAATTTAATAATAGGAAAACAAGATTACAAACAAACACAAAATTAAATTCTTTACATAATCTGAGTAGAAATTGACAACGTCTAAGAAAAACAAATGAAATGCTACAATGATAAATACAAAGCGCAGGAGATGAGCTTAAGTCGAGTTAGGCTGCTCAACATGGGCCCTACACCCGTGGTCTGCTACTCTTCTACTGCTCACCACCAGGATGACTGGCATCGTTTAAAATGTCGCCAATCACAAAGTGATTGACGCTTACTCCCTTCAGATTCAAGCGAATCTATTGTATACAATTCCAGAAGGCATCATGGGTATCCCCACTAAATTCCTCCTTCAGAGAGTCTACCTCCTTCTGGGAACCCTCGACCACCAGAGACTTCAGATCTTCCACCAGCTTCTTATTTTCTTTCTTAAGTCGGTGGTTCTACCTGGATAACTCACTGCGAGTGCGAATGAGCTCGACATTCTCTTTTTCGAAGGAGACCTTATTTGCCTTGAGTTTGTTCTGCACCTCCAAACGCTCGCCACTAACCTGAAAAGTCTAAAGACCTTAGTATTGTCAAGCTGGACTTTCAGATCACCCACCTCTGATGGCAGAGAGCTGATGTCCAAGGCCGATTGAGCCTGTTCCTCAACAACCTTCACTTCCAAATCCTGAGCCTTATCTTCCAGCATGGTAATTATCGATTGCAGGATCTTCTTATCCTTCTCCATAGCAAGGGCGTTTTGTAAAGCTCCTACATCTTCTCAAACATCGTTTAAGAAGGCCATGACAATGCCTTGCCAAACCATCATCCGGTTCCACCTCTCTTGGAAAGAAAAACATAGGCAAATAAGAATCTAAGCCGCCTATAAAAATAAAAAATGCCAACATTAGGCCTACTTCAAAGGTCTCCTTTGTAGTGTCAAAGAAATAGTCTGGAGAATGTTTAAACTTCACCAAGGGAGTAGTCATCCCCTCAAAGACTCTACTCCAGCGCCCCCGGGATATCGGACGGGCGCCGTCCTCATCCGATTCCTTGGTTTTTTCCTCCTCTCCGCGTACAGCTATACACAGAACAGCCGGACCCCCCAACTCCGTCATGCACGGTGTCATCTATATTGATCACCTTGTGAACTATAAACAGCTCAGTAGGATTGGACGCCGGGATAGTCGATGCTTTACATGACCCCCCCCCCATGGCATAATTGGCACCCCCAATATGGATGCCGGTCTGTTTTGGTCTTCTTTCCTTTCCCCTTTCCTTTGTAGTGTTCATAACACGCTACATATGCACATATAAACCTACATATATAGATTGGGACCATACCAAGGCACGGTTTACGATTTTTCTGGTACTTAGCATGAACGGCGTCTTTACAATGAATAGGGCAATCATTTTTAGCCACAAACTAGCACAATCTTTGATAAGTATCATTGTCTGAATCTTCTAGGAACCCATGCACCTCCTCATCTCCCAAGACAGGCAGACTATAGTACCTGTAACTCTAATACAGTGGGAATAACTCCCGACCTTCATCATCACGCCTGAAAGCTACCTCCTTTTTAGTAACGACCTTGACATATCCAGGCTTCCAATTCTTGAAGGACTCCTCGTAACTAGTAAATAAAGAGGGGTTTTCACTCTAACGAAGACAAATCCACTCCCTCTTCTTTTTATCTTTTCAATATAGTTGAAACAAGTACAAGAATAGGGATGAAGAGCAAGACCACCCAACAGAAGATCTCGGACGCCTGTATGACCGTAACCCCCATCCGTTTGGATGCAGTTGGGTCAGGGCCACTTGCAGATATTGG
The DNA here is from genome assembly GCA_037177725.1 of Cyamopsis tetragonoloba. Lineage (NCBI taxonomy): Eukaryota > Viridiplantae > Streptophyta > Magnoliopsida > Fabales > Fabaceae > Cyamopsis > Cyamopsis tetragonoloba. Next base: position 28,505,326 of record CM074125.1, on the reverse strand, counting down.
ATGACCTCCATCTGAAAAGAAGATAGGGGAACCGCACCCGTATATGATCAAGCAAACCGTGATATAGCATAATGTAAGGCGACTCACCATCTTCGGCCGAACTATAGACCGCTCATTCTCATTTGCTGGGATGAGTTCATAAATTGCACTGGGAGTAGAGTCCCTCTCCTTACCTAGTTTCAAGGGATACAATTTGCAACCGTTTCTACTATTTTCAAGTTTTCTTTGTCTTGTATGGCCGAGGGAATACCAAAATTTCGTCTGAAACCCAAAAACTCTTGATGCCCTTAATGTGCGCCCATTCCGGAGGCACTACGACCTCCGGAGATCCCGGAGCCTCTTCTTTAGATTTGCTTGATGCCGTTAATGTGCCCTTAATGAACTTGTATTTTGGAAGACAAAATTTATGGTCAGAAAGGTCACAGACCCTTGATTGTCCATCATGAGCACCTTCTGTACTAAGCAGCGTAGGAATCTAACTCACATTGGACAAAAACCCAAAGAATCGTGGAAGAAACAAATTGGAATAAGTGAAATTGGAAATTGCAAATAGAAATTAACAAAAATGAGGCACAAGTTCACAACATTATGACAAAAAGACAAGGAAATCCCTAAATTTCGAATATCAAGAGAAGGCAAGAAATTACCTAGAATCGCGACTTTACTACTACCCAACTTGAAGTGGATGATGAGCCCTAGAACCCTCGGAGTTGAATGTAAAAGAGAAACTTCCTCTACAAATGCACCTTCGCCGGAGAATGAAGAATCGCCCAAAGCAAGGAAGTGGGGAAGCAGAAAACAAAAAGAACAGAAGTGGGAAAAAGAAGCGTCGCTCACACTTTAATGAAAAAGAAGAACGAAAAGTTTCAAAAGTGAAACCATCCAAAAACCTGCCAAACACATCATTACCCCTTTTGCAATAATGTTGCTTAGTTAGCGAGGGCAGCTATCAATGGAAGCAAAACATGTGGCAAAAAATTCAAACTTCCCCCACAAGGCAACGGTTTGACCATTCTAACACCAAATGGAGCAAAAGCTTAAGGCAACTTGTCTTCACAACTTGCCAGCTTAGGAGCAACTACTATAAAGTAGTATCTCGGTACTAACAAGTGCCCATACATGCCGGGGGTAGTTCTATGACAAGGTCGTTACCACGCCGAAATAATGGACCGAACAGGACAGCTCCCTGGGAAGCCCACTAGAAGGGATCCAACTCTAACAGAACCGTATAAAGGGCTGAGTAATACACCCAACCACAATACGTATCTTTCAACTACTACTATACAAATCCCAACATCCACTGACTTGATCGTCGGGATCCTTGCAGGTACCTACGCCCCAGCGGAGAACGAGATAGGACCTGCAATTGTCCGTGGTGGACCGTCATTTGACCCTTTTTGACAATTTGACCCTTTTCTCTATTTTTGTTTTCCCTTTCTTTGGTAGAAGTTAGTTCCTTTCTTGCCCACATTTCCCAAACATCCATGTGGCTATTTGATTATATTTACTTTCTCCTCAACAATAATTAGAAGGTTTTTGTAAAAAAAAAAAGGTTAAAAGGTTTTCTATTTATGATTTTAATTTCTTTTATAATCAAGGACATGTCTCTTTTAATGGACAATTGTTGAAATATTTATGCAGATTACCATTCACCAAAGTCTAATTTAATTTTTGTTACATCATTTCAGAGAAAATGATACTTCAGATGAGGGTTAAGAACGTGCTAATGTGAAGATTAAAGTGCCGAAAGCATAGTGAGTGTTTTTTTGTAACATTATGTTGTATTTTATAAAAATGTTGGCATTTAGAAATTTTAGTTTAACTATAGATATTATGATATTAGAAAAAAATATTTGAATGTCTTTCGATTTTTAATCTGAACACATGCATATCATGCTCATAGTTCAGCTTACATTCTTATGTGTGAATAATAGCATTTATATTGTATGACTCAGTTTATATTAGCATGGGTTCCAAAGAAGCTTCATGTGGACCTTTTCGCCTTAATGAATGATATTCTTCTTTGCTATGGTAAGACTTAATTTATTTTTATCATAGTTGTATTTGGTAATTTTCATTTCTAATGAGCCACGTACTTGAGCTATTACTCTTTTTATGAATAGGGAAACTGATCGAGACGATTTGTTGTACCAAAAAAGATTTGTATTGATCAATCAATGTTATTTGATTTTTTTAATAGAAATTGGTTGTTTATTTCGTTTTATTTTTTGGTTTTTTTTTTAATTGAGGTGGAGTGTCATGTTTTTATTTGTCTTGGTCTATCAAATAGTTGGGTTCTATTTGAGGTGATGTATCATTTAAGTAGTAGTGTTGTGCTCGTGTTTATCAATCAGTTGATCTGAACAATCCAAAACTGCGTCATTCAGGTTTTCCTTTTTACCTATTTACCTTTTAATAGTTTATTAGAATTTATATTGCATGTCTTTTATTTTTGCCTATTTTAATTTTTTTCACATGTTTTGCTCATTCTATTTATATATAATAGTGGTAGACTCTAAAGTATCGACTAGGGTTCAAACTAATTCTGTGTGGAATTATTATCTCAATTTCACAAAATTTACACCTCTATTCTCTCATGTTTTAAAACTTGATAATTTTTTATAATCATTTTTCAGATTTTAAAATTATTTTTTCTCTCTAATTTTAAAAAAATTCTCATCTATTCTTTTCAAATCGTTTCAAAGTCTAAAGTTTTCAACCTTCATTTTTCTTATTTTAAAAATGCACCAACAAATGTTTTTTCTCTTTAACTATTATATTTTCTAAAGTATCTTTTTTCAAATTTACTATTTCCAAACTTTTTACTTTCCAATAATTTTCTCAAACTTATTCGATGTTTTTACTTTCAAAACTTATTTCTCTTCAACTGAATTTTTTAAAAATTTTCATACTTCTAAACATTCTAGCATTTTCTCTCCAAATTTAAAACTTTCTTTTATATATTCTCTCCTAATTTTTTCAACCTCTAAAGTTTGGAAACTTCATTTTTTTCTATTTTGAAAAGATCCATAAAATCTTTCACTTTTAGACTTTTTTTCTTAAATTCCTTTTTTTTTTTTTAATTTTATATCTCTAAACTTTCAATTTTGCAATAACTTTCTCAGACTTTTAAGATTTTTTAACTCTCAAAACTTGTTTTCCTTCCAAATTATATTTTTAAAAATTTTCTTCAAAACAATCTACCTTTTTCTCTTAAACTTCAAAACTTTTTTCATTTATTCTTCCTATTCTTTTAAAACTATAAGTTTGCAAACTAAATCTTTCCTATTTTGAAATACTTCATCGAAAGTTTTTCAATCTCTAACTCTTATATTTTCTAAGTTTTTTTAAAAAAAAATTTCTATTCCTAAACTTTTTACTTTCCGATAATTTTTTCAAACTTTTAAGGTTTGTTTACTCTCAAAACTTTTTTTCTCATTTCAAAACAATCTAGCTTATTCTCTTAAACTTCAAAAAAAAAATTCATCTATTCTCCCAATTTTTTAAAACTCTAAAGTTTGTAAACTTCTTTTTTCCTATTTTAAAATGTTCCATAAAAACTTTATCAATCTCTAACTCTTATATTTTCTAAAATCATTGTTTTAAAATTTTTTATCCCAAAATTTTTTACTTTCCAATAATTTCCTCAAACTTTTAAGAATTTTTTACTCTTAAAACTTTTTTCTCCTCAAATGAAATTTTTAAAAACTTTCTTACTTCAAAACAATCTACCTTTTGCTCTCTAATTTTGAAATTTTTCATATATTCTCCCAATATTTTTCAAACTCAAAAGTTCGCAAACTTTATCTTTTTTATTTTTAAATTCTCCATGATTTAATTTTTCTCTCTAAATCTTATATTTTCTAATGTCTTTTTTTTTAAAAAAAACTTTTTATCCTGAAACTTTTTACTTGTCAATAATTTCCTCAAACTTTTAAAATTTTCTTACATAAAAAAGAATCTACTTTTTCCTCTCCAACATCAATTATTTTTTCATCTATCCTCTTAATTCTTTATAACTCTTAACTTTGCAAATTTCATCTTTCCTATTTTAAAATGCTCCATTAATACTTTTTCAATCTCTACCTCTTATATTTTTTAAACTTTTTTTTATTTAAATTTTCTTATCCCAAATTTTTTTAATTTCCAATAATTTCCTCAAACTTTTAAGAATCTTTTACTCTCAAAACATTTTTTTCTCCCCAAATGAAAGTTTTAAAAGATTTCTTACTTCAAAACAATCTAACTTTTTCTTTTCAACTTCAAAACTTATTTCATCTATTCTACCAATTTTTAATTTGAAAGTTTTGACGTATAAGTTTGCAAATATCATTTTTTTTTCATTTTTTAAATGCTCTATCCATACTTTTTCAATCTCTAACTCTTATATTTTCTAAAGTCCTTTTTTTTAAAATTTTCTATCCTCAAACTTTTTACTTTTCAATAATTATCTCAATCTTTTAGATTCTTTTACTCTCAAAATGTTTTTTTTTTATCTCGAAATCGATTTTTTAAAATTTTTTACTTCAAAACAATCTATCATTTTCTCTCCGACTTCAAAACTTTTTTTCATCTAATCTTCCAATTTTTGCAAACATCATATTTCCTAATTTTAAATTTTCCATCAAATGTTTTTCTCTCTTTAACTCTTATATTTTCTAAAGTCCTTTTTTTTTTAACCTTTCTAGCTTCAAACTTGTTACTTTCCAATAATTTCCACAAAATTTTGAGATTTGTTTTTCTTTCAAAACTTTTTTTTCACTCCAAATGAAGTTTTTACAAATTTTCTTACTTCATAAAAATCTATATTTTCCTCTCCAACTTCAAAAGGTTTTTCATCTATTCTTCCAATTTTTTAAAACTCTAAAGTTTGCAAACTTCATCTTTCCTATTTCTAAACGTTCTATCAAAACCTTTTTAATCTCTAACTCTTTTATTTTCTAAAGTCTTTTTTTTTAAAAAAAAAATTATTCCCAATTTTTTTACTTTCTAATAGTTTCCTCAATTCTTTTACTCTCAACTTTTATTCATTCCATATGAAATTTTTAATAATTTTCTTACAAAAAAACAACCTACCTTTTTGTTATGGGTCAAACTCGCAAAATAGACACGTGCGAGAACAATGGGCCTTGCGCCGTGACGGGAAAGCCTTATGTCGGGGTCTTGGATGCCATGTTGGATTACAATACGACATGGAAGCTTGGTCCCTAAAACGATATGGAGAGGTAGTTACACGTCCACCTGGCACGCCATAGGATAAGGAGACTTGATGGTGACAGTTTGACTTTTGTGACCATAAAATCCCTATAAATATCAGGTGCACACATTCATTTATTAAGTTACTCATTCTAATACTAAAATCATATTCTCATAGTGCTATTCCTCCTTTAGAGTGCTTGCAGGTACACTAACCTCACCGCCAGGTGAGTGGCCGGAGACACCAAACCGCCGTGCCGGAGGCCCAAACGAAGGTCATGATCACCATGCCTCAAGAGCATGACAGATCACATTTCCTCTCCAACATAAAATCTTTTTTCATCTATTCTCCAAATTTTTTGAAACTCTTAAGTTTGCAAACTTCATCTTTCCTATTTTGAAATGCACCATCAATACCTTTTCAATTTCTAACTCTTATATTTTCTAAAGACCTCTTCTAAAATTTTCTATCCCAATCTTTTGACTTTTCAATAATTTTTTCTCTAAGTTTTAAGAATCTTTTACTCTCAAAACATTTTTGTTTCTCCCCAAATGAGATTTTAAAAAATTTTCTTACAAAAAAAAAAATCTAACTTTCCCTCTCTAACATAAAATATTTTTTCATTTATTCTCCCAATTTTTTTATATTCTTAAGTTTGGAAACTTTATCTATCCTATTTTGAAATGCTCCATCAATTATTTTTCAATTTTAACTCTTAAATTTTTTAAAGTACTTTTTTTAAAATTTTCTATCCCCAAATTTTTTACTTTCCAATAATTTCCACTAAGTTTTAAGAATCCATTACTCTCAACTTTTTTATTTCTCCCCAAATAAAATTCTTAAAAATTTTCTTATATCAAAACAATCTGTTTTTCTCTCCATCATAAATTCTTTTTTAATCTATTCTGAAAATTTTTTAAAACTCAAAAGTTTGCAAACTTCATCTTTCCTATTTTGAAATGTTCCATCAAAGCTTTTTCAATCTCTAACTCTTTTATTTTCAAAATTCATTTTTTTTAAATTTTCTATCCCCAAAGGGTAAAATAAATATTTTTAAATTTATTTTAGTTTGAATAATTAACATAAGGTAACCTTCTTTTTAGATGGATGTTTCGGGAGTGCAGTGGAATTAAGCCTTCACCTTTTCCCAAGCATAATTAGACTCCCCAACCCAATTTCTCAAAAATCCAATTTCTATTCAAAAATTGGTTTTAAACTTTTTTCCTTTAAAAAATCTGTGACGACTTTGCCGTTTCACGTCACCAGGCCCACTTTTGAGGTGTGTTGCCCACGTTGTTCTAATAAGTCCCATGAGAGGCAGCTATGGAACAATACTCAATTGTACCTCCAAACAGTAACCCAAGCATTCTAGACTTTCTAGCAAACTATAATGACTATAATTACATACCTATAATAAGAAAAAATATGCAATGCTTAAAAAAAGTACCAAACATGTAAAATGTAAATTACAAACTATATTTACATCATTTGTAGTTCAATCCAAGAAAAAGAGAAAAGAAAGAGGATTTGGGCAATTTTCTCGTCTGAATCAGACACGAGAGGCTTGAAGATGAAATAAAGTACGGAATAGTTATAATTTAAATTTTCACCAAAAGTACCCCTAGTGGTCTCTTTTACAATACAAATTATTTTTAACAATAGGGAGCAATAGAAAATCTTGGAAAAAGTAGCTTCGGGAAAGAATAGTATTGAGAAGGATGATTGAATTAAATTACTTCTTCTAGCCTTTTGAAGTATGATTATTTTTTATCCCACTGATGAAACAAGCACGGTTTCCATGTTTGTCAGCACACATAACAAGGCTTAGAAGAGTCAACATGGTATCCCCATTATCACATTCTCAATTGTTGATGAAGTCGACGTTGCCTGTGTATTCGGAAATGAATGCCATGACTTTTTATTGGGCCATCAGCTACAATGGTATAGCCTTCACATGAATATAAACAACCAATGAAAGAAGGACATTCACCTCTTTTAGACATAGATCTGCAATATTCTAAGTTCTCCATATCTTTCTTCGAAAGAACCAGCACGACGGTGTTTTCCAAGCTAGATATACTACCAGACCTAGTAGCCATTCTAGGCATGTATGTGAGATGATCAATGGATTCCATACGCAATGTTGTTAAAGCAAGGGAGTCTACCTGTTTCAACTTTTGGGCAGGATCTTCTTTAAGAACAAATGACAATAGTCTCCTCTTCTTCTTTTGTAATACGAAACAAATTGAATGTCTCCGACGCCTTCTAGCATTCTTGGAAGAAGAAACTTTTCTTTATGATCATCATCACATTTCTCGATCCAGGAAAAATTAATTATCTTCTTTTGAGAGAAACTATGTGCTCTCTTCTCTCTAAAACATTGAGAGTAATGTGATGATGATAATAATAGACAGAGGTTTGTCTTCTTCTTAGGATACTAAGAGGCATTGGAGACGTAACAGATCTTTGGTATTACAAAAGAAAAAGAGGAGACTATTGCCATTTATTCCCATAGAAGATCATGTCCAGAGGTTGAAACAGATGGACTCCCTTGCTTCACCTTTTACAGCATATCATATGGAATTCAACGAACACCTCACATACATGCCTGGAATGGCTCCTAAGTTTTTTAATGTAACTAGCTTAAAAAATGGAGGCATGCAGGTTCCTTCTAAGGAAAATATGGAGATCTTAGAACACTACAGAGCTATGTCTTATGAGGCGAATGTCCAGCCTTTATGGTTTTTTATGATTCAGGTGAAGGCCACATTGTTGAGATTGATGGCCCAATAAATGACATGGTATTCAATGGCGAATACATTGTAGAGGTCGACTTCATCAAGAATCGAGAACGTGATGATGGTGATAGCATAATGACCCTTCTCCTAAAGAGTGATCCTACTAAAAGCCTAGTTATCCTTGTCAATAAACGTGGAAACATCGCTCGTTTTATCAATGGGATCAACAATCATAGTCCAGCAGGCAAGAAGAAGCAATTCCATTTTATCATCTTTCGTAACGATCACAAATAAATAATTCAAAACAGATCAAGGAAATTTCAATGAATTTTATGAAGGGAAAATACATTCTAACAACAGCAGTGTATATCTTGGACGACGTATCAACATCAACGGTTGACATGTCAATATACCCTTTTCCATTAATTTGCACAAGAACACCATATTTATCAAATACAACATAAAAATTTACAAGAAAATGGAATTCAATCAAGAGAAAACAACGAAGTAACACGTCAAAGATAACATCCACAGCCACTGACTGATAAAGCAGCCGAAGGATTAGATAGCATTGCAATAGTATACTTGCATTTCTTGATTATAGTTGCGGGGGTTTCTCCAACAGAAGCACCTGGTTTCAAAAGTTCATCACACAACACTTGAAAATCACAAAAAATATGACTTAGGAGACCACTAAGAGTATATTCAAATTAGATGCTAGTAATGCAAGACTTGTGTTGAGAGCTCTTAATTGTGTATAGAGAACAGAAAATTATAGAATCCAATCTTCAGAGTAACCCAATTCATCATCCCATTCATCTAATATTCTCTAAATAACATATCAATCTCTATTGCTAGCTAAGAGCTACTTTACAAAATGCTGAGAACAATGGCAGAAGAGATTATCTGAACCATAATAAACGGCCGAAATTATGGAAAGAAATCATCACACATATAAGAAAATCGAATAAGTTGAATCAGAGTGCAACCAGAAAGGGTGGTTCCATCCCATCATTTATAATTAACAGAAAAATGATTTTTAAACCATCACTAGAAATTAAGCATAAAGGGAAGGGAAGGTACCTTGGAGAGGGTTCTATTCCAAACAGTGACCTTGAAGCCTTAGCGTAACACGTTAATTGACATGGCTTTGCGCATTATCCCCAAATCCAAGAACCCAACCTCAATCCCTCTCGTTTGATTCCTCACTCTCACACTCACTCCACTCTTCTTCCTCTCAACTCCGATACAAAAGCCCCTTCCTTTATATACTACACAATTTTACAAGTGATTATTCTTTCAGTAATAAAAATGGAAAAAAATAATTGTATTTATTATTTTTTAATAAATAGAGTGAGAGCTGAACACTACGGCCTTACATATTTAATGTTAAAAATAATCGAATATCTGTTTCATTAAATTATCATAATTAATTATTAATACCAGCCATGACAATCAGTCCTAAAATCCAAATAAATTAGTTTTCTTTTTCTTTTTTGGTAGAACAAATAAATTATTTAGTGTTTTATTCCTTATTATATTTAATTATTTATGATTATAATTAATATATACTTTTTTGTTGTGTTAGGTTTTTGTTTGTTGTAGAGTGGCCAAAAGCACAAAACCCATACAGGATTAGAGAATCAGAGGATGGCTTACACGTGACCACGACACACTCCACACCACTATTTCCCTTTGTCTCATCCACTTCTGTGGGATTCCTGTCCTATTATCACAAGCATCAACATTTTTTAATAAATTAGTTTTTTTTAAGGCAAAGTATAATTTTGTTACTTTAACTTTGAAATGAGTTTCATTTTGGTCTCATAATTGTTTAAAAATTCATTTTGATCCCTTAACTTCTGTTTTTATTTTCCAAAATGGTCCGTATCATTGCTTCTGTTAACAATTTAATAAATTTCTTACAAACACCGTTACATTTCATTGTCTATTCATTTTTAACCATTGATTTAAAATAATTTGTGTCATTGACTTGGAAAGATTTATGCAGTCGAAAATCTGCTTAATTGCTAATAGGAGTAACCCCAGGGACTATTATGGACCTAAAATAAAAATTAAGTGACCAAAATAAACCTTAAAATGGATATGAGTAAAAGTTAAGGGACTAAAATTATATTTTCGTGAAACTAATAATTTATGTTAAGTAGGGTTGGGAATGGGTTAGGCCGCCTGTTGACATATTCAACTTGACCATTGCTTTTGAGGTGTCCAACGCTTGCAAAATGTTCCTTGATACGTAACCCGGCCAACATTTCTTGGAAGCCCTTGTCCGTGAATTAGGTCCCGTTATTCGTGATGATCTCTGCCGGATCCCTAAACGGCATATAATGCTCCTGAATACGAAGTTCTGGGCGCGTACTATATAAGTGGTGGATGAAGGCTCGACCTCTATCCATTTGGTAAAATAGTCGAATACAACGAGCAAATGTTTTAGTTGGCTAGGGGCTGCATCAAAATGGCCTAAGAGATCCAAACCCCATGAGTGGAAAGGCCAAGGTGCCAACATGTAATGCAATTCTTCACTTGGGGAATGTGTGAGTGGGCTATGGAGCTGGCATGTATTGCATTTTCAAACGTGATTGGTCGCTTCTTCGTTCATTGTTGGCCAAAATTATCCAGCTCAAAGGGCCTTTCAGGCCAAGGACTTGCCTCTACTATGTAATTCGCAACTTCCTTAATGGATCTCAGTAAGGATGTACATCACCTCTATGGGACCGACACATTTTAGGAGTGGTATCGAGATCCCTTGTCGATATAGAAGTCCTTTTACGATGCAAAATTGGGTAGCTTTCTTGAGTATTCTTTTAGATTCTGTAATTTTGTTGGGCAGCACCCCTTTTATAATATATTCTTGGCTAAAATACACATTTGGTCCTTTATGTTTTATCGAAGTCCTATTTTGGTCCTTTATGTTTATTTTGTCTTAATTTGGTCCCTTACGTTTGTTTTTTGGACCAACGTTAGACTCTTCTTTAAATCCGTTAGTCTAGTTAACTGAACTGCATACATGGCACCTACATGACATTAAAGACGTTATTTGTCATCCATTTCCAGACTAAATCGACAGAATTTTTCTTAAGCGTATGCAGTTCTTTTAACTTAGTCTAACGGAGGCATGCTTAAGAAAAAATTCAATACGGTGTCGTTTTAGTCTGGAAATGGATGACAACTAACGCCGTTAATTCCGTGTAGGTGCCACGTATGCAATTTTGTTAACTTAGACTAACGAATTCAAAGAAGAATCCAACATTGGTCCAAAAAACAAACGTCAAGGACCAAATTGAGACAAAATAAACATAAAGGACTAAAATAGGACTTCGACAAAACATAAAGGATCAAATGTGTATTTTAGCCTATATTCTTTGAGTGGGGTTCTCCAGTCATCATCTTCTATTTGGAGAATAACGTAGGGGTTTGGCAATGTCTCTTTAATTACTGACCTTGCCTTCCCTGTAGGCTTGGTCCTTGCTAGCTTGGATAACAGGTCAAGCCGGTGGTTTTGTTCTCTAGGAATGAATTGAATTTCAAATCTTGAAAGTCCCTATAGGCTTTCCTTCACTTTTTCTAAATAATTTTGTAAAATTGGCTCTTTGGCTAAATAATCCCTAGAGATTTGAGAGACCATCAACTAGGAGTCAAACGAATGACTATAGTGGTTGCTCCAGCTCCTTTGCCATCCTGATACCGGGTATGCATACCTCAGAGGGTGACCATGCAAATTAATCAACATTCTTAATAAGACTATCAATGAACCTGTTCCGCAAATCTGCGGGTAATCTGCTCTGACCTTTATTGTTTTTACTGGGTTATCCTCGATCTGAACTGGCATTAGGTCTACTTCTGGTTGGGGTCGTTGATATTCAAAGTCGACCCTTGGGTCGAGGTTAAGCATGAGTACGAAGGTGTCCTTTGGCATTTCTTGTCGTTGGAATTTTCTGTCCAATGGTGGTTCCTCCTACTGTAGAGGAACTTTAGATATCTTTAGGCTCTCCTGGTAACATTCTTTGGCCTAGGACACATTTCCACAGATGGTCACCACTTCTCTGTGACCACCAAGGAACTTCACAGCCAATTGTACGGTGGATACCATGGCCCCCAAGGCATTCAAAGTTCGACGACCCAAGATAGCATTGTATGCAGATGGGCGATCTACCACTAGGAACTTAACTGGGAAATTTCGGCGGCCGGGTTTGTCTCCAAAGGCGCAAGTTAGTTCTACGTAACCTTTAGGGGTGATGGTGTCTCCAGTGAAGCTGATCAAACTCTTCCGGTGTAGAATGAGATCTTTAGTGCCTAGTCCAAGCTTCTAAAACAAACTCCAGAACAAAATGTTTGTTGAAATGCCCTAGTAAACAAATATGTGGTGAACCTCAAAGCCATCAATGATCCCGGTTATGACAAAAGGTTCATTCTCCCTAGGCTTTCTTGCAGGCATGTCAGCTTGAGTAAAGGACAAATCTATGTTAGTGTTAGGATTTACCTGGGCACAATATGCTAGCTCATCTCATGGTCATTTTGAGCTGCCCATGATGTCCCTAGCGATTACATTTATCACACCCCGAGGCTGAGATCCCTCCCACTTTGAAGGTGAGAGGGAGCGTCTTCTATAGTGATGTGGTTTACATTTTGTAGGCGGGGCGACTAGTCCCATCTGTGATTATCCCGAGGGGAGTTTCTTCTCTACCTAGGAGAGGTATCTTAGGAATTTTAGACAAACTCCTTCAACTTACCCGGCGGATAAGGTGTTCAATTGTATCTTTGAGTTGGATGCACTCATTAGTATTATGCCCATGATCACGATGATATTCAAACCATTTCCTCTTGTCCTTGTTCTGACTCTGCATAGGCGGGGGTCTGTTGGTTATCTCCGCGTACATCACATCCTTATACACCTTTGCAGGAGATGTCAGCAAACGTGTATAATTTATGAACTTTCTGTGATTCCCCTTGTTACAGGATCTGCCCTCTGATCGCTTCTTGTTGGTGTTGTAATTTTGTTGGGGTTTGGTAGGAGCTTTGCCATTATCGTCCACCTTTGATGAGGAGGGACGAGGAGGGATTCATGTTTGCCTTCAATTGATCCTCAATCAGCACCAATTCAGCCATGTCTTGAAGTTCCTCCATGTTTTGAGGTTTGTTACCTGTTAGTTCATGTTTAAACAAATCTGGCTTTATGCCTTTCAAAAAGAACAAAATCATGTTAGAGGCTACGTCTTTGACTTCCAAAGCCTCTTTATTATACCTGACTATATAGTCCCTCAGGGGCTCTTTGTCCCCTTGAGTTATACTTTTAAGATGATATTCAAATTTGAAATGTTTTTTTACTACTAGAGAAGTGGCGAAAGAACTTATCTTTAAAAGTCTGCAAACTGTCGATGGAATTAGCCGGCAATTCGGTGAACAAGAGTCCTACGACCTCTGTTAGTGTTTAGGAGAACGCCCGACATGCTAGTGGTTCCATTGAAAGGTTACTATTTTCTCGAAATTTTGCACATGCTGATCGGGATCCTTGGTCCCATCATAGTCGTCTAGCTTCTTAGCGAACCGAAAACCCACTCGGAGATCGTGTGCCATGATGTTAGCAGTGAAGGGATTCTTTCATTACCTTAAAGCGGGCTCATTCTCAGCCACTACTTTGTTGACGTTCGAGATTTGAACGCGAGCCATTGGCTGAGGTCCGGGATGGCCACTGGGTTTCGGAACATCTGATTCGGGACTCCGCTATGGTATTGATACTTGGCCCCAGGGGCACCTGTTCTTGGTCTGGTGGGTTGTTCTGTTCCAAGACATCTAGTACGAGTCATGGGGCTAAAGTACAGGGACGCGGTGGATTTAGTATTTGAACACCCCTGACGGCTAGGTTGGCTTCGCCATCTGGGCACGCTCTTTCTCAGCACGAAATTCCTCAATGGGTTTTGCCTAGGATTCCATAACATTTAAGATCTGGCAAATTTCATTGGGTTCTAGCGCTGGCTGCAACATGACCTAAATTAAGGAGGGAGATCAGTCGCATCCTCCACATGTATCGACGCCTGTTGATTTTGGACAGGTGATCAGGGTGGATGTGAGGATCCTGGATCCATTGCTTGATATTTGTTATGAACGCTTTGATTATTATCTCGTAAGTCTGTCGTCGGGTCGTACCATGATAAGTAGGTGGTTAGGCTTTTTGTTCGTTCCCCACAGACGGCGCCACTGTTGCATACCTGGATATCAGGGATGGCGGTCCACCACCGACAACTGTAGGTCCTATCTCGTTCATCGGTGGGGGCGTGGGTACGTACAAGAAATCCAATGATCAAGTCAGTAGATGTTAGGGTTTGTAGAGTAGTAGTTGAAAAATATGTGTCGTGGTTGGGTGTGTTACCCAATGCTTTGTACTTTAGTATTATGGTTGGATCCCTTCTAGTGGGCCTCCCGGGGAGCTGTCTTATTCGGCCCATTATTTCGGCCTTGTAACGGCCCCATTATAGAACTGCCCCCGGCATGTACGGGCCCTTGTTAGTAGCGGGATACTAGTCCACAATATCATGAAACAGTATAAGCAACAAAACAACCTTAACCAAACCAAAGTAAGCATGACACTATTAGAAATCCCACCACCACATTTCACATATATTTAATAGAACATGATAAGGATTTCATAAAGAAAAAGATACAAAAAAAGAGGGAAAAAAAAGGGTTTTTAGCTACACAATAGCAAAAAAAAAGAGTTACTTACAAGAGGATCAGGTGCATCATCTTGCTTGCACATAACACAAGGGACACAAATATCTAAACCTATAACCATTTGAGCTGCCCATTTTGTATAAGCTGCTCCAACTACACCAATTTGTCGTTCCAGTGGTCCAAACTCGTTTTCTATTTGTCAATTCAATTGTACTTTTTTTAATTATCACTAAATTAAGCATCATCATTATAATTGGCTAATTAAAATCAAGATTTCAAATTGAGTTATCCATCACATCACAGCACAAAATTATGTTTTGATAGTCACTAACATCGGACTATGATTACTATTTATAGTGGCTACATCAGATTATATTTAGATACATTTAACTCAATGTTATTTTCACTTAAAACTTTGATAAAAATTAAGAACTTTTTATCAAAAATAAATTTTTAGTATGTCTTATTTAAATAATGTTTTTTCTTTTTTTTTTTATGCGAGACATAATAATTGGGCCATCTTGGATTTGATACAACTTCTCTACTTTCATCAAGCTAACAATTTCTCCAGTGAATTTTTGCATTGCCGCCTAATACACCAAGACAAAAAATTGGACGATTGATTATAAAATTCATTATTATTATTTTAGATAAATAAATTATATTATAGATAATTAGAATGAACAAAGGTCCAAAGTGAAAACTCCAACCTTGAATGGCCCATTGTCTATTCTGAAAGCTGAACTAGGAACATACTTGAACCAAACAAGAAATCACCTGAGTAGAAAAACAGAGCATTGCCATTTGAGGCATTGCTAAGAATTATTTTCTTTTCTTTTTAATTAAAAAATCTTCATATAATGAAAATCATTACCCGAAATTGTTGTCTGCACATATATAGGGACAATTCAGAGATGAACATAAAAATCAGCTTGTTGACCCAGCTTGACAAACTTAACCAAGTCATACCTATCATCAAAATAATGCTGAAAATTTTCCGCATTCACAATACTTCAATTAGTTTCTTATCTGAACTAAATAAAAACAGAGGATGAAATTTTGGAAACAAACACACCCTATAAGATTATATAAATAAATGAAAATTCAGGAAATGTATTTGCATTACCAGAGAGCATATAGTATATTGTTTCAAGATTCGGTATCATAACATAAGAAGAAAACAAAAATAATCACATGAAATAAAATGTTTTAACATCTAGATGTATTAGTGTGCGTTTGGTATCTATCAAGTTGGGATTAGACCAAACATAGAATAAAAAATATGAAAGCTACTCTCAGTATGTATTTTTCAGGTTTTAATAGATGAATAGTGAATCCATTTTGACACAACTAAAAGTAGTTTTCACGATTTATATGCATGTTCGGCCTCAGAACGTGAATCCAAACACACACATGATTGAGTTGAAAATTAAAATGAATCTACATTTACTTTGTCCCAACTTGAAACCAAACATACACTAAATAAATCAACACTTTAAGTTCCACGCACAGAAATTATGTGAAATTTTGTATTTGCCAAAATCAGTAACCAATCTCTCTTGATCCTATATAAAGCAATAAAAAGATAAACTGAATGCTTTATGAGGTACCATATAATGCATTTGTTAGTTCTTTCATGGTATATTTCCAACATTGACACCTGCAATTTTTTTTGAAGAGAAAACCTTGTTAGATCTCAACATCATATTTAAGTTTTTCTGAACCATTTTGACCATAGGCAAAAAAGCAAACTTGGAAAAAAGAAAAATTTCACCTCATTTCAATTGAATCCTTAGTGCTAAATATGTATGCTTACAAATTGATAAACTTGGATATTCTATATCTGAAGCCCATATAATCAATGAGGAGGTCAATCTCTGATATGTTGCAAGATTATCCAATTGGCTCTAGACTCTTTCTCAAAAGAGATCAAATCTAAATTACTTATTAACCACCTTCCTAACAGGTTAGAGTTAGTTTAGTATTGGATGAGCTTATCAAGAAGTGTTTTGAGAAGCAGATGTCATAAGCTGTCAACTAAATTACTAGAATTTGTTATATAAACACTAATTTCATAAGTTGTTTCTATATAAATTTTAAAAGTTAGCTTTTCGATTAAGATTCCTTATCTAAACATTTTAAAAAACTACTTGAAGTAACTTTTAGAAAAGATGACTTTTAGAAATGTTAAGATAGAAATGTTCATCAAAATAAGAAAGATAAATTTAGAAAAATGATCTGCAGTCTCATCCATTCATGGCATTACATATTACCAAAGAATACGTTATTAAGTAAACATATATTTCATTACTTACTGCTGATAGGATAAAGATGTTCCTGCAGTCCACCATTTGCCATAAACTCATACACTTGCAATTTGTTATTATATTATCAGAACAGTACCCGAGCAATGCCTGCAAATATGGAGAATGCAACCGAGTTAGCAATTCCACCTACAGCGAGATGTAATAAACCAATTCAACACAATTTCAAAAATAAATCGCCTTACTGCACGTCCCGCCAGAAGAATTGCATAATCTTTCTGTCTCATGGCTGTTTCATACATGGGGGATGGACATCTTGGGTCCATTCCACAAGGCCTTATGACAACTCAAATTTCTGGTTATAGCGTGGACTACTTTACTAAGTGGGTGGAAGTAGAGCCGTTGGCAACGGCAACTATCACATCCCGAGGATAAAGCTTTCACTTTTAAAACAATCATATGTCGTTTTGGCATACATGCAAATGTGGTCATGGATAACGGGACACATTTTACGCACAGACATTTCAAAGAACTATAGGAGGGATTGCAAATCCGATATCATTTTTCAAGCCTGGAGCACCCACAAACTAATGGTCAAGCTAAAACAGCAAATAAGATAATTCTAAACGGGTTGAGAAAAAGGTTGGAGGACGCAAAGGGGAACTGAGTAGAAAATCTATACTAGGTATTATGGAGCTACGAACAACCCCGCAAAGCACAACTGGGGAGACCCTATTTCGTTTGGTATATGAGTCTGATGCGGTCATCCCGGTGGAAATTGGTGAACCGTCATGGAGAGTCATGCATACATCCCCAGATAACGACAAGTTGTAGAAGGAAGACTTAGATTTACTTGATGAAACCCATGAATTTGCTCGATTGATGGAAATGTCGCGAAAACAACGGGTTGCACAGCGGTATAACGCCAAAGTAGTAAAAAGAGAATTTGTGGTAAACGACTTGGTTATGATGAGGGCAAGCATTGGACAAAAGAACGCTAAGGATGGTAAACTAGCTGCTAATTGGGAAGGCCCATATCGGGTAGTTAGAAGCACTCGAAGGAGCGTATGCACTTGAGACATTGCAAGAAAGAGAGGTCAAAAGACTTTTAATGCCGTAGATCTACGAAGATGTTATAGTGAGGAATAAGGTACTCTTTTTCCTTTGCGGGTTTTATCCCTAAGGAGTGTTTTACCGCAAAGGTTTTAACGAGGCCCCAGCTTTTGTAACTAATATGTTAATAAATAAGAATAAGAATTCTAAAAGTATAGGAACAAAGATATAACGGTAGCAGGAGTTTTGCAGCGACATCAGAAGGACGACATGTCCCAATGAGCGACCACAGGCCTTAATGAAGTTTAAAATGATCAAAGATTCCACTAAGGACGACATGTCCTAATCAATGGCCACAGGCCTTAATGAAATTTAAAAGGATCAAAGATCCCACTAAGGACGACATGTCACAATCAGTGGTGTTCACTCTGATTCCCGACAGCGGTGGTATTCCGTTGCCTGAACCCTAACAAGACTGTGGTTTATAGTATGGACATGATTACAAACGGGGGCTTGTTAGCTTTTTATACATATCAGACCTATGATTCTAAGTGTCTGGGTTCATTCTAAATTAGGAAAGTCTCCTTGATATCTGTTTGATTGATACGGCCTTGATTTGGTGTCTAGCTGATTGATCCTTGTCTGGGTGCGGCTTGATGTATCCTAATTATTAGGCACGTGACTTGTCATCCTTAGAGCTAGTAAATCCGAGGTGGGAACTCGGATAGTATACCAACCCCAAAATCCTAGAATTCTTTGGTTGAGAAGGCTTGAAGTGGTGTTCGGTTCGGGTTGGAGCTGTTAAGGCTCCGATGTGGGAACTTGGTCAGTCCACCAGTCCCACAAGCCTAGAAGTCTTTGGCTGAGAAGGCTTGAAGTGGTGTTCGGTTCGGGTTGAAGCTGTTGAGGATCCGATGTGGGAACTCGGTCAGCTGACCAGCCCCACAAGCCTTGAAGTCTTTGGCTGAGAAGGCTTGTTCGTAACTTTAATCCTCATTGATATCTCCAACGGTTTCTTGTCACGTTTTTCTTGTACGTTAATGTTTTCTGCGTCACTTTTAATACTTGACTGACCGTTTCCTAATTTACTGTGTTTTATGTACGCATTTATTGTTGCTGCCCCTGTATATAGTTTGCATTTTTCTTCCATTCTGCTTCTTGCCTTTCATACACAATCAATGAAGAAGAGGAAATCGCTTCGTTTTCCACTAGGTTACCAATGGCCTTAATTCCCAATCATGTTCGTAGTTTTTTTATGAGAAATATGCCTCGTTACCACGCCATGTTTCTCATCACGAAAACTATGGTTGGGGTTGAACTGCCTCTGAGGACTTCATTGTTCCTTGTGATGGGATTTGACGTCCAATCCTGTGCTCAGCTTTCTATTGCTCCTACGATCTTGGACTTTGGGGAATTTAGTTGGGGATTCCCTTTGCTAAGAGCTGGACTCTACTCGGACATCATACTCATTCTTCCGGGCTTGAGGGTTATCATCTTTTCCTGGTTGAACTGTTGGCTCTTCCTCAAGGATCAATTGATGCAAAGGAGGTTGCAATCACAAGACATCCGGTTGTCGTCCTTAAGGTCGTATATTGTAGTTTTCATTAACTCTAGGATAATTTTAGGCACATGTTCGGTAATTGCCTTGTATTGTTGAATCTTGTAGCTGTGTAGGCCTAAATTGTTCATTGTACTTCCTATTGTTGAATAAAATGTGTTTTCCACCTGTATTGCTTCTAGATTATTCTTCTCTTCCACCTCTTCATTTTTTTATCAGACGGTTGTGGTTGAAAGTTTTTGAAAAGGCACGTTGGGATTGAAAGAAAACATCATTTCATCTGCTCTATCATGATTAGGGCTAGAAGTGAACCGTCACGTCGTTCCCTAGGTTTGCCTATTTAAGGGAACCTTCGTTGCTTTTTCTTTTCACCATTATTTTTGTCTTCATTGCTTTTGTGTGGGTTCTTATGCGTTTTTCTTGCATCCTTTGCTCTCGTTTTCATTTCCTGAAAGTTATTCTTCATTTTCTGTTTTTGCGTGTGTTCTTCTTGGTTGATAATATGGTTAAACAAGTTGTGCAAATCCTGGATGAGTTTGAAAATTACCCCTGGGTAAAGTTTGAAGTCATTACTGCGGCATCAGAACTTGATTCCAAGAAGAAGCTTCATGACTTGGTCAACTCGGTTACTATTGTTAAAGATAAGGTGACGGGAGATGCTTTGATCCCAGCTTGATGTGTCCTCGCTGAGAGGGTTTGCATGGCTACTGCTGCAAACTCTCGACCGTTTTGTTATTTCTACGAGACTTTGTTTCGTAAGCTCGTATTGCGGCTTCTCCTTTCTTCCTTTGAGATGGATCTTCTCAACACGATTGAGGTCGTCCCTACCCAGTTTCATCCCAACGCTTGGGTGTTTATTAGGGGTTTTCAGATTATTTGTGGCTACTTTGAAATTGAGCCTAACTTTGATTAATTCTTTTTATTTTTTTCAAACTAAGGGTGGGGTACCCAAGAAGAAAAGGGGAGGACCCACTAGGGGGTCATCTGGTTGGGTATATGTGAGTAGCCGACCTCGGTGTAAGTTTATTTCTACTTATACCGATTTGTATAAGGAGAATTTTAAACATCGGTTCTTCTGTCTTATGGGTCTTCCCGGGGATGACGAGACTCCCTTGTGTTTCGCAAATCATAAAGCGAAGTTTCCGCAATATTGGCGACCTGATGCTCGATCTATTCCACCAGTTATGCTTTCAGATCTCTCTCCTCTTAGTCAGCTTGAAGTTGAATTTTTAGAGCGATTCCATATTGAATCTCGGCCTTTGCTTGATCACGAGAAATATGTCGTTTTCTCTCATGGTTATTTTGGCGGGTTTCGTGGCTTCTTTTTCCGCTTGTTTGAGTTATTTTAACGTATTAACTATTGTTTTTTGTGCATATTCCATGAAGATCTCTGTTGTCGACGTTGCGCGTTTCTGGGCTGCACGTGGTAAAATGGCAGCTGGGGAGCAAACTGGTGAGGCTGGAGATGTTTAGGAGATCAGATTCGTTGCTGCTAGTTGTCGCTGAACGTGTCCACCCCTAAGATTCTGAGGTGGATCCAACTCCTCCTGCTTCGCCTGGCCTTCTTGATGATTCTGGCGTCGAGAGAGTGTCACCGCCAATTGTTTAGAATTCTCCGATCGCTGATGCTGGGGTGACAGTGCTGGTAGCCCAACTCGGCATGTTTTTACCTCCCAGGATCGTCAAACTAGTAAGAGACCACTAATGATTGGTTCTGAGGCCAGTCATCCGGAGTCGCTCCTTGCCCATGTTTCATTGCACCGGCGACACTCCCCACCTTCATCGCAACCTGAGATGTCACAAAAATCATCATTCATTTTGTTTTTATGAATGTTAAAACTCCGTATTTAATAAATTCACACTCATTTTATCTTTCATTTTTTAAAATTCGCACTCATTTTATCTTTCATTTTGTTCATGTTGGTTCCTTAACAAGAAAAGAAGAAGAAAACGCAAAACAGAAAGGAAATAAAAGAAAACCAGAACAAGAACTGATACAAGTTATCAGAATAGCAGAAAATGAAAGGAAGAAAAAGAACAGAAAAAGAGAAGAAGAAAGTACACCAAGAGATTTATGTGGTTCAGCCACAAAGAGCCTACATCCACGGGCAACACTACTAACGCTTATGCATTCATCATCAAGACACAGAATTATTGAGATACACTCATCACCTTCCTTGCACTTTCTCTTTTTCAAGGGAAGCACCAGTACTGATATATAAAGGGAAGCAGATAACAGAAACCAGAAAAACCAGTAACTAACAAGTTTTCTGTTACTAGTTGATAACTACCAACTTATATAACAGAACCAAGGAAACCTCCAACGCATGTTTTCTGATTCATATTAACAAATCTCCACCTTGATTCAGAAAACAGAAACAATAAGCATCAACCAAGTAGTGTTACCACTAATGCACACGAGCATTAAGCAAAACTGATCAAGTCCAAACACAGCTTGAACTTAGCTCTAGGTAAGGACTTTGTAAACATATCAGCAGGGTTATCTTCAGTTGCAATCTTCAACACTTGAATCTTCTTGGATTCAATAACATCCCTGATGAAATGGTATTTAACATCAATATGCTTGGTTCTCTCATGGTAAGTGTGATGATTTGCCAAGTGAATTGCACTTTGGCGGTCACAAAAGATTGTAACTTTAGGTTGAGTTATACCTAGATCACCAATCAAACCCCTTAGCCATGATCCTTCTTTCACACCTTCAAACAAGGCTATGTATTCAGATTCTGTGGTTGAAAGAGAAACAACAGGTTGAAGGTTATCTTTCCAAGTCACAGCAGTGCCAAACAAGGTGAATACATAGCCTATTAGAGACTTCCTTGTGTCAACACATCCTGCAAAATCAGCATCAACATAGCCTGTTAGAGCATATTCATCTTTAGAGTGTCTTTTGAACCTGAGATCACACCCTAAAGTTCCATTTAAGTATCTAAGTAACCACTTCAGAGCATTCCAATGATCTTGTCCCGGATTTGCCATAAACCTATTGATAAGACTGATAGCATGAGCTAGGTCAGGTCTGCTGCACACCATGCCATACATGACACTTCCAACTCCATTTGCATATGGAATAGATTCCATCTTGATCCTTTCTTCCTCAGTTTTGGGAGCCTTCCTTAAGTAACTTTCTTGAGTCAGCAGCAGCTCTCCCCTTTTTCTGTCTCTGATGATGTCCATTCCCAGAATTCTTTTAGCAGGTCCCAAGTCCTTCATTTCGAATTCTGTGTTTAGCTTCTCCTTGAAGAACCTGATCTCTTCCTTGCTTGAGCTAGCTAACAAGATATCATCAACATAAAGCAAAAGATACAAGATACATTGTTTCTTTCTTTTAAGAACATACACGCAGCTGTCAAACCTGCATCTGCTGAAGCCAAGTCTAAGCAGGAAATCATCAAACAAAAATACCACATTCTTGGACTTTGCTTTAAACCATAAAGAGATTTTTTTAGTAAGCACACTTTGTCTTGATCTTCACAGAAACCTTCTGGTTGTTTCATGTAGTTAGTTTCTTCTAGATATCCATGAAGAAAAGCGGTTTTGACATCCATTTGTTCCAGCTCTAGATCAAATTGGTTCACAATGCTCAATAAAATCCTTATTGAACAATGTTTAACTACAGGTGAGAATATTTCATTGTAGTCAATTCCTTCTACTTGAGTAAACCCTCGAGCAACAAGTCTAGCTTTGAATCTAGGAGCTTCAACCCCCGGTATCCCTTCCTTCCTTTTAAAAATCCACTTGCAACTTATAACTCTCTTTCCCTTTGGTAGGTTCACCAGTTCCCATGTTCTGTTTTTCAAAAGGGACTTCATCTCTTCATGCACAGCTTTCATCCACTCTTGTGACTCAATGCTAGCCATAGCTTCCTTGTAATTCCTTGGTTCTGGACCTTGAATTTCCTTGGCTACATTCAAAGCATAACAGACAATATCTGCATAACCATATCTGTTAACAGGTTTTGAAATTCTGCTAAAACTATCTTTGACCAATTGATAATCAGAGATATCTTGATTCCTGACAGCTCCACCTGATCTTGTGATTGCTCCACCTGATCCAGAAACATCAGATGCTTCTTCTTCCAGGATTGTTGTCTGACCAATCTCTGACTTGTTTGTAGAAGACTCCACCTCAAACTGAACTTGTTCTTTGCTTGAGCTAGTCTCCTTGTCTTTTCCTTCAAGCATTCCCATTCTTGTTTCATCAAAAGTGACATCTCTGCTGATGATGCACTTTCCTCCACTTGTTTCAAGTTTCCACAGCTTGTAACCTTTGACACCTTCAAGATACCCGAGGAAGATACACTTCACATCTCTTGGTTCCAGCTTTCCTTCCTTAACATGAGCATATGCCAAGGATCCAAAAACTCTCAGATTTGAGTAATCAGCAAGCTTTCCACTCCAAGCTTCCATTGGAGTCTTGTAATCAAGAGCTGAAGAAGGACATCTGTTAATCAAATAGGCTGTTGTGCTTGCTTCTTCTCCTCATAATTTCTTTGACAATCCTGACCCAAGCAACATGCATCTAACCCTTTCAAGAATTGTCCTGTTCATCCTCTCAGCCAATCCATTTTGTTGAGGTGTGTTAGGTACTGTTCTGTGTCTCTTAATTCCTTGATTCCTGCAAAACTGGTTAAACTGCTCTGAAAGAAACTCCAGGCCATTGTCAGTTTTCAGAACCTTTAGTTTGGTTCCTAATTGGTTCTGAATCAGAGCATGCCATTCCTTAAACTTCACAAAAGTTTCAGTTTTATCTTTAAGCATATACAACCAAACTCTTCTTGTAAAATCATCAATTATGGACAGGAAATATGAACCTCCACCTAGAGTTTTCACTCTAGATGGTCCCCACAAATCAGCATGAGCATACTCAAAAGGTCTATTAGAAACATGCATGCCAGAACCGAATTTAACTGTATGTGATTTTTCTAGCACACAATTTTCATAGAATTCAAGCTTATTCAGTTTATCACCACTAAGCAAATTTTGTTTTTCTAATTCAATTAAGCCTTTTTCACTCACATGTCCAAGCCTTAGATGCCATAGTTTGGTTTTATCAATAATGCTATTACTAGCTACAGATGCATGAGAAACAACAGTTGAACCATCCAAGATAAACAAGCCATTTGATTTATCCTTGTTACCTTTTGCAATGACTAAAGATCCATTTAAAATCTTAAGAACACCATTTTGAGTTTTAGTAGCATAGCCTAAATCATCAAACATGTTAATGGAGATAAGATTTCTTTTCAATTCAGGAACATACCTCACATCCTTAAGGATGTACTCCCTGTTATCAAACATCTTTAGTCTGATGGTACCAATTCCTTGCACTTTACATGGATGATCATCTCCCAGCAACACTGTCCCACCTTCCTTGTGCTTCAAAGTCTCAAAGTATTCCTTCTTTGGACACATGTGATACGAGCATCCTGAGTCCATCACCCATTCTTTCTTTGTTTGTGTAGCCGAAACAACAAGCACACCTGCACTTTCATATCCATCTGAAGCTGCTACAATATCTGCAGATTCAGTTGAGTATTTTGCATTTTCCCTTTCAGGACAATTTTTCTTGAAGTGACCTATCTTGTGACAATGGAAGCACTTATACTTGGACTTGTCTCCATTCTTAGACTTAGATCTTGACTTCTTTCCCATGTGACCTTGCCATTTCTTCTCGCTCCTTCCCCTTTGGACATTCAGACCTTCACCATTATCTGTCTCAGACTTACCATCCTGTTGTCTTTGCAACTCCTTTGTCCTTATGGAAGTTTGAACCTCCTCCAGAGTAATGGTTTGTTCTTTGCCATACAAGATAGCATCTCTGAAATGTTCAAAGCTCCTTCGTAGAGAATTTAGCAGCATAAGGGCCTTGTCCTCATCCTCGAGACTGACTTCAATGTTTTCCAAGTCATCTATGATCTTGTTGAACTCTGCTAGTTGTTCCACAATCGATCTTGTTTCTGTCATCTTGAAGGAATAAAGTTGTTGTTTCAAGCATAGCCTATGAGCCAAGGACTTTGTCATGTATAATGATTCCAACTTGATCCACATAGCTACTGCAGTCCTCTCCCTCGCTACCTCCCTAAGAGCTTTATCTCCAAGACACGAAATTATTTCACTTCTGGCCTTCTCTATCATGTCTGTTTTCTCCTTTTGTGACAAAGATGCAGACATTCTTTCCTCTCCTTTGATTGCTTCTGGACATCCTTGCTGAATCAAGATAGCTTCCATCTTGATTTTCCACAAGCCAAAATCGTTTTCTCCTGAGAACTTGTCGATGTCATACTTTGTTGAACCCATTCTTGATCAATTCTTGAAGTTCTTCCTTTGCTTCCTTCCTCTCCCCACAGACGGTGCCACTTGTTGGTTCCTTAACAAGAAAAGAAGAAGAAAACGCAGAACAGAAAGGAACTAAAAGAAAACCCGAACAAGAACTGATACAAGTTATCAGAATAGCAGAAAATAAAAGGAAGAAAAAGAACAGAAAAAGAGAAGACGTACACCAAGAGATTTACGTGGTTCAGCCACAAAGAGCCTACATCCACGGACAACACTACTAACGCTTATGCATTCATCATCAAGACACAGAATTATTGAGATACACTCATCACCTTCGCTGCACTCTCTCTTTTTCAAGGGAAGCACCAGTACTAATATATAAAGGGAAGCATATAACAGAAACCAGAAAAACCAGTAACTAACAGGTTTTCTGTTACAAGTTGATAACTACCAACTAATATAACAGAACCAAGGAAACCTCCAACGCATGTTTTCTGATTCATATTAACAGTTCATTTGGTAAATTCTAGAATACAGTTACACTTGATTAGCAAATTGGCATTTTGGGTCACCTTTGGATATCATCCCATATATTACATGCAACAACAAGTGCATTCCATAGCAATTAGCGGTGGGAACTCATGGATTCATGTAGTAGCATAGCGCATCTAATAAGTTGATCTTGTAGTTAAAAAATGTTATTTTGAGTTATAGTTTTTTGGTTTGAATTTCTATAGACGTATTTTTGCCTATTTAAAAAAAAAATAGCACCATGGCATTTTGGGCATGTAGGATCACATCCACTTATATGTGCCAATCTCTGCATTCTGCTTTATTTTCTAAATAATCTATTAGTACACGGTTTGTAATAACCAGAACAAAAATTTTAAAAAAAATACACTTGATGTATAAAATCACAACTACTGATGTAGAAATACATTAACAAATTTAATTTAATATAAAAAAACTTAGTCTTGTAAGAACAACGAGAAGCTCACTATTTATTATTTATTATTTATTTTTTATTTTTTATTTATTTATGTTAGATTAGTCATCGTTAGTATAGATTTTATCTAACGGAATTATTTTGTTAGTATAACAATTAAAAAATCTTTACGGATGATAAGTGAAATGATTGTATATGACAAAAATTTATACTAACAATTTTATTTGTTAATAATTATGCAATTAGTATAAATATTATATATTTATAATTGTAGTGGTTAATTATATATAATTCATTTATAATTATAAATTAATTTTGTTAAACAAAACTTATACTAACAAGAGCTAGTTAAACTCCAAAAATATTGGCAAATGATAAACTTTATTGTAGTGATTACTTAAAATTAAACTCCCAAAACGTAATATTATACAACCAAGGGGTGAACAACTAAGATTAATTTAGTGGTGAGGAAATTTGTGGCTAGTAGTTAATAACAAGCACAAGATTTTAAGTTTAAATTTAAGTACTTTATATATATATATATATAGATAGGGTGAGGATTTACTTACTCTAGGAGTAAGTCTTGAGATACTTATTGTGCTTCATAGCTCAACATCGATATTGAATTTCACCAATCAAACCGTTGAATTGAAAGTTCTCAATAAATAGATTTACTATACAAAGTCCTACGTCATTCCGAGATGTGTTGATATTTCATCGGTATACCTCAATTTAACGAATAATTCACATTTTAAAATAGAGTTTTGCTATCCATTGCCCTTAGGGCAATACTTAAGAAACCCATTAATAGAAACTTTATATTTAAAATAAATTAAAAATAATTTAGTAGCATTAAATACTTTACACTTTCCAACATTAAGTTTCTTTTAATGAGTTGTTTAGTTATTGCCCTAAGGGCAATGGATAGCAAAACCCTTTAAAATATAAGTAAATGTCGCTATAAGATGACATATCTAGAAATGTTTAATCTTTTCGAAATTTGATATATACAATAATCATGATAAGAACTTTCAACTCAGTAGTTTGGTTGGTGAAATTCAATGTCGATGTTGAGTTATGAAGCGGAGTAAGTATCCCAAGACTTACTCTTAAAGTAAGTGATCCCGACCCATATATAATGAGAGGTGAGAGGAGTGAATCACAACTATATGATCATTTTATGAACGGTTAAGATTAAAACAAAATTATTTTTAAAAAAGTCACGTGAGTTTTTTAAAATGTCACATTTTTTTTAATATTCAATCTCAACCATTCATGATAAAATTCAACGGTTGAGATTAACTCTTCTAACCTCTCACGATATCAAGTACTCTCATTTGATATGTTCTGTGTATAAATATATGTGTGTCTATCTAAGAGGTAAAGAGCATGAAAAGAAAACTTAAGAAGTGAACAAATTATATAACAAACTAGGAAAACGTTAAAAAATGCCTTAAGCCAAATATAATAAAAAGTTTATGAAATTTTTTTTATTAAGAGACGAAAAAATATGTACTTATGATTATTTTTCTAATTCTAGTAATTTTAACAAGTGTCCTAAGGATATTGTTTAACAAGACCCAACAAAATAAAAACAAATTTTTTTCTTTTCTTATATAATTGAATTTCTTTACAATTTATCATACAATACTCATGTGATTTGTCTTTATCTTTGAATTGTAAAATCATAAATATATTAGTTGTTAATTCATGAAATTCATGTCTTAGTGACATACTCTCTCCATTTCATAATGAGTGTCATTTTAAAAGAATTTCATTTTTTCAAAATGATAATCGCTTTACATTTTCAATATATTATTAAATGCTTTTTTTTTCCATTTTACCCTTCTAAAAGAATTAATGTCAATTAGAAATATGGTTAGATAATTAATGTGTTAATCATTAATAGGGTTATTTTAGTAAAGTTACTCTACTCATTATGATATTTATTGCATTTCTTAATCTCCTTTGAACAACCTTAAACGACTGTCATTTTAAAACGGAGGGAGTAGCTCAGTTGATTAGTACATAAGGACATGTGCGCGTCTGCATCGGAGTTCCATTCCAACAATGGTTACCTTCGGAAGATACCAAAAAAACTTGTATTTAACTATTTTAATATCCTTTATATATTAATACATTAATATCATTTGTTGGAATAATATTTTAAATAAAAATAAAATTCAAATAAAGTAAAAAAAAAAAAGTTTAACAATTGTGTGGCCCACGGTTTTTATGATTCCATTAATGATAGTAGATATTTTAAATTAAGAATAACTTCACTCAAAAATCAAAATAATTTACAAAATAAAATTAAAATAAATTGCACTAATACACCCTTTAAATTTAATGAAATAGCACTCATACCCTATATTTGATGTCAAAATAAGTGTTTTTATACTCAATTATCTCATGTATAAAATGTCAAATGTATTTAATGTATTTATTACACTCAACCATAATGTCACATGCATTTAATGTCCTTACATTTTTCCTACTTTGCTTCGCGCCGCTTTGAAAAATCAAAATAAGCATTTAAATGCAAATTCAGTTTGTGTGAATTTGCATAAGGTTTGTTTATGGACCGGAAGGGGTTAGGGAGGAGATATGCTAGGAATTTGAATCTGTCATTTGCTTATGGAAGGGGAGAGTCTTCATGGGGTTGAATGATCTTGTTGTGCCAAATTGAGTCTTGAGATCAAATGTTGTCCAAATTGAATGATGTCTTATTAGATGTTATTAAAAATTGTGATTAATTATTTATTTGTGATAAATAATGTCATTAATGTACATAATTAATTGTTCGAATCAGATAGAAATTGGATCAAAATTAGACTTCGAGACACAATTTGCACATTTAAATTGTGTTTCTTTTGTTTTTATGATTTTTTTAGTGTTTATTTGTGGCTGAGAGATTTGGGAGAACATTGAGGGAACTCAATGCACCGAATTTTTCGGTTGAAGATTCGCGCATTCGATATCCCAATGAAAATGTACCCTTTGTGCTTAACGATGGATTAAAATTGTTGTTGCCTAGATTTCATGGTTTTGTAGATGAAGATCCTCTCATGCACCTTGAAGTGTTTTATGCTATTTGCTCCACCATGATGCCACAAGGAGTCCAAGAGGAGCACATGTTTTTAAATGTCTTTCCCTATTCATTCTTTCCCTATTCATTGAAGGATTATGCTAAGGATTGGCTATATCGCTTGGCTCCTAGGTCTGTCACAAGTTGGTATGGTCTAGAGACAATGTTCTTAGAGGCATTTTTAACCCGCTCTAGAACCATTGAAATTAGAAAGGTCATTGCAGGTATAGGCAATTTCCTTGTGTGCATACTTGAAGAGATTCGGGAAGCTTTGTGCAAGTTGTCCACAACTTCAAATTCCACAAGAACGCCTAATTGAGCACTTCTATGAAGGCTTGAGAGATATGGGTAGAAGTCTACTTGATGAAGCTAGCTAGTGGAGGTGCTTTATGGTACTGAACTCCTCCATAAGCTTGGAGTTCAGTTGAGATTATGGCTTCAGATTTTGAGATTTAACACGGGGAGCAATGAGATTGGAATTCAAGGGATTCAAAATATGGAGTCATCATCAAGACTTAGTAAGGCAGCTAACTATGATCGACTTGGTATATCAAGAGATGACTAAGGCCTCTATTTAGAGTTTATGCACTCAAGTTAAGAAGTTGGCTACTTCTATGGGTGAGCTTCCTATCTAGCTTGAGGCGAGTCGCGAGAATGCTAGTGCATATGGTGAAAGCATTAACTTACGTGTGCCTGAGGAGTGTGAGAATGAGGATGATCTGGCCAAAGAACAAGAGGAGTGGCCCGTACAAGAAGAGGTTGAGAGTACTAGTAAATTTTATGCAAGTGAGCCCTCTTCAAAGGTACCTAGTGATGAGCAATAACCTGTTGTTTCCCTTCTACTTCCTCAGGAAGAAGCTAACAACAAGAAGGTGGAAGATGCAAGAGCATTCTCGATGCAGTTTGATGACAATGTTGCCAATTTTTAGATTCTTGAACCATTGAAGCATCCAACCAGGGAGAATTCTATTTTTGATATTGGTTTACTTGATGATTTGATTGATGTTAATTTGTCGTAGTTTTTGAATGATATTGATTTTCCATCTTTGACAGATTTTGATGATTCTTATACTTGTGATGCATGCACTAATTCTGAGATGTCCAATTTTTGTATTGAGCAATTCCTGCATATTAATATTGAATCCACGTGTTGATTCAGTAGAGTCAGACTATATTGATTTGATTACATGAATTACACATGAAACTGACTTACTTGTTGAGGTGCAGGCTGCCGGACCATTGTCCACTAGTTTGGTTCCTTCCACTGTGCAACCACCTACGCTGGAGCTTCGGCATCTATTTGAAAACCTCAAGTATGTGTGCCTTGAGGATGGTGCTAGACTAGTGAGGCAACTTCAAAGACGACTCAACCCTTTGATTATTGATGTTGCGATGAAGGAGGTAACTAAACTTTTCCAAGATGGTTTCATATCTCCTAATTCTGATAGTCATTGAGTGAGCCCAGTTCAAGCAGTTCCCACAGGTTCTCTAAGTCACTTCCAAATCTTCATATCATATGAAGATCAAGTTAGGACTGCATTTACAATTCCTCTAGCTTTGGTCTCAGCAAAAGGTGGTTCTCCAAGTAATAAAATCATCGCCTCAAGCGCTTTCTTTGGAGCCCTTCACTTGTGGATGTCACTATTGCACAGCTTTCTATGAAGGAACTCACCTTTGAGCCACCATATATGATGCGGGAGTTTTTCTTTCCCTACACTACTCTTTTATTTCACTTGTCCTACTTTGATGATTTGGTTGATCTATCTTGATGATATGATTATTGTGCTTATGATTGTGTTTACATTGAGGACAATGTATGATTTAAGTGTGGGGGAGGATGTTAGGCATAGGATTATAAGATTTTTGTTGGAAAAAAAAATTGGCATGTTTTTCTTTGAGTTTTTGGGTTTTGTTTGAGTCGTGGGCAATTTTCCTTCATGCTTGGATATGAGTTTCATGGTATCTTGTGTTTTGAGTCTATGCATTTTGGTGTGTAAGTTTGCTTTTGAGAATCAGAGAGGTTAATCATTTGTGATAGATTTTTCCTTGGTGAGATTTTGAGCCTTATTATTGGATGGAGCATTGTATGCCATTCTATATCTTTCATGTGTGATTTCGCTCTTGATTGCTTGCACTCTAGAACTTGGCTTGTTTCTTGTTGATGAAAAAAAAGTAGAATAAAAGAAGTTGTATGAGGCAAAAGAGGATTGGAATTAGAGGTTTTAGGGGTTATTTCTCATGCGTATTTTTAACTTATTCCCCATTGCTCATCTATTCTCTTTAGTTTTTAGCTACTTATCCATAAATTTTATCCCCTACCTTGTCCTTGGCCCCATTTCAAACTTTAAAAAGTCCTTTTGATCTTTATATACATGTGTATTAATTGTTGGTGTTAGATGCATGCCAAGCCTACGGTAGTGCTTGCTTTCATGAAGTGCTTTGAGGGTAAACACAAATCTATACACTTGAGAGTAAGAGAGTATATCTTGTGAGGTTCTATCACTTTTGGTTCACCTCTTGGTTTGATTGGCTTCTTGCATGCTTAAGTGTTTGGATATTGGATAACTTGACTCTTTGTGTCATTGTCCGTTGGATATTGCCTACTACTTAACATTCCCTAGGATTCATTGAGGACTATGCCATATGTATCCACTAGTATGTTTTCCCTTTGATTTCTATTGAGTCACTTGAGTTAAGCTTTTGATGTTTCCCAAGAGTGCAAAAGGTTAAGTGTGGGGGAATATGACCAGTCATATTTTATTCACACTTATTAACTTTATTTAGTTATTATTATGTGATGATGGTGCCTAATTAATTTGATTTGATATATTTCTATTAGATTGAGATAAATTAGGTTATTATTCATTATTGATTTAAATTGGATTTATTAGCTAATTAAAGTTGATATTATTTTTCAGGATATTATTGGACATTTGAGATATTTATTGGATTTGAAGAAATTGAAGAGAATTGGAGTATATCTAGTGGATCACGTTAGGATTTGTATTTAATAAATAAAATTGGATAGATTGCCATTCATATCATGGTAGGGTCAACTCTCCTGGCAAAGGCGGATATATGAAAAAAAGTTGACAGTCGCTAACCATGGTTAGAAACCAACCAAATTTTAATCAACCTTGAAAGCAAGAAACCAATCAAAAAGATAAGAAAAAGTTTCATACTTTGGTCAAAATAATCAACCTTAGAAGCAAGAAATCAATCAAATAGACAATCCTAAAGGTTAGTGTTTTGAAATAAGCAAATTTTAAAAAAGATTAATTGGAGAGAGAAAAATTTTGAGAGTAAAAAAATTTAAAAAGTTAGAAAAAGATATTGAAAAGTAAAAAGTTTGGGGATATAATTTTTTTTTAAAAAAGTATAATAGTTAGACAGTGAAAACATTTTGATGGAGTATTTCAAAATAGAAAAAATCAAGATTTTAAACTTTAGAGTTTGAAAAAAATTGGAAGAGACTATTTGTAAGAAATTTTAAAATTAGATGAAAAAGGCTAAATTGTTTTGAAATAACAAAATTTTGAAAACAAAATAATTGGAGAGAAAAACGTTTTGAAAGTAAAAAAATCTAAAAGTTATTAGAGGAAAATATTGAAAAGTAAAAAGTTTGGATAGAAAATTTTTAAAAAAGGATTTGAGAAAATATAAGAGTTAGAGAGTGAAAAAGTTTTGATAGAGCATTTCAAAATAGGAGAAATGAAAATTGCTAATTTTAGAGTATGAAAAATTGAGGGAGGATAGATTTAAAAGTTTT
Source organism: Cyamopsis tetragonoloba (assembly GCA_037177725.1). NCBI lineage: Eukaryota > Viridiplantae > Streptophyta > Magnoliopsida > Fabales > Fabaceae > Cyamopsis > Cyamopsis tetragonoloba. The sequence goes on along the minus strand of CM074125.1, from coordinate 28,471,727 downwards.
AAAATTGAAGAGAAAATGCTAGATTGTTTTGAAATAGAAAATTTTGAAAAAGATCACGGAGAGACAAACAAATTTGAGAGTGAAAAAATCTAAAAAGTTAGAGAAAATATTGGAAAGGAAAAAAGTACAAGGATAAAAAATTATCATAAAAGGGACTTTAGAAAATATTAGAATTAGAGAGTGAAACAGTTTTATTGGAACATTTTAAAATAAGAAAAATAGAGATTGCTAACTTTAGATCAAAGTATGAAAAAATTGAGAGAGAATAGATGTAAAAAGTTTTTAAATTAATATAAAAAAAGTTTCAAAATTGAAATGAAAAGGCTAGATTTATTTTAAAAAATTAGAAAATTTTGTAAAAGATTAATTGGAGAAAAAAAAATTGAGAGTAAAAATATCTAAAAATTTAGAGGAAAATATTTTAAAGTAAAAAGTTTGGGATATAAAATTTTCAAAAAATGATTTTAGAAAATAAAAGTTAAAGAGTGATAAAAAATTTGATGTAGCATTTAAAAATATTTAAAAAGAAGATTGCAAATTAAACTTTAGAGTTTACAAAAGTTGGGAGAGAATAATAAAAAGTTTTAAAATTGATTAGAAAAGAGTAGATTGTTGTTAAGTAAGAAAATTTTGAAAAATATTAATTGGTGAGAAAAAGGTTTTGCGAGTAAAAGAATCTAAAAATTTAGAGGAGCATAGAGGTAAATTGTGAATCTGAGACAAAAATGCTAGACGGAACTAGTTTAAACCCTAGTCGTTACTCAGGGCCGGCCCTGGGGCATGGGCGAGTGGGCACCCGTCCAGGGCTCAATGTTCAAGGGGGATCATAATATATAAATATATGTGGCTGTTATTTGAAAAAAAAAATCTCATTTCTTAAGTGTGGATGTTGTTGGTGCTGTTATTTTTAAGTTATGCCTTGAGAAATTGTGATGTATTGATAGGGTCGTATGTAATAAAAAACTTTATTACAGTTTAAAAAAAAAATACTTAAAAAAGACTCATTTTGTTCACTTCGCCCCCCAGGGCCTATGAAAGGCCAGGATCAGCCCTGTCGTTACTTTAGAGTCTATCAATACTAAATATAAATAGAATGGGCAAAACATATTTAAAAAAACACAATAAAAAAAAAAAAGAAAAAGACATAAATTGTAACAAACTATTTAAATGGTAAAAAGAAAAACATAACCTGAATAATGCCCTTCTGGTTTATTCTAAACTTCATTGATTGATAAGCACAAGCTAAACACCTCTACTCGAATGATACACTAACACAAATAAAAACACAAAACTACTCTAAACTCCACCTTAAATAAAAGACCCAAAAATATAAAGGAACAAACAACCCATTTTTATTAAAAAAAATCAAAAAGAGGTCAATCATTAAAAATCAGTGTTACTGCAATAAAGGTTATATTATTATAACAACTCAAGTATGCGTCTCATTAAAAATGAAAAATACTAAATACTACTATCATAAAAATAGACAACCAAAGGTTATCATAAGAGATAAAAATATCACTCCTTAAGACGAAAAGACCCAACCCAATAGTATATCAATCAATGGATTCATATGTTAGTATAGTCACTAAAGGTTTTTAATAATTAATAATCCACAATTCGTTAGTATATATAAATTACTTATACTAATAATATATTTATCCGTTAATAATTATATATTTATTTATTAATATTCATATTTATATTAATAGATTAATTTTGCTATATAAAATCTTAACCAACAATTACTAATCTAATAGAAAAAAAAAACTTATAATAGGTGATGGTAAGTCTATATTTAGTACTTAAGTAGAGTAATAATAATTAAAATGTATAATTTAAAATTATTAGTAAATTTGGATATTTTAGGTAATAAATTTGACCCAAAATATAAAGGTTTCCCTCTCCTTTTCTATATATGTGTTCTTATTATGAAATTAAGAAAAAAAGAAAATATTCAATATTTAATTTGCAGGGACAGAACTAATTCAATAGGGGACTTTGGTCTTGCAAACAAATTTTAATATGTATTTATAATTTCTTAAAATATAAATAAAAATTACTAACACTTTAAGTAACTGACTCCTAAATTAAAATTTTAATTTATTTAGTCTTTTATATATGATTCTTCCAAAATTTTGAACTAACTTCATCTAAGTTTTTATCTTACTTTCCCTTTTCCTTTTAATTTATTGCTGCTATCACTATTATTAGGAATCTTCTTAACAATAACATTAGCCACTGTTGATTTTTGTTGATGTTGTTGTGACTCTAATGTTAGAATAGGAAAATATTTGGAAAACAAAAATAAATATTTTTGAATAAAATAATTCGATTATTCATGCATAATTTGTATTTTTGGTTTAGCAAATTTTACACGAAAAAAACAAAGATATGTAAAAAAGTTTGGATTGTCTGAAATAAAGGATTATATGAATTGGAATTGGAATTGGAATTGGAATTGGAATGTACAGTTCTGTACCCCAATTCTGATTCTCATTCTCATATTCCTGGTTAAAAATAAGAAAATATTAAAACGTGAAATAATATATTAAAAGGCGCGTAATCATTAGTTATTTATGAACATGATCTTATTTTATGGGGTTGGTGATTTTGTTTATGAATAGTAACGAGTGCGAACCGTTGTGCGCCCCTTTGAATAGAACGCACCGTTTCGTTCGTTCATTTATTCTTCTCTAAATAGTAGTTTTTGACTGCTTGAATTTCACCATCCTTCGGACGTGAAAAAGCAAAATTTTCGTTCTCCAGGTCTCTCCCTGGTGAGAGGATTTTCAAAACATGAAAAATTATGTTGGTTCATTTAAATTAAAGATTTTTGTTTTATTTCAAAATTCAAAATAAAGGATTTATTATATCATTTATGAAAAGGTGTAACAATTATATTGTTTCATTTAAATTGTGTTAATTTATTTTGAATGAAAAGGTATCAATCAATGATTGTTTATTTGACTTTCACAAATTAAAAAGGTGTGAGTCTTCCATGAATGGACACGAGTTTCTATATAAATAGGAGTCCTCTGCATGGACATAAATACACAATCAAAATAAATCTCTCTTAGTAACGAGCATGGACCGTTACGCGCTCTTTTGGATAGAACGCACCATTTCATTCGTTTATTTATTCCTCTCTAAACAATAGTTTTTGACTGCTTGAATTTCACCATCCAAACGCAAAATTTTCGTTCTCCAGGTCTCTCTCTAAATGTTTTTGAAATTCGAACAGTGCACTTTTTTTGTGACGGTTACGTGCATACATAGACATATAGTGTTTATGCCTTCGTTTTAGTATTTGGGTGTAGTTCTGTTCACATATTGATCACTTACGTGTAAGATGAAACTTTCGTTGCTGAATAAACAAACTCTGTTCTTCAATTGTTTAATAATACTTTAATTAATTAAAATAAATATCTCCTTTTATTATAATTCTTCTTCTTGACTTTCATTCCGGCACTTTCTCTTTGTTGTTTCTGGGTTATTTGCCATCAAAATCCGGATTGGAATATTAATGTTAATTAATGTTAGCGATGGATTAGAAGGATACAGAAGATTATTTGTTATAATAATTCATTCATCATTTGCCACTATTTAATAGTTACTTATTTTCATCAAAAATATGTATAAATATGTAAGAGGTGTTTAATATCTGCTTCTGCTTAAACTTTTTTTTTTGTATGTATTTCTTCTTTATTTTTTTTAGTAGTTAAAATTATTAAATTTGGTCCAGTATTTTCAAAGATAATGACGACCTCATTCATGATGTTACATTGTAAATATTTTACTGGATTACCTAAAATCCAAAATATTCTTACAATTTTTATATTTACGATTGTGACATAATAAGAGAAAAAAACTCTTTTCAAAAGTTACAACTTTGGACTGACTTTATATTTCTTGAATCTTAAGTTTCTCTTTCTCTATTTATATATATATATATATCCCTTACAAGCATATGGCCCAAACCTTAAATTGTTTTAACACTAGCGACAAAGTATATATTCATTACAAATTGTTACACTCTGAATATAATTAATTGTAAAGTGCATATATGGGGTTCCGGCATGGTGATTTGTGATTCTGTTATTTGTGATTCCGCTTTTGCATTAAAAAAAAAAAGGAAAAAAAGTAAAGTATAATAAATAACGTTTAATATCTTTTCTTTTGCTACAATTAGAAAGCCATAATAACATTTAATTTTCATCATTTTCTTCCAGAGTTACCATTTTGAATGGTCAAAAGGCACCATAGAACATGGTTGTTTGGCTAAGTTCTCTTGCCTAGTGAAACATCCAATAAATTCTTTACGTTTGTAAGAAATCCATCCAAAGGGTTTGAAGGAAGTAGGAAACTGTTAATTTTTTTCTCAAGTAAATATTCTGCGGAATCTGATACTCAAGTTCTCTGCATCTCAAGAACAAGTTGACAATCTCCTCCCTAACCTTAAAATTTCATAATTATGGTTGATGCAGGTTAACATAGTTCGAGACCTTCAAGCGATAAAATTCTCAAATGGGATACGGAATTCATCTTCTTGTTTTTGTTATGCTCTCTTTCTCATTAGGATGTGATTCATGGGGTTGGTTTTCATCATCAAAAGAAACTCCCTCTTCTAGTGAAGGATCTTATGCCAGAGAAGGCACTTTTAGAGGTTCTAACGCTGAATTCTCTGTTGAGGCCTTCAATGACCAAAAGGCAATGAAGTTAGTAGATAAAGCTAAGGACAAAATGGTTGGCGCAAACGCATGTTGGCAGAGCGCTTATCGAAACCTTTTCACAGGGTGTTCAGAGATTTTGGCCACGGATGAGAAGCGATCTAGACTTGCTTGGCATCTAAGTGATTGTTTTCAGAAGGATACTGGCAGGCTTCCCTTTCCACAGTGTGACCCAAAAACTTCCATTGCAACTTGCCTTAAATACTTAGATGATCCTGCTCATAAGGTTTACCTTGAATTCTACCTTGAAACCAACTCCATTTGTTATCAGTTACAGTTAAGTGCAATTTCTTTTCCCAAATTCCATTTTTTTTAATATATAACTGTTTTATATGTTTCTCACACCTTACTATAATTTTGCATACTTTTATAGGGCACATGCATTCAAACATGACACTGAGAGACTTGTCACTGAACTAAGAAAATCAGCTCAGAATGTTGAGGACAGGCTAGATAGCATACAAGAGACATCAGAAACTCTGTTACTAGGCTCAAAAGAGATTTCTGACTCTCTTGATTCGATTAATTTTCGCACACAACAAGTTGTTCAAACTGCTAAAATGTTGGAAGGTCACGTAGATGTTGTATTGAACCATTCGAAGAGTGTTTATGAGCAAACCAACAGAATTGCAGAATCACAATCACAGATAAAAGAAGGACAAGAGGATATGAAGCGAAATTTGGAGAATGGGATGGCAATGGTGAAGGAATCTTACAGTTATTTAGAGAAAGAAATACAGAAGTTAAGAGATGAAGCCATTGAGATAGAGAATAGGGTAATTAAAGTTGGCGAAGATATGTCGTTGAAGATGAAAAACCTGCATAGCATAGCTGAAGATATTGGAAACATGGCAGGGATTTCCTTAGATAAGCAGCAACAACTTTTAGATGAACAATCCTCAGCATTAGAAGGCTTAAATTCATTAACTGAGTATCAATCCAAAGCACTAGAGGAAAGCAGGTAGATAAGTTAATTGTTATAAATTTGAATTCATGAATCTTACTTAATAAAAAATGTTGTGCTTATTGGTGGTGTGTGATGTAGCAAAACTCTTCAATATTTTTCTGAATATGGGCATAGACAACAAGAAGAGCTTCTCAAGAGACAGGAACAAATTCAGCATCTTCATGACCATTTAATGGAAAATTCAAAATCAATTCTGTCTGCTCAGGTTTGCAACTCCTTGATTACTATTGGTTTTAGGTGTCATATATCTATATCTATATATGTGTTTGCGCATGCATATGGGTGTATGTGTATGTTTTCTTAATATTTTTAATCAAGAATTCTTATTTTTCTCTACAGGAAACTTTTGAATCAAAGCAGGCTACCATGTTTGTTGCTTTAGACAGGATTTTTGCTTTGCAGAATGCCATGTTAATCGAATCGCGAATGATCAAAGCTTTCATCATTTACTCTATATCAATATTTGTCATCTTCATGTTGACTAGTACAAAGCAAACATACAATGTGAGACCATGGCTGTATATTGGTATGTTTACTAATAAGTTGTTTATAAGCCTCAAAGTAATTAATTATTGGCTAAGTATAATTGGTTGTTTGCAGGGCTTTGTGCTACTTTCTTCATTGAAGTATTCATAATTCGTTTGACTAGTGTTAACATTGAGCAACAAACCTGGATAATAAACATGGTCCGGTTACTTTTCATGGTAGCTGCTTCAATTCAACTTCTCTATGCCATTTGCACATACAGGTAAGTGTGCAAACATTCAAAGTTGGTTATTTTGTATCAGATTTTATATGTAATAAAATTGGTTGTTAATTATGCAGGGACTATGATGTGTTGAACCATCAAATGTTGCTAACTCTAATGAACAAGGTAAATAGCATGCAAAAACAAAAGGAGATGTCATGGGACATGCATACTGATTATGTGGATTGGTCTGAATGGGTAGATGCTGATTTACCTGATGATGTTAATTGCCTTGATGATCCTGACTTTATAATTCCAGAAGAAGTAGCAGAGAACTCAATCACAACCTCCACAACTTCAAAGAATTATAATCTACGCTCGCGGAAGCATTTCCGTTGATTGTTACTTCTTGGAACTACTAGTGTTAGTAATTAGAAATTTAGAGTCATCCGTGCTCATCACTTTCCAGAACAATGAAACAGACGAATGTAATAAAATAATTGCATATTCTTTTTGAAGTTTTATTAGCATATCTAAAGCATATTTCTTATTATTGTGAAAACCATTTCTTTGCAATTTTATTAGGCATTCTTGTAGCAGACTTTGCTGTTAGTGGGTTCTTTAAGCTTCTTTAGTATTAAGATTCAATAAAAATAGGTCACAAAAGGGTAGTATCTTTTTATGTAGTTGATATAGCTTCACCACGATTTTAGAGTTAGTGTACAAATCACAAATGTGAAGTTTTAAGCATTTTGTTAGTGGGTGGATAGTACATACTAACAACAAAAAAAATTATTGCACATAATCATTCTGAAAAAGGCGAAGCTGATTTTTATCTCATCACTCTTCTTGAAGTGAAACTGATTTTGAATTTCCAAGCTCTAGAGACTTTTTCACTGCATCAACTACCAACTTCGTCTTTCTACTAATTTTAGGCCATTTGGTATCAGGGCGAGATCCACCATATCTAATACTCGTGACAAGCCTAGCAAACTCTTGCACCATTAGAGCTTCTTGTGGGAGCTTAGCAGCCACATGAACTTCCTCTGGTTTCACGTTCCACCCAATGTCAAGGTCAACAAACTTGGCACCAAATGTGAGGTCAAAAGAAGCACTAGTCTCCTGGTAAGGAATTATGAATTCCTTTAGATGTAGAGACCCTTTGGAACCACATATGGCGAGGTCCGTGGACGTGTGAGAGAGGAATGAGCAGTGAATGGTTGCATCTGTCTGGTTTGGCTGGTCCCACAGTAAAGAGGCTGTTATTCACAAGATGACTCCAGCGGCGTTTCTTGTGGCGTCGGGAAGGGCAGTCGCGGTGGAGGGAAGTTGGTAGCTGTTTGCCCATAAGGAAGCACTAATGCAGTACCACCCTAGGTCACCAAGTGCTCCAAGGGCATCTATGTCTGGCTTTACTCTAATGTTGCTCTCTGGGAATTATGGTGGTGCTGGCATTGTTGATGTGTTGTGGATCTTTTGAACAAAGTAAATTACTGAAACATCAATTGTTGGTCAATGATCCTATGATCATATGATTAAATTCTAGCGTAATGTACATATATAAATACAAATATTGCACAAAATCTTTTGCAAAATGTACTTCACTAGTTGTTGCAAGCACAGGTCACGGGACATCTGCAAAATTATTTATAAGATGTCCGTAGACAAAAAAATATTTAAGGCTTAATTGCAATTTTAAATTTGTCCAAATTAAGATCGTGATTAACTTCTTATTTGTACTATTTAAGTTTTGACGGTCAGAATGTATTTATGCATGCATGATGTTTCTATTTCAGTTTGCTTTCTCTTTATTATAGAGTTCAATTCTTTTCTAAATACTTGCAGAGAGAAGCAAGAAATATCTTCGCATGAACTTTCTCTGGGCCAAACAAAGTCATGGAGTTATAACGATTTCCTTAGTAAGATGCATGATTACTTGGGAATAAGTTCATCTGAAGGCTAGATATGTTAACTGGACTAATAGAGCCCAGTTTTGAAGAAAAATATAGAATCAGAGATGCATGATTACAATTCATCATGACCCATTCGTTTTCTGCTATAGAATCAATCAGCATGTCTACATTAGGGATTGGATATTCATCTTTAGGTGTAGCATTATTCAAATGTCTCAAATCAATGCACACTCTAATTTTTCGATTTTTCTTCAAAACTGGGCTCTATTAGTCCAGTTAACATATCTAGCCTTCAGATGAACTTATTCCCAAGTAATCATGCATCTTACTAAGGAAATCGTTATACTTTGAGTCTTCATGTATACTTTGATGTATTAAAATGGAATATAATTGAATGATTCTCTTTATTCTTATGCAATGTGTGATCATGTATTTATTGTTCAAAAAGCATTCTAAGTTGTTCTACATTAAGTCGTTTTTATAATCAAATTCATGCTGAAAGTTTGTGAAGAACAATGTTTCTATTATAAATTTTAGACTTTATCCATAATTTTCCCAATTATTTATTATGAAATTGGTAAATTTGTTCGTTTGCTTTAAACTATATGCATTGTTATTTTGTCCAGGTTATAATTTGATTTTACCCGAATTGAAAACTTACAAGGACCAGAAAACTATTTGGTGGAATTTCGAAAATTATCACCATTTTATTAAGGAAACTAAAATTTAAGTAAAGAAACTATTTAGAAAATGGAAAATATTTTTATTATTTGGCCATTTTTAGTTTTCATTTAAGCAATAAAAACGAGTAATTGAAAATGGAAAATATTTTGCATATATTTACTGTTTCTTAAAACTCATTTACACTCGGTGTTGAGATTAAATACGAAGAAATATATTATTAAAGTAGTATATAAATTTAATTGTTACGTAATACTTTTATTATATTTAATATATTAAAAGTGTAAAAAAATATGATTAAGTTATTACGTAACAATTAAGTAATTAATTCGTTAATTTAATTATATATTCTTTTGTATTTAACCATAAAATTAATAATAAATCAGTTGTAAAGTGCTGTAGATATATACCAATAACTACTCATTGAAAATGAATGCGCCCACCCACGCGTTACCATAAAAGCCTAACCAGTAACCATATATAAAAGAAAAATATTGCAGAATATATCCTCTTCTTTATTTGTTTATTTTACTTATTATCATATAGAATATATATTAATTCATAATTAAATGTTTATTATTCTTTTAAGAAAATTAACGCGTTTTCATTGAATAAGTAACTATATTCATAAAATTATTTTTATAGTAAACATTTAACAATACTTATAAAAACATTCCTATTATATAGGAGCCATGACAAAATAAAGGAAATGCGAGGAGGAAATAATTGATATTGATTAGAGAAAATAAAAGGAAATAAAATAAAATAAAGCGTGAGAAAAAATTAGAATATGATACGAAATGTGATTGTTTTTATAAAAATAAATAAATAAATATAAGACATTGTAAATTAACAAATTGTTGTGTGTAAAGTAAAAAAATAAGAGTGTGTTAATTATTGATTTAAATTACAATATCTCATAATTGTGACTTGGTCTTTGTTTCAGTGTTTCTTTGTGAGAAGGAACAAATTTGTTCCTCCACGTGGCTCCACTTAAATAGCAACACTTGTTATAATTTATCAACGGCATCTAATTTAATATAACTTTATAATATTGCAAACTCATCATCTCTGTTAATAACATTTACCCTCACAATATTTCTTAAAAAAATTATCTTTTTTCTTTTAACAAATTGAAATGCAACATTCACGACTAAATTAAAATTAAACGCAAGTGATCATGAAAAAATAATTGAAGAATGGTGAAGAACAAGTATTAAAACATAATAGTGTATGACTATTTTGATGTATTCATCCACAATACAATAATATTATCCATCATAAAAGACAAGTATTCATTAGGAATACATTATACATAATTCTAGAGCAAGTTTTGATAGGTTTCTGGGTTTAGTAAGTGATTTGTAATTTTTTTATGTTGTTTCAATGTTATTATATTTAAATTTTTCATGTCAAATTGATGTAAAATATGTGTTAGCTGTCCAAATTTTGCTATAATATTCATAGTTATTCTTAATTGTTCTTACTATTTCTTTATAGATATTTTCTATATTTTCATCTCTATTAAGATGACAACATGCTCTGTTGTCCAATCAAATTAAAAATTTGATATGAGACAATCAGAAATTCAATGAAGTTATTCTCTATTAAATTATTTATATTTGGTAGATATTAACTTGATTTTATTTTTTAATCTAATACTTAGTTTTTATTTATGTCTCCATGTTTTTAATCAAAATATGAAATACTTAGATTTTGGTTACATTATTAAAATGTATTTGAGCTTTAATTAATTAAAAAAATAAGTTTTTATTAGTTGAAAGATAAATAAATTAATGAGAAATATTATAATAAATAAAATAAGGTAAAAACAATATTTTGGTCCCTAAACTTTACATTAAATTTTAGGTTGGATCTCTTCTTCTTCTTTTTTTTTTTTGTTCATATCGGCTTCTTTACTTATTTTTTCTTCATGTTATTTCATTAAATAATTAATTAAAAATGTCTAAAATAGTCATTTGATATAAAATAAATATTATTATGGGCATTCTTATTAATTATTTATAAACGAAAATTAATAGAAAATGATTATATTATATTGAAACTATAAATTAAAATTATGGAGAAAAATAAAAGGACCAATTGGTTGAACCAATTTAACATGATATATGATAATATTTTATAATTTATACTAATATTTATAATGTAATATTTTACCGTAAAATTTAATATATTAAAGAATTTGTGTGTACCAATCACATATTAGTACAAATGTTAATTAATGTTTATCCAAAATTAAAATATATAAATATTGATAAATTTAGAATGATATATAAAATTATGAGTTAGATAATATTTTTTTAAAACAAATAAATGCAAATACCTTAAAAAACTAAATTCATAAATATATTGTAATAAAAATTTCTATTAAAATAATATAAATATATTTATGAAATTTTTTATATTGGACAACTAACATATATTTTACAATATGTTAAATATATTTATATTTTAAAACCTTTTAATATAATAATATAAATGTATTTATTAAATTTTTATTACAATATATTTATGAGTTTAGTTTTTTTAATGTATCCGCATTTATTTTTTAAATAAAATATTATCTAACTTATAATTTTATATATCAATCTAAATTTATCAATATTTATATATTTTAATTTTGTATAAACATTATTTAATATTAGTACTAATACATGATTAGTGCACAAAAGTTCTTTAGTATATTAAATTTTATGGTAAAATATATATTACATGTGTAAATATTAGTATAAATTATAAAATATTATCATATACCGGGTTAAACCAGTTTAACCAGTGACTTACTAGTTCGACTTGTAACCTAGGACCTTGATCGAGTCCATGATCGGTATGATTTTTATAACTATAAATATAAGTAACTAATAATTGAGTCTTAAGCAAATATTAGGCCGAAAAGAACATGACATAGGTAATTTATATTCCAGTCTGAAGCGACCTAGAAGAAAAATACATAATTAGTGAACAGCGAAACAAATTGTATTTCAAAAATAATATAACGTAAATAATTCATAATTGAGCTTGAAACAAATGATAAGACTCAGAAGAACCTTATACATGTAAATGATACTTGAGCACAGGGATGACAACGTAGTGAGACATGTATTAGTTATTTATATGAAAATAATATTATTTAAATACATTATATTATTTAAGTGTGCTTTATCCTTATCATATTTATAAATTATAATTTTATTGGGAATGGTTTTTTTCTTTTTGTGTTGTTTTATGAATTTTCACTAGAGAAAACTGATAGAATAATATTATCATATTTTTTATGGCTAAATTTATATTTTAGTCTCATAACTTTATTTCAAATTTTAATTTGTTCCTTTTATTTTTCTTCTTCATGATCTTAATTTATATTTTCAATATAATATAATCATTTTCTATTAATTGTTTTTAATAAATAGTAATAATTAACAAGAATGTTCATAATAATATTTTTTATCATTGTCTTCTTCTTTCTCATATCTAACAACTATTTCAGAAGTTTTTATTAATTATTTAATGAAATAAAACGAAACAAAAATAAGTAAAGGAGTCAATATATGAGAAAAAAAAATCAAAATTGAAATTTAGTGTAAAGTTTAGGGACCAAAATATTACTTTTTTCTTATTTTATTTATTATAATATTCATCATTAATTTATTTATCCTTTAACTAATAAAAAACTCATTTCTTAATTAATTATAGCTCAAATACACTTTTAATAATGTAACCAAAATCTAAGTATTTGATATTTTGATTAAAAAATAGAGACTTAAATAAAACTAAATATTAGATTAAAAAACAAAATCAAGTTAATATCTGACAAATCTAAATATTTCAATAGAGAATATAACTTTATTGAATTTTTTATTATCTGATCAAAAATTTTATTTGATGGGATAAGAGAACATGATATCATTTTCATAGAGATGACACCATAGACACCGTAGAAATACCTATCAAGAAATAGCAACAACAATTAAGAATAGCCATGAACGTTATAGCAGAACTTGGACAACTAACACATATTTTACATCAATTTGACATAAAAATTTAAATATAACATCGAAACAACATAAAATAAAAATCACAAATCACATATTAAACACAAAAAAGACAAAGCTTGCGTTAGAATTGTGTATAATATATTCCTAATGAATACTTGTATTTTATTATGGATGGTATTATTGTGCTACGCATGAATAATACATCGAAGGTAGCAATAGACTATTATGTTTTAATACTTATTCTTCACACTTCTTCGATTATTTTTTCATGATCACTTACGTTTAATTTCAATTTAGTCTTGAATGTTACATTTTAATTTGTTAAAAAATAAAAGATAAATGGATTTTAAGAAATATTTTGCTTAAACTAAGGGAAAATGTTATTAAAAGAGAGGATGTGTTTGCAATATTATAAAGTTATACTCTCTTCATTCCTAAACTATAGTTATTTTAGATTTTTTCACACATATTAAGAAATCATTGATATTGATAAGTTTTTAATATGAGTGGATTAAGGTGTCCAATTAGAAGCTAAAGTGGTAGACAAAATAATTAAAAATAGAAATGGTGATTAGTGAATAAATGAGATGATGAAAGAGAAATATTAAAATATGTAATTTATTGCATTTTAGAATCCTAAAGTGACAATTGTTTTGGAGAATTGATATTGCTACTCCTATTTTGATATTGTCACTCCCATTTAAATATTTTCATTCAATTTTGCTTTGCTTTTTTACGAGGGAGAAGAGAAAAAAGGAGTGGCAATATCAATTATTGGAGTGGTAATATCACTCTCTATTGTTTTGAAACAAGATTTTGAGCATAAAGTGACTATAATTTTGGAATGAATGTAATATTAAATTAAATGACATACAAAAATTATAACAAGTATTGCTACTTAAATGAAGCCACGTGAAAAAATAAGAAACACAAAAGAAATCACCTAGTGAATTACCTTAATTGAACCGTTGATATACTCTTACTTCGTTACTTTAAAAACTTAATCACCTTAGAGAAACTAAATCCGTAAATTAAAGCGAGTCAAAAGAGTATAATAGAAATTGATTAAGTGTTACAGAGTTACACTGCGTGGTTGGCCAGTTTTTCTCAAATCACTCACTATAAAAGCAAAATACCTCAAAACAAAGCTTTTGTGTCATATTTTTTCTCTTTCCTTTTAACTTTCACTACAACACACTCTCCCACTAGCTTCACAGCTCCTCAATCACGATGGAATTCCACAAACAACTCTTTCTCTTCCTCTCTCTTTTCCTCATTCTACACCTCTCAGGTATGAACACAACCAAACTTGCACACTCCACCTGCAAAATGAACATATATAGAGTAGGTTTGGATAGCGAGAAGTAAAAATTTTTTATTTTCGTTAAATTGCAATGAAATCCGAAATCTCGTTAAAAAAGAAAGTTTGCAATTGCTATCCAAATATTCACATATTCTCGCTTATTCCTCTTTATGTTTTTCAAGGTTTTCAATCTGATTGCGCTCTGCGACGCTGAGCGCAAACATTGCTTACTGCAATTTAAAATCTTGATATTTTCTATTGGATATTTATAATTTGCATAGATGATTTATGAAAATTATAGCTCATAAATTTAACTTATGAGTATTATTAATAGGACTAAGGGTGCTGCAAGCAGCAGATAATGATTACACAACAAAATTGTTTGTTTTTGGGGACTCTTATGCTGACACTGGCAACATCAAGAAGGGTTTTGCTAAATCATGGGAGGAACCTTATGGCGTCACCTTTCCCGGCAAACCCGCCGGCCGCTTCTCCGACGGCAGAGTCATCACCGATTACATTGGTACGCGCAACTCGACCAATTTCACCGATATTTATTGCTTACTTTTTCTAAAAAATTAATTTAATTAATTTTCTATTTTATCTTTAGCTTTTTTTACTTTGCAAAAGTTTTTGCTTTTGGACTCGCTTTGTTTCAATCCATATAAAATTTGTTGTGCTAAAGTGTGTTATTAGTCTTGTAAAAAAAATAATAATAATAATAAATGGTAAAATTAAATTTTGTTAGAAAAATGCAAAATGTGCATAGTAACTTCATTAAAAAAATTAACATCACGGGAGTTTGTGTAATACTCTGTCTGGTCTTATTTATAAGACGTTTTTAACCGAATTACACGGATCAAGGAAAGTAGTTAAGATTAGTTAACTTTATTGGTTTTCTAAAAAAATATGTGAGATGCCAATTTTATCTTTCATTGAATACTGTATTGGCCAATCAAAATTGAAAAGTTAAGATAGTCAAAATATTTAATGAGGGTAAAAAAGAAAAGTGATAATAAATGCTTTATAGAAACTACAAAAGATCTTATAAAAAGGACCATCAAAATCTTGTAGATAGTATCTTATAAAAAAGACCGGAGGAAATTAAGATGTGTGTGATTGACTGATAAAAAAAATAAATAATTAACAATAAAATTAATTATACTGAATTAACAAATAATATGACTAGTGATGCGTGTGATATTAACTTTGCAGTAATCTTAAATTTTCGATCACTAAATCAAATTTTTTTAATATTGATAATGAGTCACACAATTACAATATTTTGGTAGGGACTTTGAAAACAAAAATTAGTATATAAATAGTAAGCTATGAACTATCATGATTTGAAGTTGTTGTTTTGGTGGGGTTCATTTCTCCGCTGGTTTCCGGCTTTTCCTTTTCTCTGCTCCTACTTGTCTATCTGTTGATTCTACTCTGCCTTTTTTTTTTTTCTCCTTAAAATTAAAATTAAAATTAAAATTAAAATGATGCATTATTGTGTTTTGATCACCTTTTTTTCCTCTTTTCTTTTTTGTTACTCTCTCATCGTTTTGCATCATATCACGTTCACATTTTATATTTTATTATCGAAAAAAGATTTCTGTACTTATGTTTTTCTTATTTATTTTATACTGATTGACTACCTACGTTAAAATATTTGATTACATACGTAAAAGTTTTGCTGAATTTTTATTTTTATGTTATAACTATATATTTTTACACGTGTAACCACCAAATATAAAAAAATAATTAATATAATCACTTTTTTCAACTTACGTAATTTATGAATATTCTTAAATATAAAAATTAGTACTCTTTATTATCTCTCTTGTTCTTAGCATTGTGAATTATTAATAGCATGTTCTTTACTTTATCGCGTGGTAGCAGCATGCTTTGTACACAGACACTTTTGTCCTTATCATTTCTTTAGTAATAATCATTATTCATCGATCATCGCTTTAACATTCAGTGCTACTCTTTCATTACCACCATTACGTCCTTTCACCTTTACCTTAATTTGCTTTAATTTAATTATACTAATTATATTATATTTTCCATAATTAAATATACATTTTCTGCCAAATCATGACTCTCTTCACTGTAGCTCTTATACTACATTCGTACATTTTCTTCAAGCAAGTATTTTAACAATCTAACCAATTTACGAGTTGAGTATTCCGGTCATGTAATTCACTTGGTGAGTATATGGGAATATATGTGTGTAGGTACGGAGTTCGAATCCCGATTGTAATATTTTTCTATAAATCAAAAAAATTTACTAGTTGAGTTGAGTCGAATTTGTTCGCGAGTTAGACTCATTTAATTTTAACAAATCTAATTAGCTCTCCAAAATTACAGAATGGAACTTGAGGAGTAAAAGATAATTGTATAAAATCTAAGGATTAAAATAATTTTATTTTAAAATAATTGTACAAAATATAAAATTTTCTATAAAAAAATTTAAAAATAAAAAATAAAATAAATTAAGCTAATAATTTTATATTTTAATTACTCATAAAAATATAAAATAAAAACACAAATAAAATTAAAGTAAACATGCCTATCTTTGGCTTTGGGATATCCATATTTAAATTTTTTTTCTTATCCCAAGATTCATGCTTTTTATCTCCAGTGGTGATGATCTAGACTCCACAGCTTTGTCAGTAAAAGTAAAAGCATATGTCGTATGCTGCTTTAATTTACAAGTTAATTTAGTACAGTTTGATTTAGGTTTTATTTTGATCAAAATTATTTTTAATTAAAATTAAAATTATTTATTTTTATTAGATAATATCAGTTTTTTATATTAATAATTAATATTTATTTTAATTTATATATTTTTTATTTAGCATTTTATTAAAATTTAAATCAAACAAACTCTTAGGGTCCGTTTGATTTGCTAATTTTTAAGGTACAACACAGGACAAAACTTTTTGTTCTGTGTTTGATTCAAAAAGCTGTCAAGTAACAGCACAAAATTTGAGTCACAAGTACAAAATGGCAATTTTTTGTACTCACTAAACCAAGGGATAACTTTCTTGTTCCATGCACAAGTTAAGAAAAGACATAATTAACCTTGTATTTTTATTCAGTACTGTAACTACCTTCCCTATTTTCTCCACTTACGAGGCAGTTTATGTTGTATTTTTTTTTAAATCAATGTTTACGTCATTTTTTTGTCATTTACACATATATATATATATATAATTAAAATAACGTATTAATAATAAAATAAATTTTAACGGTAAATATAAATATTAAAAAATAAAGAGTCAAAAATATTTTTTAATAATAACTTTTTTATATATAATATAATTATTATATTACATAAAATATATTATGTAGTAATTTATTAAATCATGAAACTTTAATTTTATAATAAATAATAAAAAATTATAAAATATCAAAATATTATTTTCTTAGAAAAATTTAAAAAAAATTAATAATATAACATGAAGGATATTATTCTAAAATTTATATTATACTTTTTGTTATGTGAATTGAGTATCAAACGATACACAACATAAAAAGTTGTGTTATGCCTCATAAAACTTGTACTTGTACTGTTCTGTTCACGCATCAAACGCACCCTTAATCATAATCCAAAATCTAAATGAAGGATGGATTTGGTGCTGCTGAAATACATATTAATTTGCGACCCTCCACTAATTTTTTTTTTTTTTATATTTGTTTTGATGGGAGATAAAGTCCCGTATTGTCTAGAGTCTTATAAAGGTTATCATAGTTCTTATTGATGAGAGGGATTAAGACCACCCAATTTTGGAAATTCCAGCATCTCTTTATATATAAGAATCATAAATCTATATATTAAAAAGGATGGAGTCACTCCCAATAAGTATGGTGTTAATCCCTTTCCTCCTCTTATTCTACACAATGTGAGACTTTATCTCGCAACACTTTCCCTCAAGTCCAACTGGCTATTTTTTTTACCCTAGTTGTGACTTGTTTTTTTTGTAATGGGTCTTGTTTTTTTTCAAGTTATGGTCATCTGTCTCAGGTCTCTTTCTTCTTCTTTTGTTTTTTTGCCTTGACTGTGTGTTCATTTTTTCTTGAAATTTTTTTATCTTGTCCTGTTTTTTGATAGGCTTTGATATCATCTTAGAAATGACATAATGTTGGGAGAAAAAGTCTCATATTGCCTAGGATAAGAGCTATGATAGCCTTTATAAGACCCTAGACAACCCTCTCCCTGTGAGCTAGCTTTTGAGGAGAGTTAGGCTTATGTCATTATTAAGATGGTATCATAGCATATCCAGAAAAAAAAAATATAGGGCAAAATAAAAATTCAAGAAAAAAAGAGAGCACAAAGTCTATGTCATTACTAAGATGGTATTAGAGCCTATCCGAAAAAAAAACATAGGACAAAACAAAAATTCAACAAAAAAGGAGCACAAAGTCCAGACGTGAGACATACGTCAAAAAAACAAACACACCCATAAAAAAATGGAAGCAAGTCACAACTAGGATAAAAAAAAAACCAGTTGGACTTGAGGGAGAGTGTTGGGAGATAAAGTCTAACATTGTCTAGGATAAAAACTATGATAACCTTTATAAGGCCTTATACAACCCTCTCCTTATAAGCTAACTTTTGAGAAGAGTTACACCTATGTCATTTTTAAGATATTCTTCTTTAAAAAATAACTCTTTTATTTGTTTAACGATTTTACTATATAATATAAAAAAATACTTTAATAAAAATACTTATTTTCGTCTAACCCAATTCTAAAAATTAATTCATAAGAAATGTTTGTGTGTGTGTGATGCAGCAAAATATTTGAAAGTGAAATCGCCAGTACCCTACAGATTAAGGAAAGTGATGCCTCAACATTTGAAATATGGAATGAACTTTGCATTTGGGGGAAGTGGTGTGTTTGACACATTGAATCCAGGTCCTAACATGAACATGACAACACAGATTGATTTGTTTCAACAAGTTATAAATTACAAAATCTATTCTCCCTTTGATCTTAGTAACTCTGTGGCTCTAGTTTCTGTTGCTGGAAATGACTACAAACATTACTTGGCCACTAATGGCTCTGCCCAGGTAAATAATTCTTCATTCAAATTGCTATTTAGTTAATTAACTTCTCAGTGTCTGTTTTGTTTTGTTTCTTGTTGGTAGAATTGATTTTGGATCCATATGATTTTATACGTTTAAAATTGATTTTAAAGTAACGTAATTTATGTTTGAGAGTTTTTTTTTCTTCTTAAGAGCAACACAATGTAAATTTTTCAATACAACGTAAAAGAAAGTCTCACTTTGCTTCGGCTGATTTTGATAACCCATAATCAATTTTAGCTTTTTTTGAACTCATAATCAAATAACTGATTTTTCAAGCAAGATCATTTTTTCTTGAACGATGTTTTTTTCCAAATTTTTCCGAACATGCACTTTGTAGACTTTTATTTCTTATTTTTAGAGGAAGAAAAAAAATCTCAATAATTTGCTTTTCAATTTTCACTTTGTAGAATTTTATTTCTTATTTTGAGAGGAAAAATATCTTAACAAATGATTATCTGTGTTATATTTGAGTATAGCTCCATAGAGATCACAATATAAGTCAAGTTAGGTTCAAGTTGACCCATAAACTCAAACAATTCGAGCCAAACTAAATTAGAAAAATAAAGTTGATTTAAGTCATTTATTTAATTCGATTTTAATAAATAAGACCAGGAACACTTTTGACCCGGGTATTACTTTGAAGAATTTTAACCTAAACCAACTTGACCCAATCGGAAAGCTATGTAAATTTTTATTTGTAATTACCTATTTATTAGATGTAGTTTATATTAATTAATTGTAACTAAGGCCTATTGTGTTTTACTTTTCATGACATTTTTTCTTTCCAAAGCTAACTTTACGGCCCAATGCAACTTTTAGGTGTGGATTAGGTAGATAAATCCACTGAGGAAAAGGATAAATAAAGTTTTCACAATGGCCCATAGAATAAACGAAAATATGTAAATTGGATTCCATTCTTTAATTTTTTGGTCAACTCATTGGATTCCATTCAATAAAAAAAACGTTTATGGTGTTGTCAGGTGGATGGGATTAGCACCATTCCTATTTGGAGTGATACTATTCTTTTTAATATATAAATTTATGATTCTTATGTATAAAGGAATGGTGGGATTTCCAAAATTGGGTGGTCCCAATCCCTCCCACCGTGTTGTCATGGTCATGGGCCGTTCACTTCCGTAACGGTTCATTCATGAAATCCGGCACCACGCACTTTAGGTTTGCCACCATCTCAACAGCATGAAAAGGAGCACTGAGATCGACATCATTTCAGTTAGGAAAAAGACCATCCTTTTTCCGGTCATTAGTATTCGAGATAGTATTTCTGGACGTTGTTGACCGTAAAATAGTAAAAATATGAAAGAAATCACTATTACTTAACAGACAATACTGTCTTAAAAAAAAGTGATCTTATTCTCAATTAGAGTGGTGCTAATTCTAGTGTCATTCTCTTATTGTCTTTTATACATTCTTAATAACTTTTTACTGGTTGTAGGGATTACTATCATTCGTGGCCTCAGTGGTGAACCAAACAACAAAAAATCTGATTCGAATCAAAGCGTTGGGAGTGAAGAAAGTAGTGGTGAACGATCTTCAACCCTTGGGATGCCTTCCTCGTCTCACAGCAGCATTCTCATTCCAACATTGCAACGACACCTCTAACAACCTCGTACTTCTCCACAACAACCTCCTCAACCAAGCTGTAACCAAATTAAACCAACAAACAAAAAACGATCATTCTTCCTCCTTCATAATTCTAAACCTTTACGACAGTTTCATGTCCGTGCTGAACCATCCATCCACGCATAACATTCAGGACCAATTGAAGCCATGCTGCGTTGGGATTAGCGACGAGTATTCGTGTGGGAGTGTTGATGAGAACAATGTGAAGAAGTATCGTGTTTGCGATAACCCAAAATCCGCTTTATTTTGGGATCAGGTTCATCCAACTCAGGCTGGATGGCACGCTGTTTATAACAAGCTGCGAACCATCAATGCTCTTCAGCAGATTAATCAAGCTTGAAAGAACTAGCAGTATTGTAGTAGTGCTTGATATTGGTTTAACTTTTTTTTTTGTTTGTGTTAAATTGAATTGTTGATTACTCAAATAACCTTTTGTTTAATTTGTAATTATTCCAAGTTGGAATGTGGGTGCATGTGCAAATAGAATTTCTGCTTTCCTCAATGCTGCAATGTGTTCGTTCTAATAAACTTCAAAATTAGGATTGTTAAGCATTTGGGAAAATACTAAATAAATATAAATTAGGATAGTTTTTAGCTAAGTTTTATTTTCCTTTCTCTGTATAAAGTAAAAGTTGTGGTAAACAGAATTTTTAACAGCTTAATTTTTTTAATAAAGAATATTGACAATAAGGGTGCGTTTGATGCATGAACAGGACAGTATAAGTAATACAGCATAGTAGAACTTTTATGAGGCACAACACAACCTTCTCTGTTGTGTATTGTTTGATACTCAATGCACATAATAAGAAGCACAACATAAATTTTACAATAATATCCTTCATGTTATATATTATTAATTTCACTTTAATTTTTCTAAAAAAATAATATTTTAATATTTTAAAAATATTTTATTATTTAGGGTAAATTGCAATAAGTCCTCTTGAGGTTTGGGGAAATTGCACTCCACCCCAAATTTCATCAAAATTAGCACTTAACCCCATTTTTGTCAGTTAACTAGCATTTTTAGCCCGTCAATCTATCACTTAAGTATTAAAAATAATTTTTAATATTAATGGAGGGTCCCGAACTTGCATATGTGACAAACTGACATATAAACGTTAGCAGTATAGCAGTTAACTAGCGTTTTTGCCTCGCCAGTTAGCAACGTCATCCTTAAAAATAGTTTTTAAAGTTAACAAATGAACAATTTGTAGATGTGATAGATGAGAACGACAGAAACATTAGCTAGGTCAGCAATGAAACGTAAATGGGGTGGAATGCTAATTTTTATGTAGTTTGGGGTGGAGTGCAATTTTCCCAAACCTCAAGGGGAGTTATTGCAATTTACCCTATTATTTATTCTAAATTAAAACTTCATATTTTAATAAATTATTACATAATATATTTTATGTGATGTAATAATTATATTAAATAAAAACAAAAATTATTATTAAAAAATATTTTTAACTCTTTATTTTTTAATATTTATATTTATCATTAAAATTTATTTTATTATTAATACATTATTTTAATTATATATATATATATCACGTTAACCCGTACATATGCTGTTAAAAAAAATAATGCAACTACCTTAGATAAGTGGGGAAGTGAGGAAAGTAGTTACACTATTAAATAGAGATGCAAAGTTAATTTTGACTTTTCCTAACTTGTGCATAGAACAAAAAAAAACTTGTCCCTTAGTTTAGTAGAATACAAAAAATTGATTATTTGTGCTGTCCAATTACTCAAATATTGTGCTGTTTCTTGACAAGTTTTTGAATCAATCACAGAACAAAGAGTTTTATACTGTACTGCACTATAAAAATTAACAAATCAAACGGCACTTAAAAGCTTCTTGAGAAACTATAGTTTAAAGCTTATGCTTCTCTTAAAATCACTTTATTAGTGTGACAGAAATCATGGAAAGCAAAATAATAACTAATTCAAAATTCAAACAAGTTTTAAATGTATAAAACTTAAAAAAAAAGAAAAAAAATTTAACTAGATCAAATAGAAATGTTTAAAAGATCTTATAATTAAAAGTGTTTATTTTTATATAAAAAAGACATAACAATAAGAGCTTCTTGAGAAGCTACAATTTTGAGCTTATACTTTCATGAAAACCATTTGAGAGTGGTGCTGGTTATGATGAAAAAAAAAAAGACAATATAAGTCGTTTAAGCTTAAAAAATAATTAAAGATACTGAATTATTTTTAGATTTACTTTTAAAAATCTCAAGTTCAGCTTTAACTATTAACTATATAACATTAACATTAGCACATATCTTTCACTTGTTTCTTTCGTTTTCCACTCAAACGGTCAAACCTATAACTCTAATATCAAATAGATTTTCCTTTTCTCTCCGTTTTCAATCCACTACTTATCTTGTCAACTATTTTCTCTTTACAAAAAAACAATTCTGTGCAAACCAGCAGTATGCTATGTTGAATCTGAATGTGGAATGAAATGCTGATTACTGCAGCACAAGGATAAGCCTGACAGCCATGAAATGATGATTGCTTGTTTTTCTATCTAAATAGATTTACAACCTATCTAAAGTATAAACTAACAACCAATGTATTAGTTAGTACAGGTTTCGCAGCACTTTCCATTTAAGAAATGATGATTGCTTGTTTTTCTATTACACTAGATCTTAAAAACTGATAAAAGTAAGAAATTACTTCTTCAAATTTAGCCAACCGGATTGGGCTACTGGTAAGGTACTTCCCTAATTTGCAAGATTTCAAAACTACAAACCTCATTACTGACTACCATTGTACTAAAGAAATAAATTGGTGCTAACAAAACAGTAATGTCTCCTGTAGTATACCATATGATAGAGAAGCATCATATCAACAGATAAGCTTGGCATAACTCACAGGAACAAGTGTTTAAATTCTCCATTTGCAAGCTGACAAAGCTTATTGTAGCTGACCATATCTGTCATCAAGGGGTAACAAAATCAGCAGCTGAAGCATCATATACTTAGATATTTCATTAAAAAGATATCATAAGAAATAAAAAACTAGTCCATGTGTTCCAAAGATTATAGTTCATATATGATAACGAATCTCAGAGTGTGAAGGGAAAACAATACCGATTGCATCACCAAAATTGATCCATGTCTCTGCACGAATGGACTTATCACTGTCAACAATACCAATAACTTCCACAAAACTTGTAAGAGGAGCAGGCGGCGGTGATCCTTTCACAACTAGCTGCTTCTCATCTGTTGATTTTCCAATGACAGCTCCGCCATCAGATCGCAAAACCTGCATCACTGCCCGAACCCTCCTTCCAACATAGAAGTGTAACAGTTCTGCGTTGACAAAGACTGCAGGATTTGATATGTCCATACTCTGCAAAAGACACAAGAAGATGAAAACCATGTTGATGATAAGAAAATGCTGTGTTCTTCAATTTATTTTACAGTCAAATGGAACAATGACATGGCTTTCATTCACACAAATCCTGTCTCATGATTTACTCTACTTCAAATTTCAAATATCCCTTAACCGTGTATGGCTTTCATTGTCATAATTTACTGTTTTCGAAATTTTAAATATCCCTCCCTTAAATGTGTATGGTTTTCACTCACAGAAATACAATCTCATAATTTTCTCTTCAAATTTCAAGTATCCATTAACTAAGTATGTCTTTCATTCACACAAATCTTGGCTCATGATTTACTCATCAAATTCAAAATACACTTAACGGAGTAAAACTATACTGAGAACTTATAATCCCTTGGTAGTATTATGACTACATACAATGTTATATATATTGAATGGCACCTTCACTAGATGAAACACGGTTGCAAGTGAACAACCCCCAAAAGTCAAGATAGCAGAAACTTTCTAACACAAGTAGCTGCTGAGTGCTGAATACTAAAATTGTGGTTATCAGTTATGTGGGCAATTTTAATTACTAATTACACAGATTAAATACTCATAAAAACTAATCCGGACTTTCCGAATGGCTTATAGTTTCACAAAATATCATATATGAGAAGCACTTATTATAGAAGGCATTAGTCAGTAACCAGTTACTGAATCACTCCAGCAATAACATTGTTGAAACACCAAGTAATCCAAAAAGATCACACTTGAAAGACATGGTAACTATGTTTAGTTACTCAAGGATTGATGAAATAGAACAGGAAACAGATTATTAACTCATTCATTGGGTGTTTTATGATGGAATAAAGGCATGTTTCAATTTCATTGTTTAGAAATATATTAAATCTATTGAATTATATAATGCTAGAGTCTTCATGTTTGCAATTCTTAGTTATGCAATTACTGTTCAAAACGTGAATTTAACTATTTACTCACATTTTGTGGCTGGGGTGTTCACACGAGAAATTCCATTTTCACCCTCACCCCCTCAAATTACTTTCTGCCCTAATTTCTTTTTCTCAGCTATCTGCTTAGGCTATGCTCTATCCTGTCCTAAGAGTCTAAGAAAATCTCAAAAAACAGAGAACCGAATTTAAGTGAGAATGAAGATAAGAAAGCAGTACCATAAACAATAAAATCTTGTTCGATGTCGACGATTCTGTGAGCGGCGGTGGGAGGAGCTTGCTTCCGGTTAGAGGGATGACAATGGCTCAAGACGGAGGCGCAGATCTGTAGTTGCGACGTCGTTTTGGTGTGATGGGCGAAGGAAAGAAGGAAGGAAGCATGAGAAGGAGGAGGGTTTGGGTTTGGGAGATGAGAAAGAAAACCACCGAAGGAAGGAACGAAAGCCTAGTGTTTCAGCATCCTTTCCTTCTTCAAAGAAAAACAAAAAAATTAACGGTGAATTGGGCCTTTAGCCCTTAGTTTTTTTAAGAACAGTAAAAAGAAAATTAGAAAATTAAGTTATATCAAATGAGTGTTTTGGGTGTTTTCTTTTTTGTTCCCTTATCAATTCAAAATCTTTGTATTTTTACCAAAAAAATTGAAAATCTTTGTATAGTATGTCAAAAGATTTAAAAATTATTTATGATTAAAACTATAATAGTGTTACCAAAAAAATATAATATAAAAAATTTCAAATATAATTATGAAATAAAATTTACAATATTAATTTTAAACTTTTGATTGGAAAGTTAGTCCTTATTAGTTATGGACTAGCCAAGACTCTACGTCGACCAAGACCAACTCGAGCTTGGCATTATCAGCTCCAGGTCGGCCCCAACGGTCAACTAATCATTCGCCCAGAAACAAGGAGCCATCAAGTCAGACCAAACAAGAATCAATCAAGAGATACCACAATCAAGGTCACCGCAAGTCAGACCAGACTAGATAGCTTAGCTTTGAACGATATAAAAGGCCCAGATACAACCGTTTGTATTGACGCTCATAGTAAAAACCGCAGTTTTTATTAGGGTTCAGGCACTGGAATACCACCGCCGTCAGGACCCGGGAGCTGTGAGTGAACATCTAGCGCCCACCATGGGGCCGGTAGAGAAATTCCTAGCCTCACAAGAACAAGCCCTTTCTATTGATAACAACCTCTCTTGGCGAAAACACGCAGCAGAGCATACCGAAACACGAATCCACGCATCCACTACTTTACACTGCAACCCTGCAACCTCGCCTCGTAGCTAAGCCACCTCGGCAACATATTTCTCCCGATCTTTCTTCTCTCCCTCCAACTGGGACAACACTTCGTTATGTAAGCCCTTGATGGTTTCAAGATTCTTCATACCATCTTGAAACTTCTTCTCTAGATCGACCTTTTCAGCAGCATCAGAAGCTCGAGCTGACTCTACCTCGTCCACTTTCTTCTTCAACGAGTCACGATCTTTACGCACCCTCTCAAGAGTTGTCTTCTTTTTATCATACTTCTTGTGGAGGGCACAATAATTTTGAGAAAGTCGATCTGCAGCCTTAGCAGCTTCCTCCCTTCCTTGACGAGCAGCGGCCACCTCCTAACAGCGATTAAGAATCCAAAGCCGGCATTGATGTGCCAAAAAAGTCATTTGCAGGCTATGGCGTTCAATAATTTTAAACAAGCTATCGTCATCCATATTGTCCGCCGTGGTCACATCTTTCTCATAGCACATAGTCTTATGGATATAGTCACCTGCATCAAGACGACTATTCGACAAGGTGACACCATCCTCTATTTCCTCCTAAGACTGATCTTCCACACGCGCCTTCTTCAAACCGCTAAAGTCTCCTTGCACCAATGGTCTCTTCCCTTCACAGCGAGCTTAGAGAGAAGCATTGCAGCGTACAGGACTCTCCACGCCCTGATTAACGTCGGCATGGCAAACCTCTTGGGTAGCATCATGAATAGGAGATGGGGGCAGCAGTTCATTATCAATACCCGCAACATTCGCGGAACCAGGAGACACCGGAGAAGTGGCCAAATTCACAACATCAGGGGTCACCTAAACAGGCACAACCTCGGTGGTGTTAACGGTTCCCCTAACATCGGCAACATTCTCTGAATCGTCAACAAGATTTTCTGGGGCAACCATCTGGGCACGTTGAGCTCGGAAACAAGCTACTTCGGCAGCGAAGATATTCATCGAGCCTACACAAAAAGCAAAATTTAATACGTTAGACACGTTGGAAACTACAAAAGGCCAAGAATGACACCCACCAAAATAGCCTTGAAAAAAACCAGAATCATGTTCATGCTCAATCAGCACGCGAGAATCAGCGTGAAAATTCTCTAGAAGCTTTACATCAAACCGATCTAACGACAACAGCTAGGAAATGGAAAGGGGAGAAATAGTGCGAGCATCCTGACGCTAATACAAAGGGAATTTCTCTTTCCAAACAGCCGAACACAAAAAGGTCTCCTCTCGAACTCCAGATCGCCCCATCACATGAGCGAACTGACGTTTGAAATTTTCCTTATATAAGTCAGTAAAAGTAGAAATAAGCTGGCAACCGAGTTTGTTACTAATATACACCCAACCACATGAGTCATCCCGGATAACCCGAAGTTTCTTAGAAACCCCTCCCTTGGTTTGGAAAAAATAGAAAAATTTCTCAACAGAGGCATCAATTTCAAAATGATTGCACATAAATTGAAAACCCATAGTAAAGGAAGCTACGTAGGAGCGACCTCGACTGCGTTCAGCAAATTCATCTCAAACGAAGTAAAAGGAAGTCGAACACCAAGCGTACGAAATAAGGTCTCATAAAAGTAACAAAACGGATGAGAATTATCTGTCCCAGCTATACGAACCCTCTAGCTGGACACACAATAAGCAACAACTATAAGGTTGACAAACGTACTATCCTTCGCGATAGTCAAGTCAATCAACAGGTCATCAATCTTCTTCTCAGAATTCCAAACCGACACAGCAAATAACACCTCTGGCTTAATCCACTGATACCTTGGGAACTCATCCACGATCTGGACGGCTTGCTTCACCATGATGAAACGAAAAAGGGACAAAGAAGATAAGAACGGAAAAGGTTAGGAATAAAAGAATACCTTGTAAATCCAAAAAACTTAGAAAAATACAGAGACAATCGAAGGAAGAACATTCTTGAAAGTTTGAAAGAGAAGAACAATGTGAAAGAAAGAAGAAGAACCCGAATTCAATTAAATAGGTAAACTCTTAAGCGACGTGACTCTTCGTTTTGAACCCTAATAATGGCAAGGCAGGTGATGCAACTTCTCCTACTGATCCCAACAAACCTTTTCAAATTCAAGCAATCCCAACCTTCAGATCGTAACAGCCACGACTGTTAGATCAATAACGGATATGAATCCTCTAACGAAAAAAAGAAGGAAGAGGAAGGAGAAGAACAATCCAGAAGTTCAGCACATATATTCGAATTTAACTTCTCAAAAATTACAATGAGTTTACATAGTTACAATAAGTAGCAAGTTAGGACAAATAAAGGGATGTCTACACTACCCTACGAGACACCTATCTATACAACCTCCGAGCTGAACTGAGTTAAGGGCAACAACACAATTTGTAACTGCAACCTCCTCAAAACAATCTCAGGCACACAACCTTTAATAGGACGACATCGCTATTTTTGGTTGCAACCTCCCCCTCCGTCGAAATTAATCTCCGCCAAAGAGCCAACAATTCAACCAGGAAAGTCACAAGTTAAAGGTGGGAAGGACGAGTATGATGCCCTAACACCCCTAACCCCTAGCAAAACACATGCTCAGCAAAGATCACTCCAACGATGGTTCTGGAGCAACAGAAATCTGAGGCACCGGACGTCAACTCCTAAAGGGTAAGGCACTGAGGCTCCCAGAGGCAGGTCGACGCCAACCAACGTCGTAGCTTTCATGAATCAATATACGGCGTGGAAGAGGCCTATAAATTGCGTCAGAAAGCTGCGGACATGATCCGAGCAAAAAGCCACTAGGAACTTAATGGAAAATGGAGTTTTTTCTTCTTCCTCATCTCTCATGCCTTAGAAATGAGATGAAAGCAAAAGAGAGAAGGCCCTATATATAGCCATGACAGCAATAAATGCGCTTATAAAAACACAGTGAATTAGGAAATGGTCAAGTCAAGCAATTAAGTGGGTACAAAGAACGATAACGCAAAATAAAACGTGGCGAGAAACGGGCGGAAACTACAACGCCAGAACGGTTACAGTCAAGCCCCTTCAGCCAAAGGCTTCAAGGCCTGTGGGGCTGGTGGACTACCAAGACCCCACATCGGTCGAGCCCGATCTGAACTCCAAGGAAACATCACTTCAAGCCCCTTCAACCAGAGGCTTCAAGGCTTGTGAGGCTGGTGGACTAGCCAAGACCCCACATCGGTCAAGCCCCAATCCGAGCTCGAAGGAAACATCACTTCAAGCCCCTTCAGCCAAAGGCTTCAAGGCTTGTGGGGCTAGTGGACTAGCCAAGACCCCACGCTGACCAAGACCAACCCGAGCTTAGCATTATCAGCTCCAGGTCTCCCCCAACAGTCAACTAATCATTTGCCTAGAAACAAGGAGCCATCAAGTCAGACCAGACAAGAATCAATCAAAAGATGCCCTAATCAAGGTCACCGCAATCAACAAGATATCAGGGAAAACTTTCCTAACTGGGAATGAACCTGGACACTAGATAGCTTAGCTTTAAACTATATAAAAGGCCCAGAGACCCCGTTTGTATTCATGCTCACATTAAACACCACAAATCTTATTAGGGTTCAGGCACCGGAATACCACTGCTGTCGGGACCCGGGAGTTGTGAGTGAACAAGTTATTTTTAATTTTTAATTTTAATTATTTTATAATTAAAATTATAATGTAAAAATAAAAATTAAAGATAAAAAGCGCGTCATCATCAAGGAAATTGTGTGTGATAACCATGTGATTAACACAAGTTCTTCGCCCAATGTTACTAACTAATGTTTCATGAACCATTACAAATAATCATATGTATAAAATAACTTTCAAAAATTATAAATTAAGTATCAAAAATAATTTTCAATTAATTACATTAATCTTCAATAAAATTAAATTCATAATAAGTTATTTAATTTAAATTTTAATATATTAACAATATAAAAATAATAAATAATACTCTATAGCATAATTATATTTTTATACTATTATAGTAATATTTTTATCTTTTGTTATGCATAAATTTATATTTTAAATATATACACCTATTTCATTGTTTAAATAATAGTATATTAATACTTTTTTTTTGGGTAAATATATACTAACACTTTTGATTCTTGAAGAATATTGTAAATTTAAAAATAATTAAAAAAGAGTAGAAGTAAACAAAAAGGAATGATAGTAATATCACATTTTTTTTACCAACTTAATTTTAAACAATGTTTCATCCAACTTAAAATATGCAGATTCTTGGTATACTGTTATCACAAACTCTTCCAAATTCTTATAAATCGCAAGTTTACAATGAGTCAACGATTTTGCTTTTGTACTAAAAACTCTCTCTATATTACAATAAAATAAAAAAATAATGTATAGTGGAAACACTCAACAAAATCAAAGCATCATGCATTTATTGTATTCACTCACTTTTTATGATCTAACAAACTCATTACACCATCAAAATTGCATGCCGATTATCTATAAAA
This sequence comes from Cyamopsis tetragonoloba, assembly GCA_037177725.1. Taxonomy (NCBI): domain Eukaryota; kingdom Viridiplantae; phylum Streptophyta; class Magnoliopsida; order Fabales; family Fabaceae; genus Cyamopsis; species Cyamopsis tetragonoloba. The sequence goes on along the minus strand of CM074125.1, from coordinate 28,440,671 downwards.
GCCTCGTCCCTGATTCTTGAATTTAGTTGCATATTCATTTTTTTAAAAAATATGCTATGTTCTAGATACTATCATTAAATTATATAACTTATGTTTTGGTCCAAAATTTCATTCAATTATGTGAGGTGTGAGATCTTTAAATTTGAAATTGCCCTCTAAGTCTTCACCACTATAGCACAAATCAAGACGTCTTCATAGGATTGTAATGGGGATTAGGTAGGGTAGGTAGATATGAAGGGAAACTAGCTAAACCACATACACATGAATAATGGAATGCATGGAATCCTAAACACCATATGCAAAAGTTTGATGAAATTGATACATGTGATGGAAAAAGGAAAAAACAACAACACACATGAACAGTAACAACTCTTATTCATTTAATTTCCAATCCTTTTTCATATTTTCCTTTTCTTTTTCACCATTTTTTAGTATGAAGAGTCTTTTTTTTCTTCTTTTGAACTTTCTTTTTCATTTTCTTTCATTTTTTTTGTAACTTTGTTTTTGTTGCTACCTAGTGTCACACAATGGAACACAAGTGGATATGAAGTGGAAAATGAAAGATGAATGAATGCATGCAAGATGGTCTACCCTAACATAAACACCCAAAACAATCCTCAACATAAAGTGTTGCCCACCCCAAAACTTGTCCTCAAGTCAAGAACCAAATATCATAGAATCAAACTTCCAACCAAAAACATCCGGGACCCCAAACTTAGGGATTGGCCGGTTCACAAGAAAAACAACCCCAAACTTAGAAGAAAACTCTATATCCCAAGTGCATAACTAATGCTCTATGTGTGTAGAGCATTGGTTTTATATTTAATTAAATGAAGGATAAATCAAGGTTCAAAGAGGATAGTATACGGGAAGGCTTTCTTTGGGTCAAGGCTAACAACAACAAAAATGCCTCTCTCATGTTAATCGTAATTAGCAATCTCAACCAACGGCAAAATAAAATCCAAGAGCACACCTCTACATAATAAACACTATATAAGGAACATTAGGAGGCTCAAGATCCTCACTTAGGTTGCATGATTGTAACACATTGCTAATCCACATAAAACATGCTCTTATGCTTGTCAACAAACACTTCTCAAACATATTAATAGCACGCAAACTATCAAGTGGAAAAGATGTTTAAATCTAGGTCACAAGAATCATTTTTACTAGAAACAAGAATCGATGCCATGCCATTTCATAATTCACTAGAAATAATCTAACAAGTCTAAAATCCATCAAATAACCCACAAGGGTCCATTATACAATGCTACACACCAAGGCTACAACAAAACACCAAACATACCACAAAACAAAAGAAACCAAATACAAACAAAAATACAACAAGAAATACAAAAAATTACAATTTATTCAGCTAATCACTAACTACTACTAGTACTATCCACCATCCAGCTCATCATTATTCTCTTCTTCCTCTTCATCATCATCTTTCTCTTCCACTACCTTTTCCTTCCCCATGGAGCTACCAGACCCATATTCATAGAATTGGTTGGCCCGATTGTATTCTTCTTGAGAAAATGGAGTAGGAAAACTCCTATCCATATTTATGCCTTGTTTGGCACCCATCATCCTCCAAAAGGGTTCAAAGAACACATTCCTCATCATTTGGGCCTTCATCTCCCAATCATTAGCATGATCTACCTCCATCTTGTGATTCATGACATTGAGTTTCTCATCCATAGAGAGTGTCTCAAAGTCTCTTTGCAAACACGCCGCCACTGAAGGTGAGACATCAAGATAAGCAGCTTTAGGAGTGTCTACTGTAAGCCTTGGAGATGAACTAGGAAGGGATTGCCCTTGAGGTTGGGGCCATAAAAGTTGTTGAAAATATACCTATAGAAAAAGGACCTGTCAATGGGCCCAAATCCTTTAGCATCCTTAAGCTCTCTTGGGTCAATTCTTACACCTTGTGAGGCACAAAGTTTTGTGATGATGATCTTGTAGTTCAAGGAGGCGGTTGTCCTTCTACAATCAAGGATCTCATTGCTAATCGTCGACCCCACATTAACAGGCAATTGCTTCATCAACACATAAGTATATAGAAGCCTCTTCTTTGTGACGATGTTGAAGTGCTTAATGGGGATAACCACCCCTTGGACAAGCGCACACCATAACTTTTCTTTCGGAGTGAAGTACTTCTTGTCCATGTGCTTGGCCAACTCATTTTTGGCATCCATGGTCCATTCACCTTGACCATTACATAACACTTTGTTGATCTCATCCATGTCCAACATCCAATGCATAAGCTTCTCTAACTCTCAAGTATTGTTAGGTTCCATGGGGGTGTTAAGCATCTCATTAATCACACGGGGATGAAAGGAGATTTCCTTACCTCTCACGTAGGTGGTGTACTTATCAATTGGGTCATTGTCGTTGATCTTGAGGTTAGAATAGAATTCCGCCACAAGTTCCTCATATGCCGGACCCTCCAAAGAGCAAAGAGTCTTCAATTTTCTCCTTTTGAGAGCATTGTAAACCTCCAAGCATACATCATTGGGTTCCCTTTCTCCCGTGATGTTGGGGAAGCAATCCTCTTTGGTAAGAGCATTGTAAACCCCGAAGCATACATCAAGTTCATGAATCAACACTTCATTCTCAAAAATCAAGCATCCAAACTTTCAATAATGGCAAATAGAACATTAATCAACACATTAATTTCACAATGATACCACAAATCATCCAAGAGCACTCAAGATTCATCAATTTCCCCAAAATTCCCAAAATCATCAAGTCCATGCTCAAATCTCCAACAATCAAGTGTTTCTATCTCATTCAAGCAAGAATAATCATAAATCAAACCATAAATGTATGAGGATCATAGAGATTCAAGTGTTACCTTTGGGTCTTGAGTTTGGGTATTTAACGAATCAAAGTTAGAATCAAGTTTAACCAAGTGAAGATTAGTGATATTAGTGAAGAATTAGTGAAATGTAGAAGAAGAATGTGTAGAGGTCCAAAACATCATAATGGGAAAAAAAGAGGAAGGAGGCGTGAGAAGGAAGGAGGAAGAAGGTGTGGAAAGGTAGGAAGAAAAACTATAGATAGTGAAAGAAAAAAAGGATCCAGAGTTCAGTTCATTGAGGGGGAAAGAAGAATAGCATTTGGAGTCTAGACACTAGGTATATGTAAAGTTTTAAAAAAACCATAAAATAAAGTGAAAGTGGATTGTAACTTTTAATCCCAACCAAAAGAATTTTTTGCCTTCAAAAATGGAAATTCTTTAGAAAAATAAAGTAAAAGTGGTTTATTCTTTATCATTTAAAATTTTTAATATTTTAATATTTTTCAATGATAAATTTTATTTTATAATCTATATCTCTATCTCTATACTTGCTTCAATTGACACCTTGCATGACCACTATTCATGCAATTGATATTAAGGGTGCGTTTAGATTAGCAATAAAAAAATATATTATTTCGAAAATTGATTATAACATAATCAATTGTTGTTTGAATATGTCGATGAAAAGTATTTTTGAAGATAATATTTTACTTTTGGATGGTATAAAAATTACTTTTTATAATAGAAATTATATCGATATAAGAAGACATTAGATTAAAGTAAAAAGTTTTTTTTTTTAATCAACTTCAAATTCTTACTTATTTAAAAATAATGTTTGTTATTGTAACAAAAAAATAATCAATTTTGTATAAGGCACACAAACAACATTTTTTTGATAGAAAATGGAAAAAAAAACACAAAACATCATTTTAAATCCAGTAACTCTTTGTATTTTAAAAAAACAAAATCAACAGCGGTTGAACCAACATTCCAAACATGCACTAAACTATCCATTTTTTTTTCACTACATCATTTTTAATACCAATGACAACTGTGATTTCAACTTGACATTTATAGCTGTTAATTATGATAGTTTTCTCACTTCTTTAATTAATTATTATATTATTACTATCCTTTCGGTTAATCATTATTTAATGCAACTTGTCTCTCAAAATAATTTTTTTTTGTTTATTATTTTCTATTAAAACATTCCTTATAAAAAATTTGTTTTTCTATCTTTTCATGACAAGTAGTCTAGGAAATTTATGATATGCTATTGATCAATTATAGAAGAGATCAATTTTGTTTTTCAAAGATTTATTCGTCACTATTTCTATCTCTAAGAGATTTATATACTATTAAATTAATCTCTCAAGGTTCATACAATAAATTCTTTAAGAAACAATTTACTCATTAAAATATTTGAGAGACCAAATTGATAATAAACGAATATTTAAATGATCAAATTGATATTTTTATAAAAAAAGAGCAAGTTACCAATATTTGTATAAAAATATTGCAATTGTTTGGGATGAAAAAACTGAAACAACATATCAAAATTTCGAAAAAAAGATATATTATTAATGTTCAAAGATAAAAAGAAAATAAATAGATAAGAATAGAAAAGATAAATAATTATTTTGATTCAGTAATTTAAGAAGAGAAAGATAAAAAAATTATTGTTAAAATGGATTCAAATTGATAATAATGGTATGTAAAGTTTTACTGATACCAATAAGTATATAAACTTGTTTCCAATTAAAGAAATAAAATCATGTAAAAGTTTTAGAATTAAAGGAACACGTGTGCTTATGAATAATTCAAAAAAAAAATTAAAAGTTAATTTCCCAATAAAACACATAAATGTTGATAATGTTGTTAGGAAAAAATTTAATCAAATTAATTACATCATTTATTCAATTATATTTTTTTCTTGGAAAAAACAAATGATAGAATAAATGAGAATTTAAAAGAAAAATTAATTTTATAAGATAATAATGTTTTTTCACTTCACTTTTAGTTAATTGATATTGTAGTAGTTAGTTTTGATTTTAAATGATAGAAATGGTGGATTTGTTCTTAATAAGGTTGTAAATGAAAATATATTTTTTCAATAAAACTCAATTCAAACGTGGTGATAATTTTTTTTAAAATGTATGTTTAATTATTTTTAAAAATAAATATTAATTTAGTCCTTTAAAGATGTATTTATTATCACGTTGGTCGCTTAATAATTGTTGTCACCAAATTTGTCCCTTAGATATTTATTGCATGCAATTAGAGAGATTAATTTGGTCGTGTTTAAATCTTTGAGAAATTAATTAAATAGTGTTTTAAATCTTTAGATGAACTAATTCGATGAAAATAAAATTTGAGTGAATAAAATGACGACAAATGAATCATTAGAGAACCAAATTAATGCTTTTCTTTGTATTATATGCTTATAAATAAAATTTGAGTGAATATTGCTGTGATAAAAAAAAATTATAGTTTAATAATAAAAATAAAGATTATAACTTCAATTGACAACTTGCATGGCCACTATTCATGTAATTGATATTAAGGATACCTATGGATTAGCGATGAAAAAAATATATTATTTCGAAAATCGATTATAACATAATCAATTGTTGTTTGAGTATTTTGATGAAAAGTGTTTTTGAAGATAATTTTTTACTTTTAGATGGTATAAAAATTGATTTTTATAATAGAAATTTGATCCCTAAATGAAAAAAGTAGATTAAAGTAAAAAGTGTTTTTTTTTAATCAGCTTCAAATTCTTGGTGGATGGGATTAACACCATCCTTATTGGGAGTAACACCATCCTTTTTAGTATATAAATTCATGATTCTTACATATAAATAGGATGATGCCACTTCCAATAGAGATGGTGCTAATCCCATCCTCCCAAATTCTTACTTATTTAAAATATTGCTTGTTATTGTAACAAAAAAGTAATAATCAATTTTGCAAAAACCACACAAACATCATTTTTTTGGTACAAAATGGAACAAAACACAAAACAACATTTTAAATCCACTAAGAGTTTGTTTTTTAAAAAAACAAAATCAACTGTTATTGAACCAACTTTTTAAACACGCACTAAACTATCCATTTTTTCTCACTACATCATTTTTAATACCAAAGACAATTGTGATTTCAATTTGACATTTATAGCCGTTAATTATGATAGTTTTTTCACCTCTTTAATTAATTATTATATTATTACTATCCTTTTGGTTAATCATTATTTAATACAACTTGTCTCTCAAAATAATTTATTTTTTGTTTATTATTTTCTATTAAAACTTTCCTTATAAAATTTTTTTTTCTATCTTTTCCTAACAAGTAGTCTAGGGAATTTATGTCATGTTATTGATCTATTATAGAAGAAATCAGTTTTATCTTTTAAAGATTTATTTGTCACTATTTCTATCTCTACTATTAAATTGATCCCTCAAGGTTCATACAATAAATCCTTTAGGACACGATTTACTCATTAAAATATTTGAGAGACCAAATTAAAAATAAATGAATATTTAAATGACCAAATTGATATTTTTATCGAAAAGATAAAGAACAAGTTACCAATAGGAGAAGGAGAAAGCTAAAACCAACCATGGAGATGGGGAAAAACAAGCTGAGTTGAACATGGTGATGGGTGGTGGTCGTGGAGTGAGAAAGAAATGGGAAGAAGAGTGGGAAAGTTTGGTGGTGGCCGCGGTTTCGATGGTGGAGTGCGCTGGACACAGTTTCCGGTGATCGTGGCAGCGATGGGAGGAACGGTGGTCGTGGTTTCCGATGGGGGCGGCGCGGTGGCTAGCGCGAGAGAGGTGAGGAAGAAGAAATAAGAGAAAGAATGAAGAAGAAGGAAAAAAAAGAAGTTTTAAATGCATCCTCGTTTAAAGTTAGCGGCTGGCATGCCACTGCATATGGACCCAATCATAGATCGCCACGTGGCGAGTGCGCAGAACCTCATCAAGATTTCAAATTAGCAACGGGCAAACCATGCTAAAATTAGCGGCAGGCAGGCCACCGCAAATCGCCACAAATGTGCCCAGTCAGAGATCGCCACATGGCGAGTGTGCAGGCTGTTTAAAAATTAGCGGCAGATCTAGGCCGACGCTAATTTAGCGCAACCAATGGCCCTATTTCTTGTAGTGTTTCAATTTGTGGGATTTTTTTTTTCAATTAAGTCTTACTAAATTTATTTTTTAATCATTATCATGTTACTAAATTTTAAAGTATATTTCTATTGTTTCTTATTTATATACATTTATTTCATCGTGATAATGAAATCTCTCCCGATTTAAAATTTTATCTTACTATACTTTATTAAAAACTATATAAGCTTCTTAAATATTTTTTTTCAATAACTAATTCTGTGCATCGCATGGGTGCACGTCTAGTAACCATAATGCCAAACTAGCATTTTAGCAATCTTCAGATAACAAAAATATATGATATGAGAGATTACCTATAGTGTTTAATTAACTATCAAAACATGTATTCAAACGGTCATTGCCATTGTATTAAATAAAGTACATACATTTTATATGTTCATCTTTAGTAAACTAATTTTATTATAATTTTAAAATGTAATAGTATAAAAAAATATTTACATGTATATATAATACATGTAATATTTAGAAAAAAAATCAATATTTAGTAATTTTTGAAAAAAAGCATCTTATGAATTACTTGTGGCCTACAAGGACGACTCAATACTTATAAAGACTTAAAGGAAAGTTAAATATAGGGAATTCTCATAATTGAAATAATTTATTAAAATTATTGAAATTTTATTTTTTGACTTTTAAGGATGCAAAATTATTAATAAAATTAGTTAAGTCAATTCCCATCGAACAATTAATTTTTAAAATGTTATATAGAATAAAGTCAAATGTATTTAATCATTGCGGAGATATTATTGATATTTAGTTTTATTAATTATAATTTTGAAAAACTTCTTGTGAAGCAATTGTAACAGGAATCAATAAGATTACTTTGCAAGGAATATAACATTTTGAAAAGAAAATAGTCTTCTTATTTAATTCAATATTTCAATGTCTTTATCTTTTTTATTGTATTATTTCTTTCGGTTAAAATAAATATGGATTTTATCATTCAACATTTTATTTTCAAAATTATACTTACTTTAGTTGTTAAAGCATAAGACAACAAACAATGAAAAATGAGAAATTGAGAGATAAAAGAATTGATTTAGAAAGTATACATTGTGCATTGGTGATTTGATTAAGGTATCTTGAGAGGCATGGGGTTCACCCCAGGAATTACCAGAATGATTGTGCTAGTTTGCATTGAAAGGCTTCCTCACGTGCACAAGAATTTCTTTCTTTGTCGTCTTTCATCACATGTTTAATGTCACATCAATACTTACATGTAAGGGACTTTTCACCTACCACCTGCAAAGTTAATCACTCTGCTAATTGTTGAGCTGACTCCTCAACTCTCTCAAAGATGACAATGTTAATATTCAAGGTGTGGGTGCCAATCTGCTTGCTCTGTAGTTCCGTTTCAAAGTACCAATGGTGGTGAATAATGACCATCTCTTCTATTAGAGCATAGGCATCATTGGGTGTCCACCAGCAGATGCGTCCAGTTACTCCTTAGTATTATTGTTCACCCCATTGTGGAAGTGTTGGACAATGTCCAGGTAGTTAAGCACTTGAGACACTCCGTTGGTGGTTCTTAAATAAACACTTTAGATGAGTCTCGCATATACCAACAAATTAACTATCTCATTTTTTTTTAATACAAATTTTCATTTTAGTTATTGTTATTTTAACACAAATTAACTACTTCATATTAAATAAAAATATTAATAAATATAAAAAATTAAATAAAAAACAATATATTTCTTAAATAGTAAAAATGCCACATTACATAAATATTAAATAAAAAAGCGCAACTTAAAAAAATAAAAATTACACAACAAATAGCGAACACATAATTTAAACAACACTTAATTTTAATTATTTTCATGACCAAAACGTTCCAAAATATGCCTTTGACGAAAGTTGAATCTCCTTTGTATGTATGTTTGAAAGTCGGAATGAGAACCGTGGTATATTTCAACGGGTGGAATAACACTGCCGGTTTGATCATAAGACAAATCAAAATTAGCATATGTGTGTCGTTCATCTTCAACAATCATATTATGCAATATGACACATGCATATATGGTGTTCTTGAGTGTATCCATGTGCCAAGCACGTGCTGGACCACGTACAATATCAAATCGAGATTGAAGTACCCCAAAAGCACGTTTGACATCCTTCCTTGCTGCTTCTTGACGTTGGGAGAATAATCTTCTCTTTTCTCCCGGTGACATTGGGATGGTCTTGACAAATGTAGCTCATTCCGCATAAATACCATCTGCCAAATAATACCCGTAATTATATTGGGTTCTATTCACCGTAAATTTTTCCTGAGGAGCATTCCCTTCCAAGATGTCATTAAACACAGGTGATTGACTCAAGACGTTGATGTCGTTATTTGAACCCGCGGTCCCAAAATATGCATGCCAAATCCACAAGTCTTGTGAGGCTACTGCTTCGAGTATGATACTAGGTTTAGCATGATCACCCTGACGAAATTGCCCTTGCCATGCTACTAGACAATTTTTCCATTCCCAATGTATACAATCTATGCTTCCTAGCATACCTGGAAAACCACGTGACTCGCCCATCTGTAGCAGACGTTGAATATCATCGTTGTTAGGCCTTTTCAAGTACTCAACCCCATAAATCTCGTTGACACCTTTAACAAAGTGTTCTAAGCATTCGATTGTAGTGCTTTCACCGATGCGTATGTTGTCGTCGATTTGGTCCGTGGATGATCCACACGCCAACATACGAATAGCAGCTGTGCACTTTTGAAGCGGTGAAACGCCTGTTCTTCCGGTTGCATCTACCCTCATTTGAAAATAAGCATCGTGATTGCCAAGATCTTCTATAATACGGAGGAATACATGCTTCCTCATTCGAAATCGTCTACGGAAATGTGCTACCGTGAATACTGGGTTTTCAGAGAAGTAGTCGTTGAACAATCGGATATGTCCTTCTTAACGATTGCACTCTATACGAGTTCTAGTATGTCGAGTAGAGTTTTGCCTTCGATATTGGCGTCACCTCTCCCATATTGGATCATTGAGAATTAAATCAACTACAAAGTCTGTCGTGTTAAAATGAACATCGTATCACTTTCAGAATGATTCGGATCCATTTTGTTATTGAGAACTATGAAGGAGAAGAGAAGTGTGAAAGAAGACAATTGAACAAAATGCTCAAGGTTGTGAGTTTATCCTCAAATATAAGACTATATATAGGATATCATACAACAACACAGCTAATCCAACGACTATTTTGACCGCAACGGTTAGTTTGACCCAAACGGCTAGTTTGACCGCAACGGCTAGTTTGACCCCAACGGTTAGTTTGACCACAATGGCTAATTTGACCCCAACGGTAAATTTTTATAATGTTACGGAAAAAAAAACTCTTTGAAAGAAATTTAACATAATAATTTTAAAAAATGATTAACGCTTGTTTAATAAAAAAATTATGGTATTTCATAAATTAAAACACATTCATTTCATAAATTAAAACACATTACATTTCATAAATTAAAACACATTACATTAAGTAAATTAAAACACTTTACATTTCGAAAATTAAAAGACATATTTTTTTTCTAATTTGAGCACAATAATTTCGATGAAACGCAAGTTGCTCCTCGTCCATTCCGGAAGTGTCCTTGTACAAAATTGCCATGTCATGCTTCTCCTTCTCTAGTGCGATTTGTTCCTTCTCAAGTGCGACTTGTTCGTGCTTCGCTCTTGCGGATGATTCCTTTGCAGCAGCTATTGGCAAAAGTACATTCTCTTTCATTTTGGCCTCCTCCTCATCCTCTTTGCAATTTGAAGAAGTCCCACGTAATTTTCCTTTTCCCTTCTTCTTTGCGGCATTTCGACCCATTGGACAGGTCATAGTAGGTGATGTTGGATTGTACTCTTTCTGTTTCTAGATTAGAAGACGATGAATAAGCCCTAGAGGCAGAAATCTTTGTCCTCTTTGTTCCAGATTCGCTTGATTCAAAATTCCATTTCGGTTCATCCTTTAAGAGTCGCCATTGGACCTCCATATTGAACGACATTTTTTCATCTGACTTATATATGGCGTGCGCCGCTTCCAATATATCTTTGTATGCCATGCCATTTTTTTTCAAACTTATAGCATGATTGTAGCACTAAACGAACTTTTGAACCGTCGTGTTAATCTTTTGCCAACGACATTTTAATTGGTTCAATTTCTTTTCCTTAAAAGAGCCACGATACTCATTATAATTATTTGCAATCCTTAGCCAAAACCCATCCGACTTTTGATTTATTCTAATGACGGAATCTTTAGAAATATTAAGCCACGATTGGATAAGAATTTTGTCTTCCTCTTTTGAGCTTGATTCTCTTTTTTTTCTTGGACTCGTCGCGGTTGTGTTATCTTCCTCTTCGAGATTAATATTTTCCAAACCCGCTTGGGTGGAAAATTGTGGAAATTGAGATTGAACATTTTCATTAATTGAAGGTAAGAAATTTTGAGTTGGAGGATATGGAAAATTTTGAGATGGCGATTGAGAATTTTGAGTTGGGGGAAATGGATTATTTTGACCCTGGGAAGCTTGAAAATTTTGCATGTATCGAAATAAATCATTAAAATTAAATTGGTTGGGATCCATGGAGGAAGAAAAAAATTTCAAGAAGATTGAAGAAGGAATAAAAATGAGTTTTTGTTTGTATCATTTTATTAGAGCAAGAGAGAAAGTGAAAAATATTGTATATTTCTTGTGTAGTTCTTCTGTACAATAGGCCACCTATTTATAGGTGAGAATATAATCGAAATAATAAATAAAATAGTCTCAACAAATCAAATCATATCCTATAAAATCCTAAACCTAATCCTATTATATCAAATTCCTAATATTACAAATCAATTACAATATTACAAAATCAATTTAAATATTTACAATATCACAATATCAATTTGATATCAATTTGATATCTCAACATCCCTCCTCAAACTCAAGTGGGTGTGGAAGAGACCAACTTGAGTTTGAAACTAGGGTCGTAAAACGTTTAGGTGAATGAGACTTGGTGAATAGGTCAGCAGGTTGATCAAGAGTTCCGATAGGGAGGAGGCGAATAGTGCTACGAACAAGGTGTTTGCGAGTAAAGTGACAGTCAACCTCTATGTGTTTGGTGCGCTCATGGAAGACATCATTGTGAGCTATTTGAATTGCACTTTGATTATCACAGTGAAGATCAATAGGAGAAGGTTGGGGAGCACCCATATTAGCTAGGAGCCAACGAAGCAAGAGAACCTCAGCAGTGGTATCAGCAAGAGCACGATATTCAGATTCGTTACTAGAGTGGGAAGGCAGAGTTTGTTTCTTACTTCGCCAAGAGATGAGGGAGTCACCAAGGAAGATACAATAACCCGTAGTGGAACGGCGATGATCGGGATCTCCCGCCTCAGCATCAGAATAGGCCTGGAGAACCAAAGGAGAGCGTGAAGAAAAATGAAGTCCTCGAAATAGAGTTCCTTTGATGTAGCGGATGATCCGAAGTACTGCAGCATAATGAGTGGTGCGTGGAGCGCACATGAATTGATTAACTGTATGAACAACATACGAGATATCTGGGCGGGTTACAGTTAGGTAGATCAGACTTCCCACCAATTGTGATAGCAGGTAGGGTTATCAAGCACATTCCCATCAGTGGCAGAAAAGTGAATATTAGGCTCAAGAGGTGTAGTCTCAGTGCGATTATCAGTAAGACCAGCTTTAGCAATGAGATCAAAAACATATTTGGCTTGGGATAAGAGTAATCCATCTGTAGATGAGAGGACTTCAAGACCCAGAAAGTAGTTGAGAGAGCCAAGATCCTTCATTTCAAAGTTATGGCTCAAGAAGTCTCTTAGGTTGGAAATCTCTGCTGTATCATCACCTGTAATGATCATATCATCAACATAAAGAAGTAAAATAACAATACCTTGTTTTGTGCGATGAATAAAGAGTGCAGAGTCATGGGGACTTGATGAGAAACCAAGTTTGCCAATAGTAGAGCTAAATTTGGAAAACCAAGCTTGAGGAGCTTGCTTAAGACCACACAATGCTTTACGAAGGTGACAAACTTTGTTTGTTGGACAATGGTACCCTGGAGGTGGTCGCATATAAACTTCTTCTTCCAAGTCTCCATTTAAAAAAGCATTCTTAACATCCATTTGATGGAGCTTCCAATGGCGTGAGGCGGCAATGGCAAGAAGAGTGCGAACAGAAGTGAATTGGACTACAGGGGCAAACGTTTCATCATAGTCAATGCCATACTCTTGAGTGAATCCTTTTGCCACTAGTCGGGCCTCGTAGCGGTCAATGGATTCATCAGAATGGGTTGTGATTTTGTAAACCCATTTACCTCCTACTAGTGCTTTATCAGAGGGACGATCAACCAATTCCCAGGTTCTAGAGGTTTGTGATAATGAAAACACATGTTCCAATCTCTTAAAAACATGTGAATTCAATCACGCTATAAGCACAACCTTTAAATAAACGATTCATAAATCAATACTTATCTCTAGATTATTGATTTATGAAAATCCCTTTATCATATACTCTTTTCAAATCAAATTCCCATTCAATTAGGAAAGTTAGAAGAAGGAGAAGAAAGATGACCCGACTTTATACTAAATTAATCAACACAGAAAAGAGAAACAATTCAATTAATATAGAAAGGAACAAGAGTGTGAGGATTACAGTGTTAGCTACGTCCAAATTCAAGAATAAGAACCTAAGCTACCATCTCCAAATGAGAAATTATGGAATTCATGGATGAAAGTTACAGAGAATCTCTTTATGCACTCTTCCTCTCTCTATAATTATTAATTTCGCTCTCAGACGACTTAACTTAACCTAAGCTACTCAATGATATAAAAAATAACAAAGTCCTAACACACGTAGACGTGTGCTGCGTTTTGCGACAAATTGTGGTTCCAGGATCTGGCGCTTAAGCGTCACACCTAGCTTAAGCGCTAGCTCTAGCTTGAGCGCCACAGGTCTTGCTGCGTTTAAGTACAATGCTTCTCTGCTCCACTTTTTAGACACCATTTCAGCACCTACAATCACTTCAACTCCACAAAACTTTATTAAATACTACTTTTTTCTCAAAAACTCCAAAGATTAGACTAGGGACGATTTTTACTTGGGAAAACTTCTTTTAAGAAGAGATAAGTGCATCTATTAGCTTGTTAAAATAAGCTTATAAATGCACTTATCAAACTCCCTCCAACCTAGCTCTTTGCTAGTCCTTGAGCAAAGGAACACAAGACTTAAACATAAAAGAAAAACAATGGATGCCAAGTATGATTCAAAAGCATGCAACTCAAACAATCAATTCCAAATGTGCACTAGAACTTGAGCAACAATTAAAGAACGCAAAACACTTAGAGTACAAATCACAATCATTTATCAAACCTTGACAAGAGGATTACTTAATTAAAACTAAGAGGGAAACTCTCTTAAGCAAACTCACCCAGGTAAGTGTTTCTCTCATCTTCCTCAATGGTCGATCAATTTAGCCTTGCTTTTCATTCACCATTAAATTACATCCACACATTCAAGCACAATCAAGAGGGCCTCCATTAAAGGTTATCATGGGGCTGGGCTACAAAAGAAGTTTTGTTTTTGTAGACAACAAAACGAGTTGGAAAAAGATGGGACATTCTTAACATACCAACTGAATAGCATTTTCCAATTTATTTTACAACCCATGGCTTCAATTTTTAGGGAACACTTTAGTCAAACTCTTATGTATTTCTTTTCACCCTTGAGCATATCCTTCCCTCGACACTCTTTCGCGCAAAATGTTCAAGCTGCTAACTTCAACATCCTGGCTACTCGGAATACCGAGGATACTTCCAATGTTCTTTCGCTCAAAGAGCTCAAGCTGCTAACTTCAACCCCCTAGCTATTTGACACATTAGAATTACTTAAGCACGATTCTTTATTTTTCTTCTTTACAAGAGTATGACTAAAGGCATTAAATTTTATTAACAAGAAGCCAGTACACAACTTAACAAGCAATCCAGTAAATTTTAAGCTAAGTATGCACACATCAAATCCAACTCAAAGAAAGGTGGGAATATCAATTTCAGTTCAGGATGTAAGGTGGCAACAAAAGATATATCATTTAGGCATAACTTGGCTATCAATAAAAGGAAATAATCAATCACATACCGGATAGATATTTGGCTCTAGTTGTGCACAATTCATAAGATTATGCCTCTATTGTGCTTGTACTATCATGTGTGTAGTAATAATTGCAAAATCAAGTAAGACTCATCAATCAAACAAAAGAGGACTCTCAAAAAGTGTTTAAGTTTCACACAACTCACTTGGCTAAAGGCTAATTATCTTCCTTTATTAAAATCTTTCAATCAATAAGTCAAAGCTCAATAAAATCATGCAATACTATTCCAAGTTTAAGTTCAAAATTTTCAAAAAAATATTCCTCAATTCACTCACACTTCAAACATCACATATGAGAATCACACACGATCAAGTCATACTCGCAATTATTAACAATAGAAACTAAAACCACTAAACTCTAAAAAAAATCCATGCAAAAAGAAATCAGAAAAAGAAAAAGACTAAGTATACTCCCCTCAACCATAGGTGCATGGGCTGCCTTATCTTTCTCTTCATCGACTTGAGCATCATCTTCGACTCCATCCAGGCCAGCTGCTTCCCCCGCATAATTTGGCCTATCCCTAGGCCATCGAATATGCGCAACTACAAGCCAGACTTTCTTCTTTTCAAGCTTAGAATAAAGATAAGTTTAGAGGAAAGAAATCTTAATTGAAAACAACTAAACTAAGAATTAAAAAAGGAAAATAAAATTGGGTTGTCTCCCAATAAGCGCTTCTTTAAGGTCATTAGCTTGACGCATGTAATTTTAGAATCATGGGGGTATGAAGCAAGAAGACAAAGATGTCTTCGTTCCTTGCATCTTATGTCCACTCCTCATATTCTTCTTCGGTGCCTCTTCTTCACTTAACAATTCTTGTTTAGGGTGTTCATCATACATGTTTGTCCTTTCACCCTTTTTCTTCTTTTCGTTGCCAAGTGTCATAGATGTATCACTTCTTACTTTACCATGAGAAGATGAAGATGAAGTTCTCTTCGCACATACTTTGAACGTTTCCTTTCTTCAATTAATTGATATTGTCAATTTTCTATTCGGAACGTCAATCACCACACCGGATGTGACTAGAAATGGCCTTCCTAGAATTAGAGGAATTTTACGATCTTCTTCCACAGGAAGAATCACAAAATCAACCGGGATTATGAAATTACCCATGCTCAAAAATATATCTTCATCCAAACCATAAGGATGTATGACAGACTTATCCACCAATTCCAAAACGAATTTTGCAGGTATGACTTTTAAACCACCAATTCTTTCTAACCTTGAGCGGGACATAACATTGAAACTAGATCCCAAATCGAGTAAAGCATTGCCCTTAATACATATTCCTACTTCAACTTGAATAATGAAACTTCCCGAATCTTTAAACTTTGTTGGAAGTTCTTCTTTTTTTATTAAAGCACTACTTTCTTTTGGAAGTTCCACTTTGCTTTCGGAATATTCCTTCATTTTAGTGAAAAATTCTCCCAAATATTTAGTATATGAAGACATGTGCTTAATAACTTCAAGCATTTGCATGCTAGAAGGGCCGTTTAGGTGTAAATCCCATCCATCTAGTTGGAATTTCCTTGGTTGCTTCCCCTTCATTATCTCAACTTCACTCTCTTCATTAGTCTCTTCACTTCCCTCACTTTCCTCTTCTTCACCATTTTGATTTAAGAAATCATTAATGATTTCTTCCTCCTCTGGCGAGAATTTACCAAAGTCTTCTTCATCCACCATCCCATTTATGGTATTAATAACACTGCATTGTTCTTTGGGGTTAGTGGTGGTGTTAGCCGAGAACGGGGCTTTATTCATGTCGGCCAATTGTTGCGCAATTTGCCTCATTTGAGTCTCAAGGTTCTTGATAGAAGCCTCGGTATTCTTTTGGAAGACTTGATTTTCCTCATGATTGGCCATTGAAGTTCGCATGAACTTGTCACATGTGTCCTCCAACCTTGATGTCCTATCCGTCAAGGAGACCAAATGAGGTCTATTAGAAGAACCCGCCTCTTGGTTCCAACTGCCTTGTCTTTGACCTTGGGGCTTTTCCAACCTTGCATAAAATTATTGGAAGCATTAGCCTTAAAAGGTTAGGAAAAGAAATTACCTCTTTGTTGGTTATTAACGAAGTTGAGCTTCTCCTCCTTTTATAACTTGCATGTGGGCATTGATTGTACGGATGGTTGTCACCACATAGATTGCACACCACTTGAGATGATTGAGAAGTTGAAGCTACTACTTGTGCTTGTTAAGGTTTGGGCAAGAGTTGGCTTACCGCCTTGCTCAAAAGTTCGATTTGTTGCATCATAAGTTTATTTTGAGCAAGGATGGAATCCGATGTGCTTAACTCTAACACTCCCTTCGGTTTAAGAAGTTGGTACATCCACAACATCCATCAAATTTCCCGCGATAACCGTCAAATGAATAGTTCACTCATGATTTAGCCTAGAAGATATTTAGCATAGCCAAATTGGTAAGCCTGTGATTTGGGCATTTCATAAGCAGCCTTTGGAACCTCTCCCAAGCCTCATAAAATGTCTCATCTTGACTTTGCTTGAAGGCTATAATTTCAGAATGAACTTGTATCATTTTAGTAGAATGCCGCTTCAAATTCAGCCCATGTTCGTAGACTTTGGCTAGGAAGTGTTTTGAGTCACTCCTTAGCGTCTCCTATAAAGGCCAAGTGGAATAACATCATATAGGCATCTTAGACCCTATTTTCATCATGTCCCATTGTAGCTACATAATCATAAAATGTTTCCAAGAATGAGTGTGAATCCTCTGCTCTTTCCCCGTGAATTGTTTGAGAGGATAAGATTGTAATAATGTGGCTTGATCTCCATTTGTTGAGCCTCATTTGAAAGCACAATGGCCGACCGATTTCTCGGGCCTTGGGGAACGACATAGTTACCTAGGACTACTCATGGAGGTGGTGGGTTATTGAGGTTTGCACCTCCATTATTCCCACAATTTTTCCTATTATTTTCCGCCATCTCAACTTCCTCAATGTTAATGAATGAAGTTGAAAAAGACGAATTCGAGTTCTCTCTCGGTGTGTTAGACCGCTGCGAATTTGAGCGCAACTTCCGAGCAAAGGCTTCAATCTCCGGGATGAAAAGGAATTTATCTTTGTTCCTCTTGCTCCTTGTTTGCATACACCGACTAAACGCAAGCAAAAGGTTAGTGAGATAAATAATAAAATAAAATAAAACAGTAAAATAAAATAAAAAAGAATGAATGAAAAAAATTTACCTACGAAAATTTAAAGGACAAGAAAAACTTATTCACATAATCCAAACGTTTTACATTGATACTAAATTGATCACCGTGCTCCCCGGCAATGGCGCCAGAAATTTTTTAAGTATTTTAGGCGTCTAAAATACTAACGCGTTACAGTATTATGGGAAAACAATTTATCATCCTCGGGGAGCAAGCAATTTAGTGCCAATATAAGACCTTGGGTTAAGTATTCAAAAGGTTTTGAATTGAATGTAATTGTAAAATAAGTGCTCGTAATTGTAAAAATAGGTGCTTGTAAGGTAAAAAAGGATGAAAACAATTTCAATGAGTACTTGGATTTGAACTCGCTTATGAACTATAACAATCTCTTCCTCTCTGATATTTTCTATGTTAATTGAAAAGCAGTAAGGTAAAAACTCATTCACAGAAGATCCCTCATTCGGTAAGGTTATGTGATAATGAAAACGCATGTTCCAATCTCTTGAAAATGTTTGAATTCAATCACGTAATAATCACAACCTTTAAATAAACGGTTCATAAATTAATACCTATATCTAGATTGCTGATTTATGAAAATCCCTTTATCAGTGGTAGCTACGTCCAAATCGAAGAATAAGAACCTAAGCTGCCATCTCCAATTGAGAAACCATGGAATTCATGGATGAAAGTTACATAGAATCTCTTTGCGTACTCTTCCTCTCTCTAGAATTCTTAATTTTGCTCTCAGACGGCTTAACCTAACCTAAGCTACTCAATGATATATAAAGAACAAAGTCCTAACACACGTAGATGTGCGCTGCGTTTTGCGACAAATTGTGGTTCTAGGATCTTGCGCTTAAGCGCCACACCTAGCTTAGGCGCCATTCTAGCTTGAGCGCGAGCTCTAGCTTAAGTGCCACAAGTCGTGTTGCTTTTAAGTACAATGCTTCTCTACTCCTCTTTTGGACTCCATTTCAGCACCTACAATCACTTCAACTCCACAAAACTTTATTAAATACTACGTTTGCTCAAAAAATTCAAAGATTAGATTAGGGAGGATTTTTACTTGGGAAAGCTCCGTTTAAGAAGAGATAAATGCATAAATTATCTTGTTAAAATAAGCATAAAAATGTACTTATCAGTACCTTTTCCAAATACCTCCATGCCTTCTCATTAGTTGACTTTAGTGTCTACATATTTGCATTAAATTGAGCAGGAGTTAATGAGCGAGCATAATCCCATAGGATCCCTTTGAACTTTTTATCTTTCCATTGTTTACTGACATTCCGCCACATATGCCATACACAGAACCTGTGTGGAGCTCCAGGCATCCCCACTTGCAATGCAAGAATCAGACCCTACATATAGAATACAAATCATTCATATTAGTCGTTATAATATACGAAATCATTCAAATTAGTCTTCATAATATGTCAAAAATATTCAAATTAGTTCTTAACATATACATTTAAAAATCAAGATAATTAAAATGACAAATTAAATCAAATAACTAAGAAAGATAATAAATTAACATTTTTCCTGTCAGAAATAAAATTCCATCCGTGTTCTTTGAAGTCACCAAGATCTTCATGCAGATGTGACAAAAATCACTCTCAATTATCTTTGTTCTCTGCCTCTACTATGCCATATGCAATAACCCATATATGGTAATTTGCATCCTGGCCCACAGCTGAAATTAGTTGGCCTCCATAATAACCCGTAAGAAAGGCCCCATTTAGCCCAGTTAAAGGCCTACAACCAGCCTTAAATTCATCCTTACACGCTGCCAAACAAATGTATAACCTGTGAAACTGGGGTGGGCTATTGAGCCTTGGCTTTGTTTCCATCCTAATTGTGGAACCAGGATTAGACTTACCCAACTCATTACAATAATCCCACAACCAGCCATATTGCTCTTTCTCACCTCATTCCATAATTTTCCTAGCACTTACCATGCTTCGGTAAACTTTACTATCATCGAGCTGTATACTATACTTTTCCTTCACGTGCTTAATAACCTGACCATGTTTAATAGTCGGTTCCTTACTCAGTTTTCCCACAAGCTTACCAACCACGCAATTTTGAGAGGCTTGTTTGTTTATGAAAACCCTCTCATTGTTATGTTCAGATATGAAAGTCTTCACTTGAAAACAATGATTCCTATTGTTTCTAGTACAATAGATCTCCCAATTGTAGTCCATCCTTGCACCTAGAACTTACTCTGGGTTTGTCATTCTTCACAAATTTGACCTCCCTCCCAAGGTGTATTATGTAGTCCTTCATTGCCTGTTTCAAAGCATCTAGAGATGGAAACTCCATTTCTAATTTAAGTGCAACCATCCCAAATACAGCATCTTCATTAAATTGAGAGAAAATTTCTTTCGTTACCTCATCTTCAGAATTAGGTGGAGTCTTCAACTCTTTAGGTATCCAAGAGTTTTCCCCATTGTCTTCCTCCATGCACTCATCAAAGCCTCTATCACTTTCAATTTCAGCTTCCATAAATATGTTTCTTTCCTTTACTTTCCATTTTATTTTTTTGTTATTTATTCCCATTCTCCAAATCTTCTCCATTGTCAACAAAATTGATATTCAGACCAATCTCTTCACTCCCAATTTCATTTTGATTCTTATTCCCTACATTCTTTTTACTCCTCTTTTTACTCTTCTTTTTCATATTTTGTTGTTTCTTCCCCTTCTCCACATTTGCTTCACCACCTACCAACACTTCACCATTCGCAGTAGTATTGACATTCAGTGCAATCTCTTCAACTTTAGTTCCATTTCAATTCGCATTCCCTGTATTCCTTTTACTCTTCCTTTTCCTTTTTTGTTGATTCTTCCCCTTCTCCACACTTGCTTCACCACCTACCACCACTTAACCATTCCTACCAGCACTTACTTCACCTGGCCCCACTTGACCATTCCCAAAACCATCATTCTACTCCTTATCCTTTTCCGCCTCTTGAACCTTTTGAGAACCATTCACATTCAACACGTGTCACCAATTATATAACAAAACCGTGTCACCAATTACAACATTAAACACGTGTTAAACTTTTCGTAAAAGGCGAACAACAAGTTGCAAAAGAAAAACACGTTTTTCCTTCGTAACCAGCAAACATTTTTTTACTATTCCTCAGTTGAATAATCGAAGACATGTTATTTGAAGCCATTTTTTACAATACCCTAGAATCTTTCAAACTCAGATCACCCACCCACCAACACAAGAAAATCATTTTTAAGGAAAAATCAACACGTGCAAAAAAAACCATAAACTCCATTACAACGGTGTTTAAAGTAAAAAGGGGTCAACGTTAGGGTTTACTCACCATGGTTTTGATGCGGTCAACGATTCCACCGTTTCTTGATTCGTCCAAGCCAAACGTCGTAATAAAAGCTTCTTCCATCTATGTAACTGGACAACAATGGCTACTTAGAACGATTTCTCTCTAGCTCGAACGATGTTGAAGATAAAATGAGAAAATGAAACGACTAAATGGCAGATAATAGGATTTGGAACATGGACTAAAATACATGATTCTATGTATATGCCCTAAAAGACAGTGTTTTGGATGGGAATAAGGGGAATTTGGGAGCGTGACCAATTTGCATTATTTTGTACACTAATTAAAAGACTACGTTTTGGATTGCATATGTGGCATCCTAGCTGGAAGTTAATGTGCCAGGTGTGCAGTCTGTTAACAGATGTAACTCATGTTAGATGGCTTGGACTAAATTGAATGATGGAATGTAATCTCAAGGACTAAAACACAATTTTGCTAATTTCAGGGACTATTTTGTTCGGCGCCTACAAACTCAGGAACCAAAATGGTAATATTTTCCATATAAAAGTATATATAAGTGCAATGTTCAAGGTGTCACCTTTAATACTACACACTCTGTTGGAGAAATCACACTTTTGTTTCTCCTAGTAATTATTTACCATTTACAAATAATAACTACATTTTAGGGAGTTCAAATTTCACCTGGTAACAAGTTTCAGCAAGTTCAAACTTCCCGTGTTAACTAGTAGTTACTATTTTCAAACAATAACTAGTTACCAAGCGAATATTTTGTGTGGTGAATCTAGCAGAGCGTTTAGTATCAATAATTGTAATCAAAATTTGGGCATATATATACAAAATAGTGCAAACTTCAACCTGAGTTCAAAACACCACCGTCGCCTCTGAGATTAAAAGCATCGGCGGTCAAATTTGTCTATGAATTTATTGAAATTTTATTTTATTTCTTGATTTTGAAAAATGTCTTTTCACCGAGGGAATATTTTGTGTGATCAATCTAATAGAATGTGTGGTACGTATAATTTTACCCAAAATTAAACCTAAATTCAAAACACCATGGTTGCCTCTGAGATTAAAAGCATCAGTCAAATTTGTCTATAAATTTATTGAAATTTAATTTTATTTCTTGGCTTTGAAAAACATCTTTCAAATTGGTGAATTATTTATGTATCCAAAAAATTGGTCTATTATTTTAAGATCTAGTCATTAATTGTATAACGAAATTATTAACATTAGTTCGTCAACTTTATACAAAATCATTCCTATTTTCCTTAAAAAAATTCATTCCTATAGAAAAATAAATAAATAAAAAGTTATTATTCCGATAAATTTGAAAGACAATTTATAAAATCATGAACTTATTAAATTTGAATTTTGATAAAGTCAAGAATTATTATGATATTGTTCTGCTCCAAGCCGCTGAGAAGGAGCAAAGAGGGTATTTCTCACTACTCCGGTGACAAGCTCCTAGCTGGGAGATCACCATGAAGAAATGGGAATGGTACTTGCAAGGTCACTTTGGCGCTCAAGTTAGTTAAGTAATAGAGATAGGGAGTTTAGGGCATGTAGTGATGTTACCTCTTGCAAGTTGTCTTTTCTCCCTTGTATAGTAAGACTAGGTTTGTGAGAATGACGAAGGGAATCAGCTGATTTGGGCCAAGCCCAAATCCCTAGAAAACGACCCTTGTACGGACCGGGGGAAAACCTGTTAGGCATGTGCTCCCTTTGTACCTCTTGTCTGTCCAGCTTGTCAGGTGAGGATTGCTGGAGTCACCTTTGTAGGATGCTCTGGTGATAGTGAGATCCTCTCTCCGTTAGTGGTGGTATCCCGTACCAAGGCTGGATCCTTCCACTGGCGGGATTCGTCCTCATGTTAGTGGTACCTGCGGGATGTTTCCCCCTGAAGTTGGTAAGTCACTTACCATCTTCAAAACTTATTCAGCCTTTCCTCACCCATCCCGTCAATTACGAAATTGTGATTGACGTTCTAACTTTGACGATTAATTTTTGCTTGATTGTGGAGTGTATGCCCTTCCATGTGTACCTACTTTTGGGCACAATTCGCTATCCTTTTCCCTTTTACGCGATCTTTTTCCCTCATTTCATTTTACTTTTAGCATTTTTGCCTTCTTCTTCTTAAAATTTCAAGTTGCAGAGAGTGAAGAGCTTTTCTCCCTGAAGTTTTTCTTGATCAAGCTCTTTGGCATTTCATCTTATGCTCTTCATTCTTCTTCTGGCACAGTACTTCTTCTTCCTCCTTTCTTTGCTTTTTTTCATTTTTTTGTTTTATCATAAGATCATCCATGGCGTCTCTGACTGTGGCTCTTTCTTCTAGTTCATCCTTATCTTCTTCCTCTAGGGGAGCTACTTTTGATAAGCTCATGTCTTGAATTCGCCTGAAACCTATGTTTCCAGAGGGAGAACAACCTCCTCCTCTAGCCTTCGTACCTCTTAGCCCTATGCCCCCTTCTCCGCCGCCACGCCGACGTGCTCCTTCACGAGCCCCAGGCTCTCCTAGAAGGGGTATGGCATGTCGTGGTGGTGGAGGATTGCAATATGCTGGTGGAAGGTCACAATCTCGTGGTCGGGTTAGATCCCGCCACCTTCAAGGAGGTACTCGGGATTCACACCCATATTCCTACTACTATTGGTTTCATGGCATTGAGGTTGATGGTGTTTGTATGGACTATTCCACTTATCACCAGGAACGTCTTTTAGGCTGTGAAGCTTCCTTTTCTCACGGCACTGGAAGGTCTAACATGAATTTAGCGTCATCCTCTCATACCACTTCTTAATACACCCGCTGATTTCCCACGGGTAGGGCTTTATCCCTGGTATCTAGTTCAAATTCTATCGTGGGATCTCCTCCTTTGGTGATGTGAGAATGAGTTGATAAATGTGAAGCACCAAGAGGATGACAAGCAATAACTTTGGACCTTTTGTTGAGGATGTTTAGGAATTTTCATGATATAATAATCCACTAGACCTTTTGTTGAGGATGTTTAGGAATTTAGTGATATGAAAATAGCATCATAGATGTATTAGTGGCGTCCCAACTTGCTCCTTCCAAGTCCCAACTTGCACCATAGATGTTTTGCGCGTTGAGACACGATTCTTGGGCGTTGAGACGCGCGCGTTCTAAGCTTCTTGTCTATTTTGCGCGCGTTAAGATGCGGCAGTTCCAGTAAGGGAGATGTTTGTGCAAGTTGAGATGCGTTTGGTTGGTGTTGAGGCATGCTAAACTTGTGTGATGCGTTTTAGAGCGTTTTAGGTAGCTTACTTCATATAATTACCTTTAAACTCTTATGTGAACATAACTTTGATCATGTTGAATGAAATTTGCTTTGAGAAATTAGTTTTCTCTTAGTGTTCTTAGCTTGGATTAGCTATTGAGCAAGATGATTCTTATCATTGGTTACCACATCAATGTGGCGAATTAACCTCGATCTTATCCCTAATCCTTGGGTTAGGTTGGCGATTATTGATTCTTATCATTGATCCTCTATCTATATGGTGAATCCTCATCATCTCATCTCTAATTCCTTGGATTAGAGTGGCAATCCATCTTCTGCACTCTTCTGCTTGCTTTCTCTTCTCTTGATTCATGTTTCTCCTACCTTAATTGAAGCTAGACCAATTCTCATCCACATCATTTGGTATCATTGAACCCTGGGCTTCAATTTGAGGTAATTATTCAATTTTCCACCATTTATTTTTGAAATTTCCTCTTTATCTTGCCTCCTATGGATGGGATTTGGTTTATTTGAGCCTTAATTGTGCTTCATTTCTTTAAACTGGCTTGAATTTCATGTTCCCCAATCATGCTCTGTTTTGGCACCATATTTTCCCCAATTTTGGTAGTCGAGCTTTTCTGATTTTTGATGCAATTCTACATAATCCATTGGGAATTTGATGATTCTAAGTTGAAATATGGATTCTACATAGTTGAAAAACTAGGAATTAAGTGTTGATTGTTAAATTTCTGCGCATGTGTTCTTAAGTGTTCTTAAATGTTTTTGATAATTCATGTTTGGTTCTTATATCATTGGTGTTTGAATCAACCAATTGAGTTGATATTCCTTTTATTCATGTTATTGCGCCACTAAACCCCATATTTTGGTGTCTTTTTGTTGAGTCTTTTGTGTTTGGGTTTATGTGTCATTGTATACCCCAAGTGCTTGATTAAATACCTAATTGAGTCTTGTGTTTGAGTCACCCATTCTTTCTTTCTTGTATCTATTTGTCCATGGATGTTCATTCCAATTGTGTTGTTTTTGTTCTAGATCTTTCTTGTTAGCTAGCATTTCTCCATACAAACTATTTAGCACTTTGTTTCATTTGTTATTGTTTCGTTAATTTGTTCAATTCTTGTGATTTGGTGATTCAATTGTGTGATTTGTTAGTGCAAAGAAAAATTGCAAAGAAAATAGAAAGTACAAAAAAAGAAAGGGAAAAGTTGAAAAGAGCAATATACATACAAAAAAATAGAGCAAAGAGAAAAAGCATAGAAAGACATTTCAAAAGAAAAAATGATAAAAAAAAAGGTGAAAAGAGATACTCATATATACATGTTCATTCTTGATATTTAGCTTGCACTTATTCACATTATTGGTCACATTTCATAGTACCTTACACTACTATACATTTGAGTGTTATTTGTACACATTATTTGTTTGTTTTGGTGAATCCTAGCTTGCATCTTTGTTTTGTTTGACCTTGTTTGGTTGTCATAGTACTCTATTCTTGAGCCTTTGTCACATTTCTTCTTCTATTCCACTTTGAGTAGCTTTTCTTTGATTGAGTCTACTTTTTGTTGTTTGTCTTCATTGACCTCTAGTTTTTTCATTGAGTTGTCCCTTCATTTGTACTCCTATATTGTCACTCTTTTCAAGTATTATTGCTAAGTTTTTGGTAAGTTTGTCACCTTGGTACCACAAAAGTTGGGAGGAATATATATGACTTGGAGTTCTTCTAGCTTTCTTTGTTGATTTCCCTTCAGGAGGATAGGGAGTGGTAAAAGACAAGTGTGCTCATTGTAGAAAAAGCCTTTGAATTGAGTGATTCACGAATGACTTTATTTTCTTGGTTGAGGGATACACTTGGTGAGTTTTGTGTGAATATTTGTGAGGTCCTTAGCTTGTTTTTCTTTTCTACTTTCGATTTGTTGTATACTTTCCTTATTTTTGGTTTAGTTTTGCCCTTTGGCTACATAGGTTTTTGGTTGATCTCTTGTGATTGTTTTTTCCTTTATAGTTCTCTTGTGATTTCTTCTCTCTGGATCCATTACAAAGTTGTCATCCAAGGAATCTGGATAAGTTGTTATTAGAAACCATCACTTTACACTTGGACAAGGCTTTCCAAACAAAGATAGAAGGTGTCTATGAGGACATGGAAAGAATGATCAAGTCTTCTATTGATGGAACTCTTTCCAAGCACCATCCTAGACCAACAACTCCAAGAAGTGAAAGGTATGATGCTTCTCTCTTAAATGCTCAACATTTTATAGGTCGTAGGTTGCATGTGCATCATAGACCTATGCAAGATCATTTGCATGGGCATGCTAGGAATGATTGGAATTTGCATCATTCTAGTGATGATAATGATTTTCCATATTTTCCTAGACCTAGAAGCATAAGGAACCTAGGAGTTATGGTAACATCCTTGATGATATTCCTCTATATGGTGGCCGTATATTAGAGAATAGGTATATTGGAACAAAATTGGAAATCCCATTGTTTGTTGGTAATGTCAATCCAAAAAGGTATCTAGAGTGGGAAATGCGTCTTGATCATATCTTTGATGTTCAAGGCTTTGATGATGATAGGAAAATTGCTGTAGCTACTATCTACTTGACAAAATATGCATTAACATGGTGGGATAACAAAAACAAAACCATTTTTCCTTGGCACCCTATTAGAAGTATGAATGAACTTAAGGCTAGATTTAGGCTAAGGTGGGTTCCTCCACACTTTGTTAAGGATCTCCACCAAAGGCTTCAAAGCCTTACCCAAGGTAAAATAAGTGTTGAAGGATATCATAGAGACGTGGAATAGACCATGACTAGAGCCAATGTCCATGAGAGTGAGTAATTTAGGGATATAGTAGAATTGCATGAGAATGGTTTTGTGGGTAATTTACTTCATCAAGCCCAAAGGGTTGAGGCACAACTTCAAAGGAGAGGTAAATTTTCCGTTTCTTCCAATTCTACCATTCTAAATCTTCTAACCCATTTTAAGACAAGTGTAAGCATGCAAGGTTTCAAAAATATTCAAGGTGTGAGTCACCTACTTCTTCCTCTAGTGCAAAAGAGAAGTCTTCTCCAAAGAAACCATCTTCCAAAGGTAAAGAAGTGGTAAGCAAGGATGAAAAGGTAAAGCAATCTAATATCTAGTGCTTTAAATGTCTTGGTAGAGGACACATTGCATCCGATTGTCCTTCTAAAAAGACAATGATTATGAATAATGGAAAGTATGATTCTTTAATTTGTTCTTCTTCTTCTACTTCTAGTTCTTCTTCTAATGATGTAGGTGAAGAAAATTTTCCAATGGATGGTGACTTGCTTGTGGTGAGAAGATTTCTTGGAAGCTTACCCAAGGAGGAAGAAGAGACTCAAAGAACAACCACCTTTCACACTAGGTGTATGGTAAACGGTTTTACTTATTCCTTGATCTTTGATAGTGTTTCTTGTGCTAATATTGCTAGTACTAGGATGGTTTCTAAGCTTAATTTGCCATCTATTTTCCATTCGAACCTTATACCCTTCAATGGTTGAATGACAATGGTGACCTAGTGGTAGATAGACAAGTTTCAATTCCCTTGTCCATTGGTAAGTATTGTGATGGGGTTCTCTATGATGGTGTACCTATGGAGGCTGCACATATCTTGTTGGGAAGGTCATGGTTATAATTTGATAAAAAAGCCATCCATGATGGTCATACTAATAAGTACTTCCTCACCTTTAAAGAACCAAAGTTTAATCTCATTCCTTTGTATCCTTGTTAGGTTATTAGTGATCAATTGAAAATGAAAAAGAAAAGGATGAGTGAGGACAAGGTTAAGAAACCTAAATTGAGGAGGGCATCCTTTCCACACCAATAACTCCCAAACTTTAGACTGAAAACATTTTGTTAGCTAGGCATTCTTCATTTTGTTGCATCATGATGTCATTGATTCACATGCTAACATTGATGTTTTGCCTAGAAGTTTAATGTTTTCCTTGCAAGATTCTAGAGGTGTTCTTTCAAAGGAGATGTAAGGTAAATCATTGGTTCAAAAAGGTTGTAATCTTATTGTTAATCTCTCATTACCTTCTTTGGCTAAAGCTCTAAGGTATTGTCCATTCTCCTTTCCCTTTGACACCATGAATTATGATACTCCATTGGGACCCATTTCCTTATTTGTGCATAGGTTTTGGATTGTCATGATTAGTAATCTTGTGTTGCTTTGCTTGAATAATACCTTATGTTTGATTGTGTTATCTAAAGTTATTTATATGGATCTTATTGATGATGCATTTGTGTTTGAGAAGTCTACTTTCACTTCTACACTTGATAGTTATCCTTCACACTTATCTTTTGGGCACTCCTTGAATTATGATTCTGATTGTTATAGTTGGTGCCACTTGCCAAAGGTGTTACATAGTGATTTTGTCCTTGTGATAGTGTGTTGTGTGGACTTCTATTTGCATGTGGTTTCATGTGTTGTGAATTTTGTTGGTTGGCTACACTATATCCACTTAGGAAATTTGTCCTTCTTGTGTTTGATCCGGATGGTGTGTTTCTTGCTTTTTGAAACTTATCTTTGCTTGCTTCTCTTGTAGGTCCTTACCCTTTAAATTCGAGGACAAATTTCTTTCTAAGGGGGAGGGGATGATGTTAGAATGAGTAGATATGTGAAGCACAACGAGGATGACAAGCAACAACCACATTTCAAGTCTTTGTTTTAGTTTTGAATCAACAATTTTCATGATGTAATAATCCACTAGACCTTTTTTTGAGGATGTTTAGGAATTTAGTGACATGAAAACAACACCATATATGTATTAGTGGCATCCCAACTCGCTCCTTCAAAGTCCAATCGTGTGTTTGAGGATCTTAGGACTTGTTTTGGGCGTTGAGATGTGCGTTCTAAGCTTCATGGTCTGTTTAGCACGCATTAAGACACACTCTCTTTGCATTGAAACATGCTAGTTCCAGCAAGGGCCACATTTGTGTGCATTGAGACGCGTTTGGTTGGAGTTGACACGAGCTAAACCTGTGTGTGTTGCATTTTAGAGCGTTTTAGGTAGCTTACTTCATATAAATACCTTTAAACTCTTTTGTGAACCTAAATTTGATCATTTTGAAAGAAATTTGCTTTGAGAAATTATTTTTCTCTTAGGGTTCCTAGCTTGGATTAGCTATTGAACAAGATGATTCTTATCGTTGGTTCCCACACCAATGTGGCAAATTAACCTCGATCGTATCTCTAATCCTTGGCTTAGGGTGGCGATTATTGATTCTTATCATTGATCCTTTATCAATCTGGTGAATCCTCATCATTTCTTCTCTAATTCCTTGAATTAGAGTGGCAATCCATCTTCTTTACTCTTCTGCTTGCTTTCTCTTCTCTTGATTCATGTTCCTCCAACCTCAATATAAGCTAGATCAACTCTCATCCACAACATTTGGCCAGGTCTGATTCTAGCTCACTAGCAAGTATTTTTAGTGTACCATCCCAATATCCCTCTCCCAACATAAGTAACTCATTGAAGCTTGTGGGGGCCCTGGTAATGCTTCGGGTGATGCCTCGACTGGGACGGATACTACTCCAACCGCAATAGGTAATGTTCCCCCTGAACCAGTTAATGCTCCCACTGAATCCGATGATTTTGTCCCCTTGGTTCTTGCTGCCATGATTGCATCCTGTTATAAGAAATTTGGGGATGTTGAGGATATTATCAATTTACTCTAAGTAGAGGGGGATGTGCTATCCCGCCCCTCCAGTTTTACTACTAATGACGATCTAGCTTGTTTGAGAGGGAGCATCCACATTTCGTCAGGTGCTATGGTTGAGTGAGACAATTTATATGGTATCCAGTTGGCCAACCCGGAAGAATGAGTTTTCTCCAATCTGAAAAAAGGAGTTGATGAGTTCTTAATGATGTATGATTGGCATTTTCGGCGGTTTGAAGTATGCCTCCCCTTCTGGTTGTGTTAGCGGGATATCTTGGACTACTTTTTCATTGTGCCTTCACAACTTCATCCCTACAATTGGGGCTTTATTCATGCCTTTGAGGTTTTTTGCTGGGCTTTTGCCTTTGAGGAATCAAGTGCAGTATTTGGACAACTCTTTTGACCATATTCTTGTAATGGGGTTTGGGTTTCCCTCAACTAGAACTCATCCATGTTTACCCCACTGGATGATAAAGTGAACTGGCATTGAAAGGATTCTTATTTCAAGGTGATGCCTAAACCCGGGAGGCGTATAACCCCCAGTTGGCAGAATGATCCAGGTCGCCACCTGTTACCCTTTTTGTGGGATTATCGTGTTTTTAAGAAGGGAAACCCTAGAGATGAGTTGATCCCAAATTCATTTTTAACCAAGGAGCATATAGCAGTTTGCGATTTCATCATCAACCTTCCCAAAGAATACAATGGTATTCCCAGCTGGATTGTGTTAGAGGCCCCAAGGGATGATTGTGCCACGTGGAAGGGTATTATTTTTGCTCTTTCTTCTTTCCTTCATTATTCATTTTTGTTTATGTTAATTTCTGAATTCCTTTTTCTTGCAGCAAAATTAATAGATGCTCTCTGAGAATGCCTTGCAAATTGGAAACAGTCCAAAGCCATCGAGGGTGGTGCCGCAGCGGGAGGCAATGGAAAGAAAATGAAAGGGAGGTAAGAGCAAGGTCGAGCTCCTAAGAAAACCAAGGCTCCTATGACTCCCATGCTTGCGTCCTCTCCTCCAGTTAACGTGGCATCCGCTGATGGTTCCCCAGGGGCTTCTACAGAGGTTCCAGAAATCCCACTCAGGACCATGTCCTTACCCCTTTACTGGTTTTGACTTTCATGCCTCTAACACAACTTGCCTCCCCCTTGAATCCTAAGGTTACTTAGGCTCCTCTTCACCTGATACCGAGGGACCTATCGGAAGGATGGCGACTTCCACCCTGGGAAGGTTAGGCAGTGCCGAGGTGGATGTTCTTGAGGATGATTCGATACAAGGTACAGTCGTGGCCTCTCATCCCAAAAGGGTGTTCCTTCGTTTGGGTACTTCTAAACTTCTCGTTCCTTTTAAATTGTTAGGTGCTAACATGGAAAAATCTATTTTGGATGATCTTCTAGGTGATTCCGCACATGGGCATTCGGTTTGGGAACCAAAGATTGCGGACAACATTCTGAATTCTTTTAGTCATCTCGATGGTGTCCTTTTCTTGAGAAACCTAAAGTTCGAAGATATGGAGGTACTTATTCTTCTTCCTGCGTGTTTGTTTATACTGTTGGCATTACCTGTGTTTCTTATCACGTGCGTTGTTGCTACAACGCCATGTGCACTGCTTATCGGAGGCGGCTTTACATCATGTTTCTCTGGGTTCTTACTTTTTACTGCGAGAAAGAGAGTTGAGGGATCTCCTTTCTTCGCAAGAATGAGATCTCGACACCACTCGAGAAAAGGAGAGAAAAGTAATGACGGAAACTCTTCGCCAGTGAGAATAACAATTCGCTGAATTGAATGCCACTGTTGAGCGGTTAAAAGGGGAAATTGGCGAGTTGAAGCAAAAACTTTATGAAGCGATGAAGTCCAGAGAGAAGATTAGGCGAGATTTGGAGGAAAAAGAGTTAGCCGTAGAATCCATGCGTCAGGAGCTTGAAGCCAAAATCTCATCTTTGTAATCTTCTCTTTATTTTGCCTAGGATCAAGTGAAGAACCTAGACGGTCAAGTTTCTGCTTCCCACTCAAGAGTTGCTGAGCTGGAGGAAATGCTGGTGGGTAGGACAAAAGAGGTCGAGGGCCTTACTCGAGAACAAGATGTCGCTCGATAGTCGGTGAATGAGGGGAACCAAGTGTTGGAATCTGTCGCGGGAATGGCCTTTCGCCTAGCTATCTGCCAAGTCCAAACATTGAATCCCTCTCTTCATTCCTAACGATCCCAACATTTTGGATCAGGGTGAAGAGGGTAATGACTCAAAAGAAGAAATGGGATCACCAGCGGGTACCACAAGAGAAGATATCATGGAAACTATTCAGAAAATTCAGTCCTATTCAGAAAATTCAGTCCTTATCAGCTGGTACTTTAGATTTAGAGAAGGCTTTCCAGGACCCCCCCCCATCCTTTCTAAATATCGTGGCTAATCCCAGGGCTTGTTTGGGATGTTTTATTTCGTCTCTATTATTGGCTAATCCCGAGGTCAGTGTTCGGGATAACTTCTCAATCAATATTAGATTATCGTTTGCATATCACATGTGTCTTCTCATCTTTTTTTGAGTTTTATGTTTTCTAGTTTCCATAAATGTTGGCTCCTTTTCCTATTCGTTCGCACACTGAATATAGCCATCGTTATTAAAATCACACAGAGTAGCTATTATGGACGGTGGTTTGGTTTCTGTGCTACCTTTAATGGCCCCCTTTTTAAGCATATAAATATGACCTTTCACTTTCTTCATATCGTTATTCCTTGTCTTCTTCCCTTCGTCCTTTCACTTTAATATTTAAACTTCTTTAGGAAACAAGTTTAAATATTTAAACTTCCTCCACTTTTTTATTTAGTTTCTTACCATCCGTCTCTCTAAAAATCTTGACAATTTAGTGTTTTATATTTTTAAATGCAGACAAGTTCATCATAAAAATGTTGTTAGTTTTAATGGTGCATGTACAAAGTGTCCACATTTGTCCATAGTAGCATGTATAGATCTATCCACTTAGTTATGCTATATAAGCTCAGGAATAGGTAAATTAGTTGCTGTGAGAACTGTACCTCCGATTTTCTCTTCTATATTTTTATCACTCTGTCTTTTGTTTTCAGTCTAATCTATCAAAATCCAAAATATATTTTCTTTCTTGCAGAGTATATGCTTGGCGAAAGTCTGTATGATTACTTGCTTAAAAATCATAATGTCTTGGAAATGTAGAATCATTTTGTTTTTAGTATTATTGATTGTTTTGGAAACTATAAAAACAATCAATAATACTAAAAACAAAATGATTCTATTACGGAACTATGCTATCATGTTGAAAAAAAAATAGTCCTTTAAAAAATTAAAATGTCGTCAATTAATGGATATGCATTTATACACATTTCAAGATTTTTAAACTAAATTAATTGAAAATATTATTTTTAAAATTAATTAAAAATTTGAATTTCTTGAACTATGAAGTTTCAATATAATTTGTTAAGGATGATGAATGGTCAATTTTAAATTTATACTTTTAAATATATGGCATAGTTGTAGTGAATATAACTCAAAAAAAAGTGTTTTGTGAAAATTAAACTGATTACATAGAAGTTCAATTCGAAAAATTTTAGCTTAAAAAATAGTTAAATTAAAACTTTGATCTTTTTAAAAGTAGAAAGAATCAATAAAAAAAATTAGTTAATATTTGAATGACTTTTGATGCACTTTCATTGCAAGTAATCGTTATATTATTTTGCCTATAAAAAAAATTAATATATTATAGTTTCTTAGCAATTACTTA
This sequence comes from Cyamopsis tetragonoloba, assembly GCA_037177725.1. Lineage (NCBI taxonomy): Eukaryota > Viridiplantae > Streptophyta > Magnoliopsida > Fabales > Fabaceae > Cyamopsis > Cyamopsis tetragonoloba. The sequence goes on along the minus strand of CM074125.1, from coordinate 28,406,403 downwards.
TACATATTATAACACATTATGATTCAAATGTGTTTTAGGTTTTGTAAAAAGCAAATAGTACATAATACAATTAAGTGATTTTACATATAATTCATTTATGAACTTGCATTAGTACACCGCATGCATCACAAATGAAACAGTAACTATTTCAATTTGTGGCTATATTTTATGTATTTCTACAAAAGTGTGTGTAAAATATGACCATAGTTTTTTTATGGTATTGCCATACCTTGATTTATGGTCATATTTTTGGAATTTTAAGGGAGATTTGTGTAATTTTTATAAACGTAGGAGTTATGAGAAGTTCGTGTAATAAATGCAAAACTCAAGGGAGATTTGTGTAATTACCCTTAAAATAAAATAATATGTATACGGGCACTGACTTATATAATTGATAGTTTAAAATACAAAAAAAAATGTATGGGTGCCAATATATAAATAATAGTTTAGAACACAATTAAATACATGAGAGTTGACTTATAATATAAAATATATAAGGACGTTATTTTATAAAGTAAAATGTGTACGAGTGTTGATTTATAAAATAAAATATATACATACGTTGACTTATAAAAAAAATTATGTATTTATAAAATAAAATATGCACGGATGTTGGCTTATAACATAAAATATAAATTATGCATCTTTTTATAGTCTAACCGTAAAAATTTATGCTATTCATTGCTCATTAAACATGACATAATTAATTACGTTAAAATCTCGGAGTTGCATTGCACGAGTTTGTTACTAGTAGTAGGTCAAAAATAGGTTTCTCTATGGTGGGAAATTTAATCCGGTCTCCACCTTAAAATTCGCCATTCTTACATCTCTTTATAACATTTCGCCTAAGTTGCTTTTCACAAAATCCACCGTTAGATTGAAACTAATTATCTTATAGATCATGTCTATCAAATTTCACATCAATCCGAAATCGTTTAATACTCCAACAACGTACTAAAAAATTAACGTAAAATATAGTTTTCAAAAATATGAAAATAACAAGTGTGTTGATGGAGTACTAAACGATTTCGGATTGATGTGGAATTTGGTAGACATGATCTCTAAGATGATTAACTTCAATCTAACGGTAGATTGCGTGAAAAGCAACTTCAACAAAATGTTATAAAGAGGTGTCAGAATTGGTGTAAGTCTAGATGGTGTCAATGGATCTATATATATATATATATATATATATATATATATATATATATATATTCATTTACTCTGAAAGTAAGTCTTGGACACTAACTCTGCTATGGGAGGATGAATCACACTAAATTGAAAAGAGTTCCTAAAAGCTAAAAACATGAAAATAGGGATACATGGTAATAGGATAATAACATAAATTCCTCTGAAATGTATTACAGTAAGCAACTTTGAGGGTAGTCTTCAAAGCTGCTATTAACATAGGCTCTTGAAGAGCAAATTCACTCCCAAACTTGCCATTTTAATTTATGGACCCAATTAAGAATATTAACAACTTTATTCTGAAAAATTTGTACATTCCTTCCATGAGTCTCTTTATCTATTTGGTTCAAGAGATTCTCCTTTCATCCCTAAAGCTTTAGCCATATTTTTTGTTTAATCTCGTAGATGTGAAATTGGTTTTCACACACTAGAAAATCTCATTTGTTACCCTTGTTTTGAGGGACAATCCAAATGCAAGGAACCTATGGCCGAATAGTACATCACATTTATTTTTATTTTTGGTCAATGGAATTTTTTTTTTGAGAAATAATAATGCATATCTCGATTCGCTATGTGAATTCCGTTGTAATTGAGCCTTTAGCACCTACTTTGTCATCCATTTTCAATGATTTTTTTAATATTGAGAATTTTTTCCAAGGCTATGTATATGGATTTTAAAGTCCATTTTTTTCATAATACTAAAAAAAATTAACTAATAGAATCTAAACAATATTCTTTATTAAACTCAGCTTTCAATATATAAAATTCAAACAAAAAATGTTACTTTAAACTCATGTCTACTAAAAACTAATTTTACATAAGCTAATTCAAGCACACACTAAAAAGATCTTTTTAGTTGTTTTTTTTAAAAAAAAGATAGATGAAAGAAAATTTCTACTTGTGGGAGTGTAACAAGATCAATTGAGCCAATCAGAAGAAATTTTATTTGGGGGAGCTGAAGAAGGTCATCGCAAGTGTCACAATAAGGAAGAATTTTTGCTTGTCTAAGGAACAAGGTGGCATGGGAAATCGGGTTGAAGGATTGCATAACTTCAACAAGGCTTTGATCATGGAGTTGGGTTGAAAAATGAGGTAGGCCCTTTTTTGTGCCACACTGTCTTATTTTTTTTTGTTAAAGTTTAGTTAACGGGTAGGCCTACTCCATCTAGGGCACAAGCCAACCACTCTTTTTTTTTCAAAGAAAAAAATTTACCCATTGTTCGAATTCTAAAATAATCACAAAACTAATTCATCATAAACTAACATATTCTAAAATAAATAAGGTAATCAGGTAATTTTAAAATATGCTACCAAAGCTACTTCAAACTAATTCTTAGACAAAACAACAACAAACTACCCGATTCTAAAATATGTTAACTAACGGATTTTATAATATTGTAACCAACATGTGTGGTGACTCAGTTTAGTTTATGGGTAGATCCAAGCGAGGAGTTTTATTTTAAAAAAAAACAAACTGTTGTATGGTAAACCAAGAAACACGTGGCCTGAAAATTAGCAACCGAAAATGATCAACAACTCGTAGGCCCTATGGATTCCAGTCCTCGGAAGAATAGACCACATACAATAATTTAACAAAAACTTTTAAATAAATTTTTAAATTAAATTATTTATTTTTCAAAATATGGCTTACACACCAACACACATAGATCCACCTTTAGACAGATTAACTTTTTACCTAAACCCGTGGGCCTAGGCCCAAATTCCCAGTTCTAGGTAGGTGATTGATAGCTGTACCACCCCTTTTAATTGGGGAACCACCCCCTTTCCAAAACACCACTTCCCAAAACCGAAAAAAGAGGTTTCCAAAACACCTTTTTGAAAAAATATACTTTCAAAACATTTTAATTAATTTTGGGAAAAAGGAATGGTGATATGGTGACCTTATTAACCGCCTTTTGGGTATTAGACAATCAGTGAAGGATCTTGACCCAAAATGATGGATAGTGAAGGATAGTAAATTAGTGATGTTCCTCGGCTGCTGAGTGGATGTTAGTTACAAGACATTCTCTCTAAAAAGATAATGCATGAGCATCTTCCTTTGACACTTCTAGAAGCGGGGGATGGAATTTATCCCAGCTGCATAGCTAATTAAGGTTTTGTTGAATAATTACAATACAAAATTATTACTTTATATTTGTTTTATTTTAATTTTTTTTAGATTTTTATTCAATTTTTGACAACCGAACAACTAATTTTTTTTTTTTTGCGTTTTGTAAAATATCTCCTCTTCATTTGCAAACCAAACACATAACACTATTTTTGCTTCGGTTGTCTCCTCTCATTTGAATCAAACATATACATAAAATAGAAAATAAAAACAAAAATTAAAAATTCAATTTGAAAAAGACTATTTTTTCTTCAGTCATCTCCTCTCATAACATTTTGAAAAAGATACTTGCTCATCATGTTTCAGATCCAAAATCACACAATAAAAATAGAGGCAGTGAAATTACACAATTATAAACTTTGAAAGACCAAAACTACAATTAGAAGGATCTATAATTAAAAATATATTCTTTCTTTTTTTGTAACATTCCTGCTCCTCTGAATTGTACTTTGTAAAATACCTCTAGTAATCTATATTGTTGGCTTATAAAAAACATATATAAATAATTTTTCCATTAACACCTTTTTTAGGTTTTCAACAAATTTAATTTTATGTTTATGTATATTTTCTTTTTTTAAACAATAAACTTATTAATAACTCTTTACTGAGGTATTATATTTTATACTATTGCAGTATTGCTTGCTTGTTTCATGCAATGTAACAATTTTTTCTTCTCTCGTCAATTCCCTCTTTTAGGAACCATCAATGAATTATTTTTAAGAGATAAAAAATTAGGGATGACAACATTTACAAGGAAGGTTCTCAATTTTTAAAATATTTTTTCTCTCTTTTAAAAAAGTAAAATACTTTTTTATGTATTATATATTCCATCATAATTCTTTTACTTTAATTTAGTTAGTTTTAAATTTATATTTTTGAATTTATTAACAAATGAAAATTCATGTACAATTTATGTGTGTCACGTAAAAACTCTATTAAAAATTAAATTAAGATAAATGTAACAACCAAATAGTCACATCTTAAAAAATTCTAGGACATTAATCGCACAACTATAATTGAAGAGATCAAAATCACATTATTAAAGAGATAAAAAATAAATAACAAGTGCAACTAAGTTCATAATTACTTTTGTTAAAAAAAAGTGCTTCAGTATTAATTTAATTTTAAGTAATAGTTTTCAATGTACATAATTTTTTTTAAGTGTCCTTTTGTTTATTTAAATAAAGAGATCTATTTTTCTGAAATTGCAAATGCAATTAATTTCACAAAAAGTAAAGGTATATTAAGTTTTGAATATTTAATCTTGTTCGGTAATAAATGGGATAATAAATCCTAAGACAAAGAAAAAACTAACTAATTAAGATAGAAAAAGGTCTACATAATTTGCTTAAAATATTTCTTTAAAATCTTCATGAGATAGTTTCTCTGCCAAATAGATGTAGAAATGTCCCATAGCTCCGGTGCGAAAGGTGTTTTCATATCTAGTTTCTAGTGTCAAAGTCTCACCGTCATTAATTTTGATAGAACCTGGTTTTGGATAACAAACAGACATTTCAACAGCATAACCTTTCTCATTTCCTGCTTTTGTTCCATTTCCATATCTTGGGGTTGAAGTGCATAAAGTCTTTCCGTCCTAAATTAATAAAAGGAAATGCATTTTAATTCAGTTTGGCCTTCAAACAATAATATGGAACCAAAAAAAATTTATTGCACAATAAATAATTAAATCATCAAGCACACTGCAGTTGATCAAATTTAATTTATAACCAATAATGACATAGAGCACACAAGTTGTTGGACCAATCCCAAGCAACATGGCCTATTGCACAGATGAGAACACAAAATCCTAATTCCAAAAAAAAAAAAAAAACAAAAAGAAAGTGAATAGTCGTCACCTGTCCATATAGAGTTGCATTTATAACACCGGTATGCATATGAGCAGTTCCATAGATAAGATAACCACCTTTCTCCATTGGGATACTAGCTTTTTGGACGTGAGGGGAGTCTTTATTACCGTGTCCTGAAATAGTATACTCTACCTGTATCAAATGAAGAAATAATTGTTGCTTAATTATGAGTAACATAGCAATATAGGATGTTTAGAACTCTTATATTTGAAAAAAATAATAGCTCTTTTTTTTTAAAAAAAAATATTACAGGGAGTAAATAAAATAAGCCATCTTTTTTATAAGATGAGAAAAACCAAAATCATACACTTACTATTATATAAAGAATTAAGTAGGGATTGAAATGTTTATTATACGGATAACTTATTTACCTGGCAATTATGAATTGCTTTAGAGCCATTTGATGCGACTCGATCGGTCGAATCAAGTATATAAACCTTAATAGGAACTTGGTATTTGTCCCAATCAACCCATCTTATTTTGTATCTCATGGCAAGCCTTCTCATTGGGCCTTCAAATCCCTCCTTTAGTTTGCATTGTAAGTTATCACGGCAACAGAAGATTCCTCCTTTATAATTACGACTCAATGGTTGGCCATTAAGGTCCATGGTTACATTATAAAAATCCTTTGGGAGATTTAAAAGGTCACATCTACATTCAGTGCAACCTTTTCTATCTATTACACCACGTGTATCAATAGCCAAGATGTTGAACATCCACTTCTCTTCAAATCCATGTGGAATTTTCTTAGGGTTACCTAGTTCCACCCCAAAAGGGTCTGGGATATATGATTTTGTTCCTCGTGAGTCAGCTCCAAAGCCCCAATAATGTGAAATAAGATAATCCCTACACATTCCTGCGTTTCTCTTGAAGATGAGACCTCTAAAATCGTTATTATCGCGATGGATATGTGACATACTCATATTTTCAAAGTATTTTATAGTAAAATAGTGATGGAGATAAGTTTCATATAAAGGTACAGAATTTCCTTCTTCGTCAACTAGCTCTGCATCAAAACTCTTGATTGCAATATGACCTCTTGGTAACTCAATATTTAGCATTGTTTCGTCCACTACTGCTCCTGGCCTCACTTCAAATGATTTAGTTGTAAATGTAGCTCATTTAACACAACTTTTAAACGATTGATGAAGTACATGTGAATATGTTGTAGTTGATAGCAATACTAGTATTAATGTTGAAAGTATGAATGCTTTTGAGATAAATCTCATGTTAATAATAACCTGCAAGTAAATTATTTATTAATGTAGTGTAATGTAATAATTCGTATGAATATGATATTTTTGAAATATTATTTTAACGTGTGTACTTATTGAAAATTAGGCATATTACTTACCACATGAGAGGATAAGGGGATGACCATGGTATAGAGTTTCTCTTTGTTTGATTTGAGAGGAATTGCAGATATTTTTTTATAGAAGAAAAATGTTTTCAGATGTATTTGTTTATGTATAGTGTTCTTGTTTTTGCTTCATTTATACTAGTAAATGTTTTGCAATTAGTATATCTGGCATAAGTTCATTATAATGTTCCAAATTCTACACAGATGTTGAAATCTCTTATTTTTAATGTATGAGATGTATCTAGTTTATTAATAGTTGGTTTGAACAAAATTTTAATACAAATTCACACTAATTAGCAACTATGCAAACAATTAGCCAACTCTATAACTAATTATAGGTGTTACAATTGGATGTCAATAGTATAAGTTAATAAAAATTGTTATAATTAGCAATTTTCTTTTAGTGTTTTTTTAAGGTTTTTTCTTTTTCTTTTTTATTATCATTAACCCTAACAACAATTTATAAATTGGAATCTTTTTATATAATAAAAAGGAATCTTTTAGCATCTTATTCCATAGTTTTCAAAATAATAATTGAGAAACTAAGAAAATTGAGAATATATAGCGGGTTACAAACCCTTAGTTAAAATAGAAGGGTATTTTTTAGTTATGGTCTTCTAAAAATATGGCGTGTGGATTATGTTATTCATACCATTTAATAATGAGTCACCCACTCAACTATTCATCACAGATCTAATGCACAACACATGCCAGGGACAGGTTGAGAAACACATTGGGGGGGGGGGGGAGTTAATTTTTTTTTGTGATTAGATAGCGAAATTTAAAATACTAATAATGAGAAATATTAAGTATATAGAGAATTTATAAATAAAAAGAAAAAATATGAAATTTAGAGAGAAAAAAATAACATGAAACATCGAGTATAAAAAGAATATTTCATCATTTCCATTGGGTATTTTGGTTTCAAATTTATAATTAAGAATGCAAATTTAATTTTTTTCTTAAATGCAACCCAATAAGAAGTTTTTAAAAATATTAAAATAATATATAATAATTTTTATAAAAATTACTAAAACACAACAATATAAAATCATTATCAATTATAAATATTATTTTTTGAAAAAAATGTTTAAATATTACTAGTTACTAAGATATAAAATAATATAAATATATACTTTTTATGTGTGTATAACTTTTTTTCAGTGGAAAATAAGAAATATATTTAGTAGAATAAAACAAAAAGACAATGCTATAAGAATTTAAAAACAAGAAATAATATAAAATAAAACAGCAAAGGTCTCTGCAAAAAGACAATGCTTTACTCTGGTTTTTGTTATAAACTTCTGTTATACAACATAACTCTCTGCACATTATATCGTCCAAATAGCAAAGGTCTTGGGGATTCGATAATCTTTCGCATAGTCTCTGTGGATACGACAACTCTTTTCTCCCTTTCTATATAAACTCGACTAGTACGCGGAAAAGCAACAACAGAAATCCGCACATGATGGGGATAAGGATGACAAGCCTAAAAATCAGGAAAGGCAGTTAGAAGTACGGGTAAGCTGACGACATGAGGGTGCCCCACACCAATCCCAGGTGGAGGGAGCCAACCCACCACCTGTCCCCCCCCTAGGGACCAGCAAGCCGGACAACATGCTAGAAACCAGGAACATATGGCGGAGAACATCCCAAACTTCAGATATATTGACAATCCCTTCACTCCTTGGATCATGTCGCATGCTCTACCCCATGGTTTCTAGTTTGCGAAGCAACTGAAGGAATATGACGGGACCAAAGATCCTACTTTACACGTCAGCACCTTCGAAAGTGCCATGTATTTTCCGGGGGTAAACGAGGCAATTGTGTGTCGCGCCTTCCCCCTCACGCTGTCTGAGGCGGCAAGTTGCTAGTTCTCAAACCTTTCACCACAGTCCATCAGTAACTGGAAAACTCTCCAAGATAAGCTCATCCTTCACTTTACTAGTAGTAAACGACAATTTAAATCTGAATTCCACTTAGAAACTATCAAACAGGGGAAAGGATGAGTCCCTATGAGATTATATAACACGCTTCAATAATGGAAGTCTTAGAAGTTAGGAATGTTGAGCCTAACTTGGTGTTATATTTCTTTGTCAGGGGATTGAAACCAGGGGCTTTCGCCAAGCAACTAGCGGGAGACAAGCCCACATCCATGGATGATTTGAAAGTGAGAGCTAAAAAGTGGATCAGAATAGAGGAATGGGAGAAGACCCAGGTAGCCAAAAAGGAGGATAAGGCAAAAACTACTCCTCCAAACCAATCCTGGGGCAAGGATGACAAACCCCGGGATAGATCTCCTAAGAAGCGCAGAGGTATATTTTCAAATTATACCCCGTTGACAGTTCCGCCAGCTTCAGTGTTGAAAGAAGTGATGCATTCCGAACTTAGAGAGCGTCCGCCGCCATTAAAGACGGTCGCGAAGTTCAAAACAAGTACTGTGAATACCACCGGGATCGTGGGCATTCCACCAATGAATGCATCCAGCTCCGGGATGCGATCGAAAAGCTGATCCGACAAGGCAGGCTGAGGAATTATGCTCGCGCTTCCCCAGAAAGGTGTGATCGTCGACGAAGCCAATCCCCTCGGAACCAGGCACCGAGATCTCCTCCCCAGAACCAAGATCAACGTATGGAGAGACAAAATAGATCCCGTAGCCCAAAACGTGTTCGCGAATCCCCTCCTAGGGGGGTAATCCATGTCATAACCGGGGGAGCCAGCTTAAAAGGCCTCGAGGACAAGAAAAGGACTCGAGATGCGAGAGAATCTTGCTCGCAAGTAACTTATATGGCTAACCCGGTTTTATCTTGCTCACGAGCCGTTGGTCATAGCCGCCAATCTAAACGGATTTGAGGTTCACCGAATCTTCATTGATCAAGGGAGCTCAGCAGACATTATGTTTTTGAGCCTCTTTGACAAAATGGGACTTGGATCCAAGGATTTAATCCCTCACAAAGGTAGTTTAATGGGCTTTATAGGGGATACTATTATCCCCAAAGAATACGTTGACCTCAAGGTGTGTTTCGGCAAGAATCCCAACGCCAAAACCGTCTTCGTCAGGTTTATCGTCGTGGATTGCTTGGCGTATAATGCAATTATTGGACGACCAACTCTGAACAGCCTTGGCGCCATAGTCTCCACTATCCACCTAGCCATGAAATACCCAGGAGAGATTGGGGCAGTGGTTACAGTCCATGGAAAAAGCAGTGACTTAAGAAAATGCTACCAAGAGAGCCTCAAGATCACAAAAGCACCATCTACCCCCTGTTAAAAACAGAGGAGAAAGGAAAACAGAAGATGGAAAGACGGGACTTAAGGATGCAGGGGTCATGATGACTAACTTGAATCCCAGAGCATATTTTGAGTCTCATCGACCTCAACTCGAAGGAGATCATATCTTAATCCAGATAGGTCCTAAGGAGGATCAGACTGTCAAGATAGGGGCAAACCTTCTCCCCATGATCAAGGGGCGGCTCATTGAACTGTTGAAGACAAATAAAGATTTGTTTCCTTAGGTTTCTTCTGATATGCCAGGCGTAAATCCCAAGTTTGTATGCCATCGCCTCGCCATAAAACCAGGATGTGTCCCGGTAGCTTAGAAGAAGAGAAAGATGGGTCCGGAGAGGACGACAGCCATTGAGAAACAGGTAAAAGAGTTATTGGATTCCTGTTTTATCCACGAGATACGCTATGAAGATTGGCTTTCCAATGTGGTGATGGTAAAGAAGGCCAACGGGAAATGGAGATGCACAAATTATACTGATCTGAACAAAGCATGTCCTAAAGACCCTTTTCCCTTGCCTTGTATCGACAAACTTGTTTATAACTCTACGGGCTACAAATACCTGTCCTTTATGGATGCCTATTCTGGCTACAACCAGATCTCAATGTACCTTGAGGATCAGAAGAAAACAACATTCATAACCGACATGGGCGTTTACTGTTACACGATGATGCCGTTTGGCCTAAAGAACGCCGAAGCGACATACCAACGGATGATGAGTCGGGTGTTCAAAGACCCAATCGGCAAGATCCTAGAAGTGTACATTGATGATATGATAGTGAAGACTCAAGAGGATAAAGACCCAGTGGCCGACTTACAGGAAACCTTCCAGTAGTTGCACAGGTATGATTTAAGGTTAAACCCTAATAAATGTACCTTTGGAGTTGAAGCTGGAAAGTTTTTAGGTTTCATGCTAACCAGTCGGGGGATTAAAGTCAACCCCAGCAAATTTAGTGCTATGTTAAATATCCAGAGTCCCAGGACCATCAAAGAGGTCTAGCAGTTAACTGGCAGGATAGCTGCCTTGACAAGATTCCTGCTAGCGTCGGCCAGAAAATGTTAACCATTTTTTAGGACCTTACGTCATAAAGAAGAATTCCAGTGGGATGCAGAGTGTGAGGAAGCATTCCAGGAGTTAAAAAAGGTTATGTCATCTCTACCAGTCTTATCCCGTCCAAATCCTGAGCAGCCCTTGTACCTCTATTTAGTCGTCACCAATGAAGCAATCAGTGCGGCCTTAGTGAAGGAGGAATCCCAGAACCAGAGCCCTATATACTTTGTCTCTAAGGCGCTACAAGGTTCAGAGTTAAATTACCAACGACTTGAGAAAGTTGTTTACAGCATCCCGGCGGCTGAGACCTTACTTTCAATGCCATCCCATCATGGTAAGGACCAATCAACCTATTAGACAGATCTTACATAAACCTGATTTGGCAGGTAGGATGATGACCTAGGTTGTAGAGCTGTCACAATATGATATCTCGAACGAACCCCGTCAAGCAGTCAAGGCGCAAGCCTTGGTAGAATTCATTGCCAAGATGACACATCCCGGAGAGCAACCCAGAGGATCCTGGACCATTTATGTTGATGGTTCTTAAAACCCAAAAGGGGTAGGAGCAGGCATATTGATCGAAAATGACGAAGGGGTAACCGTGGAGTACTCTCTAAAGTTTGAATTTCTGACCTCCAACAATCAAGCAGAGTATGAAGCTTGTTTAGCCTAGATACGCGTGGCAAAGGAGTTAGGAGCTACTGCGATAACTTTATGTTCAGATTCCCAACTAGTGGTATCCCAAATAAAAGGGGAATACCAAGCTAGGGAACCATTGCTACAAAGGTATTTGGCTAAAGTCAAACAGAGTCTACTCGGCCTTTCTAAGTTCGAGATCAAGCACATTCCCAAGAGAAGAAAACAGTCGTGCAGACCTGCTTTCAAAGTTAGCCAGTACCAAGTCGTCATCAACCTTGAAGTCAGTGGTGGAGGAAGTCCTCCCTTCTCCATGTGCCATTTTGCAGGTTGAAGTTGAAGATTGGAGAACTCCAATAGTGGAGTACATCACCAAAGGATCTACCCCGAAAGACCCCCGGGAATCAAAGAAGTTAGTACAAAAGGCATCCTGGTACACCGTGATAGAAGGACAACTGTTCAGAAGGGGACTGTCAACTCCTTTTCTTAAATTCATTGGACCATCCGAGACCTGGTATGTCCTTACTGAGGTGCATGAAGGAAGTTGTGGTCATCACATCGGTGGCAAATCTTTGGCAAGGAAGTCCTTGAGAGCAGGGTACTTCTGGCCAACCATGAATAAAGATGCAGCTGAGCACGTGAGGAAATGCTAGAAGTGTCAGGAACACAGTCCAATATCCCATATCCCGGGTGGAGATGCTGAAGACCTGCATAGCATCTCCACCCCATGGCCTTTCCACACTTGGGGTTTGGACCTATTGGGGCCTTTCACACCAACCACAGATAAGTTGAAACATCTTATTGTTGATGTTGATTATTATACTAAGTGGATTGAACTAGAACCATAGCTAGCATAGCCTCAGTTAAAGCTCAGAACTTTGTGTTTCGGCAAATAATATGCCGATTTGGTATCCTGGTAGAAGTGATCTGTGACAACGGGACCCAATTCACTGACAAAGATTTCCAAGAAATGTTAGCAAGGCTTCGCATTTTGCTAGTGTGGAACATCCACAGTCTAACGAGCAGGCAAAATCTGCTAATAAATTCATACTCAAAGGCTTGAAGAAAAGGCTGGAGAAAGCCGGAACCAACTGGATGGAAGATCTTTACGAAGTACTCTGGAGCTACAGAACCACCCCCCATAGCACCACGAGAGAAACTCCATTTTGGATGGTTTACGGCTCAGATGCTGTGATCCCGGTAGAAATTGGGAAACCATCCTGGAGAGTCATGTATCCTACACAAGAGAATGAACAGTTGCTCCGAGAAGATTCCGACATGGTGGAAGAAATCCGAGAAGCAGCCAGAATTAAGGAGTTATCCCGGAAGCAACAGGTTGCTCAGAGGTATAACTTGAGAGTGGTCCCAAGGAGTTTTCAAGCTGGTGACTTAGTCCTAAGAAGGGCCAGTATTGGAAACTGAAACGTGAAAGACGGGAAGCTCCGAGCAAATTGGGAAGGTCCATACCGGGTCAGGAGTGTTGAAGCTAATGGAGCATATCATTTAGAAACTCTCAAAGGCAAAGAAATCCCAAGGACGCTTAATGTCGTAGACTTAAAGTGGTATTATAGTTAAATTATGTAATTTACATTCTTTGTAATAAAGAGGTACTCTTTTTCCTGTAGCAGGTTTTATCCCTAAGGAGGGTTTTACTGCTAGAGGTTTTAACGAGGTCCCACTTGTTATTTGCTTCATGTTATCAATAAAAATAGTATTTCTGTCTACATGTTATACAAATATTATCAGTTAAGCTTTTAAACAACAAGCAGATCAAAGCAAAAAACGGCGAACACAAGAAACCCAGATGAACATGTTGCCAAACACAAAACAGACATATAGCAAGAAGGCCAAAAATGATATAAGGTACCATGTCGAGTAAACCTTAGCTACAATTTCAAAAGGGGTCCTTCATGGGCTAACCCTGGCCAAAAGAATGATGAAGTACCGTAAAGGTTAAACTTCAGCAAAAAAGCGTAGAGAAAGTATAACTACTTTCCCTCCTAACATGGAGAAAAGAGGGTGCCATGACGGACACACCTCAACGATCAAACAGATCGCACAAGATCCCACATAACCAAGACAATAAGAGGCTCCTTTGCCAAGCCTCAGTGATTAGAATGTGAAAATTAAATTGCAGAAATGTAGTAAAAAAAGTAGAGAACTTCAAAGCAGAATTTGGAAATAAAAGATCGTGCATAAAGATCAACCCGGAATACCGGGATGACACAAGTTAAACATAACACAAGCTGTTCACAAATGATTAACAAGTTTACAATACAAAAACAAAATCAACAGGCTATTCAACTTCCCCGGCATCCACACCATCAGGTCCCGGGATCGGTTCAGCGGGAGGAGGAGTGCTGCAATCGAATGGCACCAACCCTGGATCAGTAGGATCGAGAGGCACAGGATTGCAAGGATCATAAAAGTCCCAGAACCTCCCGTCTTTCACGCCGTGGAACTTGCAAAGACCACGTGTGTTGAACTCAGTCCCGGGATTCAGGAGTTGAAGCGTCTTCACACAGTCACGATAGGAGTCATCCACCGTGGTGTCCATATCCTCATAAGCCTCCTCCAGCTTGCCCTGAGTTTCCAAAAGCTGTCTGAACTTCCTGAAGCTTAGAATTCTTCTCTTGGAGCTCGGCACGCAAGGCAGTGATAGTAGACAAATCAAAATCCGCTTTAACTTTAAGATGAGACACCTCATCCTTAAGCTTCAGCTTCTCGGCATCCAAGTCGGCATTCTTCTCCCTCTCCTTGGCAAGCTCCTCCTCAACACGAGAAAGCTTTTCCTTTAAAGAAGCAAGATCCTTGGCAGTACGGGATTCTAACTCCATAGCACTCTTGATCAGAGCCTCCTTCAGATCCATGTCATCCCTTAGATCCCGTAGCTGGGCCCTCAGGGAAGCAGCTTGACCCAAGTCCTCCGCCTGGTCATGGACGTGCTGTAGCATAGCCATGCTCATAGTCGTCCAGCACAAAAGCGACTTGGCTTGTTCCTACAAAAGACAAATGGATAAGACAAAAGGATCAAAAACAAGGCAATAAGTGCCAATCAACACAGAAAACACAGTTAACATACGGACATACCTTCACGGCATTAGCTCCACCCTTCGTGAAAAAGTCCCCATGCTGGAACTTGATCAAAGAAGACTGAAACCCTTCCCAAGCCAAAGAAGGGGTAGATAATGGAGCCATCAGCACAGGGTTCATCCCACCTGGAGCCTCTTTCACACCCTCGGGATGATCACCTATATGTCAAGAAGTACATAAACCGATGACGATAGTTACCCAGCTAACAAACTTTAGTAAATCACAAGCGAAGATTAGAAACATACCTTGTTTGGTCAGACGACGACGCTTTGGCTGTATAGGAGCCACCTCAATCCCGACAATGAAAGGCATTGACTTCCCAGTGGGAGACATCCCGCCAGCAGGAGGTACGATCCCGGTGGGAGCAGCAGCTGACACAATCATCCGACAGAGCTGACCGGGACAGGAGAAGGAATAGGAACAGGTGCAGGAGGTGGACCTGAAGAACCAACCTTTCTATTTCCTTTGGCATCACACTTGGAAGAGCAGTTGGAATAGTTAGCCATGATCTTTGTTGCAAAAACAGAGCACAATCGTTAGCCAAAGAAAAATCACCGACATCAAATCAAAAAGACGAGATCATATTTCATACATAAACATGTCTCCTGGTTGCGACGGGACACCACCAGCACATCCTTGCAGTGGATGGGCATCCCCCTGCTAGACAAACTTGCACAAGTTTTTGAAAGTCCCTTGATCTTCCTCCTTGAGGAACCCAATTTCCAACTCCTTCAGAGATAGAGACCTCCTATAGTGCTCCTCCGTCCAATAGAGTGGGGTTTTTTGTTTTCCCCATCCAAAAGGGGGTACAATCACTGGTTCGAGAGACAACTTTGACAAAAAAGTCCCTATGAGCTTTAAAGGAATCCTCATAGGGAATAAACAGCTGAAGTATCCCGGAACGATGGCGAAGGGATACCCAACTTTTCTTCAAACCACGGTAGGGACCAAATATATACAAGAAAAGGGCTGAAGAACACTTCCAACTATTCGCCCAGCAAAAGACCTCGAATGCCTGTAAGAATCCCCAACCGTTGGGATGAAGTTGTGTGGGAGCGAGATGGAGATTATGCAGAACCTCAATCTGAAGGTCTGAAAAAGGAAACCTAATCTTGAGCTGATGCCAGAAAGACTCAAGCATCATAATATAAGATCCTTCGTCTTCCAGTGCCAGTGTACATATCCTTTCATTCTTACCAGGAATCACTAATTTGTGATTACTGGAAGGGTCAGCTGTGGTGTCCACTACAAGAAATTGGTGTTTTTGCGTCAGTTTTTTGCGTAGGCCCTCGACACTGACACAATTTTTTGTTGTTTGCGCCAGCCTTAACCAACAATAAGACGATATAATCATATACATTTATTTTTATTTTTTCCTTAATTTAGCGTCAGCTTCCATCAAATTTTGCGTAGGTTTCAGCGGACGCTATTTGTTTAGTGAAATTTGTGCCCATCTTGGCCTACACTACTATTAAGAGCTTGACTAACTTAAAAACTTTGCCCTGTTGTGATTCTTCTTGGCCGTTATCGCCATATGCATAAATCCCTTTTGCATCTCCGCCCCCAAATCACCGCCCGAAACACTTGCATCTCCGCCCCCAAATTTCCATCCTAAACCTTGTATCTTCGCCCTAAATCGCCGTCCTAGACCTTGCATCTCCGCCCACAACTCCAATTCGCACCGAAATCCCTAATTTTCGTCCATGAAATCCCTTATTTTCGTCGTCTATGTTGCGTGAAGAAAAGGAAGGCAAACGTACAGTGGATTCTTGCTCCCTAAATCACTGCTTTATTTTGTTATGTTTCTCTTTCTCTTCACTACACCATAAATTCGCTACTACGATGGTGCCAACTATTTGTGAAGATGGTGCCAAGTGGTTCAAATGGTGCTACTGATCCATCTCAAAAAAGATAATATTCGTTAATAATCATATTAATTTTATGAATAGATGAAATTTGTCCTAAATCACATCTCTTATATGCACTTGCACATTGATTTTGGTCTTCAGTATTGCACACTCACTGTTCTAGGTATAGATTGTACTAAACCATAAATAAACTAATTAAATGAAAAGCCTACTAAGTGTAACTCAATGTATTAAGGCAACAGGAAAGAACATCTAGTTATAGTTCATTTTTTTTGTTTTTGTGAGTAATTCTATTCCTGAAATGTAGTTAGTTGATTTTATTTTTCTCTGCTTCCGATGTTTGGTTCTGTGGCCTGAGGACGCAGCACAAATATTATAATTTCTAACACTTAGTTAGTAACTAAATAATGGCACTCATTCAAATTTGGTAGTATAGTCTCTTAATCCTAGTTACTAGCTTTGTTGATTTTGGTGTAAATTTGATTGACTTTGCTTTGTGGAACACTGATTTAGAATTTGTGCACAGAATTTTATTAAGAACTTGATCTTTTTGTTCACTGCTAATACTTGTATAGCTTATTACAAGATTACTTAGATTACTAACTAAAAACAGTCTTAAGTTAAGTTGAAGGTTATTTCAATTAATATTTAATATTGATATGACTTATATAACAGTATATCATGCTTTGTTTCTATTCTGACTTCTACTTTATTTAAAACATTTAATTTTACCTCCATAGTTCATACCATGTGGTAATTAATTATTCATTATGTTGACCCTAGTCTTTGGAGTGCCAATTGAGGTTACTGTGCAAAGGCAAGATTGCAGCAATCTATTCCTAAGATATTGGTCAACTATGCATATTATCTTATATCTTCAAGTAGTTATTTCTAGAGTAAGGCTCTTAATTCATGCATTATTACTTTTTTTTCTTATTTGTATTTTGATCCAAAGTTTTTTTTTATGCTTGATTAAAGGTGAGTGTGAAGCTCTTGAAGAGCATAAGCAGAAGACTGACTGCCACGGAATTGCTTGAACAATAGATGCAATTCAACCAAGAGACAGAAAAACACATCAAGAAGAACAAGTATAATACAATATTCTCCTTTCTTTCTTTCTTTCTTTCTACTTCTACGATTCACATGTTTGTGTTAATTTTTCTTAACTTGGTTATTAATTTTGTTGCTTGTATTCTTCACACGAAAGAGAAGGATCCATTGAAACCAAAGCACCCCGTGTTAGCTTATTTTTTGTTCACCAATGATAGGAGGGATGCTCTTATTGCTGAGAACAAGAGTTTCTTGGAGGTATTTATTGATTTTTGATTAATCATGCACTTGATTATTAGGTGATTACTTGATTTATTAATCAATAATAGGAGGGATGCTCTTATAGCATCCCCTGTGATTTGTAACAATGCTTCTCTCAATAGTCGAAGAAGAATGGTTAGAAATCATGTGCCGCTTTTTTGATTTGCTGGAAGGATAACTATAAGCTTGACAAAAGGTTTTGTGTTTGTAATATTTGGTAAATCATAGCTTGTGCTAGTAATTGTATCAGTTCTTTTCCATTTCATTTCACTCTTGACGTTCTTGTTTTTGGCTCGTTGGTTTTGCCTGTAGTCCATTCTTGTGCATAATATTTTCATTCCAATAATAATCACTTCATTTAAATGTTTCGCCAATCCTTCTTTTCGTACAGTGACTCTGGCTCATCTATAATTGTGTAATATTTATTTTGTTCTCTAGTTAGTTACTTAGTTTCATGGTTAGATATGATTAACCATGAGATTATACTCATTTTTGGCATAAATAATATAATTTACACAAGATGCAAGTAAAACTTTTTCATACTATTATAAGTTGCTTGAGATTAATTTATTTGGATCAATGAGGGCGTAATTAAAATCCTTGTACAAAACCCATGATGAAATTTGCTTAAGCACACTGAAAGTGTCCAACCCAATTGTATTTTGTTACGAGATTTACAGAGGTTGAAGTTACGTTGAATGAGACTTCTTTTTTTTATTGTTTTGTTCTTTTTTTTCTGTTATGTTCTGGTCTTTCTTTCTTTCATTCTGTTATGTTGTGTTTTTTTCCAAGGTCCCACTGTCTCACGTCGTCAAGCTGTCACTGCTACTTCTCATCATCAAGCTCCCACCGCCTCATAACGTCATTATTGATTCCTACATTTCCTTTCTTATTATCTTACTTTATTTGATATTTAAACATGTATAGAGTATTTAATTTTATGGATATGTTTAGAGTTTTTAAAGTTTCATGAACTTATGTTTTATGTGATGACAATTTGAAAAATATGTGTTTTAAGTGATTTTGTGATGAAGATAGAGAATGTTCTATGTATTACTATTTATTAAAGTAGTTATAAATTAAATTGTGATAAGTATTTGTGCCTAGGTCTGGATTCAAGTGAATAGGATATATTATTAAAATATTTTATTTTATTTTAAAAAAAATATTGCGTCGGCCGAGCCTACACAAAAACGGACGTAAAAATAACATTGATTTGCGTCAGCTATTTAAATTTTGTGTCGGCTTTCGTCTTTCTCCTTTTGCGTAAGCTTTTTTACATTTGTGTCGACTATGGACCTTTGCTATTTTGTGTCGGCCTTCTTGTCTGCGTAGGTCTTTGCGTAGGCTTTTAGCCGACGCAAATTTGCATCAGCTTTTGGAACAAACGCAAACGCTTTGCATCGGGGTGTTTTGCGTACCATTCGACACCGACGCAAATCCGATGCAAAATCATATTTGCGTCAGCGTTTTGACTGTTTGCGTCCACTTTTGGCCTACGCAAAAGCCCAAATTTCTTGTAGTGGTCAGTCTCGAGAGAATTGGGCCCGTAGTGGAAACACTTCTTCCAGCGCTTCTCCACTTTCTTAAGCCGGGCATTGTCCTTGATGGAACATTCCTCCTTGATGAAATAAGTGGGAGCCCACAAGAATGTCCATGTATTCTTTAACTCTTTCCATCCGGGACGACATTCAATAGGGGGTTTCGAGGTACTACGTTCACCCGTCCCACGTACGGACACTTCAAGACCGCCGACACCACTCGGATCCGGCATGCTGGCAGACGAACCCGGAGTGCCAGAGACATCATGGACAGGAATCTCCTCTTGAACAGGTTCCACATCTACATGGCAAGGTAAAGAAGAATCAGATCCCGGGGAGGAATGAGAACAAGACGAGGGAAAATAAGCAGGGTCGGACTCGGAATCTAAGGAATGAGACATGGACGACGGCATGGACTCCCTATTTTCAAAGGGATCCCCGGGATGCAAAAAACCAGTATTTTCCTTAGAGAAGGGGAGATTAACGGGAGCACGATGATCAGAATCTTGTTCGACAGAAATGCGAGTCTCAGAACTGTATTCATCAGGAAGATGGGCTGAGGCAAGATGAAGAACAGAAGGCTCAGGGTTTATGGTATTAAAAGACCCACTCACATTCTCGGTAACAGATTCACCACTCTCCACCTGTCGTGAATACAGGGGATAAAACCAAAGATGGGCAGATTGACAATAATCAGCATTGGCTATGGAAAGCGTACTAGAGTAGGATTTGAATCAGCGGGGGGCATAAATTTTGGGAGTCTCCTCAAAAAACTAGCAAGAAGTTCAGAGTCATTTGAATTTGAGGAAGAACCACTTGACAACACGATAACATTATCGGCCATTTTTGAAAGAAAGGGACCCAGACACAATAACTAAACCCTAAGAATGGGGTAGGATGCAACAGAACAACCGAGAAACCAGGAAAGATAAACAAAAGAAGCATGAAATAACAAAAGGCAAAAGCAATACCTGATATTATGGGGAGAAGAAGTTGCTTGAAAATGAGCGCTTGCAGAGCATGATACGAAGAAGAAGAAAAGTCGCAGAGCTTTCTATCTCGAGTAAGACGTACAGGCAAGAAGCGCGAAAGGAGAAAGTGAAAACTTGAAAGGAAAAGAGAAGTAAAATGTAATGGATGAAAAGAAGTAAAGTAAAAACATCGCCTTAATGAACAGGGGGCCAAGGCCACACTAATCATCATACACAATACTCGAGGAAGAGCACGTAGACTACACGCCGCCAAAAGAAAACCAATCGTTATCTCGGAATGGATCATGTCCGACCTAGAATCATTTGAAATAGACCCGGCATGGAGAATGAACTCGCCGACTTCTTCTACGAGAAGCTCGACGACTTGGGGGGCAACTGTTGTGGACTAGAATAACGATATCCCTTGTACATGCCGGATCCAACAACAGATAACCATCCTGGGTACATCCCGGAAGGCCTAACACTACCTACGATCAGGGCCCAAGAAATCCAGGCCCAGTACGATCCACACTTAGGTCATACGCTCAGTCTATAAATACTAACATAAATGCACCATGCAAGGTACGTAACTTTTTTATCATCACATATGACCCTAATACACTCACTGACTTGAGCGTCAGAGTCCTTGTAGGTGTACATCACCGCCGCCGGAGCTCAAGCCCTGAAGCTACCCACATCGTCCCTTGCTGATCAGTAGGAGTACCCTGTTTGTCCTACATCTCTGCCAGGTTAGATCACAACAGTATTAATTGTGGGTTAACTATTATGCCTCACATCTCACGTGTTCTATTTTATACTACCTCCAGTCTAAAATATAAGTTCCTAGCCATGTTTCACACAGTTTAACAAAAGTAGTTAAATTATTGATTTTAGAAGCATTAATTGTTTTTGTTTAGTTTTAACCTTACAATTTTCAAATTCTACCATTTCTTATTGGTGGTCGAAATATAAATAATTGAAAAACATAATAAATACCTCTAAATTTATGTGTAAGGGCTTATAATATGGACTAAAACAAAAATGGGCTTATATTTTGGACCGAAAGTAGTACTTCTTCTATTCTTTTAATAAGACCTTATAGAAGCATTAATTTTTTTTTTCATATTTATCCTTTATAATGACTTAACATTTCTTGAACTCTATGTGGCTTTTGCAATTCTCAATGCCACTAAACATAATAGATGGGGCTACTTAAATTTATTAAATTCTTCATTTACTTCCTTTGTCCTATAGTACATGTTTTAAAGAAAAAATTATGGCTTATTTTATTTGTCGCTTTACAATTTTAATGAAACATTAATTATTTTTTTACTAAATCTATCATTTGAATAATTGAGTTTTTAATAAATGATATAAAAGATGTAACTCATTAATTTATAAAAGTGATAAGTGATATAATAGAAAGTTAAACAAATATTTGTATGAAAACAAAAAAAAAATTATGTTTCTTAAACTGTGTAAAAACCTTAAATGATAGGTAGTATGGAACAGAGGTAGTAACATTAAAGGAATAATGAGGTGTAACTAATATTACCTCCGTTCCTATTTATCTGTCTACTTCACGGTAAAACACGCTTATTAAGGATTGCAGTCATTACTCTTGTTTTCATCAAAATAATTTTTAAAGTCTTCATATTACCTTTTATCTCTCATTATGTTATTGGTTCAATAGTAAAGTGTTTATTTTTATAAATTACAAATTCTCTCACCCCACTACTCTTATTTATTTATATAATATTATTTATCTTTTTTAGTCATTTAGCATATTTCATTCAATTATACAGCTCATTTTGCCAAATAGTTCTAATAAAACTATCTACACAGTTTTAATCTCCCACCTTTTAGTCAACTTCACAATAAAAGTTAAAATCTAAAAGCTTTTAGTTTGTTTTCCAAACATACTCTTAATGTATTACTCTCTCCGTTTTTTTTTCTTTTGCTTTAATTTTTTAGACTTTAATTTTGTTTCCAAATAATTGCAGTTTTAGAATTCCAAGATATCATTAAATTATGTTTTTCAATTCTAATCCTAACTTATTAATTATTTTTGTTTCATCGCCTCTTTCTTTGCCAATCATATTTGTGTGTTTATCTCTCTTTGTTACACCATAATAAATCAATCACTCAACTACTACTCCCTCCGTTTTGAAATATTAGTCACTTTACAAAAAAAAATTGTTCCAAAATATTTGTCACTTTTACATTATCAATGCTATATTTATTACCTATTCCCACTTTTATTATTTTTATAGCCAATAGCTATTGAGTAGACCTCAAAGTCAATAATAAATTTAGTTTATGTATGTACCTTATGTTAGATTCTATAGAAATTAATTATTTTTCTTAATTCATGTCCACTAAGGTGACTAATATTTCATAATGGAGGGAGTACTATTTAATAGGGGCAATTTAGTCTATTTTTGATAAACTTTTATCTAAATAATCATTTCTTTAAATATGTGTACATTAACCTTAAAAAGCAAAAGAAAAAAATGGAGGGAGTAAGTTTTAAAAAATTAAGATAATCTTTCATAATTTCTCTTATTTAAAGCAAAATCAACTCAAATTTTATACCCCTCCATTTCTTTTTATCTTTCTAGAGAAAAAACATTATTTTTATTTATCTTGTTTGCTTATATTTTTAAAATAATATTAATTGCACTTTTATTTTCACTATTCTATAACTTATTTACTTGTATTTCTTTTTTGTGTCTAACTTGATGCATACCACTTTCCTTGTGCTTCTTACCTTGTTTGAGTTTGTTTTATGATCTTAACCTGAATAACCCGAATAGGTTAGTGACGGATGGCTAAAAACCTAAGAATTAGATGAAGTGCTTGTGAAAGACCAGAACCGTGATATCTGATTCATCACTACCAAAATTTTACCTCTTTTAGATTTTTTTATAATCTACGAGGTGCTAAGGCCCAAACCCCTTTTGGATTTTTTGTTTCTCCAAAATTCCATGTAAATAAGATAAAATGCCTACAACTAAGCTCTTGCTGATGCTAACATCTTGGACAAATATTAGCATCTCAACAAATCAGATCCTTTGAGTAATGTCTTCTTACACGTAGCTAGTTCCAAACCTTGTGAGGAGGTGAATTGAGTTAGGCAATCAACAGCCATAACATAACTTTGTGGACTCTTCTTGCATCATGTTCAGTTTGTTTCTTTCTTCTGTATTGTCTGCATATGAAATAGTGATGAATGAACTTCACAAGTAGTTTACTAGTTTTACCTGTTTTCTATGAAAAATCTTCTTATAATTCCTCTAGGTAGATGGATTCTTTTATTTGTAAACATATCAATCCGTTTCTATATTTACTGATCATAGTTTTGCATGTACTTACTTTTTGTTGTTACTGGTTCGTGCATTGGCCTTATCTTGCATAAATTTTGGTGGTTACAAACTTCACCGATATTTTCTATCTGAACTTTCAAAGCACCTGATGATAAACGTAAGAATTCTCTTGTCCACTATGTTGTGTTGAAACTCTGAAATAATAACTTGAAACTCAAAGACTTGACAAACGAAGGACACAATGTGATTGAAGATTCTAGAGTGAGTCTATCACTCATCACTGTTTTCAAAATGGATGGTGCAAATAGTTACCACCTAACCGAACATCACCCATGACATTTTGTACCCAAAACAAACACGCTACCAAGCTACGCTACATCCCTTTCAATTGGTTTCTAGTGTAATTGTAAATAACCTTTGTCTTGTTTTACAAAATTTTTACTCCATCAGAAATTTAATAGTCATTAGAAGTGGCAATATAAAAATGATAGTGACAATATCAATTCCAATAAATAAAATAAAAATATTTAATTAGTAAAATAATATCATTTGATGATGATGATACCTGTATAATTTTTTGTACATACATAGAATCTAGGTATAATAAACGCAAAATATATAAGAGTTCAGTGTAATCTACTATTCCAAATAAGTATGCTTATAATTTAATTTAATAACAAATTAATATACTTTTTTTTAACAAATAAAATAACAACACCTATATTTTTAGATATAAATGATAATTACTTTTAATTTCATTATCATGACGCTTTTGCCTTTGGGGACAAATGCTTGAATCCTCTTCCTCTTAGTAAAGGCTAACTAAACTAGTCAAGATTTTTTCTAAGAAAGGTTGGTTAGGGTATACTAGGAGGCAGTGTCGCTGCTCAACCTTACTTCACACCGTGTTGAAACTTGAAAGGCAAAGAGGTCGCGTATCACGCGTGAAAATCTTGCACAGCTTCCCACACGTGTTTAAATGTCTCTTCACACACGTGCTCGTCTCTTCTTTAGAACTGTCATGCATAGCTCGCCACTGCACAGCTACCTCCACTAGGTCTCTGTTCCATTAACAGTACCCCTTCAAAGATCTTAATGCCCCCTCTCGGGTCACAAGCTAATGCGACTTAGCTCCACAATTTGATTCATGAGCTTTGAGGCTTATAAACAGCTGATTCTTCGCAGACTTTTCCGATGTGTTAGAATTGAACTAACCACAGTGATCCATCGTAGCGCCGCCACGTACTCCACCGTAAAGAACAACACGCACATAACACACCACCACGCGTGTCAGATTCCCGAAAAACCAATATCAATTTTATTTCAGGAATGAATTCATCAGATTTACAACTTGTTTATTTAAAGTTTCCTCCTAACCGTATTAACTAACTTCCCCAGCAATTTGAAGGTATTTTTGCAAAGCCTAAAGGACTACTCTGTAATATTTATGTACATATTAATTTCTTACCATTTGCCTTAAGCTCCCTATTACAGTTTTTCCCTTCTTCACAAAAGACCTTGCCCCCAAGGAGCACTCCTGTGTTCATCATTCTCCAGTCTGCCTGTGGAAATTGCATCTGCAAATCTCGCAGTTCATGCCATGTAACTTTCTCAGGGTTTGTCTGTTCCCACGGTACCAGTAACTCTTGTGACTGCACATTTTTGCTTCATCCTACGATCTAGGACATCCAATGGTTTAAGAACTAATTGGCCTTCATCATCAAATCTGGGTAAAGTAGGTGAGATTAGATGCTTCCCTCGATGTTTTTTTAAGAGTGAGACATGGAATACATTATGAATTCTGGAGACTTTTTTGGTAATTTTAAATGATATGCTACTTGCCCAATACGCTCAACAACCTGTAATGGGCCATAGTACTTTGCACATAGCTTATGAAAGGAAGAATTAGGTATGGAAGATTGCCTTAATGGTTGTATCTTCAAGTAAACCCAGTCATCACAATTAAACCCTCTTTCTACACGTTTCTGGTTTGCATACCACTTTATTCTACTTTGTGCTTTATGCAACCGCACCTGTAGCAGCTTTGATATTTCCTCCCTAGATTTAACAGTGAAGTGCACTACCTCCATCAACGAGTCTCCCACCTCCAATGGAAGATTCTCCAAAGATGATGGTCATCCCATTGGATTTAGGAAGGCCAGTGATAAAGTCCATTGTAATGGAAGCCTATGCCTGTTTGGGGATTGGCAATGGCCGCAGCACACCCCAGGCAACCCAACCTAAGCCTTGTATGTCTGGCAAGTATGACACTGTCGCACCCAGTTCTTAACATGTTGCATTCCCTCCAATAAAACATGTCCTTCAATCTTGCATACGTATGAGACACCCCTGAATGTCCCCCTATCTGTGAGTTGTGATAGTATTGGAGCAATTTCTCTCATATTTCAGGCACATCTCCAACCACCAACTTGCCTTTTCTCTTCAAGTTACCATCCTCCTACACAAACTTCATATAACGCTACTGAGAGATTCCAATTTATCAATGATCTTCTACAATTTAATGTCTTTCTACCATGTCTGCTTCACTTCCTTCATCAAACTTAGCCTACTTCAAACACGACAACTAATTGAGCTCCCTACATCTACCTTCACAAATATTCCGCAACCACATTTTGTCTGCCCTTCTTATACTCAATAGAGAAATCGAGGCCCATCAATTTTTCAAGGCCCCAATTCTACATAAGTGTTGTTGGAGGTTGCTCCAAAACATGTTAAAGTGCCTTTTGATCCGTGCATATGGTAAAATGACGTCCGAGAATATAATGTTGCCACTTCTCAATAGCAAATAATATCGCATAAAATTCCTTCTCATATGCTGACCTCAAAAGGTACTTTGGACCCATGGCTTCGCTAATGAATGCAATGGGGTGCTTTCCCTACAATAGCACAATCCAATCCCTCCCTGAAGCATCTGTTTCAAGTGTAAATTCTTCATGAAAATGATCAAGCCTATTTTAGAATGTCAAATGCTCGAGCCTCCTCCTCTCCTCAAACAAATTTTGTTTGTTTCTACCGTAAACAAGTTAAAGGGGCAGCAATTTTGCCATAATTCTTAATAAAGTGTCTATAATAACCAGACAAACCCAAGAATCCCCTAAGCTGTCTAGCTAATGTAGGTGGAGGCCAATCTTTGATTGTTGTTACGTTAGTGGGATCTAGAGCTACTCCTTCAAGGGAGATCCAATGACCAAGGTACTCCGGATGCAAAGGAACAATTCTTCTTGTTCAACACCAGTGAATTAGCTTCCAAGAGTTGAAAAGTAATTTGAAGACTTTCCAAACCATCATCCCATGTACTTGTGTAAACCAAGATGGCATCAAAGAACACTAATATAAACCTGCGCAAATAAGGTCTAAAGATATAAATCATGAGATTTTGAAAGGTTTTCGGAGCATTTGTCAAACCAAATGGGAGAACCACCAACTCATAGTGTCCACTATGAGTCCTAAATGTTGTTTTATTGATGTCCTCTTCAACCATACGAATATGGTTATAGCCACTCCGAAGGTCAAGCTTGGTGAAAAACGCAGCACCTTGCAATTCATCCAATAAATCTTCAATTAATTGAATGGGAAATTTGTTCTTGATAGTCATGGCATTCAGTCTTTGTATCTGTGCAAAATCTCCAACTGCCATCCTTCTTTTTGACCAACACCACCACAGAAGCATAAGAACTATTGCTATCACGGATGAATCCTGTTCCCAACCATGTTTTCAATCTCAGCTTTCTAATGTTGAGGGTATCTGTACGGCTAGGAGCATAGTTTATCATCTAGCATAAGAACTATTGCCTGAATGTTCAAATTTCATGAGTTCAGCGCAATTCCACCCTATTTCCCCTAGGGTCCTGAACCACTACATGCCTAGGATCACCCCATAGGCCAAACCTGGTAGAACCAAGAAGTCATCCTTTAAGTAGTGTTGTTGAAAGGACCATTGTAAAGCTTCACACTTCCTGTCAATCACTATACTCTTCTCATTAGCAACAACAACAGGGAACTGTTTGATAAACTGAGTCTTGAGCCCCAGAAGCATAACCCATTTTTCACTGATGAAATTATGTGTACTTTTGGTGTCCATTAACAAGGGAACCTGTTGTTTCTTAATAGTCCCGTGCAACTGTAAGGTGTGACCCCCTACAATACCATGGAGAGCATTCAATGAAATCTAAACATTGTCTTCCTAAAGTCGTTGTTGTCCAATTTCCAACACTTCCCTTTTTTGATCAGATAAGGAAGTTGTCTCATCCTCAGTTTCCACACTCTAAGCACTAAATATAGCATTTAACTTCCCCCAAACCTTACACTACTTTCTATGTGTGTGTTCCCAAGGATCACCACAAAATCTACACTAACCCCTAGCAACCCTGTCTTTCATCTCCTTCTTACTAAATCCACAATTAGCTGGTTGCATCTTAGAGTCCTTTGTAAAGTTATGGTTTGAAGATCTTACCAAAGATGACTGAGTCATACGATTAATCATAGGTGCCTTTACAGTTTGGTTTCATAGTTTCTAGCCGATGACTTGTTACCATCGTCAGCAGATTTAACAGGTGGAGAGCATTGCTTGGCCAATTCTTGCAAGATTTATTACTGCAACCGAGCCATATGCATGGCATCTTGCATGGATTTAGGATCATGAACACGGACAGACTTTTATAAAGAAGGTTGTAAACCTCCTAGAAAGAAACTTATCGCCATAGATTCAGGCACACTCACCCGGGCCAACATATCATCAAACCGCTCCATGTACTCATCCAATGAACCCTCTTGCCTTAGCTTGGACAACTCAGCTAAGGGATCATCATAAGGTCCTATGTCAAATCTACACCCCACATCATGCAAGATTTGATCCCAAGATTTCACTCGATTACCGATATTAGTCATGTAATGGCGTTGCCACGCAAACTCCTTGCCCTCCATAGATAGAAGCATCAGTTTACCCCGCTGATCCCTTGGGGTATTTTCTAGATCAAAAAACTACTCAGATTCAGCCCTCCGTTCACGAAAATTGATGCCATCAAAGGATGGAAATTGGATCATGGCTCGCCTTCTATCATTCAAAGATTCTGGAGAGTCATTACGCCTGTCATGCGCTTCAGCCTCAAGATTCATGTTCTGATAGATAGAACCACCTGAAATAGATTGCAAGACCTATTCAAGAAGCTTCTGCAAATTATCTAATGACTGCTGAGTAGATTTTCGAGAACTAGCAAATCTGCCGTCAATGTCATTGATTAAATCAACCAATCGCTTATTGATGTTGCTGATGCCAATTGTTAGAATTGAACTAACCACCGTGACCTGCCATAGCGCCTCCATGTACTCCACCGTAAAGAACAACACACACGACCACACGTACCAGATTCCCGAAGAACTTATATCAATTTTATGAATTCATGAGATTTACAACTTGTGTATTTAAAGTTTCCTGCTAACCGTATCAACTTTCCAACCAATTTGAAGGATATTTCTACAAAGTCTAAAGGACTACTCTAAAATATTTATGTACATATTAATTTCTTACAATTTGCCTTAAGCTCTGTATTACAATTAATCTATAACACGATCTCAGACTTCAATTCTGTATACCCGTCTATGTGTTACTTACCATTTTCCTTGTCTAAAATTTTCAATTATACTCTGACAACATGCAGCAACAGATCTGAATTTGAAAACAATTGGCTGCGAATCACAAGCAAACCCTCCCTATGCCGATCCTTCGAAACCATCCCAACATGCCTCTTTCAATTTGAACCCACGCTCTCTATTGACTATGAGAACTTTATTTTTTTACACAACTGCTATGGAACCGCACCCCATGCCATTTACATACCGTTCACATCACCTTAACGCCCCACAGGCTAACGTTGCTTAGTCCAGCGAACTCATTCTTCCCCTCACAACCTTTGCTCAGTATTTTTAGCTCACTTGTCTGATGTGGGACACTACTACTTCGCAGTGGATCACAATTGAAAACTATTAGAATATGCAGTAGAATATTCCCTTTGTATCGGTCACAAAAGCTGTCCAAATACGTAGTGTTCAGATGCATTGTATATATTAGTATTAATTAGTATAGATGTTATTCTTTAACTTTGTATCATTTTATTTATGTACATCGATTCTATTCACAATATTTATAGAGACTTGTGTGATCAATTGACACACAACATATTATACAATACAATTTTATATGGTATTAGTAGATAGATTCTGATCCTGCCTTTTTTTTTTGTAAATTAAAATATTTATAGGATAAAAAAGTTTCCAAATGAGACAAAGGGTAAAAAGTTTATGAATTTCAATCCATCTATAATTTAATGGGATAGAAATTATAATAAAGCACAAACCGTTAACCCATTAAATCAAAATACTCAGTCAAGTTGAGGGTAAATAATTTAGTACAACATAACTCTTAGCACTTAATCTCCTTACAGAGAAATGATGGATTAGTAGCACCGTATTTGTAGTAGGCAAAGACCAAGTCACCATCATCATGCATGCTCTCTCCAATAAAGAACTGAAGATCCTTAAGTTTGGAGAGCAAGAATTTTGTTGCTCCTTCAACGTTCTTCTTGAAATACTCTTGTTTCTCTTCGTCAAGTTTGGCTGACAAATTCTTGATATACCTCTTCATGAAGGTAACAAACTATTTGTTGTAAAAAGAGGTTGTTCGTGAAGTCTGAATGTGTCAACAATGTTAACAACAACTTGATCATCAACACCCTCATCTTCTTCGCCTTCAGTAGAAGGGTTAGCACCAATGTCTACCTCAATTGCTCCTTGAAAAACCCACTTTCCCTCAACTTCCCACAAAATTCCATTCTCAATTTCCTTGTAGGTAAAAGAGTCCGAGAGAAGCTCGTCACCTGTGAGGAGGTCCTGGTAATTACTCTAATTAAAATCATAGACTTCACCTTATTAGTATTCTTTTGTTCAGGTGGATTATTATTTGATACTGACCGGAAATTTGTAGCTAGAGTTTCATAATAATGGAGGCATTAGCAAAATATCTAAGCAACTCTCGGGCAATCAAGGTTAGTGATTAACTTGTGCAAACTTCATTACTCAGGATTATCGTTAAGGTTATTTTAACCAAACACCCGCTTATTTTTTTTATTTTCTAAGATAGATTAAGCTAAGAATTTATTTCTTCAAAATTAAGCATTCTCAAACACATGCAAACAAGTTTAACTGATACCTCATGATTCCTAGGTATCATCTTAATTCTTGACTACATAATTGTGTTGATATAATCATTCCCAAACATAGAAACAGTACTGATGCTAATAATTCCTCAGTAACATCTTAATTCTTTATGCAATCTGTGATATATCACTTGTTCTTCGCTAACCATGAAAAGTTACAGCTCTGTACTTGAGACTTGATAGACTCAAAAGAAACAAATGAGACTTGATAGACTCAAAAGAAACAAATGGCACTGAATAAAGCTATTGCCGATTATTCCAAAGGACTCATCAGGGGTGGCTCAAGGCTCAAGCGGGTAAAGCAATGACCCAGATATTAGGACAAACAAAAACTCCAAAATATTTATTTATTATTAATGTATATTAATTAAAAATCAACATTTATAACTAGATTTATCAACAATCTGGGTGAACTCGTCGAGTGTCTAAATTGTAAAATCACGTAAAAATTTATCTAATATGAAAATAATATTTGAAAGTAAATAATATTTACTATTGAATCTACATAAATTTGAAAACATATTTATTAAACTTAACTTATAGACAAAATTTCAGTTTCCAATATTCATTATAAATATAAATTCTATCTTTAAGGATCATCATAAAAAGAATTGAAACAAAGACATTCAAAATATTTTAAGAGATGAGTCAGAATGTCACAATTTGCATAAATAAATAAAAGAATTTGTTAAGTTTGCACAAAATTGAATTAAATAGTTAGGTGTCAAACTTAAATTTTAATAGATGAAAAGCATACCTATTAGATTGTGTAGTGAGTTTGGTTGAGCATGTGATCACATTTAAGGAAGTAAGGTTTAGTCTAATTTATGTGTTCTATTCACGTAGAATGATATGTCTTCTTGAAAAACTAAATCATTATTTTATGTAAGACAAAGATATGTTATACAAAAGTTAAACTCGTGGCCTTTATTCTAAACTCATGAGCCTGAGTTTGTCAAAGTCTACACGAGTCTTCTAACATTTGGTATGAGGAATGTTTTTTAGATTCCCGGGAATGTCAAGTAAATTAAAATATGCATATGTTTGGTAGAAGACACAAGAAAAACTTTCCCTGGTAAGTAGGATTCGCGGGAATTTTCAGATGCAAAACAAGTTCATTTTTAACTTTTCTACCTAAATAGTTGGATATCTTGAACTTTTTTGAGAATCACTTACACAAAAAAGACGTTCCCGAGGAAAGTAACTAAAAATATGCCACATACCAAACACCACCTAAGATTCTAATGTTCGCACTATAATATTAACAATTCTATTATTTTCTAAAAAAATCACAACTGAAATAAAGGCAATCTTATCTAGCGTCAGCAATATCTCAACAAAAATTAAATAGAATAACTATACTATCATTTAAATGAAATATCATATAAAAATAATTATGATAGTTTAATAAGTAATTTTATCCTCATAAAAAAATGAGTCAGTGATTTTATAAATTTAAAATAGACTTTAAATAAAATTAAAAATAATTTTAGTTAATTATTATTAATAATTAGTGATCATACCCGTGCGATGCAGGGTTATCTTCAATGTATAATATTTAGAATATTTGTTTTAAAAATACTGTGTTATGTTAAATAATGTAAAGGCTTAATTAAAATTTTGGTCTCTATAATTTATTAATTGTGCAATTTTGATCCTAATAGTTTTAATTGAGTGACTTTAGTCTCTATATTATTTAAAATGTGAAAATTGATTCTTGAGTTCCAATTTGCGTCAAAATTAAACGGTTCGTTATGAGCACATTAAAACTTATGGTAAGAAATGTGATTTATTTCTTATTTGTGATTAGTAACATCACCCACATAGAGTAAATATCATTCAAATTAGAGTAAAATTGGATTTTGAGTCCCAATTTTTACATTTTAAATTTTAGAAGGATTAAATTCGCTCCATTGAAATTATGAGGGCCAAAATTGCCCAACGAACAAACTATAGGTATTGAAAGTGTAATTAAGCCTAAAATAAAAATAGTATTAAGATATAAACTTTTTTCTTCACCAAAATTAGAAATATAAGTTTATACCTTTTAATAGCATTTTCATCAAATTAACTCTTTTTTAGGAATTATATTTTGTTTAATGGAACTTACTTCTTATCATACTTGAGTCTTCTCATTTTTTAATTGTCTAAAATAAGTTTTTTATTAATCTTTTTATTATATAGTTATATATTTGAAACCACGTAAAAAAATAAAACTAAAACATCATATTGAAAGTAGTGTCATTATCTTTTTAACTTTTCCTTCAACAAAATTAGAATATATAATTGATATATTATTTTTAAAAGGAAAGTGTAATACTCGATAAGTATATATATTCTATTCATATTTATTTTACTTTTTTGAAAAAAATAGTTTTCATAAATGTTCAAATAATAGCTATTATGTTCAGTATTGCACTATTTTATATAAGTAAATTATTCTTTAGATATTATATTTTATTCAATATAATTAGCGATGGCCCGGTCTGTCGCCCCGTAACCAATTTAATTTTTTTAAAAAAACATTTCTCCCTATATTTGCGACGGCCCGGTCCGTCGCTAGTGAGCCTAAAAATATTTTAAAAAAATTTTTAAAAATTCCCTATCTGTAGGTTTGCGACATCCCGATCCGTCACTAAGGGGACCCTGTTAAAAAAAATTCTCCAACTTTAGGTTTGCGACGGCCGGGACTGTCACAATTTAGCGATGGCCCGATTCGTCGCTAAGGGGACCTAGTTAAAAAAATAGATAAAAAAACCCCCACTATAGGTTTGTGACGGCCGGGACCGTCGCAAATGGGCCTCAGTTAAAAAAATTCGCCCCTCTAGTTTTGCGACGACCGAGAACGTCGCAATTTAGCGACGGCCCGGTCCGTCGCTAATGAGCCTCTATAATAAAAAAAAATTAAAAAAATTCCCGCCAGTTTGTTTGCGACGGTCGGAACCATCGCAATTTAGCGACGGCCCGGACCGTCGCTATTGGGCTTCTGTATTTAAAAAAATTAAAGGAAACTCAAAATCCGTTGTTCTTATGTGATGGAATGGACCGTCGCAATGTAGCACCAGCCATTTTTGTCGCTAACGTACCAAACTTAATAAAAAAAAAATATTACCGCTTAGTCTTAGAGACGGTTGTGTCCGTTGGAACTTTTGCGACGGCTATATCCGTCGCAAACTATGAGTTTTTCGTCGGTAATTAGCAATGGCTTCGAGCCGTCGCTAACTTTTTGTCGCTAATACAGTGCATTCTTGTAGTGTACATCTTCTCCTACTTTAGTCTCTTTAGTTTTTTATTTCATACAATTCCTTTTTTGTTTTTGAATAATTTTTTGTTAATGTATAGTTATGTATTTAAAATCATGTAAAAATAAAACTAAAATATTATATATTGAAAGTAGCATCAACATCTTATATATTAACTTTTTCTAAGACGTGATCAAATACAACTATTCTAATCAAATTGGGTTTTTGTTTTTGATTTTATAGAAAAGGCTAGAAAAAATGTTATAGTAACTATAGTATTCACTATTATACTATTACATTTAATAGATATTTTTGTATATAATTTTTTATCTAAAATCAATCAAAAATAAATTAAAAAATTAAAAGGCTAGCACGGTTATCATATTTAATTTTGTTTATCAATTTTTAAAATATTTATTTATGCGATGCATTTTATAATTAAACTTTTATCATGTTAACTTTTTTCTTTAGCAACTATATTATATTTGATGCAACTTGCACTTAACTATATTTTAGTCTTTTTTTTTTCTATGATGCCTTCATTTGAAATTATTTTTTTTATTACATAATTATGAATTTGAAACCATGTCAAAAGTAGTAAAACTAAAATATCACATTTGAAGTATTATTAACCTTTTCTTTAGCAAATTTGGAATATAGAATTGATATATTTTCTCAAAAAGAAAAGTGTAGCGCATGATCAAGTATAATTGTTTTATTCAGATGTTTTTAAAAAATATATATAAACTTTTATAAATGTTCAAATAAGTATTCTATTAACTATTTTAGTATTTTAATTATTTAATATTTTTTTGTATATTATTTTGTGTTTGAAAGTTGATACTAATCAAAAATAAAATCAGCTATCGAATCAGAAGTAGCAGTGTCACCATATTAATATTTTCTTTTGCAAAGTTTGAAATATAAGTTTATTCTTCACATCTTCTAGATTCTAAAAACACGTTCATCTAGTTATCTTTTTCTTTAGCAACTATATTTCGTTAGCTTGCAACTTACCACAATTTAATCCTCTCTTTTTTTCGTGTGTAATACATTCTTTCTTTAATTATTTTCTGTTTATCTAATTATGTATTTAAAGCCTTATAAAATTAATTAAATATTATTTTAGAAGTAGTACCATCGTCATATTAATTTTTTCTTCAGTAAATTTTAAAATATGAAATTGATATAATTTTTTTAAAAAAAAAAGAAATTACAAGCGTAGCACATGATCAATTATATAACTATTTTATTATTATTTTTTGAAGAAAAAAAGCAGCATAAATATTCTATTCACTATTTGATGCATTAAATTCTATGGTTCAAGTAAAAAAATACATTGATGCACTATTTTATATAAATAACTTATTTTTTAAAGACTATATTTTATTCAATATGACTTACATACATCTTATCATACTTTTGACTCTTTTTTTATTCTGTACAATTCCTTCTATTTTTGTTAGATAATTTTCTGTAAATGTATAGTTATGTTTTTAAAATCATGTAAAAAATAAAACTAAAATATTATACATTAGAAGTAGCATCAACATAGTATTAATTATTTTTAACAGGTGATCAAGTATAATTATTCTAATCATATTGGGTTTTTGTTTTTTATCTTTTAGAAAAAGCTAGCAAAAATGTTTAAATAACTAAAGTATGCACTATTATACTTTTACATTTAATAAATATTTTTGTATATAATTTTGAATCTGAAATCAATCAAAAATAAATTAAAAAATGTCATATTAGAAAAAGCACGGTTATCATTTTTGCTTTTTTTTTCAGCAATTTTTAAAATACTTATTTATACAATGCATTTTATAATTAAACTTTTATTATGTTAACTTTTTTCTTTACCAACTATATTATGTTGGATGCAATTTGTATTTGACTATATTTTAGACTTATCTTTTTATTTTTTATTTTTTTTTTGTCTATGATGCCTTCTTTTTAAAATAATTTTTGATTATATAATTATGATTTTGAAACCATGTCAAAAGTAAAACTAAAGCTTCATATTTGAAGTAACGACATTGTCTTACTAACCCTTTCTTCAACAAATTTGGAATATATAATTGATATATTTTTTCAAAAAGAAGAGTGTAGCGCATGATCAAGTATAACCTTTTTATTCAGGTTTTTGTTTTTTAAAAAACTTTTATAAATGTTCCAATAAGTATTCTATTTACAGTATTTTAGTTATTTAATTATTTTATATAATTATGTGTTTGAAAGTTGAAACGAATAAAAAATAAAATTAACTATCACATTAGAAGTAGCAGTGTCATCATATTAATTTTTTCTTCTATAAATTTTGAAATATAAATTTATACCTCACATCTTCTAAATTCTAATAGCACTTTCATCCGGTTAACTTTTTTCTTTAACTATATTTTGTTAACTTAAAACTTACCATAATTTAATCTTCTCTTTTCTATGATACATTCTTTCTTTAATTATTATTTTTTATCTAATTATGTATTTAAAGTCATATAAAATGAATAAAATATCATAGAAGTAGCACCATCATGATATTAATTATTTCTTCAGAAAATTTTGAAATATGAAATTGATATAATTATTTTTCTTTTAAAAAAGTAAAGCCTAGCACATGATTAATTATATAGTTATTTAATTATTTTTTTAAGAAAAAAGCAGCATAAATATTCAAATAAATATTCTATTCATTATTGTTTGATGTATTAAATTCTTTAGTTCAAGTTAAAAATACATATAGATAAAAAAAGAAAAACCTAGCACATGATCAATTATATAGCTATTTTATTATTTTTTTAAAGAAAAAAACAGCATAAATATTCAAGTAAATATTCTATTCATTATTTTTTGTTGCATTAAATGCTATGCTTGAAGTGAAAAATACATATAGATATAGATTTCAAAAGACCCTAAATCAAAAATTTGTTTTAGGCCTCATAATCTCTTAGCCGCCTTTCCACATAGAGACACAAGTTGAACATAGCAACAACCATCAACAGTTAAGAAACACAAGCGTGCAAGTTTCCTATGAGAGAAAGAATTCAAGTATGAAGTAAATGCACTTAGCAAGGCATTACATGAGAATGCAGTCACGCTGCTTGGATCTTGTCTGCAATGGCTCACTTGACAAGCATTTACCGCGTAAGCTAAAAGTCAAAAACTGAACTTAGAAATAGATATATATTGAGTAAATCATCACTTTAGTCTTTAGATTATATGCATTAGTCATATTAATCCTTGACCTTATTGAAATACCATTTTAGTCCTTGACTTTGTAAAATTTCAGTCAAATTTAATATTATGAATTGAGTTTCTTCATTTTATCCATATATCAGTTGAGTTTCTTCATTTTATCTTTAATATTATAGTACTCAAATCCTGGAATCCTTCCTTCTTCTGCTCTTTTGTTTTTGAATCTGGTTTCATTAGGTCCATAGTTTCATGAGTATCCATATATACACTCTTGTATATTTCCTATAATCTCTTTATCATCACTTTCTTGCAATATCTATTTTCGTTGTTCTTTACTGGTTATTCTATCGTTGATCAAGTAAAAACAAACGTACACTAGCCATTGCGTTATTCTTGTTCCTTCAATTTTAAGAAGTAGGTAATATGTCTTTTAAAATATAGAGTAAATGGCACAAAATATCCTTGAAGTTTTAGAAAATGGAACAAACCATCAAATTTTTAAAAATTAACAGTTTACACCATTTTCTCAAATAAACACTAACCATAGTTAAATCTCTTTTTATTTTTTTACTATAAATAAAAAAATCAATTTTCTTGTATACTTTTTTTTTACAAAATTTATTTCCTGAATTTTCTCAAAAAAATCATAAAATAAAAAAAATTATTTTCATAAAATAAAAAATTATTTTTTCATAAAATAAATTATTTTCCATAAAAAAATTATTTGTGAATAAAAAATTAATTTTTTCAAATTAAAAAATAAATAATTTATAAATGATGACAATATTTTTTAATTTATTTATTGATTTACAAAAATATTTTTTTATTCACAAATACTTTTTTTATTTTATGAAAAAAATTTTGAGAAAATTTAGTAGATGAATTTTGTAAAAAAAAAAAATATACAGAAAAATTGTTTTATTTTATTTATAGAAAAAAAAATAAAGATAGATTTAACTATGGTCAGTGACTATTTGAGAAAATGGTGTGGACTATTAATTTTCTTAAAATTTGGTAGTTTGTGCTATTTTCTAAAACCTCATGGGTACTTTGTGCAATTTATAATTTCAAGATCAATGATGTTACCAAATAAAACTTCTGATAAAGTAAAGTTTGTTCTAGCTTATCACTACTAGTGAAGGAAGAAAAACGTACCTTCTAGAATTTCACCTTGTATTTTCTTTATTACAATTTGCAAGTTCCTTAAAATTTAAAACCTCTTTCACTTTTTCAGGTTAGGCCACTGTTGAAAGAGAGGTACTATCCAGATCTAATTAATGACGGGATGACAGATTCCATGATTGCCATCGGCTATTTTGGATGATTCGTCTAGTTGAAAAATGTCTCAGCAGAGATCCTTAGAAGCGTTTATTGATGGATACAATGTCTATATAAGTGATAGTGAGGATTGTCTTTAAACAAAAATATACACTGGTTTTGAGCCCTAACTACATCAACGAATTGGTTGTTTCTTTAAAAACCCATGCCCATAATGATTCCATCTGTGCCCTACCATACCATTTAAATGAAACAGCTCCAATTTAGGATCCACTTAGATAAACAACTTAACTGTTAGTGATAAGTAATTAGCAATTAGCACATGAGAGCAATTTATAACCATAACTGTGAACTACAAAAAAAAACAGAACTGCGACCGAAAATATCGGTCGCCGCATGCCAAATTTCGGTCGCAAATGAAGACAGGGACCGATTTTGAGACTGATTACAGTCGGTCGCGAAAACACTTGTCGCAAATACTTTTGAGACCGTTTTTACCATCGGTCTCAATTTGCTACTGACAATAGCGGTCGCAATTGCTGTCGCAAAATACTTTAGAGACGGTCACAAGGATTCGTTTTTGAGACCGAGCTTTCAGTCGCAAATTCAGTCGCAGAGTTTCGGTTGCAAAGTGGTCGCAAATTTGGTCACAATAGGACATAGTATACATGCATAACGAAATGGATAAATCAGTCGCAAAATAATTTCATCAGTTGCAATTTCGGTCGCAAAAACTGTAGTTTTATTTTAAAAAAAGGTCCAAAAAGTTGTTAAATGGAGACTTGTGATGCATCATATGATATCCACCTAATTATTATTAATGATATTTAAATTTGTCATTCATTAAAAGAAACACATATCAACTAAACAATGACATAAAAATATAAAAAGTTATCCAAAGCACACATAAGTGCTAAAAGTCACATAGAACACAATGCAAATAGTCCCAAACATAACTAACAAAGTAGTCGTCCAAATGAAATAGTCCAAAACATAGAACACGGTGTAAATAGTTTAAAACATAACTGAGGTAATCCTCTAGATGAAATAGTCCAAAATATGATCAACAATGAAATAGTCCTAAAACCCTAACTAAGAAAATCTTGATCCTTGTCTGGATCCCTAACAAAAGATGGAGGCTCTGTAGGTGGAGGCTGTGAAGGAGGCTGTGTAGGAGAAGAATGATTAACTATGACAGTGTCCAATGGTCGTCCAGATACAACGGCCTGAGTAGCACGTACT
Organism: Cyamopsis tetragonoloba; assembly: GCA_037177725.1. NCBI lineage: Eukaryota > Viridiplantae > Streptophyta > Magnoliopsida > Fabales > Fabaceae > Cyamopsis > Cyamopsis tetragonoloba. The sequence continues at coordinate 28,366,590 of CM074125.1, read as the reverse complement.
GTGGCTTCAGTAGCAGCTCTACAAACAGCTATAGCCTCATCATGCCTTGCTGCAAGTCTTTCAAATTCTATGGTAAGGGCAGCCACCCGCCTCTGCAACTCACCCATGTCTGCACTCTCAGGCGGTGGTGCGGTCTGGGTGGTGGAGGAAGATGCCCGAATAATCAATAGGGGACCTAGGTCCCCTTGAGACCAGACATTCCCCTTCTTACTCTTCCCCCCCCCCCCCCCCACAAGCTCCAAGAATAAGGTGTTCTCTGCACGAACGATGCTCTCCTCCTCTTCGTGTTGCTGCGTCTCATGTCTATGAGAGTCAAACGCTTCCTATAAAACCACAAAATCGGTTAATTAGCTAGTTATATATATTTTAGTCAAAGCTACATGTTTTTTGTTTATTAAACTTAAAAACCACAATTACCGCGACTTCCTTTGCCTTGGGGCAAGCCCAGTTGCCATCCTTGAGTGTTTTGGTGCGCGACATGATCTCCATACCGGTGGGCTCTCTATGATGCTCGCGAATCTGCAATAAAATATTTTAAATACATCATGAAAATTTCATATTAATCAAAGTAAATTAAAGTAGTTAGCACTCACAAATCTCTTTCGGTGCTCAGCCACCGAAATGCTACCTCCGGTATAGGAGGAGGCGCCACCACCATCTACCGCTCTATTCTTTCTTGTGATTTCGCTCTTGGCCTGCCACTCAGGTGCATCCCATATCTCATTGAGCTTTTCCAAAATGGGAGCACGGATCCAATCTGTCTTCCTGACATCACGTCTCACCTTATCCAAAATGTTCTTAAGTTGTCTAGAACCCTTGTGCTCAAAGATCCTTAGAATCTCATGGTGATGGCATGGCTCCCAACGGTAACTCTCTTGTAATTTTTTTTAAAAAAATAAGACAATTAACTCTTACCATCTTTCAATTATAGCAATGCAAGAGCAAGTGACACTCTGGAGTTCTTAGCTGAAATCATGAAATGACACTGTACTTGAGCTAGGGGCATTTTAGTAAATTACAATGTCGGAGTTCAGATCAGATTAAAATGGAATTTGTTAAACAGAAATGAAATAAAGATTGAAATTGAAGAGAAAACATACAGTTATCATACTCTGTGTTTGTACAAGTATCCTATGCCCGTGGGCTAAATCTCTTTAAATTGAGAAACTAGCCTAAGTTTACGTGGAGGCAGAGCAGGATGATGATGAGAAATAACTTGATGTTTCAACCAGATTGTTGAGTATGTACTTATATAGCTTTCCAAAATAAGGACCAATTGTTAGACATCTTACTTTTTATTTGTTAAAATGGAGGTTGCAGGAATTCAATTTCAAGATTACGGATATAAAAGAACATCTAAGAATATAAAACAGAGTATCTTCAAAAAATAAGCATCACCAATTACTGCACACCCTTGTTTTCATTTGCTGAAATTAAGGTTGCAACTGCAACAATCATGATCATGATTATGGATTTAAAAGAACATCTATAAAAAACATAGTTCTTATCTGTCTATTTAAATTGTGAAATAATGTACATGAAATTAATCAGTGGTCAAGTTGATCAAATTTCTTTTGAAGAAGTGTTCTAGCTCTATTCTGACCACTAAATGTCAATATCAAAGAACGAGAAGTGAAGAGTTTCCTAGAGTAAGAGAGATAAATACAACACTAAATCTTGGAAACAACAAAGAAAAATAGCAGAAATAGTATTAGTTCATAATGTTATCCTCACCTAGACAAATTCCAAACAAGCCATTTAATAGTTAGTCCATAAATGATTAGTGTACTATGACAGAGATCTGATCAAATAATTCTGAGATACAAATATTCAATGAAATCATGGACTCCTACACTATATAATAACAATTATTATCAGCTACCTTTTGGAGATAGTCGTGTTGTGTTAGCCACTCAAAATAATGGTTCTGTTCAGCTCACCATGGAGCATAGCACTCAAGTGAAAGAGGTAGTTTTATCAACTTATTTTCTAAAACTATAAACATTGGTTTTATAATTGAGTGAGTTAAAATTGATTTTAGAAAACTAATTTTAAGTTTGGATAAATTGAGATATGAAATATTTGTTTGATAATTTCAGGAGGTTCAGAGGCTCAGGAAGGAGCACCCTGATGACCCAGCTGCAACAACTAAAGGGAGGGTGAAAGGTTACTTGAATGTCACAAGGGCTTTTGGAGCTGGATTCCTCAAGCACGTAATCTAATATAATTTAGTCTTTGGTTAATTAAGGAGTTTGAATGCAGTGTGCTACAATATGTCCTTAAATTATTATTTATTTGCAACAGAAAAGCTTTTGGGTCCATTTTTGCAGCCAAAACAAAACAATGAAGTATTAGAGAGTTTGAAAGTGAAATACATTGGGGAGTGTCCATACATTAGTTGTTCCCCTTCACAAAAAAATGCAGTATTTTATTTGGGTGATATAAAGAGCGTATTCAGAAAATATATTGTCTAATCAAAATTTTCCTTATTTTACATGCATATTTTATTTGGAGAATTTGAAATTCTCTAAAAAATTCAATTTGAAATTTAAAAGAATTTTAAAAATACCCTCTATTTAGTAGGAATCATAATTTCTTATCTTTAAGTTGAATACAATACCATATCCAAACTTTATTTTAAATCCTTTCACAAAATGAATTTCCTTCACAAAATTCTTTATCCAAACACAAGGATTATTCTTTCCCAAAACTTGAAAACGAAATGCAACTCTTACAAGACCATTGTTCAAACAAAAAAGAGATGCCAACAGTAGAAAAAAACAAGACATTGATAATGCACCAACGAACAATTTGGTACCAGTAATGTCACAGAAATTCAAACACCACATGCCCCATTTCAAAAGTCAGGAACAAGCTGAAAAATAGAGCCTCCATTGTTGACAAAATAGGCTCCTACACATGCAAAATTCGGTGCCTAATTTTCAGCTTTGATCCAACTCAATGCCAGCTACCATTTCTATTATTTTATGTATTTTTAGGTCCTTTAGAAGTAGTATAAATAGGTGTGTGTTTGTGTGATTTAGACTGAGAGTATATTTTTTTTATAATGAATTTGTAACTCATTGTGAGTTTTTTTGTTTCTTTGAGACTACCCCCTTTTTTTTCTGTGCCATTTGGTAATCAGAGTAAGGCTCCGAAGCTTCCTACGCCCTTGGGTTTATCAGAAAAGCGAGTTTGAATTTTTCAGTCACCGGAAAAATTCTGCAACCCTTGAAAATCAACTTTAGAGATTTTTTTTTGAAAAACCGACCCCGTAGAAGTGTCCGGAAGGTCCCAAAACCTTGGGATACAATGTTTGATCGCCGGAAACCGCCGGAAAATCTCGCCGGAAAATTTTCCGATCGCCGGAGATCTGGAGGTTGAAGACAAAGCTGACGTCATCGCCCGTAAGCGCCACGTCACCTCGTCCAGCCACTCAGGAATCGCCACGTGTTATCACAAGGTGAGTCAGTTGAGCTTTTCTATGCCAATTGTCAATCCACAAACCAATTAGGTGCTGCCACGGTGTCTTGTTGACCAGTCAACAACCAATCACGTTTGGCCACGTGTCATGGTTGACCAAAGTCAACGAAAAATAGAAAATTTCTAAACAAATCGCAGAAAAGTCCTTGTAGTTTCTGAAATTGCTACCTAGTCCTATATTTTCCAGCAATTACAGTAAGGAACCTGAACTTTCCAAAATTACAATTTAGTCCTTTTACTTTTCTAAAATTTCATTTTCACCCAAAACTTTCAAAAATTCCCATTTTACCCCTTTTTCTTAAAAATTATCATTTTATTCCTTAACCTCAAAAATTACCTTTTTACCCCACACCACCAAATTTACCTTTTAGTCGCTATTTTTTAAAAATTCTTATTTTACCCCATATTAAAAAAAAAAAACTTGTTATTTCTCTAAAATCATGCCTTCAAGAAATAAAAAATTCAAAATTATTCAAAGCAATTTAAATCTTATGAGTCAACAACTCCAAATATTTGGAAACATGATTGAGATTAAAGAGGCTCAATTAAAAGAAGAAAATTCTGAAAATTATTTTGATGAAAATAATTTAGATGTAAATTATTTTTATCCAGATATTTTTCAGGATATTTTAGGAGGGTATGAAAATATTCAGTATGATTTTGATGATCCTCCAATTTTTGATGAAGAAGAATGTGAAGAAAATAAATTTGACGTTGATTCTCCTCCGATCTTTGATGAAGAGCGTGAGTACTATCAATGCGAAGGTTCTCTAATGTTCAATAAGGAAAAAAATGATGTATTAAATAAGTCAGTAGAAATCTTAATTTCAGCTTTTTTATCTGCAGAAGAGATTAATCAAGGAGATATGAAACTGACTCCATTAGTATCTTTAGACACCCAAAATAGTTGTCAAGTGCCTAAGGATGGAGTAAATAATTTGGGTTTTGTAATAGTGATTGAAGACAACGGTGACGTTGCTTTTTCACCAAAAAATGTTCAATTTCTATCCAAATCTCCAAATGTTATTTTAAAAGAAATTCCTCTAGATTTATCACCAGTGGAAGATTTCTATCTTGAAATTGGCGTGGACCCAAGAGCTGATATTATAAATAAATCTGCATGTATATCCATGGAAGAATTCATCCTGTCAGCCACTCATAAGACTTTCAAGTACATAAATATTGGACAAGAGATCAACTACATTGTTTTCGATGATCCACAACCTAGGAGTCCCTTCATCTCGAAATACTTCCAAAAACATTATCAAGGATTCCTATTCAAGCAGAATTTTCTCTATATTCCTCATTATGCATTAATTTGGAAGCCACATGATAGAGGAATACCTCCACGAGATAAGCACGATAAATAAAAAATTATAAAATATTATAAATAAAGTGCTTAGACTCGAGGACGAGTCTTCTCCACCCCGAGGAGAATGTCACAGAAATTCAAACACCACATGCCCCATTTCAAAAGTCAGGAACAAGCTGAAAAATAGAGCCTCCATTGTTGACAAAATAGGCTCCTACACATGCAAAATTCGGTGCCCAATTTTCAGCTTTGATCCAACTCAATGCCAGCTACCATTTCCATTATTTTATGTATTTTTAGGTCCTTTAGAAGTAGTATAAATAGGTGTGTGTTTGTGTGATTTAGACAGAGAGTGTATTTTTTATAATGAATTTGTAACTCATTGTGAGTTTTTTTGTCTCTTTGACTACCCCTTGTTTTTCTATGCCAAGTAATATGACAAATATCTAAATTACCAGCAGTTGTCGACTCAGAGTATTCCTTCTCAACAAAAACTAGAGATATACAGTATTTGCGCCTGTGCAGGAAAAGGGCAGTAAGGGTGATGGAGAAGAATCAACACAAAACTATACATATTTTAAGTGCAGGACAAATCTAACTTCATCCTTTCAGAACAATCATATATACTAGTTTAATATGTATGTTATAGTAGTCATCCCATGTGCTATAATTTTCCAAATTAATCATATTCCCCTGCGGGTGTTTAGTCTAACAAACTTTTTAAAATAATTATCTAAACAGTAACTATAAAGCCCTGGACAACTCATGTGATTATTCAGAATATCACATGGTCCACATATATGCTTTTAAAAGAGTTTAAAAGATGTTGGCAAACTCCTCTGCTTAATCACCCACCAAATATCTGATTTATTGAGACTATAAAGCCCTGGATCTATAATAATTGGCTTCCCTATCTTATTCCTAAAAATGGGTATTGAAAAAAGTCATGATTTTAAGCAACACATGAGGAATCAAAAGTTAAAATCTTATGAAAAAACAATGCTACTCACAGTTTCCAACCCAACCGACTGCTATGCTGTATGAAATTTATATCCCTTGGCAACTCAGAAAACGCTTATATTAGATCTGCAAATTCAAAGAAATTCAAACCAATTTGAAATTTATAATGCAATGCCAACAGACTGCATGCAGTTCATTACAATTGTATCACCAAAGACCAAACAATGAGGCAAGCATATTCCAAATTCTGTACTAAGATACATATCAAGCATTATAAAAAGATCACCCAATGATCACCCAAACTTAAAACAGAAGATAAATTTAACAATTCTCTTTCAAGGAGAAAATGAATATTATTTAGGGTTATCAGCACACAATGATAGAATTCTGGGATGTCATTTACACTAAAGTTATATTATGAAACAGTAACTAGAACCAAAAAGGGAAGAAAGAAAGAAAGCTTGCTCACAAGCAATCGAACAATGGTTCTCATCAAATCAACTCAACCGAACACAAATCACAAATTCATAATTTTCATCCCTTTTCAGTCTCAGTAATGATAAGACTATCTTACTAGTCCTAATTAGACTAGAATTTCTAATAAACACGTTAGAGACAGAACAATAACTGTAAAGCAGAGGACAATTTAGGCTGTTAGGCATGTAATTTTTTTTCCTGTAAACACACATGAAGTAAAGGAGGAGTCAAGTCAACACAAGATGACTTCTTCTTTTTTAATTTTAAAACTTTAAAAGACAGTATACATTAAATTAAGAAATAAATGTTTCCTGAAATCTATGTTTTGGGAATTTTTAATAAATATCTTGTTTTTATTGATGACTAAACCTTACACAGCCACAATAGTAGACTCATGAGGGCAGACTAAGAGACCTCAATACTTCATGAGCCAGATGTAGAAACTTTCACATTTTTCCTACGCCAGGGTGATTGCAACCTTAGACTTGATTGCAGTTCCTCCTCAAATGGCCAGACCATATCGAAATATGAACGTAAATCATATACATAAAACAATGATATGATCTAAAAAGTAAGATCACAACAATAGAACAGGAAACATATGATGGGAACTGGAAAACAACGTAAGAGTACAATATTTACTGGTCCAGAATGCCAAAATTTACAGAAAGAATGAGAACTATTAAACAGACCCCTGCTACCCTGGATCAATAGAACCCAAACAATAGAGAAGCAAAGATGGCTTACAAAAATAGTCTTCAAGGAATCAAGATCCTGTCTCTCCCACCCAAAACTAACTTAGGAATCCACAGTCCTACAATTTACATTCTCTCCCTCTATTTGCATCCTACCTCCACTACTGCAGTAAGAAGGGCTAACTAACCAACTCTCAAGTCTCAACAACTTCAATTAAGAACTCAGGTCTGTAATTGAGGGCCAGAACTCCATCTTCTGAACTCATTCTAAACTGATTGACTAATTCATTCCCTTTGACCCTTGTTACTTAAATGAAATCTAACATACAGTTTATAAATACAGAAAATGTACACATTAGCAAGAGAACTTCACATTCAATCATTCAATGTCACTTTTTCACTAATGCACTAATTCAATGTCACTTGTTCACTAATGCACTAATTCATTACAAATTATAAATGAGGACTACGTCAACCAGTATAGTGTACAAATATGGTTTTGACTATTATAATCAAATGCTTCTAGGATAGAAGATCACTTATATTTTTCATTTATTCCTAAAAGCATTCCCATTTTATTTATGGAGATAGAAGCATGTCCTCGTTAACCAATTTTGCATTGTTTGTACTTCTCTCTACAAAGTAAAAACAGAAAAGAAGCATAGAAGCTCTGTATCCTCGGATTAAATTATCATCTCACCAAGTAGTGAAAAAGGCTACTGATTTTATCATTCAACTTTTTTTCAAGCAGAAGCATTGCACAACTTCGCTGCTCATTTTAGGGCTAACTAACCAAATTCCAGTTCAAAATTAAAAGGGAGAACAGTAAAGAGGCTTACTTGTTGGTGCGATTGAGGTGCGTTTAGTTGTCGTAGTAGGGAGCTCCGACGGCGACGGCGTAGGGTGCTCCGGTGGACGGTTAGGGCGACGACGAGATAGGAGGGAGATGGTGGTGCGCGAATGTGAGCTTTGAGGGAGAGAAAGTGAGTGAGGCACAGGTTAGGGTTCGTGGCGAATGAGGGACGAAAAGATTATAAAACTTTGCGACCGAATTTATTAAGAGCCGCGACCGAATTTCAGTTTCGCATTTGGTCGCAAATTTTATGTCAACATTGCGACCGAATAAATGCAGCCACAACTGTTGAGATTTTTTTTCTGCACAAAAATCATATTTTGCGACTGAAATGGCGACCCCTTGTGACCAATATTTTGCGACTGGAGGTATTTTGTCACTGAATCAATCACAAAATCACTAAAATTGTTCAAACCTACCCATATATGGAATTCGGTCGCTATTCGGTCATTATTTGGTCATGGATTGTGACTAAAAATTTCAGTAGCTAAATTCGGTCATCATTCTAGATTTTTCTTGTAGTGATGGGGCTAACTAAATAAGAGTTTAGAAGAAGGAATAAGTGATTTTCACAAGCTCAAACAAGATTCTTATAGTTGTTAAATATGACACGCCTGACATAAATGATAATAGTAACAAGACAAAATCACTAACTTAAAAAATTAGGTTGTATAAGATCCATTTTGAATCAGAGCCTTCTGATGTTCTTAAATCTTGTGTGGAGGATGGAATTTTAATATCAGCCGTTGATCAAGCATAATACTTTGAGGCTGTTCACCAGAACAGTCAGATTCATCGTACGACATGTCAAACTCTCTTAGAAAATGATGATATCCAAACGGACTCGGCATGCTTCTTACATTTGTGGCGAATATGTTGGTATTCAAATGTTTCACACTTTTAAAGAAGCAAAGTCCTTAAGAACATTCCTTGGTCTAAAGCCTCCATGGCTAAATGAATGGTCTTACATAAATAATCAGGTTCCTTTTAAGTTGTTACCTGAATTAATATGCTTAAGAGCTTTATCATTAAGTGGATATTTTCATAAGGAAGCTTCCTGATTCGCTTGGCAATTTGAAGCATTTAAGTTACTTGAATCTTTCATGGACTAACCTCAGAAGCGTCCCAGAATCACTCGACATTTTGTGCAATCTACAAACATTTACAGAGATTGCTTCAATCTAGAGCAACTTCAATCAAACTTTTGTTATTTGATCAACCTACGCCATCTAGATATCACTGGAGTGCATTCTTTAAAAAGTATGCTTCATGGTACTAAAACTGACGAATCTTCAAACTTTGTCCAATTTTGTTATTGGAAGTAGCACAATCACGGAACTGAAGAAGCTGTCAAATAACCAAAGGGTGCTTTCTGTCTCCAGGTTAGAGCACATGAGTGACACATGAGAAGCAAGCGAAGCTATGTTAATTGTGCATTGTGCAAAGGCCTAGTTCTTAATTGCGCGGCTGAACTAAATTCATTGAACTCCTTGTCTATTTCAAGAATCTTAGAGTTCACATTATTTGTTGAATATGGCTCAGAAAAATGCTGAAACCGTTACTTTCCCTGGTTCTGTTTTTCTGTTATTTCGGTTAGTAACAATTAGCTTGGCGGGAAAATTAGTTTCTTTTGTTTCCTTTGTACCTCGTTCCAATTCCTTCTATATCTTACCTTCTTTGATCTGTATAAATCATGTGAAGGCTAGGTGTTTTAGAATATCATGTATTGCTCTTAGTTGTAGGTGTGAAAAGATGGAAGCTATAGAAACTGTGATGCACCTATAACTTGTAACAGCTTTGATTGATCATAGTGAATTGTGCTACTGTTCTTCCCGTGGATGTAGGTGAAAGCTGAACCACGTAAACCTTGATGTGTTCATCTCCTCTTCTCTCTTTCTTACTCGGTTACATCTTATCTTTTCTTCTGGTTTCACCTTCTTCTTCATTTGCTGCATTATCTGCATAATTCTGTAGGTTCTGCTGCATTTTCGTTTTCTGGTTTTTTCTCTATTATCTTTGTTATACTTGGTTTGTCTGTTTTTGTGTTTCAATCTATCTTGTTAGGTGATCTTGAATCATACAAGAGTTAAAGAACCAACAAGTGGCGCCGTCTGTGGGGATTGAGGCATCAAGAATGGGGACTACAAAGTATGACATAGAGAAGTTCTCGAGTGAAAACAATTTTGGTTTGTGGAAAATCAAGATGGAGGCTATCTTGATCCAACAAGGCTATGCAGAAGCGATAAAAGGAGAGGAAAGGATGTCAGCTTCCTTATCTCAGAAAGAAAAGACAGATATGATTGAGAAAGCTAGAAGCGCCATAATCTTGTGCTTGGGAGACAAGGCTCTCCGAGAAGTAGCAAAGGAAAAGACAGCTACAGCCATGTGGCTCAAGCTGGAATCTTTGTATATGACAAAATCTCTGGCTCACGAGTTATATTTGAAGCAGCAATTGTATTCATTCAAGATGATAGAATCAAGACTCATAATAGAACAGCTCGCAGAGTTTAATAAGATCTTGGATGATCTTGAAAATATAAAAGTAAAACTGGATGATGAAGACAAGGCCCTTTTGTTGTTGAATTCTCTTCCAAAGAGCTATGAACACTTCAAGGATGCAATCCTTTATGGAAAGGAACAGGTTATCACTCTGGATGAAGTCCAAACCTCCATCAGAACAAAGGAACTACAAAGGATGCAGGACAGCAAGGCAGATGATAATGGTGAAAGCTTGAATGTTTGTAGAGGAAGGAATGAGAAGAGAGAACATGGGTCTAAAGGAAAGAAGTCCAGGTCAAAATCTAAGAATGGAGACAAAACAAAGTACAAGTGTTTCCATTGCCACAAACCTGGACATTTCAAGAAGAATTGCCCGGAAAGAGGAAACAAGGACTCAAGGATGTCAACAGATTCAGCTGACATTGCTGCCATCTCAGAAGGATATGAGAGTGCAGGTGTTTTGTGTGTGTCAAGTACTCAAACTAGATCAGATCGGGTTTTGCTTGTATCACATGTGTCTTAGAAGGGATTATTTTGAGACCTTAGAACTCAAAGAAGGAGGAACTGTCCTCCTTGGTGACAATTATCCATGCAAGGTAAGAGGTATTGGAACCATCAGGATGATAATGTTTGACAACCGAGACTACATTCTTAAAGATGTGAGGTTTATACCTGAACTTAAGAGAAATCTTCTATCTACTAACATGTTTGATAGTCTAGGATATGCTACTAAGACTCAACATGGTGTGTTTAAGATTTTGAATGGATCTCTTGTCATTGCTAAGGGTAACAAAGATAAGAAAAATGGTTTGTTCATTCTTGATGGATATGTTGTAACTGCTCATGCATCCATAGCTAGTAATTGAAACTTGGATAAAACAAAACTATGGAATCTTAGGCTTGGACATGTAAGTGAAAAAGGCTTAGTTGAATTGGAAAAACATAATTTGCTTAATGGTGACAAACTAAACAAACTTGATTTATGTGAAAACTGTGTTTTAGGTAAATCACATAGAGTAAAGTTTGGAACTGGTGTGCATGTTTCTAATAGGCCTTTTGAATATGTTCATGCTGATTTGTGGGGACCATCTAGAGTTAAAACTCTAGGTGGAGGTTCTTATTTTCTCTCAATTGTTGATGATTATACTAGAAGAGTATGGCTGTATGTGTTGAAAAGTAAGGCTGAAACTTTCAAAAAATTCAAGGATTGGTATACTCTGATTCAAAACAAACTAGGGACAAACCTAAAGGTTCTAAGGACTGACAATGGCCTGGAATTTCTTTCAGAGCAATTTCAAGAATTTTGCAGGTTACAGGGAATCAAAAGGCACGGCTCCTTATACTCCTCAGTAGAATGGATTAGCAGAGAGAATGAACCGAACAATTATGGAAAGAGTGAGGTGCATGCTCCTTGGGTCAGGTTTGCCTTAGAGTTTTTAGGGGGAAGCTGCAAATACTGCTGCCTACTTGATCAATAGGTGTCCTTCTTCAGCCTTGGACTTCAAGACATCTATGGAGGCTTGGAATGGAAAACCTGCAGATTACTCTAATCTGAAGGTGTTTGGATCTGTTGCTTATGCTCATGTTAAGGAAGGAAAGCTTGAACCGAGAGCTCTGAAGTGTGTGTTTGTTGGATATCCTGAAGGTGTGAAAGGCTACAAATTGTGGAAGCTAGAACCAGGTGGAGGAAAATGTATCATCAGCAGGGATGTTACATTTGATGAAACCAAGATGGCAATGCTTGAAGATAAGAACATGAAGACTGATGAAAGCAAGGAGAATGTTCAGTTTGAGGTGGAGCCTCCTACTGAAATTACAGGATCAGATCAGAACTCAAGTTCTGTTAGAGAATCTCTTGAAGCTCCTAGGATGGAAGGGACAAGTGACACTCAGGACATCTCAAATTATCAGCTTGTTAGGGATAGAGCAAGAAGAGTTCCTAAGCCTAACAGCAGATATGCATATGCTGATCTTATCTGCTATGCTCTTTATGCTGCCAAGGAGATTTAGGAATATGAACCAAGAACTTATCAGGAAGCAGTTCAAAGTAATGAAGCTGAGAGTTGGTTGAAGGCTATTCATGAAGAAATGGATTCCTTGAAGAAAAACCAAACTTGGATACTTGTGAAGCAACCGGAAGGCAAAAGCATCATTATTTGCAAGTGGATTTTCAAAAGAAAGGAAGGCATACCAGGTGTTGAAGCTCCAAGGTTCAAAGCAAGGCTTGTAGCTCGAGGATTCACTAAAAAGGAAGGAATTGATTACAATGAGATTTTTTCTCCTGTTGTGAAACACTGCTTAATAAGGATTCTTTTGAGTATTGTAAATCAATTTGACTTGGAATTGGAATAAATGGACAGCTTTTCTTCATGGTTACTTGGAAGAAACCATTTACATGCATCAACCTGAAGGTTTCTGTGAGGAAAGGGACAAGGTGTGCTTGATGAAAAAGTCCATATATGGCCTGAAGCAAAGTCCTAGGATGTGGTACAAAAGGTTTGATGATTTTCTTCTAAGACTCAGTTTTAATAGATGCAGGTATGACAGTTGTGTTTATGTTCTGAAGAGGAAGAAGAGGATCATCCTATACCTACTGCTGTATGTTGATAATATTCTCCTGGCCAGCTCTAGCAAGAAGGACATTGGAATTTTCAAGGAAAAGCTCAGCTCAGAGTTTGAAATGAAGGATCTTGGTCTAGCCAAGAGGATCCTTGGAATGGATATCAGCAGAAGCAGGGAAGAAGGAGAACTTCTCTTGTCACAGGAAAACTACTTGAAGAAGGTTGTGGAAAGGTTTAGGATGCATCAGTCTAAACCTGTCTCAACACCTTTAGGCACTCACATCAAGCTATCTTCATCTCAGGCTCCTAAGACAAAAGAAGAAAGGATCAAAATGAATTCTGTTCCTTATGCCAGTGGAGTTGGAAGTGTCATGTATGGCATGGTTTGTAGCAGGCCTAATCTTGCTTATGCTATAAGCTTGGTTAGCAGATTCATGGTAGATCCAGGACAGACACATTGGAATGCGCTTAAATGGCTGTGTAGGTACTTAAATGGCTCCTTGGGACATGGATTAAAGTTCAGATATGTGGATGCTGATTTTGCTGGTTGTATGGATACTAGAAAATCTTTGACAGGATATGTCTTCACTTTATTTGGGACTGCTGTTACATGGAAAGCAAATCTGCAATCTATTGTATCTTTTTCTACTAATGAAGCTGAGTATATTGCTCTAACCGAAGGTGTTAAGGAAGGATCATGGCTAAGAAGGTTGATAAGTGATCTAGGTGTTCATCAATCTAGAGTCACAATTCATTGTGATAGCCAAAGTGCCATTCACTTGGCTAATCACCACACTTACCATGAAAGGACTAAACACATTGATGTTAGGTTTCATTTCATCAAAGATGTCATCGAGGCAAAGAAAGTTCAAGTGTTGAAGATTGCTTCGGAAGAAAATCCAGCTGACATGTTAACTAAGTCTCTTCCAAGAACTAAGTTCAAACACTGCATGGACTTAGTGAATTTCACCTGTTGATAGTTGTGTTGAAGAGGAAAGCAGCTGCACGATCTCATTTGTTCTTTGCCAAGGTGGAGAATTGTTGAATATGGCTCAGAAAAATGCAGAAACCGTTACTTTCCCTGGTTCTGTTTTTGTGTTATTTCGGTTAATAATAGTTAGCTTAGCGGGAAAATTAGTTTCTTCTGTTTCCTTTGTACCTCGTTCCAATTCCTTCTATATCTTACCTTCTCTAATCTGTATAAATCATGTGAAGGCTAAGTGTTTTAGAATATCATGTATTGCTCTTAGTTGTAGGTGTGAAAAGATGGAAGCTATAGAAACCGTGATGCGCCTATAACTTGTAACAGCTTTGATTGATCATAGTGAATTGTGCTGCTGTTCTTCTCGTGGATGTAGGCGAAAGCTGAACCACGTAAACCTTGATGTGTTCATCTCCTCTTCTCTCTTTCTTACTCGGTTACATCTTATCTTTTCTTCTGGTTTCACCTTCTTCTGCATTTGCTGCATTATCTGCATAATTCTGCAGGTTTTGCTGCATTTTTGTTTTTTGGTTTTTTCTCTGTTATCTTTGTTCTACTTGGTTTGTCTATTTTTGTGTTTCAATCTATCTTGTTAGGTGATCTTGAATCATACAAGAGTTAAAGAACCAATATTATTAATGGAGGGTTTGATGCAACGACTCAAAAGAGTAGAAGAACATAAAATTCTTAATTGTGCTCTTAATATGACAACTTTTATTGATTTATGGGGGGATGAAGTTTTTGTTGAGAAGTATCACATGGCCTCTCATCCATGCTCAGATCAATAGAGATCAGACATTGCAGTGTCAAATCTGTAAACGTGTAATTGTGAACTTTTGATTCCTTGGTTTTTGCTCTCAATGTATCCTTTTCCTTCTACTCTAAAATCATTGGAGATATCAAACCTAAGAACTTCAGATATATACTAGACACTGAAGAATCCTCCTCTTTAACAATAACTAAATAGAGGACAATATCCATAACAGTGGAACAATCACTTCCTGCATCAAACTTGACCCTACTTCAAACACAACAGCTAACTGAGCTCCCTGCATATGCCTTGACAAAGCATCCCCAACCACATTTTCTCTGCCCTTCTTATACTAAATAGAGAAATTGAGGTCCAACAATTTTTCAAGGCCTCAATTCTGCATAAGTATTTTCGAAGGTTGCTCCAAAAGATGTTTCAATGCCTTTTGATCCGTGCCTATGGTAAAATGATGCCCGAGAATGTAATGCTGCCACTTCTTAATAGCAAATAATATCGCGTAAAATTCCTTCTCATAATCTAACCTCAAAAGGTACTTTGGACCCATGGCTTTGCTAATGAATCCAATGGGGGTGTTTTCCCTGTAATAGCACAGCTCCAATCCCAATCCTTGAAGCATCCATTTCAGTTGTAAATTATTCATGAAAATTTGGCAGAGAAATGACAGGTGCTTCAACTAAAGCCTATTCTAGAATGTCAAAAGCTCAAGCCTCCTCCTCTCCCCAAACAAATTATGTTTGTTTATGCTCTAAACTAGTTAAAGGGGCAACAATTTTGCCATAATTCTGAATAAAGCGTCTATAATAACCAGTCAAACCCAAGAATCCCCTAAGCAGTCTAGCTAATGTAGGTTCAGGTCAATCTCTGATTGACTTGGACGCAAAGGAACGTTTCTTCTTGTTCAACACCAGTGAATTAGCTTCCAAGAGTTGAAAATTAATTTGAAGACTTTCCAAATCATCATCCCATGTACTTGTGTAAACCAAGATGTCATCAAAGAACAATAATATAAACCAGTGTTATTAAACCCGGGTCAACCCGGCCAGTTCGACCAGTTGACCCGTGAACCGGTCATAGGACCGGTCTGGTTCGTCTATCAGACCGGATATGCAATCGACCCGGTCAAGAACCGGTCGACCCGGCCGGTTTTGAGAGGTTGAGCGAGTCAATGGGTCGGTTGATTATTGTCTTATTTAATTAGAAAAAATCTCAAAAAGTGTAGAAGTGGGATTTAAACCCCACACCCTATGTTAAATAAACCAACAACATACCACTAGGCCACAAACCAAGTACTAGTATAAGTTCAAAAAATAATAATTATATTATATAATGCCGAAACTTTTAAATTTAAAATTCTTCTATATTTATAATATAAATACCAATAATAATATTCATATACTATTTAAAACTGTTTCATATATGTGATTCAATTTTAAAATATTGATATGCTTTAATGATTTAATCAATAATATGAAATTTGGTTTGTAAATTTTGTTTAAAGTTACAAATTTAATATGATATTTTTTTATACTCTCTAAATTTGACTTATCAAGTATAAACATGAAATTAATTTGTTGGTTAATATATTTATTTTGGGAATTTTATTTTTGTTTGATTTGAATATGTAAAATTTAAAGCATAAATATGAGGTTCTTTATATATATTTTTTAATTTAATATAAATATCCAAGTTAACATTAACCCCCGAGTCAACCCGAGTTAACCCAGTACCTCGACCGAGTCAATTACTGACCCGAGTATGATAACATTGATATAAACCAGCACAAATAATGTCTAAATGTATCATTCATGAGATTTGGAAAGATTGTCAGAGCATTTGTCAAACCAAATGGGAGAACCACCCACTCATAGTGTCCACTATGAGTCCTAAATGGTTTTTCATGGATGTCCTCTTCAACCATAAGAATCTAGTTATAGCCACTCCGAAGGTCAAGCTTGGTGAAAAACGCAGCACCATACAATTTGTCCGATAAATCTTCAATTAATGGAATGGAAAATTTGTTCTTTATAGTCATGGCATTCAGTCTCATGTAATCAGTGCAGAATCTCCAGCTATCATCCTTCTTTTTGACCAACACCACCAGAGAAATATGAGAACTATTGCTGTCACGGATGAATCCTGTCAGCAGCATCTCCGTAACCATCTTTTCAATCTAAGCTTCCTAATTTTGAGGGTATCTGTACGGATTGGAGCATACATGTTTATCATCCAACAAAAGAATTCGATAATCATGCTTCCTTGCTGATGGCAAGTCCTTTGGTTCTTGAAACAGATTGTTAAACTGAAATAATAAAGAATCCCGTTGATGTTGTTGTACCTCACTTAATATGTCGGCTGATAAATTTGATGCCACAACTTGTGGAGAGGAGGAGATAGAGAACAACATCTCTTGCCAACATAATGTCTTTAACTTCCCAGACGACTGCTGGATGCCTTTAGAAGCATTCTCCCCTTGCAACTCCACTGTATTGCTTGCATGTTCAAATTTCATAGTGAGTTCAGTGCAATTCCACCCTATTTCCCCTAGGTCCGAACCACTGCATGCCTAGGATCACCCCATAGGCAGAACATGGTAGAACCAAGAAGTCATCCTTGAAGCTGTGTTGTTGAAAAGACCACGGTAAAACTTCACACTTTCTGTCAATCACTATACTCTTCTCATTAGCAACAACAATAGGGAACTGTTTGATAAATTGAGTTTTGAGCCCCAGCAACCTAACCCATTTTTCCCTCATGAAATTATGTGTACTTTTCGTGTCCATTAAGAAGGGAACCTGCTGTTTCTTAATAGTCCCATGTAATGGCAAGGTGTGTGTGACCCCCTACAATACCATGGAGAGAATTCAATGAAATCTGAACATTGCCTTCCTGAAGCAGTTGCTGTCCAATTTCCAACACTTCCCTTTCTTGATCAGATAAGGAAGCTGTCTCATCCTCAGTTTCCTCACCCTGAGCACTAAAGATAGAATTTAACTTCCCCCGTCTCTTTCTAACCGCCGCTAAATTACCTGGCAGCAGAGGATTGCGTGGCGGTTTTTCAACCGCAGGAGTAGCCATTTAGTGGTGGTTAAAACCGCCGTAAAGTGCAAAGAAAAACCGCCAGTAAATACTAGTTTTTTGTAGTGATCTCTTTTCACTTTGAAGGTATGTTTGGATTAGTGATAATAAGTAGTGGAATGGACTAGAGCAAAGAAGAATTTTCAATTGTTCCGCTATTTGGGTATACCTAAACAAGACGGAATGGAGTGGGAAGTGATGGATTAGATTTCATCACATTCTATCGTTGAGGACACTTATTCTTCCCTCAAAAATTGGGATGAAGTCAATGGAATGGTTTTACACAATTATAAAATTACCATTTTTCCCACTCAATCTAATACATGCCTATCAACTCATGTTGAATTTGATTGTTTCTTCTTTGTCTTGCTTTGGTGGGACTCTGGGAGATAATCTCTTATTCCTCATGCTTTATGGTTCCTTTGACACCTTTTTCCTTTGCGTGCCTTTTCTTTGTTGCCTCTCATGTTTCACCATCTTCCTATATATGTATCTTTCTCTTGTTTCATTTATTTCTTTGATCAAGGTGCCTTTTATATTAATTTTTTGTAATGTTTTAATTTTCAACTCCTATAATTTGTAGTTGTAGCCTTGCAAATTTGTCATTCTATTTGGAGGACAAAAGTGAAGGGATCTTGTGTTTGAAAATTAAATGACACGCTAGAATATACACGGATGAATACTATAGGAAATTGATTTAAGAAGCTCTTGTTGGAATAATTTATTTAGGCCGAATAAAAAATATCCATAAACATAAGAAAATCTGTTGTGTCAGAATTATAGAGTTAAGAGTAACAATAAAATACATGGACTTTTAGCGCCTCGAAATTGACCAAATGCAACAAAAGAATATCGTTGTTGGTTCACAAACACTATCACAGGAACCATGATCACAAAATCTACAGTGGCAATTTGTCTGAGGGCTTCACTTGAATCCATGAATAAATATGGACAATATTTAGAAGGAAAAAAGGTTTGGGTTCTTTGATCTTCAATGTCTTTATGCACAATTGCTCTTTATTCTTCTATAGCGATGACATGCTATGAAGATGAATTTGTTACATATAACTCAGGGACTATAATCATTTTTCTAATAGTTAAGTACCCTTCAAGAATGGTTGTGTCTTTAATGGTTGTATGTTTCAAACCTTGTATCCATTCATATTCATGAAGAGTTAATTATGACTATTTTACATTTCTTATTTCTATTTTACTAGTCCACCATAAAATAGAATAAACCAATGATATTTACACATTATTAATTCACATTGATTGGGATAACCTAATAACTTATTTTTATAAGATCACTACTATATTGATTATTTTTAAATGACTTAATAATACATGACTAACAACACATATAAGCCCATATATTAGACAAATACATAACAGCTCTTGCATTTTCGACATGATTTCGAAAATGGCGGCAGCAAATTTTTTGAAAGAATTGGATGTCGATAACCTAAGTGATATTTCGTATTTTGTTATCTATAAATTTTTAATGTAGTTAATTATTATATTATTGTTATTTAAGTAAAACTCTCTTTGATTATCTGATAGTAGTAGTTTCAATTTGAGATTATGCAGATGAGATTAATATATATATATATAGGGTTAGCATCAAATGAAACCAATTGGTTTGACACCAATTCTTTTATATATATATATATATAATATAAATTAGGGTAAAATAAAATAAAAAATGTCTTAGCTCATTCCACTCTATTCCTTTTCCAAACAACAAATAGAAATATTATTCTACTCCATTATAAAATATCCAGTCAATGAAATAGAATATTTGTTCCTCTGCGCTATGTTTCATTCAACTTCACTTAATTTCATTTACTATTAGCTATCTCCGAGCAACTCTGCTTTTAGACTGGACAATTTGCGGTATTTTTTAATTAAATTCCACCTATCAAGAAGGCTTTGCCAAACACCCAAGAGCTTATTTTTGGTCTACCAGTTGACAATAACAAACTAAAAGGAAATATAATCCCATTAGAACTTGAGCCCTTAAAACATTACGATCCTTTCAAAGTCTCCAAGCTTGCTTTGCTAAATGAGCTAAGTTCGTCCAGGGTAGATCTTTACAACCCAAGCCCCCCTAACTTTTAGACTTTGTTAAAGTATCTCATTTAACCCAATGTATCCCTATTGCATTTCCATTGGACTGCCACCGGCCGCTTTAGAGCAATAGACTGGTAAAATCTTTAGGTAGTTTCGCCACAAACAACCATAATGTATGTAGGGATTGCTTGAATTGAAGTTCTTTTTATCAGCAACAATTATATATATATATATATATATATATATATATATATATATATGGGTTAGAATCCATTGACACCAACTTACACCTCTTTATAACATTCCGCCTAAGTTGCTTTTCACAAAATTCACCGTTAGATTGAAACTAATTATCATTTCATATCAATCCGAAATCGTTTAGTACTCCATCAACGTACTAAAAAATTAACGTAAAATATAGTTTTCAAAAATATGAAAATATCAAGCGTGTTGATGGAGTACTAAACGATTTCTGATTGATGTGAAATTTGGTAGACATGATTGGTAAGATAATTAATTTTAATATAACGGTGAATTTCGTGAAAAGCAACTTCAACAAAATGTTATAAAGAGGTGTAAGTCTAGATGGTGTCAATAGATCCTAACTATATATATATATATATAGGATGAGTATCCACTTACTCCGAGAGTAAGTCCGAGAGTAAGTCTTGGACACTTACTCCTCTATGAGAGGATGAATTACACTAAATTGAAAAGAGTTCCTAAAAGCTAAAAACATGAAAATAGGGATACATGGTAATAGGATAATAACATAAATTCCTCTGAAATGTATTACAGTAAGCAACTTTGAGGGTAGTCTTCAAGCAAATTCACTCCCAAACTTGCCATTTTAATTTATGGACCCAATTAAGAATATTAACAACTTTATTCTGAAAAATTTGTACATTCCTTGCATTAGTCTCTTTGTCTATTTGGTTCAAGAGATTCTCCTTCATCCCTTTAGCTTTAGCCATATTTTTTTGTTTAATATTGTAGATGTGAAATTGGTTTTCACACACTAGAAAATCTCATTTGTTACCTTGTTTTGAGGGACAATTCAAATGCAAGGAACCTATGGCAGAACAGTACATCACATTTATTTTTATTTTTGGTCAACGGAATTTTTTTTTTTGATAAATAATAATGCATATCTGGATTTGCTATGTGGATTCCGTTGTAATTGAGCCTTTAGCACCTACTTTGTCATCTATTTTCAACGATTTTTTTAATATTGAGAATTTTTTCCAAGGCTATGTATATGGATTTTAAAGTCCATTTTTTTCATAATACTAAAAAAAAATTTAACTAATAGAATTTAAACAATATTCTTTATTAAACTCAGCTTTCAATATATAAAATTCAAACAAAAAATGTTACTTTAAACTCATGTCTACTAAAAACTAATTTTACAAAAGTTAATTCAAGCACACACTAAAAAGATCTTTTTAGTTGTTTTTTTTAAAAAAAAAAAATAGATGAAAGAAAATTCCTACTTGTTGGAGTGTAATAAGATCAATTGAGCCAATCAGAAGAAATTTCATTTGGGGGAGCTGAAGAAAGTCATCGCAAGTGTCACAATAAGGAAGAATTTTTGCTTGTCTAAGGAACAAGGTGGCATGGGAAATCAGGAACAAGGTGGCATGGGAAATCGGATTGAAGGATAGCATAACTTCAACAAGGCTTTGATCATGGAGTTGGGTTGAAAAATAAGGTGGGCCCTTTTTCGCGCCACACTGTCTTATTTGTTTGTTAAAGTTTAGTTAACGGGTAGACCTACTCCATCAAAAGCCAACCACTCTTTTTTTTAAAAAAAAAACTTACCCATCGATCGAATTCTAAAATAATAACAAAACTAATTCATCATAAACTAACATATTCTAAAATAAATAAGGTAATCAGGTAATTTTAAAATATGCTACCAAAGCTACTTCAAACTAATTCTTAGACAAAACAACAACAAAGTACCGGAATCTAAAATATGTTAACTGTAACACTCTCAATTTTGCTAATTAATTACTAAATAGGAAATTATTCCGCTAGAAAAATATTTCGATTCCAATTATATGATTAGAAAATATTGGAGAACGATATATTTTAATTCTAGAATTTTTCGTTGCATTTTTAATTTTATAGTGCACGCATAACGATCGAAATATACCAGTTATTCCAAACATATCTACATTCTAGAGTATTAATCAATAAAAGACAAATCCCTCTAACACTCCATACTCTCCACGTGGTCAAACCATACCCTAGACATAGGGAACTTGATTTGCTTCAACCACTCCAACTATTCACACCGTGCCTTCATGTACCCCTCAACTATTCAACAAAGCTCTCCAAACACTCCAAGACTCCTCAAAAAACTCAGCCCACTTCCTCTATAAATAGGAGACTCTACTTCACTTCCAAACACACCAAAGCACAAGCTTCTCTTCTCCTTTCTCTCTAAAATTTTCTTGAGTCCAAAATTGGTGTTGCTTGTAGTGATAACTTTGGAAGCTCTACCCTTCATCAACCCCTTTAATCCTTGAAGATAACCTTGGTAAGGGGAAGTGAGAATAGCTTAGTGTAGAATTTAGTTGGGTATTTGGGTGAGGGTTGGCCCTAGACCCTCTTCATTTATTAACTTTCAAAGCTGGTTCTGTCTTATGCCTGTTGATTTAGAGCTCATATTTTGGGAATTGATCATTGGATAATTCAGCTCCATGCTTAAAAATCATTTTAAGATGTGTTTTAAAGACTGGTAAAGTTTCATAATTTTTGAATGATGTTAAGACCTTATTTTGATTCTTGAAACATTATTGCTCTATTCTGTCTGGTGAGTTCATGCTACTGGAGTTACTTGTGCGTATCATTAAAGCTCTTATTCTGTTTAGATGCGTACAAAAAGTTGTATGATGATAGATCTGTGTGTTAGCTTTCCAGATTGGTATCATTTGTAATTTTTGATCTTGTGTTTGATTTTATATGGATTTTGGAGTGACGCAAGGTCATTTCTGGAACAGTCAGAACGTTTTGGTTTTTCTGCACCATTTGGGAAACAGATTTAACTTAGGAAAATTTTTATGAAAAACTAGACTCAAAGTGGATCATTTCTGGGTTGGTTTCATAAAGTTTTAGTAACTGAGTGATTTTATAAAAATCGTTGAAGATGAAGATCCTGTTACTGTAGTTTTCTGTTTTGCTGGAAAAAGTTGTAACTTTGAGAAAATATTTCGCACTGTATTACTACTCAAAAATTCTTGAAAAATTTATATGTTGTGTGTTAATACATCTACTATATTATATCAAAAATTCATATTTTTCTGGGCACGTATGAATTTATTATACTTTTTAGACTAGCTACTGCCAGATCCTGTTTGAAAGAAGGATTTTTCTGGCCATCTTAAGTATTTTTAAAAATTCTGGAAAAATTCTATTTTGACCCTAACACTGTGAAGTAACTGTATAAATTAATTGGAGACCAAATAAAATCGTTTAATATTTATTTTACCCCTTTTAAAGAAAGGACAGCATGCTGAAGAGTCACTGAAACAAAGGAAAAACCACTTTTCCTTCAACTTTTGAATATTTGAAATTTATGAGCTTTTTAATACCAAATAAATCATTTTTAAGATGTTAATGATGTTTTCAAGGCTAAATGATTGTTTTGGACTTATTTATAAATTCCTATAATTTTTGGATATGGTTTAAATGATAATATGTCTAGAAGGACTAAAGTAAATTTCAAACAATGGTGTTAATAGTAGAAGTTAATAAAGGCCTAAGTGCCAAAAGAAGAATATAGAAAATGTGAAAATTGAATATATGACTTTTAAAGGTGTATTCTCCCTATTAGGAGTATTATATGAATACCATGATAATTGCTTTGTTTTTGAGAATTAAACTAAAATCTGTGGTAAGGATTTGACAAGGTGGTGTGATTAGCAATCTTTCTTGCAAAATGTTGTTTGAGCCTAGTTGTATGGATGGGATGTGAACCTGGTTGAATCCTTGTGATAAACTATGCTTAAAAGTACTAAAACACCCTAAAATTGTATGTTTTGAAAATAGTATTTTCAAAAACTTCTATTAAGGAGGAATAAAAGGTAAAAGTGGTGCGTTGGCATAATAAGGTTATACTCTAGGGAGTGGGTTTTGGCCTTTGGGGGCTTTAACCAGAGTGTGAGATGCCTAGGGGACTCGGTGGTAGCTCCCCGATGTCGGGCTACTCACTGAAAAAGCTCGGTTACCTCGACACGTCTCTAAGTATATTCTGGATCGGTGGAGAGTACTGAGGTACATGGACTTGTACGAACGAAGTATGACTCCCGGTCACCTCCTTAATAGAAAGAGTCGCTAGCGATGATGTCGTTTTTTTTTTTTTGGAGTCTCATGCATTATGGTATCCTTGAATGTGCATGTTGTGTGATGTTACGAGTGAGAATATCAATTGTAAGCTATTATAGATTTTCTGTTTAAAAATCTAAATATCCTGACTCTACTTCTACCAAACTTTGCTGTATCTCACTCCTCTGTTTTGTGTTGTATTTATCTGTCTATGTATATATCTATTACGCGATACAATAGATGGCGGCTCGAGAGACCCTCTTGGAAATCAACTGTCCGATTGAATTTGGCTACTGGGAGCATGATGCATCTAGTGGGACGTCCACTTTTGTAGGAGAAGTATCCTTCTGGATATCTCATCCGTCACTACCGATACTCCGGTCCACTTACATTGGAGCGACTTTGACGTTGGTTATTCGGACACCCCCTGGTCTCATGCCTGTACCCGCAGCGTTCCGATCCACTTCTCATCCTTCTTATTTCACTCCATCTCTTGTAGAGCAGTACTCTGGTGGCCAGGGTTGGTTCTTCAACTCACCTAGGGAGAGCTCTCTTGAGAGTGATCCGAGTGAAGATACTGGGATGGAGAGTGCAGCGTCCTTTATTTAGTTATATTTTCGTTAAGACATTTTGGATGACTGTAATATTTGATCAGTGCATTTCCTATGTGCGACATCTTCTACTCTTCGAGTGGTAGAGTATTTTTTTTGTCATGTCGTCTAGGATTCCCAGTAATTTATGTTTTGTTATCTGACTAATTAATATATCTATGTTATATTAGCTTATCGTATGTGTGTTAGTTACCAAATCTAAACTTTCATTCGACTAGGTCTCATTACCGTTTCGAATATACAACTATTAAGTTTCGAAAAATTTTACTCGAAATTTAACCTCTCGATACGAGTATGATGAACTAGCCTTAATAACTTTAATTGAATAGCTCATTCCACTTAGTATAAATTGGGGCGTTACATTAACTAACGGATTTTAAAATATTGTAACCAACATGTGTGGTGACTCATTTTAGTTTACGAGTAGATTCAAGCAAGGAGTTTTTTTTTTTAAAAAAAAAAACAAAGTGTTGTATGGTAAACGAAAAAACACGTGGCCTGAAAATTAGCAACCGAAAATGATCAACAACTCGTAGGCCCTATGGATTCGAGTCCTCTGAAGAATAGACCACATACAATAATTTAACAAAAACTTTTAAATAAATTTTTAAATTAAATAAATTATTTATTTTTTCAAAATATGGCTTACAGACCAACACACATAGATCCACCTTTAGACATATTAACTTTTTACCTAAACCCGTCAGCCTAGGCCTAAATTCCTAGTTCTAGGTAGGTGATTGATAGCTGCACCACCCCTTTAGACATATTAACTTTTTACCTAAATCCGTCGGCCTAGGCCCAAATTCCTAGTTCTGGGTAGGTGATTGATAGCTGCACCACCCCCTTTCCGAAACACCACTTCCCGAAACGGAAAAAAGAGGTTTCCAAAATACCTTTTTGAAAAAATATACTTTCAAAACATTTTAATTAATTTTGGGAAAAAGGAATGGTAATGCACCAAATTGAGATGGTGACCTCATTACCTGCCCTTTGGGTATTAGACAATCAGTGAAGGATCTTGACCCAAAAAGATAGATAGTGAAGGATAGTAAATCAGTGATGTTCCTCGGCTACTAAGTGGATGTTAGTTACAAGACATTCTCTCAAAAAAAGATAATGTATGAGCATCTTCCTTGGACACTTCTAGAAGCGGGGGATGGAATTTATCCTAGCTGCATGGCTAATTAAGGTTTTGTTGAATAATTACAATACAAAATTATTACTTTATATTTGTTTTGTTTTAATTTTTTAGACTTTTATTCAAATTTTGACAACCGAACAACTAAAATTATTTTTTTTTTGTGTTTTGTAAAATATCTCCCTTTCATTTGCAAACCAAACACATAACACTATTTTTTCTTCAGTTGTCACCTCTCATTTGAACCAAACATATACATAAAATAGAAAAAAAAAATAAAAATTAAAAATGCAATTTGAAAAAGACTATTTTTTCTTCGGTCATCTCCTCTCATAACATTTTGAAAAAGATATTTGCTCATCAATGTTTTGGACCCAAAATCACACAATAAAAATAGAGGCAGTGAAATTACCCAATTATAAACTTTGAAAGACCAAAACTACAATTAGAAAGATCTACAATTAAAAATAGATTCTTTCTTTTTTAGTAATATTCTTGCTCCTCCTGAATTGTACTTTGTAAAATACCTCTAGTAATCTATATTGTTGGCTTATAAAAAACATATATAAATAATTTTTCCATTAACAGCTTTTTTAGGTTTTCAACAAATTTAATTTTATGTTAATGTATATTTTCTTATTGTAAATTCAATAAACTTATTAATAACTCTTTACCGAGGTATAATACTTTATACTATTGAAGTATTGCTTGCTTGTTTCATGCAATGTAACAATTTTTTCTGCTCTCATCAATTCCCTCTTTAAGTAACCATCAATGAATTATTTTTAAGAGATAAAAAATTAGGGATGACAACATTTACAAGGAAGGTTCTCAATTTTTTAAAATATTTTTTCTCTCTTTTAAAAAAGTAAAATAATTTTTTATGTATTATATATTCTATCATAATTCTTTTAGTTTAATTTAGTTAGTTTTAAATTTAAATTTTTGAATTTATTAACAAATGAAAATTCATGTACAATTTATGTGTGTCACGTAAAAACTCCATTAAAAATTAAATTAAGATAAATGTAACGACCAAATAGTCACATCTTAAAAAATTCTAGGACATTAATCGCACAACTATAATTGAAGAGATCAAAATCACACGATTGAAGAGATTAAAAAAAAATAACAAGCGCAACTAAGCTCATAATCAATATTAATTTAATTTTAAGTAATAGTTTTCAATGTACTTAAATTTTTTTTAAGTGTCATTTTCTTTATTTAAATAAAGAGATCTATTTTTCTGAAATTGCAAATGCAATTAATTCCACAAAAAGTAAAGGCATATTAAGTTTTGAATATTTAATCTTATTCGGTAATAAATGGGATAATAAATCCTGAGACAAAGAAAAGACTAACTAATTAAGATAGAAAAAGGTCTACATAATTTGCTTAAAATATTTCTTTAAAATCTTCATGAGGTAGTTTCTCTGCCAAATAGATGTAGAAATGTCCCATAGCTCCGGTGCGAAAGGTGTTTTCATATCTAGTTTCTAGTGCCAAAGTCTCACCATCATTAATTTTGATAGAACCTGGTTTTGAATAACAAACAGACATTTCAACAGCATAACCTTTCTCATTTCCTGCTTCTGTTACATTTCCATATCTTGGGGTTGAAGTGCATAAAGTCTTTCCATCCTAAATTAATAAAAGGAAATGTATTTTAATTCAGTTTGGCTTTCAAACAATAATATGGAACCAAAACAGATTTATTGCACAATAAATAATTAAATCATCATGGCCTATTGTTGGACACAGAGCATTTGATCAAATTTAATTTATAACCAATAATGACATAGAGCACACAAGTTGTTGGACCAATTCCAAGCATCATGGCCTATTGTACAAATGAGAACACAAAATCCTAATTTAAAAAAAAAACAAAAAGAAAGTGAATAGTTGTCACCTGTCCATATAGAGTTGCATTTATAACACCGGTATGCATATGAGCAGTTCCATAGATAAGATAACCACCTTTCTCCATTGGGATACTAGCTTTTTGGACGTGAAGGGAGTCTTTATTACCGTGTCCTGAAATAATATACTCTACCTGTATCAAATGAAGAAATAATTGTTGCTTAATTATGGGTAACATAGCAATATAGGATGTTTAGAACTCTTATATTTGAAAAAAATAATAGCTCTTTTTTTTAAAAAAAAAATATTATAGGGAGTAAATAAAATAAGCCATCTTTTTTATAAGATGAGAAAAACCAAAATCATACACTTACTATTATATAAAGAATTAAGTAGGGATTGAAATGTTTATTATACGGATAACTTATTTACCTGGCAATTATGAATTGCTTTAGAGCCATTTGATGCGACTCGATCGGTCGAATCAAGTATATAAACCTTAATAGGAACTTGGTATTTGTCCCAATCAACCCATCTTATTTTGTATCTCAGGGCAAGCCTTCTCATTGGGCCTTCAAATCCCTCCTTTAGTTTGCATTGTAAATTATCACGGCAACAGAAGATTCCTCCTTTATAATTATGACTCAATGGTTGGCCATTAAGGTCCATGGTTACATTATAAAAATCCTTTGGGAAATTTAAAAGGTCACATCTACATTCAGTGCAACCTTTTCTATCTATTACACCACGTGTATCAATAGCCAAGATGTTGAACATCCACTTCTCTTCAAATCCATGTGGAATTTTCTTAGGGTTACCTAGTTCCACCCCAAAAGGGTCTGGGATATATGATTTTGTTCCTCGTGAGTCAGCTCCAAAGCCCCAATAATGTGAAATAAGATAATCCCTACACATTCCTGCGTTTCTCTTGAAGATGAGACCTCTTAAATCATTATTATTGCGATGGATGTGTGACATACTCCTATTTTCAAAGTATTTTATAGTAAAATAGTGATGGAGATAAGTTTCATATAAAGGTACAGAATTTCCTTCTTCATCAACTAGCTCAGCATCAAAACTCTTAATTGCAATATGACCTCTTGGTAACTCAATATTTAGCATTGTTTTGTCCACGACTGCTCCTGGCCTCACTTCAAATGATTTAGTTGTAAATATAGCTGATTTAACACGATTTTTAAACGATTGATGAAGTACAAGTGAATATGTTGTAGTTGATAGTAATACTAGTATTAATGTTGAAAGTACGAATGCTTTTGAGATAAATCTCATGTTAATAATTACCTGCAAGTAAATTATTTATTAATGTAGTGTAATGTAATAATTAGTATGAATATGATATTTTTGAAATATTATTTTCACATGTATACTTATTGAAAATTAGGCATATTACTTACCACATGAGAAGATGAGGGGATGACCATGGTATAGAGTTTCTCTTTGTTTGATTTGAGAGGAATTGCAGATATCTTTTTTATAGAAGAAAAAGGTTTTAAGATGTATTTGTTTATGTATAGTGTTCTTGTTTTTGCTTCTTTTATACTAGTAAATGTTTTGCAATTAGTATATCTGGCACAAGTTCATTATAATGTTCCCAATTTTACATAGATGTTGAAATCTCTTATTTTTAATGTATGAGATGTATTTAGTTTATTAATAGCTGGTTTGAACAAAATTTTGATACAAATTCACACTAATTAGCAACCATGCAAGCAATTAGCCAACTCTATAACTAATTATAGGCGTTACAATTGGATGTCAATAGTATATGTGAATAAAAATTGTTAAAATTAGCAATTTTCTTTGTGTTTTTTTAAGGTTTTTTCTTTTTCTTTTTTATTATCATTAACCCTAACAACAATTTATAAATTAGAATCTTTTTATATAATAAAAAGGAATCTTTTAGCATCTTATTCTTTAGATTTCAAAATAATAATTGAGAAGCTAAGAAAATTGAGATTATATAGCGGTTTACAAACCCTTAGTTAAAATAGAAGGGTATTTTTTAGTTATGGTCCTCTAAAAATATGGCGTGTGGATTATGTTATACATGCTACTTAATAATGAGTCACCCACTCAACTATTCATTACAGATCTAATGCACAACACATGCCAGGGCCAGGGACAGGTCCTGAAACACATGATTGGGGGGAGTTAATTTTTTTTTTTTTGTGATTAGATAGCGAAATTTAAAATGATAATAATGACAAATATTAAGTATATAGAGAATTTATAAATAAAGAGAAAAAAATATGAAATTTAGAGAGAAAAAAATAACATGAAACATCAAGTATAAAAAGAATATATCGTCATTTCCATTGGGTATTTTGGTTTCAAATTTATAATTAAGAATGCAAATTTAATTTTTTTTCTTAAATGCAACCCAATAAGAAGTTTTTAAAAATATTAAAATAATATATAATAATTTTTATAAAAATTACTAAAACACAACAATAAAAAATCATTGTCAAATATAAATATTATTTTTTTTGAAAAAAATGTTTAAATATTACTAGTTACTAATATATAAAATAATATAAATATATACTTTTTATGTGTGTATAACTTTTTTTCAATGGAAAATAAGAAATATATTTAGTAGAATAAGACAAAAAGACAATGCTATAAGAATTTAAAAACAAGAAATAATATAAAATAAAACATAGGGAACTAACACAGGACTAGATGGAATGTCGCATATTAAGAGCCTGTTTGTTAACTGTTTTTTAAAAACAGTTTTTAGTTTTCTAAAATTAAAAAAGTAAAAAACTTGTTTGTTTGAATAATTTTATGAAAACAATTTTAAAAAACTCTTACTAGTTTTCTGTTTTTAGAACTAAAAAAGCAAAATAGATAATAGGTGTTTTGCTTTTTAATTTTAATTTTCTCTTCTAAAACAGGGAAGACACGGGAAAGAGATTATTTTCATTAATGGCAGTTGATGTAAATATCCCAATACTTATTTGAACTTTATTTAGATGGATGAAACACTGATAAAAAAACATTGCTTCCTTCTCCTTCTCTCTCACTCGCGCATACAAGGAAACAACTGCCTCTCTCGCACAAGGAAACAAAGCTGCGAGCATATGCAATCAAGGTATCTTTCCATTGATGTTTCATTTTTTATTACCTCTGCAGCAAAAGATGTTCTCCATTTTCGATTTTAGGGCTTTTTATATAACGTCATATACTTGAATCTTTGAATAGTTTATTATTTATCACCAAAGAAGCAATAGAAATTAAGAATGAATCATATCACTTTGTAATTACACGTTAGTTTTGAATTTTGGCATAAAGATATGATGTCCACCCAGTGAAGGCAACTATGACTACAGAACCTAGATATATTTTCAGAGATAAACATCACGGTTAAAAAGGAGGTGTTTTTATGACTGGTTCCTTTGGAGTTTTCATGCAGTAAGGAGGTGTTTTTACTCTGTTTATGCTGTTGTGACTTCTTAAGGTTCTACTCTGCAGGAGATGTTATTTTGTATGGCTCAGATTCTAGAGTGCTCTTTCTACATGGTGGTGGTAAAATTGGAACCCTCCCTAGATGTCTTTGGTTCAAATAATGGTGTTAACCTTTTCATGTAATGGTCTATTTGGTTTTGGCTGCTGTCAAAGAAGCCTTAATTTCTGGTTCTGTTGTGTTAATTTAAGATGATACTCTTGGTGTTGGGAAACTTTTTCTGCGGTGGTGCTTGTCAAGTATGATGAGGTCCCATTTCTTGATGTTTTTGGTGGTGGAAGAAGATGTTCCTTTCCTGCAATGAGTCTTTAGGTTAAGATCCTAGCCCGTGTGGTGTTACCTTTATCAGTGTGGTGTTACCTTCGACTGTTACTTGGTTCATGATTTTGGGATCTCTCTTTTCTCATCTTACTTTATTATTAATTTTGTTTCCCTCCGCTTTGGTTGATCCTGCTGATTAGGTGCAAGGTGTAAGGTGTTGATTAGTCTTGTTTTACTTTTTAGTTCTTTTTATGGGCTTTGGTGTACAAACCCCTTGTTACA
This sequence comes from Cyamopsis tetragonoloba, assembly GCA_037177725.1. Taxonomy (NCBI): domain Eukaryota; kingdom Viridiplantae; phylum Streptophyta; class Magnoliopsida; order Fabales; family Fabaceae; genus Cyamopsis; species Cyamopsis tetragonoloba. Next base: position 28,334,877 of record CM074125.1, on the reverse strand, counting down.
CTTCATTATTGTTTTGCTTTGCTTCCTGTCACTATCTGAACCTTCGTGTACTAATTAGTATCATATGCTAATGAAGTACCAATTTTACTTGCTTTCATAGTTGTTGTTTAGAGAAATTATTAAGACTAGTATCAGCATGACAAAAATTTCTTTATCATATAATTGACCAGTACCTGTCAATTTCCTTCCACTTGTATGGGACTTTCATTATCGCACTGTCTAGATATGCTGGTGGTGAACTGTGGCCTCAATATCTTTATTGCTTAGGTCTCAATTTCTTAATTCTTATTGATGCTGGTTGATATTATGGCATCTTGGAAATTCCAACTCTCATTTTTTCCGATTTGTTATCTGCTATATATGAATTACAAAAAAGGAGTGAACTGTTGCTGCACTCTTTTGGTGCCTTTAAACACATACAAATACTTTATTACCCTTAATGGTTGTTTAGCCAATACTTGATACCGTGGATGTTGAAATTGTTGCATTGCTGTGTAAATTATAAAGATGTATTTTTGTTAAATTTTTCTTCCAATTGGTTTGGATTATGGATTAAAGGCTGTTTTGCTTGATTATATATATATATATATATATATATATATATATATATGAACATTCAATAAGTATTAACTATAATCATGTTTTATAAGTTATGACATTTGATTTAAAAAAATCACAAAATTTTTTATTTGTAATCAAACAAGTTTTCTCTTTTTTAGTTCTCTAAAACATGTTTTGAAAACAAAATTGCCAAACAAGTTTTTTCATTTTCTTATTTCTAAAACAATTTTCAAAATAAAATTATCAAACAGATTTTTATTTTGTTTTCTTCTCAAAAATAGTTTTCCGAAATTGATTTGCAAAATAGTTTTTGAAAAACAAAAAACAAAAGGGAATCAAACAAGCCCTAAATGACCGCTCGGCTACGGGCTGATTGTTATTCATGTTCAATTATGGAAATGGATTTGGTGCTATAACAGCACCATACTGTAGTGATGTGTCTCAATTTTAGCCTTTTATTTTTTTATTTTGAGGAAAAAATGATAAAATGAAAAACATGTTGTTACAAATGTTAGATCAGCAACAACATGCTGGTGTAACAGCAGCAAATCCAAACCTGTACTCTATATAGGTAATATTACTTGGGGAGGGGAGCCAAGGCCCCCTTGCCCCCTCTGGGTCCTTCCCTATCAGTGGCCGACTAGGATCAAGCCGGATGACGTGGGCAACTCGAAATTTGACCTTAGTGCTTTCTATCGTTTGGGCATTCAAAAAAAAAAACATATTTAAATTGGGGACATAATTAAATAAGTTCGATTTGAGAAGAAAAACCTTCATTTGAGAAAGAAAAGAGAGTTTGGTTTCCAAAACATTAAGAAATAATGACTTGAGTGAAGTTGCCACGAGTTCAAACATATTTTTAAATATAATTTTAGGGTTCATGAATTTGTAATATTCAAAAGCTTATGGTTATTTGAAGCTTGAAAGTTTCTTGCATAAACACCTATGCTTTAGTTGACCCTTAATTGTTTTTTGATTTAATAAATATGGATTCATTGACATCCATGCATAACTGCAATTTCACAAAATAGTTGAGCAGCGATTAATCATTTCTCCTTTCTCTATAGCAAGAGTAGATAAAGTAAACATGACTTCTTATTCTATTATCGAGAAATAAAAAGATTTCCTAATTTTTGTTTTGCTTGTGGCAACTTAAAGATTGCGAGAGCATGAAGAAAACCAAGAAGAATTAGAGGAACATGCTCTCTATCTTTTAGACCATGGCTACTAGCTTCACCTATATAGAGGATTGAAAGTCGAAGTTCAAAAAAACCTAGAGAGAATCCTGCTCAATGGGCAGCCTATTATTGCTTGGTCGAAACGTGCTATCATAGTGTATTGATAATATCTGGGACAGGGTGGGGGTTAAGGCTGTAGTGTAGAATCTTAGTCCAAGTATCTGGGTCTCCTTATGACTATTTGTAGATATAAAAAAGGCGGTCTTCTCTATATTAACAATCGCGTTTGAAGAAACTAAAAGGTTAGAAAGAAAAAATCCTTTCCCAAAATAGAAAGGGAAGTACTTATAAAGGCAACTAGCACGTGACCCATGCGTTCGATTACGCGTTTGTGGGCATGTGTTAATGTCTTGTAATAAATATATAATAGCACAATTAAAATTATTAAAATATTTAATAAATTATTTTACAATATAATGATTAAAATAAATGATATAATTGAGCTTAAAAAATATTGCATTTAAAACATTCACCTTAACTATACCTTAATCTATAACATTTTGTCCACACAATCTCTCCTGTGAAGAATTACTTTTTATAGACAGAATCTCTCAATTGAAATATTTTTCACTCCTCATCTATTGCACAAAACCATTAAATATAAAAAAAAGACCTTCACAGTTTATTAGGAGACTCCTGTTGCAAAGTAAATTTGACATTCAAGATTATTAAAACATAATAACACATTTGCAAAGAGCAAAATAAATACTACAGGTAAAAAAATTTATTTACTGACTTATATACTAACTTTTCAAAACCTTACATAAGTTAACATATAAGAAAAACAATTGTGATATTAAGTACAAAAAAATTATTAAAGTTTGATTATATATTTCACAATCATATATAACATGATTTAAAAATTATAAAATAGACAAATGATAAGTTTATTCTTGAACAAAACCTGTTAATGTATTAAAAAATATGTTATCTTATTCATAAATAATTTAACAAATTAACCCTAAGAGTTGACTTAGCGGTGTAAGGCTCCGCTAAGTTCATAAGAGGGATGATCCACCGCGGAAGATTCCGTGTTCGAATCCCACCTAAGCCAAATTTCTAGGGGCTAGCGCCAGCCACACAGCGCGAACGAGATTAGTTTCATCCTAAGGATAGGAAAACTCGTGGTTATACCAATATATATATATATATAATTTAACCAATCGCAAAATTCAAAGTAAAAAAATGTAAAGGAAAGATGCATAGTGAAAATAAAGAAAGGAAAAATAAAAAATGGAGAAAAATAAATAAATAAGGATAGTGAAAGAACCGTGAAATGAAGGGAAGTGGAGAGGGAAGAAAGAGAAAAAAAGAGAAAAAAATTGAAGTTAGAGAAAAAGAGTTTAATAATCAAATTTAATTTTATTATTGAAATTAAAATTTTTAATTTTTCTCATCTCAAAGCAAGTTGAGATTTTTTGGAGAGCTTTCTCTCTTGTTAGCCTTAGCTTGTGAGCTTTGGAATTTTGATGACCTTATCAATGAGTTCCAATTTCATTGTGGCGGTTCCCCATGGATTTATCTTCTTGCTTAGACTAGGAGTGACATCTTCTCATTTTTCTTCTTCCTCTCCATTTTTGTGTTTCTTGTTAATCTAATTTTTATTTTGTGTTTATGATTCAAAAATAAACCATGATTAAAGCTAGATCCAACCTCCATTCTCATTATTTGGTATCTAAAAGCATTGTGCTTCAATTCTTGGTAATTTCTAGTTCAGCTCAATTTTTATTTTATTTTTATGTTTTCCTGTTTGTCGCTCATCCATTCATCCATTCCTATTCATTAAATTCTGACTTGCGTCTCTTTGGATTATGGTTTCTGTTGGTTTCATTTTTATTTTTTTTCGTAAATCACCGTCAATAGTTATTCATTGCTGACTATATATATATATTCATTCCTTCATCAATTTCAATTTGTTCCTAGCTTTGTCTCTTCATGGCTGACTATATATTCTTTCATTAACTCCAATTTCTGCCACATTTCCTGTAGCGCTTATTCATTTCTTCACTTTCATTAATTCATAGATTTTAATTGGTTCAATTTCTTGGGTTGTCCAGTTCATATTTTATATACACATTAGGTGTTTGATAATTTTCTAGGAGTGTAATTGCTTGCTACTTTTTTTCTATCTATACTCTGTGTGAATTTTGTGTATTTTAAGTGTTTGTTACTAAGTTTAAATGTGCTCTTCATTGTATTTATTTTCATTAGGATCATAAATTTTTTCAAGAAAATTGTATTTACTTGTCCCTCATTTCAATCCTTGGTTAGATATACACTTCTTTGAATACCATTTATCTTTGGCTTTTCAATTCATTCCTTCATTGAGATTAATGTTTACTAATTGTTATCAGTGAGTTTGGGTTAAGCCAAAGTAAAAAAAAAAAAAAAAACAGGGCACTTTAAAAAAAACAGGACATTGTACCAAACAATAGAGCGATGTGAGAAAAAAATCTAGAAGCTGCAAAAAAAATCTGGGTGGTGCAGCTAGGAATACAACAAAAATCTGGTGTACAGTTTTGTCAAAAAAAAACAATAGAAAGACGAGAAAAAATCAGTTTTTGGCCAATCTTACTACAATTTTGGTGGATTTGATTGCTTTGCTGTCTCTGGTGCTTTGAACATTTTCAGTATATTTAGCTTCCACTATTTCTTTCAATTTTTCTAGTTTTCCTAGTTTCTTTTTCTTGTGCCTTTGTCTCTTTTTATAGTCTCCACTTTGAGTAGCTTTCATTTGAGTCCCATTTTCTTGCTTGTCTTGTTGCCTCTAAGTTTTGTCTTTGAGTTTTTCATTTTCTTGTATTCTTTGTCACTTTTTACCTAAACTTGTTGCTAAACCTTTGGAAGTTTTACCACTTTGAAACCATTAAATTGGGATAATTGAGAAAAACTTCTAAATTCTTTGAAGCTTGTTTGCTAAGTCTTTACAAAGAGACAAGAGTAGTAAAAGGCAAGTGTGAACAAACATGTTAACCAAGTGGCCTCTATGCTCAAGAGGGGGGTGAATTGAGCTTAAAAAATTTTCCAAAAATTCGTTTAAAATTATAACACAAGTTGAACAAGATATATATTAATTGACGTAAGGAATCGAAATATAATGAAAAACAGAAATGAAGATTAAATAAACTTAAACAGATATGAGTTTTAGGGATAGAGAGAATAGCATCGAGTTTTATACTGGTTCAGTCACACACCACTTGTGACCTACGTCCAGTCTACGAATCTCCGCCACGCGAGATTTCTTATATTACTTTTCAACAATGACACACTAAGAACACCTTTCTCAATTGGATACCTCACCAATTTTAAAGGGCTCAATCTAGGGATACCTCACCCTAAGAACACCTTGAAGAATACCCCACCTTCAAACAATTTAGAAGGATACCACACCTTCACACAAAATTAGCTCACCACAATTGAAACTCTCCAAAGAGTAAATGATACAATTTTAAAGTGCTCTTTGTTTTGATGAAAGAAACAAAATAGGGAAAAACAAAGTAAGCCTTAGGCAAAAGCACAAGACCCTTGATTTAGATGATAGTAAGTAATTTTTCAATTCAATGTTAAGCTCACAAGGGTATATTATATTTTAAGTCAGAAGCCCTTTTTATATATGGCAGAAACAACAGTCAGAAGCTGCGCATATGTCATTTACATATTTCGAATATGCTATTCGAATATAGCACTTTCATATTCGAATATAGCACTATCATATTCGAATATGTATTCGAATATGTATTTGAATATAGTGTTTCTGCGTTTAAAATTTGATTTCTGTAGGCTTCATATTTGAATATATATTCGAATATGTAGGTTCCATATTCGAATATGTATTTGAATATAATAGTTCTGGAAGGTGACAAGGCCTAGGTTCCTTGTTATATTCGAATATGTATTCGAATATGGCAAGCCATATTCGAATATATATTTGAATACACATTTTCTGAAAAGTGATCAGGCCAATACAATATGTCATATTCGAATATACTAGCCAGAAAATTCAAATTTTATTTCTAGAACCTTGATATTCGAATATACACCCAATTTTGACTTTTTCAAGTAAAATTCAATTTTTAGATATTTTCTTTGAGATTTTTCTAGGAGGGTCTTTTTTTTGAAAATGATTTTATCTTAACTCTTAATATTTTTCTAAAAAATCCCTTTTATGAAAATGTTTGTTTCAATTCCAAAGAGTCTTAATCAAACTTATATTTATTTATAATTTAAAACCTATATACCCTTTGTTGTTGCGGATGTGTTTACTGCGCTTGTTCGCGTGATTTATCCTTTTGATTCTTTGTTTGTTGTGGAATCATCGAAACTCCAAACTTAGAGCATTTGCATTTACATACTCCCCCTTTTTGATGATGACAAACAACAAACGAATCAGATCACTTATTTCGTGTGATATTCTAAGACTTCCCCTTACTTATGAAGTTTGATTCTCCTTATGAAGTTTGACTCCCCCTGTCTATATGCATACAAATATGTTAAGCATTTTTAATAAGCAATAACAGAATCTCGGTTAAGTGTAGTAATATATTTCTTCTCCCCCTTTTGGCATCATTAAAAAAGATGATAATTTTGAGGATAATAAAATAAACCCGAATCTAATTAGTTCAAAAGGTTTTAATACGTCCCAAATTAAATAAGACTAAGCTATGTTAAAAAAAATTGTGAAACAGTCTTGGAGGGTCGGAGGCAGGCAGTGTTTGAAAGTAATCAAAATCCAAGTCAGGACTTGGTTGAGCCCCGAAACTTTAGAGATCGATACCGCCAAAATGTTGATGAAACCTGCTTGCATCACCTTGGTCTGCAGGAAGGGCAGATTGAGAGTATGGAGGCACAAAGTTTGAATTGCTCGTGCAATTTCTTCTCGGAGAGATGTAATCTCTCCTCGAAGAGTGGTTTCCATCTGATCACACCGCTGGTCGATATACTGACCCTGTTGTTCAAACTTAGTGTCCATCATTTGAGAGAACTGAAGACATAGCTGTTGGAAGTGTGGAGGAAGAGGTTCTGGATCTGGTTCAGTGAGGTCTTCAGGATCAATATCAGGATAATTTTCTTTGGGGCGATTGCCTTCAATCCCCAATTTCTGAATGTACCAATTTTCGCCAGCATGAACAATGCCAGCCCGATGCAGCAACGATTGACCAATTTCAAAATTGTGGCCATCAATGGTTGTATTGTATTCATCGGCTTGACTTACTCCGAAGTGTCGGAGAATGACTGTGATTAAGGTGGGATAGGGAAGAGGAGTGGTGCCGATTACCCCCTTCAGCATGTGATGCTGAACTAGTCTAGCCCAGTCAACGGGCTTTTCTTTTATGATGGCCCAGAGAAGGAGACGGTCATCATGGAGGACTTTGGTGAAGTTTCCAACGCGACCGAGGAGGAGGCGAGCAATAATGAGATGGACTATACGAGAGTCTATGGTGAGTGTGCTAGTGGGAAGGTAGTCGCCCATTTTGGAAGTGTGGAAGAAAGATCACACATGGCACATAGCCCCGATTTCCTGAATAGGATTGTATTTGGCAGCCCACTGTCCCATGGCAGTTGATCCTGATATTTGGGCTCCTGCAAAGTGTAGCCCTGTGAGAGAAGTCTAGAGAGAGGGAGGAATTCGAATTTTCGTCTTTTTCACTTCAGACGAGATTGTGTAGGTTTCAGAATTATAGACAAGGTTGGAGTAAAATACATGGACGGGGTTGGGATAGACTTTTTCTTGAATATTGAGAAAAGGCACAAGATTGGCTGATTTAAGCCTAGAGACGAAGGAAAAACCTTGAGAATGAAACCAAGGCATGTTAACCCACCGTGGGTCAACAATTTTCCTGTCAGAGAACCCAGACTGGAATTTTGTAATTTGTGCGGTGTTGAAGAACCATCGCTGGAAGTCTGGAGTAAAACCAGTTGTGGCGAGAGGAACGGAGGAGGAAGAAGATCTGCTTTGTAGCCCACGTGGTATGGAAGGTGGCTTGTTGACAGCGGTACGTTTGAAACGAGGTCGTTTGTGGGTTGGTGATGGTGGAGAGTTAGCAGTATGAGGAGAGGATGGTGGTGAAGAGGCCATTATGTGATTTTACAATGAGAGAGGTTAAAAAAAATAGTTGATGTGGGAATAGAAGTATGGTGAATAACAGATGAAAAAGAGAAGTAGTGTATTTGGGAGTTAAAAAGGTTATCCTTTTATATGCGCAAGAATGCCCATATTCGAATATGTATTCGAATATTTGATGCAATATTCGAATATGGATAAAGTTATATTCGAATATATGCGTGCTGTAGTGATCTATTCGAATAGCATATTCGAATATATGAAATTTGTATTTAATTCGTGTAAGTTTGAGAACATGTAAAATTATTTTGTATTCGAATATATATGACCACAGAAGGGTCATATTCGAATACTGTATTCGAATATTGAAGTGAAGCTCATGGATTTTGTTATAAGAATGAGATCTTGATGTCTTTTGCTTTGATTTCTTTTTCAATGAGACCTGCAAAACAAAAAGAAAAGGCTCCGACGCCCAAGTTAGTAACAGATCAATAAATAATTACAAATTAATTTAAATAACATAATATTGATCAAGTATCCCTAGCTCTCTTCTTATAAAATAGAAATTTTCGGTTGGAAGAGGCTTAGTAAAGATATCAGCTAGCTGTTTAGATGTATCAATGAACTCAAGTACACAGTCACCTTTTTGAACATGATCTCTAATGAAGTGATGTCTAATTTCAATATGTTTGGTTCTTGAGTGCATAATAGGGTTTTTCGTGAGATTTATGGCACTAGTGTTATCACATTTTAGTGGAATATTATGCAAATGAATACCATAATCCTCAAGTTTTTGTTTTAACTAGATAATTTGTGCACAACAACTTCCTGCCGCTACATACTCAGCTTCTGCAGTGGATAATGCTACACTAACTTGTTTCTTACTGTGCCATGAAATTAATGAATTCCCAAGAAGGTGACATGTTCCTCTAGTGCTTTTTCTATCCAACTTACATCCAGCAAAGTCGGAATCAGAATATCCCATTAATGAGCAGGATGCACCTTTAGGATACCATAAGCCCATGGTACAGGTGCCAATCAAATATCTCAATTCTTTTTACAGCACTAAGATGTGATTCTTTAGGGCATGCCTGATATCTAGCGCACATACATACACTAAACATTATATCAGGTCTGCTGGCAGTTAAATATAGCAAGGATCCAATCATACTTCGATATTTTGACACATCAACGAGTTTACCTTTTTTCATCTTTGTCAAGATAGCATGAAGTACCCATAGGAGTACTTATTTCCTTAGCATTTTCCATGCCAAATTTCTTGAGCAATTCTTTGCAATATTTTGTTTGTGATACAAACGTTCGTTGCTTTGTTTGTTTAATTTGAAATCCAAGGAAGAATGTAAGTTCTCCCATCATGGACATTTCAAATTCTCCCTGCATGCTTGTAGCAAACTGTTTACAGAGATTTTCGTTAGTAGCACCAAAAATTATATCATCGACATAAATTTGTACAAGTAGTATGTCATTGTGCCTTTGTTTTATAAATAATGTGTTATCTACTTTGCCTCTTTGAAAGTTATTGTTCAAGAGAAATTTACTTAATCTTTCGTACCAAGCTCTAGGGGCTTGCTTTAGTCCATATAAGGCTTTCTTGAGTTTGCAAACATGACCTGGAAGTTCAGTGTTTTCAAACCCACGAGGTTGTTCAACATAAACTTCTTCTTGTATATAGCCATTCAAGAAAGCACTTTTGACGTCCATTTGATAAAGTTTAAAATCCATGATACAAGCAAAGGCAAGTAGGAGTCTAATGGCTTCAAGTCTAGCTACGGGAGCATATGTTTCTTCATAATCTATACCTTCCTCTTGATTATACCTTTTTGCTACTAATCTAGCTTTGTTTCTAGTTATTATACCAGTTTCATCTAGTTTTCTAAAGACCCACTTAGTGCCTATTATTGGATGGTCATTAGGCATAGGGACTAGATCCCAACTTGATTTCTTTCAAATTGGTTTAGTTCTTCTTGCATAGCTATCCCCCAATGTTCATCACTAATCACTTCATCTACGGTCTTAGGTTCAATTTGAGACACAAAAGCCATAAAGTTACATGCATTATTAAGGGAGTGTCTAGTGGTTACCCCTTTTGAAATATCACCAATAATGTTATCAATTGGATGATGTTTTGAAGCTCTCCATTCTTTGTGGAGTTCATTTTGTGTCTCGGTTGGTATGTGAGTTAGAATTTCTAGTATGTTTTTTTTGTTTTCTTCTATTCTTCTTTCTTCATGAATGCTTATATCTTCTTCTATCTGTTGAGGTGGAGGAGTGGTTGCTTTGAAGGCAATGGCTTTCTTTTTCTTGTCAACTCCCTCAAGTTGATCCAAACGACTCAACTCAAGTTCATGCTCTTCTAGCTTGCCAAACAAGGTTGCTAATGACATTGTGCGTGGATCCCTTGTTTCGCCAATGGCAGTAACCTTTGGTTGCCAATCCCTGCTAAGACATCTTAAAACTTTGTTAATAAGATCTTCATTTGAATAATCTTTTCCCAAGGCATGTAATTGATTTTTAAGATATGTAAAACGTTTTTGCATATCTTGGATGTTTTCACCTGGATTCATTTGAAACATTTCAAATTCTCTAGTCAATGCATTTATCTTTGATCTCTTTATCTCATCAGTTCCTTCATGTGTTACTTTTAACACATCCCACATTTCTTTAGCAGTTTTACAATTTGAAATTCTAGGAAATTCATCATTACCTAGTGCAGAGATAATTATAGTTTTGGCTCTTAGACCAAATTGAGCAAGTCTCTTTTCTTCGAGAGACCACTCTTCTCTAGGCTTCTCAACTACCTTACCATCAACAGTGTGCATAGGAATAAATGGACCTTCCTCTATAGCATCCCATAAGGCGACATCAATGCCTTATACCCAAGCTTGCATTTTAATTTTCCAAAAGGAGTAGTTGTCTCCATTAATGAATGGAGGTCTATTTGTGGAGGCACCTTCCTGGATAGACATGTTTTGAAAAGAGGCAATTACCTTGAAGCTGTGAAGCTCTTTAAACAAGGACCGAGCTCTGATACCACTTGTTAACCAAGTGGCCTCTATGCTCAAGAGGGGGGGGGGGTGAATTGAGCTTAAATTTTTTTCCAAAAATTCGTTTAAAATTATAACACAACTTGAACAAGATATATATTAGTTGACGTAAGGAATTGAAATATAATGAAAAACATAAATGAAGATTAAATAAACTTAAACAGATGAGTTTTAGGGATAGAGAGAATAGCACCGAGTTTTATACTGGTTCAGTCACACACCACTTGTGACCTACGTCCAGTCTACGAATCTCCGCCACGCGAGATTTCTTATATTACTTTTCAACAATTACACACAAAGAGTACCTTTCTCAATTGGATACCCCACCAATTTTAAAGGCCTCAATCTAGGGATACCTCACCTTAAGAACACCTTGAAGGATACCCCACCTTCAAACAATTTAGAAGGTGTTGTGGACCAGAATAACAGCATCCTAAATGTGCGTGTGCATGCCGGGTCAAATAGCCACCAATTACCGTGGGCATCCCGGTAAGTTGGGCACAGCCAATGATCAAGGCCCAACTAATGAGGATTGGGCCTAGTACAGCTCCTGGCCCAATACAGACCGAATTTAGGTCATTTACTACACTCTATAAATACTATCATAATGCACCATGCAAGGTACGTACAAAATATTATCACATATACAAACCCTAATTCACTCACTGACTTGGGCGTCGGAGTACTTGCAGGTGCACACCACCGCCGCCGGAGCTCAGGACCCTGAAGTAATCTTATTGCCCTTTGCTGATCAAGAAGACCATCTTGCACGTCCTTCATTCCCATCAGGTTAGATCACAACATTGGCGCCGTCTGTGGGGAATGCAACAAGAAGTCTCGTTTCCATCCATCATCAACAATGGTTGGCTCAACCAGAAATAGGGATTACAACGATCCCAGTATGCAAAACCAAGGAGCTAGACAGCAGGCTGGTGCGTCGAATCAAGCAAGGGCATCCCAGCATTTTGATATTGAAGCAGAATTCCACAAACTACAACAGTTAGTGCAAACCCAAGCCAAAGAGATTGCTGATCTTAAAGAGCAATAGCGGAAGGGCAAGCATGTTGTTATTGACGATGATTCAGAAGAGGAAAGAGCTGAGAGGCATACCCAGGCAAAGCCTGAAAATCCGGGAAAAGATAACGACAATGCGGAAAAGCAGCAATAGAAGTCCGCAATTGAAGGAGATAAAGAAGGAAATCCAAAAACTCAGGAAAGGCAACAGGAAGGACGGGCAAGTCGCCGACATGACGGGCCCCTGCATCAATCTCGGGTTGAGGGGGCCAATCTGCCACCTGTTCCCCCTAGGGGCCATCAAGCCGGGAAACCTGCCGGAAACCAGGAGCATATGGCTGAAAATGTCCCGGAATTTGGATATATTGACAATCCCTTCACGCCCTGGATAATGTCCCATGCTCTTCCTCATTGATTCCAGTTCGAAAAGAAATTGAAGGAATATGACGGGACCAAGGACCCCACTTTACATGTGAGCACCTTCGAGAGAGCAATGTATTTTCAAGGGGTAAATGAGGCCATTGTATGCTGTGCTTTCCCCCTCACACTGTCAGAGGCTGCAATTCGTTGGTTCTCAGATCTTTCACCACAATCCATCAGCAACTGGAAAGCCCTTAAAGATAAGTTTATTCTTCACTTCACTAGCAGTAAAAGACAGTTCAAATTTGAATTCCACTTAGAAACTGTTAAACAAGGAAAAGATGAATCTCTACGAGACTATATAACACGCTTTAACAATGAAGTATTAGAAGTTAGGAATGTTGAACCTAACTTGGTGTTATATTTCTTTGTAAGAGGATTGAAACCAGGAGCCTTCGCCAAGCAACTGGCTAGAGATAAGCCCACCTCCATGGATGACTTGAAGGTCAGGGATGAAAAGTGGATTAGAATAGAAGAATGGGAGAAGGCTCAAGCCACCAAGAAGGATGACAAAGCAAAAATTATCCCTCCAAACCAATCCCGGGGTAAAGATGACAAATCCCGAGATAGGTCTCCCAAGAAGTGCAAGGGTCTTTTCAACAATTACACTCTGCTAACAATCCCACCAGCTTCAGTGTTGAAAGAAGTGATGCATTCTGAACTAAGGGAGTGACCACCACCCTTGAAAACAGTTGGAAAGCACAAAAATAAATACTGTGAATACCAACGGGATCGTGGGCATTCTACCAATGAATGCATCCAACTCCGGGATGCAATCGAAAAGTTGATCCGACAAGGGAGGTTAAAAAAATTATGCCCGGGCATCCCCAGAAAGACGGGATCGTCGCCGAAGCCCTTCTCCGCGGATACAGACACCTAGATCCCCTCCTAGGAACCGAGATCAACGAGGGGAAGTCCGTCAGAGGTCCCGAAGCCCAAGACGAGCTCAGGAATCCCCTCCTAGGGGAATAATTCAAGTAATAGCTAGAGGAGCCAGCTTAAAGGGTCTCGAAGATAAGAAGAGGACCCGAGTTATTAGGGATTCTTGTTCCCAGGTAGCTGCTGTAGCTAACCCAGTTCTGTCTTTCTCAGAGGCTGATTTCCCGGAAGAATGGATCCGGGATAACAAACCATTGGTCATAGCAGCCAAATTGAATGGCTTCGAAGTCCATCAAATCTTCATTGATCAAGGAAGTTCAGCTGATATTATGTTATGGAGCCTGTTTGATAAAATGGGATTAGGATCCAAGGATTTAATCCCTCACAAAGGTAGCTTAATTGGCTTCACTGGAGATACAATCATCCCCAAAGGATATGTTGACCTTAAGGTGAACTTTGGCAGAAAGCCAAATACCAAAACAATTCCCGCTAGGTTCATAGTGGTGGATTGTCCCTCAGCTTACAACGCAATCATAGGGCGGCCAACTCTGAACAGCCTTGGCGCCATAGTCTCTACCATCCATTTACCCATGAAGTTTCCAGGAGAAGATGGCTCAGTAGTAACTGTCCTTGGAAAGAGCAGTGATGCGCGAAAATGCTATCAAGAAAGCTTTAAAATCACGAAATCTCCATCCATCTTGCCAGTAACGGCAGAAGAGAAAGGGAAGCAAAAGATGGAAAGACGTGATTTGATACGGGATGCAGGGGTCATGATGACTAACCTAGATCCCATAGCATATTTTGAACACCAGTGACCTCAACCAAAAGGAGACCAGATCTTAGTCCAAATAGGACTTAAAGAAGATCAGACTGTCAAGATAGGGGCTAGCCTGCCCCCCATCATTAAAGAGAGACTCATTGAATTATTGAAAATGAACAAAGACCTATTTGCTTGGGTTTCCTCCAACATGCCAGGAGTGGACCCAGAGTTTATGTGTCATCGGCTATCTATAAAGGCGGGATGTATCCCCGTAGCCCAGAAGAAAAGAAAAATGGGCCCAGAAAGACAAGCAGCTATAGAAAAGAAGGTGAAGAAGTTGCTAGATGCAGGGTTCATTCGAGAAATACGATATGCAGATTGGCTCTCAAATGTGGTGATGGTAAAAAAGGCTAACGGGAAGTGGATAATGTGCACAGATTACACAGATCTGAATAAAGCATGCCCCAAATATCCATTCCCCTTGCCTTGTATCAATAAACTTATTGATAACTCTGTAGGTTATAAATATCTATCTTTCATGGATGCTTACTCCGGCTACAACCAGATCCCAATGTACCCTGAAGATCAAGAGAAAACGACTTTCATCACCGACATGGGTGTTTACTGTTACACTATGATGCCGTTTGGCTTGAAGAATGCCGGAGCAACATACCAGTGGATGATGAGCCAAGTCTTCAAAGAACAGATTGACAGAATCCTTGAAGTCTACATTGACGATATGATAGTAAAGACCCTAGAAGACAAAGATCCGGTGGCTGACTTGCATGAAACCTTCCAACAACTGCGCAGGTATGATTTAAGGCTAAATGCTAACAAATGTAATTTTGGGGTCGAAGCCGGAAAGTTCTTAGGCTTTATGCTAACCAGTCGAGGGATTGAAGTCAACCCCAACAAGTGTAGTGCTGTGTTGAGTGTGCAGAGTCCCAGAACTATTAAAGAGGTCCAACAACTAACGGGAAAGATCGCTGCTTTGACGAGATTCCTCCTAGACTCTGCTAAGAAATGCCTACCCTTTTTCAGAACTTTACGATACAAGGAAAACTTCTAGTGGAATGCAGAGTGTGAAGAAGCTTTCCAGGAGCTTAAGAAAATCCTCTCAGCCCCACCAGTTCTATCTTGCCCAGAACCTGGACTGACCCTATACCTCTACTTAGCCGTCACCAATGACACAATCAGCGCGGCTTTAGTGAAAGAGGAATCTCGGAACCAGAGTCCGAAATACTTTGTCTCTAAAGCACTACAGGGATCAGAGCTAAATTATCAGAGGCTTGAGAAGGTCGCTTACACTTTGCTGTTTGCATCTCGGCGGTTGAGGCCATACTTCTAATGTCACCCCATAGTGGTAAGAACTAATCAACCCATTAGGCAAATCTTGCATAAACCTGACTTAGCAGGAAGAATGATGACTTGGGCAGTAGAGTTGTCATAGTACGATATCTCGTATGAACCACGTCAAGCAAAGGCTCTGGCTGATTTTGTAGCCGAGATGACACATCCCAGCGAAGAACCAAAAGGATCCTGGACCATTTATGTTGATGGGTCCTCAAACCCCAAAGGAGCGGGCGCTGGCATACTGATCGAGAACGATGAGGGGGTAACGGTAGAATATTCTCTGAAATTTGAATTCCCGACCTCCAATAATCAAGCAGAATATGAAGCTTGTTTAGCCGGGATACGCGCGGCAAAAGAACTAGGGGCTACCGCGATTACTTTATGTTCAGATTCCCAATTGGTGGTATCCCAGATAAAAGGGGAATACCAGGCAAGAGAGCCATTGTTGCAAAGATACCTGGCAAAGGTTAAAGAAAGTCTACTCGGTCTCTCTAAATTTGAAATCAAGCACATTCCAAGAGAGGAGAACAGTCGCGCTGATTTACTCTCCAAATTGGCCAGCACCAAGTCATCCTCAACTTTGAAGTCAGTGGTATAAGAAGTTCTCCCTTCTCCTTGTGCTATTTTGCAGGTTGAAAATGAAGATTGGAGAACCCCAATAATAGAGTATATCACTAAAGGTACCATCCCGGCAAATGCCCGGGATGCAAAGCGGTTGGTACAAAATGCATCCCGGTATTCCATGATATAAGGACAACTATTCAGAAGAGGACTATCAACTCCCTTGCTTAAATGCATTGGACCATCCGAAACATGGTATGTTCTCACTGAAGTACATGAAGGAAGCTGCGGTCACCACATTGGTGGCAAATCGTTGGCAAGGAAGTCCTTGCGGGCAGGATACTTCTGGCCAACCATGAACAAAGATGCAACTGATCACGTGAAGAAGTGCCAAAAGTGCCAAGAACATAGTCCATTGTCCCACATCCCGGCTGAAGATCTGCACAGCATCTCCACCCCTTGGCCCTTCCACACTTGGGGCTTGGATCTCTTGGGACCTTTCACTCCAACCACAAGTCAGTTTAAACATCTTATCGTTGCTGTTGATTATTACATTAAATGGATTGAACTGGAACCTTTAGCTAGCATAGCATCAATCAAAGCTCAGAACTTTGTATTCCGGCAAATAATATGCCGCTTCGGTATCTCGGCGGAAGTCATCTGTGATAAGGGACCCCATTTACCGACAAAGACTTCCGAGAAATGCTAGCAGGACTTCACATCAAGCAATATTTTGCCAGTGTAGAACACCCACAATCAAACGGACAGGTAGAGTCCGCCAAAAAAGTCATACTTAATGGCTTGAAAAAGAGGTGTGAGAAAGCTGGAACTAGTTGGGTGGAAGACCTTTATCAAGTACTTTGGAGCTACAGAACTACTCCCCATAGCTCCACTGGAGAAACTCCATTTCGAATGGTATACGGATCAGATGCCGTAATCTCGGTAGAAATTGGACATCCATCTTGGAGGGTCATGTATCCCGCACAAGAAAATGAGTAGCTACTCAAAGAAGATTCCGACATGGTTGAAGAGATCCGAGAAGCCGCCAAAATCAAAGAGCTATCCCGGAAGCAACAAGTAGCACAGAGATACAACTTGAGGGTTGTCCCGAGAAGATTCCAACCTGGCGACTTAGTCCTAAGAAGAGCCAGTATTGGAAATCAGAATGCTAAAGACGGGAAGCTTAGAGCAAATTGGGAAGGCGTATTCCAGGTCAAGACCATTGCAGCTAACGGAGCATATCATTTAGAAACTCTCAAAGGCAAAGAGATTCCAAGAACCCTTAATGTCACAGACTTAAGGCGCTATTATAGTTAAGTTATGTAATTTACATTCTTTGTAATAAAGGGGTACTCTTTTTCCTGTAGCAGGTTTTATCCCTAAGGAGGTTTTACTGCTAGAGGTTTTAATGAGGCCCCCATTTGTTATTTGCTTCTTATTATTAATAAAGTAGCACTCTATTCACTCTTACACAAACAAGTTAGTTCAATTTTTAATAGCAAGCTGATCGGAAGAAAGTATGAGAAGTACTGATAATCCGAGATTGAGATGTCGGCAACAAGCAGAAACCGACATACATGCAAGGCCAACAATGAGTCGAGATACCATTACGGGTAATTCTCTGCTACAGACTCAATAGGGGCCCTTCACAGGTTAACCCTGGCCATAAAGAAACATGAAGTCCTGCCAAGGCACACTTCGACTTAAACTTAGAGAAAGTACAAACTACTTTCCCTCCTATTGAGGAGTTAAAAGGGCGACATCACTAATGTGTCCTAACAATTACAGAGACATGAGAAATTTCCATGTCCGGAGAAAAGCAAAGAGGCACCTTAAGTGGTCAAGCCTCTAAGACATGCAGAAACGCAATAAATAAAGCAAGAGAAGCACAGAAGCGAAATACGCATAAACCACAATGCATTAAAATTAACCCGGAAAACCGGGATGACAAAGTTTACAACCAGATGGATTTTTTTGCCAACGTTTTACAAAACAAAAGAAATATAAAAATGGAAAAGCAAATCATGCAGCTCCTTTAGCATCTGCCCCTTCGGGTTCCAGAGCAGGACCAGTGGGAGGAGGAGGAGTGCTGCAGTCGAATGGCTCTAAACGGGGATCAGAAAGGTCAAGAGGCACGGGATTATGAGGATCATGGAAATCCCTGAACATCCCATCCTTCATACCGTGATATTTGCAGAGATCGCGGGTGTTTAACTCTATCCCAGGATTCAAAAATTGAAGAGTCTTCACACAATCCCGGTAGGAATCATCCACTGTAGCATCCATATCACGGTAAGCCTCATCCAATCTCTCCTGAGTTTCCCGTAGCTCCACTTGAACCTCATGAAACTTGGAAGCCGACCCCAAGAGTTTGAACTGAAGAAGCTTAAGAGCAGAATCATCCTCATCTGCCTTAGCCTTCAGCCTAGAAACCTCTTCCTTCAACTTGGATTTTTCCGATTCCAAGCTGGCAGTCCACTCCTTCTCCTGGGCGAAATCCCCCTCTATCTGGGTAAATTTCTCCTTCAAAGAAACAAGTTCCTGGTTGGCCCGGTATTTCGACTCCTTGACGCTCTGTATCAAGGCATCTTTCAGCTCCATGTCATCTCGGAGATCCCGCAGCTGACCCCTCAAGGAAGCAGCCTGGCCCATGTCCTCCGCTTGGTCATGAACATGTTGGAACATAGCCATGCTCATAGCTTTCCAGCCCATAAGGGACTTGGCTTGCTCCTACAAAAGACAAAAATAGCAAGAGGACATTAAGTGTATACACGGTCCCGGCATAACTAAAAATCACAGAAAGATAAAAACATACCAGACTTGGTAGTCCGACGACGCTTTTGCTGTACAGTAGCCATCTCGGCGCCAGAAGTTGGAGGTACAGACCTCTTAGCAGGAGATGCTCCCCTACCAGGAGCTACATCCGAGATGTTAATCCCGGTAGGAGCTACCGGGATAGGCGTAGGAACCGGAGCAGGAGAAGGAGGTGGGCCAGAGGCAACAACCTTCCCTTTTCCCTTGGCATCTCGTTTCTGCTTCTGGATGGCATCGTTGGCCATGATCTCAGCTGCAAAAACAAGAACGACACTTGTTAATGAAAACTGAAAAATAACTGACATAAAACGAAAGAAAACAGCATTCTATACTAAAGGACAATGCCCTACATAAGCATGTCGCCTGGTCGCGACGAGATACTCCTATCACATCCTTACAATGGATGGGTATCCCCCCTCGCTGAACAAAGGCGCACAAATTCCTGAAGGTTTGTTGATCTTTTCCTCCTCCAGGAAGCCAATCTCCAATTCCTTCAAGGACAGCGACCTCTGAAAATGGTCTTCCGTCTAGTAGAGCGGGAACAGGGGCTTCTTATCCTTCCCTATCCAGAAGGGAGTACAATCTTTGGTCCGGGGGACAACTTTAACATAAATATCCCTATTGGCCTTGAAGGACTCTTCGTAAGGAACAAACAACTGAGGGATCCCGGAGCGGTGACGAAGGGATACCCAATTTTTCCTTGCAGGACCGCGATAAAGACAAAAGATGTACAAGAATAAGGTCGAGGAACAATGCCAGCCTTGAGCCCAACAGAAGACTTCGAAGGCCTGAAGGAATCCCCAGCCGTTGGGATGAAGTTAGGTAGGAGCGAGATGTAGATGGTGCAGAACTTCAATTTGAAGGTCGGAGAAAAGGAACCTAATCTTAAGTTGATGCCACAAAGACTCCAGCATCATAATATAAGCAACCTCGCCCTCAGAAGCTGGCGTGCAAATCCTTTCTTTCTTACTTGGGATAATCAATTTATGGTTCGACGAAGGATCAGCTGCGACATCAGTCCCAAGAGTGTTGGGCCCATAATGAAAACATTCCTCCAGTGCTTCTCCACCTTCCTGAGCCAGCGATTATCCTTCACCGAACACTCCTCTCGGATAATATCCCAGGGAACCCACAACATTCCCCAGATATTCTTCAGCTCCAAAAAATCGGGAGGACATTCGATCTGAGGCTTGGAAGTACTGGGCTCTGCTACCCCTCGTACGACAACTTCAAAGTCCCCCGCATCGGACGAAGCCGGTACACCATCAGAAGATCCCGGAGCACCAGAAGCTACCGGGATGGGAATGTCACCCTGAGCAGGTTCCATATCTACATGATCAGAGAAAGCAGAGTCAGATCCCGGGAATGAATGGCTATAAGAAGAAGGAGCATAAGCGGGGTCAGACTCAGAATCTAAGGAATGTGTCATAGATGACAGTATAGACTCCCTGTTTTCTGGAGGATCCCCGGGATGGGAAGACTCAACTTCATCCCCTACCAGGATAAAATTAACTAGGGCACGATGATCTGAACCTTGCTCAACAAACACAGAACTTTCAGAACTATACTCATGGCTGATGCAAGAAGAAGAGCGGAAGGTTCGGGGTTCAAAGTATTAAACGACCCACTCACACTTTGGGTAACTGACTCACCACTCTCTACTCGTCGCGAATACAGAGGATAAAACCAAAAATGGCAAGATTCACAATAATCAGAATTGGCTATGGAGGGCGTACCAGGACAAGGGTTTGGCTCATTAGAAGACCTATATTTGCGAAGACCCCTCGCAAAACTCTCAAGAAGTTCAGTATTATTTGATTTTGAAGAGGAACTACTCGTCCACACAATAATATCATCGGCCGTTTTTGAAGGAAAGAAACCCAGAAACTACAACTAAATCCTAAAGAAGGGGGAGAATGCAACAGAACAATCCAAGAATCAGGAAAGAGTCGAATAAAGGCACAAATTAGCAAAAAGTAGAAGCAATACCTGAAAGATGAAGAGAAAATGTTGCTAGAAAACGGATCTGATAAACGAGCACGAGGATGGAAGAAGAAAGGTTTTCAAAAACTCTCTGTTGCAGGAAATGAAGAGACAGGAACCGCGAAAGTGAAGAGTGAAAACTTAAACAAAGGAAAAGGTAAAAATGTAACGTGTGAAAAAAAATAAAGTAAAAACCGTCACATCACCTTAATGGACGTGGGGCCCAAAAACCACGCTAATCATCGCGCACAGTGCCCAGAATGGAGCGCGTGAAATACACGCACCCATAAAGTAAACCAATCGTCATCTCGTGATATTTCCAGAATCATCACCTAACATCCACCCGACATGATAAACGAACTCGTCAACTTATCTCACGAAAAGCTTGACGATTGGGGGGCAACTGTTGTGGACCAGAATAACAGCATCCCAGATGTGCGTGTGCATGCCGGGTCAAATAGCCACCAATTACCGTGGGCATCCCGGTAAGTTGGGCACGACCAATGATCAAGGCCCAACTAATGAGGATTGGGCCTAGGTACAGCTCCTGGCCCAATACAGACCGGACTTAGGTCATTTACTACACTCTATAAATACTATCATAATGCACCATGCAAGGTACGTACAAAATATTATCACATATACAAACCCTAATTCACTCACTGACTTGGGCGTCGGAGTACTTGCAGGTGCACACCACCGCCGCCGGAGCTCAGGACCCTGAACTAATCTTACTGCCCTTTGCTGATCAAGAAGACCGTCTTGCACGTCCTTCATTTCCATCAGGTTAGATCACAACAGAAGGATACCACACCTTCACACAAAATTAGCTCACCTTAATTGAAACTCTCAAAAGAGTAAATGATACAACTTGAAGCTCTAATATATTTGATTTAAGGCTCTTTGTTTTGATGAAAGAAACAAAATAGGGAAAAACAAAGTAAGCCTTAGGAAAAAGCACAAGACCCTTGATTTAGAGAGATTGATGATAGGAAATAATTTTTCAATTCAATGTTAAGCTCACAAGGGTATATTATATTTTAAGTCAGAAGCCCTTTTTATAGATGGCAGAAACAGCAGTCAGAAGCTGCGCATATGTCATTTACATATTCGAATATGCTATTCGAATATACCACTTTCATATTTGAATATAGCACTATCATATTCGAATATGTATTCGAATATAGTGTTTCTGCGTTTAAAATTTGATTTCTGTAGGCTTCATATTCGAATATATATTCGAATATGGAGGATCCATATTCGAATATGTATTCGAATATAATAGTTCTGGAAGGTGACAAGGCCTAGGTTCCTTGTTATATTCGAATATGGCTTTCGAATACACATTTTCTTAAAAATGATCAGGTGAATACAATATGTCATATTGGAATATGTATTCGAATATGGCAAGCCATATTCAAATATATATTCGAATATACTGGCCAAAAAATTCAAATTTTATTTCTAGAACCTTGATATTCGAATATACACTCAATTTTGACTTTTTCAAGTAAAATTCAAATTTTAGATATTTTCTTTGATATTTTTCTAGGAGGGTCTTTTCTTTGAAAATGATTTTATCTTAAAACTTAATATTTTTCTAAAAAATCTCTTTTAGAAAAATGTTTGTTTCAATTCCAAAGAGCCTTAATCAAACTTACATTTATTTATAATTTAAAACCTATATACCCTTTGTTGTTGCGGATATGTTTACTGCCCTTATTCGCGTGATTTATCCTTTTGATTCTTGGTTTGTTGTGGAATCATCGAAACTCCAAACTTAGAGCATTTGCTTTTACAAAACATTATAGCAAAAGCCTTTCAATGAGTGACATACACGAGTGAATTTTTGTTTTTCTTTTTGAGTGAAACACTTGTGAGGTGTGTGAATTTGGTGAGGCCTTAGCTAGAAAATTTTTATTTTTATTTTTCCATTTTTTTATTTGTTATTTTCTTTTTTGTTTTAGTCTTTGACCATTTGGTTGCATAGGTCATTTTTCTTTTCCACATATCTTTTGCTTTTATATATATATATAAAAAAATATATCCTCAACCTTCTTCTCCTAGTAGTGACAATAAGCTTATGTTTGAGGCTTTGATGAGTCATATTGATAAAGTGCTTAGCAAGAAGATTGAAGATATTGTTCTTGAACTTGAACAACTCAAGCTTTCTAAGGAGCATTCAAGTAGCCGATCCCATCATCACCATAGAGCTCCATCTCCTCCAAGGGTAAGTGAAGGTATACCTAATCCTTTCCTCAATGCTCCTCATGCTAATGATACTAGGCATGTTCATGATTTGTATAGACAACCTAGGCAAGATCCATTGTTTGGGCATGGTAGGAATGCTAGACATGGTAATTTGCATGACATTTCTAGTGAGGATAATGACTTGCATGATATTCCTAGGCATCATGGGCCACGGCCTAATAGGCATCACCATGGAAACATTCTTCATAATATTCCTTTGTTTGGTGATCCTACACTTGAGAATAGACACATTGGTGCCAAATTGGATATTCCTTCTTTTGATGGTAGTACTAATCCGGAAAAATATCTTGAATGGGAAATGAAATTGGA
Organism: Cyamopsis tetragonoloba; assembly: GCA_037177725.1. NCBI lineage: Eukaryota > Viridiplantae > Streptophyta > Magnoliopsida > Fabales > Fabaceae > Cyamopsis > Cyamopsis tetragonoloba. The sequence goes on along the minus strand of CM074125.1, from coordinate 28,311,588 downwards.
TCATATTTTTGACATTTAAAGATTTGATGATAATAGGAAAATTGCTTTGGCTACTCTTCATTTGAATGGTTATGCCTTGATGTGGTGGGATAACCAAAAGAAAACTATTTTGCCTTGGCATCCTATTAATAGTTGGGATGAATTGAAAGCTAGATTTAGATTGAGATGGGTTCCTCCTCACTATGTGAAGGAACTTCATAGAAAGCTTCAAGGTCTATCCCAAAGTTTCAAGAGTGTGGAAACCTATTATAGGGAAATGTGGATGGCTCTCACTAGAGCAAACATCCAAGAGTGTGAGGAAGCCACTATGGCTAGATTCATGGAAGGATTGCATCCTAGGATTAGAGATATTTTTGAATTGCATGATCATGTCTCTATGGATTCTTTATTGCATCAATGCCAAAGAGTTGAATCTCAACTCCAAAGGCAAGATAGAGATTCATACTATCATTCTAGATCCTTTGATTCTTATTCTCATGCCTATGGAAAATCTTCTTCTAAAGGTGGTTTTGATAAAGGTTTTAAAAAAATTTTTGACAAGGATTTCCATAAGGCTTACAAAAAGGATTTCAAAAATGGCTCTAATGACACTAAGGATGGCAACGACCACAAAACATTTTCCTCTTCTAAATCATCAAATTTCAAAGGAAAAGAAAAGGTTCATGAGAAAGAAAGAGACATTGAAAAGCAAAGCAACATTAAGTGCTTTAAGTGCTTGGGCCAAGGGCACATTGCCTCTCAATGCCCTTCCAAGAAAGCAATGATGTGTGTTAATGGTGTTTATGACTCTTTGGATAGCTCTTCTAATGTTTCTTCTCATTCTAACACTTCTAGTGATTCTAGTAGCGGTGAAGAAGAACTTTATCCAAATGAGGGTGACTTGCTTGTTGTTAGGAGGTTACTTGGTAGCCATCCTAAAGATGATGATGTTTCACAAAGAGAAAACATTTTTTATACTAGATGTCTTGTGAAACATGCTACTTGTTCATTGATTATTGATAGTGGTTCATGTGTGAATGTGGCTAGCACTCGTTTGGTTTCAAAACTTGATTTGTCCACTTCTCCTCATCCAAGGCCATATAAGCTTCAATGGCTTAATGATAATGGTGAGTTACTTGTTGACAAACAAGTTGTGGTTGATTTGGAAATTGGTAAGTATCATGATAGCATTTTGTGTGATGTGGTACCTATGGAGGCTACCCATGTTTTGCTTGGTAGACCTTGGCAATATGATAAGAGTGCTATTCATGATGGCCACACTAACAAGTATGTGTTTGAGTTTAAGGGACAAAAGTTCACTCTTATTCCCTTGTCTCCTAAAGAGGTTGGTCAAGACCAACAACTTATGAAAGAAAAAAGGAAAGTGAACAATTTGCTTTGAAAAAGTCCAATAAGGGTTTGATTAATCCTTTTAGCAAGGATGATAGAGGAAAGAGCTCCAAAGGCTCCTCCAAGGGCTCTAAAGGCCACCATGGCCGAGAGCACTCCAAGGATGAGAGTGTTTCTTCTCATTCCAATCTTTTTATGACTAAGCATGAAACTAAACATATATTGTTAGTTAGACATTCCTCATATTTGATGCATTATGAATATCCTTGTTTAAATGCTAACATTGAGTTATTGCCTAGTAGTTCATGACTTCTTTGAAAGGTTGTAAAGATGTGCTCCCAAGGGAAGAGAAAGGTAAATCATTGGTTATGCAAGGTATAGGTGATAAATTTGGTTTGTTCTTAATTGATCCCTTACCTTCATTGGTAAGTATTCTAAGGCATACTTCTATTTTCTCTACTTCTCACACCTTAAATGATTTGTTGTTTAGTTCCAATTCTTTCATTGTTAATAGATTTTGGATTGGTAAGCTTGGACATTTGATTGTATTTTGCTACAATGATTCTTTGAGCTCAAAGCACCTGATGATAAACGTAAGAATTCTCTTGTCCACTATGTTGTATTGAAACTCTGAAATAATAACTTGAAACTCAAAGACTTGACAAACGAAGGACACAATGTGATTGAAGATTCTAGAGTGAGTCTATCACTCATCACCGTTTTCAAATTGTATAAAATATAGCGGTTATTTCCTGTTAACCGCTAAGTAAAATCTATTCTGTTTTTTCTGTTTATGCTTTTTCTGTTAGTTAATTCAGTTTCTCTGAGTTAGTTTTTTTGGTTTAGCTTTTTGTTTTCCCATTGTATATATACAGAACCTTTGATCCATGAATAAACAAGAGATTCAGCATCTTCTTTTCCCTTTCTCTTTTCTCAGCTTCTCTTTTCTCAATAAAATGGATGGTGCAAATAGTTACCACCTAACTGAACATCACCCATGACATTTTGTACCCAAAACAAACACGCTACCAAGCTACGCTACATTCCTTTCGATTGGTTTCTAGTGTAATTGTAAATAACCTTTGTCTTGTTTTACAAAATTTTTACTCTATTAGAAATTTAATAGTCATTAGAAGTGGCAATATAAAAATGATAGTGACAATATCAATTCCAATAAATAAAATAAAAATATTTAATTAGTAAAATAATATCATTTGATGATGATGATACCTGTATAATTTTTTGTACATACATAGAATCTAGGTATAATAAACGCAAAATATATAAGAGTTCAGTGTAATCTACTATTCCAAATAAGTATGCCTATAATTTAATTTAATAATAAATTAATATACCTTTTTTAAGAAATAAAATAACAACACCTATATTTTTAGATATAAATGATAATTACTTTTAATTTCATTATCAAGACACTATTGCCTTTGGGGACAAATGCTTGAATCCTCTTCCTCTTAGTAAAGAAGGCTAACTAAACTAGTCAAGATTTTTTCCTATAAAAGGTTAGTTAGGGTATACTAGGAGGCAGTGTCGCTGCTCAACCTTCACACAGTGTTGAAACTTGAAAGGCAAAGAGGTCGCTTATCACGCGTGCAAATCTTGCACAGCTGCCCACGCGTGTTTAAATGCCTCTTCGCACACGTGCTCGTCTCTTCTTTAGAACCGTCACGCATGGCTCGCCACTGCACAGCTACCTCCACCAGGTCCCGGTTCCATTAACAGTATCCCTTCAAAGATCTTAATGCCCCCTCTCGGGTCACAAGCTAATGCTACTTAGCTAGACAATTTGATTCATGAGCTTTGAGACTTATAAACACATGATTCTTGGCTGACTTTCCCGATGTGTTAGAATTGAACTAACCACAGTGATCCGCCGTAGCGCCGCCACGTACTCCACCGTAAAGAACAACACGCATAAAACACACCACCACGCGTTCCAGATTCCCGAAAAACCAATATCAATTTTATTTCAGGAATGAATTCATCATATTTACAACTTGTTTATTTAAAGTTTCCTCCTAACCGTATTAACTAACTTCCCCAGCAAAGCCGGACTACTCTGCAATATTTATGTACATATTAATTTCCAGTGTAAATTCTTCATGAAAATTCTCGAGCCTGTTTTAGAATGTCAAATGCTCGAGCCTCCTCCTCTCCCCAAACAAATTTTGTTTGTTTCTACCGTAAACAAGTTAAAATGGCAGCAATTTTGCCATAATTCTTAATAAAGTGTCTATAATAACCAGACAAACCGAAGAATCCCCTAAGCTGTCTAGCTAATGTAGGTGGAGGCCAATCTTTGATTGTTGTTACTTTAGTGGGATCTAGAGCTACTCCTTCAACGGAGATCCAATGACCAAAGTACTCCACTGACCTGGATGCAAAGGAACATTTCTTCTTGTTCAACACTGGTGAATTAGCTTCCAAGAGTTGAAAAGTAATTTGAAGACTTTCCAAATCATCATCCCATGTACTTGTGTAAACCAAGATGGCATCAAAGAACACTAATATAAACCTGCGCAAATAAGGTCTAAAGATATAATTCATGAGATTTTGAAAGGTTGTCGGAGCATTTGTCAAACCAAATGGGAGAACCACCCACTCATAGTGTCCACTATGAGTCCTAAATGTTGTTTTATGGATGTCCTCTTCAACCATACGAATATGGTTATAGCCACTCCGAAGGTCAAGCTTGGTGAAAAACGCAGCACCTTGCAATTCGTCCAATAAATCTTCAATTAATTGAATGGAAAATTTGTTCTTGATAGTCATGGCATTCAGTCTCCTGTATCCGTGACAAATCTCCAATTGCCATCTTTCTTTTTGACCAACACCACCACAGAAGCATAAGAGCTATTGCTGTGACGGATGAATCATGTTCCCAACCATGTTTTCAATCTCAGCTTTCTGATTTTGAGGGTACCTGTACGGCTAGGAGCATAGTTTATCATCCAGCAAAAGAATTCGATGATCATGCTTCCTTGCTGGTGGCAAGTCCTTTGGTTATTGTTAAACTGAAATAATAAAGAATCCAGTTGCTGTTGTTGTACCTCACTTAATATGTCAGCTGATAAATTTGATGTCGCAACCCGTGGAGAGGTGGAGATAAAGAATAGCATCCCTTGTCAACATAATGTATTTAACTTCCCAAACGTTTGGTGGATGCCTTTAAAAGCATTCTCCCCTTGCAACTCCACTGTATTGCCTGAATGTTCAAATTTCATAATGAGTTCAGCACAATTCCACCCTATTTCCCCTAGGGTCCTGAACCACTACATGCCTAGGATCACCCCATAGGCCAAACCTGGTAGAACCAAGAAGTCATCCTTTAAGCAGTGTTGTTGAAAGGACCACTGTAAAGCTTCACACTTCCTGTCAATCACTATACTCTTCTCATTAGCAACAACAACAGGGAACTGTTTGATAAACTGAGTCTTGAGCCCCAGATGCTTAACCCATTTTTCACTCATGAAATTATGTGTACTTTCGGTGTCCATTAACAAGGGAACCTGTTGTTTCTTAATAGTCCCGTGCAACTGTAAGGTGTGACCCCCTACAATACCATGGAGAGCATTCAATGAAATCTGAACATTGTCTTCCTGAAGCAGTTGTTGTCCAATTTCCAACACTTCCCCTTTTTGATCAGATAAGGAAGTTGTCTCATCCTCAGTTTTCTCACTCTGAGCACTAAAGATAGCATTTAACTTCCCCCAAACCTTACACTAATTTCTACGTGTGCGTTCCCAAGGATCACCACATAATCTATACTATCCCCTAGCAACCCTGTCTTTCATCTCCTTCTTACTCAATCCACAATTAGCTGGTTGCACCTAAGAGTCCTTTGTAAAGTTCTGGTTTGAAGATCTTACCAAAGATGACTGAGTCATACGATTAATCTTAGGTGCCTTTACAGTTTGGTTTCACAGTTTCTAGCTGATGACTTGTTACCATCGTCAGCAGATTTAACAGGTGGAGAGAATTGCTTGGCCAATTCTTGCAAGATTTATTGCTACAACCGAGCCATATGCATGGCATCTTGCATGGATTTAGGATTATGAACACGGACAGACTTTTACAAAGAAGGTTGTAAACCTCCTAGAAAGAAACTTATCGCCATAGATTCAGGCACACTCAGCCGGGCCAACATATCATCAAACCGCTCCATGTACTCATCCAATGAACCCTCTTGCCTTAGCTTGGACAACTCAGCTAAGGGATCATCATAAGGTCCTGTGTCAAATCTACACCCCACATCATGCAAGATTTGATCCCAAGATTTCACTCGATTACCGATATTAGTCATGTAATGGCGTTGCCACGCAAACGCCTTGCCCTCCATAGATAGAAGCATCAGTTTACCCCGCTGATCCCTTGGGGTATTTTCCGGATATAAAAACTACTCAGATTTAGCCCTCTATTCACAAAAATTCATGCCATCAAAGGATGGAAATTGGATCATGGCTCGCCTTCTATCATTCAAAGATTCTGGAGAGTCATTACCCCCGTATGCGCTTCAGCCTCAAGATTCATGTTCTGATAGATAGAACCACCTGAAATAGATTGCAAGACCTATTCAAGAAGCTTCTGTAAATTATCTAATGACTGTTGAGTAGATTTTCAAGAACTAGCAAATCTGGCGTCAATGTCATTGATTAAATCAACCAATAGCTTATTGATGTTGCTGATACCCATTGTTAGAATTGAACTAACCACCGTGACCTGCCATAGCGCCTCCACATACTCCACCGTAAAGAACAACACACGCGTGCCAGATTCCTGAAGAACTAATATCAATTTTATGAATTCATCAGATTTACAACTTGTGTATTTAAAGTTTCCTCCTAACCGTATTAACTTTCCAACCAATTTGAAGGATATTTCTGCAAAGTCTAAAGGACTACTCTATAATACTTATGTACATATTAATTTGTTACAATTTGCCTTAAGCTCTGTATTACAATTAATCTATAACACGATGTCAGACTTCAATTCCGTATACCGTCTATGTGTTACTTACCATTTTCCTTGTCTAAAATTTTCAAATATACTCTGACAACATGCAGCAACAGATCTGAATTTGAAAACAATTGGCTACGAATTACAAGCAAACCCTTCCGTGCTGAAAAGCTTGATGTTCTTCATCCACATGCCGATTCTCCGAAACCATCCCAACATGCCTCTTTCAATTTGAATCCATGCTCTCTATTGACTATGAGCACTTTATTTTTTTACACAACTGCTATGGAACCGCACCCCATGCCATTCACATCACCTTAACGCCCCACACATCACCTTAAGGCCCCACAGGATAACGTTGCTTAGCCCAGCCAACTCATTCTTCCCCTCACAACCTTTGCTCATTATTTTTAGCTTATCTGATGTGGGACACTACTACTTTGCAGTGGATCACAATTGAAAGCTGTTAAAATATGCAGTAGAATATTCCCTTTGTATCTGTCACAAAAGTTGTCCAAATATGTAGTGTTCAGATGCATTGTATATATTAGTATTAATTAGGATAGATGTTATTCTTTAAATCTGTATCATTGTATTTATGTACATCGATTTTATTCACAATATAAATAGATACTTGTATGATCAATTGACACACAACATATTATACAATACAATTTTATATGGTATCAGTAAATAGGTTCTGATCCTGCGCTGCCTCTTTTTTTTTGTAAATTAAAATATTTATAGCATAAAAAAAAGTCTCCAAATGAGACAACTGGCAAACCGCATAAAAATTAAAAGTTTATGAATTACAATCCATCTATAATTTAATTTGATGGAAATTATAATGAAGCACAAACCGTCAACCCATTAAATGAAAATACTCAGTCAGTTTCAAATAACTTGATACAGAATGTAAACAAAAACTAGATAATTTGAGGGTAGATAATTTAGTACAGCATAACTCTTAGCACTTAATCTCCTTCAAACATGTGCAAAGTACAGAAATGTCGGATGAGTAGCACCGTCTTTGTCCAAGCCACCATCATCATGCATGCTCTCTCCAACAAAGAATTGAAAATCCTTAAATTTGGAGAGCAAGAATTTTGTTGCTCCTTCAAGGTTCTTGTTGAAATACTCTTGTTTCTCTTTGTCAAGTTTGACTGACAAATTCTTGATATACCTCTTCATGAAGGTAACAAATTGCTTCTTGTCGAAAGGAGGTTGTTCCTGAAGTGAAGAAATTCGCACATAAATCTGTTGCACTGTTCTTTTATAAGGAATTACTGCTGTAAATTCTATCTGCATTAGTTTTTTATCTTTCTGTTATGCTAGTTTTATCTCTCAGCTTCCTATCTAGTTTGGTATAAATAGAATAATATCTCTATGTACAGATCAAGAAGTTTTCTGTAATTTTTTAGTTTTGATTAATAACAGAAAATAGTTTTTTCTTCTTCTTCGTGTTTTCTCTTTGGGACTAGTTCCTCTTTTCGGGTCTTGTGACCTATTGCTGTGCCTTTGTTATGGTACCAGAGCTCCCATAGGGAGTCTTCCGCTGCGTTCTTTTTTTTCTTCACCGCGTCTTCTTCTTTTGGCTATGGTGACCTCATCCACCAACGATCTCACCGAAACACCGTACTTCATTCACCCAAATGAAAATCCTGCTGCATCGTTGGTTTCCGTTCTTATGAATGGGAGAAATTATCACAAATGGCTTCAAGAAATGATCATGGCTCTCAAGACCAAGGACAAATTGGAATTTGTCGATGGCACCCTTCCCAAACCTAAACGTGATGATGCAAAATTCAGGGCCTGGGACAAGTGCAATACCTTGGTTCGTTCATGGCTGTATCGATCGCTTGAACCAAATATTGCGCAGAGTGTTCTCTGGATTGAAACAGCACAGGGAATCTGGGAGGATCTTCAATAGAGGTTCTATCAAGGGGATGTTTTTAGAATAGCCAATCTTCAAGATGAAATTGCAAGATTTAATCAGGGTGAGTTAAGCGTTTCAGATTACTTTACTCACCTGAAATCCCTTTGGCAAGAATTGGACAATTTTAGACCAATTCCATGTTGCGAATGTGTAAATCCCTGCTCATGCAGACTTGTTCCTACCATTACTAAGTACAGAGACAATGATGTCGTGATTAAGTTTCTCAAGGGACTTAATGAGTGCTACACTCCTGTTAGGAGGCAAATCATGCTTATGCAGCCTCTACCTGATGTTAATACAGTCTTCTCTCTTTTAACTCAACAAGAAAGGGAAGCAGGTTTTTCAAATGAGGAAACAAGGATCTTGGCGAGTGTTTCTAGTAATGACAAAGGAAAATACAAAGGGAAAGGCTTCAAGAATCAGAATTCTACCTTCAACAAAGGTAATAACAGAACAGTCTCAACCAAAGTCTGCAGCTATTTTCATAAGAATGGACACACAAGTGATAGGTGTTTCCAGATATATGGGCTCCCTGCTCACTTCAAGAAAAACAATAATAACTTTTCCAACAACCTCATGTCTCAAGGGGAGAATAGCTGTGACAGTGGAGAAGATAGCAGTTCTGATAGTGGTGAAGGGAAGAACAAAGAAGAAGCTGTTTTAGGCTTCACACCAGACCAACACAAGGCTATTCTTGCTCTGTTGCAGCAAAGTTCAACAACCCCTGGATCTAAGAATCATCACAGCATCAATCAAGTGCTCTCACAAAGCAAGGTGGTTCAGGTTAACTCTCCCAAAAATTCATCAGGTATACGCTTTTACCAGAGAGTTAATGGGAAGGATGCCAAGTGGATCCTTGACACGGGAGCCACAGATGATGTGTGCTACTCCCTGTCTTTGTTTGATTCTCACAAGAAAATCAAACCTATATTTATTAGATTGCCTAATGGTAATTATGTAACTGCTGACACAGCAGGAATCGTGTTTATTTCTGATCAGATTGTATTAAGAGATGTTTTATACCTGCCTGCTTTTCATTTCAATTTGATTTCAGTTTCTAAATTATGTAAATCTCTTGCCAGCAATTCTATTTTTACTGATACAAAGTGCTTTATACAGGAACAGAATACTTGGAAGAGGATTGGTGTTGCTAGTCTGAAGAATGGATTATACATCATCAAGTCACAACATCAATCTAGTTTTAGGAATTTTGTTAATTCTGTAGCTAAGTGTACTAGTAATCAGTCTGTATGCAATAACATGATTTTTGATTCAAACAATGACATAATATGCAGTAATATCAGTGATGAATCTGTATGCAATAACACTAATTTCAATAATGAGTTAATTATCTGGCATGTAAGAATGGGACATCCTCCCACAAGTAGATATAATGCTCTCAAGGAATATTACCCGTATGTTCATTTCAATAAAAATGTTCCTGTTTGTGATGCATGTCATTATGGTAAACAAAAAAGAATTCCTTACAATGTTAGTGAATCTATTGCTGAGAAACCCTTTGATCTCATACACATGGATATATGGGGACCTCTTTCATCACCATCTATTTCGGGTCACAAATATTTTTTCACTGTTGTTGATGATAGAACTAGACACATTTGGGTTTTCTTCATGAAATTGAAATCAGAAAATAGGAATCTTGTGAAATCATTTGTTAATCTTGTTGAGAATCATTTTGACAAAAAGGTTAAGGCTATAAGGACTGACAATGGGCAAGAATTCATCCTTAAGGAGTTTTATTCTTCAAAAGGAATAGAACATCAAAGGAGTTGTGTTGAATGTCCTCAACAAAATGGGAGGGTTGAAAGGAGGCATCAACACATACTCAACATAACTAGAACTATTATGATACAGTCTAAGATTCCAAAAATCTTTTGGTGCTTTGATGTTGCTCATGCTGTTTTTCTTATAAATAGAATGCCTAGTCCCTTGTTAAATAACATGTCACCACATCATTTGATGTTTGATAAAATTGTTGATATATCTCACATAAAAAGTTCTGGCTACTTGTGTTTTGCATCTACATTAACTGCCAACAGAAAAAAACTTGATCCTAGAGCTGGGAAGTGCATTTTCTTAGGTTTTAAACAAGGCATGAAAGGATATGTTCTCTTTGATCTAAATAACAGGGAAATATTTGTTAGTAGAAATGTGATGTTCTATGAAAGTGTTTTTCCCTTTTAATACTGATGCAGGGATAGAATCATATAATTCTGCACCTGTTAGTAGAGAAAAGGATTACCTGCTGGAGCCTCTATTCAGTGATGAGAACTTTGAGGAAATGTTTCCTATCGGCCATGAGCAGCCTGGATCAATAGAATCACATTCAGAATCTGATAAGCAAGGTCAAGCAGCAGGAAATGACATTGAAAAACAGCAAATAGACCAAGTTATTGATGAGGAATAAGGCACCGAAGGCAATAATCAAGAATGTACTGAGAGTCAGATCAGAAAATCCACCAGAGAAAGAAGAATACCACCTCACTTTAAGGACTATGAGCATAACTTACCAACAGTGAATGCCATAGAAAGAGTTCAAAAGCATACTTCCAAACATCAATTATCCAATTTTGTTTCTTTCAATTCTTTCTCTGATAAGTATAAACACTTATGTCTTTCAGTTTGCAATGATGAGGAACCACAAAGCTATGCAGAAGCCATAAAAGATGAATGCTGGAGAATAGCTATTCAAGAAGAATTGGAGGCTCTCAAGAAAAACAAAACGTTGTCCTTTTGTCATTTACCTCCAAATAAGAGAGCTATAGGCAACAAGTGGGTCTTCAAAATTAAAAGAAAAGCAGATGGAACCATAGAGAGATATAAAGTTAGGCTTGTGGCAAAGGGATACTCACAAACTGAGGGATTGGACTACACAGAGACTTTTAGTCCAGTTGTAAAAATGACTACAGTGAGAATGCTCTTAGCCTTGGTTGCTGCCAATAATTGGCACCTTCTTCCTCCATGGCAGTCTCAAGGAAGAAGTCTATATGAAAGTTCCTAATGGACTTAAGGTTAAGGATCCATCCCTGGTTTGCAAGCTTGAAAGATCCTTATATGGATTAAAGCAAGCAAGTAAGGAATGGAACAAGAAGCTGACAACTCTGCTTATCAAATCTGGATATGAGCAATCCAAAGCAGACTACTCTCTATTTATCAAGGCAAAAACAAATCAATTCACAACATTACTGACTTATGTCGATGATCTGCTTTTGGCAGGTAATGACTTGGAGGAAATCAGCATGATGAAAAGAATCTTGGACAGAAAGTTTTCGATCAAAGACCTAGGAGTTGCTAGATACTTTCTAGGAATGGAGATAGCAAGATCAAGCAGAGGTATACACTTGAGTCAGAGAAAATATGTTGTAGATCTCCTCAAGGAATGGAATCTCCAAGATGCCAAACCATGTAGCACTCCAATGGATTACCATATCAGACATCACAGAGAAGATGGAGAGTTGTTAAAGGAGCCAGAAATCTACAGAAGAATAATTGGGAGAATGTTGTATCTAACGCAAACCAGACTAGACTTATGCTTTGCTGTTAACAATCTGAGTCAGTTTGTTCAGAATCCAACAGAAATCCACTTACAAGGAGCTAAAAGAGTTCTCAGATTTGTTAAAAACTCTCCTGGAAAAGGACTCTATTTTCCAGCAACAACAGAATGCATCCTAAGAGGTTTTGTTGACGCTGATTGGGCATCATGTCCTGATACGCGAAGAAGTGTAACAGGATTTTGTTTTTACTTGGGATCATCCCTAATCTGCTGGAGAAGCAAAAAGCAACCTACTGTCTCTAAATCCTCATCAGAATCAGAATATAGAGCACTCAGCTCAGCATCCAGCGAAGCACAATGGTTATACTATCTTCTACAAGACTTTAAAATTCCTCCTAAAAGACCTATCGATCTTTATTGTGATAATCTCTCAGCAATTTACATTGCCACCAATCTGGTCTTCCATGAAAGGACCAAACATATTGAATTGGATTGTCACTTCACAAGGGAGAAGATACAATTAGGAGTTATCCACCTTCTGCCTATCAGCAGCAACACGCAAGTTGCAGACCTGTTCACCAAGGCCCTTCCTCCAGGACCTTTTGGAAGACATGTTTCCAAGCTTCGACTGACAGTTATCAGCATTCCAGCTTGAGGGGGTGTGAAGAAATTCGCACATATATCTGTTGCACTGTTCTGTTATAAGGAATTACTGCTGTAAATTCTATCTGCATTGGTTTTTTATCTTTATGTTATACTAGTTTTATCTCTCAGCTTCCTATCTAGTTTGGTATAAATAGAATAATATCTCTATGTACAGATCAAGAAGTTTTCTGTAATTTTTTAGTTTTGATTAATAACAGAAAAAAGTTTTTTCTTCTTCTTCGTGTTTTCTCTTTGGGACTAGTTCCTCTTTTCGGGTCTTGTGACCTATTGTTGTACCTTTGTTATGTTAGAAGTCCCACATCGGCTAGTAATATGGCCATTGTTGAGTTTATAAGGGTGGAAAAACCTCATCCTATGAGCTAGCTTTTGGAATTGAGTTAGGCCCAAACCCAAATTGTAAGATGGTATCAGAGCCTATCCTAGATCCGTTTGTTGGGCCCCCATGTTGTTGGGTGTGTTATTGGGTGTTTGTTAGTCCCGTATTGTTGGGCCACCTGTTTGTTTGTCCACCTGTGTTTGTCAACGCTCCAGCTGTGTAGTGCTGGGCGTGAGAGGGCGTGTTAGAAGTCCCACATCGGCTAGTGATATGGCCATTGTTGAGTTTATAAGGGTGTGACAAACCTCATCCTATGAGCTAGCTTTTGGGATTGAGTTAGGCCCAAACCCAAATTGTAAGATGGTAAGAAGTCTGAATGTGTCAACAATGTTAACAACCTTGACAGCTTGGTCATCAACACCCTCATTTTCTTCGCCTCTAGCAGAAGGGTTAGCACCAATGTCTACCTCAATTGCTCCTTTAACAGAGTCCGAGAGAAGCTCGTCACCTGTGAGGACGTCCTGCTAATTACTCTAATTAAAATCATAGACTTCACATCTCATTAGTATTCTTTCGGTGTGCTTGTTCTGTTCAGGTGGATTATTATATGACACTGACCGGAAATTTGTGGAGGAAGAGATTGCCAAGAATAAGCCAGAGTTTCATAATAATGGAGGCATTAGCAAAATATCTGAACAACTCTCAGGCATTCGTGATTAACTTGTGCAAACTTCATTACTTAAGATTATCGGTACACAGTGGTTTGTGAGGCAGTCATATAGGAAGGCGCTATTTGGCTATCAAAGTCCTTAAAGCTAGATATTATTGGCCGACCATAAGAGAGGACTCACTCATTTCGTTTAGTTATGCAAACAATGTCGATTGTTTGCTAACCAATATCATGCCTTTCTAAAGTACTCCATGGTATTTCATCACCTTGGCCCTTTCTCACATGGGGCATTGATTTGTTGGGGCCTTTTCCTACGGCCACGACGCAAAGGAAGTTTGTGATAGTGGTCATCGACTACTTTAAGAAGTGAATAGAGGCAGAGCTAGTAACAACAATCTTGACATAAAAGGTTGAGAAGTTTCTATGGAAGGATGTGATTTGCCGACATGGTATACCGGCAAAATTGATAGCTGACAATGAGACTCACTTTGCAACTAGGAGTTGATTTTGCCAGAAGCTACAAATTCAACACATTTTCGCTTCGTAGAGCACCCACATACCAATGAGAAAGTTGAAGCCACTGATAAGATAATCCTTAATGGATTAAGAAAACGTCTAGATGATGCGAAGGAAAATTGGGTAGACTGAGTTACCAATAGTGCTATGGTCATATCATACAACAACTCAGACATCTACTTTGGAGACTCTTTTCAAATTGTCTTATGGGTGTGATACAATGATCCCCATTGAAGTAGCATTTCCAAGCATTAGGGTTCATGGTTGTTTTGAGAATGAAAATGAAGGAGAATTGCAGGTAGAGTTGGATACAAGAGAACATACTAGAGAGACTATGGAAATTAGAATGATGGATTCAAGGCACAACGCAGCAAGACGACATAACACGTTACTGGTTCCCTGGATGTTAAGTCTGGGGATTTAGTATTAAGACCAGCAAGGGCTAGCTAACAAGGTCGGCAATGGGGCTTATCCGTTACAAGAACTCAATGGAAGAAGTATCAGAAACATGTGGAATGCAACTCATTTAAGAAGATTGTTCTATTAAAAATGTATTTGATTATGATCAATAATGTATTGTACTAGTTGTCTACTCTTTTTTCTACCTCAAGTCACTTTTTCTCAAGGGTTTTTTTTGCCTAAGGAGGTTTTAATGAGGCGTGGTTCCCTTTTTCTCCATTTTACGACATCCGAACGATTTCGTATTCCTTGTCCAATATAGGGGAAACCTCGGTTGGCCATTAGCACCGATTACCATTAGTTAGACTTAAACGATCAGTTATTAATGTGAGCATGGATAGGATGCCTAAAAGACTCCTAGTTTTGAAGATTATTTTTTAGTGTTGAATAATATTTTTAAATTGTAATAATATGGATTAGTACTTTGTTAATTTGATCCAAGAAATGTAATAATTCCATGGAGTCTGAAGAATTATCCTCATCAGTTATCCTAATTGAGTTATGTTATGAAATCTTCCTTATATGAATCTGTGTAGGCGACTAGCTGCTTTAGGTCGAGATGACATTAACTGACGTCCAGCCCACCTAACTGTTGGCATATTGACTACGTCTACACCTTCACTCGATCTGTTCCTTATTTCTAGCACCTGAATATATATTTGCTCATATCTTGTTTCTGTTATTTTTTGTACATTATCTTCTCAGTTCAGTTTCTTTTCTCCCCCTCTATAACTCTATTTATACGCATACTTGTACTCAATTCGATTCATCAATGCAACACACTATTTTACATTCTCTATACTAACCAACTCGGATACCTTTCCCACTAATTGTAATACCCCCTTTTGTTTGACCGAAATAAAAGAACTTCCCAAGCGTGGATGTGAAGTGTAACAAATCGCAAAGGATTTTAAAGCTAGAATCAAGGCCCAAGCATTGAGATGTAGTTGGCTACGAGTGGACTTGAATGTGATTCAACAATTCACAAATAAATTTGCTAAACGGAAAACAAAGCCCTAGTGTATGACTACAGAATATGAAATTGACTATTCGATATAATATTTTTAAATTCAAGGGTAGTAATTCTCACTGGTCACCTGAAAAACATGTATTTGTTAAAAATGCATGTTTTATTTATGAAGTTAAAAGAATTGCAAAGTGACACATAATTGTTAGGAGCGAAAGAAAGAAATCATTACAAAATAGGTCTTTAATCTAAACAAGTCTCTGAAATTTTAAATTGTTCCATTTCGTCGGAATGAAACCGAGACGCAGGAAAAATCACGGGCTGGAAACCATATAAAACTACCCTTGTTTCCAATTACTTCACTCGTCGCAAATCGTGTTGCTTGATTTCTCTCTCTAGGCTTTGGCAGATGTTCTCCAGCTCCCAATTTGATGCTCTGGCAGCGGATTCATGGCCTCACAGCCCAACGATTCATCCCCGGCACCGGCAAAAGTATGTGATCTCTATCGTTTCTGCAATTATTCTCACTTTCCTATTTTGCTGCAAAAGAAATCGCTGAGAAGCAAAATTACCAACCACGGAAATTGAAAATGAAGAAATTTGTTTCTGATTTTTTCTTTAGAAAGCTTAAACTATGCCGTGGTGAATTTTTGCTTTGAATCTGTCGACTAACTGCAATTTGTGTTTGGTTTAAGAGCCGCGAAACATAGGGTTTGATTTGCGTGACAGTGAAGCAGATCAGTGAAGCTTCCCAGCCTGGTGATGAAAAGTCAAATTTCGCAATAAACAGTGTAGATCTGAACAATGTATGGCTTGTTCTCTCCTCTGAAGTTGTTGTTAGTGATGTTTTTGTGCTTAATTTGTTAAGATTTTGGTTGCGACACGAGACTAGTAAAATTTGGTTCTTTTATTTTATTACCTTATTCCTGATAATTTCTGAAGTCATGAAATCGTTTTACTTTCATCTTAAAGAAGAAGACAACATTGTCTTAGCTTGCAGCGTAGGTGTGAAGTTCAGAAGTGTGAAGGCTTGAGTACACCTCTTTCTCAATATTATTATTATTATTGTCTTCAGGCCACCCACATTCATTAATGAGATCCACCCACTCACTGTCATTAACCTTCATTTGGGAGAGATTGTAATTGTTTGTAAAAAAACTCAACTCAAATGAGAAGCACATGATAATCCCGTACCCTTTTAAAATACAATGTTTAAAAAATTGAAAACTTGAAAACTGGATATCCTAAGTCAGAACCCATGCCACCATGTTTATGTCTATATTTCTTTTTCACAGGCTATGCTTTATTTTGTCCTTTTCTTAATTAACTATTAAGTTTTATTAGTTGTCACTTGTCCCTCACAACACTTACATACTCCCAATGCATGGAACAAAGCTGATGGATGTTCAGAAGGTAAATTGGTACTCAAGAATATAAATTGTAACAAATAAATAAAATAATAAAAAGACAAAAATAATAAAGATAAAGAGAGTAGTACTACCCTGTTGTCAGAATGACAAGTAGGTGAGAAAAAATGTGCGGCTGAACCGGTGGCTTCTAGTCAGCTGAGGTGTTTTGACTTTTGACCACCATTTCCGAAGCTAAACAGTCAATAATGAAGGTCTAAGTGTGGTTGGAAATCGTAGAAGAAAAATTGATTACGAATAACTAAAATCGATTTTAATAGATAAATTAATTGTTTATTTATCAGTTGAGAAAAATTAAAATTAATTTGGACTAAAATAAGGTGAGACTTACTTTTATATTGAATAATTTATACTGTGTTTTTACTCTAAATTTATTTCTAAAAAAAATTTTCAAACATAAATCACTTTAATTTCAAATTAATTTTACACGAAATTAATTCTATAATATCACATTGATTCAAAATCAATTCTACTATTACTAAATCAAACACACACTAATTCTGAAGGTTCAATGGATGTCAAAATTTTATTTCCCATACTATCTTACCGGCGCAGCTATCAGATCTCTGAAGATAGATTCTGACGTCATCAAGACCTGCACGTATCTAAGGCTTCCAAGCACCATCAACTCCTGAAACAACTTCGGCGGCTGTTTCGAGAGACTCTCCGCACCGTCGCGGCATGGTTTATGTACAATAGAAGGTCAGGAACAGTTTTCGGATGGTGGAGTTCAGCAGCGAGCATGGCGCTATTGTCGTGAAACGACAAAGATCTCCCACCTGACGTTCCTCTTCGGTGATTCTCGATCTGGTTGTTACGGTTGCTTTTTAGACTTGGCGTAGAACCGCCAAGGCAGCGAAGTGAAAATCCAATGATGCTTTATGTTTCACCATTTTTTTTTGTTTTATTATTATTATTATTTTAGAGATGGACTTATTTCTTCACCTTTTACTTTGCATTTCTGCTCTTACTTTGTTGATCTCACAAATCACCTACTACTCTGAAGTTACCTTCGTTGTTTATACACCTTCTTGGCTACGGCGCCAATTGTTGTGGTATAAAAATATGTGGATCCAGAATCGTAAGCTTAAGAGGTGTGAATCTATAAGTAAAGCGACTTGGATTTCGTAGATTGAAGTGAACGCACGGAGCTTCTTCGATAGACTCATCGGGAGGAACGACGATAACGAGTAGCATTCATGTCTCAATAGATATTTTTCATGGTGAAAATGGTACACTGTGACTTATTACAGTGCAGGTGACGGTATGCTGTGACGGGAAGGAAGAGGTGGTTCCGATGGAGTGAGTATATGAGGGTTTTTATAGGCTTGGCTGCTTTTGGAAGAAGACAATGAGAGAGATGGGAGAAAAGAGAAAGGATCAAATCAAGAGAGAGAAAGAGGGGGTTAACCTTGTGTGTTGTCTTGTGACGAAAAGGTCTTTTTATAGACCTTTTTTGGGTAACTTGGGTAGTAGGTAATTTTAATGAGTGGGTAACTTGGATTATTAGGTAAGTTTGGGTGGTTAAACTAATCTTGTTAAGACATAAATATCGACACCTTTTGCGTTACTTTTGTCCAAAGCCTTCCAAGCCATGTAAACTATTTAGTTTCCATACTTTGTGGTACCGCTACGGCATCGTCTTACCGGAGCGGTTAATAACGATCCCCAACACTAATATATATATATATATATATATATATATATATATATATATGGGGAGCACGCCAGTTAATAATTATTTGTCGAAGATTTTTTTTAACAAAACACACTGTTGGATTGAAACTACTTATCGTATAGATATGTCTACAAAATTTCACATCATTCTGAAATCATTTAGTACTCCATCAAAACGCTTGTTATTTTCATATATTTTAAAACTATATTTGACGTTACTTTTTTAGTACATTGATGGAGTATTAAACAAAATTGCAATTATGTGAAATTTTGTAGACATAATATATATCATAAGTAGATTCAATCCAACGGTGAATTTCGTGAAAAAAATTTTCGACAAATAGTTATTAACCGGTGTAACAGTTGGTGTAACTTACACCGGTGTCATTTGATCCCTCTCCTATATATAGGGGGCGTATCTAGTGAGAACTCTAAACATGTGAGAACATGAGAACCATGAATGTTGACCATACAACCATGCATTTATGATGAGAGAGAATATTTTAATGCATGGTTGTATGGTTAAAATTCATGGTTCTCATATTCTCACAAGTTTAGAGTTCTCACTAGATACACCCCCTATATATATAGTTTTGATATCCATTGCCCTTAGGACAATAGTTAAGCAACCCAAAAATAGAAACTTTGCAATTAAAATAAATTAAAAATAATTTTGTAGCATTAAATACTCTGCATTTTCCAACACCAAATTTTCATTTATGAGTTGCTTAACTATTGCCCTTAGGGTAATGGATAGCAACACCAACCTTACGATTTTACCGATCTAAATAAAGCAGCTTTTCCATGAAGAAGATTTGGTTCAGCATGTTCTATTTGATACGGGTAAGAGAAGAACCCGACTCGGTATTCTTAAAAAAATAGAGAAATCAGAACCAAGTCAAGATGATACGGATCAACCCCTCTTCTTGCGTTCTTGCGCCAAAGATCTTACCATTTCCGAAGTAACTGGAGTTACATCTATTTTTCCATTTCAATTCAAGAGTTCTTATGTGTTTCCACGCCCCCCCCCTCCCAAAAATACAAATTCCTTTTCTTAGGAACACATACAAGATTCGTCACCACAAAAAGGATAATGGTAACCCCACCATTAACTACTTCAATTTAATAGTAATTAAAATACATGTCCTACCAAGACGGAATTTGTAACTTGCTATCCTCTTGCCTAGCAGGCAAAGATTTACCTCCATGGAAAGGATGATTCATTCGGATCGACGTGAGAGTCCAACCACATTGCATTGCAGAACCCATGTTGTATATTTGAAAGAGGTTGACCTCCTTTCTTCTCTCATGTTATAATCCTCTTGCCGCTGAGCTCCCTTTCTCCTCGGTCCACAGAGACAAAATGTAGGACTGGTGCCAACAGTTCATCATGAAAGAAAGGACTCGCTGAGTCGAGATCACTAACGAATACTAATCTAATACTAAAAAAATACTAATAGAATAGAAATAGAACTGTCTGTTCTATATACTCCCCCCGGTTCCGTTGCTACCACGCGCTTTACGCAATCGATTGGATCATATAGATATCCCTTCAACACAACAAACATAGGTCATCGAAAGGATCTCGAAGACCCACCAAAGCACGAAAGCCGGGATATTTAAGAAAATGGATTCCTATTCGAAGGGTGCATAACTGCATGGATAAGCTCACACTAACCCGTAAATTTGGGATCCAATTCGGGATTTTCCTTGGGGAGTATCGGGAAGGAATTGGAATGTAATAATACCGATTCATATAGATACAGAAGAAAGGGTTCTCTATTGATTGAGAAAGATTTCTTGTTATTATTATAAGATCGTGATTGGATCGACATATGTTTGGTAAAAAGAAGAATCTTCTCCTTTGAGAATAATAAAAAAAGGAAAGTGTCGTTGTTGCGAATCTTGTTGTTTAAGGTCCCAGTCTCAAATCAGATCTCAAAAGTCTGTTAGATTAATATAAAGAGATAAGTATTGACTAACTCTTATATACCACAAAAACGAATCCACACACACAAGAATTGACAAAAGATCTCAGAGTGAGATGCTCGGTGAGGAATTTCGCTATGCCACCCAGCTGTAAGTACTGATGTAGCAAAACCAACGAGAAGATCAGTCATAGGGTTCGAATAGACTCTTAGGTAGATAGGGAGCGGAGTTTACAAAGCGATAGGGTTAGAGCGTTTGAGTAGGGATGGTAAGACATCCAAGACGCGTAGCTGCTTGGAAGTAGCTCCTTCTATAAGTTCGAGACTGTTAGCCTATTAGTGAAATCACTTTGAATAAGAATAAATGCTTGATTAGTCTTACTATTGGTCTTGTCTACAGCAGTTCAAGCCCTAGGGAAGTAGCGTAGCGAAGCGCTTATTGTAGTACAACCTATTTTCTCATATGATATTGAATTTGTTGAGTTCTTATCGCACTTAAAGTTGAAGGACTGTTGACAGGGTTAGGGTTATGTCACTCGGATGGGAAGGAATGGACTTTCACTCCTCTCTTGCTTATTCATTTGGGCGAGTGGCTTTCACTCCTCTTCCCCGCCTCGAGGTCTTTTTACTTCGGTTGGAACTGACATACTTCGGCACTTACTTCCTTCTCGATTAGAGGGCTTTTGCGTTTTTGGAATGTACTGTATGTGTTATAGGGTTGACTTGCTTTCTTTGTCTTTTTCTTGCTGAGTTGAATTGGTTGTTCTTCCCTCAATAGACAGATACGATAAAGAAAGATCTCACTGTTGGGAGGTGGAGATGGATAACACCCGAAAACAACTAAAGGCTGACCAGGTCGAAGAGAGAAGTAACTCGTAGGATAGGAGTCTCCCTTTCCCTATATTTAGTCGGTAAGTGAATAAATAACCACAGGAGATCGGCCTTTCTTTACTCTTTCCAGCTGAAAGAGAATCTAGCTAGATTCGTAGTGTCAAAGACAGGAAGTTCACAGCACTTTACCATGTTGTTCAACAATCTTCATACCCATCAAAAGCAGTCCGTTTCCTTGAATGACCTTAGGAGGGGCTCATATGCTTTCAAAACGAGATCTTCTATTGTATGTAGAGATTCACATAAATAATGTGTCGTTGCCTGTAGCCTATAGAAGGAGTGGGAGGATGGTCTTTCTTTGAGTTCGATAAGTAGTAGCAGTGCATGAGACAAAGGAACGAGGTCACAAAGCCAAAGCATTTTCACATTTGATGTCATTGCCACTCTCATCAATCAAATGATTCAAAGAATATTGTATATAATAGAAGGGTGTATGGGGATGAGCAAAAAGACAGAACACCCATACATCATCTTCATCCCATGCTTGGCCCATCTAGGGGGCAACATCAGAGGGAAGGAAGAACGGGTGTAGCACCTTTCCCTTGGTCAATCAAATTCGGATACCAACTGAGTCCTTTCCGCTCTCCATAGGGCAAGCTCTAGCTATAGTAGTTAAGTTTTCAAAGCTTTTGACTGTTCCGTTCCCGTCTGGGTTAGTTCAAATTCAGTGACCAGTGCTTGTCAGGAAAATGTTGTCTTTGAATGGCTGACCCGGCTAAGCGCTTCACAATGCGCCCAGTGACAGTGTTCGATTTCCGTGCCTGTCTACAGAACAAGAACGAGGTCGTCAAGAAGGTTTCAATCAAGTGTCTATCCCCACCTCAATCGGTTCGATATTCAACATATACCGTGCTCCGCTTCCAATTTAAGTAAGATCTCCTTGTTGGTCGTATGACCAATACCCCACTCACTTCCATCAATCCAGCTGGTAAGTTGTTTCTATTTTGCGTCTTTCTCCCATTTGTTTCTTGGTCAACAACCAAGCAC